>CM062817.1:717201597-722201597 GCA_031772625.1 Pinus tabuliformis | reverse complement strand
ATGTATTGTATTGTATCTTATTACAGGTCTCCTCCCAGCATTGAAAGAACTTCGGATCCTCCTAATAAAGCATTTCACCCGATAAATGGCCTCATACTTTAGGGGCAACTGTTATAGACATTTTTGTGCCTTACTACTCTAAGCATGACATGTCCATAAACCAAGGGATCCTAAGTCCCTAAAAGTGTTGTTCCAGCCCCTAAAGGAACAAGGTCAACAAATTATAGCTTCTCCGAGAAGTTCTCCACCAACAACTGCTCAGAATCAGTCAAATCAGGATCATTTCAGCTGCTCCACTAGCTAGCTGCGTTGCATAGCACCCAAGTACACTAGCTAGGTGCGTTGCAACGCACCTAAATGCACTACCAGGGTGCGTTGAGCAGGAAATGACAAATGGCAGTGTCATTCCGCGAGGTGGACAGACAATGGGAGCTTCCAGAATCTTCCCCAATGACACTTGCCTCACTGAGTTCAACCAAGGATGAGTAAGAGGCTCTCAGTCTCCAAGTGGAAACAAGAACTGACAGAGAGAAGCCACTAGTCAGATCATAAGCTGACTCATCCTCTTTGCATACATCTATATATGGATCCCTCATCCCAGAGATCCAGAGGCTGGAATTTTGTACATTGCAGAGAATTGCTGTTGGTTTTGAGATAGATATCAGAGTATTGGGTGATTTATGCTTTGTTGGAGGTGAAGAGGGCATTCCTTTGCTAGGAGGTTGATGCTGGATCAGGAATCATCGGTTGTAGCTCCTCCTGGATCTTCTTGTAATATCAATAAAACTATTTGAGTTTCCCCTACATGCTTGTGTATCATTGATGTTCGTTACATTTGTATGTTTAGCTTAAATCTGATCCTAAGCTATTTATGAATATAAATCCATGTCTTTGTGTAGTTTTCTTCTTCTGTGATCTTACAGGAACTTGGTGAAGCTGGGCAAGTAAGGGAGCAGGTAGCTGGAAGCTGTCAAAGAGGAGAGAGATTGGATTAAAGGACTAGCGCAAGACACAGGTTGGTTCATCCTATTCCTCTTCGTTTATAGTTCATAAAGAAGAATACGAAAGTAGTTTTCTCTGTTTGTTTCTAAGGTCACTGTCACACCTTAGTGGGATAGGGTCGTTCTGAATAGACACTTTTCCCGTTAATAGGGCTTAAGTGCTTAAGGTATTATAAATTATTGGGCTGAGGGTTCGGTCCCTCCAGAAGTCAGAGAAATGCTCTGAGCCCCTCTAACTTGATAGATACCTTGGCACTTAGGGGAAATTAGTGAAAATTTAGGGGAAATGAGTAGGGAAGTTAACTATTTTTGACTTTGCTTGCTTGATGTGCCTTCCATGTGATACATGCCTTTGCCATTGTGATGAAAGTAAAATATTTACACATTTAGATTTATCATTCACCACATATTATTCTGCAACCATCATCTACTTACCCTACCTACTTAACCTAGCATTTTTACTTCTTTATTAGGGTGCACTTGGACTGGAAAACCCTTTCAAACTTTCTTTTCTTTTACATATTGATATCTATCTAAATCTAAACTTATTACATCTAAGGGCTCAGATTAAACTGTTGAGCTCCTTTTTTCACTCTACCTATCTACTTATCTGCCAAGATTAAATTGTTTGGTCAGATCTTTATTCTCTATTTCTACAACATGAAATTGAAAATATGAACTAGCCAAGTTTAAACTATTTAACTATTCATGAATTGTGGCATAGGTGAAAAACTGCACACAATTGTTTATAATACAAAAGTAAAAAAAGTAGTTGCATTTAGACTTGCACACTTTCCTGGTCTTTTCTTTTTGTTGGGGTTCACTTTCTTTCATTTTTTGACCTCTTTTTATTCTTTTCACCCTTTGATTTTTCTTTTAGGGTATACCCTCTTTACATTTTTTAATTTTTTTGTTTTTTTACAAATATGGAAAACCTTTGCACCAAGTAAAGGTATGAACATATTACAAAGCTAAACCAAGTTAATCATGATATATGACACCTATTGGTATAGGGGCATAACACAATCTATTATTTGTCATATTTTTCTATGATTGCTTTTGCTAGAGGATATAGAGTAAATTTCTTTGTTGAATTACCATCAGAAATATACATGTCACCAGATCTACAGCTAATAAAAGCATCAGCTGTGGCTAGCCAAGGTCTTCCTAATATGAGTGGATGTCCTCCTAGATTGTGCTTGGGAGTTAAGATCATGAAATCAATAGGAAATTCCCAAGAATCTAAGGATACTGAAATATCTTCTAGCACACCATCTGATTTAATTACTGATCTATCTGCTAGTTGCAGTAAGGTAGGTGTGTAAAGAATATTACGAAGCTTGAGCTGCTCCATAGTTTGTTTGCTCATAATGTTTATTGCTACCCCTACGTCAATCAATGTATTTGGAATCTCAACTCCATTGATATGTGTTTTTACAATTGGACTTCCTGGATCCACATATTTCTGTATGGCAATTTTTTCCATCATTATGTCTGCTATTTTTCCTACCAGGTGAATTCTTTTTGTTTCTTTTGCTTTTCTTCCTGAATTTTTTATGCTCAACTCCTTCATTTTTTTTGGCTAGAATTGGAATTTCTCTAATGGCTTGTAGCAAAGGAATTTTGATACAGACATTCTTCAATTCATCTAGAAAATCATAGTTGGGCAACACGATCTTTTTTTCTACCCCTCTATCAATTTGTAGTCTTTCAAGAAAAGGAGGTGTAGAAGTAGATGTTGGTTGCTCAATGATAGGAGTTGTGTTCACCGATTCTTTTTCTTTTTCTTTTTCAATGTTTTGGTCTTGGAGGGATGTTCCCTCAAAACTTTTATTGACTTTTAGAGAATCTTCCTCAGAACTATCTTGTTCCTGAATAACTACAAAATGTTTTTCCTTTTCTAATATCCTTCCAGATCTTAGTTGAACATCATTAAGATCTAGAGGAGTAATCATGTAAGTTGGAAATTGTTGTCCTTCTACCATGTAAGCATTCTGAGGGTTTTTATTGTTGGGGTTTGGTAATGGTTGGGCAGGTAGCTGATTTGGTTTCTGCTAAAATGGTAGTAAGAGTTGAGGATTTTGGTTTTGTTGTTGAGGTTGTTGTGGAAATGGCAATGAAAGTTGAGGGTTCTGATTTTGAAGTTGTTGCTATTGATTTTGTTGCTGAATATGTGGGGGAGGATAATTTTGATATGATGGAGCATATTGGTAATATTCAGAAAATCTCCCATAAGGATTTTGTACTCCTTGTGCCCACAGTTGAGATTGAGGTTGAGACCAAGGTTGCTGCCAAGAATTCCAGTTTGGTGGGGGCTGAAAATACATTTGATTGTTAAATCCCTGATTTTGTGGTCCCTGCCAAGGTGTTCTAGCAACAAAACAAAGAGGTTCTACGGAATTTGGGACTGTTTCTTCTTGAAAGCCAGCCTTAAGACTTGGGATTGAAGGAAAACCCTTGGTATCATGGCTTTCTGAGCAAATCATACAAGTTTCTACAATTTTTGCATCTAAAGGGCATTCCCTTAGAGCATGTTTTTTCTGCATTTTGGACAAAAACTGGCTAAAGCATCAACCTCAGTTTTCTACTTGTTTTGTATTTTAAGCGTGTCTAATTGTTCACTAAGGCTCCCTAGAATGTCAGTTTTAAATTCATCAAGAATATTGCCAATTTTTGCCCTACTTACAGATTTAGTTGTAGATTTGTTTACTCTAACAAGAGAAGGATCTCTCAGCCCTTTCCCCATTTTAGATTTCCCTCTTGAGAGATGGACACACAGTTCTCCTATATCATTTAATGGAAGTTGAGAGATATCTCCCTTCCCCATCATGTTAAGGATATCTATCCACTCATTTCTAATGGCTTTTAATAAAAGAGCCTTAAAGGTTTCTTCATCTAAATTGTTCATCTTTGCTCTTTTCAAATTGTAGTTGAATCTCTCAATCAAATCTTCTAAGTTTTCATCCTCTCTTTGCATCATTTTGAACACTTCATCTTTGTGATTGGTAGGCATGCAATAATCCAAGTACCTATCCAAGAACACCTTTTTCATGTCATTCCATGTCCTAATGGATTGAGTGACCAACCCCATGAACCATTTTAAAGCAGCTCCTTTCAATGTTGAAGGAAACAATTTAAGTTTTTGAGAGTCTTATAGATAGTCATAAGTTCTGCCTAAGACTTCAAACTCAAACAAAAATGCTTCAGGATCCTGACTTTTCAACCCATAGAAGTTTGGGAGGATAGAAGGTGAGATATTTTTCATTGTGGAATTTGTTTCCTCATCCAATATAGGGAATCCAAAAGAATTATCTACTTCCCTATTCGCTCTGCCTCCTCCATTAATTTCTCTACCTCCTCCATTATTTCCTCTACCTCTCCCTCTACCCCCTCCTCCAAACAGTGATAATTCTCCATCTTGTTCTTCTTCTGCCACTATAGTTTCTTCAGAATCAGTATAGTGTTCAACCTACAAGGTTACTTCCTCCTCCTCTGGTTCTTCTATTAATGGAATATGGGAGAGAGGTTCTACTTCTTCTTCCTCACTAGGTATTCATAATTCTTCAACTACAATGTGCTCTCCTGTGGAGGTGAAAAAGGCTATTCTTGTTGTTGGAGATTCGAAATTTTTGTCCCCTAGGACTATCTTGGTAGATGAAATAGGAGATTCTTCTGATTGGATTTCTGCCCTTCGAATTCTAGAAGCCCTATGGCTGGGAGTATGAGTTTGGGATGGAGGTGTGTCTTTTATTGTTCTTGGTGGAGTATGTGGTGTTGTAGGAATTGAACTTCTGTCCCTAGCTATAAATCTACCCCAGAATCTCTTTCTCTATGCATGTCATTTTTTTTTTGAATGTAAAGATAAGGCTACCTAGTTACACTTCCCCAGCAACGGCGCCAAAATGTTTGGTCAATTTAGTGTCATAAATTGCTCTACATAAATTATCAATCCGAGTATCATAAACTGATGAAGTGTAGTGCATTGTTTGTGCTAGATAACCCTTATTACTTCGTTGTTTTTGTGTTTCATATTGTTTTGGGGGGTTTTTGGTCTTTTAATACCTAATGATTTACAATGTAATTAACAAAAACTTAAATCTATCTCTAGTGAAGACCACTCAACATCTAAGAAAATGAAAACAGAGATTTTAAGAAAGAAATGAAAACAGAGATGAGGAAAACTTGGAAACAAAGCTTAAGCAAGAAATGAAAACAAAGTTTCTATTCCTGTTTTACCATTATTTCTAAATCATGAATTAAGAGTTGAAAGTGAAATTTGCAACTGATGCCTAACTAATTACAGAAATAGAACTAAATGAAATACTTAGTTACTATGCCTCTCAATTTTGGGAGAAGGTCTCCTTGGGATGACATTTGAGGAATTCTGTACTTCATTAATCTAAAAGAAAGCAAATACAGAGATGTAGCAAAAACTCATTGCAGAAATGAAATGCTCAACCACTTAGTTTAGGATGAATTATCAACTTGAAGGGTTCTTCAGAACATTCATTAACACCATGAGTTAGTAAACTTAAAAATAAAATGGCAAAGACAATAAATGGCACTGATCAGTCTAATTGAGAATTTAAACTAGCAAAATAGTGAATGAAGTAAACTAAATTACATTACTGAGTTTCATCTTCTAACTATTAATAAAAACTAGAAAGAGATCAAGAAAATGGAAGCTACTCTAAGTTATGAGCACTGTTAATAAGAAAGTGATGGAAATTGCATTATAAACATTGTCAGTAAGGAAATGACTATAAACAATGTGAAAGGAAATGATGAATTTACAGTTAACAAGAAGAAGAAAAATAAAATGAAATGAAACCTTCTTCAGTGCAAGGGCCATCTACAACTGATTAGGCTACGCTTGCTCAATCAACTCCAAGGAAGCTCCTTCAGATTCTCATAGAACATGCGATCTTCATATTAAAAACAAGGACACAAAAATGCCCAGAAATTACAGAGTTCAGAACTTGATTTCACAATAAAACTATCACTATCACTGCTAACCTCTATGGTCCTTTGCATAGGTATTTATAAGAAAAACCATGTAACTGTTTGTAGAGAAAAACATGCTATAGTCAAACACGTAGGAGACAGGTATGTGGAATTTCTTCCTCGGTTGCTGGAGACATAAATCCAAGACATGGTGGCTATTGGATTCAGTTGTATAGGTGGCTGCTGGAGTCCATAGGTATGGGTAGTTGTTTTGGATAATGCTTCCCATCACTGTGAAACATGTTAATTACCATGAAACAGAGTCCTGTTACCTTCGGTCTCTGCGTTTGACTTATCCATTGACCGTAGTCCTATGCCATCTCCTTTGTCGACCTGAGCTAAGTGAATAGGATAGGGTCCATGTCACGATGATTTCCAAACTTCCCATGTAGCTATTTTCTCCTTTCAACACCAGGAACTTGTTAAAGCATGAAGGTAGTTGCGAAATATCCGATTAGATAAAAAATAGGCTGTGTTCCGTAGCTAATATATAAAAACTTATTCAAACAGCAAAACATAAAAGCATAATATGTAAATCACTAAATGTCCTCCTTAAGATAGTATATACCAGTCATTGGTGATGAGAATGCATCTTTCTCATGGAAAAACAAAGAAAAAGAATTAAAATGGTTGCTAAGGAAAGAGTAATTTTGAGGCTCAACAATTAGTCTCCTAGATTTTTTCTTTGGTTTTTATTACAGTTGGTTGATATAAATGTGAAATTCAATGTCTATTTGCAGGAGCTAGAGCTCCTTCTGTGTTCAATTCTCTAAGTACCTAGTAGCACTCTTTGATTTTTATTGAATGTTTTCCTTAACTTGAAGCATAGAATAAATCCAAAGGCATGATCACATCACATATCTGATTCACCTATTTTAACAACTTTGTTTCAAAATTTCACCTATAATCATGAACTTGGTAGAGTTTTTATGTCCTTGTAAGATGATATCAGGTACTGATTTATAGCTCATCCTCAACTTCTGAATCCTCAAAACTTTTTTAGAAGTCATTACTCATAATGATGTTGCTACAATTGTTGTTTTAGTGCTTAGTTCATTGCAGTTACACAAGAAACTTTCTAGGTAAATAGGGAAGTTTGTCTAAATCTTTTCTTGCTCATGCAATAGACTATCATTCTTATATATTTTCATGTAGAAATTATAAAATATATTACAACAACATATTACAGAAATAAAATATGGTCGGGCATCACATTGATTGGCCTCCTTAGATATGCAACTTTTTATTATTATTAAAATTGTATCTGGGATGAAGATTTCGTTATCTCATTATTTTTCTGCTCCTGATAGTGTGCCCAAAAGTATGTCCTTCATATCTTTGTGCCTGAAACTTTTCTTTTATCCTTACCATCGCAGGACTTTCCTCACAAATCACTGGAAGCTATATTCAAACAAGCTCAGAATACTTTCTTACATAGCGATGCATTTTCTCTCAAAGGAATTTACAACAGAGAAGGTATCTCTATGTTATCAGTCTCTACTTCCTACCTTCGTAGAATAACACTCCATCTCCTCTTAAAATTTACAGATGTGTGCATTTGTTGCTTCTATCTTGCCTCTAAGGGGATAGGCTCTTAGATTAAATATAGCACAATGTTTTCAAATTTTCATTCCTAAGCTTGATAGAATATGGTTTTCTGATTTTCCAGAAGATGAGCTTATTGTAGGTATGGAAATTTATTGTTGTTATATATTCCATCACTGAGATTAACAATTATATTTTTCTAAGGATTCCAATATCGATCTCTTGTTTTATTTTTTATTTTCAGATTACAAGGACCACAATCATGCATGATCACACATCCTATTATCCAATCCATGATTCATTTCACTTATCATTTTTGGTTATTTTTTAATACTCAGGTAGTGGAAATTGAGAAAGGGAGTAAGGTGAAATATGAACTGGACAAAAAACCCAGTCTTATCAAGGTAAGCTTTATTTATTTTGATCCTTTGAAATCAAGTGCTATTTTTGTAAGTAGATGTTTTATTGGGTACCATATTTTAGGTTAATCTTTATTTACATTTTTATTTTGTAATGTATAAATGGAGGTAGATAGATTTTGTACTCCTCTTGGATTTTCTGAGGATTTTTATTATATATTCCTTTTCTAAAAATAACTTCCAAGTTCCTTGATATTGAAAAACTCAGGTTCCTTGTTCAAATTTGTTTTTAGGTTTTTTGAGTAAGAGAAATCCTATGGAAAAAAGCATTGCGGACTCGTAGATATAGTTCTCCAAGATTAGTAATTTGATATTTTTCTTTGATAACTTGCTGAAAGTCGTAGCATGGAGGCATAACTCTTCATATTGCAGCGAAAGGAATGCAATATTTTGAGAAGTTTCATGTAATTCCTTGAGAATTTTGTTTCAATTCAAATGAGAGTTTCCACTTATGATGTAAAGGACTCTATCATGATTCACCAAGGCCATCAAGCTATTTATCTCCCTCTCTCTCACACACGTGCATGTGCATTTAAGCACTGTTTTTTACTTTGAACCTAATTAAATCAACATTTTTAGTCTAATGAGATTGTTCATTGATACATTATGGTGAAGTTTTAGAGCACACATCATCCAAATGATTTGGATTTAGTGCATTTTTCCATTTCAATTAATTCAACATAACAATTATTTAGAAAATTTTGTACTTTTATGGATAAAAAATGGACTTTATGTTTGAATTTGTCTATTTATTACTCATGAATGACATAAAATATGGATTAGTCGGGTTCAATAGATTCCTTCACCCAATAAATATTGGTTGATCACATTATTCTCGGTGGTTATTGCAGCTTAATTTTAAAGTGGATGTTTTCATATTAGGAACCCATAAGTTTGTATCAAAACGAAATTTTTCTCGACTCTTTGAGAATGATGACATGCATTTTTCAGTCATGAGGTTGTGCTTCTTTTTTGTATGCTACAGTTTGGTATGAGCTTGTCACATAATGAATTATTGGGAAGAATACAGGCAACTAATATAGTTTACATAATTTTGTGAGATTGGGTAGTGAGATACATGAATCACTAAATGAGATCAATTTCCACATAATCTAAACTGAAGGTCTAATGCAAATACTTTCTCATGAAAATATGGAAGATAGTCAGTTTTAGACAATGAGAAGGAACTGTAGACTAATTGAAGTATGGTTTGCACTCAGTTTGGGACTTCTCACCTATTTAGAATTGGGGAACATTGTTTTCTAATCTCTTGAGGAACAACTCACAAGAAGTTTGCATGCTTTCTGGTAGTGGAAACTATAATTGTCACCATTATTTCTATCACTAGGTAGATATAAAGCCTCTGAGAAGATATCACAATGTAGGTTTATGGACCTCTTGAGAGTGATGAAATTCATTTTTCAGTCACCAGGTGGTGCATCTTGTTTTTATGCTCCAATTTGGTATTGGCTTGTCACAAAATGAATTATTGGGAAGAATAGAGGCAAGTGATATAGTTTACATAATTTTGTGAGATTTGGGAGTGATACACATGAATCACTAGAAGAGACAAAGTTCCACAGAATCCAAAATGAAGGTCTAATGCAAACACTTTCTCATGAAAATATGGAAGATAGTCATGTTTAGATAATGAGAAGAAATTGTAGACTGATTAAAGTATGGTTTGAACTCTATTTTGGACTTGTCACCTATTAAGAATTTCGGAACACTATTTTTTTAATCTCTTGAAGACCAACTCACAAGTAGTCTACATGCTTTGTGGTTTGGTTTTTATTTTAGTTGGTTGATATAAATGTGAAATTTAATGTCTAGTTGCAGGAGTTGGAGCTCCTTATGTGTTCAATTCTCTAAGAACCTAATAGCACTCTTTGATTTTTATTGAATGTGTTCCTTAATTTGAAGTATATAATAAATCCAAAGGCATGATCACATAACTTATCCGATTCACCTATTTTAAAAACTTTGTTTCAACATTTCATCTATAATCATGCAGTTGGTATAGTTTTTATGTGATTGTAAGATGATATAAAGTACTGATTTATAGCTCATCCTCAACTTCTAACTTTTGGGAATGTATTTAGGAGTTATCACTCATAATGATGTTGCTACAGTTGTTGTTTTAGTGCTTAGTTCATTTCAATTACACGAGAACCTTTCTGGGTAAACATGGAAATTTTTCTAAATCTTTTCTTGTTCATGAAATCGACTATCATTGTTTTATATTTTCACGTAGAAATTATAAAATCTCTTACAACATCATCTTACATAAATAAAATATGGTCAGGCATCACATTGATTGGCCTCCTTGGATATGAATTTTTTATTTATTAAAATAGTATACGGGATGAGCATTTTGTTATCTCATTACTTTTTTGCTCCTGATATTATACCCAAAAGTATGTCCTTCATATATTTGTGCCTCATACTTTGCTTTCATCCATACCATCACATGCATTTCCTCATAAAGAACTAGAATTTATCTTCACACAAGCTCAAAATACTTTCTTACATGGCGATGCATTTTCTCTCGAAGGAATTTACAATAGAGAAGGTATCTCTCTGTTATCAATCTCTACTTCCTACCTTCGCAAGATAACAGTCCATCTGCTCTAAAAATTTACAGATGTGTGCATTTGTTCCTACTATCTTGCCTCTAAGGGGTTCAGCCCTTAGATTAAATCTAGTACAATGTTTTCAACTTTTCAGTGCTAAGCTTGATAGAATATGGTTTTCTGGTTTCCTAGAAAATCAACTTATTGTAGGTATGGACAATTACCACTGTTATCTCTTCCATATTTGAGATCAAAAATTATATTTTTCTAAGGATTCGAATATGCATCACTTATATTTTTTTAGATTACAAGGACCTTAATCAGGGATGATCACACATGCTATTATCCAATCCAGGATTTTATTTCACTTATCGTTCTTGGTTGTTTTTTGATACTCAGGTTGTGGAAATTGGGAAAGGGAGTAAGATGAAATATCAACTGGACAACAAAACCAGTGTTATCAAGGTAATCTTTATTTATTTTGAACCTTTGAAAGCAAGTGGTATTTTTGTAAGTAGTTGTTTTTATTGGGTACCATATTTTAGGTTAATCTTTATTTACGTTTTTATTTTGTAATGAATAAATGCAGGTAGATCGATTTTGTACTCCTCTTGGATTTTCTAAGGATTTTTATTATATATTCCTTTTCTAAAAGGAACTTCCAGGTTCATCGATATTGAAAAAATCACATTCCTTGTTTAAATTTGTTTTTCGGTTTTCTGCGTAAGAGAACTCCTGTGGCAAAGGACATTGCAAACTTGTAGATATAGTTTTCCAAAACATGTAATTTGATCTTTTTCTTTGATAATTTGTTGAAGGCCATAGCATGTAGGCGTAGCTCTTCATAACATAGCTAAAGGAATGAAATATTTTGACAAGTTTCACGTAATTCCTTGAGAATTTTGTTTCAATTCAAATTAAAGTTTCCTTTTATGATATAAAGGGCTCTTTCATGATTCACCAAGGCCATCAAGCTATTTATCTTCATCTCTCTCTCTCACATGTACATGGGCATTTAAGCACTACTTGTTACTTTAAACCTAATTAGACCAACATTTATTACTCATGAACGACGTGAAATATGGATTAGTCTGGTTCAATAGATGCCTTCACCAAATAAATATTGGTCCATCGCATTGTTCTTAGTGATCATTGTAGCTTAATTTTAAAGTGGTTGTTTTCATATTAGGAGCCCATAAGTTTGTATCAGAACGGAAGTTTTCTGAGCTCTTTGAGAATGATAACATGCATTTTTCAGTCACTGAGTTGTGCTTCTATTTTATATGTTACAGTTTGTTATTGGCTTGTCACAAAATGAATTATTGGGAAGAATAGAGGAAACTAATATAGTTTACATAATTTTTTGAGATTGGGTAAAGATATACACAAATCACTAGAAGAGAGCAAGTTCCACATAATCCAAACTGAAGGTCTAATGCAAACACGTTCTCATGAAAATATGGAAGATACACGGTTTTAGAAAATGAGAAAGAATTATAGACTGATTGAAGTGTGGTTTGCACTCAGTTTGGGACTTCTCACCTATTTATAGTTTGGGAACATTATTTTTTAATCTCTTGAGGAACAACTCGCAAGTAGTCTCCATGCTTTCTGGCAGTGGAAACTATAATTGTCACCATTATTGTTATCACTTGGTAGATATAAAGCCTCTGAGAATATATCAGAATGGAGGTTTTCTGACTCTTTGAGAATGATGACATGCAATTTTCAGTCACTAGGTGGTGTGTCTTGTTTCTATGCTCTAGTTTTGTATTGGCTTGTCACAAAAAGAATTATTGGGAAGAATAGAGGCAAGTGATATAGTTTACATAATTTTGTGAGATTGGGGAGTGATATACATGAATCATTAGAAGAGAGAAAGTTCCACATAATCCAAACTAAAGGTCTAATGCAAACATTTTCTTATGAAAAGATGGAAGATAGTCAGTTTAGATAATGAGAAGAAATTATAGACTGATTGACGTATGGTTTTCACTCTATTTGGGACTTGTCACCTATTTAGAATTTGGGAACATTTCTTTATAATCTTTTTATGAACAACTCACAAGTAGTCTACATGTTTTCTGGTTTGGCTTTTATTTCAATTGGTTGATATAAATATGAAATTCAATGTCTAGTTGTAGGAGCTAGAGCTCCTTTTGTGTTCAATTTTGTAAGTACCTAGTAGCACTCTTTGATTTTTATTGAATGTGTTCCTTAAGTTGAAGGATATAGTAAATCCAAGGGCATGATCACATCACTTATTCGATTCACCTAATTTAACAACTTTGTTTCAACATTTCACCTATAATCATGCACTTGGTAGAGTTTCTATATGCTTGTAAGATTATATCAAGTATTGATTTATAGATCATCCTCAACTTCTGACTCCTGGGCACTTATTTAGGAGTCATTACTCATAATGAAATTGCTACAGTTGTTGTTTTAGTGCTTAGTTCATTGCAATTACACGAGAACCTTTCTCAGTAAAAAAGGAAGTTTGTCTAAATCTTTTCTTGTTCACGCAATAGACTATCATTGTTTTATATTTTCATGTAGAAATTATAAAATCTATTACAACATCATCTTACATAGATAAAAGATGGTCGGGAATCACATTGATTGACCTCCTTGGATATGCACTTTTTTGTTATTAAAATTGTATCTAGGATGAGAATTTCATTATCTCAATATTTTTATGCTCCTGATAGTGTTCCCAAAAGCATGTACTTCATATATTTGTGCTTGATACTTTTCTTTTATCCTTATCATCACAAGCCTTTCTACATAAAGCACTGGAAGTTATCTTCAAACAAGCTCACAGTACTTTCTTACATGGCGATTCATTTTCTCTCAAAGGAATTTACAAAAAAGAAGGTATATCTCTATTATCAGTCTCTTCTTTATACATTCGTAAGATAACACTCCATCTCCACTAAAAATTTACAGATGTGTGCATTTGTTGCTACTATCTTGCCTCTAAGGGGCTGAGCCCTTACATTAAATCTGGCACAATGTTTTCAACTTTTCATTACTAAGATTAATAGAATATGGTTTTCTAATTTCCTAAACAGTGAGCTTATTGTAGATATGGACAATTACCACTCTTATCTCTTCCATCATTGAGATTAAAAATTATATTTTGTTAAGGATTACAATATGCATCACTTATCTTTTTTTTTTCAGATTACAAGGACCACAATTAGGCATGATCACACATGCTATTATCCAATCCATGATTTTATTTCACTTGCCATTTTTGGTTGATTTTTGATACTCATGTTGTGGAAATTGGGAAAGGGAGTAAGGTATGGACTGGAAAAAAAAAGAAGGTCTTAGCAAGGTAAGCTTTATTTATTTTAAGCCTTTGAAGTCAAGTTCTATTTTGATAATTAGTTGTTTTATTGGGTAATATATTTTAGGTTAATATTTATTCATGCTTTTATTTTATAATGTATAAATGCAGGTAGATAAATTTTGAATCCTCTTAGATTTTCTGAGGTTTTTTAGATTTTCTGAGGTTTTTTATTATATATTCTTTTTCTAAAAAGAACTTCCAGGTTCCTCGATATTGAAAAACTTAGGTTCCTTATTCAATTTGTTTTATAACTTTTCTGGGTAAGAGAACTCCTGTGGTAGAGGACATTGCAGACTGGTAGATATAGTTTTCCATGATGGTTAATTTGATTTTTTGCTTTGATAATTGTGCTGAAGGCCATATCATGGAGGCACAACTCTTCATAGAGAAGTTAAAGGAATGAAATATTTTGAGAAGTTTTATGTAATTCCTTGAGAATTTTGTTTCAATTCAAATGAAAGTTTTCTTTTATGATATAAAGGGCTCTGTCGTGATTCACAAAGGCCATCAAGTTATTTATCTCCCTCTCTCTCACACACATGTGCATGTGCATTTAAGCACTCTTTGTTACATTAAACCTAATTAAATCAACATTTTCAATGTGATGAGACTAGTCATTGATACATTTTGGTGAAGTTTTAGAACATACATCATCCATATGATCTGGACTTAGTGCATTTTTCCATGTCATTTGCTTCAGCCTAAAAAAACTCTTTAGAAAATTTTGTACTTTTATGGATAAAAAATGGAGTTTGTCTTTGAATTTGTTTATTTATTACTCATTAATGACATAAAACATAGATTTGTCTGGTACAATAGATGCCTTCACCCAGTAAATATTGGTCCATCACATTGTTCTTAATGTACATTGTAGCTTAATTTTAATGTGGATGTTTTCATATTAGGAACCCATAAGTTCTTATAAGAATGGAAGTTTTTTGGACTCTTTCGGAATGATGACATGCACTTTTCATTCACCAGAAGGTGCTTCTTTTTTGTATGCTATAGTTTTGTATTGGATTTTAACAAAATCAAGTATCGGGAAGAATAGAGGCAACTGATATAGTTTACATAATTTTATGAGATTTGGTAGTGATATACACGAATTGCTAGAAGAGATAAAGTTCCACATAATCCAAACTGAAGGTCTATGCAAACACTTTCACATGAAAATATGGAAGATTGTTGGGTTTAGACAATGAGAAGGAAATGTAGACTTATTGAAGTATGGTTTGCACTCTATTTGGGACTTGTCACCTATTTAAAATTTGGGAACACTCTTTTTTAATATCTTGAGGAACAACTCAAAAGTAGTCCGCATGCTTTCTGGAAGTGGATCTATAATTGTCACCATCATTGTTATCAATGGGTAGATATGAAGCCTCTAAGAAGATATCACAATGCATGTTTCTAGACTTTTTGAGAATGATGACATGCCATTTTCAGTCACCAGATGGTGCATCTTATTTCTATGCTCCAGTTTGTTATTGGCTTGTCATAAAATGAATTATTGGGAAGAATAGAGGCAAGTGATATAGTTTTCATACTTTTTTGAGATTGGGCGGTGATATTCACAAATCGCAAGAAGAGAATGAGTTCCACAGAATCCAAATTGAAGGTCTAATACA
Organism: Pinus tabuliformis; assembly: GCA_031772625.1. Classification (NCBI taxonomy): domain Eukaryota; kingdom Viridiplantae; phylum Streptophyta; class Pinopsida; order Pinales; family Pinaceae; genus Pinus; species Pinus tabuliformis. The sequence goes on along the minus strand of CM062817.1, from coordinate 722,186,069 downwards.
AACACTTTCTCATGAAAATACGGAAGGTAGTCGGGTTTAGACAATGAGAAGATACTGTAGACTAATTAAAGTATGGTTTGTACTTTGTTTGGGACTTGTCACCTATTTAGAGTTTGGGAACACAGTTTAATCACTTGAGGAACAACTCACAAGCAGTCTGCATGCTTTCTAGAGTGGAAACTATAATTGCCACCATTATTGTTATCACTAGGTAGATATAAAGCCTCTGAGAAGATATCACAATGCAATTTTTGTGTCTGGAAGTGCCCAGTTTTACCAGATTTCTTTTGTAATGATTTCTTTATATATTGAGTTTCCTGAATATTTTGTTTCCTCCCAATAACTTTCGTAGCTTGGAGCGCATCATTCAGGTAATAGAATCTCCATTTGGTAACAAAATTGAAAATTCTCTCCCAGTGTAACAAATATCCTCTCTCAGTGTAACAAATTGAAGATCGAGAGGGTTTTTTCTTTCTTCTGTGTTACCCTTTCCTATGTTATTTCCTTACGAAGTTTCCTTTGCAGCATGTGGTGCAATTTCTAGTTTAATTATCTATAACTATTAGGTAGATGGTATAGATTTAACCTCCATGGAATATGCCAGAATATCCATAGTAGTATTTACACATCAAGGATTAAAATTTATCTCCAACTTAGTTATTTTTTTTTAATTAATTTATCTCAAATTAATTAATTAAAGAGAATGTCATAGCAACATGTGTCATATTGGGCATGTGGTCTTTGATAAGCCATGATATGGGCCAATGATATTATAACAAAAGCTATTTGCAAGTTAAAAGTTTCCATGTTAAAATGGGGGGTGAATCTCTAGGGTTAAGAATATTGTTACATGTTTTTAAAAATGAATATATAGTTAACTTAAATTAAAGTCATAATTTAGTTAATTTTTATAAAAAAATTCATCTACGTAATGTGATATATATGATGAGGTAAGTGTTTTAATGGTTATCATGGATTTATTCCTACCAATTTTTATATTACATGGTTGCACTAGTCTAAGTAGTATTCACAAATGAAAGGTTGATATTTATCTCCAAAGTAGTTATACCATTTTTCCCCTTTTAATTAAATTGGTTCATTCAAAAAATTACCATATGAACAACTGTTATATGAAATGAGTTTTTTTGGGCATGTGGTATTGATAAAATATGGTATTGGCACATACTATTGTAACATGACCTATTTAGATATTAAGGATCCCCATGATAAAGTGGGTGTGAACTTAAATGGTTAAGAATCTTGTTACACCTTGTTCTAAATTTAAATATTTTCAATCTATATATTAATTATTCTTATAATAAATAATAATAATAATTTTAAATAAGGTTATAAGTTAATTAGTTTCCATTTTAACAATTTGAGATATATCATACCCATGAGGTGTATACCACCTAGTTTGCATGGGGTTCCGTCCCTGCTAGGTTTTACATTCAAATCAATTATCACTACCATCCACCTAATAATTATTAATAATTAAATTAACACACCTATAGATGCAATTATTTTTTTATAATTAATAAAAATAATAATAATTTAAAATAAAGTCATAATTTAGTTATTTTTTATGATTTTTTTTTTAATTTTGAAAACATGAGATGTATCACGAAGTAAGTGTTTTGATGCTTATCATAGATTGATGTTTATCATGGATTGATACTCGTTGGAATTCACCAACCATTTAATTTCTACGATTGCACAAGTGCACTTTTCACCTTATAAAATCATTTTTTTCATTTATATTGCATGTATTGATACTTGTTGGCATTCACCATGGATTGATAGTTGTTGGCAGTCACCAACCATTTAATTTCTACGGTTGCACAAGTGAAATTTTCACCTTATAAAATCATTTTCTCATTTATATTGCATGGATTGATACTCGTTGGCATTCACCAACCATTTAATTTCTACGGTTGCACAAGTGCACTTTTCACCTTATAAAATCATTTTGTCATTTATATTGAAAAATATATCAGAAAGTATCATCATATTTTTTTTCTAAATTAAAATTTCATTGACTTTTTGTAGAAGTACATAGCCAATCATGCTTTTTTTCTTAGGCTTACCAATAGGGATACCACAATAGAGAAAAAAACGCATATAGTTTTTCAACTAAAAACCAACACTGAAAGATAGCAATTTGTAGAGTTTAAGAGTTTTCCCTTTGAGGGGAAACATAGCCATCGATATATCAAAATTAGCTTATGTTTGCAACTTCATGACTAAATAAGGAAAATATTAGAAAGTGAAATATTAATCAAAGAAGGACATGTACACCTCTATTTGCTGGGATTATTCCCTTGATGGTGGCATCTTTCTTGAGCCTAAAGGCAGGCCTAGTTTGATGCAAGCTAGATGGTCCTCAATTTCCATGAGAATCATCTTTAGAGACTCCATTTTGTTCAATATTTACTTCCCCACGTCCCATCGGTCTAGCAGTAGCTTTCCCAAGAAGGTCTTGATATGTCAATACAAGTCCATAGTGTGGAGACAATGATTTTCACATCCTTATGCATTCCTTGGGTCCAGAATCCATGCAACAATATTTTCCTAAACATTTACATGTAAAATTATTTGATGGTCATGGGAAATCTCCAATTATTTCCCCCGCATCTTAAATTAAAATTGTATAAGGGTGTGTTCCTCACATTAGCATGTTGATATCTTGAATCTTAAGCATGGAGCATTGATGCCCTATGTCTCCATTACCTCCTCCTTCCCTACAAATGTGAACTCATTCTTGAGTCATGGACGAGGTGGGAAGAAAGAGCCTCATCAAATTAAGATACCTCAAATTGATGGGATCAAGCACATGAAGATTCGTTAGGAAGGATTACCCTTCAACTACATTCAATACAAAATCAACATTTAGTAATGGAGGATAATTATGGCTCTATTGATCCATAATGAGTGAGGGGGAGAAACATAGTAGGCATGAAAAACAATAAGTGAACAATGGATGGATTCAAGGAAAGTCCATATCGCTTGGAGGATACAAAAATTACGAAGCTAATGCAACAATTAGAGCCAGGCACTATAGTAACGTGCCAACACAATTCACGATGAAAGATCGAGAGTTAGTCTTGGCACAATTGAAATCAATATTCATTTTCATGTGAGTTGGTGGATGCATCAGTCAAGAGAGTTCTAACATATGAGGAGAGGCATTAGATGAGATGGCTAGCATATTTTACCAGCTACCACCTACCCTTCCACATTTAACAATGCCATCGAGGGGTTTCTTCCCTCATTAACCATCTTCCTCGAGCTTCCCCTTTTTATTTACCACCCTTATCACGGAGCAAAGTAGGATCATATTAAATAAATATCCAAAACATTATAATGCACTTTCCACCTTATAAAATTATTTCCAAGTTATGATTTAAAACATGTACAATAAAAAGTGTGATGATATTAAACTAATAATTATTTTATAAACTTTATGCCTCCCTCCATGGTTTTTGTTTAAACATTGAAAATATCATAGTTTCAACTTTCCCTCAGTGTCCTTTCAATATTCAAAAAAGAAGTGTAGAGAGAAATAATAGGCTTAGAACTTGAGGGCTTCTAAAAGGTTGCTTTAGTTTAAAGATGTATTTCAAAAGTGGACAACATAATGCTATGCTAATATGTTATTTATTTGAAATTTAATTATTGTTTATTTATCATAAATTGTAATAGTTAATGAAATTAATAGTTTAATTGTATTTTTTTAACAAACATGATATAATGTTAAATTTCACTAGTGAGATTTGATTTTTAGGATTTTTCTTCAAAGAAGCCAAGTTTTAAAATTAATGATAATTTAGATGAGACACTAAAACAAATTCAATCATATTAAGGGTTGGTGTTGTCCAAAACCAATGTGATACTATAATGATTTTGATAGCTTAGATGCCCTTGGATGGTAGTTTCTTAAACCACAATCTAGTCTCAAATGTCATGGACATACTAGAAAACAAAAAATAAATAAACAAATACTACGAGCTTCACCAATCTTCATTACCAATATGTTATGATCTAGGCTTGTGCCAAGTAATTAGTTAAAGCAAAGTAGAGGTGGCAATGGCATCAATTTTTGTTGTTAACTAAGGAAGTTTTTGAATGGTGAAACTAAACCAGGTTGGAGTTTGGGGTTTAGTAGGTGACAAACCTTATTCAAATTTTAATTAATATTCAATCCCACTATGCCATGTGGGTTGTGGTCTCTAGATTTTGGAGTCTAGTTCTCCTCCTTGGGCTTACTAGACATGCTCATGCTTTCTTCATTTTCTCTTTATCGTCATAGATAACTGTATTCCAAGTGTTCAGTAGCAATAGGCTGCAAGTAGGATTGGCAATCGAACTTACGTGAAGCTATAGCATGAACATTACTCCATACCCATTTTTTTTACATTTGCTAAGAATGATGAATCCTTTATTCCTTTATTTTTCTCATGAGTGATACAATAAATATCCTCCTCTTTTTTATGGGGCTATAAAGCTTAACAAAAATGAAACCTCACCTTGAATTACAAATTGCACCTCCCACTAAACCTACAAAAAAACACAAAATAAATATACTCATTTATTACACACATCTTTTTCTATAATTTTTTTTTATATCATATTCAATTTTCACATTAAACCAGTTACCATGAGTTATTATATTTAATATAAAATTCTACTTTCATTTAATAAAACAATTTTAAATAATAATAATATTAGATTATTTTCAATCTCACGAAGAGTGATATTTGTTATCTAATTTTCAGGAAGAGATAACAACCATGAGAATGTATTTTTAGAAGCAAATTAACACCTAAGCACAATGTCTTATATCTACTTATAAAATGAATAGATATAAAATAAATACAATGTCTCATGTCTACTTACATAATAAATATACTTTGCTTTGGCATTTTTATGAGGATAATGATAATAAGAAAATATTTCCAGTTATACTATATTTGATGCGTAAGGGCACCTATTCCCTTCCCGAAGAACGCATCTGCTATATGTGATATATTTTATTTGTATTTTAATTATTTTTTAATATTAAAAGGTTGTTGAGAATATATTTCAATATAAATTTTTACTTCGAGAGATATTTCACATTTTAGTATCGAAGATATGTTGTGACATAATATTAGATAATTTTGTATTTCGAAAATGATTAAAAAATATTTAAATTGAAAATTATGGATTGATTTTAAATTATTAAAAAAAAACGAGTTATAATAAAAAGTTTAGAAAGATTGTTATTTTTTATAAAGAAAAAGAAAAATATATATCAATATTGAGAAGTTATTTCATAATATTATATTTCAAAATAATAAAATAATATTGATGTAAATAAATTAAAAAATATTAATAATATTTTATTTTAATATTAATTATAAATATGAATAATAAAAAATATATTTTATTATTTGGTATAAATGAAATATCTTTATATCCATTTTAATTATAAATAAACATTATAGAGAGATAAAGTATTTAAAAAATGATTTTACCTATAATAATTTTTTATTTTTTAATTTGAGAAAAATGTGTAATTTCTTCACTATTTAATATGGAGTTAACTTGTAATATTACAATCTAAAATGAAATGGATATGTAATTCATTTGATAATCAATATATAATAATTTAGAAAAAAAATATTAATAATAAATAAAATTTGAATATTATCCATAAATAAAATATTTCAACGCCGATATGAAATAACACTAACAAAACCACTCGGCCTGGAGTATGCCGTAAAACTGCTTCTGCTTGGCTAAGAGCTCGTCTTCCTCGGACGTAAGGAAACAGGTTAACGGCCCAAGACCCAGAGGCATCTGGCAGGAGTGAGAGCCTGCTCCCGATTACGGACCACCAGCAGGGTTATACCAGGTGGCGTGGTTTTCCTATTTAACAGTGATGAGTCAAACCCAGCATTCGCGGATAGCAGCCAGAGATGGTTGTCCTCACTGTTGGTTTGACCCCTGAGTTGATAGGTTTTACCACCTTTGGAAAAAAAAAAAAAAAAAAAAAACACTAACAAAACCACATTAATAAATATAGTTTATTTATTACACTATGAACAATTTTGATACTAATAATATATTTATGAATAATATTTAATCATATGATGACTTAATATTAGTACTAAAATAATAATTTAATATTAACATTAATTATAATTTAACATTTACATGAATATTAATATTAAAACTTAATATTGCAAAGTCAATTTAGATTTAATATTGGGCTATCTATTATTTATTGATGTAATGGATGTGTATGTTTCATTTTTAAATATAATACTCATTTTCTTCTATCATTCTACTCCTCATTGCTTTGTATAGGTGGTTATCAACATGTAGCACAATGAATTTATAATCATACAAGTAAATGTGAAAACATAAATTGTGAACACATAATTATGGATTTAGAGATGCAAAAAAGTTATTATTCAAAACATTGATATGGAGTTTTGATTAAAGGAAATATTAATGTGCAAACATTTAATAAGAGGGATGGATCAAATAATTTCATGTCCACTTGATATGTATGTAAAAAGCAATTTAATTGTATGCATAGTATTTGTTTAATTAAATTAAAAAGTAATTTTTTTTAACTATCTTTGAAATAAATCTAGGTCTTTTATCGTGATTATTCGTATTCTTATCATTTATCTAATAATTATTGATAATTTTTGTTTTTTAAATCTATCCCAAAATAAATGAGTTGAATATAACAATTGAAAATAAAAAATTATCATAATTAAAATATTTTATTCATATGTCCTTCAAAATAAAGATAATTAATTTCTTCCATACTCATCATCAAAGTAACATACAATGTGTGAACATTAAATCATATAAAATAATTGAAAATAATTATGATTATATATATGATTTGCTCTAAACAAAAATATGATTTTTATAGATAGTTAATAAACCTATGTTAATATTAATATTTTGTAATATTATTAATTAAAATATTTATTTTTCTTATTATTAATATTTATTTATTATTTATTATTAATAAAATTATAATAATTAAAATTTTGTGAGAAAATATTATCATAGTAAAATTAATAAGGGATAGCCTTCTATTGTTGTGCAGGGACCAATACTAGTTATAGTACTAGTCCCACACATCCATAAAAAAATATTCATAAATCATCAAAAATTTGCACATAAATAGTTTATATTAAGTTATATAAGTTATATAATTTAGTCCAAAATGGGCCCACATATTGATTGGGCCAACAAGTGTCAAATACCAAACCTTAACATCACATATTGACAAGACATAATGTCCCAAATATCTCCAGCTCTGAATTACCAAATAAGGCAAAATGCACTACAAAACATTCCATTGAATTCTATTTAGGAGTACACCTATCCCATCAAATAGCCACCTACAGATTTCCACTAGAGCAACACATCCCATTGCTCAGTAATACCTACACAAGAATAGGTGAGATGTGTGTCAGCCATATGTACATGTGTATTTAACCATTCAACCTATTGAAGAGAATAAATGACAACATTAAGTTCGGAAATTAGTTCAGAGGATGCAATAAATGTCACCAACCCTTTGAATTCAAGTATTAAACACACCAGACTTTTCAATTCAGGAATTAAAAATAGGAAAGCACATGGATCAACCTTCAAAGATTATCAACCATTTGATCATGTACAAATCAATCCAGGCCACACATTTGAATTTGGGAGATGGAAATTTATGCCAAACTTCCCTACCAATTAAATTCTATATGAAAAAACTATAAAACATCAACTCTTACTCATTTTCATTTCAGACATTCATTCTACTCATCAACTATTGGAGATATGCAATCAAAGTGTTCAGACACTGTTACATTCATTCTATTCAGAAGTTTTAGAAGTTGTTGGAAACATACAAACTGAGTGTGTGCACAGTGTTACATTCATTCTATTCATTAGTTGCTGGAGACATACAGGTATGTTTTTGTTGAATAATGTTACCATTTTTGTTGAATAATGAATAATGTTATTTTTGTTGAGAAACAAAGGTAAATTAAAGCCATTACAACCAATTTCATTATTGATTTACTGATTTAGAAACCAATTTCATTGCCACTATAACCTCAAATCTGACCCTGCAACTCAATATCAGACTACTATAATAGAAAATGATATTCTTTCAAAGAGAAAAGACAGATAGCCTCAGGTACTAAAGCCATTACATCCAATTTCATTACTGATTTACTGATGTAGAAACCAATTTCATTGCCGCACCTTTAGGGACAACCTAAAACAACACCTTTAGGGACAATATACACTTAACTATACTAGCTCTATAATAGAGATAACCTAACACTTAGGAATATAGCTTATCTATAAACTTTCAAACAATTAGTGTTACTTACTTTCTTTTACTTTCAAGCTTAGCTTGAGGATATTATATCACTTGCCAGGAAGAACATACTAAAGCACTTGAATGGAACGCGAAGCGGAAATAAAAAAAAATAGAGGATGTTATGAAGAGTAGTAAGTTCATCAGACCAGACTGATCTTTCTTAGACTTAATCAAACCGATGGGATGGAAGGACTTATTAGCATAGAATTTGATGGGCTTCAGGCTACAAGTCAATGAGATTCTTTGATCAACTCACACTTACTGAATTAAGCACTTAGTATAGTAGCTACCACTATTAGGACTTCTTATCAACATAAGCAGGACCGGATCACTTTGTCCCTCACCTCTCCCTTACTTAAGTGATTCTTTACTAACTCTTTAGAGCTAAACATGTTAGCATTAGAGCATTGAATGAATCCCTTAGAAGATATCACGTGACCCTTTCTCAAGACAGAATCATGTTAAACAACAAACATTCTTAAATTTGTTCTTGGTTTCATTGAAGAAAGACATGTCAGTTCCCAGAATCTAACCCTGTAACTCAATATCAGACTACTATAATAGCAAAGAATATCCTTTCAAAGAGAAAAGACAGATAGCCTTAGGTGCTAAAGCCATTACAACCAATTTCATTACTGATTTACTGATGTAGAAACCAATTTCATTGCCACGCCTTTAGGGACAACATAAAACAACACCTTTAGGGACAATATACACTTAACTATACTAGCTCTATAATAGAGATAACCTAACACTCAGGAATATAGCTTATCTATAAACTTTCAAACAATTAGAGTTACTTACTTTCTTTTACTTTCAAGCTTAGCTTGAGGATATTATATCACTTGCCAAGAAGAACATACTAAAGCACTTGAATGGAACGTGAAGTGGAAATAAAAAAAAATAGAGGATGTTATGAAGAGCAGTAAGTTCATCAGATCATACTGGTCTTACTTAGACTTAATCGAACCGATGGGATGGAAGGACTTATTAGCATAGAATTGGACGGGCTTCAGGCTACAAGTAAAGGAGATGCTTTGATCAGCTCACACTTACTGAATTAAGCGCTTAGTAGAGTAGCTACCACTATTAGGACTTCTTATCAGCATAAGCAGGACTAGATCACTTCGTCCCTCACCTCTCCCTTACTTAAGTGTTTCTTTACTGACTCTTTAGAGCTAAACATGTTAGCCTTAGACCACTGAATGAATCCCTTAAAAGATACCACTTGACCCTTTTCTCAAGACAGAATCATGTTAAACAATAGACATTCTTAAACTTGTTCTTGGTTTCATTGAAGAAAGACATGCCAGTTCCTAGAAAGACATGCCAGCTACCAAAAGAAATAGGAATAGCTCTTCCTGAAAACCCATATTTTCACCAACTATGAATAAAATGAATGCCAAGAAAAAAATGAATGCCAGGAACAATCATTTGAGGACACAACAAAATAGTTGGGTTAAAGAAATTGTGTTATGTCAAACCTGTTATAAAATTAAAAAGGAATAGCTCTTCCTGATAACACATAAAAATCATCTAAGAATCAAATAAAGAACTTTAAACCCTTCCAATAATTATTTTGAGATCCGAGATGTATTGAGCTACACTATATAGATAAAGCACTGATTGTTGTTGCTCATTGATTGCAAAGCCCAATGAATTTCCTTGTTTTCTAATACAGTTTTTTAAAATCAGAATTTGGTGGTCACTTGATAGGTTGTTGCAACGATGCCAAAAGTTTCTATTGTAGATTGTACAAGGAACAGGAGGAGGCGAGGGGCGAGGGGGGCCCAACTACGGTCCACTTCATCAGATGAGGATGGGGGGGTGATGTGAATGCTCACAATGCACCCAGTAATGTCGTTGAAAAGGACATTATGGTTGCAGATCATGCTATCCCACCATCAACCACAGAGTCACCTTCAACCATAGTGCAAGGTGCAAGTTCAACAAAGAAAATCAATGCCATCATAGGCTGGACAAAGCAAGACATGCTAGTTGTAATTGATGACATCAAGTTTAATGGAAATTCAATTCATGCCTCTGAAAAAAGTGGTATTGTTGCCTCTAACATACATTATTGGATAAATGGGTTGACTAATACAAAGCGTAGAGGGCCCATTACAGTTATGACTGAAGAGGAGGAGGCCGAGGTGGTTGAGTGGTGTAAGGAGAAGGTGCAATTGGGAAATGGGTTAGAGATTATACAACTTAAATCCACAGTAGCTCAAATTTTTCAGGGGAGTCCAAACCCCTTCAAAGATGGGTTTCCTCGTAAATCATGGTGGAGTGGATTTAAAAAAATGAATCCAGACCTTGTGCTATGTACAACTGAGGGCCTTGACAGAGACAGTGCTTTAAATCTACACCCTGAAATTGTGGTATGCTGGTAATTTCCAAAAGAGGTAGCAGAAATGTTCCTAAGATTTTGCCTAAGAGCATGGAGTGGATCACTATACTTTCTTGTGTCAATGCAATTGGTTCTTCAATCCCAGGATTTTACCTATTCAAAGGTAAAACACAACTAAAAAACTATTTACAGAACTGTGAACTAGGTGCATGCATGATAGCACATCCCCATTCATGGATGACAAAGGAACTATTCCTCAATTGGCTTTGTCATTTTGCTACATCTGCAGGTGGTGTCTCCCTTGAAAACAGACACCTACTGATTTTAGATGGCCATGGAAGCCACATGGATTTGCAAACAATTAAGGAGGCCAACAATTTTGGCATTGACCTGTTAACATTACCAGCTCATACCACTCACAGATTGCAACCCCTTGATGTCAATGTGTTTGGGCCTTTCAAGAATTATTTCAGGATTGAGCGAGCTTCGTGGATGGCAAAGGATCCAGGGGTGGAAGTAAAGAGGTTTGAGCTAGCTGAGCTTGAAAGTAAAGAATTAAAAGGGCTCTCAGACCTTCTAATATCAAGGCTGGATTTAGGAGGACTGGTATATGTCCACTTAATGTTGATGCTCTCACACATGATACTTGTTGTAGCCAAACATTTTATGTGGAAGTTGAAGAAGCATAGAACTTAAAAGACCATATTGATGCCCAAGAAGATGTTCTTGTTGTTGAAGGTATAATGTCACTTTATGAAGGGCACTTATGTGGTGATGATGATGAACATGTGAATGAGACACAATTTAGTCATGAACCAACTGTCAATGTCATGGAGGCTGTCACACCTGCTGAACCACATGCCAATTCTACATGTGATATTCCATATGAGGCAGCTGATGAAGCGAATGAAAATGAAAACTTGATTTCAAATGATAATGCACAGGATTAAAAAATGAAAAATTGAGCATGCCAACCTAGGTAAGCCCACCATCATGGTTGACAGAGGCCATGATGAATATCAACCCACATAATGTGTCTACCACCAATGTGGAAAGCATGGACATGCCTTCACAAAAATCAGAGTTGAACAGCGAACTTGTTCATTATTTTGTGGACAATGGTTCACTGGAAGAGGAGCCTGTCCAGCATGAGGTACCCAAAGAAGATAATGGGAGCCAATTAGCTGTATCAGAGGCTGAAAGCCAAGTGTCAGATCTAGGGAGAAAGGGGCAAATCAAATATTACTTGGTGCATTCCTAAAGCTACCAGTAGAGAGAGTGAAGGCTTCATCAAGGTACTCAACTGCAGATTGTCTTCATTTAGGGAGGAGTTCACAGTTGCTCACTTATGAAGATTATATGAATTTATTGTTTGAGTCTGAATGTAAAAAAAATGAAATTCAGGAAACTAAAAAGAGAAATAAGGAGTTGGCCATGGACAAGAGATTTGCAAGGATTGCAGCAGCAGAAGCTCGAACAAAGGAAAGGATGGAAAGACAAAAAGCAAGGGAAGATAAGGAACATCAAAAACAATTGACAAGGCAAGAGAGGGAGGAAAGAAAGTTTCAAGAAGTTTTGGAAAGAGGAGGATGGGTGACAAGTAGGGAAGTCTATGGTCCAATCTAGTTTGAGGAAAATAGGATGATGTCCAATACGTTGAACCACATTATAGGGCACACACCATCATACCAAGAGCTGATTAACATCCAAGTCCCCCGCTATCAGCCAGGGGTTCTACCCACCTCATATACCCCTACCAGTGTAGGTTTAAATCCTAACTGTGTTTATATGACACCTGCACCTAGTGCTGGAGTTAGTAACACAAGTGGACACTTGGGTTACTCAATCCCTCCATGGCTACAAGGAGCAAATTGGAGTCAAGGATATGGTAATGTTTTGGCACATCCTAATCAACCAATATTGGGTAGTCCACCATACTTGGGTCAGGCAGGAGACTCAACAATTCTGGGCAATGTAAGAAATGGAGGCCATCAAGCATAGGGGTGGCATGAATTAATTTTTATAACTGCTATCGCAATGTGAATTTTGTAAGGACACTTAACCCACACATGCAATGACATGTTGGTTGTATATTAATACAGGTTCGGAAGGTTATGGCAGGGTTTAGGGTTTGCTTACCATGATTACACTATGCATTGTTCATTTACGTGTTCATTTCTATTTGGGACCTGTTCATTTCTGTTTGGAACATGTTCTTATCTGTTCGCTCTACCGGGTATTTGGATTTGAATTGGAATTATGATGAAAGTCAACATAATAATTGCAATGTGAATTTTGTAAGGATGCAATATGTTGATTGGTTTCATAATAGAAGCTAAACTATAAACTAAATTGAATTTGAATTGGAATTATGATCTAGAATTATGATGAAAGGCAACATAATAACTCAGGAAAAGAAGTGAACATGAAACAAAAGTAGTTACCAATCAAAGGAAAGATCTGCCCAGCAGCATGTGCTTGAGAAGTGCAATAGAAACCAGCCCTCTTTCTTCTCACAGAGGTAGTAAACAAAAGAATCCCTTTGTTCTCACTAAAGGAAATTCAAGAGAAAATAATAGAAAGTAAAGATCAATTGAATCCAGTTTGAAACAACATTGCAAAGGAAAAGAAGTAGTAATTACTTAATTTGGTAATTACTTGATGAAAGGAAACAACATAAAGAAGGAGAAGAAGTGAACATAAATGAACTCAACTCTGGAGCTTTATAGAACAGGCCACCAGAGAAAGAAATTACCACAACAACAAAATAAAATGTTCATTAACAACCATTTATAATAGATTATTGACTGAGCTGAATAACAAAAATAGATTATTGACTCAGCTGAATAACACCAATGCTCATTAAGAACCATTTAGAATAGATTCTTGACTCAGTTGAACGACAGTCTTGGCAATTACTTGATGAAAGGCAAGAACATAAAGAAGGAAAAGAAGTGAACATAAATCACAAGTTACTAATAATAGAAGATACACAAATAATGCTTCAAGACAATCTCTTAAGAGTTTTAATTGAACGATGTAAAGGCTAGTTCTAGAAGATATGTTTAGAACAAAATAGATACAACAATAGATAAATTGGTTAGTTCCAGTAATGATAACTAGTCTAGTTATGTAATGACAGTGAGAGTTTTAAGCTAATACCTAATGACAATGGGATAACATATTACTTAGACTATTTAGCTTACGCTAAGTCTGACTCTCTCTATAGATTTCAATATATCTTTAGTCCAAATAGTAGTTATTGATACTAATTAGCTTTAGCTAAGCCTGATTCAACTAGCTTTTCTGGAACTAACAACTATTTCTTCTATTTGGCTAAGCCTGCCTGATCCAACTAGTGTAGTGTAGTTCAACTTATTGCTCTTAGCTTGAGCTAAGTAGTTCAGAAGCAGTAGTTAAGAAGGAGGGCAAAGATTCTTAAGTATTCTGTTAGGAGTGAAATCTCACGATATGAATATGAAGAAATTGTAAATAATCACTAATTAGTTAATGTTTATTTTGACTTTGAATTTTTATAAAACAGTTTATTTTGATTTTGAATTTTTATAAAACCTTAGAACAAACTTAGAACCTGGGAGCTGACCTTTTGAGCAGTCTAATCATCTTATTACAGTCTTACAACCTGCAGTCTTACTACCTTAGGAAGAGTATGCCGATACTCTGATCATGCTAAGAAGATTAGGATCTTGAGTTCAGTCCAATAACCCTTGAGCTTTAACATGAGGATTATGATTAGGCTGCTTACTGAAGGCAGTGTGACAGGTGTATGATTAGTCAACCAGCTTCCATATCAAGTTGATACACCCAAGGAATTCATAGACACATGCCAACAGGGTAGTGAAAGTGAGAAAGATCACTTGAGTTCATTTTTCAAGGTTTAAGCTAAAAGAAAAAAGTTATAGAAACCTGTATGTGTAGGGATTTTGATAAATTAGAGGTTTATATTAAATAAGTATTATTTGCCAAAACCAAAAAAATATTTTAACTATGTTAAGAGTTTGTAAATGAACGATGTAAGTAACGAAGTTAAAGAGCCAAGATTTATAAGTATTCTGTTTGGAGTGAAATCAGACAATATGAATATCAATAAATTGTAAATAATAATGAAATTTTAACTATGTTAAGAGTTTGTAAATGAACGATGTAAGTAACGAAGTTAAAGAGCCAAGATAAATAATGCTTGAAGACAATCTCTACAATTACCACTCCTCAACTCCGGAGCTTTATAGAACAGGCCACCAGAGAAAGAAATTACCACAACAACAAAATAAAATGTTCATTAACAACCATTTAGAACAGATTATTGACTCAGCTGAAAAACACAAATGCTCATTAAGAACCAATGCTCATTAAGAACCATTTAGAACATATTCTTCACTCTTTCATCATTATCCTATCATCCTAAGCCCTTTATAGAACAGGTCACCAGAGAAAGAAATTACCATAACAACAAAAAGAAAATGTTCATTAACAACCATTTAGAACAGATTATTGACTCAACTGAAAAACACAAATGCTCATTAAGAACCATTTAGAACAGATTCTTCACTCTTTCATCATTATCCTATCATCCTAAGCCCTTTATAGAACAGGCCACCAGAGAAAGCAATTACCACAACAACAAAAAGAAAATGTTCATTAACAACCATTTAGAACAGATTATTGACTCAGCTGAAAAACACAAATGCTCATTAAGAACCAATGCTTATTAAGAACCATTTAGAATAGATTCTTCACTCTTTCATCGTTATCCTATCATCCTAATCCTTTTATAGAATAGGACACCAGAGAAAGCAATTACCACAACAAAAATAAACTAAATTGAAAGTGAATGAACCTCCCTAATCCAAATGTAAAACCATTTCAATGGATTACTATAGAAAATTTGTCTGGGATGAAATGCAATCCAATCAAGATTGTTGAAATGGAATGAAATCCAATCGAAATTGTTGAAATGTAGATGATTTTGTGTTGGAAATGATTCTAAAATCAACAACAATGGATGAGCTGGGAGACACAACATATAACGACATACCAAATAAAAGAGAGTCCAATCTCAAGCCAAATTTTCAAACCAGCAATGATTGTTGCGCTTTGTTTATTTTTAAAGAACTAATTTGTGTGGAGTTTCTTTCCAATTCTAGTGTGGAATATCTTTCCCAATGTAGGCCAACCATGGTGGCACAATAGATTTCTCTTTAAAATTCCCTAAGAACCACATGGGAATGATGCTCTAATTAAAAAAACAAAAAACACACAACCGAACGTACCTTTATATATGTCTAAAGTATGTTTTTCCTTTGACTTTTGGTGCATCAGATGTGGATCTGTATCCATGATAGGGCTACAAAACACCAGTTAAATAAACTAAATTGAAAGTGAAATAACCTCCCTAATCCCACTATAAAACCCACTATAAAACCATTTCAATGGATTACTGATGAGCCTCATCATTGAGTAATTATATGGTCCTTAATTGGCCTTAATTGACCTCCTAGCTTAGTCAAACCAACTATTCTCACAACTTATTGCATACTTTTGATTATATTTTGTTTATGAAATGAGTCGGACTTGGATATTTGGCTTTGTGGTCTAATGTGCATGTAATGCAAGAATAAAGGATAAAAGCAAGGAAAAATGAAGGTATAAAGGATAAAAACAAAGAACTATGGCAAAGACCTTGGTAAAGACTGGAATGGGACAAGGGAAAGTAACTATAGGAGGTAAATCCTCCTCATTTACTACCCCTCCATTTGAATATTCCACCGTCAGCTTGGAGTGCACACAACCATCACCTTGAAGACTAAAATACAGCCGAGCAAGGGAAAGGGACAGAAACCAAATTTTCTTCAGTTATAGGCCAAGCCTCCCCAATGGGAAGAAAGTTGTTAGAGACTTCAAATGTATAAATGGAGAGGCTTATGACCTCAGTAGGATTCAGACTTCTATTGTGAAACTCTGTTTTATTTCTAAGCTACAAAGACTTGTGACAATTTGCTCTGTAATCCATGGTTTAATAATAGGAATGCGTTCTGTTTAAGCCAGCTCTGAGTTAGCTCTGAGGGCTGAAGCTCTTGGGTTAGGGCCCGACCCAAGTAGCCACAACTCCTCTTTACTATACATGTAGACTAGCATAGAAGTTCTATTCTATTTATTTTCTTAAGTAGTTTCATGGTTTTCTGGTCATTTGCTTAAGTAGTCTTATGATTTTCACTGTTTATTTGCTTAAGTAGTTTCACTTTCATTACAACAATATAGCGTAGATCATGCATGGTTTTCCTGTTCATCTGCTTCAATAGCTGCATTTTTTGTAATTTACTTTCATTTATGCCTTCTTTCAGTTCACAGGTTAGTTAGAGGAAAAAGATCACTATCAGGTTGTACGCAGGTGTCTTGGCCTCCTCTTCTCCCTTTGGGACCGTGACTTGAGGAAGGGACCCTTCATCAGACCAAAAAACACATGTCTCTGGTTCTCACATGGGCTATGGAGTTTGTTGTTTAATGCAGTTATTTATTCACCCACACTGGTTTTCTCTGTCATTTTCATTTGAAACCTCTTCCAGCACATTCCTCATGCATCTCTTCCTCGCCATCATATCACCAAAATACCTTCACAATCACCGTCTCATTCACTATTTTCTCCAACTGTTGCCTCGCATGGAGTCCACCACTTATTTTATGAACTTTAAGTCCCCATCGTCGATCTGCCCCACCTAATCCAACAGCTATCGCATCACTTGATCACTTTAAGTGCTTTAAACCCCCACCGTCGATCTACCTTCCCTGATCCAATGGCTTTCACTTCACCCAATCACTGACTAGCTTGGCCGATCTCCACTGTTGATCAGCCCCAGCTGATCCAACGACTGTCGTGCAATCTCGCGCGGATTAGTGCACGAATGTTATTCGCCCGAGAGCATGCGAGAAAAGTGGTTTTCTCGTGCTATGTGTCGCGCAGTAAGGCTAATTGTATGAAATTTCCAAATACTGCTTACAGCCTGAAGGGCGCGCAAGAAACTACTTACCGCCTTAGAAACTCGCTCCCTCATTTCCGCACGTTTCTTTTCCCCGCGATATGATCTCCATCGTCCATCTCTTGACTCCACCCGTGCGATAAGATCTTAGCCATTCATCGCTCCTGTTAGCCTCATCCGTCCATCTCTTGACTTCACTTGCACGATTAGATCTCGACTATTCATCTCCTTTTAACCTCGTTTGTCCATCCAATCACCTAATCCCTCGCGACACGATATCCATCGTTCATCTGCTTTGTTCCCTTGTTCATCCATCCATTCACTTAAGCCTTCGTGATAAGATCTCCACCGTTCATCCTATTAGGTAACCCTATTCACCCATCCATCTACGTAACCTCCTATGATCTAATCTCTGCCGTTCATTTGCCTTTCACCTAACTGATCCAATGGTTCTTATGCACTGTTGCTCCCTCACGTCCTCCTTTCATTGAAATCGACCTCCACTTGAAACCCAATTTAGCCTAAGTTTCTTTGTTACACCTTAGTCTAGTTTTAATGCTCTTTACTTCTGCAACTTATATAATTAGCATTAGGTTAGTGTTAATTTAGAAATTCTTCTTAGCATAATTGTTTAATTGGTTAGTTAGGTCATGGTGTGATTTAGCATTTCATGCTATTTTCTTCATTACTGCAGTAGAGTCGCTCTCTCTTAGAATAGGTTTTCTCTCCTTCCATTAAATAATTAAGCTTCTTCTAACCCTAAGAAGTTTGGCTTGGAACCCCTAGGGTCTCTTGCCAAACAAACTGTGACAATAGGCAGGACCTTCACTTCTACTTGTGCATATAGCATAATCACTTCCAAGTTTGTACGATCCCCATGTTGATAAGTAAAGTTGGTAGCCCTAGGAGTTGCAACATTATTGTTGAAATACCTAGGCTCATCACTTTTTGGCACCGTTGTGGAGGAGGTGTCTAAGTAGAAGTAATTACTGCTTTCTTCTATTTCCTAGTCTCCAACTTTCTTTTCTTCTACTTCTAGTCATCAATTTTCTTCCATTAGTTTATTTCTGCAAAAGTAATCTAGGAGCTTCCTTTCTTTCATCTGTCATTAGCTGACATCCTTTCCATTTTGCAAGTAATGTCTAGCATTAAAGAAAATATTACAAAAACCAACCCAAAAACATTTCCTTTCATGCCTCATAGGAATAGGGACAATTCAAGGAAATTCTTGTCAAAAACCCCCACTGCATCCAATAGTCAACCTTCTTTCTTCTTTAGCGATGGTGAGTTGGAAGACCCTTTAGGTGAGCAACCTTACCTATTTGAGGAACCTACAGAAGAGGAAGAACTCATTCCTACTAAACCAATGGCTGAAAACCGAAATGACAGAGGAAATAGAGAGAGAATTGAGGGTGTCTTCCCTATCATGGAAACCAATGGGGACACTAATATGAAGAATATAAGCCCCTCTTCTCTACCTCATTTCCATGGCCTAACCACAGAGGACCCTGACACCTTCCTATTTGAGTTTGTTGTTTTATGCCAAACCTATCACTATACTGATGATGAGAAAAGGTTAAAACTATTCCCATCTACCCTTAAGGATGCAGCATTGCGTTGGTTCATGGGTTTACTTGGAGATAGCATCACAACTTGGGCTCAGATGCAACAAATCTTTAACAAAAAATATAGGGACTGTTGTAGGTCAAAGGATACTAAAGAAGAGATTTTCAGGATGACCATAAGCCAGGATGAATCCTTAGAAGACTATGAAGAAAGATTCCAGCTCAATTACAAAAGGGCCAGATGCACACTTGACCCTGAGCCACTAAAACCGGTCCTGCTTAGAGGAGTAAGGGAGGATCTTTTGGATACCTTACATATGATAGTAGGAGGAGATGTCTACCAATTAGCCTATGAGGATATCAAGATTGTCTTTGAAACCATTCTAGGCCAGCCAGGAAAAAATGTAGGGGTAGTCAACCTATGGTCGGTACATCATCCTCCAACTTATACATCAAGGGTGAAATTGGAAATATGCTGGAAGATTTCAAAAGTGATATGCTGCAAACCCTTGCCTTGCAATTGGAAACCATGAACATCAAAAGGAAGCAAGAGGAAGTAGAGAGAGCCTTGGCCATCTTTTTTCCTAGATGCACTAAGAGGTATCCTAGGAACGAATGTCCATTAAACTGTATTAAGATTTGCTCAGTCTGTGAAGAAAACCACTCCATAGAGAAATGCCCTTATTTACCAAGATTGAAAGCTGTATGTCAAGGAGCTGAAGGGGTCACTGAGCAGCTTTGCTACATCAACCAAAGGATACCTCCTGGGCCTAGACAATACCATCAGGGTATGAAAGGGTCATCCCATGCCTATTAAAACCATACCAAACCACAACTATACCTTCTTGGGGACCCCCTGCTCATCCTTCCTAGTCTACACCCCCTCCTTGGTCCGATGCATCTCAGTATCAATCCCATCTAGCCAACCAGTCATTTCAACCACAACATCAGTGGAATACCCCACATCAGGGGTGGAGGCCCCAATTCAACAATGTTCCAGCCCTATTTCCTTCACCACCTACCCAACCACAACTCCTACACTCTGGTCCACCTAAGCAACCCCAGATGCCTACCCATCCAAATCTGAACCCAAACAATAGGCAAGCTCAACAAGCATACAATGGAGAGACATCATACCCACCTTATGCTATAGAAATCTAGGAGATCAACCTAAGATCTGGGAGAATTCTCCCTAATAACCAACCTCCCTCTCCACATAGGGAGGTTGAGGAAGAAAGAGAGGAAAGCCACCTTAAACTAAATACACCCTTTCCTGAGATATTAACCCAACCACTCCAGCCTACCCCAGAAGAAACTAAACTTCTGGGAGAATTGAAAAATCTACGCTTAAAGACCCCCCTTCTCTAGGCCATCAAATATGTTCCAATTTACAACAAGTTGATTAAGGAGAAGTGCTTCAAGCATCCAGGAAGAAGAAAAAGGGATGCCCTTTCCATTAATGTCATTGGGAAGTTGTCTGACTTAATGTTGGGGCAGGTAATATGTCCAAAATATTTATACCCTGGAAGCCCTATAGTAGATGTGCACATCAGTGGCACCATTGTCCCACACACTCTAATTGATCTTGGGGCTGCCATTAATGTGATGACTAAGGACACCATGCTCAAGCTCAACCTCAACCTCCAAGGGCCATTAAGGAAGACCACAACAGTTCTGCAGCTTGCAGACCGTTCCACAATCACACTTGAGGGAATTGTGGAGGATGTGATGGTCTCCATTGACTCCTAGGAGTACTGTGTAGATTTCCTAGTTCTCTAGCCTAAAGATAAGCTTACTAGTTACCCTCTCATCCATGGGAGGCCATGGTTGGCCACAAATGATGCTTAAATTCACTGCAAATCTGGGAATATGACCATCAAGAATGGGCATATGTCTAAACAATTAGTCCTATACCCATCTTCTCAACCTACCCTAGAGCATGATTTACCTTTATGGTTGGAGGAGAAGGAAGAGGATGAGGTTTATGCCCAAATTTATGCTTTTGAAACAACCATAGGAG
This sequence comes from Pinus tabuliformis, assembly GCA_031772625.1. Lineage (NCBI taxonomy): Eukaryota > Viridiplantae > Streptophyta > Pinopsida > Pinales > Pinaceae > Pinus > Pinus tabuliformis. Next base: position 722,164,744 of record CM062817.1, on the reverse strand, counting down.
GAGGACATCAAGATGATGCCGACTTAATTGAACACCTGCTCCAAAGCCCAACTCCTAGTTCACTACCATTAGAAGAAGAAGTAAGTGAAACCCATAATAATCATTCAATTAACTTATGCTTGGCCAATTCCAACCCACTCTATGTCAAAACCATAGAATTTGGCCTAGAGAAAAATTTGCAAATTAATCCATCTCTTTCTGCTTTAGAAGAGGAAAAGTTATGCAACATGTTGAGAGAGAACCTAGAAGCCTTTTCTTGGAGTTATAAGGAAATGAAGGGAGTACACCCTCAGTGTGTACTCACCACATATACATCAAAGAGGGTTGCAAGGCAGTCAGGCAACCACAAAGGAGGATGAATCCAGCTCTTAAAGACATATTCAAAGGAGAACTGCAAAAACTGCTAGATGCAGGATTCATTTACCCTATCTCAGATAGTGAGTGGGTATCTCCTTTAGTGTTAGTTCCTAAGAAAAATGGTAAGTGGAGGATTTGTGTTGATTATAGGGAGTTGAACAAAGCCAAAAAGAAGGATCGTTTTCCCCTACCCTTCGTTGACCAAGTGCTAGATGGCCTGATAGGGAAGAAGTTCTTTTCTTTCCTAGATGGATTCAGTGGGTACAACCAAATCCAAATCTGCCCAGAGGACTAGGATAAGACCACATTCACCTATCCTTGGGGTACTTTTGCCTCTAGGGTCCTTCCTTTTGGCCTATCCAGCACTCCTGCCACTTTCCAGAGAGCAGTCTTAAGTATTTTTTCTAACTTAGTACATGATGCAGTGGAAATCTATATGGATGACTTTACACCTTATGGCTGTGATTTTTAGGAAGCCATGACTAACCTTGGAAAAGTATTACACAAATGCATTGAAATAAATCTATCTCTCAATCCAGAAAAATTTGAATTCTTAATGACTGAAGGGACTGTGCTAGGTCATTCAATATTTCAGCCAGGACTGCAGGTGGACCCAAACAAAATAGCAATCATCCAAAGGGTCCCACCTCCACAAAAGCAAAGAGATGTTAGGAGTTTCTTAGGGTTAGCTGGATACTAGATACTACCAAAGGTTCATAAAGGACTTCAGCAAGTTGGCCTCTCCTTTGTTTGCATTGTTGGCCAAATATTTTGAGTTTATATGGTCAAAGAATTGTCAAGAGGCCTTAGACATTCTAAAGTGTAAGTTAACCACTCCACCAATCCTTAGAGGCCCAAACTGGGCCCTCCCTTTTCTTATTCATGCTGATGCCTCACAAAAATCCATAGGAGTAGCCTTAGATTAGGAAGAGGAGAAATTGCCCTATGCCATCTATTTTATCAGTAAGAACCTGTTAAAGGCTGAGCTAAATTATTGTGACTGAAAAGGAACTCCTAGTTGTTGTGCATTCATTAAACAAATTTAGCCATTACATTACATGCTATCAAACATTTATGCATATTGATCATGCTACAATTAAATATTTAATGAACAAACCAAATGTGAACGTTAGTATTATAAGATGGTTTCTTTTATTACAACAGTTTGATCTAACTATTGTTGATAAGCCTAGTAAAGAAAATGTTGTGGCTAACTTTCTAACTAGGATGAATTTGCCTGCAAGTGAAGAAGGAATGGTGGATGACCAGTTACCAGAGGAGCATTTGTTTGCTATTTCAATTCTCTCCCCATGGTTTTCTAATATAGCAAACTATCTGGTATCATCACAGTTCCTAGCAAACTTTCCCTCCAAAGAAAGATAAAGATAGTTAGAAAGAGCACCCCCTTCACCTGGATTGGGGGTAATCTATTCAAACTTGGCCCAGATCAAATCTTAAGAAGGTGTGTAAGGGAAGAGGAAGTCTTTGACATCCTTCTGACTTGTCATGATGGGCCTTGTGGAGGTCACTTTATAGCAAAGAGGACAACATTCAAAGTGTTTCAAGCAGGATATTATTGGCCTACTCTTCATCAGGATGTGAAAAAGTACATTAGTCAGTGTGATTAGTGCCATAGGATGGGAAAGCCTAGTCCAAGAGATGAAATGCCCCTACAACCTCACATGACTTTTGAGCCATTTGACGAGTGGGGCATGGACTTCATTGGGCCTATCAACCCTCCTTCTAAGAAAAAACAACACATCATTGTGTGCACTAATTATTTGACTAAGTGGGCTGAAACCAAGGCAATTAAGGCAACAATAGAAGAGAAGGTGGCTGAGTTGCTAAGGGATAATATATTCTACAAATTTGGGTACCCTAGAGAACTAGTCACAGACCAAGGCAACCAGTTTACCTCCAGCATGATTGGATAACTGCTCAGCCATCACAAAATCAAGCATAGGAACTCCACTCCCTATCATCCACAAGCTAATGGGCAAGTGGAGGTGACCAATAGGGCACTGGAGAACATCTTAACCAAGGTAGTGAGTAGCGGAAGAAAGGATTGCGCAGAATGACTAGCTGAGGCCACCTGGGCCTATAATACAACATGGAAGACCACCACTTGATTTACACCCTATGAGCTAGTATATGGGAAAAAGGATTCTTTGTCCATTGAGTTTTAATATAACACATTGGCGATGGCAGCCCAACTAGCTTTGGATCTCAATCATGCACAGAAAGAAAGGTTGTTACATTTGAATGGTTTGGATGAATTCAGAATGAAGGCCCTCCTACATACAGAGATAATTTAGCTTCAGAGGAAGATCTGGCATGACAAACATATTAAGGAGAAGTAATTTCAAGAGGGAGACTGGGCATTGTTATATGATTCCAGGTATAAATACTTCAAGGGCAAGCTAAGGACAAGATGGCTCAGACCTTATGTGGTGGAAATATGCCATGACAATGGTTCAATGCAAATCAAAACTATTGATGAAGAAGCCATTCCATTGCTAGTTAATGGACACTGATTGACAATGTACAAGAGGCCTTTATCAAAACAAGAGTTCATTGACAATATCAATAATATAGTTATGATGGTGGATCAAGTTCCAACTCCTCCCTCATCAGGTCACTGAAAAAGGAAAAAAGAATAAGGATTTAGGTGAAAACCTCCATGAGGCACCTGAGTCCCATCTTTGGGTTGAAAACCTCATGAGGTGGCCCAAGGATGAGAAAAATGAAAAGGATAAGAATATCCCTGGGTGAAAACCTTCCTTGAGGCGCCCAGGGCAAATATCTAGGGTGAAAACCTCTCTGAGGTAGCCTAGTATTTTTTTTTTTAATATAAATATATATAATCATAAAAGAAAAAAAAACATTATTGTTATGTGCAGGTGGGTGAGAAAGACAACTAAGGAGCAAAGAGAAGATCCAAAGGGAACCCTGCCTCACATATATTTCATCTCCTCCAATCCTTACCATGCATCCCTCCATCAATTCTATTGTTTTTCACTTCATTGCTTCAATTCAGGTGAAGATTTTGTTTTCTAACAAAATCACCTCAACCATTACCATCATCCCTGCATCCACATACACTCATACTCCTTGTGTCCAAGAGCTCCATAGCAACAACAAAAACATCAGATCTTCAGTCACAAACACCTGCAAAAGCTAATAAACCATCAGTAGACAGCAGAGGAGGAAGAAGAATGACCATCAACAACACCGGTGATCTTTGACAACTGCAGCATGGCATCAAGACCACATGTAAGTATCCCACTCACTCACTCATATGCATCATTTGATCAAAAGTTGTAAAGTTTAAGAGGTAGTTGGTTTATAAGTGAAAAGGTGGCAAAAAAGGAAATTCTTTAATAAGTCAAAAGAGAATGCAAGAGTCCATAGATACAGTGTTGTTATGGCAACCCTTTGAGAATGCTTGAAGAATTAAGATTTTGGGTAGAAACACCATTTCACCAAAGACTCAGCATACCCTATTTCTTGATGCAATCACTGATAGACTCCAACAAAAAAGTAAAGGAAGAAAATTCCCAGCAGTTATTTCACCATGGGTTGATCAGGATCCTCATTAAGGATGCCCTCCAAAGCCTTAGGATCCCCATAACATGGTCAATCTTTAGAAACTTACCAGCACAGGATGAAATCAAAACCCTCACCTATGAATTTAATCCTTTTGTCAGTGAGGAGGAGGTAACACAAGAAGAAGAAGATATAGAGCTAGATGGGGATGAGATGGGTGAAGAAGAAACTTATACAAAGGAACATGCTGAAAGAAGACAAGGAGGATGATGCTGAAACAAGAGGAGGAAACGAAGGAAGAAACTGATGGAGATGTGAAAGAACAACAAAAGGAAGAAGAGAAGAAAAACAGAGAGGACAGCTGCAGCAAAAGAAGGACCAGCTAGCATATATGGCTAGCCTCTCCTTGGAGGCCATCTAGTGTAGGATGCCAGCGAAATCCTATTCTCTTTATCTCAGAGAACAATGGCTCCAATTTCATATTAAAACACTAGCATAAAGGAACACCATGCCATTTCAGGACTGTAGACAATTTATTGATCTTTGTGATCAAAGTGCACTAAGGGATGGGGCCAAAATGGCTGAGTTTTACTTGCATAACATGGCCCTCACAGATATGAATATTTGGTACCCTAATACAGAGCTAGAAGATCTACAATTAATGGCTTTGGCATCATCAATGAACCATGAGAAGTCAAGGGTTATAGAGATGAAAAGAATATTGGCCAAAGAGCAAAATAAACCTCTTTTTACCAAAGTTGAACAATCAAACCCCATGGCCCTAATCAACACCCATAATCTAATTGCAAATGATCCTAAGCTGGCATTTAGATATCTTGTTGCCCAAGAGTAAGCAATTTCACATTTTGAGGATATGTTTAGGCTACTAATATGATAATATACATGCATGCTAAAGGAGGTGGAACATTGTGCCACACAGCTTGAAGACCAGAGAATATCACTCCCCTCAAACATGGAGAAAAGCACTCAACAGAACACCTATGTATGAGCAATCAATGCAAAGGTTGAAGGTCAATTGGATAGGCCTAAAACTCAGTCCACCACTACTCCTAGGGATGCTAGAAGGGAGAAAAGAAGAAGAGGAAAAGAGGTAGTGGGAGAAAGTAGAAAGAAAGGTAGGCTTCTATTTACAAGAAAAAGAGACCACATCAGAAGCATGGGATGTCAGAGAGGCTACCAAAGCCATGAAGGACATGGACACTGACTAAGATTCTCAGAGGATGAGCAACAATTTCAGTAGGGGGTGATGGTGAGCCTCATCATTGAGTAATTATATGGGCCTTAATTGGCCTTAATTCACCTCCTAACTTAGTTAAACCAACTATTCTCACAAGTTATTGCATACTTTTGATTATATTTTGTGTACGAAATGAGTTAGAGTTGGATATTTGGCTGTGTGGTCTAATGTGCATGTAATGCAGGAATAAAGGATAAAAGCAAGGAAAAATGAAGGTATAAAGGATAAAAGCAAAGAACTATGGCAAAGAACTTGGTAAAGACTCGAATGGGACAAGGGAAAGTAACTATAGGAGGTAAATCCTTCTCATTTACTACCACTCCATTCAAATATTCCACCATCGCTCAAAGTGCACAAAACCATCACCTTGTAGACTAAAAGACAGCCGAGCAAGGGAAAGGGACGGAAACCAATTTTTCTTCAGTTATAGGTGAAGCCTCCCTAATGGGAAGAAAGTCGTTAAAGACTTCAAATGTATAAATAAAGAAGCTTAGGACCTTAGTAGGATTCAGACTTCTATTGTAAAACTCTGTTTTATTTCTGAGCTGCAATGACTTGTGACAATTTGCTCTATAATCCATGGTTTTTATAATAAGAATTTGTTTTGTTTAAGCCGACTCTGAGTTAACTCCAAGGGCTTAAGCGCTTATGTTAGGGCCCGACCCAAGTAGCCACAAATCCTCTTTACTGTACATGTAGGCTAGCATAGAAGTTTTGTTCCGTTTATTTGCTTAAGTAGTTTCATGGTTTTCTACCCATTTTCTTAAGTAGCCTTATGGTTTTCACTATTTATTTGCTTAAGTAGTTGCACTTTCATTACAACAATATAGCGTAGATCATGCATTATTTTCATGTTCATATGCTTTAGTAGCTGAATTTGGTGTAGTTTACTTTCATTTATGCCTTCTTTCAGTTGATAGGTTAGTTAGAGGAAAAAGATCATTATCAGGTTGTGCATAGGTGTCTCGGCCTCATCTCCTCCCTCTGGGACCATGACTTGAGGAAGGGACCCTTTAGCAGCCACAAAAACATAGGTCTCTAGTTCTCGCATGGGCTATGGATTTTGCTATTTAACACAGTTATTTGTTCACCCACTCTGGTTTTCTCTGTCATTTTCATTTGAAACCACCTCCAGCACATTCCTCATGCATTGCTTCCTCATCGTTCGATCACCAACAAACCTTCACAATCACCGTCCAATTCACTATTTTCTCCAACTGCTGCCTCATCTGATTTGACGGCTATCACATCACCTGATCACTTTAGGTGCTTTAAACCCCCACCGTTGATCTGCCTTGCCTGATCCAAAGGCTGTCGCTTCACCAGATCGCCAACTAGGTTGGCCAGTCTCCACCGTTGATCAGCCTTGCCTAATCCAACAGTTATCACGCAATCTCATGCAGGTTAGTGCATGAATGTTATCCGCCCAAGAGCATGCGAGAAAAGTGGTTTTCTCGTGCTATGTGTCACACAGTAAGTCTAATCACATGAAATTACCAAATACTGCTTACAACTTGAAGGGCGCATGAGAAACTACTTACCGCCTTAGAAACCCACTCCCTCATTTCCGAACGTTTCTTTTCCGCGTGATATGATCTCCGCTGTCCATCTCTTGACTCCACCTGTGCGATAAGATCTTAGCTGTTCATCGCTCTTGTTAGCCTCATCTGTCCATATCTTATCTTCACCCACGCGATTAGATCTCGACCATTCATCTCCTATTAACCTCGTTCATCCATCCACTCACCTAATCCCTCGTGACACGATCTTCGCCATTCATCTACTTTGTTCCCTTGTTCATCCATCCATTCACTTAATCCTTCATGATAAGATCTCCATCGTTCATCCTATTAGTTAACCCTGTTCACCCATCTATCTACATAACCTCCTACGATCTAATCTCCGTTGTTCATTTCCCTTTCACCTGACTCATCCAACAGTTCCTATGCACTGTTGCTTCCTCACATCCTCCTTTCACTGATTTCGACCTCTGATTTCTTTTTGCACTTGAAATCCAATTTAGCCTAAGTTTCTTTGTTACACCTTAGTCTAGTTTTGATGCTCTTTACTTCTGCAACTTAGATAATTAGCATTAGGTTAGTGTTAATTTAGCAATTCTTCTTAGCATAACTGTTTAATTGGTTAGTTAGGTCATGGTGTGATTTAGCATTTCATGTTTTTTTCTTCATTACTGCAGTAGTGTAGCTCTCTCTTAGAATAGGTTTTCTATCTTTCCATCAAAGAATTAAGCTTCTTTTGACCCTATAGAAGTTTGGATTGGAACCCCTGGCGTCTCTTGCCAGACAAATAGTGACAACAAGCAGGACCTTCACTTCTACTTGTCCATATAGCACTGTCACCTCCATGTTTGTATGAACCCCGTGTTGATAAGTAAAGCTGGTAGCCCTGGGAGTTGCAACATTATTGTTATAATACCTAGGCTCATCAATTACTATAGAAAATTTCACTGGGATGAAATGCAATCCAATCAAGATTGTTGAAATGGAATTCAATCCAATCCAAATTGTTGAAATGCGGATGATTTCATGTTGGAAATGATTCTAAAATCAACAAAAATAGATGAGCTGGGAGACACAACATATAACAACATACTAAATACAAGAGAGTCCAATCTCAAGCCAAATTTTCAATCCAGCAATGATTGTTGCGCTTTGTTTTTTTGAAAAAACTAATTTGTGTGGAGTCTCTTTGCAATTCTAGTGTGGAATCTCTTTCCCAATGCAGGCCAACCATGGTGGCACAATAGATTTCTCTTTAAAATTCCCTAAGAACCACATGGGAATGATGCTCTAATTAAAAAATACAAAAAACACACAATCTAATGGACCTTTATATATGTCTAAACTATGTTTTTCCTTTGACTTCTGGTGCACTAGATGTGGATCTGTATCCATGACAGGGCTACAAAACACCAATTAAATATGTAATGGGTATTTTTTCTTTGACTTGTTGTGCAAAATATATAGATCTAGCCTGCTCAATAGCCCACTCCAATTAAAAGTCTGAAAGCCTTCCACCAAAACTAGGGATGGAAACCTTAAAGGCCTTATGTTTTGATTTGACTTTGGAACTAACCCACTAACCCTAGTGGTATACAATGAGGTTGTGTTCTCTTTGTCGAATAGCCATTTCAGCTACTTAGAATCATCAATATCATAGGGCACTGTGAGCGACCCTTCATAGTTACAAGAGAACTCCCCATCAATGTCTACTTCATCGTTTTAATCATAACCAGTGCAACAAACAAAATCAAGTACTCCTTCCACAACAAATCACAGAGACTCCTCTTTAAATGAAAGGAAACATGTGTGACTTCACACTAGCATCAGAAAACAGCAGCGTCGCAATCATGAGAAATTTCCAACCCACAATGATCTCCAAAAAAGTCAGGGCTTTATCTTATTTCCAAATTGATAAATAACCCATTGATTGTAAAAACACACAACCCAAAACCCACGAACCCACTATAAAACCCACTAACCCACTGACTGTAAACCCACAACCCAAAACCCACACAGGTAAACACATACACAAGCATAAAACAAAGGCACAATATTCCAATGGAGGCTAAATGTGTTAAAAAACATAGTATATCTGGTTGGTAGGATAGTGTCCTACCTTTTTTCTCCATGCCACCTTTTTTCTCCATGCCAGAAAGCCACAGGAACCCCAGATGCTCAAACAGTAGCTCAGACTGCAACAACCTGCAAAACAACATCAAAATGGTTAGATAGGGACCAAAAATCAGTTAAACTATGAAATTGCAGCTAAGTTATTGAACTACAAACCTAAAAAATCTGTTTGGAGCGCGAAACGGCCATATCCAACACCGAGCCAAGCTAAATTCGCCACAGGGATAAAGGCAGATGAATAACGAGCCCATAACACTAGACGGGGAAGAAAAACCAGGTGAAAAAACAACACAAAACACATGAAAACAATCAACAAGCTGAAGAACGACCACCTCTGCTAGTCCATAAACCACCACCTGGAACTGCGAAGCCACTCAATGCATCACCAACAACAGTAATGGTAGTGGCCACCATTGGAGCAACGACGGTCAACAACCGGCACTGCGAACAGACAAGAACAAGTTCCAAATAGAAATGAACATGTAAATGAACAATGCGCATCATAATCATGGTATAGAAACCCTAAACCCCGCCATGACCTGCTGAACCGATATTAATAAGTAGCCAACATGTCATTTCATGCATGGGATAGGTGTCATACAAAAAATAGGTATGCCAATGTGGCGTTGTGGGTGGTCGACCTCGAGATGTTCGCCTAATGGCATCCCTCCCCTATATAATAATAAAATAAATTGAATAATTATAAATTTGCAGTAACATAATAGATTTAAATACTATAAAACTTAAAACACTAAATTTATAAAATAAAGAATTATTACAATTCATCAAACATTCATTCAGAAAGGTGTACAAATTTTAATTAATGATAAAACCGCCCAAAAAAGAAAGACAAGTACACCTTAAAATGATAAACATGAAAAAAAAAAAAAATTAAAGGAGGAGATTTGGAACTAATTTCATTTTATAGAGCAATGGAGGGGATTTGGAATTCCACAGCTACTGGCTCATGTTTGCTTTTTACAGGGAGGAGGAGACCTTAATGCCTTAGTCTAATTAATTTGTAAATTTGTTCTGAAAATTTTAGTAAGATTTTGATAAAATTTGGCAGAAATTTTTGTAAATCCAGATTACAGTTGTTAAACTTCAAAATTTTGGGTGCTCCAAATTTTTTTGATAATACTAAATCTATTTCCACTATCAAAAACATAAATCAAAAGCTTCTACTATCAGATATTTTGAATTTTTTTAACGGAAACCACTTTTAACCATCCCAACAATTCATAGACCTCTGTAGATGACTCCGTAACTAGTGGCTAATGTTTGCTGGGAAATTTTTACTTCCCGGATGGAGGGGTGAGGATGTCAAATCATAGAATGAAAGTAAAAAGATTCCATTATTGATTTGACAGGACCACGATCCCACCTTTACCTAATGAATTGGATGGGCCAATGAGCACCATGAACTTGTTTTGTCATATGTAGTGGTGAAAAGATTTCACTCCATTCTTAATTACTACCCTAGCTGCCCCTCCATCTCTAGGGCCAAGGAATCTCTACATAGAGAACTTCCAAATCTAGGTAGAAGGAATCTCGAGCTAGAACAGTTCTTTCATCCATCATTCATGGGACTGAAATACTCAATATGGATCACCAACAAAAGAAATTCTTGCTTGCTGAACATCATATCAACAGACATTGCAATTGGTGAGCAAAATTTGAACTAAAGAATGTTTTGTTGGTCTCGTCTCTTTTGTTGAACCTGCTACTTTCTATCATGTTTTGGACATTCCCGATCTATTGGTCCTCACACCAAGTAAATCATCGAGATGCAGGAATTGAAGAGGGCGTGAGTGATAATAATTCGCAGGTGCTGACATGGAGTAGGCACGCCGCAGAGGAAACAGAGGCAACGGCAGCGTATGATTGTTCTGGTCATGGATATGTCTTCGTCGATACGGTAAATATTGGGGCAGATGATGGGGGAAAAACATTTAACTGCGAATGTAACGACTGCTACACAGGACCCGATTGTTCCCAAATGGTTGCTGATTGCGCAGCAAATGTCGACAGGTGAGCTTCAATCGTTCTGATTTAACAAAGGAATTCAATTTTGCAGCTCTGATTTATGAAATTTAAGGCGTTTAATTATGTGACAAAAGAGTAATTTGAGAACTGTACTGTAGCGGGGATCCTCTGTTCCTAGAGCCCTTCTGGATCAGGAATGCGGAAGCGAGCGCAACAGTGTTTCCGGGGTGGTATCGGATGAGCTATAAAATACAAGACAGTGGAACAATACAGATATTATCCCCCGAGTTAGAGACTCAAATTCGTGGTATTCATGCATTGGTGGGAAATGCCGTTACAGAAGGGAGATATATACTGATTGGAACAGGCTCTAGACTATGAGTGCTAAGTGGACTATTAAAAAATCATGAGAAATTAGTCAATTACGACTACCTCTCATGGAAATGGTCATAGATGAATGACTTACTTAACGCAGTTGAATCCCAAAAATGATATCTAATATAATGCACTGTGAAAACCCCAATACTTAATTCAAAAAGAGTGAAGGGAACTCTACTTGAATGGTTCATGAGGCACAATACTTGCTAAGGTTTTGCAAATGGGGTAGCAAGCTAAGTGGGCTTGATTGTGGGGAAAACTCCACAGTTAAGAGCGCTTGAGCCAGAGGCGATCTGGGATGGGTGACCTCCTAGGAAGTCTTGGTTACCATGTGCAAGCCTCGGAAGTGATGATTGACGTTATGTGACTTATTTCACCAGTTTCAATCCCACTTCTTCACTCCTGTGAGCATCACCCGATGCAATGAGTGCTAAGTGGACTATTCAAAAATAATGAGAAATTAGTTAGTTACGACTACCTCTCATGGAAATGCTCATAGATGAATGACTTACTTAACGCAGTTGAATCCCAAAATGATATCTAATATAATGCACTGCGAAAACCCCAATACTTAATTCAAAAAGAGTGAACGGAACTCTACTTGAATGGTTCATGAGGCACAATACTTGCTAAGCTTTTGGAAATGGGGTAGCAAGCTAAGTGGGATTGATTGTGGGGAAAACTCCACAGTTAAGAGTGCTTGAGCCAGAGGCGATCTGGGATGGGTGACCTCTCAGGAAGTCTTGGTTACTTGGTGCAAGCCCTGAAAGTGATGGTTGACGATATGTGATTCATTTCACTAGGTTCAATCCCACTTCTTCACCCTTGTGAGCATCACCCGATGCAATGAGTGCTAAGTGGACTATTCAAAAATCATGAGAAATTAGTCAATTATGACTACCTCTCATGGAAATGGTCATAGATGAATGACTTACTTAACGCAGTTGAATCCCAAAAATTATATCTAATATAATGTACTGCGAAAACTCCCAATACTTAATTCAAAAAGAGTGAAGGGAACTCTACTTGAATGGTTCATGAGGCACAATACTTTCTAAGGTTTTGCAAATGGGGTAGCAAGCTAAGTGGGCTTAATTGTTGGAAAAACTCCACAATTAAGCATGCTTGAGCTAAAGGCGATCTGGGATGGGTGACCTCTTGAGAAGTCCTGGTTACTGGGTGCAAGCCCCGAAAGTGATGATTGATGCTATGTGATTCATTTCACTAGTTTCAATCCCACTTCTTCACCCCTGTGAGCATCACCTGATGCAAGGAGTGTTAAGTGGACTATTCAAAAATCATGAGAAATTAGTCAGTTACGACTACCTCTCATGGAAATGGTCATAGATGAATGACTTACTTAACGCAGTTGAATCCCAAAAATGATATCTAATACAAATAATATAAATACAAGTCCATCACCAACTCCCACTTCTGAAATTTTAGTGTTTGGAATTGATTTGCAAAGAATTCCACCCATATTCTTCTATTGATTACCAATAACATATAACTTCAAAAAAACATTTATAATTTTAGTATTTTGAATTGATTTACAAATAATACCACTCATATTCTTTTATTGATTACCAATGACATATAACTTCAAATGACCTATTACTGAACATTATGATATGTATCAAAACATGATCCAATAAATGTTTTCTATTTAAATAATCTATTTACTGAAAGTTATGATATGTATAAAAACTTGATGTAATATAGTTTAGAAGAAATATAATTGATGTATAACATGATATGAAACTAAGAAAGACTATTTTATTTGAAAGCGTTGTAGATGAAAATTATGAGAAGCCAAGGGAGATGAATTTAAACATTATATTATTTTTCACCAAGCTTTATGTTATGAGACATTGATGTTAAAGTTTGACTTGTTACGTCGTAAGGCGTTCCCCTCTGAAATCAACTCCCCTCTTGTTTTACGTGTCTTATTATAATCCATTTGATTTGATGTTAGACGATTAAAATATTTTCCACCATTAATAAAAAAAATTCTCGTTATAACTGAAACAATAACTATCAAAACTTAATCTTTTTCTTTTGCTTATTGCAGCTTGAGATGGTTTGGTACGCAGGTAATGTCTTCATCTTTTTATTTTCCTTACTGTGGCGTGAGAGGGTTTGGTACGCGGGTAGTCTCATTCGAGGAATCAACACCTCCACCATGGTATTCGACGGACTGATATTCTACACTTTCACCATGGTATTCCACGGACCGAGATTCTACCAGCAAGGCGAAACGAAACTTTATCAGGGTTGTCTGGTAAGTTATTTGAGACTCTAGAGTTAGATTCTTCAGGATTCAAATGTCTGAGAGGTGTTGATCAGGGGCTCAAGGTATTGGGGGATTCAGTAGGCAAGATTTTGTAATAAATAGGTTAGGCTCTGAGTTGCAGTGTCTCCAATGGAAATGCCTTCTTCTTTGCATTCCAGCAAGGGTGGAGGCTCCTCTCTTGAAAGGAAATTCTGTTAACTTTGTATTTTTGTTGTTTGTGACTGAATAGGCAAGATTCACACTGCCCAAGATTTAAACAAATCCACCCTTGTTTGTATGTTTTTTCCCTTACACAAATCCACTCTTGTTTGTATGTTTTTTTCCCTTACAGACGACCAAGGAGCATGCCACTGCACCTTGCTGCTCGAGGAGGCTTTGGAATTTGTGCGAGAATTGTTGCATCCTCATGCCCTGAGTCGCAACAAACATACTCCTCTCATGATGGTCTCCATGTATGGGAAGGTTTCCTGCATTCAGAGGCTTCTGCAAGCTGGTGCAAATATACTGTTGTTTGACTCATTGCATCAGAGAACTTGCTTGCACTATGCAGCAAACGATGCGCACACTAATTTCTTGGAAGCCATTCTCTCAGCTGCCTAGTCTACTCCCGTTGCAGACTCTTGGGGATTTTCCGGGTTTGTAAATGCAAGAGATGGGGTTGGAGCCACTTCATTACACCTTGCGGCCCAAATGAAACATGTAGGGGTTGTTCAGTCATTGTTGAGAAATGGGGCTTTAGTTTGTGCAACCACTGGAGCTCATGGGTAAGAGATAGAGCCATGGGTAAGAGATAGAGACACCCAGTTTTGTAATTAGTTTCTTTGTATCCTCGAAAATATAGTTGTCACATCTGAAATATTGCTCTTCATTTTAATAACATGTGTGCCTTTTTCGTGAAAATTGGGGTTTTTTCTTGAAAATTTGTGCCAAATGGATCTTTCTTTCCTGAACAGCATGTGCTCTATCAGAACTTGAAAGGAAATTCTGTCAACTTTGTATTTTTGTTGTTTGTGACTGAATAGGAAAAGCTTCTTCCGACTCAAGATTTAATCAAACCCACCCTTGTTTGTATGTTTTTTCCATTACAGACGACCAGGGAGCGCGCCTCTGCTCTCTGCACCTTGCTACTCGAGTAGGCTGCTTGGATTCTGTGCGAGAATTGTTGGCTTGGGGTGCTGACCGCATTTAGCGAGATGCATCTTGGATAATACAACAGAGCAGAGAATTGAAAGGTTATAGCATGGCCATGTTGTTCTTGATCTTTTCTATCATTTGTTTTATTAATTTTGTATTGGGATTTTTTTGTTTTTTTGTGTCTTTATTGTTTATATTTAGGCATTCAATGAAAAGTAGAACTAGGAACTGAATGTCCATTTAGTAAGCCACCTAGTTTGCCCATCAACATTCCTGTCAATTCTTGAATATCTTGGACATGACTAGAGTATGCCCACTAAACAAGGTTGATTAGAGGTTAATTATTTCTTGGCTATAGTTGAGACTCTGACATGCAGCATCTAGATAACAAACCTTGCATAGTTTACATCGGCTTCTCCTGTCTCATTAGATTTTGAGACATTATATGATTTGTAATTACATGCAAATAGGTCCAGGAATGCTGAGAAATCGATGTATTGACTATGAACATCCATGCAATGAAGCTTTCCTTCATTCTATTTTTCTCATATTCTATGGTTTTTGGAAAACATACAACACCATAGCCGACCTCCAAGACATTGATAATGTTGACTTTGATTTCTTTAGTTGTAAGTGGGCTAGAGATGGCAGTGGTTTTAGAAGATTTATTTGTATCGAAGTGTTTGTTTGGATTTATTTAGAATCGAGTTGTGGTGAATGCAACTGTCATTTGATGCTAAATTTCTTGATGTCTTCCTTATTCTGAGGCATTAATGCCCAAAATATACAATGAAACTATCAGATCTTTTGGTTACCACTAAATTTGGCAGTGCAGATGGACCTGGTTCTAACCTTGCAACCTAACATTTGATCCCTTCTCAGAGGCCTCGCCCTCTTTTCCAATTTGGGTAAGGAATAACAATCTCCCTCATTATTCTTAGAATAAGGATTCCATCCATGCAATTATTGGGTGCCTTAGAATATCTTTCTTAATCCTTGAAGTACATTTCCAAACACTTTTCCAACTTTGCAAGCATTTATGTGAAAGTGGTTTTTGGGCCCTGGTCTCCTAAAGGAAATCAGGAAATCCTTTTCAATGTTGATGGAATAATCTAGACCCAAAATCCAAATTATGAACAAGTTTCTTTCTTGCGTAGTTCTTGTTTTGCAACGAGTGCCCTAGCTACATCTTTCCCTAACTAGGTTTTTGAGGCAACCCTTTCATGGCACTGATTAAAAAGAATAAGAAATGCAGATCCCTTCATGGAATGGTGCAGAACTACACCATCATATGGTTGGTTGAATGTCCTTAGACGATGAGAATGGGATGGTGCACAAAGTTCCCCCACACTGGGCACACCACACCAAGGCAGTTCAATTTACTAGCATAAGAGCACCTGATTCACTCACTCAAACATCAATTAAATTCTTGATGGGGAGACCCTGCCACAAGGAAAATGGTTTGAATTGAAGAATGGAAAGGAAAATTCCCTCCCTTTTTAGGAGATTTTTACCATTTGGAATCCAACATCTTCCTTTGATATAGCAGCACCCACTTCTTTATCAAATGGACAATCATTAGAAGGAACCATGAAAGATAAATTTCAGCAATCGGATGACTCACAGATTTCAAAAGTGTTGAGGTGAAGCAAGTCATATCATTTCTGTATGTAGGCACACTCATCAGATATAGTTGAGGTGTTTTTCATGTAAATCTACGGAAATCTTTCATAAGTGTTGGTTTGCAACAATTTGAATATACCAGTCACTTTCAAAAACGCGTACAATACAGCCGGGATGTTTGTAACCCCTACAAGAATTCAAGCTCCCAACTTTGCACACTTATATGTAATCATTTCAACAATTAATAACTTAAATGTGAATTTGTTTTTGTTCTAAAAAAATGAAAATGTTAGAGATTAGATAAATATGATCTAATATATGATCGAAAAGTCTTGTTTCATTTTATATTAAACATTTACAATAGTTTTTATGATTTTTTTGTTCAATCAAATACACATTATGTGTGTGGTTTAGATCCTTCCAAACATGGTAGGTTATATTTCTCTTCTAATAGTATTTAGAAAAGAATTATCAAGTATCATCTTACTTCAATTTGTCTTGGATAATACAACAGAGCAGAGAATTGAAAGGTTATAGCATGGCAATGTTGTTCTTTATCTTTTCTGTCATTTGTTTTATTGAGTTTGTATTGGGATTTTTTGTTTCTTTTTGTGTCTTTATTGTTTATATTTATATCCCTAAAGAAGTCATGCATAATCTGCAAGTAGGGACTTGCTACTGAGCAGTGTCCTTGTTCATTAATGAAATAGTAAAAGTTGGAAGTTGTGTTCAAAAAGGACATCTTGTTATTTATTAATTAAAGATGTGCATTCCAAGATTTGCTTATCAGTGAAATGTTGTTGTAAGACTTTTGCAATGATAACTGGATTCCAATTCACTTATAACAAATGGATTGGCATGAAATAGAATACCTACATTTCTGGCAATGATCTTCAGATATTTCATGATAAGCAAAAGACCGATTAAGTGAATCTCCTCAAATTTTATATAAACCATTTAAGTCCATAATAGGAGGAAACATTACACCACATTCATGAATTAAATAATCAATTATTGGAAAAATAAGACCAGTCTTTCAATATTTTCACATCTTGAAGATGAACCACCGTCACTGGTTCGAAACGTCGATGAGCAAGGATGTTACCATTAAAGAGAATTAGTGCCCTATTTACAAAGCGTCTCTTGATTATCACCCTAATCACATTAAGAAAATTCGGTGTTTGGTGTTTGAGCATCTCTTTAGGCAAAAGATGGAGAATTTTGATTTTGATTATTACCCTTGATCACATTAGAGAAGCTATAAAATTCAAACAATTTCAGCATCTTAGAAGTTAAAAAGTTTTATTTTAATTTCTGAACCCTAGAGCTTTTAAACAACAAGTCTACAACTGTTTCTAGAATTTCTGATCCCAAGGTTGAGAAGGATCATTGCTAGTTTGACTACAAGTCAATCTTACTACCTTGTGAAATTAGTATTTATACACGTCAAAGTTGATTATTGCTAGATTGATTTGGGTTTTGTTTATGGAATTATTTGTTATAGGCCTGATTCAAGGGTCTTCCTCACAAAGTATTTGCACTGATTTGTGGGATCTTACAGTATTCCTCACAGAGTATTTGCACTAATTTGTGGGCTCTTACCTACTTTTTAAGTGCATTGGATTTTATTTTCGGTACTCTTTTGATGTTGTTGGGCACAAACTTCAGGGGGATACATTGAGCATCTTTTGGGTTTCGTTTTCAGCCATTTTCAGAATTCTTGTGTTCAAGCCATATGGGCTACTTTTCCTGGTTGTGATGGATTCAAGGATCTTCCTCACAGAGTATTTGCACTGATTCGTGGGATCTTACAGTCTTCCTCACAAAGTATTTTCACTAATTTGTGGGCTCTTACCTGCTTTTTAAGTGTGTTGGGTTTTATTTTCGGTACTAATTTGATGTTGTTGGGCACAAGCTTCAGGGGATACATTGAGCATCTTTTGGGTTTCGTTTTGAGCCATTTTCAGACTTCCTATGTTCAAGACATATGGACTACTTTTCCTGGCTGTGATGGAAGCATTTTCAGAGAATTTCCTTTGATACCTTCGAAATCATTTATGTCATTTCTTTGGAGGAAAATATTCTGATTTTGATAACCTCTATGTCATTTCTTTGGAGAAAAATATTCTGATTTTGGAAAATTGATGATAACCTAACCTGTTGACCTATGTCATGCATGATTCCATCATCTTCATGTTTTAATGCCCTGCCTCATCTAACCTGCTCACCTATGTCATGCATAATTCCATCGTCTTCATGTTTCTGTGCCCTACCTTAGTGCCCCCTCCATGAAGAATTATTTATGTGATTTTTATAAGGTTGATTTCCCATGATGCAAACTTTTAATTTTTATAAAACACGACTTGGTATTTTGTGCCCATTGATGTCCTTGGTCTATCTTCATACCACTGATCCAAAATTAAAAGGGGTGAAGATTGAATATCCAAGATGCAAAAAGACTAGATAGATTATAAACACTGCACTGAAATTTTAGCAAAACAGGAAGAGTGCATGCCATACATTCGAAATAAGAATAGCTTTTCCATTAGTTGGGTGAAATAATAATTGGAATACTGAAATAAAAGTTGAGATGGATCATTGCTAGTTTGAATACATGTCAATCTGTTGTAGATCTAACCCGGAAATACTATAGATCTGATATAAAAATATAAGATAATGCAAGTAAACCCAAAGATAATATGAAATGATTCTTTATTGATCAAAACCCTTAAGGTAGGGCAACACCATACATTCACTCCTTAAGGAAGGAGAACACTCCACAAGCCATATGCTTGTTCATACAAGAATACTTCTCTTCATATCTCTCCATGTGGAGTCTCTAGCCTCTATATAGGCCTCATACATACAATACCATGGGTCATTACCATGGTTCCCTCATACCATCAAACTAATACCATGGGCCCATTACATTATTATTAACTACTTGTGGTCCCTTACATGACATGGGTTAACCACCTTATTTATTACTATGGCCCATCCCATTATTACATTATTACCTTGGGTACCTCCCTTGGTACCCCATATTATCCCCCTAGGTATATAACATTCCACCCCCCTAAGCATGTTTCGTCCCCGAAACATGGGAAGAACACAAATAATAAGATCTACTCAAAAGAGTAGTCCACTGATACCATGCACGTGCATCTAGCCATCCAAGAGAAAGGTGAACCCTCGATCTCGCTGGTGCCTCGCTCGCTTGAGATGGAAGTTGACCGTGGCAGCTCTTCTGTGTTGATGTGTAGTAGGTGGATCGTCTCTCCTTTCTATCCATCATGTGACTACTTGGTTTCCATGATGGTTGTCTTGCGGGGTGATGTGGGTGATGATATGTTGAAGTTTTAACCCACGGTGTCTTTTTTTTTTAATTCACCCTGCTGTGGTGCCTGTTGTCGTGGCTTCTTTTCTAATATGACTTCAACCACTGAGCCCTCCTCTGATGTATCATCACGTGTAACCTTTTCTTCTGCAGCCTCTGTTTGTGTTTGATTGTCGATCATCAAAGGCTCATCATCTGATATGTCAGTCCCTTGAACATCTTCTGCTTCAGCCTCCATGTGCTCTACCTGTTTATGGATGGAAATATCTTGTAATGTAATTTTCTTCTTTTTATACCATAGCTTCAGGAATTTCTTCTGCACATTAATATTGATAGTACCCACGGATTCCATCCAAGGATATCCCAAAACAACATCCATATTATCCATCTTTGAAGCATAAAAATCACCATGCAACGCATATTTATCCATAAAAATCTTCAAATCCTTGTACACTTGAACATCCTTATCATCAACCTGTGTATGTTCAATTTGTTTTGCTGGGAGTTGCAATTTTTTTGCCAAATTAACACTGATAAAATTATGTTTACAACTAGGATTGATAGAAACAATGATCTTCTCTTTCTGAATCAATCCATGAATCTGCAATAAGGATATACCAGTAGGAATTAACCCTTTATGTGTCTCATTCTCCTTTTTCCTAGCCCGAGACCATTTGTCCAAAAGGACTTTTTCAAATTCTTCATCTGAAATTTTGTTCAACCACTCGTTGCTAAGTAATAAATTCCATTTTTGAGCCTCACCTCTCATATTAAACAGCATTTGAAACTTCCAAAATATCCCATATGTGGACTTGGATCTTTGTATGCATTCTTCAATAGTAGGACCATCATCTTTTCCTGTAAAATATAGAGTCGCCATGAAGAAAAAATTCACTTACTTGGAGAAAATTTGTAATTGTCACAGTTTCGTCAATATTGCTCAGAATCTCTATTATAACCTGTTTTTGGAAATGGAACAAGCATTCTGCATCTGCCCATGTGATAGAAATCCTGATTCAGACACTGGAATTTCCGATCTGCGCTGCTACTCTCCCGCCGTCACCCAAAATTTCTGAAAAAAGAGCTGATTTTAAATCAGCGATATCTCCCTCATCCGGACTCCGATTCGACTGATTTTTTTTTTGAAATCAGGTGTTTTCTCTCAAAGATTCCAGATCTATAATTAGATTTTGCAGATATGGTTCCAAGAGGTCTAGATCTGCGCCGCAAATTCGCTGCCCCGAAAAATTGTTTGCAACCCTACTGATTTTTAAATCAGCGATATCTTCTTCCTCCGGACTCCCATTCAACCGATTTTTTTTTTGAAATCGGCTATTTTTGCACAAGGAATACAGATCTGCAATTAGATTCTACAGATCTTTCACCAAAACATACAGATCTGATCTGCAAATTCGCCACCCAAAAAATCCCTGCAAAAAAGAAAAAAAAAATTCTCCACTGGTTGCCCAAGAAAGTGCTCTGATACCAATTGTTGTAGATCTAACCCGGAAATACTATAGATCTGATATAAAAATATAAGACAATGCAAGTAAACCCAAAGATAATATGAAATGATTCTTTATTGGTCAAAAACCTTAAGGTAGGGCAACACCATACATTCACTCCTTAAGGAAGGAGAACACTCCACAAGCCATATGCTTGTTCATACAAGAATACTTCTCTTCATATCTCTCCATGTGGAGTCTCTAGCCTCTATATAGGCCTCATACATACAATACCATGGGTCATTACCATGGTTCCCTCATACCATCAAACTAATACCATGGGCCCATTACATTATTATTAACTACTTGTGGTCCCTTACATGACATGGGTTAACCACCTTATTTATTACTATGGCCCATCCCATTATTACATTATTACCTTGGGTACCTCCCTTGGTACCCCATATTATCCCCCCTAGGTATATAACACAATCTTACTAACTTGTGAAATTAGTATTTATACACGTCAAAGTTGATTATCGCTAGATTGATTTAGGTTTTAGTTATGACATTATCTATTATAGGCCTGATTCAAGGGTCTTCCTCACAAAGTATTTGCACTAATTTGTGGGCTCTTACAGGCTTTTTAAGTGTGTTGGGTTTTCTTTTCGGTACTATTTTGATGTTGTTGGATAAAATCTTCAGGGGATACATTGAGAATCTTTTGGGTTTCATTTTGAGCCATTTTCAGACTTCCTGTGTGTTCAAGACATATGGGCTACTTTTCCTGGCTGTGATGGAAGTGTTTTTGTAGACTTGCCTTTGCTACCTTTGAAATCATCTATGTCATTTCTTTGGAGGAAAATATTCTGATTTGATAACCTCTCTGTCATTTCTTTGGAGCAAAATATTCTGATTTTGGACAACGGATGATAACCTAACCTGCTCACCTATGTCATGCATAATTCCATCCTCTTCATGTTTTTATGCCTTGCCTTAGTGCTCTCTCCTTGAAGAATTATTTATGTGATTTTTATAAGGTTGCTTTCCCATGACACAAACTTTTCATTTTTATAAAACACGACTTGGTATGTTGTGCCCATTGATGTCCCTGGTCTATCTTCATACCACTGATCCAAAATTGAAAGGGGTGAACATTGAATATCCAAGATGCAGAAGCAGACTAGACAGATTATAAACACTGCACTGAAATTTTAGCAAAATAGGAAGAGTGCATGCCATACATTAGAAATAAGAATAGCTTTGCCATTAGTTGTGTGGAATAATAATTGGAATACTAGAAAGGGAAAATGATTGGATTTCCAAGGAATACATTTGAATTTTTCCACCTGAAAAACAAAATGAACATGATGACAAAGTGATGTAAAGAAGACTGCAGTTTCATTGCAAAATGATTTACAAAATAGAGTTCTAGAGACCAAGCTCGAGTTCTTTAGCGTATTAGAAATTGGAAAGGTATTACAATTTACCTGTTGATAAGCTTCCCTCTTCGCTTGAAATCCTTTGCCTATACTCTCAACAAGCTAGAAACAACAAACAAAACTAAACAAGTGTGTTTCATTTCGAAACTAACATATTTTATATTTCCTAGTTGTGGGTTTTTTTATGCAGGCTATTTAAACAATGTTTACAATAGTTTCTATCAGTTGTAGGAGTTTATTTAAATAATTTTAGGTTTAGAAATAGAACCCTACATAATCTGTTTCCAATAAAACTATCAATTTTGTCTTAACATCATAGGATCAAATTTTCACTTAAGTCTACATTGTTTGTCTTAATGACCTTGATTTTAGAAACAAACAGGGATTTTTTTTCCTGCATTATTTCTTCCATAGTTGACTGAATTTCATCCTTAATGTAAGATGTAGTGATTGTGTGAAAACTCTTGGTTCCTTTCCTAGCTTATGGGACAATTACTATTAGTGAAATTATGGGACAATTACTATTAGTGAAATTATTGTGGGGCAATGGTTCAGTAAACCAACCTTGTTATAGTCTCCGTGCAACCTATCGAAAGGTCCAGTGCTCAAAATTAACAGGCATAAAGTGAAGTCGGTGGTCTGTATAAAAGGCACATGAGATTGCCTTTGCAAATATTCCCTGGTCAAATATAAAAAATATGATTATAGGCATCTAAATCTATTCCTACTGAAGTCATTATGGTGACATCATGCATGTATGACGCTTTGATTGTACATGATTTTAGAAAAACAATGTCAGTGATTATCACAAGTCATAAATAATAACAAATAAAACTAATGGATTCATAATCCATCTATGTGCACTCATTGCCTCTGTCTTTCATATAATTTTTGTCACGAGGTTCACTCAACTCATTGTTGTAACCTTGATTTTAGAAACAGAGGTATTTTTTTCCTACATTATTTCTTCCATAATACGTTGTCTTAATATAAAGGATAAGTAGTATTATTTTCTTGATCTCTTTTCTTATGATACTGCATATCCCTCTGTAAGTTGTCTCCTCCAGAAGAGAGTATGGGGATATTCCCCAAGAATCATCACTATAAAGTGAATAATTTTTACAGTCACTATTGTATACCTATCCAAACTCGTCGGATTTTACTATTGACTCAAATTTATAATGGCACATAACAAAGAATGTGTTGGCTTCTAAAAAAATAGTTGAGATCTAAAGTATTATGTAAAAGAAAGCTGACCATTTTCTAATTAACATCATATGATATTAATTTAATTAAAAACACCAAAATTAATACTAATCCATTTGAACCCCATAGCTTTTAAGCAACCAGAAGTTAAAATTTTTTATCCCAAATCATTAATTTATGATGAAACTTCAATCATAATTACTAGTGAAAAATACTCATTTGCATAATAGAGTAATTAGTTTAATTATCTGCTGGTTTTGTTTTCTTGGAATTAGTGAATAGTGTTTTCAATCAAATATATATTATAAATATTTGACAGAGGATAATTCCTAAAATTGCAAATCTTAATTGATTAGTTTCATTTAAAAAGTTGAAATCATCAAAACATTAATTCCTAAAATTGCAAATCTTAATTGATCAGTTTCATTTAAAAAGTTGGATGCTATCGACTTGAAAATAATTTTCAATGAGCATAAGATTGCATCCAAATCATCAAAACATTATCAGAGTTCTAATTAAAATTATTAGTAAAAAGAACCCTTATTATTTGTTAGCATACTACCGATATTATCCATGGTTAACCATGGTCAACCATAGAATTTGATTTCTATTACATCTTTGCGCCTTATTTAGATGTGCCTATTCCTATATCGCCATTGTTCCTCAATTTATGCCTTACGGCATTTCCTTTGCAACATCTGGTGCAAATGCTAGTAATTATTACAAGTTTTTTTTTTTTTAATGATAGTAGCTAGGCTTTTGCCATGTATCGAATTTTTTTAATGATTGTATATTGCATTAATTTTGAAATATTAAGGAAATAATTAGTTTTTTTGCATGATTTATTTTTTAATGATCATATATTGTAGTGTTTTTAAAATACTAAGGAAATAATGGTTGTTTGTGTGTCTTTTGTATGATTTATAAAATATTAAGGAAATTATGGTTGTTTGTGTGATTTTTGTATGATTTATGGTGGTTTGTTCAATGTATATATTAATGAAGTGTGTGAGAGAGGAAGAATATAATTATATTGTTAAGCAATAAATATTAAGATAGTTTAAAAATAGAGATAAGTAGCTATATATTTTTATAAAAGAAGATAAATGAAAGACAAGTCTTTTTGAGGGGTGAACCCTCTTTTTCTAATAGAAAAATGTACAAGAATGAGATGAGATGATCAAGGAATTAGATCTTCTTAGTATAGAAATAGGAGACAAATAATACAAATGTAATAAAAGCCTCTAGCCAAAAATATTAGTATATTGATAAAAATATAACTTAATATATAAGGCTTTACGTGGGGCTTTATGCTTAACATAGGGCTTTGTTTAGGGATTAACATGCCACCAGGGAAAATTTTAGGGGCTAATATTCGCAGATGGGCTAATTTTCCATGATTTTACCAAAAAAAAAAAGATTCGTCAAATCCTAGTTTTTCCTAAAAGTGATTCGCCTAAATTTTATAAGAAAAAGTTATTTTACCTTAAAAATCGCCAAAATTTTATAAAGACTATATAAAATCAATAGAAGTTTGAATATTTTTAATGAAACATCACTAAGCATTTTATAGTTTTCATATTATCGATTAGTAAGATTCGCCAAGGTTTCTAATCTTTAAGATAAATTTCCATCCTTAAAGTTTTCCTTGCATGCCACTCCCCTTCAGACAAGTGTTTTCCTCACACTTGATTAGTTGCAGATGATTTTGCATGAAGAAATCATCTTTTTGTGTTGCTTTAAGATAAATTTGCATCCTTAAATTTTTCCTTGCATGCCCCTCCCCTTCAGACAAGTGTTTTCCTCACACTTGATTAGTTGCAGATGATTTTGCATGAAGAAATCATCTTTTTGTGTTGCTTTTTTCATTGATAGGTTCTTCCATTTGATGAGGTACTTACTATTTACATGATTTACTAGTTACTTAATACCTATTTGAAGGGCTGTTTCTAGTTCTATATGCTTTTTTCTTCTTCATTAATCTCTAGGAATTGAATTTGAACTAGGATCTTGTCACCATTTATCTCTATTAGGTAAGAAAGGTGGAAAACTAGATCTACATGTGAAGATGTAGGAAACTCCAATTTGTAAGCGATACTTGCAATCATTTGCAACAATTTATAGGGGAAAAAATACTTGGGTGCTAATTTGTATTCCTTTTTTGTTCTTTGAGTGAAATCTATTTGTGTGGATATAGCCTAAAAAATATGCAATTCCACACTCCCAATTCCCTTTCACTATGATACTGATCTTCTTTTTGTTTCATCTATTTTTTGCTATGAATATGTTTCACTTTAATAGTTTGAGAATTTCTTATTGGTGCTCTATGTGGTCCTCCACTGCTTTAACATTTGTGTTATGTTTCAAGGGTGATGTGATAGAAAACAAATGATATCCATAAAAGTTCCATAAATAAGGAATTTTTTTATGATGTATGGAAATATGTGTTGTAACATAATTCTTCCAAAGCAAGCCACTTGACACGTTGTGTATGTTTTCTAGATGAAAAGAAACGAAGATATCCTTCTAGATATTTATTCACAATCTCATTTTTCCCATCAAATTTAAGATAGTAAGATAAGCTTTGAGCCAATTGAGTTCCCAGACAAGAAAATAATTCAATCCAAATTTTTCTAGTGAAAATTAGATCTCTATCACTCACAATAATCTTAGGGATTCCATGTATCTTCTAAATTGTTTCAATGAATGTTGTGGGTACTATACTATCTTTAAAAGAATGAAAAAGAGAGAAAAATTGGCATATTTTGTGAGTTGATTGACTACTACCACGTTGACGTTATTTCCTTTATATTTGGGTTCACTTGTCAATGAAATAAACTAAGTCTATTCTCAATGTTGACTTGGTATAGTTAATGGTTGTAGGAGACTTGGGTTATTGATTTTCTCTCCCCTGTTCTATTGGAAAGCCACATATTAAGCCATAAAAATTTAAACATCATTTTTAATACCTTCCCCAATAAAACCCTTTTTTATCCTTTGGCAAGTTTTCAAGAATTGTGAATTTCCTTGTATAAGAGAATTGTGCAATTCCAAGAGGACCTTTTGTTTGAGGTGGGAAATATTACATAAATATAGGTAATCTTGTTACCATAAAAAAATGTTTCTCTAGATACATTTATCTAGAGTACTTGGGTACTCTTGAAGTTGTTGAATGATCTTACACGCCTTTTGATCTTGCTTCCATTATATCCTTGCTTCTTCTACCAAATTAGTTTATGGAATGGAAATAACACATAGAAAACCCTCTATTTATTCTTTCCTAGAAAGTGATTTTTCCACCATATTGTGTTTTCCATTCTTGTAGACAATTTAAAAGTTGTAAACTATAATCCTTGTAAACCATTTTTGTTTCTCTTCTAAATATTATCATTCTTCCAAGAAGTATTTAAACTACCATGATTTGTTTTTACCTTGAAGTGCCTTCTTATTAGGTTAGGGCTCCAATTCTCAATAGCATGTAATATTACCAACATTTCCTTTTCATAAATGGTTCTGAGTAAGTTATTTCCCTTAGTTATTTCCCTAAGTATATCAATTTGAAAGGAAATGAGCCTTCCTACTTAAATTAAAACTACACATAAGCCATGTCCTAAGGCATAACATTCTGTAATCAAGGTTTTTGTGGGAAATACCGATGTTGTATGCATAACCTCCTTAAGTTTTCAAAAGATTTAGTTCCTTCTTAAGTCCAAGAAAATGCCTTCATTTTTAGCGATTATTGAAAAATATGTGGTAATGGCTTATTAGTCCTATCAACACTTTAAGATTCTTGAAGTTTTTTTGAAATATCCATTCAATTGTATGTTTAATTTTTGTTAGGGTCCACTTTGACCCCTTCCTAAAATACAACATGACACAAATATTCCACTTCTTTAGTCCAAAAGTCCACACTTTGGAATATTTGCATATAATTACTATTATTTTAATAGTTTTAGAGCCATATCTATGTTGTACATGTTCATCCCAATATTTGTTGCAAATTTGTTATCATCAAAAAATAATAACACTAATTTTCTAAGGAAGGGTTTGGAAACAGTAGTTAGTAAGCTTTGGAAAGTTGAAGGTACATTAGTAAGGTTAAGTGACATTGACAAAAACTCTTAATGAACTACATGTGTTCTAAAGGTTATTTCTAGAATGTGTTCTTACCTCACTATGATTCGATGATATCTAGAGTCACTACAAGAAAAAAGGACATTGGTGGGGGTCAAAAAATGTCACCATAAGCTCATTCGTGACAGTCAAAAGAGCCTCCATCACCAAAACTTGAATGTTATCAAAGGTGATGTAACCAAAAGTATAAGTTTTGTGGTGGCATTCAATGTCTATCACCAATAATTATTTATAATGAAGGATAGTGATCGTTACGATTTCATATGTGCAATGGTGATGAAACTTAGTCTATGTCACCAAGACAATTGAACATCACCAAAGGTGGCACTGTCAAAAGTATAGGTGTTGTGGTGACATTCAAGGTCCATCACGAATAATATTATAATGACAAATAGTGACATTCACCATTTCATATGAACAACAATGATTTATTGTGATGGACCTTTCGTGTATTTCTCTATTGATGCATATATATCATGACGTTCATTGATCACCACCATTTCATATTTTTGTGAGGATAAAAAAATGTCACCATAAGTTCGTTGGTGACAGTCAAAAGAGCCTCTGTCACCAAAGGACGCATCATCCAAAGTATAGCTATTGTGGTGACTTTCAAGGTCTGTCACGAATAATGATTATAATGACATATAGTGAATGTCACCATTTCATATGAACAACAAAGATTTATGGTGATGGAACTTTCATGGCCATCACTATTGATGCACATATATGGTGGTGTTCGTTAACCATCACCATTTCATATTTTGGTGAGGGTAGAAAAATTTCACCATAACCTCATTGGTGATGGTAAAAAGAGTCTTTGTCACCAAAAATGATTGTCACCATTCCATATGAATATCAGGGCATGATGGAATTGAACCACCAACCTCCTTCTTGTAAAGCAGGTGCTCTTCCATTGGGCTAGCACCCTTTGAAGAATTATACTTTAAAAAATATGAGACCTTGAAACTTCATAAATTGTAAATTCTACAACTTTCAATAAATGATAAAACTTTGTAAAGTCTTGGCAAATATTTTACTAAACAAGAAAAATAACATCGAAGTTGCAGGTCTCTACCTAATGGTTATGGAAGTTATTAAAAGTGGGTGAAGGGAAAAATAGTTACGTATAAGATACTCAATATGTTAAGTTGAATACTCAATTAGAAGTGAAACTTTAAATAAATTTATAGCCTATAAATGACCTATAATTATCAAACCTAAACTATGAAACTACACCAAAGATTGATTTCTCACCTTGTGAATCATGTAAATATTTTTCACAGCATAAAAATCTACCTTTAAAACACTGTTTTGCATGCCAAAAAGTAAAAAACAATGAATATATAGGATGTAATTATGAATAATGCGCTACATGCTTGAATCCTACTATCTATGGGGTCTACAAAACTAATTCGGAGCACTTCTCGTTATTAATTAATTCAAGATGTAAAAATACAATGATTAATAACAATGATCTTGAAATGTAACCACTAAACAATAGTTGTTAAAACTGTAAGCACAAATTTTGGCTAATATATGTTACACAAAAAAAATATCCAACGGGAATTCAAACACTTCCAAATCCACACCAAGTATGAGTATCCAAAGATGCAATTGCATGGATAGAAGAAAAGCACTCTCTACCTCTCAATGATAACTATGTCCTCCCACAAGTACTTCAACTAGAAAAGGGGTGCAAAGACAAGAAATTCAAAGAAAAAAGAGTTACACAATACAAAAATACACTTCATCCCCTCTCTAATTTAGAGAATAGATCTAGGGGAATAACAAAAAGATCCATAGAGAATAGGATTAGAGTGGGGAAAATAAATATCATAAGCAAAAAAATAGCCAACAACAATATCTACTAATTTTAACATGTGTCCACATGTGCTCAAAGATTAGAGGAAACAAAAAAGCCCACCACGATTGATTATGCACTTGATAAAATGGCATTTACTTATTTAGTAAAAATGAAGAAAATACCAACCTATTTTCTATTGTCCTCTAGAATAAATCCTCTATGTATGGCATTGGGTTTTTGTGCTACAATCTATGCTTACTCTCCAACATTAAAATAAGAGTTCTAAAATTTGTTCCTAAATGTTTGATTTATTTTAGTTTGGGCCAAACCTAGTCAAATCATGTCAAGTTCGGCCAAGATGCAATGATATTTGTTGGGAATTGGATAAACCAATGCTTGTGTGTTTTATGACATGGACTAACTGCCTCTCGTGGATCCTTATCTTTGGTGATGTGATCGTTGACTAACACCTACGAGTTTTGGTCTAATGATAATCATGATTCCCAACAAGTGGTATCAGAGCGTAGGTCACAAGTTTGATACACACCCAGCTTATGTTGGGGGGGGGGAGATTGTTGGACATTGGATAAAACAATGCTCCCCATGTGGTTCGTGACATGGACTAACCACCTCTCATGGATCCTTATCTCTGGCGATGTGATCATTGACTAACACTTGTGGGTTTTGGTCTAACAGTAATCGTGATTCCCAACAAGCTTAATTATCTTTCCCTAAGCTAGCCAACAAGATTGACCCAAGATTTGGAAAAGGAAGTTTGACAGAGATGACTGCTTTGACATATTTTGAAATTTTTTCACTTTCTAGATGTCTCGAAGGGAGAATTTGAACTAGCCTCCTATTACCAAAATGTGGCTAGATAAGCGAGACAAATCAGAACCAATAGTATCCACTAAGAGATTGTGAGTGAGGGGAATTTATTCTACCAAAATATGCTCAGAACTTGCATCTAACTCCATCCATTATTTTTTGTGTTGTTGCATCCATAAGTACAAACACAATTTTGTCATCAAAGAGACTTGAACATTGATATTGGAAATTTCAACACCTCACTGTTACTAACTATGCAAGCCACCATTTCATAATTTATTTTAATTGTGTAGTTTTATGTCAATTTTCTATTCGGGGAAATCCAAAATATTCTTCTTTTTTTAGAAATTTTCTAATGACCCCTCGGTCCATGTCTTACGACTGTGCTCTCCACCGCGATATAATTTTTTTAAAACTCATCTCTTTGAATAAAAAAACTTGTACCATAATATAAATAGGCAACTCGTGTCTTCTAATTCAGAGGTTACCCTAATTAAAGGTCACTCTCCACATTTTGGCCCAGATATGAATTCGTACATGTTAACTAGGATTGGATTTAGAGTTTACAACATTTGAGCATGCTAGGATTTGTTTCTGGTGAACCTTTTCCACCCTTAGTGCCACAATGGAGTGTTCTATTTTTCCTTGTCTTTTTTCCTTGGCTAAGGGGTGTTATTGGAACTAGAGGACATGATATATTGATCATTTTTTCAAAAACCATGAAGGAAAATCCATTAACTTCTTGGTCCAAACCTATGGAACAATGCTAGAAAGAATATGATGTGAACTTATAAATAGGTTTTTCTCATGAAGTGGAGAAATGACATCAAATCAACATTGGTGAGATCGATACATTTCATTATGAAGATCACAAAGATAATTTTATGAATATGTCCATGGGGTATCATGACACTCCCAATGGTTATTATTTTCTAAAATATTATGTTGACACTAATTGGATTTCTTACAAATTTATAATTTTTCTAAGAGTGATTGAGAGTGATTGATTAAGGTTGAAGAGGATAAAATTAAAGTAATTGAGAAAGTTGAATAGTTACAATAGTGTTGTAAGCCAACATATCACCACATACTCTTTTATTAGTAGCAGGTTGTGTGGCTATTTTGAATTAGTATGCATGTATACATACACATGATATGGTCATGGATACAAAGGAAATGGATTTTGTTAGTTCATGCTTTTTGGGATTACCAATCAATCCAAAGGGGCATGTGAAGTTTTTCAAGCATGTATATTGTCTTATCAATGTGTCAACTCTCAATTCCTTCACATTCATGGACTATTGTATGCCACCTAGATGATTCCTTGTGAAGCTTCTTTATTCCTTGATTTCATTCACCTGGATCTTGAGTTTAGGTGCGCAGACAATGCCTATTATTCAACATGTCTTACCTCTGCACTATCCTTAACATTATCATTATCTTAACATGCAAATTGCATGGAATGAGATGGAGAGTAAAGTTATTATATTGTTTAATATTGTTCCAATATCATGCATGGAAAATCCCTACCACAACGATCTTGCTTGTTCTGCTGATGAGTTTGTTAAAATGGTTTCCAATTGGCATATAACACATCATCTCCTTCTAGTTGCGTGTATACTCAGGGTGGTTGACTTTTCAAGGGGAATGGATGTGATCCAAAATGATACTAAATTATTTCTTACAAAACTCACATTCATGACGATTGTCAAAATTCTCGTACCGAGCAATATGTCATGATAGCCTTCCATTCTCTACCTAAGTTAGCTAATGTTCTTTGTCAATAGATGTCAATGAAGAAACTTAATCCAACACGGTTGATGGGAATGATTATAATATTCAGCCACACATGGAGAACATTGAATATATATCAAGTCAAATCTACTAGGCGACTAGGAAAGATTTAGAGAAAAGATGGTCTCTATAAAGTTATTACAAAGACTTTAACGGTGTGGAAGACTGACTATTATACTCATACTCATGCCATCACTAAATATAGGCCACATGATAGATACACGTAGAAGCTCACCTTGGTCTATATATAAACGAAGGCTTGGGTTCTCATGACCAACAACTCAAGGATGGATGAGACTCCTCCAATGGCGCTCTTCACTATGGCATTGTTTTGCTTCATGGAAACATAAATAATACCTCTGGATGAGGCTAACTACTACTATTACAAGTCTCCACCACCACCATCCCCATCTCCTCCTCCTCCCTATCACTACAAGTCTCCGCCACCACCATCCCCATCTCCTCCTCCGCCTTATCACTACAACTCCCCGCCACCTCCATCCCCATCTCCTCCTCCCACATATCACTACAAGTCCACTCCACCACCATCCCACTTCCCGCATCCCCCATATCACTACATGTCCCCTCCACCTCCATCGCCAAGTCCACGTCCTCCTTATCACTACAAGTCCCATCCTTCAATAGCCATTGGTTTCCATTCTATTTTTTTTATGAAAACTTAACCCATTCCAATGATTTTACAAGGTTTATCATCACCCAGATGAAACTATCCAAAATCTCCTTGAACATAATCATGAAAGTGTTTCATATTAGGTGTGGCATGGAATGAGGCCCCTGAATCTAGCACCTAGGCATCAATAATATTTTCTAATGAAAGAACCAAAGGATCTTGCAAGACATCACCTGTCACATGTGATTCATGATTGTTTTCTTCTTGTGTGTCTCCTTCTTTTCCCCTTTGAGACTTACAGTCTTTCTTCTAGTGTCCTTTCTTCCTGCATTTCCATCACATTATCCCTAATCTGGACTTGGATCTACCTTTCCTTGACTTACTATGATATCCTGAGCTCTTTCCTCTTTCCATTTTTCTTCCCCTAGTCTCTGCAGTCAAAGCATTACATGATGTCTCACCAGAGCTTTTCCATCGCATTTCCTCACTAAGGATGGCACCGACAACATCATCAAACTTTAAATTACTATATTCAAAGATAGAGTTACTAATGGACATAACTAAGCCATTCCAACTTTCTAGCAATGAGCACATAAATAACAGAGGCATAACTTCATCATCAAATTTTACTCCTACAGAACTTAATTGAATGGTAACTGTATTAAATTCCTTTAAATAATCAGAAACAGATCCACCTTTTGACATCTTCATATTAAATAAATGCTTCATAAGAAATACCTTGTTTAGGTATTTGATGTATAAGAAGAAGTTTTACAACATGGAATCCAAGGGGCTTCCTAAGATTGCTTCTAACTTTAGTCAAAATCCCCACATCTGCCTCAAGCGTTGGTGGCATAAACATGCCTAGTCTTGGGTCAACCACTGGGCGATAAAGGAGGAGATCCTCATGGGAATCATGGATAGTGTCAAAGATACTATTACCTCAAAATTTAATGATACACCCTGGGATGATAAGGAGTTGGAAGGTAAAAGGAAGCTAATATACTATAAGGAGGTGATCAACCTCACCCTTGATAATCAGAATTATCTCCTTGTTTTGACCAACACTAAGAAAAAAATGAACATCACTAGGATAAGAACTAATTCTCATGAGCTTTGTAGTGAAACTGGGTGGTGGTCTACTCCAAAGGCTCCCTAGGAGGATAGAAACTGTCAACTTTGCGATACTAAGAAGGTGGAAGATGAAAAACACTTCTTTTTAGACTACCCAACTCTTACTCACATCCGCTCTCATTTCCCTAACCTCTATCACACTTCCAATATTCTTGACTTGTTAAGTCATCCCAATTATAGTGATAATAGTGCGCTTCTTTTGATCATACAAATAAGATTTTGAAGAATCACAATTAAATTCTTTTTTTTTTAAAGGTTCGATACACAATTAAATTAGTCTTAGTTCGTTGTCATTGTTGTCATCATCATCCATTCGATACACAATTAAATTGGTCTGTCACAGCCACAGCCAAATATTATTAATAACATATATTTCAATATTATTAATAAAAACAGTTTCAAATCTTGTAATTTTTTTCAGTTGGATCACGGATTATGTATACAACTAAAAATAATAGGTTGATTAAGTATAAATTATTTATTAATTTTTATAGTTTAAAAAATGAAAAATGTGAAAACTCTATTTTAAATTAGACCACACCGTAGTTAATTAATTATTACTATTCAAATCAAACCAAATAAATTTTAAATCGTTGTATTTTACTAGGCATAAATTGAGAACTTTGGAATATTCACGAAAGCTTTTAGAACGTTAAGAAATTAAAATAAAATCAAATATGTAAGGCTCATGCAATAAACTTGTTTCATTATATTATTTAGTTATTCACGAGGAAGAATCTCATCCTGTGGTTTGACACAAGAAAAGATGTTACGCGATATGCTTAAATAATAATAATTTATTAAAGGATTTAAGGCAGACAAACATGTAGTATATTGCACAGTTATTTACAGATGTAAGGAAGGAAATTAGACAGAAAAATGTAGGACATAAAGTGCCTTTTTAATTCATGATTCACGGGCACATTTGTGATGAAGCAACGCGCAAAAATTGAACCAGTAACTGACTAAAAACTATGGATCGTAGGAAAATAGCTCTTGGAGGCGGCGCTCTAACAATGCAAAGTTGTCATGTCACTTGATCAAACTCAATCGGCTTCTCTCCTCCAAACAATTTGCCTGCTCGCCTGATGATACCCCCGCTTCTGAAAACCACTGTGTAGTCTTCATCTTCATCTCTCTTGCATTTTACCCACGCGTATGCTGAATAAAATAGTAATTTCTCCTGCGGCCCATAACCAGCTATTATTGTTTTCAATATCCTGCTTGCCCTTAGCTATGTATCATGCGACACACCAATGCTATTTTCTAAAACATATTTAGCCATCTTTTCATACACATCATAGTCCTTCACAATATCCCATCTACAAATAAAGAATTTCTTAGCTCCCTTGAATCTCCAAGTACTAATTAATGAAAATCAAGAAGTACTAATTAATGAAAATGATGATGAAATGAGTAAGAAATACCCTAGCCTGCTTCGCCTGTCAGCATCACATCCTCGTCAGCTGGCTCGGTGATTGCAGTATAGTGAGGCCAGTAGTAGGCATGATCATAAACATTCCTCACGTCTTCTCCATGTAAAGTGCCTTGTTGAATAAAACCGGTTGGATTGTCTGGAGACGCTACAATTTGTACAAATCTGGTGGATTTAGAGGAGAAATTTGTTAGGATATTCCAACACATAGGAAATAGTTAAGTATAACTTGGTCTAATGTAGATTTAGGTAAAGTGTGTTTCTTTACTATGTTCTTTTGTAACTTATAATCCGACGGTCATGATATGATATTTAGTGATCCGACAGTTCATCCTCTACTCAGTATTAGCGACACTTTACCCATGGCTTAGCACTCGATTGGTCCATGATCTCTATTTAAAGAGCATGGAGGATCATTTGTAGGGTAATCGTTCATGAGAGAAGCTTATGTAAATTTTCATTCTTTTATAAATAAATTTCCTGAAGTTGCCACGTTGGCTCAGGCCACGGACTGTTTCCCTCTTTGAGGGTTTTAACCACGTCAGCAATACTGGTGTATTGATCTGTGATCTGTTTGTGAGCGGTGTCCTTTGGTGTTCTGTCAGAGGAAATTACCCTGTCAATTCCTACATGGTATCAGAGCTATTTGAGGGCCGCACCCATTGGTGATCCAAATTTGAAGCCGGTAGAACTGCATCCGATTGTCGTTTCCTAGATCTACTTTTACTGACTACTTTCAGGCTGAGAGGACTACTCTATTGTGTTAGGAGCATATGTTCCGATGAGGAACCCCTTTCGTTTGACGTGAAAAGGTTTTTGGTAGCCCTAGCTACATCATTTTTAAGATCTGGAGGTATACAGTGTTTATTTGCAGTTTTTAGCTATTTTCTCTCTATTTATTTTAGTTTATTTAGCTCTTTGTTTTTTTCATTACCGGATCTATACCTTTCGTTTCTATGTATGCTCTTTGCCCTGTGACTCTGTGCGATCTGAGCAAATCAGAAACAGAAAGGAAGGATTTTTCTCATGCGTAGCCTCTTTTTCGCCACGCCTTAGTGTGATCTCGGAAAGTCAGAAACATTGAGGAAAATATTTAGTTTCCGGCTAAATCTAACTTCAAGCCGTAAGGTTTGTTTTTTTTGTATGTCCATGTTGGGTTTTGTGTTTTTTTGTTTTGTTTTAATCTAGCTCACTTGGTCCAAGTCTACTTTATGAGAATAGAGGTCTTGAGTTCAAGTCTTTCTTTTTGTTGAGCTAATTAGATTAAGTTTGGAAAGGGGGTGGATTTTTTTTTAAATATAACATTATCACTCATTTCCGCACATTCCCTCACTTCATCGGCATATTCAACAAACTTTTCTTCAAAAAGCCATAACTTCTTCATCCGGAAGCCGTTTTTAGAGCCGTTTTTTTTAATCAACCTAATGTTTCAAGATCTTTCCATTGGAACACTTAGTTTTAGCATCTATAGCTTCAGTTTCTGTTAAAATGGAAATTCCATGCCAATTTATTCCTGACAGCACCAACTACTTCCAATGGTGGTCCTATATTTTGGATTTACTGAGAAGTAAACGTCTTTAGAGAATAGCCTCAGGCCAAGAAACCAAACCGAAAGATGAAGATAAAGCAGCTAAATGGGAAAATAGGCAAGATCAAGCACATGGGTTGATAGGGATATCTATTTCTCCAGATGTTAGATTCCATATCATAGAACTTGATACTCCTAATGATGTAATGAAACAGATCACTAAAGTTTTTGGAATTAAAAATGAACTTAGAGCCCATCAACTCAAAAATGAGTTGCTTACAGTGGACCCAAATAATTTTTCTTCCATTGAAGATTTTTTGTCCAAGTTCAAGACCCTTAGACTTCTCTTGGAAGGTGTTAAGGTTAAGAAAGAAGATGGTAACCTTATCTATTCCATTCTTACTAAGTTGGGACCAGCCTACTTTGTGTTTGTTTCCACCTTCCATTCTACAAGAGAAGCCTTCATTTCTCAAGGACAAGACTACAAGTCCCCTTCCTTTGATGCCTTTTGTGATTCTTTAATAAGAGAACAAGAAAAACTCTTACATCTTGGTCTTCTTAATCTTGGAAACTCTTCTAAGAAATCCTTAGCCGCCCAGAAACAACCAAATTCAAAGAATCCTAAGAAGCTGTATCCTAAAAAGAATGGCCCTAAACCAAAGAAGGGTCCTAAGCCATTTCATTCTCAAAATGAAAAATCATTTCAACAAAATGATAAGGCAAATAAAAACAAAGGGAAGAAGACTGATAAACATTGCCACTTTTGTAATCGAGATGGCCACATAGAATCCAAATGCTTTAAGAATATGGAAGCCTTGGAAGCAGCAATGAAGAAGAATAACATCCATTTGGAGCACTCAACAACTTCAACTTCATCTTCAGGAATATAATTTTCTACATGTGCTTGTCAAGCATCTCGGTCTGGATATGCACTAAATGTATCTTCTTCTTCTCATTCTCATGAGTGGCTCATTGATTTTGGAGCTTCTTATCACATGGCCAAAAACAAAGCCATGTTTTCTTCTTTAAATGATTGTAACACCAAAAAATATATATTGTTGATGATAGATCTCTTAGTGTTGTAGGGACTGGAACTGTTCATATAGACAATGGTCAATTCAATGATGTATTATGTATTCCAACCTTATCTTGCAACCTTCTATTTGTATATCAGATAACTCATTCAGTTGAAGGTAAAATCGTTGAATTTTCACCTCACGATGTTGTAATTAAGGACGTAAGAGATCCTAGACAAATTTTAGCTACTAGCATTGCTGATGATTCTACAAGGTTGTATAAGTTTAACAACTTTGGGTCATCAAATCTTCCCTCAGTATTTGTTGCTCATAATGATGAAGTGAGCAAACTTTGGCATGAGCGATTTGGTCACTTAAACTATCGCTCCCTTCAGAAACTATGTAAAGAAAATATGGTGACAAGTCTTACAATGGTATCTTGCAAAGATGGTGTTTGTTTCGGATGTGTACTCAGAAAAAATCATCAGGGTAGTTTTGAAAAACATGCCTCTTGGCACGCCTTAGCCCCTTTACAACTTGTGCATAGTGATTTATGTGGTCCATTTCTAGTTGTTTCATTCTCTGGCTACAAGTATTTCTTAACTTTCATTGATGATTTCTCCAAATGCACTTGGGTATACTTCTTAAAACTCAAGAGTGAAGTATTTAACATGTTCTTGGCCTTTAAGGCCTTTGTTGAAAAATAATCTGGACATCAAATTCTTAAGCTAAGATCTGATAATGGCAGAGAATATGTTAACAAAATATTCATCAACTTTTGCACTGAGAATGGAATTCAAATGCAACATATTGTTCCATATACTCCACAACAAAATGGTGTAGCTGAAAGGAAGAGTCACACCTTAAAGGAAATGGCTAATTGTATGCGTAAATCTAAATGACTTAGTCTTAATTTTTGGGCAGAAGCAATTAACTATTACATAATAAATCACACTCCTACAAACGTTTTAAATAATTTCACTCCAGAAGAAGCATGGAGCTCAATTAAACCAGATGTAAGTCACTTTCGTGTTTTTGGAAGTGAAGCATGGGCCCATATTCTAGATGAGAAACATAAATATTTAGAACCTAAAAGTGAAAAATGTATTTTTGTTGGATATTCTGAAGATGTCAAAGGAAACAAACTTATTCCACTTAAGTCCAAAAATGTTACCATTAGAAGAGATGTAAAGTTTGTTGAAAATATATCAGCCTACGAGCCTAGTTCGGCGAATGTGCCACCTCTCTCTATCCGTTCTACTTCTGAAAATATTTCTTCTTCAGATGATGATAGTGAGGATGACAATCCTCCCCCACCTTCTCAGGATCCTCCTTCAGTTCCTCAGCTTCCAAAATGGGTCCTTGCTACTCTGGATGTAGTAGGTGTTGTAGGAATTTATAGAGTAAGTTCCTCAGATAGAACACCAAAGGACACCACTCACAAACAGATCACAGATCAATACACCAGTATTTTGACGTGGTTAAAACCCTCAAAGAGGGAAACAGTCCACGGCCTGAGCCAATGCAGCCACTTCAAGCAATTTATTAATAAAAGAATGAAAATTTACATCAGCTTCTCTCATGGACGATTACCCTACAAATGACCCTCCATGCTCTTTAAATAGAGATCATGGACCAATCAGGTGTTAAGCCATGGATCAAGTGTCGGTAATACCGAGGGGAGAATGAACCGTCGGATCACTATATATCGTGACCGTCGGATTGTAAGTTACAAATTGTACATTAGTAAAGAAACACACTTTACATAACTCTATACTAGACCAAGTTATACTTAACTATTTCCTATGTGTTGGAATATCCTAACACCCTCCCTTAAGAACAACTTGGGATAGGATTGAAGGATTTACAAATATGACACAATAGGAGAAGGAAGGAGGCACTAGAGCCTATCCCCCCTTAGTGACAGCTTCTTGAACTCCAACCATAAATCGAAGTTTAGTAAACTTCACCTTTGTGAGAGCCTTTGTAAAGATGTCTGCAACTTGATCATCTGTTGAACAATATTGCACTTCAAGAACATGGTCATGAATGCACTTTCCGATGAAGTGCATGTGCAATTCAATGTGTTTGCTATGCTGATGTTAGATTGGATCTTTGCATAGTTGAATGGCACTTTGATTATCACACCAGAGTGTAGTCAAATTTTGCTGCTGAAAGCCAAACTCTGACAGGATCTGACGAAGCCACAAGGCTTCCTTACTAGCTTCTACGGCACCATGATACTCTGCTTCTGCTGAAGAAAGAGAAATGGCACCTTGCTTCTTGCAAGCCCATGTAATAGGTCCTGAACCAAGAGTGAACACGTAACCTGCAGTAGACTTCCGATCATCAGGGTCACCAGCCCAATCAGAATCAGTGAAACCAACCAATAGAGGAGCTGCTTCGGCACTGTAATGAATCCCAAACTGAACTGTACCTTGAACATAACGAAGTATTCTTTTAGCTGCTTTCCAATGACTTTCATGTGGGTTTTTCATAAACCGAGCAACAAGGCCAACGACAAAGGAAAGGTCAGGACGAGTATGGGTTAGATACAAACGTTTTCCTACAAGTTGATGGTATAAGGTAGCATCAACTTCAGGAGAAGTACAAGTGACTGAAAGTTTGACTCCAGACTGAAAGGGAGAAGGGGCTGGCTTACAATCTTCCATGTGAAAATGGCATAGAATATCACAGGCATACTTGGACTGGGAAAGGGAAATACCTTCCTTGGATTGCAAGACTTGAAGACCAAGAAAATAATGTAAGTGTCCTAAGTCTGTCATTTCAAACTTCCTTTTAAGGCTAGACTTCACATGGTTTATAAGGTTGGGATCACTAACAGTCAGGATAAGATCATCAACATAAAGAACAAGAATGATAAGAGACTTGCCCACTTTCTTGGTGTAGACAGTATTGTCAGAATGACACCTAGAAAAGCCATTTTCTAAAAGAAAGTTATCCATTTTGGCATACCAAGTTTGAGGAGCTTGTTTGAGACCATAAAGGGATTTCTTGAGCTGACATACAAGGCTGGAGTCTGTTTGTATAAAGCCAATAGGTCGTTCCATATATATTTCTTCATGCAAGTCCCCATTCAAGAAGGCAGATTTAACATCCATCTGATGGACTTCCCATTTGAAAGAGGCAGCAAGGGAATGAACAAGGCGGATAGATTTCATTTTGGCAACAGGGAAGAAGGTTTCAGTGTAGTCAATGCCTTCAACTTGTGAAAAACCCTTAGCAACAAGACGAGCTTTATGTTTATCAACTTTCCCATCTGGTCCATACTTGGTTCCGTAAACCCATTTGCATCTAACAAGTTTTCGTCCCTTTGGTAGAGGAACAAGATCCCATGTATCATTTGCCAATAATGAATGATATTCTTCATTCATAGTTGCTTCCCAATTTGGATGTCCTGAAGCTTTTGCAAAGGTGTCAGGATCATAATTCACTGAAGCTTGAGCCAGTAAAGAAGAGGCTCTATCACACTGAGAGCGTGTACGTCGCTGATCTGTAGGATCACCGGCAAGATCACCTACTACATCCCGAGTAGCACGGACCCATTTTGGAAGATGAGGAGCTGAAGGAGGACCCTGAGAAGGTGGGGGAGGATTTTCATCCTCGCTTTCATCATCTGAATAAGAAATATTTTCAAAAGTAGAAGAGATAGGGAGAGGTGGCACATCTGCCGAACTAGGCTCGTAGGCTAATATATTTTCAGCAAACTTTACATCTCTTCTAATGATAAAATTTTTGGACTTAAGTGGAATAAGTCTATATCCTTTGACATCTTCAGAATATCCAA
Source organism: Pinus tabuliformis (assembly GCA_031772625.1). Taxonomy (NCBI): domain Eukaryota; kingdom Viridiplantae; phylum Streptophyta; class Pinopsida; order Pinales; family Pinaceae; genus Pinus; species Pinus tabuliformis. The sequence continues at coordinate 722,122,971 of CM062817.1, read as the reverse complement.
CAAAAATACATTTTTCACTCTTAGGTTCTAAAGCTTTATGTTTCTCATCTAGAATATGGGCCCATGCTTCACTTCCAAAAACACGAAAGTGACTTACGTCTAGTTTAATTGAGCTCCATGCTTCTTCTGGAGTGATATTATTTAAAACCTTAGTAGGAGTGCGATTTATTATGTAATTTGCACAGTTAATTGCTTCTGCCCAAAAATTAAGACCAAGTCCTTTAGATTGAAGCATACAATTAGCCATTTCCTTTAAGGTGCGATTCTTCCTTTCAGCTACACCATTTTGTTATGGAGTATATGGAACAGTATGTTTCATTTGAATTCCATTCTCAGTGCAAAAGTTTATGAATTTTTTGTTGACATATTCTCCGCCATTATCAGATCTTAGCTTAAGAATTTGATGTCCAGATTGTTTTTCAACAAAGGCCTTAAAGGCCAAGAACATGTTAAATACTTCACTCTTGAGTTTTAAGAAGTATACCCAAGTGCGTCTAGAGAAATCATCAATGAAAGTTAAGAAATACTTGTAGCCAGAGATTGAAACAACTGGAACTGGACCACATAAATCACTATGCACAAGCTGTAAAGGGGCTGAGGCGTGCCAAGAGGCACGTTTTTCAAAATTATCCTGATGATGTTTTCCGAGTACACATTCGGAACAAACACCATCTCTACAAGATACCATTGGAAGATCTATCACCATATTTTCTTTACATAGATTCTGAAGGGGGCGATAGTTTAAGTGACCAAATCGCTCATGCCAAAGTTTTCTCACTTCATCGTTATGAGCAACAAATACCGAGGGAAGATTTGATGACCCAAAGTTGTGAAACTTATACAACCTTGTAGAATCATCAGCAATGCCAGTAGCTAAAATCTGTCTAGGATCTCTTGGGTCCTTAATTACAACATCATGAGGTGAAAATTCAACGATTTTATCTTCACCTGAATGAGTTATCTGATATACAGATAGAAGGTTGCATGATAAGGTTGGAACACATAATACATCATTAAATTGACCATTGTCTATATGAACAGTTCCAGTCTCTTCAACACTAAGAGATCTATCATCACCAACATATATATTTTTGGTGTTACAATCATTTAAAGAAGAAAACATGGCTTTGTTTTTGGCCATGTGATAAGAAGCTCCAGAATCAATGAGCCACTCGTGAGAATGAGAAGAAGAAGATACATTTAGTGCATAGCTAGATGGAGATGCTTGACAACCACATGCAGAAAGTGCTATTCCTGAAGATGAAGTTGAAGTTGAAGAGTGCTCCAAATGGATGTTATGCTTCTTCATTGCTGCTTCCAAGGCTTCCATCTTCTTAAAGAATTTGGATTCTAAGTGGCCATTTCGATTACAAAAGTTGCAATGTCTATCAGTCTTCTTCCCTTTGTTTTTATTTGTCTTATCATTTTGTTGAAATGATTTTTCATTTTGAGGCTGAAATTGCTTAGGACCCCTGTTTGGTTTAGGACCATTCCTTTTAGGATACAACTTATTAGGATTCTTTGAATTTGGTTGCTATTGGGCGGCTAACGCTTTCTTAGAAGAGTTTCCAAGATGAATAACACCAAGGTGTAAGAGTTTTTCTTGTTCTCTTATTAAAGAATCACAAAAGGAATCAAAGGAAGGGGACTTGTAGGCTTGTCCTTAAGAAATGAAGGCTTCTCTTGTAGAATGGAAGGTGGAAACAAACACAAAATAGGCTGGTCCCAACTTAGTAAGAATGGAATAGATAAGATTACTATCTTCTTTCTTAACCTTAACACCTTCCAAGAGAAGTCTAAGGGTCTTGAACTTGGACAAAAAATCTTCAATGCAAGAAAAATTATTGGAGTCCAATGTAAGCAAATCATTTTCGAGTTGATGGGCTTTAAGTTCATTTTTAATTCCAAAAACTTTAGTGATCTGTTTCATTGCTTCCTAAGGAGTATCAAGTTCTGCAATATGGAATCTAAGATCTGGAGAAATAGACATCCCTATCAACCCTCGTGCTTGATCTAGCCTATTTTCCCATTTAGTTGCCTTATCTTCATCTTTCAGTTTGGTTTCTTGGCCTGAGGCTATTCTGTAGAGACCTTTACTTCTAAGTAAATCCACAATGTAGGACCACCATTGGAAGTAGTTGGTGCTGTCAAGAATAACTTGGCATGGAATTTTCATTTGAACAGAAACTAAAGCTATAGATGTTGAAACTAAGTGTCCCAATGGAAAGATCTCGAAAAATTAGGATGGTTAAAAAAAAAAACAGTTCTGAAAATGGCTTCCGGATGAAGAAGTTATGGCATTTTGAAGAAAATTTGATGAAGATGCCGACGAAGTGCGGGAATGTGCGGAAATGAATGATAATGTTATAAAAAAAAATCAACACCCTTTCCAAACTTAATCTAATTAAATCAACAAAAAGAAGACTTGAACTCAAGACCTCTACTCTCATAATGTAGCTTTGGACCAAGTGAGCTAAACTAAAAGTTTAGTATTTTTTGGAAAAGAAGAAGGGGGGTTTTTTTTTTTTAGTCGTTGAAGTTTTGGGCTGTGTGCTTACTTTGAGAAAGCTCTTTTTCCCTGTAAAAAAAAAACACAAAACCCAACACGGACATACAAAAAAAAAAAAAAACCTTACGGCTCGAAGTTAGCTTTAGCCGGAAACTAAATATTTTCCTCAATGTTTCTGATTTTCTGAGATCACACTAAGGCGCAGCGGAAAAGAGCATACGCATGAGAAAAATCCTTCCTTTCTGTTTCTGATTTTCCCAGATTGCACAGAGTCGCGGGGCAAAGAGCATACATAGAAATGAAAGGTATAGATCCGGTAACAAAAAAGAAACAAAAAGCTAAATAAACTGAAATAAACAGAGAGAAAATAACTATAAACTGCAAATAAACACTCTATACCTCCAGATCTTAAAAGTGACATAGCTAGGGCTACAAGAAACCGTTTCGCATGAAACAAAAGGGGTTCCTCACTGGAGCAGATGCTCCTAACACAATAGAGCAGTCCTCTTGGCCCGAAAGTAGTCAGAAACAGTAGATCTAGGAAACGACAGTCGGATGCAGTTCTACCGGCTTCATATTTGGATCACCAATGGACGCGACCCTCAAATAGCTCTGATACCATGTAGGAATTTACAGGGTAAGTTCCTCAGACAGAACACCAAAGGACACCACTCACAAATAGATCACAGATCAATACACCAGTATTTTGACGTGGTTAAAACCCTCAAAGAGGGAAACAGTCCACGACCTGAGCCAACGCGGCCACTTCAGGAAATTTATTAATAAAAGAATGAAAATTTACATAAGCTTATCTCATGGATAGTTACCCTACAAATGACCCTCCATGCTCTTTAAATAGAGATCATGGACCAATCAAGTGTTAAGCCACGGATCAAGTGTCGGTAATACCGAGGAGAGAATGAACCGTCGGATCACTACATATCGTGACCGTCGGATAGTAAGTTACAAAATGTACATAGTAAAGAAACACACTTTACCTAACTCTATACTAGACCAAATTATACTTAACTATTTCCTATGTGTCGGAATATCCTAACAGGTGCTCTTGCCGATGATCCTACAGATCAGCGATGTACACGTTCTTAGTTCGATAGAGCCTCTTCTTTACTAGCTCAAGCTTCAGCTAATTATGATCCTGACACCTTTGTAGAAGCTTCAGGCCATCCAGATTGGGTTGCAGCTATGAATGAAGAATATCGTTCATTATTGGAAAATGATACATGGGATCTTGTTCCCCTTCCAAAGGGATGAAAACTTGTTAGATGCAAATGGGTTTACAGAACCGAGTATGGACTAGATGGAAAAGTTGATAAACATAAAGCTGGTCTTGTTGCTAGGGGTTTTTCACAGGTTGAAGGCATTAACTATACTGGAACCTTCTCCCCTGTTGCCAAAATGAACTCTATCCACCTTTTTCTTTCCCTTGTTGCCTCTTTCAAATGGGAAGTCCATTAGATGGATGTTAAATCTACCTTCTTGCATGGGGACTTGCATGAAGAAATCTATATGGAACAACCTACTGGCTTTATACAAACAGACTCTAGCCTTGTATGTCGGCTTAAGAAATCCCTTTATGGTCTCAAGCAAGCCCCTCAAGCTTGGTATGCCAAAATGGATAGCTTTCTTTTAGAAATTGGATTTTCTAGGTGTCATTCTGACAATACTATCTACACCAAGAAAGTGGGCAAGTCTCTTATCATTCTTGTTCTTTATGTTGATGATCTTATCCTTACTGGTAGTGATCCCAACCTTATAAACCATGTGAAGTCCAGCCTTAAAAAGAATTTTGAAATAACAGACTTAGGACACGTGCATTATTTTCTTGGTATTCAAGTATTGCAATCCAAGGAAGGTATTTCTGTTTCCCAGTCCAAGTATGCATGTGATCTTCTACGCCATTTTAGCATGGAACATTGTAAGCCAGCGCCTTCTCCCTTTCAGTCTGGAGCCAAACTTTTAGTCACTTGTACTTCCCCTGAAGTTGATGCTACCTTATACCATCAACTTGTAGGAAAAATTTTGTATCTGACCCATACTCGTCCTGACCTTTCCTTTGTTGTTGGCCTTATTGCTCGGTTTATGCAAAAACCACATGAAAGTCATTAGAAAGCAACTAAAAGAATACTTCGTTATGTTCGGGGTATAGTTCAGTTTGGGAATCATTACAGTGCCGAAGCATCTCCCCTATTGGTTGGTTTCACTGATTCTGATTGGGCTGGTGACCCTAATGATCGGAAGTCTACTGCAGGTTATGTGTTCACTCTTGGTTCGGGACCTATTACATGGGCTTGCAAGAAACAAAGTGCCATTTCTCTTTCTTCAGCAGAAGCAGAGTATCATGGTGCCATAGAAGCTAGTAAGGAATCCTTTTGGCTTCGTCAAATCCTGTCAGAGTTCGGCTTTCAGCAGCAACATCCGACTACACTTTGGTGTGATAATCAAAGTGCCATTCAACTATGCAAAGATCCAGTCCAACGTCAGCACAACAAACACATTGAACTTCACATGCACTTCATCAGAAATCTCATTCACAGCCATGGAAAATTTTAGGGGCTAATATTCACAAATGGGCTAATTTTCCATGTTTTTTCCAAAAAAAAGATTCGCCAATTTCTTTTCTTTTTCTAAAAATGATTCGCCCAAATTTTGTAGTATACAATTATTTTAGCTTAAAAATTGCCAAAATTGTATAAAGGCTATATAAAAATCTATTATAAATTTGAATGTTTTTACAAAGATATAAACAAACATTTTATAATGTGCAATTTGTGGACTAGTAAGATTCGCTAAGGTTTTTAAACTTTAAGACAATTTTTCATCCTTAAAATTATCCCTGTTCACGACCATGTTCTTGAAGTGCAATATTGTTCAACAGATGATCAAGTTGCAGACATCTTTACAAAGGCTCTCACAGAGGTGAAGTTTACTAAACTTCGATTTATGGTTGGAGTTCAGCAAGTTGTCCATAAGGGGGGATAGGCTCCAATGCCTCCTTCCTTCTCGTATTGTGTCATATTTGTACATCCTTCAATCCTATCTGAAGTTTTTCTTCAGGGGGGATGTTAGGATACTTCGACACAAAGGAAATAGTTAAGTATAACTTGGTCTAGTGTAGAGTTAGGTAAAGTGTGTTTCTTTACTATGTACTTTTGTAACTTACAATTTGACGGTCACGATATGTAGTGATCCGACGGTTCATTCTCTCCTCGGTATTACCAACACTTGATCCGTGGCTTAACACTTGATTGGTCCATGATCTCTATTTAAAGAGCATGGAGGGTCATTTGTAGGGTAACCGTTCATGAGAGAAGCTTATGTAAATTTTCATTCTTTTATTAATAAATTGTCTGAAGTGGCCGCGTTGGCTCAGGTCGTGGACTATTTCCCTCTTTGAGGGTTTTAACCACGTCAACAATACTGGTGTATTGATCTGTGATCTGTTTGTGAGCGGTGTCCTTTGGTGTTCTGTCTGAGGAACTTACCCTGTAAATTCCTACACAATTTTCCCATGCCTTTACGTCTCCCTTCCGCATGGAATTCATAGAATAAAACATTTTAGTCTCGGTTCTATAAGCCTGCAAACAAAAATTACCATAATATTAGGCCTGGATTTCAGATCTACTGAAACAATTTGACCTATACCTAGATCATGTAGGTTGTGTGTGGTGGTAACTATCTATTATTTTCCACCCACCCCGATTATTATATGTTAATTCTTTAGAATATCTATTGATTATTAATCTTGATTCTTTAAAATAACAAATAGATGTTATTCATGAACATAGATAATAACTAATTTAAAATAAAACCACATTAAAAAAACTTGAGAAAACTTGAGAGATGCGGACTGCTCATACTCCGTAATAGGGTGCAGGTGCGACTACTTGTGTAGGGTATTGAACGTCCTACTTATGAGAAAGGTTGTAAACAATAGCGTTGATAAGTTCTGTAGAGCCAGTTCCAATCACAATATACCTCCCCTCTGTCACCGTGTTTCCCACTAACGCATGGATCCCATGAATTTGAGTCTCCAACTCGGGAATATCAATATTGTTGGACCATCGAGTATGCTATAGCTCATCCGATACCAGCTAGGGCACACCGTGGCACTCGCTACGACATTACTGGTCCAAAAGGGCTCAAGAAATAGAGGATCCCCACTACAGAACAATATTCAAGTTACCCTTTTGTCAAATAATTAAAAACCTAATGAAACATGGAAATTGAATTCAATTAAGTTTTTGTTAATTCAGAATCATATTCATGCTCACCTGTCAACATCCGCAACACAATCGACAACCCTCTGGGAATAATCAGGGCCTGTATGGCATTCGTTACATTCGCAATTAATTGTTTTATCCTCATCATCTGGCGCAATATTTAACGTATCGATGTGGACAAATCCATGGCCAGAACAATGATGCACTGCTGCTACTTCTGCTTCCTCGGTAGCTTGCCTACTCCATGTTAGTGCCGGTAAATTATTATCACTCACACCCTCTGTAACTCTTGTGTCTCAATGCAGTTCCTGGTACAGAGATGGGTGGACGGAAAACGCAGACAACAGAGCTAGAAATAATAGATTCAGCAGGAGCGAAAACACCGAAATCACATGATTCGCCAGGCAGGATTTAGATCGACTAGAAGAATTATCATTGAGTATTTGAGGTAACAAAGAATCCATAACTCATGATCATATCATATTTATTTTTCAATTAATTAATTTAATTAAAGTATAGAAATAGTTTTGAAATAAATGTCAAACTTTGATTTATAACTATTACTAAAAATGTTCTAGAGAGTATTTTATAAAGGTTAAATCCAACCATCTACCTATTATTATTAATAATTAAATTAAAATTCTATCAATTTTATTAAAAAATAGGCATGCTTATAGCGTAATTAAGTAGTTGTATTTTTAGTAGTGGGCATAGATCTAACATTGAGATTTATCTCAAAAGTATTTATTCCCTTTCTTCCCTTTTGAGTAAATTCATTAATAAAAAAATGTCATATCAACATGAGTTATAGTTTTTTGGGTATGTGGATTTAGTAAGTCATAGTATCGGCCCATGATATTGTAGCAAACTTGATTTACAAGATATGAATCCCCATGGTAAAGTGGGGGTGAATCTCCATGGTTAAAAATTTTGTTATATGTTTTTTATTATACATGTTTAACACACACACATATATATTTTAATTAATAATAATGATGATAATTTAAAATAAGTCATAATTCAGTTAATTTTTATAATTTGTTTAGAATTGTGATAATGTGAAATATATCATGATGTAAGTAGTTTGATTCTTATCAATGTTTATCAACACTTTAATTTATATGGCTAAGCTAGTCATACATAATTCGACATTAATGCAAAGTCCATTTAATATTTCAATATTCTAGATGTTATAGATATTATCTTCTTGAGGAAGATGCAATATTGGGTTGGATTAATAAACATTATAAAATTTTCATATTTTAAAATGTATCATGATGTAATTGTAATTGGTTTGATTTGTATCAATTTTTATCAACTATTTAATCTATATGGGTACGCTAATCATACCTAATTGAATATTATTACAAAATACATTCAATATTTTAACATATTAGATATTATCTTAGCAGAGAAATGCAATTTGAATTAGTGAATATTACCAAATTTTCATATTTTATGAAAATGTAAATAATTTCATATTTAACCAACTATAAAATATTAATAGTAAGAAATGTGTTTTAATGTTTGCTATAAATAAATATAAAGTTGATCTTAGAGAAAATATATTTCCATATTTATTATATATAATATTTAGATATTTAAATTAAATAATTATATGATTATGTAGAGTAATGTTTCTTCAAGGGGGGATTTACTAGGAAGCAAGATAGTTCCAAGGGTTAGCTCAAGTGGTATAGAGTCACACTTGAGTTTTTTAATATTGTTGCTAGTTGTTGTTGATTACATAGTTTTCTAACTATGAAATGCTAGAAAGTCAAGACAAAAATATCTATAGCATGAATTTGAACCTAGGTGGGAAAAGCAACAACCATTCCACCCAACACCATTGGGACAATTGAATTCTACAAAGAATTTGAACCTAGGTGGGAAAAGTAACAACCATTCCACCCAACACCATTGGGACAATTGAATTCTACAAAGAATTTGAACCTAGGTGGGAAAAGTAACAACCATTCCACCCAACACCATTGGGACACTTGAATTCTACAAAATAAACAACTTAAACTCAACCTTTCAAAAATCTCCGAAAAGTTTTGATTAAAATTAACCCAAAAAAATACTTTGGAAAAGACCATTTTACTTATTAATTAGACTACATAGACAAAATTATAATAACTATTATTAATTAGACTACACAGACAAAATTATAATAACCATTAAAATGAATTTATACATGGATTTAAATTGGTGTTAAAGAATTTATATTAATTTAATCTAGCGTCAAAACTATAATAACCTTGAACATAATTTACCATTCATGTAGAAGAGACTTGTTACATGATTTAGCGCTAATGGGGAAGATGGTGTCCCATGAATTGGAAAGGAATTTACGTTGGAAAGAAAGAAAAACAAAAACCAAACTCACTCAATAGGTGTATTATGAATTGGGAAGGAATTTACATCACAAAGAAAAAAAAATAAAAACAAAACTCGTCCAGTAGATGGATGATGTGATTTTTTTTTTGATATTTACTAGCGTAGTGATCTAATTAACATAATCAAATAAATTGAATTATTAGTATACTCTAATAGGTATCAATTTGTGATAACGATTAAACATATTGTAAAAATTGTTAGAACTTTGAGAGAGCTGATAGAGATTGTGCACACAACAAATCACACACTATGATATTTTTATTGATCACAACAGTTACATATATATAGGACATAAATCTCTGACTTCCGCACTTCTAGATCATGACTAAAACTCATACATAGGAAACGACAACTTTTAGATTGACACTTGGGAAGTCTCAATGACAACTCATGATAATACATGGAAACATTAATTCCAATACCCTTCCTTAATGGTTACATGAGAAACATTGAAAGCACGTATTACAACAAGAAAAGAGAATCTCTGACTGATTGGTCTTCACCAACACTCACAACCACTATGGAATCTCAAAAACACTACTCTTTCACCACCACATCTTCGAGCTATCATTTGACCTCCATTTAAAATGTAACCGCCTTTGACCATCGTTGATGAACTTCATAAGATCGATAGTATTAACAACTCATTTCGTCAGGGCTTTTGTGATAAGATTCATCAAGTAATGAACCATACTATGGACCAACCACCATCTGTTGGATATTTCGCTTTCGGTTATCCATAAATTGCTAGGATGGAGGTCAGGCTACTGAATGTGTTCAAAATTTGATAAACAACTTGACCTTACTAACACACAAGAATTGATGTTTCAGACACCAACTAGTGTCCAATGTGGTGATACCTATGAATAAAGAAGATAATCAGGCTCCACACCCAACAATTAGCCCTATAAATTCATAAGCTCCATAATAATTCTTCATAATTCCAAAAATTCCTCTCTGACTACGAGTAACCAGCAGTACATTACCTATCAAAGACTTCAATAGAGAGCTAAAGGAATTAAAAGATTCAATTGTAGAAATGTGTACAAAGCTTGAGAACGTGGATATAAAATAATTAATGGCTTCACTTGATGAGATATCCAATATGCCAAGTTTCCTTAATACAAGTATTTTGAACATACTGGCTCAAAAACTCAATAAATGAATGATATTTTCAAGACTTAAGTTTTGGGAAGTGAGGTTAGGAGAAACATGAACAAGGGATTGAGTAGCCTAAATTCACACTCCTTTCCAATGTGAAAACATTCATCTATCTTTGGTTCCTTTAACAAATTCACACACAAACTAAAAATTGATGTACAAAGATTTGACAAAAAGAATGATAGGGAGACCACAATATGGATAAATAGAGTTTGAGTGCTATTTTGAGTTGCACAAAATGTATGCGAATAAATAAAAAATGAATTTCACATCATTGGACCTAGAGAAGGTCACCATGTGATTGGTTCTTACGGTGGCATTCAAAGGCCCATTTAAGAAGCTAGGATACATTAAGAACACGTTTTTTAAGGAGGTCTCAAAACATAAAGGAAAAACAAGTTTTCTTCAAACTCACTTGATTACAATAGTAGGGTTTAGTAGATGAGTTTTTAAATAATTTACATGTCTTAGCAATTTGCATGCCTAAATTACCACATGATTATCTCTTACAAGTTGCCATATTAAGATTGAAAGAAATAATAAGGAATGAACTCAAGTGATAGATATAAATGAAATAGAAAACATAATTGTTAGATTGTTGTAGAGATACAATTGTAAGGAAGAATATCCCAAGAGATGTCCTTAATAAAATTTCAACTCCAGAAGTAATCAAGTTATGTTATTCCCCTTGTGGGCTAGAATGACAAATCAATGCTTTGATGTTGATGAAATAGGATGCACATGCACAATGCAGATAAGAAAAATGCCAAACATTTTATTTATAACAAAAAACAATATATCCAAACATATTTTCTTAAATACCCTCATCTTACAATCTTTTATTACCGACTTTGTAGTTCCGCTTCCTCCTCTCAAACTCTCGTTTTGACTACATTAAAAATACAAGAGTAGAATTGTAAATACATAGTGGGAGTTCTCATAATTTTATCAATACTAAAATAGAAAATAAATTTAACATATTTTTCTATCCCTCTTTCAACCTTCAAGTCAAAATTTCAAGGAATAAAATTTACTATGTGTATGGGGAAATTTCGTAAGGTTAAATTATTAGTTAATGATTACCAATTAAAATTCCTTATTTATTTCATGGAAATAGAGGGAGACAATGTAGTATTAAAAGCTTGTTGAAATGTGTAGCTTGGGAGGTACTCCCACAACCCCCGGGGTATTGGGATTTTGAGGAGTTGACCCACAAAAGTGGTTTGTGGAAAATGTACCCAAAATTGTGGGCACAAGACCAACTGAAGGCTCTAAGTTTTTCATTTTGGGTGTTATATGAAATCTACAACTGTGGACAAAAGTGTCTTTCCTAGGTCAAGTGGACTGACCTAGAACAATAGAAAGAAAGGACTATAATGTCTTCCTTAAATAAATTGAACAATGGGATGAGGCCTACCTGGAATCTGTCATAAGCTTCACTCCTTTCTCAGCTTGTACACTCCAATCCTAGCTCCAATACCTAAAATTAGAACCTAGACAATCAGAATACACAAGCCAAATTTATATGACATCTATACCTGAAGGTTTGTGGAGAACAATTTGATATACTTACGTGGAATGAGATATCACCCCTAGAATGCAAAAATGGTTAAAAATGACAACTCCCACATTTAAATATGCCATAACACGTCTCTAACCTAGAACTCTATGTGTGTCATTAAGTTTCAAATGATCCTTAGGTTAATTGAGATGAATTTGGCAGTTGATCTTGAATTATGTTTCGATTTCAAGGCTCAAAACTTGATGTCACCTGAACACACCTATGATGCAAATAATATGACAAAAATAACTATTTTCATTTCCCTTTTAACAATGAAAGGAAGAACTAAGTAGGGGTAGAATCAATCAATCAAAAATGAAACAAACAAGTCAGGCAACAATCGGTCTCCTCAACTTCACTATTCCAATCAAAATTAAAGCCCTATATGCAATGAAACTAATTGTTTTTTTCTTTTCTTTTAATGTTTCAAATTCAAAGAAACATATAAATGCAACTTGATCATTGACGAAAAGAAACCACACAAACTTTAATAGTAATGTAATAGTTACTTTTCAAATTCAACAATCAATCTATGCATACAAGCCCTTATTGACAAGAAGAAAGAAAGAAACATAATCTTATCAAAAAGGCGATTAACACTCACACACAATTTATCCCCTGCTCGACGATTGAGGGGGATTTGTTTTTGCAAAATGAATGAAAAAACACACAATTTTACACTAGGGAATTCCAATTTCGCACACAAAACCCTAGATGCAATGCATGATGCATAAGATTTGTCTTTTCAATTCCACTTAATTTTTAGATAAAAACAAAGATATTTTCCTAATTATTGATAAAGTCAAACTTTTCATAACGATGTCTAGAACACCAATTCATTCAAAGACTCAATGATCAAATAAATAAGTTTGGTAATGACCTAATGATAAGAAAAAAGGAAAATCTAAACAAATCCTTATCAAAGGCACTCAAAACTAAAAGAAAACCAAATGGAAGCTTCTAAGAGACCACAAGATACTCAGGGACTCAAGGAAGAGAAACTAGATTAAAGGTGGACAAAGAGAAAATTAGACAAAAGAAAATTTATGCATGAACAGGGACCAATGTAGGTGATAAAAGGGAACCAATGCTCTGCAATGCAAGCACAAAGAAGTCTCAGGATCTTTGCAACAATCTGTCTCTAGACCAGAGGGAGCACTGGTCAGGGGATGCAAGGTTCTGACACAAGAATTGCAATTGAAACTCAATGGAATGCCTTCCTAGGTCTATTATTCACTGAGCAAGATAGTGAAGGTATGAATAAGAAGTAAAGAAAATAATAAGGACAAGAAAAACACCAAGGGAATACATTGATCCCCAGTATGGTTGCCAATTTGTTATACAAAATCTATGATTGCAGACATAAGTGTCTTCCCTAGGTTTTGTGGACTAACCTAGAACAACAAAAATCAAGGATTATAGTGTCTTCCTTAATGTAATTTAACAATGGGACGAGGCCTACCTAGAATCTGTCGTAAGATTTTCTCCTTTCTCGTCTTATACACTCCAATCCTAGCTCCAATAACTAAAATTATAACCTACACAATCAGAAAACACAAGCCAAAGATCTACAAAATATATGTAGCATAATCCAATCACTTCATTCAATAGATCAACATGGTATTGAAATACATGAAATAACATAACATCACATATAGGAAAAAATTTACTCCTTGTAATAATAGAAATGGAGAGAGTTACAACCAAATATAGAGTTGATCTTGTAGAAGATCTCCTCCAAGTTGACTTGTCCTTCCTTGTCACAGAGAGAGTTAGAACCAAATATAGAGTTGATATTGTAGAGGAGCACCTCGAAGTTGACTTGTCCTTCCTTCTAATAAAGTGTGCCTCTATGTCACCCTAATGCATGGAATAATGACTCTCACAACAACAACATGAGGGTAGAATCTATCTCCAAAAGCCAACCCCTAGCTTTTGGATGGCAGTAAATATATAGAAGAGGATGGTAGGTTAGGAATTATTATCCATTTACTAATCTAGGCTTGAGATCCACTCTTGATGAGAGGATGAGCTCAAGTGATAAGGGGTGAAATATCCAAGGTAGGATAGGATAGAATTCAAGACTTTCATCCAAGGTAAATGGTTATAACAACCTTTGGAAGTTTTGGAAGAGGAAGCTTCGAGATTATTTTTATTTTTCTTGAATTTCTAGAATCAGTGCACCCCCAGCAAGGGGAAACTTGCTGGTGATCAACGGAGGTCCAAAGAGGGTCAACCTGCTAGTGAATGCAGTCTCTTAAGGAAGCATGGTGGGTTGGGCCTTAAAATCACTAAAATAAAACAGTTAAAGGAATAAATTCAGGGATTAAGGAGAGTCATTATTAGGGACTTGTGCAAGGGTGATGACAAGGGATAAAAGGATGTTGATTTATATAGTTAACATGCCTATTAACCAGATGTGACAAAATGGCCTATAACAGATTCCCCCTAATGCACAAAGTAAAAAATAACAATTGATGATTGAAGTGCTTTACCTTGTGAAAAGTCGGGATCAAGAACAACTGGTGAGATCCTTATCTACTACAATACCTTTACATCATGACATATCTCCTGAGGGAGGCATACCCATGCTCAGCATATAAGTTAACATTACATGTACAATGATCAAAAGTCACACCCACTGATGAAAAAAGGTAGACCAATGGTTGGATGACTGTCTGTATGATCGTAGACATCATACATTGTGATCTTGTATTAATCCTGAAACCACAACCTAGATGGTTGGAAATAGATCTGGGGTCTTCTATCTTGTTCATACAATCTTCCAATGTACGAGTATAACCATGTGAATCAATGAGCTAGAGTCAAACATGGTAGACACCATTTGATTACCAGCCATTGATGTAAGCCATTAACATACACGAGAGAAAGCACCAATGATGTTAATGGATCTCAAGGTACTGCAGTAAAATTCATATGGTGATCATTGAAGTCTAACACCACAAAGAATCTATCAGTTGAAGGCCAATGATGTAAACCTATTGTCGAGAGCAAGGAAACTTGTTATTGATGTATTCAAGAACCAAGGAACCAAAGGGTTGTTCCTAAATCAACTTCATGGATAATGAGTTGATGTGAATAAGAAGTGACTCGTTGCAGGAGGGCCTTGATGTATCCCCCATCAACGACACAAAACATGTATCATGATTTGAGATAGAATGATGATGATATGAAATCGGATTAGGAACATTGAACATGGAATGAATACTTAAGAGTATTGTAGCAGATATCAACTCAATGAATTCTCTTGAACACAATGAAAACACTATATGGAGTTGGAAGCATTGACCCAAAAACAAAAATGGAGGCATTGAAAAGGTATGATGAACCAAAAGACAAGAATATTTACCAACCCAACAACCACAGAGATGAAGTGGAAGAGTGTCGTGTTCAAGAGTGACTCACTGCCATTAACAAGTGGAGTACTCTGTTTTCCCAATTTCGCCAACCATTGCTGGTCAGTACCTCTTTAATTTTGAAAATATTAAGGAGGATAACATATGCTTGATCTGTAAGTTCATCCTTTGGATGAATCCCTCCGAGTATATTTAACGAACCCTGAGAAGGAGTGGTTTGGTATTGTCATGTTCGACGAGTCCATTTCTATTTGATGTTTTAATGAGTCCAATGAAGGTCTAACTCAACATCTTTTTCATGTTTAGAGAGTTTGAAAAAGAGGTGAAAAAGAAAACTCCAAATGTTCCTTTTCGTAGATAGTCTTTTGAGTCCAAAAAGGTAGAAAATGATACTCAGGAGAACCTCTTAGCCATGTTTGATTAAGGTATTCATTTTTCCTAGATAGTCTATCTTAGTTTGCAAAAGGGTTAAAATTATATTGAGTAGACATCTTTTCATTTATTTTAACGAGTTCGAAAAGACAAGTTCTCGAAAATCTCTTCATGTTTATGGAGTCTGAAAAGAGAAGAACGATGACTCCTCCTGGAGGAACGAGTGGTATAAAGGGTACCAAATGGTTCCAATGATGATGGAATTTCTCAAAACATGTAGAGGTAAAGAGGTTAGATAATAAGACCACTCATCATAATTGTTCCTCAGGAAAGGGTAAAACAACCAGGTGAAAGTGTATGATTGACCAAGTAGAGGGTGACGATGGAATGAGAAAACCAATGATCATTTAGAAAAAACAAGATAATAGAAATAGAATGGTTTCATTTTTACACAAGCTTGAAATATGGGAAACTATGCTTGAGATTGGTTTCATTTTTGCACAAGCTTGAAACATGGGAAACTATGCCTGAGATTAGTTTCATTTTTACACAAGATTGAAACAAGGAAAAACTATGCTTGAAATAAGTTTTCATGCTCCCATCATAATGACTCAATTCTAGGAACATGCCCCCCAAGCTTCATTTAATTCACCCAAGTATACTATTGGTTGCTAAAAGGTGGATGGAATGAAGGTTCAATTACGAGATCAAGTGAAAGAATCGACTGGGAATTTACGAGATGTAATCAAAGAATCGAATTGGACGGGGATCTATTTCATTTTTTAACGAGCTTGACACAAGGAAACAACTCTACTAATAACACCTTGTTTCATTTTTAACGAAATTGACAGAAGAAAAATAACTCTACTCTGAGACCTTGTTTCATTTTTTAATGAGCTTGACACAAGAAAATGAACTCTGCTCAGGGACCTGATCATGGCTTGGAGAAGGCCATGGCTTCCAAGAGGTTATCATCAAATGGGATAACAACACTCTGGAAGGGATACATATCAAGGGATTCAAGGGAAAGATCAGGCACGAGTGCTCCCAGTACATGATGCACTACATCACCTACTAGATCATCAGTAGATGTAGTAATGGAACATGTTGGCACATAATTAATCTATGGTGACGGATATACGACTGGCGTATAAGGACCATTTAGGGATGTTGGCTGATTATGAGTCAAATTAGGACTAACATATGAAAGCTGGTTAATGGTCATGATTCATCCTTCATGTGGGAAACACATCACACAAAAGAGTGAAGAGACAAGAGCTTCCATGTCATAAACATAGTCACTCCCAAGGAGTAAATTAAAATCCAAAGGACCTTGGACTACCATCACATATTTATAAACAATATTTCCTCCCAAAGTAATAGGAAGCTGAGGAAGGATCCCTAACGGTTGACTGGTTCCTCTGTTAAAAGCCAACATATTCTGGGTAATGGGCACAAGTTGTGGAGAAACGAAAGCTTTCCAAGTAGTTGAGGACAAAATACTAACAAACGCACCTTCATATATGACTGTGTTAGGTACAATCATACTATAAGAATGTATTATGATCTAGAAAGGCACGCAAGAGGGAAGATGATATCCTGCCAATCGTCTCCAATCAAAGGAAGTGACCATACTACTTGGAGGGGATGTGATGGGAATGGGAGAACTACCCCCTTGTGTTATGGGAACGGGATAACTACTCCCGTGTTGTGGGAACCGGAGAATTGTCCCCTTATGTTTTTGGAACAAGAGGATTCCCACCTAGTTCATTGGAACTTGAGGAAACGAGAAGAACATGAGCAATATGAAGTTCACTCTCTACAACAAAGGTACGATCAACCGAAGGTGGAATCTAGTCAACAATTTTCTCAACCAATGGTTGGTTAGGAAAAAACTCATGAGATTCACATTTAGAGAGAGTGGGATTGACTGGAGACATATTTTAATAAATCACTTCATCAACTAGTGGAGGATTAGGCGAAATATTTCGATAACCAACTGAAAGACGAGGCTGAGAAGTTGTAAGGTTTTCCAACACTTTTGATGCTTCATCCATATAAGGACAAAGGTGAATAGGATGATTCCATTCACATAACCTATAGGGAAATTTGAATTTACCCTTTTTCCCATGGACCTTACTATCACTAGTTGAAGGTTTGTCACCAGCATGATCTCCATAGGCTAATGAAAAATGCTGATGTGAGCTTGTTGACCACACTTCTAAGACCTTGGGAATACTTGGACAATCTCTAAGAAGGTGGTCGTTGTTACATAACCTGCAAGGTAATTTAACTTTGCGAGGCTAATTTGAAGGCTCATGCATACTAGTGGCATGGGTAGCAATGGTTACTTGGTTTCCCCCTTGCTTATTTTGAGTCTTATTCTTCTTCCCTTTCTTCTTCTTCTTTGATACTAGAATCAAGACTTTCACCAGGGAAGGAGGAAGAAAGGGATGAAGAAACAACAGGTGAAGAAGGAAAAGTCTCAACTTTAGGAAAAATTTAAGGTTGATACTATTTAGGTGGAGGATAACTTGGTTGAGGAGTAGTTTTGACATTCAAAACCATAGGGGTTGAAAACAACCAAACTTGCAAACCAATGGTAACTGCAGGAAGGGACATCATTTCCATATAAGGAGCACTAATATTTCCAAAAGAAGGAAAAGGACCAGGATTCCCATCAGAGGGGTTTCCTTGATTGGTAGACTTAGGAAATGTTGCCATTAGTCTCAACCTAATATCTGCTAAGGAGTTGTCCACGGTAAGGATTTTGTTTTGTGGTCAATTAGTTGATTTTAGAAATTAAAAACACAAAATAAAAATAAAAATGGGTAAACTAGGCAAAATGGTTTACCAAGGAGCTACGAATTGCAATATACCACCTTGGAGAACCAAGGATTGATGTACGAGCATGTAATCTCCCCGAATATTGTGTTCGGTGTATCACCGTATGCAAGGTAGTTGACTCAATTACCTATGGTGAGGATAGAAATCTATGATGGACTTCCAAAATATACTCGATGGTACATGGAAATGTAGTTCGTAGTAGTGTTGTCTAATGCGTAACCATTGGATGAGAGTGTTCCCATATTCTTATAAGGCATGGAGTGTCATCCAATATACATGAAGGCTTATGGAGAACAATTTGATATACTTACGTGGAATGAGATATCACCCCTAGAATGCAACAATGGTTAAAAATGACAACTCCCACATTTAAATATGCCATAACATGTCTCTAACCTAGAACTCTATGTGTGTCATTAAGTTTCAAATGATCCTTAGGTTAATTGAGATGAATTTGACAGTTGATCTTGAATTATGTTTCGATTTCAAGGCTCAAAACTTGATGTCACCTGAACACACCTATGATGCAAATAATATGACAAAAATAACTCTTTGCATTTCCCTTTTAACAATGAAAGGAAGAACTAAGTAGGGGTAGAATCAATCAATCAACAATGAAACAAACAAGTCGGGAAACAAACGATCTCCTCAACTTCACTATTCCAATCAAAATTAAAGCCTTATATGCAATGAAACTAATTGTTTTTTTCTTTTCTTTTAATGTTTCAAATGCAAAGAAACATATAAATGCAACTTGATCATTGATGAAAAGAAACCACACAGACTTTAATAGTAATGTAAAATTTACTTTTCAAATTCAACAATCAATCTATGCATACAAGCCCTTATTGACAAGAAGAAAGAAAGAAACATAATCTTATCAAAAAGGCAATTAACACTCATACACAATTTATCCCCTGCTCGACGATTGAGGGGGATTTGTTTTTGCAAAATGAAAGAAAAAACACACAATTTTACACTAGGGAATTCCAATATCCCACACAAAACCCTAGATGCAATGCATGATGCATAAGATTTATCTTTTCAATTCCATTTAATTTTTAGATAAAAACAAAGATATTTTCCTAATCATTGATAAAGGCAAACTTTTCAGAACGATGTCTAGAACACCAATTCATTCAAAGACTCAATGATCAAATAAAAAAGTTTGGTAATGACCTAATGATAAGAAAAAAGGAAAATCTAAACAAATCCTTATCAAAGGCACTGAAAACCAAAAGAAAACCAAATGGAAGCTTCTAAGAGACCACAAGACACTCAAGGACTCAAGGAAGAGAAACTAGATTAAAGGTGGACAGAGAGAAAATTAGACAAAAGAAAATTTATGCATGAACAGGGACGAATGTAGGTAATAAAAGGGAACCAATGCTCTGCAATGCAAGCACAAAGAAGTCTTAGGAGCTTTGCAACAATCTATCTCTAGACCAGAGGGAGCACTGGTCAGGGGATGCAAGGTTCTGACACAAGAATTGCAATTGAAACTCAATGGAATGCCTTCCTAGGTCTATTATGAACTGAGTAAGATAGTGAAGGTATGAATAAGAAGTAAAGAAAACAATAAGGACAAGAAAAACACGAAGGGAATACATTGATCCCCAGTATGGTTGTCAATTTGTTATACAAAATCTATGATTGCAGACATAAGTGTCTTCCCTAGGTTTTGTGGACTAACCTAGAACAACAAAAATCAAGGACTATAGTGTCTTCCTTAATGTAATTTAACAATGGGACGAGGCCTACCTAGAATCTGTCGTAAGATTTTCTCCTTTCTCATCTTATACACTCCAATCCTAGCTCCAATAGCTAAAATTATAACCTACACAATCAGAAAACACAAGCCAAAGATCTACGAAATATATGCATCATAATCCAATCACTTCATTCAATAGATCAACATGGTATTGAAATACATGAAATAACATAGCATCACATATAGGAAAAAATTTACTCCTTCTAATAATATAAATGGAGAGAGTTACAACCAAATATAGAGTTGATCTTGTAGAAGATCTCCTCCAAGTTGACTTGTCCTTCCTTGTCACAAAGTGTGCCTCTATCTCACCCTAATGCATGGAATAATGACTCTCACAACAACAACACGAGGGTATAATCTATCTCCAAAATCCAACCCCT
This sequence comes from Pinus tabuliformis, assembly GCA_031772625.1. NCBI lineage: Eukaryota > Viridiplantae > Streptophyta > Pinopsida > Pinales > Pinaceae > Pinus > Pinus tabuliformis. The sequence goes on along the minus strand of CM062817.1, from coordinate 722,102,349 downwards.
AGGTTGTGGATGGAAGTAAATATATAGAAGAGTATGGTAGGTTAGGAATTCTTATCCATTTACCAATCTAGGCTTGAGATCCACTCTTGATGGGAGGTTGAGCTCAAGGGATAAAGGGTGAAATATCTAAGGTAGGATAGGATAGGATTTGAGACTTTCATCCAAGGTAAATGGTTAGAATAATCTCTAGAAGCTTCTAGAAGAGGGAGCTTTGAGACTCTTTTTGTTTTTCCTAAATTTATAGATTCAGAGCACCCCCGGCAAGGGGAAACCTGCTAGTGATCAAGGCAGGTCTAAAGAGGGCTAACCTGCTGGTGAACGCAATCTCTTAAGGAAATAGGGTGAGTTGGGCCCTAAAATCACTGAAATGAAGTAGTTGAAGGCAAAAATTCAGGGATTAAGGAGAATCATGCTTAGGGCTTTGTGCAAGGCTGATGACAAGGGGTAAAAGGATGTTGATTGATCTAGTTAATAGGCCTATTGACCAGATGTGACAAAAATGCCTATAACACTCGGAGAAGCTTGAAGGTTAATAGAGGGAAGAATTGGAAGACCCTATGAACAATGATCTAAGGATCAATTTGACATTGTTAGATAGCATCCTAAGTTCAGTGACATTGGATCAACAATGCCATTCACAAAAGATGTTTTGGTTAGCTAAAGATGCAATCATTCTGAGGTTACATAACTACTTGTGAGTAGCAGAAGAGGTGGCAAAGTACCTGCCAGGTGTTCAAGGTATGTGGACCAAAAGGGTTGAGTTGAGTGCTCCTTTAGCAAATAAGTCAAGTGTATCTTGTTCAAGGGTAGATTGAGTGTCATAAGTTGTTGATCTCAAGCCCTAGTTGTTATTTTATTAGGGATAATTATAAGGACCATGATCCCTAGTATGAGAGCCCTATGTTTGTATTATTAAAGTTTGTAATATAAAAAGTCTTGGGTTAAAAGTTCTCGTGTGTACTACATTGATTCGCCATTGTACATTTTCTGGTGTGCAAAGTGCTTGTGTTGTGGAATTTTAGTGTGTATGTGATCATGTCTTAGACACAAAATTGATTCAGAAGTGCTTAGGAAAAATCAACATGGTATCAGAGCTACTTTGAAGGGACAACTGAATAAAAGTGTGCACAAGAAAGAAACTTAAGAGGGAGTTGTGAAATTATTTAAAACATGGAGCAGAAGATTCAACTAAGGACATGGAAATATGGTCTTGACTGGTTAGTTGACAAGATAGGTTGGTGTTCTGGTGGATTGGAGGTGAACAATAGTCTGATGCATAATAGATTTCAAATCATGGAATTTTGATGACTTGTCAAATATTGGGGTGCTTTTCCATGTACGATTCAACTTCGTGTGAAGGACAGGGTGATAGTAAGCTAGTATCCTCATTGGGTTGTTAAGTTTCACATCCTAAATTAGAGTCATGTGCACGTGAGGTATTTGACTCAGGAGGATGAGATCGCTTGCTGAGTTGAATTGTGGTGGTCTAAAGTGAGTGGACCTAGTGTTTGAATGAAACTCAAACTACACTTGGAAAGACACAAGCTCAATAGAAAAACTTTTCAGGAGGGAAATCAAAGTGAACTAGTGGAGGTTGTGTAGACTCAAAGGGAGTCTAGCTTTAGAGGGAGGTTGTGAAGGAGTGTCATCTTCCCTATGGAATTTTGAATCTTCAAGTAGTGACCAGATCAAGGTAGGGACTCTATCGAGGATACTGTGGTTCATTCTACATTGTATGTTGTAGTGGTGAATGCTAGAGATTAGGCTAGTGTGACCGACGATGATGAGATACTTTGGAGTGGTGTACGTACCTCCATCACTAAGAGGGAATGCTGAAATGTGTAGCTTGGGAGGTACTCCCACAACCCCTCAAGTACTGGGTTTATGAGGAGTTGACCCATAAAAGTGGTTTTTTGGAAATGTGCCCAAGCAATGCGTTTTGTACCCAAAGTTGTGGGTGCAATACCAAGGTGAAAAATAGTTGTTTAATTATTGTTTGCATGAGGAGAAACCTTGAAGGGATAAGGGGAAACTAAGGCATTGAGTATGTGGCGAAAGAACCAACGAAAGAATTTTGTCTCTTATGATTGGTGGGGTTTGTATGCGTAGGCTCAAGTAAACTTGGCCTACATGACACAACCCTTGGTGAGAAACGAAACCACCATAGAAACCTATAAGAATGGGTGAAGATGAGTTCATCGAAGAGAATCCAAGATATAATTTTCATGTGATTTCTATGCAAGGAATAGAGCATATATCTCAGGGAGCCGCAGACATTAAGGAGGTATTAATCTTGAGCATGTGTGGTGTATCATCTAACAATTGATGGATGAGTTTGCCTAGGAGGAGGACATGAACCTCATTTACTTTTCTTCCCCTGCATAGGTTTGCTAGGAGGCCACTTTCTATGGAGGTTTGTGCCCTAGTTATGGTTATTTCCGTGGATACTCAACTGTCATGTTTATACCCTAAAGTCTATGACAAGTGCACTAAAGTTCTGTGCTAGAGAGAAGGGTCGAGACCCTTAGGAAGAGACCATAACTCTGTGATAAGGATGCTGATCTATGTGCATATCTTTGTGTTATGATGTAGAGTTTAGGGAGGCCAAAATATGCCTCAAAGAGTGAAAAAAGTGTGAGTCCTTAGACAAAGGAGAGGGGTGATGTAATGTGTGAGAAGAAGGACCATCGTGGAGTAGAATAAAGGAGAAAGGAGTGATGGAGGTGATTGAAGTATAAGGTCTGTCTAATAGGGTTTTGGACCTCAGTTGTAGGAGCCCTAAGTTCTATGTAATTTTAGGAGACAAATTATAGATTTCCATGCATGCCCTAGATCAATCATCTTAAGTGTGTTAAGAGAATGTGTGTGCACTGAATTGAGAGGCCCTAAAGGAATTATATTTTGGAGCAATAAAAGTCAGTTAAGAGGGTTGGTTTGTGTGCCCTAGTTCAACTAAATTAGTGATAAGGGGACAAATTTGTAAATCCCTAAGTATAATGAGTTTGTTGTAGTCAAATACTATTATGAGGGATGCTCTTTGAGGCCCTATGTTTAGTCATCTGAGGGGAAGTTAGAGGATTGATAGAGGGAAGACCTTCAAGGCCCCAAGTTCAACATTTTGGGAGCAACTAGAAGCTTGATAGAGGGAAGAATTGGAAGGCCCTATGACGAATGATCTAAGGAGAAACTAGACATTGTTATCGGGTAGCCTAATTTCATTGACATTGGAGAAATAATGCCATTGATAGAGGTTATTTTGGCAAGTTTAAGATGCAATCATTTTGAAGTTGTAGAACTACTTGTGAGTATTAGAAGATGTGGCAAAGGACCTTCTATGATTTCAAGGTACATGGATCGAAAGGGCTAAGTTGAACACTCCTTCAACAAGTAATTCAAGTGTATCTTATTCAAGGGTGGATTGAGTGACATAAGTTGTTGATCTCAAGCCCAAGTTGCTCTTGTATTAGGGCTAATTGTAAAGGAAATGATCCATGGTACATGATCCCTATGTTTGTTGTATTAAATTTTGTAATATAACAAGTTTTGGCTTGAAAATTTCTCTTGTGAACTACATTGATTCACTGTTGTACATTTTCTACTATGTAAAGTGCTTGTGTTGTGGCATTTTAGTGTGTTTGTGATAATGCCTTAGACATAAAACTGATTATGAAGTGTCGAAGAAAAATAAACAAACCAAAATGGTTGGACAGGATTAGTACATTGGTGTTAAACTTACAAAATCAATTCCTAAATTTCTTTGAAAATATATATCTTCCATAGGAAAAAAATTGTAATGTCTATTCATTTTGTAGAAATTATTCAAAATTACATTCTGTATATACACACCCTATGTGTATTCCATAATGTTTTTTAATATCTATTTTGTAAGCTTGTAAGATTATTTTACAAACTTTCCAACTTTTTCCCAAAATTCACTACGTAAAAAATGGTGAGAATTAAGTTTTTCACTTTGCTAGGAGATGCGGTCTACCAGACTGTAAAACAAAAACGACATAAAAAATTTCATTGTTCAGGAAGATTAAGTCCTCTCTTCCTGAGTAAGGAGGCCCCTATAGGGCCTATGGTATAAATCTATGAGTTTTCATCTCACTACTCCATGATCCACCAAAGATCTATTTCCATTTCCAACCCCTCTTTTGAGAGTCGATCAACTATGTAGTTTCACTCCCTGTAGATGTGAGAACATGTAAAGAAATTTAAAGAGTCTTCAAGCTGCAATGTTTCTTCTAAAATAGGTATGAGTAAGATGTTTCTACAAGATTTTATTTTTTTGAGCCAATTAATTATTAACATAGAATCCCCATATACTTTTATCTGTGTTCATTTTTTTCTAATGCGAAGAACAACATGTTTTTACATGTTAATATTTAAGCCTAATTATTTGTCCCAGGGTCAATTATTTTACATGAAAGAAGTGAGATTTTGAGGGAAAGAGAATGAATACTCCTATGCTCTTCTACCCTAAATTACTAGAGGCTCCATCAAGATAAGCCTATGACATAAAGTAGTCAAGATTTTCCACTACTATCACCCTTGTTGTTCTACTCCTTTTTCCTGCAAGAAGTGGGATAAAATTTCTAGAGCTTCTACAACTACATGCTCTAGGACCGAAAGTTTGTCCTGAAAAAAAACTTATGTTTTGAGCCAAATACACCCCCTAGCATATGATCAAAGGGAGTGCTTTGTAAGCACGATAAATAGGATTAGAGAGTTAGGCCCTCCAAGATCCCTCTAAATCCTCCCCTTCCCATGCACTAGTTTGTCCCACAATATTTGTGCACACGTTCCATACCTTCTTATAGAAGAGACCCTTCATGAACACATGCAAAGATTATTCTTCACCACCCTTGTACAAGGAGAACCATCTCGGCCCGATCACAAATCTATTTTGTATCATGTCCCAATTGGGGACCTTCTTCTCCAACAGAAACCACATGAATAGTGTTTCCTTTATTGGGCACTTAGAGTTCCACACCACCCACCACCATTTTGATTCTGTTAAAGCTTTAGCGATAAATGTATCCGAGCTTGGGGGTGTAGGTTCCAAAGGGGGAAATATGCCAGACTAATTCATCCTCTCTATGTATCAGCCATATATGAATAGTTTTTAGGGAATTTAGGAAGCCACTTTATTCATATTGGAACTATGCCTCTATCTCAGCTCTTCTCTGGACATCCATCCTTGTATCCAAATGGTTGTGTTGGCTGGGACAGCGATATGAGAAAGTTTGGACAATCCTCTGTTTCTTAGGTAATCAATTAAAGGTTAGGGGAGTATATGCCCTTCACCACTACCTAGCCATGTATCAAGACTAATTCTTACTCTGTCATTGTTTCCCACTCTCCATGCTAGTCCATTGCTGATGAGTTCGAAGGAGTTTAGTATTGCCCTTCATATCGCTAAAATGTTCACCCATGGCTTATCCACACTTCTTATCCAATCTTTTAGCAAACTCAGAGTGATGTAATTTTGAGTGACTACCAATTTCCATAGGCTTTGTGTTGATATCAGTGCCCATCCACAATTAGTAGCCAAAGACTTTGAGAACAAGAAGATATTCTTAAGGCCCAAACCTCTACTTTGGCACTACTAGTTTATCTCATTTGACCTAGGAAGAATTAAATAACCCAGACATTTGGCCCTGGGTTCTTGTATTTTTGGAAGCCATGTAAGATTATTTTTTAGTTCTTCTATAGCTACTTCTTCCATGATGGTCATGTTCTCCTCGTCATTAGCAAACCTTCAGAAACGTTTTGTTGTTCTTATTACATATGCAATTAAGGCCCCAACTGGAGCATGGAAAATATTCTCAAAGTGACTCTTTACCAGGGCTGATAAGCCTTCATATCTTAAATCCTCCCTTCCTATGGGATCCTAGAGATTTCATATGGTATTGCACATCTTCCTTCCCTTGGCATAAACCTGGAAAAATTTGGTATTTTCATCTTCACATTCCAACCAAATGGCCCTACTTTTTAGATGCCATTTCACCTCCATTTCTTGTAGGAGAAATTTTGTTTCTATTCTGATGAGTGTCTCTATAGAATTAATAGAATTGAACCCTTCTTCTTATTGATTTTCAAGAACCTAAAGCTGCTTTTTGATCTCCACAATTCCTGAATGGTTTCCAAATTCTTCTCCTTTTTCCATTCCTTCATTTTATATTTGATAAGTTTCAATTGGCTTTGAAATGTAGTGTAGTTGAGGAGCCCTATTGGGGGTAAAAATATTTCCAGTGAGTTTTCACTAGGGTTAAGAAATCCTCTTCTTTTAACCAGGAGGAGTTCATCTTGAAAGGGTTGGCCATCTTCTGTAATGCCCTTTTTAATTTCCAAAAATATTGAGGAATGGTCCGATTCTCCTGGACCAACCCCTATCCACTATTTGATAAGGGTCAATATATCTACCAAGGCTTGCAAAAGTAAGAACCGATCTATTATATTAGCTACCTTGTCTACCCTACCTCTAGGTGGGGTATAGTTTCACTAGTTCCACATTCACTCGTTTGCTCCATTCTAGTTTAAAAAAAAATAGTCCTTACCCTTGGACCCCAAGACTAAGATACACCTAGGGAAAAATTCAAGTCTCCTCCTATTTCTAAATAATTTGACCTAATTATGGATTTGTCAAATATTTTGTCCCAAAGCTTCTTTGGTTGAGAGAGGGCCCATATATATTAAATAGTGTAGCAATTGTTCCAAGTTCCTCTAAAAAGACCTCAACTCCTAATCCTAAATCCATGCTCTAATAGTTTGAAGCTTGAATTTTTTTTTATTTTCCAACCCACAACTATCCCCCGTGATCTTCCACTAGCATCTATGCTCAGGAATCTCCAACCATCTAATAGAGCTTCTAGACACTTGGCTATTGAGTCACCCTCTCCTAGGGTTCCTTGTAGAAAAATTACTTCTATCCTACTAACTTCTACTAACCTCCACAGAGCACGTCTTTTATGGGGACATGATAAACCCCTACAATGATAAGAGAGTAGTTTAATTTGGGAACCCCTTCTGGGATTGTCAATGCTCTAATAACACCATGACTAGATTGTTCTTTTCCTGTTGTTAATTCTTCTCATGATTTTTCTTTAGATTTTTTCAATTGAGACTTTCTACCCCTTCCCCTTCCTTCGATGGTGGAAAAGGAGAGGCTAACCAATCCCTTCATAATACATTCCTTTTGTGAAAAAATTGACCAGAGTGCAAATTGTACACAACTTCTCTTGCTTTTGAGGTCTCAAAGCAAGCTTTCAAGGTAGAGGATATAGGGGAGGTGTAATCACTATGCGCTTGTGGACACGGGCACATGGCTTGATCAAGGGAGTAAGGAAGTGAGGAATATTTCATGGTAGAGTGGGATACTTTTACTTCCATAAAATCCCCATAACTCCCAACATCTGACCTTGAATGACATATACAATTTTCATTAAAAACATGGGAAAAAGATGTTGGGGAAGGGTCCAGGATTATATCTTCCTTTATCCCCTGCATTCTTCCTGTTGTCCAGTCTTAAATCATGTTCTCCTCTTATGCCCTTGGGAGATATTTTTACTCAATTCCATGGAAACCCGATAGTAGTTGAGCATTTGATTCCTTTGAAACCTTTACTGGGTCCTTGCTCCTGGTGTTAGAGCCCTATTTCTTGCTAGGGATTATGTGCAAATTTTTGTGTAATCAGAGCTCACAATATTTGACCAAATGTTCATACTTGTTGCATTGCCTACATCTAAATGGGATGCTTTGTAATCCAGGATCTAAATTATTTCATCCTCTTTCTTGATATAGATATCATATTCCAACCCTTCTCGTAGATCAATATTAACCATTATGTAGGCTAGGGAAATGTTCCTCATCGTGAATTAGGAGAAATCATGTTCTAGGAAATTTCCCAAGGATTTTCCAATATCTTTGAAGGCTAATTCATCCCAATAGTATGGAGGTAGGCCAGGAAGTCTTACCAAAATTAGAACTAAATCCATTCTTTACCACTTGGCATCGAAAAGAAGCATCCAGGAGTCGAAGATTACTGGGGTGGAATCAATCTTCCAAACCCTTTGAGAAATCCACTTTACATTAGCTACTTCCTTTATTTCAAGTGAATCCAACCCCTAGCCAGTAGGGCAGCATCTGGGGGGGCTCTTGACTATACATGCAATTTCATTATCCACCCAAGATTTTAGGGAGGATATGCTAAATTTCCTACCTGGGCATGCCTTACTAGAGATTTATCTGCCATTTGTTATGCTTTCTACATTGTTACATTCACCCCCAAAACCAAGGATAGTCTTTCTCTTCTTGCCTTCTTCACACACTAACTCTTTTTCTGTTTTCCACTCTTTTCGTACTCCACCTTTTGGCTCAAGTTCGTCCTAGAGACTGAGAGGGGTTCCTTCCCTGAAAACATTTCTTCATTTCCTTCTTCATTATGACCTTCTCCTTACATAAATGCTAGAATATTCCTCTGGAAGTTTTTGGATGATGGTTGTGTTGTGGGTACCTAGAAAGGAAATGTGGTTGGAAGAGCCCTTATAAAAAAACATTGTGTCTGTTTATCAGATACAAAGCAACGAAGATATCCTTCCAAACATTTGTTTACTATCTCAGTTTTCCCATCAGATTGAGGATGATAAGATGAGCCATGAGCTAACTGAGTACCGAGACAAGAAAATAATTCTATCCAAAAATTTCGAATAAAAATGGGATCTCTTTCGCTTACAATAATCTTTGGGTTTCCATGTAGCTTTTGAATTGTTTCCATAAATGCAGTAGAAATTGTACTGGATTTAAATGGATGTGATAATGCACAAAAGTGTGCATACTTGGTAAGTCTATCAACCATCATGACACTCTTCACTTCGGACTTGGGTAAACCTGTGATAAACTCCATTGAAACCTCCTCCCAACGTTGGCTTGGGATGGATAAAGGTTATAATAGACCTGGGGTCTTAATTGTTTCAACTTTATTTTGTTAGAAAACTAAACATTCCACCACAAACTTTTGAATATTGGACTTAAGGCCGTCCCAAAAAAATTCCTTCTTAACCCTATGGTAAGTTTTTAAAAATCCTGAGTGCCCTCCTAAGGGAGAAGTGTGCAATTCCATAAGAATCTTTTGTTTGAGTTGGGAATTCTTACATAGGTATAAGCGATCTTTGTACCATAATGAATCATTTTTATAGCTAAATGTATCAGATGTACTGGAATCTTGTTGTATATTTCGAATGAGTTCCCACACTTCTTCGTCATTCTTCCATTCATCCCTTGCTTCATTTATCCAGTCTGGTTGGATAATAGAAATGGCGCACAACAATGCTTCCACATCCTCATCCTTTCTTAAGAGTGCATCTGCCACAACATTTTGCTTCCCTTTTTTGTAGATGATTTCAAAGTCATAACCCAACATCTTTGTGACCCATTTTTGTTGCTCTTCAGAGGCTAATATTTGTTCTAAAAATTATTTAAGAATATCATGATCCGTTTTTACCTTGAAGTGTCTTCCCATTAGGTAGGGTCGCCATTTCTTAAGTGCATGTAGTATTGCCAACATTTCCTTTTCATAAATAGCTTTGTGTAAATACTTTCCCTTTATTGGACAACTTTCAAAAGCAATGGGTCTTTCATATTGCATTAAAATAGCACCAATTCCATTTCCTGAAGCATCACATTCCACAATAAATGTTTTTGTGAAGTCCAGCGTAGCTAAGACCAGTGCTTGGCACATTGCCTCTTTAAGATGTTCTAAGGCCTTTGTTGCTTCTAGAGTCCACGAAAACGCATCTTTCTTCAATAATGTTGTTAGAGGTGCTGGTATTCTCCCATAATTCTTAACAAAGTTGTGATAATACCCTCTCAACTCGAGAAGTCCTCGCAGATGCTTTATGGATGTGGGGATTTTCCATTCCTTAATGGCTTTCATATTTCTAGGGTCTACCTTAACACCTTCATGAGATACAATATGACCCAAATATTCCACCTCTTGTACTCCAAAGAAACATTTAGAGCTTTTTGCATATAATTGTTTCTCCTCTAGTAGTTTGAACACCCTGTCAACATGTTCAACATGATCCTTCCAAGACTTGTTGTAGATTAGTATATCATCAAAAAATACTAACACAAATTTTCCAAGGAAGGGTTTGAAAATGGAATTCATCAAACCTTGAAATGTAGAAGGTGGATCGGTAAGGCCAAAAAGCATGACCAAAAATTCATAATGACCCTCATGAGTTCTAAATGTTGTTTTCAGAATGTCTTCAGTCTTCATTATAATTTGATGATATCCTGAATGAAGATCCAACTTGGTGAAGTAAATTGATCCATTCAATTCATCCAATAATTCATCAATGACAGGAATGGGAAATTTATCTTTAATAGTGACCTTGTTGAGCTCCCTATAATCCGGACACATGCACCATGATCCATCCTTCTTGTGCACCAACACTACCAAAAAAGAGAAAGAACTTTGACTAGGTTGAATTATACTAGCCTCTAGCATTTATGCAACCATACGTTCAATTTCACTCTTTTGGGCATAGGGATATCTGTACAGCCTGATGTTTGGAGGAACACTTGCTGGAATTAAATGAATAGCATGATCATGATCAGGAATAGGCAGGAGACCTTTGGGAGTCTCAAATACCTTGGAATGATTGTCCAAGACATTTTGGAGATCTTCAGAAATAGATGATTTCGATGTGGGAACCTCTAGCGAACATAATTGTTCAATTACACCTCGTTGTTCCTTTTTTAGAAGCTTTGTCATACCGTTAGAGCTAATTATCTTTCCTGGTTTCCCTGCAATACCCCTTAATTCTACTTCCTTTCCTTCTGCAAAAAATTTCATGAAAATTTCTTGAAAATTAAAATCTACTGTACCCAAGGATTGTAGCCATTGTACTCCTAGTACAACATCAGCACCACCCATTGGAATGGAAAACATTGGGCTATTCAATACATATTATCCCATGGATATCTTGATATTGTGGCACTTTCCAGAGCAATTTATGGTTCCTCCACTTGCAACCATCTCTTGACACTCTGGTGCTAGATATAGGAAGCAATTCAATTCCTTTGTTATCTTACAATGAATAAAATTATGGGTACTTCCCGAATCAATCAACATTATTACCTTTTTCTTCTTGATATGTCCTTCTATCTAGATAGTTTGAGGAGTGGTAATTCCAGCCAATGAATTACAAGATATGGTCGGATTCATCTCTTCTTTATCTAGGGTTTGTTCTTGGAGTATATCCTCTTCTTTTGACATTTCCTTTTCCTTTTCTTCCTCCTCTTCATAATCTATGTAGAATAATTTCTTCTCTGCACATTTATGACCTTTAGCGTATTTGCTATCACAACTGTAACAAAGCCCTTTTTCCCTTTTTTCTTCCAATTGTTGTGGTGTCAACCTTGTAGGTTGTGGAAGGCTAGGGGCAACAACCTTTCCATCTTTATAGTTGTGAGTGGTAGGCTTCCTAGTTGCCATAATTTTGCTTTCCATTTTTCTTGCTAACCTAAATGCCTTCTCCAATGAATCAGGTTGCCAAAGGCGAACCTCATGTTGGATATTATCCTTTAAATTCCCTACGAACACATCAATCCTATGCTCCTCTGGAATATATTTTACCCTTACGTTTAATTTTTGGAAGTCCTCAATGTGCTCCATCATTGAACCCTTTTGTTTGAGATTTATCAATTGGCTAAAGAAGGTGTTGCTTTTTGTATCCTCATAATGTGTTATCATTTCTTCTGTAAAAATTTCCCAAGTGACAATTTGTTCACGAGAGCAAAGCCATTGATGCCATACAAACTGATTTGGTTCCAAAAATAAAGTTGCAATACGTACCTTTTCTGTGCTTTTCACATTATGGAGATCGAAAAATTGTTCCATCTGTAGTATCCATGTTCCGAGATCCTTGCCATCAAACTTCCACATATCGATTTTTGGAACATGGTGGGTCTTCAATCCAACATTAGAGCCTATGAAATCATGATTAACATTTCTTTTGTTCTCATCATGAGTTTCCTTTACTACCATTTCACCATTAGTGACCATTTCTTGTAGAAACTCATTCGAATTTATCTTCAATTCTTCCATCTTGTCATCCATGCCATTCATCTTAGCTTCCATGCCATCCATCTTAGCTTCCACTCCATTCATCTTAACTTGCATGCCATTCATATTAGCTTCCACGCCATTCATCTTGTCTTCATTTACCTTTAGTGAGAGTGAATTTGTTGTACTTGGTCTTGTAATTTTGATATATCATGTTGCATTTATTCCTCTTCTTCGCGAGTCATGCTAGAGCTTTTAGGTTTCTTACTAAGTGTTTCCATTTTCTTTCTTTGGAGAATTAATTAATGCTAATAATTCTTCACTACTCCCTTTGAATTCCTTCAAACCAATTTTTCAAACCAGTCTTATGCAAAATTAAAAAAAAAAACTACACACCTTTTTTTTCACTTTGTAAGAGCTCGATATTTAATCTGTCGTATCTCTGTAATTGTGGATCTCGAATATCTAAAATCACATCCTATAGTAGCCCTTTGAGTCCTCTTTCTAACCCCACAAGTCTGATCAAGATTTTCTTCTCCAAGGAAGAGTTATGCCAAATCTCCCACGGTGACCTGATTATAGACTAGTTCAGTAGAGCGAACTTGTATGACGTGCCACATGTCACTATTTCGACCTTAGTACCAGAAACTAATACACAGAAAACTACAGGCCGTCCTCTTTCTAAAACTTCTTACGAAATTTCAATCTAATGCTCAAAACAAACGTTATGACGATTTTCCCCAAGTCACCTGTTTGGAATGTAATTCGGGAGTCTGCAAAAACCCTAACTTCCTTAGATCATATCTCCGCAAATATAGCGAGACAAGCTCTGAAATTTGGACCCGAAGTTTAGAACAATTTCGGCTCAAATGGTTTTTTTTTGTAGCTTCTGAAACATTGTAGAAAAAATGTTATAGTGAAAATTCCACGATGACCTATTTGGAGTAGCGAAACCCTAGAATCCAAACCTCTGATACCAAATGTTATGAAACCAGCTCACAAAAAGATAGAAAAGATAGATCAACGCCTTAGAAATAAGCCTCTTTCAGGGGGAAACCTCCTTTACATTACACAAATGAACAATTCTTAGAAGATACAAATGACTAAACCTCCCTTCTATATATAGGAGTCTAAGGGGTCACAATATAATCATGTCGACATAACAGTAATAACATAAGGGCACAAAAATAACAATAGTGGGTTTCTATGGGGCATACTAATAAAAATATCAGGACAATAGGGGCACAATAATAACAATAAAATATATAATGACAATAGTAATTGATCCGAATGGAAAATGGCATCAACCCTTGTACTCATCCACCCATATTATTCATCGACCCATGGACTTTACCCATGGTATTGTAAATGGCATTCACCCATGGTATTGTAAGTGACATCCACCCATGGTATTCATTCACCCATGGTAATGGCCCACGGTATTGTGACATCCACCCATGGTATTCATTAACCCATGGAATTGACCCGTGGTATTGTAACTGAGAAATAATATAAGTAACAACTCACATTTTTGTAAAAGGACAAATTGTCCGCCACAATGTAGCCTTTACAGTTCAGAGGCATGTAGCAACCACATCTCTTCTCAGAGATAAGCTACCATCACCCTAGCTGGTTTATTTCCATTACTATTTTAAATAAAAGTTTCTTTGTGGTTTTGTTTATTGGGCATTCTCCTTATTTTTTCTTCTAGCAATTCAAGTTTTCAGATCTTGGGGGTCTCTCCCCCCAAGATCCATTTCAATCTTTTAGATCTTGGGGGCCTCCTCCCAAGATCCAGATCAGTGGTATCAGAGCAGGTTATGATTCCATGGGAATGAGGATTTGATGCATATTTCAGTTTCAAATTTTTCAGCAATATTCAACAAAATTCAGGCATGTGCTACAACCTCCACCGAGCACTTTCTTGGGTCAAGCAGGAAGAATTTTTCTTTTTTCATTTTTTTGCAGGAATTTTTTTGGGCAGCGACTTTGCAGATCATATCTAAAACATTTGGTACAAAATTTACAAAAACAAATACTAGTTCTGGATTCCTCTCGAAAAATCACCCAATTTCAAAAAAAAATGGGTAGAATCGGAGTTCGGATGTGGGAGATATCGTTGATTTAAAATCAGCTATTTCATCAGAATTTTGTGACGGCGGAACTGTTGCAGCACGAATCTGAAATCTCAGAGTGTCTAGATAGGGATTTCCAACTCATGGGAAGATGCAAAATGATCCTTCTGCTTCTAAAAATAGGTTATAATAAATATTCTAAGTTATATCGGCCGAGTTATGTCCATTTTAACTTTGGAGTAGCATTCGGAGTGGGTTTCCATTGGAGACATGCCCTCCCACCCCACTTTAGTAGGCACCTGCTTCACATTCAATAGTTTCAACATAGCATTCGGCTTGGGTGATTTGGAGATGTGCCCTCCCACCCCAGGCTATGTAGGCACCTGCTACTTCATCAGCAACCAACATCATGGTTATGGGTCAACCACATAAAACACTTTATCGAAATCCATTTGCTAGGCCGCACACTGTCAGAATCACAGTTGGTCACAAGCATTACAGGGTATCTTTATCCTCGGATCTTTGTTTATCATGGTTTTGGGTTAACCACATAAAACCCTTATCTTCAGTGGCTCTTCATATTCAGGCTTCGCAGGAGGGAACTTTACGCAATGGGGACCATTGCTTCTTAAGGAGGGAGGAATGGTCCGAATGGAAAATGGCATCAACCCTTGCTACTCATCCACCCATATTATTCATCGACCCATGGAATTTACACATGGTATTGTAAATGGCATCCACCCATGGTATTGTAAGTGACATCCACCCATGGTATTCATTCACCCATGGTAATGGCCCATGGTATTGTGACATTCACCCATGGTATTGATTCACCCATGGAATTGACCTGTGGTATTGAAACTGAGAAATACTATAAGGAACAAGTCACATTTTTGTAAAAGGATAGATTTTCCGCCACAATGTAGCTTTTACAGTTCAGAGGCATGTAGCCGCACATCTCTTCTCAGAGATAAGCTACCATCGCCCTAGCTGGGTTATTTCCATTACTATTTTAAATAAAAGTTTCTTTGTGGTTTTGTTTATTGGGAATTCTCCTCGCAATTCAAGTTTTCAGATCTTGGGGGTCTCTGCCCAAGATCCATTTCAATCTTTTAGATCTTGGGGGCCTCCTCCTAAGGTCAAGATCAGTAATGGGGGAATCACTAGTATTATAGGGGCCTAACATGGTATTTGCAAGATATCAAATGTCCCTTGTGGTCATCGTTATTTCTACATCTAGTGGGTCATGTGGTCTCTAGAAGAAATGAGCCTTAGTCCCTTACATGAGACCACATATTACTCTAGATTGTAGCTTAGCCTCTTGCCTAGGAGGTATTTTTCATGTAAATCTATGTCATTCGTATCAACATTCCAAAGGGATTGGGTTGTTCAAATATTTTTCAAGAAATCTATCAGAATCTTCCTCAAAGAATGAACCTGCTAAATTTTAGTTTAACTCTGGCCAAGTAAAGTTCAAGCTCATGTAACTTTTAGTTTAACTCTGGCCAAGGAAAATACAAGCCCATGTGATTTATAGTGTTGTAACCTGCTTCAGATTCTTCAAAGAATGAATCTACTAATTTTTTATTTTAACTCTGCCCAACTAACGTACAAGCTCATGTATTTTTTAGTTTAACTCTGGCCAAGGAAAGATAAACCCATGTGATTGGAGTGCTATAACCTGCTCTCAGTAAATAAATATTAATATGTTCTAACATATCAAATCTGATTGTATTTATGTAACCTTAATAACTCATCTTCAATGTTAAATTTGATCTAGGATGGTTAGGGAAGATTTATTGAATGGAAAATATTGTTGGCTGGATAGCATGATGAATATGGCTACACATGATACCATGTTTTTGTAAGACTCGTGCAACTACAGGCTCTGTGAATTGTTTAGAGAAATGAGTGATTTCTCTAGGCAATGAGAAAATTTTCTAGTGAGGTGATGAGCTTTGAGATCCCAATGCTCGCTTTCCCAATGGACGCCCTCTGCCCCTTCTGCTCAACTGCAAAATACAGGGTAGGAACATGATGCTTCTTGCTTGATGTTGGTTTTTCCATGATTGTCTTATTAATAGTATTGTTTTTATTAAATTATGCTAGAACTTTCTTGCAGAAATTAAGGGAGCTACCCTAATCTTCTTTAGAAGCTCATGTAAGAAAGCAATGCTCACAACTCAACCACTTTTTGGATAATTTGGCATAAGTCGATGGTATCATGCAGATTTCTCATTGCTAATAGTGCATTCTTGTTTGGAATATGAAAGATAAAGAACATATACTTGAGGAAATTTTACCAAATTTGTACCAAAAGACAGTGTAGCATGCCAATCATTCTCACTATGTAGAAACCCTACAATCTTGTTTATGTATTTACTATTATATCAAGTAAGGTATTCTAGGAACATAATTTTGTGATTTTCCTTTCTCTTTATAGGCTCTCTTAAGATCCCACCAGGATCAGATTTCATTCCCAACCATCACTACCCAGTCTGTGGGGTGGGCCAAAAGGGCTTCTAAGCATTAGTGTGAAACCTATATACAGTTTGACATCGATATGTAAATTACTATTATCAAACTCCAAAAATTTAGGATTTTATTTTTTATGCAGTTTGAAAATATTAAGGCTAAACAATAAGGTTTCTTTGTATAAGTTCAGTAATATGGTTAAACTGCTAATAGTCATACTTCAAAAAATCACTTTTGAACAGTCCAAGTAGTGTCCTACTAAGTCAGGAATAGAAGTCCAATTCAGCTTCATTTCAACGTCAATGCGTGAATAACTATGATGTTGGAGTAATTTATGTAAGACCAATTGTTTTGAATACTGGAGGTGTTTAGTAGGTTTGAGAATACCCTTTACTAGCCTTGGGTATGATATTATTGTATTGCTCTATCTTAATATATTTATGTATGGATTTGAATTAGACTTTCTAGCAAAAGATGAATGTGGACTTACAAAAGAGATGTGCAAGTCAAATTTGAATTTGAAGTGCAAAGGATGAAACTAACATCTTGTCCGGATATGTGCAAAGGATGAAATCATGTGACAGATGTGCAAGTCAAAGTTGAATTTGAAGTGCAAAGGATGAAACTAACATCTTGTTAGGACATGTGCAAAGGATGAAATCATGTGACAGTCAAAATTAGAACTTTGGAATCACAAATTATTTTCATCTCCCAATGTGTGTATATTACAGCAGTAGTATGTTATATAACTGAATCAAGCTTTGTAGTTCAACTCAGTGATTTATAAAATGGCAGGGTTATGGTAATTCTGAAAGTTGCAGGTTTTGTAGTACTATTATTTCCCTAGTTTAACAACATACATGCCACTATAACTAAATCTAGATCTAGAATGCATAGCTACTATTCTTGCCCTAGTTTAACAACATACATGCCACTATAACTAAATATGGATCTGGAATGCATAGCTATGGATGAAACTGTTAAAATGAAATCTCACTTATTTGACCAAGTCTGGGTGATTAGTTGGTTTCTCTCACTTGTTTGACCAATTTTGGGTGATTAGTTGGTTTCTCTATTTAATGGTTAGATATAAATCTGTTAGAAACTAGTTAAATTGTTGTTAGTGTTTGACAGTGTCAAACTTTGCTATTTATTTCTATATTAATGATGATAAGGGCAAGCTAATTTGTACTTGTATAGGGGAAATTCATAGAGATGGGAGAAACTATGGCTATTAAAAATGTTTTGCAGGATCTTCCAAGCAAAGTTAAGTCATATCTAGTTTGATTCTTTGCCAGCAAGTCGAACTTTTTGACAGCCACTTAATTCTGTAACATGCGAGTTATTTGCTCCCTGGCCAGTCCAATTGGCAGGCAATTGGAAAATCCTGTATAAATGTCTATAAGAAAAAGAAAACCCTTATTTTGAACAATTTTTGCTGAGTCGAAATCGGTCTTACACTCTGGCCTCACCAACTCATTCACCCAGCTGAATTTTTCAACTTTGATAAATAATGACCATTATCAATCATTTATCATAGAGCTAAAGATATCGATTCATAATATTTGGAGATATTTTCCATAATCACTTACAATGCTTGCCCGATAATTAGTAGACCAGATAGTTTGACATTGGAACCGAGTGTAGAATAATCTAAGAACTGTTGTTTGTAATATATACATATCAAGTTAGGCGATTCTTATTTTTAAGCTAGATTGTGCATTTTGTTTTTCTATATTTCATAGGTCCTAATATCTTTAAAAAAATTAATAAAATGATTCTATACTTACTGCTTTTTGGTCTTTTCTCAATAGATCCAGTTGTTGATGTTTTTCCTACCTTAAATTATTTATGAAAAAATGTTGGGTGCCAGCTTTGTAGGTCATTAACCTATATTCATGCTATTGGGGTATGCCATAGATATTTGAAACCTAAAAATCTTCTAGTATGTGACCATACCATTACTTTCATGTTGCAACTACTTTTACTTTTTCCCTTTGTTTAGTTCTGGAAGGAAACTTTGTATGCTAGTGTATAAGCACAAAATAATTTAAAATTTTATTTATGCCAACTGTTAGTGATAAATGGTTGTTCATAAATGACCTTAGACTTTAGTGATAAATGGTTGTTTATAGGAGCTTCCTAAACCTGTAGCAGAATTCCCTCCCTTGTCGAAGTCTAATGTATAATTCAGTCAGAGTGTTGATTGATCTGGAAGTCTGACTGTTTTGGATGATGTGGTTTAATTTAAAATTGGGCAAAACAAACCATTGGAATCATTCCACCATAGAAAACTTTCACTATGCCTAAAATTCTTGCTAGATTCTAGTCAAATTTGTGGTTGGAAAGAGGGTTTGTCTGCTATACAATTAATGTACTCTATTGTTCATGAGTAGCATGGTTTTTGTACCCCAATGAGCTTGTCAAATATATCTAAAATGATTTTTCGAACATTTCAATCCTCACAATCATCAGCTAAAGTTATGTGATTTTGGAAGTGCAAAAGCTCTGGTGAGTTGTTGGTGAAGTGTAACTAGTAGATTCCTGAATTGGTTTAAATTATTTGATGGAAGTGTTTAATGTTTTATGAAATGTGTAATGTTTAGAATACTAGATTTTGTTCAAAGGACTTGGGATTTAAGGTTTGATTCATGAGTCTATTTAATGTAGAACTTCATTTCTCTGTATGTATGTATATATGTATATGTTGATGCTCTTCTTATAAGGTAAAAGGTGAACCAAATATATCATACATTTTCTCCAGTTATTATAGAGCTCCTAGGATTATATTTGGAGCCACTGAGTATACTTCTGCTATTGATATCTGGTCCATGGGTTGTGTCTTGGTTGATCTACTTCTTGGTTTGGTAAGTGGGTTTTCAGTTTCAGAGTACAGTCTTACCTCTGCAGATCATGCATCAATACCGAATTTGCAGTTTGTAATATTCCCAATGACATCATGCTTACATATACTTGAGGAAATTTTACCAAATTTGTACCAAAAGACAGTGTAGCATGCTGATCATTCTCACTATGCAGAAATCCTACAATCATGTTTCTTGTTGGGAACGGGTCCCTTAGGGGGTCAATTTTGGGGTTAAACACCCAAGTTTTGGGGCAGAAGGCCAAACTTTTGTGTAAAGAAATGTAAAGTCTCCACATTTTGTGGTCATGAAGATGGTTTAAAGTTAAAAGGGTTTTCCACCCTTATCTAGATAAGTTGTGTCAGTTTTGGAGATTTACCCATGGTCCACAAACCATGGGATTGTATAAAAAAGGAAGCCTTGGAAGATCTAAGTAGATAAGACAGTAAGTAAGTTAGAAGTCATGAGTCATTGGTAAGTTTGGGGTACCTAAGAGTGAGAGTCTTGCGTAGGAAGAGGCTCTACAGCTGAGTGCACAGAGGCCTAGGGTGGAAGTCCGCAGTTGAGTGCGCAGACCCTTACAGCTGTGTGTGTAGGGTAGATAGAGTCTGTAATGGGAACTTGAATCATAAATAAAGAGAAGTATTCTCGAATCACTGTGTTTTCTTCCTCTAATTATTGCATCCAATTATGATATGTTAAGTTCTAGGTTTACATTATAATGTTAAATTGGTGCACGAATGTATCTATTTCTAACTGTTATTTGAACGCAAGTAATAATATATGTTTATGTGAGAGTAATATTAATTGCACGGTAAAGTTAGCTAACCACTAAGATAATTAGGGAAATGAGATAGTAACATAGTTACAGAGGCATATAAGTGCCTGAATCATTACTTAGGGTTGCGCGAAGGATAGTCAGATAACTTCACAGAGAATCTGAAAGACATAATAGGAAACACATCGATAAGCCCTAAAGGCTTATTGATCTACGCAAAGGTAGGGATTAAGGTAGAAAACAGACATCACAACCATCTCAGGGTGCAGAAACTTGGTTCCTGCATCCCCCCATACTACTTCGAGTGAGATTTCAATCCGCCCTCTGCGGACTGATGCCGAAAGAGACAGTAGTGTAGGGATTTGCTTGGCTGCCTAACGCTAAACCTGGGTTAGGGCCCATCAAGCCAATAAATGGTTCCGTTGCCAGGACTGGGATCTGCATAACGAGATGTGTGATGTCATATAATTGGAATCCAACTAAAAACGAGATCTAAAACTGGTTGGATAGAAATATCCATGAATTCGTAGCGCAAGAAAACAAGAATCCATGATTGATGAAAGAACAGTGGTTGGACAGATACCTATACACAGAAATACACAAAATCTTCTTCTGTTCCTTCCCAGTTGAGTTATACGAGTGGATCGCAAAGTTGGCAGACGACCAAGGAAGGTGGAGGCTTGACACTCTGATTGTTTGGACAACGAAGTTAGTAAGGAGATTGGAAGTGTTTGAAGATAAGATCGTGCATGTTGTCGACCATTGGCTCGACTGCGTCATAGGAGGATTTGTGACAGTTTTCGCGATTGATACCTCTGTCAGTTACAATGAAGCATAGTGCCGCTTCTTTAAAGGACTACGAGGTAACTATTTAAAGTCACTAAATACTTGGATTAATATTCTCTTGTGTGAACAATGGGTTATGTAGTTACCTTGATGTTTGGAGCTACGCGAAGTGGAAAATCTTTCAGGGATGGAGGAAGAAAAGGTCCTGAGTATAGCCCATTGATCGAGCCTCCTTTGAGTGATGACAAAGGAGCACCGTAGACTTCTTGCCTGAGCACTAGTCAGTTGATAAGACAAGGGTTCCCACGAATACCTACACCACCTCCACCCTCATCCCATCCATCTACACCACCTCCATCCTTGCCTCCACCGCTCACCCCATCACCCACACCACCGCCACCTCCACCACTATTCAATATGGTGAACTCTGTAAAACTACCTATATTCAAGGGTGTAGGGAATGAAGATCCGAACAAGTTTTGGTTTGTTGCGAAGGCTGTATGGGAAGCCGAGGTTATCACGGATGACCAAATGAAGAAAGCCACATTGGTTAGTGCTTTGAAGGATAGTGCACTAACGTGGTACATTAAGTACAATACTGATAACCCAACGTCCATGTTGGTAGATATCGAGGTCGCGCTGAACAGAGAATTCAGTAGACCTAAGTCTCAAGCACAGTTGATTGTGGGGTTCAAGGAGATCATTATGAAGCCTGGGGACATGCCCTGGGATTTGGACCAAAGGTTGAAGTGTACGACCTGTGAGGCCAACATGAACCTAACTAATGGGCAGCAATGTGAATGGTCTGTAGCCTTGCTCCTGCCCCACCTAAGGGTTTTGCTATCACAACATAAGATTGGAACCCAGGAAGAAGCTCTGGAAATCACAATGAAGCTACATGAGACACCGATGAAGGATGTTAATCTAGGGGTTCAATAGATTCATGCACAGTTGCAGAACCTTTTCCTGGAAATGCAAAGCTTGAAGAAGGATAGAATAGCTTGGATAGAGGTGCGCGAAGATGTTTGGTGCCTAAAATGCAAAGGTTAGGGGCATGACAAAGATCACTATCTGGTCTTTACGAACTATGTTGCATCAGGGGGACCAATGCCTCTACGACCGGAGGCTGCGGTAGGGCCAAGTGCAGGGCCTTCACTATGGTGTGCTTTATGCTAGGTGGCTAGGAAACATGCGACCGACAATTGCCATTTGCTGTAGAAATTCATACAGACACCACAACAACTCTTTTACAACTTCTATCAATCAATAGGTCATGACGAGCGCAATTGCTGAAGTTACAAATTGATGATGGACAGGACACCTGCATATAGGGTGTAGGAAGAAACATGGCCTCCAAAACAAGGCATTGGTGGAATGCGAGGTGAGTATCAGGGGCACACCCGAGCGCAAGGTGGAGGAGGGCCTGGTAGAGGCCAAGGACAACTAATTTCTTACAATTGCGGAGGCCCGAGACACTATGTGAGGGACTATCCAATTCCAATGCGATTTTCATCTTGCTACTGTACTCAATTTGACCATGTGACTGAGAATTGCCCAATCTTATTGGCTAATATTCGCGAAAAGGGGCCACAGCCTCCGCAACTGACGTAGAACCTCTAGATAATGAGGGATGAACCTCACGATGAAGACCCTAAGGTAAACATTATGCTACGAAGTGGAACTACAACAGGGGAGGATAAAGCCAAGCAACCTGTAGAAGGTGAATGGGTCCGCAAAGCACTAGAAAAAAATACTGGGTTTGATCTGGAGCGCACAAAAGAAAAATTTATGGATGCAAAGAAAATATTCACTAAGGCCTCTACCTTAGGAAGTTAGGAGAAACCAGTTGAAGAAATGGACCCATCCATGATTACCACATTCTTGGAGACTTGCATGAAATTGTGTCGCAATGGTATGGCTATGAAGGGTATGCAAGAACTGATCAATCGATGCACTGGTAAGGATGGCACTACTGGTGAACCGTGTGTGGTTAGGAAGTTTGGCAAGCACAAGGCAAGGACGGGTGTGAAATGAGACTCACCGCGCAGATAGGGGAATACAAAATGGACCAAGTTATCTTGGATCTGGGGTCCGACACGCTTGGTTTCCCAAAATAGACTTGGGAAAGAATGGGGAGACTTACGCATCAGTGGTCTCTGATCTAGTTAAGAATGGTGAATCAACAGAAAACTATCCCAATGGGGAGGCTGCAAGGGGTAACAATTGATATCGAGGGCGTGAGCGCACTGGCGGATTTTGAAGTAATAGAGATTATGGATGATAACAATCGCTACCCTGCACTCCTTGGAATCGATTGGGCCACTGACATGAATGGGGTAAACAACCTGAAGAAGCAAAATATGATATTTGAAAAGAAGTTGCTCCGTGTGGTGGTCCCGTTGGATCCTACGGAAGGACCGCACTATACAGAACCCGTCCGAGATTATAAAAGTGATGACAATCTGGACCAGATTTACAAGATGACGGCTTGATACCAGGATTGGGTAAATCCAACAGTGGATGGATGTATTGCATGGGACTACGAAATCTCCTACACATCAGATTTAGACGAAGAATTAGAGCACTGGCAGAACCAGCTGCATGAAGTATCTACGTTGTGTTGTAATATGATGACCAAGTTGTTGCGGTGCGTATCATCCGAAGATAGGATTTGCCTCACTGTGATGGGCTAACTGATGTTGATCAGTTTTTGCATCCATTTGAGAGAGAAGTACCAGAGAAACATCTCTTCCAGGCATTGGACTGGGTACTACATGCTACGCCCATAAGATGGTGGGGTGCGCACAAGGATAATTTCGGTGATTGGTGCAACTATAGCAGGATGATGAAAATACGTTTTGGGCAGCCAAAAGTGCAAATGACAGATAAGTATGATGGAAGGGATGATCTGCATGATCACTTGGCCAAGGCTTATGGATTGGAGCCCCAGCCTGAATGGGTGCATCTATTTTGTCATACCCTAGATGTCATACCAATGAATTGGTACTTGGAAACAGAGCTTCGTTATGGCACTGAAGAATGGGACATATTGCACCAGGGATTTATAATGACCTTCAGCTTTGAGGATGGGTTTGACTATATTGATGCGGTGCTACAATAGGTTAAAGTAGCAATCTTTAGGATACCGCAAGATCCTTTGGACCTAGTCAAACTTGATTGGACTACCCAGCTGAGTCACGCACTGGAATGCTATAACGTGATCGCTGAAGAAGAAGATGAGGATCCAAAAAAGATTAATATTCCGAAAACTGAAGGTCACCATGAGGTTGAAGGTCCACAGATAGAGGATCCAGACATAACCACACCACTTAAAACTAGGCAGGTAAACATTGGCACAGAGGTAGAACCAAAATTTGCAAAGATTGGGGACTATTGGGATGATTCAACAGTAGAAAAGGTCGCTGAGCTCCTCTGTGAATATCAGGATTTGTTCCCCACGAAGTTTTCTGATTTAAAGGGGATAATAAGGGACCTAGGTGTCATGTAGATCACCCTGAAAGCAGACGTGAAACATGTAAAACAAAGACCTTACCACCATAATCATAAGTATAAGGAAAGGGTTTGTGCTGAGTTAGATAAGATGCTTGCGGCAGGAATTATTGAACCATTAGAAGAATCTGATTGGGTAAGCCCGATAGTGTTTCAGGAAAACAAACAGAAGGAAGAAATAAGGATATGTGTGGATCTTTGGAAGCTAAATGATGCTTACATGCATGATCCCTTCCCGACCCCATTCACTGACGAGGTCCTGGATAATGTAAGTGGCCAAGAAGCATACTCTTTCACTGATGGGTTCTTAGAGTACCATTAGATCAAAATCGCGCCTGAGCATAGAAGCAACACAACCTTTGTGACTGAATGGGGATGTTTTCAGTACATCGAAATGCCTTTTGGGCTGAAGAATGTGCTAGCAATCTTCTCGCACGTATTCATTGCTACATTTGAAGACTTCATTCATAAATTTTTGGAGGTATACTTTGACGATTGGACAATGTTTGGATTGGTCAAGCGTCATGTGGAAAGTCTGCGCTTGATGTTAGATACATGTTGGAGATACTAGCTCGCACTCAAGCTAAAAAAGTGTTTGTTTTGTGTCCCTTTCGGGATCCTGCTGGGTCATGTGGTATGCAGACAAGGATTGATGGTAGACCCTGCGAATATTGCGGGGATAATAAACTTGGAGGCACCAAGGAATGTGAAATAACTACGTGCAACTCTAGGGCATACTGGATACTATAGCAAGTTCATGAAAAAGGATGCTACGTTCTGTTGGAGTGATGAATGCAAGAAGAGCTTGGACATGCTGAAAGAGAAAATGGTCATCGCACCAATCCTAGTCTTCCCACACTGGAAGAAGGAATTTCATGTGCACGTGGAGGCCTCATGTATTGCACTAGGGGTCATGCTCACTGGTGGGCTCTAGTATTGTAGCAATAATGCTGCAACTCCTGGGGCTTCCTTCTTTACTTTTATCAACCTAGTAGTTCGTAACAAACTTGGACGCGACGGTGCTGTATGCACAAGTCCTAGCTCTTACCGCAGGCTGTCACTTGATCAACTGGCGCAAGATCGCTAGGATATTTAGCCAACTTCTATGAGTCTCTGAGAAGAAGCTTTTAATTGTGATGAAAGAAAGCTAACTCTACAGAGGCTATTCTATTTGCAGAAAGAGAATGAAAAATGCAAACCCTAGCAAACCCTGGCAAACCCTAGTTTACCCACTAACCCTACTTTTGCAAGAAAAGAGATGGAAACTGATGAAATGAGTTCCATTGAATATTGAAAAGGTAAATTGCATTTATTCAAGCTACTTCTGAAAATAAATGAGAAGAAATCATCTTTTTGTATTTTTGAGTGTTTTTATGTGAAATTATTATGCTTGTGGTCTATCTGGTTGTGACTGTGCAGAGGTTTGGTGGCAAAGGAAGATGGATTTGGCTTTTGTAGAGGGTGTGGAAGGTGTGGATATGTCCTAAGAATCCCCTAGTACCCTTCTGAAGGCTTCCATAGCGATCAGACTTCGAAAAATCTCTCACAGGAAGTACTACAGGAGGCTGCAGGGGATCTATAGGAGGATCTACAGGAGGAGGTTGAGAGCTATTTTTGTAGTTTTGAAGGTGAAAAAATGATGGGAAAGAGGAAATGAAGGCTGGATGAAGGTGTTGAGGTGTCTAGAACTTGTCAAAGAAGATCAGGGATGAACGTGATGGTTGGATTTGTTCAAATGTCAAGAAAACAACTTTATGCAGAAAAAGCAGAAATTAGGGCCAATTGGCGAAATGTTGCGAATGAGCTAGGAAATCTATGAGAAGTGAGCTGGTGCTAGATGTTGCATGGATGGATGGTGAGCTAAGAGGTCCTGCAATAGATCTGTATAAAAACTGATCAAAGGAAGAACTACTATAACATGAAAACAGAGCGTTTTCTATCTTGACCTAATTTCTGATCTATAAACAGAGAATGTTGAACAGTAACCTATTAACAAAAAAGCATACAGAGAGAACCATGGTAAAAGAATAGAAAATGATCTAAGCAACTGAATCTGAACCAATATCTATCTTTCCAAATCAAAGTGTCACACTAGCAGTTGTGTGGAAGGGCAAAAACTGTGTTTTTGGTGGCAGCAGTAGTGCCTTAACCTCAAATCATAGTCCCAGGAATAGAGAAAGGAGATCAAGACCTACTTTTGGCCTTTGTGAATCTTATTCTATCATTGCAGCAACCTAATTGAGCAACTGAAACAAAAACAACTATGATAACCATCAAAAGCAACCTATTCTAATAAAGCAAAATGAATCTATGCAATAGAAATTAACTCATGAATTGAAGCAAAAAAACATATAAATACACAAAGGAGGTGCTAGGAAACTTGGGTTAGGCCCCAACCCAAGAGCTTCAGCCCTCTGAAAGAGATCAGTGCTGGCTCAAAAATTGTTTCATCTTCTTTTATCAAAAATAGCAGTTACATCACATAAACTGTTCTAAAAAAGAACTCAAGAATAAGCTGAACAATGTGTTGCACAAAAGTATGAAATTCTACTAAGAACTAGCTAACCTACTGAGGCTCGAAGCCTTCTCATTTATACAAATGGGGACTCCCAACAGTCCTCCTAAAATCAAGAAACCCGGCTTCCTATAACTGAAGATAAACAACAGTCCTACTTGACTTGCTCGGCTGCCCCTTGGAATCATCAGTGTGGGCCTTTGTGCTCCGAGTTGCTGATGGAGGATTTAAAGAAAGGGGTCATTAATGAGGGAGACACCCTCCCTACAAGTCCTCTTCCCTGTTTTCCTCGAGTTTGGCTGGCATTTGCTCATAAATTCCTTGTCTTTGTCCAAAATTGTCCAAAAAATCTGCATAAAACACATATTAGACTACATGGCAAAGTGACTAACCCAATTCACTCTATTAGCACAAATATATTCAAAAACATGCATTAAACTAATGAGAATGGTGGATCAAGTCGAAATAAGAGGCAGAATGAGCCCATATAGTTACCCATTTTTGGGGCTCATCATCAACCCCCTGCTGAATGGTTTACTCATCCTCTGAGCAACTAATCTAACTCTTCATCTTTAATGGCTCTAACTATTTCCCTGACATCCCAAGCCTTTGATGTGATGTCTTCCTCTCTATCATGGAAACCTACTTTCCTATCCACTTCCTCCCATTGTTTCTATTCTTCCTCCTCCTTAACTCCTTCCAACAGTCCTAGCAGCAGTGGAGGACTGAACTTAAGACCAATCCAGTTGGCTTTCAAGTTTTGCATTGAGTGCTTATACAGGGGCACTCTCCTCATGGCCTCCCTCATCTTTTTTGTGGAGTGATACTCCCTGGTCCTTAGGCTATGTGGCAATGTATTCCACCTTCTCATGCAGGCATGAAGGCAATCATCGCCAAAAAATCTCTCCATATCCTCGAAATGAGCAATAGCTTGTGCTTGCTTGTCAACATAGTCAGGGAGAAGTTCAGGATTAGCTGTAAGGTTTTGGTGGGCATAGATGAGAGCTAATGGGTCTTCTGGGTTTTCTCTAATCATTAGGGGTTCACTTAGCTCTTTTGTCATAATTTTTTGGATTTCCACTGCTCTCTTTTCTTCATGGATCATCCAAGATGCCATAGCCATGAGCTGCAAGTCTCCCAATGCAGCATTTGGATCCCATAAATTCATGTCAGGAAGTGCCATGTTGTGTAGGTAAAATTCTACTAGCTTTTCTTTATCCTCAGCTGAGTTATGATCACATAAATGCATAAATTGGCCATAATCTTGAAATGGTATTCTGCCCCTCTGGGCCAGTGTCTTAATCTGGAATTGGAGCCACTGATCTTTGAGATACAGTGCTTATGATTTAGCTGGTTGTTTGCACTGCAATGCCTCCATTGCCCAGCTGGCCATGCAGGCTAACTGGGCTTCCTTTTCCTGTAATTTCCTTTTCAAAATCAGCACTTTGGTTTCTACCTAGGATTCTTTTTCTTGTTGTTGTTTCATCAGTGTCTCACTATCTATCTGTGGTTCTTCTTCTTTTTTTTGTTTCTCTGCTGCCTAACTGTCTGCCTGGGGTCCCTCTTTCTGTTGCTGTCCTTTTAAGATTGACAGCTCATTTCCTCCTTGAGGTTCCCTTTCTTGTAGCTTCTTTTTCAACATTTCATTTTCTTCCTCTAATTGAACTCTTCTGATGCTTTCTATATGTTTGACCATGCTCAATTCTCTGCCCATCTCTCTTAACTTGTTTTCCATGTGCCCAATGTCTTCTACCCCTTTTGATTTTGCAATCTTCATCCATGTATGGGTCCTAACTCTCTCCTTTTCCAGCTCAAAGAAAAGAGGCACAACAAATTTTTGTGGGATGATCTTCCCACCCTCCAGAAGGTTGTAGTAGGAGCCTAAGTTAGGCTAGGGTCCAGGCTCTACTATTTATTTTTCCTTACCTTCCTCCTGGGTCTATTCTTTTGCCTTCTTTTCAAGTTTTTTGGTTTCTTTGAGCTTTGCCAATGTCTCCTGTAGAGAGGTCTGCGCCTCCTGTAGAACTGCTTTAGAGTCCATTAGCTTGACTCTTTCCTTCCAGGTAGAGGTCTTAGGACTTCCCCTCTCATAAGTGATGGGGCTTTTGGAGGGAGATCCCTCCTTTGTCACAGTAGGTGCATCCTCAATTATGATGGGCTCCTTTGAAGGTGGCTGAGGCTTCCCTATCTTGATCCTGGTGCTCTTCCAAGCTTTGAAGTACATGGATGGTTGTCTCTTCCTTTTCCCTTTTTTCTTAGCTGGAGTGCTGAGTGCAACAAGAACAACTGTTGCTTCTCTTACTAGTGTCTCGGGAGACACTTCTTCTTGCTGATTTTCTTCTTCATCTCCTGCAGTCTTGCATGTGTCTACTGTTTCTATTTTTGTTTCTGCTATCTCTGGTGTTGTCTTCTCCTTTTCTTGCTGAGTTCCTGCCTTTCCTGTGGCAGTCTTTTTCTAAGTTGTCTTGGGCTTCTTCTTCTCAGTTCTTGTGCTCTTCCGTTTCTCTGCTTTTGATGTTGTTTTCTTCTCTACTTTAGGTTCAACTGTGGTGGTGCCTTGTTTCTCTTCTCCTCTCTGTTTTTCTTCTTTGTCTTCTCCCAATTGAATATTTTGTGTTTCCTCATGGATTTCCTTCTCAAGTTCCTCTTTCTACTCTTCCTCTTCACTGCCAGATGGGCTAAGGTCATCAGTGAGAGTTTTTATGTCATCTTCTCTAGACATGTTCCTGAAAATTTCCCAGGCTATAGGGATGGTGTATGTGTGGAGGGCATCCTATACCAGAAATTTAATGAGACCATGGTGAGCCAGTTGTTCTGGAACCGCTGCATTCAACTTGGTGCCACACTCTATCAAAGATTGGAGGAGGAAATATGGGAGACTAAGTTTTCTAGATGCAGGTAGGTCCATTCCATATCTTAGTTCATGCAATAATCTGAAATGATAACCATATACTATAATGTATCTTCCTTCACAGGAGATATATTTCATGATCTGGTAGCTAACCTCACCCCATGGATGAGGTATACTTGTCCTTATAACCCCATTCTTATCCTCTACAGGATGTTCATCGGGTTGGAAAAATGTCTTTTTAGCAACTTGTCCTAGTGGTTTTTCTTCTTTGCTCCAGGGGAGCCCAAGTTGAAGACCTATAATTCTGGTGTAAGCTCTTTGGTTAGACCCTTGAAACTGGCTGTAGCATGGGTTTTTGAATGGGGTCTTAAAGACATTAAAAATTCCTCTGTCACTTCCTCATCATGCCCATGTATTTTCTCAAAGAAAGGCATCCAATTTTCCCTAGTAAAGAGGGTTACCACTTCTGGGTGTTCATGCAATTTGGTGGAATTCAGAGGCTCTTTCTCATAAAACCCCCTATCATGATGTTTAGTGACTGCTGGAAATTCTTAGGCGAGGAGGAAGGCAACAAATTTTCAAGACCAAGAACAAAGGAATTGCTGAGGTTTGTCTTTCTGGAACCAGAGAGGGAATTTTTCGTGTTCTTTTTTCACAACAGCAATTTGCAATTTCCCTCCCTTCAAACCCTATTCTCAACCTGAATTTACTTCTCAGGCTTGTTTGAGGAAATCAAGGTTTTGATGAAACAGAGAGTATATAAACCAGTGCTTTTTCTTTCTCACAAGATAAACAGACTTCCCAAATGTAAATTCACTTTTCTTTTTTTTCTTCTTTTTTTAACAGGCTTGATTTTCTATGGTTGCATCCCTTCTTTACAGGAGAATACGGGGAAGGAAAAGATAGACTTTTAGTGCAAAGTGTAAAATGGAGAGACTGTATGTATTTAGAAAAACACAGGCAGACTTTTGTTTTCACTTTCCCTTCCTTTTTCAACCCAATACTTTGCTTCAAATTCCACCACCTTTTGTATATATATCACATGCAGAGTGGGTTGTCCAAGCGTACCTTGTTTCGAGCTCGAATTTGGCAAAAAAATTTGAATTTTCCCTCTGCAGAGCTGCTCTCTGGGCTTCCTATAGAAAGGCTCTTGTAGACTGTGTTTCCGCTCCTGTAGAATGCAATAATGCTCCTGTAGAGCCCGATAAGAGGGAAGGTTTTGAAAATTGGCAGAGAGTGACTGGTTTAATGTTCTGAAGGTGGTAGGTGAGTTGTTGCAGCCGAGAACTCATCGATGCCAATGAAAACAAAAGGTGGTGGAGGCTTCTACCGCAGTGTACTTAAGCTGATGGCATGTTCTGCGGTGACGAGGTGAGGTGGTAGGAAGGGTACGTTATCCCCATCTGGACCGTTGGTCCCTACTCCAGTGCCATTATGGTTTTTCATGTCACCTACCTGCCATCACTTCCATCATTCCCATTATACGCCTCCACCACTACCAGTTCTGAGTTTTTCTTCTCGAGTTGACGGACCACACGTGCTAATTGCACCTTCTGAACTGTTGTTTGAATTGGACGAGGCTTGTTTGAACTGAACAAGGGTGGCCAGTTAGTTGGCCACCGATTTCATTTAATCGTGACCATCTCAATGGTTCATGCAGTTCCTAAATAATACTCATGCAATAGAGGAACAGGTTTAGCCACTTACCTATCAGTCGCTAGCGTGCTCTGCATGCTCAGACTTTGGCACTTTTTTTTTATTGCTACTGTTGTTGATGTTCGTGGCCTCTGAACTGGTGGCTTGGCTACCTTATGCTGGTGTTTTTTTTATCAGGAACCACTCCTTGCACGTTGTATACACCTGTGGTTGCACTGACCCTGTCTATGGAGCTTGTTTTTTTAAAGGGATCAGCTGCTACAGGAATCCTATAGGATTTCCTGTAGCTTATTCTCCCTCTAAAATTTCTGACTGATGCTTGAGCAGGGATTGAAGAGACAGCTGAGGAGATTTCTGAAGGAAAGGAAGAGCAGCTAGAATGCATCAGGTAAGAAACAAGTGAAGAATGTTTTTGGTTTATTCATCATCATTTTGGTTTTTTTTTTTCTTTTAAACAAAAGAAACAGAATTTTTGTGTTTTCTGTGCAGGGAAGGAAAAGCGAGTGGAAATGTAGTGGTACAAAGATGGAATGGAGAATTAGGAGGATGAATGGTGGGAGGGAGGTCCACAAGCCTTCTGGACAAATTTCTAGCCCTCAGATTCTTTTCTAAACTTGATTTTGAGCTCTCTGTGGTTTCTACAGGAGCCTCCTGTAGAATGCACAGAGTTTCCTGTAGGATGCAAAACTTCTAAAACAAGTGAGACCAGGGCCTGAGAAAAGACAATGGTGATGGAGGAATGATCTATCAGGGGTGGATGTAGACTGGCCATGTCATTTTTCTTCTGTGACCCTCCTGCAATCTGCAATGCCTTCAAAACAAGTTAGTTTTTCTGTTTTTTTTTTTTGTTGTTGTTTAGGGTGTGGGTGGATTGGAGGCAAGGACCTACTCCACTACCAACATTGTTTTACTCAGATTCTCAATGAATTCCTGCTTGGAGAGGGGCTTCCTATAGATCTTCAACCTATGCCCATTGACGAACATGGGGATGGCTTCTTCATCGATGGTCCGGATCAGGACTAAACCATTGTCATTACATTTTTCTACTGTGTACAGTCCCAGCCATCTTGTCCTCGGTTTTCCCTTGAAATCTTTATATCTTGAATCATACAGTAGCACCCAATCTCCTTCCTCGAATCATTTTTCTTTGAGGTGTTTTTCATGCCATATTTTCCTTTGAAGTTGGACTACCTCTGAGTGGAGAAGGGCCTTCAATCTCTATTCATCCAATCCATTTAGCTGAAGTAACCTTTCCTTTTGTGCATGGCTGAGATCTAGGTCCAGTTAAGCTGCCATCCTTAATGTGTTATATTCAAATTCTATTGACAGCAAAGCCTTCTCCCCATAGACCAGCTCATAGGATGTGAACATTGTGGTGGTTTTCCAGGTGGTGTTATAGGCCCAAGTGGCCTCAATCAATCGATCTACCCAATCTTTTCTGTTGCTGCTCACTACCTTGGTCAAAATTCCTTCTAAAGCTCTATTGGTGACTTCCACCTATCCATTTGCTTGCAAATAATAAGGGGTGGAAGTTTTGTGCTTAATTTTGTGATGTGTGAGCAGGTCTTCAATCAGATTGGATGTAAACTGACTCCCTTGATTTGTGACTAATTCTCTTGGATAGCCAAACTTGTAGAAGATATTCTCTCTCAAAAACTCAGCTACTTTCTCTTCTTTTGCTGCCTTGATCGCCTTGGTTTTGCCCATTTTGTCAGATAATCAGTACACACAATGATGTAAGACTTTTGTTTTGAAGCAAGGTTGATAGGACCCACAAAGTCCATGCCCCACTTCTCAAATGGCTCGAAATTCACTTGAGGTTGCAGGGGCATCTCATCCTTTGGAGTAGGTTTCTCCATCCTTTGACATCGGTCACATTGGCTAATATATCTCCTAACATCTTGATGAAGAGTGGGCCAATAGTAACCTGCTTGCAGAATTTTGAAGGAAGTCCTCTTTGCTGCAAAATGGCCCCCACAGGGCCCATCATGACAGGTTAGGAGAATGTCAAAAACTTCCTCCTCCCTGACACATCACCTCAAAATCTGATCTAGGCCAAGTTTAAAAAGATTTCCCCAATCTAGGTGAATGGGGCACTTTTCCTCATGATCTTGCTCTTCTCTTTTGAGGACAGGTGTGGCGAAACCTATGCTGAAACCAAGTAGTTTGCTATATCAACAAA
Source organism: Pinus tabuliformis (assembly GCA_031772625.1). Taxonomy (NCBI): domain Eukaryota; kingdom Viridiplantae; phylum Streptophyta; class Pinopsida; order Pinales; family Pinaceae; genus Pinus; species Pinus tabuliformis. Next base: position 722,068,584 of record CM062817.1, on the reverse strand, counting down.
CCATGGAGAGAGTATTGAAATAGCAAATAGGTATTCATCTAGCATTTAATCATCCACCATTCCTTCTTCACCTGTAGGTAGATATAGTCTAGACAGAAAATCAGCAACAACATTTTCCTTACCCGGCTTATCAACAATGGTTAAATCAAATTGCTGCAATAAAAGTAACCATCTAATAATACGAGCATTCACATCTAGTTTGTTCATCAAACACCTAATTGCAGCATGATGAGTGTGCACGAATGTTTGATAGCCAGTTATGTAGTGTCCAAACTTATTTAGGGAATGGACTACAACTAGGAGTTCTTTTTCGGTTACAATGTAGTTTAATTCTGCCTTGGACAAGTTTTTACTTACAAAATATATGGCATAAGGCAGTTTCTCATCAATTTGCCCTAAGGCTGCTCCTATCGCTTTGTTCGAGGCATCTGTATGAATGTGGAAAGGTGGGGCCCAGTTTGGACCTCTCAAAATTGGGATTGTTACCAGTTTACCTTTCAAGGTGTCAAGAGCCTCTTGACAGTTGTCAGTCCATATGATGTTTCCCACAATAGCCTCGTAACAAGTGTACCATGGTGCAGTTGACAACCTTTGTCTATCCGTCAGTTTATGGATGAAATTTTGTGCTTCTTTTCAACTTGGTGTCCATCATCTTCCACAAGCTGGTCCAAAACTCTCCAAGAAAGCGAGAGTCCCAATCTGACACAATCAATGTGGGTAATCCAAAATGGACCCAAACATGCTGAAAGAAAAGATAAGCAGTCTACTTTGTAGTGATCTGCTTTTTACAAGGCATTAGAATACACATCTTGCTAAAACGGTCAACGACGACATATAAATAGTCGTGACTCTTTCTAGACAAAGGCAAACCTCCTACAAAGTCCATCGACACACTTTCCCATGGACGACTCGGAATAGGGAGTGGTGTGTAGAGCCTGAGTTTTCTATTAGAGGGCTTTGAAATAGAACACATCATACACCCCTTTACATAGTGAGTCACAATGTTCTTCATATGAGGCCAAAAACAAAATCTTTGTACATGACATAAAGTGTTTTTGACACCAAAGTGTCCAGACACAAGAGAGGTGTGGGCCTCTCGAATTACAAGTACTCTTTCCCCTATGGGAATACACAATTTGCCAAGGTGATACAACAGTTCCCTTGCAAGTGATAGTTGTCGAACTGTGAACCATGGGTTAGTTTTGCATAAATTTATTTAAAGTCATCATCGTTAGCATATTGTTCAGCGTAACTTTCAAAAGACAACGAAGCATTATGCAAAATAACAGAAGAAGAAATAGGAGGGCGAGATAGCATATCAGCCACTTTATTGCTAGTGCCCTTCTTATACTTTATTACTAGATGAAACTGTTGAAGAAAACCCATCCACCTGAAATGATGAGATTGCTGCAACTTGGTTTGTGACTAAAGGTACTGTAAGGGCTGATGATCCGTATGGATGATCGTCTCCTTGCCGATTAGGTAGTGTTTCCACTTTCTCACACTCTGCACCAAGGCATAAAGCTCCTTGTCATAAGTGGGATAGTTTATCACAGCTTGAGAAAACTTCTCAGAATGGTAACAAATCAGCTTCTTTTGCTGCATCAGTACAACTCCCATGGCATAACCAATGGCATCGGTTTCGATCTCGAATGGATGTTGGAGATCAGGTAAGGCTAATACTGGCACAGTGCTGATCTTTTCCTTCAATGTTTCAAAGGACTTTTGTTGCCTTCCTCCCCATTGGAAGACCTGTTTCACAATTGTCACTGTGTGCAAAGGTGTTATAATAACAGAGAAATTGGCAATAAATATCCTTCAATACTGGACTGCATCTAAAAAGCTACGAACCTCGGTTACACTAGTAGGTTTAGGAAAATTTACAATTGCTTCAACTTTAGAGGGATCAATTTTTAACTGACCATGACCAACAATATGACCTAGGTAACCCAAAGAGGTTTTCCCGAACTCACACTTTGACAACTTTACATAGATTTTTTCTTTATTCAATACATTAAGTACTTTCTTCACATGACACACATGTTCATTCCAACTTTTACTAAAGACAAGTATATAATCTAAATATACAAGAACAAATTCATTAATGAAAGGCCGAAAGAGATCATTCATGACCCTCATAAAAGTGGCTAGAGCATTGCAAAGTCCAAATGACATCACCATCCATTCGAACAGCCCCTGTTTGGTCTTGAAGGCAGTTTTCCAGACATCCTGCTTTGTAATTCGAACCTGGTGATAACCACTACGCAAATCCAATTTTGTGAAATAAATAACATTCTTTAACTGATCTAATAAATCATCTATGTATGGAAGAAGGTAATGATTTTTCACCGTGATTTTGTTTAGTGCGCGGTAATCCACACACATCCTCCATGTGCCATCTTTCTTTGGCGCTAAGACAATTGGTGAGCCACATGAAGAAGCGCTCAGCCTGATGACCCCTTGGTCCAGCAATTCCTGCACCTATTTCTTGATTTCCTCCATCTCAATGGTCAACATCCTGTACATGCCAATATTTGGTAAAGGAGCGTCATGTTGCAAATGGATTTCATGTTGGATTTCCCTCTTCGGAGGTAATCCCTTCGGTTCTTGAAACAACTCATAATAATTAGAAACTAATCCACATAATTCTTATTTATGTTCCTGATCACAGCCCTGGAAAGCATCAGCTAATTCTGCCTCTTTTTCCCTTACAACCATAAGCATGCAACCCTTACTGGAATTCACCAGCCTTTTCATTTGTCCAGCACTTACAAGGCTGGCATTGATTTTATTTTGATGAGCCCTTACTATATATTCTACCCCATCTTTTGTGATTTGGTATTTGTTTTCATGACGGAAAAAGATTGCCTTTCTATCATACAAATATGGCTCCCTAACACCATGCCACAGATATCCAATGGGATCACATCCAGTTCTACTTCATCCACTAGCTTAGAAGCGATTACAAATTTGACTTTACACTGCTTGGTTACATTCAGTTTCGCTTTATCATGTATCCATCCAAGCGGGTAAGGTTTCAGATGTGGTTTTGTTTCTAAGATGAGTTTCTTTACCAAGGATTCTGCGATTAAGTTTTCTTGGGATCCAGTATCAAACAAAGTTTCTACTTTAGTATGATTTATGACAACTCTGATATGAAACAATTCAATTCTCTTTTGATCATTAGGAAGGGACTCATTTACTGAACTAGTGCCTTCATGCGATTCATAATTATCTTGAGGTGTAAGAGTACCTTTTGTTCCTGCAGTTGTGATTAATGCTTCACCTCTGGAATCTGATCTAAGGTCTTGCTGCGCAATTGCCACTGTGTTTTGCTTCCCTTTTCCTCCATACTTATTTGGACACTTTTCTGGGTGTTGTTTCCAACAGTGATCATCATCGTGGCCTTCCTTTTGCAGTGATTGCAATACAACCTTTCTCCTTCTTTGGCTGCTGTCGTTTTCTTCTCCTTTCCTTTCCATTTCGCTTTAGATTTTCCATTGGGAGGTTTGAACGGTGGTTTTCTGGAATGATCATCTCTTTCATTTTTGCCCCTATTCTCAATATGAATTGAATTCATGCTGGCTAAGTCAATAGTGGTTGGTTCAAACAACAATAATGAATGCCTAATGTAGCTATGTAATGAGCCAATATACTTAGATACAACTTCAGGTGTATCAAGTGCAATACCCAGATTCAGTGCTTGCTTTCTAAACTCCTCTGTAAAACTCTAAACATCCTAACCTTTGCCTTGCCTTAAATACTGCCAATTCATTAATTCTTTTTGCTTGTAATCCAAGGGATAAAATTGTTCCTTTAACGCAGAAATAAAATCAGGCCATGAGGAAAAGAGGTTACCCACATTCTTACTGCTCTACAATTTGCTCTCCCATCAAACGAGAGCGGTGCTGCTCAGCCATAGAGAGGCTAGTTGAATCTTTGCCTCATCCTCCATGATCCGCTAAATCTTGCAGTAGACCTCAATCTACCTAATCAAATTACTAAGCTTCTCTACGTTAATTTCACCATTAAACATGGGAAGATCAAATTTAACATATAATTGAAAGAAAGGTTTCTTAGATGCACCCCTAGGATTTCTGTGATTATGGTGGTGAGAGGAAGAAGAACTTTCACTCGTTGAAGGAGAAGGAGGGGGTTCTTCTCCACCATTTCCATGCGCTGAACCTTGTTCTTTTGGGTTTCTCTCTTCTGCTTTCTCCAGCCTTAAAACCAACCGACTGATATTTTCTGCCATTGAATAGAAGGTCTTGTAGAAATTGTGCTCCTCTTCAAGATGACCTTCTACCATGTTTCTCCTTCGCTGTGCACGCCCCACTTCGGGATCAAAAGGCTCTAGCTCCCCTTCGCCTCTTCGGAGCCCGTTTCTTGTTAGCATACAAACATGCAATTCACATCTAAAAAGCCCTGCTCTAATACCACTTGATCCAGGGATCTTTTACTTATAGATGTATGAAAAGAATCACATGTGAAAATTGCAGCTGAACATAGGAATTAATGTGAACACAAGAAAGAAGAAGAGACACATAAAGGCATGAAAATAAGACACCAAGACTTGATAACAGAGTTTGTCCAACTTGGACTACATCTCCGGGCCCTGCTCGATCAATGGGGAGGCCTTCATTCATTAAATGGCATGAAAATAAGAGAATACAATCATCAGTTACATGAAAAGGAGTCTTATACCTCTGTTCTGAAAAATGGCTGAGAAGAGGAGAACTTAAATGAAGAAATGGATAGCACCACTGCATTCGTGCCGTTGAGAAGGGTAGAAACCATATAAAATTTGCCCAATTCAAACAAACTGATCAATCGCCCCTCCTGCAAGCTGCTGCCTCAAACTGTGTGCCAAATCCTCTCTCCCTATACTTTTCCATGCTCATCGGTTTTTATAATACAAGTACGCTTAAAAATTGGAAGTCAAAATATTAGAATAGAAGCCGTTCAAATGGAAGGGTCAGCAGGCACAACAAAACCCCAAAGATAGCTTTTTTGCTACTCAAACCATAACACACAGGATACACTGGAAAATCCGACTGAAGTCTTAAAGCTGGATCTCAAATCTTATTAAATCGGCCCTATTCTCCTGTCGGGTCCGCGCTTTATCGCAAATTACAAATCGCTCTGTCACTGGTACTTTATACCAGGGATCTGCCAATCACCGATCACCGATATCGCTATCAGCCTTGCCAGCATGTCACAATCGCTGCGGCCCAGGGTTTATCGCCGATATTGCAATTGCAAATCGGCGCTTCCCAGGTCCCGATTTCGTGTACCTGCCTTCCTCCGACCCGATATATCGGAACTCGCTGATCGGGGGTTCTATAGGCCTCCGTGTTAAGTCCGCCCCTTTACCTCATCCGATTGCGATTTTCCTTTTTAAGGCTTTAAGCCTATTTTTATGGGAAAAGCCTCATTTTCCAAAGGAACAAGGCAATCTTCTTTCTACCATAACTTCGTCATCCAGACTCAGATTGAAGGGTCGTTTGCACCATTGGAATCAAGGTGATGAGAAATTCGATCTGATGTGAAGATACTTGCTTTTCTACCACTTTGAATTTTGAGATTTTCCATGCGACTGTGTCGGAAGATCCACCTAGATCACTAAATCCATCAAATTGTTAAACTCACCATAACAAAAAGACATAACATACAAATTTCCCCAAAACCGTAATAAGCAATGAAAGCTACAAATACGCAAACATAAGGCAAGAGTAAATTCAACACCCAAATCATTCAATGTCTCTAGCAATGTGAAATGCAGAGTAATTGAAAAGGATATCACAACATTGATGCACAAAAGTTCAAATTTATTGACTCAAAGTACATTTCTTCAAAGTAACACATAAGCACCCAAATGAGACACTATGATAACAACACACTTCTATTAACATAGCATTAACGCTCCTAGAGACATGTAAATCCTATAAGATGAACAAGCTAAAATTTACATAATTCAAAGTTGGAAAAGGGAGATTGGATACCTCTAAAATCGCTACCAAATATCTGGACTCAAACTGAAAGAAGAGTTGAAGCTCTACATCCAGAAGATGAAAAATAATGCATTACAACCTTATATTAAACTAGATGAAGGAGGCAGAGAATAAATCCCCACCTCTACTCCCACGCGACACATACTTTGTCCATCCTGATGCCATGACTAAGCATTTAAATTGATGAGACCACCATTTAGCAATCCCAATCCTGCCAAGAGTCTACTTCCACGCCTCCTCTAGGCTGAGACATCTGTGATGCATATAGCACAGTTTCCAAGGAATCTCTCCCTCTTCCCATGTTAGCACCCCCATCAAGGAATGGAACACATATCTTTGTTGAACATATAACTTAAATTTTTTAAGGAAATGTATATTGCATTTCAAAGATACTAATATGAATTTTAAAATCACATTTTGATTTTTTCTCTTATATGCACATGTATACATGAAATTAAATATAATCGGAGGCTGTCTAACAAAGGAAGGTCAAAGGTTTTGATGGGCTCAATAAGATTGAAGGAGGTTATAGATGGCGAATCAAGTTTTTTTCTCCAACATTTTTTTTGAAAGTTAGGTTGTGTTTCAGTTTGTGCCAACTCTAATGTTGGATGAAAGAAGGATTTGTCCAATAGCTTGATACTATCACCAAGATTATACAAGACTCGTTTGAACTTAAATACTCCTTAAGATAATTTAACCCCACAAATTAATTATCACCCTCAATTCCTCCCCATGAAATTTAAAAATAAATCCTAATAAAACTAAACCCTGTACAAACTAACTAGTCTAACAACTTATAATGAATCCAAACACTTTTTATTTTATGTTTATCTATTTTTTCCACTACCATTTATTTTTTATGGGAAGCACTCTTTCATATTTCTATTTTTAGTTGGTGATTTTGATTGTTGATGGGAAGGAGTAGTTCATATTTCTATTTTAGGTTGACAACTTTAATTGTAAATGGGAAGGAGTAGTTCATATTTCTATTTTCCGTTAGTCACTTTGATTGATTAGTATACTCTACTTGTACTATGCCTATTCCATTCAAGTTAAAGTAATTTAGCCCCACAAATTAAGTGTCACCCTCAACTCCTAGACATTAAATTTAAACATAAATACTAATAAACTAAACCCTATACAAACCAACTAATCTAACAACTTCTAATGAATCCAAACACTTTTTACTTTATGTTTATCTATTTTTCCAATATCATTTATTATTTATGGGAATGAGTAGTTAATATTTCTATTTTCTTGGTGTCTTTGATTGATTAGCATAGTCTACTCGTACTATGCCTATTCCATTCAACTTAAAATAATTTAACCCCCACAAATTAAGGGTCACCCTCAACTCCTATTTATGAAATTTAAACATGAATCCTAATAAAATTGAACCCTATACAAACCAATTAATCTAAAAACCCATAATGGATCCAAACGCTTTTTATTTTATGTTTATTTATTTTTCCATTATCATTTATTATGTCACTGCCAAGTGACATATTTTTTGTGTTCTAGTATTAGTTTGGCAACAAGACAATATACGTATTTTTAATTTCTAATGTAAACATTAGACTTTTGGATTTCCAAGACATTGATGTCACCGCGCTGCCACCACTAGGGCTACATAGTGCAAGGCGTGATGTCAACGTTCAGTTGTGTTAAGGGTTAGTGAACGACTATTTTCTGTCGACTGATACGCCTGATATATGTCTCCCGCTCGTGATTCAATATTTAGTAAAACATGAATGGGGCCCACCCTGTCACTTTTGTTGAACTATTCTACTTTATATTTGTCCCTCATTTTTCTCACCATGTGGTCTTCAGTGTAACCTATGAAGTGGAAAAAGCAGCCGTTTTATCATTTAAAAACATTAAATATAAAACTAATATAATTTATATTAAATATATAACAATGTAAATTTTCATTACAAATTTATATCCTTCTATTAAAAAACATATATTAATATTTTATACCTTAATATTAACTAATATTTTATAATTTATAATCAAGCGCTTTTATATATATATATATATATATATTATTTTTATTAATGAATGATGATTTTAAAGTGTTTGAATCTATAATAATTAGATAATTATAGTAATTTAATTGTCCAATCAATAATAAAGATAATCATTACTAACCCTGTAATTTCGCAATAAATTATTTTGAAAAATTAAGCCTCCTTGTAATTTGATTTTTAAGTTATATGCTTAGTATTAAGTGATAGGGATGCAATCCACCAGGGAACATGATAATCCCCTTCTAATTATTTAGTGCCGGCACAAGAGACAACATTAGCCTTCATAACATTATTAACTTCTCTCGTATCTGTCCAATCAAGAACCCTGGATGCTTGCAAATCGAAGCTTACTTATTTACGTATAGGGTTGTAAAGTAGACACTAAATATAAGTATAAAGGTTGTTTGTATTGTTTTATTGTGTTATGTAAATATTTTGATTTGGTCAAATTATAGGAAAAAAAAAAAAAAAGATAAAATACTTATTTTATTCCTCAGGGGGCTTGGTCGATTAGGAGTTAGTCATATTGTGTTATGTAAACATTTTGACTTGGTCAAATGACAGAAAAATACAAATATAAAAATATAAAAGTTAGTCCTATTGTGTTATGTAAACATTTTGATATGTTTATTATTGTAATTCATGTACAATGTTGCATTTTGATTTTGGTATGAAATATAATTTAATTTTTTTTGTTTTTAAGTGTTTTTTGTTTTTCTTTAATGAATATTTTTTAGAATTTTTTGAAATGTTAAATTCTTGCACAATAAAGAAAAACTACATGGTGGCAATGTGCAAAAAAAATATAAACAATGATATTGCCATCCCTTCGTTTTTGTTTATGTGGTTTATGAGATAAATAGTTTATATTTTATATTTTTGTTGGCAACTTTGATTATTGTAAGAAAACTAGTTTATATTTCTGTTTCAGATTAATGGCTTTGATTGATTATGAGAAAGAGTAGTTCATATTTTTATCTTAGGTCCTTGGCTTTGATTGATTACAAATTATGAGTAGTAGTTCATATTTTTATTTCAGATTGCAATGTGCAAAAAAACCAAAAACTGTGATATTGCCACCCCTTCATTTTTTTTTCCTTATGAGATAAATAGTTTATATTTTTGTTTTTGTTGGCAACTTTGATTATTGTAAGAAAACTAGTTTATATTTCTATTTCAGATTAATGGTTTTGATTGATTATGAGAAAGAGTAGTTCATATTTCTATATTAGGTCGGTGGCTTTGATTGATTACAAATTATTAGTAGTTCATATTTTTATTTCAGATTGCAATGTGCAAAAAAAAAACAAAAACATGCCACCCCTTCGTTTTTGTTTTTATCGTTTATGAGATAAAAGTTTATATTTTATTTTTTTGTTGGCAACTTTGATTATTGTAAGAAAACTAGTTTGTATTTCTATTTCAAATTAATGGCTTTGATTGATTATTCATATTTCTATGTTTGGTTGGTGACTTTGATTGAATACAAATAATGAGTAGTTCATATTTCTATTTCAGATTGCAATGTGCAAAAAAAACAAAAACAGTGATATTGCCACCATTTAGCTTTTGCTTTTGTTGTTTATGAGATAAATAATTTATATTTTATTTTTTTGTTGGCAATTTTGATTATTGTAAGAAAACTAGTTTATCTTTCTATTTCAGATTAATGACTTTCCATATTAGGTCGGTGGCTTTGATTGATTACAAATTATGAATAGTAGTTCATATTTTTATTTCAGATTGCAATGTGCAAAAAAACAAAAACAGTGATATTGCCACTCCATTTTTGTTTTCGTTGTTTATGAGATAAATAGTTTCTATTTCATTTTTTTGTTGGCAACTTTGATTATTGTAAGAAAATTAGTTTATATTTCTATTTCAGATTAATGGCTTTGATTCATTATGAGAATTAGTAGTTCATATTTCTATATTAGGTCGGTGGCTTTGATTGATTACAAATTATGAGTAGTAGTTCATATTTTTATTTCAGATTGCAATGTGAAAGAAAAACAAAACCAGTGATATTGCCACTCCTTGGTTTTAGTTTTTGTTGTTTATGGGATAAATAGTTTATATTTTATTTTTTGTTGGCAACTTTGATTATTGTAAGAAAACTAGTTTATATTTCTATTTCAGATTAATGGCTTTGATTGATTATGAGAAAGAGTAGTTCATATTTCTATATTAAGTCGGTGGCTTTGATTGATTACAAATTATGAGTAATAGTTCATATTTTTATTTCAGATTGCAATGTGCAAAAAAAACAAAAACAGTGATATTGCCATGACTTAGTTTTTGTTTTTGTTGTTTATGAGATAAATAGTTTATATTTTATTTTTTTGTTGGCAACTTTGATTATTGTAAGAAAACTAGTATATATTTATATTTCAGATTAATGACTTTGATTGATTATAAGAAAGAGTAGTTCATATTTCTATATTAGGTCGGTGTCTTTGATTGATTACAAATTATGAGGAGTAGTTCATATTTTTTTTCAGATTGCAATGTGCAAAAAAAACAAAAACAGTGATTGTCACCTCTTCTTTTTCATTTTTGTAGTTTATGAGATAAATAATTTATATTTTATTTTTCTGTTGGCAACTTTGATTATTGTAAGAAAACTAATTTATATTTCCATTTCAGATTAATGGTTTTGATTGATTATGAAAAATAATAATTCATAATTCTATATTAGATGGGTGGCTTTGATTGACTTCAAATTATGAGTAATAACAGTAATTCATATTTTTATATTAAATCAGTGGCTTTGATTGATTACAAATTATGAGTAGTACTTCATATTTCTATTTCAGATTGTTTCAGATTGACGGCTTTAATTGATTCTGGAAGGAGTAGTTCATATGTCGTTGATTATCCATTCAACTCTAAGAAAGTGGGAGGCGCGACCTGGTTAAAGAGAACTCATAATCCATTCAACTCTAAGAAAGTGAGGCCGACCTGCGTAAAGAAAACTTATAAAATGAACCTTTGTTGGGGCAGAATTAAGGAAAAGACAAAAATCAAAACAGAAAATACATCTTCAGCAAATTCAACGAGAAGAGGAGAAAAAGTGTCACCTTGCGCCCTAGGCTGAGACTGATAGTCTGCTTAACAGTTCAAATCTGTCATGGAAATTGATTTGGTGGTGGGAGTCTTGTGGTTCGCGTGCGTGAATGCTGCGGCGGCGGCTGAGCCGGAATGGCTTGAGCTGGAATTTCGTTATCTGAAAGAAATAAGGGCCACAGAGATCCTTGTGTTGTGCTCTGTGGTCATTGTAGTGCTGTTTTATATCATTCCCCCACGATATTCCTGCCACCAGTGTTATCTCGTGGGCTTCGCCGATATTCCTGCCACCAGTATTAAAAAAAATCCATATATTTTGTTTGTTAGTTTTATTAAGTTATTTTTTTTTATTTCATTTTCATTTTGGTCGGGTTGATATTATAATAAAAATATATATTTTATTCATTGCATCCCTAGTTTTCTACAACTTGGTAGAGGGGAGATGTGTAGGAGTTAGATGTAATGTAAAAAGATTGTATGTCAATATTTTTTAAATATTTTATTTTAATTTTATTTTATAATAATTTTTAAATTTAATCTAAGAAAAAAAATGTATGAAAGAGATGTAATGGTGTAAAATAATGGTTATGTAACAATATTTAATTCAACCAAAAAATGATAAAACTTATTTTTTCTTGCTAAACAATGAAAAAAATACAATTCTTACCATCGTCATAAAATGCCTACACTTAATGTTCTCGCTATGATTGACATATATCCTAGCTTGTTTCTCCTTTACTACCTCTGGCCCTATCCTTTTAGTTCAAACCTTTGCCCCTTCAACAAGACACTTCACACCGCCACACCAAAATAGACCTTAAATTACCTAAAAAGTGTATTAGAATAAAGTGAAATTAAAAATGATGCAATAATAATTTTAGGTAGATTTATTATCAATATGTAATAATGATGATCGTGCCCTTTGCCAAGGACATGATGCTCATGTATTTATATGCCAGTCAGTGTAAGTCAATATCATGAATGAGAAATAATAAGACATATAAATTAATTATAACAATTTTCCATGGTATCTTACATCAAACGCTAAGAGATGGCTTTCCATAAATGTGGCTTACTGTTCGATGGGATATGGGCTATTTCTTAGGTTCTTAATAACTAAAATATACCATTTAGGTGCTCAAATTGTTGTAATATAGGAGACATCGAAAGAGAATCATCATTAACTTTTTGGAATGGATTCGATAAAAAGGAAATTTATACAATCCCCTCTTAGTCAAGTGGATGGATAAAAGATGGACATTTTGGAGTTTAAAGGGTCGATTTCAAATTAAAACATACAAAAATCAATACAAACAACTATTGAGTATAAATAAGACGATAAGCCATCTTAATCTTCCCAGAATTACTTGATCAATCTTTTTGAACTTCCAAGGAAGTAGTTGGTTTACTATCCTTCATTCAATGTAAAATGGGAATAACATATTATATTTAGTCACAAAAGGGTGGTGCCCCACCTCCTTATCAAATTCCTTCTAGACTACTCCAAATTAGACCTCACAAGGTCCTCTTCAAGGTATGGTCAAACTCTTGAAACAATCCCCTACGGTTTGGATCTTTTGTGTGATTATGAATATAATAAAAACATGCAAGTGTTTGGTTTGGGTGGAACTATTTTTGGTAGAGCTAGATATATTCTAGAAAACATAGAGGGGTTGATACAACTTAAAAATGTTAAGGATTTTGGAAAAGTGGGGGTCAATTATGAGGAATGGAATTTGTGTCTAGAAAAAACTTTAAGTATATCTTGAGGTATTTTAGGAAGAAAGGTGTAGATGATATTAATCCTAAAATGAAGGGAATTTGGGTCAACTCAATCAGTTGTTGGGTTTTTGGGGGTAACAAGGTGTTTCACTATAATTGTGGAAGTGGCGGGGGAGGGGTGTGGGGGGTGGGTGGGAGGGGGGGGCGGTGTGCTGTGGGTGGGGGCGATTTTAGGAAGGAAACCCTTCATACATCATGGTAAGTAAAAGATGGTGAGTGAATTTGTGAGACAAACAAAAGACAACCCATGGGGACCTTACAATGTGGTGTGCCTCAAGGAAGGTATCAAAATTATTTTACATGTCTTTGAATGCAAGGGGTTTGGATACTTCCCCCTAAAAGTGCATTTCATAATTTGGTAGATATCACAAACTAGACATAATTCTAATTCAAGAGATAATGATTAAGCATACATATGTAGTTGATATTCTAAATGGGCTTTTTAAAAAATAGGAGTTTATGGCTGAAGATTGAAGTGGTAGATTAGAGGGTTAAACACTACATGGAAGACAATTTTTTGATGAAATTTTGAGAATGATAAACTTTTCTATTTGGATTGAATTGTTCTAATTAGAACTTGATATAAATATTTATATTATGAATACCTATGATTCATTCAAAAATAAGTAGGCTTATTGGGATGATTTCCTTTTGTCAAGTGTTGTTAAAAAGAACTATGTAATTATAAATTTGACTTGAATGTTGTAATGAACCAAAGAGAACTCCTGGGACATGGTCATCAGACAGATCCTCTTACTTCATATTCCCTTCAAAAGATTGAAGAAGCCAATTTGTTTGACATGGAGCTTAAAAAACCCCCTCCAACATGGAGAAATAATAAGTTGGCAGAGGAGCTTAGTATTGAAAAAATACTTTAGAATTTTTTAACAAATGAAGCATTAATATTTAATTCTGCTAGGTATAATAGATAATAGACTAGGACTGGTGGGCTCATCTAGCCCTCAATAACCTTGTAATTAGAAGAAAGTAGCATGGTATAACTTTCTTCCAATCTTTCTAGAGCTTAGGTGGTGGATTGCTAAAGCAATGTCAACCATGAATGTGACAATAATTTTCCAACTAGAGCTAATATTACCTCTTACTCTAAGAGGTAATGCATTATATAGATATAGATAAAATAGATTTCTTCAACAATTACTTTTACTGATCATAGACAATGTAAGATACAACATAAGATAACATTAAATTTTAAAGTAGTAGAAATTATGGAAATTTTTAGGGGACCAACCCTCAATGATGATGCTTCTTTAAGTTACCATTCATAGGAAACAAAGGTGTTGTGCTTGTGCATCTCTTAATAACCCCTGAATTAAATAATGGAGTAGATGTGTTAGATCTTAGGCGATGAATTGTCAAAGCCTACTGAGTGGTAGTTCCTCTTAATTTATGAGATAATGCATTCAAATAATGATAATAACAATCTATTTTTTAAGGTTGTGTTTGAGTCAAACATCAAATTGGTGTATGAGGTCTCCTAGTTTGTGAGACAAGGGAGTCCTTCCATATAGTAATTTTCATCCTAAATTCTATTGAGATGTACATACCCTATCCCTTTGGATTTGAACATGCAATCTTCTAGGAAAACTTCACAATGAAGCTCCAAACACTTCCATGCATTTCTTGGATAGTAGCTAGTGTAAATATGTTAGTGCGAATTAGACAACTACCCTAGTAAAGATATTGAGTGATAACAAGCTTAAAAAATTGATCCCAAAATTTTTTATGTGAAGTTCAAATAAGTATTACTATTAACTTAAATCCATGTATTTGTAATCAAATTTTTTAATATGATTTTTTTTAAATCATTTATTTTTATCTCACATATTACAAGAATTATATATTAAAAAATTTAAATCTATTCAAATTTAATATTGATTTAAGTTGATTTATTTTTTTAAATGTTATCTGATTATTATTTTTTTAAATGTAAGATAAATTTAAATTGATATTTTTTCTAATATATTTATCTCCTTTTATGTTTTTTTTGGCTGACCTTGAGGGCATGCTTTCGGGATGCACTTACTCACTCTAGGAGAGAGCCTGACTATATTACATCATGCAAAGTTAAGGCCAATGATATATCCACATACGGTTTTGGTTAAGGGTGTCTTAAAATCAAATATTTTATACAGTGAATCAGTAGACATTATTCCAAAGTACCAAAACCATTATTTTGTTTTTTCTTTTTGATTTTTAGTGTAAGTTGAAGTTTTATTAAATTATTTAAAAAATTATGTTTTTATATTTATTTATCAAATCATATATATGATTGTATATTTGGATTGGTGAACACTATTCACCGAATTAATATAATATTGAATATTACAGTAAATATTATGTAAATTGTTAGATATAAATAAACAACTCCTCTAACTATCTATATACCACTCACCATACTACCGCATAGACAAGTGAATAGTATTAATTCTTTCTTCTCACCAACCATCATTATTAACCCAATTATACTTAAAAAATAAAAAATAAAATCCTAAACTGACGAAGATGATCAAGAAAACCTACACAGAAATGTTTTACTGACAACATTTTAGTAGTTAAAGGGAAGGTTATTCCATCTCTTATGAATATTGCTTAAAGGGGGTCAAACCTAGAGAGGGCACAAAGACACCATTTATAATATAACATGAATTCAACTGTCTTCAATAAAAATCACTGCACAAAACAAACTTCGTAATTGAGGATAACATCTGGTAACCAAAGCCCTACATAAAACAACATTCGTAATTGAGCATAACATTTGGCAGTAACAGTACATAAGACAATTTCAACAATTCTATGAATCCAGGAATGAGGAAAAGCACACCCTTGTAACAGAACAATTCCAGACCCATTATTCTTGGAAAAAAGTGGGTCCCATAAGTTGAAATAACACTTATCATTGGTTATAACCAACATACCCCGAAGTAGGGGGAAGGGAACACCAAAGTGAATTAGGGTGGTTGTGTTGTTCAAATATTCAGGATTTTTATTTTTGGATGGAAAATAGATACTTCAGCGACACTCTGAAAACTAAATACGCGCACAACATCCATCTCAGAAACATTCAGACAACGCATCCAAATCAATGCTCCCAGGTTTGGAAACTCTGCAGCAAAACTATGACTTTCTTCATGCGCAGTGTGTACAGGATCCCAGGAAGCGGTAAACACACGAATCTGTGGCAAGACAGAATCATGAATCGTGAGCCCCTTGCGGAAAATGCCGAAATCTCAGAATTAAAAAACTGGCTAGAACGCGCAGGTGTAAAAAGTCTCTACGAATTGTCAAATTGGGACTGTCATGATAATTGGAAAAGTTGGGATTTCTTTGGGATTCCTGAGCGCTTAAATCAGCAGAAAAGTGTCTTAGAAGACCTGTTAGAAGACGCAGCCCCAGTGAACAGAAAGCTAAAAGATAGCTGGGGATGGGGGCGCTCAGGTAATTACACAACAGCCGCAGCCTACAGTTCCCTTCAAACCAATAGAAACAGCAGTAAACCGCCAGAATTTTGGAAGAAAGTATGGGAACCATTAGCTCTCCCCAAAGTTAACTTTTTCTTCTGGACGCTGGTCCATAACAAGTTGCTAACTGGAGACAATTTGATGAAGAAAAGCATAGCAGGGCCGCATAGATGCGAGCTGTGCAGAAGGAGCTCAGAAACAGCCCAACATCTCTTTATGGAATGCCAATTTGCCAAAGAAGTTTGGGGTCTCATTCTTCAAGAGCTGCATACCCCAACCCCCTCTTATAACTCTGTTGCTGACCTTTTCGACTCATGGGAGCAAAGCTACCCCAGCAAAATTCCAAGCAAGTCCATCTGGAGAAAAGTCTGGAATGCAATCCCCAAGTTTGTTTGCTGGCAGATCTGGCTGACCCGAAACGACTTGACATTCAATGGCAAGCAGCAAACTCCTCTCAAGGCAGTGGCAAAGGCCAAATCCCTCCTACTTGAAGCAGTCCAACAGCAACACTTTCCAGAAGACTCCTTGCTCCTCCCTGAAGAAGAGAGGTGGTTGGGCCCCCTATCCCCTCAACCTTGGAAACAGATAGCAGCTCGACATTCAGTGAATCCGGATTGGCGCAGAAGGGACTCTGAATCTAACTTTCATGAATGGTGGCGGCAACAAAAAATAACCACGATTTTTTTTTACGGAGCCTCCAAAGGCAACCCCGGGACAGCAGGAGCCGGAGGGGTCATCTATGCCCCGGATGGCACTAAAAGGGACAGCTTTAGCTGGGGTATCGGGCAGAAAACCAACAATCAGGCAGAGATCCAAGCCCTCCTGACAGCTTGTCAAATAGCTAGAGACAGAGGCGACAAAGAAATCCAAGCATTTGGAGACTCAGAGATCTTAATAAAGAATTTAAATACAGGCAACCTGTTCAACAACGCTGGCCTCAATAAATCTCTAAACAGACTAAAGAGCGTCCTGCTCGACTTTGCCTCTTACAAATTCTTTCACATTCTCAGAAGCCTGAACAGTGAAGCAGACTTGATGGCAAACAAAGGCTGCAAGCTGGGGAAAGGACAACTCCTCATAAATGGCGAAAGCTCTTATCATCCCTGTAACCCATGAGGTCCTGATTGTAGAATCAGCATAAGAAACAAAAATGGATGCAATGTAAAAATGGTTGCGCTGGCGTGAGCCCAATCTATTTCTCATACTAATAAAACATACCCGTTTTGGTGAAAATAAAATAAATAAATAAATAAATTACAAAGATATATACCCACTTATAAAAATTACAACTATGTGACCCCTTCTTTTCCAAAGAGAAATAGAAGAGGAAGAAGATACATTGATTAAGATGGTGAAGAAGAAATGATGAAGCACAATCAAAGAACAATTTTTGGAAAATGAAGATAATATGAAGATGAAGAGGGGATGTAGGGATGGTGTTGAGCTAGATGGACAAGTGGAGTACATTGTAGGATTGAACATAGACCAATTAGAAAATAAAAAATGTCTTCTTGTGGGACGACGTGGTGGTTTTATCAATGGGATGTTATCCCCTCCACCCGGCTTCAAATCCCATGGGGGAACACCATGGCCCGTATTCGTAAGGTTAGAAAGATATGCATCCAATTGGAGTTTGGGATCCCAACTCCAGTTTTTGGTGGCCTCCAGATGTTTTTCTCCTATGTTGAACTATGAGTTTATGATATATGTGACTTGCGCATTGTTACATATATCTGGGTGGGTTGCTAGTTCTCCATCAAACATTTTCCTTTGAAAAAAAAACAAATGACAAATGGTATTTTGTAGGACAAAACATAAACCAAACATCAAAATATAACTTATTGATGTTCAAGAGGATCTAAACAAACGATGAAACTAATCAGCCCCAATTATTATTTATAATGTAGGCTTCAAAAATAGTGTAGTAGCGATATGTAAAGAGAATATCACAAGGACTATTGGAATTGAAGTAAATGGAGGATTGCTTCCATGTATTAGGATATTTTTATGGGTAACTAATACAATTCAATTAGAGGTTGGAAAACATCTATTGAAATGAGATTGAGGATTGCTTCCATGTATTAGGATATTTTTTTGGGTAAGTGATACAATTCAATTAGAGGTTGGAAACCATCTATTGAAATGAGATCCATAGTTCAAAGTGAATAAGAGGGTCATCACCTCAATATTTTGCATCAATTATGATCAATTGACTCCCATGAAAAGCTCTTAAGATTGGAGTTCCATCCACAATTCATATGAAACTCACCCATAAGAGTATTAGGAAAAACCTATTAGTGGAGATGAACATTGAAGCATGAAGTCTCTTGATTAGTCCCTTTGTGGTTTCTAATTGTAATCATCTATATACACAATTTTATTTATAATCTTCCAGACATAAACAACTAAATTTTTTGGGGGGCTTGGGGTTAAACTATGTAGTAAATTTGGAATTAAGCCATATTCTAAGCGTAGTGTCTTTTCATGAGACATTTTTCATTGAAAATTTTTGAAATAAGAAAAGGGCCAATAAAACAAAACGGATTTCTCCATTGTAATTATACAACTTTTTATTTTTATCTTTTAATTTGTCAAAAGCATTAGAGATGATTGGTTTGTGAATGAAAATTGACACATCAACTCACAATGCAAGGATTTAAATTATTGAACAAATTATCATCTTCACTTATTCCATGAATAAATCCTTACCTTAGAAAAATTCCTTTTGTGAAACAACTATGCATAGGGAGTGCTCCATAAGTTATCTAGTTTGGATGATGGTTCATGTTCTCTTATCATTTCTAATACCACCATCCAAATCTATACACAACATACTTTTCTGGCACCTCTATAGTGTAAAACCTATCATAATTTAGTTTTCAATTTGCAATTCATATAGTCATCATTGGTTGTTATTCGCAAACATGGGTTGGCTCATCATCAATATTCAAGAAGATCCATGCCACCTAAAATGACTTATTTCCATTTGGTTTTGGGTAGTTAACATGTTTCCTTATGTTTGAGGAAGATGATCTCTTAGCTAATTAAAAACAATTTTATGTCTTATGTCAAGATCAAAAGACAACATCAACCTAAATAGTATGTTATGAAACCGGCTCACAAAAAGATAGAAAAGATAGATCAACACCTTAGAAATAAGCCTCTTTGAGGGGGCAACCTCCTTTACATTACACAAATGAACAACTCTTAGATGATACAAATGACTAAACCTCCCTTCTATATATAGGAGTATAAGGGGTCACAATATAATCAAGCAAACATAACAGTAATAACATAAGGGCACAAGAATAACAATATTGGGTTTCTATGGGGCATACTAATAAAAATACGGGGACAATAGGGGCACAATAATAACAATAAAGGATACAATAACAATAGTAATGGGGTAATCACTAGTATTTTAGGGGCCTAACATGCCCCTCTCCTTCCGAAAAGCCTTGTCCTCAATACTTGAGTAGTTTTGTATGCTTCTGTATAAAATTCTCATCCTCCCATGTGGACTCTTTAGCAGATAAGTCCTTCCACTTGATGAGATACTCCGAAATTGATTGATTTTGTAGTTGTCGAGTTCTTGTTTCTGTGACTACATCCGGTTCCAATATAATTTTTCCTTCCTCGTCAAGTTCTATCAATATTGTCTAAACTAGTCCAGCTTGTCACCTATAACCTTCTTTAAACATGAAACATGGAAAACTGGGTGCACTCGAGAAGCTGCAGGAAGCTCCAATTTGTATGCCATAGTACCAATCTTTTGCAACACCTTGTACGGACCATAATACTTTGGTGATAATTTATTATCCTTCTTAGCTTGCTTGAGGGACATTTGTTTATATGGTTGTAGCCGTAGGAATACCCAGTCACCTACATCAAAACTTCTTTCACTACGATGTTGATCTGCCTGTTGTTTCATTCTATTTTGTGCCAACGTGAGGTTATCCTTTAAGAGTTGGAGAACTTGTTGTTGATGCTCGATGTGATGTTCCACTGCTTGAAACTTAGAATTTTCTCTTAAATATAATGTGATGGATGGTGGATGATATCCATAAAGTGCCATAAATGGGGTCATTTTTGTTGCAGTATGGAAGGAAGTGTTATACCACCATTCAACCAGAGGCAACCATTTGACCCATTGTGTCTATTTATCAGATACAAAGCAACGAAGATATCCTTCCAAACATTTGTTTACTATCTCAGTTTGCCCATCAAATTGAGGATGATAAGATGAGCTATGAGCTAACTGAGTACCGAGACAAGAAAATAATTATGTCCAAAAATTTCTAGTAAAAATGGGATCTCTCTCGCTTACAATAATCTTTGGGTTTCCATGTAGCTTTTGAATTGTTTCCATAAGTGCAGTAGAAACTGTGCTAGCTTTAAATGGATGTGATAATGCACAAAAGTGTGCATACTTGGTAAGTCTATCAACTACCACCATGATGACACTCTTTCCTTCGAAATTGGGTAAACCTGTGATAAACTCCATTGAAACCTCCTCCCAACATTGTCTTGGAATGGATAAAGGTTGCAATATACTTGGGGTCTTAATTGTTTCAACTTTATTTTGTTGGCAAACCAAACATTCCACCACAAAATTTGAATATCCGACTTAAGGCCATCCCAAAAAAACTCCTTCTTAACCCTATGGTAAGTTTTTAAAAATCCTGAGTGCCCTCCTAAGGGAGAAGTGTGCAATTCCATAAGAATCTTTCGTTTGAGTTGGGAATTATTACATAGGTATAAGCGATCTTTGTACCATAATGAATCATTTTTCCGGCTAAATGTATCAAATGTCTTGGAATCTTGTTGTATATTTTGAATGAGTTCCCACACTTCTTCGTCATTCTTCCATTTGTCCCTTGCTTCGTTTATCCAATCTGGTTGGATAATAGAAATGGCGCACAATAATGATTTCACATCCTCATCCTTTCTTGAGAATGCATCTGCCACAACATTTTGCTTCCCTTTTTGTAGATGATTTCAAAGTCATAACCCAACATCTTTGTGACCCATTTTTGTTGCTCTTCAGAGGATAATCTTTGTTCTAAAAAGTATTTAAGACTATCATGATCCGTTTTTACCTTGAAGTGTCTTCCCATTAGGTAGGGTCACCATTTCTTAAGTGCATGTAGTATTGCCAACATTTCCTTCTCATAAATAGCTTTGTGTAAATACTTTCCCTTTATTGGACGACTTTCAAAAACAATGGGTCTTTCATCTTGCATTAAAATAGCACCAATTCCATTTCCTGAAGCACCGCATTCCACAATAAATGTTTTTGTGAAGTCTAGTGTAGCTAAGACCGGTGCTTGGCACATTACCTCTTTAAGATGTTCTCGAAGGCCTTTGTTGCTTTTGGAGTCCATGAAAATGCATCTTTCTTCAATAATGTTGTTAGAGGTGTTGCTATTCTCCCATAATTCTTAACAAACTTGTGATAATACCCTGTCAACTCGAGAGATCCTCATAGATGCTTTATGGATGTGGGGCTTTTCCATTCCTTAATGGCTTTAATTTTTCAAGGTTCTACCTTAACACCTTCATGAGATACAATATGACCCAGATATTCCACCTCTTGTACTCCAAATAAACATTTGGAGCTTTTTAGTTTTTGCATATAATTGTTTCTCCTCCAATTGCTTGAGCACCCTGTCAACATGTTCAACATGATCCTTCCAAGACTTGTTGTAGATTATTATATCATCAAAAAATACTAACACAAATTTTCTAAGGAAGGGTTTGAAAATGGAATTCATCAAACCTTGAAATGTAGAAGGTGCATTGGTAAGGCCAAAAGGCATGACCAAAAATTCATAATGACCCTCATGAATTCTAAATGCTATTTTCAGAATGTCTTCAGTCTTCATTCTGATTTGATGATATCCTGAACGAAGATCCAACTTGGTGAAGTAAATTGATCCATGCAATTCATCCAATAATTCATCAATGACAGGAATGGGAAATTTATCTTTAATAGTGACCTTGTTGAGCTCCCTATAATCCAGACACATGCACCATGATCCATCCTTCTTGTGCACCAATACTATTGGAGTAGAGAAAGATCTTTGACTAGGTTGAATTATACCAGCCTCTAGCATTTATGCAACCATACGTTAAGTTTCACTCTTTTGGGCATAGGGATATTTGTACAGCCTGATGTTTGGAGGAACAATTTCTAGAATCAAATGAATAGCATGATCATGATCAAGAATAGGCGGGAGACCTTTGGGAGTCTCAGATACCTTGGAATGATTGTCCAAGACTTTTTGGAGATCTTGAGAAATAGATGATTTCGATGTGGGAACCTCTAGCGAACATAATTGTGCAATTACACCTCATTGTTTGTTCTTTAGAAGCTTTGTCATACCGTTGAAGCTTATTATCTTTCTTCTCTTCTCTACAATACCCCTTAATTCAACTTCCTTTCCTTCCGCAAAAAAATTCATGAAAAGTTCTTGAAAATTAAAATCTATTGTACCCAAGGATTGTAGCCATTGGACTCCTAGTACAACATCAACACCACCCATTGGAATGGAAAGAATTGGGATATTCAATACATATTCTCCCATGGATATCTTGATATTATGGCACTTTCCAGAGCAATTTATGGTTCCTCCACTTGCAACCATCACTTGACACTCTAGTTCTGCATATAGGAAGCAATTCAATTCCTTTGCTATCTTATAATGAATAAAATTATGGGTACTTCCCGAATCAATCAACACTATTACCTTTTTCTTCTTGATATGTCCTTCTATCTTGATAGTTTGAGGAGTGGTAATTCCAGCCTATGGATTACAAGATATGGTCGAATTCATCTCTTCTTTATCTAGGGTTTGTTCCTGGAGTATATCCTCTTCTTTTGACATTTCTTGTTCCTTTTCTTCCTCCTCTTCACAATATATGTAGAATAATTTCTTCTCAACACACTTATGACCTTTAGTGTATTTTCTATCACAACTGTAACAAAGCCCTTTTGCTCTTTTTTCTTGCAATTGTTGTGGTGTCAACCTTGTATGTTGTGGAAGGCTAGGGGCAGCAACACTTCCATCTTTATAGTTGTAAGTGGTAGGCTTCTTGGTTGCCATAATTTTTCTTTCCATTTTTCTTGCTAACCTAAATGCCTTCTCCAATGAATCAGGTTGCCAAAGGCGAACCTCATGTTGGATATTATCCTTTAAATTCCCTATGAACACATCAATCCTATGCTCCTATGGAATATATTTTACCCTTATGTTCAATTTTTGGAAGTCCTCAATGTGCTCCATCATTGAACCTTTTTTTTGAGATTTATCAATTGGCTAAAAAAGGTGTTGCTTTTTGTATCCTCATAATGTGTTATCATTTCTTCTGTAAAAATTGCCCAAGTGACAATCTATTTACAAGAGAAAAGCCATCAATACCATACAAACTAATTTGGTTTCAAATATAAAGTTGTAATACGTACCTTTTGTGTGTTTTTCACATTATGGAGATCGAAAAATTGCTCCGTCTGTAGTATCCATGTTCCAGAATCCTTGCCATCAAACTTCCTCATATTGATTTTTGGAACGTGGTGGGTCTTCAATCCAACATTAGAGTCTATGAAATCATGATTAACATTTCTTTTGTTCTCAACATGAGTTTCCTTTACTACCCTTTCACCATTAGTGACCATTTCTTGTAGCAACGTATTCAAATTTATCTTCAATTCTTCCATCTTATCGTCCATGCCATTCATCTTAGCTTCCATCTTAGCATCCATGCCATTCATCTTAGCTTCCATGCCATCCATCTTAGCTTCCACGCCATTCATCTTAACTTGCATGCCATTCATATTAGCTTCCACACCATTCATCTTAACTTGCATGCCATTCATATTAGCTTCCACACCGTTCCAATGGAACCTTTCGTGAGAGTGAAATTTGTTGTACTTTGTCTTGTAATTTCGATATATCATGTTGCATTTATTCCTCTTCTTCGCCAGTCATGCTAGAGATTTCAAGTTGCTTACTAGGTGTTTCCATTTTCTTTCTTTGGGGCATTAATTAATGCTAATAATTATTCACTATTCCCTTTGAATTCCTTCAAACCAATTTTTCAAACCAATCTTATGCAAAATTTTAAAAAAAACTACACACCCTTTTTTTCACTTTGTAAGAGCTCGATATTGAATCTGTCGTATCTCTGTAACTGCGGATCTCA
The DNA here is from genome assembly GCA_031772625.1 of Pinus tabuliformis. Classification (NCBI taxonomy): domain Eukaryota; kingdom Viridiplantae; phylum Streptophyta; class Pinopsida; order Pinales; family Pinaceae; genus Pinus; species Pinus tabuliformis. Next base: position 722,044,011 of record CM062817.1, on the reverse strand, counting down.
AATATCTGAAATCTTGGCCTATGGTAGCCCTTTGAGTCCTCTTTCTAAGCCCACAAGTCTAATCAAGATTTTCTTCTCCAAGGAAGAGTTATGCCAAATCTCCCACGGTGACCTAATTATAGACTAGTTCAGTAGAGCGAACTTGTATGATGTGCCACGAGTCACTGTTTCGACCTTAGTACCAAAAAATTATACACAGAAAACTATAGGCCATCCTCTTTCTAAAACTTCTTACGAAATTTCAATCTAGTGCTAAAAAAAAAACGTTATGACTATTTTCCCGAGGTCACCTGTTTGGAATGTAATTTGGGAGTCTACAAAAACCCTAACTTACTCAGATCATATCTCTACAAATATCGTGAGACAAGCTCTGAAATTCGGACTCGAAGTTCAGAACGATTTCATCTCAAATGGTTTTTTTTTTAGCTTTTGAAACGTTGCAGAAAAATTGTTATAGCGAAAATGCCATGATGACCTGTTTGGAGCAGCGAAACCCTAGAATCCAAAGCTCTGATACCAAATGCTATGAAACCAGCTCACAAAAAGATAGAAAAGATAGGTCAACACCTAGAAATAAGCCTCTTTGAGGGGGAAACCTCCTTTACATTACACAAATGAACAATTCTTAGATTATACAAATGACTAAACCTCCCCTCTATATATAGGAGTCTAAGGGGTCACAATATAATCAAGTCGACCTAACAATAATAACATAAGGGCACAAAAATAAAAATAGTGGGTTTCTATAGGGCATACTAATAAAAATATGGGGACAATAGGGCATGATAATAACAATAAAGGATACAATGACAATAGTAACGGGGGAATCACAAGTATTATAGGGGCCTAACATAGTATTTGCAAGATATCAAATGTCCCTTGTGGTCATCGTTATTTCTACGTCTAGTGGGTCATCTGGTTTCTAGAAGAAATGAGCCTTAGTCCCTTTCATGAGACCACATATTACTCTAGATTATAGTTTAGCCTCTTGCCTGGGAGGTCTTTTTCATGTAAAGCTATGTCATTTGTATCAAAGTTCCAAAGGGATTGCGTGGTTCAAATATTTTTCAAGAAATCTATCAGAATCTTCCTCAAAGAATGAACCTGCTAAATTTTAGTTTAACTCTGGCCAAGTAAAGTTCAAGCTCATGTAATTTTTAGTTTAACTATGGCCAAGGAAAATACAAGCCCATGTGATTTGTAGTTTTGTAACCTGCTTAAGATTATTCAAAGAATGAATCTGCTAATTTTTAAGTTTAACTCTGCCTAACTAAAGTACAAGCTCATGTAATTTTCAGTTTAACTCTAGCCAAGGAAAGACAAACCCATGTGATTGGAGTGTTGTAACCTGCTCTCAATAAATAAATATTAATATGTTCTAACATATCAAATCTGATTGTATTTATGTAACCTTAATAACTCATCTTCAATGTTAAATTTGATCTAGGATGGTTAGGGAAGATTTATTGAATGGAAAATATTGCTGGCTGGATAGCATGATGAATATGGCTACACATGATACCATGTTTTTGTAAGACTCACACAGCTACAGGCTCTATGAATTGTTTAGAGAAATGAGTGATTTCTCCAGACAACGAGAAAATTTCCTAGTGAGGTGATGAGCTTCGAGATCCCAATGCTCGCTTCCCCAATGGATGCCCTCTGCCCTTTTGTTCAAATGCAAAATATAGGGTAAGAACATGATGCTTCTTGCTTGATTTTGTTTTTTCCATGATTTTTTTTATTAATAGTATTGTTTTTATTAAATTATGCTAGAAATTTCTTGCAAAAATTAAGGGAGCTACTCCTAATATTCTTCAGAAGCTCATGCAAGAAAGCAATGCTCGCAACTCAACCCCTTTTTGGCTAATTTGGCATAAGTCGATGGTATCATGCAGATTTCTCATTGCTAATAGTGTGTTCTTGTTTGGAATATGAAAGATAAAGAACATATACTTGAGGAAATTTTACCAAATTTTTACCAAAAGATAGTGTAGCATGCCAATCATTCACACTGTGCAGAAATCCTGCAATCTTGTTTATGTATTTACTATTATATCAAGTAAGGTATTCTAGGAACACAATTTTGTGATTTTCCTTTCCCTTTACAGGCTCTCTTAGGCTCCCACTAGGATCAAAATTCATTCCCAGCCATCACTACCCAATCTGTGGGGTGGGCCAAAAGGGCTTCTAAGCATTAGTGTGAAAGCTATATACAATTTGACATTGATATGTAAATTATTGTTATCAAACTCTAGAAATTTAGGATTTTATTTTTTATGCAGTTTGAAAATATTAAGGCTAAACAATAAGGTTTCTTTGTATAAGTTCAGTAATATGGTTAAACTACTAATAGCAATACTTCAAAAAAATCACTTTTGAATGGTCCAATTAGTGTCCCACTAAGTCAGGAATAGAAGTCCAATTCAGCTTCAGTTCAACGTCAATGCATGAATAACTATGATGTTGGAGTAATTTATGTAATCCCAATTGTTTTGAATATTGGAGGTGTTTAGTACGTTTGAGAATACCCTTTACTAGCCTTGGGCATGATATTATCGTATTGCTCTATCTTAATATATTTATGTATGGCTTTGAATTAGAATTTCTAGCAAAAGTTGAATGTGGACTTGCAAAAGAGATGTGCAAGTCAAATTTGAATTTGAGGTGCAAAGGATGAAACTAACATCTTGTTAGGACATGTGCAAAGGATGAAATCATGTGACACATGTGCAAGTCAAAGTTGAATTTGAAGTGCAAAGGATGAAACTAACATCTTGTCAGGACATGTGCAAAGGATGAAATCATGTGATAGTCAAAATTAGAACTTTGGAATCACAAATTATTTTCATCTCCCAATGTGTGTACATTACAGCAGTAGTATGTTACATAACTGAATCAAGCATTGTAGTTCAACTTAGTGATTTATAAAATGGAAAGGTTATGTTAATTCTGAGAGTTGCAGGTTTTTTAGTACTATTATTTCGCTAGTTTAACAACAAACATGCCATTATAACTAAATCTAGATCTGGAATGCATAACTACTATTCTTGCCCTAGTTTAACAACATACATGCCACTATAACTAAATATGGATTTGGAATGCATAGCTATGGATGAAACTATTAAAATGAAATCTCACTTATTTGACCAAGTCTGGCTGATTAGTTGGTTTCTCTCACTTGTTTTACCAATTTTGGGTGATTAGTTGGTTTCTCTATTTAATGGTTAGATATAAATCTGTTAAAAATTAGTTAAATTGTTGTAGTGTTTGACAATCTCAAACTCTGTTGTTTATTTCTATATTAATGATGATAAGGGCAAGCTAATTTGTACTTGTAGAGGGGAAATGCTTAGAGATGGGAGAAACTATGGTTATTAAAAATGTTTTGCAAGATCTTCCAAGTAAATTTAATTCATATCCAGTTTGATTCTTTGCCAGTAAGTCGAACTTTTTAACAGCCACTTAATTATGTAACATGTGAGCTGTTTTCTCCCTTGCTAGTCCAATTGGTAGGCAATTGGAAAATATCGTATAAATGTCTATAAGAAAAAGAAAACCCTTATTTTGAACAATTTTTGCTGAGTTGAAATTGGTCTTACACTTTGGCCTCACCAACTCATTCACCCAACTGAATTTTCCAACTTTGATAAATAATGACCATTATCAATTATTTATCATAGAGCTAAAGATATCGATTCATAATATTTGGAGATATTTTCCATAATCGCGTACAACGCTTGCCCCATAATTAGCAGACCAGAAAGTTTGACATTGGAACCAAGTGCAGAATAATGCAAGAAGTGTTGTTTGTAATATATACATATCAAGTTAAGCGATTCTTCTTTTTAAGCTAGATTGTGCATTTTGATTTTCTATATTTCATTGGTCCTAGTATCTTTAAAAAATTTAATAAAATGATTCTATACTTACTGCTTTTTGGTCTTTTCTCAATAGATCTAGTTGTTGATGTTTTTCCTACCTTAAATTATTTATGAAAAAATATTGGGTGCCAGCTTTGCAGGTCATTAACCTATATTCATGCTATCGGGGTATGCCATAGAGATTTGAAACCTCAAAATCTTCTGGTATGTGACCATACCATTACTTTCATGTTGCAATTACTTTTACTTTTCCCCCTTGTTTAGTTCTGGAAGGAAACTTTGTATGCTAGTGTATAAGCACAAAATAGTTTAAAATTTTATTTATGCCAGCTGTTAGTGATAAATGGTTGTTCATAAATGACCTTATAATTTAGTGATAAAGGGTTGTTTATAGGAGCTTCCTAAACCTGTAGCAGAATTCCCTCCCTTGCTGAAGTCTAATGTACAATTCAGTCAGAGTGTTGATTGATCTGGAAGTCTGACTGTTTTGGATGATGTGGTTTAATTTAAAATTGGGCAAAACAAACCAATGAAATCATTCCACCATAGAAAACTTTCACTATCCCTGAAATTCCTGCTATATTCTAGAAATTTGTGGTTGGAAATAGGGTTTGTTTGCTATACAATTAACGTAATCTATTGTTCATGAGTAGCATGGTTTTTGTACCCCAATGAGAGTGTCAAATATTTCTGAAATGATATTTTTAACAAGTCAATCCTCACAATCATCAGCTAAAGTTATGTGATTTTGGAAGTGCAAAAGCTCTGGTGAGTTGTTGGTGAAGTGTAACTAGTAGATTCCTAAATTGGCTTAAATTATTTGATGGAAGTGTTTAATGTTTTATGAAATGTGTAATGTTTAGAATACTAGATTTTGTTCGAAGGACTTCAGATTTAAGGTTTGATTCATGAGTCTACTTAATGTAGAAATTCATTTCTCTGTGTGTATGTATATACGTATATGTTGATGCTCTTCTTATAAGGTAAAAGGTGAACCAAATATATCATACATTTTCTCCAGTTATTAGAGAGACCCCGAGCTTATATTTGGAGCCACTGAGTATACTTCTACTATTGATATTTTGTCCATGGGTTGTGTCTTGGTTGAGCTACTTCTTGGTCTGGTAAGTGGGTTTTCAGTTTCAGAGTACAGTCTTACCTATGCAGATCATGCATCAATACCGAATTTGTAGTTTTTAATATTCCCGATGACATCATGCTTACATATACTTGAGGAAAGTTTACCAAATTTGTATCAAAAGACTGTGCATCATGATGATCATTATCACTATGCAGAAATCCTACAATCATGTTTCTTGTTGGGAACGGGTCCCTTTGGGGTCAATTTTGGGGTTAAACACCCAAGTTTTGGGGCAGAAGACCCAAATTTTTTGTAAAGAAATGTAAAGTCTCCACATTTTGTGGTCGCAAAGCGCGAAGATGTCTAAAGTTAAAAGGGTTTTCGACCCTTAGTGTAGATAAGTTGTGTTAGTTTTGGAGATCTACCGATGGTCCGCGAACCATGGGATTGTATATAAAGGGAAGTCTTAAAAGATCTATGTAGATAAGACAGTAAGTAAGTTAGAAGTCATGAGTCATTGGTAAGTTTGGGTGAGCTAAAAGCGAGAGTCTTGTGTAGGAAGAGTCTCTACAGCTAAGTGCGTAGAGGCCTAGGGTGGAGGTCCACAGCTGAGTTCACGAACCCTTGTAGCTGTTTGCGTAGGGCAGATAGAGTCTGTAATGGGAACTTGAATCATAAACAAAGAGAAGTATTCTAGGATCACTGTGTTTTCTTCCTCTGTTATTGCATCCGATTATGATATGTTAAGTTCTAGGTTTACATTATAATGTTAAATTGATGTGTGAATGTATCTATTTCTAACTGTTATTTGAATGCAAGTAATAATATATGTTTATGCACTTAATTGCACGGTAAAGTTGGCTAACCACCAAGATAATTAGGGAAACGAGATAGTAACATAGTTACAGAGGTGCATAAGTGCCTGAATCATTGATTAGGGTTGCGCGAAGGACAGTCGGATACTTTCGCAGAGAATTTGAAAGATGGAATAGGAAACACATTGATAAACCCTAAAGGCTTACTGATCTATGAGAAGGCAGGGATTAAGGTAGAAAACATACATCACAACCATCTCAGGGTGCGGAAACTTGGTTCTTGCATCTCTCCATACTGCTTCGGGTGAGACTTCGGTCCGCCCTCTACGGACTGATGCCGAAAGGGCCAGTAGTGTAGGGATTTGCTTGGCTACCTAATGCTGAACCTAGGTAAGGGCCCATCAAGCCAACAAATGGTTTCGTTGCCAAGACTAGAATCTGCATAACGAGATGTGTGATGTCGTATCATTGGAATCCAAATAAAAAAGATATCTAAAATTGGTTGGATAGAAATATCCACAAATTTGCGGCGCAAGAAAACAAGAATCCATGATTGACGAAAGAACAGTGGTTGGACAGATACCTGTACACAGAAATACACGAAATCTTCTTCTGTTCCTTCCTAGTTGAGTTATACGAGTGGATCGCGAAGTTGGAAAACGACCAAGGAAGGTGGAGGCTTGACACTCGATTGTTTGGACAATGAAGTTAGTAAGGAGATTGGAAGTGTCTAAAGATAAGATCGTGCATGTTTTCGACCATTGGCTCGATCGCATCATAGGAAGATTTGTGACAGATTTCGCGGTTGATACCTCTGTCAGTTACAATGAAGCATAGCGCTGCTTCTTTAAAGGACCGTGAGGTAACTATTTAAAGTCACTAAATACTTAGATTAATATTCTCTTGTGTGAAAAACACGTTATGTGGTTACCTTGATGTTTGGAGCTATGCAAAGTGGAAAATCTTTCAGGGATGGAGGAAGAAAAGGTCCTGAGTATAGCCCGCTGATCGGGCCTCCTTTGAGTGACGACGAAGGAGCACCGCAGACTTCTCCCTTGAGTGCTAGTTAGTTGATAAGACAAGGATTCCCTTGAATACCTACACCACCTCCACCCTCATCCCATCCATCTACACCACCTCCATCCTCACCTCCACCTCTCACCCCATCACCCACACCACTGCCACCTCCACCATTGTTCAATATGGCAAACTTTGTAAAACTACCTGTATTCAAGGGTGTAGGGAATGAAGATCCGAACTAGTTTTGGTTCGTCATGAAGGCTGTATGGGAAGTCGAGGGTATCACAGATGACCAAATGAAGAAAGCCACATTAGTTAGTGCTTTGAAGGACCGTGCACTAATGTGGCACATTAAGTACAATACTGATAACCCAATGTCCATGTTGGCAGATATCCAGGCCACGCTGAATAGAGAATTCAGTAGACCTAAGTCTCAAGCACAATCGATTATGGGGTTCAAGGATATCATTATGAAGCCTGGGGAAATGCCCTAGGATTTGGACCAAAGGTTGAAGTGTACGATACGTGAGGCCAAAATGAACCTAACTGAGGGGCAGCACCGCGAATGGTCCGTAGCCTTGCTCCTACCCCACCTAAGGGTTGTGCTATCACAACATAATATTGGAACCCAGGAAGAAGCTCTTGAAATTAAATGAGGCTACATGAGACACCGATGAAGGATGCTAATCTAGGGGTTCAACAAATTCATGCACAGTTGCAAAACCTTTGCCTGGAAATGCAAAGCTTGAAGAAGGACAGAACAGCTTGGCCAAAGGCGTGCAAAGAAGTTTGGTGCCTAAAATGCAAAGGTTAGGGGCATGACAAAGATCATTGTCCAGTCTTTGCGAACTATGTTGCAGTAGGGGAACCAATGCCTCTACGACTGGAGGCTGCGGCAGGGCCAAGTGCAAGGCCCGCACTATGGTGCACTATATGCCAAGTGGCTGGGAAACATGTGACCAACAATTGCCATTTGCTATAGAAATTCATACAAAAACCACAACAACTCTTATGCAACTTCTGTCAATCAATAGGTCATGATGAGCACAATTTCTAAAGTTACGAAGTGATGATGGACAGGACACCTGCATACAGTGTGTAGGAGGAAACGCGGCCTCCAGAACAAGAAGTTGGTGGAAAGCGAGGTGAGTATCAGGGGCGCGGCCGAGGGTGAGGTGGAGGAGGGCCTGGTAGAGGCCAAGGACAACTGATTTCTTACAATTGCGGAGGCCCAGGACACTACGCAAGGGACTATCTGAGTCTGACACGATTGTCATCCCGCTACTATACTCAGTTTGACCATGCGACTAAGGATTGCCCAATATTATTGGCAAAGATATGCGAAAAGGGGGCGCAACCTCCGCAACTGACCAGAACCTCTAGATGATGAGGGATGAACCTCACGAGGAAGACGCTAAGGTAAACATTATGCTATGAAGTGGAACTATGACGGGGGAGGTTAAAGGTAAGCGACCTGGAGAAGATGAATGGGTCCACAAAGCACCTGAAAAAGAGACTGCGTTTCATCTGGAGCGCACAAAAGAAACATTTATGGACGCAAAGAAAATATTCACTAAGTCCTCTACCTTAGGAAGTCAGGACAAACCAATTGAAGAAATGGAGCCATCCATGATTACCACATTCTTGGAGACTTGCATGAAACTACGCCGCGATAGTACAACTGTGAAGGGTCTGCAAGAACTGATCATTCGATGCGCTAGTAAGGATGGATCTACAGGTGAACCGCGTGTGGTCAGGAAGCTTGGAAAGCATAAGGCAAGGACAGAGCGTGAAATGAGACTCACCGTGCAAATATGGGAATATGAAATGGACCAAGTTATCCTCGATCTAGGGTCCGACACGAATGGTTTCCCAAAATAGACTTGGGAGAGAATGGGGAGACCTGCACATCAGTGGTCTCCGATCAAATTAAGAATGACGAATCAACAGAAAATTATCCCAATGGGGAGGTTGCAAGGAGTAACAGTTGATATCGAGGGCACGAGCGCACTGGCGGATTTTGAAGTAATAGAGATTATGGATGATAACAATCCCTACCCTGCACTCCTTGGAATCAATTAGGCCACTTACATGAATGGGGTAATCAACTCGAAGAAGCGAAATATGATATTTTAAAAGAAGTCACTCCGTGTGGTGGTCCTGTTGGATCCTACGGAAGGACCATGCTATACAGAACCCGTCTGAGATTATGAAAGTGATGACAATATGGACCAGATTTACAACATAACAGCGCGTTACCAAGATTGGGTAAATCCAACAGTGGACGGATGTATTGCATGGGACTGTGAAATCTCCTGCACATCAGATTTGGACGAAGAATTAGAGCACTGGTAGAACCAGCTGCATGAAGTATCTACGCTGCATTGTAATATGATGACCAAGTTGTTGCGGTGCATGTCATCCGAAGTTAGGGATTTGCCTCACTATAATGGGTTAACAGATGTTGATCATTTTTTGGATGCATTTGAGAGAGAAGTACCAGCAAAACATCTCTTCCAGGCCTTGGACTGGGTACTGTGGGCTACGCTCGCAAGATGGTGCGGTGTGCACAAGGATAATTTTGGTGATTGGCACGACTATAGGAGGATGATGAAAATACATTTTGGGCAGCGAAAAGTGCGGATGATAGATAAGTATGATGGAAGGGATGATCCATGTGATCACCTGGACAAATGGACTAAGGCTTATGGAGCAGAGCCCCAGCGTGAATGGGTGCATCTATTTTGTCATACCCTAGACATCATACCAATGAATTGGTACTTGGAAACAGAGCTCCGCCATGGCACTGAAGAATGGGACATATTGCACCAGGGATTTATAGTGAAGTTCAGCTTTGAGGATGGGTTTGACTATATTAATGCAGCGCTACAAGAGGTTAAAGTAGTGATCCTTAGGACACTGCAAGATCGTTTGGACCTAGTCCAACCTAATTGGACTACTGAGCTGAGTCACACCCTAGAATGCTATAACGTGATCGCTGAAGAAGAAGGCGAGGATCCAAAAAAGATTAATATTCCAGAAACTGAAGGTAACCGTGAGGTTGAAGGTCTACAGATAGAGGATCTAGACATAACTGCACCGCTGAAAACTAGGTAGGTCAACATTGGCATAGAGGCGGAACCGAAATTTGCAAAGATTGGGAACTATTGGGATGATGCGACAGTAGACAAGGTTGCAGAGCTCCTCTGTGAATATCAGGATTTGTTCCCCATGAAGTTTTATGATTTAAAGGGGATAATAAGAGACCTGGGTGTCATGTAGATCACCCTGAAACCAAATGTGAAACCTGTAAAACAAAGACCTCACCGCCTTAATCCTAAGTATAAGGAAAGGATTTGCGCTAAGTTAGATAAGATGCTTGTGGTAGGAATTATTGAACCAGTACAAGAATCTGATTGGGTAAACCCGATAGCAGTTCAGGAAAACAAAAAGAAGGAAGAAATAACGATATGTGTGGATCTTTGGAAGCTGAATGATGCTTGCGTGCATGATCCCTTCCTGACCCCGTTCACTGACGAGGTCCTGGATAATGTAGGCGGCCAAGAAGCATACTCTTTCACTGATGGGTTCTCTAGGTACCATCAGATCAAAATCGCGCCTAAGGATAGAAGCAAGACGACCTTCGTGACTGAATGGGGATGTTTTTAGTACACCGTAATGCCTTTTGGGCTGAAGAATGTCCCAGCAATATTCTCGCGCGTAGTCATTGTGGCTTTTGAAGACTTCATTCATAAGTTTCTGGAGGTATACTTTGACGGTTGGACAGTGTTTGGATTGGTCAAGCATCATGTGGAAAGTCTGCGCTTGATGTTAGATACATGTCGGAGATACTAGATCACACTCAACCTAAAGAAGTGTTTGTTTTGTGTCCCTTTCAGGATCCTACTGGGTCATGTGGTATGCAGAGAAGGATTGATGGTATACCCCGTGAAGATTGCGGTGATAATAAACTTGGAGGCACAAGGAATGTGAAACAACTGCACGCAACACTAGGGCATACTGGATACTATAGGAAGTTTATGAAAAAGGATGCTACGTTCTGTTGGAGTGATGAATGCCAAAAGAGCTTGGACATGCTGAAAGAGAAAATGGTCACCGTGCCAATCCTAGTCTTGCCAGACTGGAAGAAGGAATTTCATGTGCACGTGAACGCTTCATGTATTGTGTTTGGGGCCATGCTCACACAGGCTGGCAAGGGGGAATTGGACTAACCTATAGCATTCGTGTGTAGGAAGTTGTCCAAGGCTGAGAAGAACTATGCCATTAAAGAGCATGAAGGAAAATCCATGGTGTACGCACTCCAAAAGTTTAGGCACTATTTGCTGGGCAGACATTTTAAGATGTATACGGATCATTCTGCATTGAAATACATGGTCAATAAGCCTGTGTTGGGGGCGAAGATCTGCAGATGGTTGTTGTTGTTCCAGGAGTATGACTTTGAAGTTATTGTGAAGCCAAGATGATTGAATGTAGGATGTGATCATCTATCGCGCATTGAAACGGGAGAGGAACCTAATAATTTGGAGGAGGGGCTTCCCGACACATAGCTCTTTGCAATGCACATCACAAACAGTCACTTTGAAGATATCATTCATTTCCATCGATGGGAACTACTCTAGAAGGGTATACAAGCCAGCAGACTTCTCCATCATTGTAGCGAACTTGTACAAAATGGGGTTGGATGAAATATTGCAATGCTATGTACCTAACTTTGAATGAAACAACATTCTCGTAGAGGCTCATGGAGGAAATGAAGGAGGACATTATGCAGGAAAAGCAACAACGCGGAAGGTTTTGCGTGCTGGGTTGTGGTGGCCAACTCTGCATAACGATGTGAAAGCATATTGTAGGGCATGTGACTCATGTCAAAGGACCGGCAGGCCACCACGGAGGGATGAACCTCCTTTGATGTTCTAGGTGAAGTTACAACCATTCGAGAAATGGGTGATTGACTTTGTGGGTCGAATTCATCGTCAAGGAAAGAAGACATGTGTGTGGTACATCATCACCACGACTAAATACTTGACTAGGTGGGCGGAGGTGCAGCCTGTGAAGGACTGTACAAGTGCGACAACATCAAAGTTTATTTTTGAATACGTATTGAAAAGATTTGGCTATCCAAAGATCTTGATGAGCGATCGTGGTACGCACTTTCTTAACGAAACAATCAGCGCGTTGACAGAAGAATTTCAGGTGTATCATGAGAAGAGTACGCCTTATCAACCGCAGGCCAATGGGACGGTGGAAGCATTCATAAGATACTGGAGAATTCATTGACGAAGGTTTACAATGCTCAAAGAAATGATTGGGATGTGTGTGTACCAGTGGTTCTATGGGCCTACAGAACAACTTGCAAGAAGTTGACTGGGAAAATTCCTTTCAGACTCGTGTATGGCATAGAAGCTGTGATGCCAATGGAATACATTGTACCTATCCTATGCATAGTAGCACTCACAGGAATGGCGCACCGCAAAGCCCTGGAAGAGAGGCTCACGTAGCTAGCAGAGCTTGAGGAGGACTGATTTATAGTTGGATTTCATCAACAAGTTAAAAAGGAGCATGAAAAGGCATGGCACAATCGGCACATCAAACTGCACACCTTCAAGGTAAATGATCTGGTCTTGTTATATGACAATAAATTTGATAAATTTCCAGGGAAATTTCAAATGCACTGGCTAGGGCCATATGTCATCAAGGAGATTACCAATGGTGGAGTAGTTCAGTTGGTCAAATTGAATCGAGAACCCTTCCTAGGGAAGGTGAATGGCAACCGATTGAAGCCATACGCTGGTGATCCAGCTAGATGACTATATGAGGGAAGCATAGTCGTAGCACTCCAGGTAGCTAAAAGGAAGCGCAGGACTATAAACTACACTGCTCGGGTTAGAGAGATGCGCAATCGGGGAATTGCAGAACGAAGATATGTCACAATTCCCATGGAAGCATGTGGGGGTTGCGCTAGCAAGGAAGCAACCGCATAGAACAGCTGGAAAGTGACCATTAAAGTCACTGTTCATGATTTGATGATGAAAATACGGCCAAATAGAGCGGGCGTGAGTGACATTTAAGACGGACTTATGGACCATATCTCTAAAAATATGCAGCCAATCTAGAATTAATGAACCAATTTTGGGGGGAACAGTCAGATTTGAATTTGAAAGTGGCTACAAATTACAAGTGGCTGCCCAATGAAAAACACTTGCCATTTTGAGAATTAAGTTGTTGAGCTATCAGGCACACATGAACCATGAAACCTTCGAACTTTTGCTAGCAAGTTCTGTGTTTGAGACATTGCCACAAGCGAATCAAGAGTCATTACGTAGCATTATGTCGACGCCCACTGAAGCAATGAGTGCGGAAGCAATGATAGCCGAGGGAGCTATTCCAGAGGTGGCTAAGGCAGTAGAAGGAGCTGCCCCGAAGTTGCACCTGCAAGAATACCAGCTAAAGTACCAAAGTCTCCACTGACGCCTAGGTCAAAGCCTACCCTGACCACGGAGGGTCCCAAGATCAAGAAGGGCAAGCAGACCGTGCCACCACAGCCGGTGTGCGCATCTCCCAGGAAACAACCATAGAAGGTTAAGCCCACTACATAGGAAAAGGGTAAGACGATTAACCTAGAGCTGGAAGGAGAGGTGTTTGAGGATATCCCAATGGATTATGAGGATATTGAGGTGGAAACATAGGATGTCGAAATTGTGGGGTTTGACCCCATCACTAAGTTGCATGAGTACGATCCTCCATGCAAGGGAAAGACCAAGTGCCCAAAGACATTGACAAGAGTAAGGTCACCATGCATACACCCCTCTTGATGGACCAAATTATGTTTTAAGGACCACGCTTGGGGTGTGTCCCCCTTTTGAAATTAGAAGACTGGGATATAGTGGACACAGAGCGGTTTCCTCACATAGCAACGGATCAACTCATGCACCGCATGTTCCACAAAACCACTAGAGTAACCATGTTGGAGCCGTGGAAGTGGCTGAGGATCGTGGATAAGGTAGGACTCCTCAACCTGCTATGGGTGCCACATTATAACTGGACGCCCATCACAATGGTGGTAATCAAGCAACTGTTGTGCTTGGTACACGATGGGTGTTTTTGGTTGGAGGATCCAATACCTATCACTGATAGGTTGATCCATAGGATCACACGACTGCCATACACAGGGGAAAATTAAGCTATGGAGTTTCGCGGAAAGGTTGGCGAGCATGTCCTCATGGAGGCCATGAAGGAAAAGTTCAAGTTAGTGAAGAAGTCATGTAGCTACGCCATTTCCAGCATTTGTGACCCTATGGTGAAAGTAGCCATAGAACTCTTGGTAGGCAAGGCTATGCAGAAGTTTCGCACAGATGAAGTGTCGGCACCAGTCATAGCTTTGGCGGCCCAATGTGCGGAGGGAGTTCAATTTAATTGGGCACACTACCTCTATGGTGAGTTCCTCGCGAACTACCACGAGGTGCAGTGTAAGGCCTTCGAGTTGCGATGCGATGGCCGCTGGTGGAAACGTGCACGAGGGCACGCCAGCGGGCGCGTGGGCGGGTGCGCGGGCGGACGCACGAGTGCACGGACGAAACGACGAAACGACAATGTGGAAGATATGCGACAATATGTGTGACGAAAGGGAGACACTTAAAATACGACTAATTGTTGAACATAATATATATGCGATGGATAAGAAGCTTGCAAAGCCGACTTGTAAAGTGGTTGTGGGCGTATGTTGGGGTCAGCCAAGGGGCTGCACACCCCATGTAAAACCAACGCATGAAAGTGTATATATGTGAGAGCCTTGATCTCATTTCAACCATCGAATTCTCATCACTTCTCTACGCATAAGAGGAAGGGGCAAAGTGAAAGCTGCGCAGGTTTGGGTAGAGCTGCGCATAGCTCATGCGCACTATCTAAAGTGCAGTTTTGGACTTGTCTTGTGCCGGTTGAGGTGTGGGCAAGGTGTGCCCAGGGTTCGGTGTATGTGCAGAAATTGTGCAGGACTTGGTAAGGGGAATTAGTGGCTCGGGTGAGCACTATCCTTTATGCAAGAGGTGTACATGTATTATAAAAGGTAGGGTTGCCTCTCTTTGTAACATTTGGCTAAGTGTAGACTTGGTTTGGCAAGGCACACTTGTACATTGTAAAACTGATATTCTTAATATATTGTCGGGCATACTCACATTACGGGGAGTTGCCCCTCCCCTTTATACTTGTTGAAATTGTTGTTGTTCTTAGTATAATTGCATAATGATAATGAATGAGTATGGGCTTCATTAAGTATAAAGGATAATTGCAAGTTTACTTGGTTGCGAAACTCAAGCTAAGTGATGTTAATGTGAAAGTAGGCGTAGTCCACGAATGTTAGTATTGGTAAAAAGAAAGCGTTCGGTGGTGCCGCACCTTGCTACAAGCGGTTGGAAGACTATCGCGGGTGTAGGGGCGTGACAGGTGGTATCAGAGCAGCTGATCCGGGTATTGAAGGGTGATGTTGTTGAGCAAGGGTTGCTCGTGACAGGTACTTGCAGGTGAAGGAAACCATTTCACACGAAGTGGAACAAGGGTCGGTTCAGGTTGCAGGTGACTTGGTAAAGATGTCTATCTTGTAGAAATTGGGTTTTGTAACTTTCAAAGAATTTGAAGGAAGTCTACTTGAAGAGTCAGAGAAAGTAAGACAAGGATTTGCAGAGTATGGCAAAAGGTTGTTTGAAACAAAGGATGCTCTTCATGCCTTGGTCAAGGAAGGGGTTTCTGATAGGAATAAGGAGGAAGCCTATCAACTTGCGAAGGAAATGGACTTGCTTGAAGCAGAACTCAAGGAACTAGAAATAAGACAGAAATTGAATCAGAAGAAGTGGGATTGCCTAGCTCTTGAGGTAAGGCATCTCAAAGCCTTGAAGAAGAAGGTTGAGTCTGATCGAAAGAATGAAGATGCTTCTGTGGGGATGATGCAGATACTTGGTGCTTCTGCTACTATGGAAGTGGCCTCTAGGAGGGATCCTGAAAGGAACAAGTTGGAGTATGTTCGAATAAAGGTGGGAGGTGCTGATGTGCTCACTATGGTGGATAGTGGGGCTTCTCACAACTTCATGGGCAAAGATACTGCGAAAGAATTGGGCTGAAGTTTGTACTGGCAAAAGCACAAATGAAGACAGTGAATTCTCCTCCCATTGAGATTCTTGGTATAGCTGAGAGGGTGGACACTACACTTGGTGAATGGACCGGGAAGGTGGACTTCACTATAGTGCGGATTGATGACTATGAAGCTGTATTGGGGATGGAGTTCATGAAACAATTTGATGCTATGATCGTTCCACATTTGAAGAAGCTCTACATTTATGATGGAAGGGATGATGTACCCATTGGTGTTCCAACCATTGGTGTGACAAGGCCTGATTCTAAACTGGGAGTGATGCAAATGGAGGATAAGGAGAAGGTGAACAAGCGATTGTCTAGTGTTGAGACAAAGCTTGTGGAGCAGTCATTGGTCATCAAGACACTTTCAGATAACATCTTGGATTTGACAAGAAAGCTAGAGTTGGTGGAGGATGATGATGATGATGAGGAGGTATATGTGAGGTCGGATGTCCAGAGGGAAGACCGGGTTGCTTATCTACAAAGGATGGAGATTGAGGATCCTGATAGGTGGATAGAATTGATTAGTGAGGGAGAGACTTCAGGCTCTACTCCCTCTACATCTTCTTATTTCGATGAAGAAGATGGGGCTCATTGTTAGCTGCTCATGGCAGTGAGTCCTTAAACATGGTTGAGCAGGTATGATTGATGATGCAGGGATGGCTTGGCATCAAGCATCATGACATGTTGCAGATGAGATGGATGGAGTTTCCATGGACCTGAGCATGGATTATGGAGGTAGATTCTTGATGAGTCGAGGATGTGGCAGATGTTTGAGCAACAACTGATGATGGCATGAGGATGTTCACTCTCATGGATTGAGCGTGATGGTTGGATTAGCTACCCAACTAGTTCAGACATGAGGTCCGGAAGTGTGCAGAGATATGTTGGCATCGTGCTGGAGTATCATGGCAGAGGTTCGCATAGGGACACATGATGAGGTCGACACGAGATGTTGCAATGGAGATTCTGGCAGAGGGGTCGATGATCATGGATCGAGATGATATCTGATGGAGAGCATACCGTTGAGGTGCATACCTTGGTATGGTGAACTTGGTGGCAGTTGGTCACTAAGTCGAGGCATGATGGAGATGAGGCTCTACATATGTTGCAGGGATGTTTGCCTTATGTGGAGAGGTCGACATCGTGGATGATGGTGATCTTGGTGGATGGCTACAGGGATGGGATGTTGTCGAGGACGACAATGATTTCAGGTGGAGGAGGATGTAAGGCCTTCGAGTTGCGGTGCGACGGGCGCCGGTGGAAACGTGCACGAGGGCACGCGGGCAGGCGTGTGGGCGGGCGCGCGGGCGGACGCACGAGCGCACGGACGAAACGACAATGCGGAAGATATGCGACAATATATGCGACGAAAGGGAGACACTTAAAATACGACTAAGTGTTGAACATAATATATATGCGATGGATAAGAAGCTTGCAAAGCCGACTTGTAAAGTGGTTGTGGGCGTATGTTGGGGTCGGCCAAGGGGCTACACACCCCATGTAAAACCAACGCATGAAAGTGTATATATGTGAGAGCCTTGAGCTCATTTCAACCATCGAATTCTCATCACTTCTCTATGCATAAGAGGAAGGGGTAAAGTGAAAGCTGTGCAGGTTTGGGTAGATCTGCGCATAGCTCATGCACACTATCTAAAGTGCAGTTTTGGACTTGTCTTGTGCCGGTTGAGGTGTGGGCAAGGTGTGCCCGGGTTCGATGTATGTGCAGAAATTGTGCAGGACTTGGTAAGGGGAATTAGTGGCTCGGGTGAGCACTATCCTTTATGCAAGAGGTGTACATGTATTATAAAAGGCAGGGTTGCCTCTCTTTGTAACATTTGGCTAAGTGTAGACTTGGTTTGGCAAGGCACACTTGTACATTGTAAAACTGATATTCTTAATATATTGTCGGGCATACTCACATTACGGGGAGTTGCCCCTCCCCTTTATACTTGTTGAAATTGTTGTTGTTCTTGGTATAATTGCATGATGATAATGAATGAGTATGGGCTTCATTAAGTATAAAGGATAATTGCAAGTTTACTTGGTTGCGAAACTCAAGCTAAGTGATGTTAATGTGAAAGTAGGCGTAGTCCACGAATGTTAGTATTGGTAAAAAGAAAGCGTTCGGTGGTGCCGCACCTTGCTACAAGCGGTTGCAAGACTATCGCGGGTGTAGGGTCGTGACAGGTGGTATCGGAGCAGCTGATCCGGGTATTGAAGGGTGATGCTATTGAGCAAGGGTTGCTCGTGACAGGTACTTGCAGGTGAAGGAAACCGTTTCACACGAAGTGGAACAAGGGTCGGTTCAGGTTGCAGGTGACTTGGTAAAGATGTCTATCTTGTAGAAATTGGGTTTTGTAACTTTCAAAGAATTTGAAGGAAGTCTACTTGAAGAGTCAGAGAAAGTAAGACAAGGATTTGCAGAGTATGGCAAAAGGTTGTTTGAAACAAAGGATGCTCTTCATGCCTTGGTCAAGGAAGGGGTTTTTGATAGGAATAAGGAGGAAGCCTATCAACTTGCGAAGGAAATGGACTTGCTTGAAGCAGAACTCAAGGAACTAGAAATAAGACAGAAATTGAATCAGAAGAAGTGGGATTGCCTAGCTCTTGAGGTAAGGCATCTCAAAGCCTTGAAGAAGAAGGTTGAGTCTGATCGAAAGAATGAAGATGCTTCTGTGGGGATGATGCAGATACTTGGTGCTTTTGCTACTACGGAAGTGGCCTCTAGGAGGGATCCTGAAAGGAACAAGTTGGCCAATCTGCAAAAGACTCAGTAAGCACGAAGATGTCTAAATTTAAAAGGGTTTTCACCCTTAGTCTAGATAAGTTGTGTCGGTTTTGGAGATCTCTCCATGGTCCGCAGACCATGGGATTGTATAAAAAGGGAGGTCTTAGAAGATCTAAGTAGACAAGACAGTAAGTAAGTTAGAAGTCATGAGTGATTGGTAAGTTTGGGGGAGCTAAGAGCAAGAGTCTTAGCGTAGGAAGAGGCTCTGCAGCTGAGTAAGCAGAGGCCTATGGCGGAAGTCCATAGCTGAGTGCGCGGACCCTACAATTGTGTGCGTAGGGCAGATAGAGTCTGTACTGGGAATTTGAATCATAAATAAAGAGAAGTATTCTGGAATCACTGTGTTTTTTATCTCTGATTATTGCATCCAATTATGATATGTTAAGTTTTTGGTTTACATTATAATATTAAATTGATGTGCGAATGTATTTGTTTCTAATTGTTATTTGAACGCGAGTAATAATATATGTTTACACGAGAGTAATCTTAATTACATGGTAAATTTTTCTAACCACTAAGATAATTAGGGAAATGAGACAGTAACATAGTTACAAAGGCGCGTAAGTGCCTGAATCATTGCCTAGAGTTATGCGAAGGACAGTCGGATACCTTCACATAGGTTCTGAAAGACGGAAGAGGAAATACATTGATAAGCCCTAAAGGCTTATCGATCTACGCGAAGTCAGGGATTAAGGTAGAAAACCAACATCACAACCATCTCAGGATGCGGAAACTTGGTTCCTGCGTCCCCCCATATTGCTTCGAGTGAGATTTCAGTCTGTGGTCAGTGGACTAATGCCGAAAGGGCTAGTAGTGTAGGGATCTGCTTGGTTTCCTAATGTTTAAGCTAGGCCAAGGCCCATCAATCCAACATTTCTATATTATATCATGTAAGGTATTCTAGCCACAGAGATTTCTGATTTTCTTTGCTCTTTACAGGCTCTCTTAGGCTCCAACTAGGATCAGATTTCATCCCCAGCTGTCACTACCCAGTCTGTGGGGTGGACTAAAAGGTCTTTTGATCATTAGTGTGAAAGATACATACAGTTTGACAAAGATATGTAAATTACTATTATCGAATTCTGGAAAATTAGGATTTTATTTTTTATGCAGTTGGAAAATACTAAGGCTATTTAACAGTAAGGTTTCTTTTTGTAAGTTCAGTAATGTGGTTAAACTGCTAATAGTCATACTTCAAAAAATCACTTCTGAACGATCCAAGTAGTGTCGTGCTAAGTCGGGAATAGAAGACCCAATTCAACTTCAATTCAATATCAATGCATGAATAACTACGGTGTTGCAGTATTTTATGTAAGCCCAATTTTTTTGAATACTGGAGGTGTTTAGTAGGTTTGAGAATGCCCTTTACTAGCCTTGGGTATGATATTCTCGTATTGCTCTATCTTAATGTATTTATGTATGGCTTTGAATTAGACGTTCTAGCAAAAGATGAATGTGGACTTGTAGAAGAGAGATGTGCTAGTCAAAGTTGAATTTGAATTCACATAGGAGACATGTGCAGAGGATGAAATCATGTGAAAGTCTGAGTGAAATCTTACTTGTTTGACCAAGTCTGAGTGATTAGTTGGTTTCTCTATTTAATGGTTAGATAGAAATCTGTTAGAAATTAGTTAAATTGTTGTTAGTGTTAAGAGTGTCAAACTGTGTTGTTTATTTCTATATTAATGATGATAAGGGCAAGCTAAGCCCCATTCATTTTCTAGTTTACCTTCATACATGTTTCTACCTGTAAAATTAACATGGTAGCAAAGCAAGTCATTAAGGGAAGAGCTAATCTATTTCTGACAAAGTGGAGAGCATATAGATCATGGAAGAGCCGATCTATCATGGGGTGTAGGTGAAGAATGTGTGCAAGGAGGTGAACCTTGAAACTGCTTGGCATTTCCATGTCAATCAAAGAAGAGGGTTGTGGGAATTCATCAAAGAAATTTCCCTCAAGTTACAGGGAAAAGTTTGAGCCTGATCGCTAAAGTTAGCTATGAATTTCTATCAACATAGAGTCATCAACGGTTAAGAATCATCATCAACAGTCTGATCAAGCTGCACTAACGGCCTTGAAGAAGCTATTCTGAGCAGCCTGTAATCATGTTGGCTTTTGATGGCAAATGCATCAAATAATTGTTGCTTCGCAATTTGTCTACGAAGATGGTTGTCGTTAGTGGAATCATTGCAGTGAACATGTGAGAATTGGAGGAGTTAGGGTTTGACTTCCTAGCAATGTGTCTGATTTTTATGGCCGAATAGAGAACATCAATGAGAACTGATTATGCAAACGGCAAGGGAACGAGTCAGAATGAGTAGCTTCTTTCGAACAATCTTCCAGTAAAGGTTCTTCAACTTCAATGAAATTATAGTAAAATTATTCAACTTTGGTTATTGGTTGGAGGGAAAGTATATTGCCGAAATTTGTAGAGGGAGGATTTTATGATTACTAATTTTTTCATAAAACAAAAAAATAACAAAAATCTTAATCGCTAATGCTAGGTAAAATATCTAGTTTCCACTATTGGTAACCTATCCTTCATCATTTTTCTTTAATGGTTTCGACAAGTAACCTAGGGTAAACATAGGCACAATTCTTGTTGGCAAGAGTTATGAGTTTCGATCTTTGAGGATGAAAATTTTCAATTTTCTTATTAAAATTAGTGGAGAATGGTTTCTCAGAGTTTGATCAAGCAAATTTTACAAGTCATGATTAATGTTCAATGAAATAAGCTTGCAAAATTGAGGAAAAAGGAAAACAAGGCCAAGTATTTGATCTAAAGTTCAGTGGATGATTTGATTTTTGCCAGAATAATATGGGCATCTAGTGCAAAGTGAACCTAGGATACGCTAGAGTTTGTTGGTATTCCAACCGAGAATAACATGGGTATCTAGTGCAAAGCGAACCTAGGATACACTAGAGTTTGTTGGTATTCGAACCAGACAAATATATAAATAAGAAAAAAATGCCTTGCGGTGTTTCCTTTGCAACATATGGTGCAAATGCTAGTTAGAGGTGCTCTAGAACCCAGTATGGGGTAGATGTCAAGCCTAAATGTTTAACATCTAACATTTAATATTTAACAAATTTAATCTAATGTCAATGTCGGCCCTAATTAAAAATTGATACAGAGATAGATGTGTAGGCTTAAATATTTAAAATTTAACATTTATATGTGATGTAAATTAAAAAATAATAAAAAGGTTAAAGGTAATATAGATCCAAGTATGGTGGAGATGTTGTAGTGTAAACATTTAAATCTTGGCTTAATAAAAAAATAAAAATAATATCAATAATAAAATTCAATTTTTTATATTATAATTTTGTTTTGTAGGTCATCTTAGCACCTCCAACTTAGAAATTATGCTCAAGTAAAGTGGATAAGTAAAAACTTGCATAAATTTTGGTGGGTAGTAAAAGTCTACACATTTACAATTTTACTTTAAAGTGGATAAGTAAATAGTTGGGTCAAGTAGAAAAACTTGCATAAATTTTGGTGGGTAGTAAAATTCTACACATTTACAATTTTACTTCTACATAAGTGTTAAAGAAAACATAAATGATGGTGGGAAGTAAATCTTGTAAATCTTATTCCTATCCATTTTTTATGCAAAGATTTGCTTGAATTGTGGTGGAAAGGAATTGATGGTAGATATGTTATTTATTTGGAAGGTTTTTTGCAAAGCTTAAGAGTAAAAAATCACTACTCAAATATATAAAAATCATGCATGAATATTGCAACCATATCCATAAATTACGATATAAAATATGCAAGTCAATTATCCATACGACATTGCATTATGCAAATGCTCCAATAAGGCCTCAAGTTATGGTCCAATCAAATGCTTGGGTTTTTTTTTAATAATATCGAAAAATAAATATTTATTTTTCAAAGTAAACATTATAATTTGCATTATTCAATGCTAAACTAATAGCGATCGACAAACAAATCAATTCTTAGAGTCTTGCCTTGGTAGGGACTAATAATGAATCCATAATCATATTTAAATTTAATTAATACACACATAAAAATTAATGCTTACAGTAAACCTACAATATAGCAAGTTTCTTAACC
Organism: Pinus tabuliformis; assembly: GCA_031772625.1. Lineage (NCBI taxonomy): Eukaryota > Viridiplantae > Streptophyta > Pinopsida > Pinales > Pinaceae > Pinus > Pinus tabuliformis. Next base: position 722,021,197 of record CM062817.1, on the reverse strand, counting down.
ATGGATATCGACCCCACTTTATTGTGGATATTATTAACTTCTAAATAGGTTTTGTTACAATACCATGACTTATCAATACCACATGCCCAAAAATCATAACTAATTTCACAATAAAAAATTAAAATGTAAAATACTTTAGACATTACATATAACATTGGCTACATAGAGTGAAAATTTTCAGTGATATGGATGGACGGAGGGGGAGAGAGGGAAAATGTGTGAGAGAGAGAGAGAGAGAGAGGGATAGGGAAAGATGGATCAAACCTAGATATGGTATGTGTATATAAAAACTAACCTAGATCCATCTTAATCCCAGAACTATCAAGAGCGGAGAGGGATCAAATCACTTTTCACTTTAAAGGAGGTTTGTATCTCAAGATATTTGATCCCTCTAAACCTTTGATAGATCCTGGGTTAATATGGATCTGGTATATAATAATTATTAAATTATTTTTTAGTATCATTGTCTTTCATTACCTTGATAAACAAACCACCTTAAGATGAAATGAATAATTTTGGTGTGAAATATGTAGCCTATGACTCTGTTGGATTGCATTGTGTGGATCCCAAGCTGATAAATAAGATTACTAATCAAGTGATGGTTGTTGCTTTGTCTTCTTTGCTTAAACTTCAAATGCCTTTTTAATAGTTGAGTTATAGCCAAAACAAACCTAATAGATAGTTGTCCAATCTTTAATCATTTGCTATATTAGATTCCACATTCACTCTTTTCACTATAAACATACCCAACTAAGAAACTTGCCAAACAAAATGTGCTCCACCTCTATTGTTCCAAACTATAACCAACTTAAAAACTGTAAAATAACTCAATATTCACCTTCATAACAAAATACATAAAAACCTATGACTTACCTATATTATTCTCTCACGATATTCAAAAATATGATTTATTTTAAGTTAGAAGCCATTTATTTTATGATAATTTTGATGTTTCATTAGTATTGGTTGGTATTTTATTTTGAAGTGTCGATGATGCTGGTTGCAGAGATATCAAAATGTATAAATAATATTTTAATGTTAAAAAAGTATTGAGATTTACTCGAATTTTTAAGTTATCTTATTAAAAGCACGTCACTTATTAAAAGTATGTTCACAAATTACAATGAAAAGGATAATACTAAATCTTCATGCACTTAACCACGACATCACATCAAGGTTCACGCCAAGCCTCACGTAACATATCTAACCTGACAACAGACAACTAAGTTCCAAAAACATAGTCTAAGTATAATGCGGTAGTCTAATTAGCTGGAAGAATGGCCGTAAAGTTATGGAAATTTTAGTTATTTTTAGACAAAATTTAGTAAAGATTTTTGTAAATCCAAGTTATAATTGTTAAACTTCAAAATTTTAAGTGTCTTTTTTTGATAGATTCATTTTCACCATAAAAACATAATTCAAACAATGCTTTTACAAGATTTTTTAAATTTTATTACCTAAATTCCAACCACTTTTAACCACAATTCCTCCGCCTCAATAAACAACTCCAATTATAGTAATCACCACCTACAATAAACCTGCAAGAGCGAAAAATGATGCACGATTGCTAAAGGTTATCTTGCTCCCTGCATAACACACTTTCCATAGAGCTGGGCCGACTTCCTTTATTTAAGGCAGTATTCCTACTGATTTGTTGATCCACAATTAACAAATCACACAGTGCTCATGTATTTCCCAGCGCTGAAAGGACAACAAGAAGTCTTCCAGAAAATGACTCTCTTTATGTGTCATTGGTCAAAATTCCGATGACAGTGTGGACTTCCTTTCTGTGCAAGTAGTATTGATGTCAAGAAATCGTACATGGAACAGCTTTCAAGACAATGTTTTTCATGTTTAATATTGGACTACAAATTTTCTAAAGCTCAAACTTCTTACCAAAGCTTTAAACCATATCCTCAAAAAATAAAAAAATATATACTATCTTTAAGTGCAGTCACATCCTAACCTGTCTCTGTAACAAAGAAATGGCAGCGGTCGGAAAAATAAATTGCACCACGCCAACCGCTGGTAGCAGGAAGCCTACAAAGTAATGGACATGTATGCAATAAGATTAATGGAATACAGCTAATTACCCTTTTTCAAAGGATATATGAAAGGAGATGGAGAGAATTATAGCAGTGGAAAGTGTGCGGAAACGCCTTCGAATGAAGAGTGCTTGTGATTTAGCTTTGAGAAAAAAAGAGTTAAACTATTATGAAGTTGTATTATGCTTAATATAGTCAGGTATTTGATGGGAAATAAACTCCATATTCTTTGAGAGGAAGTATTTATTTTTCTTCCAAATATTTTATGTGTTGGACTTAGAAGTGTACAACTTAGAATTTAGAGATTTTTATTTTTATTTTTATTTATTTATTTTTTTTGGTATATTTGAAAGTTTATGGTATGACACTTGATGGAATTTATTAAAAAGATAAAAATTTTAATTTTAATAATACTAATAGAGCATTATATTTTTTAAATGAATACTTTATAAGATTTGAAATGAATTTAATTAATAAAATATATATCTTAAACTATAATATTTTTTATTCATTGATAAAACTGAGTTACATAGAAAATAGGTAGACTCATAGTAAACTTTACATTCCATATTTCAAAAAATAAAGAGACACACCATTAAAACTATTCTTGAAGATAGTAAGAGATTAAAGACCATTTTCCAATCATCTCATACATCACCCAAAAAGAAAATATAATTCGTACCATAATACTCAAATCCAAGACGTGGGAGCATTTCCATAATAACATTACTTCCATTCTTCTCCACATACCATACATCACTTAGGAATGAAACAATAGTGCACACCCAAAGCACCTTGTCTAATAAAACTTGACTGAGGAAACTTCGAAGTCATAAGTGTTACCGCACAGGAGTTTCCTCTCGCATCGAGGGAAAATCAAAACCACACCAACCATTAACATCATATCCAGATCATAGACAATATGTGCGAATAGAGGTACAAGGTGAAATGGATGCCAATAAATGTAGCCGACTAGGGTGAAATGGATGCCAACCCAAAATCCAAAATAGCAGGGAGAAGTGCTAAGATAACATAAATGAACTAGCCAATGATGGGTCTAAAAAATAACCAGCATTACAACACCATCTATGAATCGAAGGACAAACATGATATTGAAATGGCTGCTCCCACCAACACTACATAAAATCCAGAGAGGCCATGAAACCACCTAATGCCCAACAAGCACATATTTGAACAAACAAGAGCAACATTGTGCAAGTAAAATAATTATATTGGGACAAACCAAGTTTCCCCATAAAAGTGCACTTCATCGACAAGCATCATAAGTCGTTTAATTGAGCGTAAAAGCTAAAAAAAGTTGAAACCACCATGACGAGATCATATCTGGAGATTGATTTCCAAAATGGGAACATACAAGCATAATACCAACCAGTGTTATTCATGGTAAGAGGAGATTATAGTGAGATCCTGAGCACTGTCAACTAACATTTCAGTAGGATCACCTAGTGGATCAGTGAGATCACTTGAAGTTGAGTCCGACACCAGAGAGCTTTCCACTTGGTCCAATCGAGAATCCACATTATCTAAATAGAATGGTTCATGAGCATAAATTTGATATCCTCCAGTGAAGAGAACACATTATAGTTCTCAACTTGTTTGTCTTTAAAAATTAAGTGCAACAAGGTGTCCATTTTTTGGTATAGAGCCAAAGAATTCAGGAAATTAAGTATTCGTTTCTTGAATTTGACAGGATTAGGAACCCTGTTCATAACATCTCCTGCAACATCTGAATATGAGTGATACAAACGTTCCCCAATCTTCTTAGAATCTCACAAAAGGATTTCCTTTTGCACTTCTAGAGGAACAACGTCAAAGAAAGTACCAACTAAATCATATGAAAAAGGGTGAATTCCTTTGAAATTGACATTACCCACTCCACCCCTTCGACTTACAATTTTTTGGCGAGGAGGCATGATTACAATGACAAGTGAACAAACTAGAAAACCATTAAGAGACCCTATACTAGTAAATTAAGAAAAATGATGAGACATATCCTTGTAACCCCAACCTCAAAATCAACAAATCATCCCCCAATTGCCACATCAGAGGACCAAATCCATCAAATAGTTAAACTCACCATAACACAAAGACATAACATACAAATTTCCCCAAAACCATAATAAGCAATGAAAGCTACAAATACTCAAACAAAGGGCAAGAGTAAATTCAACACCCAAATCATTCAACATGGCTAGCAATGCGAAATGCAGAGTAATTAAAAAGTATATCACAACATTGACGCACATAAACTCAAATTTATTGGCTCAAAGTACATTTCTTCAAGGTAACACATATGCATCCAAATGAGACGCTATGATAATGAAAATCCTCTATTAACATAGCACTAACACTTCTAAAGACATGTAAATTCTATAAGACAAACATGCTAACATTTACATAATTCAAAGCTGGAAAATGGAGATTGGATACCTCTCAAATCACTACCAAATATCTGAACTCAAACTGAAAGAAGGGTTGAATCTCTACATGCGGTAGATGAGAAATAATGCATTGCAACTTTATATTAAACCGGATGAAGGAGGTCGATGATAAATCCCCACCTCCACTCCCACGTGACACGTACTTTAGCCACCCTGACGCCATAACTAAGCATTTAAATCGACGAGACACCCATTTATCAATCCCAAGGCCATTAGTAGTCTACTTCCACACCTCCTCTAGGCTGAGACATCTGTGATGCATATAACACAGTTTCCAAGAAATCTCTCCCTCTTTCTTTGTTAGCACCCCCATCGAGGAATGGAACATATAGCTTAAAGTTGTTAACAAAATGTAAATTGCATTTCAAAGATACTAATATGAATGTTAAAATAACATTTTGATTTTTTCTTTTATATGGACATGTATACATGAAATTAAATATAATAGGAGACTATCTATCAAAGGAAGGTCAAAGGTTTTGATGGGTTCAATAGGATTTAAGGAGGTTATAGATGGTAAATCAAGTTTTTTTTCTCCAATGTACTTTTTGAAAGTTAGGTTGTGTTTCAGTTTAGGCCAACTCTAATGTTGGATGGAAGAAGGAGTTGTCCAATAGCTTGATACTATCACCAATGTTATACAAGACTTGTTTGAACTTAAATACTCCTTAAGATAATTTAACCCCACAAATTACTTGTCACCCTCAATTCCTCCCCATGAGATTTAAAAGTAAATCCTAATAAAACTAAACCCTGTACAAACCAACTAGTCTAACAACTTACAATGAATCCAAACACTTTTTATTTTATGTCTATCTATTTTTCCAACTACCATTTATTGTTTATGGGAACCACTCTTTCATATTTCTATTTTTGGTTGGCGACTTTGATTGTTGATGGGAAGGCGTAGTTCATATTTCTATTTTAGGTTGACGAGTTTAGTTGTAAATGGGAAGGAGTAGTTCATATTTCTATTTTCGCTTAGTCACTTTGATTGATTAGTATACTCTACTTGTACTATGCCTGTTCCATTCAAGTTAAAGTAATTTAGCCCCACAAATTAAGTGTCACCCTCAACTCCTTGACATGAAATATAAACATAAATACTAATAAAACTAAGCCCTATACAAACCAACTAATCTAACAACTTCTAATGAATCAAAACACTTTTTACTTTATGTTTATCTATTTTTCCAATATCATTTATTATTTATGGGAATGAGTAGTTCATATTTCTATTTTTTGTTGGTGTCTTTGATTGATTAACATAGTCTACTTGTAATATGCCTAGTCCATTCAACTTAAAATAATTTAACCCCCACAAATTAAGTGTCACCCTCAAATCCTCTTTATGAAATTTAAACATGAATCCTAATAAAATTGAACCCTATACAAACCAATTAATCTAAAAACTCATAATGGATCCAAACACTTTTTATTTTATATTTATTTATTTTCGCATTATCATTTATTATGTCACTGCCAAGTGACATATTTTTTGTGTTCTAGTATTAGTTTGGCAACAAGACTATATATATTTTTAATTTCTAATGTAAACATTAGACTTTTGGATTTCCAAGACGTTGATGTCACCGTGCTGCCACCACTAGTGCTACAGAGCGCAAGGCGTGACGTCAACATTCAGTTGTGTCAAGGGTTAATGAATGACTATTTTCTGTTGATTGGCACGGTTGCTATATGTCTCCGGTAATGCAATATTTAGTACAACACAAATGGGGTCCACCCTATTACTTTTGTTGAACTATTCTACTTTCTATTTGTCCCTCATTTTTATCACCATGTGGTCATGTGGTCTTTAGTGTAACGTATAAAATGGAAAAAGTAGCTGTTTTAGCATTTAAAAACATTAAATATAAAACTAATATAAATTTAGATTAAATATATAACCATGTAAATTTTCATTACAAATTTATATCCTTCCATTAAAAAACATATATTAATATTGTATAGTTTAGAATTAAGCATTTAAAAAAAAAAGAGAATATATATTTATTTTTATTAATGAATTATGATTCGAAAGTGTTTGAATGTATAATAATTAGAAAAAATATAGTAATTTAATTGTCAAATCAATAATAGAAATAACCATTACTAATCATATAATTTTGTAATAAATTATTTTGAAAAATTAAGCCTCCTTGTAATTTGATTTTTGTGTTATATGCTTAGTATTAGGTAATAGGGATGCAATCTACCACAAAACATGATAATCCCTTTCTAATTATTTAGTGTCGGCACAAGAGACAACATTCGCCTTCATATTTTTATTTCAGATTGCAATGTGTAAAAAAAGCAAAAACAATGATATTGCCACCCCTTAGTTTTTGTTTTTGTTGTTTATGAGATAAATAGTTTATATTTTATTTTTTTGTTGGCAACTTTGATTATTGTAGAAAACTAGTTTATATTTCTATTTCAAATTAATGGCTTTGATTGATTATGACAAAGAGTAGTTCATATTTCTATATTAGGTCGGTAGCTTTGATTGAATACAAATTATGAGTAGTAGTTCATATTTCTATTTCAGATTGCAATGTGCAAAAGAAACAAAAAATGTGATATTGCCACCACTTAGCTTTTGTTTTTGTTGTTTATGAGATAAATAGTTTATATTTTGTCTTTTTATTGGCAACTTTGATTATCGTAAGAAATCTAGTTTATATTTCTATTTCAAATTAATGACTTTGATTGATTATGAGAAAGAGTAGCTCATATTTCTATATTAGGTTGATGGCTTTGATTGATTACAAATTATGAGTAGTAGTTAATATTTTTATTTCAGATTGCAATGTGCAAAAAAAACATTAACAGTGATATTGCCATGCCTTTGTTTTTGTTTTTGTTGTTTATGAGATAAATAGTTTATATTTTATTTTTCTGTTGGCAACTTTGATCATTGTCAGAAAACTAGTTTATATTTCTATTTCAAATTAATGGCTTTGATTGATTATGAGAGAGTAATTCATATTTCTATATTAAGTCGGTGCCTTTGATTGATTACAAATTATGAGTAGTAGTTCATATTTCTATTTCAGATTGCAATGTGCAAAAAAACAAAAACAGTGATATTGCCACCATTTAGCTTTTGTTTTTTTGTTGTTTATGAGATAAATAGTTTATATTTTATTTTTTTATTGGCAACTTTGATTATTGTAAGAAAACTAGTTTATATTTCTATTTCAGATTAATGGCTTTGACTGATTATAAGAAAGAGTAGTTCATATTTCTATATTAGGTTGGTGATTTTGATTGATTACAAATTATGAGTAATAGTTCATAATTTTATTTCAGATTGCAATGTGAAAAAAACAAAACAGTGATATTGCCACCTTAGTTTTTGTTTAGTTTTTGTTTTTGTTGTTTATGAAACAAATAGTTCATATTTTATTTTTCTGTTGGCAACTTTGATTATGGTAAAAAAAATAGTTTATATTTCTATTTCATTTTTCTGTTGGCAACTTTGATTATGGTAAAAAAAGTAGTTTATATTTCTATTTCAGATTATTAATGGCTTTAATCTTTGATGGATGAGAAAAAGTAATTCATATTTCAGATTGTTTCAGATTGACGGCTTTAATTGATTATGGAAGCGGCTTTAGTTCATATCTCTATTTCAGGTTAGCGGCTTTAGTTCATATCTCTATTTCAGGTTGGTTCATATCTCTATTTCAGGTTGGCGGCGTTCGTTGATTCGCATAGTAGAGTTTAATTTTACTATGCCTAATCCATTCAACTCTAAGAAAGTGAGGCCCAACCTGCGCAAAGAAAACTTATAATAATGAACCTTTGTTGGGGGCAGAATTAAGGAAAAGACAAAAATCAAAACAGAAAAAACATCTTCAGCAAATTCAACGAGGAGGAAAAAAAGTGTCACCTTGCGCCCTCGTCAAGCAGGCAGAGACTGATAGTCTGCTAAACAGTTCAAATCTGTCATGGCTGGACTAGCGTCTATAGAAATTGATTTGGTGGTGGGAGTCTTGTGGTTCGCGTGCGTGAATGCTGCGGCGGCGGCTGAGCCGGAATGGCTTGAGCTGGAATTTCGTTATCTGAAAGAAATAAGGGCGACAGAGATCCTTGTGTTGTGCTCTGTGGTCGTTGTAGTGCTGTTTTATATCATTCCCCCACGATATTCCTGCCACCAGTGTTATCTCGTGGACTTCGCCTGTTACAAGCCGCCGGAGGAGCGAAGGGTTAACACAGAGCTGAGCATATATCTTTCGGCGAGGAATGAGGATAAGTTTTTCGGTGGTGAGAGAGCAAAATTTCAGTGGAGATTACATCGGCGATCCGGGCTGGGGGAAGAAACGTGCCTTCCCCGCTGCTATTTCAACGATAAAAAGGTGGCGACGTTGGAGGAAGTGCGTGTGGAAATGGAGGAGTGCTTCGTGGCCGTTCTGGACGAGCTGTTCAGGAAGACGTGCGTGGAGCCTTGGGAGATTGACATTCTCATCGTCAACGTCTCCACTTTCGGGCCGGCGCCGTCGCTGACAGCGTGGATCGTGAATCGCTACAAGATGAGAGAGAACGTGAAGACCTTCAATCTCTCCGGCATGGGTTGCAGCGCCAGCCTTATAGCAGTGGACATGGCCAAGGACCTTTTCAAGGTCTATCGTGGCTCCTATGCTCTGGTAATCGGCAGCGAGAACATAACGGCCAACGCCCACTATCGGGGCAACAATAAGTCCATGATGATCACCAACTGTCTCTTCAGAGTCGGTGGCTACGCGTTGCTTCTGTCGAACAAAGGCAACGAGGCAGGCCGGGCAAAGATGAGGCTCCTTCACTTGGTCAGGACGAACGTGGCCGCCGTGGATGAGGCCTACGACTGCGTGATGGTAAAGGAAGACGACGAGGGGCTCTCTGGCGTTTCCCTCGATCCGTTACTCCCGGACGTGGCGGGAGACGCTGTGAGGAAGAACATGGCCACGTTGGGCCCCAAAGTGCTCCCCATAACGGAGCAGCTCTACTACGCCTACAATATGATATGCATCAAGGCCTTGAAGATGAATTTGAAGCCTTATATTCCTAATTTCAGGCTCGCCTTCCAGCATTTCTGCGTTCATCCCGGGGGTCGACGTGTGATCAACGGTATCGGGAAGAGCCTCCGGCTTAGTGATTACGAGCTGGAGCCGTCTCGCATGGCGTTGCATCGCTTCGGGAACACTTCTGTGAGCGGGATCTGGTATGAAGCGGCTTACATGGAAGCCCAGCGACGATTTAAGGTGGGAGATCGAATTTGGCAGATAGGACTGGGTTCCGGATTCAAGTGTAACAGCGCAGTGTGGGAAGTGATGAGAGAAACCCATCCTTTGCAGAGCACTGTTTGGGATGAGTGCATCCACAGGTATCCCTGTGATACTCGTAATAATTACCCCGATGATTACTGTGACAGATGGTCATGATCAGCTTTCCTTCTGAATAACTCGCCGAGATGGTTACGTCTGCTCCCACCCCATTCGACGAGACTCTGGACATTGAATCGAAAGGAACAACACAGCTAAAAATAATAAAGAATGAAAGTGAAAATAAATTTAAAAGCAATTTAAAAATAAAATTATAATTGTTAAAAATAATGGTCATTTGGGATTGCCTAGGTTCCAATTATGTGAGTGGAATTGTTATTATCCTCTCCAAATATATGTTTAAATTTTTATTAATGATATGATTAACTTTGATGTTTTTAATGTCCAATTGTTATTATCCTCTCCAAAATTGTTATTATCCTCTCCAAATATATGTTTAAATTTTTATTAATGATATGATTAACTTTGATGTTTTTATGTCTTATAATTATTATGGTAATGACTTGCAACATTGACATTTTTAAGTCATTGTATTGGTAGATTAACTAAAAAAAAATGAATAACAATTAAAAAATAGAGGAATCTATAAAATGATATAATAAAGGCTCTTTTGTTAAGATAATTGTAGTAATAAACTTCAAATCTGATACATATGATTAGAAAATACTTCAACAACTCATACCAATTAATGTAGTAGAGAAATTTATTTTCCAACCCAACTCATACCAATTAATGTAGTAGAGAAATTTACTTTCAAACTCACTGAATAGTGAGATGGAGCTATGGTAAATACTCAACAAAAAAATAGGAGTAACAAATAACTTGAATAGAGATACCACGTCCCATAAATAAATTCATAACTTGGCCCCTTTAAGGTACCATGTTCTCAACTAACAAAAAGGGGTGCAAGCATCTAGGAAGAGAGGTAACTCGACCCCTCTCAACAATAAAGCTCAGCCCAACAATGATAAATGCTTACGAACACTTTAGTTAGGGAACTCAATGCCTCCAAATATTGAAATCAACCCTCTTTTTACAGTAGCAAACTCACCCCCCTTAGGAGAGATAATCGACCTCTTTATTGGTTGTAGGATTCAACCCTTTAAGGTGCACGTCCTGGCCCCTTCAGAATGGTAAGACTCGACCTTTACAAAAGTGTTGAACCTGACCCTCTTCCATAAGAATCTCGACCTTGGATTTATGGGAATGTTTGGTCCTCAAGCATGTGACTCTGATTGGATCTCTACCTCCAATAAACTCAACCTCCAACAAATATATAGAAAGCCCAATATTAGAAGACAAAATCAACTTATAAAACTATTACCTACTTATCTTCTTCAAATCTGAGTGATCTTGCTTGCAAAATTAGCTAGGGTGTATGGTTTCAACACCGAAAATAGCAACCAACAGTAAGGTCTCAAAAAACCCTGGTCCCTTCTACAAGATCTCTCCAATTTTTTTTTTCTTAAATGGAAAAATGATAAAATGAGGAGAGACTCCTCATTTTACTTCTTTTATAACTCATTTACCATTTTTTTCATTGTTTAACCCTTTTATTTTAATAAAGTCACTTTAGTGGGTTTTCTCACTTTATATTTTTGAAGTGACTTTTCATTAGCCTAGGACTCTTTTTCCCTTTTCACCACTTTAACCTTAGTAATGTTTTCTCCTAGGCAAATCATGTTCCCTTGATTAATTTTTCCCATCCTATCCTACAGGAGCCTTTTTAGGCTAGTGGCCCCCCTTCTTTATATCTCCTAAGCAGACTTTCCCTCAAGCAACTTTAGCCCCAAATGTTGGAGCACTTGTTCCCCTTCCCATGAGGCATCTTCAACTCATAGATCTTTCGATTTCACCAAGTACTCCTTAATAGTCTTGTTCCTCAAAATTCAATCCCTCACCTCCAAAATTTCTTCCAAAGCTAGAATTATATCTCCTTCATCATCCATGATGGAAGCTCTATAGAAGCGAGTACATGATGGCCCTGAGCCCTTTCGAGGCCAGAGACAAGGAAAACATTGTGAATATTACATCCCTCTAGGAGCTCTAGTTCATAGGCGAGCTCCCCCACATGGCTCACAATCCAGTAGCGCCCATAAAATTTAGGTTTAGGCTTGTTTTCCCCTTTATTTTTGACAAATGACTACCTGTAGGGCTACAAACAAAGATACACTCAATCCCAAACCTCAAAACTATGCTCTCTCTTATGTTTGTCTACATAGATTTTTTGTTGGTTCTAGGAAATCTGAAAATTATCTTTGAGGACCTGTAGTATGTCTTGGTTCTCCTGAACCCAATTTTTATCCAGAGGAGCTTGACTATCCCCAAATGCTTGATCCACAAATTTGAGGCTTCATATCCATACAAATCCTTAAAGGGTGTGATCCCAATTGACATGTGGTAAGTGGTGTTATAATAGTGCTCTCCCAGGTGTAACCACTTTACCCATGCTTTCTACTAGCCAGATACATAGTTTTTGAGATAACCCTCCAACCATTTGTTGATTATCTCAGTTTCTCCATCATTCTATAGGTGGTAGCTAGCGCAAGGTGTTAGCTCTGTCCCAACCAGTCTGAACAACTCCTGCCAGAATCCTCCCATAAACCGGCTATCCCTATCACTCACAATAGTTTTTGGCAACCCATGCAATAGTTTTTTATTTTTATGTTATATGTTTCATATTAGGTGATATGGATGCAATCTACCATGGAACATGATAATCCCCTTCTAATTATTTAGTGCCAACACAAGAGACAACATTCGTCTTCATAACATTATTAACTTCCATAATCTTTGTCCAATCAAGAAACCCGCAAGATTGCAAATCAAAGCTTACGTATCTAGGTATATCAAAAGGGTTGTTTTCATATAAAAGAAACCTGCAAGCTTGCAAATCGAAGCCTACTTATCTAGGTATATCAGAAAAGTTGTTTTCATATAAAGTAGAGACGAAATATTTAAGAGGAGGCATAAAGATTGTTTGTCTTGTCCTATTGTGTTATGTAAATATTTTGACTTGGTCAAATTATAAAAAAATAAAAATAGAAAAAGATAAAATACTTATTTTAGTCTTTTGAGTGCTTGGTAGATTAGGAGTTAGTCCCACTGTGTTATGACATTTTGACTTGGTCAAATTATAGAACAATAAAAATAGGAAAAGATAAAATATAGAAATTTAATTGTCAATTTTTTTTTATTAGAATATTAATTGTCAATTTTTTTTATTAGAATATTATATTAAGTGTTTTTTTTGTTTTTATTTAATGAACAATTTTTAGATTTTTTTGAAATATTAAATTCTTGCACAATAAACAAAAACTATATGGTGGCAATGCGTATTAAAAAACAAAAACAATGATATTGCCACCACTTGGTTTTGTTGTTTATTAGATAAATAGTTTATATTTTATTTTTTTGTTGGAAACTTTGATTATTGTAAGAAAGCTAGTTTATATTTTAATTTCAACTTAATGGCTTTGATTATGAAGAAGAGTAGTTCATATTTCTATGTTAGGTCGATGACTTTGATTGGTTACAAATTATTAGTAGTTCATATTTCTATTTCAGATTGTTTCACATGGACGGCCTTAATTGATTATCGAAGAAGGAGGTCATATAGCATAGTAGAGTTTAATTTTACTATGTGTAATCCATTAAACTCTAAGAAAGTGAGGCCCGACCTGCTTAAAGAAAACTTATAATTAATGAACATTTGTTAGGGTAAAATTAACGAAAAGAAAAAAATCAAAATAAAAAAATGCAGTCAAACTTATATGTGATTTACGCCAAAGTTCTACTTATAACTATTATGGATAAAAAAACCTCAATTCAGTTACAACAGATAAAACATTTTTAGCAAATTCAACGAGAAGAGGGAAAACAAAGCATCAATATAAATTATAAATTATGGATTATAGAGTTCTAACACCCGTGCCACCTTGCGCCCTTGCCAAGCAGGTTGAGACTGGTAGTCTGCTAAACACTTCAAATCTGTTATGGCTAGACTAGCGTCTATAGAAATTGATTTGGTGGTGGGACTCTTGTGTTTCACGTTCGTGAATGCGGCGGCGGCGGAGGCGGTTGAGCTCGAATTTCGTTATCTAAAAGAATTCATAGTTATAAGGGTGACAGAGATCCTTCTGTTGTGTTGTCTTGTCGTTGTAGGCTGTTTTATATGACTACCTTAAGATATTCTCACCATCAGTGTTATTTCTGGAGTTGTCTATAACGCGACTTTTTGAAAGCTTTTCCAGCGGATTTTTCCGGTCGAAATCCGGCAGGAATTATTGGAATCGCAAGTTTGATAGCTAGTTTCTGCACAATGAAAGCGTCCCAGGGGTTTTCCAGGGTGCTGAATCCAAATATGCAGTTAAAAAACCACTTTAACTGCAACAAATCAAGATTTGACCTCAATTTCTTCGCCGGATTCCGTCACCGGAATCTTCAAAAAGTCGCATTATAGACAACTCCGTTATTTCCTGTGTTAGAAATTGTAATTATTTTTATAGGAGTTAGTGAATTGAGTGATTGAGTGTTTGAGTGTTGAGTCAAAGTCAAGTGATAGAAGACTTTTAGTGTATGGTTGAATGTGGATGTATGTCAAGATATTTTAAGCAAGTAGCTAGTTGGAAAAAAATAAATACCTTTCACCGGGTTTATTATAAGAATCATGTTTTGTCAACTTATATATTTTATGTGTGAATTGTTGTTTTGTTTCCTCTACTATCCCAACAAATTGGTATCAAAGTGAGGAAAACAGATCAGCAATTCCTTCTCGTGAAGGAGAGGAGAGAAACATTTTTTTCTCTTGTTTGAGCTATTGTGATATGCAGGGCGTTATAACGTTGCTAAGCATAAAAGAGAGTCGCGTTACAATTTTTGGACTTACCCTGTTTTAATATGCACTCAGGTCAAAGTTATCGTTGCTGTGAAAGGAGTTAGCACGCAGGCTTCAATCAGTCCAGGCCACGTTAACGGAGTCAAGAAGTGAGAGTTGACTCATGAGATTTTGTTAAAAAGATTCAAAGGTTTTAAAAGGGGCTCCGTAAAGCTTTTTATGTAGTGTGATTTATTATTAAAGAGAAGTGTTTTTTGAATATGAAGGTTTATATGAGTGTGACTCATATATAAAAGGAGATTTTTTTTTTATATAATTTTTTTTTAAAGATTTTATATTAAAAAACAAAAAAAATAATCAAAGGATATTTGACAAAAGGGATTATTTGACAAAAGGGATTTATTATATGGAGGAGTTTTTTTTTTTAAGGTTTTTCATAATATAAAAGGTTTATTATAAGGAAAAGACTTTTCATTAAAAATCAGTTTTTGGGCTTTTGCAAAAGTGAGTTTATTTAAAAAAATTTGGTGTTTTGTCAAGTATGACAGTTTTTTGGTAAAGATTGTGCCTTATGGGGGTGCATATTGAAAATTATATTTTTTTCATGGGCAATATGGAAGACAACATCATGCAATCAACAAAGAAGCTATATGAAAAGGAATGACAACAGTCATGGGTCACAAGGCATGACTGAAGAAGACTAAGAAAATGAATTGAAAAGAAGAGGCAGAGATTGTTTCCATGGTTAGAGAGGTTCAGGCAATAGCTGAGGAACTAAGAAGTCTAGCAGAAGACAAAGAAGAAATCGAAGGTGATTGGTGTAGCTTTGATTTGCTACCACCTCCTATGTTTACAGGTAAATATTTTGATCATTGGGTTATCAAGATGTTAACTTTTCTTAGAGTTAAAGAGTTAATTGAGTATAAATATAATGACCCATATGATGTGGTATGTGATGTTTTAACATTGAATTTTATAAAATATGAATTGGATGAGAAGTGTTTGTGAAAGGTAGCAAAAGCTACAACTTCCAAGGAAGCATGGAAGATATTGGAAGAAGAGTTTGGCACAAAGGAGAGTGAAATGCAACAACAAGTTATGTCACAAGCAAAGAAGTCAACTGCAGATTTGAGAGTACATGAGCAAGACTCTAAGAGGAAAACAGAGATTAGAGAATCCCACTCAAAAGTGGATGATGGTTGTCAAGACCATAAAATTGAAACCCATTATGCAAGCATGCATATGGATGAAGAATATGCAACAAAGATTGTAGAGAGAGAAGTTGAAGCCTCTGTGTGTGAAATAGAGCAAGAGCAAATAAATGTCGAAGGACTCCACTATAATGTGGATGATACAAATGATGGTGAATCCCACTGTGATGAAGCACATGTGGATGATGACTGAAAAGTTATATGTGAATTCATGAATCGAGCCGTAGCTGATGGATTTGGTGAAGTTGAAATTGTCAATGAAATTGACAATGAGCATGTGCATGCTCGGATATCCCACCATAGTGCAGATGAACATTATGTTGATGATATGTGTGGTTTATTTTTTGAAACAAGAATTGATTGTGACAATATGGTAAGTGCAATGTTTGATGAAACATTGAAGGTTCAAGTTGCCACTATAGCAACAAGATATGAAGCAGTTGGAACTACTCATGAAGCAATATGTCATCTAGCAGCAGTCGATGGTCAAGAACAAGATAAAGTGATTGAAGAGTTTTTGATGAGAATATCCACTAACAACATAACAATGGAAGACAACCTCCATGCAGTTGAAAAGAAGGCAGATGTAGAGAATGAAGCTCTCACTGAAGAGACTAATATTAAATATGTTTTTAACATTGTTTTTTAATATGCGGGTGTTCAGAATATCATGGGGGAAGAATTTGAAAGCAAGGTTGTTAATAAATTTGATGTAGATTATAGAAGAAAAAAAAAACGGTACCTGATGATGAAAGTGAAAAGAATGATATGGATGTTTCTGAAGACAAAGATGAATGCATTGAAACCATTTTTCAGCAATGGAGTCAAGAAGAGTTAAGATTCTGCTATCAACAAATATGGCAGAAAGAAACTCAGGAATATAAAGCACAAGAAGCAAAGCAAAGAAGACAATTTGAAGATGAAATGTTATGGCAACAGTCCATAGTTGAACGAATATTTGAAGAGGAAGTTGTAGAAGACATGATCCAATTGTTATTCAATACAAGTTCAAGACAAGTCAAAGAAAAATTGAAGCAATTTCGAGGATATAAAATTTGGAAGAAGAGAAAAATAAAATGCAAAATTGTGAAAGTCTTAAGTCATTGTAAGCCTAGCTGAGACATAGAATAGCAGGCATGTTTGAGTGATAATCGATTCAAGTTAAGTTATATTGAGTCATATGGTCATAATTAAGGGGGAGTGTTAGAAATTGTAATTACTCCTGCATGTGGAGTTGGCAAAACATAGAGAGTCAGTTAACCGAGTGATTGAGTGTTTGAGTGTTGAGTCAAAGTCGAGTTAAGTGATAGAAGACTTTTAGTGTGTGGTTGCATGTTCATGCATGTCAAGATATTTTAGGCAAGTAGCTAGTTGGAAAAGGATAAATATCCTTCACCGGGTTCATTGTAAGAATCATGTTTTGTCTGATCAATAGAAGAGCCGCAGCTTGTGTGTTTCATGTGTGAATCTCTTTTTTGTTTCCTCTGCCCTTCCAACATTGTGGACCTCACCGGTTACAAGCCTCCAGAGGAGCGAAGGGTTAACACAGAGCTAAGCATATATCTTTCGACGAGGAATGATGATAAGTTTTTCATTGGTGAGAGAGCAAAAGTTCAGTGGAGAATACATCGACGATTCGGGCTAGGGAAGAAACAATAAATTTTGTGAAGTGATTTGATTATTAAAGTTTAAAACAATGTACGAGAGAAAAATTTCAGTAGAGAATACATCGTCGATCTGGGAAGAAACAATAAAGTTTGTGAATTGATTTGATTATTAAAGTTTAAAATAATGTATACATATATTTTTTTTGTAGGTTTAAATATTTATTTTTATTTTTTATTTTTTTAAGAAAAATATATCTTAACCATTAAATTCATTAAATTTCATGATAATTATAAAATTTATAAAACTATATTTAAAAACATATATTCCACCCATTTAAAAAATAATTTTAAAATTTTATGAATAAATAAAATATTTATAAAATAATAATAATAATATAAGTTTAAGGTTATGGAGATAGAGATTTGGAATTTTTTTTTTCTTTTAATGTAAATTTGTAATTTCTTTGGGAAAAATAAATAAATTAACCATTGAATCTATCTCAAAAAGCTTTATAAAATCCATATTAAAAAACTTCACAATCTTGCCTTGACCATGAACCACACTTGTTAGTTTGAAATGCGTCCACAAACAAATTTTGATATGATTATCACCAAAAACATGTCTCAATAACTTGATATAGATCATAGAAGCCTTAAATCAATTTTGTCAAAATATTGTTATTGTTTGTTTATTTGTTTTTTTAAATAGCATATAATTTTAATGAAATAAAATGACTAAGTTACTTCATTTATCCATGTGGCAAGGTCTTTATTGTTGGAGGTAATGCATCCATGTCATATGTAGTTGTCATTGTGAGTCCCTAGGCGTCAGTCTACAAGCTACTGATTCCTATGTTGTGAGTTGGAATCATGATCCAGATGTGTCATAGTCCGTGTATTATGTTATATATATTTATAATTCTTGTAATCAATAAAATATTGAAGATTGATTTGTGTTGTGTGCAATTGCACTCTATGCTCTAGATCTCAATTTCTAACATGGTATCAGAGTAGGTACTGGCTTAACTCCTCACCGGAGGGCCAGAAAAATGTGAGAAAGTCTTGAGATTATTTCTATGTAAATAGATAGTGTAAGAGAGTGTTTGATATATTGTCTTGTGTGAGTAAATTTTATTTTTGTTTGTAGATCTGTTCGTTGTGTGCTTTCATCTGTAGGGGTCGCCAATTTCATGAAAAAAACTTCCTTGCAAGAAGACAATCGTCATTTTCAATGCTATTGGATCGGTGTTAACACAGAAACAAAGAGAAACCTATTTTCCTTTCAATTGTAGTGGTTTTGGCTCAGGACAACGATGTTCAAACTGTTGGATTTGGTTTCCATTTAGCCCTTTGTACTCTTCCCTTCAACGACTTTAGTCAAGGAAGATTGAGCTATTTAGATACACTCCTCAACTCTGTCCAAGTAGCAGTGGCTGCATGGAAGGATTCTCGGTCGTTGAGGGTCATTATGCCATGGTCAACAGATCTGTGAAATCATATGGCCATATCAAATAGATGAACTCGTGTAGGAAGAAAATACGCCATGGTTTGTGCCTCTGCAGGATATTACGATTCTATTCCTATCTCTATACCTAGATTTGTAGCGGAAGAGCGCCAGGCCACGTTGGAGCTGATAAAGAGGGAAATAAGGGGATCTTTTATAAGTCGGTTGGTTCAAGCACCATTCCAAGGATTGTGGACCAAAGGTTGCAGATCTGTCGCTAGACGTAACATCAAAGGGTTGTAGGGCATTCATTTGCACATAAAAGATCGTGAGATCGAATATGGGATGCATCGGTTGACATACCAATCACATGATTGTTTCTGCAAGGTGAACGAGAAGGACATAAGCTGTGTAATAGGATTTGAGTATATTCAAACTCAACATCATGACATAATGAGTTGCTTGCATTGTGTGCATTGTTGGTAGTTGAAGGGAGGGCTTGGGTGATTGCTTTACTTAATTTATTTTTGTTTGTGTGTTTAAATGTGTCTTTTATTTTGTGGTGTGCGTTTGATATTTAGTTGTGTGTAAATTCATATTAAAGAAGGATTGATGGTTCTTGAACTGGAAGCCCCGGTGTCTGAAATGTCAATTCTTGTGTGTTAGTAATTTTGGTTATGAAAAGGGTTGTTGATTCTTAAAATGGAAGCCCCGGTGTTCGAAACATCAATTCATGTAAGGTCAAGTTGTTTGATCAACTTTTGAACACATTTAGTATGAAGACCTCCATCCTATGAACTGACAGATAGCTAAAAGAGAAATATCTGACAGATGGTGGTTGGTCCATAGGATGGTTCATTACTTGATGACTCTTATCGCGGAAGCCTCGACAAGCTGAGGTGTCAATATTTTTGATCCTGCAAAGTTCATCAATGATGGTCAGAGGCGGTTACATTTTAAATGGAGGTCAAGTAACAACTTGAAGATGTGGTGGTGAAAGAGCGGTGTTTGCGAGATTCCATAGTGAATGTGGGTGTTGATAAAAACTAGTCGGACATATATTTATTTATTGTTGTTGTAATATGTTTTCCATGTAAACATTAAGGGAGGGTGTTGGAAGTAATGCATCCATGTCATATGCAGTTGTCATTGTGAGTCCCCAGGGGTCAGTCTAGAAGTTATTAATTCCTATGTTGTGAGTTGGAATCATGATCCCAATGTGTCATAGTCCATGTATTATGTCCTATATATTTGTAATTCTTGTAATCGATAAAATATTGAAGAGTGATTTGTGTTGTATGCAATTGCACTCTATGCTCTGGATCTCCATTTCGACCAATATATTATTTTCATGGAAAATTTCTCCGTAAATTTTAATTTTAACATGTGTACCAACGTTGAACTAGGCATTGAAACAAGGTAAACAAACAATAATTGGTTCATAAAGACGCTAAGTGTAATGGTTAGTAAGATGCCACATGTGTTTAAATGATTCACACACATGTGTATGTGTTTAAGTAATTAAGGATTTTATTTTTATTAAGATTAATATTTTATGTAGAGATAATAGATTAATTTTCAATGCTTAAGTAATTAAAGATTTTATTTTTATTAAGGTTAATATTTCATGGAAAGTCAGTAGACTAATTTTCATTGTTCAGTTAAATAGGGAATTGTAAATCGCCAAAAAAAATGTGGGAAGAAAGAGTATGTATTTTTTTCTCTTCCCGAAAAGTGGAAATAGAAAAACATTTCATTTTAGAATGCAAGACCTTTAAAAATAGTAGGGAAATTTATGCAGATATTCTGGCCGCTAGCTCTTGGGATAATTTATTAGAGAGGAGTTTGTTGAGAAGCTAAGAGTGTTTATTGTGAGGCCTCACACAAAAAGACTAAATACAAGAATCAAATGGAAAAGCAATTTGTCACATAAACTATCTTTAGTCTCATAAACATTAAAATAATTTCTTCTTACCTTTTCACTACACCGAAGGTGTTTTTTAAAAGAGCTCTTAAAACATCCCATCAATGAATGCAACGTGTTAAAGCACATGGAAAAGCTGCCTTCCAAACCACTTCCACCGCTTTTGGCTCCCTGTCTATCCAAAGGGATTGAGAGCTACATGTGGTTTCCCTTATTTTTTTCCATGGCCATAGTAGAAATTTCTGACATCTTGATAGGAGAATCTTCTATGAACCTCGATTGAGTAGTGTTGCTGATGGTGGTGACCTCATCATTTATGTGGTAATTTTGTTTTTTTTTAATGTTGGCATAGAGCAATGTTGTTAGGCAACCAATATTTACCATGCTCTAGGGTATTTACTACACCACTAACTGTTTCTCGCATCTGACATTTCTTGTTTCTGGCATCTAACATTTCCTACGTAAGCACACCCATCTTGGCATCCTACTCGGTCTCCAGCAAAGTATATCTTTTTTCTGGTCCATCCAAAACATAGGCATCATGTAACCATCTGCAGGATGACCATCACATATCCATGCATGGAAAACATTCCCCAAATTTTAAATTTTAAATGTATTTCGCACCCTCGTAAATACTCAGCAAGAGTCATAGGCTACAATATTCAAGATGCGCTTTGCCATTTCAGTGCAAAACTCATCCCCGCCTTTCACAATGTAGGCAGGACCAAACCGGAGCAAGGTTGCTTTCTGGTGTATTCAGGACAATCCCAACTAGAGGCCATGGATGAGTGTCACCCTGAAGATGTTGGAGGGCGAGTGGGAAGTTTCTGATGCACCGATGTGGCTGTTGCAGAGAGGGCTCGAGTTCTTGGAAGGGTATGCGTACGAGGCCATGAAGGGTCATGATGGAGATGACAAAGAACCAGACTGGCTTTTGAAGACCTGCTGCAATGGCTTCTTTCAAGAAATATTTCTTATTCTACCCACTTCCCTTTGTGTTTTTACTCATGCTTGTTCTATCTTTAGCTGACCATAGCCAAGAACCCACTTCTTTTAAACTGCTTTTGTTCCACATAGATTATCCTTTTTCTCATATCTATGATGCCTCTCTCTCTAAGTGATCTGCAAGGGTTTGAGAACACAATGCAAAAGAGCCTTCATCATGCAGTATCCATGTTCCCAAAAAACTTTCGAAATTTTGTCGAATCAAAGAGAGAATATGGATGAAGCACTTCAGGTTCCTTTGGTCTCATCATAGTGGTCAACATGGGCATCAAAAAATTCAGGAGTTTAACATTTGGGTGTGCATTGCAAGCATGTGGGGTGTCAGCAGCTGGAAAAATAGGTCACAGCTATGTATGCAAAGCCAACAAAGCCAGTAAGCTAGTAGTATGAATGTCATGAAATTAGGTCACAACTATGTATGCAAAGGTAACAAAGCTAGTAAGCTAGTAATATGAAGGTCATGAAATTTCATTTTTGTATTCGATGAACTAACAATTTATTTTCTTATATTAATATAGTGTTTTGGTTAAGATTGTGTGAGATAAAATGCAACATCATGTGAATGGTTGTTGATTTATAAGAGAATACATGGTAAGAAGGGTTCTTGAGATGGTAAGAAGATTTTGTGGCGTTTTGTGTGATTATTTTTTGTGAACTTAGGGAAAAATTTTAATAATGAAATAATTTGGTTAATTCAAATAAAATGAGAGAAGGCAATGGGTTAATACACTAGAGTGAAAGGAGGTGTTTTAAAATCTCAGATTGGGGTGAGATTTCATATTTTTTTTATTAATAGAGATGAATTTTTTTTTTCCCGTAAGAAAAAAGTCGTAATTTTATTCATATTGATAAAATTACATTTTGTAGATGCATGATGCATATTCAAATGGTTGTTCCTGTAATGACAGGTAGCAAATAGAGTAAATAAAAACACAAATTTGCAGTTGATTGTTCCTGTTGTGACAGGAAGCTACAAGATGTAGAGAAAAAAAGATAAAAAATGTTCCAATATGACTAGACTTTTCTGCCCTTCTTCTTCTCCACCCGTCGCCAACCACCAGTGTCGAGAGTGGGTGTAATAATGGCTAGCTGATTTTCCATAGGGATTTGGTGGAGTTCTTTGTCTGATTCCGAGCCCTCTGATCCATGGGTTCTTTTGATGTCGCTTATTTCCATTTTTGGCTCTCGTTGCAGATCCAAAATGTGAGGCCCAAAATTTGTAGTTGGAGCGTTCTCTTCCTGAGTAAATGTCTGTCTCATTTGAGTATCGGGTTCTGTCTGGTTCTCTGTAGGCTCCACGTTTGTGTCTTCTTCTTCTTCCACTGGTTCGGTGTGCTACCAGCCTTTGGGCTTTTTCTGTTGTTTCTTGGTTCTCCTGATGTCCTTTCGAGCAAAAGGGCAGTCATATTGAAGGTGCCCTATTTGCATGCATCCCCTACACCGGAACGTTGTGTTCTCATAGTCGAGTTGTTGTATCCATTGAGAGTTATTGTAGTTCAACGTGATGTGGTCAGGTAACCCCTGACTCAGGTCCACTTCTACACATATTCTAGCAAATGTAAATATTCCCCTGATAGCTCTGTCTTCATCCATTTTTAGGAATTTCCCCAGGGAATCCCCAATGGCAGCTAATACTTTGTGGTGCCAAAAGTGTAGAGGGAGACCATGTAGTCTCACCCATACAGGCATCGTTGTGACTTTCATTGTATTAGCGTCGAAATCAGGAAACCAGGGGGTAAGGAAGAGGCTAGCAATGCCCCAGAACCAAGGCCCCTGATTGATAATGATGTCTCGTTCTTGTTCTGTATTAAATCTGACTATGAAGTACCCTTTGGGACAAAGGTAAATTTCACAGCTTAATGTCCATGTTGTAAAGATCCATTGGTGCAGGGCATCTGATTTTGGCCAGTAGCCATTAAATCTGCAAATAACTGCATTTTTACATAAATCAGAATGTAAACTAGTTACCTCTGGCATAGAGACTTGTAGCGTTGGTGATTCTGGCTTTTGTTCAACAATGTAGGGTCCTGGCGCCTCTGATGGTGGTGCTTCTTTATTTTTCATTTTTTCTTTCCCTTTCACAGCATCCCGAAAGGAACCTGTATTCTTAGAGCTGGTTCCAGTGCTTCGCCACGCAGTCGGAGATTTAAGAAAATGGTTGAATCTTTAGTGATACCGTATTGCTGGAGAGTTTGATTGTCCTGCATACTGTATCCTGCGTATATAAGATTTTGGTATTGTGCAGGGATTCCAAGATATCCCTGGATTTCCTTTTTTAACGCATGTATGCTCATTCCCTTACTGAGCCGCATGCAGTCGTGTTTGCCCTCAGTTGATTTAATGAAGATCTGGACCAGATCTGTGTCCAAATCTTCCAGATCTGACTCCGTAGTGGGTGGATCTGCCATTTGTATGTCTAGTTCTTCAAACCTTCTGCTCGATCTATACACAATGTCACCGGGTTGCTGTCTGGGTGCTGCCTGTTCTCAAATAGTGGCCAGATCAGTAAGATCCGGACCGATCTGCAGTATTTTGGCCATTCCTTTAGGAGAGGGGCCAGATCTGCATCATGCAGTCCTCCATCTTTGATTGCAACAACCGAAACAATATTAAAACCTGCAGATACTCCCGTGTCGTTGCTCCTCGTGCTCTAAGGCGAGAGCGAAGGGTTTAGTTTGTGCATGGAAAGGGGAGAGTAAAAATGCCCCAGTTCTAGCTCCTCGTTCGTTGAGTTTCGGCGGCTTTCCTGCAATACGTTGGAGTCCATGAGGATCGCTTTGTGCCATAACCCTACAGAGTAATAGCTCCGGAGTGTCCTTTCTAATGAGGGTTCGAGAGACGCCTTCCCTCTGTCGACGCTCTGCTCAATTTCCATGAGCTTCGTAGCCCAGGCACACGCTGTCGAATTCCCTTTCTTCCATCTGGTGCAAGAAATCTTTTGGATCCCAGGTGTTGAGAGGGACCGGTGGAGCAGATCAACCACCGTTGCAGGGTTTGACCGATCGCAGGCTCTAGTTAACTCCATTGCTTTGTGAGACACCTATCTTCTTGTTCTCCCCCCTTCAATAGAGATGAATTTTATTTATAAATTAATTCTTTTATTGTGATTTATATATATTTTTTTTAATTATAGTGATAAATTTAATATTTTTTTTTCGAGATTATTGATTTCGTTGGCCTCGCCTTCATCTCCCACATTGATTTTGGCTTCTGCACTATAATGATGGTTTTTTTATATCTATTAGGTTGAAGTTATCTGGCTTCTGCACTGTAACGATGGTTTTTTTTATATCTATTAGGTTGAAGTTATCAACGACAGCATGGTATGTGAAGAAGTTTGATGGTTTTTTTTTTATATATATCTATTAGGTTGAAGCTTATCAATGAAAGCGTGGTACATGAAGAAGTTTGATGGTTTTCCATCTCACATAAAGGCTTTGATTTTGTTCATCATATGAGATCGCTCTGATTTATATGTATTGATGGGCACCCATTTGTATATCAAACGACCACGTGCTCATTGCCTTACTATTTTCTCATCTGTATTTCAGTGTTTCTATGAGGGGCAAATGTAAAAGGAATGTTATCTTTAAAAACATGGTAGAAGTGTTTTATGAATTTTAGTATTGCAATTGTTTTTGTGTTGTCTAATATTTGCGGTCACATCATTTAGAATATTGTATATTCCAAAGCTGCATTTACGGCATTGGGTAGAATTATCATCTCAAGCGCGCTTGTGAATTCATCGAAACATTACTTCCACTTTGCAGGATGCCATTTTGACTTTGAGGGAAGGTGTAGAAAGTTGTGAATTGAAACTTGGTTAATGTTGATAGAAGTTTTTTTTTGTTTTTTCTATCATTGAATTCAACTTTTTAGGATATTAAGAGATAATATTTATTTTAAAAATTGAGTTAATAAAAATGTTTTTTTTTTTTGTTCATGGTTGACATTAGTTTCTTTTAAATTAAAATAAAATATTATTAAAAAAAATTCAAAATTTTGGTTAGTTTTATTAATTTATAAATTATCTTTAATTTCATTTTCATTGTGCTCACTTGGTTTGTTGTTGATATTATAACAAAAAATATTTCACTCATAACTCATTGCACCCAAGCCTTCTACACCCTGGTATAGGAGGAGATGTGTAAGAGTTAGATGTAATGTAAAAAAGATTGTATATCAACCTCTTTTAAATATTTTATTTTAATTTAATTTTATAACAATTTTTAAATTTAATCTAAAAGAAAAAAGGTATGAGGGAGATGTAGTGGTGTAAAATAATGATTATGTAACAATATTTAAATTTAATTAATAAGCACATAAAAAATTAATACTTAAAATAAACTTACCATATAACAAGATTTATAATTATAGATATTCACCCTATTTTACCATGGATATTATCAACTTATAAATAAATTTTGTTAGGATACTATGGGCCAATACCATTGCTTATCATCAATATCAGATCCCAAAAACCCAAACTCATTTCAAAATCAAAATATTTTATTTTATTTTTATTTTATAACATTTTTTAAATTAAATCTAAAAAAAAGGTATGAGGGAGATATTGTAATGTACCATAAGAATTTTAACTTGGTAAAATTATATAAAACTAAAAATAAAAATAAAATACTAAAAATAAAAATAAAATAAAATAAATAATTACACCCTAAGGCATTCCCCTCTGAAAGAAACTCTCCCAACTGCCACCGTGTACTAGTCTACAATGTTAGATCAAAATTTTAGACAATTACAAACTTGTGTACCATCAGATTAATAATTAGAAAATTAGAAAAGAAAAAAATAGTAATAATTAGCCAAAAAAAACGATTTACAACCGCACTCATTGTTAGGAGAAACCTTGAGGCCCCCATAGTTGCATTCACAGTTAAGGGCAAAGATTCACACAACCCTTCTTCCTTTGTAACATCTGCAAATGGTGGAAACCCAACGAGCCACCCCCTCCTTGCGTGACTGAAAGTTGTCTAGATACTCGTGGCTGCCATGGCCTACGTAAATATCATTGTCCTCTATTTGTGCGCAACTAAATTTCGGGGAAGCACCAAAAGGTACCGTATTGATGCCAGATTATTAATCTCCTATTTCACATGTTCCTCATAAATGGGGTTCATATAGTATGTTATTTTTTTGATATGCCACGAATTCTTAAAATCGATTTCAGTAGGGAAAATTTGAGTCATAAGAGATTTTTTTTTTTGGCAGTGCATATACTGTTTTCTATTTTCTCCGTAATGGCGTATTCATGCATGGCCTGCGTAAATATCATCGTCCTCTATTTTTGCGCAACTAAATTTCGAGGAAGCGCTGAAAGATACCGTATTGATTCCATATTATTAATCTCCTATTTCACATGTTCCTCATACCCGGGGTTCATATAGTATGCTATTTTCTTGATATGCCACGAATTCTTAAAATCGATTTCAGTAGGGCAAATTTGAGCCATAAGAGATTTTGTTTTCGCAGTGCATATAGTGTTTTCTGTTTTCCACGTAATGCAATATTCATTTCCCCCTGTGTTTTTTTTTAAATACCAAATTTGAAACTGTATTTATGATATTTCAGCAGAACTGCGTGTTTGTTAAGGTGCGATATCTTTCCTCTTGTTTTGGTGGTTTCGATCAGTAATTTTAGAGGTTCACTTTAAGTTAATGTATATAATCCTTTTTCACACTCCAATGACAGTTGATCAAGAGTGACACCCAGAAGTTTACCGGGCTACATAAGATTCAATGCCAACAATTCGAGATTCGAGATAAAGATTCAGATCGTTGCCTAAATCCATTTAGCGAGTAGCCCGACTGAGAGCTACTTGAGTGGTGATTTCTTGAGCATAGGTACAATATGGATTTATGTATAATGCCTCCATCGTTGTGATTGATGACCGTAAAATTCATGAAGAGCTTAACCATGTAAAAATGACAATGTAAATTGTATCTCGAGTATGGAGGGCAGCTAGTGGATTCAAAAATGTTTCCACTGTGAACTAGGTGTTGCATTAGGGGTTTCATCTCTGAGGATTTATTTCTATTATAAAGTTGTATACATAAGAGTTGTATTGATTTTTCCTTTCACCAGCGAATGTTCAAATGTGAATGCAAATAATGCATGAAGAGGGTAGAAAATAGTGTTTTGCCTTTGTAGAGAATTGGTTGTATTCTACTGCTTCTTCACTGTTGATATCCATTGTTAATGCTTCTCCTTGTGGGGGATAGTTGAAGTCAAGATCTAAGTGAAGGGTTAAACTTTGATGGCTTTGTAGAGATACTTTCCATTTTTATGTGGTCTATTTAATATATGTTCAAACTTACCTATTTATTTTATCAATTTTGTTGCCTTTGATAATACGATCTGATTCCATTTTCTACAATCAAATCACAATTCTCCAATAGACACTTGTGTTCAAAATATTAACTTTATAATCCAATCACCATGATTTTTTGTCCCTTACTTTGCCAACTCGTGGCATTTCTTTATATGATTTGGTGCCCTAGGTTATTATTTGGAAATTGAATTTCCACTACGAAATCCCTCTTTTTCTTCATGGATTTGGCGCACCTCTCTCAATTTGTTGGGTGGTTTGGTAGAATTAGCTTTCAAGTGTTTTCTAAGAAATCGTATGCTTGTGCAGAGAGGCATTTTATTTCTTTTTTGAGCTTCATTTCATTTAGGTGCATTTTATTTTCTTTTTGAGTTTCATTTCATTTAGGTGCATTTTATTTCCTTTTTGAGCTTCATTTAGGTATATTTTCTCAACTGAAGTGAGTGGATGACAAGTATGGTAATTTCAATCTTTAAAAGCTCGTTGCATTTTAATCTCTCATTCCATTATCTTGTTGTCTTTTGTTAGAACGTAAGTGCTTCGTTTGTTTCAGCAAGCTCAAACAACATCCCAAATGAAGGTAAAATAGAGTATATTTCCAAAAAAAAGACAATAGCCTGCAATTATTCTCATGTCTTCTAATTTTGTCAATATTTCATTTGTTGATAAATTCATTTCATTAAGTATATGTAAGAATAAAAAAACTTAAAACTACAAGCTTCACATTATAGACAAGTAATAGATTTTAGACTCTCCATGGCTATAAGAGGTTAGTGTTTTTTCTTTATTTTTTTGTACTCGAGGATACCATCACCAACTATTGTCGAAGTTGTCCCTCACCCTACCTATAGAGCACTTGTCTTGTCTATTCAATTCTTAAAAAAAAAACACAATACTCCAACCTTTAGATCAAAGAGAAGAAGGACGAAAACACAACATGCAATTACATTTCAATTTTTAGTCCCTGCCATCTGGCAATGGCCAGGGACTATAGTAATCCAAATGCGTTGCTATAGCATTAGTTTGAAGTGCTATGTAACATAATTTACGGTGATTACGGTGATTAGACCAAAGTTTTCAAATGCGCTAGTGTTTACTATTGCCAGGATAACCAAAGTCTTCAAAATTAAGCTGGTTTGCCATCTTATTTGGCCTCTTCCCGAGGCGGAAGAGGTTGGAGCATAGGCTATTTTGCTTTACCCTATTTATTATTAGTGACCGTCAATGATTTCATATTAATGTTAACATTAGTTTGAATTATTAGCACAATGGTTTGCAAGTTGGCTATTTTAGTTTGAGCATATTAGCAGGTCTGAGCATATTGGCAGGTGTTGTGCATGCAGGTGCTGCAGGTGTCCATGCATGGTGGAGGTGTCATGTTTCGCTGGCCTCCCTTTCTTGTTTCCCTTTTCTGCTGGCCTGCCTTCCTCATTTCCCCTTTCTGCTGGCCTGCCTTAATTCGGCTCAGTTCCGATTCAGGTTAATTCGGCTCAGTTCCGATTCAGGTCAGGTCCAGGGTATTAACAACCAAGCAGGTCTAGCATCTAAGGCATGTAAGGCAGCAGGAAAGCAGAGATGGATCCATCATGAAAAGGCAGAGATGGGCGATTGGTTCGACTCTAAGACAAGCCCTCAACGACACCTGTGAATTCTGGGTTTGGTACCAGGCCTATTTATTTGAAGCGAGTATCCCCAATGGCGAATATCGATAGGGCCTTGGATTAACTTTTCCCATTTCTCCTATCCCTAAGAACTGTTATTACATTTTCTGTCGTACCCAGAGCTCTGCGTTTCGTCGCTCTCTTCCTACGCGGGGCGTCTCAAGGCGAAGCAGAGTGATCTTGTGAAGGCGGTCGTGGTAGTCAGCCTGCTTAATGCTCGCAACGTTTCCGTCTGGGCCGCCGGCCTCAAATCCAGAGGCGCCATGATGAGTGAAAGAGAAAACGCAGCGCTTAAGGATTGTATTGGGAATTTCAGGGACACCACGTACGAGATTAGAGGATCTCTAGTGGAGCTGAAGCAACTGAAGGCGTACACTTTCCAGTTTCATATGAGCAACGTGCAAACATGGATGAGCGCGGCCCTCACAGACCTGGAATCCTGCCTCACTGGCTTCCAAGATCTCAACACCAGCGGGAATGTTACGGCCATGGTCACTGGCCGCGTGCAAAATGTGCGCAAATTGATAAGTAATGCCCTCGCTTTCATCAACGCATTCGCTGCCACCGGAAGAGGAGATGAGCTCCATGTCTGAAGACACTTTTAACCCTCGAGCCAAAATATGGACCTAGAACTGGAGACTCTGAAACTAGTCCAGCAACAAGATAAGGGGTTAGGACTGGAACAACCAGAAGGTATGCTACTGGGTAGGTGATCAACCTTGCTACCCTTGCTTCTCTCACCCGTGCCTATGCCTAGGTGCCTCTGCTACTTGCTCTGTCGCAAATGGATAGGGGAGGGGCAGAACAGGGAGGGTAGGTTGGGCAACATCTGCAGAGTCTGCTTGCTGCAGAAAGCACTACTGATGCTGCGGGTTTATGGATTTAATCCTCTGCATCCTAGGGCTGACAGTCAAGGAGGTTAGACTGTTAAACAGCCAACAAGGGACGTAGCTTAGCCGGTTAAACAGCAGGGCATGGAGCTTAGACGGTTAAACAGCTTAGAGGGTTAAACAACCAAGAGTTTAAACATTTAAGCCAGCAGCTAAGGTAGCAAAAATAGCAATGGCCCTGACATCTATTTGGAGAGCTATGACATCTGTGCTAATTAACGTGCTAGGCTGAGTTGATGGAGGTTAACGTAAGTCAAGGCATTTGTACGTGTTGGTTAAACAGCCCAAGAGTTTAAACATTTGGGCCAACACCTAAGGTAGCAAGAAGAGCAATGGTGCTGCCATCTGTTTGGGAAGCTAAGAAATTTGTGCTAGTTAACCTGCGAGGCTGATTTGGTCGAGGTTAACATAAGTCAGGTCATTTGTACGTGTTAACTGCTAATTATTCATTGTGCACATTTCATTCTATTCAGCATTTTTCATGCAGCGTCCGCTACGTGTAAGTTACTTTTGTTTACTTTTGTTGCTATATAATAAAGTTAGAAATGATTTCATGGTTACCTCGCATCGACTTTTATTTTTGCTTAAGCTCCACTACATTGGTCTATATCAGGTACTGTTTATGTTATTACATTGTTTTGATATATTTTAGCCTCTGCAGGGTTTGAGTTTTTTTACGTAAGCTCTATCAAGCACCTGGGACTAATTCTGGCTTATTAGACTACCATCTGTAAATGCATACTTCAACAGATCCAGCTGCTTATAGCTTCTAAGTTGGACACTGCCTAGTGAAAAGACCCTCCATGACCTACAACTGTCCTCGAACCTTTACATCACATCCCTGTTGCAAATTCTTGGTAAGATGCCTGAATCTTCCATGCCATATCTTTTTTCTTTTCTGGCTGGAAAATGTAAATGAATCAGATCTTCACCTGGCAGCAAATGTTGATCAAGGTTTTAGTTGCAGGAATGAGTGCCCCTTTTTCGACTATGTACAAGAGTTTAGCGTGCTTCTTCTTAAATGTAACTGGAAAATGCTTAAAAACAGAGTTCCCTTGCTCTAGCTTCTGAATCATAACATTGATGAGAAATATAGAAGGCTGCCCATGACTGTGCACGGGAATTTAGTGAAAAGACCCTCCATGACCTACAACTGTCCGCGAAACTTCACATCACATCCCTGAATCCTCGTTGTCTCGTTGCAAAGTTCTTGCTATGTTACTAGAGTTTGTCCCTGAATCTTTTGTTTGACTCAATCAAAATTCCTTTGATAAAAATGCAAGCATCATAAATTGAAAATCACTGAAATTTGTGAATTGCCATGGCCTTCCTGCAATCATTTAGAATAGTGACAAGATATTTGTCCTCCTCTCCTACCTCCTCATCCTTGTCAAAGACAAGCTAGGTGAATGGTAGCAATGACTTGATTGTTGCATTGTTGAGATAGATATCATGGTGTGAGGATTCCAGGTGTCTAGGTTTGTTCTCGAGGGAGGTATTAGATCCTAGGGGCAATTCTACAAGGTTCACCAGTTTAAACACTATTTGGATTTCCCTTTTCCTTAAGTTCGAAGAGTTGGGCAAGGACACCAAGGTGACATTGCCATCACTATAAAGGCTATCCATGCTATTACAGGGTTGCTGCAGGATGGGCATAACCCCACTAATGCATTCTTTGTTCATGTTCCAGTGTCGAAGGATGGAGATTCAGTTATTGTGCCAATGAATACACCAGCTTTAGAGAAAAATACTACAGAGCCCATTCGATAGACAGTTCCACCAGTAGCATAGGTTTAGGCACTAGCATACTCGCCTTCACTGTCTCAAACTGTTTCTACAGTAGTGTTGTAATTGCTGAGGATTTTTGGGATAGAAAGCTTTTATTTCCCATCTATATTTAGAAGCTTTTATTTCCCATGTCAAAAAAAGTTAAATTCGAAAGGAGTTAGTAAACATCAATTTCGAATGAGTTACAAATACTAATTTTATGGCATTAAATTATATGGAAAACATTAAACGAAATTGATACTTCATAAATCTATTATCTACAAAAGAATTTATAAGCAAGATTAATCTTTAGAATGCTTTTCAATATAAAAATAAGAAATTGAATTTGAGTTCACCGACTAAGCATCATATTTGAGTAGCTTGCATGGTAGTTGCGTCAACGTGAGACAGCGAGTAGCTTGCATGGTAGTTGCCTCAACATAAGACCTATTATGGTTAGAACTTTTTTCGAGCAGTAACAGCTTCAATCGAAAAATTTCACCAACAATATGGGCCCATACCATCCAATCCAATCCATCCATCGACCATGATATATGTGATGTAAAAAAAGTCGCTTTTATTGATATTATCATTCCAATAGCCTTTGGTGATAAGGCTTTTATGAACATGCATTTATACATTTCGTAAGGAACTTAAGAAATAAACCTCAGCTCCCCTCTGTTGTTCTATCAAGCACCTGGGACTAATTCTGGGTTATTAGACTACCATCTGTAAATGCATACTTCAACAGATCCAGCTGCTTATAGTTTCTAGGTTGGACACTGCCAAGTAGTGAAAAGACCCTCAATGACCTACAACTATCCTCGAAACTTTACATCACATCCCTGTTGCAAATTCTCGGTAAGATCCCTGCATTTTCCATGTCATATATTTTTCTTTTCTGGTTGGAAAATGTAAATGAATCAGACCTTCACCTGGAGGCAAATGCTGTGATCAAGGTTTTAGTTGCAGGAATGAGTGCCCCTTTTTCAACTCTGTAAAGGAGTTTAGCATGCTCCTTCTTAACTGTAGATGGAAAATGCTTAAAAATAGAGTTCCCTTGCTCTAGCTTCTGAATCATAACATTGATGAGAAATATAGAAGGATGCCCATGATTGTGCACAGGAATTTAGTGAAAAGACCCTCCATGACCTACAACTGTCCTCGAAACTTTACATCACATCCCTATTGCAAATTCTTGGTAAGATGCCTGCATCTTCCATGTCATATCTTTTTCTTTTCTAGCTGGAAAATGTAAATGAATCAGATCTTCACCTGGACGCAAATGCTGTGATCAAGGTTTTAGTTGCAGGAATGAGTGCCCCTTTTTTGACTGTGTACAGGAGTTTAGATGCTCCTTCTTAACTGTAGCTGGCAAATCCTTAAAAACAGAGTTCCCTTGCTCTAGCTTCTGAATCATAACATTGATGAGAAATATAGAAGGCTGGCAAACCCTTAAAATAATAAAAACAGAGTTTCCTTGCTCTGAATCATACCATTGGTGTATTTCTCTCCTTTTTTACACTGAAATTTGTGAATTGCCATGGCCTTCCTACAATAATTTAGAATAGTGACAAGATATTTGTCCTCCTCTCCTACCTCCTCATCCTTGTCAAAGATAAGCTAGGTGAATGGTAGCAATGACTTGATTGTTGCATTGTTGAGATATCATGGTGTGAGGGTTGTTTGTCACACTATGAACTCCTGCTAAAAATCAATTATGGAAATACGGCTTTTCTACACATTCTCAACCTTGATATTCAATCTCACTTGTTATGTTACTGGATTTTGTCCCTGAATCTTTTGTTTGACTAGTTAGCTACAGTGGACTGATTTTCTTCACAGTGGTATTTTTTTATTCTCTCTGAGGTCTGATGCACTCCTCTCATTAAATGAATTCTTTTCTGGCTGGAAAATGTAAATGAATAAGATCTTTACCTGGAGGCAAATGCTGTGATCAAGGTTTTAGTTGTAGGAATGAGTGCCCCTTTTTCGACTGTGTACAGGAGTTTAGCATGCTCCTTGTTAACTGTAGCTGGCAAATGCTTAAAAACACAGTTCCCTTGGTCTAGATTCTGAATCATAACATTGACGAGAAATGTAGAAGGCTGCCCATGACTGTGGACAGGAATTTAGTGAAAAGACCCTCCATGACCTACAACTGTCCTCGAAACTTTACATCATATCCATGTTGCAAATTCTCGGTAAGATTCCTGCATCTTCCATGTCATATCTTTTTCTTTTCTGGATGGAAAATGTAAATGAATCAGATCTTCACCTGGAGGCAAATGTTGTGATCAAGGTTTTAGTTGCAGGAATGAGTGCCCCTTTTTCGACTGTGTACAGGAGTTTAGCATGCTCCTTCTTAACTGTAGCTGGCAATTGATTGCAGTATTGGGCATTTGGATTGCAGAACCTAGCCATACTTAATATCATAATAACAAGCCTAGGTGCACTAAAGTTGTCACACATAATAACAAGAAAACTCATACAAGTATCTAATTTCTTGATTTCACTTATTAATTTTATGTTGTATTTGACTGGTCAGTGGATTGATATACATTTACAATGATTGATCCTAACGTACAACAGGTTCTTTTTTGTCTTGGCAGTGGTATTTTGAACTCTGGTATCAAAACTGTGCATTGGATGTTAACTGACATAAGCAGTCTGAACAGCTCAGTAGACATTTCCAGTCCAAAAGGTACACACAATCACTTCCTGTTCTATATCCATTTCCATTGTTCAACTTGCTATTATGATTCTGTGACTTGTAATTGCATTGCATCACTAAACATAATATTGCATCAAACACTTAGTCGTCATCATGTCTCCTATGTCTGAGAAATTATTTTTTATTTTGGTAGTCCTATATTGAACTCTGGTATCAAAACTGTGCATTGGATGTTAACTGACATAAGCAGTCTGAGCAGCTCAGTAGACATTTGCAGTCCCAAAGGTACACACAATCTGTAGTGATACAATGACTATTGGCTAATGCTCCCATATGTATGAATCAAATTGGTTGTTGTCGGAGCCTGCCCTTATTAAGAAAGGAAAGGAGGACCCTGTTTCACTAGAGTGATTTCCATGGAGTAAGGGGTGCTTTCCTTTCTACTGAGTCTTTGCTGGGTTGACCCCTGTGCATTCTCAAGCTGAACTTAATGCAGGGGCAGGATGAGCAATGGAACAACTAGCATGCAGGAGTGGCACTTTCTCAGCGTCTAGTTAGGTTTTCGTGACTTGCCTACTCAATGCAGGTACAGGTGCATTCTCAGGCTGAACTTAATGCTCGGTTTTCATGACTTGCCTACTCAATGCAGGTACAGGTGCATTCTCAGGCTGAACTTAATGCAGGGACTTTCTTCCTCGCAGCTTCCCTTGTTTATATTAATTCTAAATCGGATCCGTAGTAAATTATGCTAACAAACGACCTTCTCTAACAAGATCACAAATTTTTCTTTACTCAGAAAAAGTTATGTCTTTAATTTGGAGAGTTTTTATCCTAAAAATTCATTGTGAGCGTTAATTTTTTTTTTTGGGTTGTCTTTCGAGGTGACAACGATAACATTCAGAGCCTGTAACAGATAGTACACTCTTTTTTACCCAAATTAAAAAAAATATTTACATCAAATTTAGGCGATTCCTATTTCCGCCACAATTTTTTAATTAATGCCCCCTGACATGCGGGGGCATTAGAGAAATATAACGCGAGCT
The DNA here is from genome assembly GCA_031772625.1 of Pinus tabuliformis. Classification (NCBI taxonomy): domain Eukaryota; kingdom Viridiplantae; phylum Streptophyta; class Pinopsida; order Pinales; family Pinaceae; genus Pinus; species Pinus tabuliformis. The sequence goes on along the minus strand of CM062817.1, from coordinate 721,984,957 downwards.
GAAAAAACTGGAGGTGAAAAAAAAACAGCTCGCGTTATATTTCCTTAATGCCCTCGCATGTCAGGGGGCATTAATTAAAAAATTGTGGCGGAAATAAGAATCGCCTCAAATTTACTACCGTTATAACTAAACACGCTCGCTTTATAAATGCCCTCGCATGTCAATTAATTAAAAAATTGTGGCGGAAATAAGAATCGCCTCAAATTTACTACCGTTATAACTAAACACTACAAAACGTGAGAGCTATATAAGTTTTAGCAAATTTCAAATGATTTTTTTTGACGTTATTATTAATAATGATTATTATTTGTACACAGAAGTTGTAAACATTATTTTGGGCCGAATTTACGGCTACTGGTATACCAAATAAAGGAGGCTGATACACACGTTATTATTAATAATGATTATTATTTGGTACACAGAAATTGTAAACATTATTTTGGGCCCAATATAAGGCTACCGGTATTAAAAGAGGCTGGTACACACATGATAAATTTATACCACGAATTTATATTTTTTTCCTTTCCACAATGTATAATGTGAACAATTAAATATATATTTCACTAAAATACATGATTTACATTAAATTTGCTACGGTTATAACTAAACACTACAAAACCGGAAAGCTAAATAAGGTTTTTCAAATTTCACATGGTTTTTTTTATTTATTATTAATAATGATTATTATTTGGTACAAACAAATTGTAAACATCATTTTGGACCGAATTTAAAGCGACTCGTATGCTGATTAAAGGCGGCTGGTACAAACGGAAATCTTGATATCTTTGCAAACAGAGATTGCATTGAATTCAATTACAATATTAGGGTTGTTGATAACAATTGGACCGAATTTAAAGCGACTGGTATGCTAATTAAAGGTGGTTGGTACAAATGATAAATTTATACGACGCATCTTCTTCCCCAACGGAAATCTTTATATCTCTGCAAACAGAGATTGCCTTGAATTCAATTACAATATTAGGGTTGTTGATAACAATTGGATCGAATCTAAAGCGACTGGTATGCTAATTAAAAGCGGCTGGTACAAATGATAAATTTATACCACGCATCTTCTTCCCCAACGGAAATCTTCATATCTTTGCAAACAGAGATTGCATTGAATTCAATTACAATATTAGGGTTGTTGATAACAATTGGACCGAATTTAAAGTGACTGGTATGCTAATTAAAGGTGGTTGATACAAATGATAAATTTATACCACGCATCTTCTTCCCCAACGGAAATCTTTATATCTTTGCAAACAGAGATTGCATTGAATTCAATTACAATATTAGGGTTGTTGTAACAATTTCCCTCAGACCCGAGGAGCCAAGAAATTATCTTTGCGGGGTTTGCGGGGAAATCTTTATATCTTTGCAAACAGAGATTGCATTGAATTCAATTACAATATTAGGGTTGTTGTAACAATTTCCCTCAGACCGGAGGAGCCAAGAAATTATCTTTGCAGGGTTTGCGGGGAAGCTCATTAACTAGGGCCTTATCGGCGGATTCGGCTCTGGAAAAAGCCAGCATTATTGCCTACTATATTCCTGTCACAAATGGAATCTTAAAAATGAACAAAAATCTCAGAGAAAGCTTTTCCTAAGACGCTAACAATTTTCATATTTCATATTCTTTTCCAGGGAGGTAATTCATAGTTAAATATTTTTAACTATTAATAAGTTAATATAAAATTATTATTAATTATTTTATTATTAATTATTAATTTGAGGGTTGAATATTGTTTAATAGTCTAACATTAAATAAGATGGCATTTAAGAGAATTGATTTCAAAGAGAAATGTCTTATTGTGTAATTAAAGAAAACCCATATAAATTATACTTTTCAACTTGCTAAAATTAAAGAAAAGCCATATAAATTATATTTTTCAAATTACTAAAACTAAAGAAAACTATTATAATTTATTTAAAATAACCACAAATATTAAATCTTTATTTATTATGCAAATTATTAATCTAGATTTGTGAATTATTAATAGTATCCGGGAAAAAAACAATAAAAATAAAAATATTTATAATTATGAAAATAATTTTTTTTTTTACTTATAATCTTAGTTTATTATCATTATAATTAATATTAATTATTGATATATATAATATTAATTAATGTAATATTATATTAAGATTAATATTAATTATAATTACTTTTATATATTATTGTGTTATATTAATTATTTTTATTTATAATTATAATAATTAAGTAATTAGTTATTATAAATAAATAAATAAATTGATTATTAATTATAAATTATTAAAACATGTTTATTATGGTTGAGTATTGTTGATATGGTTAACTATAGTTAGCATGGGCAACATAGTTAATAATAGTCAACATAACTACCATGGTGAACCATAATTACCACGAACATCATGGCATATGAGTAGGTGATCTATTATAAACCATAGTGAATTATATTGAACTATGGTGGATGGCCATAGTTGACCATGGATGCCTATAGTGGGCACAGATAGGTATTACCATACTGAACTAACCATAGCGAACTATATTGAACTATGGTGGATGACCATAGTTGACCATGGACGCCTATAGTGGATGGGCACGAATAGGCATAACCACCATTTCAATGGTGACCATAATGAAGTCATGGTTAACTATAGAGACAAAATAGTTGAAATATGGTTGAAATCAACCATGGTCCAATGTCGCATTGTCACAAAGATTGTCTCGATATGAAAATCAATCATGGCCAACCATGGTCAAATGTCATATTGTGACAAAGATTGTGTCAATATAAAAATCAACCATGGTCAACTGTGTTTATTTTAGGGTTTATAATATTTATCTTAGGGTCTCATATTACTGGGTCAAGTGTGGTCAACCATGGTTCATTATTGTTAACCATGGTCGACCATGGTTAGCCATGGTCCAACGTTGTATTGTGACAAAGATTATTTTAATATGAAAATCAGTAATGGTGAACCATGGTCCGACCTCGTATTGTGAAAAAGATTGTCTCAATCCCTTGGGTTTATTAATCCAAGGGTTCAAATTCCTAGGGTATAATATTATTCACATGGTTTATAATAGTAATCCTAAGGTTTAATATAAATCCCTTGTGTCTATAATCATGGTCAACCATGGTCCAATGTGAAGAAGAAGACTAGTTGCGTGTTCCAACGTCTCATTGTGACAAAGATTGTTTCAATATGAAAATCAACCATGGTCAATCATAGATCTAAAGGCTTTAGGAAGATATGCAAATATAAACATAGATCTATCTTAAGTCCTAATCTACCAAATTGCACCAATTGGGTAGTCGAATTGGCTTGGGAGTAAAACCAATTTGTTGTTATGTTGCATGTGGAATCTTAGTTTTTTTTTTCATTCATTTACAACCAAAGTTCTAATTTTGGCTTATAATTTGAGATTTCTGGTCTTTGTTTCAAACTGTATGTGTTTGAGGAAGATAAATGAGTTCCCTAAAACAAAAACAAAAAAGTCTTAGACTTGTAGGTAGGATAATGCCCTACAAAAAAATATATTTCCTTTTCCAAATTGTTGGAGAAATTCAAAATTTATTTACAAAATTGTTATAGTCCTTTGTACACACATGTTTTAAACTATAAAAAAATTTCTTTGTACCGTTGTCTAGCACGAGGAAGTGATCAAGAATAAATATGGACGAATTGTACCAAAACAACCTTAGGTAGCAAATCAAGATCTATTTCTTCAACAAAGGACTCATGATTTGTTTTCTTCAACATAAGACTCATGATTTGTAAGGCTCAAGGAGGCAGTAAGATTTCATTATAGCATGGTCCTTCTATTTTTTTGGTCTTTCAACAGTTGTCAAAGAAGCAATAATTAGTGTTATATGCTATCTATTGCCTTACAAGCATTAGTTAGTGTTATATGTTATCTATTGCCTTACGACATTTCCTTTGCAACATTTGGTGCAAAATGCTAGTTATATTTGTAGTTATAAAATTTTGACTAAGTCAAATTACATTAAAATTAAAATTAAAATTAAATAAAAATATTAATATCATGTAATGTAACGTAAACATTTTGACTTGGTAAAAAAAACCCTATAAAAGTAAAATAGCAATAAAAATAAAAATGGCCCATGGAATTCATGTGGAATATAGTCTATTTAAAAGGTGAAATTAAATCAACCTAGATCCATCTTAACTCCAGATGTACTAAGAGATTACGCTTCATCATAACAAATACCTCGGAAAAATACCATGGGCCTGTAAACCACTATTGGTAAGCCCATCAAATGATTAACTCAAACTTATCTTAACTAGTCTATGAGCTAAACATTTAATTTTAATTTTAATAATTTAACTGAGTCAACATAACATAACATTACATTACATAATGCATTACACAATTTTTTACAACATTGTTCCCATATTGGGCTATAGAGGCCTCTCGATTTATATGAACTACTTCATGTAGAAAGAGATAAAGTAATTGAGAGAATAACTAGCATTTGCACCACATGTTGCAAAGGAAACATTGTAAGGCAATGGCATAAGAAACAATAGCATAGAAGATAGAAGTAAAAAATTTATGCAATTTTGTTTCTTTACTGTGTTCTTTTTTATCATATGTTATGTTTAAGGGAGATTCCAACCAGGATATGTTCAAAGTGAAAGTAGTGAAAGTAATGCACGACACTTCACTCCAAAGGATTTATGAAAATGCTCTTCATTAAAATTCTGGAACCTTTATAAGTAGATTTTTTAAATCAAACATTTCATAACAAAGTAATCTCATATCACTTTAATTCAAAATGCAATGGATAATAGTTTTTATTCATTAGAAAGTGGTATACTTTTATGAGGAAATCTTAATAGAAAGACTTTAGTGGTAAGGGGAACATTAATAAACTCCCTCATCATTTGTTATATGATGTGTTAATTTAGTTACTTGTTGCTTCTTATCCTTATTTCACTTGTGTAAAATGTCCAAAATATAAAAGAACGATATTATTTGTTGTCTCTTTGGGCCATTGTATTTTATCTAACTCAATCATTTCCATAGCCTTAACTAAGTGCCCATCATTCTCTTTTCATAGTGACTCAATGTCTTCAAATGAATTTCATAAATTTGGTTTAATAAATGTTGGTGGAAAACCAATATATTTCACTTTGTAGAAAAAAGGGTACATTGGTTGGGATAAAATTGTATTGTTCTTACAATGTGATGATGTCATCTAAATCTGGAATCTTTCTAGCTACTTATGAAATTCCCCATTCTAATTGTTATTTGACCATGATGATATTGATATCATAATCCTTGTTCGTGAGAATATCATTTAAGAAGTCAATGATAAGCGACACAATTGGTTCCTCACAATTGTGAAAGTAAAGGACAAATTCATTCACGTTATGTTTGAAATATTTATACTAAGAGTCTTGATTCATGAAATATCCATGGAAATCTATAGGTAATTTGTCATTGTGCATTTCCTAGCTTAACTGATACCCAATAATGTGGACGATTAATGTGAGCACTTTCCAAAATAAGGTGCCTTTAACATGCTTTTCATGGTCCATAATAAAGGTAAACATTATCCACCCCACAACAAAGAAATTAATGTTGTACAAACTAGGATATATATGTTCTATAATTACTTCAAATCAAATAGTATATATCTTAGCACTTACAACACTAGTTGCTTTGTTGAAAGGGTGTTTATTGACAGCTTAAGTGAAATTCAATTAATATATTTTCTCTAGAGAATCTACTACCATAGTCTTCTTTTGAAATTTATCTTGATGCTTCCCTTGCTAGTGGGTCAATAAGAAGTGATGAAGATTTTTTAAACCAACGGCCCTATGACTTTCAAGTTGAGAGCCTTTCTCACTAAGCCATACGTTGCCAACCAGTGCCTTGTTTCTTGGATAAAAATTTTTGAAGTGTAACTTTCTCATCTTGTGTATCTTACTATACATGCATACATAAAAGAAAAAATTGGGATGCTAGAAATCACTAGAGAATATTTAGAACCAATCTACCTCCTATTCATATGTATATATAAATCCATATATGTGTGTTCCTCTCAGGTTGATTTAGATCTGGGTGAGGGAATCTACAGAGGCAAACATGAGATCATGGCTAGTAGATTTTGAAACAATATCCACTATGTAAACTCTTTCTTCATGGAATCTAGGCATAAAGTTTGGATAAAGATAATTAGGGAGGACTAGTTAAAATTAGAGTTGGTCAAATGGGGGTTGTATAGAAATTTACAGTGAGTAAAATAAATTCTTTTATTAATGTATAGATAAATAATTCAACTCCAGTAATGTATCCATGATTATAACTATGAAGTTATTAAAAATTGTTTGTGTTGGATGATGCAACTCACTCCCAACACTTAGATGGAAGCTAATATTGCCTCTTAAACCATCTTAAACCCTTTTTCAAAGAAAATAATCTAGACACCTGCACACCTACATCATTAAGTGTTCTTTCTAATAGTATGTTTGGCGCGAAACTTGTAGTGAGAAAAACTCTAGTGTCTACCATTAAGGAGTCTAATCAAGACTTTACAACAATCAACTACACAAAGAGGGAGCCATCATCACAACATACCATCCCACCATCATATTTCCCATATAATGAAAACTGATGTAGGTTGGAAAGATGTGGAAATTAACCCCAACATGATATCTAATGTGTTTATGCTTCTTGTTTTTGTTTCACTAGTATATGCATTATCCTTGTCTCATCTCTTTGCATATGTTTTTCTCCTCTTTGTCATGCCTTCTCTTTCTTCTTTTTTGTTTACTGTAGGATTTACACACAGCGACGATGGTGAACTCTATCGATATTGGTCAATGAGCACCTAATAAGTACATTTATTTATGAAAATTTTAACAGTGTTAATGTTGATGTAAGTGGGCAATTATGCATTTAAATTTGTTCAGTGGACACACTATTTTCGATACAAAAGCAATTGGGAAATACATTATCCACATGGAAAGGTCGAGATTCGTGTGGTTTAAAATGGGATGGTGTTTCTTGCATCAGTAACCAAATAACTTATTTGTAAGTATTTTGTTCTTCTTGGTTTCAAATCATGACAACATCTCGTCTTCTAAATGATTTTCCATGCCATTCATGGAAATTTCTTGAGCTCTATAGAAAAAGTTGGTAGTTTCTTCTGATTAAATCATTCCATGGATAAAATTTTACAAGACTCTATATTCAATGAATCTCAATGGACAACGGTCGATTGAAATTGGGCAACTTTCAGCACTACAAGTTCTGTAAGTTGATTAATGAAGAAATCACAACAGTACCACAGAGCTAATACCATCCAAACCCATTTCTCCAATGAATATTGGGGTTGCAAAGTAGAGTTCATTTGTCTGAACTCCCTCATATGTATATTGGAGATTTGTTTACTTGGGTGCAATAATCTTTCCTTTTAATGCAGTCAATCCACTGTGTAAATCATATCCAACATTTGAACACACAATGTAGTGGGGACGGATCTTGCAGTGCTACCCTCTATACACGGGTTTGCATGGTAAATAAGATGGTATAATAAGTAGATTGACTTAACAAAGTCATCATTCAAGGGATTTGTCATGCATTCCAGGCTTGACAAGACTAATTCCAAGTACTTTGGGAGATTTGCAATACCTTCACAAGTTGTAAGCATTTTGAACAATGTAATTCAATCGTTGGTATTTTTGTCCGAATACTTTACAATGGAATAATTTTTATCTCATATTATAATATTGACAGGTCGTAGGTTTTCTGGGTGCATTTAGAAGGAGTTGGGTAAACTACAAAGAATGCTTACTTTGTTGGATATTTGCCCAAAGAACCTAGATGTACTCCTCAAGTATTTGGGGGGTCTGCACCGCCATCTACGTGAGAAAGTGATGTTGTTCAAGCCCAAATTGGTGGACGAGGCTTGTGTATAGGCACAGTACCTGAAGAACATAGGCCTGAAAAGAGCGCAACCAAGTGGATCGAAGTAGAAGACGCAACATGAAGCTTCTAAGAATGGAAAGAAGAAGAAAAAAGGGGGAGAAGATAAAAAGACAACAACCACAACACACCAGTGCAAAGATATTAGAAACCACTACAACATTTATGGTCATACAAAGGAGAGGTGCTGGAAGTTGCATCCAGAGCTAAACTCGAAGAGAAATAAGAAATATAATAAGAAGAGGAATGTCATGGCCATATAGTCGAGCAACCAAGTTGAAATCAGCTCGGACGTGCATGAAAATATCGTTTGTACATTAGTGAAAAATGAAATTAATTTGAGTACCCTTGAACAATAGGAAGAGAAAGAAATGACCAAACTCTTCCATGTAAATATACAGGTCAAGAACACAAAGATTGATGCTCTATTTGACTCAGGATCGTAGGAGAATCTCATTGCAATAGAGATGGTCAATAAGTTGGGGCTGGAAGTTCATGATCATTCTAACCCATATCTACTTAGATGGGTAAATAAGAATGCAGATCTAAAGGTAACAAAACAATGTAAAACTAGACTTGTTATCAGTGTTGATTTTATTGATGAGGTAGATCTAGATATGGTCCCCCTTGATGTATGTGGAGTTCTGTTTGGGAGTCCATACATGTACATGTGAGATGAAATATTCATGAGAAGAGTGAATTAGTACTAGCTTGTCAACGATGGAAAATCATTCATCATCAATGCGCACAAAGGCAAGTCGAAAATTTCAGTGGTGAGTGCCAACAAACCAAGAAATTGGTCAGTTCTAGCAAGAGGTATGTTTAATTATTTTTAAGAGAAAGTCAATTTGAAGAGGAGTCAATAAGAGGCAAGGCATCCATGGAGGGGTGTAATAATAAAAAGAAACAACAATTGGAGTAGTTGTTACAGGCATACAAGGATTTGTTCCAAGAGCCCAAAGGGTTACCACCTAAGAGAGAAGTGGAACATGAGATATAGCTATTGTAGGACTCCCCATTGCCAAATATTGGGTTGTATAGGAAGTTTGTTATAGAAGAAAGCCAAGTGAAGAAACAGTTGCAGCAGCTACTCGAACAAGGTTTCATTTGACCGAGTACATCACCATGTGGGTCACCCATCATCATGGTGCTAAAGAAGGATGGGACTTAGCGGATGTGTATAGATTACAGGGCATGGAAAAAAAATCATGCTCAAGAACAGATACACCCTACCAAGGATAGATGAATTGTTGTATCAATTACAGCAAGAAAAGTACTTCACTAAGTTGGACTTGAAGTCTGCATATCACCAGGTTCGGGTCAAAGAAGAAGATACATGGAATACTGCCTTCAAAACCAGGAAATATTTGTATGAGTGGTTAGTTATGCCATTTGGCCTATGTAATGCACCAACTACATTTATGAGATTAATTAATGATGTATTACAACCTTTTATAGATTCATTTGTTATTGTCTATTTGGATGATATACTGGTGTATAGTGCTACCTGGGAGGAGCATATTTCACATTTGATGCACGTGCTTAAAACATTAAAGAAGCACTAGCTGCTAACAAATCTCAAGAAGAATCCCTTCCTCTATGGCTGATAGAATGAGAGATATAATGTTGGATAGAAGCTAATTGGAAACCTAAGGGAGAAAAATAACTCACTAATGTGAGTTATCTCTTTCATGGAATTAGAGGCAGTGTTCAAAAGTATTCCAAGAAATAAGGCACCATTTCCAAATGGATTCACTACATATTTTTTACAGGAATGTTGGCATTTCCTCCCCAAATATGTTTATGAGGTGGTTGAAGAATCAATATGGACTCAGAACATCCTTCCCACACTAAATGTAATGTTTATTTCATCAATACCAAAATAAGGGAAATTTGAGAGTCTGGATGACTACAAATGAATCATGTTATGTAATAATGCAATGTTTATTTCATTAATACCAAAACAAGGGAAAAATGAGAGTCTGGATGACTACAAATGAATCACGTTATGTAATGTAATTCATAAGATTATAAATTCTGTGATAGTGAATAGATTGAAACCTTTGCTCCCTAATTTGATGAATCCCTTGAACAAATAGGATTTGTAGAGGGAAGGAAAATTGCAGAAGGATTTATAGTAGTGTAGGAAGTCATACACTCACTCAAGTGGACCAAACATTTGGGTATGCTAGTAAAATTGGACTTGTCTAAAGCTTATGACATAATTAGTTGGTCTTTTCTTTTCAAATTTTTACAAACATTTGGATTTCCTTAGACCTAGATGGAATGGATTGGTTCCCTCATTTTCACAACAATTTTCTCAATTTTAGATCAGACATCACCGTATCGAACTATTCATCCCTCTAGAGGCATTAGACAAGGTAACCATTTGTCACCTTTTCTCTTTATCTTGGCCATGGAAGGTCTCTGAAGAATGTTTCGAGAAGCTCGCGAGTCGAATTATATATATGGTGTGTATCTGTATGGGAAGGATTTTCATATTACACATATATAGTTCATGGATGATGTATTACTATTTGGTCTCCCTACCAGGCGATAGGTTGCTAGGATGGAGAAAATCCTTAACAATTTTATGCTCACCTTTAGAATGGTGGTGTATAAAGAGAAAACACATATGTTCTTTTTAACTTCCTAGAATAGATACAAAAAAGACTTTGTCACACTTTGTGCTATACTTAGGGTGCACTATCAACAAAGCATCTAGGGATTCCACTGGTTGGGAACTACCAAAATTCTTCGACATGGGCAGGGTTAGTCGAGAAAGCATGTTTCCAAATGACGAATTGGGTGTTTTAAACCCTGAATTTCCCAAGCAGTCTTGCCTTGATGAAAGTTGTTCTCCAGGAACTTTCAAATTATCAATTATCACTCATGCCCATCCCAAGCAATGTCTGGCAGTATCTCAGAACACTTTTGTCGGATTTCCTTTGGAAGGGGCTAGTTACAACAAATAAATGGGCTCTGATAGGTTGGGACAGACTAATACTACCAAAGTCGCACATAGGTTTGGGACTAAGGGATCCCTATTTTGTTAGTAAAGCCTACACAATGAAGTTGTGGTGGTCATGGGTGCAAGGTGGTTCCCAATTTTAGAAGAGGGTGTGGAGTAGGAAGTATATGTTGACCAATTCTTAGGTGGAAAGGATGAATATGGATGTCCCAATCAAAGGTTTTGGCATATGGAACTGGGCATATGAAGTAAGACTAAACGTTAAAAGACTTTCATTCTGGTAAATACGTGATGGTAAATCGACCATCTTCTGGGAAGAGTCATGGCAGTAAAACCCTCCTCTAGCGGATAATAGAAATTTTTGCAAGTTAAAAGAATGGACCCAATCTTCAGGTCATTATAAAGTAACCTTCTTTTGGACCATGAACCCCTCTCCCCATGGTTGGTGACAATGTAAACCATGATAAGAATGTGGAAATCCAAATATGATATTCCCATGGGCAGAGTTCCAATGATATCTTCAAAGAACTAGGACAAGAAACTCAAACCTCCTAAATCCTAGGCATCCCTCCTAAATGGGCCACTCTCCTAAATCCCCAAATGAGGAGGTCCATTTTAGACCTCAAATTCCCCTAATGAAAAGTGTCAATGTTTCTATGGTTGATAGCATGGGGTCAGTTGCTAACATGGGATCGACTGCAAAGGAAGGGATTTCCAGGTCCATCAAGGTGCCCTTTTTGTTTACAATAAGACGAAAATGTTACTCACCTTCTCATATCTTATGCCTATTCACAGGAAATAAGGCAATTTTTCTATGTATTATTTAAACAAAAATCAATAAAGGTGGTGGACGTCAAGATTTGGTTATTAGATTGGTTTATTGAGAAATTTAAACATCCATGGGTAATGTCAGTGTGGCATCTATGTATGGCTTTCTCTTTCTGGAATTTATGGAAGGAAAGGAATATGATGGTGTTTGAAGGGAGAAGTCAACTATCATATATGTTACAAGAATGAATAATATTAAATCTATAGGAAACTTTGGCATTGCGTCCACCAAATGAACATGTAGTGTAACACGATGATGAATTCTCGCTTATTATGCAAAAACTACATCTCTAGGTGGTTACGATTTTTTTCACTCGGAAAAATCACAGTCAAAGGCAAATTTTTAGATGTTTAGTGCAACCCCCCCTTCCATCTTTTGTGATGTTGATTTTTGATGGAGCCTCACATGGAAACCCTGGAGATGCGAGTATTGGAGGAATATTGAGAGACAATCAATTAAAATCTTTATATGTTTATGCATTTTCATGTCAAGAAACCACAAATTATGTAGCAGAGTTTTGGGCACTAGAAAAAGGGCTCCAAGTTGCAATAAGAACATGCATCTTCCTTCCATAAATTCACAGGGATTCTCAAATCTTTGTTAACATGGTGCACAAACTTTTGTTGGGTCACCCGCCTAAAAAAGTGATCTCTAGCTAGCATTTCCAGGAGATAGCAAGAAACATTAGGGAGCTTCTACAAGTTTTTTTATTATATTGTCCCTATTCACACGAGAGGGAAGATAATTAGGTAGCAGATAATTTAGAAAAGTGGGCAAGTAGAGAAACTATGGTAGCTCTAGAGGAATAATGGCATGTATGGCTGCAGCATGATTCCCTTTGTGTACTACAACAATGGGTAGCACATGATAGGAAAAGAGTTGACAGGTTGACCCTCAATGGGGGTGTTTGAATGATGGTGAACCGTCGTTGACATAGAGAAGGTATTTTTCCAATAGCTGGGTGACACAAAAGAAATAAGTGGCATGCGAGGCATTTTGCTAGCTAAGGTGGGGGCGAACTTGGGGGAGTGTACCAAGCCACCCAATTGGCACAAGACCCCCAACGCATGGAGGAGGAAAACAACATTTAGAACATGTGCCATATATTATTTCATGTGGGTAATTTTATCCACAACATTATGGTACATAATATTGGGCTCTAAAAACATATTTGAACATGGAGTTGAGGTTTTTGAAGCTACCATGGACTTGCAAACCTGTGGGAGATCGGAGAAAGGGAGGATTTACCCTAACAAGAGATCGATCGGCATTAATGATACATGAATTATGGGTGATTTTGGACCAGAGAAACATAGGATGGGGCTACCCACTTGGCGCATGGTGAAGGAATGTCAAGGGTTTTGTTCTGTTTCATGTTTCAACATCGCTCTGTTGGCTTCGTTATATATAGACCCTATTGAGCACATAGGGTGGCAGAGAGCACTAGCATCTACAAGGTGGTGCCAAACATTTCTAACTCTTGCAGGGTATGCTATTGAACCTATCTATGGGCCAGGATTGCTGGTAAATCTCCAGTTTGTCTTTTTTTCAATTGCGATTCAGTCATACATAGGTTTCATTGTTGCAGCGGAGTTTTGAAGACTACCATTGTATTTAGGGTGGCGATATACTGTCCACATTCCTTCTAGAAACATGCGAGCGGATGATGTTTTTTATGGTCAAGGATTTTACGGAGCCGCACATTCTTAGTTTCATTTCCTTTTTAATTTCTCACTCTGTCCATATTTGAGAAGGTACTTCACGGTATATTCAGGTCTGGGGTGGTCATGTAGTCAGTATAGGTATTTTAATTACATGCGATGTCATTTAGGGTTGTGTAGTCATGTTATTCTGCGATATTTCCTTGTTTGTCTTGTGCGGAGGGGTCTAGTTATGGGTGGTAATTATTTTGTTCGGTCTCCTCTATCTTTTCTCCACTCTATTATTGTCATAGCTAGGGTTGTGGGGTTACAGGAGGCCACCAAATTTAATTTGGTTTATTTATGCATAACGCATCCTTTGGTCCTTCTTTCGAGTTGGTGGTGGTACTTCTGTCAGTCGATTTACAGTCCCTTGAACCTTCAGGGTTATGTTTCAACTCTCTAGTCTTGGTTGACGGTGTTAGGCATAGTGGTTCATTTTCAATTTGGTTGTAACACTATCAAGTTTCAAATTGAGCGATTGGTGATTACGCTATGTCAAGAGGGAAAATTGTTTGTGATTCTTAGTTGTACCTAGCCTCAAGTATTGTCTGATTGGAATATTCATTGTTGTAGGTATGTGGATGATTTTTACACTCCCTCTTTCTCCTTGCTAGTTGTGTCTGGTATTTGTGGAATCGAGGGTTTTTTTCTCTGTGGCTCGACCCTGTTGTCCTACATAAATTTTCATGTGGGTTGTCTCGAGTCTTGTTGGTCAAATTTTTACTGCAGGTTCTTATGTTCAATGGCACCGCAACATCGACTCATTAATAGAAGAGGAGGATCATCTGCAACATCGTACTCTTCACAACGTCATCTATTTGGTTGGGAGTCATTGGAAAATATTTATGATGATGTGCCCCTAGTAGTTTGAGAGGAAATGCGTTCCTTGAAGGCAAGAGAATTCGGTGAAAAAAAATATCATTTAGATTATGAGGTTTGTGAACGAAAAACAGAGTGGGTACTAGACCCAAGAAAATGGAGAAAGCGTTGGTTATGCTTCTTGCATTCAATATTTTCTCATATACAAACGAAATCTTTTCTTCATATGGTGTTGTGGGATATGTAGGTTGATAATTCTAAGCTGTTTGTGGTTCAGGAGGACCTGAAGTGTATAATGCAGGATAGTCGATATGATCTAGATGACATCATTGTCCGGCTGAACAAAATCTAGTGCTACATTAACTCATACTCACATACGGACTCCACAACGCCTTAGAATGGTGAAGCTATCATTGATGCCACACCAGTCAATATGGTCAGTGGAAATTCATCTCGAGATCATCCAATGATCATCCTTGATGAATGATTCGTCTCTTGCTGTTATTACACTATCCGATTTTGTATTGGATTGTTACATTTTTTGGTTCTTTCTTTGTTATGTTTGTCTTCTAGTTCTATGTATGTTTTGTTCATGGTTAGTGTGGTCCTTACTTCTATCGGCCAGTACTCTTGGTTTTGTTGATAGTTGGGGCCTCTGCTACTCTTGGTTATATGTGGATATGGACTTTTTTGGTTGACAAAGTCAACAATATGCGACAATGCAAACCAATTGTAAATTTTTCTTTTTGAATATCAATAGAAATTAGAGTTGAATATTACAAAATAAAAGGTTTATTATTGATTTCAAATATTAAAGTGGTGATTAATTAAGTTTTGATTTACATATACGTTTTAAGAAATATTGTTGACTTGAGGTTTTTATATTCTAGTAATAATAATAATAATATAGTAAGGTTATAGTAAAATTAGATATTAAATTAGTGGATGAGATTATTTCTTTTATAAAGGATGCCTCTTCAGATAAGATTTGATTGCTTGGGGAAAAAATTGTCTCAACATGTTGTTTTGACTATTATTTGGTGTTGTGAGTTTAGATTAAATAGTTTCCTTTCCTTTCTTGTTTACCTAGAATGCTCCTTGAAAAAATATATATTAAAAAAAATGCATACTTTCTCCATTAAACTCACTCGAACATAATAATGAACTAATTTATAAATTCCTATTTATAATTAATAAATAATAAACATATATAATAAGAATAAAAAATTGTTTATTACAAAATATTAATAAATTATTTTAAATGATATGTTATTTAAATAATAATGATAAATTAGTTTACTAATCTTTATTCACAATTAATAATTCATAATAAATTTACTAATCTATATTTATGATGAGTAATTATTAATATTTTTTTAAAAAGAAATATTTATTATAATGTAATTGTCAACTATTAGTGAGATAATTATTACTAGTTATCTATAAATGAAAATGAGCTTGTTATTAATATTTAAAGTAATTTAATGATCACTGATGTGTAAGTTTATTCTTATTATTATTTAAAATAATGTAGTGATAGTTGAACTTCCAAATATGTCTAGGGGTTGATTAGATAAAGAGAGAATTTTGAATTAAACATAATCATATTTTCAATAAATAAATAAATATCTTCACTTCTAAATTAAAATAAAAAACAAAATATTAAATTTAACAATTAAAAATGGGATAAGGGAACATAATTCTCCATTTGTAAAAATATAATATTCATTGTGAAAGTAACTATATATTTTCGTAGTCCAATGACAAACAGAATCTGCCATTTTCTCAGAGACTAAATGGTTCGTTTGCATTTGGTTTTCAGATTGCAAATAAAAATACAGTCAACCTTTCTCATAATTCTGACGATGCATTTTCCATTTAGACATCAACGCCATTCCAAATCATTGATGCTATACTTTAAAAATCAGAGTCACACTAAGACAAAAAATGAAGCTTAGTACATGAAGCTTAGTATGCCCCCTGATTCCAACGAGAAATGCTATTACGAGCTCAGATTTCACAAGAAGCACCAGCAGAAGATATTCGGTGACTATCTTTGTCATGTCATAACTAAAGCCAAAAATTTGGAGCTCAGAAGCTACCATTGGAAGATTTACACAAATGAAGTGGCTTGTTGTGTTCGATCATCCGACGACTTTTGGTACTCTGGCTCTAGAACCAGAGCAGAAGTTAGAGATCCTCACAGATCGAGGTTTTCAACTTCACAGAAGGGTTGTGATCTTGTTGTTGAAGTGAGAGATTGTTCGTTTTCACTACTAACCACATCAACAGGCTCGATCTAATGAACACTGTGCTTTGATACCCGTGAAGAAGACAAAAATTTACCTATGTTTTTCCCTCTATTCATCTCACAACCAGATCACAACTAGATCGTAAACTCTATGCATACGTAATGGCATTATTGGCCTCAATATTTAAGAAATGGAAGGCATTATTGGCATCAACAATCGAACCATTCAATTTTGGTGTCAGTGTTGTTGGCCTCCAATCTTAGGGAATGAAAGGTTCGGTGTTAGTGTTGTTGGCCTCCAATTCTGTACTTCTCCAGTTTTATCACATGAACAAACAAATTCACCTATCATTTTGCACTTTTGGGGCATTCAACATTCATGCCCGCAATTACCTCTCCATTGAAGACCACGAGTTGTTTCCCAAGATCCAAGATTTGATAGAAATAACTCATATGACTCCTACAGATGTAAGCGAACATCTCATGAAGATGAATGGCGATCTTGCTAGTTCCTCCAAAACCTAATTGAAGCTCCTCGTGGAGTTAAAGAAAGAAGATTGAGTGCCGCTACTAATGGGCAACCAATTTTTCCAATGCTATACACAACTTTACGAGTATGTAGATCTAACGATTGTAAGGAATTTTAGCTTTCGTTCGGACCTCAGAGTATAAAGCGAGGGCCTGGATTTCTCTGGAAGCCTTGGAATATGAATTGCGAGGTGAAGATTTATGGAGGATAGTGCTATATTTCAAAATTTCATTGTTTGAAAACATGGCATACTATGGCATAGATTAGTAGCATCATGCATGGTAGCATATGTGTATCATCATTGTATGTAGCTTACGTGTATCTAACGTTGCATGTATCATGATGAAAATGGAAAACAGACCCATACATCCCAGTGAAATGTGAGAGATGGACAGTACCGGAGCCTGGATGGGCCCTCATATTGAGGTTGGTACTCTTAAGGGCATTAAAAGTTCGACAACATTGGAAATAAGGCTTTCCGCGTTGGTGATGGTGGTGACCTCATCATTTATGTGGTATTTTCTTTTTTTAATGTCAGCATAGACGTGGTCATGCTCACAGTCACAGTCCACAGTGTACTGCGTCCTCAAAAGAGGGTTGGGTTCATGGTAGTTTCCAGCACAAAAGTTTTTTTTTCTGCATTTTTCATCGAAGTTTTCTACATTTTTCATCAAGTTTTCAAGTGACCAGAGTTTTACTCCTGTAATTTGCATGTTTGATTTCTGCACTTTTATTTTGGTGATCTAGTTTGTTAATTAGAGTTGAAATTAGGGTTTTTAAGAGGAAGTGCCAATTTCCGCTCATTTAAAAAAAAGAAAACAGTCGAGTAGAGTTTTGCCACTATAACTTGGAAGCCCACATTCAAATTCTTGTTGTCGGCCTGCCATATAGGAATATTTCCTTAAGGATCTAGATTGTTTAACAAAAGTCGCATAGCAAAGGAAAGACAAAAGGGGTCTCAGGAAAATTAGATTAATGTGGAAACTACATGGGATCGATTGCTTTGAGCTAATTAAGGTTTTGGGAAACCATTAAAGTCACAGGTCCCCGGTGCCTTATTATTCTTCTGCAAGTAGTTGTTGAATGCATAGGAAGTGTGGGATGCAACTGTTATTGGCTAATAGGATTCTCCTCCTACTGTATGGCTCTACAGTCTACACCTCCAAGACCATAGGCATAATCAAGAACCTGCAAGGAATTTTCTGGAACATTGGTCCTAGCCACACACCAGCTCTAAGTCCCTAATACATATGGGGTGGCGATTGCGGGGGTTGTAGGATTAGTAGTTACATGGGCTGTAGGGAGATTGAGGACAGTTGTGGGAGTTGTAGGTAGTGTTATAACAAACATTGCTATAGTTGGTGCTGTTATGGTAGGAGGTGTTGTTATCATCATGGAGGGAGTGGGCGTTGTGATGGTGTATGTATAATGAGAATGAGGTGTTGTGTTGGGTGTGTTGTTCCCAAAGTAAGAAGGTCGAACCTTGCCACTATTGGTTACTGGGGTAGCTTTCTTTTCCAAAACCTTTCTCAAACCTAAACGTAATTTCCCTTTAATACTACTCAACTCGTCCATGCTCTTCCCATTTGCATCCAAAGTTCCTGTCAAAATAGACCTAGAAAATTTATCACAACACAAAATTGAAACCTGTCAAAACAATAAGCATTTACTTTTGAGAGGAAGATCTCTACAAACTAACTCTAACTAGCAATAAAGTTTTATAAGGCCTCTCAGATATCAAGATCTAGAGGCTTTGTCCATTGCATAGCCTGCTTAGTTTTGTTGCTTCCCTTCAAAAGAGGCCTAAAAGTTAATTTTTGCATTGATCTACTGCAAGGCTAACACCAAACGCCAATCCGCTATTTTTCATCACTCACAACATCTGGAGTTATTCTGCAATGTGGACTACAAATGGCTGCTAAAGACCATTGAAGTGTTATAAAACAACAACCTAGTTGCAGAAGCTACATGATAACTGCCTTGAAAACACGAATCTTTTTAGATCTACCTATTAAAATAAGTACAACCATGTTATTCAAACTCAAAGTAATAAACCCACAGACCTAATGGGAAATAACTTATAAGACTCTGAAATCACAAAGTATTGTACGCGCCTAAACAATACATAGCAAAAAGTAGCAACAACACAAATGTAAGTTTAAAATCTGGAGCCATTGATAGAGCAATGTCCTTGAATAAACAAATCACCTCAACCATTATACTCAATCTCCACAAGCTCCACCTGAGTTGGTTTGTGCTTCAACATCACCCTCAAATTATTGATGGTAGTAGTACACCAAATTTATCAAACTAAATAAACACAATGGTATGTCCAATGTTTTTCCACATTCTTCAGTTGGTCCCAGTTATCATGTATTTTTAGTTCGTTGCGTCACTTCCACAATGTTGTAGTATTTACCTGGGATCTTACTCGCTTTGAAGATGATAGTGTGGAGCCTGCTAAACTTGGGATGTAATGGAAGGTGAATATAGTTTCAGTATGAGATTTCAACTTTTCTCTCACTGTTTCAAGTATTGTCAATTTTTTCAGTTACCCATTTAATCCAAGTGTTTTTATGGATTTGTCTTCGATCTGGCTTTAAACAGGAACGCAACAAAATAGATGAGATAACCATAGATACAAAGATGCAGCATAAATAATACTTCATTTCATTTATGTAAAATATTGAAATATGCTTACAAAAATAAATGGAAATAAACCAGCTAGGGCGATGGTAGCTTATCTCTGAGAAGAGATGTGGCAGCTACATGCCTCTGAACTGTCTTACAATGAGGCTCAAAGGACTATTTATTGTTGAGAAATAGTGGAAAACCCTAAAAATCCAAAAACCTAACCCTAGGAGATGAAACGCCAAACTATGGGCCCCGTTTGGGTAAATTGGTACATCAACTTCCCAGGGTCGTAACTTTGGCAAACAATCTTCGTTTGATGTGCACAATACCTCGTTAGAAAGATCTATCCAAGGACTACAACTTTGCGAAGAGGAGCAAGGGTCTATGGACCCATGTTGCTCCCAGTTTTCCCAAAAAACGTCATTTAGGGCCTCAAAATGGCTTCGGAAGTTCAGGACCCGAAAAACTACTAAAAATAATAAATTATGCTACAATTAAGGAAACTCAGAGATCTTGTCCTTCATGAAACCACTCGATACTATACGGTTGTGGGTGTGGTGTAGTTGGTAGGCTCAACTGCTTCAGGACCTCCGCTGAAATGAGGTTCTTTTAGCTCCCACCATCAACAATGAATTGCAACGGCGAACCCTTCACACACATTTGTGAGTGGAAAAGACGCTCCCCCTCCTCTGGGTCTTCGAGCTCATTCTTCTAGATCTTGGCAGTGGCAATAGTGGCGCTAGGCTCCACGTCAATGATTTGCTTCCCTTTGTCATTCCCCTTGTCAGGTTTTGACTCAAGGTCGGAACATGCATATAATTCTGAAGCCTTCAGCTTGGCCATCAACGACTGCTTGGTTTGACACTCACTTATGTTGTGAGTGGGGCTCTTATGGAACTCACACCACTTTCGTGTGTCCTTCTTTGGCTTCGTGGTGTTTTTATTTTCTTGCGGCTTCGACGGGTTTTCTTGGGTCACCCCTCCTTAGCTTTGTCCTTTGTTCTTCGGATTCATAGATCCAAAGTCTCACTTCTTTTGTTTAAACTTCTGCTCAATCTTGACAGCATATCAGTATGCTGTGCCGAGTGAGGATATGTTCAGGAACTCCATCTTGTCCGGGATGTATCTATGTACGCATCCGCGGTATTTGAGTACCAACTGCAGCTCAAAATCCTTGATACCCAAATTTGCGCGAAGGGTATGAACAATGTTTGTGAACTCCAGCACATATTGGTCCCTTCCCTGCCACAACGTGGTCCACTTTATGTATTTATCCTCATAGATTTTGACAGCGTAGTATTTCTCCTTGATGGTGTCTCGGAATGAATTCCATGTGGGAGTGGCTAAAACAGTGAGTTCGTACTTTCCTCCTTCTGCTCGCAATAGGTTTCCCACCAGTCCTTGACGTGGGGGGCTACTTTGAGAAGTGCAAAAGTGATCTTTTGCTGTCTGGAAAAATCATGAACATAAAATACCTTTCTAACATATTCGACCATCTATCTACAACATCTGCGTCTATCTGAACCTCAAATATGGGGATTTCAAAATTAACTTGCACCTTAAAGGGTGTGGCATTTCCAGAGTAGCTGTTGGAAGCCAATGCATTGCCTCTAGGTAGCCGCTGAAGGATTTGGGCAAAGTTTTCCATCATCGCATTACTTTTTCGCTCGAGGGCTTCTTCGAGCAAGATTTTGATACGATCTCGTGCCCCCTCCTCTTTCTTTTCATCGACCATGGGAGGCTGTCAGGATTTGCGATGTTGGTCTTGCAAAGGTTCGATGAGTTCAAGCCCTAACTCCTTATATCTTGACCTTTTTGGCGACATGCAAAGAAAAACAGAGCAAGAGCAAACCACTCTAATACCACTGATCTGGATTTAAACAGGAACGAAACAAATTACAGAGATAACCATAAATACAGAGATGCAGCAGAAATAATACTTCATTTCATTAATGTAAAACACTGAAATATGCTTATAAACAGAAATGGAAATAAACCACCTAGGGCGATGGTAGCTTATCTCTGAGAAGAGATGTGGTGGCTACATGCCTCTGAACTATCATACAACGAGGCTTGAAGGCCTATTTATTGTTTAGAAATAATGGAAAACCCTAAACATCCAAAAACCTAACCCTAGGAGATGAAACGCCAAACTGTGGGCCTCATTTGGGTAAATTGGTACATCAACTTCCAGGGGTCGTAACTTTGGCATACAATCTTTGTTTGACATGCACAACACCTCGTTAGAAAGGTCTATCCGGGGACTACAACTATGGGAAGAGAAACATGGACCTATGTTGCTCCCAGTTTTCCCAAAAAACGTCATTTAGGGCCTCAAAATGGCTCAGGAAGTTCAAGACCCGAAAAACTGCTAAAAATAGTAGATTGTGCTACAATTAAGGAAACTGAAAAACTGAAAGAGATAGTTATGGGGGTCCAAGTGGGATAGACGGCTGGCCACCAACATCCACTTGGATCAGTCTTGCTACAGGTGGTGGGATAAAAGTTAATTTAACGAAGATTATTGTATCATGTATGCTCATATATTTTTCCATGTAATTTTGCGGGTTGTTTCTTTTAGTTCATGTAATTTACTTGTAGATTAGAAAACACACGTGCCATCAAAATAAAACTACAATGATGGAGCTTTAAGACAATATGGATGAATACATGGGCCAATAGGTCCATCTCAACTTTTAATTACCAGTCCATACTATTATCTGAAAGTTGCCTTTATGAATTTATCTTCTATGTCTTTTAAAATTTCTTTCATGGCACATTCTCGAGTTGCATAATAACTATTGTAGCCAAATATTCTCACTATTGAAGCATATGGAAGAAGCAGTTTTCTGTCCTTTGTTATCATGCTGCATCTTCCAATTCATAGATTTTCTTGAGATCTTAAAAGCATATAAAACTGGTTATATGCAATGAGAATCCATTTTTTCTACTTTGTAAAGGTATAATGTACCTATATTTTGGGTAGGAGAGTGCATATTATACCATACACTTTAGAATTTTCTTCTTTGTACTTCCTATTTCCACTAGAAATTTTAGTTAAGGGTTTTGAACAACTTACTTGCCTTGTAACAAAATTGTTTAGAATGATGTAGAATTTTGGAGTTCTATACACTGAATTTGTGAAATAGTTGTAATAGGTGAGTTAGAGGCTTGAGCCTTGTGTTTCACATAAATTGAGAGTTTTTGGTAAGATGGTTGTGTTGTCTGAATCTTTTATATATTGTATAGTTCTTGATAAGGTGTTGGAGCCCAAGTGCAACTTAGAGTTAATTAGAATATTAATTATGAAAGTTAATGATATGAAATGTAAATGAGATGAAACTGAAATGAAATGTGATGGAATTCGAATGGAAGGAAGGGCATTTACTAGATATTTTTATTAAACTATTAAAATAATCCCTCCATCTTGTGATTAAGTCTTAGTGTTACGGGTTTTGTATGAGGAGTCAAATTGAAGAGTCTCTCTGGAGAGTGCTGCATAGGGGTTTTGGGAACTGTCTGGGAAGGGTGTGAAGGCTGTACAACCTCCCTACTACCATGGCAAGGAGGGCTACCTATTTTGTAAATCTCGCTGTTGTAAATTGAAAGGGAATCCAGATTCCAGTTGTAGATGAAAATGATGTGTTTATTTGCAGCTTGTTTTGTTAATTGTAGCAATTTTGTGTGGGTGTATTGCAACAATTCCAATTTTAATTTTTTACTTACAACAATGGGATGTAATGTGTTGATTTCAATTTTTGTTGGGTTGTTGTCCTTGTATAGTGTGTATGTTTGCATTGGGTTTTAAAGTTTGCAAGTAGCTTTTAGTTTCCAGTTTCTTCTTGTTGGCACTCCTGGCAAGAGTGTTTCCAACACAAGGTCATGCTTGGGCTTGTATCCAATATTTCTGAAAAACTATTGAAAAATGCTTGACCATGTGTCTCTGCCCAAATTTTTTTGTGGGATGCGTTAGGTTCCATCTACAAGGACTTCATTTCCCACTAACTTGATTTTACAGGATTTATTATGTTATATAATGTATAAATTGTGTAAACTTAAGCATAAGCATGTTGTAGCATTGGTAACTCTTCAGATGTTTTTGGAAGTTGTGAAAAGGGTAGTCTAACGAGGCCACAATTTTTCCTGGAAAAATGATGAAAATTTCAATAAAATTTTGACAAAATCTGGAAGAAAGTTTTGGAAATCTGGGTTACAACTGTCAAGATTCAAGATTTTTTGGCTGCCCTAGGGGTTTTTGATGGTACTAAATCCATTTCCACCATCACAAAATCCATTCAAACATTCCAACAATACTGAATCCATTTCCACCATGAAAAAATCCGTTCAAACTCTCCAGCAGTTAGATTTTTTGACAAAATTATCACTTACCGGGCAAAATTATGACCTTGGTAGACAACGCTGTTGGGAAATATTTTTAGCATTTTGTATAGGAGGAATTCATGTATACTAACTTGATTTTTCAGGATTTAGTTTTCTATATAATGTATAGATTATGTAAACTTACCACCAGTTTAGCGCTTGGTAAGCATAAGCATGTTGTGGCATTGGGACTATGTGGATTGTATTGGAACTTGTGAAAGATCTTTTTGCATTTTGTAAGGTAATAATTTGTTTTTGCTTCTTCCTTTTAGTTATACTATTAGAAATTCAAAATAACTGAACCTTTTTTTTCATTATATATACTTTTCTCGGTTTCTTCTCTCTTTTTTTTAATACAAAAGAAACACTTTCTTTTTCATTGATAAAAAGAGAGTACATTGTCTGTTTCCAAATATTTTCTCTTAGATCACCTATCCAAAATAGTGAGTATTTCCCATTCTTATCCAAAATAAGTTTCCCAAATCATTGCCTTTAAGTGCATATTTTCCTATCTTATCCATGAGAATGTTGCTATATTCTACTACTAAATACAAAATAGATACCAGTTCCTTATAAGAGCATCAAATAACCAATCAATAAATTTACAACATATTTCATCAAAGTTTTGTGGTGAGTACCCTAGTTGGTGTCAATGCACCCAACATTCGTGGGTCTATCCTACACATATGTCGCGAAGTGATACTTACGTGTCTCTGAATTGATACCCCTCTTTGATAGAAGATCAACTACCTGGTTATGTTCTATGTAGATGTGTGTATATGTGATGTTCTGGTAGGTGGAAGCCAGGAGTCTGATGCGGTTCATCCAGTTGGACAAGATATGGGGACAAAAGAGAGTGTAATATTTGACCCAATCAATAATACTCTTTGCATCTCCATGAACGAAAATGTTTTCCAGTCCAAGCCAGTTTGTGAAATTGAGGGCACCCCAAAGTGCAATGATCTCAGCTCTACTATTAGTCCCCCTGCCACCTTGCCACCAGAAATGGTAGAATCACCCCGACTCTAGAATAATGACCACTCCACATCCACATCTTCTCTGTTGACATGCCCCATCAAAGGATCCTCTGGGTTAGATCCCCTTAATATTCTTAAATATAATCTTCCTTGTCTTTAATATTGTCCTCTTAGGTCCAATCTTAGAAAAATATGTGATGGCCTTCCTAACCATGTCCCAGACCATCGAGCTCTTGTTTTCGAACAACCAAGTGTTTCGACTACGCCATATGACCCATATAATATAGAAGGGGAGAGAGTGATATTCTAGATTGTACTTAGTCCAATTAATGAAACAATGCTCCAGTGTGTGAGGGGTACCCAAATAGTCTAGCTTCAGAAAATCCATCATCCCAGTCCACACCTCCTTAGAAAATGTGCAACCAATGAGTAGGTGGTCTGTCTCCTCTTCCTGTACCTTGCACATGGGACAAATGCCAAGGCATTGAAAGCCTCTACCTTGTATGTTATCCCAGGTAAGAATTCTTGTGTATGACCAGCCACCCAAAACAAAGAAATTTCTTTGGAATCTCCCACCCCGATGCCGCCTTGTACCAAGGATTTAGGCATAATGTTTTTATGTGAATATAAGATCGTTGTAAATGTCATCGACTTTGGTGCTTTTGTTCTTTGTAGAGCCTTCCCATTGTAAAGTGTCCGCACCATCATCAATATAGGCACCTGAATCATATCATTTTGTGAGAAAATCAATAGCCAAATTGTTGCTCAATCCAATATTAGTGGCCCATATCCAAGATGGGTGAGTAGAAAACTGATTGTTCCTGCTGGAAATGTGTGCGAAATTTATGATTACCTTTTCACGGAGAATAGATATGAGGGGAGCCAAAAGGGTGTGAATTCCAGCGAATCTCTTCAAAGTGCCCAACCCAACCTACGCCATTCTGCCATCCCCGATGGACCATCTCATAAACTTCAACAACAAGTGACAATTTTTTGACATGCTCCTCCATATATATGATGCACCATTTTTCCTTTTTCCCCCATCCTTGACCAATTCAAGAAGCCTAGTCCCTTCATGTATTTATCTCTAACGATTTTCCCCCAAATACCATTATCGTTTGTAGCTCTCCAAAGGCTTTTAATGATCAGGGAAAAATTAAAATTGTGAGTGCTCAAAATGCCCCATCCCCCCTTTGCTATCAGTCTTGCAATGGCCCTCCATCTAACCAGGTGAATCTTCCCCTTTAACTTTATTCCCAACCACATGAATCTCACCATGAGCTCATCTATCTTATGATAGACCTTCATAGCCATCTGAAATAAGTGCATCCATAACACCGAGATGTTCTGAAGGACATATTGGACTAATGTTAGTCGACCTCCTATAGAAATACATTTATGAGCCCACCCAAAAAAAAATATGTTGCATCTGTCCAGTAGCCATCCCCAATATTTGATGTAGTATTTATTTGCCTTTAATTGAAAACCCATGTATTGGATGCCTGCTTCCAGGTTAGTCGGTGCTATCCCAAATAGGTTACCGATCTCCCAACATCGAGGATTTCCCAAGTTATCCATGATCAAAACAATTTTTTTTGTTTCTCATGTAGAGGCCCGAAGCCTCACTAAAAAACAGTAGGATCTGGTAAATGTTCCTCTAATCATCATTGTCATTCATACCTCCAAAGAGAAGTCCGTCAACAAAAAAAAGATGTTTTACCTGCATTTTCTCTGATACCTTCACCCCTTGTATGTGTCCCTGATCTCTTGCCTCTCTCAGCTTGTTCCGTAGACGATCCATAACAAGTATAAATAGAAGTGGTGATAACACTTAGCCTTCGCAGAGCCCTCAGTGAGACCTAAAGAAATTGGTCGAGAATCCATTTATTATTATGGCAAAGTTCGTTGTCCGTATCCATACCATTATCCATTTAATGTTGATCGAGGAGATTCCCACCTTGTGTAATACCAACCTCAATAACTCCTAGTCGATGTAATCGAATGCCTTTATCAAATCCACCTTGATCATACTTGCTCATCTTTTCCTAACCTTCATTGAATGAAGACATCCATGTGCAATGCGTATGGCATCCTGTATCTGTCTCTCATCTAAAAAGGAAACTTGTTATGCGGATATGAATTCCAAAAGAGTCTTCTTGATCCTCCTTGCAATCAGCTTGGAGATGATCTTATAAATTGCGTTATAGAGGGAAATAGGCCTACAACCTGAAAAAGAGGTCGGGGCTTCATCCTTAGGGATAAGTGTAATGAAAGTTGCATTTAGCGCCTAAGAAATAAATCCTTTGGTGTGAGAATCCTTTGCAGCTACAAGAATGTCTCGAATGATCAATTCTTGAAAATGGTGAAACAACTACACGCCCCAACCAATAGGTCCAAGGATTTTTTCCTTCGCACTAGCTTGTATAATCTCTTAAATCTCCTCTTTCAGAATCAATCTACCCAAATTTTCATTATCCTCCTGACTAAACATTAGTGACAGATTGTTCAATCATTTCCCGCTGGGCAACATAGTCTTGTTCCTGTGCATCAAATTGTCTTGTTAAATGACATTAAGTCGCCTATTCAATCTCGACTTAGTCAAGAAGAGTGCGTCCATTAGTGCCTATGATTCCCCTAATAGAGTTTCTCTACTTCCGGTTATTTGCATATACATGAAAAAATTTGGTATTTTTGTCCTCGATCTCCACCCATAATGTGCGGCTTTGCAGTCTTCTCTCTGATTCCTGTGCCAACATGATCCTATTTTTATCCCCTTCCAGATCAATAATAAATCTCTTGTAGGATTCAGAGAAGAATAATGGATCAGTACCTAGGTCATTGTAGTATCGAAGTGTAGTATAAATGTCAATAAGAGCCTTGATCACCCACATTTTTTTTCTGTTTAATCCAATTCTAGGTTTCCTTCTTTAACACTTGAAGTTTTGCGATGATTATATCCATTGGTCCTTGGGAAGAGGAGAATACCAGAGGACTCCAAACCTCTTGTACCATGGTATTGAAAGTCGTATTACTTAACCGGGTGGAGTCAAATTTGAAAGGGAAGCTCCACTTTTTCCCTAATCCCTCCCATGACAGAGTGATTGGATGATGGTCAGAAAGAAAAAATGAGATGACCAATGGTTTTGCCCCCTTCAATATCCCAATTAGTGAATGACTGATGAGAAAGCGATCGAACCATTTCGATATGCCTTCCACCCCTGTTTTTCAGAGAGAAAAAGCTTCATAGTATTATATTGAGTCAATATAAAAGTTCAGATGATACATAAAGGCTCAAAAATAGCCATCTTTCCAGCATATGAAATCAAAACCTTGCAGAAATAGGACTTCCCAAAGGAGGCCTAACATCATCAGTCCAAAATCACAGCTAAACAGTCTTTTAGAAAAAAGGAGCATCAGATGTCTATACACATATAACAAAAAAAACTAGATGTATAGTAAGTAAACAAAAAGATGAAAAGAAGGGTTCATAACCCAGGGATGGAAAAGTCCTGGATGTAGCAAGAGCGCTCTCCATCAGAAACCAACATAGACCAAGAACCAGACTCTAAAGTCAGCCCCTTCTTTGACAGACAGTCAGCTTGAACATTTTGGGAACGAAAGATGTGGTGAATTGAGCACTGTTTCATATTCCCCCAGAAAAACATAATCCTGTCCATCCACCCAGTCAAATGAGGACAACTGATGTGGCAGGCTCCCCTTACATGGTCGATCATCGTTTTTGAATCGCCATAAATTGAAATGTTCTGAATATCAAAAAACACACAGAAGGCAAGCAATCCTGCAAGAGCCCTCGCTTCAGCCAAGCTGTTTGAGCCATTCCCACCGTTCCATGATAAAAAGTATTGCAACTTCTCGTCCATAATAACGTGGACACCACATCCACAAATATTATTCTGCTCGGCCCCATCAAAGAAAGCACAGGGAACACTGATGAGAGGGTTTTCAACCTCTTTTTTGCGATCTTTTTTCAATTTGGGCTGTTTTAATGGCATCACATCGTGGATGGAAACAATATGATGCAAGATTGACTTTAGAGGCTCTTTTGAGTCTTTGAAGATTTTGGCGTTCCTCCATTTCCATGAGCACCATAGGGCAATGATAAACAGAGATCTCCATGAATCTTTTTGAGCGCACCACCATTGAAAAGCTACCTGGACTGAAACAAAAACAACATGAGGGAAACCATAAAGCAGAGACAATTCATACCAGATCTGAAGAGAGGAATTGCACTGGAAGAACATATGAAGATTGGATTCCTCCGCAGCTTCACACATAGCACATCTACTCGGACCATGTTGTTATAGACATTTTTGGGCACTACAACCCCATTCAAACATGTCCATAAACCAAGGGCTCCTAAGTCCCTAAAAGTGTTATTCCGACCCCTAAAAGAACAAGGTCAGCTGATTACATCATCAACCAAAATTTCTCCATGAAAAACTACTCAGAACTGGTCAAAACTGGACCATCTCACCTGCTCCATGGTCAAAGTGCGCTGCATCCCACCTAAATGCACATGGGAGGTGTGATGCATACTGGAAAGCCCTTATATGGGGTGCGATGGGCGAGAGTGGACAAATGGAAAAGTCAATTTGCGAGGTGGATGATCATGGAATCTTCCAGAAACTTCTCCTGTGACACTTGCCTCTCTGCATTCGCCCAAGGATGAGTAAGAGATCATCAATCTCCAAGTGGAATCAAGAACTATTAGAGAGAGGGCACTAATCAAATCTCAGAAGCTGACTCAACTCCCTGCAATCATTTATATATGGATCCCTCATCCCAGAGATCGAGAGGCTGGAATTTTGTATCTTGTAAGGAAGTGCTGCCAGTTTCTTGGTGTAACATCATAGTGTTGGGTGATCTAAGTTTTTTCATGAGGTGAAGAAGGGCTTTCTTGCTGAGAGGATGACGCTGGGTCAGAACAATTGGTTGTAATCCTCTTTGTTATTCTTGATATTAATAAAGCTATTCAAGTTTTCCTCCACATTCTTGTATGATTGATGATATATGCATTTGTGTGGTCAATATATATCTGGTCCTGTATTGTTTATGATAGTAGATCTCTGTTCTTGGATAGTGTTATGCTGCTTTGATTCTACAGGTGCTCTTTGAAGCTAGATAAACAAGGAAGCAGGTGGCAAAGATCTATCAGAAGGGAGAGGAATCAAGCAAGGAACCAAGCACAAGACAAAAGTTGGTCTCCTTTGTTCCTCTCTTATCTACTTCTCATAAAGGAAAACAAAAGTAGTTTATTTTGTTTGTTTCTAAGATAGCTACCAGTCTTAGTGGGACTAGCAGCTCCGCATGGACACTAGATTTCCCAATAACAAAATGGTGACTCCACTGGGGAGCGAATAGATTGTTTGTTTGTATATATTTGTTTGCTTTATAAACTTACAGACGGAGTCTGAAGTCAAGCCAACTAGCCTTCGAACTGCATTTGCTATGCAAGTGCAAAGTAGATCAATGTTTCTTTAGTTTATCTTTGGGTTTTGTTTATGAACTGAACAATTGATTTACAAGCTCTCTAATTGCCCTTGTGGTGGCTCTAGTAACCTCCTTAGATCTACCCCTGGGATTTATTTACTGATTATCACTTGCTCGGCCTAAATCCCTGAACTGTGCTGAAAATTGTGATCAAGAACTGGATCAAAAGTCTCGCACTGTACCATCACACCCTCTCTTCAAGGATATCATTATGCATCACACATCCCGTGTGCTGTAGGTGGGATGCATACTGGAATCCCTGTGTAACAGGTGCGCTAATCAGAGAAGGCTAATTTTGCCTCCAGACTTTGGTTTTTCTTCACTCTTTTCAGCTCTATTCAGGAGTTTTGTTGTCTGTAATCAGTATACCTTTGTGGAAACCCCCTTCCTTGCCATTATTCCGCCTCCATTGTGCAAAGAACTGTAAATGTTTTTATGTATTGTGAGCCATTTTCAGTTCTCTTTTACAAAGAAGTAGCGTAATTGAATTGTCGTTTCTTGATTTGGAAGTGTCGCAAGTGTCGTTTTCAGTCATAAAAGAGAATCTGATTGTTTTTGATAGTCAATTACACTGTTACTCTTGTATTTGATTTGAATTAGTAATTTTTCAAGTGTCGAAAGCAAGTTTCCCATTCCAAATTGCAAAGTGTCGCCATTGTCTTCATTTTGTCTTAAAAAGAAGCTTGTTAGTAATGTCGCTTTGAAAAATAATTTAGATTTGTGCTTAGCTTTCTTTTTATTATTCACACATTAAGAAGGCTGAAAACAAATACATGCATGTGCATTTTCATTTAGACTGTTTGTTAATTTGATTTAGGACAGTGCATATAGTGTGTGCTCTTTGCTCTATGTTGAAAGAATGTCATCTCTCTTTCTTTAGTAGCTAGGATTTTCATTGCAAAAAGAAGATTAAACGATTGTTTATCATCTTAGATTGCATTTTAGGAATTGTATATCTACATCACGCGGTGAACCTGAAAGGCAAATTTCTTAAACAAGATCAACTATAAAATAAATTTAATGAATCTAAAAATGCTTTGGAACCTAACGCACAACATTTAGAAGTCTAGGCTAGAGACGTATTCCGGCATCGTAAAGCCTGGTAACTGTTGTTTTCATTGTTGGTTGGGTGATTCCTCCACTTTGAGACGACAACTGCCAGTACGGACTTGTGCTCCCACGTACCGTCGAGTATATATTGGGAGACCACAATAGGCTATATCCTTTATCCATAGGAAGCCATGTCTGCCGCCCTATCGATCGCAATGCACTGAACACAGCATTCGGGAAGATTGACTGCCGTACCGTAAAAAGTATTTTGCAGTTTTGCAATTGGTTTGGTAATCCCTCTGTCTAGATTTCTAGAGTAGTCTCTTTCATTCCTTTTCAGACTCCTTAAAGGAAAAGGTCCATCTAAGCACTTGTCACTTCAAGCTCATTAAAAATCGAAGGTGACTAGAGTCATCTTTTGTTTTTTCTCGACTCTTAAAAATTGAAAAAACAAGTTGTGTTAAAGCGTCTAAAATTTATTTTTATCCGAATAAACATCACCTTTCCTACGTTTGTCTTAGGTTGAGAAAAATGGAGTCCATCAACAAAGGATTTCCCCTTGGAGGAAATCCTAGTACTTTCTCCTCTTGGGGAGATGTTGGTGCACCCCATATGGCCACATTGTCGCTTCCAGGATTGACAATCGGCCTACCTGTATGGCCCTTCTCAACCTCTGTCGTTTAGAACATCGTGATTCTTGAGCAATCAAGTCAGCAACTAGACGATACCAAAGCTACCCCCCAACCTTCTACTTCGTCCGCTTCTCCCTCTCCTCCTTCTCTTCGCTTGATGAAGCTGGTAAAGCCAAAATTCAAGTAACTAAGAAGAAGAAGGAGAAGAAGAAGAAAGAGAAGAAGAAGAAGGAGCCAAAGATGACAGGGGGCAACCAGGCATCATCTAGCGAAAATCCACACACTGCACTGTCAAAGCCTAAATCTCCATGTGTCATTTTCAAAGGAGATCACTATCATTGAGATTGTCCCTACATCCCTCGGATCTTAAGGGACTGGTCTCCTCGTTTGCAAAATCCAGTGTCAACAACCTCTGATGATCATGTTGAAAGTACACATCAACTAGTGAAAGCGAAACGTCGGGACAGAAAACGAAAAGTAAATTCCCTTGTAAACTGTGTGAAGATGATCATGCCATCCACCGTTGTCCCTTCCTAGATGAGGCTAAAATAGTTTTGGACGAGCGTCTGGTTTCATCGTTACGGCTCCCTCCTGGATATAAGAAACTCTTACCAAGTCCATCACTAGTTGAAAATCCGACTGACATGCCATTATGGTCGATCGAAGCGTATATCATTGAAGATAAACTATCTGAATTCACACCAGACGAAAGTCAAAAGGTTGAGGCAGCAGTTGACCTGGTCTTGCCTTCAGAAAGTCCATCTTCAGATGATACAGTCACCGGAGAGAACAAGAACGACACCGTTCAAATTCTCTTCGTAAACACAGACTCCGATGAACATGGGGGCAGTCTACCCGTTCCTTTACCGTAGGGAGGAAGTTCATCAGATTCATATCTGACCGTCTATTCGGTCCCACCTCCAAGCAACCTAGTTGTTTCCTTCGATTGGAATCTACTAGGCAGACCCCGTTTACCGGCTAGTGTACCATTTCGAATCATTTCACAAATATACAGAATGGTCATGGCCGGTACCATCATAGATGAAGGGGTTTTTGTGAGTATCCTTTCCTCAACTGCTTGGAAAGCGCTTGGTTCTCCATCGTGTTTGCCTGAAATGAGAAATCTAACAGGCTTTGATAAAGGAACCAGTCGACCGTTAGGGATCCTTCCCAATGTGCCGATAACATTGAGAAGGAAAACTGTTCACATGAACGTAATGGTAGTCCAAGGACCCCTAGATTATAATCTACTCCTTGGACGTGACTATCTTTATTGCATGGGAGCCATTGTCTCTTCGCTCTTTAGAGTAATGTGTTTTCCGCATCAAGGAAGAGTGGTCAAGCTTGTA
Source organism: Pinus tabuliformis (assembly GCA_031772625.1). NCBI lineage: Eukaryota > Viridiplantae > Streptophyta > Pinopsida > Pinales > Pinaceae > Pinus > Pinus tabuliformis. The sequence goes on along the minus strand of CM062817.1, from coordinate 721,951,380 downwards.
GACCAGCTTTCATTCCCTAGTTCACACATAGCAAATAGTCAAATACCATCCTTGAATGGTCTTTTCATGCAAGGAATGTCTCATCAATCCCCAATCCATCCACTTGATGAGTGCAAGTGATTCGGGAGGACATGACTGAAACCCAGGGGGCATGCACCCTGGTCTGTTTCGGCAGGAAAACCTTGGGCATAGGGTAGGTTTCCGCGAAGGATATATGATTGGTTTATGATATTAGACTGGAATAAGATAGCTCTGTCAGAAGGTAGGTCTTTCCCGATAGAACAAATGTTTTGTCTGCAAATTGAGGGGTAACCTGTAAAAGGTAGGCCTTTCCCGATAAAACAAATGTTTTGTCTGCAAATTGACGGGTAACCTGGGAATCTCTGCTACACTATACCTGAGGGCATGCAAACCTTTTGGCATGCAAGCGAAGAGCGACCATTTATTTTTTAAATTTTTAGGTCCTCTAACCCTTTAAACTCGTAGGATTGGTCGTTTCCTAACTTGCATAAAGAAAGGATGCGGGGCAAAGCTTTGTAAAAATGCCATCTTAGAAGAGACATCCTTATTATACGACGGATCGAGCAGTTTTTATGTGGAGTTCAAGATCGTTAAAAATTAAACATAAGCAATGAGCAAATGTTTCCCCCAGAGTTTAAGCTCATTCATTAAAAAATGAACCAATTTCCGGTAAATAACCATCGTGAATGCATTATCATCAGCCTTTGAAGCCTTGGTCGTGTTCTCATTATCACCTCCACTCTGTATTGGCTGATCATTCACCTCCATTTGATTGTTTACCCTTTTTGAGGAATAGCTGCGAAGAGTGATCCTGTTAGCCATCCTTGTGACACTGTCGTGATTGGAAAATTCCAAACCTTACCTGGAATCAGCTGCTACCCGAATTTATTACTTGTTCCTTGAAAAATGAGTTTCCTTTAAGCTCTTTTCATCTGACTCGTAAAATATGAAAACATTGTCGAGTAATTGACCTCTCTAGCTCGTTAAAGTGACCGGAAGTGCTATCCCTCCTTTAGATTTTAATCTTTTTGGACCTGAGGGATTATTACACAAAAAGATCGAGCGCTTGTTTTGTTCGGCTAGTTAAAATTACCAAAAATTACTTAAGGGATTATATGACGAAAAAGGAATGTTGGAGTTTTCTTTACGTCCCTTTCAGACTCTCTAAAATTGAAAAGGACCGAGTTATCTTTGTCGTTAAACTCGTTAAAACCGAATAGCGACAAACTTGTCCATACAGACAAGAACGAGTTTCACTATCGCTAAGCTAGTTAAAACATAGCGATGGGTTTGCCCGAAGGGAAAATTATAGAAAAAGCATATGTTATCCTCCTCAAGCTTGACAAAAATAAAGAGGTACTGGTCAGCGATGACTGGGGAAAAATTGTGTAGAAAACTTGAAGAAACTTTATTGGTAGCAAGTCGCTCTTGAACATGACACTTTCACTATGCATCCGAGTCGGGTTGGGTTGTTCCGTTCACTGGTCATATCACCATTGGTCCATCACACCATCCATATTTGGGGTTAACGCTACCAATCCATGATGTCAGTGTCACCGGTATGTTCAAGAGAAGTCGCTCAGAGAATTCACCTGTGTCTCATCCCTTGCAATACATTCACGCTCCATTCTTTCATGACCGCCACCCTGAACCCTGTATCATCAGACCGTTTTCACCTCCAAAATCATTTACTCCGTTTCGTGCCGTAGATGTGGGATTCATTAAGGCCCTCCTACAGCGGGTTACTTCTTGTCGACATCAGCTCATTATCCAAGAAGTCGACTTAGGGACAACCCTTTCAGTACTTTGAAGCTTGCATGCCTCAATGGCAAGTTTCTCACTTCCAGCGACAGGTTTACATCAATGGCCTTCAACCGAAAGATTTTGCATGGTGTTCGACGCCAAGTCCCTTATTCACACCACGTGAATTGTACTGTGGTACCTTGAGGGTCATCATCATTATCGGTGATTCCTCTCACGCTTGTTAACAACTTACATCATTGGCTGGTAATCAGGCGATGTCTTTCCATGTTCGACTCCAGAACATCTCTCACATGGATTGACTTGTACTTTGAGTGAATTTCAAATGAGATTGAAGACCCCGGATCTAGTTTCATCCATCCGGGCTGTGATATATATTCAGGAAAATAAAGACATCAAATGTACATCATTGCTGCATAGATAATCATCCAATCTGAGGGATGATGGCTCTACCAGAATCATCAGTCTGCACACAGACGATTGTCTGTCTTATGTAAATGAAAATATTATGAAGATAATGTATTGTATTTTATCTTATTATAGGTTGCCTTCCAGCTCGAAAAAACTTCGGATCCTCATGGTAAAGCATTTAACTCGACATCAAAAAAATTAACGACCTCATGCTTTAGGGGGCAATAGTTATAGACATTTTTGGGCACTGCAACCCCAATCAAACATGTCCATAAACCAAGGGCTCCTAAGTCCCTAAAAGTGTTGTTCTGACCCCTAAAAGAACAAGGTCAGATGATTACATCATCTCCCAGAAGTTCTCCATGAAAAACTACTCAGAACTGGTCAAAACTGGACCATCGCACCTGCTCCATGGTGAAACTGCACTGCATCCCACCTAAATTCACATGGGAGGTGCGATGCATACTGGAAAGCCCTTCTATGGGGTGCGATGGGCGAGAGTGGACAAATGGAAAAGTCAATTTGCAAGGTGGATGATCATGGAATCTTCCATAAACTTCTCCTGTGACACTTGCCTCTCTACGTTCGCCCAGGGATGAGTAAGAGATCATCAATCTCCAAGTGGAATCAAGAACTATCAGAGAGAGGAAACTAATCAAATCTCAGAAGCTGACTAACCTCCCTGCAATCATCTATATATGGATCCCTCATGCCAGAGATCCAGAGGCTGGAATTTTGTATCTTGTAAGGAAGTGTTGTTGGTTTCTTGGTGTAACATCATAGTGTTGGGTGATCTAAGCTTTTTCATGAGGTGAAGAAGGGCTTTCTTGCTGAGAGGATGACGCTGGGTCAGAACAATTGGTTGTAATCCTCTTTGTTATTCTTGATATTAATAAAGCTATTCAAGTTTTCCTCCACATTCTTGTATGATTGATGATATATGCATTTGTGTGGTCAATATATATTTGGTCCTGTATTGTTTATGATAGTAGATCTCTGTTCTTGGATAGAGTTATGCTACTTTGATTCTATAGGTGCTCTTTGAAGCTGGATAGATGAGGAAACGGGTGGCAAAGATCTATCAGAAGGGAGAGGAATCAAGCAAGGAACCAAGCACAAGACAGAGGTTGGTCTCCTTTGTTCCCCTCTTATCTACTTCTCATAAAGGAAAATGAAAGTAGTTTTAGTTTGTTTGTTTCTAAGATAGCTACCAGTCTTAGTGGGACTAGTAGCTCCGCATGGACACTAGATTTCCCGATAACACATGCCAGCTCCTTTTTCTCAAATTTTCCTAAGTCAAATTTCTGTTGTTGAAAACCAGCCACAAGAACAGAATCATTTTGAGAAGGCACCCCGACTTCCAGAAACTCAGAGGATATATAGAACAGGAGTTTGATGCCTTAGAATTAATCATATCAGCGTAGATATCTTTAACACGAGCCGGAAGCTTTGCATTTGGCACAATCCACATAAGATGATCCGCTGTCCCAGAGCGATGGATTCCAAAACTACAAAGAGCATCCTTTACAGATTTCCATACCGGAATCAGCGGGTCTGGCAGATGAAGATCGTGGGCATCTTTCCATAAAGGAATAGGGCCGCTCCAGGTTGATATTAATTTATCCCACATAAAAATACCATTCCTGTAAAAAAAGAGTAAGAGGTTTTCAGGGAAGAAAAAGCATTCTCGCCCGCCCATAATGGAGTCGATTCCAATTAAGATACGGCTGCCAGAATAAAGGCTCCATCTCAAATTCTCTAAGAAGTATTGCTGAACTTTCCAGAGGCTGAGCCAGATAGCAGATCCTTGTCTGACTCCGATTGATCCCCTCCTGAACCAAAATTCCAGATCTTTACCTTGCAAATATTTCTTTCTAATAGTTAAACTCCACGGTCCGTCACCATAAATACCCCTCCATAGCGCTTTGCATAAGAGCACTTTTCCAAAAGTTCGCAGGTCTAGCAAGCCCCAACCGCCAAGCTTCTTTGGTAAAGAGATCTTCTCCATTTTAGACAAATGTATTTTGCTCTGTTTAGATCTTCCGCCCCATATAAAATTTGCCGAAACTTTGTTCATTTTGTGAATAATACTTGCTGGAAGGTAGAAAATATGAGCCCAGTAAACAGCTAATTGCGCTAAGACTGCCTGCGTTAAAACAAATCTTCCTGCCAAGGAAAGAGTCTTATATTCCCAAGCCGAGATCTTTTTATAGTATCTTTCCAACACCCATTGCCAATCCGCTTTGGAGTAGCCCTTGGCCTTCAGTTGAAATCCCAGATATTTCAAACCCTCTTTAAGCGATCTCGATTCTATACCAAGCAGTTCAGCGATCCAATTCACCATTTCCATGTTTGAATCATTGTGGAAAAGGGTAGATTTTCCTCTGTTAATATGTAACCCAGTAGCTCTCTGGAATCTATTAAGAATGTCGTTGAGGCAAATCCAGGATACCCTGCACAGCATAGCAAAGATGAGCACGTCATCAACAAAGAGGTTGTGAGATATATAGATGTCCCTGCAAATCCTGACCGGCCTGCATCTATTTTCGGCCACTGCTTTGTTAATCTGAAGGCTGAGAGAGTTCATCGCCAGAATAAATAAAAGAGGGGAGAGGGGGCACCCCTGACGAAGACCCCTTTCTGCTGGGAAGAAAGGAGAAGGTATTCCATTAATGATGATCGAGTAGTGGACATTCTCAACGCATGACATAATCTAGTTGATGGAATTTCCACCAATTCAGAACGATTGCATCCAAAACAATGTCGCATAGGTCAAAGGAACTGAACAAGTCCATAAAAAATTTAGATAGCAGGTCAAATGTACCTTGTTTTCCCCAAATCTCCTGTTTGTCCACAGTAAAATTAAGGTCATCTCAGAAAACAATAGATTGTAGAGCCATAATGTCAGAGGCAACAAAATTCTTCTAGAATTCCCGCCTGCCAACATACGGGGCATATATATTGATGAAGCATATTCAAAGATTGGAACCCGACAGATCCCCTGTCAAGAGAATGTCCGCGCAAGAACGAAAAGCCATCACGGAAATATGATTTGGGTTCTACATCCCCAAAGCACCAGAGAATCTAGTAGCATCCTTAGCACAAACGAACCAGTTAGGATAGATAGTCAACATAAATGACCATGACCTCTCACAATTACACATGGTTTCCTGTAGGAAAATGATGTTCTTAGTTTCTTCCTCATAGTTGTCATATTAACAAGATACGGTTTTATCAATTCTAGTTTCATACTAATTCAAAATAACAATAGCTATGTTTTTATTGGATATAGTTTTATAATTATAATTATTATATTAGAAATTCAAAATAATAACAATTTTGTTTATATTGATTATGGTTATCAAATTTTAAACGAATCTACAAAATTGTTCCATGTTCTAATTAGACACACTCTGTTTTCTTTGATCACAATTATATAATATACACAAATAATTAAACACTCCTTTTTCTTTAATCACAACTACATAATATACGCAGAATTTACATAACATAATATATACAAATTTTACATAGATACGATAATAATATCTACAAATTTAAAAATAATTTAAAATTTAAAATTACAATCAATATGCCATTCTTATGGCAACCAAGATTTCTCGAACTACTCATTAGATTTTGTACTTCCGTAGGCATATACTTCCATCGTGCATTAATGGATCTATAACTCTAGAAATATTGATATGTCATTCTTATACTCTAAATGTTAAAAAGGTAGCAAACTTTGAATTAAAGAGTACACATTTGTATGAAATGCCTATATTTTAAATGTTAAAAGGCGATCCAAATTTAGTTTAGGAAAGATATCGCTTCGATGGTAATGTCATAAATGTCATGTTTATAGTGTGTCAATATGTAATGGATAGTGGTGATGTTAGATTTATTAGGGTTTTATATTATTTTAAAAAACAAAATAATTATAATAATGAAATAAAATATTAATTTTAAGATAAGATAATAATATTTATGAAAAAATAATGTGAAAATAAGATAATAATATTTATGAAAAAAAGAATAATGTGTATTGGTAAATCCATGTGAAGTTCAATTGTACTTAAATATTAATAATGAATAATAAAAGTAGGAAAATAACTTTTAATATAATCTTTTAAATTTAATTTTTTTAGAAGTTTTTACCATTTAAAGATTTTAGGCATTTGACTCAGCTTTATTCAAAATTGTAAGTTTAAATTTTTAAAATTTTGAGGTTTCTTTATGTTTTCTAGCAATTATTTAACTTTGTTGTTGTAACATTCTTTTCATATTATCTTCATATTTTTATTATACAAATAGAAAAGGAATAAACAATCTAATTGTTCATGTCTTGTATATTTTAAATATAATTGTTAAGATTGTTTACAATGATAAATCATATATAGAGTACTCATGAGGGTTGGTGCTTTCCCTTTAAACCATTTGTTGAGTGCTTATGTTTTTCTCCTTTGAATCCCTTGAATCCCTATCCTTAGTGGTGGTTTGGATTGTGCCCTTAAAGGGATTCAAATCCATATCCTTAGAGGTTTGGATTGTTGCCTTAAATTATGTGGCGTCTTCATCCTTGTACACATTGTTTCTCTCTTTTCTCATAGTTCCCTTTCTTGTCACTATGCCTCATCTTGGAAGAAGCCAAGGCCATCATGGTTGTCAAGGGTGGCATGGGAAAACAAGAAACAAGGTTTAAGAAAATCATAATAATTCAATGACTACATAATTCAGAAAAGAAAAAAGAAAAAAAAAACTAAGTTATATTAGTGAAATTAGTTTCTTGGATACAAACTGTGTAGAGTTTTTGAAAGTTTTATTGTTTTGAGTGGACACTCCACCTATCATTAGGGACACCATTTTTTTGAAATTTTAACTCAAGGCTTTACACCATTTACATCCATAAGAATTAGATCAAAAACATGATTAATAACTTTGAAAACCTATACATTCAAATTGTGTAGATTACTATAATAAAGATTAATGATTAAAGTTGTTTTCTTTCATGATGTATGTAAAGGGTGTGTGGTTGGGAAGTACTATTAAACCATGTTTGAAATAAGAAAGGATTGGATAACAAAGATTTAAAGGAACTTGTCTAGAGTGCCCTATATTTCCTAAACAAGCCATCACTACCATCTGCAAGGTACATTTTGACTTGATTTTCACTAAATATTTTTCTAAGTATACTTGTATGTATTTTTTCAAAAAATAAAGATCATGTCTTAGAAAAATTAAAGTATAGAGGGTATTGGTGGAAAAGAAATGTGATAGACCTTTGAAATGTTTAATATTAGAGAATGATTGAGAATATGCGTGAAACATCTTTGAAAGTTACTTGTCACATAATGATATTTTTACACCTTAGTAAAATGGTGTTGCCAAAAGGAATAACTGGACCTTGGTCTTGCTGACCATTTGATTTGGCCCATTGGGAACCAAAATGCTTGCATGAAAACACATATTTCCAAAACTTGTATATGCTTCGAAAATGGAAAATTTAATCCATGGGCAGTGGTGCCAATATAAAATCTACCAAATGTTGAAGCATATTAGACTAGATCGATCCATTTCAAACTAAATCTTCTAAATATGCATCCATTTCGATATCTTTGGATCCACTATTTAATGTCTATGAAGAACTTAGTAGAATCATTCTAGACTTCAAATTCTACTAAGTTGTACTAATTCTCAACCTTTGTGTTGATATCTTTCTCCTTCTTGTTCAATCCTTGATGATGAAATAATGTTATCATGGGTTTCTATCTTCAATGTGGGCTTTAATTGACTCAATAATTTGAGTTTCTCCCAAGTTGAGTTAGTCCTGCAACCTTGACACATTTATTCACACATTTCTTTAATTTGGTAGAAATAGTGGTCATTTCATTGTAGTATCCTATCCATTAAGATAAAATGATAATCTAGGCATTAATTTTTTTTTTTTTATATTTTGAAGTGTTTTCGAGTTATCCAAATTATGGTATACCCCAAAGAAATTTTGTGTATTGATTTTAGTCAATTGATTTATAATCACTTTGAATACTTACAACTTTTTAGGCACACACCTAAATGAAACTCGACCCTTAGATTTATCAAATTCATTATCTTAGTATCAAGATGTATGATTTAACGGTTAAATAAATTGGTTTCTTGATCTCCTATTATGATTTTTGTTGAAATGGATTGATTTCCCAGCCTATTCCTTTGAATTTTATTATGGAAAATTTAACCTGTGTGACTTGTTTCCAAACTACAAATAGATAAGATAAAATAATCCAACTTATTTGATTTAGGTTTTTTATTATTTTTATGAAATATAAATGAAGTAAGAAGTAGAAATTTAGTTTTGAGGCCAATTCATACAACATCCTTGTTCAAAGCATTATGAAAACCCTCTACAATATGAGATACATGGATAAATGGTGATTGTTTCAGTTTTGTGTCTATTGCATAATTCATAATGTTTTTTTTGTTCACAAAACATCTCATCATTTGTACTATATTTTCCACTTCATTTTAAATATTTTAATTCAACATGTAAATGTTGGTGTCACTTGTGTGGATTTTGACATGAAAATTCGTTATGTAAATGATTTTTTAAATTTGGGTTTTATGATTGCCCAATTTCACTTGGTTTTGGAATTATGAGGCATTGGAAAGGATGTTTATTTTAATGGAGAAAACATGGGAATGGTTATATATAATAGGTTACGATCTCTAAATACATGGTAGATTCTCCAAGTGGGAAATCGAAGTATTAAAGGGTATAATAATTTTTGTTGTAGTTTTACTATTCTAATCTCCTAGTCAAAAAGAGAATTGACTTGTTTGTTTGATTTAATGAAAAATCTAAATTCTTGTTAATTCAAATTATGAAATAAGGTTTGTTTGCAAAACGAAAGTACTTTTTTGATGTTTTTTGGATTGGTTGAAAAATGTTTTGATGGAAACAAGCATTCCCCAACTAATGTCCGAAGTCAGTGCTTTGGTTCGACAAATAATAATGTAAGGAGAGGTGGAATTTCAATGTACAAGGATGTTGACATTGAAGAATTTTCATAGTTGACTCAAATATTACATTTGAATTTTCATCTTGGTAATAATGTTAATTTTTAATTAGCCTATGCAATTTTTAATCCTAATTTGGTTGTTCACTTGTCTCTAAACTGAATGAATTTTTCCAAAATGTTCTTGTCTAAAAATAAAATCTAGGTTGGCAATATAACCCCCCTCCTCATCTGTAAAATGATGTATGAGATCCAATGTTTCCTTCTTCACCTCCTTGGTAATATTGTTGGAATGAAAACACTAGTGGATCATACTCTAATTCAAACGTTGTTACCCTCGTCAAAATATGTAAGATAAATATAGTATCTAGAATTAAAAAATATGCACATGTAACATATTTTATTTCTACTATATACTTGGAAAATTGTATTACTCCATTCAATTCTCCATCTTATCTTTGTTTCATCAATAATTCTCTCACTAAATATATTGGTAAAAGAAAACATATACTAATTGTTTTCAGTGTTCCTTTTCCCCTGTTTCAGGGGTATACTAGTTAGTATTATATCTTACTTTAATTTCAACTTCATTCTTAAGTATGACTTTCACTTTTGTAGATAATTATTGTACGTAACATTTGGTAACAATACATAGTTGTGTTTTGCCAAATATATGATATTTTAAATCCCATAAGTCTGTGTTTAAGTAGGTCAAGTTCTTTTCCTATTTACAAATAGGTCAACCAATCAAATGTTATAGTGGATATAAAAGACCTAGCACGAGAATGATAAATAAAAACATGGTTGAAAATCAAGAAGTTGTAAAGAAGGATGTGTTTTGCTTTATGGAGAAAAAACCAAGGGCTTTGTCAATCCATACCTAAAAGAAAAGGGACCACCTCATCCATTACATAATTGGAAAAAGGTGATTTCGCCTTTTTTTTACGTTGATCCCTCTTTCCATCTCTCTCTCCCTTCCCTATTCCCCACTCCTCTTTTTATTTTCGTACCCCCCCCCCTCTCCCTTCCTCTCTATATCTCCTCCTTTTCCTATCCGTCTCTCTCTCCCCCCCATGTCTCCCTCAGATATCCCTCTCTCACACTTTCCCTAATCCCCCCTCTCTACCCCTTTCCATACCCCCTCTCTATCTCTCTCTTTAGTCGTCCCTCTCTCTTCACGCCTTTCACTATCCATTTCTATCTCTCCCCCACTCCCTATATATATATATATATATATATATATATATATATATATATATATATATATACATACACACACATATATCTCCCTTTCCCTATTCCCTCCACCTCTCTTCCTTTCCCCATCACTCTCTCCCCACCCCTCTGTCTTTGACACATACACTCTCTCTCTAGCCCCCTACTCTTTTTCCCTATATCTCCTTTTTTCTCTTTCTATCTTTCCCTCCCCTGTCTCTCTTTGAGAAATACAATCTCTCTAATCTGCTACTCTTTTTCCTTATATCTCCATTTTTCTCTCTCTATCTCTCTCTCCCCCCTCTCCATTCTTTTCTCTCGCTCCTTATCCATTTTTATCTCTATCCTTATGTCTCCCTCATATATCGCTATCTCTTCCCTTCCCTAATGCCCCCCACTCTCCCTCTCTCTCTCTCCCTCTCTTGATCTCCTTGTGTTTCCCTCCTCGCCATCCCCCACCCTCTCTCTACCCCTTTCACTATCCCTTCCTGTCTCTCTCACTATATCTCTTCCCTTTCTCTTTCTCTCTATCCCTCTCTCTCTCTCTCCATACCTTGAATGTCTCCCTCTTATATCCTTCTCCCTCCCCACCCCCTCTCTCTAACACACACAAATATTCACACACACTCTATCCCAAGTCTCTTTTTCCTTTTATCTCATATTCTCTCTCTCCCTCCCTCACTCCAACCTCTCCCCTCTCTCTGTCTCTCACCCTCACTTCCCCTCTCTCCCTCCTTTTCTCTCTCTCCCTCCCTCCCTCCTGCCTCTCCCCTCTCTCCATCTCTCACGCTCACTTGCCCTCTATCCCTCCTTTTCTCTCTCTCTCCCTCTCTTTCTTTCTTTCTATCTCCCCCTATGTCTCCCCCCTATATCCCATTCTTCCAAGACTTCCCTAACCCCTCATTCTCTCTCTCCCTATACCATCCCTCTCTCCTTATGTCTATCAGTGATATCCCCTCTCTCTCCCCACTCTCTCTCTTTCTCTCTCTCATTTTCTAAGCCTCCTTTTCTCTACCTCTTTCCCTATCCCATTATATTTGTCCTCCTTTCCAGACATCACTTTTTATCTCTCTCTTCCTTTTCCTATTCTCCCCCACTCTTTATTTTCCTTTCCCCATATCTATCTCCCCCTCCACCACCTCTCTCCCCCCTCTCTCTATTCTACCATCTCTTTCTCTCTCTTCCTTTCTACATCTCCCTCTCTCCCCTCTCTCTCTCACACCCTCTCCCTATTCCTATGTCTCTATCTATCTCTTCCTTCCCCATATCTCTCTCTCTTTGCATTTCTCCCTCCCATATTCCCCCAACTCTCCCTCTAAGACTCCCTCTCTCTCTATTCATTTCCCTATCCCTTTCTACCTCCCTCACTTTCTATCTCTCTCCGCCTTTCCTTATCTCCCCTCTCTCTTTCTTTCCCCATCACATTCTCTCTCCTCCCTCTCTCTAACACAAAATCTCTCTCCCCCTCTCTCCCTCCCTCCCTAGTCTCCCCTTTCTCTCCCTCCTCCACTCCTTTTCTCCATCTTTGTACCATTTTCTCTCTCTTTACTTATGCCTCCCCCTATATCCCTGTCTCTCTCCCCCCTCCCCGCTCTCTTCCCTATATCCCTCTCTCTCTCTCTCTCTCTCTTCCTTTCCCAATTCGTCTCCCCTCCCCCCATTCCTCCATGTTTCTCTCTCTTCATTTTCCCATCTCTCTCTCTCTCATCTCTTTTTTATATATCCATTTTAGAAACCTCTCTCCCTATCTCCCTCTCTCTACTCATCTCTCTATCTCTTTCTATGTCTCACCCTATCCCTCTTTCTATCTCTCTCTCCTTTTCCCTACCCTCCCATCTTCCATTTCTTTGTTTCTCTCTCTTTTTCTATCTCCCTTCTTCCCTCTCTCTCTAACATGCACACTCTCTCTAATCCACTATATGTTTCCCTCTATCTCCCTTTATCTCTCTCTCCCTTTTTCTATCTATCCCCTATCCCTTTCTTCCTCTACACTTCCCTAAGCCCCCCCCCCACTCTCTACCCATTCCCCTATTTGTTGCTATCTCTCCCCCTTTCCCTATCACTCTTTTTATCTCTCTCTCCCTTTCACTATTCGCCCCTCTTTTCTTTTCCCCATCACTCTCTCTCTCTCACTCTCTCCCCCCCTCTTTCTCACTCTGTCTCTATCACTATTCCTCTATATCTCTCCATATTCCCCATCTCTCTCTCTCTCTCCCTCCTCACCTCTCTCTTCTTTCCTGGTCCCTTTTATCCCATTCCCTCATCTCTCTCTCTCTCTCTCTCTCTCTCTCTCTCTCTCTCTCTCTCTCTCTCTCTCTCTCTCTCTCTCTCTCTCTCTCTCTCTCTCTCTCTCTCTCTCTCTTCTCCCATTCCCCCATATCTCTCTCTCCCTTTTATCTCTCTCTCAGTTAGTATGTCTCCATTATATATCCCTCTCTCTCTTTTTCCTTAAGTCCCCCGCATTGTCTATCCATTTCCTTATCTCTTTTTAACTATCCCCCTCTCCCATATCCCTCTTTCTATTTCTCTCTCCCTTTCCTTATCCACCCCATCTATCTTCCTTTCCCCATCTCTCTCTCTCTCTCTCTCTCTCTCTCTCTAACACACAACCTTTCTCAAATTCACTCCCATTTTCCATCTATCTCCATTTCTCTTTCCTTATCTCTCTCTCCCTCACACTTTCCCTCCTTTTATCTCTCCCCTTCCCTAAGCCCCCATCTCTCACTATGTCTACCTCTTATATACCCCCTCTCTCTCCTATGTCTCCCACATATATCTCTTTCTTTCTCCCCTTCCCTAAGCCCCCCCCATCTCTCTCTCTCTCTCTCATTCTCTCTCTCTCTCTCTCTCTCTCTACCTCTTTTCCATATATATTTCTATCTATCTCCCCATCCCTCTTTTCATCTCCCTCTCTCCCCCTTTCCCTATTTCCCCCTCCCCATCACCAGCTCTCTCTCTCCTCCCTTGCCCCCCCCCCTACCCGTTTCCCTATCCTTTTCTCTCTCTCTTTACATGTTTCCCTCTTTCTCTCTATCTTATCCCCCATCTCTCTCTTCCTTTTTTCATTCCTCCCTCTCCTTTTCCCTTAGTGTATACATTACGACAATAAAATTTACATGTTAAAAATGTGCCCTTATTATTAAGACATGCACATTCCTATCTATATAAGAAAAAAATACCTTTTTCTTGCCCATATTTTTTTCTTGTAACAACACTCACATGTTGGTTTAGACACACAAATCCCATGAAAAATATTATATTGTCAGTGCTATTTAAAAAAAACTAATTGAATTTGACTATCTTGACATATTCTTGTTGTAGTAGAACCTTTTGGAGATGGGAAATTTACACAATTGATCAAATAAGTCTAGAACAAAGCTATCACTCCCTGAAAACGTCTAAGGTCTAAAAGAAAATGCAAGATTGGGCATAAAATAACACATGGGTGGGTGAATACTATGCATTTAGTAATTAAAATAATCTATATTTTGTATGAGATGGATAAATGGCGTGAGCATCAAAGGCTATATAAGTAAGAAGGATTGAGATTGAGAACTCACATTTTTGCACCCTAATGCTAAATGTGTTGGAAAAAATGTTGTTTGATTAACATTGATGTCAACCTTCATATGTGTTTTGGCATGATTTACTGGTGGTATCAAGATTAAAGATGTTTTGCTAATGTTTCACATTGTTAGAGCTGTGTATTCTAGTGTGATGATGTTGTACACGAGCTTGAGGAAGATCTGGTGAAGCTAAAAGCAATTCTCGGTCAAATGACTTGAATATTCTATGCTTCACGACAATGGTGCAATCTCCCCTTTGTCACAAAGCAACACTAGAGAAGTGGAGCAGTCTGCTAGTGTTTAGATTGCAGAATTTGCTACTACCTACCGATTCAACGCGAGAAACACTCTATTGTAGGAGAGGAAAAGAAAACCTTAAGCATTACTAGGGGTTTTTCCCATGGTATTTGGTGTGAGAGATTACATGATTGATCACATTTTATTTTATTTGGTCATCAAGAGACGTGGTAAGTAATCAATGTGTTGATTTGGTTTATCTTGATGAGGGAGAAATTAGCATAAATATGATATGCTGGTGTTGGAGATTAGTTTAGATGATATGTATAAAGAAGTTGAATATATCTATAACAGAGATCACCTATGAGGTTAATGTTGCAGTCTTTTCATCACTATAGTTTCCATGTATTAGGAAGTTGGTTTGTATTATACTATATCTTATGGTTGTGTGAGGGTTTGTACTGTTGTTATTATGATGGATATATATTGAGTTGGCTATGTGAGTTTTTGGTACTACTGATATGTTAGTAGTAGGAAGGTTGTTTATTGTGTTATTTTTGTAGAAGATGACCTAGTATGAAACTGTATGAAAGCATGGTCCATTGTGTTTGAGAAGGTTTGGGCCTTCGGTAAGTGGTGGCTTGCTAGATAGGGAGTTGGGGCTTCCTTGTTTATTGTGGCCAACAAAAGTTTTCATGGAGGTTGGGGCCTCCGACAAGTTGGGGCTTTCTAAATAGGGAGTTGGGGATTCTTTGCTAGTAGTGGCCAACAAACCTATGTAAAATAAATTAGAAGATTAATCAAAAGAAGAAAAGTAGAGAAACAATACAGTGGTTTTTCTCCCCTTGAGGGTTTCCACCTAAAATCCATGGTTTCCATTTGTGTTGTTTCTTATGTTGTGTTTTGAAGTTTCTTGCATGTTAGAATTGTTGTTATTGTACTATGCCATTGGTGTTTTAAGTGTCAATTGATTTGGAAAAGGAATTGAAAAATTGTTTGAATCAATGTTATATTGATTAACCCCCCAAGTATAACTAAGTTTAAAAAAATTGGTATTAAAATTGGTGCCTTCCGTTGTAGCTTAATCGTTGGAAGGTGGATTTGGGTGAATCATGGGTTATCAGAGTGCTCCACAGCTTAGTCCTGCAAACTTTTAGGAATGGAAACAAAATGTGAAATCCCAATTATCTACACTTGGATTTGAAGTCTAGAATGTAGTGATGGCTGGTTATGGTGAAGAACCTCGTTCAAAACAAGTTCAACAATGGAATGCCCAAGCCAAGTTTGCAATTTATGACAATCTTCGTAATTTGGATCTTGAGAAAGTCATGGATCTCAAGTCTGCAAAGGATATTTGGGAAAGGTTGCAATCCCCGCATGAAGAAAGAAACTAGTAGAAATGGGGGAGAAAAGGAAAATAAAAGGAAGAAGAAAATTTCGCCTTGGAAGGAAAGTGATTATCCAAATGAGATTTTCTTTCCCAACATCAAAGTGGTTTATTGTTAAGAAGATATCAGTTAGAGATCAAGCTCAACTTAGCTCTGCATTACCTGAAATAGAAAAAATTTCAACAGAATATAGCTTGATCTAAAAAAAATTCTTCAAATACTTGAAGAAAGAGAGCAAGAATTTAAGGAATAAATTATTAATTTGAAAACCCAAATAGAAGAAGGAAGGGGGATTGAATAAGGAATGAGAAAGCAATATAAAGAAAACAAAGATCAATGTGAAAAATTGGAAGTTGAAGTGGTTTCATTAAGAGGTTATCTAGAGAAGAAAACCACTCATTTAAATTTGGAAAAGAGGAGCCAAAAGTCTCCCTCTATAAAATCATATCTTATCCTTCATAATGGAAAAACCAGTTCAGAAGCAACACTAAACGATCCAATAGAAAAATATGGTACCATCAGTATAAGCATCAAGAAAGGAAACCAACAAATAAGAAAAGTGTAATGTCCCCATTTTTAGTTTCTCTTATGATGTAGCTAGGATGGATTTCCATGGTGTGTGACAGCCAAGTCACAGGAGCGAGATTACATCATTAGTGGGCCCAAAGGGTTTTGGAGGAGTTTTATGGGGTCCGACGAGGTTCACTCATGATATTTCATCATCTGGGTTAGTTCTACACCGTTCATTCATGGTTCCATTGCATCTCGATGATTCTCATAAAATGAGGTTATTATCAACATGTTTTAATTAAAAACCGCTAAATTTGTCATTTGGAGTAGATTATCTCGAGAAACACCTTAGTGTAATATCTTGTTGGAACTAGAATGATGATATTTATAGGATGGGAGAGTGGGAAGTGTCTTCTAGTGGCCAAAGAAAGTATGGTGGCCAGTTATCATTTCCCGGGATTTAAAGTGACTTTATTTAGTCACTTTATTAAATAAAAAGGGGAAAGGTGTTTAATTGGAGAAAAAGGCTAGAAAGAGAAAAGTGACTTAAATAAAATAAAATAAAAGTAACTTAAATAAAGTAAAAAGGAGACGATTTTAGAGTGGGAATAAAATAATAAAATAAAGTGCTTCTAGAAGGCCATGGAGAGATCTATCCAATATTTAAAAGGAGGGAGAGAAAATGTTTTTAGACATCTTGGATTAGTTGTATTTTCTATTGTTGAGGTTTGGAGAGCTTGGTTCTTAGCTTCAGTCAATCCCAAGACAAATAATCTTGGGTGATTTGGTGAGAGTGGACGAAAACCCATCTCATCCCTTGGTGAACTTATTTAGAATTCATAGGTGCATTTATCAGTTCAACTTTTATTTTGGATGCTTGATGCAATATTGTTCTAGATATCTTGGGAGGCCATCACCTCAACCATTTCCAATTATTTGTACTAGCATGTGATATCTACTTTCATATTAATAGAATAAGGTTGAGAATTACTGCATGTACCTTTGTAGTTTATGTTTCTAGTTTGCTATTAATTTCATGGTAAAATTTGTGTAATTTGATTAATGATTTTTGCAGCATAATTCCTTGAAGAAAAACCATGAATGTTTTAATGAAATATTACATTGGTATGAGAGCTAGTTTTCTTTCCATCTTAAGGATTTATTGTAGAATGAAGATTTGTGGGTTGTTTTCAAAAGTGCCAAAGAGAATGCTATCTATCAAAGTGACATTTGTTTTTGCAGGGGTACAAATTCTTCTGAGAGGTATAGTATTATTGTTTCAAGGAGGAAAATTATTATTGATTAGGGAACATGACTATTGAAACCAATTTATTTCTTTAGACCTCAATATTTCAAGGTTCGATTTATGATTTAGAAGCTGACATTATTCTCAGTCATTTTGGCTAGAAGATCGGATTCTCCTTCAATATTTGAGTTCATCATAGAATTTGTTTGGTAGGACGAGTTTCAAATCATCTAGCTGTGGATATATTGGAGGTTTTTTTTCTCACCATCTCAAGAGACTGATACCATTGTTTAAGGACTAAGTTATTCATCTTTAGAGAGGATAAGTTTTAGGAGGTTATTGTGGTTGAGTATAACTTTTTCTTAAAGGAAGAGAAATTAAACTCATTAGAGGCCAAATACACCATACTGTTCTTGATTGAAGGACCAGTGCAAATATTTATTGTGGAAGGTGTAGACTATTATTTGTAAGGCTGAGTTCTCTCGAGGCTGAGCCACAGACTTGGAGGATGAGTTATTTAATTTTTTGGTAGGCTGGAAACTTCTTTGGGACATAATTTTTCCTTCAAATCAGTGAAGCTGAGTGTTATAATAGAGGATTCTTGAAGAGGTTGAGTTTTGTTTTCTTTAACTAGATAAAATTCCTTGATTTACATGGAACCCAAGTTCGTCAATTTTGAGCTAAGATCATCTTCTTGTGGGTCAACTTGATACTGAATTGATGGAGTTATAATAGGAGGATGGAGTTATAATAGGAGGACGAATCACTAAGTTCATGTGGAGACCCAAGGACTATTTAATCATTAGCTGTTAGAGATTGTATTGTTGTTAGAGGCCAAGTCAAGCTCAGGACCATCACTCTCTATGTTTGAGCCATCATTCTAGTAGAAGATCGATGGAGCTAGACTCTCCACTTACAAATCACACAAAGGAGACCGTAAATTGACTCATCGTAAGCACATGAGTCAAATTTCTTATTTGTTGTGGATCAGGTCACCGTAGTAGAAACTAGGTTGAATCTTGAATCCCTATGGGTGGATCATCAAACACATAGAGAAAGCACAAGAATTCTCAAATATTTTCTTCCCGAAGAATTTATAGACACCACAATCATTGAGACGACGCTCAGCTTGATATAATCAAAATTGGTTGGAGTGAGTTACGTCAGGCCAAATGAAATATTTATTGATCGTGAGCCACAGTTTTTCCTCAGGTGATGCTTACAATTGACCGGTTCGAGTTTTACATGAACGACCAGGTTGAGTCAGAGGCTTTTCTCATGGACGATAATTTATATGGTTGAGCCACTGAATTTCACATATCGAGATATTAAGATTTAATTTCTGAAGGTTCAATAATTATTTGAAGGCCAAAATAACCAACTCGGGAAATTGATTTCTTATAATCTAGAAGGAAGAGTTACAATTTTGGGATTGATATCTTTCAATTGTAAGAGGTCGAGATCAGTGGGGCCGAGAAGCTAAAGGTCGAAAGTTTAATTGTTGAAGAAGCCAAAGATATATCCTTATTGTTTGAACATCATTCATTTTATTAGGCCAAGTGTAATTGATTTGATAGGTTGAATGACTTTCTCATTGGTAGACTGAGTGATTTTTTTTTCCCAGAGAACCATTTCAGGAGGGGGCCGAGACCCTTATTTTCCTTCAGCGAATTATTTACCTAGAAAGTACTGTGAATCAGCGGCAAATCTCATCATTTACAACCCAATATTATTATTTAATATTTAGATATTGATTATGGGCAAGAATTTGTCAAAGGGATCTATCTTGGGAAGGCTGAATATCCTTGTTCTTTTGTGAAGGCCGAATATCCTCACCTACATGGCCAAATTATTCTTGCAAGTTTAGAGATCAAATTTATCAATTTTTGGGTCAACGTTTAATTATTTTGTGAGTCCAATTGCACTTTCCAAGAGAATGGGTTCCAAAGCTTATATTTATTAGTGGATGATATCTTTATCCCATTGAGGACCAAATTCATTCCTAATAGCTAAGACAATGGAGCCAATATCATAGAGGTCAAATTGGCCATTCCAAGTCTTGATCATCTTCACAAATTTTGAGTTTGAGTTTGGAATTTTTTTAAGCAAATTCTTGAAGGTTAATCAATTCTCCTTGGAGGGTTGAGACTAGTATTAGGTTATAAACCATTGACATGCCTAGTTCAGTGAGGAGTATGAGTTGATCTTGTTGGTGGGTTTATCTGGATTCCCTCTTGTTTCGGTCAATAAATATTAGAGGTGCCCTTGAATATTATTATGGTTCATTCCTTATTCATCTAATTTCTGCAGAAATGTTTGATCACATGTCAACAAAAATTTTGAAGTTCATTGATTGGTACATTATTGTAATATTCTAGTGATGGTAAAATAAAAGTAGCCATGAAGTTCAAAGTCTCATACTATCATTCATGTAAAGGATGAATAGTTGGATAGCTTATTTTTACCAGTCACACGCATAGGGCTTGTATGTTGATGTAAGGTTTGTATAGTGTTCAACTATTTCCATTGAAATTGAAAGAAAGTTACAAATTTTAGGGTTTAGAATACAAGATTGATGCTATTTGGCTATGTAATCAATGTTAAGTCTATATATGTATTAGTTATGTGTGAGATTGAGGGTTTTCTAGTAAAGTGAGTGTGAATGTTGTTGTCCACATAACTCAACTTAATCTATTGTAACATAGATGTTATATGACTATAGAGCTGAGTCAGAGGGTTTTGTATTGTTGAGAGCCATGATATGGGTTAAGTTTACTGGGTCAGGAATGATAGTTGTTACTATTGTATTGGGTCCATAAAATGTTGTAGCTTGTATGTATTGTCATAGGATATTTTATAGGAATGATGAAAATTGAAAAAACCCTATAATACCTTAGAAAAACTCTTAATAACTTCATAAGAAGATGGAATAAACAAAAATTTAAGACAACGATTACAACTGGTTCTTTGGGCTTTTTTGCTTCCTTGGTCCAAAGAAGAAAATAGAACAACAAACTCTTCTCAAAGGGATTCCATGCTATTCTATAGTTGGAGCACTTGAGGGATCTTCCAAAAGAAAAGGAGATAGGGAATTGACTCTTTTCACTTAGGTCCTATTTGAAGAACATGAAGGTGACCGAGAAAACCCTCCTTAATGTAGAGGAATTAGATTCACAAATTTCCAAGATAAGCCAATCAAATTTGAGGATTTTAAATTGGGATCTAAACCATCGATGCTTGCCTTGATACAACACAAGATTTTGGAGCACACTTGTAAGGGGGTGAGAATTATAGTTGCCTCCTGTCTTAGTGAGATCATAAGGATAATTTCTCCTACACCTCCTATAATAGCCCTAAGTTAAAGTTTCATGTAATAAAGGACATTAAAGGAAAAAATAAGACCTAGGTCATGGGACACGTATTCCAAGTTGAATGGAGGGGAAAAACATTAAAATGGGTATCACTTGTGGTCTATTATTGGTATGGAAATTGACATTTGCATTGGCAAAGGAAAAAGGAAATAAAGGAAAATTTAATTAAAAATAAAGGAAAATGGGAGAAAATGAATATGAAGGGAAAGGAATAAGCATGCAAAGGAAATTAAAGAGAAAATAACGGAAAATGGAAAAAAGAGGAAAATGAAACGAAAAGACACTAGATATCAATGATAAAAAGGCACCTGAGGAAAATTGATAGTGTTTTGCTAAGATTTTGATCTGTTTCAACTTTTGATAGTTTTTAGTGTGCTGAGGAAGAAATCAAACTTAAAAGAGAGAGAACAACCAAACAAGAAAGGAACAAGCAAAAAGCGCAAGAGGAAATTTGGAAAACAACAAGCAAGGGCATAAAATAATTGTGTATTTGCAGGTAATAGTGTTCATGTGTGACTTAGCATGTTGGGATTTGATGCATGATAAATGAATTAGTTTATTGTTTATGTTTACTATCATTGGCATGATATTTGCCTTGATTGTCAATGCTTTCAGTCGTGCCTTGCCATTTCTTGGATAGTCATGACGAACTGGGTTCCCTGTTTTCGTTAAGCTTTGGATGGTCGATATATTTCAGATTCTGGTGAGGTGGTCTCAGGAAAATTCCCAAGGATCAAGGGTGGAGATGGACGTTCTCCTGGAACTCTTAACAGATGAGTGGAGATAGGAAAATTCCTCTGAATATGGTGAAGCAGCTGATTTTGGTTTTGGTGATTTCTAGACAAGTTTAGGTGAAATAGCTGTGGTGGAGGGTTGAGGTGGTTAACCTCTAGAAGCCCTCGTTATTTCTATGTTGGTTTACCCGATGTGATCCCACATTCATGATTGGAATATGGCACGAGGGTGATTGGCTGAAAGAGATATTATGTTCAGGTCAATCTGTGGTCAGGTGGTACGTGGAAGTCCTTGACTTGGTTGGCATTTTCATGTGTTATTATGTGATTATGATTGAGATTCATGAGCACAAGTTCTAATTTTATGTGTGATTACATGACTGGTTTGTCATGGTTGTATTTTGGTTAAATGATGGTTACATGCATGGTATATTTATCATTATGTGATGTGCTCTTGTTATGGTTCTATTCCATGGTTTGAGAGCCTCTTGGTTATATGAATGCATGATCTAACATGTGTTTGTATAGCTAGTAATAGAGGGAAGTGAGAATTCTTGATGATCATCGTATGATTTAATGAATCAATGATCAGATAGGCATTCATCAGCTACAAGTACATTGTTTACAAAGTGTTCACATAAATTCCTATTGTGTGTTTTGTAAGTTTGAGCATCATTAGAGCCTGGAAATTGATTAAGGAGGTTGTTTTAGTTCGATGATAGAGTTCTAGGTAGTTTCCTAGAGGCTAGCCCTAAAAATATGGAATAAGGCTTCTGGTCACACCCTAAGATCCTAGAAATTTCGGTTGTAGACACATGGAGGGTGAGTTGTGCATGCGGTTGGAGCCTTATGGCCACATGTACAAGCCTGCATGCATGCGATCGGGAGGTAAAGTGGGTGGAAAAGATGGTTCTAGCTCAAGGAAAGGTCACTAGTGAGAATTTTCTGATGTCTGGGTGATCATGTGTCCCTAAAAGGTTGCAGTAAGTTCGTTTATGTAAACCCCACTTCCATAACTAGAACTTGGATGTCATGTCATGTTATAGTAACTCTCAGCTCATGTCTACCCTCGAGAGCATGTAAAAGCGGGTAAATGTGGGGTGGGGTGTTAGAGGGTGGTATTAGAGCGAGGTTGCAACATTAGACCTCGGGGTAAAAGCATTATATGTTTGGCATACATGCATGATGGTTAATTGTTGTTATATACATTGTAGTCACATGCATGTCAGTCATTCTATTTCTATTGTGGTTACATTCTTGATAGATGCTAGGTAATTAGTGTGGTCATATGCATATACATATGCATAAATTATTCATGCATGATAGTTAATTTTTTCTGTATGCATTGTGGTCATATTTATGCTGATTATGGTCATTTCGGTTGCTTTAGTTCTTTATATTATTATGTATATTTCTAATCTGGACTGCTTATGTAGATGTAATAACCTCCCCTTAGATACATTGAGGTATGATTTTGATTATATCTTCTACTTGGTTTATCTAACATGATATGTTGCAGGACAATAGAAGACCATAATAATTGAGTACAATTCATATGACTCCTTGTACAGGCCGAAAGAGAAATTGGTGAGATGGGAGAGATCAGTTGAACAATATGGAGAAGGGAACTCTCCTGATCTAGCAGATACATTGAGAAGTTGCAAGGAAGATAATGAGAGGTTGATTGAAGGAAAGGAAAGGCTTGTGAAAGCTCAAGAGAAGCAAGGCGAGGTTAATGCAATCATCCTCCAGAGTCTTTCATATTTGTAGAAGCAGGGACAACTGGGGATTATTCCTGGAGAGAAACAAGAATATAAGACTAATGATGCAGATAAAAGAAGATCTCAGAAAAGGAACAGGTAGGATAAGGATGATATAGTAAAGAGGGGAAAACTCTTGGATACACCTAAGAGGAGGGATAACACTTGTGGATTTTATTCTAGATATGCTTCCAAGATACATCATCGCCATCATCGCCAACATCCTTATATGATAAATGAGAGGGGGTACTTGCTAGAGGATTTTAAGAAAGACAAGCCTCCTACCTTTGATGGTGAGTTGACTAAGTCAGGAGATGCAGAAGCATGGCTGCTTGGGATAAGGAAATTATTTAGACTTCATGATTACTCTCAGAATATGAAAGCCAAGATAGATATCTTCAGTATCAAGGGAAAAACAAATATCTAGTGGGAATATGTGAAGAATGTCAGAGGCATTAGAGAAGAGAATATGACTTGGGGTGAGTTTGAAAATCTCTTCAGAAAGAGGTACCTATCTGAGAGATATTATGACAAAAAGGCCAAGGAGTTTTATGAGCGCAAGATGTGTTCCATGACAGATGAAGAGTACACAACCAGATTTCTAAAGCTATTGAGATATGTGTTTTATCTCAAGGATGAGAAAGAAAATATCAAAAGATTCATCAACGCACTTTCATTATCATTCAAAGTCTAGATTAAGTTTGATGAGCCTCAGTCATTAAGGGAAGGCATAAAAAGTTGAAGCATTGCTATAAGTAGTCAAAGCGCAAGCATGAGGTCAAGAATGACTAGAAAGGTAATGAGAATACTAAACGAAAATGGTATGAGAAGCGATGGAGATCTTAGGATGCAGGTGATAAGGAATGTGGCACCTCATCAGAAGTTCAATGTAGTTGAGAGAGGACATAGGCCTCAGCCCATGGAGCAACAAAATAAAGGCAATGGAAAAGAACCATTGTGGTTTTGAACCTACAGTGGAGATCATCATAAAAAGGATTTCCCTTTGTATCAGAGTTGCATGGTAGAAGTGTGGCATGCCTTAGATCTATGGTGCGTAGGGCGTGCAGAGAGTTGTGGATGTAGCTCAAATAATTCCTTAGATCTATGCAACAGTTGATAGCAGGCAAGTAGGTCATTACACATCTATCATCAAGATGGAAGCTGGAGCTAGAGGGAGAGTTCTAGGAAGAGCTTCAATGCATCTTGCAGCGGAATAAGATCATTCTCCGAAACTGAACAATATACCAAGTTAAAGTGCATAGAAGAACTTTGGGGCTGAGGAAGCTACATGGAAGATGGTTGATCAGTTGCGAACATAATAAGTGATTTCTAGTTATAGTTGAATTCATCAAAGGAATTGAAATCCATTGAAAGATGATATGTGCATGTGTTCAATAGCAAGGTAGGATGCTTGGTACAACAAGGTAAGGTAAATGGTATATTGTTATATTTATTAATGCACTAACAATTGTGTGTTTATGGAATTATGATGCAGGGAATTGCGTGGAAAAAGAGACTACAATATATTTTGTAGAAGGCTCGGGTTGAGCTTTCACTCGTGAACCCTTGGAAGCACTAGGAACTCAAGGGGTTTGAGTCATGGTGTTTGTTGAAACTTTTGTGCTTTCGGTGTTTTGTGATTTGTTTATTCTTTATTTGTGGTTTTGACTGTGACTGGTGCATGGCCATGACACTTTGTTTGTGGTGTTGTATTGTTGTTTGGTTTTCCATGTTTTATTTATGTTTCCTTATTGTTCTTTCCTTTTATGTTTTGAGTGTCTTGGGAATCAATGGGGGAAAGAGGAAAGTTAATGGAACTCAGGGAGAGCTGAGTGAAACCAAAAAGAGAATGTAAGACCCAGATGAAGTGCATGAATTAAAGGGTAGCTGAAGGTAAGAATATGACAACCAATTGGGTTGGTTGGGTCCTTAGAGATAAATGGACAATGTCAAGACAATCATGAGAAAGGTAATCATGAAAGGTAAAGTAAATGGATTTGAGGTATAAGATGCCTTGGCTAAGTTGGGAACTGTTGTTCTCAATGTTGTGCATGTGTTGCATGGATAAAGGAAGTTCTCTTAACCTTGACCTTATGAACACTGGTAATTGTGTTGTGATCATGATTATGCTCTTATATATATATATGCTATTTTTTGACAAGGTAGTCAGGGATCATTCTTGTGGAATAATAATTGTTTTATGTAGGTGAATGATAGGAAAATATTCATGTTTTATGAGGAATCTAGTGGGCAAGTAGCCCTGGAAGGGCTATGAGGTTAGTCTCATGTGGATATGATTTTGATATTATGTGCTTATAACTATGCCTATGCTTATATTATGGCAGAAAATGTTGAAGGATACATCAACAGAATGAAAGCAGTGTGATCTATGGCATGCTGGGACAATCATGCATAATGGAAAGAGCTACAAATCCTAGATTTGGGTTGTGGATGCATTTAGTAAGGCATGGGAAAGACACTAGAGGAAATTTTTCCTTGTAGAAAGTATGTAGTCTCTGGATTTATAATACTAGTGTTGTGTATATGTTGTATTTATGTCATGTGTATTCTATAGTCATTGTATTGGACATGCGTATTCGTTGTGTTGTATTGTGTGTAAATGTATTTGTTGTGTTGTACACTGTGTGTATGTGTATGTGTATGTGTTGTAAAGGGATTGGTTCTCAGGATCCCTAAAGGTTGTGAGTTGAGACAGGATCTATAAAGCCCTATAACAACATGGGTTCCCTAGAGGTTGTGGGTTGAGATAGTAGTCTTAGAGCCTTGAACAACTCGGGAAGAGATCAATATTGAGTTGTTGATATTGAGGGTAGAGGCGGTATAGTCTCTGGATGCCTTTGTTGTTAACATTGGATATGGAAGAGAAGACAATTGGTGTTTTCCGGGTTTGGCAACCGATCTAGTGGGTGTCTGTGGTCAAAGAGAAGATAAGGTACTGGGTGTTTTCCAGGATTGGGAAACCGATCTAGTTCGTGTACAAAAATGGAAAAGACAAAAGCAAAGAACCATTTGAAAGATAATTATTAATATTTCATTTCAAATTTAATTTCAAAATTATGAACATAATCTAGGATGTTGATTTATGATGGTTGAATTTTGAGTTAACTAGATGTGATATGTTTATACATGATGATTTGATTAAGGAGCTAATTTGACTTGTGACAAGAATTAAACATAATTGCAAGTGTCACCTTTTAAAAATCTATCAAGGAGGTATGATTTAAGTTTATTAGAATTCTTTTTGATTCTAATGAAAATTATGTGCTTGGTACAAGAAAGCACGAAAATGTTTAGGTTTGGGTGGTTGGAACTAGCTGTAAGAGAATTTGAAGCAACAACAAAAGGAATTGGAACATGCAATATTATGTTGGTAAAGCACTTTAGGAGCAAGGCCATTGTGGGACACTAGTACCCAATAGTGTTCATTGATTTCCATTAGCATGCTATGACTGGTATGATGGTTTTGAGGTAGGGATATGCCTTGGTTTTTGGACCTTCCGATGTGAGGAAACCTTGAGAAGGGATGGATCACTCGAGGGATTGGGAAGCAAAGAAGGGAATGTGGGGAACTTGGAAGGTGAGTGTCTGCACAAAAGGAGGTGAATGGATTCCCTAAGAAACTGATAAGTAAAGAAGAGAAGGTTGAGGAATAAATTGTTTTTGGTCAGTACCATTTCCAGATGGAATAAAAAACACATTGAGAGTGTGATCAAGAAAAATGAGTTGGTAACTGTCACCGAAAGAACAAGTAGCGCAAGCATTCTAGCACCGAAAATTGCAGAAAGATTTGTATTTTATCATTGTATTACAGGCTTCCTGGGAAGGAGGTGCATCCCCACCACTACTTTTGAGGGTGGTGTGAGCCTCTGGATTCCCTTGTCGCTAATGCGGGCACAATATCCTTTTATTTGTTTATTGAAGAAAATATGTATATGTGTATATTATTGTAAATACTACATCGAGTTGTGTTTATAAAGCTCCATAAGCAATATGTTTTGTTGGTCATAAGTGTCATATAACACCGAGGGCGGTGTTCTCCCAAGGGGGAGGGGTTTGTAACAACCCCAGGTTAAAATTTCATGTAATAAAGGACATTAAAGGAAAAATAGGACCAAGGTCATGGGATACGTATTCCAAGCTGAATGGAGGGGAAAAACATTAAAGTGGGTATCACTTGTTGTTTATTATTGGCTATGGAAATTGGAATAGGAAAAAGGAAATACAAGACAATTAATTAAAAGAATAAAGGAAAATAGGAGAAAAGGAAGATGAAGGGACATGAATATGCATGCAAGGGAAATTAGAGAGAAAATAAAGGAAAATGGAAAAAAGAGGAAAAAGAAAGGAAGAGACACCATAAATAAATGATTAAATGGCACTTGAGAAATAATTGACCTATTTTTTCTCAGCTTTTGATCAGCTTCATCTTTTGACAGTTTTTAGTGTGCTAAGGAAGAAATAAAACTCAAAAGAGAGAGAACAATAAAGCAAGCAAGGAACAAGCAAGGGAGTGCAAGAGAGATTTTTGACAACAAGTAAGGGCAGAAAATAGATGTGGATTTGCAGGTAAGAGTGTGCATGTGTGATTCAGCATGTTGGGATTTGATGCATGGTGCATGCATTGGTTTATTATTTATGTTTGTTGTCATTGGAATGGAGTTTGTCTAGATTGATAGTGGTTTCAACCTATCCTTTCCATTTCCTGGATACCCATGATGTAATGGGTTCTCTATTTTGGTTAACCTTTGTATGTCTAGTAGATTTCGGATCCTGGTGAGGCGGTACCAGGAAAATTCCCAAGGGTCGAGGGTGGAGATGGATGTTCTTCTATAACCCTAGACAAATGGGTGGAGACAGGAAAATTCCTCTGGGTATGGTGAAGAAGTCGAAGGCATCTAAGCTGGTTTTGGTTTTGGTGATTTCTGGACTAGTTTAGGTGAAATCACTATGGTGGAGGGTAGAGGTGGTTAACCTCTAGAAGCCCTAGTTAGTTTCTTTTTGGTTTATCCCATGTGATCCCACATTCATGCTTGGAATATGGCATGAGGGTGATTGGATGAAAGAGATATTTGGTTCAACTCAATCTATGGTCAGGTGGTACGTGGAAATCCCTGACTTGGTTGGCATTTGCATATGTTATTATGTGTTGATTCTGATTGAGATTCATAAGAACAAGTTCTTATTTTATGTGTGATTACATCATTGATTTTTCATGGTTCTATTTTGGTTAATTGATGGTTACATGCATGATATATTTACCATTATGTGATGTGCTCTTGTTATGGTTCTATTCCACGGTTTGCTAGACTCTTGGTTATATGAATGCATGAGCTAACATGTGTTTGTACAAATAGTAAGAGAGGGAAGTGAGACTTATTGATGATCCTCAAATGATTTAATGAATCCGTGAGCAAATAGACATTCATGGGCTACAGGTACTTTATTTACAAAGTGTTTTCATAAATGACTATTGTGTGTTTTGTAAGTTTGAGCATGATTAGAGCTTGGAAATTGATTCTAGAGGATCTTGTAGTTGGATGATAGAGTTTTGGGTAGTTGGCATAGAGGCTGGCCTTGAAAATCCAAAAAAAGGCTTCTAGACGCACCTTGAGATCCCAGAAATTTCAGTTGTAGTGACATGGAGGGCGAGTTGTGTGTGTGGCTAGAGCCTTTTGGATGTATGCGCAAACCTGCATGCATGTGGCTGGGAGGTAAAGTGGGTGAAAAAGATGGTTTCAAGTCAGGGAAAGGTCACCAATGAGATTTTTCTAATGTTTGGGTGATGATATGTCCCTAGAAGGTTGCAGAAAGTTTGGATATGTAGACCCCAACTAGAACTTGGATGTCGATTCATGTCATAGTAAGTCTCAACTCATCTTTACCTTGGAGAGATTGTAAAAGTGGGTAAATGTATGTGGGGTGTTACACCTCCTTACAATGATGACATTATGGGGGAAGCTTTTTAGCTAATATAAGGAAGTTTTCATGGGTTGCATGACACCATGGATCCTACCTATAGAAAGAAGATCAAGATCTTATAGATCATGGCTAGAGTTATGGGTAACCATGATGACATTTGCAAGATGTTGTAGTCCATATTGTTAGCCATTTGGAGGAAGGAATAGTTTGTCTCACCTACTACTTATTAACTAGCTGAAAGGTTGGTTAAGAAAAGCATGAAACTATATAAAAAGCAACTAACCAAGAAATAGATGATGAGGATTTGTGGTGAAGAAAAAGATGAAAAGGGTAAAACAAGCAATAAGAATGAATTAAGGAGGAACAGTCTATGCTTTATTTGCAAGGGACCTTGGTAACCTAACCACTCATGCTTGAGTGATATGGAGGTGATGACAAGGGTAGAACAAGAGAAGATTCCTTCTCATCATCCTGATGGGAGTGAGATGGATTCATGTATTACAAAGCATGAGCAATACTATAGATATGTTTACATCAATATATCTATACATCCATGTTTGATAGTTGAGAATGGTGAGCAACAAATTGTTTCCATGAGTGAAGAAGTCCAAGAAGAAAACATTCATGGAGATTTGAGGGATGAGCCACTAGTGTTGATCCAACATGAAGAACACTCAGAGGTTCAAGGGCATGAGGAAGATGATAGGCATAATGTGCATGATGAGCCATCTTGAAGGGCTAGTTGAAGTCTCAAGATGGAGTTGTGGTTATGGTAGTTTGTTGGCTTATTGGGGCTTGACCCAGGTTCAAAGTTAATTTAGCCAAACAAATTCCGGTACTACTGGCCCTTTCGGCAACATTCCATGGAGCGCGGACTGAGGTCTCACCCAAAGTAGTATGGGAGGGTGCTAGAACCATGTTTCCGCACCCTGGAGATGTTTGATGAGTTCAACTGGTCGGTGGTTTGACCCTGCGCGCAGGTTGCTTCGCGCACTTTCCCACACCTCGCAACCTGATATACTGCCTTCGCGCAACCCTACCGAGGGGTTGAATGCCACGCTCTGCATTTTTACCCAAGATGTTACTGGTATTCCAATTTTAGTTGATTATCTTAGCCTACCTGTGTGCTTTAAGTTATAATTAACAATATAAATCATTCATACAAGTGCACGCAGTAAAGAAACAGTATATTTGCAAGGTATATCAAACATGTATTAACTCAAGACCAGATACACAGAATTATGACAAAAATTCTCTTTATTAATTCCTTCTTTGGTTACAGACTCAACTTTACCATGCGCACTCAGCTGCAGGGGTCCACGCATTAAGCTATGGATTACTAGGCCTCTGCACACTCATCTGCAGAGCCTTCTCCTACTCTACGACCCAAAGACACACTTCACACTTCGACTCAATCACTTAGACTTCGCATGCTCATCTTTTATTCCTCTATCCTTCTCCTCTATCTACACTTAGAGCTTTGCTCTATTTATACAATCCTATGGTCCACGAACCATGGGTAGGTCTCCCTAGCTGATATAACATTACAAAACTAGAGCGGACAACCCTGTGACTTTATCATACTTTCGCACCCCGCACCCACAATTCATGGAGCTTTACAACAATATTCGGTCAAAACTTGGGATTTGAGCCCCAAAACACACCTTGGGGGGGATTCCATGCCCAACAGGCCCCCAACACAAACATCGTGACTCACCCTCAAGTCACTCTGTCGGTGCAGCGATCCTTACACGGAGTCCCTCCAACTGTTCTCGAATGACGAGGAGGTTAGCAGCGCACTGAGCTGCTACTTGCTGGATCTGTTGCATACGATGTTCCGAGATATTTATGGCCGAACTACTTCATTGCATTTGTACCGGTATCCCTTGCATATGTTTATAGTCTCGCGCCTTTTTCTAGATCCTTGGAGCGCGAAGACTGTGCTTCTGTCGACTAGTTAGATAACTAGGCCACCTGTGTAGGGCTTCAAGCAGCTGCCATTCACTTTGCCTGGGAAAGGATCTCCATTTAGTTTAACTATCTGTACTGCGCCTGCATCTATGACCCCCTTAACAACTTATGGTCCCAGCCAATCCATTCAGAACTTTCTCAGGAATTTATCAAACTTACTGTCATACAGCAGCACCAAATCATTTACCTTGAAGGTGCGCAACTTAATATGTCGATCGTGCCAGGCCTTCTCACGCTATTTTTGCACTTGTTAATGAAAGCCAACCAGGAACCGTTCCTCCTCGCATTCTTCCAAATGCACGAGCCTTTCATCCAGGGCTTCGCGGTCTGTCATAGCTATGAGCGCTGCTATGCACAAACTAGGGACAATATATTCCATTGGCATGATAGCTTCCATGTTATAAACTAACTGGAAAGGTGCCTGTCCCATCAGTTTCTTGCATGTTGTTTTATAAGCCCATAGTACTGCAGGTACGCATAGGTCCTAGTCGCTCCATTGCGCGTTGCATACTTTTGTTAGCGCAGTCTCCAGTATTTTGTTGAATGCTTCTACTGTCCCATTGGATTGTGGGTGATACGCTGTGCTCTTTTGGTGATACACCTGGAACTCTTCTATTAGCGCGCTGATGGTTTCGTTTAGGAAATGTGTACTGCGATCACTCATTAATATTTTTGGATAGCCAAATCGAGTCAACACATGTTCAAACAAAAACTTCGCAGCCGTAGCGGTCGTGCAGTCTTTGACCGGTTGCGCTTTCGCCCAACGAGTCAGGTTCCTGTTGCGGTGATGATGCATCACGTGCCCGTTTTTCCCTAAGGTTTGATAGGTCCTACAAAGTCGATTTCCCACTTTTTGAAGGGCTACAACATCATTTGTGGATTCAAAGGTATCTCTTTCCTCCGTGATGGTTTACCTGTCCTTTGACATATATCACATGCCTTACAGTGTGCTTTTCAATCCCGATGAAGGGTTGGCCACCACAACCCTGTGCGGAGAATCTTTTGCATGGTTGCTTGTCCTGCATAGTGTCCTCCTGTAGCGCCCCCATGTACTTCTACGAGGATCTGACTCCACTCGAATTCAGGTACGTATCTTCATAGTATCTCATCATTTCCCATTTTGTATAGGTGCCCCGCGATGACAAAAAGGTCAGCCGCACACACCACCAGTTCCTTCTTTTTCTGGACAGAGTATTCCTTCAGCGCAGTCCCTGTTGTTAGAAAGTGGATTATATCTTCAAAGTGTCCATCCGCGATGCGCACATCAAAAAGCTAAGCATCCGATAATCCTTCCTCTAAACTAGTAGGTTCCTCGCCCATATCAATACGTGACAAGTGATCTGGTCCTGCATTCAGGCATCCAGGCTTTACCACGACCTCAAAGTCATACTCTTGGAACAATAAGAGCCACTTGCTTATGCGCCCCCCCCAACACAGGCTTATTGACCAAGTATTTCAGTGCGGAATGGTCTGTATACATCTTGAAATGTCTTCCTAGAAAATAGTGCCGGTATTTTTGGAGTGCGTACACCATAGCCAATCCCTCGCGCTCGATTGTGGAATAGTTTTTTTCTGCTTCGGACAACCTGCGACTTGCAAATGCGATAGGGTGATCCAAGCCCTCTCCACCTTCTTGTGTGAGCACCACTCCTAGGGCTATACACGACACATCAACATGGACATGGAACTCCACATCCCATTTCGGAAAAACTAGGATTGGGGCGGAGGCCAATTTCCCCTTTAGGACATCCAAGCTCTTCATGCAATCATCATTCTAGCAGAATGTGACATCCTTTTTCAATAGTTTCTCCATCGGTGCACTGATCTGGGCATAGCTTTTGATGAACTTCCTGTAGTACCCTGTGTGTCCCAAGGTAGTGGGCAATTATTTAACAATTCACGGTGCTTCCAAATTCAGAATTACTGCAATCTTCGCCGGGTCTACCATTAGGCCTTGTTTGCAGACCACATGTCCCAGTAGGTTCCCAAAGGGAACAAGTAACGTACACTTCTTAAGGTTCAACGCAATTTGGTGTCATCCTAAAGTATCCAACATCAAGTGTAAGCTCACTACATGGTGTTTGACCAATCCAAATACAGTCCAATCATCCAGGTAGACCTCCAGGAATTTGTGGATAAATTATTTGAATGCAGTAACAACTATACGCAAAAAGATGGATGGCGTGTTCTTCAACCCAAATGGCATAACGGTGCATTGAAAGTAGCCCCATTCAATCATGAAGGTGGTCTTGCTATGGTCTTCCAACACTATTTTGATCTGGTGGTACCTTGAGAACCCATCTGTGAACGAGTATGCTTCTTGTTCGCCGACATTTTCCAACACTTCATCTGCGAACGGGGTTGGGAATGGATCATGCACACATGCATTATTCAATTTCCTGAGGTCCACGCATATTCTTATCTCACCCTTCTACTTCTTCTCTTGTACTACTATGGGGCTTACCCAGTCGGATTCTTCCACCGGCTCAATAATTCCAGCCATGAGCATTTTGTCTAATTCTACACAGACCTTTTCCTTGTACTTCAGATTCAAGTGGTAAGGCCTCTGCTTAAATGGCTTCATGTCTAATTTCAGGGTGATCTTCATCATCCCTAAATCACCAATGATCCCTTTTAATTCTATGATCTTGGTCGAGAATAAGTCTTGGTACTCAAGAAGTAACTCAGCGACCTTATCCACCTTGGCATCATCCTAATAGTCACCGAGCGTTGCACACTTTGGTTCGGCCTCAGTACCGATGTTCACTTGCTTCATTTTTACCAGCGTGGCGATGTTAGGATCTTCAATCAATGGCCCTTGAACCTCGCGATAACCTTCAGTCTCAGGAATGTTAACTTTGCGTGGATCTTCATTGTCTTCTTCAATGTTTACATTGTAACACTCCAGCACGCAGCTCAGCTGGGTCGCCCATTCAGGCTAAAGTACTTCCATTGGATCCTGGGGTATTTTGAAGATAGCTGCTTTTACTGCTTGCAGTGAATCATCAATAGTATCCCACCAACGATCCTCAAACGTGAAGGTTAACAGGAATCCTTCACGTAAGATATCCATTCATTCGTACTGTGGCGAAGCTCTATTTCGATATTCCAATTCATGGGTATAATATCCAGGGTATGACAGAACAGGTGCACCCACTCAGGTTGGGGCTCTTCCCCATAGACCCTTGTCCACTTCGCGAGGTGTGCTCATGGATCATCTCGTCCATCATACTTGTCCTTCAATCGCATCTGAGGCTTTCCAAACCGTAGGTGCATCATCCTCCTTCATTCGCACTAGTCCTCAAAAATTCTTTGATGCGTACCCCACCATCTTGCGAGTGTAGCACACAGTACCCATTTCAGAGCATTGAAACGTCGCTGTTCCGGTACTTCTTTTACAAATTTGTTCAGGAAATCATCCACCTCGCTCAACCCATCATACATAGGTAGATCTCTTACCTCTGTTGCCACGCAGTGTAGTGACCTTGTCATCATGTTACAATTGAGTGTGGTTACCTCATGTAACTGGTTCTGCCGTCGTTCTATTTCCTCGTCCGAATCTGAGGTGCAGGAAGTTTTGCTCTCCCATGAGATCCTACCATCCGCGGTAGGATTTACCCAGTCCTTCTCCCTCGTGGTTATCTTGTAGATATAGTCTAGATCATCATCGCTATCGTAGTCACGCACTGGCTCTGTGTAGTGTGATCCTTCCACAGGGTCTAAAGGTACCACTACGCGTAGTGACTTTTTCTCAAAAATCATCTTGTGCTTCTTTAGATTTATCACTCCATTCATGACAGTGGCCCAATCTATTCCCACTAGCGTGGGATAGGGATTGCTGTCATTAACAATCTCTATCACTTCGAAATCTGCTAGCGTGCTCACACCTTCGATATCTACTGTTATTCCCTGCAATCTTCCCATAGGTAGGATCTTTTGCTGGTTCTCCATTCGCAACTGGATCGGTGACCATTGCAGCGTAGGCCTGCCCATGCACTCCCATGTCTGCTTTGGTAGGACGTTCGCGTCCAATCCTAGATCCAAAATCACTTGATCCATTTCATATTCCCTAATTTGTGCGGTCAATCTCATTGCTTTTCTTGTTCACGTTGTGTGCTTCCTGAGCTTCCAGACTATGAGCGGTTCCCCTGGCGTGGTTCCAGCACATCTCATGATGACTTCTTGCAACCCCTTCACAACTCTGCTATCATGCAGAAACTTCATTCATGTCTCTAAAAATGTAGTGAGCATTGATGGGTCCATCTCGGGTTCCAGTTTGTCTTTACTTCCTGAAGTGGAGGCATCCACGAAGCTCTTCTTAGCTTCCATGAATGTCTTTTTAGCGCGCTCTAGATCAAATTCTGGTTCCTTTGTTAGAGCCTTGCAAACCTAGGTACTCTCTCCAGGATTCTTACCTTTGTCATCCCTTGTTGTAATACCACTGTAGAGCACAATATTTATATTCGGGTCTTCCTCGTGTGGCTCAAACCTCATCATTTGCAGGTTCTGAATCAGGTGAGGATGGGGTGCTCCTTTATCGTGCAACCTCGCTATCAGCTTGGGACAGTCCTCTGTCTCGTGATCAAACTGGGTATAATATAAGCATGATGGTCTCGTTGGATTCGTACAATCATGGGCATAATCCCCCAATCCTCCGCAACATATCAGTTGTCTGCGACCTCTTCCTGGTCCCATTCCACCTCGACCTCATCCGTGCCCTTGAAATCCAGTGCACGCCATCCCTGCATTTTGATCGAGGGCTCGTGTTTCGGTCTGAACTTTTTAGGTAGGAGTATGATCCATCATCAATTCATAACTTCTACAGGTTCGCTCATCGTGGCCTACTGACCTACAGAAATTACAAAACAATTGCTGGGAATACTGTGTATACTGCTGTAATAGTTGGCAATTATATGTAGCATGCTTCCCTCCTATTTGTCAAATCATGCACCATAATGCAGGCGCCACGCTTGGTCCTGCTTATGCCTCCGATCTCAATGGCATTGGTCCTCCTCCCTCTAGGTAGTTCGCGAAGACTGTACAATGGTCCTTGTCATGTCCCTGGCCTTTGCACGTTACGCACCATACCTCCTTGTGCGCTTCTAGGTGAGCCATCCTGTCTTGTTTCAAACCCTGCATCTCAAGGCACAATTTTTTCAACTGCGTGTGGATCTATTGAACTCCTAGGTTAGGATCTTGTATCAGGGTCCCGTGCAGTCTCATTGCAATCTCCAAGACCTTGACCTGAGTGGTTAGCTTCTGCTATGGCAACTCGGTCCTTAGATGTGGCGTTAGTGATGCTATAAACCATGCGCGGTGTTTCCCATCTGTCAAGGTCATATTGGCTTCACGAATTGTACACTTTAGTCTCTGATCCAGCTCCCAGGGGTCTTGCCTGGAAGCATCGCGATTTCCTTAAATCGAATGATCGACTATGTCTCTGATTTTGGCCTGCTAAATTCTTTGTTCGACGCAGCTTGAATATATGTGATCCCTGCATTTGGATTGTCATTGGAATGCTTAATGTACCATGTCAGTGCGTGATCCTACAAAGCGATGACCAGAGTTGCTTTCTTTATGTTGTCATCTGTGACTCCCTGCGCTTCCCATATAGTCCTTACCACAAACCAGAACTGGTCCGAATCTTCATTCCCTACTCCTTTGAACAACGGTAACTTTACCGCACTTGCCATATTGAATTTTGGTGGTGGAAAAGGTGGTGTGGATGAAGAAGGGGGTGAAGATGGTGAAACTGGTGGTGGTGTAGGTGGGAGTGGTATACGTGGAATTCGCTGCCTTATCAAACTGATCGCGCTTCTTGGTGAAACCTTCACGAGCTCTTCCTTGCTTTCTCGTAGAGGTGAAATCAAGGGGATAGTTTCTTCGTGTCTGTAGATCCTCCCACTTCGCGTAGCCCCAAACATCAATTTATTCGGATAACCCACTTTTCACATAGTAGCATTTTAATCCAAGTGTTTAAATATTTAACGTACTTACCTCGCGGTCCTTTGAGGAAACATCGCTCTGCCTCGTTATAACTAACTGAAGTATCTACCGCGAACTCGATGATAAATCCTCCTATAATTCAGTTGAGCCAGTGATCCACAACGCATGCGATATTATCTTTCGATGCTTCCAGTCTGCACACCAATTCTAGAGTCCACATAATAGGTTTGTCGAACCTACACCTTCCTTGACTGTCTGCTAGCTTTGTGATCCACTTGTACAACTCAGAGGGGAAGGATGCAAAGAAAATTTTGTGGATTCTCGTATATAAGTAGCAATCTAACCACTCTTCCTTTGATACTTGTGGGTTCCTATTTTCCTGCGCCGCGAACTCGTGAATCTTTCTGTCCAACCACTCTTCAATTCATTTCTTTGTCAGATTCCAGAGATACGACATCAGACATCTCTATGTAGATCCTAGTCCCAGCAATGGAACCATTTGTTGGCTTATTGGGGCCTGACCCAGGTTGAGAGTTAATTTTGCCAAACAAATCCTGGTACTACTGGCCCTTTTGGCAACAATTCGCGTAATGCAGACTGAGGTCTCACCCGAAGTAGTATGGGAGGGTGCTAGAACTAGGTTTCTGCACCCTCGAGATTTCTGATGTGTTCGATTGGTCTGCGGTTTGACCCTGCATGCAGGTTGCTTCACGCACTTTCCCACACCTCGCAACTTGATATACTACCTTCGCGCAACCCTACCCAGGGGCTGAACGCCGCGCTCTACTTTATTACCCAAAATCTTACTGGTATTCTAATGTTAGTTGATTATCATAGCCTACTTGCGTTCTTTAAGTTATACTTAACAATATAAATCATTCATACAAGTGCATGCAGTAAAGAAACAATATATTTGCAAAGTATATCAAACATGTATTAACCAAAGACCAGATACACATAATTATGATAAAACTTCTCTTATAGACTCAACCTTACCCTATGCACTCAGCTGCGGACTACTAGGCCTCTACGCACTTAGCTATAAAGCCTTCTCTTACTCTACAACCCAAAGACACACTTCACACTTCGACTCAATCACTTAGACTTCTCATGCTCATCTTCTATTCCTCTATCCTTCTCCTCTATCTACACTTAGAGTTTCGATCTATTTATAAAATCCCATGGTCCGCGGTAGGTCTCTCCAATCGACATAACATTACAAAACTAGGACGAACAACCCTGTGACTCTATCAAACTTTCGCACCCCGCCCCTGCAATTCACGGAGCTTTACAACAAGATTCGATCAAAACTTGGGCTTTGAGCCCCAAAACATGCCTTGGGGGGGATTCCATGCCCAACATAGCTGAGCATCCGTCTTTGGAGCTAGCACTTGATGAGTTGCAAGTAGATGCAATGACATATATCTGAGCTCCATAACTTTTAGATGGTAGAAGCCATCGGGGGAAGAATGATCAATTTACGACCAATATTATGGTGTCAAAGTAGAAGATCGAGATAGTCTGAGGCACCATTTTATAGTAGAACATTGAAATTGAGGAGCTTAGAGTGATATGTGCCAAGCCAAAAACCAAGCTATCTAGAATTGAGGGACATATAAAGTTCCTAGCAAGGTAGTAAGAGAAGTCTACTTGGGAATTTTAGAACTCTTCAAGAGTATATAGATAGGGCATGCAACACTATCAACCCACCTCTATACATTCGAGACAGAGGGAAAAAGTCTTCTAGATGGATTCTTTTGGTTAATCGAGTAGAGAAACACGAGTTGGTTATGGAGCAACCTTGGTGTAGTGGACTTGTTCAATGTGCAAGAATTCATGCATTCAATCCTTTCCATGGGATGGATTAGCGAGAGATTATGAGTTGGCATTCTATTGATGGAGAAAAATATATTGCTAGAGATAGAGCATATTTGAAGCCATGGGGTATGGGAGATAATGATTGGCCATGATGGCATTAGAATCCAGGCAAATCAATTGGAGGTAGAATCAGTCAACGGTTAGTTGGGATCCAAGTATCAAGGGATCCACTCAGGTTTCAATGGCACGTAGACATTAAGTGGTACAATGGTACATATGGGATCCAGGTATTAGTGTGCAGAAACATTTATATTTGATAGATGTAGATTGCTTGAGGGAAATAAATCTTGGGGTGGGACGATTTGCAATGTCCCCATTTTCAGTTCCCTTATGATGCAACTAAGATGGATTTCTAGGGTTTCTGAAAGTTAGGTCACAGGAACAATATTACATCATTCATGGGTCTGGAAGGGTTTGGAGAATTTTTATGGGGTTCGATGAGGTTCACTCACTATATTTCATCATTTTGGTTAGTTCTACACCATTCATTCTTGGTTTCGTTGCATCCCGATGATTCCCATAAAACAAGGTTATTATAAGCATTTTTTAATTAAAAAGTGCTAAAGGTGTAATTTGGAGCAGATTATCTCAAAACAACTTAGTGTAATAGATCGTTGAAACCAGAATGGAG
This sequence comes from Pinus tabuliformis, assembly GCA_031772625.1. Lineage (NCBI taxonomy): Eukaryota > Viridiplantae > Streptophyta > Pinopsida > Pinales > Pinaceae > Pinus > Pinus tabuliformis. The sequence goes on along the minus strand of CM062817.1, from coordinate 721,911,784 downwards.
AGATCTACATGATGATATGGTGAGAACTGGATTCCAGTGGCCGATGAAAGTATGGTGGCCAATTAATCATTTCCGAGGATTAAAAGTGACTTTAATTAGTAACTTTTATTAAATAAAATAGGGAAAGGTGTTTAATTGGAGAAAATAGCCAGAAAGGGGAAAGTGACTTATATATATTAAAATAAAAGTCACTAAGATAAAGTAAAGAGGATAAGCTTCTAGAGTGGGAATACAATAATAAAATAAAGTGCTTCTACAAGGTAGAGGAGAGATCTATCCAATCTTTAAAAGGAGGGAGAGATAATCAATTGGGACATCTTGGATTGGTTGTATTTTCTATTATTGAAGTTTGATGAACTTGGTTCTCAACTTATATTAGCCCTAGGATGAAAAACCTAGGGTTATTTGGTGAGAGTGGGTGAAAACCCATCTCATCCCTTGGTGAATTCATTCATAATTCAAAGGTGCATTTATCAGTTCAACTTTTATTTTGGAGGCCTGAAGAAAATATTGTTGTAGATCTCTTAGCAGGCCATCACCTTAGCCATCTCTAGTTATTTATTCTAGCATGCAATATCTACTTTCATATTAATAAAATAATGCTGAGAATCACTACATGTATCTCTTGTCTATTGTTAGTTGCAGTTTATGTTTCTATTTTTCCATTAATTTCATGTTAAAATTTTTGTAACTTGATTAATTAATTTTACGACATAATTTTCTGAAGAAAAAACCCAAATGTTTTAATGAAATATTAACATAATATATTAAAAAAAGAGTCAAGAAAAGAATTCTTAACCAGAAGACCTTTTTCCTCATCATTGGAGGATATCAGATGCTTCACTTGCCATAGCTCTCGACATATATCAATTAATTATAGACATAGAATGTTTAATCCTTATTAGTAGAGTAGAAAGCTAAAGATGGAGCAGAATAACAATCCTTTTCAACTTAACAATCAAATAATATCATCATCAATCATCAGGTATAAAAATTACTTTTACGATTATTGTTACTTATGCAATGATTTTGGGCATAAGGTTGTTGAACTCAAGACCTATGCAAAGAAAAAAAGAATAACAAGCATATCAACAAAATATCTGAGACTTTTGCACGATTCCTTGGTCAGATAATATGCTTTACATGTGATAATATTATCCATGTCGCCAAAGATTGCAATTTGCTCGGTTCCTTTGTGCAATCCAGTAAAAAAAGAGAAGCTTATTCAAAGTAAAGTGAAAAGAAAGTCCGAAAGAGATCCTCAAAGCAGAAAAACATACATATCAGGGTTTGAAAGAAGAAGGAGCACTAAGATACCTCAATGAAAATTTGAAGACAACTTGGTATTAGGGGGAGCTTGTAGTAGAAAATGCATGATCTCAAGGGGAGATGCACATGGACTTTAAGGTTTGACTTTAATGTTATTCTTGTGTCAACTTCAAGCTAATAGAATATGTGGACTCGTAGTAGTTATGGTTCAAATTGTAATGCATCATGACTATCATGATTGTGATCTTTAAAATCCTAATGCCATCATTGACTATGATCTGGTCTATATTGTGGATTAGCTCATTAGTCTTCCCTTGCGCAATGATGATCTAAGTAGTGATGTGTTAGCTATTTGGGATCAATCCACTTTGTTGTGTGTTTTGGTTCAAGTGTTGTAGTGGTGTTTATGCTTCATATATGATTATTGGGATTACTTATCGTTCAACAAAGTAATCAAATGATGATGTGATAAGTTGTTGAGTTATTTATTTATGTTCTGGTACTAGCTTTTGAAATCGATGTTGTTGTGTTTCACCCTATAATGATGTGATTATAAATTTGGGCATGTACTCACTGTGATCTAGTACATATGATGGTGGTGGCACTGTCATTATACGACACTTTCATTGTTTTATTCTCAAGCGTATGGTGTGAGGAGCTTATCTTAATTCTGAAATATTGTTGAGGTGTGTTGGTTCTAAACTCTAATATTTTGGCTCCTTTGATTGTGTTTCTCATGCATAAGATCTGTTCATCTCAAAGTTATGTAGAGTGTGATGTGTATGGAAGTGTGTAGTGGCTAAAAATGGGTTCGATTGACAAAATAATGCGTTTTGAATACCTCTATAAAGAAAAAGTGAAAAGAAATGGTTTTAATGGTAATGTGTATGCATTAAATGGTGTGGAGTTCGTTGATATGGTCCCGCTTGAATGAATCTCCAAGGGGATAGTGTAAAAATTTAATCGAAGTGAACGTTGATTTGGTGGGAAGCAATTAATGTGTGATATAATATTATCACGTTGTGAAACTCATTTAACACAAGTGATTTGGTCATCAGGCATAAGTGGAGAGCGATTAATGATTTTGATATGGGACAGTGATGTTATTATTTGACTGTGCTTGATTTGATCATGAAACTGTTTGATCTGGTCACCAAAAGGAGTGGAACATGTGCAATGTCAATCTGGTCAAGAGTTTGATTGGGTTCGCACTGTTGGTTGGATAATTACACCCTTGTTCAATGTAAATACATTTAATAACTAAGTGATCAAGCTAAGTGGATTTGGTTAAAATTTCCGTTCTATGGATGCATTGATCTAGTCGTTGGATCGAGGTTTGGATGCTTTGTACATGCATAAAGTGTGGTTTGAACTCAACTAGCAAAGGTTAGTTACAGTGCGCTCCAGTGAATTTTTTTTTGGTACCTGTTTATTATGATGAGATCATAGTGACTGGTGTGGATCGAGTAAAGGTTGGACTGCATTTTTAAAGTATATCCTTTTGGAGAGCATGTGCAGAGACATCGAGTAATTTGGTGAAGTGTGCGATGAAAGTTAAAGCACTAAAAAAAGGAGTGTTGGGAATCATCAAATCAACATTTGAAGTTTATAATTGCTTTGATCAAGTGTTTATTGTGATGGGGAATTTTCTAGGGCATTGATTTATTGTGTGAGTGTTGTTGTAGATACATGCAATAGAAAGATCATTGAGAGAAAAAACATTTTTCATTAATGTTATTAGAGGTGGAGTACATTTAACATGAATTGTAGGCGATAGATGGTCTGGAGATAGAGGAGAAATTTATATAAAAAAACATCTGTAGCAGAGCGCAATTATGGGTGATGGATGGTTCTAAGCTGGAGGAGCGATGTGTATGACAAAAAACAAACCCGTAGCTTTGAGTTATTGTTCCAAGTAAATCTGGCCTACGTATGAAAAACATGGAACAGGAATGAATCAAGTGATACACTTGTGCGTTGGTGAGTTGACAGATGGAGTGCACGAATGGTGACCAACACGTTGGAAGCCATGGTACCTTTGTGTGAAATCGAATATGTTCAAAATTATGTACGTTTAATGTTTTTCTTGTGGAAGATCTATCATGAAACAGAGATCGATCACAGATTTCATGTCGCGAATAAGCTATTTCAAATATTGAATAACAAAGGTTTAGATTGTTTATATGATACATATGAGGCAAAGATAGAGTTATTGTGTAGAGTAGTTAGTGATCCCCTGAAGGGTGATTGATAACTGAGATCAATCGTAAAGCCTGGATTTGATCTATCCTTGTAGACTTGGGTTGATCTAAGGCTGCTAGTGGTGTTTATGCAATAGAACAGGACCTTGAGTTGGTGTCTGCTAATATTTAAAATAGATTTCTTGTGACGAGGGAATTTGTATGTTGATCCAAGTTGAGTATAACATGATATTGTTGATAATATTATTAGTGGCTAACAATGTTGTTGCAAATGTCTTGGTGTTTGTTGCTAGTTTATGCTCCTGCCAAATTGTTAGGGAAAGGCTTCATGTTGTTTATATGCCATGTTTTGAGAATGTAGACTATATTTCTTAAGGAGTTAATATTGTATTTTCCTATCACCTTGTATAATTTCTAAAAGCCTAGTAATGCCATAGTTTGGATGCTAGGTTATTTGGTAGAGCTGTTGGTCACGAGTCTTCTGTTGTCCTAAGTGAGAGCTTTGTCACTTACTTTTATTATGAGAGTATCCCCATTGTTGTGGTTTGCATACTGCTAGGATTTTCATGCATGATTCATGTACATGCAAAGAGCCTTGTCTATGTGGCCACTAATAATTGTAACAATGAATAAAAGAGAGAAAGTTATAATGTGGTTAGATGGTGTGAGTATGACTAAGTGTTGAAGAATGTCTTGTATTTTAAGAGGAAGCCATGTATTGTTGAGTGTTGCTAGTCAAATGTATTGAGAATATGATAATTTTGAGAGTCATTATATGTCTATGTCTATGATGTATGGTTGAGAGTCAATTTGTATGTTGTTGTTTATATTGTTATTGAGTATGTACTGTTGATTTAGGTGATGCTAGGGTTTGGCAGCTCATCTTGTATTACTGTTCAACAAAATTAAACGCAGCTTGTGTCCAAGGGGAGTATATTGCACATCTTCAACATCTATGTGACCAATGGAGGATTGTTGGCACTGCTGACATTGATGTAATCTTTCCAGTTGTATCCCTTTTCCATTTATGTTAAAGGGGGAGAGAGGGTGAGGAGATCAGTTTTCAAGGGTCAGTTCAAATGGAGAGATCAACTGGGGTTGCTATCGCTGCCAAAGGGGGAGAATGTTGTAACAATGTTGCTTGGTTGGCATTGATTTCAACCTTCAGATGTGTTTTGGCATGGTTTGTTAGTAGTATGAAGATTGTAGGTGTTTTTCTTATGTCTCAAGTACTTAGAACTATGTATTCTAGTGTGATTATGTTGTACATGTGCTTGAGGAAGATGTGTTGAAGCTATAAGTAGTTATGGGTCAAAGGGTTTTGAATCTTCTATGCTTCACAATAGTGGTGCAGTCTCCCCTTTGTAATAGAGTGACACTAGAGAAGTGATGTGGTCTCCTAGTGTTTAAAGTGCAGAGTTTGTTGTTGTATGCCCATTCAGTGCTAGTGGCACTCTACTGTAGGAGAGGAAAAGAAAACCTTAGGAATTAACAAGGGTTTTTCCCATGGTATTTGATGCAAGATCTTACATGATTGATGAAGTTTTATTTGATGTGGTCATCAAGATAAGTGTTCAGTAATTAATGTGTTGATTTGGTCTATCTTGATGAGGGAGAAATTAGCATAAATATGATATGCTAGTGTTGGAGATTAGTTTAGCTACTATGCATAATGATGCTGAATATATCCATAGCAGAGATCAATTTTGAGGTTAATGTTACAGAGTCTTAGTTGATCACTGTAGTTGCTCAGTATTAGGAAGATTCTTTATATTACACTACAACTAATGGTTGTGTCCGGGTTTATATTTTTGTTGTTATAATCAACATATATTGAGTTGGTTGTGTGAGGATTTATAGTGTTATTGTTATGATGGACATATATTGAGTTGGTTGTGTGAGTTTTTGGTACTACTGATTATGTTGGTTGCAGGAAGGTTGTTTGTTGTGTTATTGTTGCAGAAGAGGACCCAATATGAAAATGTATGAAAGTGTGGTCCATTGTGTTTGAGAAGGATGGGGCCTTCGGTAAGTGGTGGATTTCTAGATAGGGAGTTGGGGATTCCTTTTCGATTGTGGAAAACATTTATTTTTATGGAGGTTGGGACCTATGACAATTTGGGGCTTCCTAGTTGGTAGTGGATAACAAATTTATCTAAAAGAAATTTGAAGATTAATGAGAAGAAGACAAGCAAAACAACACTATGCTGGTTTTTCTTCCCTTGAGGGTTTCCACCAAAAATCCATGGTGTCCATGTGTGTTGTTTCATATGTTGTGTTTTGAAGTTGTTTGCATGTTATATTTGTTGTTCTTGTACTATGCTACTGGTTGTTTAGTTGTTAATTGATTTGGAAAAAAAATGGTTAAATTGTTTGAATCAACGATATATTGATTCACCTCCCCCCTCTCAGTATAACTGAGTTTCCAACAAAATGGATGTCATAATGCTGTAATTTTTCACAATGAATTAATGTTGAGTTTGGTCTCAAGATTTGTGCTTCTAATCTGGTGGTGGGAACCTATCAAACCACTATTTCAAGAAACAATGGTACTAATGCATGCACAAATAAACATTGAAACCCCACAAATGATATAAGTTGAAATCACAAAAACAACGCATGAGCACAACACTACAAGCACACACATTTCTACAACTAGAAATGTGTTTAGCCCTATAGATTAGAAACACCTTTTGGAATCAAAGTGGAAACACCCACAACCTAAGAGAGTTAACAACTCTTTGATTTAGGATAAAAGCATAAACATGCATCTAGAAAGAAGTACTGTATCTATGATGTTAACAAATATTTAGCCACCATTTTCAACAAAGATTAACAATAAGAGAAAATAAAAAAAACAAGATTTGCATGTTTCCTTTAGGATTTAAAAATACTTGCTAGAAAGAGTACTATAAGGACCTCCATAGGACAAGCTACATGATTGTAATCTCATGTGATGTTTACACCTCTATGTTTCAACCTCTAGTTAGAACGAAACAATGTCCAACTAGAGTTAGTGACCATCCTCCCAAGAAGAACCAATAACCACCTTCTCAAGCATGATAAAGAATGTTGACCAAAGGAAAAGGGAAATTTTAATATATGACCATAGTTTGAAAACATTCAACACAACTAGACACCAAAAACTCACAAGTCATACGTAAATCTAGAAGGAAAATCCCAAACTAGAAACTAGTAACCACCCTCCTAGGCATACAACCAAACATAAAAGTATAGGAATTGTCCTGAGTCTCCAACACAATTTAAAAACATATCAAATAGACATGGGTTAACCTCCAACACAACTAGATGCCAAAGATAAATTCCCACTAACAAAGGAGCCACATCATGACCTCCAACAAAACAAGAGATCATAGCAAAATGCTAACTGTACCATTAAAGAAACAACTTAGTGACATAATCACCTCCAATATGTTGGAATTCAGAGGCACAGCAAATCAATATAAACACACAGCAGAATAAATCAAGCACATAAACACAGTATTTAACGTGGTTCACCCAACCAATCTGGGCTACGTCCACCAAACATAGGCATCAGGAATTTATTATTCAAATTAGGAGATTACATCATGAAAGCCTCACAAAACTCTCACACTCTCTTGCAAACCATCCGAATGGTTGCCTATTAAATAGCCTAGAGAATCTAACAGCCTCATAACTCCCTCACATCAAATATAGGAGGCATTAACTCCCTCCCAACAACCTGGAGCTAATCTAGGAACTGAATCCCTATTGTTGTCATCAGCTGAGATTTTTCCTATTTTGCTTAAACAGAAAATCTCAACAATCTCCACCTTGACAACAATTCGCCTGATGCCCTGTTATTATTATTTTATCTTTTCTGCAAGCCAAGAGAAGCCAAACACCAGCGTAGCTTCTCCAACAAAACTGGTTTCGTGAACATGTCTGCACAGTTCTCCTTTGTATGCACCTTTTCAAGAGAAACTCCCCTTTCAGTGATAACCTGTCTTACAAAATGATATTTGATTGGAATATGCTTTGATTTACTATGATAGGCCGGGTTCTTAGCCAAATGTATTGCACTTTGACTGTCACAAAGTAACCTGATGTTGTCCTGTAACCTACCAAACTCACCAAGCAAACCTTTCAACCAAACCGCCTCTTTGCAAGCATGAGAAGCAGCAATGTATTCTGCTTCAGTAGTGGATAAAGCAACAATGTTCTGTAGCTTTGACATCCAGCTTATAGCTCCACCTGCAAGAGTAAAAACGTACCCTGAAGTTGATCTTCTCTTATCCAAATCACCTGCAAAATCGGAATCAACATATCCGCAAACAAATTCACTACTCTTATTGTAAGAAATACAATAACTACTTGTGCCTCTCAAGTACCGAAGCACCCATTTCACTGCTGACCAGTGCTCTTTACCTGGATTTGCCATGTACTTGCTGACAACCCCAACTGCATGAGAAATATCTGGTCGCGTACACACCATCGCATACATCAAACATCCTACTACATTGGTATAAGGAATTCGAGACATATAATCCTTTTCTTCATCTGTATTAGGACATAAACTCGAAGAAAGCTTAAAATGGGAAGCTAAAGGGACTCACACATGCTTCACATTATTCATACCAAACCTCAAAAGTATTTTCTCAACATACTTCTGTTGTGATAGCCACAAATTACCATTACTCCTGTCTCTGAAAATCTCCATGCCCAAAATCTGTCTTGCCGCTCCTAGATCTTTCATATTAAACGTCCTTGCCATCTGAGTCTTCAACCTGTTGATTTCTTCAATGCTTTTGCTTGCTAAAAGCATATCATCAACATATAACACTAAGATAATGAACATTCCATTATTTAACTGCTTAAAATACACACAATGATCATATTCACTTCTTACATATTTCTGACTCAACATGAAAGAATCAAACTTCTTATACCACTGCCGAGGTGACTGCTTCAGGCCATATAATGACTTCTTGAGCCTGCAAACAAATTTTGCATTGCGATGCTGAACAAACCCTTCCGGTTGTTCCATATATATTTCATCATCTAAATCACCATGTAGAAATGCAGTCTTAACATCTAACTGCTGCAACTCTAAATCAAGCAAAGCCACTAATGCTAACACAAGTCTAATTGAAACAATTTTAACCACTGGTGAAAATATCTCATGAAAGTCTATGCCAGCTTTCTGAGAAAACCCTTTTGCAACCAGTCGAGCTTTGTACCTGTCTTCCGTATCATTCACACCCCGTTTCAGCTTGAAGACCCATTTGCATCCCACAGTTTTCCTGCCTTTGGGAAGTTCAACCAGATCCCACGTACCATTCTTACCTAAGGCCATCATCTCTTCCTTCATGGCTGCTTTCCATTTGTCACTATTTGAACCTTCTACAGCTTCCTGATAACACAAAGGTTCATCATCATTAGCGATCAAAGCAACTGAAGTAACATGATCATCATACCTTCTCGGACGACGTTTGATCCTTGTAGACCTCCTTAAGAATGTTTCTGGTGCTTCCACAATTGGCTGTCTATCAACTGTAGGAATTTCTTCATGATCGCCATCTGAGACCTGTTCATGTCCTCCATCTGAACCCTGTTCATAATCTGATTCTGAAACCTGTTCATGACTAGAATCCGAACTATGGTCGTTATGACTATCATTAGAAATGCTGTCAAACTGAATATGCTGGAAATCAGATACATCATCCTGTTTCAATCTTCTATCTACATCTAACTGTATAAGAGAGGATTCATTAAACTTTACATCTCTGTTGATGATGATTTTGTGGGTAGCAGGATCCCACAATCTATATCCCTTCGTTCCATCACCATACCCAACAAAGATATACCTTTTAGACTTTGGATCTAATTTAGTTCGCTGATGTTTAGGCACTAGAGCATATGCATCACAACCAAACACTCTGAGTTTAGAATAGTCACAAGGGTGTCCTGTCCATACCTCTTGCGGAACCTTGCAGTCTATTTCCGTTGATGGAGATCGATTTATCACATAACAAGCAGTTGCCACTGCTTCCGTCCACAACTCCTTCGGCAACCCGACGTTACTCAGCATACACCTTGCTCTCTCTAGAAGATTCCTGTTCATGCGTTCAGCAACTCCATTATGCTGAGGAGTATAAACCGTGGTCTTATGTCTTTCGATCCCTGCATCCTTGCAATAGCTGTCAAACTCCTTGGAGGAAAACTCACCACCATTTCAGTTCTTAAACATTTTATAGTTCTACCAGTGTTGTTTTCTACCAATGCTCTAAACTGCTTGAAAACTGTAAAAACATCAGACTTCTTTTTCAACATGTAGAGCCAAAATTTCTGAGAAAAGTCATCAATGAATGATACAAAATAAGATGAGCCACCATATGACGCTGTAGGGGCTGGACCCCAAACATCTGAATGGATATAATCAAGTATGCCTTTACTAGTATGTTTTCCTGTTTTAAACTTTTGTTTACTTTGTTTACCAAACAGACAATGTTTACAGAAATCCAATTTTCCAGATCTTAGATTAGGAAGTAACTTTCGGTCAGCCAAAATTTTCAATCCTCTTTCACTCATATGCCCCAATCTTTGATTCCATAAGTGAATGGAACTACTGTCATGTTCAAACACAGACACATGATCTGACCCAGTTCTACCTTCTAACTGAAATAGATTTCCTACTTTCTTAGCTTTCATCACTAGTAAGATACCTTTATAGATTTTCATAACTCCACCTTGAATTACAGTTTTATATCCATTTGAATCAAGTGCTCCTAATGAAATCAAATTTTTCCTTAAATCTGGTACATGCCTCACATCAGTTAATATTTTGGTTGTCCCATCAAACATTTGCAGTTGTATGCTCCCAATCCCAACAATATTACATGTTACATCATTACCCATGTACACAACACCATCATCAATTGATTTATATGTTTTAAACCAATCTTTATGAATACACATGTGGTTAGATGCCCCGGAATCTAACAAGCAATGTTGATCATGTTTTGAAACATTAACTGACAATACTTCATCACTCATACCTGAACCAGATACTGAACCTGTATCTGTGGTGTTGGCTTCCTTCTTTTCTGTCGAAGAGCCTTCTTTAGCAGCCTGCTTTCGCTTCCAGCAATCCTTTTTCAGATGTCCAGCCTTGCCACAATGCCAGCACTTCACCTTGGGCTTCTTTCCTTTGGATTTTGAACGAGAGTCGCTATGCTTTCCCCCGGAGTGTCTCTCTCGTGAGCGACCTCTGACCATCATTACCTCTAATGTAGAGGTGTCTGCATTCGACCTCTTCCTCGTCTCCTCAGCCAACAAGGCTCCAACAACATCGTCAAACTCAAGAATTTCTTATGTACTAAAACTTATGGAAGTAACAAAGTTATCCCAGGATTCAGGCAAAGAACATAATAGAGTTATTGCCTTATCCTCTGAATCAAATTTCACATCTAGACTGTTTAATTGCACCAACAAGGTATTAAAAACATTCAGGTGATCAGCAATTTAGGTACCTTCTTTCATCCGCAAACTGTAAAGCTGCCATTTCAGGAGAATTCGATTTGTCAAAGATTTCGTCATATATTGCTTCTCAAGCTTCGACCACAAGCCTGCGGCGGTTTTCTCTGACACAATGTTGAACAGAACATCGTCCGCCAGACATAACCGAATTGCACTTAGAGCTCTATCGTCCATCTCATCCCATTCATCCTCCGTCATGGAAGGAGGTCTTTTGTTTTTCCCCAACAGTGCTTTCGCCACACCTTGTTGAACCAGCAGATCGTGCATCTTCACCTTCCAGATCTCAAAATTATTCTTGCCATTAAATTTCTCAATTTCAAAACGGGCACTTTGAGTTTTCGCCATTCGGTATCAGCAAAAAACACAATAATCTCCAATATCCAACTAGCAATTTAAAAAAAAAAAAAAAAAAAAAAAATTGCCTATGCCTTTGTTTTTACATAACAAAGAAAAAAACGGCCTATGCTTGTACCTTTGCCTTTGTTTTTACACAACAAAAACAAAACTGCCTATGCCTTTCTTTTTACACAACAAAAAACAATTTTGCTGTGAATTACAATACATTTAAGGACCACCGCCAAAATAAAAAACAAATTCCCTGCTTCTGGCTCAAAAATCTGCAATATTCATGCGCACTTAGATGCCTTTGCTTTAAAAAAAACTTTCAAACCAACTGCTCCATGGCTAGTTGCTGTCAACAACACCGCCTGACACCGCAAGACACCGCCTTACAACGCCATAGAAGCAAAGGTGGCGTACAGATCCGTGAGGCTGCGGATCAACGTTTATGTGTAACTGGTAACTGTGTCTTCTTCCCGTGTTTTGAGTTCACAAAGGTCACCTCAGCGTATTAATCCAAAGTTTAAATATTTTATTTTTTTAAAGGCGGATATCACCGTGTTTTATACCACCGTTTTAATATATATATACACGCTGATATAAAAACATATCCACGCCGTTTAAAAAAAAAAAAAAAAAAAAAAAAAAAAAAAAACCAAACCACGTTGTTTTACATATACATGCTGTTTTTTGTTTTAAAAACAAAATATCCACGCCGAACCAATTGCACACAACAGTGATATACATAAACCCACGCAGCAGTGAACCGTTTGGAAACAATCTATCCACAAAACAAATCCCTACGGGAATGATCAGAACTGAATATGCAACCCCATACGCACACACCAGCACGCATTTGGTTTTGCAGTTTTAAAAAACACAATGCGCACACACCAGCACGCATTTGAATGGTAATACGCAGTGTTTAATACGGAAATCATACCTCAGCAGCGTATTACAGCGCTACCGCCACCAGACAAAGGTTCTCCATACACTAGCGCCTTGGTCCACCAGCACTCCGGCAACAGAAACCTCCACGCAACAGCACGCTGGTTTGGTGCCTCTCCTCCACGCACCAACAGCAACAGCAATACGCCCCTTCTGCTTCAAGCTCAACTTTTCTCCAGGCAGCACCTCCAGCACCTCCAACATGCTCTGATACCAATTGTTGGAATTCAGAGGCACAGCAAATCAATATAAACACACAGCAGAATAAATCAAGCACATAAACACAGTATTTAACGTGGTTCACCCAACCAATCTGGGCTACGTCCACCAAACATAGGCATCAGGAATTTATTATTCAAATTAGGAGATTACATCATGAAAGCCTCACAAAACTCTCACACTCTCTTGCAAACCATCCGAATGGTTGCCTGTTAAATAGCCTAGAGAATCTAACAGCCTCATAACTCCCTCACATCAAATATAGGAGGCATTAACTCCCTCCCAACAACCTGGAGCTAATCTAGGAACTGAATCCCTATTGTTGTCATCAGCTGAGATTTTTCCTATTTTGCTTAAACAGAAAATCTCAACACAATAGAGTCAATAATAAAGTGATGGTATGACCTCTAATATAACAAAACAACAAAGTGAGATGTCATCCATCAAACCACTAAACAATTCAATAAACCTTGGAACCACATAACAATGTAGACCCATAACAGCTACAAGAATTTAATGCCCATCATAAAATCATTGTAAGCACCCAATCAAAGCTACTAAGCATCATCACTATATGTTTAAGACGAAACAAGTAAGCATCCTCCCAAGTAGAATGGACAATCATTGTCTTATGCATACAACTTGACATGAGCTAACCTCCAATATAACCCAATACCAAAGTTAGATGCCAATTAAGAAACAATCTATGACATGATATCTAAAAAAATATAAACTATAGAAAAATACGACCTAGATGGGTGCAAATATAAACCAACAAATATATGTCAATGTGACCTCAAGCAAAGCCAAATAATAAAGTGATTAGATAACCTCCAACACAACCAAACAATAGAGTGAAATGCTAGACAAAACAATAGACCACTAAACAATTCAACAAACCTTGACATCCAACAACCATAATTCAATATTGAACCATGACACCTCTAAAAATCAAATTCGCATACATGATACTAAGATTTGCTTACCACCTGTACCCTTCCCTTTTAATTCTAAAACTCAATACTAACGTTAACTAGAAAAACCCAATCTAACACATAATAAATAAGTTTCCACAAATGTATTAACTAAACGAAAACCAACCTTGAGCAAATACATTGTTGGGGAAAATATTAAGTTGTAGTCTAACTAGACTACTTTTTTTCCCTTAAAATCATGGAAATTCCGGCAAAATTTTGTTAAAATCTGGTAGGAATTTTTGTAAATCCAAGTTATAGCTGTCAGATTTCAATATTTTGGGTGCCCCAAAGGTTTTTGATGGCGCTGAATCCATTTCTAGCATCAAAAATATGATTCAAACACTACTACTACAAGATTTCTTGAAAAATTTTTGCCCAGATTCTAGCCACTTTTCGCCCTCCAAACAATTCCTCCACCTCCATAAATGACTGCAAATATTAAAACCAATGTAAAGCCTCATCAGTCCATGTTTCCCATGTTTCCCATAGAAACAAAACAAAATAACCTTCATACTACACGTGATTTCAAGAGAGAATCACTTTACCTTGAAGATAACATATAATAATCACAACCTTCTAGAGATGAGAGGGTTGATATGAATCCTTAATTGGGGAAAGAGTATATACCCCCGCGTATAACAAAAACCATGCCGAGGTGCAATCAACTTAGAAACAAAGTGTGGGCCATTAATTAAAGAACATTTGGGGGGAGACTACAATTCTACTTTTCATATATGGGCGCAAAGTGCTTGACTTAGTTGTGGAATAATTTCTGCCATAGAGTAATTCTTATTTTTAATTTAGTAATTTTTATATTTTAAACCTTGCAGCCCTATCTTGACCTCATAACAGTGAAAGTGTAGATTTCTAACTAGTGTTGGTAATTTTTTTAGTAGAATTATGGCACCCTTTATGTCTTGAAATGTGTGGGAATAAAATTAGGATGTTTATTGTTATGGATTATCAAATTAAGGATAACATTTATGTAATTAAATATAATAAGTTTGAAAAACATTTTATAATATTTTTGAAAAAATAATATTATAATTAATTTAGATTTATTTTAATTTTTAGATCTCACAGAGATCAATTTTTTTGAAGAGATTTGATGTTTTCGAACTTTTGGTAAATTTATAGTTAAGATAATAAAAGTTGGTGCATATAAATTTCACATTTATATATATAAAAGTATTTTCATTTTTAATTTTATTGAAACTTTGATTAATCTTTATGGAATATCCATGAAATATTTTTAGTAGTAATAAGAGTAGAGGATTTATATATATTTCAAAAGTACAAATCTTTTTATTTTAGATTTAAGTAAAAGAATGTTTAAAAAATTAAGTTAAAATAAAATATTTATAAAATATTTTGATTGTGAAATGAGTTCTAGCTTTTGGGCATTTGGTATTGATAAGCCATTGTAATGGTTTATGGTTTTATAACAAAGCTTGTTAACAAGTAAATAATATCCATGGTAAAGTGAGAGTGAATATTCATAGTTAAGAATCTTGTTATATTGTTAGTTTATTGCAAGCATTAAGTCTTTATGTACTTATTAATTAAATTTAAATATGGTTACAAAAGCATTACTAGTACCCGCTAAGACAAGACTCTAGTAATCGATTTCCAATGCAACTGATAATGTTTAACTTTGAAAACTAAATATTTGTTTCTCAATATTATTAAAAAAACTATTTTTAAACATTTGATTGGACATAACTTGAAGGTCTTTTTGTATAATTCTATGTGATAACAACATCACATAGTTTATGTCAAAATTTATGGGCATGGTTCCAATATTCATGTATGATTTTTAGATATTTGTGTAATGATTTTTTATCCAAAAATAAAATCCTTGAAAATAGTTCATACCTACCATAAATTACTTTCCAACATAAATTAATTTTTTGCATTAAAAACAGATAGAAATAAAATGTAAATAAATATACTTATCGGGAGTCACTTCCCACCATTATTTATGTTTTTGTCAACATTTATGTAGGAGTAAAATTGTAAACATGTGGACTTACTAGTAGTTAATACCCACCAAATTTTATGCAGCTACTTGCGCTTTAGCAATCAATTAATTTATCTACTTCACATCTCAATTTATTAGCTCCTTCTAAAGCAAGGTTGTAGAATTGCAACACTTGTTTTAATTTATATGGTAAAATAGATTTTAATTTATAGTTACTATTTACATGTTATATATTTTAATGTGCCCTAGTCTAACTAGCGGGAGGAATTGCCCGAAAAGTTATGGAAATTCCAGTCGTATTTAGAGAAAATCCGGAAAGAATTTTTGTAAATCCAAGTTATAGTTGTTAAACTTCAAAATTTTAGGTGCCCTAGGTGTTTTTGATGGTCCTGAATCCATTTCCACCATCAAAAACAAGATTCAAACAATGTCTCTATAAAAAAAAAATGAAATTTTTTTACTCGGATTCCAACCACTTTTGGCTATTTGGACAATTCCTCCGCCTCGTTAGATGACTCCTTTTAATGTGATATGTATATTATATTTTCTTTTATCAAGTTTTAGTAATTTTATTAATAAAAACAAAATTACAATTTTTATTATTTTGATTACTTTAAACTTGTTATTATTAATTGATACGTGAGTGCATATTACTTTTAACATTTTATTTTTTATTTTTCCTAATTTTTTACCCTTTTTACCATGTTTATTTTCTAATGGTTTACTTGGCTCTCCATCTCCTAGAGTTTCGAAATCTCCAACAATATGAATAATTGTGAAAGCCTCAAATCACTTATATGATGTATTATTTTATTGTAATTCAATGCTATAAATAAGAAATAGTTAAATATGTAAATTAGTTATAATTATTTGATAATTAATATGTAGTCTCAGATCTAATATGTGTATGTGTAAAAAATTATCCATTTTTATAAATTTTTTATTAGATTTAGTAAAAAATAAAAATCAATTTAGTAAAATGTTTTATTTAGTAACTGTTTTTATACACTATAAAGAATTATTTTTACTTTAACTAGGTAATTTTACAAAACATGGTATTTGTTTTATATATATATATATATATATATATATATATATATATATATATATATATGAGCTTTGAGGTTTAATTCAATTGGTTGAATCACAATCCTTAAAGCACATTTGCAATTGAGAGGTTACAGGTTATATATATATATATATATATATATATATATATATATATATACACTAGAGCTTTGAGGTTTAATTCAATTGGTTGAATCGCAATCCTTAAAGCACATTTGCTATTGAGAGGTTACAGGTTATCTCTTGACACTTTCAGGGTTAGGCCTCACAAGAGGTGATCCCTTTGGGTGGGTTGATATTCCTAATAAAAATATTTCATGGAAGTTCTTTGGGCCCGTATATATATATATATATATATACACACACTAGAGCTTTGAGGTTTAATTCAATTGGTTGAATCGCAATCCTTAAAGCACATTTGCTATTGAGAGGTTACAGGTTATCTCTTGACACTTTCAGGGTTAGGCCTCACAAGAGGTGATCCCTTTGGGTGGGTTGATATTCCTAATAAAAATATTTCACGGAAGTTCTTTGGGCCCGTGAACCACATAGAAAAAATATATATTTTAACTAGACCATTTAGCTCCATCCTAATTCGTTTTGGTACCCCATATATATGCCATATACCTATTTTCTCACAAATTTGTATGCAATTACACCATTCAGCTCCATCCTAATTCATTTTGGTACCCCATATATATTCCATACACCTATTTTCTCACAAATTTATATGCCATACAATCCATTATCCCTACGAATTCATAAGCCCCATAAAAATTCTTCACTATTTCAAAAATTCCTCTCTAACTACTAGAAACCTAAGCATTATATTACCTACCAAAGACTTCAATAGAGAGATAAGGAATTAAAAGATTCAATTGTAAAAATGTCTAGCAAGCTTGAGAACATGGATATAAAAGAATTAAAGGCTTCACTTGATGAGATCTCTAATAAGCCGAGTTTCCTTAATACTAGTCACTTTAACAGATTGGCTCCAAGAGTCAATAAAATGAATGATTTTTTCAAGACTTGAAGATATGGAAGTGAGGCTAGCAAAAACATGAACAAAGGATTGAGTAGCCTAAATTCACACTCTTCTTTTGCAATGTGAAAGCATTCGTCTAACTTTTCAAGTTCCTTTAACATATTTACACACAAACTATAAATTGATGTACCAAGATTTGACAAAGAGGATGATAAGGAGACCACGAGATAGATAAATAGAGTTTGAGCACTATTTTTAGTTGCACCAAATGTATCATAATGAAGAAAAAAGTAATTTTACATCGTTACAACTAGCACGTTAACATGTTATTGGTTCTTTTGGTGGCATTCAAAGTCCCATTCAAAAGGATAGGATACATTATGAACACATTTTTTTAGGAGGTCTCAAAACATCAAGGATTTTTTATTTTCTCCAAACTCACTTGATTACAATAGTAGGCTTTCGTAGATGATTTTTTTAACAATTTACATGTGTTAGATACTTGCATGCCTAAATTACCACATGATTGTCTCTTACAAGTTGCCATATTATGATTGAAAGAAAACATAAGGAATGAACTCAAGTGATATATATATATATATCTATATATATATATATATATATATATATATATATATATATATATATATATATATATATATATATATATATATATATATGACATGGAGTGAACATGACTAAAGTCTAGAATTATTGAAGAAGATATCCTTGCAACAAGTCACCAAAGGAACTAAGCCCAAATTATATTCCCCATAATAAAAGGATTCCACCATCTAATGAAGGAGATGACAAATATCAATAGTTTAAATCTTATGCTACCAATTGGAGGCTACGTCACAAATGAAAAATTATATCAATTTGATTTTTAGAGTGACAACAAAAAGGAAATAGGAAAATTTTCTCCTTCCAACACATATTTAGAAAAATTGAATAAAAATTACAAAAATCCTATAGGATCTAGCCATAAGAATTACACTCAGATTGCTTTATGAAGATGCTAGGATTTTGCAGACTCTGATTTGGACTTGAAACTTCACTGCAAATTCCCATCTCATCATTTTTCTACTTGGTCTCTTTGTTCAAGACTTGAGATTGACTTGCTAATGGCTTCCACCTCGGGGGGGAGGTCAAACCCCTCCTACTACAATGTGACTGCAAGAGATACTAGCGCCGGATGTAGGGGCCCTAGCATAATATCTCATCAATTGATCCCAGGAGGCACTTAGTAAGGTAGCCAAATGAATTCCTTCATTATGGGTGCAACTTGGTAGAATAAAAGGTATAAATGATGTCTTCTCAAAGTTATTCAAAATCCAAGGTACGAGTTTGGTTAAGTCTGATTCAATAATGGATTACATTCAATATATGCAGGATCACGTGTTGATACACAAATTTATTATTATTTGGCCCATTGAAAAGGATATGATCTCTTGGATTCGAAACAAATGGCATCTTAAGGGACACATTGAACTTCAGCTAAGAGCCAAAGGATTCTTTACAGATGTTTTCACCAATCTATAGGGTCATACAAGAGTATATGGAAATGGGAAATACTTTCTAAGTAATACAAAGCTCTTCATCTAATTCTAGACCCCCATATACAATCTAGATAAGGAGAAATTTATGGTAGCTTTAGTTTGGATTCAACTATATGCTCTTCCCATTGAATATTAGCAAGAATAAAACCTATAAGGAATAGGGAATACCATGGTATCCTTCATTAAAATCTCAGATATCACAAAAAGAAAAAGGTGCATGACATATGCTAGGATATGTGTGTATGAATATATCTTAGCCCTTGTGAGAATCCATAGAAAATTCCTTGTATAATGAAGGCATTGTGAAACCTATTGACTATGAGCATGTTCCCTCCCAATGCCACCATTGACATGAATACAATCATCTCTTAAAATATTCCCCATCATTAAATTCTTAGCCTCCAGTGACACAACCATCAACTGCAGATCAAGATGGGTTTGGCAGTCGAATAGTTGCCACATATTTTATAGAGTCACAATGGTCTATAATAGGGAACCCCTTCAGTCCAATAATATGTATGATCTTCTTTCAAACACAAAAAAAATCTCAAGAAAAACCTTGATATCTCAAATGGATGAAGTGCAACATGGGAATCTTAAATAGGACACTCTTATAAAGAAGAGGAGAAATCTAGAAAACCCTAATGAAAACTCCATAGATCTCACTAAAGATATGGAAAATTAGGAAGTTGAGATGCTCGATGTGCAACAAGCGATCCAAGAGAATAAAACTATGGATAAAACACAAGAATGAGTGGATGATTAATAAGATATGGATGGAAATTCATATATATTATTCACAATGTTGGAAGAGCTTCAACATCAAGATCCTTGAATAATCCTTAAGCCAAAAATGGATTTGCTTCATCAATCCTTTCTTAAGGTCAAACATTCGAAAGATGGTCATGAATCTCTTCCTAGGAATCATAATGCAAATCTTCACTCTTTATTTCCTAGAGCCCCCTCCATTCCTATTCAAGAAGAAAAGAGGAGGGGAAGGAAAAAAAAAACAAGAATTAATTCAACAAGTGAGAAAAAGTTTAGCCAATTTTGACAAGGTTCACCTGATAACAAAAATTTACTCCCTCATTCACTCTCTTCTGAAATGAAGATCATTTCCTAGAATATAAGGGGTCTAAACAATTGTGGGAAACAAAGGATCCTTAGAGATCACATTAAAAGATAAAAGCCACGTATTGTCATCCTTCATGAAACAAAATGCACGATAAAGAAAAGGGATTCCCTTTCTCAAAAGATTTGGAAGGGAAGCCAAGTTCAAATCCAAGTTTAATCTTTGGATTCATGATTGAATAGGTATGGGATGTAACGATAATTTGGAACCTAAAGGAAATAGTTTTCTTAGACTAGATTTTGAAACCAACAATTCTTATAGGAAGATTACAACCAGTAGGCTCCAAGGAGTCGTGCTATTTAATGGGAGTATATGGCCCTCACATTTCCACATAAAAGGATTTATTCCTCAATAATCTTCTACAACTTTGGAAGCTTCAACGAGATGAGTTGTACATAATTGGTGGAAAATTCAACATGATTACCTCCTTGGATGAGAGAAAAGGCATAATATGAAAGCTAGATGGAGATGGGATCCTCTTCAAGGACACAATTAAAGAAATGAGCACCACAGATGTATCAAAAACCACACATGGAACAATTATCAGGAAGGTAGGTACTAAATCGTGTGTCAGCTAGTTAGATTTTTAATTTCAAAAAGCCTATTAGAAAATTAACTCTTCATGGAGGTATCCATACTTGTGTTGGCTTGGATCATTGGCCCATCCTATTGGATATCGACCTCAAATATACCCTAAAGAATAACCCATTCCACTTTGAAATATTTTAGCTAACAGACCCTTTCTTTGTTGAAAAAACCAAGCAATGGTGGTAGGACATTGAAGCTCCAAGCCCTTCACCTGTATACAACTTCCAACATTATCTAAAGGCCCTTAAAGCTCAGATAAAAAAATGGAACCAAGAGGATTTCAACAACATCTTCGAGGATAAAACCTAACTGGAGGTGAAAATGGAGATATTACAACAACAAATAATTATGAAAGGTCTCTCCCAAGAATTGGACAGCTAAGAAAGCAAACTCCTCTCCAAATGGGAAGAAACATGGAATCAAGAAGAGATTATGTGGAAAAAAAAATATTGATTTAATTGGATTAAAGAAGGGGAGAAGAACACATTTATTTCAAAAATATATGCTTAAACATTGTCACTACAACAATATCTCCTTGATGAGATCAACTGGGCAACGTATAATAGAACACTTAGATGTAGAAAGATAACTCACTTCATTTTATAGGAACCTCTTAAAGAAACCCTCTCTTAATTTCCTCCCTACAATAGTGAAAATATTGGCACACATTCTGAGTATAGTCACAAAAGAGAATAATGTAGGTCTAATGACAGAGATCACCATTTAGGATGTGGAAGAAGTAGTCATGATATTTCTAAAGAATAAAGCGTTTGGCCCTTCTGGATTAACCTTGGACTTCTTTCAAGCATGTTGGTCATTTTTGGGGGAAGAAATCTTAGCTTTGGTCGAGGAATATCAAAGAACTCAATCTATATTACTTTCTCTCAATGCCACTTTCTTCACCGTGGTTCCTAAATTTGAATACACTACTAATCCAAGAAGATTTCAGCTAATAGCCTTTTGTAATGTCATATAAAAAATCCATTCTAAAATCACTTCAACAAATTGAAGCCTCTACTATCCTCCCTCATTTCAAAGGAGAAGTTTAGATATGCGGAAGGAAGACAAATTATTCATGGAATAGTGGTTTCTCATGAAATAATTCACTCCAAGAAGGAATATGAAAAGGAGGGTATGACAATAAAACTCCATTTTTCAAAAGAATTTGATAAATTAAACTGGTTCTACTTGTTTCATGTCCTCAAAGCCTTTGGATTCTTAGAAAAATTGTTGGATCCCTATAATACTAGTGATTATCCCATTACTATTGTATTTATACCCCTTATTTATATTTTTGTACCCCTATTACCCCCATATTATTATTTCTGTGCCCCATAGAATCCCTCTATTGTTATTTTTGTGGCTTTATATTATTATTGTTAGGTCGGCTAGATTATATTGTGACTCCTTAGACTCCTATATATAGAAAGGAGGTTTTGTCATTTGAATCATCTAAGAATTGTTCATTTATGTAATGTAAAGGAGGTTTCCCCCTCGAAGAGGCTGAATTCTAAGGCGTTGATCTATCTTTTCTATCTTTTCTTGAGCTGGTTTCATAACATTTGGTATCAGAGCTTTGGGTTCTAGGGTTTCGCTGCTCCAAACAGGTCAACGTGGCATTTTCGCTATAACTTTTTTTCTGTGACGTTTCAGAAGTTGCAAAAAAAAACCCATTTGAGAAGAAATCGCGCTGAACCTTGGGTCTGAATTTTAGAGTTATGATCTGAGGAATTTGGTCTTTTTTGCAGACTCCTGAATTACATTCCAAACAGGTGACCTAG
This sequence comes from Pinus tabuliformis, assembly GCA_031772625.1. NCBI lineage: Eukaryota > Viridiplantae > Streptophyta > Pinopsida > Pinales > Pinaceae > Pinus > Pinus tabuliformis. The sequence goes on along the minus strand of CM062817.1, from coordinate 721,889,216 downwards.
GGAAAATCGTCATAACTTTCTCTCTGGGGATCGGATTGAAATTTCGTAAGAAGGTACAAAAAGAGGACAGACTGTAGTTTCTTATAAGCAGTTTTCAAATCCAAAGGTTGAAACAGGGACTCGTGGCACGTCGTACAAGTTCGCTCTACTGAACTAGTCTATAATCAAGTCACTGTGGGATATTTCGCATAACTCTTCCTTGGAGAATCCAATTTGGGTCAGACCTGTGGCATTGGAAAGAGGACACAGAGGGCTACTACAGGTAGCAATTTCAGAACTAGATGATTGGAAAGTACAGAGATACATCAGAGGCAATATCAAGCTCCTAAAAAGTGAAAAAAGGTGTGTAGATTTTTTTTAAATTTTTTCTTAAGCTTGGTTTGAAAATTTATTTTGAAGGAATTCAAAGGGCATAGTAGAGAATTATTATCGGTAACTGATGCCCCGAGGAAAGAAAATGAAAACACCTAATAAGGAACCTGAAAGCTCTAGCATGACTCATGAAGAAGAGGAAGAAATTCTACATGATATATCAAAATTACAAGAACAGGTGCAACAAATGTCACGCTCACAAAAGTTAACAGAAGCTAAGATAAATGGCGTGGAAGCTAAGATGAAAGGCATGGAAGATAAGATGGATAATTTGAAGATAGATTTGAACACAAACTTGAATACATGCATGGCAGATTTGAAGACAGATTTGACAAATTTTCTACAAGAAATACTTACTAATGGTGAAAAGGTAGTAAAGGAAACTCATGATGAGAACAAAAGAAATGTTAATCATGATTCCATAGACGCTAATGTTGGATCGAAGACTCACCATATTCCAAAAATCGATATGAGGAAGTTTGATGGCAAGGATCCCGCCACATGGATATTACAGATGGAGCAATTCTTCGATCTCAATAATGTACAAAACGCACAAAAGGTACGTATGGCAAGTGTATATTTGGAACCAAATCAGTTTGTATGGTATCAATGGCTTTGCTCTCGTAAACAATTTATCACTTGGGCAATTTTTATGGAAGAATTGATAGCACATTATGAGGATACAAAAAGCAACACTTTTTTTAGCCAATTGATAAGTCTCAAACAAAAGGGTTCAATAATGGAGCACATTGAGGAGTTCCAAAAATTGAACATAAGGGTAAAAGATATTCCAGAGGAGCATAGGATTGATGTGTTCATAGGGTCTTTAAAGGATAATATCCAACATGATGTTCGCCTTTGGGAACCTGATTCATTAGAGAAGGCATTCAGGTTAGCAAGAAAAATGGAAAGCAAAATTATGGCAACGAGGAAGCATACCACTCACAACTATAAAGACGGAAGTGTTGTTGCCCCTAGTCTTCCACAACCTATAAGGTTGACACCAAAAAAATTGGAAGAAAAAAGAGCAAAAGGCCTTTGTTACAGTTGTGATAGCAAATACACTAAAGGTCATAAGTGTGCTGAGAAGAAATTATTCTACATAGATTGTGAAGAGGAAGAAGAAAAGGAGCAAGAAAGGTCAAAAGAAGAGGATATACTCCAGGAAAAAAGCCTAGATGAAGAACAAATAAATCCAACCATATCTTGTAATGCATTGGCGGGAATTACCACTCCTCAAACCATCAAGATAGAAGGACAAATCAAGAAGAAAAAGGTAATAGTGTTGATTGATTCAGGAAGCACCCACAATTTTATTCATTGTAGGGTAGCAAAAGAATTGAATTGCTTCCTATATCCAGCACCAGAGTGTCAAGTGATGATTGCAAATGGAGGAACAATAAATTGCTCTGGAAAGTGCCATAATATCAAGCTATCCATGGGAGAATATGTATTGACTAGCCCAATGCTTTTCATTCCAATGGGGGGTGCTGATGTTGTACTAGGAGTCCAATGGCTACAATCCTTGGGTACAATAGCTTTTAATTTTCAAGAACTTTTCTTCAAATTTTATACGGAAGGAAAGGAAGTTGAATTAAGGGGTATTGCAGGGAAACCAGGAAAGATAATCAGCTCTAATGGTATGACAAAGCTTCTAAAAAGGAGCAAAGAGGTGTAATTGCACAATTATGTTCGCTAGATGTTTCCACATCGGAATCATCTATTTCTCCAGATCTCCAAAAATTCCTGGACAATCATTCCAAGGTATTTGAGACTCTCAAAGGTCTCCCACCTATGCGTGATCATGATCATGCTATTCATCTGATTCCAGGAAGTGTTCCTCCAAACATCAGGCCGTACAGATATCCCTATGTCCAAAAAAGTGAAATTGAACGTATGGTTGCAGAAATGCTAGAGGTTGGTATAATTCAACCGAGTCAAAGTTCTTTCTCTGCTCCAGTAGTATTGGTGCACAAGAAGGATGGATCATGGCGCATGTGTCCGGATTATAGGGAGCTCAACAAGCTCACTATTAAAGATAAGTTCCCCATTCCTGTCATTGATGAATTACTGGATGAATTGCATGGATCAATTTACTTCACCAAGTTGGATCTTCGTTCGGGATATCATCAAATCAGAATGAAGATTGAAGACATTCCGAAAACGGAATTTAGAACTCATGAGGGTCATTATGAATTTTTGGTCATGCCTTTTGGCCTTCTCAATGCACCTTCAACATTTCAAGGTTTGATGAATTCAATTTTCAAACCATTCCTTAGAAAATTTGTGTTAGTATTTTTTGATGATATACTAATCTACAGCAAGTCTTGGAAGGATCATGTTGAACATGTTGACAGGGTGCTACAACTATTGGAGGAGAAACAATTATATGCAAAAAGATCCAAATGTTTCTTTGGAGTCCAAGAGGTGGAATATTTGGGTCATATTGTATCTCATGAAGGAGTTAAGGTAGACCCTAGCAAAATTAAAGCAATTAAGGAATGGAAAATCCCCACATCCATAAAGCATCTGCGAGGATTTCTTGGGTTGACAGGGTATTATCGCAAGTTTGTTAAGAATTATGGGAGAATAGCAGCACCTCTAACAACATTATTGAAGAAAGATGCATTTTCATGGACTCCAGAAGCAACAAAGGTCTTTGAACATCTTAAAGAGGCAATGTGCAAGCACCGGTCTTAGCTACACCGGACTTCACAAAAACCTTTATTGTGGAATGTGATGCTTCGGGAAATGGAATTGGTGTTGTTCTAATGCAAAAGGAAAGACCCATTGCTTTTGAAAATCGTCCAATCAAGGGAAAGTTTTTAAGCAAAGCTATTTATGAGAAGGAAATGTTGGCAATACTCCATGCACTTAAGAAATGGTGACCCTACCTAATGGGAAGACACTTCAAGGTAAAAACGGATCATGATAACCTTAAATACTTTTTAGAACAAAGATTATCCTCTGAAGAGCAACAAAAGTGGGTCACAAAGATGTTGGGTTATGACTTTGAAATCATCTACAAAAAAGGGAAGCAAAATGTGGTTGCAGATGCACTCTCAAGAAAGGACGAGGATGTGGAAGCATTGTTGTGTGCCATTTCTATTATCCAACCAGATTGGATAAACGAAGCAAGGGAGGAATGGAGGAATGACAAAGAAGTGTGGGCACTTATTCGAAAGCTACAACAAGATTCCAGTACATCTGATACATTTAGCTGGCAAAATGATTCGTTATGGTACAAAGATCGCTTATACCTCTGTAAGAATTCCCAGCTAAAACAAAAGATTCTTATGGAATTGCACACTTCTCCCTTAGGAGGGTACTCAGGATTTTTAAAAACTTACCACAGGGTTAAGAAGGAATTTTTTTGGGATGGCCTTAAATCAGATATTCAAAAGTTTGTGGTGGAATGTTTGGTTTGCCAACAAAATAAAGTTGAAACAATTAAGACATCTGGTCTATTACAACCTTTATCCATTCCAAGCCAACGTTGGGAGGAGGTTTCAATGGATTTTATCACAGGTTTACCCAAGTCTGAGGGAAAGAGTGTCATCATGGTGGTAGTTGACAGACTTACCAAGTATGCACACTTTTGTGCATTATCACATCCATTTAAAGCCAGTACAGTTTCTACTGCATTTATGGAAACAGTTCAAAAGCTACATGGAAACCCAAAGATTATTGTAAGTGACAGAGATCCAATTTTCACTGGAAATTTTTGGACAGAATTATTTTCTTGTCTTGGTACTCAGTTAGCTCATAGCTCATCTTATCATCCTCAATCTGATGGGCAAACTGAGATAGTAAACAAATGTTTGGAAGGATATCTTCGTTGCTTTGTATCTGATAAACAGACACAATGGGTCAAATGGTTGCCTCTGGCTGAATGGTGGTATAACACTGCCTTCCATACAGCAACAAAAATGACCCCATTTATCGCACTTTATGGGTATCAACCACCATCCATCACATCATATTTAAGAGAAAATTCTAAGGTTCAGGCAATGGAACATCACATCGAACATCAACAAAAATTCCTCCAACTCGTAAAGGATAACCTCGTGTTGGCACAAAATAGAATGAAACAACAGGCAGATCAACATCGCAGTGAAAGAAGTTTTGATGTAGGTGATTGGGTATTCCTACGACTACAACCATATAAGCAAATGTCCCTAAAGCAAGCTAAGAAGGATAATAAATTATCACCAAAGTATTATGGTCCGTACAATGTGTTGCAAAAGATTGGTACTATGGCATACAAATTGGAGCTTCCTGCAGCTTCTCGATTGCACCCAGTTTTCCATGTTTCATGTTTAAAGAAGGTTATAGGCGAAAAGCTCCCAATTCAAACAATATTGCCAGAACTTGACGAAGAAGGAAAAATTATATTGGAACCGGAAGCAGTCACAGAAACAAGAACTCGACAGATACGAAATCGATCAATTTCAGAGTATCTTATCAAGTGGAAGAACTTATCCGCTGAAGATTCCACATGGGAGGATGAGAATTTTATGCATAAGTATCCAGAACTACTCAAGCGTTGAGGACAACACTTTTTTGAAGGAGAGGGGCATGTTGGGTCCCTATAATACTAGTGATTACCCCATTACTATTGTAGTTATACCCCTTATTTATATTGTTGTGCCCCTATTACCCCCATATTCTTATTTCTGTGCCCCATATTATCCCTCTATTGTTATTTTTGTGGCTTTATATTATTATTGTTAGGTCGGCTAGATTATATTGTGACTCCTTAGACTCCTATATATAGAAAGGAGGTTTTGTCATTTGAATCATCCAAGAATTGTTCATTTATGTAATGTAAAGGAGGTTGCCCCCTCGAAGAGGCTGAATTCTAAGGCGTTTATCTATCTTTTCTATCTTTTCTTGAGCTGGTTTCATAACGAAAATCTACAACAAGGTTAGCATATTTGTTTTCCCACCCCTTCTTCTCTATTCTAATAAATGTATCTCACTCAATAACCTTCAATGCTTCACAAGGTATTTGGCAAGGAGACCCCCTTTCTCCCTTCCTCTTTGTCTTGGCTGTTGAAGGTCTAGGCCGCTACATGAAGGAAAGGTAAAGGTTTTACGACTAAATAACCATACTCATCATATTACTCATCAATAATTTGTTGATGATGCTATGTTAATGGGAATTCCCACAATTCAAGAAGTGCAATTTATAAAGTAAAATTATGGATGATTTTATGCTTGCTTCAGGTACTATGATCGATCCCTCCAAATACCAAATATTTTAATTTAACACCCATCTAGGTATTCAAGCCCATTATGCCAAAGTATTAGGATTTAAACACTATTCACTTCCTGTTATCTACCTTGATGTGCCCCTGTTTGAGAATTCACTAGAAATACCTCTTAGAAAAAATTTCTTCAAAATTAGATAATTGGATATTCAGATCCTTGAATATACCAAGCCATGTAGTTTTACTCAAATATTCCTTGTAGGCTCTCCCCATCTAAAAAATATTTGTGATGGCTTCTTTTAAAGGGGTCCTCGAGTCAATTCATAATGTATACAAATATTTTCCATGCGGTGGAGCCACTTAGAATAGAAATGGGTGTTAATTTCTTGGGAAAAACTTTTCCTACCCAAACAAAGAGGAGGTATAGGCTTAAAGGAACCAATTTTTTTTAGCAAAGTAATGGATTGTTGGCATCATGATACAGGTGTTGTCCTTGATGACAACTGACACGGATAACAGGTCAAAGTGCAACAGGTTGACAACAAAGGATTACAGATCAGACTCCAAAGGTTGAAGAAAGAGAGTGGTTTAAGAAGTATATGCTGGTTCACTTTGTCCAAGAAGCATATACATGCATGTTAACAGAATAAAAGGAGCGTATACGTATACACACACTTTCACAGAAGGAAAAGTGTGTATGGGATGGAAAATCAAGGTTTTGGCCCAAGGTTTTGGTTCGAGGTATTAGGTGCAAGGTATTTGGGCTGAGGTATTGGTCGAAGGTATTTGTTTCAAGGTATTGGTTCGAGATATTTGGTCCAAGGAATTGGTCCTAAGTGGTTTTGGTCCGAGGTATTGAGAAAGGCCTAAAACTATATAAGGAGGAGAATATCATTAGGCCAAGGGGTGCAAGTATTGAATATCTTATGAAGAGTTAGATCAAATATGCAGGTTATGGGTTTATGATGCTTTGCTTGATATTAACTAAGGATGCACCTAAGTGGTTAATGATCGATGATGGATCGGGATCATAAGACTTGAAATGAATTATCATTATGTGGTTTGATCATGGATAGTCTAGATCTAAATACTGATGCATGTTTTATTTTGAAAATGCTATGATCTAGGTATGACTGAAGTATGGAATAGCTATGAAGTTTTTAAGTTAGTATTTGTATATTTGTACGCTGTTTCGATTTGATAAAAAAACATATACACACTGGTTAAGAACATCTAAGTAGCGTATACATTATGAAGTATGATATTTGAAGTTGCAGTTGGATTTGGTTATTATTGTAGAGTTCTGGGTTCTGCTTTGTGTTCTCATGACTGTGTTCTGGTGCCAGTGTTTTGAAAGTTTAGATTGATTGATTGTGATCTGCTTCAGTGATGATGGGTTGTCAGTGATTGATTGATTCAATTGTGGCTGATTCAGAGATTGATGATTAAGTTTCAGTGATTGGCTGATGTGGATGTATTTGATGGTTGTATTTCAGTTGTGATTGAATTTTAGCTTCAATTTTGTTTATGGGTCCAATATGAAAATATGATGAAACAAGGCCTTCATATTGTGGTGTTGTGTTCTAGGAGTATCCAGTCTGAAAATTTATGAAACGTGGTCCCTGGGGGAAGAGAGAAGGTCATAGCCTTCTGTAGGTCGGTGCCTACGTACTGGTAAACATATCAGCCAATACAAGAGCTAGGGGGTTGGAGCTCCCTTCCATTAGCAGCTGGAAAATGAGTGAAGGTTGGAGCCTTTTGTAGGCTGGTGCCTACGTACTAGTAAATGGATCATCTAATACAAAATCTAGGGGGTTGGAGCTCCCTTCCAGTAGCAGATGGAAAAAAAGGGAAGGTTGGAGCCTTCTGTAGGTCGGTGCCTACATACTAGTAAACAGATCGGCTAGTACAAGAGCTAGGGGGTTGTAGCTCCATTCTAGTAGAAGTTAGAGAATGAGAGAAGGTTGTAGCCTTCTACGGGTGGGTGCCTGCGTACTGGTATGAGTTTGCACCAGTACAAGATTGTAAATAGGTTTTTCGTATATTAAAATAAGACAACAACAGGTGGTTTTTGTCCTGCATTGAGTTTCCACCTTAAATCTTGGTGTTCATGTGTGTTTCTTATGTGTGATGGTTTGTTCTGTTATTAATACACATCGTTACTATTTATATGGTTAATGAAGTACTGATGCATTGATTAAAGATCAACATATGATGAATTAACTAAATCATAAGTTTGTTGGATGTACATTGGTTGCCTTACATACAGTTGCGTGTACACGCAATTTACCTTCATTGAAGTAGCGTATATACATCTAAGTATGAAATGAAAAAGTTATAGATTTGATAATACTCATTCACCCCCCCCCCCTCATTTTTATTTCCAACAATTGGTTTCGAATCAGGTCGTTTGGCAGAAGCTTGATCGCTTGAAGTAGATCCGTAGAAACAATGGGAAAGAAGCTAAAGAATAAAGCACCTCAGAAAAGGAAGACATCTCAAAGGAAGAGTGACAACGGGAGAGACAATGGGTCGTTAGGTGGAAGAAAGTATTCATATTCAAAATCACCTCAGATTGAGGATGAACAAGCAAATGAAGTATTAGGTACAAATGTTTGGTCCTATAGTGATACTTTTCTTTGTTCATGTAATATTGAAGATATTGGAAGTGATTGTGAAAGAAACATAGATGCAGAAGTTAGAAGACTCGCTGATAAAATCAAAGATCAACAAGATCTATTTAACAAAAGGGAGTGTGCCTTCGAGGAAGAAGTTACCAGATTAAAAGCTTAGCTGGAGGAAGGAAACAAAGTAAGGAAGCAGTACAAGAAAAAGGAAGATCAATGTCAAAAGCTGCAAGATGAAGTGACACGATTAAGAAATGAAGTAAATGAAAAGATTACAACAATCAAGAAACTTGAAGATAGATCCAGTTACTATGAAAGTCTTGAAGCTAAGATCCTCTCTCTAAAAGAAGATCTTGAAAATAAGAAGAATGAAGAACTACCTCAAGCAGATGAAGAACAAGAAAATGAGATTCTCAAATTAAGGAAACAAGTGGAAGAAGGAAGAAAGGCTAAAGAAATATTGAAGAAGAAATATTTGGAAAAGGAAGAGCAATATCAGGTTGAGGTAAATATATTAAAAGGTAAATTAGAAGAAAAGGATAAATTGTTACGATTTCAAGAGAGTACTGAGATTTTGGATAATATTCTTAGTAGTCAAAGGTCTCCTACCATCAAAACTGGTCTTGGTTTTCATGAATCTGTTGAAGGTGAATCTAGCTCACAAGATGAGGCAAGGAACTCTAATGAAAAATATGAAATGCTCAACAAGGAGATGAGAGGTCAAGCCCATCAACAACCAAGGAAAGAAAGTCTTCAAAGAAAAACTTTTACTCCTAACTGTGGAAGTGATAGTCGGTTATTTCCTCTGATGAATAATGTTAAAAAATTTCTGTCATAATTTTGGACATGTTGTAGTGAGATGCAGAAGTAGAATGGTTAAAGATCGTCACACAGAAAGATCATCAGCTTCCAGGTACTTTAAGGGATATTGTTTTTCTTGAAATATGTTTGGTCACAAAGCCATTGACTATTATAGACAGAATATGAAACATGTATGATTTTATGCATGTAACAAGTTTGGACATATAGCAAAGGAATGCACGAGAAAATTTCGGGCACCAAAGCAAAAGGAGAAAGTATCATCACACTTGAAGATATGGAAGGAGAAGGAAGTACAGTCAGAAAGATGTGGCATAGCACAATATATAGACATAGCAGACTCAGGGGGAGATGAAAGTGTGAAACTTCAGTGTTCTAAATATCATATGCAATTTTCATGAAGACAAGTCATGTATATACGCGAGTTTGAAGCTGCATAGTCGTGTATACGTTGGTTTGAGGAAAAAGCAGTGGGATAGACTCAGGAAAAGGGGACTGATATGGTTCAGTCAATTATCTGCTCTGTTTGATGATGGTTACAATCTGCTGATGATATGTGGAGACGTGTTGGTCCTCATAAGTTGTTAAAAAGTTGATGTATATCTAATTGATGATGATGCCTTAATGATTCTTACTGATTTTTGCAATGATTATATCTAACAATGAACAGTTAGTACAGGTTCAATGGGAGCATATGCTTCTAATAATGCATTGTTGGAATTATGTTAGAAGATCTTGATACATGAAGATGCTTATATTGCTTGATCCACATAGTTGTTTTGATTCATGTGACTCTTTTGATGATGGACATATACAGGCTGTTGATATTGATGCTGGTGGAAGATGTTGATGGTGCAGTTCATATATGATGTATGATAGTTGTTGATGACTATCATGTTCTTGCTTAGATTGTTGGTCCTTGTTATAAATGTCATGTATATCATTTTATGTAAAGGTCATGAAAAGACCTAATTTGTAACTCCTCTATGCATGGGAAGGATGATTGCTATTTCAATCATGTATAAACATTTGGTGTATCCTCACTTGGTTGGGAGACTAATGTATGTATGATTCATTGGTGATAGGAAGGTCATACTCACACAGTTGAGTTATAGAGTCATGTTATTCTTTTGGAAAATATTTTTGCAGACTCTGCATGTGCTCAGGGGGAGCATGGACTGCATAATGTATATCAAAGGGGGAGAATATCTTGGTCCGCCCTTTGCCCTTGATATCAAAGGGGGAGAGTGTCTTGGTGTTATTTTTGCCATCAAGTCCAAAGGGGAGATTGTTGGCATTATGATACAGGTGTTTTCCTTGATGGAAACTCACATAGCTAACAGGTCAGAGTGCAACAAGTTGACAGCAAAGGATTACATATCAGGCTCCAAAGATTGAAGAAAGAGAGTGGTTTAAGAAGTATATGCTGGTTCACTTTGTCCAAGAAGCGTATACATGCATGTTAACAGAAAAAAAGGAGAGTATACGTATACACGCACTTTCACAGAAGGAAAAGCGTGTATGGGACAAAAAATCAAGGTTTTGGCCCAAGGTATTGGTCTGAGGTATTTGGTCCAAGGTATTTGGTCTGAGATATTGGTCCAAGGTATTTGGTTTGAGGTATTGGTCCAAGGTATTGAGAAAGGCCTGAAACTATATGAGGAGAAGATCATTAAGCCAAGGGTCACAAGTATTGAATATCTTATGAAGAGTTAGATCAAATATGCAGGTTATGGGTTTATGATGCTTTACTTGATATTAACTAAGGATGCACTTAAGTGGTTGATGATGGATGATGGATCGGGATCATAAGACCTGAAATGAATTATCATTATGTGGTTTGATCATGGATAGTCTATATCTGAATACTGACGCATGTTTTATTCTGTAAATGTTATGATCTAGGTATGATTAAAGTCTGGAATAGTTGTGAAGTTTTTAAGTTAGTATTTGTAGATCTGTACGCTGGTTCGCTTTGATAAAAGTGTGTATACACACTGGTTCGACACATCTAAGTATTGTATACATTATGAAATATGATATTTGAAGTTGCAGTTGGATCTGGTTGTTGTTGCAGAGTTCTGGGTTCTGCTTTGTGTTCTGGTGACAGTGTTCTGAAAGTTCAGATTGATTGATTGTGATCTGCTTCAGTGATGATGGGTTGTGAGTGATTGATTGATTTAGTTGTGGTTGATTCAAATATTGATGATTGAGTTTCAGTGATTGGTTGATGCAGATGTATTTGATGGTTGTATTTCAGTTGTGATTGATTTTGAGCTTCAATGTTGTTGATGGGTCTGGTATGAAGATATGATGAAACAAGGCCTTCAGATTGTGGTGTTGTGTTCCAGGAGTATCCAGTCTAAAAATTTATGAAACGTGGTCCTTGGAGGAAGAGAGAAGGTCGTAGCCTTCTGTAGGTCGGTGCCTATGTACTAGTAAACATATCGACCAGTACAAGAGCCAAGGGGTTGGAGCTCCCTTCTAGTAACAAATGGAAAACGAGTGAAGGTTGGAGCCTTCTGTAGGTTGGTGCCTACATACTAGTAAATGGATCGGCTAGTACAAGAGCCAGGGGGTGGAGCTCCCTTCCAATAGCAACTGGAAAATAAGTGAAGGTTGGAGCCTTCTGTAGGTTGGCGGCTATGTACTTGTAAGAAAATTGGCTAGTACACAAGATAGGGTGTTGTAGCTTCCTTCCAGTAGAATCTAGAGAAAGAGAGAAGGTTGTAGCCTTCTGCAAGTGGGTTCCTACATACTGGTATAAGTCTGCACTAATACAAGATTGTAAATAGGTTTTTCTTATATTAAAAGAAGATAGCAGCAGGGGGTTTTTGTCTTGCATTGGGTTTCCACCGTAAATCTTGGTGTTCATCTGTGTTTCTTATGTGTGATGGTTTGTTCTATTATTACTGCACATGGTTACTGTTTATATGGTTAATGAAGTACTGATGCACTGATTAAATATCAACATATGATGAATTAACTGAATCATAAGTTTGTTGGATGTACATTGGTTGCCTTAAATACAATTCCGTGTACACGCAAGTTACCTTCATTAATGTAACATATATACATCTGAGTATTAAATGAAAAGTTATAGATTAGATAATACTGATTCACCCCCCCTCTCCGTATTATTTCCAATAGTGCAAAGATTTCATGGTGGTGGATCTAAGGAAGCAATGATCTATGGAAAAAATTATGGAATGGAAACTACAGTTAAGGTACAACCTTAGCCTCTAAGTTCCACAACAATCACAACACATTAAGCTCTTCCATTTTGAATCTTGTAGAATAAAAAAAACCCTTGATCCAACATCATTCCTTATGGAAAATATGAAATAGAGGATTAGCCAAGTTCTAGGGCAATTCCTGGTAGATATTACCTAAATTGAATACTTTAGACCAATTATCCCAACTTGCAACGCTAATGAAAAGTAAGGGACTTACTCAGGTGGTATGGTACTAGAAAAATTAGGACAATATATCTAATTGGTGGGTTTGGCGAAATAAATAGGACTGGTACTTTGGTATACCTTTGGATGAATGGCCCCTCATGGAAAAATCACTACATCACAGGAGGATCCCTATCATAGAAGGATCAAACAAATTAAGGCTATGATACAAATTTTTAGGCAACTTTTCTATCAAGGAAGCATAATTTCTAACCTTTGTTGTCAATCAATCCCCAAAAGAGGAAATCTAGTCCTGCATTTGGCAAACACATCTATGGCCAAAAGAAGTGCATTTCTTATGGATGTTAGCAAGAAGGAGAATTCTAACTTGGGAGCACATACAATGATGAGGATTTGATGGAACTTCTTATTTATATCGTTGCAAATACCATAAAGAAAATATCGACCACCTCTTCAATGAGTTCTCATTTGTAGAGAAGAGATGAACCAAACTAGCCTTGACGCTCTGACAATCTAATCACCTTAGAAATGCACGCATAATTGAAATGATCTCCTCCTAGAGACTTGTGGATTCTAAGAACCCAATCCTAAACCACACATGGGTCCCTTCTCCAAGTTTCATTCTTTGGTCCTTATGGAAGGACATAAATAATAGGATCTTTAAGGGATCCTACAAGGAACCTTACAAATTTTGGGTCAAAGTTCTTAAAAACATAAGATAGACCACTCCCATTATAGAATGGATGAAAGATGACTCTAATATAATAATATTATCTGATAAAATAATATCATCTAATAGAATTGAGAATATGATGTGGCAAAATGGATAAATATTGATGGTGAAAAATGTTCCATGAGAATGTGTAATAATGATAGTTGTGCCCTTTTCGAAGGACAAGATGATCATGTATTTACATGCAAGTCATTTAAAGTCCATATCATGAATGTGAAATAATAAAATATATAAATTAATTATAATTATTTACCATGGTAACTTACATCAAACTCTAAGGGATGGCCTTCCATAAATGTTGATTATTGTTCTATGGGATATGGACTATCTCCTAGGCTCTTAATAAACATATCCCATTTTGGTGCTCAAATTATTATAAGATTGGAGAAATAAAAAGATAATCATCAAGAATGCTTTTTAAGGAATTTGGAATGGATACAACAAGGAATTTATAAAGTCCCCTCTTATTCAAGTGGATGGGGCAAAAAATGGACATTTTGGAATTTAAAGGGACAATTCAAATTAAAAGATACAAAAATCAATGCAAACAACTATTTAGTATAAAGAGGATGATAACCCATCTCAGTCTCCCCCAAAATCACTTTATTAGTTCTTTTGAACTTCTAATGAATTAGTTGGTTTAGTTCCTTCCTTCAACATGGAATGGGAAGAAGGCCCTCTTCAATGTAAGGTCAAACTCTTGAAATTGTTGGAAATAATACTGAGAGGGGGGGTGAATCAGTATTATCAAGTTCTTTTAATAAATCTTCGTTATTTATACTTTGAATTATTTTTGCATGTCAGTACCATAAAATAATGAGCATGAACAAAGAAAATAGATAGTCACACCAAAGAACACCAGATGTAAGGTGGAAACCCAATGTGGGTGAAATCCACCTGCTGCAATATGTCTCTATCTTCTTTCAAATTAGAAACTCCTTTTACAATGGTTTTGTACTGGTGCAGTCCTTTACCAGTACGTAGGTTGCAACCTGCAGAGAGCTACAACTCTCTCTCGTTTTCCAGTCTCTCCTGGAAGGGAGCTACAACCCCTTACTTCTTTTCTTTCAAGGACCACTTTTCATAAATTTTCAAACTGGATCCATAAACATCAAGAGATCATCAAGTACAAGTAAATCACCTAGTCAACTGCAGTAACCAGATCAACAATAACAGTAAACTAAACCCAGAACACCTTATCAACAGAGAAAAGTCAGCCAACAAAAGATCTTAAGACAGATACGCAGTTTTTCTTTATCTGGCCTGCGTGGCTCCGCACTTCACCTTCTGCTCCCCTGCGTATACACGCAGAGACCCTTCTGCTGCACCGCGTACCCACGCACTGTTTCTTCAATCGCGCTGCGTACTGTTACTGTAGGCACGCACCCACAGATACTATCGCGCTGCATACTGCTACTGTAGCCACGCACCCAAAGATGCTATCGCGCCGCATACCTACGCACTTGCGGCTTCTGAAGCGCCGCGTACTTTCCCTGTACCTACGCAACTGATCCTCTGTCGCGCTGCGTACCCACACACTGCGCCTTCTTCTGCTCTGCGTACCCACGCAGTGCGCATTCTTCTGCTCTACGTACCCACGCACTTGCACTGTTAATCACCTGCGTACCTCTGGTTAGGGCCGAATTGGCAGTCCACCAGTGTGCTACAGATCGTCAGATGCCCAGATCTGATCATGCGCTCGAGAGATCACCCTTCATAGATTCGCGTTCAACTTCACTTTTATATAGATCAGGCTTTTGAAACAATAACCCAATATTTCAGATCTTAAGATATTCAATTTGCAAAAGGTACTTAGCCAAGTGATCTCCTTTGCTTTATATAGGCAAGCTCTTCCTAAAATCATGGATCAATACCATAGATAACCAATACAAGGGGCCCAAAAACATGGGGCTCAATAATAATAATAATATAAAACAATACCACGGGCCAAAACCATAGAATCAAGAATGGCGGGCTAAATACCACGGGCCAAACATAAGAAACCCCACGTGAGCGCGCTTCTCTGCCTTGAAGTAAGTGCACTGGGGGTACGCACCTCATGCACGGGTGACCTGCGTGTATGACCGCAGTCCCTTCACGGCGTACCTGCGGGTACGCACCTTTTGAACTATACTCCTGCGTACCTCTTAATTTCCAACATTTTGAGGGCCTGATCAGAGCATTGCCACTTGAGAGTGTTGCCATCAAGTACAACATCTGTATCATAGAGCCATACCAGAATCATAATGCCAAAAATCTCCCCCTTTGGACTTGATGGAAACCTCAAGATCCTCAACGTCATTCTCCCCCTTTTACATCAAGGGCAAAGGGTTATGCTCCCCCTAAGAATATGCTCCCCCTGACTATAAACCAGATCTGTAAATAAGAACCATAAGCCGCCAAAACACCATAAATGACCATGAAAGAGATAGAGACATATTGCAGCAATATTCAGACCAGCATCCATGATCTCCTTCTGTACGTCCTCCATAATGCCAACAATGCATTATATGCTCCCCCTGAACCTGTGCCTTTCGATCTTCAACCAATCCGCAACCCAGCACATGTACGCATATGCCCCAGATGAGCCTTATGTACAACCAACCATCAGAAGAGATTCAACAAGATGATGCATAAACAACCCCCAGCTTTTGCCTGAGGTATTCAAAGGTCTCCCTGGGCAATGGTTTGGTGAGTATATCAGCAACTTGTTCCTTAGAAGGAACATACTCCAACTTGACCTTTTGTTCAAGTACTTGTTCCCGGAGAAAATGATACTTGATCGGTATGTGCTTGGTCTTTGAATGCATGACTGGGTTCTTTGAAATGCTGATTGCACTTGTGTTATCACATAAGATGGAGATAGGTGGTGTACAAGTGATTTGAAAGTCCTGCAAGGTCTGCATCATCCAAAGGAGTTGAGTGCAACAAGATGCAGCAGCAACATATTCTGCTTCAGCTGTAGACAAGGCAATCGAACTCTGTTTCTTGCTGAACCAAGATACTAATCTGGAACCCATAAAGAACGCACCACCACTTGTGCTCTTCCTGTCATCCACGCTTCCTGCCCAATCTGCATCTGTATAAGCATGAAGTGTGAGATCTGTATCTCTAGGATACCATAAGCCATAATTTTGAGTCCCTTGAAGATATTTAAAGATTCTCTTCACTGCCTGAAGATGAGTTTCCTTCGGATTTTCTTGAAATCTTCCAACTATTCCCACTGCATGCATGATGTCTGGTCGAGTACCTGTCAAATAAAGTAGACTTCCAATCATAGATCTGTAGGTTGGTTGATGCACTGCTGCTGATTCATCATTTGCACTGAGGCTACATCCTGTGACCATGGGTGTACATACTAGTTTTGCATCGTCCATGCCATATTTCTTCAAAATCTACTTGAGATACTTGGTTTGAGACAAAAAGATCCCTCCTTCTTTTTGTTGGATTTGCAAACCAAGAAAATATGTCAGTTCTCCCAGCAAGGACATTTCGAATTCTTTCTGCATCACCAAGGCAAAGATTTGACTCATAGCTTCTTCATTGCTGCCAAAGATAATGTCATCTACATACACAACAAGTATTAGCAATTTGTCATTTTCAACTTTTATATAAAGATTGTTGTCTGCTGATCCTTTTGAAAAACCTTGTTGATGAAGATATTTGTCCAAACGATAGTACCAAGCCCTTGGAGCTTGTTTGAGACCATAGAGAGCCTTTTTCAATCTGCATACAAGATTTGGATCATTTCCAAGAATGAAACAATCTGGCTGCTCAATGTATACTTCTTCTTCCAAGTCTCCATTCAGAAAGGCTGATTTCACGTCCATTTGAAATACTTTGAAGTTTTGAAATCCTGAGAGAGCAAGGAAAATTCGGATGGCCTCAAGTCTTGCAACAGGAGCAAAGGTTTCTTCAAAATATATTACTTCTTGCTGCGCATACCATTTACAAACAAGTTTGGCCTTGTTTCTAATTACTTCTCCATTTTCATTCAATTTATTTTTGAAGACCCATTTTGTCCCTATAACATTCCTATCCTTTGGTCTAGGAACCAGCTCCCAAGTGTTGTTCTTTTCGATCTGCTAGAGTTCTTCATCCATTGCTTTCACCCAACATTCATCTTTACATGCCTCTTTCACATTTTGTGGTTCAGTGGAAGAGAGTAATGCCAAATAGCTTGAAGCTTCTGTAACTGTTCTTCTTGTTTTTACACCTGCTTCTTTCTGCCCCAAAATCTGAGATTCTGGATGATTCTTCTGAACATATCTGGATGGAGTCTTCTCTTCTATCCTTATCTGTTCCTTTGGTTCTTCTTGAGGTTCTTCTTCTTCATCATTCTGTCTTTGAGGGTAGTCTTCATCTTCTTCGATATCTTCATGATTTACTTGCCTAGGAATGTATCCCTTCTCATCAACCACTACATCAATGTTGTCAACAATTCTTCCAAGTCTTTTATTGTAGCACTTGTATGCTTTGCTGTGTGGAGAATAACCAAGAAGAATGCCTTCATCTACTCTAGGTTCAAGTTTTCCAAGTTACTAATCAGTATTCTTAATATAGCATTTGCTCCCAAAGATTTTGAAGTGCTTTACCGAAGGAGTCTCACCATACCAGAGCTCATGAGGAGTTTGAGTGCTGTTTACCCGGACATTTGTTTTGTTGAGAATAACCACCGCAGCATATGCAGCTTCACCCCAGAAAGTTGCGGGAGTTCCAGACTCATCAAGCATAGCACGAGCCATTTGTTGGACTGTTCTGATCATTCTTTCCACTACTCCATTTTGCTGAGGAGTTCTAGCTGTAGAGAATTCTCTTCTTATCCCATGTTCTTCACAGAAATCGAAAAATTCATTTGAGGTAAACTCCCCACCTCTGTCGGATCTGAGGCACTTAATTTTGTATCCTGATTCATTTTCAACCAAGGCTTTAAAGGATTTGAATTTTTCGAATGCTTCATCTTTGTGCTTCATAAGTCCTAACCAGACCAAGCTGGAGAAATCGTCAATGGATAATATCAAGTATTCTTCTCCTCGAGGTGTCCTTTTCCTGAATGGTCCACATACATCTGTATGTACAAGCTCAAGAGGCATGCTAGCTGATCCGTCCTTCTCTGGAAATTTAGTTCTGGTTTGCTTTCCAAACTGACATGATTTGCATATGGTGTTGTCTGGAATTTTGATATCTGGAAGACCGCGAACTGCCTGATATTTGCATGCTTTCCTTATTTGTGAAAAGCTTAGATGCCCCAACTTCTGGTGCCATAACTAGTGTTCATCATCCTTGCTTAGATAGCACTCTTGTTTTCCTTCTTCAAATAAGTATAGATTATTTGGAGTTCTTTTACCTTTGATCACTGTTTTACCTGTATCAAGATCACGAACAAAACATCCATTTGTTCTAAATATCACCTCGGTTCCTTGATCACACATCTGGCTGACACTTAGAAGATTATGTTTCAATCCATAAACATACAAAACATTTCCAGCTTTGACCTTTTCTTTTAACTGAGCAGTGCCTTTTCCTTTTATAGCTGCAGGAGTATCATTTCCAAAAGAAACTTTCTTTCCCTTTTCTAGAGCAGAATATGATTCAAGTTTTTCTTTATCACCTGTCATATGCTTCGAACATCCACTGTCAATGTACCATAGATTTTCCTGTCCCTATGCATAAAATGATATTCCACATCTTTCTGTTTGTGGTTGCTTTATTCTCCATGTTTTGGTGCTTGAGGCTTGTTCCTTTGTCTGCTGAAACCTGCTCCTGCATTCAGAATCTTCATGACCAAAGTTATTGCAAATAGAACATTCAACTTCATTTTCAAGAACCGAAAAGTTGTTATAGGTACTTTTTGTAATCCCGTCATACTTCTTTGTTTTTGAGCTTCTCTAGTCATGATCGTTTTATATGCAACACATTGAGCTACTTTGTGACCAAAGTTATGGCAAGAAAAGCATTGTCCATTGAAGAAACTTTTGCGGTTATCCAATCTTCCGGCCAAATGATTGTAATTTCTATTGTCATTCATTATTGAAGCAAATTGAGAGGATTTTACCTGTGGCTTATTGTAGCTTTTGTTCATCCTTAAGATGGATTACCCCTGATTTGCCTGATAGTCTTTGTTTGTAATTGGTCCCTGCTTTACCTGGTGATCTTCATTGTGCTTTTGCTCATTCCTTCTTGCTGCATCAAGATAACTCTTTGAGGTGGATGCTTGAGAAGTTTCTTCATTATAGCCCAGACCTGTCTTGTTTAGAGGAGAACGCTGTACATTGATGATCTCATCCAGAGTTTCAGATCCTTTGACAAACTTAAGATTAATAGCCTTTGTTTTCTCAATCTCTTTTCTAAGACCAACAATTTCACCTTCTAACTTTTCAAGATATTTTTCTTTTTCATCAATTTGAAGTTGTAGAGTATCAATGATCCTATTCTTTTCTTCTATACATGTCTTGAGCCTAGAAATTTCTTCATAAAAGCTATCACATCTATAGCATCCATGTAATCATCATCTTCAAATGCCATTAAAAGTTTATAGTCATTACCTCGTTCATCTTCATCGCTATTTGATAGACCATCACTATCTTCATGAGTGTAGTAGCTTTTCTTATTTGCAATCTGTTTCTTGTTCCATCTAGCAGGTTCCTTTCCTTTATCCTTATAAGGAAATTTCGCAGCATAATGACCTACTCTTCCACAAGCAAAGCATTTAAAAGGTAACTTACCTCTGAACCTTCCAGTACCCTTTTGAAGATTTCTGACAAAATTTGATTCTTCTTCTGGCACGTGACTTGCTTCATAATAGTCTCCTTTGCCTGAAACCTTGAAAGCAACTTCTATTTTGTCTGATGGACCTCCCTTTCTCATTTCATAAGCAGTTAGAATTCCGTGTAGCTGAGACATAGTAAGAATTCGTAGATTTTCCTTTTCTTCTATTGCAGACTCTTTAGATTCAAACTTGGGGGGACAATGATCTTAGAACTTTTTCAACTACAATAGCCTCTTTTATTTCTTCACCCAAGTTTTTCATGCAATTAACAATCTCATCTACCCGAAGAAAATAGTTAGCCACACTTTCATCATTATACATTCTGAGATTCTCATACTGAATCCTGAGGGTTTGAAGTTTAACATGCTTTACGTGTTCATCTCCTTCATAGCTCAAGATAATCTTGTCCCATATTTCCTTTGCGGATTTATATTGCATAACCCTTACGAATTCTGTTTGAGATAAGCATCCTAGCAGAGTATTAACTGCTTTAGCATTTGTTTCATATTTCTTCTTCTCAGCCAAATCTGTAGGAGTAGCTGAAGGAAAAGTGTAGCCTGTATCTATGATATCCCAAACTTCTGTACCAAGAGATTGAAGATAGGCAGTAACTCTTACCTTCCAATAATTGAAGTTTGTCCCATCAAAGATTGGTGGCCTGATTGATGCTTCCCTCTCGTAGTTGCTCATGATGAATGATCTTCCTCCAAGCGATCAAGCTTCTCTGAAGGACCTACTCTGATACCAATTGTTGGAAATAATACTGAGATGGGGGGTGAATCAGTATTATCAAGTTCTTTTAATAAATCTTCCTTATTTATACTTTGAATTATTTTTGCATGTCAGTACCATAAAATAATGAGCATGAACAAAGAAAACAGACAGTCACACCAAAGAACACCAGATGTAAGGTGGAAACCCAATGTGGGTGAAAACCACCTGCTGCAATATGTCTCTATCTTCTTTCAAATTAGAAACTCCTTTTACAATGGTTTTGTACTGGTGCAGTCCTTTACCAGTACGCAGGCTGCAACCTGCAGAGAGCTACAACTCTTTCTCGTTTTCCAGTCTCTCCTGGAAGGGAGCTACAACCCCTTACTTCTTTTCTTTCAAGGACCACTTTTCATAAATTTTCAAACTGGATCCATAAACATCAAGAGATCATCAAGTACAAGTAAATCACCTAGTCAACTGCAGTAACCAGATCAACAATAACAGTAAACTAAACCCAGAACACCTTATCAACAGAGAAAATTCAGCCAACAAAAGATCTTAAGACATATACGCAGTTTTTCTTTATCTGGCCTACGTGGCTCCGCACTTCACCTTCTGCTCCCCTGTGTATACACGCAGAGACCCTTCTGCTGCACCGCGTACCCACGCACTATTTCTTCAATCGCGCTGCGTACTGTTACTGTAGGCACGCACCCACAGATACTATCACGCCACGTACTGCTATTGTAGCCACGCACCCACAGATGCTATCGCGCCGCGTACCTATGCACCTGCGGCTTCTGAAGCACCGCATACTTTCCTTGTGCCTACGCACCTGATCCTCTGTCGCGCTGCATACCCACGCAGTGCACCTTCTTCTGCTCTGTGTACCCACGCAGTGCGCCTTCTTCTGCTCTGCGTACCCACGCACTTGCACTGTTAATCACCTGCGTACCTCTGGTTAGGGCCGAATTGGCAGTCCACCAGTGTGCTACAGATCGTCAGATGCACAAATCTGATCATGCACTCGAGAGATCACCCTTCATAGATTCGCTTTCAACTTCACTTTTATATAGATCAAGCTTTTGAAACAATAACCCAATATTTCAGATCTTAATATATTCAATTTGCAAAAGATACTTAGCCAAGTGATCTCCTTTGCTTTATATAGGCAAGCTCTTCCTAAAATCATGGATCAATACCATAGATAACCAATACAAGGGGCCCAAAAACATGGGGCTCAATAATAATAATAATATAAAACAATACCACAGGCTAAAACCATAGAATCAAGAACGGCGGGCTAAATACCACAGGCCAAACATAAGAAACCCCACGTGAGTGCGCCTCTCTTCCTTGAAGTAAGTGCACTGGGGGTACGCACCTCATGCACGGGTGACCTACGTGTATGACCGCAGTCCCTTCACGGCGTACCTGCGGGTATGCACCTTTTGAACTATACTCCTGCGTACCTCTTAATTTCCAACATTTTGAGGGCTTTATCAGAGCATTTCCACTTGGGAGTGTTGCCATCAAGTACAACATCTGTATCATAGAGCCATACCAAAATCATAATGTCAACAGAAATGATCCCCTACAATATTGGATATCTTCTGTGATTATGAATTTAATAGAAACACACAAGTGTATAGTGTGAGTGGAACTCTTTTAGCTATATCCAAAGATATTATAGAAATTATAGAAGGTTTTGTACAAGTTAAACATGTTAAGGATTTTGGAGAAGTGGGGGCCAATGCTGAGGAATTTGTGTCTTCAAAAAACCTTAAGGTATTATAGGAAGAAATGTGTACATGAAATTAATCCTAGAATGAGGGGAATTTGGGTAAGCTCAATCAATTATTAGGTTTAGGGGGTATAGGGATGTGTATTTATAATTGTGGAGGTATGGGGGAGGGTGCATTTTGTTGTAGGAAGAAACCATTCATACATCATGCTAAGTAAAAAATGGAGAGGGAAATATAGTGAGACAAACAAAATACAATCCATGAGGCCCTTATAATGTGATGTGCCTCAAGGAAGGTATCAAAATTATGTTACATGTCTTTGAATGCATTGAATACTACCCCCCAAAGTGCATTTTATAAGTTAGTAGATCTCACAAACTAGACATCATTTTAATTAAAGAGATAATTATTAGGCATACATATGCAATTGATATTCTAAATGTGTTTCTTCAAAACTGGAAGTTGATGGCTCAAGATTGAAATGGCAGATTTTGAGAATTAATCAATACATGGAACAAACAAAATTGGGGAGAAAATTGAGTATGCTACAATTTTCTATTTGGATAATTTTTTTCTCATTAGGAGTATCTCTATTATGAATACTTGTGGTTCATTCCAAAATAAGTAGGTTTATTGGGATGATTTGTTTTTGTCGAATGTTGTTAAAAAGGATTATGTAGTTATAAAAGTTACTTGAATGTTTTTATGAACTAGAGAGAAGTGAGGAAATGATGATATGATGGATCCTCTTGCTCCATATTTCCTTCATAAGATTGAAGAAACCAAATTGTGTGGTGAGAATATTAAAAAAATCTCACCAACATGGAGAAAAAAAAGGTTGGAAGAGGAGCTTAGTATTGAAAAAAGACTTGGCAATGTTTTAATAAATGAAGCATGAATATTGAATGCCACAGGGTATAATAGATCCTAGATTAGGATTGGTGGGCTCATCTAGTCCTTAATAACAGTGTAATTAGAAGAAAGGATCATGGTAGAACTTGCTTCCAATCTTGCTAGATCTTAGGTGGTGGATTGCTAAAGAAATGTCAACCATGAATGGAAACAATAATTTTCCAACTAGAGTTAATGTCACCTCTTACTCTAAGAGTGTTGTTGGGAAAAGTATCCAATACAGAATGCCCCTATCCCACTCTAAGAGGTGATAGTGCCTTAGCAACAAACAGGTAAACTTATTTGAGTATTCTTCTTTATGAAATGTAAGTGAGGAAGAAGGATCTAACTAACCCGTATCTTCCGCTAGTTTGTCGATCCCAATCACTCCTCTCTTCAGTAGCTCCCAGCTTCTTGTTCCTTCACCGGCCCAGCTTCACCAAATTCCTGCAAGATCACAAGAGAGAGAAACTACACAAAGATACAGATATACATTCATAAAAAGCTCAAGATCAGATTAAGCTAAACATGTAAGCATAACAAAACATCATTGGTATACAACATGTACGAGAAACTCAAATAGTTTATTGATAAGATAATAAAGTCTGAGAGGAGATACAACCAAGTGAGTTCCGATCCAACATCTACCTCCCAGCAAAGGAATCCCTTCCTCTCCTCCAACAAAGCATAAATCACCCAATGTGCTAATATCAATCTCAAACCAACAACAATTCTCTGCAAAGTACAAAATTCCAGCCTCCTGAACCTCTGGGTGAGAGATCCATATATAGATGTGAGCAGAGAGGATGAGTTAGCTCATGTTTTGACTTGTGGCTTCTCTCTTTCAGTTCTTGCTTCCACTTGGAGGTTGAGAACCTCTTACTCATCACTAGTCGAATTCATTGAGGCAAGTGTCATTGGAGAAGATTCTGGAAGCTTCCAGGGTCTTTCCACCTCGTTGAATGAACTTGCCATTTGTCATTTCTCGCTCAGCGCACCCTGGTAGTGCTTCTACCTGCATTGCAGTGCACCTAGCCAGTGTAATCTCTGCATTTCAGCACAGACAGCTAGTGGAGCCTCTGAATTGATCCTGAATTGACTGTTTCTGAGTGGTTTTTGGTGGAGAACTTCTGGGAGAAGCTGTCTTTGGTTGACCTTGTTCCTTTAGGGGTAGGAACAACTCATTTAGGGACTTTGGATCCCTTGGATTATGGACATTTCATGCTCAATGCTGTAAGGCACAAAAATGTCTATAACAGTTGCCCCCTAAAGTATGAGGCCGTTTATCGGGTGAAATGCTTTATTAGGAGGATCCGAAGTTCTTCCAATGCTGGGAGGAGACCTGTAATAAGATACAATACAATACATTATTTTTCATACTGCTTTCATGATCTAGCTGAGGTGGGCATTCCCATGCTCAGCTTTATAAATTCATTTTTATGTACATAGGACAGACAATTGTCTGATGATAGACTGATGATCCTGCTGAAATCATCATCATTTGGTAGGATGATTGTCTGTGCTGCAATGCTGTACATGTCAATGTCTTTATTTTTCCTGAATATATATCGCAGCCCGGATGGATGAAACTAGATCCGGGGTCTTCAATCTCGTCCGATCTTCACTCTAAGTACAAGTCGATCCATGTGAGGAATGTTCTGAAGTCGAACATGGAAAGACATCGCTTGATTACCGGTCAATGAGGTAAACCGTTAACAAGCGCGAGAGGAATCACCGATAATGATAATGACCCTCAAGGTACTGCAGTACAATTCACGTGGTGTGAATAAAGGACTTGGCGTCGAACACCACGCAAAATCTTTCGGTCGAAGGTCATTGATGTATACCTGTCGCCGGAAGTGAGAAACTTGCCATTGAGGCATGCAAGCTTCAAAGTACTGAAGGGGTTGTTCCTAGATCAACTTCTTGGATAATGAGCTGATGTCGACAAGAAGCGATCCGTCAAAGGAGGGCCTTGATGTATCCCACATCAGTGACACGGAACGGAGCAAATGATTTTGATGGAGGTGAAAACAATCTGATGATATATGGTTCAGGGTGGCGGTCATGAAAGGATGAAGGATAATGTATGGTAGTGGATGGGACACGGTTGACTTCTCTGAATGACTTCTCTTGAACATATCGGCGACACTTATGTGATGGATTGGTAGCATTTACCCCAAAGGTGGATGGTATGGCGAGACCATGGTGATGTGACCGGTGAATGAAACAACCCAACCCGACTCAGGCACGGAGCATAAGTGTCATGTTCAAGAGCGACTTGCTACCAATAAAGTTCTTTGAGTTTCTTCCCAATTTTTCCCCAGTCATTGCTGACCAGTACCTCTTTATTTTTGTCAAGCTTGAGGAGGATAACATGTGCTTGTTCTATAATTTTCCCTTCAGGAAAACCCATCGCTATGTTTTAACGAGCCTAGCGATAGTGAAACTCGTTCTCGTCTAAAGACAAGTTTGTCGCTATTTAATGCTTTTAACGAGTCTAACGACAAGGATAACTCGGTCCTTTTCATTTTTAGAGAGTCTAAAAAGGTACGTAAAGTCAACTCCGAAAGTCCTTTTTCGTCATCTAATCCCTTAAGTCCGAAAAAGTATAAAACAATACAGAAGGGATGAATTTTCGATAGTTTTAACAAGCCGAACAAAACAAGCGCTCGATCTTTTTGTGCAATAATCCCTCAGGTCCAAAAAAATTAAAATCTAGAGGAGGGATAGCACTTCCAGTCGCTTTAACGAGCTAGAAGGCCAAAACTCGGCAATCTTTTCATATTTTACGAGTCAGATGAAAAGAGCTTAAAGAAGACTCGTCTTTTGAGGAACGAGTGATAAAACGGGTTAGCAGCTGATTCCAGGTAAAGGTTGGAATTTTCCAATCACGGAAGTGTCACAAGGATGGCTAGTGAAATCACTCTTCGCAGCTGTTCCTCAAAATGGGTAAACAATCATATGGAGGTGAATGATCGGCCAATGGAAAAGTGGAGGTGACAGTGCAAACACGACCAAGGCTTTAATGGCTGATAATGTTACATTCACGGTGGTTATTTACCGGAAGATAGTTCATTTTTTAACGAGCTTAAACGCGGAAAAACACTGCTCAATCTTATGTTTATTTTTTAACGAGCATGAACTATGTGCTAAAACTGCTCAATCTTATGTTTATTTTTTAACGAGCATGAACTATGTGCTAAAACTGCTCGATAATCCAGTCATATGATAAGAATGTCTCATGTAAGATGCCATTTTTTATGGAGCTTGCGCCTTACCAAAGCTATGCCCCGCATCCTTTAGTTATGCAAGTTCGGAAACGACTAATCCTACGAGTTTAAAGGGTTAGACCTACAGGTTTAAAGGGAGGACCTAAAAATTTAAAAAATAAATAGTTGCCCCTTGCTTGCACTACAAAAGGTTTGCATGCCCCCAGGCATAAAGTACGATTTCAAGGTTACCCCTTCTTAGTCCAATAGAACATTTGTTTTACCGGGAGAGGCCTACCTCTTTCAGGTTACCCAAAGATTGTTCTATTAATCTTTCAAACAAAACATTTCTTCGGCGGTGTCTACCGAGATAGACAAAGGTGAGTGACAACGAGCGCCAAACACATAACTTTGACAAAAGAATCTTATTCTAGAATAACCCCTCTTCCAAGACGGACGGGGTACAGACTAGTCATATTCTCCCGTGGAAACCTACCCTATACCCAAAGTTTTCCTGCCGAAGCAGACCAGGACGCATGCCCCCTGGGTTCCAGTCATATCCTTCCGAATTACTCGCGCTCATCGGGAGGACGGACCGTGGGTTGAGACATTTCTTGCGTGAAGAGACCATTTAGGGAAGGTATATGACTATTTGTGATGCGTGATCTGGGAAATGAAAGCTGGTCCACGAGCTTGACCACTCTTCCTTCATGCGGAAAACACATTACTCTAAAGAGTGAGGAGACGATGGCTCCCATGCAATATATATAGTCTCGTCCAAGGAGTAGGTTATAATCCAAGGGTCCTTGAATGACCATCACGTTCATTTGAACGGTCTTCCCTTTCAATGTGATAGGCACATTGGGGAGGATCCCTAAAGGTCGACCGGTTCCTTTATCAAAGCCTGTCAGATTTCCCATTTCAGGCAAAAGCACTGGCGAACCAAGCGCTTTCCAAGCAGTGGAGGAAAGGATACTCACAGATGCCCCTTCATCAATGATGATGCCAGCCATGACCATTCTGTATATTTGGACGATAATTCTGAATGGTATGCTTGCTGGCAAACGGGGTCTGCCTAGTTGGTTCCAGTCGAAGGAGACAACTAGGTTGCTTGGTGGTGGGACCGAGTAAACGGTCGGGTATCGCTCTGACGAACTTCCTTCCTGCGATAAAGGAATGGGGGGAGTGCCCCCGTGCTCGTCGGAGTCTGTGTTGATGAAGAGAATTTGGATGGTGTCATCTTTATTCTCTTTAGTGACTGTATCATTCAAAGATAAATCCTCTGAAGGCAAGACCGGGTCAACTGTCGCCTCGACCTTTTGACTTTCGTCGGGTATGGATTCAGCTGGTTCATCTTCAATGACCGGCGCTTCAACTGACCACTTGAGCGGGCCAGCTGGATTTTCAACTAACGAAGGACTCGGCAAGAGTTTTTTATATCCAGGAGGAAGTCGTAATGGTGAAACCGGACGATCATCCAAAACTCTTTTCGCTTCGTCTAAGAAGGGACAACGGTGGATGGCATGGTTGCCTTCGCACAGTCTACAGGGAGATCTAGCTCTCCCTTTTTGTCCAAGGACTTCACTCTCACTAGTTGACGGTATGCATTCAACATGTCTATCAGAGGTTGATGCCACCGGATTGTGCAAACGGGGAGACCAGTCCCTTAGTATCCGAGGGATGCAGGGACAATCTCTGTGGAAGTGGTCTCCCTTGCATATGACACATGGCGATTTAGGCCTAGTCAGTGTTGTGTGTGGATTTCTGTCAGACAACACTTGTTTGCCCCCAGTCGCTTTTGGCTCCTTCGTCTTTTTCTCTTTCTTCTTCTTTTCCTTCTTCTCCTTAGGAACTTGGTTTTTTGTTTTACCAGTTCCGTCAAGCGAAGAGGAAGGAGGAGAGGAAGAATTAGAGGAAGTAGAAGGCTGGTGGGCAACTCTGGACTGGTCTAACTGTTGATTCGACTGTTCAGGAATAGTGGTGTTCTGAACGACATTGGTTGAGAAGAGCCAGACCGGCAAGCCAATTGTCAGTCCTGGAAGCGACAATGTGGCCATATGGGGCGCACCAACATCTCCCCAAGAGGAGAAAGGACTAGGATTTCCACCAAGGGGAATTCCTTGGTTGGTGGGTTCCATTTTCTCAACTTAAAGATCAACGCAGGAAAAAGGGGTGATTGTTCTGTTAAATTTTAACGACGCTCTAGACACAACTTGCTTTTTCAATTTTAAAGAGTCGAGAAAAAGCTAAAGATGACTCTAGTCTCCTTCGATGTTTTAACGAGCGAAGTGACAAATGCTCGGATGGACTTTTTCCGTTATAGAGTCTGAAAAAGGCCAAAAGGAACTGCTCTGGAGTTCTAGGTAGAGGGTGTGCCAAACTTTTCGCAAAACTGCAGAATACTTTTTAAGGTACGGGCGGTCAATCTTCCTGAATGCTGTGTTCAGTGCATTGCGATCAGTAGGGCGGCCGACACGGCTTCCTAAGGATAAAGGTTTTATGCCTATAGGGGTCTCCGAATATATACTCGACGGTACGTGGGAGCACAATCCGTACTGGCGCTATCGTCCCTCAAGAGGAATCACCCAACCATCAGCGAGATCGACAGTCACCAGGTTTTACGACGCCGGAACACGTCTCTAGCCTAGACCTCTATGTTGTTCGTTAAGTTACAAAGCGTTGTTAAGTTCATTCAATTTATTTTAGGTTGATCTTTCTTAGAAGTTTTCCTTTTTGGATCACCACGAGATGTATGATACAATTCCTAAATGCAGTCTAAAGATGATAAGCAAGCTTTTATATATTTTCAACAATGAAAATCCTAGCTACAAGGGGAAATGGAAGATACAAACTTTTCTCAAAGAGCATAGAGCACACTGTAATGCACTTTTCCCTAAATCAAAGCATGCATACTATCAAAATGCAAATGCACAAATGCATGTATTTGTTTTCGCTTCCTTAATATTGATGCCTAAAAAGAAAGCTGTTGTACAAATTTGAATTCGATTTCAAGTGAAAACATAAACAAGTTCCTTTT
This sequence comes from Pinus tabuliformis, assembly GCA_031772625.1. Classification (NCBI taxonomy): domain Eukaryota; kingdom Viridiplantae; phylum Streptophyta; class Pinopsida; order Pinales; family Pinaceae; genus Pinus; species Pinus tabuliformis. The sequence continues at coordinate 721,859,665 of CM062817.1, read as the reverse complement.
TCAAAATCAAAAAGACGATTACGACACCTTATGGTTTACTTGTTTCGACACTAGAAATGCATAAATTCAAACCAAAAGACAAAAGTAAAAGCTAAATCAACTGTGAACAGCAAACAAACTCACTCCTAAGATCAAAACGACACTTACGACAGGTCTAGATCTAAGGGCGAGAGTATGACTAGTTTACTTTTGTAATGGGAAACTGCAAATGATGTAACAAATACACAAAGAACAAATACATTTTCTTTATACAACTGAGGCAAAATTGAGGCAAAGAAAAGGGGTTTCAGATAGGTACACTGACTGATAACAGGCTGCAAAAAACAGAGATAAAACTGAGCAAAAGGAAGCAAGGAACCACAGCTGCACAAGGCAAAGACTGATCAGCGCACTCCCAACACAGAGGTTTTGACATTCAGCGCAGGTAGCCTTCACGGGACCTGCATTGAAATGCAGAACCTCTTCACAGAGTCTGTGCTGAAGCAGAAACGAGAGTTGTTTCTGGGCTCTAGGTTACGGTTTGCAGTTAAATTAACAGTTTTTGGCCAGATCAAAGCTATCAATTAGGTACAATTAGGAGGATGATTTAAAAGAGGACTAAGATCTATCACAAAGGGCTGTTAGAGCACTTGTGGATCAGTTTGTTCAGATCATAAAAACAGGCCCAGTGAGTGGACTAGAGTGGCAGATCTCTACTTTGCACTTGAAAATGGCAAGTGCATTTCGATTCGGCACTCCTGAGTTTATGAGAAGAACAACAATAGAAACACAAATAAACTAACAAGATACTCTCCCCAGCGGAGTCGCCAATTTGTTGTTGGGAAAAGTATCCAATACGGAATGCCCCTATCCCACTCTAAGAGGTGATAGTGCCTTAGCAACAAACAGGTAAACTTATTTGAGTATTCTTCTTTATGAAATGTAAGTGAGGAAGAAGGATCTAACTAACCTGTATCTTCCGCTAGTTTGTCGACCCCAATCACTCCTCTCTTCAGTAGCTCCCAGCTTCTTGTTCCTTCACCGGCCCAGCTTCACCAAATTCCTGCAAGATCACAAGAGAGAGAAACTACACAAAGATACAGCTATACATTCATAAAAAGCTCAAGATCAGATTAAGCTAAACATGTAAGCATAACAAAACATCACTGGTATGCAACATGTAGGAGAAACTCAAATATTTTATTGATAAGATAATAAAGTCTGAGAGGAGATACAACCAAGTGAGTTCCGATCCAGCATCTACCTCCCAGCAAAGGAATCCCTTCCTCTCCTCCAACAAAGCATAAATCACCCAATGTGCTAATATCAATCTCAAACCAACAACAATTCTCTGCAAAGTACAAAATTCCAGCCTCCTGAACCTCTGGGTGAGAGATCCATATATAGATGTGAGCAGAGAGGATGAGTCAGCTCATGTTTTGACTTGTGGCTTCTCTTTGTCAGTTCTTGCTTCCACTTGGAGGTTGAGAACCTCTTACTCATCGCTAGTCGAATTCATTGAGGCAAGTGTCATTGGAGAAGATTCTGGAAGCTTCCAGGGTCTTTCCACCTCGTTGAATGAACTTGCCATTTGTCATTTCCTGCTCAACGCACCCTGGTAGTGCTTCTACCTGCGTTGTAGTGCACCTAGCCAGTGTAATCTCTGCATTTCAGCGCAGACAGCTAGTGGAGCCTCTGAATTGATCCTGAATTGACTGTTTCTGAGTGGTTTTTGGTGGAGAACTTCTGGGAGAAGCTGTCTTTGGTTGACCTTGTTCCTTTAGGGGTAGGAACAACTCATTTAGGGACTTTGGATCCCTTGGATTATGGACATTTCATGCTCAATGCTGTAAGGCACAAAAATGTCTATAACAAAGAGGTAATGCATTATATAGATACATATAAAATAAATTACTTCAACAATTATTTTTTACTAATGATTGCAAACAATGCAGGATACGACATAAGATAACATGAAATTTTAAAGTATAGAAATTATGGAAATTTTTAGGAACCAACCCTCAATGATTACACTTCTTTAAGCTATCCTTAATAGGAAACAAAGGTGCATGTGCTTGTTCATCTCTTAATAACCCCTCAATTATAAGAAGGGAATAGATGTATTAGATCTTAGGTGATGAATTGTTGAAGCCTATTGAGTGGTAGATCGGGTCTTACTTTGGGAGATAATGCATTCAAATAATGATAATAACAATTTATTTGTTAATAGGTCCCTTGTTTATGAGACAAAGGAACCCATCCATGTAGTGATTTGTATGCTAAATTCTATAGAGATGTACATATCCTATCCCTTCAGATTTGAACATATGATCTTCTAGATAAACTTCACAATGAAACCCCAAACAATTCTATGCATTTCTTAGATGGTAACTAGTGTGAATATGTTAGTGCCAATTAAAAATCCCAACCTAATAAAGATATTGCGTACTAACAAGCCTATAGAATCAATCCCAAAACTTCTTATATAAAATTTAAAAAAAATATTATCATTAACTTAAATCCACGTATTGGAAAGAAATCAAAATTTTAATATGATTTTTTTAAATCATTTATTTTTATCTCATATATTAAAAAATTTAAAATTTAAACCTATTCAAATATAGTATGAATTTAATTTGATTTATTTTAATTATATATAAATTTAAGTTTATTTTGATTTATTTTAGATAAATTTATATTTATATATATTTTTTTTAAATATATATATATATATATATATATATATAAAAATAATTTTTAATATGTTCATGTTTTTGTGTATGTATGTATGTATATATATATGTATATATACATATATATATACATACATACATATATATGTATGTATGCATGTATACATACATACATACATATATATGTATGTATGTATATATATATGTATATATACATATATATATACATACATACATACACACACAAAAACATGAACATATTAAAAAGTAATTATATATATATATATATATATATATATATATATATATATATATATATATATATATATTACATTTTTAATATGTTGATGAGTTTTGGATAGATTGTAATCAAGTGTGTTGTTAAGGTGCTCCTAGATGTTAAATCACTTATTCAATTCCATGGCCTATTTCAAGAGTTATTCTTGGACATGACCATGATGTAGCCTCACCACTGCTAAATTAAAAAAAATAAATTGACAAACGTCTTCCTTACTTTGAACTCTAGATTCGGTAATATTAATAATATAGATACATCGATAATATTTATTAAGATGCTAATATTCAAGAGGCAATGGTTTGCATCCAAGAGGGGCTAGTCGACTAATTTCCTTAATCCTCGAGGGCATGGTTCTAGCACTCACTAATCTCAAAGATTGCCCGACTATTTTAGATCACATTGAGCTAAGGCCACTGATATATCTTCTTTTGACTTTGGTCAAAAGATTCATAGGATCGAATACTTTACACATAGTTAATTCATACAAATTATTCCAAAGTACCAAATAACATTATACAATACAATAAAAATATAGAATAGAAGTATACAATATTGAATATTGCAATAAATAATATGTAAATTGCTAAATATAAATAAAAATCATCTGAGGATCTATATGCCAATCACCACCATACTATGTGGCCATGTGAATAGAATTCATCCTTACCTTAGACCAATTATCACTAATAACCCAATTATACTTACCCGTAACAATTACCTTGATTATTATTGTAACAAATGGTCATGATTGACTTTGCTTCTCAATAACTCCCCAAATGGTCATGTCTCTTCCCACTCCATTCAGGAAGACTCTACCACCTCATTTGAGGAGACTCTAGACATTTAATTGAAAAGAAAGCAATAAAAAAATAAATTAAAAAAGAAAGTAGTTAAAAAAAAGTAAATTAAAATGAAAAATAATAGTTAACTAAAATTATTTCAGGTAGTTAGATGGAATAGTTATTATTCTCTCCGACCATATTCAAATCCCTATTAATAACCTAATAAAATTAATACTTTCGAATTATTATTACAAAGACTTCTCACATAGGAGTAGAAAAAACAGAAAGATAATAAACCACAATTAAGAAGGAAAAAAATTAACTTACCAAAATATATATCCGACCAACATGATTTAGAGTTGTTATTTTTTCAAAAAAAAATAGCATATAATTTTAGTTAAGCAAAATGAATAAATTCATTTATCCATGTTCTTTATCACGGCCATATTCCGTTTCTCCATGTGAGAGTGTATTCTGTGTGGAAAATTTCTCCTTAAAGGTTAACATGTGTAAACAATGTAAACAACAATGATTGATTTATAAAGAGAGTATCGTTAGTAAGATATTACTAACGTGTCTATGTATGTGCTTTAGTAATTAAGGATTTCACTTTCTTCATTCATATGATATCTTACTTTAATTCCAACTTTATACTTAAAAGATGATTTTAACCTTTATAGATAATGATTTTTCATCACATTTGGTAATAGTACGTAATTGTGATGGGTTAAATATATAATATTTTAAATCATAGTAAGTTTTTTATTGTGTGGGGCAGGTTCTTTTTCTATTTTAAAATAGGTTAACTAATTAAATATTTTTTTGGTTTTAGTATTAATCACTTAGTTTTATTATTATTTTGCTTTTATAATATTAAATTATGGGATTTATTATTTTTTTAGGTTTATAATATCAACTATGGTCAATCATAGCCAATCATGGTCAAATGTCACATTGTGACAATGATTGTCTTAATATGAAAGTAAACCATGGTCCAACCTTGCATTATGACAAAGATTGTCTTGATATGAAAATCAATCATGGTTAAACATGGTCAAACATGATCCAACATTGCATTGTGACAAGGATTGTCTCAATATGGAAATCAACCATGGTCAACCATGTTTATTTTAGGGTTTATAATATTTATATTAGGGTTTATATACCTTGGGTTTATAATTTTTATCCCTTGGTTTTATTATTCGATTGGGTATATGATATCAATCCCTTGGGTTTATTAATCTAAGGGTTCATATTCTTAGGGTTAGATATTATTCCCTTAGGTTTATAATCCCTTGGGTTTATAATATCAATTATGGTCAACCATGTTTTATAGATTCTATCATGGTCAACATGGTCCAATATCGCATTGTGACAAATATTGTCTCAAAATAAGAATCAACCATGGTCAACCATAGTCCAATGTCACATTATGACAAACATTATGTTGATTTGAAAATCAATCATGGTCAAGCATGGTTCAATCTCACATTGTGACAAGGATTGCCTCAATATGAAAATAAACTATGTTTATTTTAGTGTTTATAATATTTATCTTAGGGTTTATATAGCTTGGGTTTATAATATTAGTCCCTTGGGTTTAATATTATTCAACCATCATCAATAATGTTTTATAAAATCGATCGTGGTCAACCATGGTCCAACTTCGCATTGTAACAAAGATTGTCTCAATATGAAAATCAATCATTGTCTCAACCATGGTCCAATGTTGCATTATGACAAATATTCTCTCAATATGATAATCATCATCAACCATGGTCAATCATGTTCAACTATGTTTTATAATATCAAACATGATCATCCATGGTCAATCACGGTCAACTATGGTCGAACATCACATTGTCACAAAGATTGTATTGATATGGAAATCAATCATTGCTAAGTATGGTCAACCATGGTCCAACGTCACATTGTGACAAAGATTGTCTCAACCATGGTCAACCATGTTTATTTTAGTGTTTATAATATTTATCTTAAGGTTTATATACATTGGGTTTATAATATTATTCCCCCGGCTTCATAATCTCTTGGGGTTTTAATATTAATCCCTTGGGTTTATTATTCACTTGGGTTTATAATATCAATCATGGTCAACGGTGGTCAATCATAGCTAACTATAGTCAACCATGGTCGAATGTCACATTGTGATAATGTTTGTCTCAATATGAAAATCAACCATGGTCCAACGTCACATTGTGATAAAGGTTGTCTCGATATGAAAATTAATCATGGTCAAACATGGCCAACCATGATCTAACGTCGCATTGTGACAAGGATTGTCTCAATATGGAAATCAACCATGGTCAACCATGCTTATTTTAGGGTTTATAATATTTATCTTAGGGTTTATACACCTTGGGTTTATAATTTTTAGAATCAACTATGGTCCAATGTTTATTGTTAATTAAATTTTTAATTATTAATAATGAATTAATTAATTATTGAATGATTTAATGAATGATTTAATTAATTATTGAATGAATTAATTAATGATAAAAAATGAATTAATTAATAATGAATGAATTATTATTATTATTATTAATTAATTAATAATGTTATTAAATTTAATTAACAATAAAAATAATAATATTAATTAATAATAGTAGAAATATTAATTAATAATAATAAGCATAATAATCATAATTATACGGTTTCGGTGTATATCAACCACATTTACTAATGTGATTAGGCTAGTAGAGAATGCTTTTTTATCACATTTGGTAATAGTACGTAATTGTGATTTGTCAAATATATAATAGTTTAAACTACACGAGTCTTTGATTATGTAGTGCAAGTTCTTTTCCTGTTTTAAAATAGGTCAACTAATTAATTATTATAGTCAATCAATTGTTATAGTGGATATAAAAGACTTAACGCTTTTTTTAAATTTGATATTGTCAGGCCAGGCAGTAACTCCATAAGGCAGAAATAATTTGACTGTGTTATTCCATCTGGTAGGTCTTCATTATATACATGAGGGAGAGACTCTTCAATTCGTCTCCTGATGACTGTTCATATTTCCTATTTATCTATTTATAATAATTCACCCAATCACAAGGATTAGTTGTCAACATTCCCCCCCTTAATCTGAAGGGATGTTGGTGAGTCCAAGCATCATTCTGAATCGTTCAAGCTTTTCCCTTCCAAGCGCTTTGGTGAAGATGTCTGCAATTTTCTCATTTGTGGAACAATGATGGAGATGGATTGTTTTGGCCTCAACATGATGTCGAATCAGATGATATTTAGTATTGATGTGCTTCATTCGATCATGGAACTTTGGGTTCTTGGCCAAATTTATTGCAGAAGTATTGTCAATCATGAGTGGAGTTGATTGTACTTGTTTTACCTACAAATCTTCAAGAATTTTCCAGAGCCACACAATTTCTTTTTTTTGCTTCAACTGCTGCCACGTATTCTGCTTCTGTTGTGGAATCTGCTGGAACTGATTGTTTGTGTGATCTCCAAGAGACAGCTCCTGATCCAAGACTCATAGCATATCCTGAAGTAGATACCCCAGTTTCTTTGTCTCCATCGAAGTCTAAATCAGAGTATCCAATCAAGCTGAAGTCGTCCACCTGTGTATACTTGATTCCAAAGTCTTGAGTTCCCTTCAAGTACTTTAGAACTCGTTTTGCAGCAGACCAATGTCCCTAACAAGGCTTTTGCATAAACCTGGAGAGGATTCCAACAGCAAACGAAATGTCTGGCCTAGTAGTAGTTAGGTAGTTGAGACTTCCTACAAGCTGTCTATACTTTGTTGCATCCTCAAATTCTTTTCCTTCAATAGATGCGAGCTTTAAGTTTTGTTCCATTGGAGTAGTAAGGGGATTGCACTCTGTCATGCCAAACCTGTTCAACAGATCTCCAATTTATTTCTTTTGAGAAAGAAATATGGACTTTGGATGTTGGGTTACTTCAATGCCAAGATAGTAATGAACATAGCCCAAATCAGTCATTTCAAAACTTTTCCCCAATTCCTTCTTTATGGATGCAATGTAGCTTTCATTTTTCCCTGTCATCAAAAGATCATCTACATATATCAGAAGATATACAGCTGTTTTGCCAACTTTCTTGACAAATAAAGTTGCATCATCAAGATCAAAATGTTTGAAATTGAGTTTCAGAAGATGCTCAGTTAGTTTTTCATACCAGGCTCGCGGTGCTTGTTGAGGCCATACAAGGACTTCACAAGTTTGCATACTTTATGTTCATGTCCTTTCACAGCAAATCCTTCAGGATGGGACATAAAAACATTCTCTTTTAGATATCCATTCAAGAAAGCAGTTTTTACATCCATTTGATGGACTTTCCAACCGTTCTGAGCTGCTAGTGCAAAGAGTGTCGGATGGTAGCCCATTTTGCTGTGGGGGCAGAAGTCTCCTCATAATCGACCCCTTCCTTATGTGCAAAACCTTTTGCCACAAGCCTAGATTTGTGCTTGTCAAGTGAGCCATCAGCTTTATACTTGTTCTTGTAGACCCACTTGTAGCCAATTCATTTGGTTCCAATGGAGGATCAACCAGCTTCCAAGTGTCGTTCTTTATGAGGGCATCATACTCCTTTTGCATCGCTTCTTTCCATTCATCATGAGAAGTAGCTTCTTTGAAGGAAGTTGGCTCAAAATCTGTAGACAAGTTTAATTCACAATCATAAGAAACATCCATATCAACAGGTGAATTAGAGTCATCTACATCACCTCCATTTTGCTGGTTTTAATTTCTGGTTCCTGTCTTTCCAACTTCATCGGGATGAACACTTTCAAGTGTCTTTTTCAGCCACTTTGGGGGACCTTTCTCAGATGGTCCAGGCTGCTCCATTGATTGAGTTGGGATTGAATCAAGATTGAGTCTCCCAATTCTATCAATTACATCACTTAAAGCATCATCAGTTGTTGGAGTTTCATGTGGGGGAGAGTGTTCTTCAGAAGAAGATTCCACATGTTGATCTAGTATAGGAATCCCCCCTTCAAGATGTGGAATCTGATTATCAAATTCTTGAAATGATTTTGATTTTGCGAATCTATCCAAACGATCAAGTTGCCGCTCAACAACATTGTCAATTTTGGATGATTCAAGGAAACATCTATAGATACAACAAACTTGTTATTTTCTTCATCATAAAGACGGTATCCTTTGGAGGTGTCTGAATATCCCAGAAAGATACACTTACGACTTCTAGCACCAAGTTTGTTTCTATGTACCTTTGGTATCAAGGCATAACAGGTGGAACCAAATACCCTGAGATGCTTTACCGAAGGAACATGTCCATACCACATTTCATAAGGAGTCTTGTTTCTAATAGCATTAGATGGACATCTATTCTTTATATATGCAGCACATAGAACAGCATCAGCCCAAAACATTATCTTTACATTCTTGAAAAAGAGCATGGATCGTACCATATTTAAGATTGTCCTATTCATTCTTTCAGCTACACCATTCTGTTGGGGATTATAAGGCACAATTGTTCGATGTTTGATCCCATGTTGGCGAAGATAGTTTTCAAATTCATTTGATGTGTATTCTTTTCCATTATCAATGCGAATAGACCGAATATGAGATTGTGCATCATTTTCAATCCATTTATGAAAATTCTTGAATGTTTGAAAAGCATCAAATTTGTTCTTCAATAAATAAACCCAACACATTCTGGTGTAGTCATCAATAAATGTCTTGATATATTTATTTCCATTTGTAGAAGGAACAGGCATTGGACCACATAAATCTGAATGAATGAGTTCAAGTTTTCTATCTGCTCTTGAATGTGAATCATGAAAAGACTATTTGTTATGCTTTCCTAGAATGCAAGCATCACATTGCTTAAGTTTCCTAGGAATTGTGGGCAAACCAGCAACACCATTTTTCTTCAACAAGCGGAGACTGTCATAGTTCAAATGTCCAAATCTAGCATGCCATAATAAACTTGATGGAAGTGTACCTTCTTCATGATGAGAATTGTATGAGAAATGTTGTGCATGAGCAGAGGTTCCTTGCAATTTGAGAAGCCTTTCTTCTTCTATTCCCCTCATGACAAGTGAGTGGTCAGATGCTTTTCTTACCTAAAGCTTGCCATCAAACATATGAATGGAGTGACCTTGCTGGCAGATGTGGACCAAGGACAACAAGTTTCTCTTGAGCTGTGGGAGATATAGAACATGATCCAGAAGAAAGTCTGGAAGACCAGGCAGTTTAAGCCTAATTGTGCGAAGCCCTGATGGCTTGATTTTTGATTGATCTGCAAAGTATACTGCTCCATCAACATTCTCAGTGAAATATTCAAAAAAATCTTTTCTATGAGTCATGTGGCAAGTTGCTCCTGAATCAAGCAACCAATCATTTTTCCAAGAAGCAAATGAAGCATTAAAAAAATATTCATTTACACCAATGTTACATTGTGCCACAACATAGTGAGCGGATTCAGGTGCTTTACCTTTGTCTGTATCATTAGTTTTACCTTTCTGTTGGTTTCTTTTCTGCTCAATTTTGTCCCATGGTAACTTGCATGTAGAGGCATCATGTGATCCATTTATTTTGTAGCGTATGCAGTGCAAATCTGCCTTTTCTCCTTGAGAATGTCTGCCCCCCCTGCCTCTGAAATATCTTCCTCTTCCTCTTCGTCCACCTCTTCCTCTTGTAGAATCTTGAGCAGGATGTTTTTCTTTATGAGCAAGGCACACAGTCTCTTCAGAAGATTCAGGGGCTTTCTTCTTTCCAAAAGCTTTTTCTCTTTCAGTAAACTTTTTCACAAGAGAGTCAAAGGTTATATCTTTGAGATTTCCATTTGCTTGCAATGACTCAAGATAATTGGAGTAAGTAGGATAAAGTGACTTGAGAAAAGCAATAAGAGGAATATCCAGTTCAACCTTAGTGGATTTGATATCATGCATTATAGACTTTACTTCAGATGCAAGAGCAAGAGGATCATTATATTGCAGTTCAAGAGTGCAGAGTTTAATCATGAGTTGAACAACTTCAATTGCAAAATGTGAGTCATAGAGTTCTTTCAGCTTTTTTAAGGCTTCAAAGGCAGTTGAATATGACGAAATATGGTGACTCACCTCTTCATTTACAGATGCAGCGATTAATGCATAAGCTTTGTTGTTCTTCTTTTCCTAAATGACGAGCTCTTTGTCTGAGGTAGGCTATACCGGTTCATTGTCTCCTTCTCCGACACACACTTCTTTTCACAACTCATTGAAAATGAGGGTGTGTTTTATCATCCAGGACCATTCAGGATAGGTCTCCTTGCCTGTGAGAACTATTTCCACCATGGATATGATTGAATGCATACTGAAAAAAAAAAAAAAAAAAAACTTCTGCCGCAAAACTTTCACTGCTAATGAAAAAATATACTTCTGCCAATATACAGTAAAATTGTACTCAAAAGGGCATTCTCAGAAGATTTCAAATCCACCATGTGACCCATATAAATCCATCATTATATAAATCCACCTCATATAAATCTCATATAAATCCACCATATAAATGTATATGCCATAAGTCCCTTTTATATAAAAAAACTCAATTACCATACGTCCCTTTGTATATATAATTTTTTTTACCACTTAAAAATGTCATTCGGTCTTCATAAAAGGGATTACAATAAAAAAAACTATTTAACGGTTTCCCCGGTTCGCTACACCTGCAGATTCTAGCTTGAAAATCGAATATGCTCCAAGAAATTACCAAACAACATGCGGCCATTGTAAGGTCCAGCAGCGCCCTCCATGCTTCTGAGTCGATTCTGCACCACAAATCTTTAAACAGGTTACCAATTTCTTAAATAAAAACTTGTTCCAAAGCATTCCACTAAATAGCGCACAGATTTACCAACGGGCCACCGGAGCAGGACTTCAATCCTCATTTCTGCCATCTAGTTTGCAGAACGAATGAAACCATGGTTCGGAAAAAAAGGGAAGGCGAGGCTATAAAAGGGATTTGTTGTAGATAGAGCAGCGGCAGCAAGGGCAAATGCAAATCGAGGGGCCTATTTTCTTGACCCAAGCCGTGAATGTTCAATTGCAGATTTTCACAAGAGGGGCAGCGCAATATGCAGCGCTTTGACACCAGAGAATATGGCAGAGGAACGTTTCAGCGTGGAGCAGCGATTCATTATGTATCGTTCAGGTGAATGCACAGTGCTTCTGAAACGTTTATGAAACCATGTCAGGACAGCATGGACAACGCTGGTAGTGTCAGGCAGAGGAACGTTTGCATCGTTCAGGTGAATGTCAGGCGTAGGTCTGTATAACTGGAATATGGCAGACAGAGAGGGCGCAACTAATTGTATGGAGGAGCAGCGGAGGTATTATGAGAGCAGACAAGGGAGTTACAAGGAACAAGAGCTAAAAAAAGAGCTGGCTCTGATACCATGTCAGGCCAGGCAGTAACTCCATAAAGCAGAAATAATTTGACTGTGTTATTCCATTAGGTAGGTCTTCATTATATACATGAGGGAGAGACTCTTCAGTTCGTCTCCCGATGACTGTTCATATTTCCTATTTATCTATTTACAATAATTCACCCAATCACAAGGATTAGGTGTCAACAAATATATGTCTTAAAAAAATAAAAGAACAATAATTAATTTATCAAAAATATGTATATTTAGAATTTACACAGAGATATCTATAGTGTGTGTAGTTTCATTAGCAATGAACATGTAAATGATGTATAAAAACATGATTGAAAATCAAGAAGTTGTAAAGAGGGATATGTTTTAGCTTTAGAATATTAAATTTTGGGATTTATTACTTTTTTAGGTTTATAATATCAACCATGGTCAACTATGGTTAACCATGGTCAATCATAGCCAACCGTGGTCAAATGTCGCATTGTGACAACAATTGTCTCAATATGAAAATAAACCATGCTAAACCATGGTCCAACCTCGCATCGTGACAAAGATTGTCTTGATATGGAAATCAATCACGGTTAAACATGGTCAAGCATGATCCAACATTGCATTGTGACAAGGATTGTCTCAATATGGAAATCAACCATGGTCAACCATGTTTATTTTAGGGTTTATAATATTTAAATTAGGGTTTATATACCTTGGGTTTATAATTTTTATCCCCTGGGTTTATTATTCGATTGGGTATATAATATCATTCCCTTGGGTTTATTAATCTACGGGTTCATATTCTTAGGGTTAAATATTATTCCCTTAGGTTTATAATCCCTTGGGTTTTTAGGATTAATCCCTAGGGTTTTTTATTCCCTTGGGTTTATTATATCGATCATGGTCAACTGTGTTTTATAGATTCTATCATGGTCAACATGGTCCTATGTCGCATTGTGACAATATTGTCTCAATATAAGAATCAACCATGGTCAATCATAGTCTAATGTCGCATTGTCGAAGTATGAAAATCAAGCATGTTTATTTTAGTGTTTATAATATTTATCTTAGGGTTTATATAGCTTGGGTTTATAATATTATTCTGTTGGGTTTAATATTACTCAACCATGGTCAATCATGTTTTATAAAATAAATCGTGTTCAACCATGGTCCAACATTGCAATGTAACAAAGATTGTCGCAATATGAAAATCAATCATTGTCTCAACCATGGTCCAACGTTGCATTATGATAAATATTGTATCAATATGATAATCATTATCATCCATGCTAAACCATGGTCAATCTTGTTCAACTATGTTTTATAAAATCAAACATGATCATCCATGGTTAATCATCGTCAACCATGGTCGAACATCACATTGTCACAAAGATTGTATTGATATGGAAATCGACTATTGCTAAGTATGGACAACCATGGTCCAACGTCACATTGTGATAAAGATTGTATCAACCATGTTTATTTTAGTGTTTATAATATTTATCTTAAGGTTTATATAACTTGGGTTTATAATATTATTCCCCTGGCTTCATAATCCCTTGGGGTTTTAGTATTAATCCCTTGGGTTTATAGTATCAATCCTGGTCAATCATGGTCAATCATAGATAACTTTGGTCAACCATGGTCGAATGTCGCATTGTGATAATGTTTGTCTCAATATGAAAACCAACCATGGTCCAATGTCACATTGTGATAAAGGTTGTCTGGATATGAAAATGAATCATGATCAAACATGGTCACCATGATCTAACGTCGCATTGCGAGAAGGATTGTCTCAATATGAAAATCAACCATGCTTATTTTAGGGTTTATAATATTTATGTTAGGGTTTATATACTTTGGGTTTATAATTTTTAGAATCAACCATGGTCCAATGTTTATTGTTAATTAATTTTTTAATTATTAATAATGAATTAATTAATTGTTGAACGATTTAATAAATTATTTTATTAATTATTTTATTTTTTCTCCGTAAAAACTAGCTAAGTCATATATTAACTGTACAAGTAAAAATTACAGACTGTAAGACGAGTTTTCCAGGGCCTCTGGTAGCACCCTGGGAACCTTGACCAAAATTCTGAAGGCTCCCACGCAGGAAAGCCTTATCAAAACCATTCAGACCATGCTCGACACTAAAAGCTCCACGCAGGGGCAGCACCGGATCAAATTTGCAAAAACAGTTCTAGAAATCAACGGACTCCCAGTGGAGCCACAGAAAGAGGACCCAACACATTACTGCTCATGCAGGGGCTAACTGCCAAAAGGGACTGACTCAACAACCAGATAGAAGTGAGCAAGACAGAAGCGCTCGACGTGGACCAATTGAAATTAAGATCAGACCAGAGACAAGGCTTAATTACATATGGCGACGATGCAAGCATCAGCTGCCAGCAAGCAAAACGAAAATGCAAGAGAGAAGTACCCGCGTCTGCGTCTGCGTTAATCCTTGTGATGAGTTGAAGATGAAGGAAGGGTCGCGAAATAGGCATCAGCTTCTTCAGCGAGGCTTTTGTCCTCCACAACATACGCCCAGCCATCCCCCTCTGGTCGTCCCTCCCACATCTTTCTCCATGTCTCTTCATCAATATCTGAAGGAGCTGGCCCCACCGGAGGAGAGGTATCGTGCGGTCCAGCCTCAGACGCTGGTGGCTCCATAGCTGAGCTCTGTTTCCCTGCTTCATGTTCTCCTTTGTCAATTTCTTTGCCTTTGCCTTCCGCTTGCTTCTCCTGCAAGTTCTGAGGGGTGTTCTCCCCATTTCCTTCCCGAAGTTTTGTGAACATGACTGAGATGTGGGCATTGAGCCCTGGTTGCTCTCAGAACTTTGCAATGTGAAAACCACTGAGCCAAAGGAGGGAAGCTCGGATTTTTCTTCATTAGCGCTCCCAACCTCCAAGAACTGACTGATGGGGAGTGGGGTAGCTCTGGCTCTCCTATGGCAATAGCAGCAGCAGCAGTGGTGATGCTCATCCACTGCTGGGGCTCGCGAGGAGGAAATTCTTATTAATATTTATTGATTAATAAATCTATTAAATTTAGTTAACAATATTTATATAATAAATTATTAATAATAAATAAATTAATCATTTAATGAATTAATAATGAATGAAATACAAATAAATTATTTAATTACTCAGCTAATTAATAATTGAATGAATGAAATAATAATGAATTATTTAATTTATTATTTAATGAATTAATTAATAATGAATGAACGAATTATTATTATTATGATTTATTAATTAATAATGTTATCAAATCTAATTAACAATAAAAATAATAATATTAATTAATAATAGTAGTAATACTAATTAATAATAATAAGCATAATAATCATAATTATACACCTTTGGCATATATCAACCACATTTACTAATGTGATTGGGGTAGTAGAGAATGATTTTTTTATCACATTTGGTAATAGTGCGTAATTGTGATTTGTCAAATATATAATAGTTTAAACCACATGAGTCTTTGATTATGTAGTGCAAGTTCTTTTCCTATTTGAAAATAGGTCAACTAATTAAATATTATAGTCAATCAATTGTTATAAAGGATATAAAAGACTTAACACTTTTTTTAAATTTGATATATGCCTTTAAAAGAAAAAAACAATAATTAATTTCTCAATAATATGTATATTTAGAATTTAAACAGAGATACCTATAGTGTGTGTAGTTTCATTAGCAATGAACATGTAAATGATGTATGAAAACATGATTGAAAACCAAGAATTTGTAAAGAGGGATATATTTTGGTTTATACAGACCAAACCAAGGGCTTTATCAATCGATACCTAAAACCAAAGCGATCACCTCATCCATGACATAATTGGAAAAGGCTATTCTGTAATTTTTTTTTTAAAGGTGATCCATATTTCTCTCTCTCTCCCTTTCCTTATCCCCCACCCCTATTTTTCTTTTCCTAACACCCTCCCTCTCCCTTCCCCTCTCTCTCTCTCCCCCCACATGTCTTCCTCCCATATCCCTCTCTCACACTTTCCCTAATCCCCCCCTCTCTACCCCTTTCCCTTTCCTTTTCCTTTCTATATCTCCCCCTTTCATTATATCTAATTCTCTCTCTCCCCATTTTCATACCCCCTTCTATGTCTCTCTTTAGTCCTCCCACTCTCTTTACCCCTTTCCCTATCACTTTCTATATTCCCCCCTCCCTATATATATATATATATATATATATATATATATATAATAATATCTTCCTTTCTCCATCAATCTCTCCCTACCCCTCTCTCTTTGATACAGACACTCTCTGTCTAACCCCCTACTCTTTGTCCCAATGTTTCCCTTTTCTCTCTCTATCTCTCCCTCATCCCTCTCCATCCTTTCCTCTCTCTTCTTATCCCTTTCTCTATTTATCATTATGTCTTCCTCCTATATCCATCTCTCTTCCCTTCGCTATGCGCCCCCCCCTCACTCTCCCCCTAAACCCCCCCACTCTCCCCCTAAACCCCCCCCCCCCACTCTCTCTCTCTCCCTCTCTCTATCTCTCTCTCTCTCTCCATTATACCTTTTTTTTTCTCTCTCTCCTTGTATATTCCTCCTATCCCTTCCTTTCACTCTCTCTTCTTATGTCTCCCTCTTTTTATCTCTCTCCCACTTGCCCTGTTTTCTCATTGCTCACTCTTCCCACACTCTCTCTATTTCTCTCTCCTTGGTATGTCTCCCTCCTATATCCCTCTATCTCCCCCTCCCTATCTCTAACACACAAAATCACTCTAACCCGAGTCTCTTTTCCCCTTTATCTCTTGTTCTCTCCCTCTCTTCATCCCCCCTCTCCCCTCTCTCTCACCCTCACTTCCCCTCTCTCCCTCCTTTTCTCTCTCTCCCTAACTCTCTCTTTCTCTCTATCTCCCCTATGTCTTGCCCCTTTATCCTTCTCTTCCCCCACTGCCCTAAGCCCCGCCCCCCCGCCTCTCTCCTTCCTTCCCTAACCCTCCCACTCCCTCTCCCTCTCTCCCTATACCTCCCTTCTCTCCATATGTCTATGAATTATATCACTCTCTTTCTCCCACCCTCTCTCTTTCTCTCGCTCACTTTCTATGCCTCCTCTCTACCCCTTTCCCTATTCCATTCTATCTCTCCTCCTTTCCACATTTTTCTTTTCATCTCTCTCTCTCTCTTTCCCTATTCCCCCCACTTTTTTTTCCCTCCCCCCTCTCTCTCTCCCCCTTTCCCTATTCTACCATCTCTCTCTCTTCCTTTCCATCTCTCTCTCTCTAATTAGGTGCTCAAAATTAGGCTCAAACTCAAAGTGGAAGAATTTTGATAAACTTAGCTTCAGATCAAAGTGCTCATCATTCTAATTCCAATGGTGTGAATGACACTCGAATCCGAGCTCATATGAAGAAGATAGAGCAAGTCAAAGTTCAGGTTTGAGTTGGATAGATGGCAAGAGAAGATGATGTGGCAAGACTCTTCAGGGAATGGGGAAGCACTAAGTGGCAGGCCTCCATTGGCCCTGTATTTTAAAAATCACATATCGAAGGCGGGTCAACATTAAATAATCGACTCCAAATCAAGCCACAGTGTGATGCAATAATCGCAATCGCACATCACAACTAGGAAGGCATTAAAGAGTCAGCCCCAGAGTAAGTCAGGGTTGCGATGTGATGATCATAATCGCACATCGTAGAATGGAAGTTTTACATAATCGGCCCTGACAGGATCAGGATGCGATTGTGATATTGTAATCACATATCACAAAGTGCAAAGTCCTGTTATATGTATTACCTTAGCTCCACCGATTGCAATATAATCCAGATGCGATACAATTATATTGCAGTTGATAGTTCCGTTGGGTCTGCCGCTTATCACAATCACATATTGCCCACGCAGAGTTCACAAAACATAAGACCCACTGGTTCCTGCTGATTGTGATTTGTGATGGTGTTGTCGTTGTCGATAGTTTAGCGCCACTGTGCTACGAAATTTTCGTGCAGTTAGCACTTTTTGGAGCGAAATTGTAGGATCATGCCGGAAATGGTGCAATTTGTGGAGCGAATATTGGGAAAACTAGGTGGTCATAACTTCTTCAATTTTCCACCAAATTGGATGCAAAGAGAGGCTAGATAGCCACTTTTGGATATGCTGGACTCATTGGAGCAGGTTGCCGAAGCATTTGAGCATTTTAAGCACATCTTTTTACACTTTTGAGCATAATAGAGAGGCTCAAGCCATTGGAAGCTGGACCAAGGAGACGTACCTCAGGAGGGGTGAACTTCTTTATAATGTTCCTGTTATAATGTGTTTTTGATGATGTTTTTTACATGTTTATGCTTTAGTTCAGTCTCTTATTTATATTAAATTTCTTATAAAATTAACATAAAAATTCATCATTACTTGCAAAAATTCATGAATCCTTAAGCACAATGAAAGCATTTTGTTTTTAATCTGAGGAGGATCTTAACACAATAATCTAATAGTATAAATCAGATCACTCTCCCCCCTCTCTCTCACACTCACTCTCTATTCCTATGTCTCTATCTCTATCTTCCTTTCCCCATCTCTATCTTTCCCCTCCGTCTCTCACTCTCTCTCTCCCTATTCCTTTGTCTCTATCTCTCTCTTCCTTTCTCCATATCTCTTTCCCTGTCTCTCTCTTTCTCTTCGTATGTTTCCCTCCCATATTCTCCCCACTCCCCCTTGAGCTTGCTCCTCTCTCTATCCCTTTCCACATAAACTCTCTCTCCCCTCTCTTTTTTCCTTTATCTCTCTTTCTCTCTCCTCCTTTCAACCTCCCTCCCCACTTGCCCCTGCCTCCCACTCGCTCGAGAAAATATTAAAGCCATTGCAAAGCCTCATCACTGCGTGTTTCCTATAAGAACACAAAAAAATTACTTTCATACTACACGTGATTTCAAGAGAGAATCACTTTAGGATAACATATCATAATCACAACCTTCTACACGTGATTTCAAGAGAGAATCACTTTAGGATAACATATCATAATCACAACCTTCTAAAGAGAGTTTATATGAATCCTTAAAAGAGAAAAGAGGATACACACACGTGTAACAAAAACCTTGCCGAGTCGCTATCAACTTAGAAACGAAGTGTGGGCCAACATGTTGAAATAAAGCTTATAAATTATAGAACATTTAGGGGAGACTTCATGTGTGTATGATAAGAAACACTTCAATATATTAGGACAAATTTATACCCTAGTTCTGGAGTAATTCTTATTTTTAATTTTTATCGTGAGAGCCAAGGTACCTAGTTCTGTAGTAATTTTATTTTTTTATTTTTTAAACCTTGCGGCACCTATTTTGACCCCATAATGAAAGTGTAAGTCTCCAACCAGTCTTGGTAAAATTAATTCTTCTTCATAGAATTATGGCAGCCTTTATTTCTTGAAATGATTGGGAAAAAAATAGGATGTTTATTGTTATAGATGATCAAACTAAAGATAATGTTCCTGTAATCAAATATAATATACCTAAAAAGTATATTATAATATATTCGAGAATTATATTATAATAAAGTAAAATAAAATTTGTGTAATATAGTTGAAAAGTATATTATAATATATTTGAAAATTATAACACATTATACTATAATACATTTAATATAAATATAAAATAAAACAATAAAATAATAATAATAATAAATTTAATATATAATAATGATAATAATACTCTAGGTTAAGAATATGATGTATTATTTTGTTGTAATTTAATATTATAAATACGAAATAGTAAAATATATAAACTAATTATAGTTATTTGTTAGGATATATCTTATTTAGTGTGTATGTGTAAAAACTTTTTTATTTTTAATTTTTAATTTTTAATTAGATGTAGACTAAAAATTATCAACTTAGGAATTGTTTTTAACAATTTATTAAATTAAGATTTAGGAAAAAATTATCAACTTAGTTTTTTAACAATTTAGTAAATTAAAAAAAATGAAAAATAACATATATAAACTAGACCATTCAGTTCCATTTTAGTTCATTTTGGTATGCCATATATATGTCTTACAGTTTATTTTCCCACAAATTCATATACTATATATATATATATATATATATATATGTAAACTAGATCATTCAACGCTATCCTAATTTATTTTGGTATGCCATATAGATGTCCTACACCGTATTTTCCCACAAATTTGCATGTCATACACCTTATTAGCCTTATAAATTCATAAGTTCCATAAGAATTCTTCATAATTCTGAAAATTCCTCTCTAACTACAAGTAACCAACACTACATTACCTATCAAAGACTTCAATAGAGAGCTAAAGGAATTAAAAGATTCAATTGTAGAAATGTGTACCAAGCGGGAGAATGTGGATATAAAAGAATTAAAGGCTCACTTGATGAGATATCCAATAAGCCAAGTTTCCTTAATACAAGTCTTTTGAACATACAGGCTAAAAAACTCAATAAATGAATGATTTTTTCAAGACTTAGGTTGTGGAAAGTGAGGCTAGGAGAAACATGAACAAGGGATTGAGTAGCCTAAACTCACACTCTTTTTCCAATGTGAAAACATTCATCTATCTTTTGTTCATTTAACAAATTTACACACAAACTAAAAAGTGATGTACAAAGATTTGACAAAAAGAATGACAGGGAGACCACAAGATGGATAAATAGAGTTTGAGCGCTATTTTGAGTTGCACCAACTGTATGCGAATGAATAAAAAATGAATTTCACATCATTGGACCTAGAAAGGTCACCATGTGATTGGTTCTTATGGTGGCATTCAAAGGCCCATTCAAGAAGCTAGGATACATTAAGAACATGTTTTTTTTAGGAGATCTCAAAACATCAAGGGAAAACAAGTTTTCTTCAAACTCACTTGATTACAATAGTAGGGTTTAGTAGATGAGTTTTTAAAGAATTTACATGTGTTAGCTATAAATGAACTCAAGTGATAGATATAAATGACATAGTCAATGATGCAGGAGCATGAAGCTTGAAGACAAAAGACTTCGAATTTTATTCTAAAAATACAAAAAAAGTTTACAAGCAAGGGAGTGGGATCCTTTAGCTGACACTTTACAAATATTTCTAGATAGGGTTTGAGCTAGAATTCAAGGATTTGAATTATCTTGTAATTAATTCAGGTATTTAGTCTTACTTGAGATTCTTAAGGAGAATATCATGCATATTAGATATTATCTAGGATTAGGTAGATTCGATCCATTGATTTAGGATCTGATTGTTGTATGAATAGGTATATGTGTAAGTTTTGATGTATGAGAGAGGGATTTTGACTGATTTTGGCTAATTTTGGTTAAAGAGGAATAAAAGAGAAAGAATTCAAATATATCTCTGTATTTCTGTGTATTTGTGTGTGAATGGTCAAATCCCAGAGGTTTTAATTTCCTTCGAAATATTTCTGAGTTTTGTTGATTTCCAGTTTGAGCCCTTTAGAATAAGATTTTGTACAATCTTGTGTCGTTGCATCTAAATTCACTCACTGTGTATTGAAATAACTTGGATGTATTTCGAAATCACAGAGTTAGTTAGCAATATCCTGAATCTAACAGATGAGAAATAAACTTAGCGGGTGTGCTAAATATGGTGGGAAAAGAAGTAGCATGGTGGGAAAAGAAGTAGCAGAGAGTCAAGATTAAGAATCATCATAATTGTACAATTGGAGAAGATCAACAGTTATCACGCGGAAACTTGCACACACGATAATTCCATTATCAGATGCAATAAGGTTATGACCTGGGTTTTAATTTCTTTTAGGTTCTTTGGGAAAATTTGAAGTTTTTCCATATACCAGGTAAATTAAATAGGTCTGCTAATTAAGCAGAATAACTAAATTTAGAGGTTGATGACCGATACTCCAAAGGAAAATTGAGAAGAAGTTCCACTCAAAATTGAAGGAATAGTTTCTCATTTTGAGCAATTATCCTTAACACCTGCAACCAACCCACCATTAGTGGTATCAGAGCAGCCTATTGACAATGAAAGCAATCTCAAAGATCAGAAAAATAAATCCAACATGGCTTTCAGAGTTGGAAGAGGACATGGTGGTGGTCAAAGAGGAGGAAGACCAATTGCAAATGCTGAAGTGTTGGAAGCTATGCAACATATACAAGTTAGATTAGAAGCAATGGAAATGGGAAATCAAAGAGATGCAGGTGCTGGAGATGTCAGTGAGCCTGAACTTGAAGCTGCAAAAGAAGAGGAACCTGCAGAAGTTACTCTTGAAATATGATTCTTTAAATCAGTGTTGGGATCCACATCTAAACCAGACTTAAGGTTTCAGTTTATACAGGAGGTTTAAAGCTTGAGGACTTGATAGACTGGATTAATGACATGGATAAATTATTTGATTATGAAGAAATGGAAGAAGGAAAGAGAGTGAAATTTCCTATCAGGAAATTGAAAGGACATGCAACACTTTGGTGGGATGGAGTGCAGGCAAAAAGAAGGAGACTTGGTAAGCAGCCAATTAAAAATTGGAACATGAGGTGGCAAAGCTGAGAGGTAAGTTTTTGCCAAGTGATTATCAACTTTCATTATTTAGACATATGCAGAATCTTAGACAGAGGTCTTTGACAGTGAAAGAATACATAGAGGAATTTTACAAAGTGACATGAGAATTGGACAAATTCAAGATACAACTAAGAAGGTTGCAAGATATATAAATGGTCTTAGAATGGAGATCCAAGATGAGATAAGTGTGTTGTGTCCTAAAACAGGAGAAGATGCTTATCAGATGGCATTGAAGGATGAAGAAAAAATCATGACGAAGCAATCTGCCAGAAGTAGAGGTACTTTCCGAGGAAGAGGAAGTCAAGGTGGTAGAGGAAGATCTACAACACCTAGAGATGGAGCTAGCAGTAGCTCGAGTCAGCATACACCCACAGAAGGTGATGCAAGTGGTAGAAGGAGTTTTTCCAAAGGAAGAGGAGGCAGAGACAGAGGAAGAGAAATCGGATGTTACAGATGTAACAAGCTGGGACACAGAGCCTATGAGTGCCCAGAACACGCAGGGACAAATTAGAGAAATTTAATTATTGCTCAGACTGAAGAGGAATTAGCAAAGGTGCCATAAGCAGAAAATTCACCAGAGAAAGGGGAATCTTTGGTAGTTAACAAAGTTTTGTTAAAGCTAGCAAAGGAAGTTGTTGAACCAGCAAAGAGAAAGACTTTGTTCAGGACTGTGTGCAAGGTTCAAGGAAAATGCTGTCAAATGGTAATTGATAGTGGCAACACCAATAATTTGGTCTCTATAGAAGTGGTGGAGAAGTTGAAATTAAAGATAAAGAAACATCCAACACCTTACAAGGTGTCATGGCTTCAAAAAGTACATTAGCTATTAGTGAATGAACAGTGTGAAGTGGAGTTGCAGTTGGGCAGCTACAAAGATAAAATTTTGTGTGATGTGATGCCTATGGATGTGTGTCACATATTTCTGGGTAGACCTTGGTGGTATGATAGAGGAGCTATGCATGAGGGGAAAAAGAACACATACAAATTTGGTAAAGATGGTATTAGTCATACATTGCTGCCTATGGAAGAAGAGGATGCATCAAGAAAATCTAATCCAAAGACTCTATTGCTAAGTGGAAAAGAATACTTGCAACAAATTGAAGAGAATGAGGTAAATTTTGCATTGATTTGCAAACCCAAGGTAATAACTACTTCCACTAAAATTTCTGATTTGCCAATTGAAATTCAAGAGATGCTAGAAAATTATTGTGATATCATTGTAGATGATTTTCCTAATGAGTTACCACCCATTAGAAAAATCAGCCATCATATAGATTTGATTCCAGGGGAAAATCTACCAAATAAAGCAGCTTATACGATGAATCCCATAGAAAATGAAGAAATCAAAAAACAGATTCAAGAATTGTTAGATAAAGGACTGATTAGAGAGAGTTTGAGTCCTTGTGTAGCACCAACAATGTTGAGTCCAAGGAAAGATGGAGGCTAGATAATGTGCATTGATTCAAGAGCAATCAACAAAATAACAATCAGGTACAGATTTCCTTTACCTAGAATTGAAGATTTTATTGATTGTTTAAGTGGAGCAAGATATTTTACAAAGCTGGCTTTAAAAAGTGGTTATCATCAAATAAGGATTAGAGAAGGTGATGAATGGAAGACTACTTTTAAAACAAATGAAGGACTATATGAATGGATGGTAATGCCTTTTTGGTTATCAAATGCTCCTAGTAAATTTATGAGGCTTATGAATGAAGTGATGAAATAATTTATTGGGAAATTTGTAATAGTATATCTAGATGATATATTAGTTTATAGTAGATCTAAAGAGGAGCATATGAGACATCTGAATTATGTCTTACAGAAGCTGCAACAAGAAAAGTTGCTGCTAAATTTAAAGAAATGTTCATTCATGAAGGAAGAGTTGGTATATTTGGGCTTTTTTGTTTCTGCTGATGGATTAAAGATGGATCTAGAGAAGCTAAAGTCAATCATAGAGTGGCCTTCACCGAAAAGTGTTTTTGAGGTAAGAAGTTTTCATGGTCTTGCTAGTTTTTATAGAAAATTCATAAGGAATTTTAGTAAGATCAATGCTTCTATTATTGACACTATAAAGAAGGACAAACAACTATTTAAATGGATTGTTGACGTAGAAAATAACTTCCAGTTGTTGAAAAGAAAGATCACTGAAAAGCCTATTTTAATTCTGCCTGATTTTAATAAACCTTTTCAAGTGAAATGTGATGCTAGTGGAGAAGCTATTGGCATTGTTTTAAGTCAAGAGGACAGACCTGTAGCTTATTTCAGTGAAAAACTAAATGAATCAAAAAGACATATTCTTCTTATGATAAGGAATTTTATGCAGTTGTACAGTCATTGAAAAAGTGGAGATATTACTTGATGTCTAAGGAGTTTATACTTTATTCAGAAAATCATGCATTGCAGTACATTATGCAACAACTAAAGCTTAGTCAGAAACATGCAAAATGGGTAGAATATCTTCGAGGTTTTAATTTTGTATTGAAGCATATAAATGGCCAATCAAATACGGTAGCAGATGCCTTAAGTAGAAAAAGCATTTTAGTTCAAGAAAATCAAATTCAAGTGTTGGGTTTTGATTTTCTCAAAGAATTATATGAGAAAGATTTAGATTTTAAAGAGGAATTTGAAGCTTGTAAAAATCCTGTTTTGTTAGACAGAAGTAAGTGGCCGGATTTTTTCTTACAAGAAGGATTGTTGTTTAAAATAAATCAATTGTGCATACCAAATTGCTCTATGAGGGAAAATTTAATTAGGGAGAAACATAGTGGTGGACTTGGAGGACATTTTTGTGCAGACAAGACTTATGAATAGTTTAATTGGTTTTATTTCTGGTCGAAGATGAGATCTAAAGTGGAGAAGTATGTAAAAAATCATAAATTCTGTCAGTATGCGAAAGGAAGGAGCCAGAACACAGGTTTGTCTGTTCCATTACCTATTCTAGATAGACCTTTGGATATGGTAAGTATGGATTTTGTTTTGGGTTTACCAAAAAATCAAACAGGAAATGATTAAATTTATGTTGTGGTTGACAAATTTTCTAAAATGGCACATTTTATACCATTTTATAAAACCAGTGATGCTACTCACATTGCTAATTTGTTTTTTAAGGAGATTTTAAGGTTGCATGGGTTACATAAGAGCATTGTTTCAGACAGAGACACAAGATTTGTTGGTCATTTCTAGAGGACCTTGTGGAAGAAACTTGGTACTAAACTGAGTTTCAGTTCAGCTTATCATCCTCAGACTGATGGAGAGACTGAAGTTGTAAACAGAAGCTTGGGTAATCTTTTGAGGAGTCTTGTAGGTGAACATCCAAAATAGTGGGATCAAATTTTGGCCCAGGCTGAATATGATTATAATGATTCTCCAAACAGGAGTACAGGGCAGAGTCCATTCCATATAGTTTATGAAATGCACCCAAGAGGAGTGTCTAAATTAAGAGACTTGGGAAAAGCTTAAGTGAGAAGTGCTAAAGGAGAATATTTTGCTTCAGAGATTAAAGCAATAATGAACAGGTAAAACAACAGTTCCATGATAGAAACATAAAGTACAAGAGCAGAGCAGACTTGAAGAAGGGAGAAGTTAATTTTGAGGTTGGAGATTTGGTTTTAGCACACCTTAGGAAGGAAATATTTCCAAAAAGGGAGTATAACAAGTTAAAATTTATGAAAATTGGACCATGCGGAGTCTTGAGGAATTTTTCTGCAAATGCATATGAAATGAATTACCCCCTGATATTGGAATATCTCCAATTTTCAATGTTATTGATTTGTACAGGTATGAAAATAGAAATGCAAATGATACAACAGAAGATAAAGAAGAACAAGAGGTTGATTGGGTAAAATAGTTACCTACAGCAAAGGCATTGCAGCCATAAAATATTTTAGACAAGAGACAGTGTAAAAAGACAAGAGGACATGAGTATTTTTAGTATTTGATCAAGTGGAAGGATCAACCAATTGCTAATGCTACTTGGATGACATATGCCATACTACAAAAGTTGGGCAGTTCTGTGGAAGAGCTCATGGACAGGAGCCCATGAATAATTTTGTCCTCAGGAGTCTGATGCAGGAGCATGAAGCTTGAAGAAAAAAGACTTCGAATTTTATTCCAAAAATACAAAAAACGTTTACAAGCAAAGGAGTGGGATCCTTTAGCTCTCACTTAACAAATCTTTCTAGATAAGATTTGAGCTAGAACTCAGGGATTTGAATTATCTTGTAATTAATTCAAGTATTTAGTCTTAGTTGAGATTCTTAAGGAGAATATCATGTAGATTAGATATTATCTAGGATTAGGCAGATTCAATCCATTGATTTATGATCTGATTGTTGTATGGATAGGTATATGTGTAAGTTTTGATGTATGAGAAAGGGATTTTGACCAATTTTGGATAATTTTGGTTAAAGAGGAATAAAAGAGAAAGAATTCCAATATCTCTCTGTATCTCTATGTATTTGTGTGTGAATGGTCAAATCCCGGAGGTTTTAATTTCGTTCAAAATATTTCTGAGTTTTGTTGATTTCCAGTTTGAGCCCTTTAGAGTTAGATTTTGTATAATCTTGTGTTGTCGCATCTAAATCTTCACTCACTGTTTATTGAAATAACTTGGATGTATTTCGAAATCACAGAGTTAGTTAACGGTATCCTAAATCTGATAGATGAGAAATAAACTTAGCGGGAGTGCTAAATCTGGTGGAAAAAGAAGTAGCAGAGAGTCGAGATTAAGAATCATTGTAGCTGTCCGATCGGAAAAGATCGATGCTTATCGCACGGAAACTTGCACACATGATAATTCCATATTTAGATTCAATAAGGTTATCAACTGGGTTTTAATTTCTTTTGGATTCTTTGGGGAAATTTGAAGTTTTTCCATATACCGGGTAAATTAAATAGGTCTGCTAATTAAGAAAAATAACTAAATTTGGAGGTTGATGACTGATACTCCAAAGGAAAACCGAGATGAAGTTCCACCCAAACTTGAAGGAATAGTTTCTCGTTTTGAACGATTATCCTTAACACCTGCAACTAGCTCACCAATAAACATGACTAATTGTTAGAATTGTTGAAGAAGATGTCCTTGCAACAAGTCACCCAAGGAACTAAGCCCAAATTATATTCCCCTTAATAAAATTATTCCACCATCTAATGAAGGAGATGAATATATCAATTCTTTAAATGTTATGCTCCCAACTAGAGTCTAGGTCACACATGCAAACTTATATCAATTGAATTATAGAGTGACAATACCAAGGGGATAAAAAAAAAATATCCATCCAACACATTTAGAAAATTTAAACAAAATTTCCAAAAATCCTACCGGATCTAACCATAAGAATTACACCCAATGCTCTAGTTTGTAGCATTGACCAATGTTTCTCAACTCCAAACTCTCAAGGTTTTGGGCTACATTAAAAATACAAGAGTCAAATTGTAAATACATAGTGGGAGTTCTCATAATTTCATCAATACTAAAATAGAAAACAATTTAACATATTTTTTTATCCCTCTTTCAATCTTCAAGTCAAAATTTCAAGGAATAAAATTACTATTGGTATGGGGAAATTTCATAAGGTTAAATTATCAATTAATGATTACTAATTACAATTCGCTATTTATTTGATGGAAATTGAGGGAGACGATGTAGTATTAAGATCTTGCTGAAATGTGTAGCTTGGGAGGTACTCCCACAACCCCTGGGTATTGGGTTTGTGAGGAGTTGACCCAAAAAAGTGGTTTATGGGAAATGTACCCAAGAAGTGGGTTTTGTACCCAAAATTGTGGGCACAAGGAAAACTGAAAAATAATTGTTTAATCATTTCTTGCATGAGGGTCACCCTTGAAGGGCTAAGGGAACCTAATTATTTGATGATGTGGTGAAAAAACCAGTGAAATTTTTTTATCTCTTATGATTGTTGGGGTTTGTATGTGTAGGCTCAAGTTGGCTTAACCTACAAGGCACAAGCCTTGGTGAGAAATGAGACCACCATAGAAACCTAGAAGAAGGGGTGAAAATGAGTTCACTGGAGAGCACCCAAGTTAGCATTCTCATGTAATTTATGTGCAAGGAAGAGAGTGTACACCTCAGGGAGATGCATGCCTTAAGGAGGGAAAAATCTTGAGCATGTGTGGTTTATCATGTAACTATCGATGTCGGAGTTTTCCTAGGAGGAGGATGTGAACATAAATGAGATTTTTTTCCCTTGTGTAGGTATGTTGGGAGGCTTATTTCTGTGGTGGTTCGTGCCCTAGTTAGGGATATTTCCGTGGATACTCAGCTCTTTCATTTTTCCCCCGAAGTCTGTGACAAGTGTGTTAAAGTTTTGTGCTGGAGGGAAGGGCTGAGACCCTTAGGAAGAGACCATAACTTTGTGATAAGGCCACTGATATGTGCAAATATATCTATGTTATGATTTGAAGTTTAGGGAGGCTGATTCTTGCCTCAAAGAGTGAACATAACTATGAGTTCTTGGACAAAGGAGAGTGGTGATGTATTGAGTGGGAAGAAGGGCCAACACCAAGTAGAATCAAGGAGAAAGGAGTGTTGAAGGTGATTGAAGTACAAGGTCTATCCAATTAAGGTTTTGAAAATAGTTATAGGAGCCCTAAGTTTTGGTTAATTTGAGGAGACAAATTACAAATGTATGGGCTGCCATGTATACCCTAGATTAGTTATCTTATGTGCGTTAAGAGATTGTGTGTAGGCTGAATTGAGAGGCCCTAAAGGAATGATATTTTGGAGAAAAAAAAGTCAGTTAAGAGGGATGTTTTGTGTGCCCTAGTTAGGTAAAATCAATGATAAGAGAAAAGATTTGTAAAGCCCTAAGTATAGTGAGTTTGGTGTGGCAAGCTACTATTGTGAGGGTTTCTCTTTGAGGTACTAAATTCAATCATCTAAGGGGCAGTTAGAGAAAGGATAAAGGGAAGACCTTGAAGGCTCTAAGTTTAGCATTCTCGGTGTTATATGAAATATATAACTGTGGAAAAAAGTGTCTTCCCTAGGTCTTGTGGACTGACCTAGAACAACAAAAAGAAATGAATATAATGTCTTCCTTAAAGTAATTGAACAATGGGATGAGGCCTACCTGGAATCTATCGTAAGCTTTACTCCTTTCTTGGCGTGTATGATCCAATCCAAGCTCTGATCTCTAAAATTAAAACCTGCACAATCAGAAAATGCAAGACAAATTTCTACGACATCTATGTAGCATAATCCAATCACTTCATTCAATAGATCAACACCATATTGAAAGACATGAAATAACATAACGTCACATATAGGAAAATATTGTACTCCTTGTATTAATAGAAATGGAGAGAGTTACAACCAAATATATATTTGATATTGTAGAGGAGCAACTTGACTTATCCTTCCTTGTCATAAAGTGTGCCCCTATGTCACCCTAATGCATGGAATAATGACTCTCACAACAACAGCATGAGGCTCGGTAGAATCTGTCTCCAAAAGCCAACCCCTAGCTTGTGGATGGCAATAAATATATAGAAGAGGATGGTAGGTTAGGAATTATTATTCATTTACTAATCTAGGCTTGAGATCCACTCTTGACGGGAGAATGAGCTCAAGGGATAAGGGGTGAAATCTCCAAGGTAGGATAGGATAGGATTCAAGACTTTCATCTAAGGTAAATGGTTAGAAGAAGTTGTGGAAGCTTCTAGAAGAGGAAGTTTCAAGACTATTTTTATTTTTCTTGAATTTCTAGAATTAGTGCACCCCAAGCAAGGGGAAGCCTCCTAGTGATCAATGCAGGTCCAAAGAGGGTCAACCTGCTAGTGAATGCAGTCTCTTAAGGAAGTAGGGTGCGTTGGGCCTTAAAATCACTAAAATGAAACAATTAAAGGCATAAATTCAGGGATTACGGAGAGTCATGCTTAGGGATTTGTGCAAGGGTGATGACAAGGGGTAAAAGGATTTTGATTGATCTAGTTAACAAACCTATTAACTAGATGTGAAAAAATGGCCTATAATAGATTTCCCCATAATGTGCAAAGTCAGAAATAAAAATTGATGATTGAAGTGCTTTACCTTGTGACAAGTAGGGATCAAGAACAACCCGCGAGATCATTATTTGTTACAATACATTTACATCATGACATCTATCCAGAGGGTGGCATACCCATGCTCAGCATATAAGTTAACATTACATGTAAAATGATCAAAAGTCACATCCACTGATGACAAAAGGTGGACCAATGGTTGGATGACTATTTGTATGATCATATCCATGATACATTATGATATTGTGTTAATCCTGAAACCGCAACCTGGATGGTTGGAAATAGATCTGGGGTCTATATTGTTCATACAATCGTCCAATGTGCAAGTCTAACCATGTGAATCAATGAGCTAGAGTCAAACATGGTAGACACCATTTGATTACCGATCACTGATGTAAACCATTAACATACGCGAGAGAAACCAGCGACGATTTTAATGGCTCTCAAGCTACTGCAGTAAAATCATATGGTGTTAATAAATGAGTTGAAGTCGAACAACAAAAGGAATTTGTCGGTTGAAGGACAATTATGTAAGCCTATTTTTGAGAGCAAGGAAACTTGCCATTGATGTATGCAAGCACCAAGGTACCAAAGGGTTGTTACTAAATAAACTTCATGGATAATGAGTTAATGTCAATAAGAAGTGACTCATTTCAGGAGGGTCTTGATGTATCCCTCATCAACAAGACAAAACATGTATCATGATTTGAGACAGAATGACGATGATACAAAACTAGATTAGGAACATCAGAGATGGAATGGAGGCTAAAGAGTATTATAGCAGATATCAACTGAATGACTTCTCTTGAACACACCGATGACACATATGGAGTTGGAAGCATTGACCCAAAACTGAAAATGGAGGCTTTGAAAAGGCATGATGAACCAAAAGACAAGAATATTTACCAACCCAACAACCACCGAGATGAAGTGGAAGAGTGTCATGTTCAAGAGAGACTCACTGCCATTAACAGGTGGAGTACCCTATTTTCCCAATTTCCCCAACCATTGCTGGTCAGTACCTCTTTATTTTTGACAATCTTGAGGAGGATAACATATGTTTGATCTGTAAGTTCATCCTTCAAATGAATCCCTCCGACTATATTTAATGAACCCTGAGAAGCAGTGGTTCGGTCTCATCATGTTCGACGAGTCCATTTCTATTTGATGTTTTAACAAGTACAATGAAGGTCTAACTCGAATTATTTTTAATGTTTAGAAAGTCTGAAAAAGAGGTGAAAAATAAAACTCCAAATGTTCCTTTTCGTAGATAGTCTCTTGAGTTCAAAAAGGTAGAAAACGATACTCAAGAGAACCTCTTAGCCATGTTTGATTAAGGTATTCATTTTTTGTAGATAGTATATCTTAGTTTGGTAAAGGGTTAAAATTATATTGAGTAGACGTCTTTTCATTTATTTGAACGAGTTCGAAAAGACAAGTGCTCGAAAAACTCTTCATGTTTAGGGAGTTTGAAAAGAGCAAAACGATGACTCCTCCTGGAGGAACGAGTGGTATGAAGGGTAGAAAATGGTTCCGATCATGATGGAATTTATCAAAACATGTAGAGGTCAAGAGGTTAGATAATAAGACCACTCATCGCAATTGTTCCTTAGGAAAGGGTAAAACAACCAAGTGAAAGTGTATGATCGACCAAGTAGATGGTGACAATGGAATGAGAAAAACAAGGATCATTTAGAAAAAACAATCAAATAGAAATGGAAATCACGAGGGATGGTATGAGAATGGTTTCATTTTTACACAAGCTTGAAACATGGGAAACTATGCTTGAGATCGGTTTCATTTTTACACAAGATTGAAACATGGGAAACTATGCCTGAGATTGGTTTCATTTTTACACTAGATTGAAACAAAGAAAAAATATGCTTGAAATAAGTGTGCATGATAATGACTCAATTCTAGGCACATGCCCCCCTAAGCTTCATTTCATTCACCCAAGTATACTATTGGTTAATAGCAGGTGGATGGAATGAAGTTTCAAATACGAGATCAAGTGAAAGAATCGACTGGAAGTTTACGAGATCTAATCAAAGAATCAAATTGGAAGGAGATCTATTTCATTTTTTAACGAGCTTGACACAAGAAAACAACTCCACTAATAATACCTTGTTTCATTTTTTAATGAACTTGACACAAGAAAAATAACTCTACTCTGGGACCTTGTTTCATTTTTTAACGAACTTGACAAAAGAAAATGAACTTTGGTCAGGGACCTCATCATGGCTCGGAGAAGGCCATGGCTTCCAAGAGGTTATCATTATATGGGAGAACAACACTCTGGAAGGGATACATATCAAGGGATTCAAGGGAAAGATCTGACACCAATGCTCCCACTACATGATGCACTACATCACCTACTAGATCATCAGTAGACATAGGCATGGAACATGTTGCCACATAATTAATCTATGGTGACGGAGATATGACTGGCGTATAAGGACCATTTAAGGATGTTAGTTGATTGTGAGTCAAATTAGGACTAAGGAATGAAAGTTGGTAAATGGTCATGATTCATCCTTCATGCGAGAAACACATCACACGAAAGAGTGAAGAGACAAGAGCTCCCATGTCATAAAAATAGTCACGCCCAAGGAGTAAATTAAAATCCAAAGGGCCTTGGACTACCATCACATATTTATAAACAATATTTCCTCCCAAAGTAATAGGAAATTGAGCAAGGATCCCTAACGGTTGACTAGTTCCTATGTTGAAAGCCAATAGATTCTGGGTAACAAGCATAAGTTTTGGAGAACTGAAAGCATTCCAAGTAGTTGAGGACAAATTACTAATAAAATCAACTTCATATATGACTGTTTAGGTACAATAATACTATAAGCATTTACTATGATCTAGAAAGGCAAGTAAGATGGAAGACGATATTCTGCCAATCGTCTCCAATCAAAGGAAGTGACCATACTACTTGGAAGGGATGTGATGGGAACGGGAGAACTTCCCTCTTGTGTTATGGAAATGGGAGAACCACTCCCCTGTGTTGTGGGAATAGGATAATTGTCCCCTTGTGTCGTTGGAATAGGAGGATTCCCCCCAAGTTAATTGGAACTTGAAGAAACAAGAAGAACATGAGCAGTATGAAGTTCACTCTCTACGAGAAAGGTACAATCAACCGAAGGTGGAATCGAGTCAACAATTTTCTCAACCAATGGTGGGTCAAGAAAAAACTCATGGGATTCACATTCAGAGAGAGTGGGATTGACTAGAGACAGATTTCGATCAACCACTTCATCAACTAGTGGAGGATTAGGCGAAATCTTTCGATAACCAACCAAAAGACAAGGTTGAGAAGTTGTAAGGTTTTCCAACACTTTTGAGGCTTCATCCATATAAGGAAAAAGGTGAATAGGATGATTCCCTTCAGATAACCTACAGGGAAATTTGACTTTAACCTTTTTCCCGTGGACCTTACTATCACTAGTTGAAGGTTTGTCACCAACATGATCTCCATAGGCTGATGACAAAGGCTAGTGTGAGCCTGTTGATCACAGTGCTAAGACCTTGGGAATACTAGGACAATATCTAAGAAAGTGGTCGTTGTTACATAACTTGCAAGGGAATTTAACTTTGTGGGGATAATTTGAAGGCTCCTCCATACTAGTGGCATGGGTAGCAATGGTTTCATGGTTTCCCCCTTGTTTTTTTTTCTTCTTCTTCTTTTTCTTCTTCTTCTTGGTTACTAGAATCAAGACTTTAACCAGGTGAGGAGGAAGAAAGGGATGAAGAAACAATAGGTGAAGAAGGCAAAGTGTCAAATTTAGGACCAATTTGAGGTTGATACTATTCAGGTGGAGGATAACTTGGTTGCAGAGCAGTTTGGACATTCAAAACCATAGGGGTTGAAAAAAACCAAACTTGCAAACCAATGGTAACTTTGGGGAGGGACGTCGTTGCCATATAAGGAGCACTAATATTTCCAAAAGAAGGAAAAGGACCAGGATTCCCATCAGAGGGGTTTCCTTGATTGGTAGACTCAGGAAATGTTTCCATTAGTCTCAACCTAATATCTACTAAGGAGTTGTTCCATGGTAAGGATTTTGTTCCATTGTCAATTAAAATTTTAGAAATTAAAAACAAAAAATAAAAATAAAAAGGGTTAAACTAGGAAAAATGGTTTACCGAGAAACTATGAATTGCAATATACCACATTGGAGAACCAAGGATTGACGTACGAGCATGTAATATCCCCAAATATCATGTTCGGTGTATCACCGTATGAAAGACAGTCGACTCGGTTACCTATGGTGAGGATAGAAACCTATGATGGACTTCCAAAATATACTCGATGGCACATGGAAATGTACTTTGTAGTAGTGTTGTCTAATGCATAACCATTCGAGGACAGTGTTCCCATATTCTTATTAGGCATGGAGTGCCATCTGATATACTTGAAGGTTTGTGGAGAACAATTTGATACACTTACATACGTGGAACGATATATCACCCGTGGAATGTAATGTTGGTTAAAAATGAAAACTCCCACGTTTAAAGACGTCGTAACACGTTTCTAACTTAGACCTCTATGTGTGTCATTAAGTTTCAAATTCTCCTTAGGTCAATTGAGATGAATTTTACAGTTGATCTTGAATTATGCTTCAATTTCAAGGCTCAAAACTTGATGTCACCTGAACACACCTATGATGCAACTAATATGACAAAAATAACTCTTTTCATTTCCCTTTTAACAATGAAAGGAAGAACTAAGTAGGGGAAGAATAAATCAATCAACAATGCAACAAACAAGTGATGCAACAATCAATCTCCTCAACTTCACTATTCCAATAAAAATTAAATCCCTATATGCAATGCAAATAATTGTTTTTTTCTTTTATTTTAATGTTTCAAACACAAAGAAACATATAAATTCAACTTGATCACTGACGAAAAGAGACCACATAAACTTTAACTATAATGTAAAAGTTAATTTTCAAATTCAACAATCAATCTATGCATACAAACCCTTATTAACAAGAAGAAAGAAAGAAAGAAACAAAATCTTATGAAAAAGGTGATGACACTTAGAGGTGATTAACACTCATACACAATTTATCCCCTACTCGACGATTGAGGGGGAATTTTTTTTGCAAAATGAAAGAAAAAACACACAATTTTACACTAGGGAATTCCAATTTTGCACACAAAACCCTAGATGCAATGCATGATGCATAATATTTTTCTTTTGAATTCCACTTAATTTTTAGATAAAAACAAAGATATCTTCCTAATCATTGATAAAGGCAAACTTTTCAGAATGATGTCTAGAACGCCAATTCATGCGAGGACTCAATGATCAAAAAAATCAGTTCGCTAATGACCTAATGAAAATAAAAAAAGAAAATCTAAATAAATCCTTATGAAAGGAACTCAAAACCAAAATCAAACCAAATGGATGCTTCTAAGAGACCACAAGACACTTAGGGACTCAAGGAAGAGCAACTAGAACAAAGCTGGACAGAGAGAAAATTAAACAAAAACAAATTTATGCATGAACATGGACCAATTCATGTGCTAAAAGGGAACCAGTGCTCTGCAATGCAAGAACAAATAAGTCTCAGGAGCATTGCAACGCTCTATCTCTAGACCACAGGGAGCACTGGTCAGCGGATGCAAGTTTCCAACACAAAAATTGCAATTGAAACTTAATGAAAGGTCTTCCTAGGTATATTATTGACTGTGTAAGACAGTGAAGGTATGGAGAAGAGGTCAAAAAAGTGTTAAGGACAAGAAAACCACAAAGGGAATACAATGATCCCTAGTATAATTGCCAATTTGTTATACAAAATCTACAACTGCGGACATAAGTGTCTTCCCTAGGTTTTGTGGACTGACCTAGAACAAAAAATAGAAAGGACTATAGTGTCTTACTTAAATTAATTTAACAATGGGATGAGGCCTACCTGGAATCTGTTGTAATATTTTCTCCTTTCTCGTCTTATACACTCCAATCCTAGCTCTGATCACTAAAATTAGAACCTACACAATCAGACAACACAAGCCAAATATATACAACATCTATGCAACATAATCTAATCACTTCATTCAATAGATCAACATGGTATTGAAATACATGAACTAACATAATTTCACATATAGGAAAAAGTGTACTCCTTGTATTAATAGAAATGGAGAGAGTTACAACCAAATATAGAGTTGATCTTGTAGAAGAGCTCCTCCAAGTTGACTTGTCATTCCTTGTCACAAAGTGTGCCTCTATGTCACCCTAATGCATGGAATAATAACTCTCAACAAAATAGCATGAGGGTAGAATCTATCTCCAAAATCCAACCCCTAGTTTGTGGATGGCACTAAATATATAGAAGAGGATGGTAGGTTAGTAATTCTTATCCATTTGCCAATCTAGGATAGAGATCCACTCTTGATGGGAGGATGACCTCAAGGGATAAGGGATGAAATATCCAAGGTAGGATAGGATATTATTTGAGACTTTCATCCAAGGTAAATGGTCAGAATAATTTCTGGAAGCTTCAAGATTCTTTTTATTTTTCCCAAATTTCTAGAATTAGAGCATCCCCAACAATGGGCAACCTGCTGGTGATCAAGGCAGGTCTAGAGAGGGTTGACCTACCGGTGAACACAAACACTTAAGGAAATAGGGTGTGTTGAGCCCTAAAATCACTGATATGAAGTAGTTAAGGGCATAAATTCAGGGATTAAGGAGAGTCATGCTTAGGGCTTTGCAAAAGGGTGACGACAAGGGGTCAAAGGATGTTGATTGATCTAGTTAATAGGCCTATTGACCAGATGTGAAAAAATGGCCTATAACACTGGGAGAAGCTTGAAGGTTAATAGAGGGAAGAATTGGAAGACCCTATGAACAATTATCTAAGGAGAAATTGGACATTGTTAGATGGAATCCTAAGTTTAGTGACATTGGATCAACAATGCCATTCACAAAAGATGTTTTGGTTAGCTGAAGATGCAAGAATTATGAGGTTACATAACTACTTATGAGTAGCAGAAGAGGTGACAAAGTACCTTCCAGGTGTTCAAGGTATGTGGACCAAAAGGGTTGAGTTGAGTGCTCCTTTAGCAAGTAAGTCAAGTGTATCTTGTTCAAGGGTAGATTGAGTGCCATAAGTTGTTGATCTCAAGCCCTAGTTGTTATTTTATTAGGGATAATTATAAGGACCATGATTCCTAGTACGAGAGCCCTATGTTTGTAGTATTAAAGTTTGTAATATAAAAATTCATGGGTTACAAATTCTCATGTGTAGTACATTGATTCACTGTTGTACATTTTCTGATGTGCAAAGTGCTTGTGTTGTGGCATTTTAGTGTGTATGTGACCATGTCTTAGACATAAAATTGGATCTGAAGTGCGTAGAAAAAATCAACATGGTATCAGAGCTACTTTGAAGGGATAACTGAATCAAAGTGTTCACAACAAAGAAACTTAAGAGCGAGTTGTGAAATTGCTTAAAACATGGAGTGGAAGGTTCGACTAAGAACATGGAAATATGGTCTTGATTGGTTAGCTGATAAGATAGGTTGGGATTCTGGTGGATTGGTGGTGAACAATAGTTTGTTGCGTAATATATTGCAAATCATTGAATTTTGATGACTTGTCAAAGATTGGGGTGCTTTTCCATGAACGAGTCAGCTTCGTGTGAAGCACAAGGTGATGGTAAGCTAGTATCTACATTGGGTTGTGAAGTTAGACATCCTAAATTAGAGTCATGTGCACGTGAGGTATTTGACTTAGAAGGATGAGATCACTTACTGAGTTGAGTTGTGGTGGTCTAGATTGATTGGACCTAGTGTTCGAACGCAGCTCAAACTGAACTTGGAAAGACACGAGTTCAGTAGAAATTATTTTCAGCAGGGAAATCAGAGTGAACTAGTGGAGGTTGTGTAGACTCAAAGGGAGTCTAGATTCAGAGGGAGTTTGTGAAGTAGTTTCATCTTCCATATGGAATTTTGAATCTTCAAGTAGTTACCAAATCGAGGAAGCGACACTATCGAGGATATTGTGGTTCATTCTGCATGGTATGTTGTAGTGGTGAACGCTAGAGATTACACTAGTGTGACTGACGATGATGAGATACTTCCGAGTGTTGGAAGTACCTCCATCGCTAAGAGGTAATGTTGAAATTTGTAGCTTGGGAGGTACTCCCACAACCCTTGGGGTAATGGGTTTATGATGAGTTGACCCACAAAAGTGGTTTGTGGGAAATGTGCCCAAGCAACGGATTTTGTACCCAAAGTTGTGGGTGCAAGACCAAGGTGAAAAATAATTATTTAATCATTGTTTGCATGAGGGGAACCCTTGAAGGGATAAGGGGAAACTAAGGCATTGATTATATGGTGAAAGAACCAAAGAAATAATTTTATCTCTTATGATTGGTGGGGTTTGTATGTGTAGGCTCAAGTCAGCTTGGTCTACATGACACAACCCTTGGTGAGAAATGACACCACCATAGAAGCCTATAAGAAGGGGTGAAGATGAGTTCATTGGAGAGAATCTAAGATAGCATTCTCATGTGATTTCTATGCTAGGAAGAGAGCATCTATCTCAGGGAGCCACAAATATTAAGGAGGGATTAATCTTGGGCATGTGCGGTGTATCATCTGACAATTGATGGACGAGTTTTGCTAGGAGGAGGACATGAACCTCATTTAGTTCTCTTCCATTGTGTAGGTTTTCTAGGAGGCTACTTCTATGGAGGTTCGTGCCCTAGTTAGGGTTATTTATGTGGATACACAACTATTATGTTTATATCCTGAACTCTATCATAAGTGCACTAAAGTTCTATGCTAGAGGAAAGGGTCGAGACCCTTAGGAAGAGACCATAACTTTGTGATAAGGCTGTTGATCTATGTTCATATCTCTGTGTTATGATCTGGAATTTAGGGAGGCCAAAATTTTCCTCAAAGAGTGAAAAAATTGCGAGTCCTTAGACAAAGAAGAGGGGTGACGTAATGTGTGGGAAGAAGGGTCAGTGTGGAGTAGAATCAAGGAAAAAGGAGTGATGAAGGTGATTGAAGTATAAGGTCTATCTAATAGGGTTTTGCACCTCAGTTGTATGAGCCCTAAGTTCTATGTAATTTGAGGAGAAAAATTACATATGTGTGGGTTGCCATGCATGCCCTAAATCAATCATCTTAAGTGTGTTAAGAGAATGTGTGTGCACTTAATTGAGAGGCCCTAAAGGAATTATATTTTGAAGCAACAAAAGTCAGTTAATAGGGTTGGTTTGTGTGCCCTAGCTCAATGAAATTAGTGATAAGGGGACAAATTTGTAAAGCCCTAAGTACAA
This sequence comes from Pinus tabuliformis, assembly GCA_031772625.1. Lineage (NCBI taxonomy): Eukaryota > Viridiplantae > Streptophyta > Pinopsida > Pinales > Pinaceae > Pinus > Pinus tabuliformis. The sequence goes on along the minus strand of CM062817.1, from coordinate 721,819,723 downwards.
TGATTTTGGTGTAGCAAAATACTATTGTGAGGGATGCTCTTTGAGGCCCTAAGTTTAGTCATCTGAGGGGCAGTTAGAGGATTGCAAGAGGGAAGACCTCGAAGGTGCTAGGTTCAACACTCTGGGAGCATCTAGAAGGTTGATAGAGGGAAGAATTGGAAGGTCCTATGAATAATGATCGAAGGAGCAACTAGAAATTGTTAGAGGGTAGCCTAAGTTCACTGACATTGGAGCAATCATGCCATTGGTAGAAGCTTTTTTTCTTAGTTGAAGATGAAATCATTTTGAAGTTGTAGAACTACTTGTGAGTAGTAGAAGATGTGGCAAAGGACCTTCTAGCATTTCAAGAAACGTGGATCAAAAGGGCTAAGTTGAGTTCTCCTTCAGAAACTAATTCAACTGTATCTTATTCAAGGTTATATTGAGTGTCATATGTTGTTGATCTCATGCCCTAGTTGTTCTTGTATCAGGGCTAATTGTAAAGGCCATGATCCATGGTACGGAAGCCCTATGTTTGTTGTATTAAATTTTGTAATATAACAAGTTTTAGGTTGAAAAGTTCTCCTGTGAGCTACATTGATTCACTATTTTACATTTTCCACTATGTAAAGTGCTTGTGTTGTGGCATTTTAGTGTGTTCATGATAATGTCTTAGACATAAACCTGATTCTGAAGTGACAAAGAAAAATAAACATGTTAGGGTCCTATAATTATAGGAAATCTGATGATTCATATATTATTTGTTGCTCTCATGATGAAGCTTTTGGCTTGCTGACTCACCTCGCTTCCTCTCCATTTTGCATCATTCTTTACTTAGCTTCCTGCTTTATCACCCACTTTCCTTGTTAATTCATCTGAATATTACCCCAGCATAAGCCGTATACCTGCTTTCAAATAATTAAGAATAGGTTTAAGTGACAAAAATTTATATATTGCAGAGCTTCTAGTTTTAGAGCCTTGGATTTTATTGAAATTTGCATAAAAATAAGCCGAAAAGATTAGCTCTCGCTCCATCTCCATGCAACCTGCGTTCACAATACCTAAGCCTAGCACACCTAACACTAAGCACAAGTGGGTAGCCTTGGGCTTATTTTGTCAAAACACAATGTAACTATGGGCTTATATAAACCATCATGAAGAATATTCCCTTGTGAATGTGGGATAAATCCCATAATATATATACCCTATTGTGAAGTAAGGGGTAAAAAAAGGGATTAATCCTTTTTTTTACCCCTTACTTCACAATAGGGTATATATATATATATATATATATATAATCCCTTTTTTTACCCCTTACTTCACAAAACCCTATTAATATAAAGTTATGGAATTTATATTAATTTTTCCCCGCAAGCCTATACTACCTCCTCCCTAGCAAAGTCAACCAATGTCCCACCCTACACTAAGAATTAAAGCCCCTTCATTTTTATTTGCCTCGAGATATGTAAAAATAAATGAACGATTAAACACATGCAACACTTAAAATTCAAAAAGCACACGAGATTAGTGGTTTTCCCAACCCACCTTTTTTCTATGTAGCAACCCCACGTTATATCGCGTCCTCCAAAATAATACCACCTACCACTTTAAAGTGGTGCGATAAACCATTAATTGTTTTCGTTTTGAATCTTATAAAAGTTACGCGAATATAGGGTGGATTAATTTCAAGTGAAATACAGGTAAAATTATATAGCTACAGGCAATATGAGACTAAGGTTGTGGAAATAGATTCACAGGTAAAATGGTTTTACAGCGACACATGAAATAAAATTCATGGATACCATGAATTTATGAAAATAAAAGGGAAGATTTCACATGAAATATTGCCTAAGGTTGTGGAAATAGGTTCAAAGGTAAAATGGTTTTACTGCGACACATGAAATAAAATTCAAGGATGCCATGAATTTATCAGAGAAAATAAAAGGGAAAATTTCATATGAAATTAATGTACATGAGAGCAAAGATAACATTCATGTAAATGCATTTCACAATAGAAGATTATGGTGAAATCAATTTAGAGGCATGGTGAAATCAATTTAGAGGTGTAAAATCATGTTGCAGTTGAAAGTAAGAGAGTAAAGTGAGAATACTCTTCCATCCATACAAATCAACTCATGGTTTTTCAAAACCATCCAAGTATTCTACAAGGGTAAAAGGAATTTACATAGAGATAAAATGAATTTACAGAGGAAGGAGTAATAGGAACAAAACTACACATGGTTTTGTGAATTCATGGAAAGAGAAAACAAAACCATGGATTGGAAATAACACATAGTTTTGTAGAAATTTAATTATAAATTTCATTTAAAATATTTTGGAAATATTATTCAAATATATATATTATTATATATTTTCCAAAATATTTTTTGACACTAATAAATGATAAAACAACAGGCAGTCACAGGATCAACCATTAGTGAGGGAAGTCTCAGATTATTTGGGTCCACATCCTACTTGCTCCCACTTCCACAGCAACAACATTTGCACAACACATTCCACCAGAACTATTAATGTGCAGCGGTTAGAGCTTTTAGTTAATCTATAGCCTAAAGATGTTTTTTCTATTAGAGACAACATTTATTGTAATCTAAAGATGTTTTGTCTATTAGAGACAACATTTATTGTAAACAGTGTTTAAATTTTGTATAAATACTTCTTCTTTTGAAGTATTAGGTGTCAATTGTTTAAGATCAAAAATGTTAGTGATTTGTTGGAGCATTGTAAGTTTTTTTTAAAGCACTGGAGCATCAATACTAAGCAGACCATTCATAGGATTCTTGTGCCTTAAATACTGGTGATTTTTTTCTTATGTTAAAGTGTTTCACTGTCATCTCTTCACTGTAATCATCTAAATTCCAATTGAAAAACAGAAAATCTAGATTCACTGTATGAGCCCTAAGTTCTATGTAATTTGAGGAGACAAATTACATATGTGTGGGTTGCCATGCATGCCCTAAATCAATCATCTTAAGTGTGTCAAGAGAATGTGTGTGCACTTAATTGAGAGGCCCTAAAGGAATTATATTTTGGAGCAACAAAAAATAGTTAATAGGGTTGGTTTGTGTGCCCTAGTTCAATGAAATTAGTGATAAGGGGACAAATTTGTAAAGCCCTAAGTACAATGAGTTTGGTGTAGAAAAATACTATTGTGAGGGATGCTCTTTGAGGCCCTAAGTTTAGTCATCTGAGGGGCAGTTAGGGATTGATAGAGGGACGACCTTGAAGGTGCTAAGTTCAACATTCAGGGAGCATCTAGAAGGTTGATAGAGGGAAGAATTGGAAGGCCCTATGAATAATGATCTAAGGAGCAACTAGAAATTGTTAGAGGGTAGCCTAAGTTCATTGACATTGGAGCAATCATGCCATTGATAGAAGTTATTTTGCTTAGTTGAAGATGAAATCATTTTGAAGTTGTAGAACTACTTGTGAGTAGTAGAAGATGTGGCAAAGGACCTTCTAGCATTTCAAGGTACGTGGATCGAAAGGGCTAAGTTGAGTGCTCCTTCAACAACTAATTCAAGTGTATCTTATTCAAGGTTATATTGAGTGTCATAAGTTGCTGATCTCATGCCCTAGTTGTTCTTGTATCAAGGCTAATTGTAAAGGCCATGATCCATGGTACAGAAGCCCTATGTTTTTTGTATTAAATGTTGTAATATAACAAGTTTTAGGTTGAAAAGTTCTCCTGTGAGCTACACTGATTCACTATTTTGCATTTTCCACTATGTAAAGTGCTTGTGCTATGGAATTTTAGTGTGTTCGTGATAATGTCTTAGACATAAACCTAATTCTGAAGTGACGAAGAAAAATAAACATGTTAGGGTCCTATAATTATAGGAAATCTGATGATTCATATATTATTTGTTGCTCTCATGATGAAGCTTTTGGCTTGCTGACTCGCCTCGCTTCCTCTCCATTTTGCATCATCCTTAGCTTCCTACTTTATCACCCACTTTCCTTGTTAATTCATCTAAATATTACCCCAGCATAAGCCGAATACCTGCTTTCAAATAATTAAGAATAGGTTTGTGTGACAAAAAGGTTATATATTGCAGAGCTTCTGGTTTTAAAGCCTTGGATTTTATTGAAATTTGCATAAAAAATAAGATTGAAAGCTTAGCTCTCGCTTCATCTCCATGCAACCTACATTCACAATACCTAAGCCTAGCACACCTAACACCAAGCACAAGTGGGTAGCCTTGGGCTTATTTTTTCAAAACACAATGTAACTATGGGCTTATATAAACCATCATGAAGAATATTCCCTTTTGAATGTGGGATAAATCCCATAAAGTAAATATATATATATATATATATATTTACCCCTTACTTCACAAAACCCTATTAATATAAATTTTTGGAATTTATATTAATTTCTCTTCGCAAGCCTATACTACCTCTTCCCCTACAAAGTCAACCACTGGCCCACCCCGCACTAAGAATTAAAGCCCATTCATTTTTATTTGCCTCGAGATTTGTAAAAATAAATGAACGGTTAAAATTCCATATCACGCCCTTAAAACATCCAACACTTAACACTCAAAAAGCACACGAGATTAGTGGTTTTCCTAGTCCACCTTTTTTCTATGTAGCAACCCCACGTTATCCTCAAAAACAATACCACCTACCACTTTAAAGTGGTGCGATAAACCATTAACTGTTTTGGTTTTGAATCTTATAAATGTTACGAGAATATAAGGTGAATTAATTTCAAGTGAAATACAGGTAAAATTATACAGCTACAGGCAATATGAGACTAAGGTTGTGGAAATAGATTCAAAGGTAAAATGGTTTTACAGCAATATGAGACTAATGTTGTGGAAATAGATTCAAAGGTAAAATGGTTTTACAACGACACATGAAATAAAATTCATGTATACCATGAATTTATGAAAATAAAAGGGAAAATTTCACATGAAATATTGCCTAAGGTTGTGGAAATAGATTCAAAGGTAAAATGGTTTTACATCGACACATGAAATAAAATTCATGGATACCATGAATTTATGAAAATAAAAGGGAAAATTTCACATGAAATATTGCCTAAGGTTGTGGAAATAGATTCAAAGGTAAAATGGTTTTACAACGACACATGAAATAAAATTCAAGGATACCATGAATTTATCAGAGAAAATAAAAGGGAAAATTTCATATGAAATTAATGTACAGGAGAGCAAAGATAACATTCATGTAAATGCATTTCACAATAGAAGATTATGGTGAAATCAATTTAGAGGCATGGTGAAATCAATTTACAGGTGTAAAATCATGTTGCAAGTGAAAGTAAAAGAGTAAAGTGAGAATACTCTTCCAACCATACAAATCAACACATGGTTTTGCAAAACCATCCAAGTATTCTACAAGGGTAAAAGGAATTTACATAGAGATAAAATGAATTTATAGAGGAAGGAGTAATAGGAACAAAACTACACATGGTTTTCTGAATTCATGGAAAGAGAAAACAAAACCATGGATTGGAAACAACACATAGTTTTGTAGAAATTTAATTATAAATTTCATTTAAAATATTTTGGAAATATTATTCAAATATATATATATATTTTTTTCTAAGTAAAGACTAGTTCTATATTAAAGAAATAAAAATATGTACATGGATTTCAGACCTTCCGAGGAGGCCGAGGCAAGTCCTCATACAATAAAACCTGGACCATACTGTCTATCCGTTCAAGCCGATTTAAAAAAAACCCTCCATAGTTCTGATGTGTCTTGACATTCTGACTGACTCGATTTAGACTGCAATTAGCATAACCATCAGGGATCATAACTAGACAAAACCAGTTAACATAACAGACTCTAGTACAGAGAAGGACAACTGTAATAGATTGAAACAGACAGGAAGAAATAGACTGAGACATTAGACTGAAACAAACAGGATGAAATAGCTGCATTAACACCGACACAAGTTCAAAAAAGCTTGGCAAATGCACCCGTTGAAGATTAGGCTGCATGGCTGGGCGACGCTTGCTGCTCCTCTTTCTCCGGACTGGGCGAGGCCAGCCAAGTGACAAACCCTTCCTCATCTAGAATCGGTTCTCCACGCGAGTCAGTGACCAGGTGAAGGCAGCCAAAGCCATGCTGAGAGTGGTCGCTGATCGTTTCCTTCTCCATAGCAGGATTGGATGGCGGTGGGTCTCCCTGAACCGGGGCTTCCTGAACCGGGGTATCCTCGAGACAATCCGCTTTGTAGACTAAACCGTTCATATCCCCCAGTAGAATGCCACTTTCCTGAGCGCTTGCTGAAGCAGGGGAAGTCGAAATGGGGGCGCTGGGCTCCTCCTCAGAAATATACACAGTGAGATTAACCACCACCTCTGGTCTGATGAGCCGGCTCGGGAACCTGAGACGGAAGGCTTGATAAGTGCCTTGCGGAACAAGGCTCTCCTGCTCCGAACTCGGGGAAGAGGGGGGAACAGAAGCAATTGGGGCAACAGGCAGCAGATCCTCATGAGCAGGGCCGGCTCTAATACCCGACCTACCTCCACGTCTCGGAACGCCCCTACTGCGTGGCATGGTGCTCAGAGCCAGAGACCCGAAAAGCCGTTCAAGCTCGTGAACACTGGATGCGAGAGTATCCCTGCTCATTCCCCAAGCATCGACAGAGGAGCATTGTCCATGAATTGGCACAGAATTCACAATATAAAGAACAGAGACGGTAACCTCCGCGGGAGTATGACGCTCCTCCATTAAACTGGTTCGCATCGAGGTCAGAGCTGCCATGCTCGCCTTGAATGCAAAATCCTCTCGAGACTGATCCAAAGTGCAGTCACTTACCTTGAGCATTAACTGTAAACCGCCCTCCCAGATCGCCAGGTACACATGCCTGCCATCCGTCAGCATCGAAGGTGTCGTGGCGCGCGGCATTCTTAATGACTAGTATAGGCACCCGCATCCGGGTTATTCAAATATATATATTATTATATATTTTCCAAAATATTTTGTGACACTAATAAATGATAAAATAGCAAGGTCGTCACAGGATCAACCATCAGTGAGGGAAGTCTCAGATTATCAAGTCAGAGGATCAACAAGCAGTTGAGTGAATTACTAAGAAAAAGAGAGATACATCTACATCTTCTAGTTCATCTGCCAGCACAACCACAAATTTGGGTCCACATCCTACCTGCTCCCACTTCCACAGCAACAACATTTGCGCAACACATTCCACCAGAACTATTAATCTGCAGCAGTTAGAGCTTTTAGTTAATCTATAGTCTAAAGATGTTTTGTCTATTAGAGACAACATTTATTGTAAACAGTGTGTAAATTTTGTATAAATATGTCTTCTTTTGAAGTATTAGGTGTTGATTGTTTAAAATTAGAAATGTTAGTGATTTGTTGGAGCATTGTAAGTTTTTTTTAAAGAACTGGAGCATCAATACTAAGCAGACCATTCATAGGATTCTTGTGCCTTAAATACTAGTGATTTTTTTATTATGTTAAAGTGTTTCACTCTCATCTCTTCACTGTAATCATCTAAATTCCAATTGCAAAACAGAAAATGTGGTGAATAGGATTTACTTTCAAGTACCTTATTCTGGCTACTTTTGCAATCTGTATGTTTTCTGCTGAAGGCCACACTAAAGAATTCTTGATTGATCTTTAGTTTTTCCTGATTGATTGAATGGCAAGCTAAAGAATTCTTAATTTCTCTTTAGTTCTGCTAAAGGTTTTCATTGTTCTGCCATCATCCACTTATTATTCTAAAAGATCCAGTAAATATTCCTAACTTGACACACTAAAGAATTCTTGATTGATCTTTAGTTCTGCTTGATTGACTGAATGCCAAGCTAAAGAATACTTAATTTCTCTTTAGTTCTGCTAAAGGTTTTCATTGTTCTGCCATCATCCACTTATTATTCTGAAAGATACAGTAAATATTCCTAACTTGCCCTGTGTTTACTCTGTGAAATATTGATGCAACCATTCAGTTTACCTCTTGACTCCATTGACCAATAGATTCTAATTAAATTGAATACAACCAGTGTTCCAAAACCCAAAACCCAAGTACAATCATAACTAGTCTAACATTTTCAAGCAGCAAAGATAAATTCTACAGAGAGAGCCCTCTTTGGGATTGGAAGGGCTAGATTCCCATCCCGAAGTTGGTTTGATGTTACATTCTTGTGATTTGCCCTACAACCTTCAAGTTACTGGGTGATAACACAACATTCCATAATGGTTGTCCAAGATTAATACATTGGTGTTAAAATTACAAAATCAATTCCTAAATTTCTTTGAAAATATATATCTTCCATAGGAAAAAAATTGTAATTCTATTCATTTTGTAGAAATTATTCAAAATTACATTATGTATATACACACCCTATTTGTATTCCATAATGTTTTTGAATATCTATTTTTTAAGCTTGTAATATTATTTTACATACTTTCCAACTTTTTCCCAAAATTTACTACATAAAAAATGGTGAGAATTAAGTTTTTCACTCTGCTAGGAGATGCGGTCTAGCAGACTGTAAAACAAAAAAGATATAAAATTTTTTTTATTGTTCAGGAATATTAAGTCCTCTCTTCCTGAGTAAGGAGGCCCCCATAGGGCCTTTGGTATAAATCATATGAGTTTTCATCTCACTACTCCATGATCCACCAAAGAACTTATTCCATTGCCAACCCCTCTTTTGAGAGTTGATTAACTACGTAGTTTCGCTCCCTATAGATGTGAGAACATGTAAAGAAATTAAAAGATTCTTCAAGTTGCAATGTTTCTTCCAAAATATTTATGAGTAAGATGTTTCTACAAGATTTTGTTTTTTTTATCCAATTAATTATTAACATAGAATCCCCATAGACTTTTATATATGTTCATTTTTTTTCTAATGCAAAGAACAACATGTTTTTACAACCTAATATTTAAGGCTAATTATTTGTCCCAAGGCTGATTATTTTACATGAAAGAAGTGAGATTTCGAGAGAAAGAGAATGAATACTCCTTCGCTCTTCTACCCTGAATTACTAGAGGCTCCATCAAAATAAGCCCACGACATAAAGCGGTAAACATTTTCCATTGCTATCACTCTTGTTGTTCTACGCCTTTTTCCTGCAAGAAGTGGGATAAAATTTCTAGAGCTTCTACAACTAAGTGCTCTAGGGGCGAAGTTTGTCCTGAAAAAAGCTTATGTTTTTGAGCCAAACACACCCCCCAGCATATGATCAAAGGGAGTGCTTTAAAAGCACGATAGATAGGATTTGAGAGTTAGGTCCTCCAAGATCCCTCTAAATCCTCCCCTTCCCATGCACCACTTTGTCCCACAATATTCATGCACACATTCCATATCTTCTTATAGAAGGGACACTTCATGAACACATTTGGGGATGCTTCTTCACTGCACTTTTACAAGGAGAACCATCTCAGCCAGATCACAAATCTATTTTGTATCACGTCCCAATTGGGGACCTTATTCTCCATCAAAAACCACAGAAAATGCATCTGATCTTGGGGGTGTAGGTTCCAAAGTGGGAAATACTCCAAACTAATTCATCATCTCTATCTATCATCCATATACGAACTTTTTTTAGGGCATTTAGGAAGCCAATTTATTCATATTGGAACTATTCCTCTAATCCCAACCCTTCTATGGATATCCATCCTTGTATCCAAATGGTTGTGTTGGTTGGGCTACTGATATGAAAATGTTTGGAGAATCCTTTGTTTCTTAGGTTGTCAATTAATGGTTAGGGAAGTATATGCACATCACCACTACCTATCCATGGATCAAGACTAATTCTTACTCTGTCACTATTTCCCACTCTCCATGCTAGTCCATTTTTGATGAGTTCGAAGGAATTTAGTGCTGCCCTTCATATGACTAAAAAGTTCGCCCATGGCTTATGCACGCTTCTTATCCAATCCTTTAGCAAACTCAAAGTGATGTATTTTTTAGTGACTACTAATTTCCATAGGCTCTATGTTGAGAGCAGTCCCCTTCCACAATTAGTATCCAAATACTTTGAGAACAAGAAGATATTCTTAAGGCCGAAACCTCCAAAGAGCTATGGCACTACTAGTTTATCTCATTTGACCTAGGAAGAATTTAACAACCCAAAATTTGGCCCTGGATTCTTGTATTTTTGGAAGCTATGTAAGATCAATTTTAGTTCTTCTATAGATACTTCTCCCATGATGTTCATGTTCTCCTCATCATTAACAAACCTTCATAAAAGTTGTGTTGTTCTTATTACATTTTCAATTGAGGCCCCAACTGGAGAATGAAAAATATTCTCAAAGTGACTATTTACCAAGGCTGATAAGCCTTCAAATTTCGAAACCTCCCTTCCTGTGGGATCCTAGATTTTTCATATGGTATTGCAAACATTCCTTTCCTCGGTGTAAACTTGGGAAAAATTGGTATTTTCATCTTCACATTCCAACCAAATCGCCCTGCCTTTTAGACGCCATTTCTTCTAAGAGAAATTTTTATTTCTATTCTAATGAGTGTCTCTATAGAATTAATAGAATTGAAACCTTATTCTTATTGATTTTCAAGAAAATGAAGTTGCTTTTTGATCTCCACAATTCCTGAATGGATTCCAAATTCTTCTTCTTTTTCCATTCCTTCATTTTATATTTGATCAGTTTTAATTGGCTTTGAAATGTAGTGTATTTGAGGAGCCCTATTGGGGGTCAAAATATTTCTAGTGAGTGTTCACTAAGGTTAAGAAATCCTCTTCTTTTAACCAGGAGGAGTTCATCTTGAAAGGGTTGGCCATCTTCTACAATTCCCCTTTTGTTTCCAAAAATATTGGGGAATGGTCCGATTCTCCTAGACCAACTCCTATCCACTATTTGATAAGGGTAAATCTATCTACCAAGGATTCCAAATGTAATAACTGATCTATTATCTTAGCTACCTTGTCTACCACTATGCAGTGATTCCTCTAGGTGGGGACTAGTTTGACTGGTTCCACATCCACTGGCTTTCTCCATTATACTTTGAAAAAAAAGTAGTCCTTACCCTTGGACCCCAAGACTAAGATACACCGAGGGAAAAATTCAAGTCTCCTCCTATTGCTAAGGCATTTGACCTTATTATGGATTTGTCAAAGATTTTTTCCCAAAACTCCTTTTGGTTGAGAGAGGGAGGGTCCATATGTATTAAATAGTGTAAAAAATGTTCCAAGTTCCTCTAAAAAGATATCAACTCCTAACCCTAAATCCATGCTCTAAGAGTTTGAAGCTTGAATTTTTTTCTTTTCCAACTCACAACTATCCCCCCTAATCTTCCACTGGAATTTATACTCAGGAACCTCCAACCATCTAATAGAGTTTCTAGACAGTTGGCTATTGAGTCACCCTCTCCTAGGGTTTCTTGTAGAAAAATTACATCCAGCCTACTAACTTATACTAACCTCTGCAGAGCACGTCTTTTATGTGGGCATGATAAACCCTTGCAATGATAAGAGAGTAGTTTAATTTGGGAACCCCTCCCAGGGCTGTCAATGCTCTAAGCACCCCATGACTAGATTGTTGTTTCCTGTTGCTAATTCTTCTCATGCCTTTTATTTAGATTTTTTCAATTGATACTTTCTACCCCTTCGCGTTCCTTCAGTGATCGAGAGGAAGAGGCTACCCAATCCATTCATAATACACTCCTTTTATGGAAAAATTGACCAGAGTGCAGATTATACACAACTACTCTTGCATCTGAGGTCTCAAAGCAAGATTTTAAGGTAGATGATATAAGGGAGGAGTAATCACTCTGCACTTGTGGACACAGGAACATGACTTGAGCAAGGGAGTAAGGCGGGAGGAGGGTTTCATGGTAGAGTGGGATACTTTTACTTCCATAAAATCCCCATAACTCCCAACATTTGACCTTGAATGACACATAAAATTTTCATTAAAAACATGGGAAAGAGATGCTGGGTAAGGAGGCAAGATTATATCTTCCTTTATCTCATTCATTCTTCTTGTTATCGAGTCTTAAATCATGTTCTCTTGTTATACCCTTGGGAGATCTTTTTCCACGATTCCATGGAAACCTGATAGTAGTTGAGCATTTGGTTCCTCTGAAACCTATACTGGGTCCTTGCTCCTAGTGCTAGAGCCCTATTTCTTGCTAGGGATTGTGTGTGCCTTTTTGTGTAATCAGAGCTCACAATATTTTGCCAAATGTTCATACTTTTTGCATTGCCTACATCTGAATGGGATGCTTTTGTAATCCAAGATCTGAATTCTTTCATCCTCTTTCATGATATAGATATCTTCTTCCAACCCTTCCCGTAGATCAATATTAATCATTATACAGGCTATGGAAATGTTCCTCGTCGTGAAGTAGGAGAAATCATGTTCCAGGAAATTTCTCAAGGAGTTCCCAATATCTTTAAAGTCTAATGCTTCCCAATAGTATGTAGGTAGGACAAGAAGTCTTACCAAAATTAGAACTACATCCATTATTTCCCACTTGGCATCGAAAAGAGGCATCCAGGATTTGAAGATTACCAACGTGGAATCAATCTTCCAAACTCTTTGAGAAATCCACTTTACATTAGCTACTTCCTTTATTTCAAGTGAATCCAACCCCTAGCCAATAAGGCAACATCTGCGGGGGATCTTGACTATAGGTGCAATTTCATTATCCACCCAATATTTTAGGGAGGATATGCTGAATTTCCTACCCTCAGCATGCCTTACTAGAGATTTATCTGCCATTTCTTATGCTTTCTACATTGTTACATTCACCCCCAAAATCAAGGATAGTCTTTCTCTTCTTTCCTTCTTTACACACCAACTCTTTTTATGTTTTCCACTCTAGTCCTATTCAGTAGGTTTTAAGCTCGTACAAAAATTACCTGCATGCGAATTCTAAAACACAGAAAATAAACAATGCGAGAGCTTAACACATAAAACACATATGCACAGATATTTTCCTCTGGATCCCAAAACCGGGACTACCAACTTGATTTTTAATATGTTCCTCTCAATGTTAATATACATATTTATACATGCCGAAGCATTCAATACCATGGACCAAAAACCATCACGTCCAAAACCATGGACCGAAAACCATCGCGTCCAAAACCATGTGCAAAAATCATGCATAAAACCATAGGTAGGTCCATCCAACCTAATATAGGGTCCAAAAAAAAAAATTATGGGCCGCTACCCCAGACCCCATAAGGTGGGGATACCTACACTGCTCAAACCCCTTGTGACCCCCCCCGCTACATATTCGGCGCAACGAAGGGGTGGCTCCGCCTCCCTTCCAACCCCCGGGTTAACTACATGGGCTAGTCATGGAAAGAATATAACACAACCCAACATTCTCCCACTTGTTGTTTTCTTTCCACAGGGGACCACAAGAGAGCTTAGTCATTTATCCAGCCCTGCAATGCTCATTATTTCTCTACACCAAGAGAACTTCTCAGAGCTCACAGATTTTGTCAATGCATCTGCAGTATTCTTCAAAGTGTCCACCTTTACCAGCAACACCTTTTTGTCTTCTATCATATCCCTCACAAAGTGATACTGACCATCAATGTGCCTTGTCTTTGAATGATATGCAGGGTTCTTTGCCAAGAAACTTGCACTTTGGTTGTCACAGTCTATCCTTATAGCTCCCTATACTAACCCCATACTTGAACACAATATCTGCAACCAAAATACTTCCTTGCTTGCATGAGTGGTTGCCATGTATTCTGCCTCTATAGTTAATAGTGCCACTACAGATTGTTTCTTACTCATCCAACTGACTGCACCTCCAAATAGGTTAAACACATACCCACTTGTAGAGGTTCTTTGATCCAGATCTCCAACCCAGTCTGCATCAACAAAGCCACAAATATCCAACACTCTATCCAATCCTGGTCTTCCTTGGTAGCACAAACCATAATAACTAGTGCCACATAAATACCTGAAAACCCGCTTCACTATTGTCCAGTTCTCCTTCCCTGGTTTTGACATAAACCTGCTCAATACTCCCACTGCATGTGCAATGTCTGGTCTAGTACAAACCATCACATACATTAGGCTACCGACTGCACTTGCATATGGAACATAGGACATGTCCTCTTCCTCTTCTTGTGTCTTGGGACACTGTTCAGCAGATAACTTTACACCTACAGGAATAGGAACCTTCACCGGTTTACTATCCTGCATATTAAACCTCTACAATATTGTCTCGACATACTTCCTCTGGTTTAACCAGAGCTTCCTCTTTGTTTGATCTCTTTTAATTTCCATGCCCAAAATATAGTTTGCAGCACCAAGATCTTTCATGTCGAATTTGGAGGACAAATGGGTCTTCAAATCTTGGATAATTTCTTTGTCATTTCCAACTAGCAACATATCATCCACATACAAGGCCAGATAAATAAAATGGTCACCAATTAATTTAAAATACACACAGTGATCTTCTTTGCTTCTGGTGAAGCCAAGTCCCCGTATAAATGTATCAAATTTCTGATACCACATCCTTGGCGACTGTTTTAACCCAGATAGAGACTCCTGTGACTTGCATACCAGTTCTTTCTTACCCTTCACCGTAAAGCCTTCAGGTTGCTTCATGTAGATTTCCTCTTCCATATCCCGTGAAGAAATGTTGTCTTCATATCCATTTGTTCTACCTCAAAATCAAAAGCAGCATCAACAAATAAAAGTAATCTAATAGAAGTTACCTTGGCAACAGGAGAAAAAATATCACCAAAATCAATTCCCAGCACCTGGGAATAACCTTTTGCTACCAACTGAGCTTTGTATTTCTCCACCTTTCCTTCTGCATTTGTCTTCTTCTTGAACACCCATTTGCTGCCAATGGGTTTCCTTTGAGCCGACAACTCCACCAGATCTCAGGCCTCATTTTGTGCAAAGATGCCATTTCATCAACCATGGCCTCTTTCCAGAGTTTTCCATCCTCTTAATCTACTGCTTCCTTCACAGTTCTGGGATCTTCATCAGTAATAGATAAAGAAAAATTTGAACAAAAAGCATATGGACTATACCTTTCTAGCTGCCTTCTTTCTCGAACTGATCTTCTCACACCCGGAGTTTGTGGCTCTTCATCTTCTGATTCTGCCTCTACTGTAGAGTCTGATTCTTCCTCCTTTAGCTCAAACTCTATCTTCTAAGGTTCCTTTGGTTGGACTTCATATTTAATAACATCTTTCACCTCTCTGAACACCACATCTCGGATGTACACAACCTTCCTTGTTACTGGCTTCCAAAGCTTATAGCCCTTTAAACCATCCTTATACCCAATAAAGATGCACTTTTCATATCTACTATCCAACTTGGTTCGTTTCTCCTTTGGAACATGTACATATGCATCACATCCAAATACCCTCAGATGTGAAAGAGATGGTTTCTTACCAGTCCATACCTCTTGTGGAGTCTTATTCTCCAACGCTGATGAAGGTGATCTATTGACCAGGTAACATGTTGTCTCCACTGCCTCTGCCCAGAATTCTTGTCCTACCCTGGCACCACTGAGCATGCTTCTTGCCCTTTCCATCAACGTCTTGTTCATTATTTCTGCGACTCCATTTTGTTGAGGTGTATATGGAGTAGTCTTCTACCATGCTATACCACACTTCTTACATAATTCTTCAAATTCCTTACTACAAAACTCTCCACCATTATCTTTCCTCAACACCTTTATCTTCTTCTCTGTCTGGTTTTCCACCAGAGCCTTAAATTCTTTAAACTTGTCAAAGACTTCAGATTTCTTCTTAAGGAAATATATCCATGTATTCCTTGAGAAGTCATCTGTAAATGATACATAGTACATAGACTTACTCATTGGTGGAACCTTCACAGGTCCAAACACATCAGTGTGCACAAGCTCTAATTTCCGTTTCGCCCTCTTACCACCAGAGGGGAAACTCACCTGATTCTGCTTCCCATATACACAATTTTCACAGAAATCAAAATCCAGAGAGCTATTACTCATACCTTCTACCATACCTTTACCATGAAGTATTAAAAGGTCCTTCTCTCCATTATGTCCAAGCCTTTGATGCCACAGCATGGTCTTCTCTCCAGAGACCACTAAATTTTCTGCTCCACTTTCAGGAACCACGAAATTATTGCACCCATCAATAATAGTGCTACCGTGCAGCTTGTACAAAGTTCTAATTCAAACTCCCTGCATCAATACCAATGCCCCTCGAAACATCTTGCAGGTATCCTTCTCAAACACTGTTTTTACACCTGCATCATCCAGCTTGCTTACAGAAATTAGATTTCTGGCTAATGCAAGAATATGTAGAACACCCGGAAGTATTCTAACCCCTCCACCTTGCAACTTCAACTTTACTTTTCCGCGACCAACGATTCTAGCCTTCCTGTCATCCCCCAAGAAGACATCACCACCATCATATTTCTCATACTCGCAGAACCACTCTCTATGGGGAGTGAAGTGAAAGGATGCACTTGAGTCAATCAACATGCCTCATGATCTACATGTGTATTTGAAGAAGCCAAGTACACATCCCCACTTTCATCTGAGGTGGTTTTCGCCTATGCAGAGGGAGCATCATTAGATCCCTTTCCTTTATCAAGAGCTTTATATTTACAGTCCTTTTGTAATTCCCTTCCTTTCCGCATTTCCAGCACACCACCTTTACAGGTTTTCTTGGAGATTTAGATCTCCCTCTAGATTTAGATCTCCCACTCGATGACTTATTTTTGTTTCTATTCTGGGACTGTCCTCGTACAAATAAGGTATCACCATTCTGGCTCTCCATATTTTTCTGTGTCATCTCCTCCGTCAGTAAGGATGGACTATTTCATCAAACTGCAAGGCAGTTGTACTGCTACCTATTGCAATAACCAGACTATCCCAGAATCTGGTAGAGAACACAACAAACTGATGCAATTATCTTCATCTAAAATTTTAATATCAACAGATAATAACTGACTTACCATAGTATTAAATGCGTTCATATGCTTTGTCACCGAGTTTCCATCTTTCATCCTCAGGTTATACAGCTTTTTCCGCAGGAACAGTTTATTCACCAGAGACTTAGATTGGTACAAAGTCCCTAACTTGTCCCACAAAGCCTTAGCCATAGCTTCCCCTGATACATTCATTAATACTGAATCTGAGACACAAAATCATATTGTGCTCTTTGCCTTCCGATCTAACTTCTTCCATTCTTCATCGGACAATCCCATTGGTTTAGTACCCATATCTACTGTGATCCACTCATCTTTATCCACCAAAGGATCCTCCATCTTGAGTTTCCACAACTCAAAACTCTAACCATTAAATTTCTCGATCTCTATCTTTCCACTGCTTGTCATCTTCTTTCACCACCAGAATCGATCTCGCAGATCTCCCACTGAACAGGGTCTACCACAGGCCCGAGCGAAACCCCTCAGCAATAAAGGCATCCCCTTGAAGCCGCAACAACTCCGATACCAAATGTAGGTTTTAACCCCGTACAGAAATTACCTCCATACAAATTCTAAAACACAGAAAATAAACAATGCGAGAGCATGACACATAAAACACATAGACACAGAGATTTTCCCATGGATCCCAAAACTGGGACTACCAGCTTGATTTTTCATTATGTTCCTTTCAATGTTACAATACATATTTATACATGCCGAAGCATCCAATACCATGGACCGAAAACCATTGCGTCCAAAACCATAAACCAAAAACCATCGCATCCAAAACCATGTGCGAAAATCGTGCACAAAACCATAGGCAGGTCTGACCAACCTAATATAGGGTCCAAAAACAAAATTTTCCGGGGCGCTACCCTGGACTCCATAGAGTGGGGTTACCTGCACCCCTCAAACCACCTCACTACGCATTCAACGCAACGAAGGGGGGGCTCTGGCCCCCTTCTAACCCCCCAGTTAACTACGTGGGCTAGTCGTGGAAAGAATATAACACAACCTAATATCTTTGAAGACTAATGCATCCCAATAGTATGGAGGTAGGATAAGAAGTCTTACCAAAATTAGAACTACATCCATTCTTTCCCACTTGACATCGAAAAGAGGCATCCAGGATTTGAAGATTACCAGCATGGAATCAATCTTCCAAACTCTTTGAGAAATCACTTTACATTAGCTACTTCCTTTACTTCAAGTGAATCCAACCCCTAGCCAATAAGGCAGCATCTCGGGGGGCTCTTGACTATAGGTGCAATTTCATTATCCACCCAATATTTTAGGGAGGATATGCTGAATTTCCTGCCCTCAGCATGCCTTACTAGAGATTTATCTGCCATTTCTTATGCTTTCTACATTGTTATATTCGCCCCCAAAATCAAGGATAGTCTTTCTCTTCTTGCCTTATTTACACACCAACTCTTTTTATGTTTTCCATTCTACTCCTATTTTACCTTTTGGCTCAAGATTTTCCTAGAGACTGAGAGGGGTTCCTTCCCTGAAAACATTTCTTCATTTCCTTCTTCATTCTGACCTTCTCCTTACATAAATGCTAGAATATCCCTCTGGAAGTTGTTCAAGGATGGTTGTGTTGTGGGTCGCTAGAGAGGAAATGTTGCTGGAAGAGCCATTGTAAAAAAAAAAAACCTTCACTAAGTCAAAAACTCTTAGAGAAAAACTCATTAGCCTGAAAAAGTTTGGGATCTGGCCCTAGATCCAAGTTTGTTTTAGTGAACCTGGAAACAAGGGTGGTTAATTCCATGGAACCCCATGGAAAGCCTGAAGATCCCTAACTCCATTCCTTTGAGCCAAGATTTAATATCCATTGTGTTCACACACCCAAAAAGAACAAAGATGGGTTAGATTCTTTTAAACCTGGAGATGGCAGTCGAGCCATTTCCATGCTTTTGATAGCTAATAGGGGTTCAAAATGGGGATCCATAACTGTCTGAACCTTAGAATTGTTACCTTCTTGCTCATAGAGTGTATGCCCAAATATGATATTTATTGCTTTCTTTCAGTTCATAATATACCAACTCTTCATCCTCCATCAAAAACCCTAGACTAGTGACTGATATGTCATCCAAGATTCCACCCTTCTTGTTCCTAGCTCATCCCAACGACCTTCCAGTTAGAGGATAAAACCTATTTT
Source organism: Pinus tabuliformis (assembly GCA_031772625.1). Lineage (NCBI taxonomy): Eukaryota > Viridiplantae > Streptophyta > Pinopsida > Pinales > Pinaceae > Pinus > Pinus tabuliformis. Next base: position 721,800,689 of record CM062817.1, on the reverse strand, counting down.
TTTTGTGAAAAAAATGAAAAAAATTCTTCTTACCATTGTCAGAAAATGCTTACACTTAATGTCCTCCCTATGATTGACATATATGATAGCTTGTTTCTCCTTCACTACTTGTGGCCATATCCTTTCAATTCAAACCCTTGCCCCTTCGACAAGACACTTCACACTGCCACACCAAAATAGACCTTAAATTACCCAAAAAGTGTATTACAATAAAATAAAATTAAAAATGATGCAATAACAATTTTAGGTTATTATCAATATGTAATAATGATAATCGTGCCCTTTGCCAAGGACACGATGCTCATGTATTTATATGCCAATCATTTTATGTCAATATCATGAATGAGAAACAATAAGATATATAAATTAATTATAACTATTTGCCATGATATCTTACATCAAACTCTAAGTGATGGCTTTCCATAAATGTGGCTTATTGTTCGATGGGATATGGACTATCTCTTAGGTTCTTAATAACTAAAATATAACATTTAGGTGCTCAATTTGTTGTAATATAGGAGACATCGAAAGAGAATCATCATTAACTTTTTGGAATGGATTCGATACAAAAAGAAATTTATAAAATCCCCTCTTCGTCGAGTGGATGGAGAAAAGATGGAAATTTTGGAGTTTAAAGGGTCGATTTCAAATTAAAAGATACAAAAATCAATGCAAACAACTATTGAGTATAAACAGGATGATACGCCATCTTAATCTTGCCCAAAATCACTTGATCAATCCTTTTGAACTTCCAAGGAAGTAGTTGGTTTGATATCATTCATTCAATTTAGAATGGGAATAACATATTATATTCAATCACAAAAGGGTGGTGCCCACATCCTTATCAAATTCCTTCTAGACTATTCCAAATTAGACATCACGAGGTCCTCTTCAAGGTATGGTCAAACTCTTGAAACAATCCCCTATAGTTTTGGATAATTTGTGTAATTATGAATATAATAAAAACATGCAAGTGTTTGGTGTGGGTGGAACTGTTTTAGGTAGAGCTAGATATATTCTAGAAAACATAGAGGGGTTGATAAAACTTAAAAATGTTAAGTATTTTTGAAAGTGGGGGCCAATTATGAGGAATTTGTGTCTAGAAAAAATTTAAGTATATATTGAGGTATTTTAGGAAGAAAGGTGTAGATGATATTACTCCTAAAATGAGGGGAATTTGGGTCAGCTCAATCAGTTGTTGGGTTTTTGGGGCTAACAAGGTGTTTCATTATAATTGTGGAAGTTGTGGGGGAGGGGGGCATTATAGGAAGGAAACCCTTCATACATCATGGTAAGTAAAAGATGGCGAGGGAATTTGCGAGACAAACAAAAGAAAATGCATGGGGACCTTACAATGTGGTGTGCCTCAAGGAAAGTATCAAAATTATTTCACATGCCTTTGAAAGCAAGGGGTTTGAATACTTCCCCCTAAAAGTGCATTTCATAAGTTGGTAGATATCACAAACTAGACATAATTCTAATACAAGAGATAATGATTAAGCATACATATGAAGTGGATATTCTAAATGGGTTTCATAAAAAGTAGAAGTTTATGGCTCAATATTGAAATGGTATATTAGAGGGCTAAACACTACATGGAACACACTTTTTTGATGAAATTTTGAGTATGATACACTTTTCTATTTGGATTGAATTTTTGTCATTAAAACTTGATACAAATGTTTATATTATGAATACTTATGGTTCATTCAAAAATAAGTAGGCTTATTGGGATGATTTCTTTTTGTCAAATGTTGTTAAAAAGAACTATGTAATTATAAATTTGACTTGAATGTTGTTATAAACCAAAGAGAAGTCTAGGGATATGGAGATAAGATGGATCCTCTTACTACATATGCCCTTCATAAGATTGAAGAAGCCAATTTGCTTGACATGGAGCTTAAAAAACTCCCTCCAACATGGAGAAATAATAAGTTGGCAGAGGAGCTTAGTATGGAAAAAATACTTAAGAATTTTTTAACAAATGAAGCATTAATATTTAATTATGCTAGGTATAATAAATACTAGACTAGGAATAGTGGGCTCATCTAGCCCTTAATAACCTTGTAATTAGAAGAAAGGAGCATGGTAGAACTTGCTTCCAATCTTTCTAGATCTTAGGTGGTGGATTTTTAAAGCAATGTCAACCATGAATGCGAAAATAATTTTCCAGCTAGAGCTAATGTTACCTCTTACTCTAAGAGGTAATGCATTATATAGATATAGATAAAATAGATTTCTTCAACAATTGTTTTTACTAATGATCACAAACAATGTAAGATACAACATAAGATAACATTAAATTTTAAAGTAGTAGAAATTATGGAAATTTTTAGGAGGAACCAACCCTCAATGATGATGCTTCTTTAAGCTACCCTTCACAGGAAACAAAGGTGTTGTGCTTGTGCATATCTTAATAACCCCTCAATTAGAAGAAGGGAGTAGATGTGTTAGATCTTAGGTGATGAATTGTCGAAGCTTATTGAGTGGTAGTTCCTCTTAATTTATGAGATAATGCATTCAAATAATGGTAATAACAATCTATTTTTAACGTTGTATTTGAGTCAAACACAAAATTGGTGTATGAGGTATCCTAGTTTGTGAGACAAGGGAGTCCCTCCATATAGTAATTTGTATGCTAAAGTCTATGGAGATTTGCATACCATATCCCTTTAGATTTGAACATACAATCTTCTAGGAAAACTTCACAATGAAGCTCTAAACACTTCCATGCATTTCTTGGATAGTAGCTAGTGTAAATATGTTAGTGTGAATTAGACAACTAACCTAGTAAAGACATTGAGTGATAAAAAGCTTAAAACATTGATCCAGAACTTCTTATGTGAAGTTCAAATAAGTATTATTATTAACTTAAATCCATGCATTTGAAATCAAATTTTTTAATATGATTTTTTTAAATCGTTTATTTTTATCTCGCATATTACAAAATTTATATATTAAAAAAATTAAATCTATTTAAATTTAATATTGATTTAAGTTGATTTATTTTTTTAAATGTTATCTGGAATATATTATTATTATTATTTTAAGTGTAAGATAAATTTAAATTGATAATTTTTAAAAAATATTATCTACTTTTATGTTTTTGTTGGCTGACCTTGAGGGCATGCTTCCGGGATGCACTTACTCACTCTAGGAGAGAGCCCGACTATCTTAAATCATGCTAAGCTAAGGACAATGATATGTCCGCATATGGTTTTGGTTAAGGTCATCATAAAATAAAATATTTTACACATGAATCAATGGAAATTATTCCAAAGTACCAAAAACATTATTTTATTTTTTCTTTCTGATTTTTAGTGTAAGTTAAAGTTTAATTAAATTATTTAAAAAAACAAGTTTTTATATTTATTTATCAAATCATATATATAAGATTGTATATTTGGATTGGTGACCACTATTCACCCAATTAATCCAATATTGAATATTACACTAAATATTATGTAAACTGTTAAATATAAATAAACAAGTCCTCTAACTATCTATACACCACTCACCATATTATCACATAGACAAGTGAATAGTATTAATTCTTTCTTCTCACCACCATCATTATTAACCCAATTATACTTAAAAGTTAAAAAAAATTCCTAAAACTAACGAAGATGATGAGGAAAACCTACACAGAAAGATTTTACTCACAATATTTTAGTAGTTAAAGGGAAGTTTATTCCGTCTCTTAGGAATATTTCTTAAACGGGGTCAAACCTAGAGACGGCACAAAGACACCATTTATAATATACCATGAATTCAACTGTCTTCTATAAAAATCACTGCACAAAACAACCTTCTTAATTGAGGATAACATCTGGCAACCAAAGCACTACATAAAACATCATTTGTAATTGAGGATAACATTTGGCAGTAACAGTACATAAGACAATTTCAACAATTCTATGAATCCGGGAATGAGGAAAAGAACACCCTTGTAATAGAATGCCAGACCCATTATGCTTGGAAAAAATTGCGTCCCATATGTTGAAATAATGCTTATCATTGGTTTTAACCAACATACCCTGAAGTAGGGGGAAGGGAACACTAAAGTGAATTAGAGTGGTTGTGTTGTTTAAATATTCATGATTTTTATTTTTGGATGGAAAGTAGATACTTCACAGGTCCATCTTCATCCCATACCTCACTAAATATTCTCAAGGATCATGTATATCCAAATTTAACTTAGTTAGCTGTATACCCACCTATAATAATTGTAACTATGTGACCCTTGCTTTTCCAAAGAGAAATAGAAGAGGAACAAAAGACATTTATCAAGAGGGTGAAGAAGAAGTGATTAAGCACAATCAAAGAACAATGTTTGGAAAAGGAAGATAATATGAAGATGAAAAGGGGATGTAGGGATGGTGTTGAGCTAGATGGACAAGTGGAGTACATTGTAGGATTGGACATAGACCAATAAGCAAATGACAAATGTCTTCTTGTGGGACGATGGGGTGGTTGTCTCAATGGGATGTTATCTCCTCCACCCAGTTTCAAATCCCATGGGGGAGCACCATGGCCCGTATTAGTAAGGTTAGAAGGATATGCATCCAATTGAAATTTGGGATCCCGACTCTAGTTTTTGGTGGTCTCCAGACGTTTTGGTCCTATGTTTAACTATGAGTTTAAATATATGTGACTTATGCATTGTTACATATATCTGGGTAGGTTGCTAGTTCCCCATCAAACATTTTCCTTTGAAAAAAAAACAAATGACAAATGGTAGTTTGTAGGACAAAATATAAACCAAACATCAAAATAGAACTGGTTGTTGTTCAAGAGGATCTAAACAAATGATGAAACTAATCAACCCCAATTATTATTTATAATGTAGACCTCAAGAATAGTGTAGTAGTGATATGTAAAGAGAATATCCAAGGACTATTGGAATTGGAGGAAACAAAGGATTGCTTCCATGTATTAGGATATTTTTGTGGGTATCCGATACAATTCAATTAGAGGTTTGAAACCATCTATTGAAATGAGATCCATAGTTCAAAGTGCATAAGAGGTCAGCACATCAATAGTTTGCATTAACGATGATCAATTGACTCCCATGACAAGCACTTAAGATTGGAGTTCCATCCATAATGCATATGAAACTCACCCATAAGAGTATTAGGAAAAACCTATTAGTGGAGATGAACATTGAAGTATGAAGTCTCTTGAGTATTCCCTTTATGATTTCTAATTGTAATCAATCTATATGCACAATTTTATTTAGAATCTTCAAGACATAAACAACTAATTTTTTTGGGGGGCTTGGGGTTAAACTATTTAGTAAATTTGGAATTGAGCCACATTCTAAGATGTAGTGTCTTTTTGTGAGACATTTTTCATTTAGATTTTTTGAAATAAGAAAAGGGCCAGTAAAAAAAATGGATTTCTCAATTGTAATTATACAAATTTTTATTTTTATTTTTTAATTTGTCAAACACATTAGAGATGATTGGTTTGTGAATGAGAATTGACACATCAACTCAGAATGAAAGGATTTAAATTGTTGAACAAGTTCGCATCATCTTCACTTATTCCATGAATAAATCCTTACCTTAGAAGAATTACTTTTGTGAAACGACTATGTATAGGGAGTGCTCCATAAGATATGTAGTTTGGAGGATGGTTCATGTTCTCTTATCATTTCCAATACCGCCATCCAAATTTATACATAACATACTTTTCTGGCACCTCTATAGTGTAAAACCTATCATAATTTAGCTGTCAATTTTTAATTAGCATAGTCATCATTGGTTGTTATTTGCAAATATGGGTTGGCTCATCACCAATATTCAAGAAAATCCATGCCACCTAAAATGACTTATTTCCTTTTGGTTTTGGGTAGTTAACATGTTTCCTTATGTCTGAGGAAGATAATCTCTTAGCTAATTAAAAACAATTTTATGTCTTATGTCAAGATCAAAAGACAACATCAACCTAAATAGTGTTTGCAAGATATCAAATGTCCCTTGTGGTCATTGCTATTTCTACCTCTAGTGGGTCATGTGGTTTCTAGAAGCAATGAGCCTTAGTTCCTTACATGAGAGCACATATTACTCTAGACTATAGTTTAGCCTCTTGCTTGGGAGGTATTTTTCCTATAAAGCTATGTAACTAGTACATTATTGCGCTGAGAGGTGCTCTACAACCCGCTATGGGGTAGATGTCAAGCATAAATGTTTAACATTTAACATTTAATATTTAACAAATTTAATCTAATGTCAATGTAGAACCCAAATAAAATTTGATATAGAGGTAGATGTGTAAGCTTAAATATTTAAAATTTAACATTTATATGTGAGCTCAATTAAAAAATAATAAAAAGGTTAAAAGTAATATAGATCCAAGTATGGTGGGGATGTTGCAGTGTAAACATTCAAAATCTTGGCTTAGTAAAAAAATAAAAGTAATATCAATAATAAAATTCAATTTGTTATATTGTAAATTTGTTTTGCAGGTCAGCTTAGCCCCTCCAAGTTAGAAATTATGCTCAAGTAAAGTGGATATGTAAATAGTTGGCTCCAGTAGCAAAACTTGCATAAATTTTGGTGGGTAGTAAAAATCTACACATTTACAATTTTACTTCTACATAAGTTTTAAAGAAAACATAAATGATGTTGGGAAGTAAATCCTATAAATCTTATTCCTATCCATTTTTTATGCAAAGATATGCTTAAATTATGGTGGAAAGGAATTGGTGGTAGATATTTTATTTATTTGAGTATAAGTTATTAGTATTTTATTTTTGGAAGGTTTTTTGCAAAGGTTAAGAATAAAAAATCACTACACAAATATATAGAAATCATGCATGAATATTGCAACCATATCCATAAATTATGGCATAAAATATGCAAGTCAATTATCCACATGACATTGCATTATGCAAATGCTGCAATAAGACCTCAAGTTATGGTCCAATCAAATTTTGAAAATTATTTTTTTAATAATATCGAAAAATAAATATTTATTTTTCAAAGTAAACATTATAATTTGCATTATTCAATGCTAAACTAATAGTGATCAACAAACAAATCAATTCTTAGAGTCTTGCCTTGGTAGGGACTAATAATGATTCCATAATCATATTTAAATTTAATTAATAAGCACATAAAAACTAATGCTTACAATAAACCTACAATATAACATGTTTCTTAACCATGGATATCCACCCGCACTTTGCCATGGATATTATTAAATTGTAAATAGGTTTTGTTACAATACCATGACTTATCAATACCACATGTCGAAAAACCATAACTCATTTCACAATTAAAAAAATAAAATGTAAAATACTATAGACATTACATATAGCATTGATTACATAGAGTGAAAATTCTCCGTAATATGGGAGAGAGGGAAAATGAGAGAGAGAGACATAGAGGGAGAGATGGATCCAACCTAGATATGGTATGTGTACTTACAAACCAGCTTAGATACATCTTAACCCTATATCTATTGAGCACTAGAGGGATCAAGTCTCTTTTCACTTTAAAGGAGGTTTGTATCTCAAGATATTTGATCCCTCTGGTTGTTTGATAGATCTGGGGTTAAGATGGATCTAAGCTGGTATATAATAATTATTAAAATATTTTTGAGTATCATTCTCCTTCATTACCTTGATAGAAAAACGACATTACCTTGATAGAAAAACCATCTTGAGATGAAATGAATAATGTTGACGTGAAAAAGCTAGTATATAATAATTATTAAAATATTTTGAGTATCATTGTCCTTCATTACCTTGATAGACAAACGAACTTGAGATGAAATGAATAATGTTGACGTGAAATGTGTAGCCTATGACTTTGTTAGGTTGCACTATGTGGATCCCAACTTGATAAATAATATTACTAATCAAGTGATAGTTGTTGTTTTGTCTTCTTTGCTTGAACTTCAAATGCTTTTTTAGTAGTTGGCTTATAGTCAAAACAAACTTAATAGGTAGTTGTCCAATCTTTAATCATTTGCTATAGCAAATTCCAGATTCACTCTTTTCACTATAAACATATTCAAGCAAAAAACTTGTGAGGCAAAGTGTACTCCACCTCTATTGTTCCAAACTATAACAAACTTAAAAATTGCAAAATAACTATATATTAACTTTCATAACAAAATTCATAAAAATGTATGACTTATAAAAATAAAAAAAAACTTTATTTTAAGTTATAAGCAATCTTTTAGGTTACTTTTAATTTTTCATTCCATTCAAAATATTATAACGTTTAATCTCAACTCCAAATACTAATATTTGTTGGTATTTTATTTTTAAAGAAAATAAAATATTCTTTTGAACTTCAACTTCAAATACAAGTATTAGTTGGTATTTTATTTTAAAGTATCGAGGATGGTGGTTGTAAAGATATCAAAATGTAGAAGTTATATTTTAATAATAAAAGAGTATTGAATTTTATTCAAAATTTTAAAATATCTTATTAAAAGCCACGTCACTTATTAAAAAGTATGTTCACAAATTACAATCAAAAGGATGATACTAAATCTTCATGCACTTAACCACGACCTCACATCAAAGTTCACGCCAACCCAAGCTCTTGATGCAAGTCCCAAGCTCCACTAAACAAGCACATGATAATTTGAGCCATTTGGATAAAACAAGGTCATGAACATACAATGCTTTTCCATAATTCCATGTAATTATGTAAACCATTGAAAATTGATCAAAACTATCTCATATATGAAAAAAATTGAATGTAAATTGGTTAATAGATTGTTTAAGATCGTTGATGTAAAAGACTACATATTCTTTTAAGGAGTTAGTGAAACAAATATTGCTGAAATATTAAAGATTTCATCTTTCCTTTATGGGTCTGAGGGGTTCTCAAGGGATGAATTATAAACAATAATTGCATCATTTAAAAAGACAATAGTTTAAGCCTAAATGGGTGGATAATGGAGTTCTCTGCTTTTTTATTATTGTTTTTTATTACATAGCATGATTTAAAGGTTATTAAGAAGTTGGGTTTTAATTTCCTTTAGTCAATAAAATGTAAAAATGATCACAACTTATTAGTTAAATAGAAGAATGTAGCCAATAAAATGTAAAAATGATCACAACTTATTAGTTAAATAGAAGAATGTAGCCATGTCAAGAAAATATGGAGTTATGGTTTGAAAAATGTGCATGTATTTAGCTTATATTTAGAAACCAAAATGTTTTGGAAGATCGTGAGTAAAAGAGGATTAAGGAGACACATTATAGAATATAAATATATTTCTCGAGAGTGATATTTAAAGGGGATCAACAACCTAAGAAGCCTAGGGATGCTCTAAATCATTGGAAAGAATCAGTTTCATAATTTTTGGTGATTGAGGATCAATGAACCTAAGAGGTTGGATCAAGAGAAATTGTGAATCTTGGAGTTGATATTATTTTAAGTTTTGGTGACAAATGACTATTATCAAAAGTTACTATTGTGTTCCTACATCAAATGGGGCTATTCAAATTCAACAAATAAAAATTGTAATATTATCAAGTAAATGAATGGGCAGTTATATTAACTATCTCATAAAAGGGCATACTATATTAAGGAATGAACAAGACTCATTGACATATGATATGAATAAAATTCAAGGTGAATACAGTACTAAATTGAGTTATAAGGTCATGGATTTGTTAAGTAATATTAAATCTTGTTAATGATAGAACGAGGTTATGAAATTACAAGCACCCCCAATTTTTTTTGTTAGGTGGCTTGCTCTTATGAACAAAGTGTTGACTTGAGAACTATTATAGAAAAGGAACTGACAAACGTCAAGAATTTCCATACTTTGTAGGTTCATCCTTTTACTAATTACCCTTTTTCAAAGGATATATGAAAGGAGATGGAGAAAATTATAGCTGTGGAAAATGTGTGGAAAGGCCTTCGAATGAAGAGTGTTTATGATTTGGCTTTGAGAAAAAGGAGTTAATATATTATGAAGTTGTACCATGCTTAATATAGCCAGGTATTTGATGGGAAAGAAACTCTATAGTCTTTGAGAGTAAGCATTTACATTTCTTTCAAAAATTCTATGCATTGGACTTAGAAATGTATAACTTAGGATTTAGAGGGTTTTTTAGGTATATTTGAAAGTTTATGGTATGACACTATTTTGATGGAATTTATTAGAGAGATCAAAATTTAAATTTTAATAATACTAATAGAGAATTATATTTTTTAAGTGAATACTTTATAAGATTTGGAATGAATTTATTTGATAGAATATATATATTAAACTACAAGATTTTTTATTCATTGATAAAACCAAGTTACATAGAAAATAGTTTTAGACTCATAGCGAACCTTACACTCCATAATTAAAAAAATAAAGAGACACAACACTAAAACTATTCTTGAATATAGTAAGAGACTAACGAGCATTTTCAAACCATCTGATACATCACCCAAAAAGATAATATAATGCATACCATAATACTCAAATCCAAGACGTGGGAGCATTTCTAGAATAATATAACTTGCATTGTTCTCCACAGACCATACATCACTTAGGAACGAAACAATAGTGCACACCCAAAGCACCTTGTCTGATAAAACTTGAGTGAGGAAACTTTGAAGTCATAAGTGTTATCGCACAGGATTTTCCTCTCTTATTGAGGGAAAATCAAAACCACACCACCCAATTAACATCATCTCCAGATCATAGACAATATGTGCAAATAGAGGTACAAGGCGAAATGGATGCCAACCCAGAATCCAAAATATTAGGGAGAAGTGCTAAGATAACATAAATGAACTAGCCAATGATGGGTCTAAAAAATAGCTAGCATTACAACACCATCTATGAATCAAAGCAAAAACATGATATTGAAATGGCTGCTCTCATCAACACTAAATAAAATCCAGAGAGGCCACGAAACCACCTCATGCCCAACAAGCCCATATTTCAACAAACAAGAGAAACATTGTGTAAGAAAAATAACGATATTGGGACAAACCAAGTTTCCACATAAAAGTGCATTTCATAGACAAGCATCACAAGTCGTTTCATTGAGCAGAAAAGCCAAAACAAGTTGAAACCACCATGACAAGATCATACCTGGAGATTATTTCCAAAATGGGAACAAAAAATCATAATGCCAACCAATGTTATTCATGGTAAGAGGAGATTATAGTGAGATCCTAAGCACTGTCAACTAACATGTCAGTAGGATCAACTATCGAATCAGTGAGATGACCTAGAGCTGAATCCAACACCAAAGAGCTTTCCACCCGGGCCAATCAAGAACCCACATTATATAAACCAAATGGTTCCTGAGCATGCATTTGATATCCTCTAGTGAAGAGAACACATAATAGTTCTCAACTTGTTTGTCTTTAAAAATTAAATGCAACAAGGTGTCCATTTCTTGGTATAGATCCAAAGAATTAAGGAAATTAAATATCCATTTCTTGAATTTGCTAGGATTAGGAACCCTGTTCATAACATCTCCTGCAACATCTGAATATGAGTGATACAAACATTCCCCAATATTCTTAGACTCTAACAGAAGGATTTCCTTTTGCACTTCTAGAGGAACAACATCAAAGAAAGTAACAACTAAATCATATGACAAAGGGCGAATTTGTTTGAACCTGATATTACCCACTCCACCCCTTTGACTTACCCTTTTTTGGCGAGGAGGCAAGATTACAATGACAATGGAACACATTAGAAAACGATTAAGAGACCCTATACCAGTAAAGTAAGAAAAAGGATGAGATAGATCCTTGTAACCCCAACCTAAAAATCAGCAAACCATCCTCCAATTGCCACACTAGAGGACCAATTCCATCAAATTGTTAAACTCACCATAGCACAAAGACATAACATATGAATTTCCCCAAAACAATAATAAGCAATGAAAGCTACAAATACTCAAATAGAAGATAAGAGTAAATTCAATACACAAATCATTCAACGTCACTAGCAATGCGAAATGCAGAGTAATTGAAAAGGATATCACAACATTGACACACAAAAACCCAAATTTATTGACTTAGAGTACATTGCTTCAAAGTAAAACATATGCACCCAAATGAAACGTCGTGATAATGACACACCTCTATTAAAATAACATTAATTCTCCTAGAGAAATGTAAATCATGTAAGATGAACAAGCTAACATTTACATAATTCAAAGCTGGAAGGGAGATTGGATACCTCTAAAATCGCTACCAAATATCTGGACTCAAACTAAAAGAAGAGTTGAATCTATACATCCGACAGATGAAAAATAAAGTGTTGCAACCTTATTTCAAACCAGATGAAGGAGGTAGAGGATAAATCCCCACCTCCAATCCCATGCAACACGTACTTTGGCCACCCCGACACCATGACTAAGCATTTAAATCTACGAGACCCCATTTAGCAATCCCAAGCCCGTCAGGAATCTACTTCCATGCCTCCTCTAGGCTGAGACATCTGTGATGTGTATAACACAATTTCCAAGGAATCTCTCCCTCTTCCCGAGTTAGCACCCCCATCGAGGAATGGAACACATATCTTTGTTGAACATATAGCTTAATTTTTTTAAGGAAATGTATATTGCATTTCAAAGATACTAATATGAATGTTAAAATCACATTTTAATTTTTTCTCTTATATGCACATGTATACATGAAATTGAATATAATTGAAGGCTGTCTAACAAAGGAAGGTCAAAGGTTTTAATGGGCTCAGTAGGATTGAAGGAGGTTATAGATGGCGAATGAAGTTTTTTTCTGCAATTTTTTTTTTGAAAGTTAGGTTGTGTTTTAATTTGGGCTAGCTCTAGTGTTGGATGAAAGAAGGATTTGTCCAATAGCTTGATACTATCACCAAGATTATACAAGAATTTTTTGAATTTAAATACTCAAACTAATTTAACCCCACAAATTAAGTGTCACCCTCAACTCCTCTCCATGAAATAATAAAAATAAATCCTAATAAAACTAAACCCTATACAAACCAACTAGTCTAACAACACAAAATGAATCCAAACACTTTTTATTTTATGTTTATCTATTTTTCCACTGTCATTTATTGTTTATGGGAACCAGTAGTTCATATTTCTATTTTTGGTTGGCGACTTTGATTGTTGATGGGAAGGAGTAGTTCATATTTCTATTTTAGGTTGACGACTTTAATTGTAAATGGGAAGGAGTAGTTCATATTTCTATTTTAGGTTGGTCACTTTGATTGATTAGCATACCCTACTTGTATTGTGCCTATTCCATTCAAGTTAAAGTAATTTAACCCCATAAATTAAGTGTCACCCTCCCTCGTCGACATGAAATTTAAACATAAATACTAATAAAACTAAACCCTATACAAACCAACTAATCTAACAACTTCTAATGAATCCAAACACTTTTTATTTTATGTTTATCTATTTTTCCAATATCATTTATTATTTATGGGAATGAGTAGTCCATATTTCTATTTTCCGTTGGTGGCTTTGATTGATTAGCATAGTCTACTTGTATTATGCCTAGTCAATTCAACTTAAAATAATTTAACCCCCACAAATTAAGTGTCACCCTCAAATCCTCTTTATGAAATGTAAACATGAATCCTAATAAAATTGGACCCTATACAATCCAATTAATCTAAAAACTCATAATGGATCCAAACACTTTTTATTTTATGTTTATTTATTTTTCCATTATCATTTATTATGCCATTGCCAAATGACATATTTTTCGTGTAATAATATTAGTTTGGCAATAGTACAATATTTTTTTTAAATTTCTAATGTAAACATTAGACTTTGGAATTTCCAAGACACTGATGTCATTGCACCACCACCACTAAGGCTACACACCCATACGTTCCCGCAACGATTTAAGGAGGAACCGCTGGTTATGTACGCACCCTTAACTTGGAACCTGCAATCTTTTAACAGTAATTGCATTCAAACCAGAGGTCTATCACACGACGGATAGCTTCAAGCGCACTGAGATGGGATTCAAGAAATTTTCAAAGGCAACATTCAATTCAAGGCGGTCTAACAGTTATATGATACTTTCCATCCACAGTTAAAGCAGAGACATATGCGCTGTTGTATAACCATAAAATGAAAGGAAATGACTTCGATATTTAATATACAGCAAAGGCGCATGAGAGGTCCGAATAATAACAATAACAACGCCGAACGCCCTTATTACCAAGACCAGCAATCAATCATTCAACACACATGAATTCACACGAATTCATTATTCCAACTAACCACTATCAAGTCCATGCAAATCATACTTATATTCACATAAAACAAATATTCACACAGTTATATTCATGGCCAGATATGCAAATCCATGGCCCTTTTACAAACTGCCCGAAGGCTCCCAAGGAGAATCCTTGCTCACTCTTCACACTCACTCCTCACACACTCTTTTTCAATGCCTTGGAGGCTCCTTAATTTATTAACTTAGCATGCTCTAAAAATCCTAAAATCACTCAACTAAAGCTCATGCAATGCATACATATGGCAAAAGCATCTTTTTAGCTTTATTCTCTCTTTTTCCTATTCTAAAATAGAAAAGCTTTCCTTATCACTTAAAGTCCATATCCACTCCTTTATGCCTAAAAGCTCTCCTAGTTTTATTTGAGAATATCTAATTAATTTGGAATTTAGGAAACAAATGCATGACCCCTATTATTTACAACAATTTCCTTTTGAGTTGATGCTCCCGCATCATGGAGATGGAGGAGTGCATGGTGACAATTTTGGACGAGCTGTTCAGGAAGACGTGTGTGGAGCCATGGGAGATCAACATTGTCATTGTCAACGTCTCCACTTTCGGGCCGGCGCCGTCGCGGACAGCGTGGATCGTGAACCATTACAAGATGAAAGAGAACATGAAGACATTCAATCTTTACAACATGGTTTGCAGCGCCAGCCTTATAGCAATAGACATGACCAAGGACCTTTTCAAGGGCTATTGCGACTCCTATGCTCTGGTAATCGACAGCGACAACATAACGACCAACAGGCATTATGAGGGACGCAATAAGTCCATGATGGTCACCAAGTTCCTTTTTAGAGTTGGTGGCTATGCATTGCTTCTATCCAACAAAGGCAAGGACACAACCCGTGCAAAGATGAGGCTCTTGCACACGGTTAGGACGAATGTTGTCACCCCCAGACTTTGGCGGTACTCTTTCAACTGCACGATCGTGGTGCGGCACCACCAACCACTTTCTTCTTAACAATACTTGCGATTGTGGACTACGCCTACTTTCTATACTTAGTTTATTTTTCAACTTTTCTATGTATACATTCACATACATAGCGGAAACATTCAATTAATCATCTTCATCATTATTACCATTTACACATATGCACAACGAATATTTTAATGGGAGGGGAAACTCCCTGAAATATGAATCTTCCCAATGATAATAGCAATTTTACATAAAATATACAGTTTTACAGTCTTTGCAGGAACCCCAAGTTTCCTTGGTACAATTTCTGTCACAACCGTGCAACTCGGCCTGCACTGTTCAGACTACCCAAACCATCGTTCGGAGTGCCCACCGTTTTACCGTCCGTCACAACTCGTTCACCGTCGTTCACCATTTCACCCGTCGCATGACTCACCACATGACTTGTCGTTCACGTTTCACCTGCACCCAGCTCGTCGTTCAATCGCACGCACCCACCATCGTGACGTTCCAACTCGTTGAACAATCCACCGTCCAACTTGTCTCACTACCAATGCGTGTCACCTTGGTCGACCGACTTGCCTTCCGCTATTCACGTTTGCACAGGTGCCCAACTCGTCCACCCAAGTCACTGCGACCGCTCGTTCATTTCGTCCACCGAACGCTCCTTCGTTCGACCGCCCAAATGACTCTTCGTTCAGCTTGCCCGCCCGAACCTTCGTTCAGCTCGCCACCCAAACGACTCTTTGTTCAGCTCACCTCCCAAATGACTTTTCGTTCAACTCGCCACCTGAACCTTCGTTCAGCTTGTTGCCCTGATTTCCTGAACTATAATCTGTTCAATCTGCCCTCCCAACCACCTCGCACAAAATCTCGTTCAACCTGCCTGCCAACACCCTCGCACGACCTCGTTCAGCTCGCCCGCCGACACCCTCACACACCATCACATGCCTTTGTTCAGATTGACACGGTTTTTTGGCTAAGTGTTTCGGCGTGCGATGCCACCTACATCTTGCCCTATGTTTCAAACTCCAACCTTCTAGCTTGCACTTCCTGCTCCTAGAATGCATAAGACTCCATTTTCATTGGATGAATGAATGATCTTCTCCAACTCCCCCTCGTGTACTTATACGATGATTGCCCAAGGTAGGGGCTTCGCCCATGGCTACGCTGACCCACACTTAGACAATTTCATCGTTGGCCATGGTGGGGGCGCCCACACCGGGGACCGCCCCACCATATAAACTCACCGCCATCACACATCATAACTCTTGATTGATTTTCATGTTTCGTCTGACTCGTCGCACTGTTCCAAGCGCGCCCAACTCGCCGGTTGGCCCAGCTCATTGCTCGCACGCCCACCGCCAAACGAAACGCACCTCGTGGGCTTTACAAATGTGGCCGTCGTGGATGAGACCTACGGTTGTGTAATGGTAAAGGAAGACGACCAGGGGATCTCGAGTGTTTTCCTCGGCTTGTCACTCATGGAAAGAGGTTTGGGAATATATATATATATATATATATATATATATATATATATATATTATATATATATATATATAAATTATAATAATATACATATATAATATATATTATATTATACATATATATTCCACAAACAATTCATGTTTTTGTTCTTAATGAAAGAGGTTAGGAAAATCAATTTTACATTGCTTTATTTTTCAAGCAAATAATTTTATTTAAGAAAAATGAATAAATTACTTCATTTATTCTTGTGACAAGATCTTTATCATGGCCGCACTTCGTTTATCCATGTGACAAGATCTTTATAATGGCCTTTATTCCATGCATGGAAAATTTCTCCTTAAATTGTAACATGTGTAACAACATTGAACTTGGCATGGAATCAATGTAAACAACACCGGTTGATTGATAAGAGAGTTAGTGTAATTGTGTAAACAACACAATTGCATATATATGTGTAGTGATTTTTATTTTTAATGTATTTTTCGAATAGGTCAATTGCATATGTATGTGTAGTGAAGGTCTATTTATTTATTTATTAAATAAGTCAATTAATCAAATGCTATAATGGATATAAAAGAATTATGTTTTTTTTTAAATGTGATATATGTTAAAAAAAATTTAAAATAGTTAATTTCTCAATATATATATATATATTTAGAGTTTATAAAGAGATCTCTAAAATGTATGTAGTTTTATTAGCAATGAACGCGAGAATGATATATAAAATATGGGTGAAAATCAGGAAGCTATAAAGACTCATGTGTTTTGTTTTATGTAGACTAAATCAAGGGCTTTGTCAATCCATACCTAAAATCAAAGCGACCACTTTATCCATGGCATAATTGGAAAAATGTGATTCTGCCATTTTTCTTTTGAAAAAGTGTAAGATATAAATATCTTAATTTTTCCTCTTAGAATTTATGAGTTTTTGTTGAGTTTTTAGTGTGTCATTTTGTCAAACAATTTCTGTAGGTTTAGTTGTATGTACACTCTCAAGTTGCTTGTTTAATGAAACACATGTAATGCCAAAATAAATGCCCAGGAAACACTTTAGACCATCATAACATCATCCATATATTACTCAAAATTTGCATTAGTCATTATCATGAGTAAACTAGATATGCATCTTCAAATTTATGGTTTGAACATAGATATGATATACACAGTAAAAAGAAAAAAGAACCTGGAAGATGTTTTAGCGAGTTTTCACAATGATTCCCTTAAGAAAAATAGAGGAATCTTCAAAAAGGATATAACAAAGGCTCCTTTGTTAAGACAATTGTAGCAATGAACTTCAAATCTGATACATATACTTAGAAAATACCTTAGCAACCCATACCAACCAATGTAGTAGAGAAACTCTCCTTCAAACCCACGGAATGTGAGATGGAGCTACGGGAAATACTCAACCAAAAAATAGGAGTAACAAATAACTTGAATAGAGATACCACATCAAATAAATAAATTCAGAACTTGGTCCCTTTAAGGTATTATGTTCTCAACTAACAAAAATGGGTGCATGCATCTAGGAAGAGAGGTAACTCGACCCCTCTCAGTCATAAAGATCATCCCAACAATGATGAATTCCTACGACCACTTTAGTTAGGGAACTCAATGCCTCCAAATATTGAAATCAATCCTCTTTTTACAGTAGCTAGGGTGTATAGTTTCAACACCGAAAATAGCAACCAACAGTAGGGTTTCAAAAAATCCTAGTCTATTCTCCAATATCTCTCCAAATTTCATTTTTCTTAAATGACAAAATGCTAGAATGAAGAGAGACTCCTCATTTTCCTTCTTTTATAACTCATTTATTGTTTTTGCCATCATTTTACCCTTTTATTTTAATAAAGTCACTTTATTGGGTTTTCTCACTTTATATTTTTGAAGTGACTTTTCATTAGCCTAGGACCCTTTTCCCCTTTTTACCACTTTAACCTTTGTAATGTTTTCTCCTAGACGAATCATGTTCCCTTGATTAATTTTTCCCTCCCTATCCTACAGGAGCCTTATTAGGCTAGTGGGCCCCCTTCCTTATGACTCTTAAGAGGACTTTCCCTAAAGAAAATTTAGCCCCAAATTTTGGAGCACATGTTCCTCTTTCCATGAGGCATCTTTAACTAGTAGATCTTTCCATTTCACTAGGTACTCCTTAATAGTCCTGTTCCTCAAAATTCACTCCCTCACCTCCAGAATTTCTTCTAAAACTAGAATTAGCTCCCCTTCATCGTCCACGATGGAAGCTCTATAGAAGCACGTACATGATGGCCCTGGGCCCTTTTGAGGTAATATAGAAGGAAAACGTTGTGAATATTACATCCCTCTGGGAGCTCTAGTTCATAGGAAAGCTTCCCTACACGGCTCACAATCGGGTACCGCCCATAAAATTTAGGCTTAAGCTTCTTTCCCCTTTCTTTTTCATAAATGATTACTTGTATGGCTACAAACAAAGATACACTTGATCCAAAACCTCAAAGATATGCTATATCTGATTCTTTTCAAAATAGATTTTCTACTGGTTCTCGGCAATCTGCAAATTATTTTTGAGGACCTATAGTATGTCTTGGTTCTCTTGAACCCAATTCTTATCCAGAGGACCTTGACTATCCCAAAATACCTGATCCACAAATGTTGAGGCTTCATATCCATACAAATCCTTAAAGGGTGTGATCTCATTAAGATGTGGTAAGTGGTGTTATAATAGTGCTCTCCCAGGTGTAACCACTTTACCCATGCTTTCTACTAGCCAGATACATAGTTTTTGAGATATCCCTCCAGCAATTTGTTGATTATCTCAGTTTATCCATCAGTCTATAGGTGGTAGCTAGTGCAAGGTGTTAGCTCTGTCCCAACCAGTTTGAATAACTCCTGCAAGAATCCTCCCATGAACTGGTTATCCCTCCAACTCACAACAGTTTTTGGCAACCCATGCAATGTAAACACCTCTCTCGAGAACAAATCTACCACTTGCATCGTTGAATATCTGGAGGATATGATGAAGAAGTGTGCAAATTTCGTGAGCTTTTCCACCACCACATAAATAAAATATTTTCACTACACCTCGGGCAATCTTGTGATGAAATCCATGGAAACACTTTCCCATTTTTTCTCCAAGACGGGAAGCGATTGAAGCAATCCTGTTGGGTGAGTATTCTTTGTTTTTTTTGTTGGCAGGCATTGCATTCTATGACAAATATCAACACATCTGTCTTGAGGCCCTTCCTTGTGAAACACTCCCTGAACTATTTATAGGTATTCAAGTACCCAGGGTGCCCTATTAGGGGTTATCTATGTGTTGCCTACATACTCTTCTCCTTGAGTTGATATTTTGGTACCGAGCAAATCCAGTCTTTGTAATATATAATCTCTTTAATGAATCAATACTTTTCATCATGGATTAGCCCATCAAGGATCTCACAAGCATATTTGCTTTTGGAATA
The DNA here is from genome assembly GCA_031772625.1 of Pinus tabuliformis. NCBI lineage: Eukaryota > Viridiplantae > Streptophyta > Pinopsida > Pinales > Pinaceae > Pinus > Pinus tabuliformis. The sequence goes on along the minus strand of CM062817.1, from coordinate 721,780,608 downwards.
TTCCAAGAAAAGGAGGGATTTATAGTCATATGAAATCTCCATGAGAGAGATGGTGGACGACATTCTGGAAATGGCATCTGCTACCACGTTGTTCTTTGAGGCCCTAAGTTTACCCATCAAAGGGGAAGTTAGAGGATTTATAAAGGGCATACCTTCAAGGCCCTAAGTTCAACATTCTAAGAGCAACTACAAGGTTGATAAAGGAAAGAATTGGAAGGCCCTATGAACAATGATCTAAGGACCAACTAGACATTGTTAGAGGGTAGCGTAAGTTCACTAACATTGGAGCAGTGATGTCATTGATAAAAATTGTTTTGGTCAGTTGAAGATGCAAGCATTTTGAAGTTGTAGAACTACTTGTGAGTAGTAGAAGAGGTGGCGAAGGACCTTCTATGTGTTCAAGTTACGTGGATCAAAAAGGTTAAGTTGAGCACTCCTTCAACAAGTAAGTCAAGTGCATCTTGTTCAAGGGTAGATTGAGTGTCTGAAATTATTGATCTCAAGCCCTAGTTGTTCTTGTATCAGGCTAATCATAAAGGGTATGATCCATGGTACATGATACCAATGTTTGTTGTATTAAATTTTGTAATAAAACAAGTTTTGTTTTGAAAAATTCTCTTGTGTACTACGTTGATTCACTGTTGTAGATTTTCCACTGTGCAAAGTTCTTGCGTTGTAGCATTTTAGCGTGTTTGTGATCATTCCTTAGACATAAATATGATTCTGAAATGCCAAAGAAAAATCAACAAAACCCATTGGTTGTCTAATATTAGTACAACGGTTTTAAACTTACAAAATCAATTCCCAAAGTTCTTCGAAAATATATATCTTCCATAGGAAAAAAATTGTAACTTCTATTCATTCTATAGAAATTATTCAAAATTACATTCTGTATATACACACCCTATATGTATTCCATAATGTTTTTGAATATTTATTTTGTAATCTTGTAATCTTCTTTTACATACTTTCCAAATTTTGCCCAAAATTTACTAAGAACACTTTTTGGATAATTACATAAAAAATGGTGATAGTTAAGCTCTTCACTTTGCTAGGAGATGTGGTCTATTAGGTTGTAAAAAAAAAATATATCAAAAATTCATTGTTCAAGAAGATTAAGCCCTCCCTTCCTGAGTAACAAGGCCCGTGTAGGGCCTATGGTAGAAATCATATGAGTTGTCGTCTCACTACTCCATGATCCACCAAAGATCTTGTTCCATTTCCAACCCTTCTTTTGAGAGTAGATCAACTACCTAGTTTCTTTCCCTGTATATGTGAGTACATGTAAAGAAATTAAAAGGGCCATTGAGTCACAATGTTTCTTCTAAAATAGGTATGAGTAAGATGTTTCTACAAGCTTTTGTTTTTATTATCTAATTAATTATTAACATAGAATCCCCATAGACATGTATCTGTGTGCATATTCTTTCTAATGCGAAGAACAACATGTTTTTACAGGCCAATATTTCAGCCTAATTATTTGTCCCAGGGCCGATTATTTTACATGGGAGAAGTGAGATATCGAGAGAAAGAGAATGAATACTTCTTTTCTCCTCTACCCTGAATTACTAGAGGCTCCATCAAAATAAGCCCACGGCATAAAGCGGTCAGGATTTTATGTTACTATCACTCTTGTTTTTCTACTCCTTTTTTTCTGTGAGAAGTGGGAAAAAATTGCTAGAGCTTTTGCAACTACGCGCTCTAGGGTCAAAATTTTGTCTTGAAAAATGGTTTTGTGTTGAGCCAACCACGCCCCCTAGCATATGATCAAAGGGATTTCTTTGTAAGCACAATAGACAAGATTAGAGAGCTAGGCCCTCTAAGCTCCCTCCAAATCCTCCCCTTCCCATGCACCAGTTTGTCCCACAATATTTCTGCGCATGTTCCATACATTCTTATAGAAGGGACACTTCATGAATGCATGCATGGTTGATTCTTCACCACCCTTGTGCAAGGAGAACCATCTCCACCCGATCGAAAATCTCTTTTGTATCATGTCCCAATTAGGGACCTTATTCTCCATAAGAAACCAAATGAATAGTTTTTCCTTTATCAGGCACTTAGATTTCCACACCGCCTTCCACCACCATTTGGATTTTGCTAAAGCTCTAGCAACCATGGGGGTGTAGGTTCCAAAGGTGGAAATACTCCAAAATAATTCATCCTCTCTATCTATCAGTTGTATATGAATAGTTGTCAAGGCATTCAGGAATCCACTTTATGCATCTTCGAACTATGCCTCTAATCCTATCTCTTCTGTGGATCTCCATCCTTTTCTCCAAATGCTTGTGCTGGCTGGGATATTGATCTGAGAAATTTTGTAGAATCCTTTGTTTCTTAGGTAACCAATTAAAGGTTAGGGGGTATATGTTGATTACCACTACCTAGCCATGTATTAAGACTAGTTCTTACCCTGTCACCATTTCCCACTCTTCTTGCTAGTCCATTGCTGATGAGTTCAAAGAAGTTTAGTGTTGCCCTTCATATCACTGAAATGTTAGCCTGTGGCTTATCCACCCTTCTTATCCAATATTTTAGAAAACTTAGAGTGATGTATTTTTTAATGACTATCGATTTCCATAGGCTCTGTGTTGAAACAAATCTCCATCCACACTTAGCAGTGAAAGACTTTGAGAACAATAAGATATTCTTAAGGTCCCAACCTCCCAAAATCTTTGGCACTGCTAATTATCCCATTTGACCTAGGAAGAATTAAGAAACCCGGACATCCGGCCCTGGGCTCTTGTGTTTCTAAAAGCTATGTAAGATCATTTTTAGTTCTTCTACAAATACTTCTTCCATGATGGTCATGTTCTCCTTGTCATTAACAAATCTTGGGAAAAGTTGTGTTGTCCTTATTACTTATGAAATTGAGGCCCCAACTGGAGCATGAAAAAGATTCTCAAAGTGACTATTTACCAAGGCCATTAAGCCTTCAAAGTTCGAAACCTCCCTTCTTGTGGGCTATTGGAGACTTCATATGGTATTGCATGCTTGGTGTAATCCTAGAAAAAATGGGTATTTTCATCTTCACATTCCAACCAAATGGATTTGCCTTTTACTTGCCATTTCACCTCCATTTCTTCTAGGAGCACTTTTTTTTTATAGTCTAATGAGTGCCTCTATAGAAATAATAAAGTTGAAACCTTCTTATTCCTGATTTCTAAGAACCTGAAACTACTTTTTGATCTCCGCAATTCTTGAGTGGTTTCCAACTTCTTCTCCTTTTCCCATTCCTTCGTTTTATATTTGATAAGTTTTAAATTGGATTTGAACTATAGTGTAGTTGAGGAGCTCTATTCAAGGTCAGAAGATTTCCAATGAGTGTTGACTAGGGTTAATAAATCCTCTTCTTTTAACTAGGAGGAGTTCATCTTGAAAGGGTTGACCATCCTCTGCAATGCACCTTTTATTTCCAAAAGTATTTGGGAATGGTTTGATTCTCCTGGACCAACCCCCATCCATTGTTTGATAAGGGTAAATCTATTTACTAAGTATTTTGAAGGTTAGAACTGATTTATTATCATAACCACCCTCTCAACCCCTATGCATGGATTCCGCTAGGTGGTGGCTAGTTTGACTGGTTCCACATCCATTGGTTTTCTCCATTCTAGTTTTTTTTTAAATAGTCCTTACCATTGGACCCCAAAACTAAGATACACCTAGGGAAAAATTCAAGTCTCATCCTATTGCTAAGGCATTTGACCTTATTATGGATTTGACAAAGATTTTGTCCCAAAGCTCCTTTTGGTTGAGAGAGGGCCCATATATATTTAATAGTGTAACAAATGTTCCAAGTTCCTCTAAAATGACCTCAAATCCTAATCCTAATTCCATGCTCTAATAGTTTTAAGCTGGGAAATTTTTTCTTTCTTAACCCACAACTATACCCTCCTTGATATTCCACTAGCATCTATACTAAGGAACCTCCAACCATCCAATAGAGCTTCTAGACACTTTTCTATTGAGTCACTCTCTCCTAGGGTTTCTTGTAGAAAACTTACATCAAGACTACTAACTTCTACTAACCTCCTCATAACAAGTTTTTTATTGGACATGCTAAACCCCTACAATTAGAAGAGAGCAGTTTCAGTTGGGAATCCCTCCCGTGGCTGTCAATGCTCTAAGCACCCCATGATTGGATTATTGTTTTCCTATTGCTAAGTCTTCTCGTGATTTTTTTAATTGATACTTCCTGCCCCCTTCCCATTCCTTCAGTGGTGGAGAGGAAGAGATTAACCAATCCATTCATAATACACTCCTTTTGTGGAAAAATTAACTAGGAGGGTAGATCACACAAAACTTCTCTTGCTTCCGATTTCTCAAAGCAATATTTTAAGGCATAGGAAATAGGGGAGGAGTAATCACCCTACACTTGTGGAAACAAGCACATGGATTGAGCAGGGGAGTAAGGTAGTGAGGAGGGTTGCATGGTAGAATGGGATACTTTTACTTCCATAAAATCCCCATAACTCCCAACATATGACCTTGAATGACATATTACATTCTCATTAAAAACAAGGGAAAGAGATGTGGGGGAAGGAGCCATGATTATATCTTCCTTTGTTCCCTTCATTCTTTCGGTTGTCAAGTCTTAAATCTTGTTCTCCTCTTATGCCATTGGGAGATATTTTTCCATGATTCCATGAAATCCTAAAAGTAGTTAAGCATCTGGTTGCTTTGAAACTTTTACTAGATCCTTGCTCTTAGTGTTGGAGCCTTGTTTCTTTCTAGGGATTGTGTGTGCGTTTTTGTGTAATAAGGGCTCACAATATTTGACCAAATATTCATACCTATGAAACTGCCTACATCTGAATGGGATGCTTTTGTAATCCAGGATTTGAATTCTTTCATCCTCTTGCCTAGATATAGATATCTTCTTCCAACCCTTCCCGTAGGTCAATATTAATCATTATGCAAGCTAAGGACATGTTCCTCATTGTGAAGTAGGAGGAATCATGTTCCAAGTAAGTGCCCAAGGAGTTTCTAATATCTTTGAAGACTAATGCATCCCAACATTATGGAGGTAGGCCAAGAAGTCTTACCCAAATCAGAACTACATCCATTCTTTCCAGATTGGCATCGAAAAGAGGCATCCAAAAGTTGAAGGTTACCAGGGTGGAATAAATCTTCCAAACCCTTTGACCAACCCACTTTTCATTAGCTACTTCACTGAATTTCAAGTAAATACAACCCCTAGCCAATAGCGAAACACTTGGGGGGCTATTGACTATAGGTGCAATTTCACTATCCACCCAAGCTTTTAGGGAGGATATGCTGAATTTCCTACCCTGTGCATGCCTTATTAGAGATTTATCTTCCATTTCTTATTCTTTCTACATCGTTACATTTGCCCCCAAAACCAAGGATAGTATTTCTCTTCTTTCCTTCTTTACAGATCACTCTTTCTCTATTTTCCACTCTTCTCCTATTCCACCTTTTCTCTCAAGTTTCCCTTAGAGACTAAGAGGGGTTTCTTCCCTGAAAACCTTTCTTCATTTCCTTCTTCATTCTGACCTTCTCCTTCCATCGATGCTAGAATATCCCTCAATAATTTGTTCAAGGATGGTTGTGTTGTGGGTACCTACAGAGGAAATGTGGCTGGAAGAAACATTCTAAAGAAAAAACCTTCACTAAGTTGAAAACCATTAGAGAAAACTGCATTAGCCTGAAAACATTGGGGATCAGGCCCTAGATCCAAGTTTTTTAACCTAGCAGCAAGGGGGGTTAATTCCATGGAACCCCATGGAAACATTGAAGAGTCCTGGCTCTAGTCCTATGAACCAAGATTCAGAATCCTTTGTGTTCCCATGATCGGAAAGAAGGAAGCTGGGTTAAATTATTTTGAACCTGCAGATGGCAGTCGAGCCTTTTCCATGGCTTTGCTGGCTAGTAAGGGTTCAAAATGGGGATCCATAACTGTTTGGATGGGCCTCACAATTATTTCCTTCTTACTCATAGACATGTTGTGAGTGTATGCACAAATATGATATTTACTGCTTTCTTCCAGTTCATAATCTACCAACTCTTCATCCTCCATGAGAAACCCTGGATTGGTGACCGATAGGTGATCTAAGATTCCATCGTCCTTGTTCTTGGCTCGTCCTGAACACGTTCCAGTTAGAGGATCAAACCTATTCTTTTTTTTTGCGAAAATAATGAAAAGAAAACTTCTTACCATCGTCAGAAAATGCCTACACTTAATGTCCTCCCTATGAATGGCATGTATGCTAGCTTGTTTCTCCTTCACTGCCTATGGCCTTATCCTGTCAGTGCAAACCCTTGTCCCTTCAATAAGACACTTCACACTACCACACCAAGATAGACCTTAAATTATCTAAAAAGTGTATTGCAATAAAGTAAAATTAAAAATGATTCAATAATAATTTTAGGTATATTTATTATCAATATGTAATAATGATAATCACGCCCTTTTCCAAGGACATGATGGTCATGTATTTATATTCCAGTGATTGTAAGTCAATATCATGAGTGATAAATAATAAGAGATATAAATTAATTATAACTATTTTCCATGGTATATTACGTCAAACTCTAAGGGATGGCTTTCCATAAATGTTGGTTATTGTTTGATGGGATATCGACCATCTCTTAGGTTCTTAGTATCCAGAATATCCCATTTAGGTGCTCAAATTGTTGTAATATTGGAGAGATCGAAAGAGAATCATCATTAACTTTTTGGAATGGATCCGATACAAAAATAAATTTATATAGTCCCCCCTTAGTCAAGTGGATGGAGAAAAGATGGACATTTTTGAGTTTAAAGGGTCAATTTAAAATTAAAAGATACAAAAATTATTACAAACAACTATTGAGTATAAAGAGGATGATAAGCCATCTTAATGATCCCCAAAATCAATTGATCAATCCTTTTGAACTTCCGAGGAAGTAGTTGGTTTACTATCCTTCATTCAATGTTTTATGGGAATAACATATGATATTCGGTCACAAAAGGGTGGTGCCCACCTCCTTATCAAATTCCTTATATACTATTCCAATTTAGACCTCACAAGGCCCTCTTAAAGGTATGGTCAAACTCATGAAATGATCCCCTACTATTCTGGATATTTTGTGTGATTATGAATATAATAAAACCTGCAACTGTTTGGTGTGGGTGTAACTATTTTAGGTAGAGCTAAATATATTCTAGAAAACATAGAGAGGTTCATACAACTTAAACATGTTAATGATTTTGGAAAAGTGGTGGCCAATGATGAGGAATTCTTGTCTTAAAAAAACTTTAAGTATATCTTGATGCTTCTAGGAAGAAAGGTGTAGATGAAATTGATCCTCAAATGAGGGGGATTTGGGTTTGCACAATCAGTCATTGGGTTTTGGGGGGTAACAAGGTGTTTCATTTTAATTGTGGAAGTGGGGAAGGGAGGGTGGGCGAGCATTGTAGGAAGGAAACTTGTTGGCTTGAGGGGGCCTAACCCAGGTTCAAAGTTAATTAGACAAAACAGCCCGCGAAGCGTGGATTAAGGTCTCACCCGAAGTAGTATGGGAGGATGCTGGAACAAAGTTTCCGCACCCTGGAGATGTCTGAGGGGTCATTTTAGTCCTACTATGAATAGCTTCGCGTAGGTCACTTCGTGCACTGTCCTGTCCTGCGAGACCTTCACGATCTGTTACAATCACCTTTGCACAACACTAACCAGGGGCTGAGGTTCTTTCGCGTTGCTAAGGCAATAATCCGCGCTATTGCCCCAAGTTACACCGTGGATCTTACTTATGTTCTTACAATTGTTAGTTAACTTCGCGTAAACAGATACTTTATCTTACATTCTCTTATTTAACACAATCATATGAGTTCGCGCAACATATAGACAGTGGAAATGTAATTTATATCCAACGCATTCAATATATAAAATAGGGAAAAGATACATAGAAATGATATGAAACTTCTTCTTTATTACTTCTCCAATTGGTTACATACTCGACTCACCCTGCGCACTTAGCTGCATGGGTCCTTGCACTCAACTGTGGACTACTAGGCCTCTGCGCACTCAGCTATAGGGCCTTCTCCTACTCTATGACCCAAAGACTCGACTCTACACAGATAAGACTCAATTCTTCATCCTTCATTCATGTCTATTGATTCCCCCCTTTACAACTTAGAGCCTCGCTCTATTTATACAATCCCATGATCCGTGGACCATGGATAGATCTCTAAAGTCGACATTACATTACAAAAATGAGGGTGGACAACCCTATGACTCATTTACAAGTCCGCGCTCCGCGCCCACAAAATGCAGAGTCTTTACATAGGATTTAGTCAAAATCTGGGCTTTAAGCCCAAAACTTCCCTTGGGAGATCTCGCGCCCAACAAAACCCTTCATACATCATGGTAAGTAAAATATGGTGAGGGAATTAGTGATACAAACAAAAGACAACCCATGGGTCCCTTATAATGTGATGTACCTCAAGGAAGGTATCAAAATTATTTTATATGTCTTTGAATGGAAGGGGTTTGAATACTTCCCCCTAAAAGTGCATTTCATAAGTTTGTAGATATCACAAACTAGGCATAATTCTAATTCAAGAGATAATGATTAAGCATACATATGAAATTGATATTCTAAATGGGTTTCTTAAAAACTAGGAGTTTATGGGTCAAGATTGAAATTGTAGATTAGGAGGGTTAATCATTACATGGAACAAAACAATTTGATGAAATTTTGAGTATGCTACACTTTTCTAATTGGATTGAATTGTTCTCATTAGTACTTGATAGAAATATTTTTATTATGAGTACTTATGGTTTTTTCCAAAATAAGTAGGCTTTTTAGGATGGTTTCTTTTTGTCAAATGTTGTTAAAAAGAACTATGTAATTATAAATGTGACTTGAATGTTGTTATGAACCAAATAGAAGTCCAGGGAGATGGTGATAGGATGGATCCTCTTACTCCATATTCCCTTCATAAGATTGAAGAAGCCAATTTCTTTGACATGGAGCTTAAAAAACCCCCTCCAACATGGAGAAATAATAAGTTGGCATAGGGTCTTAGTATTGGAAATACTTAATAATTTTTTAACAAATGAAGCATTAATATTTAATGTTTCTAGGTATGATAGATCCTAGACAAGGACTGGTGGAGTCATCTAGCCTTTAATAAATTTGTAATTAGAAGAAAGGAGCGTGGTAGAACTTGTTGCCAATCTTGCTAGACCTTAGGTGGTGGATTGCTAAAGAAATGTCAACCATGAATGTGACAATAATTTGCCAACTAGAGCTAATATTACCTCTTACTCTAAGAGGTAATGCATTATATAGATATAGATAAAATAAATTTCTTCAACAATTATGTTTAATAATGATCACAAACAATGTAAGATACAACATACAATAACATTAAATTTTAAAGTAGTAGGAATTATGGAATTAAGAACCAACCTTCAATAATGACACTTCTTTAAGCTACCCTTCATAGGAAACAAAGGTGTTGTGCTTATGCATCTATCAATAACCCCTCAATTAGAAGAAGGGAGTAAATGTGTTAGATCTTAGGTGATGAATTGTTGAAGCCTACTGAGTGCTAGTTCCTCTTACTTTAGGAGATAATGCATTCAAATAATGGTAATAAAAATCTTTTTTCTAAGGTCGTGTTTGAGTCCAACACCAAATTTGTGTATGAGGTCTCCTTGCTTGTGAGACAAGGGAGCCCCTCCATATAGTAGTTTGTATGCTAAAGTCTATGGAGATGTACATACCCTATCCCTTTGGATTTGAACATACAGTCTTCTAAGAAAACTTCACAGTGAAGCTCCAAACACTTCCATGCATTTCTTGGATAGTAGCTAGTGTAAATATGTTAGTGTTAATTAGAATCCTAAGCTAGTAAAGACATTGAGTGGTAAAAAGCTTAGAAATTGATCCCAAAACTTCTTAAAAAAATTTAAAATGCCTTTAGGAGGACATGTGCAAGCCTCTATCTTAGCCACATGTCACCTCCTGATTAACGCTAACCCAAACACATGGACCAATAGGACTTCACCAACTCAACAGAATATTTTGAGAATATTTTGGGAATATTCTAGGAATATTCCCCTTACCACCTAGGCGGTACAGATGCCTAGTCAGCATCCCTAGTAGCCATCTGCAATTTTTTTTACCTGATTGACAAAGTGAACAGATCGCATTTCTGGGAGCATACGATGTTCGTTTCGCACGAAATGAGTTGCGCCGGATTTAGGATGATGGGCACTATGCGGTCGTTTAGGTTCCACACCATTCTGACAACTTTGAGTTTTTAGCATAATTTTGAGCACCTGATCACTCCTCCCCACTGGAAGTGTTTTAGACCCCAATGATCACTTTCAATTGTTTAGCAGGTGAGGGTACATTTCCCTCACCTTTCCAATCTCTATCCATTTGGCTTTTGAAGGATTTTCACCCTTGAGCCCCACTCGAAGATAATCGACACTTCCCCTTTTTGATGTCCTTGTTCTTCTGTCAAGTATAGTGTCTTGCTAAAGCTCATCAAGGAATTCTAGAGAAATTTTTTTAATAGATGGAATTTGAACATTCTCTCCTTGATCTTCAATCAAAGGAGACTCATACAACCTTAAATTCTCAACATTAACAACAACATAAATTTTCATATATGAAGGCAAATCCAACCTGAAGGCATTGTTACCAATCTTTTTCGAAATTCTGAATGGACCATATCTAATTGGATTTAGCTTTTCACCTTCTCCTTGGAGCCCCTCTTTGCTAATGTGAAGCCAAACTTCATCACCAACTTGGAAGTTGTGATCTTCACGATGCTTTTTGTGCCTTGCCTTGTTGCTTTCCTTGGCTCTTTTCAATTTCTTCTTGAACTTTTTGGTGTACCAATTGGATTTGTTCAATGAACTTTATTTCTTTGTCTATGTTGCTATGACCATCAATAGAAACATCTTTTCTAGAAATAAAATCCAAAGGAGATTTATGAAATTATCTCAAACATGCCTCAAATGGCGATGTTTAATTTAAAGAGTGCTTGTAGTGGTTGTAAGCATGTTGAATATAGTGCAAATGTTCATCCCACAACTTAGGATGCTTGTTGCAATACCCATGAAGAAGATGTATCACCGTTCTGTTCACCACCTCTGTTTGACCATCTGTTGTGGATGAAAAGTTGTACTCTTTTTCAGTTTGGCGTCCATGAATCCCCACAAGCTTGACCAAAAATTCCAACAAAGCAAGAATCTAGATCACTAACAATGGATGTGGGAAATCCAAAATGCACCTATATATTCTAAAAGAATAAATGAGCAGTTTGTTCAGTTGTAACTTTCTTTTTACATGGCATCAAAATACACATTTTGCTGAACCTATCCACAACTACATATAAATAACCATGACCTATTTTTGACAATGGAAGACCTCCTACAAAATCCATAGAAACAATCTCCCACAGTCGTGAAGCAACTGGAATTGGTGTGTACAATCCTGACTTCCTATTGCTAGGCTTACTGCTTGCACATAATGAACATCCCTTAATAAAATGAGACACACTTTCAAGCATATGAGGTCAATAACAATACCTCTGTACATGTTCCACCATCTTACTTACACTGAAATGACCAACAATAAGAGAAGTATGTGCCTCTCTTATGATGTTAACTCTTTCTCCCTGTGGAATACAAAGCTTTCCAATATTGTACAACAAGTTATCATGCAAATGTTAATCCAATTCCTCTAGTTGTCTACCTTGACTCAAGCTTGCATAAAAATCTTGAAAGTCATTATCTAATGCATATTTCTCAATATAACTTTCATGTAAAACAAAATTATGCTTGATTAAAGTACTTGCACTAACAATAGGCCTAGAAAGCTTATCGGTGACTTTATTATAGATACCTTTCTTATACCTAATTACCAAGTGGAATTGTTGAAGAAAACCCATCCATCATAAGTGCCTTGATTGCTGCAACTTTGATTGAGATTGTAGGTATTGCAATGGTTGATGATCAATGCCAATGAGTGTTTCCTTACCCATCAAGTAGCATTTCCACTTTTTCACACTTTGAACCAATGCATACAATTCCTTGTCATATGTAGGATAGTTAGTCACTGCACCATTAAAAGTTTCCAAATGAAAATAGATAGCCTGAACATGTTGCATGAGGACTGCACCCATGGTATAGTCACTAGCATAAGTTTGAATCTCAAATGACTGTCTCAAGTCTGGAAGTGCAAGCATTGGAGATGAACTGATATTTTTCTTCAATGCATCAAAGACCTTTTGTTGTTTGCCTCCCCACTAAAAAACCTTTTTCACACTTGTCAATGCATGCAAAGGAGCTTATATAAGAGAAAAATTAGCAATGAATTTCCTCCAATATTGGGTTGCTCCCAAAAAACGTCTTACCAAAGTAATTGTCTTGGACCTTGGCCAATTCAAAATGACATCAACCATGGAGGCATCTATTTTCAACTCACCTCCTCCAACAATATGAGCCAAGTAAACTAAAGAAGTTTTTTGAAACTCACACTTTGACATCTTAAGATACAACTCTTCTTTTTTCAAGACATCAAGTACTTTTCTTACATCCATGACATGTTCATCACAAGTTTTACTAAAAATTAAGATGTCATCTAAGTAGGCTATAACAAACTCATCAAGAAATGGCCTCAACACATCATTCATCACAAGCATGAATGTAGTAGGAGCATTACATAAACCAAAAGGCATAACTAGCCATTCAAACAAACCTTGTTTTGTTTTGAATGCTATCTTTCAAATGTCTCCTTCAGATATTATAATTTGATGGTAGCGACTCCTTAAGTCAAACTTAGTAAAATACTTTGCATCTTTCAATTGATCAAGTAAATCATCTATTCTAGGCAGTGGGTAATGATTATTTACCATAATTTTGTTCAATGCACGGAAGTACACACACATGCACCATGTTCCATCTTTGGCACAAAGACAATAGGTGGACCACATGGCGAGGAAGATGGTTTGATTTTCCCTTTATTCAACAACTCTTGAATTTGCTTCTTAATTTCTGCACTTTCCATCATTGACATCCTATACATGCCAATGTTAGGAAGAGGACAATCTTGCTACAACTATATCTTATGATAGATTCCTATCATGGGAGGTAATCCCTTTTGTTCCTGAAACATCTCATCATATTGGTTAACTACATCAACCAATTCCAATTTCAATTTTGAATCACAACCTTTAAAAGCTTCATTATCAACATCATTCTTGGGTTTGATCATTAGAAGCACAAAATTGTTGCTTGAATTCACTAGTCTTTTCATTTGCCCTGCATTAACAAGCGAAAGATTTAGTTTCTTGCTATGAGCTCTCACAGTATATTCTACAACATATTTTAACACATGATATTTGTTTTCATGTCTATGGAAGATATATTTTCTATCATAAAGGTACGGGCTACCTAAAACTATGCCACATATATCTAATGGCACAACATCAAGCTCCACTTCATCTATGAAATTTGTAGTAATGGTGAATTTCAGTTTACACTTTCTAGTAACCTGCAATTGTGCATTGTCACACACCCATCCAAGTGGATATGGTTTCCAAGTTTAAACTTTTGATAATGTTTTTAGAGATAAGATCGACTTAAGAGCCACTATCAAAAACTGTATCAATATTGTTATGTTTTGAGATCACCCTTGTGTGAAAATGTTTTATTCTCCTCTTTTCATTTAGAGTTTCATTTTGTGAATTTGAAGAACTAGTGCTAGCAATGGATTCTTTTCCTTTTATACCCATGGTTGTCATTTTAGTTTCATCACCCAAATTGGATCCCAAATCATGTTGAGTGGTTGCAGTTGTCTTTTGTTTTCCCTTGTTGTTAAACTTTTTGGTTTCATTTTGGGATGAAGCTTCGAACAATGAGCTTCATCATGACACTCTCTAGAACAATGTTTGCATGTTACTTTCTCTCCTTATTTTTTGATAGATGAATTTTTATTTCCCGTCCCTTTGAAACCCTTTTCTTTTCCTTTACTCTTAAATCTCTTTTTACTACATTCTTTTGGAGTTTTTTTCCCTCTTTCCTCAAGATGAGTGGCTCACACAGACACATCATCTAGATTATTGGGATTAAACATTAAGATAGTATGCCTAAGGTAACTGTGTAAACCCCCTATGTATTGCACATTTTGACCTTTAAGTTGTCTAAAGTTCTCCCAATTCATGATGGCTTTCTGCATATAAGCTACAGGGTAGAATTTTCTTTTGATTGCAGAAATGAAATCATTCCAAGAAATTGAGATCTTACCATGTTTTTTTATATCCTCTTGTGTCTTTGATTCCTGCCATACTAGTGTTTCACCCTCCATTCTCAAGGAAGCTAACTGAATCTTTATGTCATCCTCTTGAAGGTTTTGAATTCTGCAATAGACCTCCAACTGATGAATCCAAATATCAAGCATCTCTGCATTCACTTCACCATTATACATGGGTAGCTCAAATTTAACATCATGTTTAAAAAAATGTTATTTACCAGTTCCTTTTGAAGTATGATGATGATTATGAGTAAGGGTTGTGTTAGTGGAAGAGGATGAAGATGCTTATCAAGAAGAAGATGAAGAAGATAGTGGAGAGGGTGGAGGTTTGTCTCCATTTCCAATACCTCCTCCTGAATAACCTTCTCCTTTGGGAGGATTGGAACTTTCCCCTTGCAACCCAGCATTCATCTCTTCATAGAGGACCTTCAACATCTCTGTCATATTAAAGAAAGCCTTTCTTAAGGTATTCTCATCTTCTGTCATGTTTGTAGGTTCTCCTTCATGAGACATGTTCTCTGGAGTCCCAACTGTAACTTGAGGCTAAACTGGTGTTGGATATTGTGGCAACCTTGCTCTCCTTTCCCTTGACCCAACTTCAGGGCTTCCAACCAGCTTCCCTTCTTCTTTTGAGTTTTAACCTTGTAAGCATGACAAAAAATTGAAAATAGTTAAATCCTTCTTTCACAAAGAAAACCTAGTGCTCTGATACAAGAATGATCTGATTTAGAATATTAGCTTGTTGTGCTAACACCGTCCTCAGATTAGAAACAAAATGCTTTCATTGTGCTTATGAATTATGTTAATTTTATGAGCAATTTTAAGATAAATAAGAGACTGAACAACATCATAAACATGTATAGAGCATCACCAAAAACACATCAAAACAAGAACATGATAAAGGAGTTCACCCCTCTTGGGTTCCATCTCCTTGGCCCATCTTCCAATGGCTTGGGCCTCTCTATTATGCTTAAAAGTATAAAAGGATGTGTTTACAATGATAAAATTCTTTTGAAACCTGCTCTAATGAGTCCAGAATGTCCAAAAATGACTACCTAGACTCTGTTTGCATCCAATTTGGTCGAAAACTGGAGAAGTTATGACCTCTCCTAGTTTCTCCGCTATTCGCTCCACAATTTGCACCAAATCCAGCATCATCCTACAAATTTGCTCCACTTTATGCTAACGAAGCAACAAATTCCCCATATTTGGAGCGGATTTGTAGGACAATTAATTTTTCGGCCGAGGCCTCAGAACCAAAATCTAGGTCATATGGGGGCCATGCACCAAGAAACTAGCCACCGATGTTGGCCCCCCTCCCTCCAGCGGTCATGGTTAAGGGTAACAGTTTTAGGTAGAGTGTTCATATGTGGTCTGGTGGTCGGCGGTGGTGGTGATGGTTTCGGTCACCATCGGTGGTTACCATAACTACTGCGGCTTGGCGGTATTGTGTTCACATGGGGGAGCAGTCAAGTCCACCACCCCCCAACCTTGTGGTTAGTCCACTTTAACATTAACCCAAAGCTGTTGTATGTTAAGAACCAACCCGCAGGCGGAGTGGTAAGGTGATGCATAGTGTTAAAGGAGGTCGCAGGGTTGAGCTCAGCCTCCACCTTGTCTACCATAAAATTTTAAAACACCTTTTGGAGGACATGCGACGGCCTCCGGCTTAGCCACATGTCACCTCCTGGTTGGTCCAACCCCAAACGCATGGACCAATAGGACTTCACCAACTCAACAAAATATTCTGGGAATATTCCCCTTGCCACCTAGGCGGTACGGATACCCAGTCAGCATCCCTGTCAGCCATCTGCAATTTATTTTACCTGTTTGACAAAGTGAACATATCACGTTTCTGGGAGCATACAGTGTTTGTTTCATGCAAAACGAGTTGTGCCAGATTCAAGAAGACGAGCACTACACGGTCGTCCAGGTTCCACACCATTTTGATAAATTTTATTTTTTAGCATAATTTTAAGCACTTGATCAACCATGAATGCATTATATAGATATAGATATAGATAAAATAAATCGCTTCAACAATTATTTGTAATAATGATAGCAAACAATGTAAGATACAGCATAATCTAACATTAAATTTTAAAGTAGTAGAAATTATGGAATTTTTTAGGAACCAACCCTCAATAATGACACTTCTTTAAGCTACCCTTCATAGGAAACAAAGGTGTTGTGCTTGTGAATACCTTATTAACCCTTCAATTAGAAGAAGGGAGTAGTTGTGTTAGATCTTAGGTGATGAATTGTCAAAGCCTACTGAGTTCTGGTTCCTCTTACTTTAGGAGATAACGCATTCAAATAATTATAATAACAATCTATTTTTTAAGGTCGTGTTTGAGTCAAACACCAAATTAGTGTATGAAGTCTTCTTGCTTGTGAGATAAGGGAGCCCCTCCATATAGTAATTTGTATGATAAAGTATATGGAGATGTATATACCATATCCCTTTGGATTTGAACATACAATCTTCTAGGAAAACTTCACAGTGAAGCTCCAAAACACTTCCATGCATTTCTTGGATAATAGCTAGTGTAAATATGTTAGTGCGAATTAGACTCCTAACCTAGTAAAGACATTGAGTGGTAGCAAGCTTAAAAATTGATCCCAAAACTTCTTATATGAAATTCAAATAATTATTATTATTATTAACTTAAATCCATGTATTCAAAACCAAATTTTTTAATATATTATATAGATATATATATTTAATCATTTTTTTTATATAACATATTACAAATTTTATTTTTATCTCACATATTACACTATATTGAAAAATTTAAATCTATTCAAATTTAATATAGATCTTTTTTAAATGTTATTTGATATATATATATATATATATAGGTAAAATAAATTTAAATTGATAATTTTTTAGAAATATTATCTCTTTTTTATGTTTTTGTTGGCCGACACTGAGGGAATGGTTTCAAGACACTCTTACTCACTCTAGGAGAGTGCCCGACTATCTTACATCATGCTATCCTAAGGCCAATGATATATATGCATATGGTTTTGGTTAAGGGTGTCTTAAAATCAAATATTTTACACGGTGAATCGGTAGATTATATTTCAAAGTACAAAAACATTATTTTATTTTTCTTTCGGATTTTTAGTGTAAGTTAAAGTTTAATTAAATTATTAAAAAAATTATGTTTTTTTTATATTATTTATCAAATCATATATATATGATTGTATATTTGGATTGGTGAACACTATTCACCCCCCATTAATACAATATTAAATATTACGATAAATAATTTATTATGTAAATTGTCAAATATATATAAATAACTCCGACTATCTATATACTACTCACCATACTACTACTGCATAGTCAAGTGAATAGTATTCATTCTTTCTTCTGACCAATCATCATTATTAGACCAATTATACTTAAAAAACAAAAAAATAAATCCTAAAACTAACGAAGATGATCAAGAAAACCTACACAACCATCATTATTAGACCAATTATACTTAAAAAATAAAATAAAAATCCTAAAACTAATGAAGATGACCAGGAAAACCTACACAGAAAGATTTTATTGACAGCTTTTCAGCAGTTAAAGGGAAGTTTATTCCATCTCTTAGGAATATCGCTTAAAAGTGGTCAAATCGAGAGAGGGCACAAGAGACTATTTATAACCATTTATAATATAACATGAATTCAACTGTCTTTAGTAAAAATCACTACAGAAAAAAAAAACTTCGTAATTGAGGATAACATCTCGCAACCAAAGCACTACATAAAACAACATTCGTAATTGAGGATAACATTTGGGAGTAACCGTATAGAAGACAATTTCAACAATTCGATGAATCCAAGAATGAGGAAAAGCACACCCCTATAACAAAACAATGCCAAACCAAATATGCTTGGAAAAAGTGGGTCCCATATCTTGAAATAACACTTATAATTGGTTATAACTAGTATACCCCGAAGTAGGGGGAAGGGAACACCAAAGTGAATTAGGGTGGTTGTGTTATTTAAATATTGGGGATTTTTAATTTTCGATGGAAAATATATACTTCACAAGGTCCATCTTCATCCCATACCTCACTAAATATTCTCAAGGATCATGTATCTCCAAATCTAAATGAGTTAGTTGCATACCCACCTATAATAATTGCAACTATGTGACCCCTGCTTTTCCAATGATAAATAGAAGAGGAACACGAGACATTGATTAATAGGGTGAAGAAGAAATAATGAAGCACAACCAAATAACAATGTTTGGAAAATGAAGACAATATGAAGATGAAGAGGGAATGTAGGGATGGTGTCAATCTAGATGGACATGTGGAGTACATTGTAGGATTGAACATAGACCAATCAACAAATGACAAATGTCTTCTTGTGGGATGACCGAGTGGTTGTCTCACTGGGATGTTATCCCCTCCATCTGATTTCAAATCCCACGGGGGAACACCATGGTCCATCTTAGTAATGTTAGAAGGATATGCGTCCAATTGGAGTATGGGATCTCGACACCATTTTTTGGTGGTCTCTAGACATTTTGGTCCTAGGTTGAACTATGAGTTTATGATATATGTGACTTATGCACTGTTGCATATATCTGGGGAGGTTGTTAGTTCCACATCAAAAATTTTCCTTTGAAAAAGAAAAGAAAAGACAAATGGTATTTTGTAGGACAAAACATAAACCAAACATCAAAATACAAGTTGTTGGTGTTCAAGAGGCTCTAGGCAAATGATAAAACTAATCAACCCCAATTATTATTTATAATGTAGGCTTCAAGAATAATTTAGTAGTTATATTAAAGAGAATATCCCATGTACTATTGGAATTTGAAGAAATGGAGGATTGCTTCCATGTATTAGGATATTTTTATGGGTATTTGATACAATTGAATTAGAGGTTGGAAACCATTTATCGAAATGATACCCATAGTTCAAAGTGCATAAGAGGGTCATCACCTCAATAATTTGCATCAATGATGATCAATTGACTCCCATGAAAAGCTCTTAAGATTGGAGTTCCATCCACAATATGAAACTCACCCATAAGAGTATTAAGAAAAACCTATTAGTGGAGATGAACAATGAAGCATGAAGTCTCTTGAGTAGGCCCTTTGTGATTTCTAATTGTAATCAATCTATATACACAATTTTATTTAGAATATTCAAGAAATAAACAACTAATTTTTTGGGGGCCTTGGGGTCAATCTATTAAGTAAAGTTGGAATTAAGTCACATTCTAAGATGTAGTGTCTTTTCATGAGACATTTTTCATTGAAAATTTTTGAAATAAGCAAAGGACCAATAAAACAAAATGGATTTCTCAATTGTAATTATACAACAGTTTATTTTTATTTTTTAATTTGTCAAAATCATTAGAGATGACTGGTTTGTGAATGAAAATTGACACATCAACTCACAATGAAAGGATTTAAATTATTGAACAAATTCTCATCATCTTCACTTATTCCATGAATAATTCCTTACCTTAGAAAAATACCTTTTGTAAAACGACTATGTATAGGGAGTGCTCCATAAGATAGGTAGTTTGGAGGATGGTTCATGTTCTCTTACCATTTCCAATACCACCATCAAAATCTATACACATCATACTTTTCCGACACCTCTACAAAGTAAAACCTATCATAATTTAGTTGTCAATTTTCAATTAACATAGTCATCATTGGTTGTTATTCACAAATATGGGTTGACTCATCACCAGTATTCAAGAAAATCCTTATGCCACCTAAAATGACTTATTTCCTTTGGATTTTGGGTAGTTAACATGTTTCCTTGTCTAAGGAAGGTGATCTCTTAGCTAATTAAAAACAATTTTATGTCTTATGGAAAGATCCAAAGACAACTTCAACATAAATAGTATTCACAAGATATCAAATATCCCTTGTGGTCATCGTTATTTCTACCTCTAGTGGGTCATGTGGTTTCTAGAAGCATTGAGCCTTAGTCCCTTACATGAGACCACATATTACCTTTGATTGTAGTTTAGCCTTTTACCTAGGAGGTATTTTTCATGTAAAGCTATGCAACTAGTATGGGGTAGATGTCAAAAGTAAATGGGGTAGATGTCAAAAGTAAATGTTTAACATTTAACATTTGATATTTAACAAATTTAATCTAATGTCAATGTCCACCCTAATTAAAAATTGATATAGAGTTAGATGTGTAGGCTTGAATATTTAAAGTTTAACATTTATATGGTGGCTCAATTAAAAAATAATAAAAAGGTTAAAAATAATATAGAGTCAAGTATGGTGGAGATGTTGTAGTGTAAACATTTAAATCTTGGCTTAATAAAAAATTAAAAGTAATATCAATAATAAAATTCAATTTGCTATATTATAATTTTGTTTTGCAGGACAACTTAGCCCATCCCAGTTAGAAATTATGCTAAAGTAAAGTGGATAAGTAAATTGCTTTCTCAAGTAGAAAAAGTTGCATAAATTTTCATGGGTAGTAAAAGTCTACACATTTACAATTTTACTTCTACATAAGTGTTGTTAGATTAGGAGGTAACTCCTCAAAACAAAACATGCTATTCATTTAGGTTGGTCATTATTATATACATGAGGGAGAGACTATTCATTTCATCTCCCGGTGACTCTTCATCTTTTTTATTATTTATTTACATCAATTATAGTTGTTCACCCAATCCCTATGATTAGGTGTCAACATTCCCCCCCTTAATCTAAAGGGATGTTGGTGAGTCCAAGCATCGTTCTGAATCTTTCAAGCTTTTCTCTTCCAAACGCTTTGGTGAAGATGTCTACAATTTTCTCATTAGTGGAACAATGGCGGAGATGGATTGTTTTGGCCTCAACATGATGTTGAATCAGATGATATTTAGTATTGACGTGCTTCATTCGATCATGGAACTTTGGGTTCTTGGCCAACTTTATTGCTGAGGTATTGTCAATCATGATTGGAGTCAATTGTACTTGTTTTACCTGTAAATCTTCAAGAATTTTCCTGAGCCACACAATTCTTTTTGTTGCCTCAGCTGCCGCCACATATTCTGCCTCTGTTGTGGAATCTGCTAGAACTGATTATTTGCATGATCTCCAGGAGACAACTCCTGATCCAAGACTCATAGCATAACTTGAAGTAGATACCCCAATTTCTTTGTCTCCATCGAAGTCTGAATCAGAGTATCCAATCAAGCTGAAGTCGCCCACCTGTGTATACTTGATTCCAAAGTCTTCAGTTCCCATCAAGTACCTTAGAACGCTTTTTGCAGCAAACCAATGTCCCTCACAAGGCTTTTGCATAAACCTGGATAGGATTCCAACAGTAAACAAAATGTTTGGTCTTGTAGTAGTTAGGTAGTTGAGACTTCCTACAAGCTATCTATACTTTGTTGCATCCTCAAATTATTTTCCTTCAATGGATGTTAGCTTTATGTTTTGTTCGATTGGAGTAGTAAGAGGATTGCATTCTGTCATGCCAAACCTGTTCAACAGATCTCCAATGTACTTCTTTTGAGAAAGGAATATGGACTTCAGATGTTGAGTTACTTCAATACCAAGATAGTAATGAACATAACCCAAATCAGTCATTTCAAAACCTTTCCTCAATTCCTTCTTTATGGATGAAATGTAGCTTTCATTGTTCCCTGTCATCAAAAGATAATCTACATATACCACAAGATATAAATTGTTTTTCCAACCTTCTTGACAAACAAAATTGCATCATCAAGATCATAATGTTTGAAATTGAGTTTCAGAAGATGCTCAGTTAGTTTTTCATACTAGGCTCGCGGTGCTTGTTTGAGGCCATACAAGAATTTCACAAGATTGCATACTTTATGTTCATGCCCTTTCATAGCAAATCCTTCAGGCTGGGACATAAAAACGTTCTCTTTTAGATCTCCATTCAAGAAAGCAGTTTTTACATCCATTTGATGGACTTTCTAGCCGTTCTGAGCTACTAGGGCAAAGAGTGTCCGGATGGTAGCCCATTTTTCTGTGGGGGCAAAAGTCTCCTCATAATCGACCCCTTCCTTCTATGCAAAACCTTTTGCCACAAGTCTGGCTTTGTGCTTGTCAAGTGAGCCATCAGCTTTATACTTGTTCTTGTAGACCCACTTGCAGCCAATTGGTTTGGTTCCTAATGGAGGATCAACCAGCTTCCAAGTGCCATTCTTTATCAGGGCATCATACCCCTTTGGCATCGCTTCTTTCCATTCATCATGAGAAGTATCTTCTTTGAAGGAAGTTGGTTCAAAATCTGTAGAAAAATTCAATTCACAATCATAAGAAACATCCATATCAACAGGGGAATCAAAGTCATATACATCACCTCCATTTTGCCAGTTTGAATTTCTAGTTCCTGTCTTTCCAACTTCATCAGGATGAACACTTTCAAGTGTCTTTGTCAGCCACTTTGGGGGACCTTTCTCAGATGGTCCAGGCTACTTCATTGATTGAGTTGTGACTGAATCAAGATTGAGTCTCCCAATTCTATCAATCACATCACTTAAAGTACCATCCATTGTTGGAGTTTCATGCAGGGAGAGAGTGCTTCAGAAGAAGATTCCACAAGTTGATCTAGTATAGGAACCCCCCCTTCAAGATGTGGAATCTTATTATCAAATTATTGAAATTATTTTTCATTTGCGAATCTATCCAAGCGATCAAGTTGTCGCTCAACAAAATTGTCAGTTTTGGATGATTCAAGAAAGATTACATCTCTAGATACAACAAACTTTTTATTGACTTCATCATAGAGATGGTATGCTTTGGAGGTGTTTGATTACCCCAGGAAGATACACTTACGACTTCTTGCACCAAGTTTGTTTCTTTGTACCTTTCGTATCAAGGCATAACAGGTGGAACTAAAGACCTTGAGATGCTTTACCAAAGGAATGTGACCATACCACATTTCACAGCTAGTCTTGTTTCTTATAGCATTAGATGGACATCTATTCTTTATATATATAGCACATAGAACTGCATCAGCTGAAAACATCATTTTTACATTTTTGAAGAACAACATGGAGCGTACCATATTTAATATTGTCCTGTTCATTCTTTTAGCTACACCATTCTGTTGGGGATTATAAGGCACCGTTGTTTGATGTTTGATCCCATGTTGGCGAAGATAGTTTTCAAATTCATTTTAAGTGTATTCTTTTCCATTATCAGTGCGAATAGAGCCAATATGAGATTGTACATCATTTTCAATCCATGTATGAAAGTTCTTGAATGTTTGAAAATCATCAGATTTGTTCTTCAATAAATAAACCCAACACATTCTAGTGTAGTCATCAATAAATGTCATCATATATTTATTTCCATTTGCATAAGGAACAAGCATTGGACCACATAAATCTGAATGAATGAGTTCAAGTTTTCTATGTGCTCTGGAGTGTGAATCATGAAAGGACTGTTTGCTATGCTTTCCTAAAATGTAAGCATCACATTGCTTAAGCTTCCTGGTAATTGTAGGCAAACCTGTAACACCATTTTTCTTCACCAAGCAAAGGCTGTCATAGTTCAAATGTCCAAATCTAGCATGCCATAATAAACTTGATGGAAGTGTACCTTCTTCATAATGAGAATTGTATGAGAAATGTTATGCACGAGCAGAGGTACCCTGCAGCTTGAGAAACCTTTCTTCTTCTATCCTTGTCATGGCAAGTGAGTGGTCAGATGCTTTTCTCACCTCAAGCTTGCCATCAAACATATGAATGGAGTGACCTTGCTGGCGGATGTGGACCAAGGACAGCAAGTTTTCTCCTCAGCTGTGGGAGATATAGAACATGATGCAGAAGAAAGTCTTGAAGACCAAGCAATTTAAGCCTGATTGTGCCAAGCCTTGATGCCTTGAGTTTTGATTGGTCTGCAAAGTATACTGCTCCATCGACATTGTCAGTAAATTCTTCAAAAAAATCTTTTCTATGAGTCATGCCGCAAGTTGCTTCTAAATCAAGCAACCAATCATTTTTCGAAGAAGCAAGTGAAGCATTAAATAAGTCTTCATTTACTCCAATATTACATTGTGCCACAACATAATGAGCGGATTCAGGTTCTTTACCTTTGTCCATGTCATTAGTTTTACCTTTGGGTTGGTTTCTTTGCTTCTCAATTTTATCCCAAGTTAATTTGCATGTGGAGGCATCATGTGATCCATTTCTTTTGCAGAGTATGTAGTGCAAATCTAACTTTTCTCCTTGAGAGTATCTGCCCCCCTGCCTCTGAAATATCTTCCTCTTCCTCCTCGACCACCTTTTCCTCTAGAAGAATCTTGGGCAAGATTCTTTTCTTTGTGAGCAAGGCACACAGCCTCTTCAGAAGATTCAGGGGCTGTCTTATTTCCAAAAGCTTTCTCTCTTTCAGCAATTTTTTTCACAAGAGAGTCAAAGGTAATATCTTTGAGATTTCCATTTGCTTGCAATGACTCAAGATAATTGGAGTAAGTAGGATAAAGTGCCTTGAGAAAAGTGATCAGAGGAATATCCAATTGAACCTTACTGGCGTTGATATTATGCATTATAGATTTTACTTCAGATGCAAGAGCAAGAGGATCATTATTTTGTAATTCAAGAGTGAAGAGTTTAATCATAAGTTGAACAACTTCAAGTGCAGAGTGTGAGTCATAGAGTTCCTTCAGTTTTTGTAGGGCTTTGAAAACATTTGAAAATGGAAAAATATGGTGACTCACCTCTTCACTTACTGATGTTGTAATCAATGCATATGCCTTACTGTTCTTATTTTCCCAAATGGCAAACTCTTTGTCTGAGGTAGGTTGTCCTGGCTCTTTGTCTCCGTCTCCAACACACACTCCTTTCCACAACTCATTGAAAATAAGGGTGTGTTTTATCTTCCAGGACCACTCAGGATAGTTCTCCTTACCAGTGAGAACTACTCCCATAATAGATATGATTGAATGCATTGTAAAATATGTGTATTGTTTGAAAAAAAAAAACTTCTGCTAGAAAATTTTACTCCTAAAAACATATGATTCTAATAAATGAAGACAAAGGTATTATGTGAGGAAGGCGTTATACATATCACTGTACAAAATGTAATACCATACACCACAATATCATTCAGCATAATAACATTTACCATTCACCACAATACCATTCACCGACTCTAATATTCAATGCCATACAAAATGCACCAGCTCACAATTACTAAAAATAACATACCATTTGAGTAGGAAAGGAGACTCTCACGCATAGGCTCTGGACAACAATAGCATTGGAGGAGGGGCAATGCAGTGTGGGAGGAGAGGCCAACAACGTATCAATTTGGAGTAGCATATCAATTGAAACAATGTATCAATTTGGAGCAACGTATCAATTTGGAGCAACGTATCAATTGAAACAACGTATTTATTAAAAAACATCATGTAGCAGCGATCCCACGCAGCGTTATCAACAAAGCGTTATATTGATGCCTGTTACTGTGAGCATAGTGGTGTGGCGAGAAACATATATGCCCAAATTTTTAAACCCGAGAGATTTCTCACTGAAGCAGAAGCTGGATTAATCCACAAAACTCATGAAAACTTGAGTGGCTTCCGTTCCAAAGGAGAGGGTGCCCCGGGAAGCTATTGGCAATGCTTGTTCTAGAGTTTGTGGTGGTTCGGATCTTGGTGTGTAGGGCAATGTAAAATGCAGCGAGAAGCACAGTGTGGAGGGTTGAGGGTGGAGTAGTGAGCAACACAGTGTGGAGGGCCGAGTCGTGAGGTGTATAGGAGACCAGATCAGGGACAGAGCCACAAAAAACCTTACATTCTTTAACAGATGCCTCCCCTCATACAACATTTAGAACTTGAATTCACTCCCATAGCACTGCTCTAGCTACGTATGGCAACAATGATGGTTCCAACGATAAGGAGTATAATGAGTTGTGGGTTATGATGCATTCAGGCCAGTGGAAGTGTCAGAGCTGCCAGGCTAGCTAGCCTGCATAGGATTCAAAACATAGGTAGAATAGGCAAAATAGGGAGTTACAAAGTAGAGGGAACCCAAAAATGGTGTTGGCTCTGATACCATGTCAGACCAGGAGGTAACTCCTCAAAACAAAAAATGATATTCATTCAGGTTGGTTATTATTATATACATGAGGGAGAGACTGTTCATTTCATCTCTCAGTGACTCTTCATCTTTTCTATTATTTATTTACATTAATTATTGTTGTTCACCCAATCCTTATGATTATGTGTCAACAAGTGTTAAAGAAAACATAAATAATGATGGGAAGTAAATCTTGTAAATCTTATTCCTATCCATTTTTTATGCAAAGACCTACTTAAATGATGGTGGAAATGAATTGATGGTAGATATGTTATTTATTTGAGTATAAGTTATTGGTATGTTATTTTTGGATGTTTTTTGCAAAGCTTAGAATAAAAAATCACGACACAAATATATAAAAATCATGCATGAATATTGCAACCATATCCATAAATTATGGCATAAAATATGTAAGTCAATTATCCACATGGAATTATATTACGCAAATGCTACAATAAGGCATTCAAGTTATGGTTCAATCAAATGTTTGAAAATTATTTTTTTAATAATATTAAAAATAAATATTTATTTTTCAAAGCTAATCATTATAATTTGCATTATTCAATGGTAAACTAATAGTGATCAACAAACCAATCAATTATTAGAGGCTTGCCTTAGCAGGGACTAATAATGATTCTATAACCATATTTAAATTTAATTAATAAACACATAAAAACTTAATACTTACAATGTTATGAAACCAGCTCACAAAAAGAAAGAAAAGAAAGATAAATGACTTAGAATTCAGCCTCTTCGAGGGGGAAACCTCTTTTATATTACACAAATGAACAGCTATTGGATGATACAAATGACAAGACCTCCTTTCTATATATAAGAGTCTAAGGGTTCATAATATAATCAAAGCCGACATAACAATAATAATGTAAGGGCACAATAATAACAATAGTGGGATTCTATGGGGGATAATAATAACAATATGGGGACTACATGGGCACAACAATATAATAAGGGGGTTCTATTAATAACAATAAGGGGTTACACTAGTAGTATAGGGACCTAACATACAATAAACTTACAATATAACAAGTTTCTTAACCATGGATATCCACCCCCACTTTACTGTGGATATTATTAAGTTGTAAATAGGTTTTGTTACAATACCATGGCTTATCAATACCACATGCCCAAAAGACATAACTCATTTCACAATAAAAAGTTAAAATGTAAAATACTTTAGACTTTACATATAGCATTGATTACATAGAGTGAAAATTCTTAGTAATATGAATGGAAAGAGGGGGAGAGAGGGAAAATGACGGGGGGGAGGGGCGGGGGATTGTTGGGGGTTGGAGAGAGTAGAGAGGGAGGGAAGAGAGGGAGAGGTAGAGATGGATCCAGGATAGATATGGTATGTGTATATAAAAACCAGCCTAGATCCATCTTAACCCCAGGTCTATCAAGTGCCGAAAGGGATCAGATCTCTTTTCACTTTAAAGAAGGTTTGTATCTCAAGATATTTGATCCCTCTCCCAAAGGCATCAAATCTCTTTTCACTTTAAAGGAGGTTTGTATTTCAAGATATTTGATCCCTCTCAGTATTTGATAGTTTCCGGGTTAAGATGGATCTAAGATAGTATATAGTAATTATTAAAATATTTTTGAGTATCATTGTCCTTCATTACCTTGATAGACAAAGCACCTTGAGATGAAATGAATAATGCTGGTGTGCAATATGTAGCCTAAGACTTTGTTGGGTTGCATTGTGTGGATCCCAAGCTAATAAATAAGATTACTAATCAAGTGATTGTTGTTGTTTTTTCTTCCTTGCTTGAACTTCAAATGCCTTTTTAACAATTATAACCAAAACAAACAAAATAGACAATTGTCCAACCAAAACTACTTCCCAACCTTTAATCATTTGCTATAGCAAATTCCACATTCACTCTTTTCACTATAAACATATTCAAAAAAGAAACTTGTAAAACAAAACGTGCTTCACCTTTATTGTTCCAAACTATATTCAACCTAAAAATTTCAAAATAACTCCATATTCACCTTCATAACAAAATGCATAAAAACCTATAACTTACGATAATAAAGAATGAAATTTAATCCACTCTTCATTTATTATTCTCTCGGGATATACAAAAATATGATTTATTTGAAGTTATAAGCAATCTTTGAGGATAATTTTAATTTTTCATTCCATTTAGAATATTATAACTTTGTTGATGTTGAAGTTAAAATCAAATAAAATACTTCTTTTCAATTTCAACTTCAAATGCCGGTATTTTATTTTTAAAGAAAATAAATACTTTCTTAATTTCAAGTCCAAATACTAGTATTACCTGGTATTTTATTATCTTATTGCATAGATATCAAAATGCAGAATTTAAATTTAATGTTAAAAGAGTATGATTTTTAGTCAGATTTTTAAACTATGTTATTAAAAGTCATGTTATTTATTAAAATATAAAGTTTTTTTAGTGTGATTTTTTGGACTTTTTGGTACTTGAATTTAGTGGAAAAAAATTGAGGTGAAATTTTGATTTGTATTATTTAAACTAGTTTTTTGACTGTATATATGGATTCAACATCTTCAAAAACCCTAAAGCACTTCCATTATGCAAAGATTACCCATCAACTTGTAATTTCAATAAATTCCTGTGAAAAAAAAAAAATAGACAAAAAAAACTACCAAAAAAAACTTCCAAAAACTCACACTAAAAATTACAACTCATTAAATATTTTCACAAATTCCCATAGAAAAAATAATACTAAATCTTAATATACTTAACCATGACATCACATCAAGGTTCACGCCAAGTCTCACGTAACATATCTGGATGCAGATCCCAAGGTCCACTAAACAATCACATGATTTGTGCCCATAATGAAGACCAAATAACTCTGACATGACGACTAACATTACAGGAGTCTAATTACCCTGAAAAAGATAGATACTAAATCTTCATGGACTTAACCACGACATCACATCAAGGTTCACGCCAAGTCTCACGTAACATATCTTCATGCAAATCCCAAGCTCCACTAAATAATTCTGAACCATGACGACTAACATTACAGGAAACTAAGCTCCAAAAACACAGTCTAATTATAATGGTCGCCACGTACAATGAACCTGCATGAGCGAAAAATGATGCACAATTGCTCAAGGGTATGTTCCTCCCTGCATAACAGGCTCTCCACAGAGCTGGGCCGACTTCCTTTCTTTAAGGCAGCATTTCTACACCATATGTCAAATTCAATTGGCAGTTGGCCCACAATCACACAGTGTTCATGTATTTCCTCTGATTTGTTGATGATATGTCAAATTCAATTGGCAGTTGATGATATGTATTTCCTAGCGCTGAAAGGACAACAAGAAGTCTTCCAGAAAATGAATCTCTTTATGTGAACAGTGTGGACTTCTTTCCTGTGCAGGTTGTATTGCTGTGGAGAAATATCTTTTTTTTTCAAGACATTGTTTGTACTTTTCAAGTTTAAACTATAAACTCTGTAAAGACCTCTAACCATTGAATCACGTGCTCAAAAATAAATTGCACCACGCCAACCGCTGGTAGCAGGAACCCTACCCAGTAATGGACATGTAAGCAATAATATTAATGGAATACAGGGCGATTTGCAATAGGCTGATCATGACAGATGGCAATAGAACCGTCCCTTAAAAAACAAATTAATGAAAAGAAAACCTAAAATGACTTATTTCCTTTGGGTTATGGGTAGTTAACATGTTTTCTTGTCTGAGGAAGATGATCTGTTAGCTAATTAAAAACAATTTTAGTTCTTATGCCAAGATTAAAAGACAATTTCAACTTAAATAGTACTTGCAAGATATCAAATGTCCCTTGTGGTCATCGTTATTTCTACCTATGGTGGGTCATGCGGTTTCAATGGCGGAGCGTTAGTCCCTTACATGAGACCACATATGAACATTGATTGTAGTTTATCCCTTTATCTAGGAGGTATTTTTCATGTAAAATTATGCAACTAGCCTTAGTCCCTTACATGAGACCACATATGAACATTGATTGTAGTTTATCCCTTTATCTAGGAGGTATTTTTCATGTAAAATTATGCAACTAGACATTATTGCGCTGAGACGTGCTCTATAACCCAGTGTGGGGTAGATGTCAAAAGTAAATGCTTAACATTTAACATTTGATATTTAACAAATTTAATCTAATACCAATGTCCACCCTAATTAAAAATTGATATAGAGTTAGATGTGTAGGCTTAAATATTTAAAATTTAACATTTATATGCCAACTGAATTAAAAAATAATAAAAAGGTTAAAAATAATATAGAGTAATAATAATATGGATAACTTAGCCCATACAAGTGAGAAATTATGCTCAAGTAAAGTGGATAAGTAAATTGCTTTCGTAGAAAAACTTCATAAATTTTGGTGGGTAGTAAAAGTCTACACATTTACAATTTTACTTTTACATAAGTGTTAAAGAAAACATAAATAATGGTGGGAAGTAAATCCTGTAAATATTATTCCTATCCATTTTTTATGCAAAGACCTAAAATTATGGTGGAAAGGAATTGATGGCAGATATGTTATTTATTTGAGTATAAGTTATTAGTATTTTATTTTTGGATGGTTTTCTGCAAAGCTTGAGAATAAAAAATCACTACACAAATATATAAAAATCATGCATGAATATTGCAACCATATCCATGAATCATGGCATAAAATATGTAAGCCTAGTATCCACATGGAATTACATTACGCAAATGCTGCAATAAGGCCTTAAAGTTATGGTCCAATCAAATGTTTGAAAATTATTTTTTTAATAATATTAAAAATAAATATTTATTTTTCAAAGTTAAACATTATAATTTGCATTATTCAATGGTAAACTAATAGTGATCAACAAACCAATCAATTCTTAGAACCTTGCCTTAGCAAGGACTAATAATGATTCCATAACCATATTTAAATTTAATTAATAAATATATAAAAGACTTAATATTTACAATAAACCTACAATATAAAACCATGGATATCCACCTCCACTTTGCTGTTGATATTATTAACTTGTAAATACGTTTTGTTACAATACCATGGCTTATAAATACCACATGCCCCAAAAACATAACTCATTTCACAATAAAAAAAACTAAAATGTAAAATACTTTAGACATTGCATATAGCATTGATTACATAGAGTGAAAATTCTAAGTAATATGGATGGATGAAGGGGGAGAGAGAGGGAAAATGAGAGAGAGAGGGGGATGGAGAGAGTAGAGAGGGAGGGAAGAGAGGGAGAGAGAGAGAGGGAGAGATGGATCTAGGATAGATATGGTATGTGAGGGAAAATGAGAGAGAGAGGGGGGGATGTTGAGAGTAGAGAGGGACGGAAGAGAGGGAGAGGGAGAGATGGATCCAGGATAGATATGGTATGTGTATATAAAAACCTGCCTAGATTCATCTTAACCCTAGATCTATCAAGTGCCCAGATGGATGAGATCTCTTTTCACTTTAAAGTAGGTTTGTATCTCAAGATATTTGATCCCTCTGGGTGTTTGATAGTTCCGGGGTTAAGATGGATCTAAGATGGTATATAATAACGCTCATAAATAAGATTACTAATCAAGTGATGGTTGTTGTTTTTTCTTCTTTGCTTGAACTTCAAATGCCTTTTTAGTAGTTGGCTTATAACTAAAATAGATAGTTATCCAACCAAAACTATTTTCCAACTTTTAATCATTTGCTATAGCAAATTCCACATTCACTCTTTGCACTATAAACATATTCAAGCAAAAACATACGAAGCAAAGTGTGCTCTACCTCTATTGGTCCAAACTATATTCAACTTAGAAAATTCAAAATTCCTCCATATTCACTTTCATAACAAAATGCATAAAACCCTATAACTTACAAAAATAAAAAATGGAATTTATTTTCACTCTTCATTTACTACTCTCACAATATAAAAAATAAATAAACAAATAAATAAATTGATTTATTTGAAGTTATAAGCCATATATTTTAGGATAATCTTATTTTTTCACTTCATTCAGAATATTATAACTTTGTTGAGGGTGAAGTTAAAAGCAAATAAAATACTTCTTTTTAATTTCAACTTCAAATAATGGTAATTTATTTTTAAAGCAAATAAATACTTTTCTTAATTTCAACTTCAAATACTATTATTACTTGGTATTTTATTTTTAAGTATCGATGATGCTTGTTGAAGAGATGTCAAAAATTAGAAATTATATTTTAATCTTAAAAGAGTATGGATTTTTATTCAGATTTTTAAATCATCTTATTAAAAGCTACATTACTTACTAAAATATAAAAAAAAAATTAGTCTGATTTTGAATCTGATGGAGAAAGTTGAGGTAAAATTTTGATTTATATTATTTAAACAGGTTTTTGCATTGTATATATGGATTCAGAACCCTCAAAAATCTCTAACGCACTTTCATTATGCAAGAATTACCCTTCAAACTTATAACTTCAATAAATTCCTACAAGATTTTAGAGAAATTAAACCCAAAAAACCCCCAAAAAAAACTCCAAACAAATCA
Organism: Pinus tabuliformis; assembly: GCA_031772625.1. NCBI lineage: Eukaryota > Viridiplantae > Streptophyta > Pinopsida > Pinales > Pinaceae > Pinus > Pinus tabuliformis. The sequence continues at coordinate 721,747,763 of CM062817.1, read as the reverse complement.
CACTAAAAACAACTCATTAAAAAATTTCACAAATTAAATACTAAATCTTCCTGGACTTAACCACGACATCACATCAAGGTTCACGCCCAGTCTCACGTAACATATGTTGATGCATAACCCAAGCTCCACTAAACAATCACATGATTTGTGCCAATAATGAAGACTAAATAACTCTGACATGACGACTAACATTACAGGAAACTAAGCTCCAAAAACACTGTAATATCCCTATTATATTTATCCCTGCGTAAAAAAAAAAAATAATTGTAAATTACAAATCGGTTAATCAAACCGGCGTAAAAGTAATTGTAAATTACAAATCAGTTACAACTGATTCTTGGCGTTGGTTAAACGGATTGGGAGAGGATTTGCTGGTGCTCTCCCTTGGGAACAGGGCGGTTCGCTCCTTGTGCGGAGGTTTCTTCACCGGCATCTCCATTATGTAGAACCCGCTCCGCACAAGTCTCAGATTCCCCATTCCGCACAGCGACTAAACCGATTTGTATTAGAGGCCAAATACTTTATTTTGGCAAGCTGAACTATGTCCAGCAAAATACCCGGTTGGGGTATCTGTTCTTGGTCGTGCTCAATACATAGTGGGAAGCTTTGGGGTTTTTATACAGAATGGTTAATGGCACCTCAACGTCGGTGCTCAGGATTGTCCAGGGGTTTCTCCAGTCCCGTTGGCTGCCAACGAGCAAGACAATCCGTCAAGGTATCGCCGTCCTTGAAGCCATGGTAACTTTTTCTCCTTTTTCCTATGTGGGTACTATTTCATTCGAGTGATAGCGTTGGTTTTGCTGGAATGCATGCTGTAGCTTCTGCTGTGGGGCTAACTTCAGGTTCTGGGGTCTGGCTCATTCACCATTCCATGTTTCCTTGGAAAAACTGAATATTCATCGAGTCTTAGCAATTGAGGGTTTGATCATTTTTACTGAGGGTTAGACGAACTTTTGCTCTCGTAGTAGCAGTAACTCAGATACTGTTAAGATTGTAGTTCTGGTAATGAATATCTCTGTTACTTCGTTGCTCTACATTGGCTCGGCTGCTTCTGAGCATCATTAGCTTGAATTATTCAGCTTGAATACGATCATGTTAATTAGTCAGAACTTAAAGATATAAATTTTGTGGGGTTTCAGTAAGCAGTTTGATTGCGATTTCTGGGTTTTCTTTTACGCTTCCCATCCCCACAGGATCTGTACTATTCATTAATGTATGGCTTACGCGCCCGATAGAGAGACCCTTGCATCGAGCAGGGTTGTTTCTCTGCCCATGTGGTGTTTAATATTAGATTATTTATCAAGCATTTGTATTGTTATGGGAGCACACTTCTGTGTCCCGTCGAACTAACCATTATTACACCCAAATAACTATGCGAAGGCTAGATTCACCTCTTTATGGTTTCTTGATGTTTATCCATAAATATAGGGTATCTTTAATAGTTTCTGGAAAGATAACTATGTGAAGGAATGTATGTGCAAAGGCACAGAACCAATAGTTTATTTCCTAGTATGTAAACTTAACTGTTGTGTTATATGTTTTAAAAAGAAACACGGACTTGTAAACTAGTGGTTAGATCTCTTAGAGAGAGATATGCACCAGTGTGAATAAGCTTTGGGTAAAGTAGAACAAGAAGTTACTTGAATAAAGGTACTAGTGAGTTAGTATGTTATGATTGCTCATGCAGATGAGTAGAAGATAAAAAGATCCTTTTTAAAGGTTGTTTAATGAATTATTGATAATGTATCTAATCTTGTTGCCAAGATTGTTGTCAACAGCATTGACAGGAAAAGATGGCGGTTGGTGCCAAAGGAAAGTAATGTTTAACATTATGGAAGGAAAAAGGATTATTCGTTCATGCAGATGAATTCAAGCTGCAGTATTGTCCATTGCTAGAACATTTATGCCACAAGGAATGTTGCATGTGGCGGTATGTAAATAATAGAATACATGTAAATTGTATTAGCTTTTAGCTAGTTATGTGACAGCTTAATGATAGTTCATTGTAAAGATTTTAAGACAATGGTTAAGGGATGGAATCCCTTATAAGCCATTGAGTGAGGGGTGAAAACCCTCACGAGCGTTTAATAATAAGATTAAACGTTTGCTGGTTTTCACCCTACGGGGTTTCCAGGGTATATCCGTGTTCTATGGTGTGATTGATGTGATTTCCTTATGTGTCTGTTGATAATGATGGGTCCTTAATGATGATGGTTCTTTATTTGATGTGACAACCATAGTGTCTTAGTACATGATTATCTAACATGGTTAAGGATATCAAGAAATGGATGCATGGATTCATGAGACAGTTTGTGTTATTACAGTGATGGTTAAAGGCTATGTAATGGTTATGAAATTTACTGTCTTTGATGGCAATTTACTTGATGTACTAATGAATTGTATATCTAATGGTTAGTGATGATTTGTGGAGTTGTGAATTGATTAATTACTTGTGGTAATTGTATAAAAAATTCTAACTCCCTACTTTTACATGCGAGGTTACCGGGGGTATGTGACAAGTGGTATCAGAGCTAAAGGTTGCAGTACTGGCACCTTTGGGAATTGGTAAGCGAAAAGGATATTGAGGTACGCCATCAGTAGGCATTAACTCAGGTATGAGTTTAATCATTCGCATATTCATTTATGTCGTACACTACTTTTGGCATGGTAGATGTGATTCATGTTTATAACTTCTTTGAGAAGTAAGTAATAAGTTGTTGTATAACTACGTTCATAACGTTGGATTCCTGATGAGGATAAAGGACAATGAAACTTTTGTCACACTTAAGAACAATATTGAACACTCATTGAGGGAAGTGACAATCAACTACCAAGTTTGATTTGCAAATATGGCAATAACAATGATGCATTCAATGAACAAAATTGAAGTTACAATGAACAAAACGTAATGAGCCAATGCATGAATATAAATTAGGGGAACATCCTTGAATAGGATGAAAAATTGTTTTAAAAAAAAGACATTAGAAGAACCCCTTTAGATATTGAAAACATGCAATGAGTCAAGCAGCGAGACTTGATTGTCATAACTAACTTTTGATTCAGTCTTGTCATCGATGCATGAAGACGATTGGTAGTTGATATTGGTTAGTGTTGTATGACTAACCCATAGAACGTATATGCATTAATTGAATTGGACTAAGATTGCTACAATTCGTAAATAAGTGAAGTTGATTGATGTCACATGCATGGAATGTGTGTGTGAAGATTCTTACTCTCTCTGTGCTATAGTTCTAGTTGTTTATGAGAAGAGTTCTTAACTTTATTCACCATGAGAATGCATGATGAATAGTATATGCTCATGTCTTAATAGATTTAATAATGATTACCCTCTAATTAAGTGAAATCCATTAGCATGGTATGTGTTTATCATTACTTGTTGAGAGATAAAAACCATTGGAGCCTCGATTTAATGATGGTTGAATTTATCTCTACTATGGGAATGATGGATTTCTTATGCATGTTGCATTCCAGTGTGAACTTAATTGGAGAGGCATGTTCGGTGGGTAACATTTCTAGGATCCATTCATGGTATAATTACGTATGATAATTACTCATAAATAGACTACCTGTGTTAATACAGTTGTCAGTAAACTCTAACTACCTTCCCCAACTATAGATGCTTCCAAAGGAAATGGAAGCAAGGAGAAGGAAGAAGACCGTGCTGTAGGGACAGACAGAGATGGGAAAAAGAGTCTGGGAATGACTAGATAGCGCTTGATGTGCATGTGAGTATTCCCTTGACCATGCTTAAGGAGTTGGAAAATGATAACTATAGTGTGTTGCTGTTAATGATTTTCGTAATGTCTCCTTGAAGTCATTATTCTGAAATGGATACATAGTAGTGTTATGATATTTGTTGCATCTAGCATCAAGTGGTAACTCTGGTGCATGTGTGACACTTAGGAGATTATGTTTCTAATTGCATAAGTAGAGAAATTGCTTCCGGTAAGGGTGGTTTAATTTGTTAGTTATGCATGTTGATCAAAGGATAAGATAAGTATCTTGCTCACTTTCTTGAAGAATACATATGAATGTTTATATGATTTCTTAGTAGAGAAAGTATTTGAATGCATGCAATGAAAGAATGGTTCTTTTCTAGATTTTCTTGGTAAAGAAAATGTGTTAATGCATGCAATTAAAGATTGATTATTTTGTATGCTTTCTTAATAAAGCAAATAAGTAGTTCTTATTGGGAAGACTCCACGTGAGTCTTGTATGTGAAATGCTTGTCTCTTGTCTATAAAATCCTTACTTGTTTCATGAAAAGAACTATGTGCATTGAAGTAAAGTAATTGTGTTAGGAGAACACATGTTGCATATTGGTAGCTATTGTGACTTTGGAATTATAAGTCTGTGTGTACTTAAAGAAAGTGGTCATGTTAGCTTCCTCGAAAAATAATAATCTCTTGGAGAGATTGTCTTGTTGGATGAGCTGTGTTGATTGCTTGATTTTGATGCATAAACGATAAGTAAACCTTGTTTTTGCATCTTGATTTTTATGCCTAAAGATAGATATCTTTAATCATTTCTTGAAAGGGAATCTTGAGAAACCCTCACATCGGAAGATAGAGAAATGAGGATTAAAATGACTTCCTTTAAGAAAGAGGTATGTGGTTTGTCGTATGAAATGATGGTAGTCTTATAGTGAAGGGAATAAGTGTTGCATACATTAAAGAAGGGCTTATATGATAAGCAATAGTATGCACAAAGATTAGTCATTGTGACATAAGAGTTATGTTCTTGTATGTTAGAGAAAATTATGTTTAATTACACTAATGATGCATGACTAAACCTAGCCATAGTAAACGTAAGCTAATACTCCATTAATGATGATTTGAATTGGAACAACAGACTATGGCAAAATTGGAAATGTTTAGATTATTAACTCAACTGTTGTTGACATTTATACATTAATGAGTATTTGCATATGCTTTTATACATGACAATATTGTATGCATGAACATTCTTGGAAATGGAATACGTGTTAACTGATGCATATTTATAACTAACGTTGCTGATGGGATTAAGTAGTGGTAGCTTAATGGCAACAAGAAAACTCATCACATAAATTGCTGCAATGTGAAATGCAATTATAAATGAGAAAGAATGATGTTATATGATATGCATGAATTATGTTATTTGGAAAATTTGCATGCATACAACGTGTATGATGGATATGTTTCCCATCAATCTTGATGTTGTGGACCCATGATGAGGGATAAGTGTAAATGCATGGTGTACATGCATGTTTATTTTGTAATAATAATGATTATATGGTTCATTGTGTAATTACTTTGAGAAAGAGTAATAAAAGAGAAATTTAACATGCCAGACAGTTGCAGATAGTTGGGTTGATGGCAATTACCTGCCCGGAGGGGTTGATGGTACTTGTCTGCCCGGATATGCCTTGGGTTGATGGCAGTTACCTGCCCGGAGGGGTTGATGGTACTTGTCTGCCCGGATTTCCTCTCCCTAGAGATCAATGATCTCAGTAAGGGAAAAGAGTTTGCCAAGACGGTGAAGAGGGTAAAAAGACTGAGGCAGCTCTGTTGATTTGGAGCCTGTTGGAGGAGGCCCAAAATTCCTCATAGATGGGACGCTGTCAGAGGAATAGGTAGGACGCTGCCAAGAGGAATCCTATATTGGACCCTATGTGGTCATTGGAATTCTTGAGCTGGTTGGACAGTGGAATTCCATGTTAGACCTGGTAAGGTCTCTATCAAAGAAACTGTCTGGATGTGAAAATGACCCGGTTTGGTTGTGGAAACCAGTTCCCTTGGGTTGGGAATTCTTTAGTCTATTGTGATTTTCATGGCTAAAGAAATTAACTAATCAGTTGTATGTAATGTTAAAAATAAATTCTATATATAGTTGGGTGAAATATGTTATGCACATTTAACAAGAAAATGAGCTTAGTGCTCAATAAGGAGTAAATGGAAATTTTAATCCCTTTATTGTATTATTAAAGTTGTGAACATCTTAGTGGGAGCTAAGACAGTTTTTGCTTGATGCAGTGATTTATCATTTGATGATTAGTATTAGTGCTCTTTAAGTACTTGTAAAAGTACTGTGATTTAGAAAGCATCTAACATTGCACAATTGATTGCTAGTCAAAAGTATTCCATTTGACTCAAAATATAGTGACTAATGTGATTGAATTGTTAGTCATATATTACAGGAATTACTTACCATGGAAGGTTGAAGAATTGTCCAACCACTATTAAATGTTTACATGGAGGTATTCATGATTTTCAAGAATAGATGGTAAGTAATGGTAAGTTGAAACAGAGAATTGTTTATTATGAATGAATAAGGGCCAAGTGGTGGCGATTAGAAGTTGCATATTTTTGCAATTATGGACGCTTATGACTATTGATGCTTATAACTAATGATATTTCTTATGACTATATCATTACTATTTTGTTTGTCGTCTTTTCTTGGAATGAAATCGTTGATTTCAAGGAGAAAGGATCACATTTTGTTTGGTTTAGATGATTAAACCATGAGTAAAATATCAAGTTCCCAACGAGAGATGAACACCGAGGACGGTGTTCTTGTTAAGGGGGGGAGTATGTAATATCCCTATTATATTTATCCCTGCGTAAAAAAATAATAATTGTAAATTACAAATCGGTTAATCAAACCGGCGTAAAAGTAATTGTAAATTACAAATCAGTTACAACTGATTCTTGGCGTTGGTTAAACGGATTGGGAGAGGATTTGCTGGTGCTCTCCCTTGGGAACAGGGCGGTTCGCTCCTTGTGCGGAGGTTTCTTCACCGGCATCTCCATTATGTAGAACCCGCTCCGCACAGGTCTCGGATTCCCCATTCCGCACAGCGACTAAACCGATTTGTATTAGAGGCAAAATACTTTATTTCGGCAAGCTGAACTATGTCCAGCAAAATACCCGGTTGGGGTATCTGTTCTTGGTCGTGCTCAATACATAGTGGGAAGCTTTGGGGTTTTTATACAGAATGGTTAATGGCACCTCAACGTCGGTGCTCAGGATTGTCCAGGGGTTTCTCCAGTCCCGTTGGCTGCCAACGAGCAAGACAATCCATCAAGGTATCGCCGTCCTTGAAGCCATGGTAACTTTTTCTCCTTTTTCCTATGTGGGTACTATTTCATTCGAGTGATAGCGTTGGTTTTGCTGGAATGTATGCGGTAGCTTCTGCTGTGGGGCTAACTTCAGGTTCTGGGGTCTGGCTCATTCACCATTCCATGTTTCCTTGGAAAAACTGAATATTCATCGAGTCTTAGCAATTGAGGGTTTGATCGTTTTTACTGAGGGTTAGACGAACTTTTGCTCCCGTAGTAGCAGTAACTCAGATACTGTTAAGATTGTAGTTCTGGTAATGAATATCTCTGTTACTTCGTTGCTCTACATTGGCTCGGCTGCTTCTGAGCATCATTAGCTTGAATTATTCAGCTTGAATACGATCATGTTAATTAGTCAGAACTTAAAGATATAAATTTTGTGGGGTTTCAGTAAGCAGTTTGATTGCGATTTCTGGGTTTTCTTTTACGCTTCCCATCCCCACAGGATCTGTACTATTCATTAATGTATGGCTTACGCGCTCGATAGAGAGACCCTTGCATCGAGCAGGGTTGTTTCTCTGCCCATGTGGTGTTTAATATTAGATTATTTATCAAGCATTTGTATTGTTATGGGAGCACACTTCTGTGTCCCGTCGAACTAACCATTATTACACCCAAATAACTATGCGAAGGCTAGATTCACCTCTTTATGGTTTCTTGATGTTTATCCATAAATATAGGGTATCTTTAATAGTTTCTGGAAAGATAACTATGTGAAGGAATGTATGTGCAAAGGCACAGAACCAATAGTTTATTTCCTAGTATGTAAACTTAACCGTTGTGTTATATGTTTTAAAAAGAAACACGGACTTGTAAACTAGTGGTTAGATCTCTTAGAGAGAGATATGCACCAGTGTGAATAAGCTTTGGGTAAAGTAGAACAAGAAGTTACTTGAATAAAGGTACTAGTGAGTTAGTATGTTATGATTGCTCATGCAGATGAGTAGAAGATAGAAAGATCCTTTTTAAAGGTTGTTTAATGAATTATTGATAATGTATCTAATCTTGTTGCCAAGATTGTTGTCAACAGCATTGACAGGAAAAGATGGCGGTTGGTGCCAAAGGAAAGTAATGTTTAACATTATGGCAGGAAAAAGGATTATTCGTCCATGCAGATGAATTCAAGCTGCAGTATTGTCCATTGCTAGAACATTTATGCCACAAGGAATGTTGCATGTGGCGGTATGTAAATAATAGAATACATGTAAATTGTATTAGCTTTTAGCTAGTTATGTGACAGCTTAATGATAGTTCATTGTAAAGATTTTAAGACAATGGTTAAGGGATGGAATCCCTTATAAGCCATTGAGTGAGGGGTGAAAACCCTCACGAGCGTTTAATAATAAGATTAAACATTTGCTGGTTTTCACCCTACGGGGTTTCCAGGGTATATCCGTGTTCTATGGTGTGATTGATGTGATTGCCTTATGTGTCTGTTGATGATGATGGGTCCTTAATGATGATGGTTCTTTATTTGATGTGACAACCATAGTGTCTTAGTACATGATTATCTAACATGGTTAAGGATATCAAGAAATGGATGCATGGATTCATGAGACAGTTTGTGTTATTACAGTGATGGTTAAAGGTTATGTAATGGTTATGAAATTTACTGTCTTTGATGGAAATTTACTTGATGTACTAATGAATTGTATATCTAATGGTTAGTGATGATTTGTGGAGTTGTGAATTGATTAATTACTTGTGGTAATTGTATAAAAAATTCTAACTCCCTACTTTTACATGCGAGGTTACCGGGGGTATGTGACAAACACAGTCTAATTATAATGGTCACCACGTACAATGAACCTGCAAGAGCGAAAAATGATGCACAATTGCTCAAGGGTATGTTCCTCCCTGCATAACAGGCTCTGTGAGGTATGTTCCTCCCTGCATAACAGGCTCTCCACAGAGCTAGGCCGACTTCCTTTATTTAAGGCAGCATTTCTACACCATATAGTGAACATGATTCCTCTTATTTGTTGATGATATGTCAAATTCAATTGGCAGTTGATGATATGTATTTCCTAGCGCTGAAAGGAGAACAAGAAGTTTTCCAGAAAATGAATCTCTTTATGTGAACAGTGTGGACTTCTTTCCTGTGCAGGTTGTATTGCTGTGGAGAAATATCTTTTTTTTCAAGACATTGTTTGTACTTTTCAAGTTTAAACTATAAACTCTGTAAAGACCTCTAACCATTGAATCACATGCTCAAAAATAAATTGCACCACGCCAACCGCTGGTAGCAGGAACCCTACCCAGTAATGGACATGTAAGCAATAATATTAATGGAATACAGGGCGATTTGCAATAGGCTGATCATGACAGATGGCAATAGAACCGTCCCTTAAGAAACAAATTAAGGAAAAAGAAGGGTTTCACTCATAAGGCAAAGAAAGTTGATTTTTTTTTGGTTTTGCTTTTGGAAATGTTTTCATCTTCTACGAAAGTATCTTTGTTAAAAAAATATTAAAAGCAGGTAAGATGTATTCCAGTCATGCTAATTATGTTAAGCTTATGTTAGACCACACGTCGACTTTTATGTTAGGCTTATGTTTCCTAAGAACAACTTAGGAAATCTAATCTTAGATTGAGGGTAAACTGACACTTATAAGAAAGGCCATGCCACTATAAGATTGTCTTATTTATTTAGCGAATGAGTATTTCACTAATGTCAATGGCATATGCATCTTTTTTGGCATTGAGAAACTAGTTGACATCATGTAGTGATAGTGCCATGCCACTATAAGATTGTCTTATTTATTTAGCGAATGAGTATTTCACTATTTCACTAATGTCAATGGCATATGCATCTTTTTTGGCATTGAGAAACTAGTTGACATCATGTAGTGATAGTTTTAAATATAGTAGTGAATTTAATAGAAGGATTTATGTGTTTTATGTTTATTTAATGGTATTAAAATGCATGTATATATGGATTTTTAACATTAAAGTGTGTAAGGTGTGTTAAGTAAAATATTTAGTTTTTTAAATGAAATATTATATGGTTTGATAAACATTCTAATCATGAGGGGTTTATTAGTGTATCTACTGAATTGTCTTATGAAGGAATATTTATTCTCAAATGACTCAAAGAAAAAATCATTTAGAACATAGATTCTACGAAATTCAATGTTAATAAAATACCAAATATAGTTAAATTAGTCTTGGAATGTTTCATACTATTATGAATAAAAAAAACTGAAATAATAAGGTGTGCATGTGACTAGTTAGCTAGTAAAAAGATAATTGTGGAACTAGTATTGGCTAGTCTTAGGTCAAGGATAACAAATGGGCCTAGTGCACATGGTGTGAAAAAAAGATAATACTATTATGAATAAAAAACCGAAATACTAAGGTATGCATGTGACGAGTTAGCTAGTAAAAGGATAATTGTGGAACTAGTATTGGCTAGCATTGGGTCGAGGATAACAAATGGGCCTAGTGCACATGGTGTCAAAAAAAAGATAATTGTGGAACTCATATTGGCTAGTCATGGGTCAAGGATAACAAATGAGTATAGTGCACATGGTGTAAACAAAAAAAAATGTGAAATTCATATTCGCTAGTCTTGAGTCAAGGATAACAAATGGATCAAGTGCACATGGTGTCAACTATGTAAAATTGATTATAAAAATATTGAGACTATGCTAATTTATGAAACTAATACTTTTTACTTTAATATTGTATAAAATAATTTTTATATGGTTAAAAAGATATATTTTTTTACTAATTCCATTAGCATTGGTTTACAATTCCAATATATTGTATGTAATGTATTTGTTAGCTTTTATTGTGCATATGTTAAATGTTAGATTGGAATCTTAAAAAAAAATAACAAATTTGAGTATGGAATTGTGCTCCAATATTAAATACTTTGGATAAATGTATTTAGACAATAATACAATTATGAAGACATGAATGATAATTGAGTATTTGTAGATAATGTGAAACTCATTTTAGAAGTATTGAATTATTGAAATTAAATATGATTGAAGATTTATGTCATTTATAAAAGATTTTTGTATTATTTATATATGAAAAATTTCATGATGATTAAAAGTATTAGATATTTTTAATAGTATGACACTTGATATATATTGTATGCTTAATGGAAATTATTAAATAAAAAAAGGACAATTTGAAAAATATTGATTGACCTATACTAAATGGCTTGAAACCCAATCATTATGCATCTTATACATTTTCTATTTTCAAAATGTGAATAATAAGTTGTGTTTATTTTTGTTAAAATATACTATTAGTAATGAAAAATTACTAGTTAGATATTTTCACATTTTTAGAATATGAGTTTGCATTTTGAAATTTTTCATTTTTTATTTAGTCTGGTTTTGCAGTTTTGGAATCTAATATTGACACGTTTAGAACCAAAATTTTCACTTTGGAAATTGACCACGTATTTTTCACTTTGGAAACACCAAATTTTGTTTATCTTAAAAAGGGCTTATACTGAAACTAATCCAAATTTAATAAAATGTTCATTGCAACCAAAAAATTGATATGAAGGTGGGGGTGGGGCGAGACAATGCGTAAAATTCACATTGTATTCCGTTTCCCCTCGTCCATTTCTTAATGCACAATGCCCTCCCCTGCCGGCCACCATGCAAATTGTCTCTCCCCATCTCCATTGCACCACTACTTACAAAATTCACTTATTGTCTTCCCCATTTCCCACTCCAAAACTACTTACCAAATTCTCATAATTCGATCCTTATTTATTTGCGATGCATTAATCCCCATAGATTTAGATATATGTAATGGACATGATTTATTAATTGTAATGTTGAGAAAGGTGAAAAAAGTAGTAGTAGAATGGGTGACAAAGAAGAGATAAGAAATAGATCATGATTTTAAGGTGACTAAGAAGGACGTTGTAGAGTTATTTGAAGGGAATGGAAATGGCACATTTGGTGAGGATGATAGGCTGAAGTTGAAAGAGTTAGAAGGAAGTGATAAAACATATGTTGGTTTGGAGAAAAAGAGAATGACATATGAAAAATTGAGCCATTTGGATAAAACAAAGTGATGAACATACAATGCTTTTCCATAATTATGTAAACCATTGAAAATGGATCAAAACTATCTTATAAATGAAAAATGTTGAATGTAATTTAGTTAATAGATTCTTTGAGATTGTTGATATAAGGACTACATATTCTAAAGATACTTTAAGGAGTTAGTTAAACAAATATTGTTGAAATATTAAAGATTTCACCTTTTCTTCGTGGCTCTAAGGGATTTTCAAGGGATGAACTATAAATAATTATTGCATCATTTAAAAATACAATAGTTTAATCTAAAATGGATGGATAGTGGAGCCCTTTACTATTTTTATTATCTTTTATTACATATCATGTTTTAAAGGTTATTAAGAAGTTTTACTATAATTTTCTTTAGTCGATAAAATGTAAAAATGATCACAACTTGTTAGTTAAATAGAAGAATGTAGCCATTTCAAGAAAATATGGGGTTAGTGTTTGAAAAATATGTATATATTTGGATTATATTTAGAAACCAAAAAGTTTTGGAAGGTCCCGAGCAAAAGAGGATTAAGGAGACACATCATAAACTATAAATAAATTGTCCAAACTGATATTTAGATTGGATAAGCCAACTTAAGAAGTCTAGGGATTCTCTAAACCATTGAAAAGAATTAGTTTCATCATTTTTGTTGATTGAGGATCACTTAAACTAAATATTTAGATCAAGAGAAATTGTGACTCTTGGAGTTGATGTATTTTAAGTTTTGGTGACAAATCACTGTTATCAAATGTTACTATTGTGTTCCTACATCAAATGGGGCTATTCATATTGAACAACTAAAAATTGTAAGATGATAAAATAAATAAATGGACAATTATATTAACTATCTCATAAAAGGGCGTACTATATTAAGGAATGAACTAGACTCATTGACATATGATATGAATAAAATTCAAGGTGAATACACTACTAAATTGAGTTAGAAGTTCATTGTTTTGTTGAATAATATTAAATCTTGTTAATGATGGAGTGAAGTTATGAAATTACAAGCACCCCCAAAAATATTTTTTTTAGGTGACTTGCTCTTATGAACAAAGTGTTGACTTGGAACTATTATAAAAAAGGAACTCACAAGCGTCAATCATTTCCACACTTTGTAGGTTCATCCTTTTACTAATTTCCCCTTTTCAAAGGATATATGAAAGGAGATGGAGAAAATTATAGGCATGGAAAATGTGTGGAATGACCTTCGAATGAAGAGTGTTTATGATTTAGCTTCGAGAAAAAAAATTCAAAATATTACAAAGTTGTACCATGCTTAATATAGCCAGGTATTTGATGGGAAAGAAACTCCATAGTCTTTTAAAGTAAGCATTTGCTTTTATTTCAAAAATTCTATGCATTGGACTTAGAAGTGTACAACCTACGATTTAGAGGTTTTTTTAGGTATATTTGAAAGCTTATGGTATGGCACTATTTTGATGGAATATATTAAAGATATTAAAATTTAAATTTGGATAATACTAATAGAGCACTATATCTTTTAAATGAATACTTTATAATATTTGAAAGGAATTATATCTATATATATATATATATATATATATATATATATATATATATATAAAACTGCAAGATTTTTTATTCATTGATAAAACCAAGTTACATAGAAAATAGGTTGAGACTCATAGCAAATGTTACATTCCATATTTCAATAAATAAAGAGACACAACATTAAAACTATTCTTGAATATAGTAAGAGACTAAAGACCATTTTCCAACAATTTGATACATCACCCAAAAAAATAATATAATTTAGACATTAATACCAAAGCCAAGACGTGGGAGCACTTCCAGGATAATATAACCTCCATTGTTCTTCACAGACCATACATCACTTAGGAATGAAACAATATTTCACACCCAAATCACCATGTTTGATAAAACTTGACTGAGGAAACTTTGAAGTCATAAGTGTTATCGCACGGGGGTTTCCTCTCGTATCTAGGGAAAATAAAACCACACCAACCATTAACATCATATACAGATCATAGAAAATATGTGCAAATAGAGGTACAAGGCGAAATGGATGCCAATAAACATAGTCGACTAGGGTCAAATGGAGGCCAACCCAGAATCCAAAATAGTAGGGAGAAGTGTTAACATAACACAAATGAACTAGCCAATAATGGGTCTAAAAAATAGCCAGCATTAGACCACCATCTATGAATCGAAGGACAAACATGATATTGAAATGGATGCTCTCATCAACACTACATAAAATCCAAAGAGGCCATGTATTGTTGAGTGTTGCTAGTCAAATGTATTCAACTTATGATAATTCTGAGAGTCATTATATGTCGATGTCTATGATGTATGGTTGAGAGTCAATTTGTATGTTGTTTTTTATATTGGTGTTGAGTATGTATTTTTTATTTAGGTGATGCTAGTGTTTGGTAGCTCATCTTATATTACTCTTCAAGAAGATCAAACGTAGCTTGTGTCCAAGGGGAGTATATTGCACATATTCAACATCTATGTGACTAGTGGAGGATTGTTGGCACCGTTGACATTGATCTAATATTTCCAGTTGTAGCCCTTTACCATTGATGTTAAAGTGGGAGAGAGTGTTAGGAGATTAGTCTTTATGGGCCAATTTAGATGGAAAGATCAACTGGGGTTTCCATCGCTGCCAAAGGGGGAGAATGTTGCAACAATGTTGTTTGGTTGGCATTGATTTCAATCTTCAGATGCGTTTTGGCATGGTTTGCTGGAAATATGAAGATTGTAGGTGTTTTTCTTATGTCGCAGGTGGTTAGAACTATGTATTCTAGTGTGATTATGTTGTACATGTGCTTGAGGAAGATGTGTTGAAGCTATAAGTAGTTATGGGTAAAAGGGTATTGAATCTTCTATGTTTCACAACAGTGGTGCAATCTCCCCTTTGTAACAGGGCGACACTAGAGAAGTGAGGAGATCTCCTAGTGTTTAGAGTGCAGAGTTTGTTGTTGTATGCCCATCCAGTGCTAGTTTAACTCTACTATAGGAGAGGAAAAGAAAACCTTAGGAATTAACAAGGGTTTTTCCCATGGTATTTGGTGCAAGAGCTCACATGATTGATCAAGTTTTATTTGATGTGGTCATCAAGATAAGTGTTGATTAATTAATGTGTTGATTTGGTCTATCTTGGTGAGGGAGAAATTAGCATAAATATGATATGCTAGTGTTGGAGATTAGTTTCGCTGTTATGCATAATGAAGCTGAATATATCCATAACAGAGATCAATTTTGAGATTAGTGTTGCAGACTCTTATTTCATCATTATAGTTGCTCGATATTAGGGAGCTTCTTTATATTACACTAAAACTAATGGTTGTGTGAATGTTTATACTGTTATTGTTATGATGGACATATATTGAGTTGGTTGTGTGAGTTTTTGGTACTATTGATTATGTTGGTTATAGGAGGGTTGTTTGTTGTGTTATTGTTGTAGAAGAGGACCCAGTATGAAAATGTATGAAAGTGTGGTCCATTGTGTTTGAGAAGGATGGGGCCTTCGATAAGTGGTGGATTTCCAGATAGGGAGTTGGGGATTCCTTGTCGATTGCGGCCAACATTTTTTTTTTTTTATGCAAGTTGGGGACTATGACAATTTGGGGCTTCCTAGTTGGTAGTGGATAAAAAATTTATCTAAAAGAAATTTGAAGATTAATGAGAATAAGAAAAACAAAACAACACTACAATGGTTTTTATCCCCTGGAGGGTTTCCACCTAAAATCCATGGTGTCCATATGTGTTGTTCCATATGTTGTGTTTCGAAGTTGCTTGCATGTTAGATTTGTTGTTCTTGTACTATGCTACTGGTGTTTAATTGTTAATTGATTTGGAAAAATATGGTTAAATTGTTTGAATCAATGATATATTGATTCAACCTCCCCCCCCACCTCTCAGTATAACTGAGTTCCAACAAAATGGATGTCATAATTCTATAAATTTTCACAATGAATTAGTGTTGAGTTTGGTCTCAATATTTGTGTTTCTAATTTGGAGGTGGGGACCTATCAAACCTCTATTTCAAGAAACAAGGGTAATATTTCATTCACAAACAAACATTGAAACCCTACAAATGATATAAGTTGAAAGCACAAAAACAACGCATGAACACAACACTACAAGCACAAACATTTCTACAACTAGAAATGTGTTTATTCCTATAGATTAGAAACATATTTTGGAATCAAAGAGGAAACACTCACAACCTAAGAGATTTAACAACTCTTTGATTTAGGATAAAAGCATAAACATGCATCTAGAAATAAGTATTCTATCTATGATGCTAACAAATATTTAGCCACCATTTTCAACAAAGATTAACAATAAGAGAGAGAAAAAAAAAACCAAGATTTGCATGTTTCCTTTAGGATTTAAAAATACTTTCTATAATGAGTACTATAAGGACCTCCATGGGACAAGCTACATGACTGTAATCTCATGTGATGTTGACACCTCTATGCTTCAACCTCTAGTTAGAAAGAAAGAATGTCCAAGCAGAGCTAGTGACCATCCTCCCAAGAAGAACCAATAACCACCGTCTCAAGCATGATAAAGAATGTTGACCCAAGGAATAGGGAAATTTGCATAGATTACCCTAGTTTGACAACTTTGAACACAACTAGACACCAAAAACTCACAAGTCATACCTAAATAGAGAAGGAAAATCCCAAACTAGAAACTAGTAACCACCCTCCTAGGCATACAACCAAAATAAAAGTACATGAATTGTCCCCAATCTCCAATACAATTTAAAAACAAAGAAAATAGACATGGGTTAACCTCCAACACAACTAGATGCCAAAGATAAATTCCCACTAACAAAGGAGCCACATCATGACCTCCAACAAAACAAGAGATCGTAGAAAAATGCTAACTAGACCATTAAAGAAACAACTTAGCAACATAATGACCTCCAATAGAGTCAATAATAAAGTGATGGTATGACCTCTAATACAACAAAAAAACAAAGTGAGGTGTCATCCATCAATCCACTAAACAATTCAATAAACCTTGGAACCACATATCAATGTAGACCCATAATAATTACGAGAATTCAATGCCCATCATCAAATCATTGTAAGCACACAATCAAAGCTAGTAAGAATCATCACTCTATGTTTAAGACAAAACAAGTAAGCATCCTCCCAAGTAGAATGGATAGTCATTGTCTTATGCATACAACTTAAGAGGAGATAACCTCCAACATAACCTAATACCGAAGTTAAATGCCAATTAAGAAACAACCTATAACATGATATCTAGAAAAGACATAAACTATAGAAATATACCACCTAGATGGGTGCAAATATAAACCAACAAATATATGTCAGTGTGACCTCAAGCAAAACCAAATAATAAAGTGATTAAATAACCTCCAACACAACCAAACAATAGAGTGAAACGCTAAACAAAACAATAAATCACTAAACAATTCAACAAACCTTGACATCCAACAACCATAATTCAATATTGAACCATGACACCACTAAAAATAAAATTCACATACATGATACTATGATTTGCTTATCACACGTACCCTTCCATTTTAATTCCAAAACTCAATACTAACATTAACTAGAAAAACCTAATCTAACACATAATAAATAAGTTTCCCCAAATATATTAACTAAACTAAAACCAACATTGAGCAAATACATTGTTGGGAAAATATTAAGCACTAGTTTAACTAGATTGTTTTCTTGCCCTAAAAATCATGGAAATTCTAGCAAAATTTTGATAAAATCCGGTAGGGATTTTTGTAAATCCATGTTATAGCTATCAAATTTCGAGATTTTGGGTGCCCAGAGATTTTTGATGGTGCTGAATCCATTTCCAGCATCAAAAATATGATTCAAATACTACTGCTGCAAGGTTTTTTGAAACTTTTTTGCCCAAACTTTGGCCACTTTTGACCATCCGAACAATTCCTCCACCTCCATAAATAACTACAAATATTAAAACCAATGTAAAACCTCATCACTCTATATTTCCCATAAAAACACAACAAACTAACCTCCATACTCCGCGTGATTTCAAGAGAGAATCACTTTACCTTGAGGATAACATATCATAATCACAACCTTCTAGAGATGAGACGGTCGATATGAGTCCTTAACTGGGGAAAGAGTATTTGCACGCACATATAACAAAAACCATGCCGAGTCGCAATCATATAACAAAAACCATGCCGAGTCGCAATCAACTTAGAAACAAAGTGTGGGCAATCATCATGTTCAAACCCTTGATGTCTTGAAATGTGTGGGAATAAAATTAGGATGTTTATTGTTATGGATTATCTGTCTTGAAAATAAAATTAGGATGTTGTTATGGATTATCAAACTATAATTAAATATAATAAGTTTGAAAAACATTTTATAATATTTTTGAAAATAATATTATAATTAATTTATATTTATTTTAATTTATAGATCTTAGAGAGATTAATTTTTTTTTTAAGAGATTTGATGTTTTTGAATTTTTGGTAAATATAGAGTTAAGATGGATATAAACTGGTATATATAAATTTCATATTTTTATATATAAAAGTATTCGCATTTTTTATTTTCTTAAAACCTTGATTTAATCTTTATGGAATATCCACGAAATATTTTTAGCAGTGATGAGAGTAGAGGATTATATATATCTAAAAAGTATAAACCTTTTTATTTTATATTTAAATAAAAGAATTTTAGAAAATTAAGTTAAAATAAAATATTTTGATTGTGAAATGAGTTCTAGTTTTTGGGCATTTGGTATTGATAAGCCATGGTAATGGCTCATGGTTTGTAACAAACCGGGTTAACAAGTAAATAATATCTATGGTAAAGTGAGGGTGAATATTCATAGTTAAGAATCTTGTTATATTGTTAGTTTATTGTAAGTATTAAGTATTTATGTACTTATTAATTAAATTTAAATATGGTTAGAAAATCATTACTAGTCCCGCCAAGACAATTAGTTTAGCAATGACCAATGCAACTTATAATATTTAATTTGAAAAGTAAATATTTGTTTCTCAATATTATTAAAAAAACTATTTTTTAAACATTTGATTGGAAATAACTTGAAGGGCTTTTTGTGTAATGCCATGTGATAACAACATTACATATTTTATGTCAAAATTTATGGGCAACGTTCCAATATTCATGTATGATTTTTAGATATTTGTGTAATGATTTTTTATTCCAAAAATAAAATACTTGAAAATAGTTCATACTTACCATAAATTACTTCCCAACATAAATTAATTCCTTGCATAAAAAAAATAGAAATAAAATGTAAATAAATGTACTTATGAGGGTCACTTCCCACCATTATTTATGTTTTCCTCAACATTTATGTAGGAGTAAAATTGTAAACGTGTGGACTTACTAGTAGTTAATACCCACCAAAATTTATGCAACTACTTGGACTTTAGCAATCAACTAATTTATCTACTTCACATCTCAATTTATTAGCTCCTTCCAAGTCAAACTTGTAAAATTGCAACACTTGTTTTAATTTATATGGTAAAATGGATCTTAATTTATAGTTACTATTTACATGTTATATATTTTAATGTAATATGTATATTATATTTTCTTTTATCAGATGTTAGTAATTTTATTAATAAAAAAAATTACAAATTTTATTATTTTGATTACTTTAAACTTGTTATTATTAATTAATATGTGAGTTCATATTAATTTTAATCTTTTATTTTTTATTTTTACTAATTTGTTAGTATTTTTATCATGTTTATTCTCTAATGGTTTAAGTGGCTCTCCATCTCCTATAGATGAGGTAACCATCTAAAATGTGGATGAATTAAATCATTACACAGTTCTCTTCGAGACTCGAACAATGTGAATAATTATGAAAGCCTCAGGTCACTTATATGATCTATTACTTTATTGTAATTCAATACTATAAATAGGAAATCGTAAAATATGTAAATTATTATAATTATTTGATATGATATATAGTAATTAATATGTAGCCTCAGATCTAATAGGTGTACGTGTAAATAATTATCTATTTTTATAATTTTTTATTAAATTTAGTAAAAAATAAAAATCAATTTAGTAAAATAATTTACTGAGCAATTTTTTTATACATTATAAAGAATTTTTTATTTTAACTAGGTAATTTTACTAAACATGGTATTTGTTATATATATACACACACACACTAGATCCTTGAGGTTTAATCCAATTGGTTGAGTGGCTACCCTTAAAGCATCTTTGGTATTGAGAGGTTACAGGTTCAAATCACCTACAAGAGGTGATCCCTTTGGATGGGTTGATATTCCTGATACAAATATTTCATGGAATTTATTTGGGCCGGTGAACCACATGGAAGTTCTTTGGGCCCGTCAACCACATAGAAAAAATATATATTTTAAATAGACCATTTAGCTCCATCCTAATTCATTTTGGTACCCCATATATATTCCATAAGCTCCATCCTAATTCATTTTGGCACCCCATATATATTTCATACACCTATTTTCTCACAAATTTGTATGCCATACAACCCATTATCCCTACAAATTCATAAGCCCCATAAAAATTCTTCACTATTTCAAAAATTTCTCTCTAACTAATAGTAACCTAAGCATTATATTACCTACCAAAGACTTCAATAGAGAGCTAAAGGAATTAAAAGATTCAATTGTAAAAATGTCTAGCAAGCTTGAGAACATGGATATAAAAGGATTAAAGGCTTCACTTGATGAGATCTCCAATAAGCCGAGTTTTCTTAATACTAGTCATTTTAACATATTGGCTTCAAGAGTCAATAAAATGAATGATTTTTTCAAGACTTGAAGATATGGAAGTGAGCTTAAAAGAAAAATGAACAAGGGGTTGAGTAGCCCAAATTCACACTCTCCTTTTGCAATGTGAAAGAATTCGTCTAACTTTGCATGTTCCTTTAACATATCTACACACAGACTATAAATTTATATACCAAGATTTGACAAAGAGGATGGTAAGGAGACCACAAGATGGATTAATTAAAGGTTAACATGTTATTGGTTCTTTTGGTGGCATTCCAATCCCCATTCAAAAAGCTAGGATACATTAAGAACACATTTTTTAGGAGGTCTCAAAACATCAAGGATTTTTTATTTTCTCCAAACTAACTTGATTACAATAGTAGGCTTTAGTAGATGATTTTTTCAACAATTTACATATATTAGCTACTTGCATGCTTAAATTACCACATGATTGTCTCTTACAAGTTGCCATATTATGATTGAAAGAAAACATAAGGAATGAACTCAAGTGATATATATATAAATGACATAGAGTAAACATGACTAAAGGCTAGAATTATTGAAGAAGATATCCTTGCAACAAGTCACCCAAGGAACTAAGCCCAAAGTATATTCCCCATAATAAAAGGATTCCACCATCTAATGAAGGAGATGACAAATATCAGTGCTTTAAATCTTATGCTACCAACTAGAGGCTACATCACAAATGCAAAATTATATCAATTGATGTATAGAGTGACAATAATAAGGAAATAGGAAAATTTTCTCCTTCCAACACATATTTAGAAAAATTGAATAAAATTTCTAAAAATCCTATAGGATCTAACCATAAGAATTACACTCACATTTCTTTCTGAAGATGCTTGGGTTTTGCAGACTTTGATTTGGACTTGAAACTTCACTACAAATTCTTTTCTCATCATTTTTACACTCGGTCTCTTGGCTCAAGAATTGAGACTGACTTGCTAATGGATTCCACCTCGGGGGGGGGGGGGGGAGATCACACCCCTCCTACTCAAGGAAAATTTTAAGGATGGAAAATTATCTTGAAGTTTAAAAACATTGGTGAATCTCACTAGTCCCTATTATGCAAACGATAAAATGTTTGTTGATATATTTATAAAATTATTCAAATTTATAATGATTTTATATATATTACCGACATCATATTGGCAATTTTTAAGTTAAAATATTTTTTTTATTGTAAAATTTGGGCGAATAATTTTTAGAAAAAATGGAAATTAGCGAATCTTTGTTTTGGAAAAATCATGGAAAATTAGCCTACCTGCTGATAATAACCCCTAAAATTTTCCATACTTCTACTGCAATGTCACTGCAAGAGATACCAGCGCCAGATGTAGGGGCCCTAACATAATATCTCATCAATTGATCCCATAAGGCACTTAGTAAGGTAGCCAAATGAATTCCTTCATTATGGGTGCAACTTGGTAGAATAAAAGGTATAAATGATGTCTTCTCAAAGGTATTCAAAACCCAAGGTATGAGGTTGGTTAAGTCTGATTCAATAATGGATTACATTCAATATATGCAGGATCACATGTTGATATGCAAATTTATTATTATTTGGCCCATTGAAAAGGATATGATCTCTTGGATTCGAAACAAATGGTAGCTTAAGGGACACATTGAACTTCAACTGAGAGCCAAAGGATTCTTTACAAATGTTTTCACCAATCTATAGGATCGTACAAGAGTCTTTGGAAATGGGCAATACTTTCTAAGTAATACAGAGCTCTTCATCTAATTTTGGACCCCCATATACAATCTGGATAAGGAGAAATTTATGGTAGCTTTAGTTTGGATTCAAGTATATGCTCTTCCCATTCAATATTAGCAAGAAGAAATCCTAGAAGGAATAGGGAATACCATGGTATCCTTCGTTAAAATCTCAAAGATAACAAAAATACAAAGGTGCATGACATATTCTAGGATATGTGTGTATGAATATATCTTAATCCTTGCCAGAATCCATAGAAAATTCCTTATATAATAAATACGTTGTGAAACATATTGACTATGAGCATGTTCCCTTCCAATGCCACCATTGGCATGAATACAATCATCTCTTAAAATATTCCCCATCATTAAATTCTCAGCCTCCAGTGACAAAACCATCAACTGTAGATCAAGACAGGTTTTGACAGTTAAATATTTGCCACATATTTTAGAGAGTCACAACTGCCTATAATAGGGAACCCCTTCAGTCCAATAATATGTATGATTTTCGTTGAAACGCAAAAAATCCTCAAGAAAAACCTTGATATCTCAAAGGGATGAAGTGAAACATAAGCATCTTAAATAGGACACTCCTATAAAGAAGAGGAGAAATCTAGAAAACCCTAATGAAAACTCCATAGATGTCACAAAAGATATGGAAAATTAGGAAGTTGAGATGCTCGATGTGCAACAAGTGATCCAAGAGAATAAAACTAAGGATAAAACACAAGAATGAACAGATTATTAAGAAGATATGGATGGAAATGCATTGATATTATTCACAATATTGGAAGAGCTTCAACATCAAGATGCTTGAATAATCCTTGAGCCACAAATGGATTTGCTTCATCAATCCTTTCTTAAGGCCAAACATTCGACAGATGGTCATGAATCTCTTCCTAGGAATCATGATGTAAAGCTTCATTCTTTATTTCCTAGAGCCCCATCAAAGCTTATTCAAGAAGAAAAGAGGAGGGGAAGGAAAACAAGACAAGAATTAATTCAACAAGTGAGAAAAAATTTAGCCAATTTCGACAAGGTTCACCTGTTAACAAAAAATTACTCCCTCATTCGCTCTCTTCTGAAATGAAGTTCATTTCCTGGAATATAAGGGGCCTAAACAATTGAGGGAAACAAAGGATCCTTAGAGATCACACTAAAAGTGAAAATCTAAGTATTGTCATCCTTCATGAAACAAAATGCATGAGAAAGAAAAGGGATTCCCTTTCTCAAAAGCTTTGGAAGGGCAGCCAAGTTCAAATCCAAGTTCAATATTTGGATTCATGATTGGATAGGTAGGGGATATAACGATAATTTGGAACCTAAAGGAAATATTTTTCTTAGACTAAATTTTGGAACCAATAATTCTTACAGGAAGATTCCAACTGGTAGGGTCCAAGGAGTTAGGCTATTTAATGGCAGTATATGGCCCTCACATTTCCACAGAAAAGGGTTTATTCCTCAATAATCTTCTACAACTTTGGAAGCTTCAACGTGATGAGCTCTACATAATTGGTGGAAAATTCAACATGATTACCTCCTTGGATGAGACAAAAGGCATAATATGAAAGCTAGATGGAGATGGGCTTCTCTTCAAGGACACAATTAAAGCAATGAGCACCATAGACGTATCAAAAAGCTAGATAGATTTTTAATTTCAAAAAGCCTATTAGAAAAGTATCTCTCCATGGAGGCATCCATACTTGTGTTGGCTTGGATCATTGGCCCATCCTGCTGGATCTCGACCTCAAATCTACCCTAAAGAATCACCCATTCCACTTTGAAATATTTTAACTAACAAACCCTTTCTTTGTTGAAAATTCCAAGCAATGGTGGTAGGAAATTGAAGCTCCAAGCCCTTCACCCATATACAAATTCTAGCAGAAGCTAAAGGCCCTTAAAGCTCAGATAAAAAAATGGAACCAAGAGGATTTCAACAACATCTTCAAGGATAAAACCCAGCTGGAGGTGCAAATGGAGATATTACAACAACAACTAATTATGAAAGGTCGCTCCCAAGAATTGGCTAGCTAAGAAAACAAACTCCTCTCCAAATGGGAAGAAACATGGAATCAAGAAGAGATTATGTGGAAACAAAAATATCAATTTAATTGGATTAAAGAAGGGGAGAAAAACACAAGTTTATTTAAAAAATATATGCTTAAAAATTGTCATTACAACAATATCTCCTTGATGAGCTCAACTAGGCAGCGTATAGTAGAACACTTAGATATAGAAAGATAACTCACTTCCTTTTGTAGGCACCTCTTGAATAAACCCTCTCCTAATCGCCTCCCTGCAATAGTGAAAATATTGGCACACATTCTAGGTATAGTCACAAAAGAGCATAATGTAGGTCTAATGACATAGATCACCATTTAGGATATGGAAGAAGTAGTCATGAGATTTCTAAAGAATAAAGTGTTGGGCCCTTCTGGATTAACCTTGGACTTATTTCAAGCATGCTGGTCATTTTTGTGGGAAGAAATCTTAGCTTTGCTGGAGGAATATCAAAGAACTCAATCTATATTACTTGCTCTCAATGCCACTTTCTTCACCGTGGTTCCTAAATTTGAATACACTACTACTCCAAGCGTATTTCAGCTAATTACCTTTCATAATGTCATATACAAAATCCTTTCTAAAATCATTGCCAACAAATTGAAGCCTCTACTACCCTCCCTCATTTCAAAGGAGAAGTCTAGATATGTGGAAGGAAGAAAAAGTATTCATGGAATAGTGGTTGCTCATGAAATAATTCACTCCATGAAGGAATTTGAAATTGCGGGTATGACAATAAAACTCGATTTCTCAAAAGAGTTTGATAAATTAAATTGGTTCTACTTGTTTCATGTGCTCAAAGCTTTTGGATTCTTAGAAAAATGTACAACAAGGGTAGCATATTTGTTTTCCTACCCCTTCTTCTCCATTCTAATAAATGTCTCTCCCTCAACAACCTTCAATCCTTCACGGGGTATTTGGCAAGGGGACCCTCTTTCTCCCTTCCTCTTTGTCTTGGCTATTGAAGGTCTAGGCTGCTACATGAAGGAAAGGTAAAGGGTTTACGACTAAATAACCATACTGATCGTATTACTCACCAGTAATTTGTTGATGATACTATGTTAATGGGAATGCCCACAATTCAAGAAGTGCAAGTTACAAAGTAAAATTATGGATGATTTTATGCTTGCTTCAGGTACTATGATTGATCCCTTCAAATACTGAATATTTTAATTTAACACCCATCTAGGTATTCAAGCCCATTATGCCAAAGTCTTAGGATTTAAAGACTATTTACTTCCTGTTATCTACCTCGATGTGCCCATTTTTTATAATTCACTAGAAATACCTCTTAGACAAAAAAATTTGAAAATTATATAATTGGACCTTCAGATCCTTGAATATACCCAGCCATGTAGTTTTACTCAAATATTTCTTGTAGGCTCTACCCATCTAAAAAAATTTGTGATGGCTTCTCTTAAAGGTGTCCTTGAGTCAATTCATATTATATAGAAATATTTTCCATGGGGTGAAGCCACTGAGAATAGAAATGGGTGTTAATTTCTTGGGAAAAACTTTGCCTACCCTAAAAATTTTCAGCAAAGCAATGGGTGCAAAGATTTTGTGGTTGCGGATCTAAGGAAGTGAGGATCTATGGAAAAAATTATGGAATGTAAACTATAGTTAAGGTACAAGCTTAGACTTTAAGTTCCAGAACAATGACAAAACATTAATCTCTTCCATTTGGAATCTTGTAGACCAAAACAAAGCCTTGATCCAACATCATTCCTTTTGGAAAATATGAAATAGAGGATTCACCATTTTCTAGGGCGACTCATGGTAGATATTAACTAAATTGAATACTCTAGACCAATTCTCCCAACTTTCAGCACTAATTAAAAGAAAGGGAATTACTCATGTGGCATGATACTAGAAAATATAGGACAATATATCTAATTGGTGGGTTTGGGGAAATAAATAATACGGGTACTTTGATATACCTTTGGATAAATGGCCCCTCTTCGAAAAATACCTGCATCAGAGGAGGATTCCTATCTTAGAAGGATCAAACAAATTAAGGTTAGGATACAAATTTTCAGGTAACGTTTCTATCAAGGAAGCAAAACTTCTAACCTTTGTTGTCAATCAATCCCCAAAAGAGGAAATCTAGTCCTGCATCTGGCAAACAAATCTATGGCCAAAAGAAGTGTATTTCTTATGGATGTTAGCAAGAAGCAGAATTCTAGCTTAGGAGCACATACAATGAGGAGAATTTGATGGACCTTCTTATTTTCATATTTGCAAATCCCATAAAGAAAATATTGACCACCTCTTCAACAAATGCTCAATTGTAGAGAAGAGATGAACCAAACTAGCCTTGACATTCTAAAAATCCAATCACCTTAGAAATGCATGCATCATTGAAATGATCTCCTCCTACAGACTTGTGGATTTTAAAAACCCAATCCTAAACCACACATAGGTCCTTGCTCCAAGTTTTATTCTCTGGTCCTTATGGAACGACATAAATAATAGGATATTCAAAGGATCCTACAAGGAACCTTACGAATTTTGGGTTAGACTTCTTAAAAACATAAGATAGACCACTCTCATTATAGAATGGATGAAAGACGACTCTAATAGAATAATATTATCTAATAAAATAATATCATCTAATAGAATTGAGAATATGATGTGGAAAAATGGATAAATATTGATGTTGCAAAATTTTCCATGAGAATATGTAATAATGATAGTTATGCCCTTTTCCAAGGACAAGATGCTCATGTATTTATATGCAAGTCATTGTAAGTCCATATCATGAATGAGAAATAATAAAATATATAAATTAGTTATAATTATTTACCATGGTATCTTACATCAAAATTTAAGGGATGGCCTTCCATAAATGTTGATTATTGTTTTATGGGATATGGGCTATCTCCTAGGCTCTTAATAAAAATATCCCATTTTGGTGCTCAAATTGTTATAAGATTGGAGAAATTAAAAGATAATCATCATGAATTTTTTTTAAGGAATTTGGAATGGATACAACAAGAAATTTATACAATCCCCTCTTAGTCAAGTGGATGGGGAAAAAATGGACATTTTGGAATTTAAAGGGACGATTTCAAATTAAAAGATACAAAAATCAATGCAAACAACTATTGAGTATAAAGAGGATGATAATCCATCTCAGTCTCCCCCAAAATCACTTCATTAGTCCTTTTGAACTTCCAAGGAAGTAGTTGGTTTAGTTCCTTCCTTCAACATGGAATCGGAAGAAGGTCCTCCTCAATGTATCAAAACTCTTGAAATGATCCCTTGAAATCTTGGATATCTTGTGTGATTATGAATTTAATAAAAACACACAAGTGTATAGTGTGAGTGGAACTGTTTTAGGTAGATCCGAAGATGTTATAGAAATTATAGAAGGTTTTGTACAAGTTAAACATGTTAAGGATTTTGGAGAAGTGGGGGTCAATGATGAGGAATTTGTGTCTTCAAGAAACCTTAAAGTCTTATTGGAAGAAATGCGTAGATGAAATTGATCCTAGAATGATGGGAATTTGGGTAAGCTCAATCAATTATTAGGTTTAGGGGGTATGGGGATGTTTATTTATAATTGTGGAGGTAGGGGGGATGTTGTGCTGCGTTATAGGAAGGAAACCCTTCATACATCATGCTAAGTAAAAAATGGAGAGGGAAATATAGTGAGACAAACAAAAAACAATTCATGAGGTCCTTCTAATGTGATGTGCCTCAAGGAAGGTATCAAAATTATGTTACATGTCTTTGAATGCATTGAGTACTTTGCCCCCCACAAAGTGAATTTTATAAGTTAGTAGATCTCACAAACTAGACATAATTTTAATTTAAGAGATAATTACTAAGCATACATATGCAATTGATATTCTAAATGTGTTTCTTCAAAACTAGGAGTTGATGGCTCAAGATTGAAATGACAGATTTTGAGGATTAATCAATACAGGGAACAAAAACATTTAAGGAAAAATTTGATTATGCTACAATTTTCTATTTGGATAATTTTTTTTTTCTCATTAGGAGTATCTCTATTATGAATACTTGTGGTTCGTTCCAAAATAAGTAGGTTTATTGGGATGATTTCTTTTTGTCGAATGTTGTTAAAAAGGATTATGTAGTTATAAAAGTGACTTGAATGTTTTTATGAACTAGAGAGAAGTGAGGAGATGGTGATATGATGGATCCTCTTGCTCCATATTTCCTTCATAAGATTGAAGAAACCAAATTGTGTGGCGAGAATATTTAAAAACTCTCACCAACATGGAGAAATAAAAAGTTGGAGGAGGAACTTAGTATTGAAAAAAGACTTGGCAATTTTTTAATAAATGAAGCATGAATATTGAATGCTACTAGGTATAATAGATCCTAGATTGGGATTGGTGGGCTCGTCTAGTCCTTGATAACATTGTAATTAGAAGAAAGGAGCATGGTAGAACTTGCTTCCAATCTTTCTAGATCTTAGGTGGTTGATTGCTAAAGAAATGTCAACCATGAATGGCAACAATAATTTTCCAACTAGAGCTAATGTTACCTCTTACTCTAAGAGGTAATGCATTATAGAGATACATATAGAATAAATTACTTCATCGATTACTTTTACTAATGATTGTAAATAATGTAGGATATGACATAAGATAACATGAAATTTTAAAGTAGTAGAAATTATGGAAATTTTTAGGAACCAACCCTCAATGATTACACTTCTTTAAGCTATCCTTAATAGGAAAAAAGGTTGCATGTTCTTGTGCATCTCTTAATAACCCCTCAATTATAAGAAGGGAATAGTTGTGATAGATCTTAGGTGATGAATTGTTGAAGCCTATTGAGTGGTAGTTCGGGTCTTACTTTGGGAGATAATGCATTCAAATAATAATAATAACAATTTATTTTTTAATAGGTCCCCTTGTTTATGATACAAGGGAACCCATCCATGTAGTGATTGTATACTAAAGTCTATAGAGATGTACATATCCTATCCCTTCAGATTTGAACATATGATCTTCTAGGTAAACTTCACAATGAAACCCCAAACAATTCTATGGATTTCTTGGATGGTAACTAGTGTGAATATGTTAGTGCCAATTAAAACTCCCGCCCTAATAAAGACATTGCATGCTAACAAGCCTAGGGAATCAATCCCAAAACTTATATGAAAAAAAATAAAAAATTATTATTAACTTAAATCCATGTATTGGAAAGAAATCAAAATTTTAATATGATTTTTTAGATGATTTATTTTTATCTCGTATATTATAATATTCATATATTAAAAAATTTAAACCTATTCAAATATAGTATGAATTTAAGTTGATTTATTTTAATTATTTTGATTTATTTTAGATAAATTTGTATTGATATATATTTTTAAAATATTATATATATATATATATTATTTTTAAATTACATTTTTAATATCTTGATGGGTTTTGGATAGACTGTAATCGGGTGCGTTGTTAAGGCACTCCTAGATGTTAAATCACTTATTCAATTCCACGCCCTATTTCAGGTGTTATTCTTGGACATGACCATGATGTAGCCTCACCACTGTTGAATTTCAAAAAATAAATTGACAAAAATCTTCCTTACTTTGAACTCTAGATTCGGTAATATTAATAATAAAGATACATTGGTAATATTTATTAAGATACTAGTATTCAAGAGGCAATGGTTTGCATCCAAGAGGGTCTAATCGACTAATTTCCTTAATCCTCGAGCGCATGGTTCCAGTACACGCTTACTACTCTCGGAGATTGCTCGACTATCTTAGATCATACTGAGCTAAGGCCAATGATATACTTCTTATGACTTTGGTTAAAGGAATCTTAGGATCCAATACTTTACAGATAGTGAATTCGTACAAATTATTCCAAAGTACCAAGTAACATTATACAATACAATAGAAATATAGAATAGAATAGAAGTATACAATATTGAATATTCCAATAAATAATATATAAATTACTAAAAAATAAATAAAACTCATCTAAAGATCTATATTCCACTCACCACCCTACCGTGTAGCCATGTGAATAGAATTCATCCTTACTTTAGACCAACTATCACTAATAACCCAATTATACTTGCTCGTAACGATTATCCTGATTATTACTATGACAAATGGTCATGATCAATTTTTCTTCTCAATAACTCCCCCAGATGGTCATGTCTCATCCCACTCCATTCGTCATGTCTCTTTCCACTCCATTCGAGGAGACTCTACCACCCCTATTTGAAGAGACTCTAGACATTAAATTGAAAAGAACGCAACAAATAAAAATAATAATAAAAAATAATTATAAAAAATTATAAAATAAAAAGTAATCGTTAATTAAAATTATTTTAAGTGGTTAGATGGAATAATTATTATTCTCTCCAACCATATTCAAAATCCTATTAATAATATGATAAAATTAATGCTTTCGAATTATTATTATAATGACTTCTCACATAGAAGTAAAAAAAAAAAAAAATAATAAACCATAATTAAGAAGAAAAAAATGAGCTTACCAAAATATATATCCAACCATGATTTTAGAGAGTTGTTTTTTTCCTAATAACATAGAATACCTTTTAGTTAAGCAAAATGAATAAATTCATCTATTCATGTTCTTTATCATGACCATATTTCGTTTCTCCATGTGACAGTGTATTCTCCGTAAATGTTAACCTATGTAAACAATGTAAACAACAATGATTGATTTCACTTTCTTCATTCATATGATATCTTACTTTAATTCCAACTTTATACTTAAAAGATGATTTTCACCTTTATAGATAATGATTTTTCATCACATTTGGTAATAGTATGTAATTGTGATATGTTAAATATATAATATTTTAAACTTTGATTATGTGGTGCAAGTTCTTTTCCTATTTTAAAATAGGTTAATTAATTAAATATTATATTTAACATTAATTAAATATAATTTTTTTTGTGAGGTTTTAGTATTAATTTTTTAGTTTTATTATTTTTTTAATTTTATAATATAAATTTTTTGGGTTTATTATTTTTTAGGTTTATAATATCAACCATAGTTAATTATGGTTAATAATGGTCAATCATAGCCAACTATAGTCAAATGTCACATTGTGACAATGATTGTCTATAAACCATGGTCCAACCTCGCATTGTGACAAAGATTGTCTCGATATGAAAATCAATCATGGTTAGACATGGTCAAGCATAATCCAACATTGCATTGTGACAAGGATTGTCTCAATATTGAAATCAACCATGGTCAACCATGTTTATTTTAGTGTTTATAATATTTATCTTAGGGTTTATATACCTTGGGTTTATAATTTTTATCTCTTGGGTTTATTATTCGATTAGGTATATAATATCAATCCCTTGGGTTTATTAATCTAAGGGTTCATATTATTAGGGTTAAATATTATTCCCTTAGGTTTTTAGTATTAATCCCTAGGGTTTTTTATTCCCTTGGGTTTATAATATCGATCATGGTCAACGATGCTTTATAGATTCTATCATGGTCAACATGGTCCAATGTCGCATTCTGACAAATTTTGTCTCAATATAAGAATCAACTATGGTCAACCATAGTCCAATGTCGCATTGCGAAAAAGATTATGTCGATTTGAAAATCAATCATGCCTAAGCATGGTCAAGCATGGTCCAATGTTACATTGTGATAAGGATTGTCTCAATATGAAAATCAACCATGCTTATTTTAGTGTTTATAATATTTATCTTAGGGTTTATATAGATTGGATTTATAATATTAGTCCCCTGGGTTTAATACTATTCAACCATGGTCAATCATGTTTTATAGAATCAATCGTGGTCAACCATGGTCCAACGTCGCATTGTAACAAAGATTGTCTCAATATGAAAACAAATCATTGTCTCAACCATGGTCCAACGTTGCATTATGACAAAGATTGTCTCAATATGATAATCATCATAAACCATGCTCAACCATGGTCAATCTTGTTCAACTATGTTTTATAAGATCAAACATGATCATCCATGGTCAATCATGGTCAACCATGGTCAAACATCACATTGTGACAAAGATTGTTTGATATGGAAATCAACCATTGCTAAGTATGGTCAACCATGGTCCAATGTCACATTGTGACAAAGATTGTCTCAACCATGGTCAACCATGTTTATTTTAGTGTTTATGATATTTATCTTAAGGTTTATAATATTATTCTCGTGGCTTCATAATCCCTTGGGGTTTTAGCATTAATCTCTTGGGTTTATTATTCACTTGGGTTTATAATATCAATCATGGTCAACCATGGTCAATCATAGCCAACTATGGTCAACCATGGTCAAATGTCGCATTGTGATAATGTTTATCTCAATATGAAAATCAACCATGGTCCAACGTCACATTGTGATAAAGGTTGTCTCGATATGAAAATTAATCATGGTCAAGCATGGACAACCATGATGTAATGTTGCATTGTGACTAGGAACGTCTCAATATGGAAATCAAACATGATCAACCATGCTTATTTTAGGGTTTATATACCTTGGGTTTATAATTTTTATCCTTTGAGTTTATAATTTTTAGAATCAACCATGGTCCAATGTTTATTGTTAATTAAATTTGTAATTATTAATAATGAATTAATTAATTATGGGATGATTTAATGAATTATTTAATTAATTATTGAATGAATTATATGATTAAAAATTAATTAATTGAATGGTTTAAAATGAATTATTTAATTATTTAATAAAAATGAATGATTGAATGAATGAATTAATTCTTATTAATATTTATTAATTAATAATGATATTAAATTTAACTAACAATTTATTTATATTAATAAATTCATAATAATAAATAAATTAATCATTTAATGAATTAATTAATTATTGAATGAATGAATTAATAATGAATGAATGAATTATTATTATTATTATTTGTTAATTTTTTTTTTGTAAGCTCGGGTGGGACTCTCCAATTTACATGTCCATTATGTACCCCTCTACGGGGGAAGGGTAGCCCAAGATTTGAACCCAAGACTTCCGGTTCGGTGAGACTTCATTTCCACGACCCTTGCCGCTTGAGCTACCCCATGTGGACATTATTATTATTTGTTAATTAATAATGTTATTAAATTTAATTAACAGTAAAAATAATAATATTAATTAATAATAGTAGTAATATTGACTAATAATAATAAACATAATAATCATAATTATATGCCTTCGGCATATATCAACCACATTTACTAATGTGATCGGGCTAGTAGATAATGATTTTTCATCACATTTGGTAATAGTACGTAATTGTGATTTGTCAAATATATAATATTTTAAACCACACGAGCCTTTGGTTATGTAGTGCAAGTTCTTTTCCTATTTTAAAATAGGTCAACTAATTAAATATTATAGTCAATCAATTGTTATAGTGGATATAAAAGACTCAACGTTTTTTTCTAAATTTGATATATGTCTTAGAAAAACAAATAAAAAATAAAAACAATAACTAATTTTAATATATATATATATATATATATATATATATATATATATATATCGAATTTAAACATAGATATCTATAGTGTGTGTAGTTTGATTAGCAATGAACATGTAAATGATGTATAAAAACATGATTTAAAATAAAGAAGTTGTAAAGAGGGATATGTTTTGGTTTATATAGAACAAACCAAGGGCTTTGTCAATCCATACCTAAAACCAAAGCGATCACCTCATCCATGACATAATTGGAAAAAGACTATTCTGCTATTTTTTTTAAAGGTGATCCCTCTTTCTCTCTCTCTGCCTTTCCCTATCCCCCACCCTTCTTTGTATTTTCCTACCCTCCCCTCTCCCTTCCTCTCTCTCTCTCTCCCCTTTTACCTATCCTTCTCTCTCTCCCCCCCACACGTCTTCCTCCGATATCCCTCTCCCACACTTTCCTTAATCCCCCCTCTTTCTACCCCTTTCCCTTTCCCTTTCCATTTATATATCTCCCCCTTTCATTATATCTATCTCTCTCTCCCTCCTTTTCATACCCCACTCTATGTCTCTCTTTAGTCCTCTCACTCTCTTTACCCCTTTCCCTATCCCTTTCTATCTTCCCCCCTCTCCCCATATATATATATATATATATATATATATATATTCCCTTTCTCCATCACTCCCTCCCTACCCGTCTCTCTTTGATATAGACACTCTCTCTCTAACCCCCTAGTCTTTTTCCAAATATCTCCCTTGTATCTCTCTATCTCTCCCTCGCCCCTCTCCATCCTTTCCTCTCTCTTATTATCACTTTCTATATTTATCCTTATGTCTTCCTCCTATATCCCTCTCTCTTCCCTTTCCTAAGCCCCCCCCCCCACTCTCCCCTTAATCTCCCCCCACTCTCTCTCTCTCCCCCTCCCTCTCTTTGTCTCTCTCTCCCCATTATCCTTTTTTCTCTCTTTCTCTCCCTATGTATCTCTCCTATCCCTTCATTTCTCTATATCTTCTTATGTCTCCCTCTTTCTATCCCTCTCCCACTCGCCCTTTTTTCTCGTCTCTCACTCTCCCCACTCTCTCTCTCTCTTTCTCACTCCCTTGTATGTCTCCCTGTTATATCCCTCTCTCTCCCCCTCCCTCTCTCTAACACACAAAATACTCTAACCTGAGTCTCTTTTTCCCTTTATCTCTTGTTCTCTCCCTCTATTCATCCCCCCTCTCCCCTCTCTCTCTCACCCTCACTTCCCCCCTCTTCCTCCTTTTCTCTCTCTCCCTAACTCTTTCTTTCTCTCTATCTCCCCTATGTCTTGCCCGTATATCCTTCTCTTCCCCTAGTTCCCTAAGCACCCCCCCCTCTCTCTTCGTCCTTAACCCCCCCGCTCCCTCTCCCTCTCTCGCTCTACCTCTACCTCCCCTCTCTCCATATGTTTATAAAGTATATCACTCTCTCTCTCCCACCCTCTCTCTTTCTCTTGCTCACTTTCTATGCCTCCTCTCTACCCATTTCCCTATTCCATTCTATCTCTCCTCCTTTCCACATTTCTCTTTTTATCTCTCTCTCCCTTTCCCTATTCCCCCACTTTTTTTTTCCTTCCCCATCTCTCTCTACCCCCTCTACCTCTCTCCCCCTTTCCCTATTCTATTATCTCTCTCTATCTCCCTCTCTTCCTTTCCATGTCTCTCTTTCTGATCAGGTGCTCAAAATTAGGCTCAAAATCAGAGTGGAATAATCTCGATAAACTTAGCTTCAGATCGAAGTGCTCGTCACCTTGATTCCAACGGTGCAAATGACACTCGAATATGAGCTCATGTGAAAAAGTTAGAGCAAGTCAAAGTTCAGGTTTGACTTGGACAGATCGCTGGAGAAGATGACGTGGCATGACTCTTCAGCGAATGGGGAAGTGCTAAGTGGCAGGCCGCCATTGGCCTCACATTTCACAAATCACATATTGGAGGTGAGTCAGCGTTAAAGAATCGGCCCTAGAGCATGCTAGGGTGCGATGCGATAATCGCAATCACACATTGCAACCAAAAAGGCATTAAAGAGTTAGCCCCAACGCAAGTCAAGGTTGTGATGCGATGATCGCAATTGCACATCACAGAATGGAAGTGTTATAGAATCGGCCCCGACAGGATCATGATGCGATTGTGATATTGTAATCGCATATCGCAAAGTGAAAAGTCCCATTATATGTATTACCCTAGCTTCGCCAATTGCGATATAATCTAGATGCAATACAGTGATACTGCAGTTGATAGTTCTATCGAGTCTGCCGCTTATCGCAATTACATATCGCGCATGCCGCGTTCACAAACCATAAGACCTGTCGGTTCTCGCCAATTGTGATTTGCGATGGAGTTATCGATGCTGGTAGTTTATGGCTGTTGCGCGGCGAAATTTTCGCCCAGTTAGCGCTTTTTGGATGGAAATTGTAGGATCATGCCGGAAATGGTTAAATTTGTGGAGAGAATATTGGGAAAACTAGGAGAGGTCATAACTTCTTCAGTTTTCCACCAAATTGGATGCAAAAAGAAGCTAGATACCATTTTTGGATATGCTGGACTCATTGGAGCAGGTTTCAGAAGCATTTGAGCAATGTAAATACATTTTTTTATACTTTTTAGCTTAATAGATAGGCCCAAGCCATTGGAAGATGGACCAAAGAGACGTAGCCCAAGAGGGGTGAATTCCTTTATGATGTTCCTATTGTAGTGTGTTTTTGATGATGTTTTGTACATGTTTATTCTCTACTTCAGTCTCTTATTTATTTTAATTTGCTCATAAAATTAACATAAAAGTTCATCATTTCTTACAAAAATTCATGAATCCTTAAGTACAATGAAAGAATTTTGTTTCTAATCTGAGGAGGATATTAGCACAACAATCAATATTCTAAATCATATCACTCTCCTCCCTCTCTCTCAAACTCACTCTCTATTCCTATGTCTCTATCTCTATCTTTCTTTCCCCATATCTCTCTATTTTTTTTCTCACTCTCTCTTTCCCTATTCCTTTGTCTCTATCTCTCTCTTCCTTTATCCATATCTATCTTTCTCTTCATATGTTTCCCTCCCATATTCTCCCCCACTCCCCTTCATATTGCCCCCCTCTCTTTATCCCTTTCCCTATCCCTTTCTATCTTCTCCCTCTTTCTTATCTCTCTTCCTTTCCTTATTCCCCTCTCTTTATTTCTCCATCACTCTCTCTAACACAAAATCTCTCTCCCCTCTCTTTTTTCTTTTATATCTTTTTCTTTCTCCTCCTCTCAACCTCCCTCCCCACTTGCCTTTATCTCTGCCTCCACCTCGCTCGAGAAAATATTAAAGCCATTGTAAATCCTCATCACTGCATCCTTCCTATAAGAACACAACAAAATAAATTTCATACTACACGTGATTTCAATAGAGAATCACTTTACCCTTACGATAACATATCATAATCACAACCTTCTAAAGACGAGAGAGTTCATATGAATCCTTAAAGAGAGAAGAGGATACACACGTGTACAAAAACCTTGTCGAGTCACAATCAACTTAGAAACGAAGCGTGGGCCAACATGTTGAAATAAATCTCAAAAAGTAAAGAACATTTAAGGGAGACTTCATGTGTGTATGGAAACACTTCAATATATTAGGACAAATTTCTACCCCACTTCTGGGGTAATTTTTATTTTTAATTTTTAACCTGAGAGCCAAAGTACCTAGTTTTGTAGTAATTTTTATTTTTTATTTTCTAAACCCTGTGGCCCCTATTTTGACCCCATATGAAAGTGTAAGTCTCCAACCAGTCTCTCTGTAAAACTAATTCTTCTTCATAGATTTATGGCACCTTTTCTTTCTTGAAATGATTGGGAAAAAAATTAGCATGTTTATTTAAGGATAATGTTTGTGTAATCAAATATAATATACCTAAAAATTATATTATAATATATTTGAGAATTATATTATAACAAATTATATTATAATATATTTGAGAATTATATTATAACAAAGTAAAATTAAAAATTTTGTAATATAGTTAAAAAGTATATTATAATACATTTGAAAATTATAACACAGTATACTATAATACGTTTAATTTAAATATAAAATAAAACAATAAAATAATAATAATAAATTTAATATATAATAATGATAATAATACTCTTGATTAAGAATATGATGTATTATTTTATTGTAATTCAATATTATAAATACGAAATAGTAAAGTATATAAATTAATTATAATTATTTGTTAGGATATATTGTATTTAGTGTGTATGTGTAAAAATTTATTATAATTTTTTTATAAAGTTTATATTAGATTTATAATTTTTTTTATCAATTTAGTAATTTTTTATTAGATTTGGAAAATTAAAAAATTATTTATATATATATCTAAACTAGACCATTCAACTCCATTCTAATTCATTTTGGTATGTCATATATATGTCTTACACCTTATTTTCCCACAAATTCATATTATATATATATATATATATATATATATATATATATATATCAGCTCCATCCTAATTCATTTTGGTATGCCATATAGATGTCTTACACCCTATTTTTCCCACAAATTCGCATGTCATACACCTTATTAGCCTTATAAATTCATAAGCTCCATAAGGATTCTTCATAATTCCAAAAATTCCTCTCTACCTACGAGTAACCATCACTACATTACCTATCAAAGACTTCAATTGAGAGCTAAAGGAATTAAAAGATTCAATTGTGGAAATGTGTACCAAGATTGAGAATGTGGATATAAAATAATTAAAGGCTTCACTTGATGAGATCTCCAATAAGTCAAGTTTCCTTAATAAAAGTCTTTTGAACATAGTGGCTCAAAAACTCAATAAATGAATGATTTTTTCAAAAATTAAGCTGTGGAAATTCAGGTTAGGAGAAACATGAACAAGGGATTGAGTAGCCTAAATTCACACTCTTTTCCCAATGTGAAAACATTCATCTATCTTTGGTTCCTTTAACAAATTTACACACAAACTAAAAATTGATGTACAAAGATTTCACAAAAATAATGATAGGGAGACCACAAGATGGATAAATAGAGTTTGAGCTCTATTTTGAGTTGCATGAAATGTTTGCGAATGAATAAAAAATGAATTTCACATCATTGGACCTAGAAAAGGTTGTCGTGTGATTGGTTCTTATGGTGGCACTCAAAGGCCCATTCAAGAAGCTAGGATACATTAAGAACACTTTTTTTTAGGAGGCCTCAAAACATCAAGGAAAAGCAAGTTTTCTTCAAACTCACTTGATTACAATAGTAGGGTTTAGTAGATGAGTTTTTAAAGAATTTACATATGTTAGCTACTTTCAAGCCTAAATTACCACATGATTATCTCTTACAAGTTGCCATATTAGGATTGAAAGAAATAATAAGGAATGAACTCAAGTGATAGATATAAATGACATAGTAAACATGACTAATTGTTAGAATTGTTAAAGAAGATGTCCTTGCAATAAGTCACCCAAGGAACTAAGCCCAAATTATATTCCCTTTAATAAAATGATTCCATCGTCTAATGAAGGAGATGAAAACATCAATGCTTTAAATGTTATGCTCCCAATTGGAGGCTAGGTCACAAATGAAAAATTATATCAATTGAAGTACAAAGTGACAACACCAAGGAGATAAAACATTTTTCTCCATCCAACACATATTTAGAAAATTTAAATAAAATTTCCAAAACTCCTACAGGATCTAACCATAAGAATTACACCCAATAACCTAGTTTGTAGTGTTGACCAATGTTTCTCAACTCCAAACTCTCAAGGTTTTGGGATACATTAAAAATACAAGAGTAGAATTGTAAATACATAGCGGGAGTTCTCATAATTTCATCAATACTAAAATAGAAAAATAATTTAACATATTTGTTTAACCCTCTTTCAACCTTCAAGTCAATTTCAAGGAATAAAATTAGTATGTGTATGGGGAAATTTCATAAGGTTAAATTATCAGTTAATGATTAGCAATTACAATTCCCTATTAATTTCATGGAAATCGAGGAAGACGATGTAGTATTAAGAGCTTGTTGAAATGTGTAGCTTGGGAGGTACTCCAACAACCCCTGGGGTATTGGGTTTGTGAGGAGTTAACCCACAAAAATGGTTTGTGGGAAATGTACCCAAAATTGTGGGCACAAGACCAACTCAAAAATAGTTGTTTAATCATTGCCTATATGAGGGTCACCCTTGAAGGGCTAAGGGGCATCTAGGTATTTGATGATGTGGTTAAAGAACCAACGAAATAATTTTATCTCTTATGACTGGTGGGGTTTGTATGTGTAGGCTCAAGTTGGCTTAACCTACAAGGCACAACCCTTGGTGAGAAAGGACACCACCATAGAAACCTAGAAGAACGGGTGAAGATGAGTTCACTGGAGAGCCCCCACGTTAGCATTCTCATGTGATTTCTATGCAAGTAAGAGAGTGTATACCTCAAGGAGTTGCATGCCTTAAGGAGGGATAAATCTTGAGCATGTGTGGTTTATCATCTAACTATCGATGTCAAAGTTTTCCTAGGAGGAGGATGTGAACATCAATGAGATTTTTTTCCCTTATGTAGGTCTGTTGGGAGGCTTCTTTCTATGGTGGTCCATGCCCTAGGTAGGGATATTTCTATGGATACTCAACTCTTTCATTTTACCCCGAAGTCTGTGACAAGTGCATTAAATGTTTGTGTTGGAGGGAAGGGATGAGATCCTTAGGAAGAGACCATAACTCTGTGATAAGATCGTTGATATGTGCAAATATATTTGTGTTATGATTTGAAGTTTAGGGAAGTCGAAACTTACCTCAAAGAGTGAACATAATTGTGAGTTCTTGGATAAAGGAGAGGGGTGATGTATTTAATGGCAAGAAGGGCCAACACTGATTAGAATTAAGGAGAAAGGAGTGTTGAAGGTGATTGAAGTATAAGTTCTATCTAATTAGGTTTTAGACAATAGTTATAGGATCCCTAAGTTTTATGTAATTTGAGGAGACAAATTACAGATGTATGGGCTGCCATGTATACCCTAGATTAGTCATCTTATGTGTGTTAAGAGACCGTGTGTGGGCTGAACTGAGAGACCCTAAAGGAATGATATTTTGGAGCAACAAAAGTCAGTTAAGAGGGATGTTTTCTGTTTCCTAGTTAGGTAAAATCAATTATAAGAGAGAATATTTGTAAAGCCCTAAGTACAGTGAGTTTGGTGTGGAAAAATACTATAATGAGGGTTTCTCTTTGAGGTACTGATTTTAGTCTTCTAAGGGGTAGTTAGAGGACTAATAAAGGGAAAACCTTGAAGGCTCAACGTTTACCATTCTAGGTGTTGTATGAAATCTACAACTGTGGACAAAAGTGTCTTCCCTAGGTCTGGTGGACTGAACTAGGACAACAGAAAGAAAGTACTATAATGTCTTCCTTAAAGTAATTGAACAATGGGATGATGCCTACCTTGAATTTGTCGTAAGCTTCACTCCTTTCTCGGCTTGTACGCTCCAATCCTAGCTCCAATCGCTAAAATTAGAACCTGCATAATTAGAAAACACAAGCCAATTGTCTACGACATTTATGTAGCATAATCCAATCACTTCATTCAATAGATCAACATGGTATTGAAATACACGAAATAACATAACATCACATATAGGAAAACAATGTATTCCTTGTATTAATAGAAATGGAGAGAGTTACAACAAAATATAGAGTTGATCTTGTAGAGGAGCACCTCCAAGTTGACATATCCTTCCTTGTCATAAAGTGTGCCTCTGTCACTCTAATGCATGGAATAATGACTCTCACAACAACAAAATGAGGGTAGAATCTATCTCCAAAAGCCAACCCCTAGATTGTGGATGGTAGTAAATATATAGAAGAGGATCGTAGGTTAGGAATTATTATCCATTTACTAATCTAGGCTTGAGATCCACTCTTGATGGGAGGATGAGCTCAAGGGATAAGGGGTGAAATATCCAAGGTAGGATAAGGTAGGATTCATTACTTTCATCTAAGGTAAATGGTTAGAACAAACTGTGGAAGCTTCTAGAAGAGGAAGCTTCAGATTATTTTTATTTTTCTTGAATAGTGCACCCCCAATAAGGGGCAACCTGCTGGTGATCAACACAGGTCCAATGAGGGTCAAACTACTAGTGAATGCAGTCTCTTAAGGAAGTAGGATGCATTGGGCCTTAAAATCACTAAAATGAAATAGTTAAAGGCATAAATTCATGGATTAAGGAGACTTAAATGGTCTCCACTGCACAACTTGCATGGAAACTTGACTTTCTTTCTAGACTCATTTCTACCACATCCAGCATTATTGCCAGATTTATTTGCGTCAGGCTTCCCATCCTGGTTCTTTTTCTTACCTTGTCCTTTCTTTTTCCCATTGGAATTTTGATTTCCTTTGGGGTTATTAGATTGGACGGCATTAATCGAAGAGGTTTGGGAAGCCGGAGGGTTAGACGATGTGACTTGGTTGTTAGAAGCAGTTTGTAAAGACAACTGCTTCAATTGGTTAAACAAGTTCACCGCATTTGTGTCTACGAACCCAACGATACCATCCGCATGGGGACCTAGCTTTGACTTGGCTATGTCAACCTTAGACCCAGGAGCATCTGGCAAGTATTTTTGTAGGATCCCAGACTGATAGTAGATCAATTCTAATTGTTGCCAGGCCCTAAAAATGGCTTGCTCCTCAGAATCGACTCCAGACATGGAGACATCCTTAGAGATCTTGGGTTGTAAATATTTCAAAAGCCATTCGAGATGGTACTCCGGAGGGATTTCAGCTTTAATGAGCCTCTTTCTCCGTCTCCATTCCTGAATATCGTCAAAAATGTGAGTTGCCTTATCCTGACGAAAAGTGGCCAGAAGTTCAATTCCGGCGTCATAACGGACAGGCAACTGGAAATGATTTAAGAAAATATTAACTAAGTTAGCGAAAGATGTAAAGCTGCCCCCTGGCAACTCTATATACCATTTGGTCGCATTACCAGTCAAGGTGCGTTGAAAAAGTCTCAACCTAATCGAGTCATCAATAAGGGAGTTCGATGAGCACCACAAATGGAATGTGGTTACATGGTCGCCTGGGTCTTCATCCCTCTTCCCTTCGAATTTTGGAATGTCCGAAGGGAGTTTGGTTGGGACCGAAGACCAGGCCGGATTGTATTTGATTGGATCGTTTGTTAACTTAGTGAGATCTGGCAAGTTGAAAGTTGCCAGAAACGGAAGCCTAGGAGGACCTTGGGGATTCCACCTAGACTGGGCGGAGCTCCCAAAGTTCTGAAAAGATTGGCCTGGATTTTGGAAGGCACCAGGCTGCCCAAAGTAACTAGCAGAACCGGCTGAACCAAAAGGCAAGCCTTGTGATCTAGCAAAATCCGGAGTTTGACCAACTCCAGCCTCAAAGCCTCCATAACCGGCAAAGTTTCCTCCTAAAGGATTATAAGAAGTTGATAACCCCTGATATAGATTCCAAGCCGAAGCTAAGGGAGGAATACTTTGAAACGAACTAACTGTGGAGTACGGCCTATTCCCTTGTTGGCCAAAAAATGGATTCCTAGTTCCCGTGCCACTAACCCCAAGGTTAGTCCAACCTTGGAAAGGATTGTTGCTTTGTCCTATAGAAGAAAAAGGCATGGATCCTATTGTCGAGTTGGAATGTGGTATATGACCACTTCCGAAAGGAAAACCCTGGAATGAAGCCGATCCACCCTTCATGGACGTGGCGGCACTAAACGGAACTGATGGAATACCCTATGAATGGGTGCCAAATGGGAAGAATCCATAACTAAAAGCATTGGTTTGGGAATTCCCACTCGTGGACGGAATGGAGGTAGACCCAACAAAAGATGTGCTAGCAAAAGATCCAAACAAAGGAGCAGAGGAGATGGAAATTGTTCCTCCCCCCTGTACTGATGTTGGAGTCTGCATAGTTGTAGCACTTGTAGTAGAAGCCATGCTTCCAGTAGTGGTCATCAACGATAAGCGCATAATGTGACCTAGACTTGACGGTCTATGCATCGGAGTCCCAACGTATTGTAATACTTCTGGATGGCTAGATGGTAGTGGAGAATTTAGAGCCGCTAACAACTCTTAGAGTTCTTCTACCTCTATGTTATTCTCTGTTTGAAAGAGAACTCGAGAAAGAACTGGAGTGTTCCTCTCTTTTTCTGTGGAAGTGCCAGGCCTTGCTTGAACACTAATTCCCCTGACAGGAGGATCAATCCTCGATGCGTCAACTGCCGTGGGACGAAACCCACCAGCAGCATTACCTATGTGCCTTCTAGGAGAAGGCTCTAAACTTGGTGGTGAAAGACCACGAAGTCTTAGAGACCGTCTAGGTGATCGGTCAACCACTTTGAATTTTTTGTTAAGATCTAACTAAAGACTCAAAAACTTGAAAGCTAGGCCAACTAAGAGCACAGAGAACACACTATAAAGTCCCTAAAGATATCAGCCAGTCAAACAACTTCCAAGTATTTCCGCTCTGAGTGATTAGGACTGGACACCAAAATACAAGAAAGTGAATTAAGGAGCCTTCTGAAGATAGGCTGGGATGATGAGGGCCCAGTCCTATCAGCGAAGGTAACAGAGGAAGTTACGCTGACCTCCTAACAATAGCCTGCGCCGGTGCAAGCCCCCAAGCTTCGTAAGGGTGCCCTCCAGTAGT
This sequence comes from Pinus tabuliformis, assembly GCA_031772625.1. Classification (NCBI taxonomy): domain Eukaryota; kingdom Viridiplantae; phylum Streptophyta; class Pinopsida; order Pinales; family Pinaceae; genus Pinus; species Pinus tabuliformis. The sequence goes on along the minus strand of CM062817.1, from coordinate 721,702,925 downwards.
ACCATTGAGAGTGATGCAACGTCGACCTTAGGTGCCACGGGATTCCCTCTGCATCCACCTGTGTAGATCCCTAGGAGTAGCAACTATGGATTCCAACTCATCGCAGAAGCCAGGCGGAACAGTCGTGAGGTAAGTTCAGACAAGTAGGAGAGGGGGTATCTCTCTTCCCTGTCTTCACAGACCCTCGTGCTTAACTCCCAGATCCAGAGCTTTCCTGGTCTTCCTAACACTATTGGATTTTCACTCACTATTCAGACTCCTATGTTTGACAGTTTAAATGGCCTTGGAGAGTTAACTCTCCACTCGCCTAATCCAAGGCCCTAAAATCCTAAAACTTGTTGGTGTATCTAACTTGAGAAAAAAAAAGTTTTAGTGAATTTTAATTAGCGCTTGATTTTAAAATAGGTTGTTCTTTAAGTCACGGCATAAACGGAAGTGAAACTAGTGGTGTTTTGACGCAAAATAAATTAATAAAAACCAAACTACATGCAAATACACTTGTTTTCGTTTTTCGATGAAAAGAAATCTCTATAGGGTTCAAAGGAACTTCAAATAAAACAAATTTTTCTTTTCTTTTCGTTAATTCAAGCTTCACACTCACAAAAGTTAACAAAGCTATGGATGTCTAAAAGGATATGCAAATCTATCCTAATGCAACAAGTATATGCTGATGCAAGACTCAAAACTACTCTAAAATCAAGAAATGAAAGTTGCTTGCTTATCAATTTTTATTTTGCCACTTAAAATGTTTAGATGGAATATGAGATGCTACCATTCATTTTGTCTAAACACTAAAAACAAGTTTCAAGAAAAACAAAAACGCACTTTCACTAACTAAAAGGAAACCAACTCAAAACAAAGTTCAAGAAAGCAAAACCAAGTTTTTCAAAAAGTTTTCTTCAAAAGCAACAACAAAGATGTCTTTTCAAAAATGCTCTCAACAAGACTGAAACTTTGTGATTGAAGAATAGGCAACAAACACTTTTGCAAGTTGACAACACACAATGGATGAAAAATAAAAAAAAAGAAATGTGTTTAAAGATGCTCTTAACAATCAAAAGCAACAATGAAAGCTTTGGTAACAAAGACCAAAAAGATCAAAAAGACAAATTTTCAAGAAAGCGTCAATCAACAACTTTCATGAAACAAAAAGTGGATGGTCACAAAAAGCGGTTTTGTCAAGCAAACAAAAAGTCACCAAAAACAAGATTTAACACAAAGATTGAGATCAATCTTACCGCCCTGATGAATCAGAGCAGCCAAGATTCCCAGCAAGAAATCTTGCGTGCTTAAGCAAAAAACGATGATGCTTGCAACAACAAAACCAAGACCAACACTTCTTACAATTAGAGAGAATTTGGAACAAGATGCTTCCTGTAAAACTAACAACTGATACTGGAAAGTGACTGTTTAAGACTGAATCAAACCATCAGACAGACCCTCAGAGACAAAAAGATTTAAAAAATCTTGAAAATTGCAAGATATACACGATTGTACTGATGTACAAATTGCGCGTATATGCGACTGTGCCTAAGGAAACCTGCGTATACGTGACTGTTCCTAAGGAAACTTGCGTATACGCGGGTTCACTTGAGGAAACATGCGTATATACACTTATGTAATCAAGAAAAACAACGTATATAAAAGATTTCAAGAAAAATAAAAAAAACAGTCTGAAGAAACTGACAAAACTTAGAATTCAAGAACAGACCACACAGCAACAGCAAGCAAACAGGCAGCTGAGCCCTGATTCGCTTGAAAACACCCAAACTAGGAACAACAACAGTGTTGTCCCCAGTGGAGTCGCCAATTCTGTTAAGGGAAATGTTCCCCTAGTGCTTTTGGGTTGAAACCCTAGCAGACTGAAAGTTGTCTATACAGAGAAACACACATTCACACAACCATTATGCTAATATAAGCAAATTCTACGATAAGGGGCGTACTTGAGGTCCTACATTTGAGAAAGTCCTTTAGGGTCCAAACCCTTCTTCAAGTTCCTTTTGCTCCTTTGACCTGCAAAACAACCAATTCAAGAGAGTATAGCAGTATATGGACTAAATCTTATAAAGAAACCATCTTCATATTATAAAGAAAGGTAGTTAGTTATGAAATTTAAACAACCATTCACATATGAATTCTAACATGAATATCGTAAACATGAAGAAGATTTATATCAGGAACCAAGACATGTGTTTCTTTTATTATAGACAAATAAAGTACAGAAAAGGAATAATTTCACCTGAGTTGTCCTTTCACAGGCTCCAAGCAAAGCCTTCTTCTGGATTCATCCAGTCTCAAGCCTTTAACAAACTCCTTCCATGACTTACTCCATGATATCCCAAGTAGTGGATGGACATCAACGCACAAGGAAACAAGGGTTTCCTATACAAATGGGAGAAGTGCACGAGGCACAAGGGTCTTCAGACCTGGTCAGGCAAATCTCAGCATAATAACCTTTATCTCTCTTCTCTCCTCCCTTAGGCCTTCCCATTGAAGCCTTTTTATACTTCTCCGAAAGTAGTTTTTTAGTTGGGAGTTGGTTGGGAACACTTGGGCCACGGGTAGTAACAGGTGATCAGCAGGTAAAACCCGCGATCTCCACCTGAAATTAAGGAGTTTTATATTTTTTTAAGTGTTTTAATACATGTACGCGGGCTGGGTATATGCCTACGCACGTATACACGCGTTTAACTCAGGGAAATGTCGCGTATAAGGGATAAAACACTGTTTTTTAAATTTTTGGACCAGGTCTGGAAGGAGGGGTTGCCCTAGGCCATGAGTGCAGCATCACAAACCATAAGAGTGAGATTTGGAGCTAGAACAGGTTTCCATCGCTGCCAAAGGGGGAGAATGTTGCAATAATGTTGTTTGGTTGGCATTGATTTCAATCTTCAGATGCGTTTTTGGCATGGTTTGCTGGCAATATGACGATTGTAGGTGTTTTTCTTATGTCGCAGATGGTTAGAACTATGTATTCTAGTGTGATTATGTTGTACATGTGCTTGACAAAGATGTGTTGAAGCTATAAGTAGTTATGGGTAAAAGGGTTTTGAATCTTCTATGTTTCACAACAGTGGTGCAATCTCCCCTTTGTAACAGATCGACACTAGACAAGTGAGGAGATCTCCTAGTGTTTAGAGTGCAGATTTTGTTGTTGTATGCCCATTCAATGCTAGTTGCACTCTACTATAGGAGAGGAAAAGAAAACCATAGGAATTAACAAGGTTTTTCCCATGGTATTTGGTGCAAGAGCTCACATGATTGATCAAGTTTTATTTGATGTGGTCATCAAGATAAGTGTTGATTAATTAATGTGTTGATTTGGTCTATCTTGATGAGGGAGAAATTAGCATAAATATGATATGCTAGTGTTGGAGATTAGTTTCGCTGTTATGCATAATGGGGCTGAATATATCAATTTTGAGATTAGTGTTGCAGAATCTTATTTCATCATTGTAGTTGCTCGATATTAGGAAGCTTCTTTCTATTACACTAAAACTAATGGTTGTGTGAAGGTTTATACTGTTATTGTTATGATGGACATATATTGAGTTGGTTGTGTGAGTTTTTTGTACTATTGATTATGTTGGTTACAGTAGGGTTATTTGTTGTGTTATTGTTGTAGAAGAGGACCCAGTATGAAAATGTATGAAAGTGTGGTCCATTGTGTTTGAGAAGGATGGGGCCTTCGATAAGTGGTGGATTGCTAGATAGGGAGTCGGGGATTCCTTGTCGATTGCGGCCAACATTTTTTTCTTATGCAAGTTGGGGCCTATGACAATTTGGGGCTTCCTAGTTGGTAGTGGATAAAAAATTTATCTAAAAGAAATTTGAAGATTAATGAGAATAAGAAAAACAAAACAACACTACGATTGTTTTTATCCCGCTTGAGGGTTTCCACCTAAAATCCATGCTGTCCATATGTGTTGTTTCAAAGTTGCTTGCATGTTAGATTTGTTGTTCTTGTACTATGCTACTGGTTGTTTAATTGTTAATTGATTTGGAAAAAAAATGGTTAAATTGTTTGAATCAATGATATATTGATTCAACCTCCCCCCCCCACCTCTCAGTATAGCTGAGTTCCAACAAAATGGATGTCATAATTCTATAAATTTTCACAATGAATTAGTGTTGAGTTTGGTCTCAGTATTTGTGTTTCTAATTTGGAGGTGGGGACCTATCAAACCTCTATTTCAAGAAACAAGGGTAATATTGCATTCACAAACAAACATTGAGACCCCGCAAACGATATAAGTTCGAAGCACAAAAAGAACGCATGAACACAACACTACAAACACAAACATTTCTACAACTAGAAATGTGTTTATTCCTATAGATTAGAAACATATTTTGGAATCAAAGAGGAAACACTCACAACCTAAGAGATTTAACAACTCTTTGATTTAGGATAAAAGCATAAACATGCATCTAGAAATAAGTATTCTATCTATGATGCTAACAAATATTTAGCCACCATTTTCAACAAAGATTAACAATAAGAGAGAAAAAAAAAACCAAGATTTGCATGTTTCCTTTAGGATTTAAAAATACTTGCCATAATGAGTACTATAAGGACCTCCATGGGAAAAGCTACATGACTGTAATCTCATGGGATGTTGACACCTCTATGTTTCAACCTCTAGTTAGAAAGAAAAAATTTCCAAACAGAGCTAGTGACCATCCTCCCTAGAAGAACCAATAACCACCCTCTCAAGCATGATAAAGAATGTTGACCCAAGGAAAAGGGAAATTTGCATAGATTAGCCTAGTTTGACAACTTTCAACACAACTAGACACCAAAAACTCACAAGTCATACCTTAATAGAGAAGGAAAATCCAAAACTAGAAACTAGTAACCACCCTCCTAGGCATACAACCAACATGAATTGTCCTCAATCTCCAATACAACTTAAAAATAGAGAAAATAGACATGGGTTAACCTCCAACACAACGAGATGCCAAATATAAATTCCCACTAACAAAGGAGCCACATCATGACCTCCAACAAAACAAGAGATCGTAGAAAAATGCTAACTAGACCATTAAAGAAACAACTTAGCAACATAATGACTTCCAATAGAGTCAATAATAAAGTGATGGTATGACCTCTAATACAACAAAACAACAAAGTGAGATGTCATCCATCAATCCACTAAACAATTCAATAAACCTTGGAACTGCATATCAATGTAGACCCATAACAATTACGAGAATTCGATGCCCATCATCAAATCATTGTAAGCACACAATCAAAGCTAGTAAGAATCATCACTATATGTTTAAGACAAAACAAGTAAGCATCCTCCCAAGTAGAATGGACAATCATTGTCTTATGCATACAACCTAAGACGAGCTAACCTCCAACATAACCCAATACCGAAGTTAAATGCCAATTAAGAAACAACCTATAACATTATATCTAAAAAAGACATAAACTATAGAAATATACCACCTAGATGGGTGCAAATATAAACTAACAAATATATGTCAGTGTGACCTCAAGCAAAACCAAATAATAAAGTGATTAAATAACCTCCAACACAACCAAACAATAGAGTGAAACACTAAACAAAACAATAAATCACTAAACAATTCAACAAACCTTGGTATCCAACAACCATAATTCAATATTGAACCATGACACCACTAAAAATAAAATTCACATACATGATACTATGATCTGCTTACCACATGTACCCTTCCATTTTAATTCCAAAACTCAATAATAACATTAACTAGAAAAACCTAATCTAACACATAATAAATAAGTTTCCCCAAATATATTAACTAAACTAAAACCAACATTGAGCAAATACATTGTTGGGAAAATATTAAGCACTAGTCTAACTAGATTGTTTTCTTGCCCTAAAAATCATGGAAATTCCAGCAAAATTTTGATAAAATCCAGTAGGGATTTTTGTAAATCCATGTTATAGCTATCAAATTTCAAGATTTTGGGCGCCCAGAGGTTTTTGATGGTGCTGAATCCATTTCCAGCATCAAAAATATGATTCAAATATTGCTGCTGCAAGATTTTTTGAATCTTTTTTGCCCAAACTTTGGCCACTTTTGACCATCCGAACAAATCCTCCACCTCCATAAATGACTACAAATATTAAAACCAATGTAAAACCTCATCACTCTATATTTCCCATAAAAACACAACAAACTAACCTTCATACTCCACGTGATTTCAAGAGAGAATCACTTTACCTTGAGGATAACATATCATAATCACAACCTTCTAGAGATGAGACGGTCGATATGAGTCCTTAAATGGGGAAAGAGTATTTGCACGCACATATAACAAAAACCATGCGTAGTCGCAATCAACTTAGAAACAAAGTGTGGGCAATCATCATGTTGAAATCCTTGATGTCTTGAAATGTGTGGGAATAAAATTAGGATGTTAATTGTTATGGATTATCTGTCTTGAAAATAAAATTAGGATGTTGTTATGGATTATCAAACTAAGGATAACATTTATGTAATTAAATATAATAAGTTTGAAAAACATTTTATAATATTTTTGAAAATAATATTATAATTAATTTAGATTTATTTTAATTTTTAGATTTGAGAGAGATTAATTTTTTTTGAAGAGATTTGATGTCTCTGAATTTTTGGTAAATATAGAGTTAGGATGGATATAAACTGGTATATATAAATTTCACATTTCTATATATAAAAGTATTCTCATTTTTTATTTTATTAAAACCTTGATTTAATCTTTATGGAATATCCATGAAATATTTTTATCGGTGATGAGAGTAGAGGATTTATATATATTTAAAAAGTATAAACCTTTTTAATTTATATTTAAATAAAAGAATTTTAGAAAATTAAGTTAAAATAAAATATTTTGATTGTGAAATGAGTTCTAGTTTATAGGAATTTGGTATTGATAAGCCATGGTAATGGCTCATGGTTTTATAACAAACCCGGTTAACAAGAAAATAATATCTATGGTAAAGTGAGGGTGAATATTCATAGTGAAGAATCTTGTTATATTGTTAGTTTATTGTAAGTATTAAGTATTTATGTACTTATTAATTAAATTTAAATATGGTTACAAAATCATTACTAGTCCCACCAAGACGAGACTCTAGTAATCGATTTCCGTTGACCATTATTAGTTTAGCAATGACCAACGCAACTTATAATATTTAATTTGAAAACTAAATATTTGTTTCTCAATATTATTAAAAACTATTTTTTAAACATTTGATTGAAAATAACTTAAGGGCTTTTTGTATAATGCCATGTGATAACAACATTACATATTTTATGTCAAAATTTATGGGCATCGTTCCAATATTCATGTATGATTTTTAGATATTTGTGTAATGATTTTTTAATCCAAAAATAAAATACTTGAAAATAGTTCATACTTCCCTAAATTACTTCCCAACATAAATTAATTCCTTGCATAAAAAAAAAATAGAAATAAAATGTAAATAAATGTACCTATTAGGGAATTTATGTTTTCCTCAACATTTATGTAGGAGTAAAATTGTAAACGTGTGGACTTACTAGTACTTAATACCCACCAAAATTTATGCAACTACTTGGGCTTTAGCAATCAACTAATTTATCTACTTCACATCTCAATTTATTAGCTCCTTCCAAATCAAGACTGTAGAATTGCAACACTTGTTTTAATTTATATGGTAAAATGGATCTTAATTTATAGTTACTATTTACATGTTATATATTTTAATGTAATATGTATATTATATTTTCTTTTATCAGGTGTTTGTAATTTTATTAATAAAAACAAAATTACAAATTTTATTATTTTGATTACTTTAAACTTGTTATTATTAATTAATATGTGAGTGCATATTAATTTTAATCTTTTATTTTTTATTTTTACTAATTTGTTAGTATTTTTATCATGTTTATTCTCTAATGGTTTAAGTGGCTCTCCATCTCCTATAGATGAAGTAACCATCTAAAATGTTGGATGAATTAAATCATTACACAGTTCTCTTCGAGACTCCAACAATGTGAATCCAACAATGTGAATAATTGTGAAAGCCTCAGGTCACTTATATGATGTATTACTTTATTGTAATAGTAAAATATGTAAATTAATTATAATTATTTGATCTGATATATAGTAATTAATATGTAGCCTCAGATCTAATATGTGTACATGTAAATAATTATCCACTTTTATAATTTTTTATTTTAACTAGGTAATTTTACTAAACGTGGTATTTGTTTTATATATATAGATATATATTTGTTATATATATATATATATATATATATATATATATATATATATATATATATATATATATATATATATATATACACTAGATCCTTGAGGTTTAATCCAATTGGCTGAGTCACTATCCTTAAGCATCTTTGGTATTGAGAGGTTACAGGTTCAAATCTCCTACAAGAGGTGATCCCTTTCGATGGGTTGATATTCCTGATACAAATATTTCATGGAATTTATTTGGGCCCGTGAACCACATGGAAGTTCTTTGGGCCCGTCAACCACATAGAAAAAACATATATTTTAAATAGACCATTTAGCTCCATCCTAATTCATTTTGGTACCCCATATATATTCCATAAGCTCCATCCTAATTCATTTTGGCACCCCATATATATTCCATACACCTATTTTCTCACAAATTTGTATGCCATACAACCCATTATCCCTACAAATTCATAAGCCCCATAAAAATTCTTCACTATTTCAAAAATTTCTCTCTAACTAATAGTAACCTAAGCATTATATTACCTACCAAAGACTTCAATAGAGAGCTAAAGGAATTAAAAGATTCAATTGTAAAAATGTCTTGAAAGCTTGAGAACATGGATATAAAAGGATTAAAGGCTTCACTTGATGAGATCTCCAATAAGGCGAATTTCCTTAATACTAGTCATTTTAACATATTGGCTCCAAGAGTGAATAAAATGAATGATTTTTTCAAGACTTGAAGATATGGAAGTGAGGTTAGAAGAAAAATGAACAAGGGATTGAGTAGCCCAAATTCACACTCTCCTTTTGCAATGTGAAAGAATTCGTCTAACTTTTGCATGTTCCTTTAACATATTTACACACAAACTATAAATTTATGTACCAAGATTTGACAAAGAGGATGGTAAGGAGACCACAAGATTAAAGGTTAACATGTTATTGGTTCTTTTGGTGGCATTCAAATCCCCATTCAAAAAGCTAGGATACATTAAGAACACATTTTTTAGGAGGTCTCAAAACATCAAGGATTTTTTATTTTCCTCCAAACTCACTTGATTACAACAGTAGGATTTAGTAGATGATTTTTTCAACAATTTACATATATTAGCTACTTGCATGCTTAAATTACCACATGATTGTCTCTTACAAGTTGCCATATTATGATTGAAAGAAAACATAAGGAATGAACTCAAGTGATATATATATAAATGACATAGAGTAAACATGACTAAAGGATAGAATTATTGAAGAAGATATCTTTACAACAAGTCACCCAAGGAACTAAGCCTAAAGTATATTCCCCATAATAAAAGGATTCCACCATCTAATGAAGGAGATGACAAATATCAGTACTTTAAATCTTATGCTACCAACTGGAGGCTACATCACAAATGCAAAATTATATCAATTTGATGTATAGAGTGACAATAATAAGGAAATAGGAAAATTTTCTCCTTCCAACACATATTTAGAAAAATTGAATAAAATTTCTAAAAATCCTATAGGATCTAACCATAAGAATTACACTCACATTTCTTCCTGAAGATGCTTGGGTTTTGCAGACTTTATTTAGACTTGAAACTTCACTACAAATTCTTGTCTCATCGTTTTTACACTTGGTCTCTTGGCTCAAGACTTGAGACTGACTTGCTAATGGATTCCACGTCGGGGGGGGTCACACCCCTCCTACTCAAGGAAAATTTTAAGGATGGAAAATTATCTTAAAGTTTAAAAACATTGGTGAATCTCACTAGTCCCTAATATGCAAACGATAAAATGTTTGTTGATATATTTATAAAATTATTCAAATTTATAACGCTTTTATATATATTATCGATATCATATTGGCAATTTTTAAGTTAAAATATTTTTTTTATTGTAAAATTTGGGCAAATCATTTAAATTAGAAAAAATGGAAATTAGGGAATCTTTTTTTTGGAAAAAATCATGGAAAATTAGCCCACCTGCTAATATTAACCCCTAAAATTTTCCATGCTCCTACTGCAATGTCACTGCAAGAGATACTAGCGCTAGATGTAGGGGCCCTAACATAATATCTCATCAATTGATCCCGAAAGGCACTTAGTAAGGTAGCCAAATGAATTCCTTCATTATGGGTGCAACTTGGTAGAATAAAAGGTATAAATGATGTCTTCTCAAAGGAATTCAAAACCCAAGGTATGAGGTTGGTTAAGTCTGATTCAATAATGGATTACATTCAATATATGAAGGATCACATGTTGATATGAAAATTTATTATTGTTTGGCCCATTGAAAAGGATATGATCTCTTGGATTCGAAACAAATGGTAGCTTAAGGGACACATTGAACTTCAGCTAAGAGCCAAAGGATTCTTTACAAATGTTTTCACCAATCTATAGGATTGTACAAGAGTCTTTGAAAATGGGCAATAAGTTCTAAGTAATACAGAGCTCTTCATCTAATTTTGGACCCCCATATACAATCTAGATAAGGAGAAATTTATGGTAGCTTTAGTTTGGATTCAAATATATGTTCTTCCCATTGAATATTAGCAAGAAGAAATCCTAGAGGGAATAGGGAATACCATGGTATCCTTCGTTAAAATCTCAAATATCACAAAAAGAAAAAGGTGCATGACATATGCTAGGATATGTGCGTATGAATATATCTTAATCCCTGCCAGAATCCATAGAGAATTCCTTGTATAATGAATACATTGTGAAACCTATTGACTATGAGCATGTTCCCTTCCAATGCCACCATTGGCATGAATAAAATCATCTCTTAAAATATTCCCCATCATTAAATTCTCAGCCTCTAGTGACAAAACCATCAACGGTAGATCAAGAAGGGTTTTAACAGTTAAATATTTGCCACATATTTTAGAGAGTCACAACTGCCTATAATAGGGAACCCCTTCAGTCCAATAATATGTATGAGGTTCTTTGAAACACAAAAAATCCTCAAGAAAAACCTTGATATCTCAAAGGGATGAAGTGAAACATGGGAATCTTAAATAGGACACTCCTATAAAGAAGAGGAGAAATCTAGAAAACCCTAATGAAAAATCCATAGATATCATAAAAGATATGGAAAATTAGGAAGTTGAGATGCTCGATGTGCAACAAGTGATCCAAGATAATAAAAATAAGGATAAAACACATGAATGAACAGATGATTAAGAAGATATGGAAGGAAATGCATTGATATTATTCACAATATTAGAAGAGCTTCAACATCAAGATCATTGAATAATCCTTGAGCCACAAATGGAGTTGCTTCATCAATCCTTTCTTAAGGCCAAACGTTCGACAGATGCACATGAATCTCTTCCTAGGAATCATGATGTAAAGCTTCATTCTTTATTTCCTAGAGCCCCCTCCAAGCTTATTCAAGAAGAAAAGAGGAGGGGAAGGAAAACAAGACAAGAATTAATTCAACAAGTGAGAAAAAATTTAGCCAGTTTCGACAAGGTTCACCTGTTAACAAAAAATTACTCCCTCATTCACTCTCTTCTGAAATGAAGATCATTTCTTGGAATATAAGGGGCCTAAAAAATTGCGGGAAGCAAAGGATCCTTAGAGATAACATTAAAAGTGAAAAATTATTGTCATCCTTCATGAAACAAAATGCATGAGAAAGAAAAGGGATTCCCTTTCTCGAAAGCTTTGGAAGGGCAACCAATTTCAAATCCAAGTTCAATCTTTGGATTCATGATTGGATAGGTAGGGGATATAACGATAATGTGGAACCTAAAGGAAATATTTTTCTTAGACTAGATTTTGGAACCAATAATTCTTACAGGAAGATTCCAACTGTTAGGGTCCAAGGAGTTAGGCTATTTAGTGGTAGTATATGGCGCTCACATTTCCACAGAAAAGGGTTTATTCCTCAATAATCTTCTACAACTTTGGAAGCTTCAACGTGATGAGCTCTACATAATTGGTGGAAAATTCAACATGATTACCTCCTTGGATGAGACAAAAGGCATAATATGAAAGCTAGATGGAGATGGGCTTCTCTTCAAGGACATAATTAAAGCAATGAGCACCATAGATGTATCAAAAACCACACATGGAACAATCATAAGGAAGGTAAGTACCAAATCATGTGTCGTCTAGATAGATTTTTAATTTCAAAATGCCTATTAGAAAAATATCTCTCCATGGAGGCATCCATACTTGTGTTGGCTTGGATCATTGACCCATACTGCTAGATCTTGACCTCAAATCTACCCTAAAGAATCACCCATTCCACTTTGAAATATTTTAACTAACAAACCCTTTCTTTGTTGAAAATTCCAAGCAATGGTGGTAGGAAATTGAAGCTCCAAGCCCTTCACCCATATACAAATTCCAGCAGAAGCTAAAGGCCCTTAAAGCTCAGTTAAAAAAATGGAACCAAGAGGAGTTCAACAACATCTTCGAGGATAAAACCCAGCTGGAGGTGCAAATGTAGATATTACAACATCAACTAATTATGAAAGGTCCCTCCCAAGAATTGGCCAGCTAAGAAAACAAACTCCTCTCCAAATGGAAAGAAACATGGAATCAAGAAGAGATTATGTGGAAACAAAAATATCGATTTAATTGGATTAAAGAAGGGGAGAAAAACACACATTTATTTAAAAAATATATGCTTAAAAATTGTCATTACAACAATATCTCCTTGATGACCTCAACTAGGCAGCGTATAATAGAACACTTAGATCTAGAAAGATAACTCACTTCCTTTTATAGGCACCTCTTGAAGAAACCCTCTCCTAATCGCCTCCCTGCAATAGTGAAAATATTGGCACACATTCTGGGTATAGTCACAAAAGAGCATAATGTAGATCTAATGACATAGATCACCATTTAGGATGTGGAAGAAGTATTCATGAGATTTCTAAAGAATAAAGTGTTGGGCCCTTCTGGATTAACCTTGGACTTATTTCAAGCATGCTGGTCATTTTTGTGGGAAGAAATCTTGGCTTTGCTGGAGGAATATCAATGAACTCAATCTATATTACATGCTCTCAATGCCACTTTCTTCACCGTGGTTCCTAAATTTGAATACACTACTGCTCCAAGCATATATCAGCTAATAGCCTTTTGTAATTTCATATACAAAATCCTTCCTAAAATCATTGCCAACAAATTGAAGCCTCTACTACCCTCCCTCATTTCAAAGGAGAAGTCTAGATATGTGGAAGGAAGAAAAATTATTCATGGAATAGTGGTTGCTCATGAAATAATTCACTCCATGAAGGAATTTGAAAAGGTGGGTATGACAATAAAACTCGATTTCTCAAAAGCATTTGATAAATTAAATTGGTTCTACTTGTCTCATGTGTTCAAAGCTTTTGGATTCTTAGAAAAATGTACAACAAGGGTAGCATATTTGTTTTCCTACCCCTTCTTCTCCATTCTAATAAATGTCTCTCCCTCAACAACCTTCAATCCTTCACGGGGTATTTGGCAAGGGGACCCTCTTTCTCCCTTCCTCTTTGTCTTCGCTATTGAAGGTCTAGGCCGCTACATGAAGGAAACCATGCATGAAGGAAAGGTAAAGGGTTTACGACTAAATAACCATACTGATTGTATTACTCACCAGTAATTTGTTGATGATACTATGTTAATGGGAATGCCCAAAATACAAGAAGTGCAAGTTACAAAGTAAAATTATGGATGATTTTATGCTTGCTTCAGGTACTATGATTGATCCCTTCAAATACTGAATATTTTAATTTAACACCCATCTAGGTATTCAAGCCCGTTATGCCAAAGTCTTAGGATTTAAAAACTATTTCCTTCCTGTTATCTTCCTCGATGTGCCCATTTTTTATAATTCACTAGAAATACATCTTAGACATAAATTTGAAAATTAGATAATTGTACCTTCAGATCCTTGAATATACCGAGCCATGTAGTTTTACTCAAATATTTCTTGTAGGCTCTCCCCATATAAAAAAAACTATGTGATGGCTTCTCTTAAAGGTGTCCTTGAGTCAATTCATATTATATAGAAATATTTTCCATGGGGTGGAGCCACTAAGAATAGAAATGGGTGTTAATTTCATGGGAAAAACTTTGCCTGCCCAAACAAAGAGGAGATCTAGGCTTAAAGGAACCAAAAATTTTCAGCAAAGCAATGGGTGCAAAGATTTTGTGGTTGTGGATCTATGGAAAAAAATATGGAATGTAAACTACAGTTAAGGTACAAGCTTAGCCTTTAAGTTCCACAACAATTACAACACATTAATCTCTTCCATTTGGAATCTTGTAGACCAAAACAAAGCCTTGATCCAACATCATTCCTTTTGGAAAATATGAAATAGAGGATTCACCATTTTCTAGGGCGATTCATGGTAGATATTACCTAAATTGAATACTCTATACCAATTCCCCAACTTTCAGCACTAATTAAAAGAAACGGACTTACTCATGTGGCACGATACTAGAAAATATAGGACAATATATCTAATTGGTGGGTTTGGGGAAATAAATAATACGGGTACTTTGATATACCTTTGGATAAATGGCCCCTCTTGGAAAAATCCCCGCATCAGAGGAGGATCCCTATCCTAGAAGGATCAAACAAATTAAGGTTAGGATACAAATTTTTAGGTAACGTTTCTATCAAGGAAGCAAACTTTCTAACCTTTGTTGTCAATCAATCCCCAAAAGATGAAATCTAGTCCTGCATCTGGCAAACAAATCTATGGCCAAAAAAAGTGCATTTCTTATGGATGTTAGCAAGAAGCATAATTCTAGCTTGGGAGCACATACAATGAAGAGGATTTGATGGACCTTCTTATTTTCATCTTTGCAAATCTCATAAAGAAAATATCAACCACCTCTTCAAGAAATGCTCATTTGTAGAGAAGAGATGAACCAAACTAGCCTTGACATTCCGAAAATCTAATCACCTTAGAAATGCATGCATCATTGAAATGATCTCCTCCTAAAGATTAGTGGATTTTAAAAACCCAATCCTAAACCACACATGGGTCCTTGCTCCAAGTTTTATTCTCTGGTCCTTATGGAAGGACATAAATAATAGGATATTCAAGGGATCCTACAAGAAACCTTACGAATTTTGGGTTAGAGTTCTTAAAAACATAAGATAGACCACTCTCATTATAGAATGGATGAAAGACGACTCTAATAGAATAATATTATATAATAAAATAATATCATCTAATATAATTGAGAATATGATGTGGAAAAATGGATAAATATTGATGTTGCAAAATTTTTCATGAGAATATGTAATAATGATAGTTGTGCCCTTTTCCAAGGACATGATGCTCATGTATTTATATGCAAGTCATTGTAAGTCCATATCATGAATGAGAAATAATAAAATATATAAATTAGTTATAATTATTTACCATGGTATCTTACATCAAAATCTAAGGGATGGCCTTCCATGAAAGTTAATTATTGTTTTATGGGATATGGGCTATCTCCTAGGCTCTTAATAAAAATATCCCATTTTGGTGCTCAAATTGTTATAAGATTGGAGACATCAAAAGATAATCATCATGATTTTTTTTAAGGAATTTGGAATGGATACAACAAGAAATTTATACAATCCCCTCTTAGTCAAGTGGATGGGGAAAAAATGGACATTTTGGAATTTAAGGGGATGATTTCAAATTAAAATATACAAAAATCAATGCAAACAACTATTGAGTATAAAGAGGATGATAATCCATCTCAGTCTCCCCCAAAATCACTTCATTAGTCCTTTTGAACTTCCAAGGAAGTAGTTGGTTTAGTTCCTTCCTTCAACATGGAATGGGAAGAAGGCCCTCTTCAATTTATCATAAAACTCTTGAAATGATCCCTTGCAATCTTGGATCTCTTGTGTGATTATGAATTTAATAAAAAAACACAAGTGTACAGTGTGAGTGGAACTGTTTTAGGTAGATCCAAAGATATTATAGAAATTATAGAAGGTTTTGTACAAGTTAAACATGTTAAGGATTTTGGAGAAGTGGGGGCCAATGATGAGGAATTTGTGTCTTCAAAAAACCTTAAGGTCTTATTGGAAGAAATGTGTAGATGAAATTGATCCTAGAATGAGGGGAATTTGGGTAAGCTCAATCAATTATTAGGTTTAGGGGGTATGGGGATCTTTATTTATAATTTTGGAGGTAGGGGGGATGTTGTGCTGCATTATAGGAAGGAAACCCTTCATACATCATGCTAAGTAAAAAATGGAGAGGGAAATATAGTGAGACAAACAAAAGACAATTCATGAGGTCCTTATAATGTGATGTGCCTCAAGGAAGGTATCAAAATTATGTTACATGTCTTTGAATGCATTGAATACTCTCCCCCCCCCCCCCCCCCCCCCCCACAAAGTGAATTTTATAAGTTAGTAGATCTCACAAACTAGACATAATTTTAATTTAAGAGATAATTACTAAGCATACATATGCAATTGATATTCTAAATGTGTTTCTTCAAAAACTAGGAGTTGATGGCTCAATATTGAAATGACAGATTTTGAGGATTAATCAATACAGGGAACAAAAACATTTGAGGAAAAATTTGATTATGCTACAATTTTCTATTTGGATAATTTCTTTTTTCTCATTAGGAGTATCTCTATTATGAATACTTGTGGTTCATTCCAAAATAAGTAGGTTTATTGGGATGATTTCTTTTTGTCGAGTGTTGTTAAAAAGGATTATGTAGTTATAAAAGTGACTTGAATGTTTTTATGAACTAGAGAGAAGTGAGGAGATGGTGATATGATGGATCCTCTTGCTCCATATTTCCTTAATAAGATTGAAGAAACCAAATTGTGTGGCGAGAATATTTAAAAACTCTCACCAACATGGAGAAATAAAAAGTTGGAGGAGGAACTTAGTATTGAAAAAGACTTGGCAATTTTTTAATAAATGAAGCATGACTATTGAATGCTACTAGGTATAATAGATCCTAGATTGGGATTGGTGGGCTCGTCTAGTCCTTAATAACCTTGTAATTAGAAGAAAGGAGCATGGTAGAACTTGCTTCCAATCTTTCTAGATCTTAGGTGGTTGATTGCTAAAGCAATGTCAACCATGAGTGGCAACAATAATTTTCCAACTAGAGCTAATGTTACCTCTTACTCTAAGAGGTAATGCATTATATAGGTACATATAGAATAAATTACTTCATCAATTACTTTTACTAATGATTGTAAATAATGTAGGATACGACATAAGATAACATGAAATTTTAAAGTAGTAGAAATTATGGAAATTTTTAGGAACCAACCCTCAATGATTACACTTCTTTAAGCTATCCTTAATAGGAAACACGGGTGCATGTGCTTGTGCATCTCTTAATAACCCCTCAATTATAAGAAGGGAATAGTTGTGATAGATCTTAGATGATGAATTGTTGAAGCCTATTTAGTGGTAGTTCGGGTCTTACTTTGGGAGATAATGCATTCAAATAATATTAATAACAAATTTTTTTTTTATTAGGTCCCCTTGTTTATGATACAAGGGAACCCATCCATGTAGTGATTGTATACTAAAGTCTATAGAGATGTACATATCCTATCCCTTCAGATTTGAACATATGATCTTCTAGGTAAACTTCACAATGAAACCCCAAACAATTCTATGAATTTCTTGGATGGTAACTAGTGTGAATATGTTAGTGCCAATTAAAATTCCCGGCCTAATAAAGACATTGCGTGCTAAGAAGCCTAGAGAATCAATCCCAAAACTTATTGAAAAAAAAAAACTATCATTAACTTAAATCCATGTATTGGAAAGAAATAAAAATTTTAATATGATTTTTTAAAATCATTTATTTTTATCTCATATATTATAATATTCATATACTAAAAAATTTAAACCTATTCAAATATAGTATGAATTTAAGTTGATTTATTTTGATTATAAATAAATTTAAGTTTATTTCTATTTATTTTAGATAAATTTATATTGATATATTTTTTTAAAAATATTATATATATATATATATATATATAGAGAGAGAGAGAGAGAGAGAGAGAGATATTATTTTTAAATTACATTTTTATTATGTTGATGGGTTTTGGATAGACTGTAATCGAGTGCGTTGTTAAGGCACTCCTAGATGTTAAATTACTTATTCAATTCCACGCCCTATTTCAGGTGTTATTCTTGGACATGACCATGATGTAGCCTCACCATTTTTGAATTTCAAAAAATAAATTGACAAACATCTTCCTTACTTTGAACTCTAGATTCTGTAATATTAATAATAAAGATACATCAATAATATTTATTAAGATACTAGTATTCAAGAGGCAAAGGTTTGCGTCCAAGAGGTTCCAATCGACTAATTTCCTTAATCCTCTAGGGCATGGTTCCAGTACGCGCTTACTACTCTCGGAGATTGCTCGACTATCTTAGATCATACTCAGCTAAGGCCAATGATATACTTCTTATGACTTTGGTTAAAGGATTCTTAGGATCCAATACTTTACAGATAATGAATTCGTACAATTATTCCAAAGTACCAATTAACATTATACAATACAATAGAAATATAGAATAGAATAGAAGTATACAATATTGAATATTCCAATAAATAATATATAAATTACTAAATATAAATAAAACTCATCTGAGGATCTATATTCCACTCACCACCCTACCGTGTAGCCATGTGAATAGAATTCATCCTTACTTTAGACCAACTATCACTAATAACCCAATTATACTTACTCGTAACAATTATCCTGATTATTACTATGACAAATGGTCATGATCGATTTTTCTTCTCAATAAATCCCCCAGATGGTCATGTCTCATCCCAGTCCATTCGTCATGTCTCTTTCCACTCCATTCAAGGAGACTCTACCACCCCTATTTGAAGAGACTCTAAACATTAAATTGAAAAGAACGCAACAAATAAAAATAATAAAGAAAAAAATAATTAAAAAAATTTATAAAATAAAAAATAATTGTTAATTAAAATTATTTTAGGTGGTTAGATGGAATAGTTATTATTCTCTCCCACCATATTCAAAATCCTATTAATAATTTGATAAAATTAATGCTTTCGAATTATTATTATAATGACTTTTCACATAGAAGTACAAAAAAAATAGAAGTAAAAAAAAGATAATAAACCATAATTAAGAAGATAAAAATGAGCTTACCAAAATATATATCCAACCAACATGATTTTATTATAATGACTTCTCACATAAAAGTACAAAAAAAATAGAAGTACAAAAAAGATAATAAACCATAATTAAGAAGAAAAAAAATGAGCTTAACAAAATATATATCCAACCAACATGATTTTAGAGAGTTGTTTTTTTTCCTCAATAACATAGAATACTTTTAGTTAAGCAAAATGAATAAATTCATCTATCCATGTTCTTTATCATGACCATATTTCGTTTCTCCATGTGACAATGTATTCTCCTTAAATGTTAACCTATGTAAACAATGTAAACAACAATGATTGATTTCACTTTCTTCATTCATATGTTATCTTACTTTAATTCCAACTTTATACTTAAAAGATGATTTTCACCTTTATAGATAATGATTTTTCATCACATTTGGTAATAGTACGTAATTGTGATATGTTAAATATATAATATTTTAAACTTTGATTATGTGGTGCAAGTTCTTTTTCTATTTTAAAATAGGTTAATTAATTAAATATTATAGTTAACATTAATTAAATATAATTTTTTTGAGGTTTTAGTATTAATTTCTTAGTTTTATTATTTTTTTAATTTTATAATATCAAATTTTTGGGTTTATTACTTTTTAGGTTTATAATATTAACCATGGTCAACTATGGTTAATCATGGTCGATCATAGCCAACTATAGTCAAACGTCACATTGTGACAATGATTGTCTCTAAACCATGGTCCAACCTCACATTGTGACAAAGATTGTCTCGATATGAAAATCAATCATGGTTAGACATGGTCAAGCATAATCCAACATTGCATTGTGACAAGGATTGTCTCAATATGGAAATCAACCATGGTCAACCATGTTTATTTTAGTGTTTATAATATTTATCTTAGTGTTTATATACCTTGGGTTTATAATTTTTATCTCTTGGGTTTATTATTCGATTGGGTATATAATATCAATCCCTTGGGTTTATTAATCAAAGGGTTCATATTATTAGGGTTAAATATTATTCCCTTAGGTTTTAGTATTAATCCCTAGGGTTTTTTATTTCCTTGGGTTTATAATATCGATCATGGTCAACGATGCTTTATAGATTCTATCATGGTCAACATGGTCCAATGTCGCATTCTGACAAATTTTGTCTCAATATAAGAATCAACCATGGTCAACCATAGTCCAATGTCGCATTGTGAAAAATATTATGTCGATTTGAAAATCAATCATGGCTAAGCATGGTCAAGCATGGTCCAATGTCACATTGTGATAAGGATTGTCTCAATATGAAAATAAACCATGCTTATTTTAGTGTTTATAATATTTATCTTAGGGTTTATATAGATTGGATTTATAATATTAGTCCCCTGGGTTTAATATTATTCAACCATGGTCAATCATGTTTCATAAAATCAATCGTGGTCAACCATGGTCCAACGTCGCATTGTAACAAAGATTGTCTCAATATGAAAATGAATCATTGTCTCAACCATGGTCCAACGTCGCATTATGACAAAGATTGTCTCAATATGATAATCATCATAAACCATGCTCAACCATGGTCAATCTTGTTCAACTATGTTTTATAAGATCAAACATGATCATCCATGGTCAATCATGGTCAACCATGGTCGAACATCACATTGTGACAAAGATTGTTTGATATGAAAACCAACCATTGCTAAGTATGGTCAACCATGGTCCAACGTCACATTGTGACAAAGATTGTCTCAACCATGGTCAACCATGTTTATTTTAGTGTTTATGATATTTATCTTAAGGTTTATAATATTATTCTCGTGGCTTCATAATCCCTTGGGGTTCTAGCATTAATCTCTTGGGTTTATTATTCACTTGGGTTTATAATATCAATCATGGTCAACCATAGTCAATCATAGCTAACTATGGTCAACCATGGTCGAATGTCGCATTGTGATAATGTTTATCTCAATATGAAAATCAACCATGGTCCAACGTCACATTGTGATAAAGGTTGTCTTGATATGAAAATTAATCATGGTGAAGCATGGACAACGATGATGTAACGTTGCATTGTGACTAGGATTGTCTCAATATGGAAATCAAACATGATCAACCATGCTTATTTTAGGGTTTATATACCTTGGGTTTATAATTTTTATCCTTTGAGTTTATAGTTTTTAGAATCAACCATGGTTCAATGTTTATTGTTAATTAAATTTGTAATTATTAATAATGAATTAATTAATTATGGGATGATTTAATGAATTATTAAATGAATTAATTAATGATTAAAAATTAATTAACTGAATGGTTTAAAGTTAATTATTTAATTATTTAATAAAAATGAATGATTGAATGAATGAATTAATTCTTATTAATATTTATTAATTAATAATGCTATTAAATTTAACTAACAATATTTATATTAAGAAATTAATATAATAAATAAATTAATCATTTAATGAATAAATTAATTATTGAATGAATTAATTAATAATGAATGAATGAATTATTATTATTATTATCTATTAATTAATAACGTTATTATATTTAATTAACAATAAAATAATAATATTAATTAATAATAGTAGTAATATTAACTAATAAGAATAAGCATAATAATCATAATTATATGCCTTTGGCATATATCAACCACATTTACTAATGTGATTGGGCTAGTAGATAATGATTTTTCATCACATTTGGTAATAGTACGTAATTGTGATTTATCAAATATATAACATTTTAAAACACATGAGTCTTTGATTATGTAGTGCAAGTTCTTTTCCTATTTTAAAATAGGTCAACTAATTAAATATTATAGTCAATCAATTGTTATAGTTGATATAAAAGACTCAATGTTTTTTTCTAAATTTGATATATGTCTTAGAAAAATAAATAAAAAATAAAAAATCAATAATTAATTTTAAAAAATATATATATATTTAGAATTTAAACATAGATATCTATAGTGTGTGTAGTTTGATTAGCAATGAACATGTAAATGATGTATAAAAACATGATTTAAAATAAAGAAGTTGTAAAGAGGGATATGTTTTGGTTTATATATAACAAACCAAGGGCTTTGTCAATCCATACCTAAAACTAAAGTGATCGCCTCATCCATGACATAATTGGAAAAAGGCTATTCAGCTATTTTTCTAAAGGTGATCCCTCTTTCTCTCTCTCTGCCTTTCCCTATCCCCCACCCTTCTTTGTATTTTCCTACCCTCCCCTCTCCCTTCCTCTTTCTCTCTCTCCTCTTTTACCTATCCTTCTCTCTCTCCCACCCACACGTCTTCCCCCCGATATCCCTCTCCCACACTTTCCTTAATCCCCCCTCCCTCTACCCCTTTCCCTTTCCCTTTCCATTTATATATCTCCCCCTTTCATTATATCTCTCTCTCGCTCTCTCCCGCTTTTCATACCCCACTCTATGTCTCTCTTTAGTCCTCTGACTCTCTTTACCCCTTTCCCTATCCCTTTCTATCTTCCCCCCTCTCCCTCTCTCTCTCTCTATATACAATATCTTCCTTTCTCCATCACTCTCTCCCTACCCGTCTCTCTTTGATATAGACACTCTCTCTCTAACCCCCTAGTCTTTTTCCAAATATCTCCCTTTTATCTCTCTATCTCTCCCTTGCCCCTCTCCATCCTTTCCTCTCTCTTATTATCCCTTTCTCTATTTATCCTTATGTCTTCCTCGTATATCCCTCTCTCTTCCCTTTCCTAAGCCCCCCCCCCCTCACTCTCCCCTTAATCTCCCCCCACTCTCAATCTCTCTCTCTCTCTCTCTCTCTCTCTCTCTCTCTCTCTCTCTCTCTCTCTTGTTTCTCTCTTCCCATTATCCCTTTTTCTCTCTTTCTCTTCCTATGTATCCCTCCTATCCCTTCCTTTCTCTCTATCTTCTTATGTCTCCCTCTTTCTATCCCTCTCCCACTCGCCCTTTTTTCTCGTCTCTCACTCTCCCCACTCTCTCTCTCTTTCTCACTCCCTTGTATGTCTCCCTCTTATATCCCTCTCTCTCCCCCTCCCTCTCTCTAACACACAAAATACTCTAACCTGAGTCTCTTTTTCCCTTTATCTCTTGTTCTCTCCCTCTATTCACCCCCCCTCTCCCCTCTCTCTCTCACGCTCACTTCCCCCCTCTCCCTCCTTTTCTCTTTCTCCCTAACTCTTTCTTTCTCTCTATCTCCCCTATGCCTTGCCCCTATATCCTTCTCTTCCCCTAGTTCCCTAAGTGCCCCCCCTCTCTCTCCGTCCCTAACCTCCCCGCTCCCTCTCCCTCTCTCCCTCTACCTCCCCTCTCTCCATATGTCTATAAAGTATATATATCTCTCTCTTTCCTGCCCTCTCTCTTTCTCTCGCTCACTTTCTACGCCTCCTCTCTATCCCTTTCCCTATTCCATTCTATCTCTCCTCCTTTCCACATTTCTCTTTTTATCTCTCTCTCCCTTTCCCTATTCCCCCCACTTTTTTTTTTCCTTCCCCATCTCTCTCTACCCCCTCTCCCTCTCTCCCCTTTTCCCTATTCTACTATCTCTCTCTCTTCCTTTCCATGTCTCTCTTTCTGATCAGGTGCTCAAAATTAGGCTCAAAATCAAAGTGGAATAATCTCGATAAACTTAGCTTCAGATCAAAGTGCTCGTCACCTTGATTCCAATGGTGCAAACGACACTCGAATCTGATCTCATATGAAGAAGTTAGAGCAAGTCAAAGTTTAGGTTTGACTTGGACAGATGGCTGGAGAAGATGATGTGGCATGACTCTTCAACGAATGGGGAAGTGCTAAGTGGCAGGCCACCATTGGCCTCACATTTCACAAATCACATATTGGAGGTGAGTCAGTGTTAAAGAATTGTCCCTAGAGCATGCTAGGGTGCGATGCGATAATCGCAATCACACATTGCAACCAAAAAGGCATTAAAGAGTCAGCCCCAACGCAAGTCAAGGTTATGATGCGATGATCACAATCACACATCACATAATGGAAGTGTTATAGAATCAGCCCCGACAGGATCATGATGCGATTGTGATAATTGTGATATCACAATCGCATATCGCAAAGTGAAAAGTCCCATTATATGTATTACCCTAGCTCCGCCAATTGTGATATAATCCAGATACGATACAGTTATACTGCAGTTGATAGTTCTATCGAGTCTAACGCTTATCGCAATTACATATCGCCAATGTCGCCTTCACAAACCATAAGACCTGTTGGTTCCCAACAATTGCGATTTGTGATGGATTTTTCGGTGCCGATAGTTTATGGCTGCTGCGCGCCGAAATTTTTGCCCAGTTAGCGCTTTTTGGATCGAAATTATAGGATCATGCCAGAAATGGTTCAATTTGTGGAGCGAATATTGGGAAAACTTGGAGAGGTCATAAATTCTTTATTTTTCCACCAAATTGGATGCAAAAAGAAGCTAGATACCATTTTTTGGATATGCTGGACTCATTGGAGCAGGTTTCAGAAGCATTTAAGCAATGTAAACACATTTTTTTTACACTTTTTAGCATAATAGAGAGGCCCAAGCCATTGGAAGCTGGACCAAAGAGACGTATCCCAAGAGGGGTGAACTCCTTTATAATGTTCCTATTGTAATGTGTTTCTGATGATGTTCTGTACATGTTTATGCTCCACTTCAGTCTCTTATTTATTTTAAATTGCTCATAAAATTAACATAAAAATTGATCATTTCTTGCAAAAATTCATGAATCCTTAAACACAATAAAATAATTTTGTTTCTAATCTGAGGAGGATATTAGCACAACAATCAATATTCTAAATCATATCACTCTCCCCCCTCTCTCTCAAACTCACTCTCTATTCCTATGTCTCTATCTCTATCTTCCTTTCCCCATATCTCTCTCTTTTTTCTCTCACTCTCTCTCTCCCTATTCCTTTGTCTCTCTCTCTCTCTTCCTTTATCCATATCTATTTCCTATCTCTCTTTCTCTTCATATGTTTCCCTCCCATATTCTCCCCCACTCCCCCTTCAAATTACCCCCCTCTCTCTATCCCTATCCCTATCCCTTTTTATCTTTCCCCCTCTTTCTTATCTCTCTTCCTTTCCTTATTCCCCTCTCTTTATTTTTCCATCACACTCTCTCTCTAACATAAAATCTCTCTCCCCTCCTTTTCCTTTTATATCTCTTTCTTTCTCTCCCCTCACCCTCCCTCTCTGCTTCCACCTCGCTCGAGAAAATATTAAAGCCATTGTAAATTCTCATCACTGCATGCTTCCTATAAGAACACAACCAAATAAATTTCATACTACACGTGATTTCAATAGAGAATCACTTTACCCTTAGGATAACATATCATAATCACAACCATCTAAAGAGGAGAGAGTTCATATGAATCCTTAAAATAGAAAAGAGGATACACACGTATACAAAAACCTTGTCGAGTCACAATCAACTTAGAAACGAAGCGTGGGCCAACATGTTGAAATAAATCTCATAAAGTAAAGAACATTTAAGGGAGACTTCATGTGTGTATGGAAACACTTCAATACATTAGGACAAATTTCTACCCTAGTTCTGGGGTAATTCTTATTTTTAATTTTTAACCTGAGAGCCAAAGTACCCAGTTCTGTAGTAATTTTTATTTTTTATTTTTTAAACCTTGTGGCCCCTATTTTGACCCCATAATGAAAGTGTAAGTCTCCAACCAGTCTCTGTAAAACTAATTCTTCTTCATAGAATTATGGCACCTTTAATTTCTTGAAATGATTGGGAAAAAATTAGGATGTTTATTGTTATAGATGATCAAACTAAGGATATTTCTTGAAATGATTGGGAAAAAATTAGGAGACCAAAAATAATGATAAGGAGACCACAAGATGGATAAATAGAGTTTGAGCTCTATTTTCAGTTGCATGAAATGTTTGCGAATGAATAAAAAATGAATTTCACATCATTGGACCTAGAAAAGGTTGTCGTGTGATTGGTTCTTATGGTCGCATTCAAAGGCCCATTTAAGAAGCTAGGATACATTAAGAACACATTTTTTTAGGAGGTCTCAAAACATCAAGGAAAAGCAAGTTTTCTTCAAACTCACTTGATTACAATAGTAGGGTTTAGTAGATGAATTTTTAAAGAATTTACATATGTTAGCTACTTTCATGCCTAAATTACCACTTGATTATCTCTTACAAGTTGCCATATTAGGATTGAAAGAAATAATAAGGAATGAACTCAAGTGATAGATATAAATGACATAGTAAACATGACTAATTGTTAGAATTGTTGAAGAATATGTCCTTGCAATATGTCACCCAAGGAACTAAGCTCAAATTATATTCCCTTTAATAAAATGATTCCATCGTCTAATGAAGGAGATGAAAACATCAATGCTTTAAATGTTATGCTCCCAACTGGACGTTAGGTCACAAATGACAAAATTCCTTAATTGAAGTACAAAGTGACAACACCAAGGAGATAAAACATTTTTCTCCATCCAACACATATTTAGAAAATTTAAATAAAATGTCCAAAAATCCTACAGGATCTAACCATAAGAATTACCCCCAATGGCCTAGTTTGTAATGTTGACCAATGTTTCTCAACTCCAAACTCTCAAGGTTTTGGGCTACATTAAAAATACAAGAGTAGAATTGTAAATACATAGCGGGAGTTCTCATAATTTCATCAATACTAAAATAGAAAAATAATTTAACATATTTGTTTATCCCTCTTTCAACCTTCAAGTCAATTTCAAGGAATAAAATTACTATGTGTATGGGGAAATTTCATAAGGTTAAATTATCAGTTAATGATTACCAATTACAATTCCCTATTTATTTCATGGAAATCGAGGAAGGCGATGTAGTATTAAGAGCTTGTTGAAATATGTAGCTTGGGAGGTACTCCCACAACCCCCGGGGTATTGGGTTTGTGAGGAGTTGACCCACAAAAATGGTTTGTGGGAAATGTACCCAAAATTGTGGGCACAAGACCAACTGAAAAATAGTTGTTTAATAATTGCATGTAGGAGTGTCACCCTTGAAGGGCTAAGGGGCACCTAGGTATTTGATGACGTGGTTAAAGAACCAACGAAATAATTTTATCTCTTATGACTGGTGGGGTTTGTATGTTTGGCTTAACCTACAAGGCACAACCCTTGGTGAGAAAGGACACCACCATAGAAACCTAGAAGAACGGGTGAAGATGAGTTCACTGGAAAGCCCCCACATTAGCATTCTCATGTGATTTCTATGCAAGTAAGAGAGTGTATACCTCAAGGAGTTGCATGCCTTAAGGAGGGACAAATCTTGAGCATGTGTGGTTTATCATCTAACTATCGATGTCAAAGTTTTCCTAGGAGGAGGATGTGAACATCAATGAGGTTTTTTTCCCTTGTGTAGGTCTGTTGGGAGGCTTCTTTCTATGGTGGTCCATGCCCTAGGTAGGGATATTTCTATGGATACTCAACTATTTCATTTTAACCCGAAGTCTGTGACAATTGCATTAAAGTTTTGTGTTGGAGGAAAGGGATGAGACCCTTAGGAAGAGACCATAACTCTATGATAAGATCGTTGATATGTGCACATATATCTGTGTTATGATTTGAAGTTTAGGGAGGTCAAAACTTGCCTCAAAGAGTGAACATAACTGTGAGTTCTTGGACAAAGGAGAGGGGTGATGTATTGAGTGGCAAGAAGGTCCAACACCGATTAGAATCAAGGAGAAAGGAGTGTTGAAGGTGATTGAAGTATAAGGTCTATCTAATTGGGTTTTAGACAATAGTTATAGGATCCCTAAGTTTTATGTAATTTGAGGAGACAAATTACAGATGTATGGGCTGCCATGTATACCCTAGATTAGTCATTTTATGTGTGTTAAGAGACCGTGTGTGGGCTGAATTGAGAGACCCTAAAGGAATGATATTTTGGAGCAACAAAAGTCAGTTAAGAGGGATGTTTTGTGTTCCCTAGTTAGGTAAAATCAATGATAAGAGAGAATATTTGTAAAGCCCTAAGTACAGTGAGTTTGGTGTGGAAAAATACTATAATGAGGGTTTCTCTTTGAGGTACTGATTTTAGTCTTGTAAGGGGCAGTTAGAGGATTGATAAAGGGAAAACCTTGAAGGCTCAACGTTTAGCATTCTAGATGTTATATGAGATCTACAACTGTGGACAAAAGTGTCTTCCCTAGGTCTAGTGGACTGAACTAGGACAACAGAAAGAAAGTATTATAATGTCTTCCTTAAAGTAATTGAACAATGGGATGATGCCTACCTCGAATTTTTCATAAGCTTCACTCCTTTATCGGCTTGTACGCTCCAATCCTAGCTCCGATCCCTAGAATTAGAACCTGCACAATCAAAAAACACAAGCCAAATTTCTACGACATTTATGTAGCATAATCCAATCACTTCATTCAATAGATCAACATGGTATTGAAATACACGAAATAACATAACATCACATATAGGAAAACAATGTATTCCTTGTATTAATAGGAATGGAGAGAGTTACAACAAAATATAGAGTTGATCTTGTAGAGGAGCACCTCCAAGTTGACATATCCTTCCTTGTCATAAAGTGTGCCTCTATGTCACTCTAATGCATGGAATAATGACTCTCACAACAACAAAATGAGGGTAGAATATATCTCCAAAAGCCAACCCCTAAATTGTGGATGGTAGTAAATATATAGAAGAGGATCGTAGGTTAGGAATTATTATCCATTTACTAATCTGGGCTTGAGATCCACTCTTGATGGGAGGATGAGCTCAAGGGATAAGGGGTGAAATATCCAAGGTAGGATAAGATAGGATTCAAGACTTTCATCTAAGGTAAATGGTTAGAGCAAACCGTGGAAGCTTCTGGAAGAGGAAGCTTTGGATTATTTTTATTTTTCTTGAATAGTGCACCCCCAACAAGGGGCAACCTGCTGGTGATCAACATAGGTCCAACGAGGATCAACCTACTAGTGAATGCAGTCTCTTAAGGAAGTAGGGTGCATTGGGCCTTAAAATCACTAAAATGAAATAGTTAAAGGCATAAATTCATGGATTAAGGAGAGTCATGCTTAGGGATTTGTGCAAGGGTGATGACAAAGGGTAAAAGGATGTTGATTGATCTAGTTAACAAGCCTATTAACCAGATGTGACAAAATGGCCTATAATAGATTCCCCCCTAATGCGCAAAGTTAGAAATAAAAACTGATTATTGAAGTGCTTTACCTTGTGACAAGTCGAGATCAAGAACAACTAGCGAGATCATTATATGTTACAATAAATTTACATCATGAAATCTCTCTTGAGGGAGGCATACCCATTATCACCATATAAGTTAACATTACATGTACAATGATCAAAAGTCACATCCATTGATGACAAAAGGTGGACCAATGGCTAGATGACTGTCTGCATGATCATAGCCATCATACATTGTGATCTTGTATTAATCCTAAAACCACAACCTCGATGGTTGGAAATAGATCTGGGGTCTTCTATCTTATTCATATGATCGTCCAATGTACGAGTCTAACCATGTGAATCAATGATCTAGTGTCAAACCTGGTAGACACCATTTAATTACCAACCATTGATGTAAGCCATTAACATATGCAAGAGAAATCACCAATGATGTTAATGGCTCTCAAGGTACTGCAGTAAAATTAATATGGTGTTAATAAATGAGTTGAAGTCCAACACCACAAAGAATCTGTCAGTTGAAGGCAATGATGTAAACCTATTGCCGAGAGCAAGGAAACTTGCCATTGATGTATGCAAGCACCAAGGTACCGAAGGGATGTTCCTAAATCATCTTCATGGATAATGAGTTGATGTCAACAAGAAGTGACTCATTGCAGGATGGCCTTGATGTATCCCCCATCAATGACACGAAACAGGTATCATTATTTGAGACAGAATGATGATGATACGGAACCGGATTAGGAACATCAGACATGGAATGAAGGCTTAAGAGTATTGTAGCAGACATCAACTGAATGACTTCTCTTGAACACACCTTCAACACTATATGGAGTTGGAAGCATTGACCTAAAACCGAAAATGGAGGCTTTGAAAAGGTATAATGAACCAAAAAACAAGAATATTTACCAACTCAATAGCAATGGAGTTGAAGTGGAAGGGTGTCATGTTCAAGAGCGACAGATTGCCATTAACAAGTGGAGTACCATGTTTTCCCAATTTCCCCAACCATTGTTGGTCAATACCTCTTTATTTTTTACAATATTGAGGAGGATAACATATGCTTTATCTGTAAGTTCATCCTTCGGATGAATCCCTCAGTGTATATTTAATGAACCCTGAGAAGAAGTGGTTCAGTCTCGTCATGTTTGACGATTCCATTGATATTTGATGTTTTAACGAGTCCAATGAAGGTCTAACTCAACCCTTTTCATGTTTAGAGAGTTTGAAAAAGAGGTGAAAAGGAAAGATACAAATGTTCCTTTTTGTAGATAGTCTCTTGAGTCGAAAAAGGTAGAAAATGATACTCAGGCGAACCTATTAGCCATGTTTGATTAAGGTATTCCTTTCTCGTAGATAGTCTATCTCAGTTTGGAAAAGGGTTAATAATATTGAGTATACGTATTTTCATTTATTTTAACGAGTTCGAAAAGACAAGTGCTCGGAAATCTCATCATGTTTAGGGAGTCTAAAAAGAGAAGAATGATGACTCCTCCTAGAGGAACGAGTGTATAAAAAACACGTAGAGGTCAAGAGGTTAGATAATAAGACAACTCATTGCAATTGTTCCTTAAGAAAGGGTAAAACATCCAAGTGAAAGTGTATGATCGACCAAGTAGATGGTGACGATAGAATGAAAAAGCCAAGGATCATTGAGAAAAAACAAGCTAATAGAAATGGAAATCTCGAGGGATAGGATAAGAATGGTTTCATTTTTACACAAGCTTGAAACATGGGAAACTATGCTTGAGATCTATTTCATTTTCAGACAAGCTTGAAACATGGGAAACTATGGCGGAGATTGGTTTCATTTTTACACAAGATTAAAACAAGGAAAAACTATGCTTGAAACAAGTTTGCATGCCCCCAGCATAATGACTCAATTCTATGCACATGCCCCCCCAATCTTCATTTAATTCACCCAAGTATACTATTGGTTAGTAACATGTGCATGGAATGAATGTTCAATTGCAAGATCAAGTGAAAGAATCGACTAGGAATTTACGAGATCTAATCAAAGAATCGAATTGGAAGGGGATCTATTTCATTTTTTAATGAGCTTGACACAAGAAAACAACTCTACTAATAACACCTTGTTTCATTTTCTAACGAACTTGACACAAGAAAAATAACTCTACTCCGGGACCTTGTTTCATTCTTTAACGAGCTTGACACAAGAAAATGAACTCTTCTCAGGGACCTAATCATGGACCAGAGAAGGCCATGGCTTCTAAGAGGTTATCATCAAATGGGAGAATCACACTTTGGAAGGGATACATATCAAGGGATTTAAGGGAAAGATTAGGCACCAATGCTCCTAGTACATGATACACTACATCACCGACTAAATCATCAGTAGACACAGGCATGGAACATGTTGCCACATAATTAATCTATGGTGACGAAGATACAACTGACATATAAGGACCATTTAGTGATGCTGGTTGATTGTGAGTCAAATTATGACTAACGAATGAAAGTTGGTCAATGGTCATGATTCATCCTTCATGCGGGAAACACGTCACATGAAAGAGTGAAGAGACAAGAGATCCCATGTCATAAACATAGTCACACCCAAGGAGTAAATTAAAATCCAAAGGGCCTTGGACTACCATCACATATTTTTAAAAAATATTTCCTCCCAAAGTAATAGGAAATTGAGGAAGGATCCCTAGCAGTTGACTGGTTCCTTCGTTAAAAGCCAACAGATTCTGGGTAACAGGAAAAAGTTGCGGAAAACCGAAAGCTTTCCTAGTAGTTACGGAAAAAATACTAACAAACACACCTTCATATATGATTGTGTTAGGTACAAGCATACTATAAGCATGTACTATGATCTAGAAAGGCACATAAGAGGGAAGACGATATCCTGCCAATTGTCTCCAATCAAAGGAAGGGACCATACTACTTGGAGGGGATGTGATGGGAATGAGAGAACTTCTCTCTTATGTTATGGGAATGGGAGAACTACTCCCCTGTTATGAAACCAGCTCAAGAAAAGATATAAAATATAGATCAATGCCTTAGAATTCAGCCTCTTCGAGGGGGCAACCTCCTTTACATTACATAAATGAACAATTCTTGGATGATACAAATGAAAAAACCTCCTTTCTATATATAGGAGTCTAAGGGGTCATAACATAATCAGAGCCGACATAACAATAATAATGTAAGGGCACAATAATAACAATAGTGGGCTTCTATGGGGCACAATAGTAACAATATGGGCACTACATGGGTACATCAATATAATAAGTGGGTTACACTAATAACAATAAGGGGTTACACTAGTAGTATAGGGGCCTAACATGCCCCTCTCCTTCAAAAAGCGTTGTCCTCAACGCTTGAGTAGTTCTTGATGCTTCTGTATAAAATTCTTGTCCTCCCATGTGGAATATTCAGTGGGTAAGTTCTTCCACTTGATGAGATACTCTGAAATTGATTGATTTTGTAGCTATCGGGTTCTTATTTCTGTGACTGCTCCAGGTTCCAATATGATTTTTCCTTCCTCTTCAATTTCTGGCAATATTGTTTGAATTGGGATATTTTGCAACTTTTGAATAAGTGGCCATACTTCTTCGTCCTTCTTCCATTCATCCCTTGCTTCGTTTATCCAATTTGGTTGGATAATATAAATAGCACAAAACAATGCTTCCACATCCTCATCCTTGAAGAGTCTTCCCATTCGGTAAGGTCGCCATTTTTTAAGTGCATGTAGTATTGCCAACATTTCCTTATCATAAATAGCTTGCTTGAGATGTAACAGTAAAAATACCCAATAACCTACATCAAAACATTTTTCACCGCGATGTTGATCTACCTGTTGTTTCGTTTGATTTTGCACCGAAGTGGCTTTATCCTTTAAAAGTTGGAGAACTTGTTGTTGATGCTCGATGTGATCTTTCACTGCTTGAACCTTGTTCTTCTTGATATGTCCTTCTATCTCTAGAGTTTGAGGAGTGGTAATTTCTTCCAATCCTTTACAAGATATGGTTGGATTCATTTCTTGATGCTCGATGTGATCTTTCACTTCTTGAACATTTTTCTTCTTTATATGTCCTTCTATCTTGATAGTTTGAGGAGTGGTAATTTCGAACAATGAATTACAAGATATGGTTGGATTCATTTCTTCTTTCTCGATGTGATCTTTCACTTCTTGCACCTTTTTCTTCTTGATATGTCCTTCTATCTTGAGAGTTTGAGGAGTGGTAATTCTTGCCAATGCTTTACAAGATATCGTCTGATTCATTTCTTCTTTCTCTGGGGTGGGGTCCTGGCGTATATCTTCTTCTTTTGATGTTTCTTGATCCTTTTCTTCCTCTTCTTCATATTCTATGTAAAATAATTTCTTCTCAGCACACTTATGACTTTTACTGCATTTGCTATCACAATTGTAACAAAGCCCTTTTTCACTTTTTTCTTCAAATTGTTGTGGTGTAACCCTTGTAGGTTGTGGAAGGCTAGGAGAAACAACACTTCCATCTTTATAGTTGTGAGGGGTACACTTCATGGTTTCCATAATTTTTCTTTCCACTATGTCACAAATCCCTTTTACTCTTTCGAATTGTTGTGGACTTGCTCTAAAGAAGGTGTTGCTCTTTGTATCCTCATAATGTGCTATCATTTCCTCCGTGAAAATTGACCACGTAACAAGTTGTTTACGAGAACAAAGCCCTTCGTACCATAAAAATTGATCTGGTTCTAAATATGAAGATGCAATACATACCTTTTGTAACAGTTGTACACCATGTAGATCAAAATATTGCTCCATCTAAAGTATCCAATTTACCGGATCCTTGCCATCAAACTTCCTCATCTTGCTTTTTCTTGATTTTAGGAGCTCGACCTTGAAACGACTGTAACTCTGTACTTTCAGATCTTTAAGTTCTAAAATTTTGACCTATAGTAGCCCTCTGTGTCCTTTTTCCAATGCCACTAGTCTGATCCAAATTGGATTCTCTAAGAAAGAGTTTTGCACAATCTCCCAAGATGACCTGATTATAAACCTTTCCAAAAGAGTGAAATTGTATGAAGTGCAACGTGTCACTGTTTTGACCTTTGGATCTAAAACATGCATACAAGAAACTAAAGTTCTTACAAAACTTCAATCCGATTCTCAGAGAGAAAGTTATGACGATTCTCCCCAGGTCACCTGTTTTGAATGTAATTTAGGAGTCTGCAAAAAGACCAACTTCCTCAGATCATATCTCCACAAATATTGCGCAAAAAGGTCTGAAATTTGGTCCCAAGGTTTAACACAATTTCTTCTCAAATGGATTTTTTTGCGACTTCTGAAACGTCACAGAAAAAAAGCTATAGCGAAAATGCCACGATGAACTGTTTGGAGCAACGAAACCCTAGAATCCAAAGCTCTGATACCAAATGTTATGAAACCAGCTCAAGAAAAGATATAAAAGATAGATCAACACCTTAGAATTCAGTCTCTTTGATCCAGGTGGATGTTGGTGGCCACCCACCTATCCCATTTGGACCCCCACAACAGTCTCTTTTAGCTTTTTCAGTTTCCTAAATTGTAGCACAGTTTACTATTTTTAGCAGTTTTTCGGGTCCTGAACTTCTGGAGCCGTTTTGAGGCCCTAAACGATGTTTTTTTGGGAATCTAGGGCAACATGGGTCCATGGACCAATGTTGCCTCCCAAAGTGGTAGTACTCGGATAAATCTTTCTAACGAGCTATCGTACACATCAAACGGAGATCGTATGCCAAAGTTACGACCCCGGGAAATTGATGTACCAATTTACCCAAACGGGGCCCACGATTTGGCATTTCATCTTCTAGGGTTAGGTTTCGGGATGTGAAGGGTTTTCCATTGTTTCTCAACAATAAATAGGCCTTCGAGCCTCATTGTAACACAGTTTTAGAACAGTTCAGAGGCATGTAGCCGCCACATCTCTTCTCAGAGATACGCTACCATCGCCCTAGCTGATTTATTTCCATTTCTGTTTGTAAGCACATTTCAGTATTTTACAGTAATGAAATGAAGTATTATTTCCACTGCATCTCAGTATTTATGGTTATCTCTGTAATTTGTTGCGTTCCTGTTTAAATCCGGATCAGTGGTATCAGAGCAGTCTGCTTTTTTCTCTGTTTTTCTTTGCATGTCCCCAACGAGGTCGGGATATAAGGAGTTAAGGCTTGAACTGGTCGAACCTTTGCAAGACCAGCCTCGCAAATCCCGACGGCCTCCCATGGCGGATGAGAAGAAAGACGAGGGGGCAGGAGATCCTATCAAAATCTTGCTCGAAGAAGCCCTCGAGCGGCAAAGGAATGCGATGATGGAGAGCTTTGCGCAGATCCTTCAGCGGCTACCCAGAGGCGACGCATCGGCTTTCAACAGCGACTCTGGAAACGCCACGCCGTTTAAGGTACAAGTTAATTTTGAAATCCCCATCTTCAAGGGTCAAATAGACGCAGATGTCGTTGATAAATGGTTAAATCTGCTAGATGGGTATTTTTCTGTTCATGAATTTTCAAATCGGGAAAAGATTGTTTTCGCTCTTCTCAAAGCAGCCCCCCACGTCAAGGACTGGTGGGAAACCTACTGCGAGCAGAAGGATGAAAGTACAGGTTTACTATTTTCAGCCGCACCCACTTGGAATGACTTCCGGGATGCCATCAAGGAGCAGTACTACCCTGTCGGAAGCTATGAGGACAAATACATCAAATGGACCACACTGCGGCAGGGACGAGACCAAGGTGTGCCAGAGTTCACAAACATTTTTCATACCCTTCGCACACAGTTGGGTATCAAAGATTCTGAGCTGCATCTGGTACTCAAATACCATGGTTGCCTGCACAGATACATCCAGGAAGAGATGGTGTTCTTGAACATCTCCTCACTTGGCACAGCATACCAATACGCTGTCAAAATCGAGCAAAAGTTCAAACAGAAGAAGCGAGATTTTGGATCTGCAAATCCGAAGCCGAAAGGACAAAGCCAAGGCGGGGTGACCCAAGACAACCCGTCGAAGCCGCAAGAAAAGAACAACACCACGAAGCCGAAGAAGGACATAGGAAAGTGGTGTGAGTTCAACAAGAGTCCCACTCATAACACAAGTGAGTGTCGGACCAAGCAGTCGCTGGTGGCCGAGTTGAAGGCTTCCGAATCAGATGCATGTTTTGACCCTGAGCCAGAACTCAACAAGGGGAATGGCAAAGGGAAGCAGATCATTGATCCGGATCCCAGCGCCACTGTTGCCACCGCCAAGATCCAGAAAGATGAGCCCGAAAATCCAGAGGAAGGGGAGCGTCTTTTCCACTCACATATGTGGGTGAAGGGTTCGCCGCTACAATTCATTATCGATAGTGGCAGCCAAAAGAACCTCATTTCAGGAGAGGCCGTGAAGCGGTTGGGCCTACTGACTACACCGCATCTGCAGCCGTACAGTATCGGGTGGCTTCACGAAGGACGAGATCTGAAAGTTTGCCAGCAGTGCCGCCTTCCGTACAGCATCAAGCCCTTCACAGATGAGGTATTGTGTGATGTTACACCTCTGGATGTTTGTGATGTATTATTAGGCCAACCATACTTGTGGAGGCGACATGTTGTGTATGAGTCAAGGCCTCGTGCTATCATTATTTCTTTAAATAATTCATTATACAGGATACTGGAGGTAGCCCCACCTACGGCCACATCTTTGATCACTGCTAAGAAAGGTAGCAAGCTCATCTCCTAGACTAGGAAATTCATCTGTCTGGTTCACTCCCAAAGTAAGGGGAAGATTTCCATCACATCCATGACCCCCGCGAAGGGTTCCTCCATGCAGCAGCAACAGCAAAGGGATACAGTCATGACAAGACACAGGAACAACTTCTCCTCACCCACAGGGGTACCACACAAGTTTCAGGTGGGCGACAAAGTTTGGTTACATCTGCAGAGAGAACGCCTTACCAAAACCCATCAGAAACTCAAGCGACTTCGACATGGTCCTTACACCAGTACCAAGGCTACGGGCAACAATGCTTTGAAGCACAACATTCCTCCATTCCTTCTCTTGCACCAAGTGTTCAATGTGGACCATCGCCGACCATGCTTCCCACCATTTCTAGTCACAGCAGAGATTGCAGAACAGCTCACCAGAGACCCAACTCAGCAGAAGCTTCCTCATCTCAGGGATGAACTCAACGCAATGGGGACCATTGCTTCCTAAGGGGGGAGGAATGATCCAGGTGGATGTTGGTGGCCACCCACCTATCCCATTTGGACCCCCACAACTGTCTCTTTTAGCTTTTTCAGTTTCCTAAATTGTAGCACAATTTACTATTTTTAGCAGTTTTTCGGGTCCTGAACTTCCGGAGCCATTTTGAGGCCCTAAACGACGTTTTTTTGGGAATCTGGGGCAACATGGGTCCATGGACCCATGTTGCCTCCCAAAGTGGTAGTACTCGGATAGATCTTTCTAACGAGCTATCGTACACGTCAAACGGAGATCGTATGCCAAAGTTACGACCCCGGGAAATTGATGTACCAATTTACCCAAACGGGGCCCACAATTTGGCGTTTCATCTTCTAGGGTTAGGTTTCGGGATGTGAAGGGTTTTCCATTGTTTCTCAACAATAAATAGGCCTTCGAGCCTCATTGTAACACAGTTTTAGAACAGTTCAGAGGCATGTAGCCGCCACATCTCTTCTTAGAGATACGCTACCATCGCCCTAGCTGATTTATTTCCATTTCTGTTTGTAAGCACATTTCAGTATTTTACAGTAATGAAATGAAGTATTATTTCCGCTGCATCTCAGTATTTATGGTTATCTCATCTCTGTATTTATGGTTATCTCTATAATTTGTTGCGTTCCTGTTTAAATCCGGATCACTCTTCGAGCGGGCAACCTCCTTTACATTACATAAATGAACAATTCTTGGATGATACAAATGAAAAGACCTCCTTTCTATATATAGGAGTCTAAGGGGTCATAACATAATCAGAGCCAACATAACAATAATAATGTAAGGGCACAATAATAACAATAGTGGGCTTCTATGGGGCACAATAGTAACAATATGGGCACTACATGGGTACATCAATATAATAAGTGGGTTACACTAATAACAATAAGGGGTTACACTAGTAGTATAGGGGCCTAACACAATCGTCTCCAATCAAAGGAAGGGACCATACTACTTGGAGGGGATGTGATGGGAATGAGAGAACTTCCCCCTTATGTTATGGGAATGGGAGAACTACTCCCCTATGCTGTGGGAACTGGAGAATTTTTCCCTTGTGTCATTGGAATAGGAGGATTCTCCTCCAGTTCATTGGAACTTGAAGAAACGAGAAGAACATGAGCGGTATGAATTTCACTCTCTACGGGAAAGGTACGATCAACCGAAGGTGGAATTGAGTCAATAATTTTCTCAACCAAGGGTTTTTCAGGAAAAAAATCACAGGATTCACATTCAGAGAGAGTGGGATTGACTAGAGATGGATTTTGATCAATCACTTCATCAACAAGTGGAGGATTAGGCGAAGGATTTTGATAACCAACTGAAAGATGAGGTTGAGAAGTTGTAAGATTTTCCAACACTATTGAGGCCTCATCCATATAAGGACAAAGGTGAATAGGATGATTCCCTTGACATAACCTACAGGGAAATTTGAATTTACCCTTTTTCCCATGGAACTTACTATCACTAGTTGAAATTTTGTCACCAAAATGATCTCCATATGTTGATGACAAAGGCTGATGTGAGCCTGTTGACCACACTTCTAAGACCTTGGCAATACTAGGAATATATCTAAGAAGGTGGTCTTTGTTACATAACTTGCAAGGAAAATTAACTTTGCGTGGCTAATTTGAAGGCTCCATACTAGTGGCATGGGTAGCAATGGTTTCTTGGTTTCCCCCTTGCTTATTTTGCTTCTTCTTCTTCTTCTTCTTCTTGGTTACTAAATCAAGACTTTCACTAGGCGAGGAGGAATAAAGGGATGAAGAAACAACAGGTGAAGAAGGCAAAGTGTCAACTTTAGGACCAATTTGAGGTTGATACTATTCAGGTGGAGGATAACTTGGTTGAGGAGTAGTTTGGACATTCAAAACCATAGAAGTTGAAAACAACCAAACTTGCAAACCAATGGTAACTCCAAGAAGGGACATCGTTTCCATATAAGGAGCACTAATATTTCCAAAAGAAGGAAAAGGACTAGGATTCCCATCAGAGGGGTTTCCTTGATTGGTGGACTCAGGAAATGTTGCCATTATTCTCAACCTAATATCTACTAAGGAGTTGTTCCTCGGTAAGGATTTTGTTCCGTGGTCAATTAATTGATTTTAGAAATAAAAAACACAAAATAAAAATAAAAATGGGTAAACTAGGCAAAATGGTTTACCAAGAAACTATGAATAGAAATATACCACCTTGGAGAACCAAGGATTGATGTACGAGCATGTAATATCCCCGAATACTTTGTTCGGTGTATCACCGTATGCAAGGCAGTCGACTTGGTTACCTATCGTGAGGATAGAAACCTATGATGGACTTCCAAAATATACTCGATGGTACATGGAAACGTAGGCTGTAGTAGTGTTTTCTAATGCATAACCATTCAATGAGAGTGTTCCCATATTCTTATTAGGCATGGAGTGCCATCCAATATACCCGAATATTTGTGGAGAACAATTTGATACACTTACATATGTGGAATGAGATATCACCCCTGGAATGCAACGTTGGTTAAAAATGACAACTCCCACTTTTAAATACGCCATAACACCTCTCTAACCTAGACCTCTAGGTGTGTCGTTAAGTTTCAAATTCTCCTTAGGTTAATTGAGATGAATTTTACAGTTGATCTTGAATTATGTTTCGATTTCAAGGCTCAAAACTCGATGTTACCTGAACACATCTATGCTACAACTAACATGACAAAAATAACTCTTTTCATTTCCCTTTTAACAATGAAAGGAAGAAATAAGTAGGGGAAGAAGAAATCAATCAACAATGCAACAAAAACGTGATGCAACAATCGATCTCCTCAACTTCACTATTCCAACATAAATTAAAGCCCTATATGCAATGCAAATAATTGTTTTTTGTTTTCTTTTAATGTTTTAAATGCAAAGAAACATATAAATGAAACTTGATCACTCACGAAAAGAAACCACATAGACTTTAACTGTAATGTAAAAGTTACTTTTCAAATTCAACAATCAATCTATGCATACAAACCCTTATTGAAAAGAAGAAGGAAATAAATCTTATAAAAAAGGTGACAAAACTTAGAGGTGATTAACACTCATACACAATTTATCCCCTGCTCGACGATTGAGGGGGAATTTGTTTTGCAAAATGAAAGAAAAAAACACATAATTTTACACTAGGGAATTCCAATTTCACACACAAAACCCTAGATGCAGTTCATGATGCATAAGATTTTTCTTTTGAATTCCACTTAATTTCTAGATGAAAACAAAGATATTTTCCTAATCAGTGATAAAGGAAAACTTTTCAAAACGATGTCTAGAACACCAATTCATTCAAGGACTCAATGATCAAACAAATTAGTTCACTAATGACCTAATGATAAGAAAAAAGGAAAATATAAACAAATCCTTATAAAAGGCACTCAAAACCAAAATAACCAAATGGAGGCTTCTAAGAGACCACAAGACACTCAAGGATTCAAGGAAGAGCAACTCGAACAAAGCAGGACAGAGGAAAATTAGACAAAATAAAATTTATGCATGAATAGGGACCAACACAGGTGCTAAAAGGGAACTAGTGCTTTGCAATGCAAGCACAAAGAAGTCTCAGAAGCATTGAAACACTCTATCTCTAGACCATAGGGAGCACTGGTAAGGGTATGCAAGGTTCTGACACAAAAGTTGCAATTGTAACTCAATGAAAGGTCTTCCTGGGTCTATTATTGACTTAGTAAGACAATGAAGGTATGAAGAAGAGGTAAAAAAGAACTAAGGACAAGAAAACCACCAATGGAATACACTGATCCCCGGTATGGTTGCTTATTTGTTATACAAAATCTACGATTGTGAACATAAGTGTCTTCCCTAGGTTTTGTGGACTGACCTAGAACAACAAAAAGAAAGGACTATATTGTCTTCCTTAAGGTAATTTAACAATGGGATGAGGCCTACCTGGAATCTGTCGTAAGATTTTCTCCTTTCTCGTCTTATACACTCCAATCCTAGCTCTGATCTCTAAAATTATAACCTACACAATCAAACAACACAAGCCAAAGATCTACGACATCTATGCAACATAAACCAATCACTTCATTCAATAGATCAACATGGTATTTAAATACATGAAATAACATAACATCACATATATGAAAAAATGTACTCTTTTTATTAATAGAAATGGAGAGAGTTACAACCAAATATATAGTTGATCTTGTACAAGAGCTCCTCCAAGTTGAGTTGTCCTTCCTTGTCACAAAGTGTGCCTCTATGTCACCCTAATGCATAGAATAATGAATCTTACAACAATAGCATGAGGGTAGAATCTATCTCCAAAATCCAACCCCTAGCTTGTGGATGGCAGTAAATATATAGAAGAGGATGGTAAGTTAGGAATTATTATCCATTTACCAATCTAGGCTTGAGAGCCACTCTTGATGGAAGGATGAGCTCAAGGGATAAGGGATGAAATCTCCAAGGTAGGATAGGATAGGATTTGAGAATTTCATCCAAGATAAATTGTTATAATAATCTATGGAAGCTTCTGGAAGAGGAAGCTTCGAGACTCTTTTTATTTTTCCCGAATTTCTAGAATCAGAGCACCCCCACCAAGGGGCAACCTGCTGGTGATTAAGGCAGGTATAGAGAGGGTTAACTTACTAGTGAACGCAATATCT
The DNA here is from genome assembly GCA_031772625.1 of Pinus tabuliformis. Classification (NCBI taxonomy): domain Eukaryota; kingdom Viridiplantae; phylum Streptophyta; class Pinopsida; order Pinales; family Pinaceae; genus Pinus; species Pinus tabuliformis. Next base: position 721,660,594 of record CM062817.1, on the reverse strand, counting down.
TAAGGAAACAGGGTGCGTTGGGCCCTAAAATCACTGAAATGAAGTAGTTAAAGGCATAAATTAAGGGATTAAGGAGATTCATGCTTAGGGCTTTGTGCAAGGGTGATGACAAGGGGTAAAAGGATGTTGATTGATCTAGTTAATAGGCCTATTGACCAGATGTGACAAAATGGGTTATAACACTAAGAGAAGCTTGAAGGTTAATAGCAGGAAGAATTGGAAGACTCTTTGAACAATGATCTAAGGAATAATTGGACATTATTAGATGACATCCTAAGTTCAGTGACATTGGATCAACAATGCAATTCACAAAAGATGTGTTGGTTAGCTGAAGATGTAAGCATTCTGAGGTTACATAACTACTTGTGAGTAGCAGAAGAGGTGGCAAAGTACCTGCCAGGTGTTCAAGGTATGTGGACCAAAGGGGTTGAGTTGAGTGCTCCTTTAGCAAGTAAGTCAAGTGTATCTTGTTCAAGGGTAGATTGAGTGTCATAAGTTGTTGATATCAAGCCCTAGTTGTTATTTTATTACGCCTAATTATAAGGACCATGATCTCTAGTACAAGATCCCTACGTTTGTAGTATTAAAGTTTGTAATATAAAAAGTCTTGGGTTAAAAATTCTCGTGTGTACTGCATTTATTCACTGTTGTACATTTTCTATTGTGAAAAGTGCTTTTGTTGTGGCATTTTAGTGTGTCTGTGATCGTGTCTTAGACATAAAATTGATTCTGAAGTGCTCAGGAAAAATCATCATGGTATAAGAGCTACTTTGAGGGGACAACTGAATCAAAGTGTGCACAACAAAGAAACTAAAGAGGGGGAATGTGAATTTGTTCAAAACATAGAGCATAAGGTTCAACTGAGAACATGGAAATGTTGTAGAAATTTTGACTATAGATATGCTTGATTATGCAATATAACTAAAGAAAAATACTTTAATCTACTTCTACAATCAAACTTGCGGAAGCTTAATAGATTTGAGCAAGATCAGCGGAACACATATAACTAGAAGAAGAATCAATACACATGAAACACAGAAGAATACTTTGGGGAAAGCCTCAGCTAAAAACCCCATTATCTATATTATCATACAAGTGGAAATATATCAGGATTACACAAAGCTTTAGCTCTCATAGCTAGCCAGATCTAAGCACAATCCCTCACTGATGCTCACAGACAAAATAGACTGCTAATATGCCTTCTCCTCTACCCTCCAAGCCTCCTATTTCCTTGTGTAGTTTCTCCTGGGTGATCTAGCTGTCACCAAGTGTGACACTGATCACTCACACTGAACTTACACCTTGTAAAACTACGCAATCCTCAAGGAACCTTAATCCTTCTGCATGCATGAGTTTCCTTTATAGGAAAGCACATGCAACTGATAGTACATTGTCCTTGACATTTAACTCAACTAGGTCTTTCTCATAATATACATGCATGAGTTTCTGATGAGGGAATCTTCAGTTAGCTGGAGTACACTGGTTGAGTGCATGCATGCATCAACTGACTGATATCTCACAATTAGTTCTTCAAACAATTTGGAACTAATTTAACTAGAATTAACTCAGTAAATTGAGCTAACTAATTACAACTCATATATAACTCAATCTTATCTCCTTAATTAAGGGATAATCTCCTTAATTTAAGGGATAACTGTTGCATGACTTCAAAAAGACTTCTAACTTGAATTTCTCCAACTAATTAATCCATAATGAATTAATTAATTATTTTCAAGCAGCTGGTGAGACTAAATTCGATTTTAATTCACAATTTTAATTCAAGGACAAATTAAAATTGGAATATTCTAGATTCTATTTTTATCATTTCTTGTTGCTATTTTCAACACTCCCTCTCAACAAGAAAGGAATTCAACTCGATCCCGATTGTGAACCTTTGGAATATTATGCATGCAACACTTCTCTCTATTTTTGTTGCTCCAGCAACTCCATAAATAAAAAAACTTCCAACCTAAATCAGAATGATGCATCTGTCATCAAAGTCTCTGACTGATATTTCCTTTGTCGACTAAAAACTCTACGCTTCTGTTGACTCTACCTCTCTGCACTGTTGTCAATCCCTCAATGTGCTCTTTAGTATCTGACTGCTCTATCCTCTGTCACTTTGATCTCTGACTGCATCAATCCCATTGATTCCTCCTGCTACTATGTACTTTGGGCTCGGTATGATCCATGAGATAAAACCTCTCAATGGACCCTACCCAATTTCATCCTTCATGGGACTATCACTTCACATCACCCCACCTCACACCTGGAGGTATGGCTGCATGTGATCCCTCTTCCCACTTCTCCAATTGTGGCTCCTCCACAATTGTTTGAGACTTCTTCTGGCGCTGCATGTTGAGAGTTAATTTACTCTCCCTCTCAACCACCAAGTATCTAACATTTGCCTTGCTCCTCAAGGCTTTGCATGCATCTTGAACCTCAAGAGCATACAGGTTCTTGACTCGTGAACTAATCTGTTTCACCTGTCTCGTGGTGATGTGTCTAAGGAACGCCTTTCCTTTACTGAAGACAACATCGTAGCCTTTGTCCTCCAACATCGCGACCGATACCAAGTTCTGCTTCAGTCCAGGAACATACTTCACATCTGTCAAGGTGATAGGAGTTCCATGCTCCCTTTGAAAAGCAACCATGCCCACTCCTAAAACACTATACATTTCATCATCACCCATCTCTATGCACATCTTGAGGTCTTTCTCCTCCAAGGTACTGAATAAACTTTTATCGTTGGTCATGTGGAATAAGGCTCCACAGTCAAGATACCAAACACAACCCATCATCGTGACACCATGCATCCGATGAGAGTAAAGTCAATTTTGAACTAAGAGGCTAATGCCTCACCTTCCGATCCTTCCGAGGATCCCTTCTTGGACTTCTTCGATGGGAAATTAGTCGCATAATGCCCCATCTCGTTTTTTTTTTTTAAGTATGATATGAATTCAATTTGCACCTGCAAACTTCGAATTATCTTCTCCGTATGCTTTTCACAGCTCCGATAAACTTTGCTCCGATAAACTAGGCTCTGATACCATGTAGCAATTTTCTACAAATCAGCTACCTCTAATACCATGTAGAATTTCTTGCAAATTCTCTACAAATCTACCTCTGAGATCTATGTAGGAAATCTGACTGTAGATTAACTTGATAATGCAATATACCAAAGAAAAATACAGTAATCTACTTCTACTATCAAACTTGCAGAAGCTTAAAGATCAAGCTGAATCAGAGCTGAACACATATAACCAAAAGAAGAATCAATACACATGAAACACAGAAGAATAATTTGGGGAAAGCCTCAGCTAAAAACCCCGCTACCTGTATTATCATACAAGTGGAAATATATCAGGATTACACAAAGCTTTAGCTCTCATAGCTAGCCAACTCTCAGCACAATCCCTCACTGATGCTCACAGATAAAATAGATTGGTCATATGCCTTCTCCTCTGCCCTCCAAGCCTCCTATTTCCTTGCGCAGTTTCTCTTAGGTGATCCAGCTGTCACCAAGTGTGACACTGATCACTCACATTGATCTTACACCCTGTAAAAATATGAAATCCTCAAGGAACCTTAATCCTTCTGCATGCATGAGTTTCCTTTATAGGAAAACACATGCAACTGATAGTACATTGTCCTTGAAATTTAGCTCAACTGGGTCTTTCTCAGAATAGACATGCATGAGTTTCTAATGAGGGAATATTCAGTGATCTGGAGTACATTGGTTGAGTGCATGCATGCATCAACTGGCTGATAACTCACAATTAGTTCCTCAAATAGTTTGGAACCAATTTAACTCGACTTAACTCAGTAAATTGAGCTAACTAATTACAACTAAAATATAACTCAATCTTATCTCCTTAATTAAGGGATAATCTCCTTAATTTGAGGGATAACTATTGCATGACTTCAGAAAGACCTCTAACTAGAATTTCTCCAACTAATTAATCCATAATGAATTAATTAACTATTTTCAAGTAGTTGGTGAGACTAAATTCGATTTTAATTCACAATTTTAATTCAAGGACAAATTAAAATTGGAATATTCTGGATTCTATTTTTATCATTTCTTGTTGCTATTTTCAACAAATGTGGTCTTGACCAGTTAGGTGACAAGATAGGTTGAGGTTCTTTTGGATTGGTGGTGAACAATATTTTATTGTGTAATACATTGCAAATCATGGAATTTTGATTACTCGTCAAAGATTGGGGTGCATTTCCATGAACGAGCCATATTTGTGTGAAGGACAAGGTGATAGTAAGCTAGTATCTTCATTGGGTTGTGAAGTTTCACATCCTAAAATGGAGTCATTTTCACGTGAGGTATTTGACTCAGGAGGATGAGATCACTTGCTAAGTTGAGTTGTGGTGGTCTAGAGTGATTTGACCTAGTGTTCAAACACAACTCAAACTAAACTTGGAAAGACACAAGTTCAGTGGCAAATCATTTCAGGAGGTAAAATTAGAGTGAACTAGTTGAGGTTATGTAGACTCAAAGGGATTATAGCTTTAGTGGGAGGTTGTGAAGGAGTGTCATCTTCCCTATGGAATTTTGAATCTTCAAGTAGTGACCAGATCAAGGTAGGGACACTATTGAGGATATGGTGGTTCATTCTACATGGTATGTTATAGTGGTGAACACTAGAGATTATGCTAGTGTGACCAATGATGATGAGATACTTCCGAGTGGTGGAATTACTTCCATCGCTAAGAGGGAATGTTGAAATGTGTAGCTTGGTAGGTACTCCCACAACGCCTGGGGTTCTGGGTTTATGAGGAGTTGACCCACAAAAGTGGTTTGTGGGAAATTTGCCCAAGAAATGGGTTTTGTACTGAAAGTTGTGGGTGCAAGACCAAGGTGAAAAATAATTTTTTAATCATTGTTTGCATGAGGGGAAAACTTGAAGGGATAAGAGGAAACTAAAGCATTGATTATGTGGTGAAATAAATAATGAAAGAATTTTATCTCTTATGATTGGTGGGGTTTGTATGTGTAGGCTCAAGTCAACTTGGCCTACATGACACAACCCTTGGTGAGAAATGACACCACCATAGAAACCTATAAGAAGGGGTGAAGATGAGTTCATTGGAGAGAATTCAAGATAGCATTCTCATGTGATTTCTATGCAAGGAAGAGAGCATATATCTCAGGGAGCCACAGACATTAAGGAGGGATTAATCTTGAGCATGTGCGATGTATCATCTGACAATTGATGGATGAGTTTGCCTAGGAGGAGGAAATGAACCTCATTTAGTTTTCTTCCCTTGCATAGGCTTGACAGGAGGCCACTTTCTATGGAGGTTAGTGCCCTAGTTAGGGTTATTTCCGTGGATACTCAACTATTATGTTTATATCTTGAAGTCTATGACAAGCACACTAAAGTTCTTTTCTGGAGGGAAGGGTTGAGACCCTTAGGAAGAGACCATAACTCTATGATAAGGCTTTTGATCTATGTGCATATCTCTTTGTTATGATTTGGAGTTTAGGGAGGCCAAAATCTGCCTCAAAGAGTGAACACAAGTGTGAGTCTTTAGACAAAGGAGAGGGGTGATGTAATGTGTGGGAAGAAGGGATAGCATGGAGTAGAATCAATGAGAAAGGAGTGATGAAGGTGATTGAAGTATAAGGTCTGTCTAATAGGGTTTTGGACCTTAGTTTTCGGAGCCTTAAGTTCTATGTAATTTGAGGAGACAAATTACAAATGTGTGGGTTTCCATGCATGCCCTAGATCAATCATCTTAAGTACGTTAAGAGAATGTGTGTGCACTGAATTGAGAGGCCCTAAAGGAATTATATTTTGGAGCAACAAAATTCAGTTAAGAGGGTTCGTTTGTGTGCCCTAGTTCAACAAAATTAGTGATAAGGGGACAAATTTGTAAAGTCCTAAGTACAATGAGTTTTGTGTAGAAAAATACTATTGTGAGGGATGCTATTTGAGGCCATAATTTTAGTCATCTAAGGGGAAGTTAGAGGATTGATAGAGGGCAGACCTTAAAGGCCCTAAGTTCAACATTTTGAGAGCAGCTATAAGGTTGATATAGGGAAGAATTGGAAGGCCCTGTGAATAATGATCTAAGGAGCAACTAGACATTATTAGAGGGTAGCCTAAGTTCACTGGCATTCGATAAATCACGCCATTGATAGAAGTTGTTTTGGTCATTTGAAGATGCAAGTATTTTGAAGTTGTAGAAATACTTGTGAGTAGTATAAGATGTGTCAAAGGACCTTTTAGGATTTCAATGTACGTGTATTGAAAGGGCTAAGTTGAGTGCTCCTTCAACAAGTAATTCAAGTGTATCTTATTCAAGGGTAGATTGAGTGTCATAAGTTGATCTTAGGCCCTAGTTTCTCTTGTATCATGGCTAATTGTAAAGGACATGATCCATGGTATGGGAGCCCTATGTTTGTTTTATTAAATTTTGTAATATAACAAGTTTTGGGTTGAAAAGTTCTCTTTTGAACTACATTGATTCACTGTTGTACATTTTCCACTGTGCAAAGTGCTTGTGTTGTGGCATTTTAGTGTGTTTGTGATAATGTATTAGACATAAACCCAATTTTGAAGTGCCAAAGAAAAATCAACAAACCAAAATGGTTGTCCAAGATTAGTACATTAGTGTTAAACTTACAAAACCAATTCCTAGATTTCTTTGAAAATATATATCTTCCATAGGAAAAAAATTATAATTTCTATTCATTTTGTAGAAATTATTCAAAATAGCATTCTGTATATACACACCCTATGTGTATTCCATAATGTTTTTGAATATATATTTTGTAAGCTTGTAAGATTATTTTACATACTTTCCAACTTTTTCCCAAAATTTACTAAATTAAAAATGGTGAGAATTAAGTTTTTGACTCTGCTAGGAGATGTAGATGTGGTCTAGCAAATTGTAAAACAAAAAAGATATAAAAAAATTCATTGTTCAGGAAGATTAAGTCCTCTCTTCCTAAGTAAGGAGGCCCCTATAGGGACCATGGTATAAATCATATGAGTTTTCATCTCACTACTCCATGATCCACCAAAGACATTATTCCATTGCAAAACCTGCTTTTGAGAGTCGATCAAGTACATAGTTTCGCTCCCTATAGTTGTGAGAACATGTAAAGAAATTAAAAGAGTCTTCAAGATGCAATGTTTCTTCCAAAATAGGTATGAGTAAGATGTCTCTACAAGATTTTGTTTTGTTGAGCCAATAAAGTATTAACATAGAATCCCCATAGACTTGTATCTGTGTTCATTTTTTTTTCTAATGCGAAGAACAACATGTTTTTACAGTTTAATATTTAAGCCTAATTATTTGTCCCAGGGTCGATTATTTTACAGGAAAGAAGTGAGATTTCAAGAGAGAGAGAATGAATACTCCTCTTCTCTTCTACCTTGAATTACTAGAGGCTCCAACAAAATAAGCCCACGACATAAAGCTGTTAGGATTTTCGCTACTATCGCTCTTGTTGGTCTACTCCTTTTTCCTGCGAGAAGTGGGATAAAATTTCTAGAGCTTTTGCAACTACGTGCTCTAGGGCCGAAAGTTTTTTCTAAAAAAAGCTTATGTTTTGAGCCAACCACACCAACTAGCATATGATCAAAGGTAGTGCTTTGTATGCATGATAGATAGGATTAGAGAGTTAGGCCCTCCAAGATCCCTCTAAATATTCCCCTTCCCATGCACCAGTTTGTCCCGCAATATTTGTGCGCACGTTCCATACCTTCTTATAGAAGGGACACTTCATGAACACATGCGGGGATGCCTCTTCACCGCCCTTGTACAAGGAGGACCATCTCAACCCGATCACAAATATATTTCGTATCACGTCCCAATTGGGGAAATTCTTCTCCATCAGAAACCACATGAATATGTTTTCCTTTATTGGGCACTTATATTTCCACACTGCCTTCCACCACCATTTTGATTCTGCTAAAGCTCTAGCGACCATCAAGAAAATGTATTCGAGCTTAGGGGTGTAGGTTCCAGAGGGGGAAATAATCCAAAATAATTCATCCCCTCTATCTATCAACCATATATGAACAATTTTTAGGGAATTTAGGAAGCCAATTTATTCCTATTGGAACTATGCCTCTAATCCCAACTCTTCTGTGGATATCCATCCTTGTCTCCAAATGGTTGTGTTGGTTGGGCTAGCGATATGAGAAGTTTGGAGAATCAGTTGTTTCTTAGGTAATCAATTAAAGGTTAGGAGATTATATGCCCTTCACCACTACCTAGACATGGATCAAGACTAATTCTTACTCTATCACCATTTCCCACTCTCCATGCTAGTCCATTGTTGATGAGCTCGAAGGCGTTTAGTCCTACCGTTCATATCACTAAAATGTTCACCCATGGCTTATCCATGCTTCTTATCCAATATTTCAGAGTGATGTATTTTTGAGTGACTACTGATTTCCATAGGCTCTATATTGAGAGTAGTCCCCATCAACAATTAGTAGCCAAATACTTTGAGACAAGAAGATATTCTTAAGGCCCAAACCTCCAAAGAGCTTTGGCACTGCTAGTTTATCTCATTTGACCTAGGAAGAATTAAAAAACCCAAATATTTGGCCTTGGGTTCTTGTATTTTTGGAAGCTATGTAAGATAATTTTTAGTTCTTCTGTAGCTACTTCTTCCATGATGTTCATGCTCTCCTCGTCATTGACAAACCTTCAGAAAAGTTGTGTTGTTCTTATTACATATGCAATTGAGGCCCCAGCTGGAGCATAAAAAATATTCTCAAAGTGACTCTTTACCAGGGCTGATAAGCCTTCAAAGTTCGAAAACCCCCTTCCTGTGGGATCCTAGAGATTTCATATGGTATTTCACATCTTCCTTCCCTTGGCGTAAACCTAGAAAAAATTGGTATTTTCATCTTCACATTCCAACCAAATGTCCCTTCTTTTTAGATGCCATTTCACCTCCATTTCTTCTAAGATAACTTTTTATTTCTATTGTAAAGAGTGTATCTATATAATTAATAGAATAAAACCCTTCTTCTTATTGATTTGCAAGTACCTGAAGCTGCTTTTCGATCTACACAATTCCTTAATGGTTTACAAATTCTTCTCCTTTTTCCTTTCCTTCATTTTATATTTGATAAGTTTTAATTGGCTTTGAACTATAGTGTAGTTGAGGGGCCCTATTGGGGGTAAAACTATTTCAAATGGGTGTTCACTAGGGTTAATAAATCCTCTTCTTTTAACTAGGAGGAGTTCATCTTGAAAGGGTTGGCCATCTTCTGCAATGTCGCTTTAATTTCCAAAAATATTGTGGAATGGTCTGATTCTCCTGGACCAACCCCTATCCACTATTTGATAAGGGTAAATATATCTACCAAGGCTTCCAAAAGTAAGAATCGATATATTATCTTAGCTACCTTGTCTACCCCTCTGCATTGATTCCTCTAGGTGGGGGCTAGTTTGATTGGCTCCACATCCACTGGTTTGCTCCGTTCTAGTTTTAAAAAAAAAAATAGTCCTTACCCTTGGACCCCAAGACTAAGATACACCAAGGGAAAACTTCAAGTCTCCTCCTATTTCTATGGCATTTGCCCTTATTATGGATTTGTAAAATATTTTGTCCCAAAGCTTCTTTTGGTTGAGAGAGGGCCCATATATATTAAATAATGTAACAAATATTCCAAGTTCCTCTAAAAATACCTCAAATCCTAATCCTAAATCCATGCTCTAATAGTTTGAAGCTTGAAATATTTTTCTTTTCCAACCCACAACTATCCCCCCTAATCTTCCACTAGCATCTATACTCGAGAACCTCCAACCATCTAATAGAGCTTCTAGATACTTGCCTATTGAGTCACCCTCTCCTAGGGTTTCTTGTAGAAAAATTACATATAGCCTACTAACTTCTAATAAGCTCCACAGAGCACGTCGTTTATGGGGACATGATAAATCCCTACAATGATAAGAGAGTATTTTAATTTGGGAACCCTTCTCGGGGCTGTCAATGCTCTAAGAACCCCATGAATAGATTGTTGTTTTCATGTTGCTAATTCTTCTCATGATTTTTCTTTAGATTTTTTCAATTGAGACTTTCTACCCCTTCCCATTCCTTCAGCGGTGGAGAGGGAGAGGTTAACCAATCCCTTGATAATACACTCCTTTTGTGTAAAAATTGACTAGAGTAAAGATTATACACAACTCCTCTTGCTTCTGAGGTCTCAAAGCAAGCTTTTAAGGTAGAGGATATAGGGGATGAGTAATCACTTTGCACTTGTGGACATAGGCACATTGCTTGATCAAGGGAGTAAGGTAGTGAGGAGGGTTGCATAGTAGAGTGTGATACTTTTACTTCCATAAAATCCCCATAACTTCCAACATCTGACCTTGAATGCGATATAAAATTTTCATTAAAAACATGGGAAAGAGATGTTGGGGAAGCAACCAAGATTATATCTTCCTTTATCCCCTTCATTCTTCCTATTGTCGAGTCTTAAATCATATTATACTCTTATGCCCTTGGGAGATATTTCTCCACGATTCCATGGCAACGTGATAATGGTTTAGCATTTGGTTCTTCCAAAACCTGTACTGGGTCCTTGCTTCTGGTGTTGGAGCCCTATTTCTCGCTGGGGATTGTGTGTGCCTTTTTGTGTAATCAGTGCTCACAATATTTGACCAAATTTTCATACTTGTTGCACTACCTGCATCTAAATGGGATGCTTTTGTAATCCAGGATCTGAATTCTGTCATCCTCTTTCCTGATATAGATATCTTCTTCCAATCCTTCCTGTAGATCAATATTAACCATTATGCAGGCTAGGGAAATGTTCCTTGTCATGAAGTAGGAGAAATCATGTTCTAGGAAAGTGCCCAAGGAATTTCTAATATCTTTGAATACTAATACATCCCAATAGTATGGAGGTAGGCCAAGAAGTCTTACCCAAATTAGAATTACATCCATTCTTTCCCACTTGGCATCGAAAAGAGGCATCTAGGAGTTGAAGATTATCGGGGTGGAATCAATCTTCCAAACCCTTTGATAAATCCACTTTACATTAGCTACTTCCTTTATTTCAAGTGAATCCAACTCCTAGCCAATAGGGCAACATCTGGGGGGGCTCTTGACTATAGGTGAAATTTCATTATCCCCCCAAGGTTTTTGGGAGGATATGCTAAATTTCCTGCCCTGAGCATGCCTTACTAGAGATTTATTTGCCATTTCTTATGCTTTCTACATTGTTACATTCACCCCCAAAACCAAGGATAGCCTTGTTGTGTCAAGCATATAGGCTTCAGTTGTTTCTCAGTGTCTTGTCAGCTTGTGCTTGTAAGTTTGCTTCACTCCCCTCACAAGTTGTCTTTCCGGACTCATACCATGTGCTGGCCAAGTAGCTCCCCCAGAAAATTGTGCAATTTTGGAGGGGAACCAACCTTCCCTCCATAAATTGTGCAAATCAGCCGATCAACCTGCTGAGCTCAAGAATTACGCAAATCATTTTGTCAGGCTTCCCTAAAAATATTGTGCAATTCTGGAGGAGAACCAGCCTTCCCTCCAAAAATTGTGCAAATCATCCTAGAAGCCTACTGGGCTCAAGAATTGTGCAGAGCACTCAGGCAGTCTTCCTCCAAAAAACTATGCAATTTGACCTAGCATTTCTACTCAGCCAATAAATTACGCAATTATGGGAGGTAGTCACCTGCTGACCCTAAAAATTGGACAATCCCTTTGGGATAGTTAGCCCAGCTCAGCCCAGGAACTGTGCAAATTTTCATCCCAGGTTCATAGACCGATGCATGTGCCTTCAGGTTGACCGGTTCCCTCTGGGACTGAGAAAAATTGATTTGCATGCATGGAATTCTTTTCCCAAGTCAAAATGCAAAGACATCCTTAGATTTAGGGATGTATTTTTAGCAACTGGAGGTTACATGCAATGCTCATTTTAGAAACCTCCTGCCAAGTGTCACTTTTCCTAGATTTGTGGTATGCGTGTCATAACCTCAATTTTATCAAAACTTATGAAACGGATGCTACAGAGCTCCTTTGTCACATCGATCTTGCAGCTTTGACATCCCACATCGCATCTAGGAGTCGTCGGCACATTCAACTCAGCTGTTTCGGGGTAAGTCCTCTTTGCATGTCTTGCACTGCGTTTCTGTCGCATTTTGTGTTTCGGCTTGTATGAGTGTTGTCTACTTGATTTCAGTGATCGCTTGCTGTCATTTTGATGTATGTTATCTTGTAGAAGCACCTTTTCAATTTTTGTTCGCATCTCACTGTTGTCGCATGCATGACAATGTTTTTGCATCGACGGTTGCCATTGCGGTGACTCGCTTCACATGAATGCATGTTTTCCCATTTTTTGAATCGTGCACTTACTATTTGCATGCATGATTGTTCACTCTTATTTACACTCAATATCACCATGCATCCACACTTCTCATGTTTTCAGTCGCTCGTCATCGAGTTTGGGCTGCCTTAGCCCAGACCTTGCCTTACCTAGCTATCATTGCACATTTATGGAAGTGAAAGCTCTACCTTCCCTCCAAAAACTACAGAATTTTGACCTAGCACTAACCTCCAAGCTTGCATTGCACAATCTGGGAGGCAGTGCCTTGTCGGCCCTAGAAACTGCACAATGCAGTTTGCAGGTTTGCATGGTACTGTTGACTGAAATTGCACATTGTGCAGTTTCAGTCCTCAGCAGGCCAGGCTAGATTGTGCATTGTGCAGTTCCAGTAACCAGCCAGCCTCCCGACCTCCCAGACTATGCCTTGCACAATTTTGGTAGTTAGTCTCCCAGCCTCCAGGTGAAAATTGCACAATCTTCACACACAATCACGCAGGTATGTTTCATGTCAGTTCTCTAGTTTGTTTTTGTTTTCAACTGACAGATTTCTTGTCATGAGTATTGATATGTCTCCAGGTATCATAGGGGTTTTTATGCCTCTCAGCAGCATAGGTACAATAGATTCCAGGAGAGTAGAGTGGATGACACCGTTCAGAATGCAACTAGGGATGCAGTCGATCAAGTGTCTATGAACTTGCCTATCTATGAAGACATCAAGTTGTTGATGGAAAAGGATATCAAGATGAAATGGCAGTTGTGTCACAGTGAGTAGCACCATCAACAGTAGTAGAAGGTAGCACACCTACATGCGACAAATGTAAGAGGAAGGTTTTTGACATCACAGAGGTAGAGCGAAGTTGCAAGTTTAAGCAGATCCACTTGTGATGAAAGAAGCTTTGGATATTGAGGCTATCAGGTGACGGTACGACAAGAGGATCATGTGAAGGCAGAGAGAGAAACAGAGAAGGAGTTGCAAGTACTGAAGCAGGAACTCAAGGAAGAACGGGAGCTACAAAGACGAGAGAAGGAGTTGAAACAGAAACAGGCACAGCAGGAGGCACTACATGCACAGACTAATAAAATTGTGCCCATACAGGTCATGGACCCATCCAGCAGCTGGCATAGAGTAGACATGGTGAGAAATTTTGTCAATCGCATGCAAGCGTATTCAGGAACATGGATGTCATTGTGCACATGCATGAGATCCCACCCATTTGGAACACTCACCAAAGAAAAGACAAGAAGCAAGTCAGACTGGAGCTGAACATGTATTTGATCAAGCTGATGTGCATGGTCACCAATACATACTTGGAGATAATCACAAACACTATGCATTAGTATGTTTCTGGTCTAGTTGCATTCAAGACAATGATGCGCATGTTATCAGATGAGTTGGATAGAGGAGACATATCAGTGTACCCTGATGCAATGGAGGCAAGAGTTTTCTTTCAACAGGTTGTCACCTTTGAGTGCAGACACCATCACGGAAGACCAAGCTTCACATCAGTCTGCCACCGTCAATCATCGTAAGGATGTCGAAGAGTTGGTATTCCCAAAACTTTCTCAGTCTTAGTGATGTCTTTCATGGCTTGCTCAAGCCTATTTTGTCTCACATGGGTACATGTGCAGATTGTATGTAACGTCTTGTCAAGTGGAAGTTCAAGTGTCAATAGTTGAATGTAATAGTCATAAAGTAGTTGAAGGGTCATGAGGGTAGGTGAACAGTCACAAATGGGAATGTCAAGGGTCACCACACCCTTTGCTATTTATAGTACCTCATAACTCATTGTAGAGGTGTTTGGTCAGCCAAGCTTCTGATAGGAATATCTTAGAGAAAGCTTGGAGAGTATTGTAATGAGCCTTAGCTTCTCCACTGTGCAGAGCTGGTATATCTCTTTGGAGGAGCAGGAGGTAGCGACTGTAATGTTCCACTGTTAGAACTAGTGGTTGGTCATGGTTGTATTGTATGACTGGAACATTCACTTCTTAATATAAAAGATCAAGCACGTTTCACACATATGTCGTATTGTATTTCATCTATCTTGTTTAGTGTAAACAATATATGTATCTGTCTACTTACCCATGTGTGTATAGACTCTTTCCGTATATGTATATATGAATCTTACTAAAATGAGTTGTTGGTTTTAACCAGGGTGAAAGGTCACTTAAGAATCCTTGGACCGGGATCAGAATGAAGAATAGAGGGTGATCATGAAAAAAGGGCAATTAAGAATCCTTTGCTATAGACCAGAGGAGAAACTACGGAAGCTAAGGAGCAGTTAAGAGTTCCCTAGCTAAGATAGTTTAGGAGAAAATATTAAGAACGTAAAGCAGTCAAGACAGAGTGCATTTAAGCAATTTCTAAAATATCATTCCTTGCTATGCATTTAGATTTTATAAATTTACACAAAATATTATGGAAAAATCATAAGGAAAAACAACATTGAATATGGGAGAATACTTATTTGTATTTCGCTTTACACAAGAATCCTGTAAAATATCTTATCTTTATTCCTTGATCTAGCAAGCCAATCCAGTCATTGATACAATAGAACTTTGATTTGAGAGAAAAATTCTACAAAAATGTCTTGGAATCCACCCTACATACTTCGAAATGTGAAGTATTTATACAAAAATATTTACAAAATATCTCAAAACAATTTGAGACTTAATCTAGGGAATAAAAATATCTTCTTCCATGAAGATAGAGACAGATGTTGAACTGCTTCATGTTGTCCCTTTTATTGTGGTGTTGCTGGTTGTTTCAGTTGAGTTTGGAGCCCTTTAAGATGACTGATATTTGCAGCATTTCTACGTTGAATCTTCTTTACTTTCATCTTTCAACTGATACTCTTTGACCCTGTTGCTCTGCTTTTACCTTTTTCACCTGGCTGCCTTCATTTTTATTGGGCAGTAACTGTCTGTTGTAAATTTATCATAGTAAATCAGTTACATTCTCCCACCATTTTGCTTCTGGTAATTTTATCTTTGTCATACTTCTATATATTTCATCTGCCTCTGTGTATTTAGAAAAAATTGGCTTGGTGAGGAACAAATTTTTGACCTCATGCTCCAGGAAAACCAAATTTTCAAATGTATCATATAACACTTTGCCTATTGGCAAAGCTTTAATAGCTGAAGAGCTGGCTTGTTCCTTGGCTAACTTCCTGAGTCTATCACTATAGTCCAACTGTGTCATGAGTTGGTCATTGATAACCATAGGACTGGGCAGACCTTTCCCTCTCAAAATCTGGAATTTAGCCATGAACCTATCAATGGCTACTTGCATATTGTGGCATTTTTCTTCTAAATTGAGCATAAGGTTCCTCTTGGAAAGGACCTTCCTTATCTCCAAAATGGTCTCAGTCCTATCTTCGATGTTTAGCTCATGAAGCTCATATTTATTTTTGTTGTTGAGGAAGTGGATGAGTCGATTGGCATCCTCTGGTTTATCCCCCAGTTCTTCCTTTACTTTTTGGATAGCTTCTGTAGCTATCTTTACTAATTCTGTCTGTTCAAAGATTACCTAGATTGATGGCCAAATATCATTGATAGAGTCAATGATATTGGCCCACAACATTTCTTTAGTTTGTCCCAATGGTTCCTGTAGTGTTAAATCCTTCTCCAGGATTTTGATTCTTTCACCCATTCTCTGGGCCTTCTGTGTTTCTTCTTTCTGCTGAAGTTGGGCAAGTTTGCAGTCAGTTTCCAAACTTGCCACCTTCTCCTTTAATCTTTTCAGCTCTGTAGCCTGGATAGACATATCTTCCATGGCTTTCACAAGTTTTGCTACTTTATCTGTTGGTGTACCTGTTGCTATAGTAGGTTCAGTTGTTACTGGCAACACTGTGGAAGGTGGAGATGTGGGTGCCAATGATGCTACCAGTGTGGAAGGAACTACTGTAGATATTGTGGAGATGACAGTTCTAGAAGTTGTGGCCAGGTCACTTTGCTTCGATTGAATTAAAGTGTCCAACTCCTTCTCTGTCTCCTTAAGTTGATCATTTAGCTTCAGGACCAAATCCATCAATTCCTCATGTCTGGTTTGATTCTCTAAGACTTCTAGAGTTTAAGGATGATGTAGATGAGGTATTTTCAGTTGCCTCTTAAGTGCAACAATATCATCATTTTTCTTCTTAATCAGCTATTTTGTAGCTTTTATATCCTTAGGATCGTGTCCCAATTCAATCACTAAGTCCTCTAAGGAATTGATCCTTGTATCCTTGGCCTATGAGGAGGCCTTCTTCAACTGAAATTGTGCTGATATATTGTTCAAGTAGTTCTATAATTAGTGGGCAGCAATGGCCTTCCCTGTTAATGTGGAGTATAACATCTCCCATGTTTTCTTGTGTAGTTCAATCTGGTCAATGGGATGAATATCCCTTGCCAGTACTTCAAAATCCACCTTTTTGAAATCTGATGCTGCTCTTGGCTACTGAGTGGTTGACTTGATGAAAGTCATCTGCATTTTCCCCTCTTTGACATCAAAGGCTGACATTAGCCTTGTTTGATTAGTGGGGTTCATCTTCAGATATTGGGCATATGTTTGGGCCTTAAGCCTCTCATTTCTGGCTTTGATTTCTTTGTATCTTTCCTTAATGTCTTGGTCCTTATCTGTAGGTATTCTGAAAGAATATACCTCAATACTTTTCTGCCTTTTCAACATCTGAGTTTTTTATGTGGAAGGTTATGGTATGCCTCCAGATGGAGTTGTAGGCCTGCTCCTATTTCCTTCTGTACTAGTGACCTCTACTGTCTCCTCTGTGTATTCCTATTCAAAGACAGGATTCACTCTCTGTCTTTTGGTTTGGCTTGTTTTTGCATAAGCTTGTGAAGTTGCCCTTGCTGAAGTGGTGGCCCCTTCCCTATTTCTCTTTAGGTTGTTCTCCTCATTTAGAGGGGTCTGTACAACTGAAGGGGTATTCATGGTTGTCTCTGGTCTGTCTGATTTCTCTGGTATGTTTGATTGGTCTGGCCTGCTTGATTCCTCTGGTACCTACAGGAAAGAACCCTCATCAAGTTGTTTTTCCAGATCTATTAGAGCATTCTCTATATCTACCCTAGTGTTGTCCTGATCAACTAATGTCCCTTCCACCCATTCTGATTGGTTTGCATAAGCTTCAATCTCAGGTATGGGAAGGTGGATAAAAGGCCGTAGCTTGACCTTTTGTCTCTTCTTGGTAATGAATTCCAAAGGGTCATATCTCCAAATAAAACTTCTTTGGAATTTCATACTCTGCAATATCAAATCTGCTTCACGGCCTGCTTCCCTAGAGTTACATATGAAGGGGCCTAGTTGGTCTTTTATTTTGAAGTTGGCCTTCTTCTTGGCATTGAAAAAGTTAGTTTCATATGAACTGATAATCTACCCGTAGTACTCTAAAGCAAATAACCTCATTGGGAGGTATTTTGGGAGCTTGTATGGTGCCAGCATGCAACCATAGATTTCGATCCTGCTATGATTGTCGTACAAGTACCAATCACCTACCTTGGATTGTTTTGACAATTGTAGGATCCTTTTTATGTCTGAATTGATTCTTGGAGGAGGGATTCCTATCAACATTGTCACAACTGGATGCACAAATAGGTCAATAAAGTCCGCATATGAATATGGGGAGTGATATTTGTGGATCAATGGGGTCCAAAAAATGACTGATCTGCGCTGACCCTTTGTGTCAAGCTTCTGAAGAGTGAATGGGAACTTATTTTAATGATAATATAGGAAAAGATGGTACAAAACAGAGGAATATTTGAATACTATCTTATTGCTCATTCTAAGAAACTGTTCATGCATCCTATCAGCTATAAATTTGGCATAGTCATAGATGACAACAGGAGGTTTCCCTGGAGTGTAGATGGACATGAAAGCTAGGATAATTTCATCAATATATTCACTGGTGGTATAACCTAGGACACTAGATATCATGGCTACAATGTCCTGACCCAATGGGGAAAAAATGGCAGTTACATATGGAGGAGGATCCTTTGGGATATGTCTTTCTTCTCTGATGAAGGTTTGGAACATCTCAGCCAATTTTGCAGTGGTAAGCTTGGGGAACTGGTCTAATAAGCTTCCAATTGAAAGAGGAGTCAGGTTTTTCCCTGGTTGGAGTTGTAGCATTTCATTTATAGACTCAGCAGTGATGGTGAAAAGTATGGTTTGGCTTGGGGACATGACTGCTCTTTGACTAGGAATATAATTGGCATGACAGTAGTGGACAATTTCTGGGAAAATGTGGACTTCTGGGAACTGGTACTTGGGAAAATTGGACTCCCAAAGACCAATTTCATCAGCATGGTTCAAGTATCTATCCCTACTTCGACAGTGTACTTTGAGCGGGGATTCTAGGACAGAGGTGTCCTTTATCTGGAAATCCTTATCAGCTAAGGGAAGGTGGTCCAGGTCTAGATGGGGAGTGGTGATAGGTCTTACATCCATGGCAATTGGGGCAGCCATTCTCAGTTCTTGTGGATTTGAGAATGGGGGAGGTAATTTGCAGTGTTTTTAGGGAAATGGTGGTTCAACACAGAGTAGGCTTGAGTTCTTTGAGTTTCTTCAATTAATTTTATCTTAACTAAGAATGCTTAGTAACTAGTTTTGAAATTGACAGGGTTTTTCGGTCAACTGTGGCTTAAATACCTGGAATTGAGGTAAACTATCTCTGAATAGGGCGGATGGCAATTGCAAATGGTTGAAAGGGCTCTATATAGGTTGGAAAGCTAACTGGGTGCTCTATGGCACCTTTGGAGTGCAATTGGACGTGGGTTGATAGCTTCAACATTCGCAGGTGCGTGCATGTGTTTCAGAGGTTTACAGTTGAAATTCCAATGAAAACAAATGATTTGGGGCTTTTTTGGCTTTATGCGCAAAATTCAATTTTGGCAGGTATGGGGTAAACAGTGATCAATTTTTTGTGTAGTTGGTAGATGGTAAACAGTTTCTATCGCACTGCTTATGGGCACTCGGAGGTATTTGGGAGGGGCTGCCCAATTCCACTCATCGAACGACACATAGCATCGGGGGCTAGTGGCGAAACCACTTTATCGGGTGGGTATCATTTGGAAGATGGGTTGGCCCGATATGGATACGGGCTGTCAGATGTGGAGGGAAGTGATCGCACAGTGATCGGGCGGGGAAGCTGCACAGATGGTAGTAGGGGGGCTCGGCGCGCGCTTAAGTGTGGCAGCATCAGGGTTAATGATGGTTTAAAGAGTGATTAGGCCATCAGGGTGATTAACGGAGGGTTTTAAATGGTGCTTTATTCATTTTGATCGCAGATCGATCAATTAGAGATTTTGGTTGGGGTGACTATATACTATAGTTTATATTTAAACTAAGGGGTAGGGTTAATTAATATGTAGGATCTATATATATACGAGGAAATGGGTTTTTCATTGGGATTTAATATAATAAAATTAGTAATTAATATGAAAAGGTGTGCAGAAAAGGAAAAAATCAATAAGTAAATGCTATTTTTGTGAATCTGATGTTTTCACATATTAACATTAATACTTAGGGTAACGAGTTTTGGTGGGTTTTTGATATGAAAATGCTTTATGTGGGGGGGTGAAATGCTTTTCCTAGGCAAAGTATTTTATCCTTAGGAAAGGAACATTATTTAGGAAAATGAATGAACTAAAGGGGGGGATGAACTTCTATGAGGGAAATTTAGCACTTGATATCCATAAATCATTGAGCCGAGGGTCCGGTCCCTCCAAAAGTCAGAGCAATGTTCTGAGCCTCTTTGAATTAAAGGTTTTGAGTACTTTGAACTTTATTTATGGGAAATTAGTAAAGTAAAGGAGTAAAATGAATGGGGGGAAGTTAATTAATTGACTTTGTAAACCATTTGCATGTTTTTATTGTTCATTCATATCTGGAACTTTTATGATGAGAATCATAAATATGCTTTTTGTCTAACCAATCATCATACTTCTGCAACCTTTCTTCTACTTACCCATCTACTCATCCTACCATTTTTTCTTCTCTTTATTTGGGTGCATTTGAACTAGCAAACCCGTATCAAATATTTTCTTTCTCTTTACAATAGTAAACTAACTAAATCTAACTTTATTACATCCAAGGGCTTATATTAAACAGTTGAGATCCATTTATTTACTCTACATATCTAATTACTTGCCAAGGTTACACTGTTTGGCCAGATTTTTATTCTCTATCTATAGACATGAAATAGTCAATTTTAACATTTTGACGATCATAAATTGAGGCAAGAATTACAAACTGCACACAATCTTTTATTATGCACAAAAATTAAATAGTAGTGGCATTTTGGCTTGCTCACTTTCATGGTTTTTTTCCTTTTCTTGGGGTTCATATTTTTCATATTTTTTTATCTTTTTGTTCTTTTTGTCCTTTGATTATTCTTTTAGGACACACCCTCTTTACATTTTTTAAATTCTTTGAATATGGAAAACATTTGCAGAAAGCAAAGGTATGTACATATTACAAGGTTTAATCTCAGTCATTCAAAATTATGACTCCTATTAATATAGGAACCTAACAGTGGCTCCACTTGGGGATGGCATTTCCTGGTGAAATGTCAAGAACTTTGTAGATCAATGGCCTTCTGGATTGTTGTGATATTACCCTGCAACATTTCCATTTCATGCATATGCATTATTACTATTTATGACAGTAAAACTTTTAAAGCTTAGGGCCTTCTCTCTGGGCTTCAACTTCAAAAATCACCATCCAATCAACTCTAGACTTTTGAAAGTAAAGTATGTACAAATGATAAGTGAAATTAGTAACTAGGTTCAATATAGTGTTTGAGCATTTGACCATTCACTGGTCCTCCTTCTGCTTCTGTGCCATCCATTTCTCTGAGGAAGAAAGCATTATTACCTCTGAAAGCATAAATGATATATGGGCCTTTCCATAGGAAATCAAATTTCCCATGTTTACCTTTATCTTCTCTCCTTGAATCCCATTTTAAAACTTTGTCCCCTAGGTAAAAATCTTCAGCCTTGGTCCTTTTATCAAAAGTCTTCTTGATCCTTTCCTGCACAACCTGAGATCGGATGTACACTTCTTCCCTGGTTTGTTGCAAATGAATTGTTTGGTTGATTCTTCTTTGGATGTCATTTGGTTCAACCTGCAATTCTTGGAGCAGCTTCATCACTGGTGTTCCCAAGGAAGATGGGAAAACAGCTTCCATTCCATAAACTAATTGATAAGGAGAAGTTCCAATTGATTTCTTTGTGGTCAGCCTGTTTTCCCATAAGGCATTTACTAGCTTTTTGTTCCATGTTTTTCTATTATCCTGTAACAATTTTTTGATGATATTTACCAGACTTTTGTTTGAGGATTCTGCTAGTCCATTTCCTTGAGGGTAATAAGCTGTGGAATGGCCCAAGGTTATATGATACTTATTACAGAAATCAATCATTCTTCTGGATTTGAAAGCTGCTGCATTATCAATGATGATTTTGGTTGGGCACCCAAATCTTGATAGGATGTTGGCCTCAAGGAAGGTTATTATAACAGTGTCAGTGGCTTGCCTTGATGGTATGGATTTTATCCATTTCGTGAAATATTTTGTAGCAATGAGGATCCATTTGTGTTGGGCAGAGGAAGGTGGGTGGATTTCACCAATGAAGTCTAGACCCCATTGTTGAAAAGGTGCTTCAGCAGAGATTGGTTTTAGGGGTAAAGGTAAAAGCTTTTTCTTTCCTTCAAAAATTTGACACTTATGACAGGAGGTTACATATTTCTTTACATCAGAAAACAAAGTAGGCCAATAGAAACCGGCTCTAAGAATTTTGTCAGCAGTGGTTTTCTAGTAAAGATGTCCTCCACAGTCACCTGCATGAAACTCTTGTAACACTTTGTCAGATTCTTCTTTCAATAAACAGTTGAGAAGAATACCTTCATGATTCCTCCAAAACAAAACATTATCTACTATGCAAAAAAAAATTCATTTTTAAAAACCCGCTTTTGGTCATGGATAATTCAGAAGGAGCTTGTAGATTTAGTAAAACATATATGATGTCAGCATAGAAAATTTTAAGGGCAAATGTTCGCCCTTTGGCCAAATTAAGGGGTTTTAAATTTTTAGTGGGTGAATATTTTGTATCATAGTACATTTTTACAAATCACCTCAAATAGCCCACCTTATTTTAAGGGAGAGGGTGAAAAAGGTAAATTTAGCCCTTGAAATTAGGAGTTACAACCTTCCATTTGCCCATTTTCAAGAATAGGTTTTATTTAAGTGAATCCATTCGCCCATTTTCAAGAATAGGTTTTATTTAAGTGAATCATATGGGCCAAAGGCCCAAATACCATATTTATAAAAGAGGTATGGCAAATTAAAAAAAATATAAATAAATGAGAGGTATGGTAAATAAATAAAACATTTTTTATATTTACTCCATAAGTCACCTTATATACATGCAAGGGTGTAAACAAATAAAAATATAAGTAAAGTGGAGGTATGGTAAATAAATAAAACGTCTTTTTATATTTACTCAAAAGGTATGGTAAATAAATAAAAATATAAATAAACTAGACGCATGGTAAATAAATAAAACCTCTTTTTATATTTAGTCCATAAGACCCATGGTAAATAAATAAAACCTCTTTTTATATTTAGTCCATAACCCTCCTTCTATTTATGAAGGCTCAAGAAAAGAGGTTTTATTTAAGTGAATCCTATGGGCCAAATACAATATTTGTAAAAGAGGTATGGTAAATTAATAAAAATATAAATAAACGAGAGGCATGGTAAACAAATAAAACATTTTTTTATATTTACTCCATAAGTCACCTTATATTTACGAACACTCAAAAAATGTGTTATATTTAGGTGAAACCTATGGGCAAAATACTATGGGACAAATACCATGGACTAGATTGTTATTAATACCATGCAAAAAAACATTATTAACCCTAATATTAGTATTAATAAAAATAAAAATGGCACATGGTATTGACCCATGGTATTCACCAAAATGGCACATGGTATTGACCCATGGTATTCATGTGGAATGTAGCCTATTTAAATGGGGGAATTAAACCAACATAGATCCATCTTTACTCTGTATCTACTAAACCCCGAGAGGTATCAAATATCGTGATATGCAAACTAGCATAGAGTGAAAAAATATTTGATCCGATCAAGAGTAAAAATGCATGTTGTAATTTAATGTATGTTAAACATTTTAGCTTGGTTAAAATAAAAAATAAAATAAAAATCAACTATTAATTTTATTAATTTTTATAAATTACTAATAGTAATTTTTAAGCTCCAAGTTTATGATAACCCATGGTATTGACCCATGGTAATACCATGGTATTCATGTGAGCATAGACTATCTAAAGGGGAAATTCTATCATCTTAGATACATCTTAATTCTGGGTCTACCAAGTGCTCAGAGGGATATATAGATTTCATCCCCCTAAGAGTGGTAGATGTGGAGTTAAGATGGATATAGGTTGGTTTTTATGATAATGAAGATATTAAATATACTTAGCAAATTATATTCTAAAAACATCTTAAGGTGAATGGTTAAAGCATAGACATTGGACAAGTATATTTGTATACTTCTGTTTTAAACTAAAACAAATCCAAGGCTAAAAGGAATGGATTGATTGCACTAGTCATCCTTCTATAACTTTCCAACATATGCTGGAGTAAACAGATTGTAATTTGGGTAATTTTTCTAATTGCAAACAGGAACATACTTGTGTATTGGCAGGGTGGTTACGAGGTCCCTAGAAGTGATGAATTTGAATTTTTCTTGGTTTTATATATAGTATTAGGTTTTTTCTCATGCTTTCTGTGAATGGCACGGGTGAATTTTATCCTACACCCACTAGGTTATCGATATGTTATTTTGGTAATTTTGATTTCAAAAGACATTTTAAAGAAATGCAATGATTTCATTTGTGTATTCAATAAACACAATATTTTATAATTGAGTAAAATGTTCGCCATGCTTGGTGAGAGATTCACCAAAAAATTATGTATACATATCATATTATTGATAAAATCGCCTTCCATTTTTCCTATATACCATGGAGATTCGCCCATTTATTATACATGTAAATTTAGGGAGGGTTCTTAAAATTTTGCCAAGATGTCAGCGTACCATGGTGATTCAATAAAGGCCTAGCTGATTGGTGGAGTCACCATCTCCTCTTCATTATCCATTTCTGTAATAAAATTTATATCTAAGGCCTGACAGTTTGATTCAGCCATGAGCTTGGCTAAACCTTGGCCTTTGATTAACTTTGTTGGTTTGATTTCTAGGTCATATTCTAATATAGTAGCGATCCATTTCCCTCTCTTTCCATCTAGACCTTCCTGAGTTAGGATGTCCTTGACTACTGAATTAGGGACATAGGCTATTATATGAGAATATAAAATGTAAACTCTGAAATCTTTAATAGCTTTGACCAAAGAAAAGGCTTGTTTTTCCATTATGTTGTATTTTAAGGGGGAATCCCTCAGGGATTTGCTAAAAAAGGCAATAGGTTGTTCATAACCCTGATCATTTTTCTACAGTAGAACTGCAGCAATTGTATGTTTTGAAGCAAAGGAAAATAAAATGAAATCTCTGTCAAATTTTGGACTGATCAAAACTGGTGTTTTAGTTAAGGCTAGCTTAATGTCTTCAAAGGATTTCTTAGCCTCAACAGTCAATTTTATGGTCAAATCGTTTTTCAACATATTGTTCAATGATCTAATTAACTCTTCTAGGTTACAAATAAATCTCCTAAGAAAAATAATTTTCCCTAAAAAGGCTTGTATTTCCCTAATGCTCCTAGGCTGTTGTATCTGCAAGATGGCTTATATTCTTGCAGGATCTATTCAGATACCACATTTTGAGATTATATGCCCTAATAACTTTCCCTCTTCTAACCCAAATAAAGATTTCTTGGGATTCAAAGAAATTCCATACTTCCTGCATTTGCTGAAAACCTACCTTAGATGATCTAAGTTTTGTTTATCAGATTTTGAGAACACAGTGATGTCATCTAAATATATTACTAGGAAGTCATGAATTTCCTTGGCAAAAGCTATGTCCATGGCTCTTTGGAAAGTGGCCCCTGCATTCATTAATCCAAAGGAATCTTCACATACATGAATGTGCCCCAAGGAGTAGTAAACGCAGTTTTGGCCTGGTCATCTAGGTGAACTAAAATCTGATTATAACTAGAAAACCCATCCAATAATGAGATTCTGGTTGACCCAACTACCCTTTGTAAGATATGATCCATTTTATGGAGAGGGTAATTGTCTTTGAGTGAAACTTTATTAAGATTTTTGATATCAACAAAAATTCTGATCTCACCAGTTTTCTTCCTTGTTGGCACCAAATTTGAAACCCAATCAGAGAATCTTATTGGTGCTATTATCTTGGCCTCATACATCCTTCGGATTTCCTTTTCAATAGAGGGCAATAGGATGGGATTAATCCTCCTAATATTTTGTCTGAAAGGTTTCTGATTTTCATTTATTGGGATGGTGTGTTGTATGATGTTGGTGTCATAGGACTTGAGGTCCTCATAACTCAAAGCAAAGACATCTTGGAATTCTTTTAATAATTCAAGGTATTTCACCTTATCAGTAGGAGGTAATGATTTTGAAAATTTTATTAATTTTGGATTTTCCTTGGTGCCTATATTACACTCCTCTATATCAGATTTTAAGGGTTCCATCTTTAGTTTTCTAGGGACATCATTGAAGTCAAACAAGTCTTCCAAAGGGGTTAATCCTTTCAGCAAAAAGTTGTCTTTGAGATTAATGATTTCAGAGTCTTCATTAATTATCTCATCAATATCAATTTCCTTTAGGTTTTCTACATCTGATCTTGCAAATTTAGTGGGATGAAACCTATCTATCTTTTCATCTTCTATTTCATTAATTTCTATTTCATTTTCAAAATCAGGATCTGATGTTATGTTAGTATCTATATTACTATTCACAAATTATTCTTCTAAGGTTAAATAATTGTTTATCTGTTTGTTATTAGCAAATACTTGCCAGTTTTTAAAGTTATTTGGGACAGCAAGTCTATGCCTGACCTCAACAGTGTATTGATGGTTAGGTTGAAATGGTAACTTACAAGTGCTAGCAAACATTGCTAAACTATGAGCCTGCATATTATTTTTCCTTAGGATGACTGCAAGCTTAGTTTCTAGGAAAGTATTTATTATTTCTACAATTGTACCTCTATAAAAACATAACCTAGGGTCTTTGGTCATATATACAACATTAATTTGTTTTATAACTAACTCCATTCACCCATGACATAAACTCTTTTGGCTCCTAAATTCCTAACTAGTTTGATACCTAAAATTAGGGCTTCATACTCAGCCATATTGTTAGTGCATTTAAAATTCAATCTGTAAGCATGGCCCTCTGAGTGATCATTCTCCAGATTGTATATCCATACTCCTGCTCCTACTCCTAACTTGTTTACTAATCCATAAAATTCAAGGTGCCATAATATCTCATGTTCATAATTTTCACTATCTGGGGGAACAAAATTTTCATTGTTTGTTGTATTTTGATTATCTTGTTTGTTGGAAAGCTCTTGAGTTCGGACAGTTTCATTTTTAGTTTTAATTGTAATTTCTTTTGGTTCTAAAACAATATTGTTTGAAGTAGCTTGTTTTGTTTTTTCAACATTATACAAAATAAAATAATTAATGTCTGAATGCATGGAGTAAATAGGAAAGTTTTGAGGCCTATACTAGCTACTCACCACATATTTCATTAGGATCTCTCTGTACAGCTTTTTACATTGTCCAAAAATAGATATTGTAGCATACGGCATGTCAAGTTGTAGAGATCCTTGGAGTTTAGCTCCCCATGATCTAGACATTGACATGCCATATTTAGGTGGGATGTCAGCGACTACTATGTCCATGAGAATTCTTTTAGTAGGATATTGTACTAAGGTAACACACAGGTCTTTTATTAACCCTAGACACTTTACTTGACTTGAGTCAAATGAAAATAAGTCCTTATAAGGTCTTGTAATGTCTAAGTTTAATTTTTCCATAACTGATTTGGGAAGTAAATTGTGTGAGGCCCCAGAATCTAACATTGCGTTGAGTAAGATTTTATCATGAATGCTAAGGATAATATAAAAGGGTGGTATCTCTTCTTCTAGTGGTTTTTCGTTAACATCAAAACCAAATATAAGTTTTGGTTGATCATCAAACAAGTTGACAAAATCTTCATTCTCAACAGTGTTTAAGGTTTTGTTTATTTCAGGCTTATAGGTTTCACTTTTAATCAGTTCTGTTAAGGGACATGAAATTTTAGTTTAGTTACCTCTACTCCCAAATTGAAAGGCAAAGGGGCTTTTTCTGTTTGAGAGCTTGGAATTTTCATAGCAGGAATTGGAGTAGGTTGCTCTTCTTTTTCTGTATTTGGGGTCTTTTTATGTGGATTTTCTAATATGTTTTTTGGAGATTTTCCACTGTTTCCTTGGAGGGGATTGAAGTGGATGGTTGATCATTAGAGGGTTTATTAGGGGTTATATCTACAATGGTAGGTCCAAGAGGATTCTGGCTCAGTCTAGGAAGGATTTGGAGAGTTTTAGTAACTGGAGCTGCTTTAATTTTCTTGGGTTGATTTGGCATTATGTTCTTGGTTTGGTCAGGAGTATCAGTATTCTATTTACTCCTCAAGTTATATTGTTTATGTACTTCAAAGATGGCAAAATCATATCCTTTTTTATAATCAAATGATTCTCCAGATTGGGTCTACAATTGCTGCAACATATGTAGTTCCTGCTCATCTTGGGTCAAGAAGACAATTTCCTCATCATCCAATCCCATCAGGTTAATGTGTGTGTCTTGTTCAGGGTCATATGAGTGAGATGTTTCAGCATAATTTTCTTGAAAAGGAGGCCTAACATTCAGATCAGGACCATTTTTTCTAGTATTTTGATTATGATTCTTTCTAAAGTTTGGGTTTCTAACTGGAGGTGCTTGTTGATTATCCCATTGAGGCTTCCTCTCCATATTATCTATCCTATCCATAAGCTTTTCCATACTCTTGGCCAGAACATCTATTTTAAGGTCAAAGGGTGAGGCTTCATCTTTCGCAGATCCTCTCCTTTCATTCCTAACTCTAGCTCTTTTTGCTAGCAAATTGGCTTCTACACTAACTGCTACACTCTGCATGTCTTCTAAAGTTGGGGGATTTCTCTCTCTGAGTTGGAATGCCATATCATTATCAAACCGATCACGAAATTTTATTAATGCTAAGTTAGGTGGGGGTCTAAGATTGACTGATATTACATTGTATATATTGTTAAATCTGGTGCAATAATCCTGGACTGTTTCAGTAGGTCCTCTTTTAAGATTTTTGTACTCTGAAAGGATCTGCAAAGGGTTCTTTTTCTTTTCCCATCTATTTAAAAATTACTGATAAAAAATATCTAGACTATCTATGCTATTAGCAGGTAATGCTATAAACCATTTCATAACATCACTAGCTAGAGTCTAAGCAAAAAGTCTCATTCGAACAACTCCAACATCAATTTCATGCAATTCAAAGTAGTCTGTCATTTTGTTTACATGATGTTGTGCTGTATAAGGTCCTATGCCATCAAATTGGAAAATTTTCTTTTGGTAGTCTTGTGGCATGGCACCAAGTGGGGCAAGTCACACAAGAGGAGCATATCTATTTGCCATGGATCTAAGTTGGGCAGGGCTAAGACGTGGGGTTGAGGTACTTGGAGATGATACAGTAGTTGATGGAGAACTAGGAGTAATAGGTGATTGATGGGTAATGGTAGGTTGGTAGGGAAGTGAAGGTATAAATGGAGGTGGGGAATGAACTTTAGAGGTTGAAGGGAATAATGGTGAACTAAGAGTAGTGGAAACTGGTTTAGAAAGCTCGGGGATCTTAGCAATAGTAAGGGATGACTGAGGGGAATTTAGAATATACTCATCAATTGACTGGTTTGCCTTTTGGACTTCGAGGTCTGCAATAAATTCTAGATCTAGAACTATGTCATCAAGTGCACTTTCAGACCTAGTTCTAAATAGGTAAATGTCAAATGACACATCAAAGGGAAGGTCTTCTAAAAACAACCACTCATCAGGGCATGAATCTTCTTCGATTGAAGGTGTTGGATTGATTGAAATTTCTTGTTTTTTGGGTCTTCTTGAAATCAGGTTAGGATTATCCACTACCAGGGCAGGGTTTTGTTAGGCCCCTATACTACTAGTGTGACTCCTTATTGTTATTAGTACAACCCCCTTATTATATTGTTGTACCCATGTTGTCCCCATATTGTTATTAATGTGCCCCATAGAAGCCCACTATTGTTATTATTGTGCCCTTACATTATTATTGTTATGTCAGCTCTGATTATATTATGACCCCTTAGACTCTTATACATAGAAAGGAGGTCTTGTCATTTGTATCATCTAAGAATTGTTCATTTGTGTAATGTAAAGGAGGTTGCCCCCTCGAAGAGGTTTATTTCTAAGGCATTGATCTATCTTTTCTATCTTTCTATGAGCTGGTTTCATAACATTTGGTATCGGAGCTTTGGATTCTAGGGTTTCGCTGCTCCAAACAAGTCATCATGGAATTTTCACTATAACTTGTTTTCTGCGATGTTTCAGAAGCTAAAAAAAAAACCCATTTGAGATGAAATAGTTCTGAACTTTGGGTCTGAATTTCAGATCTTGTCTCGCTATATTTTTTGAGATATGATCTAAGGAAGTTAGGGTTATTGCAAGCTCCAGAATTTTATCTAAAATAGGTCATCGTGGAATTTTCGATGTAACTCTTTCGCTACGAAGTTTCAACAGCTAAAACAAATACCCATTTGAGAGGAATTCGGTCTAAACCTTGGCTACGAATTTAAGATCCTGTCTCGCTATATTTTTGGATATATAATATGAGGATGTTAGGGTTTTTGCAGACCCCCAAATTTCATTCCAAACAGGTCACCTTGGGAAAATCGTCATAACTTTTGCTCTGAGCATTAGATTGAATTTTCATAAGAAGTTGCAGAAAGAGGACAGACTTTAGCTATTTGGGTATCATTTTCAGAACCTAAGGTTGAAACAGTGACCCATGACACGTCGTACAAGTTCGCTCTACTGAACCAGTCTATAATCAGGTCACTCTGGAAGATTTGGCATAACTCTTTCTTGGATAATCAAATTCTGATAAGACTTGCGGGGTTAGAAAGAGAGCTTAGAGAGCTACCGTAGGAAGAAATTTCAGAACTTATAGATCTGAAATTACAGAGTTAGAGTCATTTCAAGATCGAGATCCTAAATTCAAGAAAAATCGAGATGAGGAAGTTTGATGGCAAGGATCCGATAAATTGGATACTACAGATGCAGAAATATTTTGATATACATGGTGTACCACTGTTACAAAATGTATGTATTGCATCTTCGTATTAAGAACAAGATCAATCTTTATGGTATAAAGGGCTTTGTTCTTGTAAACCACTTGTTATGTGGTCAATTTTCACGGAGGAAATTATAGCATATTATGAGGATACAAAGAGCAGCACCTTCTTTAGAGCAACACCACAACAATTGGAAGAAAAAAGAGAAAAAGGGATTTGTTACAAAGTGGAAAAAAAAATTATGGCAATAAGGAAGTCTATCCCTCACAACTATAAAGATGGAAGTGTTATTTCTCCTAGCCTTCCACAGCCTACAAGGGTTACACCACAACAATTGGAAGAAAAAGGAGAAAAAGGGCTTTGTTACAATTGTGATAAAAAATACATTAAAGGTCATAAGTGTGCTAAGAAGAAATTATTTTACATTGATTGTGGAGATGAGGAAGAAAAGATCAAGAAATGTCAAAAGAAGAGTATATACACTAGGAACCAACCCCAGAGAAAGAAGAAATGAATCCGACCACATCTTGTAAAGCATTGGAAATAATTACTACTCCTCAAACTCTTAAGATAGAAGGACATATCAAGAACAAAAAGGTTCATGAAGTGAAAGACCACATCAAGAAAGAAGAAATGAATTTGACCATATCTTTTAATGCAATGGCTGGAATTACCACTCCTCAAACTATCAAGATAGAAGGACATATCAAGAAGAAAAATGTTCAAGAAGTGAAAGATCACATAGAGAATCAAGAAATGAATCCGACCATACCTTGTAATGCACTGGAAGAAATTACCAATCCTCAAACTCTCAATAAAGAAGGACAAATCAAGAAGAAAAATATTCATGCAACGAAAGATCACATCGAGCATCAACAACAAGTTCTCCAACTTTTAAAGGATAACACCACTTTGGTGCAGAATCAAATGAAACAACAGGCAGATCAACATCGCAATGAAAGAAGTTTTGATGTAGGGGATTGGGTATTTTTATGGTTAGGTACATACAAACAAATGTCCCTCAAGAAAGCTATTTATGAGAAGGAAATGTTGGCAATACTACACGCACTTAAGAAATGGCGACCTTACCTAATGGGAAGACACTTCAAGGCGAAAACAGATCATGATAGTATTAAATACTTTTTAGAACAAAGATTATTCTTTGAAGAGAAACAAAAATGGGTCACAAAGATGTTGGGTTATGACTTTGAAATAATCTACAAAAAAGGGAAGCAAATGTTGTGGCAGATGCACTCTCAAGAAAGGATGAGGATGTGGAAGCATTGTTGTGTGCCATTTCTATTATCCAACCAGATTGGATAAACAAAACAAGGTATGAATGGAAGAAGGACGAAGAAGTGTGGCCACTCACTCAAAAGTTGCAGAAGATCTCAGTTCAAACAATATTTCTAGAACTTGACAAGGAAGGAAAAATCATATTGGAGCCTGGAGTAGTCACAGAAACAAGAACCCAACAAATACGAAATCGATCAATTTCAGAGTATCTCATCAAGTGGAAGAACTTACCCGCTGAAGATTCCACATAGGAGGACAAGAATTTTATACAGAAGCATCAATAACTACTCAAGCATTGAGGACAACACTTTTTGAAGGAGAGGGGCATGTTAGGCCCCTATACTACTAAATCTAACCTTATCACATCCAAAAGCTCAGATTAAACAGTTGAGCTCCTTTTATTTACTCTACCTATCTAATTATCTACCAAGGTTACACTGTTTGGCAAGATTTTTATTCTCTATCTATAGACATGAAATTGGAAACATGAAATAGTCAATTTTAAACATTTTGACTATCATAGATTGATGCAAGAATTACAAACTGCACATAATCTTTTATTATGCACTAAAAGTAAATAGTAGTGGCATTTTGGCTTTCTCACTTTCATGGTCTTTTTCCTTTTCTTGGGGTTCATATTTTTCATCTTTTTTTATCTTTTTTATCTTTTTGTCCTTTGATTATTCTTTTAGGACATACCCTCTTTACATTTTTTAAATTCTTTGAATATGGAAAACATTTGCAGAAAGCAAAGGTATGTACATATTACAAGTTTTAATCTTAGTCATTCAAAATTATGACTCCTATTGGTATAGGAACCTAACAAGGTGAACATTCTTGCTTCTCATCTAACCCTATGCGTTATTCATCAAATCATGAGGATGTTGACAAACATCCTAAATTTTCTGTTCTTGATTGTAGTGATCTCTCTACTTCTTCATCCGATCACAATATTGATTCAACTGTTGTTAATCTGTCTAAGACACTAGTCTACGATGATCTATCTGTCGGTGAAGTCAAAACCCCCCAAACTGTCGAGGCACTTCAGCCCAAGATGATGGTTATGTTAGGCCCTCACTGTCGTGAGGATGGTGGTGGGCTCCAGTATTGTAGCAATAATGCTACAACTCCTGGAGCTTCCTATCTCTAATTTTATCAACCCGGTAGTTCGTACAAACTTGCAAGTGTCGGTGTTGTATGCACAAGTACTAGCTCTTGTCGCAGTTGTCACTTGGTTAGCTGGCACAAGTCCGCTAGGGCTCAAGCCAACTTCTATAGGCTCACAGAAGAAGCTTTATGAATGATGGACGAAAGCTAACTGAAAGAAGACTAATCTAGTTGCAGAAAGAAACTGAAAGCCAATAAAGCATGAAAACCCTAGTGAACCCTAATTTGACTAGCTAGACCTTTACAATGCAAAACTGTGAATGAAACTACTAACACTAATGCCATTACTTGCAGTGAACTGAAATACATGCATCTAAGCTACTTGCATCTGAAAAATCATGTTTTTGTATTTTTTCATTAAGTGGTTGAATCTATTGTGATGATGCTTTTGATTAGGGTTTGGTTGTGCAGGAGCGGTTGGAATGGAAGGAAAGCATGGGCAAGGTCAGGATGGCTAAGGGAGGTCCCAGAGGGCCTCCAACATCAGTCCACAGAAGCCTACCACGTTCGGATGCTCAGCAACCGAGTTTGCAGGTTTCTACAGGAAGTCTGCAGGGGATCCTACAGGAAACTCAGGGGTTTCTACAGGAAGTCTGTGCAATTCTACAGAATGTTTGGCCGTGGAAGTTTGGTGAGATGGTGAAGTGTTGGAGTGGTATGGGAGGATAGGTGAGATGGAGATGGAGCTGGTGATGGCTCTGGA
Organism: Pinus tabuliformis; assembly: GCA_031772625.1. Lineage (NCBI taxonomy): Eukaryota > Viridiplantae > Streptophyta > Pinopsida > Pinales > Pinaceae > Pinus > Pinus tabuliformis. Next base: position 721,626,742 of record CM062817.1, on the reverse strand, counting down.
GCAGGGAAATCAAATGGAGGAAGAGTGCATCTAGTGGGTTGATGGTTGGAAGGATGGGATCAACGAAAGTGTAAGTAAATGGAGCTAAGTGATTAATGGATGAGTTGGAGGGTAGATGAGTTGGACAGAGGCTGAGTAGGTGGATTGAGGAGAGATCAAGAAGAAGAAGAAGAAAGTGGAATGATAAGGAGCAGCGTAAATGAAACAAATGACTTATGCACCCAAAAACGAGAAATTCATTAACCTATGATAACTGTGCTATGAAACCTATGAACAGCAATGGAAAACCAAGAAATGAAACTCGTGCATGGAAGTGAAATGTAGAAGTATGGTTCAATGTCAACAGTGCATGGATGGATCTTCAACGAAAATGTCTATGTTGCAGCTTGCATGGAAGTGAGAAGAACTGCGTTTCTTTTTGGTGGTTGGTTATGGACTGCACCCCAATCCCTAACAGAGATGGCAGTGAGCCTTAACAACCTTTTTGCTGGAGCTCCAATAATTTATAACTATCCTCCTATCGAATCTAAGCAACTGAAACAAATTCACCATAAACTAATCCTATCTAAGCTCATGAAAAAGACTAAATTAACAAACTGTAAATTCGAATTGCATGTGAAAGTAAAAACTCAAAGTGCTGGAACGAAATGCAAACACATTACAACACCGAGGAGATCTATTGCTCTCAGGTTGGGCCCTAACCTGAGAGCTATAGCTCCCTTAGAAACTCAGAATGAGATCAAAATCTGCCTGCCTTTATTCATAAACGAAAGTCTGATGACATGCCAAAATGGCTTACAAAAGGAACAAAAACCGAGCTATAGCTCGTACTTCCAAATTACAAGAGTAATACCAAAGTTCAAAAAGCTTCTATCCAAGGCTACGGCCTCAGTATTTATGCAAAATGATCATCCAACAGGTGTCCTTGATTTGAGGAGCTCGACTGTCCAACTGAAGTTTAAACTGCTGATCCTGTAGGGCAGTCATAACTGTTGTTCCTGTAGAACAGTTATAACTGCTGTTCCTGTAGAACAGTTGGCTGCTTCTAAGCTCGGTGGGGAGATGGATTGGAGCTCGGAGCTATGGTGGGAATCACGAGGAAGGTCCCCAAGACCGTGGACATCCTCTCCTAAAAACCAGCAGTGCCACCTCATTGTCTCCTTGTCTCCTTTCTCGTGGTCTTTTCTCCCTTTTAATGCCAAAAACCTGAAAGCATCATGCATTAGTCACGTAGATAGAATGTCTACCCTTCTTCCTACAAACAACACGAATAAACCAAGAAATGAATGCATAAGCAATAAAAAATGAATGGTTTGAGCAGAGCAAGTAGGCCAAATGAGCCCAAATTGTACCAAAAATTGGGGCTCATCATCACCCCCCAGCTAAACAATTTGCTCATCCTTGAGCAACTTTGCCCTAGCTCCTCGTCTTTGGCCGAGAACTAGAGCCCGGAGCATGCTTTTCCCTTCCTGTTTTTGGTGGCCTTGCCTTTTCTATCGAGGGTGGCGCTTCTTCCTTTCCCGTTTTTGGCGGCCCTGCCTTCGCTGCCCCTGGTGGTGACGAAGGTGATGCTTCTTCCCCCTTTCCCATTTCCTTGAGCCGGGCTTCGGAAGGCGATTGGCCTATTTTTCGTGTCCAGGAAGTTATTTTTGGGCTCCCCTTCTCGGGGGTGGCTGATGTTTTAGAAGGGGTTCTTGCACTGGGTGAAGTAGGGACATCCCCTGAAGTGGTTTGGCTGCCGGGTGGAGGCTGTGGCTTGCCCGTGGTTATCCGCTTGCTTATCCTGGCCTCAGATGGTAGAGGGCTCTCCCTCTCTCTCTTCTCCTTCGGCTTTGGAGGTGTACTGAGGGCGGCCAGCGCCGCTGCTGCCTCCTTTTCTAGAATACCAGCCTTCTCTTTCTTGCGTTTTGCTCTCTCAGAGCTCCTTGTAGAGGGCCCCTCCTTTTCAGATCTCGGGCTTCCTGTAGAAGACCCTACTTTTCCCCCTTCCGGGCCTCCTGTAGAAGATTCTTTCTTTCCCGCTTTTGGGCTCCCTATAGAAGATCCTCTCTCTGTCTTCAGACTTCCTGTAGGAGGCTGTTTCTTAATGACTTTCGGGCTTCTTGTAGAAGCCCCCTTTCCCAATTTCGGGCTTCCTGTAGAAGCCCTTGCCTCTGTCTTCGGGCTTCCTGTAGAAGCCTGTTTTTGCAATTTCGGGCTTCCTGTAGAAGCCTTTGTCTCCGTTTTTGGGCTTCCTGTAGAAGCCTGTTCTCCAACGATTTTCGGGCTTCCTGTAGAAGCCTTGGTATTTGATTTTGGGCTTCCTGTAGAAGCCTTTGTTTTTGTTTTTGGGCTTCCTCTAGAAGCCTTTTTCTCAATGGTTTTCGGGCTTCCTGTAGAAGCCTTTGTTTGTGTTTTCGGGCTTCTTGTAGAAGCCTGTTTTTGCTTTCCTGTAGACACAGGTGTCTCCACCTCTGCTTGCTTGCCTGCCTGAGTTTTACTTTTTACTGTAGTTGCAGGTGCTGTTGAGGTACTTCGGCTGACGTGGACCACCTCAGCTTTGTCCATTCTACTCTTCATCCTCTTTTCCCTTGCTGACAAGATAGGTGTGCCACCTTTTTCTTGGTCCTCCTTTTCCTCATGCTTCTTCCTTTGTTCCTTCTTCTGTACTGTTGTCGGGGTCTCTTGGCCTTCTTCTTCCTGTTCCTCGGCCACTGCTTCTTGTTCCTCACTGCTGGAGGAACCCGTTTCTTCGATCAACATTTTAATGTCCCCATCTTTTGTTAAATTCCGGAAGGATTACCATGAGAGGGGGACCTTATATGAGTGCAATGCATCTTCCACAAGAAGCTTGATCAACCCATGGTGGGCTATCTGATCTGGTATACCCTCTTTCAGCTTTGTAGCACACTCCATTAGAGACTGCGGGAGGTAATAAGGGATGCTCAGTTTTTGTTCTACAGGAAGGTCAATTCGGTGCCTCAACTCAGTGAGCAGCCGAAAGTGATATGCATACACGATGCTGAAACGACCTTCACAAGTAATATATTTCATGATTTGCAAAATGACTTCATTCCAAGGTGGCAACAGGCTCGTTCTTCGCACCCCATTTTTGTCCTCCGAGAATTCTTCCTCAGGTGGAAAGAATTCTTTCTTTGCCTGCTGACTCAGCTTTCTCTCCTCTTTGTCCCACGGCAGACCCATAGGAAGTTCTGTGATCTGACTGATATGTTCTGGGGTGAGCCTGAGGCTTAGACCTCTGAAGTTCACTGTGGCCAGTGTCTGAGATTTAGGCTTCAGAGCCTGCAAGAATTCTTCAGCCACTTCATCATCGTAACCCTGCAGCTTATCACAAAAAGGCATCCATTGTGCTCTGGTGAAGAGCTCTACCACTGCCGGGTTTCTCCTTAGTTTAGCTGAATCAGTGGGTTCCCGTCTTATAAACCCACCCGGCATGATGAACACGGTCGTTTTAATTAAAGGTGGCAAATGCAAAAGAGATTTGGTCTATTAAGACAGAGCATGCATATAATCCACAAAATTCAACACAGTCTACCTAAACTGACATCCTGTAGAACGACAGCATAGGCACAGCAAACAACAATTCCACCAATATCTTTATAACCCGACTGTGGACGATGGTCTTGCCACTTCTACTAACCAGTTGCATGAGAGTTCAGGGTTACCTCTTTAATTGGCCACCTTTTTCGTGAGGCACCCGCTTCCTGTAGAAGACTGCGTTCCTGTAGACTGCGTTCCTGTAGACTGCGTTCCTGTAGAACTGCATTCCTGTAGAACTGCGTTCCTGTAGAAGCAGTGCGCAATTCTCGGGGAGGACTGTAGTTGGCCCGCGCTCGAGGTGTGCTCTACCGGCGTTCTGGTAGCCAGCAGCTCGGCGTATCAAAGTGCAGAGGAGATCAGAATAGTCACCCGAGTTTGAAGTGTTGGATGATAAATGCATGCGCATGATCTAGCCGATTAAATTTTGAATCGGCGCAATCCGTGGCGCGGGGGATGAGCTGTCCCCGCCGGACCGTTGGGCGACGTCATCCATCATCCGCCTGCGTATTCACTTGCTGTCGCATCCATTCCCACAGATTTGCCGCCTCCTTTTCCTGTTAAACTCATGCTCTGACGAGAGTGTTCTCACGTGCGTGCCGTTCATTCTCTTCGTCGTGGCCGCCACCCAAACATCCAATTACACTTTAACTAGCCGACGTGGCAAGTCGACTGGCCATACGGCCGCTCAACCATTCAATTTTACGCTATGCAAACGATTTCAAAGTAAAATCCATGCGATTTGATGGAAGGAAGGGTTGAGACACTTACCTGCGTGGCTGCACACGATTTTTTCAGTTCTTGGACGATGGTGAGTGGATCTACCTGCTGCATGCGACTTACACAGACCCGGAGGCTCGTGGTTACAGGCTGCCAACGATGGAGTGGATGTTTTGCTTGTATGCGTCCGCGTTTTATTTCAGATGGCGGTGCTGTGAATGGTATCCACTCGAGCAGGTTGAACTGTTACAGGATTCCCGCGAGGTGTCTCGTAACAGTCCTTTCTCCTTGGGTGCATGCTACACGATGGAGGTTCTGGTCTTTCAATCACGTTCCCGGAGCTCTTGATGCCTGCGGTATGAGATCCCAGCATTTGTTTAACTTTGAAAATGGCTTTTCCCGCAAGAACTCATCGATCTTCTTTGTTGGTGCAGGGAACTTGGTCGCATGTCGACAAGGATGGTGGAGCAAGGTGACAACAATGTGCAGGGGTGCCAACAGAGGCTTGCATGCATCCAAACCAATCCATAGTCGCTAAATCTCCTTTTAAGATGAATTCTGGCCGTCCAAAACTCCTACAGAAAGTTTCCTGTAGAACACAGAGCTTCCTGTAGAAAGTTCGGCCTTCCTGTAGAAAGTCTGTACTTTCCTGTAGAAAATCTGTGCCTTCCTGTAGAAAGACTGCATCTTCCTGTAGAAAGACAGCATCTTCCTGTAGAAGATTCAAACCATGATAAAATTGCACATACCTTGAAAAAACATGGGTACTCTTGGAGGGGGTGCTGGTGAGGTTCCTTGACAGCATGGTAAGGACCCTTGGATTTGAGTTGAAGGCTTCCTCTCCTCCATAGAACATCTCCAACCTGCATGCAATTTTACCATATTTTGCTTATTGTTTTTTCTTTTTTTTTCTCTTTTTTTTTTTGAAAGATAACAGGGGCGCCTCAGAGAGGTTTTCACCCTTGCCATCTGCCCTGAGCGCCTCAGAGAGGTTTTCACTCAAGGATCTTTTTCACCTTTTCTCCTTTTTTTTGAAAGACAATAGGGGCACCTCAATGAGGTTTTCACCCCTACTACCTGCCTTGGGCGCCTCAGAGAGGTTTTCACCCAAGGATCTTTATTTATTAATTTTTTTTTTTTTTCCATTTTTTTTTTGCTTCAGGGTATGCCAAAAGCAGAGGTAGAACCCTTCTCTATGACCAATACAGATTTCTCCATAGTTTTTATGAACTCTTGTCTTGAGAGAGGTCTCCTGTAGATCTTCAATCGATGCCCATTGACAAGCATGGGAATGGCTTCCTCATTAATGGTTCGAATGAGGACAGATCCATTGTCATGGCATTTCTCCACTGCATATGGTCCTAGCCATTTGGTTCTCAGCTTCCCCTTGAAGTCTTTGTATCTTGAGTCATACAACAAAGCCCAATCTCTCGGCTGAAATTGCTTGTCATGGAGATGTTGGTCATGCCACACCTTTCTCTGAAGTTGAACCACTTCTGAGTGAAGGAGGGCCTGCATTCGGTGCTCATCCAGGCCATTCAGCTGCAGCAGCCTTTCTTGTTGTGCATGGCTGAGATCTAGATCCAGCTGAGCTGCCATCCTCAAAGTGTTGTATTCAAACTCAATGGACAGCAAAGCTCCCTTCCCATAGACCAGCTCGTATGGTGTGAAGCCAGTGGTGGTCTTCCAAGTGGTGTTGTAAGCCCATGTGGCTTCAACCAGGCGATCTGCCCAGCCCTTTCTGCTGCTGCTCACCACTTTAGTCAAGATCCCTTCTAATGCTCTATTGGTGACTTCCACCTGCCCATTTGCTTGAGGGTGATAAGGGGTGGAAGTCCTATGCTTGATCTTGTGATGAGCTAGGAGATCTTCAACCAGGTTGGAGGTGAACTGGCTCCCTTGATCGGTGACCAGCTCTCTTGGATAGCCAAACTTGTAGAAGATGTTTTCTCTTAGGAACTCGGCCACCTTTTCTTCTGTTGCTGCTTTGATTGCTTTGGTCTCTGCCCACTTTGTCAAATAGTCATTACACACAATGATGTAAGTCCTTTGCCTCGAAGAGGGGTTGATTGGGCCCACAAAGTCCATGCCCCACTTCTCAAATGGATCAAGAGTCACTTGAGGTTGGAGAGGCATCTCATCCCTTTGGGTCGGTTTCCCCATTCTTTGGCATTGGTCACATTGACTGACATATCTTCTGACATCTTGATGAAGTGTGGGCCAATAGTAGCCTGCCTGTAGGATCTTGAAGGTAGTTCTCTTTGCTGCAAAATGTCGTCCACAAGGCCCATCATGACAAGTGAGGAGGATATCAAAGACTTCCTCCTCCCTTACACAACGCCTTAAGATCTGATCGGGGCCAAGCTTGAACAGATTGCCCCCGATCCAAGTGAATGAGGCACTTTTTCTGATGATTCTGCTCTTCTCTCTGGAAGATAGGTGTGGAGGGAACTGTGCTGAAACAAGATAGTTTGCTATATCAGCAAACCATGGAGAGAGTACTGAAATAGCAAACAGATGTTCATCAGGAATCTAGTCGTCCACTGTTCCATCCTCATCTGCAGACAAATCCAATCTAGATAAAAAGTCAGCAACAACATTTTCTCTACCTGGTTTGTCAACAATGGTCAAATCAAACTGCTGCAATAAAAGTAACCATCTAATAATACGAGCATTCACATCTGGCTTATTCATTAAATATCTAATAGCAGCATGGTCAGTATGTACAAACGTCTGGTAACCAGTAATATAATGTCGGAACTTGTTCAATGCATGGACCACAGCCAAGAATTCTTTCTCGGTTACAGTGTAATTCATCTCAGCTTTGGACAGGTTTTTGCTAACAAAGTAAATGGCATATGGAAGTTTCTGCTCAACTTGTCCTAAAGCTGCACCTATAGCTTTGTTCGAGGCATCAGTGTGGATGTGGAAAGGTAGGGCCCAGTTTGGACCTCTCAGGATTGGGGCTGACACCAACTTGTCCTTTAATTCATTTAAAGCCCTCTGACAATCGTCAGTCCAATTAAACTCCACATCTTTTGCCAACAGGCCAAACAATGGCGAGGCTAGCTTGCTGAAATCTTTAATGAACCTCCGGTAGTATCCTGCTAATCCCAAGAAACTCCGGACATCCCTGACCTTTTGAGGAGGTGGAACCCTCTTGATGAGAGCAATTTTGTTAGGATCCACCTGCAATCCTTGGCAAGAAATGGTATGGCCTAGCACGGTCCCTTCAGTCATTAGGAATTCACATTTTTCAGGACTAAGGGACAAGTTCATCTCGGTGCATTTGGTTAGGACTTTTCCCAAGTTGGACAATGCTTCCTGGAAGTTGGCCCCATAAGGAGTAAAGTCATCCATATAGATTTCTACTACATCATGGACCAGCTCCGAGAAGATGCTTAGAACAGCTCTCTGAAAGGTAGCAGGAGCATTGCATAGCCCAAAGGGAAGGACTCGATAGGCAAAGGTACCCCAAGGACAAGTGAAGGTGGTCTTATCTTGGTCTTCCGGGCTGATTTGGATTTGTTTGTACCCGCTAAACCCATCCAGGAAAGAGAAGAATTTCTTTCCTGCCAGTCCATCCAACACTTGATCTATAAAAGGTAGAGGGAAATGGTCCTTCTTGGTAGCTTTGTTCAGTTCACGGTAGTCCACACAGATTCTCCATTTCCCATTTTTCTTGGGAACCAACACTAGAGGGGACACCCATTCACTATCTGAGATGGGGTAAATGAATCTGGCATCCAACAGTTTTTGCAATTCTTCCTTGACAATGTCCTTAAGGGCTGGATTCATTCTCCTCTGAGTTTGCCTAACCGGTTTACAATCCTCTTTGATGTATATATGATGGGTACAGACCGAAGGATGGACTCCTTTCATTTCCTTATAGCTCCAAGCGAAAGCATCAAGGTGGTTGGCCAACAGACTACACAGCTCCTTTTCCTGGGAAGGAGATAGGGAGGAGCTGATCTTCAATGCTTTCTCAGGGCCGAACTCCACATTCTTGACTCTGGGAGTAACAGGGTTGGTTGTACAAAGATCCACTAAGGTGCTGGCTTGGGCATCCTCCACCAATTTCTCTAAGGGTAGTGCACTGGAAGGTGGATTCTGGATCAAGGTCTCGATCAAGTCATCCTCGGTTGGGGGGTCTCTTCTAGTGGTATCTAAGGTGCACAGAGGTGCTGAGTACACCTCGTCTTCCTCTCCTTCTTCCAACCAGAGTGGTAAGTCATTCTCTAAGGAGGGTTGGGCAGGAGGGTATAGGACTAGCTGCTTGGACATGGGACCATTCTTGATGGTCATGTTTCCTGCACGACAACTTATGTAAGCATCTGCAGTAGCTAACCAAGGCCTTCCCAAAATGAGAGGATATCCAGTAAGCTTGGCCTTTGGTTGCAGAACCAGGAAGTCTGCAGGGTATTCCCAAGAGTCAATAGAGACCAAGACATCCTCCACAATCCCTTCGGGAGTCACGGTGGAGCGATCTGCTAATTGCAGCACTGTCGAGGTCTTCCTCAAGGAACCTTGAAGATTAAGCTTAAGCATGGTATCCCTGGTCATCACATTAATGGCAGCCCCCAGATCAATCAAGGTGTGAGGTATAATGGTGCCATTGATGTGAACATCTACTACAGGACTTCCAGGATCTAGGTACTTTGGGCAGATGACTTGTCCTAACATAAGGTCAGACAGTTGTCCTATGACATTGATAGTTGAGGCATCTTTCTTCTGTCTGCCTGGGTGTTTGAAACACTTCTCCTTAACCAGCTTGTTGTATATTGGCACATCCTTGATGGCTTGGAGAAGTGGTATTTTTACACACAACTGCTTGAGCTCACCAAGAAGCTCATCCTCCTCTGGGTTGGGTTGTGTGGTGGCTGTTAGTCTCTCAGGAAAGGGTGGAATAGCCTTTGGTTCACTTTCCTGTTTATCTTCCTCATCCTCTGGGGGAGGAGGTTGGCGATCTGGTAGAGTCTTTCCAGATCGAAGATTGATCTCCTGGATCTCCACAGCATAGGTAGGGCATGAGGTTTCCCCAGTGTATACCTACTGGGCCTGTCTATTGTTGGGGTTCGGGTTCGGTTGAGCAGGCATTTGAGGCTGCCTTGGAGGAGCTGGAGGTAATGGCTGAGGTTGAACTGGTGGTGGAGGCAAGATGGCAGGAGGAGTGTTGTATTGGGGCCTCCACCCTGACTGAGGTGCATTCCATTGAGGCTGTGGCTGGGCATGTGAGTGATATGAATGGGAAGTAGGTTGAGTGGGGTACTGAGGTGGATAAGACCATGGAGGAGGCATGGACCATGAAGGATGAGCAGGGGGACCCCAGGAAGGCATAGGGGTCGATTGGTTGGGGTTGTAATAAGCTTGAGATGCCCCTTGCATCCCCTATTGATAAGGTCTAGATCCCTGTGGCCTCCTTTGGTTGAGGTAATAGAGAGGCTCTGTGGGAGCTTCTGTCCCTTGGTACATGGCTTTAAACCCAGGTAAGGTTGGACACTGATTTGTGGGATGGTCCTCCTCACAAACGAAACACACTTCAACCGAATGCAATGGACATTCGTTCTTAGGGTGCCTCCTTGTGCACCTAGGGCAGAAGACAGCCAAGGCTCTCTCAGCCTCTTCTTTCTTTTGCTGAATCCTGAATGTGTCAAGCTGCATGGCAATGGTTTGTCTCACCTCACTCTTAAGATCTTCTAATTGATTTGCAAGCTCATGTTTAGAGAAAGGGACACTAGTTGAGAGGTGGTTTCCTCTACCTCGTTTCCGAGCTGCCCTGGAGTGGTTTCTAAACACAGTCTTGATGTCCTCATAAGGCAGTTGGTAAATGTCCCCCCCAGCTAACATGTGAAGGGTATCTAAGAGGTCTTCAGGGACTCCTCGGAGCAGGACCAAATTGAGGGATTCAGGGTCAAGTGTGAACCTGGCCCGCTTATAGCTTAGTTGGAACCTCTCCTCATAATCCTCTAAGGGCTCATCATTTCCCATGGACATCCGAAAGATTTCCCCCTTTGTTTCCTTGGACCTACAGTAATCCCGGTACTTGGTGTTGAAATCTTGCTGCATCTGAGCCCAAGTGGTGATACTATTCCCAGGTAAGCCCATGAACCAGCGTAATGCTGCATCCTTAAGAGTGGAAGGGAAAAGTTTCAACTTTTGCTCATCTTCAGTATAGTCATAGGTTCTACAAAGGACAACAAACTCAAACAGGAAGGTGTCTGGATCTTCAGTGGTCAGCCCATGGAAGTGAGGTAAGGCGGAGGGGCTAATGTTCTTCATTTTCATTTCTCCATTGGTCTCTCGGATGGGGAAGGCACCTTCTATTCTCTCATCTTCTCTTCTATTGTCAGCCATAGCTTCAGATGGAGTGGTCTCTAACTCTTCTTCTACTATAGGGTCTTTGGATATCTCAGGGTGTTCACCTATATGTTCTTCTGGGTCACTGTCACCAAAGAAGAGAGAAGGGTGACTCAGTGATGTGGTGGGGGTGTTTGGTAGGAATTTGCCTGATCTATGTCGGTTCCTACGAGGCATGAAATGGAAAAGACTTTCTTTTTCTTTTTGATTGCTTTTGCTTTGCTTTTCTTTTGGTACCTGCAAAACCGAGACAGATTGATCTACAACTAACTATGAAAGATGCAAAATTAAACTGAAAGCAGGAAAGAACTAATCTACGTTGCTCAAAGTAAATTGCAAGAATCGAAATGCTAGTCTATGCTTGCAGAAAGGAAATGCTAATCTATGAAAGCAGGAAATGCTAATCTATGAAAGCAGGAAATGCTATGCTACTTTTGCATAATGGAAATGAAGTAAACTACTTAGCAGAAGGCAAGAGTAAGGAAGTAGAAGAAAAGCAACAATTACTAATACTCTGACGCTTCCTCGGCAACGGTGCCAAAAAGATGGTGGGCTCCAGTATTGTAGCAATAATGCTACAACTCCTGGAGCTTCCTATCTCTAATTTTATCAACCCGGTAGTTCGTACAAACTTGGAAGCGTCGGTGCTGTATGCACAAGTACTAGCTCTTGTCGCAGCTGTCACTTGGTCAGCTGGCACAAGTCCGCTAGGGCTCAAGCCAACTTCTATAGGCTCACAGAAGAAGCTTTATGAATGATGGACGAAAGCTAACTGAAAGAAGACTAATCTAGTTGCAGAAAGAAACTGAAAGCCAATAAAGCATGAAAACCCTAGTAAACCCTAATTTGACTAGCTAGACCTTTACAATGCAAAACTGTGAATGAAACTACTAACACTAATGCCATTACTTGCAATGAACTGAAATACATGCATCTAAGCTACTTGCATCTGAAAAATCATGTTTTTGTATTTTTTCATTAAGTGGTTGGATCTATTGTGATGATGCTTTTGATTAGGGTTTGGTTGTGCAGGAGCGGTTGGAATGGAAGGAAAGCATGGGCAAGGTCAGGATGGCTAAGGGAGGTCCCAGAGGGTCTCCAGCATCAGTCCACAGAAGCCTACCACGTTCGGATGCTCAGCAACCGAGTTTGCAGGTTTCTACAGGAAGTCTGCAGGGGATCCTACAGGAAACTCAGGGGTTTCTACAGGAAGTCTGTGCAATTCTACAGAATGTTTGGCCATGGAAGTTTGGTGAGATGGTGAAGTGTTGGAGTGGTATGGGAGGATAGGTGAGATGGAGATGGAGATGGTGATGGCTCTGGAGTAGGGAAATCAAATGGAGGAAGAGTTCATCTAGTGGGTTGATGGTTGGAAGGATGGGATCAACGAAAGTGTAAGTAAATGGAGCTAAGTGATTAATGGATGAGTTGGAGGGTAGATGAGTTGGACAGAGGCTGAGTAGGTGGATTGAGGAGAGATCAAGAAGAAGAAGAAGAAAGTGGAATGACAAGGAGCAGCGTAAATGAAACAAATGACTTATGCACCCAAAAACGAGAAATTCATTAACCCATGATAACTGTGCTATGAAACCTATGAACAGCAATGGAAAACCAAGAAATGAAACTCGTGCATGGAAGTTAAATGTAGAAGTATGGTTCAATGTCAACAGTGCATGGATGGATCTTCAACGAAAATGTCTATGTTGCATCTTGCATGGAAGTGAGAAGAACTGCGTTTCTTTTTGGTGGTTGGTTATGGACTGCACCCCAATCCCTAACAGAGATGGCAGTGAGCCTTAACAACCTTTTTGCTGGAGCTCCACTAATTTATAACTATCCTCCTATTGAATCTAAGCAACTGAAACAAATTCACCATAAACTAATCCTATCTAAGCTCATGAAAAAGACTAAATTAACAAACTGTAAATTCGAATTGCATGTGTAAGTAAAAACTCAAAGTGCTGGAACGAAATGCAAACACATTACAACACCGAGGAGATCTATTGCTCTCAGGTTGGGCCCTAACCTGAGAGCTATAGCTCCCTTAGAAACTCAGAATGAGATCAAAATATGCCTGCCTTTATTCATAAACGAAAGTCTGATGACATGCCAAAATGGCTTACAAAAGGAACAAAAATCGAGCTATAGCTCGTACTTCCAAATTACAAGAGTAATACCAAAGTTCAAAAAGCTTCTATCCAAGGCTACGGCCTCAGTATTTATGCAAAAATGATCATCCAACAGGTTTCCTTGATTTGAGGAGCTCGGTTGTCCAACTGAAGTTTAAACTGCTGATCCTGTAGGGCAGTCATAACTGCTGTTCCTGTAGAACAGTTATAACTGCTGTTCCTGTAGAACAGTTGGCTGCTTCTAAGCTCGGTGGGGAGATGGATTGGAGCTCGGAGCTATGGTGGGAATCACGAGGAAGGTCCCCAAGACCGTGGACATCCTCTCCTAAAAACCAGTAGTGCCACCTCATTGTCTCCTTGTCTCCTTTCTCGTGGTCTTTTCTCCCTTTTAATGCCAAAAACCTGAAAGCATCATGCATTAGTCACGTAGATAGAATGTCTACCCTTCTTCCTACAAACAACACGAATAAACCAAGAAATGAATGCATAAGCAATAAAAAATGAATGGTTTGAGCAGAGCAAGTAGGCCAAATGAGCCCAAATTGTACCAAAAATTGGGGCTCATCAGATGGTTTCACTTCCGATCAGGAAATTGTTCAAACAATTGAGGCTCCTCATCAATCATCTCTATGCACTAAAGATCAATCTCACACATAGATTATGCTTCCTCCACTCAAACTACATGATCCCATCACTAATGCATTGGAGGAATCTTACACAGCAAGCAAACTTGCGCAACGTAAGTGGTCTACCTTTCTCACGTTTACTTGCATGTCACAATCAAGAGAATGCATACACTTAACATCTGCACACACTCTAGCACAAGACCATGGCAAGTCCACAAAGTTCATGTCATGCGCTTTCACTCACTTATGTTCTATGGATGCTTTTAAACTCAGAGTGTGTTTGTCTTTATTGTTGTATCTTTCTTGTTTGTTGGTTCACACAACTGTCTTGTTTGCGAACCATGCCTTCACCAACATGGGTCGACCAATGCCCCGGTGGCTGTATTGGAAGTATAACTTCACGGGAGCAGACCCATGCACCGTTAGCTTAGGAGTAGGTGTAGTGTTTTCTTTTGGTTTGTCTGCTTGCATGCATGTTTGCTTAGTCGTTTTGCATGTTTGTTTGCTTACTCGCTTTTCTTACGCATTTACTTTTTTTTTTTGCTTTGTTTTCCGGTTTGTTTGCTTATTTGAGTTTGTAGGTTAGTTTTGCATGGACCGTGTGCAACTCTTGAATCAAGCAAGGCAAAGTACAAGAGGACTTGTGCAGTTATCAATACTTGGTTATCTATCGTCCTGCCTTTGTATGAAGAACTTGTTATCTTCATTCCATGATACGCCAATGGAAAAATATGTATTGTTCAAAGTGAGCCTTGGTGAAAACACAATGCTTGCACGCTAACTAGTGTCACCTACTCTGGTCGATTTTTTTTGGGTTTATCCTTGTCAGCTCATTCAAGTAGAGTAAGGTGAGGGGGAAAACCTTAACAAGCATGTCATAGGTAAATATCAACTACTTCTCTAAAGGAACAACCTCTTCTGCTCTCAATAAGTCGGGATCCCTCTTTCGCCTCTAAAATGAATAAGTGCTTTGCACAATTACGAAAAATGAAAAAATGAAAATGTGAAAAAATTTTGAAAAAATGAAAAGTGAAAAAGGTGAAAGAAGAGAAAGGCTTCCTGTATAGAGGGGTGATGCAAGTAACTCCGTCGGGGTACTAACCAGGCTCGCTGGCCGCATAGCATGCTTGTGTTCCTGCGTGACTCTATCGAGGTACTGTCTAGGGCTGCTAGCAGTGGAGAAATACCAGAGATGAAACTAAAACTATGACAACCATAAATATTGTGCACCAATATACCCCTCATCCCAAATTGAAACAATTGTGTTGAATTGGCTTGGAATGTGTGTCGACTGGCCAAGAGCTTGGTAGATACTACATCTTACAATCGAGCAAGTGTGGAAACCAAGATGAACAGAGAACTGAACAATATTTGTGGAGGTGTTAGACTTTATTTTCATGAGCAAGGTCCATTCAAAAAGCTGGAGATCTACTAGTGTGTCGCCAAGTGTTGTAGCGGCTACAAATACCCTCCAAAATTTTTCCTTAGCTTCATTTTGGAGCCTCCCTACCAACCATCCTCAACAGCATGCCTTACACCATTAAGCATATAGGCTTCAACTATTTCTCAGTGACTTGCTAGCATATGAATGTCAGTTTGCTTCACTCCCCTCACAGGTTGTCTTTCCATACTCAGACTATGTGCTAGCCAAGCAACTCCCCCAAAAAATGGCACAATTCTGGAGGGGAACCAACCTTCCCTCTAGAAATTGCGGAAAATAGCTGGCCAGCCTGCTGAGCTTAAGAATTGTGCAAATCAGTCTATCAGGCTTCCCTCATAAAATTGCAAAATTATGGAGGGGAAAAACCTTCCCTCCATAAATTGCGCAAATTAGTCTGGCAACTTCCTGGGCTCCATAATTGTGTAGAGTAGTCAATCAGTCTTCCTCCAAAAAACTACGCAATCTGACCCAACACTGCAGCTCATCCCAGAAATTGTGCAATCCCTCTGCAACAGCTAGCCCAACTCAACCTAGGAACTGCACAAGTTTTCGTCCCAGGCTCATAGACCAATGCATGTGCCTTCAGGTAGACCGGTTCCCTCCAGGACTGAGCAAAAATGATTTACATACATGGGCTAATTTTCCCAAGGAAACATGAAAAGGCATCCCTAGATTTAGGGATCTATTTTTAGCAGTTGAAGATTATATGAAATGCTCATTTTAGAAACCTCCCGCCAAGTGTTGCTTTTCCTATATTTGTGGCATGTGCATCATAACCTCGCTTTTATCAAAAATTATGAACTGAACACTGCAGAGCTCCTTTCTCCCATCGATCTTGCAACTCTAACATCCCACATCGCATCTAGGAGTTGTCGTCGCATTTAACTAAGCTATTTCGGGGTAAACCTGCTTTGCATCTCTTGCACTGTGTTTTTGTCGCTTTTTGTGTTTCAGCTTGTGTCAGTGTTGTCTGCTTGATTTCAGTGAGAGCTTGCTATCTTTTTTTATGTATGTTAGCTTCTAGAAGAATCGTTTCAGTTTTCGTTCGCATCTCACTGTTAAGCATGCATGACATTGTTTTTGCACTGATGGTCATCGTTGTGGCGAATCACTTCACACACGTGCATGTTTTCCCATTTTCTGAATCATGCACTTGTTGTTTGCATGCATGATCATTCACTCTTGTTTACACTCAGTATCACCATGCATTCATACTTCTCATGTTTTTAGTCACCCATCGGTGGGTTTGGGATGCCTTAGCCCGGACCTTGCCTTGCCTCGCTAGCATTGTGCATTTCTGTAAGTGAAGGATCTGCCTGCCCTCAAAAAATTGCACAAGTCTGGCCCAACACTGACCTCCAGGCTTGCATTGTGCAATTCTGGGAAGCAGTGCTTTGCTGGCCCCAAAAATTGTGCAATGCAGTTTGTTGGTTTGCATGTCACTGTTGACTGAAATTGCGCATTGCACAATTTTAGTCCTTAGTAGGCCAAGATGGACTATGCATTGCATAGTTCTAGTAGTCATTCAACCTCCCGACTGCCCAGACTGTGCCTTGCACAGTTTTGGCAGTCAGTCTCCCAACCTCCCGGTGAAAATTGCACAATCATCACAAACAGTCACATAGGTATCTTGCATGTCATTCCTCCAGTTTGTTTTGGTTTTTGACTGATAGATTTCTTGTCATGAGTGTTTCTATGTCTCCAGGTATTGCAGGTGTTCATCTACCTCTTAGCAGCATAAGTACAATGGCTTCCAGGAGATCAGAGTGGATGACATTGTTCAGAACACAATTGAGGATGCAGTCGATCAAGTGTCTATGAACTTACCTATCTATGAAGACATCAAGTTGTTCATGGACAAGGAAATCAAGATGAAATGGAAGTAGTGTCATAATGAGCAACACCATCAGCATCAGTGGAAGGTAGCGCACCTAAATGGGACAAATGTAAGAGGAAGGTTGTTGATAGTGCAGAGGCGGAGCAAAGTTGCAAGTTCAAGCAAATACACTTGGGATGAAAGCAGCTTTGGAGATTGAGGCTATGAGATGATGACATGACAAAAGGATTGCGCAAAGGTAGAGAGAGAAATAGAGAATGAGTTGCAGGTGCTGAAGCAATAACTCAAGGAAGAACAGGAGCTGCATAGACGAGAGAAGGAGTTGCAAGAGAAACAGGCTCAACAGGAGGCACAACATGCACAGACTGATGAAACTATGCCCATACATGTTATGGACCCATCTAGCAGCTGGCATGGAACAGACAGGGTGAGAAGTTTTGTCGATCACATGCAACAGTATTCAAGAACATGGATGTCATTGTGCGCACACATGCGATCCCACCCATTTGGCACAGTCACCAAAGTGAAGACAAGAAGCAAGTCCAACTGAAGATGAACATGTATTTCGACAAGTTGATGCGCATGATCACCAACACACACTTGGAGATCAGCATAGACACTATGCACCAGGATGTTTCTGGTCCAGTTGCACTCAAGATGATGATGCGCATGTTATCAGATGAGTTTGACAGAGGAGCCATATCAGTGTGCTCGTATGTAACGGAGGAAAGAAGTCGCTTTCAGCAAGATGTCACCTTTGAGCGCATAGACACCATCATGGATGACCAAGCTTAGCATCAGTCTGCCACCATTGATCATCGCAAGGATGTCAAAGAGTTGGTCTTCCCACAACTTTCTGAGTCTTAGTGATGTCTTGCATGGCTTGCTCAAGCCTATTTTTCTCACATGGGTACATGTGCAGATTGTATGTAATGTCTTATCATGTGGAAGTTCAAGTGTCAATAGTTGAATGTAACAGTCATAGAGTAGTTGAAGAGTCATGAGGGTAGGTGAACAATCACAACGGGGAATGTCAGGGTCACCCCACCCTATGCTATTTATAGTACCTCGTAACTCATTATAGAGGCTTTTGTTAACCAAGCTTCCAATAGGAATATCTTAGAGAAAGCTTGGAGAGTATTGTAACGAGCCTTGGCTTCTCCACTGTGCAGAGCTAGTATATCTCTTTGGAGGAGAAGGCGACAATGACTGTAACGTTCCACTATCGGAACTAGTGGTTGGTCATGGTTGTATTGTATGATTGGAACTTTCACTTCTTAATATAACAGAGCCAACACGTTTCATGCATATGTCATATTGTATTTTAGCTATCTTGTTTTCTCTAAATGATATATGTATCTGTTTGCTTACGCATGTGTGTATAGACTCTTTCCATTTATGTATGTATGAATCTTACTGAAATTTGTTGTTCGTTTAACTATCACTTTGGATTACTATCTTACTTGCCTTCCAAGGTGTCATGTAGCTTTTATCATGTGTTCCCTTCTTAACTCCGTGCTTTCATAGGTTTCCAAGGGGCGCACTCACCTCACTCTTTGTGTGTTATAACCATGCATGCACCTTCCTTGACTTGCTGCATATGTCAAACTGTTGCTACCAACATGGACATATTACTTGCCTCTGCATGCAATCGCGGTTAGGGCGATACCATACAACCCACTGCTGGGACTCCTATATCAAACAGTCTGAGGTCTCGTTGGGACTTCTTATCGGGGAGATCCCCTAACATATTGGCGGGTCCAACACTTTCAACACTTCCTTGAAAAAATTTCTTCAATTCCTTCTCCAATCTGACCTTCTCCTTCCATAAATGCTAGAAATCCCTCTGGAAGTTGTTCGAGGATGGTTTTGTTGTGGGTACCTAGAGAGGAAATGTGGCTGGAAGAGCCCTTATAAAAGAAAAACCTTCGCTAAGTTGGAAACTCTTAAAGAAAAATGCATTAGACTGAAAAAGTTGGGGATCTTGCCCTAGATCCAAGTTTTTTTCAGTAGATCTGGAAACAAGGGGGGTTAATTCCATGGAACCCCATGGAAATCCTGAAGAGCCCTAACTCCAATCCTCTGAGCCAAGATTCGATATTCATTGTGTTCACATGACCGGAAAGAACGAAGCTGGGTTAAATTATTTTGAACCTGCAGATGGCATTCAATCCATTTCCATGATTTTGATAGCTAATAAGGGTTCAAAATGGGCATCCATAACTATACAAACCTTAGAATTGTTGCCTTCTTACTCATAGATGTGTTCCGAGTGTATGCCCAAATATGATATTTACTGCTTTCTTTCACTTCATAATCAACCAAATCTTCGGCCTCCATCAGAAACCCTAGACTAGTGACCGATATGTCATCCAAGATTCCACCCTCCTTGTTCTTGGCTAATCCCAACCACCTTCCAGTTAGAGTATAAAACCTATTTTTTTGTGAAAAAGATGAAAAAAAACTTCTTACTATCGTCAGAAAATTCCTACACTTAATGTCCTCCCTATGATTGACATAGATGCTAGCTTCTTTCTCCTTCACTACTTGTGGCCCTATACTTTCAGTTCAAACCCTTTTCCCTTAAACAAGACACTTCACACCGCCACACCAAAATAGACCTTAAATTACCTAAAAAGTGTATTACAATGTATTACAATAAAGTAAAATTAAAAATGATGCAATAATAATTTTAGGTAGATTTATTATCAATATGTAATAATGATAATTGTTCCCTTTTCCAAGGACAGGATGCTCATGTATATATATGCCAGTCATTGTAAGTCAATATCATGAATGAGAAATAATAAGATATATAAATTAATTATAACTATTTACCATGGTATCTTACATCAAACTCTAAGAGATGGATTTCCATAAATGTGGGTTATTGTTCGATGGGATATAGACTATCTCTTAGGTTCTTAATAACTAAAATATACCATTTAGGTGCTCAAATTGTTGTAATATTGGAGACATTGAAAGAGAATCATCATTAACTTTTTGGAATGGATTCAATACAAAAAAGAAATTTATACAATCCCCTCTTAGTCAAGTGGATGGAGAAAAGATGGACATTTTGGAGTTTAAAGGGTCGATTTCAAATTAAAAGATACAAAAATCAATGCAAACAACTATTAAGTATAAAGAGGATGATAAGCCATCTTAATCTTCCCTAAAATCACTTGATCAATGTTATGAAACCAGCTCACAAAAAGATAGAAAAGATAGATCAATGCCTTAGAAATAATCCTCTTCAAGGGGGAAACCTCCTTTACATTACACAAATGAACAATTCTTGGATGATTCAAATGACAAAACCTCCTTTCTATATATAGCATTCTATGGGGTCACAATATAACCAAGCCGACCTAACAATAATAATATAAAGGAACAAAAATAACAATAGAGGGATTCTATGGGGCACAATAATAACAATATGGGGATAATAGGGGCACAATAATAACAATAAGGGATACAATGACAATAGTAATGGGGGGATCACTAATATTATAGGGACCTAACATGCCCCTCTCCTTCAAAAAAGTGTTGTCCTCAACACTTGAGTAGTTCTGGATTCTTCTGTATAAAATTCGCATCCTTCCCTGTGGAATCTTCAACGGGTAAGTTCTTCCACTTGATGAGATACTCTGAAATTGATCGATTTCGTAGATGTCGAGTTCTTGTTTCTTTGACTGCTTGAGGTTCCAATATGATTTTTCCTTCCTCATCAAGTTCTGCCAATATTTTCTGAACTGGAAGTTTGTCACCTATAACCTTCTTTAAGCATGAAACATGGAAAATTGGGTGCACTCGAGAAGCTGCAGGAAGCTCCAATTTGTATGCATAGTACCTATATTTTGCAACACCTTGTATGGACCATAATAATTTGGTGATAATTTGTTATCCTTCTTAGCTTGCTTGAGGGACATTTGTTTATACGGCTATAGCCATAGGAATACCCAATCACCTACCTCAAAACTTCTTTCATTGCAATGTTGATCTGCCTGTTGTTTCATTATATTATGTGCCAAGGTGATGTTATCCTTTAAGAGTTGGAGAACTTCTTACTAATGCTCGATGTGATCTTCCACTATTTGAACCTTAGAATTTTCTCTCAAATATGATGTGATGGATGGTGGATGATATCCATAAAGTGCCATAAATGGGGTCATTTTTGTTGCAGTATGGAAGGAAGTGTTATACCACCATTCAGCTAGAGGCAACCATTTGAATTATTGTGTCTGTTTATTAGATACAAAGCAACGAAGATATCCTTCCAAACATTTGTTTACTATCTCAGTTTTCCCATCAGATTGAGGATGATAAGATGAGCTATGAGCTAACTGAGTACCAAGACAAGAAAATAATTTGTCCAAAAATTTCCAGTGAAAATGGGATCTCTGTGACTTAGAATAATCTTTGGATTTCCATGTAGCTTTTGAATTGTTTCCATAAATGCAGTAGAAATTGTACTAACTTTAAATGGATGAGATAATGAACAAAAGTGTGCATACTTGGTAAGTCTGTCCACTACCACCATGATAACACTCTTTCCTTTGGACTTGGGTAAACCTGTGATAGAATCCATTGAAACCTCCTCCCAAAGTTGGCTTGGAATGGATAAAGGTTGTAATAGTCCTGGAGTCTTAATTGTTTCAACTTTATTTTGTTGGCAAACCAAACATTCCACCACAAACTTTTGAATATCCGATTTAAGGCCATCCCAAAAAAAATCCTTCTTAACCTTGTGGTAGGTTTTTAGAAATCCTGAGTGCCCTCCTAAGGGAGAGGTGTGCAATTCCCTAAGAATATTTTGCTTGAGTTGGGAATTCTTTCATAGGTATAACCGATCCGTGTACCATAACGAATCATTTTTCCAGATAAATGTATCAGTTGTACTGGGATCTTGTTGTATCTTTTGAATGAGTGCCCACACTTCCTCATCATTCTTACATTCATCCCTTTCTTCGTTTATCCAATCTGGTTGGATAATAGAAATGGCGCAAAGAAATGTTTCCAAATCCTCATCCTTTCTTGAGAGTGCATCTGCCACAACATTTTGCTTCCCTTTTTTGTAGATGATTCCAAAGTCATAGCCCAACATCTTTGTGACCCATTTTTTCTACTCTTCTGAAGATAATATTTGTTCTAAAAAGTATTTAAGACTATCATGATCTGTTTTGACCTTGAAGTGTCTTCCCATTAGGTAGGGTCGCCATTTCTTAAGTGCATGTAGTATTTCCAACATTTCCTTCTCGTAAATAGCTTTGTGTAAATACTTTCATTTGATTGGAAGACTTTCAAAAGCAATGGGTCTTTCTTCTTGCATTAAAACATCACCAATTCCATTTCTTGAGGTATCACATTCCATTATAAAGGTTTTTGTGAAGTCCGGTGTAGCTAAAACTGGTGCTTGGCACATTACCTCTTTAAGATGTTCAAAGGCCTTCGTTGCTTCTGGAGTCCATGAAAATGGATCTTTCTTCAATAATGTTGTTAGAGGAGCTGCTATTCTCCCATAATTCTTAAAAAACTTGCCATAATACCCTGTCAACCCGCGAAATCCTCGTAGATGCTTTACGAATGTGGGGATTTTCCATTCCTTAATGGTTTTAATTTTGCAAGGGTCTACCTTAACACCTTCATGAGATAAAATATGATCCAAATAATCCACCTCTTGTAGTCCAAAGAAACATTTGGAGATTTTTGCATATAGTTGTTTCTCGTCCAATAGTTTGAGCACCATGTCAACATGTTGGACATGATCCTTCCAAGACTTGCTGTAGATTAGTATATCATCAAAAAATACTAACACAAATTTTCTAAGGAAGGGTTTGAAAATGGAATTCATCAAACCTTGAAATGTAGAAGGTGCATTAGTAAGGCCAAAAGGCACGACCAAAAATTCATAATGACCCTCATGAGTTCTAAATGTTGTTCTTGGAATGTCTTTAGTCTTCATTCTAATTTGATGATATCCTGAGCGAAGATCCAACTTGGTGAAGTAAATTGATCCATGCAATTCATCCAATAATTCATCAATGACAGGAATGGGAAATTTATCTTTAATAGTGAGCTTGTTGATCTCCCTATAATCTGGACACATGCGCCATGATCCATCCTTCTTGTGAACTAATACTACTGGAGCAGAGAAAGAACTTTGACTAGGTTGAATTATACCAGCTTCTAGCATTTCTGCAACCATATGTTCAATTTCACTCTTTTGGACATAGGGATATCTGTAACGCCTGATGTTTTGAGGAACACTTCCTAGAATTAAATTAATAGCATGATCATGATAACGAATAAGGTGGGAGGCCCCTGAGAGTCTCAAATACCTTGGAATGATTGTCCAAGACTTTTTGGAGATCTAGAGAAATGGATGATTTCGATGTGGGAACCTCTAGTGAACATAATTGTGCAATTATGCCTCATTGTTCTTTCTTTAGAAGCTTTGTCATTCCGTTAGAGCTGATTATCTTTCCCAGTTTCCATGCGATACCCCTTAATTCAACTTCCTTTCCTTCTGAAGAGAATTTCATGAAAATTTCTTGAAAATTAAAAGCTATTTTACCCAAGGATTGTAGCCATTGGACTCCTAGTACAACATCAACACCACCCATTTGAATGGAAAGCATTGGGCTATTCAATACATATTCTCCCATGGATAACTTTATATTATGGCACTTTCCTGAGCAATTTATGGTTCCTCCACTTGCAACCATCACTTGACACTCTGGTGCTAGATATAGGAAGCAATTTAATTCCTTGGCTATCTTACAATGAAAAAAATTATGGGTACTTCCTGAATCAATCAACAATATTACATTTTTATTCTTGATATGCCCTTCTATCTTGATAGTTTGAGGAGTGGTAATTCCACCCAATGCATTACAAGATATGGTCAGCTTCATTTCTTCTTTTTCTAGGGTTTGTTCCTGGTGTATATCCTCTTCTTTGGACGTTTCTTGTTCCTTTTTTTCCTCCTCTTCACAATCTATGTAAAATAATTTCTTCTTGGCACACTTATGACCTTTAGTGTATTTGCTATCACAACTGTAACAAAGCCCTTTTGCTCTTTTTTCTTCCAATTGTTGTGGTGTAAACCTTGTAGGTTGTGGATGGCTAGGGGAAGTAACACTTCCATCTTTATGATTGTGAGTGGTAGGCTTCCTTGTTGCCATAATTTTGCTTTCCATTTTTCTTGCCAACATGAATGCCTTCTCCAATGAATTTGGTTCCCAAAGGAAAACCTCATATTGGATGTTATATTTTAAAGCCCCTATGAACACATCAATCCTATGCTTCTTTGGAATATCTTTTACCCTTATATTCAATTTTTGGAAGTCCTCAATGTGCTCCATCATTGAACCCTTTTGTTTTAGATTTATCAATTGGATAAAAAAAGTGTTGCTTTTTATATCCTCATAATGTGCTATCATTTCATCTATAAAAAGAGCGCAAGTGACAATTTGTTTATGAGAGAAAAGCCATCGATACCATACAAACTGATTTGGTTCCAAATATAAAGTTGCAATGCGTACCTTTTGTGTGTTTTGCACATTATGGAGATCGAAAAATTGCTCCATCTGTAGTATCCATGTTCCGGGATCCTTGCCATCAAACTTCCTCATATCGATCTTTGGAACATGGTGGTTATTCGATCCAACATTAGAGTCTATGAAATCATAATTAACATTTATTTTCTTCTCATCTTGAGTTTCCTTTACTACCCTTTCGCCATTAGTAAGCATTCCTTATAGAAACTTTGTCAAATCTGTCTTCAAATTTGCTGCAAATCTTCCATGCCTTTATTTAAATCATCCATCTTAGCTTCCACGCCATCGATCTTAGCTTCCACGCCATCCATCTTAGCCTCCATGCCATCCATCTTAACCTCCACGCCGTCCATATTACCTTCCAAGTCATTCATCTTAGCTTCTATGCCTTTCTTTAAACCAACCATCTTAGCTTCTACGTCTTTCTTTAAACCATCCATCTTATTTTCTGTTACCTTTTGTGTGAGTGAAATTTGTTGCACTTGGTTTCATAATATTGATATATCATGTTGTGTTTCTTCCTCTTCTTCATGAGTCATGCTAGAGCTTTCAGGTTGCTTACTAGGCGTTTCCATTTTCTTTCTTTGGGGCATCAATTACCGATAATAATGCTTCACTATGCCTCTTGAATTCCTTCAAACTAATTTTTCAAACCAAGCTTATGCAAAATTAAAAAAAAATACACTACTTTTTTTTCTTTGTAGGAGCTCGATATTGAATCTGATGTACCTCTGTAATTTTGGATCTCCTAGTTCTGAAATCTTGACCTACAGTAGCCCACTGTGTCCTCTTTCTAATGCCACCAGTCTGATTGAAATTAGATTCTCCAAGGAAGAGTTATGCCAAATCTTCCACGGTGACCTGATTATAGACTAGTTCAATAGAGCGAACTTGTACGATGTGCCACGTGTCACTGTTTCAACATTAGGACTTGAAACCGATGCACAGAAAACTACAGTCTATCCTTGTTCTGCAAATTCTTACGAAATTTCAATTTGATGCTTAGAGAGAAAGTTATCACGATTTTCCCAAGGTCACCTGTTTAGGATGTAATTCGGGAACCTGCAACAACCCTAAATGTCTCAGATTATATCTCCGAAGCTATAGCAATACAAGATCTGAAATTCGGACCCAAGGTTCAGACCACTTTCATCTCAAATGGGTTTTTGTTTTTGCTTCTGAAACTTCGTAGCGGACAAGTTATAGTGAAACTTCCACATGACCTATTTTAGATGAAATTCTAGAGCTTGCAAAAACCCTAACTTCCTCAGATCATATCTCCGAAAATAAAGTGAGACAAGATCTAAACTTCAAACCCGAGCTTTAGCAAGATTTCTTCTCAAATGGGTTTTTTTTAGCTTCTGACACGTCGCAGACAAAACGTTGTAGTGAAAATGCCACGATGACCTGTTTGGAGCAGCGAAACCCTAGAATCCAAAGCTCTAATACTAAATGTTATGAAATCAGCTCACAAAAATATGGAAAAGATAGATCAACGCCTTATAAATAAGCCTCTTCGAGGGGGCAAACTCCTTTACATTAGACAAATGAACAATTCTTGGATGACTCAAATGACAAAACCTCCTTTCTATATATAGGAGTCTACAGGGTCACAATATAACCAAGCCGACCTAACAATAATAATATAAAGGCACAAAAATAACAATAGAGGGATTCTATGGGGCACAATAATAACAATATGGGGATAATAGGGGCACAATAATAACAATAAGGGATACAACGACAATAGTAATGGGGGGATCACTAATATTATTGGGACCTAACAATCAATCCTTTTGAACTTCCAAGGAAGTAGTTGGTTTACTATCCTTCATTCAATGTAGAAAGGGAATAACATATTGTATCTAGTCACAAAAGGGTGGTGCTCCACCTCTTTATCAAATTCCTTCTAGAATACTCCAAATTAGACCTCGCATGGTCCTCTTCAAGGTATGGTCAAACTCTTGAAACAATCCCCTACTATTTTGGATCTTTTGTGTGATTATGAATATAATAAAAACATGCAAGTGTTTGGTGTGCATGGAACTGTTTTAGGTAGAGCTAGATATATTCTAGAAAACATAGAGGGGTTGATACAACCTAAAAATGTTAAGGATTTTGGAAAAGCGAGGGCCAATTATGAGGAATTTGTGTCTAGAAAAAACTTTAAGTATATCTTGAGGTGTTCTAGGAAGAAAGGTGTATATGATATTTATCCTAAAATGAGGGGAATTTGGGTCAGCTCAATTAGTTGTTGGGTTTTCAGGGGTAACAAGGTGTTTCATTATAATTGTGGAAGTGGGCAGGGGGGTGGTGGCATTGTAGGTGTTAGCCTCCTGCTGCGGCAGGTTAATCATCTTTCATGATCGACATTTTTACATGCCAAATATGTCATACTTTGCTTGCTGCAATGCTCCATATTTGCTACAGATGACCAGAGAAGTATCCGTGAAAGTGAGCTAATCTAAATGCCACTGCTTTGTTCTAGTCTTGATGAGTAATCCATTTTGATCAATTTTCAAGTATGGGAAGGCCAAACAGCTTAATCTTGGCTTCCCTGGGTTTCAATTTCATGTTGTAGAATATAGAGAATGAACATCTGTCCAAACAGCTTAATCTTGGCAAATTTGTAGTTAGGTAGAGAAACAAGGGTGCTCAACAGCTTAATCTGAGCCCCTGGCTGAAATAAGTGTAGAAGTAGATAGGAGCACAAGCAACAAGAAATAATGAAAAGTTGGGTATGCTAGTTCAAGTGCACCCAAACCAAAAGAAGAGAAAATGCTAGGTGAGTAGGTCGGGTAGGTAGCTTTGTGGTTGCAGAATCATGGCTTGTGATCCATTTCATATTGTCAAGTGTTATATCTATCATATCACAAGTTGAAGGCAGTTGTTTAGTTGAAGGACTTCAAGAAATGCATGTCTAACTTCCCCTTCTTCCTCTTTCCCCAAATCACTCATTAACTTCCCCTAAAAGAGGTCAAGATCTGCTTGATACCTCTTAATTTCATCATTCTCCATATCATCTGCCTTGGTGAAGATCTGCTTCACTAAAGGAATGTTCAGACTTCTTCTATCAGTCATTTTCCCCCATTGATAGCCTAAGACATCATTCTTAGTGCTTTTTCTCATCATTATCATATTAACTACTAACTTTATTATGTAACTCCCTATATATTTCCCCTTCCCCTACTAAAACTATGTATATAACTCCCCTATATACTTATCCCCTCCCCCTGGTTGAAAAATAACCATATGCATCCTCGGGAATTGCTAAGTTTATCTGAAACTTAGCAAGAACCCTCATTACCCCCCTCAAACCATCTTCTCATGCATTTTGGACTCCCTCCAATGCATAAAGCCCTTCATCACTCCATAAAACCTCCCAAATGCTTTTTGACTCCTTCACAAAGCATAAAATTCCATTCATATGTATATAAAACCATCTTTTTGCCTTGTTTTGCCTTTTCAGAGGCATAAACCCTTTTTTTGGGCCATTTAACATGCAAAACACCATGAAAATCCCTCAAATGGCATAAAATTCTTCCCTTTTGGGCCATCGGACCCCTTCCGATGGCTCACAAACCATTTGAAATTCCAAAGGAGACCCCTCTGATTTCACCAAAGCTTCTCTTTTATCAAAAAGCCTTGCTCCGATGCGATATCGCTGTCGGGAGGGGGCAGTCACATGTTAAACATCATAAATATAGGCCTCCGATTGTTTATCGCCGATCGCATGTCGGCGATCGGCGATCGGGCCTCGTGCATTACATATCACATATGGCCCCGGGCCGGACCCGATTTCAAATAAAGAAAGGGCCAATAAAGCATTTCGGGTCCGGTGGCGTTTCGGCGATTTTATGTGGCCATCCCCATGCTCCCCGCCGACGCGAAATGCCGACTCAATCTCAGCCGTCCATCGCCCTGCCCTGATCAACGGCCCATATTTAATCGGCGATCACCCCTTGTATATGGCTCCGACCAGCGGAGCCGAAATATTATAAAGGCGCAGCTTATGAGGTTTTCGGGTCCGTAAGGGCCCCTTGTGCAGCGAAAGGAAGGCTCCCGACGAGCCGGAGCCGAAATGGTATGTAAATACAGTGTTAAGGGTTTCGGGTCCGCGGACCCGTTTCAATTGTAAATCCGCCGATATGAGGGTCCCGATGGGTCGGACCCGAAAAGAGATAAACTGGGTCTGTATAGCATATCGGGTTTGCCATTTTTCGGCGATCACACAGATGCTACTCCCCGGTCCCTCCGACTGCCGATATGCGATTTAGCGCCAGCCGTCGGATCGGGCCCCCAGATCAATGGCCCTGATTTAATCACATCACTCCCCATGTATCACTTCGACTGGTGGAGTCGAAATAACAATAAAGCATGGTATATTAGCATTTCAGGTCCGCAAACCAAATTCTTGTAAATCCGTCGATATGACATCGCCGATGGGCCGGACGCGATTCCAAATAAAAGGAAGGGCCTATAGCATATCGGGTCCACGCAGTTTCGGCGATTGTTTATGTGCCACCCCCTGGTCCGCCCCGATGCGATATAGCGATGAAATCTGGGCCGTTGGATCGGCCCGCGCCGGATCCAACGACCACAATTTAAAGAGATGAACAGTTTTCCGCCTGCGCCCAATTTCGAGGATTTCTTACGTTTAAAGGCATTTTTGCCTACTTTGAAGAAAAAGGGCCATTTTTATATGCGGTGCCCGTGCCCGCCCAGTTGCAAAGGAACGATGCGTTCCTTTGCTATTTTGAAATCACTTGAGGCCCATAATACATCCAAATGAAGGGTTTCTCTTCGGTGGTCTGTGGGCGATCCCTTTTTCATCACTTTGCAACATTTTATCATTTTAAAGAATATTTTCTGATCGGCAAAGACTGATGATGACTCCAAAGGCGGCAGAAGGCTGAGTAACGACCATAAATGGGTGATTGGACAGTTCAAAGGCATTCGGAGGTCAAGAAAGGACCAGGTGCATGCCAAAGAGTATCAGGAAAGTGGCAGAGAGTATCAGTATTGCGGTTCAAAGCAGATGAATTCAAAATGGCCCCAGCAGATCTAGCAAGCCGTCATTGAGCCGTATAGCTCACCAACTCACAGATTTTGGCCATTTAAGGCAACAGGACCACTTGAAGGTAGATTAAAGGATTTCAATGCAGATTTATGACAAGTGCAATCGTCCCAGTCACATTTTGGAGCAGCGCTGCTTCCTTAATTGTGCAGTTATCACACAGAGGACAGTGCGTGGCTCAAAGCACTCTTTCAGTCCATTTTTGAAGCTGCAGGAACCTGTGCAGCCCTAAAGAGCCATTTTGATGAGGCTGCTCCCTCATGCACAACTGTTTTAAGTTATTTTATGCATTCATTTCTAGCAGAACTTAGCATTAGAAGCAGTTATTGCACAGATCTTTTTTGATCTATTTTGATAGATATTTTGTAGACATTTCCTCTATATATACCACCCTCTGCACTGTTTTAAGGGTTGGTTGGTTGTATGACTCCTCTAGAGACTCGCTCTATATCTGATATGATTTCTTTAATCAAAGACTGCTTAAAGCTTGGAGGATGGACTGTTTGAAGTGTTTTTAATGGTTGAAGAGTGAATGATGGAATTCATGTGCTGCTATATGGATCAATAAGTGTTTCTCACCTTTGTTATTTCAATTTCATACATGCTCAAGTCACAGAACAAAAGATTGGTCTAGAATTTGCTTAGCTGCACTCTATGCTCAGTTTCTGTGGCTTCTTAATGTTTTCCTCTTGATTTAGGCATAAATATGAATTCCTTTATGGCTCATGTTTGATCTATTTCACATATGAATGACTGTTGTTTAAGAATTCTTAGCTGCTCCTAGATAGAGCTCATTCATCTTCTCTCTGTTAAGCTGAGTGAGAGATTCTTTGTTGCCTCTCATTCCTTAGCCCTCATTCTATCCTTTTGAACGTAAGTGTTCTTTCACGAGCAGCTACCTTGCTCCTCATTCCTCTTGTGACCAAGAAAACACACCAGCAGTCCTACTCCATGACTCCATGCCCAATGGTTTGAAACTTACCACACTATGCATTGCCTCTCTACTTGAAAACCTCGTCCTTCCCACCAAACATAAACAAAACCCCTTGAACTCAATAACTAGCCTAATATCATCTTCAACAAAGATAAATTATAAAGAGAGAGCCCTCTCTGATTGCAGGTAGGCTAGGACCTGCAGTGCAAAGATTAGTTTGTGGTTACCTCGGCCGTATCCTTTAAGGAGCTTTAAGGACAACCTGAGTGATAATAGTAGGAAGGAAACCCTTCATATATCATGGTAAGTAAAAGATGGAGAGGGAATTTGTGAGACAAACAAAAGACAACCCATGGGGACCTTACAATGTGTTGTGCCTCAAGGAAGGTATCAAAATTATTTTACGTGTCTTTGGAAGCAAGGGGTTTGAATACTTCCCCCTAAAAGTGCATTTCATAAGTTGGTAGATATCACAAACTAGGCATAATTCTAATTCAAGAGATAATGACTAATCATACATATGCAGTTGAAATTCTAAATGGGTTTATTAACAAATAGTAGTTTATTGCTCAAGATTGAAATTGTAGAGGGTTAAACACTACATGGAACACAATTTTTGGTTGAAATTTTGAGTATGATACACTTCTCGATTTGGATTGAATTGTTCTCATTAGAAATTGATATAAATATTTATATTATGAATACTTATGGTTAATTCAAAAATAAGTAGGCTTATTGGGATGATTATTTTTTGTCAAATGTTCTTAAAAAGAACTATGTAATTATAAAGTTGACTTGAATGTTGTTATGAACAAAAGAGAAGTCTAGGGGGACGACAATAAGATGGATCCCCTTATTCCATATTCCCTTCATAAGATTGAAGAAGCCAATTTGTTTGACATGGAGCTTAAAAAACCCCCTCCAACATGGAGAAATAATAAGTTGGCAGAGGAGCTTAGTATTGAAAAAATACTTAAGAATTTTTTAACAAATGAAACATCAATATTTAATTATGCTAGGTATAATAGATACTAGACTAGGACTAGTGAGCTCATCTAGCCCTTAACAACCTTGTAATTAGAAGAAAGGAGCATAGTAGAACTTGCTTCCAATCATTCTAGATCTTAGGTGGTGGATTACTAAAGCAATGTCAACCCTGAATGCAACAATAATTTTCCAACTAGAGCTAATGTTACCTCTTACTCTAAGAGGTAATGCATTATATAGATATAGATAAAATATATTTCTTCAACAATTATTTTTACTAATGATCACAAACAATGTAAGAAACAACATAAGATAACATTAAATTTTATAGTAGAAATTATGGAAATTTTTAGGAACCAACCCTCAATGATGGCGTTTCTTTAAGACACCCTTCATAGGAAACAAAGGTGTTGTGCTTGTGCATCTCTTAATAACCCGTCAATTAAAAGAAGGGAGTAGATGTGTTATATCTTAGGTGATGAATTGTCGAAGCCTACTGAGTGGTAATTCCTCTTAATTTATGAGATAATGCATTCAAATAATGATAACAACAATCTATTTTTAAAGGTCGTGTTTGAGTCAAACACCAAATTGGTGTATGAGGTCTCCTAGTTTGTGAGACAAGGGAGTCCCTCTATATAGTAATTTGTATGCTAAAGTCTATGGAGATGTACATACCCTATCCCTTTAGATTTGAAAATACAATCTTCTAGGAAAACCTCACAATGAAGTTGCAAACACTTCCATGCATTTCTTGGATAGTAGCTAGTGTAAATATGTTAGTGCAAATTAGAAAACTAACCTAGTAAAGACATTGAGTATTAACAAGCGTAAAAAATTGATCCCAAAACTTCTTATGTGAATTTCAAATAAGTATTATTATTAATTTAAATCCATGTATTTGAAATCAATTTTTTTAATATGATTTTTTAAATCATTTATTTTTATCTCGCATATTACAAAATTTATATATTAAAAAATTTAAATATATTCAAATTTAATATTGATTTAAGTTGATTTATTTTTTAAAATGATATCTAATATATATTATTATTTTTTTAAATGTAAGATAAATTTAAATTGATAATTCTAAAATAATATTATCTCCTTTTATCTTTTTGTTGGTTGACCTTGAGGGCATTGTTCCGGGATGAGCTTACTCACTCTAGGAGAGAGTCCAACTATCTTATATCATGCTAAGCTAAGGAAAATGATATATCCACATATAGTTTTAGTTAAGGGCATCTTAAAATCAAATATTTTGCATAGTGAATCAGTAGAAATTATTCCAAAGTACCAAAAACATTATTTTATTTTTTCTTTTTGATTTTTAGTGTAAGTTAAAGTTTAATTAAATTATTTAAAAAATTATGTTTTTATATTTATTTATCAAATCATATATATATATATATATATATATATATATATATATATATATATATATATATATATATATATAGATATATAAGATTGTATATCTGGATTGGTGAACACTATTCACCCAATTAATCCAATATTGAATATTACAGCAAATATTATGTAAATTGTTAAATATAAATAAACAACTCCTCTAACCATCTATATACCACTCACCATATTACTGCATAGACAAGTGAATAGTATTAATTCTTTCTTCTCACCAACCATTATTATTAACCCAATTATACCTAAAAAATAAAAAATAAAATCCTAAAACTAACGAAGATGATCAGGAAAACCTACACAGAAAGATTTTACTGACAACATTTTAGCAGTTAGAGGGAAGGTTATTCCATCTCTTAGGAATATTGCTTAAACGGGGTCAGACCTAGAGAGGGAACAAAGACACCATTTATAATATAACATGAATTCAACTGTCTTCAGTAAGAATCACTGCATAAAACAACCTTCGTAATTGAGGATAAAATCTAGCAACCAAAGTGCTACAAAAAATAACATTCATAATTGAGGATAACATTCAGTAGTAATAGAACATAAGGCAATATCAACAATTATATGAATCCGAGAATGAGGAAAAGCAAACTCCTGTAACAAAATAATGCCAGACCCATTATGCTTGGAAAGAAGTGGGTCCCATATGTTGAAATAATGCTTATCATTGGTTATAACCAGCATACCCCGAAGTAGGGGTAAGGGAACACCAAAGTGAATTAGGGTGGTTGTGTTGTTTAAATATTCAGGATTTTTATTTTTGGATGGAAAATAGATACTTCACAAAGTCCATATTCATCCCATACCTCACTAAATATTCTCAAGGATCATGTATCTCCAAATTTAAATTACTTAGTTGTATACCCACCTATAATAATTGCAACTATTTGACCCCTGCTTTTCCAAAGAAAAATAGAAGAGGAACAAGAGACATTGATTAAGAGGGTGAAGAAGAAATGATGAAGAAAAATCAAAGAACAATGTTTGGAAAATGAAGATAATATGAAGATGAAAAGGGGATGTAGGGATGGTGTTGAGCTAGATGGACAAGTGGAGTACATTATAGGATTGAACATAGACCAATCAACAAATGACAAATGTCTTCTTATGGGATGATGGGGTGGTTGTCTCAATGGGATGTTATCCCCTCCACTCGGTTTCAAATCCCATGGGGGAACACCATGGACCGTATTAGTAAGGTTAGAAGGATATGCGTCCAATTGGAGTTTGGGATCCCGACTCCAGTTTTTGGTGGTATCCAAACATTTTGATACTATGTTGAACTATGAGTTTATGATATATGTGACTTGAGCATTGTTACATATATCTGGGTAGGTTTCTAGTTCCCCATCAAACATTTTCCTTTGAAAAAAAAACAAATGACAAATGGTAGTTTGTAGGAAAAAACATAAACCAAATATCAAAATAGAACTAGTTGGTGTTCAAGAGAATCTAAATAAATGATGAAACTAATCAGCCCTAATTATTATTTATAATGTAGGCTTCAAGAATAGTGTATTAGTGATATGTAAAGAGAATATCCCAAGGACTATTGGAATTGGAGGAAATGGAGGATTGCTTCTTGTATTAGGATATTTTTGTGGGTAATTGATACAATTCAATTAGAGGTCGGAAACCATCTATTGAAATGAGATCCATAGTTCAAAGTGCATAAGAGGGTCATCACCTCAATATTTTGCATCAATGATGATCAATTGACTCCCATGAAAAGCTCTTAAGATTGGAGTTCCATCCACAATGCATATGAAACTCACCCATAAGAGTATTAGGAAAAACCTATTAGTGGAGATGAACATTGAAGCATGAAGTCTCTTGAGTAGTCCCTTTGTGATTTCTAATTGTAATCAATCTATATACACAATTTTATTTAGAATCTTCAAGACATAAACAACTAATTGTTTTGGGGGGCTTGGGGTTAAGCTATTTGGTAAATTTGGAATTAAGCCACATTCTAAGATGTAGTGTCTTTTCGTGAGATATTTTTCATTGAAATTTTTTGAAATAAGCAAAGGGAAAATAAAACAAAATGGATTTCTCAATTGTAATTATACAACTTTTTATTTTTATTTTTTAATTTGTCAAAAGCATTAGAGATGATTGGTTTGTGAATGAAAATTGACACATCAACTCACAATGAAAGGATTTCAATTATTGAACAAATTCTCATCATCTTCACTTATTCCATGAATAAATCCTTACCTTCGAAAAATTCCTTTTGTGAAACGACTATGTATAGGGAGTGCTCCATAAGATATGTAGTTTGCAGGATGGTTCATGTTCTCTTATCAATTTCCAATAGCACCATCCAAATCTATACACACCATACCTTTTTGGCACCTCTATAGTGTAAAACCTATCATAATTTAGTTGTCATTTTTCAATTAACATTATCATCATTGGTTGTTATTTGCAAATATGGGTTGTCTCATCACCAAAATTCAAGAAAATCCATGCCACCTAAAATGACTTATTTCCTTTTGGTTTTGGGTAGTTAACATGTTTCCTTATGTCTAAGGAAGGTGATCTCTCAGCTAATTAAAAACAATTTTATGTCTTATGTCAAGATCAAAAGACAACATCAACCTAAATAGTATTTGCAAGATATCAAATGTCCCTTGTGGTCATCATTATTTCTACCTCTAATGGGTCATGTGGTTTCTAGAATCATTGAGCCTTAGTCCCTTACATGAGACCGCATATTACTCTAGATTGTAGTTTAGCCTCTTGCCTGGGAGATATTTTTCATGTAAAGCTATGTAACTAGTACATTATTGCACCGAGAGGCGCTCTACAACCTAGTATGGGGTAGATGTCAAGCCTAAATGTTTAACATTTAACATTTAACAAATTTAATCTAATGGCAATGTCAGCCATAATTAAAAAATTGATATAGAGGTAGATGTGTAAGATTAAATATTTAAAATTTAACATTTATATGCGAGCTCAATTAAAAAATAATAAAAAGGTTAAAAGTAATATAGATCCAAGTATGGTGGAGATATTGTAGTATAAGTTAACCTCTCCAAATAAAAAATTTTCTTCTTTAACACTCATATTGCTATTCAAAGAAATATCTCCAGAATTCTTGGCATTCAGAGGGACTCCCTCCCCTCAAATTATTTAGGAATTCCCCTCACGGCAAAGCCCCTACACAAAAGCATTTGGGAACCGCTAATCAACAAATGCAGGATAAAGTCAAAAGTTGGACAAGCAGATCCTTAAACCTGGCAGGCAGACTCGTGCTGACAAAGGTGGTGCTCCAATCAATTCCAATTTTCATGCTTTCAGCACTTCCAGCCCCTCTGGGAGTTTTGAAGCAATTCATAAATATCCAAAGAGACTTTCTCTGGGGTAGGGAGGAAGCGAGAAAGAAGTGGGCCTTAGTCTCTTGGGAAAAAATCTTTAAACCCAAGAATCATGGGGTTCTCAGCCTAGATGACCAGGAGATCCTAAGTAAGGTCCTAGGCGCCAAAATATGGTCGAGGTGGGTCAAAAATCCTAAGGCTCAATGGGCAAGTATATGGAAAGAAAAATACGCTAGCTCCTGGCACCACTCTGATATGATAAGGATGTCTGGTAACATTAAAGGCTCTGCCATTTGGAATAAAGCGTGGGGGAACAAAGGCCTCGTTCAAAAAAATAGCTTTTGGGAAATCAGAGAAGGAGAACTTGCTCTTTTCTGGGAGGACAAATGACAACAAGAACCGAAACTGTTAAGAGAGGAATTTTGGAACCTTAAGCAGGAGATGGACACCCAAGGTATGACTAGAGTGAAAGATTTTGGGAGCATTCACACAACAATGGGAAATGGAGGACTTGGAAGGTGATAGACTGCAAGAATGATGGATTGATGGAAACAAAATCTGAGGCTCTTGGACAAATTTTGGAGCAACGTATGATCTTGGTGTCTGAAGGGCAAGCCCAACTCAGATGGGGAAACAATAGTAAAGGCATCTTCAACATTAAGGAAGCAAAAAATATTCTCCTTGAGCTGGTAACCCAAGCTCTGAACAGAATCTGGCTAAACCTCTGGAGACATCAGGGCTGGATAAAGATCAAACTCTTCATGTGGTTGGTTCTGCAAAGGAAAATCTTGACTTGGGACAACATTCGAAAGAGGGGAATATTTGGTCCTTCTATATGCCAGCTCTGTAAAGCCCAAGAGGAAACTATGGAACACCTTCTCAATAGCTGTAATTTCACTTCCAGACTATGGAATGCTTTTGCAACATCTTTCAACAATCTCACAGGGATAAAGAGAGTATTATCAACACCCTTACTAGATGGAGGAAAAATTTCTCAGATAATGAAGTTCTCAACTTAGCCTGGGCTCTCATGCCAAGTTTTATTATTTGGAACATATGGAAAGAAAGGAACAAGAGAATTTTAAAAAATGAAAAGAATCCTGCGTCTCACCTGTTTGATCAGATCTTAGAGCAGATCAAGGAGATGGTCAACTCAACAGTAAAAAATCTTCCTAAAAATCCCCCCACAGGAGCAGACTTGAGAACTCTCAGACTGTTAGGTCTGTAGGGGATCACCCCTATAACCCAGTTCAGAAGTGCAAGAAAAAGGGAGTCGGAAAAAGAATACTGGCAACCTCCTCCAAGAGGTTTTTGGAAATTCAACATAGATGGAGCCTCCAAAGGCAACCCCGGAACAACGAGCTTTGGGGGAGCTCTTTGGGATGAAGAAGGTAATATCCTCTCTCTATTCCATTGTCACTTAGGAAGAGCGACCAATAACATGGCAGAATCAATGGCGATGGAGCAATGCTTAGATTTGTTGAAGCAGGCAACTACTACAATGTGATCATTGAAGCTGACTCAGAGCTGGTTATTAACTCGGTTAAAAGAATCAATTGTGATTCTGAGCCGCAGAAAGTATCGCAGCACTGGAAGTTAATCCGGGTGTTCCAGAGAATTCAGAGTCACTTGCAAGAGCTTTTCTCTGTCAGATTCAACCATATGAGTAGGAAGGCTAACAAGCTGGTGGATTTCTTGGCCAACCAAGGGGTCAGTTGCAAGGAAACCAAAGTGGAGACAGGGTGGCAAGTTATGCCATTTGACAATCTGAAAACTCTTTGTCTCAAACTTGCGGAAGAGGACAAAGAAGCGTTTCGGGTTTCTACGGAAAAAGGAAGAATTCAATGAGATATCCTTAGTTGAATATCCCCTCTTTAAGCAAACAGGTTGGAGGAAGCAAATGGAGGCAGGCATCAGATGCTTTGACAACACCAGTCTCCGAAATCACCAGCTCAAGCTAGGCAACTGGCTTCGTTCCTTCAGGATTCAATTCAAATCCTGAGTGTAGACACTTTACCCTCGACAAGGTGGAGTGGATCGATGGGCTCAACTTTCCTATGGTCTTGAATGGGGCTCAGTATATTAGAAACTACTACTGTTACCATGGTTCCGCCAGGAGAAGGGACAAACCGCGTCCCAAACGGTTTAAGGGTGATTGCACCACTTTTGATCGTAAGGTGGTTTATGGCGATTGAGAGTGATGCACACATTTGTCGACATGTGGAGGAGAGAGGAGGAGCGAAACCGCCCTCATCGCACAGTAAATCTCGGGCATGTCCACGTTGCGAAGTGGGGCTCGTCCGTCGATCGGCGCGGTGTGGATCAACGGTCAGATTTGACCGAGCGTTTTTGTTGGGGTGGTGCGTGGTCCAATGTACGGCTAGCCAAAAAAGTCAATTTTTTGCTGAATTGGAACTCCAGCTTATGGGATAGAGAGATAGGTTTTTGGGCTGTCGGATGTAATGACAGTTGTGTGGGAATGGGGAGGTCTAGTCAGCATGTCTTCGAAAGACAATTCTCTCTTTGGTGACTGGGATATTCATGGTTTATAGGTGAGTGATAGGGTCTTGAGGAAAGCCTTGGCTGGTTTTTCTTTGATCCGGATTCCTTTATCGAGTCTTAGTCATAGGTTAAGGGCCATGCCACGGAGGGCGTGCAACCCTATTTTGGGTCCACAGGGTTTGATGGACTGTTGTAATATTTGTAAATTATTTTTTATTAATAGTAATGAAAGGAACGTCTCTTGCCTTAGCAAGAAAAAAGATATTGTAGTGTAAACATTTAAATCTTGGCTTGATAAAAAATTAAAAGTAATATCAATAACAAAATTCAATTTGTTATATTATAATTTTGTTTTGCAGGTCAGCTCATCCCCTCCAAGTTAGAAATTATGCTCAAGTAAAGTGGATAAGTAAACATTTGGCTCCAATAGAAAAACTTTGGTGGGTAGTAAAAGTCTACACATTTAGAATTTTACTTCTACATAAGTGTTAAAGAAAGCATAAATGATGGTGGGAAGTAAATCCTGTAAATCTTATTCCTATCCATTTTTTATGCAAAGATCTGCTTAAATTATGGTGGAAAGGAATTGTTGGCAAATATATTATTTATTTGAGTATAAGTTATTAGTATTTTATTTTTGGAAGTTTTTTTGCAAAGCGTAAGAAAAAAAATCACTTACACAAATATATAAAAACCATGCATGAATATTGCAATGATATCCATAAATTATGGCATAAAATATGCAAGTCAATTATCCACATGACATTGCATTATGAAAATGCTCCAATAAGACCTCAAGTTATGGTCCAATCAAATGTTTGAAAATTATTTTTTTAATAATATCGAAAAATAAATATTTATTTTTCAAGGTAAACATTATAATTTGCATTATTCAATGCTAAACCAATAGTGATCAAACAAATCAATTCTTAGAGTCTTTCCTTGGTAGGGACTAATAATGATTCCATGATCATATTTAAATTTAATTCATAAGCACATAAAAACTAATGCTTACAATAAACCTACAATATAACAAGTTTCTTAACCATGGATATCCACCCCCACTTTGCCATGGATATTATTAACTTGTAAATAGGTTTTGTTACAACACCATGACTTATAATACCACACGCTGAAAAACCATAACTCATTTCACAATAAAAAATTAAAATGTAAAATAATTTAGACATTAAATATAGCATTGATTACATAGAGTGAAAATTCTCCGTAATATGGGAGAGATGGAAAATGAGCGAGAGAGAGATAGAGGGAAAGATGGATCCAACCTAGATATGGTATGTGTATATAAAAACCATCCTAGATCCATCTTAACCCTAGATCTATTAAACACTAGAGGGATCAAATATCTTTTCACTTTAAAGGAGGTGTGTATCTCAAGATATTTGATCCCTCTTGGTGTTTGATAGATCTGGGGTTAAGATGGATCTAAGCTGATATAAAATAATTACGCCATAAGGTGTTTCCCTTTGAAATGAACTCCCCTCCCGGGTCACCTGTCCCTTTATTTACCTTTGATTTAGGTGTTAGATGATATAAAGAGCCTCCACCATCCGATTAAAAGCGAGTACTAGTTAGTTACAATTATCTAATGAAATTCCAATTCCATATCACATATGATAGACTTAGAGTACAATTAGAGTACTAGAAAAATCAGTGGCAAAAAGGATGTAAATTCTGAGGAATAATTACAGTAGAAATCTCTGCAAGGCTTCTTCGCGTTGGGGTCCGGGTATGGGAGGCAACAAGGTGCCAAGAGGCAGATAGGCTGTAAAGTTTGAAGAATAATTAAAGCAACAGTCTCTGCAAGGCTTCTTCGGGTTGGGCCTAGGTATGGGAGGCAACAAAGATAGGCTGTAAAATCTGAAGAATAATTACAACAATAGTCTCTGCAAGCCTTCTTTGCGCTGGGGCCCCGGTATGGGCGGTGACATCAAATCCCTAGGGCGGTGCTCGGTTGTTTCGAAAAATTTTAACGGTTTGGTGCCGCAGGTGGAGGATGTCGTGGTGAAGGTGGACTGTGTGATATCTGGTGAGGAGAAAGGGGGTTTGAGCCACAGGAGCAGGGGATTTATAGGTCTTTTGTGAAACTTGTGATCGGTAGTATAGTTAAGCCCTTACAGGCATTGCAACAGATCCTCGGGACGAAGAAAGGAGTTCTTGCCGAGGTTTCACATCATTCCCCTGGCGAGGTGTTGAAAAACTTCAAGGAGATTCAAAATCTTCACATTGAGCTTCCCGATAGGGAGATTGGCATTGGGGACAACGTGTCATTGAGGTGGAGAGCCGAATTTGGTAGTACGCTTGAGAGATGCATGATATTGGGATCCACATCGTATCTCTGCGAGAACAATTCGAGGAAAAATCCTCGTTCTCCTATTCGAAGAACGGAGGAATCTAACCAGAGTTTGGACGATAATGGCAGTATACCAAAATCATTCTACACAGATGTTGGTTGAAGCTGAGAGTAATTTGGACCATAATCTCGTTAATAACTACCAATAACTCAAATTTCTCTTATCAGGTAATAAAATAATAACCTAATAAACAGATAACAAAAATAAAAATAAATAACTAAGTAACAGAAAAAATGCCCTACCTTCTAAGAGGTATCTGCAACAGGTCTAGAAAAGAAGTCCACTGGCTAAAGACAACACCTTTCAGACCTGAGGCCTTGAGCTCTTGCAAATGTTTAAGTAGAGCCAAAACCTTTGATGATTCTATCCAGTTTGTCTCGTTAACCTTGAAACAACATTATGACGTACAACAATTACAGTGTAACAGAGAACATCTTCGAACCTGAAGTTCTTGATTTGCAAACATTAAATAAACTAAATGTTTGAATTCAATGCATGCAAAGAGTATTGAGAACGATTGTGAGAAGAAAAAAAAATCTTTTTGTGATTGGTGGCAATATCTCGGTTACTATCCATGCATTCCTCATTTGGATTCTCTATAGAATGAACATATCATGGG
The DNA here is from genome assembly GCA_031772625.1 of Pinus tabuliformis. Lineage (NCBI taxonomy): Eukaryota > Viridiplantae > Streptophyta > Pinopsida > Pinales > Pinaceae > Pinus > Pinus tabuliformis. The sequence goes on along the minus strand of CM062817.1, from coordinate 721,585,282 downwards.
GTAAAAGTAAAGTAGCCTATACTAAGTGCTAATTTACATTTTTTTAACTGAATTTGATTTTACATAGATTTGGGTAAAGACTCCATTATTTATTATATTAAGAAAGTGTCTCTGTAAAGACTTCATTATTTATTATATTAATAAAGTGTTGGTAATATCTAAGGTTGTATTTAGCAAGAATACTATATTTTCCTTTTTAACCCTGAACATGTCATTCATATATATATTTAAGTTGAAGATTGAGAGTGAATGGGTGCACTTTCAAGGTACTTTTTGGGATAGGTTACTCATTAATTGACTTTAGCTTACTAAAAAAAGATAATTATGGATTTAAGATGAATATAAAATGGTTCAATTTTTTTTTTTTTAAACCTTATCACTTAGCTATGTATGTATGTAATTATTTATTTTTTGATGATGATGCTCAAGATTTGTGGATAACTATGTGTTCTCAATGAGATGCACATTGTTACATTTTTCTTTGGATCATTTTCTACAGGGTTGGACACACTAATGAACAAATCTAGGCCCTTCAATAGGGAAGTGATGGTACACTTTTTCTTTGGAATTTTAATGGATTAATTATGAGGGAGTAAGAGTGGAGTATTATTTTATCTTCAACAATCTACTCTAAGTGGTTTGCACATTTGTTAGATAGTTTCATTTCACTCTTAAATAAAAGAGGCTGCAAACAAGAAATTTTAAAATCTTAATTGAAAGCATGATATACAATTCAATTTGTAGCTTTGGTTGTTCACAACTTTTCTTCAATTGTGCCTTGGTGACATATCTCTTACATGGACACTTTTCAAGGTTACAAAGAGCCTTTGCGCATATTATGAAGGTCTCTATTCTATGGAGGATGAGATCCAAAGAGCCTTTGCACATATTACGAAGGCTTCTATTCTATGGAGAATGAGATCCTTACGAAGGCTTCTATTCTATGGAGAATGAGATCTATTGCTTCTATTTTATGGAGAATGAGATCCTTACAAAGGCTTCTATTATATGGAGAATGAGATCTTTGACCTGTGCAGAGATTATCGTTTTCTTCCCTTTATTAGTTAGTGCCTTAGGGCATTTACCGTTTTCTTCCCTTTATTAGTTAGTGCCTTAGGATATTTATCTTTTTATTCCCTTTATTAGTTTGTGCCTTAGGAAATTATAGTTTCCTCTTACATTGCCACATTTCATGTTTGTAAAAGAGTCACCACTAGTGTTATTAAATAAATGTTCAATGGTTGGTAACATTTTTTGCAAGTACTTTTGTTATCTATTTACTTTTAAATTATTTTTTTTAGTATAAATATTTTGTGTTTGGTTTACAATAGATATTATGAACACATAATTGCTAGTAATCACCGAGAGGGAAAGTTAATCCTTTAAGAGACTCTTTGAATTTTCAAAAAATACCCAACAAAATATTCATCATATGAAGCAATGAGATTAAAGAACAACACTAGTGCATTTATATATCAATAGTTTATGAGATACAATTTCAATCATTAACATTCACCACCATAATCCAATTGGTAATAACTAAGTTGTCTTTAAATACTTGCATAAGATATCTAATATCAATGTGACAATATATATCCACCATGTTATACATAATTGATTAGATTGAGTCTATGAAAATTGGTAAGATCACTCAAACAAAGGTCATGAGATGAGATAAAGATAAGATAATTTTAATGTCCAATCTATGTTTGACACTCAAATCAACACCAAAATGAAAAATTCCAAATGGAAAATACAACAGGGGTATATTTTCTCAGGAACTACCTAACCTATATAAGTGTTTTCCTCTAACAAACCCTTACCTAAAATTAAACATACATGAACACTAAACCAATATGGATGGGAGAAGAAAAACTAACAAGGGAAAAACCTTGTCTTAAGCTTGTCAATTGTGTTCTTCCCTTCATTTTGGGAAATGGCTATGACGCTATCAGTATTAATATGATAAAAATGCCATTTGGAGCTAGAAGGTAAAGAGAAATCAATTACATTATGCCAAATTTATAGATTCTATAACCTTTCCAACATGGGTTTCCTCTTAATCTTCAAAGATGTTCTTTCAAGTTTCAATAGACACATATTTCATAGACTTTGAATAAATACAAGTAGTAGATTACATCAGATAAGATAAATAATATTAACATTCTATAACCTTTCCAATATGGGTTGCCTCTTAATATTCAAAGATGCTCTTTCAAGTTTCAATAGACACATATTTAATAGACTTTGAAGAAATACAAGTTTCAATAGACACATATTTCATAGACTTTAAATAAATACAAGTAGTAGATGACATGAGATAAGATAAATAATATTAACATTCTATAACCTTTCCAATATGGGTTGCCTCTTAATATTCAAATATGCTCTTTCAAGATTCAATAGACACATATTTCATAGACTTTGAAGAAATACAGGTAGTAGATGACATTAGATAAGATAAATGAGAAAGTAGAATCAATAATAAGCACCTTTAGGCATCCCTAGGGCTAATCCAAAATCATAAACCAAGCTAAAATAATTAATACATAAGGAAGGCAAAGAAGATTAAGGTCAAATATAAAGGATTGAGAATTGATACTTTTAAATGACTTCCTTGAGGGTAGGATTTAAAACTGGAAACTAGATATGCTCCCATCTTTTCAAAAGTAAAAATCCCATATGTTTCTCCTTAGAATTCAATGAATTTGAAAAATTATTTAGAACACTAAGGAGGAGTAATCACAATTTTGACTTGATGAAAAGGTACATGGAACTTGGAAATTTTCTATTAAACCCTCACTCTTTCAAGAAATAAGACCATATAATGTTGGTCTAAATCAACAAGAGAAGGATTTATTGAGGAAAAAAACTTAGGATATTTAATATACTACTCACAAACAAAAACATTACATAAACCCCATTCACAATCGACATTCTAATAGAACTTGACTCCATACTATACATGCTCCTTTGAACATGACTTCATAGCACATAAATTATTATCCTTGGCTTCTAATAGACAATAGAAAAGCATTATTAGAGGCCCCAAAATGCTGACAATTATTCAACATTAGTTGGAGACTCTTTGAACTCACTAAATATATACTTGAATTTACAGATGTTTAAAATCGCTCAAATCTCCCCACATGCCTTAAAATCAGAAAATTTTCACTGGTCTTCAAATAATTTGGGAAAACTATTATTCTCAGCATTATAAAAGCACTCAAATCCTCTCTACCAAGGGAATTTTTTTTAGTCAGGATGTTGCATACAACCATCAATTTCTGGTTACAACTTTGTCAATTCAACTTATTGGATAAACCCAGTCAATCAAAATGAGAATATTGATTCTATGTTGTGGAGCAATGACCAAATGCAATTGTGCTATAATTGTATTCATTAATGAGAAACACTCAAATTTGTGGAAATGCATATAGGATAATTGCTTTCAAAGTTAGCCTCTTTGACTGGAACTCATGGCCAAATGTTTGGACTCAAGGCATTAAGCATGTCATATTCATGGTTGCAAATCCAAGTGGCTTGTGAGTATGACTAAAACATGAGTGTGCCTACTTCAGACTAGGGAGTCACCAAAGGGCCAAATTCAAAAATTTTATGTAAGTTTATGGAGGCCATTGTAAACCTATTGTAAATGTGGTATTTATTTATCACTCAACATTTCTAAGTGTAGAGGCAATAATTTATATTACAAAGGAAACAATTCCAAATAGAAAACATTTAGATCACAATAACATATCACATCTCTGTTCATCTATGCTCTTCTTCCATATGCTACCAACTTACGACATTTTCTCTGCAACATCTGGTGCAAATGCTAGTTATTAAAATATTTTTGAGTATCATTGTCCTTCATTACCTTGATAGACAAACCACCTTGAGATGAAATGAATAATGTTGGCATGAAAAAGATGGTATATAATAATTATTAAAATATTTTTGAGCATCATTGTCCTTCATTACCTTGATAAACAAACCACCTTGAGATGAAATGAATAATGCTAGCCTGAAATGTGTAGCCTATGACTTTGTTCGGTTGCACTGTTTATATCCCAAGCTGATAAATAAGATTACTAATCAAGTGATGGTTGTTGTTTGTTTTCTTTGCTTGAACTTCAAATGCCTTTTTGGTAGTTGGCTTATAGCCAAAACAAACTTAATAGATAATTGTCCAATCTTTAATCATTTGCTATAGCAAATTCCAGATTCACTCTTTTCAGTGTAAACATATTCAAGCAAAAAAAATTGTGAAACAAAATGTGCTCCACCTTTATTGTTCCAAACTATAACCAACTTAAAATTCCAAAATAACTCTATATTGATCTTCATAACAAAATGCATAAAAATATATGACTCCTCAAAATAAAAAAAACGAAATTTAAATTTAGTCTTCATTTATCATCTCTCACAATATACAAAAATATGATTTATTTTAAGTTATAACCAATCTTTTAAGATAATTTCAATTTTTCATTCCATTCAGAATATTATAACTTTTAATTTCAACTTCAAATACTAATATTGGTTGGTATTTTATTTTTAAGTATCGATGATGGCAAGATAAAATACTTGCGCCCTCGATTAACACTTTATTTCTAGTCACCTGTGTTATCAGGCAGCCCGATAGTTATTATTTATCTAGTACCGCACGCGTGTTTTTTTTTTAAGTGGTATGCCCATTAGCTGCCATGGATGACGCTGCAAAGATATCAAAATGTAAAAATTATATTTTAATGTTAAAAGAGTATTGACATTTATTCAAAATTTTAAAATATCTTATTAAAAGCCACGTCACTTATTAAAAGTATATTCACAAATTACAATGAAAAGGATAATACTAAATCTTCATGCACTTGGCCTCACGTAACATATCTTGATGCAAATCCCAAGCTTCACTAAACAATCACATGAAGACCAAATAACTCTGACATGACAACTAACAGTACAGGAAACTAAGTTCCAAAAACAGAGTCTAATTATAATGGTCGCCACGTACAATGAACCTGCATGAGCGAAAAATGATGCACAATTGCTAAAGGGTATCTTCCTCCCTGCATAACAGGCTCTCCACAGAGCTGGGCCGACTTCCTTTATTTAAGGCATCATTTCTACACCATATAGTGAACGTGATTCCGCTGATTTGGTGGTCATATGTCAAATTCAATTGGCAGCTGGGCCAACTTCTTTCCTTTAATTAAGGCAGCATTACTGCACCATATAGTGAACGGGATTCCTCTGATTTGGTGATGATATGTCAAATTCAATTGGCAGTTGGTCCACAATCACACAGTGCTCATGTATTTCCTAGCGCTGAAAGGACAACAAGAAGTCTTCCGGAAAATGACTCGGAAAATGACTCTCTTTATGTGTCATTGGTGAGAATTCCCATGACCATGTGGACGTCCTGTGCAAGTAGTATTGATGTCAAATAAAGTGGAGAAATATTTTTTTAAAGAAGAAATCGTATTTGGAGCAGCTTCCAAGACCATGTTTTTCTTCTTTAAAATTGGACTACAAATTTTCTAAACCTCAAACTTCCTACCTAACCGTTATCTTTAAATGCAGTCACATCCTAACCATGTGTGTCTCTGTAACAAAGAAATTGCGGCTGTCGGCAAAAATAAATTGCACCACGCCAACCGCTGGTAGCAGGAAGGCTACAAAGTAATGGACATGTAAGCAATAATATTAATGGAATACAGCGCGATTTGCAATAGAACCGCGAATGGGACGGTTCTATTAGGTGAGACTACACGTCGACTTTTATGTTAGGCTATTGCTTTTAGTCAAGCTATTTATTTTAGGCTTATGTTTCCTGCGAACAACTTAGGAAACCTAGTCTTAGATGGAGGGTAAAACTACACTTATAAGAAAGGCCATGCCACTCTAGGCTAGTAGTATCTATTTGGTGAATGAGTATTTCACTACTGCGAATGGCATATGCATTTTTTGGCATGAGAAGCTAGTTGATATCATATAGTGAGTTTTAAATAGTGAAATAAATTTAATGGAAAATTTTTTTGTTTTCCATGTCTTAAGTTTATTTATATGTATATATGGATTTTGAATTTAATGGTGCAAGTTGTGGGTGTAAGTTGTGTTAAGTAAAGTAATTAGTTTCCTAAATGAAATATTAAATGGTTCAATAAACATTCAAGCCATGAGGGGTTTACTGGGATATCTATTGAATTGTTTTGATGAAGAAACACTCATCCTCAAATAATTGAAAGGAAAAAAGCATCTAGAACATAGACTCTAGGAAATTCAATGCTAATAAAATACCAAATATAGATGAAGTAGTCTTGGAATGTTTCACACTATTATCAATAAAAAACGGAAATACTAAGGTGTGCATGTGAGGAGTTAGCTAGTAAAAAGAAAATTGTGCAACTAGTATTGGCTAGTCTTAGGTCAACGATAACAAAAAACAAATCTAAAAAAAAATTAAAACTATGTTAAAATATGCAACTAATACTTTTTACTTTAATATGGTATTAAATTATTTTTATATGGTTAAAAATAATTTTTCTTTTACTAATTCTGTTATGTTTCATAATTTATAAGCATTAGTTTACAATTCCTATATATTGTATGTTATGTATTTGTTAGCTTTTATTGTGCATATGCTAGATTGGAATCTATTAAAAAAAAAAACAAATTTAAGTATGAAATTGTGTTCCAATATTAAATATTTTGGATAAATGTGTTTAGACAATAATACAATTATGAAGATATGAATGATAATTGAGTATTTGTAGATAATGTGAAACTCATTTTAGAAATATTGAATTATTGAAATTAAATATGATTGAAATTTCATTTATAAAAGATTTTTGTATTATTTATATAAGAAAATTTCCTTCATCATTAAAAGTATTAGATATTTTTAATAGTATGACACTTGATATATATTGTATGTTTAATTGAAATTATTAAATAAAAAAATGACAATTTGAAAAATATTGATTGACATGTACTAAATGGCATGAAACTCAATCATTATGCATCTTATACATTTGTTACTTTCAATAGATCAATAATGAGTTGTGTTTATTTTTGTTAAAACATACTATTAGTTTAAAAAAATATTAGGAACGAAAAATTGCTAATTAGATATTTTCACATTTTTAAAGTATGATTTTGCATTTTGAAATTTGGCATTTTTTATTTAATGTAGTTTTGCAATTTTGGAATCTAATATTGATACGTTTAGAACCAAAATTTTCACCTTGGAAATTGACCAAGTATTTTTCACTTTGGAAACACCAATTCTTCTTTATCTTAAAAAGGGCTTATACTGAAACTAATCCAAATTTAATAAAATGTTCATTGCAACCAAAGAATTTATATGAAGGTGGGGGTGGGGCGAGACAATGTGTAAAATGCACATTGTATTCCCTTTCCCCTCGTCCCTTTCTTAATGCACAATGCCCTTGCCTGCGCCCCACCATGCAAATTGTCTCTCCCCATCTTCATTGCACCACTACTTACAAAATTCACTTATTGTCTCTCGCAAATCCCACTTAAAAAATACTTACCAAATTCTCATCATTCGATCCTTATTTATTTATGATGCATTAATCCCCAAAGATTTAGATATATGTAATGGACATGATTTCAATTAATTGTAACATTGAGAAAGGTGAAAAAAGTAGTATTAGAATGGGTGACAAAGAAGCGACAAGAAATAGATCATGATTTTAAGGTAACTAAGAAGGAGGTTGTAAACTTATTTGAAGGGAATGGAAATGGAAAATTTTGTGAGGATGATCGGTTGAAGTTGAAAGAGTTAGAAGGAAGTGATAAAAAAGATGTTGGTTTGGAGAATAGGAGAATGACATATGAAAATTTGATTCATTTGGATAAAACAAGGTGATGAACATATAATGCTTTTCCATGATTATGTAAACCATTGAAAATGGATCAAAACTATCTTATAAATGAAAAAAATTGAATGTAATTTGGTTAATAGATTCTTTGAGATTGTTGATGTAAGGACTACATATTCTAAATATACCTTTAAGGAGTCACTGAAACAGATATTGCTTAAATATTAAAGATTTCATCTTTCCTTCATGGCTCTGAGGCGTTTTCAACATTTCACACTCCCACACTATCTACTAGGGCCCCCTCATAGCAACACTCACCCCTCACTACTCACAACCTAACCCCCTCCACGCAGCAAAAAAATATTCCTATGCATGCCCATATTACCACGCAACCCCAAATATCACCCCCCAAATGAACTTAACCATACCCCAGCCCACGCAATCCCAACTGCTGTTAGGCACACTCCAAACCACGTCTATAATCCAACCTGCACTATCCCAACCTTTGAAAACAGCAACACAACAAAACTATAATAGTGAACCTATAGATAAGATGGTCATAAATTTATCCAACCTTCAACTAAATGAACACATCATAAAATTATTAAAAAAAGGATTAAATTTTTCCACCACACCACGCAGGACTCAGCTCTTAAACTAAGCACCAAATATGCATAGAAGATACACGAATCTTAGCTAGGAGTGATCACTACTTCATAAGGAAATTCAGAGAAGCCGTAGAAATTAGCAAACACCCTAATAACCTCAATAGAGACAATGGATGGACCCTAAGAAAAAACTAGATTCCAACCCTAGCATCCAAATCTACCGCCACCCAACAATAACCCCCTCCAATTAACCTAAAAATATAATCCATTCTAACTAAATTAACACACTATGACCTTATTAAAATATAATTTTACAATAAACATCAATTGGAAATATCTTAACCTTAATAAATCTGCAACCTAGAACATTATATATGTAGCCTTAATATTCAATCAAAACACATAGTTAAAAGTAATAAAATTAACATATAACATAGTAAAAACAATTACAATAATAACTAGAATCATAACAATTAAAATTAATAAACAATTAAAATGAATAATCAATTAAAATAAATAAATAAAATGAAATAAATATAATAATTTTAATTAATAAATTAACCAAAATACATATACATATTTAATTTTAATTATTAAATTAACATAGATATGTATTTTATTTTTAATTAATAAATTAATTCGAACTATAATGACTTTAATCAATAAATTAATTAGGATTAAAATAATTAATAAATAATTAATAAATAAACATGGACAAGTGTTTTAATTTTAATTAATAAACTAATTAAAATTAAAATAATTTAAATTAACTAAAAAATTAGTTAACCAGGATATGTATTTTAATTTTAATTTATAAATTAATTGAAATTAAAATAATTAAAATAATAATTCATTAGAATAGGACCAGAGACATATTAAAATAAAAAATTAAAACATAAGTTAATAAGGATCATAACAATTAAAATTAATAAATAATTAAAATTAATAATTGAGTAAAATAATAAATTAAATAAATATAATGAAAGAAATATAAGCATAATCCATACATATGTATTTTAATTTTAATTAATAAATTTAATTAATTAATAAATAAACATGAATATGTATTTTAATTTTAATTAATAAATTAATTAAAATTAGAATAATTAAAAGAAATAATTAATTTAAAAAACAAATATAGTTAAATTAAGTAAAGCAAATATAATTAAAATAGATAGAATTATAACATGAAATAATTAATACTAATAAAATTAACAATAATACAATTAAAAATAACTTAAAGATCTGTCGGCTAAGCATCTCTTGCATCCCTACATATATTTGACAAATAAGACCAGTCTTTCAATTAATTCTCTCACATCCTGAAGATGAACCACTGTTGTTGGTTTGAAACGTCGATCTAAAAAGAAATTGAATGTGATGGATTCGGAAGAAAATCTACACAAACTATAAACAATAATTGCATCATTTAAAAATACAATAGTTTAAGCCCAAATGAGTGGATAGTGGAGTCCTTTTCTTCTTTATTATTATCTTTTATTACATAGAATGCTTTAAAGGTTATTAAGAAGTTGTTTTTTAATTTTCTTTAATCGACAAAATATAAAAATGATCACAACTTGTTAGTTAAATAGAAGAATGTAGCCATGTCAAGTAAATATGGGGTTACGGTTTGAAAAATGAGCATGTGTTTGGATTATATTTAGAAATCAAAAAGTTTTGGAAGGTCCTGAGCAAAAGAGGATTAAGGAGACATGTCATAGAATATAAATATATTTCTCAAGAGTGATATTTAGAGTGGATCAACAAACCTAAGAAGTCTAGGGATGGACAGAATCAGTTTCATAATTTTTGGTGATTGAGGATCACTTAACCTAAAAGGTTGGATCAAGAGAAATTGTGAATCTTGGAGTTGATATTATTTTAAGTTTTGGTGACAAGTGACTATTATCAAAGGTAATTATCAAAAGTTGCTATTGTGTTCCTACATCAAATGGGGCTATTCATATTGAACAAATAAAAATTGTAAGATTATCAAGTAAATGAATGGACAACTATATTAACTATCTCATAAAAGGGCATACTATATTAAGGAATGAACAAGACTCATTGACATATGGTATGAATAGAATTCAAGGTGAATCCACTACTAAATTGAGTTATAAGTTCATGGTTATGTTAAATAATATTAAATCTTGTTAATGGTAGAACAAGGTTATGAAATTACAAGCACCCCCTTTTTTTTGGGTGGCTTGCTCTTATGAACGAAGTGTTCACTTGAGAACTGTTATAGAAAAGGAACTAACAAGCATCAAGCATTTCCATACTTTGTAGACTCATCCTTTTACTAATTACCCTTTTTCAAAGGATATATGAAAGGAGATGGAGAAAATTATAGCTGTGGAAAATGCGTGGAAAGGCCTTCGAATGAAGAGTGTTTATGATTTGGCTTTGAGAAAAAGGAGTTAATATATTATGAAGTTGTACCATGCTTAATATAGGCAGGTATTTGATGGGAAAGAAACTCTATAGTCTTTGAGAGTAAGCATTTACCTTTCTTTCAAAAATTCTATGCATTGGACTTAGAAGTGTATAACTTAGGATTTAGAGGTTTTTTTAGGTATATTTGAAAGTTTATGGTATGACACTATTTTGACAGAATTTATTAAAGGGATCAAAATTTTAATTCTAATAATACTAATAGAGAATTTTTTTTTTTTAAATGAATACTTTATAAGATTTAGAATGAATTTATTTGATAGAATATATATATTAAACTACAAGATTTTTTGTTCATCAATAAAACCAATTTACACAAAAAATAGTTTCAAACTCATAGCGAACCTTACACTCCATACTTCAAAAAATAAAGAGACACAACAATAAAACTATTATTGAAGATAGTAAGAGACTAACGACCATTTTCCAACCATCTGATACATCACCCAAAAAGATAATATAATTCATACCATAATACTCAAATCCAAGACGTGGGAGCATTTCTAGAATAATATAACCTCCATTGTTCTCCACAGACCATACATCACTTAGGAACGAAACAATAGTGCACACCCAAAGAACCTTGTCTGATAAAGCATGACTGAGGAAACTTCAAAGTCATAAGTGTTACTGCATAGAAGTTTCCTCTCTCATTGAGGGAAAATCAAAAGCACACCAACCAATTAACATCATATCGAGATCATAAACAATATGTGAAAATAGAGGTATAAGGAGAAATGGATGCCAATAAACATAGTCGACTAGGGTGAAATGGATGCCAACCTAGACTCCAAAATAGTAGGGAGAAGTGCTAAGATAACATAAATGAACTAGCCAATGATTGGTCTAAAAAATATCCAACATTACAACACCATCTATGAATCGAAGCAAAGACATGATATTGAAATGGCTACTCTCATCAACAATAAATAAAATCCAGCGGGGCCACGAAACCACCTCATGCCCAACAATCCCATATTTCAACAAACAAGAGCACCACTGTGTAAGAAAAATAATGATATTGGGACAAACCAAGTTTCCCGATAAAATTGCACTTCATAGACAAGAATCATAAGTCATTTTGTTGAGTGTAAAAGCCAAAACAAGTTGAAACCACCATGACAAGATCATACCTGGAGATTGATTTCCAAAATGGGAACAAAAATGCATAATACCAACCAATGTTATTCATGGTAAGATTATAGTGAGATCCTAAGCACTATCAACTAACATGTCAATAGGATCACCTAGCGGATCAGTGAGATCACTTGAAGTTGAATTCGACACCAAAGAGCATTCCACCAGGGCCAATAGAGAACCCACATTATATAAACTGAATGGTTCTTGAGCATACGTTTGATATCCTCCAGTGGAGAGAACACATAATAGTTCTCAACTTGTTTGTCTTTAAAAATTAAACAGAACAAGGTGTCCTTTTTTTGGTATCATGCCAAAGAATTCAGGAAATTAAGTATCCATATCTTGAATTTGCTAGGATCAGGAACCCTATTTATAACATCTCCTACAACATCTGAATATGAGTGATACAAATGTTCCCCAATCTTCTTAAACTCTAACAGAAGGATTTCCTTTTTCACTTCTAGAGGAACAACATCAAAGAAAGTGCCAACTAAATCATATGAAAAAGGGTGAATTCGTTTGAACCTGACATTACCCACTCCACCCATTCGACTTACCCTTTTTTGGCGAGGAGGCATGATTACAATGACAATGGAACAAATTGGAAAACCATTAAGAGACCCTATACTAGTAAAGTAAGAAAAAGGATGAGATAGATCCTTGTAACGCCAACTTAAAAATCAACAAATCATCCTCCAGTTCCCACACCAGAGGACCAAATCCATCAAATTGTTAAACTCACCATAGCACAAAGACATCACATATGAATTTCCCCAAAACCATAATAAGAAATGAAAGCTACAAATACTCAAACAAAGGACAAGAGTAAATTCAACACCCAAATCATTCAACGTCACTAGCAACACGAAATGCAGAGTAATTGAAAAGGATATCACGACATTGATGCACAGAAACTCAAATTTATTGACTTAGAGTACATTGCTTCAAAGTAACACATATGCACCCAAATGAGACGACGTGATAATGACACACCTCTATTAACATAGCACTAATTCTCCTAGAGACATGTAAATCATGTAAGACGAACAAGCTAACATTTACGTAATTCAAAGTTGGAAAAGGGGGATTCGATACCTCTAAAATCACTACCAAATATCTTGACTCAAACTAAAGGAAGAGTTGAAGCTCTACATTCGGCAGATGAAAAATAATGCATTGCAACCTTATATTAAACCAGATGAAGGAGGTAGAGGATAAATCCCCACCTCCACTCCCACGTGACACGTACTTTGGCCATCTTGATGCCATGACTCAGAATTTAAATCGACAAGACCCCCATTTAGCAATCCCAAGCTCGTCAAGAGTCTACTTCCACGCCTGTCTAGGCTGAGACATCTGTGATGCATATAACATGATTTCCAAGGAATCTCTCCCTCTTCCCATGTTAGCCCCCGCATCGAGGAATGGAACACATATCTTTGTTGAACATATAGCTTAAATTTTTTACGGAAATATGTATACATGAAATTAAATATAATCAGAGACTATCTAACAAAGGAAGGTCAAAGGTTTTGATGGGCTCAATAGGATTAAAGGAGGTTATAGATGGCGAATCAAGTTTTTTTTCCAACATTTTTTTTGAAAGTTAGGTTGTGTTTCAGTTTGGGCCAACTCTAATGTTGGATGAAAGGAGGATTTGTCCAATAGCTTGATACTATCACCAAGATTATAAAAGAATTGTTTGAACTTAAATACTCCTTAAAATAATTTAACCCCACAAATTAAGTGTCACCCTCAACTCCTCTCTATGAAATTTAAAAATAAATCCTAATAAAACTAAACCCTATACAAATCAACTAGTCTAAAAACATAAAATGAATCCAAACACTTTTTATTTTATGTTTATCTATTTTTCCACTATCATTTATTGTTTATGGGAACCAGTAGTTCATATTTCTATTTTTGGTTGGCGACTTTGATTATTGATGGGAAGGAGTAGTTCATATTTCTATTTTAGGCTGATGACTTTGATTGTAAATAGGAAGGAGTAGTTCATATTACCATTTTAGGTTGGTCACTTTGATTGATTAGCATACTCTACTTGTACTGTGCCTATTCCATTCAAGTTAAAGTAATTTAACCCCACAAATTAAGTGTCACCCTCACTCCTTGACATCAAATTTAAACATAAATACTAACAAAACTAAACCCTATACAAACCAACTAATCTAACAACTTCTAATGAATCCAAACACTTTTTACTTAATGTTTATCTATTTTTCCAATATAATTTATTATTTATGGGAATGAGTAGTCCATATTTCTATTTTCAGTTGGTGGTTTGATTGATTAGCATAGTCTACTTGTATTATGCCTAGTCCATTCAACTTAAAATAATTTAACTCACACAAATTAAGTGTCACCCTCAACTCCTCTCTATGAAATTTAAACATGAATCCTAATAAAATTGAACACTATACAAACCAATTAATCTAAAAATTCATAATGGATCCAAACACTTTTTATTTATTTTTCCATTATCATTTATTATGTCACTACCAAGTGACATATTTTTCGTGTTCTAGTATTAGTTGGGCAATAATACAATATATATATTTTTAATTTCTCCAGTCAATATTAGACTTTGGGATTTCCAAGATGCTGATGTCATAGCGTCGCCACCACTAGGGCTACAGAGCACAAGGCGTGACATCAACGTTTAGTTGTGTCAAGGGTTAGTGAACAACTATTTTCTGATGAATGGCACACGCGATATATGTCTCACGCTTGTAATTCAATATTTAGTACAACACACCTGGGGCCCACCCTATCACTTTTGTTGAACTATTCTACTTTATATTTGTCGCTCCTTTTTATCACCGTGTAATCTTTGGTGGATATATATATATCCTTCCATTAAAAAACATATATTAATATTTTTTATTTTTATATTAAGTAATATTTTATAGTTTAGTACTAAGTATTTTAAGAAAAGAGAGAATATATATTTATTTTTATTAATGAATTATGATTTGAAAGTATTTGAATGTATAATAATTAGGAAAAATATAATAATTTAATTGTTAAATTAATAATAGAAATAACCATTACTAACCTTTGTGATTTTGTAATAAATTATTTTGAAAATTTTAACTTCCTTGTAATTTGATTTTTATGTTATATGATTAGTATTAGATGACGGAGATGCAATTTACCAGAGAAAATGATAACCCCCTTTTAATTATTTAGTGCCAGCCCAAGAGACAACATTCGTCTTCCTGACATTATTAACTTCCATCATCTTTGTCCAATCGAGAAACCCGCATGCTTGCAAATCAAAGGCTACCTATCTGGATATAGGAGGGTTGTAATTTAAAAATTAAATATTTAAAGGTTCCTAACATTATTAACTTCCATATCTTTGTCCAATTAAGAAACCAGCATGTTTGCAAATCGAAGTTTACCTATCTAGGGGGTTGTAAAGTAACAATTAAATATTTAAAGCTAAGTCTTATTGTGTTTTGTAAATATTTTGACTTTGTCAAATTATAGAAAAAAATAAAATACTTATGTTATTTTAGTGGTGTTTGGTAGATAGGAGTTAGTCCTATTGTTATGTAAACATTTTGACTTGGTCAAATTATAAAAAAATACAAATAGAAAAATATAAAGTACTTATTTGATTCTTTTGAGGGCTTGATAGCTTAGAAGTTAGTCATATTGTGTTATGTAAATATTTTGACTTGGTCAAATTACAAAAATAAAAATAGAAAAAGATAAAATATTTATTGGATTAAGAGCTAAGATACATCTAAACTAGTACAATATTATTTTGTATAGTGATTCTTATATGTTTATTATTGTAATTTATGTACAATGTTGCATTTTGATTTTGTTATGAAATATATTTGTAATTGTTTTTATTAGAATATTATATTAAGTTTTTTTGTTTTTTTTAATAAATATTTTTTAGATTTTATTGAAATGTTAATTTTTTTGAATTTTTTAGTAGAATAAACAAAAATTACATGATGGCCATGTGAAAAAATACAAAAAAATGATATTACCACCCCTTGGTTTTTGTTGTTTATGAGATAAATAATTTATATTTTTTTGGCAACTTTAATTATGGTAAGAAAACTAGTTTATATTTCTATTTCATATTAATGACTTTGATTGATTATGAAAAAGAGTAGTTCATATTTCTATATTATGTCAGTGGCTTTATTGATTTAGTTCATATTTTTTCAGATTGTTTCAAATTGATGGCTTTAATTGATTATGGAAGGAGTAGGTCATATCTCTATTTCAGGTTGGAAGCTTTCGTTGATTAGAATAGTAGACTTTAATTTTACTATGCCTAATCCATTCAACTCTAAGAAAGTGA
Source organism: Pinus tabuliformis (assembly GCA_031772625.1). Classification (NCBI taxonomy): domain Eukaryota; kingdom Viridiplantae; phylum Streptophyta; class Pinopsida; order Pinales; family Pinaceae; genus Pinus; species Pinus tabuliformis. The sequence goes on along the minus strand of CM062817.1, from coordinate 721,568,876 downwards.
GGCCAGACCTGGTTAAAGAAAACTTATAATTAATGAACATTTGTTGTTGGGAGACTTAAGGAAAAGACAAAAATCAAAACAGAAAAAACATCTTCAGCAAATTCAACAGAAGAGGAAAACAAAAAGCACCGGTATGGAAAAGTTTCAGAACACAATTTATAAATTACCGCCCGTGCCCCCTTGTGCCCTTGTCAAGCAGGCTGAGATTGATAGTCTGCTCAATAGGTGATGGCTTGACTAGCGTCTATAGAAATTGATTTGGTGATGGGAATCTTATGGTTCGCATTCGAGAAAGCGGTGGCCACTTCTGCACAGCTTCAATGGCTTGGGGAATTTCGCTACGTGAAGGAAGTCACAGTAACAAGGGTGATAGAGATTGTCTTAGCCGTGTGCTATATGCTTGGTAGAGGGCTGTTTCTTATCACTCGCCAATGATATTCCAGCCACCAATGTTATCTGGTGGACTTCGCTTGTTACAAGCCGCCAGCGGAGCGACAGGTTAACACGGAGTTGAGCATATATTATTCGGCGATGCAAGAACCCATAAATGCAGATAATGCGAATTTTCAGTGGAGAATATATCGGCGATCAGGGCTAGGGGAAGAGATGTGCCTTCCCTACTGCTATTTCAACGATGAGATGGTGGCGACTTTAGAGGAGGCGCGGGTGGAGATGGAGAAGTGCATGGTGACTGTTCTAGACGAGCTATTCAGGAAGACGTTCGTGGAGCCGTGGGAGATCGACATTTTCATCGTCAACGTCTCCACTTTCGGGCCGGCGCCGTCACTTACAGCGTGGATCGTGAACCACTACAAGATTAAAGAGAGCGTCAAGACTTTCAACCTTTCCGGCATGGGTTGCAGCTCCAGCCTCATAGTAGTGGACACAGCGAAGGACCTTTTCAAGGTCTACCGCGACTCCTATTGTAAGGTCCTCGGGTGTGTAACGTGGTTGGGCGCCGGGCGAACCGGGCGCGGGCGCGGTTGTGCGACGAGCGCGCGGGTGAGTGGCGAGTTGGAGCGCACGACGGGCGTGGGTGCGGGCGAGCAACGAGCTGAGGCACATGCGATGGGCGCGCGCGGATGAGCAATGAGCTGAGGCACACGCGACGGGCGCGCGCGAGTGAGAGACGAGCTGAGGCACACGTGACGGGTGTGCGCAGGCGGACAGATGAGTTGGAGCACACGACAAGTAAATGAAGAGAGATGAAGGTTTATATCGATGGAGCGTTGGGCGAGATGGTTGAAGGCCGACCCATGATGGAGGGTGGGCTGACATGTCTTGTGGGCGTTCAAAGGGTGTGTAAACGTTGGTTGGGTGGTCGGCTGGGCAGCCCCACCCACAAGTTACAATGAATATATATTGAATGCGGTTGGAGAGTGTTCAAACATCATTCGACACACAACAACTTAGCACAAGAGAAGTGCGCAGTCTAGTGCGTAGAAAGGACAAGAGGAAGAGCGCATAGCTCATGCGCTAAGTCTTAGTTAGCCACATGGTGATAGTTCGCACTTGGAGTTGGGTGAAGGCGTTGGGCAAGGTGTGCCCCGTGATCGGTTGTGGTGTGCACAAAGTCTTGGCGTGGGTGTCTTGGTGGCTTGGGTGAGCACCCACCCATCATGCAAGAGTGCACAAAAGTGATTTGCCTTGATTGTAAAATTGGCTAAGTATGGGACTTGGTATCTTCCAAGTGGACTTGTATAAGCTTGTAATATTGAAGATTGATTAATACATTTATTTCGGGTAGACTCATTGTTCAGGGAGTTGCCCTCCCTTTATACTGTGCAATTGTGTTCTTGTTATAATTGCTGTTGATAATGAATGAGTATGGGTGTTCATTGGTATAAAGGATAAACATAATAATACTTGGTTGCGAAACACAAACTAAGTAGGAGAAAGTGAATTAGGCGTAGCCCACGAACATAAGTATTGGTGAAAAGAAAGTGTTTGGTGGTGCTGCACCTTGCTAAGAGCGGTTGGAAGACTACTGTCGGCTTGGGGGCGTGACAGGTGGTATCAGAGCAGGGTTGCTCATGATGAAGTATAGATATTAAAGCTGATTCAGGGTTGAAGAAGCTTGACAAATGATGATTGAGCAGGGTTGCTCATGATAGGTGCTTGCAGGTGAAGGAAGTTGTTTCACATATAAGTGGAACTAGAGCTGGTTCATGGTTGCAGGGAACCTGGTGAATATGGAGAAGGCTGAAAAGGCAGAGATGGTGGATGAACCTGTGATAGGTGGATCTAGCCATGATACAATTGAAGTCTTCTGGTACAAAGTGTTGGAACAGATGAGTCGATGGAATTCTAACTGGGCTTCGATGAAGGCTGAGAACATGAAGATTCGGGAAAGCTGTTCGGAACTAAGGAGGGAACTTGAAGAACTCAAGAGCCAATGCGGAAGTACGATAGATGTGGAACTCAAGGAACTTGATGAGGAGATCCGACAAAGTGGCCTTGGTCTTCAAGAGCTCTTTGATGAAAGAGCCCAGTTGAGGAAGGAAAGTGCCAGGGTGGAAGCCGAAATTAAGCAAGTTGAGGAAGAAATAAAGAAGAAGCTTCTTGGTAAGAAGATCATTGTGATTGAGTAGGAAGAGCTCGACTACATTGACAGGATGGGAACTCACTACCGAGACAATCCAGAGGATATTCAGAAGTTTAGTTCTATGAAGGTAGTCAGTGGACACTTGGTTGGTGCACTTGAGCAAGATGCGATGAAGGACAAGCTTGAAGGAAGTCAAGCTGGACCAGGATCGAGTTTCTTAGAAGAGCCAAGAAAGGAAGTGAAGTACCTTAGGAGGAATGTCAAGTTGGAGCATGAGCCAATTGACACTTTTGAGGCCGAATTCTTGAAGAAGGTTGCTGATGTGAGACACAAGATAAAGCCGACAGAAGGAGGTGAATCCTTGAAGCTGAGTTTTTTGCAGGTGACCGTGAAGAGCAAGAGTTTTGCAGCTTTGGTGGATATAGGGGCTACTCATAGCTTCTTAAGCAGGAAGGCAGCAAAGTCTTTTGGGAAGAAAGCAAAGATGGAGAGGGAATGGAGTGCTTTCAAAGCAGTTAACTCTACCATGAAAGCTGTTGATGGTGTGATGGAGAACACTTAGGTGACAGTTGGATCGTGGTTTGGAAAGTTGGACTTGAGGATTGTGGACATGGATGATCATTCTATGGTGCTGGGGCAAGATTTCATGAGGCTTGCACAAGCCATACCAATGGTGGACTAAGACATTCTCTTGATCACAGTTGAAGGAAGAACCATGATGGTACCGATGAATAGGAGGAGTTGCTTGGGGTGTATACCAATGATGACTTCTATGACTTTGTATCCCAAAGATCCGAATGTGAAGCATGGGGATGTGGAGCAAAGAGGACTTGGGAGTGTGACTCAAACAACGAAGGAAAGGAAGTTGATTGACTTCGTTGCAAGAACTGGGAAGGAGGATGATGGAAGTGAGAGGGCTATCTCATGAACATGGAGACACTTGATAGGAGCATCTTCTACTGATGATCTTCACAATGGAGTTGCAAATGAAGGGAGTCTGAGTACTACTTCAGAGGCAGTGGTTGATGAGGATTATGGAGGTAGAGGTCCTGCTAGCATAGTGGACTTTTGCAGGTATTCTATGGGCATATATGACTTTCAGTTGACAAAGGACAAGCTAGGTGAGCTTGGATGTACATGTGAGGAGATTGAGGATGTGCACAAATACTTGAGGACACAACATCAATTTGACACATGGGTGGATGAGAGTCAGGGAGGAAACTTCCTGACCCTCCTTTCTCTATAGACAACCTTGGAGAGAGGTTGGTGTGGAGGCCTTGGTAGGGAGGAACCACATGAACTTTGCAAGGGGCCTTGGGAGAAGGCTTCTTTATGGCAGATTGTAGACTTGGATGCAGATGGCCAGATGTTGGGATGGAGTCTACATGGGTTGGACATCATGGACAACTAGAGTCATGGACATTAGGTTGGAGATATGGTGCATGACAGTGACGCAGGGACATTATGCAGGAGCATGTGTAGGGGTGTCATTCATGGACATTCTATGGGGTGTGCCAAAGCAAAGGATGTTGTGCAGATGTTGTTATGACATGGAGTTGTATGAGCTAGTGGAGAGGTTGTACACTTTTGTGCAACAAGACCATGGCTTGAACATGTTGCAGATGAGATGGAGTTTCCATGGACCTGAGCATGGGATTGAAAGCAGATTCTTGATGAGTCTGAGATGTAGTAGAAGTCAGGGGAAGACTTACGGTGGCATAAGGATGTGCATTCTTGTGATTTGGGCGTATGGTTGGATTGATGACCCGACTAGTTCGAGTCATGGGGGGTACCAATGTGCAGAGGTATGTTGGTATTAGTTGAAACGAGTCAACACATGGCAGAGAGATGTTGCTATTGAGTCAACATGTTGGCACATGTGTGTTGACATGGTAGGGCATCTGATGGGAGACTACATGGAGGAAGGACACATGATGAGCTTGGTGAAAGTTGGTTGCTGAGACGAGACATGGTGGAGATGGAGTTCTACATATGTTGCAGGGATGTTTGCCATATGTGGGGGAGTTGACATCATGGATATTGATGATCTTGGTGGATGGCTACCAGGATGATATGTTGTCGAGGACAAGAACGATTTTAGGTGGAGGAGGATGTAAGGTCCTCGGGTGTGTAACACGGTTGGGCGCCGGGTGGACCGGGCGCGGGCGCGGTTGTGCGACGGGTGCGCGGGTGAGCGGTGAGTCGGAGCGCACGACGGGCGCGGGTGCAGGCGAGCAACGAGCTGAGGCACACGCGACGGGCGCGCACGGGCGAGCGACGAGTTGAGGCACACGCGACGGGCACGCGCGGGTGAGCGACGAGCTGAGGCACACGTGACAGGCGCGCACGGGCGGACAGACGAGTTGGAGCACACGACAGACTTACGACAAGTGATAAATGAAGAGCGATGAAGGTTTATACCCGATGGAGCGTTGGGCGAGATGGTTGAAGGCCGACCCATGATGGAGGGCGGGCCGACATGTCTTGCAGGCGTTCAAAGGGTGTGTAAACGTTGGTTGGGTGGTCGGCTGGGCAGCCCCACCCACATGTTACAATGGATATATATTGAATGCGTTTGGAGAGCGTTCAAACATCATTCGACACACAACAACTTCGCACAAGAGGAGTGCGCAGTCTAGTGCGCAGAAAGGACAAGAGGAAGAGCGCATAGCTCATGCGCTAAGTCTTGGTTAGCCGCACGGTGATAGTTCGCACTTGGATTTGGGTGAAGGCGTTGGGCAAGGTGTGCCTGGTGATCAATTGTGGTGTGCACGAAGTCTTGGCATGGGTGTCTTGGTGGCTCGGGTGAGCGCCCGCCCATCGTGCAAGAGTGCACAAAAGTGATTTGCCTTGATTGTAAAATTGGCTAAGTATGGGACTTGGTATCTTCCAAGTGGACTTGTATAAGCTTGTAATATTGAAGATTGACTAATACATTTATTTCGGGCAGACTCATTGTTCAGGGAGTTGCCTCTCCCTTTATACTGTGCAATTGTGTTCTTGTTATAATTGCTGTTGATAATGAATGAGTATGGGTGTTCATTGGTATAAAGGATAAACATAATAATACTTGGTTGCGAAACACAAAGTAGGTAGGAGAAAGTGAATTAGGCGTAGCCCACGAACATAAGTATTGGTGAAAAGAAAGTGTTCAGTGGTGCTGCACCTCGCTAAGAGTGGTTGGAAGACTACCACCGGCTTGGGGGCGTGACACCTATGCTCTGGTAATCGGCAGTGAGAACATAACGGCCAACGTGCATTATCAGAGCAATAATAAGTCCATGATGGTCACCAAGTTCCTTTTTAGAGTTGGTGGCTATGCATTTCTTTTGTCCAACAAAGGCAACGACACAGCCCACGCAAAGATGAGGCCCTTGCCCGCCGTCAGGATGAACACGGCCACTGTGGATGATGCCTACGGCTGCGTGATGGTAAAGGAAGATGACCATGGGACCTCTGGTGTTTTCCTCGGCCCATCACTCATGGATGTGGCTGGAAGTTCCGTGAGGAAGAACATGGCCACCTTGGGCCCCAAAGTGCTCCCCATAACGGAGCAGCTCTACTACGCCTACAATATGATATGTGTTAGGACCTGCGGTTCGTGAGATGGGCAGGGCGATTCCACCATGCGAAGTATGAAACGAAACAAGCCAAGAAACGAGTTTATAAGGTGTTGGACGAGTTGGGTGGGCTAACCCTCCTCTTGGGAGAGACAACACATGTTAAACGAGTCGGCTTGGGAATTTCGTGTGGGTCGGCCGGGTGACATAACCTGCCACCCGCCCGTATATATTGGAGGGCGTTTGGAGGCAAACGACCATCATTCGATAACATGAGTTCGAACAAGGAGTTCTTTAGTGCGTGGATGAGCCCGCACGACGGGTGGAACTCGGGTGTAAAACTCGTTCAAGAAAGTCGTTCAAGAATTCGTTCGAGAAGTCGTTCGAGGAAGTCGTTTGAGAATTTGTTCGAAAGGTCATTCGAGAAAGTCGTTCGAGAATTCGTTCGAGAAGTCGTTCGAGGAAGTCGTTCGAGAAAGTCATTCGAGAAGTCGTTCGAGAATTTGTTCGAAAGGTCGTTCGAGAAATTCGTTCGAGAGGTCGTTCGAAAGGTTGTTCGAGAAAGTCGTTCGAAAAGTCGTTCAAAAAAGTCGTTCAGGCAGAACCCGAGCGAGGTCGTTCGGGCGACCCGGGCAAGGTCATGTGGTGACTCGGGTGAGGTTGTTCAGGCGACCCGAGTGAAGTCGTGTGGTGACCTGGGTGAGGTCATTCAGGCGAATCGGGTGAAGTCGTGTGGTGACCCGGGTGAAGTTGTGTGGCGACTCTAGTGAACGAGGTTGGGTAAATGAGTTGGGTGAACAGGTGGATGTGCGGACGAGTGGCCGGGCGAGGGCGCACCATGCACACCGAAACGTAGAATAGTGCAGACGGGCGACTGAGTGAGGGTGCGCCGTGCACGACAAAACAGTCGAAATGGGGAAGTGTTGAGATTGTTAACGAAGGTGTGACTCGTGCGGAGGCGCCCGTGTGTGGCGACTTGGTTATGATGAGGCACGCCCAAGTTGCGCAAACAACACGATTGTGCGACGAGGTAAACAAAGGTTTGGTGAGTCGTGCGGCGACCGTGTGGAGGTGCTGAGGAACTAGGCAACCGATTTTGCTGAAGTTGAAAATTGGCTGTGTAAATTTGGGGTTTCCCAAGATTTAACTTGTACTTGTAAAAGAAGATTATATATATTGATTCGGGTAGACTCATATTGCAGGGAGTTGCCCCTCCCTTTATACTGTTGTGCATTTCTCTTGTATAATGTTGCTTATGTGAATGTTATGGGCTTTCACTTGTATAAAGGAAACATAATAATACTTGGTAATGAAAATAAGGCTAAGTATGGAATGTTAGGCGTAGTCTACAATCGTAAGTATTGGTGAAAAGAAAATGGTTGGTAGTGCCGCACCTCGCTATAAGCGGTTGAAAGACCACCGCAGGTGTAGGGGCGTGACAGGTGGTATCAGAGCTCATGGTTGGTGCTGGTGTTGAAGCATTGAAGCTGATACACACCTGCGCTTCGTGACAGGTGGTATCAGAGCTAGTGCCAGGGAGCTGGTGAACTGAATCAAGGAGCTGATTCTACGAGGATCGAAGACTTGGCAGGGAGCTCAAGTTTTGCAGGTGATAGGTGGCATATCAAGGTGATTCAAGTGAATGGTGAAATAGGTTTAGCAAAGGAGAAGCTTAGTGCTTGGGCCAAGCTGAACGACAAGCCATGGCAGGTTTGGAAGAATGCGAAGGGAAGCTCTTGCTTACCTTATACAGGTTGAAGCGGATGAAAGAAGAGAACCCCTAGATTCGAAAGGAACTTGAAGTCTTGGAAAAAACTGTTGAAGATGAACTTCTTCAACTTGGTTGGACAATGGAGCAAGATGAAGTTGCAGATTGTGCTGACAAGGAAGAGGAAGCCGTTATGATTGAAGATGTTGTAGACATGACAACGATGGAGGATGAACTTGAGATTGATCAAGTTGGACCAGGATCGTGCAGTTTGCAGACATGGATGGATGAGGATACTCACATGGAGGAACCTCATGGTGATGAAGAAGTAAGTATTGGTACTTGTGCTTCATTTGAGCATTTGGTGGATGGACCGTATGCAGGGAAGGGAAAAATCAATTTGTCGATGCTACGGAGGATCTTACCATGGATGACTATGGTGAAACCTTGTATGGAGAAGCAAGGATTGTCGACTGTTACAGGACTTGTTGGGGTTGTTTGTGACCTTATGGTAGAAGGTGCAAAGGCCCGTGACAAGGGAGGAACATGATGATTGTTGTGAAGGATTGGGTCATGCTTTAGCCACATGGAGAATTGGCTAAGTGCCTGCCATGACTCATGGACAGATTGGAGGGCACACACTTGAGGTATGATGATACTTGGGTGGACTTATCATGGCCGAGACCAAGAGATAGTCTTGGTGGAACCTTTAGTGGGGGAGCTATGATGGAGAGACTCATGTGATGATGATATGGTTGGGTGATCGAGTTCACTAGACCTAATATTGCATACTTGGATGAGGATGACCGATTGTTGTGATGGGTCTACTTGGTTGGACTACATGGGCAACTTAGTTATAGACATCAGGTTGGAGACATGGAGCATGGCAGTCTATGCAGGGACATTGTGCAAGAGCACTTGTAGAGGTGTCATTTATGGGCATCCAATGAGGAGTGCCAAGGCAGGGATGTTGTGCAGGTGGATTTGTTGATGTGACAGGGAGATGTTTTATTTATGAGCCAATGGAGAGGTTGTGCACTCTTGTACAACAAGTTCATGGACTTGGATGGAGTTGCGAGCAAACTATGGAGCATTCCTACTACATGGAGAGCTAAGGCATCTTGCAGAGACCTTTGGGCCGAGACTTGTATGCCTGTTGGATGTTGGTTGGAGATGACTCATGGAGCTCATGATGACATGAGATTGTTGTGACTTTTGGGGACTTCATATATAGTGGACTTGGAGGATCTGATGCATTGAGGAGCTGAGGTCAGAGACTTTGATGCAGAATGGGATGCATACTTTCAAGTACATGTATGGGAATGGCTTGAAAGAGTGACTTGATGTGGAGGATCGCTCTGAGACACTTTGGAGTGATGGAGTTACAGCAATGATGATGCCTTGGTGGCAACACTTGGGCATGGGTTGAGCCAAGACTTAACCACTTTGGACACATGGGAGCTGATTGATCTATGATCATGGGCAACACATGGGAGATGAGACAAGTGGATACTTGTTTCTATGGCAGACTTGATGGATGGCACATTGCAGATATGATGGAGGTTGCTTCATGGACCTGGATGTCGCACATCGAGAGTCGAAGTTTGATGAGATGGTCTCTTCATATTGAGGAGGCACACATATGGATGATGATGTTGGGGTAGATGTGACCGATTTCATACAGCACATTAATACCAGACATCACGGACAGCATGTTGCAGATGAGATGAGGACTACTTCATGGACCTGAGCATGGCTTACACTTGTATGGAGATGGATTCTTGATCGAGTTGAGGATGTGACGGGATGTTCTGAGAAACAACTAATGATGGCATGAGGATGTTCACTCTCATGGTTTGAGCGTGACAGTTGGACATGATTACCCGACTAGTTCAATAATGGGGTTCAAAAGTGTACAGAGATGTGTTAGCATTTGTTGGAGTATCATGGCAGCAGTTCACATGAGGACGACACATGACAGGGTCGTCACGAGATGTTGCAGTGGACATGTAGCTTGAGATGGAGGGACCAGCCTTCCACGACGGGGAGTAGCATGTGGAGATTGTGACAAGGTGATCGATGATCATGGATTGAGATGATTTCCGATGTATGACATACCGATGAGGTGTATACCTTGGTATGGTGAACTTGGTGACAAATGGTTGTCGGGATGAGATATTGTCGAGGATGACAATGACTTCCAGTGGGGGAGGATGTTAGGACCTGCGGTCCGTGCGACAGGCAGGGCGACTCCACCGTGTGAAGTATGAAATGAAATGAGCCAAGAAACGAGTTTATAAGGTGTTGGATGAGTTGGGCGGCCGACCCTCCTCTTGGGCGAGACAACACATGTTGAACGAGTCGGCTTGGGCGTTTCGTGTCGGTTGGCTAGGTGACATAACCTGCCACCCGCACATATATATTGGAGGGCATTTGGAGGCAAACGACCATCATTCGATAACACGAGTTCGAACAAGGAGTTCTACAGTGTGTGGATGAGACCGCATGACGGAGGAATTCGGGTGTAAAACGCGTGCAAGAAAGTCGTTCAAGAATTCGTTCGATAATTCGTTCGAGGAAGTCGTTAGAGAATTCTTTTGAAAGGTCGTTCGAGAAAGTCATTCGAGAATTCGTTCGAGAATTCGTTCGAGGAAGTCGTTCGAGAAAGTCGTTCGAGGAAGTCGTTCGAGAATTCGTTCGAAAGGTCATTCAAGAAAGTCATTCGAGAGGTCGTTCGAAAGGTCATTCGAGAAAGTCGTTTGGAAAGTCGTTTAGAAAAGTCATTCAGGTAGAACTTGGGCGAGGTCGTTCGGGCGACCCGAGTGAGGTCGTGTGGCGACCCGGGTGAGGTCGTTCAGGCGACCCGGGTGAAGTCATGTGGTGACCTGGAGGAGGTTGTTCGGGAGAATCAGGTGAAGTCGTGTGGCGACCCGGGTGAATTCGTGTGGCGACTCAGGTGAACGAGGTTCGGTAAACGAGTTGGGTGAACAGGTGGACGTGCGGACGAGCGGTCGAGCAAGGGCGCGTCGTGCACGCCGAAACGAAGAATTGTGCAGACGGGCGACCAGGTGAGGGCGTGTCGTGCACAACGAAACGATGGAAACGAGGAAGTGTTGAGATTGTGAACGAAGGTTTGACTCATGCGGAGGTGCCCGTGTGTGGTGACTTGGTTACGACGAAGCGCGCCCAAGTTTGGCAAACAACACGATCGTGCGATGAGGTAAACGAAGGGTTGGTGAGTCATGCAGTGACCATGCGGAGGTGCTGACAAGCTGGGCAACCGAGTTTGCCAAAGTTGAAGATTGGCTAAGTGTAAATTTGGGGTTTCCCAAGATTTAACTTGTACTTGTAAAAGAATATTATATATATTGATTTGGGCAGACTCATATTGCAGAGAGTTGCCCCTACCTTTATACTGTTGTGCATTTCTCTTGTATAATGTTGTTTATGTGAATGTTATGGGCTTTCACTTGTATAAAGGAAACATAATAATACTTGATAATGAAAATAAGACTCAGTATGGAATGTTAGGCGTAGTCTACAATTGTAAGTATTGGTGATAAGAAAACCGTTGGTAGTGTCGCACCTCACTATAAGCGGTTGAAAGACTACTGCAGTTGTAGGGGCATGACAATATGCATCAAGGCCTTGAAGATGATTTTGACGCCTTATATTCCTAATTTCGGGCTCGCCTTCCAGCATTTCTACGTTCATCCTGGGGGCTGGGGTGTGATCAACGCTATCGGGAAGAGGCTGCAGCTTAGTGACTACGAACTGGAGCCGTCTCGCATGGCATTGCATCGCTTCGGTAACACTTCTGTGAGTGGGATCTGGTATAAAGCGGCTTACATGGAGGCCCAACAACGATTTAAGGTGGGGGATCGAATTTGGCAGATATGACTGGGTTCCGGATTCAAGTGTAACAGTGCAATGTGAGAAGTGATGAGAGAAACCCATCCTCTGCAGAGCACTATTTGGGATGAGTGCATCCACAGGTATCCCTGTGATACTTGTAATAATTACCCTGATGATTATTGTGACCGATGGACATGATCAGCCTTCCTTCTCAATAACTCCCCGACATGGTTGCGTCTGCTCCCACCCCATTCGACGAGACTCTAGACAATAAATTGAGAGGAACAATACATAAAAATAATAAAGAACGAAAGTGAAAATATATTTGAAAGTAGTTTAAAAATAGGATTAAAATTTTCAATCTTAATTCTCAAGGGTCGAATTATTTAGGTGGAAGGGTTATTATCCTTTTCACTCAAGTTTAAATTTCTATTATTAATAATAGGATGAATTTTGATGTTTATGGTAATGGTTTGCAGCATGGCATTCTTAAATGAGTATATTTGTGATTTCATTTTAAAAAAAATTAATAAGAAAAATTATATGTATCAATTCTTTTTACTAATAATAATAATTATTAAAATCTAAAACAATTTATATACTTTATCTCTCATTTAAAACATGCTTTGTTTTTCATTTAAATAATATATATATATATATATATAAAACACATTCTCCACTATTAGATACTTGTAGGCTCTTGATTGGGATATAAATATATATATATATATATATATATATATATATATATATATATATATATATATATATATATATTTAAAAGAAAATCTCAACTATAAGACGCTTGTAAGGCTCTTAAATGATTGGGCAATGCAAGATTTGGCCGAATTATAGGAGCAGTAGGAAAATTATGTGACGGCATAATTGATTGGCGAAAAGAAATGGCATATTTTTTCAGAAGTTAATGGGGTTCGCTCAGTTTATGAATTGAAGGGAAAAGGAAAAGAGTTGTTGGTTAAGGATCTAGTCAAAAATCCTAAATGGAAGGGTAGAAAGATGACACGAGACCTATTAAAGAATATGGGGAAGAATTAATCAATTATGGCCTAGCAATTGTCATTTTGGAATTCTTTGAATTATTTTCTCAAGAATCATCATAATGAAGATTCTTATATGGAATATACGAGGTTTAAATGGTAAAGGTAAAAAAAATTATTTGGGAGATACGAAATCAATTATGGTTATTTTTCTACGAACTAAGCTTTTTTGGACCACTTGGCCTTGGAGGTTCGTGGAAGTGCATGGGCTTGTAATTTTGTGGAATCTATCAGAAACTAGGTGGCTAGTTATAGAAATTTAACAAAAAGCCTTAGGTATCTTGGGCCTAATGAGATGGTTGTCTTATGGTGGTTTATGGTCCTCTGTGATGGGAGAGAAAACACAATTCTTGGAGAACATTTTGGTGCATGAAAAATATATTCCTAACTCTTTATGGATTTTATGTGACAACTTTAATCTAATTAGATCCCTAGAAGAAAAAAAGGATGGCTTTGTAAATTGGATCATGAGTCGGCCTCCTTCGATGGATTTATAGAGAGATTGCGGTTAATAGATGTTCCTAGTATTAATGGAGCTTTTGCATGGACTAATAGTCGAGGAGGTCACCATCAAGTGGCAAGTCACCTGGATTGTTTCTTTTTTTATGAAATGGTGTTGGACAAAGACATTTTTCTAGAGGCTATCATTCTCCCTTGTCTTGGGTTGTACCATTGTCTTGTAAGGTTAAATATCGACCTTAAAGAGTGGGAAAAATCCTGTAGATTCACAAGCTAATGCAATTTGCTAAAGTAAGAGACAAGAATCTACTTCTACTCTTTACAGCGGAAGCCCATAAACATCAAGCAAACAATAATCAATAGAGGAAGAGAATCAAAGGCACATAACACAATAAATATCTGGGGAAGCCACAACTCAAAACCCCACTATCTATTTTGTATTAATCCGGAAAATCAAGATGAAATTACAATGCTTGTTCTCTCCAGAACAATCCAGGGAAAGCTACAGCTCAAAACACCACTATCTATTTTGTATTAATCCGGAAAATCAAGATGAAATTACAATGCTTGTTCTGTCCAGAACAATCCCAACACTCAGCAAATTCAATCTCCAACTCATAAGCAAGCTCAAGGCCAAAGCTTAGCATCTTCACAAGCTATCTAAGTCTCTATTCCAATTGTGTAATTCCTATGAAGAATAGCTTGTATTTAAAGGGAAATAAAGCCTCTAAAAATAGTGCAATCCCTCAAGGATCAATTCCTGATTGCATGCACTGTAAGTGCAACTCAAAAAAATCTAAAATAAATAGTACATTGTCCCTACACTCTAGTCTCAACCCGGTCTTTCTCAAAATCAACATGCATGAGTTTCTCATGGTGGAATATTCAGTTAACTAGAGTAGCATTAATTAGGTCACTAGTGTCCAACTGACTTTTTACTCACTATTAGTTCCTGAAACTGATTGAAACTAATTTAACTAAACTTAACTCAATAAACTATGTTAACTAATTACAACTCATTCATAACTCATCCTTAACTCCTATAAGTTAGGTAGAACATGTATACATGTCTTCTAAAAGACTTCCAATTGGAATTTCCTAAATTAATTAAGTTAATTAATTATTTTCAAATTGCTATGAGAAAAGAATTCTATTTTAATTCACAGTTTAATTGAAGGATAAATTAAACTGGAATTTCTTGTTGCCATTTCTCAACAAAGAGGCAACACGAGAGGAGCCTTTTCGCTTTGGGAGTTTTTGGTTACAGGTGTTCGATTTCGTGGATAAAGCAAAAGCTTAGTGGGTGGAAATTGCTATGAACGGTAAGGACAAAATGCATTATTTTCAATTGAAACTAAAGGAGATGAAAGCCAAAATTATGCTTTGGAATAAAAAGTAATTTGGTAACATTTTTGAGGAAAAGCTAAAATTGGAAACACATTGATGCATGACATTCAATAATGTATGATCCTGGAAGGGAGAACTAAGGAGTTAGTTCTATAGGATGAAATTAATTTAAACCAATTAGAAATGTGCATACAACAAGAGTAGATACTATGGGGACAAAATTCTAAAGTTCAATGGTTGAAGGAGGGTGAAAGAAATTCATTTTTTTTCTATAAACCTATGTTACAACGATGACATTCAAACAAGATTTTTTCAAATAAGGGACGAGATGGAGCACAAAAATTAATGCACTCATAGATTGAAGATGAGTTGGTTGCTTATAATTGGGGAATTCTTATAGAACATTCTTTCAATAGAAAATAATAGATCAATAAGATTTTGGTAGGTATTCCCAAGATTATTAGCCAGGAGTAGAATGTGGCTTTGATGCGATCTATATCCTTTCGAGAGGTAGCAGTTGTGGTGATGGAGATTCTGAAGAATAAGTCATCGAGGCCTAATGGACTTACATCTAATTTTTTTAAAGCCTGTTCATCATTTTAAGGTGTGACATTCACGTAGTGGTGGAGGAATCTAGACAATCCCAATCATTATGGGATGGTCTAAATGAAACATTCATCTCCTTGATCCTTAAATCTGGAAAATTTGAGGAGCCTAGTGGTTTCCTCCCTACAACACTCGGTAACATTATTTATAAATTGATATCTACAATTATAGTCTACCGTTTGAAACTTTTATTATCTAATCTCATTTCTCCAAAATGGATAGGTCTTGCTAAGGGAAGGAAGATCTCGGATGATATTATTACAGCATAGGAGATCATTCATTCATTGAAGACCTAAAAAAAGTAAGGTATGATGATCAAATTAGATATATCGAAGGCCTATGATTGTATAAGTTAGGACTATCTAGTGTAGGTTCTAGATGCATTTGGTTTCTCTTGGTACTAGATTTCCTGGATTCATTCTCTTATTTCCTCCCATTTTTTCTCAATTTTACTTAATGGCTCTCCCTCTTATACTTTTAAATATTCGTGTGGAATACAATAGAGGGATCCCCTATCCCCCTTCTTGTTTGTCCTAGCCATGGAAGGAGTTGACTTTTTCTTTGAAAACTTTAGTTTAGAGGGTCAAATTAAAGGCTTGTGAATTTTTGTTGCAAATATTCCAGTTACCCATTAGAAATTTGTTGAAAATGTTTGTATATTTGGCCCTCCTACCCTAAAAGAAGTTACAGGTATTCATTCTTTATTACATACTTTCATGGTTGCCTATGTAACTGTTGGTATTGATGTGGTGATGCAGTGTTGATGGTTGGAATTGATGTCAACCTGATAACATGAGTTGTTGGTACCATGTGGTGCATAGGTACTTGGCTTATGCATTGGTTTCAGATGATGGTGCAAGTATTTTGTCTATATGTTGATGCCTTGGCAGGATGTGGAGCTGCTACACCTAGTTGACAATGATGGAGACTGTCAAGTCATGTTTATGGTACTTGGTGTGTGTGTGGATCATTTTGAAGGGATTGCCAAATCATGATGTAGCTAAATTAAGACACTGCAATACTATAAAAGAGATCATGGACAAGATTTATAGTTTGTATGGAAGTGAAAGGATTCAAGATTCAGAAATTATTGAAAAATCCTATTTCATTCTTGAAGAGAAAGAGAATGATAAAAATGACTCCACATTCATAGCAGTAGAAGATCCAAATTTCTCTCAAGAAGATAGTGAGAGTAGCCATGAGAGTAATGATATGCAAATCATTGACCTAAAGATACAACATGAGGAAGTCATCAAGGAAAATGAGAATTTGTCAAATCAACTTCAAGACTGGGAAGCTTATTATGTAAGGCTAGAAAATGAATTATCCTCTTTGAGATGTGAGCTTGAAAAGGAAAATAATAAGCTATATTAGTATTGGAAATTGGAGAAAAGCACCAAAATTTTGGATGAAATCCTCATTAGTCAGAGATCTCCGCTTATCAAAACTGGTTTGGGATTTGAAGGAGAATCATGGCTTGTGAAAGAAAAGGAGAAAATAGAGCATAACCATGTAGCAGAAAATCACAAGTACACCACCTTTGAAGTTAATCAAGGACCTAGGAAGCAACATCATCAAAAGAATCCAAAGAAGAAAAGAGATTGTCAAAAGAAGAGAATAAAAGAAGATCATAATTATAACATGTCGTAGTTCATGAAGATAAGGAAGCATCCAAGTGTCCATGGTCCAACAAATCACCTACCCTACTTACCATTCAAAGACAAAGCACATTGATGTTCAATATCTTTTTGTGAGGGATATGATACAAGACAAAAAGGTGTTGCTGGTAAAGGTAGACACTTTGAAGAATACTGTAGATGCATTGACAAAATATGTGAGCTCTGAGAAGCTCTCTTGGTTTAGAGAAATAATGGTTGTTGCAGGGTTGGATAAATGACTAAGCTCTCCTGTGGAAAGAAAACAATGAGTGGAAGAATGTTGGGTTATGTTATATTCCTTCCACGGCTAGCCACCCTAGTTAACCTGGGGGTTAAAGGGGGGGGCGAAGCCCCCCCTTTGTTACGCCAATCGTGCAGCGGGGGGGTCACAGGGGGTTGAGGGGGTGGTTAGCCCACCTATATGGGGTCTAGGGCAGCGGCCTGGGGAAATTTTTTTGGACCCTATATTGGGTGGGCAAACCTACCTATGGTTTTGTGCATGGCTTTAGCACATGGTTTTGGGCGCGATGGTTTTTGGTCCATGGTATTAGATGCTTCGACATGTATATATTTGTATTGTAAAATGGAAAGGAACATAATGAAGAATCAATCTGGTAGTCCCAGTTTTGGGATCCAGGGGAAAATCTCTATGTATATTTGTTTTATGTGTTATGCTCTTGTTATTGTTTATTTTCTGTGTTTTATAATTCGTATGCAGGTAATTTCTGTACGGGGTTAAAACCTACAATGCTTGTGTTGTGGCATTTTAGTGTGTTTGTGATGCAGCTTGGAGATTATCACTACTAGTACTATCATCAACCCTATATTGATAAGGGATATTAGAGGGCAGTTAGGCCCTAAATTATCTTGAAATTTTCAAAAGTGTTTATAACAACTACTTATTGATGTATTGTATATATTATTTCTTGCTTTTGGACTTATCAGTATACCCTACGTGGTAAATTATGTACAAAACTATATATTTTGGCATGGGTACAACCATCCATTTTTTTATATTTACTTGAAGGCTACGGCCAACACACTGCATATGCCATAGGCATCTACTACATGTAATTTTTCAAATTAATGAAAAGTTACGATTTTTCCTCAGGGAAAAAGAAAATCTGATTCTGAAGTGCCAAAGAAAAATAAACAAACTAAAATGGTTGCCCAAGATTAGTTCATTGGTGTTAAACTTATGAAATCAATTTCTATAGTTCTTTGAAAATATATATCTTCCATAGGAAAAAAATTGTAATTTCTATTCATTTTGTAGAAATTATTCAAAAATACATTTTGTATATACATACCCTATGTGTATTCCATAATATTTTTGAATATATGTTTTGTAAGCTTGTAAGATTATTTTACATACTTTCCAACTTTTTCTCAAAATTTACTACATAAAAAATGGTGAGAATTAAGTTTTTCACTCTGCTAGGAGATGCAATCTAGCAGACTGTAAAACGAAAAAGACATAAAAAAATTCATTATTCAGGAAGATTAAGTTCTCTCTTCCTGCTTAAGCAGGACCTTATAGGGCCTCTGTTATAAATCATATGAGTTTTCATCTCACTACTCCATGATCCACCAAAGACCTTATTCCATTACCAACCCCTCTTTCGAGAGTCAATCAACTACATAGTTTCGCTCCCTATAGATGTGAGAACATGTAAAGAGATTAAAAGAGTCTTCAAGCTGCAACGTTTCTTCCAAAATAGGTATCAGTAAGATGTTTCTACAAGATTTTGTTTTGTTGAGCCAATTAATTATTAACATAGAATCCCCATAGACTTGTATCTATGTTCATTTTTTTTTCTAATGTGAAGAGCAACTTGTTTTTACAACCTAATATTTAAGCCTAATTATTTGTCCCAAAGCTGATTATTTTACATGAAACAAGTGATATTTCGAGAGAAAGAGAATGAATACTCCTCCACTCTTCTACCCTGAATTACTAGATGCTCCATCATAATAAGCCCACGACATAAAGAGGTCAAGATTTTATACTACTATCACTCTTGTTGTTCTCATTTTTCCCACTAGAAGTGGGATAAAATTACTAGAGCTTTTGCAACTACGTGCTCTAGGGCTAAATGTTTGTGCTGAAAAAAGCTTATGTTTTGAGCCAAATACACCCCCTAGCATATGATCAAAGGGAGCACTTTGTAAGCATGATAGATAGGGTTAGAGAGTTAGGCCCTCCAAGATCCCTCTAAATCCTCCCCTTCCCATGCACCAGTTTGTCCCACAATATTTGTGCACATGTTCTATACCTTCTTATAGAAGTGACACTTCATGAACATATGTGGGGATGATTCTACACCGCCCTTGTACAAGGAGAACCATCTCAACCTGATCACAAATCTATTTTGTATCACGTCCCAGTTGGGGACCTTCTTCTCCATCAGAAGCCACACGAATAATTTTTCCTTTATTGGGCACTTAGATTTCCACATTGCCTTCCACCACCATCTTGATTCTGCTAAAGCTTTAGCGACCATCAAGAAAATGTATCCGAGCTTGGGGGTGTAGTTTCCAAAGGGGGAAATATTCTAAACTAATTAATCCTCTCTATCTATCAGCCATATATGAACCATTTTTAGGGCATTTAGGAAGCCACTTTATTCATATTAGTGCTATGCCTCTAATCCCAACTATTTTGTGGATATCCATCCTTGTATCCAAATGGTTGTGTTGGCTAGGCTAGCGATATGACAAATTTTGGAGAATCCTTTGTTTCTTAGGTAATCAATTAAATGTTAAGGGAGTATATTCCCTTCACCACTACCTAGCCATGGATCAAGACTAATTCTTATTTTGTCACCGTTTCCCACTCTCCATGCTAGTCCATTGCTAATGAGTTCAAAGGACTTTAGTGCTGCCCTTCATATCACTAAAATGTTCACCCATGGCTTATCCACACTTCTTATCCAATTTTTTTAGCAAACTCAAAGTGATGTATTTTTTAGTGACTACCGATTTCCATAGGCTTAGTGTTGAGATTAGTCCCCATCCAACATTAGTAGCCAAATACTTTGAGAAAAAAAGGATATTCTTAAGGCCCAAACCTTCAAAGAGCTTTGGCACTACTAGTTTATCTCATTTGACCTAGGAAGAATTAAACAACCCACACTTTTGGCCCTGGTTTCTTGTATTTTTGGAAGCTATGTATGATCATTTTTAGTTCTTCTATAGATACTTCTTCCATGATGGTCATGTTCTCCTCGTCACTAACAAACCTTCAGAAAAGTTGTGTTGTTCTTATTGCATATGCAATTGAGGCCCCAACTAGGGCATGAAAAATATTCTCAAAGTGACTCTTTCCCAGGGCTGATAAGCCTTCAAAGTTTGAAACCTCCCTTCCTGTGGGGTCCTAGAGATTTCATATGGTATTGCACATCTTCCTTCTCTTGGCGTAAACCTGGAAAAAAATGGTATTTTCATCTTCACGTTCCAACCAAATGGCCCTTCTTTTTAGATGCCATTTCACCTCCATTTCTTCTAAGAGAAATTTTTATTTCTATTCTAATGAGTGTCTCTATAGAATTAATAGAATTGAACCCTTCTTGTTATTGATGTGCAAGAACCTGAAGCTTCTTTTCGATCTCCACAATTCCTGAATGGTTTCCAAATTATTCTCCTTTTTCAATTCCTTCATTTTATAATTGATAAATTTTAATTGGCTTTGAAATGTAGTGTAGTTGAGGAGCCCTATTGGGGGTCACAATAATTCCAATGAGTGTTCACTAGGGTTAAGAAATCCTCTTCTTTTATCCAGGAGGAGTTCATCTTGAAAGGGTTGGCCATCTTTTGCAATGCCCCTTTTATTTCCAAAAATAGTGGGGAATGGTCTGGTTCTCCTGGACCAACCCCCATCCACTATTTGATAAGGGTAAATCTATCTACCAAGGCTTCCAAAAGTAAGAACCGATCTATTATCTTAGCTACCTTGTCGACCCCTATGCTTTGATTCCTCTAGGTGGGGGCTAGTTTGACTGGTTCCACATCCACTCATTTTCTCTGTTCTAGTTTTAAAAAAATAGTCCTTTTGGACCCCGGGACTAAGATACACCTAGGGAAAAATTAAATTCTCCTCCTATTGCTAAGGCATTTGACCTTATTATGGATTTGTCAAATATTTTTTCCCAAATCTCCTTTTGGTTGAGAGAGGGCCCATATATATTAAATAGTGTAACAAATGTACCAGGTTCCTCTAAAAGGACCTCAACTCCTAATCCTAAATCCATGCTCTAATAGTTTGAAGCTTGAAATTTTTTTCTTTTCCAACCCACAATTATCCACATTGATCTTCCACTAGCATCTATACTCACGAACCTCCAACCATCTAATATAGCTTCTAGACACTTGGCTATTGAGTCACCCTCTCCTAGGGTTTCTTGTAGAAAAATTACATCCAACCTACTAACTTATACTAACCTTCGCAGAGAACGTCTTTTATGGGGACATGATAAACACCTACAATGATAAGAGAGTAGTTTAATTTGGGAACCCCTCCTGGGGCTGTAAATGCTCTAAGCACCCCTTGTCTAGATTGTTGTTTTCCTGTTGCTAATTCTTCTCGTGCCTTTTCTTTAGATTTTTTCAATTGAGACTTTCTACCCCTTCCCCTTCCTTCGGTGGTGGAGAGGGAGAGGTTAACCAATCCCTTCATAATACTCTCCTTTTGTGGAAAAATTAGCCAGAGTGCAGATTATACACAACTGCTCTTGCTTCTAAGGTCTCAAAGTAAGCTTTTAAGGTAGAGGATATAGGCAAGGAGTAATCACTCTGCACTTGTGGACATGGGAACATGGCTTGAGCAAGGGATAAGGCAGTGAGGAGGGTTGCATGGTAGAATGGGATACTTTTACTTCAATAAAATCCCCATAACTCCCAACATCTGAGCTTGAATGAAATATAAAATTTTCTTTAAAAACATGGGAAAGAGATGTTGGGGAAGGAGCCACGATTATAT
Organism: Pinus tabuliformis; assembly: GCA_031772625.1. Classification (NCBI taxonomy): domain Eukaryota; kingdom Viridiplantae; phylum Streptophyta; class Pinopsida; order Pinales; family Pinaceae; genus Pinus; species Pinus tabuliformis. The sequence goes on along the minus strand of CM062817.1, from coordinate 721,547,102 downwards.
ATTCCTTTATCCCCTTTATTCTTTCTGTTGTCGAGTCTTAAATCAAGTTCTCCTCTTATGCCCTTGGGAGATATTTTTCCCCGACTCCATGGCAACTTGATAGTAGTTGAGCATTTTGGTTCTTTCAAAACCTGTAAAGGGTCCCTGCTCCTAGTGTCGAATCCCTATTTCCTGCTATGGATTGTGTGCGCCTTTTTGTGTAATCAAATCTCACAATATTTGACCAAATGTTCATACTTGTTGCACTACCTACATCTGAATGGGATGCTTTTGTAATTCAGGACCTGAATTCTTTCATCCTCTTCCATGATATAGATATATTCTTCCAACCCTTCCCGTAGATCAATATTAACCATTATGCAGTCTAGGTAAATGTTCCTCGTTGTGAAGTAGGAGAAATCATGTTCCAGGAAAGTGCCCAAAGAATTTCCAATATCTTTGAAGACTAATGCAACCCAATAGTATGGAGGTAGGCCAAAAATTCTTACCTAGAATCGATCTACATCCATTTTTTCCCACTTGGCATTGAAAAGAGGCATCCAAGAGTTGAATATTACCGAGGTGGAATCAATCTTCCAAACCCTTTGATAAATCCACTTTACATTAGCTACTTCCTTTATTAAAAGTGAGTCCAACCCCTAGCCAATAGGGAAACATCTGGGGGGGGCTCTTGACTATAGGTTCAACTTCATTATCCACCCAAGATTATAGGGAGGATATGCTGAATTTCCTGCCGTGAGCATGCCTTACTAGAGATTTATCTTCCATTTCTTATGCTTTCTACATTGTTACATTCACCCCCAAAACCAAGGATAGTCTTTCTCTTCTTCCCTTCTTTACACACCAACTATTTTTATGTTTTCCACTCTTCTCCTATTCCACCTTTTGGCTCAAGTTTCTCCTAGAGACTGAGAGGGCTTCCTTCCCTGAAAACATTTCTTCATTTCCTTCTTCATTCTAACCTTCTCCTTCCATAAATGGTAGAATATCCCCTGGAAGTTATTCGAGGATGGTTGTTTTGTGGGTACCTAGAGAGGAAATGTGGTTGGAAGAGCCCTTTTAAAAAGAACCCTTCGCTAAGTCAAAAAATCTTAAAGAAAAATGCATTAGCCTGAAAAAGTTGGGGATATGGCCCTAGATCCAAGTTTGTTTTAGTAAATCTGGAAACAAGCGAGGTTAATTCCATGGAACCCCATGGAAAGCTTGAAGAGCCCTAACTCTAGTCCTATGACCCAAGATTCGATATCCATTGTGTTCACACGACTGGAAAGAACAAAGCTGGGTTAAATTCTTTTGAACCTGCAGATGGCAGTTGAGCCATTTCCATGGCTTTTCTAGCTAACAAGGGTTCAAAATAGGGATCCATAACTGTCTGAACCTTAGAATTGTTTCCTTCTTTCTCATAGATGTGTTCTGAGTATATGCCTAAATATGATATTTACTGCTTTCTTTTAGTTCATAGTTTACCAACCCTTCATCCTCCATCAGAAACCCTAGACAAGTGACCGACATGTCATCCAAGATTCCACCCTCCTTATTCCTGGCTCATCCAAACGACCTTCTAGTTATAGTATAAAACCTGTTTTTTTTGCAAAAAAAATGAAAAAAAAGTTCTTATTGTCATCAGAAAATGCCTACACTTAATGTCATCCCTATGATCTACATATATGCTAGCTTGTTTCTCCTTCACTACCTGTGGCCCTATCCTTTCAGTTCAAACCCTTGCACCTTCAACAAAACACTTCACACCGCCACACCAAAATAGACCTTAAATTACCTAAAAAGTGTATTACAATAAAGTAAAATTAAAAATGATGCAATAATAATTTTAGGTAGATTTATTATCGATATGTAATAATGATAATCATGCCCTTTTACAAGGACATGATGTTCATGTATTTATATGCCAGTCATTGTAAGTCAATATCATGGATGAGAAATAATAAGACATATAAATTAATTATAACTATTTGCCATGGTATCTTACATCAAACTCCAAGAGATGGCTTTCCATAAATGTGGCTTATTGTTAAATGGGATATGGACTATCTATTAGGTTCTTAATAACTAAAATATACCATTTAGGTGCTCAAATTGTTGTAGTATTGGAGACATCAAAAGAGAACCATCATTAAATTTTTCGAATGGATTCGATACAAAAAGAAATTTTGTACAATCCCCTCTTAGTCAAGTGGATGGAGAAAATATGGACATTTTGGAGTTTAAAAGGTTGATTTCAAATTAAAATATACAAAAATAAATGCAAACAACTATTGAGTATAAAGAGGATGATAAGTCACCTTAATCTTCCCCAAAGTCACTTGATTAATCCTTTTGAAATTCCAAGGAAGTAGTTGGTTTACTATCCTTCATTCATTGTAGAATGGGAATAACATATTATATTCAGTCACAAAAAGGTGGTGCCCTGCCTCCTTATTAGATTCCTTCTAGACTACTCCAAATTAGATCTCACAAGGTCCTCTTAAAGGTATGGTCAAATTCTTTAAACAATCCCCTACTATTTTGGATCTTTTGTGTGATTATGAATATAATAAAAACATGCAAGTGCTTGGTATGTGTGGAACTATTTTGGGTAGAGCTAGATATATTCTAGAAAACATAGAGGGGTTGATACAACTTAAAAATGTTAAGTATTTTGGAAAAGTAGGGGCCAATTATGAGGAATTTGTGTGTAGAAGAAACTTTAAGTATATATTGAGGTATTCTAGGAACAAAGGTGTAAATGATATTAATACTAAAATGAGGATAATTTGGGTTATCTCAATCAGTTTTTGGGTTTTTGGGGGTAACAAGATGTTTCATTATAATTGTGGAAATGGGGGCCGGGGGGGGGGGTGGGTTGGGTGGTTGGGCGGGTGGGGGTATTGTAGGAAGGAAACCCTTCATACATCATGGTAAGTAAAATATGGCGAGTGAATTTGTGAGACTAAAAAAAAAGACAACCCATGGGGACTTTACAATGTGGTGTGTCTAAAGGAAGGTATCAAAATTATTTTACATGTCTTTGAAAGCAAGGGGTTTGAGTACTGCCCCCTAAAAGCACATTTCATATGTTCGTAAATATCACAAACTAGACAAATGAAGCATTAATATTTAATTCTTCTAGGTATAATAGATACCAGACTAGGAATGGTGGACTCATCTAGCCCTTAATAACCTTGTAATTAGAAGAAAGGATCATGATAGAACTTGCTTCCAATCTTTCTAGATATTAGGTGGTGGATTTCCAAAGCAATGCAACCATGAATGCAAGAATAATTTTCCAACTAGAGCTACTGTTACCTCTTACTCTAAGAGGTATTATATAGATATAGATAAAATAGTTTTCTTCAACAATTGTTTTTACTAATGATAAAAAAATGTAAGATACAACATAAGATAACATTAAATTTTAAAGTAGTAGAAAATATGGAAATTTTTAGGAACCAACCCTCATCGATGACGCTTCTTTAAGTTACCCTTCATAGGAAACAAAGGTATTGTGCTTGCGCATCTCTTAATAACCCCTCAATTAGAAGAATGGAGTACATGTGTTAGATCTTAGGTGATGAATTGTCAAAGCCTACTGAGTGGTAGTTCCTCTTAATTTACGAGATAATGCATTCAAATAATGATAATACCAATCTATTTTTTAAGGCCGTGTTTGAGTCAAACACCAAATCGGTGTATGAGATCTCCTAGTTTGTGAGACAAAGAAGTCCCTGCATATAGTAATTTGTATGCTAAAGCATATGGAGATGTACACACCCTATCCCTTTGGATTTTAACATACAATCTTCTAGGAAAACTTTGCAATGAAGCTCCAAACACTTCCATGCATTTTGTTGGATATTAGCTAGAGTAAATATGTTAGTGTGAATTAGACAACTAAGCTAGTAAATAAATTGAGTGATAACAAGCTTAAAAAATTGATCCCAAAACTTCTTATGTGAAGTTCAAATAAGTATGATTATTAACTTAAACCCATGTATTTGAAATCAAATTTTCTAATATGATTTTTTTTTAATCATTTATTTTTATCTCACATATTACAAAATTTATAAGTTAAAAATTTTAAATCTATTCAAATTTAATATTGATTTAAGTTGATTTATTTTTTTAAATGTTATTTGATATATATTATTATTATTATTATTTTAAATGTAAGATAAATTTAACCAACAAAAACATCTTCAATCATGGTCAACCATATGCATATATATCATTGGCCTTAGCTTAGCATGATGTAATATGGTCAACCATATTCAATCATGGTCAACCATGGTTAAATGTTGTATTTTGACAAAGATTGTCTCAAAATGAAAATCAATCATGGTCAATATGAAAATCAATTATGGTCAATCATTGTCAACCATGGTCCGATGGTCACATTGTGACAAGTTTTGTCTCAATATGAAAATCAACCATTGTCAACCATGGTCAATCATTACCAACCATGGTCCAATGTCGCATTGTGACAAAGATTGTTTCAATATGAAAATAAACCATGGTCCAATGTCACATTGTGACAAAGATTGTCTCAATATGAAAATCAACCATGGTCAACCATGGTCAATAATAATCAATATCCATGGTCACATTATGATAAATATTGTCTCATGGTCCAACATCACATTGTCATAACCATTGTCATCAATGGTCAACCATGGTCCAACGTCGCATTGCGACAAACATTGTCAATTTGAAAATCAACCATGGTCCAACGTTGCATTGTGACAAACATTGTCAATTTCAAAATCAACCGTGGTCCACCAAGGTCAATCATGCTCAACCATAGTCAACCATGGTCCAACGTCACATTGTGACAAATATTCTCTCAATATGAAAATCAATCATGGTCCAACGTTGCATTGTGACAAATATTGTCTCAATATGAAAATAAACCATGGTCAACCAAGTTTGTTTTATGGTTTATAATATTTATCTTAGGGTTTATATACCTTGGGTTTACAATATTAATCCTTTGTGTTTTTGGCTTTTTAGTACTAATCCCTTGTTTTTATTATTGCCTTGGGTTTATCATATCCATTCCTTGGGTTTATTAATCTAAGGGTTCGTATTACTAGGGTATAATATTATTGATAGGGTTTATAATATTATTCCTATGGCTTAATATAAATCCCTTGGGTTTATAATCCATTGAGTTTATAATATAAATTCCTTGGGTTTATAATATTAATCATATGATTTATATTCCTAGGGTATATTATTAATCCTAGGGTTTAGAATATTAATCCCTTGGGTTTTTAATATTAATCTGTTTGGTTTATTAATCCATTGAGTTTATAACATTAATCGTAAGGTTCATTATACGAACCATCAGGTTTAATGTTTATTTTAGGGTTTATAATATTTATCTTAGGGTATATATCCCTTGATTTTATAATATTAATTTCTTGGGTTTAATATTAGTCTCTTGGGTTTATAATCCCTTGGTTTTTTAGTATTAATCCCTTAGGTTTATAATATTAATCATATGGTTTATATTCCTAGGGTTTAATGATAATCCTAGGGCCTAATGTTACTCCCTTGGGTTTATAATATTAATCCTAAGTTTTATAATATTAATCATACAATTTATATTCTAAGGGCTTAATCCTAGGGTCTAATGTTATTCCCTTGGGTTTATAATCCCTCATGTTTTTAATTCTAATTCAACGACTTTATTAATCCCTTGGGTTTATGGTATTAATCTTAGGGTTTAATATTAATCCTATGGTTTATGGTATTAATCTCAGGGTTTAATATTAATCCCTTAATTTTATAATCCTTTGGGTTTATTAATCTTACGATTTATCTTCGTAGGATTTAATATTAATCCTAGGTTTAATGTTATTCCTATTGGTTTAAAATCCCTTAGGTTTCATAATAGCATATGTTTATAATGTTAATCCTAAGGTTTATAATATTAATATTAGATTTTAACGTTTACTTTAGGGTTTATATCCCTTCAGTTCATAATACTATTTCCTTATGTTTAATATTATTCCCATGGGTTTATAATCCCTTGGTTTATGAGTCCCTTCTGTTTATGATATCAATCCCTTTGGTTTATTAATATAAGGGTTCATATTCCTAGGGTATAATATTATTCACAAGATTTATAATAGTAATCCTAGGGTCTAATTTAAATCTCTTGGGTTTATAATCCATTGGGTTTATAATACAAATTCCTTGGGTTTATTAATCCCTTGGTTTAGAATATTATGTTAATTATGTTATAGTTTGAAATATAACTATTAATATAATATTATATAAGAAATAGTATTATATTAATATATAGTATAATATTAATATAATAACCATATTATTATTTTTATCATTATTAACAACCACAAATATTTATTTTTAATAACCACCTTTACATTATACACCTAATAATTATTAATGTGGTTTATGTAAGCCTATCGGTGTATATCAACCACATTTACTAATGTGGTTGTAAATGTACTTGATATAAGCCTATCAGTGTATATCAACCACATTAGTAAATGTGGTTTTGGTAGTTTGTTAATTAGAGTTGAAATTAGGTTTTTAAGAGTAAGTGCCAATTTCCGCCCATTTACAAAAAAGAAAATAGTCGAGTAGTGTTTTGCCAATGTAACTTGGAAGCTCCGATTCAAAATCTTGTTGTTGGCCTGGCGTATAGGAATATTTCCCTAAGGAACTAGATTGTTCAACAAAAGTCGCATAGCAAAGGAAAGACAAAATTGGTCTCCAGAAAATCAGATTAGTGTGGAAACCACGTGGGATTGATTAGTTTTAGCTCATTAAGGTTTTGGGAATGATTAAAGTCACAGGTCCCCGATGCCTTATGATTCTTCTATTAGTAACTACTGAATGCATAGGAAGCGTGGGCTGCAACTGTTATTGGCTAATACGATTCCCCTCCTTCTGTATGGTTCTATAGTCTACACCTCCAAGACCACAGGTGTAATAAAAAACAACCCGCAAGGATTTTTCTCGAACATTTTTCCTGGCCAGGCACCATCTCTAAGTCCCTAATACGACAGGGGAAGTGATTGTAGGAGTATTAGTTACAGGGGTTGTAGGGAGATTGAGAAGAAGTGTAGTTGTGGGAGTTGTAGGTGGTGTTATAACATGCGTTGCTAAGGTTGGTGGTTTTATGGTAGTAGTTTTTGTTATGATCATGGAGGGAGTGGGAATTTTGATGGGGTATGTATAATGAGAATGAGGTGTTGTTCTAGGTGTGTTGTTCCCAAATTTAGAAGGTCGAACCTTGCCACTGTTGGTTATAGGTGGTAGCTTTCTTTTCCAAAAAAATTCTCAAACCTAAACGCAATTTCCATTAACTACTACTCAACTCATCCATGATCTTCCCATTTCCATCCAAAGATCCTATCAAAATAGACCCAAAAACGTTATCGCAACACAAAAGTGAAATTTGTCAAAACAACAAGCATTTACTTTTGAGAGGAAGATCTCTACAGACTAACTGTAACTAGCAATAAATTTTTATAAGGCCTCTCAGAACTCAAGATCTAAATTCTTTTTCCATTCCATAGCCTCCTTAGTTTTCTTGCTACCCTTCAAAAGAGGCCTAAAAGTAAATTTTGCATTGATCTACTGCAAGGCTAACACCAAACCCCAATCCGCTATTTTTCATCACTCACAACATCTGGAGTTGTTCTGCAATGTGGACTACAAACAACTGCTAAAGAGCATTGAAGTGTTATAAAACAACAACCTAGTTGTAGAAGCTACACGATAACTGCCTTGAAAACATGAATCTTTTTATATCTACCTATTAAAATAAGTACAACCATGTTGTTCAAAATCAAAGTAATAAACTCACAGACTTGATGGGATCTAAAACTTTGAAAAAGCATGTGTTGTACTTACCTAAACATTAGATAGTAGATAGTAGCAACAACATAAACGTAAGTTTCAAATCTGGAGCCATTGATAGAGAAATGTCCCTGAATAAACAAATCACCTCAACCACTATACTCAGTCTCCATAGGCTCCACCTAAGCTAGTTTGTGTTTCAACATCACCCTCAAATTATTGATGGTATTAGTACACAAAATTTATCAAAATAAATAAACACAATGGTATGTCCAATGATTTTCTACATTCTTAAGTTGGTCCCAGTAATCATGTATGTGTAGCTCGCTGCATCACTTCCACATTGTTGTAGTGTTTACATGGGGTCTTACCACTTTGAAGATGATAGTGTGGATTCTGCTAAACTTGTGTTGTAATGGAAGGTGAAGATAGTTTCAATATTAGATTTAGACTTTTCTGCCACTATTTCAAGTATTGTCAATTTTTCCAGCTACACAACTACTCCAAGCATTTTTATGGATTTGTCTTGCTGTAGACGGTGGGATAAAAGTTAGTTTATCGAAGATTATTGTATCATGTATGATAAATTTGTGATGTAATGAAAGGTGAAGATAGTTTCAGTATGATATTTAGATTTTTCTGTCATTGTTTTTAGTATTGTCAAGTTTTCTAGTTACACATTTGCTCCAAGCATTTTTATGGATTTGTATTACTACAGACAATGGGATAAAAGTTATTTTATCGAAGATTATTGTATCATGTATGGTCATATATTTTCCCATGTAAATTTTCCCATTAAGTTTTTAGTTCATGCAGATTAGAAAACACAAGCGACATCAAAATAAACCTACAACAAAGCGACATCAAAATAAACCTACAATGATGGAGCTTTAGAACAATATGGATGAATACATGGGCCAGTAAGACCATCTCAACTTTTAATTTTTTTAGTTCATGAGGATTAGGCAACACAAGCGACATCAAAATAAACCAATGGAGCTTTAGGACAATATGGATAAATACATGGGCCAGTAAGGCCATCTCAATTTTTTTTTTTTCTAAGCTTGGTAGGACTCTCCGATTTTCGAGTTTACATGTCCATTATTCACCCCGATATGGGGGAGGATAGCACAAGATTCGAACCCAAGATCCTCGGTTCGATGAGACTTCATTCCACGGCCATCACCGCTTGAGCTACCCCATGCGGACAAGACCATCTCAAATTTTAATTACCAGTGCCCATACTATTATCTGGGAGTTGCCTTTATGAATTTATCTTCCATGTATTTTAAAATTCCTTTCATGGAACATTCTTGAGTTTCCATAATAACTATTGTAGCCAATTTTTTTCATCCATTGTTATCATGTTGGAACTTTATTTTACAACTTCCAATTCATATATTTTCTTGAGCTCTTAAAATCATATCAAACTGGTTCTGTGTAATTGGAATCCATTTTCTCTACTATGTAAAGGTAGAATGTACCTATTTTTTGAGTAGGAGAGTGAAGTATTATACCAAACACTTTAGAATCTTCTTCTTTGTACTTCCTATTTCCAACTTCCAATTCATAGATTTTCTTGAGCTCTTAAAAGCATATCAAACCCGTTCTATGCAATTGGAATCCATTTTCTCTACTATGTAAAGGTAGAATGTACCTATTTTTTGAGCAAGAGAGTGCAATATTATACCACACACTTTAGAATTTGCTTCTTTGTACTTCCTATTTCAACTAGAAATTTTAGGTAAGGGTTTTGAACAACTTACTTGCCTCATAACAAAATTGTTTAGAATGATGTACTATTTTGGAGTTTTATACACTAAAGTTGTGAAATAGTTGTCATAGGTGAGCTAGAGCCTTGAGCCTTGTTTTTCACATAAATTGAGAGTTTTTAGTAAGATGGTTGTGTTGTATGAATCCTTTATATATTGTATATTTCTTGACAAGGTGTTGGAGCCCAAGTGCAACTTAGGGTTAATTAGAATATTAATTATGAAAGTTAATGATATAAAATGTAAATAAGATGAAACTGAAATGAAATGTGATGGAATTCGAATGGAGGGAAAGGAAGTTACAAGATACTTTTATTAAACTATTAAAATAATCCCTCCAGCTCATGATTAAGTCTTAGGGTTATGGGTTTTGTATGAGGAGTCAAATTTAAGAGTTTGTATGGAGAAGTACTACATAGGGTTTTTTGGGAACTATGTGGGAAGAGTTTGAAGGTTGCGCATCGTCCTTGCTACCATGGCAGGGAGGGCTGCCTACTTTGTAAATCCCATTGTTGTTAATGGAAAGGGAATCTAGATTCCAGTTGTAGATGTGTTTATTTTCAACTTGTTTTGTTAATTGTAGAAATTTTGTGTGGGTGTATTGCAACAATTCTAATTTTAATTTTTTACTTGCAACAATGGGATGTAATGTGTCGATTTCAGTTGTTGTTGGGCCGCTATCCCTATACAGCTTCTATGTCTGCAATGAATTTTTAAGTCTGCAAGTAGCTTTTAGTTTTCAGTTTCTTCTTGATGGCACTCCTGACAAGAGTGTTTCCAACACAATGTCATGCTTGGGCTTGTATCCAATATTTTTGAAAAAATACTATCAAAAAATGCTTGACCATGTGTTTGTCCAAATTCTTTTTGTGGGATGTGTTATGTTCCATCTATGAGAATTAATATATTCAGAATTCATTTCCCACTAACTTGATTTTACAAGATTTATTTTGTTATATAATGTATAAATTGTGTAAACTTAAGCATAAGCATGATGTAGCATTGGTAACTCTGCATATTTTCTTGGAAGTTGTGAAAAGGGTAGTCTAAAAAGGCCACAATTTTGCCCAGAAAATGATGGAAATTTCAATGATATTTTAACAAAATATGGATGATGTTTCTGGAAATCTAGGTCACAAGTGTCAAGCTTCAATATTTTGGGTGCCTTAAGGATTTTTTATGGTACTGAATACATTTCCACCATCACAGAACCCGTTCAAATACTCCAACAATACTGAATCCATTTCCACCATCAAAAATTCATTCAAACACTCTAGCAGTCACATTTTTTAAAAATTTTATTACTAGATTCAGGCAAGAAATTTACTAGGAAAAATTATAGCCTTGGTGGAAAAAGTTGTTGTGAAATATTTTTCACCTTTTGTATAGGAGGACTTCATTCCTACTAACTTGATTTTACATGATTTAGTTTTCTATATAATTTATAGATTATGTAAACTTACCACCAGGTTAGTGACTGATAAGCATAAGCATGCTGTAGAATTGGGACTCTGTGGATTCTATTGGAACTTTTGAAATATTTGTTTGCTTAAGCATGTTATAGGATTGGGACTATGTGGATTCTATTGGAACTTGTGATTTTTTTTTTCATTTTTTAAGGTAATAATTTGTTTTTGTTTCTCCCTTTTAGTTATCCTATTAGCAATTCAAAATAACCGCATCTTTGTTTTCATTACATATAGTTTTCTTACTTTATTCCTCATAGCTATCATATTAGCAAGATACAATTTTACCAATTTTAGTTATCATAGTAATTCAAAATAACAATAGCTTTGTTTTTATTTGATAAAGTTTTATAATTTTAACTATTATATTAGCAATTCAAAATAATAACGATTTTGTTTATAATGAATATGGTTATCAATTTTTAAAATAATATGAAAAATTGTTCTATGTTCTAGTTAGACACATTCTGTTTTCTTTGATCACAATTATATAATATACACAAATAATTAAATATTCTTGTTTCTTTAATCACAACTACATAATATACACAAACATAGATAAGATAATAATATTTATAATTTAAAAAGAATTTTAAATTTAAAAGTACAATCACCATTCTTATGGCAACCAATAATTTTGGAATAAATCGTTAGATTTTTGTACTTGCATAGGCATATACTACTTCCACCAGGCATTAATGGAGCTATAGCTCCATAAATATTGATAAAACATTCCTATACTCTAAATGTTAAAAGGGGATTAAAAAAAATGAATAAAAGGGTACAATCATTTGTATGCAATGCCTATATTTTAAATGTTAAAAGGTTATTCAGATTTAGGTTAGGAAATATTTGGCTTTGATGGTAATGTCATAAATGTCATGTTGATAGTGTGTCAATATCTAATGGATTATAGTGATGTTAGATTTCTTAGGGTTTTATATTAATTTTGAAAATAAAGAATTTGTAATTACGAAAAAAATTATTAATTTGAAGATAACATAATAATATTTATGAAAGCATAATGTGAAAATAAGATAGTAAAGATTAATGTGTATTCGTAAATACATGTGAAGTTCAATAATATCTAAATATTAATAATGTGTAATAAATTTAGGAAAATAATTTTTAATATAATATTTTAAATTTACAAAAATTTAGAAGCTTTTACTGTTTAAATATTTTAGTCATTTGACTCAACTTTATTCAAAACTATAAGTTTAAATTTTTTAAACTTTGAGGTTTCTCTATGTTTTTTAGCAATTATTTAACTTTGTTATTGTAATATTATTTTCATATTATCTTCATACTTTTATTACACAAATAGAAAAGGTAGAAACCATCTAGTTGTTCATGCCTTGTATATTTTAAATATAATTATTAAGATTGTTTACAGTGAGAAATCATATATAGAGTACTCATGAGGGTTGGTTCTTCCCCTTTAAACCATTGGTTGAGTGCTTATGTTTTTCCCCTTTGAATCCCTATCCTTAGTGGTTTGGATTGTGCCCTTAAATTTTATGACACCTTCATCCTTGTACACATTGTTGCTCTCTCTACTCATAGTTCCCTTTGTTGTCACCATGCCTCATTTGGAAGAAGCCAAGACCACCATGGTTGTCAAGGGTGGAATGGGAAACCAAGAACCAGGGTTCAAGAAAATGATAAGAATTTGGCTTACATTTACTAGGAGCACACACTCCAATAGCCATGAACAAAATCAATATACCAGAGACAAAGACTTGGGTGGAGAGGCATATTCTCCATAATGAGGAGATTGAAGAAATGTAGGACATTGGGTCTCATACACCGACACCAATTGTGGTCGTTACAATAGGTACATTTAAAGTATCAATCTCTATTTGTGGTGAAAGACAATTATGGGTAATATTATTATGGAAATGAGTGAAACCCAACATAAAAATCTACTTTGCATTAATGATATTTAGTTGCAAATAAAGAATCTAGCCAACTAAGTGTCTCTTCTAGCCAAAAGGAGTGTAGCTATGGATTTCACAACCTAAATAGAGGATAATGAGAACTCGAAGACAACACATATGGTATCTCCTTCAAGTTGATATGTTTAGGGTGATGATTTTTGTTTTTCTGTCTTTAAGAAATAAATCTTCTTTCAATGCAAGTTATAAACTCAAGTCATATAATAACCCTTTATATAGTATCAAAATTTTCATATTATATTACTATGTTATATTTGTTAATATAGTAATGTGGATCTGTGCTAAAAGGATTGATTTACAAGAAGAAGAAATTCCTGTGATAGATTTTTTGAAGAAATTTGAGACAAAAAATTATAATTACACCAAGCATTCACATAGAACTTGACGGTAGGACCTGCAATTCAAAAAATCCTGTGAAATTTTTCCACTAGGGACCATTTTTTTAATATTTGATTTTGCAGAGAATTACACATTTGTTGCACAAAATGAAATACAAAGATAATATTATCATTATGACCAAGTATCAATGTGTGTCCATATTCTACATAGACATTATGAACAAAATGTTGATAATATAGAAAGCGCTAGTGAGGATCGACATGTTATTAAAGAATATCACTTTTATATGAGTGATGATCGTACACATGATACACATTTTGTAGAACATTGTTTTGATAAGATTTATGACTCAGTGAAAGATTGTGGAATAAAATTAAATGAACATTGACTATGGTCAGATAGATGCATAGGTCAATTCAAATCTTCACGATCATTTTTTTGGTTGTGTCATCTTCATAAGAAAGCCCACATTAAACATTTTTGGAATTTCTTTGAGAGTTGTCATGGAAAAGGAGAACATGATGGTGCAGGGGTATGTATAAAATGATCACTTCGAAGATATCAAATGGACCACTATGTAAACAGACTTGTCTCATTTGGACAGGTTATTTAATGGTGCAATGTTGCACTAAGCCGTCAGACTAACCCATCAAGGGAGGTACGAAGGTATTTACATATATACAAATAAACTTGAATGAAATTTTTGATTAATTTTCTAATTTTAAACATTTATAAATTATTTAGTTTAAATAGTATGAGGATGATTACCTTTGATATATAAATTGCATTTTAAATAACATATTTAAATTCTTGTTTGAATTTACTATAGGTTTTTTTGACATATTGGAGTTGAAGAAGTAGATAGATCGATTACATATGAAGCTGAAATAGTAAAAGGGACTCGAAAATTGCATTCAATTAAAACAAAAGATTACCAAAATTCATTTTCATTTGATAAAAGAAATTATTCTTGTTTTTGTCCTGTTTTCAAAGAGGACACAAAATCCAATGATGTTTGTGAAACAATATGTATGTAAAACCTTGGCAACATACAAAACTAAATACCAAGGGGAAAATGTCGGTTGCAATCTTCGAAGAGATGGAATCAGAGGAGACTATAATATCATCTAAAGGTGATCGAGTTTCTGATCTTGTTAGAGAAGGTAACATTTCAATTGATTTCAAAAGATATGTGTGTGTGTGTGTGTGTGTGTTTTTAAAATCAATGTGTATAAGTATCTAGATAATAGTTAAAATATAGAGATCTAGAAATAGATAATAAAATCAAGTCCATATTGATATTTAGTTAATTTCATGTTAATTATGATATGAATTTACACTTGTTTTATTGTGCAAAAGATGTTTTTGTTGTAGTTGCACCCATTAACAACATAGAAAATGTGAAGCATTATTGGATGCGGTGCACTAAACGAAAAATGAACTTATTGGAAGACTATGATGATAACGATTTTATATGTGAAAGAGGGTCTATTATACTGAAAGGTTATTTTTTCCAAGAAATGCATCAAACTGAGAGTAATATTTACTTTCAAGACTATCAACTTGATGTCATAAGTTGTCAATATAGTCACTCGGTGTGTGCAGTGCACATAAAGTTGATAGAAGTTCAATCAAAAAAACAAATGAAAGTTAAAAAATGGAGAATGTCAAAAGCTGACCATGAACGGATCATTAAAGATGTCATTCCATTAGAATTTTTTTAATTGAATTGCAAAACCATTTCTTCTACTTGGATTCATCTTTGAGAACTTAGAGTTCAAGTACATTGTTAGCATTTATTTTTGTGCACTCTAAAGTTGTACATTCTTAAGAATGTGATGATGTGAAAGCGATACTCATTGAGTCTTTTATTAAGTTACAAAGTTATATGTATACTGCCTGTTATGTAGACTTGTATTGAGGATTTATTTCTCTGTTAATTTGTGATGTATACAACGCTGTTACTTCTCTGTTAATTTATAATTGTGGTTGGTTGAGCCATTTAATAAGAATTGTTTACTAACATTATAAGATGATTGAATGCAAAATGTACCAAATAAATGCAAATTTACTTTCATTTCTACGTATTCATGAACTTAAATTATATGTAAAACACTTAACAACGTCAAAACATGCATGCATCATGCAAATTGTGGGCCATGTTTTATAATGCAATTTTATCTAACTTACGTAAATGTGCATACAAACAACTTTATATTAAAATTTAACTATCAACCGACATCCATAGTAGCCTTTCTATACATGCAAGTAAAATGTACATACTATTTTATAATGAAATTTTAAGTTATCATTGTTTTGTATATTTACACTGAATTATAATATTCATTCAAATGAAAAATGCGGACCTTACATTTTGTAATTTGCAATTTTAATAGATTCATTTTAAATAAATTGACAAAACAACTTTAAAAATAACCTAAGAATCATCTAATAACATTATAGGAATGATTGAATGAAAAATGTACCAACTAAATGAAAATATGTAAAACATTTAAAAACATCAAACCATGCATGCATCATGCAAATTGTGGGCCATGTTTTATAATGCAATTTTCATGGAAAATTTTAGGGGCTAATGTTCGCCCAGTGGGCTAATTTTCCATGGTTTTTCCACAAAAATGATTCGCCAATTTCCAATTTTATAAAAGACGATTCGCCCAAATTTTAGAATATAAAATTATTTTACCTTAAAAATCGCCAAAATTATATATAGACTATATATAAAATCATTATAATTTTGAATAATTCTACAAATATATAAATAAACATTTTATAATTTGTAGATTAGGGATTAGTGAGATTCGCCAATGTTTTTAAACTTCAAGAAAATTTTCCATCCTTAAAATTTTCCTTGGCAATTTTATCTAACCTAGGTAAATGTGCATTCAACCAACTTTATATTAGCAGTTAATTATCAACCGATTAATCCATAGTAGCCTTTATATACATGAATGCAAAATGTAGATACCATATTTTATAATAAAATTTTAAGTTATCATTGTTTTAGACATCTACATCGAATTATAAGATTCATTCAAATGCAAAATGTAGACCTCATATTTTGTAATTTGAAATTTTAATATATTCATTTTAAATAAGTCAAGACAAAACAACATTAAAAAAAAAACTAAGAATCATCTACTAACATTATAGGAATGACTGAATGCAAAATGTACCAACTAAATGAAAATATGTAAAACATTTAAAAGAATCAAACCATGCATGCATCATTCAAATTGTGGGCCATGTTTTATAATGCAAATTTATCTAACTTATCTAAATATGAATTCAAACAACTTTATATTAAAAGTTAACTATCAATTGACATCCATAGTAGCCTTTCTATATATAAATGCAAAATGTACATACCATATTTTATAATACAATTTTAAGTTATCATTGTTTTAGACATATACATCAAATTATAAGATTCATACAAATGCAAAATTTAGACCTCACATTTTATAATTTTCAATTTTAATAGATTCATTTTAAATAATTCAAGATAAAAGAACTTTAAACAAAACCTAAGAATCATCTACTAACATTATAGGAATGATTAAATGCAAAATGTACCAACTAAATGCAAATTTACTTTCATTGATACATAGTCATGAACTTAAATATGTAAAACCAAGTTGTAAGCATCAAACCATACATCATGCAAATTTACCATGCAAAATGTACATAAAATCCAAAATTGGCATGTATTAAATCATAATAAAGAGTTCAAGATTTAAAAGATGTCCAAAATTTATATCATTGTAAAAGTAAATATTTAATAAAAGTTTGTCAGATAATAAGATACATCAATTCATAATAAAGAGTTTTACTTTAAATATGTCCAAAATTATATCATGATAAAAGTAAATATAATATAAAAATATGATAAAATAAAAAGTTGCATCAAAGAGAATCTCGCTGAAATATACGATCTATCAACATCCTCCTGCTCTCATCATAATCACGGGTTCCATGCACAACATGTGTAATTGCATATATACATAAGATTATGTACTTTAAAATTAAATTTTAATGTTTTAAAATTAAATGAGAATGTAAGATCATCAAAACAATATTATAAACAGTTTCAAATTCCATGCAATATCTCATGGTGTTCCCCCTCCACTGTGCCCTTTTGGTGTTCACCATGCATTGCACTCTCCTGGATGCCTTGTACAATACATGTACATGTATGTATTAAAATGTTTGAATTTCACATGAAAATTATGCATAAACTCACAATATTAAAAAAATTGTTACACGACTTTTTCAAACTGTTTAGATGATCCTATATCCATTGTCGACTCCATTGCTAAAGTCCTTGGAGAATGGAAATCATCTCCCCAAACCTAAGATTCCAAATTTTAAAACTATAAGATAAATCTATCTCATTTTTTAATGAAACTTGCACTTAAGTTTATAACGAAACATAAATGAAATATTCAATACTTGTGGCACATCTCCTAATAAGGAGGAAGACGGTGGTACTATGTCCAAAGCATCAGCTGGAATCAGAATCAGAATAATAAGTGTATGAACGTGAACTCTTAAAAAAACTAACATCGCTCAAAATATCTACATTGGAACCTAAACCTAGGACCGTGAAATTATCAAAATTTTCATTCAATAAACGAGTTAACTAAAAATGGTGAACATATGATACATTTTTGTTAGATTATATCTGAAAAAAATAAAAAAATGTATGTGAATCGACATTAACACATACACTACAAATTACATTAAAATATCCACCCTAACCATTAAGACATACCGATCCCACACCCTCTTCTTCATGAACAATTAGGTCTTGCCATCCATTACGACAAGCCCTTGCATATCATTTAAGCTCCTTAGTATTCATATTATCTATCTCCTCATTTGATTTATATAAAAAAATAGCATGTGCATCATCTCATGCTCTTTGTCAATTTACACCAATATCAATTCTACTCAATGCACTCTATATGTTGTCTATAATGGCATCCCTTCCTTCTCGACTAATTTGAGAAGTGGCATACATCTCTGACCGCAAAGTTACAGACTAGGATGTTTGCATACCAAAGGTGACTAAGGGTGAGGCAATTGAGTATCACGTAATGAGCCCTTACAATCATATAACCGACCTTTCCTAGTACCATAATATTCAGATGGAAGGTCATTATAATTAGGTTTCATAACCAAAAAAAATCTTCATAAAATAATTTTGCAAAATAAACTAGAACCGCATCATTCCATGGCATCTTTCCATATGCTGCAAGGAACCTATCATACAAATGGATGGATATATATGGGTTCTTAAAATATTGCACCTTGAGCATTTTTCTTTTCAGCCCTTCTTTGAAATTAAACATAGATTTTTCATTTTCTTTTGTAACCCTTTTATTACCCTCGACATTTATCAGGAAACATCCTTTCTTGCTATGCCTCATCATATCTATAAATGAATCTGTGGTTAGCCCAATCCTCTCGTAAATATTAAGAAATGAGCTTAGAGAGTGCGTAACTATTTCTAAGCTTTCTCTACTCTCTATCGGGAGCTCCAAACTCCCAAGATCTTTCCTTAATTTAGAATAATGAGTTTTGCACCTTTGTAATGTGCATTGTTCGAGGTTTGTCTCCCAAGGAATCTCATCTGCAATATCAGATGGATAAATGGTAGCTGGTGTTTTGCCTTCTTCTTGAAATGTCCGACTTCGCTTACATCTACTTGGACCAACATTTTCCCCATCTGGATCAATATATAAAATTAGATAAATTTAAAAACTTGTAAACAAATGTATTCATACATGTATGCAAGCTAGACATGTATACATGTGTATATACAATTCATTTACATGTACAAATTTGTTTCAACATAATTTTTATTATTATATAATTTACCAAAATGATGTTGACCAAACGAAGAATGTTGACCACCCTGATATTGATGACCACCCGAAGAATGTTGACCACCCTGAGATTGATGACCACTCAGAGAATGTTGACCACCGTCACACAACAACATTGTGAGCGAAGAATCTAAAAAAATAGAAAATCAATTCAATATTTATGTGTACATACATATGATTCTCCTTATTTATCATTTAAGTAAACACACACACACACACACACACATATATATAGCACAATGTGACCAATGTAGCTCCCCCAATTCATTTGATATTCTCTTTGATCCATGACCTCGAACTCCCGCTCTAGTAGATGCGTGAGACTCTATTGATGTCCGCCTCAAAGAATCATGTGGCAAATGCTCACCCATGATATGGATATCTATAGATATATAGATGAATGATATTTAAAAATTTACCTCATGCATTTAAAAATCTTGAAATTTATATTTAAAAAGATTACGAATTTAGAAATTTGATATAACCCTTGAAGTTACCTCATACATTTAGTTGATGTAACCCTTGAAATTACATCATGTGTTTAAGATCTTAAAATTTCTATTTAAAAACATTAAAAGAATTCAGAAAATTAATGTAACAATATGAATCTCTTCATTTAAAATATACTCAAGACTAAAAACACAAACGTTGAAGCAAGCACATTTTGAAAATTAAATACAAATTTTTCTAAAACATGTCAAGTTCATCAAGTTGTGCTTACATAGTGGGGGCACACATGGTAGAGAATTGAAAAAAACACATGGTCATTAAAAATGACACATTGATAACTAAAAAACACACACATATCAAAGATATCTTACAATGTCCATCAATAAATATTGATGGAAAACGTCTTAACACTAATTCACTTTTTCACACATAAATCTTGAATTGACATTGCCCCATACAATAGATAGCTAGACATCCTATTGACATTTTCACAATGTCTTATGCTAGATGATTGAAATTAGCTAACAATATTTTTTTCTTCTCCATGCAGTTGTTTTAACCTCTCTTTTTTAATTTGGTATATGCCTTTCATCTAGTTTCACATAAGTTCAGAATTGGTGAAGACTACAATTCCATTGGATCCATACTCGCTAGTTGTTCCTAAACCTTCTATCAATGCAATATAATATGCTTCATTGTTTGTTGTTCTTTTAGGTACAAGTCAACCCAATAACATTAAAATTAAAACACCAAAAATAGATGACAAATCAATGCCAACACTCTTACTAGAAAACCAATAACATTAAAATTAACACACCAAAAATGGATTAAAAAGCAATGCCAACACTCTAATTAGCTTCAATTGCATGCACCCAACAAAATAGAAATGAAAAAAATATATCTCAAAAAGAAATTACTACTTGAAAAGAGAAAGTATAAGAACCTTCAATTGAGTGTATTATGCCTCATCTTAGAAAGCTAATAAAACCCATGTTCCAAGAAAATAGGGAATCAAAGTGAATTACTCATAATTAAAAAGGAAATATAAATGAACATATAACAACAGAAGCAAGGAAAGTATGTTACCAAGAAACATCAAGGTTGTTCTACGAGATAAATCAAGGTAGAACAAGTCAACCCAATAAAATTGAAATTAAAACACCAAAAATGGATGACAATGCAATGCCAACAATCTAATTAGCAACCCAATAATATTAAAATTAAAACACAAAAAATAGATGACAAAGTAATGCGAACACTCTAATTAGCTTCAATCTCATGCACACAACAAAATAGAAATGAAAGAGATGTATCTGAAAAAGAAACTGCTACTTGAAAAGAACAAGTACAAGAACCTTCAATTAAGTGTATTCTGCCTCATCTTAGGAAGCTAATAAGACACATGTTCCAAGAAGATAAGGAATCAATGTGAATTACACATAATGAAAAAGGAAACATAAATTAACATATAATAATATAAGCATGGAAAATATGTTACCAAGAAGCATCAAGGTTGTTCAATTTCCATGATATCATCTTCTTTTTCATTGGTGTCCTCTTCGTTGATCAAATTTTTCATTTTGTCAACTAAAATGTTATGTGCTGAGAAGATGGGGATATGATACGAGCATTAATGATAGGTGCATCATTTCTACTTCTTTGGCACTACATCATATGATCTGAAAAATGGGGCTATTAGGCTTTCTGTCTAATTTACAAGAACCTCTCCCACTTCCAAAGCTTTAAATATTCCCAAGTCTTATTGATTAACCAATGCAGAATTAAGAAATTCTTGAAAATATAGGTGTATGCTGATAATTGTTTTTAACTGATTATGTGTTGTGAATTAATGTGCTGAAAATGATGTATAAATACATATAACAGAAAATAGAGCAACAATAAACAATCACACACAAACAACAATTTAATTAGGAGTTCACCCACAACTCTTGGGCTACATCTCCGTGAGCTCCAGTCAATTCAACTAGCCTCTCTGGGATTATGGCATAAGTCTTTTTTACAAGCTCTTGGCTTAACTCATGTTGTTTTACACAGGAATAGTGGGTTTAGACACCATGTTATTCCCTGGCTCTTGAAGCTCTGGCTCTTGGCTTTGGCTCTCGGCTCTTGGTTCTGGCTCTTTGGCTCTGACTCTATCTCTTTGGCTCTGGCTCTGGCTCTGGTTCTTCGGCTCTGGCTTATTTCTGCCCTCTATCAATTTACAGCTCTTTGGGCTTTTCACTTGAACTCCAACTGACTCCATTGGCTACGTTTTTGCTTTTGTGTTGCCTCCTTCGCCTTGGCTTCACTTTCAGCAACAAAAACCCCAACAACACCCTCAACAACCAACAGTCCCCTCGTTCTGTTGTTCTGTGGCTTTTTAAGCCAAATCGACGCTGCCTGTTCATTTTCCCTTTTGGGCTTCCTGTCTTCCAACCTTTGTCTGCTCAAATCCCTTCCCTAAGCATTAGCAATTATTGTTAGACACCCTCAGGGATGGATGCCACCTATTCTGTAAAAGAAGAATGCATCAGGCCTATGAAATCCATGAAACAAGCACTTTTTGTTAACACAGAGAAATGCACTAACACGAGAAGAATCCATAGAGAAAACTGTTCCCCAGACTTCAAATGTCCTTAAGTCCAGTCTATACTCCTATTGGGTCTGCCCACAAGTCGCTATCACAAGTCGCAAATGGCCTGCCCTTTTGTATTTTAGAAATAAATTACAATATCACAAAATCCTGTAGCAATGGCTTTATATTGGATTTGAAATGTTTATGGAATATTGTTTTAAAGTGTTATCAGGTCCGGTGATTAGATCGAATATATATATTTAACATATGTCCACTCCTCTGTAATGCGGTGATTGCGATCCGCCGAAATCGGTGATCGCGATATTGCATTGCCCGCAGTCTTGCCTTTGCCTTTCGGTATCGCCGATTGCAATCCACCGATGTTGGCGATCGGCATATCACAATTGGCGGAAGCAATCAGAGGCAGATATGCGATGCGATCGGGCCGAGTGATATGCCGATTGCTGACATCGGTGGATCACAATCGGCGATAGCAAAGAGTTGTATCTCCAACTCATGCATCCTTTTCAAGTTCATATTTTCAATATGAAGTTGCCTCTCCATTTCCTAAAATTTGTTAGAAATCAACTGCTTCTCTTCCTCCATGCAATTCAACAACCCTCTAAGCATGTTTCTCTTCCTTCCATCCTCATACATTTCTCTCACCATATCCATCATGGTGGACAATTCTTGCTTCATGTCTTCATCAAAGAATTTTGTGAAGAAGGTAGAATTTGAGGAGCCACTTGTAGAAGTTGTCATTATGCCAATGAATAAAAAAAACTTCAACAAGATAATAAAAAGCTTATTTAAGCAACCTTTTGCAACAAACATCTTGTGATTTGGATTGCCTTGAGGTCCTTTGGGATAGAAGAATATCTTCAGCCCTTCTTCCTTCTTGTCCTTCCTAGACTGAGCTATCAATTACTTTCTCTCCACCTCTGCAAAATTAAACAATAGTCAGTCTGCAACAAGCATACAATCAATCCTTGACTGCCCAAACACCTTTCAGACAAGCAATCTTTGCTCTATCAATCAAGCATTCTGATATAACCTTTTTTGAAGGTGTGGTTAATCAATATTAAGCTCTGATACCACCTAATCTGAAAATGGGGCTCTTAGGCTTCCTGTCTAATTTACAAGAACCTCTCCCACTTCCAAAGCTTTAAATATTCCCAATTCTTATTGATTAACCAATGCAGAACTAAGAAATGCTTGAAAATATAGGTGTATGCTGATAATTGTTTTTAATTGATTATGTGTTGTAAATTAATGTGCTGAAACTGATGTATAAATACATGTAACAAAAAATAGAGCAGCAATAAAAAATCACACAGAAACAACAATTTAATTAGGAGTTCACCCACAACGCTACATCTTTTTGAGCTCTAGTCAATTCAACTAGGCTCTCTGGGATTTTGGCATAAGTGTTTTTTATAAGCTCTTGGCTTAACTCCTGCTATTTTACACAAAAACAGTGGGTTCAGACACCATGTTATTCCATGGCTCTTGGCTCTTGGTTCTGGCTCTTTGGCTCTGACTCTGGCTCTTCAGCTCTGGCTCTAGCTCTGGCTCTTCGGCTTTGGCTTCTTTCTGCACTCTATCAGTTTACAGCTCTCTGGGCTTTTCACTTGAACTCCAAGTGACTCCCTTGGCTGCCTTTTTTCTTCTGCACTGCCTCCTTCGCCTTGGCTTCACTTTCAGTAACAAAAACCCCAACAACACCCTCAACAACCAACAATCCCCTCATTCTGTTGTTTTGTGGCTTTTTAAGCCAAATCGGAACCGCTTGTTCATTTTACCTTTTGGGCTTCCTGTCTTCTAGTCTTTGTCCACTCAAATCGCTTCTCTGAGCATTAGAAATTATTGCTAAATGCCCTCATGGATGGATGCCACCTATTCTATAACAGAAGGGTGCATTGGGCTTGTGAAATCCCTGAAACAGCCGCTTTCTGTTAACACAGAGAAATGCACTAACACGGGAAAAATCCACAGAGAACATTGTTCCTTAGACTTCAAATGTCCTTAAATCCAGTCTATACTCCTATCGGGTCTGCCCACAAGTCGCTGTCGCAAGTCGCAAATGGCCTGTCCCTTTGTATTTTAGAAATACATTACAATATCGCAAAATCCCGTAGTAATGGCTTTATATCGGATTTGAAATGTTTATGGAATATCGTTTTAAAGTGCTATCAGGTCCGGCAATCAGATCATATATATATATATATATATATATATATATATATATATATATATATATATATATATATATATATATATATATATATATATATATATATATATATATATATATATATATATAAACATACGTCCGCTCCTCTGTAATACGCTAATTGCAATCTGCTGATATCGGCGATCGTGATATCACATCGCCCGGGGTCCCACCTTTACCTTGTGGTATCGCCGATTGCGATTCGCCGATATCGGCGATCGGCATATCGCTCGCCCGATCCCATCGCATATTTGCCTCTGATTTCTTCCATCGATTGTGATTGTCAATCGGATCTGGACCGTTGATCGGCCAGATCCAACGGCTCCTATTTATTGTTGACTTAAGCCTCTGATAGGCCATATTTCTTCAGATTTTTGAATCTTTCCCAAAGAACAAAGGGGAACTTCTTTTTATGATAACTTCTTCATCTAAAGTGCATTTTCACCCATTCATGTTGCGTTGGATTTAGACTTAGGAGATCTCTGCAATGAGACTATTTCTGAGAGAAGCCTGCGATTTTAATTTTCCTCTAATTTACAAAGGATTTGTGCCATTTGGCACCTTTTACCTCTTATATGAAGTCTTTTAGACTTAGAGGTTTATCCAGGACCCATTTTTGGATCATCATATGTCCATATTCTCAGGATAGAACATTTTGATCGAATAGGGGCTCTTGATAATCATAGGGCTCCTCTTCGAAACGTTTTGGTGCATTTGGACCATAGTTATACGAGATAAATCAAGGTAGAACAAGTCAACCCAATAACATTAAAATTAAAACACCAAAAATAGATGACAAAGCAATGCCAACACTCTAAGTGGCTTCAATCTCATGCACCGAACAAAATAGAAATGAAAAAGATGTATCTCAAAAAGTAACTACTACTTTAAAAAGCAAGTACAAGAACCTTCAATTAAGTCTATTCTGCCTCATCTTATGAAGGTAATAGGACACACATTCCAAGCAAATAGGGAAGCTTGAAGTGAATTACACATACTAAAAAAGGAAACATAAATGAACATATAACAATAGAAGCAAGCAAAATATGTTACTAAGAAGCATCAAGGTTGTTCTACGAGATAAATCAAGGTAGAACAAGTCAACCAAATATCATTAAAATGAAAAAACCAAAAAATAGATGACAAACAAGGTTAATTTTAGGGGTGAATAATCGCCCAAAGGCGAAATTTAAGGCTTTTTATATTTTAATGGGGCGAATTTTTAATTAAAATAATAATTTTTTTTTTTATATAATTAGCCCATATTTTATTTAAAAATTAATTTATTTTTTTATTTTAGCCCAGGGCGGATAAATTAACCGAATCGTATTTGATCAAAATCGCCCCATTTTGATATTTGCGGAATCGTATTTGATCAAAATCGCCCCAATTTTGATTTACAGTTTGGGTTTTCTGGTTTGGGAGTGGTTTGTGAGGGTCGATTTGGTCCCGGGAGTGGTTTGTGAGGGTCGATTTGGTCATGGGATGTTAGATTTATTTTGAAATGGAGGGCGGAGCGAGGGCGGCTCCCTGTTTTGACGGATTCAGCCCGCTGTTTTGGTGTATATGGCTCCCTGGGTCCCTGTATAAAAATGGTTTTGAAATAGGTTTTTTCATCCTAGTTCACAAATCTAGCAGCAGCAGTTTCGGTGGGATATTCTTGCATTTTCAGATTTCAATCCGCTTATTCTTCTCTGGTTTCGGTATCCATTGTTTCTTGGATTTGAACGGCTCATGCCACTGCAGCAGCAACAACAACAGTCGGTACTTGACCGAATTGTTGGCTGAGCGCTAGAAATTAGGCCCCTTTATGCAGGTCCTGCCCATCTGTAGCCGGCTTTTGAACCAAGGTAAGTTGGCTTCATATGTCTTGTTTTTACAGATTATCAGTTGTTCTGGAAGGCCAAATTAAGTGGATTCATGCCTCTGCAGTTGGAACAGGGGTGATAATCACTTTGCCAGTGAACGTTGAATGCTTCCGTTGGTTTGGAAGCAAATATAACCGTGGCTCCAAATTTTTCTCACAAACCCAGAAATGCAGACTGCTAAAAAATATTAGATTTGTGTTGTCTAAAATGTGGCGCAGTAGTTATTTTTATTGGCAAAAGATAGGGTTGTAGGGCCCTTAAGTATATGGGAAACATACAACATCTGGACTTATGGAAACATGGAGCCTGGATCTTCCAATAGGTGGATCTGGGAAAAAAATAGAAGAATTCTTGATTTCCCTTCCCAAGCAAAAAGTGCGAATGGCTGTTAATAGCCCCTTGCTGTTCCAAACATCATTTTATTTGCTTTACTGAATGGTCTGATTTATATTCCAACCTTTCTTTTTCACTACATGCTCCTTTTTCCAACCAAGATCATGTTACTCCACAGCGTTTAGTCGATGCAAATCATATATATATGGCATTTATTTCATATATATTGGTAGTTGAACTTTTGCCAATATTTCTACGACAGTTATTATTGCTGATCAGATCTTGATTTAGGCCTAAGCGTATCAGATCTTGCTGATCAGATCTTGTATACATTTAAAAAAAAATACAAACCAGTTACCTACTAGTTCCTTAACCTCTGAGGTCTCAATATCTCAGTTCTTCCTAGCTTTACACTTGGTTGGTACTTCTTTAATATGCTTCAATCCTGTATTCCGTTCTCAATCTCTTTCTCTCCTCACTTTTGGTATATTGCTGACAGTTATTATTGCTGAAAAGTTTTCGAGGCAAGAAATCTGTTGTATTAATATTGTCTGATTTGTAATAGAGAAACTGCTATGAGGTGCTTTGGACTACTTGGGAATGAATTTTTGTCTCAGATGTCGATAGTCTGTACTGTGGTAGACAATAAGATGATTTCTTTTCTCAGGGATTGCAATTGCTTTCCGGAAGATGGGGTATACCTGTTCATGGTACTTCTTTCGACATCAAGTTGATAAACCTTCCCTTAGACTTGAGTTTTGTTTGGTTCTTGTTCGTTGGGTGATGATAAAAAATGTAATATTCATTTGTATTTGTTGATTTTATACTCATGGAACTTGTTTCTTATTGTACTCAGTTCTTTTGATGCAAGAAAGAACAACAGACTAGTTTGAGCTTGAGGTACTTGAAGCGGCAGCAGCTCTCTTCTCAAGCGGTATGTGTTCTAGTTCTCAAGTGTAATATGAGTAAATTTAGAATGTACTGCCGTTTGACAATACTTGTAAGCACTTTGAAGCAAATTTGGCCTGAATGTTGTTTGAAACTGGAGATACTGATGACCTCAATGATGTGAAAAATTGGAGATACCGTATGGCCTCAATGGTGTTTGTAATCAAAATCTGGATTGAACACAGTGTCTGTATAGACTGTAGTCTAATTATGTATAGACTGTTGGTCTTAAGAGCATGCGATCATTGATCAAGCCATCATGACCCATGGCAGCTTTGAAGGGATAAAAGGAAGACGTGTTGAAGCCAATGCTGCCATTGGAGTTTGATTGTTGAATATCATGGAGATTAAGAAGAATTATGTTCCATGCTCAAGGTTAATTACATTAACGTTTTATGTGCTTACTCTACAAATGAATTTGAACAAGTTTTTCATGGAAACCTTTCGAAAAGAGAAAAAAGACCTTGCATTATAGTTTATTGGTGGATTCCTATATTTTCTTGGTTGTTGTTACATGTTGACTATTGGAAGATCTGTTTATATTACTAAGAATCTTTCACCTGAAAATGGAGCAGTAAAGGACATATTAACTGTTATATGCTTTTGATTTTTCTGCCTTTGAGAACCTTGTGAGTTGTATGTCATTGAAGGGTGACTTGGTTTGAATAGTTAGCTTTGGAGAGCAGTTAGAGGAAGAAATAACTCAAACCCAAACTCAACAATGGAATTTTTATCAATGTGTCCATTCCAATGGATTATTATTCTAAACCTGGATGATGTGGCAACAATAATTATATATTTTTTGGAATGTACCTCAGTGAATGATCACCTTTTGTAATATTTTAAGTGTCGCTACATAGAGATGTTATTTCTATGCTTAATTAATTGCATTGATGTGCCATAGAGCAATGCAATGCATCTGGATACTTGAAGTCTTGGAATTGCAGAGCAGCATTTGCTTGATTCCTTGGTAGTTGTTTGAAGATCCTAACCAAACTGATGTTTCTTTCAGAATTGTGGTTCTTTGTCATAGTAGTATAGTACGCTGTTCCTGAGATTACCTTTGGTTCTGTTCTGAGATCTGTAGAGAATTGTTGAGCAAGGGGGAGGATAGCTTCATCTTAAAGCATCCCTCTACCCAACGTTAAGCTTGATGGGAAGAATTATCCTATCTTCAAGTGAAGGGTGCTAAACATATAATTGAAGAATTGATTGTTAAGACTTGTGGAGGGTAAGAAGACAAATTGCACTGTTGCTAAAGAATTAGTAAAGCTACAAGACAAATTGCACTGTTATATAGAGTGTCTATACAACAGTCTATATATTACAACTAAGTACAATGAGTCTCTCTTTGTGGTTAATTGTACTATACCTTGGGTGCCAACATTCATAATTCTTGTTGTTGAACCAAGCTCTCCAGTTGCAGCAATAAGCTCGACACCTTTGTCTTATTGATTGCATTCTTTGAACAATGTTACTCAAGCCAATCCTTAAACCTTGGATTGATCAACCGATCTCTAAAGAACATTGCATCATGATGTTGTTCATCCCCTCTTCTACAATTTCTCTCTTATAGATGCATTCTTTGATTGTTCAAGGCCTCCTCCTTAATGACATTTGAGGGATAATTTTGCCTCCTTCCTTGTCTTAACATAAACTTGGTTTTGTTATCCATCTTTCACATGGCTGCTAGGATCCATGGTCAATTCTGAAAATTGCTTGCAAGGTTATCTTGGCTTCATTATGCATTGTTTTTTCCTTTTGGAAACTCATCCTTCCTTGAGGATTGTCTAGCATCTACTACCTCAATTTGGATTTCTTGGATCAATTTAGTGCTCTCGTTCTCCTTTTGGACCAGTTGTCCATTCTCCTCACATGCAAAGCATGCATTCACATAAAATTCACCAATTTTAAAAATAAAAGGTTACCTGGCCTCTTCTGATGCCTCCAACATCAAATTTTGTCTTCCTTCCATGCTTTAGGAAGGTACTCCTTCTCTTTCTTCTATTCTTATGACAACTATGAATGATTGTCCCTCTTGAAAATCCTTATCATCTGCATCTATACACATAGCATCAGTATCATAATCACCAAGCTCTTTAGCCCCATATGGTATATATGTTACGAGCACTTCTAGCTAACCTCCCATGAGACTTTCATTTATTGTCTCATCGACATCCTCTTTGTGTAGCTCCCTCTACTGTTATGATGCTTTTTCCACCATATCTTCTATCAACAAATCCATATGTTGATTTGAACTCTTTATGCAGTCCATGAGACTCTTTGATAGTCTCTCTTCAACATCTTCCTCATCATCAAGGACTATTCCCTGCTCTGGTTCAAAATAGTGAACTAATTCAACTTTAGGCTCAACAGGTGCTTCATCTTCCTCCCTAGCTTTCTAGCTTTAGGGGTCTTCCTCTTAAAATCTTTTTTCTGACAAGTAATTTGGCCTTCTTCCTTAGGTCCCATCTCTACCTTTGGTATTCTCTTTCAAGCCTCATTTTGACTATGTTGAATCTCTCCTTCAACTCATAAATCTCCTTTTCAATTTCTTCTTTACTCATGCCATTTTCCTTGGCATGCTTCTCCCTTTTGTTATGGCATCCATGAGAACTGGTTAGTAGTGGGTAGTTCTTAACCAAAAGGTTCCCAAAAGGGCGACTTCGGGACTGATTACAGAGAAAGGAGAATCAGTACCTGGATGGCCCCTCTTACGTGGAGCCGATTCACTGACCAAGCTTCCTACTCCACAGTCTACATCAAAACAAACATCTGTAGTTGAATGGGCACTACAGTTGCCAAATAGGCTTACACAGGCAACTGGAGAGCTTCATTTGAAAGGACAGATTATGCAGAAGGTTTGCAACTATGAACATGAAGCTCGGTCTTCAAATGAGGTAGCACCAATTGAAGCATGCTCTAAAGAAGAAGGGTTTCCTTGCAGTCAGCAGAATGATTCTGATCGAGAAGAAAATTGTTTGGCAAGGAGATTAGAGTTCCTTTGTCAAAGTAAAACCTGCAGGCATTTTACATATCAGGAGTTGCAATCTGCTACTTCTGGTTTTTCAACAGGTTGCATTTGTAGTTTTCCTCATGGAGTTTTTCATTTCTGTGCTTCTGTTTTGAATGGGAAATTTCCCTTGAAATGTATATTAACCTTGTGAACTCAATTCAATTATGTAACATCCTTATTCTTGCAGGGAATTTTATAGGAAGAGGAGGCTGCAGTAAGGTGTACTGAGGATTTCTTCCTGATGGACAATCGGTGGCAGTGAAAATCTTGAATTCATCATCCAAAATAGAGCAAGAGCTTCTTTCTGAAGTTGAGATTCTTACTCTATTGAAGCACAACCATGTCATTACACTTATCGGTTACTGTGCAGAAGGCCTTAATGGCCTTCTGGTGTATAATTTTGTATCCAGAGGAAACCTTGAAGAGAATCTCCATGGTATATACTCAATAGTATTGCATTTTAAGAATCATGAAATCGTGTAGAAATATTAAGCAGTAGTACGTTTTAAGCATCATAGTGTTATGTATTGTATGGCAGGGTCTTTCATTTTCTCTTTTCTGAGATTTGATTATAGTCCTAGCTATTGACTATGTATATATTTTTCAGGAGGAGAGGAAAAGCCAATACTTCCTTGGAAAGTGCGATTAAAAGTGGCTGTAGGAGTTGCTGAAGCATTAGATTACTTGCATAATGGCTTTTCTCAATCTGTCATTCATGGAGATGTAAAGTCTTCCAATATCTTGCTTTCTGAAGAGTTTGAACCACAGGTATAAATCTTTTTACTGCAAGAAGAATCAAGACTAAATTGCACAATTCAATATTTGAAGAGATCTTAGTGATCTAGACTTGTAAACTGAAACTTGGAATTCTGCACTAATGAAAAATTTCAACAGAATTAATGTGCGTGTTATTATAATAGTTGTCAGATTTTGGGCTAGCAAGGTGGGCACCAACATCTTCATATATCACTTGCAGCGATGTTTTAGGAACATTTGGGTATGTAAGCATCTTCCCAGTTTCGATTGGCCATTTTCAGATTAAAGCTATCCAATTTGTAAATTCACTAATTGTGATTGTAGTTTGACAGGTATCTTGCTCCAGAATACTTTGTTTATGGAAAGGTTAATGAGAAGACGGATGTGTATGCATTTGGTGTGGTCCTTCTTGAGCTAATAACTGGAAGGAAGCCAATTGATACAGCAAGTCCCAAGGGTCAAGAAAGCCTGATTATGTGGGTAAGTCCTGGTTTTTACAGTTGACTCTCTTCTTCATGTTTATTTATATTGATTATCCTTATTAGGGGCTCATGTTTAACCTTCTGTAAATGTTGAAACCAGGCAAGACCACTCTTACAGGATGGGAATATGGAAAGTCTTGCTGACAAATGTTTGCAAAATGTTTATGATACAAATGAAATGCATAGAATGATGCTTGCTGCTACGCTTTGTCTAAGGGAAACATCTCATTACCGTCCTTGCATGAGCCGAGTAATTTATCTTCCTCTATTCATTTCTATATGCTTCAGGGGCTTGTTTTTACTACCTCGTGTGTTTTTTGAGGGTATTCTTTACCTGCAAAAATTACTTTAGGGTGCAATTTCTCTTACATTTTCTTTTAGCTATAAAACACTCTATGTTAACCACATCTGTTCATCTCTACTTACTCTTTAATACCAAGATATGATTAATGGCAGATTTTAAAACTACTACAAGGAGAAGATGAGAGGACTGACTGGGCGTGGTGCCAGAATACAATGATCAAGGATATGGATACTTCAGATGAGGATGACATTGTAGAAAATCAGGGGGGGCATGATATACAAACCCATCTCACCCTTGCCATGCTTGGGGTGGATGATGATACGGTATCACTTAGTAGCACAGATCATAGTGTGGGCATTTTGCCAACAAACAATTCTTTGGAAGATTACGGACTGCGCCGATGTAGCAATTCATCAAGCTTTTAATTCAAGATTAAAAGAAGTGAGTTTTGTTGCCAGCAATACATTTGTTTATGGTTGCTTTATAAGTTTCCCATGGCCACAGTGGTTTCATATTCTTATATGGCCAGGAATGTAACGTATTATGCTAGACCTCAAAGAATAGCTAAGGATTGTATGAAAACTAGGGGATTGAACAATAACATTGACTTCGTTAAAGCATTCCTTGAAGTTAGAAGCAAGCTCATGGGCGGAAAGGAAGATCAAGATGTCAGTACTCCATTATCTTGGCTGCAGATCTGAGCAATGTTTGACTAGTTGGCATCTTTTGTTCGCATGCTGATTTTTTCAGTGTCGTGTCCACATTTCTACTTTTTACTGTCAATCTCATGTAAATAGTGAAAATGGATCTACGGTGTTCATTACACTGCTCTGGGTAGACAAGTACCAAGAAGAGTAACTTTTTGGTAATGCTACTATATTGTCAATTCAGAAGTGGTGGAGAGAACTGTAGAAAGAACTACCCACTACTAACCAGTTCTCATGGATGCCAGGTTGATTGATCAAATGGATCAAATGTGCTGAAGCTTGAGATCCTTCTTTGATGCGCCATAAGGGCCATGCCTGATGCGTTTTTGGTCTAACAAAAGGACCAAGGGTTCAAATAGTTAATGGTTAGCATTCACCAACTATTAAAACAGAGTAGCCATGTCTAATTTTCAAATTTCATTTATAACACTAGCAATTTTTATTGCATAATATCAGGAATGAACAGATGCAGGGTTTTCAAGATTCAGGTTGAATATCACAGAAGACAATGCAAAGGTGTACCGGTGAATACTATGGTATTAATGAGAATCAAAAGTTAAAAGCTACATAGTAGAATGCATTTATTCATCTTCAAGGATATCACAGCACACACCACACTGCATTTTCACTTTTCATCCATAGAAATGTTTCCATCGATGGAAGGATTTATGGTTAACAATAGCAATAACTAAAGACCTTGTCACCATACTAATGTGCATATTCATCACTTATTGTAAAGGACTGAACCTAATTCCTTTTTATTTAATTACCAAGCCATAATCATGACAATATCCACAAAATTCAATAAGAATGGTTTAGGTTGTGTAAAATTCCACCACTATATGTTCGTGGGTCATATTCCTTCCATGGTACCATTTTGCTACATAATAACATGAAGAGACAGGTACCATTCTGCTGACTTAACAACATACTAATCTCATCACTAAAAGAACAATAATTGTAAGAACCTAACAGATTTTGCAAATATATGAGCTCAACTTATAATTATATAGTATTTATATTTTGGCAATTTTTTATTGCCATGAAACGCTGCTTCTCGAGTTCAGGTAATTGCAAAGCTGTTCTATAACATTACACCTTAAAAAATTCAGCCTTCAAATCCAAAACATTAAAACTATCCTACATCTCTAACTTCAAAATTTCTAATGCCTACACCTTTTGTAGGGAAAAAAGAAAAGGCAAGAAATACAATATGAAACCCAAAATTTGTTCAAGAAAATAAAGCTATAATCAATAAAAAAAAATAAAGCGTATGGCATGGTCTGCTGAATCATCTGAGGTGCTCAATTATCCTCAGCAGCTTTGGAAGTCTCAGATGCCTGTAATTCACCATCATTTTCCAGCTTTTGGACCTTATTTGATCGTTCATCTTTGGCAGATCCATCATCCTCTTCAAACCGTCTGTGTTTCTTCTCTATGCTGGTACCATTCCCCTTTGTAAAGGGCTTTCGACTGTTAGATGAGTGCCTACCTCCTCTACCACGGCCACCTCTGAAATTAAGGGTGAATGGTCCCAAGTAAGTAAGTTATTTTAAAATCAAGTCATCATCAGGGAAAACTCTAAAACTCCTACCATTGAAACCCAATATAGAGACAGTTTTTAGGAAAATATTTTGATGGACAGCATTGTGGCATGTCATAAATAAGCATCCACATGGACTTGTTCTAGGGTAGTTTAAAATAACTTCTTGTTTCTTTTGAATAAATCTTCTTGTAATACTAGAGAGGCCACTCAGTTTTGGTGATATTTTCAGTGCTTTGTTTAGTTATGTGAATTCGTTAGATGCAAAACAAGTATTGGTTAATTTCATGAAAACCAATCTGCAGAATTGGAAATGTAAGCATATGTGCATGAATGTAGTAGAGAAAGGGGTACTGTTCTAATTGAAGTGAGAGTGAAAGAGACCTTTTGAAAATGTTATTGTTTCAAGCAGTTGGAACGGTATCAGTAGGAATCAGTATGCAGAAATTAAACAGAATAAATGGGAATCAAGGCGAATCAAGCATTGTATTGCATATCAAATCTAATAAAGTACCAATGATTCTACAGCTCTGGTTAAGTACTCAATAGTGCTTCCAAGGTTGCAGAACTTCAATCTACAGTCATAGATATTGAATGGGTGTTTGCAGTTATATTGTTCCTCTGCCAAGAACTCTGCTCTTTTGGACCTCAATTCCCCTCAAATAAAAATGTTCTGTTTAATTGGAACTTATTTACATCCTAACATGCAGTTCGATTTCTCCAAGAGAATGTACCTGGGCAACAAATGATATCCAAGTTGAAATCTTAACAATGGAATTAACTAATTATTTTCAATCGATTTCCTTCATTGTTGCTAGTTGATTTTTCCTGGGATTATCGACATCTCATTTATTGGGTTCACCTCACCCTGATTTGAACTTCTTTCATTTGAATCAACTTCATCTCTGGTTAGAACATTTTTTGATTGATTTCATTTTCCAACAAATGTGGTATTTAAGTTACTTTCTTCTTGCAAGTCGATTTTACCGTTATTAGTACACTGCTAGTAGATTTGTTTGACATGATCATTTTCTTCAATTTCAGGGTCGACTAGCTTAATGATAGTGTCCTTTTGCTTTAGCTCATGTTCATTCATCAGTTCTCAATTGATTCTCTCTGTGTTCAAAATGGATTCAAGTAGCATAGGAATTACATCGATTTCCATGTTCATTCATCAGTTCTCAACTGATTCTCTCTGTGTTCAATGGATTCAAGTAGCTTGGAAATCACATCAATTTCCTTTTATATTGTATTAAAATGTACAGGAATGTCATAGTGGAATTGCTTTCCACAACAACACTTCTTTGTAACTATGGACTTTATCTCAACTCAACTGGATTTCATTTCTAACAACAGATTTCCTTAATAAATTCCTCTTGACAAATTTTTCTGTTATAAAACTTTGCAAAAGCATGCCCTTGGTATAGCTCACTACACAAGAAAATTCATTTTTGAAGCATAATTCTTATACTTGCAACTTTCATTTCTCTGTATAGACTTTCTAGAAAATAAATTGCGTGTAAAGAGTCTATATTCCACTCTTGGATTCATTTTGTTGGAGAGTTATGTGAAGGACTAATGAACCTAGTAGTCACAGGACGAAACAAACCCTGAGGCAGTAAAAATTTGTACATGGGTCCACATTTGCTCCCGTTATGGTCCTTACAGAGAGTGCATTGAAGGTAGGTATGTTGCAGTTGGTAGAATATGACGAATGTGCTCCCTTCATGTTCTCTAAGACGACAACTTACAATTATTTGACAATTTCCTCATCCAAATGATTTTGAATGAGTAATTTCATCTAAATTTAACTGATTTTCAAACTGGGATTTAGTCTTCTTAATTTAACTGATTTTCAAACTGAGATTTAGTCAGTGTTATTGAGGAGTGAAATAGAAACTGATTTTCTCTTGCAGAGAATAACAAGGATTGGTGTGAGCTTATACTCTGCCTTATAGACCTTCAAATACAAATAAGCTCTTGTATCCCTATTTCAATCACATAATTTAAATGAATATAATGTCATTTTATTAGAAAAATGCAATGAGTATGAAATAGATCATCAGAATGGCCACTGTAGCCCAGGCTGGTGAGAACTTGAGAATTTTATATCTGACTAAACACATGCACATGAAAAGAAACATCACCTGACACAGACATGAACAAGATAGAATCTAGATATTAGAATTTTGGGGAAAAACAATTGCGCCTTAACAGAGAGCTTCTTATCCTACACCACACATTTCACTCTTTCAAGGTGGAGTTACAAACTGAACATGCAATGACTGAGCTGCATGGTCACCAAAGTTGTAACACACCCAAAAAAACAATGCTTCATATCGGCTTCTCAATTATGTGTGTTTAGCATTAGTGATATAGTCTCTTCTGAACTTTTATTTCAAGTAGAAATTTGATTAAATTTCAGAAGTGCAAGAAATCACAGAAAACCCTCCGGCAGTAAATTGATAGGAGAAATCTTCAAAAAAACCTGGAAGCTGTCCTGTTCATATTGTCCTGGACTTTTCAGCCAAGTTAATATGTCTGTAAAGAATACTATTTTATCCTGAGAAAAGATTGACACTTTGTTTATCACCAGATGAAAATAAATTAGAAGCAAAACATCAGGTTGGTGACAAATCCAAAACAAGTTGCAAGACTGTAACCCAATCTGCAAAACATCAAAAAACTGATTGTCCCAGAGTGGGATGCACTATGGGAAGCTGTGTTGTCCCATCTTTTACTAGTGTCAGCTTCATAGCACCTGCTTCCATTTCCAGCAGCTCTGTCTTTAAGAGAGCATCGGCCTCTATCTTGATAGTGTTGTCATCAAGAGATTTGTAGCTGATTTCCATTTTTAATCTTTATGGCAGCTGTTTATAGTCCTGTAGGACTGAAAGTATGGATGTTGCAAAGCTTCATTAGCTGTTATTCTTTTGTTTCCATCCACTTGTAACATTTGTTTCAGCAAATCCACACCTTCTAGACACCCAACATTTTTAACAAATCTTGTGAGGGATGGGAAAGGCTTTCCCGGATTTGGAAATATGATATCCAACTGCTCCTTTATAGATTGCCCACGAAATAGCGGCTCACCGATGAACAATTCTGCCGACATGTTATTTGTTGCTTTTTTCTAGACTAGCTCTCACAAAGCATTTGAGTTGTTCCTGTTCCTGGTTGGTTTTTTTATAATTTTATAGACAAGTTCCATGTCGTGGAAATGTGAAAAAAGATAGTGATATTGCCACCATGTGGCTCTTATCATATATGGTTTTATACTTCTTCAAAAAATTCTCTAAGAGTTCACAATGCTAAAATTCACTAGGAATTTACAAAGTTTTATTATTTAGTGAAAGACTTGCCAAGTTCTTACAAGATTTTATAATTGAGTAAAATATTCGCCATGCCTGGTGAGAGATTCGCCAGAAAATTATATATAAATATTATATTATTGATAAAATCGCCTTCCATTTTTCCTATATACCATGGAGATTCGCCCAATTATTATATTTATAAATTTGGGGGGGGTTCTTAAAATTTTCCCTGATGACAAAGCAATGCCAACACTCTAATTATCAATCTAATAACATTAAAATTAAAACACAAAAATAAATGACAAAGCAATGTCAACACTCTAATTAGCTTCAATTTCATGCACCCAACAAAATAGAAATTAAAAAGATGTATCTCAAAAAGAAACTACTACTTGAAAAGAGAAAGTACAAAAAACTTGAATTAAGTGTATTCTGCCTCATCTTAGGAAGCTAATAAGACCCATGTTCCAAGCGAATAGGGAAGCAAAATGAATTATACATAATGAAAAATCAAACGTATATGAACATATAGCAACATAAACAAGGAAAGTGTGTTACCAACAACCATCAAGGTTGTTCTAAGAGATAAATCAATGTAGAAAAAGTTTTGTTTTCTATTTTGGAAGCTTTTTATGTTTCTTTAAATGATATTTTAATTATTTCATTTTTTTTTAAATAACTATAAGATATAAATTAATTGGTATGTGTGGGGTTAGCCTTTATACATTTAAATTTCATGAGATATAGATTAATTGATATGTGTGAGAGTAATCCTTGGACATTCAAATTTCATGAAAAAATCGAAAGAAAGCCATTTTTAATGAAATTAAACTATCCTAATAGACTTCCCAACAAACTTGAGCTAACTTTGTTGTAGAAAAACATACCTTTAAATTACTATTATATTGTTCTAATTACCTATAAATGTTCTACTGTTTGTATTTATTTACATCTACCTAGTTACTGAACCTTTGAGCATAGATGTTATAAATTTGATGATTGATGTGAATGAACTCACAAATCTATTTCTGAATGTCAGCTTCATAATTGTTTTCTCTTTGCCACATTTGTACACCATTTTAAAATCTGTAAGACATCCTTGAAACTCTATAAAATTTGAAATGTATTTAACCTAAAAAACACCCTATGAATTTAAAAAATATATTAAGGGTATTATATTATATACATGAATGCACAAGTTTTCCATGATATGGCTCTGTGGTAATCCTCTAAGCATTCTGCCCCAAACTACCTCAAAAAACAGAGTGTGCCCACGCAGGGGCCGGGACTGAAGCAGAACAACCCACACAGGGGTTTGAGGATTAGCGAACTCCCAGACACAACTCTTATAACAAACAGAGCATGACATCTAGACCCACGCTCAAGACCAACCAGACTCATTATCTCATCAAAATCTGGCATGGTTCATGATTCACTGGACGTGACGCATGATTATTAAGGTAGAATTGATCCGCATCTCTAATAAAGATCCACAAGATGGTTGAGCTGAATGTATCCATGAAGCCAAAATGTCAGGCGTCCAACCCATTCCTCTTCAGAAAGGATGTAGAAAACCATTCAAAATCTCAATGCAAAGGTAGGTTTTAGCAGTTCAGTTTTTCCGCTTCTTTTCCTAGTCTGAATCTGTATTCTTGCTGATAGAATACATCAAATATGAAATCTAAAGAGTATTTGAATCACACCTAACTTTATATTTCAGATCCATAATTTCCTTAATAAAATATTTGATGTTTTTAGAGTAGATAAAATGTTTATCATTGAAATTCTCCAGAGCATACTAGAAGTGCATGACATGCACATCATTGAATGCACATCTAAAAGGGATGCCTCAACGTTCCCTGGAATCGAATGATGAATCACTGTAAATAAATAAGGGTTGTGGTTCCAGCTGTGGAAGATCAACTTCGACTGCTACATGGAACTCTCCCAGAAGTAGCAAAAGGGTAGTAGTGCCGCCAAAGTTTGAATCTTTGGTGGGGTGTTGCAATAACATCATTCTAGTGAGTGATAAATTCCTTTCAAATATGAGTGTGTCAGTTTTCCTCCTATAATGCATCTAGTCCCAGTGCATTTATTCCTCAGTTCATGATTCACTGGTGCGCTTATTAAGGTATAATTGACCGAGCTTCTAGGACAGGATAAAATCATTGCTTCCAACAAAACATGGGGTAAATAACTCAAGGGAAAAACTCTTGTCTGTAAAGCCTATCATTGGGAAACATTCCAAGAATATTCAGATGCATCACCCGACAAAGGTAATAATTCAAAGACTTTCAAGTTGTCCTGCAAGAAGGCATTAAGCCAAGAGTAGAATCTAGCGTGGATAGAATAACTCAACATCTTCTTGGACAATTAAGACTTAATCAAATTCTCTCAAATATAATCCAATTTATTAAACGAACATTTGAGTCCAATGTTATGCCAGTTTTGGATTTGTAATGAGGCTGACAATTCCTCATTCTTTTTGCAAGCATGGCAGTATTTGGCTTGACACTTTTGGGAGAGCCTTCCCTACTAAGAGATCCTTCCCCTACCGAGAGTCAGTTACGCTAAGGCTGGACAATTTAGAATTCATGCAATGATTATAGAGATATTGTGATATTGTGTATGTATCTTTAAATGATATTTTAATTATTTCAATTCTAATTTCGTTTACATGGCCATTTTAGACTGAGGTTGATGTCGACTATGAGAATAGAGTTGGTAAGTATGGAATATAAAAAATCATTTCTACACAATTACACAGTTAAGGTGTTGTATATAAAATCATTTCTAAGCATTTCTACATAGGTACATAGTTAAAATCATTAAAACTATCATCATCTATTGATTTTGTTTTTTCACTGGAGAAAGGATCCTTCGGCGAATTACTTGGTCTGGATGAGGAGGCAAGACCAGGAGGCTGAGAGAGCTTCCAATGACGAGTGCAACCAACCAAAGTTCCTCTGGCACCATGCTGCAAAAAAACAAAGAACATTATAAGAAATTCTTGTATAAAAAAATTAAATTACGAACGAAACGAACAAAGCTCGCAGCACTCGACTCTGAGAAATTTAATTACGAATGAAGAAATGAACCTCATAGCACTTGAATTCAACTCGGCTGAACAGACCATAGACCATAGACCATAGTCAAAAATCAATAAAGAAGAAAGTGCTCGACTCAACAGACCAGAGTCAGAAATCAATAGAGAAGAAAATGCTCATCTCGACAAACCACAGTCAGAAATCAACAGAGCAGAAAGCACTTGGCTCAATAGACCATAGTAAAAAATCAACAAAGCAGAGAGTGCTCGGCTCAACATACCACAATCAGAAATCAAAAGAGCAGGAAAATCCATAGTAGGGTTTGGCCCATCATATATATAAATGTTTTTCAGTCGAATAGATAATTCGGCCGAAAAGCATAGTTCGTTTGAACAAATAGTTTAGCCAAATCATTTATTCGCCCGAACTATTCTTTTTCTGATTTTTTCAACTATGGTAAAAAATTCGTTTAATGATTGGCGTTAGTCTAAATGGACAAAAGTTCGGCTAGACATTTGTATAATAGTTCGGCTGATTTTTTTTTTTTTCAGCCAAAAAATTGAGATTGTGAATTTTTCTGGGGATTTTCTAACAAAAGTGTAACCCAGCTTCATGTTTTCACCCATAAGTCTCCAACTAGTCTTGGTAAAACTAATTCTTCTTCATATAATTATGGTACCCTTTATTTCTTGAAATGATTGAGAAAAAATTAAGATGTTTATTGTTATAGATTATCAAACTAAGGATAGCATTCGCGTAACCAAACATAATATACCTAAAAAGTATATTATAGTATATTTGAGAATTAGATTATAATAAAGTAAAATTAAAAGTTTTATAATATACCTAAAAAGTATATTATAATATATTTGAGAATTATATTATAATAAAGTAAAATTAAAAATATTGTAATATAATTGAAAAGTGTATTATAATATATTTGAGAATTATATTATATAAATTAAGACTAAATATATTGTAATAACACAATATACTTTAATTTAAATATAAAATAAAATATTAAAATAATAATAATAAATTTAATATATAATAATGATAATAATACTCTTAATTAAGAATATCATGTATTATTTTATTGTAATTCAATATTATAAGTACGAATAGTAAAGTATATAAATTAATTATAATTATTTGTTAGGATATATTGTATTTAATGTGTGTATCTATATATATATATATATATATCAGCTCCATCCTAATCCATTTTGGTATGCCATATATATGTCATACACCCTATTCGCCCACAAATTCATATATATATATAAACTAGCCCATTCAGCGCCATCCTAATTCATTTTGGTATTCCATATAGATATCCTACACCCTATTTGCCCACAAATTCACATGCCATACACCTTATTAGCCCTATAAATTCATAAGCTCCATAAGAATTCTTCATAATTCCAAAATTTCCTCTCTAGCTACGAGTAACGTGTACCAAGCTTGAGAACATGGATATAAAAAAATTAAAGGCTTCACTTGATGAGATCTCCAATAAGTCAAGTTTCCTTAATACAATTCCTTTGAACATACTCGCTCAAAAACTCAATAAATGAATGATTTTTTCAAGACTTAAGTTGTGGAAAGTGAGGTTAGGAGTAACATGAACAAGGGATTGAGTAGCCTAAATTCACACTCTTTTTCAAATGCAAAAGCATTCATCTAACTTTGTTTCCTTTAACAAATTTACACTCGAACTAAAAAATGATGTATAAATATTTGACAAAGAGAATGATAGGGAGACCACAAGATGGATAAATGGAGTTTAAGCGTTATTTTGAGTTGCACCAAATGTATGCAAATGAAGAAAAAATGAATTTCACGTCATTGGAACTAGAAAAGGTCACCATGTGATTAGTTCTTATGGTGGCATTCAAAGGCCCATTCACAAAGCTAGGATACATTAAGAAGACATTTTTTTAGGAGGTCTAAAAACATCAAGGAAAAACAAGTTTTCTTCAAACTGACTTGATGACAATAGTAGGGTTTAATAGATTAGTTTTTAAACAATTTACATGTGTTAGCTACTTGCATGCCTAAATTACCACATGATCATCTCTTGCAAGTTTCCATGTTAGGATTGAAAGAAATAATAAGGAATGAACTCAAGTGATAGATATAAATGACATAGTAAACATGACTAATTGTTATAATTGTTGAAGAATATGTGTTTTCAACAAGTCACCAAAGGAACTAAGCCCAAATGATATTCCCCTTAATAAAATTATTCCACCATCTAATGAAGGAGATGAAAAATATCAGTTCTTTAAATGTTATGCTCCCAACTCGAGGCTACGTCACAAATGCAAAATTATATAAATTTGAAGTATAGAGTGGCAATACCAAGAAGTTAAAACATTTTTGTCCATACAACACATATTTAGAAAATTTAAATAAAATTTCCAAAAATCCTACAGGATCTAACCATAAGAACTACACCCATTGCTCTAGTTTGTACTGTTGACCAATGTTTCTCAACTCCAAACTCTCAAGGTTTTGGGCTACATTAAAAATACAAGAGTAGAATTGTAAATACATAGTGGGAGTTCTCATTTTTTCATCAATAATAAAATATCAAAATAATTTAACATATTTGTATATCCCTCTTTCAACCTTCAAGTCAAGATTTCAAGGAATAAAATTACTGTGTATGGGGAAATTTCATAAGGTTAAATTATCAGTTAATGACTACCAATTATAATTCCCTATTTATTTCATGGAAATCGAGGGAGACAATTTAGTATGAAGATATTGTTGAAATGTGTAGCTTGGAAGTTACTCCCACAACCCCTGGGGTATTCAGTTTGTGAGGAGTTGACCCACAAAAAATCGTTTGTGGGAAATGTACCCAAGCAGTGGGTTTTGTACCCAAAATTGTGGGCACAAGACCAACTAAAAAATAATTGTTTAATCATTGCTTGCATGGGGGTCACCCTTGAAGGGCTAAGGGACACCTAAGTATTTGATGATGTGGTGAAAGAACCAAAGAAATAATTTAACCTCTTATGGTTGGTGGGGTTTGTATGTGTAGGCTCAAGTTGGATTAACCTACAAGACACAACCCTTGGTGAGAAATGACACCACCATAGAAACCTAGAAGAAGGGGTGAAGATGAGTTCATTGGAGAGCATCCAAGTTGGCATTCTCATGTCATTTATGTGCAAGGACAAGAGTGTATACCTTAGGGAGATGCATGCCTTAAGGAGGGACAAATCTTGCACATGTGTGGTTTATCATCTGACTATTGATGGTGGAGTTAACCTAGGAGGAGGATGTGACTATCAACAAGTTTTTTTTTCCTTGTCTAGTTCTGTTGGGAGGCTTCTTTCTATGGTGGTTCATGCCCTATTTAGGGATATTTATGTTGACACTCAAATCTCTTTTTTTACCCAAAGTATGTGACAAGTGCATTAAAGTTCTATGTTAGATGGAAGGGCTAAGACCCTTAGGAAGAGACCATAACTTTGTGATAAGGTCGCTAATAAGTGAAAATATATCTGTGTTATGATTGGAATTTTAGGGAGGTTGAAAATTTCATCAAAGAGTGGACATAACTATGAGTTCTTTGACAAAGGAGAGGAGTGATGTATTGAGTGGGAAGAAAGGCTAATGCTGAGTAGAATCAAGGAAAAAGAAGTACTGAAGGTGATTTAAGAATAAGGTCTATCCAATTGGGTTTTAGGCAATAGTTATAGGAGTCCTAAGTTTTGTGTAATTTGAGAATACAAATTACAAATGTATGGGCTGCCATGTATACCCTAGATTAGTCATCTTAAGTGTGTTAAGAGACTGTGTGTGGGCT
This sequence comes from Pinus tabuliformis, assembly GCA_031772625.1. Taxonomy (NCBI): domain Eukaryota; kingdom Viridiplantae; phylum Streptophyta; class Pinopsida; order Pinales; family Pinaceae; genus Pinus; species Pinus tabuliformis. Next base: position 721,502,426 of record CM062817.1, on the reverse strand, counting down.
GAATTGAGAGGCCCTACAAGAATGATATTTTGGAGCAACAAAATTTAGTTAATAGGGATGCTTTGTGTGCCCTAGTTGGGTAAAATCAGTGATAAGAGAGAATATTTGTAAAGCCCTAAGTATAGTGAGTTTGGTGTGGCAAACTACTATTGTGAGGGTTTCTCTTTGAGGTACTAAGTTCAGTAATCTAAGGGGTGGTTAGAGGACTGATAGAGGGCAGACCTTTAAGGCTCTAAGTTTAGCATTTTTGGTGTTATACGGAATCGAAAATTGTGGACAAAAGTGTCTTCCTTAGGTCTGGTGGACTGTCCTAGAACAACATAAAGTAAGGACTATAATGTCTTCCTTGAAGTAATTAAACAATGGGATAGGGCCTACCTAGAATTTGTCGTAAGCTTGGCTCCTTTCTCGGCTTATATGCTCCAATCCTAGCTCCAATTGCTAAAATTAGAACCTGCACAATCAAAAAACACAAGCCAAATGTGTACGACATTTATGTAACATAATCCAATCACTTCATTCAATATATCGACATGGTATTGAAATAACATAACATCACATATAGGAAAACATTGTACTCCTTGTATTAATAGAAATGGAGAGAGTTACAACCAAATATAGAGTTGATCTTGTAGAAGAGCACCTCTAAGTTGACTTATCCTTCCTTGTCATAAAGTTTGCCTCTATGTCACCCTAATGCATGGAATAATGACTCCCACAACAACAACATGAGGGTAGAATCTATATCCAAAATTCAATCCCTATCTTGTGGATGGCAATAAATATATATAAGAGGATGGTAGGTTATGAATTCTTATCCATTTATGAATCTAGGCTTGGGATCCACTCTTGATGGGAGGATGAGCTCAAGGGATAAGGGGTGAAATCTCCAAGGTAGGATAGGATAGGATTTGAGACTTTCATCTAATCTAAATGGTTAGAAAAACTTGTGGAAGCTTCTGGAAGAGGAAGCTTCAAGATTCTTTTTATTTTTCTCGAATTTCTAGAATCAACGAACCCCCAGTAGGGGGTAACCCGTTGGTGATCAACGCAGATCCAAAGAGGGTCAACATGCTGGTGAATGCAGTCTCTTAAGGAAGCAAGGTGCATTGGGCCTTAAAATTACTAAAATGAAATAGTTAAAGGAATAATTTCAGGGATTAAGGAGAGTCATGCTTAGGGATTTCTTCAAGGGTGATAAAAAGGGGCAAACAGATGTTGATTGATCCATATAACAAACCTATTAACCAAATGTGAAAAAATGGCCTATAACAAATTCCCCCCTAATGCACAAATTCAAAAATAAAAACTGATGACTAAAGTGCTTTATCTTATGACAAGCTGGGATGAAGAACAACTGGCGAGATCATTATCTGTTACAATACATTTACATCACAACTCTCCTAAGGGAGGCATACCCATGCTCAACATATAAGTCAACATTACATGTACAATGATCAAAAGTCACATCCACTAATGACAAAAGGTGGATCAATGACTGTCTTTATGATCATAACCATCATACATTGTGATCTTCTATTAATCCTGAAATCAAACCTTGGATGGTTGGAACTAGATCTAGGGTCTTCTATCTCATTCATATGATCCTCCAATGTATGAGTCTAACCATGTCAAATAATGAGCTGGAGTCAAACATGGTAGACACCATTTGATTACTGACCAATGATGTAAGCCATTAACATACGAGAGAGAAACCACCAATGATGTTAATGTTTCTCAAGGTACTACAGGAAATTCATATGGTGTTAATAAATGAGCTGAAGTCAAACACCACAAAGAATTTTTCGATTGAAGGCCAATGATGTAAGCCTATTGCCAAGAGAAAGGAAACTTGTCATTGATGTATGCAAGCACCATGGTAACGAAGGGTTGTTCCTAATTCAACTTCCTGGATAATGAGTGGATGTCAACAAGAAGTGACTCATCGTAGGAGGGCCTTGATGTATCCCCCATCAACAACACCAAACGACTATCATGATTTGAGACAAAATGATGTTGATATGGAATCGGATCAGGAACATCAGACATGGAATGAAGGCTTAAGAGTACTGTAGCAGAGATCAACTGAATGACTTCTCTTGAACACACCGATGACACTATATGGAGTTGGAAGCATTGACCCAAAACCAAAAATGGAGGCTTTGAAAAGGTATGATGAACCAAAAGAAAAACATATTTACCAACCCAACAACCAAAAAGATGAAGTGGAAGATTGTCATGTTCAAGAGCGACTCACTGCCATTAACAAGTGAAGTACCTTATTTTCCCAATTTCCCCAACCATTGCTAGTCAGTACCTCTTTATTTTTTACAAGCTTGAGGATGATAACATATTCTTAATCTGTAAGTCCATCCTTCAAATGAATCCCTCCAAGTATATTTATTGGACCTTAAGAACGAGTGGTTCAGTCTTGTCACATTTGACTAGTTCATTGTTGTTTGATGTTTTAACGAGTCCAATGAAGGACTAACTCGACATCTTTTTCATGTGTAGAGAGTTTGAAAAAGAGGTGTAAAATAAAATACAAATGTTCCATTTCGTAGATAGTCTCTTGAGTCCAAAAAGGTAGAAAACGATACTCAGGAGAACCTCTTAACCATGTTTGATTAAGGTATTCCTTTTTCATAGATAATGTATCTTAGTTTGGAAAAGGGTTAAACTTATACTGAGTAGACATCTTTTCATTTATTTTAATGAGTTTGAAAAGAAAAGTGCTCAGAAATATCTTCATGTTTAGGGAGTCCAAAAAGAGCATAAAGAGGACGCCTCCTAGAGGAATGAGTAGTATATAATGTAGCAAATGGCTCCAGTCATGATGGAACTCCTCAACACGCGTATAGGTCAAGAGGTTAAATAATAAGACCACTCATCACAATTGTTCCCTAGGAAAGGGTAAAACAATCAAGTGAAAGTGTATGATCGACCAAGCAGATGGTGATGATGGAATGAGAAAACCAAGGATCATATAGCAAAAATAGGCTAATATAAATGGAAATCACGAGGAATAGGATGAGAATGGTTTCATTTTTACACAAGCTTGAAACATGGGAAACTATGCTTGAGATTAGTTTCATTTTTACACAAGCTTGAAACATGGGAAACTATGCCTGAGATTGGTTTCATTTTTACACAAGATTGAAATAAGGAAAATATATGCTTGAAATAAGTTTGCATGCCCTGAGCATAATGACTCAATTCTAGGAAAATGTCCCCCCAAGCTTCATTTAATTCACCCAAGTATAGTATTGGTTACTAATAGGTGGATGGAATGAAGGTTCAATTATGAGATCAAGTGAAAGAAACCACTAGGAATTTACAACATCTAACAAACAATAAAATTGGAAGGGGATCTATTTCATTTTTTAACGAGCTTGACACAAGAAAACAACTCTACTAATAACACCTTGTTTCATTTTTTAATGAACTTGAGACAAGAAAAAGAACTCTACTCTCGAACCTTGTTTCATTTTTTAACGAGCTTGACACAAGAAAAGGAACTCTACTTTGGGACCTGATCATGGCCTGCGGAAGGCCAGGGCTTCCAAGTGGTTATCATCAGATGGGAGAAAAACACTCTAGAAGGATACATATCAAAGGATTCATTGGAAATATCAGGCACCAATGCTCCAAGTACATGATGCACTACATCACCTACTAGATCATTAGTAGATGGGGGCAGGGAACCTGTTGCCACATAATTAATCTTTGGTGAAGGAGACATCACTGAAATATAAGGACAATTAAGGGATGTTGGTTGATTTTGATTCAAATTAGGACTAACAAATGAAATTTGGTCAATGGTCATGATTCATACTTCATGTGCGAAACACATCATACAAAAGAGTGAAGAGACAAGAGCTCCCATGTCATAAACATAGTCACACCCAAGGAGTAAATTAAAATCCAAAGGGCCTTGGACTACCATCACATATTTATAGACAATATTTCCTCCCAAAGTAATACGTAATTGAGGAAGGATCCCTAATGGCTGACTGGTTCCTCTATTAAAAGCCAACAAATTCTGGGTAACACGCACAAGATACAGAGAACCAAAATATTTTCAGGTAGTTGAGGACAAAATACTAACAGACACACCTTCATCTATGATTGTACTGTTGGCATTATAATACAAGTGTTGTCCTTGATGGCAACTCACTCAGAAGTAGGTACAAGTGATGGCAACTTAATCAGAGGACAGATCTTAGTACAGCAGGACAAGAAAGAGATATACACAGGTTCATTAAGGAAAATCAGCGTATACACGCAGTTTGGCTTCAGTAAAAGCGCGTACATGTGAAAACGTACCTTTGGTCCGTGGCGGTTAGTCCTTAGAAGTTGTGCCTACGGTTTTGGACCATGGTGTCTCGACGGGCGTGTCGATCCCTAGTTTTGAAGTTGATGGTATTGTGTTACTATGGTTTTGGACCGTGGTATTGTGAAGTGCCTAAGGCTATATAAGGAGAAGATCATTAGGCAAAGAGAGGTAAGCAATGTGTGTCTGATGAAGTGAGAAGATCTGGTATTTCTGGTTATCTGTTCGGGATGCTTGGCAAGGGTCGGATCTGACAGCAAAGGTATAAGTAATTATTTCTAGATCTGCACGCGGGTTGCCTTTGGAGAAAGTGCATATACACGCGGTTTTGGTATAGCGAAGTAGCGTATGCATAATAAGATTTGATATTTCAAGTTGCTATTGATTCTGGTGATTGTTGCAGAGTTCTGGGCTCTGGTTTGTGTTCTGTGTTCTTGATGACAGGGTTTCAGTGATTCAGTATTGGGTGATTATGATGCAAGTATAAGTTAATGATTGTATTGAAGCAGTGTTTGTTTTGTACTCATGGATCCAGTCTGAAAATTGATGAAACGTGGTCCCTGAAGGAAAGAAGGTTGTAGCCTTCTGTAGGGTCAGCACCTACGTACTAGTAAATGGATCGGCTAGTATAAGAGCTGAGGGGGTTGTAGCTCCCTTCCAGAAGCAGCTGGAAAACGAGAGAGGGTTGTAGCCCTCTGCAGGTTGTAGCCTGCGTACTGGTATAAGGCTGCACCAGTACAAAAGATTGTAAACTGAAGTTTCTTATTAAACAAAGAAAGAGACGACTTGCAGCAGGTGGTTTTCACCCACATTGGGTTTCCACCTTATATCATGGTGTTCATGTGTGTGGCTTTTGTGTGATGATCTGTTCTGTTATACTACACCTGTTTACTGTTAATATGGTTAATAATGTTCTGATGCATTTACTAAATATAAGCTAACTGAATCATAAGATTTCTGGATATACGCTAGTTGCTTTAGACACAGTAGCGTGTACACACGGGTTCACTTAACTGAAGTAGCGTATATGTTTATGAGTATGAAATTGGAAAAGTTTTATTGATCTGATAATACTGATTCACCCCCCCCCCTCTCAGTATTATTTCCAACAATTGGTATCAGAGCAGGTCCTTCAGAGGAAGCTTGATCGCTTGAAGGAAAAGATCCATCAGAATGGCTAATCTAGAAAGAGAGGCACACATCAGGCCACCAGTCTTTGACAGGAACAATTTCACCCACTGGAAGATAAGAACCACTGCATATCTACAATCACTTGGAGCAGAAGTTTGGGGAATCGTAGAAGGAGGATATAAATTCCCATCAGCAACTCCTACAGATCCAGCAGAGAAAAAGCAATATGAGCTCAATGCCAAAGCTGTTACTGTCTTATTGAGTAGTTTGACACAATCAGAATTTATGAAGGTCATGCATTTCAAATCAGCTAAGGAAATATGGGACAAAATCGTTACAAGCTACGAAGGAGATGATCAGGTAAAAAGAGCAAAGCTTCAAACTCTCAGAATCCGGTATGAAAATCTTAAGATGCATAGTAATGAAAGCATAGCTAATTATTTCCTGCGTATGGATGAGAGTGTAAATTGTATGAGGGATCTAGGTGAAGAATTTAAGGAAGTTGTCTTAGTTGAAAAGGTTTTGAGATCTCTGTCTTCTAAATTTGATTCCAAAGTGTCTGCCATAGAAGAAAAAGAGAACGTGCAGAAAATCACCATGTCACAGCTTCACGGGATCTTAACTGCTTTTGAAATGCGAATAGAGGTACCATCGGAAGCCTCATTCGAAGCGTCGGAGGAAGAAGATGAGGTAAATTTTGTCAAGAACCTTGAACAGGGAACTGGACGGTTCAAAGGTAAGCTACCTTTCAAATGTTTTCTATGTGGTAGAGTTGGTCACTATGCTGCTAGATGCCCTCATAACAAAGGAAAGATGTCTGAAGAAGATGGTAGAAGCTATTATACCCATGTTAAAGGTAATGATTCATTCATTGATAGTGAAGATATTAGAAGTCTCATGGCACATGAAAAGAAGAATGCTTCATCCAATAATAGTGAAGATATTAGAAGTCTCATGGCACATGAAAAGAAGAATGCAGAAACTGAAGAAGTTACCAAATTAAACGAACAATTGGAGACAGAAACAAGGGTAAGGGAGCAATTGCAGGATATAGTAAAGGATCAGAGCATAACTATTCAGAGACTTGAATCAAAGATCCTCTCTCTAAAAGAAGATCTTAAAAAATCAAGAGAACAAAACAAAGAAGCTCTTGAAGATCAAGAACATGAAGTGATCAAACTAAAGCGACAAGTGGAAGAAGGAAGAAAAGTTGAAGAAGACCTAAGGAATCAGTATCTGAAAAAGGAAGAACAACATCAAGTTGAGGTAAATATCTTGAAAGGAAAATTAGAAGAAAAGGATAAGCTTTTACGATTTCAAGATAGTACTAAAGTCTTGGACGATATTCTTAATAGTCAAAGGTCTCCTGCTATCAAAACTGGTCTTGGTTTTCATGAATATGTTGAAGGTGAATCTAGTTCACAAGGTGAGGCAAGAAACTCTAATGGGAAATCTGAAATGCTCAACAAGGAACAACCAAGGAAAGAAATTCCTCAAGGAAGATCCTTTACTCCTAACTATGGACGTGATAGACGATTATTTCCTCCACTGAATAATGTTGAATGTTATGTATGTCATAATCTTGGACATGTTGCAACCAGATGTAGAAGTAGAATGGTTCAAGACCATTACAAAAGATCATCGCATCCCAGGTATTTCAGAGGATATTGCTTTGCCTGCAATGCATATGGACACAAAGCAATTGATTGTGATAGAAGGAACATGAAATATGTAAGATGTTATACATGCAACAAATATGGGCATAAAGCGAGGGAATGCAGGAGCAGATTTCAAAATTCAAAACAAGAGGACCATACATCATCACAGTTCTAGGAATTGAAGAAGACAGAGACAGAAAGGTGTGGCATAACTCAGACAGCTGACATAACAGACATAGGGGAATCTGAAAGTGATGAATTTCAGTATTCCATCTTGCATACGCTGATATAATGAAGACAAGTCGCGTATATACGTGAGTTACAGGCTGCAAAGTCACGTATATGTAGAAAGGGCAGCAGAACAGACCCAGGAATGGTTCAGTCATGGTTGGCTCAGGCTCAGGGGGAGCATAAACGGCAGCAGAACAGACTCAGGAAATGGTTCAGTCATGGTTGGCTCACGCTCAGGGGGAGCATATACTTCAAATAATTCATTGTTGGCATTATAGTTAGAAGTTGCTGATGAAACTAAATGATACATCTTGTTGTTTGATCAAAGGAATGGTATTGCAGGCTTATGCGTATGGTACAGATCATATATGATAAATGTTAGTTATTGCTGGTCTTAGAACCTGCATCTGCTCAGGGGGAGCATGGATGGATTGATACAACTTGGCATATACAAAGGGGAGCCAAATCAGAAACTTCAGCATGTACTCAGGGGGAGTTTGGACAGCAGAAGGTATACCAAAGAAGAGAATATCTTGGTCTGCCCTTTGCCCTTGATGTCAAAGGGGGAGAGTGACTTGGAGTGGTGGTTGCCATCAAGTCCAAAGGGGGAGATTGTTGGCATTATAATACAAGTGTTGTCCTTGATGGCAACTCACTCAGAAGCAGGTACAAGTGATGGCAACTTAATTAGAGGACAGATCTTAGTACAGCAGGACAAGAAAGAGATATACGCAGGTTCATTAAGGAAAATCAGCGTATACACGCAGTTTGGCTTCAGTAAAAGCGCGTACATGTGAAAACGTACCTTTGGTCCGTGGCGGTTAGTCCTTGGAAGTTGTGCCTATGGTTTTGGACCATGGTGTCTCGACGGGCGTGTCGATCCCTAGTTTTGAAGTTGATGGTATTGTGTTACTATGGTTTTGGACCATGGTATTGTGAAGTGCCTAAGGCTATATAAGGAGAAGATCATTAGGCAAAGAGAGGTAAGCAATGTGTGTCTGATGAAGTGAGAAGATCTAGTATTGTTGGTTATCTATTCGGGACGCTTGGTAAGGGTCGGATCTGACAGCGAAGGTATAAGTAATTATTTCTAGATCTGCACGCGGGTTGCCTTTGGAGAAAGTGCGTATACACGCGGTTTTGGTATAGCGAAGTAGCGTATGCATAATAAGATTTGATATTTCAGGTTGCTGTTGATTCTGGTGATTGTTGCAGAGTTCTGGGCTCTGGTTTGTGTTCTGTGTTCTTGATGACAGGGTTTCAGTGATTCAGTATTGGGTGATTATGATGCAAGTATAAGTTGATGATTGTATTGAAGCAGTGTTTGTTTTATACTCATGGATCCAGTCTGAAAATTGATGAAACGTGGTCCCTGAAGGAAAGAAGGTTGTAGCCTTCTGTAGGGTCAGCACCTACATACTAGTAAATGGATCGGCTAGTACAAGAGCTGAGGGGGTTGTAGCTCCCTTCCAGAAGCAGCTGGAAGACGAGAGAGGGTTGTAGCCCTCTGCAGGTTGTAGCCTGCGTACTGGTATAAGGCTGCACCAGTACAAAAGATTGTAAACTGAAGTTTCTTATTAAAGAAAGAAAGAGACGACTTGCAGTAGGTGGTTTTCACCCACATTGGGTTTCCACCTTATATCATGGTGTTCATGTGTGTGGCTTTTGTGTGATGATCTGTTCTGTTATACTGCACCTGTTTACTGTTAATATGGTTAATAATGTTCTGATGCATTTACTGAAGATAAGCTAACTGAATCATAAGATTTCTGGATATACGCTAGTTGCTTTAGACACAGTAGCGTGTACACGCGGGTTCACTTAACTGAAGTAGCGTATATGTTTCTGAGTATGAAATTGGAAAATTTTTATTGATCTGATAATACTGATTCACCCCCCCCCCCCCCCCCCCCCCCCTATTATGGGAATGGGAGAGCTACCCCCCTGTGCTGTGGGAACTAGAGAATTGTCCCCTTGTGTTGCTAGAATAGGAGGATTCCCTCCCAATCCAATGGAACTTGAAGAAATAAGAAGAACATGAGTGGTATGAAGTTCACTCACTACGGGAAAGGTACGATCAACCGAAGGTGGAATTGAGTCAACAATTTTCTCAACCAATGGTTGGTCAGGAAAAAGCTCATTGGATTCACATTCATAGAGAGTGGGATTGAATGGATACAGATGTTGATCAATCACTTCATCAACTAGTGGAGGATTAGGTAAAAGCTTTCGATAACCAGCCGAAAGACGAGGCTGAGAAGCTGTAAGGTTTTCCAACACTTTTTAGGCTTCATCCATGTAAAGAAAAAGGTGAATAGGATGATTATCTTCACATAAACTATAGGGAATTTTGACTTTACCCATTTTCCCTTGGACCTTCCTATCACTAGTTGAAGGTTTTTCACCAACATGATCTCCATAGGCTAATGAAAACGTCTAATGTGAGCTTGCTGACCACACTTCTAAGACCTTGGGAATACTAGGATAATCTCTAAGAAGGTGATCACCGTTACATAACTTGCAAGGGAATTTAAATTTTCAGGGCTAATTGGAAGTCTCCTCCATGATAGTGGCATGGGTAGAAATGGTTGCTTGGTTTTCCCCTTGCTTATTTTACTGCTTCTTCTTCTTCCCTTTCTTCTTCTTCTTAGCTTCTTGGTTAATAGAATCAAGACTTTCACTAGGAGAGGAGGAAGAAAGGGATTAAGAAAAAACAGGTGAAGAAGGAAAAGGGTCAACTTTAGGACCAATTTTAGGTGGGTGATAACTTTTTTGAGGAGGAGTTTAGACATTCGAAACCATAAGGGTCAAAAACAACCAAACTGGAAAAGCAATGGTAAATCTGGGAAGGGACAATGTTGCCATATAAGGAGCACTAATATTTGCAAAAGAAGGAAAAGGAATAGGATTCCCATCAGAGGGGTTTCCTTGATTGGTAGAATCAGTAATTGTTGCAATTAGTCTCAACCTAATATCTAATAAGGATTTGTTCCACGGTAAGGATTTTTTTCCACGGTCATTTAATTGATTTTAGAAATTAAAAACACAAAATAAATATAAAAAGGGGTAAACTAGGAAAAATGGTTTACCAAGCAAATATGAACTGCAATATACCACTTTGGAGAACCAAGGATTTACATCTGGGAAGACAATCTCCTTGAATAATGTGTTCGGTGTATCACTGTATACAAGGCAACTGACTTGGTTACCTATGGTGAGGACAGAAACCTATAATGGACTTCCAAAACATACAGTACATGGAAATGCATTTTGCACTAGTTTTTTCTAATGCGTAACCATTTAATGATAATGTTCCCGTATTCTTGTCATGCATGGAGTGCCATCTGATATACCCAAAGGTATGTTGTGAACAATCCCATGCACTTGCATACATGGAATGAGATATAACCCCTGGAATGCAACCCTAGTTAAAAATGACAACTCCCACATTTAAAGACGTCGGAACATGTCCCTAACCTAGAACTCTATGTGTGTCGTTAAGTTTCAAATGCTCCTTAGGTTAATTGAGATGAATTTTAGAGATGATCTCGAATTATGTTTCGATTTCAATGATCAAAACTCGATGACACCTGAACACACCTATGATGCAACTAATATGACAAAAATAACTCTTTTCATTTCCCTTTTAATAATGAAAGGCATTACCAAGTAGGGGAAGAAGAAATTAATCAATAATGCAACAAACAAGTGATGCAACATTTGATCTCCTCAAATTCACTATTCCAATAAAAATTAAAGCCTTATATGCAATGCAAGTAATTAATTTTATTTTATTTTATTTTAATGTTTCAAATGCAAAGAAACATATAAATGCAACTTGATCGCTGATGAAAAGAAACCACACAGACTTTAACTGTAATGTAAAAGTTACTTTTAAAATTCAACAATCAATCTATGCATACAAACCCTAATTGACAAGAAGAAATAAAGAACGAAACAAAATCTTATCAAAAAGTTGATGAAACTCAGAGGAGATTAACATTCATACATAATTTATCCCCTGCTCGATGATTAAGTGGAGTTTTTTTGTTGCAAAATGAAAGCAAAAACACACAATTTTACACTAGGGAACTCCAATTTCACACTCAAAACCCTAGATGCAATGCAAGATGCATAAGATTTTTCTTTTTTATTTACACTTAATTTTCAGATAAAAACAAATATATTTTCCTAATCATTGATAAAGGAAATTTTTTCAAAATGATGACTAGAACACCAATTCATTCAAGGATTCAATGATCAATTAAATCAGTTCGCTAATGACCTAATGATAAGAAAAAAGGAAAATCTAAACAAATCCTTATCAAAGGCACTCAAAACAAAAATAAAACCAAATGAAGGCTTTTGAGAGACCACAAGACACTCAGGGACTCAAGGAAGAGCAGCTGCAACAAAGCTGGACAAAGAGAAAATTAGAAAAAAGTGAATTTGTGCATGAACATGGACCAACGCAGGTGCTAAAAGGGAACCAGTTCTCTGCAACGCAAGCACAAAGAAGGCTCAGGGGCATTGCAATGCTATGTCTCTATACCAAAGGGAGCACTATTAAGGGAATCCAAGGTTATGACACAAAAATTGCAATTGAAACTCAATAAAAGGTATTCCTAGGTCTTTTCTTGACTGAGTAAGACAGTGAAGGTATGAAGAAGAGGTAAAAAAAGCACTAAGGACAAGAAAACCACCAAGGGAATACATCGATCCCCAATATGGTTTCCAATTTGTTATACAAAATCTATGACTGTGGACGTAAGTGTCTTCCCTAGGTTTTGTGGACTGACCTAGAACAACAAAAAGCAATGACTATAATGTCTTCCTTAAACTTATTTAACTATGGGATGAGGCCTACCTAGAATATGTCATAAGCTTTCGTCCTTTCTCGTCTTATACGCTCAAATGCTAGATCTGATCACTAAAATTAGATCTTACACAATCAGACAACACAATCCAAAGATCTACAACATCTACGTAGCATAATCCAATCTCTTCATTCAATAGATCAACATGGTATTGGAATACATGAAATAACATAACATCACATATAGGAAAACAATATACTCCTTGTATTAATAAAAATGGAGAGAGTTACAACCAAATATAGATTTGATCTTGTAGAAGAGCTCCTCCAAGTTGACTTGTCCTTCCTTGTCACAAAGTGTGCCTCTATGTCACCCTAATGCATGGTATAATGAATCTCACAACAAAAACATGAGGGTAGAATCTATCTCCAAAATCCAACCGCTAACTTGTGGATGGCAGTGAATATATAGAAGAGGATGGTAGGTTAGGAATTCTTATCCATTTACAAATCTAGGCTTCAGATCCACTCTTGATGGGAGGATGAGCTCAAGGGATAAGGGGTGAAATCTCCAAGGTAGGATAGGATATGATTTGAGACTTTCATCCAAGGTAAATGGTTAGAAAAACCTCTCGAAGCTTCAAGATTCTTTTTATTTTTCCTTAATTTCTATAATCAGAGCACCCCCAGCAAGTGGCAACCTGTTGGTGATCAAGGCGGGTCTAGAGAGGGTCAACCTGCTGTTGAACACAATCTCTTAAGGCATCAGGGTGTGTTGGGCCCTAAAATCACTAAAATGAAGAAGTTAAAGGCATAAATTTAGGGATTAAGGAGATTCATTCTTAGGGATTTGTGCAAGGGTGATGACAAGGGGTAAAAGGATGTTGATTGATCTAGTTAATAGGCCTATTAACTAGATGTGACAAAATGGGCTATAACACTGGGAGAAGCTAGAAGCTTGATAGAGGGAAGAATTGGAAGACCCTATGTACAATGATCTATGGAGCAATTGGACATTGTTAGAGGGAATCCTAAGTTCAGTGACATTGGATCAATACTGCCATTTAGAAAAGATGTTTTGGTTAGCTGAATATGCAAGCATTCTAAGGTTACATAACTACTTGTGATCTTGGGTTGTGTTATATTCTTTCCACGTAGTTAACAGGAGGGTTTGAGGGGAACCCGTAACCCCACTTTATGGAGTCTGGGGCAGCGCCTCAGAAAATTTTGGTTTTGGACCCTATGTTAGGATGGGCGAACCCACCTATGGTTTTGTTCATGATTTTTGCACATGTTTTTTGGACGCAATGTTTTCGGTCCATGGTATTGGATGCGATGGTCTTCGGTCCATGGTATATGATGCTTTGGCATGTATAAATATGTATTATAACTTTGAAAGGAACATAATGAAAAATCAAGCTGGTAGTCCCAGTTTTTGGATCCAGGGGAAAAGCTCTATGTATATGTGTTTTATGTGTTCTTCTCTCGCATTATTTATTTTCTATGTTTTAGAATTCATATGCAAGTAATTTTTGTACAGGGTTGAAACCTACATTTGGTATTAGAGCAGATTTGGCTTCAATGGGACGCCTTTGTTGCTAAGGGGTTTCACTCGGGCCTGTGGTAGACCTTGTTCAGTGGGAGAACTGCGAGATCGATTTTGGTGGTGAAAGAAGATGGCGAGCAGTGGAAAGATAGAGATCGAGAAATTTAATGGTTAGAGTTTTGAGTTGTGGAAACTCAAGATGGAGGATCTGTTGGTGGATAAAGATCAGTGGATCGTGGTAGATCCAGGTACTAAACCAACGGGAGTGTTCAATGAAGAATGGAAGAAGTTAGATCGGAAGGCAAAGAGCACAATACAATTTTGTGTCTCATATTCAGTATTGTTGAATGTATCAGGGGAGCTACAAAAAAGGCTTTGTGGGACAAGTTAGGGACTTTGTACCAATCTAAGTCTCTAGTGAATAAACTATTCCTGCGGAAAAAGTTGTATAACCTGAGGATGAAAGATGGAGACTCGGTGACAGAGCATCTGAATGCATTTAATACTATGGTAAGTCAGTTAGCATCTATTGATATTAAAATTTCAGATGAAGATAAGTGCATCAATTTGTTGTGTTCTCTACCAGATTCGTGGGATAGTTTGGTTATTGTAATAGGTAGCAATGCAACTGCCTTACAGTTTGATGAAATAGTCTCAACCTTGCTGACGGAGGAGATGAGACGAAAAAATATGGAGAGCCAAAATGGTGATGCCTTGTCTGTACGAGGAAGGTCCCAAAATAGAAACAAAAATAAGTCATCGAGTGGGAGATCTAAATCTCTAGGAAAACCTGTAAACGTGGTGTGCTGGAAATGCGAAAAGGAAGGCTACTTCAAAAGGGACTGTAAATCTAAAGCTCCTGACAAAGGAAAGGGATCTGATGAGGCTCCTTCTGCAGAGGTGAAAACCACCTTAGATGAAGGTGGGGATGTGTACTTGGCTTCTTCAAGTACACATGTAGATCATGAGGCATGGTTGATTGACTTAGGTGCATCATTTCGCTTCACTTCCCATAGAGAGTGGTTCTGTGAGTATGAGAAATATGATAGTGGTGATGTCTTATTGGGGGATGACAGGAAGGTTAGAATCATTGGTCGTGGAAAATTAAAGTTGAAGCTGCAAGGTGGAAGGGTTAGAACACTTCCAGGTGTTTTGCATATTCCTGCATTAGCCAGAAATCTGATTTCTATTAATATGCTGGATGATGCAGGTGTAAGAACAGTGTTCGAGAAGGATACCTGCAAGATGGTTTGAGGAGCACTGGTATTGATGTGGGGAGTTCAGATTGGAACTATGTACAAGCTGCAAGGTAGCATTGTTGTTGATGGGTGCAACAGTTTCGTGGTTCCTGAAAGTGGAGAAAAAAATCTAGTGGTCTTTGGAGAAAAGACCATGTTGTGGCATCAAAGGCTTAGACATATTGGAGAGAAGGGCCTTCGAATACTCATGGTAAAGGTATGGTAGAAGATATGAGTAATAGCTCTCTGGATTTTGATTTCTGTGAAAATTGTGTATACGGGAAGCAGAATCGGGTGAGTTTCCCCTCTGGTGGTAAGAGGGCGAAACATATATTAGAGCTTGTGCACAGTGATGTGTTTAGACCTGTGAAGGTTCCATCACTAGGTAAGTCTGTGTACTATGTATCATTTACAGATGACTTCTCAAGGAATACATGGATATATTTCCTTAAGAAGAAATCTGAAGTCTTTGATAGGCTTAAAGAATTTAAGGCTCTAGTGGAAAACCAGATAGAGAAGAAGTTAAAGGTGCTGAGGACAGATAATGGTGGAGAGTTTTGCAGTAAGGAATTTGAATAATTCTACAAGAAGTGTGGTATAGCATGGAAGAAGACTACTCCATATACACCTCAGCAAAATGGAGTTGCAGAGAGAATGAACAAGACGTTGATGGAAAGGGCAAGAAGCATGCTCAGTGGTGCCGAGTTAGGACAGGAATTCTGGGCAGAGGCGGTGGATACTGCATGTTACCTGGTCAACAGGTCACCTTCATCAATGTTGGAGGATAAGACTCCACAAGAGGTATGGACTAGTAAGAAACCCTCTCTTTCACATCTGAGGGTATTTGGATGTGATGCATATGTACATGTTCCAAAGGAGAAAAGAAAAAAGTTGGATTGTAAGTCTAAAAAGTGCATCTTTATTGGGTATAAGGATGGTTTAAAGGGTTATAAGCTTTGGAACCCAGTAACAAGGAAGGTTATGTACAGCTGAGATGTGGTGTTTAGAGAGGTGAAAGATGTTATTAAACATGAAGTCCAACCAAAAGAACCTGAGAAGATAGATTTTGAGCTAAAGGGGGAAGAATCAGACTCTACAGCAGACGAGGAATCAGAACATGAAGAGCCACAAACTTTGGTTGTGAGAAGATCAGCTCAAGAAAGAAGGAATCCAGAAAGGTATAGTCCATCTACTTTCTGTTCAAATTTTACTTTATCTGTTACTGATGATGATCCCAGAACTGTGAACAAAGCAGTGGATTCAGAGGATGGAAATCTCTAGAAAGAGGCCATGGTTGATGAAATGGCATCTTTACACAAAAATGAGGCTTGGGATCCGGTGGAGGTGCCGGATGGAAGGAAACCCATTGGCAACAAAGGGGTGTTCAAAAAGAAGACAAATGCAGAAGGAAAAGTGGAGAAATACAAAGCTCAGTTGGTAGCAAAAGGTTATTCCCAGGTGCCAAGAATTGATTTTGGTGATATTTTTTCTCCTGTTGCCAAGGTAACTTCTATTAGATTACTTTTATCTATTGCTGTTGCTTTTGATTTTGAGGTATAATAGATGGATGTGAAGACATCATTTCTTCACAGGGATCTGGAAGAGGAGATTTACATGAAGCAACCTGAAGGATTTGCAGTGAAGGGTAAGAAAGAATTGGTATGTAAGTTAAAGAAGTATCTATATGGGTTAAAACAGTCACCAAGGATGTGGTATCAGAAATTTGATACATTTATACGGGGACTTGGCTTCACCAGAAGCAAAGCAGATCATTTTGTGTATTTTAAATTAATTGGTGACCGTGTTATTTATCTAGTCTTGTATGTGGATGATATGTTGTTGGTTAGAAATGACAAAGAATTTATCCAGGATTTGAAGACCCAATTTTCCTCCAAATTCGACATGAAAGATCTTGGTGCTGCAAACTATATTTTGGGCATGGAGATTAAAAGATATCAGTGAGGAAGCTCTGGTTAAACCAGAGGAAATATGTCGAGACAATATTGCAGAGGTTTAATATGTAGGATAGTAAACCAGTGAAGGTTCCTATTCCTTTAGGCGTGAGGTTATCTGCTGAACAGTGTCCCAAGACACAAGAAGAGGAAGAGGACATGTCCCATGTTCCATATGCAAGTGTAGTCAGTAGAGTGATGTATGCAATGGTCTATACTAGACCAGACATTGCACATGTAGTGGGAGTATTGAGCATGTTTATGTCAAAACCAGGGAAGGAGCACTGGACAATAGTGAAGCGGGTTTTCAGGTATTTGCGTGGCACTAGTGATTATGGTTTGTGCTACCAAGGAAGACTAGAATTGGACAGAGTGTTGGATATTCATGGCTTTGTTGATACAGACTGGGCTGGATATCTGGATCAGAGAAAATCTACAAGTGGGTATGTGTTTAACCTATTTGGAGGTGCAGTCAGTTGAATGAGTAAGAAACAATCTATAGTGGCACTGTCAACTACAGAGGCAGAATACATGGCAGCCACTCATGCAAGCAAGGAAGAAATTTGGTTGCAGAGATTGTGTTCAAGTATGGGGTTAGTACAGGAAGCTATAAGGATAGACTGTGACAGCCTTTTCTTGGCAAAGAACCCCGCATATCATTCAAAGACAAAGCACATTGATGTTCAGTATCACTTCGTGAGGGATATGATAGAAGACAAAAATGTGTTGTTGGTAAAGGTGGCACTTTGAAGAATACTACAGATGCATTAACAAAGTCTATGAGCTCTAAGAAGTTCTCTTGGTGTAGAGAGACAATGGGCATTTCAGGGCTGGAAAAATGACTAAGCTCTCTTGTGGCCCCCTGTGGAAAGAAAACAACAAGTGGGAGAATGTTGGGTTGTGTTATATTCTTTCCACGTAGTTAACAGGGGGTTTGAGGGGCACCCGTAACCCCACTTTATGGGGTCTGGGGTAGCGCCCCGGAAAATTTTGGTTTTGGACCCTATGTTAGGATGGGCAGACCCACCTATGGTTTTGTGCATGATTTTTGCACATGTTTTTTCGACGTGATGGTTTTTGGTCCATGGTATTGGATGTGATGGTCTTTGGTCCATGGCATTGGATGCTTCAGCATGTATAAATATGTATTATAACATTGAAAGCAACATAATGAAAAATCAAGCTGGTGGTCCCGGTTTTGGGATCTAGGGGAAAATATCTGTGTATATGTGTTTTATGTGTTCTGCTCTCGCATTATTTATTTTTTGTGTTTTAGAATTCATATGCAGGTAATTTCTATATGGGGTTAGAACCTACATGTGAGTAGTAGAAGAGGTGGAAAAGGACCTTCCAGGTGTTCAGGGTATGTGGACCAAAAGGGTTGAGTTGAGTGCTCCTTTAGAAAGTAATTCAAGTGCATCTTGTTCAAGGGTAGATTGAGTGTCATAAGTTATTGATCTCAAGCCCTTGTTATTATTTTATCATGGCTAATTATAAGGAATATGATCCCTATTATGAGAGACCTATCTTTGTAGTATTAAAGTTTGTAATATAAAAAGTCTTGGGTTAAAAATTCTCTTGTGTACTACATTGATTCACTGTTGTATGTTTTTTGTTGTGCAAAGTGCTTGGGTTGTGGCATTTTAGTGTGTCTATGATCGTGTCTTAGACATAAACTTGATTCTGAAGTGCTTAGGAAATATAAACACTGTATTATAGCTACTTTGAAGGGACAAATGAATCAAAGTGTGCACAACAAAGCAACTTAAGAGGGAGTTGTGAAATTGTTTAAAACATGGAGCAAAAGGTTCGACTAAGAACATGGAAATGTGGTCTTCACTGGTTAAGTGACAAGATAGGTTGGGAGCTCTAGTGGATTGGTGGTGAACAATAGTTTGTTACGTAATAGATTTCAAATAATGGAATTTTTTATGACTCATCAAAGATTGGGGTGTTTTTCCATGAACAGGTCAGCTTCATGTGAAGGACAAGGTGATGGTAAGCTAGTATCTTCATTGGGTTGTGAAGTTGCACATCATAAATTGGAATCATTTTCACGTGATGTATTTGACTCAAGAGGATGAGATCACTTGTTGAGCTGAATTGTGGTGGTCTATAGTGATTGGACCTAGTGTTCGAACGCAACTCAAGCTGAACTTGGAATGACAAAAGTTCAGTAGCAAAGCTTTTCAGGAGGGAAATTAGAGTGAACTAGTGGAGGTTGTGCAGATTAAAAGGGAGTCTAGCTTAAGAGGGAGGTTGTGAAGGAGTGTCATCTTCCTTATGGAATTTTGAATCTTCAAGTAGTCACCAGATCGAGGTAGGGACACTATCATGAATATTGCAGTTCATTCTATAGGGTATGTTGTAGTGGTGAACACTTGATATAAGGCTAGTGTGACTGATGCTTTCGAGTGGTGGAAGTACCTCCCTCACTAAGAGGGAATGGAGAAATGAGTAGCTTGGGAGGTACTCCAAAAACCCATGGGGTACTAAGTTTATGAGGAGTTGACCCACAAAAGTGGTTTCTGGGAAATGTTCCCAAGCAATGGGCTTTGTACCCAAATTTGTGGGTGCAAGACCAAGGTAAAAAATATTTTTTTAATCATTTTTTGCATGAGGGGAACCCTTGAAGGATAAGGGGAAACTAAGGCATCGATTATGTGGCGAAAGAACCAACGAAATAATTTTATCTCCTATTATTGGTGGGGTTTGTATGTGTAGGCTCAAGTTAGCTTGGCCTACATGGCACAACCCTTGGTGAGAAATGACACCACCATAGAAACTTATAAGAAGGGGTGAAAATGAGTTCATTGGAGAGAATCCAAGATAGAATTCTCATGTGATTTCTATGCAAGGAAGAGAGCATATATCTCAGCAATTTGTAGACATTAAGGAGGGATGAATCTTGAACATGTGTGGTGTATCATCTAACAATTGATGGATGAGCTTCCCTAGGAGGAGGACATGAACCACATTTAGTTTTGTTCCCTTCGATAGGTTTTCTAGGAGGCCACTTTCTATGGAGGTTCGTGCCCTAGTTAGGGTTATTTCCATGGATACTTAATTGTTATGTTTATATCCTGAAGTCTATGGCAAGTGCACTAAAGTTCTGTGCTAGAGGGAATGGTCGAGACCCTTAGGAAGAGACCATGACTCAGTGATAAGGTTGTTGATCTATGTTCATATCTTTGTGTTATGATCTAGGTATTAGGGAGGCCAAAATCTTCCTCAAAGAGTGAACAAAAGTGTGAGTCCTTAGACAAAGGAGAGGATGATGTAATGTGTGGGAAGAAGGGCCGGCATGCAGTAGAATCAAGGAGAAAGGAGTGATGAAGGTTATTGAAGTATAATGTCTTTCTAATATGGTTTTGGACCTCCGTTGTAGGATACCTAAGTTCTATGTAATTTGAGGAGACAAATTACAAATGTGTGGGTTGCCATGCATGCCCTAGATCAATCATCTTAAGTGTGTTAGGAGACTATGTGTGCACTGAACTGAGAGGCCCTAAAGGAATTATATTTTGGAGCAACAAAATTCAGTTAAGAGGGTTGGTTTGTGTGCCCTAGTTCAATGAAATTAGTGATAAGGGGGAAGGTTTGTAAAGCCCTAAGTACAGTGAGTTTGGTGTAGTAAAATACTATTGTGAGGGATGATCTTTGAGGCCCTAAGTTTATTCATCTAAGGGGAAGTTAGAGGATTGATAGAGGGAAGACCTTCAAGGCCCTAAGTTCAACATTTTGGGAGAAACTAGAAGGTTAATAGAAGGAATAATTGGAAGGCCCTATGAATAATGATCTAAGGAGAAACTAGACATTGTTAGAGGGTAGCCTATGTTCACTGACATTGGAGCAGCCATGCCATTGATATAAGTTATTTTGGTCAGTTGAAGATGCACGCATTCTAAAGTTGTAGAAATACTTGTGAGTAGCAGAAGATGTGGCAAAGGGAATTCTAGGATTTCAAGGTACATGGATCAAAAGGGCTAAGTTGAGCACTCCTTCAACAAGTAATTCAAGTGTATCTTATTCAAGGGTAGATCGAGTGGCATAAGTAGTTGATCTTACGCCGTAAATTTTCTTGTATCAGGCCTAATTGTAAAGGCCATGATCCAGGTGTGGGAGCCCTATGTTTTTTGTATTAAATTTTGTAATATAGCAAGTTTCGGGTTGAAAATTTCTCTTGTGATCTGCACTGATTCACTATTGTACATTTTCCACTGTGCAATGTGCCTATGTTGTGGCATTTTAGTGTGTTTATGATAATGTATTAGACATAAACTAGATTCTGAAGTGCTGAATAAAAATCAAAAAACCAAAATGGTTGTCCAAGATTAGTACATTGGTGTTAAACTAACAAAATCAATTCCTAAAGTTCTTTGAAAATATATATCTTCCATAGGAAAAAAATTGTAATTTCTATTCATTTTGTAGAAATTATTCAAAATTACATTTTGTATATACACACATGCTATGTGTATTCCATAATGTTTGAATATCTATTTTGTAAGCTTGTAAGCTTCTTTTACATAATTTTCAACTTTTGCCCAAAATTTAATAAGAGCACTTTTTGGATAATTACATAAAAAAAGGTGATAATTATGTTTTTCACTCTGCTAGGAGATGCGGTCTAGCAAACTGTAAAGCAAAAAACATAAAAAAAAAAAAAAAAAATCATTGTTCAAGAATATTAAGTCCTCTCTTCATAAGTAAGGAGGCCCCTATTGTTGGGACGTAGAAAATGTATGTTTTACCCTCATATTAGCTTAATTAATCATTCATCTTCATATGTTTATCTTCAATTTAGAAAAGAATTTAGAAGAAATGATTGTAGAAGCTAGATAAAATCAACCATTAACGAACTGTGTAATTCTAGCTAATGCCCACTATTTTTATATGTAAGGAAGTGAATTGAATGATTTTTGTTCAAATGATAGACCAACAATGACTAAGAAAGGAAAACGGACAACATCTCGGTTATGAAGGCCAGTGGAAGACTACGAGAATAAAGTCTATTTTGTAATGAAATCAGATTGTTGGTTGCAAAATCCTCAGGATCTCCTCATCTTGAGGATTCACTTCTATCTTTTTGTCTGTCATAGGTTATATAAAGCCGACAGGCGAAATAGAACAACTAGCTAGAAATTTGGAGATTGTAATTATTCACTATGGACATAGAGTATTCTCACTAAGGTGATGTTGTAACTTTATTATCAAGTTTAATGAAGAAGACTATGTTTTACCTGTAATCATATTATGAGTGTCTTCCAGTAGTGACTTTTGGAAACTCTAGGCCCGGTCGATAGGAGATTTGCTGCTTTAATTGTGACATACTTATTTCTGTTTACTCTTGCAATTGTTATTCCCGTTATTTCATTAAATTAGAGTTATTCTGATTGATGTACCTATTGATTGTTACGATTTAGCTTTGACGTTCAAACTAGATTCTAGATCTTTCTATGTTCACAGCTACGTGTTAATCTTTGGTGAATTCAACAGATTAGTTAAGTATTTGATTGTTGTTCATTCTGAAGTAGTGTCATCAAAAATCTTAAGTTTACAGTTGTTTCTTTCAATTAAAAGCTTGAATAGTGCTTGTTGTTCATTTGTTGTAGCTTTCCTTTCTTGTTGAATGAGTTATTGTTGATGTTAGTTAGTCAATCTGCTAAGAGTGATTCCTTTTACTTGCATTCAGATTCAGTTTTCTACATAATAGATTAAAATAGATTTGCAAATACTTTAGGGTTTGCTTTCAGATTTGCTTTGGATTGAACTTCGAGAATTAGATATTAATTATTGCAACGATTCTAAATAATTTCATTATGAATTAACATATGAATTCACTTGCATAGACAATGCTGAACACTCTTGAAATAAACAAACTTACCCTGGTTTGATAATTAATGTAGGTATTAAGATTTCTTTTAATGGTCATCTCACTGCACCAACATTTTGGCATCGTTGCTAGGGAGAGTGTTTCAAAGTGATTTCTTTTTATTTTTCTTACTGTAAAAGAATTGAGTTTTAAAAATGGGAGGTAATAACTTGTGTAACCAACAAGTAAAGTGCTTTCTCATCAGCCCGCTTTTCAGCAAATGCATAGAGGTTAAATAGGAGTAGGGGTTTTTTTAATGAATGACAAGGAATAAAAAGATAGAAAAATATCAAAACCCCCCACCCAAATCCAGAAAACCCAAGGGATCAGTGAACCTTGGAAGGTCAAATTTTATATATGAAATCATAAGAAAAGCAAAATCTTAGGCACCAGTAGGACCCCAGACTATATCTGGAAAAATCCCTACCATAATCCCTCAGGCAGCAGGCTCACCATTTGCAGCCTACACTGAGATTCAGAGCCAAACTGGAGGATCTTAACAGAGCTTTTGGGTCACTAATAATTTACATTTCGATCCTTCACAAGAGGGAAAATCATGCAATTTCAGAGAAGGAGAGGGAGAAACTAGTGGAACTACTAAGGCAAAACCACAGTTGTCTGAACTAGGATGTCCTATGATCCCAAATTTGGGCAGTGCCTCAAAATTGCCTCAGATTGAAAATACTCCACTTAATTAGATAGCATCCCCTGAATTCCCTGAAGGATATTATCACACTTTCGACCAAATGTCAAATCAAGTACCTCAAGGTTAGACCTTGACATTGGAATACCCCATACTCAACCCAGTAGCCAATGCCCCGATGAAATCTATTCCCTTGCAAAGCATCCCAACCTTTCATGGGATGACCATAGAGGATTCAAATGCATTCTTATTCAAGTTTGACATCCCGTGTAGAGGATATGATTATACCACCAATCCTCAAAAATTGAAGTTGTTCCCTTCTACCCTAAAAGGAGTAGCCTTGTGATGGTTTATGGCTTTAGGCAGATGCACTATTAACTCTTGGGATGACATGAAAACTTATTTTCTCACAAAATATCAAGACTATTGTAGGACTAGGGAATTAAAAGACAAAATCTTTAAGATGTATGTGAAGGATAATCAAACTCTAGAGGAATATGTCGAACGGTTTCACTACAATTTGCAGAGATCCCCTCACTCCGCATTACCAAAAGAAGTCCTGAAAGCCATCTTAATCAAAGGAATGAAAGAAGAATGGATATAAAATTTAGATTTGATGGGAACGGGAAGACATTTCTCAAGAGGATTATGATGAAATTGTTCGCTTGTAAATCAGTTGTTTGCAAGGTAGCACACTCACCGGATTAGGAAGCCGAGATCCTATGACTAGAGGAAGCAAACAACCCATTGGAGGTGTAACAGGAATGGAAATCGGTAACCTCCTGGAGGACTTCAAGAAAGACATCCTGGGCACCCTTACAATGTAGTTGGATGTCCTACAGCCAAACAGAAACAAGCCTTGGCAGAACAAAATTTGGTCCTTTTTTGCTCACACTATCGGAAGAAGCACAATCAATGGGAGTGTCCATTAGACATGGTCCAGACATGCGCTATCTGCACCAAGGACCATGCCACCAATCAGTGTCCATCACTTCCAGGGCTGAAATTAGTTGTTTAAGAAGTAGAAGAAAAGATAGAACCAGTATACTTAATGAAACTGTGTCGACAGTGGCAAGGTCAACCTAAAGGTATGTCACAAGGAACATCTCATTTCTTTCCTTCTTCATCATTTAATCAACAACAGAATTTCAGAATAGTGTGGCAGGGTCAATCACCTTTCCCGAATTGGTAGTCCCAACCATTTCCTATGTAACCTTGGCCAACTTAGTCATTTTTATGTAATGGTTGGCCGAATTCTCCTTTTACTCCTTATTGGAAAAATAATCCATACCCATCCTAGTGGCCTGCCTTTACTTCACAAAATTTGAACTAGTCTCTGAATTGGCAGTGACCAGTAGGGATAACCAATTCATCTATGGGGACATGTCCTCAACCTCAACCCACATTATCAGCCCCATATCCATTACATCAAAATTCTCATCCCCTTCTACGTCCCCAACTACCAGCTCAAGCAAATCCAAACCCCAATAACAGACCGGTTCAGCTGATACAAATCATTGAAAACGCAGACCTTGAGACTGAAAAAAAAGAATGCAATGAACTTAGGCAGAGGTCAGGACAAATTATCAATTCTGAGGAAGACAGAGACCAGCCACCAATTGAGTTAGAAACATCACTTATAAATACACCATTGACTGTGACTGAAACATAAATAAAATAGGGAGAAGACACAATTGAACATAAAGATCCTGAAAAACTTGTACTTACTTCTCCCCCGTTCCCTGAAAGATTAACAATACCTAAACCAATTGTTTATCCAGATTTTGATCTCATAGGGGAACTTAAAAATATTTTCATTAAAATTCCTCTCCTCCAAGCCATCCAAGATATTCCTATTTATGCTAAAACAATTAAGGAACTATGTGTGAAAAAGCATGTGAGGAAAATAAAAGCTTCACCAGCTATCCATGTCGTAGGGACTTTGTTTGATTTAATTTTGGGCAAGGAAACACCGATAAAATATGAAGATACAAGGAATACCATAGTTACAATCCAAATACATGGCCGCTTCTTTCCAAACACACTAGTTGATTTGGGCGCAACCATTAACATCTTAATCGTAGAAACTTGTGTGACACTTGGTATCACAACTCTGGAACCAACCACCACCCTGCTAGAACTCGCTGATCGTTTGGTGTTATGACCAGAGGGAACTTTATAGGACATTATGGTTTCTGTTGATTCATGGGAGTACCTAGTGGATTTTCTAGTTATCAACCCAAAAAGTCGATTAGATGGGAACCCTTTAATTTTGGGCTGATCTTGGCTGGCTATAGTTGATGCTTATATAGAGTGTCGTACAGGAAACATGACCATTGCTAAGGGAGACACTATAAGGAATCTTGTTTTATATCCTCCTGCCAAACCAAGTATGCCCATTGTAAAAATACATAAACAACCACCCACATACTTGGAAGAAAGTATTCATTCACTACTTACAGTAGCAGAAGCACTGGAGTTCAAGGATTAGGTTGAAGATGATGTGATCAATAACTTTATTAATCAACCAACCATTGTGAATAATGTAAAATGTCAAACGTTAAAAGAAATACTTGACAATGAAGCCTTGGAAGACCCTTTGAAAGATAATGATGATCAACATATTCCAACAATTGTCATTCATAACAACAATCCTGTTGAAACTGAACCAGGCATGGTTTTAAATATCAATGATACTCTGGACAGTGACCAACAACAAAAACACATCCAAGTTCTGCAAAATTATAAAGGGGCTTTGCTTGGGACTATCCAGAAATGAAGGGCATAGACCCACAATTATGTACGCATCATGTCAACACCAAAAAGGATGCTCGTCCTATTCGGCAACCTCAACAGAGACTAAATCCACATCTCAAATATATTGTGAAAGAGGAATTACAAAATTTGTTGGACATGAATTTTATTTATCCCATTTTGGATAGTAAGTGGGTCTCTTCGCTGGTAGTTGTTCCCAAGAATAGCGGGAAGTGGCGTATCCATGTGGATTATCGGGAATTGAACAAAGCCACACAGAAAGATCACTTCCCTCTTCCATTTATTTATCAAGTCCTTGATACACTGGCAGGGAAGCAATTCTTCTCCTTTCTTGATGGCTTCAGCGGCTAAATTAGATCCATATCACCCCTAAAGACCAAGACAAAACCACCTTTACCTACCCATGGGGTACATTTTCCTACAGAGTGTTACCATTTAGCTTATGCAATGCCCCAACTACATTTTAGAGGGCCATACTCAGTATCTTTGTAGATGTGATAAATGAAAGACTTGAAGTTTATATGGATAACTTTACCCTATATGGGGACAACTTTGACCAAGTGCTATAGACATTAGAAAATGTGTTGGAACGATGCATTGCCACTAGGATGTGTTTAAGTAACGTCAAGTGTCACATGATGATGACAGAAGTCATAATCCTAAGACACTACATTTCTGTGGCTGGGATACAGGTAGATCCAGTGAAGATAGAGGTAATTCTCCTACTACCTACACCTTGTACTCAGACGGAGGTACGTAGATTCATTGGATATGCAGGTTACTATCGCACGTTCATAAAAAAAAAAATCACAAATTGTTGAACCTTTGTATGCTTTAACAGGAAATGTTGAATTTAAATGGTCTGATAATTGTGACACAAATTTTATATATTTGAAGAAATTAGTTTCGACAGCACTAGTATTGCATGGACCCAAATGGGAGCTACCCTTTCATATCTCTACGGATATGTTAGATGCAGAAATAAGCGTTGTCCTCAGCCAAGAGGAGGACAGAAATCCTTATGATATTTATTATATCAGAAAAAATCTTACTGTTGTTGAACTTAATTATACAGTAACATAAAAGGAATTTCTAGATGTTGTTTATGCCATAAACAAATTTAGACATTATATAACTGGGTATCAATTTTTTATGTATACTAATCATTCAGCCATTAGATACTTAGCTAACAAACCAATTACAAATGATCAAGTGACTCACTGGTTGTTACTTTTGCAGGAGTTTGATATCACCATTAAAGACCGTCCAGGGAGGAAAACCCAGTCGCGGATTTTCTGTCTCGGGTTCCAAAGATAAATGATTTGCTAGCAGTGGATGGCTATTTTCCAGATGAAAATTTGTTTGTCATAACAATTAAAATGCCCCGGTCTGCAGATGTAGCAAACTATCTAGCGGTGAGAAAGTTGCCCAAACACTTGACAACAAGGGAAAGGAAACATATCGTCCAGTGCAGTGCCCGATTTTCTTGGATTGGTGGATACGTTTTTCATACAGGTTCTAATATGTGTCTACGCAAATGCATTCGTGAAGATGAAATCTATGACATCCTGAAGGACTGCCATGACGAGCCCTGTGGAGGACACTTCACAGATCGTAGAACTTGGCACATGGCACTGTAGATGGGCTATTATTGGCCCACCATTTTTAAAGACTCTAAGAAATATGTCCAGGCTTGTGATAGCTTCCAAAGGATGGGCTGTCCTGGTCAATATGACGAAATTTCATTGCAGCCCCAATTGGTAATAGAACCTTTCAAACTATGGGCATTGGATTTTGTTGGCCCATTTCATCCACCATCAAAATAGAAGACATACATACTGGTTGCTACAAGCTATGTAACAAAGTGGGTAGAAACAATATATTTTCCAAAAGCTACAGAAGAAGTCGTAATTAATTTCCTTTCCAGGTTATTTGTGGGGTATGGGTTACCTAGGGAAGTGATAATAGATGGAGGGGGGGAATTTGTAGGACATAAGATTACAGCCACTCTACGGAACCACGACATCACACATAGAGTCACTTCCCCATGTCACCCGCAGCCAAATGGGTAGGTTGAAGGAACTAATAAGGTCATCAAAGCAATTTTGACCAAGATAATTTCGACACATTGGTGGGACTGGGTTGCTAGACTACCAGAGGGCATGTGGGCCTATCGCACAACTTGGTGAAATACTACTGGATATTCTCCGTACCAAATTTTATTTGCAAAGAACCTATTTTTCCTTTCGAATTTGAAATAAAGACTCTCAGAACAGCCCAAGAAGTGGGATTGGATCTAACAGAGGTGCAAACTAAACAACTTCAACAAATAAATAAATTGGATTAGGCTCGACTACTTTCTCTGCAATGCACCGTAATCATTCAGTAGCAAAAGGATAAGTGGCACAACAGGCTTATTAAAAAGAAGATGTTTCTGAAAGGAGACTGGGCACTCCTCTATGATTCCAGGTAAGTTACAGAGAAGGTGGCTTGGCCCATATGAAATTCAAGAGTTGCAAAACAATGGCACTCTCACTCTGACCACCATTGATGTGTTTGCCCATTCTTTCCAGGTGAATGGATATCGGGTATATCTTTATCATAAACCACTCACCGAAGAGTCTTTTTGAGAACAGGTATGTGATGATCCCACTATGAAAATTTTAGTTGTAGGGGGTAATGACCCATCAGCTTTACTTTCATAAAAACTCATCTCTCTTCAGCTGTAAATAATGTATATATTTTTTCTTATGGTTGGTTGTAATTTATTTTAGATAGGCATCACTGTGTAAATATGGGGATTTCTCTTGTTTTTTGGTGTGTTTAATAAATTGTTGTTCAATCAATTAAAATGCTGTCATTTTATTTTTTTGCGTTTGCTGTTCAATCAATTGAATAGTTGTTGTTCAGTCAATTGAACAATTGTTGTTAAAAAGAATGAACAACAATTTTCTTTTTTGTGTGTGTTTTGTTCAATCAATTGAACAACTGTTGTTCAATCAATTGAACAACTGTTGTTCAATCAATTTAACAACTAATATTCAATCAATTGAACAAATTTTGTTCAATCAGTTGAACAAATTCAATTTATTTTGTGTGTTTGTTGTCCAATCAATTAAACACATGTTGTTCAATCAATTGAAAAGTTGTTGTCAGTCAATTGAACAACTTCTATTTCTTTTGTGTGCTTGTTGTTCAATCAATTGAACAATTGTTGTTCACTCAATTGAACGATTGTTGTTTAGTCAATTGAAAAACTCTGATTTCTTTTGTGTGTTTGTTTTTCAATCAATTGAACATCTATTGTTCAGTCAACTGAACAATTGATGTTCGGTTGAAATAACAACTGTGATTTCTTTTTCTTAAGATCAATACTTGTTGTTCCATCACCGTTCATTTCTAATCAAACTGCCATTTTTCTCTTCCATGTTTTCTTATCAAAACCATCTTTTTAGATATGGAATTTGTACCAAAAATAAAGGAAAAACGGTAATACTAATAAAATTATGATTTGTAAAACCTTTGATGGTTATCTTTATTCCAAAACTGACCTACTTCATCTATATAATCACTGTTTGAATATCTTCTCTTTGGACATACCATAAAATGATTCACTATCTTAGTACCATGTTGGTCTATCTTTCACAGTTTCAATTGATAATTCCCTTTGGTATGATGATATAGGGATAAAAGCATAACTTTCATTGGAATTGTTTTACTTCTCACGCCATCCCTAACTCTTAAGGAGTAAATGAGCCTCCCTCCCTTTACAATAAAAATATGAAAATATGAATACAAATATTCTTAAAGAGGATAGGGGGTCTCATCACGAGCCAGCCTACCATGAGCATAAGGGTGTAACAAGTGACATTCCATTATGGCTACCACACCAGGGTAATGACCTTCTTGATAGTCAGAACTTTCATAAGGGCAGGAGGTCTCATCACAAGCCAACCTGATCACTTTGTTATATCCTGGCGAATTGCACTATGATTATCTGGTTACCATGCCAACATAGTGGCCTCTTTATAACAATGAAAAATAAAACCATCTAATACTAAAGGGAGGACTCTGGCTCATTTTTGGGTTAAAAATCAACCCTGTCGAGACTATGAATGCTTGCTGGTAGCAATGGCTCTACTTGTGGTATTGAAGTTATATGTTACATTGCAAACTATTATTTATCCTATTATTTCCTATTGATTCATTTCCAAAGGTGAATTTACCATTTGAACATGTTTATAACTAAATTAACCAACATGCTTGGTAAATTATACTTCTATATCCATTATACCATTATTGTTTGATAAAGTGATACCAGCAGTCACTATCATTCATCGTCGGTCATGTTGTCGTCATATTTATCCACCTAAGGAAATATCCCCTTGCATAATGATCAATTCCCTGTTTAATTCCTTTTACGGTAATTTCAAAACTTTTTGGCCTGTACTATTTTAACCATTTTCTACCATATTTATGTCGTTTTGATTGTTGACCGGCCGCATTTATGAATCCCCTGTGCATTTTCCCTTTTTCCCATGCTTATTGTCGTGGATGCCCTTTTCTGATTTGAGGGGGAAAGGTCTACATTATGAACATCATGTGTAATAATTATCAAATTGTTTTCTGATTGGAAGGGGGAAGGCAAGCATTATGGATAACATGCGAATTAATTATTACCATGCACTAAAAACTGATGATATGACAAACAACATCATTGCCTACAAATAACAACGTTAAATTAATGTCATCATTTTTTGATAACTTTAAAGTGTGTATACAGGTTTTTGTGTTGTTCCAAACTGTGAAATTGTGAGAAAAGCACATGCAAAAGTGCAAGTGAACCAACTACTGAGAAACAACAACCATGGGAGGAAAATCTATCCGCAGTGAACCTACAGTACTCCAAGTAACAGAACAGGCTCGCGAAATTCTTGAGCGCGCCAGCTAGCTTCAGTACCTAGCCAAATTACAGGGATTCCAGAACGAAATAACACTGGAATTCTTGCAAAATCTACAAGATGGATGCAAAACAGTGGAGGGTAGAAATATAATAGTTTTTGAAGTAGTTAAAGCTCAAGTCTCTAGACTTCCAGTAGAAGTCACAAGATGGATTGATAAGCATGTTCTCCTACATGATGCAGTTGCGGTATTCCAAGACCGAGATGAAAAATTGGTACGTAAAGGAAAAGGGATTCACCCCGCATATTTAAAGAAACCATGGCAGGAATTGGCGACTATTAGTCAGAGGTACATCACTTGTGACGGACATCAAGATGTGGTAAAACCTCGACAACTCAAACTATTAGCTATTTTGAAGAAGAAAATTACGTTTAATTTTCCATTTTATTTAAATTCCTTATTGCATGACGTTGTGAGTCGAGTTAGGAAGGTTAAAGACCCACATTCTATCATCAGCCATCATGGTCTGATTAAGTTAATCATCATTGATGGATTGGCCTAACAGCAATTAACTTGGGATAACCTTGTAAACCCTGCCTTAATCCCATTAGAAGAAAACCTAGATGTGTAGATAGGGATAGATTATAGAAACATGGATGACATAGAGACTGAACAACAGAGGGTAATGGTAACAAGTCCAAAAAGGGAAATAAAAATAAGGAATCCTTCTTTGGCCTTGGGCCCAACAAAATGTAGGTGCTCTACAAGGATAAAATCATAGCAGTGCACCCCAATTCCAACAGAAGAAGAAGGGTTGTCTCATATGCCCTCTCCAAGCCTGAAAGATGGTTTTCTGCAGTAATATGAGGAAGAAATGGCTCGAGTGTTGGATAATATGGGGCATACTGTGAAGAAAGGAATCCATCTGAAAAATCTGAAGGGAAAAATCATTCCCTTAACCAGTCCACCTCTGCCAGTAGTTTTGGCCATGCTGAAACTTTTCCATCCATTGATGATTTGGAGGATTAGAGGGAATTAGTTCCCTCTATGAATAAGTCCCTTGAAAAAGAGGTCCATGTAGAGGAAAACCCTTTGGGAGGAAAATCAACCAGAGGTTACTATTCCATCGGAATCCCCAAAGGAATAAGCCCATGTAGAAGAAACCCTTAAGGAAGAGGCCCATGCAGAAGAAAGTCGTGAGGATGAAAATCAACCAGGGGATATTGTTCGATTGGAGTCTCCAGAGGAAGAGGCCCATGCAGGAGAAGACTCTAAATATGAAAATCACTTAGGAGATATTGTTCAATTGGATTCCCCTGAGAGAGAATCCCATGTAGAAGAAGACCTTGAAGATGAGAATTAATCGGGAGATATTGTTCCATTGGAACATAACCATGATATTGGCACAGCTCCTCCTGAACCCAAAATAAACACAGCTATGCCACCTCCAATTGGAAACCCCACAACAAAGAAAACGTACAAGGATAGATTGAGGAAGTTGATTAAGAAATATAGAAAAAAGAAGAAAATAGTCAAACAATTGAGAGAGTGGTTAAAAGAAGTGGTTATGGCTTAGAAACTAAAAGTGGAATTGGAAACTATAGGGACCCAAACAGAAAAATTTTCTTTGGAGGATATTGAAACTCAGACTAAAATTCCTTGTGTTTGTTCAACAGGGACCCAAACAGAGCAATGTCCTTTGGAGAATATTGAGACTCAGATAGAAGGTCCATTTGTTTGCTCAATGGAGACCCAAATGGACTTTCCTACCACAAATGTTGTTGTCCAAACCAATTCTAAGGAGTATGCCTAGGAAAACTATTGTGTGCCCCAAGAAATAGCCGAAGTTGATGTTCAAACCTACTTTGAGGAGAATGCCCCGCAGATTGCTACATGTCCCAAGAAACAACTGAAGTTGTTATTCAAACTGATTCAGTGATAACACATGATAGTTAAACTCAGACAAAGGAAACCCCTCCCTATGTTCCTTTGGTAAGGGAAGTTGTTATCATAAAATTATAGAATGAATTAACCAAGACATAGTAGTAATTGGCTCAACATAAGGAAGAATTAGTATCGTTACAGGTACACCAAGAGTTGCGGAAGAAATTCGAGTAACTTACTGTAACAGAAGATGAGACTTTTGCCAAATTCAAATATGAGTAGAAGAAGTTATAAAAAGCACAATGTTGAAAATAATACTGAGAGGGGTGGGTGAATCAATATTATCAAATTCTTTTTCAATTTATACAAACATTTGCAGATCTGACTAATGAAACTTGCGTATACCTTCCAGACTTATAATTTAATTTATTCTTCAGATGTTGATCATTAACCTGTGTGTCAGAACCATATAACAATAAACAAGAACATGAAAAATAGACAGTCACACCAAAGAACACAAGATATAAGGTGGAAACCCAATGTGGGTGAAAACCACCTGCTGCAATATGTCTCTATCTTCTTTCAATTAGAAACTTATTTTTACAATGATTCTGTACTGGTGTAGTCTTATACCAGCACGCAGGCTTCAACCCGCAGAAGGCTACAACCTTCTCTTTTCTTCCAAGGACCATGTTTCATAAATTTTCAGACTAGATCCATGAATATCAATCAAACATCAAATAGATCTGCAATCAACCAACTTCCTTGTGAAAATACTGAATCAATAACTTCTCAGTACACAGCAACTAGACACGAATACAGAACCCTGAATACTGCAGTAATAGACAAAAACAACTAAAACATATTTTAAGAAAAGTCCGCAACTTCATCGATAGAAACCTGCGGGTATCTGCACCTCCCCTGAGTCGAGCCTGCAGTTCTCCGCACTTGTGCCGTGACTAGCTTGCGGGTCTCTGCACCTGCGCTGTGTCTAGCCTGCGAGTATCTGCACCTGCGCTGTGTCTAGCCTGCGGATCTCCGCACCTGTGCTGTGTCGGACCTGTGGACCTGCGGGTATAGATAGTTTATCAGACTTCAAGTATACCCCAGACTATCAGATTTACAGATCTGATCATGCGTCAAAGAGATCTCGACCCATCAGTAGATCCGTCTTATAATTCTCAGGTTTCTCCTTGATTCACGTCCAGCTATCACTCACCAACCGATCACCAGTATTTCAGATCTTGTTCTTCTTAAGATATTCAACACATCAGTTGCCCAAAGCGAATGATGTCCTTTCCTTTTTATAGTCGGCCTTACTCAAACCATGGTCCAAAACCATAGAGATCCAATACTAGGGACCCAAAACTTGGGTTCAATACTTTAGAAGCAAAACCACGAACTAAACCATAGGATAAAAAATGTCGGACTAAATACCATGGACCAACCATAAGATTTCCCACGTGCGCGCGATTTTCTCTGCATGAAAGTGCGTGTACTTTACGACTGCACTTTTTGTTCGGTACACCTGCGAATAAGTCCGCACCTTTTGTTCGGTGCACCTGCGGAACCTACCGAAGTCCACAGCTTTGTGAACAGGAACCTGCGGGTATCTCTTTTTCTACTATTTTGAGAGCCTGAATTTGTGATCTGCTATTTAAGAGAGTTGCCATCAAGGACAACACTTATGTCATTGAGCCAAACTTGTGCCAAACCTATGTCATAATGCCAACAATCTCCCCCTTTGGACTTGATGGCAACCCAAAGTCACTCAAGTCTTTCTCCCCCTCTCACATCAAGGGAAAAGGGTTATGCTCCACCTAAATACATGCTAAAATTTCTGCTCTGCTGTGTTGTCCAAGCTCCCCATGACATATAGGCAAGATCTGCAAGAAGATATTTAAAAGAAAATCTGACTTTATACATCATAACTAGCCTTCCTATCACCAAAGACTCATACATATAACTCCAACCAAGTGGGGACACATGATATAATAAGCACATTACAGTATCTATCCCAGGCATATTGGGGCAACCAAGATAGGCCTTTACATGGCCTTGACAAAAGAAATATAAGACATAGAGACAAAACATCAGCAGCTTCTGTCAATCATTATTCAAATCAGAATCCATGTTCTCCTTCTG
Source organism: Pinus tabuliformis (assembly GCA_031772625.1). Lineage (NCBI taxonomy): Eukaryota > Viridiplantae > Streptophyta > Pinopsida > Pinales > Pinaceae > Pinus > Pinus tabuliformis. The sequence continues at coordinate 721,467,297 of CM062817.1, read as the reverse complement.
CACTTGCTCCTTTTGAAATCAAAACAACTGAAGAATTGAACCAATATCTTCTATAATAATGCCAACAATGCATTATTAGAAGAATATATGCTCCCCTGGACCTATGCTAGATGGTCTTTGACAGACCCATATCAGACTCTTCTCATCCTTGCTTTTCTTCAAGTCAACATATACACGAATGTACCCACATAAATCAACGTATCTACACGTATACCCCATATGAAACTCGCGTACAAAAATCTCTAAAACATACAAGATTCAACAGCAAGATGATGCATCAACTACCCCCAACTTTTGTCTAAGGTATTCAAACGTCTCCCTAGGCAGTGGTTTGGTGAGGATATAAGCATCTTGTTCCTTAGAGGGAACATACTCCAATTTGACCTTTTGTTCAAGCACTTGTTCTCGGAGAAAATGATACTTGATCGGTATGTGCTTAGTCTTTGAACGCATGACAGGATTCTTTGAAATACTGATTGCACTTGTATTATCACAAAAAATGGAGATAGGTGGAGTACAAGTGATTTGAAGATGTTGCAATGTTTGCATCATCCAAAGGAGTTATGTGCAGCAAGCAGCTACATATTCTGCTTCAGCTGTATATAATGCAATAGAGCTTTGTTTCTTGCTGAACCAAGATACTAATCTAGGATCCATGAAGAATGCACCACCACTAGTGCTTTTCTTGTCATCCACGCTTCCTGCCCAATTCGCATCTATGTATGCATGAAGTGTGAGATCTGTACCTCTAGGATACCCTAAGCCATAGTTTTGAGTTCCTTGAAGATACTTGAAAATTCTCTTAATTGCCTGAAGATGAGTTTCCTTTGGATTTGCCTGAAACCTTCCAACTATTCCCACTGCATGCATAATGTTTGGTCGGGTACCTATTAGATAGAGCATACTACCAATCATGGATCTATAGGTTGGTTGATGTACTACTACTGATTCATCATTCGCACTGAGGCTGCATCTTGTCACCATAGGAGTACATACTAGTTTCGAATCCTCCATCCCATATTTCTTTAAGATCTGCTTGAGATATTTGGTTTGTGATAGAAAAATGTCGTCTTTGTTTTTTTGGACTTGTAAACCAAGAAAATATGTGAGCTCACCAATCATGGACATTTCAAACTATTTCTGCATTACCAAGGCAAAATTTTGACTCATGTCTTCTTCATTGCTACCAAAGATGATATCGTCAACATACACAACAAGTATCAGCAACTTATCATTGTCAATTTTTATACACAGATTGCTATCAGTTGATCCTTTTATAAAACCTTGTTGATGGAGGTACTTATCCAACCGATAATACCATGCCATTGGAGCATGTTTAAGGCCATAGAGAGCCTTTTTGAGTCTGCATACAAGTTTTGGATCATTTCCAAGAATAAGCCCATCTGGCTGTTCAATATATGCTTCTTCATTTAAGTCTCCATTTAGAAAGGCAGATTTTAAGTCCATCTGAAATACTTTGAACTTTTGAAAGCTAGAGAGAGCAAGGAACATTCTTATAGCCTCAAGTCTGGCAACTGGAGAAAAAGTTTCTTCAAATTCTATGCCTTCTTGTTGCGCATATCCTTTACAAACAAGTCTTGCCTTGTTTCTAACCACATCCCCATTTTCATTCAACTTACTTTTGAAAATCCATTTTGTCCCTATGACATTCTTATCTTTTGGTCTAGGAACCAACTCCCAAGTGTTATTCTTTTCAATCTTCTCAAGTTCTTCCTCCATGGCCTTGACCCAGCATTCATCTTTGCAAGCCTCTCTTACATTTTGCAGTTCAGTGGAGGAGAGCAATGCTAGATAGATTGAAGCTTATGAAATGGTTCTTCTTGTTTGCACACCTGCCTCTTTTTGTTGCAAAATTTGAGATTCTGGATGATTCTTCTGAAAATATCTGGATGGAGTCTTTTCTTCTATCCTTATCTGTTCTTCTGATGCCTCATGGGTTTCTTCTTCGTCGTGAATCTGATTTGATGTTGACGGATAGTCTTCTTCGAAATCTTCAAATTTTACCTGCCTATGAGTGTTTCCTTCTTCATCAACCACTACATGAATGCTTTCAACAATTTTACCAAGTCTTTTGTTGTAACATTTGTAAGCTTTGCTGTGGGGAGAGTAGCCAAGTAAAATACCTTCATCTGCTCTAGGTTCAAACTTGCCAAGATTTTCATCAGTCCTTTTAATGTAGCATTTGCTTCCAAAAGTTTTGAAGTATTTTACCGTGGGAGTCTTACCGTACCAAAGTTCATGAGGAGTCTGAGTGTTGTTTACCCGGATGTTTGTCTTGTTGAGTATAGTAACAGCGGAAAATGTGGCTTCACCCGAGAAGGTTGCGGGAGTTACAGACTCATCAAGCATAGCACAGGCCATTTGTTGAACTGTTCTGTTCATCCTTTCCACTACTCCATTTTGTTGAGGAGTCCTTGCAGCAGCGAATTCCCTTCTTATTCCATGTTCTTCACAAAAATCGAAAAATTCATCTGAGGTAAATTCCCCTCCTCGATCAGATCTGAGGCATTTGATTCTGCTATCTGATTCATTTTCAACCAAAGCTTTGAATGACTTGAAGTTTTCGAAAGCTTCATATTTATACTTCATGAGTCCTATCCAACACATCCTTGAAAAATCGTCAATGAACAATATGAAATACTCTTCTCCTCGAGGTGACCTCTTCCTAGTTGTACCACATATATCAGTGTGGAAAAGTTCAAGTTGCCTGCTAGCTAATCCTTCCTTCTTAGGGAAATTAATTCTGGATTGCTTACCAAATTGACATGATTTTCATATTGTATTGTCTGGAATTCGGATGTCAGGAATATCACGAACTGCCTGATAATTGCATGCTTTCCTGATCTGAGAGAAGCTAAGACGCCCCAGTCTTCTGTGCCATAGCCAGTGTTCATCATTCTTGCTTAAGTAGCATTGTTGATGTTCTCCCTTGAGTACGTATAAGTTATTTTGGAGTTCTTATGCCTCTGATCATTGTTTTTCCTGTATCAAGCTCACGAACAATACATCCATTTGATCGAAATATTACCTCAGTTCCTTGATCACACATCTGACTGACACTCAATAGATTGTGCTTTAAGCCATCAACATACATAACATTTCCAGCCCTGACCTTTTCTTTCAAACGAATAGAGCCTTTACCTTTTATGAATGTAGGGGTGTCATTTCCAAATGAAACCTTCTTTTCGTTTTCTAAGGCACTATATGACTGAAGTTTTTCTTTATTACCTGTCATATGTTTCGAGCATCCACTGTCGATGTACCATTGATTTTCCTGTTCTTCTGCATATAAGGCTATCCCGCATCTTTCTGGTTGCATTTCTTTCTTTTTCCATGTTTTGGAACTCAATGCAGCTTGCTCCTTCTGAGTTGTTTGCGGAAACCTGCTTCTGCATTCAGAATCTTCATGACTGAAGTTGTTACAGATAGAACATTCTATTTCATTTTCAAGAGCAGAGAAGTAATTGTAGTTCCTTTTCATGATTCCTGCCATACTCCTTTGTTTTTGAGCTTCCCTAGTCATGATGGTCTTGTAGGCAACACATTGAGCAGCTTTATGACCAAAGTTATGACAAGAGAAACATTGGCCATTGAACAAATTCCTGCGACTATCAAATCTACCAGCCATATGATTGTAGTCTCCATCCATTCTTGAGCCATATTGAGAACGATTTACCTGAGGTCGATTGAGGCTTCTGTTCATCCCTGAAGTAGATTGCCCCCAATTTACTTGATAATCTTTGATCATTCTTGAAGCAAATTGTCCCTGATTTACCTGGTGATCTGTATTATGCTTTTGTTGTCGATTTTCAACTTGTTCATTTCTCCTTGATGCATCAAGATTACTTTTGGAGGTGGATGGATTCTGAGCTTGAGATGCTTCTTCGGAATATCCGAGACCAGTCTTGATTAGAGGAGAACGCTGCACTTTGATAATCTCTTCTAGAGTTTCAGATCCTTTAGCAAATCTGATATTAAGGGATTTTGTTTTCTCAATTTCTTTTTTGAGTCCCACAATTTCACATTTTAACTCTTCATTGTCTTTATCTTTTTTAGCAAGCTGGAATGTTAGAGTATCTATAATCATATTCTTTTCCTCTAAACAAACTTTAAGTTTAGAAATTTCTTCATAAAGACCTTCTTCATTTATAGCATTTAAGAAATCATCATCTTCAAAAGCCATCAAAAGTCTATCATCATTACCTTGTTCATCTTCATCACTATTTGACAATCCATCACTATCTTCATGCGTGTAATAGCTCTTCTTATTTACATTCTGTTTTCTGTTCCATCTAACAGGTTCCTTTCGTTTGTCTAGTTTATCTTTATGGGGACATTTTGTAGCATAATGACTGACTCTTCCACAAGAAAAGCATTTGAAAGGCAACTTACCTCTGAATCTTCCAATTCCCCGTTGAAGGTTCTTGACAAAATTTGATTCTTCCTCTTCTTCTAACATATGTCCTGACTCATAGTAATCTCCTTTTCCTGAAGCCTTGAATGCAGCTTCTCTCCTATCTGATGGTCCTCCTTTTCTCATTTCGTAAGCAGTTAGAATTCCGTGCAGCTGTGACATGGTAAGGCTTTGTAGATTCTACTTTTCTTCTATGGCAGAAACTTTTGAATCAAACTTAGGAGACAAAGATCTTAGAACCTTTTCAACCAAAACAACTTCTTTTATTTCTTCACCCAAGTTTTTCATACAATTTACGATCTCATCTATACGTAGGAAATAGCTAGCCACACTTTCATCATTATGCATTCTGAGACTTTCATATTGAATTCTAAGAGTTTGTAATTTTTCTCGTTTTACCTCTTCATCTCCTTCATAGCTCAGAACAATCTTATCCCATATTTATTTTGCGCTTTTGAGCTGCATAACCTTGACGGATTCTTATTGAGATAGACTTCCTAATAGGGTATTGACAGCTTTTGCATTTGTTTCATACTGCTTCTTACCAGCTGCATCTATAGGAGTTGCTGATGGAAATGTGTATCCTATTTCCACAATATCCCAAACTTCTGTACCAAGAGATTGAAGATAGGCAGTGATTCTTACCTTCCAATAGACGAAGTTGCTCCCATCAAAAATCGGTGGCCTGATAGATGCTTCCTTTTCGTAGTTGCTCATGATGATAGATCTTCCTTCAAGCGATCAAGCTTTTTCTGAAGGACTAGATCTGATACCAATTGTTGAAAATAACTCTGAGAGGGGGGGTGAATCAGTATTATCAAATTCTTTTTCAATTTATACAAACATTTGCAGATTTGACTAATGAAACTTGCGTATACCTTCCAGACTTATAATTTAATTTATTCTTTAGATGTTGATCATTAGCCTATGTGTCAGAACCATATAACAGTAAATAGGAACAGGAAAAATAGATATTCACACCAAATAACACAAGATATAAGGTGGAAACCCAATGTGGGTGAAAACCAACTGCTGCAATATGTCTCTATCTTCTTTCAATTAGAAACTTCTTTTTACAATGATTCTGTACTGGTGCAGTCTTATACCAGCACATAGGCTTCAACCTTCAAAAGGCTACAACCTTCTCTTTTCTTCCAGGGACCACGTTTCATAAATTTTCAGACTGGATCCATGAATATCAATCAAACATCAAATAGATCTGCAATCAACCAACTTCCTTGTACAAATACTGAATCAATAACTTCTCAGTACACAGCAACTAGACACCGATCCAGAACCCTGAATACTATAGTAATAGACAAAAGCAGCTAAAACATATTTTAATAAAAGTCCGCAACTTCACCGATAGAAACCTGCGGGTATCCGCACCTCCGCTGAGTCGAGCCTGCGGTTCTCCGCACTTGTGCCGTGACTAGCCTGCGGGTCTCCGCACCTGTGCTGTGTCTAGCCTGCGAGTATCCACACCTACGCTGTGTCTAGCCTGCGGATCTCCACACTTGTGCTGTGTCGGACCTACGGACCTGTGGGTATAAATAGTTTATCAAACTTCAATTATACCCTAGACTATCAGATTTACAGATCTGATCATGCGTCAAAGAGATCTCGACCCATCAATAGATCTGTCTTGTAATCATGAGGTTTGTCCTTGATTCACGTCCAGCTATCACTCACCAACCGATCACCAGTATTTCAGATCTTGCTCTTCTTAAGATATTCAACACATTAGTTGCCCAAAGCAAATGATGTCCTTTCCTTTTTATAGTCTAGGCCTTACTCAAACCATGGTCCAAAACCATAGAGATCCAATACTAGGGACCCAAAACCTGGGTTTAATACTTTAGAAGAAAAACCACGGACCAAGCCATAGGATCAAAATTGTCAGACTAAATACCATGGACCAACCATAATATTTCCCATGTGTGCGCGATTTTCTCTGCATGAAAGTGCGTGTACTTTACGACCGCACTTTTTGTTCGGTACACCTTTGAATATGTCCAAACCTTTTGTTCGGTGCACCTGTGGAACCTGCTGATGTCCGCAGCTTTGTGAACAGGAACCTGCAGGTATCTCTTTTTCTACTGTTTTGAGAGCCTGAATTTTTGATCTGCTATTTGAGAGAGTTGCCATCAAGGACAACACTTATGTCATTGAGCCAAACTTATGCCAAACCTATGTCATAATGCCAACAATCTCCCCCTTTGGACTTGATGGCAACCCAAAGTCACTCAAGTCTTTCTCCCCCTTTGACATCAAGGGAAAAGGGTTATGCTCCACCCGAATACATGCTAAAATTTATGCTCTGCTGTGCTGCCCAAGCTCCCCCTGACATATAGGCAAGATCTGCAAGAAGATATTTAAAAAAAAAATCTGACTTTATACATCATAACTGACCTTCCTATCACCAAAGACTCATACATATAACTCCAACCAAGTGGGGACACATGATACAATAAGCACATTACAGTATCCATCCCAGGCATAGGGGGACAACAAAGATAAGCTGTTACATGGCCTTGACAAAAGAAATATAAGACATAGAGACAAAACATCAGCAGCATCTGTCAATCATTATTCAAATCAGAATCCATGTTCTCCTTCTGCACTTGCTCCTTTTGAAATCAAAACAACTGAAGAATTGAACCAAGATCTTCTATAATAATGCCAACAATGCATTATTAGAAGAATATATGCTCCCCTTGGACCTGTGCCAGATGGTCTCTGACAGACCCATATCAGACTCTTCTCATCCTTGCTTTTCTTCAAGTCAACATATACACGAATGTACCCACATAAATCAATGTATGTACGTGTATACCCCATATGAAACTCGCGTACAACAATCTCTGAAACAGACAAGATTCAACAGCAAGATGATGCATCAACTACCCCCAACTTTGTATGAGGTATTCAAAGGTCTCCCTGCGTAGTGGTTTGGTGAGGATATCAGCAACTTGTTCCTTAGAGGGAACATACTCCAATTTGACCTTTTGTTCAAGCACTCATTCTTGGAGAAAATGATACTTGATCGGTATGTGCTTAGTCTTTGAATGCATGACAGGATTCTTTGAAATACTGATTGCACTTGTATTATCACAAAAAATGGAGATAGGTGGAGTACAAGTGATTTGAAGATCTTGCAATGTTTGCATCATCCAAAGGAGTTGTATGCAGCAAGATGTAGCAGCTACATATTCTGCTTCAGCTGTAGATAATGCAATAGAGCTTTGTTTCTTACCGAACCAAGATACTAATCTAGGAACCATGAAGAATGCACCACCACTAGTGCTTTTCCTGTCATCCATGCTTCCTGCCCATTCTGCATCTGTGTATGCATGAAGTGTGAGATCTGTACCTCTAGGATACCCTAAGCCATAGTTTTGAGTTCCTTGAAGATACTTGAAAATTCTCTTAACTACTTGAAGATGAGTTTCCTTTGGATTTGCCTGAAACCTTCCAACTATTCCCACTGCATGCATAATGTTCCGTCGGGTACCTGTTAGATAGCGCCAACTACCAATCATGGATCTATAGGTTGGTTGATGTACTGTTGCCGATTCATCATTCACACTAAGGCTGCATCCTGTCACCATAGGGGTACATACTAGTTTCGAATCCTCCATCCCATATTTCTTTAAAATTTTCTTGAGATATTTGGTTTGTGATAGAAAAATGTCGTCTTTGTTTTGTTGGACTTGTAAACCAAGAAAATATGTGAGCTCACCAAGCATGGAAATTTCAAACTCTTTCTACATTACCAAGGCAAAATTTTGACTCATGTCTTCTTCATTGCTACCAAAGATGATATCGTCAACATACACAACAGGTATTAGCAACTTATCATTGTCAATTTTTATATACAGATTGCTATTAGTTGATCCTTTTATAAAACCTTATTGATGGAGGTAATTATCCAACCGATAATACCACACCCTTGGAGCCTGTTTAAGGCCATAGAAAACAGTTTTGAGTCTGCATACAAGTTTTGGATTATTTCCAAGAATAAACCCATCTGGTTGTTCAATATATACTTCTTCATTTAAGTCTCCATTCAAAAAGGCATATTTTACGTCTATCTGAAATACTTTGAACTTGTGAAAGCTAGAGAGAGAAAGGAACATTCTTATAGCCTCAAGTCTGGCAACTGGAGCAAAAGTTTCTTCAAAGTCTATGCCTTCTTGTTGCGCATATCCTTTACAAACAAGTCTTGCCTTGTTTCTAACCACATCCCCATTTTCATTTAGCTTATTTTTGAAAATCCATTTTGTCCCTATGACATTCTTATCTTTTGGTCTAGGGACCAACTCCCAAGTGTTATTCTTTTCAATCTGCTCAAGTTCTTCCTCCATGGCCTTGACCCAACATTCATCTTTGCAAGCCTCTCTTACATTTTGCGGTTCAGTGGAGGAGAGCAATGCTAGATAGCTTGAAGATTCTGAAATGGTTCTTCTTGTTTGCAACCCTGCCTCTTTTTGTCCCAAAATTTGATGTTCTCAATGATTCTTCTGAACATATCTTGATGGAGTCTTTTCTTCTATCCTTATCTGTTCTTCTGGTACCTCATGGGTTTCTTCTTCGTCATGAATCTGATTTGATGTTGACGGATAGTCTTCTTCAAAATCTTCAGATTTTACCTGCCTAGGAGTGTTTCCTTCTTCATCAACCACTACATCAATGCTTTCAGCAATTTTACCAAGTCTTTTGTTGTAACATTTGTAAGCTTTGTTGTGGGGAGAGTAGCCAAGTAAAATACCTTCATCTGCTCTAGGTTCAAACTTGCCAAGATTTTCATCAATCCTTTTAATGTAGCATTTGCTTCCAAAAATTTTGAAGTATTTTACCGTGGGAGTCTTGCCGTACCAAATTTCATGAGGAGTCTGAGTGATGTTTACCCGAATGTTTGTCTTGTTGAGTATAGTAATAGCGGCAAAAGTGGCTTCACCCCAGAAGGTTGCGGGAGTTCCAAACTCATCAAGCATAGCACGGGCCATTTGTTGAACTATTCTGTTCATCCTTTCCACTAAACTTTGCTGAGGAGTCCTTGCAGTAGATAATTCCCTTCTTATTCCATGTTCTTCACAAAAATCGAAAAATTCATCTAAGGTAAATTCCCCTCCTTGATCAGACCTGAGGCATTTGATTCTACGATCTGATTCGTTTTCAACCAAAGCTTTGAATGACTTGAAGTTTTCGAAAGCTTCATATTTATACTTCATGAGTCCTATCCAACAAATCCTTGAAAAATCGTCAATGAACATGAAATACTCTTCTCCTCGAGGTGACCTCTTCCTAGTTGGACCACATATATTAGTGTGGAAAAGTTCAAGTGGCCTGCTAGCTGATCCTTCCTTCTCAGGGAAATTAGTTCGGTTTTGCTTACCAAATTGACATGATTTGCATATTGTATTGTCTGGAATTCTGATGTCAGGAAGATCACGAACTGCTTGATATTTGCATGCTTTCCTGATCTGAGAGAAGCTAAGATGCCCCAGTCTTCTGTGCCATAGCCAGTGTTCATCATTATTGCTTAAGTAGCATTGTTGATGTTCTCCCTTGAGTACGTATAAGTTATTTGGAGTTCTTATGCCTCTGATCAATGTTTTTCCTGTATCAAGCTCACAAACAATACATCCATTTGATCGAAATATTACCTCAGTTCCTTGATCACACATCTGACTGACACTCAATAGATTGTGCTTTAAGCCATCAACATACATAACATTTCCAGCCCAAACCTTTTCTTTCAAACGAACAGAGCCTTTACCTTTTATGAATGCAGGGGTGTCATTTCCAAATGAAACCTTCTTTTCCTTTTCTAAGGCACTATATGACTGAAGTTTTTCTTTATTACCTGTCATACGTTTCGAGCATCCACTATTGATGTACCATTGATTTTCCTATCCTTCCGCATATAAGGCTATCCCGCATCTTTCCGGTTGCGTTTCTTTCTTTTTCCATGTTTTGGAACTCAATGCAGCTTGTTCATTCTGAGTTATTTGCTGAAACCTGCTTCTGCATTCAGAATCTTCATGACCGAAGTTGTTACAGATAGAACATTCTATTTCATTTTCAAGAGCAGAGAAGTTATTGTATGTTCTTTTCATGATTCCTATCATACTCCTTTGTTTTTGAGCTTCCCTAGTAATGATGGTCTTGTAGGCAACACATTGAGCAGCTTTATGACCAAAGTTATGACAAGAGAAACATTGGACATTGAAGAAATTCCTGTGACTATCAAATCTACCATCCATATCATTATAGTTTCCATCCATTCTTGAGATATATTGAGAACGATTTACCTGAGGTAGGTTGAGGCTTCTGTTCATCCCTGAAGTAGATTGCCCCGATTTACTTGATAATCTTTGATCATTCTTGAAGCAAATTGTCCCTGATTTACCTAGTGATCTGCATTATGCTTTTTCTGTTGTCAACTTGCTCATTTCTCCTTGCTGCATCAAGATAAATTTTGGAGGTGGATGGCTTTTGAGCTTGAGATGCTTCTTCGGAATATCTGAGACCAGTCTTGATTAGAGGAGAACACTGCACTCTGATAATCTCTTCTAGAGTTTCAGATCCTTTAGCAAATCTGAGATTAAGGGATTTTTTTTTCTCAATTTCTTTTTTGAGTCCCACAATTTCACATTCTAACTCCTCATTGTGTTTATCTTTTTCAGCAAGTTGGAATGTTAGAGTATCTATAAGCATATTCTTTTCCTCTAAACAAACTTTAAGTTTATAAATTTCTTCATAAAGACCTTCTTCATTTATATCATCCAAGAAATCATCATCTTCAAAAGCCACCAAAGTCTATCATCATTACCTTGTTCATCTTCATCACTATTTGACAATCCATCACTATCTTCATGTGTGTAATAGCTCTTCTTATTTACATTCTATTTTTTGTTCCATCTAACAGGTTCCTTTCCTTTGTCTAGTTTATCTTTATGGGGATATTTTGCAGCATAATGACCGACTCTTCCACAAGCAAAGCATTTGAAAGGTAGCTTACTTCTGAATCTTCCAGTTCTTCGTTGAAGGTTCTTGACAAAATTCGATTCTTCCTCTTCTTCTGACATATGTCCTGACTCATAGTAATCTCCTTTTCCTAAAGCCTTGAATGCAGCTTCTCTCCTATCTGATGGTCCTCCTTTTCTAATTTCGTAAGCAATTAGAATTCCGTGCAGCTGTTACATGGTAAGGCTTTGTAGATTCTGCTTTTCTTCTATGGCAGAAACTTTTGAATCAAACTTAGGAGACAAATATCTTAGAGCCTTTTCAACCAAAAGAACATCTTGTATTTCTTCACCCAAGTTTTTCATACAATTTACGATCTCATCTATATGTAGGAAATAGCTAGCCACACTTTCATCACTATGCATTCTGAGACTTTCATATTGAATTCTAAGAGTTTGTAATTTTGCTCGTTTTACCTATTCATCTCCTTCATAGCTCAGAAAAATCTTGTCCCATATTTCTTTTGCGCTTTTGAGATGCATAACCTTGACGAATTCTTATTGAGATAGACTTCCTAATAGGGTATTGAGAGCTTTTGCATTTGTTTCATACTGCTTCTTACTATCTGCATCTGTAGGAGTTGCTGATGGAAATGTGTATCCTATTTCCACAATATCCCAAACTTCTGTACCAAGAGATTGAAGATAGGTAGTGATTCTTACCTTCCAATAGACGAAGTTTCTCCCATCAAAAATCGATGGCCTGATAGATGCTTCCTTTTCGTAGTTGCTCATGATGACAAATCTTCCTTCAAGCGATCAAGATTTTTCTGAAGGACCTGCTTTGATACTAATTATTGAAAATAATACTGAGAGGGGGGAGGTGAATCAGTATTATCAAATTCTTTTTCAATTTATACAAACATTTGCAAATCTGACTAATGAAACTTGCGTATACCTTCCAGACTTATAATTTAATTTATTCTTTAGATGTTGATCATTAACCTGTGTGTCAGAACCATATAACAGTAAACAGGAATAGGAAAAATAGATAGTCACACCAAAGAACACAAGATATAAGGTGGAAACCCAATGTGGGTGAAAACCACCTGTTATAATATGTCTCTATCTTCTTTCAATTAGAAACTTCTTTTTACAATGATTATGTACTGGTGCAGTCTTATACCAGCACACAGGCTTCAACTTGCAGAAGGCTACAACCTTCTCTTTTCTTCCAGGGACCACGTTTCATAAATTTTCAGACTGGATCCATGAATATCAATCAAACATCAAATAGATCTGCAATCAACCAACTTCCTTGTACAAATACTGAATCAATAACTTCTCAGTACACAACAACCAGACACCAATCCATAACCCTGAATACTGCTGTAATAGACAAAAGAAGCTAAAACATATTTTAAGAAAAGTCCGCAACTTCACTGATAGAAACCTGCGGGTATCTGCACCTCTGCTGAGTCAAGCCTGTGGTTCTCTGCACTTGTGCTGTGACTAGCCTACGGGTCTCCACACCTACGCTGTGTCTAGCCTACGAGTATTCTCACCTGCGCTGTGTCTAGCCTGCGGATCTCTGCACCTGTGCTGTGTCGGACCTGCGGGTATAGATAGTTTATCGGACTTCATGTATACCCCAGACTATCAGATTTACAGATCTGATCATGCGTCAAAGATATCTCGACCCATCAGTAGATCCGTCTTGTAATGCTCAGGTTTCTCCTTGATTCACGTCCAGCTATCAGTCACCAACTGATCACCAGTATTTTAGATCTTGCTCTTCTTAAGATATTCAACACATCAGTTGCCCAAGACAAATGATCTCTTTTCCTTTTTATAGTCTAGGCCTTACTCAAACCATGGTCCAAAACCATAGAGATCCAATACTAGGGACCCAAAACCTGGGTTCAATACTTTAGAAGCAAAACCACGGACCAAACCATAGGATCAAAAATGTTGAACTAAATACCATGGACCAACCATAAGATTTCCCACGTGCGCGCGATTTTCTCTGCATGAAAGTGCGTGTACTTTACGATCGCACTTTTTGTTCGATACACCTGCAAATATGTCTACACCTTTTGTTCGGCGCACCTACAGAACCTGCCGATGTGCGCAGCTTTGTGAACAGGAACGTGTGGGTATATCTTTTTCTACTATTTTGAGAGCCTGAATTTGTGATCTGCTATTTGAGAGAGTTGCCATCAAGGACAACACTTATGTCATTGAGCCAAACCTGTGCCAAATCTATGTCATAATGCCAACAAGCCAAGCTTCAGAAGGCCAATGAACAAATTGAAACTATTTTCTCTCTTTACTTTGTTGCTTTGTCTTGGCAGTCACCTGCCACTAATTATGCGTTATTCCTGTAGGAAAGGTACTTATTGTTGAAAGTTAAAGCTGTCAGGGCTGGTAAGTCAGCAGAGTTCAAGACCACTCTAGACTTTTTCCAATGTTTTGAGGAACAAAATGAGCAGGTACAACACCTTTTTTGTGAATTATACATGCAAAATTTCTTCTTGGAGGATGAACTGGATAGTAATCCTAGCCCCTTCATTGGGGACATTCAATTCCAAGATTTCCTCTCTTTCACTTCCAATCAGGTTAAATAGGCTAAAGCCTATAACACTTTTCAAAAAAGGGAACATGGTATAGATTTATGGGTCAGAGGAGAACCCATGAAACCCTTACACCTATCTTTCTGACATAAATAGTTTATTCAAAAATATGAGGTCGTGGCTTAATTGGGACCACTCCATACAAATATTATACAGGAAGGAAGAGAATATTTTCAGGAAATTAAGGAGGAACCTTTGTTGGCAACAAAGCAAATATGGGAGGCTTCCACTAACAATGTCAAAAATCGGGAGCCATTTGGGTACAGAAACTTTAAAGCTATTGTTGCTCACTTAATCATATACAGAAATATAGTCCTAGGCATGGGTCCTACCTGGATAGGATGTCGTTATAGATGTCCTATTATTTTCTACCCCGCTGACAAGTATCACTGTGATTATGATTTTCCAAATAACAGTGTAAATTAGGCTTTTGCAATACTTAAACAAAAAATGGTTCTAGGCTATAGAAGGAAGAAGTTTATCCTGCCTATTATTTGATGCAACTGCACCTCAATCATCTTATTGCATAAGGGCATGCAAAAGGGTAAGCTGGCGAGTATCTTGGGTCATAGAAAAGGTATGTTTTACCTCCATATTAGCTAAATATATCATTCATATTTATAAGTTTATCTTCAATTTAGAAAACAATTTAGAGGAAACAATTGGAGAAGCTAGATAAAATCAACCATTAACGAATTGTGTAATTCTGCCTAACTCTTACTATTTTTATATGTAGGGAAGTGAATTGAATGATTGTTGTTCAAATGATAGAACAATAATGACTAAAAAAGGAAAAAGGACAACATCTCGAATATGAAGGCCAGCGGAAGACTAGGAAAATCAATTCTATTTTGTAATGAAATCAAATTGTCGGTTGCAAAATCCTCAAGATCTCCTGATCATGAGGATTCACTTCTATCTATTTCTCTCTCATAGGTTATATAAAGCCAACAGGTGAAATAGAACAACTAGCTAGAAATTTGGAGATTATAATTGTTCACTTTGGACATAGAGTATTCTCACTATGATGATGTTGTAACTTTATTATCGAGTTTAATGAAGAAGACTATGTTTTACCTGTAATCGTATTCTGAGTGTCTTTCGGCAGTGACTTATGGAGACTCTTGGCTCGGTCGATAGGAGATTTACTACTTTAATTGTGCCATACTCATTTATGTTTACTCTTGCAATTGTTATTCCTGTTATTTCATTAAATTAGAATTATTTCGATTGATGTAAGTATTGATTGTTACGATTTACCTTTGTCATTCAAACTAGATTCTAGATCTTTCTATGTTCACAGCTGTGTGTTAATCTTTGGTGAATTCAATAGATTAGTTAAGTATTTGATTGTTGTTCATTGTGAAGTAGTGTTATCAGAAATCTTAAGTTTACAGTTGTTGCTTTAAATTAAAAGCTTGATAGTGCTTGTTATTCATTTGTTGTAGCTTTCCTTTCTTGTTGAATGAGTTATTATTGATGTTAGTTAGTCAATCTGCTAAGAGTGATTCTTTTTACTTGCATTCAGATTCATTTTTCTGCATAATAGATTGAAATGGATTTGGGAATGCTTTAGGGTTTTATTTCAGATTTGCTTTGGATTGAACTTCAAGAATTAGATATTAATTATTGCAATGATTCTAAATCATTTCATTATGAATTAACCTTTGAATTTACTTACATAGACAATGTTGAACACTCTTGAAATGAACAGACTTCACCTGGTTTGATAATTAATGTATGTATTAAGATTTCTTTTAATAGTCATCTTAGTGCACCAACACCTATAGGGCCTATGGTATAAATAATACAAGTTGTCATCTCACTATTACGTGATCTACCAAAGGCCTTTTTCCATTGTCAACCCCTCTTTCAAGAGTCGAACAACTACGTAGTTTCGCTCCCTCTAGATGTGAGAACATGTACATTAAAAGAGTCTTCAAGATGCAATGTTTCTTCCAAAGTAGGTATGAGTAAGATTTTTCTACAAGATTTTGTTTTATTGAGCCAATTAATTATTAACATATAATCCCCATAGATCTTGTATATATGTGTATTTTTTTTCTAATACAAAGAACAACATGTTTTTACAGGCTAATATTCTAGCATAATTATTTGTCCCAGGGTCGTTATTTTACATGAAAGAAGTGAGATTTCGAGAGAAAGAGAATGAGTAATCCTCCACTCTTCTACCCTGAATTACTAGAGGCTCCATCACAATTCGTCCATGACATAAAGAGGTCACGATTTTCCACTACTATCACTCTTGTTGTTCTACTCCTTTTTCCTGTGAGAAGTGGGAGAAAATTGCTAGAGCTTCTGAAGGTACATGCTCTTGGGCTGAAAGTTTGTCCTAAAAAAGGTTATGTTTTGAGCTAGCCACCCCCCCAGCATATGATCAAAGGGAGTGTTTTGTGAGCATGATAGATAGGATTAGAGAGATAAGCCCTCCAAGCTCCCTCCAAATCCTCCCCTTGCCATGCACCTGTTTGTCCCACAATATTTGTTCACATGTTCCATACCTTCTTATAGAAGGGACACTTCATGAACACATGTGGAGATGATTCTTCACCGCCCTTGTACACGGAGCACCATCTCTCCCCAATCACAAATCTATTTTGTATCATGTCCCAATTGGGGACCTTCTTCTCCATTAGACACCACATGAATAGTTTTCCTTTATTGGGCACTGAGATTTCCACTCACCTTCCACCACCATTTTGATTCTGCTAAAGCTCTAGCGACCATCAAGAAAATGTATCTGAGCTTGGGGGTGTTGGTTCTAAAGGGGTGAATTCTCTAAACTAATTCATCCTCTGATCCAAAATGGATCCATTTTTGCCTCCAGATCAAAGTCTTCAAATGCAGATGAAAGTGGAATGAAGTCGAAATTCTCGTCAATACGATTCTAATGGTGTGAATGGTGTGCAAATCCAAGTCTGGATGAAGAAGTTAAAGCCAGTCAAAGTTTATGAAAAATTAAGGAAAAAAGTCAAAAAGTCAAAGGTCAACAGTCAATGGTCAATGGTCAATGGTCAACTGGATGATTTCAGCAGGACACGTGTTGTCCTGAGAATACATGACTTGTCCTGGATGACATTAGTAGAGGAGGTGATGTGTCGCAGTGTGATTGGTTGACATGAGCCAATCTGGTGCTGACACATGGCAGCTTAGATGTTGCCCAATGTGGCCTTATTTCCAAAATTTTTGGTATCAGGGAGGATCGAACCCCTGACCTTCTAGAATGGCTAAATCTTTGTCGAAACTAGCTCATCGGTTGGGCTACCACAGGTCTTGTTAACGGAAGTGATTAGGTTATATTTATGGTGTGTGGGATTTTGGTCACCGAAAAAAAGGGCTGATAACCGGGGTCAACCCCATGACGGCCAGAACCCTTAAGTTTATTAATGTAATATCCCACATGCAATGGGCAGTGGTAACCATATACCATATATGAACCAAACAAACCATATAACAAGCAACGATAAGCGGAACCATATAGCCCGAAACCTTATCATATAGTGCGAATATCTATGTATATCCAATGTAAAATAACAGGAGAGTCGGGTGGGGGTTTCAACCTGCCGAACTCCAACCTTATATAACAAAGAATTTAAACATTCAAGCTAACCAACATGTCAAGGGTGAGACTTGCTTAACCAAGCCACCATAATTTTATTTAAACAGTTGCAGGTGTCAAACCCGGCATACCACTAGCACGCAGAACGAGGTAGTTTTGAGCAGGCCAAGGTGTTTTTTGTCAGTAGAGAGTGGTTTTGCAGGGACAGAGGTAGTTTTGGATCATTCCAGGGGGTCTGGAGGTCATAGTGACCAAATATGGTCAAGTTTATACTTGTTTGACTTGAAATTTCAAGTTGAACGCAATGGTGAGGTCCACTTTCTCATTTGAGTCTTTGTTTTTGAGCTCATACCTGTAACAGAATTTTGAAGACAAAATAAAGAGGTCAACACTGGAAGCTAAAGGACCAAAATATGTAGCCAGGAAGTCTGGTGAACTCCTTTATTAATTTTTGTTGTGTCGATGTATTTGAATGTTTTTTCAATTTTCTTATGTGTTTATGTTATTTGCAACCTTTTCGATCAATTGCACTAAGTAACATAAGCAAATTCACATAAAGTCTGTAATACCTTTTTCATTAATAGATCAAGTGGTATCAGAGAAGCTAGTTTTTTAAGGTTTGACAAGTTTGTGTGAAGATTTGAATGCTTACTAGGTTGAGGCTCGGACGAGGTGAAGGTAAACTTGTTGAGGCAAATCCAGAGATTGGAAGGGTCTTTTCACAAAGAAAGATGGCGGACGAAACTCCACTTGGGTCAGAATCTTAATTCTTGGATAGTTTCATGACGATACGTGCAATGGTGGAAGAGATGTATCGCAATTTTAAGAAGAACAAAGATGAAGGCACTCCATCCCCTAAAGATCAAGAAGATAAGGGAAAGGGAGGAATGCTTCCTCCATCATCTCCTCCATCATCACCATCATCGTCATCATCATCCTCTTCTTCTCATAAATCTATTCCTTCTAAGAAGAAAAAGAAGAAATCCTCTTTGATCAAATTAGATGTAAAATTTGATTTGCTAATTTATGATGGAGAACTTATTGCTGAAAAGATTGATAATTGGATAATAAAAATTGAAGTGTATTGCAGGGTGCAAAATTTTGTTTCAGAAAGGAAGAACATCCACTTTTAGGTCCCTATAATACTAGTTATTACCCCATTACTATTGTAGTTGTATCCCTTATCAATATTGTTGTTCCCATATTGTCCCCATATTGTTATTACAGTGGCCCATAGAATCTTCTATTGTTATTTTTGTGGCTTTATATTATTATTGTTAGGTCGGCTGGGTTATATTGTGACTCCTTAGAATCCTATATATAGAAAGGAGGTTTGTCATTTGAATCATCTAAGAATTGTTCATTTATGTAATGTAAAGGAGGTTGCCCCCTCGAAGAGGCTGAATTCTAAGGCGTTGCTCTATCTTTTCTATCTTTTTGTGAGCTGGTTTCATAACATTTGGTATCAGAGCTTTGGATTCTAGGGTTTCTCTACTCCAAATAGGTCATCATGGAATTTTTGCTATAACCTTTTTTCTGTGACGTTTCAGAAGCTAAAAAAAACCATTTGAGACGAAATTGCACTAAACCTCGGGTCTGAATTTCAGAGCTTTTCGCACTATATTTGCAGAGATATGATCTGAGGAAGCTGTTCTTTTTGCAGACTCTTGAATTACATTCCAAACAGGTGACCTGGGAAAAATCATCATAACTTTCTCTCTGAGCATCAGATTGAAATTTCGTAAGAAGGTACAGAAAGGGGACAAACTGTAGTTTCTTGTATATATTTTTCAGAGCCAAAGGTCAAAATAGTGACTCGTGGCATGTCATACAAGTTCGTTGTACTGAACTAGTCTATAATCAAGTCACTGTGGGAGATTTGGCATAACTCTTCCTTAGAGAATCCAATCTGGATCAGACTGGTGGCACTGGAAACAGGATGCAGAGGGCTATTGTAGTCCACAATTTAAGAACTGGATGATCCGAAATTACAGAGATACATCAGAATCAATATCAAGCTCCTACAAAGTGAGAAAAGGTGTGTAGTTTTTTTAAATTTTTGCATAAGCTTGGTTTGAAAAATTAGTTTGAAGGAATTCAAAGGGCATAGTAAAGCATTATTATTGGTAATTGATGCCCCGAGGAAAGAAAATAAAAACACCTAGTAAGCAACCTGAAAGCTCTAGCATGACTCATGAAGAAGAGGAAGAAATGCAACATGATATATCAAAATTACGAGACCAAGTGCAACAAGTGTCACTTGCACAAAAAGTAACAGAATCTGAGATGGATGGTTTAAAGAAAGATGTAGAAGCTAAGATGGATGGTTTAAAGAAAGGCATAGAAGCTAAGATGGATTTTTTATAGAAAGGCGTAGAAGCTAAGATGGACGATTTGAAGATAGATTTGGAGACAGATTTGAAGACAGATTTGACAAAGTTTCCACAAGAAATTCTTACTAATGGTGAAAGGGTAGTAAAGGAAACTCATGATGAGAACAAAAGATTTGTTAATCATGATTTCATAGACTCTAATGTTGGACCGAAGACCCACCATATTCCAAAAATCAATATGAGGGAGTTTGATGGCAAGGATCCCGCAACATGGATATTACAGATGGAGCAATTTTTCAATCTCAATAATGTGCAAAACACACAAAAGGTATGTATTGCAACTTTATATTTGGAACTAGATCAGTTTGTATGGTATCAATGGCTTTGCTCTCGTAAACAAATTATCACTTGGGCAATTTTTATGGAAGAATTGACAGCACATTATGAGGATACAAAAAGCAACACATTTTTTAGCCAATTGATAAGTCTCAAACAAAAGGGTTCAATAATGGAGCACATTGAGGAGTTCCAAAAATTGAACTTAAGGGTAAAAAATATTCCAGAGGAGCATAGGATTGATGTGTTCATAGGGACTTTAAAGGATAATATCCAACATGATGTTCGCCTTTGGAAACCTGATTCATTAGAGAAGGCATTCAGGTTAGCAAGAAAAATGGAAAGCAAAATTATGGCAACCAGGAAGCATACCACTCACAACTATAAAGATGGAAGTGTTGTTGCCCCTAGTCTTCCATAACCTATAAGGTTGACACCACAACAATTGGAAGAAAAAAGAGCAAAAGGGCTTTGTTACAATTGTGATAGCAAATACACTAAAGGTCATAAGTGTGCTGAGAAGAAATTATTCTACATAGATTGTGAAGAGGAAGAAGAAAACAAGAAAGAAAGGTCAAAAGAAGAGGATATACTCTAGGAACAAAGCCTAGATAAAGAAGAAATGAATCTGACCATATATTTTAATGCATTGGCTAGAATTACCACTCCTCAAACCATCAAGATAGAAGGAAAAATCAAGAAGAAAAAGGTAATAGTGTTGATTGATTCAAGAAGTACCCACAATTTTATTCATTGTAAGATAGCAAAAGAATTGAATTGCTTCCTATATCCAACAACAGAGTGTCAAGTGATGGCTGCAAATGGAGGAACGATAAATTGCTCTAGAAAGTGCCATAATATCAAGCTATCCATGGGAGAATATGTATTGACTAGCCCAATGCTTTCCATTCCAATGGGAGGTGCTGATGTTGTACTAGGAGTCCAATGTCTACAATCCTTGGGTACAATAGCTTTTAATTTTCAAGAACTTTTCATGAATTTTTTTGCGAAAGAAAAGGAAGTTGAATTAAGGGGTATTGCAGGGAAACCGGGAAAGATAATTAGCTCTAATGGTATGAAAAAGCTTCTAAAAAAGGAACAAAGAGGTGTAATTGCACAATTATGTTCGCTAGACGTTTCCACATCGGAATCATCTATTTCTCCAAATCTCCAAAAAGTCTCAGACAATCATTCCAAGGTATTTGAGACTCCCAAAGGTCTCCCACCTATTTGTGATCATGATCATGCTATTCATCTGATTCCAGGAAGTGTTCCTCCAAACATCAGGCCGTACAGATATCCCTATGCCCAAATTGAACGTATGGTTGCAGAAATGCTAGAGGATGGTATAATTCAACCTAGTCAAAGTTCTTTCTCTACTCCAGTAGTATTGGTGCACAAGAAGGATGGATCATGGTGCATGTGTTCGGATTATAGGGAGCTCAACAAGCTCACTATTAAAGATAAGTTTCCCATTTCGGTCATTGATGAACTACTAGATGAATTGCATGGATCAATTTACTTCACCAAGTTGGATCTTCGTTCAAGATATCATCAAATCAGAATGAAGACTGAAGACATTCTAAAAACAACATTTAGAACTCATGAGGGTCATTATGAATTTTTGGTCATGCCTTTTGGCCTTACCAATGCACCTTCTACATTTCAAGGTTTGATGAATTCCATTTTCAAACCCTTCGTTAGAAAATTTGTGTTAGTACTTTTTGATGATATACAAATCTACAACAAGTCTTGGAAGGATCATGTTGAACATGTTGACAGGGTGCTACAACTATTGGATTAGAAACAATTATATGCAAAAAGATCCAAATGTTTCTTTGCAGTACAAGAGGTGGAATATCTGGGTCATATTGTATCTCATGGAGTTAAGGTAGACCCTAGCAAAACTAAAGCCATTAAGGAATGGAAAATCCCCACATCCATAAGTCATCTGCAAGGATTTCTCGGGTTCATAGGGTATTATCGCAATTTTGTTAAGAATTATGGGAGAATAGTAGCACCTCTAACAACATTATTGAAGAAAGATGCATTTTCATGGACTCCAGAAGCAACAAAGGCCTTCAAACATCTTAAAGAGGCAATGTGCCAAGCACCGGTCTTAGCTACACCGGACTTCACAAAAACCTTTATTGTGGAATGTGATGCTTCAGGAAATGGAATTGGTGCTGTTTTAATGCAAGATGAAAGACCCATTTCTTTTGAAAGTCATCCAATCAAGGGAAAGCTTTTACACAAAGCTATTTATGAGAAGGAAATGTTGGAAATACTACATGCACTTAAGAAATGGTGACCCTACCTAATGGGAAGACACTTCAAGGTAAAAATGGATCATGATAGCCTTAAATACTTTTTAGAACAAAGATTATGCTCTGAAGAGCAACAAAAGTGGGTCACAAAGATGTTGGGTTCCGACTTTGAAATCATCTATAAAAAAGGGAAGCAAAATGTGGTGGCACATGCACTCTTAAGAAAGGATGAGGATGTAGAAGCATTGTTGTGCGCCATTTATATTATCCAACTAGATTGGATAAACGAAGCAAGGGAGGAATGGAAGAATGATGAAGATATTCCAATACATCTGATACATTTAGTTGGAAAAATGATTCATTATGGTACAAAGATCGCTTATACCTTTGTAAGAATTCCCAACTCAAACAAAAGATTCTTATGGAATTGCACACTTCTCCCTTAGGAGGGCACTTTGGATTTTTAAAAACTTACCACAGGGTTAAGAAGGAATTTTTTTTGGATGGCCTTAAATCAGATATTCAAAAGTTTGTGGCAGAATGTTTGGTTTGCGAACAAAATAAAGTTGAAACAATTAAGACCCTGGGTCTATTACAACCTTTATCCATTCCAAGCCAACGTTGGGAGGAGGTTTCAATGGATTTTATCACAGGTTTACCCAAGTCTGAGGGAAAGAGTGTCATCATGGTGGTAGTTGACAAACTTACCAAGTATGCACACTTTTGTGCATTATGACATCCATTTAAAGCCAATACAGTTTCTACTGCATTTATGGAAACAATTCAAAAGCTACATGGAAACCCAAAGATTGTTGTAAGTGACACAGATCCCATTTTCACTGGAAATTTTTGGACAAAATTATTTTCTTGTCTTGGTATTCAGTTAGCTCATAGCTCATCTTATCATCCTCAATCTGACGGGCAAACTGAGATAGCAAACAAATGTTTGGAAGGATATATTCATTGCTTTGTATCTGATAAATAGACACAATGGGTCAAATGGTTGCCTTTGGCTGAATGGTTGTATAACACTTCCTTCCATACAGCAACGAAAATGAACCCATTTATGGCACTTTATGGATATCAGCCACCATCCATCACATCATATTTAAGAGAAAATTCTAAGGTTCAAGCAGTGGAACATCACAACGAACATCAACAACAAGTCCTCCAACTCTTAAAGGATAACCTTGTGTTGGCACAGAATAGAATGAAAGAACAGGCAGATCAACATCGCAGCGAAAGAATTTTTGATGTAGGTGATTGGGTATTCCTATGGCTACAACCATATAAACAAATGTCCCTCAAGAAAGCTAAGAAGGATAATAAATTATCACCAAAGTATTATGGTCCGTACAAGGTGTTGCAAAAGATTGGTACTATGGCATACAAATTGGAGCTTCCTGCAGCTTCTCGAGTGCACCCAATTTTCCATGTTTCATGTTTAAAGAAGGTTATAGGTGACAAGCTCCCAGTTCAAACAATATTTCCAAAACTTGACGAGGAAGGAAAAATTATATTGGAACTGGAAGAAGTCACAGGAAGAAGAAATCGACAACTACGAAATCGATCAATTTCGGAGTATCTCATCAAGTGGAAGAACTTATCTACTGAAGATTCCACATGGGATGATGAGAATTTTATACAGAAGCATCCAGAACTACTCAAGCGTTGAGGACAACACTTTTTTGAAGGAAGGGGCATGTTAGGTCCCTATAATACTAGTGATTGCCCCATTACTATTATAGTTGTATCCCTTATTAATATTGTTGTGCCCCTATTGTCCCCATATTGTTATTACTGTGCCCCATAGAATCCCTCTATTGTTATTCTTGTGGCTTTATATTATTATTGTTAGGTCGGCTGGGTTATATTGTGACTCCTTAGACTCCTATATATAGAAAGGAGGTTTTGTCATTTGAATCATCCAAGAATTTTTCATTTATGTAATGTAAAGGAGGTCTCCCCCTCGAAGAGGCTGAATTCTAAGGCGTTGATCTATCTTTTCTATCTTTTTGTGAGCTGGTTTCATAACATCCACCTTGCTAGCCTTTGACTTGGAGGAACCACACTTGTATGATGGGAAGGCAAGACACAAGCAGATCTCCAAAAGCATGGTAAAATCATTTCAACTTGGAATGAATTTGTTTCTGCTATTAAAAAGAAATTTTATCCTTTGGCTTATATGCAACAAGCAATGATGAGTTGGCAAACACTACGTCAATTAAAAGGTCAAAGTGTTCAAAATTATACTCAGGAATTTCGTAAGAGATCTTTAACATTAGGCATATCATTGGACTCATTAGAGATATTGTTGAAATACATAGGTGGTCTTCATAGTTATTTGAGGCATACCATACTTATGTTTAATCCAACTAGATTAGATGATGTATCGGTTCAAGCAACTCATCTAGAAGCTAGAGGTAAAAATGTAACCCAAGATGTTGGGAAATAATCCAAACCTATTGAAAGCAAGAAGAAACTTAAATGGAAGGAGAAGAAAACAAACACTGTTAAGAAAGATAAACCTTCATGCACTCATTGTAAGAAGGAAGGTCGCGATGAGGCACACTGCTGGTCACTGCATCCAAATTGAAGCCTAATAAGTTGGGAGTAAGGAGCAGAAGAATGTTGCTGCTATTCAAAAGGACTTGGGATCAGATTCAGGTGACGAGACAACGGTTACAGCTACAGGTATAAAAGGTAAAGATTCTAAAGAATCTACAAGTAATTCTTTGCATTCTATTGATAATGATAATGATGAGAGGAAAGGAAATGAGCTATTTCACATTATAGTCATTTCCAAGCATACTAAAATTGATACTTTATTTGATAGTGGGTCACAAGTTAATTTGATTTCTGAAGCAATTGTAACGAAGTTGGGTCTAGAAACAAAACCTCATAAAAAGCCATACCCATTAGTTTGGGTGTGTGATAAAACTAAGCTACAAGTTACGAAACAATGTAAACTTCATTTTGCTATTGGGTCAAAGTTTGTAGATGAGGTTGAGTTAGACATAGTCCCAATGGACATATGTGGAATTGTATTAGGAAGTTCATACTTGTACGATAGAAATGCTATCTTCTATCAAACTGAAAATATGTATCAACTCACTAAGGATGGAATTGAATATACTGTAAGGGCTCATAAAGTCAAAGATAATTTCTCTCTAATAAATTCAGGATAGATGAAAAGGATTGTAAATTCAAGTGAACAATTTTTACTTATGATTGTAAAAGCAAAGGATATTGATAAATCCGATGCTTTCCAAGGTTGTAATCCTAAACAGAAAGTAGATCTAGTTAAAGTTGTTTCCAATTATGATATTCTGTTTCAAGAGCCTAAAGGGCTTCCACCCAAGCGAGAGAGAACATGAGATTTATTTGCAACAAGATGCTCCACTACCTAACATTGGAATGTACAGGTTATCAACTCTAGAAAATGTAGAAATAAAGAAGCAGGTACAGGAGTTGCTCGATCAAGGGTTTATTCAACCAAGCACATCACCGTGCAGATCACCTATTGTGTTAGTGCGAAAGAAAGACAGTTCGTGGAGAATGTGAATTGATTTTAGAGCATTAAATAAAATCACAATAAAGAATCGTTATCCTCTTCCTCGTATTGATGATTTGTTAGTTCAGTTAAAAGATGCAGTTTACTTCTCTAAAATGGACTTGCAAAGCGGCTACCATCAGATCAGAGTTGCAAAACAGGATGTATGGAAGACTGTAGAATTTTTCTACAAATTAGCTAGCTCTGATACCATGTAGAACTTTTTCTACAAATCAGCTAGCTCTGATACCATGTAGAAATTTCCCACCTGTAGATCAACCTAGTAATGCAATGTACTAAAGAGAAACACTTGATCTACTTCTACAAAAATTTAGCGAAAGCTTAATCAACCATGAGAAACATCAATAAGAACACATATAACTGATAAGAAGGAATCAATCAAACATAACACAAAAGAATTTACCCGGGGAAAGCACCTGCCTAAAACCCCATCTCTGTATTATCATACAAGTGGAAATATAGTCTGGATTACACAAAGCCTTAGCTCGGAAGTTATCCAGCTCTCAGTACAATCCCTCTGCTGCACATAGATAGTCAAAGGCTTCTTACAAACCTTTTCCTCTACCCTCCAAGCCTCCTATTTCCTTGTGCAGTTTCCTTGGGGTCCAGTGCTGCCACCTATGTGAATTGGCCTCTTCACACACTCACTAACCTCTGATCTAACTGCACAAACCTGAAGGAGATAAGTCCTCATCATGGATGATCTTCCTTTATAGGAAAAATATTCATCCAACTGATAGTACATTGTCCCTTCTCTGATCTCAACTGGGTCTTTGTTTGAACTGACATGCATTAGTTATCCATGAGTGAATACATAGTTATCTGAAAATAATAGTTGTCACATGCATGCAAGCATCAACAAACTATATCTCATTAATTTAACAACTTGTTAAATTAATCTAACTAAACTTGACTAAGTTAAACTAAGTCAACTGATCCTCTCAATATAGAACTCATCCTTAATTCCTCAATCAGTGGAGCAAATCAAAGACACATTCCCCAATTAGTGGAGAAATAATTGCATGTTCTCACAAAGACTTCAAGTTTGCTTTTTCATAACTAATTAACTCATGGACAATTAATTAATTAATATTTCAAACTGCTGGTAAGACCAAATTCGAATTTACTTCTTATAGATAGACTTGGGACTACTATAAATAGGAAGGGACCCAAGAATGTTATTTTTAGAAGATGTTATTTTTAGCAGTTTCACCTCTCACCCAAGGTGGTCAAAATGCTCATTCGCCAAAATACTATTTTTAGAAGTGCTATTTTTAGCAGTTCTATTTTTAGCACTTCCTAAATTTAGAATTTCTTGTTGCACACTTTTCAACACTCCCTCTCAACAAGAAAGGCTTCCTCTCGAACCCGATCCTATAACTCTGGAATGTTCTACATGCAACAAATCTACCAAGTGCGGTCGCTCCAGCAACACTCGGAACAAAAAAACTCGCAATTGACCTCTCCGTTGGGATAGAAACATACTCTAATGCTAAAGCTCTACCTGCTGCTGACAAGTGCTCCCTCTCTAACCTCCGCGCTACTGCAACATCTCCATGCATCTCGCACCATTGCACCCTTCTCTGTGCTACACTGCACTGTGCAACACACTTGTGCCTCTCGCATTGTTGTAGCCCGCATGCTCTGTGTTGTCCTGGGATTCCCTACACTGTAGCTCTCTCTGCCGCTCCATCCGCATCTGTCTCTACCCAATCGATCAGTTCCTGCAACTCCACATCGAGGCTCCCGTAGCAAGGTCTCATCCAAGAGGTTGGGTACCTCAAGGATCCTGCCCCTCCTCCTTGGGATGATCACTCCACATCACCCCACTTCCTACCTGGAGGTATGGCTGCATGTGATCCCTTTGCCCACCTGGCTGGAAGTTCCCCCTTACTGGAGGTCTTTGCATGAGTAGATGTCTCTACTCGATCTCCTTTCAGCTTCTTTAGTTGTGGTTGCTCCACAACCTCCTGAAGATGCTTCACCAATCGCAGCTCCTCCACAATCGTCTGAGACTTCTTCTGGCGCTGCATGTTGAGAGGTAATTTACTATCCCTCTCAACCACCAAGTATCTAACCTTCGCCGTGCTCCTCAAGGCTTTACATGCATCTTGTCCCTCAAGTGTATAGAGTTCTTGGCTAGCACACCAATCTATTTCCACTTTCCCATCGTCACGAAATTTTCTAGAAAAAGAGTTGATTTTAAATTAGCGATATCTCCCTCATCCAAAACTCTGATTCAACTGATTTTGTTTTTTTATTTTGGGTATTTTTTAACAAGGAATCCAAATCTGTTATTTATTTCTGAAAATTTTGTACAAAAAATTTCAGATCTGCTCAGCAAACTCTCGGCCCAAAACTCAAAACTTTGAAATCTCCTCTAGTATATTGTTCTTCCTTGATCACATGTGCTCTGATACCATGTAGAATTTTGTAGAATTTTTCTACAAATCAGCTAGCTCTGATACCATGTAGAAATTTTTCTACAAATCAGCTAGCTCCGATACCATGTAGAAATTTCCCACTGGTAGATCAACCTGGTAATGCAATGTATTAAAGCAAAACACTTGATCTACTTCTACAAACAATTTAGTAGACGCTTAATCAACCATGAGCAACATCAATAAGAACACATATAACTAATAAGAAGGAATCAATCACACATAACACAGAAGAATTTACCCGGGGAAAGAACTTGCCTAAAACCCCATCTCTGTATTATCATACAAGTGGAAATATAGTCCAGATTACACAAAGCCTTAGCTCGGAAGCTATCCAGCTCTCAGTACAATCCCTTTGCTGCTCATAGACAGTCAAAGGCTTCTCACAAACCTTCTCCTCTGCCCTCCAAGCCTCCTATTTCCTTGTGCAGTTTCCTTTGGGTCCAGTGCTACCACCTGTGTGAATTGGCCTCTTCACACACTCACTAACCTCTGATCTAACTACACAAACCTGAAGGAGATAAATCCTCATCATGGATGAGCTTCATTTATAGGAAAAATATTAATCCAACTGATAGTACACTATCCCTTCTCTGATCTCAACTGGGTCTCTGTCTGAACTGACATGCATCAGTTACCCATGAGTGAATACACAATTATCTGAAAATAATAGTTGTCACATGCATGCAAGCATCAACAAACTACATCTCATTGATTTAACAACTTGTTAAATTAATCTAACTAAACTTGACTAAGTTAAACTAAGTCAACTAATCCTCTCAATATAGAACTCATCCTTAATTCCTCAATCAGTGGAGCAAATCAAGGACACATTCCCCAATTAGTGGAGAAATAATTTCATGTTCTCACAAAGACTTCAAGTTTTCTTTTTCATAACTAATTAACTCATGGGGAATTAATTAATTAATATTCCAAAATGCTGGTAAGACCAAATTCGAATTTACTTCCTATAGATAGACCAGGGACTACTACAAATAGGAAGGGACCAAAAAATGCTATTTTTAGAAGATGCTAATTTTAGCAGTTTCACCTCTCACCCAAGGTGGCCAAAATGCTCATTGGCCAAACTGCTATTTTTAGAAGTACTATTTTTAGCAGTCCTATTTTTAGCACTTCCTAAATTTAGCATTTCTTGTTGCACACTTTTCAACAAAGACTGCTTTTGAAACAAAACAAGGACTCTATGAATGTATGGTTATGCCTTTTAGCTTAACTAATGCTCCAGCTACATTCATGCGAGTCATGAATTATGTATTTAGACCATTCATTGATGATTTTGTAATAGTCTATTTAAATGATATTCTTGTTTTCAGTAGAACATGGGATGAACATGTAAAGCATGTAAAGCAGGTTTTAAATTTTTTGAAAAGAGAAAATCTCTATGTAAAACTGTGAAAATGTGAATTTGGCAGAACATCTTTGAATTATTTGGGTTATATTGTTGGGGGTGGTGAATTGAAGATAGATCCCTCTAAGGTCAAACTCATTGTAAATTGGCCTAAGCCCAATACTGCTACAGAAGTTAGAAGTTTCTTAGGGGCAACACAATATTGGAGAAGGTTTATTGCTAACTTTTCTTTGATTGCAGATCCTTTACATGCTTTGGCAAGTGTGAAACAGGTGTTTCAGTGGGGAGGCAAATAGCAGAAAGCCTTCGACACATTGAAAGAAAGGATCAGTACAACACCAATACTAGCACTGCCAGATCTTCAACATCCATTTGAGATCGAGACATATGCAAGTGAATATGCCATGGGGGCAGTGTTGATGTAGCACCAGAAGCCTATATGCTTTCATTCTGAGACATTCACATCAGTAGTAGTTAACTATCCTACATATGATAAAGAATTGTATGCATTAGTTCAAAGTGTTAAAAAGTGGAAACATTACATAATGGGTAAAGAAACAATCATACACACAGATCAACAACCACTTCAATATTTACACTCACAAACTAAATTGCAACAGTCACGACATTACAGGTGGATGGGTTTTCTACAACAATTTCATCTTGTTATCAGATATAAGAATGGCATACATAATAAGGTCGCAGACATGCTATCAAGACCAATTATAAATGCATCCACAACACTTAAGCATAATTCAGTAATTCATGAAAGTTACATTAAACAATATGCTCAAGACACATATTTTAAGGATGTATATGCAACTTTAAGTCATGGCAAGCAGATAGAAGAATTGGATTATTTCATAAAGGACAAACTCTTATATGATTTGGGAAAGTTATGCATTCCACAAATTGAAAGAGTTAATATAATTCGAGAAGCACATACTTCTCTCATATTAGGTCATTTTGGTGTAAGTAAAACAGTTGCACAATTACAAATATTCTGCTATTGGCCCTGAATGAATGAGACAGTTTCTAGATATATTAAAGGATGTGCTATGTGTGCTACAAGCAAGCCAAGTAATAGAAAATTAGGCTTGTATACTCCTCTTCCAATTCCTTCTCGTCCTTGGGAAAGTGTATCCATGGATTTTGTTGGGGGATTGCCAAAGTCTAGAAAGAGTCATGATTATTTGTATGTAGTTGTGGATAGGTTCAGTAAGATGTGTATTTTGACACCATGTAATAAACAAGTCACATCTGAACAAACTGCAAAGTTGTTCTTTCAAAATGTATGGGTTCATTTTGGGTTACCCACTTCTATTGTATCTGATCGAGATTCTCGATTTGTCAGGAAATTTTGGTCAACTCTATGGGAGTTAATGGACACAAAGTTAAAGAAGAGTGTGACATTTCATCCACAAACAGATGGTCAGACGTAAGTGGTCAACAGGACAGTGATACAGTTGCTTCGAGGATATTGCAGCAAGCATCCTAAACTTTGGGATGAGCATTTGTGTTATGTGTAGCATGCTTACAACCATGTAAAACATTCTTCTACTGAGAGATCTCCTTTTGAGATTTGTTTTGGTTTTATACCAAAGTCTCCCTTGGATTTTGTCTTTGGTAAAGACATAGAAGTTGATGGACATAGTGATGTGGACAAAGCAACCAAGTTCATTGAACAATTCCAAGAAATTCACCAGGTAGTATAGGAATAGCTGGAAAGAAGCCAAGCAAAGCATAAGGCGCGGCATGACAAGCATCAAGTTGAGCATAGTTTTCAAGTTGGTGATCAAGTCTGGTTGTACATCAGCAAAGAAAGAATACAAGTGGAAGGTAAGAAGTTGAAACCAATTAGATATGTTCCTTTCAAAATACTTGACAAAATTGGTGAAAATGCTTTCCGCCTAGATCTACAAGCTTATATGTAAATATATTTTGTCGTAAATGTTGAAAACTTGCGATTGTATGAACCTTCATTGATTGAAAATCCCAAAGAGCAAGGTCAGCTACCTTCCATTGAAGATATTTTTCACGAGTATCTCAATGAACTACAAGAGACACAGTTCTTGACAGAAGGATAAGGACTTCACGACAGGGAAATGTTGAGTATCTTCAAGTTGGACTCAAAGGTAACCATATACCATATATGAACCAAACAAACCATATAACAAGCAACGACAAGCGAAACCATATAACCGGAAACCTTATCATATAGTGTCAATATCTATGTATATCCAATGTAAAATGATGGGAGTCTCGGGTGGGCGTTTCAACCCACTGACCTCCAACCTTATATACCAACGACTTCAAACATTTGGGCTAACCAACATGTCAAGGCTGAGAATTAGTTAACCAAGCCACCATATTTTTATTTAAACAGTTGCAGGTGTTGAACCTGCCATACCACCAGCGCATAGACCTAGTTAGTTTTGAGTAGAACAAGGTGGTTTTGTCAGTAGAGAGTGGTTTTGCAAGGACAGAGGTGGTTTTGGATCATTCCAGGGGTATGGAGGTCACAGTGACCAAATATGGTCAAGCTTATACTTTTTTGACTCG
This sequence comes from Pinus tabuliformis, assembly GCA_031772625.1. Lineage (NCBI taxonomy): Eukaryota > Viridiplantae > Streptophyta > Pinopsida > Pinales > Pinaceae > Pinus > Pinus tabuliformis. The sequence goes on along the minus strand of CM062817.1, from coordinate 721,434,796 downwards.
AAATTTTGAGCTAAACGCAATGGTGAGGTCCATTTTCTCAATTGATTCTCTATTTTTGAGCTCATACCTCTAACAGCATTTTGAAGACAAAATAAAGAGGTCAGCGCAGGAAGCTAAAGGACCAGGGGACATAGCCAGGAAGTCTAGTGAACTCCTTTATTAAATTTTGTTGTGTCGATGTGTTTGAAAGTGTTTTCAATTTGCTTATGTGTTTATGTTATTTGCAACCTTTTCGATCCATTTCACTAAGTAACATAAGCAACTTCACACAATGTCTGTAATACCTTTTTCATTAACGGATCATCCTCTCTATCTATCAGCCACATATGAACAGTTTTCAGGGCATTTAGGAATCCATTTTATTCATCTTGGAACTATGTCTCTAATCCTAGCTCTTCTGTGGATATCCATTCTTGACTCCAACTGGTTGTGTTGGTTGGGCTAGCGATATGAAAAACTTTGGATAATCCTTTGTTTCTTAGGTAATCAATTAAAGGCTAGGGGAATATATGCCCTTAACCACTACCTAGCCATGGATCAAGGCTAATTCTTACCCTGTGACCGATTCGCACTCTCCATGCTAGTTCATTGCTGATGAGTTTGAAGGAGTTTAGTGTTGCCTTTCATATGACTAAAATTTTTTCCCGTGGCTTATCCACCATTCTTATCCAATATTTTAGCAAACCTAGAATGATGTATTTTAGAGTGACTACTGATTTCCATAGGCTCTATGTTGAGAGTTGATCCAGGTGGATCTCAAAACACCAGTGGCATGGAAAATGCTTAAAATTCAAGTGGCGAAAATATGATTAACTTGACATCAGATCGAAGTGCCCATTTCCCTGATTCCAACGGTGTTAACGACACTCCAATCCGAGTCCGGATGAAGGAGATAGAGGCAGTCAAAGTTTGGTTGACTTTCGCTGACTTGGCAGGACTAATGAAGAAACAATTTGGACTTTTCTAGTAGACAGAATCTGGCCAACTCTGGCCAGATTTCGGGAAAAATTGTTGATTGGTTAAAATGACTCCTTCGGTCAAAATCCGAATTTTCAAAAAGGGTCGGGTTGTTTTATTTAACAAAAAAAAAATTATAAAAAAAGGGTGGCGGGCCACCAACCTCGCCACCCCAAACTGTTTCAAGTAATGTTTAGTGGAGGGGTGGGCCACTACCCCCGACCCCTCCCATGGAATCACCACAACCATATGCATAAAGATGGGGTGGGCCAGCCCTTAGGGCACAAACCCAATCCTGTTGAAAACAACATAATGCATGGAGGGTTTTGGGTGGGCTGGCCCTTGGGGCACGGACCCAATCCCGAAAACACACAACCACCACCTAAAGGAAAGCAATGGAGCCTGCGGAGGTGGGTTGGGCGGGCCGCCCAAGGCGGGCCCAGCCTGACCCTTTTAAAAATAAAAGATTATGTTGTGTAAAAGAAGGAGGAGGCAGGGTTTGACATCCCGACCTCCTCCATAATAACCGAATCTCAAACCAACTGCGCCACAATGGATTTCTTAAGAAATCCATCACCATAGTTTTATTTGAATGCAGTTCATCAGTGCGCCCAGGCGGAGGCACAGTTTGAGGCATATTTTTGCAAGAGGGATGGATTTTCACTTTGTCAGATTTTGACAAATTTTATATGGTTTCATCATTTCTCGATGCCACGAATGCAATGGAGCTATCCATTTCTCCATCAGAGTTCTACATTTTCAGCCATTTTTAGTATGGAGGTATAAAACCTTTTTGTAACTGATGCTTTTACTCTTCTTTCTCATGCCACTTAATGAATGAAGGCATCCCCATTGATCGAGTAGGGCCCAGAGACGTAGTCCAAGTCGGACAAACTCTATTATCAAGTTTCTTGTCTTCTTTCATGCTTTATGTGTTTCTCCTCTTCTCTCATGTGCACATTAAATTTCTATGTTTAAGCTCCAATTTATGCATGTAATTCTTTAATACATCTATAAGAAAAATATATTGGATCAAGTGGTATCATAGTAGGTCTTTTTAGATGTGAATTTCATGTTTGTATGCTAACAAGAAACAAGCTCCGAAGAGCCAAAGGGAAACTAAAGTCTTTGGATCCCGAAGCGGGGCATGCACATCAAAGGGGAAACATGGTAGATGAATAGGCTCGTTATGAAGAGGAGCTCAATTTCCACAAAACCTTTATACAATGGCAGAAAATGTCGACCAGTTGCTTTCAAGAATGGAGAAAGCAGAAGTGAAAATGGCAGAAGAACAAGGATCAATGCATGGAAATGGTGGAGAAGAACCCCCTCCTTCTCCTTCCATGAGTGAGAGCTCTTCTTCCTCTCATCACCATCATCGTAGAAATTTCAGGGGTGCATCTAAGAAACCTTTCTTTAAATTAGATGTCAAATTTGATCGTCCCATTTATAACAGTGAAATTAATGTAGAAAATCTTAGTAACTGGATTAGGCAGATTGAGATCTACTGCAGGATTCAGCAGATCGAAGAGGATGAGGCAAAGATTCAGTTGGCCTCTCTTCGACTGAGTGGCACCGCTCTCGTCTGGTGGGAGAGAAAATTGCGAAGCAGTAAGAGTGTGGGTAATATTCTTTCCTCATGGCTTAGTTTATTTTCTGCATTAAAGGAACAATTTTATCCCTTGGGTTATAAGCAAAAAGCCTTAATGGATTGGCAATACTTAAGGCAAGGCAAAGGTTAGGATGTTCAAAGCTTTACCGAGGAGTTTAGAAAACAAGAACTTAATTTGGGAATTGCACTTGACTCACTTGAAGTAGTAACTAAGTACATTGGATCATTACATGGTTACATTAGACATTCATTATTATTGTTTGCACATATTACCATTGACTCAGCTAGTGTAAAGGCCATTCATCTAGAAAATAAGGGAACACCTAAACGGGATGACCACCCAAATAGAGCCAAAGAAACCAAGAGAAGGGGAGCAAATCCCTTTTGTACACATTGTGAGAGAGAGGGGGATGATGATGAAAATTTCTGGAAGTTGCACCCTGAGCTCAGACCTGAAAGGAATGACAGAAAGGGGAAGTAGATGGTCGTCACCACCATGCAACAAAACCAAGATTCCGAGTCAGAGGAAGATGAGAAGGTTTCACTTGCAGGATTTGCATGAGGTAGGCCCATTTACTTGGGGTCCAATTCCGGTGATGAAAAAAAGTTTGCAGCCCTTGGGATCGTGGTAGGAGGACCCATAGATTTGGGATCTGATTCTGGCCATGAATCAAGGATTTCAACAAACATAACGAAAAGGGCACTCCCCACAGCAGGACTCCAAGAACTTTAGGAGATCAACCACCACATCCAAGCAGATAATGATGAGCTAAGGAGGATTTTACAGGATGCAAGGGAAGAAAAACAAAGATTACTATGCCAGTTGCAAGCCAAGGATGAGACCTTGGAAACCATGCAGCATTGTTATCTAGAGGTAAAAAGCGATTCCTCAATTTCATAGGATTTTCATGATGATGAATTCACTGCTTTTGAAAAACATACTACAGGGATTGGATCCAAACTATTGAAGAGGATGGGTATCAGGAAAGGGCCTCAACATCAAAGGCCAAGGCTTCGTAAACACCATCGAAGTCAAATAATTGTCGCGTCGTGCAGGATTCAGATACACCAGAAAGGAAATGGGAGAAAGCTCCAATACAACTAGTAACTAGAAACAATAGATGATTAAATTCCCTCCTCACAGCCCAGTGATAGTGAGGGCCCCATAAACACTTACTGGAGGAATGCCAGGGGAAAGTGCCCCAAGGCACCCCCAAAAGTTTGGAGAAAAAAAAATCGTTGTAGCCATTGCAACAAAGAGGGACACCAACAAACTGCGTGTCTGATGCTCCATGCTTTGGAAACATCACTAGAGGAGCCAAAAGGAGAACATTCTTAGCAAATGAATCCACCCCATTCACTGTGGTCTACTTTATTAAGTTGGTTTTTCTAAGGTAGTAGCTTGTTATGGCCACCATTGTAAATCATACATTGCAAGTAAATGTAAAAGTGATGGTGTGTTTCCTATCACTTCAAAACACAATGATGATATTTTGGCCTTTCTTTATTAGTAGTTGAGGTATTGATTACTTTTTATGTAATCCTTGGCCAAGGAGTGTGTGCTATAAACTATTGGAAAGGAAGGGTTGTTAAGTCATGTGTGGTGTGCATGAGTACAAAAAAATGTACTAGTTTTTCATTGCAGGTGATAAAAAGTGTGGGTTGAAAGGATAAAAAAGGTGTGCTAAGTGTAAACTCTTTTGGGGTCCAAAAGCTCCTTAGTAGGGAGGATTGATCCAGGTGGATCTCCAAACACCAGTGGCATGGAAAAGGCTCAAAATTCAAAGTGGCGTAAAGATGATTAACTTGACATCAGATCGAAGTGCTCGTCGCCTTGATTGCAACAGTGTGAACGACACTCCAATATGAGTCTGGATGAAGGAGATAGAGGTAGTCAAATTTCAGTTTACTTTTGCTGACTAGGTAGGACTAATGAAGACACAATTTGTACTTTTACGATGGACAGAATTCGGCCAGCTCTGGCCAAATTCCAAGTGAAATTGTCACCTGGTTAAAACGACTCCTTCGGTCAAAATCTGAATTTTCAAAAAGGGTCAGGTTGTTTTATTTAACAAAAAAAAATTATATAAAAAGGGTGGCGGGCCACCAACCCTGCCACCCCAATCTGTTTCAAGCAATCTTTAGTGGAGGGGCGGACCACTACCCCCAGCCCCTCCCATGGAACCACCACAACCGTACACACAAAGATGGGGTGGGCCGTCCCTTGGGGCACGGACCCAACCCCATTGAAAACAACATAACGCACGAAGGGTTTTGGGTGGGTTGGACCTTGGGGCACGAACCCAATCCTGACAACAGAAAACCACCACCTAAAGAAAAGAAACAAAGCCGGTGGAGGTGGGGTGGGCGGGCCACCAAAGGCGAGCCTAGCCTGACCCTTTCAAAAATAAAGATTATGTTGTGTAAAAAAAGGAGGAGGCGGGGTTTGACCACCTGACCTCCTCAATAATAATCGAATCTCAAACCAACTGCGCCACAATGGATTTCTTGAGAAATCCATCTTGATAGTTTTATTTGAATAGAGTTCGTCAGTGTGCCCAGGCAAAGGAGGGAGCGTACGCTGTTCAAGGTAGATTTTTGCAGGAGGGCCGAATTTTCACTTCGTCATATTTTAACAAATTTTATATGGCTTTAGCATTTCTCGACACCACGAACGCAATGGCGCTATCCATTTCTCCATCAGAGTTCTGCATTTTTTGACCATTTTTCAGTATGGAGGTATAAAACTCCTTTTTGTAATTGATGCTTGTACTCTTCTTTCTCATGCCACTTAATGAATGAAGGCCTCCCCATTGATCGAGTAGGGCCCGAAGACGTAGTCCAAGCCGAATGAACTTTGTTATCAGGTTTCTTGTCTTCTTTCATGCTTTATGTGTTTCTCCTCTTCTCTCATGTGCACATTAAATTTCTACATTTAAGCCACAATTTATCCATGTAATTCTTTAATACATCTATAAGCAAAAGATCCTGGACCAAGAGTATTCCCTATCCACACTTAGTTGCCAAAGACTTTGACAACAAGAAGATATTCTTAAGGCACAAACCTCCCAAGAGCTTTGGCACTACTAGTTTATCTCATTTTCCCTAGGAAGAATTAAAAAACCCAGACATCTAGCCTTAGGCTCTTGTATTTTTGGGAGCTATGTAATATCATTTTTAGTACTTTTGCAACTACTTCTTCCATGATGGTCATGTTCTCCTCGTCATTAACAAACCTTTAAAAAATTTGTGTTCTTATTACTTCTGCAATTGAGGCCCCAACTGGAGCATGAATAATATTCTCAACATGACTCTTTACCAGGGTTGATAAGCCTTCAAAGTTCGAAACCTCCCTTCCTGTGGGATCCTGGAGATTTCATATGGTATTGCACATCTTCCTTCCCTTGGCGTAAACCTAAAAAAAAATGGTATTTTCATCTTCACATGCCAATCAAATGGCCCTACTTTTTAGACGCCATTTCACCTCCATTTCTTCTAAGAGAAATTTTTATTTCTATTCTAATGAGTGTCTCTATAGAATTAATAGAATTGAACCCTTCTTCTTCTTGATTTGCAAGAACCTGAAGTTGCTTTTCGATCTCCGCAATTCCTTAATGGTTTCCAACTTCTTCTCCTTTTCCCATTCCTTCGTTTTCTATTTGATAAGTTTAAAATTGGATTTGAACTATAGTGTAGTTGAGGAGCCCTTTTGGGGGTCAAAGTATTTCCAAGGAGTGTTCACTAGGGTTAAGGAATCCTCTTATTTTAACCAAGAGGAGTTCATCTTGAAAGGGTTGTCCATCTTCTGCAATGCTCCTTTAATTTCCAAAAATATTGGGGAATTGTCTGATTCTCCTGGACCAACCCCTATCCACTATTTGATAAGGGTAAATATATATACCAAGGCTTACAAAAGTAATAACCGATCTATTATCCTAGCTACCTTGTCTACCCCTATGCATTGATTCGTATAGGTGGGGGCTAGTTTGATTGGTTCCACATCCACTGGTTTGCTCCATTCTAGGTTTTAAAGAAAATAGTAGATACACCTAGGGAAAAATTCAAGTCTCTTCCTATTGCTGAGGCATTTGACCTTTTTATGGACTTGTCAAAGATTTTTCCCCAAAGCTCCTTTTGGTTGAGAGAGGGCCCATATATATTAAATAGTGTAACAAATGTTCCAAGTTCCTCTAAAAAGACCTCAAATCCTAATCCTAAAAACATGCTCCAATAGTATGAAGCTTGAAATTTTTTGTTTTCAAACCTGCAACTATCCCCCCTAATATTCCACTAGCATCTATACTCAGGAACCTCCAACCATCTAATAGATCTTCTAAGAACTTGGCTATTGAGTCACCCTCTCCTAAGGTTTCTTGTAGAAAAATTACATCTAGACTACTAACTTCTACTAACCTCCACAGATCACGTCTTTTATTGAGACATGATAAACCCCTCCAATTATAAGAGAGTAATTTAATTTGGGAACCCCATCCCCTTCCTTCGGTGGTGGAGAGGGAGAGATTAACCAATCCCCTAATAATAGACTCCTTTTGTGGAAAAAATGACCAGAGTGCAGATTATATACAACTACTCTTGCTTATGAGTTCTCCAACAAGATTTTAAGGCAGAGGGTCTAGGGGAGTACTCACTTTGCACTTGTGGACACGGGCACATGGCTTGAGCAGGGGAGTAAGGGAGTGAGGAGATTGGCATGGTAGAGTGGGATAATTTTACTTCCATAAAATCCCCATAACTCTCAACATCTAACCTTGAAAGACATATTAAACTTTCATTAAAAACATGGGAAAGAGATGTTGGGTAAGTAGCCAAGATTATATCTTCCTTTATCCTCATCATTCTTCGTATTGTCGAGTCTTAAATTGTGTTCTCCTATTATGCCCTTGGGAGATTTTTTTTCACGATTCCATGGAAAATTGATAGTAGTTAAGCATTTGGTTCCTCTGAAACCTGTACTGGGTCCTTTCTCCTGGTGCTGGAGCCTTATTTCTTGCTAGGGATTGTGTGCACATTTTTGTGTAATTAGAGCCCACAATATTTGACCAAATGTTCACACTTGTTGCACTGCCTACATCTGAATGGTATGCTTTTGTAATCCAGGATCTGAATTCTTTCATCCTCTTTCTTGATATGAATACTTCTTTTGACCCTTCTCGTAGATCAATATTAACAATTATGCAGGCTACGGAAATGTTCCTCGTCATGAAGTAGGAGAAATCATGTTCTAGGAAAGTACCCAGGGAATTTCCAATACCTTTGAAGGCAAATGCATCCCAATAGTATATAGGTAGGCCAATAAGTCTTACCCATATTAGAACTACATCCATTCTTTCCAACCTGGCATCAAAAAGAGGCATCTAGAAGTTTAAGATTACTAGGGTGGAATCAATATTATCAAACCTATAAGAAATCCACGTTACATTAGCTTCTTCCTTTATTGCAAGTGAATCCAACCCCTAGCCAATAGGGCAACATCTCGAGGAGCTCTTGACTATAGGTGCAATTTCATTATCCACCCAAGATTTTATGGAGGATATGCTGAATTTCCTTCCATGGGCATGCCTTAATATAGATTTATCTGCCATTTCTTATGCTTTCTACATCGTTACATTTACCCCCAAAACCAAGGATAGTCTTTCCCTTATTTCCTTATTTACACACCAACTCTTTTTTTGTTTTCCAGTCTTCTCCCATTCCACCTTTTGGCTCAAGTTTCTCTTAGAGACTGAGAGGGGTTCCTTCCCTTAAAACCTTTCTTCATTTCCTTCTTCATTCTGACCTTGTCCTTTAATAAATTCTAGAATATCCCTCTAGAAGTTGTTCGAGGATGGTTGTGTTGTGGGTACCTAGAGAGGAAATGTAGCTAGAAAAGCCCTTGTAAAATAAAACCTTTGCTAATTAAAAAACTCTTAGAGAAAATTGTATTAGCCTAAAAAAGTTGGCGATATGGCCCTAGATCCAATTTTGTTTTAGTAAATTTTGCAACAAGGGGGGTTAATTCCATGGAACCCCATGGAAAGCCTAAAGAGCCCTAGCTCCAGTCCTCTGAACCAGGATTCAATATGCATTGTCTTCACACAATTGGAAAGAACGAAGTTGGGTTATATTATTTTGAACCTACAGATGGCAGTTGAGCCTTTTCCATTTCTTTGCTAGCTAGTAGGGGTTCAAAATGGGGATCCATAAATGTGTGAACCTTAGAATTGTTGCCTTCATGTTCATAGACGTGTTCTGAGTGTATGCACAAATATGATATTTACTGCTTTCTTTCAGTTCATAATCTACAAAATCTTCATCCTCCATCAGAAACCTTGGACTACTGGTTGATAGGTCATCCAATATTCCACCCTCCGCTCACCCCAAACACCTTCGAGTTAGAGGATAAAACCGTTTTTTTCCGAAAAAATGAAAAAAAAAACTTCTTACCTTCGTCAGAAAATTCCTACACTTAATGTCCTCCCTATGATTGACATATATGCTAGCTTGTTGCTCCTTCACTACCTATGGCCCTATCCTTTTAGTTCAAACCCTTGCCCCTTCAACAACACAATTCACACTGCCACACCAAAATAGACCTTAAAATACCTAAAAAGTATATTACAATAAAGTAAAATTAAAAATGATTTAATAATAATTTTAGGTAGATTTATTATCAATATGTAATAATGATAATCATGCCCTTTCCCAAGGACTTTAATCTCATGTATTTTATACGCCAGTCATTGTAAGTCAATATTATGAATGAGAAATAATAAGATATATAAATTAATTATAACTATTTTCCATGGTATCTTACATCAAACTCGAAGAGATGCATTTCCATAAATGTGGGTTATTGTGTGATGGGATATGGACTATCTCTTAGGTTCTTAATAACCAAAATATACCATTTAGGTGCTCAAATTGTTGTAATATTGGAGACATCGAATGAGAATCATCATTAACCTTTTGGAATGGATTCAATACAAAAATAAATTTATACAATCCCCTATTAGTCAAGTGGATGGAAAAAATATGGACATTTTGGAGTTTAAAGGGTCGATTTCAAATTAAAAGATACAAAAATCAATGCAAACAACTATTTAGTATAAAGAGGATGATAAGACATCTTAATCTTCCCCAAAATCACTTGATCAATCCTTTTTAACTTCCAAGGAAGTAGTTGGTTTACCATCCTTCATTCAACAAAGAATGGGAATAACATGGTATTCTATCACAAAAGGGTGGTGCCCCACCTCCTTATCAAATTACTTCTAGACTACTCCAAATTAGACCTCATAAGGCCCTCTTCAACGTATGGTTAAACTCTTGAAACAATCCCCTACTATTTTGGATATTTGTGTGATTATGAATATAATAAAAACATCCAAGTGTTTGGTGTGGGTGGAATTGTTTTAGGTAGAGTTAGATATATTCTAGAAAACATAGAGGGGTTGATACAACTTAAAAATGTTAAGGATTTTGGAAAAGTGCGGGCAAAATATGAGGAATTTGTGTCTAGAAATTTTTTTACGTATATCTTGAGGTATCCTAGGAAGAAAGGTGTAGATGATATTAATCCTAAAATGAGGGGAATTTGGGTCAACTTAATCAGTTGTTGGGTTTTAGGGGTTAACAAGGTGTTTCATTATAATTGTGGAAGTGGGGGAAGGGGGCGAGCATTGTAGGAAGGAAACCCTTCATACATCATGGTAAGTAAATGATGGCGAGGGAATTTGTGAGACAAACAAAAGACAACCCATGGGGACCTTGCAATGTGGTGTGCCTCAAGGAAGGTATCAAAATTATTTTACATGTCTTTGAAAGCAAGGGGTTTGAATACTTACCCCTAAAAGTGCATTTCATAAGTTGGTAGATATCACAAACTATACATAATTCTAATTCAAGAGATAATGATTAAGCACACATATGCAAATTATATTCTAAATGGATTTCTTAAAAAATAGGAATTTATGGCTCAAGATTGAAATGGTAGATTAGAGGGTTAAAAACTACATGGAACAACAAATTTTGATGAAATTTTGAGTATGATACACTTTTCTATTTGGATTGAATTGTTCTCATTAGAACTTGATAGACATATTTATATTATGAATACTTATGGTTCATTCAAAAATAAGTAGGCTTATTGGGATGATTTCTTTTTGTCAAATGTTGTTAAAAAGAACTAAGTAATTATAAATGTGACTTGAATGTTGTTATGAACCAAAGAGAAATCTAGGGAGATTGCGATATGATGGATCATATTACTCCATATTCCCTTCATAAGACTTAAGAAGCCAATTTGTTTGACATGGAGCTTAAAAAACCCCCCTCCAACACGAGGAAATAATAAGTTGGCAGAGGAGCTTGGTATTGAAAAATACTCAACAATTTTTTAACAAATGAAGCATTAATATTTAATGCTGCTAGGTATAATAGATACTAGACTAGGATTGGTGGGCTCATCTAGCCCTTAATAACCTTGTAATTAGAATAAAGGAGCATGATAGAACTTGCTTCCAATATTTCTAGATCTTAGGTGGTGGATTGCTAAAGCAATGTCAACCATGAATGCGAGAATAATTTTCCAACTAGAGCTAATGTTACCTCATACTCTAAGAGGTAATGCATTATATAGATATAGATAAAATAGATTTCCTCAACAATTGTTTTTACTAATGATCACAAACAATGTAAGATACAACATAGATAACACTAAATTTTAAAGTAGTAGAAATTATGGAATTTTTAGGAACCAAGCCTCAATGATGACACTTCTTTAAGCTACCCTTCATAGGAAACAAAGGTGTTGTGCTTGTGCATCTCTTAATAACCCCTCAATTAGAAGAAGGGAGTAGATGTGTTAGATCTTAGGTGATGAATTGTTGAAGCCTACTGAGTGGTAGTTCCTCTTACTTTAGGAGATAATGCATTCAAATAATGATAATAACAATCTATATTTTAACACCGTGTTTGAGTCAAACACCAAATTGGTGTATGAGGTCTCCTTATTTGTGAGACAAGGGATCCCCTCCATATAATAATTTGTATGCTAAAGTCTATGGACATGTACATACCCTATCCCTTTGGATTTGAACATACAATCTTCTAAGAAAACTTCACAGTGAAGCTCCAAACACTTCCATGCATTTCTTGGATAGTAGCTAATGTAAATATGTTAGTGCTTATTATACTCCTAACCTAGTAAAGACATTGAGTGGTAACAAGCTTAAAAAATTTATCCCTAAACTTCTTATATGAAGTTCAAATAAGTATTATTATTAACTTAAATCCATGTATTTGAAATTAAATTTTTTAATATGATTTTTTTTAAATCATTTATTTTTATCTCACATATTACAATTTTTTTTATATTAAAAAATTTAAATCTATTCAAATTTAATATGGATTGAAGTTGATTTATTTTTTTAAATTTTATCTTATATATATTATTATTATTTTTTTAAATGTAAGATAAATTTAAATTGATAATTTTTAAAAAATATTATCTCCTTTTATGTTTTTGTTGGTTATCCCTGAGGGCATGCTTCCGGGATACGCTTACTCACTCCACGAGAGAGTCCGACTATTTTACATCATGCTAAGATAAGGCCAATGATATATTCGCATATGGATTTGGTTAAGGGCGTCTTAAATTCAAATATTTTACACAGTATTAAAAATTATTCCAAAGTACCAAAAAACATTATTTTATTTTTTCTTTCTGATTTTTAGTGTAAGTTAAAGATTAATTAAATTATTTAAAAAATTATTTTTTATATTTATTTATCAAATCATATATATAAGATTGTATATTTGGATTGGTGAACACTATTCACCCAATTAATACAATATTGAATATTACAGTAAATATTATGTAAATTGTTAAATATAAATAAACAATTCTAACTATCTATATACCACTCACCATACTACCGCATAGACAAGTGAATAGTATTTATTCTTTCTTCTAACCAGCCAACATTATTAACCCAATTATACTTAAAAAATAAAAATAAAAATCCTAAAACTAATGAATATGATCAAGCAAACTTACACAAAAAGATTTTACTGACAACATTTTAGCAGTTAAAGGGAAAGTTATTCCATCTCTTAGGAATATTGCTTAAATGGGGTCAAACCTAGAGAGGGCACAAAGACACCATTTATAATATAACGTCAATTCGATTGTCTTCAGTAAAAATAACTACACAAAACATCATAATTGAGGATAACATCTAGAAACCAAAGCACTACACAAAACAACATTCGTAATTGAGGATAACATTTGGCAATAACAATACATAAGACAATTTCAACAATTATATGAATCCAGGAATGAGGAAAAGCACACCCTTGTAACAGAACAATTCTAGACCCATTCTGCTTGGAAAAACATGGGTTCCATATGTTGAAATAATGCTTATCATTGATTATAACCAACGTACTCCGAAGTAGGGGGAAGGGAACACCAAAGTGAATTAGGGTGGTTGTGTTGTTTAAATATTCAAGATTTTTATTTTTGGATGGAAAGCAAATGCTTCACAAGATCCATCTTCATGCCATACATCATTAAATATTTTCAAGGATCATGTAACTCCAAATCTAAATCACTTAGTTGTATAACCACCTATAATAATTGCAACTATGTGACCCCTACTTTTCCAAAGAGAAATAGAAGAGGGATAAGAGAAATTGATTAAGAGGGTGAAGAAGTAATGATGAAGCACAGCCAAATAACATTTTTTGGAAAATGAAGACAATATGAAGATGAAGAGGGGATGTAGGGATGTTGTCGAGCTAGATGGACAAGTGGAGTACATTGTAGGATTGAACATAAACCAATCAGCAAATGAAAAATGTCTTCTTGTGGGATGATGGGGTGGTTGTCTCATTGGGATGTTATGCCCTCTGCCCGACTTCAAATCCCACAGGGGAACACCATGGCCCATATTAGTAAGGTTAGAAGGATATGTGTCCAATTGGAGTTCGGGATCCCGACTCCATTTTTTGGTGGTCTCCTGACATTTTGGTCCTAGGTTGAACTATGAGTTTATGATATATGTGACTTGCGCATTGTTGCATATATCTGGGAAGGTTGCTAGTTCCCCATCAAAAAAATACCTTTGAAAAAAAAACAAATGACAAATGGTAGTTTGTAGGAAAAAATATAAACCAAACATCAAAATATAACTTGTCGGTGTTCAAGAAGTTCTAAACAAATGATGAAACTAATCAACCCCAATTATTATTTATAATGTAGGCTTCAAGAATAGTGTAGTAGTGATATGTAAAGAGAATATCCCAAGGACTATTGGAATTGGAGGAAATGGAGGATTGCTTCCATGTATTAGGATATTTTGTGGGTAACTGATATAATTCAACTATAGGTTGTAAACCATCTATCGAAATGAGATCCATAGTTCAAACTGCATAAGAGGGTCGTCACCTCAATAATTTGCATCAATGATGATCAATTGACTCCCATGACAAGCTCTTAAGATTGGAGTTCCATCCACAATGCATATGAAACTCACCCATAAGAGTATTAGGAAAAACCTATTAGTGGAGATGAAAATTGAAGCATGAAGTCTCTTGAGTAGTCCCTTTGTGATTTGTAATTTTAATCAATATATATACACAATTTTATTTAGAATCTTCAAGACATAAACAACTAATCTTTTTGGGGGGCTTGGGGTTAAACTATTTAGCAAAGTTGGAATTAAGCCACATTCTAAGATGTAGTGTCTTTTTGTGAGACATTTTTCATTGATTTTTTTTTAAATAAGCAATAAATAGAATGGATTTCTCAATTGTAATTATACAACCTCTTAATTTTTTTTTAATTTATCAAAATCATAGAGATGATTGGTTTGTGAATGAAAATTTACACATCAACTCACAATGAAAGGATTTAATTTATTGAACAAATTCTCTTCATCTTCACTTATTCCATGAATAATTCCTTACCATAAAAGAATTCCTTTTGTGAAACCACTATGTATAGGGAGTGCTCCAAAAGATATGTAATTTGGAGGATGGTTCATGTTCTCTTATCATTTTCAATACCACCATCCAAATATATACACAACATACTTTTCTGGCACCTCTACAGTGTAAAACCTATCAAAAACTAGTTGTCGATTTGTAATTAACATAGTCAATCATTGGTTGTTATTCGCAAATATGGGTTGGCTCATCACCAATATTCAAGAAAATCCATGCCACCAAAAATGACTTATTTCCTTTTGGTTTTGAGTAGTTAACATGTTTCCTTATGCAAGGAAGATGATCTCTTAGCTAATTAAAAACAATTTTATGTCTTATGCCAAGATCAAAAGAGAACATCAACCTAAATAGTATTTGTAGGATATCAAATGTCCCTTGTGGTCATCGTTATTTCTACCTCTAGTAGATCATGTGTTTTCTAGAAGAAATGAGCCTTAGTCCCTTACATGAGACCACATATTACTCTATATTCTAGTTTAGTCTCTTGCCTCGGAGGTATTTTTCATGTAAAGCTATGTAACTAGTACATTATTGCGTCGAGAGGTGATCTATAACCCAGTATGGGGTATATGTCAAGCGTAAATGTTTAACATTTAACATTTACTATTTAAAAAATTTAATTTAATGTCAATCTTAGCCCTAATTAAAAAATTATATAGAGGTAGATGTGTAGGCTTAAATATTTAAAATTTAACATTTATATGTCAGCGCAATTAAAAAATAATAAAAATGTTAAAAGTAATATAGACCAAAGTATGGTGGACATGTTGTAGTGTGAACATTTAAATCTTGGCTTAATAAACAATTAAAAGTAATATCAATAATAAAATTCAATATGTTATATTATAATTTTGTTTTGCAGGTTAGCTTAGCCCCTCCAAATTAGAAATTATGCTCAAGTAAAGTGGATAAGTATCTACACATTTACAATTTTACTTCTTCATAACTATTAAAGAAAACATGAATAATGGTGGGAAGTAAATTTTGTAAATTTTATTCCTATCCATTTTTTATGCAAATATCTCCTTAAATTATGGTGGAAAGGAATTGATGGTAGATATGTTATTTATTTGAGTACAAGTTATTATTATTTTATTTTTATAAGGTTTTCTACAAAGCTTAAGAATAAAAAGTCACTACACAACTATATAAAAATCATGCATGAATATTACAACCATATCCATAAATTATGGCATAAAATATATAAGTCGAATTATCCACATGACATTACATTATGCAAATGCTGCAATAAAAATGTTTGAATTTATTTTTCAAAGTTAAACATTATAATTTGCATTATTCATTGCTAGACTAATAGTGATCAACAAACAAATCAATTCTTAGAGTCTTGCCTTGGTAGGGACTAATCATGATTCCATAATCATATTTAAAACTAATGCTTACAATAAACCTACAATATAACAAGTTTCTTAACCATGGATATCTAGCCCCACTTTACCATGGATATTATTAACTTGTAAATATGTTTTGTTACAATACCATGACTTATCAATACCACATGCTGAAAAACCATAACTCATTTCACAACAAAAAAAATTAAAATGTAAAATACTTTACACATTACATATAACATTGATTACATAGAGTGAAAATGCATAGTAATACGGATGGACGGAGGGGGAGAGAAGGAAAATCTGTGTGAGAGAGAGAAATATGGGTCCAACCTAGATATGGTATGTGTATATAAAAACTAGCCTAGATCCATCTTAACCCAAGATCTATCAAGGGCAGAGAGAGATCAAATCTCTTTTCACTTTAAAGGAGGTTTATATAAGATATTTGATCTCTCTGGACGTTTTAAGATGGATCTAAGCTGGTATATAATAATTATTCAATTATTTTTTAGTAACATTGTACTTCATTACCTTGATAGACAAACAGCCTTGAGATGAAATGAATAATGTTGGCGTGAAATATGTAGCATTGTGTGGATTCCATGTTTATAAATAAGATTACTAATCAAGTGATGGTTGTTGTTTTGTCTTCTTTACTTGAACTTCAAGTGTCTTTTTAGTAGTTGGCTTATAGCCAAAACAAACTCAACAGATAGTTGTCCAACCAAAACTACTTTCCAGCCTTTAATCATTTGCTATAACAAATTCCACATTTACTCTTTTCACTATAAACATATTCAAAGCAAGAAACTTGTGAAACAAAGTGTGCTCCACCTCTATTGTTCCAAACTATAACCAACAAAGAAATTGCAAAATAACTCCATATTCACCTTTATAACAAAATGCATTAACACTTATAAATTACAAAAACAAAAAATAATTTATTTTCATTTTTCATTTATTATTCTCTCACAATATACAGAAATATGATTTATTTTAAGTTACAAAGAATGTTTTAGGATCATTTTAATTTTTCATTCCATTCAGAATATTATAACTTTGTTGATGGTGAAGTTAAAGTGATGCCCCTGCATCACTTTTTAATTCCAACTTCAAATACTATGGAATTTATTTTTAAAGTAAATAAAATAATTCTTTTTAATTTCAACTTCAAAGCAAATAAAACACTTCTTTTTAATTGCAACTTCAAATATTAGTATTAGTTGGTATTTTATTTTGTAGTATCGATGATGCTTGCTGCAGAGATATCAAAATGCATTAAAATTATATTTTAACTCCAACAATACTGAATTGTGACTATGTGGATTCTATTGGAACTTGTGATTTTTTTTTTTTTTAATTTTGTAAGGTAATAATTTGTTTTTGTTTCTCCCTTTGAGTTATCCTATTAGCAATTCAAAATAACCGCATCTTTGTTTTCATTACATATAGTTTTCTTACTTTATTCCTCATAGCTATCATATTAGCAAGATACAATTTTACCAATTTTAGTTATCATAGTAATTCAAAATAACAATAGCTTTGTTTTTGTTTGATATAGTTTTATAATTTTAATTATTATATTAGCAATTCAAAATAATAACAATTTTGTTTATAACGAATATGGTTATCAATTTTTAAAAGAATATGAAAAATTGTTCTATGTTCTAGTCAGACACATTCTGTTTTTTTTATCACAATTATATAATATACACAAATAATTAAATATTATTTTTTCTTTAATCACAACTACAAAATATACACAAATTTTACGTAAATAAGATAATAATATTTATAAATTAAAAAAAAAAAAAAAAATTAAAGTACAATCAATAGGCCATTCTTATGGCAACCAATAATTTTGGAATAAATCGTTATAGGCATATACTATTTCCACCGGGCATTAATGGAGCTATAACTTTATAAATATGGATAAAACATTCCTATACTCTAAATGTTAAAAGGGGATTAAAAAAAATGAATAAAAGGGTACAATCATTTGTATGCAATGCCTATATTTTAAATGTTATAAGGTTATTCAGATTTAGGTTAGGAAATATTTGGCTTTGATGGTAATGTCATAAATGTCATGTTGATAGTGTGTCAATATCTAATGGATTATGGTGATGTTAGATTTTTTAGGGTTTTATATTATTTTTGAAAATAAAGTATTTGTAATTACGAAAAAAATTATTAATTTGAAGAAAACATAATAATATTTATGAAAGCATAATGTGAAAATAAGATAATAAAGATTAATGTGTATTGGTAAATCCATGTGAAGTTCAATAATATCTAAATATTAATAATGTGTAATAAATTTAGGAAAATAACTTTTAATATATTATTTTAAATTTACAAAAATTTAGAAGCTTTTACTGTTTAAATATTTTAGTCATTGACTCAACTTTATTCAAAATTATAAGTTTAAATTTTTTAAACTTTGAGGTTTCTTTATGTTTTTTAGCAATTATTTAACTTTGTTATTGTAATATTCTTTTCATATTATCTTCATACTTTTATTACAGAAATAGAAAAGGTAGAAATCATCTAGTTGTTCATGCCTTGTATATTTTAAATATAATTATTAAGATTGTTTACAATTAGAAATCATATATAGAGTACTCATGAGGGTTGGTTCTTCCCCTTTAAACCTTTGGTTGAGTGCTTATGTTTTTCCCCTTTGAATCTCTATCCTTAGTGGTTTGGATTGTGCCCTTAAATTTTATGACACCTTCATCCTTGTACACATTGTTGCTCTCTCTACTCATAGTTCCCTTTCTTGTCACCATGCCTCATCTTGGAAGAAGCCAAGGCCACCATGGTTGTCAAGGGTGGCATGGGAAACCAAGAACTAGGGTTCAAGAAAATGATAAGAATTTGACTTACATTTACTAGGAGCACACACTCCAATATCCATGAAAAAAATCAATATAGCAGAGACAAAGACTTCGGTGGAGAGGCATATTCTCCATGATGAGGAGATTGAAGAAAATGTAGGACATTGGGTCTCATACATCGACACCAATTGTGGTCATTACAATAGGTACATTTAGAGTATCAATCTCTATTGGTGGTGAAAGACAATTATGGGTAATATTATTGTGGAAATGAGTGACACCCAAAATAAAAATCTACTTTGCATTGATGATATTTAGCTGCAAATAAAGAATCTAGTCAACTAATTGTCTCTTCTAGCCAAAAAGAGTGTAGCTGTGGATTTCACAACCTAAATAGATGAGAATGAGAACTCGAAGACAACACATATGGTATCTCTTTCAAGTTGATATGTTTAGGGTGATGATTTTTGTTTTTCTGTCTTTAAGAAATAAATCTTCTTTCAATGCAAGTTATAAACTCAAGTCATATAATAACCCTTTATATAGTATCAAAATTTTCATATTATATTACTATGTTATATTTGTTAATATAGTAATGTGGATCTATGCTAAAAGGATTGATTTACAAGAAGAAGAAATTCCTATGATAGATTTTTTGAAGAAATTTGAGACAAAAAATTATAATTACGCCAAGCATTCACATAGAGCTCGATGGTAGGACCTGCAATTCAAAAAATCCTACGAAATTTTTCCACTAGGGACCATTTTTTAATATTTGATTTTGCAGAGAATTACACATTTGTTGCACAAAATGAAATACAAAGAGAATATTATCATTATGACCAAGTATCAATGCTTGTCTATATTCTATATAGACATTGTGAACAAAATGTTGATAATATAGAAAGCACTAGTGAGAATCGACATGTTATTAAAGAATATCACTTTTATATGAGCGATGATTGTACACATGATACACATTTTGTACAACATTGTTTTGATAAGATTTATGACTCAGTGAAAGGTCGTGGAAAAAAATTAAATGAACATCGGATATGGTCGATATGGTCACATGGATGCACAGGTCAATTCAAATCTTCACGATCATTTTTTTGGTTGTGTCAACTTCATAAGAAAGCCCACATTAAACATTTTTGGAATTTCTTTGAGAGTAGTCATGGAAAAGGAGAACATGATGGTGCAGGGGTATGTATAAAACAAGCACTTCGAAAATATCAAATGGACCACTATGTAAACAGACTTGTCTCATTTGGACAAGTTATTCAATGGTGCAATGTTGCACTAAGCCGTCAGACTAACCCATCAAGGGAGTTACGAAGGTATTTACATATATACAAATAAACTTGAATGAAATTTTTGATTAATTTTCTAATTTTAAACATTTATAAATTATATAGTTTAAACAGTATGAGGATGATTACCTTTGATATATAAATTGTATTTTAAATAGCATATTTAAATTCTTGTTTGAATTTACTATAGGTTTTTTTGACATATTGGAGTTCAAGAAGTAGATAGATCGATTACATATGAAGATGAAATAGTAAAAGGGACTCGAAAATTGCATTCAATTAAAACAAAAGATTACCAAAATTCATTTGCATTTGATAAAAGAAATTATTCTTGTTTTTGTCCTGTTTTCATAGAGGACACAAAATCCAATGATGTTTGTGAAACAATATGTATGTAAAACCTTGGCAAAATACAAAACTAAATACAAAGGGGAAAATGACGGTTGCAATCTTTGAAGAGATGGAATCAGAGGAGACTATAATATCATCTGAAGGCGATCGAGTTTCTGATCTTGTTAGAGAAGGTATCATTTCAATTGATTTCAAAAGATATGTGTGTGTGTGTGTGTGTGTGTGTGTGTTTTATGTTTTTAAAATCAATGTGTATAAGTATCTAGATAATAGTTAAAATATAGAGATCTAGAAATAGATAATAAAATCAAGTCCATATTGATATTTAGTTAATTTCATGTTAATTATGATACGAATTTACACTTGTTTTATTGTGCAGGAGTTTTTTTTGTTGTAGTTGCACCCATTAACAACATAGAAAATGTGAAGCATTATTTGATGCGGTGCACTAAACGAAAAATGAACTTATTGGAAGACTATGATGATAACGATTTTATATATGAAAGAGGGTCTATTATACTGAAAGGTTATTTTTTCCAAGAAATGCATCAAACTGAGAGTAATATTTACTTTCAAGACTATCAACTTGATGTCATAAGTTGTCAATATAGTCATTCGGTGTGTGTAGTGCACATAAAGTTGATAGAAGTTCAATAAAAAAAAAAATGAAAGTTAAAAAATGGAGAATGTCAAAAGCTGACCATGAACGGATCATTAAAGATGTCATTCCATTAGAATTTTTTTAATTGAACTGAAAAACCATTTCTTCTACTTGGATTCATCTTTGAGAACTTAGAGTTCAAGTACATTGTTAGCATTTATTTTTGTGCACTCTAAAGTTGTACATTCTTAAGAATGTGATGATGTGAAATCGATACTCATTGGGTCTTTTATTAAGTTACAAAGTTATATGTATACTGCATATTATGTAGACTTGTATTGAGGATTTATTTCTCTGTTAATTTGTGATGTATACAACGGTGTTACTGCTCTGTTAATTTATAATTGTGGTTGGTTGAGCCATTTAATAAGAATTGTTTACTAACATTATAAGATGATTGAATGCAAAATGTACCAACTAAATGCAAATTTACTTTCATTTCTACGTATTCATGAACTTAAATTATATGTAAAACATTTAACAGCGTCGAAACATGCATGCATCATGCAAATTGTGGGCCATGTTTTATAATGCAATTTTATCTAACTTATGTAAATGTGCATACAAACAACTTTATATTAAAATTTAACTATCAACCGACATCCATAGTGGCCTTTCTATACATGAAAGTAAAATGTACATACCATATTTTATAATGAAATTTTAGGTTATCATTGTTTTATATATTTACACTGAATTATAATATTCATTCAAATGCAAAATGCGGACCTCACATTTTGTAATTTTCAATTTTAATAGATTCATTTTAAATAAATTGGCAAAACAACATTAAAAATAACCTAAGAATCATCTAATAACATTATAGGAATGATTGAATGCAAAATGTACCAACTAAATGCAAATATGTAAAACATTAAACATCAAACCATGCATGCATCATGAAAATGGTGGGCCATGTTTTATAATGCAATTTTATCTAACCTATGTAAATGTGCATTCAACCAACTTTATATTAAAACTCAATTATCAACTGATATCCATAGTAGCCTTTATATACATGAATGCAAAATGTACATACCATATTTTATAATACAATTTTAAGTTATCATTGTTTTAGACATCTACATAGAATTATAAGATTCATTCAAATGCAATATGTAGACCTCACATTTTGTAATTTGTAATTTTAATAGATTCATTTTAAATAAGTCAAGACAAAACAACATTAAAAAGGAAACTAAGAATCATCTACTAACATTATAGGAATGACTGAATGCAAAATGTACCAACTAAATGAAAATATGTAAAACATTTAAAAGCATCAAACCATGCATGCATCATGCAAATTGTGGGCCATGTTTTATAATGCAATTTTATCTAACTTATGTAAATGCGAATTCAAACAACTTTATATTAAAAGTTAACTATCAACTGACATCCATAGTAGCCTTTCTATACATGAATGCAAAATGTACATACCATATTTTATAATACAATTTTAAGTTATCATTGTTTTAGACATATACATCAAATTATAAGATTCATTCAAATGCAAAATGTAGACCTCACATTTTATAATTTTCAATTTTAATAGATTCATTTTAAATAATTCAAGATAAAAGAACTTTAAACAAAACCTAAGAATCATCTACTAGCATTATAGGAATGATTAAATGCAAAATGTACCAACTAAATGAAAATTTACTTTCATTGATACATATTCATGAACTTAAATATGTAAAACCAAGTTGTAAGCATCAAACCATACATCATGCAAATTTACCATTCAAAATGTACATAAAATCCAAAATTAGCATGTATTAAATCATAACAAAGAGTTCAAGATTTAAAAGATGTCCAAAATTTATATCATTGTAAAAGTAAATATATAATAAAAGTTTGTCAAATAATAAGATACATCAATTCATAATAAAGAGTTTTACTTTAAATATGTCCAAAATTATATCATGATAAAAGTAAATATAATATAAAAATACCATAAAATAAAAAGTTGCATCAAAGAGAATCTCGCTGAAATATACGATCTATCAACATCCTCCTGCTCTCATCATAATCACAGGTTCCCTGCACAACATGTGTAATTGCATATATACATAAGATTATGTACTTTAAAATTAAATTTTAATGTTTTAAAATTAAATGAGAATGTAAGATCATCAAAACAAAATTATAAAAAATTTCAAATTCCATGCAATATCTCATCGTGTTCCCCCTCCTCTGTGCCCTTTTGGTGTTCACCATGCATTGCACCCTCCTGGATGCCCTGTACAATACATGTACATGTATATATTAAAATTTTTAAATTGCACATGAAAATTATGCATAAACTCGCAATATTAAAAAAATTGTTACACGAATTTTTCAAATTGTTTAGATGATCCTATCCCCATTGTCGACTCCATCGCTAAAGTCCCTGGAGAATGGAAATCATCTCCCCAAACCTAAAATTCCAAAATTTTAAAACTATAAGATAAATCTATCTCATTTTTTAATGAAACTTGCACTTCAATTTATAACAAAACATAAGTGAAATATTCAATACTTGTGGCACATCTCCTAATAAGGAGGAAGAGGGTGGCACTATGTCCAAAGCATCAGTTGGAATCAAAATCAGATAATAAGTGTATGAACATGAACCCTTAAAAAAACTAACATTTCTCAAAATATCTTCATTGGAACTTGAACCTGGGACCATGAAATTATCAAATTTTCATTCAACGAACGAGTTAACTGAAAATGGTGAATATATGATAAATTTGTGTTAGATTATATCTGAAAAAAATAACAAAATGTATGTGAATCGACATTAACACATACATTAAAAATTACATTAAAATATCCACCCTAACCATTAACACATACCGATCCCACACCCTCTTCTTCATGAACAATTAGGTCTTGCCAACCATTATGACAAGCCTTTGCATATCATTTAAGCTCCTCAGTATTCATATTATCTATCTCCTCATTTGATTTATATAAAAAAATAGCATGTGCATCATCTCATGCTCTCTGTCAATTTACACCAATATCAATTCCAGTCAATGCACTTTATATGTTGTCTATAATGGCATCCCTTCCTTCTCGACTAATTTGAGAAGTGGCATACATCTCTGACCGAAAAGTTACGAGACTATGATGTTTGCATACCAAAGGTGACTAAGGGTGAGGCAACTGAGTATCACGTAATGTGCCCTTACAATCATATAACCGACCTTTCCTAGTACCATAATATTCAGATGGAAGGTCATTATAATCAGGTTTCATACCCAAAAAAAATCTTCATAAAATAATTTTGCAAAATAAAGTAGAACCGCATCATTCCATGGCATCTTTCCATATGCTGCAAGGAACCTATCATACAAATGGAAGGATATATATTCTTAAAATATTGCACCTTGAGCATATTTCTTTTCAGCCCTTCTTTGAAATTAAACATAGTTTTTGCATTTTCTTTTGTAACCCTTTTATTAACCTTGACATTTATCAGGAACCATCACTTCTTTCTTGCTATGCCTCATCATATATATAAATGAATTTGTGGTTAGCCCAAGCTTCTCGTAAATATTAAGAAATGAGCTTAGAGAGGGCGTAACTATTTCTAAGCTTTCTCTATTCTCTATAGGGAGCTCCAAACTCCCAAGATATTTCCTTAATTTAGAATAATGAGTTCTGCACCTTTGCAATGTACATTGTTCGAGTTTTTTCTCCCAAGGAAGCTCATCTGCAATATCAGATGGATAAATGGTAGCTGGTGTTTGGCCTTCTTCTTGAAATGTCCGGCTTCGCTTACATCTACTTGGACCAACATTTTCACCATCTAGATCAATATATAAAATTAGATAAAATTAAAAACATGTAAACAAATGTATTCATACATGTATGCAAGCTAGACATGTATACATGTGTATATACAATTCATTTACATGTACAAATTTGTTTCAACATAATTTTTATTATTATATAATTTACCAAAATGATGTTGACCACACGAAGAATGTTGATCGCCCTGATATTGATGACCACCCACAGAATGTTGACCACCCTGAGATTGATGACCACTCAGAGAATGTTGACCACTGTCACACGACAACATTGTGAGCGAAGAATCTAAAAAAAATAGAAAATCAATTCAATATTTATGTGTACATACATATGATTCTCCTTATTTATCATTTAAGTAAACACACACACACACACACACACACATATATATATATATATATATATATATATATATATATATATATATATATATATATATACCACGATGTGAACGATGGACCTCCCCCAATTCATTTGATATTCTCTTTGATCCATGACCTCGACCTCCCGCTCTAGTAGATGCGTGAGACTCTATTAATGTCCGCCTCGAATAATCATGTGGCAAATTCTCATCCATGATATGGATATCTATAGATATATAGATGAATGATATTTAAAAAGTTACCTCATGCATTTAAAAATCTTGAAATTTCTATTTAAAAAGATTAAGAATTCATAAATTTGATATAACCCTTGAAGTTACCTCATACATTTAGTTGATGTAACCCTTGAAATTACATCATGTGTTTAAGATCTTAAATTTTCTATTTAAAAACATTAAAAGAATTTAGAAAATTAATGTAACAATATGAATCTCTTCATTTAAAATATACTCAAGACTAAAAACACAAACCTTGAAGCACGCACATTTTGAAAATTAAATACATTTTTTTTCTAAAACATGTGAAGTTCATCAAGTTGTGCTTACATAGTGGGGCAACACATGGTAGAGAATTGAAAAAAACACATGGTCATTAAAAATGACACATTGATAACTAAAAAACACACACATATCAAAGATATCTTACAATGTCCATCAATAAATATTGATGGAAGACGTCTTAACACTAATTCATTTTTTCACACACAAATCTTGAATTGACATTGCCCCATACAATAGATCGTTAGACATCCTATTGACATTTTCACAATGTCTTATGCTAGATGTTTGCAATTGACTAACAATATTTTTTTCTTCTCCATGCAATTGCTTTAACCTCTCTTTTTTAACTTGGTATATGCCTTTCATCTGGTTGCAAACAAGTTCAGAATTGGTGAAGACTACAATTCCATTGGATCCATACTCCCTAGTTGTCTAAGCCTTCTATCAATGTAATATAATATGCTTCATTGTTTGTTGTTCTTTTAGGTACAAGTCAACCCAATAACATTAAAATTAAAACACCAAAAATAGATGACAAATCAATGCCAACACTCTTACTAGAAAACCAATAACATTAAAATTAACATACCAAAAATGGATTAAAAAGCAATGCCAACACTCTAATTAGCTTCAATCTCATGCATTCAACAAAATAGAAATGAAAAAGATGTATCTCGAAAAGAAACTACTACTTGAAAAGAACAAGTACAAGAACCTTCAATTAAGTGTATTTTGCCTTATCTTAGGAAGCTAATAAGACCCATGTTCCAAGAAAATAGGGAATAAAAGTGAAATAAAAAAGGAAACATAAGTGAACATATAACAACAAAAGAAATGAAAGTATGTTACTAACAAGAATCAAGGTTGTTCTATGAGATAAATCAAGGTAGAACAAGTCAATCCAATAACATTAAAATTAAAACACCATAAATAGATGACAAAGCAATGCCAACACTCTAATTAGCTTCAATTGCATGCACCCAACAAAATAGAAATGAAAAAAATTTATCTCAAAAAGAAACTACTACTTGAAAAGAGAAAGTACAAGAACCTTCTATTGAGTGTATTCTGCTCATCTTAGGAAGCTAATAAAACCCATGTTCCAAGCAAATAGGGAATCAAAGTGAATTACTCATAATGAAAAAGGAAATATAAATGAACATATAACAACAGAAGAAAGGAAAGTATGTTACCAAGAAACATCAAGGTTGTTCTATGAGATAAATCAAGGTAGAACAGGTCAACCCAATAAAATTTGAAATTAAAACACCAAAAATGGATGACAATGCAATGCCAACAATCTAATTAGCAACCCAATAATATTAAAATTAAAACACAAAAAATAGATGACAAAGTAATGTGAACACTCTAATTAGCTTCAATCTCATGCACACAACAAAATAGAAATGAAAAAGACGTATCTCAAAAAGAAAATGCTACTTGAAAAGAGCAAGTACAAGAACCTTCAATTAAGTGTATTCTGCCTCATCTTAGGAAGCTAATAAGACACATGTTCCAAGCAAATAAGGAACCAATGTGAATTACACGTAATGGAAAAGGAAACATAAATGAACATATAATAATATAAGCATGGAAAATATGTTACCAAGAAGCATCAAGGTTGTTCAATTTCCATGATATCATCTTCTTTTTCATTGGTGTCCTCTTCGTTGATCATATTTTTCATTTTTTCAACTAAAATGTTATGTGCTGAGAAGATGGGGATATGATACTAGCATTAGTGATAGGTGCATCATTTCTACTTCTTTGGCACTACATCATATGATCTGAAAATGGGGCTCTTAGGCTTCCTGTCTAATTTACAAGAATCTCTCCCACTTCCAAAGCTTTAAATATTCCCAAGTCTTATTGATTAACTAATGCGGAATTAAGAAATGCTTGAAAATATGGGTGCACGTTGATAATTGTTTTTAACTGATTATGTGTTGTAAATTAATGTGCTGAAACTAATGTATAAATACATATAACAAAAAATAGAGCAGCAATAAACAGTCACACAGAAACATCAATTTAATTAGGAGTTCACCCACAACTCTTGGGCTACATCTCCTTGAGCTCTAGTCAATTCAACTAGGCTCTCTGGGATTATGGCATAAGTCTTTTTTACAAGCTCTTGGCTTAACTCCTATTGTTTTACACAGAACTAGTGGGTTCAGACACCATGTTATTCCCTAGCTCTTGAAGCTCTGGCTCTTGGCTTTGGCTCTTGGCTTTGGCTCTTGGCTCTTGGTTCTGGCTCTTTGGCTCTGACTCTGGCTCTTTGGCTCTGGCTCTGGCTCTGGTTCTTCAGCTCTGGATTTTTTCTGCCCTCTATCAATTTACAACTCTCTGAGCTTTTCACTTGAACTCCAAGTGACTCCCTTGGCTGCCTTTTTACTTCTACGCTGCCTCCTTCGCCTTGGCTTCACTTTCAGTAACAAAAACCGCAACAACACCCTTAGCAACCAACAGTCCCCTCATTTTATTGTTCTGTGGCTTTTTAAGCCAAATCGGCACTACCTATTCATTTTCCCTTTTGGGCTTCCTGTCTTCCAGCCTTTGTCTGCTCAAATCCCTTGTCTGAGCATTAGCAATTATTGCTAGACGCCCTCAGGGATGGATGCCACCTATTCTGTAATGGAAGGGTGCATCAGGCCTGTGAAATCCATGAAACAACGGCTTTCTGTTAACATAGAGAAATGCACTAACATGAGAAGAATCCATAGAGAACATTGTTCCCAAAACTTCAAATGTCCTTAAATCCAGTCTATGCTCCTATTGGGTCCGCCCACAAGTCACTGTCGCAAGTCGCAAATGGCCTACCCCTTTGTATTTTAGAAATAAATTACAATATCAAAAAATCTTGTAGCAATGGCTTTATATCGGATTTGAAATTTTTATGGAATATTGTTTTAAAGTGCTATCAGGTCCAGCGATCGGATCGCATATATCTATTTAACATATGTCCTCTCCTCTGTAATGTGGTGATTGCGATCCACCGATATCGGTGATCGCGATTTCGCATTGCCCGCGGTCCCGCATTTGCCTTGTGGTATCGCCGATTGCGATCCACCGATGTTGGCGATCGGCATATCACTTGGCCCGATCCCATCGCATATCTGCCTCTGATTGCTTCTGCCGATTGCAATTACCGATCAGATCTAGACCGTTGATCAGCCAGATCTGAAGGCTCGTGTTTATTGTTGACTTAAGCCTCTGATATGCCTTATTTCTTCAGATTTTTGCCTCTTTCCCAAAGAACAAAGGGGAACTTATTTTTATGATAACTTCTTCATCTGAAGTTTGTTTTCGCCCATTCAAGTTGTGTTGGAATCGGAATGAGGAGATCTCTGTAATGAGACTATTTCCAAGAGCAGCCTATGATTTTGTTTCTCCTCTGATTTACAAATGATTTGTGCAATTTGGCACCTTTTACCTCTTATATGAAGTCTTTTAGATTTAGAGGTTTATCCAGGATCCGTTTTTGGATCACGCCTTCCCACTAAGAGAACTTTTGGTCTCCAAAATACTGATATACTTATCTCAGCAGTAAATGACAATGACTCACCCTCTTCTTTTAGCCTCCTACACCTGCCTTTGCATAGTGCCTCTGAACCAAGGTTTCTGACCACTTCCCTTCTTGGATGGGCTGGTCTTCCTGGGAAGAACTGTCTTCGTCCTTGCCTTTTTACAGAACTTCTGCTAAACTGGTCATAGAAGGTGGTTTGAAATTCTTTTCCTTGATCATTAATCCAAGGTGGCTCAAACAAATGTGAAGTACGCCTGCTCCACAAACTTTCATTTGTACCTGTTTGAGAGGCTGCCGACAACAATTGTTAACAACAATAGTCATACAGACAACAGCTGGATGGACTAGCTCCTGCTTCAACAAAAGAAATAGATTTAACAGCTTGTGAACACCTCCATATCTTTATCTGCATACAAATGATAGACTAGATAACAAGCCCACAAAACGTGCCTTTAAAAATAAATGACCCTTCAAGTCAAGCATATAGAAAAAGACTATTAGGACTCTTTTCAAAAGATGAAACACTTCATCACTATCTCCATTTGGAGACCAAGTTAACTTCTTCCAAGTCAACATGGCATCACATGCATGTCAAAGCAATCAACCCTGCAAGTTAATTACACATACATGTTCAAAAACAAGGAAATAATCAACATCCCTGTGTTCATGCATCTCATACTCATGCATGCATTTCATCCTTCAACTTTCACTTAAGAAAACTGTACTTTCGAAGCTGGAATGAAATATAATGCAGATGCATCAATAGACATGCAATCTTAATCGGATAAGAACTCTAACTGTTCCATACCAATCCATTCCAAAGGTACTACCTTTGTCTACACATCAGCATCATCATGTGAATCATTATGAGACACATCATTCATGGAATCTTCACTTCCATTTATGCCATCTTCTCTTTCCACTTTCTTCAGCTTTTGTGGAATCATTGTTGGATTCAAAGTCCAACATTTTGCAGCAAGATGTCCTTGCTTATGGCAGTAAGTGCACTGCATGTGCATCCTATTGACAGCATGATTTGCCTTGTCCAATGGACCTTTGGCTTCTTTCTCCTTTTCCTTCTTCTGCTTCCTGTATGTGGCCATTCTCTTCCAACATCTACAAACATTATGGTTATCCAACCCACAAAAGGAACATGCAATTCTTTTCCCATACATATGTGGAAATTTATCATGCTTTGCACAATCAAAAGGGAAATGTTTGGAACCAGATTTATACCTTTCTTTGGCACCTTTATTGCCTTCATGAGGAGGTGAAGCAAATGAAGAAGTGGATCCCTTTGGAACACCATCAATCTCTTCAAGGATGATGGAGTCTCCCCAACTCTCTGGTTCAAGTGTGTTCTTATGAACACCTGCATCTTGCAAATGATGTTTCAAGCTATTGCATTCCTCCTTAATACAATCTTCACACTGTGTAATGCAACCCCTTCTTGGAGCTATTTCAATGGCCTTCATGGCAGCCTTGGAGCTTTCTCCATAAGCTTGTCCATAGCCAAGACCCAAATACTTAGGCCTCTCTTCAATCATTATTGGTTCAACAATACCTTGTGCATGCTTTCCCAAGCCCATTCCTTCATAGCCCATCTTGGACATTAGCTTGGAACCTATTCCTCTAGTATGTTTTTCAAAAGAACCAATATAAGAATTCTCAGAGGAATTTGAAGACAAACTGGAATGGTTTACCTCTTCTTCAATATGATACTTGACTAAGGCTTCTTGGGCAACAAAGAGTTGTATCTCCAACTCATGCATCCTTTTCAAGTTCATATTTTCAATATGAAGTTGCCTCTCCATTTCCTAAAATTTGTCAGAAAGCAACTGCTTCTCATCCTCCATGAAATTCAACTGCTCTCTAAGCATGTTTCTCTTCCTTCCATCCTCATACATTTCTCTCACCATATCCATCATGGTGGACAATTCTTGCTTCATGTCTTCATCAAAGAATTTTGTGAAGAAGGCAGAATTTGAGGACCCACTTGTAGAAGTTGTCACTATGCCAATGAACAAAAAAAACTTCAACAAGATAATAAAGAGCTTATTTAAGCAACCTTTTGCAACAAACATCTTGTGATTTGGATTGCCTTGAGGTCCTTTCGGATAGAAGAATATCTTCAGCCCTTCTTCCTTCTTGTCCTTTTGAGACTGAGCTATCAATAGCTTTCTCTCCACCTCTGCAAACTTAAACAATAGTTAGTCTGCAACAAGCATACAATCAATCCTTGACTGCCCAAACACCTTTCAGAAAAGCAATCTTTGCTCTATCAATCAAGCATTCTGATATAACCTTTTTTGAAGGTGTGTTTAATCAATCTTAAGCTCTGATACCACCTAATCTGAAAATGGGGCTCTTAGGCTTCCTGTGTAATTTACAAGAACCTCTCCCAACTCAAAAGCTTTAAATATTCCTAAGTCTTATTGATTGACCAATGCGGAACTAAGAAATGCTTGAAAATATAGGTGTATGCTAATAATTGTTTTTAACTGACTATGTGTTGTAAATTAATGTGCTGAAACTAATGTATAAATACATGTAAAAGAAAATAGAGTAGCAATAAACAATCACACAGAAACAACAATTCAATTAGGAGTTCACCCACAACTCTTGGGCTACATCTCTGTGAGCTCTAGTCAATTCAACTAGGCTCTCTAGGATTATGGCATAAGTCTTTTTTATAAGATCTTGGCTTAACTCCTTCTATTTTACACAGAAACAGTGGGTTTAGACACCATGCTATTCCATGGCTCTTGAAGCTTTGGCTCTTGGCTCTTGGTTTTGGCTCTTTGGCTTTGACTCTGGCTCTTCGGCTCTGGCTCTGGCTCTGGCTTCTGTTAGCCTCTCTCATAAAACAATAATAAATCCAAAAATAAATAAATTAATTAAATATTCCAAGTTAGGAATTTGTGCCTAACTCTTGGGTTGTTCCTCTAAGATAGGAGTTAGTTTAGGTAACTCCTATATTGGTGTGTGTCTGGTGAGAAATTATCTCAACCAAAGGAGAAATTATCTCAACCAAAGGAGAAATTATCTCAACCAAAATTGTCTAAGATAGCACGCACTATCTTGAGAACACTATCTCTCATCTATTTATTTGTAACATTATATTCAATTATTTTAAATGGAATGAAAATGTGAGAGAGAATACCTGAGGCTGAAGCCTTTTTCCACCAATATTTTGTGTCTGGTTTATTGTGTGTTCTTTATATATTTTTCTGCGTTAATTTCACTTTTCAATATGTGGTATCAGAGCTTAGGCTTAGAGAAATTGTGAATCTGTTTCCTGTGTGAGGTTAATGAGAGTTGCATGTTGTTCTCCCTGTTGTACTCTGTCCAACCTTTTAATTGAGCACCACACTATCTTTGGTCCAGTCTTCGCTGACTCGACAAGCTCCAAGCTACAACGTTTTCTTTCTTGACTCCATCGATGTTCATATTGACAACACCCGTCACAATCAGATATTTTTAAAGCCGATCTACTGAAGCGAGTTTTCAAGGCCGAGAATGGCACAAATATTCACTTCCAGAAAAGGGATGATTATAGTGATGACGAGAGAGCTGCAGATGTGTTGAGCTGCTTCAGTGAGTACCGCCTGCAAGGATTCCTTTGGAATTCTTTCTGTGGCTCCGCTCTGGGATTTTAATACACATCAATACCATAAACTTAACGGGGAGTAAAGTGGGCTTCAACGTAGTGGCAAACCCGTTAATACTCTCTGCCGCTACGTCAAGGCCATGAGGCTGGAGCCGAGGTTCAAGATTAGCTTGATCGATGTGAAGCTCAAGGAGGTTACGAAGTTGTTACAATTCAGGTTGGATCTCTCTCTTCGCTCTGTTTAGCGGAAAAAATTGAAGCAGAGACTGTAAGTCACACATTCTTTCTTTTATTTTTCTATCGGATCTCTCTCTGGGCTTCTCGGCGGACAAAAATTGAAGTGGAGACATCTGTGTGTGAAGTTATTGAACGAGCTGCATAAAATAGAGTTTCACAATGCAATGACTGTGAACTTCTGAGTTATCGACCAATGAAATTTCCAGCATCATGTTACAAGGAGTAACAAAGCAAAAAACCCTTCTTCCAGAAACTTGATTAAAAGGAGCGTCATCAGCTTTAGTATCGGATTGGTCTCTAGCATAAGGGGTAGCTGATTTTCTTTAACACTATATTGTTGAAGAATTCTTCTCTGCCAGCGTGAGAATTTGATGTTCAATATATTTTGCACAACATTTATTGCTCGTTGCGCATCATGAATACTCATGGGATGGACATATCCTTTGAGTTCATTTATTTTGATTTTCTCACCAACAAAAAAAAACACAAAGCTCTTGTTCTTTAATTTTGTTCGGCTTTTGGTAGAAAAGTTGAGCTGATCAGAGCCCCGAGGCAGAAACCAAGAAAATTGAGTTGCAAATAAAATCAATTGAAATTTATAATGTAATGGGTTACAATGGCTGCTTGAAACAAAATCTTCAGGTCGAAAAGGATGTAAATCACCATTTCATTGAAATGGATTCCAGACTCTCCAAATTGTTTTTAGTTTTTTAGAAAGTGGACTTCTGATCTTTGAATATTTGATTATTTGTATATATGTGTGAATCTGCAGGCATTTGGTATTAATGAGATTTGACTAAGAGTTGGCGAGACAAGTTGAAGAGAAAACAAAGGAGCAAAATGCCTTTGGAGGTGCTGGAAATCCAGCTCAAGTGCCGGTGAAGCAAAGGAAAATAGCTTGAACAATTTTTCCCATTGTTAAAGACCAACAATGTTCACGAATTCTCCCTGTCTTTGTTATCTACGTGCAAGCTTCGGAGATATGTTTTCGATGTAAAAATTTTTAAGTAGGAAGACGGCCTTCATATGAATCCGAACTGCAACTGAAGTTGAATTGAATGGAAGGAGAGAGGAATTACACGACATGGTCTTTCCATATTTCTCAGAAATCCAGAAAATGACTACAAACCAATAGCTGTAGGCTATCTTTTAGATTTTTTGAGAGTCATTGGAATTTTTCTCATTAAAATTTCTCCAAACATATAGCTGTGCTCCGTGTATTTTTTTTTTTAATGTAATTTTTTTGGGAGTAATAAGGGTGATATTTTGAAATCTTTGGAGTGATAAATTTTTCAAAGGAGAGTTCATTGATGTAGGAGGTTGAGTCAGGTTTTTGAAAGCATTTGCTTCCAAAAAGAATCCCATTGTTTGAGAAAGCATTAATTGCAATGTTGTAAAAGATGAAAGGTTGATGATCTCAATACTCAATAAAGACATATTATTTGTGGTGATTGTGTCCTAGATACGCCCGAAATTGAATAAGGGGATCTTAGTTACACCATGTGTATTTGTGATGGCGAGTGTTTTTATGGCTTCATGTTGTTACTTATGATTTGTGTCTAGTTGTGACACATAAATGATCGCATTTACCACACACATAAAGTTCAATGCAAGCAAGCACAACACCTGTAATGAAATAGCTGCAAGGAAGGATAATTAAGCTCCACACATACAACAACTCATCAAAGTTTTCAACATCAGCGTTCTACCTCAACAAACAAATTCATTCAATACAATCAAGTTCATGAATATGCAGACTCCAGCATTTCAAAGCAAAGTCTACATCACTACAATCAAGTTAATGAATCTGTAAACTTCAACGTTTCAGCGCACAGTCTACATCAACATTATTGAACTTGTACTAAAACTCAAACTACATTGAATTGTAAGGGTGCATTCTTGGTTGAAACCAACACCCAAGTCTTGAATTGAGTCAAATTGAATTCATTGTAGTGAGTCATTAAATCATTGTAAGCTTTTTTGGGTGCATTTTCGACAGTGTTCGACACCCTTCCTTTAAAGCACAATCAAGTGAGTTCATGAGTTTTAACTCTAAATGAAACAAACAACAAGTTCACATTTCCTGCAAGCGAGCGTGAGTATTCATTCAAGCAATTTGTGTCAAAACTGTACAAGGTTCAAACCTTCAAGTGAGCCAGAGTGAAGATCATTGAAACAACCATCATAGCAACCAAACAAGTTCAACTCTAACACCAATCAAGCAAGTTGAGATCGACATCAAGCAAGCGTGGCTATTCATTCAAGTGAGCGTGAAGTCATTTATGCAAATACGATCATCATCGAGCGAGAAAGTTCTACAACTCTAGCAAGTGTTCCTAG
This sequence comes from Pinus tabuliformis, assembly GCA_031772625.1. NCBI lineage: Eukaryota > Viridiplantae > Streptophyta > Pinopsida > Pinales > Pinaceae > Pinus > Pinus tabuliformis. The sequence goes on along the minus strand of CM062817.1, from coordinate 721,399,292 downwards.
CAAGTGCAATAAGCAACAAATCAAGCGAGCATACCATTCAAGTCCCATAGCAAGCAAGCCTGTCATTCAAGTAACAAAATCAAGTGAAACAGTTCAAAGCATGACATCTACGACAAGAGAGCCTGATTTCAAGTGAGCAAGTTCAGATGGCGCAACATATTCAGTTGTTACACATTCTTCACAGTTTGATCATCTCCAGTGATGAAGACATGGTGCACATCAGCAAAGAAACTCTTGCTGATCTTTCACGGCATCTACAACAAACACATGAAACCATTGAGTTTCTTCAACTAGAGTTGCAACTACAAAGAGATGAGCTACAACAAAAGAGTGCTTCTTCCAAGTCATTCAACCATACAGATGAAGATAAAGATGTTGATTCCAAATCACTCATCCAAACAACTTCAAGTGTCGAAGTTGTTCATGATCAAATTCAAATTTCTTCCAAACCCATCATCAAGCCCTGGGAAGAGATTCAAAATAACAAGAATCGACGAGGCTTAGGATATGTCACTGATGACACCAACTTACATATCCCAGATTATTACAAGCCAATTAAGTTCATCAGTGCAGGATTTCTTGCACAACTCCCCTCAGCAGGTTCTGAGAAAGTTGCAGTCAAACAGGATTGCACGCAACTTGAAGTTGAAGTCCAACCGAAATTTTCTCATTGTCAAAGAACCGGTCATATGGAAGATCAATGTTTTGATCTCCATCCTTGTTGCCATTGTAGCAAGCCCAACCATTCCTCAGAAAAATGTCGCAACCAACAAAAATCAGCCAGATTGAAGATACATTATGAATGGATCGATCCTTGGGAATGGTCATCCACAGTCAAAAGATTGTCTCAGTTCTACAATTGACTACAATCACACATAGTGCAGCCAGTAGTGAACCGATGATGGTACTCTCATGCAATTGAATGAGGGAGTACAACAGTGAAACTCTCCTACACTTGAAGGGGGGGAGTTCAAATATATTTTGGAGAAGATTGTCTCTCCTTTCAGCTGACAAAGGGGGGAAAATATCAATGAAATTGACAAGTGGTTGTCAGACTGAAAGCCTTGACAACATCAGCGAAGCAGCCAGTGGGCATCTTCATCAGCCAGTGGACATTTGTCATCAGCAGTGAGCATCAGCAAATTCGCCAGTGGGCGATCGACAACCAAAGCAGCAGTGAGCAGCTTTGATCATAGAAAAAACAACATTGAGTTGTTTTTCGACATCTTCAACCAGTGGGCAATCATCATCAGCGAACACGCCAGTGGGCGTTCATCAAATTATGTCAGTGGACACCGAATGCTGTTTTCAAACAAAGGACAGTTGGATCCTTTTGTGGCTTGGCACGTGATGGAGTTGTCAAGAAACATTCAGAGATGAATCAGGCATGCAGCTGATTCATGTTCTCTTCAGATTTGACTTTTTTCCAGCATCCAGTTTTGGCGGTTTTTTCAGGCAATGTTTTTGAGGATCAACATGAGAACTTGGAAGATGGTTCCTCATTCTTATTTTGGATTTATCATTGAAGGGGGTAATGTTAGCCTCTCTCATTAAACAATAATAAATCCAAAAATAAATAAATAAATTAAATATTCCAAGTTAGGAATTTGTGCCTAACTCTTGGGTTGTTCCTCTAAGATAGGAGTTATTTTAGGTAACTCCTATATTGGTGTGTGTATGGTGAGAAATTATCTCAACCAAAGGAGAAATTATCTCAACCAAAAGTGTCTAAGATAGCACGCACTATCTTGAGAACACTATCTCTCATCTATTTATTTGTAACATTATATTCAATTATTTTAAATGGAATGAAAATGTGAGAGAGAATACCTGAGGTTGAAGCCTTTTTCCACCAATATTTTGTGTCTGGTTTATTATGTGTGCTTTATATATTTTTCTGAGTTAATTTCACTTTTCAATAGCTTCTTTCTGTCCTCTATCAGTTTACAGCTCTCTGGGCTTTTCACTTGAACTATCCCAAGTCAACCAAATATCATTAAAATGAAAAGACCAAAAAATAGATGACAAAGCAATGCCAACACTCTAATTATCAATCCAATAACATTAAAATTAAAACACAAAACATAAATGACAAAGCAACGTCAACACTAATTAGCTTCAATTTCATGCACCCAACAAAATAGAAATTAAAAAGATGTATCTCAAAAAGAAACTACTACTTGAAAAGAGAAATTACGAAAACCTTGAATTAAGTGTATTCTGCCTCATCTTAGGAAGCTAATAAGACCCATGTTCCAAGCAAATAGGGCAGCAAAATGAATTATACATAATGAAAAATCAAACATAAATGAACATATAACAACATAAACAAGGAAAGGATGTTACCAACCATCAAGGTTGTTCTAATAGATAAATCGATGTAGAACAAGTTTTGTTTTCTATTTTGGAAGCTTTTTATGTTTCTTTAAATGATATTTTAATTATTTCATTTTTTTTAAATAACTATAAGATATAGATTATTGGTATGTGTGGGGTTAGCCTTTATACATTCAAATTTCATGAGATATAGATTAATTGATATGTGTGAGAGTAATCCTTGTACATTCAAATTTCATGAAAAAATCGAAAGAAAGCCATTTTTAAGGAAATTAAACTATCCTAATAGACTTCCCAACAAACTTGAGCTAACTTTGTTGTAGAAAAATATTCCTCTAAATTACTGTTATATTGTTCTAATTACCTATAATGTTCTACTGTTACTGAACCTTTGAGCACAGATGTTATAAATGTGATGATTGATGTGAATGAACTCACAAATCTATTTCTAAATGTCAGCTTCATAATTGTTTTCTCTTCGCCACATTTGTACACCATTTTAAAAACTGTAAGACATCCTTGAAACTCTATAAAATTTGAAACGTATTTAACGTAAAAAACACCCTATGAATTTTAAAAAATATTAAAGTGACTGATAAATTCCTTTCAAACATGAGTGTGTCAATTTTCCTTCTATAGTGCATCTAGTTCCAGCTCATTTCTTTCTTAGTTCATGATTCACTGGAGTGATTCTTAACGTAGAATTGACCGGATCCACAACTGAATGGATCCACAGAGCCAAAATGTCGGGGGTCCAAAGAAACCATTCAAAATCTCAATGCAAAGGTAGCTTTTAGCAGTTCAATTTTTCCGCTTCTTTTCCTAGTCTGAATCTGTATTCTTACTGATAGAATATATCAAATATGAAATCTAAAGAGTATTTGAATCACACCTAACTTTATATTTCATATCCATAATTTCCTTAATAAAATATTTGATGTTTTTAGAGTAGATAAAATGTTTATCATTGAAATTATCCAGAGCATACTGGAAGTGCATGACATGCACATCATAGAACGCACATCTAAAAGGGATGCCTCAACGTTCCCTGGAATCGAACGATGAATCACCGTAAATAAATAAGGGTTGTGGTTCCAGTTGTGGAAGATCAACTTCGACTGCTACATGGAACTCTCCTAGAAGTTGCAAAAGGGTAGCAGTGCCGCCAAAGTTTGAATCTCTGGTGGGGTGCTGCAATAACATCATTCCAGTGAATGATAAATTCCTTTCAAATATGAGTGTGTCAGTTTTCCTCCTATAATGCATCTATTCCTAGTGCATTTATTTCTCAGTTCATGATTCACTGGTGCGCTTATTAAGGTAGAATTGACTGAGCTTCTAGGACAGGTTAAAATCATTGCTTCCAACAAAACATGGGGTAAATAACTCAAGGGAAAAACTCTTGTCTGTAAAGCCTATCATTGAGAAACTTTCCAAGAATATTCAGATACATCACCCGACAGAGGTAATCAGTTCAAGGACTTTCAAGTTGTCCTGCAAGAAGGCATTAAGCCAAGAGTAGAATCTAGCCTGGATAGGATAACTCAACATCTTCTTGGACAATTAGGACTTAATCAAATTCTCTCGAATATAATCCAATTTATTAAACGAACATTTGAGTCCAATGTTATGCCAGTTTTGGAGTTGTAATGAGGTTGACAATTCCTCATTATTTTTGCAAGCATGGCAATATTTGGCTTGACACTTTTGGGAGATCCTTCCCCTACCGAGAGTTAGTTACGCTAAGCCTGGACAATCTAGAATTCATGCAATGATTATAGAGATATTGCGATATTGTGTATGTATCTTTAAATGATATTTTAATTATTTCAATTCTAATTTCGTTTACATGCCTATTTCAGACTGAGGTTGAGGTCGACTATGAGAATAGAGTTGGTAAGTATGGAATATAAAAAATAATTTCTACACAATTACACAGTTAAGGTGTTGGATATAAAATCATTTCTAAGCATTTCTACATAGGTACATAGTTAAAATCATTGCCATTATCATTATCTATTGATTTTATTTTTTTATTGGAGAAAGGAGCCTTCGGCGACTTACTTGGTCTAGATGAGGAGGCTGGACCAGGAGGCTGAGAGAGCTTCCAATGACTAGTGCAACCAACCAAAGTTCCTCTGGCACCACGCTGCCAAAAAACAAAGAACATTATAAAAAATTCTTATATAAAAAAATTAAATTACAAACGAAACGAACAAAGCTCACATCACTTGACTCTGAGAAATTTAATTACGAACGAAGAAATGAACCTCATAGCACTCGAATTCAACTCGGCTCAACAGACCACAGACCACAGTGAGAAATCAATAGAAAAGAAAATGCTCAGCTCGACAAACCACAGTCAGAAATCAACAGAGCAGAAAGCACTTGGCTCAATAGACCATAGTCAAAAATCAACAAAGCAGAGAGCGCTCGGCTCAACATACCACAATCAGAAATCAAAAGAGTAGAAAAATTCACAGTAGGGTTTGGCCCGTCATATATATAAAAAAAATTTCAGTCGAATAGATAATTCGGCCGAAAAACATAGTTCGACTGAACAAATAGTTTAACCGAATCATTTATTCGCCCGAACTATTTTTTTTTTCTGATTTTTTCAACTACGGTAAAAAAATCGTTTAATGATTGGCGCTAGTCTAAATGGACGAAAGTTCGGCCAGACATTTGTATAATAGTTCAGCTGATTTTATTTTTTGTTCGACCAAAAAATTGAGATTGTGAATTTTTCTGGGGATTTTCTAACAAAAGTGTAACCCAGCTTCATGTTTTCACCCATAAGTCTCTAACCAGTCTTGGTAAAACTAATTCTTCTTCATATAATTATGGTACCCTTTATTTCTTGAAATGATTGAGAAAAAATTAAGATGTTTATTGTTATCGATTATCAAACTAAGGATAACATTCTCGTAATCAAACATAATATACCAAAGAGTATATTATAGTATATTTGAGAATTATATTATAATAAAGTAAAATTAGAAATTTTGTAATATACCTAAAAAGTATATTATAATATATTTGAGAACTATATTATAATAAAGTAAAATTAAAAATATTGTAATATAATTGAAAAGTGTATTATAATATATTTGAGAATTATATTATATAAATTAAGAATAAATATATTGTAATAACACAATATACTATAATACGTTTAATTTAAATATAAAATAAAATATTAAAATAATAATAATAAATTTAATATATAATAATGATAATAATACTCTCGATTAATAATATCATGTAATATTTTATTGTAATTCAATATTATAAATACGAAATAGTAAAGTATATAAATTAATTATAATTATTTGTTAGGATATATTGTATTTAATGTGTATGTGTAAATTTATATATATATATATATATATTCAGCTCCATTCTAATTCATTTTGGTATGTCATATATATGTCATGCACCTTATTCGCCCATAAATTCATATATAATATATATATATATATATATAAACTAGCCCATTTAGTGCCATTCTAATTCATTTTGGTATTCCATATAGATATCCTACACCCTATTTGCCCACAAATTCACATGCCATACACCTTATTAGCCCTATAAATTCATAAGCTCCATAAGAATTCTTCATAATTCCAAAATTTCCTCTCTAGCTATGAGTAACGTGTACCAATCTTGAGAACGTGGATATAGAAAAATTAAAGGCTTCACTTGATGAGATCTCCAATAAGTCAAGTTTCCTTAATACAATTCTTTTGAACATACTTGCTCAAAAACTCAATAAATGAATGATTTTTTCAAGACTTAAGTTGTGGAGAGTGAGGTTAGGAGTAACATGAACAAGGGATTGAGTAGCCTAAATTCACACTCTTTCTCAAATGCAAAAGCATTCATCTAACTTTGGTTCCTTTAAAAAATTTACACGTGAACTAAAAATTGATTTATAAATATTTGACAAAGAGAATGATAGGGAGACCACAAGATGGATAAATGGAGTTTGAGCATTATTTTGAGTTGCACCAAATGTATGCAAATGAAGAAAAAATTAATTTCACGTCACTGGACCTAGAAAAGGTCACCATGTGATTGGTTCTTATGGTGGCATTCGAAGGCCCATTCATGGAGCTAGGATACATTAAGAAGACATTTTTTTAGGAGGTCTAAAAGCATCAATGAAAAAAAAGTTTTCTTCAAACTTACTTGATTACAATAGTAGGGTTTAATAGATTAGTTTTTAAAAAATTTACATGTGTTAGCTACTTGCATGCCTAAATTACCACATGATCATCTCTTGCAAGTTTCCATGTTAGGATTGAAAGAAATAATAAGGAATGAACTCAAGTGATAGATATAAATGACATAGTAAACATGACTAATTGTTATAATTGTTGAAGAATATGTGTTTTCAACGAGTCACCAAAGGAACTAAGCCCAAATTATATTCCCCTTAATAAAATTATTCCACAATCTAATGAAGGAGATGAAAAATCTCAGTTCTTTAAATGTTATGCTCCCAACTCGAGGCTAGGTCACAAACGCAAAATTATATAAATTTGAAGTATAGAGTGGCAATACCAGGAAGTTAAAACATTTTTGTCCATCCAACACATATTTAGAAAATTTAAATGAAATGTCCAAAAATCCTACAGGATCTAACCATAAGAACTACACCCATTGCTCTAGTTTGTAGTGTTGCCCAATATTACTCAACTCCAAACTCTCAAGGTTTTGGGCTACATTAAAAATACAAGAGTAGAATTGTAAATACATAGTGGGAGTTCTCATTATTTCATCAACAATAAAATATCAAAATAATTTAACATATTTGTATATCCCTCTTTCAAACTTCAAGTCAAGATTTCAAGGAATAAAATTACTATGTGTATGGGGAAATTTCATAAGGTTAAGTTATCAGTTAATGATTACCAATTACAATTCCCTATTTATTTCATGGAAATCGAGGGAGACAATTTAGTATTAAGAGATTGTTGAAATGTGTAGCTTGGGAGGTACTCCCACAACCCCTGGGGTATTGAGTTTGTGAGGAGTTGACCCACAAAAGTGGTTTGTGGCAAATGTACCCAAGCAGTGGGTTTTGTACCCAAAATTGTGGGCACAAGACCAACTAAAAAATAATTGTTTAATCATTGCTTGCATGGGGGTCACCCTTGAAGGGCTAAGGGACACCTAAGTATTTGATGATGTGGCGAAAGAACCAAAGAAATAATTTAATCTCTTATGATTGGTGGGGTTTGTATGTGTAGGCTCAAGTTGGATTAACCTACAAGACACAACCCTTTGTGAGAAATGACACCACCATAGAAACCTAGAAGAAGGGGTGAATATGAGTTCATTGGAGAGCATCCAACTTGGCATTCTCATGTCATTTTTGTGCAAGGACGAGAGTGTATACCTTAGGGATATGCATGCCTTAAGGAGGGACAAATCTTGAGCATGTGTGGTTTATCATCTGACTATTGATGGCGGAGTTAACTTAGGAGGAGGATGTGAATATCAACAAGTTTTTTTTTCCCTTGTCTAGTTCTGTTGGGAGGCTTCTTTCTATGGTGATTCATGCCCTAGTTAGGGCTATTTATGTGGACACTCAACTCTCTTTTTTTACCCAAAGTATGTGACAAGTGCATTAAAGTTCTATGTTAAAGGGGAGGGCTGAGACCCTTAGGAAGAGACCATAACTTTGTGATAAGGTCGCTAATAAGTGAAAACATATCTGTGTTATGATTGGAATTTTGGGGAGGTTAAAAATTTCATCAAAGAGTGGACATAACTATGAGTTCTTGGACAAAGGAGAGGAGTGATGTATTGAGTGGGAAGAAAGGCTAATGCCGAGTAGAATCAAGGAAAAATAAGTACTGAAGGTGATTTAAGTATAAGGTCTATCCAATTGGGTTTTAGGCAATAGTTATAGGAGTCCTAAGTTTTGTGTAATTTGAGAACACAAATCACAAATGTATGGGCTGCTATTTATACCCTAGATTAGTCATCTTAAGTGTGTTAAGAGACTCTGTGTGGGTTGAATTGAGAGGCCCTAAAGGAATGATATTTTGGAGCAACAAAATTTAGTTAATAGGGATGCTTTGTGTGCCCTAGTTGGGCAAAATCAGTGATAAGAGAGAATATTTGTAAAGCCCTAAGTATAGTGAGTTTGGTGTGGAAAACTACTATTGTGAGGGTTTCTCTTTGAGGTACTAAGTTCAGTTGATCCGAATGGAAAATGGCATCAACCCATGGTACTCATCCACCCATATTATTCATCGACCCATGGAATTTACCCATGGTATTGTAAATGGCATCAACCCATGGTACTCATCCACCCATATTATTCATTGACCCATGGAATTTACCCATGGTATTGTAAATGGCATGCGCCTGTGGTATTGTAAAATCCACCCATGGTATTCATTCACCCATGGAATTTACCCATGGTATTGTAAATGGCATCCGCCCGTGGTATTGTAAAATCCACCCATGGTATTCATTCACCCATGGAATTGACCTGTGGTATTGTAACTGAAAAATACTATAAGTAACAAGTCACATTTTTTAAAAGGACAGATTGTCCGCCACAATGTAGCCTTTACAGTTCAGAGGCATGTAGCCACCACATCTCTTCTCAGAGATAAGCTACCATCGCCCTAGCTGGTTTATTTCCATTACTATTTTAAATAAAAGTTTCTTTGTGGTTTTGTTTATTGGGCATTCTCCTCTTTTTCGTTCTGGCAATTCAAGTTTTCAGATCTTGGGGGTCTCTCCACCCGAGATCCATTTCAATCTCTTAGATCTTGGGGGCCTCCCCCCAAGGTCCAGATCAGTGGTATCAGAGTAGGTTATGATTCCATGGGAATGAGGATTTGATGCATATTTCAGTTTCAAATTTTGCAACAATATTCAACAAACTTCAGGCATGTGCTACAACCTCCACAGAGAACTTTCTTGGGTCAAACAGGAAGAATTTTTCTTTTTTCATTTTTTTGCAGGAATTTTTTTTTGAGCGGCGAATTTTCAGATCAGATCTGAAACATATGGTTCAAAATTGAAAAAAAAAATACCAGATCTGGATTCCTCTCGAAAAATCACCCAATTTCAAAAAAAAATGGGTCGAATCGGAGTTCGGATGTGGGAGATATTGCTGATTTAAAATCAGCTATTTTATCATAATTTTTGTGACGACGGAACTGTTGTAGTGCGAATCTGAGATCTTAGAGTGTCCAGATAGGGATTTCCAACTCATGGGAAGATGCAAAATGATCCTTCTGCTTCTAAAAACAGGTTATAATAAATATTCTAAGTTATATTGACTGAGTTATGCCCATTTTAATTCTGGAGCAGCATTTGGAGTGGGTTCCCATTGGAGACATGCCCTCCTACCCCACTTTAGTAGGCACCTGCTTCACATTCATCAATTTCAACATAGTAGCATTCGGATTGGGTTATTTGGAGATGTGCCCTCCCACCCTAGGCTATGTAGGCACCTGCTACTTCATCAGAAACCAACATCATGGTTATGGGTCAACCACATAAAATCCTTGTCATCGAAGTCCATTTGCTAGGCCGCACACTGTCAGAATCACAGTTGGTCACAAGCATTACAGGGTATCTCTATCCTCGGATCTTCGTTTATCAGGGTTTTGGGTTAACCACATAAAACCCTTATCTTCAGTGGCTCTTCATATTCCACAAAGGCTTCGCAGGAGGGAACTTTACGCAATGGGGACCATTGCTTCTTAAGGAGGGAGGAATGATCCGAATGGAAAATGGCATCAACCCATGGTACTCATCCACCCATATTATTCATCGACCCATGGAATTTACCCATGGTATTGTAAATGGCATCAACCCATGGTACTCATCCACCCATATTATTCATTGACCCATGGAATTTACCCATGGTATTGTAAATGGCATGCGCCCGTGGTATTGTAAAATCCACCCATGGTATTGTAAATGGCATCCGCCCGTGGTATTGTAAAATCCACCCATGGTATTCATTCACCCATGGAATTGACCCGTGGTATTGTAACTGAAAAATACTATAAGTAACAAGTCACATTTTGTAAAAGGACAGATTGTCCACCACAATGTAGCCTTTACAGTTCAGAGGCATGTAGCCACCACATCTCTTCTCAGAGATAAGCTACCATCGCCCTAGCTGGTTTATTTCCATTACTATTTTAAATAAAAGTTTCTTTGTGGTTTTGTTTATTGGGCATTCTCCTCTTTTTTCTTCTGGCAATTCAAGTTTTCAGATCTTGGGGGTCTCTCCCCCCAAGATCCATTTCAATCTCTTAGATCTTGGGGGACTCTCCCCAAGATCCAGATCATCAGTCATCTAAGGGGCAGTTAGAGGACTGATAGAGGGTAGACCTTTAAGGCTCTAAGTTTAGCATTTTTGGTGTTATACGGAATCGACAATTGTGGGCAGAAGTGTCTTCCTTAGCTCTGGTGGACTATCCTAGAACAACATAAACTAAGGACTATAATGTCTTCCTTGAAGCAATTAAACAATCGGATAGGGCCTACCTAGAATTTGTCATATGATTCGCTCCTTTCTCGGCTTATATGCTCCAATCCTAGCTCCAATTGCTAAAATTAGAACCTGCACAATAAGAAAACACAAGCCAAATGTGTTTGACATCTATATAACATAATCCAATCACTTCATTCAATATATCAACATGGTATTGAAATAACATAACATCACATATAGGAAAACATTGTACTCCTTGTATTAATAGAAATGGAGAGATTTACAACCAAATATAGAGTTGATCTTGTAGAAGAGCACCTCCAAGTTGACTTATCCTTCCTTTTCACAAAGTGTGCCTCTATGTCACCCTATTGCATGGAACAATGACTCCCACAACAACAACGTGAGGGTAGAATCTATCTCCAAAATTCAATCCCTATCTTATGGATGGCAGTAAATATATATAAGAGGATGGCAAGTTATGAATTCTTATCCATTTACGAATCTAGGCTTGAGATCCACTCTTGATGGGAGGATGAGCTCAAGGGATAAGGGGTGAAATCTCCAAGGTAGGATAGGATAGGATTTGAGACTTTCATCCAAGGTAAATGGTTAAAAAAACATGTGGAAGCTTCTGGAAGAGGAAGCTTCAAGATTCTTTTTATTTTTCTCGAATTTCTAGAATCAAAGAACCCCCAGTAGGGGGTAGCCTACTAGCTAGAGAGTTTGAAAAAGAGGTGTAAAAGAAAAATACAAATGTTCCTTTTCATTGATAGTCTCTTGAGTCCAAAAAGGTAGAAAACAATACTCAGGAGAACCTCTTAACCATGTTTGATTAAGGTATTCCTTTTTCATAGATAGTCTATCTTAGTTTGGAAAAGGGTTAAACTTATACTGAGTAGACATCTTTTCATTTATTTTAATGAGTTTGAAAAGAAAAGTGCTCGGAAATATCTTCATGTTTAGGGAGTCTAAAAAGAGCATAAAGAGGACTCCTCCTAGAGCAATGAGTAGTATATAGAGAAGCAAATGGCTCCGGTCATGATGGAACTCATCAACACATGTATAGGTCAAGAGGTTAAACAATAAGACCACTCATCACAATTGTTCCTTAGGAAAGAATAAAACAATCAAGTGGAAGTGTATGATCGACCAAGCATATGGTGATGATGGAATAAGAAAACCAAGGATCATATAGCAAAAATAGGCTAATATAAATGGAAATCACAAGGGATAGTATGAGAATGGTTTCATTTTTACACAAGCTTGAAACATGGGAAACTATGCTTGAGATCAGTTTCATTTTTACACAAGCTTGAAACATGGGAAACTATGCCTGAGATTGGATTCATTTTTACACAAGATTGAAACAAGGAAAAGATATGCTTGAAATAAGTTTGCATGCCCCCAGCATAATGACTCAATTCTAGGAAAATGCGCCCCCAAGCTTCAATTAATTCACCCAAGTATAGTATTGGTTACTAACAAGTGGATGGAATGAAGGTTCAATTACGATATCAAGTGAAAGAAACCACTGGGAATTTACAACATCTAACAAAGAATAAAATTGGAAGGGGATCTATTTCATTTTTAACGAGCTTGACACAAGAAAACAACTCTACAAATAACACCTTGTTTCATTTTTTAACGAACTTGAGACAAGAAAAAGAACTCTACTCTCGAACCTTGTTTCATTTTTTAACGAGCTTGACACAAGAAAAGGAACTCTACTCTGGGACCTGATCATGGCCCGTGGAAGGCCATGGCTTCCAAGTGGTTATCATCAGATGGGAGAAAAACACTCTATAAGGATACATATCAAGGGATTCACTGGAAATATCACGCACCAATGCTCCAAGTACATGATGCACTACATCACCTACTAGATCATCAATAGATGGGGGCAGCGAACTTGTTGCCACATAATTAATCTTTGGTGAAGGAGATATCATTGACATATAAGGACAATTTAGGGATGTTGGTTGATTTGGATTCAAATTAGGACTAACAAATGAAATTTGGTCAATGGTCATGATTCATACTTCATGCGCGAAACACATCATATGAAAGAGTGAAGAGACAAGAGATCCAATGTCATAAACATAGTCACACCCAAGGAGTAAATTAAAATCCAAAGGGCCTTGGACTACCATCACATATTTATAGACAATATTTCCTCCCAAAGTAATACGTAACTGATGACGGATCTGTAATGGTTGACTGGTTCCTCTGTTAAAAGCCAACAGATTCTGGGTAACACGCACAAGATACGGAGAACCGAAATATTTTCAGGTAGTTGAGGACAAAATACTAACAGACACACCTTCATCTCTGATTGCACTAGGTTCAAGCATACTATAAGCATGTACTATGATCTAGAAAGGCACGTAAGAGGGAAGATGATATCATGCAAATAGTCTCCAATCAAAGGAAGTGACCATACTATTTGGAGGGGATGTGATGGGAATGGAAGAACTACTCCCCTTTGTTATGGGAATGGGAGAACTACCCCCCTATGCTATGGAAACCAGAGAATTGTCCCCTTGTGTTGCTGGAATAGGAGGATTCCCTCCCAATCCAATGGAACTTGAAGAAGTAAGAACAACATGAGCGGTATGAAGTTCACTCTCTACAGGAAAGGTATGATCAACCGAAGGTGGAATCAAGTCAACAATTTTCTCAACCAATGGTTGGTCAGGAAAAAACTCATTGGATTCACATTCAGAGAGAGTGGGATTGAATGGAGACAGATTTTGATAAATCACTTCATCAACTATTGGAGGATTAGGCAAAAGCTTTTGATAACCAGACGAAATACGAGGCTGAGAAGCTATAAGGTTTTCCAACACTTCTTAGGCTTCATCCATGTAAAGAACAAGGTGAATAGGATGATTATCTTCACATAAACTATAGGGAATTTTGACTTTACCCATTTTCCCTTGGACATTACTATCATTAGTTGAAGGTTTGTCACCAACATGATCTCCATAGGCTGATGAAAAAGTCTGATGTGAGCTTGTTGACCACACTTTTAAGACCTTGGGAATACTAGGACAATCTCTAAGAAGGTGGTCACCGTTACATAACTTGCAAGGGAATTTAAATTTTCGGGGCTAATTGGAAGTCTCCTCCATAATAGTGGCATGGGTAGAAATGGTTGCTTGGTTTCCCCCTTACTTATTTTACTTCTTCTTCTTCTTCTTCTTCCCTTTCTTCTTCTTCTTAGCTTCCTGGTTACTAGAATCAAGACTTTCACTAGGAGAGGAGGAAGAAAGGGATTAAGAAAAAACAAGTGAAGAAGGAAAATGGTCAACTTTAGGACCAATTTGAGGTTGATACTGTTTAGATGGGTGATAACTTATTTGAGGAGGAGTTTGGACATTCGAAACCATAGGGGTCGAAAACAACCAAACTGGAAAACCAATGGTAAATCTGGGAAGGGACAATGTTGCCATATAAGGAGCACTAATATTTGCAAAATAAGGAAAAGGAACAGTATTTCCATCAGAGTGGTTTCCTTGATTGGTAGAATCAGTAACTTTTGCAATTAGTCTCAACCTAATATCTACTAAGGATTTGTTCCACGATAAGGATTTTGTTCCACGGTCAATTAATTTATTTTAGAAATTAAAAACACAAAATAAAAATAAAAAGGGGTAAACTAGGAAAAATGGTTTACCAAGCAAATATGAACTGCAATATACCACCTTGGAGAACCAAGGATTTACATATGGGAAGACAATCCCCTCGAATAATGTGCTCGATGTATCACTGTATACAAGGCAACTGACTTGGTTACCTATGGTGAGGATAGAAACCTATAATGGACTTCCAAAAAATACTTGATGGTACATGGAAATGCATTCTGCACTAGTGTTTTCTAATGCATAACCATTCAATGAGAGTGTTCTCGTATTCTTATCATGCATGGAGCGCCATCTAATATACCCAAAGGTATGTTGAGAACAAGCCATGCACTTGCGTACGTGGAATGAGATATAACCCCTGGAAAGCAACCCTGGTTAAAAATGACAACTCCCACATTTAAAGACTTCGGAACATGTCTCTAACCTAGAACTATATGTGTGTCGTTAAGTTTCAAATGCTCCTTAGGTTAAATGAGATAAATTTTAGAGATGATTTTGAATTATGTTTCGATTTCAAGGCTCAAAACTAGATGTCACCTGAACACACCTATGATGCAACTAATATGACAAAAATAACTCTTTTCATTTCCCTTTTAACAATGAAAGGCATAACCAAGTAGGGGAAGAAGAAATCAATCAATAATGCAACAAACAAGTGATGCAACATTCGATCTCGTCGAATTCACTATTCCAATAAAAATTAAAGCCCTATATTGGATGCAAGTAATTAATTTTATTTTCTTTTCTTTTAATGTTTCAAATGCGAAGAAACATATAAATGCAACTTGATCGCTCACGAAAAGAAACCACACACACTTTAACTGTAATGTAAAAGTTACTTTTCAAATTCAACAATCAATCTATGCATACAAACCCTAATTGACAAGAAGAAATAAAGAACGAAACAAATTCTTATCAAAAAGTTGATGAAACTCAGATGAGATTAACATTCATACATAATTTATCCCCTGCTCGATGATTGAGTGGGGTTTTCTTTTTGCAAAATGAAAGCAAAAACACACAATTTTACACTAGGGAATTCTAATTTCACACTCAAAACCCTAGATGAAATGCATGATGCATAAGATTTTTCTTTTTTATTTACACTTAATTTTCAGGTAAAAACAAATATATTTTCCTAATCATTGATAAAGGCAAACTTTTCAAAATGATGACTAGAACACCAATTCATTCAAGGATTCAATGATCAATCAAATCAATTCACTAATGACCTAATGATAAGAAAAAAGGAAAATCTAAACAAATCCTTATCAAAGGCACTCAAAGCAAAAATAAAACCAAATGAAGGATTTTGAGAGACCACAAGACACTCAGGACTCAAGGAAGACCAACTGCAACAAAGCTAGACAAAGAGAAAATTATACAAAAGAGAATTTGTGCATGAACACAGACCAACGCAGGTGCTAAAAGGGAACCAGTTCTCTGCAATGCAAGCACAAAGAAGGCTCAGGGGCATTGCAATGCTATGTCTCTATACCAGAGGGAGCACTATTCAGGAAATCCAAGGTTCTTACACAAAAATTGCAATTGAAACTCAATGAAAGGTATTCATAAGTCTATTCTTGACTGAGTAAGACAGTGAAGGTATGAAAAAGAGGTAAAAAAGCACTAAGGACAAGAAAACCACCAAGGGAATACATAGATCCCCAATATGGTTTCCAATTTGTTATACAAAATCTATGACTGCGGACATAAGTGTCTTCCCTAGGTTTTGTGGACTGACCTAGAACAACAAAAAGCAATGACTATAATGTCTTCCTTAAACTTATTTAACTATGGGATGAGGCCTACCTAGAATATGTCATAAGCTTTTGTCCTTTCTCGTCTTATACGCTCAAATGCTAGCTCTGATCACTAAAATTAGATCTTACACAATCAGACAACACAATCCAAGATCTACGACATCTATGTAGCATAATCCAATCTCTTCATTCAATAGATCAACATGGTATTGGAATCCATGAAATAACATAACATCACATATAGGAAAACAATATACTCCTTGTATTAATAAAAATGGAGAGAGTTACAACCAAATATAGATTTGATCTTGTAGAAGAGCTCCTCCAAGTTGACTTGTCCTTCCTTATCACAAAGTGTGCCTCTATGTCACCCTAATGCATGGTATAATGACTCTCACAACTAAAACATGAGGGTAGAATCTATCTCCAAAATCCAACCACTAAATTGTGGATGGCAGTAAATATATAGAAGAGGATGGTAGGTTAGGAATTCTTATCCATTTACCAATCTAGGCTTTAGATCCACTCCTGATAGGAGGACGAGCTCAAGGGATAAGGGGTGAAATCTCCAAGGTAGGATAGGATATGATTTGAGACTTTCATCCAAGGTAAATGGTTAGAACAAGCTCTCGAAGCTTCAAGATTCTTTTTATTTTTCCTCAATTTCTATAATCAGAGCACCCCCAGCAAGTGGCAACCTGTTGGCGATCAAGGTAGGTCTAGAGAGGGTCAACCTGCTGTTGAACGCAATCTCTTAAGGCAGCAGGGTGCGTTGGGCCCTAAAATCACTAAAATGAAGCAGTTAAAGGCATAAATTCAAGGATTAAGGAGATTCATTCTTAGGGATTTGTGCAAGGGTGATGACAATGGGTAAAATGATGTTGATTGATCTAGTTAATAGGCCTATTGACTAGATGTGACAAAATGGCCTATAACACTGGGAGAAGCTAGAAGCTTGATAGAGGGAAGAATTGGAAGACCCTATGTACAATGATCTATGGAGCAATTGGACATTGTTAGAGGCAATCATAAGTTCAGTGACATTGGATCAACAGTGCCATTTAGAAAAGATGTTTTGGTTAGCTGAATATGCAAACATTCTAAGGTTACATAACTACTTGTGATGTTGGGTTGTATTATATTCTTTCCACGTAGTTAACAGGGGGGTTTGAGGGGCACCCGTAACCCCACTTTATGGGGTCTGGGGCAACGCCTTGGAAAATTTTGGTTTTGGACCTTATGTTAGGTTGGGTGGACCCACCTATGGTTTTGTCATGATTTTCGCATATGTTTTTTGGACATGATGGTTTTCGGTCCATGGTATAGGATGCTTTGGCATGTATAAATATGTAATATAACATTGAAAGGAACATAATGAAAAATCAAGCTAGTAGTCCTGATTTTGGGACCCAGGGGAAAATCTCTGTGTATATGTGTTTTATGTGTTCTGCTCTCGCATTATTTATTTTCTGTGTTTTATAATTCATATGCAGGTAATTTTTGAATGGGGTTGAAACCTACATTATGTATCAAAGCAGATTTGGCTTCAAGGGGACGCCTTTGTTGTTGAGGGGTTTCGCTCGGGCCTGTGGTAGACCCTGTTCAGTGGGAGATCTACGAGATCGATTCTAGTGGTGAAAGAAGATGGCGAGCAGTGGAAAGATAGAGATCAAGAAATTTATTGGTCAGAGTTTTGAGTTGTGGAAACTCAAGATGGAGGATCTGTTGGTGGATAAAGATCAGTGGATCGCGGTAGATCCAGGTACTAAACCAACGGGAGTGTCCGATGAAGAATGGAAGAAGTTGGATCGGAAGGCAAAGAGCACAATACGATTGTGTGTCTCAGATTCAGTATTGTTGAATGTATCAGGGGAAGCTATAGCAAAGGCTTTGTGGGACAATTTAGGGACTTTGTACCAATCTAAGTCTCTAGTGAATAAACCGTTCTTGTGGAAAACGTTGTATAACTTGAGGATGAAAGATGGAGACTTGGTGACAGAGCATCTGAACGCATTTAATACTGTGGTATGTCACTTAGCATCTGTTGATATTAAAATTTTAGATGAAGATAAGTGCATTAGTTTGTCGTGTTCTCTACCAAATTCGTGGGATAGTTTGGTTATTGTAATAGGTAGCAATGCAACTGCCTTGCAGTTTGATGAAATAGTCTCAGCCTTGCTGACGGAGGAGATGAGACGCAAAAATATGGAGAGCCAAAATGGTGATGCCTTGTCTGTACGAGGACGGTCCCAGAATAGAAACAAAAATACTTCATCGAGTGGGAGATCTAAATCTAGAGGGAGATCTAAATATCCAGGAAAACTTGTAAAGGTGGTGTGTTGGAAATGCGGAAAGGAAGGCCACTTCAAAAGGGACTGTAAATCTAAAGCTCCTGACAAAGGAAAGGGATCTGATGAGGCTCCTTCTGCAGAGGCGAAAACCACCTCAGACGAAGGTCAGGATGTGTACTTGGCTTCTTCACGTACACATGTAGAGCATGAGGCATGGTTGGTTGACTTAGGTGCATCCTTTCGCTTCACTCCCCATAGAGAGTGGTTCCGTGGTGATGTCTTATTGGGGGATGACAGGAAGGATAGAATCATTGGTCGTGGAAAAGTAAAGTTTAAGCTACAAGGTGGAAGGGTTAGAACACTTCCGAGTGTTCTGCATATTCTTGCATTAGCCAGAAATCTGATTTCTGCTAGTAAGCTAGATGATGCAGGTGTAAGAACAGTGTTCGAGAAGGATACCTATAAGATGGTTCGAGGAGCACTGGTATTGATGTGGGGAGTTTGGATTGGAACTCTGTACAAGCTGCAAGGTAGCATTGTTGTTAATGGGTGCAACAATTCCATGGTTCCTGAAAGTGGAGCAGAAAATCTAGTGGTCTCTGGAGAAAAGACCATGTTGTGGCATCAAAGGCTTGGACATATTGGAGAGAAGGGCCTTCAAATACTTCATGGTAAAGGTATGGTAGAAGGTATGAGTAATAGCTCTCTGGATTTTGATTTCTATGAAAATTGTGTATACAGGAAGCAGAATCGGGTGAGTTTCCCCTCTGGTGGTAAGAGGGCAAAACATATATTAGAGCTTGTGCACAGTGATGTGTTTGGACCTGTGAAGGTTCCATCAATGTCTAAGTCTGTGTACTATGTATCATTTACATATGACTTCTCAAGGAATACATGGATATATTTCCTTAACAAGAAATCTGAAGTCTTTGATAGGTTTAAAGAATTTAAGGCTCTAGTGGAAAACCAGACAGAGAAGAAGATAAAGGTGTTGAGGACAGATAATGGTGGAGAGTTTTGCAGTAAGGAATTTTAATAATTCTGCAAGAAGTGTGGTATAGCACGGTAGAAGACTACTCCATATACACCTCAGCAAAATGGATTTGCAGAAAAAATGAACAAGATGTTGATGGAAAGGGCAAGAAGCATGCTCAGTGGTGCCGGGTTAGGACATGAATTATGGGCAGAGGCAGTGGATACTACATGTTACTTGGTCAACATGTCACCTTCATCAGCGTTGGAGGATAAGACTCCACAAGAGGTATGGACTGGTAAGAAACCCTCTCTTTCACATCTAAGGGTCTTCGGATGTGATGCATATGTACATGTTCCAAAGGAGAAAATAACAAAGTTCGATAGTAAATCTGAAGAGTTCATCTTTATTGGGTATAAGGATGGTTTAAACGGTTATAAGCTTTGGAACCCAGTAACAAGGAAGGTTATGTATAGTTGAGATGTGGTGTTCAAAGAGGTGAGAGATGTTATTAAACATGAAGTCCAACCAAAGGAACCTGAGAAGATAGAGTTTGAGCTAAAGGAGGAAGAATTAGACTCTACAGCAGAGGAGGAATTAGAAGATGAAGAGCCACAAACTCCGGCTGTGAGAAGATCAGTTCGAGAAAGAAGGAAACCAGAAAGGTATAGTCCATCTACTTTCTGTTCAACTTTTTCTTTGTTTGTTATTGATGATGATCCCAGAACTGTGAAGGAAGCAGTGGATTCAGAGGATGGAAAACTCTGGAAAGAGGCCATGGTTGATGAAATGGCATCTTTACACAAAAATGAGGCTTGGGATCTGGTGGAGTTTCCGGCTAGAAAGAAACCCATTGGCAGCAAATGGGTTTTCAAAAAGAAGACAAATGTAGAAGGAAAAGTGGAGAAATACAAAGCTCGACTGGTAGCAAAAGGTTATTCCCAAGTGCCGGGAATTGATTTTGGTGATATTTTTTCTCCTATTGCCAAGGTAACTTCTATTAGATTACTTTTATCTGTTGTTGTTGCTTTTGATTTTGAGGTAGAACAGATGGATGTGAAGACAACATTTCTTCACGGGGATCTAGAAGAGGATATCTACATGAAGCAACCTGAAGGCTTTGCGGTGAAGGGTAAGAAAGAACTCGTATGTAAGTTAAATAAGTCTCTGTATGGGTTAAAACAGTCACCAAGGATGTGGTATCAGAAATTTGATACATTTATATGGGGACTTGGCTTCACTAGAAGCAAAGCAGATCACTGTGTGTATTTGAAATTAATTGGTGGCCGTGTTATTTATCTGGTCTTGTATGTGGATGATATGTTGTTGGTTGGAAATGTCAAAGAAGTTATCTAGGATTTGAAGACCCAATTTTCCTCCAAATTCGACATGAAAGATCTTGGTGCTGCAAACTATATTTTGGGCTTGGAAATTAAAAGAGATCGGGCAAAGAGGAAGCTTTGGTTAAACCAGAGGAAGTATGTCGAGACAATATTGCAGAGGTTTAATATGCAGGATAGTAAACCGATGAAGGTTCCTATTCCTGTAGGTGTGAGGTTATCTGCTGAACAGTGTCCCAAGACACAAGAAGAGGAAGAGGACATGTCCCGTGTTCCATATGCAAGTGCAGTCGGTAGCGTGATGTATGAAATGGTCTGTACTAGACTAGACATTGCACATGTGGTGGGAGTATTGAGCAGGTTTATGTCAAAACCAGGGAAGGAGAACTGGACAACAATGAAGCGGGTTTTTAGGTATTTGCGTGGCACTAGTGATTATGGTTTGTGCTACCAAGGAAGACTAAGATTGGAAAAAGTGTTGGATATTCATGGCTTTGTTAATGTAGACTGGGCTGGAGATCTAGATCAGAGAAGACCTACAAGTGGGTATGTGTTTAACCTATCTGGAGGTGCAGTCAGTTGGATGAGTAAGAAACAATCTGTAGTGGCACTGTCAACTACAGAGGCAGAATACATGGCAGCCACTCATGCAAGCAAGGAAGCAGTTTGGTTGTAGAGATTGTGTTCAAGTATGGGATTAGTACAGGAAGCTATAAGGATAGACTGTGATAGCCAAAGTGCAATTTTCTTGGCAAAGAGCCCCACATATCATTCAAAGACAAAGCACATTGATGTTCAGTATCACTTTGTGAGGGATATGATAGAAGTCAAAAAGGTGTTGGTGGTAAATGTGGCACTTTGAAGAATACTACATATGCATTAACAAAATCTGTGAGCTCTAAGAAGTTCTCTTGGTGTAGAGAGACAATGGGCATTTCAGGGTTGGAAAAATGACTAAGCTCTCTTGTGGCCCCCTGTGGAAAGAAAACAACAAGTGGGAGAATGTTGGGTTGTGTTATATTCTTTCCACATAGTTAACAGGGGGTTTGAGGGGCACCCATAACCCCACTTTATGGGGTCCCGGGTAGCAACCCAAAAAAATTTGGTTTTGGACCCTATGTTAGGATGGGTGGACCCACCTATGGTTTTGTGCATGATTTTCGCACATGTTTTTGGGATGCAATGGTTTTCGGTCCATGGTATTGGACGCAATGGTCTTTGGTCCATGGTATTGGATGCTTCGGCATGTATAAATATGTATTATAACATTGAAAGGAACATAATGAAAAATCAAGCTAGTAGTCCCGGTTTTGGGATCCAGGGGAAAATCTCTGCGTATATGTGTTTTATGTGTTCTGCACTCGCATTATTTATTTTCTGTGTTTTAGAATTCATATGCAGGTAATTTCTGTATGGGGTTAAGAGCTACATGTGAGTAGTAGAAGAGGTGGAAAAGGACCTTCCAGGTGTTTAGGGTATGTGGACCAAAAGATTTGAGTTGAGTGCTCCTTTAGCAAGTAATTCAAGTGTATCTTGTTCAAGGGTAGATTGAGTGTCATAAGTTATTTTTTTTTTCTCAATTGGTCTACTCCTATTATTTATACAAAAGTGTTACAGTGAGGTAGCGGCCTCAAAGATTCTTGCTATGAAGTTGGCATTTTGCAAAATAATTCTTGGCATCAGCCAGCGGAAGACTTACAACAGAGTTTTTAACTTCCAGGAACATTGGCCATTCCAAAAGACTCCAAAACTAACCGTACAGTGATCCATTGCTAACATAAACAAAACAATAACAGACTCCAACATGTGAAGTGGACAGAGACCTGAAACATGCACGAACACAGTGAATCAAAAGGGAGGCGAACTCCTTCTTCAGATGCAGAACAAAAACGGAGGCACGAGCTGGTTCATTCGTCATCTGAGGTAGACGGCTGTTCCTCAACGATCCAGCACCCAAATTGATCTGAGTCATTTGAGTCAGACAGATGGACCTCTGAGCCTGAAGGCTCTCCTCTTGCTGGCGCGCTCGAACCTGCATTGGCTTCAATATTCACCGTGGAAAGGCCTCCTGTGACTTGGCACTGGTTAACATTTGGATTTGCCATCCTCTGATCTATGGGAACCCCAAGATGAGCCACTCCCGAACCCCTGGCATTCTCACACTTTTCAATTGTTACCAAGACTATGAAGGAGGAGTTTGCCAGGGAACACGGAATGTGGAAATAGGCAGTGGGATGTGCATTATGCTCACAGTCTTCGATCCTAGCTCGCCCTCTTCCCCTGCCCCTGCCACTTCTGGTGGCTGGATAATTGAAGTGACCGAACTCCAATGCATTTGAGGATGGGTCTGAGGTGGTGGAGGAGTGATGATGGGTGGCACGACCACAAGAGCCGCCTCGCCTACTCCCCATTATGAGCCTTTCTCGCTGCATAGTGATAAACCGAGAAGTGACAGAGGGGTGAATGCACAGAGGGAGATGACTGAAAAACGAATGCTCAGAGAGAAGCGGAGACGGAGCCCAGATGAAGCTGTGAGCCCCTGGAGCCGGAGCCGAGTGGAAAACGAAGATAGAGAAGGCTCTTGAAACCCAGCCGAGACAGACTAACAGACACAAACTAACAGAGAGGCTCAGAGAGTCGCTCAGAGCAGCGACCTTTATGGAGTTGAAGGCTTGCAATGGAACCGCAGGAGTGACGAAAAGCCTGAGAGCCATCGCGCAGTTAACTAGGAGCCTGAAGGACAACATTAATGCTGCCATTAATAGAGGTGTGCGAGACCAGCTCGCCGTCCCATAACCATAACCAGTGGCGCAATTGGGCTGCCACCTGCCCACTCGACGCGCCTCCATCGTACCCTTTAGCCTATCAATCACCCGCATCCGGGATTAAAATTGGGTGAATCCGTCAGAACGCTCTCAGGCCTTCACCGTGTGGAACTGGAAATGTCACAGACGGGACGTTCATCGGGAGAGGGATGGGAGTGGAAACCCCCAGCCATCACAGCATTCGCGCTCTGGCCCGAGAGCCATCGTTCATCTTCCGGATTTTTGTGCTTGTCTGAATAGGAATCTACGCAGACTTTGACGTACAACCTATAGAACAGATCCTGTTCAAGTAAGGTCGTGAGTGTCATAAGTTATTGATCTCAAGCCCTAGTTACTATTTTATCATGGCTAATTATAAGGAATACGATCCCTATTATGAGAGACCTATCTTTGTAGTATTAAAGTTTGTAATTTCTCTCATGTACTACAGTGATTCACTGTTGTATGTTTTCTATTGTGCAAAGTGCTTGTGTTGTGGCATTTTAGTGTGTTTGTGATTGTGTCTTAGACATAAACATGATTCTGAAGTGCTTAGGAAAAATAAACACTGTATTAGAGCTACTTTGAAGGGACAAATGAATCAAAGTGTGCACAACAAAGAAACTTAAGAGGTAGTTGTGAAATTGTTTAAAACATGGAGCAGAAGGTTCGACTAAGAACATGGAAATGTGGTCTTCACTGGTTAGGTGACAAGATAGGTTGGGAGTTCTAGTGGATTGGTGGTGAACAATAGTTTGTTATGTAATAGATTTCAAATAATGGAATTTTGATGACTCATCAAATATTGGGGTGTTTTTCCATGAACGAGTCAGCTTCATCTGAAGGACAAGGTGATGGTAAGCTAGTATCTTCATTGGGTTGTGAAGTTGCACATCATAAATTGGAATCATTTTCACGTGAGTTATTTGACTCAAGAGGATGAGATCGCTTGGTGAGTTGAATTGTGGTGGTCTAGAGTGATTGGACCTAGTGTTCGAACGCAACTCAAGTTGAACTTGAAATGACAAAAGTTCAGTAGCAAAGCTTTTCAGGAAAATAGAGTGAACTAGTGGACGTTGTGTAGACTCAAAGGGAGTCTAGCTTTAGAGGGAGGTTGTGAAGGAGTGTCATCTTCCGTATGGAATTTTGAATCTTCAAGTAGTCACCAGATCGAGGTAGGGAAACTATGATGCATATTGTGGTTCATTCTATAGGGTATGTTGTAGTGGTGAACACTTGATATAAGGCTAGTGTGACCGATACTTTCGAGTGGTGGAAGTACCTCCCTCACTAAGAGGGAATGGTGAAATGAGTAGCTTGGGAGGTACTCCCAAAACCCATTGGGTACTGGGTCTATGAGGAGTTGACCCACAAAAGTGGTTTCTGGGAGATGTTCACAAGAAATGGATTTTGTACCCAAATTTGTGGGTGCAAGACCAAGGTGAAAAATATTTTTTTAATCATTTTTTGCATGAGGGGAACCCTTGAAGGGATAAGGGGAAACTAAGGCATCGACTATGTGGTGAAAGAACCAACGAAATAATTTTATCTCTTATGATTGGTGGGTTTGTATGTGTAGGCTCAAGTTAGCTTGGCCTACATGACACAACCCTTGGTGAGAAATGACACCACCATAGAAACTTATAAGAAGGGATGACGATGAGTTCATTGGAGAGAATCCAAGATAGAATTCTCATGTGATTTCTACGTAAGGAAGAGAGCATATATCTCTGCGATCCGTAGACATTAAGGAGGGATGAATCTTGAACATGTGCGGTGTATCATCTGACAATTGATGGATGAGTTTCCCTAGGAGGAGGATGTGAACCACTTTTAGTTTTCTTCCCTTCCATAGGTTTTCTAGGAGGCAACTTTCGATGGAGGTTCATGCCCTAGTTAGGGTTATTTCCATGGATACTCAACTGTTATGTTTATATCCTGAAGTCTATGACAAGTGCACTAAAGTTCCATGCTAGAGGGAAAGGTCGAGACCCTTAGGAAGAGACCATAACTCTGTGATAAGGTTGTTGATCTATGTTCATATCTTTGTGTTATGATCTAGATATTAGGGAGGCCAAAATCTGCCTCAAAGAGTGAACAAAAGTGTGAGTCCTTAGACAAAGGAGAGGATGATGTAATGTGTGGGAAGAAGGGCCGACTAGGAGTAGAATCAAGGAGAAAGGAGTGATGAAGGTGATTGAAGTATAATGTCTTTCTAATATGGTTTTGGACCTCCGTTGTAGGATACCTAAGTTCTATGTAATTTAAGGAGACAAATTACAAACGTGTGGGTTGCCATGCATGCCCTAGATCAATCATCTTAAGTGTGTTAAGAGACTATGTGTGCATTGAACTGAGAGGCCCTAAAGGAATTATATTTTGGAGCAACAAAATTCAGTTAAGAGGATTGGTTTGTGTGCCCTAGTTCAATGAAATTAGTGATAAGGAGGAAGGTTTGTAAATCCCTAAGTACAGTGAGTTTGGTGTAGTAAAATACTATTGTGAGGGATGATCTTTGAGGCCCTAAGTTTATTCATCTAAGGGGAAGTTAGAGGATTGATAGAGGGAAGACCTTCAAGGCCCTAAGTTCAACATTTTTTGAGAAACTAGAAGGTTAGTAGAAGGAATAATTGGAAGGCCCTATGAATAATGATCTAAGGAAAAACTAGACATTGTTAGAGGGTAGCCTATGTTCACTGTCATTGGAGCAACCATGCCATTGATAGAAGTTATTTTGGTTAGTTGAAGATGCATGCATTCTAAAGTTGTAGAAATACTTGTGAGTAGTAGAAGATGTGGCAAAGGACATTCGAGGATTTCAAGGTACATGGATCGAAAGGGCTAAGTTGAGCACTCATTCAACAAGTAATTCAAGTGTATCTTATTCAAGGGTAGATCGAGTGGCATAAGTTGTTGATCTTAGGCCGTAAATTTTCTTGTATCAGGCCTAATTATAAAGGCCATGATCCATGGTACGGGAGCCCTATGTTTTTTGTATTAAATTTTGTAATATAGCAAGTTTCGGGTTGAAAATTTCTCTTGTGATCTGCATTGATTCACTGTTGTACATTTCCACTGTGCAATGTGTTTGTGTTGTGGCATTTTAGTGTGTTTATGATAATGTCTTAGACATAAACTAGATTCTGAAGTGCTGAATAAAAATCAACAAACCAAAATGGTTGTCCAAGATTAGTACATTGGTGCTAAACTTACAAAATCAATTCCTAAATTTCTTTGAAAATATATATCTTCCATAGGAAAAAAAATTGTAATTTCTATTCATTTTGTAGAAATTATTCAAAATTACATTTTGTATATACACACATGCTATTTGTATTCCATAATGTTTTGAATATCTATTTTGTAAGCTTGTAAGCTTCTTTTACATACTTTTCAACTTTTGCCCAAAATTTAATAAGAGCGCTTTTTGGATAATTACATAAAAAAAGGTGAGAATTATGTTTTTCACTCTGCTAGGAGATGCGGTCTAGCAGACTGTAAAACAAAAAACATATAAAAAAATTCATTGTTCAAGAAGATTAAGTCCTCTCTTCCTAAGTAAGTGTTATCTCAAAATCAGACCCTGATAGGCTGCTGATCAGGAAGACTTTGGGTAACTATTTCAAACCAACTTTTGGTTGAGGCTTAGCCTCCCCAACCTGAGAGGTCTCTCTCACAAGATTAAAGATTTGGATAACGAATAACATGGCTAACTCTATGGATTGAAATCAAATGAAAATGTATAAATGGTTGAAATTCCAATCAACAAGCATCTATTGGGCTATGGAGTCAGAGTATGTTTTAGTACAACAACAGATCAGCTTACATGGAAGTCAGGGCATAAAGAGTTTTAATCTACTAGCAAAACAGAGACATGATATAGGAAACACAGTCTATGAACACATGAAGGAAGTTAGAGAATTATCAATGGATTCTAAGTAACATGTGTTCATACCACTGCAAGTGAGAAAATGAAGAAATCCATGAGGAAATAAAACACATAAAACCCTCTATGAATCCTGAGTAGTAAAGCCAAACTTTTGCATTAACATAAAACATACAGTGTTCTGCAATAACATAATATGCACTGTTTCTCTTGAAATTTCCAACCTTTAATACATTAGTTCTTCTCCCATATATAGAGTTCATGTAGATTCCTTCCTCCAGCATGAGGGGAATTCGAATTCCTTCTAATTTGACACCTATTGACACTTAAAACTAACTATTTAATACAAAAGATAGCTAACTAGGAGTCCTAGAGACCTAATACAACTACGAGTGTAACTCCTTGTTATGATTACAACAACCTTATCTAAAAATTTAAAGCATTCTTTGAAACCTAAAACTCCATGAATTCGAATTTGATGGTGCTCATAACCTTCCAGCTGGCCCTTGATGACTCCTCCTTTTGTTGTTCCTAGAAACTAGGAGACTGTCCCTTGCTCTATTCTGGCTGAAAAATAGGTCTTGGGACAGAGCTCATAACTTCTCATAAAAAATGTATTTTTAAAAACTAAAGCTTTTTTGAACCAATCCATGCTGAACAAAAACCTCTCTTGGTGTTTTGAAACATCTTTCCTACCACCCAGAATGAATCTTTGAAAAACAGGTGTAAAATATGCTTGTGAAAAACTGCACCTACAGCAGTTTCGTAGCACAAGTTTGATCATTCATTTCTCTCAAATCATAATGGATTTGAAGAAAGTGGAAGAGGTTTTTGTACTTCAGTATCTTAGGAATGAAAACCTCTTTCACTTTTCAGAGATGAGTTTTTAACTGCTCATAAACTCTTCTAGAAATTGACTGGTAAAAACAAGGAGAGAAAGTTCCTCCTTTTTTGCTTTTGGTCTCCACAAGGATCTTCGAAATCAATTATCCCTGTTGTTCTTCATAAAATTGCATTGGATTATCTTGTTTTACATACACTGCAGACTTGGCCCATGTATATGTGAAAACAAAACCCTTTAATGCTGCCTGATGCATCATGAACAAAACTAGCTATGAATAATGACCATTTTATAACACATAGCTTTAGAGTTCATATATGTCCTTCTTCTGCTTGTTCTGCCTTTGCTGGATGCTCATACTTTGTTAATGATTTTCCCTTTGTCACTCTCAATTGATCAACTGAATTATAACATGCAGCTACAGCAGTTTCCTAGCGCGCTACGAAACTGCTGTGTAATTTTCAAAATGCAGTTTTAATGCCAAAACTTGACCATCTTGAACTTCTTTATCTTGAAATGTCCATTTTCGTGTGCCCTAAATCTGTTCAACACTGAGTGCAGAGGAACCACTCTTTAAGGAAAACTTCAAAAAGGTAAATGATCAAACTTTAGGACTAACCTTGTTTGCTGTGTGATTTTCCTTAGCTAAGGAAATCCTTTCTGCTGGCTTAGTTGTATCTTCAAATCCTTGATTTGCCTCTTCATAATTCTGGTGTTGGGTCTAAGCCTATTATTAATCCATCTGGTGTATCTTGCCTTGCTTGAATTTGATGAAGATTTCTGATCTCTAATCACCATGGGCTTGTTTTCTCAAACTAAGAATTGCATCAAATGTCTATTGCATGAACGCGACCAAGATCAGCATGAATATGTCCAGGATCAATTAACTCTTCCCTTACCTTCTCTCTTTGAAATTTTGTCAGTGATAACAGTAAGGAGACCCCTATTGTTGGGACATAGAAAATGTATGTTTTACCCTCATATTAGCTTAATTAATCATCCATCTTCATATGTTTATCTTCAATTTAGAAAATAATTTAGAGGAAATGATTGCAGAAGCTAGATAAAATCAACCATTAACAAATTGTGTAATTTTGGCTAATGCACGCTATTTTTATATGTAAGGAAGTGAATTGAATGATTTTTGTTCAAACGATAGAACAACAATGACTAAGAAAGGAAAACGGACAATATCTCGATTATGAAGGCCAGTGGAAGACTACGAGAATAAAGTATATTTTGTAATGAAATTAGATTGTTGGTTGCGAAATCCTCAAGATCTCCTGATCTGGAGGATTCACTTCTATCCTTTGGTCTCTCATAGGTTATATAAAGCCGACAGGCGAAATAGAACAGCTAGCTAGAAATTTGGAGATTGTAATTGTTCACTATGGACATAGAGGATTCTCAGTACGGTGATGTTGTAACTTTATTATCGAGTTTAATGAAGAAGACTATGTTTTACCTGTAATCATATTATGAGTGTCTTCCAGTAGTGACTTTTGGAAACTCTAGGCCCAGTCGATAGGAGATTTACTGCTTTAATTGTGACATACTCATTTCTGTTTACTCTTGCAATTGTTATTCCCGTTATTTCATTAAATTAGAATTATTCTGACTGATGTAAGTATTGATTGTTACGATTTAGCTTTGACGTTCAAACTAGATTCTAGATCTTTCTATGTTCACAGCTGCGTGTTAATATTTGGTGAATTCAACAGATTAGTTAACTATTTGATTGTTGTTCATTCTAAGGTAGTGTCATCAAAAATCTTAAGTTTACAGTTGTTTTTTTCAATTAAAATCTTGAATAGTGCTTGTTGTTAATTTGTTGTAGCTTTCCTTTCTTGTTGAATGAGTTATTGTTGATGTTAGTTGGCCAATCTTCTAAGAGTGATTCCTTTTACTTGTATTCAGATTCAGTTTTCTACATAATAGATTGAAATATATTTGTGAATACTTTAGGGTTTGCTTTCATATTTGCTTTGGATTGAACTTTGACAATTAGATATTAATTATTGCAACGATTCTAAATAATTTCATTCTGAATTAACATATGAATTCACTTGCGTAGACAATGCTGAACACTCTTGAAATAAACAAACTTACCCTGGTTTGATAATTAATGTAGGTATTAAGATTTCTTTTAATAGTCATCTTAGTGCACCAACATTTTGGCATCGTTGCCGGGGAGAGTGTTTCAAAGTGATTTCTTTTTATTTTTCTTGTTGTAAAAGAATTGGGTTTTAAAAATGGGAGGTAAGAACCTATGTAACTAGCAAGTAAAGTGCTTGCTCATCAGCCTGCTTTTCAGCAAATGCATAGAGGTTAAATAGGAGTAGGGGTTTTTTTAATGAATGACTAGGAATAAAAAGATAGAAAAAGATCAGAACCCCCCACCCAAATCCATAAAACCCAAGGGATCAGTGAACCTTGGAAGATCAACTTTTATAGATGAAATCATAAGAAAAGCAAAATCTCAGGCATCAGTAGGACCCCAGACTATATCTGGAAAAATCCCTACCATAATCCCTCAGGCAGCAAGCTCACCATCTACAGCCTACGCTGAGATTCATAGCCAAACTGGAGGATCTTAACAGAGCTTTCGGGTCACTAATAATTTATATTTTGATCCTTCACAAGAGGGAAAATCATGCAATTTCAGAGAAGGAGAGGGAGAAACTAGTGGAACTACTAAGGCAGAACCACAGTTGTCTGAACTAGGATCTCCTGTGATCCTAGATCTAGGCAGTGCCGCAAAACTGCCTCGGATTGAAAATACTCCACTTACTCAGATAGCATCCCCTGAAGTCCCTGAAGGATATTATCACACTTTCGACCAAATGTCAAATCAAGTACTTGAAGGTTAGACCTTGACATTGGAATACCCCATAGTCGACCCAGTAGCCAATGCCCCGATTAAATCTATTCCCTTGCAAAACATCCCAACCTTTCATGGGATGACCATAGAGGATTCAAATGCCTTCTTATTCAAGTTGGTGTCCTGCGCAGAGGATATGAGTATACCACCGATCCTCAAAAACTGAAGTTGTTCCCTTCGACCCTAAAAGGAGCAGCTTTGCGATGGTTTATGGCTTTAGGAAAATGCACTATTAACTCTTGGGATGGCATGAAAACTTCTTTTCTCACAACATATCAAGACTATTGTAGGACTAGGGAATTAAAAGACAAAATATTTAAGATGTATGCGAAGGATAATCAAACTCTAGAGGAATATGTCAAATGGTTTCACTACAATTTGCAGAGATCCCCTCACTCCACATTACTAAAAGAAGTCCTGAAAGCCATCTTAATCAAAGGAATGAAAGAAGAATGGATATAAAAATTTAGATTTGATGGGAAAGGGAGACATTTCTCAAGAGGATTATGATGAAATTGTTCACTTGTAAATCAGGTGTTTGCAAGGTAGCACACGCACCAGATCAAGAAGCTGAGATCCTATGGCTAGAGGAAGCAAACAGCCCATTGGAGGTGTAACAGGAATGGAAATCGGTAACCTACTGGAGGACTTCAAGAAAGACATCCTGGGCACCCTTACAATGTAGTTGGATGTCCTACGGCCAAACAAAAACAAGCCTTGGCATAATAGAATTTGGTCATTTTTTGCTCACACTATCGGAAGAAGCATAATCAACGGGAGTGTCCATTGGACATGGTACAGACATGCGCTATCTGCACCAAGGACCATGCCACCGATTAGTGTCCATCACTTCCAGGGCTGAAATTAGTTTTTAAAGAAGAAGAAGAAGAGATAGAACCAGTATACTTAATGAAACTGTGTCGATAGTGGCAAGGCTGACCTACAGGTATGTCACAAGGAACATCTCATTTCTTTCCTTCTTCGTTAATCAGCAACAGAATTCCGGAATAGCATGGCAAGGTCAATCACCTTTCCCGAATTGGTAGTCCCAACCATTTCCTATGTAACCTTGGCCAACTTAGTCCTTTCTAGGTAATGGTTGGCCAAATTCTCCTTTTACTCCTTTTTGGCAAAATAATCTATACCCATCCCAGTGGCCTGCCTTTACTTCACAAAATTTGAACTAGTCTCCGAATTGGCAGCGACCAGTAGGGATAACGAATTCATCTATGGGGACATGTCCTCAACCTCAACCCAAATTATCAGCCCCATATCCATTACATCAAAATTCTCATCCCCTTCTACGTCCCCAACTACTAGCTCAAACAAATCCAAACCCCAATAACAAACCAGTTTAGCTGATACGAATCGTTGAAAACGCAGACCTTGAGACCGAACAAAAAGAATGCAATGAACTTAGGCTGAGGTCAGGACGCATTATCACTCCTGAGGAAGACAGACACTAGCCACCAATTGAGTTAGAAACATCACTTGTAAATACACCATTGACTGTAACTAAAACATAAATAAAATAGGGAGAAGACACAGTTGAACATAAAGATCCTGAAAAACTTGCACTTACTTCTCCCTCGTTCCCTGAAAGATTAACAATACCTAAACCAATTGTTTATCCAGATTTTGATCTCGTAGGGGAACTTACAAATATTTTCATTAAAATTCCTCGCCTCCAGGCCATCCAAGATATTCCTATTTATGCTAAAACAATTAAGTAACTATGTGTGAAAAAGCATGTGAGGAAAATAAAAGCTTCACCAACTATCCATGTCGTAGGGACTTTGTTTGATTTAATTTTGGGCAGGGAAACACCAATAAAATATGAAGATACAGGGAATCCCATAGTTACAATCCAAATACATGGCTGCTTCTTTCGAAACACACTAGTTGCTTTGGGCGCAACCATTAACATCTTAACCGTAGAAACTTGTGTGACACTTGGTATCACAACTCTGGAACCAACCACCACCCTACTAGAACTCGCTAATCATTCGGTGGTATGGCCAGAGGGAACTTTATAGGACATTACGGTTTCTGTTGATTCATGGGAGTACCTAGTGGATTTTCTAGTTATCAACCCAAAATGTCGATTAGATGGGAACCCTTTAATTTTGGGCCAATCTTGGCTGGCTATAGTTGATGCTTATATAGAGTGTTGCGTGGGCAAAATGACCATTGCTAAGGGAGACATTGTAAAGAATATCATTTTATATCCTCCTGCCAAACCAAGTCTGCGCATTGTAAAAATACATAAACAACCACCCACATACCTGCAAGAAAGTATTCGTTCACTACTTACAATAGCAGAAGTGTTGGAATTCAAGGATTAGGCTGAAGATGATGTAATCAATAACTTTATTAATCAAAGAACCATTGTGAATAATGTAAAATGTCAAATGTTAAAAGAAATCCTTGACAATGAAGCCTTGGAAGACCCTTTGAAATATACTGATGATCAACATATTTCGACAACTGCCGTTCATAATAGCAATCCTGTTGAAATTGAACCGGGCATGGTTTTAAATATCAATGATAGTCTAGACAGTGACCAACAACAAAAGCTCATCCAAGTTCTAAAAAATTATAAAGGGGCTTTGCTTGGGACTATCCAGACATGAAGGGCATAGACCCACAATTATGTACGCATCATGTCTACACCAAAAAGGATGCTCGTCCTATCCAGCAACCTCAACGGAGACTAAATACACATCTCAAAGATATTGTAAAAGAGGAATTACAGAATTTTTTGGACGTGAATTTTATTTATCCCATTTTTGATAGTAAGTGGGTCTCTTCGCTGGTAATTGTTCCCAAGAATAGTGGGAAGTGGCGTATCCGTGTGGATTATCGCGAATTAAACAAAGCCACACAGAAAGATCACTTCCCTCTTCCATTTATTGATCAAGTCCTTGACACACTGGCAGGGAAGCAATTCTTCTCCAGCTTCAGTAGCTAAATTAGATCCATATCACCCCTAAAGACCAAGACAAAACCACCTTTACCTACCCATGCGGTACATTTTCCTACAAAGTGTTACCGTTTGGCTTATGCAATGCCCCAGCTACAATTTAGAGGGCCATACTCAGTATCTTTGCTTATCTAATAAATGAAGGACTTGAAGTTTATATGGATGACTTTACCCTGTATGGGGACGACTTTGACCAAGTGCTATAGACAATAAAATGTGTTGGAATGATGCATTGCCACCAGGCTGTGTTTAAGTAATGTCAAGTGTCACATGATGATGACAGAAGGCATAATCCTAAGACACTACATTTATGCGGCTGGGATACAGGTAGATCCAGTGAAGATAGAGGTAATTCTCCTACTACCTACACCCTGTACTCAGATGGAGGTACGTAGATTCATTGGATATGCAGGTTACTATCACAGGTTCATAAAAAAAAATTTCACAAATTGTTACACCTTTGTATGCTTTAACAGGAAATGTTGAATTTAAATGGTCTGATAATTGTGACACAACTTTTATATATTTGAAGAAATTAGTTTCGACAGCACCAGTATTGCATGGACCCAACTGGGAGCTACCCTTTCATATCTCTACGGATACGTTAGATGCAGAAATAGGCGTTGTCCTCGGCCAAGAGGAGGACATAAGGCCTTATGATATTTATTATATCAGCAAAAAACTTACTGTTGCCGAACTTAATTATACAGTAACATAAAAGGAATTTCTAGTTGTCGTTTATGCCATAAACAAATTTAGACATTATATAACTGGGTATCAATTTTTTATATATACTAATCATTCAGCCATTAGATACTTAGCTAACAAACCAATTACAAATGATCAAGTGACTCGCTGGCTGTTACTTTTTCAGGAGTTTGATATCACCATTAAAGACTGTCCAGGGAAGGAAAACCTAGTCGCGGATTTTTTGTCTCAGGTTCCAAAGATAAATGATCTGCTAGCTGTGGATGGCTATTTTCCAGACGAAAATTTGTTTGTCGTAACAGTTAAAATGCTCTGGTATGCAGATGTAGCAAACTATCTAGCGGTGGGAAAGTTGCCCAGACACTTGACAGCAAGGGAAAGGAAACATATCTTCCAATGCAGTGCCCGATTTTCTTGGATTGGTGGATACCTTTTTCATACAGGTTCTAATATGTGTCTATGCAAATGCATTCGTGAATATGAAATCTATGACATCTTGAAGGACTGCCATGATGAGCCCTATGGAGGACACTTCACAGATCGCAGAACTTGGCACAAGGCACTACAGATGGGCTATTATTGGCCCACCATTTTTAAAGACACTAAGAAATATGTCCAGGCTTGTGATAGCTGCCAAAGGATGGGTTGTCCTGGTCAATATGACGAAATTCCGTTGCAACCCCAATTGGTAATAGAACCTTTTGAACGATGGGCATTGGATTTTGTTGGCCCATTTCATCCACCATCAAACCAAAAGGCCTACATACTGGTTGCTACAAACTATGTAACAAAGTGGGTAGAAACAGTAGATTTTCCAAGAGCTACGGAAGAAGTCGTAATTAATTTCCTTTTCGGGTTATTTTTGCGGTATGGGTTACCTAGGGAAGTGATAACAGATGGAGGGGGGGAATTTGTAGGACATAAGATTACAGCCACTCTACGGAACCACGACATCACACATAGAGTCACTTCCCCATGTCACTCGCAGGCAAATGGGTAGGTTGAAGGCACTAATAAGGTCATCGCAGCAATTTTGACCAAGATAGTTTCGACACATCGGCGGGACTGGGTTGCTAGACTACCAGAGGCCATGTGGGCCTATCGCACAACTTGGTGAAATACTACTAGATATTCTCCGTACCAACTTGTATTTGCAAAGAACCTATTTTTCCTATCGAATTTGAAATAAAGACTCTTAGAACAGCCTAAGAAGTGGGATTGGATCTGACAGAGGTGCAAACTAAATAACTTCAACAAATAAATAAATTGGATTAGGCTTGACTACTTTCTCTGCAATGCACCGTAATCATTCAGTAGCAAAAGGATAAGTGGCACAAAAGGCTTATTAAAAAGAAGATGTTTCTGAAAGGAGACTGGGCACTCCTCTATGATTCCAAATTTCAAGACTTTCCAGGTAAGTTACAGACAAGGTGGCTTGGCCCATATGAAATTCAAGAGGTGCACAATAATGGCACTCTCATTCTGACCACCATTGATGTGTCTGGCCATTCTTTCCGGGTGAATGGATGTCAGGTATATCTTTATCATAAACCACTCACCAAAGAGTCTTTTTGCCAACAGGTATGTGATGATCCCACTATGAAAATTTTAATTGTAGGGGGTAATGACCCGACAGCTTTACTTTCATAAAAGCTCATCTCTCTTCAGTTGTAAATAATGTATATACTTTTTCTTATGGTTGGTTGTAATTTATTTTAGATAGGCATCACTATGTAAATATGGGGATTTCTCTTGTTTTCTTGGTGTGTTTAATAAATTTCCGTTCAATCAATTAAAAAGCTGCGATTTTATTTTTGTGCGTTTGTTGTTCAATCAATTGAACAGTTGTTGTTCAGTCAATTGAACAGTTCTTGTTCAAAGGAATGAACAACTCCAATTTTCTTTTTTGTGTTTTGTGAACAATTGTTGTTCAATCAATTGTTGTTCAATCAATTGATATTCAATCAATTGAACAACTTTTGTTCAGTCAATTGAACAAATTCAATTTATTTTGTGTCTTTGTTGTTTAATCAATTAAACAGATGTTGTTCAATCAATTGAAAAGTTGTTGTCAGTCAATTGAACAGCTTCGATTTCTTTTGTGTGCTTGTTGTTCAATCAATTGAACGACCGTTGTTCAGTCAATTGAAAAACTCTGATTTCTTTTGTGTGTTTGTTGTTCAATCAATTGAACAACTGATGTTCGGTTGAAATAACAACTACGATTCCTTTTTCTTAAGATCAGTAATTGTTGTTCCATCACTGCTAATTTCTAATCAAACTGCCATTTTTCTCTTCCATGTTTTCTTACCAAAACCATATTTTTAGATCTGGAATTTGTACCAAAAATAAAGGAAAAACGGTAATACTAATAAAATTATGATTTGTAAAACCTTTGATGGTTATCTTTATTCCAAAACTGACCTAGTTCATCTATGTAATGACTGGTTGAATATCTTCTCTTTAGACATACCCTAAAATGATTCACTATCTTAGTACCATGTTGGTCTATCTTTCACACTTTCAATTGATAATTCCCTTTGGTATGATGATATAGGGATAAAAGCATAACTTTCATTGGAATTGTTTTACTTCTCATGCCATCCCTAACTCTTAAGGAGTAAATGAGCCTCCCTCCCTTTACAATAAAAATATGAAAATATGAATACAAATATTCTTAAAGAGGATAGGGGGTCTCATCACAAGCCAGCCTACCATGAGCATAAGGGTGTAACAAGTGACATTCCATTATGGCTACCACACTAGGGTAATGACCTTCTTGACAATCAAAACTGTCATAAGGGCAGGATGTCTCATCACAAGTCGACCTGATCACTTTTTTATATCCTAGTGAATTGCACTATGATTATCTGGTTACCATGCCAACATAGTGGTCTCTTTATAACAATGAAAAAGAAAACAATCTAATACTAAGGGAGGACTTTGGCTCATTTTTGGGTTAAAAAACAACCTTGTCGAGACTATGAATGCCTGCTGGTAGCAGTGGCTCTACTTGTGGTATTGAAGTTCTATGTTACATTGCCAACTATTCTTTATCCTATTATTTCCTATTGATTCATTTCTAAAGGTGAATTTACCATTTGAACGACATTTATAACTAAATTAACCAACATGCCTGGTAAATTATACTTCTATATCCATTATACCAATATTGTCTGATAAAGTCATACAAGCAGTCACTATCAATCATCGTCAGTCATGTTGTCGTCATATTTATCCACCTAAGGAAATATCCCTTTGCATAATGATCAATTCCCTGTTTAATTCCTTTTACAGTAATTTCAAAACTTTGTGGTCTATACTATTTAAACCATTTTCTATTGTATTTATGTCGCTTTGATTGTTGACCGGCCGCATTTATGAATCCCCTGTGCATTTTCCCTTTTTCCCATGCTTATGGTCGTGGATGCCCTTTTCTGATTTGAGGGGGAAAGGTCTACATTATGAACATCATGTGTAATAATTATCAAATTGTTTTCTGATTGGAGGGGGGAAGGCAAGCATTATGGATAACATGCGAATTAATTATTACCATGTGTTAAAAACTGATGATATGACAAACAACATCATTGCCTATTAATAACAACGTTAAATCAATGTCATCGTTTTTTAATAACTTTAGAGTGTGTATATGGGTTTTTTTGTTGTTCCAAACTGTGAAATTGTGAGAAAAGCGCATGCAAAAGTGCAAGTGAACCAACTACTGAGAAACAACAACCATGGGATGAAAATCTATCCTCAGTGAACCTACAGTACTCTGGGTAATAGAACAGGCTCGCGAAATTCTTGAGTGCGCCAGCGAGCTTTAGTACGTAGCCAAATTACAGGGATTCCAGAATGAAATAACACTGGAATTCTTGCAAAATCTACAGTATGGATGCAAAACAATGAAGGGTAGAAATATAATAGTTTCTGAAGCAGTTATAGCTGAAGTCTCTAGACTTCCAGTAGAAGTCACAAGATGGATTGATAAGCAAGTTCTCCTTCATGATGCAGTTGCAGTATTCCAAGACCCAGATGAAAAATTGGTACGCAAAGGAAAGGGGATTCACCCCGCATATTTAAAGAAACCATTGCAGGAATTGGCGACTATTGGTCAGAGGTACATCACTTGTGATGGACATCAAGATGTGTTAAAACCTCGACAACTCAAACTTTTAGCTATTTTGAAGAAGAAAATTACATTTTATTTTCCATTTTATTTAAATTCCTTATTGCATGACGTTGTAAGTCGAGTTAGGAAGGTTAAAGACCCACATTCTGTCATCAACCATCACATTCTGATTAAGTTATTCATCATTCATGGATTGGCCTAGCAGCAATTAACTTGGGATAACCTTGTAAACCCTGCCTTAATCCCATTAGAAGAAAACCCAGATGTACAGATAGGGATAGATTATAGAAACATGGAATACACACAGATTGAACAATAGAGGGTAAAGGTAACAGGTCCAAAAAGGGAAAGAAAAATAAGGAATCCTTCTTTGGCCTCGGGCCCAACAAAATGTAGGTGCTCTACAAGGATAAAATCATAGCATAGCACCCTAATTCCAACAGAAGAAGAAGGG
This sequence comes from Pinus tabuliformis, assembly GCA_031772625.1. Taxonomy (NCBI): domain Eukaryota; kingdom Viridiplantae; phylum Streptophyta; class Pinopsida; order Pinales; family Pinaceae; genus Pinus; species Pinus tabuliformis. Next base: position 721,359,770 of record CM062817.1, on the reverse strand, counting down.
TTGTCTCATATGCCCTCTCCAAGCCTGAAAGATGGTTTTCTGCAGTAATATGAGGAGGAAATGGCTCGAGTGTTGGAGAATAGGGGGACATACTGCGAAGAAAGGAATCCATCTGAAAACTCTGAAGGGAAAAATCATTCCCTTAACCAGTCCACCTCTGCCGGTAGTTCTAGCCATGATGAAACTTTGCCATCCATTGATGATTTGGAGCATTAGAGGGAATTAGTTCCCTCTCTGAATAAGTCCCTTGAAAAGGAGGTCCATGTAGAGGAAACCCTTGGGGAGAAAAATCAACCAGAGGTTACTATTCCATTGGAATCCCCAAAGGAATAAGCCCATGTAGAAGAAACCCTTAAGGAAGAGGCCCATGCAAAAGAAAGTCGTGAGGATGAAAATCAACCAGGGGATATTGTTCGATTGGAGTCTCCAGAGGAAGAGGCCCATGTAGGAGAAGACCCTGAAGATGAAAATCACTTAGGAGTTATTGTTCGATTGGATTCCCCTGAGAGAGAATCCCATGTAGAAGAAGACCTCGAAGATGAGAATTAATTGGGAGATACTGTTCCATTGGAACATAACCATGATATTGGCACAGCTCCTCCTAAACCTGAAATAAACACAGCTATCCCACCTCCAATTGGAAACTCGACGACAAAGAAAACGTACAAGGACAGATTGAGGAAGTTGACTAAGAAATATAGAAAAAAGAAGAAAATAGTCAAACAATTGAGAGAGTGGTTAAAAGAAGTGGTTATGGCTCAGAAACTAAAAGTGGAATTGGAAACTATAGGGACCCAAACAGAACAATTTTCTTTGGAGGATATTGAAACTCAAACTAAAATTCCTTGTGTTTGTTCAATAGGGAACCAAACAGAGCAATGTCCTTAGGAGAATATTGAGACTCGGAAAGAAGGTCCATTTGTTTGCTCAATGGAGACCCAAATGGACTTTCCTACCACAAATGTTATTGTCCAAACTAATTCTGAGGAGTATGCCTAGGAAAACTGTTGTGTGCCCCAAGAAATAGCCAAAGTTGATGTTCAAACCTACTTTGAGGAGAATGCCCTGGCAGATTGCTACATGTCCCAAGAAACAACTGAAGTTGTTGTTCAAACTGATTCAGTGATAACACATGATAGTTAAACTCAAACAGAGGAAACTCCTCCCTATGTTCCTTTGGTAAGGGAAGTTGTTATCATAAAATTACAGAATGAATTAACCAAGACACAATAGTAATTGGCTCAACATAAGGAAGAATTAGTATCGTTACAGGTACACCAAGAGTTGTGGAAGAAATTCGAGGAACTTACTGTAATAGAAGACGAGACTTTTTCCAACTTCAAATATGAGAAGAATAAGTTATACAAAGCACAAGCCAAGCTTCAGAAGGCCAATGAACAAATTGAAACTATTTTCTCTCTTTACTCTGATGCTTTGTCTTGGCAGACACCTGCCACTAATTATGCATTATTCCTATTGGAAAGGTACTTATTGTTGAAAGTTAAAGCTGTCAGGGCTAGTAAGTTAGCAGAGTTCAAGAGCACTCTAGCGTTTTCCAATGTTTTAAGGAACAAAATGAGCAGGTACAACACCGTTTTTGTGAATTATACATGCACAATTTCTTCTTGGAGGATGAACTGGATAGTAATCGTAGCCCCTTCATTGGGACATTCAATTCCAAGATTTCATCTCTTTTGCTTCCAATCATGTTAAATAGGCTAAAGCCTATAACACTTTTCAAAAAAGGGAACATGGTATAGATTTATGGGTCAGAGGAGAACCCACGAAACCCTTACACCTATCTTTCTGAAATAAACAGTTTATTCAAAAAGACGAGGTCGTGGCTAAATTGGGACCACTCCATACAGATATTATACAGGAAGGAAGAGAATATTTTCAGGACATTAAAGAGGAAGCTTTGTTGGCAACAAAGCAAAGATGGGAGGCTTCCACTAACAATGTCAAAAACCGGGAGCCATTTGGGTACAGAAACTTTAAAGCTATTGTTGCTCACTTAATCATGTACAGAAATATAGTCCTAGGCATAGATCCTACCTGGATAGGATGTCGTTACAGATGTCCTATTATTTTCTACCCTGCTGACAGGTATCATTGTGATTATGATTTTCCAAATAACAATGTAAATTAGGCTTTTGCAATACTTCAACAAAAAGTGGTTTTAGGCTATATAAGGAAGAACTTTATCCTGCCTATTCTTTGATGCAACTGCACCTCAATCATCTTATTGCATAAGGGCATGCAAAAGGGTAAGCTTGGGAGTATCTTGGGTCATAGAAAAGGTATGTTTTACCCCCATATTAGCTGAATATATCATTCATATTTATAAGTTTATCTTCAATTTAGAAAACAATTTAGAAGAAACAATTGGAGAAGCTAGATAAAATCAACCATTAACGAATTGTGTAATTCTTCCTAACTCTCACTATTTTTAGATGTAGGGAAGTGAATTGAACGATTGTTGTTCAAACGATAGAACAGCAACGACTAAAAAAGGAAAAAGGACAACATCTCGATTATGAATGCCAGTGGAAGACTAGGAGAATCAAGTCTATTTTGTAATGAAATCAAATTGTCGGTTGCAAAATCCTCAAGATCTCCTGATCCTAAGGATTCACTTCTATCTGTTTGTCTCTCATAGGTTATATAAAGCTGATAGGTGAAATAGAACAACTAGCTAGAAATTTGGAGATTGTAATTGTTCACTTTGGACATAGAGTATTCTCACTATGATGATGTTGTAACTTTATTATTGAGTTTAATGAAGAAGACTGTGTTTTACCTGTAATCATATTCTGAGTGTCTTCGGCAGTGACTTATGGAGACTCTCGGCCCGGTCGATAGGAGATTTACTACTTTAATTGTACCATACTCATTTATGTTTACTCTTGCAATTGTTATTCCTGTTATTTCATTAAATTAGAATTATTTCAATTGATGTAAGTATTGATTGTTACGATTTACCTTTTTCATTCAAACTAGATTCCAGATCTTTCTATTTTCACAGCTGTGTGTTAATAGACTAGTTAAGTATTTGGTTGTTGTTCATTGTGAGGTAGTGTCATCAGAAATCTTAAGTTTACAGTTGTTGCTTTAAATTAAAAGCTTGAATAGTGCTTATTGTTCATTAGTTGTAGCTTTCCTTTCTTGTTGAATGAGTTATTATTGATGTTAGTTAGTCAATCTGCTAAGAGTGATTCCTTTTACTTGCATTCAGATTCAGTTTTCTGCATAATAGATTGAAATGGATTTGTGAATGCTTTAAGGTTTTCTTTCAGATTTGCTTTGGATTGAACTTCGAGAATTAGATATTAATTATTGCAATGATTCTAAATCATTTCATTATGAATTAACCTCTAAATTCACTTGCATAGACAATGTTGAACACTCTTGAAATAAACAGACTTACCCTGGTTTGATAATTAATGTAGGTATTAAGATTTCTTTTAATAGTCATCTTAGTGCACCAACACCTATAGGGTATATGGTATAAATAATATGAGTTGTCATCTCACTATTACATGATCTACCAAAGACCTTGTTCCATTGCCAACCCCTCTTTCAAGATTCGAACAACTACGTAGTTTCGCTCCCTCTAGATGTGAGAACATGTAAATTAAAAGTCTTGAAGATGCAATGTTTCTTCCAAAGTAGGTATGAGTAAGATTTTTCTACAAGATTTTGTTTTATTGAGCCAATTAATTACTAACATATAATCCCCATATATCTTGTATATATGTGGATTCTTTTTCTAATATGAAGAACAACATGTTTTTACAGGCTAATATTCTAGCATAATTATTTGTCCTAGGGCCGTTTATTTTACATGAAAGAAGTGAGATTTCGAGAGAAAGAGAATGAGTACTCCTCCACTCTTCTACCCTGAATTACTAGAGGCTCCATCAAAATTAGTCCATGACATAAAGAGGTCACGATTTTCCACTACTATCACTCTTGTTGTTCTACTCCTTTTTCCTGTGAGAAGTGGGAGAAAATTGCTAGAGCTTCTGAAGGTACGTGCTCTTGGGTCAAAAGTTTGTCCTAAAAAGGTGAGCCAGCCACCCGCCCTAGCATATGATCAAAAGGAGTGTTTTGTAAGCATGATAGATAGGATTAGAGAGAGAAGGCCTCCAAGCTCCCTCCAAATCCTCCCCTTCCCATGCACCAATTTGTCCCACAATATTTGTTCACATGTTCCATACCTTCTTATAGAAGGGACACTTCATGAACACATGTGGAGATGATTATTCACCGCCCTTATACATGGAGCACCATCTCTCCCCAACCACAAATCTATTTTGTATCACGTCCCAATTGGGGACCTTCTTCTCCATTAGAAACCAAATGAATAGTTTTTCCTTTATTGGGCACTGAGATTTCCACACACCTTCCACCACCATTTTGATTCTGCTAAAGCTCTAGCGACCATCAAGAAAATGTATCCAAGCTTGAGGGTGTTGGTTCCAAAGGGGGGAATTCTCTAAACTAATTCATCCTCTAATCCAAAATGGATCCAGTTTTTCCTCTAGATCAAAGTGTTCAAATGCAGATGAAAGTGGAATCAAGTTAAAATTCTCGTCGATACGATTCCAATGGTGTGAACGGCGTGCAAATCCAAGTCTGGATGAAGAAGTTAAAGCCAGTCAAAGTTTATGAAAAATTAAGGAAAAAATTCAAAAAGTCAAAGGTCAACAGTCAATGGTCAACTGGATGATGTCAGCAGGACACGTGTTGTCCCGAGAATACATGACTTGTCCTGGATGACATTAGTAGAGGAGGTGATGTGTCGCAGTGTGATTGGTTGATATGGGCCAATCCGATGCTGACACATGGCAGCTTAGATTTTGCCCAATGTGGCCTTATTTCCAAAATTTTGGGGATCAGGGAGGATCGAACCCCTGACCTTCCAGAATGGCTAAGTCTTCGTCGAAACTAGCTCATCGGTTGGGCTACCGCAGGTCTTGTTAACAGAAGTGATTAGGTTATATTTATGGTGTGCGGGATTTGGTCACCGAAAAAAAGGGCCGACGGCCGGGGTCAACTCCACAACTGCCAGAACCATTAAGTTTATTAATGTAATATCCCACATGCAATGGGCAGTGGTAACCATATACCATATATGAACCAAACAAACCATATAACAAGCAACGACAAGCGGAACCATATAGCCCGAAACCTTATCATATAGTGCGAACATCTATGTATATCCAATGTAAAATAGCAGGAGTGTCGGGTGGGGGTTTCGACCCGCCAACCTCCAACCTTATATACCAATGACCTTAAACATTCAAGCTAACCAACATATCAAGGGTGAGACTTGGTTAACCAAACCACCATAATTTTATTTAAACAGTTGCAGGTGTCAAACCTGCCATACCATTAGCACGCAGACTGAGGTAGTTTTGAGCAGGCCAAGGTATTTTTTGTCAGTAGAGAGTGGTTTTGTAGGGACAGAGATAGTTTTGGATCATCCCAGGGGGTCTGGGGTCATAGTGACCAAATATGGTCAAGTTTATATTTGTTTGACTCGAAATTTCAAGTTGAACGCAATGCTGAGGTCCATTTTCTCATTTGAGTCTCTATTTTTGAGCTCATACCTGTAACAGAATTTTGAAGACAAAATAAGGAGGTCAACACTGGAAGCTAAAGGATCAAAATATGTAGCCAGTAAGTCCGGTGAACTCCTTTATTAAAAATTTTTATGTCGATGTGTTTGAATGTGTTTTCAATTCTCTTATGTGTTTATGTTATTTGCAACCTTTTCGATCCTTTGCACTAAGTAACATAAGCAACTTCACATAAAGTCTGTAATACCTTTTTCATTAACAGATCAAGTGGTATCAGAAAAGCAAGGTTTTTAAGGTTTGACAAGTTTGTTTGAAGATTTGGATGCTTACTAGGTTGAGGCAAATCCAGAGATTGGAAGGGTCTTTTCACAAAGAAGGATGGCAGATGAAACTCCACTTGGGTCAGAATCTTAATTCTTGGATAGTTTCATGACGATATGTGCAATGGTGGAAGAGACGTATCGCGATTTTAAGAACAAAGATGAAGGCACTTCATCCCCTAAAGATCGAGAAGATAAGGGAAAGGGAGGAATGCTTCCTCCACCATCTCCTCCATCATCACCATCATCATCATCACTATCCTCTTCTTCTCATAAATCTATTCCTTCTAAGAAGAAAAAGAAGAAATCCTCTTTGATCAAATTAGATGTAAAATTTTATTTGCCAATTTATGATGGAGAACTTAATGCTGAAAAGCTTGATAATTGGATAATACAAATTGAAGTGTATTGCAGGGTGCAAAAAGTTGTTTTAGAAAGGAAGAACATCCACTGTTAGGTCCCTATAATACTAGTGATTACCCCATTACTATTGTAGTTGTATCCCTTATTAATATTGTTGTGCCCCTACTGTCCCCATATTGTTATTACAGTGCCCCATAGAATCCCTCTATTGTTATTTTTGTGGCTTTATATTATTATTGTTAGGTCGACTGGGTTATATTGTGACTCCTTAGACTCCTATATATAGAAAGGAGGTTTTGTCATTTGAATCATCCAAGAATTGTTCATTTATGTAATGTAAAGGAGGTTTCCCCCTCGAAGAGGCTGAATTCTAAGGCGTTGCTCTATCTTTTCTATCTTTTTCTAAGCTGGTTTCATAACATTTGGTATCAGAGCTTTGGATTCTAGGGTTTTGCTGCTCCAAATAGGTCATCATGGAATTTTTGCTATAACTTTTTTTCTGTGATGTTTCAGAAGCTACAAAAAAACCATTTGAGACGAAATTACACTAAACCTCAAGTCCGAATTTCAGAGCTTTTCACACTCTATTTGCAGAGATATGATCTGAGGAAGTTGTTCTTTTTGCAGACTCTTGAATTACATTCCAAACAGGTGACCTGGGAAAAATCATCACAACTTTCTCTCTGAGCATCAGATTGAAATTTCGTAAGAAGGTACAGAAAGAGGACGGACTATAGTTTCTTGTATATATTTTCAGAGCCAAAGGTCGAAATAGTGACTTGTGGCATGTCGTACAAGTTCGCTCTACTGAACTAGTCTATAATCAGGTCACTGTGGGAGATTTGGCATAACTCTTCCCTGGAGAATCCAATTTGGATCAGGCTGGTGGCACTGGAAAAAGGATGCAGAGGGCTACTGTAGGTCACAATTTAAGAATTGGATGATCTGAAATTACAGAGATACATCAGATTCAATATCAAGCTCCTACAAAGTGAAAAAAGGTGTGTAGTTTTTTTAAATTTTTTCATAAGCTTGGTTTGAAAAATTAGTTTGAAGGAATTCAAAGGGCATAGTAAAGCATTATTATCGGTAATTGATGCCCCGAGGAAAGAAAATGCAAACACCTAGTAAGCAACCTGAAAGCTCTAGCATGACTCATGAAGAAGAGAAAGAAATGCAACATGATATATCAAAATTACGAGACCAAGTGCAACAAGTGTCAGTTGCACAAAAAGTAATAGAATCTAAGATGGATGGTTTAAAGAAAGATGTAGAAGCTAAGATGGATGATTTAAAGAAAGGCGTAGAAGCTAAGATTGATTTTTTAAAGAAAGGCGTAGAAGCTAAGATGAATGACGTGGAAGCTAAGATGGACGATTTGAAGATAGATTTGAACACAGATTTGAAGATAGGCATGGAAGATTTGGAGACAGATTTGAAGACAGATTTGACAAAGTTTCTACAAGAAATTCTTACTAATGGTGAAAGGGTAGTAAAGGAAACTCATGATGAGAACAAAAGAAATGTTAATCATGATTTCATAGACTCTAATGTTGGACCGAAGACCCACCATATTCCAAAAATCGATATGAGGAAGTTTGATGGCAAGGATCTCGCAACATGGATATTACAGATGGAGCAATTTTTCGATCTCAATAATGTGAAAAACACACAAAAGGTATGTATTGCAACTTTATATTTGGAACTAGATCAGTTTGTATGGTATCAATGGCTTTTCTCTTGTAAACAAATTATCACATGGACAATTTTTTACAGAAGAATTGACAGCACATTATGAGGATACAAAAAGAAACACTTTTTTTAGCCAATTGATAAGTCTCAAACAAAAGGGTTCAATAATGGAGCACATTGAGGAGTTCCAAAAATTGAACATAAGGGTAAAAAATATTCCTAAGGAGCATAGGATTGATGTGTTCATAGGGACTTTAAAGGATGATATCCAACATGATGTTCGCCTTTGGAAACCCGATTCATTAGAGAAGGCATTTAGGTTAGCAAGAAAAATGGAAAGCAAAATTATGGCAACCAGGAAGCATACCACTCACAACTATAAAGATGAAAGTGTTGTTGCCCCTAGTTGTCCACAACATATAAGGTTGACACCACAACAATTGGAAGAAAAAAGAGCAAAAGGGCTTTGTTACAGTTGTGATAGCAAATACACTAAAGGTCATAAGTGTGCTAAGAAGAAATTATTCTACATAGATTGTGAGGATGAAGAAGAAAAGGAGAAAGAAAGGTCAAAAGAAGAGGATATACTCTAGGAACAAAACCTAGATAAAGGAGAAATGAATCTGACCATATCTTGTAATGCATTGGCTGGAATTACCACTCCTCAAACCATCAAGATAGAAGGACAAATCAAGAATAAAAAGGTAATAGTGTTGATTGATTAAGGAAGTACCCACAATTTTATTCATTGTAAGATAGCAAAAGAATTTAATTGCTTCCTATATCCAGCACCAGAGTGTTAAGTGATGGTTGCAAATGGAGGAACGATAAATTGCTCTGGAAAGTGCCATAATATCAAGCTATCCATGGGAGAATATGTATTGACTAGCCCAATGCTTTCCATTCCAATGGGAGGTGCTGTTGTACTAGGAGTCCAATGGCTACAATCCTTGGGTACAATACCTTTTAATTTTCAAGAACTTTTCATGAAATTTTCTGTGGAAGGAAAGGAAGTTGAATTAATGGGTATTGCAGGGAAACCGGGAAGGATAATCAGCTATAATGGTATGACAAAGCTCCTAAAAAGGGAACAAAGAGGTGTAATTGCACAATTATGTTCGCTAGATGTTTCCACATTGGAATCATCTATGTCTCCAAATCTCCAAAAAGTTTTGGACAATCATTCCAAGGTATTTGAGACTCCCAAAGGTCTCCCACCTATTCGTGATCATGATCATGCTATTCATTTGATTCTAGGAAGTGTTCCTCCAAACATCAGGCTGTACAAATATCCCTATGCCCAAATTGAACGTATGGTTGCAGAAATGCTAGAGGCTGGTATAATTCAACCTAGTCAAAGTTCTTTCTCTGCTCCAGTAGTATTGGTGCACAAGAAGGATGGATCAAATGCATGTGTCCGGATTATAGGGAGCTCAACAAGCTCACTATTAAAGATAAGTTTCCCATTCCGACCATTGATGAATTACTGGATCAATTGCATGGATCAATTTACTTCACCAAGTTTGATCTTCGTTCAGGATATCATCAAATCAGAATGAAGACTGAAGACATTCTGAAAACAGCATTTAGAAATCATGAGGGTCATTATGAATTTTTGGTCATGCCTTTTGGCCTTACCAATGCACCTTCTACATTTCAGGGTTTGATGAATTCCATTTTCAAACCCTTCCTTAGAAAATTTTTGTTAGTATTCTTTGATGATATACTAATCTACAACAAGTCTTGGAAGGATCATGTTGAACATGTTGACAGGGTGCTACAACTATTGGAGGAGAAACAATTATATGCAAAAAGATCCAAATGTTTCTTTGGAGTACAAGAGGTGGTATATCTGGGTCATATTGTATCTCAAGGAGTTAAGGTAGACCCTAGCAAAATTAAAGCCATTAAGGAATGGAAAATCCCCACATCCATAAAGCATCTGCGAGGATTTCTCGAGTTGACAGGGTATTATCGCAATTTTGTTAAGAATTATGGGAGAATAGCAGCACCTCTAACAACATTATTGAAGAAAGATGCATTTTCATGGACTCCAGAAGCAACAAAGGCCTTCAAACATCTTAAAGAGGAAATGTGCCAAGCACCGGTCTTAGCTACACCGGACTTCACAAAAACCTTTATTGTGGAATGTGATGCTTTAGGAAATGGAATTGGTGCCGTTTTAATGCAAGATGAAAGACCCGTTGCTTTTGAAAGTCATCCAATCAAGGGAAATTTTTTACACAAAGCTATTTATGAGAAGGAAATGTTGGCAATACTACATGCACTTAAGAAATGGCGACCCTACCTAATGGGAAGACACTTTGAGGTAAAAATGGATCATGATAGCCTTAAATACTTTTTAGAACAAATATTATCCTCTGAAGAGCAACAAAAGTGGGTCACAAAGATGTTGGGTTATGACTTTGAAATCATCTATAAAAAAGGGAAGAAAAATGTGGTGGCAGTTGTACTCTCAAGAAAGGATGAGGATGTGGAAGCATTGTTGTGCACCATTTCTATTATCCAACCAGATTGGATAAACGAAGCAAGGGAGGAATGGAAGAATGATGAAGAAGTGTGGACACTTATTCGAAAGTTACAACAAGATTCCAATACATTTGATACATTTAGCTGGCAAAATGATTCGTTATGGTACAAAGATCGCTTATACCTCTGTAAGAATTCCCAACTCAAACAAAAGATTCTTATGGAATTGCACACTTCTCCCTTAGGAGGGCACTCTGGATTTTTAAAAACTTACCACAAGGTTAAGAAGGAATTTTTTTGGGATGGCCTTAAATTGGATATTCAAAAGTTTGTGGCGGAATGTTTGGTTTGCCAACAAAATAAAGTTGAAACAATTAATACCCCGGGTCTATTACAACCTTTATCCATTCCAAGCCAACGTTGGGAGGAGGTTTCAATGGATTTTATCACAGGTTTACCCAAGTTTGAGGGAAAGAGTGTCATCATGGTGGTAGTTGACAAACTTACCAAGTATGCACACTTTTGTGCATTATCACATCCATTTAAAGCCAGTACAGTTTCTAATGCATTTATGGAAACAATTCAAAAGCTACATGGAAACCCAAAGATTATTGTAAGTGACAGAGATCCCATTTTCACTAGAAATTTTTGGACAGAATTATTTTCTTGTCTTGGTACTCAATTAGCTCATAGCTCATCTTATCATCCTCAATCTGATGGGAAAACTGAGATAGCAAACAAATGTTTGGAAGGATATCTTCGTTGCTTTGTATCTGATAAATAGACACAATGGATCAAATGGTTGCCTCTGGCTAAATGGTGGTATAACACTTCCTTCCATACATCAACAAAAATGACCCCATTTATGGCACTTTATGGATATCAGCCACCATCCATCACATCATATTTAAGAGAAAATTCTAAGGTTCAAGTAGTGGAACATCACATCGAACATCAATAACAAGTCCTCCAACTCTTAAAGGATAACCTCGTGTTGGCACAGAATAGAATGAAATAACAGGCAGATCAACATCGCAGCAAAAGAAGTTTTGATGTAGGTGATTGGGTATTCCTACGGCTACAACCATATAAACAAATGTCCTTCAAGCAAGCTAAGAAGGATAATAAATTATCACCAAAGTATTATGGTCCGTACAAGGTGTTTCAAAATATTGGTACTATGGCATACAAATTGGAGCTTCCTGCAGCTTCTCGAGTACACCTAGTTTTCCATGTTTCATGTTTAAAGAAGGTTATAGGTGGCAAGCTCCCAGTTCAAACAATATTGCCAAAACTTGACGAGGAAGGAAAAATTATATTGGAACTGGAAGAAGTTACAGAAACAAGAACTCGACAGCGATGAAATCGATCAATTTCGGAGTATCTCATCAAGTGGAAGAACTTATCCGCTGAAGATTCCACATGGGAGGATGAGAATTTTATACAGAAGCATCTAGAACTACTCAAGCGTTGAGGACAACACTTTTTTGAAAGAGAGGGGCATGTTAGGTCCCTATAATACTAGTGATTACCCCATTACTATTGTATTTGTATCCCTTATTAATATTGTTGTGCCCCTATTGTCCCCATATTGTTATTACTGTGCCCCATAGAATCCCTCTATTGTTATTTTTGTGGCTTTATATTATTATTGTTAGGTTGGATGGGTTATATTGTGACTCCTTAGACTCCTATATATAGAAAGGAGGTTTTGTCATTTGAATCATCCAAGAATTTTTCATTTATGTAATGTAAAGGAGGTTTCCCCCTCGAAGAGGCTAAATTCTAAGGTGTTGATCTATCTTTTCTATCTTTTTGTGAGCTAGTTTCATAACATCCACCTTGCTAGCCTTCGACTTGGAGGAACCACACTTGTATGATGGGAAGGCAAGACACAAGCAGACCTCCAAAAGCATGGTAAAATCATTTCAACTTGGAATGAATTTGTTTCTTCTATTAAAAATCAATTTTATCCTTTGGCTTATATGCAACAAGCAATGATGAGTTGGAAAACACTACATCAATTAAAAGGTCAAAGTGTTCAAAATTATACTTAGGAATTTCGTAAGAGATCTTTAACATTAGGCATATCATTGGACTCATTAGAGACATTGTTGAAATACATAGGTGGTCTTCATAGTTATTTGAGGCATACCATACTTATGTTTAATCCAACTAGCTTAGATGATGTATCGGTTCAAGCAACTCATCTAGAAGCTAGAGGTAAAAATGTAACCCAAGATGTTGGGAAATCATCCAAACCTATTGAAGGCAAGAAGAAACTTAAATGGAAGGAGAAGAAAACAAACACTATTAAGAAAGATAAACCTTCATGCACTCATTGTAAGAAGGAAGGTCACGATGAGGCACATTTCTAGTCATTGCATCCGAAATTGAAGCCTAATAAGTTTGGGAGTAAGGCGCAGAAGAATGTTGCTGCTATTCAAAAGGACTTCGGATCAGATTCAGGTGACGAGACAATGGTTACAGCTACAGGTATAAAAGGTAAAGATTCTAAAGAATCTACAAGTACTTCTTTGCATTCTATTGATAATGATAATGATGAGAGGAAAAGAAATGAGGTATTTCACATTAGAGTCATTTCCAAGCATACTAAAATTGATACTTTATTTGATAGTGGGTCACAAGTTAATTTGATTTCTGAAGCAATTGTAAAGAAGTTGGGTCTAGAAACAAAACCTCATAAAAAGCCATATCCATTAGGTTGGGTGTGTGATAAAACTAAGCTACAAGTTACGAAACAATGTAAACTTCATTTTTCTATTGGATCAAAGTTTGTAGATGAGGTTGAGTTAGACATAGTCCCATTGGACATATGTGGAATCGTACTAGGAAGTTCATAATTGTACGATAGAAATGTTATCTTCTATTGAACTGAAAATATGTATCAACTCACTAAGGATGGAATTGAATATATTGTAAGGGCTCATAAACTCAAAGATAATTTCTCTCTCATAAATTCAGGACAGATGAAAAGAATTGTAAATTCAAGTAAACAATTTTTACTTATGATTGTAAAAGCAAAGGATATTGATAAATCTGATGCATTCCAAGGCTATAATCCTAAACAGAAAGTAGATCTAGTTAAAGTTGTTTCCGATTATGATATTCAGAGCCTAAAGGGCTTCCACCCACGCGAGAGAGAGAACATGAGATTTATTTGCAGTAAGATGCTCCACTACCTAACATTGGAATGTACAGGTTATCAACTCTAGAAAATGTAGAAATAAAGAAGCAGGTACAGGAGTTGCTCGATCAAGGGTTTATTGGACCAAGCACATCACTGTGTAGATCACCTATTGTGTTAGTGCGAAATAAAGATGGTTCGTGGAGAATGTGCATTGATTTTAGAGCATTAAATAAAATCACAATAAAGAATCGTTATCCTCTTCCTCATATTGATGATTTGTTAGATCAGTTAAAAGATGCAGTTTACTTCTCTAAATTGTACTTGCAAAGCGGCTACCATCAGATCAGAGTTGCAGAACAGGATGTATGGAATTTTGTAGAATTTTTCTACAAATTAGCTTGCTTTGATACCATGTAGAATTTTTTCTACAAATCAGCTAGCTCTGATACCATGCAGAAATTTCCCACTTGTAGATCAACCTGGTAATGCAATGTACTAAAGAAAAACACTTGATCTACTTCTACAAACAATTTAGTGAAAGCTTAATCAACCATAAGAAACATCAATAAGAACACATATAACTAATAATAAGGAATCAATAACACATAACACAAAAGAATTTACCCGGGGAAAGCACCTGCCTAAAACCCCATCTCTGTATTATCATACAAGTGGAAATATAGTCTGGATTACACAAATCCTTAGCTCAGAAGCTATCCAGCTCTCAGTACAATCCCTTTGCTACTCATAGACAGTCAAAGGCTTCTCACAAACCTTCTCCTCTGCCCTCCAAGCCTCCTATTTCCTTGTGCAGTTTCCTTGGGGTCCAGTGCTACCACCTGTGTGAATTGGCCTCTTCACACACTCACTAACCTCTGATCTAACTGCACAAACCTGAAGGAGATAAATCCTCATCATGGATGAGCTTCCTTTATAGGAAAAATATTGATCCAACTGATAGTACGTTGTCCCTTCTCTGATCTCAACTGGGTCTCTTTCTGAACTAACATGCATTAGTTATCCATGAGTGAATACACAGTTATCTGAAAATAATAGTTGTCACATGCATGCAAGCATCAACAAACTATATCTCATTACTCTAACAACTTGTTAAATTAATCTAACTGAACTTGACTAAGTTAAACTAAGTCAACTAATCCTCTCAATATAGAACTCATCCTTCATTCCTCAATCAGTGGAGCAAATCAAGGACACATTCCCCAATTAGTGGAGAAATAATTGCATGTTCTCACAAAGACTTCAAGTTTGCTTTTTCATAACTAATTAACTCATGGAGAATTAATTAATTAATATTCCAAACTGTTGGTAAGACCAAATTCAAATTTACGTCTTATAGATAGACTTGGGACTACTATAAATAGGAAGGGACCCAGGAATGCTATTTTTAGACGATGTTATTTTTAGCAGTTTCACCTCTCACCCAAGGTGGCCAAAATGCTCATTGGCCAAACTACTATTTTTAGAAGTGCTATTTTTAGCAGTTCTACTTTTAACACTTCCTAAATTTAGCATTTCTTGTTGCACACTTTTCAACACTCCCTCTCAACAAGAAAGGCTTCCTCTCGAACCCGATCCTATAACTTTGGAATGTTCTGCATGCTACACATCTACCAAGTGCAGTCGCTCCAGCAACTCTTGAAACAAAAAAAACTCCCAACTGACCTCTCTGTTGGGCTAGAAACATACTCTGATGCTAAAGCTCTAGCTGCTGCTGACAAGTGCTCCCTCTCTAACCTCTACGCTACTACAACATCTCCATGCATCTCACACCATTGCACCCTTCTCTATGCTACCCTGCACTATGAAACACACTTGTGCCTCTCGCATTGCTACAGCCTGCATGCTCTGCGCTGTCCTGGGATTCCCTACACTGTAGCTCTCTCTGCCGCTCCATCCGCATCTGTCTCTACCCAATCGGTCATTTCCTGCTACTCCACATCGGGGCTCCCGTAGCAAGGTCTCATCCAAGAGGTTGGGTACCTCAAGGATCCTGCCCCTCCTCCTTGGGACGATCACTCCACATCACCCCACCTCCTACCTAGAGGTACGGCTACATGTGATCCCTTTGCCCACCTAGCTGGAAGTTCCCCCTACTGGAGGTCTTTGCATGAATAGATGTCTCTACTTGATCTCCTCTCAGCTTCTATAGTTGTGGTTGCTCCTCAACCTCCTGAAGCTACTTCACCAGTCGTGGCTTCTCCACAATCGTCTGAGACTTCTTCTGGCGCTGCATGTTGAGAGGTAATTTACTCTCCCTCTCAACCACCAAGTATCTAACCTTTGCCTTGCTCCTCAAGGCTTTGCATGCATCTTGTACCTCAAGTGCATACAGGTTCTTGGCTAGCACACCAATCTATTTCCACTTTCCCGCCATCATGAAATTTTCAAGAAAAAGAGTTGATTTTAAATTAGTGATATCTCCCTCATCCGAACTTTGATTTAGCCAATTTTTTTTTTTTTTGATTTTGGGTATTTTTTCGCAAGGAATCCAAATCTGTTATTTATTTCTGAAAATTTTGTACAAAAATTTTCAGATCTACTCAGCAAACTCTCGGCCCAAAACTCAAAACTTTGAAATCTCCTCTAGTATATTTTTCTTCCTTGATCACCTGTGCTCTGATACCATGTAGAATTTGGTACAAATTTTCTACAAATCAGATAGCTCTGATACCATGTAGAACATTTTCTACAAATCAGCTAGCTCCGATACCATGTAGAAATTTCCGACCTGTAGATCAACCTTTTAATGCAATGTATTAAAGCAAAACACTTGATCTACTTCTACAAACAATTTAGCGGAAGCTTAATCAACCATGAGAAACATCAATAAGAACACATATAACTGATAAGAAGGAATCAATCACACATAACATAGAAGAATTTACCCGGGGAAAGCACCTGCCTAAAACCCCATCTCTGTATTATCATACAAGTGGAAATATAGTCTGGATTACACAAAGCCTTAGCTCGAAAGCTATCCAACTCTCAATACAATCCCTCTGCTGCTCATAGACAGTTAAAGGCTTCTCACAAACCTTCTCCTCTACTCTCCAAGCCTCCTATTTCCTTGTGCAGTTTCCTTGGGGTCCAGTGCTGCCACCTGTGTGAATTGGCCTCTTCACACACTCACTAACCTCTGATCTAACTGCACAAACCTGAAGGAGATAAATCCTCATCATGGATGAGCTTCCTTTATAGGAAAAATATTCATCCAACTGATAGTACACTATCCCTTCTCTGATCTCAACTGGGTCTCTGTCTGAACTGACATGCATCAGTTACCCATGAGTGAATACACAGTTATCTGGAAATAATAGTTGTCACATGCATGCAAGCATCAAAAAACTACATCTTATTGATTTAACAACTTGTTAAATTAATCTAACTAAACTTGACTAAGTTAAACTAAGTCAACTAATCCTCTCAATATAGAACTCATCCTTAATTCCTCAATCAGTGGAGCGAATCAAAGACACATTCCCCAATTAGTGGAGAAATAATTTCATGTTCTCACAAAGACTTCAAGTTTGCTTTTCCATAACTAATTAACTCATGGAGAATTAATTATTAATATTCCAAACTGCTGGTAAGACCAAATTCAAATTTACTTCCTATAGATTGACTAGGGACTGCTATAAATAGGAAGGGACCCAGAAATGCTATTTTTAGTAGTTTCACCTCTCACCCAAGGTGGCCAAAATGCTGATTGGCCAAACTGCTATTTTTAGAAGTGCTATTTTTTGCAGTTCTATTTTTAGCACTTCCTAAATTTAGCATTTCTTGTTGCACACTTTTCAACAAAGACTTCTTTCGAAACAAAACAAGGACTCTATGAATGGATGTTTATGCCTTTTGGATTAACTAATGCTCCAGCTACATTCATGCGAGTCATGAATGACGTATTTAGACCATTCATTGATGATTTTGTAATAGTCTATTTAGATGATATTCTTGTTTTCAGTAGAACATGGGATGAACATGTAAAGCATGTAAAGCAGGTTTCAAATGTTTTGAAAGAGAAAATCTCTATGTAAAACTGTGAAAATGTGAATTTGGCAGAACATCTTTGAATTATTTGGGTTATATTGTAGGGGGTGGTGAATTGAAGGTAGATCCCTCTAAGGTCAAAGTCATTGTAAATTGGCCTAAGCCCAATACTGCTACAGAAGTTAGAAGTTTCTTAGGGGCAGCACAATATTGGAGAAAGTTTATTGCTAAATTTTCTTTGATTGCAGCTCCTTTACATGCTTTGGCAAGTGTGAAATAGGTGTTTCAATGGGGAGGCAAATAGAATAAAGCCTTCAACACATTGAAAGAAAGGATTAGTACAACACCAGTACTAGCACTGCCAGATCTTCAACATCCATTTCAGATCGAGACATATGCAAGTGAATATGCCATGGGGGCAGTGTTGATGCAGCACATGAAGCCTATATGCTTTCATTTTGAGACATTCACATCAGTAGTAGTTAACTATCCTAAGATGACAAAGAATTGTATGCATTAGTTCAGATTGTTAAAAAGTGGAAACATTACATAATGGGTATGGAAACAATCATACACACAGATCAGCAACCACTTCAATATTTACACTCACAAACTAAATTGCAACAGTCACGACATTACAGGTGGATGGGTTTTCTACAACAATTTCATCTTGTTATCAGATATAAGAATGGCATACATAATAAGGTTGCAGACATGCTATCAAGACCAATTATAAATGCATCCACAATACTTAAGCATAATTCAGTAATTCATGAAAGTCACATTAAACAATATGCTCAAGACACAGATTTTAACGATGTATATGCAACTTTAAGTCATGGCAAGCAGATAGAAGAATTGGATTATTTCATAAAGGACAAACTCTTATATCATTTGGGAAAGTTATGCATTCCACAAATTGTAAGAGTTAATATAATTCGAGAAGCACATACTTCTCTCATATCATGTCATTTTGGTGTAAGTAAAATAGTTGCACAATTACAAAGATTCTGCTATTGGCCCCAAATGAATGAGACAATTTCTAGATATATTAAAGGATGTACTATGTGTGCTACAAGCAATCCAAGTAATAGAAAATTAGGCTTGTATACACCACTTCCAATTCCTTCTCGTCCTTGGGAAAGTGTATCCATGGATTTTGTTGGGGGATTGCCAAAGTCTAGAAAGAGTCATGATTATTTGTATGTAGTTGTGGATAGGTTCAGTAAGATGTGTATTTTGACACCATGTAATAAATAGGTCAAAGCTGAAAAAACTGCAAAGTTGTTCTTTCAAAATGTATGGGTTCATTTTGGGTTACCCACTTCTATTGTATCTGATCGAGATTCTCGATTTGTCAGGAAATTTTGGTCAACTCTATGGGAGTTAATGGACACAAAGTTAAAGAAGAGTGTGACATTTCATCCACAAACAGATGGTCAGACAAAAGTGGTCAACAGGACATTGATACAGTTTCTTCGAGGATATTGCAGCAAGCATCCTAAACTTTGCGATGAGCATTTGTGTTATGTGCAGCATGCTTACAACCATGTAAAACATTCTCTTACTCAGATATCTCCTTTTGAGATTTGTTTTGGTTTTATACCAAAGTCTCCCTTGGATTTTGTCTTTGGTAAAGACATAGAAGTTGATGGACACAATGATGTGGACAAAGCAACCAATTTCATTGAACAATTCCAAGAAATTCACTAGGTAGTATAGGAATAGCTGGAAAGAAGCCAAGCAAAGCATCAGGCGCGGCATGACAAGCATCGAGTTGAGCATAGTTTTAAAGTTGGTGATCAAGTCTGATTGTACATCAGTAAAGAAAGAATACAAGTGGAAGGTAAGAAGTTGAAACCAATTAGATATGGTCCTTTCAAAATACTTGACAAAATTGGTGAAAATGCTTTCCGCCTAGATCTACAAGCTTATATGTAAATCTATTTCGTCGTAAATGTTGAAAACTTGCGATTGTATGAGCCTTCATTGATTGAAGATCCCAAAGAGCAAGGTCAGCTACCTTCCATTGAAGATATTTTGCCCGAGTATCTCAATGAGCTACAAGAGGACACAGTGCTTGACAGAAGGATAAGGACTTCACGACAGGGAAATGTTGAGTATCTTCATGTTGGACTCAAAGGTAACCATATACCATATATGAACCAAAAAAACCATATAACAAGCAACGACAAGCGGAACCATATAACCTGAAACCTTATCATATAGTGTGAATATCTATGTATATCCAATGTAAAACGGTGGGAGTGTCGGGTGGGCATTTCAACCCGCTGACCTCCAACCTTATATACCAACGACTTCAAACATTTGGGCTAACCAACATGTCAAGGGTGGGACTTGGTTAACCAAGCCACCATAATTTTATTTAGGCAGTTGTAGGTGCTAAACCCGCCATACCGCCAGCACGTAGACTGAGGCAATTTTGAGCAGAACAAGGTGGTTTTTGTCAACAGAGAGTGGTTTTGCAAGGACAAAGGTGGTTTTGGATCATTCCAGGGGGTATGGAGGTCATAGTCACCAAATATGGTCAAGCTTATACTTTTCTGACTCGAAATTTCGAGCTAAACGCAATGGTGAGGTCCATTTTCTCAATTGATTCTCTGTTTTTGAGCTCATACCTGTAACAGCATTTTGAAGACAAAATAAAGAGGTCAGCACTGGAAGCTAAAGGACCAGAAGACATAGCCAAGAAGTCTAGTGAACTCCTTTATTAAAATTTGTTGTGTCGATGTGTTTGAAAGTGTTTTCAATTTTCTTATGTGTTTATGTTATTTGCAACCTTTTTGATCCATTTCACTATGTAACATAAGCAACTTCACACAATGTCTGTAATACCTTTTTCATTAACGGATCATCCTCTCTATCTATTAGCCATATATGAACAGTTTTCAGGGTATTTAGGAAAACATTTTATTCATCTTGGAACTATGTCTCTAATCCTAGCTCTTCTGTGGATATCCATCCTTGACTCCAACTGGTTGTGTTGGTTGGGCTAGCGATATGAAAAAGTTTGGAGAATCCTTTGTTTCTTAGGTAATCAATTAAAGGCTAGGGGAATATATGCCCTTAACCACTACCTAGCCATGGATCAAGGCTAATTTTTACCCTGTGACCGATTCGCACTCTCCATGCTAGTCCGTTGCTGATGAGTTCGAAGGAGTTTAGTGTTGCCTTTCATATTACTAAATTTTTTTCTTGTGGCTTATCCACCCTTCTTATCCAATATTTTAGCAAACCTAGAATGATGTATTTTAGAGTGACTATTGATTTCCATAGGCTCTATGTTGAGAGTTGATCCAGGTGGATCTCCAAACACCAATGGCATGGAAAAGGCTTAAAATTCAAGTAGCAGAAATATGATTAACTTAACATCAGATTGAAGTGCCCATTTCCCTAATTCCAACGGTGTCAACGACACTCCAATCCGAGTCCGGATGAAGGAGATAGAGGCAGTCAAAGTTTGGTTGACTTTCACTGACTTGGAAAGACTAATGAAGAAACAATTTTGACTTTTCCGGCGGACGGAATCCGGCCAAATCTGGCCAGATTCCAGGCGAAATTTTTGATTGGTTAAAATGACTCCTTCGGTCAAAATCTGAATTTTCAAAAAGGGTGACGTTGTTTTATTTAACAAAAAAAAAATTATAAAAAAAGGGTGGCAAGCCACCAACCTCACCACCCCAAACTATTTCAAGTAATGTTTAGTGGAGGGGCGGGCCACTACCCCCGACCCCTCCCATGGAACCACCACAACCATATGCATAAAGATGGGGTGGGCCAGCCCTTGGGGCACAAACCCAATCCTGTTGAAAACAACATAACGCATGGAGGGTTTTGGGTGGGTTGGCCCTTGGGGCATGGACCCAATCCCAAAAACATGCAACCACCACCTAAAGAAAAGCAATGGAGCCGATGGAGGTGGGTTGGGCAAGCCGCCCAAGGCAGGCCCAGCCTGACCCTTTTAAAAATAAAATATTATGTTGTGTAAAAGAAGGAGGAGGCGGGGTTTGACAACCCAACCTCCTCCATAATAACCGAATCTCAAACCAACTACGCCACAATGGATTTCGTAAGAAATCCATCGCCATATTTTTATTTGAATGCAGTTTGTCAGTGCGCCCAGGCAGAGGTGCAGTTAGAGGCACATTTTTGCAGGAGGGACAAATTTTCACTTTATCAGATTTTGACAAATTTTATATGGTTTCATCATTTCTCGATGCCACGAATGCAATGGAGCTATCCATTCCTCCATCAAAGTTCTACATTTTTTAGCCATTTTTTAGTATGGAGGTATAAAACTCCTTTTTGTAACTAATGCTTCTACTCTTCTTTCTCATGCCACTTAATGAATGAAGGCCTCCCCATTGATCGAGCAGGGCCCGGAGACATAGTCCAAGTCAGACGAATTCTATTATCAAGTTTCTTGTCTTCCTTCATGCTTTATGTGTTTCTCCTCTTCTCTCATGTGCACATTAAATTTCTATGTTTAAGCTACAATTTATGCATGTAATTCTTTAATACATCTATAAGAAAAATATCTTGGATCAAGTGGTATCATAGTAGGTATTTTTAGATGTGAATTGCATGTTTGTATGCTAACAAGAAACAAGCTCTGAAGAGGTGAAGGGAAACTAAAGTCTTTCGATCCTGAAGTGGGGCATGCACATCAAAGGGGAAACATGGTAGATGAAGAGCTCGTTATGAAGAGGAGCTCAATTTCCGCAAAACCTTCTATAGAATGGTAGAAAATGTCGACTAGTTGCTTTCAAGAATGGAGAAATCAGAAGCGAAAAAGGTAGAAGAACAAGGTTCAATGCATGGAAATGGTGGAGAAGAACCCCCTCCTTCTCCTTCCACGAGTGAGAGCTCTTCTTCCTCTCATCACCATCATCGTAGAAATTTGATGGGTGCATCTAAGAAACCTTTCTTTAAATTAGATGTCAAATTTGATCTTCCCATTTATAATAGTGAAATTAATGCAGAAAGGCTTAATAACTAGATTAGGCAGATTGAGATCTACTACAGGATTCATCAGATCGAAGAGGATGAGGCAAAGATTCAGTTGGCCTCTCTTCGACTGAGTGGCACCGCTCTCGTCTGGTGGGAGAGAAAATTGCGAAGCAGTAAGAGTGTGGGTAATATTCTTTCCTCATGGCTTAGTTTCTTTTCTGCATTAAAGGAACAATTTTATCCCTTGGGTTATAAGAAAAAGACATTAATGGATTGGCAATACTTAAGGCAAGGCAAAGGTCAGGATGTTCAAAGCTTTACCAAGGAGTTTAGAAAATAAAAACTTAATTTGGGCATTGCACTTGACTCACCTGAAGTAGTAACTAAGTACATTGGATCATTACATGGTTACATTAGGCATTCATTATTATTGTTTGAACCTATTACCATTGACTCAGCTAGTGTAAAGGCCATTCATCTGGAAAATAGGGGAACACCTAAACGGGATGACCACCCAAATAGAGCCGAAGCAGCCAAGAGAAGGGGAGCAAAGCCCTTTTGTACACATTGTGAGAGAGGGGCATGATGAAGAAAATTTTTGGAAGTTTCACCCTGAGCTGACACCTAAAAGGAATGACAGAAAGGGGAATCAGACGGTCATCACCACCGTGCAACAAAACCAAGATTCCAAGTCAGAGGAAGATGAGAAGGTTGCAGTTGCAGGATTTGCATGAGGTAGGCCCATTGACTTGGGGTTCGATTCTGGCAATGAAACAAAGTTTGCAGCCCTTGGGATCATGGCAAGAGGACCCATAGATTTTGGGTCTAATTCTGGCCATGAATCAAGGATTTCAACAAACATAACGAAAAGGGCACTCCCCACAGCAGGACTCCAAGAACTTGAGGAGATCAACGACCACATCCAAGCAGATAATGATAAGCTAAGGAGGCTTTTACAAGATGCAAGGGAACAAAAACAAAGATTACTATGCCAGTTTCAAGCCAAGGATGAGACCTTGGAAAATTTGTAGCATTGTTATCCAGAGGTAAAAAGCGATTCCTCAATTTCATAGAATTTTCATGATGATGAATTCGCTATTTTTGAAAAACATACTACAGGGATTGGATCCAAACTATTGAAGAAGATGGGGTATTAGGAAAAGGGCCTCAACATCAAAGGCCAAGGCATCATAAACCCCATCGAAGTCAAATAATTGTCGCGTCGTGCAGGATTCGGATACACCAGAAAGGAAATGGGAGAAAGCTCCAATACAGCTAGTAACTAGCAACAACAGATGATGAAATTCCCTCCTCACAGCCCAGTGATAGTGACGGCCCCATAAACACTTACTGGAGGAACGCCAGGGGAAAGCGCCCCAAAGCACCCGCAAAAGTTTGGAGAAAAAAAATTGTTGTAGCCATTGCAACAAAGAGGGACACCAACAAACTGCATGTCTGATGCTTCATGCTCTAGAAACATCACTGAAGGAGCCAAAAGGAGAACATGTTCAGCAAATGAATCCACCCCATTCACGGTGGTCTACTTTATTAAGTTGGTTTTTCTAAGGTAGTAGCTTGTTATGGCCACCATTGTAAATCATGCCTTGCAAGTAAATGTAAAAGTGATGGTGTGTTTCCTATCACTTCAAAACACAATGATGATATTTTGGCCTTTCTTTATTAGTAGTTGAGGTATTGATTACTTTTTATGTAATCCTTAGCCAAAGAGTGTGTGCTATAAACTCTTGGAAAGGAAGGGTTGTTAAGTCATGTGTGGTGTGCATGATTACAAAAAAAGTACTAGTTTTGCGTTGCAGGTGATCAAAAGTGTGGTTGAAAGGATACAAAAAGTGTGCTAAGTGTAAATGCTTTTGGGGTCCAAAAGCTCCTCAGTAGGGAGGATTGATCCAGGTGGATCTCCAAACATCAGTGGCATGGAAAAGGCTCAAAATTCAAAGTGGCGTAAAGATGATTAACTTGACATCAGATCGAAGTGCTCGTCGCCCTGATTCCAATAGTGCGAACGGCACTCCAATCCGAGTCCGGATGAAGGAGATAGAGGCAGTCAAATTTCAGTTTACTTTTGCTGACTAGGTAGGACTGATGAAGACACAATTTGGACTTTTCTGGCAGACGGAATTCGGTGAGCTCCAGCCAGATTCTGGGCGAAATTGTCACCTGGTTAAAACGACTCCTTCGGTCAAAATCTGAATTTTCAAAAAGGGTCAGGTTGTTTTATTTAACAAAAAAAAATTATATAAAAAGGGTGGCGGGCCACCAACCCTGCCACCCCAAACTGTTTCAAGCAATGTTTAGTGGAGGGGCAGGCCACTACCCCCGGCCCCTCCCATGAAAGACCACAACCGTACACACAAAGATGGGGTGGGCCGACCCTTAGGGCACGGAACGAACCCCATTGAAAACAACATAACGCACGTAGGGTTTTGGGTGGGCTAGCTCTTGGGGCACAGACCCAATCCCGACAATAGACAACCAACACCTAAAGAAAAGAAACAGAGCCGGTGGAGGTGGGGTGGGCGGGCCACCAAAGGCGAGCCCAGCCTGACCCTTTCGAAAATAAAGATTATGTTGTGTAAAAAAATGAGGAGGTGGGGTTTGACCACCCGACCTCCTCAATAATAATTAAATCTCAAACCAACTGTGCCACAATGGATTTCTTGAGAAATCCATCACCATAGTTTTATTTGAACGTAGTTCATCAGTGCGCCCAGGCAAAGGAAGGAGCGCACGCAGTTCAAGGTAGATTTTTGCAGGAGGGTCGAATTTTCACTTTGTAAGATTTTAACAAATTTTACATGGTTTTAGAATTTCTCGACACCATGAACACAATGGCGCTATCCATTTCTCCATCAGAGTTCTGCATTTTTTGACCATTTTTCAGTATGGAGGTATAAAACTCCTTTTTGTAATTGATGCTTGTACTCTTCTTTCCCATGCCACTTAATGAATGAAGGCCTCCCCATTGATCGAGTAGGGCCCGAAGACGTAGTCCAAGTCAGACAAACTTCGTTATCAAGTTTCTTGTCTTCTTTCATGCTTTATGTGTTTCTCCTCTTCTCTCATGTGCACATTAAATTTATATGTTTAAGCTACAATTTATGCATGTAATTCTTTAATACATCTATAAGCAAAAGATCTTGGATCAAGAGTAGTCCCTATCCACACTTAGTAGCCAAAGACTTTAACAACAAGAAGATATTCTTAAGGCCCAAACCTCCCAAGAGCTTTGGCACTACTAGTTTATCTCATTTTCCCTAGGAAGAATTAAAAAACCCAAAAATCTAGCCCTAGGCTCTTGTATTTTTGGAAGCTATGTAAGATCATTTTTAGTACTTTTGCAGCTAATTCTTCCATGATGGTCATGTTCTCCTCGTCATTAACAAACCTTTAAAAAATTTGTGTTCTTATTACTTCTGCAATTGAGGCCCCAACTGGAGCATGAAAAATATTCTCAACATGACTCTTTACTAGGGTTGATAAGCCTTCAAAGTTTGAAATCTCCCTTCCTGTGGGATCTTGGAGATTTCATATGGTATTGCACATCTTCCTTCCCTTGGCGTAAACCTAAAAAAAATTGGTATTTTCATCTTCACATGCCAACCAAATGGCCCTACTTTTTAGACGCCATTTCACCTCCATTTCTTCTAAGAGAAATTTTTATTTCTATTCTAATGAGTGTCTCTATAGAATTAATAGATTTGAACCCTTCTTCTTCTTGATTTGCAAGAACCTGAAGTTGCTTTTCGATCTCCGCAATTCCTTAATGATTTCCAACTTCTTCTCCTTTTCCCATTCCTTCATTTTCTATTTGATAAGTTTTAAATTGGATTTGAACTATAGTGTAGCTGAGGAGCCCTTTTGGGGGTCAAATTATTTCCAATGAGTGTTCACTAGGGTTAAGGAATCCTCTTCTTTTAACCAGGAGGAGTTCATCTTGAAAGGGTTGTCCATCTTCTGCAATGCTCCTTTAATTTCCAAAAATATTGGGGAATTGTCTAATTCTCCTAGACCAACCCCTATCCACTATTTGATAAGGGTAAATATATATACCAAGGCTTACAAAAGTAATAACCGATCTATTATCCTAGCTACCTTGTCTACCCTATGCATTGATTCCTCTAGGTGGGGGCTAGTTTGACTGGTTCCACATCCACTGGTTTGCTCCATTCTAGTTTTTAAAGAAAATAGTAGATACACCTAGGGAAAAATTCAAGTCTCTTCCTATTGCTAAGGCATTTGACCTTTTTATGGATTTGTAAAAGATTTTGTCCCAAAGCTCCTTTTGGTTGAGAGAGGGCCCATATATATTAAATAGTGTAACAAATGTTCCAAGTTCCTATAAAAAGACCTCAAATCCTAATCCTAAAAACATGCTCGAATAGTATGAAGCTTGAAAATTTTTGTTTTCAAACCCGCAACTATCCCCCCTAATATTCCACTAGCATCTATACTTAAGAACCTCCAACCATCTAATAGATCTTCTAAGCACTTGGCTATTGAGTCACCCTCTCCTAAGGTTTCTTGTAGAAAAATTACATCCAAACTACTAACTTCTACTAACCTCCACAGGTCACGTCTTTTATTGGGACATGATAAACCCCTACAATTATAACAGAGTAGTTTAATTTGGGAACCCCTGTAGGGGCTCTCAATGCTCTAAGCACCCCATGACTAGATTGTTGTTTTCCTATTGCTAGGTATTCTTGCAATTTTTCTTTAGATATTTTCAATTGAGACTTCCTTCCCCATCCCCTTCCTTCGGTGGTGGAGAGGGAGAGATTAACCAATCCCCTAATAATAGACTCCTGTTGTGGAAAAATTGACCAGAGTGCATATTATATACAACTACTCTTGCTTATGAGTTCTCCAACAAGATTTTAAGGTAGAGGGTCTAGGGGAGGAGTACTCACTTTGCACTTGTGGACACGGGCACATGGCTTGAGCAGGGGAGTAAGGGAGTGAGGAGGTTGGCATGGTAGAGTGGGATACTTTTACTTCCATAAAATCCCCATAACTCCCAACATCTAACCTTGAATGACATATTAAATTTTCATTAAAAACATGGGAAAGAGATGTTGGGTAAGTAGCCAAGATTATATCTTCCTTTATCCTCATCATTCTTCCTATTGTCGCATCTTAAATTGTGTTCTCCTATTATGCCCTTGGGAGATTTTTTTTCGCAATTCCATGGAAAATTGATAGTAGTTAAGCATTTGGTTCCTCTGAAACCTGTACTGGGTCCTTTCTCCTGGTGTTGGAGCCTTATTTCTTGCTAGGGATTGTGTGCACCTTTTTGTGTAATTAGAGCCCACAATATTTGACCAAATGTTCACACTTGTTGCACTGCCTACATCTGAATGGTATGTTTTCGTAATCCAGGATCTGAATTCTTTCATCCTCTTTCTTGATATAGATACTTCTTTTGACCCTTCTCGTAGATCAACATTAACAATTATGCAGGCTAGGGAAATGTTCCTCGTCGTGAAGTAGGAGAAATCATGTTCCAGGAAAGTACCCAAGGAATTTCCAATATATTTGAAGACAAATGCATCCCAATAGTATAGAGGTAGGCCAATAAGTCTTACCCATATTAGAACTACATCCATTCTTTCCAACTTGGCATCGAAAAGAGGCATCTAGAATTTTAATATTACTAGGGTGGAATCAATCTTATCAAACCTCTGAGAAATCCACTTTACATTAGCTTCTTCCTTTATTGCAAGTGAATCCAACCCCTATCCAATAGGGCAACATCTCAAGGAGCTCTTGACTATAGGTGCAATTTCATTATCCACCCAAGATTTTAGGGAGGATATGTTGAATTTCCTTCCATGAGCATGCCTTAATATAGATTTATCTGCCATTTATTATGCTTTCTACATCGTTACATTTACCCCCAAAACCAAGGATAGTCTTTCCCTTATTGCCTTATTTACACATCAACTCTTTTTTTGTTTTCCAGTCTTCTCCCATTCCACCTTTTGGCTCAAGTTTCTCTTAGAGACTGAGAGGGGTTCCTTCCCTTAAAACCTTTCTTCATTTCCTTCTTCATTCTGACCTTCTCCTTCAATAAATGCTAGAATATCCCTCTAGAAGTTGTTCGAGGATGGTTGTGTTGTGGGTACCTAGAGAGGAAATGTGGCTAGAAATTCCCTTGTAAAGAAAAACCTTTGCTAATTAAAAAACTCTTAGAGAAAATTGCATTAGCCTAAAAAAGTTGGCGATATGGCCCTAGATCCAAGTTTGTTTTAGTAAATTTTGCAACAAGGGGGGTTAATTCCATGGAACCCCATGGAAAGCCTAAAGAACCCTAGCTCCAATCCTCTGAGCCAAGATTTGATATCCATTGTGTTCACACAATTGGAAAGAACGAAGCTGGGTTATATTATTTTGAACCTACAGATGGCAGTCGAGCCTTTTCCATTTCTTTGCTAGCTAGTAGGGGTTCAAAATGGGGATCCATAATTGTGTGAACCTTAGAATTGTTGCCTTCATGTTCATAGACGTGTTCTAAGTGTATGCACAAATATGATATTTATTGCTTTCTTTCAGTTCATAATCTACAAAATCTTCATCCTCCATCAGAAACCTTGGACTACTGACTGATAGGTCATCCAATATTCCACCCTCCGCTCACCCCAAACACCTTCAATTTAGAGGATAAAACCATTTTTTTCTGAAAAAAATGAAAAAAAAATTTCTTACCTTCGTCAGAAAATTCCTACACTTAATGTCCTCCCTATGATTGACATATATGCTAGCTTGTTGCTCCCTCACTACCTATGGCCCTATCCTTTTAGTTCAAACCCTTGCCCCTTCAACAACACAATTCACACTGCCACACCAAAATAGACCTTAAAATACCTAAAAAGTGTATTACAGTAAAGTAAAATTAAAAATGAGGCAATAATAATTTTAGGTAGATTTATTATCAATATGTAATAATGATAATCATGCCCTTTTCCAAGGACCTGAATCTCATGTATATTATACGCCAGTCATTGTAAGTCAATATCATGAATGAGAAATAATAAGATATATAAATTAATTATAACTATTTTCCATGGTATCTTACATCAAACTCTAAGAGATGCATATCCATAAATGTGGGTTATTGTTCGATGGGATATGGACTATCTCTTAGGTTCTTAATAACCAAAATATACCATTTAGGTGTTCAAATTGTTGTAATATTGGAGACATCGAAAGAGAATCATCATTAACCTTTTGGAATGGATTTGATACAAAAAGAAATTTATACAATCCCCTCTTAGTCAAGTGGATGGAAAAAATATGGACATTTTGGAGTTTAAAGGGTCGATTTCAAATTAGAAGATACAAAAATCAATGAAAACAACTATTTAGTATAAAGAGGATGATAAGACATCTTAATCTTCCCCAAAATCCCTTGATCAATCCTTTTGAACTTCCAAGGAAGTAGTTGGCTTACCATCCTTCAATCAACACAGAATGCGAATAACATTGTATTCGATCACAAAAGGGTGGTGCCCCACCTCCTTATCAAATTAATCCTAGACTACTCCAAATTAGACCTCATAAGGCCCTCTTCAAGGTATGGTTAAACTCTTGAAACAATCCCCTACTATTTTGGATATTTTGTGTGATTACGAATATAATAAAAACATGCAAGTGTTTGGTGTGGGTGGAACTATTTCAGGTAGAGTTAGATATATTCTAAAAAACATAGAAGGGTTGATACAACTTAAAAATGTTAAGGATTTTGGAAAAGTGTGGGCCAAATATGAGGAATTTGTGTCTAGAAATTTTTTTACGTATATCTTGAGGTATCCTAGGAAGAAAGGTGTAGATGATATTAATCCTAAAATGAGGGGAATTTGGGTCAACTTAATTAGTTGTTGGATTTTTGGGGTTAACAAGGTGTTTCATTATAATTGTGGAAGTGGGGGAAGGGGGGGGGAGCATTGTAGGAAGGAAACCCTTCATACATCACGGTAAGTAAAAGATGGCGAGGGAATTTGTGAGACAAACAAAAGACAACCCATGGGGACATTACAATGTGGTGTGCCTCAAGGAAGGTATCAAAATTATTTTACATGTCTTTGGAAGCAAGGGGTTTGAATACTTACCCCTAAAAGTGCATTTCATAAGTTGGTAGATATCACAAACTATACATAATTCTAATTCAAGAGATAATGATTAAGCACACATATGCAAATTATATTCTAAATGGATTTCTTAAAAAATAGGAATTTATGGCTCAAGATTGAAATGGTAGATTAGAGGGTTAAAAACTACATGGAACAACAAATTTTGAATAAATTTTGAGTATGATAAACTTTTTTATTTGGATTGAATTGTTCTCATTAGAACTTGATAGAAATATTTATATTATGAATACTTATGGTTCATTCAAAAATAAGTAGGCTTATTGGGATGATTTCTTTTTGTCAAATGTTGTTAAAAAGAACTATGTAATTATAAATGTGACTTGAATGTTGTTATGAACCAAAGAGAAATCCAGGGAGATTGTGATATGATGGATCATCTTACTCCATATTCCCTTCATAATACTTAAGAAGCCAATTTGTTTGACATGGAGCTTAAAAAACCCCCCTCCAACACGGGGAAATAATAAGTTGGTAGAGGAGCTTAGTATTGAAAAAATACTTAACAATTTTTTAACAAATGAAGCATTAATATTTAATGCTACTAGGTATAATAGATATTAGACTAGGACTGGTGGGCTCATCTAGCCCTTAATAACCTTGTAATTAGAAGAAAGGAGCATGATAGAACTTGCTTCCAATATTTCTAGATCTTAGGTGGTGGATTTCTAAAGCAATGTCAACCATGAATGCGAGAATAATTTTCCAACTAGAGCTAATGTTACCTCTTACTCTAAGAGGTAATGCATTATATAGATATAGATAAAATAGATTTCTTCAACAATTGTTTTTACTAATGATCACAAACAATGTAAGATACAACATAGATAACACTAAATTTTAAAGTAGTAGAAATTATGGAATTTTTTAGGAACCAGGCCTCAATGATGACAATTCTTTAAGCTACCCTTCATAGGAAACAAAGGTGTTGTGCTTGTGCATCTCTTAATAACCCCTCAATTCGAAGAAGGGAGTAGATGTGTTAAATCTTAGGTGATGAATTGTTGAAGCCTACTGAGTGGTAGTTCCTCTTACTTTAGGAGATAATGCATTCAAATAATGATAATAACAATCTATATTTTAACGCCGTGTTCGAGTCAAACACCAAATTGGTGTATCAGGTCTCCTTATTTGTGAGACAAGGGATCCCCTCCATATAATAATTTGTATGCTAAAGTCTATGGACATGTACATACCCTATCCCTTTGGATTTGAACATACAATCTTCTAATAAAACTTCACAGTGAAGCTCCAAACACTTCCATGCATTTCTTGGATAGTAGCTAATGTAAATATGTTAGTGCGAATTATACTCCTAACCTAGTAAAGACATTGAGTTGTA
Organism: Pinus tabuliformis; assembly: GCA_031772625.1. Classification (NCBI taxonomy): domain Eukaryota; kingdom Viridiplantae; phylum Streptophyta; class Pinopsida; order Pinales; family Pinaceae; genus Pinus; species Pinus tabuliformis. The sequence goes on along the minus strand of CM062817.1, from coordinate 721,327,680 downwards.
ACAAGCTTAAAAAATTTATCCCTAAACTTCTTATATGAAGTTCAAATAAGTATTATTATTAACTTAAATCCATGTATTTGAAATTAAAAATTTTAATATGATTTTTTTTAAATCATTTATTTTTATCTCACATATTACAAATTTTTTATATTAAAAAATTTAAATCTATTCAAATTTAATACGGATTGAAGTTGATTTATTTTTTTTAATTTTATCTTATATATATTATTATTATTATTTTAAATGTAAGATAAATTTAAATTGATAATTTTTTAAAAATATTATCTCCTTTTATGTTTTTGTTGGCTAACCCTGAGGGCATGCTTCTGGGATGCGCTCACTCACTCCAGGAGAGAGTCCGACTATTTTACATCATGCTAAGATAAGGCCAATGATATATTCGCATATGGTTTTGGTTAAGGGCGTCTTAAATTCAAATATTTTACACAGTATTAAAAATTATTCCAAAGTACCAAAAACCATTATTTTATTTTTTCTTTATGATTTTTAGTGTAAGTTAAAGATTAATTAAATTATTTAAAAATTATGTTTCTATATTTATTTATCAAATCATATATATAAGATTGTATATTTGGATTGGTGAACACTATTCACCCAATTAATACAATATTGAATATTACAGTAAATATTATGTAAATTGTTAAATATAAATAAACAACTCTAACTATCTATATACCACTCACCATACTACCGCATAGACAAGTGAATAGTATTTATTCTTTCTTCTAACCAGCCGTCATTATTAACCCAATTAGACTTAAAAAATAAAAATAAAAATCCTAAAACTAATGAATATGATCAGGAAAACCTACACAAAAAGATTTTACTGACAACATTTTAGCAGTTAAAGGGAAGGTTATTCCATCTCTTAGGAATATTGCTTAAATGGGGTCAAACCTAGAGAGGGCACAAAGACACCATTTATAATATAACGTCAATTCAATTGTCTTCAGTAAAAAGAACTACACAAAACATCATAATTGAGGATAACATCTAGAAACCAAAGCACTACACAAAACAACATTCGTAATTGAGGATAACATTTGGCAATAACAATACATAAGCCAATTTCAACAATTATATGAATCCAGGAATAAGGAAAAGCACACCCTTGTAACTAAACAATTCTAGACCCATTCTGCTTGGAAAAACATGGGTTCCATATGTTGAAATAATGCTTATCATTGATTATAACCAGCATACTCCGAAGTAGGGGGAAGGGAACACCAAAGTGAATTAGGGTGGTTGTGTTGTTTAAATATTCAAGATTTTTATTTCTGGATGGAAAATAAATACTTCACAAGATCCATCTTCATGCCATACATTACTAAACATTTTCAAGGATCATGTAACTCCAAATCTAAATCACTTAGTTTTATAACCACCTATAATAATTGAAACTATGTGACCCCTACTTTTCCAAAGAGAAATAGAAGAGGAACAAGAGACATTGATTAAGAGGGTGAAGAAGTAATGATGAAGCACAGCCAAAGAACATTTTTTGGAAAATGAAGACAATATCAAGATGAAGAGGGGATGTAGGGATGTTGTCGAGCTAGATGGACAAGTGGAGTACATTGTAGGATTGAACATAAACCAATCAGCAAATGAAAAATGTCTTCTTGTGGGACGATGGGGTGGTTGTCTCATTGGGATGTTATCCCCTCCACCCGACTTCAAATCCCATAGGGGAACACCATGGCCCATATTAGTAAGGTTAGAAGGATATGCATCCAATTGGAGTTTGGGATCCCGACTCCATTTTTTGGTGGTCTCCTGATATTTTGGTCCTAGGTTGAACTATGAGTTTATGATATATGTGACTTGCGCATTGTTGCATATATCTGGGAAGGTTGCTAGTTCCCCATCAAAAAAATTCCTTTGAAAAAAAAACAAATGACAAATGGTAGTTTGTAGGAATAAATATAAACCAAACATCAAAATATAACTTGTCGGTGTTCAAGAAGATTTAAACAAATGATGAAATTAATCAACCCCAATTATTATTTATAATGTAGGCTTCAAGAATAGTGTAGTAGTGATATGTAAAGAGAATATCCAAAGGACTATTGGAATTTGAGGAAATGGAGGATTTTTTCCATGTATTAGGATGTTTTTGTGGGTAACTGATATAATTCAACTAGAGGATGAAAACCATCTATCGAAATGAGATCCATAGTTCAAACTGCATAAGAGGGTCATCACCTCAATAATTTGCATCAATGATGATCAATTGACTCCCATGACAAGCTCTTAAGATTGGAGTTCCATCCACAATGCATATGAAACTCACCCATAAGAGTATTAGGAAAAACCTATTAGTGGAGATGAAAATTGAAGCATGAAGTCTCTTGAGTAGTCCCTTTGTGATTTCTAATTGAAATCAATCTATATACACAAGTTTATTTAGAATCTTCAAGAAATAAACAACTAATCCTTTTGGGGGGCTTGAGGTTAAACTATTTAGCAAAGTTGGAATTAAGCCACATTCTAAGATGTAGTGTCTTTTTGCGAGACATTTTTCATTGAATTTTTTTAAATAAGCAATAAACAGAATGGATTTCTCAATTGTAATTATACAACCTCTTATTTTTTTTAATTTATCAAAATCATAGAGATGATTGGTTTGTGAATGAAAAATTACACATCAACTCACGATGAAAGGATTTAAATTATTGAACAAATTCTCTTCATCTTCACTTATTCCATGAATAATTCCTTACCATAGAAAAATTCCTTTTGTGAAACCACTATGTATAGGGAGTGCTCCAAAAGATATGTAATTTGGAGGATGGTTCATGTTCTCTTATCATTTTGAATACCACCATCCAAATAAATACACAAAACCTATCATAATTTAGTTGTCGATTTGTAATTAACATAGTCATCATTGGTTGTTATTCACAAATATGGGTTGGCTCATCACCAATATTCAAGAAAATCCATGCCACCTAAAATGACTTATTTCCTTTTGGTTTTGAGTAGTTAACATGTTTCCTTATGCAAGGAAGATGATCTCTTAGCTAATTAAAAACAATTTTATGTCTTATGCTAAGATCAAAAGAGAACATCAACCTAAATAGTATTTGCAGGATATCAAATGTCCCTTGTGGTCATCGTTATTTCTACCTCTAGTAGATCATGTGGTTTCTAGAAGAAATGAGCCTTAGTCCCTTACATGAGACCACATATTACTCTAGATTGTAGTTTATTCTCTTCCCTCGGAGGTATTTTTCATGTAAAGCTATGTAACTAGTACATTATTGCGTTGAGAGGTGATCTATAAACTAGTATGGGGTAGATGTCAAGCGTAAATGTTTAACATTTAACATTTACTATTTAAAAAATTTAATTTGATGTCAATGTTAGCCCTAATTAAAAAATGATATAGAGATAGATGTGTAGGCTTAAATATTTAAAATTTAACATTTATATGTCAGCGCAATTAAAAAATAATAAAAATGTTAAAAGTAATATAGACCCAAGTATGGTGGAGATGTTGTAGTGTGAACATTTAAATCTTGGCTTAATAAACAATTAAAAGTAATATCGATAATAAAATTCAATTTGTTATATTATAATTTTGTTTTGCAGGTTAGCTTAGCCCCTCCAAGTTAGAAATTATGCTCAAGTAAAGTGGATAAGCATCTACACATTTACAATTTCACTTCTTCATAACTATTAAAGAAAACATGAATAATGGTGGGAAGTAAATCTTGTAAATCTTATTCCTATCCATTTTTTATGCAAATATCTCCTTAAATTATGGTGGAAAGGAATTGATGGTAGATATGTTATTTATTTGAGTATAAGTTATTATTATTTTATTTTTGGAAGGTTTTCTACAAAGCTTAAGAATAAAAAATCACTGCACAACTATATAAAAATCATGCATGAATATTACAACCATATCCATAAATTATGGCATAAAATATGTAAGTCAATTATCCACATGACATTACATTATGCAAATGCTACAATAAAAATGTTTGAATTTAATTTTCAAAGTTAAAGATTATAATTTTCATTATTCGTTGCTAGTCTAATAGTGATCAACAAACAAATCAATTCTTAGAGTCTTGCCTTGGTAGGGACTAATCATGATTCCATAATCATATTTAAAAATAATGCTTATAATAAACCTACAATATAACAATTTTCTTAACCATGGATATCGAGCCCCACTTTACCATAGATATTATTAACTTGTAAATATGTTTTGTTACAATACCATGACTTATCAATACCACATGCTAAAAAACCATAACTCATTTCACAATAGAAAAAATTAAAATGTAAAATAATTTACACATTACATATAACATCGATTACATAGAGTGAAAATCCATAGTAATACGGATGGAAGAAGGGGGAGAGAGGGAAAATGAGAGAGAGAGAGAGAGAGAGAGAGAGAGAGAGAGAATATGGGTCCAACCTAGATATGGTATGTGTATATAAAAACTAGCCTAGATCCATCTTAACCCAAGATCTATCAAGAGCGGAGAGAGATCAAATCTCTTTTCACTTTAAAGGAGGTTTGTATAAGATATTTGATCTCTCTAGATGTTTTAAGATGGATCTAAGCTGGTATGTAATAATTATTCAATTATTTTTTAGTAACATTGTACTTCATTACCTTGATAGACAAACGGCCTTGAGATGAAATGAATAATGTTGGCGTGAAATATGTAGCATTGTGTGGATTCCAAGTTTATAAATAAGATTACTAATCAAGTGATGGTTGTTGTTTTGTCTGCTTTACTTGAACCTTCTTTTTAGTAGTTGGCTTATAGCCAAAACAAACACAATAGATAGTTGTCCAACCAAAACTACTTTCCAGCCTTTAATCATTTGCTATAACAAATTCCACATTTACTTGTGAAACAAAGTGTGCTCCACCTCTATTGTTCCAAACTATAACCAACAAAGAAATTGCAAATAACTCCATATTCACCTTCATAACAAAATGCATAAACACTTATAAACTACAAAAACAAAAAATAATTTATTTTGATTCTTCATTTATTATTCTCTCACAATATACAAAAATATGATTTATTTTAAGTTACAAAGAATGTTTTAAGATAATTTTAATTTTTCATTCCATTCAGAATAAGTGAAGTTAAAGTGATGCTCCTGCATCACTTTTTAATTCCAACTTCAAATACTATGGAATTTATTTTTAAAGTAAATAAAATACTTCTTTTTAATTTCAACTTCAAAGCAGATAAAACACTTCTTTTTAATGGCAACTTCAAATACTAGTATTAGTTCGTATTTTATTTTGAAGCATCGATGATGCTTGCTGCAGAGATATCAAAATGCGTTAAAACATATTGACTTTATTCAAATTTTTAAACCATCCTATTAAAAGGCACGTCACTTATTAAAAGTATGTTCACAAATTACAATGAAAAGGATGATACTAAATATCTTGCACTTAACAACAACATCACATCAAGGTTCACGCCCAGCGCAAGGCAAATACCAAGCTCCACTAAACAATCACATGAACCTGCAAGAGCGAAAAATGATGCACAATTGCTCCCTGCATAACAGGCTGTCCACAGAGCTAGGCCGACTTCCTTTATTTAAGGCAGCATTTCTACACCATATGATTCCTCTGATTTGGTGGTCATATGTCAAATTCAATTGGCAGCTGGGCCGACTTCCTTCCTTTATTTAAGGCAGCATTTCTGCACCATATAGTGAACGTGTTTCCTCTGATTTGGTGATGATATGTCAAATTTAATTCGCAGTTGATCCACAATCACACAGTGCTCGTGTATTTCCTGGCGCTCAAAGGACAACAATAAGTCTTGCAGAAAATGACTCTCTTTATGTGGCATTGGTGAAAATTCGCTTCACAGTATGGACCATTGAATCACATCCTCAAACGAAACATCCTCAAAGTAAAAAAATATCTGTTATCTTTAAATGCAGTGACATCCTAACAATATGTGTCTCTGTAACAAAGAAATGGCGGCAGTCGGCAAAAATAAATTGTACCACGCCAACCAGCCTACAAAGTAATGGACATGTAAGCGATAACATTAATGGAATACATGATGTCAATGACGTAAATGTCAATGATGTAAAAAGCGATTATAAAAATATTGAAACCATGCTAAAGTATGCAACTAATACTTTTTACTTTAATATGGTATAAAATTATTTTTATATAGTTAAAAATAAATTTTCTTTTACTAATTCTCTTATGTTTCATAATTTATAAGCATTGGTTTACAATTCCTATATATTGTATGTTATGTTTTTATTAGCTTTTATTGTGCATATGTTAGATTGGAATATATATAAAAATAATAATAATAATAACAAATTTAAGTATGAAATTGTGCTCAAAGATCAAATATTTTGGATAAATGTATTTAGACAATAATACAATTATGAAGACATGAATGATAATTGAGTATTTGTAGATAATGTGAAACTCATTTTAGAAATACTAAATTATTGAAATTAAATATGATTGAAATTTCATTTATAAAAGATTTTTGTATTATTTATATATGAAATTTTTCTTAATCATTAAAAGTATTAGATATTTTTAATAGTATGACACTTGATATATATTGTATTTAATCGAAATTATTAAATAAAAAACTGACAATTTGCAAAATATTGATTGACATGTACCAAATGGCTTGAAACTCAATCATTATGCATCTTATATATTTGTTATTTTCAATATGTGAATAATCAGTTGTGTTTATTTTTCTTAAAATATACTATTAGTTTCAAAGAATATTAGGAATGAAAAATTACTAATTAGATATTTCCACATTTTTAGAATATGATTTTGCATTTTGAAATTTGGCATTTTTTATTTAATCTAGTTGCAATTTTGGAATCTAATATTGAAAAGTTTAGAACCAAAATTTTCACCTTGGAAATTCACCAAGTATTTTGCGCTTTGAAAACACCAATTTTTATTTATCTTAAAAAGGCCTTATACTGAAACTAATCCAAATTTAATAAAATGTTCATTGCAACCAAAGAATTTATATGAAGGTGGGGTGGGGCAAGAAAATGTGTAAAATGCACATTGTATTCCCTTCCCCTTGTCCCTTTATTAATTCACAATGCCCTTCCCTGCCCCCCACCATGCACATTGTCTCTCCCCTTCTTCATTGCACCACTACTTATAGAATTTTAATCCCCACAGATTTAGATATATGTAATGGACATGATTTAAATTAATTGTAAATTGAGAAAGGTTAAAAAAGTAGTAGTAGAATGGGTGACAAAGAAGAGACACGAAATAGATCATGATTTTAATGTGACTAAGAAGGAGGTTGTAGAGTTATTTGAAGGGAATGGAAATGACACATTTGGTGAGGATGATAGGTTGAAGTTGAAAGAGTTAGAAGGAAGTGATAAAAAGGATGTTGGTTTGGAGAAAAGGAGAATGGTGAAAATTTGATCCATTTGGATAAAACAAGGTGATGAACATATAATGCTTTTCCATAATTATGTACACCATTGAAAATAGATCAAAACTATCTTATAAATGAAAAAAATTGAATGTAATTTGGTTAATAGATTCTTTGAGATTGTCGATGTAAGGACTACATATTCTAAAGATACCTTTAAGAAGTTAGTTAAACAAAGATTGCTGAAATATTAAATATTGCATCTTTCCTTCATGGCTCTAAGGGGTTTTCAAGGGATGAACTATAAACAATAATTGCATTATTTAAAAAGACAATAGTTTAAGCCCAAATGGGTGGATAGTGGAGTCCTTTACTTCTTTACTATTATCTTTTATCGCATAGAATGCTTTAAAGGTTGTTAAGAAGTTGTGTTTTAATTTTTTTTAGTCGATAAAATACAAAAATGATCACAACTTGTTAGTTAAATAGAAGAATGTAGCCATGTCAAGAAAATATGGGGTTATGGTTTGAAAAATGTGCATGTATTTGGCTTATATTTAGAAACCAAAAAGATTTGTAAGGTCCTGAGCAAAAGAGGATTAAGGAGACATATCATAGAATATAAATATATTTCTCGAGAGTGATATTTAGAGTGGATCAACAAACCTAAGAAGTCTAGGGATTCTCTAAACCATTGGAAAGAATCAGTTTCATAATTTTTGGTGATTGAGGATAACTTAACCTAAAAGGTTGGATCAAGAGAAATTGTGAATCTTGGAGTTCATATTATTTTAAGTTTTGGTGACAAATGACTATTATCGAAGGTCATTATCAAAAGTTACTATTGTGTTCCTACATAAAATGGGGCTATTCATATTGAACAAATAAAAATTGTAAGATTATCAAGTAAATGAATGGACAACTACATTAACTATCTCGTAAAAGGGCATACTATTTGACATATGATATGAATAAAATTCAAGGTGAATGAATGAACAAGACTCATTGGCATATGATATGAATAAAATTCAAGGTGAATACACTACTAAATTGAGTTATAAGGTCATGGTTTTGTTAAGTAATATTAAATCTTGTTAATGATAAAATGAGGTTATGAAATTACAAGCACCCCCAATTTTATTTTGTTTAGGTGGCTTGCTCTTATGAACAAAGTGTTGACTTGAGAACTATTATAGAAAAGGAACTAACAAGCGCCAAGCATTTCCATACTTTGTAGGTTCATCCTTTTACTAATTACCCATTTTCAAAGGATATATGAAAGGAGATGGATAAAATTATAGCTGTGGAAAATGTGTGGAAAGGCCTTCGAATGAAGAGTGTTTATGATTTGGCTTTGAGAAAAAGGAGTTAATATATTATGAAGTTGTACCATGCTTAATATAGCTAGGTATTTGATGGGAAAGAAACTCTATAGTCTTTGAGAGTAAGCATTTACCTTTCTTTCAAAAATTCTATGCATTGGACTTAGAATGTATAATTTAGGATTTAGAGGTTCTTTTAGGTATATTTGAAAGTTTATGGTATGACACTATCAAAATTTTAATTTTAATAATAATACTAATAGAGAATTATATTTTTTAAATGAATACTTTATAATATTTGGAATGAATTTATTTGATAGAATATATATATTAAACTGCAATATTTTTTATTCATTGATAAAACCAATTTACATAGAAAATAGTTTCAGACTCATAGCAAACCTTACACTCCATACTTCAAAAAAATAAAGAGACACAATAGTAAAACTATTCTGGAGATAGTAAGAGACTAATGACCATTTTCCAACCATCTAATACATCACCCAAAAATATAATATAATTCGTACCATAAAACTCAAATCCAAGACATGGGAGAATTTCCAGAATAATATAACCTCCATTGTTCTCCACAGACAATACATCACTTAGGAATGAAACAATAGTGCACACCCAAAGCACCTTTTCTGATAAAACTTGACCGAGGAAACTTCAAAGTCATAAGTGTTACCGCACAAGAGTTTCCTCTCTCATTGAGGGAAAATCAAAACCACACCAACTAATTAGCATCATATCCAGATCATAGAAAATATGTGCAAATAGAGGTACAAGGTGAAATGGATGCCAATAAACATAGTCAGGGTGAAATGGATGCTAGCCCAGAATCCAAAATAGTAGGGAGAAGTGCTAAGATAATATAAATGAACTAGTCAATGATGGGTCTAAAAAATAGCCAACATTACAACACCATCTATGAATTGAAGGAAAAACATGATATTGAAATGGTTGCTCTCATCAACAAAAATAAAATCCAGAGAGGCCATGAAACCACCTCATGCCCAATAAGCCCATATTTGAACAAACAAGAGCAACATTGTGCAAGAAAAAAATGATATAGGGACAAACCAAGTTTCCCCATAAAAGTGCACTTCATAGACAGGCATCATAAGTCATTTCATTGAGCATAAAAGACAAAACATGTTGAAACCACCATGACAAGATCATACCTGGAGATTGATTTCCAAAATGGGAAAAAAAAAGCATAATACCAACCAATGCTATTCATGGTAATAGGAGATTATAGTTAGATACTAAGCACTATTAACTAACATACCAATAGGATCACCTAGCGGATCAGTGAGATCATCTGAATCTGAATCCGACACCAAAGAGCTTTCCACCCGAGCCAATCAAGAACCCACATTATATAAACCAAATGGTTCCTGAGCATACATTTGATATCCTCTAGCGAAGAGAACACATAATAGTTCTCAACTTGTTTGTCTTTAAAAATTAAACACAACAAGGTGCCCATTTTTTGGTATAGAGCCAAAGAATTCAAGAAATTAAGTATCCATTTCTTGAATTTGCTAAGATCAGGAACCCTATTCATAACATCTCTTACAACATCTAAATATGAGTGATACAAACATTCCCCAATCTTCTTAGACTCTAAAAGAAGGATTTCCTTTTGCACTTCTAGAGGAACAACATCAAAGAAAGTACCAACTAAATCATATGAAAAAAGGCGAATTTGTTTGAACCTGAAATTACCCACTCCACCCCTTTGACTTACCATTTTTTGGCAAGGAGGCATGATTACAATGATAATGGAACAAATTGGAAAACCATTAAGAGACCCTATACTAGTAAAGTAAGGAAAAGGATGAGACAGATCCTTGTAACCCCAACCTAAAAATCAACAAATCATTCTCCAATTGCCACACCAGAGGACCAAATCCATCAAATTGTTAAACTCACTATAGCACATAAGACATAACATATGAATTTCCCCAAAATCGTAATAAACAATTAAAGCTACAAATACTCAAACAGAGGAAAAGAGTAAATTCAACACCCAAATCATTCAACGTCACTAGCAACATGAAATGTAGAGTAATTGAAAAGGATATCACAACATTGACACACAGAAACCCAAATTCATTGACTTAGAGTACATATCTTCAAAGTAACACATATGCACCCAAATGAGATGACGTGATAACGACACACCTCTATTAACATAACACTAATGATCCTAGAGACATGTAAATCATGTAAGATGAACAAGCTAACATTTACATAATTCAAAGCTGGAAAGGGGAGATTAGATACCTCTAAAATCGCTACCAAATATCTGGACTTAAACTGAAAGAAGAGTTGAAGTTCTACATCTGGCAGATGAAAAATAATGCATTGCAACCTTATATTAAACCAGATGAAGGAGGCATAGGATAAATCCCCACCTCCACTCCTGCGCGACATGTAATTTGGCCATCTTGATGCCATGACTAAGCATTTAAATCGACGAGACCCCCATTTAGCAATCCCAAGCCTATGAGGAGTCAACTCCATGCCTCCGCTAGGCTGAGACATCTGTGATGTGTATAACACAGTTTCCAAGGAATCTCTCCCTCTTCCTGTGTTAGCACCCCCATCGAGGAATGAAACACATATCTTTGTTGAACATATAGCTCAAATTTTTTAAGGAAATGTATGTTGCATTTCAAAGATACTAATATGAATGTTAAAATCACATTTTACATGAAATTAAATATAATCGAAGACTATCTAACAAAGGAAGGTCAAAGGTTTTGATGGGCTCAATAAGATTGAAGGAGGTTATAGATGGCAACTCAATTTTTTTTCTCCAACATTTTTTCTGAAAGTTAGGTTTTGTTTCAGTTTGTGCCAACTCTAATGTTGGATGAAGGAAGGATTTGTCCAATACCTTGATACTATCACCAAGATTATACAAGAATTGTTTGAACTTAAATACTCCTTAAAATAATTTAACCCCACAAATTAAGTGTCACCGTCAACTCCTCTCCATGAAATTTAAAATAAATCCTAATAAAACTAAACCCTATACAAACCAACTAGTCTAACGACTCAAAATGAACCAAACATTGTTTATTTTATGTTTATCTATTTTTCCACTATCAATTATTTTTTTTATGGGAAACAATAGTTCATATTTCTATTTTTGGTTGGCGACTTTGATTATTGATGGGAAGGAGTAGTTCATATTTCTATTTTAGGTTGACGACTTTGATTGTAAATGGGAAGGAGTAATTCATATTTCTATTTTAGTTAGTAGACTCTACTTGTATTGTGTCGATTCCATTCAAGTTAAAGTAATTTAACCCCACAAATTAAGTGTCACCCTCACTCCTCGACATGAAATTTAAACATAAATACTAATAAAACTAAACCCTATACAAACCAACTAATCTAACAACTTCTAATGAATCCAAACACTTTTTACTTTATGTTTATCTAATTCTCCAATATCATTTATTATTTATGGGAATGAGTAGTCCAAATTTCTATTTTCGGTTGGTGGCTTTGATTGATTAGCATAGTCTACTTGTACTATGCCTAGTCCATTCAACTTAAAATAATTTAACCCCCACAAATTAAGTGTCACCCTCAACTCCTCTTTATGAAATTTAAACATGAATCCTAATAAAATTGAACACTATACAAACCAATTAATCTAAAAACTCATAATGGATCCAAACACTTTTTATTTTATGTTTATTTATTTTTCCATTACCATTTATTATGTAACTATCAAGTGAAGTATTTTTTGTGTTCTAGTATTAGTTTGGCAACAATACTATATATATATATATATATATATATGATATATATATATATGATTTCTAATGTAAACATTAGACTTTGGGATTTCCAAGATGTTGATTTCATCGCACTGCCACCACTAGGGCTACAGAGCGCAAAGGCGGGACGTCAACGTTTAGTTGTGTCAAAGGTTAGTGAACAACTATTTTCTGATCACTGACACGCCTGATATATGTCTCACGCTCGGAATTCAATATTTAGTACAACACACATGGGGCCCACTTTGTCACTTTTGTTAAACTATTCTACTTTATAATTGTCCCTCCTTTTTATCACCCTGTGGTCTTTGGTGGATATATATTTATATCCTTCCATTAAAAATATATATATTAAAAAACATATATTAGTATTTTATAATTTTGTATTAAGTAATATTTATAGTTTAGAACTAATTACTTTAAGAAAAGAGAGAATATATATTTATTTTTATTAATGAATTATGATTTGAAACTATTTTAATGTATACTAATTAGAAAAAATATAATATTCTAATTGTTAATTCAATAATATAAATAACCATTACTAACCATGTAATTTTGTAATAAATTATTCTGAAAATTTTAGCTTCCTTGTAATTTTATTTTTATGTTATATGATTAGTATTAGGTGATAAGGATGAAGTTTACCAAGGAACATGATAATCCCTTTCTAATTATTTAGTGCCAACACAAGAGACAACATTCGTCTTCATAACATTATTAACTTCCATCATCTTTGTTCAATCAAGAAACTTGCATACTTGGGTTGTAAAGTAGAAATTAAATATTTAAAGGTAAGCATAAAAGTTGTTTGTTTGGTTCTATTGTGTTATGTAAATATTTTGACTTGGTCAACTTATAAAAAAATAAAAATTGAAAACGATAAAATATTTATTTGATTATTGAATGGATCACCGCCTCAATCGAGTGGATCAACACACCTGACATCTCCCCCTCTTATATGCTTGGTAGATTAGGAGTTAAGATACATATAAACTAGTACAACATTATTTTGTGTAGTGATTTTTATATGTTTATTATTGTAATTTATGTATAATGTTAAATTTTGATTTTGGTATGAATATATTTTTAATTTTTTTATTAAAATATTATATTAAGTGTTTTTTTATTTTTTATAAATTTTTTTAGAATTTTTTGAAATATTAGATTTTAATTTTTTATAGAATAAACAAAAATGAGAAATTGACAATGTGAAAAAAAAACACTAAAACAAAAACAAACATATTGCCACCACTTGGTTTTGTTGTTTATCAGATAAATAGTTCATATATATTTTTTAATTTAAGAAAATTAGTTTATATTTCTATTTCAGATTAATGATTAATTATGAAAAAGAGCAATTCATATTTTTATATTAGGTTGGTGGTTTTGATTGATTATATAGGTTGGTGGTTTTGATTGATTACAAATTCTGAATAATAATTCATATTTCTATTTCAGATTGACGGCTTTAATTGATTAGGGAAGGAGTAGGTCATATCTCTATTTCAGGTTGGCTGCTTTCGTCGGTCATAGTAGACTTTAATCCATTCAACTCTAAGACAGTGAGGCCCGACCTGCTGAAAGAAAACTTATAATTAATGAACATTTGTTGGGGACAGAATTAAGGAAAAGACAAAAATCAAAACAGAAAAAACATCTTCAGCAAATTCAACGAGAAGAGGGAAAAAAAAAGCATCGGTATAAATTATAAATTATAGAGTTCTACCGCCCGTGCCACCTTGCGCCCTCGTCAAGCAGGCTGAGACTGATAGCCTGCTAAACACTTCAAATCTGTCATGGCTCGACTAGCCTCTATAGAAATTGATTTGGTGATGGGAATCTTATGGTTGGCGTTCGAGAACGCGGCGGCCACTTCTGCGGAGCTTCAATGGATTGGGGACTTTCGCTACGTGAAGGAAGTCACAGTAACAAGGGCGATAGAGATCCTCCTGGCCGTGTGCTGTATGCTTGGTGGAGGGCTGTTTCTTATCACTCGCCAACGATATTCCAGCCACCAGTGTTATCTGGTGGACTTCGCTTGTTACAAGCCGCCAGCGGAGCGACAGGTTAACACGGAGCTGAGCATATATTTTTCGTTGATGCAAGAACCCATAAATGCAGATAATGCGAATTTTCAGTGGAGAATATATCAGCGATCGGGGCTGGGGGAAGAGACGTGCCTTCCCCGCTGCTATTTCAACAATGAAATGGTGGCGACTTTGGAGGAGGCGCGGGTGGAGATGGAGGAGTGCATGGTGACTGTTCTGGACGAGCTGTTCAGGAAGACGTGCGTCAAGCCGTGGGAGATCGACATTCTCATCGTCAACGTCTCCACTTTCGGGCCGGCGCCGTCGCTGACAGCGTGGATCGTGAACCGCTACAAGATGAAAGAGAGCGTCAAGACTTTCAACCTTTCCGGCATGGGTTGCAGCGCCAGCCTCATAGCAGTGGACATGGCGAAGGACCTTTTCAAGGTCTACAGCGACTCCTATGCTCTGGTAATCGGCAGCGAGAACATAACGGCCAACGGGCATTATGAGGGCAACAATAAGTCCATGATGGTCACCAATTGCCTTTTCAGAGTTGGTGGCTATGCATTGCTTCTGTCGAACAAAGGCAACGATGCAGCCCGCGCAAAGATGAGGCTCTTGCACGCCGTCAGGACGAACGTGGCCGCCGTGGATGACGCCTACGGCTGCGTGATGGTAAAGGAAGACGACCAGGGGATCTCTGGTGCTTTCCTCGGCCCGTCACTCATGGACGTGGCTGGAAGCGCCGTGAGGAAGAACATGGCCACCTTGGGCCCCAAAGTGCTCCCCATAACGGAGCAGCTCTACTACGCCTACAATATGATATGCATCAAGGCCTTGAAGATGAATTTGACACCTTATATTCCTAATTTCGGGCTCGCCTTCCAGCATTTCTGCATTCATCCCGGGGGTCGAGGTGTGATCAACGCTATCGGGAAGAGGTTGCAGCTTAGTGACTACGAACTGGAGCCGTCTCGCATGGCGCTGCATCGCTTCGGTAACACTTCTGTGAGCGGGATCTGGTATGAAGCGGCTTACATGGAAGCCCAGCAACGATTTAAGGTGGGGGATCGAATTTGGCAGATAGGACTGGGTTCCGGATTCAAGTGTAACAGCGCAGTGTGGGAAGTGATGAGAGAAACCCATCCTTTGCAGAGCACTGTTTGGGATGAGTGCATCCACAGGTATCCCTGTGATACTCGTAATAATTACCCCGATGATTACTGTGACCGATGGACATGATCAGCTTTCCTTCTGAATAACTTGAGAACTCCCCGAGATGGTTGCGTCTGCTCCCACCCCATTCGACGAGACTCTAGACAATAAATTGAAAGGAATAATAAAGAATGAAAGTGAAAATATATTTAAAAGTAGCTTAAAAATAAGATTATAATTTCAAAATAAATTGTGAAGGGTCCAATTATTTAGGTGTAAGGGTTATTATCCCTCTCACTCAAGTTCAAATTTCTATTGTTATGATGTATTTTGATGTTTATTATAATGATATGATGAATTTTGATGTTTATTATAATGGTTGGTAGCATGGATTCTTAAATGAGTATATTTGTGAATATTTGTGATTGGTTAAAAAGATAAATACTCTTTTAAAAATTTAACACTAAAAAAGATTTGCATCAATTTTTTTAATAATAATAATATTAAAAATCTAAAACAATATATATATTTTATCTTCCATTTAAAATCTACTTTATTTCATATATATATATATAAACACATTCTCAACTATTAGACACTTGTAAGGCTCTTAAATGATTGGGCAATGCAAGATTGACCATCAATTCTTTTAATAATAATAATAATTATTAAAATCTAAAACAATATATATACTTTATCTTCCATTTAAAACCTACTTTATTTCATATATATATATAAAACACATTCTCAACTATTAGACACTTGTAAGGCTCTTAAATGATTGGGCAATGCAAGATTGACCGAATATGGGAGCAGTGGGAAAATTATGTCAAGGCATATATTTATTGGCGAAAAAAAATGACAGAATTCTTCAGAAGTTAATGGGGTTCGCTTGTAGAAAGATGACCCGAGACCTATTAAAAAATATGGGGAAGAATTAATCAGTTATGGCCTAGCAACTGTGATTTCGGAGATTAATTAAGGGCTAAGGAAATTGGAAAAGGCTTTGGAAAGGCATGAGGCATTAATTAGCATTTTATTTATGAAATTAATGAAAATTAGGAGAAAAGGAAGGTGAAAGGTCACAGGTGAGGAGGAAAATGAAGGAAAATAATGGAAAATGAGGAAAATAGAGGTCTCATTTATAAAAAGGCTTCTAAGAATCAGTTGGTACATTTTTTTAGTTTAACCTTTTGTTAATTTAATTTTGGAGTTCTCTCTCTATTCTCTCTCACACACACTCTTGGACATTTAGATTTTTCGTGGAGCACTCCAAAATTGGATCAAGAAAAGAAAAGAAGGAAAAGGAAAACTAGGATCAAGCAAGGAAGAGTATGATCACGCAGCTACAACAGTACTATTCATAGGTATCAATTTGCATGTGTGATTTCCTTGCTAGTTTTGGCATGCATGGTTATGAATGTGTGTGATTAGTTCTCTTGCTGTCATGGGCATGGGTTTTTCCAGGTGTGACAATGTTCTTTATCCTTGCCTTTCCATTTCTAGATAGCCATGGTGTGATGGGGTTCTCATGTTTTTGTTGAGCTGGATTATTGGATGGATTTGAAGCTTAATGAGGTGGTCTCTGTACGAAAGAACACATGGCCTAGTGATCCCTGAATCATACTATGGATTATAGTAAATCCTTTGCCTAGTGACCCCTGAACCAGACTGTGGGTTGCAGTAAAGCCAAATTTTTTGTTACCTCGGTGGGCCTAGGAATCCTCGATCGACGTATGGTGGGATATATGGTAAAGCCTAAAGGTGGGTGCCCTCGATCAAGCCTAGGAATCCTTGGTCGATGAATTTCAAGATATATGGTAAAGCATAGAGGGTGGGATCTTTGTTAGGGCCTAGTGATCCTATGTGGATTACGGTAAATCTGAGAGACTAGGATATAGGAAAATTCCTCACGATGTATGTGGAGAAATCTAGTGTCGTCCATGCTTTTTTAGGGCGTAGTGATCCTATGTGAATTTTGGTAAAGCCTAGTTCTATTGATGATGGTGAGGCGGTGTAGCCTCAGGAAGCCCTGGTTGATTTCTGGTTATAAGTCCCACATTCATGCTTGGAATATGGAACTGGGGTGATTGGTTGAAAGAAATATTTGGTCCAGCCAATCTATGGTTGGGTGGTTCGTGGAAGTCCCAAACCTGGTTGGCTCATGCATTCATTAACATGAGTTCATTCTCGATTTTTCATGTGTAAATTGATTGGTTTATATGTGGATCTTATGGTCATTGTTTCCTTGTTATTTTTGTTGTTTATATGTTGCTTATGAGTATGTTTTATGATAGTGATGATGTATGGCTCTCATCATGCTTTTATTTGTAAATGAATGATCAATGAATATATGACTTAATATATGATAATTCAACTAATTTGATAAGGCATCAATGCTTCTTAATGATTCTTAGATAAGTATGAGACCCCTATGCTCATATCTATTGTTATGTCCTCTAGAATGCATATTTGTGACATGTTTGAAAAAATGTCTGCCATGGCTAGTAGGGGTCTAGTCATGTATTTGTTCAAGTACTTGCATCAGTATCATTTCTTTGATGTTATATACATTTCTATAAGTTTCATTAGGTTTTGATAGTGACCTAAGTCCTGGCCCTAAAAAGTGGCACAAAATCTAGGGTTGCAGGCTCAAAACTAGCTAAAAAAGACCCCATTCGCTCGCATGCCTTGCTGTGATAATGAATGTAGGGCCCCAGTCACATGCATGCCCTTTTCATGTGAGGGAGTGAGGCTCTAGGGTAGTAAATGTTAATTTTCCTCAGTGGTTGGTCACCTGGAAAGTTTAGTTGGCTCTTGGAGGTTCTGTGACATGTGTAGAAGGTTAGATTAATCATGTTGTGTCGATTCCACTTCCTTAACTATACATGGGGAGTTGAATCATATAATAGTAGGCTCTTGTCACATGTTTACCCTAGAAGATTGGTTAACTTGGGAAAATGTGGGAAGAGGGTGTTATATGATCAAACAAAAGAAGAATCGGGGAGAAACAACCAAAGGACACAAGCATATTTGATATGCCTTGATGTTTTGTTTGATATTGTTGTTGCCATAAATGGAAAAGTGGGGAATGATGGAAATATGTTGTCATTGATGGCATCATATGGAAACTGATGGCAAAGGTGTAAAAAAGATGCCTCAGGAGATCAAGTTCCAGGAACAAGAAGAAGAATCAAGGAGCAACATGGATGAGAATGGTGCAAATACTTTGGAGCTAGTCCTGCAACAACGTATTATCTCAAATGAAGATGAAACCCACCTGGATGCAAAGAGATTGAAAAAATATTTACAGTCATATACGAAAGTCTGAAAATGGCCTCCTGGTTTGAGAGATAGATCCAGTCAAAGTTGCATGACCCAAGTTAAAGTTTACCAGAGATAAAATGGCTTGGAGACCTTTTGGCAGATAGCCAAGTTTGGCGTACCAGCCAAACACAGGGGCAAGGTTAGCAGAGTGTATGTAGAGAGAACTAGGCTAACTTGGATTGAAAGAAAGCAACGAAGAGGATTCCTATTGGCCATAGATTGATCCCACAAGAATACATAAGGTTGATGCACTCACCCCAATAGGTGCATCCTAGTGAAGTTATAAAGGAGCCATTAAGGTTTGAGCAGGATGACATAGAGCGGGAAAATATGGTCTGTCACAACACAACTAATTGGAAGAGAATCAGGAAGGACCCCCCCACATTAATAGGAAGGCCTGCAAAGGCTTGCCTAGAAAGTTGACCCTAAATTATTTCAAGGTAGCATTTCAAAGGAGAGATGACCCGAAGGAAAGTTATGTAGAATAAAGAAATAATTCGGGGCCCCTTAAATTTTTTATAATGGGAAATCATTAAAAAACTAGGCCGTGAGACCCTTCTCTCTCCTCTCTTTGGCTGAATTTTATTGGCTCATAGGAAATGATGGTGATTGATGATTTTAGCATGACGTGGTCTAATCAAAGGTGGACACATGGTAGGAAGGTTTTGTGTTTTTAGGCACCTGAATTGTCTATTTCTGAGTGACACATGGAATAGGTGACATCATCATGATGTCATCCCGCTAGTTAGAGCCTACAAGAAATAAGAAGAACACTTAAGAAACTGGCAGGCTTATTAGTTATGGGATGACCTAGGTGGTGTCAGGGATGACCCAGCCTGGTAGCATTTCTATTGGCTCTTGGTGTAGCTGGTGAACTCCATGGTACAACTCATGCCATAGGTATGAGCTAGCCCAACGATGTTTAAAGGTACATAGAGCAAAGGCATTGAGAGGACCTCGCACCACAACTAAGCCCGCAAGGCCCAACCGAGAATATTTATGTAGATGCAAGTTTAAAGCATTGGGATAGATATTTGTGGCCTTACTGACAACATGAAGGCACATGCAGTGGAAGGCCAAGGGCGCAATAATTTATAACAAAGGAAAATAAGCTCTCGTAGGCATAAAAATGACTTAGCGCTTAATGGCCTAGCTAGAGGTCACTGCACTTGGTGACATGGTGGAAAATAGACAAGAGTAAGCATGAAATGGGCTAAAGGAAAAAATACATGGAATTGCCAACATTTATATTGAAATTTAAAAAGGGCTAAGAAGTTTATTTAGCAGTTTTAGCAGCAATGTTTATTAAAAAGGCTTTGGGCCTATAATAAAATGCAATGGGCATGTGTATGAATGCGATGAGTCATAAACTAATAATTAGTAGAGCCTTTGGGACTATATATGGAACAAGTTGGTAGCATGTGACAATTTAGTGGCACAATGTGATAGTTAAGCTAAAGTTAATTGCAGCTAAAATTGGAAAAAGCATCGCTAAGCCTTGTTAAAATGCCAGAATGCTAAAAATAAGCAAAAAAAATCAGTTTAACATACAAAAAAGGATTATTGAAGTCTAATAACTTGGTGAACACATTCATAGGATTGAAATAAATAGGGCAAAGGAAAAAAATAAGGATTCATGTAGCAATAAAAAAAAAAAGAGAAGAGGCCAAAATTAGTAAAGCAAATTCCTTATAAATAGGCTTGAGCAAGCAGATTGAACAAGTTCTTGTGAGTGAGTTGAGGTGTAGCTGCTTGTGTATTCAATGATCAGAGATTGTTAATGGTATTGGTGATTAAGGAAACAATTGTTTTACTTTGAAAGTAGAGGAGGCATTCATAGTTATAGTATGAAAATGGATGAAAGATGAATTAGTGAGTGTCAAGCAAGTTTTAGCTTGCAAATTAGGGGTTGGTGCTCCTTCGAGTGGGTGCTGGTAAATATTTGAGGTTGTAGCTCCATTCAGTTGTAGTTCATGAATCAAGGAGTTGTAACTTCCTGCTAGTTGTATCCAGAGAATTGTAAGAACAAGTTGTAGCTTAGCTTGTGAATGAATTGAAGATCAATTTTTGAAGATTTTATTTGTTCCTTGTGGTGTTACTGAAAGTGTTTTATGTCATGCTTATTTGAATTAATTGGTGAATTACTTAATGGTGTCCTAGTGTTCTTGCACAATTGAAAGAAAGTTTTATTTTTATTGGTAAAACCCATACAATACTGATTCACCTCCCTCTCAGTTTTGTCTTGGTTTCGAATAGTATTCTTTCTGCTTGTTTGGATGGGTATTTTGAAACTTACCAATATTATATTAACCTTGCTTGACTTTTACATACTTAAATAAATTATTGCTTCTTCATTTTTCTTAACCATTTTATGTGACGATTTCTTCTCAACTCCAAGATTCTTGTGGGTAAAAATACTTGAAACAAGTGTTGCTACATGTTCAACATCAGTTTTTGTAGTGCATTTTCTAGGACTATGTTGCCTAAAATTTATAAAAGACCTTGTCTTGTGTGATATATTTGTCTTGGAAGAGGGTTGTCCTCAATATATGTCTCCATGAAATGAAAAAATCCCAATGAAAAGAAAGAATAGACTGGATCTGACAATATACAGAAATCCAAACCTTTATTGCACAAAAGGAAACATATTCCATAATAGTAGTTGTGTTTTTTTTTTGTGTGGCCATTCATCATTTTTCTTTGTCACTTAAAAATGCAAGAATGAAGGGTAGGGTTGACTAGCAATATTTGTGTTAGTAGTATCACTTGCATTCTTTTTCATTCTGTTTTTTCATTATTTTAGATATTCCACACTTTTTCCTTCAAATTTTTTTCCCTTCATGTCTTTAAAGGTTATTTCTATAGCCTTATCCTTCAATTTTCTACACTATTTTTGTTCCTATGCAGTTACATTTGATGTTCACTTGCAATTTCTCTCTTAGATAAACATAGTCGTATCACAATGGAGCTAACCTTGAATAGAAATGCACTTTTGTTGTTGATGGTTGGTTATACCAATATGCAATCAATCCTCCAAGTCATTACCATCAAGCATATTTTCCCTACCAGGGTTGCAACCCCCCAGTACCATCTCTCTCTTTTTGATACGTGACACTAATATCATGTTTTTTGGTTCATTTTCGATAAAAACTGTCTCATTTTTTTCTTTTTTTTATCAAGTATAAATCTTTTGTTTTGGATTTACTTTTTTTTTCATGTTATCTTAATATTTTCCATACTTGCTTATAGTCCAATGTCTCTTCCACACCTCAGGATTAGCACATGGCCTTTTAAATAGTTTTGTTTTAGCATGCTTTGAGTATGGTCTGTACTCGTTCCATTGCAACACAAATTTGACATATGTATTTTACATTCTTTAAATGGTATATATTTACTATTTCAGGAGTTTTATAGTTTTTATGCAGTCAACTATCTGGTAAGAATAATCACATATTGATTTCAAACTCTGCAGAGAAAATTTGATTCTATTTCCTCACCTATGAAGACAATAACAAATCCACCATATCCACGAAGATCTCCTAGAAAGAAATGGCAACACATAAGTTACACACAAGTACCTATAAGGAAGAAGCATGAGGAGGTATTGTCTCTTGATACAACCTACTATAGATTCCTCTAATTACATGAACTGCTATATAATTGGAACTTTAAGATTAGTATAAGATGTTGGGAAAAATACTAAGGGGGTGAATCATTATTTTAACCTCACAATAACTTTACATTTCATATTATGATTTCTATATGCTATTGTAATTTAAACAATTAGCATATGCATTTGAATTCAATGAAAGAAAACAGTATATATTAAATTAACTTAATTCTTCATAATTTCCATCAGACATTTATCTTTAACCATTGAATTATTAATTTGATCAGACATATAATATGCAGTAATGATCCAAATTGGATCATGATATTTGTTTTCATCCATTTCTATGCATTTGGAGTGGAAAATGTGGAGGAATCATCTCATGGGACCGTTTTTACCAGCGAGACCTAGTTTGGAAAAATGGGGTCTAAAACCTTTTGGGAGGGTTTTGAGGCATAAAATGATGTTTTTTGGGGGGAAAAACTTTGTCACTTTAGCATTTAACTATCTCATGTTGTTTTACATAGAGATATCCTTCAAATGGTGTAAGAAGCGCACCAATCAGAGCCCATATGTAAAAGTTATGTCACTCAAAAATTGACCTTCTTATTTTCACACCTATAGTTTGGAAGGATGCTGCGAAAACCCCCATTATTCATGGAAAATGGGTTAGCCACGTGACTATGATGTAAAATAATCTAGAAGAGTCTATATTTTAACTCTAGTTAAGAGTTGATGTAGTCAAAACTAACCACTAGTAGGCTATCAAGTTGTGTTATAACTAGGCCACTAGGAGGAAGAGGCATTCCATTCTTTTGAGAGAATTTTGTTCTATAGCTGAGAAAAGATATCCAGGAGAGATAGGAGGTAAAGAAAAAAGAGAGGATTTGTGCATTTAGTAGCCCATGGGCCATAGACATTACTTATTTGTACCTGCATCCATATTTCCAGAAAGAGAGAGAGCAAAGCGACCTCACCTTCCAGCCATATTTTCTCCTGAAAGGGTTTCCCAGAGGGAATATTCTGTGTTTTATGTGTGTGTGAGAGATTGTTTTTCTGTTCTCTACTTTTCTGCATAATTTCCATTTTCATGCATGCACTAATTACAGTAAAATATACAGATCTAGAAATTAAATAAAACTATAATAATGTAGAATATTAGATTTTAACTATAATATTATCAGATCTATTGTGAAGAATTGTTCAATGGAATATCCACGGCAATTTACGGGTCAATTAAAGGGAAGAATAAACCATCACACATAAGCAACACAACAACACATGAGAACACCGAGATTTTTAGTTGGAAACCCAATGTGGGAGAAAATAACTACTATCATCATCTTTGTCTTCTTTATTATTGTATAAAGAAAATATTCTTACAATATTGTACTAGCACATACTCTTACCAGTATGCAGGAACCCACCCGGAGAAGGCTACAACCTTCTTTCATTCTCCAACACCCCCTAGAAGTGAGCTAAACCCCCCTGATCTCATTTACGGCTCTTACTAGAAGGGAGAACCTACCCCCTGAACAAGTTTACCAACTACCACTAGAAGGAAATATCACTCCCTTACTAAAGGTTTCAACCCTCAACACCTATGTGGACCATGTTTCATATAATTTCATACTGGATCCACCTGAATCAAAACATCAAACGTGTAGGCCACCTTTCATCATATTTTCAAACCGGACCCACACCCATTTTTATGCTCAATACCAAACTGAATACTGAATCTGAAAGACAATCACTGAACCAACTGAATCACTTATTCAGACATACAGCATAATGTATACACTATTATTCTTAAGCACACCCGTGTATATACGTGCTTCCTCTGTATAACAGCTGCGTACAAATATCAAAATATTGAATATTGAATCATCAATCATTGCACTGATCATAGATCACTCAACCAATCATAGATCATCACATTGTAGAATCATTACCAATCAATATTCCATTCCACATTTGACTTAATCAACACTGTGAGACACATATCATTAAGATAGAGACATCATAGACATATAACAACAAATAGATCAGCCATCAAATGTCATTATTAGACAGTACTGTAAACCCTAGAACATATACGCAACATTCATGAAACATATCGGTGTATGTTCGCGACTACCATGCATAACACCCGCGTGCAGATCTGAACAAGTTGAAAACCACATCTCAAAATATATATGTGACCCTACATAGATAGATCCACATATGTACGTGATAATTTAGAAGAAAACCTGCATAGATATCTGAAAACTTTCGCTGCAAACACAACATCACTCTCTGTAACATTTATTGTAAAAACTACAGACTTCTGAATAATTCATTTACATAACATTATCATGATATTTATAGATCCATCATTTTTAGCAACTTAGATATTTGCAACAAGGAAATCAACCAAACATATATGTCAACACACTTTCAGATCTTTCAAATCTGGTTCTTCTCCTTGCTCCCTACTTCACCCCTGTTCTAGATCAGATTACACATGAATAATTCATCACTTGCACACTTTACACCTTGGTCTCCATCTCTTTATATAGTTCTTTCCTTAGCTAATAACTTAGGTAAATCCTTTGGTAATGTTTTTGGTATTCTTTGACGGGATCAAATAACCGTTGTTGCTCTAATTAATATAGGCTAATACCATGGTATTGACCCTTAGTATTCAAAATAACATGGTTCAGATTCTGTATGCGACTTTTACTTATATGACCTATGTATGTAAGCAACCCTTCTGCATATTATCCATGTATACTTTCTCAAACTTCACCTTTTTCATTCATCTGTGACAGAACTTCCATTTCTCTATCCATATCATCTGCAACATTTGTACCATTCTGAATTAGTTCCATTATTATCAATGTTGACATCAAGTACATATTCATGAAGCAAGTTGCTATAAAGGACAACAAATTAGCCAAAATTCCAAAAATATCCTCCTTTCGACTTGATGGAAACCACTTTGGTGTTTTGTCTCCCCCTATAAACACCTGCAAATAACAATTCTAAACACACCAAGCTTATATCCCAAAATTCTTCTCTAAACACCAAGACTCTCTCCCGCTTTGACATCAAGGGAAAGGGGCTGAACAATATTGAATGAAGGCTTCTCCCCCCCTTTGTAGAGAGGATCGTTGTAGGTCTGATATGAAAACTGCATACTTACCATGCTCCCCTTGAGCATAGGTTGAACCTTCTAAATATATTCAATGGAGTACAAGACTTTATGACTCAACCAAAAATTACCTTTCCCGTCACCTATGACTCATGATTACATCAAGCACCCATCATACTGGGGTTACATATTTGACCCAAACTTTACATCAATGACCCAACATAATGTAATTACATACATAGCATGACTTGATCCCCATGGCCCATACATGACTGAATTTTGTAATGATTTACAACATGGGTATTTTCATGACCTTTACATCAAGAGACATATGTGACACTTATAATCAAAAGCAGGAACCTCAAAAATGAGGTAGCAAAACCATTATTGTCACCAAAAACTATCATGCACCATATAGGAATCTACAAGATAAACATATGATAGTAGCAACATGGGTGTCATAATGACAACAACATGAACATTCTCATCATGAAGAAGCTATATCAGGTAGTATCAAACTCTCCAATATGATCAACCTATGACCAAGTATGCAGTGTTTACAAGCATCAAAAAACAACTTTAATGGAAGCATAATATAGTGTAGTAAAGCTCTGTCAGCAACTAATCCCCTCAACCTTATGTCATCAAGGTCAATATACTCTCTCCTCATATAGGAATAGTTATAATCAATGAGCAACAAAGGAATAAAAATCTCTTGCAGCATATACATATTCTTTTCATGCATCAACAACATATGTGAAAACCAAAAGTACCTTTAGCATCACAAGACAACATATTCAATATACGTATCTTTAATCGTTAACACCAACATATAGGCATCATGCAAGCATATGATGTAGTGGTAGCAACATGTGTATCTTCCAGCGGAACGGAAATAGGACTGATCAACTCAATCATCAACATCTTCAATGGACATAGCATATATATATTTGTTTTCAATATCAAGAAGGATTAACCAACTAAACCAAGTGCAAGACATTAACCACAATTTCATCACATGTAATCCATGCATCATTGATATAATATAATGAAAACAACATGTGTATCTTCTAGTAGTGATAAAATGAAATAAGTTTGATAGAAGCAATAGTAACCATGAACTCATCATAAACACCATCATGAAACAAGGAGTGTTAAAGAAACCACAATGCCAACAATGCACTATAAGAAACATAGAGTATGCTCCTGAACCTGTGCCAACTTCTCACCATCAATTATGATCACATTATGTCCATAATATCACCCATAAAATGTATTAAATAAATATATCAACAACATCAACAATAATATAATATCATGAATCAATCATCATTTCTAAGCATTATAAGAACATAACTAACAGAATGTAACAAATAAATGCTAGAATGAGAGATGCCAATAATGAACTAATGGAAGCATATGGGTAGCTCCCCTTGAATATGTGTCCCTCCTTTTTCATCTTAAAGAAACATATGTGACTGTCTAGATCAAAATTCATATTCACGTGATTTTCCTTCATGAGATCCACATACAATAAGAAATCTGCTGACCTTTTATAGCCATATCTCCCCCTGAACATATCCTATCTGTTCCTATCCACTATTAGTTCATGAGGTGTAACATCAGTTCCATAAATATCACAAAAGGAATATCAAGCCAAAATCATCATTAAGATACACATGCATAGCTCCCCCTAAGATCATACACCATTGATCCTTTGGACCTGTTAGTCATCACTTGTTCTCCATGAGGTTATGTACCTCACATTCACTTTTTCGATCATTGTTAGAATTATTCTTTTAAGAGCAATGGATTGCAACAAAGACAACCTTATCTATGTCTCTGAATATTGTTCCTTCTTCCTCCAAATATGCTTGAAATTTCTAATCATGTGCTCAAATTTGTGGAACTTATTCCATGTTTTGTTTCCATTCCAAATGCTTGACCTGCAATTAGTGACCTTATGCCCAAATGAGTTACATGAAAAATAATATCCATGAAACCATCCTTTTTTCTTAGGGACTAATCTTGACTTTGAGCTAGGAGATTTTCTTTCAGATGTGTGACTTGATTTAGTTTTCTTTTGAAAAACCTCATGTTGGCCTTGTTCTTTTTATTACATTGTGAATATGAAGCCATGCGATTGTATCCAATGGCTGCCTTGATTAGAGGAGAACTTTATTCATTGATAGTCTTCTCTAGTGATTCAGGTGCCTTTACTCATTTGTTGCTTTTCTCATAATATTCTCTTAGAGTCACAACTTCAAATCCTA
Organism: Pinus tabuliformis; assembly: GCA_031772625.1. Classification (NCBI taxonomy): domain Eukaryota; kingdom Viridiplantae; phylum Streptophyta; class Pinopsida; order Pinales; family Pinaceae; genus Pinus; species Pinus tabuliformis. The sequence continues at coordinate 721,299,609 of CM062817.1, read as the reverse complement.
ATTTTTCACAGTGTATTTCCTTTTCTTGAAGTTGTTTTCCTAAGATCTCTATTCTTCTATTGGTTGCTTCCAATTGCATTCTTAACATATCGATTTCCCTAATCATACTACTTTCTTTTGTTTCGAGATCTTTGTTTGCATTCCTCAGTTTATCAAATTCTTTCATTAAGTCATATTCTTTACTACTACCTGATTCACTAATTGATTGATCTTGAAGAGCCATAAATACTTAATAAAAATTGTTAGAATCTGAATCTGAAATTTCTTGAACATCATATGTGCTTTGACTATCTTCATTAGAATAAAATATTTTCTTGTCAGAAAACTTATTTTTGGCATTTTTATTGTCAACATCCTTTCCATTCTCTTTCTTATCGTGATTTTCTTTATATGGATATTTGGATGCATAGTGACCTACTCTTCTAGAAGAAAAACATTTAAAGGGAATCTTACCTTTGAATTTACCAATTTCGACTTGCAACTTTCTCACAAAATTTTCTTCTTCCTCATTTGAAATATAGCTTGTATATTTAGGCTTTTCTTTTTCTTTCCCTTTATATGTGGCTTTGAAGGCTGCTTCTCTCATAATTGATTAACCCACTTTTTGCATTTCAAAATCTTTCAAGATCTCATGGAGTTGTAAAAGAGTAAGGTTCTTCAAATCCCGCATTTCTTCAATGGAAAATACATTGGAATCAAACTTTGGAGTTAGTGATCTCAAAATATTTTCAATAATAATAGCATCTTTGATTTTTTCACCAAGATTCTTCATAGAGTTTACAACCTTGTCTATTCTAAGGAAAATTCTTGCAATACTTTCATCATCATGCATTCTAAGAGTATCACACTGAATTCTAAATGATTGAAGTTTAGTGTTTTTTACCCTAGTATCACCTTAATAACTATGGATAAGCTTCTCCCATATTTCCTTTACGGTGTTCAACTGTATGACTTTCACAAACTCAGACTCAAGCATACTTCGCAATATATAATTTACAACCCTTGCATTAGTTTCATATTGTTTCTTCCCTACAATATATGTGAGAATAGATGTTTGATAATGATATCCACCATTAGCAATTGCCCATATATCAGCGCCAAATGCCTGCAAAAATTCTCTCAAATTATCTCATTCTGAATTTCCAAAATACGAAATTAGTTCCATTACACAAGGCTGGCTTAATAGAAAATGCCACCACTTGACTACTCATCTTGATGGATATCCCTTTAAGCGATCAAACTTCTTCTAAGGGACCTGCTCTGATACCAATTGTTGGGAAAAACACTGAGAGGGAGGGGCGAATCAATATTTTAATCTCACAATAACTTTACATTTCATATTTTGATTTATGTATGCTACTGTCATTTAAACAATCAATGTATGTATGTGATTTCCGTGAAAGCAAATAGCACATATCGGTTAACTTAATTCTTCATAAGTCCCATCAGATCTTTATCTTTAATTGGTGCATTATTAATTTCATCAGACATATAGTATGCAATAAAGAGTAGAATAAACCATCACACATAAGCAACACAAAAACACATGAGAACACCAGGAGTTTTAGGGAGAAAACCATCGCTGCCATCGTCTCTATCTTCTTTATTATTATATAAAGAAAATATTCTTATAATTGTGTACTAGTGCACACTCTTACTAGCACACAGGAACCCACCTGCAAAAAGATGCAACCTTCTCTCATTCTCCAACACCCAATGGAAGGGAGATACAAACCCTTGATAGAAGGGAGCACCTACCCCATGAACAAGTTTTAATAGCTACCAGTGGAAGGAAGCTTCTACTCCCTTACTAAAGGCTTCAACCCTCAGCACCTCTGCAGACCATATTTCATATTAGATCCACCTAAATCAAAACATCAAACCTGTAGGCCACCTTTCATCATACTTTCAAACTGGACCCACACCCATTTTTATGCTCAATACCAAACTAAATGCTGAATCTAAAAGACAAACACTAAACCAGCTGAATCACTTGATCAAACATACATCAAAATGTATACGCTACTGTTCTAAAGCACACCCATGTATATACACTCTTTCTCTATTAAACAACTAGTACAAATCTCATAATACATAATATTGAATCATCAATCATTGAACCATTCACATATTACTGAGAACCAATCATAGATCACTGAACCAATGACAGATCACCAAACCAATCATAAATCACTCCACTATAGCTTCATTACCAATTAATATTCCATTCCAAATTTGACTCTATCAACATTGTTAGACACAAATCATCAAGATATAGACATCATAGATAGACAACAATAAACAAATTAGACATCAAATGTCATTATCACACAATATTTTAAATCCTAGAACATATACGCGACATTCATGAAACATATTGGCATATGTAGGAGACTACCATGCATAACACCTGTGTGCATATTTCAAAAAACTGCAAACCATATCTAAAATATATATGCAACCCTACAAAGACAGATCCACGTATGTACGCGATAATCCCGAAGAAAACCTTCGTACATATATAAAAACTGTTGCTGCAAACACAACTTCACTCTCTGAAACCTTTACTAACAAAACTATAGACTTCTGAATAATTCCTTTAGATCACAATCTCATCATATTCATATATCCATCATTGTTAGATATTGAGATATTTGCAACAAGTAAATCAACCAAGAATATATGTCAACACACTTTTAGATATTTCAGATCCAAGTCTTCTCCTTGCTCCCTGGTGTACACCTCCTCTAAATCACATTACACATGAATAACACATCACTTGCACACTTAACACCTTGGTCACCATCTCTTTATATAGTTCTTTTCTTAGCCAATACCTTAGGTAAGTCCTTTGGTAATTTCATTGGTATTCTTTTACGATATCAAATAACCATTGTCGCTCCAATTACTATGGGCTAATACCATGGTAATGACCCCTAGTATTCAAAATACCATGGTTCGAATTATGTACATGACTTTTACTTACAATACCTACGTATGTACGCAACCCTTTTGCATAGGATCCACATATACTTTCTCAAACTTCACTTTTGTCACTCATTTGTGACTGAACAGCCATTTCTTTGTCCATCTCTTCTGCAACATTTGTACCATTATGCATTAGTTCCACAACCATCAATGTTGACATCAAGTACATCTTCATGAAGTAGGTTACCACCAAGGACAACACATTATCCATAATTCCAACATAAGAAGGGAGTTGTTTCTTCAACCGAGAAACACAAAGGCAAGATTTATTTTCACTTCATGCCAAAAACAACAAAAGCACAAAATTATTCCATAAACCCGGAAGTGCACGCTTCAACCCTATCAAATTTTGCAACTGAGTCCTTAACATCCACACTAAATGATACTATCCTTATATAATATTTTTCAATGAGAACAATTTGGATTTAGTAGTAATGTAAAAGTACCCTATATATTTATACAAATTGCTTCAACATTGAACAAAGCAAGGGCTCAAATAAACAAATAATGAATGAAACTGAAATAATGTGAACTTTCAGCAAGATTCTATTCAAATAGGGTACCAAATCAAAATTCTTGAAGCTGCATTTATTTATAATAACATCAAAGAAAAAAAAAAATCGAAGCTCTTCATGAGAACTATTTTATTTATCAATTGTATCGTTGAGTAAAAGAATATTAGAAAATTGCTTTGCTTCTATTTTTTGTTTCTCTTTGCTTTCCTAGTTTATTGTTAAATTTATGCTCTTATTTTATTATCTTATTGAAATATCCCACTTAATTGGACTGGATCGTGGAAAACACCTATTTCTTGGACTAAACCATTGTGCAATTACTTTGCTTTAGATGCTTTTCTTTTTTAGGATTAGATTTGGTCCTATTGTTTGTTCATTTATACTTACTTTTTTTTTCCTTGAAAATCATAAAATGGATATATCACTCCTTTACAAATCAACTTTGCAGTATATTGTGTGCTTCCCTCCTTATGTGCTACCTTTAACCATGTGCACCACTCTTATCAATTTAATTACATCAAAAGGGTGATTTCTTTTTTTAAGATCTCATTTAGTCAACCCACTTTTAATTTGATTCGATCATTGACAAATTATTTTGCATTTTGATCTTCTTTGTTTTACCATGGCCCTTTTGTCCAACTAGGTTATTCAAAGATTCCTTTTCTTTCCTCTGAACTTAATTGTTTTGGTTTGATTATTGGAAAACTATGATTGGAAATGAAAACTTCTAATAGGTGTTGCTTGTAGGGCCTCCATTTTCTCAGAAAATATATGATAATCCTTTTTTTTTGAAGAAACAACTTTCTTATATCAAAATTATTTATTTTATATCCTTTATGGAAAAAATTTAATGGAATAAAATGGGGTGAAAATGTTTAGAATGTGTGGAAAGTGACAATAAATATTTAAACATTGTTTCTACAATTTCCATAACAAACATGGTTAAAAGGAAAGATTTTGTTAGGAACATATAGATATTCATCAGTGCTTGCATCTCACAATCCCAAGACTTTTCCTTTGTTGTTGTTTTCTTCTCATCTCCTTATTTTAATGGATGATCCAGATTGCTCTGAAATTGGAAGAAGATAAGAGGAGACAGATACGTGAATTTGACATTTCTTCTCAGCTCTCAATTTTAATGGATGGTCCAAATTACTTTGAAACTGTAAGAAAAAAATGAGATAGATACTGGAATTTGGCATTGTGTTGCTTAGGAAACCCATTCTATTTGAAAGAAATACCTTTTGACAAACAATAGCCATATTTATCTTATAGAAATTCCTTTTTGTGGCCAGACCTTATAATTTCTCACTTGTTCTCTCCAAAAAATTTGAGTTGATTAATTTTCTTAGCAAAAAAAACCATGAAATTCTAAACTTTTTTATCTATTTGGATGAACTTTCCTACTGTGGTTATGGGCTATTTTGAAGAAATTGTAAAACTATGGTTTTGTGTATATAGATCTAACACTCTAATGCATACATTTTATGATGCAAAGAACATGGGCGATATGTATTGATGCAATGAAACCAGACCATGGCCATGCGTTATTTACTACAAAGCGTTCCCCCACTTTCTAGTTTGCTTGCATTGCTTCCAATGTGAAGCATGGAAATAGGGTATGTCCAGTTTGGCAAGCAAATTGGAAACTTCCCTTGTAATGGATTCATTCAAAACCATTATGTTGTAGAGCATGAATGAGTCATTTGAATTAACCATAATAGGAAGATGGTTGGATGATGATTTTACCCCTTTTCCATGTGCTCGTCTCCCACATTCTGAAGCTGTAAGATGTGTTACAAAGCTTGCTTTTTTTGTTGATGATGAGCCATTAGAGCATCGGTCAAGTGGAGAAAACAGGTAAGGTGAATAAAATGGGAATGAACCTATTTTGGACGAAGTTGACATAGTAGCAGGAAATTCACGAGCTACTGATTCAAGAGGAAAATTGGCGCAAGGAAGTGGAGGGAAACAAGGCAAAGAAGTTGATGGTACATCTATGCGGTTAAAAATGTTTCCTGATTTTTTTGCAATTCCATGCTCATAGTTTCGTGAGAAGTTAAATGTCATGGTACATCTGAAAGCTCCATATATACCATGCCAATCCAAAAAAGATCCATCCATATTGTGAAGAAGAGACATTACTACTGCAACAACTTCATGAGATGCAGGGGGTAGTTAAAAGTAGTAGACATGTTAGAAAATACAAACATGAATATGAGGGTCGAAGAACTCCTTATGAAGTTGCAACTACCGATGAATTAAAGGAATATTTTCCAACACTTGAATGAGGACCATTGTGATGTAAGGTCTTGGAGTTAAGCTTATATTGGGTTGTAAAAGTAGTTCACTCTATCAAGCCAATATTGGCAATATTTATTACTATCATTTCCAATATTTTCCAAATTACATATATTATCACCTTTGATAAATGCACCAATGTTTGCAAATATGTGGAACAATATCAAGTTCTTCAATGTATTCATACTTTTTGTTGTCTTCATGTTCACTATTGTGTATGTAAGCTGCACGACTCTAATTTCCCTCTTTTTAGTATGCTTCCCCGTTTACTAAAGCATTGCTCTCCTCTAGGAAAAAAAAAAACCCAAAACAAAACAAAAAAAAACAAAAACAAAAAAATAAATACTCTCCACTATTTCCAATGTGCTTGTATACCATTTTCTACATGATGTGAACTTCATATATTTCCAAAAGAGGTGATACATACCTCATATTTGAATATATTTCGTGTCATTGTTGCCTTCCACAATATCCCATTGCCCTTGTCGGCATTCCTTTGCACCTCTCAATGCAATTTCTAGTTTAATCCCTATCTGACATCAATCTATTTCAAAAATAATAATTAATACATACAAAGTTGATAAAGTTTGAGGCGAAATGCAAAGACTCATAAAGTCACTTCTTATTTTTAATATTAACTAGATATCTCCAGTTATTTTGGAAGATTAGACAGGCCACCATAACCCAAAGTTATTTTGTGATGAAGATTTAAATGACATGTAAAGAATAGAGATTTTGACACAAATTAAAAATATATTTTTTGCATTATATCAATTAAGTTTTTGTAAAATTTTATGGTACCTCGTAATAAAAATATTGGTATAGAATTCATAGAATGCAATAAAAGATGGTTGTACAATTGTTATAATTAGAGTATATATATATATATATATATATATATATATATATATATATATATATATATCATTTTTACATATTTTTTTCAAATTAATATTTTATATATTATTTTTATATCTAACTATTGTAAATTAAGCCCCATAAAAATTGTCCAATCAACAATTTAGACCAATGAAAAAATAAAATTTTCGAATTTCAAAAAAATTTAAAATAATTTTAATATATTAACTTTTTAAAACTTTACAAAACGTTTTTATAAAAAAAAAAAAGTCAATATTTTATTACTAAAAACAATTACAAAATATATATATAGATATAGATATAACATTAATATTAATAAAAATAATAGTAATTAAGAGTCAAGTCCAATCGACTATTTTCCTTAATCCATGGTTGAGCCGGAAATACTAGATCATGCTAAGAAAAGGCCTCAGAAAAGGCCAATGATATATCAGTAAAAATTATTCTAAAATACCAAGTAACATTATTTTAATTTTCTTTCTGATTTTTTTTTTAATGTATTTTAAAATTTATCTATCTATCTATCTAATTAATTTTATTTTTCAGATTATATGTTTAGATTGGTGAACACTATTCACCCAACTATACAATATTGAGTATTACAATAAATAATATGCAGAATGTTAAATATAAATAAACAACTCTAGCTATCTATATATCTTTGAGCTTTCATCCAAAGTTCACAGGAAATTCATCAGAGGTTCGCCAAAGGGATGAAGGGATGCCAAGGCCGTTGTTAGGCGAGGAAGCCGTTGTTGAGGCCATGAGAGTGTGAAAGTTCTTAGTAGGTTCGCGTTGAGTTTACCACTGGTTCACCAAGAGTTGGCTATCAGAGATAATCGAAGAGACGCAGCAAATAGAAATCTTGTGACAGAAGCCCCTGCTTAACCACCGCACTACGACATAGCCAAGTGAATATAATTCATCTTTACTTCAGACCAAACATCACTAATAACCCAATTATACTTTTAAAAAAAATTAATCCTAAAACTAACAAAGTTGATAAAGAAAACCTACACAGAAAGACTTTATTGGTACCTTTTCAGCCGTTAAAGGGAAGGTTACTTCAATATTGCTTAAAGGGGTAAACCCCAGAGAGCACAGGGAGACCACTTATAATATAACGTGAAATCCAAAAAACAACCTTTGTAATTGATGAGGATAACATCTGGCAATCACAATGTAGAAGACAATTTCAACGATTCTATGAATCTAGAAATGAGGAAAAGCACACGCATGTAACAGAACAATGACGAACTCATTATGCATGTAACAAAGTGGGGCTCATCCCGGATCCAGGTGTTTTATTGTGGTATCGATACGTGGATAGAAGCTGGGGTGGGCGCGTGGCTCATCTCCACCGCCTCTCGGCCTTTCATAGTACCAGACTTTATTTCCCCTGCGCTCAATCTTAATGTTGCTTTATTGCAGCCTGTACCTCCTCTCCGGCCTGTTTATTTCTCAATCATGGTGCCCTCAGCCCGTCTCATTGTCGTTCCTCCTCTGCGCTTAAGTCCCTCCATCGCAGCTGCAAATACTCGTTCTCGAACCATCCCGGGGATTCGTTGGGCTTTGGCTCGACGGGAGGATTGTTGGCTGGTGCCTCAGATTTCTCACTGCCACACCTGCAATTTTGCCAGCTACTGGTCCCCTACTCTCCCTTCTGCCCATCTGGGTACTGATACCAAGCTTGTTCTGATCCTTCTCTGCTTCCTCAATCTGGCAGGTCGCCCGGCTCTTCCTATTCTTCCAGTTATGCCGAAACTTCGCCAGAGGATGAGCTGCAGGAGAGGCAGCTCCCGGGGGCAAACGGGCCGCCAGGTCTCTTCCTCCATGACGGATTCCTCGACATTCTGTTCGGACTTCTGCATGGACCGGTATCCGGCTACAAGGAGCGGTCGAGGAAGGGGTAGAGGACTGCACAATTTGGCAGCGAGCTCCTTTAACTCTGCTACTAATTCCGCTCGGCTTCAGTTCCCCTGCACTCATGGCAATTTCACCTTCATGGCCTCTGTTACCATAGAGCTTAACGAGATCAATGCTGGTCAGGAAGCTGCTTCCCTCGGGGTGACTAAGGAACTGCAGGCAAAGGCCTCAGGCTCAGGCAAAGGCATGACATCCCAGATCATGAATGACCAGGCAGGCCCAAGTGTCCCTATCGGTGGAGGCTCTACAAGCAAAGAGGGCCACCCCTCTGAGGACGATGATGACTACGAATATGGATGCTACATCATCGAAGAGCAGCCCTCCGCATCTCACGATGTTTAAACAGGTTTGCGCTCTACGGTTTTTTGGAATTCAGCATGCTCAAGGATATTCAATTATCTTCTACTTGTCTGTCATGATAAGCGCTCCAGCTCAAAATGTCGGTTTCCCCTGCGAGAGGAGCACTCCGCTAGCTTATGGTTTTTGGTCTCGGATGCAGTCCCAGGTGCTTCTGAAGTTTATTCTCAGCTCCAGAGCCAGGCAGTGCTTCTCGGTTTACTTGCCTTGGTCTAATCATCCTGTCACGGATGTTGTTTGGTCTCTGTTTAAATTGTTGTATTGAGCTTTTTGTTTTTTCTGTAATAGACATAGTCAGGTTCCCTGCAATCCTTCAAGGCAAAAATCAACAGGGTAATTTTTGGTTTTTGATCAGCTATGACATGTAATCATGTCGCTTCTTTGGGCTAGCTTTGCGAGGCCATGGCCTCGGTGTAAAACTACTCTGTATCAATAATAGGAGTAGACATATTCAAAAAAAAAAAGAAAAAAAAAAAAAAACAAAGTGGGGCTCACATGTTGAAATAAAGCTTGTCATTGGTTGTAATTAACAGTTAGAGAAAAAGAAAAAACAAAAGGAATGTGGTTATAATTAACAGTTAAGGCAAAATAAAAAAGAGAAGGATGTGATTAGTAGAAAATATTTGCTGAAGACACAAAATATCATCCAATGGAAGATTATTATATAATGTCTTAGAATTTTATAAAGTTATATATCCCATACTACCTTGTGCTCATGACAAGTAGACTGAGGCCGATGATTTGCTAAGTATTTCAAACATGGTCGACTATAGAATTTCATCAGCTTTTTATTTTATCAATTAAATTGATTAATTAAAAAAATGTCATATGAAAAGGTGTCATATAGAGTGAGCTATAGTTCTTTTAGCCACGTATATTGAAAAGTCATGATATTGAGCCATGGTATTGTACAAAAGTTTATTTATAGATTAAATATTTCCAAGATAAAATGAAGCTAAATCTCCATTACTAAGAATCTTGCCACATATTATTTTTAAACATATATAATTTTAATTTATAGATTTATTTTTTATGATTATTTTAATTTTAGCGTGAGATGTATTATGAAGTAAATGTTTCAATGTTTATTATGGATTGATGCATATATGTTTACCAGCTATTTAATTTATGATGATGATGATGATGGTTAACTTCCACTGAGACCAAACTTTGGTCTATTGGACCTAAAGAAATGACTAATTTAGTTTGATTTAAGATTTTATTCCTATACTGAAAGAGCTTGGAGAGAAGCCTCCTGAGCTCACTATACATTTCACATCGTAAAAAGATAGGAAGTTCAGTGTTGCAACAAAGATTATGAAATTGAGATCAACGACTTTTGACATCGTAAAAAGCTAGGAATGTCAGTATTGCAACAAAAATTATGAAACTAAGATCTAATATGGTTGTATGCAAGGCACTCCAAGAAGCAGTGTTTTTAAAAACGGTCGGCTCGGAACCGACTCGGCCAAGTTGGTCCGAGCCACGCCTCCAGATATCAACCCCGCCTAGGAAACGGTTCAGCCAGTCAGGTTAATACCAAGCTGAACGAGTTGTCTAAAAACTCGGCCGTCTTGGTATTAACCCAACTAGCTCGGCCGAGTCTGTATTAACCCGGTTGGGTTACGTACAACGGCCTAGGCACATAAAAAAACAACAATTTTTTATTTTTTATTAATTTCTTAGTGTGGGGGACTTCAAAGCACTTTAGTTTTTGTTTAGTTGGTCTTTGGGGTCCATTCCCCTCTCCCAAACCCTATTTAACCCACTCAACCCCTCTCATTCTCTCACAACCATCTCATACATTTGAGTGAGAATTTCAGTGAGAGTTTGTGAGGAGTTGTTGAGTTTGTTTTTGGAGCAGCAGTGAGGAGTCTTGGGCAAGCATTGTAGCGAGAGTGAGGATCTTCTTGGGCAGCCATTTGGAGAAGCATTGAGGAGTTGGTTTCTTGGAGCAAGCTTGAGGAGGCAATTGGTGCCTGGAGGTATTTTTTTTCACTTGTACAAATTTATTTTTTCTTATTAAATTTTATGTGCAAATCTAGAAATCCTAAAGAGTGTTTTTTGTGAAAGAAATGAACATTGAATCAATGTTTTTTTTTTTCATTTTCAGATTGTTTGCTTTCATTTCCAAGTCAAAAAATGGCACCTAGAGTGAAAGATGTTGCTTGGGCATATGTTGAAATGGTTGAAAGTCAAATGCATTGCAAATTTTACCATAGGAAAATTAAGGAAGGTCCTGGGGGAATTAATAGGCTAAAACAACACTTGGCGGGGATTAGAGGCCAAATTACTCCATGTACCTCACCAGAAATTGTGGAGATTAGGAAGGAATTGTTAGCCAGCTTTGAGAAGTTTAAAGAAGATAAGGCTAGGCAAAAAGAGTTAGAGGCTGAAATTGGGAGGAAAGGAATATACGAAAAATGATAGCTACCAACCCCCATTTTGATTTTGAGGGTCCTTCCTCTATCCCTTGTATTGATGCATCCAACCCCTTCCGATATGTTCCTCCCTTTTTTGAGTCTATTCAAGAAAAGGGAAAGGGTAGAATGAAAAAGGGTGATATGAATATCAAAAGTTATTTCACTCCCTCCTCTCCATCAGATGCACATGATCCTCAAGCTAGTAGAAGTCAAATGCAACCCACTTTAGATGACCATTGGAAGAAAGAATTGAGGGAGACTGCTTGTGATTACATAGCTAGATGGTGGCATGATGTTGATATCCCCTTCAATGCTTCTCGTTCACCATATTATGAGCCTATATTTGATGCCATACATGTTGCTGGAAAAGGCTTCAAAGGCCCTACTATGCATGAGCTAAGGGGGTATCGTTTGCAGAAAGAAATCTTATTAATTAATGACTATTTGAAAGATTTCAAGGACTCATGGGCAAGAACAGGATGTACCATCATATCAGATGGATGGACTAATCAAAGAAACCGTACCATCATAAACTTTCTTATCTTCTGCCCATAGGGAACCATGTTTCTAAAATCAGTTGATGCATCTGATAAGGTAAAAGATGGGCAATTGTTGTTTCAACTGTTGGATCAGGTTGTTGAGGAGGTGGGGGTGGCTAATGTTGTTCAAGTCATCATAGATAATGCCTCTAACTATGTTCTTGCTGTTATTAAAACTATTAGAGGAAAAACACAAGACCATCTTTTGGACCCCATGTGCTACACATTGCATAGACCTCATGCTTGAGGATATTAGAAAATTAGATTGGGTCAAAAACACTGTAGATCATGCCAAAAGAATAACAAAATTTATCTACAATCATTCATGGATTTTGAGCCTCATGAGGAAACACACTGGGGGTAGGGATATTACTAGGCCCGCCATCACTAGATTTGCTACTCATTTTTTGACATTGCAATCTGTGCTTTCACAACATATACACTTGTAAAAGATGTTTTCCAGTGAAGAATGGAATCTAAACCAGTGGTCTCACAAACTGGAAGGCAAAGAATTGAAAAATAAAGTTAATGAAGAAATATTTTGGAGAAAGGCAGCAAAGATTGTGAAGCTTGTGCAGTTGGTGGATGGGGAAAGTTTGGCTATGGGCTTCATTTATGAGGCTATGGATCAAGCAAAGGAGCAAATAAAGAGGGCACACAAGGATAAAGTGGATAAGTATGGGCCCATTTGGGCAATCATTGATGAAAGATGGAACAATCAAATCCATCACCCTATACATGTAGCTGGGTATTTTTGAACCCACGGTATCATTATAATGCTAAGGAGACAGGAGCTTTCAGGGGGGAGGTTAGAGATGGACTGATTGACTGCATTGATTGCATGATCCCATTAGAGTTTGATCAACTGGAGATACACCGACAGGTCACAACCTTCACCAATTCCTCAGGTACCTTTGGGAAGAACCTAGCAAAGAATGCAAGAGACGCAGATGAGCCAGGTAAACAAAAATTTCAATTTTCAAATTCTTAATAGTTTTTTTGATAAATCGTTTATAATTTGAAAGTTGGATATAATTTGTAATTTTTTTGTGCTAACTCAAAACACTCCTATGTTTTTTGCAGCACAATGGTGGGAGGCTTTTGGTAGGCATTGTCCTAAATTGCGGAAGTTTGCAATTTGTATTTTGAGTCAAACTTGCAGTGCCACTGGGTGTTAGCGCAATTGGTCCGTCTTTGAGAGGATTCACACAAAGAAGAGAAATCGTTTGGATAAAAAACGGTTAAATGATCTAGTCTATGTCCAATACAACCTCCGGCCCAGATCCAACCAATTGTTGAACAAAAGACCTGATTCATATCCCATTGTGTTGGAAGACATTGATCCAACATCAGATTGGGTAGTGGAGAGTCATCCAACAGAGTTTGCTTCTGATGAGGATATGGATTTTGAATTATAGACGGTAGCATCACTCGAACATAATGTTCAGTTGAATGCAGATCTTGATCCACTTGTACCAGCATCAACCTCACAGCCAGCAAGTCCTCCAGTTGCAGGCGCTTCCTCTGCTCAGCCACAGCAAAAGCACATATCTCGTCTATCTCAGCTTGTGCTTGCTGCACAGCCTGCTAGTGCTACCACTTCTACAGTTGCAGTTGGAGATGATGAGGAGGAGGAGCCATGTGGCTCCCTGTCTGACTCTGATGATGATCCAGAGATTGATCCACATGATCTTGGCTCCTCTGGCAGTAGCTACTAGCCAGTAGTACTGGTCACAGTTTACTTTTGTTGTAGAGGCCATTTCTAGCCTCCTTGGTTATGTATTTTTGTTTTGATCTCTATATCATGATTCATGATCATGTATGTATTAGACAGTGCACTGGGTGCCTTTTTGATATAATGGATATATTCATGAGCCTACTTTGATCTTATGTTGTCTTCCATCTATATTATAATGCTGTGTGTTTGGAAACATGAATGAAAATCTTTAAAATTATGTTTTTTTATAATAAAAAATAAATATTTAATGTATTTTTTACAATGACCGAGTCATTGAAATTGAGCCGGCCGAGTCGATACAGAGTCAAAGTCGGAATCAACCCTCTGCCGAGTCGGTGTCGGAGTCCGAGTTTTAAAACATTGCTAAGAACAAGTAATTTTTATCCTCCATGTTCATATTTAAATATAGCTACACTAGCTTTTATGATTTTTTTTAATTTTAACCACATAAAATGAATAATAAAATAAGTGTATAAATGTGTATTAATAATTTATCATTTAAAAATTCAAATATAATTTAAAAAATACTAGTTACTCTCTGTGAACATATTAAAAATACAAAAAAATTGAAGATAGTGTTTGCGCTTCAAACTTTTGGCACGTGGCTTTAATTTCAATGAGGTTCCCGGGCTTTAAAAAAATCGAACACGAGCTTTGGCTTTGAACTTTTCAAGTAAAAATCTTATTTAAAGAGAGTAAATTACAATTCATTCTGTATGATGTACTTTCATACTCTGGTTTCAAATTATTTGCATATTAGTCTTCGTGATGTATGTGGTATTTTGGTTAACATTATCCAGGTTTTTGAAAATAATTATATATTTTTACATATATATTATTTTTTTTTAAATTTAAATATTTTTAATTTTTTATTATATAAATTTTTTAATTTTATAAATTAATTATATTTTATTATATCATAAAATTTGTATACGAAATTCAAAATTTTTCTTTTCACTAGTGTGGTTTGTCACAAGGGAAAAGAGAACAATGACAATGGAGGCATCTTATCACTTTTTTGTCTATTAAAATGATCAAAATTGAAGCTATTGTGTGAGTTATCTTACATTTAGACATTTGTTTAGTTACATTGTCAAAATTATTGTATACAATTTTCTTGGTGGATCTGGTCTTCCATAGTTTTAGCTTATCTAAGAAAATAAAAAGGAGTTTCTCACTAAAAAAATAAAAGTCATGTGCTTGCATCATTCAGTTGGAGACTTTGTTGAGGCCATATCCTATGTGTTTGGGTTTGTTGGAGATTGATAGCATCACTGAGGATGTCCCTCAATATGGTCCATACGGGTATATAGGATGACCAAGCAAGAGTGATAGTGGTGTTGAACTTGATGGATTTCATTGAGGTAGGTATAATCTTGTTGCGATTCTTATGTTTTTATTTAAGGACACGACCTAGCAGAGTTTTCATTTGCCAATGAAGGGTAATAGAGTTAAAATATTGGCTCCTCCATCCCCTAGTGTGGCTAAGGTTGGGGACCCAATAAGCAACTTCACATTGAATTTCATAAACTAAATACCCTTAATGTTTAGTCATGGTCATGGCTTCCAATTGTTGAATTTCTTCTTGAATTCTGAGTGGAATGATAGAGTGATATATTTTAGCAACATATTGGGCTTGATACTAGGCCTTGGGTCTTCCCGAAGTGTCATAATCCCTAGACCCATGCCTTGAGAAAAATCTCTGTCTTAGCATGGTTCCTAGAGAAAGATAGAACTAAATGCTATTAAAATTCAAAAAGTGGTGAAAACCAATGGAAAAGAAAAAGGTTAACTAGAACATGGCAGTGAGCTATGAGGAGATTATAACCAAAACTAGCCAGAGAGAATGACTGTGAAGCATTTGGATAGAGGAACTCACAAGGAGAGAATTCTGGGAATGAAAATAACTCAAAGATACCAAAACATCTTGAATTTTGGCAGGGAAATTACCTCATGTGAGCCACCATGCATACAATATCTTAAATTCCAATACAAATATAGAAGTAGACTAAAAACTAGCTGAAGGTGTGGGTTGGAATAGTTTTATTAAATAGCTGGAAAAGTGCTTTCTCCAGGCATTGAACGTCGGCTTCTCCTGCCCACCATGCCACTGGAGAATTTTCCTACTCATCACATCTCCCCTGAGCCTGTAAACAAACATAAAATAATATTCCTTTTAGTGGATTAAGGGTAATGGGGGCATATGCTACGAGGTTCTGGGCATTTTATCACTATGTTACCGAGAGACTAGGCTCTGCAGGGGAAAAATCCCACCTGGAGCTAGCTAGAAGAAAATGCAAAGATAGCATAAAAGGGTGGGTTGATGACAAGCTGGGTAGAAATTTTCCAAGGGTGCAAAGGTTGCCATATTAAATCGCCAAGAGGTTGAGACTTGCAACATGTGTAAATACATGGGGGGAAATGGCTATACCATCCCCCTCTTTAATGTCGTGAAGACTGTGAGGTGGGATGCCTCCCCCTCACTCTGTTGGCTCATTTTCCCACACCCCCTTCAGGTTTATACAAATTGATCTTAAAATAAACTTTATAAATTGTTTTCTCTATAAATTTAACATAATTAAACTAAATTACATGATTATGGTTTTATTAAATTAAATAAAAATAATTTCATGTATTTCATAAAATATTTTCTAAAGTAAAAACTTATATTTTTATGAAAATAGACTTTAAATTAAGAATAAGAGTAAACTTAGTTCATGTAGTGTACCTCAACTACTCCCTACCGACACACATATTTAAATTAATATTGATTTTTATTGTTTCATCTATACTTTTTAGATTAAGATATAACGGTAGAAATCTTGTATCTAATAAAGTTGTCTTTCTAAGCAATTTTTTCAATTTATGTTACTCCCTACCGACACACATATTTAAATTAATATTGATTTTTATTGTTTCATCTATACTTTTTACATTAAGATATAACGGTAGAAATCTTGTATCTAATAAAGTTGTCTTTCTAAGCAATTTTTTCAATTTATGTTATCATATTTTAAGTACCGTTCCTTGATCGTTAATCATTATGCTTTATTTTTGTAATCATCCCATCAATCAATAAGAACTTTGCTCTTAATGTTCCTAAGACAATATTTTAAATTTCAACCTCATGTATTCTACCTGGCAGGGTTCTTATTCTTGTTTGGGATTTTATCTCATCTTTTATATATATATTATTTTATATATGTATAAAAATTGTATATCATTACTTAATTCACCCCATCATAATTTACACTAGATTATTAATCTGGTAGCCAAAAGGGTCTAGAAGTTTGTGACCTTCATATTCTTGCTTGAAACACTTATATACATATGGGTTAACATGCTTGTTTGAAACGCTTATATAGTTATGGGTTATCTAACTCTAAATTTTCTTTACGTTATCATAATACTTTATGTTTGTTGTCGTTGATCACATAGTTAAACTTACACTATACTTTGAAAATGTTTCACATATGCGATCATATGCATTATATCATGTAACAATACATATGTCTATATATTTCTAAACCTTTTTGGTCACTCGTTAGTTTTATTAACCTTTGATATATGGTTTTATGGTTTCGTCTGTCATTTTCCCTAGTTAGTCTTTCATTTTGTTTTGGTGCCACCAGGGTTCTGTAACACATTTTCACTTCAAGGTTATTACTTAGTCTGTGCACTCCATGGTGCGTAAATTCTACTACTAGACACTCTTGTCTTCTGGTGTTATCAGAATTTTGACTCATACACTCACTGAACATTCTTCTTCTAACCATTCATAGCATTCAACTCTAATAAAGCTCCATCCATTCTTACAGGATTTGTAATTTAAAACAATGTTTTCATTTTCTTCTCTGTTTTTGCTAATTATTCGAGATATATCATTATACATTCCAGTATCTAACTTTATTTGTGTCATTTGGGGTTTACAGAAGAATTCATTTAGCAGACAATTGATGTATGGCAGTGGTTTGGTTTGGTTACTCTAATATTTAGACAGTGGTCTCATGTTGGTGAGGCATAACAGTTCAATGAGCTAAACCATTCAAGTAAATGGTAAATATTAAAACCTCTGTGCATTAATTTTTCTTCTTCAATTTAAAAAGTTACAATGCCATTGATTTTTTTCAAGGTTTATATTTGTTTAATTCGAACTATATATATATATATATCTCGAAATTTGATTTTTTTACTTCTTGAATTCTTCTATATAATTATGAGGATATTTTTCTTCATGGTTTAGTTTTCGATGATAAAACCCTACCCTTTAAGAAATATCAATGGAAAATTTAGAGGGTTTTCAGTATAAACCTTACCACGGTATTGATTGTTAGGGTTTATCCTTATAGCCGTACCACTTACAAAACAAGATTTCTATTCGAGTGTAATTATTTGTTTTCCATTTCATTGTAAGATTACATATATGTTATTTAAGATTTGTTTAGTATGAACATGGCTTACATTATTTCTCTGTACATTATTGTTATTACTTTCTCTTTCACAATGAATCTATGGTCACATTATATACAATGTTTCTCATACATTTTAATTATCATATGTAGATATATGTAAAGATTCACACCCTTTATTAAAACTAGGAATTTTCTTTCTTCATAGCAATATTAAGTTTGTTTGTTCTTTTGCAGTTAATTGCAGCATGATGAGGTCTATGATCGTTCCAAGGTGATTACAAAATTTTCTTTAAACCAAATTATTTCATTGCTATTTTTCGTTGTATTTTTTTGTCATATTCAATTCACATTAAAATCATACATAGTTGAAAAGTTTAGAATAATGGCTCTAAATGTATGTCTAGAAAATTAATAGTTGATTACTTGAATCCTCTCAGCCTTGATACTTCTCCATGATGATCCCCTCGAGCACAGGTTTGAAATTATGTTGTCTTCTTCTCACTTGATTCGTTTCAGTGTTTCCTTTTCCAAGAGCATGAGAGCCAAAAGAAGGAAGGCAAAAATATTTTTATGCATTGCCCATCTACCACTCTTTTGGTGGTTGGTAACTACCTCCACCTCACCAATAGGTGGCCGGTAGTTACCAGGTTATTAATGGGCTTTTGTTTCCCACTCGCAAAGATAACATTCTACTCTTTAGGCAAACAATAAATTGGCCAATTTCTTAATTCAAAATAAATCTAATCATCCTAATTAGATGCTTAGGACTTATTAATGGGTAATTAACATTCTTCATCAATTTGGAGCCTCGTCTCTTTTGGCCAAATGTACTCGAAAAATAATTTTCCAAACCTCTTTGTTTATTAAAAAAATATCATAAATACAAATTTATAATCATTAATTATCAGTAACAATGTGCTGATAATTAAATTCTCATATGTCTTTCAGATTTTAAACATTAATAAAAAGTCACATATACACAATATTTACATGAAAACTTCAAGTTAGGGGATATCAAATTTCATTAATTTTAAACTATGCATAATACTAATTAAAATCAAAATGGTTGAATATATGACATTATTTTAACTCCCATAACACTCTATAAAGCATTGTTATGGTATCTAGTGGAATAAATAAAATGTTGCACACTTGTATAATCATGTACCTTATACTTTGATTTTGAAAAAAAATAGTTGATTTGAATAATCACTATTGAACTCTAAAGTGGAATTAGGTTATTGTACCTTTTGGTTGCACTTTGTTTGGCATTAGATTATGACACTTTTTCAAAATATTGATGTTGATACTTTGGCCACAATTGAATGGCTTATTAGGTGAAATTGTGGAATTGATTCTAGACATTTCTTTAGTAAGGTTCATATTAAAATTTCAAAAGAGAACTCAAAAAGAGTTGAGAGTTTGGTCTCAATACCACTATTTTCTAAACAAGTAACAAGAATATCTTGATAAGAAAAAAACTAAGAGAAAAATCCAAAGAAATAGTAATAGTTCATGCTAATTGAGATGATTTGGAGGGATCCACCTCTATTGGCACTTTTCAACTACCACGAGAGATGCATAGGTCATGTGGTGATCCTGGTTGGATAATTATATTATTTCTCATCCATCTCGATGCATTTGGAGTGGAAAAAGTGGAGGAATCATCTCATGGGACCATTTTTACCGGTGGGACCGAGTTTGATAAAACGGGGTCTGGAACCTTCCGGGAGTGTTTTGAGGCATAAAATGACAATTTTTTGGGCGTAAAAATTTTCCAAATTAGTGCAGAACCATTTCGTGCTATTATACATTGAGACATCCTTCCAACGACACAAGAAGCGTGTCAATCAAAGTCTGTATGCAAAGGTTATGCCACTCAGAAGTTGACCTTCATGTTTTCACACCTATAGTTTGGGAGGATGTCGCGTCAGCCCTCATTATTCATGGAAAAGGGGCTAGCCATGTGATTATTATGTAAAATACTCTAGAAAAGTCTATATCATAACTCTAGTTAAGAGTTGATGTAGTCAAAATCAACCACTAGTAGGCTATTGAGATATGTTATAATCGGGCCATTAGGAGGAAGAGGCATTCCATTATTTTGAGAGAATTTTGTTGCATAACAAGCAAAGATAGCCAGGAGAGATAGGAGGTAGATCACAAAGAGAGGATATATATTCATTGTAGCAACCCACGAGCCACAGGAATTACTTCTTTGTACCTGCAACCATATTTCCAGACAGAGAAAGAGAGTGAAGCGACCTCATCTTCTAGCTAGGTTTTCTCCTGAAAGGGGTTCCCAAAGAGCATATTTTGAGCCTTATGTGTGTGTGAGTGATTATTTTATCATTCACTACTTTTATGTATAATTTCCATTCACATGCATGCACTAATTACAGTAAAATCTACATATCTAGAAATTAAATAAAACTGTAATAGTGTAGAATCCCAGATTTAAATATAATGTTATCAGATCTGTTGTGACGAACTGTCTAGTGGAATATCCATGGAAGTTTATGGATCATTTGGTATCATATTAGGTTCTTTCGGTATTTTGTGGATATTGCAGGGATCTATATCATTGGGGTCAAAAATCATAAAACCCTAATCATGGCCGATGAATCTATAAACGAACCTCGTGATCATGCAGAGGTGAGATTTTCATGGCTTGAACCACAAGTCGCGGATATAAACTGAAATGTAAACCTTGTCATGGAGGCCCTAAGAAATAAGCTAGGGATATTTGGAGAATATGGGGGTTTGAATGCAAAGGAAAAATTAGAAGGGGATTGGGATATTGAGAAGACACAGAGAACTGACCGAAGAAAGAACCCAGAAAAGATCAACCCAGTTCGAGTGTCGTGAACCAATCACTATTTGAAATGGAATAAAAAGTCAATATCAAGTTGTACCACAACGAGATCAACACTCTGAAGTTGAACCACTAGTTGCAGCAACTGGAAGTTTATTTCAGTGTCCATTAGATTGAGGAAAGGAAAAATATCTCATTCACGCGACTAAAATTAGAGGGCCATCCATTGACTTGGTGGGAGAGACACACAAAAACCTTAAGGTTGGAGGGAGAACCTCTAGTGACTAAGTGAGAATATTTCAAAACTCTCAATAAGTCATAATTCTATCCCATTAGATACGTGGAGGACTAGTGGATCCAGTGGCATTACTTTAGGTAAAAGTCGTGCCAAAGCGTGAAGGAGTACACCACATGATTCAGAAAGATGGTTATAATGCTAGGTATCTCTCCAAAGAACCCAAATGTACTCCTCAAGTATTTGGGGGGTTTTCACTTCCATTTGCATGAGTAAGTGATGTTGATCAAACCGAAATCGATGGACGAGGCTTGTGTACATGCACAATACCTAGAAAACATAGGGCTGAAAAGAGCGCAATCAAGTGGATCGAAGTAGAAGGAGAAATAAGAAGCTAATAAGGAGGGGAAGAAGAAGCAAAAAGGGGGAAAATATAAAAATACAATGACCATAGCACACCAATGCAAAGATCCTAGAAACCACTACAACCACTGCAACATTGATGGCCATACAAAGGAGAACTGTTGGAAGTTGCATCCAGAGCTAAACCCGAAGAACAAGAAGAAAGATAATAAGAATAATAATCTCATGGCCACTAATTTGAGAAACCAAGTTGAAAGTAACTTAGATGCGGATGAGAAGATCATATATACATTAGTGCAGAAGGAGGTGAATCTAAGTAGCCTTCAACAGCAGGAAGAGAAAGAAATGACCAAACTCTTCCATATAAAGGTACATGTTAAGAAGACAAATAATGATGCTTTGTTTGACCCAGGATCAAAAGTGAATGTCATTGCAACAGAGCTTGTCAAGAAGTTGGGGCTTGAATCTCGTGATCATCCAAACTCAGATCCATTGGGATGGGTAAATAAGGGTGCAGAGCTAAAGGTAACTAAACAGCAAAAAACTAGATTTGCTATCATTGTTGATTTCATTGATGAAGTAGATTTAAATGTGGTTCCCCTTGATGTATGTGGAGTCATGTTTTGGAGTCCATACATGTACATGTGTGATGCAATATTCATGAGGAGAGTCAACTAGTATCAGCTTGTCAAGGATGGAAAATCATTCATCATCAATGCGCACAAAGACAAGTCAAAAATATCACTGGTAAGTGCCAACCAAGCCAATAAATTGATCAGTTCCAGCAAGAAGTATGTTTTATTG
Organism: Pinus tabuliformis; assembly: GCA_031772625.1. Classification (NCBI taxonomy): domain Eukaryota; kingdom Viridiplantae; phylum Streptophyta; class Pinopsida; order Pinales; family Pinaceae; genus Pinus; species Pinus tabuliformis. The sequence continues at coordinate 721,277,314 of CM062817.1, read as the reverse complement.
TTTTTAAGAGAATGTGAGTCCTTAGTGGAGTTAATAAGAGGCAAGGTATCCCTAGAGGGGTGTACTAAGAAACAAAAACAACAATTGGAGGAGTTGTTACAGGCATACAAGGGTGTGTTCTGGGAGTATAAAGGGTTATTATGTAAGAGAGAAGTGGAGCATGAGATCAAGATATTGCCAGACTCACCATTGCCAAATATTGGGTTGTATAAGCAGTCTGTTATAGAAACAATTGAGGTGAAGAAACAATTGCAACAACTATTGGAACAAGGTGTCATTTAACCGAGTACATCACCATGTGGGTCACCCATCATCATTCTACCAAAGAAGGATGGGACTTGGAGGATGTGTATAGATTACAGGGCATTCAACAAAATCATGCTCAAGCACAAATACCCCCCACCCAGGATAGATGATCTTTTGGATCAGTTGCAACAAGAAAAATACTTCAGCAAGCTGGACTTTAAGTCTGGATATAACCATTTTTGAGTCAAAGAAGAAGATACATGGAAGACCACCTTCAAAACCAGGTAAGGTTTGTATGAGTGGTTAGTCATGCCATTTGGCCTATGTAATGAACTGACTACATTTATGAGATTAATGAATGACGTATTGTGCCGTTTTATAGATTCATTTTTTATTGTCTATTTGGATGATATACTGGTATATAGTCTACTTAGGAGAAGCATATGTCACATTTGATGTAGGTGCTGGAAACATTGAAGAAGCACCAATTGTTAGCAAATATCAAGAAGTGTGAGTTTGCACAACAATCTTTGGTGTATCTGGGGTATGTGATAGGTGGAGGAGATATGAAGATAAATCCTTCCAAGATGGAGGTCATCATGAAATGGGCAATGCCTATGAATGTTTCTGAATTCAGGAGTTTCATTGGGGTAGCGTAGTACCTGAGAAAGTTCATAGCCTAATTTTCAGCGGCAGCAGCACCGCTCCATGCCATAACAATAAGTGGTATTATTTTCTAGTGGGAAAAAGTTCAGCAAAGGGTTTTCGAGGAGTTAAAGAAGAAGATTAGTCAAGAACCAATTCTGGCATTACCAAACTTGCAGCGACCCTCTGAAGTGGAGAGAGATGCAAGTGGGTATGTTATGGGAGATGTCTTGAAGCAGGGAGGAAGGCCTGTATGCTACCATTATGAAGTACCTCATAGGGCAATCCTTAACTACCCTACGTATGACAAGGATCTCTATGTCATGATGCAAGTTGTGAAGAAGTGGAACCACTATATGATGGGAAAGGAGAAAATAATTCACACAGGTCACCAACCGTTACAGTACCTTCAGGCCCAGAGTAAGCTACAACAAACCAGGAATTACAAGTGGATGGGGTTTTTACAACATTTTCATTTTGTGATTAAGCATAAGAATGGTAGCACCAAGAAGTTGGCTAACATGCTTTCTAGGCCACCCCCATGAAAGATTATAGCTTTGGGGCCCTTATGCACATGGAGCCATTCACCCATGATGCATACAGAGAGGCATATTCAGAAGATGAGGACTTCAAGGAGGTGTATCAACAGTTGCAAAGTCAAAGTCATGTGCACGATGGCGATAGAATGGTTGACTACCATCTCTGGGATGGGTTACTCTATAGGCTAGATAAACTATGTGTTCCTAAAGGTGAGTGATTGCAGCTGATAAGATAGGCTCACACCTCCAAGGTTGCAGGGTACTTTGGTGTAGGGAAGACTATGACTAACATGAAAAGGTATGTGTATTGGCCCAATATGCAAGAGCAGGTTGCTAGGTTCATAAGAGGATGCGTACTTTGTTGTACCAACAATCCTAGAAACAAGAAACAAGGTCTATGTCATCCCTTACCTATACCTACTCATCCTTGGGAAAGCATTTCCATGGACTTTGTAGGAGGTCTACCGACAACCAGGAAGGGACATGACTACCTATTAGTGGTAGTTGATAGGTTCAACAAGATGTGTGTTCTGATGCCCTGTAAAAAGACCATCAACGGGAAAGAAGCAACAAACTTGTTCTTTGGACAGGCCCGGGTACACTTTGGGATACCAAGGAGCATCATTTCAAACATGGATACAAGATTTCTCAGTGCATTTTGGACTACATTGTGGGAGAAGATGGACCCAAAGTTGAAGAGATCGAAAACATTTCATCCACAAACAGAAGTAGTCAACAGGGATTTGGTGTAGCTTCTGAGGGGATACAACCAAAAGAATCCAAAGACCTAGGATGAAAATATGGTATATATACAACATTCTTGCAATAGAGCAGTCCACACTTCTACAGGAAAGTCCCCATTTGAGACTTTTTTGGATATTTGGAGCCCTCACCTTTGGATATTGCATATGGGCAGTAAGGAGAAGTGAAGGAAGATCTTACAAGAGATGATTTGAGGTTGAAAAAATTGTAGAGAAGATTAAGTAAATCCATATACATGTACAAGAAACATTGCAGAAGTCGCAGGATAAGTATAAGGCCAGGCATGATCAACACTAAACAAATAATTCATTGAAGGTGGGAGACAGAGTATGGTTACATTTGAAGAAAGAGAAGCTGCGGGGGCATGTTAAGAAAACTAATTCTATGAGGTATGGTCCCTTTAAGATACTGAAAAGGTGGGTGATAATGCTTATCGACTCAATTTACCACCATATATGCACATTTACTTAGTTGTGAATGTGGAGAATTTGAAACTCTATGAGCCTTCCATGTTAGATCAGGAAGAGGAATAGGTCCTACCTTCTATGGAGGATTTGGCACCAGATGCTCAGGAAGAGTTGACAAAAGATACATTTTTGTAGAAGAGTTCCAGAACTACAAGACAGGGGAAGCATGACCTTTGGCAGATTAGATTGAAGGGACAACTTCCAGGAAAAGATAAATGGTACACTAGACAAAAGGTGGAGGAAATATTTCCTCACCTCATTAAGTAGAAGCTTTTGGGGACCAAAAGCCTCCAAAAATGGGGAGGTGTGATTTGAATTGGATCATTATATTATTTTCCATCCATCTCGATGCATTTGGAGTGGAAAAAGTGGAGGAATCAGCTCACAAGATGATTTTTATCGGCGGGACCGAGTTTGGAAAAACAAGGTCTACAATCTTCTAAGAGCGTTTTTGGGCATCAAATGATGTTTTTTGGGGGTAAAAATTTATTGATACAACATCACACCATTTAATGATATTCTACACTCATATATCTTTCTAACGGTGCAAGAAGAATGTCAATCAGAGTCTATCTGCAAACGTTATGCCACTCATAAGTTGACCTTCCTGCTTTCACACCTATAGTTGGGGAGGATGTTGCGTTAACCCACATTATTCATGGAAAAGGGGCTAGCCATGTGATTATGATTTAAAATACTCTAGAAGAGTCTATATGATAACTCTAGTTAAGAGTTTATGTGGTCAAAATTAACCATTAGTAGGCTATCGGGTTGTATTATAACCGGGCCACTACGAGGAAGAGGCATTCCATTCTTTCAAGAGAATATTGTTCCATAGACGATCAAAGATAGCTAGGAGAGATAGGTAGAGCACACAAAGAGGATATGTGCACTTTAGCAGCCCACAGGCCACATGCATTACTTCTTTGTACCTGAAACCATATTTCAAAACAGAGAAAGAGAGTGAAGCGACCTCACCTTCCAACAGGGTTTTCTCCCAAAAGGGTTTCCTAGAGATCATATTTTGTGTCTTATGTGTGTGTGTGTGTGAGATTATTTTCTAGTTCTATGCTTTTCTTTATAATTTTCATTTGCATGCATGTAGTAATTATAGTAAAATCTATAGATCTAGAAATTAAATAAAACTATGATAGTGTAGAATGCCATATTTAAATATAATATTATCACATATGTTGTGACGAACTGTGCAGTGGAATATCCATGAAATTTTACATCTCATGTGGGAGGCTAAGATATACTTCTATCCTCTTCATGCACTAGTCCAAAGCCTTCATATACAATTGCTACTCATTAAGCATGATAAGTATTTCCTCCTTGACTTCATTCATGTCTAATAAAACTCTGCTCAATAATGTCTTCATGTGCCAATTTAAATACAATATTTACATATATTGGTTTTGTATTCTCCTCTTGTGACTTGTATCTATTACCCAAGTTTCTACTTGCCCCATGATATTTGTGTCTGATGGATAATCACCTTCTCTGGCAATAACACACTCAACCTTAGTGAGCTCAACATGGATCTTCAGTGGCATTTGAGAATGATAGTGCCTAGCCGAGTATTACACTCTTTAATAAGTGCAAGGTCATCCTCTTTCCTAATAGTACTCAACCCCTCATTGGAACCTTATATATTGATATGACATTATTGTCAATCAAAAAAGATTATTAAGACCTAAGAGATGAAAAATATAAAAAGGGCGACTAGAACAAAACATGGAATACTAAAATGGTCTAGGAATGAATTATTAGGATTTCCTAGAAGGATGAGATGGAAATGAGAAGGAGGAATAATAAGGAATGGGGTAATATAGAGAAGGTAGTTGATGAATACACATGCACAATTCAACTAAAAAAAGAAACGACAAGACGTAATAGAAATGGTGACAAAGGAGCTTGTAGTTCAAACTGTAAAATATGACCACATTGAATAACAATTAACTGTGGAGCTGAAATCCCCAAAATAATATAGACTGGAGAAAATCATAGATGCATGCAAGCATTGATCTCCCATAATTTACTTTGCACAATGATTAATTTCAAGAGATGGTGGTGTCATAACAAAATGACAATCAAAATAGGAGAAGTCGTCACTAGCCAATGGAATTACATCACCATGGGGGGGGGGGGCGCTGATCCAGGTGGATGTTGGTGGCCACCCACCTATCCCACTTGGACCACCACAACTGTCTCTTTTATTTTTTCAGTTTCCTTAATTGTAGCGCAATTTACTATTTTTAGTAGTTTTTCGAGTCCTAAACTTCCTGAGCTATTTTGAGGCCCTAAATGACGTTTTTTGGGAAATCCGGGAGCAACATGGGTACTTGGACAAGTTTTTCTCTTTCCAAAGTTGTATTTCTCAAATAGATGTTTCTAACTAGATATTGTGCGCGTCAAACGGAGATCGTATGCCAAAGTTACGACCCCAAGAATTTGATGTACCAATTTACCCAAATGGGGCCCACAATTTAGCGTTTCATCTTCTAGGGTTAGGTTAAAGGATGTTTAGGGTTTTCCATTGTTTCTCAATAATAAATAGGCCTTCAAGCCTTATTGTAACATAGTTCAGAGGCATGTAGCTGCCACATCTCTTCTCAGAGATAAGCTACCATCGCTCTAGCTGGTTTATTTCCATTTACATTTGTAAGCATATTTCAGTATTTTACATTAATGGAATGAAGTATTATTTCTGCTACATATATGTATTTATGGTTATCTCTGTATTTTATTGCATTCATGTCTAATCTGGATCAGTGGTATCAGCACAGTCTGCTCTTTCTTTGTCTTTCTATGCATGTCCCCAATGAGGCTGGGATATAAGGAGTTGGGGCTTGAACTGGTCGAACCTTTGCAAGACCAGCCTCACAAATCCCGATGGCCTCCCATGGTGGATGAAGAGAAAGACAAGGGGGCAGGAGATCATATTAAAATCTTGCTCAAAGAGGCCCTTAAGTGACAAAGGAACGCGATGATGGAAAACTTTTCCCAGATCCTTCAACGGCTACCCAGAGGTGATGCATTGGCTTCCAACGGCTACTTTGGAAATTCCACACCCTTTAAGGTACAAGTTAATTTTGAAATCCCCATATTCGAGGGTCAGATAGATGTAGATGTAGTAGATAAATGGTTAAATCTGTTAGATGGGTATTTTTCTATTCATGATTTTTCCAATCGGGAAAAGATTATTTTTTCTCTTCTCAAAGCAGCCCCCCACGTCAAGGACTGGTGGGAAACCTACTGTGAGTAGAAGGATGAAAGTAGGGGCTCACTATTTTCAATCGCACCCACTTGGAATTCATTCCGGGATGCCATCAAGGAGCAGTACTACCTCGTCAAAAGCTATGAGGACAAATACATAAAGTGGACCATGTTGCGGCAGGGAAGGGACCAAGATGTGCTAGAGTTCACAAACATTTTTCATACCCTTCGCACACTATTGGGTATCAAGGATTCCAAGCTGCATTTGGTTCCCAAATACCATGACTGCCTACACAGATACATCCATGAAGAGATGGAGTTCCTAAACATCTCCTCGCTCGGCACGGCATACCGATACGTTATCAAAATTGACCAGAAGTTTAAATAGAAGAAGCGAGACTTTGGATCTGCGAATCCGAAGACTAAAGGACAAAGCCAAGGCAGGGTGACCCAAGACAACCCATCAAAGCCACAAGAAAAGAAAAATTCCACGAAGTCGAAGAAGGACACAAGAAAGTGGCGTGAGTTCCATAAGAGCCCCACTCACAACACAAGTGAGTGTCGGACCAAGCAGTCGCTCGTGGCCAAGTTGAAGGCTACAGAATCAGATCCACGTTCCGACCCTAAATTAGAACCTGACAAGGGGAATGGAAAAGGGAATCAGATCATTGACGCAGAGCCCAGTGCCATAGTTGCCACTGCCAAGATCCAGAAGAATGAGCCCGAAGATCTAGAGGAGGGGGAGTCTCTTTTCCACTCACAGATGTGGGTGAAGGGTTCACCACTGCAATTCATTGTTAACAGTGGGAGCCAAAAGAACCTCATTTCAACAGAGGTTGTGAACCGGTTGGGCCTATCGACTACACCACACCTGCAACTGTATAGTATTAGGTGGCTTCACCAAGGACGAGATCTCCGAGTTCGACAGCAGTGTTGCTTTCTCTACAGCAACAAACCCTTCACAGACGAGGTATTGTGTCATGTTGCACCTCTGGATGTTTGTGATGTATTATTAGGCCAACCATACTTGTCAAGGCAACATGCTGTGTATGAGTCAAGGCCTCGCTCTGTTATTATTTCTTTGGGTAATTCATTATACAGGATACCTGAGGTAGACCCACCTACCGCCACCTCTTTGATCTCAGCTAAGAAATGCAGTATGATCATCTCATAGACTAGGAAATTCATTTTCTGTTTGGTTCCCTCCCAAAGTAAGGGGAAGATCGTCACCGCATCCATGACCCCCGTGAAGGGTTCCTCCATGCAGTTGTAGCAGCAGATGGATACAATCATGAAAGAACACAGGAACATCTTCTCCTCACCCACATGGATACCATTGCACTGTCAGGTCAAGCATTCATTCGATCTAACTTCCAGAGCACCTCTACCCAATAGGCCGATATATCACCGCTCCATTATGAAGAATGACAAGTACAAGAAGTGACATGGTCCTTACACCAGTACCAAGGATGTGGAGAATAATGCTTTGGAGCACAAAATTCCCCCATTCCTTCTCTTGCATTGAGTGTTCAATGTGGACTGCCCTCTACCATGCTTCCCACCATTATTGGGTACATCAGAGATTACAGAACAGCTCACCAGGGACCAAGTTTAGCAGATGGAGGAACTCAACACAATGGGGACCATTGCTTCCTAAGGGGGAGGAATGATCCAAGTGGATGTTGGTGTCACCCACCTATCCCACTTGGACCCCCACAACTGTCTCTTTCAGTTTTTCAGTTTCCTTAATTGTAGCACAATTTACTATTTTTAGCAGTTTTTTGGGTCCTAACTTCCGGAGCCATTTTGAGGCCCTAAATGATGTTTTTGGGAAATCTGGGAGCAACATGGGTCCATGGACCTATGTTTCTCTTCCCAAAGTTATAGTTCTCGAATAGATATTTCTAACGAGATATTGTGCGCATTAAACGGAGATCGTATGCCAAAGTTACAACCCCGGAAGTGGATGGACCAGTTTACCCAAACGGGGCCCACAATTTGGCATTTCATCTTCTAGGGTTAGGTTTTTGGATGTTTAGGGTTTTCCATTGTTTCTCAATAATAAATAGGCCTTTGAACCTCATTGTGACACAGTTCAAAGGCATGTAGCCGCCACATCTCTTCTCAGAGATAAGCTACCATCGCCCTGGCTGGTTTATTTCCATTTCTTTTTGTAAGCATATTTCAGTATTTTACATTAAGGAAATGAAGTATTATTTCCGTTGCATATCTGTATTTATGGTTATCTTTGTATTTTATTATGTTCCTGTCTAAATCCAGATCAAGGGGCTACATTTTATGCCCCTTCCCATTATTGTTGGGTTATACAGATGGCATGTTGACCCTCTCCTGTCACTTCTCGTCCCACCCCATACATGGAGACTTTGGACATTAAATTGAAAGGAACACCACAAATAAAAATAATAAAGAAATAAAGTCAAAATAAATTTAAAAGTAGTACTAAACAAAAATATTATTGGTTTAGTGGAATGGTTACTATCCTTTCCACCCATGTTCAAATCCCCATTAAGGACACAGTGAGTTTTATGCCTTATAATTATTGTTGTAAGGGCTTCAATTTTGGAAAAATAATTAAGAAACTTAACAAGAAAAAGATTCCCTTACCAAAACATGTATCTAACGACTTATAACAAAAAACACTAAAATTTTATGAATATGGGAATAAAGGGGAATATGTCCTATCCAACCACAATGGAACATTTCTTCCTTTGAAACTCGCAGGGTCTAAGCGCACCTATATATAGTTTCTTTTTATTTTTTAGAAATATATATCTAATTTCATTACCATTTGCATTATTGGATTCCTTTTGATGAACCCTTTAGCATGGTATATTTCATTCCAAATTTCAGAGACATCCATTTGGGAGTTATTTCAACATGTGACTGTATAGGTGCATTGATCTTTACGTACTTCTTTTATATCTACCTTTTCAAATTTATTATGATTGAGCACTCTCACTTGTGGTACTCTCAGTTTCTTGTGTGCATATTCTACATGCATACACTACACGACGTCTCACGCTATCAATGAGGTTTCAACAATCTCATAGGCTATGATGAATCAAACTAGAATCTAGGCTATTAGTGTCCCTCATCAGACACATCACATTTTTTCCTTTTATCCTCTTGGAACTCCACACTCATATCTACACTAGCTCACTATCACTCCTATACAAAGTTGTTTGATCAGAGGAACTGGATCTGCAATTACCCACCTCCCATGGTTGTCCTAGTAGATCCCCTAGATGATTTGACATCCATGCTAACATTTTGTAGGCTTGGGAGTATGTATAGTACTTCTTCATCACTTACAACTACATATCCTCTCTCAATTGCACCTTTTCTTTCCTATCTCAGACTCCATCCCTATTGGTTTCATCAGGATTTGATTATGAAGTTTCAAATAGCTTTCCATCCCCATGTGATTATGAGCCCTTTAGTTTATTTGATTCATCCACCTTATCAAAGAAGGGGCCCATTCCATCCCCTATTTTGATCAATAATAAATACACACAGTCACACCACGGGCACCCATATTTTGTTAGTATGTTCATTATTTGTTATTTTTTTCATAGTAAACCTCAGGTGCAAAAATAATAAACCTCTTCACCTTGGGACACCTTGAAAACTTGATATCCTCAACCATTCCATATCAGTAGTAGTTCGCCTTTGTTCGGAGCATCAATTTTGAGTCACCCAATTCAGTTCGACTATATATTGTCATTAAAATTGGTCCCCATTGTTTGACTTTTACGGTCTTCAACCTCCATTCAGTACCTCTGGTCACTCTGCCACTTGCGTCATCTGTCACAAGTTTGACTATCACCATCATTAATACTAGTCTCCCTTTGTTTGAATATTCTTGTCCTTGTCGTGCTAGTACCCCCATGACACCTCTTACCATTTTGTTGTGTCAATTTTGTCAGTCTAAACATTGGCACCATCCCTCTCTCATCACCCAAATGGTCCTTGTAGAATCCATCACTATCATCCATCATTGTATATGTTCCATTCAAAGGAATTCATCCATCTCATTGATCTGACCTCATTCACAGTTTCTCAAAGTAGCCATGTTAGTATAAGTTCTAGTTACTCTATTATTTATGCACATCCATAACATGATGTTAACTTCCATTGACACCAACATTCATTATCTAGAAGTTCTGATATGTCAAAGATTGTTTATGCCTTGGTTATCCATTCCTTTATCATGGCTTTCCTTGGGCTATACTAGGAGAGACATAAAAGCTCCTTGATACGATTAGTTCCGCCCATGCTCGACTCGATCTACACTTGTTCACATGGCCATAAGTTGTTTTGACCCCATGAAGATTTGAGGACATCGTACACCCACTACATTCATATCCCCAATTAATGGGGATGGCCCTTGTGGTTACTAATCCCTATCACCATCAATGTGAATCTTTCTTGATCTTGGTCCCCCACCCTTGTGGGATTAGTCAGATCAACAACTACAACATCATCCATTTCAACAAATTCAGAGATCCATCATTGTACATGGCCTTGCATGACCATCATTGTTATTTACTTTAACATTTACCACAAGCTTCGGACATGCTCGCCTCATTTTTATCAATAAATTTAATATCAAAGTATGTCACTCGTGTGTACTGGTTTACATAAGTTGTAGCTCACTCAATCCCTTGGGCTCATCTGGACTCTCTCACTCTCTCTCTCTCATTGGTAACTTCAGTGATGCCCTATTTAATAGTATAAAAAATTGTGTTGTACTTCGGTGTATGTCTCTATGCTTCCTCCCTCACACATCAGGGAGAAAATGTTATCCCAAAATTTTGTATGCCTCTTGTATAGACAATAGTAGGGGAATTACATGTTAAAAACAAGTTCACCATCAATAAAAACATTCCTTGGTGAAAGAAATTCATGAGATATGAATATGGACAGGAAGAAATTTAAGTTTCATCCACTGCGCAACTTCCCGACTTATAACATGACACTGTGTGTATGTTATTCAATAAACTTGCATGGTTGTGCAGATTCCAGCGAAATAGTCACATGGTGAATGTTTATGTGTTTAAGACTATCTAGTCAATAGATTTGATGGTGTCCAGTTTGACATGTTGATATTTTTGCATTGTGGTTGAGGAACAATTTACCCTAACTCATATTTTTCCACTACAATGACTTGTTAGTGATTATGGAAGGTTTTCCAAGCAAATCCTATCCACTCAAGTCTATAAAAAGTGGAGCCAGGCTAAGGAAAAAGAGGAAATTCAAAGAAAATATATGTCGGCACTTTTATGAAGAAGGAAGGAGGAATGAGAGAGAGAGAGAAGGCTTGTCCCTTGGGAGGGATTGAGATGACCCCCCTAACAAAATTTTATACAATGAGGTGAAGTTACAGTAGATTCTATAAGAATTGTACTTATTTATTGTCTTTCTGCTGCGTTTTATTTATAGTATAATATCTTTGTGTATTTACTTCATATGAGTAATTGTGCATCTTTATTATATTATAAATCATGTATCTAACCTGGTATTTATACTGTCAATCAATTTGTTTCATATTACCATCTAACAAAGGGTTATATCATCTTTCTCATACATGCTTGAGGGAAATAATCACCAACTGAGAACTATTGGAATTGCCAAATGTGCACTCTTCACAATACTATTGCATATGACTACATGGATCAAAATGAAGGAATTGCGGGAAACATATATGCCTACTTTAGGCTTCAGTCTAAGGATAGGTGTTAAGTGTAAGCACTGTGAAGTTTTGAAGCAAGATCGTCCCAAGCTCAAAGGGATCAGTATACCTAGGGGGGATGATATGGGGTACAGAGGAGGTACCCAAGGGAAAAATAATGTGATGTAATAATATAATGGGCCATAATTAATAAATAAAGTGGTTAACCCACATTATGTAAGGGACTACAAGTAATTAGAGAATAATGTGATAAGCCCATTGTAATGGATGTATGGTATTAAGATACCCATCGTAATTACCTATGGTATTGTATGTATGAAGTCTATGTAGAGGCTAGAGACTCCCCATTGAGATATGTCGAGTATGGTTTTGTATTGATAGGCATTAGCTTGTGGAGTGATATCCTTCCGGAAGGATAGAAATAATAATAATTATATATATATATAGATAATATATATATATATATATATATATATATATATCTGTGTGTGTGTGTGTGTGTGTGTGTGTATGTATGTATGTATGTATATGTATATGTATATGTATATGTATATGTATCTATTTATTTATTTTTATTTTTTACTTTTTTGTGAGGTTTTAGACCATGAAAATAGGTCACAATGAGGAAAAATATCAATGAACATCTATTTCAAATTTTTTCTAATTTTTCCCTATAAATTCAGAGATACGCTCTAAGAAATTTCATGTTCATGCATTCTCTTAAAATCAAATAGGTCAGTTTGACATTTTTGCAATAGTTTTTTTCCTATGAGGTTTCAAATAGTGAAACTTCAAACATATTAAGAAGAAATATCGAGAACATATAGTTCCATTTTTAGAATTTGGTTATGATCTGAGTAGAAAGTGGTATCCAACCATGGAATCTAGCCATGGTATTCTCCCATGGTACTGAATGATGTAACTCAAGGAGGCGCTAAAAGTACTATAAATAATGGGCCCCACTTTCCAAAAAATGGCATTCTGTGGTTCATGATGTAGATGTAACAATGTTTTCCTTACCATTTAATAAAGAATTGGTTTTTATGCTACATCTTGTTCTCTCTCTTTTTAGATTTTATTTTCCAACATTTTGATGCAGGAGGCGATTTCAATATATTTGATGGGGTCGAAGGGGTTTATTTCTCAAGAAAAAGTATGGACCTAGGGAGATTGGTGTTGAGGGAATTTTTTGGATGCTAGAAATGAGTGCTAGAGTTGGATCGATATTTCCTCAAGAGGGAGGAATGTTATTTCAAGAGAAATTCTATTTGAATTTGGTATGAAGGTTGTGCTTGCTTTAGGTGGATCTCGCTCTGTCACAAGTCAACCTTGGGCTTCATTCTAAATTTTTGAAGTCACTATTAATGTTTCCTCTATGGATTTGTTTCCTTTATGAATTGTTGCATCATTGGGCTACAATTAAATATGCCAACTTTAGATTTGTTTTCTTCAAATAATGGATAAGCTCTTGGATTTGGAATAGTCATGGATTTTTAGTATGACTCATTGCACTATTCCTACTTACACCCTTTGCTCTCATTTCTCTCTCTAGTGGTTGATAGCACACTTTGATTTCTATAATTATCCTTGTGTATCTCTTCATGCTCAAATAGAAGGCAACGTCTTATGAATAGTCTATCACTCAGGACTGTGGTCATTACTTACTACATATATGGATCATCTCCTTTGTATATGGGTACAAGATCAAAGTCGAAAAGTAAAAAGATGATTTTCTTCATCACCATGAGTGTGTGTCCTCTTTGGTTCATGGCTTGCCCAATTAAATATGCCAACTTTAGATTTGTTCGCTTCAAATAATGGATAAGCTCTTGGATTTGGAAGATTCATGGATTTTTAGTATGACTCATTGCACTATTCCTACTTACACCCTTTGCTCTCATTTCTCTCTCTAGTGGTTGATAGCACACTTTGATTTCTATAATTATCCTTGTGTATCTCTTCATGCTCAAATAGAAGGCAACGTCTTATGAATAGTCTATCGCTCAGGACTATGGTCATTACTTACTACATATATGGATCACCTCCTTTGTATAGGGGTACAAGATCAAAGTCAAAAAGTAAAAACATGATTTTCCTCATCACCATGAGTGTGTGTCCTCTTTGGTTCATGGCCCTTGTGGAGAGTAATGCCAGATTTTATTTTCAACCTATGTGATACATGCATGTTCAGTGTGGATTGTTGGAGTACAACCCTTCATGCTTCTCTTGTCATGTCAAATCAATTATTCAACATGTCTTTGTTGCAAAGATAGATCTTTTGCTAGAAACATATAAAATCATGGTTATGGGTAAATATCACAAAACCCCTCTAGAAGCTTTACATCGCCAACTTGGTTATGGGTCATCCAAAAACCCATGGTTATGGGTTAACCACATACAAACCCTTTTGTTTTTCAACACTTAATACATTGTAATCATCATGGTTATCAGTCACCCATAAACCCATTATTATTGGTAAGTCACACAAATCCCTTCTCTAATATTTCCATTTATATCTCAGTTATGGGTCATCCACAAACCCACAGTTATGGGTTAGCCATAAAAAAACATTTTCTTCATTTAAACTTGGTTATGGGTCATCCACAAACCCACAGTTATGGGTTAGTCATAAAAAACATTTTCTTCATTGAGACTTGGTTATAGGTCATCCACAAACCCACAATTATGGGTTAGCCAAAAAAACACCTTGTCTTCATTGACACCAAGTTATGGGTAATCCACAAACCCATGGTTATGGGTTAATCACAAAAATCATTTTATTCATTGGCATTTGGTTATGGGTCATCCACAAACCCACGGTTATGTTTTGGCCACACAAAACCCTTATCTTCAACAACACTTGGCTATGGGCCATCCAAAAACCCCACAATTATGGGTTAACCACACCCTTCTCTTCATTGGCTCATATCATTTTCATCAAGGAAACTAGTTTCGGATGAGGAAACTTGACACAATGGTCATGAGGGAACTTGACGCAATGTTGACCATTGCTTTCTAATGGGGGAGGATTTATTTGATTGGAAATTTGTATCCACCCATGGTATCCATCCATGGTATTCACCCATGGTATTGAATTATGTAACTCAAGGAGGCACCAAAAATACTATAAATAACGGGCCTCATTTTTCAAAAAGAAAAATTCAGTTTTCCATGATGTATATGTAACATTGTTTTCCTTCCCATTTAATAAAGAATTGGTTTTTATGGTATATTTTTTCTCTTCCTTTTCAATTTTCTTTTGGGGGATGTATTGAATTCATGCATCCATTAATAAAATTTATCCTGCTTTGTTCTCTCCTCCTCATCTTAGCCCCCAATATCTAGATTAGGTTCACTGCGTTTTCTAAGTTATATCTTATGAAATTTAGGGTTTTGAAAAATTTTGAAATAAGTCTTAAGCATGTTAGCTTGGTATTTTTTCTTTATCTTATTTTTGGGACTTTCGGATGGTGAAATATCTATGGATTTTAAGAAACATAAAGAAGTGCCTCAAGTACAAATTTCATAATTATAATTGAAGAATTGGACATGTGGCATGGTATACATTTTTTTTCTCCTAGGAAGAGGCAAAAATAAGCAAGTTTTGGGAAATTTACCATACTTTCACTTGGAACATCAAAATATATTCGCACATTTGTAATTGTAGAAAAATACATATAATAATATTATACACCAAATGTATAGATCTAGAATGACTCAAACCTTATCAAGAAAAACTTCATCCTTTTAAATATTTTGTAAATTAAGGTATGTAATATACAAGTGACCTAACTTCTAATTAGAAGATCCCATTTTTTTGGTGACCGAAAATTGTGATAAAGAGGAGTACTATTATTATTTTCCAACATGCCTCCAAAGAAATCTACTGCGCCAATTAATTCTAGTGAAGGCTCATCCTTGACTCATGAAGAAAGTGAATACTTTTAATTTATATTATCTCAACTAGAGAAGAAATTTAATGAAATATATGGTAGTATGTGTAAAAATGTGGATTTATCAAGTGCTCAAGAAAAACTTAAAAGAGAAATATAAAAGAAGAAGAATTAAAATAAGGAATAAGTGCAAAAATCCATCAAGAAAGAATAAAATAATTACAAAGAATTATACTAAAATATCTCCCTAAGAGGGATGTGAAGATACATGGAAACCATCAACATAAGGAGAAGCATGATGTTGAGAATCAATCTCATATTATGGGGAGTATCCCATCACAATTGGAGAGAACAAATATTGAATCAAAAAACCATAATCATGAATTTTCAATCCAAGATAGACATCAATAGGGCTTCAAGTCAGCACCAAGCAAATACTATATTCCAAAAATCAATATAAGGAATGTTGATGGTAATCATATTACAACATGGATATTTCAAATGGAGAAATACTTTGATATACAACAAGTGTCTTCCTTGAAAAAGGTAAGTATTGCATCCTTTTTTTTAGAACAAGACCAACATGTACAGTATCAATTGCTTTGTGAAAGGAAAAAGGATTTTGTTATATCTTGGTCGCTTTTTAAAAAGGAATTGATGTTGCATTATGGGTATATTAAGAGAAATTCGTTCTTTATTCAATTGGTAAATCTTCAACAAAAGGTCTAGTTACAAATCACATTCAAAAATTCCCAAAGTTGAGTCTCAAAGTAAATAACATTTCAGAGGATAATTTTTTAGACCTATTCATTAGAACTTTAAAGGAAAGTATCAAACATGAAGGTGTCTCTTTGAACCTAAATCTCTAAAGGTTTATTTCAGTGTAGTAAATAAATTTGAAAGTAAAAATATGGCCACTAGAAAATTGGTCACTAGTAACTATAAAGAGGATCATGCTCCCTCTCCTAAACTGACAAGGTTGACTCCTCAACAAATGGATGAAAGAAAAGAAAGGAGCTTATGTTTCAATTGTGAAGACAAGTACAATAAGGGGCATAAATGTAGTAAGAAGAAATTATTCTACATATACTCTAAAGAGAAAGAAAATCAAGAATTAGACCCATCCCAAGATCTAGAGCTAGAAGATACTATTCCAACAATACCTTGTCATGCATTGGTTGGCATAAATACTCCACAAACCCTCAATATATAAATATATAGCAAAAGAAAAAGTAACAACATTGATTGATTTAGGAAATAACCAGAACTTTATCAAACAAAATTTATAAAAGCTTCTCAATTGTTTATATCTAGCACTAGAGTTTCAAGTAATTATTGCAAATGCAGGCAACATAAATTGTTCATGGAAGTTCCATAGTATTAAGATCAATATGGGTCTTGGACAATCCCATTATTGCAATACAAGTCGGTGGTGTTGATGTTGTATTAGGGGTCCAATGGTTACAATCATTAGGAACAATGACCCTTAATTTTCAGGATCTCTTCATAAGATTTACCGCAGAAGGAAATGAAAATGAGCTTAGAGGTATGCAATAGAAACCCTTGAAAGTGATAAGCTCTAATGGAATGATAAAATTAGTCAAAAACAGACACCAATGTGTAATGGCGCAACCTTTTTTACTAAATGTTTAAACATCAAAATCATCTATGTCAAGGGATCTCCATAAAGCTATCAACAATCATCCCAAGGTATTTGAATTAATTCATATGGGTCTTCCATCTAATTAGGATCATTATCATGTTATTCATTTGGATCCAAGAAGTGTACCAAAATTAAATGAAGAAAGGAAAATCATACTAGAAGTAGAAACAATTCTTGAAACAAGGATTAAGTAACCGAGTAACCCAAAAATTGTGGAGTACATCTTTGAACATAAGAATCTACCAGTGGAAGATATGACATGTGAATATGGCTTATTCTTGTAGAATCACTAGTAGTTAGTCAAGTGTTCATGAAAACACTTGTTTGAAGTAAATGGTTATGTTAAGCCCTATATAAGACCCATATTAACTCTAAAACCCCTTATTACTCCCTATATATGGAGTGATTACGTTTCTATTGTCATATTTTTATGTAGGCTAGAACTCCTCATGGTCCCATTTTATTATAATTGTACCCCTTGTCTCTTATATATATACTAAGGATGCCTAGTCTTAGAATCATCAAATCTTGTCTTGTACATTCTATTAATTGTAAAAGGACGTTTCCCCCTTAAAGAGGTTTGTAGTTATTAGTTTCTTATCTTTTTTAAGGTGCAAGGATCATATCATTATAATTGTAACATTAGTATCCTATAGATATATATATATATATATATATATACACTAAGGAGACCTAGTCTTAGGAACATCAAATATTGCCTCGTACATTATATTCATTGTAAAAGGAGGTTTCCCCCTCAAATAATATTGTAATTATTGGTTTCTTATCATTTTTAAGGTGTAAGGTTCATAACATTTGGTACCATAGCTCATGATCCTAAGGTTTCGATGCTTCAAACAAGTCATTGTGGCCTTTTTTCTACACCTTTTTTCTAGAAGGTTTACGACAGTGAACTTGGAGAACATTTAGGAGAAATCTCAAGCAATATTTTTATATATATTCTCCAAGGATGTCAGGGTTCCTAAATGCTCTTGAAATGAGTCTCAAATGGGTTAGTTTAACGTTTTTACTATAACTTTTTTTTCTGGGAGGTTTCAAACTATGAAAAATTTACCACATTGAGGCAAAACCTTGCTAAACATCTAGTTAAAATTTCTAATTATTTTTTGCTACAATTTTGGATATTTATCTATGCAATTTTGGGTTATTGAATGCTCATATAATTAATTTCAAATATGTGAGTTTGGTAATAATTTTTTTGTTGGCATTATGGCACAAGTTTGCAGTTATGGCACAGGTGTTTTCCTTGATGGCAACTCTCGTTGGTAACAGATCTCAGTTCAGGCTTTCAGAATGAAGGAAAAGACATATACACATGTTCATCTAGACGAAGACGCATATACACGCGGGTTAGACATTTCAAAGGTGCTTATGCGTATACATGCACTTTCATGCAAGGAAAAGCGCATATATGTTGGAGAACTTACCTTTGTTCCGTGGTAGTTAGTCCTTGGTATTTGAACCTATGGTTTTGGACCATCGTCAGAAGTGTTGATCCCAAGTATTGGGTCCATGGTATTGGTTTATTATGGTTTTGGACCGTGGTATTATGGAAGGCCTAAGACTATAAAAGAGGAAGGAGATCATTTGGCAAAGGATCATCTGAATTGTTATTGAACATCTGATAAAGTGGTAGATCTGGAATACTGGTAATTGGGTTATGGTGCAGATCTGTGTCTGAATGAAGGAGGAACCTTAGCGCAAAGAGAAGGATAAGTTCTATTGATGGGTCATAATCTTTAATCTTGAATGATAGTATATTTATATGATTTTGATCTGCTATATGTGGTGCTTGCTTGATCTATAAGTCCGATACTCTGGGTTAATTAGTGTTTGAATATCTGAAAGAGCAAATTATCCTTTATAGATCTGTACACAGGTTCAGTGAAGTGAAGGCGCGTATACACGCTGGTTCAGTGAAGCGAAGAAGCGTATACACAGTTTATTCCAAATGCAGAAGCGTATGCACGCATGTTTCATGTGATTAAAGAAGTGTATATCTTTTGAGTTGTGATCTAGCTGCCTCTGTTTATTGCTGCAGTGTTCTGAGTTCAGATTTGGTGTGTGGTTACTATTACTGTGATCTGGGTATAGTCGTCAGAGAAGTGTTTATGTTGATTCAGTTTTGATTGGTGAAAAGGTGATTGGTTGATGCAGAAATTCTTGATGTTCGATTGATGTTATTTGTGGATCCAGTATGAAAATTTATGAAACGTGGTCCCCGAAAGAAAGAGAAGGTTGTAACCTTCTATAGGCCAGCACCTACGTACTAGTATCTTGGCTAGTGCAAGAGCTAAGGGGGTTGTAGCTCCCTTCCAGGAGAAGCTGGAAAACGAGAGAGAGTTGTAGCTCTCTGCAGGTTGCAGCCTGCGTACTGGTAAAGGACTGCACCAGTACAATTGTAAAAAGAAGTTTCTAATTAAAGAGAAGATAGATACGAATTGCAGCAGGTGGTTTTCCCTCACATTGGGTTTCCACCTTATATCTTGTGTTCTTTTGTCCAATTGTCTTTCTGCTCTGTTTTACTGTTTCTGGTTACTGGTTATTTACTTGTGAAACATAGATTAACAATCAACATCAGAAAGATAAAGTAAATTAAAAGTTTGCATTATATACGCGGGTTTCCTTCTGCATAGTTGCGTATATACGCGGGTTTAATTAACTGAAGTAGCGTATATCATTTGATTTTGAAAAAGGAATATTTGACTTGATAATACTGATTCACCCACCCTCTCAGTATTATTTCCAACAATTGGTATCAGAGCAAGTTCTTCAGAAGAAGCTTGATCGCTTGAAGAAAGATCTTTCATCATGAGCAACTACGAGAGGGTTGCAACAATTAGGCCACCGATTTTTGATGGGACAAACTTCGTTTATTGGAAGGTAAGAGTTACTGCCTAACTTCAATCTCTTGGTACAGAAGTTTGGGATATCATAGATACAGGGTATACTTTTCCATCAGCAACTCCTACAGATTTGGCTAAGAAGAAGAAATATGAAACAAATGCAAAGGATGTCAATACTCTATTAGGATTCCTATCTCAATCAGAATTTGTCAAGATAATGCAGTTAAAATCCGCAAAAGAGATATGGGACAAGATTGTTCTGAGCTATGAAGGAGATGATCAGGTAAAACGAGCAAAAATTCAAACCCTCAGGATTCAGTATGAAAATCTCAAGATGTATAATGATGAAAGTGTGGCTAACTATTTTCTTCGTGTAGATGAGATTGTTAATTGTATGAAAAATTTGGGTGAAGAAATAAAAGAGGCTGTTGTGGTTGAAAAAGTTCTAAGATCTTTGTCCCCTAGGTTTGAATCTAAAGTTTCTGCAATAGAAGAAAAGGAGAATCTACAAAACCTTAAAATGTCACAGCTGCACAGAATTCTAACTGCTTATGAAATGAGGAAAGGAGGTCCATCAGACAGGAGAGAAGTTGCCTTCAACGCTTCAGGCAAAGGAGAGTACTATGAGTCAGGACATGTGTCAGAAGAAGAAGAAGAATCAAATTTTGTCAGAAATCTTCAACGGGGTATTGGAAGATTCAGAGGTAAGTTACCTTTCAAATGCTTTGCTTGTGGAAGAGTAGGTCACTATGCTGCCAAATGTCCTCATAAGGATAAGATTGACAAGGGAAAGGAACCTATTAGATGGAACAAGAAACAGAATGAAAATAAGAAAAGCTATTACACTCATGAAGACAATGATGGAATATCAAATAGTGATGAAGATGAACGAGGTAATGACTATAAACTTTTAATGGATTTTGAAGATGATGATTACATGGATGCTATAGACATGGATAGCTTTTATGAAGAGATTTCTAGACTCAAGACATGTTTAGAAGAAAAGAATGTGATCATTGATACCCTACAATTTCAACTTGATGAAAAAGAAAAAATTCTTGAGAAGTTAGAATGTGAAATTGTTGGCCTTAGAAAAGAAATTGAGAAAACAAAGGCTCTTAATCTTAAATTTGTTAAAGGATCTGAAACTCTAGATTACATTATCAATGTACAGCGTTCTCCACTAATCAAGACAGGTCTGGGTTATAATGGAGAAACATCTCAAGCATCCACCTCAAAGAGTTATCTTGATGCAGCAAGGAGGAATGAGCAAAAGCCCAATGGAGATCACCAGGTAAAGCAGGGACGAATTACATCAAGATCAAACAAAGACTACCAGGTAAACCAGGGGCAATCCATCTTAAGGGTGAACAAAAGCTACAACCAGCCACAGGTAAAAACTTCCCAATTTGCTTCAAGAATGGATGACAATAGAAATTACAATCATTTGGCTAGTAGATTTGATAATCGCAGAAGTTTCTTCAATGGCCAATGTTTCTCTTGCCATAACTTTGGTCACAAAGCAGCTCAATGTGTTGCCTATAAGACAATCATGACTAGAGAAGCTCAAAAACAAAGAAGTATGACCGGGATTACGAAAAGGACCTATAACAACTTTTCGGCCCTTGAAAATGAAATTGAATGTTCTATTTGTAATAACTTCGATCATGAAGATTCTGAATGCAGGAGCAAGTTTCGGCAAACAAAGGAACAAGCCTCAAGCACCAGAACATGGAGAATAAAGGAACCACAACCAGAAAGATGTGGGATAGCTTTTTATGCAAAAGGACAGGAAAATCTATACATCGACAGTGGATGTTCGAAGCATATGACAGGTGATAAAGAAAAACTTGAATCATATACTGCTTTAGAAAAGGGAAAGAAAGTTTCTTTTTGAAATGATACCCCTGTAGCTATAAAAGGAAAAGGCACTGCTCAGTTGAAAGAAAAGGTCAAAGCTGGAAATGTTTTGTATGTTGATGGCTTGAAGCATAACCTACTGATTGTCAGTCAGATGTGCGATCAAGGAACCGAGGTAATATTTCAATCAAATGGATGTAGTGTTCATGATCTTGATACAGGAAAAATAGTGATCAAAGGTAGAAGAACTCCAAATAACTTATACATGTTTTAATAAGGACAAAAACAATGCTATTTGAGCAAGGATGATGAACACTGGTTATGGCACCGGAGGTTGGGGCATCTAAGCTTTTCACAAATAAGGAAAGCATGCAAATACCAGGCAGTACGTGGTCTTCCAGATATCAAAATTCCAGACAACACAATATGCAAATCATGTCAGTTTGGTAAGCAAACCAGAACTAACTTCCCTGAGAAGGAAGGATCAGCTAGCAGGCCTCTTGAGCTAGTCCATACAGATGTATGTGGTCCATTTAGGACAAGGTCACCTCGAGGAGAAGAATACTTTATATTATTCATTGACGACTTCTCCAGGATGGTTTGGTTAGGACTTATGAAGCACAAAGACGAAGCATTCGAAAAATTCAAATCCTTCAAAGCCTTGGCTGAAAACGAATCAGATCACAAAATTAAGTGCCTCAGGTCCGACAGAGGTGGGGAGTTTACCTCAAATGAATTTTTTGATTTTTGTGAAGAACATGGAATAAGAAGGGAATTATCTACAGCTAGGACTCCTCATGAAAATGGAGTGGTGGAAAGGATTAACAGAACGGTCCAACAAATGGATCGTGCTATGCTTGATGAATCTGGAACTCCCGCAACCTTCTGGGGTGAAGCTGCAGTTGTTGCGGTTGTTATTCTCAACAAAACAAATGTTCGAGTGAATAGCACTCAAACTCCTCATGAGCTCTAGTATGGTGAGACTCCTTCGGTAAAGCATTTCAAAATTTTTGGAAGCAAATGCTATATTAAGAACAATGTTGAACATCTTGGCAAACTTGAACCTAGAGCAAATGAAGGCATTCTCCTTGGTTATTCTCCCCACAGCAAGGCATATAAGTGTTACAATAAACGACTTTGAAGAATTGTTGACAGCATTGATGTAGTGGTTGATGAAAAAGGATACATTCCTAGACAAGTTAATTATGAAAATATCGAAGAGGATGAAGACTACTCTCCAAATCAGACTGATGATGAAGAAGAACCTCAAGAGGCATTAGAGGAACAGATAAGGATAGAAGAGAAGACTCCATCTAGGTATGTTCAGAAGAATCATCCAGAATCTCAAATTTTGGGGCAGAAAGAGGCAGGTGTACAAACAAGAAGAACAATTGCAGAAGCCTCAAGCTATTTAGCATTAATCTCCTCCACTGAGCCAAAAATGTAAAATAGGCATGCAAAGATGAATGCTGGGTCAAGGAAATGGATGAAGAACTTGAGCAGATCGAAAAGAAAAACACTTGGGAATTGGTTCCTAGACCAAAAGATAAGAATGTCATAGGGACAAAATGGATCTTTAAAAATAAGTTGAATGAAAATGGAGAAGTAATCAGAAACAAGGCGAGACTTGTGTGTAAAGGGTATGCTCAACAAGAAGGAATAGACTTTGAAGAAACTTTTGCTCCCATTGCTAGACTTGAGGCCATTCGAATGTTCCTTGCTCTCTCAAGCTTTCAGAAGTTCAAAGTATTTCAAATGGACGTGAAATCAGCCTTTTTGAATGGAGACTTAGAAGAAGAAGTGTACATTGAGCAACTAGATGGTTTCATCCTTGGGAATGATCCAAATCTTGTATGCAGACTAAAAAAGGCTCTCTATGGTCTTAAACAGGCTCCAAGGGCTTGGTACTACCGTTTGGACAAATATCTTCATCAACAAGGTTTTTCAAAGGGATCAGCAGATAGCAATCTTTATATAAAAAATGAAAATGACAAATTGCTAATACTTGTGTATGTAGATGATATTATCTTTGGCAGCAATGAGGAAGCTATGAGTCAAAGCTTTGCCTTGGTGATGCACAAAGAATTGGAAATGTCTTTGCTTGGAGAACTGACATATTTCCTTGGATTGCAAATCCAACAAAATGAAGGCGGGATCTTCTTGTCTCAAACCAAGTATCTCAAGCAGATTTTGAAGAAATATGGCATGGAAAATGCAAAACCAATATGTACCCCCATGGTCACAGGATGCAGCCTCAGTGCAAATGATGAATCAGTAGCAGTGCATCAACCAACCTACAGATCTATGATTGGAAGTCTACTTTATTTGACAGGTACCCGACCAGACATCATGCATGCAGTGGGAATAGTTGGGAGATTTTAGGCAAATCCAAAGGAAACTCATCTTCAGGCAGTGAAGAGAATCTTCAAGTATCTTCAAGGAACTCAAAACTATGGCTTATGGTATCCTCGAGATACAAATCTCACACTTCATGCTTATACAGATGTAGATTGGGCCGGAAGCGTGGATGACAAGAAGAGCACAAGTGGTGGTGCATTCTTTATGGGTTCCAAATTAGTATCTTGGTTCAGCAAGAAATAGAGTCCAATTGCTTTATCTGCAGCTGAAGCGGAATATGTGACTGCTGCATCTTGCTGCAATCAACTTCTTTGGATGATGCAAACCTTGCAGGACTTTCAAATCACTTGTACACCACCTATCTCCATCTTATGTGATAATACAAGTTCAATCAGCATTTCAAAGAACCCAGTCATGCATTCAAAGACCAAGCACATACCGACCAAGTATCACTTTCTCCGAGAACAAGTGTTGGAACAAAAGGTCAAATTGCAGTATGTTCCTTCTAAGGAACAAGTTGCTGATATTCTCACCAAGCCACTGCCCAGGGAGACATTTGAATACCTCAGACAGAAGCTGGGAGTAGTTGATGCATCATCTTGCTGTTAAAACTTGTCTATTTCAGAGAAAAATGGGTGTACGCGAGTTGCCTGAGGAGGATCCGCGTACATACGCCAGTTTGTGCAGAGACAGTCGCGTATATGGAGGTTTGATGGATATCAGTAGGGACAAGCTCTGGTTGAAGATATTCTGATATGGGTCTAACAGAGACCATCCGGCACAGGTTCAGGGGGAGTAGATAATCTTCTAATAATGCATTGTTGGCATTATCCTAGAAGCTTTTGGTTCTAGTTCACAACTGTTGTTGGTTTCAGGTGGAACAGAGGCAAAGGGAGAACAAAAGGAAATCTTGGTTGCTGATGGTGATTGACAGATGCTGCTGCTATCAGTTATTAGTGACTTTCATAAGTCTTGTTCTAGATATTTCGTCTCTATGTCATGTATCTCTTTTGTGGTATCTCTTTTATGGTGTCAAGGTCATGTAACGGCCTATTTTGGTTTCCCCACTATGCCTGGGATGAACATGTAATGAACTTGGTTGTCATATGTAAATTTCTGATGTATCGCCACTTGGTTGGGTGGATGATTCCCACTTGGTTAGGTGATGGATGGATGTATTGATTCTTTTGGTGATAGGAAGGTCTTTTATGATGTATAAGTCATGGTTCTTCTTGAAGAACATCTTTTGCAGATCTTGCCTACAGTCAGAGGGAGCATGGTCAGCACAGCAGGGCAGAATTTTCAGCATGTACTCAGGGGGAGTACAACTCTTTGCCCTTGATGACAAAGGGGGAGAATGACTTTGAGGATTTTGGGTTGCCATCAAGTCCAAAGGGGCAGATTGTTGGCATTATGGCACAGGTTTGGAGTTATGGCACAGGTGTTGTCCTTGATGGCAACTCTCTTTGGTAATAGATCTCAGTTCAGGCCTTCAGAATGAAGGAAAAGACATATACGCAGGTTCATCCAAATGAAGACACGTATACACGCGGGTTAGACATTTCAAAGGTTCATATGCATATACACGCACTTTCACGCAAGGAAAAGCGCGTATATGTTGGAGAACTTACCTTTGGTCCGTGGTAGTTAGTCCTTGGTATTTGAACCTATGGTTTTGGACCATGGTACCTCGTCAGAAGTGTTGATCCCAAGTATTGGGTCCGTGGTATTGGTTTATTATGGTTTTGGACCGTGGTATTGTGGAAGGCCTAAGACTATAAAAGAGGAAGGAGATCATTTGGCAAAGGATCATCTGAATTGTTATTGAATATCTGATAAAGTGTTAGATCTGGAATACTGGTATTTGGGTTATGTGCAGATCTGGATCTGAATGAAGGAGGAACCTTAGCACAAAAAGAAGGAAAAGTTCTATTGATGGGTCATAATCTTTAAGCTTGAAACATAGTATCTTTGTATGATTTTGATCTGCTATATGTGGCTCTTGCTTGATCTATAAGTCTGATAATCTGGGTTAATTATGTTTGAATATCTGAAAGAGTGAATTATCCTTTATAGATCTGTACGCAGGTTCAGTGAAGCGAAGGCGTGTATACACGTTGGTTCAGCGAAGCGAAGAAGCGTATACACAGTTTGTTCCATACGTAGAAGCGTATGCACGCAGGTTTCAGGTGATTAAAGAAGCATATATCTTTTGAGTTGTGATCTAGCTGCCTCTGTTTATTGCTGCAGTGTTCTGGGTTCAGATTTGGTGTGTGGTTACTGTTACTATGATCTGGTTACATTCGTCAGAGAAGTGTTTATGTTGATTCAGTTTTGATTGGTGAAAAGGTGATTGGTTGATGCAGAAATTCTTGATGTTTGATTGATGTTATTTGTGGATCCAGTCTGAAAATTTATGAAACGTAGTCCCTGAAAGAAAGAGAAGGTTGTAGCCTTCTATAGGCCAGCACCTACGTACTAGTATCTTGGCTAGTGCAAGAGCTAAGGGGGTTGTAGCTCCCTTCCAGGAGAAGCTGGAAAATGAGATAGGGTTGTAGCTCTCTGCAGGTTGCAGCCTGCGTACTAGTAAAGGACTGCACTAGTACAATTGTAAAAAGAAGTTTCTAATTAAAGAGAAGATAGAGACGAATTGCAGCAGGTGGTTTTCACCCACATTGGGTTTCCACCTTATATCTTGTGTTCTTGTGTCCAATTGTCTTTCTACTTTGTTTTACTGTTTTTGGTTACTGGTTATTTACTTCTGAAACACAGATTAACAATCAACATCAGAAAGATAAAGTAAATTAAAAGTTTGCATTATATACGAGGGTTTCCTTCTGCATAGCTGCGTATATATGTGAGTTTAATTAATTGAAGTAGCGTATATCATTTGATTTTGAAAAAGGAATATTTGACTTGATAATACTGATTCACCCCCCCTCTCAGTATTATTTCCAACATTTTTTTGGGAGGTTTCAAAAAGTGAAACTTGGATCATACTAAGGAGAAATCTTAAGGTTCAAATTTTAGAATTTGTTTTCCTATGATTTTAGAGTTATACCCTATGGAAGTTAGAGTTTGTGAATAATTCTAAAATATATTTTAAACAACTCACATTGGTATATTTTCTATATATTAGTTTCTAGGACTTTTTAGACTATGAAATATTCAATGACTTCAACAGACATACAAGAGTACCTTAGTTACAAATTTTAGAATTATATTTGAAGATTTGGACACATAGAAATATATACAAGTTTTCTCATGAGAAGAGGCCAAAAATAAATATGTTCTGGGAAAGTTACCATTGCTTTCACTTGGGACATCAAATTCTAGCCACGCTTGTTGTTTTGGAGAATTTAGCATCTATGGATAAACACTAATTCACTAGACAAGTAGTTGTGCCTAGAACAACAGTTTAAAGTGTTTTAAACTTTCCCTGTAAACAATAGATAAGAAGAGGGGATAGAATACCTACCTGTAGTTCCACTTTCCTCTCGTCTCCCTTGTATCGATTTCGACGCTCCTTGTCGTACTTAATCCGCTTGAGAAGTACCCTGTAAACACAATAGAAGACAAAAATCGATCAAAGCATACGATCCATTGAATATAAATGAAAGGAATTAGAATCAATTCATACATATAAGAATTATGAAAGAACACAACATATGGAAAAAGGTTTAAAACATTTTATTAGATAGAAGAAGGAATTACAACCATTAGTGTCTGATTCAAAGTCATTCCTTCAGCTTGGATCCCATCCACATCACATCAAAAGCAAGACAAGCTTGTGGCATCACATCATTTGCTCCAAAGTCAAGTCTCTTAGCAACATTATCTCCTTACAATTCAATATAATCCAACCCTTGATCACTTAGATGAGTGGTCAATTTATAGGAAGATGAAGGAGTTTTTTTCATTAATGGTGATATTGAATGGCCTTCCATACTTAGAATTAGTTCCATGGAGGAAGGGATGAGAGGATACGATGCTCCTTAACTCATTCCTCATCCATTTTCGAGCTGATAGGAGTTGATAAGATAGGGAAACTTCTAGATGACTCCAAAAGATAATAATATTCCCCAAACCCTATGTGAATTTTCTCATTCTCACCCAGCATAGGTGAAAGGAAGCCTAAGTGCTCTGCAAAGCACCCTAGTAGTGGACTTAACTGCTCTGCAGTGCACCTTCATAAGGGCTTACCTACGCTGGTCCCTCTAGTGGCAATTTCCAGATATCTTCAAGTCATGAAACTGTCTGGGAAGGAGGCATTCAAAGGGGTGACTTGTTTAGGGCATGAAACAACTGAATTTAGGGTTTGATGAGCCCTAAAACACTGATCTGAATGTTTGAATTTGATGTGCTTAAATGGATTTGTAACAGCTGCCCCCTAAAGCATGAAGTAAGAAAAATGCCAATGTCAAATTAAATGCTTTATGATGTGATGAGGAGGTATCGAAGTGGAAGGTGACCTGCATCAATTACAATACATATACCATGATATTTGATTTTACATGAGTTGCTGAGGGAAGGCATACCCATGCTCAGCTTATAAACTTTCATTACATGTGCATAAACAATCTTTCATTACATGCTCAGCTTATAGACCCTTGATCGGAATGACTATCAATGTAAACTTGCCATTGTACATATGATTTAGTACTCCTGATATCGCACCCCGGATGGATGAAACTAGATCTGGGGTCTTCAATCTCATTCAACCTTTCACTCAAGTATGAGTTTAACCATGTGAATATGTGATCTGAAGTCAAACACAGGAAGACACCATCTGATTACCAGCCAGTGATGTAAGTTGTTAATAGATGTGTGAGAAATCACCGATAATGATAATGATCCTTAAGGTACTGCAGTACATTCTGCATGGTGTGAATGGATGATTTGATGTCGAACACCATACAAAGTCTTTGGGCCAAAGGCCATTAATGTATTCCTATTGCCGAAAGTGAGAAACCTGTCCGTTGATGCATGCAAGCCTCAAGTTACTAAATGGGTGTTTCTAAGTCAACTTCTTGGATAATGAATTGATGTCGACAAAAAGCGACTCGTCACAAGAGGACCTTGATGTATCCCAATAAATGACACGAAATGAGTGTAGTGATTTTAGAGATGGAATTTGACTGACGACACAAGGTTCAGGAATGACGGTCATGAAAATGAAGGTTTATGGTATTGCAAAAGATGGATTTTGACTGGATTACTTCTCTTGAACATGTCGGCGACACTAAAGTGAATTGGTAGCATTGACCCAAAACAAAGTGAGGGATGGTATGATAGACCAACGATATGATAACCATCAAGCTAATAACCCAACCCAGATAGTCACGGTGATGGAGTGAAAGTGTCATGTTCAAGAGCGACCTGCTACCATAAAGTGTTTTTCCCCTTTTTCCATTTTCCCCAGTCATTGATGACCAATACCTCTTTATTTTTATCAAGCTTGAGGAGGATAATATATGTTTGTTGTATAATTTCACCCTTTAGGTGAATCCATCGCTATTTGATGTTTTAACGAGTCTAGAGAAGGTGAAGTTCGGTCTTGTCTAGATGGACAAGTTTGTCGCTATTTGATGTTTTAACGAGTTTAATGACAAAGATAACTCGGTCCCTTTCATGTTTAGAGAGTTTGAAAATGGAAAAAAAGAAAACTCCACAAGTTCTTTTTCATAAATTAATCTCTCAAGCCCGAAAAATCGTAAAATAATACAAGAGAGATATCATTTCCAATCCGTTAACGAGCTGGAAAGGACAAGCACTCAACAATCTTTTCATATTTAGAGAGTTTGAAAAGAGCTTAAAAAGAACTCCACTTTGAGGAACGAGTGGTGTCTAGGATAGAAACTAGTTCTGGTGATGTTGGAACTTCTCAAAACATGTTGATTTATGTGAAGAGGATGGCTAATAAGACCACTCATTGCAGCTGTTCCTCAAAAAGGATAAAACAACCAAGTGAAAGCATATGATCGACCAAAGAGATGGTGGTGATGGAATGAAACAACTAAGGCTCATCTGATAGAAAAGGCTAATAGAATGGCAACCACAAGGGTTAAAATGGAGATGGGTTCATTTTTACACAAGCTTGAACCATATGGAACTATGCTTGGATTCAGTTTCATGTTTACACAAGCTTAAAACGAAAAACTATGCTTGGATTCAGTTTCATTTTTACACAAGCTTGAAACAAAGAAATATGCTTGAATTCAGTTTCATTTTTACACAAGCTTGAAATGAAAAACTATGCTTGAGATTGGTTTACATGCCCCCAGCATGATGAAAGGGAGAGTCTCATGTAACCAGATGGACGTCGTTGCGGTGATGCAGGATGGTTATCCAAAACCTTTTTGGCTTCGTCCAGATAGGGACAAAGGTGAATGGGGTGATTCCCTTCACATAACCTATAGGGAAACTTAACTTTACCAGTGCATGCCCCCCAAGCTTCATTACATTCACCTAAGTAGACTACTCGTGGCTATTAGGTGGATGGAATGAAGGTTCTTTTATGAGGTCAAGTGAAATACTCGACTGGGATTTTATGAGATCTAACTAAAGACTTGACTTGGAACTTTACTCCAAGGGACCTTGTTTCATTTTTTAATGAGATTGACATGAGACAAGGAAATCGGCTCATATTCCTTGTTTCATTTTTTAACGAGCTTGACACAAGACAAGGAAATCGGCTCATATTCCTTGTTTCATTTTTTAACGAGCTTGACACAAGACAAGGAACTATGCTCATACTCCTTGTTTCATTTTTTAACGAGCTTGACACAAGACAAGGAACTATGCTGATGGGCCTATTTCATTTTTTAGCAAGGTTGACACAGTAAAAGAACTATCCTCATATTCTTGTTTCATTTTTTAACGAGGTTGACACAAGACCAGGAACTATCCTCATATTCCTTGTTTCATTTTTTAACGAGGTTGACACAGTAAAAGAACTATCCTCATGGACCTGTTTCATTTTTTAATGAGGTTGACACAGTAAAAGAACCATCCTCATCACATCAAAAGAAAGACAAGCTTGTGGCATCACATCATTTGCTCCAAAGTCAAGTCTCATAGTAGCATCATCTCCTTACAATTCAATATAATCCAGCTCCTGATCACTTAGATGAGTGGTCAATTTATAGGAATATGAAGGATGTTTTTTCATTAATGGTGAAATTGAATGGCCTTCCATACTTAGAATTAGTTCCATGGAGGAAGGGATGAGAGGATAGGATGCTCCTTAACTCATTCCTCATCCATTTTCGAGCTCATAGGAGTTGATAAGATAGGGAAACTTCTATATGACTCCAAAAGATAAGAATATTCCCCAAACCCTATGTGAATTTCACTCATTCTCGCCCACTGCAGGTGAAAGGAAGCCTAAGTGCTCTGTTGAGCACCCTGGCAGTGGACTTAACTACTCTGCAGTGCACCTTCATAAGGGCTTACCTGTGTTGGTCCCTCTAGAGGCAATTTCTGGATGTCTTCAAGTCATGAAACTGCCTGGGAAGGAGGCATTCAAACTGGTGACTTGTTTAGGGCATGAAACAACTAAATTTAGGGTTTGATGAGCCCTAAAACACTGATATGAATGTTGGGATTTGATGTGCCCAAATGGATCTGTAACACTTTGATAAACTGTGGGCTTCTCAAGTTCTTTTGTCTTCTAGGGATGAGAGCATAGAGGGAATTAATGGAGTATCTTTTCAAATCATGGGATTTTCAAGCACAAGGCCTTAGGATTGGAGCACATATGCTCAGCATACATGTGGAAGACATTTATTTCTTGATAGGTTTATCAAAGAGATGATCTCCTATCTCATAATCTGGTTTGAGAAGGGGTAGAGAAACTATCAAAGGCTATATTGTTGCACACTATAAACCTCGTTCCCAACCAATAAAAGATAGTAAAACCGATATTAAGGACGTGGTTTGTTTGTCTCTATGGAAAATCCTATATATCGTGGTTATATTGGTTGGAAGTTCTACTCTTCCTTTGATTAACATGTCCCAAATGCAATATGCATTAGAATGAATAGAACCAATAATGTTCAATTGGAGTGAGGGGGTGTTAGCAAACATGAAGGAAAAACTTAGTATGGCAAGAGATGTATGGTTGAAAAAATTTGGATATGGTTCCATATTGATATTATTCATCTTGGAAAGGATTCCATTACTTTGTCCTCAACATATTGTTAGGTCCCTATAATACTAGTGATTACCCCATTATTGTTGTAGTTGTATCCCTTATTAATATTTTTGTGCCCCTATTGTCCCCATATTTTTATTACTATGCCCCATAGAATCCCTCTATTGTTATTTTTGTGGCTTTATATTATTATTGTTAGGTCAGCTGGGTTATATTGTGACTCCTTAGACTCCTATATATAGAATGGAGGTTTTTTCATTTGAATCATACAAGAACTGTTCATTTGTGTAATTTAAAGGAGGTTGCCCCCTCGAAGAGGCTGAATTATAAGGCGTTCAACTATCTTTTCTGTCTTTTTGTGAGCTGGTTTCATAACATTTGGGATTAGAGCTTTGGATTCTAGGGTTTCGCTGCTCCAAATAGGTCATCGTGGCATTTTTGCTATAACGTTTTTTCTACGAAGTTTCAGAAGAGAAAAAAAAACCCCTTTGAGAAGAAATCGCACTGAACCTCGGGTCCAAATTTCAGAGCTTTTCGCACTATATTTGTGGAGAAATGATCTGAGGAAGTTGGTCTTTTTGCAAACTCCTAAATTACATTCCAAACAGGTGACCTAGGGAAAATCGTCATAACTTTCTCTCTGAGCATCGGATTGAAGTTTTGTAAGAAGCTACAGAAAGAGGATGGACAGTAGTTTCTTTTCAATATTTTTTAGAGCCAAAGGTCGAAACAAGGACACATGGCATGTTGTACAAGTTCACTCTACTGAAGTAGTCTATAATAAGGTCATTGTGGGAGATTTGGCATAACTCTTCCTTGGAGAATCCAATTTGGATAAGACTGGTGGCATTGGAAAGAGGACATAGAGGGCTACTGCAGGCCACAATTTCAGAACTAGATGATCCGAAATTATAGAGATACATCAGAGGCAATATCAAGCTCCTTCAAAGTGAAAAAAGGTGTGTAGATTTTTTTAAATTTTTTCTTAAGCTTGGTTTGAAAAATTATTTTGAAGAATTCAAAAGGCATAGTAGAGAATTATTATCAGTAACTGATTCCCTGAGGAAAGAAAATGCAAACACCTAGTAAGCAACCTGAAAGCACTAGCATGACTCATGAAGAAGAGGAAGAAATGATGCATGATATATCAAAATTACAAGACCAAGTGAAACAAATGTCACTCTCACAAAAGTTAACAGAAGCTAAGATAAATGGCGTAGAATCTAAGATAAAGGGCATGGAAGCTAAGATGAATGGCATGGAAGCTAAGATGGATGATTTGAAGACAGACATGGAATAATTGAAGATAAATATGAATAAGTTGCTACAATAAATGGTCACTAATGGTGAAAGGGTAGTAAAGGAAACTCATGATGAGAACAAAAGAAATGTTAATCATGATTCCATAGACTCTAATGTTGGATCAAAGACCCACCATATTCCAAACATCGATATGAGGAAGTTTGATGGCAAGGACCTCGCAACATGGATATTACAGATGGATCAATTTTTCGATCTCAATAATGTGCAAAACACACAAAAGGTACGTATTGCAACTTTATATTTGGAACCAAATCAGTTTGTATGGTATCAATGGCTTTTCTCTCATAAACAAATTATTACTTGGGAAATTTTTACAGAAGAATTGACAACACATTATGAGGACACAAAAAACAACACTTTTTTTAGCCAATTGATAAGTCTCAAATAAAAGGGTTCAATAATGGAGCACATTGAGGAGTTCCAAAAATTGAAAATAAGAGTAAAAAATATTCCAGAGGAGCATAGGATTGATGTGTTCATAAGGACTTTAAAGGATAATATCCAACATGATGTTCGCCTTTGGGAACCTGATTCATTAGAGAAGGCATTTAGGTTAGCAAGAAAAATGGAAAGCAAAATTATGGCAACCAGGAAGCATACCAATCACAACTATAAAGATGGAAGAGTTGTTACCCCTAGCCTTCCACAACCTATAAGGTTGACACCACAACAATTGGAAGAAAAAAGAGCAAAAGGGCTTTGTTACAGTTGTGATAGCAAATACACTAAAGGTCATAAGTGTGCTGAGAATAAATTATTCTACATAGATTGTGAAGAGGAAGAAGAAAAGGATCAAGAAAGGTCAAAAGAAGAGGATATACTTGAGGAACAAAGCCTAGATAAAGAAGAAATGAATCTGTCCATATCTTATAATGCATTGGTTGGAATTACCACTCCTCAAACCATTAAGATAGAAGGACAAATCAAGAAGAAAAAGGTAATAGTGTTGATTGATTCAGGAAGTATCCACAATTTTATTCATTGTAAGGTAGCAAAAGAATTGAATTGCTTCCTATATCCAGCACCAGAGTGTCAAATGATGGTTTCAAATGGAGGAACAATAAATTGCTCTAGAAAGTGCCATAATATCAAGCTATCCATGGGAGAATATGTATTGACGAGCCCAATGCTTTCCATTCCAATGGGAGGTGCTGATGTTGTACTAGGAGTCCCATGGCTACAGTCCTTGGGTACAATAGCTTTTAATTTTCAAGAGCTTTTCATGAAATTTTTTGTAGAAGGAAAGGAAGTTGAATTAAGGGGTATTGTAGGGAAACCAGGAAAGATAATCAGCTCTAACGGTATGACAAAGCTTCTAAAAAATGAACAAAGAGGTGTAAATGCACAATTATGTTCACTAGATGTTTCCACATCGGAATCATCTATTTCTCCAGATCTCCAAAAAGTCTTGGACAATCATTCCAAGGTATTTGAGACTCCCAAAGGTCTCCCACCTACTCGTGATCATGATCATGCTATTCATCTAATTCCAGGAAGTGTTCCTCCAAACATCAGGCCGTACAGATATCCCTATGTCCAAAAGAGTGAAATTGAACGTATGGTTGCAGAAATGCTAGAGGTTGGTATAATTAAACCTAGTTAAAGTTCTTTCTCTGCTCCAGTAGTATTGGTGCACAAGAAAGATGGATCATGGCACATGTGTCCGGATTATAGGGAGCTCAACAAGCTCACTATTAAAGATAAGTTTCCCATTCCTCTCATTGATGAATTACTGGATGAATTGCATGGATCAATTTACTTCACCAAGTTGGATCTTCATTCAGGATTCATCAAATCAGAATGAAGACTAAAGACATTCCGAAAATAGCATTTAGAACTCATGAGGGTCATTATGAATTTTTTGTCGTGCCTTTTGGCCTTACCAACGCACCTTCTACACTTCAAGGTTTGATGAATTCCATTTTCAAACCCTTTCTTAGAAAATTTGTGTTAGTATTTTTTCATGATATACTAATCTACAGCAAGTCTTGGAAGGATCATGTTGAACATGTCGACAGGGTGCTACAACTATTGGAGGAGAAACAATTATATGCAAAAAGATCCAAATGTTTCTTTGGAGTACAAGAGGTGGAATATCTGGGTCATATTGTATCTCATGAAGGAGTTAAGGTAGACCCTAGCAAAATTAAAGCCATTAAGGAATGGAAAATCCCCACATCCATAAAGCATCTACGAGGATTTCTCAGGTTGACAGGGTATTATCGCAAGTTTGTTAAGAATTATGGGATAATAGCAGCACCTCTAACAACATTATTGAAGAAAGATGCACTTTCATGGACTCCAAAATCAACAAAGGCCTTCGAACATCTTAAAGAGGTAATGTGCCAAGCACCGGTCTTAGCTACACCGGACTTCACAAAAACCTTTATTGTGGAATGTGATGCTTCAGGAAATGGAATTGGTGTTGTTTTAATGCAAGATGAAAGACCCATTGCTTTTGAAAGTCATCCAATCAAGGGAAAGTTTTTACACAAAGCTATTTATGAGAAGGAAATGTTGGCACTACTACATGCACTTAAGAAATGGCGACCCTACCTAATGGGAAGACACTTCAAGGTAAAAACAGATCATGATAGCCTTAAATACTTTTTAGAACAAAGATTATCCTCTGAAGAGCAACAAAAGTGGGTCACAAATATGTTGGGTTATGACTTTGAAATCATCTACAAAAAAGGGAAGCAAAATGTGGTGGCAGATGCACTCTCAAGAAAGGATGAGGATGTGGAAGCATTGTTGTGCGCCATTTCTATTATCCAACCAGATTGGATGAACGAAGCAAGGGAGGAATGGAAGAATGGTGAAGAAGTGTGGGCACTTATTCGAAATTTACAACAAGATTCCAGTACATCTGATACATTTAGCTGGCAAAATGATTCATTATGGTACAAAGATCACTTATACATTTGTAAGAATTCGCAACTCAAACAAAAGATTCTTAAGGAATTGCACACTTCTCCCTTAGGAGGGCACTCAGGATTTTTAAAAACTTACCATAGGGTTAAGAAGGAATTTTTTTGGGATGGCCTTAAATCGGATATCCAAAACTTTGTGGTGGAATGTTTGGTTTGCCAACAAAATAAATTTGAAACAATTAAGACCCCGAGTCTATTACAACCTTTATCCATTCCAAGCCAACGTTGGGAGTAGGTTTCAATGGATTTTATCATAGGTTTACCCAAGTCTGAGGGCAATAGTGTCATCATGGTGGCAGTTGACATACTTACCAAGTATGCACACTTTTGTGCATTATCACATCCATTTAAAGCCAGTACAGTTTCTACTACATTTATGGAAACAATTCAAAAGCTACATGGAAACCCAAAGATTATTGTAAGTGACAGAGATCCCATTTTCACTGGAAATTTTTGGACAGAATTATTTTCTTGTCTTGGTACTCAGTTAGCTCATAGCTCATCTTATCATCCTCAATGTGATGGGAAACTGAGATAGTAAACAAATATTTGGAAGGATATCTTCGTTGCTTTGTATCTGACAAATAGACACAATGGGTCAAATGGTTGCCTCTGGCTGAATGGTGGTATAACACTTCCTTCCATACAACAACAAAAATGACCCCATTTATGGCACTTTATGGATATCAGCCACCATCTATCACATCATATTTAAGAGAAAATTCTAAGGTTCAAGCAGTGGACCATCACATCGAACATCAACAACAAGTCCTCCAACTCTTAAAGGATAACCTTCTGTTGGCACAGAATAGAATGAAACAACAGGCAAATCAGCATCGCAGCAAAAGAAGTTTTGATGTAGGTGATTGGGTATTCCTATGGCTACAACCATATAAACAAATGTCCCTCAAGCAAGCTAAGAAGGATTATAAATTATCACCCAAGTATTATGGTCCGTATAAAGTGTTGCAAAAGATTGGTACTATGACATACAAATTGGAGCTTCTTGCAGTGTCTCGAGTGCACCCAGTTTTCCATGTTTCATGTTTAAAGAAGGTTATAGGCGACAAGCTCCCAATTCGAACAATATTGCCAGAACTTGACGAGGAAGGAAAAATTATATTGGAACCACAAGCAGTCACAGAAACAAGAACTCGACAGCTACAAAATCGATCAATTTCGAAGTATCTCATCATGTGGAAGAACTTATCCGCTGAAGATTCCACATGGGAGGATGAGAATTTCATACATAAGCATCTAGCACTACTCAAGCATTGAGGACAACACTTTTTTGAAGTAGAGGGGCATGTTAGGTCCCTATAATATTAGTGATTACCCCATTACTGTTGTAGTTGTATCCCTTATTAATATTGTTGCGCTCCTATTGTCCCCATATTTTTATCATTGTGCCCCATAGAATCCCTCTATTGTTATTTTGTGGCTTTATATTATTATTGTTAGGTCGACTGGTTATATTGTGACTCCTTAGACTCCTATATATAGAAAGGAGGTTTTGTCATTTGAATCATCCAAGAATGTTCATTTGTGTAATGTAAAGGAGGTTTTCCCTCAAAGAGGCTGAATTCTAAGGCATTCAACTATCTTTTATATCTTTTTGTGAGCTGGTTTCATAACACATATATATCTTGAGCTTCCTAATC
Organism: Pinus tabuliformis; assembly: GCA_031772625.1. NCBI lineage: Eukaryota > Viridiplantae > Streptophyta > Pinopsida > Pinales > Pinaceae > Pinus > Pinus tabuliformis. The sequence goes on along the minus strand of CM062817.1, from coordinate 721,239,010 downwards.
CCAGAGCTCCATGGATAAGGCAATGGGTAGATCTCATGTCTAAAGGTGTAGGTCATTCTTCCATGAGTTTCACACTTGTCTTCTTCTGATGGCTATGAATGCATCTCATGATGATTCAATACTACCCATATGTCCAGATGGACTTTCTCTGAGATGTAGAGCTAGTGCTACCTGAAGGTGGGAAATGGGGTGCCATAGGTAAAACAAATTCATTTCTATTTCTATTTTTATTTTTTGGTTTTACAATTTTTTTGTTATTTTTCATGTATCCAAGCCTAACTATCAAATTTACATGCAAATATAGGACTTGTTCAACCAATGGGTTCATCCTATCTTCAACATCATGGAGAACAACTTCATGCACATATGGGAACACAAGTTGCTGTAGGGGCATAGGAAAAGATGCAGGATCTCAATGTGGCTAAAACTCTTGCAAAGTTCAAGTGACATGTTGAGGGATTGACCAAAAGAAAACCAGAGACCAGGGTCAACCAAATCCCTATGAGGCTACAATTTTACACCATTGGAGTTTTTGAGCGCATTAGTCAGTTGTTGTGTAAAATTACTCGTGCAATTGTTTGTTACCATGAACATCATCATGACTATTCTACTAGGAGGCCATAGAGCCATATTTTGATTGCATGTATTTTTCATATGATAGACCATGTGGCGATATGTGTCTCAGAAATAATTTTTTGCAAAACCAAACTTTTATATACAGATATCTATCTATTGGTGTTTTTTATTTGCTCTATTATCCTATTCAATGTGTGATGTGGATTGAATTTAATTTATATGTATCACAAATTTTTGTATAAAACATGAGTTTCCAATGCATTTATTAATGTGTTTAGACTTCTAGGAATGTGTTGATATTGGATATAATCAAAATGTATTTCAAGAAAGCGAACCCTTAAAAACATATAAATCATAGTTGGAATTCCTACTGAATAGAAATTAGTTAAATGTAATACTGCAAGTTGTGATTCAAGTATGAATACTATACAACGAATGTCATGAGAAATAACATCAGATAACAACTCGATCACTGTGCTATATTCAACAATGTTATTGGTAGAGCAACCAATATAAATCCCTTGTAAACTCACTAACTCTCCATTTGAATCATAGATAGCCCACACTGTAAAGGAAAGGTTTTGAGTACTATGCCTAGCACCATTAGCATAACCAACATATGGTTGAAGGGATTCCAACATCTGCAAATCAAATTTAAAGCAAGTTTAATAGGGATAGTAGTAAAATCTGAAGGGAACACATTCAACACACCTATACACAGTATGTACATAGTGACTATGCAAAAAGTGATTAAGCTTAGTATTTTTTGAGGTACAACCCATTTATGGGTTGCGCCAATGTAATTCCATCCAAATCAATAAGCTTGTAAGCCCCTTTTGTAAGAACACGTTTAACTATGTACAAGCCTAGACACATTGGCTCGAACTTCCCAGACCCTAACTTATCAGATTCTTGATCATACAACGCAACTAGGTCACCTTTCAAGAAGGCATGATGCTTAACATTCTTGTTTTATTACACCTTAAGTGTTTCTTATGGGCCTCATTCGCCATCATGGTTGTTATAGCCTAAATCTATCCCAGGCTGAGAAAGGCAGGTCTAGGGTAACATCAAACCACGCTTAACCTGGTAGCTAGCCCTACCAGGTCGGGAGAGGGCTCTATCCTTGTCAATCTCAGCAAATATGGCAAATAATGCAAGATATGACTGATTTAAATACTAATTTTAGGCTAGGTATATGCTCAGAGGAGTCTAATTGATTTTAATGATTGTTTGCTAGATCAGATGAGGAAGGCAGTTTTGGGTCCTGGGAATGAACTCAGATTTGCAGAGGTTTCTGTGGGGCGAGGTAGGCAAGTGTTTTAGTACTTTAAATTAGATGTAATGGTGAGTCTAAAGACTGGTGAGTAGTTAGAGAGGGCAAGCAAGTAGCATGAGTCTTCTTCAAATAGTAGAAAACATGTAAAACTAAATAAACCCCAAAGAAGAGCATTGAAACTTCAATGAATTCCACATTTACACTTTATCCATTTAGTTATGCAGAAAAAGAGAGATATAATGGCACACATAAACATATGATAAATTGAATAATAGAGGAGAAAACAATACTAAATCACCTTGCCATAAGAATCCCACAAAATACTACAAAACCCTGGTTCATTTCGTTGCCAAACTGCAGAAGTGATGTACAATAGTGCTCAAAGCATCCACAAGAGTCCAACCTTGACAAATGACTAAGAAAGTACAAGATATAGGCATCAAACCACCTATTCTAGCCATCAGGGGTCGAATCCATGATTCAACACGCTGTTTCAACAAGATCTAAACTAGGAACTGAAAAATAGGCAGTGGAACAGCTTGCCTCTAAAATTTAGGAAACCAATTCATTACAGCTCAAAACCACCTACAATTGATTTATCTACCTCCTTAAGTAAATTTTCATCATTTTTACATCATAGTACATATATTTACATCAAATTACATCATGAATTTTGACCATGAGAGAGAAAAAGTGAAACTGGTAGAAAACTAGGCGAAATTATGAGCAAACAGGCAAAATTAGAAAATTATCCTCCTATGCGTAGCACCATTTTTTCTGTGCGTAGCGCTTTTTCCAAGCCACTTTTAGAAGGCTTCTCGAAGTCCAAATAAGGTGCAGGATAGCTCATTTGTAGCTCATTTGAAAGCTTGCTGAGTCTAATTTCTGGGACAACTTGAATTTTTTATTTGGAGTCCATTTTCCCCTCCAAAAATGCAATCTCCCAAGACTGCTTCCTGTGTGGCCAAAAAGTGGCAGAGAGGGCATTTTTTGGGTGTTTTTGGCCCTTTTGGAGGTCCAGAACTTGTCAAAACTTCACAGCCATTTTTGAGCATGCATAACTTTTCATGATGATTCCAAAAATGTAATTTTTTTTTCAAATGGAGGCCCCCATCAAAAGCGTAGCGCCAGTGGCGCTACGCACCTGCCGGGAAAACCTGTTTTTTGCCTCAAAAATTCAAAAATGTCAAAAACTTCACAAAATTTCCTGAAATTTGGCATGAGTGATCTTTGTTAGGTGTTATGCTGGGCCAATGATGCTTCAGCCAAGATATTGAGCTTATCTTGCTCTTTTTTTCTCCTCAAAGCTCTCTTTAACTTGGCTTTTAGGCTTCTTATCCTTGTCTTACAAATTTTGTTCTGGGCCAAATAGTGATAAGCCATGTGGTGCAACATTTTCTTCTCCTTGTTAGCTTTCTCAAGCAGCTTCTCCAAGTGCATATTCACCTTCTCCAACAAATATTCCCGATCATTGTCTTTTTGTTCAATGGATGTCAACTTGCCCTTTTCCCTCTTGGACTTTTGTCGGTTTTCTTTGATGATCTGCAACTCCAAGAGTTCTTGTTTGTCGGTAAGTTTTTTATTTTATTGCTCAAGGAAGTTGATAATCCACTTAGCCCTCTCAAGGTCAAGTGATAAGGCATGGATGTCAGCTTCTTTCTCTTTGATGACCTCCTTGAGTCTGGAGATTTGGGAGCCCAAATCAGTGTCCTCTTCCTAAATCAAAACAAAATCTCTATCTTGACCTTTAGAAGGCCTTCATCATGCAAAGATTGCTTTCCTTTATCTTGTACCTGTACTGCTGAAGAAGAAGGCAAAGCCCCTTTCACCCCAGGTGAAGATAGCATTTTCCTGGTGTCTGGTGAAGGAAACAAGACCCCTTCCACCCCTGGTGGAGATAATACTCGTTTGGCAGCTACAAATAGTCTCCTTGTGCCTTTTTCATAAGTGAAAAACACTGGCACACCTATTATTTCAGTCTCATGAACATCTGGCTAGTTTGAAGGCCCTCCTTCCTCTTCAAGCACTAATGGTTTCACTTGAGGGATTTTGAAAACCTCATTTGAAATGAAGGTATCCCATGAAATATTCAGCAAGCTTAGCTGATGCAAAACAACAATTTTAATCAATGAAAAATGGTAAATGCTACTGAACTGTTGAGGAAGAGGTTTCCTTTGCACATATGTAGCCATCTCCTCAATATTTCTACATATAAAATATGGGAGGCTCATCATCATCACTCTTGTGAAATGCATCAGTAATCTAACATGGTAAGTATACAAACGAGAAAACCTCCCTTCACAGTTGAAATACTTGATAATGAGTTTCATGAGTGGAGCATAAGTATCTTGTAAGTATTTGAAAAGAAAAACCCTATTGATTTTCCTTTTATAACTAGCCTTGATGTAAGGCTCATAATGCTATCTGCCCACATGTTGCTCCTTATTCCACTGTTCACCCACATTAGGGATGCCTGTTGCTGCTGCAATGGCTTCAGGTGTCAAATTGAAAGAGACACCATCTAGATTCACCTGGCCATTGTGACGATGAAGAACAAATAACCTAGCAAGCTCATGGTGATATTTCACCCTCTCCACCATTTCACAAAACTGGTAACAGCGCTGATGTTTGAAACATGTTACTGCAAGAGGGCAAGCTAGTAACTCTGTGAGAGTGGTGGGCTCCTCCCGGATGTGTTTTCCTCCTTTATGTGGTTTTCTTGGTGCACAAACCTCTTGGGAAGAATCACTTACAGTTTCATCATCCCTCTCATATGCTGAATCTGTTTCTATACTTGAAAATTTGGAGTGAAAAATGATGAGTATGAAGAGATTTTTAAGTATGAAGGTGGGTAGGGTGACTGCTGTTTTTCTTTTGGGAATTGAGGGGTTGACTGATAGTATAACTGTAAATGATGGTTTTGATGATGGAAGTAGGGTTTTAGGGAATGTATAAGGTTTAGGAAATGGGAATTAGGGTTTAGAGAATGGATAGGGTTAATGTTTAGGAATTATGTATAGGGCTTAGGGTTTGGTAATAGGGGGTGAGTGCCAATGGGAGAGGGAAAGAGGAAGGGATTTAGGGAAATTTAGTGCAAGGGCATGGAGTGTAGGGAGATAATCACAGAGGAATCAAAACAACAGAAAATGAAACCCTAGACAAGCTTGGCAATACAATTTTGGAGGCAGCTAGGGTTTAATTTTTAAACACTCAAATCACCACCATAGATGAAAAAATCCCTTGCTTGATCAGATGAGAGGATTTACTTACTTGTTTGAGAGGTTATTTGTGAATTTGGAGGCAGAGGAAAGCGTTGTCATGTGATTTGGAGCTCATCAGGCAGATGCATAGCGTTGCCTCCCAAGTGCATAGCACACTTTCTGTGCATAGCGCACGACCAAATCCCAATTCAAAACCTGCACCCAGTGCATAGCGCTAGGCAGGCGCGTCATGCTAATGTCCAGGTGTGTAGCACCAGTGAAAGTTCTGATTTTTACTACAATTTCACTTATTTCTCCCACAAAATGCGATTTTATCCCTTTTTCTCTCTCTCTTGCACAAAATGAAGTCTTTCAAACACCAAGAAGAACTTTATGTCCTCTTGAATTTAATTTTTCATTTACAAACCCACTTTTCTAAAGTCCTTTTCACTTTGCTTTAAAAACCCTTTTTTTCATTTTGTAGTTTGACTCTTCTTGATCATTTGATGAACTGATGCTTTGATATTTTTGTTTCTTGCAGTGGCTAGAGTTGGCAAGGTGACCAAGGGTAGTAGTTGGAGCTTATTACATATGAAAACATTGAAATTACATAAAATTTGTACATGAAATAGAAAAATCCTATTTTCACCTCAAAACATAGTTTTGAGGTAAAAACCCTTTATGAAGCAAATCATCAGTGAATTTTTTAATTTTATGAACTTATTAGACATCCTCATGTGCTTACTGACCTCTTATTGAGTTTTTGAAGACCATGGTAGCAAATCTAGACCTAGTGAGACCTAAAAACCCTAAAATGACTTTTGCAAATGGAATGAAATAAAATGACAACAAATGACCTGTACATGTGAAAATAGGCCAGCAGATAAATGGCATGAGGAAAATTGACAAAGAACCACTACCATCAGTTGATCCATGACCTAATGGAATGCAGTTGATCAGATGAGACACCTAATATGCATGCAAAAAGAGAAATTTGATCACTGATGGAGGGATGAAGATAATGACACTAATAGTGGCATCGCGCTAAGTTTCATCTAACTATTCTAGATGCAAGAGACACTCTTCTTCTACGAAAGTGGTAGGGAGGAGTTCGAAAACAAGTTTCAGAGATGGAATTTCACACTCAATAGGAAGGATCGCTTATAGACCATGCACCTTGATTGAAATGATATGAGTGTGGTAGCAATCTGAATAGAGGTTCGATACGCCCACAAATATGCATAAATAATATGGTTTCAATCCAATTTGTGGATCCCTTTCATGCTCTGTAGAATCATCCTCAAAACTTTATTAATGGCTTCAACTTGCCCATTTCCCTATGGCTAATAGGGAGTTGAGCTTTCATGGTGAAGTCCCAACTTGGCTGTAAGCTCAGATATCATGTGATTATGAAAAGGCTTCCCATGGTCTATAACTATAGCCCGTGTTACACCAAACCTTGCAATGACGTGATTGAAGAGAAAGAGAGTAGTTGTTTTTCTAGTATTATTATATTTAGGCATCGCCTCAACCCACTTGAAAAAATAATATGTTGCCACTATGATGTATCCATGCCCCCCGACTGAGTGAGGGTTACATGTCATAGAGTTAATGCCCCATTTTGTGAAAGGTTCAATGTCAATAACAGGATGTAAAGGAGCAGGTGGAGCACGAGTTTTACGATCATAAATCTAGAAAGCATGAAACTTTTGGACTGCAAGGATGCAATCGTGAAACATAGTAGGCCAAAAGTAGCCAACACACAAAATCTTATGTTCCATGGCATAAACAGACATATGTCCGCCATATGCTCAACATGGAATTCATTTAGAGATTTCTCAACCTCCTCATGAGTAAGGCACCATCTAAAAATCGTATCGATACCAACATGATAAAGGGTCTCGCTAATTATAATATATATTTTTTAGCTTGGTATCAAATACATCGTTGGTCAAAGCAAGAGGTATTGGGTTGGAAAGTTTGGGTCTGTATATAGATGATAGTATCTCCATACCACAGAGTAGATGAACTTACTAGAAACAATGACTTGTCCGGAATAGAATAGTCTGAGGTAGAATCGGTTTCTGAAGAGGGAAGGTTGTAGATCAGTTAGGAAAAGACTAAGGATTTCTTGGATTTGGACTTGATGAAATCCAAATTGAACTCCTTGAGAATGAAAATCCATTTGCAGTACTTGCCCCTTAGAAATTTTCATGACAAGATGTATGTCATGGAGTTGTAATCATAAATAACCATAATCTTGTGAAGTTCAATGTAGTGGCAACCTTTGGACAACTTGGAAAATTGCCAAAGCTAACTTTTCAACGTGAGTATTTTTTATCTTTGTGTCATTTAAGTTCTGACTCAAATAAAAAATGGGATTTATGTAACATACATCATCCTCTTGGACTAATAAATAACAATGGTAGTAGCTGCAACGACGAGATGCAAGAAGTAATCACGTTGATAATCTGGGGGATACAACAATGATGCCCGAATTAGAACATATGTCAAAGCATCAGACACCTTTTGGGAAAAGTTGTCCCAATGAAAGGGAACCCATTTCTTAAATAATCGAGTAAATCGTTTGCTCAATTCAGCATAATTGGTAACAAATATTCATAGAAAGTTATCCTTCCCTTGGAGTCGTTGTAGCCAAACAAGAGAGGAAGGAGTAGGCAGATCAAGGATCGCCTGGACTTTAAGTGGATAAATATGAATTCCTTTCTTTGAAACAAAAAAGATGAGAATTCGACTGGATTGAACACAAAACACACACTTATGCGGATTGATCCTGATATTATAATGTCAAAAATGTAAAAATATAACCTTGAGATGCATCAGATGATTCACATGATGTTTCTAGTGGGTAGGTAGGTCATCCAATTATGGTTTTGAAATGTGTTTAATGTAATAGAAGGTATATTTCATTTCCCTCTGAAATGTTTCCCCAACATTTTTCAAACTAAAAGGGAGCTTTCGATAGGAAAATGTGCCCCATGGAAAAATAAATGCAATTTTATGTTGGTCCGACGGGAGAATTTTTATTTGGTTGTAGCCGAAAAAGCCATCCATAAACAAAAATACTTCACTTCTAGAATAATCATCAACAATTAGGTTGATAAACGAGGTAGGAAAATTGTCCTTAGAACAAGTGCGATTTATTTCCTAGTAATCAACACACGGAAATTGTTCCTAAGTTTCTTCATGACAGGAACAATGTTTGAAACCCAACTAGTAAGGGGAAATGGGTAAATGAAACCAACCCACGGAATTTTTTCAACTTTTTCCTTAATAGAAACAACTTTCTTAGGATGGACCAGATGTAAGCGCTTCCAAACTACTTAACATATGGATACGTTTTGATTTCATGTACAACAATATTCAGATCAATACATGGAATCTCCTCATATGACAAGGCAAAAACATCTGGAAATTCCTGGAAAATGGATTTATAGATCATGACCTCATTGGGAGAGAAAGATTCATTAATGTGTTCAGTCTCGACAATTCTAAAATTAATCAAAATATCAAGAGGAACACTCTCTTCAATATTTGATAAATTCTTCTTAGAATCGATATCATGGATAGATATGAAATTCGTAGATATCTCAAGGATATTGGGCGAATAGAGTTCACTAATATTATCCTCCGAGGTAAGGAGGAACGATAATGATTATCGTCCCATAACACATCATATGGCATCATGATCTCCATGATGCTCTCATCAATAGCAATTGTACTAGAGAAAGGATCAAAAGATGAGCCATAATCTACGGAATGATCGACCCAATTGATTAAAGAGGAGAAATCAGAATATGTTGAACAAGCCAAATAGTTAGCTTCATATTTGATCTCAATAGGACTAAGGGACATGCGGTCACCAAAGGTATCAATATTAGAAGCGCCTAGTACTGCCTAAGGATCATATGGAGTAGTACAAGAAGATATCATGTTGATAAAGGTAACCGAATTCGGGTTGTCAGGGTGAGGAAGGGGAAAGGGAAGAGGAGGAGGAAAGGAAAAGTTCTCCATTAGGGATGAATCCTTAAGAAGTCCCACCCTGATATGATGATAGGGATGTGGGGATTCTCCTATAAGAGGGATGCTTCTAGTAACTTGAGAATTATTGGCAAAGAAGGTGAGCTAATCAATGACCATGATGCCCCCCTGGTGAGGGAAAGAATCATTCTAAAATAAGTGAAAATGACAGTGGAAATGGCATAAACCCATGTACGGCCCAGTAAAAGATTGTAATCTAAATTTTTGTTGATATCTTCAACTTCTACTGACACAGTCATGCCAACTAATTAAATTTGTAATGAACTCAAGATTCCATAATTCTTGAAGTCTCTTCCATAAAAGGCTTTGAGAGTAGTTAGTGACTCGTTGAGTTGAGGAGAACCAATGGCCTTCCAGTAAGAAAGTGACATGATGTAGGTTGAAGCTCCTTTGTCCATAATGGTCCAATGGATGGCCTTATTTCAAGAAATAACTTGAATCACAAAAGCTAATTGAAGTGGAAGCATGGGTGTATGATTCTCATGATTAAAGACTACAAGACTACAATCCAAAGGATTGATACCTCTGATTGTGATGAGTAAAGCCTTATTTTGGGTGCGACAATTCTGCAAAACCTCGAGAGTTGACATAGCGAAAGGAGGTTCAGATAGATCCTCAACTATGTTATAGTTTTAAGCAACTCTTACGTGAGGATCGAATATTTTTTTTAATACCGCCCTTGGGAGGTTTAATTGTTAATTCAGTTGGAACTGAATTTGGAGAAGGATCCAAAGTGGATGAGGTAGAACTAGTAGGTTGATCAGTAGCCTTATCAGCCACTAGATTCAAATTACCATAGTCCTTATTTCTCGTAGCCACCATAATTTTATTCTTTGTTGAAAATAGAAACAAGAAATGTTCACAATAGAATCCAAAAATTCCAGTTTAATTTGTCCTTGAATTAAATTGAGAATTAAAATCAAATTTTATTCTCATAGCAACTTGTAATAGTTAAGTAGAGTGAGTTGACTTAATTAACTTAGGAATTTTGAGTTGGAAGTCTTTTTGAAGTCATGTATATGTTCTCCCTATATTATATGGGTCCAGGATGAGTTAAGTATGAGTGGAAATTAGTTAACTCAATTTATTGAGTTAAGTCCAGTTAAGTTAGTTCCAAACTATTTGAGGAACTAATAGTGAGTTAATAATCAGTTGATGCATTAGTGCACTCAACTAGTGCTACTCTAGTTAACTGAAGATTCCCTCATCAGAAATTCATGCATGTTGATTTTGAGAAAGACCCAGTTGAGACTAGAGTGCAGGGACAATGTACTATTTGTTTTAGACTTTTCTAAGTTGCACTAATAATGCATTCATTCAGGAAATGATCCTTAAGGGATTGTGCAGTTTTTAGAGGCTTTATTTCCCTTTAAATACAAGCTATCCTCCATAGGAATTGTGAATTGGAATAGAGACTTGGAGAGCTTGTGAAGAGGCTAAGCCTTGGCCTCAGGGAAAATTTTAAGGTTGGAAAATTATCTTGAAGTTTAAAAACATTGGCAAATCTCATTAGTCCCTAATATGCAAAATATAAAATGTTAATTGATGTATTTGTAAAATTATTCAAATTTAAAATTATTTTATATATACTCTTTATAAAATGCTAGTGATTTTTAAGGTAAAATAATTTTATATTGTAAAATTTGGGCAAATCATTTTTATAAAAAATGGAAATTGGCGAATCTTTTTTTTCAAAAAATCATGGAAAACTAGCCCACCTACGAATATTAGCCCCTAAAATTTTCTATGCTTGGCCTTGAGCTTGCTTATGAGTTGGAGATTGAATTTGCTAAGTGTTGGGATTGTTATAGAGAGAACAAGCATTGTAATTTCATCTTGATTTTCTAGATTAATACAATACAGATAGTAGGGGTTTTGAGTTGTGGCTTTCATTGGATAAATATTGTGTTATGTGCCATTAATGTTATTCCTCTTGTCAATTATTGTTTTTTTCAATCTGTATGTGCTTCCACAGTAAAGAGTAGAAGTATATTCTTGTCTCTTGTTTTAGTATATTACATGATCTTGTGAATCTACAAGATTTTCTACATGGTATCGGAGCTGGATTGTTTTTTGGGCCGTGAGTTTTCAGAGCAGATATGAATATTTTTGTTTAATTTTTTCAGAAAAAATAGAATATATGGATTCCTTGTGAAAAAATAAAAAAAATCAAAAAACAAATTGATCGAATTAGAGTTCGGATGAGGGAGATATCACTGATTTAAAATTATCTCTTTTTCTAGAAAATTTCGTGACAATGGGACAAAGGAAGATATGGTGAGCCTTACTCTTCTTAGACTCCCAAAGAGTTGGCATAGTTATCAGGACTTTGCCAATGGTCGAGAGAAGCTTCCAGATTGGGAACGACTGTGGTCATATTTCATGCAGGAGGAGATCAGGAGGAACACTAGAGATGGGACATATTCCAAGGAAGTGGAAGAGGATTGTGCCTTAGCGAGTAAGGAAAAGTGGGCCAAGGGAAAGAAGTCCCAAGGTGAGGAGGGCAGGAAGAAGACGGACTTGATGAAATTCAAGTGTTTTCACTGTCATGAGCATGTGCACTATGCCAAGGACTGCCCATAGAAGAAAGCAAGCAAGAATGAGCCGACATTAGCGGCAATAGGTGAGGCTCTAGCTTCACAATTCAAACTTGATTTTAGTCTCATTGCATGCATGGTTGGCACTGCCATGGGAGGCATGTGGTATCTTGATAGTGGTTCCTCATTCCATATGAGGGGGAATAGAGATCTCTTTAGTGATTTTGAGGAGAAAGACCTCAAGCAGAGCATAGTGTTTGGAGATGACAAGAGGTATAGAGCTATCGGGATTGGTACGATTACCTTTCAGAGGGAGTCTAGGTCCCCTCTCAGGATCATAGACGTGATGTATATTCCAGGACTAAAGAAGAATCTTGTTTCATTTGTGGTATTAGAAGACCGTGGATATGATGTGTTTTTTAGTAAGGGAAAGGTTTTCCTTAGACACATCACCACAGGACAGGTGAAACAAATTGGTGCATGGGTCAAGAACCTATATGCTCTTGAGTTTCAAGATGCATGCAAATCCTTGAGGATCAAGGCAAAGGTTAGAGACTTGGTGGTTGAGAGGGAGAGTAAATTACCTCTCAACATGCAGCCCCAGAAGAAGCCTTTGAAGCAGCTTCAGGAAGTTGTGGAGCAGCCACAACTAGAGAAGTTGACAAGAGACCGAGTGAAGAGATCCATTTAATTAGAGAAGAAGCAGTCGTAGACAATTGTGGAGCAGCCACAATTAGAGAAGCCAAGAGGAGACCGAGTGGAGGCATCCATTCATGTAGATACCTCTAGTAGGGGGGAATTTCGAGCCAAGTGGGCAGAGAGATCACATACATCCATACCTCTAGGTGAGAGGTGGGGCGATTTGAAGTGATAGTCCCAAGAGGGCTAAAATTAGGCAGGGTCCATTGAGTGGTTTTATCTAATGGATTGTACCTTGCTAAAGGAGCCCAAAGTACATAGTAGTGGGAGGAATCAGTGGGATTGATGTAGTCAGAGATCAAAGTGATAGAGGCTAGAGCAATCAGATATTGAAGAAGTGTAGAGAGGGTTGACAACAGTGCAGAAAGGTAGATTCAATAGAAGCATGGAGTTTTTAGTCAAAAGAGGAAATAATATTCAGATAATTTGATGACAAAGGCATCACTCTGATTCAAGTTGGATGTTTTTTATTTCTAGAGTTGCTGGAGCAACAACACTAGAGAGAAGTGTTGCATGCAGAACATTCCAAAGGTTTAGGATCGGGATCGAGGTGAATTACTTTCTTGTTGAGAGAGTGATCCGGATTTAAACAGGAACGCAACAAATTACAAAGATAACCATATACACAAAGATGCAACGGAAATAATACCTCATTTCATTAATGGAAAATACTGAAATATGCTTACAACCAGAAATGGAAATAAACCAGCTAGGGCGATGGTAGCTTATCTCTGAGAAGAGATGTGGCGGCTACATGCCTCTGAACTGTGTTACAATGAGGCTCAAAGGCCTATTTATTATTGAGAAACAATGGAAAACCTTTCACATCTCGAAACCTAACCCTAGAAGATGAAACGCCAAATTTTGGGCCCCGTTTGGGTAAATTGGTACATCAATTTCCCGGGGTCGTAACTTTGTCATACGATCTCCATTTGACGGGTACAATAGCTCGTTAGAAAGATCTATCCGAGAACTACCACTTTGGGAGAAAACATCTATCCATGGACCCATGTTGCCCCTGATTTCCCAAAAAACATTGTTTAGGGCCTTAAAATGGCTCCGGAAGTTTAGGACCTGAAAAACTACCAAAAATAGTAAACTGTGCTACAATTTAGGAAACTGAAAATGCTGAAAGAGACAGTTGTGGGGGTCCAAATGGGATAGGTGGGTGGCCACCAACATCCACCTGGATCATTCCTCCCCCCTTAGGAAGCAATGGTCCCCATTGCGTTGAGTTCATCCATGAGATGAGGAAGCTTCTGCTGATCTGGGTCTCTGGTGAGCTATCTTGCAATCTCTGATGTGTCCAGAAATGGTGGGAAGCATGGTCGACAATGGTCCGCATTGAACACTCGGTGCAAGGAAAGGAATGGGGGAATGTTGTGCTTCAAAGCATTGTTTCCGATAGCCTTGGTATTGGTGTAAGGACCATGTCAAAGTTGTCTGAGTTTCTGATGGGTTCTAGTAAGGCGTTCTCTCTGCAGATGTAACCAAACTTTGTTGCCCACCTGAAACTTATGTGGTACCCCTATTAGTGAGGAGAAGTTGTTCCTCTGTTCTGTCATGACCGTATCCCTTTGTTGTTGCTGCTGCGTGGAGGAACCCTTTGTAGGGGTCATGGATGTAGCAACGATCTTCCCCTTACTTTGGGAGTGAACCAGACAAATGAATTTCCTGGTCTGGGAGATGAGCTTGCTGCCTTTCTTAGTAGTGATCAAAGAGGTGGCAGTAGGTGGGGCTACCTCTGGTATCCTGTATAATGAATTACTCAAAGAAATAATGACAGCACGAGGCCTTGACTCATACATAGCATGTCGCCTCCACAAGTATGGCTGGCCTAATAATACATCACAAACATCCAGAGGTGTAACATCACACAATACCTCGTCTGTGAATGGTTTGATGCTGTAGGGAAGGTGGCACTGCTTGCGAACTTTGAGATCTCATCCTTTATGAAGCCACCTGATACTGTACGGCTGCGGGTGTGGTGTAGTCGGTAGGCCCAACCGCTTCGCGACCTCTGCTAAAATGAGGCTCTTTTGGCTGCCACTCTCGACAATGAATTGCAGCGGTGAACCCTTCACCCACATCTGTGAGTGAAAAAGACGCTCCCCTTCCTCTGGATTTTCGAGCTCATTTTTCTGGATCTTGGCAGTGGCAATAGTGGCGTTGGGATCCACATCAATGATTTGCTTCCCTTTTCCATTCCCCTTGTCAGGTTTTGGCTCAGGGTCGGAACATGCATCTAATTCAGAAGCCTTCAACTCAGCCATCAGTGACTGCTTGGTCCGACACTCACTTGTGTTATGAGTGGGACTCTTGTGGAACTCACACCACTTTCCTGTGTACTTATTCGGCTTCGTGATGTTGTTCTTTTCTTGCGGCTTCGACGGGTTGTCTTGGGTCACCCCACCTTGGCTTTGTCCTTTGGGCTTCGGATTTGTAGATCCAAAGTCTCGCTTCTTCTATTTGAACTTTTGCTCGATTTTGACAGCGTATCGGTATGCCGTGCCGAGCAAGGAGATGTTTAGGAACTCCATCTCTTCCTGGATGTATCTATGTAGCCACGGTATTTGAGTACCAGATGCAGCTCAGAATCTTTGACCCAACTGTGTGCGAAGGGTATGAAAATTTTTTGTGAACTCCGACACATCTTAGTCTCGTCCCTGCCGCAGTGTGGTCTATCTAATGTATTTATCCTCGTAGCTTTTGACAGGGTAGTACTGCTCCTTGATGGCATCCCTGAAGTCATTCCAAGTGGGTGTGACTGAAAATAGTGAGCTTGTACTTTCATCCTTCTGCTCGCAGTAGGTTTCCCACCAGTCCTTGATGTGGGGGGCTGCTTTGAGAAGAGCACAATCTTTTCCCGACTTGAAAATTGATGAACAGAAAAATACCCTTCTAGCAGATTTAACCATTTATCTACCGCATCTACGTCTATTTTACCCTTGAAGATGGGGATTTCAAAATTCACTTGTACCTTAAACGGTGTGGCGTTTCCAGAGTAGCTACTGGAAGTCGATGCATCACTTCTGGGTAGCCGCTAAAGGATCTGGGCAAAGCTGTCCATCATCGCGTTCTGTTGTCGCTCGAGGGCTTCTTAAAGCAAGATTTTGATAGGATCTCCTGCCCCCTCATCTTTCTTCTCATCTTCCATGGGAGGTTTTCGAGATTTGCGGGGCTGGTCTTGCAAAGGTTCGACCAGTTCAAGCCCTAACCCTTTATATCCTGACCTCGTTGGGGACATGCAAAGAAAAACAGAGAAAAAGCAGACTGCTCTGATACCACTGATCCAGATTTAAACAGGAACGCAACAAATTACTGAGATAACCATATACACAAAGATGCAGCGGAAATAATACTTCATTTCATTAATGGAAAATACCGAAATATGCTTACAACCAGAAATGGAAATAAACCAGCTAGGGAGATGGTAGCTTATCTCTGAGAAGAGATGTGGTGGCTACATGCTTCTGAACTGTGTTACAATGAGGCTCGAAGGCCTATTTATTGTTGAGAAACAATGGAAAACCTTTCACATCCTGAAACCTAACCCTAGAAGATGAAACGCCAAATTGTGGGCCCCGTTTGGATAAATTGGTACATCAATTTCCCGAGGTCGTAACTTTGGCATACGATCTCCGTTTTATGCGTACAATAGCTCGTTAGAAAGATCTATACGAGAACTACCACTTTTGGAGGCAACATCGATCCATGGACCCATGTTGCCCCATATTTCCTAAAAAACGTCGTTTAGGGCCTCAAAACGGCTTCGGAAGTTCAGGGCTTGAAAAACTGCTAAAAGTAGTAAACTGTGCTACAATTTAGGAAACTAAAAATGCTAAAAGAGACAGTTGTGGGGGTCCAAATGGGATATGTGGGTGGCCACCAACATCCACCTGGATCATAGAGAGTCTTGAAAATAGCAACAAGAAATGTTAAAAATAGAATCCATAAATTCTAGTTTAATTTGTCCTTGAATTAAACTGAGAATTAAAATCGAATTTTATTCTCATTGCAACTTGTAATAGTTAACTAGAGTGAGTAGACTTAGTTAACTTAGGAATTTCAAGTTGGAATTCTTTCTGAAGTCATATATATGTTCTCCCTATATTATAGGGGTCTAGGATGAGTTAAGTATGAGTGGAAATTATTTAACTTAGTTTATTGAGTTAAGTTCATTTAAATTAGTTCCAAATTGTTTGAGGAACTAATAGTGAGTTAACAATTAGTTGGTGCATTAGCACACTCAACTAGTGTTACTCTAGTTAATTGAAGATTCCCTCATCATAAACTCATGCATGTTGATTCTGAGAAAGACCCATTTGAGACTAGAGTGCAGGGAAAGTGTACTATTTGTTTTATATTTTTCTAAGTTGCACTGTTAGTGGATGCATTCAGAAACTGATCCTTAAGGGATTACATAGTTCTTATAGGCTTTATTTCCCTTTAAATACAATCTATCCTCCATAGGAATTTTGCATTGGAATAGAGACTTAAAGAGCTTGTGAAGAGCCTAAGATTCGTCCTTGAACTTTCTTATGAGTTAGAGATTGAATTTGTTGAGTGCTGGGATTGTTCTACAGAGAACAAGAATTGTAATTTCATCTTGATTTTCCAAATTAATACAATACATATAGTAGGGGTTTTGAGCTGTGGCTTTCCCCAGATAAATATTGTGTTATGTGCCATTGATATTCTCCTCTTGTCGATTATTGTTTTACTCAATCTTTATGTGCTTCCGCTGTAAAGAGTAGAATAATATTCTTATCTCTTGTTTTAAGAGATTACATGAGCTTGTGAATCTACAAGATTTTCTACATTCTTCTATTTGGTGGAGGAAAGCCTCATAACCGAGGAAGGGGAAGCAGGATCCAGTGCAACCATGTTTGTCTACTGGTTAGGAAAGGGATATGTTAACACAATGGGTGAAACAGATGACTGAAGGAATTGATTAAAATCTGCCTAATGTGGACAGTCCCAAGTGAAATGATCCTCATTACATATTAAGCAAGGATAACGAGGTTTCCCTTTTTATTCAGGGGATTGGTTATTTTGTTTTTCCTATGGAGGATTATCTTTCTTCTTATTTCCTTTTCCTTTCTTCTTACTTCCTAGTTGCTGAGATTTTCCCTTCATGGATTGGATGACATTAATTTCAAAAGTAGAAGTCACAGGAGTAGTGGAGGATGGGTTTTGGGAAACCACAACAAGAGATGAACTAGATGGTTTACTCACTGACTGTTGGCTAGTAGAACCAATCATGTCATCAACTACATGTGATTCTTTACCGAGAGGTTATGGAACAATATTGGAAGGTCTCGGAGAAGTTGGTATTTTATCATAGAGCATGTCGGATTATGTATAAATAAGATCTGGATATTGGGCATGAGAAATTACTTGGTCTTTGGTCACAACTCCGCCCTTAGCAACGTCTTTAGTGATGGTTGCTAAAAAATACTTAGTGAACCATTCATATAATAATTGATTAGGAATGTAGGTCCTGACCAAACGACGAAGATGTTGCCACTCATGAATGTGATCAGAAATGTGGATGGAATCAGATTGTTTCAAATTGGTCAAAAGTTTAGTTCCGGTCTCATATCAATTGGGCAGCTAAAAATGGGTTAACAACGTGGTCGCTAAGGCACGCAATTGTTAAATGAAGCTTGCGGTAATTCAATATACCACTTTGTTGCCATACCAGTAAGTGTCTACTGGAAAAGTTGTAAACGGATTGAATCATCATTTAAAGAGTTCAATGAACACCATAAATGATATTTCATAGCATGTGTAGATGAGTCTTCTCCAAGATTTCCATTGAACGTTCGCATATCAGTTAGAAATTTTGTAGGAATGACCAGTCACCAAGGAGGGTGACAAATGGTATCATTTCTAAGTTGGGTAAGATAGGGAAATTCAAGTGTTTCCACAAATGACAATTGCCTATTAAATTTTGGTGGAGGGTATCCTGGGCAAGATGGAATAGCTTGAGTAACATATATTTGTCCTCCTAGATAAGGAGGATTTTTATAGCCCGGATAAACATAACCTTGTTTCCCAGTTCCAAGATATCCTTGAAAGGGTTGAAATAGTTGGGTTTGAATTTGATGACCTTGGTAAGGCATTTGAGGAATACCTTGATATGGTTTCCCTAAGGGATTTTGCATCATCCCTACATAAGGTTGGTATCATTCCTATGAGAGGGAACTCTCATTGGTTAGGAGTAGGAATAGGAGTGTACATGCCTTACTTATCGATGGTTGGCTTGGCGATGGCATAGGCAGTGCAATATCTGATATATTTCCTAACATCCTATCAAATTTTTGGCTAATAATTTTTTTTTTTAGTACGACCATGGTTTTCTCCACAAAAAAGTGTCTTGCAACCTGACTATAGTGTGCCTCCCAAATCATCTTTGCATGCTTTCATGAAGGAACAAAAAGGTGGCCCAAGTAGCATAATAATGCATCATGGAGGTGGAAATTAGGAACATGCTTGCCATCCACTAGAATCTAGTATGTGAAGGTTAATTCTGAATCATTTGTTGTATATTTGCAGCCATCTCGAGGTCTCATGGCCACAAGAGTTGAGAACAGTATTTAGTGTTGCAACTTGGGGCTGATTGAGGCTATTTGCAAGATGATTGGTGTTTCCCTTTTTTTATTTAAGGTTCAAGTGGAATTGATGTAGATATGTAGACCACTTCTGATGGAGATCATTCTGTAACTTCCCTTGTGTCTGTATAAACTTAAGAGATTAGTGATTAGTGTGTATGACCGTCTCCTTCCCAAGAATATAGTTCTTCCATTGTCGACAAGCCTGAACGATGGAATACATCTCTTTATCATAGGTGGGGTACTTCCAAATTGTATCATAAAGTGTCTCACTATGATAGGCCACTCGATGCCCATGTTGGGTGAGGACTACACCAATAGCATAATTAAATGTGTCTGTCTCAATTTCAAATGGCTACTACAGGTCTGGCATTGTGAGTACCATTGCACAACAGAGGCAACACTTCAACTCAATGAACACATTTTGTTGGGACTCAGACCATGAAAAATTTACTTTCTCTCCACCCCTGGTAATCTAACTCAAAGGCCAAGTGATATGGGAGAATCCCAACACGAACCTCCGATAAAAATTTACAAGGCCCAAAAGGTTGCAAAGCTTTGTTAGAGGTGTCAGGGTTAGATAATCTCGAATGACTTGGATCTTAGTTAGATCCACATGCATGCCTTGCTCATAAATGATGTAACCCAAATATTGGACCTAGCTCTTGCCAAAGGTGGATTTATAAATGTGTTGCAAGCTTTCTTCCCAACTCTTGTTGAAGATGAGGATGTCATCCAGATAAACAACCACAAATAAGTTGGTGAAGGGACACAAGATTTCATCCATTAGCCTCATAAAAGTAGCAGGGGAATTTGTCAACCTGAAGGGCATAACCAACCATTCTAAAAGGCCTTCCTTGGATTTGAAGGTGGCCTTGCATACATCTATGGGATCTATTGGAACCTGGTGATAGCCAGACATTAGATTAATATTGTTGAAATAATTTCCCCCTTGAGTTGGTCCAGAAGGTCATAAATCTGTGGGATTGGATACCTGTTCCTAATAATGATTTTGTTTAGTGCCTAATAATCAATGTAGAACCTCCAGGTCCAATCCTTCTTCTGTACAAGTACAATCAGGCTTCCACAAGGTGACGAACTTGGTCGGATGTGCCCTTTTTGCAGAAACTCCTAGACTTTCCATTTGATCTCTTCATTTTCCAGAATGGAGTAGTGATATATCTGCCCATTGGGTAGGGGTGCTTAAGGAGTCGTATTAATCGAATGCTTGCCTGAAAATGCAAGGGTACCCCTATGGGTGAGGAGAAGATGTCCATGTATTCTTCCATGACCTTATCCACCTGCATATGTTGCATGGAGGAACCCTTCCCTAGAGCCATGGATGTGGCCACGATATTCCCCTAACTTTGAGAGCGAATCAGAAAGAAAAATATTTTCCTGGTCTCGGAGATGAAATTATTGCATTTCTTAATAGAGATCAAAGAAATGGCGGTAGGCAGGGATACCTTTGGTATCATGTGTATCTTATTTCCGAAATAAATAATAACATTTCTAGGCCTAGACTTATACACAACATGACACTTCCATAAGTAAGGTTAGACTAATAATACATAATAGACTTCAAGAGGAGAAACATCACACAATACCTCATCAGTGAAGGGATTGATGTTGTAGGGAAGTCAACGTTGTTGGCTGATGCGGAGATCTCGTCCTTGGTGAAGCCACTCGGTGATGTACGGTTGTGGGTGTGGTATGGTCCATTGGCCCAACTGCTTCATTGTTGATTTGGGGTAGCATCGGATGTGCTATAGCCACGAAATTTGGTGGAGAGGCTAAGGCACATGAGATCTCCAATAACAAGAAAGGGTTTGGGTAGATTCTAAACAGTTTGAGAGATTTTAAAATAATTAATATTTTTAATGGAGTCCCTAAGTCTTAACTTAGGGAAATTAAAATATTAATGTGAATTAATATAAAACTGTGTTAGAATGGTCCAAAAGTCATGGATCCAAATAGATCTAATCTTAGCTGTTGATTAGGGACTTAATCTCGGTTGTTGATCTATCAACGAGAAAAGTATAAGAGGAGGCTTG
This sequence comes from Pinus tabuliformis, assembly GCA_031772625.1. Taxonomy (NCBI): domain Eukaryota; kingdom Viridiplantae; phylum Streptophyta; class Pinopsida; order Pinales; family Pinaceae; genus Pinus; species Pinus tabuliformis. Next base: position 721,217,986 of record CM062817.1, on the reverse strand, counting down.
AGGGTCACTTGGAGAACACACCAAGAGATCAATATTTTGACTTTTTGGGACTAGGTTTGCTGAGAAAGTTGAGAGAGTGATTTGGAGTTGTAGCTAAGGGGTAGTGAATATAGAAGCAGAGAGGCAGAGATAGTGTTGGGAGGATTAGCGCAGCAGCCAGGAAAGTTGACACAGAGGGAAGAAGCCGGAACTGTCGAGAACAACCGAAACTACCGGGAATAGTCAGAACTGTTGAGAACTACCAGAACTGCTGGGAAAGTTGACATAGAGGGCAGATTCTGTAACTGTCAGGAACATCTGGAACTTCCAGGAACTTCTGAGAAAGTTGACGTAGAGGGCAAAAGCTGGAACTTCCAGGAACAACTAGAACTACCGGGAACTACTGGAATTGTGGGGAAAGTTGATGTAGAGGACAAAAGAGGTTGACACAGTCCCTAGAGGGTGACATTGGGGTTTTTCATCAGGAAGATTGGAGCTGAGGAGCTGCCGGAGTGTTTATCTGGGGTTTCAGCTGGAACATTTGTCTCCGAAGGAGAGGTGCTACTGCCGAGATTTCTCTGTTGGGTGAGCCAGATTTGGCACCCAGATTGTATTCTGAAACTGCTTAATAAATCAAACCCTCAGATAGCTGCACCAATTTTCCTGCATTGGGTTTTTCTAGGGACATTAGTCCAAAAATAAAAGTGTCATTTGTGTGCTTGTTTTTGTTTCCTTTAGTTGATGATCTGTAATGTGTTGAAAATGTACTTGTGTTTATTTTTAGTATTTACATGTTAAATAACTTGTTAATTAATCAGAACAAGTAGGAAGGAATAAATCAAAAAGTACATAGAGGGTTTATAATTGTTAGACTTAGAAACTTCAACATGGTATCAGAGCATGGTTGCAGATCACAGGAGAACTGAGGACATCAGTTGAGCAGAGCAGCATTAGGAGAAAACAGTTGTCCCAGGTGACAGAAGCTGTTCCTAGTAGAAAAATAGTAAAGAAGGTGTGACACGGTTCCTGCATCATAAAGTTCAGGCTAAGAAGAGGCTGTGCAGAGATTGAGGGAGGCAAAGACAGGCTCACGTAGAGGCTAGGAGGGATGACGCAGTTGGCCTAGGGAGCCAGTTTTTCGGTGTTGGGACTGTGTAGAGTCTAGGAGCTCTCACCTTCAGGTTGTTGGGGTTTAGGAGGCTATGGATAAGTTGCAGAGTGGAGTTGGTGGGGTACTCTTGTCAGAATAGTACCTAACAGGGTAAGGCCAAGGAGGAGGGAGTTGCTACCGAGGGTTTCTAGCTGAGAAATTTGGGTCAGTGGTGTGGTTGCACAAACAATCAAAGTAGGGGGCATCTCGACATCGGCATAAGGATTTCCAGGAGGGAAATCAAGGCTCAGAGGGAGTCACATCGAGAACTTCCAGGAGGGAAGTAGAAGAGCAGTGGAATGGCACTAAATGGAGTAAGAGACCAGGATAGACTGGACGGAGCCTCAAACTTCATAGTCTGGAAAGCCAAAATCTTATTTGTACTTGACGGAAATTGTGTCAAGCACTTCACCTTGAAGTTGATAACAGTCCCAATTGACCTAGCTGACAATGACAGGTATGGGGAAGAAATGGCAAGGGCCAAGAGTGTCATTCTTGACAGGTTCAAGGATCATATAGTACCACATATTTCCGAGAAGAATATGGAACGGGAGATGTGGGAGGCCCTAACAAAGTTGTATCAGCATACTTCCGTGTAGCCCGAAGATGCTCCTAGAAAATCAGTTGCAGTCATACCAAATGCAAAAGGGAGAACAGATCGACACCTTCCTTGGTCAATTGAAGGAGATCTGAGATCAACTGACTTCCATAGGGGCCACACCAGATCCAAAGTTGATGGTGAGAACAGTCCTGAATGCAGTCTCAGAAGATTGGGAGGTGTTTTTCCAAGGCATTTTGGGTAGGGCGACCCTTCCAGATTGGGAGGAAATGTGGGCGACTCTTCGCTAATAAGAGATCAAAAGGGTGACCAAGACGTGAAGCAGTAGCAAGGGGATCAGAATCAAGAAGGAGGAGGAGGTGGATGTTGCCTTAGCATCTAAGGGTAAGCAAGAAAAGTGAAAGAAGAAGGACCTCTCCAAGGTAAAATTCTTCCCCTTTGGGGAGCTGGGTCATTATGTGACCCAGTGTCCAAGGAAGAAGAGCAAGGGAGAGGCTTCTAAGACTAAGGCAGCACCAACAAGGGCGGAGAAGGAAGTGGAGGCAGACGATGGATGTGCCATGAGTGTGCACACACCACTTGAATGAAAGTGGGGAGACATCGAGATGTAGTCAAGAGGACTACAGAGGATGAGGGGTAGGATCCTCAAGGTACCCAACCTCTTGGATTATACCTGGCTACGGGAGCCCTGAATAGGAGTAGTAGGACTGGCGGATATCGGTAGAGATGGATGAGTATGGAGCGGCATAGAGAGCTACAGTGCAGGATTCGTAAGACAGTGCGAGGCTAGAAAGCTACAATAGTGCGAGAGGCAAGGGAGTGTTGAACCAGTACAGGATGGCATAGAGAGGTGTTCAACGGTGCGAGATGTAGGGAGTTGTTGCAGCAACATAGACATTAGAGAGGGAGCACTTGTCAGTGATAAAGGGAGCTTCAGCATCGAGAGTGTCTCTAGACTGAAAAATATGTTAGATTTGGGAGATCAGTTACTTACTTCTCAGTAACTAAGTTGTAGTGTAGCAATTAGTAGTGGCGGCGCTATAGGCAACACGATGCAGCATGATGAGAGGGGATGCAGTGCAGACACAATAGTGGCAGTGGCAGGGTCATGGGAAACATCATAGATGCAAAGGGAGTTGTCATATAGATGCAGCAGTGGCAGTGGAAGAGCCATGGGTGGCAGCATGGGATGCAACAATATAGATGATGGGTAGTATGCCTAGCATCAGGGACCGATGCGAGGTGATCAAAGGAATACTGAGTGAGGAGTATTGCTCTAGCATAGTCCTCGCTAAGAGGAGTGTTGACTTGGGGTAGCATCGGATGTGATCTAGCCACAAAATTTGGGGGAGAGGCTAAGGCACATGAAATCTCCAATACCCAGAAAGGGTTTGGGCAGATTCTAAACAGTTTGGGAGATATTAAAATAATAATTATTTTTAATGGAGTCCCTAAGTCTAAAATTAGGGAAATTAAAATATTAATGTGAATTAATATAAAACTATGTTAGAATGGTCCAAAAGTGATGGATCAAGCCAGATCTAATCTTAGCCATTGATTAGGGACTTAATCTCAGTCGTTGATCTCTCAATGAAAAAAGTATAAGAGGAGGCTTGAGGGTCACTTGGGGAACACACCAAGAGATCAAGATTTCAACTTTTTGGGGCTGGGTTTGCTGAGAAAGTTGAGAGAGTGATCTAGAGTTGCAGCTAAGGGTAGTGAATACAGAAGAAGAGAGGTAGAGGTAGTGCTGGGAGGATTAGTGCAACAACCGGGAAAGCTAACAAAGAGGGCAGAAGCCAGAACTACCGGGAATTGCCAGGAAAGCTGACGCAGAGGGTAGAAATCGGAACTATCGGGAACAGCCAAAACTGCCAGGAACTGTCAGAATTGCTGGGAACTGCCGGGAAAGTTGATGTAGAGGGCAGAAGACACAACTTCTGGGAACTGCTGGAATTGCCGGGAAAGCTGACATAGAGGGGAAAAGCTGGAAATGCCGGAACTGCCGGGAAAGATGATGTAGAGGGCAGAAGAGACCGACATAGTCCCTAGAGGATGATGTTGGGGTTTTTCATGGGGAAAATTGGAGCTGAGGAGTCTCTGGAGTGTTTATCCGGGGTTTCATCTGGAGCATCTGTCTCCGAAGGAGAGGTACTACTGTCGAGATTTTTCTTTATTGGGTGAGTTAGATTTGGCACCCAGATTGTATTCTAAAACTACTTAATAAATCAAACCCTCAGATAGTTGCATCGGTTATTTTGGCTCTCATTTCCATAAGGAATTGCAGTGGTGAACCCTTCACCCAAATCTATGAGTGGAAGAGACGCTTCCACTTCTCTAGATATTTGAGCTCAATACTTTGGATCTTGGTGGTGGAAACAGTGGTTTTGGGCTCTGCATCAATAATATACTTCCTTGTGTCATTCCCCTTATTGTGTTTTGACTCAGATTCAGAACATGCATCTAACTTTGAACCCTTAAGCTCGGCCACCAGTGACTGCTTGGCTCGACACTCACTTGTGTTGTGAGTGGGGCTCTTATGGAACTCACAACACTTTCCTATGTACTTACTTTTATTTGTGGTGTTGTTTTTTTCTTGCGGCTTCGATAGGTTGTCCTGGGTCACCCTGCCTTGACTTTGTCCTTTGTTTTGTGGTTTGGGGGCACCTTTCCCTTGCTTCAGATTTGCAGATCCAAAGTCTCACTTCTTCTGTTTAAAATTCTGCTCAATCTTGACAGAGTATCGTTAGGCGGTGTCAAGCAAGGATATGTCCAAGAAATCCATCTCGTCCTGGATGTATTTGTGTAGACAACTGCAGTACTTGAGTAATTCATGCCGCTCAAAATAATTGATACCCAACTTCATGCAAAGGGTATGAAAAATATTTGTGAACTTCAACACATCTTGGTCCCTTCCTTGTTGTAGTGTGGTCGACTTTATGTGCTTATCTTCATAGCTCCCAAAAGGGTAATTGATCCGGATTTAAGTAGGAACGCAATAGATTACAGAGATAACCATAAATACAGAGATGCGATAACCATAAAAACAGAGATGCAGCGGAAATAATACTTCATTTCATTACTGTAAAATACTGAAATATGTTTACAAACAGAAATGGAAAGAAACCAGCTAGGGCGATGGTAGCTTATCTCTGAGAAGAGATGTGGCGGCTACATGCCTCTGAACTGTTCCGAACTGAGTTACAATGAGGCTCGAAGGCCTATTTATTGTTGAGAAACAATGGAAAACCCTTCACATCCCGAAACCTAACCCTAGAAGATGAAACGCCAAATTGTGGGCCCCGTTTGGGTAAATTGGTACATCAATTTCCCGGGTCGTAACTTTGGCATACAATCTCCGTTTGACGCGTATGATAGCTCGTTAGAAAGATCTATCCGAGTACTACCACTTTGGGAGGCAACATCAGTCCATGGACTCATGTTGCCCCAGATTCCCAAAAAAATGTCGTTTAGGGCCTCAAAACGGCTCCGGAAGTTCAGGACCCGAAAAACTGCTAAAAATAGTAAATTGTGCTACAATTTAGGAAACTGAAAAGACTGAAAGAGACAGTTGTGGGGGTCCAAATGGGTTTGTGGGTGGCCACCAACATCCACCTGGATCATTCCTCCCCCCTTAGGAAGCAATGGTCCCCATTGCGTTGAGTTCCTCCATCTGCTGAACTTGTCCTACAATCTCTGATGTGTCCAGTGATGGTGGGAAGCATGGTCGACGATGGTCCACATTGAAAATTTGGTGCAGGCGAAGGAATGGAGGAATGATGTGCTCCAAAGCATTGTTCCCCATAGCCTTGGTACTGCTGTAAGGACCATGTCGGAGTGGTCTGAGCTTCTGATGGGTTCTGGTAAGGCGTTCTCTCTGCAGATGCAACCAAAATTTGTTGCCCACTTGAAGCTTATGTGGTACCCTTGTGGGTGAGGAGAAGTTGTTCCTGTGTTTTGTCATGACCGTATCCCTTTGTTGCTGCCGCTGCGTAGAGGAACCCTTTGCAGGGGTCATGGATGTAGCAACAATCTTCCCCTTACTTTTGGAGTGAACCAGACAGATGAATTTCCTGGTCTGTGATATGAGCTTGCTGCCTTTCTTAGCAGTGATCAAAGATGTGGCAGTAGGTGGAGCTACCTCTGGTATCCTGTATAATGAATCACCCAAAGAAATAATGACAGCGCGAGGCCTTGACTCATACACAGCATGTCGCCTCCACAAGTATGGCTGGCCTAGTAATACATCACAAACATCCAGAGGTGTAACATCACATAATACCTCGTCGGTGAAGGGCTTGATGCTGTAGGGAAGGCGGCACTGCTGGCGAACTTTCAGATCTCGTCCTTCGTGAAGCCACCCGATACTGTACGGCTGCGGATGCGGTGTAGTCGGTAGGCCCAACCGCTTCACGACCTCTGCTGAAACCAGGTTCTTTTGGCTACCACTGTCGACAATGAATCGCAGCGGTGAACCCTTCACCCACATCTGTGAGTGGAAAAGACGCTCCCCCTCCTCTGGATCTTCGGGCTCATTTTTCTTGACCTTGGCGGTGGCAACAGTGGCACTGGGATCCGCATCAATGATCTGCTTCCCTTTGCAATTCCCCTTGTCGGGTTCTGGCTCAGGGTCAGAACATGCATCTGATTCGGAAGCCTTCAACTCAGCCACCAGCGATTGCTTGGTCCGACACTCACTTGTGTTATGAGTGGGACTCTTGTGGAACTCACACCACTTTCCTGTGTCCTTCTTCGGCTTCATGGTGTTGTTCTTTTCTTGCGGCTTCGACGGGTTGTCTTGGGTCACCCCGCCTTGGCTTTGTCCTTTGGGCTTCGGATTTGCAGATCCAAAGTCTCGCTTCTTCTGTTTAAACTTTTGCTCGATTTTGACAGCGTATCGGTATGCTGTGCCGAGTGAGGAGATGTTCAAGAACACCATCTCTTCCTGGATGTATCTGTGCAGGCAGCCACGGTATTTGAGCACCAGATGCAGCTCAGAATCTTTGATACCCAACTGTGTGCGAAGGGTATGAAAAATGTTTGTGAACTCCGGCACATCTTGGTCTCGTCCCTGCCGCAGTGTGGTCCATTTGATGTATTTGTCCTCATAGCTTCCGACAGGGTAATACTGCTCCTTGATGGCATCCCGGAAGTCATTCCAAGTGGGTGCAGCTGAAAACAGTGAGCCTGTACTTTCATCCTTCTGCTCGCAGTAGGTTTCCCACCAGTCTTTGACGTGGGGGGCTGCTTTGAGAAGAGCGAAAACAATCTTTTCCCGACTTGAAAATTCATGAACAGAAAAATACCCATCTAGCAGATTTAACCATTTGTCTACGGCATCTGCGTCTATTTGACCCTCGAAGATGGGGATTTCAAAATTAACTTGTACCTTAAACGGCGTGGCGTTTCCAGAGTCGCTTTTGGAAGTCGATGCGTCGCCTCTGGGTAGCCGCTGAAGGATCTGCGCAAAGCTATCCATCATCGCGTTCCTTTGCCGCTCGAGCGCTTCTTCGAGCAAGATTTTGATAGGATCTCCTGCCCCCTCGTCTTTCTTCTCATCTGCCATGGGAGGCCGTCGGGATTTGCGAGGCTGGTCTTGCAAAGGTTCGACCAGTTCAAGCCCTAATTCCTTATATCCCGACCTCGTTGGGGACATGCAAAGAAAAACAGAGAAAAAGCAGACCGCTCTGATACCACTGATCCGGATTTAAGTAGGAACGCAATAGATTACAGAGATAACCATAAATACAGAGATGCGATAACCATAAAAACAGAGATGCAGCGGAAATAATACTTCATTTCATTACTGTAAAATACTGAAATATGTTTACAAACAGAAATGGAAAGAAACCAGCTAGGGCGATGGTAGCTTATCTCTGAGAAGAGATGTGGCGGCTACATGCCTCTGAACTGTTCCGAACTGAGTTACAATGAGGCTCGAAGGCCTATTTATTGTTGAGAAACAATGGAAAACCCTTCACATCCCGAAACCTAACCCTAGAAGATGAAACGCCAAATTGTGGGCCCCGTTTGGGTAAATTGGTACATCAATTTCCCGGGGTCGTAACTTTGGCATACAATCTCCGTTTGACGCGTATGATAGCTCGTTAGAAAGATCTATCCGAGTACTACCACTTTGGGAGGCAACATCAGTCCATGGACTCATGTTGCCCTAGATTCCCAAAAAAATGTCGTTTAGGGCCTCAAAACGGCTCCGGAAGTTCAGGACCCGAAAAACTGCTAAAAATAGTAAATTGTGCTACAATTTAGGAAACTGAAAAGACTGAAAGAGACAGTTGTGGGGGTCCAAATGGGTTGGTGGGTGGCCACCAACATCCACCTGGATCAGTAATACTACTCCTTGATGGTTTCTAAGAAAGCTTTCCAAGTGGGTACGGCTGAAAATAGTGAGGGTTCTCTCTCATCCCTCTTCTCACAGTAGGTTTCCCACTAGTACTTGACATGGGGGGTGACTTTGAGGAGTGAAAAAGTAATATTTTCCTATTGGAAAAATCATGAAATGAAAAATACCCTTCCAACATATTTAACCATCTATCTATAACGTCTACATCTATATGGCCTTCAAGTATGGGAATGTCAAAGTTGACTTGTACCTTGAAGGGGGTGGTGTTACACTAAAGTTTGTCACCATGACTATCAATTCATATCTCTCACCATCAAGATATTCCCTTACAGGGATAGAAGCTAAACAATCCCAAAGAGAATGAAATTTCTAGATTATAAGGCCCAAAAACCTATTTTTGAGTACTTGCATCGTTCCCCAACCAGTTTCTGTCCATATCTAGACTTGACCATTAAAGCCAACACAAAAATTTGTTCTATCTTACACTGAGGATTGCGCACATGACTCAACATAAGTAAAAATAAAGAAATAAATTCTAGAAGCTTTGTTGGGCGAATCTTTCCCAACTAAAAGCCTTGAGTTGATGCTTACTCAAGCTTGATCCCTCTCTTCATGGAGCTAATTCCCTCTCTTTTTGGATCCCCTATCCCACCTTTTAAGGATCTCATCCCTTAGAAAGAGGATCTCAAGCCTCCTCCTCTTGGCCTATAAATAAAATATAGGTCAGAGGGTTTGGGAGGACCATTGAAGGTAGACTTATGCTGCAGAAATTGAGCTAGAAGGCTTTTCATCAAAGGAGAAGGTTGGAGATCATGGGAAAAGGTTTCTGACATCAAGGCAACCAGGTTGTAAGCCTGTTCTCCTTTGAATTCAATACGAAGCAATCGTTCTTTCCTAATTGTATCTATTTTGATATTATTTGTGAGATTCCTTGATCACTCACATTGTTTATAATTGATTATTGATTCATTTACCTTTGATTTTATATGCAAGATGCTTTGATCCCTTTCAATGTTTTTGTATATGTGGATCCCTTTTTGAGCATCATGGAGAAGTTGTGCAAATAACTGAGAAATCCTCTAAGGCATTGAAGGAAAGCTGGCTATGGAAAGCATTGAAGGGACTTCAAAAAGAACTTTGTTAAATAGGTAAGTGATTCTTCACATTCTACATGTTTCAATTAGTTATAAGTTAGGGAAAGGTAGCAATTCTTTTGATGTTTATTACTAGGTTTTATTTGAAATATAGGGAGATTTATTTTGTCTGCATAAGAAATTTGTCTACCTAACAAACTGGAGACCATACCGGGGAATGTACCATTCTTCATCATCTCCTTGTTTTGACTTTTGAATCTTTTCTCATACCCTTGTCTGAGTATCCAAAAGATATCAAAACTTTGGATTTTGCGTTTTGTTGGTTTTTTTTTTTTTTTTTCTAAAAATTTCCTGAAGTGCACACTTTATCTTTATCAACACAACGTATATATATATGAACTAAGCCTTTAGCAAATGTGCATATGCACACTAGATCAAAATGTTTCCTGCGCACATACCTGAAATTTTTGAAAATTTAAGTTTTCTAATTGTTGAGTCCATGAACTTTTGATTGTTTTGTTTAGTGAGACCGGTTTACCTTTTAGGAATGTCCTCTTTATTTTTATCTAATGTTTTGGGTTACCTTCTTAAATAATTCTTTATTTTTTCAAATTATTCTTAAAGAATAGTTTCCAAATCAAAACCCACAACTTTCATTACCATTCCCACAACAACAACCTTCTCAAAAAAATCCAAATTCTCAACTCTTGCTTCCATTTCAAAAAAATGCAAATCAACTACCAGCCCAGCCATTGCCAAATCCCAACAATAAAAATCCTCAGAATGCTTACATGGTAGAAGGACAACAATTTCCCACCTATATGATTGTTCCTCTTAATGATGTTCAACTCAGATCTGGTAGAGTTTTAGAAAAACCTTCTATAGATGTTCAAGAGCAAGGTACTTCTGAGGAGGATTCTCTTAAAGTCAATAAAGGTTCTGAGGAAGCATCTCTTCAAAACCCCCACAACTCCTATAGTTGAGCAACCTGCATCTTCATCCACGCCTCCTTTCCCTGAAAGATTACAAGTTGACAAAGGGGTAGAAAAACAAATCTTGTTGCCTGACTATGATTTTTTAGATGAATTGAAGAATGTCTGTATCAAGATTCCCTTGCTACAAGCCATTCGAGAGATTCCTATTCTAGCGAAAACAATAAAGGAAGTGAGTCTTAAAAGACCAGGAAGGAAACCAAGGGACACAAGAAGAATCCACCTGGTAGGAAAAATTGCAGATATCATGATGGGAAAAATTACCATGGAAAAGTATGTAGATCCAGGTAGTTCAATTGTCAAGACACATATAAATGGGATAGAAATTCCGAACACTTTGATTGACTTAGGGGCTGCTATCAACATTATGAGTAGACAGACTATGGAACAACTTAAACTTCCTAATATTCTTTTTACACCTACCTTACTGCAACTTGCAGATAGATCAATAATCAAACCAGACGATGTACTAGAATATGTTTCAGTCTCCTTAGATTCTTGGGAATATCCTGTAGATTTCATGATTTTGACTCCCAAGAGTAATTTAGGAGGACATCCACTCATCTTAGGAAGACCTTGGCTAGCCACAATTGAGGTTTTCATTAGTTGTAGATCTGGAGATATGTACATTTCTAATGGTAGTTCAACAAAGAAATTCAATTTGTATCCTCCAACAAAGGAAATTACAGAAGTAGGAGACAATGAATGGGTCGAAAATGAAGATGTTATACAACCTATCTTTACTGTCTCTGAAATTAGTGAAGATAGTCAAATTTTGAATACATTAGAAAATTTTGAAACATCTTCAGAATATGACCACACACAATTTCAGTCAGATCCTGATATTGAATATCTATTATCAAGACAAATGTCTCTTTACTCTATGGAAGAGTTTGGTAGCTCTACCATTGAGATTTTTCCAGGAAAAACACTGAATATCAACAAAAATTTAGAAAAGTCACAATAGGAAGAGCTAACCAAAATCTTGCAAAAACATTCTACTGCATTTGCATGGGAGTATACTAATATGAAAGGTATTGATCCTAAGACTTGCATCCATCATATCTATATCGAGGAAAACAGTAGACCAATCAGACAACCTCAGAGAAGATGAATCCAAATCTTAGTGAGATAGTGAAAGAAGAGCTCCAAAAAATACTCAATGTAAATTTCATTTACCTAATTTCAGATAGCTGATGGGTTTCTACTTTGGTTATAGTGCCCAAAAAGAATGGTAAATGGAGGGTATGCATTGATTACAGGGAATTGAACAAAGCAACTTTGAAGGATCACTTTCCCTTGCCCTTTATCAATCGAGTATTAGATACATTAGCAGGAAAAAAGTACTTTTCATTTCTAGATGGTTTTAGTGGTTATAATCAAATTTAGGTAGCACTTGAAGATCAGGATAAGAACACATTTACTTGTCCATGGAGAACTTTTGCTTATCGAGTGTTTCCTTTTGGATTATGTAATGCACCCACAACATTCCAAAGAGCAGTACTAGGAATTTTTTTTCTGATCTAATCCATGATTGTGTAGAGGTTTATATGGATGATTTTACAGTTTATGGTGATTCATTTGAAGAGGCATTAGAAAATTTGGAAAAAGTCCTTATAAGATGTAAAGAAACAAACCTTTCACTAAGCCATGAAAAATGTTTTATGATGTTTACTAAAGGTATTGTTTTGGGACATCATATTTCAGGGGATGGGATTAAAGTTGAAGTCATCTCCAAGTTGCCTATTCCAAATTGTCAAAAAGATGTTAGAATTTTTCTGGGATTTACTGGATATTATAGAAGATTTATCGAAAACTTCACCAAAATAGCATCTCCACTCTTCAAACTACATACAAAAGACTATGAATTCAAATGGGGTCCTGATTGCCAATCAGCATTTGAAACCTTGAAAACAATAATATATGAAGCGCCTATCTTGAGAGGACCAAATTGGAAACTCCCTTTGCATATTTCTACAGATGCTTCAAATACAACTTTAGGGGTTGTATTGGGACAGAAAGATTTAGTTCCTTATGCCATTTACTATACTAGTAAAAATTTAACTCCTAAGGAGTTGAACTAAGTTGAACTATACTGTGACTGAAAAAGAGTTCTTAGATATTGTTCATGCAATCAATAAGTTTAGACATTATATAACAGGCTATGAAACTTTTATTCATACTGATCATTCTACAATTAGATATCTAATGAACAAACCCATTACTAATCGCAGAGTTACAAGGTGGATCTTACTTTTACAGGAATTCAATATTACTGTGTTAGATAGACCAGGGAAACAAAACACAGTAGTTGATTTCTTGTCTAGGATTCAGAATACTAAAGAATATTCTTCAGTAGAGGACAAGTTTCCTGATGAATATTTATTTGCAGTAACTACTAAGACTCCTTGGTATGCAGATATAGCTAACTATTTGGTTACATGGAAACTACCTCCACATTTATTTCTTGGTGAAAGAAGAAAGATTATTCAGGAGAGTTCAAAATATTCATGGATTTCTAACGAATTGTTTAAAACAGGGCCAGACTTTGTGATCATAAGATGTGTTAGGGAAGATGAAATGTCTGATATTCTCAAAGCATGCCATGATGAACCATGCGACGGACACTTTGTTGACAAAAAGACAGTCTATAAAATCCTATCTTTAGGATATTATTGGCCATCCCTCTTCAAAGATGCAAAACAATATGTCAAAAGGTGTGACAGCTGCCAAAGAGTAGGGAAACCTACCCTTTCAAATGAAATGCCATTATAGCCACAGATACTCATCAAACCCTTTGAAAAATGGGCTTTAGATTTTATTGGACCTATTAACCCACCATCTAAACAAAGAAAGTATCTATTGGTATGTACTGATTATGTCACTAAATGGGTAGAAGCCAAAGAATTATTTTCTGCTACTGAGCATGCAATTGTTAGTTTTCTTTATGAGGATATTTTTACTGACTTTGGTGTTCCAAGAGAAATTGTGACAGATCAGGGAGGACAATTCACATCAAAACTGGTGGAGAAGTTGATGGAAGAGTACAAGGTCAAGCACAGAAAATCTACTCCTTACCATCCACAAGCAAATGGTCAAGTAGAGTCTACAAACAAAGTTCTTGAAGGCATCATTACCAAGACTTTTCATTTAAACAGAAGAGATTGGGCAGAAAGGCTTCTTGAAGTCTTATGGCCCTACAGAACTACATGGAGGAATACAATAGGACATTCTCCCTGTGAACTTGTTTATGGGAAAGAAGTCCTACTCCCCATTGAGTTCCAACTCAAAACTTTCAAGATGGTAGTTCAGTTGGGAATGGATCTATCAGAAGCCCAAAAGCATAGAATGGAGCAGTTGAATGAGCTATATGAGATCAACCAAGAAGCAATCCTAAGAACTGATCTAGTTCAATATCAAAGAGCTAAGTGGCATGACAAATACATCAAGGAGAAAATTTTTCAAGAAGGAGATTGGGCATTGCTATTTGATTCCAAGTTTAAAGATTTCAAAGGAAAATTCCAGACTCATTGGCTTGTGCCATATGAGATTGACAAAATCTTTAGCAATGGAGCGGTAAGAATCAAAACCATTGATGAACATCAAACTCCTCTTATCGTGAATGGCCACAGGTTAAAGATCTATCATAAGCCACTCTCAAAGGATGAATTTGTCAAATCTTTCAAGATAATTCTGCAATAAGGCTGGTGAAGAAGAATCCTTCTTCTCCACCATCCTAGTCCTTATCTTTTCTGTTAAAAAATAAAATAAAATTGTATAAGCCTGAAAACCAATCACTAATTGGCAGTCTTATACAGATAATGCAGGGCGAAAATCAGAAACTTCTGACACCCTATATTTTCCAAAAAAAAATCTTTCCTCATTGTATTCATAGTTTCATGTCATTTCACTTCACTCCATTTCATTTCATCATCTCATTTCGCCAATAAAATTCCTTTCATGGCCAGTTTTCCTATATCATTCACACAAGCATTATTCATTTCCATCCATCTCCATTTAGTCATATGTTCACTGTGTCAGTTTCTGCAGCTGAATTCAGTTTTCGCAGCTAGAAACTGATTCCGCAGCCAATTGATTGATTTCGCAACTAACACTCTATTATTCAGCACTGACAGTCAGATGTTAGCCAAATGATGATAAGAACCAAGTGCAGGTATGACAAAGGAAAATACTTTGAAGTTATAAATCACCTAAAGCACCAACAGGAAGCAGCTAATCAAAGGTTAATGGACGAAAGTGGCAAAAATTCCAAGGTATGAGCAAGATTTATTTCAAATAGCATTAAAAAAAAAGCACATTCTATATAGTTATGAAACCATGGCTCCATTATATGTAATGATTAACATTGATAGCTTCCATAACTGCTCCATGACCTTTACATGATTTCTCCACGAACCTTGCATTAATTTTTAATGGCCTCATGATCTGCCTCTGAATTTAACTCATGTTAATTTGTACGTTGGCATTCCACCTATTGAACCGGGTACTTATTAGGACGTGATCTATTTGATCACAGCTATGTCCTGCCACACATTCCGTAGCCATTTTGAGAACGTGCTCACGCTTATTCCGCATCCATCTATCTCAAAACTAAGCTCACTCTATTCCCATACTATCCTGATTGTTATTTCTAGCCTGTTTATACTCCCGTGAACTCATTCTCATTACCTGTTCTCTGCTCTTTCGTTTACAATTACTGGTTTTTCTCCACAAACCTTTGCCATTCCCCGCTAACATAGTCGTTTCACCTCCGTCAATCCATTATTCACTCAAACGTATTTTAAGGCAGGAGGTAGGAATGGGTCTTTTGCTAAGAGCAGAACCGGAAGGGCCCAAATTCATGGAGGGGTATCCCTAATTGAAAAACATACTAAGAAAGGCATGGTGGCTACAATTCATCCAGAAATTCAGAGGCTACAACAAAGAAGTTACAAAGACATTTGCGAGGTCTTTTAATGGCGTGGAAGTTGAGGTTGGAGACCTTAAATTTTCAGTTACAGAGGCATCTATCGCTGCAGCAACGGAACTCCCACAGGAGGGGGAACGGTGGTTCAAAAACAAAAGCTTTGACGAGAGGGCCTGGAGGGTTATCCTACGCAATCCAGGTATGGATATAACCATTTTCAAACATGGAATCCCTGTCTCTGCTTTAGAAGAAAAGTGGGCCAGTCTATTATTGATAATCCAGAAGTTTATTACATGTGAGGGACGGTTCGGGTCCATGTATATGTACCACACCCAGTTGCTAATGAATTTTCTAGAAAATCAAACTATCAATTTGCCTTACTTTTTATTGAATAGTCTGAAAAAGATGTCCATAACTGTCCAAAAGAATCTGGAGGACATAGAACCCCACTTGTACCATCACGGTCTTATGAAATTTTTGATTGAAAAACAGTTGAAGAAAAAGAGCAGGAGGTTGAGCAGAGCTCTCATCAACCTCAAATTCAAGTGCCTAATGAGGAAACCGAGGATGACAATGGTCCCAAGAAAGAAGGAAAGACGGCTGGATGTGTTGGCAGAGGTCTCAGAACGCATGAACGGAAAGGAGGATGGTCAAAGTTTTGGTTGCATGTGGACATGCAACACCTTCACGGTGGGGGTATGTTGAGCTCTGAAATTACATCTCTCCTACACATTTTCCTAGACTTTTCCCCCTCACCAGTACCTCATAAGCTATCAAAGATCATTGCATATTGATTCTAAAAGAGCATTTAAGTGGTTTTCTAACTATGTTTTTGTGCTTGCTATTTGAATTAGATTTTTCTCATTAGCTGTGGAATGCAGCCACTTTCCGCAACTGATTCAACTTTCTGCAGTTGTTTTTGTTGATCTCCATATTACAGGTGTCATCAAGCAAAACGAGGCACGTGGGCAGTTCAGGAATGATCTGGACATGGATCAGGTCCTATTGGTTTAGCCGGATTCATAAAGGAAAGCCATGGTCAAACGGTGGTCAAACAAAGGAGTCCTACGGCAACAGGTCTCTGTTTTTCAACATGTGAAGGGTCCGAGGCCATTCCTAGATCCCTGGGTTCATTTTGACAGCTGTAGACTGCCTCCACGACGCAAATCCAATAGCCATCTTTTGATAGATTGAATGATCTCGACAACCATCATGCTAAACTCATGGATGTTGTCTTTTTACATGTCCTCTGTTGAGGGTGTTTCATAAGAAAACAGTTATGTAATTTCCCTTATAAATAACGCGTTTGCAAACTCATAGAGTTAGTTAGTTTTTGATGTCGTTTTGCTGTTAGTCATCGTACTATGACGTGAACTGGACCTGCGGTTGTAACTAGAGGAGTCTTCCTCTATTTTGCAATATAACAAGACTCTATTTTATATGACTGTGTGAGCGTAATTCTAGATTGATAGCGTGTTGACCAAGGCCGTGCAGAGGGCCCCTGCACGCCGAGGTTTTGTTTTCTTTATTGCTGTAAAGTTTTAATGTATTATTTCCTTGTTTCCATTGTACATATTTCATAATTTTTTCACTTGTGTATATTTCGTAAGATAGTTATGATGTTAACATTACAGTCCTGTACATGATTTTTCAAGCATTGTATATTGTTGCTAACACTGATCAGTGTGTGTTTCAGGATAGGCTAGGCCTGGGCATTTTCATGTGATTTTTACGATAACTAGTGACATGAGATTAGCCTCTCTACTGACTTTGTTTTTCTTAGCCTTTCAATTTCAGTTATGCTTTGATTTCAATTTTATTCATTTGCTTTGTCAGTTAATTTAGAAATCAAATTCCTCATATCATTGACGTTATCTCCAGAGCCATAGCTTAGACTACTTGGCGAGCTATCGGACTATGAATTATGTGATTTGATTTTAGCTTTATTTTTTTGCAATTAGATATCAAATTCCTCATATCATTGACGTTATCTCCAGAGCCATAGC
Source organism: Pinus tabuliformis (assembly GCA_031772625.1). Lineage (NCBI taxonomy): Eukaryota > Viridiplantae > Streptophyta > Pinopsida > Pinales > Pinaceae > Pinus > Pinus tabuliformis. The sequence continues at coordinate 721,200,915 of CM062817.1, read as the reverse complement.
TTAGACTACTTGGCGAGCTATCGGACTATGAATGATGTGATTTGATTTTAGCTTTATTTTTCTGCAATTAGATATCAATTCCTCATATTATTGACATTATCTCCAGAGGCATAGCTTAGACTACTTGGCGAGCTATGGGACTACAAATGAAGTGAATTGATTTTACTTTTATTAGTTTGCAGTTTTTGATTTGTTTGAGTGCAGTAGATTAACTCATTTTTCTTTTTGTATTTAGCTAAGCAGCAGAGATAGTGATTTCATGATCAGTAGTTCATTATTTGTTTGATTTGAATAGCAACACATTTCATTCTTGTTCAAGTATTAATTTCATCACTGGTATGTTTTAAGACCTTCTGAAATGTTAAGTTCTGGAAATCATTATAGAGGACATAATTGCCTTAAGATCTATACCCAAACTTTCCTTCTAAAAGTATTCTTAAAACATAGGAATAGGATTATCATTTGCATTAGGAGACAAACTAAGATAAAACCCCCAAAAACAAGGTAAAATTGATAAAAAAGTAAGAAAGAGGTCGTCTTGCACATATAGTGTGCCACACTTCATCAGTTTACAACTCCTAGATTGATAATTAATGTAGAAATTTATGACATACTAATTTGACTAAACATGGACTATTGGTGGTTTCCATAGAAGTGAAGAGAATGGCTAGATTTGCCCTCAAGGTTTTCATTAAAAGCATATGCCTTTGATTGTACCCCCGACTTGCCCTTTTTGATTGTGTCATTTAAGGACTGGATCTGCTTTGTTAATTCCTCCAACTTTTGTTCAAGGGTGTTTATCTTCTCATTGGCCATAGCTTGAGCTCTGGTTTGTACCATGCATAGATCCGGTGCACTTGTCGTTACTGTGAAAAAAAAAAATTGGGACCACTCGAAATTTTGACGCTAACAAGTGAATGGTACCACCTTGCTCAGCACATCAACCTGATTCTTATGGGCTAAGTCTCCTATAAGCGTCCCGGGAGGGTCTCAGACCTCTCTTTTTTTTTTCTTTACTCCAAAAGGAGTTTTACTCCTCGCTTATGAATACTGCAGTAGCCGATTCCCAGAAAATTTAATTTTGCCTAATGTCCTGCGAGAATCACACTCAGGTATAGGAGCCACAAGTATCCCTACACAAATAGTCAGATCTGTCGGCGAAACCTTCAACTGCAGAGTATGAGTAGGAATGTGGCAGTGATTGAACCCCTGCTGCTAGATCTGAATGGTGGATTTGATTGTTGTGGCTGCAACAAAACCCAACCTGCTAGATCTGATCTGGCAAAGATGATGCGTGAGAGACAAGGGAACTATGGTCTCAAGGAGTGTCAAGTGCTACATAAGGGTCCACCAGTAGTACTTGGCCCTATCTTTCAGGGCACTAACCAAGGAGGATCAACCGTACCCTTAGCCGTACTACCCGACTACCCTATCATGCACGCGAGTAATCTCCCTGAGTGTTATTCTCAATGTATTGTAGTAGCAATACAGCCAACGGTTTATCTATGGTGAGGTTTCAGGTGAGCCTAGGGGGCTTCCGATATACCCAGAGGGTACTTGGAAGACAGTCTGTGCATGGTTCTATCTAATGCACTACTACTCAAAGGGGTACCCACAGGGGTTACAAGGGAGTCCAACAAGCGTGACCACCTCTTGTATTTCCTGCATGCATGCCTCCCCAAATCCATAGGTTTATGCGCTCAACAACAGATCTCGTGGTTTAAAGACGCCAGAACATGTCTCTAGCCAAAACAATTCTGCTAAAAATGGAGATCCCACCGACCCTGGAAAGTGCTCTAATACCACTTGTTATTCTCTTGACCTGCGAGAAGATACCAGAATACCAAATATGCGAAGAAATATACCCAGAACACAGAACAATGAGAAATAACAGCATGTATTTTATTATTCAGAAAGGAAAGCAATGTTCACTTGCCTCTTCGAGGGGGCAACCTCCAATAGAGTTGGGCTCGATTACAAAATAAGACACAACACTCCTCAAGGGGAGTCTCTATCCTTTATATAGGATTCATACATGCAATACTATCGGTCAATACCATGGTTCTTATTAATACCATCTACCTAATACCATGGCCCATTTTCAACTAACTGTGGTCTCTTCTTTAATTGCGGGTCAACCACTTACAATTATTAATATGGGCTTTATTGACTCTTTAACTAACTATAACTATGACTCAACCCTATTACATAAATAAGGGGGTTAGGGTTGGACCCTAACATAAATTATTGAGGAAGGTAAATTTCCCTCAGTTGATTTTGCCAATATTTCTCTTAGATTGGATTACCAGTTTGGGCATCCATAGATTATTCTTAGAATTTCACTGCTACATAATAATAAAACCCTCATCTGCTACATCAGCCTTCTCGCATTAGGTTTTTCCGGGGACAATTGTCCAAAAATAACTATGTCAAATCTTTATTATGTGTGTGTTATCATTTTCTCAGTTTCCAGTTTGTTTCCCCAATGTTTTTAAATGTGAAGAATTGTAGGGTGATTAATTCAATATTTTTTCGTTAAAAAATGAACTGCATAGTTTATCAATTACAAGAATTAATTCCAATTGTTGCAATTTCAAGGAAAATTTCATAGAATGAAATGATGTTAGGAACCAAAATATCTCATGAAACATAAAGCTCTGAATATGAAAAGGAGTTTCCCTTAGCAGCAAACTCGACAAACATGACATTCATTGTTATCCAACCCACCTCAAGATTATGTAAGGAAGTAAAAAGGAAGAAAGTTAAGAAAGGCAAAGAGGATGATTTCTATAACTACACAGGTTGTTAGGCACTTCAACTAGTTTTTCCTTTTTTGCTCAGTTATAACGGTTTTAAGCCACTATTGTGACAAATGACGGATCAAAGTGATCCTTTATCTTTGAATACATATTAGTCATTTATCTACAAAATGTAATTTTATTCCACTTGATATTAAAAGTACACTTTTATCTGAGGAAAAAAAACTGTCATAAAGGAGATACTATATTAAAGAATGAACTAGACTCATTGGCATATGCTATGAATAAAATTCAAGGTGAATATACTACTAAATTTAGTTATAAGTTCATGGTTTTGTTAAATAATATTAATATTGGTTGCCCATAGAGTGTATAATAGACAGTGATGGGGTGTACTGTTAAGTCACTCGGTGATGTGAAGGTCACTGGTTTGAAATTTCATGGGCAAAAATCTAGCCATGTTAAGGTCTGGTGTGGCCTAGACTGGGTGTGAACTCTGGGTGATTTTGACGACTTAAATGACCCTAGGTCGCGATTTCTCAAGCCAAAGGTCAAGCCTGTAGTAATCTTTGGAGAACTCAGACAACTTGACAAAATAAAATTTAAGCCTTGTTAATTATGGAAGGAGGTTTCGAAATTACAAGAACCCCCAAATTAATTTATTTTTTTAGGTAACTTGATCTTGTGAAGTGTTGACTTGGTCACTATTATAGAAAACAAAATAAGTGTCCAACATCTCCATACATTGTAGGTTCATCCTTTTACTAATTGCCCTTTTTCAAAGGATATATGAAAATAGATGGAGAAAATTATAGGTATGGAAAAAGTGTGAAAAGGCGTTCGAATGAAGAATATTAGTGATTTAGCTTTGAGAAAAAAGAGCTAAGATATTATAGAAGGGTATTTGATGAGCAAGAAGCTCTTGCTTAGTGTAGAAGGGTATTTGATGAGCAAGAAGCTCTTGCTTAGTGTAGAAGGGTATTTGATGAGCAAGAAGCCACGTGGTCTTTGAGAATAAGAATTTACCTTTCTTTTAAATTTATGTATTCGACGTAGAAGTATGCAACCTATGATTTAGAGATTAAAATTATGATTTATGGAATTTATCAGAATTTTAATTTTAATTTTAATAATATTAATACAGCTTTATATTTTTTATATTTTTTAAATGAGTACTTTATAAAATCTAAAATGAATTTAGTTGATGGCACAACTATCTTTGTTGAATGTATAAGTTAAAGTTGTTAAGGAAATATATAATAGGAGATTTTATTTTTTTTACCACATGGTGAATCGGTAACTCCCTGGCCTAATCTAGGGGAGACCCAGGATCAAACCTACTATAACACCAAGAGCATAACCAACCACCTGCAAATCAGTTATACTAAGTTCCTATGATTTTAGCAAGAGCAAACTCAACCCAGGATCAAACCTACTATAACACCAAGAGCATAACCAACCTACTATAACACCAAGAGCATAACCAACCACACTCAACGGGAAAGGGGAATCCATCCGCCTCTCTAGCCGCCACCACAGCAGGTCAATGTACTCAATGAGATTTGAACTCGGTCTCCCTGGGCATTGCCCATGTGACTTTACCGTCAAACCACACATCAATGTACAATATAATAGAAGATTTTATATCAAAGCTTTCAATAAGATGGAAGGAGATTAGAGAGTGAATCAAGTGTCTTTTTCTGGTTTTTTTTCAAAATTAAGTTCTGTTTCGATTAAGACTCTGTTGACTTGAACATCGCCCAAAATAATTTGACACTGTAAATTAAGTGTTACCTTTAACTCCTATAAAGCTTTAAACATAAATCCTAATAAAGCTAAACTTTATACAAACTCACTAATATAACAATGAATGCATTTGTCTATTTTTCCAATATCATTTATGGTTTACGAAAACAAATCATTTATTTGTTTGCAGCTTTGATTGTTGGGAAAAAGTAGTTCATATTTTTATTTAGATGGGTGGGATGGTTCATTCATTTTCTATTTTGGGTGGGTGGCTTCGGTTTATGGTTTACGAAAACAAATCATTTATTTGTTTGCAGCTTTGATTGTTGGGAAAAAGTAGTTCATATTTTTATTTAGATGGGTGGGATGGTTCATTCATTTTCTATTTTGGGTGGGTGGCTTCGGTTGGTGGCTTTGATCGATTATAGGAAGGAGTAGTTCATATTTTGGTGGATTTCATTTATTATTGGAAGTAGTAGTTCATATTTTTTTTTTAAGTTGTGGCTCTGATCGATTATGGTAAGGAGTAGTTCACATTTTTATTTCTTATTTGACTATGGGGAGGAGTTCATATATTTTATTTATTTCAGGTCGGCGGGTTTTATACTAATCCATTGGGACCGACATGTTGAAACAAAGCTTTAATTGATTATGGGAAGGAGGACTTCATAATTTTACTCCAGGTCAGCGGCTTTCATACTAATCCATTCAACTCTCAGAAAGTGGGGCCCAACATGTTGAGACAAAGCTTATAATTAATGAACATGTGCTAGGGAGAATAAAGAAAGATAATCATCGTCACGAAATTCACGAACGAAAAAGAAAAAGCATCTTTATGGAAAAGTTTCCGAACACACTTTATAAATGATATAGTTCTACCGCCCGTGCCACCTTGCGCTCTCGACGAGCAGGCTGACACTGATAGTCTGCTAAACAGGTGATGGCTCGACCAGCGTCTATAGAAATTGATTTGGTGATGGGAATCTTATGGTTGGCGTTCGAGAATGCGGTGGCCACTTCTGCGGAGCTTCAATGGCTCGGGGACTTTCGCTACTTGAAGGAAGTCACAGTTACAAGGGTGATAGAGATCTTCCTGGCCGTGTGCTGTATGCTTGGCGGAGGGCTCTTTCTTATCACTCGCCAACGACATTCCAGCCACCTGTGTTATCTGGTGGACTTTGCTTGTTACAAGCCGCCAGCGGAGCGTCAGGTTAACACGGAGCAGAGCATATATTTTTGTCTTTCGGGGATGCAAGAACCCATAAATGCAGATAATGCGAATTTTCAGTGGAGAGTATATCGGCGATCGGGGCTGGGGGAAGAGACGTGCCTTCCCCACTCCTATTTCAACGATGAAATGGTGACGACTTTGGAGGAGGCGCGGGTGGAGATGGAGGAGTGCATGGTGACCGTTCTGGACGAGCTGTTCAGGAAGACGTACGTGGAGCCATGGGAGATCGACATTGTCATCGTCAACGTCTCCACTTTCGGGCCGTCGCCGTCGCTGACAGCGTGGATCGTGAACCGCTACAAGATGAAAGAGAACGTGAAGACCTTCAACCTTTCCGGCATGGGTTGCAGCGCCAGCCTCATAGCAGTGGACATGGCGAAGGAACTTTTTATGGTCTACCGCGACTCCTATGCTCTGGTAATCGGCAGCGAGAACATAACGGCCAACGGGCATTATGAGGGCAATAATAAGTCCATGATGGTCACCAAGTGCCTTTTCAGAGTTGGTGGCTATGCATTGCTTCTGTCCAACAAAGGCAACGACGCAGTTCGCGCAAAGATGAGGATCTTGCACGCCGTCAGGACGAACGTGGCCGCCGTGGATGAGGCCTACGACTGCGTGATGGTAAAGGAAGACGACCAGGGGATCTCTGGTGTTTTCCTCGGCCCGTCACTCATGGACGTGGCGGGAGACGCTGTGAGGAAGAACATGGCCACCTTGGGCCCCAAAGTGCTCCCCATAACGGAGCAGCTCTACTACGCCTACAATATGATATGCATCAAGGCCTTGAAGATGAATCTGACGCCTTATATTCCTAATTTCAGGCTCGCCTTCCAGCATTTCTGCGTCCATCCCGGCGGTCGAGGTGTGATCAACGCTATCGGGAAGAGCCTGCAACTAACTGACTACGAACTGGAGCCTTCTCGCATGGCGCTGCATCGCTTCGGGAACACTTCTGTGGGCGGGATCTGGTATGAAGCGGCTTACATGGAAGCCCAGCGACGATTTAAGGTGGGGGATCGAATTTGGCAGATAGGACTGGGTTCCGGATTCAAGTGTAACAGCGCTGTGTGGGAAGTGATGAGAGAAACCCATCCTTTGCAGAGCACTGTTTGGGATGAGTGCATCCACAGGTATCCGTGTGACACTCGTAATAATTACCCTGATGATTACTGCGACAGATGGACATGATCAGCTTTGCTTCTCTATAACCACCCCATGACTGTTGCGATAGATGGTTATGATATAGCCTGAGTCTTCATGGTTGAATTTTTATAAAATTTTAGAGTACCTCAAAATCTAAATATGTAACAATGAAGAATCATGGTTAATATCCATGAAATATTTTAAGTAAATACCTTTTTTGTTTTTAATTAATAAAAAATCGTGAGACTCCGTTTCTAATTGATTTCCATTTTTACAGTATTATATTTTTTTTTAATTGTAATTGATTTTTTTGTATATATTTATTTTATATATTAATTTTTTTTAATAATTAATAATAATAATAATTTAAAATAACTAAATTTAATTAAATTTTATGTTTGTTTTAAATTTTGATAGTGTGAGAAGTAAAAATGGATGTTTATTAATATTTATTAATTATTTAATTTATATAATTGCATTAGTTATGATTTGATTATTTATTGATATAAGATGTTTTTTAATTATAGATAATGGTAAATCATATTTTAATATTATTAATATTTGAGTGGGTTAGATTTAGTTTGAGTGTGCTTAATGATTAAGAGCATGTGTTGTCTTTTAAGAGGTGAGAGGTTCAAAACCAGAAGGGTAGAGTATATATGCCTTGGTAGACTTAGAAATCAAATAATGGATCTCTTGTCCCACAAACAAAAAGTCTCAAAATTCATTAATAATAATTATTATTATTATTTTATAAAAAATGTATAATATTGATTAAACCCTAGTTAATGATGAAAAATCCTCACTTTTCATTTTTAAATTCACTCTTTTGGAATATATTTATAATTTATTAATTTTGACCAAATTTTCACTTAAAAATATAAAATTTTTATTTAAAAATATAATCTTCCTTATAATTAGGAGAGTAATATAAATTATATTCATAAATCATTTAAAATTATAATGAGTCCCCGCCGCCCCCGCCGTCATTGTAATTTGGGTTGTAATTTTGTTTGGATTTTGATATTAATGTAATTTGGTTTTGGATTTTGATATTAATGCAGTTTAGTTGGATTTTAGAATTATTATGATGAGGAGAGTTATATAAATTATATTCATAAATTATTTAAAAATATAATGAGAGGAGTCGCCGCCGCCGTCCTTGTAAGTTGGTTTGGTTTGGATTTTGATATTAATGTAATTTGGTTTTGGATTTTGAAATTCATCATATTTGATATTAAGGTAATTTGGATTTTGATATTAATGTAATTGGGTTTGGATATTGATATTAATGTAATTTGATTTTGCTATTAATGTAATTTGGTTTGGATTTTGATATTAATGTAATGACAGTTATTATCATTATGGATTTTGATATTAATGCAGTTTGGTTTTGCATTTTAGAATTTTTTACAATTTTAACACAGTTTTGTTCTTCTGGATTCAAAAGAATGCAAAAAAGACTAATTCCCACATTTTCTATCAACATAACAATAATTTTAACAAGCTATTCTTATATAACCTCCAAAACATACCTATAACTACTATATATTTGCAGAGCATAAATGAAAACTAACAGACAAGACTACTCCTTGGATTCACCCCATGGATAGGGAGGCCTTCAATTTCTTTGATTTTCAATTTACTTCTAACATCTTCATTTTCAATTTACTTCAACATCTTTAGTGTGCTCCCTAGATGCTTCTGATTCAGACAAAGGATGCAAATTGTCCATTTTGAGGTTCAACAAATCTTTCGCCACCTGTAATCTTTCCAATTTAACATCTACAAGCAGATCAAACTGGGCCCGTGACTCAGATAGGATCATTTCTCCTTGCTTGGAAACCAGACTTATGATAGATTCCATGGATGTTGACAACTGAGAAAAATAAATATTTCTTTCCTCATTCTCACAACTATTCTAGTTCTCCATTGGAACAATCACGTCACAAACCTTCAAATCTCCCAGACAAGATGTGATCTAGACATGAAATCTTGTGATGGCAGGAACATACTTCTTCTTTTCGTAGCTACCCAATTCGTCGTTCTCCAGATCAAAAGCTCCTCATTATGTCATCAATGCCACGTTGTTTCCCATGCCATTGTCAGACATAAAAATCTAGAACCATAATGCTCATACTACAATTTATGCTTTACTCCATAAATGCTTAAGGACGCAGGCATGTATCCTGAGAAGCAAAGGCCGAGTTTCTAAGCTTTAGGGGAGGGTCGCCATAACCTGTGCGCCCTCCCCGCCGCGTCGAAAAACCACGTGACAAAGTGCATGGCGCCGGTACGACACTTGTCCACCGTGGAGCTCCGCATGTTGGGCATCATGTCACGCCGTAAAACTTTCACTCCACGCCATTTCCTCCGTTTGTTTGGGGTCATTGTTGTGATGTTCTAGTTTCCCTTTGTCTTTCTGCTCAGGACCATTTGTTGGGCGAAGCCCCCCGCCGAAGATGGTGTGGGCCGGCCCCAGAACCTGCACGCTTCATCCTATATTCCTGTGCGGTTGCAAGCATTTGTTCGATTGATGGGGTTTGTGGACCTGCGCGCTTCGTCTAGTATGCAGGTGCTAGTGCAAATGTTTGCTGGAGGTTTAGGGTTTGTGGTTGGAACATCGCTTCTGCTTTTCTTGTGGTTTTCTGCCTGGATTTCTTGGTCGTTCTGGATTGTCGGTTGTTTAGGGTTTCTCTAGTGGTGGTCTAATTCAGCGATTTTGTTGTTTGGGGAGGAGCCGGTTGCAGTGTTACTAAGCTCGAGGTAATTTAAGAATTTGTTGTTAATTTGTTGTTTTGTGCTGGTGTTTTTGGTGGTTTTCTATTGTCTAATGGCTTTTTCTTCTCGTTGCAGGTGTGGAAAAGGTCGTTGCAGGTGTGGAGAAGATCTGGCGAGCTCGGGGAAGGTGGGGAAGGTCGGTGACCATCCATGGCCTGTATCCGGTAGGATTTTAATCCTACCAACAATTTCTCTGTGTTTTTCAACACAAGCAACTCTATTTGGATATTTTGTAAACTTTCTATGGCATTTTTTTGAGGGTTTAGGGTTTTTGTGGATATTTTGATGCTGTTTGTTGTTGAGGGTTTAGGGTTTTTGTGGAAATTTCTCTATTTTGTTGTTATTTTCGCCGTCCCGTGCTATCCTCGGCCATCCCGTGCCCTCGACCGTCCCATGCCATCCTCGGCGAAGGGCTTCGCCCAACAACCAGGCCCGAGCAGAAAGACAAAGGGAAAATGGAACATCGTAGTAATGACCCCAAACAAACCCTCGAAACCCTCTTGTCTTTTGGTATGACTTAATTTTTGATATGTCTGATAGATTCCTTGTTTTTCGCTGTTATTTTCGCCCCGTGCCATCCTTGGCCATCCCGTGCCATCCTCGGCGGAGGGCTTTGCCCAACAACCGACCAGGACAACAATTCCCTCTCCTCTTGGCCCGCAATTCCGCTCTCCTCTTGGCATCAAGGACAGAGCACATGCTTATATGAATTAAGAGTGTTAATTACTGTGTAAATGGTCAACAAGTTGATTTACGCTCCTAGGCCATGATGAGATATCCTCTCTGCATCTCAAATTCCTTAATTTTACTTAACTGTTCCCCAGTGTTTCTCCATATTTCTGGAACAATGCATCCATTACTTCTCTAAAATGGTGTTTAAGTAGACTCTCTGTCGCTGCTCTCAATTGACTTGCATAACGTTTCCCTTAGGCTTCCCTTTTAAAAGTTGATCCTCTCATGGCATCCATCACTTGCCTTCACCTCGTCCGTGAGAGATTTTGTTAGGAACTTCACTCTTTCTATTTGAAATGAAGCCTCTCTCGCCATTTCACTGCTCACCTATCCAATAGTTTCATCTTGCAATTTTCTTAAATTCACTTTAAAAATAATTTTCGGGTTCCAACCACTCTGAATGACCGCAATCCACTTCTCTTTAAAGTCTGAGATCAATGGATATCATTATTAAGCCATTGCACTTTTGTAGAAAGTCATTAGATTGACTAATTTGAGTATATTTACAGTTAAGAAAATTTGGGGTTATTTTGGTTGGGCTGAAAATAACAAATTCTTTAATGGATATATGTATGGGGTTGTATAAGTCTACCATTACAGTTATTTAACTATGATCATATATAGCTTCCCTGCATTTATATCTATGAACAAATTAGTTATCTGTTGTTAACCCTTAATTATCAAAAGCAACAATTAAGAATAATTTTGAAAGGGGAGGCAGTTGACTGACTTGGACATTATTTAGACTCGCAAGCATAGTTTTTTGTTCTTATTTGTTGATGCTTGTCTGGCCTGTTGAAACTGCAAGTTAAGCCTTGCATATATGTTATGCTGATAAACATGATTATTTTTTCAAAATTTATGATTCATTAAAAGCTGGAAATTACTGCTTAGTTCTGTGAGAAAGAAGCTTATGATGGATATTATCTCATAGTTGTCTTAAATGGGACGAGATGGGAAAATTAAAGCAGAAATACCAATATTTATTTTATGTTTTCAATACTCATTCTTGTACCATAAGCACAGATGTTCATGGAAAGGGATCTTGAGGACAATGATAAATTATTTTGGTTTGGCACCATTCAGTTCTTTCACAGATGGGTGAAATTTCATTTGCCCCACCCATGAATGGTTGCAGTTGTGTTTGCTTGCGAATGAAGGATATCCATAGTCCTTTTCTGCTGACGTTTGACTTGCATTAGAGTACTTTGGTAATTGAGTACAAGCTTCGACAGGTGTGGTTGCTCATTGTCAAGGCATCATTGACCAACTTTATAAAATTTTACTTGGAAAACACTAAATTGTTATTAGTACATTATTTTTTATTTTTAGTTAAGTTTTCTCTATTCTAGTGCTATGTACCTTCAGAAGTATATGGGAATGGAGTGTCAAATCTGTTATTTTATTGTAAGAATGAGATGTTGGAACTATCTTTCTAATGGCTTGTTATGTGTTACATTTAATAAGGTTGTGTCCATGTAACAACAGTTGCGAGTTATGCTTGCTGAGTCATGAATCAACTCTAACTCAGATCATCATCAAAGCAATTTTCTTTTTTAGAAGGAATGCTGCAGACATAGTTGGTCATTGTCAAGGCCTCATTGACCACCTTTATAAGATTTTACTTGGAAAACGGTCATAAATGTTATTGGTACATTACTCGTTATTTTGAGTAAATTTTGCTCTTTTCTAGTGCTATATATCTTTAGAAGTATATGGGAATGGTGTATTGAATCTGTTATTTTATTGTTATGGCCTGTTATGTGTTGCATTTCATAAGGTTGTGTCCATGACTCCATCTAACAGGAATTGTGAGTGAATCATGAATCAACTCTGATTCAGATCAACATTAAAGCAATTTTCTTTTTTGGAGTGGATGTTGCATATGCAACGCTGTCAAAATTGACCAACAACTTATTTTCTAGTGCTCTATTCCTGCTCTGATTCAAACCTCGATTATTAACATGGAAATTCCTTGTCTCAACACTTTAAGCCTTAGATTGAATATCCTAAGGACTGCATCCACCTAGGATTAATAATAATTTTGAAAGGGGAGGCAGTTGACTGACTTGGACATTATTTAGATTGGCAAGCATAGTTTTTTGTTCTTATTTGTTGATAATTGTGTGGCCTGTTGAAACTGCAAGTTAAGCCTTGCATGTATGTTATGCTGATAGACATGATTATTTTTTCAAAATTTATGATTCATTAGAAGCTAGAAATTATTGCTTAGTTCCATGAGAAAGAAGCTTATGATGGATATTGTCTCATAGTTGTCTTAAATGGGACGAGATGGGAAAATTAAAGCAGAAATACCAATATTTATTTTATGTTTTCAATACTCATTCTTGTACCGTAGGCACAAATGTTCATGGAAAGGAATCTTGAGGACGATGATAAATTATTTTGGCTTGGCACCATTCAGTTCTTTCACAGATGGGTGAAATTTCATGTGCCCCACCCATGAATGGTTGCGGTTGTGTTTGCTTGTGAATGAAGGATATCCATAGTCCTTTTGCGCTGATGTTTGACTTGCATTAGAGTACTTTGGTAATTGAGTACGAGCTTCCACAGGTGTGGTTGCTCATTGTCAAGGCCTCATTGACCAACTTTATAAAACTTTACTTAGAAAACACAATTATTATTAGTACATTATTTGTTATTTTTAGTTAAGTTTTCTCTATTCTAGTGCTATGTACCTTCAGAAGTATATGGGAATGGAGTGTTGAATATGTTATTTATTGTAAGAATGAGATGTTGCAACTATCTTTCTAATGGCTTGTTATGTGTTACATTTAATAAGGTTGTGTCCATGTAACAGTAGTTGCGAGTTGTGCTTGCTGAGTCATGAACCAACTTTAACTCAGATCAACATCAAAGTAGTTTTCTTTTTTTGAAGGAATGGTCAAGGTCTCATTGACCACCTTTATAAGATTTTACTTGGAAAACGGTCATAAATGTTATTGGTACATTATTCGTTATTTTGAGTAAAGTTTGCTCTTTTCTAGTGCTGTATATCTTTAGAAGTATATGGAAATGGTGTATTGAATCTGTTATTTTATTGTTATGGCCTGTTATGTGTTGCATTTCATAAGGTTGTGTCCATGAATCCATCTAACAGGAATTGTGAGTGAATCATGAATCAACTCTGATTCAGATCAACATCAAACCAATTTTCTTTTTTGGAGTGAATGCTGCATATGCAACGCTGTCAAAATTGACCAACAACTTATTTTCCAGTGCTCTAAATCTGCTCTGATTCAAAGCTCGATTATTAACATGGAAATTCCCTGTCTCAAAACTTTAAGCCTTAGATTGAATATCCTAAGGACTGCATCCACCTAGGATTAAGAATAATTTAGAAACTCTAGGCCACAATGACCTAGGATTAAGAATAATTTAGAAACATCGCAGCAATGACCCCAAACAAACGGAGGAAATGGCATGGACACAAAAATTTATGTGATGACATGATGCCCAACACGTGGACCTCCACGGTGGATAGGTGTCGTACCGGATCCATGCGCTTTGACACACATAATAACTTATAGAAATAGTTTTATCATAATTAATATTTTATAGAAAGACATATTCCATTGAAAAAAAAATTCAACACATAGTTAGGTTGCCACAAGAAATCACTACTAGGTTGTAAGCCAAAATGTTTCTGTGACAAGAAAAAGATACAATCTAGTGTTGTAAGCCAAAATGTTTTTGTGACAAGAAAAAGATACAATCTAGTGTTGTAAGCCAAAATGTTTTTGTGACAAGAAAAGATACAATCTAGTGTTGTAAGCCAAAATGTTTCTGTGGCAAGAAAAAGATACAATCCATCCAAAATCCACATCATAATGTGGTTAGAACCAAAAACTTATGACACCCCTATTCTTTATGGCCCTGAGAATCTTGAGTGGAAAAACTTCCCGAGTTACCTTCTTGAGCCAGGTAGGTTGGCCTACCAGTCAAGGGCTGATTAGGAAATGGTTGATTACTGCCATATGATTGATTCCAATTTGCAGCTTCCAACCATGGAGGTAATGAGTACCCATACCTCACATTTGCACTACTGACCCCTGCATTAAGTGGAGGTGTGTAATGAGCATATAGAGAATTGACACCAACTGTGGTAGGAACAAGGCAAGTGGGTAAACCCTCAGTTTCATAGTGGGGCGCTTGAATGTTTATGAGATCTTGGAATAATGGTGTATTATCTGCAATGGAGTCCAATGAGTTTGAAATAATCCTGGTTTCATCAGTTATTCTTGTATCGTTGATCATCCCTTGCTCCTTTTCAAGCATTTGTTGTACCTTTCGTTTTTCCTTTTCATGTCTTGCCATTTGCTTTTGTTGGTCCTTAACTTTCCTTGCTTTATCTCTTTCAATCCTTTCATCTGCTCAACGTTGTGCTGCAACAATCCTTGCTGCCTTCTTCTCCTTGACTAGATCCTTCTTTTTCTGTTTTAATTCTTGCATTTCAAATTTCTTTTTTTTAGACTCAACTAACAGGTTTATATAGTCCTCTGAGGTGAGTCACTGTGAGCTTCGGCCCAGACGAAGACTACCCGGTGCAACTTGCTTTTTTTTCATTGATACTTTCTCTACTGGTAGCTTTAGAAACCGTCCAAGTGTCTTCTCCACCCCTCCCACCTGCATGTCATTGCTTGGTACTTCCCTTTCAGTATTTGTTCGAACTAATTGAACTATGTCATTATCTTCATTTGATGCCTCATTATGTCCTTCATCTTCTTCCATTGATCTATTGTCCACAAAAAATGAATAATTTCACTGTTCAATTCTGCTGGTTGTGAGGGCACGTTCATGCTTTCTTCATTGGTTGCTGAGACACCATGTGCATTCATATTGATCATTGCTTCTGCTAGCCATGAAGGTGGGGTTACTTGGCTTGGCAATGTCAATTGGTCATTGTCAATTGCATGTTCAACAATATCATTAACAATATCAGCAACAGGAACTTCATGTTCTTGAGTTGGTGGAACGATCTCCATGTTACTGCGAATTTGTTCATTGTTATATTGTGTTTCACATACAGTTTCATCATCTTCAACATATAAGTGTCCTTGAGACAAGGAAATCATATTACCAACTGCAACAACATCATCTTGGTCATCTACTTCTTGCACTTCAACACCTGTTTGGGCATTCCCTTCTTCCCGAACATCCACATGAAACGCTTGGCTACAACTAGTATCATGCATAAGAGCATCATAGTTCAGTGGCCAAATTCATGTCCTCCTAAAGCCAACCTTGATATTTTATGGTGTTAAAGCCCTTTTAAAAGCTTTACTTGCAAGCTCTGCTAGCTCAAACCTTTTCACCTTAACCCCTGGATTCTTTGCCATCCATGCAGCGCGCTCCAACCTGAAATAGTTCTTGAAAGGGCAAAACACACTAACATCAAGGGGTTGTAGTCTGTGAGTGGTATGAGCTGGAAATGTCAACAGTTCGATGCCTAAATTGTTTGCTTCCTCAATTGTTTGTACAGCCATGGGCTCCCATGGCCATCTAATATCAAAAGGTGTCTGTTATTAGGCGAGACGCCACCTGGTACCGATGCAGCAAAGTGAAAAGTCCAACTTAGAAACAGTTCTTTAGTCATCCATGCATGGGGATGTGCAACCATGCATGCACCTGGTTCACAGTTCTGTATATAGTTTTTCGGTTGATTTTTACCTTTGAATAGATAAAATCCTGGGATTGAAGTACCAATTGCATTGACACAACATAAAATAGTTATCCACTCCCTGCTCTTGGGCAAAATCTTTGGCACATTTCGGCTCCCTCTCTTGGCAATTACCCGCATGCCACAATTCCTCCCTGCCTGTAAACTTGTTTCATTACAGTTCCATATATGGTCTACTCCATAAGAATGTTTATCGTAAGCACTAGAAAGTGTGTCATAGAACTTTCGCACAACTACAGGGCACAAATTTAATGCTCTGTCTCTGTCAAGGCCCTCAGCGGTACGCAATACAAGTTCTGGATGCCTTTTCTTAAACCCAAACCACCATGATTTACCAGGAAACCCATCTTTGAATGGGTTTGACCTCCCTTGACAGATTTGAGCAACTGTTGATTTTAGTTGTATCAACTCTAGCCCATGTCCCAATTGGGCCATCTCTTTACACCACTTAACCACCTCGACCTTCTCCTCCTCAGTCATAACTGTAAGAGGCCCTCTACATTTTGTATGAGTCAGTCCATTTATCCAATAATGTATTGATGAGGGAGGAATACCATGTTTTTTTGCAAATGCCTAAATTGAGTATCCATTAAACTCTATGTCGCCAATTGCAACTAACATTTGTTCTTTTTTCCATCCTCTTAGAGCACTAATCTTTTCAGTTGAGCTTGCCCCTTGGATTGTTGTTGATGGTAGTTCTATGGCTGACAGTGTGTTAACATCAGCTGCTGTCACATGGTCATCCTCAACAATGTTCCCTGGTGAATTGTTGGCATTGACATCAGCTGGCCTGTCATCATCAGACGATGTGCATCGCAGCTGCGCACCCCTTGTCACTCTCCTGCCACTTCTCCTTGTACGAGCAGAGTAACTTCCTTTTTCCATAGATGCAACAACTTGTAAAATTATTGCATGCATTTAGACATTAGAATATTTGTAAATTTTGCTTTATTACTTCTGCAAAAATGCTTTTCCTTTATTACAGGAAATCGAATTGCATTACTTATGTTACAGGAAATCGAATTGCATTACTTCGTAGTCTCTCATTGCAAATTACTTCGTAGTCTCTCAATTGCCTGCCTGTTCATTAGTTTAGCAACTTTAATATGGATTGAAGTAGGATTCTATGATAGTTGTTTCAAATATCATTTTCCATTTTTTTTTTCTGTTTGGCATTGCCAAAAATGTCTCAGTACTGCAACTTCTCCATTGCAGTCCATGGCCACCATTCCAGGCATAAATTCTATGTTGGGAACAACTTGCAGCTGTGATCAGCCTTGTGGTCTCTCAATTTCCTGCCTGTTCATCAGTTTGTCAACTTTTATATGGATTGAAGTAGGATTCTATGGTAGTTGTTTCAAATATCATTTTCCATTTTTTTTGCTTTTTGGCATTGCCAAAAATGTCTCAGTACTGCAACTTCTCCATTGCAGTCCATGGCCACCATTCCAGGCATAAATTCTATGTTGGGAACAACTTGCAGCTGTGATCAGCCTTGTGGTCTCTCAATTGCCTGCCTGTTCATCAATTTAGCAACTTTTATATGACGAATCACACAACTATGAAATTTTACATCCAATTTCAAAATATTCTCTTTCTCAAGCTGTTGAAGTTTGGATATGGGAGCACCAGAAGTGATAAATCATATTAATATTGCACATCAATATGAATTCACATTTTATAGCCTTCGATTTAATGCAAATCCTCTTTCGCATGGAACTTATCGAGCATTTCAATATTCTGGAGTTACTCTGAATATTTAGTATTTTTTTCGTTCACACTGAATTTTTCCATGTATTCATCTATTTTCATAATGAGAGTAAATGTTTAACTTTCATAGGGCAGTGTCAAAATTTTGCAAATGTCATTCCAAGTAAATCCATAGTTCATCAATTTAGCAACTTTTATATGGATTCAAGTAGGATTCTATGATAGTTGTTTCAAATATCATTTTCCATTTTTTTTTCTGTTTGGCATTGCCAAAAATGTCTCAATACTACAACTTCTTGTGGATTTTCAAAATTTTGCTTTGTTTTCTTGAAATAAGCAATCAAAATTCACCTCCTAGGGCCACCTGCAAAAAATAGTTTTCACATTGATGGATTTACATTTTAATATTTTCTCTAGGTTTTGGATAGCACTCACAACCTCAAATGTCTAATATTCCTTATCTCACCAAGATGGGAGAATATTCCCACAAAATGAAGGATGTGAGAATGGAATACCATATCAAGGTGTCCATGAAATACATGAATAACCAGGACCCATGATCACACCACAGAAATTTTGTTACTTTGATTAAGTAAAACATGCCACTTGCATGGAATATTTTTTATCTTCAATTTTGCGTTCATTGGAGAGACCATAGGTTTGATTTGGAAATAGTAGTTGAAGAGGAAATTTGCAAGCAACAATCTCAAGGAAGAATAAAAAGAAGCAATGCCAAAATCTCAGAAGTGATGAAAACCAGGATAACTGTCAAGTAGTTTATCAATGTTTTGTTTTCCTCCTTTGACCATCTCAAAGCATGATTCCTTTGAGCCCATATCTCACTATAAAACACAACAAAGATAATGGTCCATGCCAATACCACAATGATTTTTGATACCATACTCATTCAAATTAGTGAAGTCTCTTTTGACGCTAAACTGTATTGTATTCCAGCATCAAGCAATGACTACCAAAAACATAGGCTTACCTATGTAATGAAGGCACTAAAAAACCCTGTTGATGTGTCTCTAGTTTATGATAAATTATAATCAAAATTATTTGTTCTTGTTCTCATCATTGTTACCGCATGATTATTAAATAAAATTTTGAATTAATTTTTGCTACAGTAACATGGAACTCTTTTGAACTGGGTCCTATTATCTTCAAGAAAACCAAAAAAAAAAACCTCCCTCTGATTTATTAACAAAATAACGCAACAAACAACTGTCCACTGACAAACTCAACAA
The DNA here is from genome assembly GCA_031772625.1 of Pinus tabuliformis. NCBI lineage: Eukaryota > Viridiplantae > Streptophyta > Pinopsida > Pinales > Pinaceae > Pinus > Pinus tabuliformis. The sequence goes on along the minus strand of CM062817.1, from coordinate 721,181,862 downwards.
ACATCTTTCCACTGACAAAATAACTCACCAAACATATTCCACTCACAAACTCAACAAACATCTTTCCACTGACAAAATAACTCACCAAACATCTGTCCACTGACAAATCTCGGGAGATGTGGGCTTTCCATTTGAGTACACGGATCCAACCTTTGTATGTGGAACAGGCCGTCAGGACGAAAGGGAATGAAGCGAAATCTCTGAAAATAATATGAGTGGGAGAAAATACGTCCCATCTCTTTTTCGTGGTATTGGTTTATGAGATCGGTTTTCATGGTATTGGTATATGAGATGGAACATCCGAGATCAATATTCCTTGGGCATTTTTATTTGCCATTGAGTTTGTCATTGAGTCGAGATTTCTTTTTATAAAAGAGTTGGACATTATCAAATTTAGCACTTTGCAGATTGTGTCAATGTAAAATGGGGATTTGAGTATGTTCAAAGCTTTTTTTTTAATTGTGACTACTTGTTGGATTATAATTATCAATTTACCAGAGATCCCTAAATGTCGAATATTTTTTGGCAATTGTGAAATTTAACTCTTATCACAATGCTAAGTAGAATTGCAAGATCTAACTCTTATTATCATAATGTTAAGTATTTTTATGTCTTTTTTTTCATGGGTGAAAAATGAATTCTCTATTAAAAAAAATTAATGTATAAATTAAAATATATATATTTTGAAAAAAACATATAACGAGATACTTAACCATGGAGATTCACCCCATTTTATCATGGAGATTTTTAATTTATCAATAGGCTTTGTTACAATAACATGGTTTAACAATACCACAAGCTCAAAAAATCATATAACATTTTTTTTAATTAAGGAATTTAATTAAAAGAGAAAAAAAGATATAACTTCCTTGAAAATAAATCTCAATCTTTAATTTAAATATATTATTATTAAAATTTTCCAAACCCTATTTTAAAATAAATAAACTTGTCTATTAAAATTATTAAAATAATTTGAATAATAAAAAAATTAAAATTACAATTTTACCCTTGTTTATGTTTCAATGGAATGTTATTTATTTAAAATATGCTTTCAATATTAAAAGCCCGTATCATACTTCATGAGACATTTATAAATATTCGAAATAAGTTATCATTTTTTAAAAGAATATAAATATATATATATATATAAATTAAATTTTAAAATTTTAAAAAATAAATATTTCAAGGGTTAATTGTTATTTATTTATTAATTGTAATGAGAATTTGATATTAAGTAAAATTAAGTGTATTGATCCTAGTTTAATATTGAAATTTTATTTGAAGTTAGAAATAACTATAGTCTCGTCAATATTGTTATATATCATATATATTTGACTATTAATTTGTTTAATAGATGTTTCTGGATGGGTACACTCTCCAAATGCCCAACAAGATTATACGAAACTTATAATATATAGCGAAATTGGTGTAAGTTCCACCAAGTACTAGAGTTATTGTCTAATATAACAGGTACATTCAAATCTAATTTTATTACATTTCCTACACTTTCCTCACCTAGAGTGGAGGAGATATGAAGAGACGAGGATTTAATTGTTGCATGTAGATCTTCCAATTGCTAGCAAGACCATCTGCCTCATCCTCTAATCACCTTTTGCAAAATTTTGTCTTCTATTGATAATTCCATTACTGTCAGGACAATAGCAGAGACCTGATTTAGTTTGGTACACATAAGTTCTTCATTTTCCTCTATCCTATCCATTCACTACTTCAAGAATTCCATTGCAATAACTTCACAATGAATTCCTATATCCTAGGTTCCCCTCATTGTAAATTCATGATTGGATGTCCAATTGTTAGGGGCTTATGAATGATGAAACATTACATGTTGGTAAGCCCATGCACCTCTCCTTACATAAATAACTCAGATAATTAAGATAATAATAGAGCCACAACATCAAGGGTGCCTTAAATGGTTGACATTCATGAGCAATTATCCCCATAATTTTTCATATCATCACTTTCTAAATTAAATCTTTACACCAGAGCAGTATCAACAAGACATGCGTGACAAGTCTCATCATTGCTACTTGAAAGACAAATAAATTCTTATTGATATGGAAAGTTTCTTAATTACCTTCCTAACATATGTGAGAGCCAATGCCCAGTTGGTGTTGGGAGCTCCCCGCAAGCTTTGAGACTGCTACCACAAGATACCACCGATTCTAGAAAATTGGCAACCAAATTATGGACCTCTTGAATGCGCTAACAGTGGAGGAATCAAGGAGACAAAACACACAAAGGCTCTTATGCCAGTATTTGCTCCAAACCCCCTAGAGCAACCACACCTTCTTTGCCTCATCAACACCACATCAAAGAAATCCACCATAATAAATGTTAATATATGTCATTTCAACCATGAATACAAAGCACTGCACAGAGGGCTTATTGCTTTCTCCCCACAATTAAATATTTCATATCACTATGTCATTAATGGCTTAGGAGCACACAAATAAGGGATAGAATGACAATGACAAACTAATGATAGGCTTCCTTTGGCCTTTGTCCATGCTTATGCATTCAAGCCCAATTAAATTGAAATTAATATTGTGTCGTGTATGATGCACTTTGGGAGGGGGAGCCATGTTGATTTTTGTGGTCCTCTTTGTTCCCCAAATTTCATTTTTTTATTCAAACAATGCCATAGTTAAGGGATGGGAGAAATTGAGGGGTGTCCATTGTGAACAAGGAACCCTTCTTCCTATTTTACACCTTTCTTAGCAAGATAATCTACTTTAGCATTATGCAATCTCAAAACATGATTAAAGTTAAACTTGCAAAAGGATGGTTTCATATCTTGGATCATTTCTATGATACCTCTTAACTTGCACTCTTTTGGTAATGTTCTAAGCACTAAGTATTGGATAATTATCAGGGAATCACCTATTACCACAAATTTTTCAATCTTTGCTACTCTCTCCAGCATTAGACTTTGTAGCAACCCATACCCTTTGATGAGATTATTTTCAAAATAGCCATTGCTCAAGGATAGTCTATTTCTTTATTTACTTTGAAGTTATAGATAACCCCTTCCTCTTATACCACCATATATATATATATATATATATATATATATATATATATATATATATATATATATATATATATAATTTTTTATTATATAAAAAAATTGTTTTTTTTTTTTTAAATATTAATACCAATTTGGAATGGATGTTAGAATCATTTCAATACTAAGCATTAAAATCTTTCCTCAATATTGATTGTAAAATAGTTATAATTTTTTTTAGATTTACTAAATAATTCATCATTTAAAAATTCAAACATAATTTTAAAAATATTAATTACTCTTGAACATGAAAAATTTGAATATAATTTTTGCGCTTTAAAATTTTAGCACATGGCTTTAATTTTGATGAGGTTCTCGAGCTTTAAAAAATTTGAAAATGAGCTTTGACTTTGATATTTTCAAGTCAAAACCTTATTTAAACAAAGAGTAAACTAGCATTTGCACCAAGAGGTGCAAAGGGCACACTGATAGTGTTCTTGGTTGTTTTTTCACCTTCAAATATGTATATGTATGTATGTATGTACGTACGTATGTATGTACGTACGTACATACATACATACATACATACATACATACATACATACATACATACATATATATATATATATATATATATATATATATATATATATATATATATATATATATATATATATAACATTTGAAATAGAAGGGTTTCTAATGTTTCCTTGGAGGTCAAGGATCAACTAATCGAATTCATGATCTGCAAACTGAATGGAACAACAACAACATAGCTAGAATCTTTGAAAGAGACTATGAAAAACCTCGAACATAAAAACATTAAATCTACACTCGAACATATAAAAAAAATACCCACCAAGATGATTTGCGAGTTCATCTAGTAACAAAATTGTAGGATTCATGAATAATGCTCATGCCAGATCTATTTGCATACGCCCACCACCAAAGAAGTCACTTGTCTTTTTTGCATGCATTTATCAAAACCTAAGCCAAATAAAATTGCAGTAGATCACCTTTATGTTGTTGCAACATCCAAATATTCTAGGTGTTCATATATTTCATCTAGCGCCTCTTGATCTCCATCATCCTAGACCATCAATTAAAGAAAAGAATATTTTATAATCCATTTCATTTTTCCATCGAAAAATAAGATTGTATAATCCATTTCATGTATATGTAAAATATCTCAAAACTGATTGGAAGGATGTAAGACATTTTGAAACCAAAGTAAATATTAACCATCTAAAAAAATTAAATGCATTTCAATAAAAAAATAAAGGTGATATATTTCCCAAATTCTAGATTTTGGCATACTTGTGCAACCAAAGCTTCAGCTTCCTCCTCGAGTTTTCGCCTCTCTTTGTCACAATTTATCATAACCTATGCGCAACCATATTAGTTGCTTCTATTTTCCTAGTCAAATGATAAATGTCCATATGATTTGGTATGGGAAACTCCCGACATCCTAGAGTAGTAAGTAGTGTAGATTTACCACATCCATTAAGCCCAAGTAATCCAAAGCACCTAATAGACAGTAGAATTAATTATTAAAGGAAGGCCATTCAAATTATGGCTAAGAAAAGGAAAAAATAAAAGTAAATAAAGATGACCCCAATCGATAATAATATGTATGTTACATTCTATAATTCAGTTTGAGCTATGAATCAATAATAAACTCATGACCACATAACATAACTAATAGGGACTCTATCTATTAGGCCAAAATGATCAAAACAAAGAAAAATTGAGATATATAAAAATGAATTGAAAAATAGACAGTAAACTAAATCATAACAAGCAGATATTGCTCAACCCATGAAGAACATAATGTTCCACTATACATCAATCAAAATCATTTGAAGTAATATCACTCAAACATTGATGACCAACAAAACTAGATCTATCCCTTAAAGTGAAAATCTTTGGAGTAATATTTCATTGTAAAAAAGGTTTTCAAAAGAGGCGATTAATCCCTCTCAAAGCTTGATTTTTTATTATTATATATTTTATCCACACAACACATCATCCTGATATCCGCATTCTTATTTTAAGCTTTTTTACCGACCTATAATACATGTAGAGGAATGTAGACTAATAGAGAGGTAACGATGCAGGAAATAAGGATGTGGACTTGGAAGGTAGGAGGAATCGATTTTGCATATAGAATTTTGGTTGATATTTGTTTTCCTTTTTGTAGTGAATCCAATAGATATAATATTGGATGAATTAATTGATTAGTTAATGGATTCAAAGAGAATATTAAATTAGCTTCCTTCTGTTAATGAATTGGCTAAGGAAATATTATTCAACACAGTTCATATATTTATGCAGGAATATGTCTCATCTCTTGCCTGTACTAAAGAGAATTCAAGCAAATTCTGAAGGGAAATATGATTCGATACGTGAAAATGTCACATAGTTTGAAGTAGGCATGGCTCTTGCACTCTCGACTAGGGAAACCAAAATAACAATTGTACACTCTAGAGCCCTTACATGCACTTCAATGACACGTGGAAAAAAATTCCACATTGCCTTTAAATCTAACTCTAAGAATGGCTCAAGTGCTCAAATAGGTGGAGAAGAGGATTAGACTTCCACTATCCAAATTATATTATCAAGATTTTGTTGAGGATTTCGCAAAGCATCCACCTTTTATCAATTGTTTCCAATAGTATATTTTCCTCTATCTTCACAAGGAATTTCACAGATCTCACTCATAGGATTGCATATTATGTCTACAAGATGAATAAAGAAATCCATGGATAGTCTAGGAATATTGAAGAAAACTTCTTCAATCGTCCACACCTCTTACATATGAGTCTTTATGTGGATCATTGTAGCCTCTCCGAATATGAAAAAGGAAAAAAAATGTTTGGCCAAAATGAGCAATCATGACACCATCTATAGCTCTCTAGTCCTAAAGGAAAGAATTTATTGTTGTTTCCCAATAAATTGCATCACCTCTAGTGGGTTGAATGCTAGTAAGATGAGAATCCTCCATGTAAATCAAAAGCCCACTTCTTAGGCTGAAGTAGCCAAAAATAACATGCCTAATAATGTATGCAAGACCATCACTCCTAGATGTCAACGTTTACGGATTTGTTGAAAGCTTGAGGATGAAGCGGTCTTATGCATTGATTTGCTTCTTACTAATGTATTTTTCATTGTCAAACATGGTTTCAGCTGATCTTGGATCAAAACAATCCAAAAAAGACAAGCCAATGACATGATTAACTGAACATCAACCAATTTTTAAGAGAAAGCTTGTTAACTATTCCATGTTCATATCCATCCAATGAAAGATTCAAGTTTGTTCAATTCTTTATCACTAATATTGGAATTCAATGTTAGTTTCTTTTAGAGAATTTTACCACTATACTCTTTCATTACAATTATATTAATTTCATTATTGTTCATTTTCTTGATAATGGTACATTATATACCACATTATATATATGTGCCATATATACCATGTATAACTAGTTTTCAATCAGTTACTATTTGACCATTGAATTTTAGGGCTGTACTAACTTTCAATGTCTTAACATTGAATGTTCTCAAAAAATAAGTCAAAAATGGAAAACTATAGTTGTAGTAATTATGATAACTAGTCTTGAATTTGTTGCTCTCTGACCATTGAATTGTAAGACTGGACTAGCTTTCAATTTCTTAACATTGGATGTTCTCAAGAAAGAAGTCAGAAAGAAAAACGGATGGATGGAGAGGATAAAGATGGAAAAAGGCACACACAAAATAGGTGACTTTAGCTCTGTAACCTTCATTAAGTCACCTACACATATTAGTGAAATAGAAAGCTAGATTGCAAATAAAGTGGTTGAGTTAAATTTTGATCACGTTATGTCTTACTAGGCTCACCATTAGATTTAGATATTTTCATATATTTTTTCATCTCCTACACTCACTATCCTTCCATCATACTAGTCATAGAAACATCTACTCACCCTGCAACTACCATAACATAGGAGGAAGTTGATGGGTTGAAGAAGTAAATTGATCTCTAGAATATTGGCTTTAAAGGTCCTTCCACAAAGGTAATTTGAAGCCCTCCAACAAGTATTCACAAGGGTTCAAGAAGAAAACAATTAGTGTAGGGAGAAGGACATGGATTCTGGAGAACTCTTGAAAAAATGGTAAAAACAAAAATGAAAACATTATGAGGACTTAAAACAAGTTTGGGATAATAGTGAATATTTCAAAAACCACAACAATGCTTTGAAGCCCATGGAAAGGTTTAGTAAGAAAACGATATTGAATCATTTGGCTATTGAAGCCCTACTTCTCTCTTCATGACACCATCTGTTAAATTTTTAGGGTTTGAAAGACCTATAATGAATCATCTAACCATTGAATCCCTAATTCTCTTATCATGACTCTACCTAGTAATTTTTTAGGGTTTGAAAAAAGATGACCCGTCTTTATTTCCTATTCTCTAAAGTGAAAGGGTAAAATAGGCTATAAATAGTTTGGAGAAGTAGGATGGAATGTGCTCTCCAACTTTTCTCTTTCAAAACATCTACAGGGATAGGTGAGGGGTCTGTACCTTTTTTTGGGTAATTTCTTATAAAAACTTTTGTTGATCTTAAACTCCTCTTTCATATCTAGCCATACATTGGAGTCCATGGCCTAGGGGTGAGATCAACAATCTTTTAAATGCCTCACTTGTATAAGTGATTGGTAACAAACCATGTCATTTCAGCGAAAGGTGTATCATTATAACTCAATTAATAAAAACACGGTCATTCAAAATTTCAACTTCATCTAAGGAAATCTCATTTCCTTTAGATTTTGGGCTTAAATACCTTTGACACCTTCCAAATTGCTCTTAGCTGCAAGGTGCCTTTGATTTCCACATCAGTTGGGGTACTAAATTACTAATAAGAAGAGTTTGTAGATTATGATTTCTCCAATTCTGCGGGAGATTTTATCCAAAGGAGCTCCTACATCGATGAAAGAAGATGCATTGTAACTAATAAGGGATTGGGTGAATAGAGGACATTCATGGGTAGATTTTTCATTTGTACATGTTGTACAAAGAATGAGTTATTCACTAATAGAATGTGTCTCAGTTATTCTCTACATATATTTGTTCATCATGTGGTTTTAATCCATGTTTCATTCATTTGGTTCAGTTTTGCCTCTAGTTTATAGATATCTACTTTTCTCTCTGTGATATATTTTCAACATACACTAAGATATTTGTACTATGTTACATATCTCTGCTCTATTTTTTTCATTAAGATAAGTTAACTAAGAGTCAAGTATATATGTTGTTTCTATTCTTGGGTTTGAACAATCTAAATTTATAGAAGATAAAACATCACTTTAAAAAAACATTGAATATATTCACTCCCTCAGGCAACAATTAGAATTTAATGTATAACATTTTAAAATGTCCCCTCTTTTCAGGATATTTATAAAAGAATGCAAATATACTGCAACATTAATATACAAATTATTGAACAAACTAAAATTCCAATTGAAGGAAAAGAAAAAAGAACAAGGGCAAAGGAAGAATTGAGGTTAAATATCACTATGATCATAAAAATATAAATAGAAACATATTCTAGTGGTAAAATGTTATTTCCTCCTGAAAAATTCTATAATAGGGAGTGGGCATCCTATATTAATATAGGGCTACCACCTACAAATTGATAGAAAATCAATGTTTCTTTCAAATTTTCTAGTTAAATTGTTACTATGGCTTGTGATATCTAGACAAAATCTTGTGATAGATGGTTCCACCACAATATAGAAAAGCAGTATATCTTTAAAATTTTCTGGTTAAACTGTTATTATGGCTCAAATGATATCCAAATAAAATCTTATAGGAGTTTATTAAGAGATAATATATGTTACAATTCGAAACAATTTCCAACATTACTGATAAAAGAATATTGGGTTGGTAGCTTGTTGATAGAATAGACCTTTTAAACTCAAGAGAACACTAGACTTTGGTAGATTTCTGAAAGAATAGACCTTTTAAACTCAATATGGAAATGAACTTGCTTGAAATTTTTGGAAGCCACTACAAGACAAGCTAGAAATCAACAATGCACTATAATGCTCATGTATGGGGAAAGAGAGATGTCCTATTGTTGCTAGTACGTTATTATGCCAAAAGAAGCAATGAATAAAACAACTCTTGAATGAACTAGCTGTTTTACATAAGATTGAATGTCCAATATAAATATTATCCAATGGAATGTAAAACAAATTTGTAACTTTTTCATTCCGAAAAACCATTAGGCATGAACTAGAAATTTCATCTGATACTAAAAAATTGCAGCAAAGGAGATTATGTAAGAATTATTAATTACTATATTGAAGATACCTGTAAAACTTATTTATTTTGGGATGCACATTTTGGCAATTGGTCCTTGCCTAGAATCCATATATTTGATCCAGTTAATTTTCTCATCTTAGAAATAATTATGCCACCCTTTCCAAGGAAATAACCAATCTGGTTTGACAGAACAAGGAGTCTTGTTGCTAAAAATTTATCTTTCTCAAGTCCAGAAGTGACAACATGATTGTACACCCGAAGAAGAGCATTATGTGTAGGAGAAATTCTACCTTCTGGGAGTTGCAATAGGATTTTATTGAACGTGACAAACTATTTCAGAAGCATATCATCAAAAAATCATGCAAATAGTGACCATTCAATTTCATTTTTAGATAAAATGAAGAAAACATAGCAGATGGAAATGAACATGGGTCCTTGCACTCACATCCCTTTCCATTTTTTCCACCTAACAACCTAAAAACTTAAGGCACAAACCCAAAAACGATTGGTTGAGTGGACAACTCTAAAGCATTGATATACAACATTGAAGCAAGAAAATATATATGCAAAGACTAAGAGTTGAATGCACAAAAAGGCTAAATCATGTTAAAGAATTACGAGTTATGTACAACAAGCATCTAAAATTGTTATACTCTAAAAAACAAGATTCATCTCAACATTTGGTGCAAGGTAAACATCAATAAACCCATAAACACTATAATAATGAACCCCCTAATGAAATTATGATTCATTGTAATTAAATTCATTGTCCAAAATTACAGGAATTCCATAACAAAGAGGCAATATAATAGAAAGTGGGACTTTATTCTCAGCAATAGGAAAATACATTAACAATCGGGATTACTATGCTACATTAAAAGCAAAAAATTGTTTAATGTCCCAAAAATAGGCTTTTCGAGAAGCATATGGGCAATGTTAGCTCTATGTATCATAAGTTGTGAGTGAAATCTCAGAAAATGAGAGAGCACAACAAAATGTTAACGCAATGGGCCAAAGAAGGTTAGAATGGAGAGAAAAACCTATTAGAGAGGATTTCCCCTTGTGCACTTCAAAATGTAGGTCCTTGTTTATTTCCATTATGTTCAAGAATTTCCTAAGTGCAATATTTAGTTCAAAAACCTAATGTTAAGAGATTCATGAAATAAACCAACCAAGGAAAATACTTAATGACTTATTGTAGGAATTTTGAATCATATTCATATTTGTTTCTTCTTAAATACAAATTATTTTGCAGATTTGTTAACAAATATTCTGGATATTTATTTATTGATCTATTTAAACTATCATACTTTAGAAGAATCATTGAGAAAACCGACATAGATAAGAAAAATAGAGAAAGAAGTTGCATTAAAAATACTACTAAATAACCTAAGTTAAGAACATATTTTGAGGAAAAAGATGCAGAAGAATTATTCAGAACTGGTGGAGAGGTAAATTATTCGTGGAAAGAGAGAAGAGAGCCAAACAAAAAAATAACAAAATATGTTGAATATTAAATTTCTGTTGGATAGTGTGTTTGGAGATAGAGTGCAAAATTTGACTAACTGTACAAAATATAGGTTGTATGTCCCTAAGAATATTCTTGTTATAGATCAATTTCTTGATCCAAATTTAGCCATTTTTTATGTTCAATCCCTTCTCTTAGTTTATGATCATCTAGCTTCTTAATTTCTAAGTTGTCATTCAAAGTTTAAGCAAGGTTTCAATAGTGATTTTTGTTGCATTCCTTTTGATATAAATACCCTTTCTTTTTTATGGGATCAACGAAAGGGCCCATGTTTTTGGATATTTATTTATTGATCTATTTAAACCATCATGCTTCAGAAGGATCATGGAGAAAACTAACACTGATAAGAAGATGTGAGAAAGAAGTTGCATTAAAAATACTACTAAATAATCTAAGTTAAGAACATATTTTGAGGAAAAAGATGTAGAAGAATTGTTCAGAACTGGTGAAGATGTAAATTTCTGGTGGAAAGAGAGAAGAGATTCAAATGGTGAATTAACAAAATATAGTGAATATAAATTTCAACTGGATAGCGTGTTTGGAGATAAAAGGAATGCAAATATGACCAAATATACAAAATGTAGGTTGTATGTCCCTAAGAATATTCTTATTATAGATCAAAGTCTTGATCCCAGTTTAGGCATTTTTTATGTTCAGTACCCTTCTATTAGTTTATGATCATTTGGTTTCTTAAGTTCTAAGTTGTCATTCAAAGTTTAAGCAGGCCTTCAATATTGATTTTGTTGCATTCCTTTTTCATATAAATACCCTTTCTTTTCTATGGGATCAAGACTACATTGAGTATACAAGATGCCAAAACAATAATCAATTACATTGTGAAGAAGTTAGGCATAACACTCACAAGATGGTATTTGCATACCATTTGATTTTCAAACTTAAAATACACTGTGTAAGACAAAAGAAGCCCTCATATGAGACTAGAGTGGAAGAAAACCCAATGGGATCAAAGTAAAATATTATTAAACTAAAAGAAACATTTCATTCTTAATATTAGAAGAAAAACAATAACTACTTCAAACTATGAAAATTATGTTTTGTGGGTCATTGAAATAATATAAGAAATTTGAAAATGTTCATGTTATTTTATTGAGATTTCATCATTTCCTAATCTGTAGTGTAGGTAATTTATATTCACTTTTTTAATGGAACATGTAACATGTAGTACCATTGAAAAAATAATGGAAAATGAAGCATCAACTTTAGCTTCGATTTTCAAAGGACCAAGTTGTACGTAAAAAATTCAATCCAAATAAGAAAAAGAGAGAAAAATTAAATATGCAGTGTCACCTTTCATCAAAGAACCAAAGAGAATTCATTAAGGAAACAAAACAACTTCAAGAGTTTGTAATTTCTCTTTCAACTATGTAAAAGAACAAGCTTAAACAATGAAAAATGATTAGAGAGATACTTGATACCCAGAGGGTTTCCATTTTTTGGTTGTTGCTTTTCCAAGTCATCTATAAGAGAAAAGTAAGAATGAAAAAATGTATTTGTCACATCCCACACCACTGTAAGGCTTCCTTTGACTATTCTCCACATCCCATTCTAGCATCATAATAGAAAATTTGGGTAGACCTTCTAATGAAAGTAACACTATAAGGGAAACTCAAATGAAATTTATGATATGAAACCAAAAAAACGTATATGTTTTGAACTGTATCTAAAATTATAAATTGATGATTTTGATGCACATCAAAATGCAATCAACAAATTTGTTTTCATGCTATTATCCAATAACCTCAAGTGTTTCCACCAAAGGTGTAAAGAGGCCATAGCCTAAGCCCACAAAAATGCTTCCAATAAGGCCTACCAATGGCAACAAAATTAGTGGCACTAGTAGGCCTATACATAGAATAGCCTTTAAAATTGGTCCTAGTCATTTGGCTCTGAATTCAGAAAAAGTGATGGCATAAGAAATCAATAATCGTTTCAATTGAATTGGTCCCATGATTTTAGCTACTTTCAAATATAATGTTTATTCCATACTTCTTAAAAACTAATCTCTTTGATTTTGAATAAAATGATAATGATGTTAAGTTTCCAAGAATGAGTACAAGCACTTGAAGTGAACGCCTGACCATGCAAACATATGTCCAGATCACACGTGCTGGGAAAAGGCCAAAAATCACTGTTGAATTTCCAATTGTCATCACAAGGCATACCGTTGGACAAAATATTGCACTTGAAAACATTTCCATTCCAACAAAATCATTTCCATCACCAAATAAATTCCATGAATATCAAATAGCTTACCTCTTTTAACCCTCAAACATGAATGTATTATGCAAAGCATTTGATACACCCTCCAAAGACAAAACCTAATAGCACATTGAAAGAACAAACCAAAATTTTCAAGGAAAAGGAAACACGTCACAATTATACAAACCACAATGAATGGATATACCAACCTGGTTACAAAATAGTATCAGGTTTGAGTAGCAAAATGAAGCTTCTTATTTTACCCACTCTATTAAGAAATGATACTCATGTTCCTTAGAAGGCTGTTGTAATCTCTAGAATGAGCATCAAAAGTTTCCAATAGGATACAGACAATTTTTTCAATGCCAATCACTGTGAAATTGAATAATTAGACCCCATAAATTGAATTGAAGCATCCTTTTGAATCAGGAAAAAATTGTTCCTAAGTAGGTTATCAAATATCAAGCCACTTCCTTTAGAAATGACTGAATTTGAACTTCCTCCTTTAGTAATGACTGAATTTGAACCTCTTAGAATGTAAACTATACAACATCTGTATGATTTTTGTATATCTCATGGGGTATTAACAATCCATTCAATTAATGACCTTGACATTGACAACATTTAGTCTTTCAAGTCTTCTGAGTTTACAAAATTAGCAAACCTGTTAAGAACATGACACTAAAGTACAACTAAAATCAAGATGATACTAAAAGAGGATAGAGAATAGTTGTGTTGTAGTGGCTACAACCACCCTCCAAATTTTTTCCTTAGCTTCGTTTTTGAGCCTCCCTACCAACCATCCTAGCAGCATGTCTTGCAATGTCAAGTACATAGGCCTCATTGGTTTTTCAGCAACTTGCCAACGTGTGCATGTTGGTTTGCTTCACTCCCCTCACAGGCTGCCACTCCGAACTTGGGCTAGTTTTTGGTTGAGCAGCTCCTTCAGAAAATTGCGCAATTCTGGAGGGGAACCAACCTTCCCTCTAGAAATTGCGCAAATCTGCTGGGCTCAGAAATTGCGCAATGTAGTCAGATAATATTCCTTGGGAAAATTGTGCAATCTGGCCTAGCACTGTAGCTCAGCCTAGAAATTGCACAATCTGGCCCAACACTGCAGCTCAGCCTAAAAATTACGCAATTTTAGCTAGCAGTCACTTGCTCTACCCAGAAATTACACAATCCCTCTCGGACAGCCAACCACGTTCCTATAAGAAATTACACAAATCCCTCTCTTAGTCAAGCAGGCTATCGCATGTGCCTTCAAGTTGACTGGTTCCCTCCTGAACTGATCAAAATTGACTTGCATGCATGGACTTCTCTTCTTGAAATAGCAAAAGGAAGCATGCAAAAGGCATCCCTAGGTCTAGGGATCTATTTTTAGCAGATGGAGGTTACATGCAAAGCTCATTTTAGAAACCTCTCGCCAAGTGTCACTTTTTCCTGGATTTGTGGCAAGCACGTCATAACCTTGATCTTATCAAAACTCATCAACTGGAAGCTGTAGAGCTCATTCCTCACATCAACCTTGTAGCTCCGACATCCCACATTGCATCCAGGAGTCTTTGACACTTTCAAATTAGTTGTTTTAGGGCAAGTCTGATTTTCATGTCTTGCACTGCATTTCTGTATTTTTTGTGTTTCACTTTGTGTGAGTGTTTTCTGCTTGATTTCAATGAGTGCTTGTTGTCGTTTTGATGTATGTTAGCTTGTAGAATCACCGTTTCAGTTTTTGTTCGCATATCACTGCTGTCACATGCATAACACCATTTTTGCACCGACAGTCGTCATTGCGGCGACCTGTTTCACACACATGCATGCTTTCCCGTTTTCTAAGTCGTGCACTTTTTGTTTACATGCATGATCATTCACTCTTGTTTACACTCAGTTTCACCATGCATCCAGACTTCTCATGTTATCAGTCACCCGTTAGAGGGTCTGGGATGCCTTAGCCCGGACCTTTCCTTGCCCAGCTAACATTGCGCATCTCTGGAAGTGAAGGATTTGCCTTCCCTCAAGAAATTGTGCAAGTCTGGCCCAGCACTAACCTCCAAGCTTGTATTGTGTAATTCTGGGAGGCAGTGCCTTGTTGGCCCCAGAAACTGCATAATGCAGTTTTCTAGTTTGCATGTCACTTCTGACTGAAATTGAGCATTGCATAGTTCCATTCCTCAGTAGGCTAGGATGTAATATGAATTGCATAGTTCCAACAGTTAGTCAGCCTCCCGAAAGCCCAGAATATGCCTTACACAGTTTTGGCAGTCAGTCTACTAGCCTCCCCGTGAAAATTACGCAATCTTCACAGGCAGTCACACATGTATGTTGCATGTCAGTCCTCCAGTTTGTTATGGTTTGCAACTGAAAAATTTATTTTCATGAGTGTTGGTATGACATCTCCAGGTATCATAGGTGTTCGTCTGCCTCTCAACAACACATATAAAATGGCTTCCAGGAGAGAAAATTCGAAGACATCGTTTAGAGCACAACTGGGGATGCGGTTGATCAAGTGTCTATGAACTTGCCTATCTATGACAACATCAAGTTGTTCATAAATAAGTATATCAAGATGAAATGGTAGCGACGTCATAGCGAGCAACACCATCAATAGCAGTAGAAGGTAGGACACTTGCATGCGACAAATGCAAGAGGAGGGTTGTTGACAGCGCAAAGGCGGAACAAAGTTGCAAGCTCAAGCAGATCCACCTGTGATGAAAGCAACTTTGGAGATTGAGGCTATGAGGCGACGGTGTGACAAGAGGATCGCACGAAGGTAGAGAGAGAATCAGAGGAGTTGTAGGTGTTGAAGCAACAACTCAAGGAAGAATAGGAGTTGCACATACAAGAGAAGGAGTTGCAGCAGGAACAAGTACATCAAGAGGTACAACATCCATAGACTAATGAAACTGCGCCCATACGGGCTATAGATCCATTCAGCAGCTGACATGGAGCAGACAGGGTGAGAAGTTTTGTCGATCGCATGCAAGGGTATTTAGGAGAATGGATTTCATTATGCGCACGCATGCGATCCCACCCATTGGCAAACTCACCGAGGCGAAGACCAGAAGCAAGTCCGACTGGAGCTGAACATGTATTTTGACAAGTTGATGTTCATGGTCACAAACACACACTTGGAGATCAACATAGACACTATGCATCAGTATGTTGTTGGTCCAACTGCACTCAAGATAGTGATGCACATATTATCAGACAAGTTGGATAGAGGAGCCATATCAGTGTACCTGGATGCAACGAAGGCAAGAGTTCGCTTTCAGTAAGATGTCACCATTAAGTGCGTGGACACCATCACAGACAACCAAGCTTGGCATCAGTTCGCCACCATCGGTCATCACAAGGATGTTGAAGATTTGGTCTTACCACAATTGTCCAAGTGTTAGTGATAGATTGCATGGCTTTCTCAAGCCTATTTTGTCTCACATGGGTACATGTGTAGATTGTACGTAACATATTGTCAAGTGGAAGTTCAAGTGTCGATAGTCGAATGTAACAGTCATAAAGTAGTTGAAGAGTCATGAGGGTAGGTGAACAGTCACAAAGGGGAATGTCAAGGGTCACCCTACCCTTTGCTATATATAGTACCTCATAACTCATTGTAGAGGCTTTTGGTCAACCAAGCTTCCGATAGGAGTATCTTAGAGAAATCTTGGAGAGTATTGTAATGAGCCTTAGCTTCTCCACAGTGTAGTGCTAGTATATCTCTTTGGAGGAGTAGGCAGTAATGATTGTGATGTTCCGCTATCGGGACTAGTGGTTGGTCATGGTTGTACTGTATGATTGGAACTTTCACTTCTTAATATAACAGAGCTAACACGTTTCATGCATATGTTGTTATTGTATTTCAGCTAACCTGTTTACTCTAATGATATATGTATATGTTTACTTACGCATGTGTGTATAGACTCTTTATGTATATGTATGTATGAATCTTACTGAAATATGTTGTTGCTTTAACCATCACTTTGGATTGTTAGCTTACTTGCTTTCCGGTTTGTGATGTATCTTTGCTCGTGTGTTCCCTTCTTAGCCGCATGCTTCCATAGGTTTCCAAGGGGCGCACTCACCTCACTTTCCATGTGTTAGAACCATTCATGCACCTTCCTTGGGTTGCTGCACATGTTACACCCTTGCTACCAACATGCACATCTTACTTGCCTCTGCATGCAACCGTGGTCAAGGCGATACCGTACGACCCACTGCTGGGATTCCTACCCCAAACGGTACGACCCACTGCTGGGATTCCTACCCCAAACGGTATGAGGCCTAGTTGGGACTTCTTATTGGGGAGATCCCTTGACATGTTGGTGGTTTCAACACCGTCAACAAGTTGATTTATTAATCATCATGGTATAGAGAGGTAGGCCATTAGAGGATAATAAATAAATGATGACTTATAATTGTAGAAAACTAGTAACCCAAGCAACAAACTCCTTACTGTTGAATCCTAATATGACCTTACTGTTTTCTTTTTCCATTTTTAACATATAAAAATCTTCCAATTTTTTCCAGAGTTGGGATATCTCACTTGGGATTCCTAGGTAGTAGATCCAAATGGAATGCCTTCAGAATTGAACTTGGGCTGGTTGTGCCAAAATTCCACCGGTCTACTGCTAGACCACAACCCAACTGACCTAATCTAAGTTTATTCTTACCCTAGAAGGAAAGGACCCTCCAAACAACTATCACAAACTACTCCACATTTTTGAAAATATCATGCCACACTTCCCACTTAATAGTTTTTCTATTTTTCTTTACATGTATTAGATCTCCCATAATCTACATTACACCAAAACACACAAAAAAATAAAATAAGTTAGCTATTTACACATGTTCACCAAATGTATTATGATATCAATCACAATAACAACTCACTGAAATTGTCTTTCTTGTTTCATATTAGGAAGAGATTTCGGAGGTCACATGAAAACCCTACCTCCATCATTGCAGAGATAGTAATCGAAAGAAAATGTAAGAAGAGAAAGAGGCCCACAATTGCTTCCTTGGGTGGTTCTTAGGAGTTGTATTATTATTCCGTAGTGTTCAAACCACTGGTGGTTTTGTATCTCGTGACAACTCTTGCCCCACCTAATAATGGCCTTGTGTTTATCATTTTTCTGTTGGGATTCAATTTGGTGGCATTGGTGGGGGGGCAGGATGGCCATGGGGTTCCTTTTTCTAGTGGACAGACCTTCCTATTTTAGCAAAGCTTCTGTCTGGAATATCTTTGTCATCTAACTTTTCTCTAATTATCTAAGCACCACTGCAGCTCTGTGCTCTTGAGAGGACTTGGGACATAATATAAGTGAATCGTTGAAAACTAAAAGAAAATCTCAGAATAATTATAGGCTTCCATAGTAAGACCCTTCCTCCAATATTTCCCTTATCATTCCTAAATCTAGGTGTTTCCTGATAATGTTTCTACATTTCTTCTTATTCTGCACAATCAGAGAGCTTTCCATGGCTACCACGCACCTAGCTCTCAAGCTTATACTTGAAGTGGGATCCAAATTTTTGAGATGTGATGGAACTTAAGCCTTCCAGAATAGGTACCAATTTTCTAGGAACTTTGGGTTCACTTTTGTTTTGTCTGCTCAATAGGGAAGTTTTAATTTCATCTGTGCCTTCCATTCTATCCTCCATATGGTTATCTTCAAAAGACCTAGTGGTATGATTCCAGGCATTTATGAATTCATTGCATTCCTTGTAATGCCCCTGTCCTTACCCATGTTGATGCCTCTGCCTCTGCCCTTGCTCGCTTTCGCTTGCATCACAATTGTTGATGAAATCCTTGGTACCCTACCTAGTTGATATCTCTTCAGGGTTTACAGAACTTAAAACATTGTTATCCACTATTAGCCCTTTCTGGAATTCATCTCTAGTTCCTTTCAATTATTTGTGCTAAATATCCATGGATTCTGCACTCCCTTCTTCGATTCCTACTTCATTTTTTTTTGCCTCCAGGTTTGAAAATCTGTTGTAGTAGTACCAAAAGCTGCCAAATTATTCTTGCCCTGTTTCCTTTTTTCTCTTGAATGGGAGTCGATCTTTTCTCAGAACCGTTGGTATCCATAGTATGAAATTCGTAGTTATTTATATAGCTAATAGAGGATTGATCCTAATCACCCTCACCATTCTGATCTAGCTTGGATTTGATAGGAGAACTTGATGGGGGTGGGTAATTATAATTATCATCAGGGTTCTGATGGGGATTCAATCACTCAGTAGTCTCTGCATCAAAATCCTGATTTTTAAGCTTGTGGGGCACGAAAACATGATGGTAACCATTTTCAGAAGGTATTTTTCACAACTGCAAATACGTCTGGACACGTTATCCCTATTCATATTGATTCGATGAATTATTGACCTGATGAACCCGACAAACCCTTGCATGATGTCACCCAAATCTCTCTACAGTGGTAGAAGATGAATATCTACAGTGTCCATAAGAAGAATCTCACGATAAGACGCTGATAGGTGTAATTAAAATTCATTCTATATGATGTACTTTATTTGCATATTATTCTCCATGGTGTATTTATATTTGGTTCGATTTTTGCATAATCTTGTACACGCACGAGTGTTGTCTATGTTTTTAAGCACATTGGTGAAGTTTTTTAGATTTTTAATTTATTTGTTTTCTTCTTTGAATATTCAATTGTTTTAACTTGAACTGACGTGTTCTTCACAAGTGCATCAATTTTCTTTATTTAGTGTGGAGCATTGATATGCATTTTAATTTTTATAGAATAGAAATGATATTTTAGAATTTTATAATAATAATATTTATCGATGCATATTAGTCTATCACCACTAGTGCATTATGTTGTCTAGTGCATCGGGTTAGCATGGCGAGTCAGGTGCACCATTCAAAAAACCTCCGAAAAAGCATTTGGTTGTTTGCCTTGTAGAATTCCTACAGAAACTCTGATAGATATAGAATTCTAGTTAAATTAAACACAAGTATTTGCTGATATTCAAGAGAGGAGAGAAATAATTTTCTCCATAAAATCAATGTATTAAATTAATGAACAATAGTAATACATGAGAAACCAAACCTCTAATCCCAAAGGGAGGTGGTTATATAGAAATTGTCGAATATAGAAAACTAGTAAAAAACTAGAAAAGGCTAATAAAAGCTAAAGGGAGGCCTAAAATAGCAACAATGACTCAAGACAACCTATGCTAACTATCATCCACAAGGAAAGCATGACGAGGGGTGCATTTCCCAAGGAAGGAAACCTTAAAACATGGTAAAATGGTCCGGGGGACCAAATCCCTTGATGTAAGGGGGAATCTTCATGTGGGGTGCCAATTCTCAAATAACTCAAGTGGATGAGGTGTGGTTAGGTGTGAACATGCACTTAGATGTCTAAATGGTTTAGGAAAGTGGTTGGACCAATATTTCCATAATATTAAACCTTTAAATGCAAAAAACAAGGGAAAGTTGGTCCACCGAGCTAGTTTACCAAAAACGAAGTGTGAACATGATTTTTAGTGCATGTGGCTTAGTCAAGGATGATTAGGCTAAAAAATAAATGTAGATGTTAGGATTATATTCGAACACCCCCCCTTCATCATAACTCACTTATCTAAACTGAGTCCCAGCCAAGATGCCATGTTAGGTACTTAGGTACAATAAATAAAAGATCCTCATAAAATGAAGAAAGAGGGAAAACCTCGTGGGAACACCCCCCCCACCCCCCCCCCCCCCCCCCCCAAAAAAAAAGGAGGAAAAAAGGGCCAAGTGGCCAGAAGGGCCTACTCAGCTGTCTCCACCACTCCAAGCATAGCTCTAAGTTTTGAAAATTTCTTTTTAGTGAAACACTTGGTGAAGATGTCTGCAACTTGCTGCTCAGTGGGGCAATATTGTAGTGATATGACTTGATCACAGATCAACTCGTGGATGTAATGCATGTGAATATCGATGTGCTTGGTCCTCTACCTCTGAATTGGATCAATCGATATCTGAATGGACCCCTGATTGTCACAAAATATGACAGCCGAAAGCGGATACTGAATACCAAACTCGGAGAGAGACCCCTGCAACCAAACTGCCTATGTAGCTGCATTCACTGCACCTCTATACTCCGCCTCAGCTGTAGATAAAGAAATCGTGGATTGCTTCTTGCTAGACCAGCAAAAAGGCCCTAAACCAAACCTGAAAACATAACCAAATGTGGACTTGTGATTTATACCATCGCCAAGCCAATAAGAACCTATGTACCCAATCAGTGAAAGTGGGCAATCTATAGCATAAAAGATACCAAAAATGGAAGTACCTTTCACATATCTAAGGATTCTCTTTGCAAATTTCTAGTGAAGCTCATTGGGCTCCTACATATGTCTCGAACAAACTCCTACTGCAAAAGATATACCAGGTTGGGTGTGAGTAAGATACAACAAACTCCCAACCAACTGTCAATACAGTGACTGTCCACCAAAGGTGTAGTACCTGCATCCTCAAATCTGATCCCCGAAAGAAAGGGAGATGATGCTAGCTTGCATTGTGTCATATGAAAGTAGACAAGTATATTTGATGCATACTTAGACTATGCCATCTGGATTCCTGAAGTAGACTAAGAAACTTCAAGACCAAGAAAGTAGTGCAACAGTCCCAAATTTGTCATGGAAAATCGATCGTGCAATGCTGATTTTGACGAATAAATAGTTGGGGTAAGGTTCCCTGTCATCATTAAATAATATACATAAATTACTATTAGAAAAAGGGAATCATCATGTTGCAGAAAATAAACATTCATATTAGATTTGCATCAAATGAATCCAATGGAAAGCAGGAAATAATCAATCTTTGCATACCAAGATTTGGGAACCTGTTTTAGGCCATACAAAGATTTCTTTAATCTGCAAACAAGGGAAGAGTTCTGAATGTATCCTTGTTGCTGCTCCATATATATCTCCTCCTTGAGATCTCCATGAAGAAATTCACTGTTCACATCCATGTGATGAAATTCCCATCTGCGAGAAGCAGCAATGTCTAAAACTAGTCGAATGGAGTCCATTTTTGCAACAGGTGAAAATGTCTTTTTATAGTCTATGCCATGTACCTGTGAGTATCCTTTTGCAACAAGTCGAGCTTTGTACTTGCTGATCTCACCATCTGCAGCAATATTTTTTCGATAGATCCATCGACATCGAACAAGCTTTCTTCCTTTCGGAAGTGGAACCAAGTCCCATGTGTTGTTTTCCATGAGAGCAGAGTACTCTTCATCCATGTCAGCCTCCCAAAGCGGGTTTCCAGTATCCTCAGAGTGTGACTCTGGATCTGAACCAAGTTTCATATAGCAATGTATGGGAAGAAATGGTTCGTTGGCATCTAGGGCTTGAGGAGCCCCAAAATATTGTGACCTAATCCTTCTCGCATCTGTAGGATCACCAACTAGTTCACCCGCATCTTGCAGGGTTTTCTCTTTCCATGTTGGCAGCTGAGTTGGAGCAGCCATGACCTGCTCCTCATCCTTTGAATCAGACCCAATACGCTTCTCTGATGGCTGCTCTGAAGTGCTCAAAGAAGATTCAGACTCCTCCTCATTAGTAGCAACAAGTGGTTCCTCGGCAGGGTCTGCTGAAAAACATGCAGTGATTCTTCTTAAAACTTCACATTTCAAGCTACAAGGAAATTTTCAGTGTGAGAGTCCAAAAATATATATCCTTTGACACTGTTAGGATATCCAAAAAATATACATTCAACACTTTGAGGCTCCAAAGCCTTCCTCTTATCTGTCGGAATGTAAGCCCATGCTCGTGAACCAAAAATGCGAAAGTGCGACACTTTTGGTGTCTTATGGGTCCAACATTCGAATGGAGTGGTGCATTTGAGTGCTTTGTGAGGAATGCAGTTATGAATGTATGCTAAACAATTAATAGCTTAAGCCCATAACTTAGGAGCTAATGATTTGGACTGTAGCATACAATTGGCCATCTCTTTTAACGATCAGTTTTTCCTCTCTGCGACACCATTCTACGGTGGTGTATATGGCACTGTGTGTTGTAGCTGTATACCTGCATCAATACAAAGTTGCTTTACATATTTGTTGACATAATCCCCCCCATTATTAGTACGGAGTATCTTAATCTTACACCCAGACTCATTCTCAGCACGTGCTTTAAATTCTATAAGGCATTCAAATACTTCCGATTTTAATTTCAAAAAAATACCCACGTAAAGCGAGAGAAATCATCTATGAAGGTGAGTAAATATCGAGCCTTACTGCTTGAAGGCTACGGGAATGGGCCCATGATGTCACTGTGAATCAGCCCAAGAGGTGAAGAAGCTCTACGTGCCTTCCCTTTGTCAAAATTTTGCTCTGGATGCTTGCCAAGAATGCATCATTGACATACACTGCTTGTGAATTTAATAGCGGGCAATCCTTCTAACATGTTTTCTTTGTTGAGTTGATGCAAGTACTTATAGTTTATATGGCCAAATATTTCATGCCATAACTTGCTAATATCATTAGATTGTGATAGAAATACAGTGCTAATAGATTTAGGGACAAAGTGAGAGAAGAAATACAAACGAGAACCGTGATTTGCAATTCCATGTGCACGCTGTGAACCCGTGGAAATGTCAGTAATCATTGTAGAGTCCGGAGTGAACTCCACCTTCCTTCCAGAGCTGGAATGAGTGATCTGATATATCAAGAGAATATTTGTGGACAATGAGAGAACATGAAGCACATTTGTGAAGCAGCCCCCTTCAAGGTCTACAATTCCTTCTCTGCACACCTTTGCGGGTGTGGCATCTCCCAAGTAAATTAGGGATCTAGTGCTTTCTTCGATGGAGGAAAATTCATCTTTTGATGTAGCCATATGGTTTGATGCACCTAAATCAAGGATCCAAGCTGATGGAGTGGATGTGATAGCCATTAAAGCATGATCATCTCGTGCTCTCCCTCTCCCATCTCCTGTTCTGTTATCATCCTTCTTCTTTGCATTCTTGGGCACGGTGAGATTGTGCCGCTGCAATTACTTAGCCATCTCATCGAATGTTTTCCTCATGCAATTTTCTTTAGGATGGAAACCTTTGGAACAATAGCTACAAAGTGTTCTTTCCTTCTTCTTCTTACCCTTAGGAAAAGAAGAACTCTCTGAAGATTGTACGGGTCTCTCCTTCTTCGATTCATTAAATTTACCCTTCCCTTTTTTCTTGTCTCTTCCACTACTCTTTGGAGCATTAGTAGTCGCAAGTGCTTGGTTCTTTGAACGCTTAATGGCACCCATTTGGACTAACTTAGCTTACTCTTGAGTCAATGCTGCAATGAAGTCATTCGATGGAGGCATTTTCCATTTTTCCTGAGTCAATTTAGATGCTTGAAAAGACTATACAAATAAGGAATATTCAGGGCCCAATTTCGAGAGAATTGAAAATATGAGTTGATCTTCCTCTTTCTTGACTCCACATGCATCAAGTTCAACGAGGAGGGATTTAAACTTGGTGAAGTATTCTTGCAGGTTTCTGAAATGAGTTGGACTGAGGGATATGAGTTCATTCTCCAGTTGATGCACTCTCATTTCATCTTGCTTGTCGAATAGTCCTTCCAATGTGGTACAAACCACATTGAGAGTAGTGGCTCCGTTGACATGAAAGAGGAGTTCTCTGGAAATTGATAGGCATATCAGCCAATTGCTTCATCTAATTTATTGAAATACTTTATCTTCTCTACTGCAGAATTTGGTTCAGTATCCGTTCCCATTGTTACCCTGTAAAGCCCTTTGCTTTGGAGGAGCAGAGTAATCTTTGTCTTCCATTCGAAGTAATTGAAAGGATTTAGAACAAGTTTTGTGGGCTGAGAGAGATGATCTATTGCTACTTGCTGCGCCTCATGATGATCTATACCTTCAAATCAAACCGTGTACAATCCACTAGATTTGAACTAGCTCTGATACCATGTAGAATTCCTGCAGAAACTCCGATAGATCTAGAATTCTAGTTAAATTAAACACAAGTAATTTTTTGATACTGAAGAGAGGAGAGAAAGAATTTGCTCCATAAAATCAATGTATTAAATTAATTAACAATAGTAATACATGAGCAACCAAACCTCTAATCCCAAAGGGAGGTGGTTATATAGAAATTGCCAAATCTAGAAAACTAGGAAAAAACTAGTAAAAAACTAGAAAAGGCTAAGAAAAGCTAAAGGGAGGCCTAAAATAGCAACAATGGTTCAAGACAACCTATGCCAAATATCAACCACGAGGAAAGCATGAGGAGGGGCTCATTTCCCAAGGAAGGAAACTTTAAAACATGCTAAAATGGTTCGGGAGACCAAATCCCTTGATTTAATGGGGAATCTTCATGTGGGGTGCCAATCCTCAAATAACTCAAGTGGATGAGGTGTGGTTAGGTGTGAACATGCACTTAGATTTCTAAATTATTTAGGAAAGTGGTTGGACCAATATTTCCATACTATTAAGCCTTCGAAGGAAAAAAACAAGGGAAAGTTGGTCCACCGAGCTAGTTTACCAAAAACCAAGTGTGAAAATGATTTTTAGTGCATGTGGCTAAGTCAAGGATACTTAGGCTAAAAAATAAATGTAGATGTTAGGATTATATTCCAACATGCCTACACTAGTATACTCTGTTATAAAGAGAGAAGTGATAAAATTCATTGGAAGATTATGTAAATACCTCTACTACAATGTGTTCTTCTTGTAGTGTATCTATTGTGATATATACTAAGGTCAAACATAGTTGAATTTGGTTATGCATAGTATTATTATTTATGGTTAACCTTTCTTGACCATGTTTGACTATGATTGATGTTCATTGATGAAATTTACTATGCTTAACTATATTATACTTTGGTTTACATTGGATGATTATGGTTTTCTTCGGTTATCTATGGTTGACTATGGTTGACTATGGCTGATTTGGGTATGGATGGTTGGATTTATAAGATTTAAATAGAGACTATGGAAGAAGTAGACTTTAATACTATATCACATTAGGACAATATGAATTCAATATTATGTTACAGTATGACATTAAGGGGTTATGTTTAATTTATATTACATTATGAATGAAGTGGTTGACTTAAATATTCTGTGACATTGTGACACTAACGATTAACTTTAATATTATGCCACATGTGAAGTTATGGTTTCCTTAAACATTATGTTACATCAAGTTTTTGAATTCAAAACTATATAATGTTGTGACATTATGGGTGAAAACAATATTATATCATATTGACATTAAGACATTGACATCTACATTATGCCACATTGGGAAACTAAAGTTAATAGATTGATAATATTGTTGTGTTTCATTTTTCCATTGATGGCACACAGAGGGCAAGTCTAGGTTTAAAGTGAAATAGATAACAAATCCCCTCAGACACTAGCCCTTTCGACATCGCTTGCAAACAAGTGAAGTCTCATCTGAGGCATCTTATGATGGATTGTAGGAAGCTAGATAATTCTGTAGTGATGAAGGAGACATGGAGCCTATGTTGTCAATATCATTCTCAATATAAAAGAAATTTTTAAGTATACCCCTAATTCACGTAGTAAATAAATCATTAACAAAGTATAACAAATAGATCATATCAGTCACAATATAATGCACAACAATAAGAAATGAAACCAAGCAAAGATTTGCATTACTTCGAAAAATCCTTCATTTCATTGCAACTCTCGCATCTCACCAACCTAATCCATCATGTTACAACACAAAATAAATTATATCTCTAACTCTATCTTCATGTATTTCTCCTTCTTACATTATGGCTTTAACTATTTATAAGTTTATATTGGGGCGCAAAGCCAACAAATAAACTAATTTTACTATGGGAAATTCCTATTACCATGGGAAAAAAGGCACAAACTAACCTAAATTATTTCCTTCTTTCCTACATTATGCGTGTTAACCCTTAGCTGAATTTCCTACATGGAATCCTTCTATATAGTGCTCCTCTACATAGACCCAAAAATCATTCGTTAAAACCATTGCTCCAATAGGCCCCCAACACTCCCCTGTGCCTCATCCCAAACCACTTAGTCCTTATGATATTCCATCATGCTTCCTTGGTCATAATAAGTCTTTCTCTAAATTGTTGTGCTACTTCAAAACTTAGTGTGCTACTCTTCCTTCTACTACTTTTCTTTCATGAGACACTTTTCCTCAAGGCTACAAGTGTTGGTTCCTGCACCTTTTTTTCTACATTTGTGCAACTTTGTCCATCTCGATGTTGCTTGTCAATAGAAATACTCCATTGCAGGTTGGGTGCAGTTTCCCTTTGAGCTCTTTGAACTATTAATGTGCTCATCTTCCTCAGTGGTACATATACTTTTGAAAAATTTCCTTGTGTTGTGTTGTCTGATCCTAGTATATTTAATGGATTTTCCATAGAATGTAAAAAGTCTATGATTTCCCCTAATGGCTTAGTTCTGGTCTTCTTCTTTGATACTGTTACGGGAATAAGTACCCTAGGGCTTTGGGTTGGAACCCCAACAAAGCAAGAGAAAACTACAGTAAGAAACACTCATACAACTCAAACAACATGCTTATATAAACAAACTATGTGATAGTGACCATACCCGGATGTCCTTCATTTGGGTAGTTCCAGCAGGGTTCATACCCTCTGCAACTCCTAATGATCTTCAAACCTAAAAATTAACCAATTCGAACATACATAGCAGCATATAGATAAATAATTTTAAAGAAATCAACTTTATATCATATAAAAAAATGATTAGTTATACATCAAAATAACATTCATACATGAATTACAACAGTATCTTATGCATAAACAAAGTCAATCTTAGGAACAAGACATCATTTCTTTTTATTGTAGAAAGCTATAAATAACACGAAGAGAATTCACCTGAGTCTTCTTCTTCCGGCTCCAAGTGGAACCATCCTCTAGATCCGTCCAGTCCCAGTCTTCAATAGCCTCCTTCCATAACCAATACCATGATATCTCAAGCAAGTGGGAGAATATCAACACTCAAGGAAACAAGGGTTTCCTCAAACTTGGGGAAGTGCTTGAAGCACAAGGATACTTCAGACTCAATCAGGGATAATCTCAGTATAATAATTCTACTTCTCTTCTCCTCCTTAAGGCCTTCCAATAGAAGTCTATTTATACTTCTCCCAATTAGTTTTTTAGTTGGGAAATAGTTGGGCCATAGGCACTAGGAGTTAATCAATAGGTAAAACCCACGAACTCCGCCCATAGTTAAGGAAATTTAATTTTTTTAAGTGTTTTAACACATATACGTTGGTTGGGTATTGACTAACCCGCGTGTACATGCTTTTATCTTAGGGAAAAGTAGCGTAGAGGGAATAAAACATTGTTTTTTAAAATATTTGGACCAATTCTGGAAGGAGGGGTTGCCCTAGGCCATAAACCAAGCATCACAAGTACCAAGGGTGGTAATTTGAGCTATAACAGATGCCCCCTAATATATGAGGTTAGAAGGGGTATATGATGGCCGAAATGTATTAAGTATATGGAAAGGTATCCTGTCGAGACTGAGAAGGACTTCACTAGAATTCAACCTACTAAGACATAAAAAAGAGATCATAAAGAAACTGTTGTCTGAGGCGGGCATACCCATTGATCCAAAATGGATCTAACATAGACTTATAAGTCTATGAATTTTCCTCATAGAGGAAAAATGAAAGTCATTGTATGCTTCTGGAAATAGTCTCATTGTGTAGATCTATTCATTCTAAATCTAACGCAATTTGAATGGGTGAAAACGGACTTCGGATGAAGAAGTTATTGTAAAAAGAAATTTGCCCATTGTCCTTTGAAAAGGAGGAAATTTCTTATAGATGGGACTTAATGGAGAATATGCGTTCCTTAAGGAAATGTCACATCGGAAAGGTTCCAAGGGAGGACTTAGACCAAAGGCCATAAGGACCCCCGATTAGGGATCTTTGATATATTGCATCAGAGGAAGGCCTGCATGCAATATCGGAACCCCGGGCGAGCCGATTGCGATTGCGATGAAGCGGGTCGGCGACTGGCGATATCTATATAGCGCATCAGAACAATGCATCAGACGTGGTATAGGTCTCAGGCCATTGGACAAATCAATTGCGATGGCCCGATAGCGATACGCCAATGCGATCGACACTCGGTGATCAGATCACAACAATGCAGAGGGGAGCAACATACCAATGCGACGTGCGATTGCGATATTGCGACCAAAGCTGGGCCTGATGAGTTTATGAATGCGATTTCATATAATTTGAAATCTGGGTTATGTGGATATCTTTATATTCCTGTGTATTTGGTGTTTGGCCACAAGCAATACGATTTACGATGAACGATGAAGAAAACGGACCTGATAGGTTTATAGGGGCAATTATATATTATTTGAGTTCCGGCAAAACGCCCCATGATGGGTTTTCATTAGTTTTCCTGTGTATTGAGTTACATGTTTGAACGTGGGATTTCTGCAGGAGGAAGACCGAACGGTTGGGTTTCTTGTGCCCGTCGGTTCATTTCAATGGGACACTGATTATTTTGTGAAAACACGTGGTTTTCCATGATGGAGGATTGGAACCGAATGGTTACAAATACACAGAGAGCTCAATTGGTAGAGCTGTTGAAGGTTGCTGAGATTCACACAGAGGCCGAGAGTAAAAACACAGAAAGCACAGAGAAAGAGTATTCCCAGAGGCACAGGCAAAGGAACGCTCAAAGAGAGCTCAGAGAAGCTCGAGAAACCCAAGGATGCTCAGTGAATACTCAGGAAGAGTAGGAGAATGCTGAGTGATGCACATAGGTAGTCTGCTGAGTGAGGAAGGCTCGGCGCAGCATAAGAGTTGATCAGAGCAAAACAGAGAGCCCAAGAGCCGAAGAGCCGTAGAGCCAAAGCGCTTGACAGAAAGAGCCACCAGAGGTTGGAGGCATAGCCAAGAGCCAGAGCTAGAGCTAAGAGCCAGAGCCAGAGCCCGAGCCAGAGCCAAAGCCAGAGCCAAGAGCCAGAGCCAGTGCCCAGAGCCAGAGCCAGAGCCAAAGCTTAGAGCCAGAGCCAGAGTCGAGAGCTAGAGCCAAGAGCTGAGAGCCAGAGAGCCAAATGGCCAGGGATAAAAATGATATTATAATCCCAATGGTTCAATAGTAACCTATTAGAGTTGAGTGTGGAACTTATAAAAGAATTCAGCCATAATCCCAAAGAGTGTAATGAGTTGATTAGAGCTCAAGGAGACATAGCCCAAGAGGTTTGGGTGAACTCCATATTATATTGATGTTATGTGTGATTGCGTATTGCTGCATTGTATTTGTTTTTATATGTTTTATATTAGTTCAAGCAAATAAACTTAAAGCACTTAATAGTTAAAGTACAAACACAAGCATATACTTATCTCAACTTATTAGTTCCACAAATTATCAATCATAAGCACAGATCTTGGGAATATATAAGCTTTGGAGTGGGAGAGGTTCTTGTAAGCTTGAAAAGAAGCCTTTAGGTCCCCATTTCAGATCACCCATGCTCAGAGAAAGTAAAGCATGTCCGCATATCAAGTACAAGCAGATCCAACATGTATACAAGTATATAAAGAACTGAAAGTACATAATGGATCATCTGATCATGATTGAAAAAGTACATGTCTGAATATCACATATAAGAAGATGATCAATGAAGTTGATCACGAATATCAAAAACTGATCCCAGTAGTACCAAATGGACATGATGGAATAAAATGATACTACATCGGAACTCGGATGCCAGCATATAAGATGTCGCTATGAAGGACTGCAACATATAAGGTGGATGGTGTCGACTAGCAGTAACAGAAGTAACTGACAAGTGAACCAAAACATGTTGATGCAACCCAAGGTCTTCACCGATCGCCGTAGTACATTTCTACACAATGGTAATAAATGATCTGAGGTTGACCACATGAGAAATCGTTTGATTATCGGTCATTGATGTATACCATCAACAAAAGTGAGACTACTCACCGATAATGATAAAGAGAGTCAAGGTACCCAATACAATCTAACAAGTGCGAATGAATGAGCTGAAGTAGAACACCTGGAAGAATCTATCAATCAGGGGACAATGATGGTTTCCCACTGTCGATAACAAAGGAATTTTCCACTGATGACTGTAAACCCCAAGGTACTGCCAAATGGACTCTAGATCTTTGTCCCAGAACAATGAGTCGTAGTCGATAGGAAAAGATCCGCTAGAAGGAAGGCATTAAGGCATACTTCATCAATCTAGCATGAGTGTAACCTGTAGGCCAATAATGTGGAAGGAATCGGATGAAAAAGATGTAGTAGCCCAACCAAAACACATTTTCGGCATACACAAGTTGTAGCTAGCACACAATAGAAACCCTCTGAACCAATCAATAATGAAAGCTGACACAAAGGGGAGGAATCCACCAATAGGGTCAAACGGAAACCAAGGCACTACACGAATGCCAATGTGTGATAATGAAAGCTGATGTCGAACACAAGGGAAACCACTCAGTCAAAGACCCATGATACTAATCGATGTTGAGCACAAGGTGACCTATCAATAATGAAAATAGGGCCAGGGTGCGACTCTAGGCCTGCCCTCAGAGCAATATGTCATCATCGATAAGGACAAGACCCACCAACAAGAAGTCAATGGAGACCTTCTCAAACTGGCACGAGCAAAGGACCAATATAACTGATGTGATGACAAACATGACACTGACAACCAGGGATGGCCGACTGAAAAATAGGTCAAAAGACACTGTAGAGAGGCCGACTTAGGCTTACTTCCCTTGAACAAAAGAATGACTCAATGATGACTATCTGGCAGCATATGATAACTCTGTATAATTTTTTCATGCAGGAGGCATGAGCGAACTCTCCATATGATTGGAAGAGGTAACCAATCGAAGGAGAACTAACTCAATAACAAGGTTAAGTCGTACCTAAGTCAAACTAAATTCCACCCAAAAATGGAGGAGAGACTTTCTTTTGAGTGCTTTGTTCAAGGGTGACACGACTGATTCTAGTTGCCAACGATATATGGAAATGTTGTCCTGTTCCTGCTCGTTTTTTGAAATATATAATTTTTTTTTGTCTTTTTCTTTAAGATGGAAAAAGAATAAAAGAATTATATAGTACAGTGGAAAGAACGAGTGTCAGATAAACATATGATCTACTTCCTGGGATGGGAACAATCCTATGCTCAATGCAGGGAGGCGAAACTAGTCAAGGACACTCAAAGGGATGTTCCTTCCACGGGTCAAAGGTTGTGTCAAGTTGCAGAAGCTAAGTGATTCAATGGTTGATTTTGCAGAAGACATGGTCAAATAAGTGGCTTAAACACGAGTCCAAGTGAAGTCGGCTCAAGGCCAAAAGGTGTAACTAGTCAAAATGCAATGCAGTAGTACAAATAAACACAAAGGAGCCTTTAGGGTATAAGGCCGGAAATAAGCGTAGAAGCAAGGGGAATGTGTATTCAATGCACAAGTCATGGCAGGACTAAAGAGGACTCCTGATCCTACTCAGTATAACAACATGGGCAACCAATGTCAATGAGGTGCTAACTACGATGCCCATGTAAAGGATGGCTCTACCATCGCATCATGATTTAAAAATTGGTGAGTGAACATGGTTTGCTAACCAAGACATGATGGGGTTGACCCTATGGTTAATGTATCGCTAACCGGAGGCTAGTATGCAAGAGGCAATGGAAAAAATGGTTTCCCTAACCTATATGCCAATAAGTGAATGATACCTGCCATGACGGGTCAGTGGTCATGGGACCGAAATAGGATCTCGAAGAAGTGTAAAAAATATCCTGAAACAATAACCCATTCTTGACAATGCAAGCCCACAAGTCAAAAAATTCATGAGACGAAAAATCAAGTTTTGAGAATTTTTTTTGAAATTTCAAAGTTATATATTGACTTTTAGACTCACAAAATTTTCATTTGCATTGGAAAAAAGTTGTGGATCAAAAAAGGAGCAAACTTGCCTCTGAAGAATTCGACTGTTCAAATCACACCAAAGTTACCAGGTAATCCTAAAACCATACTTGCAATGTTTTGTGATACTTTTTATAAGTTTTAATTAAGATTTGACCGTGGCAATTCATGTCAAAAAATCCAACTCTACGTACACGTGGGTTGGATGTGACCAACCCACATATACGACGGCCCTACACGCAACTGTGTGTAAAGGGAACCCGTGTGTACACGAGTTGAAATTCAAACACAAAATCTAATAGTTGAAACTCATTTCTTTTCAGGATGACCATCACATGGAGACAGAGAGAGCATACCACAATTGACAATGAAGTAATGTATGACCAAACTGAACTAGATGCATTGAGAGGGTGCAACTTGTTGAAATTCTTAAAAATGATGAACATGAAAGCCAACACACGCCTACTCGTGTTACTGATCCACTACTGGAGTGTAGAAGATGATGCCTTCATGATAGATTAGATGCCTCTCAGGAATGAGGTGGAAGACATTTACTTTATTACAGGACTCTCCTGAAGAGGGGAGGTTGTGCATTCGACTGGCAGGACATGGAGTAGTCTTTCAGTAGAAGACTATGAACACATATACTATCCTGGGCATCCGGAAAAGATTGGAAGTTAGATTCAAATAAAACATGTGGATCATTTATCTTTGAGGATTCTACTATTTACCATTTCCAGGGTAAACGAATCAGCTTCACTACATCAGGCTTCATGGGTGTCCATGAGCCTGGCAATGGAATGCTTAACCATGGTTTTTGACTAGCGCACACCTCTTCTAACCAACATGAAGAGCCAACTAACCTCCATTCAGAAGGGTCAGACAATGAACTTTGTATATGGGACTATTTTATGCTCCTTCTTTGAGAAGGTACCTGGGCTACGTCCCAAAGTATCTGTCTCTATCAGCAGCCCGCGAGATCCACAGATGGGTAGATGGGTTGACTTGATGAAATGACTTGGAGGTGGGGACATGCTGACGACGACTTTCAATGATGAGTTTTTCACCTGGTGGGACCAACAGATCATTGCAGTTGACGACTACCCATATGCTGACATGGATTTCTGAGGAGATCTAGACTTGGTGTTGCAACCAAACGCAACATGGGGAAACATAGGTAACAAAAATTTTAAATTTTTGCCAATTAAAAAAAAAAAAATACTTTTTTAAATATGAAATGAACTTAGAAACATTTTTGATGGGACAAAATACTGACAAAATGATCATATTCCAGATGTGGGTCCAGTGATACCAGATGGATTCTCATGGCACAGGCATCGTGGAAGAGGTGCCGAAGAGGCAACAACTGAGACAGATAGGGTCCTATATGCAGTTCAGCGAAATTTGGTGAGATTGACTCACCAGGTACCGATGATACCCATAAAGGATCTACCTGAGGATATGCAGCGCCGCATGGTAGGAGTACCACGGGACTGGGTCCACATACTTCAGCGTGTGGCCAATGCAGTAGTTAACTTCTTAGTCGCTCATCCTGAGCTGGGTCGATAGACAAACTGGACATAATAATGGGCATTTAGTCCTGATTTTGTATATTATTTTTTGAACACTTTATGTATACACAGACAATTTTATGATATATATATATATACAGATCCAAATTTTTTAGGTTTGTTTAATTTGATGAATGATTGATATGCCAATCTAATGCTTGATTAGCGATAGAATGCACTAATGAATTTTTAGATCATGGAATGTGCACATATGTAATATAAACAAATGATCATTGCAACACCCTCACTCTAAAAAATTGGTGATATAAATAAGGATCCTGAACCTGATAAATGTTATTTAATTGTGACACTACCAGTTGCGAGTCCAGGTACACTACCAACAAATCAATTCCATAAGAAATTGCTTCGGATAGTAAATTAATAACGGCAGTCTATTCGGAAATGTTATTTGAAGCAGGACCAATACATACTCCCTTTGACACCATCAACTGACCAGATGGATAATAAATCACCCAAGTTGCGGAAGCAAGATTCTGAGTGTGCTGACTAGCACCATCTGCGAAATTAGAGATTCTGGGTTCGATACCCAGTGGAGTCGCCAATTCTGTTACGGGAATATGTACCCTATGGATTTGGGTTGGAACCCCAACAGAGCAAGAGCAAACTACAATAAGAAACACTCATACAACTCAGGCAACATGCTTATATAAACAAACTATGCGATAGTGACCATACACAGATGTCCTTCATTTGGGTAGTTCCAGCAGGGTTCAGACCGTCTGCAACTCTTGCTGATCTTCGAATCTGCAAATTAACCAATTCGAACATACATAGCAGCATATAGATAAAGCATTTTAAAGAAATCAACTTTATATCATAGAAGAAAATGATTAGTTATACATCAAAATAACATTCATACATGAATTACAACAGTATCTGATGCATAAACAAAGTCAATCTCAGGAGCAAGACAACATTACATTTTTTTGCAGAAAGCTATAACTAACATGGATAGAATTCAGTTGAGTCTTCTTCTTCCGGCTCCAAGAAGAACCGTCCTCCAGATCCGTCTAGTCCCAGTCTTCAACAACCTCCTTCCATAACCAATACCATGATATCTCAAGCAAGTGGGAGAATATCAACACTCAAGGAAACAAGGGTCTCCTGAAACTTGGGGAAGTGCTTGAAGCATAGGGATACATTAGACTCAGTCAGGGATAATCTCAGTATAATAATTCTACTTCTCTTCTCCTCCTTAAGGCCTTCCCATAGAATTCTATTTATACTTCTCCCAATTAGTTTTTTAGTTGGGAAACAGTTGGGCCACGGGCACTAGGAGGTAATCAATAGGTAAAACTCGTGAAATCCACCCATGATTAAGGAAATTTAATTTGTTTAAGTGTTTTAACACATATGCGCGGGTTGGGTATTGACTAACCTGCGTGTACACGCTTTTATCTTAGGGAAAAGTAGTGTACAGCGAATAAAACACTGCTTTTTAAAATATTTGGACCAAGATGGAAGGAGGGGTTGCCCTAGGCCATAAACAGGGGTGGTAATTGGAGCTATAACAGATACCCTTCTCCTTATGACCGTTACTTGAAATTTTTAGCACTCTCTCACTCTACAATTCTCTACCACTCTAACTTCCTCGTGTCACTCTATATTCTCCATTCTTCATAGACATAATGAATTTTTTTATCACCAAAAAATGATCACCTAACAATTTCTAACTAGGTGGATCGAAATACAACATGTGGATTTATTTTTACCATAGTAAAATCACTTTCATTGTGGAAAATAATTTAGTAAACCACTTTTATTAAATTATTTTCTGATTTAAATAAAAAAACCCCATGAGAATAATTAGATAAATCATTATTTCTTTAATTTTCTTTAGGAATAATCATTAAATCATTGTTAAATAATCATTCCTTGTCACATTTGACTAAATCCCTTAGGTATATTTAAATAAATCATTATTTATTTGAATTTCGTTATTCTTCTTATTAGAATAATTATTAAATCACTATTTAATAATTATTTTGATTTCACTCATTTCTTGTTTCTCGCGAAATAATTAATAAATCATTTTATTTGTTAAGTATTTCTAAATAAAGGAATTTAACCATTTTAAATTCCTTTTCCCTCTCCAATAAATATAATAAAGTATTCCAAGTAGTTAGATATGAATTTGGTCAATAATACTTTATTATTCTCCATTTTCAAGATTAACTCGATACTTTGCTATATAA
Organism: Pinus tabuliformis; assembly: GCA_031772625.1. Classification (NCBI taxonomy): domain Eukaryota; kingdom Viridiplantae; phylum Streptophyta; class Pinopsida; order Pinales; family Pinaceae; genus Pinus; species Pinus tabuliformis. The sequence continues at coordinate 721,145,083 of CM062817.1, read as the reverse complement.
AGAAGGGGTTTTCATCCATTCTTCACCATGATCATTATCATCGTCAACATTATCCTCATTTTCTTGAGCTCCCACTTGAGTTCTTCACTTTTCTTGGGTTTTTCACACGATTGAGAGAGGGAATCTATTTCTGAAGCATCAAGGATATCAAAGGACCCATCCCACAGAGGGGGCATTAGGGGAATTTTGAGGTCTAAAATGGGCCTCCTAAGAAAAATGTACAACCAAAATAAACTTTATAAGAAACAATAGGATTCAAGATGATGATATCAAACATGGGGGATGATTCACCGTTTTTGGAGTAAAAAAGTAGAAAGATTAAAAAATAATAAAATAATCAAAATATTTTTTCAAGACGTATTTTCAACTTATATCCATAAGGTTTTACTAAGATTTCGAGTGGGAGTACTCATTCGATGCAAAATTTAATTCGTCATCCAAGGAGTACCCATGTTTCCTACTTTTGATGGACCCTACTACACGAAAAATGAGAAATACATGAAAAAACGTGATTGCAATCACATTTTTCATGTATTTCTCATTTTTCATCTAGTAGGGTCCATCAAAAGTATGCAACATGGGTGATCCTTAGATGAGGAATCAAATTTCGCATCTAGCAAGTGTTGTCGCTCAAAATTTGAGTAAATCCATAGGGAGATAAGTTGAAAATACGAGTTGAAAAATTAATTTTTTCTTTTTTTCCCTCTAAATTTTGATTATGTAATCTAACCTTATTTTATTATTTCCACTATTATTTTATAATTTCCTTAGGAGGCCCATTTTAGACCTCAAAGTTCCCCTAATAAATTATAGACCAATCTGTAGATCTCCTTCATAAGGTGTTATCAATAAAGATTTATTTGTTTAAAATCATCTTTCCACTGGGTTATTATTCTAGATCTATCATTTTGATGCTATTTGTCTCAGATCTTGTTTCCTTTTACTGCAGATTTTCCGTTTGTGTTGCAGATCTAGAATGAAAAAATCCATTAACTTGTTGTTAGGGTCACTTGTCACCTAGTGACTTAAGTGAGGGGTTTTGGTACATCTTCCAAGAATTTTCATACTAACAAATGGCGACTCCATTGGGTCTTTAGTTACATTTTTCGTCAAGAAATGGAAAATCCACTAGTTTAATAACCAAGTTCTTAGGTGACTAAAGTTTCAGAAATTTTATGGTTTCTTAGCCAATTTTTAGGCCTCTCAATTTCATTTCCAATTTTAAGCCCTATTTTGTCTTATTTTCATATTCTTAAGGGTTTTTGGTCTTTTCCGCAGGTCACAGGTACCACTCGAGCAGGAGACGATAACATTTGTTTGAAAGTTACCTGTCAAGGCAAGCGGAACAAAGTGCACTTTTCTGGCTGTGTTATCACTTCCAGAGACAGCCTCAGATTGCTTACAAGACCAGTGCCTGGAACATCTAGTTTTTTGTGTCTCATATGATTCTTAGGAAGCTGGAGACCTCACATTTATTTTTGTACATATATATTTATATATATTAAATAACATGGGTTGGTTCATTCATCTAAAGGCATAAGACATGTATTTATGGTACTTCTTCACATATACAACTCACATAAATATATGTATAAACTAGTGGAGGCCAAATAGTTCAAGGACCTAGAGTTTGATAAGATTTGGCAGAGCAATGAGGAAAAATAAGGAGATAGAATAACTCATCACATAGAGCTTGAAGCGTCAAGAATTCTACACTTACCTGAGTTACAGGAAGACACAATGGATGAAAGAGGGTTGGGTGCGATGATTCATGGAGTGCATTTTTAAAGATATAATCTCAAAGATCCATACAGGCACATGCATTAACCAGTCAATACAAATGAATTTGTAAGAACGTATGAAACATTTATAGCAGCTACGATTATTTGAAATTAGAGAGGAAACATGAACATAATGAAATTTAAATAGAGGGGTAACATACTTTAGTACTCGAAGGAGGAATCACCACCATTTCCTTAATATTATGAAAGACGCATATCATAAATTCATACAATCTTGAAAATAACATGTAGTTCTTTCTTTAGGATTATGAACATTTGTGAAGTGTTACTTCCCACTATTTATCCAGAGAGGGGAGAATTGAATAGTAATTACAAAAAAATATCTTAAGCTGAACCTCAGCTGTCAGGTCGACTAGCTGTCTCAGCCTGGGATGGCTCTGTGGCCCAAAAATGACCACAAAATTTTAATTTCTTCATTAAATGGTCGACACATTACATGATTACAAAACATGGTCAACAATTAGATGGAAACCTGGGATTGCCTTTGCTTAGGTTGTTGCTTGCTTTCGCTCTGGCCTTCTGTGCCACCCAGCTAAGTCCTATCGCTTCTGCCTTTACTGCTCGAATCATTCATTCTCCAGAACTGGGAGCGGTCGCCTATCATTTTAATTCCACAGTACAGAAGTAGAGGTCACCTCGGCAGTACTTCATCTTCCCTCTACATGGAGCACCATGTTGCATCATCAAGTCCTCCCGAGCTTCCATGTTTTCATTTACTCAGTCAGTGTAGACCCTGGTTTTGTGTCACAAAGGGCCTTACTAGGTCATCCCATACCGATTTTGAATGTTGCATCTCCTTTATTAAATGCCTCAAATTCCAACCCACCATGCCTTTAAAGTTTTGCATTACTTTATCGCAGAGTTATCACATCGGGATTTCCCATTAATGGTCCTTACGGGATGAAACATTCTGATCCACTTTAGCCCCTTTTGCTTTATGTGACTGGGGGATATGACCAGGCTTTTATTCCAAGGGTGGTAGGACCTTTAAGCTTGTGTCAGTGAAGCTCATCCCTTTGTTACACAAAATCCTGCATATCGATGATTTCTGATGCTCACCTTCGGTGCCTCCTCACCAACATTGCGATCTCCAATATGCGAGATTGGGCCCATCCAGCATATCGCAATTGGCCATTTCATAATGTCACCTCTGTTTTCTCCCTTTGACACTTGTAGGGTCACCTGCCCTACTTAGCCCCTGGTTCTTTTAGCTCTTCATGTGATCGCATCTAGCCCCCTTACCAGAGCCCCTTTCTCGGTGGATCACAATCAAGGTTTTAATCTTGATGTAATAACATGCCACAACCCGTAAATGCCAATTTTTTATTGCTGACGTGACGTCATCCTCTGCCACATGTCACCTTGTGAGTGGTGACATGTGTCACTCGGATATGCCCCCATAGGACCCCTGAAAATCTCATATCAGCATGCCATGTGTCCTCCGTAATGCCACGTCATGATGACGTCATTCGTCACATGGCCCCATTGGGACCAATAGTATTCTGCCACATGGCTCCCTGGAGGGGAGAGAAAAGGCCCGTCGATACTTGGTTTTTCGCTAAAATCATTTGTTAAAATTTTTTCTGCTCTCCTGGTGATTTTACACTATATCAGAACTTTTCCATTTCGCAACATTTTTAGAGTGGTTAACATATCGGTGCGCCGATTTTCTGATCACCAATGTGCGAAGCCCTGGACCCTTTCCATATGAGATTTGCGATATCGGTGTTCACTCCATCACAAGTTTGTTATGACCTAGCCGATATTAGCAATCACTGGTCGTCGATATTCTCTTTGCTCCACTTACCCCATTGCTTCCAAGGATCTTCGATATGCGATTTGTGATATGCTCCCGAACCTCCGATAAGCTCTTCTCCTTTATTTCAAAGGAAATGAAACCTTCGAACTTCAATAGGCCATATCTTCTAATTCTAGGGTCCATTTGAGGAGTTCCATATATCATCGGAAAGCTTATTCTGAACACTATCCAATGGAGAGGGACTAATTTAGCTTTGATATATTTTGTGTCATGGAATATGGCTTCAAACTTTACTACTCTTTTTCACTTTGGACAACTAAAAACACATTTGGAAGTGAGTGACAATATTGGCTCCACTTGGGGATGGGGCATTGGATTGCAATTCATCGAGAACCTGCATTTTGTGAACTTATCTTTTTTGGGCATGGAGTCTTTTTAAACAGGTGAAAATTTTGAAAGTGGAACTTTAAACAGAAAAATGGAAATTTCATATGATAATTACAACACACACACCGGTATTTACAATGAGTGCAAGACATGTACCTCTAATTCTGGAAATAGAGTTTGAGGAACTGACCATTTACTAGTAGCTCCAACAATTCACCTTCTATATTTTTGAGTAGGTACATATTATTTCCTTTCTCTTCTAAAAATTTGAAAGGGTCAAACCACAGTGAATCAAATTTTTCGTGTTTACCTTTTTCTTCCTCTCAGACATCCCATCGAAGAACTAAATCCCCTAGTTGAAGACGTCGATCCTTGGCCTTTTTGTCAAATAGGGATTTCATCTTCTATTGGTAATGTGCTAATTTAGTCCCCACTTGTTCCCTATTTTCATGAAGCTCAACCAGTTGGTTTATCCTTCGTGTCAAAGAACTTGGCTCCTCCTAGTAACTTCACCACTGGCATTGCTAATTAGATCGGGAAGACTGCAGCCTGACCTTATACTAGCTCAAAAGGCGATTTTCCAGTGGAATGTTTAGGAGTCACTTGGTTGGCCCAGAGGGAAAAATTCAATTGGGTGTCCTAGTTTCTCTGATTCTCGGTGATGGTCTTCTTCAACACTCTCAACACGGTTTTGTTTGAGGACTCAACTAAACTATTTCCTTGAGGATACTAGGTACTAGAGTTCCTGATGATGATATTGAACTTCTAACAGAAGCTGGTGAATTTTCCAGATTTGAAGACTTGAGCATTGCCAGTGGTAATTTTGATAGGAAAACCAAAATGAGCTAATATGTTATCCTCCATAAACTTGATTACCTTCTAAATTTGTAGCGTTTCTGGCTAGGATGGCCTTTACCCACTTGGTGAAATAATTCGTGGCTATTAAAATCCACTTATGATGGCCACTTGAAGGTGGGTTTATCTCGCCTATGAAGTCTAGTCCCCACTATCTGAAGGGTTCTTCTACATGCACTGGGATCAGGGGAAGGGGAGAAAGTTTTTGTCTCTCAATAAAGACTTGGCACTTTTGACATGACCTAACCTATAAATGAACATTTTCAAACAGTTTAGGCCAGTAGAATCCTACCTTGATGATTTTATGAGTTGGGGTCTTCCAACTATAATGACCCCCACAAACTTTTCCATGAAATTCCTCAATCACTTTAAAAGTTTCGCCTTCTACCAAACATAACAACAAAACTCCTACTGAGTCCTTCAAGTAGGGTTTTGTAGTTAGATTTATCTAGCCCTAGTGGGCACCTCAGGAATAAGAGATAATGGATAATATTCTTAAACCAGGGTGATCCCTCATATTTAACATAGATCTTTTGCTCTGAGGTTTTAATCCCATTCTATTGAACTTCTGTTCTGCCTTCCTCCATTATTAGGTTTACCCCTAAAGCTTGAAAATTAGATTATGATAAACCCTTGGCCAACCCCTAGAATTTTATGAGCTTAGTAGGCTTTATGCCTAACTCATATTCATGTATCTTTGCTATCCACCTACCCCTTTTTCCTTCACTATCTCCTTGCACAAAGACACAGGGGATTCACTTAGTGAACCTCTAACATATCACGTGCATTCATGGCATATTAAACAATACCCTTAATTTGACTACATATTGGAAAATCCCTCTAAAAATCACAATATTTAACCCCCTACCAATATGAACCCAATAAAACTTCCCAATTTAAAAAACCACTACTTTCACTAAATATTGTAGCTATCAATTTTTTCATTAACATTTTTTATACTCCTTTATATTTTTTCATTAACTTTAAGCTCCATTTTTTATATTTTCCAATATAAAAACCCTTTACCCCCTATATAGCCCCCAATATATTATGTCATTTTCTCCTCAATATATATCCCCCAATATGAACCCACGTGGTATGATATTGCTCCCCCAGTGAAGCCCCTATGCACAAGGATGTCCTTGACCACTATCGTTGGGACAAATGCTATGATTTCTGATTGTAGCACATACACTCGAAATGCCTTCAAAGCCTTGACTAGTGCATAGGCTTGTTTCTCCAAGATGTTATATTTCAGCTCAACATCCCTCAAGACTTGGCTAAAGAAGGGGATGGGTTGATCATAACCATGTTTATTCTTATGTAGAAGAACTGCACCAATAGTATGCGGAGAAGCAAAATAAAAGATATAGAAAGGCGTTGAGTAGTCAAGGCTGACTAGTATTGGTGCTTCAACCAATTCTTCTTTAATTCTAGTAAAAGAATCTTGGGGGGTAGGGCTCCACTTGACTTCGTTTTCCCTTTTTAGCATATCTGTAATACCCTTCACTATTTCTGCATAGTTTCATATCAACCTCCTCAAGAAATTTATTCTCCCCAAAAAGGCTTGGACCTCTTTCTTATTTCTGGGTAGAGGAATGTGATTGATAGCTTCAACTCACTTAGGATCAATTTTCACTCCTTCTTGCGCTACTATGTATCCTAGTAGCTTCCCCTCACTCAGGGCGAACTGAGATTTCTTTGGATTCAAAGAAAGACCATACATCCTGCATTTCTCAAAGGTAAGCTTCAAGTGGAGTCTGTGTTCTTCATCGATCTTAGAGAAGACTGTGATATCGGCTAAATATACCACTACAAGCTTGTCTTTCTCCCCTACAAAATCTATATCCACAGCTCTCTGAAACGTGGCCCCTGCATTAATAAGACTGAAAGGCATGCGAGCATACATGAAAGTGACCCAAGGGGTGGTGAAAGCAATTTTCTTCTAATCATCAGGGTGGAATGCCACTTGGTTGTAACCAGAGAACCCATCCATCATGGAAATTCTGACTGACCCAACCACCTTCTGCAATATGTAATCCATATTATGCAACAGGTAGTTGTCTTTCAACAATGCACTATTAAGGTTCCAAAAGTCTACACATAGTCTTATTTCTCCATTCTTTTTTCAGATTGGGACTAAGTTGGCCACCCACTACGAGTACCTTAAAGGCACTATGATTTTAGCTTGTAGAAATTTTCTCACTTTTTTTTCAATGGAGGGGATTACGAGTGGATTAATCTGCCTAAGCTTCTGCTTGCATGGTTTTATTCCACTCTTTAAAGGAATCTTATGTTGTATGATGTTAGTATCAAATGATTTTAAGTCCTCATAAGACCAGGCAAAACCATCCTTATATATTTTGAAGAGATTTAAATACCTTTACTTATATTGTAAGGGGATTCCTTTGATAGTATGACCATCTGGGGTTCATCCTATGAGACGATATTGCAATCTTTTACTTGCTCGTCCATTTCCGGAGCCATTGGTTTTGAGGCTACATCATCCTTCTTAAATAATATTTCCATTGGGACTAGCCCACAAGGAATGGTATTCCCTTTCAGTTGTAGAATTTTATTTCCAGCCACCGTGTCTTCCCACAAAGTGGGTTCTTGATCTGCCCCTTTTTTCTCTCCTTGATCAATGATTGAGTTAGCAAACTCCCCAACTACTTCTATAAATAGTTTGATCTGCTCATCGTCCTCGAACACCTCCAAGTGATTGACATTATCAAGTATAGAGGGTCTATATTTGACCTCCACCTCGTACCGGAGAAGCAGATTTTGAGGGGGTTTGAAATTGCTTGTTGCTACAACAAGGGAATCAACCTTTTTGTTTCCTTCTCTAGGCAGAAATTGGATATTAAAAGCCAGGAAGAAGTTATCAATAAAACCCTATACTTCATTCCGATAAGTCCTCGATCTAGGGTGTTTAGCCTGGCACTGATTTCTAATCTGCTTTACAATCAACTCAGAGTCTCCATGCATAGTTAAGCATTCAATATTCATATTCCTCATTGTTTGTATCCCAAGGAGAAATTCTTCATACTCTGCCACATTGTTGGTTGCCTCAAACTCCAGCTTGAATGAGAGGGGTATCAGGCTGCCCTCAGGAGATACCAACAATACTCCTGCTCCATTTCCCTCTTTGGAATTCGCTCCATCAAAGTATAATTTCCACACTTTGTTTTCATCTATGTGCTGGCGTTCTAATTGCATCATTGGGTGTGCTGGTGTTTCTTATAACATGGTCTCATCTTCTTCTAGGAACAAGCAGGAGAGGTTTCTTTCCTTTCTGTACAATGTGGAATTTTTAGAACCTTCAGCTGGGGTCATAGTTTTTACAAATCTGGACTCTCTGTACAACCTCCTTTCTTCACCTCCAAAAGTGGGAATAGTGGCATAAGTTAGATCTAATTTGATAGAGCCCCCCACCTTGGAACCCCAAGACCTAGATAGGAGCATGCTGAATTGAGGGGGAATATGTGCCACTACTATGTCCATCACTACACTCTTCACAGGGATCTGATCCAATATTACCACCAGGTATTTTATCATTCCAAAGTATTTGGCCCTTCTAGAGTCAAAGGAGTATAGGTCCTTGTAGAGCTTGGTGATATACAAGCCAAGTTATTCCATCATGGATAAGGGCATGAGGTTATGTGAGGCTCTAGAGTCCAACATGAAGTTATTCAGTAAGAGGTCATGAATTTCCAGGATCACATTGAAGGGTGCAGTGGAAGGATGAAGTTCTTCAATGTGAGGCCCAAAAACAACCATTGGTATTTCTTCTTGAAGGTTTAAATAGTCATGGGTCGGTACTGAGGTGGATGGAAGAATGAACTAAGATACTTGGGCTTTATAAGTGGGATGCTTTAGAAGTTCAATTAGAGGAACATGAATCTTTACCTTTTCGAGTTCCTTCTGAAGATTGAATGCAGTTTGGCCTTTTTCTACTCCTCCTAGCTCTGCTTCTCTTTCCTTATCACTAGTAGTTTTAATTAGAACATGTGCCTTCTCTTCTATGTGTATCTTAGAGCTATTGCATTCCTTATTTGAGGAGACTTTTACCTTGGATGAGTCAGGATTCAACTTACCTTTCCCTTTATCTGACATTGGAGGAATATCTTGGGGAGTAGTTCCCTCTTGTTGTTCCAGTTACCTCGACCTCTTTCTTGAAGATCTCAGATCATACCTTCGATATAGTTGTTCTTGCATGAAATCTACAAACTATTTACATTAATCACCTAGGTCCTCCTCATTTGTTGTTTCTTCTCTGTCACGACTTGTCTCCTGGTGAGCCATATTTTCATGTTCTTCTTTAGAGAAAGAGGAATACAAGTTTCTCTGCATCTCATGTGTATCCGATGATTGTTCATCAGGATCATCTTCTAAATATAGAGGATGAGGGATCTGATTGAGTTGATCTTTTCTTTCCCTTTAAAGTATCTGCAATGGTGGCCTTCTGTACTGTGGGTTACAACTTCGGTTGTTACCTTGAGCATTCTGATTTGGGAGACTCTTGTTCTCCAAATCAAGTTTCACCACCTTATGTGATAAACTCTTGATGAGTTTATCCATTTATTCCCACTTTAGATATGGTGATTCTTTAGCTTGACTAGCAGAGGATGTTTCTTATTTCCCCCTTTTCTTCTCGGTAGGTTCATCCTTACCTCTTGACTTCCTTGTCGAGGTGAAATTTTCTTCTACCTCAAAAGCATCAACTTGGAGTTGATCCAAATTGTGAGACTTCCTTTCTCTTAGGGTAAAACCAAAGTCAGATTCAAAGGCTCCCACAAATACTACATGAGAAACAACTTGAGGAGGCTTTGTCTCACCAGGAAGGTTATTATACTGCTTATTAAAGCTTTTTATGAATTCTGAAATATCCTCTTCTGGCATCTTCTTTATAGCATTGAACTCTATGAGGACATACTCATGATTTCTCTTTTCACCCCACTTTTGTGTGAAAGAGTTTTTGAGTTCCTCCCAGGTAGTGATGGAGGAATTAGGTAGGGCTTTAAACCATTTTCTAGCTTCTCCATCAAGGGATTGTACAAAGAGTCTTAGGACCACATCCAGTTTTTCTACATTTAGATTCTCAACAAATGCACAGAAGGTTTCAATGTGTCTCTCTGCAGTGTTTTCATCCTCCCCATTAAACCTAGGAAAAATATTTAGGTAGTCCTGAGGCATATCACTTAGGGGTTGATGTCAATCAAGAGGGGCATATTTATTTAGTAAAAAACACTGAAAAACCATCTGAATTATTGGAGGGGGGTTGAGATTCTCCTAAGGAACTTGGTCCAAAACTACATTGGTTGAAGTGGCAAGACTGGGAGCAGGGTATGTAAGGATCTTAAGAGTAAATTCTTAAGCAGTGAAAGACAACGGGTTAGGAGTTGGATGAGGAAGCTTCAAAGAATGATGAGACAGTAGCATAGGTAGTAAGAGTTTTCTCCTTCTAGACTCTCCTGAAAATTAATTTCTTGGGTCAGATACAGATGGGGTTTTATGCAGAGAGGTATCAGATGTAGGTTTTAACCCTGTACAGAAATTACCTACATACAAATTCTAAGAATAGAAAATAAACAATGCGAGAGAATAACACATAAAACACATATACACAGAGATTTTCTCCTGGATCCCAAAAATGGGAGTACCAGCTTGATTTTTCATTACGTTCCTTGCAATGTTACAATACATATTTATACATGCTGAAGCATCCAATACCATGGACTAAAAACCATCGCACCCAAAACCATGTGCGAAAACCATGCACAAAACCATCGGTAGGTCTACCCACCTAATATAGGGTCCAAAAAGAATTTCCTCGGGGCACTGCCACGAATGTCGTACTAGGGGGCTAATCATGGAAAGAATATAACACAACCTAGCATCAAAGTGAGTGTGAGGATTTCAAAAAGCCAAGAAAGTAAATGATAATGGGATTTGTGGAGTCACCTAGGTGATAAGGATGAAATCATAATGTCTTTGCTCACCTACACAAAGAGTACTTAATTTGTCGCATCCCAGGGTAAACAATCCTTCAATAAGTTCCCCAACAATGGCGCCAAAAGATGTTGTCACTTCCAGAGACAGCCTCAGATTTCTTACAAGACCAATGCCTAGAACATCAAGATTTTGTGTGTCTCATATGATTCTCAGGAAGCTAGAGACCTCATATATATTTTTGTATATATTTCTTTATATATATATTAAACAAGATGGGTTGGTTCATTCATCTAAAGGCATAAGCCATGTATTTCTAGTACTTCTTCACATATACAACTCACATAAATATATGTATAAACTAGTGGAGGCTGAGTAGTTCAAGGACCTAGAGTTTAATAAGCTTTGACAGAGCAATGAGGGAAGATAAGGAGATAAAATAACTCATCACATAGAGCTTGAAGCATCAATAATTCTACACTTACCTGAGTTACAGGAAGACACAATGGATGAAAAAGGGTTGGGTGCAATGATTCATGGAGCACATTTTTAAAGATATAATCTAAAATATCCATACAAGCACATTCATTAACTGGTCAGTACAAATGAATCTCTAAGAACATATGAAAAATTTCTAGCAGCTACGATTACCTAAAATCAGAGAGGAAACATGATCATAATGGAATTTAAACAAAGGGGTAACACGTTTTAGTACTCAAGGGAGGAATCACCACCATTTCCTTAAAATCCTGAAAGACGCATATCATAAAGTCATACAATCTTGAAAATAACATGTAGTTCCTTCTTTAGGATTCTGAACCTTTGTGAAGTGTTGCTTCCCACTATTTATCTGGAGAGGGGAGCATTGAATAGTAATTACAAAAAAATATCTTCAGGCGAGCCTCAACTGTCAGATTGACTAGTTGTCTCAGCCTCAGATGGCTCTATGGCCCAAAAATGACTACAAAAGATTAATTGCTTCATTAAATGGTCGACACATTACATGATTACAAAACATGGTCAACAATTAGATGGAAACATGAACAAAATCTCTCCATGTCCATCCCTAGGATTTCCTTTTCTCAGGTTGGTGCTCGCCTTCAGTCTAGCTTTTTGTGCCACCTAGATGAGTCCCATCACTTCTGCCTTTACTACTCGAATTATTCATTCTCCAGAACTGGGAGTGGTAAACTATCAATTTAATGGCACAGTAAAGAAGCAGAGGTCACCTGGGTGGTGCTTCATATTCCCTCTACATGGAGCACCATGATGCATCATCAAGTGCTCCCAAGCTTCCATGTTTTCATTTACTCTGTCAGTGTCGACCTTGGTTTCATGTCACAAGGGGCCTTACTAGGTCAGCCCATGCTGATTTTGAATGTTGCATCTCCTTTCTTAAATGCCTCAACTACCAACCCACCACACCTTTAAAGTTTTTCATTACTTTATCGCAGAGTTATTGCATCAAGATTTCCCATTAAAGGTCCTTACGAGATGGAACATTCCGATCCACTTTAGCCCATTTTTATTTATGTTGCCAGGGGATATGACCAAGATTTTAGTCCTTGGGTGCTAGGACCTTTGGACTTGTGTCTATGAGGCTCGTCCCTTTGTTAAACAGAATCCCGCATATCAGTGATTTTTTATGCTTACCTTTGGTGCCTCCTCACCAACATTATGATCTCAGATATGTAGGATTGAGCCCACCCAAGATATCCCAATCAGCCATTTCATAATATCATCACCTTTGTTTTCTCCCTTTAACACTTTCGATCACTGATATGCGGGGTCGCCTGCCATTCTTAGCCCCTAGTTCTTTTAGCTCTATATGTGACCGCGTGCCAACCCCCTTATCAAATCACCTTTCTTGGTGGATCACAATTGGGGTTTTAAACTTGATGTAATAACATGCCACAACTTGTAAACGCTGATTTGCAATCTCCAACATGATGTCATCCTCTACCATGTGTCTCCTTGTCAGTGGTGACATGTGTCACTTGGATATGCCCCCATAGGACCCCTGAAAATGTTAGATCAGCATGCCACGTGTCCTCCGTGCTGCCATGTCATGATGACGTCAACCGCCACATGGCCCCATTGGGACCAATAGTATTCCAGCACATGCCCCCTTGGCGGGGAGAGAAAAGGCCTGTCGATACTTGGTTTTTCACTAAAATCCTTTGTTAAAATTTTTTCGGCCCTCCTGGTGATTTTACACTATATCAGAAATTTTCCATTTTGTAGCATTTTTAGAGTGGTTACCCTGTCAATGCACTGATTTTCCGATCACCGATGTGCGAAGCCCTAGACCCTTATGATATGAGATTTGCGATATCAATGATCACTCCATCGCAATTTTTCTCTGACCTTACCGATGTCAGGGATTGTTGACATTGTCTTTGCTATGCTTGCCTCATTACTGCCAGGGACCTCCAATATGCGATTTGCAATATTCTCCCTAACCTCCGATACGTTGTTCTCCTTTATTTCAAAGGCAATGAAACCTTCAAACTTCAATAGGTCATATCTTTTGATTCTGTTGTCCATTTGAGGAGTTCCATATACCATCGGAAAACTTATTCCAAGCACTATCCAATGGAGAGTGACTGATTTAGCTTTGAAAGCTTATGTGGCTTGGAAGATGGCTTCAAAATTTACTGCTCCTTTTCACTTTTGGAAATTGAAAACACATTTGGCAGTGAGTGACCACATGATTTTTATTGTGGTCCCTCTGTCCAGAGCGAACTTTTTGACCCATAATCTGCGCTAGCTCAAGAAATAGGTCAGTACTTGCGCTCCCTTGTTTATCTGAAAAAATTTCAATTTTTTTACAGTTTGTCTATAAGTGTTGTTTGTAGACTGGTTTGGGTTTTTCAATTCTATTAATCGGTCTCCCTTAGGCCTGGATCCACTTGTTTTGTCTCTTTATGGAAGAAAATTCCCCCTAGGGCTGAGAGTACTCCTCCACATTGGTAGGAAGACATTTGCTGAGTGAGGAGTCTAGGGTTTTCAACATTTTTAGCCTCTATTTTTCATATTTGATCCAACACTTTTCAAATCCATTGGATAAGTTTATTTTTCCTTTTCTCACTTTAGATTTTTGGTTTGCCTTTGCCCCCTTAGCCCCCTTAGGATCCCCTTGAGATCCTAGGTCTTAGACCTTCATACCTGTCCTTTACAGCAGTTGCCACCTCTAATTTTTATTCTTTGTCTGTGTTGGAAATAATACTAAGAGAGGGGGTGGGCGGGCGGTGAAACAGTATTACAATTCAATAATATTTCATTTCTCAATCAGATTTATACACGCTACTTTAGTGAAGTGAACTTTCTTGTGCATGCTACTATGATTAAAGAAACCTGCGCATACCCAGAGAACTTATGATTTAGCTAATTTATCATGTGTTGATCTTTAATCAGTGCATCAGTATCTTATTATACAGTAACTATATGCAGTAATAACATATTAAACCATCACACATAAGCAACACACATGAACACCAAGATTTAAGGTGGAAAAGCAATGCGGGAAAAAAACCACCTGCTGTTGTCATCTTGTCTTCTTAATATAAAGAAAATCTGTTTACAATCTTGTACTGATGCAGACTCATACCATTACGAAGGCACCCACCTGCAGAAGGCCACAACCTTCCCTCGTTTTCCACCTTCTACTAGAAGGGAGCTAGAACCCCTAGCTCATGTACTAGTCGATGTGTTTACTAGTACGTAGACATTGGCCTACAGAAGGCTACGACCTTCTCTCTTCTTCTAGGGACCACGTTTCATTAATTTTCAAATTGGATGCTCCTGGTACACAAAAACACAATATGAAGGCCTTGTTTCATCAAATTTTCACACTAGACCCATCAGAAACTTTGAAGATCAAACTCTATAATAATAATTGCATCAACTAACAACCAGTCAATCTAAACAGTCAAATCACTGTCACCATAACACTGTGCTAAACCCAGAAACCTGCATCATCATCCAGAATCAGCTGCAACCTCAAAAATAATACATTAGAATGTATACACTACTTTAATGAACCCAACCTGTGTGTATACACTACTTTCGGTAACAAAACCTGTGTATACCTCCAAACTATTGAATCAGACAAACTTCTAAATCAAAATTGTACCAACCAGTAATGTTTTGAACATCTACTGTCAATTTACAGAGATCCAGATAATCAACACCAAAGAGATCCCTTCTCACTTAACCAATCAATCAACGAGATACAAAATCCTTATGCATTCAGTTTTAGTTTTAGATCTAAGAAGACTTCATTGATAGACAAAACATAGTTACCGATCAAATGAGAAAGTGAATTGGTACCTGTTTTTTTGAGGTAGAGAAAAATCACCCGATTTTGAAAAGTGGTGATGCCAGAATACACTTTTTTTTAAGCATATTGTTGGCACTTTAAATTTTCTTATGTATCAAGTATGAACCTTTTTTTTTTTTTAGTGATTTTCATGCTGATTTTGGAAAGTCTTGATGCAGCATTGACACATTTTTTAGAGGGCTTATTTTTTACACTTTAAATTTTTTTATGTATCACGTGTGAACATTTTTTTTTAGTGATTTTCAACTTAATTTTGAAAAGTTCTCATGAGCATCAACCCTTTTTGTTGAGAGGGCTTAGTTTTTACACTTTAAATTTTCAAATGAATTAAGTGTGGATTTTTTTTTAAATGTTGGTGATTTTCATGTTAGTAATAAAACATAAAATAATAATAATAATAAAAACATGACAAAAAAAATCAAATACAAAAAAATATATATAAAAAAGAAAAAACTAAAACTAAAAACATATAAAAATGTAAAAAAAAAATAAAACATAAAAAAAACATAAAGGATGACAAAAATAAAAATAATAAAAACATGTTAGTAATAAAACATAAAAATATAAAAATAAAAAAACACAAAAAAAAACATAAAAATAAAAATAAAACATGACAAAAAAATAAAAAAACATAAAACATGTTAGTAATAAAACATAAAATAAGAAAACATGACCCAAAAAAAAAAAAAAAACCTATAAAAAAGTAAAAATAAAAACTAAAATTAACTCGTAAAAATAAAAAAATTTGAATAAAAAATTAATGAAAAAAACAATAAATAAATAAATAAATGATATTTTTACCAAAAAAATATATAATTTAAATAAAAACAAATTGATCCACAAAAAAAAATCTAAAAACATTTTTTTAGGTTAAAATAAAAAATAGAAAAACCTCATTACAAAGAAAAAATAAGTAATTACCCAAAAAAAATAAATAAATAAAATTAAAATTAAAACTAAAATTAAAAATTAATCAAAATAAAAAATAAAAAATATTTAAATTAAATCATTTAAATAAACAAAATTTAAAAGTAAAATTAAAATAAAATAAAAATTTAAGAAATATTATTTTTTAAATTAAAATGATAAAAATAAAGAAATTACATTAAATAATAATAATAATAATAATAATAATAATAATAAATAAATAACAAAAATAAATAAATAAAATTAAAAAACAGAATTTAAAAAATAAAAACATGCAAACAATTAAAAAATCAATTTAAAAAAAAAAAATAAAAGAAAACAATTTAAAAAAAAAAAAAAAATTAAATTTAAAAAAATAAGTAAATAAAAATAAATAAAAAATGAAAAAAAAACAATTAAAAAATAAATAAAAAACCACATTCAAATTAAATCATCCCCCTCCCGACCCCTCCTCACCCCTGTCCCGTCCCCCACTTTCCCTCACCCCCCTCGCCTCTCCACCCTTGACCCTCCCCTTCCTAACCCCTCCTCACCCTGTCTCCCCCACCTTCCCTCACCCCTGTCCCCTCCCCCACCTTCCCTCACCCCCCTCGCCTCGCCACCCTTGACCCTCCCCTCTCCCCTCCACCTCCCAGCCCCCACTCCACCCCCTTCCCTCATCGCACCCCCCCTCCCCACTCTCGGCCCTCCCCCTTCCCCCCTTACCCCCCTCCCCTCCCCACCTGGGCCCCCATCCAGTGGCCGAGAGGCCGCAGGCTGATTCTGGGAATCAGCCTATGGCCTCTTGGCTGCTGGTTAGGGCCCGAGCAGGGAGGGGACAGGGGCAAGGGGTGGAGGGGGACGATCGAGAGTGGGGAGGGGGGTGTGGTGAGGGAGGCGGGTGGGGTGGGGTAGGGGCCAGGTGGGGGAGGGGAGGTTATATTATTTTATAATTTATTTATTTGTTCTTTTAATTGTATTATTTATTTATTTTATTTTTAATTGTTTTTTTTATATTGTTTTTTTTAACTTTTTTTTTTAATTGTTTATTTTTAATGGTTTATTTTTAATTTTTAATTTTTAATTTTTAATTTTTAATTTTTAATTTAATTTTAAATTTTTTAATTTATTTTATTTAATTTTAATTTAAGTTTTTTTTGTTTGTTTTGATTTTGATTTTTTTTGTTTGTATTTTAATTTTTATAATTTTTTTTTTTAATTTAAATATTTTAAATTTTAAATTTTTTTTATAATTTAAATTTTAAAATATAATTTAATTTTTTTAATTGTTTTGAATTTATTTTATTTTATTTTTTATAATTATTTAACATTTTTTCAAATGATGTTTTTATTTTATTTTATTATTTTAACTTAAAAAATGGTCTCTTTTTTTTATATATTTTCAGATATATATATATATATTATTTTTATTTTTTTTTGTTTATTTTTTATTTATTTAAATTTTTCATTTTTACAATTAATTTAATTTTATTTTATTTATTTATTTATTTTTTTTATGAAATTTAATTTATTTTTTGTCATGAATCGTCCTCTTGCCACCCCTAGTCAGTTGGGCCTTGCGGTCGTTGGAGAATTTTTTTTTTTTTTTTTTTTTTTTTTTTAATGTTGTATTTTATTTTTGTAATTTTTATTTTTTTATTTGGTTTTTATTTTATTTTACTCTTCTTCTTCTTCTTCCTCTTTTTTCTTTTTGCAATATTTGAATTTTTGTTTTCTTATGTATTTTTCACACACCCACACACACACATATATAGATATACAGATTATTATTTTTTGTAGGGTAAGTGTTGATGCTTGTTTAACACCCTGATCCTATTATGTTCAATTTGATAGTTGATTTTAAATTTTTCGTTATAATGAATCGAGTTTGCCCCACAATGTGTTAATTTCATGGTTGGTCTTTAAGTTTTCATTACAATGGGTTGAGCTCACCTACACTGTGTGTCAATTTGATAGTTGATTTTTAAATTTTTTTCGCAATGTATCAAGTTGTGTTAGGCTAAGATTTCAATATCGCTATACATTTAGCATTTAAAAAAATTATTCTTGGTATAATAACTCTTTCATTCAAGTGTTCATTTTTAAAGTTTTTTGAGTCATAAATTTTTTCCATAATGTCATGCTTAAAATATTTTGAAAATTTAATATTGTTTTGTAGTCATAATCTTTGCTTTTAATTCCATGGTTGAAAAATTGTCAAGATTTTTAATGTTTTTCTAAGTCGTGATATTTTATCTTTAATGTTATCGCTGAAAACAATTATAAATATTTTTTCTTAGCACCATGCTTGAAATTTGTTGGAATTTTAAGGTTTTTCAAAGAAGTGATATTTTAAATTTAATGTCATGTTTAAAAATCATTGGAATTTTAAGGGTTTTCAAAGACCTGATACTTTATCATTAATGTCATGCTTGAAAATCATTGTAAATTTAAAGTTTTTAAGAGTCACGATATTTTGTTTTTAATATCATTACTAAAAAGTGTTGAAAATGTACCCTGCAAAACAAAACAAAACAAAAAAACTTAAAAAAAAAAAAAAAAAAAAAGCTTTTCAATTTCAAGGTGTTTTTTGCACCAAACAAAATGGCATTTATTGTTTTTTACTGTTATTTTTAAAAAATATTGAAAATTTACTTGGACCAAAATAATAATAATAATAATAATAATAATAATATTAATATTAATATATATATATATATATATATATATATATATATATATATATATATATATATATATATATATTATTTCGGCATCAAAACCTTTCGATTTCAAGGTGTTTTTTCATTTTTTTTGGGCTCGAGTACTCGTTTTGACGTAATAGTTCCCATTTGATCGGTAACTATGTTACAACAGTAAAACAACAACATTGATCAGATAAATTAGTCATTTTTGAATAACTTTTCTTTTGTATACACTGCTTGGAAGAGTCGAACCTACATGTATACGCGCCTTTACCAAGGTGAACCAGCGTATAGATCTGCAAATATTAACTTACAACTTTGATGCTATTCCAAACTTTAGACATACCCAAATCATGGCATTTAAAGAATAAAACATGCGTAAGCAATCAAATCTAGCCCAACAAATATCAGATCATACAATGATAAGCCATTTTAGGTCTCATGATCCTGATCCAACATTGTATCCAAGGTGCACAAAATATTTCAGATCATATCATAATCATAGCCCCTGAAACATAAAATATACTTCAGATAGAAGTATTCATGAGAAACCCTTTCACTTTCCCACTTGGTCTTGTGATATTCTCCTCCTTATATAGTTTTTGGAATTCCTCAATACCTCAGACCAAAACAATACTTAGAGCCTGTGGTATTCTTGGACGGGATCAAATAACCATTACTCCGCTCAATATTGTGGGTTAATACCATGGTATTGACCCTTGGTATTCTTTAATCCTAAATTTCCTTGATTTTCCAACCCCTACATGCTTTTCCTCTTGTGAAAGTGCGTGCATACGTATACACCCTTTTTGTTCTGCGAACCAGAGTGTATACGTTGCTTGGATAAGGTGAACCTACGTATACAACTTAAAATGACTTAAAACATCATTTTTCTTCAACTTCTTGATTCTGATTTGTATTCCTTTGTTCCAACTTCTTGTTCTTCTTTACCATTTCCCTGTTACCTCTTAATTGACCTGTTACACTGTGAGTTGCCTTTTATCAAATCTGAGCTGACCTGTGAGTGAGTTGCCATCAAGGACAACACCTGTACCATAATCCCAACAATCTCCCCCTTTGGACTTGATGGAAACCATATTGGTGTTGATTACTGCAAGCTATAGAGACTGTTAGAGATATCAAGCAACACCAAAATAGTCTCCCCCTTTGACATCAAGGGCGAAGGGCGGACCAAGATATTCTCCCTTTGAGATACACTATGTTGTCCATGCTCCCCCTGAGTGCATGCAGAGTTTGCAAAGATATTTTTCAAAAGAATAACATGACTCTATAACTCAACTATGTGAGTATGACCTTCCTATCACCAATGACTCATACATACATCAATCACCCAACTAAGTGGGGATACACAAAATTTGACTTAGCCACCAAACTAAGTGGGGATATACCAATTGTTTATACATGGCTGAAATATAACAATTATTAGAGCATCCTTCCCATGCATAGTGGGGAAACAAATTACATCATATGTCCAATAGGACTCATTCGAAAATAGACTATGATAGAAGGTGACATATTATACCCTAAATCTTTACATGACCTATGCAACAATGAATATTTGAAACCATAGATGAAATTAGCAACTATAATGCCAACAATGCAGAATGTTTATGAAGGCTAATGCTTCCCCTAAAAATGTGCTACCTGTGCATTGTCAACAAAGCAATCATCAAGGAATCTTCATCAGTCAGATAAAAATCAATGAACAAAGCATATTAGCAGATAGTAATCATCAATATCAGACTGAGCACCCATGTAAGAGTCTGACCCACTATTTTTCTATCAGAAAAACATATACACTCCTTCAGCCACAAAAACTCACATATATACACGACTATCATTCATGAAACCTGCATATAGGAACGTTCTTCTGAAAGCTGTATTTAGCAATAGGATGATGCAAAAATGATGTAGGAGCATTCAACCCAAGAGAAAATCATTGTAATTAAGTAGACATAGGGGGTCATGTATTTTAAGGAAGTTGGATTCCTAAGTGATGAATTAATGTAATATTAGGCTTTTGAGTGCATAGAATAGGAATCAATTAGATAATGAGAGAAAGTTGTAAATGCTCTCAAATTAAAGGAGAACATGAGTGGTGAATAATGACAAGAGTCAAAAGTCAATTATGACTCTTAAAACAGTTCCATGATTTGAGGAACTAGAGAGAGTACTTAGGAATTTATTGAAGTAGAAGTGGACAAAGAGGATTTAGGAGTCAGTTCAGTAGATTTAGGAATCAAACCAGAATTAGTTCAATGAACCTTGCTGGTATAAATGTAAGCCTACGGGAAGAGTAGAAGGGAGGAGGCCACTGATATTGAATAACGAGCCTGTGCGAGACATAGAGTCTCGAATGTAATCATTTGCTTATACTTATATATACAGAGGTTTAGGCCTGACTGTGTCAGTGTGTGGAATGATCATTTCATGAATGAATTACTTATGAATTTGTAGATTCTATAACAGAAGGTTGCAGGCAGAGATCTGTGGATATGCATAGGAGGTTATGATTCAAAGGAATCATAAGGGATCTTTGAATCCAACTGAAGGAACATAGTAAGCTCTGTAGAGGTAGCGAAGTAAGAATTCGTAGAGTTAAGCTCAGAGGAAGAGGAAGAGTGAAAAGAATGAAACCCTGAAGAAATAACCAAACTCATAGAGAAACGCTGAAGAGATAGCGTAAAACAAAGGAAAAGGGCCGAGTGGAGAAGTAAAGAGGTGATACACATGAGCCGTTAGATCTTATAGATCAACGGTCTAGATCAATCACTGAGGATCAGCGAAGAGCAGTTCTCAAAGGCAGAGAAGTGGATTTCGGACAGAAGGAAAGCCATAAGCGGTTTTTATCGTTTGGCTCTGATTCCACTAATCGGAGGACACGTAGCAGAGAAGTGGAGAGGGGAAACCTCTTTATCGGGTGGTTAAACCCCATGCTTGTTGTCTATCCGAATTCATGGTAGACAATTGGATTTACTTAGTGTAGATCAACAATGGAGGACTATCGACAACTTTGCATTAGGAAAGGATATCGACTGTTGGATCTAGAACCGACCAACAGTCATGATCTAATCGCAATCGCATTAGACAGAGGTCAAAGGCTGGTGGACTGTGAAATTTTGATTCGCCAATAGCCGATAAGCGGAGATCGGAGGTATCGGAGATTGGAATGATCAGCAGGGCGCTGCGGGGACGTTTGAAGGAGCAGACCCGATGATATTTATATATGCGGGTTTATAAGATTTGAGATCCAATCCAAAGATCAAAGTGGATTTTTCCTTTGTTTTCTGGTGTTTTCCAGTGTATTCTGGAAAGTTATATGATCGCATATCGGGAAAGTGGAAAGGGTGTGTAATGTGACCCGCGGAGAAGGAGACCCAATTGTGATCAACGAAAAAGTAAAGCTCGGTATATGTGCGGAGGCCATACCAAGGTGGAGAAAGGTAAGTTTATGAATGTTTTGTGGTTATTTCCTTTGTAAAAGGTTTATAAAGGAAAGTAGCGCCGATGGGAGAATTTACGTGTTAATATATGTAACCAATGGTTAAAGAAGAGAAAGGTTATATATATGTGGTTAAAGGGTTTTATAAAGGCTGTGAAGAGGTTTTAAGTCCCGATAGGAAGAATTAATGAAAGGCCTTAATAAAGTCTTATATGAAGGCTCGAGGGTTGATTAAAGCCCCGATAGAAGGTTTAAGCAAGGTGATTGAGTTCCGATATAAAGGAACTGATGAGTAGGGCCTTAACCATGGATGGTTGAAGATTTCACTCCTTTGAGAGTTAAATACCTGGGACAAATGTGTGGTTGCATTTTACATGCATACTGTGGGTGTAAGCGGGAGTAACCCTGGCATCAAGAAACTACTCCCATTTTTTGTCTGAGATAATCAAATGTTTCTCTAGGAAGTGGTTTGGTAAATATATCAGCAACCTGTTCTTTGGAGGGAACATACTCCAATTTAACATTTTTCTCAAGCACTTGTTCTCGTAGAAAATGGTGTTGAAATGTGCAACAAGAAATGCTAAAAATAGAAAATGCTAAAAATAGCACTGCTATAAATAGCTCTACTATAAATAGCAATTCAACCATTGTGGATCTTAGCAACAATGGGTGAAAAGTGAAAGTGCTAAAAATAGCTTTTCTAAAAATAGCATTTCGGGATCCCTTCTTATTTTAGTCAGTCCCTGGACTAAACATAGGAAGTAAAATTCGAATTTGATGTTAACAGCTGTTTGTAAATTGATTAATTAATTCATCTTGAGTTAATTAGTTAAGGAATTATGAACATGAAGTCTATGTGAGGACATGCAACAATTTCTCCTTTGATTGAGGGATTTATCCATCAGTTAAAGAGATAAGAGTGAGTTGTAATATTGAGTTGTAATTAGTTGGCTTAGTTAACTGAGTCAAGTCTAGTTAGATTAATTTAACAGTTTGTTAAATTAATGAGAGTTCAGTTAGTTAATTCTTGCATGCATGTAACTATTGTATTTCAGATAACTGAGTATTCACTCATGGATAACTCATGCATGTCAGTTCAGTCAAAGACCTAGTTGAGATCAGATGGAGGGACAATGTACTATCAGTTGCTAGGATATTCCTTGGTGAATATTCCTTGCATGCAGAAGGAATATTATTCCTTAAGGATTGCGCAGTTGGATCAGAGGTTACAGTGAGTGTGATGAGGCCAATTCACACATGTGACATCATTGGACCCCAATCAAAACTGCGCAAGGAAATAGGAGGCTTGGAGGGCTTGAGGAAGATATATTCTATGTCTATTGAGTCTATGAGTTGTATTGTTTGATTGTAGAGAGAGCAGGATAGCTTGAGAGCTGATTCTTTTTGTGACTTGAGCAAGATTTCCACTTGTATGATAATACAAAGTTGGGGTTTTAGGCTGGTGCTTTCCCCAGTGTTATATCTTCTATGTTATGGTTGATTACTTCTCATTCTCAGTTATATTTGTTCTTGGTTGATGATGCTCATATCTGTTTAAGCTTCCGCAAAGTTTATGGTAGAAGTAGATCTAGTATTATGCTTTAGGACATTGCATATATTAGGTGATCTACAGTGAAAATTCTACATGGTATCGGAGCAAAGGTGATCAAGGAAGAACAGTATACAAGCAGGAGAAGTTCGAAGTTTGGTTTCTGAATATTGAAATTGAGTTCTTATCACATCTATTTCACCTATGGCGTTCAATGGTTTAAGACTCGAATATGCCCTTGATGGCAGTTCGAATTATATAGCCTAGAAGGATCGCATGGAGGCAGTATTAGAAGATAATGGTCTAAAGGACTTCATTGATCAAGAAGTCCAAAAGCCGACTGATGCTACTCAACTGACGAAATGGAAAAAGTGTGTGGCTAGAGCAAGGAGAATCCTCCTGGAGGGAGTTCAAGACCACATTGTCTCGAGCCTCCATGGGAAGGAGACTCTGTTTTCAATGTGGAAAACATTGAAAGATATTTATCAGAATAGCAATGATCAAAGGAAGCTGGCGCTGAAAGACAAGCTTTGAAAGATCAAGTGCGGAAAGGGCAATAAAATCTCTACGTTCCTAAACAAGCTCAGCACCTGCATGGATGAGCTTGGAAGTGTAGGGACCATGACAACTGATGATGACATGGTGAGTCTTACACTCCTCGATCTTCCTAATAGTTGGCATAGCTACCAGGACTCGGTTAATGGAAGAGAGAAACTGCTAGATTGGGAACGACTTTGGACGGATTTGATGCAGGAGGAGATAAGGTGAAGCACCAGGGATGGATCTTCATCAAAAAAAGATGAAGAAGAAAATCTAGCTTTAGTGAGTAAAACACATATTTCATTAAATTTGGAAGTATTTTATTACAAGGCCTTCAACAACATTCATTCTTTTGTAAATCGCCATATTAGCTTGATTCAACATTAAAATAATTTGCAAGTAATTTCAAACAAATTAGAGATCATGAATAGGTCAAACATGGGGTTGTTATGTACAATAGTATCAATACACAATAGGAGTGTGAAATCAAACTCTTAGAAGAAATTGATTTAAGCTAAATAATATTAGTATGTCAAACATCCAATAAAGTTATTATAGTTATGGATAACATGCTATATTCCTCAATGTTTAAATTTTATGTCTGGGAACTCTAACCCCGTTTCCCTCAACCTATGGGGGATTTGTTGATTGAATGATGGTGATGTGAGGATCTTATTGTAAATGACAAGGATAGGTGTCCCTTGCATTGCATTGAGACTAGTCTACTAAAACCTTAGTAAAATGTTCTTGTGCTCAAATTCCTACGGTCCATTTGTGCCTTTATGAAGCACTAATGAGGCGGTCATCATTCATCTTCATAGCATGCAGGCATCGACTATAAAAGTTATACATTGTTGATCTAGGTATTTCAAGAAGGTTAGGTACCATTGATCTATCTCCACTCAAATCGAAGTACATCAAATGAGATCTCTTAAATGGGTATTCAAGTCATTCCATTATGATGGACAGTGTCATAAATTGAAGTAAACAAGAAACTTTAGTGGTGACTTCTTGTAAGTAGTGGAGGCAAGGGTTTTCAAATATTAGCATAGTTAATGGTAGTGTGGATATTGATCTCTTCTTGTAAACATTGTCAAAACCAATAATAGTCTCGATGTAAATTTAGTGTCAGCCAATTGTATGGAAAATCATGATTGACCCTTACTTTCACTAAGAAGAGAAAATGATAAGCATTTTTAATGGGGGAGAAATAAATGTGAAACATAACTCATGTATTTTAGTTGAAATTTAGATAAGTCCCCGTGTTCTTTAATTATTAAATACTTAATGTAAATACAAATAAATTATCATTAAGATATTTATTTTGAAGATTAAACATGTATTAAAAGGCATTCATCTATGACACTTGATTTTTCATGTAGCCTGAATAAACCACTTAAAGCTTATTATCAATTAATCCTAAATAGTTTTGTATAAGATAAATCTTTACTTGCATTAATAGCTTTATTTCAAAAATAAATTACATTTATAAACTTATATGAATACATATAACTAAATGAAATTCAATAAATAACTTCTGAGTCTTGTTGGATTCTATGAGATTATTTTAAGTACAAATAGTTTATTTAAGAATTCAAATTTACAAAATGTTAATATTGATGGGAAACGCATGTCATATGGTGTAAAAAGTTTAAAGGCATCCATTTATGGCCCATCTCTTGAATGAGCTTAAATAGTCTACTTAATGCTCATGGTGACTTTATTAATCCATCTTTTATTAGAAAATTCATTTTTTTTACATGGTTTTTTATTCCAGAAATAGCAATTTCACATTTATACATTCATATTAAACCACATGATAGTTAAATAAAAATCAATTAATGCTTTCTTGACTTATTGACTTATATGACATGATTACATATAGGAATAATTAATTTAATAATGCGTAGTTAGAAAAAGTTGTCAATTCAAAATAGAATAAACCAGTTAAAACTCATAAATTATTAATTTTCTAAAAAATATATTTTTTACTTACATTGAGATCTTTATTTCAAAAATAAATTCCATTTATACATACATACATTCTAAACATAATTTAATACATCATTATCTTGTTGGTTTCTATAAGATTATTTCAATTACAAATAATTTATTTAAGAATTGAAATTTACCAAATGTTAATAAAGGTGGGAAAATCAAATGTCATATGTTGCATAAAATTTAAGTACACTTATTTATGACCCGTACCTTGAAATAACTTTAGCAATCTACTTAACATTCATTACCAATTATTTATTCCATGTGTTGTTAGGAAAAACATCTCATATTACATGGAGTTTTATTTTTAAAAAAAGTGCCACATTTACACACTTAGATTAAACTTCATGATATGAAAATAAAAGTCGATAAATGGATTTATATAGACCACTTAAAACTCATTATCAATTAATTATAATTTGTTTTGTAATATTTACTTACGTTAAGTTACATTTAAAAATTGCATCACATTTATGAACTTCTATCAATGCATATAGCCAAATAGAATTCTTCAAGTCATATTGGATTCTATGAAATTATTTAAACCACAAATAAACTATTTAGGAATTGAAAATGACAAAATACTAATATGGATTGGAAAATCAATGTCATATGGTGCAAAAAGTTTAAATACAACCATTTTTTACCCATCTCTTTAATGAGTCTAGATGGTCCACTTAGCATATTGTTAATTAATTATCCCATGTTTTATTAAGAAGAGAATTTTGTTTTTCATAGAGTTTTGTTTCAAAACAATACAATATGAGATTAATACAGTCTTAATAGATTATGTGATAGACAAATAAAAGTCAATAAATGGATTCCTTATTAAATTAAATGAGATGAGATGAGATGATTGCATATACAAATAGTTGATTCAAGAATATATGAAAAAAAAATATGGGTTAAAAATTGAATGCCCTACAATTTAACGAGTAGTATTCACTTATGAGCCATCACCCGTTAGCCTAAATAGTCCACTTAATACTTATTATCAAGAAATTAAAAGACTTATTTTTCGAAAAAATGCATCATAGTATATGGCTATTATAAATCACATTTATATACTCGTATTAATGGACATAACTAAGTACAAGTCAATAATATAATTATAGCTCAAGTGATATGATTTCAGTTTATTTAAAATATAAATTTACAAAAAAACGACTTTAAATAATGAAATTAGATGCCTTATGATTCAAAAAGTTCAATGACATAATTCATCCATGATAGTATGTAATCAAACCTTGATAATCCACTTATCAATCATTATCATCATATATATGTTTTTTAAGAAATGCAAAATTATTTACAATATATTTTTAGCTAAAAAATTACATATCACATTTATGCATTCATATTAGTGCATTTTATATGTAAACAATGAATAACTAACTTTGTGCCTTGTTGATTTTCAATATGATATGATTGCAGTTACAACCATTAATTGATTTTAGCATATAAATTTATGAAAACTATCGATTGAGAAATCACATATCTCATGCTTCAAAAAGATCAAATCATTTACCTATGACACATTTATCATTAGCCTTAATAGTGAATAATGCATTGTGAATAGTGAATAATGCACATAACATTTATCAAGTAAATTATTATAATTTCTTTAGTAAGAATAGCACCTTTGTTTTCAAGGAGTTCTATTTCAAAACTTATATTTCACATTTATATATGATTATTGACACATATAAGTAAACATAAGTCACTAAAAATAACATGCCTCAATGGTTCATGTAAGATAATTTGAATGGCAAACAATTCATTTAAGAACACACGTGCGCGCGCACACACATCTTAGGAAAAAAATCGATACAACAAAGTCATTGCAAAAACATTTATAAATAATAAGAAATATACATATTAATATAATTGGCAATTCCCATATATTTCAAAAATTATAAAATCATACAAATTGATTCAACAAAAACCATGTCCAAAATGTATTGAAAAATTGGAATGTACTTTTCAAAAATTTTATAAAAGAAATTATCTCCATGAACTACAATAAGTACATGTTCTATTGAACATTCGAATGTACTCATGTTTTTGTTTGATACGATGAAATGTCTTAAGAAAGGGGAATAAAACTTGCATAAGCCACATATCTTACTCTTTTCCTGTATATGATTTTATCAAGATGTGGTTTGATTGATATCTGATGAATTGAGAAGTATGCTTTTCTGTATCTATTAGCAATACATTTGATTCTTCATAATTATCTCCATATTGGGACCACACATCAATCAACTTTTTCTCATAAAATTGTCTTTCTCTCCCTACTTCCAATTTTGTTTGCAAATGACAATGAGACCTGTCCCATGCAAATTTAAAGTCTGCTATATCAATATTTGATTTTTCAAGTACTTTTCAGATGTACTTGTCAGTGAAATTTAATGTCCATATTGCGACATCATAATTTCTTAAGCAATATTTTAATACTTTTGACTGAAAAGGCCTTAAAAAATAGGACCTATCACCAAACTGCCAATCTGGTTCTCTTTGAATAAGAAAATTTTGTTCATCTTTGGTCTATGATTGGAAGAATACTCTTCCATTTCAAATATCAACAACATCTTTTGACTTGTTGTAATTCCCATCTGCATCTGCACTGCAACCACATGTATGATATTAATATATCTCCACTTCAACACTTCATTGCTTAAGGACATAAAAACCTATCATTTTAAAAATGATGTTAATATTTATGATCTATTTCCATTTGTATGCAAACGTAATTTTACAATGAGTTCAAAGCATCACAAAATACAAATACAATTGCCCCATTAAAATGAACAAACAAATAATATGTTTACTTTATACATGAAGCCTAATACATTTATTTAATTTGTATGGAATAAAAGTCTTATAAGAATGCATTGACCCACCAATTAAGTCATTGATTTCACGACTTGTAACGATTTATTTAATTGCAATTGAAAAATATAATACAATGGTATAGTACAAGTAAACAAACTAATTATATATTAATTTTCACATACAATATAATACAATTTTTAAATTTCAAACCTAATTAATTATATGTTAATTTATAGAGTTTCTACCTTAGTTTTTTTTTGTGCTGCTTTTAGTACATATTGTATGTTTATTGTTGGTGCTACATACAACTTAATATAATTTTTCAACTTATATGAAATAAAAAGGGTTATAAGAATGCAATGGGTCATCCTTCAAATTACTAATTTCTAAGAGGTATAACGACAACTTAAACCACATTTAAAGCAAATAATTTTAATGATCTAATTAAAACAAATAGACCAGTTATCTATTAATTTTACATACAATGTAATCCATTGTATAATTGCATGGGAAATTTTGATATGAAAACATTAAATGACTATTCATCTCACAAAAAATAAAAAATCAAAATCAAAATCAAAATATTTTGTTTTTAGTAATGACAAACCAAATCAACAATTCTTTTACTAGTGGTGTGAAATAAAAGTAATAATTCATAATGTCATACATATAATAGAATGATATAAACATCTGTAATCTTAAGGTACTTCTAAATGTAATTGAACATCCTTCAAAATAGCTCGCACATCCGTAGCCTTGTTGAGTTTATGCAATATTCTCCATAGTTCATTGATCAACCAATTATCCCCTTGATTTGCTCCAATGAATGGAGGGGCAAGAATCACATTTTCTTTTGGATTCTCTTTCACTCTCTCAATTAAACAAACAACTATAGTAGTATTGGTTGCATCATATTGGGTATGCATTTCCCACACTTTTTTCAATGATTTAGTGTGTATAACTTTCATTGGATTGTCAATGACCTTATGTCCCTTTTGTCGCTTATAGTCTGAAGTAGTCCACTGAAACACAAGTTTATCTTGTAATGTCTCTGAAACCAACTTTTTTAGAAATATTTTTGTGCTTTGTTTCAAAGCTGTCGTCCAAATTGCAATGTCAAGAGATTCATTTTTGAAACACATTTCAAAAAGTGATTTTGCATGTGGATGAATCCAAAATAATTTTTTCTCTATTGTGTAATCATCATTAGCTCCCATTTTCTCAATATGCCCTTTGTTTTTTGCTTCATCATTGATGCTATGATAAAAAAATGTCCTTTAGTTCAAAAATAACTTGTTTCTTTTCAGTTATTTTGGCTGCAACACAATGGAAAATAATATAGTCAAACCATTTTATCCATGTTACAAAAATTACTAAAAAAATTGTTGAAACGATACACTTACCTTGAGTGGTTTTTGCACTATTTATAAATGAAACAATAATTTCTTTTATCATCTTGATAGGACTTGGAGTAAACATATTAAACCTTCAATCAAATACCAATTGTACTTCTTATTAAACCTTCAATCAAATACCAATACCAAGAAAAACATTAGTAATGCAACCTTTAAAAAGAAACACACACACACACACACCTTTAACATTACTTTGATTGTTAATTTTATCCTTTTTATTTGTTCCTATAATAAAAATATACAAAGTTATGGTAGTTACAAGCATTTGAGTTTGAAGAATAATAAGATAAACAACAAGACAAGTTATAAGTATCTGATATGACATTATCTTCATATTTGTAGCGTTGCACCTCATCATCATCTTAGTTACCTTTATTTGTTTCCAAATTAAACATATAAAATATTTTGAATTGTGAAAATGAATAGAATCATTAAATAACAAGGAAAACAAGTGGACAAATTATAAGTACCTGATGTTATATTTTGTTCTTGATTAAAGTTTTGTTTAACTTTCATTTGATCAATGTCTTGGTTCTCTTTGCTTGTCACTATAATAAACATAAAAAAAATGTTATAAATTGTGACAATGAACAAAATTCATTAAACTATACAAAAAAAGAATCATCTATAATCGTCCATAATAATATTTTGGTCTTGATTGTAGTTTTGTGGGATAGTACCCTAGTCATTATATGCATTCTCTTTATTTCCAACTATAATCAACATATGAAATGATATGAATCACAATAATTTAGAATAATAATAAAATAAAAAAAAGATAAAGCTACAATGATTAATACCCATTTCTATCTCCATCGCTCCATGGTCAATCTCTTGATTAATTTCATTCATCTCATAATTCCCTATAATAGTCATCAAAAAATGTTATGAATATGGAAATTAAATAAATTGAAAAATTATCAAGAGAAAAAACCAAACAAATTATGTACCTGGTATGATAATTTCTTCCTCTCCTCCTCCTCTTATTTCCATCTCCATACTTTTTTCAACAACATAAGCACTATGTTGATTAATTTTTTTCTTCCCACTTTCATCATTCTCTATTTTAGAATCTCCATCATTAGTCATTTTAGTAAACACTTTGACAATTAAGAAATATGAAAAAAATAGTATCCAAAGTATTATAAGAAGAAAAAAAATGAATTGTAGTACCCAAATTTTCCAAGAAGTTAATGGATACCAGATTTGATAGTTGAAAAGATTTGTAATTATTTAACATGATTTTCCTTTGTGACTCTGTTTGCACAACACATGAAATTCTTCTTCCATATGTACAACAAGCCTTGATTAAATGTTTCTCCGCATAAAGAGAAATAACCACTTTTTCATCACTACATTGTTGGTGTTTTTCCACTAAATCCATCCAGAAATCATAATCTCTCTCATTTTCGTCAAATGTGTCTTCAAATGTGTGAGAGTATTTTATAGCCTCCAAAATTTTTAATTCTAAAGTATAGAAATGTATAATAAGAACTATATCATAATTATAATTGTTTGGGACTTATATTCATAAATGCCACTAGTCATTTTATAGTTGAACTTGTAGTTTTTTTATGGACATTTCCAAAGACTGATGTACATCATTACAAAACCAAAGTTTTACTAAGAGAACTGTAGTACAGTCATTCAACTCATTTTTTTCGATGAGAAATTGAAAAAATTCAATGTAATATCCCTTGTGGAATTATTCTTTTTTCAAAGCAAGTGTATCAAAAACAACAAGGTCATTATGCAAAATTGGTTGCAACTGACATGGAAAAGAGTGCAAAAGTGTTGACAAAAGATGAGGGCCCCCAAAATGACAACCAAATTCAAAATTGTGATCAACCTGTTGAACACTTGTTGATCCATTTATCATTTTGTCAAGGACTCCACATGATTGTTGAGAAAGGGACTCTATCTTTGTATTACGTGTTCCTTTGACATAAGTAGACCCCTCCACCGTGTTGCAAAATTTGGTAAATATGATATCATTAATTTCATAATGCTCAAGAATGTTGAATGTGGTAAGAGTTATCTCATTCAAGTTTTGATCATGACTTTGACAATATGTAACCATTGCATCCAATATTGTTCTGTTGGTTTTCAATTTATAACAATAATATTTTAATTTTATGGCATTTGATGATGATTAATTGGAATAGAAAACCAAATGGTTCCGTCCAATAGCTTATATGCTACTAAAGCAATTTCTTCCATGGTTAATCCCTGAAGGGGCCGAAAAGTAGCTGGTGTCAAACTGTGTAGACTATTTCTCTTGTAGTTCTCAAAATCAGGTTGGCTTGGAGAACACTTTAATGTGCCTAGTTGGTAACAGTTAAAAACAGTGTCCCATTTATCCCAAATAGGTTCATCAAGATATAAGAGAATTGTTTTATTAGAAAAAATTGTAATTGGACAATCAAAGAATTAGCACAACATTTCATCATCAACCTGATAAAATAATAAATATAAACTAATAAGAATTCAATGTAAAAATGAAACTAAATAATGTGTTATAATCTAATGAGAAATCATTATAAATATAAAAAAATATGACTTATATTATCAACTTTAGTCATTTATCTACAATGAAAATAGATACAATAATAAAATGTTAAATGTAAAAATAATTAAAATTACATACCTTGTCTTCAACCGTCTTAGAACATCCAATCCTCCTTTTCTTTAATTTGTCATTGGCAATCAAGAAATGTCTTGCCGACCACACACAATCAATAAATGGAGTTTTAAAGAATACCTTATTTGCATAATTTAATTGACGACTAATGCGGATCACCTCAGTGGGTTCAACTGATGGATGCAACAATCGAGAATTATGTTTTTTATATTTTTTTTTTCGCTTCTCTCGATACATTATATTTAGGATTTGTTAAAATTTCTTTTGTTGCTTGAATGGTATGTTGACCATCAACTATCGAAAAATTGATATTCTTAGAATTTAGATCTGTCTCATTTATAATTTTGATAGAGTTGACCAATGGATTAGGCTGATTGATGTCAAATGGAATCAGAAGAGCATCGGGTAATGAGGTTTGAAATTTTTCTAGGAATGATTTCACTAATACTTAAACATTTAAATCATCTCGTGATCTTAATTTGAAACTTTGGGGGCTTCTTTACATATTTCAACAACCACTTTTCTATTAAAGGAGTTTGAAAATAGATAGCAATGCTTGAAGGCTTCATGAATCTCATCACATTGATTTGCAAGGTTAGTTGTCTCAAATTCAACTTTCCTAGTTTTTTGAATTTCTATAGTGAGCTTGAAATCACTTTTTGTTATGTTCTCCTCCAAATCAGATAAATATACTCTTATCAAAGCAAGTAATTGAGAATCAATTTTATCATCTCATATTTTATTAAGAAATTTACCTTTTTGTTGTAAATGAAGAAGTACAGATGATGTTTTTTTACTTCTTACATAGCGATATCTCAGAACTGTGGCGATGCGTTTTAAAAGATCTACACAACTATTTAGTCTAGATTTAGAGAAGCTCTCAAAGTTATCCAACTTGAACATTGAATTCTTTATCGTATTTGTTGAATCAGTACTTGAAGCTTCATTCAGATCTGGTCTAAAATTTGTATAATGCACTTGACATGAAATTAATATTACCTCATTTTCTTTAATAATTTCCACTTGAAAGTCAATGTCATTTTCATTGTAAGCATAGCAATTAATTATTATTCCTAATATCTCTGGTTCGTTTCCATCTATTGATCCAAATAGATACATATCAGGAAACATATTCATGGGAGCTTCTATTTGGATGTACTAATCTTGCACAAACTCATATTTATTATATGTATTGTATTTTTTAATCATTTCAAAAGTAGAAGTAGAAGGTGTTATTGATATTGCCTTTTGAGTTGAATAACTTTTCTTTTTCTTAAATGATGGTTGTAACATTTCATTTGCTTTTGGGCCAACCAATTCTGCAAATAACAACAACAAAAATATTTGCAAAATGAAAATATAATTTCAAATATTGTCACATAATGTTCTTATAAATATTGAAAACCCACCTAATCTAACCATTTCTAAGAGAGTGTACTTAAAATATCAAACCACCACACGAGTTGGAGGCAATGTTTGTATATCACTTTTTTTTGTTTCTTCTTCACTACTTTACTTCGAATTTCAGGCACACCAGATTCCACAGTTTCTAGAAAAAGAATTATGGAATACATGAAATACCAAATATTATTAAACAACCTTATAATACATGATTTCTATTTACATGCACAATAATAAAGGAGTACATATGCTATGCAAGTTTTACTATATGACACCAAAAGTTATCACGTGGGTAAAATTGCTAAAAAAAGAAACCACCTAATCCAACCATTTCTAAAAGAGTACATAAAATATAAAACCACCATCCCAGTTGAAGGGGGCATCATTTGTATATCTCTTGTTTTTCTTTTTCTCTTTGCTACTTTACTTCAAATTTCACGCCCAGCAATTTCCATGGTTTCTAGAAAGAAAAATATTATGGAAGATATGAAATAACAAATAGTATTAAACAACCTTATAATACATGATTTCCATTTACACGCACAATAATAAATGAGTACATATGTTATGCAAGTTTAGTATATGACACCAAAAGTTATCACATAGTTAAAATTTCTTGGAAAAAAAAATACCCATGTTAGTATGGGTTGTCCTCATTAAAACCCCACTCCTAAGGCTATTTCCATAGGTTTTATTAATCAACAAGTTATTAACACAATGTCTAACGATTGTAACAAAGTATAAACTAAAATTGTCATACCATTTAAAGAATTTGGTGTCGTGTTTCGTGAACTTACTTTTTCCTTGGATGCTTCCTTTGAATTCTCACTAGCTTCATAGTCCATGGTATCTGAAAATAAAGTAAAAAATTGTTATCACAATTTTGAATTATTGAAGAAAATATGAATTTATAAATACTATAACTACTCGCATCATTATATGTGTAACAAAATGAACAAGAACAATAACAAGTGTAGAACTCACAATAATAGCTAATCAAGGTTAGAAAAAGGCACCCCCAAATAATTTATTATGTTCTTTTAATCGTGAATATAGGAAAGCAAACATCTAATAGGTTTCCTTCTAGCACAAGCATAAGAACATTTCCAAAAGACATTACATTGTGAATAAATAAAAACAATTGTAGAGACTACAACATCATATATACACAAAATTTATCTCTTATAGTCATGTATATTCTTAGTTTGATTTAGAAAAAATAAAAGCAAAACACAATGAAAGAACATTAACTATGGCGATCATTAGATTTTCTTCTAGATCTTCGTCTAGCACAAAGACAAACACATAGCAACTTTGCAAGGTGAAAGAAATATAAATGTGATATAATTACTTCTAACATGAACAAAAGCATATTGCCAACAATAATATTGCAAAGCAAAAGAAATATTCGCATCCTAGATTTATTTCTATTACAAACGCATGGATATTGTCAAAAAAAACATTGTAAGGTGAAAGAAATCTAGCACATGCTACAATTATTTTTAGTACGAACACATTCATATTTCCAAGAAAAACATTGCAAAACAAAATAAATATAGCACAAGCTAGATTTCCTTCTACCACAAACACAAACACATTGTCATTAAAAATATTGCAAGGCAAAGGAAATTTAACCCATGCTAGACTATATTCTATCACATACAAAAAGATTGCCAACAACAACATTGTATTGTAAAGCAAATCTAGTGGATGCTAAATTTCCTTCTAGCAAAAACATAAACACAATGTCAATAAAAACATTGCAATAATAATATTTCCTGGGACATTTGACCTTGCCTTTTAGAGACTATGAGGTTTTAGTCCATGCCTACATAGACTATTGTTACAATATAAAAAATGTTAAACCCTGAAATGATTAGAAGGCCCTTCATATGGAATATGTGGTCTAAGAATGGGATAGTGTACAAAGATTTCCTCCTATAAAAAACACAAGAACATTGCAAATAACAACATTACAAGATGAAAGAAATATAATGCATACTATATTTCCTTCTAATGGAAACATAATCACATAACAACATTGTAGGGTGAGAAAAATTTAGTCTGTGTTACATTTACTTATAACACAAACATATAAATATTTCCAATGACAACATTACACGACAAAAAAAATCTAGCACAAGCTAGATTTCCTTTTAGCCTAAACAGAAACATGTTAGCATTCACAACATTGCAATGTAAAATAAAATCTAACATGTGTTAGATTTCCTTTTAGCGCAAACTTGAGCACATAGAAACATTGTAGAGTGAGAAGTCTATCAAGTGCTAGATTTATGTCTACCACAAATACAAGCACGTTGCCAACAACAACATTGTAGAGTATAAGAATTCTAGATTGTGTTAAATTTTTTTCCAACACAAACACAAGCACATTTTAATTTGAAAGAAATTTAACACATGTTATATTTCCTTTGAGCACAAACACAAGAACATAACAACATTGTAGGACTAAATAAGTTTAATGTGTGCTAGATTAACAACATTGCAATTTAAAATAAAATCTAACATGTGTTAGATTTCCTTTTAGCGCAAACTTGAGCACATAGAAACATTTTTAGAGTGAGAAATCTAGCAAGTGCTAGCTTTATTTCTACCACAAATACAAGCACGTTGCCAACAACAACATTGTAGAGTATAAGAAATCTAGCTTGTGTTAAATTTTCTTCCAACACAAACACAAGCAAATTTAAATTTGAAAGAAATCTAACACATGCTATATTTCCTTCTAACACAAACACAAGAACATAACAACATTTTAGAACTAAATAAGTCTAATATGTGTTAGATTAACAACCTTGCAATGTAAAATAAAATCTAACATGTGTTATATTTACTTTTAGTGCAAACTCAAGCACATAGAAACATTGTAGAGTGAGAAATCTAGCAAGTGCTAGATTTATGACTACCACAAATACAAGTACGTTGCCAACAACAACATTGTAGAGTATAAGAAATCTGGCTTGTGTTAAATTTTCTTCCAACACAAACACAAGCAAAATTAAATTTGAAAGAAATATAACACATGTTATATTTCCTTCTAGCACAAACACAAGAACATAACAACATTTTAGGACTAAATAAGTCTAATGTGTGCTAGATTAACAACATTGAAATGTAAAAGAAAATCTAACATGTGTTAGATTTCCTTTTAGCGCAAACTCAAGCACATAGAAACATTCAAGAGTGAGAAATCTAGCAACTGCTAGATTTATGTCTACCACCAATACAAGCACGTTGCCAACAACATTGTATAGTATAAGAATTCTAGATTGTGTTAAATTTTCTTCCAACACAAACACAAGCACATTTTAATTTGAAAGAAATCTAACACATGCTATATTTCCTTCTAGCACAAACACAAGAACATAACAACATTGTAGTACTAAATAAGTCTAATGTGTGCTAGATTAACAACACTGCAATGTAAAAGAAAATCTAACATGTGTTAGATTTCCTTTTAGCTCAAAGTCAAGCACATAGAAACATTGTAGATTGAGAATTCTAGCAAGTGCTAGATTTATGTCTACCACAAATACAACACGTTGCCAACAACAACATTGTAGAGTATAAGAAATCTAACTTGTGTTAAATTTTCTTCCAACACAAAAACAAGCACATTTAAATTTGAAAGAAATCTAACACATGCTATATTTCCTTCTAGCACAAACACAAGAACATAACAACATTTTAGGACTAAATAAGTCTAATGTGTGCTAGTTTAACAACATTGCAATGTAAAAGAAAATCTAACATGTGTTAGATTTCCTTTTAGCGCAAACTCAAGCACATAGAAACATTGTAGATTGAGAAATCTAGCAAGTGCTAGATTTTTGTCTACCACAAATACAACCACGTTACCAAGAACAACATTGTAGTGTATAAGAAATCTAGCTTGTGTTAAATTTTCTTCCAACACAAACCCAAGCAAATTTAAATTTGAAAGAAATTTAACACATGTTATATTTCCTTCTAGCACAAACACAAGAACATAACAACATTTTAGGACTAAATAAGTCTAATGTGTGCTATATTAACAACATTGCAATGTCAAAGAAAATCTAACATGTGTTAGATTTCCTTTTAGCGCAAACTCGATCACATAGAAACATTGTAGAGTGAGATATCTAGCAAGTGCTAGATTTATGTCTACCACAAATACAAGCATGTTGCCAACAACAACATTGTAGAGTATAAGAAATCTAGCTTGTTTTAAATTTTCTTCCAACACAAACACAAGCACATTTAAATTTGAAATAAATCTAACACATGCTATATTTTCTTCAAGCACAAGCACAAGAACATAACAACATTATAGGACTAAATAGGTTTAATGTGTGCTAGATTAACAACATTACAATGTAAAATAAAATCTAACATGTGTTAGATTTCTTTTTAGCGCAAACTCGAGCACATAGAAACATTGTAGAGTGAGAAATCTAGCAAGTACTAGATTTATGTCTACCACAAATACACGCACGTTGCCAACAACAACATTGTAGAGTATAAGAAATCTAGCTTGTGTAAAATTTTCTTCCAACACAAACACAAACATATTTAAATTTGAAAGAAATCTAACACATGCTATATTTCCTTCTAGCACAAACACAAGAACATAACAACATTTTAGGACTAAATAAGTCTAATGTGTGCTAGATTAACAACATTGCAATGTAAAAGAAAATCTAACATGTGTTAGATTTCCTTTTAGCACAAACTCAAGCACATAAAAACATTATAGAGTGAGAAATCTAACAAGTGATGGATTTCTCACACAAAATAATCTCATACTCACCTCCATATCCCTCCACATGCTCCTCCCCATCTAGGAGATGCATATACATGTTTATAAACCACATCAAGTAAATTGTCTCTCTCACTCATGTGAAATCTTAGGTCTTTGTAAGATTTCCCAAACTACACAAATAGAACAAACTCTAACATTATCATCAAGAAAAAAATTCCCTCTCTATGCTGACTAAATCTAGAGTTAAGATGGATCTAAAGGAAAAGCTTGCACCTTGAGAAATTTGATCCCTTTGTAGGCTATCTAAATCTAGAGTTAAGATGAATCTAAAATGGTTTAATTATTAATAATTATAATTCTTATTTTATTTTATTTTATATTTATGTAATTTTACTAAATTAACAAGTTTAAATAACATTACATAACCTTAGAACATCTCATTCACTTTGGGCTAAAGTCTCCCATGTAATCATTCATGTTGGACTAAAGTCTCTCCATGCAATTATTTAAATTTGTAGATATTTATTTTTATCTTAATCAATAATATTTAATATAAAGTAGAAAACATAAACTTGGAAAAGCCCATAAATATTATAAATATCAAGTGAATTACAATGAAATTTGAACCATTTAAAATTATATTTTATATTTTTATTTTGGAAAAATTTCATACCATAAAATTGATAATAATAAAAAATTTGTTAAATATATGGTTATTTTATTTAATTTTATAAATATTATATACAATAATACATGAAAAATGTAATATAATTTCAAAAATTGTAATTTATAATTTTAAAATCACTAAAAAATAATATTAACATACCAAATTCTTTATTATTATTAAAATTTGTAGATATTTATTTTCATTTTAATGGATAATATTTAATATATAATGGAAAGTATAAATTTGGAAAGGGCTACCCATATTATAAATATTAAGTGCATTATAATGTAATTTGAACCATTTAAATTTATGATTTATATTTTTAATTTAAAAATAAAATAAAATTAAAACATATAATTAATTAAATTTATGATTTTACATTTCCAATTAAAAAAAATTCAAAACATAGAATTGAAAACATATTGAAAAGAGGGTCCTCTGCATGGAGCTGGTAGAAATGTTCACTGCAAATGAGATAAGGTGTCCTTGAAATCACATTATACACTTGTCTGATTCATCACTGCAATGAGCCAAGGTATAAAAATTTTAGGGATACCCAAAGTGCAGCGAGTAGCTAAAATTCTTTATGCCAACACTATGGAACTAGAGGGAATGGATTCAATGGAGATCAAGACCTTGCATTGTGTTTTGCTAAGTGGAAGTGGTCCCTATAAATTAAAATTTTCCTGGAAATAGGGACAAGCAACTAATAGCAAGCAAAAGCACTAACAATGTATCAAGGAGTCAAGTTCTTCAAGGACATTGTGCAAAGGGATGTAGTTATTGTTGAGGACTCCAACATTACTTTAAGGAAAATACCATTGTACTATGAGGAGCATACAAGAGTATGCTTACGTATTACTACTATATTCAATGCTAACCCTAACATTCATTAATGGTATATGTTGAACTAGTCTTATGATTTATTATCTATGTTGTTTATAATCAAGGTAATAATGAAAACCAACACCTTGCACAAAAAGAACAATTATAATGAAGTATATGGAAAGTGAACCAAATGGTAGCATACCCTCCTAGTGGAATTATGTCTTTCATAGTTGAATATTACCTTGTAATTGAGTCACAAGTGTAATCACTCAATCAAATGTAAACATACCATTGTCATTTTGGAACTAGATTGGTAAGCCTAATACTTGTTAATTTATAAATAAGATTAAATACTTGTTGAGTAGCAATGACATGGTACTGGTGGGCTCCAGTATTGTAGCAATAATGCTACAACTCCTGGAGCTTCCTTCTCTAATTTTATCAACCCGGTAGTTCGTAACAAACTTGGAAGCGACGGTGCTGTATGCACAAGTACTAGCTCTTGTCGTAGCTGTCACTTGGTCAGCTGGCACAAGTCCGCTAGGGCTCAAGCCAACTTCTATATGTTCTCAGAAGAAGCTTTCTAAATGATGAACGAAGGCTATCTCAAATGAAATTAACCTACTTTGCAAGAATGAACTGAAAGCCAACCAAACATGGAAACCCTAGTAAACCCTAATATGACTAACTTAATCTTTATGATGCAATGGTGGGAATGCAACTTCTAGAAATGATGCCATTACTTCTAGTGAGATGAGATGCATGAATTTAAACTACTTCCATTGAAGATAACACATTTTTGGTATTTTTGCTCAAGTGGGTGGAGTTATTATGATTGTGCTTCTTACTGGGTCTTGACTGTGCAGGGGTAGTTCAAAGGGGAGGAAGGCTTTGGAAAGGTCAGGAGGACTCTGAGAGGTTCCAGGGGATCCCTCACACCATTCCACAGAAGTCCACAACGTTCAGGTGCTTGGCAACCGTGTTTGCAGGCTTCTACAGGATGTCTGCAGGGGATCCTACAGGAAGCTCGGGATTTCTACAGGAAGTCTGCTAACTTCTACAGGATGTTCTGCAGGCAGAGTTTTGGGTGATGGAGGAGTGAAGGAGCTGTATGGATGGATGGGTAAGATGAAAGAGGAGCTTGAGATGGCCTATGGACAGAGAGATGAGGTGGGGAAGGTGTGTGTAAAGCTGGCTGGTCGATAGAAGGGTAGAGGCAATGGAAGGCCGAAAAGATTGAGCAACGTGGACAATAGAAGGGTTGGAAGGAAAATGAGCTGAACAGAGGATGAGTAGGTGGCTTAGGCATGGTTTAGAAGGATAAGAACACGATGGAGTGGTGCTGCACAATGTAAATGAAACAAATCACCCTTATCTTGCATGTGATGCAAAAGTTCACCAACCTATTCTAACTGTTTTATTAGGAATCAAAGAACAGCCATGTAAGTTGAAGGGAAACCGTGCATGATGCTGAACCAAAGAGTCATTACTCAAGATATAATCGTATGGACAATTCTGCAACCGAAAACATTACATCAATACTTGCATGCATATGTTAAAACAGTGTTTTTGGCAGTTGGCACGGTCTACACTTCCGGTCCCCAAACAGAGGTGAAAGTGAGCATGCATTCAACCTTTTTGAACTCAACGTAACTTCAATCTCCCTACGCTAATTCTGAACTACTGAAACAACTGCATTCATGAAACTAACCTACATAACCAAACCGAAACAGTCAACTCAACAAACTGTATTTTTCAAGTGCATGTAAAGGAAAGAAATGAAATGATAAAAGAAAGACAAGTAACAATACAAGGAAAAGGAGGTCTATTGCTCTCAGGTTGGGCCCTAACCTGAGAGCTATAGCTCCTCTAAGAACTCAGAATTGAATCCAAATCTTCCTGCCTTTTATTAAAAGATCATAATCATGAGTCTAACAACATGCCAAAATTGTCTTACAAAGAGCAAAAAACAGAGCTACAGCTCATGATTCAAAATCTACAACGAAGGTTCAAGAGTCCTTATCGAAGGCTACAACTTCAATATTTATACATGATGAGGGCCAAGCTGGCATCCTCAATTAGTGGATCTTGGCTGTCCAACTAAGAGTAAACTGCTGTTCCTGTAGAATCCGTTGGCTACCTTCTAGCTCGGTGGTGATAGCTGTTGGAGCTCGGAGTTGGGGTGGAGATCACGAGGAAGGTCATTCAAGGCTGTGGACAACCTCCCTATAAACCCGCAATGCCACCTTGGTTGTCTCCTTGTCTCCATTTGCGT
Organism: Pinus tabuliformis; assembly: GCA_031772625.1. Taxonomy (NCBI): domain Eukaryota; kingdom Viridiplantae; phylum Streptophyta; class Pinopsida; order Pinales; family Pinaceae; genus Pinus; species Pinus tabuliformis. The sequence continues at coordinate 721,101,998 of CM062817.1, read as the reverse complement.
GGTCTTTTCTCCATTTAATGCCAAAAAACCTGAAATCATCATGTATTAGCCACATAGGCATAATGACTACCCTTCTTCCTACAAATAACACGAATATACTAAGAAATGATGCATAAGTGATAAAAAATGAAGGGTTGAGCAAGGTAAGTAGGCCAAATGAGCCCAAATTGTTACCAAAATTTGGGGCTCATCATCACCCCGCAGCTAAAATATTTGCTCATCCTTGAGCAACTAGTCCAACTCTTCATCCTTCATTGCCTTTACTGCTACCCTTACATCCCAAGCCTCTATAGTAGTGTCCTCCTTGCTGATATGAAACCCAGCCCTTCGGTTTACCTCTTCCCACTGTTCATTATCATCTGTCTCTGTGCTGCCTTCCATCAATCCTAGCAGCAATGGTGGGCTGAGTTTAAGGCCAATCCAGCTGGCCTGGAGGTTTTGCATGGATTACTTATAGAGGGCTACCCGTACCAGAGCTTCCCTCATCCGAGTTGGGGTATGGTACTCTCGGATTTTCAGACTGTGTGCCAATGTATTCCATCTGCGTGTGCATGCTTGGACAGCGTTGTCTCCTAGCAGTCTCTCCATGTCCTCAAAATGAGCTATGGCTTGGGCCTGTTGATCCATATATCTTAATGAAGCTTGAGGGTCAGTGGACAAATGTTGGTGTGCCGAGATTAGTGCAACTGGATCTCCTGGTTCTGGTCTGATGAGCAATGGCTTGTTCAGCTCTCGGTTCATGATTGCTTTGGCTTCTGCTGCTCTTTTGTCCTCATGGTTCAGCCATGAGGCAAATGCTAGTAATTGCATATCTCCCAAGTCCGTATTGGGATCCCATGAAACTTCATTAGGCAGGGCCAGATTATGGAGGTAGAACTTCGCTAATTTGGCCTTATCCTCTGATGAGCTAGTACTGCAAACTTCAGTGAATTGCTGCGGGTCTTGGAGCTGAGAGATACCTCTTTGCGCCAAGGTATTGATCTGGAATTGTAGCCATTGGTCTTTCAAGTACAAGCCATAGGATTTGGCTGGCTGTCTGCATTGGATAGCATCCATGGCCCAGCTGGCCATGCAGGCCAATTGTGCATCTTTCTACTGCAGCTGTTCTCTGAGAGCTTGCACCTCAATTTGTGCTTGTTGTTCTGCTTCCTGTAGAAGTGTGGTTGGCTCCCCAAGACCGGTGTTCAGTTCCTCTTTGCCTTGCTGTTCCTCTGTGGTGTCCTTGGAGGATGTACCTGTCCCTGCCCTCAGCTCCTGTAGCTGCAATCTCAGCTTCTGGTTTTCTTCTTGTAGAAACACGCGTTGGCAATTTGCCACGTGTTTGGCCATGGACAATTCACTTTTGGCCTCCTTGAGCTGCTCCTGTAAGGGAGCTATGTCCGCCACCCCCTTTGACTTGGCTATTTTCATCCACGTGTGTGTACGGACTCTTTCTTCCTCTAATTCAAAAAACAGTGGCACAGTAAATTTCTGAGGTATAATTTTGCCAACCTCTAAAAAGTTGTAATAGGAACTCAGACTTGGCTGAGGGCTGGGCTCTGGTATATGCTCTTTCTCCATTTCCTTTGGTGGCTCTACTTCACCCTCCCTTGGTGGTGATAAGGGTGCTTCTCCTTCCATTTTCTCAGTTTCTTTAAGCCTGGCTAAGGTTTCCTGTAGAGCATTTTCAGCATCCTGTAGCCGAGTTTTTTCAGTCAATTGGTCTAACCTTTCTTGCCACGTAGTTTTCTTTGGGCTCCCCCTCTCATAGGTGACTGATATCCTCGAGGGGGACCTTTCCTTGGGCGAAGTAGGGGCATCTTCAATGATGATCGGGCTTCTGGATGGAGGCTGTGGCTTGCCCGTCTTTATTCTCACACTTCTTCGAGCTTTAAAGTGTAGAGGGGTCTCCCTCTTTCTCTTCTCCTTTGGCTTAGGAGGTGTGCTGAGGGCGGCCAGCACAGCTGCTGCCTCCCATTCACGAATGTCAGCTTTCTTCTCCTTGGGTTTCACTTTTTCGGGGCTTCCTGTAGAAGACCTTGTTTTAGTCAATTTCGGGCTTCCTGTAGAAGACCCTTTTTCAATAATTTTTGGGCTTCCTGTAGAAGCCGTTTTCGGCTTTCCTGTAGAAACAGGTGTCATTGCCTTGGTTTGCTTTGCTGCATGAGTTTTTCTTTTTGACTTGGTTGCGGTCGCTGTCGAGGCACTCTTGCTGATGTGGACCTTCTCAGCCTTGTCCACTTTGCCTTGCAACCTTTTCTCTCTTGCTGTCAAGATGGGTGTGTCATCTTTCTCCTTGTCACCCTTTTTCTCTTGTTTCTTCTCTTGCTTTTTCTTCTGCTCTGTGGTCAGGGTCTTTTGGCCTTTTTCCTTCTTTACTGCGGGCACGGACTCTTGCTCCTCACTGCTAGAAGAACCGAGCTCTTCGGTTAGCATCTTTATATCCCCATCCTTTGTCAAATTTCTGAAGGCTTCCCATGAGAGAGGAACCTTGTATGTGTGGAGCGCATCCTCCACAAGGAGTTTCATCAGTCCATGGTGGGCTACCTGGTCTGGTGTGCCTTCTTTCAACTTGGTTGCACACTCAATCAGAGACTGTAGTAGAAAGTAGGGGAGACTGAGTTTGTTTTCTACAGGTAGATCCATCTGGTGCCGTAATTCAGTGAGTAACCGAAAATGATACCCGTATACAATGCTAAAACGGCCTTCGCAGGTGATGTACTTCATAATTTGCAGGCTCACTTCATTCCATGGTGGCAGTAAACTGGTTCTACGAACCCCATTTTTGTCTTCTGAGAATTCCTCCTCTGGTGGAAAGAACTCTTTCTTAGCTTGTTGGCTCAATTTCCTTTCTTCTTTATCCCATGGTAATCCCATTGGGAGCTCCGTAACTCGGCTGATGAATTGTGGGGTGAGTTTGAGGCTTAAACCCCTGAAGTTAACGGTGGCCAATGTTTTAGATCTCGGCCTCAAAGCTTGCAAAAACTCTTCTGCCACTTCGTCGTCATAGCCCTGCAATTTGTCATAGAAAGATATCCATTGCGCTCGTGTGAAGAGCTCCACCACCTCAGGATTTTCTCTTAACTTCGCTGAATCAGTGGGTTCCCTTCTGATGAACCCACCCGGTATGGTGAAAAAAAGCTGCGTTAGCTGGAGGTGGCGAATGCGGAAGAAATTTGGTCTACTAGGACAGAGCGTAGGATTACGCCTCTATCATGCACATAATTCACAAAGCTTATCCCCTGAGAACCTTTAACACAACTAATTACACTGACATCCTGTAGGACGACAGTTCATGCACGACAGACAATATTTGCAACAATTTTCGACGACCAGACTGTAGACGATGATTCTGCCACCTTCAAAAACCAATTGCATGGAGAGTTCAGGCTTACCTTTTTAATCTGCCACCTTTTGACGTGAGGAACCCGACTTCCTGTAGAAACAACTTTCCTGTAGGAGCAGCGCGCGATTTCCGGGGGATACTGCAGTGGGTCTGCGCTCTTGGTGTTGCTTCACAGGCGTTCTGATGGCCAAAGACTCGGAGTATCGAGCTGCAGAGGGATCCGGATGATCACTCGAGTCGCAAACGGTGAATGATAAATGCATGGGGTGGCAATCTAGCCGATTAGATTTGAATCGGCGGAATCCGTGGCGCGGGGGTGAGCTGTCCCTGCCGGACCGTTGGACGACGTCATCCCATCATTTGCCTGCGAGTTACCTTACTGCCACACCATTCCCCGCAGATCCGCCGCCGTCTCTTCTGTTAAACTCGTTTTTTTCGACGGGATTGCTCTCACGTGTGTATTGCCCGTTTCTTTTGCCACGACCGCCACCCAAACATACGACTAGACCATTAACTGATCGACGTGGCCAGTCGAATGGCCATACAACCGCTCAACCCATTCACTTCACACTTGCAAACATTTTCAAAGTAAAATTCATGCAATTCGTCGGAAGAAAGGGTCGAGACACTTACCTGTGCGGCCGCAACGCGATTTTTCAGTTCTTGGACGATGATGAGTGAATTTATTTGCTGCTGGTGGATTTGCACAAGCCCGGAGGTTCATATTCACAGGCTGCTGACGATGGGTTTGATGCTTCGGCTGCATGCGCCCGCGTTTTCATTGTATATGGCAAGCACTGTGAATGGTGTGCACTCCAGCGGGCTTAACTGTTACGGGACTCCTGCAGGATGTCCTGTAACAGTTTTTTCCTCCTCGCGTGCATGTTGCACGACAAAGGAAATGGCCCCACGATCACACTCACAGAGCTCATGGATGGCTGGGATGGATATGGTATGACATCTCAGCGTTTTTTTCCATCTCAAAAATTGCTTTTCTCTTGATAACTCAATAATCTGCTTTGATGGTGCAGGTAACTTCATTGCATGTCGACAGGGATGGTAGAAAGAGGTGACAGCAGTGTATAAGGGTGCCAACAGTAGCTTGCATGCGTCCAAACCGACCCTTGGTCGTTAGATCTCCTCATAAAATGAATTCTGGGCCGTCCCGAACTTCTACAGGAAGTTTCCTGTAGAAATACAGAACTTCCTGTAGAAAGTTTGCGTTTCCTGTAGAAAGTCTGCACCTTCCTGTAGAAAGTCTGCATCTTCCTGTAGAAGACTCAAGCCATGATGAAATTGTGCACATACCTTGGAGAAAATGAGTATTCTTGGAGGAGGTGCTGGTGAGGTCTCCTGGCAGCATGATAAGGATCTTTGGCTTTGCCTTAAAAGACCTCCTCTCCTTCATAGAACACCTGCAACTGGCATGCATCTTCACATTATAAACTTGCTGTCCCTATCTTTTTGCTTATTGTTTCCTTTTTCTTTTTTTTTTGAAAAATAGCATGGGCGCCTCAATGAGGTTTTCACCCTTGCCATCTGCCTTAAGTGCCTCAGAGAGGTTTTCACTCAAGGATCTTTTTCAAATCTCTTTTTTTTTTTTTTTGAAAGATAATAGGGGCGCCTCAATGAGGTTTTCACCCCTACCACCTGCCTTGGGAGCCTCACAAAGGTTTTCACCCAAGGATCTTTATTATTTTTTTATTATTATTTTTATTTATTTTTTTTAGATCTTTCAGGGTATGCCCAAAGCAGAGGCAGAACCCTTCTCTATGACCAACACTGATTTCTCCATAGTTTTGATGAACTCTTGTCTTGAGAGAGGTTTCCTGTAGATCTTCAATCGATGCCCATTGACAAGCATGGGGATGGCTTCCTCATCAATGGTTCAAATAAGAACAAATCCATTGTCATGGCATTTTTCCACTGCATATGGTCCTAGCCATCTGGTTCTCAGCTTCCCCTTGAAATCTTTGTATCTAGAGTCATACAACAAGGCCCAATCTCCTGGCTAGAATTGCTTGTCATGGAGGTGTTGGTCATGCCACACCTTTCTCTGAAGTTGAACCACTTCTGAGTGAAGGAGGGCCTGCATCCGGTGCTCGTCCAGTCCATTCAGCTGCAATAACCTTTCTTGTTGTGCATGGCTGAGATCTAGATCTAGCTGAGCTGCCATCCTCAAAGTGTTGTATTCAAACTCAATGGACAGCAAAGCTTTCTTCCCATAGACCATCTCATAAGGTGTGAAGCCGGTGGTGGCCTTCCAGGTGGTGTTGTAAGCCCATGTGGCCTCAACCAGGCGATCTGCCCAATCTTTCCTATTTCTGCTCACCACCTTAGTCAAAATCTCTTCCAATGCTCTGTTGGTGACTTCCACTTGCCCATTTTCCTGTGGATGATAGGGGGTGGAAGTCCTATGCTTGATTTTGTGGTGAGCTAGCAGGTCTTCAATCAAGTTGGATGTGAACTGGCTCCCTTGATCGGTGACCAGCTCTCTTGGGTAGCCAAATTTGTAGAAGATGTTTTCTCTTAAGAACTCAGCCACCTTCTCTTCTGTTGCTGCCTTGATTGCTTTAGTCTCTGCCCACTTTGTCAAGTAGTCAGTGCACACAATGATGTAAGACATTTGCCTCGAAGGAGGGTTGATTGGACCCACAAAATCCATACCCCACTTCTCAAATGGCTCAAGAGTCACTTGGGGTTGGAGAGGCATCTCATCCCTTGGAGTTGGTTTCCCCATTCTTTGGCATCGGTCACATTGGCTGATATATCTTCTGACATCTTGATGAAGTGTGGGCCAATAGTAGCCTGCCTGCAGGATTTTGAAGGCAGTCCTCTTTGCTGCAAAATGTCCTCCACAAGGCCCATCATGACAGGTGAGGAGGATATCAAAGACTTCCTCCTCCCTTACACAACGCCTTAAGATCTGATCAGGGCCAAGCTTGAACAGATTGCCCCCAATCCAAGTAAACGAGGCATTTTTTATGATGATTATGCTCTTCTCTCTTGAAGATAGGTGCGGAGGGAACTGTGCTGAAACAAGGTAGTGTGCTATATCAGCAAACCATGGAGAGAGTACTGAGATAGCAAACAGATGTTCATCGGGCATCTGGTCATCCACTGTTCCATCCTCATCTGCAGACAAATCCAATCTAGATAAAAAGTCAGCAACAACATTTTCTTTACCTGGTTTGTCAACAATGGTCAAATCAAACTGCTGCAACAAAAGTAACCATATAATAATACGAGCATTCACATCTGGTTTATTCATTAAATATCTAATTGCAGCATGATCCGTATGTACAAAGGTTTGATAGCCAGTGATATAATGTCGGAACTTGTTCAATGCATGGACCACAACCAAGAATTCTTTCTCGGTTACAGTGTAATTTAGTTCGGCTTTGGACAAGTTTTTGCTAACAAAGTAAATGGCATATGGAAGTTTTTGTTCAACTTGTCCTAAAGCTACCCCTATGGCTTTGTTTGAGGCATCAGTGTGGATGTGGAAAGGTAGAGCCCAGTTTAGACCTCTCAGGATTGGGGCTGACACCAACTTGTCCTTTAATTCATTCAAAGCCCTCTGACAATCGTCAGTCCATTTAAACTCCACATCTTTTGCCAACAGACCAAACAATGGTGAGGCTAGCTTGCTGAAGTCTTTAATGAATCTCTGGTAATACCCTGCTAATCCTAAGAAACTCCGGACATCCCTTACCTTTTGGGGAGGTGGAACCTTCTTGATGAGAGCAATTTTGTTAGGATCCACTTGTAACCCTTGGCAAGAAATGGTATGGCCTAGCACAGTCCCTTCAGTCATCAGGAATTCACATTTTTCAGGACTAAGGGACAGGTTCATCTCAATGCATTTGGTCAGGACCTTTCCCAGATTGGACAATGCTTCCTGGAAGTTGGACCCATAAGGAGTGAAGTCATCCATATAGATTTCCACCGCATCATGGACCAGCTCCGAGAAGATGCTCAAGACAGCTCTCTGGAAGGTAGCAGGACCATTGCATAGCCCAAAGGGAAGGACTCGGTAGGCAAAGGTACCCCAAGGACAAGTGAAGGTGGTCTTATCTTGGTCTTCCGGGCTGATTTGGATTTGGTTGTACTCGCTAAACCCATCTAGGAAAGAGAAAAACTTCTTTCCTGCCAGTCCATCCAACACTTGATCTATGAAAGGTAGATGGAAATGGTCTTTCTTGGTAGCTTTGTTCAGTTCTGGGTAGTCCACACAGATTCTCCATTTCCCATTTTTCTTGGGAACCAACACTAGAGGGGACACCCATTCACTATCTGAGATGGGGTAAATGAATCCGGCATCCAACAATTTTTGCAATTCTTCCTTGACAATGTCCTTAAGGGCTGGATTCATTCTCCTCTGAGGTTGCCTAACCGGTTTACAACCCTCTTTGATGTATATGTGATGGGTACAGACCGAGGGATGGACTCTTTTCATCTCCTTATAGCTCCAAGCAAAAGCATCTAGGTGACTGGCCAATAGGCTACACAGCTCCTTTTCCTGGGAAAGAGATAGGGAGGAGCTGATCTTTAACGTTCTCTCAGGGCCGAACTCCACATTCTTGACTCTGGGAGTGACGGGGTTGGTGGCACAAAGGTCCACTAAGGTGCTGGCTTGGGCGTCCTCCACCAATTTCTCTAAGGATAGTGCACTGGAAGGTGGATTCTGGATCAAAGTCTCAATCAAGTCATCCTCGGTTGGGGGGTCTCTTCTAGTGGTATCTAGGGTGCACAAAGGTGCTGAGTACACCTCATCCTCTTCTCCTTCCTCCAACCACAGTGGTAAGTCATGCTCTAAGGAGGGTTGGGCAGGAGGGTACAGGACTAGCTGCTTGGACATAGGACCGTTTTTGATGGTCATGTTTCCTGCACGGCAACTTATGTAAGCATCTACAGTGGCTAACCAAGGCCTTCCCAAAATGAGAGGACATCCAATAAGCTTTGCCTTGGGTTGCAGAACCAAGAAATCTGCAGGGTATTCCCAAGAGTCGACAGAGACCAAGACATCCTCCACAATCCCTTCGGGAGTCACAGTGGAGCGATCTGCTAGTTGCAGTACTGTCGAGGTCTTCCTCAAGGAACCCTGAAGATTGAGTTTGAGAATGGTATCCCTGGTCATCACATTAATGGCAGCCCCCAGATCAATCAATGTGTGAGGTATGATGGTGCCATTGATGTGGACATCTACTACAGGACTCCCAGGATCTAGGTACTTTGGGCAGATGACTTGTCCTAACATAAGGTCAGACAGTTGTCCTAAGACATTGATGGTTGAAGCATCTCTCTTTCACCTGCCTGGGTGTTTAAAACACTTTTCCTTAACCAGTTTGTTGTATATTGGCACATCCTTGATGGCTTGGAGAAGTGGTATTTTCACACACAATTGCTTGAGCTCTCCCAGAAGCTCATCCTCCTCTGGGTTGGGTTGTGTGGTGGCTGTTAGTCTCTCAGGAAAGGGTGGAATAGCCTTTGGTTCACTTTCCTGTTTGTCCTCCTCGTCCTCTGGGGGAGGAGGTTGGCGATCTGGAAGAGTCTTTCCAGATCGAAGATTGATCTCCTGGATCTCCACAGCATAGGTAGGGCATGATGTTTCCCCAGTGTATACCTGCTGGGCCTGTCTATTGTTGGGCTTCGGGTTCGGTTGAGCAGGCATTTGAGGTTGCCTTGGAGGAGCAGGAGGTAATGGTTGAGGTTGAACTGGTGGTGGAGGCAAAATGGCGGGAGGAGTGTTGTACTGGGGCCTCCACCCCGACTGAGGTGCATTCCACTGAGGCTGTGACTGGGCATGTGAATGATATGAATGAGTAGTGGGTTGAGTAGGGTACTGAGGTGGATAAGACCATGGAGGAGGCATAGACCAGGAAGGATGAGCAGGGGGACCCCAGGAAGGCATAGGAGTCGATTGGTTGGGGCCGTAATAAGCTTGAGGTGCCCCTTGCATCCCCTGCTGGTAAGGTCTAGGTCCTTGTGGCCTCCTTTGGTTGAGGAAATAGAGAGGTTCAGTGGGAGCTTCTGTCCCTTGGTACATAGCTTTAAGTCCAGGTAAGGTTGGGCACTGATTTGTGGGATGGTCCTCCTCACAAACGAAGCACACTTCAACCGAATGCAATGGGCATTCGTTCTTAGGGTGTCTCCTTGTACATCTAGGGCAGAAGATAGCCAAGGCCCTCTCAGCTTCTTCCTTCTTCTGCTGGATCCTGAATGTGTCCAGTTGCATGGTAATGGTCTGTCTCACCTCACTCTTAAGATCTTCTAATTGATTTGCAAACTCATGCTTGGAGAAAGGGATACCAGCTGAGAGAAGGTTTCCTCTACCTCGTTTCCGGGTTGCCCTAGAGTGGTTTCTGAACACAGTCTTGATGTCCTCATAAGGCAGCTGGTAAATATCTCCCCCAGCTAACATGTGAAGGGTATCTAAAAGGTCTTCAGGGACTCCTCGGAGCAGGACCAACTTGAGGGATTCAGGGTCAAGTGTGCACCTGGCCCGCTTATAGCTAAGTTGGAACCTCTCCTCATAATCCTCTAAGGACTCATCATTTCCCATGGTCATCCGAAAGATTTCTCCCTTAGTTTCCTTGGACCTACAGTAGTCCCGGTACTTGGTATTGAAAGCTTGCTGCATCTGAGCCCAAGTGGTTATACTATTCCCAGGTAAGCCCATGAACCAGCGTAATGCTGCATCCTTAAGAGTGGAAGGGAAGAGTTTCAGCTTCTGCTCATCTTCAGTATAGTCATAGGTTCTACAAAGGACAACAAACTCAAACAGGAAGGTATCAGGATCTTCAGTAGTCAGTCCATGGAAGTGAGGCAGAGCGGAGGGACTAATGTTTTTCATTTTCATATCTCCATTGGTTTCTCGGATGGGGAAGGCACCTTCTATTCTCTCATCTTCTCTTCTATTGTCAGCCATAGCTTCAGATGGGATGGTCTCTAATTCTTCTTCTGTTATAGGATCTTCGTATATCTCAGGAGGTTCACCTATAGGTTCTTCTGGATCACTGTCACCGAAGAAGAGAGAAGGGTGACTCAATGATGGGGTGGGGGTGTTGGGTAGGAATTTGCCTGTTTTATCTTGGTTCCTATGAGGCATGAAATGGAAAGACTTTTTGATTGCTTTTGCTTTTTTCTTTGGTACCTGCAAAACTGAAACAGATTGATCTACAACTAACTATCTTGCTGAAATAAAAATGCAGAATTGAAATGAAAGCAGGAAAGGACTAATCTACTTTGCTCAAATGGAATTGCAGGAATGGAAATGCTAGTCTACGCTTGCAGAATTGAAAGGCTAATCTATGCTTGCAAAATTGAAATTGCGTAATTGAAATGCTAATCTATGAAAGCAGGAAATGTCTATGCTACTTTTGCAGAATGGAAATGAAATAAACTACTTGGCAGACGGCGAGAGTAAGAAAACAGAAGAAAAGCAAAAATTACTAATACTCTGACGCTTCCCCGGCAACGGCGCCAAAAAGATGGTGGGCTTCAGTATTGTAGCAATAATGCTACAACTCCTAGAGCTTCCTTCTCTAATTTTATCAACCTGGTAGTTCGTAACAAACTTGGAAGCGACGGTGCTGTATGCACAAGTACTAGCTCTTGTCGCAGTTGTCACTTGGTCAGCTGGCACAAGTCCGCTAGGGCTCAAGCCAACTTCTATATGTTCTCAGAAGAAGCTTTCTAAATGATGAACGAAGGCTATCTCAAAGGAAATTAACCTACTTTGCAAGAATGAACTGAAAGCCAACCAAACATGGAAACCCTAGTAAACCCTAATCTGACTAGCTTAATCTTTATGATGCAATGGTGGGAATGCAACTTCTAGAAATGATGCCATTACTTCTAGTGAGATGAGATGCATGAATTTAAACTACTTCCATTGAAGAGAACACGTTTTTGGTATTTTTGCTCAAGTGGGTGGAGTTATTATGATTGTGCTTCTTACTGGGTCTTGACTGTGCAGGGGTAGTTCAAAGGGGAGGAAGGCTTGGGTAAGGTCAGGAGGACTCTGAGAGGTTCCAGGGGATCCATCACACCATTCCACAGAAGTCCACAACGTTCAGGTGCTTGGCAACCATGTTTGCAGGCTTCTACAGGATGTCTGCAGGGGATCCTATAGGAAGCTCGAGATTTCTACAGGAAGTCTGCTAACTTCTACAGGATGTTCTGCAGGCGGAGTTTTGGGTGATGGAGGAGTGAAGGAGCTGTATGGATGGATGGGTAAGATGAAAGAGGAGCTTGAGATGGCCTATGGACAGAGAGATGAGGTGGGGAAGGTGTGTGTAAAGTTGGCTGGTCGATAGAAGGGTAGAGGCAATGGAAGGCCGAAAAGATTGAGCAACGTGGACAATAGAAGGGTTGGAAGGCAAATGAGCTAAACAGAGGATGAGTAGGTGGATTAGGCATGGTTTAGAAGGATAAGAACAAGATGGAGTGGTGCTGCGCAGTGTAAATGAAACAAATCACCCTTATCTTGCATGTGATGCAAAAGTTCACCAACCTATTCTAACTGTTTTATTAGGAATCAAAGAATAGCCATGTAAGTTGAAGGGAAACCGTGCATGATGCTGAACCAAAGAGTCATTACTCAAGATATAATCGTATGGACAATTCTGCAACCGAAAACATTACATCAATACTTGCATGCATATGTTAAAACAATGTTTTTGGCAGTTGGCACGGTCTACACTTCCGGTCCCCAAACAGAGGTGAAAGTGAGCATGCATTCAACCTTTTTGAAGTCAACGTAACTTCAATCTCCCTACGCTAATTCTGAACTACTGAAACAACTGCATTCATGAAACTAACCTGCATAACCAAACTGAAACAGTCAACTCAGCAAACTGTATTTGTCAAGTGCATGTAAAGGAAAGAAATGCAATGATAAAAGAAAGACAAGTACCAATACAAGGAAAAGGAGGTCTATTGCTCTCAGGTTGGGCCCTAACCTGAGAGCTATAGCTCCTCTAAGAACTCAGAATTGAATCCAAATCTGCTTGCCTTTTATTAAAAGATCATAGTCATGAGTCTAACAACATGCCAAATTTGGCTTACAAAGAGCAAAAAACAGAGCTACAGCTCGTGATTCAAAATCTACAACGAAGGTTCAAGAGTCCTTACGAAGGCTACAACTTCAATATTTATACATGATGAGGGCCAAGCTGGCCTCCTTAATTAGTGGAGCTTGGCTGTCCAACTAAGAGTAAACTGTTGTTCCTGTAGAATCCGTTGGCTGCCTTCTAGCTCGGTGGTGATAGCTGTTGGAGCACGGAGTTGGGGTGGAGATCATGAGGAAGGTCATTCAAGGCTGTGGACAACCTCCCTATAAACCCGCAATGCCACCTTGGCTGTCTCCTTGTCTCCATTTGCATGGTCTTTGCTCCATTTAATGCCAAAAAACCTGAAATCATCATGTATTAGCCACATAGGCATAATGACTACCCTTCTTCCTACAAATAACACGAATATACTAAGAAATGATGCATAAGTGATAAAAAATGAAGGGTTGAGCACGGTAAGTAGGCCAAATGAGCCCAAATTGTTACCAAAATTTGGGGCTCATCAGGTACACCAACTAGAACCAGTCTAGATCCATCTTAATTCTGAATTTATTAAATGCTGAGAGGGATCAAATTTTTTGGCATGCAAACATTTCTTCAAGTTTTTCACTAAAAAAAGAGGTTTTCACCTCAAAAGATTTGACCTCTCTCAATAATTGATAAATGATTTAGGCTAATATGTTAAATGATTTAAATAGTTGAACTTCACATTGTAATAATATAAAAAGTTATTAAATCATTTATAATTCAATTTTATATTTCTTTTCATTTAAAATATACTGATAAATTATACTTGTTAAATAATTTATAATTAAATATATCATTTATATTAAATTTTAAATCTAAATTTTTTAGATTTAATGATAATTTTGTCTAACTTATATTAATTTCATTATTTTTATTAAATATTAAAATTTCATTATTTTTAATTTTTTTTTACTAAAATCACTATTGAAATTTGAAAACTTTAAAGATATTAACATTTATACACAATTCAATTAAAAAACTCAAACTTATATAACTTAGAAGGCTCTCTTATATATAATTTATTTAGTTAAAAAGCATTTAATTTAAACAATTTGTAAAACTGTCTATCATTAATACCAATCTAGATCCATTTTAACTCTTTATCTACTCAAAAGGGATTAAATCACCATGGACAATACCATGGGTTCTCATAAACTCAAAGCTCAAAAACTGACTTGACCAAGTCAAATTTACCATAACTACCCAATAAAAATTAATTAAAAAAATAATAACTTTTTATTTTAATATAGGGTTATTTTTATTTTTATTTCAAATTTGCCTTAACTACCCAACAAAAATTGATAAAATAAATAATAACTTAGAATTTTTATTTTATTTTAAGTAACCAAAATTATAATATAATACATCAAACATTTCACCCAAAAATAATGAAAAAAATGTAATTAAATTAATTACTTTTTACAGCGTTAATATTATTAAACATTTACCTAATCCATTAATATTATTAAACATTTACCTAATTACATTGTACACCATTGAACATTTGAAAAAAACTAAGGAGAAAGAAGAGTGTCAACATGAACATTAAGGACCAGCACCAACTTTGAAAGAATCTCTTCGCTATCAAGAGCCAACTCTATATAAAGCCACTCTAGATTTAGTGACATATGTGCAGGTGTGTCGTAGCTTTTATTACTCTGCCATATAGTGCATACATCTCGCTCAATGTTGGGAATTGATATGTAATTTGCAACCAGCTTGTCTCTTTCATGATAAGCTCCAAGGCAGATATTGTCACAATAATACAGTTTCAGGCACAGGAAAATATTAAAAGACTCGTTGTAGTAAACAAATGGAAAAAAAAATCAAGTTATTTTACACTGGTTATTTTTATTTTAATTAGATTTCGAAACTATTTTAAAATTTGACAGAAAAAATATTAAATAATTGACATCATTTTTATCAATCAAATTTAAAAATATTCTATATGCAAAAATGTACAATCACATTAAATTCAACTACTGTAAATACTTTGCAAGAGAAGTTTCGTTATTTGTTTAAACACTTATATTGGACTTTCACAGAAGAAATGAGAACATAATGAGTTAGGACACTTTCTATGGTGGATGTGCAATAGCCATCAAAGTTGGCATCCTTTTCATTGTGCAATTTGTTTATCAAAAATCGAAGTAAGATGTTGTAGAGCTTGATATCCACTATTTAGGCATTGAACCATAGAGCTATCTATTTGATTTCTATTGTTGATTTTTTTAATAAACGGTTAGTTAATACAACATCAACTGCTAGAACAAAGATAAGGAGTGGTGAGACTTTTTTATCAAATGAGTGAAAAAAGTACCTGGCCTCTTTCTTATTATTATACCTGCCCACTACTAGGTATATAACGATCGATAAATTGCTGAAAGCCTATTATTTTCTTTCGACTTTTTTCCATCTGGCTTGATTTAAGCCAATGTTTTATAGAAATTTTTATTTAAAATTATTTTTATTTTATTTTAATTTTTTTTTTATTGGACAAGCAACTTAGGAGTCTTATTGCAATTTATTACAGGGTTTCCAATTTTAGGTTGGGTTAAAGAGTCAAGTTTAGATATAATATATAGAATATGACGGAAACATTTAATTTCAAAAAACTAATGCTAAGTCTCACTTAGCATTAATCTAATAAAAATTTTCGTTTGGAATTTTTTAGCCTAATTACATAGCTTAATATTAAATAGCCAGTTGGCTCTTTTCGTGTTATTTACATACTATTGCATTACTTAATATTACATAGCCATCTGGTTATTTCGTGTCAGTGAGCACTAACTTTCTCTGTCCAGCAAACTTCTTGTTTTAAGTCCTCTGCACCCAAACCTGGTCATGTACATTCTCTGTCTTGCACACTTCTAGTTTTAAGTCCTCTACAAGGATACACATTCTCAACGAATTGCTATGTTTCGAGCAACCTAATTTGTCCTTGCTTCATATGCCTGCGTCCTGCATAATGACTCGCCAAACACTAGTTAATTAAGGCATAATTTTTCAAGTACCAGATCTTCAAGTACTAGATGACGATTATTACTATCTCGTTCCTTCAGTTCCTCAGCTCTTTAGGCCTCGCACTATTCTTATTACAACAGCATATCAGCACTCTCTTCCTCTTCATACATGTTGGGTACATATAACAAGCTGCCTCATATACAATTTGATGGCATTGATTGAAGGCCTCAGTGCCTGTGTACTCTTTGTTTTGCTTTTTTTCTCCATAAAACTGAGGCCATATACAATTCAATGGCATTGCTTGAGGCTTCAGTTCTTGTGCACTTCGCATCTTCCTTTTTTTTCTCCATAGAACAGAGGGAGGGACAGAAAGGAGAGTAATTGTCCATCTGTGCTGCATTTTTCCTCTATAATCTAATGTTTGCCAAAAATTGATGTGCAATCCTCCAATCAGTGATCCTGTTACTCTTAAACACTTGCTTCGTCAACCCCCAAAACTGCTAATGCAGTAAACAATAATCGATTCCTTTCTACTCATGTTTTGAATTTCTGGAATTTTTGTATAAGAAATCCCATTTTAACCAAAGCTCACCTAAGGGGGAGTCTCCCTAAGCACCCTAGTATTTCCTCAACTCTTGTTGTTGCCACTTGAAGTCTTTTTGCAGAAGTAAAACGCAGTGGCATAGATTATCTTGTGTTCTATGTTCCCAATCCCAGTTTTCATAAACATTGTTTCTCCATTGTTTGCAGAGTTGGTATCCATCTTCTAACAAGACTGATTTGAACACTTATAGTCAACACAGAGTGTTACGTTGGTATCAAAGCTCCCCCCTACATAAATAAATCTCACAATCTAGAAGACACAAGTGGAATTGGAAAACCATCTCGGTAATTGGCTAGTCCTCTATGCTTTTATTCAAGTTACCCTAATATGTTATATGATACAATTATGTCTTGTTCTAGCTCCTTGAATCTCTTGGCTGTGTTGAATAAGTTGTTATTTGCAGCATCATGGTAGTTCATTGTGCACTTAATTTGAATTCCTCTTACTTAGGATGCACTCTTTCATTCATTTCATTTGCTTTATTGATACAACCATATCTGGATTAAATCTCAACCACTTAAAGATTAATATCCAAAACTTACCCTTGATATTGACTGTCCATGGAAAACCCAAGAGGGATTCCTTTCTGTGCTAATTTTCTCGAGCAGCCCAAGAGGGATTCCTTTCTGTGGATTCCTTTCTGTGGTAATCTTTGAAATGCATGGCAGCAGATAGCATTTAGGGACATAGTGCCCAACGCATCAATGAACCAACGAACACTTAACCAACTTGGAATTGCATCCGTGTCCATTGCTAAAGTCAGTTGCAACCTCTATAAGAGTAGCTTCTGACCATGCTCACTTTATCCGTTGTGCTTCCACTATCACCTTTAGTTAAAAGAGACACTTCCATTGAGCCTACGATAGAACCATTTCAGTGCACCATATAGTGTTACATCCAGTACCGTAGCGCTTAATCTAAAGGAATCCTTATCTGCGGTTCATATCTTGGGCCCACAAAATCGGACCTCGGTCTTCTCTATGCCAAGCTCCTCACTATAAACGAATCAAGGGCGATCTTAGAAGCAGACAGTTTAGTAGGATAAAGAAATTATGTTTGAAGCCACACTTGGGTATGAACTACCACCACTCTACTGACCCCTTGATATTGTACTAGCACTGAAACTACTAGTACTTCCTCTTACTACTACACTAGGCTGACTACAACTACTAGGATAATGATTGTACCAAGGCAAATAGAAAGCAAAACCAGAAAAAGAAAGTACCATATGACTTATGGATGTCAGAGGAGTGGTCGACACTGGGCTAGCTTTGTGGTTTCCTGACATTACCTCTTCGACAACAGGGGTTCAGAATCTTGGCTTCCTTCATTATCAAGAAGCAAACAGTTTAGTAGGCTAAAGATTCAATCAGGATTGTCTTACAGTTCTCGGTGATAGATTTTTACTGATGAAAAGTAGTTTCATGTTCTAACTCTAACCAGGGCACTATGCTTTGCTAATCATAGCACTATGTTTTTATACACCTATAGGGTGTTATAATATATTCTTTAGGTTCTTTGGACTTCTTTGGAGAGAAAACCCCGTCTGAAGTTCTTTAGTGCAGTGTGTTACTATCCCCGGTCTACTCTCAACATATGGATGGAAACATCCCTTCTGTAGATTTGCAACTTGAGGTCACATTGTTCTCCATTGTTCTTTATGGGTTTGAGGTGTGAGGGCCTTGCCTTTGAGACAAACTGCACCAAGATATAGAGTGTAGAGACCCATATGCTTCCGCATGATGAAGAGAAATAAAACAATTCCACATGCCATTGTTCAGGTAGAGTTTGTGACCCATTCACTCTGGCTTGAGACCATTTTTAGATTGGTCTAGCTGTTGCATCATATTTGCTATATCTTTGACACAATATTTTGTAGGGAGTGTTATCCATACTTCGCTTTTTATGCCTATTAGGCCATAGCCTCGAATAGAGACCCATTGATTGGCTTCATCATTGATGCTTTCAAAGGTTTCAGACCATCGTCAGTCAATTGGCATCTTGGTGGATAGCTTCCACATATATAGGTAGGATGTCTAGGCCTGACTTGACCTACCAAGTGGGTTAAAGGCCAAAATGGCCTTTTTTGTAGAGATTTTTCCCTCATATGGTATGAGGTATTCAACCTGGATTCTCAATGGATCTGTCAGTCACAGTGTATGGTCTCTCCATTTGAGCTACAAGGTCTGGTACTTTGTTCCGTTGGTAGTTCAAGGGCTTCCCTCCAAAGTTCACCATGCCAAAAGGAAGAAGTCAAAGAGTTTATGCCCCTTTTGTCATCGTTTAAAATCCTTGAAGCATCTTTTAAGGGATTGTAGATTTTATAGATTACGTTGGAGGTTGGTGCAGGACTGGCATTTTGTTATGCTTCATGGGCAGCTTGATTCGTGCACACAGCTTCATTGATGTGCAGGTCTTCTTGGGGTTTTTCGGTGCTTGGTTTCATGCTTTCAAGGGTTTGGGACTGTATTTAGATTTCACCTTTGATCCACAATCTAGGAGCTTCAATACAAGTATGCTTGAGGCCAGTTTCGTCAAAAAAAATTTCACTTCTGGCGAAAATAAGTAGGTATGAAATTATTTGTCAAAGGATACCTCCTAATAAAGAATTCCGAAGAGCTCAGTGCTATCACGTATTGAGGTTATTGCTACCTTAGTTTCTCTCAGGAAGAGGTTATGATTCATGTCTGTATACACTCTTTTCTTTTGGTTGGTTTTTCTATTTCAGACACTAAGTACAATAGAGAAAAAAATTATCACTCCTTCTGGACTTCCACTAATGAGGCAAAGTAATTTGCCAATTCTTGATTCTACACTACATATTAACAATGTAATGCCCATTGCACAGTTTGTATAATAAATTACACTACATATTAACAATGTAAAGCCCATTGCACAGTTTGTATAATAAATTTGCAATTTCTGGATTCTACACTACATATTAACAATGTAAAGCCCATTGCACAATGTGTATAATAAATTTGCAATTTATGTAAAACATACTTGGGTAATTGCAGGGATCTTATAGATAATTTAGAAACCTTGAGTGAGTAATGTGAAGTAGCATTAAAGTAATTTTTTTCAATATAACAATAGTGTTATATTTAGTTATTTTGCATTGGGCTCTTGTACAAAATATTGTGTCATTAATTGCTGCCATTGATCGAACCACGTTGTCTTTCTTCTGTTTTTAGCTGCCCACTTACTATTTATTTTTCTGGGATATCCTATTTTATCTTCTCAGTTTATTATACAAATCATTTTATTGGGCAGCGCTTTTCTTCTATTTTTTAACACAAAGTTGGATTTTGTATATGCTTTTTTTTTTGAATTATGTGGGTTCAACTGATTTGAACTAACGTAGTTATTTTTGCATAATGAGTGGCGAGCACTTAGGATTCAACAGTCTCACGGGTGGGCGCACTACGCTATTCACCGCCCTGAACCACACATTCTGTTATTTAGAAAACCTTTGAATTACCAACAAAGCCACCAACAGGAAGCACAACAAAGTTGATTACGTGCGTTCAAGCTATGAGTAATTTGACTAAACATTTAGAATAATAAAAGAATGAAATGTATATTAATTCTTATTGGTTACTTCAAGTGAAGTTGATGTTAAGGAATAAGTTTACAAAGTAGAAATTAACAATCCTCATATTGCAACAATTAACAACCCTGCTAGTTTAATATTTGCTTTTTCTTGGAAATGATGAATGTTAAGAACCCTCATGCTCAGGTTATTCACAATCTAGAAAAGGTTATCCACAATCTAGACATGGGCAAACATTAGTGTACAAGTTTACAAGACTCACGGATTGCTTTGGGCAATAGGCATAGTTAACATATTGTCTAAGGTGTTTCAATCTTACACAAAGAAGACTTGAGATGTGTTACATTGATTCAATGAATAAACACGAAGGGGCAATGCATTAGACATTTCGACCATGAATAAACACAAATAGGCAGTGCATTAGACTTTTCAACCATTACATAATTATAGGTTTATGGGTACATGATGTTTGGACAAACACACAATTATCACTTCACTAATGGGATAAAATCACACAATTATCACTTCACTAAAAAACTTTGGGATTCCACAAGAGTCAAACCTTGGAAATGGGATTAACTACATTAGGAATAAACCAAAGAACATCTAATCTTACCAACCCAATCGTGGTGGTATTTTAACAAAATAAAAGACACCTTACCAAACTCTCTCAATATCAAATTGCAAATCTCTTACCAACCCAATCGTGGTGGTATTTTAACAAAATAAAAGATACCCTACCAAACTCTCTCAATATCAAATTGCAAATCTCTCAACAAATGGAAAAATTAGGTCTACAATTACTCTTTGAATTCCACTTCTCTAGAAGTCATATTGAAATCACTATTTAAAATCTCTGTACAGACATTGGCCCTGCATTTAGAGGACATTTTTTTCTACTATTTAGTATTTAATAATCTAATTGTCTCGTAGGTGGATAGTGTACTTCTCTAGTTATCTTTTAAATAAAACTGATCTATTTTTTCCAGTTTAAGAACATAATTAATTGATATATCAAGAAAAGATTTTTTCCAATTTAAGAACATGATTAACTAATATATCAAGAAAAGAGTATTGCTTATGTTTGAAATTTATCATATTTTCCTTTTCCATCTAATGGAGAGAGATGGGCATACTATTCAAATATTTTAAGCACTAGAGTACCAATTATAAACAAGTGCTAACGTATGGTTTTTGCAGAGTTTTGATTGAGTGAAATAGTTGAAGGGTCTCTGCAGGTAAAGAATAATCTTTGGAGAACAATTACAATAATTATCCACCAGTATTTGAACCAGAGTTCATTATCATTTTATTAGCCTGGGGACTTCATTTGAGATCCTTTTTTGGTGCTTTCAATAAAACAAGTGCACCTGTTATTGAGTTGAACTTGAGTGCCTATATTCAACATATCTTTTGCATGTTGTTAACATGAGTCTGATCTTTGACAAACACAAGGTACTTTTCTGAGTTGGTTTAAGGCATCTAGGATTAGGGTTTTATAGGTCTTATATTTGTAGCATAGGTAAGCGTTAAATTAGAGGAGAGTGCTTTTTCTTATTATTGTTCCAAACTTTCTAATACAGAAGGTTGAAACTAAACTTTAAATTCCTTTTAACTATGAACTAAAGAACGCTCATGATCTGATATAGGTTTCTTACTTCCTTTGTCTACACTAATAAATACTTAATTAGGGTGAAGAGAGAGCCTGTTCTAAAATCAGGATTAGTACTAAAACAAAATTTGCCCAATCAAAACAGGACAAAAACCAAAATCATAGGCTATGTTTATATTTGATCTCTATTCAATGACCAACTAGGTATTTTATACTCTATGCATAAGGAAGCCCATGATCTGATAAAGGTATTCCACCTTAAACCAAATTCCCCTATCTGCAACAAGCAGGGTTAGGCAGGCTGCTCTAACACCAGAATTGCAAAACCCATGACTGAAATATCTCCAAAGTGAGAAAAATATGTTAGAATTCAATTATAATTCATGAATACATGGACAATATTAGACAACCTCCTCTACGATCAAAACTGCTACTAAGACAAAAGTCTGGGAAAATACCAAAAGTTAGCACAAAATATTCGAATTCAATCATAATTCATTGCCTGGTATAAAATCATTAAAGAAAAGTAGCATTTTCCAAGTTATCCATATTGAATATAGAATCTTAGAACAATTGAATGTTTATATCGGATCAATAAGTCACATAAAAAGTTTAGTGTCCATGTCTTCTTGGGGTTCTTCGGTGCTTGGTTTCATGCTTTCAAGGGTTTGGGACTGTATTTAGATTTCAGCTTTGATCCACAGTCTAGAAGCTTCAATGCAAGTATGCTTGAGGTCAGTTTCGTCAATTCTTTTTTTCACTTCTGGCGAAAAGAAGTTGGTATGAAATTATTTGTCATACCTCCTAATAAAGGATGCCGAAGAGCTCAGTGCTATCACGTACTGAGGTTATTGCTGCCTTAGTTTCTCTCAAGAAGAGGATATGATTCATGTCTGTATACACTCTTTTCTTTTGGTTGGTTTTTCTGTTTCAGATACTAAGTACAATAGAGAAAAATTTTATCACTCCTTCTGGACTTCCACTAATGAGGCAAGGTAATTTGCCTATTCTCGATTCTACACTACATATTAACAATGTAAAGCCCATTGCACAGTTTGTATAATAAATTACACTACATATTAACAATGTAAAGCCCATTGCACAGTTTGTATAATAAATTTGCAATTTCTAGATTCTACACTACATATTAACAATGTAAAGCCCATTGCACAGTGTGTATAATAAATTTGCAATACATACCTGGGTAATTGTAGAGATCTTATGGATAATTTATAAACCTTGAGTGAGTAATGTGAAGTAGCATTAAAGTCATTTTTTTCAATATAACAATAGTGTTTTCAATGGCCAAGAACAAATGGGAGGTGCAAGCCATTTAAGCATTCAAATATTACTATTGTAAAAGCCTTGGAGGGGCTGGGGGTCAATGTTTTATTGCCTGCTTCACTGTTCGACTATATGCAACTGTTTTCCTCTTACTCATATCTTTAATATCCGGGTTTTCTCTTAGAAAGGAAGGTTCTCATCTACATTTACATTGCAACTTTGTTTTCTGGCCCAAGCACAATTTGAGGAATGAAAAAAACTCTTATGAAAATAATACCTATTTGTATACACTGTCATCAATGCTAGTTATTTCCATGATTTTCATGTCTTACCTGTAGTATATCTTTCCCAGGGCTTTTTTTTTTCGAGATTTTTATTTTAAAAATGCACTGATTAGTTAGTCCTAAACTACCTTTGAACTATATATATGTGTATGTGGGCATTAAACTACCTTGAGGTATATATATGTGTACGTGGGCATTAAACTGCCCTTGAGGTATATATATATGTATGTGGGCATTAAAAAGTAGCTTGAGAAAGTTGTGTTGTTCACAGAATCTGAACATGATCCATTGGCAAAGCTTGTAAATAAATGTTAAGGGATGTAATGCCTTTGACTGTGTCAGAAAATTTCAGTGAATAAAAATGATGGCTAGTTTGAACATGTTTGAACATATAAGAAAATGATCTTTGCTTTTCAATAACGAATTATTCTGAGCTGGTTTAATAAATTATTCTATTAACAATAGACTAGAGTCTATTGTTAACTAATAATCTAATTCTGCGAGTCCTTTCCGTAAAAATGCATAGATTTATTAGGCTAGAGTCTATTGTTAACTAATTCCAAATATTTCACTCAAATAAGAGAAGGAAAATATGGAAATTAGAAACAAAAGACAATTATAGAAAAAGTAATATAGAATACATAAATGTACAAGGAAGTAGGGGGAGTAAGAGGGTATGAGAATGAAGATTCCGCAGTAAAAGTGAGAGAAGTAGGGGGAGTAAGAGGGTATGAGAATGAAGATTCCGCAGTAAAAGTGAGAGCTCCAAGCTAGGAGACTCTGAGACCCCTAAGGAGATCACTCATGACACAAGATTCAACAAAAACAATGAAGACTTCATCTCTGAGAGTGACAAGTTGACAACAAGGAGAACTGGATAATGAGTAACCCGGTTGTGCAACGGCTAAAAAAACCCACACAATAGACTAAAAAAAGGCACATTCCCATCTTTGCTTTTACATCAGTATGTCCAGCATACCGGGCTTTTAGAAACTAGAAATAAGGTATAGCCTTTTTGTAAAAAACAAAGATTAAGGTTTTATAATTATAAGAAAAATATTATTAGGTCAAGCGAGCAAAAATAGATTGTAAAGTAGAGAACCTGCATGAACTTACTCAGCAAGGCTGAGGTTTTTCCATATATGTAAAATAGTTTAAAAAAAATAGTTCAATAACATAATTTTAAGAAAAAACGAATCAAAATATTTGGATTTTCACCCGAAACGATTACAACTACACCAACGTCAAAGACGATTTTTCTATTTGAACATTTCATGACCTACTCAAGCCCTGTGCATTACTTTGCCTTATATTCATAGGAAATTTGTTATGGCATTATTAAAATATCAATCCACAGTGCAAGCTTATTTTACCAAAAAGGGTAAAACATAAACAAAACAAGAGACATGACTACATGGCGAATAGAACAAGGAATAGGACTCAAGGTTTCTGGTGAATAATAAGCGTAAATCACCTCCATGACGACGTACATTACCACTATAAAATTGAGTTTTAGAGATACAAAACCTACTTTACTAAAAATAGGAAACATAAACATAACCAGAAACAAAACAAAATTAGAATCGTGACTATAGAATTTTAACGGATAAGCAACTTGAACCCACCCATCTCCCTGAATATATCATGCACTTAAAAACTGGTGGTGTTGTAGAAGTGTAATCCCAATAGAGGAATGGAAATGATAATAGGAATAAGAACTGAATGGAAAAGAGGTATACTAGTCACACCTCTACTGACATTGATTTGAACAATGTTGCCTGTCATCAAATGGGTATGTAGCACAGGGTAGAGAAGTCCATCGGTCGGGTAGATCTAATTGTCATTGCCCATCGTAGTTTTAAAAAAAATTTACTTGGGAATATCGACCTCCAACCTAAACCGTTCCATTGAATGACATATGGCAAGCTATTAGTTATTTTATAAGTGAAAATCTCTAGATAAGCCACCAATAAGGCATTGGTTCACTAGTGAGGTCAGCAGAGTTTAACCCAACCATCAGGCTTCACTATCACTGTTGTCCACACCACCTAAATGGCATAACAGGAAAGCATCGGGCGATTTTGGTAGAAAAATTACCATCCAGACTTATCACCTAAACCAACGGAAGTCACTCATGGACAAGTTTCTTGTATTAATTCTTATAATTAAAAAAAAAAAAAAATGTAGTTACCTACCTCTTGAGTGGGTTTATTATCCTCTGGAAACCTCTCCTCTGGCACAGAGCCTCGATCCTGCTTGTCTCAGCTCACATCCATTTCCTCGGCATCTGATTTCATTGCTCCGGAACTCTCGGAACCCTGTGGTACAGGCAAATCCGAGGCCTTTTTCGTGTCTTTGACATTTATAGGGACGACTAGATCATCACAATCCACCTGTGGCAGAGCATCTAGATGGCGACCTCCTGCAGTCTTGGGACATTTTATTTCCTTGTCTTAATCAACACATTTTTTCTCTCTTTTCTGCTTAATTTCTTCACTGATTTCAGGGTCGGAAAGACCCGTGTCGTCTTCTTTGGCACATAACCCATACCTTCGGCTCCATCTTCCTCTGCGGAATCTTGTACATAGAGCCTCTTGAGTGCCTCTTGCACTTGTCTAGAAGTGTTTTAAAGTTGCAAAGAGTGATGGAGGCTTGGGGATGGGCCATCGTATAGGAGCATGAGGAACCTTGTGCAGATCCCTTCGTAGAATGAAACCATTACGATTGGAAGCACCTAGAATCCAATTTATTGTATTCAACCAAATGTATCAAATCAAACCTGCGACAACATGGCCGCAACCTTCCTCTTTCTTCCCTGGAAAAACCCTGCAACGTGAGGGAAATGAATAAATTTTGATATTTGAGAAACAGAATGGGATGATATGGAAACCTTCCTCCCTGGAACGCCAGGGAAATGAATAAATTTGATATTTGAAAAGCAGAAATGCAGTGAAACCTTGAATAGAATTTAAATGAAATGATTTTGTTTTTTTCATTTGGAATTAAATTCCATTAAATGAAATGTGTAAGTGTTTTCTTTGGCTTAATAGCGAGGTATTTCTTATGGTAAAGAATTATTAATCATATGACGCTTGTTTCTATGTAGGAAAAATTATTTGAGGGGATTTTGGCTGATTTTTCAATGTACATTAAAGGTGAATTATGGTGACATAAAAATAAGTTGTGTGTAGTTAAAAAGTGCAGTGAAGTCGTAATGTTATAAGATTAATGATTATTTCTAATAAAATGTTTGGTTTAGTAAAGTTAACTAATTTATGGAGATGCTCCAGTATTAGATAAGAAATTGTAAATAGAACAAAAATCAAATGGAAATAAGAAATTTGTCTAGAGAAGATCATTTGGAAGAATCCAAGAGGAATTTCCATGGCAGTGTAACCCTAGGGTTTTTTCTGGTGCGAAGGTGGATTTTCACCTGCACCCAGGAGCGATAATAGCGTGAGGGAATGGTCATAACGCTAGCCAACAAAGGTCAGTGCACATGCTCTATATTTATCTACGGCGATTTGGCAGCTTATGGTCTCGTGGGTTTTCTCGGTCAACTAGTAAGGGGATCGAACGGTGGAGGTGAACATTTTGTTCAGTTGGGCCAATATCTCTCAGAGGGTGTCGTGCACAACATCACATAGGGATAGTATAACGGAGTACATGTGAACATCATTTTGTATCGACGAGGAACTTGTGGGTTATTCTTCTCATTCTATGGAGGCTTCCCAAATTTGGGTTGAGGGGCCACATCAACACCAAACTGGGGTTTCACCGGCGATACACCATGAACCGGAAGTCCAGGTCAACGCATTTACCTCAGAGATGGATGATGTGAAGGTTTCCCTAAATGCCCTAGGGTTTTCCCTCCCGGGCTTGACAATAAATCTAAACTTTCTTCAACTACAGGAGGACCAGGCTCAACCAGTCCTGAATATCCCATCACCATCGGAGTTACAGTACTGGGAACTCGAACAATAGGGTCTCGCGACAAATTTAGAAGGGGCATCTTATGTGGTGATTAGGGGCATAAGCGTTCATGGGACTAATACATATGGCATCATAAATACTGGGAATAATGTACGATGCTCATCAGGAGCAGACCCCCAAGGCTAGCGACCTACTCCTGCGGCTCGCACTTCAAGACGTTTTGATGGCACCACTCGTCAGGAACCTGGTATTGAGGATACTAGAGCATCGGATTTGGATGCGTATGAGTCAACAGAGGATGAACAACACCCGATAAACCACGCACAGAGAACAGGGGGGAAGAAAAAAACAAAATGGACCAAGGTGCATGAGAAGGGGCATCTGTTGGTATTCGAAAAAGGTATCAGTATGGCCCAAGATGCATTTATTGAGAGTATTGTGCTTGTTATAAGGGTTTGTGGTCGAAATTATACCCCTGTGCAATTGAAGCATTGGACTGTGGAAATTTGGGGACATTTATTGGACTAGTTGTTGGCGATTATTACCATGACAAGAGGTTGGTTTGCACTCATCTTCACGCAACCAGACCAAGGAGGAACCATTTTGGTGGAACTTGGCCATAAAAGGGACATCTATATTTGCATAGTTTTTTAAGAGAAAATATACCTAGTGGATTATGATTGTAGGCACATCACTTTAGTATCTAGACTGATGTGTAAACACTAACCAAAGGGTATTTAACTAAACCCACAAAATTATTATAGGTGCTTCTAGAGAAGTAGGTGTTCTTGTGCTCTCATTAGTTAGGTATGGACAATGAAGGTAAAGTAAGTGAAGGATTTGGCCACTAGTCTTTCCTATAATTTTGGTCCAATTTTTCAACATCACCATTTTTAAGGTAGTTGTACATTTAGAATTGAGAAGGCCAACGTGAAATTGAGATAAGCTTTGATGGATCCTTTTAGTTGAAAACTACAATTGGGAGGAGATATCAAACATATTTTGGGAAGAGTATCTAGTAATGTGGCTAAGATGAGGGTTATGATTGCCTAAAGTAGGTATGTTGCACGTGTATATATTTCCCCATGGTTATTCTAGTTATCATCATGTGCAATTGTAATAAAAAATCCATAGGGATATTAGAGATCTACCTATGTATGCTAGTCCTACCATAATAAAGTTACACATGTAAAGGCTTCATAAAGAAAGTTAACTACTTGTGATCTTCATAATCCAATATTTAGATAAGGGGA
Organism: Pinus tabuliformis; assembly: GCA_031772625.1. Classification (NCBI taxonomy): domain Eukaryota; kingdom Viridiplantae; phylum Streptophyta; class Pinopsida; order Pinales; family Pinaceae; genus Pinus; species Pinus tabuliformis. The sequence goes on along the minus strand of CM062817.1, from coordinate 721,074,082 downwards.
GTTATCATAGATACAAGCCATACTTACTAGATGAAAGTTTGATATGTGCCACGCGATTCAAATATTGGTCATAAGAGAAGGACATATATGAAGCATAGAACCCAACTCAAGGATGAGTTGGAAGGCATGACCGAGGCATTTTTGTGTATCATCTTTTACTAAGTTTTGGCACAAAGAGAAGCTCAACAAAACTTGAAAAAATATGAATTTGTAGAAGTAAACATGTAGAAGGTTGAATATGTGGATTTATATAAGGCTAAGTACACAAGGCTAACGAGTCATATCATATATTATTTGCACCTACTTTTATGGATAATTTGTGTATCTCTCTAAAGAAATAAACTCTTTTGTACTCTTTTTTTTTGTTAAGTGGCTTATGGTTGGTTGATTCTCTATTATAATTTTGAATCTTTTGCAGCTACTTTAGTTTCCTATATATACGAGGTTTGTAAGGTACTTAAATAGATTCAATATTAGGGATAATTTGTAGGAGGGGTTACATTTTTTTATCAATTTTTGGTGTTCACTCTACATTAGAGTTATGTAATACCATGCATGTTATTAGTTCTAATGGTTTAAATTGGCACCAATAATATCATAATGAATGTGATCCCCGCTAAAATATTTGACATTTTGTGCATTACTTAATGGGAATTATTATATGTGCCTCAAGTGAGACCTTCTTGCTCCTAGAAGATGGAATATTTTAGGAAATTAGACAATAATAGGCCATGTTTGGAAACATTCCATTAACCTTGAGTGTATCATAGAGCTAACATAAAATAATAGGAAATAATTGTCTAAAATATTTGAACTATGGTAGAAAAGTTAAATTAGGGTTTAGTGATTGAGGGTGTAGGATTGACCTAAAAAATAGCTTCAAGTGATTTAAATGATTTTAAGCATGGCCCTAAATTTCCCCTTAGAGCTTCAAGCGTTGAATCTCTTCCAAACTGAAAATCTTACCCTTGAATTGCAAGGCATTAGCCAACCCTATAAAAAACTTAGCTATAAACAATTTAATCAAGTTCACTACCCTCATATTGTCATTATACAAGAGTCAATGGCGGGTGGAGAAAATGGGATCCAATTACTATCGAATTCTCTCCCTCATTGGGAGTTTTTATCTAATTATGTTATTGGCCATTTAGGGGGCCTTGTCACAAGATGAAATGTTGGTTTCATTAGCCTAAAAAATGATTATTCTATTCACTCAGGAATCTTTGTTGATATTTAATATGAGGTCTTGGACATGTCTTTTTTTTATTAAACCTTTACAAGCTTTACTTGAATAGATAATATTTCTAGCTCTCTTTTGTAAAGCTTCCCTCCATTCACTTGGGTCACACTACTATCGAGGGAGATTAAAATTTCTCTTTGGGGGGTTTTGAAGTTTGGGATCCATAAGCTTAACAAGACCCTCTTTTGAAGTTCTTTATAGACCTTTTTGACAGCATTCTCCTCTATGATATCCTTCCTACAAATCTTATGCCAACCTAGCCTAATTATAGATGAATAAATGGTCACATTGCAAAGAAACTATATCATTTTCTTTTATTTGAAGATCTCTTGGACACAAATCTCTAAATTTTTCAATTCATATAGAATTCAATATCTCTAAACATGTGCAATAGAAAATGATAGAGCTCTTATATGGCCCCTCTGACTTGAAGATTAAATTCCAATGACTAAAGACACTTCTCAACATATTAACCACTCAATATTGCATGGTTAATATCCACTATTAGAGTTGCAAGTGCAAGTTCTTCACTAGCCTCCCAATTGACACCTTCATCCATTTCAATTATATGTGCATGTAGTCCAAAGATCCTCTTTGCAATTTTAGGACAAATAAATATGTACAGGAGAGAAGTTATAATATAAAATTAAACAATACCAAAGTTCAAATAAAACACCACTACTTAGACTATCCAAAATGAGAATTTCTAAAGAAGAAACTAGAATCTCATCTTATTTTTTATATCATTGGTAAATGAACATGGGTTGATTATTCAATATCTCTTGTAATTGAAACAAACTGATGTATGAGATGAATAATTATAGGTAATAATTCCCATAAATGGTCATGATTACTATGTCAAATATTGATATCTTTTATTTCATAAATAGTTTCATCATATCTAATAGATAAAATAACCACAACTTTAGGTAGCACTTTTGATGGATTTTACTCATTGTTAACTAGATTTTTATTTCTTTGTGAGTGAAGTTGAAAAGTGGAAATACAAAATATTTAATAAATGAGAGTAAAGATTATTTGAAGGGTGTTACCAAGCCTATGGCTTGAGGTTTTATATGAGACAATTATATATTTCTAGAAGAATAAAGGTTGCAAGATAACAAGTGTAGCAATAGGCATCAACATATAACATGAAAAATTTGAACACTTTTTCATGCTAGATATTCTAAAATCTATAGTAGTAGTCAATATGGATTAGTCACTAAAGGAAAATACTAAACATTTTCCATACAACATATCTAGGAAAAATATTTTATTTTTAGGGGTTGTATTGAAGTGGCTTGGGAACTTATACATGTACCATGAACATTATGTTACACTTCTTTTGGGCCCTCATGAACCAGTTTTCATCCTTTAACAATGCTTAAGGCCCTAAAAACCATCCCTTAAATGGTCTTCATGAGCATCACTAAGCTAACTATTCACCTTAGAAACACTTGGTAGTGGTTTTGTACATTTTCATAGTCTATATTATTACTGAGCCTTAAAAACCACTTGTAAACTCTAGGATGGAAATGGTCTTTCTCCTTAGATAATGTGCAATGTCCAATGCCCCAACCAAAAACGTCCAACTAAACAAATTCTTCCGCTTAAATAATAAAATTTGTAAAATATTCCAAATTCTCTGGATTTACATTCCAAATTCTTTGAAAATTCATTTGATTAAAAGACAAATCTATGATCGGACAGTAAACATCCTATCCTTCCCTTAGATTCAAAGCCTCTTGGTAGTTTGCCGCCATTGCATGTATCCCTCGACCTCGCAAGCCCGCATCTGAACAATATTGGTTTGCAATCGCATAAGCATTGCCCAGAATCGATCCCTGAGCCACTAGATCTCTTCGTGCATGGCTTCCAGCAGTTCATTTGTGTTTCTTCACCGTCAAAACGAGTTCAAAAAAGGTAATTTTCTGCAAAAGGGTGCTAAAATTTCAAAGCGCCATTATTTTTCCTGTCGTCGTCATGAATCGTATAATCTTTCTCCTGATGCGGTTATTTTGAGTTCTTGATTGGAAAAATTGGATATATTTCGGATTTCTGGAAATATTTCATTAAATAATCCATTGTATTCTCTAAACTAAATCTGTCGAAAGAGGTCATGCTCAAAACAGTGTTTTACACGGAAGAATCAGAGATTAAAAAATATCATTAATATATATTCAAGGGTTCTTTCAAGTTCAATTATTCCGAGCTTTCAATGGAAATGCTTGACTCTATTTTGGCTTACAGGCAAGATTTCATCAATTAAGGCTCTCTATAAATGGACTAGAGGAGGCTGTGCTCAATTTTGTTTGAAAAAAACAGCAGAGTTTGGGAAGAAGTGCATTGAGTTAAGGATCATGATTTTGTAATTTGATTGAATGATTTATGTCTCGGTTCTCCACATTTCAAAGTTATTTGAGAATGGACATTGATTACTCTAGTATTTGATGGTGTTATGTTCAAATTACACAGAAGAAGATAGAAAGCTAGGGCTTTTAGAGGCTAAGCATACACAATGGCACAAACTCTACAGGTTTTTGTGAGATTTTTATGACTGACAAATAGGATAGAACATTAGGGCTTTTACTAAGCTAAGAAATCTAATGCCACGTTCTTTACAGGTTTACTTCAACGTTCTGAGACTGAAAATTTGTAATGGTCAGCTGGTTCGTAGATATCTTTTGGCGGTTTCTATTTGTATGGAACCAAGAATTTGAGACCTCAACATGAAATACTATGCTTTGGCAGATTTTCCCTTTCAACGCATCTTTGTGCAATGGAATACAATCTCTAATGCTCTTTAGTGTCTGGAGAAGACAAAACCAATGGATCAAGAAGCAAGGGCTATCGGAACGGTCAGTAATGGAGGGAAACACTATCCTTCACAAGATAACAACGTAGAGGAATATGCTGTCCAAGCACGTTGTTAGAGATTTCAAACATAAGCTCTTTGTTTTCTTTAGTGTCAGTTGAAGTTGAGAACTTTTGCCACATTCCGGGATCACCTGTGTCTGTTATATGAGGAGGTCTTGTAACCTGCTTTGAACTTACAGTTTCTCTCTTTGAAAGTTTGTATGGAAAATCAATGCTAGATCAAAGGTTTACTCATATGAAGGATGCAGAAAATGAGACTCCTTTAGCGAGTCCAAGAAAAATTCCTGGCGAAGAATTGATGCAAAATGATACCTGCAACAGAGCCAACAAAGTTTCAAAATTAGAGCTAACCGCGCCAATTAAAAATTGCAAACAACCTGGAATCATATCTTCAGGACAAGATTGTTCGAAGCACCCCAAAAATTCAAGTATGTTGCCACTGTGCTACCTTTCTATAAACTGAAATTATTTATTTTATTGCTGTAATATCAGTGATATAGTCTTGGTTCAAACATTTGAAAGATAGACTTGATTTTTCATCTAGTTGATTATGAGACTCTGTACTCAAGATCATGAGAAAAAAATCCAATAATTTTTAGCTAGTCAAGCATAAGTTCCTGAAAGTTAAATAGTAACTGTCTCTATCCTGTTTCCCACTGTGCAGACAGGCATATCGCTGATTTTAGCAAGCCTTAGCATTTTCCTCTCTACCTTCGTAAGGAAGCAAATTTTTGAACTCTTCCCTGACACACATGAAAGTCATATGCAGTTTCTGCAATGGTATTGACAAATTGTAAGAAATTATTGTATAAGAACCTTCTTACAGTCCTTGCTTCTCAATTCCAAGCAGATGTCCAACCATCCAAAATACATAGTTCCTTCTTCCTTAGTCTTTTAGCTATTGCAGTATGATTGATGGAGCAAAGATTTAATTGTCCTTAACATTAGCACTAAGAGGATACACACTAAAGCCTGCCATAGTCATTCTAGCGCCCCGTTTTCGTGCGGCTTCATACCTCTCAATACTTTCTTCCCCCTCACAAGAAATTATGTTCACTATGTCTCGGGCAAGGCATTATTTTTCAATATTCATACGATCTATGATATTCCTTTTAAGTGTAGCATCTAGAGACTCAAACACTGATGAGTAACAGTTTAATGCTTCCATGAACCAGAACAAGAAAGGTGTAGCATTAGTGTTAATTTTTTGTTCTACTACTATTACTAAGAAAGGTGTAGTATTAGTGTTAATCTCTTGTTCTTTATGGTTAAGAGACTTCGCCATCTTAAGAAGTCGGTCACGTGGGTTCTTTGTAGACACACTTTCATCGGACATGTGATGCAGTTGGAATGAAAAGTTGAGTGCTAAAACCTCATGTAGATTTATGTCAAGCATCCTTCATGCTCTACTTTGAACTCGAGCATACTTGTCACCATCTATCTCACATCGGGTAGAGCCTTATAATGAAGATGGGCAAACCTCTAGTGCCATAGTTCAGATTGTAGAGATGTGTCGCAAGACATGGCTCCCAATGGACTTCCTCCAACTTGATGCGAAGTGTCAACCTGGAACCCAAGAGTAAAAGCATCTTTAAAATTCATTTTTCAAATCCGTACCTTTCCATCGATGAATGCCACCTTGTATCCTTTGTCTTCCATTGTCGAAATGGACACAAGGTTCTTCTTGAGATCAGGTACATATAGAACTTCTTGTAAATGAATCATGTTACCTTGATTCAATTGAAGGGTAACATTTCCTACTCCCTTCATGGGATAGGTGGCATTGTCTCCAAGAATAATTTCCAAGTTTGTCTCCTTCTCTATCAGATTAGAGAGAGCTTCCTTGTATCTGGTGAAGTGCCTTGAGGCACCACTATCAATTAGCCAATTCCCCAAAGAGTCCGGAGGACAGGTAGTGGATAGGGCTGATATAAGATAGTATTCCTTTTCCTTATTGTTAACAACATTTGATTCTTCATACCTGGAGTTCCTTGCTTTCTTGGAGGGTTGACTATTTCCTTGATGTCCTGCATTGCTTTTGCCATTGAACTTGACATTCCTTTGATAGTTGTTGTTGAAGTTTCCCCTGGAATGGTTGTGATCATCATCATGTGATGTGTCCCTTCTATTTCGACACGCCCTTGCATAGTGGCCAAACTTATTACAAAAAAGGCACCTACCCTTCCTTCCACCCTTAGATCTAGGCTTTCCATTGAAATGACCTTTAGACCCTACATTATTTCTCCTTTTGGCATGAGAAGAGAAAGCAGTGGGGTTGCCTCTATTAGAAGGAATTTCTTGCTCCACAGTTCTTGTTTCTTCTTGAATACATCTCGACATTAATTCTTCAAACCCTGGAATTCGATCACTATTGAGAATAGTGGTTCTAAATATATACCACTCGGGTGGGAGTCCTCCAAGGAGAGTGATAGTAAGTTCCCTGCCAGGAATGACCTCTCCCATCGACAGAAGATCATTCTTGCTCTCAGTGATCCTTAAGAAGAAGGATTGAATATCCTCATCCTTGACCTTCTTAATATCCTTCAACTTATTCTTGAGAAATAAAATTTGATTTGCATCACTAACCTTGAACATGCTGACCAACCTGTCGTAGATCTCCTTGGAGGTGTTCAAATCGGATATGTAGGCAACCAGACACTTATCAATGGAATCTCTGATAATCTTCTTCGTTTTGAATTAAGCCTTATTATAATTGTTCTTCGTAGCAAACGATGCATTTGAAGAAGGCTTAGGGATTTCCCCTTCACATAATCCAACACTTCTTGTTCTTCCAATGTCAAATCAAGAGACATCTTCCATCCATGATAGTCAGACTTTTCACGGAGCTTGTCTTTAGCCGGGAAGTGGGATGAGGAACCCATTGAGCCTTTTGTCCTTGTCCAACTATCTTTGGTGATTGCTCTTTCACTCTTGCTTGGGCTTTGTCTTCACCTCAACTCTGGTATCATGTTAATTTTTGGTATGTTCTATGCTTAAGAGCAATTTACTACAATTTTTTATTAGCCCAATATCAATATCCAGTTTAGCAATCATATCATCATGATAGTGAATTGTAGATAGAACATAAACATAAACAGTAGAAGACAAGCCAAGATAAGAGGACACAAGATGTGCCACCAACCAAGGACAAACCCTAATGTGGGGAAACCCTTGATCAATTATTCTTATATTCTTCAATAGATCAGCAAAGAGAGATAGTACAAATTTATAAATTTGATATTTTATGACAGCAACAAAAAAGCCTTAACCAGAAAAGTCAACACTAGTTAAACAATGCAGAATTCTTCCTCTAAGCAGCTCAGTCAAAACCAGTCAACTTCGGCTTCCAACAACAAACCCAAACATTCCAAGACAGTCTGAAAAACTTAGTAAAATTCTGGTCAACTGAAGTCAAACTGTAGCCAGCAACTAGGGCAGTCAACGCAAGTCAAACCAGAGGTCAGATCACCTTGGTTTTTGTGCCCAGATTTGCAGACTGCCAAGGAGGAGATGCCTCACAAAAAGAGAAGTCAAAGGGAGGTCAACGTTGTTCAATGCAGTCCAAAAAAAACCTTCTGAAATTCGGTCAACGCAGTCAAACAAAAAGTGTCCTTCATTTGCACGTGTGAGAGATCGCTGCCTAGATTAGCGTGCCTAGTCAAGTGAGGAGAGAGAGATGTGATGAGATGAGATGAGATGATGAAATAATTCCTTGAGGTCTCCTCCTTTTATATGCAACGTTGAGGTTGAAATGTGGGTAAAAATGCTTGTTTTGTTTGCTGGGCGACCTTGGCAACTTGTCAATAATACAAATAAATTCATATCTTCAGTTTTACATGTCGAAATCGAATGATCTTTAGATCAATCCTACACCTCTCGGAGAGAGGAATCCAAGAAAAATATCAGCTGTCATAAATAAGGTGACCCATATGGAGTCACCTTGTAGGATCAGTTGAAGCAGTATGCCTTCACCCGAGTCCAGATCAGCTACCTCATGTGACATCTTCTTTGAGAAGATCTCTGCTCTAATTTTGATAAGTCAAAATGTTGACTTCTGATGTATATATACTATCTCTCTCTGGCGAACTATTGAAGAACATATAAGAAGAATTGATCAAGGGTTTCTCGACATTGGGGTTTGTCCCTGGCTGGCACCACATCTTGTGTCCTCTTGTCTTGACTTGTCTTCTACGATTTATGTTTATGTTCTATCTGCATTTTACTATCATGCTACATGTGATTGCTATTCTAGAATTGATATTGGAAATAGTCATCTAAGAGAGTCCTAACCTCAGTCATGAAGGAGATCTAGTCGTAGTTGAAGAGAAGCCCTAGTTGTAGATCTAAGGAGCCCTAATGCGCAGCTAGAGGAGGAGCCCTAAGCCACATCAAAAGGAGCCCTAGCTACAGCAAGAGAAGGAGCCCTAGCCGTGACTAAAGGAGAGACCCGAGTTGTAGCAAAGGGAGCCCTAACACAATAAGAAGAAGCCTGAAATAAGCATGAGAATTTCGGGTTACAATGCAGCGATAGAGGTTGTTCCTAGGAATGGGTTAAGGACTGTTTGAAAGGCGGGGAGCCGCAACAATAAGGTGAGGTAGTACGTTGAATAGATCTGTCCTATAGGCTCAGAACAAATCAACGTAGGGCTAGATACATATGCGGATTGGGTGCTAGAAAGTGTTGACAGCAAGGCGAGTTCTTGTAGGCTAGATATTACTCCATTGATGGTGTTTGTAAGTTGTTTGATGGAGGACCGTAGGTCTAACTTGCTGCTTGGCTAGGTCGTAGGCCATAGCTAGCAACAAAGGTTGTTCTAAGGGTTGCATTAAGGATAATCAAACCAAACTTGGACAGCGTGGCAGTGGTGGAGTCTCACCTTGGTACACCACTGATGAGCCTCATCATTGGGTAACGATGTGGGCCTTAATACACCTCCAAGCTTATTAAAATCAACTCTTCTCATAATTCCTTACATGTTTTAATTATATTTTTCTTAATGAGATGAGTAAAAGTAAGATGTATGTCTAGTGGTCTAATGTGCATTGATTGCAGGTTTTTGAGAGAAAATCATGGCAATTTTGGCTAATTAAGGGCAAAAAATCAAATGAGACAAGGAGGAGAGATTATAGGAGATAGATCCTCCTCATTAAATCCTCACTCATTCGAATATTCCTCAATCAAATCACACTAGCTCGAAGTTGCAAGCAGTCGAGTCATGGAGATCATGGGCAGCCAAGCCAGTGACAGTTAAGAGCCAGTTCATCTTAAGTTTGGGAGCCAAGCGCCATAGATTTAAGGAAGTTGTTGGAGACTTCAGTTGTATAAATAAGGAGTCCTAAAGCCTCATTGGGATTCAGATTTTTTATGTAAGAGCATTAAGCATTTTCGAGCTCAAACTTTGTGGAAAAACATTGTTATGTAATTTTTCTGATATGATAATGAGAATGAGCCTTTCCTTGATCCAACTCTGAGTTGAATCTGAGGGCTGAAGCTCTTGGGTTAGGGCCCAACCCTAGCAAAAAAGGCTCCTCTTCTTCTACTTGTATGTTTAGGTTATTTCATAGATCAAGTGTTGAATTGGTTTTAGCATTGTTTCATTGCAAGTAGTGGTGAATTTGATTAGTTTGCTTCCATTTGTGCATTGCTTTAACAATAGCTTTAGAGAGATAAAGTAATACCAAAAATAATGATAACAGGTGGATTTGTCCTCACTCCTCCCTTCAGGGACCATGGTTTGAGGAAAAACTCCTATTCAGCCCCAAAAAGACAGAATTCTGATTTCTTATGGAATTTAGGGTTTTCTACTACTTAGGCCAACATCTTTTCAGTTTTCAAGAATAGGTTTCAATTGTCATTTCTGATATCTTTAGCTTTGTATTAGATATCATGGTGTTTCACAATATTCTGCAAGTATTTCCATGCATGAATTAGGCAACTAAATAATGAAATTCTATTTTCTTAAGTTGATTAGAAATCTTCCTTGTTTGATATGATTTATGTATAAATGCCAGTAATGTATGTATTGCAGGAGTTTCAATAGTGCAGGAAGATCTCATACCAGGAACCCCAGCCTAACCTCATCCATCCATGATCACCAAAAGCCACCAAGTCCCTTAACCAATTCATCATTCCATAAGAACAACTTCCCAAGTTTGTTGAGCAAATCCAACCATCTTACAAACTTTGGGTTGAGCTTTGAGGAAGTCCTAGCCACTCCCTTGCCTTGTTTCTTCTATCGTTCACCTTCCCTAAGCCCTATACCACCTTCCAAGTCACCCCTATTTCTCTCGGTTGGATCCTGTAGGAGCATTAGGACATCCTGTAGGACGACCTGTAGTGGCTTGTTTTGAGGCCAATTTGTGGGAAAAACATCCAGGAATATAGGAAAAGACCCCTACTTGCCTCCGAAGCCATCTAACCTTCCATCACCATCTCTAACCTACCTGCCACATCACCAAGAAGATGCGGCATTGACATTTTCACAAAAAAGGAAAAAAAAGGAAAAAAGAGTTATTGTGTTCATTCATATGCACATCAGTAGAAAGTTTGGTTATTTCATACTGCATGCCTAGGACAATTAGGATTACACACATATTAGCTTAGAATTCTTCTCAAGAAATATCTCTTAGCAATTAGTTAGATGAGTGGTGTGTTTAAAGCATTGATTTCAGTCTTTCCTTACTACAGTAGACAATATTTCAATTCTCCCAATTAGTGCAAATTTCCCTTTTGTTCATTAGTAATCAAACTCCTTCTGAATCAATAGAAGGTTGGTTTGAGAGACCATAGTGGTCTATAGCCAGCTCAATCATGACAAAGAGTGGACCCATCGCATCTACTTGTGTATACAGCATTGTCACCTCCAATTTTGTACAAACCTCGGGTTGATAAAGTAAAGTTGGTAGCCCTAGGAGTTGCAACATTCTTGTTGCAATACTGGTGTTCATCAACCGCAACCTAAGAAGGCGTGCATTATTGACTGTGTGGAGAATGAGGGCTGAAGGTTGATGCCCTAACTCTTGAAGCAATGACAACAAGTGCAACAAGAAGACAACAACGTTCTGGGAGATGTATTGGGTCAAGGTTTGACCATGTTTGGCTCAGTTTAATGAGCATCCTGTTGGTGCCATATGAATGATCTTCAGAGAAAGATTCTGTCCTGTTTGACCAACATTGACTTCTCTGGTCAAGGCTTTACTATTGTTGTCATAAAATATTAGATTTGTATATTAGTGGTTCATCCTTCTCCTGCTGAGACACAATCATAGGGTGAGTGGTCCAGCCTTCCCCTAGTGATTTGTTGTGTATAGGGTGAGTGGTTCAGCCTTCCCCTGTGATACCCCATGGCGACATGTAGGTAGGATGAGTGGTTCATCCTTCTCCTGCTGAGACATCCTACCCATGCAGTCTGGGACTGATGGGAAGTACCTCTCATCTGGCCAAAGAGTAGGGAAATGAGGATAGGGACCACAGTACTATCGATGGACACATCGTGTACTACCATACTCCCTATGCTAGGATGACCTATATTGATCTATGATCAATTGGAACTGAATTCAGGTCAATAATAGTGGTATGAGACACTCTCTTTTATTTGGGACTGACTTTGGGTCAGTAAGAGTGGTATGATACACTCTCTTTATATGGGACCTACTTCGGGTTAGTAGAGAATGGAATGATACATTCTCAATCACTGCTTCTTCTTCATAGTTCAACAGAGTAGAGAAGAGTAGAGGAGTGCATTGATGGCAAAGATAGTACCGACTGAGAGATGGATTAGTAAATGGAGTTCTCCCTAGTTGAGAGGGAGTGTTAAAATTGGAAACTAGGGCCAAACTCCATGTGGGTCACCTCATTTATAGCAGCTGATATTTTTTCTTGGATTTGTCTCTCCGAGAGGTGTATGATTGATCTAAAGATCATCCAATTTCGACATGCATTTATGGAGATATGAATTTATTTGTATTATTGACAATTTTTCAAGGTCAGCCAGAAAAAAATTACCCCCAGCTCAACCTCAATGTTGCATTTAAATAGAGGAGACCTTGAGTCATCTGAGGCACACATCATCTCATGATCTCTCTCCACTTGTTTGGGTTTGTCTTCTATCAAGGAGAACGTAGTGGAAAGAGTCATCTAAGAGATCCCTAACCTCAGTCGTGAAGGAGATCTAGCTGCAGTTGAAGATAAGCCCTAGCCACAGATCTAAGGAGCCCTAATACGAAGCTAGAGGAGGAGCCCTAAGCCACAACAAAAGGAGCCCTAGCCGTAACAAAGGAGAGACCCTAGTCGTAGCAAGAAGAAGCCTGAAAGAAGCATGAGAATTTCGGGTTACAGCACAGTGATATAGGTTGTTCCTAGGCATGGTTTCAGGATTGTTTGCAAGGTAGGGGAGCTACAGGAATAAGGCGAGGTAGTATGTTGAAGAGATCTTCCCTATAGGTTTAGAACAGATCAGTGTAGGGCTAGATGCATATGTGGATTGGGTGCTAGAATGTGCTGACAGCAAGTCGAGTTCTTATAGGCTAGATACTACTGCATTGATGGTGTTTGTAAGTTGTTTGATGGAGGACTGTAGGCCTAACTTGCTGCTGGGCTAGGCCGTAGGCCATAGCCAACAACATATCTTGTTCTAAGGGTTGCATTAAGGGTAATCAAACCATACTTGGACAACGTGGCAGTGGTGGAGTTTCACCTTGATACACCGCAGCCTAAGAAGGCCTGCATTATTGATTGTGTGGAGAATGAGGGCTGAAGGTTGATTCCCTAACTCTTGAAGAAGTGACAACAAGTGCATCATGAAGACAACAACGTTCTGGGAGATGTATTGGGTCAAGGTTTGACCATGTTTGGCTCAATTTAATGAGAATCCTGTTGGTGCCATATGAATGATCTTCAGAGGAAGATTCTGTCCTGTTTGACCAACATTGACTTCTCTGGTCAAGGCTTTACTACTGTTGTCATAAAATATCAGATTTGTATATTAGTACTATCTCTCTCTGTGCTGAACTATTGAAGAATATAAGAAAAATTGATCAAGGGTTTCCCCACATTGGGGTTTGTCCCTGGCTGGTGCCACATCTTGTGTCCTCTTATCTTGGCTTGTATTCTAATGTTTGTGTTTATGTTCTATCTGCATTTTACTATCATGCTGATGTGATTGCTAAACTGGATATTGATATTGGGCTAACAAGAAAATTGAAGTAAATTGCTCTTAAGCATAGAACATACCAAAAATTTAACATTCGACTTGCAGGGTTTACTCTATGCCTGGTTCACTAGCCCCTTCCATGCTATTAAGTTTATTAACATTGAGAACATGAATGGTCTTGACTTGTAGATTTGTAGAAAATCCATCCAAATACCAAGCCACTCATAGGCACCAACATTGTGGAGAGTAGATCTAGTATACGTATTTGTCAATTCAACAGGGAGAATTCCTTCTGTAGCTTTTCGAAGTATATTTATTTTTGTAGTTTTCTGAAGTATACATATCTAATTATATCTCGTATACATATCAGTCAACTCAAAAATTCTCAAAGGTTTGAAGTGCAAAAAGAATTCTCCCTACTATCAAAGGCACTGCTATAAGCATACAGGTACCAAAAGTTGAAACAGAGACAAATGTGGGTGTAACAGAGAAAAGAAATGTTGTGATAGTTGATGTGTAAACATATTTTTATAGCCAACTACATTATGCCTCCCTCAAAATTTCTAGATTCCAAAGAAATCTTGTCTTGCAAGCCTACAATTTTAAGATCCTCCTAATTTTTAATGTCTCCGATGTGGCCTTCGTACTTTTGTCTTTTTATTCATGCTGATTCTGTTTTGAAATTTTTGTTGCAATTTTGTAACTGGGAAATTTGGCAACATAACTGCCAATGAGGCTGCCAACCCTGAAAATGTTGTCAAGCCCAAGTTCTGATGTAGAATAATGAAGGTCATAACAACTTGAAGAGGTAAAATCCAAATACCATGCATATGCCAACAAAAATCTCCAACATTTTCAAGATTTGTACTCTTGTAGTTGATAATTTTTCCGTGTGTATGCTTTTGTCTTGACTGACTGGAGAGCAACAATCCCTTCTTGTATATAATAGTTGTTAATGTTGCTTTAGCCCGTGAAGCTAACTGGTGTGTTTTTGTAATGCCCTTGTCGCTGTGACAAGGGTCCTAATACCTTTTCCACAAAAAATGCACAAACTAGAACATAGCCTTGACTTTCAAATTGTTTCTTTCCATCTAGAAAAAGTACAAAGGCACTTATAAAATATGGACCTACATATGATGCAGAAGTTTCCAGTGTTGGTATGGATGCAGTCAAAAGTACTTCCTTCCATAGAGATAGCCATAAGGCTTTTGCTAATGACTCAGTATGACCTTATACCGAGCTTTATCACCAGTGTACTCCTTTATGGATAGTAACTAAACTCTGCAAATGGACCTCATTTGTCAAAAGTGATCCTAAATTTGAATATGTTTTCTACTATGCCTGCGATTGTCAACTCTTTTTGTGCCTTTGTCTAAGAAAGGTTGGATTTTTATTTTGTATGAGCACAATGATGACTCGGAACTCTGTCTTGTGTGTCAGTGTCTGATCTATGGAAAAAGATAAATATAGATTTTAATCACTCTTGAATAGACTGTAATTTTTTTTGGCATTGCATGATGTTGAAAATAGTTAGGTGGATTAGTGCAGAGCTTAAGAAGATATTGAGTTTAATGGCACAACTGACACCATGAAAGAATCTTTGGAACAAGTGGTGGAGTAGATTGTGCCTGAGAAAAGGGTTACAACAATGTATATGAATTTGGAAAAGACCCCCATGTAATGGTGGGTAAGCACATCAAATCAAGTTTCACTCATGGCATGATATGATAGAGGTACTTAATGATAAAGGCCTACCAGAAATTGGGGCTCCACTAGGTAATGACATTTTGGAATCTAGTTCTGTCAACTAACCCCTACAATTCGGTGGTACTTCTAATCCAATGGGATACATGTATTACTGCGAAGTCATTAGGAGATATAGGAGGTTCCTATTTAACTATGGGTTCATAATTTTATGCAAACCTTAGAGCCATTTCCAAAGAAGTGATATATTGAGGTAAAAATGCAGTGGCAGACAACTAGCTAGGTTGAATTATGAGAAAGGTTCTACAACACTTTATATAACTCTACAAGGAGGAGGCAAAGATTGCAAGTTTGATAGAGTTCATTTGGTGTTTCCAATAAATGGACCACCCACAAAGTCTAATAATAGGATCCCCAAAGGAGTACCCCTTAAAGGAACTTTTCCATCTGTGGTATAAAGAAACTGATTCCCTTTTGAAACTATTGATAATGTGGTAGGTGGTATTTCTTTGGAAATGAAAAGTATTGATCTCCTTGTTGTTTTGCGAGTTGTTGATAATGTATGGGAAGATGGTGAAAATAGTGGGGAATAAGATAGATCTGCATTCTATTTAAAGGATCATTTTTCAGCAAGGAATGTGTTGTAGTGTAATTAAATGTGCATGTTGTTCCGAAGATTTCTCAATCGAATAGATCTACAATCTATTTAAAGTTTATTTCCTTCCAAACTCAGTGAATATCCAGTGTTGGGTTGTGAAACTGTGCTTGATATCTAACTTGGACGGATCCTAGCTGGTGTAGAGTATCCAGTGTTGGGTTATGAAAGTGTGCTTGATATCTAACTTGGACAGATCCTAGCTGGTGTAGAGTCCCCCTGAGGGTCCACTCAAGCTCACTACTATGTTATTGCTAATTCACTAATTTTTTTTGAAGCAGCACTAGAAGTTCTAGTTCCAGTAGTATATCTAGTAGTATACCTAAGAGCATATATATGCATACCTAGCAGCAGAACAAATAGAGTAAGTATATGAACCTTGAACCAAGCTAGCATCATGATCAGCCTCTGTTAAGGAAATATCTCCACGTGTTGTGGGAGTCTCACCACACCAAATGCATCTTAGAGACCCTTGTCATGACCAGGTTAGCCCTGTAACTTCACTGCCTTCTAACATGTTTGGAGGTTGTTGTTACCGCTAGATATTGGTTTCATTCATTATTCACAGGTAGCAAACTTTCACTGCCATATTTTGTTGAGAAATATCAGGAGCCCTGAAGGAGGAGGGTAGGGTCAAGCCTTGCCTCCATGTACTCGAATATGGAAAATAAATGCAACCTTGCAGCCATTTTCCTAGTCCGGGTTAAAATTGCAGTCAACCCACATTACTTTCACTGGCAAGTATTTGAATGCAGAGCTAATGTAACAAAAATTAATAGAAAATAGAGTGGCAAGCCAATTCATCTTGACATGACAATATATCCAAGCCTGGTTTGGATGACACTTAGACATATAGCTCTTGGGAGTGTAGAAGCTTTTATAAGGTCTCAAAAATGGATGTGAGATCGAATAAATTAAGTATCGTGATGTAATTGGAGGGTGGAGGGGGTCAGCCCTATCGAGACCTGGTTCTAGCCAAGCAAACCATCAACAGGTTTCTCACAACACTATACTCTATTTTACAACTACAAGAAACACTACAACCTTGCATTTTGGTATATTAACCGTACCACAAGTTGTTTTAATGCATTGGATATGTGCACTTTTCAATTTTTCAACTTCTCATTAGCATCATTGCCATCCAATATCACATTTAGCATATTCACCTTCACATTAGACTGTTTCTTGTAGAAAAATAAGGACACTTATAGCAGTTTGCAACCCGACTTGTAAGCTTGCCCAAATTCACATGAAACACATGATAATCCGTGATTCAATGATTTGGGAAACTTTTGAACAGACATATAATCAGTGATCCATGTGCTTTGAGGAGCGGATGCACACATTATCTCCAATATGGTTGGGGAGTATCCTGTAGCATTAACAGGTGAAGCTTATCTGTCAACAACCCTTCCAAACCGCCAAGACAGTTTTATAAGCTCCGCGTTTACTACCATTTTTTCTGTGAGGCCGATCTTCCAAAGTTTTTGCCTAAAATAGGTATTTGTTTAGGCTTTCTATTTGTTTTATTAAAAAATAGCTCTTTGAAAAAATTATTATCATATATTGTTGCCTGTTCAGATTGTTGGGGCTACCTTTAGATTCTATCTTTTTTATTCTACAGACTTTAAACACATATCCAACCCATTTCCTTGTAAGCTTTACTAAGCATAGGATGATAATACGGGGCATTTTCTTGGATCGGATTCCAACTTAGTTATTTCCTCTGCTTTTGGGAATATGTAAAGTTAAGTGTATTTTAATGGAATTTGATTGCCTGTTTCTTTGTTTTAAGATATTTGCAAATTTCCTTGCTGCCACTTTGACATCGATGTAATTTCATCCATATGGCACCAATAGGATGCTCATCAAACTAAGTCGAACATGGTCGACCCTTGACTCAATACATCTCCCAAAAACACTGATAACTGCTTGCTGCACTAGCTGTAACTACTTTATGAGATATGGCGTCAACATTCAATCCTCTTCCTTCACACAATTACTAATCCATGACTTTGAGGTGCAGCTCCACCATTGTCACACTTTCAAGTCAATACATTTGCTGCTAGCTATGGCCTGTGGTCTATCCCAGTAGCAATTCTGGCCTCTGATATTCAGTCAACAAATAATATCAATGCAATAGTATAAGTCGTACAAAGACTTGACTCAATCTGAGGGTAATGATTTGAACTTTGGTCTAAGATAGATTTTATTAATATAATATGGTTGTAGGTTACCAACCTTATAAATAGTCCTCAGGAATAGTTTCAATCAGCGGATTGGGGTCTCTCATTGATGTGGCTTAGGACCTCATCATAACTGTGAAGCCTTCCTTTATAGTGGTATATAGTTCCTCTAGCCAGCATAGTAGAGCCCTCCTTAACTGCTGGTTAGAACCTCTTTTAACAGTGTATAGGTCCTCCTCATAAGACAACTGTAGAGACTTCTCCCTTCAACGCAGTTGGGCTTCAAAACTATGGCTAAGACGTCCTAGGTCTCCTTACTTGAACAACACCTAAAACACATCATTTAGGACTGTGTGTTGAGTCTCTTTCTTATTGAGGATTAGGGGTTCATTTAGCCTCCCTTTGATTGTGTCTTAGTTGTGAATAGAAGACTGCAACTAGGGCTATTTTGGAGCTTCCTTTGATAGCGTATGGAAGTCTCCTTGCTGTGATGAAGAACCTTCTTTTGGGACAGCGAAGGAGCCTCTCTTCACTGTGATTTAATCCCTGTGAGTGCACCTTTTCCAGGCCCCAAAATTGTCCCTCAGCATTGACTGCATGTGGAATTGTGAGAGGTTTGTTGTCTACATTTCCTTTTAAAAATCTAGTGCATGAATGATTGTCCACATGTTCATGGAGAAGAGAACATATTTGCATTTGATATGGTCCAGAGAGAAATTTTTTATTTGGTCAAGCCTGTATTCTTCATCAATGATTTTCTTGACATCTTTTTCATTCTCAGCACTGTAGTTGTATATGTAATCGAGGGTTTCATTACAGGTTTAATCGATCTTCTGGGGCTGTCCAACTTTGTTATTGTCAACAATAGAGCTATCTATAGGTGGAAATGGATTTGTTTGACTTAAAGCTTCAATAATTGTGTGTTTATAACATATCCTTTGTTTGTCTACCAAGGAATATCAATCACATATGTCAATAACTTTGTCTTCCAGATGAGTATTGACAGTAAAAGGATGAGACTTCCCTATCCCATCTGGCTTGAGGAATAAATTCAGATCGTAGGCATAAAAAATAGCAGGACTGTCGGATTCCATGATATAGGATCTTTTAGGATTGAACTATAAAATTAGTTGTTTCTTCACTCATATAATCATAATGGTCACATTATTGCTTTGTTGGATTTGAAAACGTATATTGATCTCAAACTCTAGGAAACCATGATTACTTCCCTTTATTTCTTACACGATTATGATCAACATCAAAGTGCAACATGGGGGTTACATTACTCCTACTCAAACTCACAATGAAATGTTGAGGTGCCAAGTGTATTACCATGAAAGTCTACAGCTCCCTTACTTTCAGTGTCTGTGAAAATAGGATTAGTTTATTGAACTGTATTTCTGTGACCTCAAAAGTGTATTCAAGATTTAAATTATTAGAAAGGAAAGCATGATCTTCATCATCCTTTTCATATGGTTGATCTTTTGGGGTAGAAACATGGTTTCTACCTGCCTATAACTGCATATGGGTTGTATCAATGGTGGAAATATTCAAAAATATTCATTTCCTCTGTTTATCACTTTGTCATGTCGGAAAATAGAGTACAGGAATATGGGTTAGTATGACTCGTAACTGTAAAGCTGCTGAGTCTCAATTGTGATTATGTGATCTTGGAAGGTTTTGAGAGTATATAAACTCTTCTCAATGTATTTCCTTTCCTTGCAAGACTTGGAGAGGGGGATATAGAATCTTCTTATTGGAATGCAGAGGTTGTTTGACTTTGTATAGTTGCTTATTATCTAATCATATGAAGAAAAAATAGAGTTGTACAAGAATACAAGTTTAAATGCCAGGCCTTCTTCTACTTATGTTTTGGAGAACACATATCACCTGATCATTCTAAACAACAAAACACAATAGCCAAACTCATTCCTATACCTATTTAATTTTTCTCCTTTCCAAATAGGCTGAATGATCCTAAATTCAGTGGCAAAGTACCAGCCTTCTCTTCATGCAATCTCAAAACAACTCTGAGGGCCAACCCACCTTCATTGGATGAACGGAAAGGTATTAGCACATCTATTAGAATGCATATTTATGTGCATTTGTGGCTTCTTCAGCACAAGCGTACACCACAGAGATGATTCAGTTTTGTGCTTGTGCTGAGGTGAGAAATGGCATTTTATGAACTATGCTGCTCAGTGTTCCTTGAACAGAGTTTATATTGTTATAATACTTGTGCAATTCAGTACTAGTTTGGAGAATTGATGGCTATTTCATATTTGTACAGGTCATGCTCGGAGGCTATTTTGCCTTGAAAAGAGTTGAATATCCATCTACAGATTTATTGTATCCATGTCCATTTGGAATCAATAAACCATTAAAAAAAAAATTCACCGCCTTTGGAAGTAATAAATAGCCTATTGATATTCATTTTTATCTCTAGTATATCAACATTATTTATAGAGGAACAGAAAAAGGGACTGATGTAGTATGGTCGGATGTGTACCAACATTTACTTAATTATAATTTATCATTTATATTCCAAGAATGACAGTCTGCAACTTGGTAAAACCTTGAAGTTGGACCAATGAACTAATTATGCTGGTGAATTGGGGTCTCTCAATTATTTTTGTTGTCTTCGGAAGCAATTATCAATCTATTTATTTCGATATTTATCTCTATTATATGAACATCATATATAGAAAGACAGAAAAATAGGACCCGTCTAATATGTTTGTGGCAGTTTTTAGTTATAATTTAGTTTTCAGCATGGCACTACTACTGTGTGCAATTCAGTACTAGTTTGGAGAATTGATGGCTTGGACTTCCTTGATTGGATATGCTATGCCAATAGCAATTTGGCATGTTCTGTGATGATTATGGCTAGATGTAAGAATTATTAATTAACATTATTTCATGCCAAGCAAATCTTCCCACAATCATATTTAGGGAGGGCTAACCAAATCCATTTGAGTAGTGAATTTCCTTTAAAGCAGTCAAGGTAGTGATTGTACCGTGATTCAAATAGTTGAAAGGCATTTATTTATCATAATATGTGAATGGAAATGCCTCAGAAATCACTGAAATAATACTAGTATTCATGGTATCATAAAGGTGAAACCAATTTACCTCATTGGCCGAGAAAATAATTGTTCTTCTGACAACTAAGTTCAGACATCTTCACCCAAGCTTGTAAGGGCACAGTCTATGGATTCCTATCATAGCTAATTCTAGATGCCCATGTAGTAGTTGCATGAATAGTTAAAGAATTCCTCTTCCTCTTGATCTTCTCCCTATTGACAATCCATGAAACAACGATGCTGATCATTTAATTTCTGCAAGGTGGAAGAAACAAAATACCAAACCCAGGTAGTGGAATTACTTCCTTGCCATTCTCATTTTTTTCTTGGAGGCCTTTGAGAGATGACATGGTTCCTTTATTGAGACTACCAAATGCAGAAGAGGTAGACTCTTCTTGACATCATTAACAACATGTGCTATCTATTTTCTAGACTGTAAGTTATCATAGACATTCTCCTGTCTCCCCTCTACCTCCTGGCCAAAAGGTTTTCTTGCTTCTCATAAATACATACACATATAACTAGATAAACAGATAGTTCGAACAGAAATTGCCTTAATGTATTTTGTGAAGTTTAAAGCGAGTTTTCCCATATCTAGGCTTTAGCTTTTACTAGAGATGCATGAAGCATTATATAAACACAATGCAATGTTTTGGGAAGTCCATTTAAATGTGGAACATTACTATGGAAGCCAAGTTAAGCATTGATTTTAGACCTTGCATGCACATTTCATGGATTGTTGTAGTAGTGAAATAAAAATAGACTAGGTCAGTTATATCATATATGTCAAATATAGTTTAACTCAAAGAATGAAACTACCATTTAAGCTATAAACCTAACTAAATGGTCCAAACCTGAAACTGTGACCCTTCCTTGCAAATTGTATGTGCTACCAATTAATCATAGTTAAATGGTTTTAGATTCAATACGAGAGTAATCTTATGGAGGAGCTATTGGGTTTGGAAAGTCACCACAGAACAAAGGCCAGTGGGTTAATCTCCTAAAACAAGGTGTTAAAATAGTTGGCTGAGATTACATTTTGCATCAGGATATCCCCTTGACTGATATCTTTTTATGAGGAAGCAAAAACATGGAAAATTTTTGGTTAGGTAGGAATATAGCTTGTCAATTTGGTCTAGCTTGAGTGATTAAAAGAGAAGGTTGTTAGGCTCTCCACCATTTCATGGATTGATATAGAGATGAGACAAAGGATGCTCTCTCTTGAGAATATATGAAATACACCAATCTTATCTATGCATTCATAAGCAACATCTGACAAACACATTTGGCATCTAGCCTTTAGTTTTTACTAGAGATGCATGAAGCATTATATAAACACAATGCAATCTTTTGGGAAGTCCATTCAAATGTGGAACACTACTATGGAAGCCAAGTTAAGCATTGATTTTAGACCTTGCATGCACATTTCATGGATTTTTGTAGTAGTTACATAAAAATAGACTAGGTTAGTTATATCATATATGTCAAAGGTAGTTTAACTCAAAGAATGAAACTGCCATTTAAGCTATAAACCTTACTAAATGGTCCAAACCTGAAACTGTGACCCTTCCTTGCAAATTGTATGTGCTACCAATTAATCATAGTTAAATGGTTTTAGATTCAATATGAGAGTAATCTTATGGAGGAGCTATTGGGTTTGAAAAGTCACCACAGAACAAAGGCCAGTGGGTTAATCTCCTAAAACAAGGTGTTAAAATAGTCTGCTGAGATGTACATTTTGCATCAGGATATCCCCTAGACTGATATCTTTTTATGAGGAAGCAAAAACATGGAAAATGTTTGGTTAGGTAGGAATACAACTTGTCAATTTGGTCTAGCTTGAGTGATTAAAAGAGAAGGTTGTTAGGCTCTCCACCATTTCATGGATTGATATAGAGATGAGACAAAGGAGGCTCTCTCTTGAGAATATATGAAATACACCAATCTTATCTATGCATTCATAAGCAACATCTGACAAACACATTTGGCATCTAGCCTTTAGTTTTTACTAGAGATGCATGAAGCATTATATAAACACAATGCAATCTTTTGGGAAGTCCATTCAAATGTGGAACATTATTATGGAAGCCAAGTTAAGCATTGATTTTAGACCTTGCATGCACATTTCATGGATTGTTATAGTAGTGACATAAAAATAGACTAGGATAGTTATATCATATATGTCAAAGATAGTTTAACTCAAAGAAAAAAATTGCCATTTAAGCTATAAACCTTACTAAATGGTCCAAACCTGAAACTGTGACCCTTCCTTGCAGATTGTATGTGCTACCAATTAATCATAGTTAAATGGTTTTAGATTCAATACGAGAGTAATCTTATGGAGGAGCTATTTGGTTTGGAAAGTCACCACAGAAAAAAGGCCAATGGGTTAATCTCCTAAAACAAGGTGTTAAAATAGTCTGCTGAGATGTACATTTTGCATCAGGATATCCCCTAGACTGATATCTTTTATGAGGAAGCAAAAACATGGAAAATGTTTGGTTAGGTAGGAATACAGCTTGTCAATTTGGTCTAGCTTGAGTGATTAAAACAAAAGGTTTTTAGGCTCTCCACCATTTCATGGATTGATATAGAGATGAGACAAAAGAGGATCTCTCTTGAGAATATATGAAATACACCAATCTTATCTATGCATTCATAAGAAACATCTGAGAAACACATTTGGCATCTAGCCTTTAGTTTTTACTAGAGATGCATGAATAATTATATAAACACAATGCAATGTTTTGGGAAGTCCATTCAAATGTGGAACATTACTATGGAAGCCAAGTTAAGCATTGATTTTAGACCTTGCATGCACATTTCATGGATTGTTGTAGTAGTGAAATAAAAATAGACTAGGTCAGTTATATCATATATGTAAAAGATAGTTTAACTCAAAGAATGAAACTACCATTTAAGCTGTAAACCTTACTAAATGGTCCAAACCTGAAACTGTGACCCTTCCTTGCAAATTGTATGTGCTACCAATTAATCATAGTTAAATGGTTTTAGATTCAATACGAGAGTAATCTTATGGAGGAGCTACTGGGTTTGGAAAGTCGCCACAGAACAAAGGCCAGTGGGTTAATTTCCTAAAACAAGGTGTTAAAATAGTTGGCTGAGATGTACATTTTGCATCAGGATATCCCCTTGACTGATATCTTTTTATGAGGAAGCAAAAACATGGAAAATTTTTGGTTAGGTAGGAATACAGCTTGTCAATTTGGTCTAGCTTGAGTGATTAAAGGAGAAGGTTGTTAGGCTCTCCACCATTTCATGGATTGATATAGAGATGAGACAAAAGTGGCTCTCTCTTGAGACTTGACTAGGTCATTCATAACAGTTGTGGTGTTGGTGCCTTAACTTAGCCAGAAAATGCCAAAACTCTATTGATGAACAAAATTTATTACTGAATCTACCTTAGAGTATCCCATAGTCACTGAATATGACATGCATGGTTTTACCAAGGAGGCCCTAAACTTTTGAATAATGAAACTTTACATTGGTATGGTCAACCTACATGGGGAGAAATGAAACTTTTTTTAATAAGACTCTAGCAAAACCTGGACACTGCTGTGTGGAATTATTGCTTGGCACCTACAGATTGCACAACGACCTCTGTTGGTTGAGCCAACAGGAATTGATTTCTTCAGTTGGATCTTCCCGGTACAAATGTTCCTTTCCTTGTAAGACCTTCATAGGGGTATATAGATTCTTGTCAATAGAATGGATATTTCTCTGTATAGTTGTTTATTACATAATCATCTAACGGAAAACTGATTACATGAATATGGGTTAGGTTGCCTCATAACTGTATAGTTGCTGAGGCTCAATTGTGATTACATGATCTTGGAAGATTTTGAGAGTATATAAACTCTTGATGTATTATGATTTCTCTGGCAATGTTCTCAAGGCAACTGTTCCAAAAATAACAAAAAAATATCTTTTGTCATTAAACAGAGATTGTTTTCCTTTAGAAACAGAGAGAGATTTTCTTTACAATACCTTCTTTTGTTTGTGTCATGTAAGGAGATCTTGAGAGTAATCTAGAATAGGAAAACTAGTTGGTCAACTTGTGATAAAGGTAAGTAACTGCTTGGACACTAACTTTTGAGCCTACCACATTCTTCTAAGAACATTGGATCCAGAAATCTCAAAGCCTTCAACTACATTGATTATGTCATAGAAGTTGGAAGAACAAGAGATGTCATGGATGTGTAATTGTTAACATTATGAAGATGATAGCACGTGTGTCTTTCAAGGTACATTACCAATCATAGTGCAAGCAATAAATTTTACCACTAATATAGTTCATCAGTGTTAATTTAGGTATGTTCTATGCTTAGAGATATTTATTTCAATTTTCACAATTTGCTCAATATCTTTTCCAGGTTAGCAATCACATCAACATTAAAGTAAACTGCAGATAGAACATAAACATAAATCACAGAAGACAAGCCAAGACAAGAGGACACAAGATGTGGTGCTAGCCAGCGACAAACCCCAACGTGGGGAAACCCTGGATCAATTCTTCTTATATGTTCTCCAATAGTTCAGCAGAGAGAGAGAGATAGTACGTTTACAACAAAAGTCAACATTTTGACTTATCTAGATCATCTCTAAGAAGATGATACATGAGATCAGTTGAAGACATGTTGCTTCAACTGATTCTCCAAGGTGACTCCTTCACCTATCGTTGTGCCGCATTTCGTCATCATGCTGCACCTCACCATGTTGCACCATGCTGCACCCATCATCACAACGCTGCATCTCATCATGTTTCATTAATCATGATTGTACCCATCACTACACTGCATTATGTGCCATTGTTGCACCATGTTGCCATACTGACCTATGTGTTGGTTGCATCTTGCTTGCTTGTTTTTGCAAGCTATCTATCCCTTGCATGCTAGTTGTAACATTGTATGTTTGGTGTATTTGTTACTAAGTACCATACAATTGTCCCAATGTTAGTTAGTTGTCCCTTGCATACTGCTCTCCTTCGGAGATAGATGCTCTGGTTGTTCCCAGCAGTCCCTGGCAGTTTTGACTGTTCCCAGCAGTTCCAACAATTCCGGTTGTTCCCAGCAGTCTCAACAGTTTCGGCAATTCTGGTTGTTCCCAGCAGTTCCCAACAGTTTCAGCAATTTCGGTTATTCACGATAGTTCCGGCAATTCCAGCTATTCCTGGCAGTTTTGGCAATTTCGGTTGTTCCCGGCAATTTCGGTAATTCCGACTATTCTCGGGAGTTCCAACATTTCTAGCTTTTCCTGGTAGTTCCGACTTCTGCCCTCTGTGTCAGCTTCCCAGCTATTTTGGCAATTCTGATTGTTCCCGACAGTTCAGACTATTCACGGCAGTTCCAGCTATTCCCGACAATTCTGGCTTTTCTGGCTATTCCCGACAGTTCCAAATTTTCTGGCTATTCCCGGGAGTTCTGGCAATTCTCGGCAATTCCAACTATTCCCGGTAGTTCCAGGAGTTCCGGCAATTTCAGCTATTCCAGGAAGTTCCAGCTTTTCCGGCTTTTCCCGGCAGTTCCGCTAGTTCTAGCTTTTCTCGACAGTTTCGGCTTCTGTCCTCTACGTCAGCTACCTGGCTGTTCTGAAAGTTCCAGCTGTTCTTGACAGTTCCGACTATTCCCGACAATTCTGACAGTTCCGACAATTCTAGCTATTCCCGACAGTTACGGCTTTTCCGGCTATTCCCGGCAGTTCCGGCTTCTGCCCTCTGGATTAGGGTAACGTTATCCCTTAGGATCTCTCCTCCTACTAAAACCCAAAGACAAGTAGAGAGGAAAAGATCCCAAGTGTGTTAAAATGATTTGAAGGCCACCTTTATTTATACTAAAATTTGAGCACAAGTGGGGTTTATTTGGTTGCTGGCCGACCTTGACGAATTGTCCCATAACACAAATAAATTCATATCTCCATGAATACTTATCGGAATCGGATGATCTTTAGATCAATCCTACACCTCTCGATGAGAGGGATCCAAGAAAAATATCAGTTCCCTGCAGTTTCGGCAGTTCCCGACAGTTCCGACAGTTCCGGAAATTCTGACAGTTCGCGACAGTTCCGGCAATTCTGGTTGTTCCCGACAGTTCCGACAATTTTGGTTGTTCCCAGCAGTTCTGGAAATTCTAGCTTCTGCCCTTTGCATTAAATTTCCCGCCTGTTCTGACAGTTTCGGCTATTCCCAGCAGTTCCAGAAATTCCGGCTTTTCTTGACAGTTTCGATAGTTCCAGCTTCTGCCCTTTGTGTCAGCTTCTTGATTGTGCTAGCAGTTCCAACTTCCCGTTGTTCTCGACAGTTCCAACTATTCCCGGCAGTTCCGACAGTTCCGACTATTATTGGTAGTTTCGGCTTTTCCGACAGTTCTGGCAGTTCCTGACAATTTCGGCAATTCCGGCTATTCCCGGCAGTTCCGGCAATTCTGGCTATTCCCGACAGTTCCAACTTTTTCGGCTTTTTCGGCTATTCTCGGCAATTCCGGCAGTTTAGCCAGTTTCGACTTTTCCCGACAGTTTCGGCAGTTCAGCCAGTTTCGACTTTTCCCGACAGTTTCGGCAGTTCCGGCTTCTGCTCTCTGCGTCAGCTTCCCGGCCGTTCCGACAGTTTCGGTTGTTCCCGATAGTTCCGACTATTCCCGACAGTTCCGGCAATTCCGGCTATTCCCGACAATTCCGTCTTTTTGGCTATTCCTGGTAGTTCCGGCAGTTCCCGACAGTTCTAGCTTCTGCCCTCTCAATTAGGGAAACGTTATCCCTTAGGATCTCTCTTCCTACTAAAACCCAAATACAAGTGGAGAGGAAGAGATCCCAAGTGTGTTAAAATGACTTTAAGGCCACCTCTATTTATACTAAAACGTTGAGCACAAGTGGGGTTTATTTGGTTGCTGGCTGACCTTGACGAATTGTCCCATAACACAAATAAATTCATATCTCCATGAATACTTATCGGAATCAGATGATCTTTAGATCAATCCTACACCTCTGTTTGAGAGGGATCCAAGAAAAATATTAGCTTCCATTAATAAGATGACCCACATGTGTTATAGACATTTTTGTGCCTCGCATCATGGAGCATGAAATGTCGATAATTACAGGGATCCTCAGTCCCTAAACATGTTGTTCTTACCCCTAAAAGAACAAGGTCATCAAACAACAGCACTTCCAATCAGTTCTCCACCTGAAAACACTTCAAAACAGGCTAATTTTGGATCATGTCAGCTGCTCCACTGAGCATCTGCGCTGGAATGCAACTGCTCCTCCTTGTACCTGCGCTGGAAGTCAAATCTAATGAAGGCTACCTGCGCTGGGCGAGATTGGCCAAGTGGCACAGTCATTCTGCAAGGTGTCAACTGCCCAGGAAGCTTCCAAACTGACACTTGGTTCATGAGTTTCGCCCTGTGATGAGTAAGAGGTACTTGATCACCATGTGTAAGCAAGGATCTCCAAGTGGACTCAAGAACTGAAGATTAACTGAAGAGAGAGAGGACACTAGTCAGCTCTATGCCAGCCTCAAGCTGACTCATCCTTTCTTCTTCTCTCCTATATATAGAGCTCTTCTATGAGGTCTAAGGAGGCTAGAATTTTGTGTAAAGCAAGGAGGTGTTGTTGGATTACAGTTAGAGCTATTGGGTGATTGTTTTACTAGAGGTGAAGAGGAGAGTTCTTGCTGCTGGGGAGGTGCTGCTGGATTGGAACTATCATTGGTTGTAACCTTCTCAGAACCCTGTTACTTCTATCAATAAAGTTTTTCATGTTCTCCTATATACTTGTATTGCATTGATGTATTGTATTTACATGTATATTTGATTCATCCTAATCCATGCTTCAGTTATGAGTACATGTATCTTGTAGTTTGCTCTCTTGTTTTGTGCAGGATCTGCGTGTAGCTGGACCGGCAAAGAGAGCAAAGAGCTGGGAACAAGAGACAAAGAGAGGGGACAAGGATCGACTAAGCGAAAGACACCAGGTTGGTTAATCTTTTCATCCTTCTCTCTGTACTTTCATAAAGGAAAACATCAAAGCTTTACTTTCAGTTGTTGCTAAAGACTGTCACCTTTAGAGTAGGGATAGGGTCATCCGCATCGGATACTTTTCCCCACAACAACATGGGTACTGTGATGTGTGGTTTGATGGTAAGTCTACTTGGGCGAAGCCCAGGAGACCGCAGTTCAAATCTCATTGAGTAGACTGACCTGCTGTGGTGGCGGCTCGAGGTGTATATTCCCCACCCCTGCCTTGGTGGCACGAGAGTCTTGTTCTTGCTAAAATCATAGGATCTTAGTATATTGACTTGCAGGTAGTTGGATGTGCTCCTGGTGTTATAGAGGTATCTACGAGGATTGATCCTGGGTCTCCCATAGATTAGGACTGGCAGTTACCGATTCACCATGTAGTTAAAAAAAATAAAAAAAATAAGATGACCCACATGGAGTTTGGCCCTAGTTGCCAATTTTAACAATCGGGCATCGATATCAATCAAGCCTAGTTAGCCTTACTTTCTTGGTAAGGAGATGAGGCTTCATGTTTTCCACCCTGTTTTCCCCAAAGAAATTTATTCTAACAGGAAAAATTATTCATTACTTTCCCCTCTTACAAGCAAACACTCTGCAAAAAAAGGATTTCACACCTAGGAGTTCTTTGTAGGGTAAAGGGAAAGGTGAGTGGGTATCTTGCAGTCGTTGCATTGGTCTTATTAGCATTACGCCACTTTTCATATGGGTCTTCACAACAGAGAATCACCATTACACTTTGTTGATTTGTTTTAAAAATAAACATAACACGCAATAGATTTCTTTTGGGATGCAATGTTGTTGTTGGTATTATGATTGTATTTGTGCCACATGTAAAGCTAATATGCGCTAAATTTCTTTCACCTTGTAATATTTTTATTGGAAATATGCTTGTGTTTGGGATAGAAACTATGCTAGATTTCTTTTGCTTTGCAATATTGTTGTTGTCAATTTGGTTGTTTATGATAAAAGGAAATCTAGCAAGTGTTAGATTTCCATCACTTTGGCAATGTTATTGGAAATGTTGTGCTTGTGTTTGGGCTAGAAGTTGTGCTAGATTTCTTTTGCTATGCAATATTGTTTTTTTCAATTTGGTTGTTTATTATAGAAGGAAATCTAACACGTGTTAGATAAAAGGAAATCTAGCAAGTGTTAGATTTCCATCACATTGGCAATGTTATTGGAAATGTTGTGCTTGTGTTTAGGCTAGAAGTTGTGCTAGATTTCTTTTGCTATGCAATATTGTTTTTTTCAATTTGGTTGTTTATTATAGAAGGAAATCTAACACGTGTTAGATAAAAGGAAATCTAGCAAGTGTTAGATTTCCATCACTTTGGCAATGTTATTGGAAATGTTGTGCTTGTGTTTGGGCTAGAAGTTGTGCTAGATTTCTTTTGCTATGCAATATTGTTTTTTTCAATTTGGTTGTTTATTATAGAAGGAAATCTAACACGTGTTAGATCTCCTTCACCTTGGTAATGTGCTTTTTTTTGTGTTAGAAGGAAATATAGCATGCTATAGATTTCTTCTGGCATGAAATGTTGTTATTGGTAGTATGCTTGTATTTATGCTACATGTAAAGCTAGCATGTGTTAAATTTATTTTACCTTACAACGTTGTTATTGGAAATGTGATTGTGTTTGCGATAGAAGTTGTTGGATTTTGTTGGCTTTTGTTTGCCCTACAATGTTATTGTTGGCAATGTGCTTTTGTTTGTGCTAGAAGTAAATCAAGCATATGCTAGATATCTTCTACACAGCATTGTTATTTTTGGCAATGTGATTGTGTTTGTGCTACAATAAACTCTAGAATGTGTAAGATTTCTTTTACTTTGAAATGTTTTTGTGAGTAATATGCTTCTATTTATGTTAGAAGAAAATTTAGCATGTGGTGGATTTCCTTCACCTTAGAATATTGTTATTGGCAATGTGTTTGTGTTTGTGCTAGAAGGAAATCTAGCATGTGCTAGATTTATTTGACCATGTAATTTTGCTTCTAGCAATATGCTTATGTTTGTAGTAGAAGGAATGATATTGATTGTTAGCTTTCATTTGAGGAAACAATGTTTCATTACATACAATGACTACCATACTATTTTTATTTTTGTATCTATATTACTTTTTCATAAGTTGTGTGTTTTTGGGAAAATATAAAGTCACACTTTACATGGTTCATCCTTTTAATTACAAGTTACGATTTAATTGTTGTTACATAATTGATACAAGCTAGAATGGAAAGTATAATTTTGGCAAAAGGGGACTATGTTGATCTCCTTATTAATGATCAAGTCATTGGGCTAGGAAGGGTTGAATCTGCAGAGTTTGGAACTTATTATGTTGGAGAAAGGGTTAATGTTGGTTATGGTAAAATTTTGATAATTGATGTCATTCAACCACATTTGATTGATGATGATGTTAATGAAGGGGACATACATCCATGGAAGATTGTGGATTTGAGACACCACATAGGTAAATCAAAATATTGAAGCATGTGTTATATATTATTGATACTATAATAAATGTTTTATTTTGAGTAAATACTAACATTATTTACATTCGTTTATAGGTACAAATGTTTCTTCTACATTTTCTATTGGAGACAAGGTAAATCTTTTGCAACATGGAGTGAAGGTGGGTGAGGGCTCCATATTCAATACAGAGCGTGGGCATAAAGTGCATGGAAAGATGGTAAAGAAAGGATGCATAGTGGTTAAAATTGAAAAGGCATTAAAACATAATGCTCCTCTACCACATCCAATAGGATTTTAGCATACACTTAGGGGTGCATTAGAATCTTATGAAATTTGGCCAAAATTAGATTTGGAGCCTCACTGTCATGATCATGCCATAAATATTCCCCAAGATAGGGTTAAATTCATATCTGCAAAGGTTTCTCTTACACATGAATGCATGGGAACAAGCATGTGCATTGCCAAAGGAATGCTCGTTAATGTCCGCGAGGATGACAGTTTTGAGGGTGAAACACTAGGTGAAATGGATTTTGGTGTTTTTCTAGAAGAGATAGATGGAAATTGTGAGATATGCAGAATTGGGGATAAGTCTATACACAGTTTTGTAGATGGCCAATAAATAAGTTGGTCGACAACAAAGGTGTGATATTAAGGGTCAAGGAAAAGTTCAAGGAGCCACCCAAAGAAATGGTGATATGGGATGTTATAGAGTACACAAATCCCTTAAACAAATGGGATGAGTACCTTTGTAATGAAAAAGATATAAACTCAATTGATATGCATGTAACAAGGCCATATAAAAGGCTTAAACGAGTTATGGCTGCAAAAAAATTTGCAAAATGTCAAACAAAAATAGATGAAGAGAAAGAAATTCGACTTTTGGCAGTAGATGTATGTTGTAGAAAAGATTGTCTTCAACATGTGGATAGGAAGGCCATTGCAGGTGCTAGAAGGGGTATGAGACAAATAAATACAAATGGTATTAAAGAATTTGTCTTGAATTCACTCATGTCAAACACAGTCATGTCAAAGGGCCATGGCCATGCTATTGCTAGAAATGTAAAGGACATGAGATTTAATGGGAATATTATTTTTAAGAAAGCATGGTATAAGATACATAAAATTCCTCAAAGCACATTCTATAACTACCAGCATTATTTCCAACATGGATAGATCAAAGCTATTCATGGTAACACCAACACATGCAAAGCACAAGCTCACACAGTGGCAGCCATAGAAATATTGCACAAAATTGTAATGGATAATTCAGATTTTTCACCAAACCAAACACATCAAGTTGAAGAAGATGGAACATCTGCTCCTTTAAGACTGCTTCCTTCGACTTACACACAAAATTCTTTGTTAAAAGATATCAATGAGGCTCTTCGAAAGCTCAATCACCCATCAATATCACAGCCAAAAATGAGCAAGATCTGGAATACTAAGTTTCGAGATGTGGCATTTTCAAAGAAAACCAACTTTAGTAAATGCAGTGAATCTATTGTGTTGAAAGCACAAATGAAGTCAACAACTACAAAAGAGTTGGAAGAAAAGGCACGAGGTGGGTTGACGAAACATAACAAGATTGTTATGTGTGGAAGTTATTGCTACTATGCCCATAGAATTATGTCAGAGCGGTTTCCAAAGGAGTAATTGAGCATTATCCATGATAAAATGGACAAAACAAAGACTTCAATCCCAAGGCTACGTGTCAAATCAAAATCTATTATAGGAACAAATTTAGGTTTGTCATTGACAGGTATGCTTACACATGGGCACATGGCAGGAGGTTTTGGTCATTTCTCCTTACCATTTGTCCATATGGGATCACAATTTACTTTTACATCCCTTGCAAAGTGCTTAAGGGACCTTGAAGACCCACAAATGGATATGTATGGTGATCTACTTTATGAAAGTGGAATTTCAAGAAACCCACTTACAAATGCATTACTTGACAACTCTATTTACTCAAAATGTCAAGGGTACAAGGATGATTTTATATCTCATGGAAGTTCAAAAAGTCAAAATGTTGATTTAAACCTCTTCCTCCACATTTGTTTTTACAGTTGGACAATGCAGCAAGTGATAATAAGAATCCCTATCTTTTCATGTTTCTATCACTTTTAACTGCACTTGTTTTCTTCATCACTATTGAGGTTGGGTTCTTGCCTGTGGGGCACACTCATGAAGACATATATGGAACCTATGGAAGAATGTCTTCCAACCTAAAAAGTAAAGATATTTATTCTTTACCTGAAATGATGGATACATATCGCATAATTGAAGAAAATCAAGTGTTTCCACCTACACTTATTGACAAGGTCTATGACTTCAAAAGTTTCCTTAATGGATACATTAAGGAGGGAAAAATGCACTAGTTGGACATCTTAATGTCCAATACTTCCAATTTCTTATACTCAATGATGTTCCAGTACTAAGGTACAAAGAATCAATTAGAGCTATTGAGTGGTCAGAACCAGTTGAGTTATGGAATATAGATGATGAAGGTCGACCTATAATTCCCATAGGGAAGCCATCTTTTGTAGCTTCCAAATAGAATGATGTCTATTTAAAAGAACTAAAGGAAGGGATAACATCATACATAAAAATGTGGAAAGACACTATTGGGAATGAGGATTCACCAATTGTTACAGAGGAATGGAAAAATAAAGTAGTGTATTGGGAAAAAGTTCTTGATACATTAGACGGAATCTATAATGATCATAGAATAATAGATGGAAGTGATTCATCTTCTGAGGATTTCTGGCCCAAGACAAGGCACATTGTTGATGTTGATCGTAATGCACTCCAAGGAATCTCAAGTATTATGGATGGAGATTTTGATAATGTGATAGATGAACCAATATATGTTGGACCCAAATGCAACAAGCCAAAGCCAACATTCAATACGATGATTGATGTTGAGAAAGGAAAGATGTTGCTAGTTAGATCAGGAAATGAGGATGCAGGTGAGATGATTTGGATGGCAAAATCCATCTCAGATATCTTTAGGGATAATGAAAGTGAGAATCTTCATGTAAAAGTTGACTGGTGGAAGCCTATGTCAGGGAAATATAATGGAAAATTGTTAGAGCAATATTGGGTACCAAATCCTGATGACAAAGAACTTGACTCTATTCCAATTGATACCATAGTGTGGGAATGGATACCAAAGAAAGAACATTGCAAGAAGACCAAGATAAATAAATATGGTGTAGAAGCCATTCTTGATCTACTTGAGCAAATATCTTAAGAGTAGGTTTATAATGACTCATGAATGTAATTTTTTTTGAAGGATCTATTAATATACATTCAGACACACTTTTCCATATTTGTTGTATAAATATTCTCTTCATATTTTTTTTAGAGTTTTATATTATTTAATATTTCAATGTAATCATGTGTTATACAAATTACATGACAATGCCATAAAATATTTAAGTTTTCAAAGCTTTATTTGACCAACATGACTTCTCACCATATCTAATATGCATAATCAAATTCAATAATGCACCTAAAAACATCTTCTAAACTTGGTATATTAAAACAACAGTGGAGTACCTAATTAGTATTATATTTAATATAAACCATTTAAACACTTAATGAATAAATGCTAGACACTTGATATAATGTTTGAGGTGAGTTTTCCTTAAGTTTCCTTATTAGAATTGATATAAATCAAATTCACTATTTTGTTGCACTCTAATATATAAAAAAAAATATTTTGATCATCGAACAACACAACTAGAATTATAAAATATTTCCTCTTGTAGATTTTGAAGTTGTGCAAACATTATACTAGTATAATTAATTTGTACTCAACTTAGGAAAAGTAGTTAGTGTCAATTTAAAATGGTCAATAATAGTAAGAAAAACAATATTAATATATTGTTAAATAACTTTATAGGTAAGATTTATTCACGAGTCAAATTTAATACATAAATATAAATGTTAATGATAATAGAAATAATGTAAGGAATCTAAGTCCTAGATGAATGTTAATATGTTCTTTTCAATATAATATCCTTAAACATGATGGGGATAAAAACTAAACATTTGTAATAAATATCTTAGTCATTTTTCTCTCCTTCTTCTTGTATTTGAAAATAATCAAATTGTACTACTTTGTTACTATTCTAATTCATGATTGATTTTGATCATTAAAATGATTAGTAATTGAGACGAGAGGCTCATTTTACAGCCTAATATGGGGGGATGTGTAAGTTTGTCTGTTCGTCTGTGCCCCTTTAAAATAAAAATTATGTTCTAAATAGAAAAATATAAAAAAGAATATTTTGTAAAGTAATTAGAAGTAAAAAAAAATGTGTGAATTAGATGCTTAAATCTTATACTTTTCAAAAGTAACTATTTGAAGATTTATGTTAACTAATTTATGTCAATATCAACTTCATATATATCTATCTATATAAAAAAAAACTTTTTATGGTTAAAATTATTATTTGTTTGTATATATACTCTATTTAGCATTCAAAAATACAGTTTCAACAATTAAAAATAAAACATTGTATCTTTCACTCTAAAAATGTTTGCACTTGAAGAAATTTGATCCCTACATCTGCACTTAAAATGGATCTATGATGGTATATATTGGACACATTACTGTGATCATTTGTCATTAAATAACTTTATACTTAATAAATAGCTTGCATATTAATCTATTAGTCATTAAGTAAGTCTTAGCTAACTTCCTTTTTTACATAAAAGTACAAATAATAAATAAAAATAAATTATATTCAACATTTAATTTGATCCTAAAAAAATATTTTCTCTTTAACTCTAAAATGGTGCAAACTTCCTACAATAGTATGTAATGATGATGGTGATAATGATGATTATCATCCACTAAGACCAAATATGGTATATAAGAAGGTAAAAAGATATTACTAAAAGTTATTTTGAATTTTATTGTTATGCTAAAAAAGCATTAAAAGACCTGTTTCAAGATCATCATAGTTTTGTTTAGGTAAACAATCAAGAAGGTTGGTAGCGTCACAAATATTTTGAAATTTAATTCCAATATTTTAAATTGTGCCAACATTGTCTTAATAATAATCGTAGCTTAACATATACATGATATTTACTATATTGGATTATAATTAAATGGGTTAATAATAGTTACATACACATCATTATTTTCATAAAATAACCTTAACAAACTTATCTTTTTAATATAAACCATAAAAAATATTAAAATAGATAATGTAAGGAATCCAAGATTAATATGTGAAATATTTTCTTTTTTAAGTTTATATAAATTTGTTTTATAAAGTTTATCATGATAATTTTTACACAAAAAATGGTGAATATCTACATAAAAATTAGTGAACTAAGTGACTTTCTAATTCCTCATTTTGAAAAAATTTAATCTAGTTAAAGTTCTAAATAATGGTATATATTGGACACATTACTAAAAATTTCATTTGTCATTAAATAACTTTATACTTAATATATATCTTGCATATTAATCTATTATTCATAAAGCGAGCCTCAATCAACTTCTTTATTAACATAAACATACAAATAATAAATAAAAATAAATTATGCTACTACTCACATCCAACATTTAATTTGATCCTAAATTTATTTTTCTCTTCAACTCTAAAATGGTGCAAACTTCCTACAATAGTATGTAATTATGATGGTGATAATGATGATTATCATCCACTAAGACCAACTATGGTAAATAAGAAGATAAAAAGATATTATTAAAATTTATTTCGAATTTTATTGTTATGCTTAAAAAGCATTAAAAGAAGTGTTTCAAGATCATCATAATTTTGTTTCGTTAAACAATCAAGAATGTTGGCAGCGTCACAAATATTTTGAAATTTAATTCCAATACGAGTATAAACTGGATGATCTATGAGAGTGTTTTAATCTTCAACCATAATATAACTAGTGTTGCAAAGGTGATAGACTTTTAAATTGTGCCAACACTGCCTTAGCAATAATCGTGACTTAGCACATACATGATATTTACTATATCATATTATAATTAAATGGTTTAATATACGCATCATTATTTTCATAAAATAACCTTAACAAACTTACCTTTTACTATAAACCATAAAAAACATTAAAATAGATCATGTAAGGAATCCAAGATTAAAATGTGAAAGATTTTCTTTAGCAAGTTTATACAAAATTTTTTTATAAAGTTTATCATAATATTTTTTACACAAAAATGGTGAATATCTACATTAAAATTAGTGAACTAAGTGACTTTCTAATTCCCCATTTTGAAAAAACTTAATCTAATTAAAGTTATAAATTCTAGATCCATTGAATACTTCCATATTTAATGAAATATGTGTTGTAAAGCTAAGAAACGGAAAGGGAAGGCGTCCCAATCCAAATCTTCTCATGGTGGGAAGAAGGTTGACAAGTCGAAAGTGCGATGCTTTCACTGTCATGAAGTGGGCTATTATGCAATGAATTGTCCACAAAAGAGATCCAAGAAGGGTTCCTCCAAGGGATCTGATGGTGATGCATTATCCTCATAGTTTGAGCCGGATTTCTCTCTTATCGCATGCATGGTTCCATCCATGGTGGGATGTGTTTGGTACCTGGACAATGGAGCTTCTTTCCACATGTCAAGTGACAAGAATATTTTCAGTACATTGGAGGAGAAGGATCTCCAGATGCGGATCGAGATGGGCGATGATGGAAAGTATTATGTCTCAGGTGAAGGTACAGTTGTGTTTCAGAGGGAGCATGGTGCCCCTCTCACCCTATCTATTGTTAAGTATGTACCAGGTTTGAAAAAGAATCTTGTGTTTGTTGCTATGCTAGAAGATAAAGGATATGATGTAGTATTTAGTGAAGGAAAATTTTTCCTGAGGCATATCAGCATCGAATAGACCAAGCGAATTGGGATTCGAGTAAAGAATCTCTACAAGCTGGAGGTAGAAGACTGTGATGCACTAAGTTCCAAAGTAGAGGTGGTGCAAAGCCAAGATGTTGGCGAGTTGTGGCATAGAAGACTGGACCACCTCCATCATGGGGCTTTAAAGATCATGCAGCAAATTTCTACCGGCTTACCCAAGGGAAAACTGGAGCAAACAGATACATGCAAAGGATGCACCCTGGGTAAGTATGCAAAAGCTTCCTTTCAGGATCAGAATAGTAGAGTTGGAGCAATCCTGGAGCATGTTCACTCAGATGTATGTGGACCATTCTCTACAACCTCCATCGCTAAGAAAAGGTACTGTGTTATTTTTATTGATGATTTTTCTCATAGATGTTGGATGTACTTTATGCAAAAGAAGGATCAGCCCTTCTTGAGGTTTTGTGAGTTTAAAGCCTTGGCAAAGAAAGAATCTGGAAAGAAAGTAAAAGCCTTGCGTAGCGACAATGGTGGAGAGTATGTTTCCTAGTAGTTTAAAGACTTCTGTGTTGCAGAAGGAATTAAACAGGAACTGATGGCACCGCATAACCCACAACAGAATGGGGTGGTCAAAAGGAAGAACATATCTATTATGGGAGTAGCTCGAGTGATGTTGCATGACCAAGGCCTACCACTTCATCTTTGGGCTGAGGCATGCAATACAACAGTGTACCTTTAGAACAGAAGTCGTCATCGTATCTTGGGATGAAGACACCTATGGAGGATTTTTCGGGGAAGCGACCAGATGTGAGTCACTTCCACATTTTTGGATCATCAGTTTACTTTCATGTGACCAAAGATGCTTGAAAGAAGCTAGACCCAACAGCTGAGTTGGGGATACTTATGGGGTACACAGATACACCCCACAACTATCGTGTGTTTCTGCCTACCAGTCAGAGGACCATAGTGCGCAAGGATCTAAAGTTCGACGAGCAGAGAGCCATGCGGAGTGTCACTTGAGAGGGAGCTCAAGTTGCATGGAGATGAGGAAAATTTAGCTCCAAAGGAGGAGGAGCCTCCTGATGATGTGGATTAGCCACATGTAGAGGATCCAGTAGCGAAGACCATCACTCTTGGAGAGTCTTCCAGAGATGGGTGGAAACACTCGCGGGAAGCTGACAGATTGATGCTAGATGTGAGAGAGAATGCGGGGCAGCCATCCTCTCAGTGCAGACAGAGGATATCTCCCGAGAGATACACTGGCTACATGGCCCTAGTTGGGGAGTGTGTAGCGACCGAACCTTCTTCCTTTTAGGAGGCAGTGCAGCAACCAGTCTGGTTTGAAGCAATGGTAGAAGTGTACAATTCTATCATACGGAATAGTGTGTGGGATGTTTTCCCTAGACCTGGGGACAAGTCAGTGGTTAGTTCCCAATGGCTTTACAAGGTAAAGCAGGCAGTTGATGGTAGTGTTGAGAAACACAAGGTAAGGTTTGTTGCCCAAGGTTTCTCACAGGTTGAGGGGATCAACTACGATGAGACCTTTGCTCCCGTAGCAAGGTACTCATCTATCATATCGATGCTAGCTCTATCAGCTCCGATGGGTTGGAAGATCCATCAGATGGATTTGAAGACGGCGTTCCTTAATGGGGAGATTGAGGAAGAGGTATACATTGAGCAGCCCAAAGGATTTAAGACCTTCAATCGCGAGTCACATGTTTACCGACTCAAGCGAGCACTATATGGGTTGAAGCAAGCACCCCGTGCTTGGTATACTAGGATCGACAACTATTTCACCAGATTAGGCTTCACCAAGAGTGAATCAGATGCGAACCTTTACCACATCATGGTAGAAGGTAATCCATTGATTATTGTACTTTATGTTGATGATCTAATTTTGACAGGTGACGATCAGCTGATCAAATATTGCAAGGAGGACCTTGCAAGAGAGTTTGAGATCAAGGACATGGGCCTCATGCACTGCTTTCTAGGCATGGAAGTGTGGCAGAAATATGGGGAAGTATTTGTGTCTCAAGGGAAGTATGCCAATGAGATACTCAGGCGCTTTCACATGGAGAAGTGCAAACCCATGCAGACTCCTCTAGCTGGGAACTGGAGAAAGGAGGATGCTACTTCAGGTGAGGTAGTAGATGATACTGTTTATCGACAGCTAGTGGGTTCACTTATGTATTTGGTGAACACACGACCCAACTTGTGCTTTGCGGTGAACCAGCTGAGTCAAGTTATGGTTAAGCCTACCAAGATGTTTTGGAAGGTAGTGAAGCATGTGTTAAGATATCTCAGAGGCACTACATAGTATGGATTATGGTATAGACAGACAGAGGGAGTGAAGCTGCAAGGCTTCACAGATGCGGATTGGGCAGGTAGTCCATCAGATCGGAAGAGCACTTCTAGAGGAATCCTCAACCTTGGTTCAGCTGCAGTTTCTTGGTACAATAAGAAACAGAGATCAGTTGCACTTAGCTTAGCAGAGGCTGAATACATGGCTGCCAGTCAGGCAGCATGCAAGGCCATTTGGATGCGGAAGATTCTAGTGGGATTGTTTGGTCAGATGATGGATCCTATAGTGATATACTGTGATAATCAGAGTTGCATAAAACTCTCTCAGAATCCAGTGTTTCATGACAGGTCCAAGCATATAGATATCCATTACCATCATCTATGGAACTATGTGATTAAGAGGATCATGATGTTGCAGTATGTTTCGACCAAGGAGCAGGATGCAGATATTTTGATTAAGGCATTGTCAAAATGCAAGTTCGAGTTCCACAGAGACAGGATCGGGGTTATTGATAATCTCTTTCTTGTTGAGAGGGAGTGTTGAAATGTGCAACAAGAAATGCTAAAAATAGAAAATGCTAAAAATAGCATTGCTATAAATAGCATTTTAGCCATTGTGGATCTTAGCAACAACGGGTGAAAAGTGAAAGTGCTAAAAATTTTAGTCAGTCCCTGGACTAAACATAGGAAGTAAATACGAATTTGATGTTAACAACTGTTTGTAAATTGATTAATTAATTCATCTTGAGTTAATTAGTTAAGGAATTATGAACATGAAGTCTATGTGAGGACATGCAACAATTTCTCCTTTGATTGAGGGATTTATCCATCAGTTAAAGAGATAAGAGTGAGTTGTAATTAGTTGGCTCAGTTAACTGAGTCAAGTCTAGTTAGATTAATTTAACAGTTTGTTAAATTAATGAGAGTTCAGTTAGTTAATGCTTGCTTGCATGTAACTATTGTATTTCAGATAACTGAGTATTCACTCATGGATAACTCATGCATGTCAGTTCAGTCAAAGACCCATTTGCGATGAGATGGAGGGACAGTGTACTATTAGTTGCTAGGATATTCCTTGGTGAATATTGTTGGAAATAATACTGAGAGGGGGGGTGAATCAGTATTATCTAATTCTTTTAATAAATCTTCCTTATTTGTTCTTTGAATTAGTTTTGCATGTCAGTACCATAAAATAATGAGCATGAACAAAGAAAACAGATAGTCACACCAAAGAACACAAGATGTAAGGTGGAAACCCAATGTGGGTGAAAACCACCTGCTGCAATATGTCTCTATCTTCTTTCAAATTAGAAACTCCTTTTACAATGGTTTTGTACTGGTGCAGTCCTTTACCAGTACGCAGGCTGCAACCTGCAGAGAGCTACAACTCTCTCTCATTTTCCAGTCTCTCCTGGAAGGGAGCTACAACCCCCTACTTCTTTTCTTACAAGGACCACTTTTCATAAATTTTCAAACTGGATCCATAAGCATCGAATGATCATCAAGTATAAGAGAATCACCTAGTCAACTGTAGTAACCAGATCAACAATAATAGAACCAAACCCAGAACACAGCAATGATAAACAGAGATTTTAAGAGAAGTAAGCAGCTTCACCCATGTACTGCCTGCTTACAGTAAGCACCCTACTCAACTGCTCGCCTGCTTACGTACGCACCCTGCTCAACTACTCGCCTGCTTACGTACGCACCCTGCTCAACTGCTCGCCTGCTTACATACGCACTGTATCCATTGAACTGCCTGCGGACCTCCGCACCTGCAACCCTTCTGTGCCTGCGTACCGGCGCACCTGAAACACTTCGTTCCTGCGTATGTACGCACTTTTCTTTCACTGTACCTACGTACCTTCGGGCATAGATGATTTCAAGACTTCAGAAATAACCCAGACAGTCAGATCTACAGATCTGAACATGCGCCGAAGAGATCTCAATCCATCAGTAGATTCGCCTTATTTAGATCTAGACATTACTCCCAAGAGATCATAATATTTCAGATCTAGCCCTCATAAGATATTCAACACAAAACATGCTCAAGCCAAATGATCTCCTTTGCTAAAAATAGGAAAGCTCTTCCTTAAATCATGGATCAATACCACGGGTCGACACCATAATAACACAAAACCGTCGGCTAAATACCAAAGGTTAAACATA
Source organism: Pinus tabuliformis (assembly GCA_031772625.1). Classification (NCBI taxonomy): domain Eukaryota; kingdom Viridiplantae; phylum Streptophyta; class Pinopsida; order Pinales; family Pinaceae; genus Pinus; species Pinus tabuliformis. Next base: position 721,031,371 of record CM062817.1, on the reverse strand, counting down.
AGAAACCCCACGTGTGCTTTTCTCTGCCTTGAAATGTGTGCACTGGGGGTACGCACCTCCTGAACGGGATAACTGCGGGTATGTACGCACTTTATGTAACACCGACCTGCGTGTACGCACCTTATGTAAGGTGTACCTACGTACCCCTTATTTTCTTCAATATTTGATAGCTGATCATCAATCTCTGCTGCTGACTTGAAGTACTGTGATCTATCACCTGAATGGGTTGCCATCAAGGACAACACTTTAGCCATAATGCCAACAATCTCCCCCTTTGGACTTGATGGCAACCTCAAAACTTCAGCTTCATTCTCCCCCTTTGACATCAAGGGCAAAGGGTTATGCTCCCCCTAAGAACATGCTCCCCCTGAATATGAACCAGATCTGCAACGAAGAGCCATAATCCACCATGAAAGAGATAGAGACATATTGCAGCTACTTCCAAGATCTCCTTTTGCACATCCTCCATAATGCCAACAATGCATTATATGCTCCCCCTAAACCTGTACCCTCAATCAGAAGAGGTTCAGCAATAAGATGATGCATCAAAAACCCCCAGCTTTTGCCTGAGGTATTCAAAAGTGTCCCTGGGCAATGGTTTGGTGAGAATATCAACAACTTGTTCCTTAGAAGGAACATACTCCAACTTGACCTTCTGTTCAAGCACTTGTTCCCGGAGAAAATGGTAGTTGATTGGTATGTGCTTGGTTTTTGAATGCATAACAGGATTCTTTGAGATGCTGATTGCACTTGTGTTATCACATAAGATGGGGATTGGTGGTGTACAAGTGATTTGAAAATCCTGCAAAGTCTGCATCATCCAAAGGAGTTGGGTGCAACAAGATGCAGCAACAACATATTCCGCTTCAGCTGTAGACAAGGCAATCAAACTCTGTTTCTTGCTGAACCAAGATACCAGTCTGGAACCCATAAAGAACGCACCACCACTTGTGCTTTTCCTGTCATCCACGCTTCCGGCCCAATATGAATCTGTATAAGCATGAAGTGTAAGATCTGTATCTCTAGGATACCATAAGCCATAATTTTGAGTCCCTTGAAGATATTTGAAAATTCTCTTCACTGCCTGAAGATGAGTCTCCTTCGGATTTGCTTGAAATCTTCCAACTATTCCAACTGCATGCATGATGTCCGGTCGGGTACCTGTCAAATAAAGTAAACTTCCAATCATAGATCTGTAGGTTGGTTGATGTACTGCTGCAGATTCATCATTTGCACTGAGGCTACATCCTGTGACCATGGGTGTACATACTGGTTTTGCATCTTCCATACCATATTTCTTCAAAATCTGTTTGAGATACTTGGTTTGAGATAAAAAGATTCCTCCTTCTTTTTGTTGGATTTGTAAACCAAGGAAATATGTCAGTTCTCCTAGCAAGGACATTTCAAATTCTTTCTGCATGACCAAGGCAAAGCTTTGACTCATAGCTTCTTCATTGCTCCCAAAAATAATGTCATCTACATACACAACAAGTATTAGCAATTTGTCATTTTCAACTTTTATATAAAGATTGCTATCTGCTGATCCTTTTGAAAAACCTTGTTGATGAAGATATTTGTCCAAACGGTAGTACCAAGCCCTTGGAGCTTGTTTGAGACCATAGAGAGCCTTTTTCAATCTGCATACAAGATTTGGATCATTTCCAAGAATGAACCCATCTGGCTGTTCAATGTATACTTCTTCTTCCAAGTCTCCATTCAGAAAGGCTGATTTCACGTCCATTTGAAATACTTTGAAGTTTTGAAAACTTGAGAGAGCGAGGAACATTCGGATGGCCTCAAGTCTTGCAACAGGAGCAAAGGTTTCTTCAAAGTCTATTCCTTCTTGCTGTGCATACCCTTTACAAACAAGTCTGGCTTTGTTTCTAATTACCTCTCCATTTTCATTCAATTTATTTTTGAAGACCCATTTTGTTCCGATAACATTCTTATCCTTTGGTCTAGGAACTAGCTCCCAAGTGTTGTTCTTTTCGATCTGCTCAAGTTCTTTATCCATTGCTTTCACCCAACATTCATCTTTGCATGCCTCTTTCACATTTTGTGGTTCAGTAGAGGAGAGTAATGCCAAATAGCTTGAAGCTTCTGCAACTGTTCTTCTTGTTTGTACACCTGCTTCTTTCTGCCCCATAATCTGAGATTCTGGATGATTCTTCTGAACATATCTGGATGGAGTCTTTTCTTCTATTATTGTTTGCTCCTCTGGTTCTTCTTGAGGTTCTTCTTGAGGTTCTTCTTCTTCATCATTCTGTCGTTGGGGGTATCCTTCATCTTCTTCGATGTCTTCATGATGTACTTTCCTAGGAATGTATCCCTTCTCATCAACCACTACATCAATGCTGTCAACAATTCTACCAAGTCTTTTATTGTAGCATTTGTATGCTTTGCTATGTGGAGAGTAACCAAGAAGAATGCCTTCATCTGCTCTAGGTTCAAGTTTTCCAAGCTGCTCATCAGTATTCTTGATATAGCATTTGCTCCCAAAGATTTTGAAGTGCTTTACCGAAGGAGTCCTACCACTCCAGAGCTCATGAGGAGTTTGAGTGCTGTTCACCCGGACATTTGTTTTGTTGAGAATAACAACCGCAGCATGTGCAGCTTCACCCCAGAAAGTTGCGGGAGTTCCTGAATCATCAAGCATAGCACGAGCCATTTGTTCGACTGTTCTGTTCATTCTTTCCACAACTCCATTTTGCTGAGGGGTTCTTGCTGTAGAGAATTCTCTTCTTATCCCATGTTCTTCACAGAAATCGAAAAATTCATTTGAAGTAAATTCCCCACCTCTGTCGGATCTGAGGCACTTAATTTTGTGACCTGATTCATTTTCAACCAAGGCTTTGAAGGATTTGAATTTTTTGAATGCTTCATCTTTGTGCTTCATAATTCCTAACCAAACAAACCTGGAGAAATCGTCAATGAATAATATCAAGTATTCTTCTCCTCGAGGTGTTCTTTTCCTGAAAGGACCGCATGTATATGTATGTACTAGCTCAAGAGGCCTGCTAGCTGAACCTTCTTTCTCTGGAAAGTTAGTTCTGGTTTGTTTTCCAAACTAACATGATTTGCATATGGTGTTGTCAGGAATTTTGATATCTGGAAGATCGCGAACTGCCTGATATTTGCATGCTTTCCTTATTTGTGAAAAGCTTAGATGTCCCAACCTCCGATGCCATAACCAGTGCTCATCATCCTTGCTTAGATAGCATTGTTGTTGTCCTTCTTCAAATATGTACAGATTATTTGGAGTTCTTTTGCCTTTGATAATTGTTTTACCTGTATCAAGATCACGAACAAGACATCCATTTGATCTGAATATAACCTCGGTTCTTTGATCACACATCTGGCTGACACTTAGAAGATTATGCTTCAATCCATCAACATACAAAACATTTCCAGCCTTGACCTTTTCTTTTAACTGAGCAATGCCTTTTCCTTTTATAGTTGCAGGAGTATCATTTCCAAAGGAGACTTTCTTTCCTTTTTCTAGAGCAGAATATGACTCAAGTTTTTCTTTATCACCTGTCATATGCTTCGAACATCCACTGTCAATGTACCATAGATTTTCCTGTCCCTCTGCATAAAATGCTATCCCACATCTTTCTGTTTGTGGTTCCTTTATTCTCCATGTTTTGGTGCTTGAGGCTTGTTCCTTTTTCTGCTGAAACCTGCTCCTGCATTCAGAGTCTTCATGACCAAAGTTATTGCAAATAGAACATTCAACTTCATTTTCAAGAACCGAAAAGTTGTTATAGGTCCTTTTTGTAATCCCGGTCATACTTCTTTGTTTTTGAGCTTCCCTAGTCATGATTGTTTTATATGCAACACATTGAGCTGCTTTGTGACCAAAGTTATGGCAAGAAAAGCATTGTCCATTGAAGAAACTTCTGCGGTTATCGAATCTACCAGCCAATTGATTGTAATTTCTATTGTCATCTATTCTTGAACCAAATTGAGAAGATTTTACCTATGGCTGGTTGTAGCTTTTGTTCACCCTTAAGATGGATTGCCCCTGATAGTTTCTGTTTGTAATTCGTCCCTGCTTTACCTGATGATCTTCATTGTGCTTTTGCTCATTTCTTCTTGCTGCATCAAGATAACTTTTTGAGGTGGATGCTTGAGAAGTTTCTCCATTATAGCCCAGACCTGTCTTGTTTAGTGGAGACCGCTACACATTGATAATCTCATCCAAAGTTTCAGATCCTTTGACAAACTTGAGATTAATAGCTTTTGTTTTCTCAATCTCTTTTCTAAGACCAACAATTTCACCTTCTAATTTTTCAAGATGTTTTTCCTTTTCATCAATTTGAAATTGTAGAGTATCAATGATCATGTTCTTTTCTTCTATACATCTCTTGAGTCTAGTAATTTCATCATAAAGGTTATCCACATCTATAGCATCCATATAATCATCATCTTCAAATGCCATTAACAACTTATATTCATTACCTTGTTCATCTTCATCACTGTTTGATAGACCATCACTATCTTCATGAGTGAAGTAGCTTTTCTTATTTGCATTCTGTTTCTTGTTCCATCTAGCAGGTTCCTTTCCTTTATCTTTATAAGGACATTTTGCAGCATAATGACCTACTCTTCCACAAGCAAAGCATTTAAAAGGTAACTTACCTCTGAACCTTCCAGAACCCCTTTGAAGGTTTCTAACAAAATTTGATTCTTCTTCCTCTTCTTCTGGGACGTGGCTTGCTTCATAATAATCTCCTTTGCCTGATGCCTTGAAAGCAGCTTCTCTTCTGTCTGATGGACCTCCCTTTCTCATTTCATAAGCAGTTAGAATTCCATGTAGCTTAGACATAGTAAGAATTCGTAGATTTTCCTTTTCTTCTATTGCAGATACTTTATATTCAAACTTGGGGGACAATGATCTTAGAACCTTTTCAACCACAATAGCCTCTTTTATTTCTTCACCCAAATTTTTCATACAATTAACAACCTCATCTACCTGAAGAAAATAGTTAGCCACACTTTCATCATTATACATTTTGAGAGTCTCATACTGAATTCTGAGAGTTTGAAGTTTAGCACGCTTTACCTGTTCATCTCCTTCATAGCTCGTGACGATTTTGTCCCATATCTCTTTTGCGGATTTATAGTGCATTACCTTCATGAATTCTGATTGAGATATACATCCTAATAGAGTACTGACTGCTTTCGCATTTGTTTCATACTTCTTTTTCTCAGTTGCATCTGTAGGATTAGCTGAAGGAAAAGCGTAGCCTGTCTCTACGATGTCCCAAACTTCTGTACCAAGAGATTGAAGATAGGCAGTAACTCTTACCTTCCAATAATTGAAGTTTGTCCCATCAAAAACTGGTGGCCTGATTGATGCTTCTCTCTCGTAGTTGCTCATGATGAACGATCTACCTTCAAGCGATCAAGCTTCTCTGAAGGACCTACTCTGATACCAATTGTTGGAAATAATACTGAGAGGGGGGGTGAATCAGTATTATCTAATTCTTTTAATAAATCTTCCTTATTTGTTCTTTGAATTAGTTTTGCATGTCAGTACCATAAAATAATGAGCATGAACAAAGAAAACAGATAGTCACACCAAAGAACACAAGATGTAAGGTGGAAACCCAATGTGGGTGAAAACCACCTGCTGCAATATGTCTCTATCTTCTTTCAAATTAGAAACTCCTTTTACAATGGTTTTGTACTGGTGCAGTCCTTTACCAGTACGCAGGCTGCAACCTGCAGAGAGCTACAACTCTCTCTCGTTTTCCAGTCTCTCCTGGAAGGGAGCTACAACCCCCTACTTCTTTTCTTACAAGGACTGTTACACTAAAAAATGTCACCATGGCTATTTACAGTTAGTATGGCTCTATCAACAGTCATGCTATCCTCCTGGGCAAGTCTTATGCCTCTGCTCTCCATGTCAAACTCCAAAAAGAGAGAAAGTCTTTATAAATGTATTTATCTCTGGGTACGCAGGTTCTCTCAACCTTGCCTGCGGGTACGCACCCAATGTTCACAAAAGCTATGTCTTTGTACGCTCTGTATGTAAAGGGGCAGGTGCGTCCCCCTGTAAAGGTCAAAATGCGCAAGTTTCATCTTTAAAAAGTTACTTGTGGTCATTTCTAGAGCATTCTAGAAGGTTGTTCGACGTGTATTGAGCGCCTCCAGATGGTTCATGTACCCCTACCAAAGAGGAACTTATCCCATCAATAAGGGAGCTATCCCATCCAAAGAGGGGATTATCCCATTGATGGTGGACCTGATTAACTTCCTCTTGAGCACTATAAATACAGGCATTGGGCCAGAAGGAGGAGAGGTTGGAAGCTAAACATTTCTAAGGGTAGATGCTGCTGGAATTAGGACTCCCATTTAGAAGCTTGTGAGGAGAGATTGCCATCTTTGCTTGTTCTATTTGGAAGTGGGTGAGCTTTGTCAAAGTAAAGGAGAACTCTTGATGGACCCTGGGAGGGACTTGCACAACACCAAGGCTCAGGTTGTAATTGTTCCTTTTGTTTCCTATTAATGCAAATGAGTCCATTCTTCTCAATAACTTGTTATTTATGAGTTGTTTCATGTACTCCTTGGTCTATGTGTTAAATATGTTTTATTCTATGAGATTATCAAGTGCTATTTAATCATTTGATTGTTAGTGGATGCAGGTTTCAAAGTGAAGGAGGAGCTCATCCGGATCAGCGGAGCTGGACTGCTACAACAGCATTGGATTACAGGTAGGATCTAAACACTTGATTTCTTATATAGTGAATGCATATTTAGAGAAGGATTGCTCTTGTTTGTCTTGTTTGTCACTAGAGAGTCTTAGGCTCCTAGGGAGGTTGGTTGTGTCCGCACTATCGACTCTTTCCGCCTGACAAATTGGCGACTCCACTGGGGACTCCATTGATGTGAAAGTCTTTTCCTTTGTATGCAACTTTGATCTGAGAAAAGTCATTTATTTTCTGGTTTTTGGCTCTGTGACTTTGTTTTTGGGTGGGTTAGCTTAGGGTTAGATTGAATTTAGTTTTTCTTGAATTTTCCAGTAGGACGCACCCTCTGAGTATTGCACAGTGCGTTCCTGTACGCACTGTCGCTGTGTGCACAGAGCAGGCCCGCACCTGTCTTAACGGGTTGCCTGCGTCCCCTGCTAAAATTTAAGAAAATTCCATTTTTTGCATTTTTGCTCTTAGATTTTGCTTTTTCTTAGTTTTTACTACCCAGATCCATTAGTCTCTTGTCAAAGATCTTCACCTGAACTTGTTTCGATAGCATTGAGTGTTTTAGTGGATTTCATAGAAGTTTAAGCCCTAGGGTTTGATTTTTGAGTAGGTCTTGTAGTGACTTTGGCGGTAGAAGTTGTCAAGCCTTAGATCTCTCTGGTTTTGTCAGCCTTCTTAGAAGTCAGACCTGTCATAAAGTCTACCTGTGAGAGCAACTTACCTTTGAGTGGTCTCTTTGGCAAATTTCGAAGTACTTGTTGATTGAGTATTGAATTCCATTTTACAAAAAGAACAAAAAGATTTGAGTTTTGTTTTGACTGGTCTTTTGATTCTGCATTAGCTGGTCCTTCACTTGATTTTGGTCAAGTAAAACAACCTAGAATCATTCTTGTAGGCTTTCGCCTCGTTAGGTTTGCTTAGAGTAAATTTCTTTTTGATTTGCTTGTGAGTCAAGTTTTCATAGATTTTATAGCTTTTGAGATTGATTTTCGTTAAAATAGATTTATATGCTTTATTAAATAAGAGAAAATACAAAAACATCTCCTTTGAAAAGTTTTGTTTCAAATAGCTTTGAAGAGTTTTGAAAGAAAAAGAGTTTTTCGTGCACGTAAGGAGTGGTCATGTTTGTATGCTTGAAAAGATAAAGAGAATTGTTTCTTTGATTGTCTTTACTAAGAAAGTTGTTTTCTATAAAATTTGCATTTCTCAACTCTCTTAGTTAGGAATTTCATTGAAAGAAAAAAATAGCGTAAATCATCTTAGGTGCATCTTTGTAGTGGTTTGAGTCGAGTCTACACACCATTGGTTTCACTTCCGCTACCTTTTGTCTTTAAGAAAAACCATAAAATTAACGCTTAAAGTAAAATCAACGTAGTAACTTTTATTTACTAGGGCTCTGAAACACCAATTTAGATCAGGCTAGTGTCTTGGAGTAGGAGAGTAATTAACTCTCCAAGACAACAAAACCAAACAAGTAGCTTATCTTGTGATAGAATAAATCCAATTGTCTCATTTGTACTTTGGGAAAGCTCCTCTTAAAGGAGAAGCACGAGCTCGTGTCCGAACCAGTGAGGGGATCAATCCTCCCTCGTTGGGAACGACGCCAGACACACACGTATTACAAACGGTAAACCTCGGATTAACCATTGTCGAGGAGCCAGGGGTCACTTGTCGGTAAACCTTGGATTATTGTCAAGGAACCGGCAAGGGGATTGAGCTTGATACTCTGCCCTTGCGTGCTGTCGGAGTGTAGACTGTTCCCCCAGGTGCATTTGTTGCGGTTGGTAACCTTAGTGACCATTATCTTTAGGATTCTACCGAGGTGACGGTGGAGGGAAGATCCCACTGTACCTGGAGCAGACGTCGGCTAGACTCACTTGGATTTTCTGGGGGGTTCACTTCACTCGAGACGGTTAAAGTGGAGGAACTTGTGCCGGTCTATTCATTAAGCAGGTTGCCGGGGTAACTGTTCCACCCGCCACTTCTGTACTGAATCCGGCGATGTTGGGTTTCATCTCCAACTAGCGTTTTCGGTCTGGAAGGCTACTGTTTGTGCTTGGTTTGACGCCCTAGATTCTTTAGGCGTGTGATTCAAATTTGTTTGGTTCTTTAGAGACTTTAGGTGGTTTGATTTGAGATTTTACTTTGTTTTCGTGTGTAGTAGTTAAAAGTTTTTAGCTGTGGCGGAATTACCGAGACAGTCCCGTAGACTTCGGGGCCAATCTCCTGAAGTTGTTTCTGTGGCCGAATTGTTGAGAAGATCCCGTAGACTTCGGGGTGAACCTCCTCGAGACGACCCCAGTAATCTAGAAGGTTTAAAGGTCCTTGTAACTCCTCCTAGTGGCAGTAGAGTAGGTTCACCTGAAGAAGGAGAATCTTCCTTGGTAGTCCATTCAGATTACCAAGGCTAGAGACAGGTTATAATCCCGAAGCTGTTACAGTTTCTGAGCTTGTTGGTAGTTTTTCGTCTGCTAGTGATACAGGCGAAGAACCTGAAATATCTGAACCTGTTACTCCGACTTCTAGTGTTCCAGATTCACCAAGAGTAGAACGAGTTATCACCGAAAATCTTCCTACTGGTCTGATTGCTATCGAAGAACTTGCTCCAGAGGAAGAAATAGGCGTCTCTAACCTTGAAGATCAACTTACTATTGATCTCAGGGAGCGTGAATCTATCTTTTACAGTCCTCCTAGAAGTACTACTTGGTACCTTTCGTTAACCAATTATTTAGACAACTCAGGGGTAGGTTTTTCTACACCTCGTACTCCTTTTCCACTTGGAGGTATTTATACTCCTGTAAATATGTCTGGTCAGTCGTCCGTGTTTACTCAAACTCCTGAATCTTTCTTACACGGCGGTCCTTCTGTTCCTACTAGGTATCAATCACTTTCTGGTACCTTTGCGGGGGCATCTCCTCAACCCGTTGATCATGGGTTATTAGCTGGAAACAATGGTAATATACCATTGGGTGTAGGAGACATTTACATGATGTCAGGTTCAGTTCCCGTTTCCCAACCTCAAGGTGGCCAATTACCGCCTGGGGGGCAGCCTCAGTTAACGCCTGGGGGGCAACCTCAAGGTACACAAATCGTGTCTGGGGGGCAACCTCAAAGTCAGTATGTACCTATGGTGCAATACATGCCTCAAGGTCAACCCCAGCCTCAATATGTACCCCAGGGTCAACCTCAGTATCAATATTTACCTCAAGGGTATCAACCTCAAGGGTATCAACCCCAAGGGTATCAACCTCAAGGGTATCAACCTCAAGGTCAAGGTCAACCCCAGTATCCGTATTTACCTCAAGGTTATCAACCTCAAGGTCAATACTCAAGTCAAGGTTATCAACCACCTCAAGGTCAGTCATATGTTCAAGGTATGGGAACTGCACCTTTCAATTATCAATCCTATCCTCAATCCGGTTATGGATCTCAGTATCCTCAACCTGTTACGGGTCAATACCCCAGAATGTTAGTGTGGGATCCATCACAGGGTCAACAGGTGTTGCAGCCAAGTTTACAGTTGGTACCTCAAGCTGGACAACCCGTAGTTTCTGGTCCACCCCAGCAACCGCAACCTGTCCAGTCAAATGTTCAAACTTCTGTAACTTCGGTAGTTACTCAGCCGCCAATTGCACCTAGTACTCCATCTCAAACGGCTGCTGCAACTACCGCTACATCTGCCGCACTTACTTCTGGAGTATCGACAGCTCCAGTTTCTACTGTCTCTGCAACCACTCCTCAGACATCTTTACCGTTGTCTGGATCTACGATTCAAACCACGGTCCAGATGCCTACAGGTCAGCCTGGTATAAGTACGGTTGTCACTACTCAACCTCAATTTGTTCAACAACCGTACCAGGGACAGTACCAACATGGGCAAGCTGTCCAACAGCCGGTTTACCAGTATCAACCGTATCCTGGGTACACTTATCAACAACCTCAACAATCCCAGTACGGTCCGGTTAATCCTGGTTTTCCAGGAGGATATAATATCCCTAATGCGACTCCTGTTCCTAGTTATCCTGGATATCCTCCTCCTGGGACTGGTCTTGTGACCCAGAGTTTTAGAGATCCTAACCGGCAGTTACCGTTTATCGCAACTTTGGATTTACCAGACTTGACGCGCCTAACGAACGATCCAATTCAATATCTTCCGTTCTGGTCGCCAATGCCAAATAAGTTGCCCAGTGATATACCCAAGTTCGAAGGTAAGTCTGGAGAGGATCCGTCCAATCATGTGATGACTTACCACCTCTGGTGTGCTTCAAATTCTATCTCGGATGATTCGATCCGCTTACGTCTTTTCCAGCGTACACTCATTGGTCTCGCGGCCAAGTGGTACATTGAGTTGCCACGGGCCTCTTTTTACAATTTCAGCCAGTTAGCTACCTCGTTCTTAACTCACTTTCAGTTGCCGGTCAGATACGATAATGGCACGGAGTTATTAACTTCACTAAAACAATCGACGTCCACGTATATTTCTGATCACATTCATGAGTGGAGACGTCGAAGAAGACTAGTGAAAGTTTTTATCCTGGACCAAATCTTAGCTGAATGGTTTGTTAAATCATTATTACCGAAGATTACTGAAGATGTAGCTAAGGCCGGAGTAGTTACTGAGGAGCAAGTCATTGCTCAGGCGCAATACCTTGACTTAGTTTATACTCAGTCGGGTACGTTACACGAGAAGATTCCAGATCTTCCAAAATCGAATCAAATCGCTGCTGCTCCTTCGGGATCTCATGCCGCTGATGGTATGATTGGTATCGTGAATACAAAGAGTAAGAAGAAGTCTTCCAAGGCTTCAACTACTCCTATAATCACTTTGCCCGATTCCCCGACAGGAGAGTCTTCTCCTGAACTTTCCGCCGATATTCACGCTGTAGAGTCATCTACGGCCAAATCAAAAAACGGTGGAAAGAAGAAAGGAAAGAAGAAGGCTAAAGCAGACAAGGCTCCGAAGGAGAAAACGGAAAAGTCAGAAACCAATGACGAAAAGCGCAAACCTCGATATCCTTGTCTTATTTGTGAAGAGGATCATTTTACGAGAGATTGCCCTCATCGGGCCGAGGTTGTGAAAATAGTCAAAGGTTCTCCCACTCCTGCTGTGTTAAAAGATCCATTTCCAAAGCAGGAGAGTAAGATGATAGGTTCTTCCTCGACTGCCAGTGAAGAACCCATTTTGATGATGTCTCATGTGAGGATTGCGACTCGATCGCAAGATTATGGTAGTAAGGCTCCTGTTGATGGTAAGGAAGCAGAATCTTCTCATTCTATTCCATCAACCTCAGCTCCTGGTTCCGATCCACTACAGATCGAGAAACCTAACCCGGACTTAGTAATCAAACCGCCCGCCAAGGGTGTACTTCGAAGGTCTGCTTTCAATCCACATGCGAGAGCAGCCCAGAATTACAACATTGTTGAGGACTTAGCTGTTTCACCCTCAGCAATGTCGGCTTTAGAAGTGCTGCAATCATGCCCAGCACAACGAAAATTACTTTTGTCGGCTATCGGAGCTGTTGATGTTCAGGACCCGAACCTGATAATCTTCGATCTAGAAAATAGTACACCGCGTCTACCCCATCAAATGGCTTTCCAAATTCCAGTGATAGTCAAAAACAGGCCTATTCATCGGACTGTGATTGATGAGGGAGCTTCTACGTGTATTATGTCGATTCAATGTTGGAGATCGCTTGGTTCTCCTTCGTTGAACCAATCCCCGACCATCCTTAAGGCCTTTGATGGCCGTGGGTTCCGTCCGTTTGGTATTCTACAGGAATTGCCTATAGGGGTAGAAGGTAAAACCGTTAGTCTGGATGTGGAGGTGGTTGATGCCCCTCTAGACTACAACCTTCTTTTGGGTCGAAGTTGGTCATATGCTATGACAGCGGTCGTTTCATCGGTCTTCAGAGTAATTAAGTTTCCACATAACGGTAAGATCGTGACGATTGATCAGCTGACATACTTTTCATCCGACCCAGCCTCTTCAGAGAGTATCCAGCATGTCGGTAAGACGACAATCCCTTATAGGGACGTTGGCGTAGGTTTAGTTAAAGATTCCGGTTTACTGGGAACTTTTCCTTTCCCTCCAATCAACGCAGACCCTTCATTTGCATCAATTCATATGATTACATCAGACAACATTATTTATGATGATCCTTGGATTGTCCCATCTGAATCTGAGATAGACTCATTCGGTGATGCTATGCCTTTGAGTCCATATGAAATTGCTTATGAAGCTGTCATGTCTTTTACCGACTCGCGTTCAACCGAGCTCGACCAAATGAATGTGGTCAGTGAAGAATCACTTTTCACATCAACCTTAGAACGGATAGCGTTTCCCGAAGTCGTGTCATCTGACGAGCAACTTCGCGAAATCCTAAGTGTAGACGATCTACCATGGGAAGATCTTCATCACAGATCTTCATTTTTACCTAAGGATGATGTTTTTGAAAATGATTTTTCATCTATCTTTACCGCTGAATATGTCAAAGACGCTCAGAATCCAACGAAACATTCTGATTCAGAGTTGAATTTAGGGAATATTTCTCGCACTATTCCCATTGATATTTCAGTGAAGCCCGGAATTGAGGAAAACATTCATATAGGTGCCTCATGTACAGAAGATGAAATCCAAACTTACAAGGCCCTATTCCAAGAATTCCGCGATGTGTTTGCCTGGTCTTACGAGGAAATGCCGGGAATCGATCCTGCCATTGTTGTTCATGAAATAAAGACCTACCCGGACGCTAAACCCGTCCGGCAACGGTTGCGTCAGATTCACCCTCGAAAAGCGGCTGCAATTAAAGCAGAAGTCGAAAAGCTGTTGAAAGCAGGTTTCATTTATCCGATCCCGTTAACGGATTGGGTATCGAATATTGTTCCGGTCAACAAGAAACAAGGAACAATAAGAATCTGTATCGACTATAGGGATATAAATCGAGCTTGTCCAAAAGACAACTATCCTACGCCTTATATCGATCAAATTATTGATGATTGTGCCGGAAGTGAAATGTTTTCCTTCATGGATGGTTTTTCGGGCTATAATCAAATCAATATTCTACCTGCCGACCAACCAAAAACGGCATTCATTTGTCCATGGGGGACATTTGCTTATTGCAAATTACCTTTTGGAGTTAAGAATGCCGGGGCCACTTTTCAACGGGCGATGTCTTACGCATTTCATGACATCAAGCACATTGTGCAACCGTACCTCGATGATTTGCCTGCTCATTCTTTACATCGAGCTGATCACCTTGTCCACTTACGAGCAATCTTTATGAGGTGTAGGCATTATCGAATTCGGTTGAATCCCCACAAGTGTGTGTTCTGTATAGAGACGGGTCGATTGCTGGGATTTGTTGTTTCAAAAGCCGGCATTCGCGTCGATCCCTCGAAGGTCGAAGCTATCATCAAATTGCCTCCTCCTTCGAGTTTGCGCCAACTCCAAAGTTTGCAAGGGAAAGCAAACTTTTTACGCCGATTCATTCCAAACTACGCCGAGGTCACTAAAGGTTTTACACGGTTGTTGAAACAGAACGCTCAATTCTTTTGGGATGAGATTGCCCAACAATCTTTTGATGCACTTAAACACGCGTTGACCCATGCACCGTTGTTGCATCCTCCCAACTACAACCAGGACTACTTCTTATACCTCGCAGCTTCGCATTCCACTATTGGAATGGTGTTAGTTCAAGAAGATGAATTCGGAGCGGAACATGTGATATATTATCTTAGTAGGACATTAAACCCCACTGAGCTAAAATATTCGCATGTGGAGAAATTGGCCCTGGCAGCCGTTCAAGCTGTCCAGCGTTTTCGTCACTACATTCTTCTCCGTAAAACTACAGTCATTTCGGATTGCAACCCTATGATTTATATTTTGACAAAACAACTGCTAGGGGGCAAGTACTCTAAATGGATCGTTATCCTGCAAGAGTTCGACTTGGAGTTTGAGAAGTCCAAGTCTAAGAAATCCTTAGTTTTTGCGGAATTGATGTGTGATTTCCCGCATGCTGACACAGAAACTGTGGCAGAGGAGTCCATTGCGGACGAATCTTTGTTTCTTATCAGTACTTTAGATCCGTGGTACGGGGATATAATCATCTATCTCCAAACCCAAACCTTTCGGCCTGAAGCTTCAAAGTCGGAACGTCGAAAAATTCGGTTTCAATCCCAGCAATACAAGATTATTGGAGATACACTTTATCGCCGGGGGGCAGACTTAGTTTTTCGACGTTGTTTAACTCACGAAGAGGCTGAGAGGGTTTTGAATGATTGTCACTCTGGAGCATGTGGCGGTCATATGTCTGGGTATGCCACAGCTCAGAAGGTGTTGCGCGCTGGCTATTTCTGGCCGTCCATGTTTAAAGATTGTATCATTGCAGTCCGGAAGTGCCACAACTGTCAAGTGTTTGATCGCAAGATGCGCGCACCACCTGCTCCTCTCCACCCTATAATTGTCGTTGGTCCATTCGCCAAATGGGGTATCGATTTTATTACTTGTAACCCTCACTCGGCCGGGGGGCATGCGTATATCATCCTCGCGGTTGATTATTTTACTAAATGGGCCGAGGCGATGCCTACATTCGACGCAAGCGGCAAAACAGCTGCAGTTTTCGTATTCAATCATATTATAACTAGGTTTGGTGTCCCACAAGCAATCATTACTGACCATGGGAGCCATTTTCGAAACATCATGATGACTGAGCTTACAAGCCAGCTTGGTTTGCGCCACGATAGCTCTACTCCTTATTATCCGCAAGCCAACGGTTTGGTTGAGTCTATCAACAAAGTTCTGGTTATCATGATCCGACGAACCATTGGTATTCATCGGTCGAATTGGCACAACATGTTATTTTCAGCGCTATGGGCATACCGAACCTCAGTGAAAACTTCAACAGGGTTCACTCCTTTCCAGCTAGTTTATGGCTTGGAAGCTGTGTTACCCATTGAATGCGAAATCCCATCACTTCAAATGGCTGTCGAATTACTTCCAGCTACTTCCGAAGAGGAGAAGCGTTTATTATACTTAGCTAAATTAGATGAGACTCGACGTGACGCTGCATTGGCAATCGAGACTCACGCGAAGCGAATGAAAGCTCAGTATGATAGAAATGTGACCCCTCGAAGTTTTTCGGAGGGAGACCTAGTGCTATTATATGATCAAGCTAACGATAAGCTAGGTGCTAGAAAATTCGTTCCTATGTGGCATGGACCCTACATTGTAAAGCGAAAGCTAGCAAAAGGGGCTTATGAGCTAGTAGATTTTGATGGGGACTCTTTGGGTAAACCCAGAAATGGACTTTACCTAAAGAGGTATTATGCTTAAATGCTGGGTATGGAGAATTTTAGTTAGGTTAGGTTTTCTTTCTAGCTAGTATGTTTGTTAGTTTAGTCAGTGTGCTTAGCTTAGAAGGTGTGTTTTTCGTCGTTATTCTGGCTTATCTTGGTTTTACTCTTGATATTGCAGATGTCGACGCCTCTCCAAACATACATTGGATTTGCTGATGGTGCTTGTCGTAGTACACGGAATATCTCTTCCGCAGCTTGGGTTATCTATTCGCCCTCTGACGAGTTAGTTTCTATGCATGGGGTAAGCCTCGGTCAAACGACGAACAACATTGCAGAATACAGTGCAGTGGTTGAATTATTATCTGAATCTATTTCATTTGGAATTCGACGTTTGATAGTGAGGTTAGATTCTGAACTTGTTGTATTACAGCTTAATAGAGTATATGCCATTAGAAATCCTGTGTTATTAAGGTTGTTTTTGAGAGTGCGTCTCTTGGAACGTGAATTTGATTACATTGAATATCAGCATATTCCAAGGTCTTTAAATACATTAGCAGATGCAATTGCTTCTCGAATGTTGGACAGACATTTACGATAATCATGCAAGTAAATTTAAAAACATTTCATCACATATGTTAAACAAGATAAGCCGGTAATAATGATATATATATAGATAGGAGTGTGTCAAAAAATATACATCGTCTTCGATCATAGGTTGAAAAACACCTTATGATCGGCAAAAATGATAAGTACAAAAAGCCAAAAATGTCATATGTGTCTACAAAAGTGACTAGCCAATCACTGGTGGTGCTCTCTATACGAAACCACTGCCCGCGCTACCCTACACAAGAACCTCCTAAAAGGTCCTGGAACTGCGACCACATAGCGCTGAAGTCGAATGGGAATGTCATCTATGGTGTTCTCTGGTATATCCACCGTCAGACGCTCTAGATCCTGTTCCAGCTCGGCTAAGGTCTCTGCAGCCGCATCCTGTGGGGGTGGTGCTGGTACAGCTGGTACTCTCCTCTCAAAAGGCCGGAGGTTGGCTGGGCGCTGTGGACCAACATCTGCATTTTGAAAATTTTTACTGTCAGTTTTGAGACGATATATAAAAAAAAAAAAAAAAAAAATATAATTTAAAACTTGTGAAAAATAAAGTACCTCTGTCGTCCCATTGTTCTCCCTGTGGAAGAACCATGTCCGGATCACCTCGAAAATCTACTCCGGCATACGGAAAGTCCTGAATAGCAAAGACCTGGTCCTCTAACCAGTGAAAATAACCATCAGGGAATCGAACAACTGTCGCGCCCTCGTCAGGATGCCGGGCCATCACCGTAACCCATCGTATCAGCTTTGGCTCCCGAGGACCCAAGATATCAACAGTGAGTTGCTGAGGGATCAGCATCGGAACTCTCTCTAAGGCAAAGCTCACAACTAGAGGCCCATATCCAAAGGTCTTTAGTTGTCCGTTCTTTGCCCTAGTCAGTTGGCCCTTCATATTGGCCGACACAGCATCGCACCAGTTGAAGATGGTGCCTCGGAAACAGTCAATCGCCATCCGCATTTGGGACCCGGTGGCAATATGTAAAGCGGCTGCACCGCAAATTCTGGTAACCGTGAAAGCTATAACTTTGAGTTCACGCCGAGAGATGTATTTGATTTCTACGCCTTTCGCATGGTTTTGATTGGGTATGCACCAGTCTGCCCGGAGACTAGCAAGGGATTGGCCACCCGGCCTAGTCCCGGCTAGATTGAGTTGCTCGCCCCTATTTGGCAAGCCAGTGAGAAAGTATATGTCAGAGGGCTCTATCTCGAGCTGGTGCCCTCCGATGTAAAAGCATTGCTCATGAATGTTCCATCTCTCAACCAGCCACTCCAAGAATCTCACCTGAGCCCTCATGCCAGGTATGGCCCAGTATTTATATAGTCCGCATGATTTTAGGGCATCAATGGAAGGTTGGTGATTAATTGCGGCTAAATCAACGTCCTCGTGCTCTCTTTCTCTCCAATCCAACATGGTGAGTGCCCTACACACCAAGAAATAAAGGTTAGAATTAATTTGGGAAATTTCAAATGGTTATTTTTGGGGTTTGGGGTTTCAACTTCCGCCCTTCGCGGGGGACGCACCCCGCGTTTAGGACACAGAGCGTCGGGACGCAGCTGGCCTGAAGGTGGGCTGCGTACCCCGACCTTTTTCCTGTGTAGGAAAAGTTCGGGGGACGCAGGTCACCCTTAGGGCACCTGCGTACCCTGCAGAGCGAATTTTAAAACCTAAAACCCCCCAAAAACCAAAACTAAAACCTAAAACAAAATTTTAATCGAATGAAATTGAAGAGGAGGATGTTGTGAAATACCTGGAAGAGACGGCGTTCGATTCTGACGGTCGGATTCTCTGCAATGACCACGGGAAGTTTCTTGCCAAAAGCCCTTTTCTCAACCTCAACAGTAAAATGGTAAAAATGACATGGTAAAAAGTCTTTTTATAGGTTTTTTGGATGAATGAATGCTAGGTTTGTTTATTTTTCACCATGGAAGGATATTTTTCAATGTATTTTTGCCTATCTTAAACAGGTATGAGTAATGTGTCGTTTTTATGCAGGACAAAGGGATTTTGAGGGAAATTGTCATTTTTCACGAACCAAAATATCAGAGTCATCTTTTAAGCCCTTTTCTGACTCCTAAAATATGAAAAGATTGCCGAGCGTTTCTTTTACACTCGTTAAAATGGAATTAAAAGACGGTCCCCTTATAGCTCTTTTCTGACCGTAAAATCAGGAAAAGATTGCCGGGTTTTTGTCGTTTCAAACTCAATACTGGAAATAAAACGACGTGTCCTTGATCGCTTTTTACTTTTCAGGTCAGTGGCACTAATTATGAAAGTACTCCTTGGTCGCAAGATCAAGCGGTTCCCCCAGGTATTATTTTATACTTTTTCAGGCTTGAGGGACACAAATCTACGAAAAAGTTCAACTTGGAGTCTTCTTAAGTTTTTCAGACTCTCTAAAATTGAAAAACGCCGAGTTTCTCCTATACTGGGCTCGTTAAACATTTCACAGTAAAGGACCTGTTCAATTACAAACAGGAACGAACCACTCCTTCCTAGGGTTCGAATCAAAACTAGGTTGGACTCATCCGAAGGATGAGCTTATAATCAAGCATATGTTATCCTCCTCAAGCTTGTTAAAAATAAAGAGGTACTTGCCAGAAATGGTGGGGGAAAAGAGAGAAGAATGAGCCTATTTGTTATCTTTTGTCTCAGAAGAAACTTTATTACCACTCTTGGACACGACACTTTTCATTCACCTGGGTTGGGAAATCCTTTACATCACAGTTGATCAAACCACTTTGAAATTCTTCAGCCGGGTTCCGGGGATTAACTTTGAGTCACTCATCACCAAGCCATCTGTCGTGTCGTTATGTGTTCAAGAGGTCTGCAAACAAAACTTTCATCTGCAAAATACTTGTCATCCATTTGACCATCCCTGAGTCAGTCCTTACAGCAACATTTCTACAACTTGAACAATGATTTCGTGTTGTGGGCTTGCCTGCAACGGGTCGCTTTCTATCGACATCAGCACATTATCTAGAGAGATGACTTAGAAATCGTCAGTACCTTGAAGTCTTCATGCATCAATGGCAGGTTTCTCGCCTTTGACGTCAGTCTACATCATTGACTCTCGATCGAAGGATTCCGTGAAATGTTCGACATCAATTCATTCATTCACATCTCATGGATTGTACTGGGTACTTTGGGAACCATTGACATTACTGATGGTCTCTCTCACACTTGTTAACAGTTTACATCATCGACTGGTAATCAAGTGGTTTCTACCATGTTCGACATCAACTCATTTATTCGCATGGCTAGAATTGTACCAATTCGGGAAGCAGAAATGAAGACCCTGGATCTAGTTTCCACCATCCAGGTTGCGAGGAGTTTTGTATTCATTATCTAAGTAGACTAATCATAAACAGATGGCTGCGCCCATACTGTGTCTACAAAAGTCTATGATTATGATGTACTGCAAGATCATTCCTGTATCAGAGTAGTTAGTCTGTTAGTTAAAGTTTTGATCTGAGTATGGGAATGCCTACCTCAGTAATGATATAATCTTATACATGTATTTTGTGTTGAAAATTGCAGGTTCTGACCAGGCTCTCCACGAGATAATCCTTGAAATGATAAAGCGCTTCACCCTTCCTAGATAATACAAAACCCTAATCTATTACAGGCTTCGCACTTTAGGGGGCAATCTGTTACACTAAAAAATGTCACCATGGCTATTTACAGTTAGTATGGCTCTATCAACAGTCATGCTATCCTCTTGGGCAAGTCTTATGCCTCTACTCTCCATGTCAAACTCCAAAAAGAGAGAAAGTCTTTATAAATGTATTTATCTCTGGGTACGCAGGTTCTCTCAACCTTGCCTGCGGGTACGCACCCAATGTTCACAAAAGCTGCGTCCTTGTACGCTCTGTATGTAAAGGGGCAGGTGCGTCCCCCTGTAAAGGTCAAAATGCGCAAGTTTCATCTTTAAAAAGTTACTTGTGGTCATTTCTAGAGCATTCTAGAAGGTTGTTCGACGTGTATTGAGCGCCTCCAGATGGTTCATGTACCCCTACCAAAGAGGAACTTATCCCATCAATGAGGGAGCTATCCCATCCAAAGAGGGGATTATCCCATTGATGGTGGACCTGATTAACTTCCTCTTGAGCACTATAAATACAGGCATTGGGCCAGAAGGAGGAGAGGTTGGAAGCTAAACATTTCTAAGGGTAGATGCTGCTGGAATTAGGACTCCCATTTAGAAGCTTGTGAGGAGAGATTGCCATCTTTGCTTGTTCTATTTGGAAGTGGGTGAGCTTTGTCAAAGTAAAGGAGAACTCTTGATGGACCCTGGGAGGGACTTGCACAACACCAAGGCTCAGGTTGTAATTGTTCCTTTTGTTTCCTATTAATGCAAATGAGTCCATTCTTCTCAATAACTTGTTATTTATGAGTTGTTTCATGTACTCCTTGGTCTATGTGTTAAATATGTTTTATTCTATGAGATTATCAAGTGCTATTTAATCGTTTGATTGTTAGTGGATGCAGGTTTCAAAGTGAAGGAGGAGCTCATCCGGATCAGCGGAGCTGGACTGCTACAACAGCGTTGGATTACAGGTAGGATCTAAACACTTGATTTCTTATATAGTGAATGCATATTTAGAGAAGGATTGCTCTTGTTTGTCTTGTTTGTCATTAGAGAGTCTTAGGCTCCTAGGGAGGTTGGTTGTGTCCGCACTATCGACTCTTTCCGCCTGACAAGGACCACTTTTCATAAATTTTCAAACTGGATCCATAAGCATCGAATGATCATCAAGTATAAGAGAATCACCTAGTCAACTGTAGTAACCAGATCAACAATAATAGAACCAAACCCAGAACACAGCAATGATAAACAGAGATTTTAAGAGAAGTAAGCAGCTTCACCCATGTACTGCCTGCTTACAGTAAGCACCCTGCTCAACTGCTCGCCTGCTTACGTACGCACCCTGCTCAACTGTTCGCCTGCTTACGTACGCACCCTACTCAACTGCTCGCCTGCTTACATACGCACTGTATCCATTGAACTGCCTGCGGACCTCCGCACCTGCAACCCTTCTGTGCCTGCGTACCGGCGCACCTGAAACGCTTCGTTCCTGCGTATGTATGCACTTTTCTTTCACTGTACCTGCGTACCTTCGGGCATAGATGATTTCAAGACTTCAGAAATAACCCAGACAGTCAGATCTACAGATCTAAACATGCGCCGAAGAGATCTCAATCCATCAGTAGATTCGCCTTATTTAGATCTAGACATTACTCCCAAGAGATCATAATATTTCAGTTCTAGCCCTCATAAGATATTCAACACAAAACATGCTCAAGCCAAATGATCTCCTTTGCTTTATATAGGAAAGCTCTTCCTTAAATCATGGATCAATACCACGGGCCGACACCATAATAACACAAAACCGTCGGCTAAATACCAAAGGTTAAACATAAGAAACCCCACGTGTGCTTTTCTCTGCCTTGAAATGTGTGCACTGGGGGTACGCACCTCCTGAACGGGATAACTGCGGGTATGTACGCACTTTATGTAACACCGACCTGCGTGTACGCACCTTATGTAAGGTGTACCTGCGTACCCCTTATTTTCTTCAATATTTGATAGCTGATCATCAATCTCTGCTGCTGACTTGAAGTACTGTGATCTATCACCTGAATGGGTTGCCATCAAGGACAACACTTTAGCCATAATGCCAACAAATATTCCTTGCATGGAGAAGGAATATTATTCCTTAAGGATTGTGCAGTTGGATCAAAGGTTACAGTGAGTGTGATGAGGCCAATTCACACATGTGACATCATTGGACCCAATCAAAACTGCACAAGGAAATAGGAGGCTTGGAGGGCTTGAGGAAGATATATTCTATGTCTATTCAGACTATGAGCTGTATTGTTTGATTGCAGAGAGAGAAAGATAGCTTGAGAGCTGATTCTTTTTGTAACTTGAACAAGATTTCCACTTGTATGATAATACAGAGTTGGGGTTTTAGACTGGTGCTTTCCCCAGTGTTATATCTTCTGTGTTATGGTTGATTACTTCTCATTCTCAGTTATATTTGTTCTTCGTTGATGATGCTCATATCTATTTAAGCTTCCGCAAAGTTTATGGTAGAAGTAGATCTCGTATTATGCTTTAGGACATTGCATATATTAGGTGACCTACAGTGAAAATTCTACAAATGGTACTTAATGGGTATGTGCTTGGTTTTGGAGTGCATGACAAGATTTTTTGAAATATTGATGGCACTTGTATTATCACATAAAATGGAGATGGGTGGAGAACATGTGATTTGAATATCTTGCAATGTTTGCATCATCCAGAGTAGTTCTATGCAGCAATATGTGACAGCCACATATTCCGCTTCAACTGTAGATAAGGCAACCGAACTTTGTTTCTTGCTAAACCAAGATACTAACCATGATCCCATATAGAATGCACCTCCACTGGTGCTTTTATGATCATCAACATTTCCTGCCCAATCTCCATCTATATATGCATGAAGAGTAAGATCTGTATATTTAGGATACCATAGACCAAAGTCTTGAGTTCCTTGAAGATATATGAATATTATTTTTACAGCCTGAAGATAGTGATTCCTTTGGATTTTCTTGGAATCTTCCAACAATTCCTACTACATGCATGATATCAAGTCTGGTACCTGTTAGATAGAGTAGACTTCCAATCATAGATCTGTATGCTGGTTGATTCACTGTAAGTGGTTCATCATTAGAACTGAGACTGCATCCTATTACCATTGGAGTACACACTGTTTTATAATCTTCCATTCCATACTTCTTCAGAATTTTCTTGAGATATTTAGTTTGTGAAAGAAAAATACCGTCTTTTGTTTGTTGTACTTGTAGACCAAGAAAATAAGTAAGTTCACCAAGTAAGGACATTTCAAATTCTTGTTGCATAAACGAAGCAAAGCTCTGACTCATAGATTCTCCATTGCTGCCAAAGATGATATCGTCAACATAAACAATAATAATTAGTAGTTTATCGTTCTCAATCTTGTTGTATAAGTTGTTGTCCACAGATCCTTTTGTGAACCCTTGTTTTTGAAGATATTTGTCAAGGCGATAATACCAAGCCCTTGGAGCTTGCTTCAGCCCATAAAGAGCCTTTTTTAGCTTTCATACAAGCTATGCCTCATTTCCTGGAACGAATCCTTCTGGTTGTTCAAAATAGACTTCTTCTTCTAACTCTCCATTAAGAAATACAGATTTTACATCCATTTTATACACTTTGAATTTCTGAAAACTTGAAAGAGAAAGAAACATTCTTATGGCTTCAAGTCTGGCAACAAGTGCAAATGTTTCTTCAAAGTCTATACCTTCCTTTTGAGAATACACTTTACATACAAGTATTGCTTTGTTTCTAATAACCTCTCCATTTTCATTCAATTTATTCTTGAATATCCATTTTGTTCCTATAAAATTTTTATCAAGAGGTCTAGGAACTAGTTCCCAAGTATCATTCTTTTCAATTTGGTCAAGTTCTTCATTCATTTCCTTAACCCAACATTCATCTTTGCTAGATTCATTAACATTTTGTGGTTCTATGGAGGACAGTAATGCTAGATAACTGGAAGTTCCTACAAGAGTTCTTCTTGTCTGTACTCCAGACCCGTTTTCTCCTAGAATTTGAGATTCTAGATGATTATTTTGAACATACCTGGATGGGGTCTTTTCCCTTTCAGTTGTACCTTCTTCTGATGCTTCATTGGTTTCTTCCTCTATATCATTTTGATTTGATACAGGAAAGCATTCACCTTCTTCCTCATTGTCATCATCCTTTGTTTGTTCCAAATTTATGCATGCTTCATCAATTACTACATCAATGCATTCAAAAATTTCTGAAGTCTCTTGTTATAACATTTGTATCCTTTACTTCTAGATGAATAACCAAGAAGAATTCCTTCGTCTGTTATCGGTTCAAACTTACCAATTTTTTCATCAGTATTTTTGATAAAACATTTTCTTCCAAAAACTCTAAAGTGCTTTACAGTAGGAGGCTTACCATACCAAAGTTCATGTGGAGTTTGATCACTATTTACCCGAATATTAGCTTTGTTGAGAATAGTCACAACAGTAAATGAAACTTCACCCTAGAAGGTGGCAAGAGTTCTAGATTCATCAATCATAACTCGAGCCATGTGTTGAAATGTTCTGTTCATTCTTTCCACTACGCCATTTTGTTGAGGAGTTCTGGCAATAGAGAACTGTTTTTTTATTTTCACAAAAAAATAAAAAAAAATAAAATAAAAAAAATATTCATATGATATGAATTCTCCCCCTCGATCAGATCTGGGACATTTGATTTTTCGATCTAATTCATTTTAAACTAAAGCTTTGAAGGCTTTAAACTTTTCAAATGCTTCATCTTTATGCTTCAGTATACCTATCCAAAACATTCTAGAGAAATCATCAATGAATAAAATAAAGTATTCTTCTCCACGAGGTGACTTTTCCTTGTTGGTCCACACAAATCAGTATGAATGAGTTCAAGAGGCTTACTTGCTGATCCTTATTTTTCACTGAAATGAACTCTGGTTTTCTTACCGATTTGACATGGTTTGTATATGGTATTTTCTGGGATGCTGATATCTGGAAGATCATGAACTGCCTTGAGCCTACATGCTTTTCTTATTTGAGAAAAGCTTAGATACCCCAATCTTCTGTGCCATAACCAATTTTCATCTATTTTTATTGGATAGCATTGTTTTTGTCCTCCTTTCAGTATTTATATATTGTTTGGATTTCTTGTACCTTAGATTACAGTCTTTCCTGTATCAAGCTCACGAACCACACATCCATTTGATCGAAACACAACTTCATTTCCTTGATCACACATTTGATTGACACTCAACAAGTTATGTTTTAAACCATCAACATACATGACATTTCCAGCTTTAACCTTTTCTTTCAAATAACCTTTACCTTTAATGACAGCTGGTGTGTCATTTCCAAAGGAGACATTCTTTTCCTTTTCTACAACATTATATGAATGAAGTTTATCTTTATTACTTGTCATGTGTTTAAAGCATCCGTTGTCAATGTACCACTGATTTTCGTGTCCTTCTGCAAACAGAGCTATGCTACATCTTTCTAATTGAAATTCCTTCTTTCTCCATACCCTGGAATTTGTTGATGTTTTCTCCTTTTGGAGCATTGGCCAAAATCTGCTCCTACATTTAGATTCTTCATGACCAAAGGTATTACAAGATGAACATTAAATTTCATCTTCAAGAGGAGAAAAGTTATTATAAGAACTTTTCTTGATTCCTGTTATGCTCCTTTGATTTCGTGTTTCTCTAGTCATGATAGTTTTGTAAAAAACACATTGAGCAACCTTATGCCCAAAGTTATGGCATGAAAAGCATTGTCCATTAAAGAAGTTTTTGTGATCATAGAACCTTTTGGTATTGTTTACCTTTTGGTTGATGCTTCTATTGATGTTCATCCTTGGATTAAATTGAGCATGATTTACCTGATGAGTACTTTTAGGCTTTTGCTCATGATTGACATATTGTTCACTGGTCTTTTCTACATCAAGATAGCTTCTGGTGGAGGCTAATGGATTTTGTGATTGGGATGATTCTTCAGTATATCCAAGACCTGTCTTTATAAGAGGAGAATGATGAACCTTGATGATTTCATTTAGAGTTTATGATCCTTTAGCAAATCTAAGATTAAGAGATTTTGTCTTCTCATGATCTTTTCTTAGACCCACAACTTCACATTCTAGTTTTTCATTGTGATTTTCTCTTTCAGTGAGCTAATGTGTCAACGTCTATGATCATATTCTTTTCTTCTAGACAGATTTGAGTTTAGTGATTTCTTCAAGAAAGTCTTCCTCTTCTTAGGCATCCAAAAAATCATCATTGTCATAAGCCATGAGTAGTTTATAATCTTGTTCAGTTTCATCTTCATCACTATTAGATAGCCCATCACTATCTTCATGAGTATAGTAACTTCTTCTATTAACAACTTGTTTTCTATAGCCTTTTGCAGATTCCTTTCCTCTTTCATGATTATATTTATGAGGACATTTTGCAGCATAATGGCCAAATCTACCACAAGCAAAGCATTTGAATGGTAGCTTACCTATGAATCTTTTGGAGCCCCGTTGAAGCTTCTTGACAAAGTTTACCTCATATTCTTCTTCTGAAATATATCTTGATTCATTGTGCTCTTCCTTTTCTTTTCCTTTAGCTAAAGATTTGAAAGCGACTTCTCTCATATCTAATGGACCTCCTTTCCTCATTTCAAAGGCATTTAGAATTCCATGAAGTTGAACCACAGTAATAGATTGAAGATCCTGCTTTTCTTATATGGAAGATACTTTTGACTCAAATTTAGAAGACAAGGATCTCAAAATTTTCTCTACTAAAGTAGCCTCCTTTATCTCTTCACCCATATTCTTCATACAATTAACAATCTCAACTACACGCAAAAAGTAACTAGAAATAATTTCATCACTATGCATCTTAAGCGTGTCATACTGAATTCTGAGGGTTTGGAGCTTAACATGTTTTACCTGGGAGTCTCCTTCGTAGCTTTGAATGATCTTTTCCCATATCTCTTTGGTTGTCTTGAGTTGCATGACTTTGACGAATTTTGATTCTAACACACTTCCCAATAAAGTATTGACTGCTTTGGCATTCATTTCGTATAACTTCTTACCTACTGTATTTGTAGATATTGCTACTGGAAATTGGTATCCTTCTTCCACAATTTCCCAAACACCGGCTCCAAGCGACTGAATATAAGTTGTAGTTCTTATTTTCCAATATACCAAGTTGTTCCCATTGAAGATTGGTGGTTTGATAGAACCCATGCCTCCGTGATTGTTCATCTTGAAAGATCTCCCTTCAAGCAATCCAGCTTCTTCTAAAGGACCTACTCTGATACCAATTTTTGGAAATAATACTAAGAGGGGGGGAGGGGTGAATCAGTATTACAATTCAATAATCTTTCATTTCCCAATCAGATTTATGTACGCTACTTCAGTGAACTGAACTTGCGTGTGCATGCTACTGTGATTAAAGAAATCAGCGTATACCTAGAGAACTTATGATTTAGTTATTTATGATGTGTTGATCTTTAATCAGTGCATCAGTATCTTATTATATAGTAACTATGTGTAGTAATAGCATAATAAACCATCACACATAAGCAACACACATGAACACCAAGATTTAAGGTGGAAACCTAATGTGGGAGAAAAACCACCTGCTGCTATCATCTCTATCTTCTTAATATAAATAAAATTGGTTTAAAATCTTTTACTAGTACAGACTCATACCAGTACGCAAGCACCCACCTACAGAAGGCTACAACCTTCTCTCATTTTCTAGCTTCTACTGAAAGGGAGCTACAACCCCCTAGCTCTCGTACTAGCTTATATGTTTACTAGTACATAGGAGTTGGCCTACATAAGGCTATGACCTTCTCTCTTCCTCCAGGGACCACGCTTCATTAATTTTCATACTGGATGCTCCTGGTACACAACAACACAATATGAAGGCCTTGTTTCATCAAATTTTCACACTGTACCCATCAAAAACTTTCAAGCTCAAACTCTATAATAATAACTACATCAACTAACAACCATTGAATCTGAATAGTCATATCACTGTCACGAGAACACTATGCTGATTCCAAAACCTGCATCATCATCCAGAATCAACTGCAACCTCAAAAATAATACATCATAATGTATATGCTACTTTAATGAACCCAACCTGCATATATACGCTATTGCCTGTAACAAAACCTCCGTATACCTCCAAACTACTGAATCATACAAACTTCTTAATCAAATATGCACCGACTAGTAATATTCTAAACATCTACTATCAATTTACAGAGATCCAGACAGTCAGCAGCAACGATAGCCCTTCTCACTTAATCAATCAATCAATCAGATACAAAATCCTTTTCCATTCAGTTTTACTTTCAGATCTAAGAAGACTTCATTGACAAACAACAGTAAAACAGTTGCACTGATCAGATAGATCAATCATTTCTAAATAAAAGGTTTTTCTTTTTCATATGCTACTTGGAAGAGTCAAACCTACATGTATATGTGCCTTTACAAAGGCAAACCAACGTATAGACCTGCAAATATTAACTTACAACTTTGCTGCTATTCCAGACTTCAAACATACCCAAATCATGACATTTAAAGAATAAAACATGCATAAGCAGTTAGATCTAGCCCAACCAATATTAGATCATAAAATGATAAGTCATTTCAGGTTTCATGATCCTAATCCAAGATTGTATCCAAGGTGTACACAATATTTTAGATCATGTCATAATCATAACCCCTGAAACATAAAATATACTTCAGATAGAAGTATTCTGAGAAACTCTTTCACTTACCCACTTGGTCCTTTGATCTTCTCCTCCTTATATAGTTTTTGGCCTTCCTCAATACCTCGAACCAAAACAAAATACTTAGAGCCTATGGTATTCTTGGACGGGATCAAATAAACATTACTCTGCTCAATATTGTGGGCTAATACCATGGTATTGACCCTTGGTATTCTTTAATCCTAAATTTCCTTGATTTTCCAACCCATACGCACTTTTCCTCTTGTGAAAGTGTGTGCATACGTATACGCCATTTTTGTTCTGCGAACCAATGTGTATACACTACTTGGATAAGGTGAACCTACATATACAGCTTAAACTGACTTAAAACATCCTTTTTCTTCAACTTCTTGATTCTGATTTGTATTCCTTTGTTCCAACTTCCTATTCTTCTGTACCATTGACTAGTTACCTCTGAATTGACCTGTTACACTATGAGTTTCCTTTTGTCAAATCTAAGCTGACCTGTGAGTGAGTTTCCATCAAGGACATCTGTTGGGCATGGAATCCCAACACATCATGTTTTGGGGCTCAAAGCCCAAGTTTTGAGTATTATTGTTGTAAAAACTCCGCGAATTGCGGATGCGGAGCGCAAATTGTATGTTAGAGCCATAGGGTTATCCGCCCTAAGTTTTGAATGTAGTGTCAGCCTACCCATGGTCCGCAGACCATGGGATTGTATAAATAGAGCAAGGTTCTAAGTTGTAAATATAACTAAGGATAGATAGAAAAACAAATGGAGTTTAGAAGATAACAAGCATAGAGCAAAAGTCTAAGTGCTTTGGGCCGTAGTAGTAGGAAGAGGCTCTGCAGCTAAGTGCATAGGGGCCTAGTAGAGTCCGCAGCTGAGTGCGCGGACCCCTATAGCTAAGTGCACAGGGCGGAGTTGAGTCTGTAACCAAGAAAGAAGAATAATAAAGAGAAGTTTGATTCTAAATCTTGTGTATCTGTTTTGAGTTATTATATGGTTGATATCTTTTGCAATTATATTGTTTTCTTTATCGCGTGCACTGATATGAACGGTGACACTGTTAAGTATAACTAAACCCATGCAGATAAGCTAAGTGAACAACTAACATTGGGTTAATAATAACGGATTGGGTACTTACGTGGATCGAACCTCGAGTAAGGCTGCGCGAAGGCAACAACACAGGCTGCAAGGTACTGATAGGTGCACGTAGCGACGTGCGTGCAGGGTTAAACCGCGGACCAGCGAAAAATCATCATACATCTCTAGGGTGCGGAAACTTAGTTCTAGCACCCTCCCATACTACTTCGGGTGAGACCTCAGTCCGCGCTTCGCGGACTATTGCCGAAAGGGCCAGTAGTACCAGGATTTGTTTGGCTAAATCACCTTTGGACTTGGGTCTAGCCCCAACAAGCCAACAAATGGTTCCATTGCCGAGGCTGGGATCTACGTAAGGGATGTCTGATGTCGTGTCACTGGAATGCAACAAAGAAAGAAATTGAAGGGTGGTTGGGCAAGAAGATTCACGAGTTCACGGCGCAGGAAAACAGGAATCCGTGAGTATCTAAGGAACAGAGGCTGGAGCGCTACCTATATACGGAAATACATGAAATTTGGTTTGCATCCTTTCATTCTAAGCTGTATGAGTGGATCGCAAAGCTAGCAGACAGTTAGGGAAGGTGTAGGCTCGAAAAACTAATCGTGTGGACTCTAGAACTAGTGCGCAGACTAGAAGCATCAGAAGATAAGATTGCGCGAGCTGTGGACCATTACTCGATCAAATTATAGGATGATTTATCACTAAGTTCACGGTAGACACGACTGTCAGCTACAGTGAGGTAGAACAACGCTTCCTCAAAGGGTCGCAAGGTAAGTATATTAAATCTTTGAATACCTGGATTAAGATGTTATTGTGCAAAAATCAGGTTATGCGAATAAATTAATGTTTGGGACTACACGAAGTGGGAAGATATATAGAAACAGAAGTAGTGAAGAGTTAGAAACTAGTCCCTTAATTTCACCCTCGCGGGAAAGCAAGGAAGAGCTCACGAAAGTTTCTCCGAGAAGCATGGTCAGTTTGATAAGGTAGCGAGTTCCATGCTTGCCACCTCCACCTACACTGCCACCCATCTCACTCTCTTCACCTTCATCTCCACCCACCCCACCTCCACCACCACCACAGTTTAGTCTGGCGAGTGCGATCAAATTGTTGGTATTCAGAGGAGTAGGGAATGAAGATCCGGACCAATTCTGGTTCATTGTAAGGGCGGTATGGGAAGCACAAGGAGTCATGGATGACAATATAAAGAAGGCTATGCTGGTAAGAGCGTTGCAGGATCACGCATTAACATGGTATATTAAGCATTCTAATGACCATCCAAATGTAGGAATCGCAGAAATCCAGGTCACGCTGAACAGGGAATTTAGTAGGCCAAAGTCAGAGATACAATCAATTATCAGGCTTAAGGAGATCGCGATGCTCCCAGGTGAGACCCCTTAGGATCTAGACTAGAGGCTGAAAAGTTTGATTCGCGAAGCCAACATGACTTTGATGGATGGACATCACCACGCCTAGTTTGTAGCATCATTAACACCACATTTAAGGATGACATTGTCACAACAAAAGCTTTCCACCCAGGCCGAAGCCTTGGAGATGGAAATGAGATTGCATGAGATGCCTATATAAGATCTTGGTCTGGGAGTCAAACAAATCCACATGCAATTGCAAAATTTGTGTCTAGAAATGCAGAGTTTGAAACAGAATAGGACACTTCAGCTAGAGGTGCGTGAGGAGGTATGGTGCATAAAATACAAAGGCCAGGGGCATGACAAAGACCACTATCTAGTATTCACGAATTACTTGGCAGGAGGAGGGCCAATGCCATTAAGACCTGAGACACAAGCAAGACCAAGCGCAGCGTGTGCACTATGCTGCATGTTCTATCAGATAGGGGGAAACACACTACAGATAATTATCATCTATTGCAGAAGTATATGCAGACGTCACAACATTTGTTTTGTAATTTCTGCAGGTCGGTAGGCCATGATGAACGCACCTGCAGAAGCTACGAACTAATGATGAATCAGACTCCTTCCTACAGGGTACAAACCGAAATGCTAGCCCTTGACCCAAATGTAGGAACGGCACGCGCTGGATTGCAGGGGCGCGGACTAGGTCGAGGAGGAATG
The DNA here is from genome assembly GCA_031772625.1 of Pinus tabuliformis. NCBI lineage: Eukaryota > Viridiplantae > Streptophyta > Pinopsida > Pinales > Pinaceae > Pinus > Pinus tabuliformis. The sequence continues at coordinate 720,999,240 of CM062817.1, read as the reverse complement.
GGACTAGGAAGGGGTCGTGGACAACTAATTTGTTACAATTGCGGAGGGCCAGGACACTATGCCCACGATTGTACAAATCCAACGAGGATATCATGTTTGTACTGTACTCAGTTTAATCATGAGGCAAAAGACTGCCCAACATGGATAACGAGGCTGCACGAAAAAGGGGTACTCCAGCCTCCTTCGACTCAGAATTTCCAAATGATGAGGTCTAAGCCACGCGAAGAAGACCCGAATGTAAACATAATGCTCAGAATCAGTATCACCATTGGAGATGATAAAGGGAAGCAGCCAGAAGAAAGTGTGTTCGCAAGGCTCCTGCAAAGGAGCCTGAATTTGATTTAGAACACGGGAAGGAGACATTCATGGAAGCTAAGAAGAGCTTCACGGAGGCCTCGACTTCAGGTAGTAAGGATCAAGTAGAACCAGGGATGGATCCTTCAATGCTCACTACCTTTCTAGAGACATGCATGAAACTGTTGTGCAACAACAAGGCAGTAAAAGGACTACAGGAACTTATCATTAAGTGTGCGGGTTCATGAGAACCGCGTGTGGTCCAGAAACTTGGAAAGCATGCATTGCGCACAAGAAGGGTAATGCAGTTGACTGCACAAATTGGTGAGTATGAAATGGATCAGGTAATCTTGGATCTTGGGTCGGACGCGAATGTACTGCCGAAACAAACATGGGATGCATGGGCAGACCCACACTACAATGGTCTCATATTCAATTGTGAATGGCGAACCAGCAGAAGATCCTCCCCATGGGAGATTGCAAGGGGTAACGGTGGATATTGAAGGTGCGAGCACATTGGCGGGTTTCGAAGTGATAGAGATTGTCAACGAAAACAATCCCTATCCCATGCTACTAGGAATATACTGGGCCATCGATATGAACAGAGTCATAAATCTGAAGAAGCACAAAATGATTTTTTGAAAAAAAAGTCATTACGCATAGTAGTACTGCTAGATCCAGCCGAAGGAGGGTGATACACTGAACTGGTGCTCGACGATGATGGTGATGACGACCTTGATTGTATATATAAGATAACCACACAAGAACAGGACTGGGTGAACCCCACTGCAAATGGTAGGATTTCGTGGGATCTCGAAAGCTCCTGCACTTCCGATTCGGACGAAGAGATAGAGCGATGGCAGAATCAGCTGCACGAAGTAACCATGCTTAATTCCAACATGATGGTTAGATCACTGTGTTGCATGACAAAAGAGGTAAGGGGTCTACCTAGGTATGACAGGTTGACAATGGTGGATGAATTCTTGGACAAATTTGAAAGCGCATTGCCAAAACAGCAGCGGTTCGATGCTCTGAAATGGGCACTGCACACGACGCCCGCAAGGTGGTGGGGTACACATCAGGGAAGTTTTGAGGACTGGCGTGGAAGCAAGAGGATGATGTGCCTACGATTTGGAAAACCCCAGCTAGGGATGAAAGTCGGTTACGAGGGGCAAAGCAACTTTCACGCCCACCTTTCTCGATGGGTACAGACATGTGACATGTAGCTAGCACAAGCACACACCACTCCCAGAATAGAGAATCGGAACAAAATGCAGCAGCAGGAAAGGCGAAGCGTGCCAAGGATTATCCACAGAAAAGTATTCGATAGGGTGTACGAAGTGCTGAACAGGTTTCACCAAGTGATACGCAGTGACTGGGACCTATGCGTACTAGTGGTTCGATGGGCCTATGTGACCATATGCAAAACCCTAACCGCGAAAACAATTCAAAGGAGGCGGACTGAAGTACGGACGGTAATCTCCGAGGAGCATGCAAAGATGGATCCACACGAAATAGCACACATAGGTGTGACAGTGCGCAAACCCCAGGACGAGGAAATCAGACAGCTACGTGAAGCAGAACACATAAGACTTCAGGAAGCCATTTGGCAAGGGAACCTTAGATTTCGCGAACTCGAAAAGGACCAGGTATGGCTAAGAAAGAAAAGCGTTTTGATGGACACATAGGTCAAGAGGTTGGAAAACGTGATCAAGGGAGCATGTCTCGTTGATAAACCTAGGATGGCAAGGCAAGGTGCAGGTGATCATACCAATGAGTTAGAAGACTATCGTCGAGAATCAATTAGTCTATTTCCGTGGCTAGGACTGTATATCACCACGATGACAGATGAGGATTTTCCGCAGACTATACTAGAGGGTGAGATGGAACCTCACACAGATGGTGCAACCATGTGACTAGCCGTAAGAAGAATAGTCTTAACACTCCAGGCAGCTGAAAGGGAGAGCGGGACTATAAACTATCCTACCTGGAAGCTGCGTGCTCTGACAGGTGCGTGCAAGAACAACTTGTCACAAGGTTCGCGCCCGTGCATGGAGGGATGCGCTGCCGTGCAGGTGGGCTGGGAAGTGACCATTGGTGTCACTGTTCATGACGGAATGTCTGATTTGAGGCCAAATGGAGCAGGCGGCGGGCATTTAAGACAAGAATTATGGGCAAGATTTTGGAAATTCTACCACCAAAAAAGCATTGATGGCCCAAAATTGGGAAGAACTGTCGAATTTGAATTCAAAAGGCGCTATAAAAATCAAAGGGCTAGCCAGTAGATAAAACTTGGTCATTTGAGCATTTAAAAGCTGAACAAAGCATAGAGTGTTGAGAGCCGAGTGATAATAGATCCCCTGAGTTCGCGAGAGATAAAATATTGTGAAGAAATGATGACGGCCACGAAGGATGGGTTGGGAAATGAGAAAGAGACCGCCGGCGAGGCCGCACAAACCCCCATGGTATAGGATGTTCCCAAAGGCACTAAGGTTGTGATAGAAATCCCCAAATCACCCTGGACGCCGAGTCAGAAGAAAGATAAATAGGCAATGGGACCAGTATGCATGTCCCCGAGGAATCCGCGACACAGTAAGTTATCAATGGAAGAAAAAGGCAAGGTAGTCACCATTGAAACAGATGAAGAGGAAGAGGACTTGCAGGCTCTAATTGCTGCAGTAGGTGAAGAAGAAGATGTGGAGGAAGACATCCAACCAATGCTCCCCGCAGCGAAATTTCTTGAGTATGTCCCTCTGTGGAAAGGGAAAGCCAAAGTGCCAAAGGATCTGGATGCAACGAAGAGTGCACTCTAGGCCCCGATCCTCCCCGATGGAATTACCTTTGAGGGTCCGCTTTTAGGATGCGTGCCCACGCTGAAATTTGAATATTGCGACCTCGCGGACATTGAGAAGTTCTTGCACTTAGAAACGGCGAACATAATGAAATAGAATACGAAGGGGTTGATGATAACGTTAGCACCACGAAAATGGCTGTGTGGTGTGGAAAAGTTCGGGTTGCTTCATCTGCTAACGATACCACATTTCCACCATGCACCCATCACCATTTTCATCATCATGCAGCTGCTTTGCGTGGTGCATGATGGGTACTTATGGCTGGAGGAGCCTATTCCCATCACGGTAGATCTCATCCAACAAATTTCTCGACTTCCTTGTAAAGGAAAGGACCTCGCGACAATAGTAGGGAAAAGCAATGACTTGGCTCTCGCAGAGGCCATGAAGAAAAAATATAATCTCGAGAAGAAAAATAGGGGTTACGCTATCACCAGTATCAAGGATAAAGGGGTGCGCGTAACCACCCAACTCCTAGCCAGTAAAGTAATGATAAAATGTCGCGACAGTGAAGTACCAGCGCCGCTAGTTGCGCTGGCCGAACAATGTGTGGAAGGGGTCCAGTTCAATTGGGCCAAGTTCCTCTGCAAAGAGTTTTTGCTCAACTACCAGGAGGCCCAGGAACATGGTAAGACCTTCCACTATGCATGGTTTCTCTTATCCATCTTGCTGGTAGCAGGAGAACTACTGGAGGACAGCCAGTTCCCGAGCATCGACCAAGACTTACCAAAGGCGGTGAAGTACGCTTCGCTCTGGGCCACCAAGGATGCGAAATGGATTCGCGATACCAAGATTTTCTGGGTGCTCATGGAGGCGAGCATCTAAATGTGGATTAATAGGAGGCCACGCCTGTCCCCCACAGTGCACAATAGTCTGCAGAATTTTGCATATTTCAAGGTGGACATGCATAATATCTACATCAGAGCGTGAAAAGATCCAGCACAGCAGTGGACAAAGCTCCCATTCATAGCCACCGACGACGTGATCTTTATAGTGCTAGAGACATGGCCTCCCGAGTGGTGGACCCCGGATTTGGAAGAGTTGGAGAAGACAACAGTGCAGACAAGGAAGGATAGAAAAGGGAGGATTCCAAGCTACGTGTCACCTAACTAGTAGAGAAAAGGTGCAATGAAAAAGTAGTAGTTGAGGTCAGGGTAGCCCATGAAGCGGCACATGCAACCGAGGAGCAAAAGACGGTAGCCGAAGCAGCAGCAGCGCAAATAGTAGAGGTCGAAATAGTGCAGGCAGAGGAGGGCCAAGCAGTGTCTGTAGGATAGGAGGTAGAGGACACGGCCTTGTAGAAGAGAGCGTGGACCCAGGAACCACCTCGACCCAACTCAAATGACCGCGCATCACAGAAAGATCAGGTCCAAGAAAAAAGGTCAAGGCATTGAAGCTGGCCATCAACCCGATCACCTTAACTGAAGGTGACCTCCATGACATCGACAAGACAGTTCGCGATGTCACTAGTGAAGTGCTCCAAGACTTTATGACGGAGCAACAAAATGTGTTGGGGGCCCTCAGGATGCAGCTACAGGAGTTAAAGGTGCGTCCCCCTCAGGAAGGTATCCTATCTACCCACATCACAACGGGCACTTCAACAACAGAATAGATGCTACGCGCGAGGATGGCCAACACAATAGTGTTGCCAGAAGGAGCGTTGGTATCAGCAGATGCGATGGACCGAATGACGATTAGCATGATGAAAGGCCTTGGCCTTAATCTAGCTACCCTTCCCCGAGAAACGCTCTATCAGCTACAGGATGGAATAACAATAGAGCTGCGTGCCAGGGAGAGTCACGCGATCTAGGTTCTAAGAGAGTAGAAGATTAATATAGAATAGCTTAGCTTTCAGGCGACAAGCTAGTGTTGCAGAACAAATAGTTGGTGTAAACGGTAGATGACGCTTGCCAACGCGTCTCAAAGCTTGCTATCACAGCAAATCTACTGGTAGAAGTGCGGATTCACAGTTTATCAAGTGGAGTCCACAATGCTAGAGAAGGGACAACAAAGGTGCCATTGGAGCTGAATCTCTAGATTGTCGAGCTGCCGTTGAAGGTGCAACCTTCCACTCTCCCAGAGGTCAGAGAGCAGCACGCCAGTGCTATTGTAGTAGGGATGGAAGAGATTGGAGGTGTAGTGCGTGACTGTACCAACATGTTGGAGCAGGCGCTTGAGGTCCTCACGACATTGCAGGAGGACCCCAACATTCAGCAGTTGGAGATAGAGGCAAGCAAACTCCAGCAACAATATGACAACATTAGAGGGACTACGCAGATAGTAGTCCTTACTCAGTGGCTTGCAAGGATGCAACAATCCAAGGCATTAAAAGAGTAGGTGGATGCAGTGTGCCATAAGGAAGCCATTCTCAATGCACGTTTCCAACCATGGATTGACGAAGCCTTCACAATCACAGTAGATATCGAAGAAAATCTCGCGCAAATTCAGGGGATGCAGTTAGAGATGCAGCGCAGAACACCGGGAATAGAGGGCTTAGAAGACAGAATGTAGTAGGTGCAGTAGGCAGCAACTAGTGCGCTACCGACATTCAGGCCATTCGGGACCAGCTGGAGGGACTCCGCGCCGAGATTGTTGTGCCAACAGAGTGACTCAAGGATGAGTCTCGAGGTTTGTGTTGGGGGCCTATTGGGCATGGATTCCCCCGACAGCATGTTTTGGGGCTCAAAGCCCAAGTTTTGAGTATCATTGTTGTAAATACTCCACGAATTGTGGGTGCGGAGCGCAAATTGTATGTTAGAGTCATAGGGTTGTCTACCCTAAGTTTGAATGTAGTGTCATCCTACCCATGGTCCGTGAACCATGGAATTGTATAAATAGAGCGAGGCTATAAGTTGTAAAGATAACTAAGGATAGATAAAAAAACAAATGGAGTCTAGAAAATAGCGAGCATAGAGAAAAAGTCTAAGTGCTTTGGATCATAGTAGTAGGAAGAGGCTCTGCAGCTGAATGCGCAGAGGCCTAGTAGAGTCCGCAGCTGAATGCGTGGACCCCTGTAGCTAAGTGCACAGGGCGGAGTCGAGTCTGTAACTAGGAAAGAAGAATAATAAAGATAAGTTTGATTCTAAATCTTGTGTATCTGTTTGAGTTATTATATGGTTGATATCTTCTGCAATTATACTTTTTTCTTTATCGCGCGCACTAATATGAATGGTGAACACTGTTAAGTATAACTAAAAACATGCAGATAAGCTAATTTACCAACTAACATTGGGTTAATAATAAGGGATTGGGTGTTAACGTGAATCGAACCCTAAGTAAGGCTACGCGAAGGCAGCAACACAAGCTGTGAGGTAATGGTAGGTGCACGTAGCAACGTGCACGCAGGTTCAAATCGCGGACCACCGAACAATCATCAGACATCTCTAGGGTGCAGAAACCTAGTTCTAGCACCCTCCCATACTACCTCGGGTGAGACCTTAGTCTGCGCTCTGCGGACTGTTGGCAAAAGGGCTAGTAGTACCGGGATTTGTTTGGCTAAATCACCTATAAACATGGGTTAGGCTCCAACAAGCCAACAACAACACCTGTACCATAATGCCAATAGTCTGCACCATTTTTAACAGCCTAGAACCTTTAGATCCTAGTCCCTTAAGATTAAATATTTTTTTCTTCTTTATGTGTCTTTGAGTAGCCTGTTTTCCTTCTTTAATTCTTGTAGCGGCTACAACCACCCTCCAAAATTTTTTCGTAGCTTCATTTTGGAGCCTCCCTACCAACCATCCTTAGCAGCATGTCTTGCACTATCAAGTACATAGGCTTCTTTGGTTTTTCAGTGGCTTTCTAGCCTGTGCATGTTAGTTTGCTTCACTCCCCTCATAGGCTGCCATTCGAGACTTAAGCTAGCTACTGGTTGAGCAGCTCCCTCAAAAAAATTGTGCAATTCTGGAGGGAACCAACCTTCCTTTTAGAAATTGTGCAAATCTATTAGGCAACCTGCTGGGCTCAAAAATTTCACAATGCAGTCAGACAATATTCCTTGAGAAAATTGTGCAATCTAACCCAGCACTGCAGCTCAACCCTGAAATTGTGCAATTTTGGGAGCAGTCACTTGCTGACCCCAGAAATTAGGCAATCCCTCAGGGACATCCAACCCAGCTTAGCGCAAAAACTACGCAAATTTCCATCCTAGGCTCACAGACGGATTCATGTGCCTTCAGGTTGACAGGTTCCCTGCGGGACTGAGAAAAAATTATTTGCATGTATGGGCTATGTTCCCAAAATAGAAAAAGGCATTCCTAGATCTAGGGATCTATTTTCAGTACTTGGAGGTTACATGCAAAGACCATTTTAGAAGCCTCTCACCACGTGTTGCTTTTTCCTAGATTTGTAGCATGCGCATCATAACATCGATCTTATCAAAACTTATGAATTGGGCGCTATAGAGCTCATTCCTCACATTGATCTTATAGCTCTAACATTCCACATCACATCTAGGAGTCTTCAACACTTTTAGCTTAGCTGTTTCAGGGTAAGTCTTCTTTTCATGTCTTGTGCTACGTTTCTGTCACTTTTTGTGTTTTGCTTTTGTTAAGTGTTGTTTGCTTGATTTCAATGAGTGCTTCCGTTTCAATGTATGTTAGCTTGTAGAAACACCATTTCAGTTTTCGTTCGCATCTCACTGCTATCGCATGCATGACAATGTTTTGCACTAATGGTTGTCGTTGCAGCGACTCGCTTCACACACATGCATGCTTTCCTATTCTCTGAATCCTACACTTATTATTTGCGCGCATGATCATTCACTCTTTTTTACACTTAGTTTCACCATGCATTCAGACTTCTCATGTTTTCAGTTGCCCATCGGCGGGCCTGGGTTGCCTTCACCTGGACCTTGCCTTACTCGGCTAGTATTTCACATTTCTGGAAGTGAAGGCTCTGCCTTCCCTCCAGAAATTGCGCAAGTTTGGTCTAGCACTGACCTCCAGATTGAATTGTGCAATTCTGGGAGGCAATGCCTTGCTGACCCTAGAAACTGTGCAATGCAATTTGCTAGTTTGCATGTCACAACTGACTGAAATTGCGTATTACGTAGTTTCAATCCTCAGCGGGCCAGGTTGGGCTGTGCATTGCGCAGTTCCAACAATCAATCATCCTCCTGACATCCCAGACTGTGCCTTGTGTAGTTTTGGTAGTCAGTCTCCTGGTGAAAATTACGTAATCTTCACATGCAGTCACATAGGTATGTTGCATATCAGTCCTCCAATTTGTTTTGGTTTGCGACTGATAGATTGCTTATCATGAGTGTTTCTATGTCTCTAGGTATCACAAGTGTTCATCTTCTTCTCAGTAGCATAGGTATAATGGTTTCTAGGAGAGCAGAGTCAAAGACACTGTTGAGAGCACAACTGGGGATGTAGTCGATCAAGTGTTTATGAACTTGCATATCTATGAAAACATCACGTTGTTCATAGACAAGGATATTAAGATGAAATGGCAGCAGCATCACAGCAAGTAGCACTATCAGCAACAAAAGAAGGTAGCATACATGTATGTGACAAATGCAAGGGGAAGGTTGTTGACAATGCAAAGGTAGAGAAAATTTGTAAGCTCAAATAGATCCACTTGTGATGAAAGTAGCTTTGGAGATTGAGGCTATGAGGTGACAGCGCGACAAGAGGATTGCATGAAGGCATAGATATAGACAGAGGAGTTGCAAGTGTTGAAGCAACAAATCAAGGAAGAACTTGAGTTGCACAGACGAGAGAAGAAATTGCAGTAGGGACATGTACAAAAGGAGGCGCAACATCCATAGACTAATGAAACTATGCCCATACAGGTTATAGACCCGACCTAGCTGCTGGCACGGAGCATACAGGATGAGTAGTGCGATTGATCGCATGCAAGGGTGTTCAGGAGCATGAATGCCATTACGCACCACATGCAATCCCACCCATGGGCACACTCATCGAGACAAAGAAAAGAAGCAAATCTGACTGGGGTTGAACATGTATTTTGACAAGTTGACTCGCATGGTCACCAACACACACTTGGAGATCAACACAGACACTATGCATCGGTATGTTGCTGGTCCAGCTGCACTCAAGATGATGATGCACATGTTATCAGGTAAGTTGGACATAGGAGCCATATCAGTGTACCTAGATGCAATGGAGGCAAGAGTTCACTTTCAGCAAGATGTCACCATTGTGTGCACAGGCACCATCACCGACGACCAAGCTTAGCATCAGTTTTCCAATGTCAATCATTGGAAGTATGTCGAAGAGTTTGTCTTCCCACAACTGCCCGAGTCTTAGTGATGTCTTTCATGGCTTGCTCAAGCCTATTTTGTCTCACACGGGTACATGTGCAGATTGTATGTAACATCTTTTAAAGTGGAAGTCCAAGCTTCAATAGTTGAATGTAATAGTCATTCAGTAGGTGAAGAGTCACAAAGGGGAATTTCAAGGGTCACCCCACCATTTGCTATTTATAGAACCTCATAACTCATTGTAGAGGCTTTTGGTCAACCAAGCTTCCGATAGGAGTATCTTAGAGAAATCTTCGAGAGTATTGTAACGAGCCTTGCTTCTCCACAGTGTAGAACTAGTACATCTCTTTGGAGGAGCCAACGACAATGAATGTAATATTTCATTATCGAGACTAGTGGTTGGTCATGGTCGTACTGTATGATTGGAACTTTCACTTCTTAATATAATAGAGCCAACATGTTTCATTCATATGTTGTTATTGTATTTCAGTTAACTTGTTTACTCTAATGATATATGTATCTGTTTTCTTACGCATGTATGTATAGACTCTTTTCGTATATTTATGTATGAATCTTAATGAAATGTGTTGATGGTTTAACCATAAATTTGGATTGTTGGTTCACCTTCCTTCCAGTTTGTGATGCATCTTTGCTAGTGTTTTCCCATCCAAGCTGCATGTTTACATAGGTTTCCAAGGGGTACACTCATTTCACCTTCCATGTGTTAGAACTATTCATACACCTTCCTTGGCTTGTTGTGCATGTCATACCCTTTCTACCAACAAGGACATCTCACTTACCTCTGCGCGCAACCGCGGTCAAGGCGATAGCGTACAACCCACTGCTGAGACTCCTACACCAAACGGTCTGAGGTCTAATTGGGACTTCTTACTAGGGAGATCCCCTGACATGTTTGTGGGTCCAACACTGTCAACATTTTTGGCACTAGAAGGCGGGCCAGATGATAAGTTGTGTCCTCTCATCCAGTTTTGAATCTTTGCACATCTATCATGGATACTGTCACACTCATCCCTCCACGATGTTTTTCACATGTCGAACCTTTCTACATCACGAGGGAGTTTTCTGATCTCTTGTCTGATTTCACGTATGATGGTGAAGGCGAAGTAGCATTTCCTGAGTACATAGAAGAATTCTATGCATTTCTTGCATACGAGTTCTATGCAGAAGATTCTAGTGTATTGCTTGCATAGACACTTTGTGAATCCCCACTACAGTGGTGCTGGAGTCTGCCACCGGGAAACGTGCACTCAATTGAGAAGTTCTGTGATCTCATCGAATCTACTTTCCATCATTTTGATGTAGAACCTCTTGACAAAAAAATATTAAAACAACGGATGAACCCGTAAGAATCGCCTATGGAATTTTGGGACCACTTCCGTGTATTGCAGTTTCAAGCTCTGAAAAGCCAGATGAAATTCCAATATCTCATGGAAAAATTTGAATATTGTCTTACCAAATCTACCAATCTCAAGAATAATTTCAAGATCAAACCCCGCTTAACATACTTCGGTGATGGAGCTGCGTAATCACGGACGGACACAGTCGTTTTCACAAGTGATTGTTCGCCATCCTCTCATCAAACAACTCCACCACCATAGAGTGATGTGGGAGAACATGCAGACACCTCTGTTCAACTATCACATCCTCCCAACATAACTTCTCTCAATTTTCATGCAATCTCAGTTGCGAAGCCCATGGGTTGTCACATGCATGTCTTACCTCAACCTCCATCTTCGTGTTCTATTGATCCTCCAGATTGCACTGTCTTGTGTTCTTCCATTCCAGACTCTACACTTGTTGTGAACGAGGATCAATCCATTGATGGAGTTGGTGTTTCCAAACTAGCCTGTGTTGTCATTCATGAAGAGTATGACGGGGAGCCTGAACATCAACCTGTGGTGAAGGATGTCCCTTTCGCACCCCCTCCATTTTTCCCGGACATCTTTGGTGATTCTACCATCCATGATTTCGCATGTGTATCTCCGTCTTCAGATGCACCCATTGCTGATATTTCATAGAACGCACAGGATGTCAGTCCATCATTCGATAGTGGAGAGGAAAAATCATTCATTGAGCATCCACTTGATTCTTCATCTATTTTTCTGGAAATGCAGAGGGTGAACATTCTTGCTTCTCATCTACCCCTCTGTGTGATTAATCAAATCATGAGGATGTCGACAAACATCCTGAATTTTATGATCTTTGTTGTCGTGATCACTCTACTTCTTCATCCAATCATGATGTTGATTCAATCATTGCTAATCTTTCTAAGACATTGGTCTATGATGATCTATCTGTCGATGAAGTCAAAACCTCGCAGATTATCGAGGCACTTTAGCCTGAGCTGATGGTTATGTCAGGCCCTTTTTGTCCTGAGGTTGGTTTCACTTCCAATCAGGAAATTATTCAAACACCCAAGGCTCCTCATCACTCATCTGTATGCATTGAAGATCAATCTCACACACATATTTCGCTTCCTCCACTTGAGTTACATCATCCCATAGCTCATGCATTGGAGGAATCTTACACAACAAGCACACTTGCGCAACATAAGTGGTCTACCTTTCTCACATTTCCTTGCATGTCACAGTCAAGAGAATGCGTACACTTAACATCTGCACGCAGTATAGCACAACACCATGGCATGTCCACAGGGTGAATTTCATGTGCTTTCACTCACTTCTTTTCTATGGATGCAATTAAACCCAAAGTGTATTTGGCTTCACTGTTATATCTTTCATGTTTTCTGGTTCGCACGACTACATTGTTTGCGAACCATGCCTTCACCAACATGGGTTGACTAATGCGCTGGTGGCTACATTGGAAATATCACTTTACATAAGCAGGCCCATGCACCATTAGCTTAGGAGTAGGAGTAGTGTTTGCTTTTGATTTGTTTGCTTGCATGCATGTTTTCTTCTTACTTTTGCATGTTTGTTTGTCTTCTTGCTTATTTTCTTACTCGCTTGGCTTATGCATTTACTTCCACTTTTGCTTTGTTTTGTTGTTTGTTTTCTTGTTTACATTTGTAGGTTAGTTTCACATGAAACCATGTGCGACCCTTGAAACAAGCTAGGTAAAGTACAAGAGGACTTGTTTAGTTATCAATACTTGGTTATCTGTCGTCCTACCCTGTATGAAGAACTTGTGTCTTCAATCAATGATACATCAATGGAAAATACGTGATGTTTGAAGTGAACCTTGGTGAAAACACAACACTTGCGTGATAACTAGTATCACCTACTTGAGTCGATTGTTTTGGGTTAATCCTTGTCAGCTCAGTCAAGTAGAGTAAGGTGAGGGGGAAAACCTTAACAAGCACACCAAAGGTATATACAAACTACTTCTCTAAAGGAACAACCTATTCTTCTCTCAATAAGTTGGGATCCCTCTTCTGCCTCTGAAATGAATAAGTGTTATGCATAGTTATGAAAAATTAAAAATTAAAAAATTAAAATGTCAAAAATTTCGAAAAAAATAAAAATGAATAAGGCGAAAGAAGAGAAACACTTCCTTCGCAGAGAGGTGATTCAAGTAACTCCGCCGAAGCACTAACCAAGCTCGCTAGCAGTGGAGCAATGCTTGTGTTCCTGCATGACTCCATCGGGGTACTGTCCAGGCCTACTGGCAGTGAAGCAATACCAGATATGAAACTAAAACTCAAACGACCATAAATATTGTGCACCAATATACCCCTCATTCCCAATCAAAACAACTATGTTGGCTTGGCTTGGAATGTGTGTTGACCAACCAAGATCTTGGCAAATGATACATCTTACAATCAAGCAAGTGTGGAAACCAAGATGAACAGAGAACTCAACAATACTTATAAAGGTGTTAGACTTTGTTTTCATGAACAAGGTCCATTCAGAGAGCTAGAGTTCTACCAGTGTGTCGCCAAGTATTGTATCGGCTACAACCACCCTCCAAAATTTAACCGTAGCTTCATTTTGGAGCCTCCCTACCAACCATCCTTAGCAGCATGTATTGCACTGTCAATTACATAGGCTTCATTGGTTTTTTAGTGGATTTCCAGCCTGTGCATGTCAGTTTTCTTCACTCCCCTCACACGCTGCCATTCCAGACTTAAGCTAGTTTCTAGTTGAGTAGCTCCCTCAGAAAATTGCGCAATTCTAGAGGGAACTAGCTTCCCTTCAAATATTGCGCAAATATGTTGGGAAACCTATTGGGTTCAGAAATTGTGTAATGCAGTCATACAAGTTTCCTTGAGAAAATTGAGCAATCTGACCTAGCACAGCAGCTCAGCCCAAAAATTGCGCAATTCTGGGAGCAGTCATCTTCTGACCCCAGAAATTGCGCAATCCCTTAGGGACAACCAGCCAACTCAACCCAGAAACTACGCAAATTTCCATCCCAAGCTCATAGACTGATGCATGTGCCTTCAGGTTGACCGGTTCCCTCCAGGACCGAGAAAAATTGATTTCCATGAATGGGTTGTTTTCCCAAAATTGCAAAAGGCAGCATGAAAAAGGAATTCCTACATCTCGACATCTATTTTTAGTAGCTGGAGGTTACATGCAAAGATCATTTTAGAAATCTCTCGCCTAGTGTCTCTTTTTCCTAGATTTGTGGCATGCGTGTCATAACCTCGATCTTATCAAAATTTATGAACAGGACGCTGCAAAGCTCATTCCTCACATAGATCTTATAGCTCTGACATCCCACATTGCATCTAGGAGTCTTCGCACTTTCATCTTAGCTGTTTCACGGTACGTCTGCTTTTCATGTCTTGTGTTGCATTTCTATTGCCTTTTTTGTTTTGCTTTGTGTAAGTACTGTCTTCTTGATTTCAATGAGCACTTGCTATCGTTTTAATCTATGTTAGCTTGTAGAAGCATTGTTTCAGTTTTCGTTAGCATTTCACTGTTGTCGCATGCATGACACTGTTTTGCACCGACAGTCACCATTGTGGCGAATCACTTCACGCACATGCATGCTTTCCCATTCTCTGAATCCTACACTTATTTTTTGCATGCATGATAATTCACTCTTGTTTACACTCAGTTTCACCATGCATTCAGACTTTTCATGTTTTCAGTCGCCCATTGATAGGTCGAGGCTACCTTGGGCCGGACCTTGCCTTGCCCGGCTAGCATTTTTGGAAGTGAAGGATTTTCCTTCCCTCCAAAAATTGCACAAGTCTAGCCAAACACTGACCTCCAGGATTGCATTGCGCAATTCTGGGAGGTAATGCCTTGTTGGCCCCAGAAACTGTGCAATGCAGTTTGTTGATTTTCATGTCACTGCTGACTGAAATTGCGCATTACGTAGTTTCAATCCTCAATAGGCTAGTTTGGACTATGCATTACATATTTCCAGCAGTTAGTCATCATCTCGATAGCACGAACTGTGCCTTGTGCAATTTTAGCAGTCAGTCTCCCAGCGTCCTAGTGAAAATTGCACAATCTTCACAGACAGTCACACAGGTATGTTGCATGTGTCTCCAAGTATCACAGGTGTCCGTCTACCTCTCAGCAGCATAGGTACAATGATTTCCAGGAGATCAGAGTCAAAGACACCATTGAGAGCGCAACTAGGGATGCAGTCGATCAAGTGCCTATGAACTTGCCTATCTATGAAGACATCAAGTTGTTCATAGACGAGGATATCGAGATGAAATGACAGTGGCATCACAGCAAGTAGCACTATTGGTAGCAGCAGAAGGTAGTAGACCTATATGCAAAAAATTCAAGAGGAAGGTTGTTGACAGCGCAGAGGTGAAGCAAAGTTGCAAGTTCAAGTAGATTCACTTGTGATGAAAGTAGCTTTCAAGATTGAGGCTATGAGATGACAACGTGACAAGAGGATTGCGTGAAGGCAGAGAGATATATAGAGAAGGAGTTGCAGGTGTTGAAGCAGAAAATCAAGGAAGAACATGAGATGCACATATGAGAGAAGGAGTTGTAGCAGGGACAGGTACAACAAGAGGTGCAACACCCACAGGCTGATGAAACTGCACCCATACAAGTTATAGACCCAGCCCAGCAGCTAACACGGCACAGACAGGATGAGAAGTGCCATCTATCGCATGCAAGCGTGTTCAGGAGCATGAAAGTCATTATGCACACACATGTGATCTCACCCGTGGGCACACTCACCAAGGCGAAGACAAGAAGCAAGTCTGATTGCAGCTGAACATGTATTTCGAGAAGTTGATGCGCAGGGTCACCAACACACACTTGGAGATCAACACAGACACTATGCATCAATATGTTTTTGGTCTAGTTGCACTCAAGACGATGATGTGCATGTTATCAGACAAGTTGGATAGAGGAGCCATATCAGTGTACCCAGATGCAATGGAGGCAAGAGTTCACTTTCAGCCAGATGTCACCATTGAGCGAACGGACACCATCACGGATGACCAAGCTTGGCATTAGTTTGCCACCGTCAATCATAGCAAGGATGTCGAAGAGTTGGTCTTCCCACAGCTGTCTGAGTCTTAGTGATGTTTTGCATGGCTTGCTAAATCCTATTTTGTCTCACATGGGTACATATGCAGATTGTATGTAACATCTTTTAAAGTGGAAGTCCAAGCATCGATAGTTTAATGTAATAGGCATGTAGTAAGTGAAGAGTCACAAGGTTAGGTGAAGAGTCACAAAGGGGAATGTCAAGGGTCACCTCACCCTTTGCTATTTATAGAACCTCATAACTCATTGTATAGGCTTTTGGTCAGCCAAGCTTCCAATAGGAGTATCTTAGAGAAAGCTTATAGAGTATTGTAATGAGCCTTGGCTTCTCCACAATGCAGAGCTAGTACATCTCTTTCGAGGAGTAGGCAGAAATGACAATAACGCTCCATTATCGGGAGTAGTGGTTGGTCATGGTTGTAATGTAGGATTGGAACTTTCACTTCTTAATATAACAGATCCATCATGTTTCATGCACATGTTGTTATTGTATTTCAGTTAACTTGTTTAGTCTAATGATACATGTATATGTTTACTTACACATGTATGTATATACTCTTTCTATATATGTATGTATGAATCTTACTGAAATCTGTTATTGGTTTAACCATCACTTTGGATTGTTGGTTCACCTTCCTTCCAGTTTGTGATGCATCTTTTCTCATGTGTTCCCTTCCAAGCTGCATGTTTACAAAGGTTTCCAAGGGGAAATTTATTTTCACCTTTCGTGTGTTAGAACCATTCATACACCTTTCTTGGCTTATGGCGCATGTCACACCCTCGCTACCAACAAGGACATTTCACTTGCCTCTGTGCACAACCATAGTCATCATGTGAGAAGTTCTCCGTAGGGCTACCTAACTAGTGGTAGGGAATTCCATGCGATGGTTGACTACCAAGAAGCTCAAGACTCAACCACCCTCGTGGGAAAAAGGTAACCATAGTGACCAATCTTAAGAAAACACCTTATAGGACTGGTTTTAGGAAGCAGTTGGTCCTCTACCCCACTTTTCTCTGGAAAACTCTGCTTGCGGAGATGAGATTCTATCAAGCAAGAAGTTCTTTGGAAAGCCAAATGAAATAATAGATTTAGGATTGTTTGAGGATTCAAATCACTTATAGGCTAGAGGTATTTTTGATTTGATAGGACATGTTTTCTTGCATTAGAGTAACATCATTAAAATAGTTAGTTTACAGTTGCCACCACTGCACTAGGTATTTTCTTTTTGTTTTTTGCTCTTTTCTTCCTATCATTATCACTTAGTCTAAACATCATAGTGCCTCCACAACATTTGTCACGTAAAATTCGAGGGCTTCACCCTCAGCTCCCGTTAGGCCATATCACTCCTCCTCGTCGGGAACGAGTTCATCCTCCCAGTCCTCCATCAAGTCATCATTCTAATTTTGATTCAGATTCTGTTGATTCATCCTTTGATTTTTCGTCACCTCATCTTCATATAGCCAACATGTTAGGCACCAATGTAGGTGTAGGAACCCATGGTGGTAATGTAGGTGCCAACCAGGGTACCCCATTAGCGAAACCTCAACCGGTGTGGTCACTTTGACTCCCTTACTTCCTTTTGTCGCTAGTCTAAGTCTCCCATATTTTAACTATCTTATCAATGATCCTCTTCTCCACAATCCCACATGACCGGCAATGCCTACGAAAATCCCCTCAGGCATCCTCAATTTTGAGGCTAATCTTGGAGAAGACCCAACCAATCATGTTCGCTCCTATCATATGTGGTGTTCATCCAATATATTACCAATTACTCCATTCATCTTCAGTTCTTCCAACACACACTCTATTGTCGCTTCCAGAAGACAACCTCATATTGCTTACAAGACCAGTGCCTGGAACATCTAGATTTTGTGTGTCTCATATGATTCTTGGGAAACTGGAGGCAGCACACACACACACACACAAATATATATATATATATATATATATATATATATACATCATGGGTTGGTTCATTCATCTAAAGGTGTAAGCAATGTATTTTTGGTACTTCTTCCCATATACAACTCACAGAAATATATGTATAAACTAGTGGAGGTCGAGTAATTCAAGGGCCTACAGTTTAATAAGCTTTGGTAGAGAAATGAGAGAGGATAAGGAGATAGAGTAACTCATCACATAGAGATTGAAGCGTTAGGAATTCTACACTTATCGCATAGAGCTTGAAGCCTCTAGAATTATACACTTATCTAAGTTAAAGGTAGACATAATGGATGAATGAGGATGGGTGTGATGATTCATGGAGTACAATTTTAAATGTATGATATCAAAGATCTATAAAGGCACATGCATTAACGAGTGAATACAAATGAATCTGTAAGAACATGTGAGACATTTCTAACAGCTACAATTACATGAATTCAGAGAGGAAACATGAACGTAATGGAATTTAATAGAGGGATAACATATACAACTCACAGAAATATATGTATAAACTAGTGGAGGTCGAGTAATTCAAGGACAGTTTAATAAGCTTTGGTAGAGAAATGAGAGAGGATAAGGAGATAGAGTAACTCATCACATAGAGATTGAAGCGTTAGGAATTCTACACTTATCGCATAGAGCTTGAAGCCTCTAGAATTATACACTTATCTAAGTTAAAGGTAGACATAATGGATGAATGAGGATGGGTGTGATGATTCATGGAGTACAATTTTAAATGTATGATATCAAAGATCTATAAAGGCACATGCATTAACGAGTGAATACAAATGAATCTGTAAGAACATGTGAGACATTTCTAACAGCTACAATTACATGAATTCAGAGAGGAAACATGAACGTAATGGAATTTAATAGAGGGATAACATACTGTAGTACTCGAAGGAGGAATCAACACCATTTTCTTAATATTCTGAAAGATGCATATCATAAAGTCATACAGTCTTTGAAAATAATATGTAGTTCTTTCTTTACGATTTTGAACCTGTGTGAAGTGTTTCTTCCCACTATTTATCTGGAGAGGGGAGAATTAAACAGTAATTACAACAAAATAACTCCGTCGAGTCTCAGTTGTCAGGTCGACTAGTTGTCTCGGCCTAGGATGGATCTGTGGCCCAAAATGACTACAAGAGATTAATTGCTTCATTAAACGAAGACATATTACAGGATAACAAAACAAGTCAGCGATCGGATGAAAATGCCAACAAAATATCTCCATGCCCATACATGTGATCGCTTTTTCTTCAGGTTGTTGCTTGCCCATGGTCTAGCCACCTGCGTCACTCATTCAATTCTCGTCGCTTCCGCCTTTACTGCTCGGATTGTTCATTCTTCAAAACTGGGAGTGGTCAACTATCAATTTAACGCCACGGTACAAAAGTAGAGGACACATGGGTGATACTTCATCTGCCCTCTGCATGGAGCACCATGTTGGATCATCAAGTCCTCCTGAGCATCCATGTATTCATTTACTCTGTATTTTGTTTGATGACCGTGCTTTTGGGTATACACTGAAAAAACGTCACCGTCCCACTAAGCGGAAGAAAAATAGACGTTGTAATGTTCGTTGATCTGGGTCGTTGATCCGAGCCGATTCAATCTGGGTCGTTGATCTAGGCTTGTTGGAATCACAATCACAATATAGGAGAGGACCTTTTTACGATATTTCATAGTGCATATCGATTGTATGGACGCGAAACTTCAATAAAGCATGATACATAAAATATTGCATTTGAAACCAAGATTCACATATCACCATTAGAAAGGGAAAATGGGCTTTAGCACTGATTTATGGTGATTTTTGATGTTTTTCATGTGACGGTTTATAGAATGTATCACATAAAATATCGCATCTAAGAGGGTTCTCACACATCGAAATTGCAAGTTGGAAGGGACTTTGGCAGAGGAGAGAATTTGACTTGTGTGATCCTCAATTGTGATATCGTAATCGGCAGGGGAAGGAATTATCATAATCAGCGAAAAAAACTTTATCGCAATTGGCAAGCGTAGGAAATATTGCATTCAGTGAGGTTGAGGAGGGACTTACTATATGATGATCAACGGGAAACTTTGCAATATGCAATATCAGTGGAGGGGAGATTTTATCACAATTGATGAGGAGTGGTGACGGGACTTGGATATATATCACAAAAAGGGAAGGGGCCTATAGCGATTATGGTTTGTCCTAGCGTTTAAAAAGGGTTTTGGCATGATTTCTAAATGCTTTAAAACATTTCAAAGGGGAATGGGAAACACGACTAGAGTTGGATATACAAAGGGATTTTGGCTAGAGTTAAAAATGGGTCAATGTGGCTAAAGTTTAAAAAGAAAATGAAAAAAAAGGGGTTTGTGAAAGAAATGGTTTTAAGAGAATATGGAAATTTCTCCCAAACAATTTAAGTTGGACCTATTCTTCCTCCATGGATAACATATGGCTTGGAGGTTAACTCCAAACATCTCTATTATTTTTCCCTCTTTGTACAAATGGAACTCTCTTTTTAGAAGGTGACAACATTGGCTCCACCTGGGGATGGTGTATTGGATTGCAATGCGTCGAGAACGTGCAGACTGTGAACTTCTCTTTTGGGCATGGAGTGTTTTCTAAACAAATTATAATTTTGTGAAAGTTGAATTTTCAACAAAAACTAGAAATTTCATATAATAATTCCAATACACACACTGATATTTACAATGGGTGCAAGACAGGTACCTCTAATTTTGGAAATGAAGTTTGAGGAACTGACCATTTACTAGTAGCTCCAATGATTCACCATCCAAATTTTCGAGAAGGTATGTATTATTTCCTTTCTCTTCTAAAATTTTAAAAGGGTCGAACCAAAGTGGATTTCATTTTCCATGTTTTCCTTTTTCTTCCTGTCAGATATCCCATCGGAGAACTAAATCTTTTGGTTGAAGAGGTCAATCCTTGGCTTTCTTTTCAAACATAGATTTCATCTTTTGTTCGTAATTTTCCAATTTAGCCCCCACCTGTTCTTTGTTTTCATGAAGTTTGACTCATTGGTTTATCCTTCGTGTCAAAGCACTTGGCTCTTCCTCAACTTCTTGCAGTAACTTTTCCACTAGCATTACCAATTGGATTGGGAAGATTGCAGCCTTTCCATACACTAGCTCAAAAGGTGATTTTCTAGTGGATCGTTTAGGAGTCACTCGGTTGGCCCAGAGGGAAAACTTCAATTGGGTATCCAAGTTCCTTTGATTCTAGGTGATGGTCTTTTTTAGTACTCTCACCATAGTTTTGTTTGAGGACTCCGCTAAGACACTACCTTGAGGATAGTAGGTAGTGGAGTGTCCGATGATGATATTGAATTTCTGGCAAAAGCTCATGAATTTTACAGATTTAAAGACTTGAGCATTGTCAGTGATAATTTTGATAGGACAACCAAAGTGAGATGATATGTTCTCCTCCATAAACTTGATTACCACTGATTCTGTGTCATTCCTGGCCAGGATGGCCTCTACCGACTTAGTGGAATAATATGTGGCTATTAATATCCACCTGTGTTGGCCACTCGAAGGTGGGTTTATTTCCCCTATGAAGTCTAGTCCCCACTGTCTGAAGGGTTCTTCCACATGCACTGGAATCACGGGGAGAGGAGAAAGTTTTTGTCTCTCAGAAAACACTTGGCACTTCTGACATGACCTAACCTGGGAATGAACATTTCCAAACAATGTAGGCCTATAGAATCTTGCCTAGAGGATTTTTTGTTTTGTGGTGTTCCAGCTATAATGACCTCCACAAACTCCTCCATGAAATTTCTTAATCACTTTATGCATTTTTCCTTCTACCAAGGATAATAGCAAAACTCCCACTGGGTCCTTCAGTAGAGTTGACCTTGGATATGATATACTTTTGATCTTGCAGTCTCAAAGTTCTGTATTTGGATTTATCCAGTCCTAGTGGGCAGCTCAGGAATAAGAGATAATGGATGATATTCTTATACCAGGGTGATCCCTCATATTTAGCATAGATCTTTTTCTCTGATGTTTTAATCCAATTATACTGAACCTTTGTTCTTCCTTCCTTTGTTATCAAATTTATCCCTAAAGCGTGGGAATTAGATTCTAATAAAACCTTGGCCAACCCATGGCATTTTATGAGCTTAGTAGGCTTTATGTCTAACTCATATTCCTATATCTTTTCTATCCACCTACCCCTTTTTCCTTCACTGTCTCCTTGCACAACGATGTCCTTGACCATTGTCGTTGGGACAAATGTTGTGATTTATGATTGTAGCACATACATTCGAAATGACTTCAAAGCCTTGACTAGTGCATAGGCTTATTTCTCCAAGATGTTATATTTCATCTCAGCGTCCCACAGGACTTGGCTGAAGAAGACGATGGGTTGTTCATAACCATCTTTATTCTTCTATAGCAAAACTGTGGCAATAGTATGCAGAGAATAAAAAGAAAAGATATATAAAGGCGTTGAGTAGTCAGGGCTAACTAGTACCAGGGCTTCAGCCAAAGCCTCTTTAATTCTAGTAAAAGAATCTCAGGGGGTAGGGCTCCACTTGACTTCATTTTCCTTTTTTATCATATCTATAATACCCTTCACTATTTCTACATAGTTGGGTATGAACTTCCTCAAGAAATTGATTCTCCCAAAAAAGGCTTGGACCTCTTTCTTATTTTTGGGTAAAGGAATATCACTAATAGATTTGACTTGCTTAGGATCGATTTTCACTCCTTCTTGCGCTAATATGTGTCCTAGTAGCTTCCCCTCACTCAATGCGAACTGACTATTTATTGGGATTCAAGGAAAGACCATACCTCCTGCACTTATCAAAGGTGAGCTTCAAGTGGAGGATGTGTTCTTCATCGGTCTTAGAGAAGATTGTGATATCATCCAAATATACCACTACGAACTTGTCTTGCTCCCCTACAAAATCTATATCCATATCTCTCTAAAACGTGGCCCCTGCATTAATAAGACTGAAAGGCATGCAAGCATATATGAATGTTCCCCACAAGGTGGTGAAAGCAGTCTTCTTTTGATCATCTGGGTGGACTGTCACTTGGTTGTAACCAGAGAACCCATCCATCATGGACATTCTAACTGACCCAACCACCTTCTACAAGATGCAATCCATCTTAGGCAGTGGGTAGTTGTCTTTCAACAATGCCCTATTAAGGTTCCAAAAATCTACACTTAGCCTTATTTATCCATTATTTTTCCGAACTAGGACTAAGTTGCCCACCCACTCCGAATACCTTAAAGGCACTATGATTTTAGCCTGTAGTAGTTTCCTCACTTCTTTTTCAATGAATGGAAGTAAGAGTGGATTAATCTGTCTAATCTTCTGCTTGCATGGTTTTATTCCACCCTTTAAAGGAATCTTATGATGTATGATGTTAGTATCAAATGCTTTTAAGTCCTCATAAGACCAAGAAAAAACATCCTTATAGGTTTTGAAGAGATTTAAATACATTTCTTTATATTGCAAAGGGATTCCTTTTAATTGTCTGACCATCTAGGGTTCATCCTCTGAGCCGATATTGCAATATTCTACTTGTTTGTTCATCTCCGGAGCCATTGGTTTGGAGGCTAAATTATCATTATTAAATAATATTTCTAGTGGGACTAGCCCACGAGGAATGGTATCCCCTTTCAATTGTAGATTTTTATGTCCAACCACCGTGTCTTCCCATGAAGTGGGTTCTTGATCTGCCTATTTTTCCTCTCCTTGATCAAAGTTTGAGTTAGTGAACTCCCCAAATACTTCTATAAATCATTTGATCTACTCATCGTCTTCGAATACCTTCCAGTGCTTAACATTATCAAGTAGAAAGGGTCTGTATCTGACCTCCACCTCGTACCAGAGAAGCGGATTTTGAGGGGGTTTGATATTTCTTGCTGCTACAGCAAGGGAATCAGCCATTCTATTTCCTTCTCTAGGAAGAAATTGGATATTAAAGGCCAAGAAGAAGTTATCAATCAAATCCCATACTTCATTCTGGTGAGTCTTCAATCTGGGGTGTTTACCCTGGCACTGATTTTTAATCTGCTTTACAATTAGCTCGAAGCCTCATGCAAAGTTAAGCATTCAATATTCATATTCCTTGCCATTTTTAGCCCAAGGAGAAATTCTTCATACTCTACCACGTTTTTGGTTGCCTCAAAATCCAATTTGAATGAGAGGGGTATCAAGCTGCCCTTAGGAGATACCAACAATACTCCTACTCCATTTCACTCTTTGGAATTTTCTCTGTCAAAGTATAATTTCCACCTTTGTTTTCATCTGTGTGCTCGTGTTCTAACTGCAACTTTAGTTGTACTGGTGTTTGTTCTAAGATGGTATCATCTTCTTCTAGGAATAGGCAGGAGAGGTTGCTTTCTTTTCCATACACTGGAGAATTTTCAGAGCCTTCAGTTGGGGTCACAGTTTTTAAAAATATGGACTCTCTGTACAACCTCCTTTCTTTGCCTCCAAAAGTGGGAATAATGGTAGAAGTTAGATCTAATTTGATAGAGCCCCCCACCTTGGAAATCCAAGACCTAGATAGGAGCATGCTGAATCGAGGAGGAATATTTTCCACTACGATGTCCATCACTACACTCTTCATAGGGATTTGAGCCAGGCTTACCACTAGATATTTTATCATTCCCAAGCATTTGGCCCTCTTCGAGTCAAAGGAGTATAGGTCCTTGTTCGGCATGGTGATCTGCAATCCAAGTTGTTCCATCATGGCTAAGGGCATGAGGTTACGTGAGGCTCCAGAGTCCAACATGAAATTATGCAAGAAAAGGTCATGAATTACTAGGGTCACATAGAAGGGTGTGGTGGAAGGATCAAGTTCTTCAACATGAGGGCCAAAAATAACCATTGGTCTTTCTTCTTGAGGGTTTAAACAATCATGGGTCAGTGTTGAGGTGGATGGAAGCATGAACTGAGACATTTGAGCTTTATAAGTGGTCTACTTTATAAGTTCAATTAGAGGAACATTAATCTTTATCTTTTCGAGTTCCTTCTGAAGGTTGAATGTAGGTTGGACTTTTTCTAGACCTCCTAGCTCTACTTCTCTTTCCTTATCACTGGTATTTTTTATCAGAATAGGTGCCTTCTTTTCTGTGTGTTCCTCAGAGCTATTGCTTTCCCTATTTGAAGAGACTTTTACCTTAGATGCGTCATGATTCAACTTACCTTTCCCTTTATCTGGCATTGGGGGGATATCTTGGGGAGAAATTCCCTTTTGTTGTTCTGGTTCCCTCAAGCTCTTTATTGAAGATCTCAAATCATACCTTCAGTGTAGTTGTGCTTGCTTGAAATCTAGAAACTATTTACAATAGTCACCTATGTCCTCCTCATTTGTTGTTGTTTCTCTATCATGACTTGTCTCCTGGTGACCCATATTTTCATGTTCTTCTTCAAAGAAAGAGGAATACAAGTTTCCCTGCATCTCATGTGTATCTGATGATTGTTCTTGATGATCGTCTTCTAATATAGAGGATGAGGGATCTGATCAAGTTGGTCCTTTCCATGGAAAACTTTAGGGGCTAATGTTCGCCCAGTGGGCTAATTTTCCATGATTTTTCCACAAAAAAATATTCACCAATTTCCAATTTTTATAAAAGATGATTCACCCAAATTTTAGAATATTTTATTTTTTACCTTAAAAATTGCCAACATTATATAGAGACTATATATAAAATCATTATAAATTTGAATAATTTTACAAATATATCGATAAACATTTTATAGTTTTCATATTAGGGATTAGTGGAGATTCGCCAATGTTTTTAAACTTCAAGAAAATTTTCCATCGTTAAAATTTTCCTTGGTCCTTTCTTTCCCTTGGAAGTATCTGCAATGGTGGCCTTCTGTACTTTGGGTTATAACCTCGGTTGTTACCTTGAGCATTTGGTTTTGAGAGACGCTTGTTCTCTAGTTCAAGCTTCACCACCTTGTGCAATAAACTCTTGATGAGTTTATCCATTTCTTCCCACTTTGGATCCGGCGATTCTTTAGCTTGACGAGAGGAGGATGTTTCTTCTTTCCCCCTTTTCTTCTTAGTAGGTTCATCCTTACCTCTTGACTTCCCTACAGAGGTAAAATTTGCTTCTACCTCAAGAGAATTAACTTAGAGTTGATCCAAAGTGAAAGACTTCCTTTCTCTCAGGGTAAAACCAAAGTCGGATTCAAAGGCCTGACAAATACTACGCAAGAAGCAACTTGAGGGGGACGCCCATACATATAGAAAAGTAGATGATTTGGGTAGTCTCTTGCTGCCATGTCAATGCTAGAAGTCCTCCAAACGTGCCCATAATAATGAAAATCTCTACTATCTTCTCTAGGCACCGTAGATCCAAAAGATGATAAAATGATTATCTTCCATGTTGACAAGTCAGATAACCCTCCTTTACCTTCATCCGTTGCTTTCCAAATTCTAGTCTCCATTTGAAACACCATTGTCCAGCTGTGTATCATTGATAAAGGTGCATCCATATGTGTGATGGTTGCCAGTGTTTGGAAACAAGTTGGATCGCCTGATCTATCCCCATCCACCATCACTTTGTGTGCATGGGATGGTCATCCTTCACATCCCCTTGGAGTATACCACAATTTCCCAGTCACAGTTGCTGGCAAGACTGTCTGTATTGACATTGAAGTCATCGATGCTCCCCTTGACTATAAAATATGTTTGTGTCAAAATTATACTTACGCCATGTCAATTATCGCATCTTCAGTTCACCATAAGATTTTCTTTCCCCACAATCGAAAGATTGTCACCATCGATCAGTTGACATATTACGATCCAAAAGCCCAGACTTCACCTCAAACCAACATCTCATCTGTGGCTGAAAATAATATTGTCTCTTCTATTTCTCCTGGAGTCTATAAATATTCCTCCTTGCTTGTTACTTACTATGGCCCACCGCCTACTCCTTCTCAGCCTATCTCATTGAGTGTTTGCATGTTCTAAGCATCGCGGACCACCCTCAAAAGATCCGCTATGTCTACACAACAATTGACATCTTCACAACCTGTTGTGCCTGACTCAACTATGCCTAACGATACAACTCCTCAAGGACCATCTCCTTTATCTCGTGTATCTCCTAATCCTTTTCCGCCCAGATCTATTCCCCCAACCATTAACCATGCGGAAGTTGTTTCTCCAGGTCATTACCCTTTTGGTCAGATATCGTTCTTGTTTCCACCTCCTAAAGTTTATTCTACATCGGTCATGGCTACATTGGGTCTACCTAACATCACCCTAGAGATCCCAGTTTAGTACATCGAACCCCTGCAAACACTCCACCTCATCAGTTAAAACCTTACACTGCTTTGACCCTGGTCCAATCGGTCATTCCTACCCCTGGCTTTACTTCAGTTCCATAACAACCTCAGCAGGAGCCTACTCCTACTGTGAAAGCATCTGGCAAGCGGGGCAAAGCCCGAAAAAAGGGATCTTAAGAAAATTCTCCCCCAGTAACTCCAGCTGCCCCTAAGTCTCGAAAGGATCTTCCTCCTTGCAGTTGTGTGATGTTGTTGGTCATGCTACCAATAACTGTCTTGCACTCCCTCACATTAAAGAGGTCATCATTGATACATTTCCCAATCCTAAAATCCTTGAGGTCCAAGTAGCCTTTCTTGAATTGGCTAAGAGAATCTGCTCGTTATGCACAAACCACCCATACACTTTGTATGATAACTATGACAACTATTCCCATCACTATCCACATCTCGAATATTTTCGTGATACACTTCAAGTACTTCATGAAATAGAGGCTACTCGTACTGAGTCCCCTTTTTCTTTACCTACGGAGTCTAGTCCCACCCCTACTCCAGAATAGGTCTCCCAACCACCCAGTGTGATCCCTTCCCCTAATGTCGAGATGATAGAAAATTATGCTCCTATCCTATACCTATTATCATTCATGAGATTGCTCCCTGAGAACTCCCTAGATATTTCCTCTCGTGATTGTTTTGAACCTCCTTCAGTGGACACATCGGTCTCAACATCAGTAGATGTTCCCTTTACTAGCCACATGTCTCCCATTTGTGACGATGCATGTGTGAACCTCATTTCTCATGATGATGCTTCAGGTAGATCTTCCTCATCACATGGTCTTTCTTCCTCTAGTCTTCCCATCTTCCACCTTAATGAAGAGATCATGGAAGCCATGAACTTTCCCTATTACCCTTGGGATGATATGCACCATCGTGCGTGCTTCCTTCCATAACAGACCCATGACCAATATGATGTAGGCATGGGGGCATACCTCTTAAGGTATCCAGAAGGAGAAATCCTTCCCAATCCTTGGAATGCATTTTACCTCAAGAAATTTTACCCATAGCATTTCCCATCATAGTGCATGTATTTCTATCTTTCTTCTTGCAATTATGTAGCTTACATCCCCCACTTTATTACACATTGTCTTCTTGTGTCTTTTAGATGGATCCATCATCCACACCTTATTTCGGTGTTTCCGATGGTGCGAGTTACTTCACCCAGAATCTTTCCTTAGTAGCTTGGGCCATTTTTACCCCCATGCATTCGTTAGTCCACTCCAACAATGTTTGCATTGGATTTTCCACCAACAACCAGGCCGAATATGATGCAATGATAGGTTTTTTAGTTGATTCCCTTGATCATCACATCCTTCACCTTCATGTTTTTTTAGATTCCTTGCTACTTGTATTTCAATTGAATGGTGTTTATTGTGTGCATAATCCAATCTTATTTAGAAAATATCTACGAGTTAAGATTTTGATGCGTGAATTTGAATCCATTTCATTCAATCATGTACCTAGAGCCCAAAATCACTATGTAGATACTCTAATAACATTCTAAATTGACATTTATCACATGTAATAAGACATCCATAAAACAAATGGTAAACCATATTCTTCACACAAAAGATGCATAATCATATATATGTGTGTGTGTGTGTCGTCATACAAGTGTTTTGAGTCCATAAATCTAAATACATTTGACATGCCCACTAACATGTTATCAAAAAACAAAAAGGGGGACCCACATGTACCTATGCTGAATCACTATCATCTGGAGATCCCAGAGCCAACAGGTCCACCCCGCTAGCCCGTAGATCCCGTACTTCCTAACCGACCATCGCAAGGTGTCATGTGATTCCTTGCCACTATGGGGGAAGACCTGTGCAATCATCTGTGTATCAATCCTCTAGATCATTCCACCTGCGCTCTGTCACCCTAGTCAGTAGTATGTCATATCTACGTCAGAGTTCCTCCAACAGAGCTTTGTCATCCAACCTTTGTCGTGAAGAAGTTCCACCCTAATTTGTAGCCCCAGATCTTGCAAATCGTCCTGCATATCCTGCCAGCCTCACCAATGCTATATTTGCATTCCAAAAAGTTTAGAAATTAGTACCATATACAGATATTTCCTAAAATATCAATGCACCAAATATATAGTAACTTTCATTTACCATCTGGGGCTCATGCTCATCCTGGCGGAAGTGGTAAGTTAGGACCCCCCTGATAGTTCATGACGTTGTATGGATAGTCACCTATTTATAGCTGCATCTAGTCCCAATGAGAAAAAAACTCAGGTTAGAACACTCGTCTGACTCCCCCTCCACCTCCTCGTCTTAGCAGCTACCCCCAGCAATGCATCGTGGGCTCTGTGGGCCCCCATCATAGATCTGAACATGAGGTCATATAGTGGAGATATTCTCAAAGAAGAATGAGCATAAGATTGTCCAAACGAACAACTATCATTGGTTCCCTATCTCCATAATGTCAACTATCATTTCAACGATGACAACAACATTTGGGCCCACCCATAGTAGGTCCCTCCTAAAACACTCTCCACCAACATCATCATCCCTCGAATGATATGGTGGAAAGCATGGCTACCACAAATTCGTAGCACCGCTCCGAATATATCTCGTGTCTCCAATCTCTTCATGTCGTCGATTTAGATATTCTTTCCCATTGCATGGCTACCCTGTCTACAATGATGCTTATAAAAATCCTCAATATGCTTCCCACGAGGCAGCACTAGATGTATCTCCCCCACCACCCCCAAGGTAGGCAGTCCAGTCAAAAAGTATATATCCTAGATCGTGAGCTTGATTTGGTGCCCTTGCACTATAAAGGCCTCCTAATCGAGATCCCAATAGCTCACTATCCTCAATAGCAATGGCTCACCAACCCTCATTAGTGGGTTCTCCAAGAACTTTAGCATGCCACATCGTGCCAGTATCGCTCTCACTGCTTGATTCCCCTAAATCTCAACCCAAAGGGTATCAAATTCTCTTTCATGCCATGATATATTTAAGTCTTCCATACCTGCAAGACATCGCTAAGTTTTTTCAGTTCAGAATACAAAAGACAGTCATGGATGCACTTAACCTCAGCTCCCAACAAACCACAATCTTGACCACCCTCTCAGTCTAGAGCATAGTTTTTGCCTTAAAAATTGTGTTGAGCGCACTTGTGGGCCCCATTTCTACACTCCAAAGTGCATATTTGGCCCCAAATGGTTCTCTACGATCATAAGGGAAGGTAGGGGTCTCCCAGAAAAATTGAGGACCTATCTAAAAATCTAAACCCCTGAAATTGATGAGTATGGTTAGGCCACCTACTTCCAAGTCACAAATCCTCATTATGACGGCTGGTTTGCCCACTACGATATCCAAAATATTTAGGGCCTTCTCCTTGATTAGGTGCTCAAAATTAGGCTCAAAAATCAAAGTGTCAGAATCTATATAAACTTAGCTTCTAATCGAAGAGCTCGTTATCTTGGTTCCAACGGTGCAAACAACACTCGAATATAAGCTTGTATGAAGAAGTTATAGCAAGTCAAAGTTTAGGTTTGACTTGGATAGATGGCAGGAAAAGATGATGTGGTAGGGATCTTCAGCGAATGGGGGAAGCACCAAGTAGCAGGCCACCATTGGCCCCCATTTTGCAAATCACATGTTGCAGGTGGGTTGGTGTTAAAAATCGGCCCCGGAACAAGCCAGGGTGCAATGCGATAATCACAATCGCACATGACAATAGGGTAGGAGGAAAGGCATTAAAGAATTGGCCTCGGTAGTTGCGATGTGATGATCAACCTCATAGAGGGAAGGGTTGTGATGTGATAATCGCAATCGCAGATTGCAATCGCACACCGCAAAAAATATAGTCCCACATATGGTCACAGGCCGGGACCACTATGGAGGACTTTTTAGATTTCGACCATGAACTTACGACAGAGGTTGATGCCCTCCCATCTCTCTCTCGGCAGCACAATCTCTCCATTTCGGTTCCTGTTGATGCGACTGCTATCCGAAACCACACAGGCCCTCCGCTCGTTACTGATTCTCTGTCGGAGGCCGATCGCTGGAGAATCCTGGAAGCAAAAACCCTAGGGAAAGATCTAGGTTCTATTCTTGTGGGGGTCGGGGCGGATAAACCCTTGGAGGTTTGCCCTACAGTTCAAGTTAGTCGACAACAGGTTCAATCTTCTCCGCCGGTCTCGGGTAACCATCCCCGAGAAATTTCACGGGTATAGGAATCATAGCGGGGCATTTTGACAACCTCAAGGCTAAAGGACCTCTATCGGGGAAGGACTCAGCCACTTTTGAGGCTGTGCAGGCAGAAACTTTGGCAATTTGCATGAGCAACAAGTAGAAAGGGACATCTAAAAGGAAGAAACGCCTCCCACTATGCAGTAATGAAATCTTCCTCAAGCTTGACGAGGACACTACTTTCTGCGAAGCCATGGATTTGGCTGAAAAGGTACTGGTGGGTCGTGTGAGGGGAAGACATTACAGTGTGGAGAGGCTCCAAAGATGGACAATGGAGGTATGGGGACATCATCTGTCGGAACCTCCAAGGGTACAGATGTTTGTTCGAGGGTGGTTTGCATTGAGATTCAAAAGTCTTGCCCACACTAATTGGGTCCTCCCCACAATATGGCATATAGATCAAGCTCCTGTCCTCCTCCAAAGGTGGATGCTAATGTTTGACCCTAAACTGGAGAGAGCAGGGGCATGACCGATTTGGGTTCGGTTGCGGGGCCTTCCCTGTCACTTCTAGATAGAGCAGATTTTCAGGTAGATAGGGGATGCCATGGGCATGTTCCTTACCTTTGATGACTCATTTAACACCACGAGGAGGATGGCATTCGCCAGGATATTAGTTCACATGGACCTTACTGGTGGGCTACCAGAGTTTATTAACATACAGTGGAGGAACATTACGAGGAGGAAATTGTTGAATTATGAGGGAGTACCCTTCAGATGTCACCGTTGCCACAAGGTAGGGCACTTATTCAAAGACTGCCCTCTGAACAAGTGGAATAGCAGGAAGTATGCGAGTCTTTCTCTTCTAGATGCACCTGAGTAGGAGGTGCAGTCTCACGAAGACCTTGACAAAGAGGAACAACCACGTGCATCTGAGGAATTTCACAGGATTGCTACTCCACGATCTAGAGGTACTGCCACATTTTCGAGCCCTGGTTTTAGATCTTCAGAACCTGTCTAGAGCACTCAGAGGAATCATGGATGACCGCCCCATCAACCCCCACCTCCTATACCTAGTTCGGTCGTTGCTGCTTCGGAGGACTCAAATACTTCGAGTATGCATTCCACCCACTTATCCCCCACTCAATGCTTTTCTGATATTCATCATTCAATATCTAAGGAGTTATTGGGTCCGGGTACTATTTTCTCATTAGAGACCCCTGTACATAGTGTTTGTGATATTAACCCCCCCCTCACCACTCTCCCCCCACGCCACCTACTCTCTTCTGCACCCCTCCCCCTCAAACCTCTGCATCGTCAGCCTTGGTTCCTCGACACATCACCCGGTCTCGATCAAGGAACATGAACCCTGACCATGTGGGACTTGATATCCTCCACCCCCCACCCTCTCACAAGGCATCTCGAGGTCACCCCTCTAATCTCAAGAATGCCCAAACCCAAGCAGATGTTGACATTGCTTTGGGCAAGCAATCTACCATTCCTGGGGTTCTTAGAGCAAGAACAACCCCCTTCAAACTCCCTCCATGAAGATTCTATCCTACAATTGCAGAGGGCTAGCTAGGCCTGATAAATAACTAGCTCTATGGTGATTACTCTCTACCGAAGCACTGGACATTATTTTCCTCCAGGAGACCTTGGTTCCAGCTAATGACATTATTTGTACTCTAGAACAATCCTTGCCGGGGTGGATATTTTCAGGTTTAGATGCCCATGGCCATTCTAGAGGAATTTCTTTGGGCATAAAATCTTGCTCTATCAAGGATATTAACTGTTGGGGTGGTTAGGGCTACATTGGTGCTTATATACTTTCAGCTGAGCTGGGTTGCCCTTCAGGATTTTCAATATTTATGGGCCTTTCCAGAACCGTCCTGATTTCTGTGACCGCCTGCTCAATCTAGAACTTCTTTCGGCTGAGATCCTAATTCTAGGTGGGGACCTAAATTTTTCTATAGGACATGTGGAATCTTGGGATCACTGTGCACAAATGGATTCCCTTTCAGACTACTTCTCTACCATTTTGGACTAGCACCATCTGATTGACATACCTGCTGCAAAGATTCAAGCCACCTGGAGGAACAATAGAGTGGGAGATAATGGACTAGCTAGAAGACTAGACAGATTTCTTGTCAAGGAACAGGTCATGGACCTAGGGCTTAATATCAGGCAATGGGTTGGCACGGGAGGACTCTTGGATCACCTTCCTATTTATATGGAATTGGATAATGGTAGAGGAAGGGTGAAGGGACCTTTCAAATTCAGTTCTACCTGGCTTGAGGATGCTTCGTACATCAACATGATCACTGAGTTCTGGAAAAAAAACCCATCGGGGGTTAGAGGATTAGCAACAGCTAGTTTTATCCACAACCTAGCTGAGCTGAAGAACATGTCCAAAATCTAGGCTCATCAAAAAATATTACAGGATGATCAAGTGCTAAGTTAGATTGAAAATGATCTTGAGGTTTTTGAAAAAGAACTTGGTGGTCTTTATAGATTAGAGGAGCACAAGCACAACATCACATCCCTATACTCGGCTTGTGGTAATATGCTCAAGGATAGAGAAGAAAAATGGAGATTGAGGAGCAAGGCCATCTGGATACAGGAGGGGGATGCTAATACAAAATTTTATCAAAAGTTTTCTAATGGAAGAAAAGCTATAAATACTATCTGGCAAATGCAGGATGGTCATGGTGAAACAGAAAACACTTTCCCTCGGCTAGCTTCACTTGCAAACACACATTTTAAAAGCGCCTACAGTGACCCCAGGGAGACTAATTTAGCAGAAATTATCAGAGTTGCCCAGCTTTTCCCTAGATACATGGATCTAGGGGATGAGGAGGATCTGGTTCAGGAAGTCACTTTGGAGAAGCTGGAGGCCACATTAAAATGGTTCAGCAAAGACAAAAGTCCTAGACATGGTTGGTCTATTGAATTTTATTTGACATTTTTTTATTTGATTGGGTCGGATCTTCTCAGTGTTGTGGAGGAGTCTCGGACTTCGGGACATTTGGAAGCTGCCATTACCTCCACTTTCATTGCACTCATTCCGAAGATAGACAACCCATCCACATATCATGAATTTCGTCCCATTTCGCTATGTAACTGTTTTTACAAGATTATAGCTAAAATTATAGCAAACAGATTGAAGCCCATCTTATCTAAGCACATCCTGCCTAAACAATTTTCATTTCTGAAGGACAGGCAAATTCATGAGGCGATTGGGACAACACAAGAAGTATTACACACACTCCACTGCAAAAAGGGAAAAGGTATGATAATGAAGGTGGATTTATCTAAAGCTTTTGACATGGTAAACTGGTTATACCTGAGAATGCTTCTAACCCACCTTGGTTTCCCTTTCCCTTTCATTAAATGGATCATGGGATGCATCACTAACATTCCTTTTAGTGTTCTGGTAAATGGTAGTGCTACCCCTTTTTTCACCTCGACTAGAGGTCTGCGGCAGGGGTGTCCTCTCTCTCTGCTTCTTTTTCTCCTGGTCATGGAAGGGCTCAGTAGGATCATTTCGAAGGAACATAGGCATGGTAGACTCAGTGGTATTAAGATCACGGAGGATTGCACTCTTACACACCTCCTATTTGTGGATGATGTGCTGGTCTTTCTCAATGGTAGCACTGGGGATCTGACTTCGATCAGAGACATTTTTCCTTTATTTTAGAAGGCCACAAGAATGATCATTAATGATGGAAAGTCTACATTGATGGCCATAGCTTGCACACAGCACGAAATGCATTATGCTCTCCACAGATTCCACTTCACCCAGTTGGAACTGGATGAGGGATTGAAATATTTGGGGTACAAATTAAAGCCAATTGGGTACAAGATTACGGATTGGACTTGGCTCATAGAAAAGCTGGAGAAAAGGATAAGTATATGGTACTTAAGATTTCTATCTTGTGCTAGTCGTTTGACACTCATCAAGAGTGTCCTCGAAGCGACCCTAGTTTACTGGATGTCTCTGACCTGGATTCCTCGAGGCATTCTGACCAGGATACAAAATATTTGCAGCAGATTCTTATGGAGGGGTAAACTACCTGGCAAGATATTTTCATGGACTAAGTGGGAAGCACTCACACTTCCAAAAAAATGAGGAGGTTAGGGTCTCAAAAAACT
The DNA here is from genome assembly GCA_031772625.1 of Pinus tabuliformis. Lineage (NCBI taxonomy): Eukaryota > Viridiplantae > Streptophyta > Pinopsida > Pinales > Pinaceae > Pinus > Pinus tabuliformis. The sequence continues at coordinate 720,963,839 of CM062817.1, read as the reverse complement.
GGATGATTTCTCCTTTACGCTGGCAGCAAAATTAGGTTGGAAAATGGTTGCTTCGGACAGTTTATGGACAAGGTTAGCCTACTCGAAATATATTTCCCTTGCACAAGTGCAGGACTGGATCCGTAGACTGGTAGGACCCTATACAGGTATTTCGATAATTTGGAAGGCTATTCTGAAAGCACTGGATCCCATCCGCTCTGGCATTACATGGAGGATACACTCGGGGAACAGAGTTCGCATTGGGATAGACCCGTGGATAGGTTGTGGGAACATGCATATATTACCTTAGGCTTTTATAGAACACTTAATGGAGCATAATATTACACACCTAGCTCATATTGCAGACGAGCACAACTCCTCATTCCTGCAACAGACTTGGAAAACTGAAAATCAACTCAACATCCCTCCATGATGGAGACAGCTCTATAGGCCCTAATGGATGCACATATCTGGATTACAGATGGGGAGGATGAGATAATCTGGGCTCTAGCGAAATCTAGGAGATATACACCAAAGGAGGGTTATATTGCTCTGGAAAATCCGTGAAAGCCCCAGGTCATTCAACAGTGGTGGAAACTCCTCTGGAAACTTAAGGTGCCTCCTAGATCCAAATTTCTTATGTGGTGCATTTTGAAAAGTAAAATCCCCACGGGGGATAACCTGATGAAGAGATCTTTTTATGGCCCACACTGGTGCCACTTTTGTAACATGGATGGTGAAACTGCTTCCCACATCTTCTTGCATTGCCATTTTATTCGTAATGCATGGAATCTTGTGTCTGTTGCTGTCCCCTCTAATAGTATTTGGCTTTAGGACTCTCTTATTGATGCTTGGAACGTTTGGTTTCATTCAGTCTCGCTTCAGAAGCTAAGAAGCCTTCCTCTGTTGTTCTGTTGGGCTATCTGGATAGCTCGCAATCATTTGATTTTCCACAACACCCCCCCAGATGGTCTAGTATAGCTGCCATGATCAAAGCGAATTATGGTCTTATCCCTGATGACCCTCCTCCCCCTAACACTCACACTATCTCCCTGGAACAGTTTGACCACAACAGACCCTGGGCATACTTTGATGGGGCTGCACAAGAAGACGGCTGTGGTGGGGGTGCTATCCTACAAATATTTGAGAGACATTCCTACAACCTGTCTATGGGCTTCAAAAGGGGCACGAATAACTTTGTAGAGTTATCTACAGCTCTTCATATCATTCGATTTTCTTTGGAGAACTTCCATGCATTACAACTGTTTGGTGACTCTATGATTGTCTGCAATTGGTTGAATAGAGTATCTACTTGCTGGTCTTTCTCATTGAGACACATTCTTGAGGAGGCTTTAAGATTGATATCAAAATTTGACTATTTTTCATGTAAACATATATACAGGGAGTGGAACTCAGAGGTTGACGTCTTTCCAAAGAAGGCGCGATCCGGGAGCAGGGCATCTGGCTGATCAACGAACAGATTGATGGTAAACTCCCTTTTATGAACATTTTGAATTAATGTTTGGACACTGAAAACATAATTATTGTACATATTTCTTTTGATGTTTATGATCTTATTTTCGGATATATTATGACTGGCACAGTACATATTTTTGGTATTATCTCCCTGCGTGGACCATGATAATATTCATACTGTTGGTTTTTGTTATATTTTTGGACTCTTTTTCAGACTCTGTATAGACTAATACCTCCCTGCGTGGACTCGGGTAGTTGGTTTTTGCTACTTTTGTGGAAGCTGTGTCTATTGATAGAAATATCAAAATATGCTTATGCATCTACAAAATGTAATTTCTTACACTAATGAAATTATGAATTTTCCACGGGAAAAAAGAAAGATCGTCGGTACTTCGTCGATTGTGAATTGTGAAAGGATCCCGGATGTGATAGCTTTATGTGTTCCGGTTAATAGTTTCGTCGGGTCTACCATATCGCAATCACACATCGACCCGCCACGTTCACAAACCATAAGCATGTTGTTTCTCACCGATTTTGATTTGCGATGGGACAATCAGTGCCGACAAATTATATACTACCACATGGTGAAATTTTCACTCAGTTAGTGATTTTTGGAGCTAATTTGTAGGATCATGCTGGATTTGGAGCAATTTGTGGAGTGAATAATGGGAAAACTAGGATAGGTCATAACTTCTTTAGTTTTCCACCAAATTCGATGCAAAGAGAGGCTAGATAGTCATTTTTTGGACATTCTAGGCTCATTGGAGTAGGTTTCAGAAGCATTTGAGCATTGTAAACACATATTTTTACACTTTTGAGAATAATAGAGAGGCCCAAGCCATTGGAAGCTGGAACAAGGAGACGTAGCCCAGGAGGGTTGAACTTATTTATCATGTTCCTGTTGTAATTTGTTTTTGATGTTGTTCTATACATGTTTATGTTGTTGTTCAGTCTCTTATTTATGTTAAATTGCTCATAAAATTAACATAAAAGCTCATCATTTCACTTGCAAAAAATCATGAATCCTTAAGCACAATGAAAGCATTTTGTTTCTAATCTGAGGAGGATCTTATCACAACAATCTTATATTCTAAATCAGACCATTTTGGTATCATAGGACTAGGTTTTCTTTGTGAAAGAAGGATTTAGTTGTTTGCAATTTTATGCCATGCTTACAAGGTTAAAACTCAAAAGAGGAGAAGGGAAGCTGGTTGGAAGCCCTAAAGTTGGGTTAAGGGGAAGGAGAGCAAGATTGCCACAACCTCTAACACTAGTTCAGTCTCGAGTTGCAGTTGAGACTCCAGATATCATGTCTCATGAAGGAGGACCTACAAATATGACATAATATTGTGAGACTTTCAAAAAGGCTTTCTTTGATAATGACAGAGATGGTAAAGGTTCTCTATGAAGAGAGGAATACTAGGTTACAAGGGGAAAGTTCCAAACCTCCCAAAGGAGAAGGATCCTCATGAGGAGGTAATGCAAATGGAGAGAAACCTCCACCCTCTCCACCATATTCTTCATCTTCTTCTTCACAAGAATCTTCACCCTCTTCCATTAACAAAACCCTTATTCATACTCATCATCATACTTCGAAGGGAACTAGTAAATTACCTTTTTTAAAACTTGATGTTAAATTTGAGCTGCATATGTATAATGGTGAAGTGAAAACAAAGAAGCTTAATAATTGGATTCGTCAGTTGGAGGTCCATTGCAGGATTCAAAACCTTCAAGAGGATGACATAAAGATTCAGTTAGCTTCCTTGAGAATGGAGGGTGAAACACTAGTATGGTGGGAATCAAAGACCCAAGAGGAGATTTAAAAACATGGTACGATTTAAATTTCTTGGAATGATTTCATTGTTGCAATCAAAAGAAAATTCTACCCTTCGGCTTATATGAATAAAGCCATCATGAATTGGTATAACGTTTAGACAGCTTAAAGGTCAAATTGTGCAAGATTACACCCAAGAATTCAGAAAAAGGTCTTTGATGTTAGGTGTAGATTTGCAATCACAGGACACATTTCTAATGTAAATAGGGGGTTTAAATAGTTACCTTAGGCATACTATCTTAATGTTTAATCCCAATTATCTAGATGATGTGTGTGTGCAAGCCACTCATCTTGAGGCAAGAGGGAAAGACACTCCAAAAGAAGGTAGTAAAATTCCATTTAAGAGTAAAGGAAAGGAAAAGGCTTTCAAAGGGAAGGAAAAGAAAAATGTCTATCAAAAATGGAGAGAAAATTACATGAAAACGTTGTTCCAGAGAGGGCCATTATGAAGCTCATTGTTGGAAGATTCATCCTAAAATGAGACCAAAGAAAAACAACAACAAGGGAAAACAAAAAAAAAAAATTGCAACCACTCAATATGATTTGGGATCTAATTCGGGTGATGAAACTAAAATCACAGCCATGGGGTTAAAAGGAAAAGAATCCATTTCTAGAACTAATTCTTCAAACTCACAAAATGAAACTCCGAATGAAAAGAGGGGAATATAACTTTTTCACATAAGTGTGATATCAAAACACAACAAGATTGGTACGTTGTTCGATAGTGGCTCTCAAGACAATCTTATCTCTAAAAACATTTTCAAAAGTTTAAATTTGGAAACCGTTCCACATCATAAACTGTATCCACATGGATGGGTGTGTGACAATGCGCAATTGCAGGTTACGAGAAAGTGTAAATTGAAATTTGCCATTACTGTAAATTTCATAGATGAAGTGGAGCTTGACGTTGTGCCATTAGATATCTGTGGCATATTTTTGGGCAACCCATAACTTATGATAGAAAAGATATCTTCCATAGACATGAAAAAAATATCATATATTCAAAGGTGGAGTAGAATATATTGTGAGAGATCATAGCAAGAAAATAAATATTTCTCTTGTAAATGCAAGGCAGATGCAAAGACTAGTGAATTCGAGCAAGAATTTTGTGATTCTAATGATCAAACCCAAGGATAATGTTGATAATGAAGCTTTTAAAGGCTGTGATTCAAATTTGAAATTTGAATTGGTTTACGTAGTTAACCAATATGACGAGATGTTTCAAAAACCAAAGGGATTACCTCCCAAGAGAGGAATCCAACATGAGATACAGTTGCAGCAAGATTGTCCTCTTCCTAACATTGGTATGTACTGGATTTCAATGATGGAAAGCGCTAAAATTAAGAAGAAAATTCAAGAGTTGTTGAATAAAGGGATCATCAGACCATCTTCCTCACCATGTGGTTCACCTATTGTGTTGGTTCCAAAGAAGGATAGAACATGGTGCATGTGTGTGGAATTTCGTGCATTGAACAAGATTACGATAAAGAACCATTACCCACTGCCCAGAATAGATGATTTACTTGATCAATTGAAAGATGAAAAGTATTTTAATAAGTTGGAATTAAGAAGTGGATACCATCAAATTAGAATAGTTAAAGGAGACATTTGGAAGACAACATGCAAAACAAAACAGGGTTTGTTTGAATGGCTAGTTATGTCATTTGGTTTATGCAATGCTCCTGCTACATTCATGCGTGTGATGAATGATGTGTTGAGGCCATTTATTGATGATTTTTTCATAGTATACTTAGATTACATCTTAATTTTTAGTAAATCTCGTGATGAACATGTCATGCATGTAAGAAAAGTACTTGATGTCCTGAAAAAAGAACAATTGTATCTTAAGATGTCAAAGTGCGAGTTTGGAAAAACTTCTTTTATTTACTTGGGTCATATTGTTGGAGGAGGTGAGTTGAAAATAGATCCCTCCAAGGTTAATGTCATTTTGAATTGGCCAAGGCCCAAGACAATTACGGAGGTAAGAATTTTTTGGGAGCAGCCTAATTTGGAGGAAATTCATTGCTAATTTTTCTCTTATAATAGCTCCTTTGCATGCGTTGACAAACGTGAAAAAGTTTTTTCAGTGGGGAGGCAAATAGAAAAACACCTTTGATGCATTGAACGAAAATATCAGTACAACTCCAGTACTTGCACTTCCAGACTTGAGACAATTGTTTAAGATTCACACTGATGCTAGTGACTACGCTATGGTTGCAGTCCTTATGGTAAGCCTCTATGTTTTCATTCAAAAAAATTTAATGGTGCAGTGATTAATTATCCTACATATGAAAAGGAATTTTATGCATTGGTGCAAAGTGTGAAAAAATGGAAACACTACTTGATGGGTAAGGAAACAGTCATTTACACTGATCATCAACCATTGCAATACATGCAATCACAATCAAAGTTGTAGCAATCAAGGCACTTCTAATGGATGAGTTTTCTTCAACAATTCCACTTGGTAATCGGGTATAAGAAAGGTATCTACAATAAAGTTGTAGATAGCTTTCTAGGCCTATTGTTAGTGCAATTACTTTACTCAAGCATAATTTTGTTTTACATAAAAGTTATATTGAGCAATATGCATAAGATAATGATTTTCAAGATGTTTGTGCAAGCTTGAGTCAAGGTAACCAAGTAGAGGAATTGGATTATCATTGGCATGATAACTTGTTGTACTATCTTGGCAAGCTTTGTATTCCAGAGGGAGAAAGAGTTAACATCATAAGAGAGGCATATACTTCTCTTATTTCTAGTCATTTTGGTGTAAGTAAGACGGCGGCACATTTACAGACGTATTGTTATTGGCCTCGTATGTTCAAAGTGTGTCTCATTTTATTAAAGGATGTGCATTATGTGCAACTAGTAAGCCTAACAATAGGAAGATAGGAATGTACACACCACTTCTATTTCCTACACAACCATGGGAGAGTGTTTCTATGGATTTCGTAGGAGGTCTTCCATTGTCAAAAAGAGGTCATGATTATTTGTATGCAGTTGTGGATAGGTTCAAAAAAATGTGTATTTTGATGCCATGTAAAAATAAAGTTACAGCTGAACAAACTACTCAGTTATTCTTTTAGAATGTTTGGGTGCATTTTGGATTGCCCACATCCATTGTTAGTGATCGATATTCTCGCTTTGTTGGGAATTTTTGGTTAAGCTTGTGGGGATTCATTGACACCAAATTGAAAAAGAGTATAACCTTTCATCCACAAATAGATGGTCAAATAGAAGTGGTGAATAGAACAATGATACATATTATTCGTGGGTATTACAGCAAGCATCCTAAGTTGTGGGCTGAACATTTTCACTATATTCAACATGCTTATAATCGAGCCAAGCACTCTTCAACTCAAACTTCGCCATTTGAGGCATATTTGGGATACTTTCCTAAATCTCCTTTAGATTTTATTTTTGGAAAATATGTTGCTATTGAAGGTCATAGCAACATAGACAAAGCATGAAAGATCATTGAACAAATCCAATTAGTACACCAAAAGGTTCAAGAACAGCTTGAGAAAAGCCAATGCAAGTACAAAGCAAGGCACGGCAAGCATCGTCAAGATCACAAGTTCCAAGTTGGTGATGAAGTTTGGCTTAACATTAACAAAGATAGGCTCCAAGGAGAAGGTAAAAGATAAAACCAATTAGATATGGTCCATTCAAAATTTTGGAAAAGATTGGTAACAATGCATTCAGGTTGGATTTGCCTTCATATATGAAAATTTATGTTGTTTTTAATGTTGAGAACTTAGGGTTGTATGAGACTCCTTTCATTGAAGATCAAGGAGAGAATATTCAAATTCCATCTATTGAAGATTTTTCTCTAGAATTCCTTGATGAGCTTCAGCAAGACACTATACTTGATAGAAGAACAAGGACATAAAAAATGGGAAGTATTGATTATCTTTGAGTGGGGCTCAATGGTACAAATCCTTTAAAAGCCAAATGGATAGAGGTTGGAAAGGTGAGGGAACTATACCCTCAACTGCTGGACAATTGAAAGTGATCCTTTTGGGGTCTAAAAGGCTTCTAGTGGGGAGGAGTGATCAGGGGCTCAAAATTAGAATCAAAACTAAAAGTGTTAGAATATCTATAAAATTAGCTTCAGATTGAAGAGCTCGTCATCCTGATTCTATTGGTGTGAATGACACTTGAATCTGAGCTCGTGTGAAGAAGTTAGAGCAAGTCAAAGTTTAGATTTGACTTGGACTAATGGTAGGAAAAGATAATGTGGCAGGGCTCTTCAGCGAATGGGGAAGCGCCAAGTGGAAGGTCGTCATTGGCCCCCACATTTTGTAAATCGCATGTTGCAGGTGGTTTGGCATTAAAAATCACCCCGAAACAAGCCAGGGTTTGATGCAATATCGCAATTTCACATCGCAGCAGGGTAGGAGGAAAGGCATTAAAGAATCAGCCCCGACAGTTGCAATGCAACAATCTGCCCCCAATGATTTGATTTTTATCATAAACAAAACTAAAGTAGACTTGATTATTTTCCAATAGTGAATTGATCGTTAACTTTAAATGTTGAATGTGGAAGACTGAAGAGAAGCAGTTGATTTAAGACTTAATCAAGAACTTAAGAAGCATAGTTAAACATGAATTTGCAGCAAGAATAGAGATAGAAGACATCAAACATTGATTACAAAGTTTGTCCCTGATGGACTACATCTCCAGGTCCGCTTTCAAGATGGGCATCCACTTTATTAGGATTTATCGAAAGAGGTATTTTACACAGCAAAAACACCAGACTGAATGTGCACGCAGACACTTCTGTTCTCTGTCAATAGAAAGCTCTCTCTCCTAGCTTTCCAACGCTTGTCTCAGTTCCCAATTTTGCCTCTGGATGACCAATTCCTTTTGCATGAGCATAAGGATGAATTTATTGTGTTTTAGATGCATTTGAGGCCCTGATGGCTAAATATGGCATGTATGTGCTTCATTAAAAGTTGAGGGTTAAAGTCTTGTCACTTTGTGACACTTAATGACCTAGTCACATGGTGGGTACATTAAAAATAGAACAAACTGCAACAAAACCAGGAAAGAAACTTTGTTTATCTCCAAACCCGCTAACAGTCAACTTACAGCGTGTAATGGGTATTCCACTGGCATGTGACCAGATGGTCTAACACTTGGCGGCCACCTGCACTGTTTATCCCTACGGTTCCAACTGATGTTGCGGTCACCCAAGAGTCCATGTGACAACTCTTCCCCGACGATTTCACTAACCCTCTGCGTAATATCCGACTGTTCACATGTCTCAGTTCCATTTGGTCTCCAAACTGCGACGACTAGACTACCAACCACCTCTGCGTTCACATGCGCATTCCTCCAACGTTGTCCTTCTACTATTAGAACTCGCGGTTAGGGACTGTGTATGTATTTTCATTTTTTAACATATGTTTTATACATAGTCCAATAGGTTTAGGTCTTAGGTTTTGCATTAGGTCTTGTCACCATGGTGCTAGATGTAGCCACTTAGGTTTATGCCTTAGGTCTTTAGTACTTAGGCTTAAGATTGTGTATTGTAGGCTTTTAAACTTAGGTTTTTAGACCTTATCTTAGGATTTAAACCCTTTTACATCACCTTAATAAAAAAAAACCCATTACAACAATATTGTCACATTTTGACAATAATTTGGACCACATTTCCACCATGAAAACCACCACCATGACTAACTGAAGAACACTGGAAAAGCTGATGAAGTTGAAGATGAACTGGACTCCCTGCACAAACTGGAATGAAAAGATCCTCCTAGATCAATCCTCTCCACTTGAAAGCTTTTGGACCACAAAAGTTTGATTTAAGAAGATATCAGGTGAGGGTTACAATTGCCTCACTCTTTCAATCTCCATCCACCTTGCCTTACTCGGATTCATGCCCTTGAGTCCGACTCAAATATATTCAACATATCCATGCCTTGAAGAACGAACCTTCCTGTCCAATATGGCATCTTCCTGCAACTCATCTATATACTTAGGTGCCAAATCATCAACAGTTGGAATCTATGTATCCTCCTCGGGATCGTTGATCATTGGAGGTTCATACAACTTCAGATTTTCTACATTTACAACTGAGTAAATACATATGTAAGGAGGTAAATCTAATCGAAATACTTTATTTCCAATCTTCTCAAAAATATTGAAAGGACCATACCTGATGGATTTCAGTTTCTTACCTTCTCCTTTCAACTTGTCTTTATTGATATACAAGCATACTTGATCATCGACCTGAAAATAATGGTCAACTCAATGCTTGTCATGGTGCATTTTGTACTTGGCCTGACTCTTATCTAACTGATCCTGCACTACTTCATGTATCTGTTGTGTCCGTTGAATGAACTTAATTGCTTTGTTTTCATCATCATGTTCACCCACTTTATCCTCTTCACTGAAGATGAAATTCATCGGTGACTTTGGTAGATACCCAAAACATGTTTCAAATGGCAATTGATTAGTCGAATAATGTAAGGCTCGATTGTAAGCATGTTTCACATAAGGCAAAGATTCATCGCACAACTTAGGATGTTTACTGCAGTAACCTTAGAGAATATGTATGACTGTCCTATTCACCAGTTATGTATGTCCATCGATCTGTGGATGAAAAGTTGTGCTCTTCTTCAACTTTGTGTCCATGAGTCCCCACAAAGTGGACCAAAACTCTCCTACAAAACGAGTGTCTCAATCAAAAATAATGGAAGTAGGTAACCCAAAATGAACCCATACCTATTCGAAGAACATCTTTGCAGCCTGTTCAGCTGTCACTTTCTTGTTGCATGGAACAAGAATGCACATATTTTCGAATCTATCAACCACAACATACATGTAATCATGTCCTCTCCTGGACATTGGAATTCCTCCAACAAAGTCCATGGAAATGATGTCCCATGGTCACGAAGGAACTAGAAGTGGCATGTACAAACTGATCTTTCGATTACTTGGCTTGCTGGTCGAACACATCACACATCCTTTAATGTACTTAAAAATTGTTTCATACATGCGAGGCTAGTAACAATACCTTTGAATTTGTGCCATAGTCTTTATTACACCAAAATGTCCTGAAATGCGAGAAGAATGTGCTTCCTGAATAACATGCACCCTTTCTGTCTGTGGTATGCACAACTTACCCAGATGATATAACAACCTGTCATGAATATGATAATTGACTTCTTCCACCTGAGCACCATGAGTTAGTGATTCATAAATATCTTTGAAATCAACATCGATACTATATTGTTCTATATAACTTTCATGTTTTAAAGAACTATTCTGCAGCACTACTGAAGCATTCAAAGATGGTCTAGAAAACATATCATCTACTTTGTTTGTGACGCCTTTCTTGTACTTAATTACTAAGTGAAATTGCTGAAGAAATACCATCCATCTGTAATGATGAGATTTTTGCAATTTATTTTTAGACTGAAGGTACTAAAGCAGTTGATGATCTATTTGAATCACTGTTTCCTTACCCATTAATTTTTTTTCAATTTAGTAACACTTTCAACCAAAGAAAATAGTTCTTTATCATATGTCGGATAATTCATTACTTCCTTAGAAAAAGTTTCAGAATGAAAACAAATTGATTTCCCTTTTTGAAGTAAGACTACACCCATTGCATAACAACGAGCATCTGTTTCAATTTCGAATGCCTATTGAAGATCTAGCAAAGCTAAGATTGGCGCTTTGACAATTTTCTGCTTAAGTGTATCACAATCTTTTTGTTGTTTTTCTCCCCATTGAAAGGGAACTTTAGAACCTGTTAAAGCATGTAATGGTGATGCAATCAAAGAAAACTGAGCAATAAATTTCCTCCAATAATGAATTGCACCTATAAAACTTCTAACTTCAGTCACATTCTATGGTCTTGGCCACTTAAAAATCACATCGATTTTAGTTGGATCTATTTTCAAACTTCCACCTCCAGCTATGTAACCAAGATAATTTAGTGAAGTTTTCCCAAACTCACATTTGGAAAGTTTAAGGTACTATTTTTCCCTGTGCAACACTTCGAAAACCTGCTTAACATGCCTAACATGCTCTTTCCATATTGGAACTGAAAATCAGGATATCATCTAAGTATATTATGACAAATTTATCAATGGCAGAATCCATCATTATAACCTGCATGAAAGTTGCTAGCGCATTACACAAACCAAAAGGCATTACTAACCATTCAAATAGTTCCTGCCTAGTTTTGAATGCAGTTTTCCAGATGTCATTTTCTGCAATGTGAATTTGATGATATCTACTTTCCTAGGAACCAAAATTATAGGTGAGCCACATAGAAATGAACTGGGTCATATGAAACCTTTTTCAATCAATTCTTGGATTTGTTTCTTTATTTCTTCATTCTCTATAAATGACATGCGATACATTTCGATATTAGAAAGAGGGGCATCAGACATCAATTGTATCTCATGTTGTATATCTCGCTTAGGAGAAAGATGTTTTGGTTCTTTAAATATACTTGGAAAATATTCTACCACTTTAATAAAACTATCTTTAGACTGAGACTCATAACCTAAAAAAGCATCCTATAGATCCTTATGTTGTTCTTTTACAACCATGAGTACATATTTCTTAATTGAACTTATTAATTGCTTCATCTGATTAACTAAAACTAAATCCAAGTGTGATTTGAGTTTATGTGCCCTAACAATATATTCAATCCCATCTTTCTTAAGGTGATATTTATGCTCTTTCCTATGAAACACTGCATCACAATCATAGAGATAAGGACTTCCTAGCACTACTACACATATGTCTACTGGAATCACATCTAAATCCACTTCATCAATGTAATTAGATGTGATGGAAAATTTTAACCGACAATGCTTTGTGACATTAATCTAAGTTTCTTTATTTAGCTAACCTAATGGGTATGTTCTTGGATGATTCCGTGTCTCCAAACCCAATTCCTTAACTAAATCTTCAAATATTAAATTTGTCTGGGATCCACTATCAAATAATGTATCTATTTTATTGTGCTTAGAAGTTATCCTTATATGAAATAATTCAACCCTTTTATCCTCATTCAAATGATTTATGTTTGAAGAAGGTGCAAAAGTAATAGAACTTGAACCAGTGTTAGAAGTTTTACCTGTTGAAACCATTGTGGTTATTTTCCCTTCATCACCTGAGTTGGAGCCCAAATCTTGTTGGATTGCTACATTAGCCTTCTTTTCACCTTTGTTCTTCTGGAACTTCTTTGGTCTAAGTTCCGGGTGAAGTTTCCAACATTTGGATTCATCATGTCCAATCCTCTGGCAATGAGTACAAGTAGGTCTTTCACTTTCCTTCTGAGCTGTCATTGATCTCTTTCCCTTCAAATTTCTCTTTCTCTTGTTGTCTTTAGAATCCTTGATTTCCAACTATCTAGATGGTTTCTATGAAAACTTGAACGGTCTGCCACCTGATTCAATTTGTATGGTTTGAACACACACTTCATGAAAGTCATCAAGATTAAACATCAATAATATATGTTGTAAATATGAATGTAAACTGCCAATGTACTTTAATAAAGTTTCACATGTATCCAATGGAATACCAAGCACCAAAGCTTTCTTCCTGAACTCCTGAGTAAACTCCTGAACATTCTGCCCTTTACCTTGCCTCAAATGTTGTCAATCAATAACAACTTGCCGCATGTGTCCCAAAGGATCGAATTGTTTTCTGAGAGATTTTAAAAACTTAGACCATGAAGAGATGAATTTACCTTTCCGCTTTACATCTATTTGAGTTTTACTTTCCAATTTCTAGATTGAACTCCTCAAGTGTTCCTTCTCCACGTCGTGACTTAGACCTGATTAACATTCACTCGCAAAAATTCTACAAAACACAACCTTCTCTGATACGAAATTATATGATCTGATTTTGATCATATCACTCACAGAGGTTTCTCATAAATCGACAATGACAGGATCTGATGCAAGTGAAACTCCTGAAGTGAAGATGAGCGAGGAACAATTTTAGCAAGTGTTTTTGAGCATGCAGCATATGTTGGGAAAACTCTACGAAGATAATAAGGTGAGAGATGCAGCTTCTTCTTCAAAGACATCAAAGAAGGATAAGGGAAAAGGCAAGGTTGATAAAACTCCTTCTCCTCCATCATCTCCATCATCATATTCTTCTTCTTCTTCCAGCTCACATTCTCATACAGAAAAGAAACCTAAGAAATCATCACTTTTTAAACTTGATGTTAAATTTGAGCTACCTATTTATGATGGTGAAATGCATCCTAGATCACCTAAGCAGGGAAGGGTTATGATGCGATAATCGCAATCACAGATCACAATTGCACATTACAGAAAATAGAGTCCCACATATATAAGACCGTCGGTACTCTGTCGATTGTGAATTTTGAAAGGATCTTAGATGTGATAATTTTATGAGTTCTAGTTAATAGTTATGTCGGGCCCGCCATATCGCAATCGCACATCACCCCGCCGCGTTCACAAACCATAAGCTCACCGGTTCTTGCCGATTTCAATTTGTGATGGGACAGTCGATGTCGATAGATTATGGATCGTCATGGGGAGAAATTTTCGCTCAGTTAGCGATTTTTGGATCTAATTTGTAGGACCATGCTCGATTTGGAGAAATTTGTGGAGCGAATAGTGGGAAAACTAGGAGAGGTCATAACTTCTTCGTGTTCCACGAAATTGGATGAAAAAAGAGGCTAGATAGCCATTTTTTGGACATTCTAGACTCATTGGAGCAAGTTGCAAAAGCATTTGAACATTGTAAAGACATTTTTTTACACTTTTGAGCATAATAGAGAGGCCCAAGCCATTGGAAGTTGGACCAAGGAGACATAGCCCAGGAGGGGTGAACTCCTTTATCATGTTCCTGTTGTAATGTGTTTTTGATGTTGTTCTGTACATGTTTATGATGTTGTTCAGTCTCTTATTTATGTTAAATTTCTCATAAAATTAACATAAAAACTCATCATTTTGTAGGTTTTAACCCCGTACATAAATTACCTGCACACGAATTCTAAAACACAGAAAATAAAAAATGCAAGAGCATAACACATAAAACACATATACACAGAGATTTTCCCCTGGATCCCAAAACCAGGACTACCAGTTTGATTTTTCATTATGTTCCTTTCAATGTTACAATACATATTTATACATGTCGAGGCATCCAATACCATGGACTAAAAACCATTGCATCCAAAACCATGGACCGAAAACCATAGGTAGGTTCGCCCAACCTAATATAGGGTCCAAAAAAAAAATTCCCGGGACACTACCCCGGACCCCATAGAGGGGGGCTACCCACCCCCTCAAACCCCCCGCTGTGTAATCAGCACAACGAAGGGGGGGCTCTGCCCCCCCTCTAACCCCCCAATTCACTACGTAGGTTATTCGTGGAAAGAATATAACAAAACCCAACATTCTCCCACTTGTTGTTTTCTTTCCACAGGGGGCCACAAGAGAGCTTAGTCATTTTTCCAGCCCTGAAACGCCCATTGTTTCTCTACACCAGGAGAACTTCTCAGAGCTCACATATTTTGTTAATGCATCTGTAATATTCTTCAAAGTGTCCACCTTCACCAGCAACACCTTTTTGTCTTCTATCATATCCCTCACAAAGTGATACTGAACATCAATGTGCTTTGTCTTTGAATGATAAGTAGTGTTGTTTGCTAAGAAAATTGCACTTTGGCTGTCAAAATCTATCCTTATAGCTCCCTGTACTAACCCCATACTTGAACACAATCTCTGCAACCAAAATGCTTCCTTGCTTGCATGAGTGGCTGCCATGTATTCTGCCTCTGTAATTGATAGTGCCACTATAGATTGTTTCTTACTCATCCAACTAACTGTACCTCCAAATAGGTTAAACACATACCCACTTGTAGATCTTCTATGATCCAGATCTTCAGCCTAGTCTGCATCAACAAAGCCACATATATCCAAAACTCTATCCAATCCTGGTCTTCCTTGGTAGCACAAACCATAATCATTAGTGCCACGCAAATACCTGAAAACCCGCTTCACTACTGTCCAATTCTCCTTCCCTGGTTTTGACATAAACCTGCTCAACACTCCCACTGCATGTGCAATGTCTGGTCTAGTACAGACCATTGCATACATTAGGCTACCAACTGCACTTGCATATGGAACACGGGACATATCCTCTTCCTCTTCTTGTGTCTTGGGACACTGTTCAGCAGATAGCTTTACACCTACAGGAATAGGAACCTTCACTAGTTTACTATCCTACATATTAAACCTCTGCAGTATTGTCTTGACATACTTCCTCTGTTTTAACCAGAGCTTCCTCTTTGCCCAATCTCTTTTAATTTCCATGCCCAAAATATAGTTTGCAGCACCAAGATCTTTCATGTCGAATTTGGAGGACAATTGGGTCTTCAAATCCTGGATAATTTCTTTGTCATTTCCAACCAGCAACATATCATCCACATACAAGACCAGATAAATAAGACGGTCACCAATTAATTTAAAATACACATAATAATCTGCTTTGCTTCTGGTGAAGCCAAGTCCCAGTATAAATGTATCAAATTTCTGATACCACATCCTTGGTGACAGTTTTAACCCATACAGAGACTTCTTTAACTTCCATACCAGTTATTTCTTACCCTTCACCGTAAAGCCTTCAGGTTGCTTCATGTAGATCTCCTCTACCAGATCCCCATGAAGAAATGATGTCTTCACATCCATATGTTCTACCTCAAAATCAAAAGCAACAACAACAGATAAAAGTAATCTAATAGAAGTTACCTTGGCAACAGGAGAAAAAATATCACCAAAATCAATTCTCGGCACTTGGGAATAACCTTTTGCTACCAACCGAGCTTTGTATTTCTCCACCTTTCCTTTTGTATTTGTCTTCTTCTTGAACACCCATTTACTGCCAATGGGCTTCCTTCCAGCTGGCAACTCTACCGGATCCCAAGCCTCATTTTTGTGTAAAGATGCCATTTCATCAACCATGGCCTCTTTCCAG
Source organism: Pinus tabuliformis (assembly GCA_031772625.1). Lineage (NCBI taxonomy): Eukaryota > Viridiplantae > Streptophyta > Pinopsida > Pinales > Pinaceae > Pinus > Pinus tabuliformis. The sequence goes on along the minus strand of CM062817.1, from coordinate 720,947,560 downwards.
AGTTTTCCATCCTCTGAATCTATTGCTTCCTTCATAGTTTTGGCATCATCATCAGTAATAGATAAAGCAAAATTTGAATAGAAAGCAGATGGACTATACTTTTCTGGATACCTTCTTTCTTGAACTAATCTTCTCACACCCAGAGTTTGTGGCTCTTCATCTTCTGATTCCTCCTCTGCCATAGAGTCTGATTCTTCCTCCTTTAGCTCAAACTCTATCTTCTCAGGTTCCTTTGGTTGGACTTCATGTTTAATAACATCTTTCACCTCTTTGAACACCACATCTCAGTCGTACACAACCTTCCTTGTTACTGGGTTCCAAAGCTTATAACCCTTTAAACCATCCTTATACCCAATAAAGATGCACTTTTCATATTTATTATCCAGCTTGGTTCGTTTCTCCTTTGGAACATGTACATATGCATCACACCCAAATACCCTCAGATGTGAAAGAGAGGTTTTCTTACCAGTCCATACCTCTTGTGGAGTTTTATCCTCCAACGCTGATGAAGGTGATCTGTTGACTAGGTAACATGTTGTCTCCACCACCTCTACCCAGAATTCTTGTCCTAACCCGGCACCACTGAGCATGCTTCTTGCCATTTCCATCAATGTCTTGTTCATTCTTTCTGCAACTCCATTTTGCTAAGGTGTATATGGAGTAGTCTTCTTCGGTGCTATACCACACTTCTTACAGAATTCTTCAAATTCCTTACTGCAAAACTCTCCACCGTTATCTGTCCTCGACACCTTTATCTTCTTCTCTATCTGGTTTTCCACCAGAGCCTTAAATTCTTTAAACCTGTCAATGACTTCAAATTTCTTCTTAAGGAAATATATCCATGTATTCCTTGAGAAGTCATCTATAAATGATACATAGTACACAGACTTACCCAGTGATGGAACCTTCACAGGTCCAAACACATCATTGTGCACAAGCTCTAATATCTGTTTCGCCCTCTTACCACCAGAGGGGAAACTCACCCGATTCTACTTCCCATATACACAATTTTCACAGAAATCAAAACCCAGAGAGCTATTACTCATACCTTCTACCATACCTTTACCATGAAGTATTCGAAGGCCCTTCTCTCCAATATGTCCAAGCCTTTGATGCCACAACATGGTCTTCTCTCCAGAGACCACTAGATTTTTTGCTCCACTTTCAGGAACCACAGAATTGTTGCATCCATCAACAAAAGTGCTACCTTGCAGCTTGTACAAAGTTCCAGTCCAAACTCCCTGCATCAATACTAGTGCTCCTCAAACCATCGTGCAGGTATCCTTCTCGAACACTTTTTTTACACCTGCATCATCCAACTTGCTTACAGAAATCAAATTTTTGGCTAATGCGGGAATATTCAAAACACCAAGAAGTGTTCTAACCCTTCCACCTTGCAACTTCAACTTTACTTTTCCGCAACCAACGATTCTAGCCTTCCTATCATCCCCTAAGAAGATATCACCACCATCGTATTTATCATACTCGCAAAACCACTCTCTATGGGGAGTGAAGTGAAAGGATGCACCTGAGTCAATCAACCATGCCTCATGATCTACATGGGTACTTGAAGAAGCCAAGTACACATCCCACTTTCATCTGAGGTGGTTTTTGCCTCTGCAGAAGAAGCATCATCAAATCCCTTTCCTTTCAGCTTTAGATTTATAGTCCCTTTTGTAGTGCCCTTCCTTTCCACATTTCCAGCACACCACCTTTATAGGTTTTCCTGGGAATTTAGATCTTCCTCTAAATTTAGATCTCCCACTCAATGACTTATTTTGTTTCTATTCTGCGACCGTCCTTGTACAAACAAGGCATCACCATTCTGGCTCTCCATATTTTTCTGTCTCATCTCCTCCGTCAGTAAGGATGAGACTATGTCATCAAACTACAAGGTAGTTACATTGCTACCTATTTCAATAACCAGACTATCCCACGAATCTGGTAGAGAACACAAAAATTGATGCACTTATCTTCATCTGAAATTTTAATATCAACAGACGCTAACTGACTTACCACAATATTAAATGCGTTCAGATGCTCTGTCACCGAATCTCCATCTTTCATCCTCAGGTTATACATTTTTTTCAACAAGAACAATTTATTCACCAGAGACTTAGATTGGTACAAAGTCCCTAACTTGTCCCACAAAGCCTTCGTTGTAGCTTCCCCTGATACATTCAGTAATACTGAATCTGAAACACACAATCATATTGTGCTCTTTGCCTTCCAATCCAACTTCTTCCATTCTTCATCGAACACTCTCGTTGGTTTAGTACCTGGATCTACTGGGATCCACTGATATTTATCCACCAACAGATCCTCCATCTTGAGTTTCCACAACTCAAAACTCTAACCATTAAATTTTTCGATCTCTAACTTTCCACTGCTCACCATCTTCTTTCACCACTAGAATCGATCTTGCAAATCTCCCACTGAACAGGGTCTACCACAGGCCCGAGCGAAACCCCTCAGCAACAAAGGTGTCCCCTTGAAGCCAAAATAGCTCTGATACCAAATGTATGTTTTAACCTCGTACAGAAATTACCTGCACACTAATTCTAAAACACAAAAAATAAACAATGTGAGAGCATAACACATAAAACACATATACACAGAGATTTTCCCCTAGATCCCAAAACTGGGACTACCAGCTTGATTTTTCATTATGTTCCTTTCAATGTTACGATACATATTTATACATGCCGAAGCATCCAATGCCATGGACCGAAAACCATAGGTAGGTTCGCCCAACCTAATATAGGGTCCAAAAAAAATTTCCCATGTCACTACCCCGAACCCCGTAGAGGGGGGCTACCCACCCCCCCATGACCCCCCTACTACTCAATCGGCACAATGAAGGGGGGGCTCTGCCCCCCTCTAACCCCCGGCTCACTACGAAGGTTAGTCGTGGAAAGAATATAACACAACCCAACACATTTCACTTGCAAAAAATTCATGAATCCTTAAGCACAATGAAAGCATTTTGTTTCTAATCTGAGGAGGATCTTAGCACAACAATCTAATATTCTAAATCAGATTACTCCTCCTCTCCAAAATCTCCACAAATCACTATGTAAATGAATTGGATTTGGAGACAAGAAGCCCTTTTATAGGAAAAACCCTAATTTTTTCGTCGCCCACTGCGACCAAACCATAGCTCTGTCTAACGAACCATCAGCACTATTGGAAATCTCTCACCAAGTTCTATAATGGGTCTCTCTTTTTTTTTGGTAATTTGACACTTCACCCAAAAGCCATTTTTTCCATGAAGTTTCACTTTGTCGCCCTTTAAAATCAAATCTCTTCATTGGAGTCACCTGTTCTCTGGTACCACTTTACCTTTGCATTGGTTGAATCTTGTTTCAATTTTCATCATGAGTAACCATCATTTACTCATGTTTTTATGGTCCCCACTAGGACTACCCCATGTGGCAGCATCATCGATTCACCCTTGTTCAGAGCATCTGAGATGTGTCACCCTTGTACTTATGGAGTCTGTTTCGAGTCCATATTGTGTCCCGTTACAATGTTTCATTTGTTGTCATGTCACATTCTTCCATTTTACTCATATTTTGCCTCCAGTACTAGTCCGTCTTTGTCGAACCCCCATTTGAGTCATTGACCATCCCCTCCGGATTTGAGTCAGTCATTGCCATGTCAACCATTTTTATTATGCTCTGACAAGGGAATTCATCAGTCTGCCATCCATCATCTTTCCTTCCATCATCATCCCTGGTGTCAGTCCATCAGTCACTCTGTTATGTTCCCTTGTGCCTTTGTTGAGGATTCCTCATTGCCTTAACTCTAGCGAACTCTCTTCTGTCGACCACAACACATTTATTCCAGAAGATTCGTCTAGAGGGAAGTGTATGTTGGTTCCATTTTCCATCTCTGTTCGGTGCCTCAGATTAAGCAAAGGGACTCACTATTTCCCTTTGACTTTGTTGTTTCTCACGTGCTCAACATCAACTCCTTATGACATGATTGAGATTCATACGCTTGACGGTTTGGTGATCCAAATGATTGTCCCAGTGATTCTCGGGTGTGTGTGAGATGTTTCAGACCTTAGAAGGGGCTGGCCCTTAAGTAACCCCGTACATGCCCGAATCACCACAGATGTTGATCCAGCCTCTGATGCATTTCCTTAGATTTGATGGGTTTGGTTTCCGCCTCTTACAACGCCCATAGTATGAATATCTCCTCCAAATGATCCATTCAGATTTTTAGAGCCCTTTCATGTTCAGCAAGGCTTCCTTTGTTTCGATCCCCCCTCCCCATGTCAGATTGAGGGGCATTATATCTCATGTACTCAGATATTATTGTATTCAGTCCTCACCTATGTTTTTTCTTGGTGCATTATGTATATGGGATCCGTTGTATTATTTTCTAGCCCATTGACGTCAGTGTATCATCTATCATGTATCATGTATGTTATATCCTAGTCCCACATTGTTGGGCTCACCATTATTCTTTGTACTCAGTTATCTCGGTGGGTATGGGTATGCCTCCCCCTCCTCATTTGAGATTAGGTACTACCACATAAAAGGATACTTCTATCAATATTGGAGGGCTCACTCCCTCCATTATTTGTCCATCCTTGAATTGCTTTAGATCTCTCTCTCTCTCTCTCTCTCTCTCTCTCTCAGACTCCCCTTTTGGTGTAGAATTCTGGAAGTGTAATCTACAACATATTTCAGTCATACAATTTTCTCCTTACACTCATACGTGTGGGGACAATCTGTTATCACCAAAAAAAGATCACCTAGCCATTTCTAACTAGGTGGATCGAAATACACCAAGTGGATTTAATTTTACCATAATAAAATCACTTTCATTGTGGAAAATAATTTAGTAAACCACTTTTATTCAATTATTTTCTATTGGTTCTGTGGTTTCTGTTGCCTTTTTCCTGCATTTCATCATGGGTCGACGAGGGGGCAGGAAAAGACCCAGAGGTAATCCTGGTGAAGGCTCTCGGCTCTCTCCTAGCAACTCCGATAACCCTGATAATTCCCCTGCAAGTCCCCATCCACCTCAGGCTACTGTACCGCCCTCTAGCTCTGTTCGTCGACCTCTCCCTAACAACGCCTTTCAGACCACCCATTTTAAATTCCAAAGTAACCTCGTCCGACCTCTGGTCTCTGCCCACATCACCTTAATTATCTCTGAGGAAGAAAATCCCATCCATCCTCTGGCTTGCATAGCACCGGAGCCCTCTCAGAGCAGCGGGCAGCCTCTGACCTTGGACAGTCCGGAGAAAGCTTTGGTGGATCAAACAGGCAACATTGAGAGCCCGAGAATCACTCTGCCCAATGTCGATATTCTCACTGCTGAAGGGGTTGAAGCTATGAATGACTCCAACCGCCCAATTTTAATCCCTGAGGACGATAAGGCTGGTGATGAAGTTCTGGGGGTGGCTTGTGAACGTCCGGCAGATGAGAAGACCTCTGGCGGAAGCAAGGAAGATTAAGCACACGCGGCGCCGTTCGGTATTTTTTGTTTTTTGTCTGTCAAGCAGACGTTGGTTTTCAGGCACTTTGACAAAACACATGGTTTATCTCCGTCAGCTTGAAGTTTTTGCTCAGTTTCAAGCCAGAAGCAATGCTTTACAGGCAGACCTGCAATGGCTTCTTGCCTCTCTGCTCTCGTGCACAACCTCTCTCATCTTCTGGTCTTTATCTAAAATGTTTTTTTGTAATGAAGTCTTTTGTAGCACCTATGCTCAAAATCCTTACATTCTGAGGCAAACTTGTTGTGTACAGAGGCCTCATGACTCTTCTGAGGTCTCGCTTATATGTAAAAAATATTTTTATTTTCAGTTAATAGATAAATAGTCTTTGCTGAGAAAAAAAAAATTATATAAATCATTATTTAATAATTATTCCTTGTCACATTTGACTAAATCCCTTAGGAATATTTAAATAAATCATTATTTATTTGAATTTCCTTATTTTTGTTATTAGAACAATTATTAAATAACTATTTAATAATTATTTTTATTTCACACCTTTCTTGTTTCTTGTGAAATAATTAATAGATCATTTTCTTTGTTAATTATTTCTAAATAAAGGAATTTAACCCTTTTAAATTTCTTTTCCCTCTCCAATAAATATAATAAAGTATTCCAAGTAGTTAGATCTTAATTTGGTCAATAATATTTTATTATTCTCCATTTTCAATATTAACTCCATACTTTTCTATATAAAAGAAGGTTTTTCATCCATTCTTCACCGTGATCAGTGTCATCGTCAACATTATCATCGTTTTCTTGAGCTCCCACTTGAGTTCTTCACTTTGTTTGGGTTTTTCACATGATTGAGAGAGGGAATATATTTGGGAAGCATCAAGGATATCAAAGGATGCATCCCATGGAGGGGGACTTACAGACCAATCTGTAGATCTTCTTCATCAGGTGTTATCAATAAATATTTATTTGTTTAAAATCGTCTTTCCACTGGGTTATTATTCTGGATCTATCATTCTACTACTATTTGTTTCAGATCAACAACCATTAACTTGTTGTTAGGGTCACTTGTCACCTAATGACTTAAGTGAGGGTTTTTGGTACATCTTCCAGGAATTTTCATACTAACAAATTAATTCAATTTTTTCTCTAAGATTTATAAACTACTTACCATGCAGTGATGTAATTTGAAAATTTTCTAATCTAATTCAATTTTCCATCACAATTAATTTTACAAGTATGTATAGCCTTAGTGAATACATGGGCCAAAATACGTCCTATCTGCAACCTCTTCTATCAGACCCCCTTCCATAAATAACTCCTTGTCATTATAGTTTACACATTTGACCATTGATGAAGTGTTTTTTCAATCCTACCATGACCATGTTGTCCATCTGACGTGGCTCACCATGACGTTTCCTGGTACTTCATCTGTTTTATGCTCCTAGATTTACTCATGCCAAACAACAATCTATGACCTTAGTGCATGCTTGTGATGTGGTCCTTCCTTCGTACTTGTGCGCAATTTCATATTCCCCCATAAAAATACCCCCCTTCCTTTTTTTTTATTCACATTATGTGAATCCTCTTGCTACACATTGGGGCAACCACTCCTATGGAATTTAAGTTGGCTCCCATTAATGAATGCTTCAATAGGTTCCCCATTAATTTTATCTAACTAGATAGCTCCTGCCTCTACCACATACCGAATTGTATAAGGAACCAACCAACGCATTTGAAATTTCCCTCGATGCTTTAGAAATTTATTATCATAGAGTAGAACCAAATCTCTTGGCTAAAAAGTCTTCTGATTTATGCACCTATGATGCTAGGATTTTTAACATGCTTTCTTAACATTCTAATGGAATCATACCACTGTGAAATCTTTCTCCAACTGTAATAGTTCTGACAACCTTTGCTTTGTCATGCCTCTATTTGTTAAGTTAGCTAAGGAAATAATACAAAAACTAGGTACTATGAATTCCATAAGAATTATTGCTTCATGTCCATATACCAAACTGAAGGGTGTCTATCATATTATCTTATTATATGTAGTCTTGTATGCCCATAAAAATTCCAAAACTCATAAATCCCAATCATATATGTTTTCATTATAGAAATTTATTAGAATGTTTTCCAAAATTTTGTTAAAATCATTGAAAATTCCATTAGCTTGCAGATAATATGGGGTGCTCTTCTAGTGATAAATTTGAAATTACCCTATCAACACAACAATTTTCCTATTTAGAAAATGAGTACCCTCATTGCCCATCATTATTTTGGGACATCCAAATCTTGTCACTATGTTTTCAAATATAAATTGTGCATTTTTCTCTACACTACAATCATTAAGGGAATTTTGAGGTATAAAATGGGCCTCCTATGAGAAATGTACAACCAAAATAAACTTTATAAGAAATAATAGGATTCAAGATGATGATGTCAACCACGGGGGATGATTCACCATTTTTGGAGTAAAAAAGTAAAAATATTAAAAAATAATAAAACTACTTTTTCAAATCGTATTTTCAACTTAGCTCCCTAAGGTTTTATTCAAATTTCACGTGGGAGTACTCGTTGGATGAAAAATTTAATTCCTCATCAAGGCGTACCCATGATGCATACTTTAGATGGACCCTGCTACACAAAAAATGAGAAATACATGAAAAAACGTGCTTGCAATCACGTTTTTTCATGTATTTTTCATTTTTCGTGTAGTAGCATCCATAGAAAGTATGAAACATGGGTACTCCTTGGATGAGGAATCAAATTCCACATCCAATGAGTGTTGTCACTCGAAATTTGAGCAAAATCATAGGGAGATAAGTTGAAAATATGAGTTGAAAAAATAGTTTTTTCTTTTTTCCCTTTTAACTTTGATGATGTATTATAATATTATTTTATTGTTTACACTATTATTTTATAATTTCCTTAGGAGGCCCATTTTAGACCTCAAAATTCCCCTAATGCATGGTCAGGTTCCCCTTCCACCCATCTAGTAATATTATTTGTGGCAATGATTATGTACCTCACTTTTAATCTCTTTAGATGCACATTGATTGGTCAGATGAAGTCTATTTTTCATTTTGTGAATGTATACAATGTTACTTGTGGACATAGTGACATCTCATCCCTCCTAGACAGCCTCTCGACTCTCTGACATATCTTGTAGTTTGGTAAAACGCCTTACCATCCTTGTGGAGAGTGGGTCACCATAATCTTGCATGAAGGATATTTTATTCGGTAGCCTTTGCCTCATAATGGCCTTCTGCAACTCCTATGTGTTTTTCTGAGAGTATCAATGACCTCTCTTGTTTTAAGACGCATCTATGAAGTATGCCATTTATGCCAAGATTTACAGCTATCTTGCTATTAGTTGGTAATTTGTAGCATTCACAACTAGTTATTTCTTCTACACAACTACACATTCCTTTCGGGATACTCCTGTACTAAGAAATTGAACAATATTTTTGAGGTCATCATCAACCATCTCTACTAAAAATAATTGTGCATTTGGAAAATTGTCATCAAGGTTTGATTCATCTTCTCTAGTCAAAATGCATGACAAGTGGTCCAGTCCTACATTGAGCCTTTCGGGTTTTACAATGGCCTCACAGTAATACTCTTGAAAGAGTAACAACCTTTTGTATATCCCCCCACCCCCCCCCCCCCAAAAAAAAAAAATTGGTTTATTAACCAAATATCTCAGTGAATAATGGTTTGTATCCATTTTGAAGTGTGATCGTAATAGGTAATGTAGGAATTGTTAGCTCTGCTACAGTTTGCATCATTTGATGGGAAAAAAGCTGGTTTGGTAGTGCTAGCTGTGCTTTCAAAAGGTTCTCAGCAATGTATTTCTCCTTCATCTTCATTCTCCTTATTCTCCCTTGCAACCCCTTAATCTCTATTTTCTTCCTAAAATCTCTGTAAACCCATGTTTGCTTAAACCCCCGCTTACACTCTTAAACCCCTGCTTTCCTTCGTTTTGCTCTAAAATTTCTCCATAGCTCTGTTTCCCCAACTCCCACGTGGTTCTGTTTAAATACTATAAAACCCTGTTTAAACTCTGCATAACCCTTTTCTTTAGCTTGGGCATTTAAATCATGACCGTGCCCTTATTTACCCTCTGTCGCCTTTGAAGTTGCAGTCGTTGATCACTGCGATCCAACGGTCTATGCGCCTTTTCCCACACATTAAATAGTGTGTGTCTTCCTCAACATCTGACTGTCCATCGCAGATCCGACGGCTGACGCATCCCCCGATCACGCGACATGCGCACGCGATAACCTGCGGGGGTGGTGATTTTGGGCTGCCACACGTCACAAATCTATTGGATCGTGCCTTCGTGTACGTAAACCACTCGGTGCCGTAAAGCGGTGCGGGGAAACCGCCCACCCGCGAAACCGCTGATTCCCCACTCGTTAATGGTTGTGCACCTCCCACTTGCGATCATCATCGGGTCTAGCGCGTCCAGATCCGACGGCCCTCGTTGCTCCATCTTCACACCCTCTCGATACTCCCTGTCAGTTGATCGCAGCCATTCATTTTCACGATCCGCCAGCTGACAATTGTTTCCGCTCACTTCTCCTGATAACCTTCATAGTCCAATCTCCGCCGTTTTTTTGTGGATCTGACGGTTATTAATCATTCTCCTCCTGTGCCCGCCTCCGCCATGAAATCTTCATTCCTCCGACTGTCTTGAGCTCCCAAAAGAGAAAGCAAACAATCAATTACCTGTACCTGCACAGTTAAGGCCTCAACAACTGCAATTAATCAACAGAATGGCCGAGAACAAAAGGGACTGCCTCGAGTAGTTTAAAGCATTGAATAGTTATGGGCTTCATTCATTTTTCACTGCATCTACCCGAGAAGGACCACAGAACGCCAGAGAAGGTCTATATCATCCATTAAAGCAGTCAAATTGTAGCAGAGGTCCATTCTAATTGTAAATGTGGTTGGTGGTTAGTTATGATCCCTCCACACTTAGCATAGCAGAGATATTTTGTAATCAACCTCCATATATACTCAGAAGATAGAATGTAATAGGTTGATGAGTGTTATTTTGCTGTAAGGTTCAACTTCTGGAGATTGTAACTGTTGTGATACCTGCAGCGTCTGGTCTTCATTTTCAACTAATGCAAGCTTCTTTTGTTGTTAATTGCTCACTATCCACTTCTTCTTCTTGTTCCAGGTTGTGCCTATTTTGCATTTATTCATGTGCTGTTAATGTTTAGCATTAGAGGGGCTGTCATCCCACCTCTGTGTTAGGATTTAGCATGTATCATTGAATTTGTATGCAGGTTTCTGTTATTTTAATGCCAGAGAGCTGTCATCCTGTCTGTGTATTAGAAAACAGATTTACAGACCTTTAAATTGGTTGCAGTCGGCCATCACAGGGTCTTGTGCATCTGTTGGTGTGATCAGTCTTCTCCATCATCACATTTTCTATAAACGGTGAGTAATTGGTGGTTAAAAGCCTTGTAGTCTGGGGGTGTTCACCCATGTCCGGGGTTAAGCATAGTAGAACTGGTTATCCGGCTTGAATATGCAGCATTTCTTCCATTCATCCACCATTTATCCAACTTTTTGTTGAGTTTGTAATGTTCCCGAGCATCTCTGATATACAACCTAGGATAGTTTCTTGGGGTGATAACATTAATTGGCGCCGTTGCTGGGGAGAGGAGAGTCGAAGCTCAGCTTCCCTGGGAGAACGACACAGCTTCAAGCTTTGATGACAGACAAGGTTTGAACATAGTTTCTGGTTGTAATCATCTATCTAGTGACTCCATTGGAGGAAGACCATCATTTGGCAACTCCACGTTGCAGTTCTGGTGCAGTTGGTGAGGCATGCTTGTAGAAATCCTTAGAAACCATTAGCTGAACCAGTGCCTGATTCTGAGAAGATCGTTCAGCAGAAGAAAATATCGCAGTAAGGAGCATAAGAATCAGGTAAGCCTTGGAATTTTTATGTATCTCTACTAGTGTAGAAATACCTTCAGAGATTCATACAGCTCCTTAGTCATTCATTTCCCTTTCGGACCTCAGTAGAAAAAATCATCCATGTTGTTCATCGTATTCCTCTGTTGTTGTCATTCTTTTCATTGATTCATTCCACTCAGTCCACCAGTATCCCTTTTTGATACCTCAGTCATGGCAGGCCAGCAAGCCCTCACAAAGATAGAACGAATAGTTGTTGCTAGGTATGGACCCTTAGTCCTGCCTATCCCTTTGAATGTCATGCCTGTAGGAGATTATCAGGAGTTTATGCCAAAGTTTACTGGTGCAGAAGGTTTATCAACTGAAGAGCATTTAGAGGCATTTTATAGCTATGCTGATAACTTGGATATCCATGAAGAGGATGTCTGAATGAGGGTTTTTGTCCAAAGCCTAGATGGGGAAGCTAGAAAATGGTTCAGACAATTACCCCCTAGGTCCATTGCAGACATTGAGGCCCTAGAAGATGTGTTCCTAAAGCACTAGGGGAATAATAAAGATCTGTTCTTTTATCATACTGAATTTGGGAACTTGCAGAGAGAAGATGGTGAGCTGCTGTCTGATTTCAACATCAGATTTAATCATATGTACAACAGAATGCCAGCTGAAGTAAGACCTACCCCTGCTTCTGCTATGCTCACTTATGCTAATGCTTTTAATTCTTAATTTTGCTTGTTGTTAAGAGAAAGGAGATCTGCTTCTTTGGCCGATATGAAATCTGCAACCTTTGTAGTAGAAGCAAACGTTATTGCTGCAGAGAGACTTGAAGGTGATGCCGAGAGGAGAAGTCAGGGAGGTGAATCCTCATCATCCTCAAAGCCTGAGATCGATGAATTAGCTAGGATGATTGAGTTTTTAGCCTTTGAAGTTTCCAAACTAAGGGTTGAGTAGCATTTTGAAGAAGCAGGAGCTCATTTTTCCTTTTCTCTTCCAACTCCAAATCCATATAAAGGAGCACAGGAGCAATTGCAGAATTTGCAAAGAAATAGAGATGCAAACGAAGATCAAAGGGTGAAGACCCTTTGTCAAAATATAGTCATGGAGGAGGTGTAGCATGAGGAGGAGGTCCATGTTTTGGAAGGTGCTCCTTTCCTAACAAGGGCTGCTTATGAGAAAGCAATATCCATAGGCACTGCTCGTGAGTTTGTTGTAGCTGCAGAACAACAAGCTGATCAACAGAAGCAGTCAACAACAGATCCCTTCCTCCAAGAGTCTGAGCCTAAGGCCAACATATCTTCTAATGGCTATGCAAATCTGCAATTTGAACAACGTGCTGTTATTCCCAGCATAATGATCAAGAAGGGAGAGGAAAGCTCTCCATCATCTTTTGTTTCTCTATCTGCTCAAAAGAGAACCCCTCACAGTTGCCCCTTGAACACTGAGGCAGAACAAAATTTAATGCTCAAGGCTGAAACTGATCATCTCAGTCTTGATATTCCGAAACCTACTAAGGTGGCCTCCACACAGATTGAAAAGGCAGCTTGCTTGATGACAGAGGATGAGGAAGTAGAGTTATGGGACTCCTCCTTGGATGAGGATTGTTCAAAGCAAAATAAAGGAGCAGATAATGTCTTTTTTCCCCCTGCACAAGAATACAATGGTTCATCATTCATATTAGTTGTGCAGACCACACATGACACAAAAATGTGCACAACATTCATGGTTATCCAGCAGTTGTACAAAGGCTCCCATGAAGAACATCCAAGGAGGAATATACACAGAAGGGAGGTGAAGGTTGATCCATTTCTACCTACTAAGCTCAAATGTCCTAAATTGTTTGATGTAGAGGATCAAATAAATCCTATCTTGCTGATCTATGATGAACTGGATGATAGGCAATAATTTTGATGGCCCAGCAGATGGGCAGTTTTTGAAGTTTTGAGTTTTCAGGCTTTAATGATTGTAAACAGTTTCTTGTTTAGTTTTTAGTATAGACTTGGTTTAACTCCTTGCCCAATGGATACTAGGCAAATGTTTTTAAAGCTGAGTTTTGTATGAAGGCATTGGTCTACAGATTCTTGAGACCTCACTGGGAGGATCTCATCCCCAGAAGGAGCCAATGTTAGCTCTGCTACAGTTTGTAGCATTTGATGGGCAAAAAGCAGGTTTGGCAGTGCTGGTTGTGCTTTCAAAAGGTTTGCAACAGTGGATTTCTCCTTCATCTTCATTCTCCTTATTCTCCCTTGTGACCCCTTAATCTCTATTTTCTTCCTAAAATCTGTATAAACCCATGTTTGCTTAAACCACTGCTTACACTCTTAAACCCCTGTTTTCCTTCGTTTTGCTCTAAAATTTCTCCAAAGCTCTGTTTCCCTGGCTCCCGTGTGATTCCGTTTAAATACTATAAAACCCTGTTTGAACTCTGCATAACCCTTTTCTTTAGCTTGGGCATTTAAATCATGACCGCACCCTTATTTACCCTCTATCGCCTTTGAAGCCACAGTCGTTGATCACCGCGATCCAACGGTCTATGTGCCTTTTCCTGCACATTAAACAGTGTGCGTCTTCCTCAACATCTAACCATCCATCGCAGATTCGACGGTTGACGCATCCCCCAATCGCGCGACCTACGCACGCGATAACCCACGGGGGCGGTGGTTTTGGGCTGCCACGTGTCACGAATCTGTTGGATCGCGCCTTCGTGTACGTAAACCGCCCAGCACAGTAAAGGGGTGCAGGGAAACCGCCCACCCACGAAACCGCCGATTCCCCGCTCGTTAATTGTCGTACACCTCCCACTTGCAATCACCATCAGATCTACCACGTCCAGATCCGATGGCCCTCATTGCTCCGTCTTCGCGCCCTCTCGATACTCCCTGTCAGTTGATCACAGCCGTTCATTTTCATGATCCGACGGCTGACGATTGTTTCCGCTCGCTTCTCCCGATAGCCTTCATAGTCCAATCTCCGTCGTTGTTTTGTGGATCTGATCATTATTAATCGTTCTCCTCCTGTGCCCACCTCTGCCATGAAATCTTCATTCCTCCGACTGTCTTGAGCTCCCAAAGGAGAAAGCAAAAAATCAATTACATGTACCTGCACAGCTAAGGCCTCAACAACTGCAATTAATCAACAGAATGGCTGAGGACAAAAAGGACTGCCTCGAGTAGTTTAAAGCATTTAATAGTTATGGGCTTCATTCATTTTTCACTACATCTACCCGAGAAGGACCACAGAATGCCATAGAAGGTCCAGATCATCCATTAAAGCAATCAAATTGCAGCAGAGGCCCATTCTAATTGTAAATGTGGTTGGTGGTTAGTTATGACCCCTCCACTCTTAAAATAGCAGAGATATTTTGTAATCAACCTCCATATATACTTAGAAGACAGAATGTAATAGGTTGATGAGTGTTATTTTGCTGTAAGGTTCAACTTCTGGAGATTGTAACTGCTGTGATACCTGCAGCGTCTGGTCTTCATTTTCAGCTAATGCAAGCTTCTTTTGCTGTTAATTGCTCACTGTCCACTTCTTCTTCTTGTTCCAGGCTATGCCTGTTTTGCATTTATTCATGTGCTGTTAATGTTTAGCATTAGAGGGGCTGTCATCCCACCTCTGTGTTAGGATTTAGCATGTATCATTGAATTTGTATGCAGGTTTTTGTTATTTTAATTCCAGAGAGCTGTCATCCTGTCTGTGTATTAGAAAACAGATTTACAGACCTTTAAACTGGTTGCAGCTGGCCATCACAGGGTCCTGTGCATCTGCTGGTGTGGTCAGTCTTCTCCATCATCACATTTTCTGTAAACTGTGAGTAATTTGTGGTTAAAAGCCTTGTAGTCTGGAGGTGTTCACCCATGTCTGGGGTTAAGCATAGTAGAAGTGGTTATCCGGCTTGAATATGCAGCATTTCTTCCATTCATCCACCATTTATCCAACTTTTTGTTGATTTTGTAATGTTCCCGAGCATCTCTGATACTTAACCTAAGATTCTTGGGGTGATAACAAGAATTTTTATAGTGCATATACCATTGCCAACCCTTCGTGCTCTGCAGTAGTGTTATTTTGCTTAGGTGTCGATAGTTTTTGGCTAGCAAAAAAAATAGGATGAGTTATATCCCCTTCTCCTATTGAGTCCATAGTGTGCCCAAGGATATGGATGAGGCATCAACATGCAGATGGAATTCTTTTCCCCATTTTGGGAAGACTAAAATTGGCGTGGTAACTAGTTTTTCCTTTAAATCATCTAGAGCTTGCTGACATTCTTCATTCCAATGAAACTTTACTTCTTTATTTAACATCTTCTTCAAGGGGATTGTAATCTTTTCATACCCCCATATGAACTTTCTATAGTAGATTTTATGTCCCAAAGTAACACACAACTAGTGTACTAATGTTGGTGGAGGTAAATCTACTATGACCACAATCTTTGCAGGATCAACTAGTAGTCCTTTTTGCATACCACATGGCCCAACAAAATGTAAAATGGAAAATATAAAATACACTTCTTCAAATTTAATGATATTTTCAATTGCCAACATCTATCAAGTATAAGGTGCAAAACTTCAATGTGTTTCTTCAGCGGACTAAACATTTTCCAATCATCAAGATAAACCTCCAAGAATTTATGTATAAAATCTTAAATCTTAATGCCATATTAAATAAAATAACCTAAGATGTGATGAGAGGATTCTTTTAAAACAATAACCTACTATTAAAATGTAGTCTTAAAGCTTAAATCAATAATAGAGAATATTAAAACAATAACCTACGCAAGCATTTGATGCTTTTAAAATATTAACATATAATGTTTCAAACTAATTATTTTGTCATATCTAGACCATTATATTTGTGGAACAATGTTATCAGTGAGGGTGTGGATGAAGTAACATTGATACATTGTGTGGAGGTGTGAAGGAAGCTTTCTTCCTCTGCACCTCCACACTCTGCACAATATATCAACATTATGGAGATTCATAATAAAAGTTAGATTGATTTGTATGTAGTTATAAATCTATCAATAATTTTCTATTGAGCTACATTTTTTTAAATTGTTAAAGACATTTAAATTTATTTGTAAACCCAACCATTTAAATTAATCTATGCACTCCACACAATTAACCATGTCAAATATAGAAATTTAAAATGCAACACGAGAAACTGGTAATGCCAATTTGTAGGCAGAGTTAATAGTTGGAGTTGCAAATGCAAAAGGTGGAATGTTATGACTAGATATTCAACAATTTTAGGATCAGGCTAATGGAAATGTAAAAAATGCATCATATATTGTATTGGGATGCTTGGCTTTAGCTTAGTGGCTTGTGCAGTTCGGGTTGGTTGTTCGGTTTTAGCCTTTTGGACTAATTCTTGAGCTGGAGCTCCTCCACTAATATAACAAAAAAAAAAACAAAACAAAACTTGTTGATGCTTTAGCCAAATTCAATTCTATTTTGGTTCAAGAAATCTCAAAGGAGGGATGAATTGGAGCATAGTCAGTTCGAAGTTGAAAATTGGGGAATGGAGAAGTATAAAGAAATCATCATTCTTTGCACTCTCGTACTCGGTCAACAAATAAATACTTGAATGATTATGAATTGAGTGATGTAATCAAATAAAAATACAACACAAGAAACAGTTAATGCCAATTGTTGGCAGAGTCAATAATTGGAGTTGCAAATTCAAAAGGTGGAATGTAATGAAAAAATGTTGACTATGCACAAATAGGCAATACATGGCAAATTTCTTTATATCTTTAGCTGTTTGGGGCAACTTTTATAACGATTGCAAAGTCTGCGGAAACCTATAAGTATCATGTATACTGACATTATTAGGGTTCCGGAATAACTGTAAATATTGATATTCTAAATATTTCTTCCTTTACACAATCAAAGTTCATGAGGTTAGTGTACACGACACCATAAAGCCATAACTATATGCTACTATGAGAACAAAAATCTAAGTTTATATTTGTGACTGCTTTATACAAAATAATATTTCCAATTTTTTATCATGCTCACATAATCTCAGCATCTCCTTTAATGTTGGAAATCTCAAATTTTATCTCTTTTATTGTTGTGGGTTTTAGCGTTCAGTCGTTTTATGTCTAAGCAAACACCAAGAAATAGTCATGATTATTTCCATTAGGTAGAAGTCAAGCATTGATTCAACCATCTTGATTCTTCTTAGTGTGCAAGTCTCCCTAGATTTCATTGTGTGGAGTGCAGAGGTGGCTTCACACTCCACACTTTTTTTTCCACATTCCCACAATGAAATCCAACAAACTATTACACTCGTGATATGATAAATTACGGAAAAATTATGGAAATGAAGCGTTCTTTAATAACGACAAAAAGTGGACCTCACACAAAGAGGAAAGGACTATGTTGTGTTGCAGCTATTAATTAATTAAGACTGATTAATTCATTAAGGTTGTGCCTCTTTATTCAGCGCTTGCATTTTGTCGTTATTCAAGAATTCCTACATTTCTGCAATATGTTTTTATTTGTGCCTTTGCACCTTCATACCCTGCATAATGAAAGCCAATTTCAAATAACTTTCCTCTGCATCTCTGTACTCTGCATAATGAAGCCACTTTTGCATAGCTTCATCCACACATCCGCACTCTGCAAAATTTCCAAACTGCGCACAATGAAAGATTTTTCCACACCTCTACATTTCCAAATAGAAACCACTAATTAATTAATATGTAATATGTGGAAATTCATGTGGAGATATGCAACATTGCAGAAGAGAGTGGTCGGTGGTGGTGATGCCGGTTTTCTCCTTTTCCTTGTATAATTCTAGCAGCCGCAAGTGAGGGTGAATAGATGTGTTTATAAAGTTAGTTTGTTGGTAGCTATTGAGATTCAAGAGAAACAATTCATAAATTGGCACAAACAATGAAAGGGAAAATGAATTTGTAGTCTTCGGATATTTCATGGCAATGAAGGATTCGTTGAAATTATTATTTGTATACAAGAAAATAAATTATTATTATAAGTATTGTACAAGAAAACAAGAATTTCACATTGCATTTTGCAGAGTTTGGAGGTGCAAGAGTGCGGAGAAAGCACAAAGAAATCTTTCTCCACACTTAGTTTATATGTGCACATCAAATATGTGGAGGCTAGCTAGAAGTGGGAACTAGTACCATTCTCATATAAGCGCAAATAAAACAAACCTAATAATGTCAATAATATAATTCTCCTTTAGATGAAGAGATGACAATGACATGGAATTTCCTAAGGAGTCCAGGATGCTAAAGTCCATAACTAATAAATTAAACACATGACCTCAATTGTTCTAAAATCCTAATGTGCATCATTTCCACCACTAGTTGATGACTTCCTTAAAAGGTCCCAGTTTATCATGATTCTTATTTTTCTTAGTTGTGTTATCATGTTCCTTCGGAGGTATGGAGGAACCTTTGATTGTGCAGAGTGTGGAGGTGGATTTCATTGTGTGGAATGCAGAGGTGTGGAATGTAGAGCGTGGAGGTGGATTTCATTGTGTGGAATGCAAATTTGTAGAGGAAGCATGTGTGGAGGTGGGAATAATGATAGATTGTGGAAATGTTTGCGAAAATAGATCATTCTCGAATAATGACATAACATGGACCCCACACTGCCTTAATCAATTAATTAGCGGTAGAGGAAAGGATTATGCTACATTGTAACTATTAATTTTGATTTATTCACATTCATTTTGAATAATTTTGGATTGTATGCTTAGTTTAATATGCCAAAAGGATTAAGATTATGCATTTCTTAAAAGTTTTCAAGAAGAAATAACTCAATAGACATAATTTTTACATGCAATTTAATTTGTACTCTTGATATAACAAATGATGATTATGTTGTAAGTGGTGCAAAGAAATAAAGTTGTCTGATTTTGAATTGCATAAGTTGTTTATTGTTAATCAACTTGTATTCTTTTAATGATTTAACTTGTGCCTTTGATAATTATGGAAAAATGGAAGAAAGGACTATCATTAAACCTAGAGAGTTTTTTCACAAACACAATGTCATTACCGAACATTACCTAAAGTGCCATCTATTGCTCCCTCTATCACATGTAAAATGATTCCAACCCTCCAAAGGTCCCAATAATAAATGATAAGGAGAACATAGATATTTTAAATTCAAAATTTCATGTCTCCGCAAGGTGATGACCATATAAGAGTTATTGCCATATAGATACATGTTTTAGGGTCTAATTGAGAATGAAAATGCTACCAACCTCTCATTGAAATCATGGAAATATGATGTGATTAGGTAGTTAAACATTGCTTCTATTAAAAGGATACAAATGTTTTTCTATCCCATAGTGCCCATAAGCATAGGGTGTTTGCAAGAATTTGAGAGATTACATGATGTCCATAACATTGTAAAGAATTGTGGCTCCTAACCAAATCCTTTCAAACAAATGTAAGGAAAGTGTACCTGATTAGGAACTAACAAGGGGAACTACAAGACATATCAACACTCATGAAATTATTCCTCGTTGAAAATAGCAACAAGAAATGCTAAAAATAGAAGTGCTAAAAATAGCACTACTATAAATAGCAGTTTGGGTACCAGTGCTGGATTGAGCTACAGGGAATGAAAAATGGAAGTGCTAAAAATAGCATTTCTATTTTTAGCAGTTCGAGATGGATTCCTATTTTAGTCAGTCCTCGGACTAAAATAGGAAGTGAAATTCGAATTTGAACTTAACAGCTACTTAAAATAGATTAGTTAATTCACCATGAGTTAATTAGTTGTGAAAATCAAACATGAAGTCTATGTGAGGACATGCAATAATTTCTCCATTAATTGAGGAATTTATCCATCAGTTAAAGAGATAAGGATGAGCTCTAATTTGAGTATTAATTAGTTGGCTCAGTTAATTGAGTCAAGTCCAGTTAGATTGATTTAAATAGTTTGTTTAAATTAATGTGAGTTCAGTTAGTTAATGCATACTTGCATATAACTGTTGTTCTTTAGATAATTGAATATTCTCTCATGAATAACTCATGCATGTTAGTTCGAACAGAGACCCAGTTGAGATTAGAGGACGGACAATGTACTATCAGTTGGATGGATTTTTCCTATAAAGGAAGCTCCTCCATGGAGAAGGATTTATCTCCTTCAGGATTGCACAATTGGATCAGAGGTTAGTGAGTGTGTGAAGAGGCCAATTCACACAAGTGGCTGCACTGGACCCTAAGGAAAATTGTGCAAAGAAATAGGAGGCTTGGAGGGCAGAGGAGAAGGTTTGAGAGAGGACTTTGACTATCTATGAGCAGCAGAGGGGTTGCAAAGAGAGTAGGATAGCTTGAGAGCTGATTCTTTTTGTAATCCGAACTATATTTCCACTTGTATGATAATACAAAGTTGGGGTTTTAGGCTGAGGCTTTCCTTGGGTTATTTCTTCTGTGTTATGTGTGATTGCTACTCATTCTCAGTTATGTGTGTTCTCATTGATCGTGCTCAAATTGATTAAGCTTCCACAAAGTGTTGTAGAAGTAGATCTTGTATTGTGTTTTAGTATATTGCATAATCTGTTGATCTACAGTGGGAATTTCTACATCCCTCAAGTTTGAGACATATGGTCTCTACTTAGAGCCAATCAAAGTCGATAACTTTCATTAAGTAGTTGAAAAAATAATTGTATAGATAAATCCTTGGTTTATAAGTTTTTCCATAAGATAAACAAGCAGGAAAAACTATACAAAAGAGATTTGGATTATGTAGAGGTGGAAGAGGGGATAAAGTGCATATAAATTCTTGCAACTTCACCCCTATAGATTCAAGGCCATAATTTTATATCCTTATGGCATTTGCACCATATTAATTACAGTCACTACATAATAGGAGAAAAGCTCCAAGATTGGAAAATAAGCCTCTATGGTCAACATTTCAACACATGTGCTAGGAGCTTGGCGACATGAAAGAAGTTGGGCTAGGTGGCATTCAAATTATTGAAGAATCTAGATGCTCAATTCCCAAGGAGTGTTCGAAGGAGAAGAATTTGGTCAAAATACATAACAACCATCTTCTATTATGTGATGGGAAAATCACACCTAAGGCTATTGTTTAGAGTAAGTGGTATGAGGGTGCCATAGTGGAAGTAATAACCAATGCAATTGAGTTAAAATATTGTTTCATAGAAGTTAATGAATCCTAAGTCCAACAAAAAATAAAAGTGTTAGGTTGGCACCTTTGGATTCAACTACATGCTTCACAATTTCAAAAGGGTGTCTTTTAACAAGAAGTGAAATGAAAAGTAGAAAATGGAGGTCCAAATAATTGAAGAATGTATGATTCTAGAATGCGGACAATGCACATCCTCTAGCAATATGAGCATCAAGGGTCTCATTTTCTTAGTTTTCCTATGCAAAGTTGAATAAATGGCATACCAACTCTTAGTCATGAGTAAAGAAAATGATGAGTTGAAAGAAAAACTTAGGAATCATAATCTTATATGGAGGGTTAAATTACACTTATAAGAAAAGCCATGACACTACAAGATAATCTTATCTATTTGGTGAATGTGTATTTCACCACTCTCAATGGCACATGCACCCCTTTGGATTTAGTGATATAATTCAACCATTAAGTTGGTGTGAAGATAGTTGACATCATATAGTGATATTCCTAAACAATACAAAACATTCAATTGAAGGATCCATCCATTCCAATCCCAACTCATATTGATATACTAAGTTCATCTAATGATATTAAATTGCATGCATAAATGGATTTTGAACATTAAAGTGTGCAAGTTGCATGAAGCAAAGCACTTAGCCTCCTAAACAAAATTCCAAATGTTTCAACAAACATTCAAGTCATAAGGGGCTTGCTAGCATATCCATTGAAATATCCCTGGTGAAAAAACTCTCACTCTCAAGTAATTCAAAGAAAAATTCATCCAGAGGATACACTCTACGAAATTCAATGTCAATAAAATCCCAAGTATAAATGAAGTAGTCTAGGAATATTTCAAACTACTTTACATCAAACATATCAAGAGACTAAGGTGTTCACATGATGAGTTAGCTAGTAAAAGGATAAATGTGGAACTTAGATTGACTAGTTTGGGGCAACTTTTATAACGATTGCAAAGTGTGCGGAAACCTATAAGTATCATGTATACTGACATTATTAGGGTTCTGGAATAACCGTAAATATTGATATTCTAAATATTTCTTCCTTTACACAATCAAAGTTCATGAGGTTAGTGTACACGGCACCATAAAGCCATAACGATATGCTACTATGAGAACAAAAATCTAAGTTTATATTTGTGACTGCTTTATACAAAATAATATTTCCAATTTTTTATCATGCTCACATAATCTCAGCATCTCCTTTAATGTTGGAAATCTCAAATTTTATCTCTTTTATTGTTGTGGGTTTTACCGTTCAGTCATTGTATGTCTAAGCAAACACCAAGAAATAGTCATGATTATTTCCATTAGGTAGAAGTCAAGCATTGATTCAACCATCTTGATTCTTCTTAGTGTGCAAGTCTCCCTAGATTTCATTGTGTGGAGTGCAGAGGTGGCTTCACACTCCACACTTTTTTTTCCACATTCCCACAATGAAATCCAACAAACTATTACACTTGTGATATGATAAATTACGGAAAAATTATGGAAATGAAGCGTTCTTTAATAACGACAAAAATTGGACCTCACACAAAGAGGAAAGGACTATGTTGTGTTGCAGCTATTAATTAATTAAGACTGATTAATTCGTTAAGGTTGTGCCTCCTTATTCAGCGCTTGCATTTTGTCATTATTCAAGAATTCCTACATTTCTCCAATATGTTTTTATTTGTGCCTTTGCACCTTCATACCCTGCATAATGAAAGCCAATTTCAAATAACTTTCCTCTGCATCTCTGTACTCTGCATAATGAAGCCACTTTTGCATAGCTTCATCCACACATCCGCACTCCGCAAAATTTCCAAATTGCGCACAATGAAAGATTTTTCTGCACCTCTTCATTTCCAAATAGAAACCGCTAATTAATTAATTAATATGTAATATGTGGAAATTCATGTGGAGATATGCAACATTGAAGAAGAGAGTGGTCGGTGGTGGTGATGCCGATTTTCTCCTTTTCCTTGTATAATTCTAGCAGCCGCAAGTGAGGGTGAATAGATGTTTTTATAGAGTTAGTTTGTTGGTAGCTATTGAGATTCAAGAGAAACAATTCATAAATTGGCACAAACAATGAAAGGGAAAATGAATTTGTAGTCTTCGGATATTTCATGGCAATGAAGCATTCGTTGAAATTATTATTTGTATACAAGAAAATAAATTATTATTATAAGTATTGTACAAGAAAACAAGAATTTCATATTGCATTTTGCAGAGTGTGGAGGTGCAAGAGTGCAGAGAAAGCACAAAGAAATATTTCTCCACACTTAGTTTATATGTGCACATCAAATATGTGGAGGCTAGCTAGAAGTGGGAACTAGTACCATTCTCATATAAGCGCAAATAAAACAAACCTAATAATGTCAATAATATAATTCTCCTTTAGATGAAAAGATGAAAATGACATGGAATTTCCTAAGGAGTCCAGGATGCTAAAGTCCATAACTAATAAATTAAACACATGACCTCAGTTGTTCTAAAATCCTAATGTGCATCATTTCCACCACCAGTTGATGACTTCCTTAAAAGGTCCCAGTTTATCATGATTCTTATTTTTCTTAGTTGTGTTATCATGTTCCTTCGGAGGTGTGGAGGAACCTTTGATTGTGTAGAGTGTGGAGGTGGATTTCATTGTGTGGAATGCAGAGGTGTGGAGTGTAGAGTGTGGAGGTGGATTTCATTGTGTGGAATGCAAATGTGTAGAGGAAGCATGTGTGGAGGTGGGAATAATGATAGATTGTGGAAATGTTTGCGAAAATAGATCATTCTCGAATAATGACATAACATGGACCCCACACTGCCTTAATCAATTAATTAGTGGTAAAGGAAAGGATTATGCTACATTGCAACTATTAATTTTGATTTATTCACATTCATTTTGAATAATTTTGGATTGTATGCTTAGTTTAATATGCCAAAAGGATTAAGATTATGCATTTCTTAAAAGTTTTCAAGAAGAAATAACTAATAGACATAATTTTTACATGCAATTTAATTTGTACTCTTGATATAACAAATGTTGATTATGTTGTAAGTGGTGCAAAGAAATAAAGTTGTCTGATTTTGAATTGCATAAGTTGTTTATTATTAATCAACTTGTATTCTTTTAATGATTTAACTTGTGCCTTTGATAATTATGGAAAAATGGAAGAAAGGACTATCATTAAACCTAGAGAGTTTTTTCACAAACACAATGTCATTACCGAACATTACCTAAAGTGCCATCTATTGCTCCCTCTATCACATGTAAAATGATTCCAACCCTCCAAAGGTCCCAATAATAAATGATAAGGAGAACATAGATATTTTAAATTCAAAATTTCATGTCTCCACAAGGTGATGACCATATAAGAGTTATTGCCATATAGATACATGTTTTAGGGTCTAATTGAGAATGAAAATGCTAGCAACCTCTCATGGAAATCATGGAAATATGATGTGATTAGGTAGTTAAACATTGTTTCTATTAAAAGGATACAAATGTTTTTCTATCCCATAGTGCCCATAAGCATAGGGTGTTTGCAAGAATTTGAGAGATTACATGACGTCCATAACATTGTAAAGAATTGTGGCTCCTAACCAAATACTTTCAAACAAATGTAAGGAAAGTGTACCTGATTAGGAACTAACAAGGGGAAATACAAGACATATCAACACTCATGAAATTATTCCTCGTTGAAAATAGCAACAAGAAATGCTAAAAATAGAAGTGCTAAAAATATCACTACTATAAATAGCAGTTTGGGTACCAATGCTGGATTGAGAAACAGGGAATGAAAAATGGAAGTGCTAAAAATAACATTTCTATTTTTAGCAGTTCGGGATGGATTCCTATTTTAGTCAGTCCCTGGACTAAAATAGGAAGTGAAATTCGAATTTGAACTTAACAACTACTTGAAAATAGATTAATTAATTCACTATGAGTTAATTAGTTGTGAAAATCAAACATGAAGTCTATGTGAGGACATGCAATAATTTCTCCATTAATTGAGGAATTTATCCATCAGTTAAAGAGATAAGGATGAGCTCTAATTTGAGTATTAATAAGTTGGCTCAGTTAATTGAGTCAAGTCCAGTTAGATTGATTTAAACAGTTTGTTTAAATTAATGTGAGTTCAGTTAGTTAATGCATACTTGCATATAACTGTTGTTCTTTAGATAATTGAATATTCTCTCATGAATAACTCATGCATGTTAGTTTGAATAGAGACCCAGTTGAGATTAGAGGACGGAAAATGTACTATCAGTTGGATGGATTTTTCCTATAAAGGAAGCTCCTCCATGGAGAAGGATTTATCTCCTTAAGGATTGCACAATTGGATCAGAGGTTAGTGAGTGTGTGAAGAGGCCAATTCACACAAGTGGCTACACTGGACTAGTTTGGGGAACTTTTATAACGATTGCAAAGTGTGCGGAAACCTATAAGTATCATGTATACTGACATTATTAGGGTTCTGGAATAACCGTAAATATTGATATTCTAAATATTTCTTCCTTTACACAATCAAAGTTCATGAGGTTAGTGTACACGGCACCATAAAGCCATAACTATATGCTACTATGAGAACAAAAATCTAAGTTTATATTTGTGACTGCTTTATACAAAATAATATTTCCAATTTTTTATCATGCTCACATAATCTCAGCATCTCCTTTAATGTTGGAAATCTCAAATTTTATCTCTTTTATTGTTGTGGGTTTTACCGTTCAGTCGTTGTATGTCTAAGCAAACACCAAGAAATAGTCATGATTATTTCCATTAGGTAGAAGTCAAGCATTGATTCAACCATCTTGATTCTTCTTAGTGTGCAAGTCTCCCTAGATTTCATTGTGTGGAGTGCAAAGGTGGCTTCACACTCCACACTTTTTTTTTCCACATTCCCACAATGAAATCCAACAAACTATTACACTCGTGATATGATAAATTACGGAAAAATTATGGAAATGAAGCGTTCTTTAATAACGACAAAAAGTGGACCTCACACAAAGAGGAAAGGACTATGTTGTGTTGCAGCTATTAATTAATTAAAATTGATTAATTCGTTAAGGTTGTGCCTCTTTATTCAGCGCTTGCATTTTGTCATTATTCAAGAATTCCTACATTTCTGCAATATGTTTTTATTTGTGCCTTTGCACCTTCATACCCTGCATAATGAAAGCCAATTTCAAATAACTTTCCTCTGCATCTCTGTACTCTACATAATGAAGCCATTTTTTCATAGCTTCATCCACACATCCGCACTCCGCAAAATTTCCAAACTGCGCACCTCTTCATTTCCAAATAGAAACCGCTAATTAATTAATTAATATGTAATATGTGGAAATTCATGTGGAGATATGCAACATTGCAGAAGAGAGTGGTCGGTGGTGGTGATGCCAGTTTTCTCCTTTTCCTTGTATAATTCTAGCAGCCGCAAGTGAGGGTGAATAGATGTGTTTATAGAGTTAGTTTGTTGGTAGCTATTGAGATTCAAGAGAAACAATTCATAAATTGGCACAAACAATGAAAGGGAAAATGAATTTGTAGTCTTCGGATATTTCATGGCAATGAAGGATTCGTTGAAATTATTATTTGTATACAAGAAAATAAATTATTATTATAAGTATTGTACAAGAAAACAAGAATTTCATATTGCATTTTGCAGAGTGTGGAGGTGCAAGAGTGCAGAGAAAGCACAAATAAATATTTCTCCACACTTAGTTTATATGTGCACATCAAATATGTGGAGGCTAGCTAGAAGTGGGAACTAGTACCATTCTCATATAAGCGCAAATAAAACAAACCTAATAATGTCAATAATATAATTCTCCTTTAGATGAAAAGATGAAAATGACATGGAATTTCCTAAGGAGTCCAGGATGCTAAAGTCCATAACTAATAAATTAAACACATGACCTCAGTTGTTCTAAAATCCTAATGTGCATCATTTCCACCACCAGTTGATGACTTCCTTAAAAGGTCCCAGTTTATCATGATTCTTATTTTTCTTAGTTGTGTTATCATGGTCCTTCGGAGGTGTGGAGGAACCTTTGATTGTGCAGAGTGTGGAGGTGGATTTCATTGTGTGGAATGCAGAGGTGTGGAGTGTAGAGTGTGGAGGTGGATTTCATTGTGTGGAATGCAAATGTGTAGAGGAAGCATGTGTGGAGGTGGGAATAATGATAGATTGTGGAAATGTTTGCGAAAATAGATCATTCTCGAATAATGACATAACATGGACCCCACACTGCCTTAATCAATTAATTAGCAGTAGAGGAAAGGATTATGCTACATTGCAACTATTAATTTTGATTTATTCACATTCATTTTGAATAATTTTGGATTGTATGCTTAGTTTAATATGCCAAAAGGATTAAGATTATGCATTTCTTAAAAGTTTTCAAGAAGAAATAACTAATAGACATAATTTTTACATGCAATTTAATTTGTACTCTTGATATAATAAATGTTGATTATGTTGTAAGTGGTGCAAAGAAATAAAGTTGTCTGATTTTGAATTGCATAAGTTGTTTATTGTTAATCAACTTGTATTCTTTTAATGATTTAACTTGTGCCTTTGATAATTATGGAAAAATGGAAGAAAGGACCATCATTAAACCTAGAGAGTTTTTTCACAAACACAATGTCATTACCGAACATTACCTAAAGTGCCATCTATTGCTCCCTCTATCACATGTAAAATGATTCCAACCCTCCAAAGGTCCCAATAATAAATGATAAGGAGAACAAAGATATTTTAAATTCAAAATTTCATGTCTCCACAAGGTGATGACCATATAAGAGTTATTGCCATATAGATACATGTTTTAGGGTCTAATTGAGAATGAAAATGCTAGCAACCTCTCATGGAAATCATGGAAATATGATGTGATTAGGTAGTTAAACATTGCTTCTATTAAAAGGATACAAATGTTTTTCTATCCCATAGTGCCCATAAGCATAGGGTGTTTGCAATAATTTGAGAGATTACATGATGTCCATAACATTGTAAAGAATTGTGGCTCCTAACCAAATCCTTTCAAACAAATGTAAGGAAAGTGTACCTGATTAGGAACTAACAAGGGGAAATACAAGACATATCAACACTCATGAAATTATTCCTCGTTGAAAATAGCAACAAGAAATGCTAAAAATAGAAGTGCTAAAAATATCACTACTATAAATAGCAGTCTGGGTACCAGTGCTGGATTGAGCAACAGGGAATGAAAAATGGAAGTGCTAAAAATAGCATTTCTATTTTTAGCAGTTCGGTATGGATTCATATTTTAGTCAGTCCCTGGACTAAAATAGGAAGTGAAATTCGAATTTGAACTTAACAACTACTTGAAAATAGATTAATTAATTCACCATGAGTTAATTAGTTGTGAAAATCAAACATGAAGTCTATGTGAGGACATGCAATAATTTCTCCATTAATTGAGGAATTTATCCATCAGTTAAAGAGATAAGGATGAGCTCTAATTTGAGTATTAATTAGTTGGCTCAGTTAATTGAGTCAAGTCCAGTTAGATTGATTTAAACAGTTTGTTTAAATTAATGTGAGTTCAGTTATTTAATGCATACTTGCATATAACTGTTGTTCTTTAGATAATTGAATATTCTCTCATGAATAACTCATGCATGTTAGTTTGAATAGAGACCCAGTTGAGATTAGAGGACGGACAATGTACTATCAGTTGGATGGATTTTTCCTATAAAGGAAGCTCCTCCATGGAGAAGGATTTATCTCCTTCAGGATTGCACAATTGGATCAGAGGTTAGTGAGTGTGTGAAGAGGCCAATTCACACAAGTGGCTACACTGGACCCCAAGGAAAATTGTGCAAAGAAATAGGAGGCTTGGAGGGCAGAGGAGAAGGTTTGAGAGAGGCCTTTGACTATCTATGAGCAGCAGAGGGGTTGCAGAGAGAGTAGGATAGCTTGAGAGCTGATTCTTTTTGTAATTTGAACTATATTTCCACTTGTATGATAATACAAAGTTGGGGTTTTAGGCTGAGGCTTTCCTTGGGTTATTTCTTCTGTGTTATGTTTGATTGCTACTCATTCTCAGTTATGTGTGTTCTCATTGATCGTGCTCAAATTGATTAAGCTTCCATAAAGTGTTGTAGAAGTAGATCTTGTATTGTGTTTTAGTATATTGCATAATCTGTTGATCTACAGTGGGAATTTCTACATCCCTCAAGTTTGAGGCATATGGTCTCTACTTAGAGCCAATCAAAGTCGATAACTTTCATTAAGTAGTTGAAAAAATAATTGTATAGATAAATCCTTGGTTTATAAGTTTTTCCATAAGATAAACAAGCAGGAAAACTATACATAAGAGATTTGGATTATGTAGAGGTGGAAGAGGGGATAAAGTGCATATAAATTCTTGCAACTTCACCCCTATAGATTCAAGGCCATAATTTTATATCCTTATGGCATTTGCACCATATTAATTACAGTCACTACATAATAGGAGAAAAGCTCCAAGATTGGAAAATAAGCCTCTATGGTCAACATTTCAACACATATGCTAGGAGCTTGGCGACATGAAAGAAGTTGGGCTAGGTGGCATTCAAATTATTGAAGAATCTAGATGCTCAATTCCCAAGGAGTGTTCGAAGGAGAAGAATTTGGTCAAAATACATAACGACCATCTTCTATTATGTAATGGGAAAATCACACCTAAGGCTATTGTTTAGAGTAAGTGGTATGAGGGTGCCATAGTGGAAGTAATAACCAATGCAATTGAGTTAAAATATTGTTTCATAGAGAAGTTAATGAATCCTAAGTCCAACAAAAAAGAAAAGTGTTAGGTTGGCACCTTTGGATTCAACTACATGCTTCACAATTTCAAAAGGGTGTCTTTTAACAAGAAGTGAAATGAAAAGTAGAAAAAGGAGGTCCAAATAATTAAAGAATGTATGATTCTAGAATGCGGACAATGCACATCCTCTAGCAATATGAGCATCAAGGGTCTCAATTTCTTAGTTTTCCTATGCAAAGTTGAATAAATGGCATACCAACTCTTAGCCATGAGTAAAGAAAATGATGAGTTGAAAGAAAAACTTAGGAATCATAATCTTATATGGAGGGTTAAATTAC
This sequence comes from Pinus tabuliformis, assembly GCA_031772625.1. Classification (NCBI taxonomy): domain Eukaryota; kingdom Viridiplantae; phylum Streptophyta; class Pinopsida; order Pinales; family Pinaceae; genus Pinus; species Pinus tabuliformis. The sequence continues at coordinate 720,916,926 of CM062817.1, read as the reverse complement.
ACTTATAAGAAAAGCCATGACACTACAATATAATCTTATCTATTTGGTGAATGTGTATTTCACCACTCTCAATGGCACATGCACCCCTTTGGATTTAGTGATATAATTCAACCATTAAGTTGGTGAGAAGATAGTTGACATCATATAGTGATATTCCTAAACAATACAAAACATTCAATTGAAGGATCCATCCATTCCAATCCCAACTCATATTGATATACTAAGTTCATCTAATGATATTAAATTGCATGCATAAATGGACTTTGAACATTAAAGTGTGCAAGTTGCATGAAGCAAAGCACTTAGCCTCCTAAACAAAATGCCAAATGTTTCAACAAACATTCAAGTCATAAGGGGCTTCCTAGCATATCCACTGAAATATCCCGATGAAATAACTCTCACTCTCAAGTAATTCAAAGAAAAATTCATCCAGAGGATACACTCTACGAAATTCAATGTCAATAAAATCCCAAAGTATAAATGAAGTAGTCTAGGAATATTTCAAACTACTTTACATCAAACATATCAAGAGACTAAGGTGTTCACATGATGAGTTAGCTAGTAAAAGGATAAATGTGGAACTTAGATTGATTAGTCTTAAGCCAAGGATAGCAAATGGGTCTAGTGCGTATGGTGTCAATGATGTAAGATCAACTATAAAAATCTTAGAACCATGTTAAATTATGCAATTAATAATTTTTGCTTTAATATTATATGGAATTGTTTTCATATGTTTAATAAAAAAAAAATTTACTAATTCAATTATGTTTCATAATTTTAGTATTAAATTGAATCTTTTACATTATTTTCATTAAAAAAAATTAATGAAAAATATTATAAGCATTTTTAACAACTCCAATATATTTGGCCCTGGAGTATGCCTTAAAACTGCTTCTGCGTGGCTAAGAGCTTGTCTTCCTCAGACATAAGGAAACAGGTTAACGACCCAAGACCCAAATGCATCTGGCATGAGTGAAAGCCTAGCCCCTTACAGACCACCAATGGGTTATTCCAGGTGGCATGGTTTTCTTTGAATAACGGTGATGAGTCAACTTGCATTCGTGGATAGTATCCAATGATGGTTGTCCTCACTACTGATTTGAAAACTGAGTTGTGACAGTTTTTCCCACTGTGTTAAAAAAACAACTCCAACATATTGTATGCTATGAAATTTTTATCTTTTATTGTATTGAAATATTTTTGTGCTAATATTCCATTGGAATATATGAAAAACACAATAATGACACATTTAACTATGAAATTGTGCCCTAATATTAAATAATTTTGGGTAAATATATTGAGATAATAATACAAATATGAAGACATGAATGATAATTGAGTATTTTCACATAATGTGAAACCCATTTTAAAAGTTTTGAAATGTAGAAATTAAATATGACTAAAAATTTCTACCAAGCTTAAAAGATTCATTTATTATCAATAAATGAAGGTTTTTATGATTATGAAAAGTATTTGATACTATTGTTTTTATGATTATTAAAAGTATTTGATACTTTAATAGTAAGGTATTTGATACATATTCTATGCTTAATGAAAATTATTGAATAAAAAAATAATGAGAATGTGAAAAAAAATTAATTGTATTATTAAATGTTTTGAAACTCAATAATTATGCATCTTATACATTTGTTATTTTCAATATGTGTATAATGTGTTATGCTTATTTTTCTAGAGTATATTATGAGTTTAGACAATAAACAAACAATGAAAAATTTACTAATTAGAGTTTTTATACTCGTATATTTACAATATGATTTTGCATTTTTGAAATCTAGTTTTGTGATTTTGGAACCTAATATTGACTCATTTACAACCAGAAAGTTCACCTTGAAAATTGAGCAAGTATTTTGCATTTTGGAAACACTAATTATGCCTTATCTCAAAAGGAGCTTAGATTGACAGTAATTGAAACTTCATAAAAAATTCATTGCAACCAAAAAAATTATATAAGGTGGGGGTGGGGCGAGACAATGTGCATAATGCACTGTGTCTTCCCTTGCCTCCCACCATGCACAATGTCCCCCCAATGCAAAATGTCCTTCCCCACCCCTCACCATGCACATCATATACCACCATCCCCAACACACAACTACTTACGTAATTCACGCATTGTCTTCCCCCAGTCCCACTCCAAAACTACTTACCAAATTATCATCGTTTTTTTGTGATGCATGTGTTCAACAAACTCACATCTTATTTTAGTCATCCCCATCGATCTAGATACATGTAATTGATATGCCTTCAATTCATCGTAACATTTGAGAAAGGTGAAAACAACAATAGTAGAATGGGCGACAAAGAAGAGATAAGAAATAAATCACGATTTTAATGAGATTAAGGAGGTTGTAGAGTTATTTGAAGGAAATGAAAATGGCATATCTGATGAGGAGGATAGATTGAAATTGTAAAAGCTAGAAGGAAGGACAAAAAGAATGTTGGTTTAGAGAAAAGGAGAATGACTGATGAAAAGATAAGCCATTTGGATTAAAAAAGGCGATAAAATTACATTTTTTTTTTTGCTTTTTAATAATTATGTCAACCATTGAAAAAGGATTAAAAAACTATCTTGTAAATGAAAAACTTTGAAGGTAATATGGTACACAAATTCTTTAAGATTGTGGATGTAAGGACTACATATTTTCAAGTATCTTTAAGGAGCTAGTACAATAGATATTTATGAAATCTCAAAGATTTCATCTTTCTTCCCTCCCTTTGAGGGGGTTTTAAAGGATGAAATATAGAAAAAAATCACATGCTTAAAAAAACAATAGTTTGAGCCTAAATGGGTGGAAAATGGGGCCATTTAATATTTTTTAATAGGTTTTATTCCAATGCATCTTTTAAAGTTAGTTAAGAAGTTGTGTTTCAATTTTCTTTAGTCGAGAAAATGTGAAAATGATCACAATCCCTTAATACAATAGAAGAATGTAGCTATGTCAAGAAAATATGGGGTTGAGATTTGAAAAATGTGCATCTATTTGGTTTATCTATAGCAACTAAAAAATTATAGAAGGTTTTGAGCAAAAGAAGGCTATGGAGAAACATTATAAAGTAGAAATATATTGCCCCATATTCATATTTAGATTGGATTAGGAACCGTAAGAAATCTATCAGGAATACTTCAAACCATTGGAAAGCATTAGTTTCATCAATTTAAATGATTAGGGATCACTTAGATTGAAAGATTGGATTTGGAGAAGCTGTGAAGCTTGGAGTTGATGTTATTTTATGTTTTGGTGACATTTACTAGTTAAAGGATTCGTGTTGAACAAATAAGAGTTGTAACCACAACAAGTATTTGGAATAAAGGTTTACAATCTACTAATTTTTTCGATTCAGTAGGTGATCAAGTAAATGAATGGACAACTATATTAGCTACCTCATAAAAGGACACACCACTTTAAGGGAGGAACTAGACCCATTGACATAGGTTATGAATAAAAATAAAATTCAAGATGAATACGCCGCTAAATTGAGTTATAAGGTCATGGTTTCTTTAAAAAAAGATTAAGCTTTGTTAATGATAAACTTGAGGCATCAAAATTATTAGATTCCTAAAAAAAAATTACCTGGTGTTGAGCATAACTTGCTCTTATAAACTCAGCGTTGAGAATTTTATTTTTTTTACAAATGTTAATGATCTCTATGCTTTGTAGGCTTACCCTTTGATAATTTCCTTTTTCAAAGAACATGAAGAAAATTTCAAAGAATATATGAAAATAGATGAAGAAAATTATATAGGTTTGAAAAAAATGTGTAGGAAAGACTTAGATGGAAGAATGTTTATGATTTTGCCTTAGAAAAGAGAACTAAAGTATTACAAAGTTGTACCATGCTTTGATTTGTAAGATGAGAAACTCCATCACCTTTGAGTAAGCATTTATCTCCTCTTCAAATTCATGCATTGGACTTAGAAGTTTATGATTTGGGATTTAGAAATTCTTCCTCGCAAAATTGGAAAGCTTAGTATATAATAGATACGTCTACGAGAGTTTAACGAAAAGATCAAGGTAGAATTAGAAGTGTACGAAAAATTTAAAAGCTTAGTCTATGGCGTGAAGTTATTTTGATGGAGTTTAACGTAAAGGTCAAAGTATCATGTTTTTTCAAATAAACATTTTAATCTGTTATATATATATAATATAATACAAATATATAATACAACGTAAAGCTGTCATATTTTTGAATGAATGTCATTTTGAATTTTTCTCTCACTGAAGGTAAAAAGTTTTAAAAAGCTGGGTTTAATGGCATTGAAGGAGGTTTCAGAATGTAAGGCTGTTATATTTTTGAATGAATGTTATTTGGAATTTTTCTTTCATTAAAGTTAAAAAGTTTTTATAGATTTAATAACGTTAAGGGAGGTTTGTGAGGGTGAGGCGGTTATATTTTTGAAGGAATGTTATTCTGAATTTTTCTGTTACTAAAGGTAAAAAGTTTTTATAGGTTTAATGGCATTCAAGAGGAACAAATTGTTTTTTAATGTTTGTTTCAAGGTTAAGTTGTACTTAAGTTGAAGCTAGTTTTAATGTTGACAGATGAAGGATTTATTTAATAATGAGAAGTTTATAACCATGTCAAATTTAAATACCTCGATCCTAATTAATAATGTCAAATTCAAATACCTCGATCTTAATTAATATTTTTCTTGTGGGCCACCACAAGAACTTTAAACATAAAATTTAACAAAATTGAACTCTACACAAACTTATTATTTTATATTTTAATTATTTTTTAATCACTTTTTTCAATTGACTGCGCTTCTTTTTGTTTTTCAATATTATTATTTATGGGAAGTAGTAGTTTATATTTGGTGTTGTTTACTGAGGCGAGTTTTGTTTTGAAATCAAGTGATTATTTTTTTCAAAAAATTTAATTATAGGATTATTTAAATGATTTTTATGATAGTGGAAATGGATTCAGCATCATCAAAAACCAGTTAGACATCCAAAATTTTGAAGCTTGATAGTTGTAACTCAGATTTCTCAAAATTTCTGCCCCAAAATATTGCCAAAATTTCTATGTTGCATATGTTGAGAACTTGGGTACGGTTTACGGAACGGCTAAAGGTTTCTCCAAAATTTAAAAGAAATGACTAATCCGGAGTGATAATATTATATTAATAAAAAGTTTAAAAATTTAAAATATTTTTTTAACTATATAATTTATATAATAATCAAAATTAATATTGATTCAAAATATTAAAATATTAAAATGAATTTAAATATATAAATAATAAATATACTCATCAGCTTAGCATCCCAGATATAGCCTTTAGGTGCCACACTCTTCCTTAACCTATCAAGAGATTCCTTGAGTTTCTCAATTAAGGATATCGGTGTTAAAATGTCTTTGACCTTTCTTCCTGCGAAGGTTTCAACATAGGCTCATGTTTTGTGGGCAGTTTAACATATTCCTCTATAGGCTTTGTATTCCGTAACCCTAGGGAACTTCGTAACTCTAAAAAAAATAGTCTTCAAAGTTCACGGAACTTTCCCAAGCTCCCATTGAAGCTCCTGCTGAAACTCCCACTGAAAAAATAAAATTCCCATACAATACGAAAGCTCCCGAAAACACCAAAACCAATTGTGTGAAAGCTCCCTCAAGCACGAGAACCATTGGAACCCACCTCTCAGAAACGTTCAGTGTAACAAAGCAAAATTTCCACTATATTTTAGGGTGGCCGTATCATACTGATCGTACTGTACTTTGTATTATCTAGCCCATTCGAGTCTAACAAACTGGGGCCCGACATAAAGAGAATAAAAAACAAATAAAAAGAATAAATTAATAAAGAGAATTAAGGAAAATAAAAAACAAAAGAAAAGAGAATCCTGACACGAAATTCGGTGACGACAAAAAAAAGCATCCGGTTGGAAAAGTTTACGTAACGCTTATAATTGATGAAGAGAATAAATTGATAAAAAGAATTAAGGAAAAGAAAAAACAAAGAAAAGCGAATACTGACACGAAATTCGGTGACGACAAAAAAAGAGCTATCAGGTTGGAAAAGTTTACGAACACAATCTATAAATTATGGAGTTCTACAGCTCCCGGCAAGCAGGTTGAGACTGAGATTTTTAGTCTGCTAAACACTTCAAATCTGTCATGGCTCATCTAGCGTGTATAGAAATTGATTTGGTGATAGGAATCTTATGGTTGGCGTTCGAGAATGCGGTGGCCACTTCTGCGGAGCTTCAATGGCCCGGGGACTTTCGCTACTTGAAGGAAGTCACAGTTACAAGGGCGATAGAGATCCTCCTGGCCGTGTGCTGTATGCTTGGCGGAGGGCTGTTTCTTATCACTCGTCAACGACATTCCAGCCACCAGTGTTATCTGGTGGACTTTGCTTGTTACAAGCCGCCAGCGGAGCATCAGGTTAACATGGAGCAGAGCATATATTTTTGTCTTTCGGGGATGCAAGAACCCATAAATGCAGATAATGCGAATTTTCAGTGGAGAGTATATCATGGACGTGGCGGGAGACGCTGTGAGGATGAACATGGCCACGTTGGGCCCCAAAGTGCTCCCCATAACGGAGCAGCTCTACTACGCCTACAATATGATATGCATGAAGGTTCTGAAGATGAATTTGAAGCCTTATATTCCTAATTTCAGGCTTGCCTTCCAGCATTTCTGCGTCCATCCCGGGGGTCGAGGTGTGATCAACGCTATCGGGAAGAGCCTGCAACTAACTGACTACGAACTGGAGCCTTCTCGGATGGCGCTGCATCGCTTCGGGAACACTTCTGTGGGCGGGATCTGGTATGAAGCGGCTTACATGGAAGCCCAGCAACGATTTAAGGTGGGGGATCGAATTTGGCAGATAGGACTAGGTTCCGGATTCAGGTGTAACAGCGCTGTGTGGGAAGTGATGAGAGAAACCCATCCTTTGCAGAGCTCTGTTTGGGATGATTGCATCCACAGGTATGCCTGTGACACTCGTAATAATTACCCTGATGATTACTGCGACAGATGGACATGATCAGCTTTGCTTCTCTATAACCACCCCCATGACTGTTGTGATAAATGGTTATGAATAAAATTTTAGAGTACCTCAAAATCTAAATTTGTAATAATGAAGAATCATTGTTAATATCCATGAAATATTTTAAGTAAATGCCTTTTTTGTTTTTAATTAATAAAAAATTGTGAGTCTCCGTTTCTAATTGATTTCCAAGGTATGAGCAAGATTGATTTCAAATAGCATTAAAAAAAGCACACTTTATATAGTTATGAAACCACGGCTCCATTATATGCAATGATTAATATTGATAGGTTCCGGCTACATGACCTTTACATGATTTCTCCATGAATCTTGCATTAATTTTTAATGGTCTCATGATCCGCTTCCGAATTTAACTCGTGTTAATTTGTATGTTGGCATTCTACTTGTTGAACCGGGTAATTATGAAGACGTGATCTATTTGATCACAGCTCTGTCCCGCCACACATTCTGTAGCCATTTGAGAACTTGCTCACACTTATTCCGCAGCTGTCTATCTCAAAACTAAGCTCACTCTATTCCCATACTATCCCGATTGTTATTTCTAGCCTGTTTATACTCCCGTGAACTCATTCTCATCACCTGTTCAAACCTTTGCCATTCCCCGCTAACACAGCCATTTCACCTCCGTCAATCCATTATTCACTCAGACGTATTTTAAGGTAGGAGGTAGGAATGGTCCTTTTGCTAAGAGCAAAACTGGAAAGGCCCAAATTCATGGAGGGGTATCCCCAATTGAAAAACATACTAAGGAAGGCATGGTGGCTACAGTTCATCCAGAAATTCAGAGGGTACAACAAAGAAGTTACAAAGACATTTGCGAGGTCTTTTAATGGCGTGGAAGTTGAGGTTGGAAACCTTAAATTTTCAGTTACAGAGGCATCTATCGCTGCAGCAATGGAACTCCCACAGGAGGGGAAAAGGTGGTTCAAAAACAAAAGCTTTGACAGGAGGGCCTAGAGGGTTATCCTACGCAATCCAGGTATGGATATAACCATTTTCAAACATGGAATCCCTATCTCTGCTTTAGAAGAAAAGTGGGCCAGTCTATTATTGATAATCCAGAAGTTTATTACATGTGAGGAACAGTTTGGGTCCATGTATATGTACCACACCCGGTTGCTAATGAATTTTCTAGAAAATCAAACTATCAATTTGCCTTACTTTTTATTGAATAGTCTGAAAAAGATGTCCATAACTATCCAAAAGAATCTAGAGGACATAGAACCCCACCTGCACCATCACGGCCTTGTGAAAATTTTGATTGAAAAACAGTTGAAGAAAAAGAGCAGGAGGTTGAGTAGAGCTCTCATCAACCTCAAATTCAAGTGCCTAATGAGGAAACCGAGGATGACAGTGGTCCCAAGAAAGAAGAAAAGAAGGTTGGATGTGTTGGCAGAGGTCTCAGAACACATGAACGGAAAAGAGGATGGTCAAAGTTTTGGTTGCATGTGGACATGCAACACCTTCACAGTGGGGGTATGTTGAGCTCTGAAATTACATCTCTCCTACACATTTTCCTAGACTTTTCCCCCTTACCAGTACCTCATAAGCTATCAAAGATCATTGCATATTGATTCTGAAAGAGTATTTAAGTGGTTTTCTAACTTTGTTTTTGTGTTTGCTATTTGAATTAGATTTTTCTCATTAGCTGCGGAATGCAGCCACTTTCCGCAGCTGATTCAACTTTCTGCAACTGTTTTTGTTGATCTCCATATTACAGGTGTCATCAAGCAAAACGAGGCACGTGGGCAGTTCAGGAATGATATGGACATGGATCAGGTCCTATTGGTTTAGCCAGATTCATAAAGGAAAGCGGTGGTCAAACGAAGGAGTCCTACGGCAACAGGTCTTCGTTTTTCAACATGTGAAGGGTCTGAGGCCGTTCCTAGATCCCTGGGTTCATTTTGACAGCTATAGACTACCTCCACGACGCAAATCCAACAACCATCTTTTGATAGATTGAATGATCTCAGCAACTATCATGCTAAACTCATGGATGCTGTCTTTTTACATGTCCTCTGTTGAGGGTGTTTCATAAGAAAATAGTTATGTAATTTCCCTTATAAATAACGCGTTTGCAAATGCATAAAGTTAGTTAGTTTTTTATGTCATTTTGCTGTTAGTCATCGTACTATGCCGTGAACTGGACCTGTTGTTTAACGAGAGGAGTCTTCCTCTGTTTTGCAATATAACAAGACTCTATTTTATATGACTGTGTGAGCGTAATTCGAGACTGATAGCGTGTTGACCAAGGCCGTGCAGAGAGCCCCTGCATGCCGAGGTTTTGTTTTCTTTATTGCTGTAAAGTTTTTATGTATTATTTCCTTGTTTCCATTGTACATATTTCATAATTTGTTCACTTATGTATATTTCATAAGATAGTTATGATGTTAATATTACAGTCCTGTACATGATTTTTCAAGCATTGTATATTGTTGCTAACACTGATCAGTGTGTGTTTCAGGATAGGCTAGGCCCGGGCATTTTCATACGATTTTTATGATAACTAGTGACATGAGATTAGCCTCTCTACTGACTTTGCTTTTCTTAGCCTTTCAATTTCAGTTATGATTTGATTTCAATTTTATTCATTTGCTTTGTCAATTAATTTAGAAATCAAATTCCTCATATCATTGACGTTATCTCCAGAGCCATAGCTTAGACTACTTGGCGAGCTATCGGACTATGAATGATGTGATTTGATTTTAACTTTATTTTTCTGCAATTAGATATCAAATTCCTCATATCATTGACGTTATCTTCAGAGCCATAGCTTAGACTACTTGGCGAGCTATCGGACTATGAATGATGTGATTTGATTTTAGCTTTATTTTTCTGCAATTAGATATCAATTCCTCATATTATTGACATTATCTCCAGAGCCATAGCTTAGACTACTTGGCGAGCTATCGGACTATAAATGAAGTGAATTGATTTTACTTTTATTAGTTTGTAGTTTTTGATTTGTTTGAGTGCAGTAACTTAAATCATTTTTCTTTCTGTATTTAGATAAGCAGCAAAGATAGTGATTTCATGATCAATAGTTCATTATTTGTTTGATTTGAATAGCAGCACATTTCATTCTTGTTCAAGTATTAATTTCATCACTAGTATGTTTTAAGACCTTCTGAAGTGTTAAGTTCTGGAAATCATTATAGAGGACATAATTGCCTTAAAATCTATACCCAAACTTGCCTTCTAAAAGTATTCTTAAAACTTAGGAATATGATTATCATTTGCATTAGGAGACAAACCAAGATAAAACCCCCAAAAACAAGATAAAATTGATAAAAAGTAAATAAGAGGTTGTCTTGCACATATAGTGCACCACACTTCATCAGTTTACAACTCCTAGATCGATAATTAATGTAGCAATTTAGGACATACTAAATTGACTAAACAGGGACTGTTGGTGGTTTCCATAGAAGTGAAGAGAATGGCTAGATTCGCCCTCAAGGTTTTCATTAAAAGCATATGCCTCTGATTATACCCCCGACTTGCCCTTTGTAATTGTGTCATTTAAGGACTGGATTTTCTTTGTTAATTCCTCCAACTTTTGTTCAAGGGTGTTTATCTTCTCATTGGCCATAGCTTGAGCTCTGTTTTGTACCATGCATAGATCCGGTGCACTTGTCGTTACTGTGAAAAAAAAAATATGGGACCACTCGAAATTTTAATGCTGACAAGTGAATGGTACCACCTTGCTCAGCGCGTCAACCTGATTCTTATGGGCTAAGTCTCCTATAAGCATCCCGAGAGGGTCTCAGACCTTTTTTTTTTTTTAACACTCCGAAAGGAGTTTTACTCCTCGCTTAGGAATACTGCAGTAGCCGATTCCCAGAAAAGTTAATTTTGCCCAATGTCCTGTGAGAATCACGCCCAGGTATAGGAGCCACAAGTCTCCCTGCACAAATAGTCATATTTGTCGGTGAAACCCTCAACTGCAAAGTATGAGTAGGAATGTGGCAGTGATCGAACCCCTGCTGCTAGATCTGAATGGTGGATCTGATTGTTGTGGTTGCGACAGAACCCAACTTGCTAGATCTGATCTAGCAAAGATGATGCGTGATCTAGAGAGAGACAAGGGAACTATGGTCTCAAGGAGTGTCAGGTGCTACATATCACAATATACATAAGGGTCCAACAGTAGTACTTGGCCCCATCTTTCAGGGCACTAACCAAGGAGGATCAACCGTACCCTTAGCCGTACTACCTGACTACCTTATCGTACGTGTGAGTAATCTCCCTGAGTGTTATTCTCGATGTATTGTAATAGCAAGACAGCCAACGATTTATCTATGGCGAGGTTTCAGGTGAGCCTAGAGGACTTCCGATATACCCAGAGGGTACTTGGAAGACAGTCCGTGCACAGTTTTGTTTAATGCACTATTACTCGAAGGGGTACCCACAGGGGTTACAAGGGAGTCCAACAAGCGTGACCACCTCTTGTATTTCCTGCATGCATGCCTCCCCAAATCCACAGGTTTATGTGCTCAACGATAGATCCTGTGGTTTAAAGACGCCGGAACACGTCTCTAGCCAAAAAAAATTCTGCTAAAAATGGAGATCCCACCGGCCCTAGAAAGTGCTCTAATACCACTTGTTATTCTCTTGACCTACGAGAAGATACCAGAATACCAAATATGCGAAGAAATATACCTAGAACACAGAACAATGAGAAATAATAGCATGTATTTTATTATTCAGAAAGGAAAGCAATGTTCACTTGCCTCTTCGAGGGGGCAACCTCCAATAGAGTTGGGCTCGATTACAAAGTGAGACACGACACTCCTCAAGGGGAGTCTCTATCCTTTATATAGGATTCATACATGCAATACCATGGGTTAGTAACATGGTTCTTATTAATACCGTCCACCTAATAACATGGCCCATTTGCAACTAACTGTGGTCTCTTCTTTAATTGTGGGTCAACCACTTACAATTATTAATATGGGCTTTATTGACTCTTTAACTAACTATAACTATGACTTGGTCCTATGACATAAATAAGGGGGTTAGGGTTGGACCCTAACATAAATTATTGAGGAAGGTAAATTTCCCTCAGTTGATTTTGCCAATATTTCTCTTAGATTGGATTACCAGTTTGGCCATCCATAGATTATTCTCAGAATTTCACTGCTACATAATAATAAAACCCTCATCTGCTGCATCAGCCTTCTCGCATTAGGTTTTTCTGGGGATAATTGTCCAAAAATAACTGTGTCAAATATTTATTATGTGTGTGTTATCATTTTCTCAGCTTCCAGTTTGTTTCCCCAATGTTTTTAAATGTGAAGAATTGTATGGTGATTAATTCAATATTTTTTCGTAAAAAAATGAACTACATAATTTATCAATTACAAGAATTAATTCCAATTGTTGCAATTTCAAGGAAAATTTCACAGAATGAAATGATGTCAGGAACCAAAATATCTCATGAAACATAAAGCTCTGAATATGAAAAGGAGTTTCCCCTAGCAGCAAACTCGACAAACATGACATTCATTGTTATCCAACCCACCTCAGGATTATGTAAGGAAGTAAAAAGGAAGAAAGTTAAGAAAGGCAAAGAGGATGATTTCTATAACTACACAGGTTGTTAGGCACTTCAACTAGTTTTTCCTTTTTTGCTAAGTTATGATGGTTTTGTGACAGATGACGGATCAAAGTGATCCCTTATATTTGAATACATATTAGTCATTTATCTACAAAATGTAATTTTATGTCACTTGATATTAAAAGTACACTTTTATCTGAGGAAAAAAACTATCTCATAAAGGAGATGCTATATTAAAGAATGAACTAGACTAATTGGCATATGCTATGAATAAAATTCAAGGTGAATACACTGCTAAATTTAGTTATAAGTTCATGGTTTTGTTAAATAATATTAAGATTGGTTGCCCATAGAGTGTATAATAGACAGTGATGGGATGTACTATTAAGTCACTCGGTGATGTGAAGGTTACAGGTTTGAAATTTTGTGGGCAAAAATCTAGCCATGTTAAGGTCTATTGTGGCCCAGACTGGGTGTGATCTCTGGGTGATTTTGACGACTTAAATGACCCTAGGTCGCGATTTCTCAAGCCAAAGGTCAAGCCTATAGTAATCTTTGGAGAACTCAGACAACTTGACAAAATAAAATTTAAGCCTTGTTAATTATGGAAGGAGGTTTCGAAATTACAAGAACCCCCAAATTAATTTATTTTTTTAGGTAGCTTGATCTTGTGAAGTGATGACTTGGTCACTATTATAGAAAACGAAATGAGTAAGTGTCCAACATCTCCATACATTGTAGGTTCATCCTTTTACTAATACCACTTTTTCAAAGGATATATGAAAATAGATGGAGAAAATTATAGGTATGGAAAAAGTGTGAAAAGGCGTTCGAATGAAGAATATTTGTGATATAGCTTTGAGAAAAAAGAGCTAAGATATTACAAACTTGTACCATGCTTAGTATATACGGGTATTTGATGAGCAAGAAGCTCCATGGTCTTTGAGGATAAGCATTTACCTTTCTTTTAAATTTATGTATTCGACTTAGAAGTATGCAACTTATGATTTAGAGATTAAAATTATGATTTATGGAATTTATCAAAGAGATCAAAATTTTAATTTTAATAATATTAATACAGCCTTATATTTTTTAAATGAGTGCTTTATAAAATCTAAAATGAATTTAGTTAATGGCACAACTATCTTTGTTGAATGTATAGGTTAAAGTTGTTAAGGAAATATATAATATACAAAAATATTTTGAAGATACTGCTGTGAATGTTTGAAAGAAACGCAATCACATTTTGATTTTTTCTCCTATATACATATGTATACAAATAATTTAATATAATAGGAAATTTTATATCAAAGCTTTGAATAAGATGGAAAGAGATTAGAGAGTGAATCAAGTGTCTTTTTTCTGGTTTTTTTCAAAATTAAGTTCTGTTTCGATTAAGACTCCCAAAATATGAACATCTCTCAAAATAATTTGACACTGTAAATGAAATGAAGTGTTACCTTTAACTCCTATAAAGCTTTAAACATAAATCTTGTAAATTAAGTGTTACCTTTAACTCCTATAAAGCTTTAAACATAAATCCAAAACAAATCATTTATTTGTGGGCAGCTTTGATTGTTGGGAAGAAGTATGTTAGAATCCATTTGTCTATTTTTCCAATATCATTTATTGTTTAGGAAAACAAATCATTTATTTGTTGGCAGCTTTGATTGTTGGGAAAAAGTACTTCATATTTTTATTTAGATGGGTGGGATGGTTGATATTTCTATTTTGGGTTGGTGGCTTCGGTTGGTGGCTTTGATTGATTATAGGAAGAAGTAGTTCATATTTTGGTGGATTTCATTTATTATTGGAAGTAGTAGTTCATATTTCTTTTTTTAAGTTGGGGCTCTGATCGATTATGGTAAGGAGTAGTTCATATTTTTATTTGAAGTTGACGGATTTATTTGATTATGGGGGAGTTCATATATTTTATTTATTTCAGGTCGGCGGCTTTTATACTAATCCATTGGGACCGACCGGTTGAAACAAAGCTTTAATTGATTATGGGAAGGAGGACTTCATAATTTTATTCCAGGTCAGCGGCTTTCATACCAATCCATCAAACTCTCAGAAAGTGGGGCCCAACGTATTGAAAGTGGCGCCCAACATGTTGAGACAAAGCTTATAATTAATGAACATGTGCTAGGGAGAATAAAGGAAGATAAAAAAAAATAAAAGACAGAAAAAAGATCGTCACGAAATTCACGAACGAAAAAAAAGAAAAAGAAAAAGCATCTTTATGGAAAAGTTTCCGAACACACTTTATAAATGATATAGTTCTACCGCCTGTGCCACCTTGCGCTCTCGACAAGCAGGCTGAGACTGATAGTCTGCTAAACAGGTGATGGCTCGACTAGCGTTTGTAGAAATTGATTTGGTGATGGGAATCTTATGGTTGGCGTTCGAGAATGCGGTGGCCACTTCTGCGGAGCTTCAATGGTTTGGGGACTTTCGCTATGTGAAGGAAGTCACAGTACCAAGGGCGATAGAGACCCTCCTGGCCGTGTGCTGTATGCTTGGCGGTTGGCTGTTTCTTATCACTCGCCAACGATATTCCCGCCACCAGTGTTATCTGGTGGACTTCGCTTGTTACAAGCCGCCAGCGGAGCGACAGGTTAACACGGAGCTGAGCATATATCTTTCGTTGATGCAAGAACCCATAAATGCAGATAATGCGAATTTTCAGTGGAGAGTATGTCGGCGATCGGGGCTGGGAGAAGAGACGTGCCTTCCCCGCTGCTTTTTCAACGATGAAATGGTGGCGACTTTGGAGGAAGCGTGGGTGGAGATGGAGGAGTGCTTCGTGGCTGTTCTCGGCGAGCTGTTCGCCAAGACGTGCGTGGAGCCATGGGAGATCGACATTCTGATCGTCAACGTCTCCACTTTCGGGCCGGCGCCGTCGCTAACAGCGTGGATCGTGAACCGCTACAACATGAAAGAGAACGTGAAGACCTTCAATCTCTCCGGCATGGGTTGCAGCGCCAGCCTCATAGCAGTGGACATGGCCAAGGACCTTTTCAAGGTCTATCGCGACTCCTATGCTCTGGTAATTGGCAGCGAGAACATAACGGCCAACGGGCATTATGAGGGCAATAATAAGTCCATGATGGTCACCAATAGCCTTTTCAGAGTTGGTGGCTATGCATTGCTTCTGTCCAACAAAGGCAACGACGCAGCTCGCGCAAAGATGAGGCTCTTGCACGCCGTCAGGACGAACGTGGCCGCCGTGGATGAGGCCTACGACTGCGTGATGGTAAAGGAAGACGACCAGGGGATCTTTGGTGTTTTCCTCGGCCCGTCACTCATGGACGTGGCGGGAGACGCTGTGAGGAAGAACATGGCCACCTTGGGCCCCAAGGTGCTGCCCATAACGGAGCAGCTCTACTACGCCTACAATATGATATGCATCAAGGCCTTGAAGATGAATTTGACGCCTTATATTCCTAATTTCAGGCTCGCCTTCCAGCATTTCTGCGTCCATCCCGGGGGTCGAGGTGTGATCAACGCTATCGGGAAGAGCCTGCAACTAACTGACTACGAACTGGAGCCTTCTCGCATGGCGCTGCATCGCTTCGGGAACACTTCTGTGGGCGGGATCTGGTATGAAGCGGCTTACATGGAAGCCCAGAGACGGTTTAAGGTGGGGGATCGAATTTGGCAGATAGGACTGGGTTCCGGATTCAAGTGTAACAGCGCTGTGTGGGAAGTGATGAGAGAAACCCATCCTTTGCAGAGCACTGTTTGGGATGAGTGCATCCACAGGTATCCGTGTGACACTCGTAATAATTACCCTGATGATTACTGCGACAGATGGACATGATCAGCTTTGCTTCTCTATAACCACCCCATGACTGTTGCGATAGATGGTTATGATATAGCCTGAGTCTTCATGGTTGAATTTTTATAAAATTTTAGAGTACCTCAAAATCTAAATGTGTAACAATGAAGAATCATGGTTAATATCCATGAAATATTTTAAGTAAACGCCTTTTTTGTTTTTAATTAATAAAAAATTGTGAGACTCCGTTTCTAATTGATTTCCATTTTTACAGTATTATATTTTTATTGTAAGTGATTTTTTTGTATATATTTATTTTATATATTATTTTTTTAATAATTAATAATAATAATAATTTAAAATAAATAAATTTAATTAAATTTTATGTTTGTTTTAAATTTTGATAGTGTGAGAAGTAAAAATTGATGTTTATTAATATTTATTAATTATTTAATGATTATTTATTGATATAAGATGTTTTTTAATTATAGATAATGGTTAATGATATTTTAATATTATTAATATTTGAGTGGGTTAGATTTAGTTTGAGTGTGCTTAATGGTTAAGAGCATGTGTTGTCTCTTAAGAGGTGAGAGGTTCAAAACCAGAAGGGTAGAGTATATATGCCTTGGTAGACTTAGAAATCAAATAATAGTTCTTTTGTCCCACAAACAAGGAGGTCTCAAAATTGGTTAATAATTATTATTATTATATAAAAATGTATAATATTAATTAAACCCTACTTAATGATGAAAAATCCTCACTTTTCATTTCTAAATTCACTCTTTTGGAATATATTTTCTAAATTCACTCTTTTGGAATATATTTATAATTTATTAGTTTTGACCAAATTTTCACTTAAAAATATAAATTTTTCATTTAAAAATATAATCTTCCTTAGGAGAGTAATATAAATTTTTTTTTCTGAGTAAAGACTAGTCTATTAAATTAAAAAGGTAAAAGATATGTACAAAGAGGTTTGAACCTCTGAGGGTGCCATGACCAACCCCCAAACAAAGAAACAGTGCAGCTGCATCCAAGAGGAGCAAGAACACAGGCAGCCGGTAAGGATAGGCTATCCACCTCGGCTCCAAGAAGAAGAGAGAAGAGAGAAGAGCTGAGCATGAAGTAGCTGGAAGAACAGAGGAGCATAAGCCAAGCAAAGGATTCTACCCAACATGGGAAGAGTCAACTATGCGGCATTTTTTCCCTTTCTTTTTGCCAACTTTGACCCATTCAGGAGGGGACTGCTGAGCTGGCATGATTTGCAAACTGAGCTGGGCAGACTGAGAGATTTCCTTGTCTGAATCCGAGGTAGAGGATTCATGATTTCTTTTCTGAGAGATTGGCTGGACTGACAAATTTTCTGGCTCGGCCGAGGGCGGATCCTGTGCCATCTTTGCTGCCTCTCCTTCCTCATTCTCCTCCTCTTCATCTGAGCTGAAATCAAAATCGTCCATGGGCGGAGGGTCATGCGGCTTCCAGCTTTTGGATTTCTTCTTAGGGATGGCTTTCTTCTTTTGGGCGGGTATTGATGGACAAGAGCTCTAAAGGTGCCCTGTATGGTGGCAGTTGCGGCAGCGAAAAGCTGTATTCTCATAATCCAGGTTCTGAGTCCAATGGAAGTCTCCAATTTTGAGATTGATTTTGTCCGGGAGACCTTTGCTTATGTCTATCTCTGCACATATTCTGACATAGGTATATAAACCCTTTTCCCCTCTCGAAGTGTCCGTGTCTAGGAGGCGGCCTAGGGAGTTGCCGATCCCTTGAAATACAGCGAAGTGCCATAGATTCGCCGGGAGATTAGGAAGTCTTACCCAGATTGGGAGCTTGGTGATGATTGTTGTAGATGGATCGAAGTCTGGGAACTAGGGGGTGAGGAATAAACCTGCTAAGCCCCAAAACCATGGCCCTGCTTTTAAGGCTTTTTGGTAGTCCTCCTCAAATGCAAACACTGTAATGAAAAAGCCCTTTGAGCATAACAGAACCTTACAATTGTTGGTCCAGTTAGAGTGTATCCACTGGTAGAGATCTGCTGTGCGTGGCCATAGCCCATTGAACCTGCAAATAATGCCAAGCTCTGCAAACTGTTGGGTTTGCTCATCCAGCGATGGGTGTATTATTTCAATGGAGGGTGTTTCCTCCAGTTTGTCCACTAGAAAAGGTTTGGGAGCCTGATCTGGTGGCACTGTTTTCTCCTGCTTCTGTGCATGGACAGCGTCTTTGTATGAAAATGCCTTGGCTGAAGAAGACTGTCCTACAGCTCCTCCTCTCAAACGAAGGGCAAGAATAATGGAGGAATTTCTCTTAATGCTGTAAAAAGAGAGGGGGGAGAGATCCTCGAGTTGTTTACCTTCGTGTAGGAGTCGTTGAGCTGCAGAGGGTATCCCCAGCTTGAGTTCCAGAGCGTTTTTGAGGTTCTGCACTAAATCTGAAGAGCTCACCCACTGTAGCTGGGTTTTGCCCGAAATGAGCCTGATTTGGATCTGAAATGATGCAGAGAGGTCAGAGATTCGCATTCCCCTGCAGATTTGAGATGACCAGACCTCCAGATCCTCTCCCCTGCTCAAGATCTTGGCAACAGGCGTACCCTCTTGAACATCCAAGGCAGGGTTCGTCTCTGTAAGAGGAATCCACGGGTTCCGCGAGTCTAACAATCGCCTGAGGTCGGCCATTGCAGGATTGCCCCTTATAACATTCACCTTGACGAGATTGCCAAGATCCTCACTCACCACCACATCTGCATAGCTGTTTCGTTCTATCATCCTCGGATCCGCGTTATCATTCGGCTCAGTCCAATCCCACACAATCTTGTCGGCCCTTGCATCGAACAGACGAATGGAACCGCTAAATCCAAAGGCGCCATCATGTACGCCGATTGGTCGGCCGACCTCTCGAGAAACCTCGAGTTTTTCCTTGTCGATAACCAGGATTGTGTTATCGGTCCTCTGCCCATTTTCAAAGCTCGCGAAGATGGAAGAATCCGTCGAGGCGGTGGCTCGAATGCAGGGTTTGTAAATCCTTGTGTCGGAGTTGTCAGACCAAGTCAGGCTCTCCACAAGGGCTGCATTCTTGGTGTCGTAAATGTTCAACCCTGGAGAATCCTCTGCACCGGCGGCCGCTAGGGTTTCTGAAACTCTGTTCATGGTTTTCTCCATCGGCCACTCAATCGTATATCGATGAGTATCTAGGAGAGTAATATAAATTATATTCATAAATCATTTAAAAATATAATGAGTCCCCGCCGCCCCCGCCATCATTGTAATTTGGCTTGTAATTTTGTTTGGATTTTGATATTAATGTAATTTGGTTTTGGATTTTGATATTAATGCAGTTTAGTTGGATTTTAGAATTATTATGATGAGGAGAGTTATATAAATTATATTCATAAATCATTTAAAAATATAATGAGAGGAGTCGCCGCCGCCGTCATTGTAAGTTGGTTTGGTTTGGATTTTGATATTAATGTAATTTGGTTTTGGATTTTGAGCTTCATCATATTTGATATTAAGGAAATTTGGATTTTGATATTAATGCACTTTGGTTTGATTTAGAATTTTTTACAATTTTAACACAGTTTTGTTTTGCTCTTGTGGATTCAAAAGAATGCAAAAAGACTAATTCATCATCAATTTTGATATTAATGTAATTGGGTTTGGATATCGATATTAATGTAATTGGGTTTGGATATTGATATTAATGTAATTTGATTTTGATATTAATGTAATTTGGTTTGGATTTTGATATTAATGTAATGACAGTTATTACCATTATGGATTTCGATATTAATGCACTTTGGCTTGCATTTTAGAATTTTTTACAATTTTAACACAGTTTTGTTCTTTTGGATTCAAAAGAATGCAAAAAAGACTAATTCCCACATTTTCTATCAACATAACAATAATTTTAACAAGCCATTCTTATATAACCTCCAAAACATACCTATAACTACTATATATTTGCAAAGCATAAATGAAAACTAACAGAGAAGACTACTCCTTGGGATTCACCCCATGGATAGGGAGGTCTTCAATTTCTTTGATTTTCAATTTACTTCTAACATCTTCATTTTCAATTTACTTCAACATCTTCAGTGTGCTCCCCGGATGCTTCTAATTCAGACAAAGGATGAAAATTGTCCATTTTGAGGTTCAACAAATCTTTCGCCTCTTGTAATCTTTCCAATTTAACATCTACAAGCAGATCAAATTGGGCCCGCGACTCAGATAGGATCATTTCTCCTTGCTTGGAAACCAGACTTATGATAGATTCCATGGATGTTGACAGCTGAGCAAAATAAATATTTCTTTCCTCATTCTCACAACTATTTTGGTTCTCCATTGGAGCAATCACGTCACAAACCTTCAAATCTCCCAAACAAGATGTGATCTAGATAGGAAATCTTGTGAAGGCAGGAACATACTTCTTCTTTTCATAGCTACCCAATTCATCGTTCTCTAGATCAAAAGCTCCTCGTTGTGTCATCAATGCCACGTTGTTTCCCATGCCATCGTCGAACACAAAAATATAGAACCATAATGCTCATACTGCAATTTACGCTTTACTCCATAAGTGCTTGAGGACGCAAGCATGTATCCTGAAAAGCAAAGGCCGAGTTTCTAAGCTTTAGGGGAGGGTCGCCATTACCTGTGTACCCTCCCCACCACGTCAGAAACCACGTAAAAAAGTGCATGGAGCCAGTACGACACCTGTCCACCGTGGAGCTCCGCGTGTTGGGCATCATGTCACGCCATAAAACTTTCACTTCGCGCCATTTCCTTCGTTTGTTTGGGGTCATTGCTGCGATGTTCCAGTTTCCCTTTGTCTTTTTGCTCAGGGCAAGTTGTTGGGCGAAGCCCCCCGCCGAAGATGGCGCAGCCCAGCCCCAGAACCTGCGCGCTTCATCTTGTATTCATGTGCTGTTGCAAGCGTTTGTTCGATTGATAGGGTTTGTGGACCTACGCACTTCGTCTGGTATGCAGGTGCTGGTGCAAATGTTTGTTGGAGGTTTACGGTTTGTGGTTGGAACATTGCTTCTGCTTTTCTTGTGGTTTTCCGCTTGGATTTCTTGGTCGTTCTAGACTGTCGGTTGTTTAGGGTTTCTCTGGTGGTGGTCTTATTCAGCGATTTTGTTGTTTGGGGAGGAGCCGGTTGCAGTTTTACTGAGCTCGAGGTAATTTAAGAATTTGCTATTAATTTGTTGTTTTGTGCTGGTGTTTTTGGTGGTTTTCTATTGTCTAATGGCTTTTTCTTCTCATTGCAGGTGTGGAAAAGGTCGTTGCAGGTGTGGAGAAGGTCTGGCGAGCTCCGGGGAAGGTGGGGAAGGTCGACGACCATCCATGGCCTATATCTGGTAGGATTTTAATCCTACCAACAATTTCTCTGTGTTTTTCAACACAAGCAACTCTATTTGGATATTTTGTAAACTTTCTATGGCATTTTTTTGAGGGTTTAGGGTTTTGTGGATGTTTTGATGCTGTTTGTTGTTGAGGGTTTAGGGTTTTTGTGGAAATTTCACTGTTTTGTTGTTATTTTCACCGTCCCGTGTTATCCTCGGCCATCCCGTGCCCTCGGTCGTCCCATGCCATCCTTGGCATAAGGCTTCGCCCAACAACCAGCCCCGAGCAGAAAGACAAAGGGAAAATGGAACATCGCAGCAATGACCCCAAACAAACCCTCGAAACCCTCTTGTCTTTTGATATGACTTAATTTCTGATATGTCTGATAGATTCCTTGTTTTCGCTGTTATTTTCGCCCCGTGCCATCCTTGGCCGTCTCGTGCCATCCTCTGCGGAGGGCTTAGCCCAACAACCGGCCAGGACAGCAATTACCTCTCCTCTTGGCCCGCAATTCCACTCTCCTCTTGGCATCAAGGACAGAGCACAAGCTTATATGAACTGAGTGTTAATTACTGTGTAAATGGTCAACAAGTTGATTTATGCTCCTAGGCCATGATGAGATATCCTCTTTGCATCTCAAATTCCTTAATTTTACTTAACTGTTCCCCAGTGTTTCTCTGTATTTCTGGAACAATGCATCCATTACTTCTCTGAAATGGTGTTTAAGTAGACTCTCTGTCGCTACTCTCAATTGACTTGCATAACGTTTCCCTTAGGCTTCCCTTTTAAAAGTTGATCCCCTCATGGCATCCATCACCTGCCTTCACCTCGTCCGTGAAAGCTTTTGTCAGGAACTTCACTCTTTGTATTTGAAATGAAGCCTCTCTCGCTATTTCACTGCTCACCTATCCAATATTTTCATCTTGCAATTTTCTTAAATTCACTTTAAAAATAATTTTCGAGTTCCAACCACTCTGAATGACCTCAATCCACTTCTCTTTAAAGTCTGAGATCAATGGATATCATTATTAAGCCATTGCACTTTTGTAGAAAGTTGTTAGATTGACTAATTTGAGTATATTTATAGTTAAGCAAATTTGGGGTTATTTTGGTTGCGCTGAAAATAACAAATTCTTTAATGGACATATGTATGGGGTTGTATAAGTCTACCATTGCAGTTATTTAACTATGAGCATATATAGCTTCCCTTCATTTATATCTATGAACAAATTAGTTATCTGTTGTTAACCCTTAATTATCAAAAGCAACAATTAAGAATAATTTTGAAAGGGGAGGCAGTTGACTGACTTGGACATTATTTAGACTGGCAAGCATAGTTTTTTGTTCTTATTTGTTGATGCTTGTATGGCCTATTGAAACTGCAAGTTAAGCCTTGCATGTATGTTATGCTGATAGACATGATTATTTTTTCAAAATTTATGATTCATTAGAAGCTGGAAATCACTGCTTAGTTCTGCGAGAAAGAAGCTTATGATGGATATTGTCTCATAGTTGTCTTAAATGGGATGAGATGGGAAAATTAAAGTAGAAATACCAATATTTATTTTATGTTTTCAATACTCATTCTTGTACCGTAAGCACAAATGTTCATGGAAAGGGATCTTGAGGACGATGATAAATTATTTTGGCTTGGCACCATTCAGTTCTTTCACAGATGGGTGAAATTTCATTTGCCCCACCCATGAATGGTTGCAGTTGTGTTTGCTTGCGAATGAAGGATATCCATAGTCCTTTTCTGCTGACGTTTGACTTGCATTAGAGTACTTCAGTAATTGAGTACGAGCTTCCATAGGTGTGGTTGCTCATTGTCAAGGCCTCATTGACCAACTTTATAAAATTTTACTTAGAAAACACTCAATTGTTATTAGTACATTATTTGTTATTTTTAGTTAAGTTTTCTCTATTCTAGTGTTATGTACCTTCAGAAGTATATGGGAATGGAGTGTCGAATATGTTATTTTATTGTAAGAATGAGATGTTGGAACTATCTTTCTAATGGCTTGTTATGTGTTACATTTAATAAGGTTTTGTCCATGTAATAGCAGTTGCCAGTTATGCTTGCTGAGTCATGAATCAACTCTAACTCAGATCAACATCAAAGAAATTTTCTTTTTTTGAAGGAATGCTGCAGATATAGTTGGTCATTGTCGAGGCCTCATTGACCATCTTTATAAGATTTTACTTGGAAAACGGTCATAAATGTTATTGGTACATTATTCATTATTTTGAGTAAAGTTTGCTCTTTTCTAGTGCTGTATACCTTTAGAAGTATATGGAAATGGTGTATTGAATATGTTATTTTATTGTTATGGCCTGTTATGTGTTGCATTTCATAAGGTTGTGTCCATGACTCCATCTAACAGGAATTGTGAGTGAATCATGAATCAACTCTGATTCAGATCAACATCAAAGCAATTTTCTTTTTTGGAGTGAATGCTGCATATGCAACGCTGTCAAAATTGACCAACAACTTATTTTCCAGTGCTCTATTCCTGCTCTGATTCAAACCTCGATTATTAACATGGAAATTCCTTGTCTCAACACTTAAAGCCTTAGATTTAATATCCTAAGGACTGCATCCACCTAGGATTAAGAATAATTTAGAAACTCTAGGCCACAATGACCCAGGATTAAGAATAATTTAGAAACATCGTAGCAATGACCCCAAACAAACGGAGGAAATGGCACGTAAACAAATTTTATGTGATGACACGATGCCCAACACGTGGACCTCCACGGTGGACAGGTGTCGTACCGGATCCATGCGCTTTGACACACAGAATAACTTATAGAAATAGTTTTATCATAATTAATATTTTCCAGAAAGACATATTCCATTGAAAATTTCTTTTCAACACACAGGTTGCACAAGAAATCACTACTAGGTTGTAAGCCAAAATGTTTCTGTGACAAGAAAAAGATACAATCTAGTGTTGTAAGCCAAAATGTTTTTGTGACAAGAAAAAGATACAATCTAGTGTTGTAAGCCAAAATGTTTTTGTGATAAGAAAAAGATACAATCTAGTGTTGTAAGCCAAAATGTTTCTGTGCCAAGAAAAAGATACAATCCATCCAAAATCCACATCATAATGTGGTTAGAACAAAAAACATATGACACCCCTATTCTTTATGGCCCTGAGAATCTTGAGTGCCAAAACTCCCCGAGTTACCTTCTTGAGCCAGGTAGGTTGGCCTACCAATCAAGGGCTGATTAGGAAATGGTTGATTGCTGCCATATGATTGATTCCAACTTGCAGCTTCCAACCATGAAGGTACTGAGTCCCATACCTCACATTTGCACCACTGACCCCTACATTAAGTGGAGGTGTGTAATGAGCATACAGATAATTGACACCAACTCTGGTAGGAACAAGGCAAGTGGGTAAAGCCTCAGTTTGATAGTGGAGCACTTGAATGTTTATGAGATCTTGGAATAATGGTGTATTATCTGCAATGGAGTCCAATGAGTTTGAAATAATCATGGTTTCATAAGCTATTCTTGTATCGTTGATCATCCCTTGTTCCTTTTCAAGCATTTGTTGTGCCTTTCATTTTTCCTTTTCCTGTCTTGCCATTTGCTTTTGTTGGTCCTTAACTTGCCTTGCTTTACCTCTTTCAATCCTTTCATCTGCTCGATGTTGTGCTGCAACAATCCTTTCTGCCTTCTTCTCCTTGATTAGATCCTTCTTTTTCTGTTTTAATTCTTGCATTTCAAATTTCTTTTTTTCAGACTCAACTAACAGGGTTATAGAGTCCTCTGAGGTGAGTAACTGTGAGCTTCGGCCCAGACGAAGACTACCCGGTGCACCTTGCTTTTTTTTCATTGATACTCTCTGTACTGGTAGCTTTAGGAACCGTCCAAGTGTCTTCTCCACCCCTCCCACCTGCATGTCATTGCTTGGTACTTCCCTTTCAGTATCTGTTGGAACTGATTGAACTATATCATTATCTTCATTTGATGCCTCATTATTTCCTTCATCTTCTTCCATTGATCTATTGTCCACAAAAAAATGAACAATTTCATTGTTCAATTCTGCTGGTTGTGAGGGCATGTTCATGCTTTCTTCATTGGTTGCTGAGACACTATGTGCATTCATATTGATCATTGCTTCTGCTAGCCATGAAGGTGGGGTTACTTGGCTTGGCAATGTCAATTGGTCATTGTCAACTGCATGTTCAACAATAACATTAACAATATCAGCAATAGGAACTTCATGTTCTTGAGTTGGTGGAACGATGTCCATGTTACTGCGAATTTTTTCATTGTTATATTGTGTTTCACATACAGTTTCATCATCTTCAGCATATAAGTGTCCTTGAGACAAGGAAATCATATTACCAGCTGCAACAACATCATCTTGGTCATCTACTTCTTGCACTTCAACACCTGTTTGGGCATTCCCTTCTTCCTGACCATCCACATGAAACGCTTGGCTACAACCAGTATCATGCATAAGAGCATCATAGTTCAGTGGCCAGATTCCTGTCCTCCTAAAGCCAGCCTTGATATTTGATGGTGTCAAAGCCATTTAAAAGCTTTACTTGCAAGCTCTGCTAGCTCAAACCTTTTCACCTCAACCCCTGGATTCTTTGCCATCCATGCAGCGCGCTCTGACCTGAAATAGTTCTTGAAAGGGCCAAACACACTAACATCAAGGGGTTGCAGTCTATGAGTGATATGAGCTGGCAATGTCAACAGGTCGATGCCTAAATTGTTTGCTTCCTTAATTTTTTGTACAACCATGTGGCTCCCATGGCCATCTAATATCAAAAGGTGTCTGTTATTAGGCGAGATGCCACCTGGTACTGCCGCAGCAAAGTGAAAAAGCCAACTTAGAAATAGTTCTTTAGTCATCCATGCATGGGGATGTGCAGCCATGCATGCACCTAGTTCACAGTTCTGTATATAGTTTTTTAGTTGATTTTTACCTTTGAATAGATAAAATCATGGGATTGAAGTACCAATTGCATTGACACAACATAAAATAGTTATCCACTCCCTGCTCTTGGGCAAAACCTTTGGCACATTTCGGCTCCCTCTCTTGGCAATTACCCGCATGCCACAATTCCTCCCTGCCTGTAACCCTGTTTCATCACAGTTCCATATATGGTCTGCTCCATAAGAATGTTTATCATAAGCACTAGAAAGTGTGTCATAGAACTTTTTCAGAACTGCAGGGCGCAAATTTAATGCTCTGTCTCTGTCAAGGCCCTCAGCAGTACGTAATACAAGTTCTGGATGCCTTTTTTAAACCCAAACCACCATGATTTACCAGGAAACCCATCTTTAAATGGGTTTGGCCTCCCTTGACAGATTTGAGCAACTGTTGATTTGAGTTGTATCAACTCTAGCCCATGTCCCAGTTGGGCCATCTCTTTACACCACTCAACCACCTCGGCCTCCTCCTCCTCAGTCATAATTGTAAGAGGCCCTCTACGTATTGTATGAGTCAGTCCATTTATCCAATAATGTATTGATGAGGGAGGAATACCATGTTTTTTGCAGATGCTCGAACTGAGTATCCATTAAACTCTATGTCGTCAATTGCAACTAACATTTGTTCTTTTGTCCATCCTCTTATAGCACTGATCTTTTTAGTTGAGCTTGCCCCTTGGACTGTTGTTGATGGTGGTTCTGTGGTTGATGGTGTGTTAACATCAGCTGCTGTCACATGGTCATCCTCAACAATGTTCCTTGGTGCATTATTGGCATTGACATCAGCTGGCCTGTCATCATTAGACGATGTGCATCATAGTTGAGCGCCCCTTGTAACTCTCTTGGCACTTCTCCTTGTACGAGCAGAGTAACTTCCTTTTGCCATAGATGCAACAACCTGTAAAATTATTGCATGCATTTAGACATTAGAATATTTGTAAATTATGCTTTATTACTTCTGCAAAAATACTTTTCCTTTACTACAGGAAATTATCAACATGTATGTTACAGGAAATCAAATTGCATTACTTCGTAGTCTCTCATTGCAAATTACTTCGTAGTCTCTCAATTGCCTGCCTGTTCATCAGTTTCGCAACTTTAATATGGATTCAAGTAGGATTCTATGATAGTTGTTTCAAATATCATTTCCATTTTTTTTGCTGTTTGGCATTGCCAAAAATGTCTCAGTACTGCAACTTCTCCATTGCAGTCCATGGCCACCATTCCAGGCACAAATTCTATGTTGGGAACAACTTGCAGCTGTGATCAGCCTTGTGGTCTCTCAATTGCCTGCCTGTTCATTAGTTTAGCAACTTTTATATGGATTGAAGTAGGATTCTATGATAGTTGTTTCAATTATCATTTTCCATTTTTTTTAATTTTTGGCATTGCCAAAAATGTCTCAGTACTGCAACTTCTCCATTGCAGTCCATGGCCACCATTCCAAGCATAAATTCTATGTTGGGAACAACTTGCAGCTGTGATCAGCCTTGTGGTCTCTCAATTGCTTGCCTGTTCATCAATTTAGCAACTTTTATATGACCAATCACACAACTATGAAATTCTACATCCAATTTCAAAAGATTCTCTTTCTCAAGCTGTTGAAGTTTGGATATGGGAGCACTAGAAGTGATAAATCATATTAATATTGCACATCAATATGAATTCACATTTTCTAGCCTTCGATTTAATGCAAATCCTCTTTCCGCAGGGAACTTATTGAGCATTTCAATATTCTTGAGTTACTCTGAATATTTAGTATTTTTTCGTTCACACTGGATTTTTCCGTGTGTTCATTTGTTTTCATAATGAGAGTAAATGTTTAACTTTCATAGGGCAGTGTCAAAATTTTGCAAATGTCATTCCAAGTAAATCCATAGTTCATCAATTTAGCAACTTTTATATGGATTCAAGTAGGATTCTATGATAGTTGTTTCAAAATCCATAGTTCATCAATTTAGCAACTTTTATATGGATTCAAGTAGGATTCTATGATAGTTGTTTCAAATATCATTTTCCATTTTTTTTCGCTGTTTGGCATTGCCAAAAATGTCTCAGTACTGCAACTTCTCGTGGATTTTCAAAATTTTGCTTCGTTTTCCTGAAATAAGCAGTCAAAATTCACCTCCTAGGGCCACCTGCAAAAATTAGTTTTCACATTGATGGATTTACATTTTAATATTTTCTCTAGGTTTTGGATAGCACTCACAACCTCAAATGTCTAATATTCCTTATCTCACCAAGATGGGAGAATATTCCCACAAAAAATTAAGGATGTGAGAATGGAATACCATATCAAGGTGTCCATGAAATACATGAAGAACTAGGACCCATGATCACACCACAGAAATTTTGTTACTTTGATTAAGTAAAACATGCCACTTGCATGGAATATTTTTAATCTTCAATTTTGCGTTCATTGGAGAGACCATAGGTTTGATTTGGAAATAGTAGTTGAAGAGGAAATTTGCAAGCAACAATCTCAAGGAAGAATAAAAAGAAGCAATGCCAAAATCTCAGAAGTGATGAAAACCAGGATAACTGTCAAGTAGTTTATCAATGTTTTGTTTTCCTCCTTTGACCATCTCAAAGCATGATTCTTTCAGCCCATATCTCACTATAAAACACATCAAAGATAATGGTCCATGCCAATACCACAATGATTTTTGATACCATACTCATTCAAATTAGTGAAGTCACTTTTGATGCTAAACTGTATTGTATTCCAGCTTCAAGCAATGACTATCAAAAACATAGGCTTACCTATGTAATGAAAGCACTAAAGAGCCCTGTTGATGCGTCTCTAGTTTATGATAAATTATAATCAAAATTGTTTGCTCTTGTTCTCATCATTATTACCGCGAAATTATTAAATAAAATTTTGAATTAATTTTTGCTACAATAACATGAAACTCTTTTTAACCGGGTCCTATTATCTTCCAGAAAACCAAGAAAAACTTCCCTCTGATTTATTAACAAAATAACTCAACAAACAACTATCCACTGACAAACTCAACAAACATCTTTCCACGACAAAATAACTCACCAAACATCTGTCCACTGACAAAGTCAACAAACATCTTTCCACTGACAAAATAACTCACCAAACATCTGTCCACTGACAAAGTCAACAAACATCTTTCCACTGACAAAATAACTCACCAAACATCTGTCCACTCACAAATCTCGGGAGATGTGGGCTTTCCATTTGAGTACAGGGATCCAACCTTTGTACGTGGAAAAAGCCGTCAGGACGAAAGGGAATGAAACGAAATCTCTGAAAATAATATGAGTGGGAGAAAATACGTCCCATCTCTTAATTCAGTTTTTAACTTTTGACTACATTCTCCAAATTCTGAGTTAATAGAGATCTTGTCATGGTATTGGTTTATGAGATGGAACATCCGAGATCAATATTCCTTGGGCATTTTTATTTGCTAGAGAGTTTGTCATTGAGTCGAGATTTCCTTTTATAAAAGAGTTGGACATTATCAAATTTAGCAATTTGCAGATTGTGTCAATGTAAAATGGGGATTTGAGTATGTTCAAAGCTTTTTTTTAAAATTTTGACTACTTGTTGGATTATAATTATCAATTCACAAGAGATCGCTAAATGTCGAATATTTCTTGGCAATTGTGAAATTTAACTCTTATCATAATGCTAAGTAGAATCGCAAGATCTAACTCTTATCATAATGTTAAGTATTTTTTTTAAAGTCCCTAATGTCGAAAGAGATCGCTAAATGTCGAATATTTCTTGGCAATTGTGAAATTTAACTCTTATCATAATGCTAAGTAGAATCGCAAGATCTAACTCTTATCATAATGTTAAGTATTTTTTTTAAAGTCCCTAATGTCGAAAGAGATCGCTAAATGTCGAATATTTCTTGGCAATTGTGAAATTTAACTCTTATCATAATGCTAAGTAGAATTGCAAGATCTAACTCTTATCATAATGTTAAGTATTTTTTTTTAAAGTCCCTAATGTCGAAGCATATTATGTCTTTCTTTTTCATGGGTGAAAAATGAATTCTCTATTAAAAATAATAATTATTATTAAAAAAATTAATGTGTAAATTAAAATATATATATTTTGGAAAAAATATATAACAAGATATTTAACCATGGAGATTCATCCCATTTTATCATGGAGATTTTTAATTTATCAATAGGCTTTGTTACAATAACATCGTTTAACAATACCACAAGCTCAAAAAATCATATAATTTTTTTTTTATTTAATGAATTTAATTAAAAGAAAAAAAAAGACATAACTTTTTTGAAAATAAATCTCAATCTTTAATTTAAATATATTATTATTAAAATTTTCCAAACCCTATTTTAAAATAAATAAACTTGTCTATTAAAATTATTAAAATAATTTGAATAATAAAAAAAATTAAAATTACAATTTTACCCGATTTAAAGTACGCTTTCAATAGTAAAAGCTCGTATCATACTTCATGAGACATTTATAAATATTTGAAATATGTTATTATTTTTTAAAATAATATAAAAATATATATAAAAAATAAATTTTAAAATTTTAAAAAATAAATATTTCAAGGGTTAATTGTTATTTATTTATTAATTGTAATGAGAATTTGATATTAAGTAAAATTAGGTGTATTGATCCTAGTTTAATATTGAAATTTTATTTGAAGTTAGAAATAATTATAGTCTCGTCAATATTGTTATATATCATATATGTTTGACTGTTAATTTGTTTAATAGATGTTTTTGGATGGGTACACTCTCCAAATGCCCAACAAGATTATATGAAACTTATAATATATAGCGAAATTGGTGTAAGTTCCACCAAGTACTAGAGTCATTGTCTAATATAATAGGTACATTCAAACCTAATTTTATTACATTTCCTACACTTTCCTCACCTAGAGTGGAGGAGATATGAAGAGACAAGGATTTAATTGTTGCATGTAGATCTTCCAATTGCTAGCAAGACCATCTGCCTCATCCTCTAATCACCTTTGCAAAATTTTGTCTTCTATTGATAATTCCATTACTGTTAGGACAATAACAGAGACTTGATTTAGTTTGGTACACATAAGTTCTTCATTTTCCTCTATCCTATCCATTCACTACTTCAAGAATTCCATTGCAATAACTTCACAATGAATTCCTATATCCTAGGTTCCCCTCATTGTAAATTCATGATTGGATGTCCAATTGTTAGGGGCTTATGAATGATGAAACATTACATGTTGGTAAGCCCATGCACCTCTCCTTACATAAATAACTCAGATAATTAAGATAATAATAGAGCCACAACATCAAGGGTGCCTTAAATGGTTGACATTGAGGAGCAATTATCCCCATAATTTTCCATATCATCACTTTCTAAATTAAATCTTTACACCAGAGCAGTATCAACAAGACATGTGTGACAAGTCTCATCACTGCTACTTGAAAGACAAATAAATTCTTATTGATATGGAAAGTTTTTGAATTACCTTCCTAACATATGTGAGATCCAATGCCCAGTTGGTGTTGGGAGCTCCCCGCAAGCTTTGAGATTGCTACCACAAGATACCACCGATTCTAGAAAATTGGCAACCAAATTATGGACCTCTTGAATGCGCTAACGGTGGAGGAATCAAGAAGACAAAACACACAAAGGCTCTTATCCCAGTATTTGCTCCAAACCCCCTAGAGCAACCACACCTTCTTTGCCTCATCAACACCACATCAAAGAAATCCACCATAATAAATTTTAATATATGTCATTTCAACCATGACTACAAAGCACTGCACAAAGGGCTTATTGCTTTCTCCCCACAATTAAATATGTCCTATCACTATGTCATTAATGGCTTAGGAGCACACAAATAAGGGATAGAATGACAATGACAAACTAATGATAGGCTTCCTTTGGCCTTTGTCCATGCATATGCATTCAAGCCCAATTAAATTGAAATTAATATTGTGTCGTGTATGATGCACTTTGGGAGGGGGAGCCATGTTGATTTTTGTGGTCCTCTTTGTTCCCCAAATTTCATTTTTTTATTCAAACAATGCCATAGTTAAGGGATGGGAGAAATTGAGGGGTGTCCATTGTGAACAAGGAACCCTTCTTCCTGTTTTACACCTTTCTTAGCAAGATAATCTACTTTAGCATTATGCAATCTCAAAACATGATTAAAGTTAAACTTGGAAAAGGATGGTTTGATATCTTGGATCATTTCTATGATACTTATTAACTTGCACTCTTTTAGTAATGTTCTAAGCACTAAATGTTGGATAATTATCAGGGAATCACCTATTACCACAAATTTTTCAATCTTTGCTACTCTCTCCAGCATTAGACTTTGTAGCAACCCATACCCTTCGATGAGATTATTTTCTAAATAGCCATTGCTCAAGAATAGTCTATTTCTTTATTTACTTTGAAGTTATAAATAACCCCTTCCTCTTATACCACCTTTTATATATATATCTATCTATCTATCTATATATATATATATATATATATATATATATTATTATATAAAAAAATTGTATATATATAATTTTTTATTATATAAAAAAATTGTTTTTTTTTTTAAATATTAATACCAATTTGGAATGGATGTTAGAATCATTTCAATACTACTAAAATAAGCATTAAAATCTTTCCTCAATATTGATTATAAAATAGTTATAATTTTTTTTAGATTTACTAAATAATTAATCATTTAAAAATTCAAACATAATTTAAAAAACATTAATTACTCTTGAACATGAAAAATTTGAATATAATTTTTGCGCTTTATAATTTTAGCACGTGGCTTTAATTTTGACGAGGTTCTCGAGTTTTAAAAAATTTGAAAATGAGCTTTGACTTTGAAATTTTCAAGTCAAAACCTTATTTAAACAAAGACTAAACTAGCATTTGCACCGAGAGGTGCAAAGGGCACACTGATAGTGTTCTTGGTTGTTTTTTCACCCTTCAAATATGTATATGTATATGTATGTATGTATGTATGTATGTATGTATATGTATATACATACATACATACATACATACATACACACACACACACACACACACACACACACACACATATATATTTCCTTGGAGGTCAAGGATCAACTAATCGAATTCATGATCTGCAAACTGAACGGAACAACAAAAACATACCTAGAATCTTTGAAAGAGACTATGAAAAACCTTGAACATAAAAACATTAAATCTACACCCAAAACATATAAAAAAAATACTCACCAAGATGATTTGCGGGTTCATCTAGTAACAAAATTGTAGGACTCATGAATAATTCTCATGCCAAATATATTTGCATACGCCCACCACCAAAGAAGTCACTTGTCTTTTTTGCATGCATTTATCAAAACCTAGGCCAAATAAAATTGCAGTAGATCACCTTTATGTTGTTGCAACATCCAAATATTCTAGGTGTTCATATATTTCATCTAGCGCCTCTCGACCTCCATCATCCTGGACCATCAATTATAGAAAAGAATATTTTATAATCCATTCATTTTTCCATCAAAAAATAAGATTGTATCCATTTCATGTATATGTAAAATATCTCAAAATTGATTGGAAGGATGTAAGATATTCTGAAACCAAAGTAAATATTAACCATCTAAAAAAATTAAATGCATTTCAATAAAAAAATAAAGGTGATATATTTCCCAAATTCTAGATTTTAGCATACTTGTGCAGCCAAAGCTTCAGCTTCCTCCTCGAGTTTTTGCCTCTGTTTGTCACAATTTATCATAACCTATGCGCAGCCATATTAGTTGCTTCTATTTTCCTAGTCAAATGATAAATGTCCATATGATTTGGTATGGGAAACTCCCGACATCCTAGAGTAGTAAGTAGTGTAGATTTACCACATCCATTAAGCCCAAGTAATCCAAAGCACCTAATAGACAGTAGAATTAATTATTAAAGGAAGGCCATTCAAATTATGGCTAAAAAAAGGAAAAAATAAAATGTAAATAAAGATGACCCCAATAGATAATAATATGTATGCTACATTCTATAATTCAGTTTGAGCTGTGAATCAATAATAAACTCATGACCACATAACATAACTAATAGGGAATCTATTTGTCAGGCAAAAATGATCAGAACAAAGAAAAATTGAGATATATAAAAATGAATTGAAAAATAGACAGTAAACTAAATCATAACGCGCAGATATTGCTCAACCCATGAAAAACATAATGTTCCACTATACATCAATCAAAAGCATTTTGAAGTAATATCACTCAAACATTGATGACCAACAAAACTGGATCTATCCCTTAAAGTGAAAATCTTTTGGAGTAATATTTCATTGTAAAAAAGGTTTTCAAAAGAGGCGATTAATCCCTCTCAAAGCTTGATTTTTTATTATTATATATTTTATCCACACAACACATCATCCTGATATCCGCATTCTTATTTTAAGCTTTTTTACTGACCTATAATACATGTAGAGGAATGTAGACTAATAGAGAGGTAACGATGCAGGAAATAAGGATGTGGACTTGGAAGGCACGAGGAATTGATTTTGCATCTAGAATTTTGGTTGATATTTGTTTTCCTTTTTGCAGTGAATCCAATAGAAATAATGTTGGATGAATTAATTGATTAGTTAATGGATTCAAAGAGAATATTAAATTAGCTTCCTTCTGTTAATGAATTGGCTAAGGAAATATTATTCAGCACAGTTCATATATTCATGCAGGAATATGTCTCTCATCTCCTGCCTGCACTAAAGAGAATTCAAGCAGATTCTGAAGGGAAATATGATTTGATACGTGAAAATGTCATATAGTTTGAAGTAGGCATGGTTCTTGCACTCTCGGCTAGGGAAACCAAAATAACAATTGTACACTCTAGAGCCCTTACATGCACTTCAATGACATGTGGAAAAAAATGCCACATTGCTTTTAAATCTAACTCTAAGAATGGCTCAAGTGCTCAAATAGGTGGAGAAGAGAATTAGAATTCCACTATCCAAATTATATTATCAAGATTTTGTTAAGGCTTTCGCAAAGCAGCGACCTTTTATCAATTGTTTCCAATAGTATATTTTCCTCTATCTTCACGAGGAATTTCACAGATCTCACTCATAGGATTGCATATTATGTCAACAAGATGAGTAAAGAAATCCATGGATAGTCTAGGAATATTGAAGCAAACTTTTAATTTTTGGCATTGCCAAAAATGTCTCAGTACTGCAACTTCTCCATTGCAGTCCATGGCCACCATTCCAAGCATAAATTCTATGTTGGGAACAACTTGCAGCTGTGATCAGCCTTGTGGTCTCTCAATTGCTTGCCTGTTCATCAATTTAGCAACTTTTATATGACCAATCACACAACTATGAAATTCTACATCCAATTTCAAAAGATTCTCTTTCTCAAGCTGTTGAAGTTTGGATATGGGAGCACTAGAAGTGATAAATCATATTAATATTGCACATCAATATGAATTCACATTTTCTAGCCTTCGATTTAATGCAAATCCTCTTTCCGCAGGGAACTTATTGAGCATTTCAATATTCTTGAGTTACTCTGAATATTTAGTATTTTTTCGTTCACACTGGATTTTTCCGTGTGTTCATTTGTTTTCATAATGAGAGTAAATGTTTAACTTTCATAGGGCAGTGTCAAAATTTTGCAAATGTCATTCCAAGTAAATCCATAGTTCATCAATTTAGCAACTTTTATATGGATTCAAGTAGGATTCTATGATAGTTGTTTCAAAATCCATAGTTCATCAATTTAGCAACTTTTATATGGATTCAAGTAGGATTCTATGATAGTTGTTTCAAATATCATTTTCCATTTTTTTTCGCTGTTTGGCATTGCCAAAAATGTCTCAGTACTGCAACTTCTCGTGGATTTTCAAAATTTTGCTTCGTTTTCCTGAAATAAGCAGTCAAAATTCACCTCCTAGGGCCACCTGCAAAAATTAGTTTTCACATTGATGGATTTACATTTTAATATTTTCTCTAGGTTTTGGATAGCACTCACAACCTCAAATGTCTAATATTCCTTATCTCACCAAGATGGGAGAATATTCCCACAAAAAATTAAGGATGTGAGAATGGAATACCATATCAAGGTGTCCATGAAATACATGAAGAACTAGGACCCATGATCACACCACAGAAATTTTGTTACTTTGATTAAGTAAAACATGCCACTTGCATGGAATATTTTTAATCTTCAATTTTGCGTTCATTGGAGAGACCATAGGTTTGATTTGGAAATAGTAGTTGAAGAGGAAATTTGCAAGCAACAATCTCAAGGAAGAATAAAAAGAAGCAATGCCAAAATCTCAGAAGTGATGAAAACCAGGATAACTGTCAAGTAGTTTATCAATGTTTTGTTTTCCTCCTTTGACCATCTCAAAGCATGATTCTTTCAGCCCATATCTCACTATAAAACACATCAAAGATAATGGTCCATGCCAATACCACAATGATTTTTGATACCATACTCATTCAAATTAGTGAAGTCACTTTTGATGCTAAACTGTATTGTATTCCAGCTTCAAGCAATGACTATCAAAGACATAGGCTTACCTATGTAATGAAAGCACTAAAGAGCCCTGTTGATGCGTCTCTAGTTTATGATAAATTATAATCAAAATTGTTTGCTCTTGTTCTCATCATTATTACCGCAAGATTATTAAATAAAATTTTGAATTAATTTTTGCTACAATAACATGAAACTCTTTTTAACCGGGTCCTATTATCTTCCAGAAAACCAAGAAAAACCTCCCTCTGATTTATTAACAAAATAACTCAACAAACAACTATCCACTGACAAACTCAACAAACATCTTTCCACTGACAAAATAACTCACCAAACATCTGTCCACTGACAAAGTCAACAAACATCTTTCCACTGACAAAATAACTCACCAAACATCTGTCCACTGACAAAGTCAACAAACATCTTTCCACTGACAAAATAACTCACCAAACATCTGTCCACTCACAGATCTCGGGAGATGTGGGCTTTCCATTTGAGTACAGGGATCCAACCTTTGTACGTGGAAACAGCCGTCAGGACGAAAGGGAATGAAACGAAATCTCTGAAAATAATATGAGTGGGAGAAAATACGTCCCATCTCTTAATTCAGTTTTTAACTTTTGACTACATTCTCGAAATTCTGAGTTAATAGAGATCTTGTCATGGTATTGGTTTATGAGATGGAACATCCGAGATCAATATTCCTTGGGCATTTTTATTTGCTAGAGAGTTTGTCATTGAGTCGAGATTTCCTTTTATAAAAGAGTTGGACATTATCAAATTTAGCAATTTGCAGATTGTGTCAATGTAAAATGGGGATTTGAGTATGTTCAAAGCTTTTTTATAAAATTTTGACTACTTGTTGGATTATAATTATCAATTCACAAGAGATCGCTAAATGTCGAATATTTCTTGGCAATTGTGAAATTTAATTCTTATCATAATGCTAAGTAGAATCGCAAGATCTAACTCTTATCATAATGTTAAGTATTTTTTTTAAAGTCCCTAATGTCGAAAGAGATCGCTAAATGTCGAATATTTCTTGGCAATTGTGAAATTTAACTCTTATCATAATGCTAAGTAGAATCGCAAGATCTAACTCTTATCATAATGTTAAGTATTTTTTTTAAAGTCCCTAATGTCGAAAGAGATTGCTAAATGTCGAATATTTCTTGGCAATTGTGAAATTTAACTCTTATCATAATGCTAAGTAGAATTGCAAGATCTAACTCTTATCATAATGTTAAGTATTTTTTTTTAAAGTCCCTAATGTCGAAGCATATTATGTCTTTCTTTTTCATGGGTGAAAAATGAATTCTCTATTAAAAATAATAATAATTATTAAAAAAATTAATGTGTAAATTAAAATATATATATTTTGGAAAAAATATATAACAAGACATTTAACCATGGAGATTCATCCCATTTTATCATGGAGATTTTTAATTTATCAATAGGCTTTGTTACAATAACATCGTTTAACAATACCACAAGCTCAAAAAATCATATAAATTTTTTTTTATTTAATGAATTTAATTAAAAGAAAAAAAAAGACATAACTTTTTTGAAAATAAATCTAAATCTTTAATTTAAATATATTATTATTAAAATTTTCCAAACCCTATTTTAAAATAAATAAACTTGTCTATTAAAATTATTAAAATAATTTGAATAATAAAAAAAATTAAAATTACAATTTTACCCGATTTAAAGTACGCTTTCAATAGTAAAAGCTCGTATCATACTTCATGAGACATTTATAAATATTTGAAATATGTTATTATTTTTTAAAAGAATATAAAAATATATATAAAAAATAAATTTTAAAATTTTAAAAAATAAATATTTCAAGGGTTAATTGTTATTTATTTATTAATTGTAATGAGAATTTGATATTAAGTAAAATTAGGTGTATTGATCCTAGTTTAATATTGAAATTTTATTTGAAGTTAGAAATAATTATAGTCTCGTCAATATTGTTATATATCATATATGTTTGACTGTTAATTTGTTTAATAGATGTTTTTGGATGGGTACACTCTCCAAATGCCCAACAAGATTATATGAAACTTATAATATATAGCGAAATTGGTGTAAGTTCCACCAAGTACTAGAGTCATTGTCTAATATAATAGGTACATTCAAACCTAATTTTATTACATTTCCTACACTTTCCTCACCTAGAGTGGAGGAGATATGAAGAGACAAGGATTTAATTGTTGCATGTAGATCTTCCAATTGCTAGCAAGACCATCTGCCTCATCCTCTAATCACCTTTGCAAAATTTTGTCTTCTATTGATAATTCCATTACTGTTAGGACAATAACAGAGACTTGATTTAGTTTGGTACACATAAGTTCTTCATTTTCCTCTATCCTATCCATTCACTACTTCAAGAATTCCATTGCAATAACTTCACAATGAATTCCTATATCCTAGGTTCCCCTCATTGTAAATTCATGATTGGATGTCCAATTGTTAGGGGCTTATGAATGATGAAACATTACATGTTGGTAAGCCCATGCACCTCTCCTTACATAAATAACTCAGATAATTAAGATAATAATAGAGCCACAACATCAAGGGTGCCTTAAATGGTTGACATTGAGGAGCAATTATCCCCATAATTTTCCATATCATCACTTTCTAAATTAAATCTTTACACTAGAGCAGTATCAACAAGACATGTGTGACAAGTCTCATCACTGCTACTTGAAAGACAAATAAATTCTTATTGATATGGAAAGTTTTTGAATTACCTTCCTAACATATGTGAGATCCAATGCCCAGTTGGTGTTGGGAGCTCCCCGCAAGCTTTGAGATTGCTACCACAAGATACCACCGATTCTAGAAAATTGGCAACCAAATTATGGACCTCTTGAATGCGCTAACGGCGGAGGAATCAAGAAGACAAAACACACAAAGGCTCTTATCCCAGTATTTGCTCCAAACCCCCTAGAGCAACCACACCTTCTTTGCCTCATCAACACCACATCAAAGAAATCCACCATAATAAATTTTAATATATGTCATTTCAACCATGAATACAAAGCACTGCACAAAGGGCTTATTGCTTTCTCCCCACAATTAAATATGTCCTATCACTATGTCATTAATGGCTTAGGAGCACACAAATAAGGGATAGAATGACAATGACAAACTAATGATAGGCTTCCTTTGGCCTTTGTCCATGCATATGCATTCAAGCCCAATTAAATTGAAATTAATATTGTGTCGTGTATGATGCACTTTGGGAGGGGGAGCCATGTTGATTTTTGTGGTCCTCTTTGTTCCCCAAATTTCATTTTTTTATTCAAACAATGCCATAGTTAAGGGATGGGAGAAATTGAGGGGTGTCCATTGTGAACAAGGAACCCTTCTTCCTGTTTTACACCTTTCTTAGCAAGATAATCTACTTTAGCATTATGCAATCTCAAAACATGATTAAAGTTAAACTTGGAAAAGGATGGTTTGATATCTTGGATCATTTCTATGATACTTATTAACTTGCACTCTTTTAGTAATGTTCTAAGCACTAAGTGTTGGATAATTATCAGGGAATCACCTATTACCACAAATTTTTCAATCTTTGCTACTCTCTCCAGCATTAGACTTTGTAGCAACCCATACCCTTCGATGAGATTATTTTCTAAATAGCCATTGCTCAAGAATAGTCTATTTCTTTATTTACTTTGAAGTTATAGATAACCCCTTCCTCTTATACCACCTTTTATATATATATCTATCTATCTATCTATATCTATATATATATATATATATATATATATATATATATATATATTTATTATATAAAAAAATTGTATATATATAATTTTTTATTATATAAAAAAATTGTTTTTTTTTAAATATTAATACCAATTTGGAATGGATGTTAGAATCATTTCAATACTACTAAAATAAGCATTAAAATCTTTCCTCAATATTGATTATAAAATAGTTATAATTTTTTTTAGATTTACTAAATAATTAATCATTTAAAAATTCAAACATAATTTAAAAAACATTAATTACTCTTGAACATGAAAAATTTGAATATAATTTTTGCGCTTTATAATTTTAGCACGTGGCTTTAATTTTGACGAGGTTCTCGAGTTTTAAAAAATTTGAAAATGAGCTTTGACTTTGAAATTTTCAAGTCAAAACCTTATTTAAACAAAGACTAAACTAGCATTTGCACCGAGAGGTGCAAAGGGCACACTGATAGTGTTCTTGGTTGTTTTTTCACCCTTCAAATATGTATATGTATATGTATGTATGTATGTATGTATGTATGTATATGTATATACATACATACATACACATACATACATACATACATACATACACACACACACACACACACACACACACACACACACACACACACACACACACACACACACACACACATATATTTCCTTGGAGGTCAAGGATCAACTAATCGAATTCATGATCTGCAAACTGAATGGAACAACAAAAACATACCTAGAATCTTTGAAAGAGACTATGAAAAACCTTGAACATAAAAACATTAAATCTACACCCAAAACATATAAAAAAAATACTCACCAAGATGATTTGCGGGTTCATCTAGTAACAAAATTGTAGGACTCATGAATAATTCTCATGCCAAATATATTTGCATACGCCCACCACCAAACAAGTCACTTGTCTTTTTTGCATGCATTTATCAAAACCTAGGCCAAATAAAATTGCAGTAGATCACCTTTATGTTGTTGCAACATCCAAATATTCTAGGTGTTCATATATTTCATCTAGCGTCTCTCGACCTCCATCATCTTGGACCATCAATTATAGAAAAGAATATTTTATAATCCATTCATTTTTCCATCGAAAAATAAGATTGTATCCATTTCATGTATATGTAAAATATCTCAAAACTGATTGGAAGGATGTAAGATATTCTGAAACCAAAGTAAATATTAACCATCTAAAAAAATTAAATGCATTTCAATAAAAAAATAAAGGTGATATATTTCCCAAATTCTAGATTTTAGCATACTTGTGCAGCCAAAGCTTCAGCTTCCTCCTCGAGTTTTTGCCTCTGTTTGTCACAATTTATCATAACCTATGCGCAGCCATATTAGTTGCTTCTATTTTCCTAGTCAAATGATAAATGTCCATATGATTTGGTATGGGAAACTCCCGACATCCTAGAGTAGTAAGTAGTGTAGATTTACCACATCCATTAAGCCCAAGTAATCCAAAGCACCTAATAGACAGTAGAATTAATTATTAAAGGAAGGCCATTCAAATTATGGCTAAAAAAAGGAAAAAATAAAAGTAAATAAAGATGACCCCAATAGATAATAATATGTATGCTACATTCTATAATTCAGTTTGAGTTGTGAATCAATAATAAACTCATGACCACATAACATAACTAATAGGGAATCTATTTGTCAGGCAAAAATGATCAGAACAAAGAAAAATTGAGATATATAAAAATGAATTGAAAAATAGACAGTAAACTAAATCATAACGCGCAGATATTGCTCAACCCATGAAAAACATAATGTTCCACTATACATCAATCAAAAGCATTTTGAAGTAATATCACTCAAACATTGATGACCAACAAAACTGGATCTATCCCTTAAAGTGAAAATCTTTTGGAGTAATATTTCATTGTAAAAAAGGTTTTCAAAAGAGGCGATTAATCCCTCTCAAAGCTTGATTTTTTATTATTATATATTTTATCCACACAACACATCATCCTGATATCCGCATTCTTATTTTAAGCTTTTTTACTGACCTATAATACATGTAGAGGAATGTAGACTAATAGAGAGGTAACGATGCATGAAATAAGGATGTGGACTTGGAAGGCACGAGGAATTGATTTTGCATCTAGAATTTTGGTTGATATTTGTTTTCCTTTTTGCAGTGAATCCAATAGAAATAATGTTGGATGAATTAATTGATTAGTTAATGGATTCAAAGAGAATATTAAATTAGCTTCCTTCTGTTAATGAATTGGCTAAGGAAATATTATTCAGCACAGTTCATATATTCATGCAGGAATATGTCTCTCATCTCCTGCCTGCACTAAAGAGAATTCAAGCAGATTCTGAAGGGAAATATGATTTGATACGTGAAAATGTCATATAGTTTGAAGTAGGCATGGTTCTTGCACTCTCGGCTAGGGAAACCAAAATAACAATTGTACACTCTAGAGCCCTTACATGCACTTCAATGACATGTGGAAAAAAATGCCACATTGCTTTTAAATCTAACTCTAAGAATGGCTCAAGTGCTCAAATAGGTGGAGAAGAGAATTAGAATTCCACTATCCAAATTATATTATCAAGATTTTGTTAAGGCTTTCGCAAAGCAACGACCTTTTATCAATTGTTTCCAATAGTATATTTTCCTCTATCTTCACGAGGAATTTCACAGATCTCACTCATAGGATTGCATATTATGTCAACAAGATGAGTAAAGAAATCCATGGATAGTCTAGGAATATTGAAGCAAACTTCTTCAATTGTCCACACCTCTTACATATGAGTCTTTGTGTGGATCATTGTAGCCTCTCCGAATATGAAAAAGGAAAAAAAATGTTTGTCCAAAATGAGCAATCATGACACCATCTATAGCTCTCTAGTCC
The DNA here is from genome assembly GCA_031772625.1 of Pinus tabuliformis. Lineage (NCBI taxonomy): Eukaryota > Viridiplantae > Streptophyta > Pinopsida > Pinales > Pinaceae > Pinus > Pinus tabuliformis. The sequence continues at coordinate 720,873,131 of CM062817.1, read as the reverse complement.
TAAAGGAAAGAATTTATTGTTGTTTCCCAGTAAATTGCATCACCTCTAGTGGGTTGAATGCCAGTAAGATGAGAATCCTCCATATAAATGAAAATACCACTTCTTAGGCTGAAGTAGCCAAAAATAGCATGCCTAATAATGTATGCAAGACCATCACTCCTAGATGTCAACGTTGGCGAATTTGTTGAAAGCTTGAGGATGAAGCGGTCTTATGCATTGATTTGCTTCTTACTAATGCATTTTTCATTGTCAAACATGGTTGCAGCTGATCTTAGATCCAAAACATGCACAAAAGACAAGTCTTAACATTGAATGTTCTCAAAAAATAAGTCAAAAAGGGAAAACTATAGTTGTAGTAATTGTGATAACTAGTCTTGAATTTGTTGCTCTCTGACCATTGCATTGTAAGACTGGACTAACTTTCAATTTCTTAACATTGAATGTTCTCAAGAAAGAAGTCAGAAAGAAAAAAGGATGGATGGAGAGGATAAAGATGGGAAAAGACACACACAAAATAGGTGACTTTAGCTCTGTAACCTTCACTAAGTAACCTACACATATTAGTGAAACAGAAAGCTAGATTGCAAATAAAGTGGTTGAGTTAAATTTTGATCATGTTATGTCTTACTAGGCTCAGCATTAGATTTATATATTTTCATATATTTTTTCATCTCCTGCACTCACTATCCTTCCATCATACTAGTCATAGAAACATCTACTCACCCTGCAACTACCATAACGCAGGAGAAAGTTGATGGGTTGAAGAAGTAAATTTATCTCTGGAATATTGGCTTTAAAGTTCCTTCCACAAAGGTAATTTGAAGCCCTCCAACAAGTATTCACAAGGGTTCAAGAAGAAAACAATTAGTGTAGGGAGAAGGACATGGATTCTGGAGAACTCTTGAAAAAATGGTAAAAACAAAAATGAAAACATTATGAGGACTTAAAACAAGTTTGGGATAACAGTGAATATCTCAAAAATCACAACAATGCTTTGAAGCCCATGGAAAGGTTTAGTAAGAAAATGATATTGAATCATTTGACTATTGAAGCCCTACTTCTCTCTTCATGACACCATCTGTTAAACTTTTAGGGTTTGAAAGACCTATATTGAATCATCTAACCATTGAATCCCTAATTCTCTTGTTATGACACTACCTAGTAATTTTTTAGGGTTTGAAAAAAGGTGACCCATCTTTATTTCCTATGCTCTAAAGTGAAAGGGTCAAATAGGCTATAAATAGTTTGGAGAAGTAGGATGGAATGTGCTCTATAACTTTCCTTTTTCAAAACGTCTACAGGGATAGGTGAGGGGTCTGTACCTTTCTTTTGGGTAATTTCTTATAAAAATTTTTGTTGATCTTAAACTCCTCTTTCATATCTAGCCATACATTGGAGTCTGTGGCCTAGGGGTGAGATCAACAATCTTTTAAATGCCTCACTTGTATAAGTGATTGGTAACAAACCATGTCATTTCCGCTAAAGGTGTATCATTATAACTCAATTAATAAAAACACGGTCATTCAAAATTTCAACTTCATCTAAGGAAATCTCATGTCCTTTAGATTTTGGGCTTAAAGACCTTTGACGCCTTCCAAATTTCTCTTAGCTGCAAGGTGCCTTTGATTTCCACATCAATTGGGGTACTAAATTACTAATAAGAAGAGTTTTTAGATTATGATTTCTCCAATTCTTCGGGAGATTTTATCCAAAGGAGCTCCTATATCGATGAAAGAAGATGCATTGTAACTAATACGGGATTGGGTGAATAGAGGACATTCATGGGTAGATTTTTCATTTGTACGTGTTGTACAAAGAATTAGTTATTCACTAATAGAATGTGTCTCAGTTATTCTCTACATATATTTGTTCATCATGTGGTTTTAATCCATGTTTCATTCATTTGGTTCAGTTTTCCCTTCAGTTTATAGATATCTACTTTTCTCTCTGTGATATATTTTCAACATACACTAAGATATTTGTACTATGTTACATATCTCTGCTCTATTTTGTTCATTAAGATAAGTTAACTAAGAGTCAAGTATCTATGTTGTTGCTAGTCTTGGGTTTGAACAATCTAAATTTATAGAAGATAAAACATCACTTTTAAAAAACATTGAATATATTCACTCCCTCGGGCAACAGTTAGAATTTAATGTATAACATTTAAAAATGTCCCCTCTTTTCAGGATATTTATAAAAGAATGCAAATATACTGCAAAATTAATATACAAATTATTGAACAAACTAAAATTCCAATTGAAGGAAAAGAAAAAAGAACAAGAGCAAAGGAAGAATTGAGTTTAAATATCACTATGATCATAAAAATATAAATAGAAACATATTCTAGTGGTAAAATGTTATTTCCTCCTAAAAATTCTATAATAGGGAGTGGGCATCCTATATTAATATAGGGCTACCACCTACAAATTGATAGAAAATCAATGTTGCTTTCAAATTTTCTTGTTAAATTGTTACTATGGCTTGTGATATCTAGACAAAATCTTGTGATAGATGGTTCCACCACAATATAGAAAAGCAGTATATCTTTCAAATTTTCTGGTTAAACTGTTATTATGGCTCAAATGATATCCAAATAAAATCTTATAGAAGTTTATTAAGAGATAATATATGTTACAATTTGAAACAATTGCCAACATTATTGATAAAAGAATATTGGGTTGGTAGCTTGTTGATAGAATAGACCTTTTAAACTCAAGAGAACACTAGACTTTGGTAGATTTCTAATAGAATAGACCTTTTAAACTCAAGATGGAAATGAACTTGCTCGAAATTTGTGCAAGCCACTACAAGACAAGCTAGAAAGAAACAATGCACTATAATGCTCATGTATGGGGAAAGAGAGATGTCCTATTGTTGCTAGTACGTTTTTATGCCAAAAGAAGCAATGAATAAAACAATTCTTAAATGAACTAGCTGTTTTACATAAGATTGAATGTCCAATATAAATATTATCCAATGGAATGTAAAACAAATTTGTAACTTTTTCATTCCGAAAAACCATTATGCATGAACTAGAAATTTCATCTAATATTAAAAAATTGCAGCAAAGGGGATTATGTAAGAATTATTAATTACTATATTGAAGATACCTGCAAAACTTATTTATTTTGGGATGCACATTTTGGCAATTGGTCCTTGCCAAGAATCCATATATTTGATCCAGTTAATTTTCTCATCTTAGAAATAATTATGCCACCATTTCCAAGGAAATACCCAATCTGGTTTGACAGAACAAGGAGTCTTATTGCTAAAAATTTATCTTTCTCGAGTCCAGAAGTGACAACATGATTGTGCACCCGAAGAAGAGCATTATGTGTAGGAGAAATTCTACCTTCTGGGAGTTGAAATAGGCTTTTATTGAACATGACAAACTATTTCAGAAGCATATCATCAAAAAATCATGCAAATCATGACCATTCAATTGCATTTTTAGATAAAATGAAGAAAGCATAGCAGATAAAAATGAACATGGGTCCTTGCACTCACATCCCTTTCAATTTTTTCCACCTAACAACCTAAAAACTTAAGGCACAAACCCAAAAAAGATTGGTTGAGTGGACAACTCTAAAGCATTGATATACAACACTGAAGCAAGAAAATATATATTCAAAGACTAAGAGTTGAATGCACAAAAAGGATAAATCATGTTAAAGAATTAAGAGTTACACCAAGCATCAAATTGTTATACTCTAAAAAACAAGATTCATCTCAACATTTGGTGCAAGGTAAACATCAATAAACCCATAAACAATATAATAATGAACCTCCTAATGAAATTATGATTCATTCTAATTAAATTCCATGTCCAAAACTACAGGAATTCCATAACAAAGAGGCAATATAATAGAAAGTGGGACTTTATTTTTAGCAATAGGAAAAGACATTAACAATCGGGATTACTATGCTACATTAAAAGCAAAAAATTGTTTGATGTCCCAAAAATAGGCTTTTCCAGAAGCATATGGGAAATGTTATCTCTATGTATCATAAGTTGTGATTGAAATCTCAAAAAATGAGAGAGCACAACAAAATGTTAACGCAATGGGCCAAAGAAGGTCAGAATGGAGAGAAAAACCTATTGGAGAGGATTTTCCCTTGTGCACTTCAAAATGTAGGTCCTTGTTTATTTCCATTATGTTCAAGAATTTCCTAAGTGCAATATTTAGTTCAAAAACCTTGTGTTAAGAGATTCATGAAATAAACCAACCAAGGAAAATACTTAATGACTTATTGCAGGAATTTTGAATCATATTCATATTTATTTCTTCTTAAATACAAATTATTTTGCAGATTTGTTAACAAATATTCTGGATATTTATTTATTGATCTATTTAAACTATCATACTTTAGAAGAATCATGGAGAAAACCGACATAGATAAGAAAAATAGAGAAAGAATTTGCATTAAAAATACTACTAAATAACCTAAGTTAAGAACATATTTTGAGGGAAAAGATGCAGAAGAATTATTCAGAACTAGTGGAGAGGTAAATTATTGGTGGAAAGAGAGAAGAGAGCCAAATAGAAAAATAACAAAATATGTTGAATATTAAATTTCTGTTGGATAGTGTGTTTGGAGATAGGAGTGCAAAATTTGACTAATTATACAAAATGTAGGTTGTATGTCCCTAAGAATATTCTTGTTATAGATCAATTTCTTGATCCAAATTTAGGCATTTTTTATATTCAATCCCTTCTCTTAGTTTATGATCATCTAGCTTCTTAATTTCTAATTTGTCATTCAAAGTTTAAGCAAGGTTTCAATAGTGATTTTTGTTGCATTCCTTTTGATATAAATACCCTTTCTTTTTTATGGGATCAACGAAAGGGCCCATGTTTTTGGATATTTATTTATTGATCTATTTAAACCATCATGCTTTAGAAGGATCATGGAGAAAACTAACACAGATAAGAAGATGCGAGAAAGAAGTTGCATTAAAAATACTACTAAATAATCTAAGTTAAGAACATATTTTGAGGAAAAAGATGTAGAAGAATTGTTCAGAACTGGTAACGATGTAAATTTCTGGTGGAAAGAGAGAAGAGATTCAAATGGTGAATTAACAAAATATAGTGAATATAAAATTTCAATTGGATAGCATGTTTGGAGACAAAAGGAATGCAAATATGACCAACTATACAAAATGTAGGTTGTATGTCCCTAAGAATATTCTTATTATAGATCAAAGTCTTGATCCCAGTTTAGGCATTTTTTATGTTCAATGCCCCTCTATTAGTTTATGATCATTTGGTTTCTTAAGTTCTAAGTTGTCATTCAAAGTTTAATCGGACCTTCAATATTGATTTTGTTGCATTCCTTTTCTATATAAATACCCTTTCTTTTCTATGGGATCAAGACTACATTGAGTATACAAGATGCCAAAACAATGTTCAATTACATTGTGAAGAAGTTAGGCATAACACTCACAAGAAGGTATTTGCATGCCATTTGATTTTCAAACTTAAAATATATTGTGTAAGACAAAAGCCCTCATATGAGACTGGAGTGGAAGAAAACCCAATGGGATCAAAGTAAAATATTATTAAACTAAAAGAAACATTTCATTCTTAATATTAGAAGAAAAACAATAACTACTTCAAACTATGAAAATTATATTTTGCGGGTCATTGAAATAATATAAGAAATTTGAAAACGTTCATGTTATTTTATTGAGATTTCATCATTTCCTAATCTATAGTGTAGGTATTTTATATTCACTTTTTTAATGGAACATGTAACATGCAGTACCATTGAAAAAATAATGGAAAATGAAGCATCAACTTTAGCTTCCATTTTCAAAGGACCAAGTTGTACGTAAAAAATTCAATCCAAATAAGAAAAAGAGAGCAAAATTAAATATGCAACGTCACCTTTCATCAAAGAACCAAAGAGAATTCATTAAGGAAAAAAAACAACTTCAAGAGTTTGTAATTTCTCTTTCAACTATGTAAAAGAACAAGCTTAAACAATGAAAAATGATTAGAGAGATACTTGATACCCAGAGGGCTTCCATTTTTTGGTTGTTGTTTGTCCAAGTCATCTATAAGAGAAAAGTAAGAATGAAAAAATGTATTTGTCACATCCCACACCACTATAACGCTTCCTTTGACTATGCTCTACATCCCATTCTAGCATCAGAATAGAAAATTTGGGTAGACCTTCTAATGAAAGTAACGTTATAAGGGAAACTCAAATGAAATTTATGATATCAAACCAAAAAAACTTATATGTTTTGAACTGTATCTAAAATTATAATTTGATGATTTTGATGCACATCAAAATGCAATCAAAAAATTTGTTTTCATGCTATTATCCAATAACCTCAAATGTTTCCACCAAAGGTGTAAAGGGGCCATAACCTAAGCCCACCAGAATGCTTCCAATAAGGCCTACCAATGGCAACAAAATTAGTGGCACTAGTAGGCCTATACATAGAATAGCCTTTAAAATTGGTCCTAGTCATTTGGCTCTGAATTCAGAAAAAGTGATGGCATAAGAAATCAATAATCATTTCAATTGAATTAGTCCCATGATTTTAGCTACTTTCAAATATAATGTTTATTCCATACTTCTTAAAAACTAATCTCTTTGATTTTGAATAAAATGATAATGATGTTAAGTTTCCAAGAATGAGTACAAGCACTTGAAGTGAACACCTGACCATGCAAACATATGTCCAGATCACATGTGCTGGGAAAAGGCCAAAACTCACTGTTGAATTTCCAATTGTCATCACAAGGCATACCATTGGACAAAATATTGCACTTGAAAACATTTCCATTCAAACAAAATCATTTCCATCACCAGATAAATTCCATGAATATCAATTAGCTTACCTCTTTTAACCACTCAAACATGAATGTATTATGAAAAACATTTGATACACCCTCCAAAGACAAAACCTAGTAGCACATTGAAAGAACAAACCAAAATTTTCAAGGAAAAGGAAATACGTCACAATTATACAAACCACAACAAATGGATATACCAACCTTGTTACAAAATAGTATTAGGTTTAAGCAGCAAAATGAAGCTTCTTATTTTACCCACTATATTAAGAAATGATACTCATGGTACTTAGAAGGCTGTTGTAATCTCTAGAATGAGCATCAAAAGTTTCCAATAGGATAGAGACAATTTTTCAATGCCAATCACTGTGAATTGAATAATTAGACCCCATAAATTGAATTGAAGCATCCTTTTGAATTAGGAAAAAATGCTTCCTAAGTAGGTTATCAAATATCGAGCCACTTCCTTTAGAAATGATTAAATTTGAACTTCCTCCTTTAGTAATGACTGAATTTGAACCTCTTAGAATGTAAACTATACAACATCTATATGATTTTTGTATATGTCCTGGGGTATTAACAATCCATTCAATTGTTGACATTGACATTGACAACATTTAGGCTTTCAAGTCTTCTGAGTTTACAAAATTAGCAAACTCGTTAAGAACATAACACTAAAGTACAACTAAAATCAAGATGATACTAAAAGAGGATAGAGAATAGTTGTGTTGTAGTGGCTACAACCACCCTCCAAATTTTTTCCTTAGCTTCGTTTTGGAGCCTCCCTACCAACCATCCTAGCAGCATGTCTTGCAATGTCAAGTACATAGGCCTCATTGGTTTTTCAGCAGCTTGCCAGCCTGTGCATGTTGGTTTACTTCAATCCCCTCACAGGCTGCCACTCCGAACTTGGGCTAGTTGCTGGTTGAGCAACTCCTTCAGAAAATTGCGCAATTCTGGAGGGGAACCAAACTTCCCTCTAGAAATTGCGCAAATCTGTTGGGCTTGGAAATTGCGCAATGTAGTCAGACAGTCTTCCTTGGGAAAATTGTGCAATCTGGCCTAGCACTGCAGCTCAGCCTAGAAATTGTGCAATCTAGCCCAACACTGCAGCTCAGCCTAGAAATTGCGCAATTCTAGCTAGCAGTCACTTGCTCTACCCAAAAATTACACAATCCCTTTGGGACAACCAACCACGTTCCTATGAGAAATTGCGCAAATCCCTCTCTTAGTCAAGCAGGCTATCGCATGTGCCTTCAGGTTGACTGGTTCCCTCCTGGACCGACCAAAATTGATTTGCATGCATGGACTTCTCTTCTCGAAATAGCAAAAGGAAGCATGCAAAAGGCATCCCTAGGTCTAGTGATCTATTTTTAGTAGTTGGAGGTTATATGCAAAGCTCATTTTAGAAACCTCTCGCCAAGTGTCACTTTTTCCTGGATTTGTGGCAAGCGCGTCATAACCTCGATCTTATCAAAACTCATCAACTAGAATCTGTAGGGCTCATTCCTCACATTGGCCTTGTAGCTTTGACATCCCACATTGCATCTAGGAGTCTTTGACACTTTCAGATTAGCTGTTTCAAGGCAAGTTTGATTTTCATGTCTTATGCTGCGTTTCTATGATTTTTTATGTTTCGCTTTGTGTGAGTGTTTTCAGCTTGATTTCAAATAGCGCTTGTTGTCGTTTTGATGTATGTTAGCTTGTAGAAGCACCGTTTCAGCTTTTGTTCACATATCACTGTTGTCACATGCATGACACCGTTTTTGCACTGACAGTCGTTGTTGCGGCGACCCGTTTCACACACATGCATGCTTTCCCATTTTCTAAGTCGTGCACTAGTTGTTTACATGCATGATCATTCACTCTTGTTTACACTTAGTTTCACCATGCATCCAGACTTCTCATGTTTTCTGTCACCCATTAGAGGGTTTGGGATGCCTTAGCCCGGACCTTTCCTTGCCCAGCTAGCATTGCGCATCTCTAGAAGTGAAGGATTTGCCTTCCCTCAAGAAATTGTGCAAGTCTAGCCCAGCACTGACCTCCAAGCTTGCATTGCGTAATTCTGGGAGGCAATGCCTTGTTGGCCCCAAAAACTGCACAATGCAGTTTGCTAGTTTGCATGTCACTTCTGACTGAAATTGTGCATTGCGTAGTTTCATTCCTCAGTAGGCTAGGATGGACTGTGCATTGCATAGTTCCAACAGTTATTCAGCCTCCCGATAGCCCATACCATGCCTTACACAGTTTTGGCAGTCAGTCTCCTAGCCTCCCCGTGAAAATTATGCAATCTTCACAGACAGTCACACATGTATGTTGCATGTTAGTCCTCTAGTTCGTTTTGGTTTGCAACTGACAAAATTCTTTTCATGAGTGTTGGTATGTCTCCAGGTATCATAGGTGTTCGTCTGCCTCTCAACATCACATATACAATGGCTTCCAAGAGAGAAAATTCGAAGACACCGTTTAGAGCACAACTGGGGATGCAGTTGATCAAGTGTCTATGAACTTGCATATCTATGACAACATCAAGTTGTTCATAAATAAGGATATCAAGATGAAATGGTAGCGATGTCACAGCGAGAAACACATCAGTAGCAGCAGAAGGTAGGACACTTGCACGCGACAAATGTAAGAGGAGGGTTTTTGACAGTGCAGACGCAGAACAAAGTTGCAAGTTCAAGCAGATCCACCTGTGATGAAAGCAACTTTGGAGATTGAGGCTATGAGGCGATGGTGCGACAAGAGGATCACACAAAGGCAGAGAGAGAATCAGAGAAGGAGTTGTAGGTGTTGAAGCAGAAACTCAAGGAATAATAGGAGTTGCACATACGAGAGAAGGAGTTGCAGCAGGAACAGGTATATCAAGAGGCACAACATCCACAGACTGATGAAACTGCACCCATATGGGCTATAGATCCATTCAACAGTTGACATGGAGCAGACAGGGTGAGCAGTTTTGTCGATCGCATGCAAGGGTATTCAGGAGCATGGATTTCATTATGCGCATGCATGCGATCCCACCCATTGGAACACTCATCGAGGCGAAGACAAGAAGCAAGTCCGACTGGAGCTGAACATGTATTTTGACAAGTTGATGTGCATGGTCACCAGCACACACTTGGAGATCAACATAGACACTATGCATCAGTATGTTGTTGGTCCAACTGCACTCAAGACAGTGATGCACATATTATCAGACAAGTTGGACAGAGGAGCCATATCAGTGTACCTGGATGCAACGAAGGCAAGAGTTTGCTTTCAACAGGATGTCACCATTGAGTGCGCGGACACCATCATGGACGACCAAGCTTGGCATCAGTTTGCCACCATCGGTCATCACAAGGATGTCGAAGATTTGGTCTTACCACAACTGTCCAAGTGTTAGTGATAGATTGCATGGCTTTCTCAAGCATATTTTGTCTCACATGGGTACATGTGTAGATTGTATGTAACATATTGTCAAGTGGAAGTTCAAGTGTCAATAGTTGAATGTAACTGTCATAGAGTAGTTGAAGAGTCATGAGGGTAGGTGAACAGTCACAAAGGGGAATGTCAAGGGTCATCCCACCCTTTGCTATATATAGTACCTCATAACTCATTGTAGAGGCTTTTGGTCAACCAAGCTTCCAATAGGAGTATCTTAGAGAAATCTTGGAGAGTATTGTAATGAGCCTTGGCTTCTCCACAGTGTAGAGCTAGTATATCTCTTTAGAGGAGTAGGCAGTAGTGATTGTGACGTTCTGCTATCGGGACTAGTGGTTGGTCATGGTTGTACTGTATGATTGGAACTTTCACTTCTTAATATAACAGAGCTAACACATTTCATGCATATGTTGTTATTGTATTTCAGCTAACCTGTTTACTCTAATGATATATGTATATGTTTACTTACGCATGTGTGTATAGACTCTTTATGTATATGTATGTATGAATCTTAATGAAATGTGTTGTTTCTTTAACCATCACTTTGGATTGTTAGCTTACTTGCTTTCCAGTTTGTGATGTATCTTTGCTCGTGTGTTCCCTTCTTAGCCGCATGCTTCCACAGGTTTCCAAGGGGCGCACTCACCTCACTTTCCATGTGTTAGAACCATTCATGCACCTTCCTTGGGTTGCTGCGCGTGTTACACCCTTGCTACCAACAAGGACATCTTACTTGCCTCTGTGTGCAACAGTGGTCAAGGCGATACCGTATGACCCACTGTTGGGATTCCTACCCCAAACGGTATGAGGCCTAGTTGGGACTTCTTATTGGGGAGATCCCTTGACATGTTGGTGGTTTCAACACTGTCAACAAGTTGATTTATTAATCATCATGGTATAGAGAGGTAGTCCATTAGAGGATAATAAAAAAATGATGACTTATAATTGTAGCAAAACTAGTAACCCAAGCAACAAACTCCTTACTGTTGAATCCTAATATGACCTTACTTTTTTCTTTTTCCATTTTTAACATATAAAAATCTTACAATTTTTTCTAGAGTTGGGATATCTCACTTGGGATTCCCAGGTAGTAGATCCAAATTGAATGCCTTTAGAATTGAACTTGAGCTAGTTGTGCCAAAATTCCACCGGTCTACTGCTAGCCCACAACCCAACTGACCTAATCTAAGTTTATTCTTACCCTAGAAGGAAAGGACCCTCCCAACAACTATCCCAAACTACACATTTTTGAAAAGATCATGCCACACTTCCCACTTAATAGTTTTTCTGTTTTTTTTACATGTGTTAGATCTCCCATAATCTACATTACACCAAAACACACAAAAAATAAAATAAGTTAGCTATTTACACATGTTCACCAAATGTATTATGATATCAATCACAATAACAATTCACTGAAATTGTCTCTCTTGTTTCATATTAGGAAGAGATTTCGAAGGTCACATGAAAACCCTACCTCCATCATTGCAGAGATAGTAATAGAAAGAAAATGTAAGAAGAGAAAGAAGCCCACAATTGCTTCCTTGGGTGGTTCTTAGGAGTTGTATTATTATTCCGTAGTGTTCAAACCACTAGTGGCTTTGTATCCGTGATACTTTTGCCCCACCTAATAATGGCCTTGTGTTTATCTTTTTTTTGTTGGGATTGAATTTGGTGGCATTGGTGGGGGGGCGGGATGGACCTGGGGTTCCTTTTTCTAGTCGATAGGCCTTCCTATTTTATCAAAGATTCTGTCTAGAATATCTTTGTAATCTAACTTTTCTCTAATTATCTAAGCACCACTGCAGCTCTGTGCTCCTGAGAGGACTTGGGACATAATATAAGTGCATCGTTGAAAACTAAAAGAAAATCTCGGAATAATTATAGGCTTCCATAATAAGACCCTTCCTCCAATATTTCCCTTATCATTCCTAAATCCAGGTGTCTCTTGATAATGTTTCTACATTTCTTCTTATTCTACACAATCAGAGAGCTTTCCATGGCCACCACGAACCTAGCTCTTAAGCTTATACTTGAAGAGGGATCCAAATTTTTGAGATGTGATGGAACTTAAGCCTTCCAGAATAGGTACCAATTTTCTAGGAACTTTGGGTTCCCTTTTTGTTTTTTCTGCTTATTAGGGAAGTTTCAATCTCATCTACGCCTTCCATTCTATCCTCCATATGGTTATGTTCAAAAGACCTAGTGGTATGATTCCAAGCATTTATGAATTCATTGCATTCCTTGTAATGCCCCTGTCCTTACCCATGTTGATGCCTCTGCCTCTGCCCTTGCCACTTTCGCTTGCATCACAATTGTTGATGAAATCCTTGGTACCCTACCTAGTTGATATCTCTTCAGCGTTTACAGAAATTATAACATTGTTATCCACTGTTAGCCCTTTCTGGAATTCATCTCTAGTTCCTTTCAATTATTTGTGCTCAATATCCATGGATTCTGCACTCCCTTCTTCGATTCCTACTTCATTTTGTTTTTGCCTCCAGGTTTGAAAATCTGTTGTAGTAGTACCAAAAGCTGCCAAATTATTCTTGCCTTGTTTCCTTTTTTCTCTTGAATGGGAGTCGATCTTTTCTCAGAACCATTGGTATCCACAGTATGAAATTCATAGTTATTTGTATATCTAATAAAGGATTGATCCTAATTACCCTCACCATTCTGATCTAGCTTGGATATGATAGGAGAACTTGATGGGGGTGGGTAATTATAATTATCATCAGGGTTCTGATGGGGATTCAATCACTTAGTAGTCTTTGCATCAAAATCCTAATTTTTAAGCTTGTGGGGCACGAAAACATGATGGTAACCATTTTCAGAAGGTCTTTTTGATGACTGCAAATACGCTTGGACACGTTATCCCTATTCATATTGACTCGATGAATTATTGACCTGATGAACCCGACAAACCCTTGCATGATGTCATCCAAATCTCTCTACAGTGGTAGACGATGAATATCTACAGTGTCCATAAGAAGAATCTCATGATAAGACACTGATAGGTGTAATTACAATTCATTCTATATGATGTACTTGATTTGCATATTATTCTCCATGGTGTATTTATATTTGGATCGATTTTTGCATAATCTTGTACATGCACGAGTGTTGTCTATGTTTTTAAATACACTGGTGAAGTTTTTTAGATGTTTAATTTATTTGTTTTCTTCTTTGAATATTCAATTGTTTTAACTTGAACCGATGTGTTCTTCACAAGTGCATCAATTTTCTTTATTTAGTGTGGAGCATTGATATGCATTTTAATTTTTAAGAATAGAAATGATATTTTAGAATTTTATAATAATAATATTTATTGATGCATATTAGTCTATCACCACTAGTGCATTATGTTGTTTAGTGCATCGGGTTAGCATGGCGAGTCAGGTGCACCATTTAGAAAACCTTCACAAAAACCTTTGGTTGTTTTCCTTGTAGAATTCCTATAAAAACTCCGATAGATTTAGAATTCTAGTTAAATTAAACACAAGTAATTTGCTGATACTCAAGAGAGGAGAGAAATAATTTTCTCCATAAAATCAATGTATTAAATTAATGAACGATAGTAATACATGAACAACCAAACCTATAATCCCAAAGGGAGGTGGTTATATAGAAATTGTCGAATATAGAAAACTAGGAAAAAACTAGTAAAAAACTAGAAAAGGCTAAGAAAAGCTAAAGGGAGGCCTAAAATAGCAACAATGACTCAAGACAACCTATGCTAACTATCATCCACAAGGAAAGCATGAGGAGGGGTGCATTTCCCAAGGAAGGCAATTTTAAAACATGGTAAAATGGTCTAGGGGACCAAATCCCTTGATTTAAGGGGGAATCTTCATGTGGGGCGCCAATCCTCAAATAACTCAAGTGGATGAGGTGTGGTTAGGTATGAACATGCACTTAGATGTATAAATGGTTTAGGAAAGGGGTTGGACCAATATTTCCATAATATTAAGCCTTTAAAGGCAAAAAACAAGGGAAAGTTGGTCCACCGAGCTAGTTTACCAAAAACCAAGTGTGAACATGATTTTTAGTGCATGTGGCTTAGTCAAGGATGATTAGGCTAAAAAATAAATGTAGATGTTAGGATTATATTCCAACACCCCCCCGTCATCATAACTCACTTATATAAACTGAGTCCCAGCCAAGATGCCATGTTAGGTACTTATGTACAATAAATAAAAGATCCTCATAAAATGAAGAAAGAGGGAAAACCTCGTGGGAAAACCATCCCCCCCCCCCCCCCCCCCCCCCCCCCCACCCCCCCCACACCACCCCCCCCCCCCCCCCCCCCCCCCCCCCCCCCCCCCCCCCCCAAAAAGAGGAAAAAAGGGCTAAGTGGATAGAAGGGCCTACTCAGCTGTCTCCACCACTCCAAGCATAGCTCTAAGTTTTGAAAATTTCCTTTCAGTGAAAGACTTGGTAAAGATGTCTGCAACTTTCTGTTCAGTGGGGCAGTACTGTAGTGATATGACTCGATCATGGATCAACTCACGGATGTAATGCATGCGAATATTGATGTGCTTGGTCGTCTGCCTCTAAACTGGATCAATAGATATCTGAACGGACCCCTGATTGTCACAAAGTATGACAGTCGAAAGTGGATACTGAATACCAAACTCGGAGAGAGGCCCCTGCAACCAAACTGCCTGTGTAGCTGCATTCACTACACCTCTATACTCTGCCTCAGCTGTAGATAAAGAAATCGTGGATTTCTTCTCGCTAGACCAACAAAAAGGCACCGAACTAAAGCTGAAAACATAACCAAAGGTGAACTTGTGATATATACCATCGCCAACCCAATCAGAACCTGTGTACCCAATTAGTGAAAGTGGGCAATCTGTAGCATAAAAGATACCAAAAATGGAAGTACCTTTCACATATCTAAGGATTCTCTTTGCAACTTTCTAATGAAGCTCATTGGGCTCCTACATATGTCTCGAACAAACTCCTACTGCAAAAGATATACCAGGTTGGGTGTGAGTAAGATACAACAAACTCCCAACCAACTGTCAATACAGTGCACTGTCCACCAAAGGTGTAGTACTTGCATCCTCAAATCTGATCCCCGAAAGAAAGGGAGATGATGCTAGCTTGCATTGTGTCATATGAAAGTAGACAAGTACATCTGATGCATACTTAGACTATGCCATCTGGATCCCTAAAGTAGACTGAGAAATTTCAAGACCAAGAAAGTAGTGCAACAGTCCCAAATCTGTCATGGAAAATCGATCGTGCAATGCTGATTTTGCCAAATAAATAGTTGGGGTAAGGCTCCTAGTCATCATTAAATAATCTACATAAAGTACTATCAGAAAAATGGAATCGTCATGTTGCAGCAAATAAACATTTGGAGAAGATTTGCATCGAATGAATCCAATGGAAAGTAGAAAAGAATCCATCTTTGCATACCAGGCTCTGGGAACCTATTTTAGGCCATACAAATATTTCTTTAATCTGCAAACGAGGGAAGAGTTCTGAATGTATCCTTGTTGCTGCTCCATATATATCTCCTCCTTGATATCTCCATGAATAAATGCACTCTTCACATCCATGTGATGAACTTCCCATCTGTGAGAAGCAGTAATGGCTAAAACTAGTCGAATGGAGTCCATTTTTGCAACAGGTGAAAATGTCTCTGTATAGTCTATGCCATGTACTTGTGAGTATCCTTTTGCAACAAGTCGAGATTTGTACTTTCTGATCTCACCATCTGCAACAATCTTTGTTCGATAGATCCATCGGCATCGAACAAGCTTTCTTCCTTTCGGAAGTGGAACCAAGTCCCATGTGTTGTTTTCCATGAGAGTAGAGTACTCTTCATCCATGGCAGCCTCCCAAAGCGGGTTTCCAGCAGCCTCAGAGTGTGACTGTGGATCTGAACCAAGTTTCATATAGAAATGTATGGGAAGCAATGGTTCGGTGGCAGCTAGGGCTTGAGGAGCCCCAAAAGACTGTGATCTAATTCTTCTCGCATCCGCAGGATCACCGACTAGTTCACCCGCATCTTGCAGGGTTTTCTCTTCCCATGTTGGCAGCTGAGTTGGAGTAGCCATGACCTGCTCCTCATCCTTTGGATCAAACCCAAGAGGCTTCTCTGGTGGCTGCTCTGAAGTGCTCGAAGAAGTTTCGAACTCCTCCTCATTAGTGGCAACAGGTGGTTCCTCAGCAGGGTCTGCTGAAAAATCATGCAATGATTCTTCTTCAAACTTCACATTTCGAGCTACAAGGAACTTTTCAGTGTGAGAGTCTAGAAATATATGTCCTATGACACTGTTAGGATATCCAACAAAGATACATTCAACACTTTGAGGCTCCAAATCCTTCCTCTTATCTGTCGAAATGTAAGCCCATGCTCGTGAACCAAAAATGTGAAAGTGCGACACTTTTGGTTTCTTACCGGTCCAACATTCAAATGGAGTGGTACCTTTCAGTGATTTGTGAGGAATGCGGTTATGAATGTATGCTACACAATTAATAGCTTTAGCCCATAGCTTAGGAGCTAATGATTTTGATTGTAGCATACAATTGGCCATCTCTTTTAACGATCGGTTTTTCCTCTCTGCGACACCATTCTGTTGTGGTGTATATGGCACTGTGTGTTGTAGCTATATACCTGCATCAATACAAAGTTGCTTCACATCTATGTTGACATACTCCCCCCCATTATTAGTACCGAGTATCTTAATCTTACACCCAGATTCATTCTCAGCAAGTGATTTAAATTCTATAAGGCATTCAAATACTTCCAATTTTAATTTCAAAAAAATACCCAAGTAAAGCGAGAGAAATCATCTATGAAGGTGAGTACATATCGAGCCTTACTGGTTGAAGGCTACGGGAATGGGCCCATGATGTCACTATGAATCATCCCAAGAGATGAAGAAGTTCTTTGTGCCTTCCCTTTGTCAAAATTTTTCTCCGGATGCTTGCCAAGAATGCATCCTTGACATGCACTGCTTGTGAATTTAATAGCGGGCAATCCTTCTACCATGTTTTCTTTGCTGAGTGATGCAAGTACTTATAGTTTAGATGGCCAAATATTTCATGCCATAACTTGCTGATATCATTAGATTGTGACAGAAATACAGTGCTAATATATTTAGGAACAAAGTGGGAGAAGAAATACAAACGAGAACCGTGATTTGCAATTCCATGTGCAAGCTGTGAGCCCGTGGAAATGTCAGTAATCATTGTGGAGTCCGGAGTGAACTCCACCTTCCTTCCAAAGCTGGAATGAGTGATCTGATATATCAAGAGAATATCTATGGATAGTGAGGGAACATTAAGCACATTTGTGAAGCAGCCCCCTTCAAGGTCTACAATTCCTTCTCCGCACACCTTTGCGGGTGTGGCATCTCCAAAGTAAATTGGGGATCTGGTGCTTTCTTTGATGGAGGAAAATTCATCTTTTGATGCAGCCTTATTGTTCGATGCACCTGAATCAAGGATACAAGCTGATGGAGTGTATGTGATAGCCATTAAAGCATGACCATCTCGTGCTCTCCCTCTCCCATCTCCCGTTCTATTATCATCCTTATTCTTTGCTTTCTCGGGCATACTGAGATTGTGCTGCTACAATTACTTAGCCATCTCATCGAATGTTTTCCTCATGCAATTTTCTTTAGGATGGAAACCTTTGGAACAGTAGCTACAAAGTTTTCTTTCCTTCTTCTTCTTACTCTTAGGAAAAGAAGAGTTCTTTGAAGATTGTACGGGTCTCTCCTTCTTCGATTCATTAAATTTACCCTTCCCTTTTTTCTTGTCTCTTCCACTACTCTTTGGAGCATTAGTAGTCGCAAGTGCTTGGTTCTTTGAATGCTTGATGGCACCCATTTGGACTAACTTAGCTTGCTCTTTAGTCAATGCTGCAATGAAGTCATTTTCCATTTTTCCTGAGTCAATTTAGATGCTTGAAAAGACTATACAAATAAGGAATATTCAGGGCCTAATTTCTAGAGAATCGAAAATAAGAGTTGATCTTCCTCTTTCTTGACTCCACATGCATCAAGTTCAATGAGGGGAGATTTAAACTTGGTGAAGTATTCTTGCAGGTTTCTGAAATGAGTTGGACTGAGGGATATGAGTTCATTCTTTAGTTGATGCACTCTCATTTCATCCCACTTGTCGAATAGTCCTTCCAATGTGGTACAGACCGCATTGGGAGTAGTGGCTTCGTTGACATGAAAGAGGAGTTCTCTGGAAATTTATAGGCATATCAGCCCAATTTCTTCATCTAATTTATTAAAATACTTTATCTTCTTCGCTGCAGAAGTCGGTTCAGTCTCCGTTCCCATTGTTACCCTGTAAAGCCCTTTGCTTCGGAGGAGTAGAGTAATCTCTGTCTTCCATTCGAAGCAATTGAAAGGATTTAGAATGAGTTTTGTGGGCTGAGAGAGATGATTCATTCCTGCTTGCTGCGCCTCCTGATGATCTACACCTGCAAATAAAACTGTGTACAATCCACTAGCTTTGAACTAGCTCTGATACCATGTAGAATTCCTGTAGAAACTCCAATAGATCTATAATTCTAGTTAAATTAAACACAAGTAATTTGTTGATATTCAAGAGAGGAGAGAAAGAATTTGCTCCATAAAATCAATGTATTAAATTAATGAACAATAGTAATACATGAGCAACCAAACCTATAATCCCAAAGGGAGGTGGTTATATAGAAATTGCTGAATCTAGAAAACTAGGAAAAAACTAGTAAAAAAATAGAAAAGGCTAAGAAAAGCTAAAGGGAGGCCTAAAATAGCAACAATGGCTCAAGACAATCTATGCCAACTATCAACCATGAGGAAAGCATGATGAGGGGCTCATTTCCCAGGGAAGACAACTTTAAAACATGCTAAAATGGTCCGCGGGACCAAACCCCTTGATTTAAGGGGGAATCTTCATGTGGGGTGCCAATCCTCAAATAACTCAAGTGGATGAGGTGTGGTTAGGTGTGAACATGCACTTAGATGTCTAAATGGTTTAGGAAAGTGGTTGGACCAATATTTCCATATTATTAAGCCTTTAAAGGCAAAAAACAAGGGAAAGTTGGTCCAACGATCTAGTTTACCAAAAACCAAGTGTGAAAATGATTTTTAGTGCATGTGGCTAAGTCAAGGATACTTAGGCTAAAAAATAAATGTAGATGTTAGGATTATATTCCAACATGCCTACACTAGTAGCCTCTATTATAACGAGAGAAGTGGTAAAATTCGTTGGAAGATTATGTAAATACCTCTACTACAATGTGTTCTTCTAGTAGTGTATCTATTGTGATATATACTAAGGTCAAACATAGTTGAATTTGGTTATGCATAGTATTATTATTTATGGTTAACCTTTCTTGACCATATTTGACTATGATTGATGTTCATTGATGAAATTTACTATGCTTAACTATATTAGACTTTGGTTTACATTGGATGATTATGGTTTTCTTCGGTTATCTATGGTTGACTATGGTTGACTATGGCTGATTTGGGTATGGATGGTTGGATTTATAAGGTTTAAATAGAGACTATGGAAGAAATAGAATTTAATACTATATCACATTATGACAATATGAATTCAATATTATGTTACAGTATGACATTAAGGGGTTATGTTTAATTTATATTACATTATGAATGAAGTGGTTGAATTAAATATTCCATGACATTGTGACACTAACGATTAACTTTAATATTATGCCACATGTGAAGTTATGGTTTCCTTAAACATTATGTTACATCAAGTTTTTGAATTCAAAACTATATAATGTTGTGACATTATGGGTGAAAACAATACTATATCATATTGACATTAAGACATTGACATCTACATTATGCCACATTGGGACACTAAAGTTAATAGATTGATAATATTGTTGTGTTTCATTTTTCCATTGTTGGCACACAGAGGGCAGACCCAGGTTTAAAGTGAAATAGATAAAAAATCCCCTTAGACACTGGCCCTTTCGGCATCGCCTGCAAACAAGTGAAGTCTCATCTGAGGCATCTTATGATGGACTGTAGGAAGCTAGATAATTCTGTAGTGATGAAGGAGACATGGAGCCTATGTTGTCACTATCATTCTCAAAATAAAAGAAATTTTTAAGTATACCCCTAATTCACGTAGTAAATCAATCATTAGCAAAGTATAACAAATAGATCAGATCAGTCACAATATAATGCACAACAATAAGAAATGAAACCAAACAAAGATTTGCATTACTTTGAAAAATCCTTCATTTCATTGCAACTCTCGCATCTCACCAACCTAATCCATCATGTTACAACACAAAATAAATTATATCTCTAAGTCTATCTTCATGTATGCCTCCTTCCTACATTATGGCTTTAACTAGTTATAAGTTTATATTGGGGTGCAAAGCCAACAAATAAACTAATTTTACTATGGGAAATTCCTATTACCATGGGAAAAAAGGCACAAACTAACCCAAATTATTTCCTTCTTTCCTGCATTATGCGTGTTAACCCTTAGCTGAATTTCCTACATGGAATCCTTCTATATAGTGCTCCTCTGCATAGACCCAAAAATCATTCCTTAAAACCATTGCTCCAATAGGCCCCCAACACTCCCCTGTGCCTCATCCCAAACCACTCAGTCCTTATGATATTCCATCATGCTTCCTTGGTCATAATAAGTCTTTCTCTAAATTGTTGTGCTACTTCAAAACTTGGTGTGCTACTCTTCCTTCTACTACTTTTCTTTCGTGAGACACTTTTCCTCAAGGCTACAAGTGTTGGTTCTTGCACCTTTTTTTTTCTACATTTGTGCAACTTTGTCCATCTTGATGTTGCTTGTCAATATAAGTACTCCACTGTAGGTTGGGTGCAGTTTCCCTTTGAGCTCTTTGAACTATTAATGTGCTCATCTTCCTCAATGGTACATATACTTTTGAAAAATTTCCTTGTGTCATGTTGTCTGATCCTGGTATATTTAATGGATTTTCCATAGAATGTAAAAAGTCTATGATTTCCCCTAATGGCTTATTTCTGGTCTTCTTCTTTGATACTGTTATGGGAATAAGTACCCTAGGGCTTTGGGTTGGAACCCCAACAGAGCAAGAGAAAACCATAGTAAGAAACACTCATACAACTCAGGCAACATGCTTATATAAACAAACTATGCGATAGTGACCATACCCAAATGTCCTTCATTTGGGTAGTTCCAGCAGGGTTCAGACCCTCTGGAACTCCTGATGATCTTCAAACCTGCGAATTAACCAATTCGAACATACATAGCAGCATATAGATAAAGAATTTTAAATAAATCAACTTTATATCATATAAGAAAATGATTAGTTATACATCAAAATAACATTCATACATGAATTACAACAGTATCTTATGCATAAACAAAGTCAATCTCAGGAACAAGACATCATTTCTTTTTATTGTAGAAAGATATAACTAACACGAAGAGAATTCACCTGAGTCGTCTTCTTCTGGCTCCAAGCGGAACCGTCCTCTAGATCCGTCCAGTCCTAGTCTTCAATAGCCTCCTTCCATAACCAATACCATGATATCTCAAGCAAGTGGGAGAATATCAACACTCAAGGAAACAAGGGTTTCCTCAAACTTGGGGAAGTGCTTGAAGCATAAGGATACTTTAGACTCAATCAGGAATAATCTCAGTATAATAATTCTACTTCTCTTCTCCTCCTTAAGGCCTTCCCATAGAAGTCTATTTATAATTCTCCCAATTAGTTTTTTAGTTGGAAAACAGTTGGGCCACAAGCACTAGGAGGTAATCAATAGGTAAAACCTGTGAACTCCACCCATAGTTAAGGAAATTTAATTTTTTTAAAGTGTTTTAACACATATACGCGGGTTGGGTATTGACTAACCCGCGTGTACATGCTTTTATCTCAGGGAAAAGTAGCGTACAGGGAATAAAACATTGTTTTTTAAAATATTTGGACCAAGTCTGGAAGGAGAGGTTGCCCTAGGCCATAAACCAAGCATCAAAAGTACTAAGGGTGGTAATTGGAGCTATAACAGATGCCCCCTAATATATGAGGTCAGAAGGGGTATATGATGTCTGAAATGTATTAAGTATATGGAAAGGAATCCTATTGAGACTGAGAAGGACTTCACCAGAATTCAGCCTACCAAGCCATCAAAAAGAGATCAGAAAGAAACTATTGTCTAAGGCGGGCATACCCATTGATCCAAAATGGATCTAACATAGACTTATAAGTCTATGAATTTTCCTCATAGAGGAAAAATGAAAATCATTGGATGCTTCTGGAAATAGTCTTATTGTGTAGATCTCTTCATTCTGAATCTAACGCAATTTAAATGGGTGAAAATGGACTTCGGATGAAGAAGTTATTATAAAAAGAAATTTACCCATTGTCCTTTGAAAAGGAGGCAATTTCTTATAAATGGGACTTAATGGAGAATATGCATTCTTTAAGGAATTATCACATCGGGAAGGTTCCAAGGGAGGACTTAGAACAAAGGTCATAAGGACCCCCGATTAGGGATCTCCGATATATCACATCGGAGAAAGGCTTACATGAGATATCGGAACCTTGGGCGAGCCAATTGCGATTGCGATGAAGTGGGTTGGCAACCGTCGATATCTATATATCGCATCAGAACAATGCATCAAACGTGGTACACGTCTCGGGTTGTTGGACAAAGCAATTGCAATGGGCCAATAGCGATACGCCAATGTGATCGGCCCTCAGCGATCAGATCGCAACAATGCAAAAGGGAGCAGCATACCAATGCGACGTGCGATTGTGATATTACGACCAAAGCTGGATCCGATGAGTTTATGAATGCGATTTCATATCATTTGAAATCTGGGTTATGTGGATATCTTTGTATTCTTGTGTATTTGGTGTTTGGCCATAGGCAATGTGATTTACGATGAGCGATGAAGAAAACAGACCCGATAGGTTTATAGGGGTAATTCTATATTATTCGAGTTCCGGCAAAATGCCCCATGATGGGTTTTCATCAATTTTCCTGTGTATTGAGTTATATGTTTGAATGCGGGATTTTTGCAGGAGGAAGGCCGAACGGTTGGGTTTCCTGTGCTCGCCGGTTCATTTCAATGGGACATTGATTCTTTTGTGAAAACACATGGTTTTCCATGATGGAGGACTGGAAACGAATGGTTACAAATACATAGAGATCTCAATTGACAGAGCTACTGAGGGTTGCTTAGATTCGCATAGAGGCCGAGAGTAAAAACACAGAAAACATAGAGAAAGAGTATTCCTAGAGGCACAGGCAAAGGAACGCTCAGAGAGAGCTCAGAGAAGCTCGAGAAGCCCAGGGATGCTCAGTGAATACTTAGGAAGAGTAAGAGAATCCTAAGTGATGCACAGAGGCAGTGTGCAGAGTGAGGAAGGCTCGGTGCAGCGTAAGAGTCGATCAGAGCCAAACAGAGAGCCCAAGAGCCGCAGAGCCAGATCGCTTGACAGAAAGAGCCACCAAAGGTTGGAGGTAGAGCCAAGAGCTAGAGCCATAGCCAAGAGCCAGAACCAGAGCCAAAGCCAGAGCCAGAGTCGAGATCCAAAGCCAGAGCCAGAGCCAAGAGCCAAAGCCAGAGCTAAGAGCCAGAGCCAGAGCAAGAGCTATGAGCGAGAGCCAGAGCAAGAGCCAAAACCAGAGCCAGAGTCGAGAGCCAGAGTGAGAGCCAGAGCTAGAGCCGAGAGCCAGAGCCAAGAGCCAAGAGCCAGAGAGCCAAACGGCCAGGGATAAAAATGGTATTCTAAGCCAAATGGTTCAATCGTAACCTATTGGAGTTGAGTGTGGAACTTGTAAAAGAATTCAACCATAATCTCAAAGAGTCTAATCGAGTTGATTAGAGCTCAAGGAGACGTAGTCCAAGAGGTTTGGGTGAACTCCATATTATATTGTTGTTATGTGTGATTGCGTATTGCTGCATTGTATTTGTTGTTATATGTTTTATATCAGTTCAAGAAAATAAACTTAAAGCACTTAACAGTTAAAGTACAAACACAAGCATACACCTATTTCAAGTTATTAGTTCCACAAATTATCAATCATAAGCATAGATCTCGGGAATATATAAGCTTTGGAGTGGGAGAGGTTCTTGTAAGCTTGAAAAGAAGCTTTTAGGTCCCCATTTCAGATCAGGTGGTATCAGAGCATCAGGTTGATTAACCCCACCTTCAAAGAAGGTTATATCAAAGCTGGTTATATCAGAGCTTAAGTCATACCAGAGCAGGTTATACCATGAAGCAGGTTGCATCATGATGCAAGTGATATTAGATCATAATGATTTATTGACAGAGCAATCTATATGCTTGTTGACTTGAAAGGTGTTCAAACAGTAGAAAGAATTTAGTTGTTTGATTGTTTGTAAACTGACTATTGTGTGAGTTTGCAAAGGTGAAGGGAAAGCTATTGATAGCTAAGTCCAGGAGAGGACAAGAAGGAAGAAGGGCTGAAGGCATTCTTCTTATCCCAAAGGACCTCAAAGCAATCCTTGAAGCACAAGAGGTTTGTTGCAAAAGGTTGCTTGAATAAGCTCTTTGTTAATCTTGTTTGAAGTTCTTTTGTTCATTTTGATAATGACAACTTCTACAAGTGAGTCCTCAAATTCTCCGTTCGTCACAAGATTCTTTGATGAATACATGAAGCAAGACTTGTTCACCATGATGGATATGGTGAGAGAAATGTATGAGGATGAAAGGAAGAGCATCATACTTAGAGAGCAGTTGAATTCCATGAAGGAAGAGAAGCAGTTTCTTTCTGACAAATTGCAGGAAATGGAGAGGCAACTTCATATTGCAAATACGAACCTGAAAAGGATGTATGAGTTGGAGACACAACTCCTTGCTGCCAAAGAAGCCTTAGTCAAGTATCAGCTTGAAGAAGAGGTAAAAAATTCCAGTTTGTCTTCAAATTCCTCTAAGAATGTTTATATTGGTTCTTTTGAAAAACATACCAAGTTAATGTCCAAGACGGGCTATGAAGGAAAAGTCTTGGTAAAACATGCACAGGGTATTGTTGAGCCAATAATAGTTGAGGAAAGGCCTAAGTATTTGGGTCTTGACTATGGACAAGATTATGGAGAAAGTTCCAAAGCTACCATGAAGGCCATTGAAACAGTTCCAAGAAGGAGTTTCATTTCAGGTCTTCTACCTCAAGAGTGTAAAGATTGTATTCATGGGGAATGCAATAGCTTGGAACATCATTTGTAGAAAGAAGGTGTTCATAAGCATACACTTGAACCAGAGAGTTGTGGAAACTCTGAAACCATTGAAGAGGTTGATGGTGTTCCAAAGGGAGCTACTTCATTCAATTCACCTCCTCAAGAAGGTAATAAAGGTGAAAAGGAAAGGTATAAATCTGGTTTTAACCATATTCATTTTGATTATGTTCAGCCTGGTAAATTTCCATATAAGTATGGGAAAAGAATTGCATGTTCCTTTTGTGGTTTGGTTAACCATAATGTTTCTAGTTGTTGGAAGAGGATTACCACATGCAGGAAACTTTGGAAGGAAAAGAAGCAAGAAGCCAAAGGTCCATTGGACAAGGCAAATCATGCTGTCAAGAGGATGCACATGTGTTGCACTTACTACCATAAGAAAGGACATATTGCTACAAAATGTTGGACTGTGAATCCAACAATGCTTCCACAAAAATTGAAGAAGGTGGAAAGAAAGAATGGCAGGGATGGAAAGAAAGATTCCATGAATGATGTGTTTCAAGATGATTCACATGTTGCTTTTGTGTGCAGACAAAGGAAGGACCTTTGAAATGGATTGGTAAGAAATGGTTAGAGTTCTTATCCAATTAAGATTGCATGTCTATTGATATAATGCATCTATTTGCATTTCTTTGTTAATGGAATGAAAGTTGTAGGATTTTACCAAGAAGGTGAATGGAAAAAGTTGAGTAGGAGACTCACTTTATTGCTGCAACATTATGTTCATTTCAGCTTCGAAAGTACAATGTACTTAAGCGAAAGTTGAAGGATGAAATGCATGCATGAGAATGATGTGCATGAACACAAGGATGTTGATGATTTCCTTGTATTTGAACATGTATGTGTAATTAACTTGAAGGGTTGATTACTTTGTTTTTAAACATGCATGTAATGTAATATTGACTTGGAAAAAGTTGATTTGATCTCCAAGATGGAGATAATGATGAAGTGTTTCATCTTTGAAAAAGAACTTTAGGATCAATTGTTTCTTTTTCTACATGCTTGACTTGAAGGGTCAGTTGTTTTAAAGGCATGTTTTGTTGGTTTGTTATCTAGTTAATCATTTGTATGCAGATGTAAAGACATGGAGGCATTCACAAGATGTGAAATCTGTTTCTTTTGTTGAAGCAAGAGTTTAGGCCATCCAGTTGTTGTCTGTAATCCTGTTGTTGTTAACAGTTGTTGTTGACAGTATGTCAAATAGGTACAAATGAAAATTTTGTGAAGCAGATGTAACTTCACATTGGTTTAAGCCACCTTGGATCAATGATCAAGGAAAAGAATTTCAAACTACTTTCTATGACCTTCTTAGTAGGAGTTCTGCAGGAAGTCAAGGAGGAAGAAAGTGCTTCCCAGGAGGACAAGCACATCCAAGAAGGAATTGTTCAAAGGATTTAGTTCAGAGGCACTATGCAAGGCAAGTGTATGGAGGCTGAAAGAAGAGGGTGAGGTACTCTCATTTACTGTTCAGATCAGTATATCAGTCTTTTGGAGTCCAAAAGCTTTTTAGTGGGAAGGCGTGATCCAAAATGGATCTAACATAGATTTCTAAGTCTATGAATTTCCTCATAGAGGAAAAATGAAAGTCATTGGATTCTTCTAGAAATAGTTTCATTGCATAGATCTCTTCATTCTGAATTTGAATGGGTGAAAATGGACTTCGGATGAAGAAGTTATTGTAAAAAGAAATTTGCCTATTGTCCTTTGAAAAGGAGGCAATTTCTTATAAATGGGACCTAATGGAAAATATGCGTTCCTTAAGGAAATGTTGCATCGGAAAGGTTCCAAGGGAGGATTTAGACCAAAGGCTGTAAGGAACCCCAATTAGCGATCTCCGATATATTTCATCGGAGCTTGCATGCGATATCGAAACCCCGGGTGAGCCGATTGCGATTGTGATGAAGTGGGTCAGCGATCGGCGATATCTATATATCTCATCGGAACAATGCATCAGACGTGGTACAGGTCACGAGCCATTGGACAAAGCAATTGCAATGGGCTGATAGCGATACGTCAATGCGATCAGCGATCAACGATCGGATCACAACAATGCAGAGGGGAGCAGCATGCCAATGCGACGTGCGATTACGATATTGCGACCAAAGGCAAACCTGATGAGTTTATGAATGCGATTTCATATAATTTAAAATCCGGGTTATGCGGATATCTTTGTATTCATGTGTATTTGGTGTTTGGACATAGGCAATGCAATTTACGATGAGCGATGAAGAAAACAGACTCGATACGTTTATAAGGGTGATTCTATATTATTCAAGTTATGGCCAAATGCCCCATGATGGGTTTTCATTAGTTTTCCTATGTATTGTGTTACGTGTTTGAACGCGGGATTTTTCTAGGAGGAAGGCCGAATGGCTGGGTTTCCTGTGCCCGCCGGTTCATTTCAATGGGACACTGAGTCTTTTGTGAAAACACATGGTTTTCCATGATGGAGGACTAGAACCGAATGGTTACAAATACACAGAGAGCTTAATTGACAGAGCTGTTGAAGGTTGCTGAGATTCGCACAGAGGTCGAGAGTAAAAACATAGAAATCACAGAGAAAGAGTATTCCCAGAGGCACAGGTAGAGGAACGCTCAGAGAGAGCTCAGAGAAGCTTGAGAAGCCCAGGGATGCTCAGTGAATACTCAGGAAGAGTAAGAGAATGCTGAGTGATGTGCAGAGGTAGTCTGCGGAGTGAGGAAGGCTCGGTGCAGCGTAAGAGTAGATCAGAGCCAAACAAAGAACCAGAGCCCGTGACAGAAAGAGCCACCAGAGGTTGGAGGAAAATCCGAGAGCCAAAGCTAGAGCCAAGAGCTAGAGCCAAAGCCAGAGCCAGAGCCAAAGCCAGAGCCGAGAGCCAGAGCTAGAGCCAGAGCCAAAGCCAAGAGCTAGAGCCAGAGCTGAGAGCTAGAGCCAAAGCCAGAGCCAAGAGCCAAAGCCAGAGCCGAGAGCCAAAGCCAGAGCCATAGCCAAAGCTTAGAGCCAGAGCTAGAGCCGAGAGCCAGAGCCAAGAGCCGAGAGCTAGAGAGCCAAATGGCCAGGAATAAAAATGATATTATAAGCCCAATGGTTCAGTCGTAACCTATTAGAGTTGAGTGTGGAACTTGTAAAAGAATTTAGCCATAGTCCCAAAGAGTCTAATTGAGTTGATTAGAGCTCAAGGAGATGTAGCCCAAGAGGTTTGGGTGAACTCCATATTATATTGATGTTATGTGTGATTGCGTATTGCTGCATTTTATTTGTTGTTATATGTTTTATATCAGTTCAAGCAAACAAACTTAAAGCACTTAACAGTTAAAGTACAAACACAAGCATATACCTATTTCAAGTTATTAGTTCCACAAATTATCAATCATAAGCACAGATCTTGGGAATATATAAGCTTTGGAGTGGGAGAGGTTCTTGTAAGCTTGACAAGAAGCCTTTAGGTCCCCATTTCAGATCACCCATGCTCAGAGAAAGTAAAGCATGTCCACATATTAAGTACAAGCGGATCCAGTATGTATACAAGTATATAAAGAACTAAAAGCACATAATGGATCATCTGATCATGATCGAAAAAGTACATGTCTGAATATCACATATAAGAAGATGATCAATGAAGCTGATCTCTAATATCAAAAACTAATCCCAGCAGTACCAAATGAACATGATGGAATAAAATGATACTACATCGCAACTCGGATGCCAGCATATAAGATGTCGCTATGAAGGACTGCAACATATAAGGTGGATGGTGTCGACTAGTAGTAACAGGAATAACTGACAAGTGAACCAAAACATGCTGATGCAACCTAAGGTCTTCACCGACCGCCGTAGTACATTTCTACACAATGGGAATAAATGATCTGAGGTTGACCACGTGAGAAATCGTTTGATTATCGGTCATTGATGTATACCGTCAACAAACGTGAGACTACTCACCGACAATGATAAAGAGAGTCAAGGTACCCAGTACAATCTAACAAGTAGGAATGAATGAGCTGAAGTAGAACATCTGGAAGAATCTATCAATTAGGGGACAATGATGGTTTCCCACTGTCGATAGCGAAGGAATTTTCCACTGATGACTATAAACCCCAAGGTACTGCCAAATGGACTCTAGATCTTTTTCCCAAAGCAATGAGTCGTATTCGATAGGAAAAGATCCGCTAGAAGGAAGACATTAAGGCATACTTCATCAATCTAGTGTGAGTGTAACTCGTAGGCCAATGATGTGGAAGGAATCGAATGAAAAAGATGTAGTAGCCCAACCAAAGCACGTTTCAAGTGTACACAAGATGTAGCTAGCACATGATAGAAACCCTCTAAACCAACCAATAATGAAAGTTGACATAGAGGCAAGGAATCCACCAACAGGGTCAAATGGAAACCAAGGCACTACACGAATCCCAATGTGTGATAATGAAAGCTGATGTCGAACACAAGGGAAACCACTCAGTCAAAGACCCATGATACTGATCAATGGTAAGCATAAGGTGACATATCAATAATGAAAATAAGGCCAGGGTGCGACTCTAGGCCTGCCCTAAGAGCAATATGTCATCATCGATAAGGACAAGACCCGCCAGAAAGAAGTCAATGGAGACCTTCTCAAAACGACACGAGCAAAGGACCAATATAATTGATGTGATGACAAACATGACACTGACAACCAGGGATGGCCAACTGAAAAATAGGTTAAAAGACACTGCAGAGAGGCTGACTCAGGCTTACTTCCCTTGAACAAAAGCACGACTCAATGATGACTATCTGGCAGCATATGATAACTCTATATAAGTTTACCATGTAGGAGGCATGAGTGAACTCTCCATATGATTGGAAGAGGTAACCAATCGGAGGAGAACTGACTCAATTACAAGGTTAAGTCGTACCTAAGTCAAACTAAATCCCACCCAAAAATGGAGGAAAGACTTTATTTTGAGTGCTTTGTTCAAGGGTGACACGACTGATTCTAGATGCCAACATATGGAAATGTTGTCCCGTTCTCGCTATTTTTTTGAAATATATGATTTTTTTTGTCTTTTTCTTTAAGCTGGAAAAAGAATAAAAGAATTCTATAGTACAATGGAAAGAATGAGTGTTAGAGAAACATATGATCTAGTTCTTGGGATGGGAACAATCCTATGCTCAATGTAGGGAGGCGAAACTGGTCAAGGACACTCAAAGGGATGTTCCTTCCACGGGTCAAAGGGTGTGTCAAGTTGCAGAAGCTAAGTGATTGCATGGTTGATTTTGTAGAAGACATGGTCAAATAAATGGCTTAAACACGAGTCCAAGTGAAGCCTGCTCAAGGCCAAAAGGTGCAAATAGTCAAAATGAAATGCAGCAGTACAACTCAACACAAAGGAGCCTCTAGGGTATAAGGCCAGAAATAAGCGTAGAAGCAAGGGGAATGTGTCTTCAATGCTCAAGTCATGGCAGGACTAAAGAGGACTCTTGAGCCTACTCAGTATAACAACATGGGAAACCAATGTTAGTGAGGTGCTAACTACGATGCCCATGTAAAGGATGGCTCTACCATCGCATCATGATTTAAAAATTGGTGAGTGAACATGGTTTGCTAACCAATACGCGAAGGGGTTGACCCTATGGCTAATGTATCATTGACCGGAGGCTAGTATGCAAGATGCAATGGAAAAGATGGTTCCCCTAACCTA
The DNA here is from genome assembly GCA_031772625.1 of Pinus tabuliformis. Taxonomy (NCBI): domain Eukaryota; kingdom Viridiplantae; phylum Streptophyta; class Pinopsida; order Pinales; family Pinaceae; genus Pinus; species Pinus tabuliformis. The sequence goes on along the minus strand of CM062817.1, from coordinate 720,842,019 downwards.
TATGCCAGTAAGTGAATGATAGCTGCCACGACGGGTCAACGATCATGGGACCAAAATAGGATCTCGAAGAAGTGTCCAACATATCCTGAAACAATAACCCATTCTTGACAATGCAAGCCCACAAGTCAAAAAATTCATGAGACAAAAAATCAAGTTTTGAGAATTTTTTTTGAAATTTCAAAGTTATATATTGACTTTTAGACTCACAAATTTTTCATTTGCATTGGAAAAAAGCTGTGGATCAAAAAAGGAGCAAACTTGCCTCTGAAGAATTCGACTGTTCAAATCCAACTCTGCGTACACGCGGGTTGGCTATGACCAACCCATGTATACGACGACCCTACACGTGATTGTGTGTAAAGGGAACCCACGTGTACGCGAGTTGAAATTCAAACACAAAATCTAATAGTTGAAACTCATTTCTTTTCAGGATGACCATCACATGGAGAGAGAGAGAGCATACCACAATTGACAATGAGGTAATGAATAACCAAACTGCACTAGATGCATTGAGAGGGTGCAACTTGTTGAAATTCTTCAAAATGCCGAACATGAAAGCCAACACACGCCTGCTCGAGTTACTGATCCACTACTGGAGTGTAGAGGATGATGCCTTCATGATAGATCAGATGCCTCTCAGGATTGAGGTGGAAGACATTTACTTTATTACAGGTCTCTCCCGAAGAGGGGAGGTTGTGCATTCGACCGGCAGGACACAGAGTAGTCTTTCAATAGAAGACTATGTACACATATACTGTCCTGGGCATCTAGAAAAGATTGGAAGTTAGATTCCAATCAAACATGTGGATCGTTTATCTCTGAGGATTCTACTATTTACCATTTCCAGGGTAAACGGATCAACTTCACTACATCAGGCTTCACGGGTGTCCATGAGCCTGGTAATGGAAAACCTAACCATGGTTTTCGACTGGCGCACACCTCTTCTAACCAACATGAAGATCCAGCTAACCTCCATTCAGAAGGCTCAGACAATGAACTTCGAATATGGGACTATTTTATGCTCCTTCTTCTTCGAGAAGGTACCTGGGTTACGTCCCAAGGTATATGTCTCTATCAGCAGCCCGCGAGATCCACGGATGGGTCGATGGGCTGACTTGATGAAATGCCTTGGAGGTGGGGACGTGCTGAGGACGACTTTTGATGATGAGTTTTTCACTTGGTGGGACCAACAGATCATTGCAGTCGACGACTACTCGTATGCTGACATGGATTTCCTAGGAGATCTAGACTTGGTGTTGCCACCAAACGCAGCATGGGGAAACATAGGTAACAAAATTTTTAAGTTTTTGCCAATTTTTTTTTTTTTTTTCTTTTTTAAATATGAAATGAACTTAGAAATATTTTTGATGGGACAAAATACTGACAAAATGATCATGTTCCAGATGTGGGTCTAGTGATACCAGATGGATTCTCATGGCACAGGCATCGCGGAAGAGGTGCCGAAGAGGCAACAACTGAGATAGAGAGGGTCCTATTTGCAGTTTAGCAAAACTTGGTGAGATTGACTCACCAGGTACCGATGATAGCCATAAAGGATCTACCTGAGGATATGCAGCGCCGCATGGTAGGAGTACCACGGGACTAGGTCCACATACTTCGGCGTGTGGCCAATGCAGTAGTTAACTTCTTAGCCGCTCATCCTGAGCTGGGTCGATAGACAAACTGGACGTAATTATGGGCATTTAGTCCTGATTTTGTATATTATTTTTTGAACACTTTATGTATACACAGACAATTTTATGATATATATATATACAGATCCAATTTTTTTAGGTTTGTTTAATTTGATGAATGATTGATATGCCAATCTAATGCTTGATTAGAAATAGAATGCACTAATGAATTTTCAGATCGTGGAATGTGCACATATGTAATATAAACAAATGATCATTGCAACACCCTCACTATAAAAAATTGGCGATATAAATAAGGATCCCGAACCTGATAAATGTTATTTAATTGTGACACTATCAGCTGTGAGTCAAGATACACTACCAATGAATCAATTCCATAAGAAATTGCTTCGGATAGTAAATTAATAACAGCAGTATATTCGGCAATTTTATTTGAAGCAGGACCAATACATACTCCCTTTGACACCATCAACTGACCAGATGGATAATAAATCACCCAAGCTGTGGAAGCAAGATTCTGAGTGTGCCAACTAGCACCATCTGCGAAACGAGAGATTCTGGGTTCGATACATAGTGGAGTCACCAATTCTGTTACGGGAATATGTGCCCTAGAGATTTGGGTTGGAAACCCAACAAAGCAAGAGCAAACTACAATAAGAAACACTCATACAACTTAGGCAACATTCTTATATAAAAAAACTATGTGATAGCGACCATACACAGATGTCCTTCGTTTGGGTAGTTCTAGTAGGGTTCAGACCCTCTGCAACTCTTGCTGATCTTCGAATCTGCAAATTAACCAATTCGAACATACATAGCAGCATATAGATAAAGCATTTTAAAGAAATCAACTTTATATCATATAAGCAAATGATTAGTTATACATCAAAATAACGTTCATACATGAATTACAACAGTATCTGATGCATAAACAAAGTCAATCTCAAGAACAAGAAAACATTTCATTTTTTTGCAGAAAGCTATAACTAACATGGATAGAATTCACCCGAGTCTTCTTCTTCTGGCTCCAAGAAGAATTGTCCTCCAGATCTGTCTAGTCCCAGTCTTCAACAACCTCCTTCCATAACCAATACCATGATATCTCAAGCAAGTGGGAGAATATCAACACTCAAGGAAACAAGGGTCTCCTGAAACTTGGGGAAGTGCTTGAAGCACAGGGATACTTTAGACTCAGTCAGGGATAATCTCAGTATAATAATTCTACTTCTCTTCTCCTCCTTAAGGCCTTCCCATAGAATTCTATTTATACTTCTCCCAATTAGTTTTTTAGTTGGGAAATAATTGGGCCATAGGCACTAGGAGGTAATCAACAGGTAAAACTCATGAAATCCACCCATGGTTAAGGAAATTTAATTTGTTTAAGTGTTTTAAAACATATATGTGGGTTGGGTACTAACTAACCCGCGTGTACACGCTTTTATCTCAGGGAAAAGTAGCGTACAGGGAATAAAACACTGTTTTTTAAATATTTGGACCAAGATGGAAGGAGGGGTTGCCCTAGGCCATAAACCAAGCATCACAAGTACCAGGGGTGGTAATTGGAGCTATAACAGATACCCTTCTCCTTATGACCGCTACTTGAAATTTTTTGCACTCTCTCACTCTACAATTCTCTACCACTCTAACTTCCTTGTGTCACTATATATTCTCCATTCTTCATAGACATAATGAATTCTATTATCACCAAAAAATGATCACCTAACCATTTCTAACTAGGTGGATCGAAATACAACATGTGGATTTATTTTTACCATAGTAAAATCACTTTCATTGTGGAAAATAATTTAGTAAACCACTTTTATTAAATTATTTTCTGATTTAAATAAAAAAACCCCATGAGAATAATTAGATAAATCATTATTTCTTTAATTTTCTCTAGGAATAATCATTAAATCATTATTAAATAATCATTCCTTGTCACATTTGACTAAATCCCTTAGGAATATTTAAATAAATCATTATTTATTTGAATTTCCTTATTTTTGTTATTAGAATAACTATTAAATCACTATTTAATAATTATTTTGATTTCACTCATTTCTTGTTTCTCACGAAATAATTAATAAATCATTTTATTTGTTAAGTATTTCTAAATAAAGGAATTTAACCATTTTAAATTCCCTTTCCCTCTCCAATAAATATAATAAAGTATTCCAAGTAGTTAGATATGAATTTGGTCAATAATATTTTATTATTCTCCATTTTCGAGATTAACTCGATACTTTGCTATATAAAGGAGGGGTTTTCATCCATTCTTCACCATGATCATTATCATCGTCAACATTATCCTCATTTTGTTGAGCTCCCACTTGAGTTCATCACTTTGTTTGGGTTTTTCACGCGATTGAGAGAGGGAATCTATTTCTGAAGCATCAAGGATATCAAAGGACCCATCCCACGGAGGGGGCATTAGGGGAATTTTGAGGTCTAAAATGGGCCTCCTAAGAAAAATGTACAACCAAAATAAACTTTATAAGAAATAATAAGATTCAAGATGATGATATCAAACATGGGGGATGATTCACCATTTTTGGAGTAAAAAAGTAGACAGATTAAAAAATAATAAAATAATCAAAATATTTTTTCAAGGCGTATTTTCAACTTATATCCATAAGGTTTTACTAAAATTTCGAGTGGGAGTACTCATTAGATGCAAAATTTAATTCATCATCCAAGGTGTACCCATGTTTCCTACTTTTGATGGACCCTACTACACGAAAAATGAGAAATACATGAAAAAACGTGACTGCAATCACATTTTTCATGTATTTCTCATTTTTCATCTAGTAGGGTCCATCAAAAGTATGCAACATGGGTGATCCTTGGATGAGGAATCAAATTTCACATCTAACAAGTGTTGTCGCTCAAAATTTGAGTAAATCCATAGGGAGATAAGTTGAAAATACAAGTTGAAAAATTAGTTTTTCTTTTTTTCCCTCTAAATTTTGATTATGTAATCTAACCTTATTTTATTATTTCCACTATTATTTTATAATTTCCTTAGGAGGCCCATTTTAGACCTCAAAATTTCCCTAATAAATTACAGACCAATCTGTAGATCTCCTTCATAAGGTGTTATCAATAAAGATTTATTTGTTTAAAATTGTCTTTCCACTGGGTTATTATTCTAGATCTATCATTTTGATGCTATTTGTTTCAGATCTTGTTTCCTTTACTGCAGATTTTCCATTTGTGTTGCAGATCTAGAACGACAAAATCCATTAACTTGTTGTAAGGGTCACTTGTCACCTAGTGACTTAAGTGAGGGTTTTTGGTACATCTTCCAGGAATTTTCATACTAACAAATGGCGACTCCATTGGGTCTTTAGTTACATTTTTCGTCAAGAAATGACGTCTCCACTGGTTTAATAACCAAGTTCTTAGGTGACTAAAGTTTCAGAAATTTTAGGGTTTCTTAGCCATTTTTTAGGCCTCTCAATTTCATTTCCAATTTTAAGCCATATTTTGTCTTATTTTCATATTCTTAAGGGTTTTTGGTCTTTTCTGCAGGTCACAGGTACCACTCGAGTAGGAGACGACAACATTTGTTTGAAAGTTACCGTTCAAGACAAGCAGGAACAAAGTGCACTTTTTTGGCTATGTTGTCACTTCCAGAGACAGCCTCGGATTGCTTACAAGACCAGTGCCTGGAACATCTAGATTTTGTGTGTCTCATATGATTCTCAGGAAGCTGGAGACCTCACATTTATTTTTGTACATATATATTTATATATATTAAATAACATTGGTTGGTTCATTCATTTAAAGGCATAATACATGTATTTATGGTACTTCTTCACATATACAACTTTCAGAAATATATGTATAAACTAGTGGAGGCCAAATAGTTCAAGGACCTAGAGTTTAATGAGATTTGGCAGAGCAATGAGGGAAATAAGGAGATAGAATAACTCATCACATAGAGCTTGAAGCGTCAATAATTCTACACTTACCTAAGTTATAGGAAGACACAATGGATGAAAGAGGGTTGGGTGCGATGATTCATGGAGTGCATTTTTAAAGATATAATCTCAAAGATCCATGCAGGCACATGCATTAACCAGTCAATACAAATGAATTTGTAAGAACGTATGAAACATTTATAGCAGCTACGATTACCCGAAATTAGAGAGGAAACATGAACATAATGAAATTTAAAGAGAGGGGTAACATACTTTAGTACTCGAAGGAGGAATCACCACCATTTCCTTAATATTATGAAAGATACATATCATAAATTCATACAGTCTTGAAAATAACATGTAGTTCTTTCTTTAGGATTATGAACGTTTGTGAAGTGTTACTTCCCACTATTTATCCAGAGAGGGGATAATTGAATAGTAATTACAAAAAAATATCTTAAGCTAAACCTCAGCTGTCAGGTTGACTAGCTGTCTCGGCTTGGGATGGCTCTGTGGCCCAAAAATGACTACAAAATTTTAATTTCTTCATTAAATGGTCGACACATTACATGATTACAAAACATGGTCAACAATTAGATGGAAACGCCAACAAAATATCTCCATGCCCATCCCTGGGATTGCCTTTGCTTAGGTTGTTGCTTGCTTTTAGTCTGGCCTTCTGTGCCACCCAGCTGAGTCCCATCGCTTCTACCTTTATTACTCGAATCATTCATTCTCCAGAACTGGGAGCGGTCGCCTATCAGTTTAATTCCACAGTATAGAAGCAGAGGTCACCTCGGCAGTACTTCATCTTCCCTCTACATGGAGCACCATGTTGCATCATCAAGTCCTCCCGAGCTTCCATGTTTTCATTTACTCTGTCAATGTAGACCTTGGTTACATGTCACAAGGGACCTTACTAGGTCATACCATGCTAATTTTGAATGCTACATCTCCTTTATTAAATGCCTCAACTGCCAACCCACCATGCCTTTAAAGTTTTGCATTACTTTATCGTAGAGTTATCACATCGGGATTTCCATTAAAGGTCCTTACGGGATGAAACATTTTGATCCACTTTAGCCCCTTTTGCTTTATGTGACTGGGGAATATTACTAGGCTTTTAGTCCTTGGGTGGTAGGACCTTTAAGCTTGTTTCTGTGAAGCTCGTCCCTTTGTTACACAAAATCCCGCATATTGATGATTTCTGATGCTCACCTTCGGTGCCTCCTCACCAACATTGCGATCTCCAATATGTGGGATTGGGCCCACCCAGTGTATCGTAATCATCCATTTCATAATATCACCTCTGTTTTCTCCTTTTGACACTTGTAGGGCCGCCTGCCATGCTTAGCCCTTGGTTCTTTTAGCTCTTCATGTGATCGCATCTAGCCCCCTTATCAGAGCCCCTTTCTTGGTGGATCACAATCAAGGTTTTAATCTTGATGTAATAACATGCTACAACCCGTAAATGCCAATTTTTTTATCGTCGACGTGACATCACCCTCTGCCACGTGTCACCTTGTGAGTGGTGACATGTGTCACTCGGATATGCCCCATAGGACCCTTGAAAATGTCATATCAGCATGCCATGTGTCCTCCATACTTCCACGTCATGATGACGTCATCTGTCACATGGTCCCATTGGGACCAATGGTATTCTGCCACATGGCTCCCTGGAGGGGAGAGAAAAGGCCCGCTGATACTTGGTTTTTTGCTAAAATCATTTGTTAAAATTTTTTCGGCCCTCCTAGTGATTTTACACTATATCAGAACTTTTCCATTTCGCAACATTTTTAGAGTGGTTAACATGCCAGCGCGCCGATTTTCTGATCGCCAATGTGCGAAGCCCTGGACCCTTTCCAGATGAGATTTGCGATATCGATGATCACTCCACTGCAAGTTTGTTATGACCTAGCCAATATCGTCAATCACTGGTCGCCAATATTCTCTTTGCTCCACTTACCCCATTGCTTCCAAGGACCTCCGATATGCGATTTGTGATATGCTCCCGAACCTCTGATAAGCTCTTCTCCTTTATTTCAAAGGAAATGAAACCTTCGAACTTCAATAGGCCATATCTTCCGATTCTGGGGTCCATTTGAGGAGTTCCATATATCATCGGAAAGCTTATTCTGAACACTATCCAATGGAGAGGGACTGATTTAGCTTTGATATATTTTGTGTCTTGGAATATGGCTTCCAACTTTACTACTCTTTTTCACTTTGGACAACTAAAAACACATTTGGAAGTGAGTGACAACATTGGCTCCACTTGGGGATGGGGCATTGGATTGCAATGTGTCGAGAACCTGCATTCTGTGAACTTATCTTTTTTGGGCATGGAGTATTTTTAAACAGGTGAAAATTTTGAAAGTGGAACTTTAAAAAGAAAAATGGAAATTTCATATGATAATTACAACACACACACTGGTATTTACAATGAGTGCAAGACATGTACCTCTAATTCTGGAAATATAGTTTGAGGGATAGACCATTTACTAGTAGCTCCAACAATTTACCTTCTATATTTTTGAGTAGGTACATATTATTTCCTTTCTCTTTTGAAAATTTGAAAGGGTCGAACCACAGTGAATCAAATTTTTCGTGTTTACCTTTTTCTTCCTATCAGACATCCCATCGGAGAACTAAATCCCTTGGTTGAAGAGGTCGATCCTTGGCCTTTTTGTCAAATAGGGATTTCATCTTCTATTGGTAATGTGCTAATTTAGTCCCCACTTGTTCCCTATTTTCATGAAGCTCAACTAGTTGGTTTATCCTTCGTGTCAAAGAACTCGGCTCCTCCTAATAACTTCACCACTAGCATTGCTAATTAGATCGGGAAGACTGCAGCCTGACCTTATACTAGCTCAAAAGGCGATTGTCCAATGGAATGTTTAGGAGTCACTTGGTTGGCCCAGAGGGAAAACTTCAATTGGGTGTCCCAGTTTCTCTGATTCTCGGTGATGGTCTTCTTCAACACTCTCAACACGGTTTTGTTTGAGGACTCAACTAAACTATTTCCTTGAGGATAGTAGGTAGTGGAGTGACCGATGATGATATTGAACCTCTAATAGAAGCTGGTGAATTTTACAGATTTGAAGACTTGAGCATTGCCAGTGGTAATTTTGATAAGAAAACCAAAATGAGCTAATATGTTATCCTCCATAAACTTGATTACCTTCTAAATTTGTAGTGTTTCTGGCTAGGATGGCCTTTACCCACTTGGTGAAATAATTCGTGGCTGTTAAAATCCACTTATGTTGGCAACTTGAAGGTGGGTTAATCTCGCCTATGAAGTCTAGTCCCCACTATTTGAAGGGTTCTTCTACATGCACTGGGATCAGGGGAAGGGAAGAAAGTTTTTGTCTCTCAACAAAGACTTGGCACTTCTGACATGACCTAACCTGTAAATGAACATTTTCAAACAGTTTAGGCCAATAGAATCCTACCTTGACGATTTTATGAGTTGGGGTCTTCCAACTATAATGACCTCCACAAACTCCTCCATGAAATTCCTCAATCACTTTATAAGTTTTTCCTTCTACCAAACATAAAACAAAACTCCTACCGAGTCCTTCAAGTAGGGTTTTGTAGTTAGATTTATCTGGCCCTAGTGGGCACCTCAGGAATAAGAGATAATGGATAATATTCTTAAACTAGGGTGATCCCTCATATTTAACATAGATATTTTTCTCTGAGGTTTTAATCCCATTCTATTTAACTTCTGTTCTACCTTCCTCTGTTATCAGGTTTACCCCTAAAGCTTGAAAATTAGATTATGGTAAAACCTTGGCCAACCCCTAGAATTTTATGAGCTTAGTAGGCATTATGTCTAACTCATATTCATGTATCTTTGCTATCCACCTACCCATTTTTCCTTCACTATCTCCTTGCACAAAGACATGGGGGATTCACTCAGTGAACCTCTAACATATCACGTGCATTCATGGCATATTAAACAATACCCTTAATTTGACTACATATTGGAAAATCCCTCTAAAAATCACATTATTTAACCCCCTACCAATATGAACCCAATACAACTTCCCAATTTAAAAAACCCCTACTTTCACTAGATATTGTAGGTATCCATTTTTTCATTAACATTTTTATACCCCTTTATATTTTTTCATTAACTTTAAGCTCCATTTTTTATATTTTCCAATATAAAAACCCTTTACCCCCTATATATCCCCCAATATATTATGTCATTTTTTCCTCAATATATATCCCCCAATATGAACCCACGTGGTATGATATTGCTCCCCCAGTGAAGCCCCTGTGCAGAAGGATGTCCTTGACCACTGTCGTTGGGACAAATGCTATGATTTCTGATTGTAGCACATACACTTGAAATGCCTTCAAAGCCTTGACTAGTGCATAGGCTTGTTTCTCCAAGATGTTATATTTCAGCTCAACATCCCTCAAGACTTGGCTGAAGAAGGTGATGGGTTGATCATAACCATCTTTATTCTTCCGTAGAAGCACTGTGCCAATAGTATGCGTAGAAGCAAAAGAAAAAATATAAAAATGCGTTGAGTAGTCAAGGCTGACTAGTACCGGTGCTTCAACCAATTCTTCTTTAATTCTAGTAAAAGAATCTCGGGGGGTAGGGCTCCACTTGACTTCATTTTCCTTTTTTAGCATATCTGTAATACCCTTCACTATTTCTGCATAGTTGGGTATGAACCTCCTCAAGAAATTGATTCTCCCCAAAAAGGCTTGGACCTCTTTCTTATTTCTAGGTAGAGGAATATGACTGATAGCTTCAACTCACTTAGGATCGATTTTCACTCCTTCTTGCGCTACTATGTGTCCTAGTAGCTTCCCCTCACTCAGGGCGAACTGAGATTTCTTGGGATTCAAAGAAATACCATACCTCCTGCATTTATCAAAGGTGAGCTTCAAGTGGAGGATGTGTTCTTCATCGGTCTTAGAGAAGACGGTGATATCGGCTAAATATACCACTACAAACTTGTCTTTCTCCCCTACAAAAGCTATATCCACAACTCTCTAAAACATGGCCCCTACATTAATAAGACTGAAAGGCATGCAAGCATACATGAAAGTTCCCCAAGGGGTGGTGAAAGCAGTTTTCTTCTAATCGTTAGGGTGGAATACCACTTGGTTGTAACCAGAGAACCCATTCATCATGGAAATTCTGACTGAGCCAACCACCTTCTGCAATATGTAATCCATCTTATGCAGCAGGTAGTTGTCTTTCAACAATGCACTGTTAAGGTTCCAAAAATCTACACATAGCCTTATTTCTCCATTCTTTTTTCAGACTAGGACTAAGTTGGCTACCCACTCCGAGTACCTTAAAGGCACTATGATTTTAACCTGTAGAAATTTTCTCACATTTTTTTCAATGGAGGGGATTAAGAGTGGATTAATCTACCTAAGCTTCTGCTTGCATGGTTTTATTCCACTCTTTAAAGGAATCTTATGTTGTATGATGTTAGTATCAAATGCTTTTAAGTCCTCATAAGACCAAGCAAAACCATCCTTATATATTTTGAAGAGATTTAAATACCTTTACTTATATTGCAAGGGGATTCCTTTGATAGTCTGACCATCTGGGGTTCATCCTGTGAGACGATATTGCAGTCTTTTACTTGCTCGTCCATCTCCGGAGCCATTGGTTTTGAGACTACGTCATCCTTCTTAAATAATATTTCCAGTGGGACTAGCCCACTAGGAATGGTATTCCCTTTCAGTTGTAGAATTTTATTTCCAGCCACTGTGTCTTCCCACGAAGTGGGTTCTTGATCTGCCCCTTTTTTCTCTCCTTGATCAATGATTGAGTTAGAAAACTCCCCAACTACTTCTATAAATCATTTGATCTGCTCATCGTCCTCGAACACCTCCAAGTGCTTGACATTATCAGGTATAGAGGGTCTATATTTGACCTCCACCTCATATCGGAGAAGTAGATTTTGAGGGGGTTTGAAATTGCTTGTTGCTACAGCTAGGGAATCAACCTTTTTGTTTCCTTCTCTAGGCAGAAATTGGATATTAAAGGCCAGGAAGAAGTTATCAATAAAACCCTATACTTCATTCTGATAAGTCCTCGATCTGGGGTGTTTAGCCTGGCACTGATTTCTGATCTGCTTTACAATCAACTCTCAGTCTCCATGCACAGTTAAGCATTCAATATTCATATTCCTTATTGTTTGTAGCCCAAGGAGCAATGCTTCATACTCTGCCATGTTGTTGGTTGCATCAAACTCTAGCTTGATTGAGAGGGGTATCAAGCTGCCCTTAGGAGATACCAACAATACTCCTGCTCCATTTCCCTCTTTGGCATTCACTCCGTCAAAGTATAATTTCCACACTTTGTTTTCATCTGTGTGCTAGTGTTATAATTGCATCATTAGGTGTGTTGGTGTTTCTTATAACATGATCTCATCTTCTTCTAGGAACAAGCAGGAGAGGTTGCTTTCCTTTCTGTACAATGTGGAATTTTTAGAACCTTCAGCTAGGGTCACAGTTTTTACAAATCTGGACTCTCTGTAAAACCTCCTTTCTTCACCTCCAAAAGTGGGAATAGTGGCATAAGTTAGATCTACTTTGATAGAGCCCCCCACTTTGGAACCCCAAGACCTAGATAGGAGCATGCTGAATTGAGGGGGAATATGTGCCACTACTATGTCCATCACTACGCTCTTCACAGGGATCTGATCCAATATTACCACCAAGTATTTTATCATTCCAAAGTATTTGACCCTCCTAGAGTCAAAGGAGTATAGGTCCTTGTAGATCCTGGTGATATACAGGCCAAGTTATTCCATCATGGCTAAGGGCATGAGGTTATGTGAGAATCTGGAGTCCAACATGAAGTTATTCAGTAAGAGGTCATGAATTACCAAGATCACATTGAAGGGTGCAGTGGAAGGATGAAGTTCTTCAATGTGAGGCCCAAAAACAACCATTGGTATTTCTTCTTGAAGGTTTAAATAGTCATGGTTCGGTACTGAGGTGGATGGAAGAATGAACTAAGAGACTTGGGCTTTATAAGTGGGCTGCTTTAGAAGTTCAATTAGAGGAACATGAATCTTTACCTTTTCGAGTTCCTTCTGAAGATTGAATACAGTTTGGCCTTTTTCTACACCTCCTAGCTCTGCTTCTTTCCTTATCACTGGTAGTTTTTATCAGAACATGTGCCTTCTCTTCTATGTGTATCTCAGAGCTATTGCATTCCTTATTTGAGGAGACTTTTACCTTGGATGAGTAAGGATTCAGCTTACTTTTCCCTTTATCTGACATTAGAGGAATATCTTGGGGAGTAGTTCCCTCTTGTTGTTCCAGTTACCTCGACCTCTTTCTTGAAGATATTAGATCATACCTTTGATGTAGTTGTTCTTGCATGAAATCCACAAACTATTTACATTAATCACCTAGGTCCTCCTCATTTTTTGTTGCTTCTCTGTCACGACTTGTCTCCTAGTGAGCTATATTTTCATGTTCTTCTTTAGAGAAAGAGGAATACAAGTTTCTCTGCATCTCATGTGTATCTGATGATTGTTCATCAGGATCATCTTCTAAATATAGAGGATGAGGGATCTGATTGAGTTGATCTTTTCTTTCCCTTTGAAGTATCTGCAATGGTGGCCTTTTGTACTGTGGGTTACAACCTCAGTTGTTAACTTGAGCATTCTGATTTGGGAGACTCTTGTTCTCCAGATCAAGTTTCACCACCTTATGTGATAAACTCTTGATGAGTTTATCCATTTATTCCCACTTTAGATATGGTGATTCTTTAGATTGACTAGCAGAGGATGTTTCTTATTTCCCCCTTTTCTTCTTGGTAGATTTATCCTTACCTCTTGACTTCCCTGTCGAGGTGAAATTTTCTTCTACCTCAAGAGCATCAACTTGGAGTTGATCCAAAGTGTGAGACTTCCTTTCTCTTAGGGTAAAACCAAGGTCAAATTCAAAGGCTCCCACAAATACTACGTGAGAAACAATTTGAGGAGGCTTTGTCTCACAAGGAAGGTTATTATACTGCTTATTAAACCTTTTTATGAATTCTGAAATATCCTCTTCTGGCGTCTTCTTTATAGCATTGAACTCTATGAGGACATACTCATGATTTCTCTTTTCACCCAACTTTTGTGTGAAAGAGTTTTTGAGTTCCTCCCAAGTAGTGATGGAGGAATTAGGTAGGGCTTTAAACCATTTTCTGGCTTCTCCATCAAGGGATTGTACAAAGAGTCTCAGGACCACATCCAGTTTTTCTACATTTATATTCTCAACAAATGCACAGAAGGTTTCAATGTGTCTCTCTGCAGTGTTTTCATCCTCCCCATTAAACCTAGGAAAAATATTTAGGTAGTCCCGAGGCATATCACTTAGGGGTTGAGGTAAATCAAGAGGGGCATATTTATTCAATAAAAAAAACTGAACAACCATCTGAATTATTGGAGGGGGGTTGAGATTTTCCTGAGGAACTTGGTCCAAAACTACATTGGTTGAAGTGGCAAGATTGAGAGTAGGGTATGTAAGGATCTTAAGAGTAAATTCTTAGTAGTGAAAGACAATGGATTAGGAGTTGGATGAGGAAGCTTCAAAGAATGATGAGACAGTAGCATAGGTAGTAGGAGTTTTCTCCTTCCAGACTCTCCTGAAAATTAATTTCTCTGGGTCAGATACAGATGGGGTTTTATGCAGAGAGGTATTAGATGTAGGTTTTAACCCTGTACAGAAATTACCTACATACAAATTCTAAGAATAGAAAATAAACAATGCGAGAGCATAACACATAAAACACATATACACAGAGATTTTCTCCTGGATCCCAAAACAGGGACTACCAGCTTGATTTTTCATTATGTTCCTTTCAATGTTACAATACATATTTATACATGCCGAAGCATCCAATACCATGGACTGAAAACCATCGCGCCCAAAACCATGTGCGAAAACCATACACAAAACCATAGGTAGTTATGCCCACCTAATATAAGGTCCAAAAAAAATTTCCCCGGCACGCTGCCACGAACGTCGTACTAGGGGGCTAATCATGGAAAGAATATAACACAACCTAGCATCAGAGTGAGTGTGAGGATTTCTAAAAGCCAAGATGGTAAATGATAATGGGATTTGTGGAGTCACCTAGGTGATAAGGATGAAATCATAATGTCTTTGCTCACCTACACAAAGAGTAATTAATTTGTCGCATCCTAGGGTAAACAATCCTTCAATAAGTTCCCCAACAATGGCACCAAAAGATGTTGTCACTTCTAGAGATAGCCTCAGATTTCTTACAAGACCAATGCTTGGAACATCAAGATTTTGTGTGTCTCATATGATTCTCAGGAATATAGAGACCTCATATATATTTTATTATATATGTCTTTATATATATATTAAACAAGATGGGTTGGTTCATTCATCTAAAGGCATAAGCCATGTATTTCTAGTACTTATTCACATATACAACTCACAGGAAAAATATGTATAAACTAGTGGAGGCTGAGTAGTTCAAGGACCTAGAGTTTAATAAGCTTTGATAGAGCAATGAGGAAGATAAGGAGATAAAATAACTCATCACATAGAGCTTGAAGCATCAATAATTCTACACTTACCTGAGTTACAGAAAGACACAATGGATGAAAAATGGTTGGGTGCAATGATTCATGGAGCACATTTTTAAAGATATAATCTAAAATATCCATACAAACACATTCATTAACTGGTCAATACAAATGAATCTCTAAGAACATATGAAAAATTTCTAGCAGCTATGATTACCTAAAATCAGAGAGGAAACATGATCATAATGGAATTTAAACAAAGGGGTAACATGTTGTAGTACTCAAGGGAGGAATCACCACCATTTCCTTAAATTCCTGAAAGACGCATATCATAAAGTCATACAATCTTGAAAATAACATGTAGTTCCTTCTTTAGGATTCTGAACCTTTGTGAAGTGGTGCTTCCCAATATTTATCTGGAGAGGGGAGCATTGAATAGTAATTACAACAAAATATCTTCAGCCGAGCCTCAACTATCAGATTGACTAGCTGTCTCGGCCTCAGATGGCTCTATGGCCCAAAAATGACTACAAAAGATTAATTGCTTCATTAAATGTTCGACACATTACATGATTACAAAACATGGTCAACAATTAGATGGAAACATGAACAAAATCTCTCCATTCCCATCCCTGGGATTTCCTTTTCTCAGGTTGGTGCTTGCCTTCAATCTAGCCTTCTGTGCCACCCAGATGAGTCCCGTCGCTTCTGCCTTTACTGCTCGAATCATTCATTCTCCAGAATTGGGAGTGGTCAACTATCAATTTAATGGCACAGTAAAGAAGCAGAGGTCACCTGGGTGGTGCTTCATATTCCCTCTGCATGGAGCACCATGCTGCATCATCAAGTGCTCTCGAGATTCCATGTTTTCATTTACTCTATTAGTAACGACCTTGGTTTCATGTCACAAGGGGCCTTACTAGGTCAACCCATGCTGGTTTTGAATGTTGCATCTCCTTTCTTAAATGCCTCAACTACCAACCCACCACACCTTTAAAGTTTTGCATTACTTTATCACAGAGTTATTGCATTAAGATTTCCCATTAAAGGTCCTTACGAGACGGAACATTCCGATCCACTTTAGCCCATTTTTATTTATGTTTCCAGGGGATATGACCAAGCTTTTAGTCCTTGGGTGCTAGGACCTTTGGGCTTGTGTCTATGAGGCTTGTCCCTTTGTTAAACAAAATCCCGCATATCGGTGATTTTTGATGCTTGCCTTTGGTGCCTCCTCACTAACATTACGATCTCCGATATGCAAGATTAGGCCCACCCAGGATATCGCAATCAACCATTTCATAATATCATCACCTTTGTTTTCTCCCTTTGACACTTTCGATTGCTGATATGCGGGGTCGCTTGCCATGCTTAGCCCCTAGTTCTTTTATATCTTTATGTGACCACGTGCCAGCCCCCTTATCAGATCACCTTTCTTGGTGGATCACAATTGGGTTTTAACCTTGATGTAATAACATGCCACAACTTGTAAACGCTGATTTGCAATCTCCAACATGACGTCATGCTCTACCATGTGTCACCTTGTCAGTGGTGACATGTGTCACTCGGATATGCACCCATAGGAACCCTGAAAATGTCAGATCAGCATGCCACGTGTCCTCCGTGCTGCCACATCATGATGACATCAACCACCACATGGCCCCATTGGGACCAATAGTATTCCACCACATGCCCCCCCTGGCGGGGAGAGAAAAGGCCCGTCGATACTTGGTTTTTCGCTAAAATCATTTTGTTAAAACGTTTTCACCCCTCCTGGTGATTTTACACTATATTGGAAATTTTCCATTTTGTAGCATTTTTAGAGTGATTACCCTATCGATGCGCCGATTCGCCGATCACCGATGTGCGAAGCCCTAGACCCTTTTGATATGAGATTTGCGATATCGACGATCACTCCATCGCAATTTTTCTCTGACCTTGCCGATATCGGGGATCGTTGATATTGTCTTTGCTATGCTTGCCTCATTACTGCCAGGGACCTCTGATATGCGATTTGCGATATGCTCCCTAACCTCCGATAAGTTTTTCTCCTTTATTTCAAAGGCAATGAAACCTTCAAACTTCAATAGGTCATATCTTTTGATTCTGGGGTCCATTTGAGGAGTTCTATATACCATCGGAAAACTTATTCCAAGAACTATCCAATGGAGAGGGTCCGATTTAGCTTTGAAAGTTTATGTGGCTTGGAAGATGGCTTAAAAATTTACTGCTCCTTTTCACTTTGGGAAATTGAAAAAACATTTGGCAGTGAGTGACCATAGGATTTTTATTGTGGTCCCTCTGTCCAGAGCGAACTTTTTGACCCAGAATCTGCACTAGCTCAAGAAATAGGTTAGTACTTGCGCTCCCTTATTTATTTGAAAAATTTTCAATTTTTTTACAGTTTGTCTATAAGTGTTGTCTGTAGACTGGTTTGGGTTTTTTAATTCTATTAATTGGTCTCCCTTAGGCCTAGATCCACTTGTTTTGTCTCTTTAAGGAATAAATTTCCCCCTAGGGTTGAGAGTACTCCTCCACATTGGTAGGAAGACATTTGCTGAGTGAAGAGTCTAGGGTTTTCAACATTTTTAGCCTCTATTTTTCATATATGATCCATCACTATTCAAATCCATTGGATAAGTTTATTTTTCCTTTTCTCACTTTAGATTTTTGGTTTGCCTTTTCCCCCTTAGGATCCCCTTGAGATCCTAGGTCTTAGAGCTTCATACCTGTCCTTTACAACAGTTGCCACCTCTAATTTTTGTTGTTTGTTTGTGTTGGAAATAATACTAAGAGGGGGGGGGGTGTGAAACAGTGTTACAATTCAATAATATTTCATTTCTCAATCAGATTTATATACGCTACTTCAGTGAAGTGAACTTGCGTGTGCACGCTATTGTGATTAAAGAAACCAACGCATACCCAGAGAACTTATGATTTAGTTAATTTATCATGTGTTGATCTTTAATCAGTGCATCAGTATCTTATTATATAGTAACTATATGCAGTAATAACATAATAAACCATCACACATAAGCAACACACATGAACACCAAGATCTAAGGTGGAAACGCAATGCGGGAGAAAAACCACCTGCTGTTGTCATCTCTGTCTTCTTAATATAAAGAAAATCAGTTTACAATCATGTACCGATGTAGACTCATACCATTACGAAGGCACCCACCTGCAGGAGGCCACAACCTTCCTTCGTTTTCCACCTTCTACTAGAAGGGAGCTAGAACCCCCTAGCTCATGTACTAGCTGATGTGTTTACTAGTACGTAGGCGCTAGCCTACAGAAGGCTATGACCTTCTCTCTTCCTCCAAGGACCACGTTTCATTAATTTTCAAACTGGATGCTCCTGGTACACAACAACACAATATGAAGGCCTTGTTTCATACAATTTTCACACTAGACCCATCAGAAACTTTGAAGATCAAACTCTATAATAATAACTGCATCAACTAACAACCAGTCAATCTAAACAGTCAAATCACTGTCACCAGAACACTGTGCTGAACCCAGAAACCTGCATCATCATCCAGAATCAGCTACAACCTAAAAAATAATACATTAGAATGTATACACTACTTTAATGAACCCAACCTGTGTGTATACACTACTTTCGGTAACAAAACCTGCGTATACCTCCAAACTATTGAATCATACAAATTTCTGAATCAAATTTGTACCGACCAGTAATATTTTGAACATCTACTGTCAATTTACAGAGATCCAGATAGTCAGCACCAAAGAGAACCCTTCTCACTTAACCAATCAATCAATGAGATACAAAATCCTTATGCATTCAGTTTTACTTTCAGATCTAAGAAGACTTCATTGACAGACAAAACATAGTTACCAATCAAATGAGAAAGTGAACTGGTACCTGTTTTTTTGAGGTAGCAAAAAATCACCCGATTTTGAAAAGTGGTGATGCCAGAATACACTTTTTTTAAGCATATTGTTGACACTTTAAATTTTCTTATGTATCAAGTATGAACATTTTTTTTTGATGTTAGTGATTTTCATGCTGATTTTGAAAAGTCTTGATGTAGCATCGACACATTTTTTAGAGGGCTTATTTTTTACACTTTAAATTTTTTTATGTATCAATTGTGAACATTTTTTTTTTTTTTAGTGATTTTCAACTTAATATTGAAAAGTGCTCATGAGCATCAACCCTTTTTGTTGAGAGGGCTTAGTTTTTACACCTTAAATTTTCTAATGAATTAAGTGTGGATATTTTTTTTAAATGTTGGTGATTTTCATGTTAGTAATAAAACATAAAAATAATAATAATAATAATAAAAAAAACATGACAAAAAAAATCAAATACAAAAAATATATAAAAAAAGAAAAAAGAAAAACAAAAAACATATAAAAATGTAAAAAAAGAAGCATAAAACATAAAAATAAAACATAAAGGATGACAAAAATAAAAATAATAAAAACATGTTAATATAAAAATATAAAAACACAACCAAAAAAAAAAACATAAAAATAAAAATAAAACATGACAACAAAATTAAAAAACATAAAACATGTTAGTAATAAAACATAAAAAAAATAAAATAAAAAAACATGACAAAAAAAAACCTATAAAAATGTAAAAATAAAAACTAAAATTAACTCGTAAAAATAAAAATTTTGAATAAAAAAATAATGGAAAAAACAAAAAATAAATAAAAAATGATTTTTTTTCAAAAAATATATATAATTTAAATAAAAACAAATTGATCCACACAAAAAATTCTAAAAACATTATTTTAGTTAAAAAAAAAAAAAAAAAAAAAAAAAAAACCTCATTACCCAAAAAAAAAACTTAAAATAATTACCAAAAAAATTAAAATTAAAATAAAAAATTAATCAAAATAAAAAATAAAAAATATTTAAATTAAATAATTTAAATAAACAAAATTAAAAATTAAAATTAAAATAAAATAAAAATTTAAGAATTATTATTTTTTAAATTAAAATGATAAAAATAAAGAAATTACATTAAAAAAAACAAAAATTAAAAATAAATAACCAAAAAAAAACATTCAAGACAATTAAAATAAACAATTTAAAAAAATAAATAATTAAAAGAAAACAATTAAAAAAAACATTTAAAAATAAACAATAAAAAAAACAATTAAAAAAACAATTAAAAAAATAAAAAAAAATTAAAAAAAAACAATTAAATTTAAAATTAAAAAAAAAATGAAAAAAACAATTAAAAAATAAATAAAAAACCACATTCAAATTAAATCATCCTCCTCTCGACCCCTCCTCACCCTGTCTCGACCCCTCCTCACCCCTGTCCCCTCCCCCACTTTCCCTCACCCCCCTCGCCTCCCCACCCTCGACCCTCCCTGTAAGGACCTGCAGTTCTTACTACCACCGAGCGACGAGTTATATGACCAGCATGCACGAGGAAACATAAGGTTGAAGTGCGTAGATGGGATGAGGTTGAAGTGCGTAGATGGGATGAGAGACCACGTTTATATGATGGTTGAGCATGGGCGCCCATGAAGTGAAGCCGACGGTTGAAGTTGTGGTTGAGGGCGTTGGTCGACGGGCCGACCAAGCCGAAAGCATGAACAAGAAACGTTGGTTGAAGTTAAGTGGAGGTCGGCCGAGGATATAGCACGACCGCTTGTGGAGCATATAAACTATACGCTTGATGGCTCATTTGGAACACAATCACTCAACAATCAAACTCTTCGCTCATGTGAGTAAGGCGCAGGTCATTCTTGGGCAAGGCTGCACAAAGGAGACTCGCTTGACTCGGTTGTGGGTGAAGAGCGCGGGCAGGAGCGCCCGGCGGTTGGGTGAGGTGTGCACGGGTGTGTGGCGTCCGGTTTGTGCGATGACTTGGCACGGATTCTTGGGTGGCTCGGGTGAGCGCCCGCCCGTCGTGCAAGTGTGCACAGTGACTTGGAGAAGTGTTGAGATTGTGAATGGAGGTGGGTCTCGGGCAGAGGCGCCCGTGTGTGGCGACTTGGAGGCGCGCCCAAGTTGGGCAAACAACACGATTGTGCGACGAGGTGAACGAAAGGTTGGTGAGTCGTGCGGTGACCATGCGGAGGTGCCGACAAGCTGGGCAACTGAGTTTGCCGAAGTTGTGAGATTTGGCTAAGTGTAAATTTTGGGTTTCCCAAGATTTAACTTGTACTTTGTAAAAGTGAAGATTGTATAATATATTGATTCAGGCAGACTCATATTGTAAGGAGTTGCCCCTCCCTTTATACTGTTGTGCATTTCTCTTGTATAATGTTGTACATGTGAATGTTATGGGCTTTCACTTGTATAAAGGAACACATTAATAATACTTGGTTGCGAAACACAAACTAAGTAAGATAAGTGGAATGTTAGGCGTAGTCTACAATCGTAAGTATTGGTGAAAAGAAAACGATTGGTAGTGCCGCACCTCGCTATAAGCAGCTGAAAGACTACCGTAGGTGTAGGGGCGTGACACTCCCCTTTCCAACCCCTCCTCACCCTGTCTCGACCCCTCCTCACCCCGTCCCCTCCCCCACCTTCCCTCACCCCCCTCGCCTCGCCACCCTCGACCCTCCCCTCTCCCCTCCACCACCCAACCCCCATTCCACCCCCTTCCCTCACCGCACCCCCCCCCTCCCCACTCTCGACCCTGCCCCTCCCCCCCTTAGCCCCCTCCCCTCCCCTCCCCACCTGGGCCCCCATCCAGTGGCCAAGAGGTCGTAGGCCGATTCCGGGAATCGGCCTATGGCCTCTTGGCCGCTGGCTGGGGCCTGTGCGGGGAGGGGAGGGGGGCAAGGGGTGGAGGGGGACGACCAAGAGTGGGGAGGGGGGTGCGGTGAGGGAGGTGGGTGGGCTAGGGGCCAAGTGGGGAAGGGGAG
Source organism: Pinus tabuliformis (assembly GCA_031772625.1). Taxonomy (NCBI): domain Eukaryota; kingdom Viridiplantae; phylum Streptophyta; class Pinopsida; order Pinales; family Pinaceae; genus Pinus; species Pinus tabuliformis. The sequence continues at coordinate 720,820,036 of CM062817.1, read as the reverse complement.
GTTATGTTATTTTATAATTTATTTATTTGTTCTTTTAATTGTGTTATTTATTTATTTTATTTTTTAATTGTTTTTTTTAACTTCTTTTTTTTAAATTGTTTATTTTTAATGGTTTATTTTTAATTTTAATTAAAGTTTTTGTTTGTTTGTTTTGATTTTTATTTTTTGTTTGTTTGTATTTTAATTTTTATAATTCATTTATTTATTTATTTATTTTAAATTTAAATATTTTTATTTCAAGTTTTAAATTTAAATATTTTAAATTTTAAATTTTTTTAAATGATGTTTTTTTTTAGAGAAAGATTTCGGCGAAAATCACATGGAATCTCATTTGTCGACGCATTTCGAACCAACTAGTGTGGTTCATCTTGTCCTGACGATGAACCACACTAGTTGGTTCGAAACGCGTCGACAAATGAGATTCCATGTGATTTTCGCCGAAATCTTTCTCTAACTTGATATGGATCACAGAAGCCTAAACTCGATTGATGTTTTTTTTTTTTTTTTTAAACTTAAAAAATGTCCTTTTTTTATTTTTATTTTTATTTATATTTTCTTATATATATATATATATATATATATATATATATATATATATATATTTTTGTTTATTTTTTATTTATTTAAATTTTTCATTTTTACAAGTTAATTTATTTTATTTTTTACATTTTTATGGTTTTTTTTGTTTTTGTTTTATATATTTTATGCAATTTTTTTTTTTTTTCCCATGAATTGTCCCCTTGCCACCCCTGGCCAGTTGGGCCTCGGGGTCGTTGGAGAATTTTTTTTTTTTTAAAGTTGTATTTTATTTTTGTAATTTTTATTTTTTTATTTGGTTTTTATTTTATTTTACTTTTCTTCTTCTTTTCTTTTCTTTTTTTCTTTCTTTCTTTTTCAATATTTGAATTTTTATTTTCTTATGTATCTTTCACACGCACACACACACACACACACACACACACACACACACACACATATATATTATTATTATTATTATTATTTTTTGTAGGATAAGTGTCGATGCTTGTCTAGCACCCTGATCCCATTATATGCAATTTGATAGTTGATTTTAAATTTTTCGTTATAATGAATCGAGTTTGCCCCACAATGTGTTAATTTCATGGTTGGTCTTTAAGTTTTCATTACAATGGGTTGAGCTCACCTACACTACGTGTCAATTTGATAGTTGATTTTTAATTTTTTTCGCAATGTATCAAGTTGTGTTAGGCTAAGATTTCAAAATCGCTATACATTTAGCATTTAAAAAAATTACTCTTGGTATAATAACTCTTTCATTCAGGTGTTCATTTTTAAAGTTTTTTTAGTCATAAATTTTTTCCATAATGTCATGCTTAAAATATTTTGAAAATTTAAGATTGTTTTGTAGTCATAATCTTTGGTTTTAATTCCATGGTTGAAAAATTGTCAAGATTTTTAATGTTTTTCTAAGTCATGATATTTTATCTTTAATGTTATCGCTGAAAACAATTATAAATATTTTTTCTTAGCACCATGCTTGAAAATTGTTGGAATTTTAAGGTTTTTCAAAGAAGTGATATTTTAAATTTAATGTCATGCTTAAAAATCGTTGGAATTTTAAAGGTTTTCAAAGACGTGATATTTTATCGTTAATGTCATGCTTGAAAATCATTGGAAATTTAAAGTTTTTCAGAGTCACGATATTTTTTTTTTAATGTCATTACTAAAAAGTGTTAAAAATGTACCCTAAAAAAAAAAATACACTTTTCAATTTCAAGGTGTTTTTTGCACCAAACAAAATGGCATTTATTGTTTTTTACTATTATTTTTAAAAAATATTAAAAATTTACTCTGAAAAAAAAAATAAAAAAAAAAATAAAAATAAATAAATAAATAAAAAAATTTATAATATATATATATATATATATCAACACCTTTCGATTTCAAGGTGTTTTTTCATGTTTTTTTGGGATTTTTGGGCTCGAGTACACGTTTTGACGTAATAGTTCCCGTTTGATTGGTAACTATGTTACAACAGTAAAACAACAACATTGATAAGATAAATTAGTCATTTTTGAATAACTTTTCTTTTGTATACGCTGCTTGGAAGAGTCGAACCTGCATGTATACGCGCCTTTACCAAGGCGAACCAGCGTATAGATCTGCAAATATTAACTTACAACTTTGATGCTATTCCAAACTTTAGACATACCCAGATCATGACATTTAAGGAATAAAACATGCGTAAGCAATCAGATCTAGCCCAACCAATATCAGATTTTACAATGATATTCCATTTTAGGTCTCATGATCCTGATCCAACATTGTATCCAAGGTGCACAAAATATTTCAGATCATATCATAATCATAGCCCCTCAAACATAAAATATACTTCAGATAGAAGTATTCCTGAGAAACCCATTCACTTGCCCACTTGGTCTTGTGATCTTCTCCTCCCTATATAGTTTTTGGAATTCCTCAATACCTCAGACCAAGACAATACTTAGAGCCTATGGTATTCTTAGACGGGATCAAATAACCATTATTCCGCTCAATATTGTGGGTTAATACCATGGTATTGACCCTTGGTATTCTTTAATCCTAAATTTCCTTGATTTTCCAACCCATACACTCTTTTCCTCTTGTGAAAGTTCATGCATACGTATACGTCCTTTTTGTTCTGCAAACCAGCGTGTATACCCTGCTTGGATAAGGTGAACCTGCGTATACAACTTAAACTGACTTAAGACATCCTTTTTCTTCAACTTCTTGATTCTGATTTGTAGTCCTTTGTTCCAACTTCCTGTTCTTCTGTACCATTTCCTTGTTACCTCTTAATTGACCTATTACACTGTGAGTTTCCTTTTATCAAATCTGAGCTGACCTGTGAGTGAGTTTCCATCAAGGAAAACACCTGTACCATAATCCCAATAATCTCCCCCTTTGGACTTGATGGAAACCATATTCGTGTTGATTACTGCAAGCTGTAGAAACTGTTAGAGATATCAAGCAACACCAAAATAGTCTCCCCCTTTGACATCAAGGGCGAAGGGCGGACCAAGATATTCTCCCTTTGAGATACACTATGTTGTCCATGCTCCCCCTGGGTGCATGCAGAGTTTGCAAAGATATTTTTCAAAAGAATAACATGACTCTATAACTCAACTATGTGAGTATGACCTTCCTATCACCAATGACTCATACATACATCAATCACCCAACCAAGTGGGGATACACCAAATTTGACTTAGCCACCCAACTAAGTGGGGATATACCAATTGTTTATACATGGCTGAAATATAACAATTATTAGATCATCCTTCCCATGCATAGTGGGGAAACAAATTACATCAGATGTCCAATAGGACTCATTCGAAAATAGACTATGACAGAAGGTGACATATCACACCCTAAATGTTTACATGACCTATGCAACAATGAATATTTGAAACGATAGATGAAATTAGCAACTATAATGCCAACAATGCAGAATGTTTATGAAGGCTAATGCTCCCCCTAAACATGTGCTACTTGTGCATTGTCAACAAAACAATCATCAAGGAATCTTCATCAGTCAGATAAAAATCAATGAACAAAGCATATCAGCAGATAGTAATCATCAATATCAAACTGAGCACCCATGTCAGAGTCTGACCCACTATTTTTCTATCAAAAAAACATATATGCTCCTTCTGCCACAAAAACTCGCATATATACGCGACTAGCCTTCATAAAACCTTCATATAGGAACATTCTTCTGAAAGCTGTATTTAACAACAGGATGATGCAGAAATGATGTAGGAGCATTCAACTCAAGAGAAAATCATTGTAGTTAAGTAGACATAGGGGGTCATGTATTTTAAGGAAGTTGGATTCCTAAGTGATGAATTAATGTAATATTAGGCTTTTGAGTGCATAGAATAGGAATTAATCAGATAATGAGAGGAAGTTGTAAATGCTTTCGAATTAAAGGAGAACATGAGTGGTGAATAATGACAAGAGTCAGAAGTCAATTATGACTCTTAAAACAATTCCATGATTTGAGGAACTAGAGAGAGTACTTAGGAATTAATTGAAGTAGAAGTGGACATAGAGGATTTAGGAGTCAGTTTAGTAGATTTAGGAATCAAACTAGAATTAGTTCAACAAACCTTGCTGATATAAATGTAAGCCTACGGGAAGAGTAGAAGGGAGAGGCCACTGATATTGAATAACGAGCCTGTGTGAGACATAGTGTCTCGAATGTAATCATTTTCTTATATTTATATATACATATTTATTCTTGACTGTGTCAGTGTGTGGAATGAGTTTTTCATGAATGAATTACTTATGAATTTGTAGGTTCTGTAACAGAAGGTTGCAGGCAGAGATCTATGGATACGCAGAGGAGGGTATGATTCAGAGGAATCATAAGGGATCTTTGAATCCAGCTGAAGGAACATAGTAAGCTCTGTAGAGGTAGCGAAGTAAGAATTCACAGAGTTAAGCTCAGTGGAAGCAGAAGAGTGAAAAAAATGAAACCTTGAAGAAATAACCAAACTCATAGAGAAACGCTGAAGAGATAGCGTAAAACAAAGGAAAAGGGCCGAGTGGAGAAGTAAAGAGGTGATACACAGGAGTCGTTAGATCTTATAGATCAACAGTCTAGATCAACCATTGAGGATTGGCGAAGCGCAGTTCTCAAAGGCAGAGAAGTGGATTTCGGACAAAAGGAAAGCCGTAAGCGGTTTTTATCGTTTGGCTTCGATTCCACTAATTGAAGGACACGTAGCAGAGAAGTGGAGAGGGTAAACCTCTTTATCGGGTGGTTAAACCCCATGCTTGTTGTCTATCTAAATTCATGGTAGAAAATTAGATTTACTAAGTGTAGATCAATGGTGGAGGACTATCGGCAACTTTGCATCAGGAAAGAATATCGACTGTTGGATCGAGAACCGACCAACAGTCATGATCTAATCGCAATCGCATTAGACAGAGGTCAAAGGCTGGTGGACTGTGAAATGTTGATTCACCAATAGCCGATAAGCAAAGAGCGGAGATCGGAGGTATCGAAGATTGCAATGATCGGTGGAGCGTTGCGGGGAGGTCTGAAGGAGCGGACCCGACGATATTTATATATGTGGGTTTATAAGATTTGAGATCCAGTCCAAGATCAAAGCGGATTTTTCCTTTGTTTTCCAGTGTTTTCCTGTGTATTCCGGAAAGTTATATGATCGCATATAGGGAAAGTGGAAGGGGTGTGTAATGTGACCCACGGAGAAGGACACATGATTGTGATCAATGAAGAGGTAAACCTTGGTATATGTGCGGAGTCCATACCAAGGTGGAGAAAGGTAAGTTTATGAATGTTTTGTGGTTATTTCCTTTGTAAAAGGTTTATAGAGGAAAGTAGCGCCGATGGGAGAATTTACGTGTTAATATATGTAACCAATGGTTAAAGAAGAGAAAGGTTATATATATGTGGTTAAAGGGTTTTATAAAGGTTGTGAAGAGTTTTTAAGTCCTGATAGGAAGAATTAATGAAAAGCCTTAATAAAGTCTTATATGAAGGCTCAAGGGTTGATTAAAGTCTCGATAGAAGGTTTAAGTGGGGTGATTGAGTTCTGATATAAAGGAACTGATGAGTAGGACCTTAACCATGGATGGTTGAAGATTTCACTCCTTTGAGAGTTAAATATCTGGGACAAATGTGTGGATGCATTTTACATGCTTACTGTGGGTGTAAGTGGGAGTAACCCTGGCATCAAGAAACTACTCCTATTTTTTGTCTGAGATATTCAAATGTTTCTCTGGGAAGTGGTTTGGTAAATATATCAACAACTTGTTCTTTGAAGGGAACATACTCCAATTTAACCTTCTGTTCAAGTACTTGTTCTCGTAGAAAATGGTGTTGAAATGTGCAACAAGAAATGCTAAAAATAGCAAATGTTAAAATAGCACTGCTATAAATAGCTCTACTATAAATAGCAGTTCAGCCGTTGTGGATCTTAGCAACAATGGGTGAAAAGTGAAAGTGCTAAAAATAGCTTTTCTAAAAATAGCATTTCAGGATCCCTTCTTATTTTAGTCAGTCCCTGGACTAAACATAGGAAGTAAAATTCCAATTTGATGTTAACAGATGTTTGTAAATTGATTAATTAATACATCTTGAGTTAATTAGTTAAGGAATTATGAACATGAAGTCTATGTGAGGACATGCAACAGTTTCTCCTTTGATTGAGGGATTTATCCATTAGTTAAAGAGATAAGAGTGAGTTGTAATATTGAGTTGTAACTAGTTGGCTTAGTTAATTGAGTCAAGTCTAGTTAGATTAATTTAACAGTTTGTTAAATTATTGAGAGTTCAGTTAGTTAATGCTTGCATGCATGTAACTACTGTATTTCAGATAACTGAGTATTCACTCATGGATAACTCATGCATGTCAGTTAAGTCAGAGACCTACTTGAGATCAGATGGAGGGACAATGTACTATCAGTTGCTAGGATATTCCTTGGTGAATATTCCTTGCATGCAGAAGGAATATTATTCCTTAAGGATTGCGCAGTTGGATCGGAGGTTACAGTGAGTGTGATGAGGCCAATTCACACATGTGACATCATTGGACCCCAATCAAAATTGCGCAAGGAAATAGGAGGCTTGGAGGGCTTGAGGAAGATATATTCTATGTCTATTCAGTCTGTGAGCTGTATTGTTTGATTGTAGAGAGAGCAGGATAGCTTGAGAGCTAATTCTTTTTGTAACTTGAACAAGATTTCCACTTGTATGATAATACAGAGTTGGGGTTTTAGGCTGGTGCTTTCCCCAGTGTTATATCTTCTGTGTTATGGTTGATTACTTCTCATTCTTAGTTATATTTGTTCTTGGTTGATGATGCTCATATCTGTTTAAGCTTCCGCAAAGTTTATGGTAGAAGTAGATCTAGTATTATGCTTTAGGACATTGCATATATTAGGTGATCTATAGTGAAAATTCTACATGGTATCAGAGCAAAGGTAATCAAGGAAGAACAGTATACAAGCAGGAGAAGTTTGAAGTTTGGTTTCTGAATATTAAAATTGAGTTCTTATCACATCTACTTCACCTATGGCGTTCAGTGGTTTAAGACTCAAATATGCCCTTGATGGCAATTCGAATTATATAGCTTGGAAGGATCGCATGGAGGCAATATTAGAAGATAACGGTCTAAAGGACTTCATTGATCAAGAAGTCCAAAAGCCGACTGATGCTACTCAATTGGCAGAATGGAAAAAGTGTGTGGCTAGAGCAAGGAGAATCCTCCTGGAGGGACTTCAAGATCACATTGTCTCGAGCCTCCATGGGAAGGAGACTCCGTTTTCAATGTGGAAAACATTGAAAGATATTTATCAGAATAGCAACGATCAAAGGAAGCTGGTGCTGAAAGACAAACTTCGAAAGATCAAGTGCGGAAAGGGAGACAAAATGTCTACGTTCCTAAACAAGCTCAATACTTGCAGGGATGAGCTTGGAAGCGTAGGGACCCTGACAGCTGATGATGACATGGTGAGTCTTGCACTCCTTGATCTTCCTAAGAGTTGGCATAGCTACCAGGACTCGATTAATGGAAGAGAGAAACTACCAGATTGGGAATGACTTTGGACGGATTTGATGCAGGAGGAGATAAGGTGAAGCACCAGGGATGGATCTTCATCAAAAAAAGATGATGAACAAAATCTAGCTTTAGTGAGTAAAGCTAAGAAAGGGAAAGGGAAGGCATCCCAATCCAAATCTTCTCATGGTGGGAAGAAGGTTGACAAGTCGAAAGTGTGATGCTTTCACTGTCATGAAGTGGGCTATTATGCAATGAATTGTCCACAAAAGAAATCCAAGAAGGGTTCCTCCAAGGGATCTGATGGTGATGCATTAGCCTCATAGTTTGAGTTGGATTTCTCTCCTATCACATGCATGGTTCCATCCATGGTGGGATGTGTTTGGTACCTGGACAGTGGAGCTTCTTTCCACATGTCAGGTGACAAGAATCTTTTCAGTACATTGGAGGAGAAGGATCTCCAGATGTGGATCGAGATGGGCGATGATGGAAAGTATTATGTCTCAGGTGAAGGTATAGTTGTGTTTTAGAGGGAGCATGGTGCCCCTCTCGTCCTATCTATTGTTAAGTATGTACTAGGTCTGAAAAAGAATCTTGTGTCTGTTGCTATGCTAGAAGATAAAGGCTATGATGTAGTCTTTAGTAAAGGAAAATTTTTTGTGAGGCATATCGGCACCGGATAGACCAAGCGAATTGGGATTCGAGTAAAGAATCTCTACAAGCTAGAGGTAGAACACTGTGCTACACTGAGTTCCAAAGTAGAGGTGGTGCAAAGCCAAGATGTTGGCGAGTTGTGGCATAGAAGACTGGACCACTTGCATCATGGGGATTTAAAGATCATGCAACAAATTTCTACTGGCTTACCCAAGTGAAAACTGGAGCAAATAGATACATGCAAAGGATGCACCCTAGGTAAGTATGCAAAAGCTTCCTTTCAGGATCGGAATAGTAGAGTTGGAGAAATCCTAGAGCGAGTTCACTCAGATGTATGTGGACCATTCTCTACAGCCTCCACCGCTAAGCAAAGGTACTATGTTATTTTTATTGATGATTTTTCTTGTAGATGTTGGATCTACTTTATGCAAAAGAAGGATCAGACCTTCTTGAGGTTTTGTGAGTTTAAAGCCTTGGCAGAGAAAGAATCTGGAAAGAAAGTAAAAGCCTTGCGTAGCGACAATGGTGGAGAGTATGTTTCCTAGCAATTTAAAGACTTCTGTGCTGCAGAAGGAATTAAATGAGAATTGACGGCACCCCATAACCCACAATAGAATGGGGTGGCTGAAAGGAAGAACAGATCTATTGTGGGAGCAGCTCGAGTGATGTTGCATGACCAAGGCCTACCACTTCATCTGTGGGTTGAGGCATGCAATACAGCAGTGTACCTTCAGAACAGAAGTCCTCATCATATCTTGGGGATGAAGACACCTATGGAGGCTTTTTCGGGGAAGCGACCAGATGTGAGTCACTTCCACATCTTTGGATCATCAGTTTACTATCATGTGACCAAAGATGCTCGAAAGAAGCTAGACCCAACAGCTGAGTTGGGGATACTTGTGGGGTACACAGATACACCCCACAACTATCGTGTGTTTCTGCCTACCAGTCAGAGGACCATAGTGCGCAGGGATCTGAAGTTCAACAAGCAGAGAGCCATGAGAGTATCACTTGAAAGGGAGCTCAAGTTGCATGGAGATGAGGAAAATTTAGTTCCAAAGGAGGAGAAGCCTCCTGATGATGTGGATTAGCCACATGTAGAGGATCCAGTAGTGAAAACCACCACTCTTGGAGAGTCTTCCAGAGACGGGTGGGAATGCTCTCAGGAAGCTGACAAATTGATGATAGATGCGAGAGAGAATGTGGGGAAGCCATCCTCTCATTGCAGACAGAGGATATCTCCCGAGAGATACACTGGCTACATGGCCCTGGTTGGGGAGTGTGTAGCGACCGAACCTTGTTCTTTTCAGGAGGAAGTGCAACAACCAATCTGGGTTGATGCAATGGTAGAAGTGTATGATTCTATCATACAGAACAGTGTGTGGGATGTTGTCCCTAGACCTGGGGACAAGTTAGTGGTTGGTTCCCAATGGCTTTACAAGGTAAAGCAGGCAGCTGATGGCAGTGTTGAGAAACACAAGGCAAGGTTTGTTGCCCGAGGTTTCTCACAGGTTGAGGGGATTGACTACGATGAGACCTTTGCTCCCGTAGCAAGGTACTCATCTATCAGATCGATGCTAGTTCTATCAGCTCAGATGGGTTGGAAGATCCATCAGATGGATTTGAAGATGGTGTTCCTCAATGGGGAGATTGAGGAAGAGGTATGTACATTGAGTAGCCCGAAGGATTTGAGACCTTCGATCGCGAGTCACATGTTTGCCGACTCAAGTGAGCACTGTATGGGCTGAAGCAAGGACCCCGTGCTTGGTATACTAGGATCGACAACTATTTCACCAGATTAGGCTTCACCAAGAGTGAAGCAGATGCGAACCTTTACCACATCATGGTATAAGGTAAGCCATTGACTATTGTACTTTATGTTGATGATCTAATTTTGACAGGTGATGATCAACTAATCAAATATTGCAAGGAGGACCTTGCAAGAGAGTTTGAGATGAAGGACATGGGCCTCATGCACTGCTTTCTAGGCATGGAAGTGTGGTAGAAAGATGGGGAAGTATTTGTGTCTCAAGGGAAGTATGCCAATGAGATACTCAGGCGCTTTCACATGGAGAAGTGCAAACCCATGCAGAATCCTCTAGCTGGGAACTAGAGGAAGGAGGATGCTACTTCAAGTGAGGTAGTAGCTGCTACTGTTTATCGGCAGTTGGTGGGTTCACTTATGTATTTGGTGAAAAAATGACCCGACTTATGATTTGTGGTGAACCAGTTGAGTCAAGCTATGGTTCAGCCTACCAAGCTATTTTGGAAGGCATCGAAGCATGTGTTAAGATATCTCAGAGGCACTACATAGTGGTACAGACAGACAGAGGGAGTGAAGTTGCAAGGCTTCATAGATGCGGATTAGGCAGGTAGTCCATCAGACCGGAAGAGAACTTCTGGAGGAATCTTCAACCTTGGTTCAGCTGTAGTTTCTTGGTACAACAAGAAACAGAGATCAGTTGTACTTAGCTCAGAAGAGGCTGAATACATGGCTGCCAGTCAGGCAGCATGCGAGGCCATTTGGATGCGAAAGATTCTAGTGGGATTTTTTGGTCAGATGATGGATCCTACAGTGATATACTGTGATAATCAGAGTTGCATAAAACTCTCTGAGAATCCAGTGTTTCATGACAGGTCCAAGCATATAGATATCCGTTACCATCATCTACGGAACTGTGTGGTTAAGAGGATCATGATGTTGCAGTATGTTTTGACCGAGGAGCAAGATGCAGATATTTCAACTAAGGCATTGTCAAAATGCAAGTTCGAGTTCCACAGAGACAGGATCGGGGTTATTGATAATCCCTTTCTTGTTGACAGGGAATGTTGAAATGTGTAACAATAAATGCTAAAAATAGCATTGCTATAAATAGCATTTCAACCATTGTGGATCTTAGCAACAATGGGTGAAAAGTGAAAGTGCTAAAAATAGCTTTTCTAAAAATAGAATTTCAGTATCCCTTCTTATTTTAGTCAGTCCCTGGACTAAACATAGGAAGTAAATTCGAATTTGATGTTAACAGCTATTTGTAAATTGATTAATTAATTTATCTTGAGTTAATTAGTTAAGTAATTATGAACATGAAGTCCATGTGAGGAGATGCAACAATTTCTCCTTTGATTGAGGGTTTTATCCATTAGTTAAAGAGATAAGAGTGAGTTGTAATTAGTTGGCTGAGTTAACTGAGTCAAGTCTAGTTAGATTAATTTAACAGTTGTTAAATTAATGAGAGTTCGGTTAGTTAATGCTTGCATGCATGTAACTATTGTATTTCAGATAAATGAGTATTCACTCATGGATAACTCATGCATGTCAGTTCAGTCAAAGACCCAGTTGAGATCAGATGGAGGGACAGTGTACTATCAGTTGCTAGGATATTCCTTGGTGAATATTCCTTGCATGCAGAAGGAATATTATTCCTTAAGGATTGCATAGTTGGATCAGAGGTTACAGTGAGTGTGATGAGGCCAATTCACACATGTGACATCATTGGACCCAATCAAAACTGCGTAAGGAAATAGGAGGCTTGGAGGGCTTGAGGAAGATATATTCTATGTCTATTCATACTGTGAGCTGTATTGTTTGATTCCAGAGAGAGCAGGATATATTGAGAGCTGATTCTTTTTGTAACTTGAACAAGATTTCCATTTGTATGATAATAAAGAGTTGGGGTTTTAGGCTGGTTCTTTCCCTAGTGTTATATCTTCTATGTTATGGTTGATTACTTCTCATTCTCAGTTATATTTGTTCCTGGTTGATGATGATCATATATGTTTAAGCTTCCGCAAAGTTTATGGTAGAAGTAGATCTAGTATTATCCTTTAGGACATTGCATATATCAGGTGATCTACAGTGAAAATTCTACAAATGGTACTTAATGGGTATGTGCTTGGTTTTGGAGTGCATGACAGGATTTTTCAAAATACTGATGGACTTGTATTATCACATAAAATGGAGATGGGTGGATAACATGTGATTTGAATATCTTGCAATGTTTGCATCATCTAGAGTAGTTATGTGCAACAATATGTGACAGCCACATATTCCGCTTCAGCTGTAGATAAGGCAATCGAACTTTGTTTCTTGCTGAACCAAGATACTAACTGTGATCCCATATAGAATGCACCTCCACTGGTGCTTTTTCGATCATCAACATTTCCTACCCAATCTGCATCTGTATATGCATGAAGAGTAAGATCTGTATATTTAGGATACCATAGACCAAAGTCTTGAGTTCCTTGAAGATATTTGAATATTATTTTTACAGCCTGAAGATGTGATTCCTTTGGATTTTCTTGGAATCTTCCAACAATTCCTACTGCATGCTTGATATCAAGTCTGGTACTTGTTAGATAGAGTAGACTTCCAATCATAGATCTGTATGCTGGTCGCTTCAATGTAAGTGGTTCATCGTTAGAACTGAGACTGCATCCTATTACCATTGGAGTACACACTGGTTTAGAATCTTCCATTCCATACTTCTTCATAATTTGCTTGAGATATTTCATTTGTGAAAGAAAAATACCATCTTTTGTTTGTTGTACTTGTAGACCAAGAAAATAAGTAAGTTCACCAAGTAAGGACATTTCAAATTCTTGCTGCATAAACGAAGCAAAGCTTTGACTCATAGATTCTCCATTGCTGCCAAAGATGATATCGTCAACATAAACAACAATAATTAGTAGTTTATCGTTCTCAATCTTGGTGTATAAGTTTTTGTCCACAGATCCTTTTGTGAACCCTTGTTGTTGAAGATATTTGTCAAGGCAATAATACCAAGCCCTTGGAGCTTGTTTCAGCCCATAAAGAGCCTTTTTGAGCTTTCATACAAGCTTTGCCTCATTTCCTGGAATGAATGCTTTTGGTTGTTCAAAATAGACTTCTTCTTATAACTCTCCATTAAGAAATGCAGATTTTACATCCATTTGATACACTTTGAATTTCAGAAAACTTGAAAGAGAAAGAAACATTCTTATGGCTTCAAGTCTGGCAACAAGTAAAAATGTTTCTTCAAAGTCTATACCTTCTTGTTGAGAATTCACTTTGCATACAAGTATTGCTTTGTTTCTAATAACCTCTCCATTTTCATTCAATTTATTCTTGAATATCCATTTTGTTCCTATAACATTTTTATCAAGAGGTCTAGGAACTAGTTCCCAAGTATCATTCTTTTCAATTTGGTCAAGTTCTTCATTCATTTTCTTAACCCAACATTCATCTTTGATAGATTCATTAAAATTTTGTGGTTCTATGGAGGATAGTAATGCTAGATAACTGGAAGTTCCTACAAGAGTTCTTCTTTCCTGTACTCCAAACCCTTTTTCTCCTAGAATTTGAGATTCTGGATGATTATTTTGAACATACCTGGATGGAGTCTTTTCCCTGTCAGTTGTATCTTCTTCTGATACTTCATTGGTTTCTTCCTCTATATCATTTTGATTTGATAGAGGAAATCATTCACCTTCTTCCTCATTGTCATCATCCTTTGTTTGTTCCGGATTTATGCATGCTTCATCAATTACTACATCAATGCATTCAATAATTTTCCGAAGTCTCTTGTTATAACATTTGTATCCTTTACTTCTGGATGAATAACCAAGAAGAATTCCTTCGTCTGTTATGGGTTCAAACTTACCAAGTTTTTCATCAGTATTTTTGATAAAACATTTTCTTCCAAAAACTCTAAAGTGCTTTACAGTAGGAGGCTTACCATACCAAAGTTCATATGGAGTTTGATCACTATTTACCCGAATATTAGCTTTGTTGAGAATAGTCACAACAGCAAATGAAACTTCACCCTAGAAGGTGGCAAGAGTTCTATATTCATCAATCATAACTCGAGCCATGTGTTGAAATGTTCTGTTCATTCTTTCCACTATGCCATTTTGTTGAGGAGTTCTGGCAATAGAGAACTGCTTTTTTATTCGATGTTGTTCACAAAAATAAAAAAATTCATCTGATATGAATTCTCCCCCTCAATCAGATCTGAGACATTTGATTTTTCAATCTGATTCATTTTCAACTAAAGCTTTGAAGGCTTTAAACTTTTCAAATGCTTCATCTTTATGCTTTAGTAGACCTATCCAACACATTCTAGAGAAATCATCAATGAATAAAATAAAGTATTCTTCTCCACAAGGTGACTTTTTCCTTGTTGGTCCACACAAATCAGTATGAATGAGTTCAAGAGGCTTACTTGCTCATCCTTCTTTTTCACTGAAATGAACTCTGGTTTTCTTACTGATTTGACATGGTTTGCATATGGTATTTTCTGGGATGCTGATATTTGGAAGATCATGAACTACCTTGAGCCTGCATGCTTTTCTTATTTGAGAAAAGCTTAGATGCCCCAATCTTCTGTGCCATAACCAGTTTTCATCTATTTTTCTTAGATAGCATTGTTTTTGTCCTCCTTTCAGTATGTATATATTGTTTGGAGTTCTTGTACCTTTGATTATGGTCTTTCATGTATCAAGCTCACGAACCACACATCCGTTTGATCGAAACACAACTTCATTTCCTTGATCACACATTTCACTGACACTCAACAAGTTATGTTTTAAACCATCAACATACATGACATTTCCAGCTTTAACCTTTTCTTTCAAATAAACAGAACCTTTACCTTTAATGACAGCTAGTGTGTCATTTCCAAAGGAGACATTCTTTTCCTTTTCTAAAACATTATATGAATGAAGTTTCTCTTTATCACCTGTCATGTGTTTAGAGCATCCGTTGTCAATGTACCACTGATTTTCGTGTCCTTATGCAAACAGAGCTATGCTACATCTTTCTAATTGAAATTCCTTCTTTCTCCATACCCTGGAATTTGTTGATGTTTTCTCCTTTTGGAGCGTTGGCCGAAATCTGCTCCTACATTTAGATTCTTCATGACCAAAGTTATTACAAAATGAACATTCACTTTCATCTTCAAGAGGAGAAAAGTTATTATAAGAACTTTTCTTGATTCCTGTTATGCTCCTTTGATTTCGTGTTTCTCTAGTCATGATAGTTTTGTAAGAAACACATTGAGCAGCCTTATGCCCAAAGTTATGGCATGAAAAACATTGTCCATCAAAGAAGTTTTTGTGATCATAGAATCTTTTGGTATTGTTTACCTTTTGGTTGATGCTTCTATTGATGTTCATCCTTGGAGTAAATTGAGTATTTTTTTTCTTTCCACTGGAAAAATCATAATTTTATTCATTATGAGTAAAATTACATGTTGTAGATGTTGTAATAGCATATGCTGTAACAAAACTTGTCCTGCTAATCAGGAGCTAATAATCAATCAAATAGTCTATCTAGGCTTTCCTACCCTTCTTTTTTCCACTTTCCGCCAACCTCCATTGTTTGGCAGAGCTGTTACAATAATCATTTGTGTTTCATTTGTGGCAGCCATGATGTCCTTTTCAGAATCTGAGCTTGTTGGTGAGTATGCTCGTTTGCTGCCTCCAATTTCCTGCCCGGAGTTCTCATATTGCTGTTGTGGGTTACTTGCATTTGTATCTATTGCTCCTTCAATCAGATTTCCATTATTCTGTAGGTGGTGTGGATAACTTTCTTTGCTGATTTCTGGATTATTCCTTCCGTCTTCATCTTCTTGTAGAATGCTGGTGGTTTCTGCATTCTTTTCCTCTTCTATATCCTCTTCTATATCCTCTGCCCTTGTGGCTGTAAATTGCCATCCTTTCGGCTTTGGTGGTTGTCTCCTTTTCCTATCTTTTTTGTTTTGTGGGCATGCACTCTGAAGATGACCTGTTTGTCGACATATGTGGCAGCGAAAGGCGGTGTTTTCATAATCCAGTGGTTGTGCCCATTGTTTTCCATTATGGATTAGGAGAATGTGCTCTGGTAGGCCTTGACTGAGGTCTACCTCCACACATATCCTGGCAAATGTGTAGATATCCTTGGATAGGCGTTCATGATCTACTTTTAAAAAGGATCCCAGGGTATTGCCTATTCCTTCCAGTACTTTGTAGTGCCAAAAGTGTATAGGAAGGTTAAACAATTTTACCCAAACAGGCATTTTGGTGACCACCATGCTGTTTGGATCGAAATCCGGGAACCAAGATCTCAAGAAAAGGCCAACGTTTCCCCAAAACCATGGTCCCTCGTTCAAAGCATATTCTTTGTCCTTTGTGGTGTCAAATTTGACAATAAAGAATCCCTTTGAACAGAGGTGGATATCACAGTTTTCTGTCCATATGGAGTAGATCCATTGACGAAGGGCTTCTGGTTTGGGCCAAAATCCATTGAACCTGCATATCACTGCTTTAGTTGAATAATCAGCTTGTATTTCATTTACCTCTGGTATGGAGATTGTTAATGCAGGGCTCTGTGTTGTCTGCTCAACAATGTATGCCCCTGGTGTTGTAGCTTGCTGTTCTGGTTTCTTTTGTGGTTCCATCTTCCCTTTGACTGCATCTTTGAAGGAGGCAGGTCCTTTTGAACTTGAGCTGGGGCAGCCTCCGCGCAATCTTGTGCTGAGACAGATGGTAGAGTCCTTTGCTATACCGTATTCGATTAGTTTGAACCCCTCCTGAATTACCTTCCCTGCGTAGAGGAGGAGTTGTTTGCATGGTGGGATTCCAGTCTTTTCATGTATCCTCTGTTTGAGGATTTCTGTTGCCTCCCATTTCCCTATTTCAATGCATATTGTGTTCCCTCCCATAGATCTAATAAAGAGAGAGCTTTTTTTATCTTCAATCATCTTTTCCGATGAGTGTGTTTCCAGATCTGACCTGCATAGGGGTAGATCTGCACTACAGAGGTCTAGATCTAAAAGTCTATGACCCGATCTGTGCCCAGAAATATTGTTCAATGGATATGATGCCCCATCTGGGCTCATCGGCGGTTGTTCGAAGGCCACATGACCCGATCTGAGCACTGCGCTATTGGTCGATGAATATACTTCCCAATCTGGGCTCATCTGCAGTTGTTTGGTCATATGTAAGACAAGATCTACGCGACAGTTCAAGTCAGGGTTTCGACCTGTAAAGGGCTTGTTAATTTCATCATACCTTTTGCTTTGTAGACATTCTGCCGTCCTGTGATCTCCATTATGTCTCAGGACAACACCCACCGATGCAGTTGCTGCCGCAGATCGGACTTTCAATAGCTCGATCCTGTTTGGTTTCGTAGGCAGAGCCGTCGATGTTGGACCTTTCGGGGGTTTATCAGTAGTATTCGCTGTTTTTTGCTGCAGATCCCTCCAAGTTTGCATTTCAGCCCTTCTTTTCGCCTTTGACTGCTGCGAAAATCGTGGTATCCCTGCTCTCGGCCATGCAAAATTGATCGAAATTCCTCGCACTGTATCCCGCTTCTTTCTGAGGGAGATTCCAGGAGTTTGGCAGACACGGGGAAGAGCCATTCCTTCGCTGGTTTGAGTACTCCTTAGGGTTTACCTGATGAGTACTTTTAGGATTTTGCTAATGATTGACATATTGTTCACTAGTCTTTTCTACATCAAGATAGCTTCTGGTGGAGGCTAATGGATTTTGTGATTGGGATGATTCTTCAGTATATCCAAGACCTGTCTTTATAAGAGGAGAACGATGAAACTTGATGATTTCATTTAAAGTTTCTGATCCTTTAGAAAATCTAAGATTAAGAGATTTTTTCTTCTCAAGATCTTTTCTTAGACCCACAACTTCACATTCTAGTTTTTCATTGTGATTTTCTCTTTCAGTGAGCTAATGTGTCAACGTGTCTATGATCATATTCTTTTCTTCTAGACAAATTTTGAGTTTAGTGATTTCTTCAAGAAAGTCTTCCTCTTCTTAGGCATCCAAAAAATCATCATTGTCATAAGCCATGAGTAGTTTATAATCTTGTTCAGTTTCATCTTCATCACTATTAGATAGCCCATCACTATCTTCATGAGTATAGTAACTTCTTCTATTAACAACCTGTTTTCTATAGCCTTTTGCAGATTCCTTTCCTCTTTCATGATTATATTTATGAGGACATTTTGCAGCATAATGGCCAAATCTACCACAAGAAAAGCATTTGAATGGTAGCTTACCTATGAATCTTTCGGAGCCCCGTTGAAGCTTCTTGACAAATTTTACCTCATATTCTTCTTTTGAAATATATCTTGATTCATTGTGCTCTTCCTTTTCTTTTCCTTTAGCTAAAGATTTGAAAGCGACTTCTCTCATATCTGATGGACCTCCTTTCCTCATTTCAAAGGCAGTTAGAATTCCATGAAGTTGAACCACAGTAATCGATTGAAGATCCTGCTTTTCTTCTATGGCAGATACTTTTGACTCAAATTTAGAAGACAAGGATCTCAAAATTTTCTCTACTAAAGTAGCCTCCTTTATCTCTTCACCTATATTCTTCATACAATTAACAATCTCAACTACACGGAAAAAGTAACTAGCAATAATTTCATCACTATGCATCTTAAGTGTTTCATACTGAATTGTGAGAGTTTGGAGCTTAACATGTTTTACTTGCGAGTCTCCTTTGTAGCTCTGAATGATTTTTTCCCATATCTATTTGGTTGTCTTGAGTTGCATGACTTTGACGAATTTTGATTCTAACATACTTCCCAATAAAGTATTGACTGCTTTCGCATTAGTTTCGTATAACTTCTTACCTACTGTATCTGTAGGTATTGCTACTGGAAATTGGTATCCTTCTTCCACAATTTCCCAAACACCGGCTCCAAGCGACTGAATATAGGCTCTAGTTCTTATTTTCCAATATACCAAGTTGTTCCCATCGAAGATTGGTGGTTTGATAGAACCCATGCCTTCGTGATTGTTCATCTTGAAATATCTCCCTTCAAGCAATCAAGCTTCTTCTAAAGGACTTGCTCTGATACCAATTTTTGGAAATAATAATAAGAGGTGGGGGAGGGGTGAATCAGTATTACAATTCAATAATCTTTCATTTCCCAATCAGATTTATATACGCTACTTCAGTGAACTGAACTTGCGTGTGCATGCTATTGTGATTAAAGAAACCAACGTATACCCAAAGAACTTATGATTTAGTTAATTGATCATGTGTTGATCTTTAATCAGTGCATCAGTAACTTATTATATAGTAACTATGCGTAGTAATAACATAATAAACCATCACACATAAGCAACACACACGAACACCAAGATTTAAGGTGGAAACCCAATGCGGGAGAAAAACCATCTGCTGCTATCATCTCTGTCTTCTTAATATAAATAAAATCGGTTTAAAATCTTGTACTAGTGCAGACTCATACCAGTATGCAAGCACCCACCTACAGAAGGCTACAATCTTCTCTCATTTTCCAGCTTCTACTGAAACGGATCTACAACCCCTTAGATCTTGTACTAGCTTATATGTTTACTAGTACATAGGAGTTGGCCTACAGAAGGCTATGACCTTCTCTCTTCCTCTAGGGACCACGTCTCATTAATTTTCAGACTGGATGCTCCTAGTACACAACAACACAATATGAAGGCCTTGTTTCATCAAATTTTAACACTGGACCCATCAAAAACTTTGAAGCTCAAACTCTATAATAATAACTGCATCAACTAACAACCAGTCAATCTGAATAGTCAGATCACTGTCACGAGAACACTATGCTGAATCCAGAAACCTGCATCATCATCCAGAATCAGCTGCAACCTCAAAAATCATACATTATAATGTATACGCTACTTTAATGAACCCAACCTGCATGTATATGCTATTGCCTGTAACAAAACCTGCGTATACCTCCAAACTACTGAATCATACAAACTTCTTAATCAAATATGTACCAACTAGTAATATTCTGAACATCTACTATCAATTTATAGAGATCCAGACAGTCAGCAACAATGATAGCCCTTCTCACTTAATCAATCAATCAATTAGATACAAAATCCTTATGCATTTAGTTTTACTTTCAGATCTAAGAAGACTTCATTGACAAACAACAGTAAAACAGTTGCACTGATCAGATAGATCAATCATTTCTAAATAAAAGGCTTTTATTTTGCATACGCTACTTGGAAGAGTCAAACCTACATGTATATGTGCCTTTACCAAGGAAAACCAACATATAGATCTTTAAATATTACGTTACAGCTGCTATTCCAGACTTCAGACATACCCAAATCATGACATTTAAAGAATAAAACATGCGTAAGCAGTCAGATCTAGCCCAACCAATATCAGATCATAAAATGATAAGTCATTTCAGGTTTCATGATCCTAATCCAAGATTGTATCCAAGGTGTACACAATATTTTAGATCATATCATAATCATAACCCCTACAACATAAAATATACTTCAGATAGAATTATTCTGAGAAACCCTTTCACTTACCCACTTGGTCCTTTGATCTTCTCCTCCTTATATAGTGTTTGGCCTTCCTCAATACCTCGGACCAAAACAATACTTAGAGCCTGTGGTATACTTGGACGGGATCAAATAACCATTACTCTGCTCAATATTATGGGCTAATACCACAGTATTGACCCTTGGTATTCTTTAATCCTAAATTTCCTTGATTTTCCAACCCATACACACTTTTCCTCTTGCAAAAGTGTGTGCATACGTATACGCCATTTTTGTTTTGCGAACCAATGTGTATACACTACTTGGATAAGGTCCTACATACACAACTTAAACTAACTTAAAACATCCTTTTTCTTCAACTTCTTGATTCTGATTTGTATTCCTTTGTTCCAACTTCCTATTCTTATGTACCATTGACCTGTTACACTATGAGTTGCCTTTTCTCAAATCTAAGCTGACCTGTAAGTGAATTTCCATTAAGGACAACTGTTGGGCATGGAATCCCCCCACATCATGTTTTGGGGCTCAAAGCCCAAGTTTTGAGTATTATTGTTGTAAAGACTCCGCGAATTGGGGGCGCAGAGCGCAAATTGTATGTTAGAACCATAGGGTTATCCGCCCTAAGTTTTGAATGTAGTGTCGGCCTACCCATGGTCTGCGGACCATGGGATTGTATAAATAGAGCAAGGCTCTAAGTTGTAAATATAACTAAGGATAGATAGAAAAGCAAATGGAGTCTAGAAGATAGCAAACATAGAGAAAAAGTCTAAGTGCTTTGGATCGTAGTAGTAGGAAGAGGCTCTGCAGCTGAGTGCGCGGACCCCTGCAGCTGAGTGCACAGGGCGGAGTCGAGTCTATAACCAGGAAAAAAGAATAATAAAGAGAAGTTTGATTCTAAATCTTGTGTATCTATTTTGAGTTATTATATGGTTGATATCTTTTGCAATTATACTGTTTTCTTTATCGCGTGCACTGATATGAATGGTGAACACTGTTAAGTATAACTAAACACATGCAGATAAGCTAAGTGAATAACTAACATCGGGTTAATAATAACGGATTGGGTACTTACATGGATCGAACCCCAAGTAAGGCTGCGTGAAGGCAATACATAGGCTACGAGGTATTGATAGGTGCACGTATCGATGTGCGTGCAAGGTCAAACCGCGAACCACTGAAAAATCATCATACATTTCTAGGGTGCAGAAACCTAATTCTAACACCCTCCCATACTACTTCGGGTGAGACCTCAGTTTGCAATTCGCGGACTGTTGCCGAAAGGGCCAATAGTATCGGGATTTGTTTGGCTAAATCACCTCTGAACCTGGGTCTAGCCCCAACAAACCAACAAATGGTTCCATTTCTAGGGCCGGGATCTATGTAAGGGATGTCTGATGTCATGTCACTGGAAGCCAACCAAGAAAGAAATTGAAGGGTGGTTAGGCAAGAAGATTCAAGAGTTCGCGGCACAGGAAAATAGGAATCCGTGAGTATCTAAGGAACAGTGGCTAGAGCGCTACTTATATACGGAAATCCACAAAATTTACTTTGCATCCTTTCATTCTAAGCTATATGAGTGGATCGCGAAGCTAGCAGACAGTCAGGGAAGGTGTAGGCTTGACAAACCAATCGTGTGGACTTCGAAACTAGTGCGTAGACTAGAAGCATTAGTAGATAAGATCGCGTGAGCTGTGGACCATTACTCGATCAGATTATAGGAGGATTTATCACTAAGTTCGCGGTAGATACGACTGTCAGCTACAGTGAGGCAGAACAACGCTTCCTCAAAGGGCACGAGGTAAGTATATTAAATCTTTGAATACCTGGATTAAGATGTTATTGTGTGAAAAGCAGGTCATGCAAATAAATTAATGTTTGGGACTACACAAAGTGGGAAGATATATAGAAACGGAAGTAGTGAAGAGTTAGAAACTAGTCCCTTAATTTCACCCTTGCGGGAAAGCGAGGAAGAGCTCGCGAAAGTTTCTCTGAGGAGCTTGGTCAGTTTGATAAGGTAGCGAATTCCATGCTTACCACCTCCACCCGTCTCACCCTCTTCACCTTCATCTCCACCCACCCCACCTTCACCACCACCACAGTTTAGTATGGCGAGTGTGATCAAATTGCCGGTATTCAGAGGAGTAGGGAATGAAGATTCGGACCAATTCTGGTTCATTGTAAGGGCGGTATGGGAAGCACAAGGAGTCATGGATGAAAATATAAAGAAGGCTATGCTGGTAAGCGTGTTGCAAGATCGTGCATTAACACGGTACATTAAGCATTCTAATGACCATCCAAACGTGGAATCGTAGAAATCCAGGCTGCGCTAAACATGGAATTTAGCAGGCAAAAGTCAGAGACATAATCAATTATCGGGTTTAAGGAGATCGTGATGCTCCTAGGCGAGACCACCTAGGATCTGGACCAGACGCTAAAGAGTATGATTCGTGAAGCCAACATGACTTTGACGGATGGACAACACCACGCCTAGTTTGTAGCATCATTAACACCACATTTAAGGACGACGTTGTCACAAAAAAAGCTTTCCACCCAGGCCGAAGCCTTGGAGATGGCAATGAGATTGCATGAGATCCCTATACAAGATCCTAGTCTGGGAGTCCAACAAATCCACACGCAACTGCAAAATCTGTGTCTGGAAATGCAGAGTTTGAAACAAAACAGGACACCTCGGCTAGAGGTGCATGAGGAGGTATGGTGCATAAAATGCAAAGGCTAGGGGCAAGACAAAGACCATTGTCCAGTATTCATGAATTACTTGGCAGGAGGAGGGCTAATGCCGTTAAGACCTGAGACACAAGTAGGACCAAGCGCAACGTGTGCACTATGGTGCACGATCTATCAGATAGCGGGAAACACACTACAGATAATTGTCATCTATTGCAGAAGTATACGCAGATGTCCCAGCAATTGTTTTGTAATTTCTGCAGGTCGGTAGGCCATGATGAACGCACCTGTAGAAGCTACGAACTAATGATGAATCAGACTCCTTCCTAAGGGTACATATCGAAACACGAGCCCTCTCCCCAAATGCAGGAATGGCACGCGCTGGATTTCAGGGGCGCGAACTAGGTCGAGGAGGAATGGGACTAGGAAGGGGTCGTGGACAACTAATTTTTTACAATTGCGGAGGGCCAGGACACTATGCCCGCGATTGTACAAATCCAACGAGGATATCATGTTTGTACTGTACTCAGTTTGATCATGAGGCAGAAGACTGCCAAACTTTGATAGTGAGGCTGTGCGAAAAAGGGGTACTCCAGCCTCCTTCGATTCAGAATTTCCAAATGATGAGGTCTGAGCCGCGCGAAGAAGACCCAAATGTAAACATAGTGCTCAAAAGCGATGTCACCATTGGAGATGATAAAGGGAAGCAACCAGAAGAAAGCGTGTTCGCAAGGCTCCTGCAAAGGAACTTGAATTTGATTTAGAACGCGTGAAGGAGACATTCATGGAAGCTAAGAAGAGCTTCACGGAGGCCTCCACTTCAGGTAGTAAGGATCAAGTAGAACTAGGGATGGATCCTTCAATGCTCACTACCTTTCTAGACATGCATGAAACTGTTGTGCTACAATAAGGCAGTAAAAGGACTACAGGAACTTACCACTAGGTGCGCGGGTTCATGAGAACCGTGTGTGGTCCAGAAACTTGGAAAGCATGCATTGTGCACAGGAAGGGTAATGCAGTTGACTAGGCAAATTGTAAAGTATGAAATGGATAAGGTAATCCTGGATCTTGGGTCGG
This sequence comes from Pinus tabuliformis, assembly GCA_031772625.1. Taxonomy (NCBI): domain Eukaryota; kingdom Viridiplantae; phylum Streptophyta; class Pinopsida; order Pinales; family Pinaceae; genus Pinus; species Pinus tabuliformis. The sequence goes on along the minus strand of CM062817.1, from coordinate 720,795,788 downwards.
ATGCGAATGTACTGCCAAAACAAACATGGGATGCATGGGCAGACCCACACTACAATGGTCTCCTATTCAATTATGAATGGCGAACCAGCAGAAGATCCTCCCCATGGGAAGATTGTAAGGGGTAATGGTGGATTTCGAAGGTGCGAGAGCATTGGCGGGTTTCGAAGTGATAGAGATTGTCAATGAAAACAATCCCTATCTCGCGCTACTAGGAATAGACTAGGCCACCGATATGAACAGAGTCATAAATTTGAAGAAGCGCAAAATGATTTTTTTGAAAAAAAGTCATTACGCATAGTAGTACTGCTAGATCCAGCCGAAGGAGTGTGATACACTGAACCGGTGCTCGACGATGATAGTAATGACAACCTCGATTGTATCTACAAGATAACCACACAAGAACAGGACTGGGCGAACCCCACTGCAGATGGTAGGATTTCGTGGGGGCCTGAAAGTTCCTGCACTTTGGATTTGGACGAAGAGATAGAGCGATGGCAGAATCGGCTGCACAAAGTAACCACGCTTAATTGCAACATGATGGTTAGAGCACTACGCTGCGTGAAAACAGAGGTAAGGGGTCTGCCTAGGTATGACAGGTTGATAGCAGTGGATGAATTCCTAGACAAATTTGAAAGCGCATTGCCAGAACAGCAGCGGTTCGATGCTCTGAAATGGGCACTGCATGCGATGCCCACAAGGTGGTGGGGTACACATCAGGGAAGTTTTGAGGACTGGCGCGGATGCAAGAGGATGATGTGCCTACGATTTGGAAAACCCCAACTAGGGATGAGAGTCGGTTACGAGGGGCAAAGGAACTTGTACGCCCACCTTTCTTGATGGGTATAGACATGTGACATGCAGCCCGCACAAGCGCACACCACTCCCAGAATAGAGAATCAGAACAAAATGCAGCAGCAGGAAAGGCGAAGCGCGCCAAGGATTATCCACGGAAAAGTATTCGACAGGGTGTACGAAGTGCTAAACAGGGTTCACCAGGTGAGATGCACTGACTGGGACCTACGCGTACCAGCAGTTCGATGGGCCTATGTGACCATATGCAAAACCTTGAGGTAAGGGGTCTGCCTAGGTATGACAGGTTGATAGCAGTGGATGAATTCCTAGACAAATTTGAAAGCGCATTGCCAGAACAGCAGCGGTTCGATGCTCTGAAATGGGCACTGCATGCGATGCCCACAAGGTGGTGGGGTACACATCAGGGAAGTTTTGAGGACTGGCGCGGATGCAAGAGGATGATGTGCCTACGATTTGGAAAACCCCAACTAGGGATGAGAGTCGGTTACGAGGGGCAAAGGAACTTGTACGCCCACCTTTCTTGATGGGTATAGACATGTGACATGCAGCCCGCACAAGCGCACACCACTCCCAGAATAGAGAATCAGAACAAAATGCAGCAGCAGGAAAGGCGAAGCGCGCCAAGGATTATCCACGGAAAAGTATTCGACAGGGTGTACGAAGTGCTAAACAGGGTTCACCAGGTGAGATGCACTGACTGGGACCTACGCGTACCAGCAGTTCGATGGGCCTATGTGACCATATGCAAAACCTTGACCGCGAAAACAATTCAAAGGAGGCAGACTGAAGTACGGACTGTAATCTCCGAGGAGCATGCAAAGATGGATCCACACGAAATAGCCCACATAGGTGTTACAGTGCGTGAAGTCCGGGATGAGGAAATCACATAGCTACGTGAAGCAGAACACATAAAAATTCAGGAAGCCATTTGGCAAGGGAACCTTAGACTTCACGAACTGGAAAAGAACCAGGTATGGCTAAGAAAGAAAAGCATTTTGATGGAGACAGAGGTCAAGAGGTTGGAAAACGTGATCAAGGGAGAATGTCTCGTCGATAAACCTAGGATGGCAAGACAAGGTGCAAGTGATCATACCAATGAATTAGAAGACTATCGCCGAGAATTAATTAGTTTGTTTCCGTGGCCACGATTGTATATCACCAAACGTAGTAACTAGGGGAGCACACTACAAACAGTAGAGCGCGTGATGCCTATCACCACGATGACAGATGAGGATTTTCCGTAGACTATACTAGAGGGTGAGATGGAGCCTCGCACAGGTGGTGCGACCACATGACTAGCCGTAAGAAGAATAGTCTTAGCACTCCGGGTAGCTGAAAGGGAGAGCAGGACTATAAATTATCCTGCCTGGAAGCTGTGCGCTCTGACAGGTGCGTGCAGGAACAACCTGTCACAAGGTTTGTGCCTGTGCATGGAGGGATGTGATGCTGCGCAGGTGGGCTGGGAAGTGACCATTGGTGTCACTGTTCATGACAGAATGTCTGATTTGAGGCCAAATGGAGTGGGCGGTGGGCATTTAAGACAAGAATTATGGGCAAGAAGTCGGAAAATCTACCACCAAGAAAGCATTGATGGCCTGGAATTGGGGGGAACTATCAAATTTGAATTCAAAAGGCGCTATAAAACTGAAAGGGCCAGCTAGTATATAAAACTTGGTCATTTGAGCATTGAGCGGCTAAATAGAGCATAGAGTGTTGAGAGCCGAGCGATAATAGAGCCCTTGAGTTTGCGAGAGATAAAACATTGTGAAGAAATGATGACAGCCACGAAGGATGGGTAGGGAAATGAGAAGGAAACCGCTGGTGAGGCCGTGCAGACCTCCATGGTATAGGATGTCCCGAAGGTGCTGGGGTTGTGATAGAAATCCCAAAATCACCCTGGACACCGAGTTAGAAGAAAGATAAATAGGCAATGGGACCAGTACGCATGTCCCCAAGGAATCTGCGACACAGTAAATTATCAATGGAAGAAAAAGGAAAGGTAGTCACCATTAAAACAGATGAAGAGGAAGAGGACTTGTAGGCTCTGATTGCTGCGGTAGGTGAAGAAGAAGATGTGGAGGAAGACATCCAACCAATGCTCCCCGCAGTGAAATTTCCTGAGTATGTCCCTCTATGGAAAGGGAAAGCAAAAGTACCAAAGGATCTGGATGCAACGAATAGTGCACTCTAGACCCCGATCCTCCTCGATGGAATTACCTTTGAGGGTCCGCTTCTAGGATGCATACCCACACTGAAATTTGAACACTGGGACCTCACGCATAGCGAGAAGTTCCTACACTTAGAAACGACAAACATAATGAAACAGAATATGAAGGGGTCGATGATAACGTTAGCGCCATGAAAATGGTTGCGGTGTGGAAAAGGCTGGGTTGATTCATCTGCTAAGAATACCACATTTCCACCACGCGCCCATCACCATTTTCATCATCATGTAGTTTCTTTGCCTAGTGCATGATGGGTACTTATGGTTGGAGGAGCCTATTCCCATCACGGTAGATCCCATCCAACAAATTTCTCGGCTTCCTTGTAAGGGAAAGGACCCCATGACAATAGTAGGGAAAAGTAGTGACTTGGCTCTCGCAGAGGCCATGAAGAAAAAAATATAATCTCAAGAAGAAAAATAGGGGTTATGCTATCACCAGTATCAAGGATAAAGGGGTGCGTGTAACCACCCAACACCTAGCCAGTAAAGTAATGAGAAAATGTCGTGGCGGTGAAGTACCAGCGCCGGTAGTTGCGCTGGCTGAAAAATGTGCGGAAGGGGTCTAGTTCAACTGGGCTGAGTTCCTCTGCAAAGAGTTTTTGCTCAACTACCAGGAGGCCCAGAACATGGTAAGACCTTCCACTATGCATGGTTTCTCTTATCCATCTTGCTGGTAGCAGGGGAACTGTCGGAGGAAAGCCAGTTCCCAAGCATCGACCGAGACTTACCAGAGGCCGCGAAGTATGCTTCGCTCTGGGCCACCAAGGATGCGAAACGGATTCGCGATACCAAGATTTTCTGGGTGCTCATGGAGGTGAGCATCCGAATGTGGATTAATAAGAGGCCACACCTGTCCCCCACAGTGCACAATAGTTTGCAGAGTTTTGCAGATTTCAAGGCAGACATGCACAATATCTACATCAGAGCATGAAAAGATCCAGCACAGTAGTGGACAAAGTTCCCATTCATAGCCAATGACGATGTGATCTTTACAGTGCTAGAGACATGGCCTCCCGAGTGGTGGACCCCGGATTTGGTAGAGTTGGAGAAGACAACAGCGCAGAAAAGGAAGGACAGAAAAGGGAGGATGCCAAGCTACGCATCACCCAACTAGCAGAGAAAATGCGCAACAAAAAAGCAGTAGCTGAGGTCAGGGTAGCCCACGAAGCGGCACATGCAGCCGGGGAGCAAAAGAAGGCAGCCGAAGCAGCAGCAGCACAGATAGTAGAGGCCGAAATAGTGTAGGCAGAGGAGGGCCAAGCAGTGTCTGTAGGACAGGAGGTAGAGGACACGGACCTTGCAGATGAGAGTGCAGACCCAGGAACCACCTCGACCCAACTCAAATGACCCTGCGTCACAAAAATATCAGGTCCAAGAAAAAAGGTCAAGGCCTCGAAGCTGGCCATCGACCTGATCACCTTAAATGAAGGTGACCTCCATGAGATCAGCAAGACAGTTCGCGATGTCACTAGTGAAGCACTCCAAGAATTTATGACGCAGCAATAGAATGTGTTGGGGGCCCTCAGGATGCAGCTACAGGAGTTAAAGGTGCATTCCCCTCAGGAAGGTATCCTGTCTACCCATGTCACAATGGGCACTTCAACAGTAGAACAGATGCTACGTGCGAGGATGGCCAACACAATAGTGTTGCTAGAAGGAGCGTTGGTATCAGCAGATGCGATGGATCGAATGACGGTTAGCATGATGAAAGGCCTTGGCCTTAATCTACCTACCCTTCCCCGAGAAACGCTCTATCAGCTACAGGATGGAATAACAATAGAGCTGGGTGCCAGGGAGAGTCGCGCGATCCAGGTTCTGAGAGAGTAGAAGATTAATATATAATAGCTTAGCTTGCAATGCGACAAGCTGGTTTCGTAGAACAAATAGTTAGTGTAAACGGTAGATGACGCTTGCAAAAGCGTCCCAAAGTTGGCTATCATAGCAGATCTATCGGTAGAAGTGTGGATTCATAGTTTATCAAGTGGAGTTCGCGATGCTAGAGAAGAGACAACAAAGGTGCCACTGGAGCTGAATCTCCAGATTGTCGAGCTGTGGTTGAAGGCGTAACCTTCCACTCCCCCAGAGGTTAGAGAGTAGCACGCCAGTACTATTGTAGTAGGGATGGAAGAGATTGGAGGTGTAGTGCGTGACTGTACCAACATGTTGGAGCAGGCACTTGAGGTCCTCACGACATTGCAGGAGGACCCCAACATTCAGCAACTGGAGACAGAGGCACGCAAACTCCAGCAACAATATGACAACATCAGAGGGACTACGCAGATAGTAGTCCTTACTCAGCGGCTTGCAAGGATGCAACAATCCAAGGCATTAAAAGAGAAAGTGGATGCGGCGCACCATAAGGAAGCCATTCTCAAAGCACGTGTCCAGCCATGGATTGACGAAGCCTTCACAATCACAGTAGATAATGAAGGAAAGCTCGCACAAATTCAAAGGATGCAATTAGAGATGCAGCGCAGAACACCGGGAATAGAGGGATTAGAAGACAGAATGTAGTAGGTGTAGCAGGCAGCAGCTAGTGCGCTACCGACATTCACGTTGTTCGGGACCAGCTAGAGGGACTTCGTGCCAAGATTGTTGCACCGACAGAGTGACTCGAGGATGAGTCTCGAGGTTTGTGTTGGGGGCCTATTGGGCATGGAATCCCCTGACAACATGTTTTGGGTCACAAAGCCCAAGTTTTGAGTATTATTGTTGTAAATACTCCGCAAATTGCGGGCGCAGAGCGCAAATTGTATGTTAGAGTCATAGGGTTGTCCGCCCTAAGTTTTGAATGTAGTGTCGGCCTACCCATGGTCCGTGAACCATGGGATTGTATAAATGGAGTGAGGCTCTAAGTTGTGAAGATACTAAGGATAGATAGAAAAATGAATGGAGTCTAGAAAATAGCGAGCATAGAGAAAAAGTCTAAGTGCTTTGGGTCATAGTAATAGGAAGAGGCTCTGCAGCTGAATGCGCAGAGGCCTAGTAGAGTCCGCAGCTGAGTGCATGTACTCCTATAGCTGAGTGCACAGGGCAGAGTTGAGTCTATAACTAGGAAAGCATAATAATAAGGAGAAGTTTGATTCTAAATCTTGTGTATCTGTTTTGAGTTATTATATGGTTGATATCTTTTGCAATTATACTTTTTTCTTTATCGTGCGCACTGATATGAATGGTGAACACTTTTAAGTATAAATAAAAACATGCAAATAAGCTAATTGACCAACTAACATCGGGTTAATAATAAGGGATTGGGTGCTAACGTGAATCGAACCCCGAGTAAGGCTACGCGAAGGCAGCAACACAAGCTGCGAGGTACTGATAGGTGCGCGTAGTGATGTGCGTGCAGGGTCAAACCGTGGACCACTGAAAAATCATCAGACATATCTAGGGTGTGGAAACCTAGTTCTAGCACCCTCCCATACTACCTAGGGTGAGACCTCAGTTCGCGCTCCGTGGGCTATTGCTGAGAGGGCCAGTAGTACCGGGATTTGTTTGGCTAAATCACCTCTGAACCTGGGTTAGGCTCCAACAAGCCAACAACAACACCTATACCATAATGCCAACAATCTGCACCATTTTTAGCAACCTAGAACCTTTAGATCCTAGTCCCTTAACATCAGATATTTTTTTCTTCTTTATGTGTCTTTGAGTAGCCTGTTTTCCTTCTTTGTTTCCTGTAGCAGCTACAACCACCCTCCAAAATTTTTTCGTAGCTTCATTTTGGAGCCTCCCTACCAACCATCCTTAGCAGCATCTCTTGCACTATCAAGTACATAGACTTCTTTGGTTTTTCAGTGGATTTCTAGCCTGTGCATGTTAGTTTGCTTCACTCCCCTCATTGGTTTCCATTTGAGACTTAAGCTAGTTGCTAGTTTAGCAGCTCCGTCAAAAAAATTGTGCAATTCTGGAGGGAACCAACCTTCCTTTTAGAAATTGTACAAATCTATTAGGCAACATGCTGGGCTTAGAAATTTCACAATGCATTCAGACAAGATTCCTTGAGAAAATTGTGCAATCTAACCTAGCATTGCAGCTCAGCCCAGAAATTGCGCAATTTTGGGAGCAGTCACTTGCTGACCCTAGAAATTACGCAATCCCTTAGGGACATCCAACCCAGCTCAGCACAAAAACTATGCAAATTTCCATCCCAGGTTCACAGAGGGATTCATGTGCCTTCAGGTTGACAGGTTCCCTCTGGGACTGAGAAAAAATTATTTTCATGCATGGGCTATTTTCCCAAAATAGAAAAGTCATTCCTAGATCTAGGGATCTATTTTTAGTAGCTGGAGGTTACATGCAAAGACCATTTTAGAAACCTCTCACCAAGTGTTTCTTTTTCCTAGATTTGTAGCATGCGCATCATAACATCGATCTTATACCAACTTATGAACCGGGCGCTACAGAGCTCATTCCTCACATTGATCTTATAGCTCTAACATCCCACATCACATCTAGGAGTCTTCAGCACTTTCAACTTAGCTGTTTCAGAGTAAGTCTGCTTTTCATGTCTTGCACTTCATTTCTGTCACTTTTTGTGTTTTGCTTTGTGTAAGTGTTGTCTGCTTGATTTCAATGAGTGCTTCTGTTTTAATGTATGTTAGCTTGTAGAAGCACCATTTCAGTTTTCATTCGCATCTCACTGTTATCGCATGCATGACAATGTTTTGCACTAATGGTCGTCGTTGCAGCGACTCGCTTCACACACATGCATTCTTTCCTATTCTCTGAATCCTACACTTACTATTTGCGCCCATGATCATTCACTCCTTTTTACACTTAGTTTCACCATGCATTTAGACTTCTCATGTTTTTAGTTGCCCATCGGCCGGCCTAGGCTACCTTCGCCTGGACCTTGCCTTGCCCGGCTAGTATTTCACATTTTTGGAAGTGAAGGCTCTGCCTTCCCTCCAGAAATTGCATAAGTTTGGCCTAGCATTGACCTCCAGGATTGCATTGTGCAATTCTAGGAGGCAGTGCCTCACTAGCCCTAGAAACTGCGCAATTAAATTTGCTGGTTTGCATGTCACAACTGACTAAAATTGCGTATTACGTAGTTTCAATCCTCAGTGGGCCAGGTTGGACTATGCATTGCATAGTTCCAACAACCAATCATCCTCCTGACATCCTGGACTGTGCCTTGTGTATTTTTGGCAATCAGTCTCCCAGTCTCCTGGTGAAAATTCTGTAATCTTCACATGCAGTCACACAGGTATGTTGCGTATCAGTCCTCCAGTTTTTTTTGGTTTGTGACTGATAGATTGCTTATCATGAGTGTTGTTATGTCTCTAGGTATCACAAGTGTTCATCTCCTTCTCAGTAGCACAGGTATAATGGTTTCCAAGAGAGCAGAGTCAAAGACACTATTGAGAGCACAACTGGGGATGCAGTCAATTAAGTGTGTATGAACTTGCATATCTATGAAAACATCACGTTGTTCATAGACAAGGATATTAAGATGAAATGGTAGTGGCATCACAACAAGCAACACTATTAGCAACAGCAGAAGGTATCATACCTGTATGCAACAAATGCAAGGGGAAGGTTGTTGACAATGCAAAGGTAGACAAAAGTTGCAAGCTCAAACAGATCCACTTGTGTTGAAAGTAGCTTTGGAGATTGAGGCTATGAGGTGACAGCGTGACTAGAGGATTGCGTGAAGGCATAGATATAGATAGAGGAGTTGCAGGTGTTGAAGCAACAACTCAAGGAAGAATAGGAGTTTCATAGACGAGAGAAGGAATTGCAGTAGGGACATGTACAAAAGGAGGCGCAACATCCACAGACTAATGAAACTACGCCCATACAGGTTATAGACCCGACCTAGCTGCTGGCATGGAGCATACAGGATGAGTAGTGCGATTGATCGCATGCAAGGGTGTTCAGGAGCATGAATGTCATTATGCACACACATGCAATCCCACCCATGGGCACACTCACCGAGGCAAAGAAAAGAAGCAAATCTGACTGGAGTTGCACATGTATTTCGACAAGTTGACTCGCATGGTCACCAGCACACACTTCGAGATCAGCACAGACACTATGCATCAGTATGTTGCTGGTCTAGCTGCACTCAAGATGATGATGCGCATGTTATCAGGTAAGTTGGACATAGGAGCCATATCGATGTACCCGGATGCAACGGAGGCAAGAGTTCGCTTTCAGCAGGATGTCACCATTGTGTGCACGGGCACCATCACAGACAACCAAGCTTGGCATCAGTTTTCCACTGTCACTCATCGGAAGGATGTCGAAGATTTGGTCTTCCCACAACTTCCCGAGTCTTAGTGATGTCTTTCATGGCTTGCTCAAGCCTATTTTGTCTCACATGGGTACATGTGCAGATTGTATGTAACATATTTTAAAGTGGAAGTCCAAGCTTCGATAGTTAAATGTAACAGTCATTCAGTAGGTGAAGAGTCACAAAGGGGAATGTCAAGGGTCACCCCACCATTTGCTATTTATAGAACCTTGTAACTCATTGTAGATGCTTTTGGTCAGCGAAGCTTCCGATAGGAATATCTTAAAGAAATCTTCGAGAGTATTGTAACGAGCCTTGGCTTCTCCACAGTGTAGAACTAGTACATCTCTTTGGAGGAGCCAATGACAATGAATGTAATGTTTCATTATCGAGACTAGTGGTTGGTCATGGTCGTACTATATGATTGCAACTTTCACTTCTTAATATAACAGAGCCAACATGTTTCATGCATATGTTGTTATTTTATTTCAGTTAACTTGTTTACTCTAATGATATATGTATCTGTTTTCTTACGCATGTATGTATAGACTCTTTCTGTATATGTATGTATCAATCTTAATGAAATGTGTTGATTGTTTGACCATCAATTTGGATTGTTGGTTCACCTTCCTTCCATTTTGTGATGCATCTTTGCTAGTGTGTTCCCATCCAAGCTGTGTGTTTACATAGGTTTCCAAGGGGCACACTCACTTCACCTTCCATGTGTTAGAACCATTCATACACCTTCCTTGGCTTGTTGTGCATGTCACACCCTTTCTACCAACAAGGACATCTCACTTGCCTCTGCCTGCAACCGCGGTCAAGGCGATACCATACGACCCACTGCTGGGACTCCTACACCAAATGGTTTGAGGTCTAATTGGGACTTCTTACTGGGGAGATCCCCTGACATGTTTGCGGGTCCAACACCGTCAACATTTTTGGCACTAGAAGGCGGGCCAGATGATAAGTTGTGTCCTCTCATCCAGTTTTGAATCTTTGCACATCTATCATGGATACTGTCACACTCATCCCTCCATGATGTTTTTCACATGTCAAACCTCTCTACATCACGAGGGAGTTTTCTGATCTCTTGTCTGATTTCACGTATGATGGTGAAGGCAAAGTAGCATTGCCTGAGTACATAGAAGAATTCTATGCATTTATTGCAGACGAGTTCTATGCAGAAGAGGCTAGTGTACTGCTTGCATACACACTTTGTGAATCCCCACTACAGTGGTGCTGGAGTTTGCCACCTGGCAACGTGCACTCAATTGAGAAGTTCTGTGATCTCATCGAATCTACTTTCCATCATTTTGATGCAAAAGCTCTTGACAAAAAGCTATTAAAACAACGGAAAAACCCGCAAGAATCGACTATAGAATTTTGGGACCGCTTTTGTGTATTGCAGTTTCAAGCTCTGAAAAGTCAGATGAAATTCCAATATCTCATGGAAAAATTTGAATATTGTCTTACCAAATCTACCAATCCCAAAAATAATTTCAAGATCAAACCTCGCTCAGCATACTTCGGTGATGGAGTTGCATAGTCACAGACAGACACGGTCATTGTCACAAGTGATTGTTCGCCATCCTCTCATCAAACAACTCCACCACCATAGAGTGATGTGGGAGAACATGCACACACATCTGTTCAACTATCACATCCTCCCAACATTACTTCTCTCAATTTTTGTGCAATCTCAGTTGCGAATCCCATGGGTTGTCACATGCATGTCTTACCTCAACCTCCATCTTCGTGTTCTGCTGATCCTCCAGATTGTAATGTCTTGTGTTCTTCCGTTCCAGACTCTACACCTGTTGCAAACGAGGATCAAGCCATCGATGGAGTTGGTGTTTCCCAACTAGCCTGTGTTGTCATTCATGAAGAGTATGACGGGGAATCTGAACATCAACCTGTGGTGAAGTATGTCCCTTTTGTCCGCACACCCTCCATTTTTCCTGGACATCTTTGGTGATTCTACCATCCATGATTTTGCATGTGTATCTCCATCTTCGGTTGCACCCATTGTTGATATTTCATAGAACGCACCGAATGTTAGTCCATCATTCGACAGTGGAGAGGAAAAATCATTCATTGAACATCCACTTGATTCTTCATCTGTTTTTTTGGAAACACAGAGGGTGAACATTCTTGCTTCTCACCTACCCCTTTATGTGATTAATCAAATCATGAGGATGTCGAAAAACATCCTGAATTTTATGATCTTGGTTGTCGTGATCACTCTACTTCTTCATCCAATCATGATGTTGATTCAATCATTGCTACTCTTTCTAAGACATTGGTCTACGATGATCTATCTGTCAATGAAGTCGAAACCTTGTAGATTATCGAGGCACTTCAGCCCGAGCTGATCGTTATGTCAGGACCTTGCTGTCCTGAGGTTGGTTTCACTTCCAATCAAGAAATTGTTCAAACACCCAAGGCTCCTCATCACTCATCTGTATGCATTGAAGATCAATCTCACACACATATTTCGCTTCCTCCACTCAAGTTACATCATCCCATTGCTCATGCATTGGAGGAATCTTACACAACAAGCACACTTGTGCAACATAAGTGGTCTACCTTTCTCACATTTTCTTGCATGTCACAGTCAAGAGAATGTGTACACTTAACATCTGCATGCAATATAGCACAACACCATGGCAAGTCCACAGGGTGCATTTCGTGTGCTTTCACTCACTTCTTTTCTATGGATGCACTTAAACCCAAAGTGCATTTAGCTTCACTGTTATATCTTTCATGTTTTCTGCTTCGCACAACTATATTGTTCGCGAACCATGCCTTCACCAACATGGGCTAACCAATGCGCTCATGGCTACATTGGAAATATCACTTTACATAAGCAGACCCATGCACCATTAGCTTAGGAGTAGGAGTAGTGTTTGCTTTTGATTTGTTTTCTTGCATGCATGTTTTCTTCTTACTTTTTCATGTTTGTTTGTCTTCCTGCTTATTTTCTTACTCACTTCGCTTATGCATTTACTTCCACTTTTGCTTTGTTTTGTTGTTTGTTTGCTTGTTTACATTTGTAGGTTAGTTTCACATGAAACCATGTGCGACCCTTGAAACAAGCTAGGTAAAGTACAATAGGACTTGTTCAGTTATCAATACTTGGTTATCTATCATCCTACCTCTGTATGAAGAACTTGTGTCTTCAATCCATGATACATCAATGGAAAATACGTGATGTTCAAAGTGAACCTTGGTGAAAACACAATGCTTGCGTGATAACTAGTATCACCTACTCAAGTCGATTGTTTTGGGTTAATCCTTGTCAACTCAGTCAAGTAGAGTAAGGTGAGGGGGAAAACCTTAAGAAGCACACCAAAGTTATATAAAAACTACTTCTATAAAGGAACAACCTATTCTTTTCTCAATAAGTCGGGATCCCTCTTCTGCCTCTGAAATGAATAAGTGTTATGCACAGTTACGAAAAATTAAAAATTAAAAAATTAAAATGTCAAAAATTTCGAAAAAAATAAAAATGAATAAGGCGAAAGAAGAGAAAGGCTTCCTTCGCAAAGAGGTGATTCAAGTAACTCAGCCGGGGCACTAACCAGGCTCGCTAGTAGAGGAGCAATGCTTGTGTTCCTACATGACTCCGTCGGGGTACTATCTAGGCTTGTTGGAAACGAAGCAATACCAGAGATGAAACTAAAACTCAGACGACCATAAATCTTATGCACCAATATACCCCTCATTCCCAACCAAAACAACTATGTTGGCCTGGCTTGGAATGTGTGTTGATCGACCAAGATCTTGGCAGATGATACATATTACAATCAAGAAAGTGTGGAAACCAAGATGAACGGAGAACTCAACAATACTTACAGAGGTGTTAGACTTTCTTTTCATGAACAAGGTTGTTAGGACCTCATATTGTCCCTTTTTGACCATACATTTTGACATGATATCATCCTTTTCAACCTATATTTGAAAGTCCTTGTTAGTGTTTTAACCCAATTATCCCAAAGGTATGCAATGATTCTTCTCATCACTATACGTTTAATTATTTAGCATATAATCACGATATCTTCATAGTTAATCTTTAAATTGTTAAGTTGCTGAACAGATGTATAGTCTGCGTTGCTGAAACTGCCTGGAGTTTGCAAGACTATTTTTGTAGTTGTTGAAACAGTAAGAATGACACGCAAATATCGAAGCTGAAACAGTTGAGATTTGCATTCTAAATTTGACAAGTAACAGAGGAACCAGATTGATCACCGAGGAAGCTGTTGCACTGGATGGAATGCCCATAATCTAAAGACAATATTACTATAATAGCATTTGGTTGATTGGAAACTGATTTCCCTATTTTTGTATAATGGGTTAAAATAGAATTTATAATGTAAATCTTTTTTAATAGATGTCTCCTCTTTATAAAGAGGAGACATCTACATTAGAGGGGGAGGAACAGACTGTGGAAAAAGGCTTCGCTGAAGGAACAGGACTAGAATTCTTTTTTTGTAATATGACATATTGATGGATGAATAAAATTTTGTTCTGAACATCTTTTTCTAGTTCTTGTCTCCTGGGGAATCTTGTGAGAAGGACAGGGCCCACCTTCATCACAAGATTCACCCATTTTACTTCTGCAGTGTGTTAAGTGTGTCTTTTATTCATGCTTTGTTAACAGAACTGTTTACTGAGTATCATTTTGCTGAAACTCTATTTTCCTTTTCAATTGATTGTTGCAGTGTTTATTTTATCAACAGTTAATTCATGTGTGTTGCAATTAGATTTACAGAGCAAGGTGGTAGCTTGATAATCAGGAACAGGTGCTGAAGGTTCCCACTCCAGGAATAGGGTCCTGTTCTCTGTTACAACATAGCCAACACTCTCCTATGTAGATTGATTCTCTAGATTTCTTTCTTTTAAGCATTCTTTGGTAACTATCTGCAATAGGTTGTTTTGTTGTAACTCAGAGTGGAACTTCAGTTTGTTTAAGGAAAAGTATGATCAATTTTTACTACAAATTTTGTTTCTTTTAAGATTGAGTACATATAGTACGCAGTTGCCTTTGAAATAACAAGACTTCCTCGGGTTGACAATTTATGTAGCACTTTGTTGTTTAATTCAATAAGAAATTAAAGTGACCAACATTTTGGCGCCGTTGCCGGGGAAGGCAATTATAGATTTTAAAAGCACTGATGATTTTCTTGTAGATATGCAGGATGCATAAGAGGATGAATGAAAACTAATCCTACAGGTGGCAAGGGCAAAGGAAGATGAGGAAGAAAAACTTTCATCGATGAGATTATTTCAAAAGTTGAGACATCCCAGAGGCTAAGCTCTCGGAGGCCACAGACTCAACACTCTCTCCAAACAGACTACCAAACAGCGGAAGTAGTGGGACCTGAAAGGGTTGTAGAAACAGTGGAACATACCGAGGAACCAGTGGAGGAAATTGAAGAACCAATAGAAGATATTGAACTTTAAGAACCAATAGAGGATATTGAAGTTGAGGAACTAGTTCAGGACATTGAGAGTCCAACAAAAAACACTGAAGACCGGGAAAGTGCAACAAGAAAGCAACCAATGGATGGAAACAATGTAGGAATCTTTGGTGGAGGACGTAGAGGCGAAGGAAGAGGCGATAATTCTCTCTCCACCTTGGAATTCCCTATTGAGGAACTTCCCAGAGGTACAACTCCTATGAAGAATATTCCACTCTCAACCCTACCTAACTTCCATGGTTTATCCTCTGAAGACCCTAATGAGTTTCTTTTCGAGTTTGATATATTGTGTATGAGTTATGATTATGTTAATAATGCTCAAAAATTAAATTTGTTTCCAACAACATTAAAATGAAATGCACTAAGATGGTTTATGAGATTGGGAGGTCATGTGATCACAACATGGTATCAGATGAAGGAGAAATTTCTGGCCAAATACCAATACTATTGCCAGACTAGAGAAAAAAGGGAGGAATTATTCAAGATGGTTTAGAAGGAGGATGAAAATCTGGAGGAATTTGTGGAAAGACTCCAGTATAGTCTGCAGAGATCTGAGCACCCTGATGTAAGTAAAGATATTCTTAAAACAATATTATTGAAAGGGGTAAGGGATGATTGTTTAGATATGTTAAATATGCTTTGTAAAGGGGATATATCTAAATAATCGTATGATGAAATCGTTAACCTTTTGCAACAGGTGTTCAAGAGGAGTTGCAAATAAATCAAAGAGCAGGGATAGTACTTATTCAAGGGTCCAGAAATCAGCCAGTGGAGGAGCAACAAGAGCTAAAATAGGTAATCTACTTGAGGAATTTAAAACTGAAATGTTAAGTTCTTTTGCTTCACAGATTGATACCTTGCAGGTTAAGAAGAAACAAGTAGAGGCAAAAGCTGCCTTGGCCATTTTCTGCCCTAAATGCAGAGAAAAACACCCACTAAGGGAATGCCCACTAGACAAGGTACCAATCTGCACTATTTTTGAGAAGGACCATGAAACTCAACAATGCCACTCTTTACCAGGGATAAAGGCAGCGTTACAACCAACTGAGGAGGAAGCAGAAGTAGTTTATCTACTGACACAAAGGAGGCAATGACAACTATGAGGACAAGGTATGAACTCTGGTATGCCATTTAATCATTGGAATAATTATCCTTCTTTTAATCAAGAAAATTACCCACCCTTTAACCAAATGCAATACCCACCCTTTAATCAAATGAATTTCCCACCCATGCAGCAAAAAAACCCTCCCTTTGTAGACCCTGCAATGTGGACTCCCTAGCTTCTACAACAATCCCATTTTAACCAATGGAACCCAAACTGGAGAGCTCAACAAACTCCATTCACAAACCAATTTCCTCAGTTCCAGCAACAACTTTCTCTCCCGTCAGTTACCCCACCGAATAATCAGACCATGAAGCCTCAGCTACCTGTACAACCAAACCCTAACCCTAATAATAATAATACAGTTGTGCAAGTCATCGACGTTCAGAACCTACCTACATCTCCTGTGCAATGTAATGATATTCATTTACGATTCGGGAGAATAGTTGAGCTGATCATTGACGATATTACCTCTTCTGACTCTGATAAGGAAGAGACAGAAAAGAATAATTTACCGAATAAGGGTGCTGAAACAGTCAAGCCATCCTCTAATAAAACTGCTGAAATAGTAGAGCCACCATTCCCGGAACGTCTAGCTCTTGCTAAGACACTTGAGCCGCCTGTTTTTAATCTTCTAGGGGAACTGCAGAATCTTTACATTAAAATTCCACTTTTACAAGCACTCAGAGATGTGCCAATCTATGCCAGAACCGTCAGAGACATTTGCATCAAGAAACCTGGTAGGAAGGCTAAAGATCCCCTTACAGTTCATGTGATGGGTGATCTAGCTGCTTTAATGTCAGGAAAAGTTCCTCATGTAAAATATGGTGATCCTAGTCACCCTACGGTCACAGTAGAGGTAGGAAAAACTATTGTTTCACAAGTTCTAGTAGACCTAGGTGCTACTATAAATATTATGACCCTTGAAACTGCATAGCTATTACAATTGAAAAATGTAATTAGAGAGACACCAACTATCCTGGAATTAGTTGATCGTTCCACAATCAAACCAAAGGGGGTCATTGAAGACCTGATCATTTCAGTTGAATCTTGGAATTACCCAGCTGACTTTGTTGTATTACAGACTAAAGCAAAGTTGGGGGGGCATCCTCTTATTTTGGGGAGACCCTGGCTGGCTACAGCAGATGCTTTCATTAGCTGTAGATTAGGCTCAATGACAATAATTCCTTTCAGAAGTAATTAAAGTGACCAACAAAGGTCCATTCAGAGAGCTAGAGTTCTACCAGTGTGTCGCCAAGTATTGTAGCGGCTACAACCACCCTCCAAAATTTAACTGTAGCTTCATTTTGGAGCCTCCCTACCAACCATCCTTAGCAGCATGTATTGCACTGTCAAGCACATAGGCTTCATTGGTTTTTTAGTGGCTTTCCAGCCTGTGCATGTCAGTTTTCTTCACTCCCCTCACAGGCTGCCATTCCAGACTTAAGCTAGTTGCTGGTTGAGCAGCTCCCTCAGAAAATTGCGCAATTCTGGAGGGATATAGCCTTCCCTTCAAAAATTGCGCAAATATGTTGGGCAACCTATTGGGCTCAGAAATTGCGCAATGCAGTCATACAGGTTTGCTTGAGAAAATTAAGCAATCTGACCCAGCACTGTAGCTCAGCCCAAAAATTGCGCAATTCTGGGAGCTGTCACCTGCTGACCCTAGAAATTGCGTAATCCCTCAGGGACAGCCAGCCAACTTAACCCAGAAACTACACAAATTTCCATCCCAGGCTCGCTGACCGATGCATGTGCCTTCAGGTTGACCGAGTCCCTCCGCGACCGAGCAAAATTGATTTGCATGAATGGGTTGTTTTCGTGAAATTGTAAAAGGTAGCATGCAAAAGGCATTCCTACATCTCAGTATCTATTTTTAGCAGCTAGAGGTTACATGCAAAGATCATTTTAGAAGCCTCTCACCTAGTGTCGCTTTTTCCTAGATTTGTGCCATGCTTGTCATAACCTCGATCTTATCAAAACTTATTAACAGGACGCTACAAAGCTCATTCCTCACATCGATCTTATAGCTTTGACATCCCACATTGCATCCAGGAGTCTTCGACACTTTCATCTTAGTTGTTTCAGGGTAAGTCTGCTTTTCATGTCTTGTGTTGCATTTCTGTTGCTTTTTGTGTTTTGCTTTGTGTAAGTACTGTCTTCTTGATTTCAATGAGCACTTGCTATCGTTTTAATCTATGTTAGTTTGTAGAAGCACTGTTTCAGTTTTCATTAGCATTTCCCTGCTGTCACATGCATGACACTGTTTTGCACCGACGGTCACTATTGTGGCGAATCACTTCACTCACATGCATGCTTCCCCGTTCTCTGAATCCTTCACTTACTGTTTGCATGCATGATAATTCACTCTTGTTTACACTTAGTTTCACCATGCATTCAGACTTTTCATGTTTTCAGTCGCCCATTGACAGGCCGAGGCTACCTTGGGCCAGACCTTGCCTTGCCTGGCTAGCATTTCTGGAAGTGAAGGATTTGCCTTCCCTCCAGAAATTACACAAGTCTAGCCCAACACTAACCTCCAGGATTGCATTGCGCAATTCTGGGAGGCAATGCCTTGTTGGCCCTAGAAACTGCACAATGCAGTTCGTTGATTTTCAGGTCACTGCTGATTGAAATCACACATTGCATAGTTTCAATCCTCAGCAGGTCAGGTTGGACTATGCATTGCATATTTCCAGCAGTTAGTCATCCTCTCGGCAGCCCGAATTATGCCTTGTGCAATTTTAGCAGTCAGTCTCCCAACCTCCTAGTGAAAATTGCACAATCTTCACAGACAGTCACACATGTATGTTGCATGTGTCTCCAGGTATCACAGGTGTTCGTCTACCTCTCAACAACATAGGTACAATGGTTTCCAGGAGATCAGAGTCAAAGACACCATTATGAGCGCAACTAGGGATGCAGTCGATCAAGTGCCTATGAACTTGCCTATCTATGAAGACATCAAGTTGTTCATAGACAAGGATATTGAGATGAAATGACAGTGGCACCACAACAAATATCACTATTGGCAGCAGCAGAAGGTAGTAGACCTGTATGCAAAAAATTCAAGAGGAAAGTTGTTGACAGCGCAAAGGCGAAGGAAAGTTGCAAGTTCAAGCATATCCACTTGTGATGAAAGTAGCTGTGGAGATTGAGGCTATGAGATGACAACGTGACAAGAGGATTGCGTGAAGGTAGAAAGATATATAGAGAAGGAGTTGCAGGTGTTGAAGTAGAAAATCAAGGAAGAACATGAGATGCACAGATGAGAGAAGGAGTTGTAGCAGGTATAGGTACAACAAGAGGCGCAACATCCATATACTAATGAAACTGCACCCATATAGGTTATAGACACGGCCCAGCAGCCGGCACAGCAAAGACAGGATGAGCAGTGCCATCTATCGCATGCAAGCGTGTTCAGGAGCATGAAAGTCATTATGCACACACATGTGATCCCACTCGTGGGCACACTCACCAAGGCAAAGACAAGAAGCAAGTCCGATTGCAACTAAACATGTATTTCGAGAAGTTGATGCGTAAGGTCACCAACACACACTTGGAGATTAGCACAGACACTATGCATCAATATGTTGTTGGTCTAGTTGCACTCAAGACGATGATGTGCATGTTATCAGACAAGTTGGATAGAGGAGCCATATCGGTATAACCAGATGCAATGGAGGCAAGAGTTCACTTTCAGCCAGATGTTACCATTGAGCAGACGGACACCATCACGGATGACCAAGCTTGGCATTAGTTTGCCACCGTCGATCATCGCAAGGATGTTGAAGAGTTGGGCTTCCCACAACTGTCTGAGTCTTAGTGATGTTTTGCATGGCTTGCTAAAGCCTATTTTGTCTCACACGGGTACATATGCAGATTGTATGTAACATATTTTAAATTGGAAGTCCAAGCATCGATAGTTTAATGTAATAGGCATGTAGTAGGTGAAGAGTCATGAGGGTAAGTGAAGAGTCACAAAGGGGAATGTCAAGGGTCACATCACCCTTTGCTATTTATAGAACCTCATAACTCATTGTATAGGATTTTGGTCAGCCAAGCTTCCAATAAGAGTATCT
Source organism: Pinus tabuliformis (assembly GCA_031772625.1). Classification (NCBI taxonomy): domain Eukaryota; kingdom Viridiplantae; phylum Streptophyta; class Pinopsida; order Pinales; family Pinaceae; genus Pinus; species Pinus tabuliformis. The sequence continues at coordinate 720,775,843 of CM062817.1, read as the reverse complement.
TAGAGAAAGCTTGTAGAGTATTGTAATGAGCCTTGGCTTCTCCACAATGTAGAGCTAGTACATTTCTTTGGAGGAGCATGCGGAAATGACAATAACGTTCCATTATCGGGATTAGTGGTTGGTCATGGTTGTAATGTATGATTGGAACTTTCACTTCTTAATATAACAGAGCCATCATGTTTCATGCATATGTTGTTATTGTATTTCAGTTAACTTGTTTAGTCTAATGATATATGTATATGTTTACTTACGCATGTATGTATATACTCTTTCTGTATATGTATGTATGAATCTTACTAAAATCTGTTATTGGTTTAACCATCACTTTGGATTGTTGGTTCACCTTCCTTCCAGTTTGTGATGCATCTTTTCTCATGTGTTCCCTTCCAAATTGCATGTTTATAAAGGTTTCCAAGGGGAAAATTCTTTTCACCTTCCGTGTGTTACAACCATTCATACACCTTCCTTGGCTTATGGCGCATGTCACACCCTTGCTACCAACAAGGACATTTCACTTGCCTCTGTGCACAACCATAGTCATCGTGTGAGAAGTTCTCCGCAAGGCTACCTAACTAGTGATAGGGAATTCCATGCGATGGTTGACTACCAAGAAGCTCAAGACTCAACCACCCCCGTGGGACAAAGGTAACCGTAGTGACCAATCTTAGGAAAACACCTTATAGGACTCATTTTAGGAAGCAGTTAGTCCTCTACCCCACTTTTCTCTGGACAACTCTGCTTGCGGGGATGAGATTCTATCAAGTAAGAAGTTCTTTGGAAGGCCATATGAAATAATAGATTTAGGATTGTTTGAGGATTCAGATCACCTATAGGCTAGAGGTCTTTTTTATTTGATAGGACATGTTTTCTTGCATTAGAGTAACATCATTAAAATAGTTAGTTTACAGTTGCCACCACTGCACTAGGTGTTTTCTTTTTGTTTGTTGCTCTTTTCTTCCTATCATTATCACTTAGTCTAGACATCATAGTGCCTCCACAGTGTTTGTCACGTAGAATTCGAGGGATTCACCCTTAGCTCCCGTTAGGCCATATCACTCCTCCTCGTCGGGAGCAAGTTCATCCTCCCAGTCCTCCATTTTGATTCAGATTCTGTTGATTCATCCTTTGATTTCGCGTCACCTCATCTTCATATAGCCATCATGTCAGGCACCAATGTAGGTGCAGGAACCCATGGTGGTAACCCAGGTGCCAACCAGCGTACCCCATTAGCGGAACCTCAACCGGTGTCATCACTTTGACTCCCTTACTTCCTTTTGTCGCTAGTCTAAGTCTCCCATATTTTAATCAGCTTATCAATGATCCTCTTCTCCATAATCCCACATGGCCAGCAATGCCTACAAAAATCCCCTCAGGCATTCTGAAGTTTGAGGGTAATCCTGGAGAAGACCCAACCAATCATGTTCGCTCCTTTCATATGTGGTGTTCATCCAATATATTACCAATGACTCCATTCGTCTTCAGTTGTTCCAACACACACTCTATTGTCACTTCCATAAGACAACCTCATATTGCTTACAAGACCAATGCCTGGAACATCTAGATTTTGTGTGTCTCATATGATTCTTGGGAAACTAGGGGCATCACACACACACACAAAATATATATATATAATAAACATCATGGGTTGGTTCATTCATCTAAAGGTGTAAGCAATGTATTTCTGGTACTTCTTCACATATACAACTCACAGAAATATATGTATAAAATAGTGGAGGTTGAGTAATTCAAGGGCCAACAGTTTAATAAGATTTGGTAGATAAATGAGAGAGGATAAGGAGATAGAGTAACTCATCACATAGAGATTGAAGAGTTAGGAATTCTACACTTATCGCATAGAGCTTGAAGCCTCTAGAATTATACACTTATCTAAGTTAAAGGTAGACATAATGGATGGGTGTGATGATTCATGGAGTACAATTTTAAATGTATGATATCAAAGGTCCATACAAGCACATGCATTAACGAGTCAATACAAATGAATCTGTAAGAACATGTGAAACATTTCTAAAAGCTACAATTACATGAATTCAGAGAGGAAACATGAACATAATGCAATTTAATAGAGGGATAACATACTATAGTACTCGAAGGAGGAATCACCAACATTTTCTTAATATTCTGAAAGATGCATATCATAAAGTCATACAGTCTTTGAAAATAATATGTAGTTCTTTCTTTAGGATTCTGAACCTGTGTGAAGTTTTGCTTCCCACTATTTATCTGGAGAGGGGAGAATTAAACAGTAATTACAACAAAATAACTCTATCAAGTCTCAGCTGTCAGGTCAACTAGCTGTCTCAGCCTGGGATGGATCTGTGGCCCAAAATGACTACAAGAGATTAATTGCTTCATTAAACGAAGACACATTACAGGATAACAAAACAAGTCAGCGATCAGATGAAAATGCCAACAAAATATCTCCATGCCCATCCATGTGATCACTTTTTCTTCAGGTTGTTGCTTGCCCATGGTCTAGCCACCTATGTCACTCATTCGATTCTCATCGCTTCTGCCTTTACTGCTCGGATTGTCCGTTCTTCAAACTGGGAGCAGTCAACTATCAATTTAACCGCATGGTACAAAAGTAGAGGACACATGGGCGGCACTTCATTTGCCCTCTGCATGGAGCACCATGTTGGATCATCAAGTACTCCCAAGCATCCATGTATTCATTTAATTTGTATTTTGTTTGATGATCGTGCTTTTGGGTATACACTGAAAAAACGTCACCGTCCCACTAAGCGGAAGAAAAATAGACGTTTTAATGTTCGTTGATCCGGGCCGATTCAATCTGGGTCGTTGATCTAGGCTTGTTGGAATCACAATCACAATATAGGAGAGGGCCTTTTTACCATATTTCATAGTGCTTACCGATTGTATGGACGCGAAACTTCAATAAAGCATGATACATAAAATATCGCATTTGGAACCAGGATTCACATATCACCATTAGAAAGGGAAAATGGGCTTTAACACTAATTTATGGTGATTTTTGATGTTCTGCATGTGATAGTTTATAGAATGTATCACACAAAATATGACATCCGGGAGGGTTCTCACACATCAAAATTGCAAGTTGGAAGGGACTTTGGCAAAGGAGGGAATTTGACTTGTGTGATCCTCAATTGTGATATCGTAATCGGCGAGGGAAGGAATTATCGTAATTAGCAAAAAAAACTTTATCACAATTGGCAAGCGGAGGAAATATCGCATTCAGTGAGGCTGAGGAGGGACTTACTATATGATAATCAACGGGAAACTTTACGATATGCAATATCGGTGGAGGGGAGATTTTATCACAGTTGACGAGAAGGAGTGGTGACGGGACTTGGATATGTATCACAAAAAGGGAAGGGGCCGATAGCGATTATGGTTTGTCTTGACGTTTAAAAAGGGTTTTGGCATGATTTCTAAATGTTTTAAAACATTTCAAAGGGGAATGGGAAACACGACTAGAGTTGGATATACAAAGGGATTTTGGCTAGAGTTAAAAATGGTTCAATGCGGCTAAAGTTTAAAAAGCAAAGGAAGAAAAATGGGTTTGTGAAAGAAATGGTTTTAAGAGAATATGGAAATTTCTCCCAAACAATTTAAGTTGGACCTATTCTTCCTCCATGGATAACATATGGCTTGGAGGTTAGCTCCAAACATCTCTATTCTTTTGCCCTCTTTGTACAAATGGAACTCTCTTTTTAGAAGGTGACAACATTGACTCCACCTAGGGATGGTGTATTGGATTGCAATGCGTCGAGAACATGCAGACTGTGAACTTCTCTTTTGGGCATGGAGTCTTTTCTAAACAAATGATAATTTTGTGAAAGTTGAATTTTCAAGAGAAACTAGAAATTTCATATAATAATTACAATACAAACACCGATATTTACAATGGGTGCAAGATAGGTACCTCTAATTTTGGAAATAAAGTTTGAGGAACTGACCATTTACTAGTAGCTTCAATGATTCACCATCCATATTTTCGAGAAGGTATGTATTATTTCCTTTCTCTTCTAAAATTTTAAAAGGGTCGAACCAAAGTGGATTTCATTTTCCATGTTTTCCTTTTTCTTCCTGTCGGATGTCCCATCGGAGAACTAAATCTTTTGGTTGAAGAGGTCAATCCTTGGCCTTCTTTTAAAACATGGATTTCATCTTTTGTTTGTAATTTTCCAATTTAGCCCCCACATGTTCTCTGTTTTCATGAAGTTCAACTCATTGGTTTATCCTTCGTGTCAAATCACTTGGCTCTTCCTCAACTTCTTGCAGTAACTTTTCCACTAGCATTGCCAATTGGATTGGGAAGATTGCAACCTTTCCATACACTAGCTCAAAAGGTGATTTTCTAGTGGATCGTTTAGGAGTCACTCGGTTGGCCCAGAGGGAAAACTTCAATTGGGTATCCCAGTTCCTCTGATTCTGGGTGATGGTCCTTTTTTAGCACTCTCACCATAGTTTTGTTTAAGGACTCAGCTAAGACATTACCTTGAGGATAGTAAGTAGTGGAGTGTCCGATGATGTTATTGAATTTCTGGCAAAAGCTCATGAATTTTGCAGATTTAAAGACTTGAGCATTCTCAGTGATAATTTTGATAGGACAACCAAAGTGAGATGATATGTTCTCCTCCATAAACTTGATTACCATTGAGTCTGTGGCATTCTTGGCTGGGATGGCCTCTATCGACTTAGCGGAATAATATGTGGCCGTTAATATCCAGTTGTGTTGGCCACTCGAAGGTGGGTTTATTTCTCCTATGAATTCTAGTCCCCACTGTCTGAAGGGTTCTACCACATGCACTGGAATCACGGGGAGAGGAGAATGTTTTTGTCTCTCAGAAAACACTTGGCACTTCTGACATGACCTAACCTGGGAATGAACATTTCCAAACAATGTAGGCCTGTATAATCCTGCCTAGAGGATTTTTTGTTTTGTGGTGTTCTAGCTATAATGACCTCCACAAACTCCTCCATGAAATTTCTTAATCACTTTATGCGTTTTTCCTTCTACCAAACATAACAGCAAAACTCCCACTGGGTCCTTCAGTAGAGTTGACCATTGGATATGATATACTTTTGATCTTGCAGTCTCAGAGTTCTGTATTTGGATTTATCCAGTCCTAGTGGGCAGCTCAGGAATAAGAGATAATGGATGATATTCTTATACCAGGGTGATCCCTCATATTTAGCATAGATATTTTTCTCTGATGTTTTAATCCAATTATGCTAAACCTTTGTTCTTCCTTCCTTTGTTATCAGATTTATCCCTAAAGCGTGGGAATTAGATTCTGATAAAACCTTGGCGAACCCATGGCCTTTTATGAGCTTAGTAGGCTTTATGTCTAATTCATATTCCTATATCTTTTCTATCCACCTACTCTTTTTTCCTTCACTATCTCCTTGCACAACGATGTCCTTGACCATTGTCGTTGAGACAAATGTTGTGATTTCTGATTGTAGCACATACATTTGAAATGACTTCAAAGCCTTGATTAGTGCACAGGCTTGTTTCTCCAAGATGTTATATTTCATCTCAGCGTCCCACATGACTTGGCTGAAGAAGATGATGGGTTTTTCATAACCATGTTTATTCTTCTATAGCAGAATTGTGGCAATAGTATGCAGAGAAGAAAAAGGAAAGATATATAAAGGCATTGAGTAGTCAGGGCTGACTAGTACTGGGGCTTCAGCCAAAGCTTCTTTAATTATAATAAAATAATCTCATGGGGTAGGGCTCCACTTGACTTCATTTTCCTTTTTTATCATATCTATAATACCCTTTACTATTTCTACAAAGTTGGGTATGAACCTCCTCAAGAAATTGATTCTCCCAAAAAAGGCTTGGACCTCTTTCTTATTTTTGGGTAAAGGAATATGACTAATAGATTTGAATTGCTTAGGATCGATTTTCACTCCTTCTTGCACTAATATGTGTCCTAGTAGCTTCCCCTCACTCAATGTGAATTGATATTTCTTGGGATTCAAGGAAAGACCATACCTCCTGCATTTATCAAAGGTGAGCTTCAAGTGGAGGATGTGTTCTTCGTCGATCTTAGAGAAGATTGTGATATCATCGAAATATACCATTACGAACTTGTCTTTATCCCCTAAAAAATCTATATCCATATCTCTTTGAAACGTGGCCCATGCATTAATAAGACTGAAAGGCATGCAAGCATATATGAATGTTCCCCACGAGGTGGTGAAAGCAGTCTTCTTCTGATCATCAGGGTGGACTGTCACTTGGTTGTAACTAGAGAACCCATCCATCATGGACATTCTAACTGACCCAACCACCTTCTACAAGATGTAATCCATCTTAGGCAGCGGGTAGTTGTATTTCAACAATGCCCTATTAAGGTTCCAAAAATCTACACTTAGCCTTATTTATCCATTATTTTTCTGAACTAGGACTAAGTTTTCCACTCACTCTGAATACCTTAAAGGCACTATGATTTTAGCCTATAGTAGTTTCCTCACTTCTTTTTCAATGGAGGGAAGTAAGAGTGGATTAATCTGTCTGATCTTCTGCTTGCATGGTTTTATTCGACCCTTTAAAGGAATCTTATGATGTATGATGTTAGTATCAAATGCTTTTAAGTCCTCATAAGACCGAGAAAAAACATCCTTATAGGTTTTGAAGAGATTTAAATACATTTGTTTATATTGCAAAGGGGTTTCCTTTTGATAGTCTGCCAATCTAGGGTTCATCCTCTAATCTGATATTGCAATATTCTACTTGTTTTTTCATCTCCAGAGCCATTGGTTTGGAGGCTAAAACATCATTATTAAATAATATTTCTAGTGGGACTAGCCCACGAGGAATGGTATCTCCTTTCAATTGTAGATTTTTATGTCCAACCACTGTGTCTTCCCATGAAGTGGGTTCTTGATCTGCCTCTTTTTCCTCTCCTTGATCAAAGTTTGAGTTAGTGAACTCCCCAACTACTTCTATAAATCATTTTATCTGCTCATCCTCTTCAAATACCTTCCGGTGCTTAACATTTTCAAGTATAAAGGGTCTGTATCTGACCTCCACCTCGTATCAGAGAAGCGGATTTTGAGGGGGTTTGAAATTTCTTGCTGCTACAACAAGGGAATCAACCATTCTATTTCCTTCTTTGGGAAGAAATTGGATATTAAAGGCAAAGAAGAAGTTATCAATCAAATCCCATACTTCATTCCGGTAAGTCTTTAATCTGGGGTGTTTACCCTGGCACTGATTTTTAATCTGCTTTACAATTAGCTCGAAGTCTGCATGCAAAGTTAAGCATTCAATATTCCTTGCCATTTTTAGCCCAAGGAGAGATTCTTCATACTCTACCACGTTGTTGGTTGCCTCAAAATCCAATTTGAATGAGAGGGGTATCAAGTTGCCCTCAGGAGATACCAACAATACTCCTACTCCATTTCACTCTTTGGAATTTTCTCTGTCAAAGTATAATTTCCACCTTTATTTTCATCTGTGTGCTCGTGTTCTAACTGCATCTTTAGCTGTACTGGTGTTTCTTCTAAGATGGTAGCATATTCTTCTAGGAACAGGTAGGAGAGGTTGCTTTCTTTTCCATACACTGGAGAATTTTTAGAGCCTTTAGTTGGGGTCACAGTTTTTACAAATCTAGACTCTCTATACAACCTCCTTTCTTTGCCTCCAAAAGTGGGAATAATGACAGAAGTTAGATCTAATTTGATAGAGCTCCCCACCTTGAAAACCCAAGACCTAGATAGGAGCATGCTGAATCGAGGAGGAATATCTTCCACTACGATGTCCATCAATACGCTTTTCATAGGGATTTAAGCCAGGCTTACCACTAGATCTTTTATCATTCCCAAGCGTTTGGCCCTCTTAGAGTCAAAGGAGTATAGGTCCTTGTTCGGCATGGTGATCTGCAATCCAAGTTGTTCCATCATGGCTAAGGGCATGAGGTTACGTGAGGCTCCGGAGTCCAACATGCAATTATGCAAGAAAAGGTCATGAATTACTAGGGTCACATACAAGGGTGTGGTGGAAGGATCAAGTTCTTCAACATGAGGCCCAAAAACAACCATTGGTCTTTCTTCTTGAGGGTTTAAACAGTCATGGGTCAGTGTTGAGGTAGATGGAATCATGAACTGAGACATTTGAGCTTTATAAGTGAGCTACTTTATAAGTTCAATTAGAGGAACATGATCTTTATTTTTTCGAGTTCCTTCTGGAGGTTGAATGCAGGTTGGACTTTTTCTAGACCTCCTAGCTCTACTTCTCTTTCCTTATCACTGGTAGTTTTTATCAAAAAAGGTGCCTTCTTTTCTGTGTGTTCCATAGAGCTATTGCTTTCCCTATTTGAGGAGACTTTTACCTTAGATGCATCATGATTCAACTTACCTTTCCCTTTATCCGGCATTGGGCGAATATCTTGGGGAGAAATTCCCTCTTGTTGTTCTGGTTCCCTCGAGCTCCTTCTTGAAGATCTCAAATCATACCGTCAGTGTAGTTGTGCTTGCATGAAATCTAGAAACTGTTTACAATAGTCACCTATGTCCTCCTCAATTGTTGTTGTTTCTCTATCATGACTTGTCTCCTGGTGACCCATATTTTCATGTTCTTCTTCAAAGAAAGAGAATATAAGTTTCCCTGCATCTCATGTGTATCTGATGATTGTTCATCATGATCATATTATAAATATAGAGGATGAGGGATCTGATCAAGTTGGTCCTTTCCATGGAAAACTTTAGGGGCTAATGTTTGCCGAGTGGGATAATTTTCCATGATTTTTACACAAAAAATATTTGCCAATTTCCAATTTTTATAAAAGATGATTCACCCAAATTTTAGAATATTTTATTATTTTACCTTAAAAATTGCCAACATTATATAGAGACTATATATAAAATCATTATAAATTTGAATAATTTTACAAATATATCAATAAACATTTTATAGTTTTCATATTAGGGATTAGTGAGATTCGCCAATGTCTTTAAACTTCAAGAAAATTTTCCATTGTTAAAATTTTCCTTGATCCTTTCTTTCCCTTGGAAGTATCTGCAATGGTGGCCTTCTGTACTTTGGGTTATAACTTCGGTTGTTACCTTGAGCATTCGGTTTTGAGAGACGCTTGTTCTCTAGTTCAAGCTTCACCACCTTATGCAATAAACTCTTGATGAGTTTATCCATTTCTTCCCACTTTGGATCCGGCGATTCTTTAGCTTGACAAGAGGAGGATGTTTCTTCTTTCCCCCTTTTCTTCTCAGTAGGTTCATCCTTACCTCTTGACTTCCCTACCGAGGTAAAATTTGCTTCTACCTCAAGAGAATTAACTTATAGTTGATCCAAAGTGAAAGACTTCCTTTCTCTCAGGGTAAAACTAAAGTCAGATTCAAAGGCCCCGACAAATACTACATGAGAAGAAACTTGAGGGGGATTTATCTCACCAGGTAGGTTATTATACTGCTTATTGAACCTTTTTATGAATTCTAAAATATCCTCTTCTGGCTTCTTCCTTATAGCATTGAACTCGGTGAGGACATACTCATGATTTCTCTGTTCACCCCACTTTTGTGTGAATTATTTTTCGAGTTCCTCCCAGGTAGTGATGGAGGCATTAGGTAGGGCTTTAAATTTTTTCTAGCTTCTCCATCAAGGGATTGTATAGACAGTCTCAAGGCCACATCCAGTTGTTCTACATTTGGATTCTCAACAAAAGCACAGAAGGTTTCAATGTGCCTCTGTGTAGTGTTTTCATCCTCCCCATTGAACCTAGGCAAAATCTTTAGGTATTCCTAAGGCATAGAACTTAGAGGTTGAGGTAAATCAAGAGGGGAATATTTATTTAGTAAGAAACCCATAAGAACCATATAAATTAATTAAGGGGGGTCGATATTTTCCAGAGGAACTTGGGCCAAAACCACAATGGTTGGAGCTAGATTGAGAGAAGGGTATGTAAGGATCTTAGGAGTAAATTCTGAGTAGTGAATGACAGCGGATTGGGAACTGGATGAGGAGGATTCAAAGAATGATGAAACAATAGCATAGGTAGTAGGAGTTTTCTCCTTCCAGCCTCTCTTGAAAATTAATTTCTATGTGTCAAATACAGATGGGGTTTTCTGCTGAGAGGTATCTGAGTGAGTGTGAGGCTTTCTAAAAGGTAGGATGATAAATAATAATGGGATTTGTGGAGTTGCCAAGGTGATGAGGATGAAATCAAAACGTCTTTTCTCACCTACACAAAGAGTTCTTAACTTGTTGTATCCCAGGGGAAAAATCCTTAAATAAGTTCCTCAGCAACGACACCAAAAGATGTTGTCGCTTCCAGAAGACAACTTCAGATTGCTTACAAGATCAATGCCTGGAACATCTAGATTTTGTGTGTCTTATATCAAAATATATAATAAATAACATGGGTTGGTTCATTCATCTAAAGGCATAAGCCATGTATTTCTGGTACTTCTTCACATATACAACTCACAGAAATATATGTATAAACTAGTGGAGGCTGAGTAATTCAAGGAACTATAGTTTAATAAACTTTGGTAGAGCAATGAGAGAGGATAAGGAGATAGAGTAACTCATCAAATAAAGCTTGAAGCATCAGGAATTATACACTTATCACATAGAGCTTGAAGCCTCCATAATTATGCACTTATCTAAGTTAAAGGTAGACATATTGGATGAAAGAGGATGGGTGTGATGATTCATGGAGAAATTTTTGAAAGATATAATATCAAAGATCCATACAGGGACATGCATTAATGAGTCAATACAGATTAATCTATAAGAACATGTGAAACATTTCTAACAACTACAATTACATGAATTCAGAGAGGAAACATGAACATAATGGAATTTAATAGAGGGATAACATATTATAGTACTCGAAGGAGGAATAACCACCATTTCCTTAATATTTTGAAAGATGCATATCATAAAGTCATACGGTCTTTGAAAATAACATGTAGTTCTTTCTTTAGGATTCTAAACCTATGTGAAGTGCTGCTTCCCACTATTTATCTGGAGAGAGGAGCATTAAACAATAATTACAACAAAATATCTTGGCTGCGTCTCACCTATCAGGTCGACTAGATATCTCGACCTGGGATGCCTTTGTGGCCCAAAATGACTACAAGAGATCAATTACTTCATTAAATGGCGACACATTACAAGATAACAAAACAAGTCGGCAATCAGATGAAAATGCCAACAAAATATCTCCATGTCCATCCTTGTGATCGATTTTTCTTCAGGTTGTTGCTTGCCTGCAGTTTGGCCACCTATGTCACTCAGTCGATTCCCGTCACTTCTTCCTTTACTGCTCGGATCATTCGTTCTTCAAAACTGGGAGCGGTCAACTATTAGTTTAATGGAATAGTACAAAAGCAGAGGACACCTGGGCAGTACTTCGTCTTCCCTTTGCATGGAGCACCATGTTGGATCATCATGTCCTCCCAAGCTTCCATGTCTTCATTTATTTTGTATTCTCTTTGATGACCTTGCTGCTGGGTATACGCCGAAAAATACCCTTGTCGTCCCACTGAGCAGAAGCGAAATAGACATTTTAATGTTCGTTGATCTCGACCATTGATTCGAGCTGATTCAATCTGGGTCGTTGATCCGGGCTTGTTGGAATCACAATCACAATATAGGAGAGGGACGTTTTACCATATTTCATACTGCTTATCATTTGTATGGACACAGAACTTCAATAAAGCATAATACATAAAATAGTGCATCCAGAACTAGGACTCGCATATCACCATCAGAAAGGGAAAAAGGGCTTTAACATTGATTTATGGTGATTTTTGATGTTCCAGACGTGACGGTTTATAGAATGTATCACATAAAATATCGCATCCGAGAGGGTTATTGCACATCACAATCGCAAGTTGTAAGGGACTTCAGTGGAGGAGGGACTTTGACTTGTGCGATCCCCGATTGCGATATCGCAATCGCGGGGGAAGAAATTATTGCAATCAGCAAAAAATACTTTATCGCAATCGGCAAGCGGAGCAAAAATCGAAATCAGTGAGGCTGAGGAGGGACTTACGAAATGATAATTAGTGGGGAGCTTTGCGATATATGATATCGACAGAGGAGGGATTTTATTGTAATCACCGAGAAGGAGTGGTGATGGGACTTGGATATGTATCACAAAAAGGTAAGGGGCCAATAGAGATTATGGTTTGTGGGTCCTGACACTTAAAAATGGTTTCGGCATGATTTCTGAATGTTTTAAAACATTTCAAAGGGAAATGGGAAACACGGCTAGAGTTGGATATACAAAGGGATTTCGGCTAGAGTTAAAAATGGCCCACTGCAGCTAAATCTTAAAAAACAAAGGGAAAAAAGGGGTTTTTGAAAGAAATGGTTTTAAGAGAATATGGAAATTTCTCCCAAACAATTTAAATTGGATCTATTCTTCCTCCATTGATAACATATGTCTTGGAGGCTAGCCCCAAACATTTCTGTTCTTTTGCCCTCTTTGTACAACTAAAACTCTCTTTTCAAAAGGTGACAACACACTCACTGGAGCTGCTTCGAAGTGGTATGTAAATCATACTAGGCCAACGCATTCCACTTTAGCGACTCTTGCCACAACCTTTCTTTCATATTTATATTTAACTCTCTGTTATGATACTGATAATGAACTTTTGACTTCATTCCGTCAAACTTTTGCCACTCGCCTTGCATACCATGTTTAGGAATGGCGTAGAAGAAGTAGCATCTATCGAGCTCCTGACTTCGAGGACCGAATCTATATGGATTGGTTTCCTAGAATGTTGTTGGCCCCCATCACGAAATATGTCGCTTGTTATTTTGCTCAATCTAAGGAAGAATCTCTCCAGATAGCTCTAAAATTTGACCTGATTTACGCCCAATCAAGTTACGTTTACACTGTCATCCCCAATCTGCCTCGACCTGGTGTTGCTAAAACATTAGGGGAATCTCATGCCATGGATGACATTGTTGGAAATCTTTCACACCACCAACTATATGCTCCTCCTCAGATGATTTATGGTCAGCCTTAGGGAGGGACTAGTCCCATGTACAATTATCCCTCCCCCAATCCTTATTAGGGCACTCCTTATCTATGTCCCTGCACACCATATGCATATGCCCATTCGCATCAATCTATGCCAGGGCCAGCTATTGCACCGCCTTCATATATAAATGTTTCCGCATCTCCATATTATTCGTATTCATATCCTAGTGCTCCAGCTCCTTTGGCACCAGCGCCTCAGACCCCCATGTCTGCTCAACCTCCACCATAGCAAGCACCTCCCCCACAAGGACAAGTGTATGCTCAGTAGAGTGGTCCCAATCCCCCGAATCCCAAGAAAAATAATAAGGGGAAGGGAAATAGCAACCAACAGTAGTAAGGTAATCTAGGCAACCAGGGTGCTCAACCCCCTCAAGGTCCTCCACCCAACCCCACAACCCAGCAATAGTTTAGTCAGCCCGAGAAAAACAAGGGTCTTCGTATGAACAAACCTTGTGCTTGTTGTGGATTCTATGGTCAGTATACTCATGAGTGTCCTCTGTTACCTCAGATGTGCCACGTATGGGAAGTTCAAGAAGCTTCTTAAGGATCGCAACCTTCCACTCCTCCTCCAACTCCTTCTTCATCACAACCCGTTGTGCTTACCAACCCTTTTCCTCAATAATGGTATATCACTACCCAGCCTCCACAAGGTCAGGCTTCTCAACCAGCTCCTCTATCTGGTCACTGCGATTACTAGATTCGCATGATGAACTCTGATGAGGTAAACACCGAACAAGTCAACCTCCAAACTCGATCGCATCAGTATGACAAGCCACCTGTTAAGTCTGCGATTGAGTCCCAACCCAAAGTGTCTACCGAGCCTCTATCAACACCCAACGATACCTTACAGATCCCTCAACCTAAGGTTGAGGATATACCCAAGATCCACAAAGGTCCATTACATCAAAATGTTGTTTCTGCCAAAGACGGCCATACATATAGCATAGTAGATGATTTGGCGTAGTCTCCTGCTGCCATGTCAATGCTAGAAGTCCTCCAAATGTGCCCATAATAATAAAAAGCTCTACTATCTGCTCTAGGCACCATAGATCCAAAAGATGATCAAATGATTGTCTTCCATGTTGACAAGTCGGATAACCCTCCTTCACCTTCATCCGTTGCTTTCCAAATTCCAGTCTCCATTTGAAACACCATTGTCCAGCTGTGTATCATTGATAAAGGCGCATCCATATGTGTGATGGCTGCCAGTGTTTGGAAACAACTTGGATCCCCTGATCTATCCCCGTCCACCATCACTTTGTGTGCATGGGATGGTCATCCTTCACATCCCCTTGGAGTATACCACAATTTCCCAGTCATATTTGCTGGCAAGACCTTTGTATTAACATTGAAGTCATCGATGCTCCCCTTGACTATAAAATCTGTTTGGGTCAAAATTATACTTACGCCATGTCAACTATTGCATTTGCAGTTCACCGTAAGATTTTCTTTCCCCACAATCGAAAGATTGTCACCATCGATCAGTTGACATATTACAATCCAAAATCCCAGACTTCACCTCTGACCAACATGTCATCCGTGGCTGACAATAATATTGTCTCGTCTGTTTCTCCTAGAGTCTATAAATATTCCTCCTTGCTTGGTACTTACTATGGCCCACCGCCTACTCCTTCTCAGCCTATCTCATCGAGTGTTTGCATGTTCTAAGCATCGTGGACCACCCTCAAAAGATCCGCTTTGTCTACACAACAATTGACATCTTCACAACTTGTTGTGCCTGACTCAACTATGCCTAACGGTACAACTCCTCAAGGACCATCTCCTTTATCTCGTGTATCTCCTAATACTTTTCCGCCCAGATCTGTTCCCCCAACCCTTAACCATACGGAAGTTGTTCCTCCAGGTCATTACCCTTTTGGTCAGATATCCTTCTTGTTTCCACCTCCTAGAGTTTATTCTACACCGGTCATGGCTACATTGAGTCTACCTAACATCACCCTCGAGATCCCAGTCTAGTAAATCGAACCCCTGCAAACACTCCACCTCGTCAGTTAAAACCTTACACCGCTTTGACCCTGGTCCAATCGGTCATTCCTACCCCTGCCTTTACTTCAGTTCCATAACAACCTCAGTAGGAGCCTACTCCTACTGTGAAAGCATTTGGCAAGGGGGGAAAGCCCAAAAAAAGGGATCTCAAGAAAATTCTCCCCCAGTAACTCCAGCTGCCCCTAAGTCCCAAAAGCCTCTTCCTCCTTGTGGTTTGTGTGATGTTGTTGGTCATGCCACCAATAACTATCTTGCACTCCCTCACATTAAATAGGTAATCATTGATACATTTCCCAATCCTAACATCCTTGAGGTCCATGTAACCTTGCTTGAATCGGCTAAGAGAATCTGCTCATTATGCACAAACCACCCTTACGCTTTGTATGATAACTATGAACATTATTACCATCACTATCCCCGTCTCAAAGATTTTTGTGATACACTTCAAGTACTTCATGAAATAGAGGCTACTCATACTGAGTCCCCTTCTCCTTTACCTACGGAGTCTAGTCCCACCCCTACTCCAAAATAGGAGGTCTCCCAACCACCCAACGTGATCCATTCCCCTAATGTCGAGATGATAGAAAATTCTACTCCTATCCTATACCTATTATCATTCATGAGATTTCTCCCTCAGAACTCCCTAGATATCTCCTCTCGTGATTCATTTGAACCTCCTTCAGTGGACACATCGGTCTCAACATCAGTAGATGTTCCCTTTACTAGTCACATGTCTCCCATTTGTGACGATGCATGTGTGAACCTCGTTTCTCATGATGATGCTTCAGGTAGATCTTCCTCATCACGTGGTATTTCTTCCTCCAGTCTTCCCATCTTCCACCTTGATGAAGAGATCATGGAAGCCATGGCCTTTCCCTATTACCCTTGGGATGATATGCACCATTGTGTGTGCTTCTTTCCACAGCAGACCCATGACCAATATGATGTAGGTATGGGGACATACCTCTTAAGGTATCCAGAAGGAGAAATCCTTCCCAATCCTCGGAATGCATTTTACCTCAAGAAATTTTACCCATAGCATTTCCCATCATAGTGCATGTATTTCTATCTTTCTTCTCGCAATTATGTAGCTTGCATCCCCCACTTTATTAGACATTGTCTTCTTGTGTCTTTCAGATGGATCCATCATCCACCCCTTATTTTGGTGTTTCCGATGGTGTGAGTCACTTCACCCGGAAGCTTGCCTCAGCAGCTTGGGCCATTTTTACCCCCATGCATTCGTTAGTCCACTCCAACGATGTTTGCATTGGATTTCCCACCAACAACCAGGCCGAATATGATGCAGTGATAGGTTTTTGAGTTGATTCCCTTGATCATCACATCCTTCACCTTCATGTTTGTTTAGATTCCTTATTACTTGTCTTTCAATTGAATGGTGTTTATTGTGTGCATAATCCGGTCTTATTTAGAAAATATCTACAAGTTAAGATTTTGATGCGTGAATTTGAATCCATTTCATTCAGTCATGTACCTAGAGCCCAAAATCACCATGTAGATACCATTTCTAATAACATTCTAAATTGACATTTATCACATGTAAGAAGACATCCATAAAACAAATGGTGAACCACATTCTTCACACAAAAGATGCATAATCATATATGTGTGTGTGTGTGTGTGTGTCGTCATACAAGTGTTTTGAGTCCATAAATCTAAATACATCCGACATGCCCACTAACATGTTATCAAAAAACAAAAATGGGGACCCACATGTACCTATGCCGGATCACTATCATCTGGAGATCCTAGAGCCAACGGGTCCACCCCACTAGCCTGTAAATCCCGTACTTCCTGACTGACCATCGCAAGGTGTCATGTGATTCCCTGCCACTATGGGGGAAGACCTGTGCAATCATCTGTGTATCGATCCTCTAGATCATTCCACCTGCGCTCTGTCACCCCAGTCAGTAGTATGTCGTATCTACATCAAAGTTCCTCCAACAGAGCTCTGTCATCCAACCTTTGTCGTGATGAAGTTCCACCCTAATTTGTAGCCCTAGATCTTGCAACTTGTCCTGCATATCTTGCCGACCTCACTAATGCTATATCTGCATTCCAAAAAGTTTAGAAATTAGTACCATATACAGATATTTCCTAAACTATCAATGCACCAAATATATAGTAACTTTCACTTACCATCTAGGGCCCATGCTCATCCTGGTGGAAGTGGTAAGTCAGGACCCCCCTGATAGTTCATGACGTTGTATGGATAGTCACCTATTTATAGCTACATATGGTCCCAATGAGAAAAAGCTCAGGTTAGAACACTCGTCTGACTCCCCCTCTACCTCCTTTTCTTAGCAGTTACTCCCAGCAGCGCATCGTGGGCTCCTATGGGCCCCCATCACAGATCTGAACATGAGGTCATATAGTGGAGATATTCTGAAAGAAGAATGATCATAAGACTGTCCAAAACGAACCACTATCATTGGTTCCCTGTCTCCATAATGTCAACTGTCATTTCAACGATGACAACAACATTTGGGCCCACCCATAGTAGGTCCCTCCCGAAACACTCTCCACCAACATCATCATCCCTCCAATGATATGGTGGAAAGCATGGCTACCACAAATTCGTAGCACCGCTCCGAATATATCTCGTGTCTCCAATCTCTTCATGTCGTCGATTCAGATATTCTTTCCCATTTCATGGATACCCCATCTGCAATGATGCTTATAAAAATCCTCAATATGCCTCCCACGAGGCAGCACTAGATGTATCTCCCCCACCACCCCCAAGAGAGGTATTCCAGTCAAAAAGTATATATCCTAGATCGTGAGCCCAATCTGGCGCCCTTGCACTATAAAGGCCTCCTAATCTAGATCCCAATAGCTCACTATCCTCAATAGCAATGGCTCACCAACCCTCATCAGTGGGTTCTCCAAGAACTTTAGCATGCCACATCATGCCAGTATCGCTCTCACTACTTGATTCCCCTGAATCTCAGCCCGAAGGGTATCAAATTCTCTTTCATGCCATGATACATTTAAATCTTCCATACCTGCAAGACATCGCTAAGTTTTTTTAGTTCAGAATACAAAAGACAGTCATGGATGCACTTAACCTCAGTTCCCAACAAACCACAATCTTGACCACCCTCTCAGTCCAAAGCACAGTTTTTGCCTCAAAAATTTTGTTGACCGCACTTGTGGGCCCCATTTCTGTGCTCCAGAGTGCATATTTGGCCCCAAATGGTGCTTTACGACCATAAGGGAAAGTATGGGTCTCCCAGAAAAACTGAGGACCTATCTAAAAATCTAAACCCATAAAATTGATGAGTATGGTTAGGCCACCTACTTCCAAATCACAGATCCTGATTATGACGGCTGGTTTTCCCACTACGATATCCAAAATATTTAGGGCCTTCTCCTTGATTAGGTGCTCAAAAATAAAAGTGTCAGAATCTATATAAACTTAGCTTCAAATCGAAGAGCTCGTCATCTTGGTTCCAACGGTGCAAACGACACTCGAATATAAGCCTGTATGAAGAAGTTATAGCAAGTCAAAGTTCAGGTTTGACTTGGACAGATGGCAGGAAAAGATAATGTGGTAGGGATCTTCAGTGAATGGGGGAAGCACCAAGTAGGAGACCACCATTGGCCCCCACATTTTGCAAATCGCATGTTGCAGGTGGGTCGGTGTTAAAAATCGGCCCCAGAACAAGCGAGGGTGTGATGCGATAATCAAAATCACACATGACAATAGGGTAGGAGGAAAGGCATTAAAGAATTGGCCTCGGTAGTTGCAATGTGATGATCAGCCTCATAGAGGGAAGGGTTGTGATGCAATAATCGCAATTGCAGATTGCAATCGCATACCGCAAAAAATATAGTCCCACATATGGTCACAGGTCGGGACCACTGTGGAGGACCTTTTAGATTTCGACCATGAACTTATGGCAGAGGTTGATGCCCTCCCATCTCTCTCTCGGCAACACAATATCTCCATTTCGGTTCCTGCTGATGCGGATGCTATCCAAGACTACACAGGCCCTCCACTCATTACTGATTCTCTATCGGAGGGCGATCACTGGAGAATCCCGGAAGCAAAAACCCTAGGGTAAGATATGGGTTCTATTCCTGTGGGGGTCGGGGCAGATAAACCCTTGGAGGTTTTCCCTAAAGTTCAAGTTAGTCGACAACAAGTTCAATCTTCTCCGCCGGTCTCGGGTAACCATCCCCAGGAAATTTCACAGGTATAGGAATCATATCGGGGCATTTCGAAAACCTCAAGGCTAAAGGACCTCTGTCGGGGAAGGACCCAACCATTCTTGAGGCTGTGTAGGTGGAAATTTTGGTGGTTGGCATGAGAAACACGCAGAAAGGGACATCCAAAAGGAAGAAACGCCTCCCACTGTGCAGTAACGAAATCTTCCTCAAGCTTGCCGAGGACACTACTGTCTGCGAAGCCATGGATTTGGCTGAAAAGGTACTGGTGGGTCGTGTGAGGGGAAGACATTACAGTGTGGAGAGGCTCCAAAGATGGACAATGGAGGTATGGGGCCATCATCTTTCAGAACCTCCAAGGGTACAAACATTTGTTCGAGGGTGGTTCGCATTGAGATTCAAAAGTCTCGCCCACACTAATTGGGTCCTCTCCACAATATGGCATATAGATCAAGCTCCTGTCCTCCTTTGAAGGTGGATGCTAATGTTTGACCTTGAGCTGGAGAGAGCGGGGGTAGGACAGATTTTGGTTCGGCTGTCGGGCCTTCCCTGTCACTTCTGGATAGAGCATATTTTCAAGTAGATAGGGGATTCCATCGGCACGTTCCTTACCTTTGATGACTCATTTAACACCACGAGGAGGATGGAATTTGCCAGGATATTAGTTCACATGGACCTTACTGATGGGCTACCAGAGTTTATTAACATACAGTGGAGGAACATTACGAGGAGGCAATTGTTGGATTATGAGGGAGTACCCTTTAGATATTGCCGCTGCCACAAGGTAGGGCACTTATTCAAACACTTCCCTCTGAACAAGTGGAATAGCAGGAAGTATGCAAGTCTTTCTCCTCTAGATGCACCTGAGTAGGAGGTGTAGCCTCACAAAGACCCTGACAGAGAGGAACAACCACGTCCATCTGAGGAATTTCATAGGATTGCTACTCCACGATCTAGAGGTATTGCCACATTTTCGAGCCCTGGTTTGAGAT
Source organism: Pinus tabuliformis (assembly GCA_031772625.1). Classification (NCBI taxonomy): domain Eukaryota; kingdom Viridiplantae; phylum Streptophyta; class Pinopsida; order Pinales; family Pinaceae; genus Pinus; species Pinus tabuliformis. The sequence goes on along the minus strand of CM062817.1, from coordinate 720,755,625 downwards.
CTTTGGAACCTGCCCAGAGTGCTCCGAGGAAGCGTGGATGACCGCCCCATCGACCCCCACCTCCTGTACCTGGTTCGGTCGTTGCTACTTCGGGGGACTCAAATACTTCGAGTATGCATTCCACCCACTTATCCCCCACTCAATGCTTTTCTGATATTCATAATTCAATATCTGAGTAGTTATTGGGTCCGGGTACTGTTTTCCCATTTGAGACCCCTATTCATAGTGTTTGTGATATTAATCCCCCCCTCACCACTCTCCCCCCATGCCACCTACTCTCTTCTGCACCCCTCCCCCTCAAACCTCTGCATCGTCGGCCTTGGTTCCTCGATACATCACCCGGTCTCGATCGAGGAACATGAACCCTGACTATGTGGGACTTGATATCCTCCACCCCCCACCCTCTCACAAGGAATCTCAAGGCCGCCACTATAATCTCAAGAATGCCCAAGCCCAAGCAGATGTTGACATTTCTTTGGGCAAGCAATCTACCATTCTTGTGGTTCTTAGAGCAAGAACAACCCCCTTCGAACTCCCTCCATGAAGATTCTATCCTAAAATTGCAGAGGGCTAGCTAGGCCCGATAAAAAACTAGCTCTACGGTGATTAATCTCTACCAAAGCACTGGACATTATTTTCCTCCAAGAGACCTTGGGTCTAGCTAATGACATTACTCGTACTCTAGAACAATCCTTGCCGAGGTGGAGATTTTCAGGTTTAGATGCCCATGGCCATTCTGGAGGAATTGATTTGGGCATAAACTCTCGCTCTATCAAGGATATTAACTGTTGGGGTGGTTAGGGCTACATTGGTGCTGATATACTTTCAGCTGAGCTGGGGTTGCCCTTCAGGATTATCAATATTTATGGGCCTTGCCAGAACCGTCCTGATTTCTGGGACTGCCTGCTCAATCTGGAACTTCTTTTGGCCGAGATCCTAATTGTAGGTGGGGACCTAAATTTTTCTATAGGACATGTGGAATCTTGGGGTCACCGTGCACAAAGGGATACCCTTTCAGACTACTTCTCTACCATTTTGGACCAGCACCATCTGATTGACATACCTGCTGCAAAGATTCAAGCCACCTGGAGGAACAATAGAGTGGGAGATAATGGACTAGCTAGAAGACTAGACAGATTTCTTGTTAAGGAACAGGTCATGGACCTGGGGCTTAATATCAGGCAATGGGTTGGCATAGGAGGACTCTCAGATCACCTTCCTATTTAGATGGAATTGGATAATGGTAGAGGCAGGCTGAAGGGACCTTTCAAATTAAGTTCTACCTGGCTTAAGGATGCTTCGTACAGTAGCATGATCACTGAGTTCTAGAAAAGAAACCCACCAGGAGTTAGAGGATCAGCAACGGCTGGTTTTATCCACAACCTAGCTGAGCTGAAGAAGATGTCCAAAATCTGGGCTCATCAAAAAAGATTACAGGATGATCAAGTGCTGAGACAGATTGAAAATTATCTTGAGGTTTTTGAAAAACAACTTGGTGGTCTTTATAGATCAGAGGAGCACAAGCACAACATCACATCCCTCTACTCGACTCATGGTAATATGCTCAAGGATAGAGAAGAAAATGGAGATTGAGGAGCAGGGCCATCTGGATACAGGAGGGGGATGCTAATACAAAATTTTATCAAAAGTTTGCTAATGGAAGGAAGGTTATAAATACTATCTGGCAAATGCAGGATGGTCATGGTGGAACAACAAACACTTTCCCTCAGCTAACTTCACTTGCAAACATGCATTTTAAAAGCACCTGCAGTGACCCCAGGGAGACTAATTTAGTAGAAATTATTAGAGTTGCCCAGCTTTTCCCTAGATACGTGGATCTAGGGGATGAGGAGGATTTGGTTTGGGAAGTCACTTTGGAGGAGCTGGAGGCCACATTAAAATGGTTCAACAAAGACAAAAGTCTTGGACCTGATGGTTGGTCTGTCAAATTTTATTTGAAATTTTTTTATTTGATTGGGTTGGATCGTCTCAGTGTCGTGGAGGAGTCTTGGACTTCGAGATATTTGAAAGCTGTCATTACCTCCACTTTCATTTCCCTCATTCTAAAGACAAACAACCCATCCACATATGATGAATTTCGTCCCATTTCGCTGTGTAACTGTTTGTACAAGATTATAGCTAAAATTATAGCAAATAGATTGAAGCCCATCTTATCTAAGCACATCCTGCCTGAACAATTTGCATTTCTGAAGGATAGGAAAATTCATGAGGTGATTGGGCCAGCACAGGAAGTATTACACACACTCCACTGCAAAAAAGGAAAAGGTATGATAATGAAGGTGGATTTATCTAAAGCTTTTGACAGGGTAAACTGGTTATACCTGAGAATGCTTCTAACCCACCTTAGTTTCCCCTTCCCTTTCATTAAATGGATCATGGGATGCATCACTAACATTCCTTTCAGTGTTCTGGTAAATGGTAGTGCTACCCCTTTTTTCACCTCAGCTAGCGGTCTGTGGTAGGGGTGTCCTCTCTCTCAGCTTCTTTTTCTCCTGGTCATGGAAGGGCTCAGTAGGATCATTTCGGAGGAACGTAGGCATGGTAGACTCAATGGTATTACGATCACAGAGGATTGCACTCTTACACACCTCCTATTTGTGGATGATGTGCTGGTCATTCTCAATGGTAGCGTTGGGGATCTGATTTCGATCAAAGACATTTTTTCTTTATTTCAGAAGGCCACAAGAATGATCATTAATGATGGAAAATCTACATTGATGGCCACAGATTGAACAGAGCACGAAATGCATTATGCTGTCCACAGATTCCACTTCACCCAGTTGGAATTGGATGAGGGATTGAAATATTTGGGGTACAAATTAAAGCCAATTGGGTACAAGACTGCGGATTGGACTCGGCTCATAGAAAAGCTAGAGAAAAGGCTAAGTATATGGTACTTAAGATTTCTATCTTGTGTTGGCCGTTTGACACTCATCAAGAGTGTCCTCGAAGCGACCCCAGTTTACTGGATGTCTCTGGCCTGGATTCCTCAGGGCATTCTGACCAAGATACAAAATAACGCAACAGATTCTTATGGAGGGGTAAACTGCCTGGCAGGATATTTGCATGGACTAAGTGGGAAGCACTCACACTTCCAAAAAAATGAGGGGGCTGGGGTCTCAAAAAACTGGATGATTTCTCCTCTGCACTGGCAAAGAAATTAGGTTGGCAAATGGTTGCTTAGAACAGTTTATGGACAAGTTTAGCCTACTCGAAATATATTTCCCCTGCACAAGTGCTGGACTGGATCCGTAGACTGGTAGGACCCTATACAGGTATTTCGATAATTTGGAAGGTTGTTCTGAAAGCACTGGATCCCATCCGCTCTGGCATTACATGGAGGATACACTCAGGGAACAGCGTTCGCATTGGGATAGACCCATGGATAGGTTGTGGGAACATGAAAAAATTACCTCAGGCTCTTATAGAACTTTTAATGGAGCATAATATTACACACCTAGCTCATATTACAGACGAGCACAACTCCTCATTCCTACAACAGACTTGGAAAACTGAAAATCAACTCAACATCCCTCCACGATGGAGACAGCTCTAGAGGGACTATATGCATGCCCTAATGGAGGCACATATCCGGATTACAGATGGAGAGGACGAGATAATCTAGGCTCTGGCAAAATCTGGGAGATATACACCAAAGGAGGGTTATATTGTTCTGGCAAATCCATGAAAGCCCCAGGTCATTCGACAGTGGTGGAAACTCCTCTGGAAACTTAAGGTGCCTCCTAGATCCAGAGTTCTTATGTGGTTCATTTTCAAAAATAAATTCCACACAGGGGATAACCTGATGAAGAGATATTTTATGGCCCACACTGGTGTCACTTTTGTAACATGGATGGTGAAACTGCTTCCCACATCTTCTTGCATTGCCATGTTATTCGTAATGCATGGAATCTTGTGTCTGCTGCTATCCCCTCTAATAGTATCTGGCTTTCAGACTTTCTGGTTGATGCTTGGAACCTTTGGTTTCATTCAGTCTCGCTTCACAAGCTGAGAAACCTTCCTCTGTTGTTCTGTTGGGCTATCTGGATAGCTCGCAATCATTTGATTTTCCACAACCCCCCCTAGATGGTCTAGTATAGCTGCCATGATCAAAGCGGATTATGATCTTATCCTTGATGACCCTCCTCCCCCTAACACTCGCACTATCTCCCTAGAACAGTTTGACCGCAACAGACCCTGGGCATACTTTGATGGGGCTGCACAAGAAGACGGTTGTGGTGGGGGTGCTATCCTGCACATATCTGAGAGACATTCCTACAACCTGTCTATGGGCTTCAGAAGGGGCACGAATAACTTTGTAGAGCTATCTACAGCTCTTCATATCATTTGATTTGATTTGGAGAAGAATTGATATGCGTTACAACTGTTTGGTGACTCTATGATTGTCTGTGATTGGTTGAATAGAGTATCTACTTACTGCTCTTTCTCATTGAGACACATTCTTGAAGAGGCTTTAAGATTGATATCAAATTTTGACTATTTTTCATGTAAACATATATACAGGGAGTGGAACTCAGAGGCTGACCATCTTTCCAAAGAAGGTGCGATCTGGGAGCAGGGCATCTGGCTGATCAGCAAATAGATTGATGGAAAACTCTACCAGTATTATCACAGGCCTTTTATGGACATTTTGAATTAATGTTTGGACACTAATAACATAATTACTGTACATATTTCTTTTGCTGTTTATGATCTGATTTTCGGATATATTATGACTGGCATAGTACATATTTTTGGTATTATCTCCCTGCGTGGACCATGATAATATTCATACTGTTGGTTTTTGTTATTTTTGGACTCTTTTTCAGACTCTGTCTAGACTACTACCTCCCTGCGCGGACTCGGGTAGTTGGTTTTTGCTGCTTCTGCGGAAGCTATTTCTATTGATAGAAATATCGGAATATGCTTATGCATCTACAAAATGTAATTCTCACACTAATGAAATTACGAATTTTCCATGGGAAAAAAGAAAGACCGTCGGTACTTCACCAATTGTGAATTGTGAAAGGATCCCGGATGTGATAACTTTATGTGTTCCAGTTAATAGTTCTGTCGGGTCTACCATATCGCAATCACACATCGACCCGTCGCATTCACAAACCATAAGCCTGCTGGTTCTCACCGATTTTGATTTGCGATGGGACAGTCGGTGCCAACAAATTATATATTGCCACGCGGTGAAATTTTTGCTCAGTTAGTGCTTTTTGGAGCTAATTTGTAGGATCATGATGGATTTGGAGCAATTTGTGGAGTGAATAATGGGAAAACTAGGAGAGGTCATAACTTCTTCAGTTTTCCACCAAATTGGATGCAAAAAGAGGCTAGATAGTCATTTTTTGGACATTCTAGGCTCATTGGAGCAGGTTGCAGAAGCATTTGAGCATTGTAAACACATATTTTTACAATTTTGAGAATAATAGAGAGGCCCAAGCCATTGGAAGCTGGACCAAGGAGACGTAGCCCGGGAGGGTTGAACTTCTTTATCATGTTCCTGTTGTAATTTTTTTTTGATGTTGTTCTATACATGTTTATGTTGTTGTTCAGTCTCTTATTTATGTTAAATTTCTCATAAAATTAACATAAAAACCCATCATTTCACTTGCAAAAATTCATGAATCCTTAAGCACAATGAAAGCATTTTGTTTCTAATCTGAGGAGGATCTTAACACAACAATCTTATATTCTAAATCATACCATTTTGGTATCATAGGACTAGGTTTTCTTTGTGCAATAAGGATTTAGTTGTTTGCAATTTTATCCCATGCTTACAAGGTTAAAACTCAAAAGAGGAGAAGGGAAGTTGGTTGGAAGCCCTGAAGTTGGGTTAAGGGGGAGGAGAGCAAGGTTGCCACACCCTCCAACACCAGTTCAATCTCGAGTTGCAGTTGAGACTCCAAATATCATGTCTCATGAAGGAGGACCTACAAATATGACGGAATATTTCAAGACCTTCAAAAAGGATTTCTTTGATATGACAGAGATGGTGAAGGTTCTCTATGAAAAGAGGAATACTAGGTTGCAAGGGGAAAGTTCCAAACCTCCCAATGGAGAAGGATCTTTAGGAGGAGGTAATGCAAATGGAGACAAATCTCCACCCTCTCCACCATCTTCTTCATCTTCTTCTTCACAAGAATATTCACCCTCTTCCACTAACAAAACCCTTATTCATACTCATCATCATACTTCAAAAGGAACTAGTAAATCACCTTTTTTAAAACTTGATGTTAAATTTGAGCTGCGTATGTATAATGGTGAAGTGAATACAAAGAAGATTAATAATTGGATTCTTCAGTTGGAGGTCCATTGCAGGATTCAAAAACTTCAAGAGGATGACATAAAGATTCAGTTAGCTTCCTTGAGAATGGAGGGTGCAACACTAGTATGGTGGGAGTCAAAGACCCAAGAGGAGATTAAAAAACATGGTACGATTTAAATTTCTTGAAATTATTTCATTGCTGCAATCAAAAGAAAATTCTACCCTCTGGCTTATATGCATAAGGCCATCATGAATTGGTATAACTTTAGACAGCTTAAAGGTCAAATTGTGCAAGATTACACCCAAGAATTCAGAAAAAGGTCTTTGATGTTAGGTAGATTTGCAATCACCTGACACATTTCTAAAGTAAATAGGGGGTTTAAATAGTTACCTTACACATACTATCTTAATGTTTAATCCCAATTATCTAGACGATGTGTGTGTGCAAGCCACTCATCTTGAGGCAAGAGGGAAAGACACTCCAAAAGAAGGTAGTAAAAAATCATTTAAGAGTAAAGGAAAGGAAAAGGCTTTCAAAGGGAAGGAAAAGAAAAATGTCTATCAAAAATGAAGGAGAGAAAATTACATGAAAACATTGTTCCAGAGAGGGCCATGATGAAGCTCATTGTTGGAAGATTCATCCTAAAATGAGACCAAAGAAAAATAACAAGGGAAAACAAAAAAAAATCTGCAACCACTCAATAGGATTTGGGATCTAATTTGGGTGATGAAACTAAAATCACAGCCATGGGGTTAAAAGGAAAAGAATACATTTCTAGCACTAATTCTTCAAACTGACAAAATGAAACTCCAAATTAAAATAGGGGAATAGAACTTTTTCACATAAGTGTGATATCAAAACACAACAAGATTGGTACGTTGTTCGATAGCGGCTCTCAAGCCAATCTTATCTCTAAAAACATTTTAAAAAGTTTAAATTAGGAAACCATTCCACATCATAAATTGTATCCACATGGATGGGTGTGTGACAATGCGCAATTGCAGGTTACGAGAAAGTGTAAACTGAAATTTTCCATTACTGTCAATTTCATAGATGAAGTGGAGCTTGACATTGTGCCATTAGATATCTGTGGCATAGTTTTGGGCAACCCATAACTTATGACAGAAAAGATATCTTCCATAGACATGAAAACAAATATCATATATTCAAAGGTGGAGTAGAATATATTGTGAGAGATCATAGCAAGAAAATAAATATTTCTCTTGTAAATGCAAGGCAAATGAAAAGACTAGTGAATTCGAGCAAGAATTTTGTGCTTCTAATGATCAAACCCAAGGATAATGTTGATAATGAAGCTTTTAAAGGCTATGATTCAAATTTGAAATCTGAATTGGTTTACGTAGTTAACCAATATGACGAGATGTTTCAAAAACCAAAGGGCTTACCTCCCAAGAGAGGAATCCAACATGAGATACAGTTGTAGCAAGATTGTCCTCTTCCTAACATTGGCATGTACTGGATGTCAGTGATGGAAAGTGCTAAAATTAAGAATAAAATTCAAGAGTTTTTGAATAAAGGGATCATTAGACCATCTTCCTCGCTATGTGGTTCACCTATTGTGTTGGTTCCAAAGAAGGATAGAACATGGTGCATGTGTGTGGAATTTCGTGCATTGAACAAGATTACGGTAAAGAACTGTTACCCACTGCCCATAATAGATGATTTATTTGATCAATTTAAAGATGCAACTATTTTAATAAGTTGGACTTAAGAAGTGGCTACCATCAAATTAGAATAGTTGAAGGAGACATTTGGAAGACAACATGCAAAACAAAACAGGGTTTGTTTGAATGGCTATTTATGTCGTTTGTTTTATGCAATGCTCCTGCTACATTCATGCATGTGATGAATGATGTGTTGAGGCCATTTATTGATGAGTTTTTCATAGTATACTTAGATTACATCTTAATTTTTAGTAAATCTCGTGATGAACATGTCATGCATGTAAGAAAATTACTTGATGTCCTGAAAAAGAACAATTGTATCTTAAGATGTCAAAGTGCGAGTTTGGAAAAACTTCTTTTATTTACTTGGGTCATATTGTTGGAGGAGGTGAGTTGAAAATAGATCCCTCCAAGGTTAATGTCATTTTGAATTGGCCAAGGCCCAAGACAATTATTAAGGTAAGAAGTTTTTTGGGAGCAGCCCAATTTGGAGGAAATTCATTGCTAATTTTTCTCTTATAACAACTCCTTTACATGCGTTGACAAACGTGAAAAGGTTTTTTCAGTGGGGAGGCAAATAGAAAAACACCTTTGATGCATTGAACGAAAATATTAGTACAACTCTAGTACTTGCACTTCCAGACTTGAGACAGTCATTTGAGATTCAGACTGATGCCTGTGACTACGCTATGGTTGCAGTCCTTATGGTAAGCCTATATGTTTTCATTCAGAAAATTTTAACGGTGCAGTGATTAATCATCCTACATATGACAAGGAATTTATGCATTGGTGCAAAGTGTGAAAAAATGGAAACACTACTTGATGGGTAAGGAAACAGTCATTTACATTGATCATCAACCATTGCAATACCTGCAATCGCAATCAAAGTTGCAGCAATCAAGGCACTTCCGATGGATGAGTTTTCTTCAACAATTCCACTTGGTAATCGGGTATAAGAAAGGTATCTACAATAAGGTTGTTGATAGCTTTCTAGGCCTATTGTTAGTGCAATTACTTTACTCAAGCATAATTTTGTTTTACATAAAAGTTATATTGAGCAATATGCATAAGATACTGACTTTCAAGATGTTTGTGCAAGCTTGAGTCAAGGTAACCAAGTAGAGGAATTGGATTATCATTTGCATGATAACTTGTTGTACTATCTTGGCAAGCTTTGTATTCCAGAGGGAGAAAGAGTTAACATCATAAGAGAGGCATATACTTCTCTTATTGCTGATCATTTTGGTGTAAGTAAGACAGTGGCACATTTACAGACGTATTGTTATTGGCCTCATATGTTCAAAGTGTGTCTCATTTTATTAAAGGATGTTCATTATGTGCAACTAGTAAGCCTAACAATAGGAAGATGGGATTGTACACACCACTTCCAGTTCCTACACGACCATGAGAGAGTGTTTCTATGGATTTCATAGGAGGTCTTCCATTGTCAAAAAGAGGTCATGATTATTTGTATGCAGTTGTGGACAGGTTCAAAAAAATGTGTATTTTGATGCCATGTAAAAATAAAGTTATAGCTGAACAAACTACTCAGTTATTCTTTTAGAATGTTTGGGTGCATTTTGGATTGCCCACATCCATTGCTAATGATCGATATTCTCGCTTTGTTGGGAATTTTTGGTTAAACTTGTGGGGATTCATTGACACCAAATTGAAAAAGAGTACAACCTTTCATCCATAAGTAGATGGTCAAACAGAAGTAGTGAATAGAACAATGACACATATTCTTCGTGAGTATTGCAGCAAGCATCCTAAGTTGTGGGATGAACATTTGCACTATATTCAACATGCTTATAATCGAGCCAAGCACTCTTCAACTCAAAATTCACCATTTGAGGCATATTTGGGATACTTGCCTAAATATCCTTTGGATTTTATTTTTGGAAGATATGTTGGTATTGAAGGTCATAGCAACATAGACAAAGCATGAAAGTTCATTGAACAAATCGAATTAGTACACCAAAAGGTTCAAGAACAGCTTGAGAAAAGCAAATGCAAGTACAAAGCAAGGCACGACAAGCATCGTCAAGATCACAAGTTCCAAGTTGGTGATGAAGTTTGGCTTAACATTAACAAAGATAGGCTCCAAGGAGAAGGTAAAAAGATAAAACCAATTAGATATGGTCCATTCAAAATTTTGGAAAAGATTGGTAACAATGCATTCAGGTTGGATTTGCCTTCATATATGAAAATTTATGTTGTTTTTAATGTTTAGAATTTAAGGTTGTATGAGCATCCTTTGATTGAAGATCACAGAGAGAATATTCAAATTCCATCTATTGAAGATTTTTCTCTAGAATTCCTTGATGAGCTTCAGCAAGACACTATACTTGACAGAAGAACAAGGACATAAAAAAAGGGGAAGTATTGATTATCTTTGAGTGGGGCTCAATGGTACAAATCCTTTAAAAGCCAAATGGATAGAGGTTGGAAAGGTGAGGGAACTATACCCTCAACTGCTGGACAATTGAAAGTGATCCTTTTGGGGTCCAAAAGGCTTCTAGTGGGGACGAGTGATTAGGTGCTCAAAATTAGGATAAAAACTAAAAGTGTTAGAATCTATATAAAATTAGCTTCAAATCAAAGAGATCGTCATCCTGATTCTATTGGTGTGAATGACACTCGAATCCGAGCTCGTGTGAAGAATTTAGAGCAAGTCAAAGTTAAAATTTGACTTGGACTAATGACAGGAAAAGATAATGTGGCAGGGCTCTTCAGTGAATGGGGAAGCGCCAAGTGGAAGGTTGCCATTGGCCCCCACATTTTGTAAATCGAATGTTGCAGGTGGTTTGGCATTAAAAATCACCCCGAAACAAGCCAGGGTGTGATGCAATATTGCAATTTCACATCGCAGCAAGGTAGGAGGAAAGGCATTAAAGAATCAGCCCCGACAGTTGCGATGCAACAATCTACCCCCAATGATCTGATTTTTATCATAAACAAAACTGAAGTAGACTTGACTATTTGCCAATAGTGAATTGATCGTTAACTTTAAATGTTGAATGTGGAAGACTAAAGAGAAGCAATTGATTTAAGACTTAATCAAGAACTTAAGAAGCATAGTTAAACATGAATTTGCAGCAAGAATAGAGATAGAAGACATCAAACATTGATTACAGAGTTCGTCCCTGATGGACAACATCTCCAGGTCCACTTTCAAGATGGGCATCCACTTTATTAGGATTGATTGAAAGAGGTCTTTTACACAGCAAAAACACCAGACCGAATGTGCACGCAAACACTTCTGGTCTCTGTCAATAGAGAGCTCTCTCTCCTAGCTTTCCAACGCTTGTCTTAGTTCCCAATTCTGCCTCCGGATGACCAATTCCTTTTGCATGAGCATAAGGATGAACTTATTGTTTTTTAGATGCATTCAAGGCCATGATGGCTAAAGATGGCATGTATGTGCTTCATTAAAAGTTGAGGGTTACAGTCTTGTCACTTTGTGACACTTAATGACCTAGTCACATGGTGGGTACATTAAAAATAGAATAAACTGCAACAAAACCCGAAAAGAAACTTTGGTTATCTCCAAACTTACTAACATTCAACTAACAACATGTAATGGGTGTTCCTATAGCACGTGACCAGACAGTCTAACACTTGGCAGCCACTTGCACTGTTTATCCCTGCGGTTCCAGCTGATGTTGCGGTCACCCAACAGTCCATGTGACAACTCTTCCCTGACGGTTTCACTAACCCTTCTGCGTAATATCCAACTGTTCACATGTCTCAGTTCCATTGTAGTCTCCAAACTGCGGTGACTAGACTACAAACTACCTTTGCATTCAACCTCCGACGTTGTCCCGCTATGGTTAGAACCCGCGGTTAGGGACTGTGTATGTATTTTCATTCTTTAACATATGTTTTATACATAGTCTGATAGGTTTAGGTCTTAGGTTTTGCATTAGGTCTTATCACCATGGTGCTAGATGTAGCCACTTAGGTTTATGCCTTAGGTCTTTAGTACTTAGGCTTAAGATTGTGTAGTGTAGGCTTTTAAACTTAGGTTTTTAGACCTTATCTTAGGATTTAAACCCTTTTACATCACCTTAATAAAAAAAATCCATTACAACAATATTGTCAAATTATGACAATAATTTGGACCACATTTCCACCATGAAAACCACCACCATGACTAACTGTAGAACACTGGAAAAGTTAATGAAGTTGAAGATGAACTGGACTCCCTGCACAAACTGGAATGAAAAGATCCTCCTAGATCAATCCTCTCCACTTGAAAGCTTTTGGACCACAAAAGTTTGATTTAAGAAGATATCAGGTGAGGTTACAATTCCCTCACTCTTTCGATCTCCATCCACCTTGCCTTACTCGGATTCATGCCCTTCAGTCCGACTCAAAGATATTCAACATATCCACGCCTTGAGGAACAAACCTTCCTATCCAAGATGGTATCTTCCTACAACTCATTCATATACTCAGGTGCCAAATCATCAACAATCAGAATCTATGTATCCTCCTCGGGATCGATGATCATTGGAGGTTCATACAATTTCAGATTTTCTACATTTACAACTGAGTAAATACGTATGTAAGGAGGTAAATCTAATTAAAATACATTATTTCCAATGTTCTCAAAAATCTTGAAAGGACCATACTTGATGGATTTCAGTTTCTTACCTTCTCCTTTCAACCTGTCTTTATTGATATACAACCATACCTGATCACCGACCTGAAAATGATGATCGACTCGATGCTTGTCATGGCACATTTTGTACTTGGCCTGACTCTTCTCTAACTGATCCTGCACTGCTTCATGTATCTGTTGTATCCATTGAATGAACTTAATTGCTTTGTTTTCATCATCATGTTCACCCACTTTATCCTCTTCACCGAAGATGAAATTCATCGGTGACTTTGGTAGAAACCCAAAACATGTTTCAAATGGTGATTGATTAGTCGAATAATGTAAGGCTCAATTGTAAGCATGTTTCACATAAGGTAAAGATTCATCCCACAACTTAGGATGTTTACTGCAGTAACCTTAGAGAATATGTATGACTGTCCTATTCACCACTTATGTCTGTTCGTCGGTCTGTGGATGAAAAGTTGTGCTCTTCTTCAACTTTGTGTCCATGAGTCCCCACAAAGTGGACCAAAACTCTCCTACAAAACGAGTGTCTCAATCAGAAATAATGGAAGTAGGTAACCCAAAATGAACCCATACATGTTCAAAGAACATCTTTGCAGTCTGTTCAGCTGTCACTTTCTTTTTTCATGGAACAAGAATGCACATCTTTTCGAATCTATCAACCACAACATACATGTAATCATGTCCTCTCCTGGAAATCGAACGTCCTCCAACAAAGTCCATGGAAATTATGTCCCATGGTCGTGAAGGAACTGGAAGTGGCATGTACAAACCGATCTTTCAATTACTTGGCTTGCTGGTCGAACACATCACACATCCTTTAATGTACTTAACAATTGTTTCATACATGCGAGGCTAGTAACAATACCTTTGAATTTGTGCCATAGTCTTGCTTACACCAAAATGTCCTGAAATGCGAGAAGAATGTGCTTCCCGAATAACATGCACCCTTTCTGTCTGTGGTATGCACAACTTACCCAGATGATATAACAACCTGTCATGAATATGATAATTGACTTCTTCCACCTGAGCACCATGAGTTAGTGATTCATAAATATCTTTGAAATCAAAATCGGTACTATATTGTTCTATATAACTTTCATGTTTTAAAGAACTATTCTGCAACACTATTGAAGCATTCAAAGATGGTCTAGACAACATATCAGCTACTTTGTTTGTGACACCTTTCTTGTACTTAATTACTAAGTGAAATTGATGAAGAAATACCATCCATCTGTAATGCCGAGATTGTTGCAATTTATTTTTAGACTGAAGTTACTAAAGCGGTTGATGATCTGTTTGAATCACTGTTTCCTTACCCATTAAATAATTTTTCAATTTATTAACACTTTCAACCAAAGAAAATAGTTCTTTATCATATGTCGGATAATTCATTACTTCCTTAGAAAAATTTTTAGAATGAAAACAATTGATTTCCCTGTTTGAAGTAAGACTACACCCATTGCATAACCATTAGCATCTGTTTCAATTTCGAACACCTATTGAAGATCTGGCAAAGCTAAGATTGGCGCTTTGACAATTTTCTGCTCAAGTGTATCACAATATTTTTGTTGTTTTTCTCCCTACTGAAAGGGAACTTTAGAACCTGTTAAAGCATGTAACGGTGATGCAATCAAAGAAAACTGAGCAATAAATTTCCTCCAATACTGAATTGCACCTATAAAACTTCTAACTTCAGTCACATTCTATGGTCTTGGCCACTTAACAATCACATCGATTTTATCAAACTTCCACCTCCAACTATGTAACCAAGATAATTTAGTGAAGTTTTCCCAAACTCACATTTGGAAAGTTTAAGGTACAATTTTTCCCTGTGCAACACTTCGAAAACCTGCTTAACATGCCTAACATGCTCTTCCATATTGCAACTGAAAATCAGCATATCATCTAAGTGTATTATGACAAATTTATCAATGGCAGAATACATCATTCATAACCAGCATGAAAGTTGCTAGTGCATTACACAAACCAAAAGGCATTACTAACCATTCAAATAGTCCCTGTCTAGTTTTCAATGCAGTTTTCTAGATGCCATTTTCTGCAATGTGAATTTGATGATATCTACTTTGCAAATCTAAATTAGTGAAATAAACAACATTTTTCAGTTGATCAAGTAAATCATATAACCTGGGAAGAGGATACCTATTTTTTATTGTGATTTTGTTTAAGGCCCTAAAGTCGACACACATTCTCAATGTCCTGTCTTTCTTGGGAACCAAAATTATAGGTGAGCCACATAGAGATGAACTGGGTCATATGAAACCTTTTTCAATCAATTCTTGGAATTTTTTTCTTTATTTCTTCATTCTCTATAAATGACATGCGATACATTTCGATATTAGGAAGAGGGGCATCAGACATCAATTGTGTCTCATGTTGTATTTCTCTCTTAGGAGGAAGATGTTTTGGTTCTTTAAATATACTTGGAAAATATTCTACCACTTTAATAAAACTATCTTTAGACTGAGACTCATAACCTAAAAAAGCATCCTGTAGATCCTTATGTTGTTCTTTACAACCATGAGTACATATTTCTTAATTGAACTTATTAATCGCTTCCTCTGATTAACTAAAACTAAATGCAAGTGTGATTTGAGTTTATGTGCCCTGACAATATATTAAATCCCATTTTTCTCAAGGTGATATTTATGGTCTTTCCTATGAAACACTGCATCACAATCATAGAGATAAGGACTTCCTAGCACTACTGCACATATGTCTGTTGGAATCACATCTAAATCCACTTCATCAATGTAATTAGTTGTGATGGAAAATTTTAACTGACAATGCTTTGTGACATTAATCTAAGTTTCTTTATTTATCCAACCTAATGGGTATGGTCTTGGATGATTCCATGTCTCCAAACCTAATTTCTTAACTAAATCTTCAGATCTTAAATTTTCCTAGGATCCACTATCAAATAATGTATCTATTTTCTTATGCTTAGAAGTTATCCTTATATGAAATAATTCAACCCTTTTATCCTCATTCAAATGATTTATGTTTGAAGAAGGTGCAAAAGTAATAGAACTTGAACCAGTGTTAGAAGTTTTACCTGTCGAAACCATTGCGGTTATTTTCCCTTCATCACCTGAGTTGGAGCCCAAATCTTGTTAGATTGCTACATTAGCCTTCTTTTCACCTTTCTTCTTCTGGAACTTCTTTGGTCTAAGTTCTGGGTGAAGTTTCCAACATTTGGATTCATCATGTCCAATCCTTTGGCAATGAGTACAAGTAGGTCTTTCACTTTCCTTCTGAGCTGTCATTGATCTCTTTCCCTTCAAATTTCTCTTCCTCTTGTTGTCTTTGGAATCCTTGATTTCCAACTGTCTGGATGGTTTCTATGAAAACTTGAACGATCTGCCACCTGATTCAATATGTATGGCTTGAACACACACTTCATCAAAGTCATCAAGATTAAACATCAATAATGTATGTTGTAAATATGAATGTAAACTGCCAATGTACTTTAATAAAGTTTCACGTGTATCCAATGGAACACCAAGCACCAAAGCTTTCTTCCTGAACTCCTGAGTAACCTCCTGAACATTCTGCTCTTTACCTTGCCTCAAATGTTGTCAATCAATAACAACTTGCTACATGTGCCCCAAAGGATAGAATTGTTTTCTGAGAGCTTTTAAAAACTTAGACCATGAAGAGATGAATTTACCTTTCCGCTTTACATCTATTTGATTTTTACTTTCCAATTTCTAGATTGAACTCCTCAAGTGTTCCTTCTCCACATTGTGACTTAGACCTAGTTAACATTCACTGGAAAAATTCTACAAAACACAACCTGCTCTGATACCAAATTATATGATCTGATTTTGATCATATCGCTCACAAAAGTCGCTCATAAATCGACAATGATAGGATTTGATGCAAGTGAAACTCCTGAAGTGAAGATGAGCAAGGAACAATTTTAGCAAGTGTTTTTGAGCATGCAGCATATGTTGGGAAAACTCTACGAAGATAATAAGGTGAGAGATGCAGCTTCTTCTTCAAAGACATCGAAGAAGGATAAGGGAAAAGGCAAGGTTGATAAAAATCCTTCTCCTTGATCATCTCCATCATCATCTTCTTCTTATTCTTCTTCTTCTTCTTCTTCCAGTTCACATTCTCAAACAGAAAAGAAACCTAAGAATTCATCACTTTTGAAACTTGATGTTAAATTTGAGCTACCTATTTATGATGGTGAAATGCATCTTGGATCACCCAAGCAAGGAAGGGTTATGATGTGATAATCGCAATCACAGATCACAATCGTACATCGCAAAAAACAGAGCCCCACATATATAAGACCGTCGGTACTCTGTCAATTGTGAATTTTGAAAGCATCTCAGATGCGATAATTTTATGAGTTCTGGTTAATAGTTATGTCGGGTCCGCCATATCGCAATCGCACATCACCTTGCCACGTTCACAAACCATAAGCCCACCGGTTCTCGCCGATTGCAATTTTTGATGGGACAATCGGTGATGATAGATTATGGATCGTCATGGGGAAAATTTTTCGCTTAGTTAGCGCTTTTTGGATCTAATTTGTAGGACCATGCTGGATTTGGAGAAATTTTTGGAGCAAATAGTGGGAAAACTAGGAGAGGTCATAACTTCTTCTGTTTTCCACCAAATTGGATGCAAAAAGAGGCTAGATAGCCATTTTTTGGACATTTTAGACTCATTGGAGCAGGTTGCAAAAGAATTTGAACATTGTAAAGACATTTTTTTACACTTTTGAGCATAATGGAGAGGCCTAAGCCATTGGAAGTTGGACCAAGGAGACGTAGCCCAGGAGGGGTGAACTCCTTTATCATGTTCCTGTTGTAATGTGTTTTTGATGTTGTTCTGTACATGTTTATGATGTTGTTCAGTCTCTTATTTATGTTAAATTGCTCATAAAATTAACATAAAAACTCATCATTTTGTAGGTTTTAACCCCGTACAAAAATTACCTGCACAAGAATTCTAAAACACAAAAAATAAACAATGTGAGAGCATAACACATAAAACACATATACACAGAGATTTTCCCCTAGATCCCAAAACCAGGACTACCAGCTTTATTTGTCATTATGTTCCTTTCAATGTTACAATACATATTTATACATGCCGAAGCATCCAATACCATGGACTGAAAACCATCGCGTCCAAAACCATGGACTGAAAACCATAAGTAGGTTTGCCCAACCTAATATAGGGTCCAAAAAAAAATTTCTCGGGGCGCTGCCCCGAACCCCATAAAGGGAGGCTACCCACCCCCCTCAAACCCCTTGTTGTGTAATCAACGCAATGAAGGGGGGGCTCCGCCCCCCCTCTAACCCCCAATTCACTACCTAGGTTAGTCGTGGAAAGAATATAACACAACCCAACATTCTCCCACTTGTTGTTTTCTTTCCACAGTGGGCCACAGGAGAGCTTAGTCATTTTTCCAGCCCTAAAACGCTCATTGTTTCTCTACACCAGGAGAACTTCTCAAAGGTCACAGATTTTTTCAATGCATCTGCAATATTCTTCAAAGTGTCCACCTTCACTAGCAACACCTTTTTGTCTTCTATCATATCCCTCACAAAGTGATACTGAACATTAGTGTGCTTTGTCTTTGAATGATAAGCAGGGTTCTTTGCCAAGAAAATTACACTTTGGCTGTCACAGTCTATCCTTACAGCTCCCTGTATGAACCCCATACTTGAACACAATCTCTGCAACTAAACTACTTCCTTGCTTGCATGAGTGGCTGCCATGTATTCTGCCTCTGTAGTTGATAGTGCCACTACAGATTGTTTCTTACTCATCCAACTAACTGCACCTCCAAATAGGTTAAACACATACCCACTTGTAGATCTTCTCTGATCCGGATCTTCAGCCCAGTCTGCATCAACAAAGCCACGGATATCCAAAACTCTATCCAATCGTGGTCTTCCTTGGTAGCACAAACCATAATCACTAGTTCCACACAAATACCTAAAAACCCGCTTCACTGATGTCCAATGCTCCTTCCCTGGTTTTGACATAAACCTGCTCAACACTCCCATTGCATGTGCAATGTCTGGTCTAGTACAGACCATTGCATACATCAGGCTAACGACTGCACTTGCATATGGAACACGGGACATATCCTCTTCCTCTTCTTGTGTCTTGGGACACTGTTCAGCAGATAGCTTTACACCTATAGGAATAGGAACCTTCACTGGTTTACTATCCTGCATATTAAACCTTTGCAGTGTTGTCTCGACATACTTCCTCTGGTTTAACCAGAGCTTCCTCTTTGCCTGATCTCTTTTAGTTTCCATGCCCAAAATATAGTTTGCAGCACCAAGATCTTTCATGTTGAATTTGGAGGACAATTGGGTCTTCAAATCCTGGATAATTTCTTTGTCATTTCCAACCAGCAACATATCATCCACATACAAGACCAGATAAATAAGATGGTCACCAATTAGTTTAAAATACACATAATGATCTCCTTTGCTTTTGGTGAAGCCAAGTCCCCGTATAAATGTATCAAATTTCTGATACCACATCCTTGGTGACTGTTTTAACCCATACAGAGACTTCTTTAACTTCCATACCAGTTCTTTCTTACCCTTCACTGCAAAGCCTTCAGGTTGCTTCATGTATATCTCCTCTTCCAAATCCTCATGAAGAAATGATGTCTTCACATCCATCTGTTATACCTCAAAATCAAAAGTAGCCGCAATAGATAAAAGTAATCTAATAGAGCTTACCTTGGCAACAGGAGAAAAAATATCACCAAAATCAATTCTCGGCACCTGGGAATAACCTTTTGCTACCAACCGAGCTTTGTATTTCTCCACCTTTCCTTTTTCACTTGTCTTCTTCTTGAACACCCATTTACTGTCAATGGGCTTCCTTCCAGCCGGCAACTCCACCAGATCCCAAGCCTCAATTTTGTGCAAAGATGCCATTTCATCAACCATGGCCTCTTTCCAGAGTTTTCCATCCTCTGAATCTACTGCTTCCTTCATAGTTCTGGGATCATCATCAGTAATAGATAAAGGAAAATTTGAATAGAAAGTAGATGGACTATACCTTTCTAGCTGCCTTCTTTCTCGAACTGATCTTCTCACACCCGGAGTTTATGGCTCTTCATCTTTTGATTCCTCCTCTACCACAGAGTCTGTTTCTTCCTCCTTTAGCTCAAACTCTATCTTCTCAGGTTCCTTTGGTTGGAATTCATGTTTAATAACATCTTTCACCTCTTTGAACACCACATCTCAATTGTACACAACCTTCCTTGTTACTGGGTTCCAAAGCTTATAACCCTTTAAACCATCCTTATACCCAATAAAGATGCACTTTTCAGATTTACTATCCAGCTTGGTTCATTTCTCCTTTGGAACATGTACATATGCATCACATCCAAATACCCTCAGATGTGAAAGAGAGGTTTTCTTACCAGTCCATACCTCTTGTGGAGTTTTATCCTTCAAGGCTGCTGAAGGTGATCTGTTGACCAGGTAACATGTTGTCTCCACCACCTCTGCCCAGAATTCTTGTCCTAACCCGGCACCACTGAGCATGCTTCTTGCCATTTCCATCAACATCTTGTTCATTCTTTCTACAACTCCATTTTGCTGAGGTGTATATGGAGTAGTCTTCTGTCGTGCTATACCATACTTCTTACAGAATTCTTCAAATTCCTTACTGCAAAACTCTCCACTGTTATCTATCCTCAACACCTTTATCTTCTTCTCTATCTGTTTTTCCACCAGAGCCTTAAATTCTTTAAACTTGTCAAAGACATCAATTTCTTCTTAAGGAAATATATCCATGTATTCCTTGAGAAGTCATCTATAAATGATACATAGTACACAAACTTACCCAGTGATGGAACCTTCACAGGTCCAAACACATCACTGTGCACAAGCTCTAATATTTTTTTTGCCCTCTTACCACCAGAGGGGAAACTCACCCAATTCTACTTCCCATACACACAATTTTCACAGAAATCAAAATCTGGAGAGCTATTACTCATACCTTCTACCATACCTTTACCATGAAGTATTCAAAGGCCCTTCTCTCTAATATGTCCAAGCCTTTGATGCCACAACATGGTCTTCTCTCTAGAGACCACTAGATTTTCTGCTCCACTTTCAAGGACCACAGAATTGTTGCATCCATCAACAACAGTGCTACCTTGCAGCTTGTACAAAGTTCCAATCCGAAATCCCCGCATCAATACTAGTGTTCCTCAAACCATCTTGTAGGTATCCTTCTCAAACACTTTTTTACACCTGCATCATCCAACTTGCTTACAGAAATCAAATTTTTGGCTAATGTGGGAATATGCAGAACACCCAGAAGTGTTCTAACCCTTCCACCTTGCAACTTCAACTTTACTTTTCCGTGACCAACAATTCTAGCCTTCCTATCATCCCCTAGAAGACATCATCACCATCGTATTTATCATACTCGCAGAACCACTCTCTATGGGGAGTGAAGTGAAAGGATGCACCTGAGTCAATCAACCATGCCTCATGATCTACATGGGTACTTGAAGAAGCCAAGTACACATCCCCACCTTCATCTGAGGTGGTTTTCGCCTCTACAGAAGAAGCATCATCAGATCCCTTTCCTTTCAGCTTTAGATTTACAGTCGCTTTTGTAGTGCCCTTCCTTTCCGCATTTCCAGCACACCACCTTCACAGGTTTTCCTGGAGATTTAGATCTTCCTCTAAATTTAGATCCCCCACTCAATGACTTATTTTTGTTTCTATACTGGGACCATCCTTGTACAGACAAGGCATCACCATTCTGGCTCTCCATATTTTTCCGTCTCATCTCCTCCGTCAGCAAGGATGAGACTATGTCATCAAACTGCAAGGTAGTTGCATTGCTACCTATTTCAATAACCAGACTATCCCACGAATATGGTAGAGAACACAACAAACTGATGCACTTATCTTCATCTGAAATTTTAATATCAATAGATGCTAACTGACTTACCACAGTATTAAATGCATTCAGATGCTCTGTCACCAAGTCTCCATCTTTCATCCTCAGGTTATACAACTTTTTCCACAGGAACTGTTTATTCACCAGAGACTTAGATTGGTACAAAGTCCCTAACTTGTCCCACAAAGCCTTTGCTATAGCTTCCCCTGATACATTCAGCAATACTGAATCTGAGACACACAATCATATTGTGCTCTTTTCCTTCTGATCCAACTTCTTCCATTCTTCATCGGACACTCCCGTTGGTTTAGTACCTGGATCTAGCGCAATCCATTGATCTTTATCCACCAACAGATCCTCCATCTTGAGTTTCCACAACTCAAAACTCTAACCATTAAATTTCTTGATCTCTAACTTTCCACTGCTTGCCATATTGTTTCACCACCAGAATCGATCTCACAAATCTCCCACTAAACAGGGTCTACCATAGGCTCGAGCGAAACCCCTCAGCAACAAAGGCATCCCCTTGAAGCCAAAATAGCTTTGATACCAAATGTAGGTTTTAACCCCGTACAGAAATTACCTGCACACGAATTCTAAAACACAAAAAATAAACAATGTGAGAGCATAACACATAAAACAGATATACACAGAGATTTTCCCCTGGATCCCAAAACTGGGACTACCAACTTGATTTTTTATTATGTTCCTTTTAATGTTACAATACATATTTATACATGCCGAAGCATCCAATACCATGGACTGAAAACCATTACGTCCAAAACCATGGACCAAAAACCTTAGGTAGTTTCGCCCAACCTAATATAGGGTCCAAAAAAGTTTTTCCCAAGGCACTACCCTGAACCCCGTAGAGGGGGGCTACCTGCCCCCCCTGTGACCCCCCTGCTACTCAATCGGCGCAATGAAGGGGGGGCTCCGCCCCCCTCTAACCCCCGGTTCACTACGTAGGTTAGTGGTGGAAAGAATATAACACAACCCAACACATTTCACTTGCAAAAAATTCATGAATCCTTAAGCACAATGAAAGCATTTTGTTCTAATCTGAGGAGGATCTTAGCACAACAATCTAATATTATAAATTAGATTACTCTTCCTCTCCAAATTCTCCACAAATCACTATGCAAATGAATTGGATTTGGAGGCAAGAAGCCCTTTTATAGGAAAAACCCTAATTTATCCGTTGCCCACTACGACCAAACCATAGCTCCGTCTGATGAACCATCAACACTTATGGAAATCTCTCACCGAGTTCTATAATGGGTCTCTCTTTTTTTTTTGGTAATTTTCCACTTCACCTAAAAGCCATTTTTTCCATGAAGTTTCACTTTGTCGCCCTTTAAAATCAAATATCTTCATTGGAGTCACCTATTCTCTGGTACCACTTTACCTTTGCACTTGTTGAATCTCGTTTCAATTTTCATCATAAGTAACCATCATTTACTCATGTTTTTATGGTCCCCACCAGGCCTACCCCATGTGGCAGCATCATCGATTCACCCTTGTTTAGAGCATCTGAGATGTGTCACCCTCATACTTATGGAGTCTGTTTCGAGTCCATAATGTGTCTCGTTACAATGTTTCATTTGTTGTCATGTCACATTTCTTCCATTTTACTCATATTTTGCCTCCAGTCCTAGTTCGTCTTTGTCGAACCCCCATTTGAGTCATTAACCATCCCCTCCAGATTTGAGTCAGTTGTTGCCATGTCAACCATTTTTATTATGCTCTGACAAGGGAATTCCTTAGTCCACCATCCATCATCTTTCCTTCCATCATCATCCCTGGTGTCAGTCCATTAGTCACTCTGTTATGCTCCCTTGTGCCTTTGTTGAGGATTCCTCATTGCCTTAACTCTAGCGAACTCTCTTCTGTCGACCACAACACATTTATTCCAGAAGATTCGTCTAGAGAGTGGTGTATCTTGGTTCCATTTTCCGTCTCTTTTCAGTGCCTCGGATTAGGCAAAGGGACTCACTATTTCCCTTTGACTTTTTTGTTTCTCACGTGCTCGACATCAGCTCCTTATGACACGATTGAGGTTCGTACGCTTGACGGTTTGGTGATCTAGATGATTGTCCCAGTGATTCTCGAGTGTGTGTGAGATGTTTCAGACCTTAGAAGGAGGTGGCCCTTCAAGTAACCCCCCACATGCCCGGATCACCACAGATGTTGATCCAGCCTCTGATGCATTTCCTTAGATTTGATGGGTTTGGTTTCCACCTCTTGCAGCGCCCATAGTATGCATATCTCCTCCAAATGATCCATTCAGATTTTTAGAGCCCTTTCATGTTCAGCAAGGCTTCCTTGGTTCCGATCCCCCCTCCCCATGTTAGTTTGAGGGGAATTATATCTCATGTACTCAGATATTTTTGTATTCAGTCCTCACCTATGTTTTTTATAGGTGCATTATGTATATGGGATCCGTTGTATTATTTTCTAGCCCATTGACGTCAGTGTATCATCTATCATGTATCATGTACATTATATCCTAGTCCCACATTGTTGGGCTCACCATTATTCTTTATACTCAGTTATCTCGACGGGTATGGGTATGCCTCCCCCTTCTCATTTGAGATCAGGTACTACCACATAAAAGGAGACTTCTATCAGTATTTGAGGGCTCACTCCCTCCATTATTTGTCCATCCTTGAATTGCTTCAGATCTCTCTCTCTCTCAGACTCCCCTTTTGGTGTAGACTTCTAGAAGTGTAATCTACAACATATTTCGGTCATACGATTTTCTCCTTACACTCATACGTGTGGGGGCAATATGTTATCACCGAAAAAAGATCACCTAGCCATTTCTATCTAGGTGGATCGAAATACACCATGTGGATTTAATTTTACCATAATAAAATCACTTTCACTATGGAAAATAATTTAGTAAACCACTTTTATTAAATTATTTTCTGATTTAAATTAAAAAACCCCA
The DNA here is from genome assembly GCA_031772625.1 of Pinus tabuliformis. Taxonomy (NCBI): domain Eukaryota; kingdom Viridiplantae; phylum Streptophyta; class Pinopsida; order Pinales; family Pinaceae; genus Pinus; species Pinus tabuliformis. The sequence continues at coordinate 720,731,121 of CM062817.1, read as the reverse complement.
TGAGAATAATTATATAAATCATTATATAAATCATTATTTAATAATTATTCCTTGTCACATTTGACTAAATCCCTTAGGAATATTTAAATAAATCATTATTTATTTGAATTTCCTTATTTTTGTTATTAGAATAATTATTAAATCACTATTGAATAATTATTTTAATTCACACCTTTCTTGTTTCTTGTGAAATAATTAATAAATCATTTTCTTTGTTAATTATTTCTAAATAAAGGAATTTAACCATTTTAAATTCCTTTTCCCTCTCCAATAAATATAATAAAGTATTCAAAGTAGTTAGATCTTAATTTGGTCAATAATATTTTTTTATTCTCCATTTTCAAGATTAACTCCATACTTTTCTATATAAAAGATGGTTTTTCATCCATTCTTCACCATGATCAATGTCATCGTCAACATTATCATCGTTTTCTTGAGCTTCCACTTGAGTTCTTCACTTTGTTTGGGTTTTTTCACATGATTGAGAGAGGGAATATATTTGCGAAGCATCAAGGATATCAAAGGACGCATCCCACGGAGCGGGACTTACAGACCAATCTGTAGATCTTCTTCATCAGGTGTTATCAATAAAGATTTATTTGTTTAAAATCGTCTTTCCACTGGGTTATTATTCTGGATCTATCATTCTACTACTATTTGTTTCAGATCTTGTTTCCTTATACTTCAGATTTTCCATTTGTGTTGCAGATCTAGAATGACAACAACCATTAACTTTTTGTTAGGGTCACTTGTCACCTAATAACTTAAGTGAGGGTTTTTGGTACATCTTCCAGGAATTTTCATACCAACAAATTAATTCAATTTTTTCTCTAAGATTTATAAACTACTTACCATGCAGTGATATAATTTGAAAATTTTCTAATCTAATTCAATTTTCCATCACAATTAATTTTACAAGTATGTATAGCCTTAGCGAATACATGGGCCAAAATACGTCCTATCTGCAACCTCTTCTATCAGACCCCCTTCCATGAATAACTCCTTGTCATTATAGTTTACACATTTGACCATTGATGAAGTGTTTTTTCAATCCTACCATGACCATGTTGTCCATCTGACGTGGCTCACCATGACATTTCCCGACACTTCATCTGTTTTATGCTCCTAGATTTACTCATGCCAAACAACAATCTATGACCTTAGTGCATGCTTGTGATGTGGTCCTTCCTTCGTACTTGTGCGCAATTTCATATTCCCCCATAAAAATACCCCCTTCCTTTTTTTTCATTCACACTATGTGAATCCTCTTGCTACACATTGGGGAAACCACTCCTATGGAATTTAAGTTGGCTCCCATTAATGAATGCTTCAATAGGTTCCCCATTAATTTTATCTAACTAGATAGCTCCTGCCTCTGCCACATACCGAATTGTATAAGTAACCAACCAACGCATTTGAAATTTCCCTGGATGCTTTAGAAATTTACTATCATAGAGTAGAACCAAATCTCTTGGCTAAAAAGTCTTATGATTTATGCACCTATGATGCTAGGATTTTTAACATGCTTTCTTAACATTCTAATGGAATCATACCATTGTGAAATCTTTCTCCAACTATAATAGTTCTGACAACCTTTGCTTTGTCATGCCTCTATTTGTTAAGTTAGCTAAGGAAATAATACAAAAACTAGGTACTATGAATTCCATAAGAATTATTGCTTCATGTCCATATACCAAACTGAAGGGTGTCTATCATATTATCTTATTATATGTAGTCTTGTATGCCCATAAAAATTCCAAAACTCATAAATCCCAATCATATATGTTTGCATTACAGAATTTTATTAGAATGTTTTCCAAAATTTTGTTAAAATCATCGACAATTCCATTAGCTTGCAGATAATATGGGGTGCTCTTCTAGCGATAAATTTGAAATTACCCTATCAACACAACAATTTTCCTATTTAGAAAATGAGTACCCTGATTGCTCATCATTATTTTGGGACATCCAAATCTTGTCACTATGTTTTCAAATATAAATTGTGCATTTTTCTCTGCACTACAATCATTAAGGGAATTTTGAGGTATAAAATGGGCCTCCTAAGAAAAATGTACAACCAAAATAAACTTTATAAGAAATAATAGGATTCAAGATGATGATGTCAACCATGGGGGATGATTCACCATTTTTGGAGTAAAAAAGTAAAAAGATTAAAAAATAATAAAACTACTTTTTCAAATCGTATTTTCAACTTAGCTCCCTAAGGTTTTATTCAAATTTCACACGGGAGTACTCGTTGGATGAAAAATTTAATTCCTCATCCAAGGCGTACCCATGTTGCATACTTTAGATGGACCCTGCTACATAAAAAATGAGAAATACATGAAAAAATGTGATTGCAATCACATTTTTTCATGTATTTCTCATTTTTCGTGTAGTAGGGTCCATAGAAAGTATGAAACATGGGTACTCCTTGGATGAGGAATCAAATTCCACATCCAATGAGTGTTGTCGCTTGAAATTTGAGTAAAACCATAGGGAGATAAGTTGAAAACATGAGTTGAAAAAATAGTTTTTTCTTTTTTCCCTCTTAAATTTGATGATGTATTCTAATATTATTTTATTATTTACACTATTATTTTATAATTTCCTTAGGAGGCCCATTTTACACCTCAAAATTCCCCTAATGCATGGTCAAGTTCCCCTTCCACCCATCTAGTAATATTATTTGTGGCAATGATTATGTACCTCACTTTTAATCTCTTTACATGCACATTGATTGGTCAGATGAAGTCTATTTTTCATTTTTTGAATGTATACAATGTTACTTGTGGACATAGCGACATCTCATCCCTCCTAGACAGCCTCTCGACTCTCTGACATATCTTGTAGTTTGGTAAAACGCCTTACCATCCTTGTGGAGAGTGGGTCACCATAATCTTACATGAAGGATATTTTATTAGGTAGCCTTCACCTCATAATGGCCTTCTACAACTCCTACATGTTTTTCTAAGAGTATCAATGACCTCTCTTGTTTTAACACGTATCTATGAAGTATGCCATCTATGCCAAGATTTACAGCTATCTTGCTATTAGTTTGTAATCTGTAGCATTCACTACTAGTTATTTCTTCTACACAACTACACATTCCTTTAGGGATACTCTTGTACTGAGAAATTGAACAATATTTGTGAGGTAATCATCAACCATCTCTACTAAAAATAATTGTGCATTTGGAAAATTGTCATCAAGGTTTGATTCATCTTCCCTAGTCAAAATGCATGACAAGTGGTCCAGTCCTACATTGAGCCTTTCAGGTTTTACAATGGCCTCACAGTAATACTCTTGAAAGAGTAACAACCTTTTGCATATCCCCCCCCCCCCAAAAAAAAAAAAAACTGGTTTATTAACCAAATATCTCAGTGAATAATGGTTTGTATCCATTTTGAAGTGTGATCCTAATAGGTAATGTAGGAATTTTTATAGTGCGTATACCATTGCCAACCCTTCGTGCTCCGCAGTAGTGTAATTTTGCTTAGGTGTCGATAGTTTTCGGCTAGCAAAAAAAATAGGATGAGTTATATCCCCTTCTCCTAGTTGAGCCAATAGTGTGCCCAAGGATATGGATGAGGCATCAACATGCAGATGGAATTCTTTTCCCCATTTTGGGAAGACTAAAATTGGCGTGGTAACTAGTTTTTCCTTTAAAGCATCTAGAGCTTGTTGACATTCTTCATTCCAATGAAACTTTACTGCTTTATTTAACATCTTCTTCAAGGGGATTGTAATCTTTTCATACCCCCATATGAACTTTCTATAGTAGATTTTATGTCCCAAAGTCACACACAACTAGTGTACTAATGTTGGTGGAGGTAAATCTACTATGACCACAATCTTTGTAGGATCAACTAATAGTCCTTGTTTGCATACCACATGGCCCAACAAAATGTAAAATGGAAAATATAAAATACACTTCTTCAAATTTAATGATATTTTCAATTGCCAACATCTATCAAGCATAAGGTGCAAAACTTCAATGTGTTTCTTCAGTGGACTAAACATTTCCAATCATCAAGATAAACCTCCAAGAATTTATGTAAATCTTAATGCCATATCAAAGAAAATAACCTAAGATGTGAGGAGAGGATTCTTTTAAAACAATAACCTACTATTAGAATGTAGTCTTAAAGCTTAAATCAATAATAGAGAATATTAAAACAATAACCTACGCAAGGATTTGATGCTTTTAAAATATTAATATATAATGTTTCAAACTAGTTATTTTGTCATATCTAGACCATTATATTTGTGGAATAATGTTATCAGTGGAGGTGTGGAGGAAGTAACATTTATACATTGTGTGGAGGTGTGAAGGAAGCTTTCTTCCTCTGCACCTCCACACTCTGCACAATGTATCAACATTATGGAGATTCATAATAAAATTTAGATTGATTTGTATGTAGTTATAAATCTATCAATAATTTTCTATTGAGCTACATTTTTTTAAATTGTTAAAGACATTTAAATTTATTTGTAAACCCAGCCATTTAAATTAATCTATGCACTCCACACAATTAACCATGTCAAATATAGAAATTTAAAATGCAACACGAGAAACCAGTAATGCCAATTTGTAGGCAGAGTTAATAGTTGAAGTTGCAAATGCAAAAGGTGGAATGTTATGACTAGATATTCAACAATTTTAGGATCAGGCTAATGAAAATGTAAAAAATGCATCATATATTGTATTGAGATGCTTGGCTTTAGCTTAGCGGCTTGTGCAGTTCGGGTTGCTTGTTCGGTTTTAGCTTTTTGGACTAATTCTTGAGCTGGAGCTCCTCCACTAATAAAAAAAAAAAAAAACTAGAAGCCAAAACAAAACTTTTTGATGCTTTAGCCAAATTCAATTCTATTTTGGTTCAAGAAATCTCAAAGGAGGGATGAATTGGAGCATAGTCAGTTTGAAGCTGAAAATTGGGGAATGGAGAATTATAAAGAAATCATCATTCTTTGCACTCTCATACTCGGTCAACAAGTAAATACTTGAATGATTATGAATTGAGTGATGTAATCAAATAAAAATACAACACAAGAAATAGTTAATGCCAATTGTAGGCAGAGTCAATAATTGGAATTGCAAATTCAAAAGGTGGAATGTAATCAAAAAATGTTGACTATGCACAAATAGGCAATACATGGCCAATTTCTTTATATCTTTAGCGGTTTGGGGCAACTTTTATAACGATTGAAAAGTGTGCGGAAACCTATGAGTATCATGTATACTGACATTATTAGGGTTCCTGAATAACCGTAAATATTGATATTCTATATATTTCTTCCTTTACACAATCAAAGTTCATGAGGTTAGTGTACACAGCACCATAAAGCCACAACTATATGCTACTATGAGAACAAAAATCTAAGTTTATATTTGTGACTGCTTTATACAAAATAATATTTCCAATCTTTTATCATGCTCACATAATCTCAACATCTCCTTTAATGTTGGAAATCTCAAAATTTTATCTCTTTTATTTTTATGGGTTTTAGCGTTCAATCGTTGTATGTCTAAGCAAACACCAGGAAATAGTCATGATTATTTCCATTAGGTAGAAGTCAAGCATTGATTCAACCATCTTGATTCTTCTTAGTGTGCAAGTATCCCTAGCTTTCATTGTGTGGAGTGCAGAGGTGGTTTCACACTCCACACATTTTTTTCCACATTCCCACAATGAAATCCAACAAACTATTACACTCGTGATATGATAAATTACGAAAAAATTATGGAAATGAAGCGTTCTTTAATAACGACAAAAAGTGGACCTCACACAAAGAGGAAAGGACTATGTTGTGTTGCAGCTATTAATTAATTAATTAATACTGATTAATTCATTAAGGTTGTGCCTCTTTATTTAGGGCTTGCATTTTGTCATTATTCAAGAATTCCTACATTTCTGCAATATGTTTTTATTTGTGCCTTTGCACCTTCATACCCTGCATAATGAAAGCCAATTTCAAATAACTTTCCTCTGCATCTCTGTACTCTGCATAATGAAGCCACTTTTGCATAGCTTCATCCACACATCCGCACTCCGCAAAATTTCCACAGTGCGCACAATGAAATATTTTTTCGCACCTCTTCATTTCCAAATAGAAACTGCTAATTAATTAATTAATATGTAATATGTGGAAATTCGTGTGGAGATATGCAACATTGTAGAAGAGAGTGGTCGGTCATGGTGATGTTGGTTTTCTCCTTTTCCTTGTATAATTCTAGCAACCGCAAGTGAGGGTGAATGGATGTGTTTATAGAGTTAGTTTGTTGGTAGCTATTGAGATTCAAGAGAAACAATTCATAAATTGGTGCAAACAATGAAAGGGAAAATGAATTCGTAGTCTTCGGATATTTCATGGCAATGAAGGATTCATTGAAATTATTATTTGTATACAAGAAAATAAATTATTATTATAAGTATTGTACAAGAAAACAAGAATTTCACATTGCATTTTGCAGAGTGTGGAGGTGCAAGAGTACGGAGAAAGCACAAAGAAATCTTTCTCCACACTTAGTTTATATGTGCACATCAAATATGTGGAGGCTAGCTAGAAGTGGGAACTAGTATCATTCTCATATAAGCACGAATAAAATAAACCTAATAATGTCAATAATATAATTCTCCTTTAGATGAAGAGATGACAGTGACGTGGAATTTCCTAAGGAGTCCAGGATGCTAAAGTCCATAACTAATAAATTAAACACATGACCTTAGTTGTTCTAAAATCATAATGTGCATGATTTCCACCACCAGTCGATGAATTCCTTAAAAGGTCCCCGTTTATCATGATTCTTCTTTTTTTAGTTGTGTTATCATGTTTCTTCGGAGGTGTGGAGGAACCTTTGATTGTGCAGAGTGTGGAGGTGGATTTCATTGTGTGGAATGCAAATGTGTAGAGGAAGCATGTGTGGAGGTGGGAATAACAATAGATTGTGGAAATGTTTGCGAAAATAGATCATTCTCGAATAATGACAAAACATGGACCCCACACTGCCTTAATCAATTAATTAGCAGTAGAGGAAAGGATTATGCTACATTGCAACTATTAATTTTGATTTATTCACATTCATTTTGAATAATTTTGGATTGTATGCTTAGTTTAATATTCCAAAAGGATTAAGATTATGAATTTCTTAAAAGTTTTCAAGAAGAAATAACCCAATAGACATCATTTTTACATGCAATTTAATTTGTACTCTTGATATAACAAATGATGATTATGTTGTAAGTGGTGTAAAGAAATAAAGTTGTCTGATTTTGAATTGCATAAGTTGTTTATTGTTAATCAACTTGTATTCTTTTAATAATTTAACTTGTGCTTTCGATAATTATGGAAAAATGGAAGAAAGGACTATCATTAAACCTAGAGAGTTTTTTCACAAACACAATGTCATTACCGAACATTACCTAAAGTGCCATCTATTGCTCCCTCTATCACATGTAAAATGATTCCAACCCTCCAAAGGTCCCAATAATAAATGATAAGGAGAACATAGATATTTTAAATTCAAAATTTCATGTCTCGACAAGGTGATGACCATATAAGAGTTATTTCCATATAGATACATGTTGTAGGGTCTAATTGAGAATGAAAATGCTACCAACCTCTCATGGAAATCATGGAAATATGATGTGATTAGGTAGTTAAACATTGCTTCTATTAAAAGGATACAAATTTTTTTCTATCCCATAGTGCCCAAAGGATAGGGTGTTTGCAAGAATTTGGGAGATTACATGATGTCCATAACATTGTAAAGAATTGTGGCTCCTAACCAAATCCTTTCAAACAAATGTAAGGAAAGTGTACTTGATTAGGAACTAACAAGGGGAAATACAAGACATATCAACACTCATGAACCACTTGTATTAGAGATTGGACACCTGGTTCATATGGCTAAGATGGATCCCAATCATGCATGATGTGCTCAGATATCAAATGATAGTTAACTAGGTCGACCAAATATCCAAAATCCTTTCTCAATACATTGAGAAGCTAAAACCATTAAACAAAATCACACCCAAATTTTACATGGCATCCTACCTTATGGATTACATGTGTAGCTACACAAATTTCTCTACCTTTTAACCCACTTGGAAACCTACCTTTGCACAAGTACACTCTAGTTTTAAGGCTTTTAGATAACCATATATGTGCATGAACATCCCACCATAGGTGACTTTGTCCTATCCCCTATATATGAGTGGAACCATTGTAAGAAGTTCCCACATTTCTCACTAGAATTCATTAAGATGTTTAAGAATATTGGGGAGTGGTACTTATTGGAAAGAAGTTGCTACATTAGGGTATACAAGGTGTCCACTAGTCCTCACATTTTTCCCAAGTGCACACTAGCTTGATTGCTAATCCAAGAGATAGACTTTTAGACCTCCTTACTACGGGGAAACAATGACAATGACAAAAAGAAAGAAAGAACTCTACACAAACTTGCCTATAAAAATTTAAGGCTATTAGATCTTCGGCTTAGCACATGGGGTGAAATTATCCCTTGTTGAAAATAGCAACAAGAAATGCTAAAAATAGAAGTGCTAAAAATAACACTACTATAAATCGCAGTTTGGCTACCAGTGCTGGATTGAGCAACAGGGAATGAAAAATGGAAGTGCTAAAAATAGCATTTCTATTTTTAGCAGTTCGGGATGGATTCCTATTTTAGTCAGTCCCTGGACTAGAAATAGGAAGTAAAATTCGAATTTGAACTTAATAGTTGCTTGAAAATAGATTAATTAATTCACCATGAGTTAACTAGTTGTGAAAAATCAAACATGAAGTCTATGTGAGGACATGCAATAATTTCTCCATTAATTGAGGAATTTATCCATCAGTTAAAGAGATAAGGATGAGTTCTAATTTGAGTAGTAATTAGTTGGCTCAGTTAACTGAGTCAAGTCCAGTTAGATTGATTTAAACAGTTTGTTTAAATTAATGTGAGTTCAGTTAGTTAATGCATACTTGCATATAACTGTTGTTCTTCAGATAATTGAATATTCTCTCATGAATAACTCATGCATGTCAGTTCAGATAGAGACCCAGTTGAGAATAGAGGAGGGAGAATGTACTATCAATTGGATTGATTTTTCCTATAAAGGAAGCTCCTCCATGGAGAAGGATTTATCTCCTTTAGGATTGCACAGTTGGATCAGAGGTTAGTGAGTGTGTGAAGAGGCCAATTCACACAAGTGGCTGCACTGGACCCCAAGGAAATTGTGCAAGGAAATAGGAGGTTTGGAGGGTAGAGGAGAAGGTTTGAGAGAGGCCTTTGACTATCTATGAGCAGCAGAGGAGTTGCAGAGAGAGCAGGATAGCTTGAGAGCTGATTCTTTTTGTAATACGGACTATATTTCCACTTGTATGATAATACAGAGTTGGGGTTTTAGGCTGAGGCTTTCCCTGGGTTATTTCTTCTGTGTTATGTGTGATTGCTTCTCATTCTCAGTTATATGTGTTCTCATTGATCGTGCTCAAATTGATTAAACTTCCGCAAAGTGTTGTAGAAGTAGATCTTGTATTGTGTTTTAGTATATTGCATAATCTATTGATCTACAGTGGGAATTTCTACATCCCTCAAGTTTGAGACATATGGTCTCTACTTAGAGCCAATCAAATTCAATGACTTTCATTAAGTAGTTGAAAAAATAATTGTATCTAAATCCTTGGTTTATAAGTTTTTCCATAAGATAAACAAGTAGGAGAAATTATACATAAGAGATTTGGATTATGCAGAGGTGGAAGAGGGGATAAAGTGCATATAAATTCTTGCAACTTCACCCCTATAGATTCAAGGCCATAATTTTATATCCTTATGGCATTTGCACCATATTGATTACAGTCACTACGTAATAGGAGAAAAGCTCCAAGATTGGAAAATAAACCTCTATGGTCAACATTTCAACATATGTGCTAGGAGCTTGGTGACATGAAAGAAGTTGGGCTAGGTGGCATTCAAATTATTGAAGAATCTAGATGCTCAATTCCCAAGGAGTGTTCGAAGGAGAAGAATTTGGTCAAAATACATAACGACCATATTCTATTATGTGATGGGAAAATCACACCTAAGGCTATTGTTTAGAGTAAATGGTATGAGGGTGCCATAGTGGAAGTAATAACCAATGCAATTGAGTTAAAATATTGTTTCATAGAGAAGTTAATGAATCCTAAGTCCAACAAAAAAGAGAAGCATTAGGTTGAGACCTTTGGATTCAACTACATGCCTCACAATTTCAAAAGGGTGTCTTTTAACAAGAAGTGAAATGAAAACTAGAAAATGGAGGTCCAAATAATTGAAGAACATGTATGATTCTAGAATGCGAACAATGCACATCCTCTAGCAATATGAGCATCATGGGTCTCATTTTCTTAGTTTTCCTATGCAAAGTTGAATAAAGGGCATACCAACTCTTAGTCATGAGTAAAGAAAATGATGAGTTGAAAGAACAACTTAGGAATCATAATCTTATATGGAGGGTTAAATTACACTTATAAGAAAATCCATGACACTACAAGATAATCTTATCTATTTGGTGAATGTGTGTTTCACCACTCTCAATGGCACATGCACCCCTTTGGATTTAGTGATATAATTCAACCATTAAGTTGGTGAGAAGATAGTTGACATCATATAGTGATATTCCTAAACAATACAAAACATTCAATTGAAGGATCCATCCATTCCAATCCCAACTCATATTGATATACTAAGTTCATCTAATGATATTAAATTGCATGCATAAATGGATTTTGAACATTAAAGTGTGCAAGTTGCATGAAGCAAAGCACTTAGCCTCCTAAACAAAATTCCAAATGTTTCAACAAACATTCAAGTCATAAGGGGCTTGCTAGCATATCCACTGAAATATCCTGATGAAAAAACTCTCACTCTCAAGTAATTCAAAGAAAAATTCATCCAGAGGATACACTCTATGAAATTCAATGTTAATAAAATCCCAAGTATAAATGAAGTAGTCTAGGAATATTTCAAACTACTTTACATCAAACATATCAAGAGACTAAGGTGTTCACATGATGAGTTAGCTAGTAAAAGGATAAATGTGGAACTTAGATTGACTAGTGTTAAGCCAAGGATAGCAAATGGGTCTAGTGCACATGGTGTCAATGATGTAAGATCAATTATAAAAATCTTAGAACCATGTTAAATTATGCAATTAATAATTTCTACTTTAATATTATATGGAATTGTTTTCATATGTTTACTAGAAAAAATCTTTTACTAATTCAATTATGTTTCATAATTTTAGTATTAAATTGAATCTTTTACATTATTTTCATTAAAAAAAATTAATGAAAAATATTATAAGCATTTTTAACAACTCCAATATATTTGGGCCTGGAGTATGCCTTAAAACTGCTTTTGCTTGGCTAAGAGCTTGTCTTCCTAAGACATTAGGGAACAGGTTAATGACCCAAGGCCTAGACGCATCTGGCATGAGTGAAAGCCTAGCCCCTTATAGACCACCAATGGGTTATTCCAGGTGGCATGGTTTTCCTTGAATAACGGTGATGAGTCGACTTGTATTCGTGGATAGTATCCAATGATGGTTGTCCTCACTACTGATTTGAAAACTAAGTTATGATAGGTTTTCCCACTGTGTTAAAAAAACAACTCCAACATATTGTATGCTATGAATTTTTTATCTTTTATTGCATTGAAATATTTTTGTGCTAATATTCCATTGGAATATATGAAAAACACAATAATGACACATTTAACTATGAAATTGTGCCCTAATATTAAATAATTTTGGGTAAATATATTGAGATAATAATACAAATAAGAAGACATGAATGATAATTGAGTATTTTCACATAATGTGAAACCCATTTTAAAAGTTTTGAAATGTAGAAATTAAATATGACTAAAAATTTCTACCAAGCTTAAAATATTCATTTATTATCCATAAATGAAGGTTTTTATGATTATTAAAAGTATTTGATACTATTGTTTTTATGATTATTAAAAGTATTTGATACTTTAATAGTAAGGTATTTGATACATATTCTATGTTTAATGAAAATTATTGAATAAAAAAATAATGAGAATGTGAAAAAAAAATTAATTGTATTAGTGAATGTTTTGAAACTCACTAATTATGCATCTTATACATTTGTTATTTTCAATATGTGTATAATGTGTTATGTTTATTTTTCTAGAGTATATTATGAGTTTAGACAATAAACAAACAATGAAAAATTTACTAATTAGAGTTTTTATACTCGTATATTTACAATATGATTTTGCATTTTAAAATTGATTTTGCATTTTTGAAATCTAGTTTTGTGATTTTGGAACCTAATATTGACTCATTTACAACGAGAAAGTTCACCTTGAAAATTGAGCAAGTATTTTTCATTTTGGAAACACTAATTATGCCTTATCTCAAAAAGAGCTTAGATTGACAGTAATTGAAACTTCATAAAAAATTCATTGCAACCAAAAAAATTATATAAGGTGGGGGTGGGGCGAGACAATGTGCATAATGCACTATGTCTTCCCTTGCCTCCCACCATGCACAATGCCCCCCCAATGCAAAATGTCCTTCCCCACCCCCCACCATGCACATCATATACCACCATCCCCAACACACAACTACTTACGTAATTCACACATTGTCTTCCCCCAGTCCCACTCCAAAACTACTTACCAAATTACCATCGTTTTTTTGTGATGCATGTGTTCAACAAACTCACATCTTATTTTAGTCATCCCCATCGATCTAGATACATGTAATTGATATGCCTCCAATTCATTGTAACATTTGAGAAAGGTGAAAACAACAATAGTAGAATGGGCAACAAAGAAGAGATAAGAAATAAATCATGATTTTAATGAGATTAAGGAGGTTATAGAGTTATTTGAAGGAAATGAAAATGGCATATCTGATGAGGAGGATAGATTGAAATCGAAAAAGCTAGAAGGAAGGAGAAAAAGAATGTTGGTTTAGAGAAAAGGAGAATGACTGATGAAAAGATAAGCCATTTGGATTAAAAAAGGTGATGAAATTACAATTTTTTTTTTGCTTTTTAATAATTATGTCAACCATTGAAAAAGGATTAAAAAACTATCTTGTAAATGAAAAACTTTGAAGGTAATATGGTACACAAATTCTTTAAGATTGTGGATGTGAGGACTACATATTTTCAAGTATCTTTAAGGAGCTGGTACAATAGATATTTATGAAATCTCAAAGATTTCATCTTTCTTCCCTCCCTTTGAGGGGGTTTTAAAGGATGAAATATAGAAAATAATCACATGCTTAGAAAAACAATAGTTTGAGCCTAAATGGGTGGACAATGGGGCCATTTAATATTTTTTAATAGGTTTTATTCCAATGCATCTTTTAAAGTTAGTTAAGAAGTTGTGTTTCAATTTTCTTTAGTCGAGAAAATGTGAAAATGATCACAATCCCTTAATACAATAGAAGAATGTAGCTATGTTAAGAAAATATGGGGTTGAGATTTGAAAAATGTGCATCTATTTGGTTTATCTATAACAACTAAAAATTTATGGAAGGTTTTGAGCAAACGAAGGCTATGGAGAAACATTATAAAATAGAAATATATTGGCCCATATGCATATTTAGATTCGATTAGGAACCGTAAGAAATCTATTAGGAATACTTCAAACCATTGGAAAGCATTAGTTTCATCAGTTTAAATGATTAGGGATCACTTAGATTGAAAGATTGGATTTGGAGAAGATGTGAAGCTTGGAGTTGATGTTATTTTATGTTTTGGTGACATTTACTAGTTAAAGGATTCATGTTGAACAAATAAGAGTTGTAACCACAACAAGTATTGGAATAAAGGTTTACAATCTACTAATTTTTTAGATTCAGTAGGTGATCAAGTAAATGAATGGACAACTATATTAGCTACCTCATAAAAGGACACACCACGTTAAGGGAGGAACTAGACCCATTGACATAGGTTATGAATAAAATTTAAGATGAATACACTAGTAAATTGAGTTATAAGGGAGGAACTAGACCCATTGACATAGGTTATGAATAAAAATAAAATTCAAGATGAATACACTGCTAAATTGAGTTATAAGGTCATGGTTTCTTTAAAAAAAGATTAAGCTTTGTTAATGATAAACTTGAGGCATCAAAATTATTAGATTCAAAAAAAAAAATTACATAACTTGCTCTTATAAACCCAAGGTTGAGCATAACTTGCTCCTATAAACTCAGTGTTGAGAACTGTTATAAATTTTTGTTATAATTTTTTTTTTACAAATATTAATGTTTTTTACAAATGTTAAGGATCTCTATACTTTGTAGGTTTACCCTTTGATAATTTCCTTTTTCAAAGAATATGAAGAAAATTTCAAAGGATATATGAAAATTTCAAAGAATATACGAAAGTAGATGAAGAAAATTATATAGGTTTGAAAAAAATGTGTAGCAAGGACTTAGATTGAAGAATGTTTATGATTTTGCCTTGAGAAAAGAGAGCTAAAGTATTACAAAGTCGTACCATGCTTTGATTTGTAAGGTGTTTGGTAGATGAGAAACTCCATCACCTTTGAGTAAGCATTTATCTCCTTTTCAAATTCATGCATTGGACTTAGAAGTGTACGATTTGGGATTTAGAAATTCTTCTAGAAAAATTGGAAAGCTTAGTTTATGAGAGTTTAACGAAAATATCAAGGTAGAATTAGAAGTGTACGATTTGGGATTTAGAAAAATTTGAAAGCTTAGTTTATAATAGGTAGGTCTATGGCGTGAAGTTATTTTGATGGAGTTTAACGTAAAGGTCAAAGTATCATGTTATTTTGAATTTTTCTCTTACTAAAGGTAAAAAGTTTTTATAGATTTAATGACATTAAAGGAGGTTTGTGAGGGTGAGGCGGTTATATTTTTGAAGGAATGTTATTTTGAGTTTTTATAGGTTTAATGGCATTGAAGGAGGAACAAATTGTTTTTTAATGTTTGTTTCAAGATTACGTTGTATCTAAGTTGAAGCTAGTTTAATGTTGATAAATGAAGGATTTATTTAATAATGAGACGTTTATAACAATGTCAAATTTAAATACTTCGATCTCAGACAAGGGCCATGTAACAAAACAAAATTTCCACTATTTTCCAACAAATTTGTGATTTGGTTAAACTACTCTGTTCATATTTTAGGGCGGCGGTTTCGATTGATTATCGTACTGTACTTGTACTATCTAGCCCATTCGAGTCTAACAAACTGGGGCCCGACATGTTGAAATAACTCTTATAATTGATGAAGAGAATAAAAACAAAACAAAAGAGAATCCTGACACGAAATTCGGTGACGACAAAAAAAGAGCATCCGGTTGGAAAAGTTTACGTAACGCTTATAATTGATGAAGAGAATAAATTGATAAAAAGAATTAAAGAAAAGAAAAAACAAAAGAAAAGAGAATACTGACACAAAATTCGGTGACGACAAAAAAAGAGCATCAGGTTGGAAAAGTTTACGAACACAATTTATAAATTATGGAGTTCTACAGCTCCCGACAAGCAGGTTGAGACTGAGATTTATAGTCTGCTAAACACTTCAAATCTGTCATGGCTCATCTAGCGTGTATAGAAATTGATTTGGTGATGGGAATCTTATGGTTGGCGTTCGAGAATGCGGTGGCCACTTCTGCGGAGCTTCAATGGCTCGGGGACTTTCGCTACTTGAAGGAAGTCACAGTTACAAGGGCGATAGAGGTCCTCCTGGCCGTGTGCTGTATGCTTGGCGGAGGGCTGTTTCTTATCACCCGCCAACGACATTCCAGCCACCAGTGTTATCTGGTGGATTTCGCTTGTTACGAGCCGCCAGCGGAGCGTCAGGTTAACACGGAGCAGAGCATATATTTTTGTATTTCGGGGATGCAAGAACCCATAAATGCAGATAATGCGAATTTTCAGTGGAAAGTATATCGGCGATCGGGGCTGGGGGAAGAGACGTGCCTTCCCCGCTGCTATTTCAACAATGAAATGGTGGCGACTTTGGAGGAGACGCGGGTGGAGATGGAGGAGTGCATGGTGACCGTTCTGGACGAGCTGTTCAGGAAGACGTGCGTGAAGCCGTGGGAGATCGACATTCTCATCGTCAACGTCTCCACTTTCGGGCCGGCGCCGTCGCTGACAGCGTGGATCGTGAACCGCTACAAGATGAAAGAGAACGTGAAGACCTTCAATCTCTCCGGCATGGGTTGCAGCGCCAGCCTCATAGCAGTGGACATGGCCAAGGACCTTTTCAAGGTCTACCGCGACTCCTATGCTCTGGTAATCGGCAGTGAGAACATAACGGCCAACGGGCATTATGAGGGCAATAATAAGTCCATGATCGTCACCAAGTGCCTTTTCAGAGTTGGTGGCTATGCATTGCTTCTGTCCAACAAAGGCAACGACGCAGCTCGCGCAAAGATGAGGCTCTTGCACGCCGTCAGGACGAACGTGGCCGCCGTGGATGAGGCCTACGACTGCGTGATGGTAAAGGAAGACGACCAGGGGATCTCTGGTGTTTTCCTCGGCCCGTCACTCATGGACGTGGCGGGAGACGCTGCGAGGAAGAACATGGCCACCTTGGGCCCCAAAGTGCTCCCCATAACGGAGCAGCTCTACTACGCCTACAATATGATATGCATCAAGGCCTTGAAGATGAATCTGACGCCTTATATTCCTAATTTCAGGCTCGCCTTCCAGCATTTCTGCGTCCATCCTGGGGGTCGAGGCGTGATCAACGCTATCGGGAAGAGCCTGCAACTAACTGACTACGAACTGGAGCCTTCTCGCATGGCGCTGCATCGCTTCGGGAACACTTCTGTGAGCGGGATCTGGTATGAAGCGGCTTACATGGAAGCCCAGCGACGGTTTAAGGTGGGGGATCGAATTTGGCAGATAGGACTGGGTTCCGGATTCAAGTGTAACAGCGCAGTGTGGGAAGTGATGAGAGAAACCCATCCTTTGCAGAGCACGGTTTGGGATGATTGCATCCACCGGTATCCGTGTGACACTCGTAATAATTACCCTGATGATTACTGCGACAGATGGACATGATCAGCTTTATGATAGAGCCTGAGTCTTCATGGTTGAATTTTTATAAAATTTTAGAATACCTCAAAATCTAAATTTGTAATAATGAAGAATCATTGGTAATTATATCCATGAAAAATTTTAAGTAATAGTTATGCCTTTTTTTTTTAATTAATAAAAAATTGTGAGACTCCGTTTCTAATTGATAAAATTGTGAGACTCCGTTTCTAATTGATTTCCATTTTTTCAGTATTATATTTTTATTGTAAGTGTTTCTGTGTATATATATTTATTTTATATATTAATTTTTTAATAATTAATAATAATATAAAATAAAATTAATTATATTAAATTTTATATTTGTTTTAAATTTTGATAATGCGAGAGGTAAAAATGGAGGTTTATTAATATTTATTAATTATTTAATTTATATAATTGTATTAGTTGTGATTTGATTATTTATTGATATAAGATGTTTTTTAATTATAGATAATGGTTAATCATATTTAATATTATTAATATTTGAGTGAGTTAGATTTAGCTTGAGTGGATTTAATGGTTAAGAGGATAGAGTATATATCTTTGCTTAGACTTAGAAGTCAAATAGTGGATCCCTTGTCTCACAAACAAAGGGTCTCAAAATTGATTAATAATAATTATTATTATTATTTTATAAAAAAATGTATAATATTAATTAAACCCTATTTAATA
This sequence comes from Pinus tabuliformis, assembly GCA_031772625.1. Taxonomy (NCBI): domain Eukaryota; kingdom Viridiplantae; phylum Streptophyta; class Pinopsida; order Pinales; family Pinaceae; genus Pinus; species Pinus tabuliformis. The sequence goes on along the minus strand of CM062817.1, from coordinate 720,713,359 downwards.
ATGAAAAAATTTCACTTTTCATTTCTAAATCCACTCCTTTGAAATATATTTATAATTTATTAATTTTGACCAATTTTTCACTTAAAAATATAAATTTTTCATTTAAAAATATAATTTTCCTTATAATTAAGAGAGTCATATAAATTATATTCATAAATCATTTAAAAATATAATCAGCAGGAGTAGTCGTTGTCGCCGCCGCTCCGCATTCATTGTAATTTGGTTTGGATTTTGATATTAATGTAATTTGGTTTTGGATTTTGATATTAATGCAGTTTGATTTGGGTTTTAGAATTATTATAATTAGGAGATATAAATTATATTCATAAATCATTTAAAAATATAATGAGAGGAGTCGCGGCGGCCGTCATTGTAATTTGGTTTGGATTTTGATATTAATGTAATTTGGTTTTGGATTTATAATGAGAGGAGTCGCGGCCGCCGTCATTGTAATTTGGTTTGGATTTTGTTATTAATGTAATTTGGTTTTGGATTTTGATATTAATGCAGTTTGGTTTGGATTTTAGAATTTTTTACAATTTTAACACAGTTTTGTTTTGTTTTTCTGGATTCAAAAGAATGCAAAAAAAAAAAAGACTAATTCATCATCAATTTTGATATTAATGTAATTTGGTTGAGATATTGATATTAATGTAATTTGATTTTGATATTAATGTAATTTGGTTTGGATTTTGATATTAATGTAATGAGAGTTATTATTATCATGGATTTTGATATCAATGCAGTTTGGTTTACATTTTAAAATTTTTTACAATTTTAACACAGTTGTGTTCTTTTGGATACAAAAGAATGCAAAAAAAACTAATTCCTACATTTTCTATCAACGTAACAATAATTTTAACAAGCTATTCTTATATAACTTCCAAAACAAACCTATAACTACTATATATTTGCAGAGCATAAATGAAAACTAACAGGCAAGACTACTCCTTAGGATTCACCCCATGGATAGGGAGGTTTTCAATTTCTTTGATTTTCAATTTATTTCAACATCTTCAGTGTGCTCCCCAGATGCTTCTGATTCAGACAAAGGATGCAAATTGTCCATTTTGAGGTTCAACAAATCTTTCGCCACCTCTAATCTTTCCAATTTAACATCTACAAGCAGATCAAACTGGGCTCGCGACTCAGATAGGATCATTTCTCCTTGCTTGGAAACCAGACTTATGATAGATTCCATGGATGTTGACAGCTGAGCAAAATAAATATTTCTTTCCTCATTCTCACAACTATTCTGGTTCTCCATTGGAGCAATCACGTCACAAACCTTCAAATCTCCCAAACAATATGTGATCCAGACAGGAAATCTTGTGATGGTAGGAACATCTTCTTTTCATAGCTACCCAATTCATCGTTCTCCAGATCAAAAGCTCCTCGTTGTGTCATCAATGCCACGTTGTTTCCCATGCCATCGTCGGACATAAAAATCTAGAACCATAATGCTCACACTGCAATTTACGCTTTACTCCATAAATGCTTGAGGACGCAAGCATGTATCCTGAAAAGCAAAGGCCGAGTTTCTAAGCTTTAGTTACCGCTCTGATTTATTAACAAAATAACTCAACAAACAACTGCCCACTGACAAACTCAACAAACATCTTTCCACTGACAAAATTATAACTCACCAAACATCTGTCCACTGACAAACTCAACAAACATCTTTCCACTGACAAAATAACTCACCAAACATCTGTCCACTGACAAATCTCGGGAGATGTGGGCTTTCCATTTGAGTACACGGATCCAAGCTTTGTATGTGGAACAGGCCGTCAGGACGAAAGGGAATGAAGCGAAATCTCTGAAAATAATATGAGTGGGAGAAAATGCGTCCCATCTCTTAATTCAGTTTTTAACTTTTGACTACATTCTCCAAATTCTGAGTTAATAGAGATCTTGTCATGGTATTGGTTTATGAGATGGGTGAGATGGAAGATCCAAGATCAATATTCCTTGGGCATTTTTATTTGCTAGAGAGTTTGTCATTGAGTCGAGATTTCGTTTTATAGAAGAGATGGACATTATCAAATTTAGCAATTTGCAGATTGTGTCAATGTAAAATGGGGATTTGAGTATGTTTAAAGCTTTTTTTTTTAATTTTGACTACTTGTTGGATTATAATTATCAATTCACCAAAAATCGCTAAATGTAGAATATTTCTTGGCAAGTGTGAAATTTAACTCTTATCATAATGCTAAGTAGAATTGCAAGATCTAACTTTTATCATAATGCTAAGTAGAATTGTAAGATCTAACTCTTATCATAATGTTAAGTATTTTTTTAAAGTCCCTAATCTCCAAGTATATTATGTCTTTTTTTTCCATGGGTGAAAAATGAATTTTCTATTAAAAATAATTATTATTATTAAAAAAAAATTAATGTGTAAATTAAAATATATATATTTTGGAAAAAACATATAACAAGATACTTAACTATGGAGATTCATCCCATTTTATCATGGAGATTTTTAATTTATCAATAGGCTTTGTTACAATAACATGGTTTAACAATACCACATGCTCAAAAAATCACATAACATTTTTTTTAATTAATGAATTTAATTAAAAGAGAAAAAAAAACATAACTTCCTTGAAAATAAATCTCAATCTTTAATTTAAATATATTATTATTAAAATTTTCCAAACCCTATTTTAAAATAAATAAACTTGTCTATTAAAATTATTAAAATAATTTGAATAATAAAAAAAATAAAATTACAATTTTACCTGTGTTTATGTTTCAATGAAGTGTTATTTATTTAAAATACGCTTTCAATATTAAAAGCCCATATCATACTTCATGAGACATTAATAAATATTCGAAATACATTATTATTTTTTAAAAGAATATATATATATATATATATATAATTTTAAAAAAATTTTAAAAAATAAATATTTCAAGGGTTAATTGTTATTTATTTATTAATTGTAATGAGAATTTGATATTAAGTAAAATTAAGTGTATTTATCCTAGTTTAATATTGAAATTTTATTTGAAGTTAGAAATAATTATAGTCTCGTCAATATTGTTATATATCATATATATTTGACTGTTAATTTTTTTAATAGATGTTTTTGGATGGGTACACTCTCCAAACGCCCAACAAGATTATACGAAACTTATAATATATAGGGAAATTGGTGTAAGTTCCACCAAGTACTAGAGTTATTGTCTAATATAACAGGTACATTCAAAGCTAATTTTATTACATTTCCTACACTTTCCTCACCTAGAGTGGAGGAGATATGAAGAGACAAGGATTTAATTGTTGCATGTAGATCTTCCAATTGCTAGCAAAACCATCTGCCTCATCCTCTAATCACCTTTGCAAAATTTTGTCTTCTATTGATAATTCTAACAGAGACCTAATTTAGTTTGGTACACATAGGTTCTTCATTTTCCTCTATCCTATCCATTCACTACTTCAAGAATTCCATTGCAATAACTTCACAATGAATTCCTATATCCTAGGTTTCCCTCATTATAAATTCATGATTGGATGTCCAATTGTTAGGGGCTTATGAATGATGAAACATTACATATTGGTAAGCCCATGCACCTCTCCTTACATAAATAACTCAAATAATTAAGATAATAATAGAGCCACAACATCAAGGGTGCCTTAAATGGTTGACATTGAGGAACAATTATCCCCATAATTTTCCATATCATCACTTTCTAAATTAAATATTTACACCAGAGAAGTATCAACAAGACATGCCTGACAAGTCTCATCGCTGCTACTTGAAAGACAAATAAATTCTTAATGATATGGAAAGTTTCTGAATTACCTTCCTAACATATGTGAGAGCCAATGCCCAGTTGGTGTTGGGAGCTCCCCGTAAGCTTTGAGATTGCTACCACAAGATACCATTGATTCTAAAAAATTGGCAACCAAATTGTGGACCTCTTGAATGCGCTAACGGTGGATGAATCAAGAAGACAAAACACACAAAGGCTCTTATCCCAGTGTTTGCTCCAAACCCCCTAGAGCAACCACACCTTCTTTGCCTCATCAACACCACATCAAAGAAATCCACCATAATAAATGTTAATATATGTCATTTCAACCATGAATACAAAGCACTGCACAGAGGGCTTATTGCTTTCTCTCCACAATTAAATATGTCCTATCACTATGTCATTAATGGCTTAGGAGCACACAAATAAGGGATAGAATGACAATGACAAACTAATGATAGGCTTCCTTTGGCCTTTGTCCATGCATATACATTCAAGCCCAATTAAATTGAAATTAATATTGTGTCGTGTATGATGCACTTTGGGAGGGGGAGCCATGTTGATTTTTGTGGTCCTCTTTGTTCCCCAAATTTCATTTTTTTATTCAAACAATGCCATAATAAATGGATGGGAGAAATTGAGGGGTGTCCATTGTGAACAAGGAACCCTTCTTCCTGTTTTACACCTTTCTTAGCAAGATAATCTACTTTAGCATTATGAAATCTCAAAACATGATTAAAGTTAAACTTGGAAAAGGATGGTATGGTTTCATATCTTGGATCATTTCTATGATACCTCTTAACTTGCACTCTTTTGGTAATGTTCCAAGCACTAAGTGTTGGATAATTATCAAGGAATCACCTATTACCACAAATTTTTCAATCTTTGCTACTCTCTCCAGCATTAGACTTTGTAGCAACCCATACCCTTCGATGAGATTATTTTCTAAATAGCCATTGCTCAAGAGTAGTCTATTTCTTTATTTACTTTGAAGTTATAGATAACCCCTTCCTCTTATACCACCTTATATATATATATAAATTTTTATTATATAAAAAAATTATTTTTTTTAAATATTAATACCAATTTGGAATGGATGTTAGAATCATTTCAATACTACTAAAATAAGCATTAAAATATTTCCTCAATATTGATTGTAAAATAGTTATAATTTTTTTAGATTTACTAAATAATTCATCATTTAAAAATTCAAACACAATTTAAAAAATATTAATTACTCTTGAACATGTAAAATTTGAATATAATTTTTGCGCTTTAAAATTTTAGCACGTGGCTTTAATTTTGATGAGGTTCTTGAGCTTTAAAAAATTTGAAAATGAGCTTTGACTTTGAAATTTTCAAGTCAAAACCTTATTTAAACAAAGAGTAAACTAGCGTTTGCACCGAGAGGTGCAAAGGGCACACTGATAGTGTTTTTGGTTGTTTTTTCACCCTTCAAATATCTATATGTATGTATGTATGTATGTATGTACATACATACATACATATATATAACATTTGAAATAGAAGGGTTTCTAATGTTTCCTTGGAGGTCAAGGTTCAACTAATCGAATTCATGATCTGCAAACCGAACAGAACAACAACAACATAGCTAGAATCTTTGAAAGAGACTATGAAAAACCTCGAACATAAAAACATTAAATCTACACTCAAAACATATAAAATAATACCCACCAAGATGATTTGTGGGTTCATCTAGTAATAAAATTGTAGGATTCATGAATAATGCTCATGCCAGATCTATTTGCATATGCCCACCACCAAAGAAGTCACTTGTCTTTTTTGCATGCATTTATCAAAACCTAAGCCAAATAAAATTGCAGTAGATCACCTTTATGTTGTTGCAACATCCAAATATTCTAGGTTTTTGTATATTTCATCTAGCACCTCTCGACTTACATCATCCTAGACCATCAATTATAGAAAATAATATTTTATAATCCATTTCATTTTTCCATCGAAAAATAAGATTGTATAATCCATTTCATGTATATGTAAAATATCTCAAAACTGATTGGAAGGATGTAAGACATTCTGAAACCAAAGTAAATATTAACCATCTAAAAAAAATAAATGCATTTCAATAAAAAAATAAAGGTGATATATTTCCCAAATTCTAGATTTTGGCATACTTGTGTAGCCAAAGCTTCAGCTTCCTCCTCGAGTTTTCGCCTCTCTTTGTCACAATTTATCATAACCTATACGCAGCCATATTAGTTGCTTCTATTTTCCTAGTCAAATGATAAATGTCCATATGATTTGGTATGGGAAACTCCCGATATCCTAGAGTAGTAAGTAGTGTAGATTTACCACATCCATTAAGCCCAAGTAATCCAAAGCACCTAATAGACAGTAGAATTAATTATTAAAGGAAGGCCATTCAAATTATGGCTAAGAAAAGGAAAAAATAAAAGTAAATAAAGATGACCCCAATAGATAATAATATGTATGTTACATTCTATAATTCAGTTTGAGCTGTGAATCAATAATAAACTCATGACCACATAACATAACTAATAGGGACTCTATCTGTCAGGCCAAAATGATAAGAACAAAGAAAAATTGAGATATATAAAAGTGAATTGAAAAATAGACAGTAAACTAAATCATAACGAGCAGATATTGCTCAACCCACGAAAAACATAATGTTCCACTATACATCAATCAAAATCATTTTGAAGTAATATCACTCAAACATTGATGACCAACAAAACTAGATCTATCCCTTAAAGTGAGAATCTTTTGGAGTAATATTTCATTGTAAAAAAGGTTTTCAAAAGAGGCGATTAATCCCTCTCGAAGCTTGATTTTTTATTATTATATATTTTATCCACACAACACATCATCCTGATATCCGCATTCTTATTTTAAGATTTTTTACCGACCTATAATACATGTAGAGGAATGTAGACTAATAGAGAGGTAACGATGCAGGAAATAAGGATGTGGACTTGGAAGGCACAAGGAATCGATTTTGCATCTAGAATTTTGGTTGATATTTGTTTTCCTTTTTGCAGTGAATCCAATAGAAATAATGTTGGATGAATTAATTGATTAGTTAATGGATTCAAAGAGAATATTAAATTAGCTTCCTTCTGTTAATGAATTGGCTAAGGAAATATTATTCAACACAGTTCATATATTCATCCAGGAATATGTCTCTCATCTCCTGCCTGCACTAAAGAGAATTCAAGCAGATTTTGAAGGGAAATATGATTCGATACATGAAAATGTCATATAGTTTGAAGTAGGCATGGCTCTTGCACCCTCGGCTAGGGAAACCAAAATAACAATTGTACACTCTAGAGCCCTTACATGCACTTCAATGACATGTGGAAAAAAATGCCACATTGCTTTTAAATCTAACTCTAAGAATGGCTCAAGTGCTCAAATAGGTGGAGAAGAGGATTAGACTTCCACTATCCAAATTATATTATCAATATTTTGTTAAGGCTTTCACAAAGCAGCGACCTTTTATCAATTGTTTCCAATAGTATATTTTCCTCTATCTTCACAAGGAATTTCACAGATCTCACTCATAGGATTGCATATTATGTCTACAAGATGAATAAAGAAATCCATGGATAGTCTAGGAATATTGAAGCAAACTTCTTCAATTGTCCACACCTCTTACATATGAGTCTTTGTGTGTATCATTGTAGCCTCTCCAAATATGAAAAAGGAAAAAAGAATTTTGGCCAAAATGAGCAATCATGACACCATCCATAGCTCTCTAGTCCTAAAGGAAAGAATTTATTGTTGTTTCCCAGTAAATTGCATCACCTCTAGTGGGTTGAATGCTAGTAAGATGAGAATCCTCCATGTAAATCAAAAGACCACTTCTTAGGCTGAAGTAGCCAAAAATAACATGCCTAATAATGTATGCAAGACCATCACTCCTAGATGTCAATGTTGACATATTTGTTGAAAGCTTGAGGATGAAGCGGTCTTATGCATTGATTTGCTTCTTACTAATGCATTTTTCATTGTCAAACATGGTTGCAACTAATCTTAGATCCAAACCATGCACAAAAGACAAGCCAATGACATGATTAACTAAACATCAACCAATTTTTAAGAGAAATCTTGTTAACTATCCCATGTTCATAACCATCCATCAAAGATTCAAGTTTGTTCAATTCTTTATCACTAATATTGGAATTCAATGTTAGTTTCTTTTAGAGAATTTTACCATTATACTCTTTCATTACAATTATGTTAATTTCATTATTGTTCATTTTCTTGATAATGGTACATTATATACCATATTATATATATGTGACATATATACCATGTATAACTAGTTTTCAATCAATTACTATTTGACCATTGAATTGTAAGACTGGACTAACTTTCAATGTCTTAACATTGAATGTTCTCAAAAAAATAAGTCAAAAAGGGAAAACTATAGTTGTAGTAATTGTGATAACTAGTATTGAATTTGTTGCTCTCTGACCATTGAATTGTAAGACTGGACTAACTTTCAATTTCTTAACATTGAATGTTCTCAAGAAAGAAGTCAGAAAGAAAAAAGGATGGATGGAGAAGATAAAGATGGGAAAATACACACACAAAATAGGTGAATTTAGCTCTGTAACCTTCACTAAGTCACCTACACATATTAGTGAAATAGAAAGCTAGATTGCAAATAAAGTGGTTGAGTTAAATTTTGATCATGTTATGTCTTACTAGGCTCACCATTAGATTTAGATATTTTCATATATTTTTTCATCTTCTGCACTCACTATCCTTCCATCATACTAGTCATAGAAACATCTACTCACCCTGTAACTACCATAACACAGGAGGAAGTTGATGGGTTGAAGAAGTAAATTGATCTCTGGAATATTGGCTTTAAAGTTCCTTCCACAAAGGTAATTTGAAGCCCTCCAACAAGTATTCACAAGGGTTCAAGAAGAAAACAATTAGTGTAGGGAGAAGGACATGGATTCTGGAGAACTCTTGAAAAAATGGTAAAAACAAAAATGAAAACATTATGAGGACTTAAAACAAGTTTGGGATAACAGTGAATATTTCAAAAATCACAACAATGCTTTGAAGCCCATGGAAAGGTTTAGTAAGAAAACGATATTGAATCATTTGACTATTGAAGCCCTACTTCTCTCTTCATGACACCATCTATTAAATTTTTAGGGTTTGAAAGACCTATATTGAATCATCTAACCATTGAATCCCTAATTCTCTTATCATGACGCTACCTAGTAATTTTATAGGGTTTGAAAAAGGGTGACCCATCTTTATTTCCTATTCTCTAAAGTGAAAGGGTCAAATAGGCTTGGAGAAGTAGGATGGAATGTGCTCTCTAACTTTTCTTTTTCAAAACGTTTATAGGGATAGGTGAGGGGTCTGTACCCTTTTTTTGGGTAATTTCTTATAAAAATTTTTGTTGATCTTAAACTCCTCTTTCATATCTAGCCATACATTGGAGTTCATGGCCTAGGGTGAGATCAACAATCTTTTAAATGCCTCACTTGTATAAGTGATTGTTAACAAACCATGTCATTTCAGCTAAAGGTGTATCATTATAACTCAATTAATAAAAACATGGTCATTCAAAATTTCAACTTCATCTAAGGAAATCTCATTTCCTTTAGATTTTGGGCTTAAAGACCTTTGACGCCTTCCAAATTGCTCTTAGCTGCAAGGTGCCTTTGATTTCCACATCAGTTGGGGTACTAAATTACTAATAAGAAGAGTTTGTAGATTATGATTTCTCCAATTCTCCGGGAGATTTTATCCAAAGGAGCTCCTATATCGATGAAAGAAGATGCATTGTAACTAATAAGGGATTGGGTGAATTGAGGACATTCATGGGTAGATTTTTCATTTGTACATGTTGTACAAAGAATTTGTTATTCACTAATAGAATGTGTCTCAGTTATTCTCTACATATATTTGTTCATCATGTGGTTTTAATCCATGTTTCATTCATTTGGTTCAGTTTTGCCTCTAGTTTATAGATATCTACTTTTCTCTCTGTGATATATTTTCAACATACACTAAGATATTTGTACTATGTTACATATCTATGCTCTATTTTTTTCATTAAGATAAGTTAACTAAGAGTCAAGTATCTATGTTTTTGCTAGTCTTGGGTTTGAACAATCTAAATTTATAGAAGATAAAACATCACTTTAAAAAACACTGAATATATTCACTCCCTCGGGCAACAGTTAGAATTTAATGTATAACATTTAAAAATGTCCCCGATTTTCAAGATAGTTATAAAAGAATGCAAATATATTGCAACATTAATATACAACTTATTGAACAAACTAAAATTCCAATTGAAGGAAAAGAAAAAAGAACAAGGGCAAAGGAAGAATTGAGGTTAAATATCACTATGATCATAAAAATATAAATAGAAACATATTCCAGTGGTAAAATGTTATTTCCTCCTAAAAATTATATAATAGGGAGTGTGCATCCTATATTAATATAGGGCTACCACCTACAAATTGATAGAAAATCAATGTTTCTTTCAATTTTTCTAGTTAAATTGTTACTATGGCTTGTGATATATAGACAAAATCTTGTGATAGATGGTTCCACCACAATATAGAAAAGCAGTATATCTTTCAAATTTTCTAGTTAAATTGTTATTATGGCTCAAATGATATCCAAATAAAATCTTATAGGAGTTTATTAAGAGATAATATATGTTACAATTCGAAACAATTTCCAAAATTACTGATAAAAGAATATTGGGTTGGTAGCTTGTTGATAGAATAGACCTTTTAAACTCAAGAGAACACTAGACTTTGGTAGATTTCTAATAGAATAGACCTTTTAAACTCAAGATGGAAATGAACTTGCTTGAAATTTGTGGAAGCCACTACAAGACAAGCTAGAAAGCAACAATGCACTATAATGCTCATGTATGGAGAAAGAGAGATGTCCTATTGTTGCTAGTACGTTATTATGCCAAAAGAAGCAATGAATAAAACAACTCTTGAATGAACTAGCTGTTTTACATAAGATTGAACGTCAATATAAATATTATCCAATGGAATGTAAAACAAATTTGTAACTTTTTCATTTCAAAAAACCATTAGGCATGAACTAGAAATTTCATCTGATATTAAAAAATTGCAGCAAAGGGGATTATGTAAGAATTATTAATTACTATATTGAAGATACCTGCAAAACTTATTTATTTTGGGATGCACATTTTGGCAATTGGTCCTTGCCAAGAATCCATATATTTGATCCAGTTAATTTTCTCATCTTAGAAATAATTATGCCACCCTTTCCAAGGAAATACCCAATCTGGTTTGACAGAACAAGGAGTCTTGTTGCTAAAAATTTATCTTTCTCGAGTCCAGAAGTGACAACATGATTATACACCCGAAGAAGAGCATTATGTGTAGGATAAATTCTACCTTCTAGGAGTTGCAATAGGATTTTATTGAACATGACAAACTATTTCAAAAGCATATCATCAAAAAATCATGCAAATCATGACCATTCAATTGCAATTTTAGATAAAATGAAGAAAACATAGCAGATAAAAATGAACATGGGTCCTTGCACTCACATCCCTTTCCATTTTTTCCACCTAACAACCTAAAAACTTAAGGCACAAACCCAAAAAAGATTGGTTGAGTGGACAACTCTAAAGCATTAATATACAACACTGAAGCAAGAAAATATCTATGCAAAGACTAAGAGTTGAATGCACAAAAAGGCTAAATCATGTTAAAGAATTAAGAGTTACACCAAGCATATGAAATTGTTATACTCTAAAAAATAAGATTCATCTCAACATTTGGTGCAAGGTAAACATCAATAAGCCCATAAACACTATCATAATGAACCCCCTAATGAAATTATGATTCATTCTAATTAAATTCCATGTCCAAAATTACAGGAATTCGATAACAAAGAGGCAATATAATAGAAAGTGGGACTTTATTTTCAGCAATAGGAAAAGACATTAACAATCAGGATTACTATGCTACATTAAAAGCAAAAAATTGTTTAATGTCCCAAAAATAGGCTTTTCCAGAAGCATATGGGCAATGTTAGCTCTATGTATCATAAGTTGTGAGTGAAATCTCAGAAAATGAGGGAGCACAACAAAATGTTAACGCAATGGGCCAAAGAAGGTCAGAATGTAGAGAAAAACCTATTGGAGAGGATTTTCCTTTGTGCACTTCAAAATGTAGGTCCTTGTTTATTTCCATTATGTTCAAGAATTTCCTAAGTGCAATATTTAGTTCAAAAACCTTGTCTTAAGAGATTCATGAAATAAACCAACCAAGGAAAATACTTAATGACTTATTGTAGGAATTTTGAATCATATTCATATTTGTTTCTTCTTAAATACAAATTATTTTGCAGATTTGTTAACAAATATTCTGGATATTTGTTTATTGATCTATTTAAACTATCATACTTTAGAAGAATCATGGAGAAAACCAACATAGATAAGAAAAATAAAGAAAGAAGTTGCATTAAAAATACTACTAAATAACCTAAGTTAAGAACATATTTTGAGGAAAAAGATGCAGAAGAATTATTCAGAACTAGTGGAGAGGTAAATTATTGGTGGAAAGAAAGAAGAGAGCCAAATAGAAAAATAACAAAATATGTTGAATATTAAATTTCTGTTGGATAGTGTGTTTGGAGATAGGAGTGCAAAATTTGACTAATTGTACAAAATGTAGGTTGTATGTCCCTAAGAATATTGTTGTTATAGATAAATTTCTTGATCCAAATTTAGGCTTTTTTTATGTTCAATGCCTTCTCTTAGTTTATGATCATCTAGCTTCTTAATTTTTAAGTTGTCATTCAAAGTTTAAGCAAGGTTTCAATAGTCATTTTTGTTGCATTCCTTTTGATATAAATACCCTTTCTTTTTTATGGGATCAATGGAAGGGCCCATGTTTTTTGATATTTATTTATTGATCTATTTAAACCATCATGGTTCACAAGGATCATGGGGAAAACTAACACAGATAAGAAGATGTGATAAAGAAGTTGCATTAAAAATACTACTAAATAATCTAAGTTAAGAACATATTTCGAGGAAAAAGATGTAGAAGAATTGTTCAGAACTGGTGAAGATGTAAATTTTTGGTGGAAAGAGAGAAGAGATTCAAATGGTGAATTAACAAAATATAGTGAATATAAAATTTCAACTGGATAGCGTGTTTGGAGACAAAAGGAATGCAAATATGACCAACTATACAAAATGTAGGTTGTATGTCCCTAAGAATATTCTTATTATAGATCAAAGTCTTGATCCCAGTTTAGGCATTTTTTATGTTCAATGCCCCTCTATTAGTTTATGATCATTTGGTTTCTTAAGTTTAAAGTTGTCATTCAAAGTTTAAGAAGACCTTCAATATTGATTTTGTTGCATTCCTTTTTTATATAAATACCCTTTCTTTTCTATGGGATCAAGACTACATTGAGTATACAAGATGCCAAAACAATCTTCAATTACATTGTGAAGAAGTTAGGCATAACAATCACAAGAAGGTATTTGCATACCATTTGATTTTCAAACTTAAAATATATTGTGTAAGACAAAAGAAGCCCTCATATGAGATTGGAGTGGAAGAAAACCCAATGGGATCAAAGTAAAATATTATTAAACTAAAAGAAACATTTCATTCTTAATATTAGAAGAAAAACAATAACTACTTCAAACTATGAAAATTATATTTTGGGGGTCATTGAAATAATATAAGAAATTTGAAAACGTTCATGTTATTTTATTGAGATTTCATCATTTCCTAATCTATACTGTAGGTATTTTATATTCACTTTTTTAATGGAACATGTAACATGCAGTACCATTGAAAAAATAATGGAAAATGAAGCATCAACTTTAGCTTCCATTTTCAAAGGACCAAGTTGTACGTAAAAAATTCAATCCAAATAAGAAAAAGAGAGCAAAATTAAATATGCAATGTCACCTTTCATCAAAGAAGCAAAGAGAATTCATTAAGGAAACAAAACAACTTCAAGAGTTTGTAATTTCTCTTTCAACTATGTAAAAGAACAAGCTTAAACAATGAAAAATGATTAGAGAGATACTTGATACCCAGAGGGCTTCAATTTTTTGGTTGTTGTTTGTCCAAGTCATATATAAGAGAAAAGTAAGAATGAAAAAATGTATTTGTCACATCCCACACCACTGTAAGGCTTCCTTTGAATATGCTCCACATCCCATTCTAGCATCAAAATAGAAAATTTGGGTAGACCTTCTAATGAAAGTAACATTATAAGGGAAACTCAAATGAAATTTATGATATCAAACCAAAAAAACGTATATGTTTTGAACTGTATCTAAAACTATAAATGATGATTTTGATGCACATCAAAATGCAATCAACAAATTTGTTTTCATGCTATTATCCAATAACCTCAAATGTTTCCACCAAAGGTGTAAAGAGGCCATAGCCTAAGCCCACCAGAATGCTTCCAATAAGGCCTACCAATGGCAACAAAATTAGTGGCACTAGTAGGCCTATACATAGAATAGCCTTTAAAATTGGTCCTAGTCATTTGGCTCTGAATTCAGAAAAAGTGATGGCATAAGAAATCAATAATCGTTTCAATTCAATTGGTACCATGATTTTAGCTACTTTCAAATATAATGTTTATTCCATACTTCTTAAAAACTAATCTCTTTGATTTTGAATAAAATGATAATGATTTTAAGTTTCCAAGAATGAATGCAAGCACTTGAAGTGAACACCTGACCATGCAAACATATGTCCAGATCACATGTGCTGGGAAAAGGCCAAAAATCATTGTTGAATTTTCAATTGTCATCACAAGGCATACCATTGGACAAAATATTCCACCTGAATACATTTCCATTCAAACAAAATCATTTCCATCACCAGATAAATTCCATGAATATCAAATAGCTTACCTCTTTTAACCACTCAAACATGAATGTATTATGCAAAGCATTTGATACACCCTACAAAGACAAAACCTAATAGCACATAGAAAGAACAAACCAAAATTTTCAAGGAAAAGGAAACACGTCACAATTATACAAACCACAACAAATGGATATACCAACCTTGTTACAAAATAGTATCAAGTTTGAGCAGAAAAATGAAGCTTCTTATTTTACCCACTCTATTAAGAAATTATACTCATGGTCCTTAGAAGGTTGTTGTAATCTCTAGAATGAGCATCAAAAGTTTCCAATAGGATAGAGACAATTTTTTCAATGCCAATCACTGTGAATTGAATAATTAGACCCCATAAATTGAATTGAAGCATCCTTCTGAATTAGGAAAAAATGCTTCCTAAGTAGGTTATCAAATATCAAGCCACTTCCTTTAGAAATGACTGAATTTGAACTTCCTCCTTTAGTAATGACTGCATTTGAACCTCTTAGAATGTAAACTATACAACATATGTATGATTTTTGTGTATCTCCTGGGGTATTAACAATCCATTCAATTGTTGACCTTGACATTGACAACATTTAGGCTTTCAAGTCTTCTGAGTTTACAAAATTAGCAAACCCATTAAGAACATAACACTAAAGTACAACTAAAATCAAGATGATACTGAAAGAGGATAGAGAATAGTTGTGTTGTAGTGGCTACAACCACCCTCCAAATTTTTTCCTTAGCTTTATTTTGGAGCCTCCCTACCAACCATCCTAGCAGCATGTCTTGCAATGTCAAGTACATAGGCCTCATTGGTTTTTCAGCAGCTTTCTAGCCTGTGCATGTTGGTTTGCTTCACTCCCCTCATAGGCTGCCACTCCGAACTTGGGCTAGTTGCTGGTTGAGCAGCTCCTTCAGAAAATTGCGCTATTCTGGAGGGGAAACAACCTTTCCTCTAGAAATTGTGCAAATTTGCTGGGCTCAGAAATTGCGCAATGTAGTCAGACAGTCTTCCTTGGGAAAATTGTGCAATCTGGCCTAGCACTGCAACTCAGCCTAGAAATTGTGCAATATGGCCCAACACTATAGCTCAGCCTAGAAATTGCGCAATTCTAGCTAACAGTCACCTGCTCTACCCAAAAATTACACAATCCCTCTGGGACAGCCAACCACGTTCCTATACGAAATTGTGCAAATCCCTCTCTTAGTCAAGCAGGCTATCGCATGTGCCTTCATGTTGATTGGTTCCCTCCTGGACCGACCAAAATTGATTTGCATGCATGGACTTCTCTTCCCGAAATAGCAAAAGGAAGTACACAAAAGGCATCCCTAGGTCTAGGGATCTATTTTGAGCAGTTGGAGGTTACATGCAAAGCTCATTTTAGAAACCTCTCGCCAAGTGTCACTTTTTCCTGGATTTGTGGCAAGCATGTCATAACCTCGATCTTATCAAAACTCATCAACCGGAAGCTATAGAGTTCATTCCTCACATCGAACTTGTAGCTCTGACATCCGACATTGCATCCAGGAGTCTTTGACACTTTCAGATTAGTTGTTTCAACGCAAGTTTGATTTTCATGTCTTACGCTACGTTTCTGTGATTTTTTGTGTTTCGCTTTGTGTGAGTGTTGTCTGCTTGATTTCAACAAGTGCTTGTTGTCGTTTTGATGTATTTTAGCTTTTAGAAGCACTTTTTCAGTTTTTGTTCGCATATCACTGTTGTCACATGCATGACACCGTTTTTGCATTGACAGTTGTCATTGCGGCGACCCGTTTCACACACATGCATGCTTTCCTGTTTTCTAAGTCGTGCACTTGTTGTTTACATGCATGATCATTCACTCTTGTTTACACTCAGTTTCACCATGCATCCAGACTTCTCATGTTTTCAGTCACCTGTTAGAGGGTCTGGGATGCCTTAGCCCGGACCTTTCCTTGCCCAGCTAGCATTGCGCATCTCTGGAAGTGAAGGATCTGCCTCCCCTCAAGAAATTGTGCAAGTTTGGCCCAGCACTGACCTCCAAGATTGCATTGTGTAATTCTAGGAGGCAGTGCCTTGTTGGCCCCAGAAACTGCACAATGCAGTTTGCTAGTTTGCATGTCACTTCTAACTGAAATTGCGCATTGCGTAGTTTCATTCCTTAATAGGCTAGGATGGACTATGCATTGCATAGTTCCAATAGTTATTTAGCCTCCCGATAGCCCAGACTATGCCTTACACGGTATTGGCAGTCAGTCTCCTAGCCTCCCTGTGAAAATTACGCAATCTTCACAGACAGTCACACATGTATGTTGCATGTCAGTCCTCTAGTTCATTTTAGTTTGCAACTGACAAATTTCATTTCACGAGTGTTGGTATGTCTCCAGGTATCACAGGTGTTCGTCTACCTCTCAACAGAACATATGGCTTCCAAGAGAGCAACTTCGAAGACACCGTTTAGAGCACAACTGGGGATGCAGTTGATCAAGTGTCTATGAACTTGCCTATCTATGACAACATCAAGTTGTTCATAAATAAGGATATCAAGATGAAATGGCAGCGAAGTCACAGCGAGCAACACCATCAGTAGTAGCAGAAGGTAGCACACTTGCATGCGACAAATGTAAGAGGAGGGTTGTTGACAGCGCAGAGGCGGAACAAAGTTGCAAGCTCAAGCAGATCCACCTGTGATGAAAGCAACTTTGGAGATTGAGGCTATGAGGCGACGGTGCGACAAGAGGATCGCACGAAGGCAGAGAGAGAAACAGAGAAGGAGTTGTAGGTGTTGAAGCAGCAACTCAAGGAAGAATAGGAGTTGCACATATGAGAGAAGGAGTTGCAACAGGAACAGGTACATCAAGAGGCGCAACATCCACAGACTAATGAAACTGTGCCCATACGGGCTATAGATCCATTCAGCAGTTGACATGTAGCAGATAAGGTGAGCAGTTTTGTCGATCGCATGCTAGGTTATTCAGGAGCATGGATGTCATTATGCGCATGCATGCGATCTCACCCATTGGCACACTCACCGAGGCAAAGACCAGAAGCAAGTCCAACTGGAGCTGAACATGTATTTTGACAAGTTGATGTTCATGGTCACCAGCACACACTTGGAGATCAACATAGACACTATGCATCAGTATGTTGTTGGTCCAACTGCACTCAAGACAGTGATGCACATAGTATCAGACAAGTTGGACAGAGGAGCCATATCAGTGTACCTGGATGCAACGAAGGCAAGAGTTCGCTTTCAGGAGGATGTCACCAATGAGCATGCGGACACCATCACAGATGACCAAGCTTGGCATCAGTTCACCACCATCGGTCATCACAAGGATGTCGAAGATTTGGTCTTACCACAACTGTCCAAGTGTTAGTGATAGATTGCATGGCTTTCTCAAGCATATTTTGTCTTGCATGGGTACATGTGTAGATTGTATGTAACATATTGTCAAGTGGAAGTTCAAGTGTCAATAGTTGAATGTAACAGTCATAGAGTAGTTGAAGAGTCATGAGGATAGGTGAATAGTCACAAAGGGGAATGTCAAGGGTCACCCCACCCTTTGCTATATATAGTACCTCATAGCTCATTGTAGAGGCTTTTGGTCAACCAAGCTTCCGATAGGAGTATCTTAGAGAAATCTTGGAGATTATTGTAATGAGCCTTGGCTTCTCCACAGTGTAGAGCCAGTATATCTCTTTGGAGGAGCAGGCAGTAGTGATTGTGACGTTCTGCTATCGGGACTAGTGGTTGGTCATGGTTGTACTGTATGATTGGAACTTTCACTTCTTAATATAACAGAGCTAACACGTTTCATGCATATGTTGTTATTGTATTTCAGCTAACCTGTTTACTCTAATGATATATGTATATGTTTACTTACGCATGTGTGTATAGGCTCTTTATGTTTATGTATGTATGAATCTTATTGAAATGTGTTGTTGCTTTAACCATCACTTTGGATTGTTAGCTTACTTGCTTTCCAGTTTGTGATGTATCTTTTCTCGTGTGTTCCCTTCTTAGCCGCGTGCTTCTATAGGTTTCCAAGGGGCGCACTCACCTCACTTTCCATGTGTTAGAACCTTTCATGCACCTTCCTTGGGTTGCTATGCATGTTACACCCTTGCTACCAACAGGGACATCTTACTTTCCTCTGCATGCAACTGTGGTCAAGGCGATACCGTACGACCCACTGTTGGGATTCCTACCCTAAACGGTATGAGGCCTAGTTGGGACTTCTTATTGGGGAGATCCCTTGACATGTTGGTGGTTTCAACACCGTCAACAAGTTGATTTATTAATCGTCATGGTATAGAAAGGTAGGCCATTAGAGGATAATAAAAAAATGATGACTTATAATTGTAGCAAAACTAGTAACCCAAGCAACAAACTCCTTATTGTTGAATCCTAATATGACCTTACTTTTTTCTTTTTCCATTTTTAACATATAAAAATCTTCCATTTTTTTCCAGAGTAGGGATATCTCACTTGGGATTCCCAGGTAGTAGATCCAAATGGAATGCCTTCAGAATTGAACTTGGGCTGGTTGTGCCAAAATTCCACCGGTCTACTACTAGACCACAACCCAACTAACCTAATCTAAGTTTATTCTTACCCTAGAAGGAAAGGACCCTCGCAACAACTATCCCAAACTACTCCACATTTTTGAAAAGATCATGCCACACTTCCCACTTAATAGTTTTTTCTGTTTTTTTTTACATGTGTTAGATCTCCCATAATCTACATTACACCAAAACACACAAAAAATAAAATAAGTTAGCTATTTACACATGTTCACCAAATGTATTATGATATCAATCACAATAACAACTCACTGAAATTGTCTTTCTCGTTTCATATTAGGAAGATATTTCGGAGGTCACATGAAAACCCTACCTCCATCATTGCAGAGATAGTAATCGAAAGAAAATGTAAGAAGAGAAAGAGGACCACAATTGCTTCCTTGGGTGGTTCTTGGGAGTTGTATTATTATTCCGTAGTGTTCAAACCACTGGTGGTTTTGTATCTCGTGACAACTCTTGCCCCACCTAATAATGGCCTTGTGTTTATCTTTTTTCTGTTGGGATTGAATTTGGTGGCATTGGTGGGGGGCGGGATAGCCCTGGGGTTCCTTTTTCTAGTGGACAGGCCTTCCTATTTTAGCAAAGCTTCTGTCTGGAATATCTTCATCATCTAACTTTTCTCTAATTATCTAAGCACCACTGCAGCTCTGTGGTCCTGAGAGGACTTGGGACATAATATAAGTGCATCATTGAAAACTAAAAGAAAATCTCAGAATAATTATAGGCTTCCATAGTAAGACCCTTCCTCCAATATTTCCCTTATCATTCCTAAATCCAAGAGTCTCCTAATAATGTTTCTACATTTCTTCTTATTCTGCACAATCAGAGAGCTTTCCATGGCTACCACAAACCTATCTCTTAAGCTTGTACTTGAAGAGGGATCCAAATTTTTGAGATGTTATGGAACTTAAGCCTTCCAGAATAGGTACCAATTTTCTAGGAACTTTGGGTTCCCTTTTGTTTTGTCTACTTATTAGGGAAGTTTCAATCTCATCTGTGCCTTCCATTCTATCCTCCATATGGTTATCTTAAAAAGACCTAGTGGTATGATTCCAAGCATTTATGAATTCATTGCATTACTTGTAATGCCCTTGTCCTTACCCATGTTGATGCCTCTGCCTCTGCCCTTTCCCGCTTTCGCTTGCATCACAATTGTTGATGAAATCCTTGGTACCCTACCTAGTTGATATCTCTTCAGGGTTTACAAAACTTAAAACATTGTTATCCACTGTTAGCCCTTTCTGGAATTCATCTCTAGTTCCTTTCAATTATTTGCGCTCAATATCCATGGATTCTGCACTCCCTTCTTCGATTCCTACTTCATTTTTTTTTTGCCTCCAGGTTTGAAAATCTGTTGTAGTAGTACCAAAAGCTACCAAATTATTCTTGCCCTGTTTCCTTTTTTCTCTTGAATGGGAGTCGATCTTTTCTCAGAACCATTGGTATCCACAGTATGAAATTCATAGTTATTTGTATAGCTAATAGAGGATTGATCCTAATCACCCTCACCATTCTAATCTAGCTTGGATTTGATAGGAGAACTTGATGGGGGTGGGTAATTATAATTATCATCAGGGTTCTGATGGGGATTCAATCACTCAGTAGTCTCTGCATCAAAATCCTGATTTTTAAGCTTGTGGGGCACAAAAACATGATGGTAACCATTTTCAGAAGGTATTTTTCATGACTGCAAATACGCATGGACACGTTATCCCTATTCATATTGACTCGATGAATTATTGACATGATGAACTCGACAAACCCTTTCATGATGTCATCCAAATCTCTCTACAGTGGTAGACGATGAATATCTATAGTGTTCATAAGAAGCATCTCGCGATAAGACGCTGATAGGTGTAATTACAATTCATTCTATATGATGTACTTGATTTGCATATTATTCTCCATAGTGTATTTATATTTGGTTCGATTTTTGCATAATCTTGTACATGCACGAGTGTTGTCTATGTTTTTAAGCACACTGGTGAAGTTTTTTAGATTTTTAATTTATTTGTTTTCTTCTTTGAATATTCAATTGTTTTAACTTGAACCGATGTGTTCTTCACAAGTGCATCAATTTTCTTTATTTAGTGTGGAGCATTAATATGCATTTTAATTTTTAAGAATAGAAATGATAATTTAGAATTTTATAATAATAATATTTATCGATGCATATTAGTCTATCACCACTAGTGCATTATGTTGCTTAGTGCATCGGGTTAGCATGGCGAGCTAGGTGCACCATTCAAAAAACCTCTGCAAAAACCTTTGGTTGTTTGCCTTGTAAAATTCCTGCAAAAACTCCAATAGATCTAGAATTCTAGTTAAATTAAACACAAGTAATTTGCTGATATTCAAGAGAGGAGAGAAATAATTTGCTCCATAAAATCAATTTATTAAATCAATGAAAAATAGTAATACATGAGAAACCAAACCTCTAATCCCAAAGGGAGGTGGTTATATAGAAATTGTCGAATATATATAAAACTAGGAAAAAACTAGTAAAAAACTATAAAAGGCTAAGAAAAGCTAAAGGGAGGCCTAAAATAGCAACAATGACTCAAGACAACCTATGCTAACTATCATCCACAAGGAAAGCATGAGGAGGGGCGCATTTCCCAAGGAAGGCAATTTTAAAACATGGTAAAATGGTCCGGGGGACCAAATCCCTTGATTTAAGGGGGAATCTTCATGTGGGGCGCCAATCCTCAAATAACTCAAGTGGATGAGGTGTGGTTAGGTGTGAACATGCACTTAGATGTCTAAATGGTTTAGGAAAGTGGTTGGATCAATATTTCCATAATATTAAGCCTTTAAAGGCAAAAAACAAGGGAAATTTGGTCCACCGAGGTAGTTTACCAAAAACCAAGTGTGAACATGATTTTTAGTGCATGTGGCTTAGTCAAGGATGATTAGGCTAAAAAATAAATGTAGATGTTAGGATTATATTCCAACACCCCCCCTTCATCATAACTCACTTATCTAAACTGAGTCCCAACCAAGATGCCATGTTAGGTACTTAGGTACAATAAATAAAAGATCCTCATAAAATGAAGAAAGAGGGAAAACCTCGTGGGAAACCACCCCCCCCCACCCCCACCCCAAAAACAAAAAGAGGAAAAAAGGGCTAAGTGGCCAGAAGGGCCTACTCAGCTGTCTCCACCACTCCAAGCATAGCTCTCAGTTTTGAAAATTTCTTTTCATTGAAAGACTTGGTGAAGATGTCTGCAACTTGCTGCTCAGTGGGGCAGTACTGCAATGATATGACTCGATCACGGATCAGCTCACAAATGTAATGCATGTGAATATCGATGTGCTTGGTCCTCTGCCTCTAAACTGGATCAATAGATATCTGAATGGACCCCTGATTGTCACAAAATATGACAGTCGAAAGTGGATACTGGATACCAAACTCGGAGAGAGGCCCCTACAACCAAACTACCTGTGTAGCTGCATTCACTGCACCTCTATACTCTGCCTCAGCTGTAGATAAAGAAATCGTGGATTGCTTCTTGCTAGACCAGCAAAAAGGCCCTGAACCAAAGCTAAAAACATAACCAGAGGTGGACTTGTGATCTATATCATTGCCAACCCAATCAGAACCTATGTACCCAATCAGTGAAGTGGGCAATCTGTAGCATAAAAGATACCAAAAATGGAAGTACCTTTCACATATCTTAGGATTCTCTTTGAACTTTCCAGTGAAGCTCATTGGGCTCCTACATATGTCTCAAACAAACTCCTACTGCAAAAGATATACCAGGTTGGGTGTGAGTAAGATACAACAAACTCCCAACCAACTGTCAATACAGTGTACTATCCACCAAAGGTGTAGTACTTGCATCCTCAAATCTGATCCCTGAAAGAAAGGGAGATGATGCTAGCTTGCATTGTGTCATATGAAAGTAGACAAGTATATCTAATGCATACTTAGACTATGCCATCTGGATCCCTGAAGTAGACTGAGAAACTTTAAGACCAAGAAAGTAGTGCAACAGTCCCAAATCTGTCATGGAAAATCGATCGTGCAATGCTGATTTTTCCAAATAAATAGCTGGGGTAAGGTTCCCTGTCATCATTAAATAATCTACATAAAGTACTATCAGAAAAAGGGAATCATGATGTTGCAGCAAATAAACATTCAGATCAGATTTGCATCGAATGAATCCAATGGAAAGTAGGAAAGAATCCATCTTTGCATACCAGGCTCTGGGAACCTGTTTTAGGCCATACAAAGATTTCCTTAATCTGCAAACGAGAGAAGAGTTCTGAATGTATCCCTGTTGTTGATCCATATATATATCCTCCTTGAGATCTCCATGAAGAAATGCACTCTTTACATCCATGTGATGAACTTCCCATCTGCGAGAAGCAGCAATGGCTAAAACTAGTCGAATGGAGTCCATTTTTGCAACAGGTTAAAATGTCTCTATATAGCCTATGCCATGTACCTGTGAGTATCCTTTTGCAAAATTCGATATTTGTACTTGCTGATATCACCATCTACAACAATATTTGTTCGATAGATCCATTAGCATCGAACAAGCTTTCTTCCTTTCGGAAGTGGAACCAAGTCCCATGTGTTGTTTTCCATGAGAGCAGAGTACTCTTCATCCATGGCAGCCTCCCAAAGCGGGTTTCTAGCAGCCTCAGAGTGTGACTGTGGATCTGAACCAAGTGTCATATAGCAATGTATGGGAAGCAATGTTTTGGTGGCAGCTAGGGCTTGAGGAGCCCCAAAAGACTGTGATCTAATTTTTCTCGCATCCACAGGATCACCGACTAGTTCACCCGCATCTTGCAGGGTTTTCTCTTCCCATGTTGGTAGCTGAGTTAGAGCAACCATGACCTGCTCCTCATCCTTTTAATCAGACCCAAGAGGCTTCTCTGATGGCTGCTCTGAAGTGCTCGAAGAAGTTTTGGACTCCTCCTCATTAGTGGCAACAAGTGGTTCCTCAGCTGGGTCTGCTGAAAAATCATGCAGTGATTCTTCTTCAAACTTCACATTTCGAGCTACAAGGAACTTTTCAGTGTGAGAGTCCAGCAATATATATCTTGTGACATTGTTAGGATATCCAACAAAGATACATTCAACACTTTGAGGCTCCAAAGCCTTCCTCTTATTTGTCGGAATGTAAGCCCATGCTCGTGAACCAAAAATGCAAAAGTGCGACACTTTAGGTTTCTTACGGGTCCAACATTCAAATGGAGTGGTACCTTTGAGTGATTTGTGAGGAATGCGGTTATGAATGTATGCTACACAATTAATAGCTTTAGCCCATAGCTTAGGAGCTAATGATTTGGATTGTAGCATACAATTGGCCATCTCTTTTAACGATCAGTTTTTCCTCTCTGCGACACCATTCTACTATGGTGTATATGGCATTGTGTGTTGTAGTTGTATACCTGCATCAATACAAAGTTTCTTCACATCTTTGTTGACATACTCCCCACCATTATTAGTATGGAGTATCTTAATCTTACACCCAGACTCATTCTCAGCAAGTGCTTTAAATTCTATAAGGCATTCAAATACTTACAATTTTAATTTCAAAAATATACCCAAGTAAAGCGAGAGAAATCATCTATGAAGGTGAGTACATATCGAGCCTTACTGGTTGAAGGCTGTGGGAATGGGCCCATGATGTCACTGTGAATCAGCCTAAGAGGTGAAGAAGCTCTATGTGCCTTCCCTTTGTCAAAATTTTGCTCCGGATGCTTGCCAAGAATGCATCCTTGACATACACTGCTTGTGAATTTAATAGCAGGCAATCCTTCTACCATGTTTTCTTTGTTGAGTTGATGCAAGTAATTATAGTTTAGATGGCCAAATATTTCATGCCATAACTTGCTGATATCATTAGATTGTGACAGAAATACAGTGCTAATAGATTTAGGAACAAAGTGGGAGAAGAAATACAAACGAGAACTGTGATTTGCAATTCCATGTGCAAGCTGTGAGCCCGTGGAAATGTCGGTAATCATTGTGGAGTCCGGAGTGAACTCCACCTTCCTTCCAGAGCTGGAATGAGTGATCTGATATATCAAGAGAATATCTACGGATAGCAAGGGAACATGAAGCACATTTGTGAAGCAGCCCCCTTCAAGGTCTACAATTCCTTCTCCGCACACCTTTGTGGGTGTGGCATCTCCCAAGTAAATTGGGGATCTGGTGCTTTCTTTGATGGAGGAAAATTCATCTTTTGATGTAGCCATATGGTTCGATGCACCTGAATCAAGGATCCAAGCTGATGGAGTGGATGTGATAGCCATTAAAGCATGACCATCTTATTCTCTCCCTCTCCCATCTCCTGTTCTGTTACCATCCATCTTCTTTGCATTCTCAGGCACAATGAGATTGTGCTGTTGCAATTACTTAGCCATCTCATTGAAAGTTTTCCTCATGCAATTTTCTTTAGGATGGAAATCTTTGGAACAGTAGCTACAAATTTTTCTTTCCTTCTTCTTCTTACTCTTAGGAAAAGAAGAGCTCTCTGAAGATTGTACGAGTCTCTCCTTCTTCGATTCATTAAATTTACCCTTCCCTTTTTTCTTGTCTCTTCCACTACTCTTTGGAGCATTAGTAGTCGCAAGTGCTTGGTTCTTTGAACGCTTGATGGCACCCATTTGGACTAACTTAGCTTACTCTTGAGTCAATGCTGCAATGAAGTCATTCAATGGAGGCATTTTCCATTTTTCCTGAGTCAATTTAGATGCTTGAAAAGACTATACAAATAAGGAATATTCAGGGCCTAATTTTGAGAGAATCGAAAATATGAGTTGATCTTCCTCTTTATTGACTCCACATGAATCAAGTTCAATGAGGAGGGATTTAAATTTGGTGAAGTATTCTTGCAGGTTTCTGAAATGATTTGGATTGAGGGATATGAGTTCATTCTCCAGTTGATGCACTCTCATTTCATCCTACTTGTCGAATAGTCCTTCCAATGTGGTACAAACCGCATCAGGAGTAGTGGCTTCGTTGACATGAAAGAGGAGTTCTCTGGAAATTGATAGGAATATAAGCCCAATTGCTTCATCTAATTTATTGAAATTCTTTATCTTCTCCGCTGCAGAAGTCGGTTCAGTCTCTGTTCCCATTGTTACCCTGTAAAGCCCTTTGCTTCGGAGGAGCAGAGTAATCTCTGTCTTCCATTCAAAGTAATTGAAAGGATTTAGAACAAGTTTTGTGGGCTGAGAGAGATGATACGTTGCTGATTTCTGCGCCTCCTGATGATCTATACCTGCAAATAAAACTGTGTACAATCCACTAGATTTGAACTAGCCCTGATACCATGTAGAATTCCTGCATAAACTCCGATAGATCTAGAATTCTAGTTAAATTAATCACAAGTAATTTGTTGATATTCAAGAGAGGAGAGAAATATTTTGCTCCATAAAATCAATGTATTAAATTAATGAACAATATTAATACATGAGCAACCAAACCTCTAATCCCAAAGGGAGGTGGTTATATAGAAATTGCTGAATCTAGAAAACTAGGAAAAAACTAGTAAAAAACTAGAAAAGGCTAAGAAAAGCTAAAGGGAGGCCTAAAATAGCAACAATGGCTCAAGACAACCTATGCCAACTATCAACCACGAGGAAAGCATGAGGAGGGGCTCATTTCCCAAGGAAGACAACTTTAAAACATGCTAAAATGGTCCGGGGGACCAAATCCCTTGATTTAAGGGGGAATCTTCATGTGGGGTGCCAATCCTCAAATAACTCAAGTGGATGAGGTGTGGTTAGGTGTGAACATGAACTTAGATGTCTAAATGGTTTAGGAAAGTGGTTGGACCAATATTTCCATACTATTAAGCCTTTAAAGGCAAAAAACAAGGGAAAGTTGGTCCACCGAGCTAGTTTACCAAAAACCAAGTGTGAAAATGATTTTTAGTGCATGTGGCTAAGTCAAGGATACTTAGGCTAAAAAATAAATGTAGATGTTAGGATTATATTCCAACATGCCTACACTAGTAGCCTCTGTTATAAAGAGAGAAGTGGTAAAATTCGTTGGAAGATTATGTAAATACCTCTACTACAATGTGTTCTTCTTGTAGTGTATCTATTGTGATATATACTAAGGTCAAACATAGTTGAATTTGGTTATGCATAGTATTATTATTTATGGTTAACCTTTCTTGACCATATTTGACTATGATTTATGTTCATTGATGAAATTTACTATGCTTAACTATATTAGACTTTGGTTTACATTGGATGATTATGGTTTTCTTCAATTATCTATGGTTGACTATGGTTGACTATGGCTGATTTGGGTATGGATGGTTGGATTTATAAGATTTAAATAGAGACTATGGAAGAAGTAGACTTTAATACTATATCACATTAGGACAATATGAATTCAATATTATGTTACAGTATGACATTAAGGGGTTATGTTTAATTTATATTACATTATGAATGAAGTGGTTGACTCAAATATTCTATGACAGTGTGACACTAACGATTAACTTTAATATTATGCCACATGTGAAGTTATAGTTTCCTTAAACATTATGTTACATCAATTTTTTGAATTAAAAACTATATAATGTTGTGACATTATGGGTGAAAACAATATTATATCATATTGACATTAAGACATTGACATCTACATTATGCCACATTGGGACACTAAAGTTAATAGGTTGATAAATTGTTGTGTTTAATTTTTCCATTGTTGGCACACAGAGGGCAGACCCAGGTTTAAAGTGAAATAGATAACAAATCCCCTCAGACACTAGCCCTTTCGGCATCGCCTGCAAACAAGTGAAGTCTCATCTGAGGCATCTTATGATGGATTATAGGAAGCTAGATAATTCTGTAGTGATGAAGGAGACATGGAGCTTATGTTGTCACTATCATTCTCAATATAAAAGAAATTTTTAAGTATACCCCTAATTCACGTAATAAATCAATCATTAACAAAGTATAACAAATAGATCAGATCAATCACAATACAATTCACAACAATAAGAAATGAAACCAAACAAAGATTTGCATTACTTTGAAAAATCCTTCATTTCATTGCAACTCTCGCATCTCACCAACCTAATCCATCATGTTACAACACAAAATAAATTATATCTCTAAGTCTATCTTCATGTATGCCTCCTTCTTACATTATGGCTTTAACTATTTATAAGTTTATATTGGGGTGCAAAGCCAACAAATAAACTAATTTTACTGTGGGAAATTCCTATTACCATGGGAAAAAAGGAACAAACTAACCTAAACTATTTCCTTCTTTCCTTCATTATGCGTGTTAACCCTTAGCTGAATTTCCTACATGGAATCCTTCTATATAGTGCTCCTCTACATAGACCCAAAAATCATTCCTTAAAACCATTGCTCCAATAGGCCCCCAACACTCCCCTGTGCCTCATCCCAAACCACTCAGTCCTTATGATATTCCATCATGCTTCCTTCGTCATAATAAGTATTTCTCTAAATTGTTGTGCTACTTCAAAACTTGGTGTGCTACTCTTCCTTCTACTACTTTTCTTTTGTGAGACACTTTTCCTCAAGGCTACAAGTGTTGGTTCTTGCACCTTTTTTTTTCTACATTTGTGCAACTTTGTCCATCTCGATGTTTCTTGTCAATAGAAATACTCCATTGCAGGTTGGGTGTAGTTTCCCTTTGAGCTCTTTGAACTATTAATGTGCTTATCTTCCTCAGTGGTACATATACTTTTGAAAAATTTCCTTGTGTTGTGTTGTCTGATCCTGGTATATTTAATGGATTTTCCATAGAATGTAAAAAGCCTATGATTTCCCCTAATGGCTTAGTTCTGGTCTTCTTCTTTGATACTGTTACGGGAATAAGTACCCTAGGACTTTGGGTTGGAACCCCAACAGAGCAAGAGAAAACTACAGTAAGAAACACTCATACAACTTAGGAAACATGCTTATATAAACAAACTATGCGATAGCGACCATACCCGAATGTCCTTCATTTGGGTAGTTCCAGCAGGGTTCAGGCCTTCTGCAACTACTGATGATCTTCAAACCTGCAAATTAACCAATTCGAACATATAGAGCGGCATATAGATAAAGAATTTTAAAGAAATCAACTTTATATCATATAAGAAAATGATTAGTTATACATCAAAATAACATTCATACATGAATTACAACAGTATCTTATACATAAACAAAGTCAATCTCAGGAACAAGACATCGTTTCTTTTTATTGTAGAAAGCTATAACTAACACGAAGAGAATTCACCTGAGTCTTCTTCTTCCGACTCCAAGCAGAACCGTCCTCTAGATCTTATACATAAACAAAGTCAATCTCAGGAACAAGACATCGTTTCTTTTTATTGTGGAAAGCTATAACTAACATGAAGAGAATTCACCTGAGTCTTCTTCTTCCGACTCCAAGCAGAACCGTCCTCTAGATCCGTCCAGTCCCAGTCTTCAATAGCCTCCTTCCATAACCAATACCATGATATCTCAAGCAAGTGGGAGAATATCAACACTCAAGATTGTAGAAATTTTGAATAATATGACATTTATTCACAGAGATTATCCCGATTATACACTATTGTGGAATACATGCATAATACATAACCTCCTCTACGTTGATCATCAATTTAGCAGCATTAAAAATAATGAAACATCAATCGCATGCACACATTAACACAGTATGTAACCCGGGGAAAGCATACAGCTGAAAACCCCACAATATCTGTATATTATAATGATTGAGAACATGTAACAATACATAGTACAATACTCCTCACGAGTACTCAGCACTATCTCCACCTGTTACACACAAAACTAGCTCAGATCTGAACAAGTCACAGGTTCAAATCTCCTCCGCTGCTTTGCCTGCCTCCACTGCACAATGCCAAGTGAAAATCACGTGAGCATAGGCTATAATTTCCTTGGTATTGGCCCACACTGTGCAGTCCTCATTGGCATAACTCAATCCCATTGATTGTGCAAGATCTCATGCACAACTGATAGTCACAACTCACCCTTTCACTTACCTCTAACACCTGTCTCTGTTGAACTGTCCATGCAATGAGTTAACTGATGTATTCTTTAGTTGCTTTATGAGTTAATAATTAGTGAATTAATTAATAATTAATTCACACAACTCATCACTAGTGTATTCTGCAGTTAGACTAAATACAACTAGTTTAACCAAGTCAAACTGAACACAACTCCATCAACTCCACATCTGACTCCACAGAACTCAACTGCTTGAGTTGTAACTGAAGTCCTCCATGCAATAGCTCAACTAACACATAAGAAACCATGTGATTCCTTTTGTTAGATGCATGTGCCACATCTATAGCTCAAACTGAAGTGCTCCAAGAGAATAAGATAATGTTTAGAGTCCAAATATTACTAAGGGCTAATAATATTTGACTGTTTCTATTTTTAGCTTGGCAGTCTAAAAATAGACTCTGATCACTCCGCTGTGAACCAAAAATAGAAGTCCATCTATTTTTCCCAACATGACCAATCATCCATAAACAGCATCCTGCAACTCATAGACCATGATCCATATGTCTAAAAATAGACATAGTCTAAAAATAGACTTTGCGCCAAAAATAGCCTCGGGCCCACTTAGTGAAGGAAACTCCTTTCCACTAAGCTCCATCATCTTGTTGCATCCTCAACATTCCCTCTCAACAAGATATGGATTATCAGAAACCCCTATCCTGCCTCGGTGGTATTTGAATTTGCTCCTGGTGAGCGCCTTCGTCAAGATATCAGCATCGTGATCCTCCGTTGGAATGTATGAAAGTAACATGACTCTTCGCTGCACACAATCTCTGAGATGATGGTACTTGATGTCAATGTGCTTATATCTATCATGAAATACAGGATTAGCCAATAGTTTAATGCAACTCTGGTTATCACAGTAAATCACAGTAGGCTCCAAGTAAGAACCGAACAACTCGACCAGGATCTTCCTCATCTATATAGCCTCGCATGCAGCCAAACTTGCTGCCATATACTCGGCCTCTGCTGAACTGAGTGCCATGGATCTCTGCTTCCTGCTGTACCAAGAAACTGCTGTCGACCCGATACTGAAGACCCCTCCTGATGTGCTCTTTCTGTCCGTTGGGCTCCCTGTCCAATCTGCATCTGTGAAGCCACATAGCTTCACCTCATCCTCCTGTCTGTACCACAATCCATATCCCGATGTGCCTCTGAGATAACGCAATACATGCTTGCCTACCTTCCAGAAGAGCTTGGTTGGCTTAACCATAGCTTGTGAAAGCTGGTTAATAGCATAGCATATATCAAGTCATGTATTGACCAGATACATAAGCGACCCCACCAACTGTTGATAAACAGTGGCATCCACTTCTTCTGTTGAAGTGGCATCCTCCTTCCTCCAACCTCCAGGAAGAGGAGTATCAACAGGATTGCAGCCATGCATGTTGAACTTCTCCAGTATCTCCCGAGCATACTTACCCTGAGAAACAAATAGTCCATCACTGCGCTGCCAAATTTCCAATCCCAGGAAATAATGAAGGAGGCCCAAGTCCTTCATCTCAAACTCCTTAGCAAGATCATCCTTGCATGAAAGTATCAACAGCTCATCACCCGTGAGAATCAAATCATCTACATAAAGTACAATGAAAAGCAACTTACCCTCCACCACAATCTGGTATAGGTTAGGATCTGCGTCACTCTTGGAGAATCCAAGTCCAGTGAAATAACTGTCTATCCATGTGTACAAAGCACGTGGTGCTTGTTTCAACCCATACAGCACTCTCTTGAGCTTGCACACATGCGACTCACTGCTGAAGACCTCGAAACCTTCGGGCTACTCAATGTACACCTCCTCCTCAATGACTCCATTGAGGAACGCAGTCTTCACATCCATCTGATGAATGTGCCACCCCATCTGTGCTGAGAGAGCAAGAATCGTCCGTATGGAAGAATACCTTGTGACAGGTGCAAAGGTCTCCTCATAATCGATCCCCTCTATCTATGATAAGCCTCGGGCAACAAATCTCGCCTTGTACTTCTTCACACTCCCATCAACTACCTGCTTAACTTTGTAGATCCATCTCGAACCCACCATTGATTTCCCTTCTGGTCTTGGGACAATCTCCCATGCACTGTTTCTGACAATCGAATCATACTCTTCCACCATGGCATCTACCCATGCGGGATCCTCCACAGCTTCCTCGAAAGAGGATGGCTCAGTCACAACACATTTGCTCACAAGAGACATGTATCCAGTGTACCGATCGGGTGACTGTCTATGCCTGCGTTGGGCTGTATGTGGTCCTACAACTTTCTTTGTATCTTGAGCCAGTCGCTCAGCTTCTGTCAAGCGCTTTCACCCTCTGATGGTTGGCGCTGCATGAGTGGTCTCTTCCACTCCATGAACTTCGTCCTATGGCTGATCCACATCCTGAAGCTCATCCTTAGGATCTAATAGCTCCTCATCTGCATGCAAGTGTGGCTCCCTCTCAAGCGAACACTTCATGGCTTTCTCCTCCTGAAATTTTATATCCCGTCGCACAACAGTCTTGCCACTATCTGGAAAATACACATGATAGTTGTGCGGTGTATCAGTGTACCCCAAAAATATCCCAACCTCTGCGATCGGCTCCAGCTTCTTCCTGACATCCTTCATCACATGCATGTAAACATTAGCACCAAAAATCCTCAAATGAGAAAGATCAGGCTTCTTACCAGAATAAGCCTTCTCGGGTGTACTCATGCCAAGTATCCTGTGAGGACAACGGTTCTACACATATACTGCAGTATTGCATGCTTCCGCCCACAAGTGAAGGGGTAGGCCCTGATCATGCAACATAACCCGTGCAGCACCCACGATTGTTCTGTTCTTCCGCTCAGCAACCCCGTTCTGTTGTGGGTTATGGGGAGCTATGAGCTCGCTTCCAATCCCTTCTGCTTTACAGAAATCCTTGAAATCGTCAGAGATGTATTCACCACCATTATCACTCCTAAGAGCCTTCACCTTCTTCCCCGACTCCTTCTCAACCAGTGCTTTGAACTCACAGAACTTTGAGTATGTCTCGCTCTTCTTCTGCATGAAGAAGAACCAACACTTACGAGAGAAATCATCAACAAAAATCACATAATACCTGTGTTTTGTTGTCGAAGCTACTAAGAAAGGTCCACACACGTCTGTGTGAATTCTCTCAAGGATCGTCGTGGCACGACTATCCTTCTCGTGAAAGGTGGCTTTCACAAACTTTCCCAAAGTACACCCCTTGCACTGATCTGACTGCGCAGATCTGACTGCGCAAGAGTGCCTTTAGGAAGCCCTGTAATGATCTGCTGCAGTATCTTCAAGGCTCCATGGTGAAGGTGACCCAATCTCCTGTGCCACAGCTCGCCATCATCCTGGCTCACCAATCCTTCTACCTTGCATGCCATTGTTGTGCATCCATCTACATGCAACTGATAAAGGTTCCTCACTCGAACCCCTATCTTTCGGGTTTCTCCAGTTGTCTTGCTGCGCAGGAAAGCCTTTCCCTCGCTGAAAACAACATCATATCCCTTGTCTTCTAACATTGCCACAGAGATAAGATTCTTCTTCAATCCTGGAACATGCATCACTTCCTTCAATAAGAAGGGTTTACCAGACTCCCTCTCAAAGGAAATGGTACCGATACCGGTCGCACTGTATCTACCACCATCACCCATCTCGATGTGCACTGCAAGATCTTTTTCCTCCAGATCAGAAAACAAATCTCGCTCTCCTGTCATGTGAAAAGACGCACCACTATCCAAGAACCACACCGATCCCATCACACTTGAAACCAAGCATGTAGTCAATGAAAAATCAAGCTCAAACTACGAGGCTAGATCCTCTCCTGTTGCAGATCTAGCAACTTGCTTGTTCTTCTTCTTCTGTGGACAATTAGTGGCATAGTGTCCATGCTAGTGATAGTGAAAGCACTTCACCTTGGACATGTCCTGCTTCTTGCCTTTCACGCCAGACTGAGAATCTTTCTTGTTCTTCCTCTTCTTTGCTTTGGCAGCCAAAGCACAATTTTCTTCATCAGTTCCCTTTGATGAAGATCCGTCCCTGGTATTCCGCCTGATCTCCTCCTGCACAAGATTTGACCAAAGTCTCTCCCATCCTAGTAGTTTTTCCCGACCATTGACAGAGTCCTGATAGGGATGCCAACTCTTCAAAAGACCAAGTAGAGCCAAGCTCACCAAGTCCTCATCATCGACAGTCACCCCCACACTTCCCAGCTCATCCCTGCACTAGGTGAACTTTGTGAGATACTTGGGCATACTGTCTCCCTTCTCACATTTGATGTTTCTGAGTTTATCCTTGAGTTCCAGCTTCCTCTAATCGCTCTTGCTTTGGAATAGATCTATCAATGCTTTCCACATCAAGTATAGAGAAGCCTTTCCATGCAGGCTGGACACAATGTGATCCTTCACGCCCTCCAACAGAATCCTTCGACACTTTGCTGTCTTCTTTTGCCAAGCATCAACCTGTGCAGTATCAGTAGGCTTTGGGACCTCAGCCTCTATGAACTCCTTCAGCCCATTATCATCCAACACTACCTCCATCATGTCCTTCCATGCAATATAGTTCGAGCTGCCCTCAAGAGAATACTCCAATCGCAATCCGTTGAAAGACATTGCCACGTTGATACCAAGAAAACATTGCTGCAAATTCGAACTCCACAAGCTCCAAACTCAACCGCCTTTGATCTAGAATTCTTGAGAACAAGGTATTTCTCGTATAGAGATTGACTGTATGGGCTTTTACCGGATATCTCACCTTCCAAAGGAAGGATGAATCCAGAGGCTACCTGGCCCGATTACAGACTCTGCCTGAAGAAATAAGATGTAAACACTTTCTGAATAATAGATCTGATGATCAACAGCTCTGCCATGTATAAGTTTTGAATAATATGACACTTATTCATAGAGATTATCCCAATTATACACTATTGTGGAATACATGCATAATACATAACCTCCTCTATGTTGATCATCAATTTAGTAGCATTAAAAACAATGAAACATCAATCACATGCACACATTAACACAGTATGTAACCCGGGGAAAGCATACAGCGGAAAACCCCACACTATCTATATATTATAATGATTGAGAACATGTAACAATACATAGTACAATACTCCTCACAAGTACTCAGCACTATCTCCACCTGTTACACACAAAACTAGCTCAGATCCGAACAAGTCACAGGTTCAAATCTCCTCCGTTGTTTTGCCTGTCTCCACTGCATAATGCCAAGTGAAAATCATGTGAGCACAGGCTATAATTGACTTGGTATTGGCCCACACTGTGTATTCCTCATTGGCATAACTCAATCCCATTGATTGTGCAAGATCTCATGCACAACTGATAGTCACAACTCACCCTTTCACTTACCTCTAACACCTGTCTCTGTTGAACTGTCCATGCACTGAGTTAAATGATGTATTCTTTAGTTGCTTTATGAGTTAATAATTAGTGAATTAATTAATAATTAATTCACACAACTCATCACTAGTGTATTCTGCAGTTAGACTAAATACAACTAGTTTAACCAAGTCAAACTGAACACAACTCCATCAACTCCACATCCAACACCACAGAACTCAACTGCTTGAGTTCTAACTGAAGTCCTCCATGCAATAGCTCAACTAACACATAAGAAACCACATGATTCCTTCTGTCAGCTGCATGTGCCACATCTGTAGCTCAAACTGAAGTGCTCCAAGAGAATAAGATAATGTTTAGAGTCCAAATATTACTAAGGGATAATAATATTTGACTGTATCTATTTTTAGCCTGGCAGTCTAAAAATAGACTCTGATCGCTCCGCTGTGAACCAAAAATAGAAGTCCATCTACTTTTCCCAACATGACCAATCATCCATAAATAGCATCCTGCAACTCATAGACCATGATCCATATGTCTAAAAATAGACTTTGCACCAAAAATAGCCTGCGGGCCCACTTAGTAAAGGCGACTCTTTTCCACTAAGCTCCATCATCTTGTTGCATTCTCAACAAAGGAAACAAGGGTTTCCTCAAACTTGGGGAAGTGCTTGAAGCACAAGGCTACTTTAGACTCAGTCAGGGATAATCTCAGTATAATAATTCTACTTCTCTTCTCCTCCTTAAGCCTTCCCATAGAAGTCTATTTATACTTCTCCCAATTAGTTTTTTAGTTGGGAAACAGTTGGGCCATGGGCACTAGGAGGTAATCAACAGGTAAAACCAGTGAACTCCGCCCATAGTGAAGGAAATTTAATTTTTTAAAGTGTTTTAACACATATACGTGGGTTGGGTATTGACTAACCCGCATGTACATGCTTTTATCTCAGGGAAAAGTAGCGTACAGGGAATAAAACATTATTTTTTAAAATATTTGGACCAAGTCTGGAAGGAGGGGTTGCCCTAGGCCATAAACCAAGCATCACAAGTACTAAGGGTGGTAATTGGAGCTATGACAGATGCCCCCTAATATATGAGGTCAGAAGAGGTATATGATGGCCGAAATGTATTAATTATATGGAAAGGAATCCTGTCGAGACTGAGAAGGACTTCACCAGAATTCATCCTACCAAGCCATCAAAAAGAGATCAGAAAGAAACTGTTATCTGAGGCGGGCATACCCATTGATCCAAAATGGATCTAACATAGACCTATAAGTCTATGAATTTTCCTCACAGAGGAAAAATGAAAGTCATTGGATGCTTCTGGAAATAGTCTCATTGTGTAGATCTCTTCATTTTGAATCTAACACAATTTGAATGGGTGAAAACGAACTTCGGATGAAGAAGTTATTGTAAAAAGAAATTTGCCCATTGTCCTTTGAAAAGGAGGCAATTTCTTATCAATGGGACTTAATGGAGAATATGAATTCCTTAAGGAAATGTCACATCAAAAAGGTTCCAAGGGAGGACTTACACAAAAGGCCATAAGGATCCCCGATTAGCGATCTTCGATATATCGCATCGGAGGAAGGCCTGCATTGCGATGAAGTGGGTCGGCGACCGGTGATATCTATATATCGCATCAAAACAATGCATCAGACGTGGTACAGGTCTCGGGCCATTGGAAAAAGCAATTGCAATGGGCCGATAGCGATACGCCAATGCGATTGGCGCTCGACGATCAGATCGCAACAATGCAGAGGGGAGCAGCATACCAATGTGATGTGCAATTAAGATATTGCGACCAAAGCCAGACTCGATGAGTTTAAGAATGCGATTTCATATAATTTGAAATCTGGGTTATGCGGATATCTTTGTATTCCTGTGTATTTGGTGTTTGGCCACAAGCAATGCGATTTACAATGAGCAATGAAGAAAACGGACCCGATAGGTTTATTAGGGCAATTTTATATTATTCGAGTTCCGGAAAAAAGCCCCATGATTTGTTTTCATCAGTTTTGCTGTGTATTGAGTTACATGTTTGAACGCGGAATTTCTGCAAGAGGAAGGCCGAATGGTTGGTGTTATAGACATTTTTGTGCCTTACAACATTGAGCATGAAATGTCCATAATCCAAGGGATCCAAAGTCCCTAAAAGAGTTGTTCCTGCCCCTAAAGGAACAAGGTCAACCAATGACAGCTTCTCCCAGAAGTTCTCCACCAAAAACAACTCAAAAACAGTCAATTCAGGATCAATTCAGAAGCTCTCCTAGCTACCTGCATTGCAGTGCACCCCAGTACACTAGCTGGGTGCGTTGCAACACACCTAAAAGCACTATCAGGGTGCGCTGAGTGGGAAATGACAAATGGCAAACTCATTCAACGAGGTGGAAAGACCCTGGAAGCTTCCAGAATCTTGTCCAATGACATTTGCCTCAATGAATTCGACTAGTGATGAGTAAGAGGCTCTCAGCCTCCAAATGGAAGCAAGAACTGACAGAGAGAAGCCACAAGTCAAAACATAAGCTGACTCATCCTCTCTGCTTACATCTATATATGGATCTCTCACCCAGAGGTTCAGGAGGCTGGAATTTTGTACTTTGCAGAGAATTGCTGTTGGTTTGAGATTGAGATTAGTACATTGGGTGATCTATGCTTTGTTGGAGGAGAGGACTCAGGGATTCCTTTGCTGGGAGGTAGATGCTGGATCGGAACTCACTTGGTTGTATCTCCTCTTGGACTTTCTTATTCCATCAATAAACTATTTGAGTTTCTCCTACATGCTGTGTACCAATGATGTTTTGTTATGCTTACATGTTTAGCTTAATCTGATCTTGAGCTTTCTATGAATGTATATCTATATCTTCATGTAGTTTCTCTCTCTTGTGATCTTGCAGGAATTCGGTGAAGCTGGGCCGGTGAAAGAGCAAGGAGCTGAGAGCCACTGAAGAGAGGAGTGATTGGATCAACAAACTAGCGGAAGACACAGGTTAGTTACATCCTTTCTCCTCATTTACATTTCATAAAGAAGAAATACTCAATTAGTTTTCCTTGTTTGTTGCTAAGGCACTATCACACCTTAGAGTGGGATAGGGGCATTCTGAATGGATACTTTTCCCAACAACAAATTGGCGACTCCGCTTACTTATCTTGGGGTCAGCAATGACTGGGGAAAAATTGGGAAGAAACTCAAAGAACTTTATTGGTAGCAAGTCACTCTTGAACATGACACTTCCACTCCGTGCGTGAGTCGGGTTGGGTTGTTTCATTCACCAGTCACATCACCATGGTCTCACCATACCATCCACCTTTGGGGTAAATGCTACCAATCCATCACATAAGTGTCGCCGATATGTTCAAGAGAAGTCATCCAGAGAAGTCAACCGTGTCCCATCCACTACCATACATTATCCTTCATTCTTTCATGACCGCCACCCTGAACCATATATCATCAGATCGTTTTCACCTCCATCAAAGTCATTTGCTCCATTCCGTGTCACTGATGTGGGATACATTAAGGCCCTCGTTTGACGGATCGCTTCTTGTGACATCAGCTCATTATCCAAGAAGTTGATCTAGGAACAACCCCTTCAGTACTTTGAAGCTTGCATGCCTCAATGGCAAGTTTCTCACTTCCGGCGACAGGTATACATCAATGACCTTCGACCGGAATATTTTGCGTGGTGTTCGACACCAAGTCCTTTATTCACACCACGTGAATTGTACTGCAGTACCTTGAGGGTCATTATCATTATCGGTGATTCCTCTAGCTACCTGCGTTGTAGTGCACCCCAGTACACTAGCTGGGTGCGTTGCAACGCACCTAAAAGCACTACCAGGGTGCGCTGAGCGGGAAATGACAAATGGCAAACTCATTCAACGAGGTGGAAAGACCTTGGAAGCTTCCAGAATCTTCTCCAATGACACTTGCCTCAATGAATTCGACTAGTGATGAGTAAGAGGCTCTCAACCTCCAAGTGGAAGCAAGAACTGACAGAGAGAAGCCACAAGTCAAAACATAAGCTGACTCATCCTCTCTGCTTACATCTATATATGGATCTCTCACCCAGAGGTTCAGGAGGCTGGAATTTTGTACATTGCAAAGAATTGCTGTTGGTTTGAGATTGAGATTAGTACATTGGGTGATTTATGCTTTGTTGGAGGAGAGGAAGGGATTCCTTTGCTGGGAGGTAGATGCTGGATCGGAACTCACTTGGTTGTATCTCCTCTTGGACTTTCTTATTCCATCAATAAACTATTTGAGTTTCTCCTACATGCTGTGTACCAATGATGTTTTGTTATGCTTACATGTTTAGCTTAATCTGATCTTGAGCTTTTTATGAATGTATATCTATATCTTCGTGTAGTTTCTCTCTCTTGTGATCTTGCAGGAATTCGGTGAAGCTGGGCCAGTGAAAGAGCAAGGAGATGAGAGCCACTGAAGAGAGGAGTGATTGGATCAACAAACTAGTGGAAGACACAGGTTAGTTACATCCTTTCTCCTCATTTACATTTCATAAAGAAGAAATACTCAATTAGTTTTCCTTGTTTGTTGCTAAGGCACTATCACACCTTAGAGTGGGATAGGGGCATTCCGAATCGATACTTTTCCCAACAACAAATTGTCGACTCCGCTGGGGATCGAACCCAGAATCTCTTGAATTCGTAAAATCCAAATCAAAGAAAGCTCTAGTTTTTGCAGAATTATTATGCGATCTCCCATCGTCGTCCAACGATGAAACATCCAAAGAATCAATCATGGAAATTTGTTTCTGATATCCACAAGCAATGCGTGGTATGGAGATATAATAATTTATCTCCAGACCCAAAAATTCAGGCCAAATACCTCTCACTCTGAACAAAAACGTATACGATACCAAGCAAAAGACTACATGATCATCGGTGATACGCTTTACCGTCGTGGTATCGATACAGTTCTGAGAAGGTGCCTCACCCATGAGGAGGCCGAAAAAGCCCTGAATGAGTGTCATTCAGGCGCGTGTGGGGGGCATCAATCTGGATATGCTACATCACAAAAAATCTTACGAGCAGGATACTTCTGGCCAACCATGTTCAAAGATTGCATAACCGCAGTCAGAAGTTGCCATGCTTGTCAAATTTTTGATAGCAAAACCAGAAGACCACCCACACCTTTACAGCCAATAGTTGTTGTTGGGCCTTTCGCCAAATGGGGCATCGATTTCATGACATGTAACCCCACCTCGACTGGGGGGCATGGGTATATTATAGTCGTCGTTGACTATTTTACCAAATGGGCCGAGGCGATGCCTACATTAGATAACACTGGTGAAACAG
This sequence comes from Pinus tabuliformis, assembly GCA_031772625.1. Taxonomy (NCBI): domain Eukaryota; kingdom Viridiplantae; phylum Streptophyta; class Pinopsida; order Pinales; family Pinaceae; genus Pinus; species Pinus tabuliformis. Next base: position 720,672,432 of record CM062817.1, on the reverse strand, counting down.
CTGCCCTTTTCTTTTTCAATCATGTAGTCGCTAGATTCGGCATACCACAGGCTATAGTTACGGATCATGGATCACATTTTTGCAATCACATGATGGTTGAATTAGCTGCCAAGCTAGGGCTATCTCGTGACAGCTCTACCCCGTATTATCCGCAAGCCAACGGACAAGTTGAAGCGATCAACAAGGTCTTGAAGCGTATGTTGCAAAGGATGATCGGAGTTCACAAAAGAAGGTGGCACCTAATCTTGTACTCAGCCTTGTGGGCTTACCGAACATCGGTAAGGAATGCAACCGGGTTCACACCCTTCCAACTGGTATATGGCCTGGAAGCAGTCTTACCAGTCCAGTGTGAAATCTCGTCTCTTAAACTCGCAATTGATCTCCTCCCCGGAACTTCAGAAGAAGAGGCTCGTTTCTTGGAATTAATCCAATTGGATGAAACCTGTCGTGATGCCGCTTTGGCTAACGAAGCCCATAAGAAACGAGTCAAGGCGCAGTTCGACAAAAATGTCAAACCCCGTGTCTTCTCAGAAGGTGACTTGGTCTTGCTTTAAGACCAAGAATCCGATAAATTGGGAGCAGGTAAATTTAATTCTTTATGGATGGGCCCCTATATTGTTAAACGAGTGTTAACGAAAGGAGCCTACGAGTTAATGGATTATGACGGAATTCCACTAGCGCAACCCTGTAATGGGTTGTACCTCAAGCGTTACTATGCCTAAATAGTAACCAATATGCTTTTGTTGTATTTTGTTTTCGCTAAAGTGTTCGTTTTGGTTGAGTAATCCACCTTTTTACATTTATTGCAGATGTCAAACCTTTTGGAGACATGTGTTGGATATGCCGACGGAGCGAGTCGTAGTTCGTGGAACCTGTCCTCCGCAGCCTGGGCCATTTTTGATCCAAGCGGCGAGTTAGTAAGTTTCAGAGGTGTATGTATTGGGCAATCAACGAATAACATCGCTGAGTACAACGCGTTGATAGAACTTCTCTCGGATGCCATCACCCATGGTATACGCCGACTAATCGTCAGGCTGGACTCACAACTCGTAATACTACAACTCAATGGTATATATTTCATCCGAAATCCAGTCATTTATCGCATGTTCCTAAGGGTTAAGATTTTGGAAAGACAATTTGATTTAATTCAATACCAACATATTTCTAGAAACTTAAACACATTAACCGACTCATTAGCAAACTATGTGTTAGATAGACATTTGCGACATTTATAAAAAGAAACACATCATCAATGTTGTACATATGGATCACATAACTCAACCAGAATAAAACCCCGAAAATCAAAATATATATATAAGCTGTTTATGGTTTACATATAATGTTCTGTAACCAAGACAAAATCGATCACATGACCCAAAAACTCAAAATGCTAGGGGGCACCCTAGTCTAGTGATGCTCGTGATAGCACGTCACAGCTCGTGATGGCAGAGCGACCCCATCAAACCCCAGGGGCTCAGAAAAACAGGAAATGAAGCACAGAATGCAGAAAGGAAACCATGAAATGAAAGAGCTCAGGTTTAGCTCCTACCTGGTCCAGACGGCGCCGAGAATCGTCCACAGAATCTCCCGAAATCAGATGATGAAAATCAAGGGGGAAGAGGCACCTCCAAAGCTCCAACAAACCAAGTTCAAATGAAATGGTAAAATGAGAGGTAAAAACACTTTATAATAGCTTTTTACGTAGTTCAAAGTGAAATATTAGTGTTTTAATCTCATTTTCACGCAAATGTTATTCATTTCTAACTAGTTTGATGCAGCAATTGAGGGTACAGTACTATCTTTGAAAAGGCAAAGCTATTTATGGTAAAAAATCAAAACTAGACCATGTTATCGAGCAGTTTTAACACATAGTTCATGCTCATTAAAAAATAAACATAAGACCGAGCAGTGTTTTTCCGCGTTTAAGCTCGTTAAAAAATGAACTACCCTCCGGTAAATAACCACCGTGAATGTAACATTATCAGCCATTAAAGCCTTGGTCGTGTTTGCACCGTCACCTCCACTTTTCCATTGGCCGATCATTCACCTCCATTTGATTGTTTACCCATTTTGAGGAACAGCTGCGAAGAGTGATTTCACTAACCATCCTTGTGACACTGCTGTGATTGGAAAATTCCAACCCTTACCTGGAATCAGCTGCTACCCGTTTTATCACTCGTTCCTCAAAAGACGAGTCTTCTTTAAGCTCTTTTCATCTGACTCGTAAAATATGAAAAGATTGCCGAGTTTTGGCCTTCCAGCTCGTTAAAGTGACCGGAAGTGCTATCCCTCCTCTAGATTTTAATCTTTTTGGACCTGAGGGATTATTGCACAAAAAGATCGAGCGCTTGTTTTGTTCGGCTCGTTAAAACTATCGAAAATTCATCCCTTCTGTATTGTTTTATACTTTTTCGGACTTAAGGGATTAGATGACGAAAAAGGAACTTTGGAGTTATCTTTATGTACCTTTTCAGACTCTCTAAAAATGAAAAGGACCGAGTTATCTTTGTCGTTAAACTCGTTAAAAACATTAATAGCGACAAACTTGTCTTTAGACGAGAACGAGTTTCACTGTCGCTAGGCTCGTTAAAACATAGCGATGGGTTTGCCCGAAGGACAAATTATAGAACAAGCATATGTTATCCTCCTCAAGCTTGACAAAAATAAAGAGGTACTGGTCAGCAATGACTGGGGAAAAATTGGGAAGAAACTCAAAGAACTTTATTGGTAGCAAGTCACTCTTGAACATGACACTTCCACTCCGTGCCTGAGTCGGGTTGGGTTGTTTCATTCACCGATCACATCGCCATGGTCTCGCCATACCATCCATATTTGGGGTAAATGCTACCAATCCATCACATAAGTGTCGCCGATATGTTCAAGAGAAGTCATCCAGAGAAGTCAACCGTGTCCCATCCACTACCATACATTATCCTTCATTCTTTCATGACCGCCACCCTGAACCATATATCATCAGATCGTTTTCACCTCCATCAAAATCATTTGCTCCGTTCTGTGTCACTGATGTGGGATACATTAAGGCCCTCCTTTGACGGATCGCTTCTTGTCGACATCAGGTCATTATCCAAGAAGTCGATCTAGGAACACCCCCTTCAGTACTTTGAAGCTTGCATGCCTCAATGGCAAGTTTCTCACTTCCGGCGACAGGTATACATCAATGACCTTCGACCGAAAGATTTTGCGTGGTGTTCGACGCCAAGTCCTTTATTCACACCACGTGAATTGTAAAGCAGTACCTTGAGGGTCATTTTCATTATCGGTGATTCCTCTCGCGCTTGTTAACGGTTTACATCATTGACTGGTAATCAAGCGATGTCTTTCCATGTTCGACTTCAGAACATTTCTCACGTGGATCGACTTGTACTTAGAGTGAAGATCGGATGAGATTGAAGACCCCGGATCTAGTTTCATCCATCCGGGCTGCGATATATATTCAGGAAAAATAAAGACATTGACATGTACAGCATTGCAGCACAGATAATCATCCTACCAAAAGGATGATGATTTCATCAAAATCATCAGTCTACCATCAAACGATTGTCTGTCCTATGTACAGAAAAATGAATTTATAAAGCTGAGCATGGGAATGCCCGCCTCAGCTAGATCATGAAAACAGTATGAAAAATAATGTATTGTATTGTATCTTATTACAGGTCTCCTCCCAGCATTGAAAGAACTTCGGATCCTCCTAATAAAGCATTTCACCCGATAAACGGCCTCACACTTTAGGGGGCAACTGTTATAGACATTTTTGTGCCTTACAACATTGAGCATGAAATGTCCATAATCCAAGGGATCCAAAGTCCCTAAAAGAGTTGTTCCTGCCCCTAAAGGAACAAGGTCAACCAATGACAGCTTCTCCCAGAAGTTCTCCACCAAAAACAACTCAAAAACAGTCAATTCAGGATCAATTCAGAAGCTCTTCTAGCTACCTGCGTTGCAATACACCCCAGTACACTAGCTGGGTGCGTTGCAACGCACCTAAAAGCACTACCAGGGTGCGCTGAGCGGGAAATGACAAATGGCAAACTCATTCAACGAGGTGGAAAGACCCTGGAAGCTTCCAAAATCTTCTCCAATGACACTTGCCTCAATGAATTCGACTAGTGATGAGTAAGAGGCTCTCAACCTCCAAGTGGAAGCAAGAACTGACAGAGAGAAGCCACAAGTCAAAAAATAAGATGACTCATCCTCTCTGCTTACATCTATATATGGATCTCTCACCCAGAGGTTCAGGAGGCTGGAATTTTGTACTTTGCAAAGAATTGATGTTGGTTTGAGATTGAGATTAGTACATTGGGTGATTTATGCTTTGTTGGAGGAGAGGAAGGGATTCCTTTGCTGGGAGGTAGATGCTGGATCGGAACTCACTTGGTTGTATCTCCTCTTGGACTTTCTTATTCTATCAATAAACTATTTGAGTTTTTCCTACATGCTGTGTATCAATGATGTTTTGTTATATTTGCATGTTTAGCTTAATCTGATCTTGAGCTTTTTATGAATGTATATCTGTATCTTCGTGTAGTTTCTCTCTCTTGTGATCTTGCAGGAATTCGGTGAAGCTGGGCCGGTAAGGGAGCTGGGAGCTGGGAACTACTGAAGAGAGGAGCGATTGGATCAACAAACTAGCAGAAGACACATGTTAGTTACATCCTTCCTCCTCATTTACATTCCATAAAGAAGAAATACTCAATTAGTTTTCCTTGTTTGTTGCTAAGGAACTATCACACCTTAGAGTGGGATAGGGGCATTCCGAATGGATACTTTTCCCAACAACAAATTGGCGACTCCACCGGGGATCGTATCTTGTTAGTTTATTTTTGTTTCTATTGTTGTTCTTCTCATAAACTCAGGAGTGCCGAATCGAAATGCATTTGCCATTTTCAAATGCAAAGTAGAGATCTGCCACTGTAGTCCACTCACTGGGCCTATTTTTATGATCTGAACAGCTGATCCACAAGTGCTCTAACAGCCCTTTGTGATAGATCTTAGTCCTCCTTTAAATCATCCCTCTAATTGTACCTAATTGATAGCTTTTATCCGGCCAAAAACTGTAGATTAAATTGCAAACCGTGACCCAGAACCCAGAAACAATTCTCGTTTCTGCTTCAGCGCAGACTCTGTGAAGAGATTCTGCATTTCAACGCAGGTCCCGTGAAGGATACCTGCGCTGAAGTTCAGTTTCTCTGTGCTGAGGGTGCGGTGATCAGCCTTTGCCTTATGCAGCTGTGGTTCCTTGCTTCCTTTTGCTCAGTTTTATCTCTGTTTTTTGCAGCTTGTTATCAGTCAGTGTACCTATCCGAAACCCCTTTTCTTTGCCTCAATTCCGCCTCAGTTGTATAAAGAAACTGTATTTGTTCTTTGTGTATTTGTTACATCATTTGCAGTTTCCCATAACAAAAGTAAACTAGTCATACTGTCGCCCTTAGATCTAGACCTGTCGTAAGTGTCGTTTTGATCTTAGGAGTGAGTTTGTTTGCTATTGACAGTTGATTAAGCTTTTACTTTTGTTGTTTGGTTTGAATTTATGCATTTCTAGTGTCGAAACAAGTAAATCATAAAGTGTCGTAATCGTATTTTTGATTGTGTTTTTCACTTGAAATCGAATTCAAATTTGTACAATAGCTTTCTTTTTAGGCATCAATATTAAGAAAGTGAAAACAAATACATGCATATGTGCATTTGCATTTTGACAGTTTGTATGTGTTGATTTAGGAAAAGTGCATTTACAGTGTGCTCTATGCTCTTTGAGAAAAGATTGTGTCTTTCTTTTCCCCTTGTAGCTAGGATTTTCATTGTTGAAAAGATATAAAAGCTTGCTTATCATCTTTAGACTGCATTTAGGAATTGTATCATACATCTCGTGGTGTTTCAGCGTCGTAAAACCTGGTGACTGTCGATCTCGCTGATGGTTGGGTGATTCCTCCTGAGAGACGATAAGCGCCAGTATGGATTGTGCTCCCACGTACCGTCGAGTATATATTGGGAGACCCCTATAGGCATAAAACCTTTATCCTTAGGAAGCCATGTCGGCCGCCCTACTGATCACAATGCACTGAACACAGCATTCGGGAAGATTGACTGCCCGTACCTTAAAAAGTATTCTGCGGTTTTGCGAAAAGTTTGGCACACCCTCTACCTAGAACTCCAGAGCAGTTTCTTTTGGCCTTTTTCAGACTCTATAACGGAAAAAGTCCATCCGAGCATTTGTCACTTCGGGCTCGTTAAAACATCGAAGGATACTAGAGTCATCTTTTGCTTTTTCTCGACTCTTTAAAATTGAAAAAGCAAGTTGTGTCCAAGCGTCGTTAAAATTTATTTTAAACGGAATATTCATACCCTTTCTCCTGCGTTGATCTTTAGGTTGAGAAAATGGAGCCTACCAACCAAGGAATTCCCCTTGGTGGAAATCCTAGTCCCTTCTCCTCTTGGGGAGATGTTGGTGCGCCCCATATGGCCACATTGTCGCTTCCAGGACTGACGATTGGCTTGCCGGTCTGGCTCTTCTCAACCAATGTCGTTCAGAACACCACTATTCCTGAACAGTCGAATCAACAGTTAGACCAGTCCAGAGTTACCCACCAGCCTTCTACTTCCTCTAATTCTTCCTCTCCCCCTTCCTCTTCGCTTGACGAACTGGTAAAACAAAAAACCAAGTTCCTAAGGAGAAGAAGGAAAAGAAAAAGAAAGAGAAGAAGAAGAAGGAGCCAAAAGCGACTGGGGGCAAAGAAGTGTCATCTGAAAAAAATCCACACACAGCACTGACTAGGCCTAAATCGCCATGTGTCATATGCAAGGGAGACCATTTCCACAGAGATTGTCCCTACATCCCTCGGATACTAAGGGATTGGTCTCCCCGTTTGTACAATCCGGTGGCATCAACCTCTGATAGCCATGTTGAATGCACACCGTCAGCTAGCGAAATTGAAGTCCTTGGACAAAAAGGGAGAGCTAGATCTCCTTGTAGACTGTGTGAAGGCAACCACGCCATCCACCGTTGTCCCTTCTTAGACGAAGCGAAAAGAGTTTTGGATGATCGTCCGGTTTCACCATTACGACTTCCTCCTGGATATATAAAACTCTTGCCGAGTCCTTCGTTAGTTGAAAATCCAGCTGGCCCGCTCAAGTGGTCAGCTGAAGCGCCGGTCATTGAAGATGAACCAGCTGAATCCATACCCGACGAAAGTCAAAAGGTCGAGGCGGCAGTTGACCCGGTCTTGCCTTCAGAGGTTTTGTCTTCGAATGATACAGTCACTGAAGAGGATAAAGATGACACCATCCAAATTCTCTTCATCAACACAGACTCCGACGAGCACGGGGGCAATCCCCCCATTCCTTTATCGCAGGAAGGAAGTTCGTCAGAGTGATACCCGGCCGTCTACTCGGTCCCACCACCAAGAAACCTAGTTGTCTCCTTTGACTGGAACCAACTAGGCAGACCCCGTTTTCCAGCAAGCATACCATTCAGAATTATCGTCCAAATATACAGAATGGTCATGGCTGGCACCATCATTGATGGGGGGGCATCTGTGAGTATCCTTTCCTCTACTGCTTGGAAAACGCTTGGTTCGCCAGCGCTTTTGCCTGAAATGAGAAATCCGACAGGCTTTGATAAAGGAACCAATCGACCTTTAGGGATCCTCCCCAATGTGCCCATAACATTGAAAGGGAAGACCATTCAAATGAACGTGATGGTCGTTCAAGGACCCTTGGATTATAACCTACTCCTTGGACGAGACTATATATATTGCATGGGAGCCATCGTCTCCTCACTCTTTAGAGTAATGTGTTTTTCGCACGAAGGAAGAGTGGTCAAGCTCGTGGACCAGCTTTCATTTCCCGAATCACGCATCGCAAATAGTCATATACCATCCCTAAATGGTCTCTTCACGCAAGAAATGTCTCAACCTACGGTCCGTCCTCCCGATGAGCGCGAGTGATTCGGAAGGATATGACTGGAACCCAGGGAGCATGCGTCCTGGTCTGCTTCGGCAGGAAAACTTTGGGTATAGAGTAGGTTTCCGCGGGAGAATATGACTAGTCCGTACCCCGTCCGTGATTGGAAGAGGGGTTGTTCTAGAATAAGATTCTTTTGTCAAAGTTATGTGAGTTGACAGAACTGAGTCAATCACCTTTGTCTATCTCGGTAGACATTGCCGAAGAAGTGTTTTGTTTGAAAGATTAATGGAACAATCTTTGGGTGACATGTAAGAGGTAGGCCTCTCTCGCTGAAACAAATGTTTTATCGGACTAAAGTAGGGGTAACCTTGAAACTCTGTTTTATACCTGGGGGCATGCAACCCTTTTGGAGTGCAAGCAAGGGGCGGCTATTTATTTTTTTAAATTTTTAGGTCCTCCCTTTAAACCTGTAGGTCTAACCCTTTAAACTCGTAGGATTAGTCGTTTCCGAACTTGCATAACGAAAGGATGCGAGGCATAGCTTTGTAAGGTGCAAGCTCCATAAAAAATGGGATCTTACATGAGACATTATTATCATATGACTGGATAATCGAGCAGTTTTAGCACATAGTTCATGCTCGTTAAAAAATAAACATAAGATCGAGCAAGTGTTTCAACCCGCGTTTAAGCTCGTTAAAAAATGAACTACCCTCCGGTAAATAACCACCGTGAATGTAACATTATCAGCCATTAAAGCCTTGGTCGTGTTTGCACCGTCACCTCCACTTTCCCATTGGCCGATCATTCACCTCCATTTGATTGTTTACCCATTTTGAGGAACAGCTGCGAAGAGTGATTTCACTAGCCATCCTTGTGACACTGCCATGATTGGAAAATTCCAACCCTTACCTGGAATCAGCTGCTACCCGTTTTATCACTCGTTCCTCAAAAGACGAGTCTTCTTTAAGCTCTTTTCATCTGACTCGTAAAATATGAAAAGATTGCCGAGTTTTGGAGTTGTTGTTGGGAAAAGTATCCATTCGGAATGCCCCTATCCCACTCTAAGGTGTGATAGTGCCTTAGCAACAAACAAGGAAAACTAATTGAGTATTTCTTCTTTATGAAATGTAAATGAGGAGAAAGGATGTAACTAACCTGTGCCTTCCGCTAGTTTGTTGATCCAATCACTCCTCTCTTCAGTGGCTCTCAGCTCCTTGCTCCTTCACCGGCCCAGCTCCACCGAATTCCTGCAAGATCACAAGAGAGAGAAACTACACGAAGATATAGATATACATTCATAAAAAGCTCAAGATCAGATTAAGCTAAACATGTAAGAATAACAAAACATCATTGGTACACAGCATGTAGGAGAAACTCAAATAGTTTATTGATAGACTAAGAAAGTCTAAGAGGAGATACAACCAAGTGAGTTCCAATCCAGCATCTACCTCCCAGCAAAGGAATCCCTTCCTCTCCTCCAACAAAGCATAAATCACCCAATGTACTAATCTCAATCTCAAACCAACAACAATTCTCTGCAAAGTACAAAATTCCAGCCTCTTGAACCTCTGGGTGAGAGATCCATATATAGATGTAAGCAGAGAGGATGAGTCAGCTTATGTTTTGACTTGTGGCTTCTCTTTGTCAGTTCTTGCTTCCACTTGGAGGTTGAGAGCCTCTTACTCATCACTAGTCGAATTCATTGAGGCAAGTGTCATTGAAGAAGATTCTGGAAGCTTCCAGGGCCTTTCCACCTCGTTGAATGAGTTTTCCATTTGTCATTTCCCGCTTAGCGCACCCTGGTAGTGCTTTTAGGTGCGTTGCAATGCACCCAGCTAGTGTACTAGGGTGCACTGCAACGCAGGTAGCTAGAAGAGCTTCTGAATTGATCCTGAATTGACTGTTTTTGAGTTGTTTTTGGTGGAGAACTTCTGGGAGAAGCTGCCATTGGTTGACCTTGTTCCTTTAGGGGCAGGAACAACTCTTTTAGGGACTTTGGATCCCTTGGATTATGGAAATTTCATGCTCAATGTTGTAAGGCACAAAAATGTCTATAACAATTGCCCCCTAAAGTATGAGGTCGTTTATCGGGTGAAATGCTTTATTAGGAGGATCTGAAGTTCATTCAATGCTGGGAGGAGACCTGTAATAAGATACAATACAATACATTATTTTTCATAGTGTTTTCATGATCTAGCTGAGGCGGGCATTCCCATGCTCAGCTTTATAAATTCATTTTTATGTACATAGGACAGACAATTGTCTGATGATAGACTGATGATCCTGCTGAAATCATCATCCTTTGGTAGGATGATTGTCTGTGCTGCAATGCTGTACATGTCAATGTCTTTATTTTTCCTGAATATTTTTCGCAGCCCGGATGGATGAAACTAGATCCGGGGTCTTCAATCTCGTCCAATCTTCATTCTAAGTACAAGTCGATCCATGTGAGAAATGTTTTGAAGTCGAACATGGAAAGACATCGCTTGATTACCAGTCAATGATGTAAACTGTTAACAAGCGTGAGAGGAATCACCGATAATGAAAATGACCCTCAAGGTACTGCAGTACAATTCACATGGTGTGAATAAAGGACTTAGCGTCGAACACCACGCAAAATCTTTCGGTCGAAGGTCATTGATGTATACCTGTCGCCGGAAGTGAGAAACTTGCCATTGAGGCATGCAAGCTTCAAAGTACTGAAGGGGTTGTTCCTAGATCAACTTCTTGGATAATGAGCTGATGTCGACAAGAAGCGATCCATCAAAGGAGGGCCTTGATGTATCCCACATCAGTGACACGGAGCGGAGCAAATGATTTTGATGGAGGTGAAAACGATCTGATGATATATGGTTCAGGGTGGCGGTCATGAAAGAATGAAGGATAATGTATGGTAGTGGACGGGACACGGTTGACTTCTCTTGAACATATCAGCGACACTTATGTGATGGATTGGTAGCATTTACCCCAAAGGTGGATGGTATGGCGAGACCATGGTGATGTGACCGGTGAATGAAACAACCCAACCCGACTCAGGAATGGAGTGGAAGTGTCATGTTCAAGAGTGACTTGCTACCAATAAAGTTCTTTGAGTTTCTTCCCAATTTTTCCCCAGTCATTGCTGACCAGTACCTCTTTATTTTTGTCAAGCTTGAGGAGGATAACATATGCTTGTTCTATAATTTTCCCTTCGGGAAAACCCATCGCTATGTTTTAACGAGCCTAGCGATAGTGAAACTCGTTCTCGTCTAAAGACAATTTTGTCGCTATTAATGTTTTTTAACGAGTTTAACGACAAAGATAACTCAGTCCCTTTTCATTTTTAGAGAGTCTAAAAAGGTACGTAAAGATAACTCCAAAGTTCCTTTTTCGTCATCTAATCCCTTAAGTCCGAAAAAGTATAAAACAATACAGAAGAAATGAATTTTCGATAGTTTTAACGAGCCAAACAAAACAAGCGCTCGATCTTTTTGTGCAATAATCCCTCAGGTCCAAAAAGATTAAAATCTATAGGAGGGATAGCTCTTCCGGTCACTTTAACAAGCTGGAAGGCCAAAACTCGGCAATCTTTTCATATTTTATGAGTCAGATGAAAAGAGCTTAAAGAAGACTCGTCTTTTGAGGAACGAGTGATAAAACGGGTTAGTAGCTGATTCCGGATAAGGGTTGGAATTTTCCAAGCACGACAGTGTCACAAGGATGGCTAGTGAAATCACTCTTCGCAGCTGTTCCTCAAAATGGGTAAACAATCATATGGAGGTGAATGATCGGCCGATGGAAAAGTGGAGGTGACGGTGCAAACACGACCAAGGCTTTAATGGCTGATAATGTTACATTCACGGTGGTTATTTACCGGAGGATAGTTCATTTTTTAATGAGCTTAAACGCGGGCTGAAACACTTGCTCGATCTTATGTTTATTTTTTAACGAGCATGAACTATGTGCTAAAACTGCTCGATTATCCAGTCATATGATAAGAATGTCTCATGTAAGATCCCATTTTTTATGGAGCTTGCGCCTTACAAAGCTATGCCCCGCATCCTTTCGTTATGCAAGTTCGGAAACGACTAATCCTACGAGTTTAAAGGGTTAGACCTACAGGTTTAAAGGGAGGACCTAAAAATTTAAAAAATAAATAGTCGCCCCTTGCTTGCACTCCAAAAGGGTTACATGCCCCCAGGTATAAAACAGAGTTTCAAGGTTACCCCTACTTTAGTCCGATAAAACATTTGTTTCAGCGAGAGAGGCTTACCTCTTACAGGTCACCCAAAGATTGTTCTATTAATCTTTCAAACAAAACACTTCTTCGGCAATGTCTACCGAGATAGACAAATGTGATTGACTCAGTTCTGTCAACTCACATAACTTTGACAAAAGAATCTTATTCTAGAACAACCCCTCTTCCAATCACGGACGGGGTACGGACTAGTCATATTCTCCCGCAGAAACCTACTCTATACCCAAAGTTTTCCTGCCGAAGCAGACCAGGACGCATGCCCCCTGGGTTCCAGTCATATCCTTCCGAATCACTCGCGCTCATCGGGAGGACGGACCGTAGGTTGAGACATTTCTTGCGTGAAGAGACCATTTAGGGACGGTATATGACTATTTGCGATGCGTGGTCCAGGAAATGAAAGCTGGTCCACGAGCTTGACCACTCTTCCTCAGTGCGGAAAATTACATTACTCTAAAGAGTGAGGAGACGATGGCTCCCATGCAATATATATAGTCTCGTCCAAGGAGTAGGTTACAATCCAAGGGTCCTTGAACGACCATCACGTTCATTTGAACGGTCTTCCCTTTCAATGTTATGGGCACATTGGGGAGGATCCCTAAAGGTTGACTGGTTCCTTTATCAAAGCCTGTCAGATTTCTCATTTCAGGCAAAAGTGCTGGCGAACCAAGCGCTTTCCAAGCAGTAGAGGAAAGGATACTCACAGATGCCCCCTCATCAATGATGGTGCCAGCCATGACCATTCTGTATATTTGGATGATAATTCTGAATGGTATGCTTGCTGGCAAACAGGGTCTGCCTAGTTGGTTCCAGTCGAAGGAGACAACTAGGTTGCTTGGTGGTGGGACCGAGTAGACGGTCGGATATCGCTCTGACGAACTTCCTTCCTGTGATAAAGGAATGGGGGGATTGCCCCCGTGCTTGTCGGAGTCTGTGCTGATGAAGAGAATTTGGATGGTATCATCTTTATCCTCTTCAGTGACTGTATCATTCGAAGATAAATCCTCTGAAGGCAAGACCGGGTCAACTGCCGCCTTGACCTTTTGACTTTCGTCGGGTATGGATTCAGCTGGTTCATCTTCAATGGTCGACGCTTCAGCTGACCACTTGAGCAGGCCAGCTGGATTTTCAACTAACAAAGGACTCGGCAAGAGTTTTTTATATCGAGGAGGAAGTCGTAACGGTGAAACCGGACGATCATCCAAAACTCTTTTTGCTTCGTCTAAGAAGGGACAACGGTGGATAGCATGATTGCCTTCGCACAGTCTACAGGGAGATCTAGCTCTCCATTTTTGTCCAAGGAATTCACTTTCGCTAGTTGACGGTGTGCATTCAACATGGCTATCAGAGGTTGATGCCACCGGATTGTGCAAACGGGAAGACCAGTCCCTTAGTATCCGAGGGATGTAGGGACAATCTCTGTGGAAATGGTCTCCCTTGCATATGACACATGGCGATTTAGGCCTAGTCAGTGATGTGTGTGGATTTTTGTCAGACGACACTCGTTTGCCCCCAGTCGCTTTTGGCTCCTTCTTCTTCTTCTCTTTCTTCTTCTTTTCCTTCTTCTCCTTAGGAACTTGGTTTTTTGTTTTACCAGTTCCGTCAAGAGAAGAGGAAGGAGGAGAGGAAGAATTAGATGAAGTAGAAGGCTGGTGGGTAACTCTGGACTGGTCTAACTGTTGATTCGACTGTTCAGGAATAGTGGTGTTCTGAACGACATTGGTTGAGAAGAGCCAGACCGGCAAACCAATCGTCAGTCCTGGAAGCGACAATGTGGCCATATGGGGCACACCAACATCTCCCCAAGAGGAGAAGGGACTAGGATTTCCACCAAGGGGAATTCCTTGGTTAGTAGGCTCCATTTTCTCAACCTAAAGATCAACGCAGGAAAAAGGGTATGAATATTCTGTTTAAAATAAATTTTAACGACGCTTGGACACAACTTGTTTTTCAATTTTAAAGAGTCGAGAAAAAGCAAAAGATGACTCTAGTATCCTTCGATGTTTTAACGAGCCCAAAGTGACAAATGCTCGGATGGACTTTTTCCGTTATAGAGTCTGAAAAAGGCCAAAAGGAACTGCTCTGGAGTTCTAGGTAGAGGGTGTGCCAAACTTTTCGCAAAACCGCAGAATACTTTTTAAGGTACGGGCGGTCAATCTTCCTGAATGCTGTGTTCAGTGCATTGCAATCAGTAGGGCGGCCGACACGGCTTCCTAAGGATAAAGGTTTTATGCCTATAGGGGTCTCCCAATATATACTCGACGGTACGTGGGAGCACAATCCGTACTGGCGCTTATCGTCTCTCAAGAGGAATCACCCAACCATCAGCGAGATCGACAGTCACCAAGTTTTACGACGCCGGAACACGTCTCTAGCCTAGACCTCTATGTTGTGCGTTAAGTTACAAAGCATTTTTAAGTTCATTCAATTTATTTTAGGTTGATCTTTCTTAGAAGTTTGCCTTTTTGGATCACCACGAGATGTATGATACAATTCCTAAATGTAGCCTAAAGATGATAAGCAAGCTTTTATATCTTTTCAACAATGAAAATCCTAGCTACAAGGGGAAAAGAAAGACGCAATCTTTTCTCAAAGAGCATAGAGCACACTGTAAATGCACTTTTCCTAAATCAAAGCATGCAAACTATCAATATGCAAATGCACATATGCATGTATTTGTTTTCGCTTTCTTAATATTGATGCCTAAAAAGAAAGTTGTTTTACAAATTTGAATTCGATTTCAAGTGAAAATATAAACAAGTTTCTTTTTGAAAACAAAAAGACGATTATGACACTTTATGATTTTGAAGTAAACCCTTGTTTCGACACTAGAAATGCATAAATTCAAACCAAAAGACAAAAGTAAAAGCGCAATCAACTGTCAACAACAAACAAACTTACTCCTAATATCAAAACGACACTTATGACAGGTCTAGATCTAAGGGCGACAATATGACTAGTTTACTTTTGTAATGGGAAACTGCAAATGATGTAACAAATACACAAAGAACAAATACAGTTTCTTTATACAACTGAGGTGGAATTGAGGCAAAGAAAAGGGGTTTCAGATAGGTACACTGACTGATAACAGGCTGCAAAAAACAGAGATAAAACTGAGCAAAAGGAAGCAGGGAATCACAGCTGCACAAGGCAAAGGCTGATCAGCGCACCCTCAGCACAGAGAAACTGAACTTCAGCAGAGAGGATGAGTCAGCTTATGTTTTGACTTGTGGCTTCTCTCTGTCAGTTCTTGCTTCCATTTGGAGGTTGAGAGCCTCTTACTCATCACTAGTCGAATTCATTGAGGCAAGTGTCATTGGAGAAGATTCTGGAAGCTTCCAGGGTCTTTCCACCTCGTTGAATGAGTTTGCCATTTGTCATTTCCCGCTCAGCGCACCCTGATAGTGCTTTTAGGTGTGTTGCAACGCACCCAGCTAGTGTACTGGGGAGGGATTCCTTTGCTGGGAGGTAGATGCTGGATCAGAACTCACTTGGTTGTATCTCCTCTTGGAATTTATTATTCCATCAATAAACTATTTTAGTTTCTCCTACATGC
The DNA here is from genome assembly GCA_031772625.1 of Pinus tabuliformis. NCBI lineage: Eukaryota > Viridiplantae > Streptophyta > Pinopsida > Pinales > Pinaceae > Pinus > Pinus tabuliformis. The sequence continues at coordinate 720,656,722 of CM062817.1, read as the reverse complement.
TGTGTACCAATGATGTTTTGTTATGTTTACATGTTTAGCTTAATCTGATCTTGAGCTTCTTATGAATGTATATCTATATCTTCGTGTAGTTTCTTTCTCTTGTGATCTTGCAGGAATTCGGTGAAGCTGGGCCGGTGAAAGAGCAAGGAGATGAGAGCCACTGAAGAGAGGAGTGATTGGATCAACAAACTAGCGGAAGACACGGGTTAGTTACATCCTTTCTCCTCATTTACATTTCATAAAGAAGAAATACTCAATTAGTTTTCCTTGTTTGTTGCTAAGGCACTATCACACCTTAGAGTGGGATAGGGGCATTCTGAATGGATACTTTTCCCAACAACAAATTGGCGACTCCACTGGGGAATGTATCTTGTTAGTTTATTTGTGTTCCTATTGTTGTTCTTCTCATAAACTCAGGAGTGCCAAATCGAAATGCATTTGCCATTTACAAATGCAAAGTAGAGATCTGCCACTCTAGTCCACTCACTGGGCCTGTTTTTATGATCTGAACAGCTGATCCACAAGTGCTCTAACAGCCCTTTGTGATAGATCTTAGTCCTCCTTTAAATCATCCTCCTAATTGTACCTAATTGATAGCTTTTATCCGGCCAAAAACTGTAGATTAAACTGCAAACCGTGACCCAGAACCCAGAAACAATTCTCGTTTCTGCTTCAGCGCAGACTCTATGAAGAGGTTCTGAATTTCAAAGCAGGTCCTGTGAAGGATACCTACGCTGAAGTTCAGTTTCTCTGTGCTGAGGGTGCGCTGATCAGCCTTTGCCTTGTGCAGCTGTGGTTCCCTGCTTCCTTTTGCTCAGTTTTATCTCTATTTTTTGCAGCCTGTTATCAGTCAGTGTACCTATCTCAAACTCCTTTTCTTTGCCTCAATTCCGCCTCAGTTGTATAAAGAAACTGTATTTGTTCTTTGTGTATTTTTTACATCATTTGCAGTTTCCCATAACAAAAGTAAACTAGTCATACTGTCGCCCTTAGATCTAGACCTGTCGTAAGTGTCGTTTTGATCTTAGGAGTGAGTTTGTTTGCTGTTGACAGTTGATTAAGCTTTTACTTTTGTCGTTTGGTTTGAATTTATGCATTTCTAGTGTCGAAACAAGTAAATCATAAAGTGTCGTAATCGTCTTTTTGATTTCGAAAAAGGAGCTTGTTTATGTTTTCACTTGAAATCGAATTCAAATTTGTACAACAGCTTTCTTTTTAGGCATCAATATTAAGAAAGCGAAAACAAATACATGCATATGTGCATTTGCATTCTGACAGTTTGTATGTTGATTTAGGAAAAGTGCATTTACAGTGTGCTCTATGCTCTTTGAGAAAAGATTGTGTCTTTCTTTTCCCCTTGTAGCTAGGATTTTCATTGTTGAAAAGATATAAAAGCTTGCTTATCATCTTTAGACTGCATTTAGGAATTGTATCATACATCTCGTGGTGATCCAAAAAGGCAAACTTCTAAGAAAGATCAACCTAAAATAAATTGAATGAACTTAACAACGCTTTGTAACTTAACGCACAACACAGAGGTCTAGGCTAGAGACGTGTTCCGGCGTCGTAAAACCTGGTGACTGTCGATCTCGCTGATGGTTGGGTGATTCCTCCTGAGAGACGATAAGCGCCAGTACGGATTGTGCTCCCACGTACCGTTGAGTATATATTGGGAGACCCCTATAGGCATAAAACCTTTATCCTTAGGAAGCCGTGTCGACCGCCCTATTGATCGCAATGCACTGAGCACAGCATTCGGGAAGATTGACCGCCCGTACCTTAAAAAGTATTCTGCGGTTTTGCGAAAAGTTTGGCACACCCTCTACCTAGAACTCCAGAGCAATTCCTTTTGGCCTTTTTCAGACTCTATAACGGAAAAAGTCCATCCGAGCATTTTTCACTTCGGGCTTGTTAAAACATCGAAGGAGACTAGAGTCATCTTTTGCTTTTTCTCGACTCTTTAAAATTGAAAAAGCAAGTTGTGTCCAAGCTTCGTTAAAATTTATTTTAAACGGAATATTCATACCCTTTTTCCTGCGTTGATCTTTAGGTTGAGAAAATGGAACCTACCAACCAAGGAATTCCCCTTGGTGGAAATCCTAGTCCCTTCCTCTTGGGGAGATGTTGGTGCGCCCCATATGGCCACATTGTCGCTTCCAGGACTAACAATTCGCTTGCCGGTCTGGCTCTTCTCAACCAATGTCGTTCAGAACACCACTATTCCTGAACAGTCGAATCAACAGTTAGACCAGTCTAGAGTTACCCACCAGCCTTCTACTTCCTCTAATTCTTCCTCTCCTCCTTCCTCTTCGCTTGACGGAACTGGTAAAACAAAAAACCAAGTTCCTAAGGAGAAGAAGGAAAAGAAGAAGAAAGAGAAGAAGAAGAAGGAGCCAAAAGCGATTGGGGGCAAACAAGTGTCGTCTAACAAAAATCCACACACAGCACTGACTAGGCCTAAATCGCCATGTGTCATATGCAAGGGAGACCATTTCCACAGAGATTGTCCCTGCATCCCTCGGATACTAAGGGACTGGTCTCCCCGTTTGCACAATCCGGTGGCATCAACCTCTGATAGCCAGGTTGAATTCACACCGTCAACTAGCGAAAGTGAAGTCCTCGGACAAAAAGGGAGAGCTAGATCTCCCTGTAGACTGTGCGAAGGCAATCATGCTATCCACCGTTGTCCCTTCTTAGACGAAGCAAAAAGAATTTTGGATGATCGTCCGGTTTCACCGTTACGACTTCCTCCTGGATATAAAAAACTCTTGCCGAGTCCTTCGTTAGTTGAAAATCCAGCTGGCCCGCTCAAGTGGTCAGCTGAAGCGCCGGTCATTGAAGATGAACCAGCTGAATCCATACCCGACGAAAGTCAAAAGGTCGAGGCGGCAGTTGACCCGGTCTTGCCTTCAGAGGATTTATCTTCGAATGATACAGTCACTGAAGAGGATAAAGATGACACCATCCAAATTCTCTTCATCAGCACAGACTCCGACGAGCACGGGGGCAATCCCCCCATTCCTTTATCGCAGGAAGGAAGTTCGTCAGAGTGATACCCGGCCGTCTACTCGGTCCCACCACCAAGCAACCTAGTTGTCTCCTTCGACTGGAACCAACTAGGCAGACCCCGTTTTCCAGCAAGCATACCATTCAAAATTACCGTCCAAATATACAAAATGGTCATGGCTGGCACCATCATTGATGAGGGGGCATCTGTGAGTATCCTTTCCTCTACTTCTTGGAAAGCGCTTGGTTCGCCAGCGCTTTTGCCTGAAATGAGAAATCTGACAGGCTTTGATAAAGGAACCAGTCGACCTTTAGGGATCCTCCCCAATGTGCCTATCACATTGAAAGGGAAGACCGTTCAAATGAACGTGATGGTCATTCCAGGACCCTTGGATTATAACCTACTCCTTGGATGAGACTATATATATTGCATGGGAGCCATCGTCTCCTCACTCTTTAGAGTAATGTGTTTTCCGCACGAAGGAAGAGTGGTCAAGCTCGTGGACCAGCTTTCATTTCCCGGATCACGCATCGCAAATAGTCATATACCGTCCCTAAATGGTCTCTTCACGCAAGAAATGTCTCAACCTATGGTCCGTCCTCCCGATGAGCGTGAGTGATTCGGAAGGATATGACTGGAACCCAGGGGGCATGCGTCCTGGTCTGCTTCGGCAGGAAAACTTTGGGTATAGAGTAGGTTTCCGCGGGAGAATATGACTAGTCCGTACCCCGTCCGTGATTGGAAGAGGGGTTGTTCTAGAATAAGATTCTTTTGTCAAAGTTATGTGAGTTGACAGAACTGAGTCAATCACCTTTGTCTATCTCGGTAGACATTGCCGAGGAAGTGTTTTGTTTGAAAGATTAATAGAACAATCTTTGGGTGACCTGTAAGAGGTAGGCCTCTCTCGCTGAAACAAATGTTTTATCGGACTAAAGTAGGGGTAACCTTAAAACTTTGTTTTATACCTGGCGGCATGCAACCCTTTTGGAGTGCAAGCAAGGGGCGGCTATTTATTTTTTAAATTTTTAGGTCCTCCCTTTAAACCTGTAGGTCTAACCCTTTAAACTCGTAAGATTAGTTGTTTCCAAACTTGCATAATGAAAGGATGCGGGGCATAGCTTTGTAAGGCGCAAGCTCCATAAAAAATGGGATCTTACATGAGACATTCTTATCATATGACTGGATAATCAAGCGGTTTTAGCACATAGTTCATGCTCGTTAAAAAATAAACATAAGATCGAGCAAGTGTTTCAACCCGCGTTTAAGCTCGTTAAAAAATGAACTATCCTCCAGTAAATAACCACCGTGAATGTAACATTATCAGCCATTAAAGCCTTGGTCGTGTTTGCACCGTCACCTCCACTTTTCCATTGGCCGATCATTCACCTCCATATGATTGTTTACCCATTTTGAGGAACAACTGCGAAGAGTGATTTCACTAGCCATCCTTGTGACACTGCCGTGCTTGGAAAATTCCAACCCTTACCTGGAATCAGCTGCTAACCCGTTTTATCACTCGTTCCTCAAAAGACGAGTCTTCTTTAAGCTCTTTTCATCTGACTCGTAAAATATGAAAAGATTCCCGAGTTTTGGCCTTCCAGCTCGTTAAAGTGACCGGAAGAGCTATCCCTCCTCTAGATTTTAATCTTTTTGGACCTGAGGGATTATTGCACAAAAAGATCGAGCGCTTGTTTTGTTCGGCTCGTTAAAACTATCGAAAATTCATCCCTTCTGTATTGTTTTGTACTTTTTCGGACTTAGGATTAGATGACGAAAAAGGAACTTTGGAGTTATCTTTACGTACCTTTTTAGACTCTCTAAAACTGAAAAGGGACCGAGTTATCTTTGTCGTTAAACTCGTTAAAAAACATTAATAGCGACAAACTTGTCTTTAGACGAGAACGAGTTTCACTATCGCTAGGCTCGTTAAAACATAGCAATGGGTTTGCCCGAAGGGCAAATTATAGAACAAGCATATGTTATCCTCCTCAAGCTTGACAAAAATAAAGAGGTACTAGTCAGCAATGACTGGGGAAAAATTGGGAAGAAACTCAAAGAACTTTATTGATAGTAAGTCACTCTTGAACATGACACTTCCACTATGTTCCTAAGTCGGGTTGGGTTGTTTCATTCACCGGTCACATCACCATGGTCTCGCCATACCATCCACCTTTGGGGTAAATGCTACCAATCCATCACATAAGTGTCGCCGATATGTTCAAGAGAAGTCATCCAGAGAAGTCAACCGTGTCCCATCCTCTACCATACATTATCCTTCATTCTTTCATGACCGCCACCCTGAACCATATATCATCAGATCGTTTTCACCTCCATCAAAATCATTTGCTCTGTTCCGTGTCACTGATGTGGGATACATCAAGGCCCTCCTTTGACGGATCGCTTCTTGTCGACATCAGCTCATTATCCAAGAAGTTGATCTAGGAACAACCCCTTCAGTACTTTGAAGCTTGCATGCCTCAATGGCAAGTTTCTCACTTCCGGCGACAGGTATACATCAATGACCTTCGACCGAAAGATTTTGCGTGGTGTTCGACGCCAAGTCCTTTATTCACACCACGTGAATTGTACTGCAGTACCTTGAGGGTCATTATCATTATCGGTGATTCCTCTCGCGCTTGTTAACGGTTTACATCATTGATTGGTAATCAAGCGATGTCTTTCCATGTTCGACTTCAGAACATTTCTCACATGGATCGACTTGTACGTAGAGTGAAGATCGGACGAGATTGAAGACCCCGGATCTAGTTTCATCCATCCGGGCTGCGACATATATTCAGGAAAAATAAAGACATTGACATGTACAACATTGCAGCACAGATAATCATCCTACCAAAAGGATGATGATTTCATCAAAATCATCAGTCTACCATCAGACGATTGTCTGTCCTATGTACAGAAAAATGAATTTATAAAGCTGAGCATGGGAATGCCCGCCTCAGCTAGATCATGAAAACAGTATGAAAAATAATGTATTGTATTGTATCTTATTACAGGTCTCCTCCCAGCATTGAAAGAACTTTGGATCCTCCTAATAAAGCATTTCACCCGATAAACAACGTCACACTTTAGGGGGCAACTGTTATAGACATTTTTGTGCCTTACAGCATTGAGCATGAAATGTCCATAATCCAAGGGATCCAAAGTCCCTAAAAGAGTTGTTCCTACCCCTAAAGGAACAAGGTCAACCAATGACAGCTTCTCCCAGAAGTTCTCCACCAAAAACAACTCAAAAACAGTCAATTCAGGATCAATTCAGAAGCTCTTCTAGCTACCTGCGTTGCAGTGCACCCCAGTACACTAGCTGGGTGCGTTGCAACGCACCTAAAAGCACTATCAGGGTGCGCTGAGCGGGAAATGACAAATGGCAAACTCATTCAACGAGGTGGAAAGACCCTGGAAGCTTCCAGAATCTTCTCCAATGACACTTGCCTCAATGAATTCGACTAGTGATGAGTAAGAGGCTCTCAACCTCCAAATGGAAGCAAGAACTGACAGAGAGAAGCCACAAGTCAAAACATAAGCTGACTCATCCTCTCTGCTTACATCTATATATGGATCTCTCACCCAGAGGTTCAGGAGGCTGGAATTTTGTACTTTGCAAAGAATTGCTGTTGGTTTGAGATTGAGATTAGTACATTGGGTGATTTATGCTTTGTTGGAGGAGAGGAAGGGATTCCTTTGCTGGGAGGTAGATGCTGGATCGGAACTCACTTGGTTGTATCTCCTCTTGGACTTTCTTATTCCATCAATAAACTATTTGAGTTTCTCCTACATGCTGTGTACCAATGATGTTTTGTTATGCTTACATGTTTAGCTTAATCTGATCTTGAGCTTTTTATGAATGTATATCTATATCTTCGTGTAGTTTCTCTCTCTTGTGATCTTGCAGGAATTCGGTGAAGCTGGGCCGGTGAAAGAGCAAGGAGCTGAGAGCCACTGAAGAGAGGAGTGATTGGATCAACAAACTAGCGGAAGACATAGGTTAGTTACATCCTTTCTCCTCATTTACATTTCATAAAGAAGAAATACTCAATTAGTTTTCCTTGTTTGTTGCTAAGGCACTATCACACCTTAGAGTGGGATAGGGGCATTCCGAATCGATACTTTTCCCAAAAAAAGTTGGGTTCCCTGTGCTCGCCAGTTCATTTCAATGGGACATTAATTCTTTTGTGAAAACACATGGTTTTCCATGATGGAGGACTGGAACCAAATGGTTACAAATACACAGAGATCTCAATTGACAGAGTTGTTGAGGGTTACTGAGATTCGCACAGAGGCTGAGACTAAAAACACAGAAAGCACAGAGAAAGAGTATTCCCAGAGGCACAGGCAAAGGAACGCTCAGAGAAGCTCAAGAAGCCCAGGGATGCTCAGTGAATACTCAGGAAGAGTAAGAGAATCCTAAGTGATGCACAGAGGCAGTGTGCAGAGTGAGGAAGGCTCGGTGCAGCATAAGAGTCGATCAGAGCCAAACAGAGAGCCCGAGAGCCGCAGAGCCAGAGCGCTTGACAGAAAGAGCCACCAGAGGTTGGAGGCAGAGCCAAGAGCTAGAGCCAGAGCCAAGAGCTAGAACCAAAGCCAGAGCGAGAGCCAGAGCTAAGAGCCAGAGCCAGAGCTAGAGCCAAGAGCTAGAGCCAAAGCTGAGAGCCAGAGCCAGAGCTAGAGCCGAGAGCCAGAGCCAGAGCCAGAGCCGAGAGCCAAAGCCAGAGCCAGAGCCATGAGCTAGAGCCAGAGCAAGCGCCAAAGCCAGAGCCAAAGCCGAGAGCCAAAGCCAGAGCCAGAGCCAGAGCCGAGAGCCAGAGCCAAGAGCCAAGAGCCAGAGAGTTAAACGGCCAGGGATAAAAATGGTATTCTAAGCCTAATGGTTCAATCGTAACCTATTGGAGTTGAGTGTGGAACTTGTAAAAGAATTCAGCCATAATCCCAAAGAGTCTAATCGAGTTGATTATAGCTCAATGAGAAGTAGCCCAAGAGGTTTGGGTGAACTCCATATTATATTAGTGTTATATGTGATTGCGTATTGCTGCATTGTATTTGTTGTTATATGTTTTATATCAGTTCAAGAAAATAAACTTAAAGCACTTAACAGTTAAAGTACAAACACAAGCATACACCTATTTCAAGTTATTAGTTCTGCAAATTATTAATCATAAGCATAGATCTTGGGAATATATAAGCTTTAGAGTGGGAGAGGTTCTTGTAAGCTTGACAAGAAGCCTTTAGGTCCCCATTTCAGATCAGGTGGTATCAGAGCATCAGGTTGATTAACCCCACCTTCAAAGAAGGTTATATCAAAGCTGGTTATATCAGAGCTTAAGTTATACCAGAGAAGGTTATACCATGACGCAGGTTGCATCATGATGCAAGTGGTATTAGATCATAATGCTTGATTGACAGAGCAATCTATATGCTTGTTGACTTGAAAGGTGTTCAAACAGTAGAAATAATTTAGTTGTTTGATTGTTTGTAAACTGACTATTGTGTGAGTTTGCAAAGGTGAAGGGAAAGCTATTGATAGCTAAGTCCAGGAGAGGACAAGAAGGAAGAAGGGCTAAAGGCATTCTTCTTATCCCAAAGGACCTCAAAGCAATCCTTGAAGCACAAGAGGTTTGTTGTAAAAGGTTGCTTGAATAAGGTCTTTTTTAATCTTGTTTGAAGTTCTTTTGTTCATTTTGATAATGACAACTTCTACAAGTGAGTCCTCAAATTCTCTTTTCTTCACAAGATTCTTTGATGAATACATGAAGCAAGACTTGTTCACCATGATGGATATGGTGAGAGAAATGTATGAGGATGAAAGGAAGAGCATCATACTTAGAAAGCAGTTGAATTCCATGAAGGAAGAGAAGCAGTTTCTTTCTGACAAATTGCAGGAAATGGAGAGGCAACTTCATATTGCAAATATGAACCTGAAAAGGATGTATGAGTTGGAGACACAACTCCTTGTTGCCAAAGAAGCCTTAGTTGAGTATCATCTTGAAGAAGAGGTAAACAATTCCAGTTTGTCTTCAAATTCCTCTAAGAATGTTTATATTGCTTCTTTTGAAAAACATACCAAAGGCATAGGTTCCAAGTTAATGTCCAAGATGGACTATGAAGGAAAAGGCTTGGGAAAACATGCACAGGGTATTGTTGAGCCAATAATAGTTGAGGAAAGGCCTAAGTATTTGGGTCTTGACTATGGACAAGCTTATGGAGAAAGTTCCAAAGCTGCCATGAAGGCCATTGAAATAGTTCCAAGAAGGAGTTTCATTTCAGGTCTTCTACCTCAAGAGTGTAAAGATTGTATTCATGGGGAATGCAATAGCTTGGAACATCATTTGCAGAAAGAAGGTGTTCATAAGCATACAATTGAACCAGAGAGTTGTGGAAACTCTGAAACCATTGAAGAGGTTGATGGTGTTCCAAAGGAAGCTACTTCTTCATTCAATTCACCTCCTCAAGAAGGTAATAAAGGTGAAAAGGAAAGGTATAAATCTGGTTTTAACCATATTCATTTTGATTATGTTTAGCCTGGTAAATTTCCATATAAGTATGGGAAAAGAATTGCATGTTCCTTTTGTGATTTGGTTAACCATAATGTTTCTAGCTGTTGGAAGAGGATGACCACATGCAGGAAACTTTGGAAGGAAAAGAAGCAAGAAGCCAAAGGTCCATTGGACAAGGCAAATCATGCTATCAAGAGGATGCACATGTGTTGCACTTACTGCCATAAGCAAGGACATATTGCTGCAAAATGTTGGATTGTGAATCCAACAATGCTTCCACAAAACTTGAAGAAGGTGGAAAGAAAGAATGGCAGGGATGGAAAGAAAGATTCCATGAATGATGTGTTTCAAGATGATTCACATGTTGCTGTTGATGTGCAGACAAAGGAAGGACCTTTGAAATGGATTGGTAAGAAATGGTTAGAGTCCTTATCCAATTAAGATTGCATGTCTATTGATATAATGCATCTATTTGCATTTCTTTGTTAATGGAATGAAAGTTGCAGGATTTTACCAAGAAGGTGAATGGAAAAAGTTGAGTAGGAGACTCACTTTATTGCTAAAACATTATGTTCATTTCAACTTCGAAAGTACAGTGTACTTAAGCGAAAGTTGAAGGATGAAATGCATGCATGAGAATGATGTGCATGAACACAAGGATGTTGGTGATTTCCTTGTATTTGAACATGTATGTGTAATTAACTTGAAGGGTTGATTACTTTGTTTTTAAACATGCATGTAATGTAATATTGACTTGGAAAAAGTTGATTTGGTCTCCAAGATGGAGATAATGATGAAGTGTTTCATCTTTGAAAAAGAACTTTAGGATCAATTGTCTCTTTTTCTACATGCTTGACTTGAAGGGTCAGTTGTTTTAAAGGCATGTTTTGTTGGCTTGTCATCTAGTTAATCATTTGTATGCAGATGTAAAGACATGGAGGCGTTCACAAGATGTGAAATCTGTTTCTTTTGTTGAAGCAAGAGTTTAGGCCATCCAGTTGTTGTCTGTAATCCTGTTGTTGTTAACAGTTGTTGTTGACAGTATGTCAAACAGGTACAAATGAAAATTTTGTGAAGCAGATGTAACTTCATATTGGTTTAAGCCACCTTGGATCAATGATCAAGGCAAAGAAGTTCAAACTACCTTCTGTGACCTTCTCAGTAGGAGTTATGTAGGAAGTCAAGGAGGAAGACAGTGCTTCCCAGGAGGACAAGCACATCCAGGAAGGAAGTGTTCAAAGGCTTTGGTTCAGAGACACTATGCAAGGCAAGTGTATGGAGGCTGAAAGAAGAGGGTGAGGTACTCTCATTTACTGTTCAGATTAGTATATTAGTCTTTTGGAGTCCAAAAGATTTTTAGTGGGAAGGCATGATCCAAAATGGATCTAACATAGACTTCTAAGTCTATGAATTTTCCTCACAGAGGAAAAATGAAAGTCATTGGATTCTTCTAGAAATAGTTTCATTGCATAGATCTCTTCATTCTGAATTTGAATGGGTGAAAATGGACTTCGGATGAAGAAGTTATTATAAAAAGAAATTTGCCCATTGTCCTTTGAAAAGGAGGCAATTTCTTATAAATGGGACCTAATGGAAAATATGCGTTCCTTAAGGAAATGTTGCATTGGAAAGGTTCCAAGGGAGGACTTAGACCAAAGGCTGTAAGAAACCCCGATTAGTAATCTCCGATATATTGCATCGGAGCCTACATGCAATATCGGAACCCTGGGTGAGATGATTGAAATTGCGATGAAGTGGGTTAGCGATCGGCGAATCACCGATATCTATATATCTCATCGGAACAATGCATCAAATGTGGTACAGGTCACGAGCCATTGGACAAAGCGATTGCGATGGGCTGATAGCGATATGCCGATGCGATTAGCGATCAACGATCAGATCACAACAATGCGGAGGGGAGCAACATGCCAATGTGACATGCAATTGCGATATTGCGACCAAAGGCAGACCCGATGAGTTTACGAATGAGATTTCATATAATTTGAAATCTGGGTTATGCGGATATCTTTGTATTCATGTGTATTTGGTGTTTGGCCATAGGCAATGCGATTTACGATGAGCGATGAAGAAAATGGACCTGATAGGTTTATAGGGACGATTCTATATTATTCGAGTTCTGGCAAAACGCCCCATGATGGGTTTTCATCAGTTTTCCTATGTATTGCGTTACGTGTTTGAATGCGGTATTTCTGTAGGAGGAAGGCCGAACGGTTGGGTTTCTTGTGCCCGCTGGTTCATTTCAATGGGACACTGATTCTTTTGTGAAAACATGTGGTTTTCCATGATGGAGGACTGGAACCGAATGGTTACAAATACACAAAGAGCTCAATTGACAGAGCTGTTGAAGGTTGTTGAGATTTGCACAGAGGCTGAGAGTAAAAACACAAAAAGCAGAGAGAAAGAGTATTCCCAGAGGCACGGGCAGAGGAACGCTCAGAGAGAGCTCAAAGAAGCTCGAGAAGCCTAGGGATGCTCAGTGAATACTCAGGAAGAGTAAGAGAATGCTGAGTGATGCGCAGAGGTAGCCTGCGGAGTGAGGAAGTCTCGGTGCAGCGTAAGAGTCGATCAGAGCCAAACAAAGAGCTCGAAAGCCGTAGAGCCAGAGCACTTGACAGAAAGAGCCACCAGAGGTTGGAGGCAAAGCCAAGAGCCAGAGCTAGTGCCAAGAGCTAGAGCCAGAGCTAGAGCCAAAGGCAGAGTCGAGAGCCAGAGCCAGAGCCAGAGCCAGAGCCGAGAGCCAAAACCAGAGCCAGAGCCAAGAGCCAAAGCCAGAGCCATAGCCAGAGCTAGAGCCAAAGCTTAGAGCCAGAGCCAGAGCCAGAGCCAGAGCCGAGAGCCAGAGCCAAGAGCCAAGAGCCAAAGAGCCAAATGGCCAGGGATAAAAATGATATTATAAGCCCAATGGTTCAGTCGTAACCTATTAGAGTTGAGTGTGGAACTTGTAAAAGAATTCAACCATAATCCCAAAGAGTTTAATTGAGTTGATTAGAGCTCAAGGAGACTTAGCCCAAGAGGTTTGGGTGAACTCAATATTATATTGATGTTATGTGTGATTGCGTATTGCTGCATTATATTTTCTGTTATATGTTTTATATCAGTTCAAGCAAATAAACTTAAAGCACTTAACAGTTAAAGTACAAACACAAGCATACACCTATTTCAAGTTATTAGTTCCACAAATTATCAATCATAAGCACAGATCTTGGGAATATATAATCTTTGGAGTGGGAGAGGTTCTTGTAAGCTTGACAAGAAGCCTTTAGGTCCCCATTTCAGATCACCCATGCTCAAAGAAAGTAAAGCATGTTCGCATATAAAGTAAAAACAGATCCAATATGTATACAAGTATATAAAGAACTGAAAGCACATAATGGATCATCTGATCGCGATCGAAAATTACATGTCTGAATATCACATATAAGAATATGATCAATGAAGCTAATCACTAATATCAAAAACTGATCCCAGTAGTACCAAATGAACATGATGGAATAAAATGATACTACATCGCAACTCAGATGCCAGCATATAAGATGTCGCTATGAAGGACTGCAACATATAAGGTGGATGGTGTTGACTAGCAGTAATAGGAGTAACTGAAAAGTGAACCAAAACATGTTGATGCAACCTGAGGTCTTCACCTACTACCGTAGCACATTTCTACACAATGGGAATAAATGATCTGAGGTTGATCACGTGAGAAATCGTTTGATTATCGGTCATTGATGTATACCGTCAAAAAACGCGATACTGCTCACCGATAATGATAAAGAGAGTCAAGGTACCCAGTACAATCTAACAAGTGTGAATGAATGAGCTGAAGTAGAACACCTGGAAGAATCTATCAATCAGGGGACAATGATAGTTTCCCACTATCGATAGCGAAGGAATTTTCCACTGATGACTGTAAACCCCAAGGTACTGCCAAATGGACTCTAGATCTTTGTCCCAGAGCAAAGAGTCGTATTTGATAGGAAATGATCCGCTAAAAGGAAGGCATTAAGGCATACTTCATCAATCTAGTGTAAGTGTAACCCGTAGGCCAATAATGTGGAAGGAATCGGACGAAAAAGATGTAGTAGCCCAACCAAAGCATGTCTCTGGCATACAAAAGATATAGCTAGCACACGATAGAAACCCTCTGAACCAACCAATAATGAAAGCTGACATAGAGGCGAGGAATCCACAAATAGGGTCAAATGGAAACCAAGGCACTACACAAATCCCAATGTGTGATAATGAAAGCTGATGTCGAACACAAGGGAAACCACTCAGTCAAAGACCCATGATACTGATCGATGCTGAGCACAAGGTGACCTATCAATAATGAAAATAGTGTGAGGGTGTGACTCTAGGCCTGCCCTCAGAGCAATATGTCATCGTTGATAAGGACAAGACTCGCCGGAAAGAAGTCAATGGAGACCTTCTCAAACCAGCACAAGCAAAGGACCAATATAACTGATGTGATGACAAAAATGACACTGACAACTAGGGATGGCCGACTGAAAAATAGGTCAAAAGACACTGCAGAGATGCCGACTCAGGCTTACTTCCCTTGAACAAAAGCATGACTCAATGATGACTATCTGGCAGCATATGATAACTCTATATAAGTTTGTCGTGCAGGAGGCATGAGAGAACTCTCCATATGATTGGAAGAGGTAACCAATCGGAGGAGAACTGACTCAATAACAAGGTTAAGTCATACCTAAGTCAAACTAAATCCCACCCAAAAATTGAGGAGAGACATTCTTTTGAGTGCTTTGTTCAAGGGTGACACGACTGATTCTAGCTGCCAACAATATATGGAAATGTTGTCTCATTTCCGCTCTTTTTTTGAAATATATAATTTAGTTTGTCTTTTTCTTTAAGCTGGAAAAAGAATAAAAGAATTCTATAGTACAGTGGAAAGAATGAGTGTCAGAGAAACATATGATCTAGTTCCTGGGATGGGAACAATCCTATGCTCAATGCAGGGAGGTGAAACTGGTCAAGGACACTCAAAGGGATGTTCCTTCCACGGGTCAAAGGGTGTGTCAAGTTGCAGAAGCTAAGTGATTGCATGGTTGATTTTGCAGAAGACATGGTCAAATAAGTGGCTTAAACACGAGTCCAAGTGAAGCCGGCTCAAGGCCAAAAGGTGCAAATAGTCAAAATGCAATGCAGCAGTACAACTCAACACAAAGGAGCCTCTAGGGTATAAGGCCAGAAATAAGCGTAGAAGCAAGGAGAATGTGTCTTCAATGCACAAGTCATGGCAGGACTAAAGAGGACTCCTGAGCCTACTTAGTATAATAGCATGGGCAACCAATGTCAGTGAGGTGCTAACTACGATGCCCATGTAAAGGATGGCTCTACCATCACATCATGATTTAAAAATTGGTGAGTGAACATGGTTTTCTAACCAAGACACGATGGGGTTGACCCTATGGCTAATGTATCACTGACCAGAGGCTAGTATGCAAGATGCAATGGAAAAAATGGTTTCCCTAACCTATATTCCAGTAAGTGAATGATACCTGCCATGACGGGTCAGCAGTCACGGGACCAAAATAGGATCTCGAAGAAGTGTCCAACATATCCTGAAAGAATAACCCATTCTTGAAAATGCAAGCCCACAAGTCAAAAAATTCATGAGACGAAAAATCAAGTTTTGAGAATTTTTTTTGAAATTTCAAAGTTATATATTGACGTTTAGACTCACAAATTTTTCATTTGCATTGGAAAAAATTTGTGGATCAAAAAAGGAGCAAACTTGCCTCTGAAGAATTCGACTGTTCAAATCACACCAAAGTTACCAAGTAACCCTCAAACCATACTTGCAATGTTTTGTGATACGTTTAGAAATTTTAATTAAGATTTGACCATGGGAATTCATGTCAAAAAATCCAACTCTGCGTACATGTGGGTTGGCTGTGACCAACCCATGTATACGACGACCCTACACGCGACTGTGTGTAAAGGGAACCCACGTGTACGCGAGTTGAAATTCAAACACAAAATCTAATAGTTGAAACTCATTTATTTTTAGGATGACCATCACATGGAGAGATAGAGAGCATACCACAATTGACAATGAGGTAATGAATGACCAAACTGAACTAGATGCATTGAGAGGGTGCAACTTGTTGAAATTCTTCAAGATGCCGAAAATGAAAGCCAACACATGCTTGCTCGAGTTATTGATCCACTACTAGAGTGTAGAGGATGATGCCTTCATGATAGATCATATGCCTCTCAGGATTGAGGTGGAAGACATTTACTTTATTACACGTCTCTCCTGAAGAGGGGAGGTTGTGCATTTGACCAACAGGACATAAAGTAGTCTTTCAGTAGAAGACTATGTACACATATACTATCCTGGGCATCTAGAAAAGATTGGAAGTTAGATTCCAATCAAACATGTGGATCGTTTATCTCTAAGGATTCTACTGTTTACCATTTCAAGGGTAAACAGATCAGCTTCACTACATCAAGCTTCACGGGTGTCCATGAGCCTGGCAATGGAATGCCTAACCATGGTTTTCGACTGGCGCACACCTCTTCTAACCAACATGAAGGGCCAGCTAACCTCCATTCAGAAGGGTTAGACAATGAACTTCAGATATGGGACTATTTTATGCTCCTTCTTCTTCGAGAAGGTACCTGGGCTACGTCCCAAGGTATCTGTCTCTATTAGCAGCCCGCGAGATCCACGGATGGGTAGATGGGTTGACTTGATGAAATGTCTTGGAGGTGGGGACGTGCTGAGGACGACTTTCGATGATGAGTTTTTCACTTGGTGGGACCAACAGATCATTGCAGTCGACGACTAACCGTACGCTGACATGGATTTCCGAGGAGATCCAGACTTGGTGGTGCCACCAAACGTAGCATGGGGAAACATAGGTAACAAAATTTTTAAGTTTTTGCCAATTTTTAAGAATTTTTTTACTTTTTTAAATATGAAATGAACTTAGAAATATTTTTGATGGGACAAAATACTAACAAAATTATCATGTTCCAGATGTGGGTCCAGTGATACCAGATGGATTCTCATGGCACAGGCATCGCAGAAGAGGTGTCGAAGAGGCAACAACTGAGACAGAGAGGGTCCTATATGCAGTTCAACGAAACTTGGTGAGATTGACTCACCAGGTACCGATGATAGCCATAAAGGATCTACCTGAGGATATGCAGTGCCGCGTGGTAGGAGTACCGCCCGCTAATCCTGAGTTGGGTCGATAGACAAACTGGACATAATTATGGGCATTTAGTCCCGATCTTGTACATTATTTTTTGAACACTTTATGTATACACAGACAGTTTTATGATATATATATATATACAGATCCAAAATTTTTAGGTTTGTTTAATTTGATGAATGATTGATATGCCAATCTAATGCTTGATTAGTGATAGAATGCACTAATGAATTTTCAAATCGTGGAATGTGCACATATGTAATATAAACAAATGATCATTGCAACACCCTCTAAAAAATTGGCGATATAAATAAGGATCCCGAACCTGATAAATGTTATTTAATTGTGACACTACCAGCTGTGAGTCAAGATACACTACCAATGAATCAATTCCATAAGAAATTGCTTCAAATAGTAAATTAATAACGGCAGTATATTCGGCAATTTTATTTGAAGCAGGACCAATACATAATCCCTTTGACACCATCAACTGACCACATGGATAATAAATCACCCAAGCCGTGGAAGCAAGATTCTGAGTGTGCCAACTAGCACCATCTGCGAAACGAGAGATTCTGGGTTCGATACCCAGTGGAGTCGCCAATTCTGTTACGGGAATATGTACCCTAGGGATTTGGGTTGTAACCCCAATAGAGAAAGAGCAAAACTACAATAAGAAACACTCATACAACTCAGGCAAGATGCTTATATAAACAAACTATGCGATAGCGACCATACACAAATGTCCTTCGTTTGGGTAGTTCCAGCAAGGTTCAGACCTTCTGTAACTCTTGCTGATCTTCGAATCTGCAAATTAACCAATTCGAACATACACATCAGCATATAGATAAAGCATTTTAAAGAAATAAACTTTATATCATATAAGCAAATGAATAGTTATACATCAAAATAACTTTCATACATGAATTACAACATTATCTGATGCATAAACAAAGTCAATCTCAGGAACAAGACAACATTTCATTTTTTTGCAGAAAGCTATAACTAACATGGATAGAATTCACCTGAGTCTTCTTCTTCCGGCTCCAAAGCAGAACCGTCCTCCAGTCCCAGTCTTCAACAACCTCCTTCCATAACCAATACCATGATATCTCAAGCAAGTGGGAGAATATCAACACTCAAGGAAACAGGGATACTTTAGACTCAGTCAGGGATAATCTCAGTATAATAATTCTACTTCTCTTCTCCTCCTTAACGCCTTCCCATAGAATTCTATTTATACTTCTCCCAATTAGTATTTTAGTTGGGAAACAGTTGGGCCACAGGCACTAGGAGGTAATCAACAGGTAAAACTCGTGAAATCCACCCATGATTAAGGAAATTTAATTTGTTTAAGTGTTTTAACACATATACATGGGTTGGGTATTAACTAACCCCCGTGTACACGCTTTTATCTTAGGGAAAAGTAGCGTACAGGGAATAAAACACTGTTTTTTAAAATATTTGGACCAAGATGGAAGGAGAGGTTGCCCTAGGCCATAAACCAAGCATCACAAGTACCAGGGGTGGTAATTGGAGCTATAACAGATACCCTTCTCCTTATGACCGCTACTTGAAATTTTTAGCACTCTCTCACTCTACAATTCTCTACCACTCTAACTTCCTCGTGTCACTCTATATTCTCCATTCTTCATAGAAATAATGAATTCTGGTATCACCAAAAAATGATCACCTAACCATTTCTAACTAGGTGGATCAAAATACAACATGTGGATTTATTTTTACCATAGTAAAATCACTTTCATTGTGGAAAATAATTTAGTAAACCACTTTTATTAAATTATTTTCTGATTTAAATTATAAAAACCGCATGAGAATAATTAGATAAATCATTATTTCTTTAATTTTCTCTAGGAATAATCATTAAATCATTATTAAATAATCATTCCTTGTCACATTTGACTAAATCCCTTAGGAATATTTAAATAAATCATTATTTATTTGAATTCCCTTATTTTTGTTATTAGAATAATTATTAAATCACTATTTAATAATTATTTTGATTTCACTCATTTCTTGTTTCTCGTGAAATAATTAATAAATCATTTTATTTGTTAAGTATTTCTAAATAAAGGAATTTAGCCATTTTAAATTCCTTTTCCCTCTCCAATAAATATAATAAAGTATTCCAAGTAGTTAGATATGAATTTGGTCAATAATATTTTATTATTCTCCATTTTCAAGATTAACTCGATACTTTGTTATATAAAGGAGGGGTTTTCATCCATTCTTCACCATGATCATTATTATCGTCAACATTAGCCTCATTTTCTTGAGCTCCCACTTGAGTTCTTCACTTTGTTTGGGTTTTTCACACGATTGAGAGAGGGAATCTATTTCTGAAGCATCAAGGATATCAAAGGACCCATCCCATGGAGGGGGCATTAGGGGAATTTTTTTGTCTAAAATGGGCCTCCTACGAAAAATGTACAACCAAAATAAACTTTATAAGAAACAATAGGATTCAAGATGATGATATCAAACATGGGGGATGATTCACCATTTTTGGAGTAAAAAAGTAGAAAGATTAAAAAATAATAAAATAATCAAAATATTTTTTCAAGGCGTATTTTCAGCTTATATCCATAAGGTTTTACTAAAATTTCGAGTGGGAGTACTCATTGGATGAAAAATTTAATTCATCATCCAAGAAGTACCCATGTTTCCTACTTTTGATGGACCCTACTACACGAAAAATGAGAAATACATGAAAAAACGTGATTGCAATCACATTTTTCATGTATTTCTCATTTTTCATCTAGTACGGTCCATCAAAAGTATGCAACATGGGTGATCCTTGGATGAGGAATCAAATTTCGCATCTAGCAAGTGTTGTCGCTCAAAATTTGAGTAAATCCATAGGGAGATAAGTTGAAAATACGAGTTGAAAAATTAGTTTTTTCTTTTTTCCCTCTAAATTTTGATTATGTAATCTAACCTTATTTTATTATTTCCACTATTATTTTATAATTTCCTTAGGAGGCCCATTTTAGACCTCAAAATTCCCCTAATAAATTACAGACCAATCTATAGATCTCCTTCATAAGGTGTTATCAATAAATATTTATTTGTTTAAAATCGTCTTTCCACTAGGTTATTATTCTAGATCTATCATTTTGATGCTATTTGTTTCAGATCTTGTTTCCTTTTACTGCAGATTTTCCGTTTGTGTTGCAGATCTAGAATGACAAAATCCATTAACTTGTTGTTAGGGTCACTTGTCACCTAGTGACTTAAGTGAGGGTTTTTGGTACATCTTCCAGGAATTTTCATACTAACAAATGGCGACTCCATTGGGTCTTTAGTTACATTTGTCGTCAAGAAATGGCGACTCCACTGGTTTAATAACCAAATCCTTAGGTGACTAAAGTTTCAGAAATTTTAGGGTTTCTTAGCCATTTTTTAGGTCTCTCAATTTCATTTCCAATTTTAAGCCCTATTTTGTCTTATTTTCATATTATTAAGGGTTTTTGGTCTTTTCCGCAGGTCACAGGTACCACTCGAGCAGGAGACGACAACATTTGTTTGAAAGTTACCAATCAAGACAAGCAGGAACAAAGTGCACTTTTTTGGATGTGTTGTCACTTCCAGAGACAACCTCAGATTTCTTACAAGACCAGTGCCTGGAACATCCAGATTTTGTGTGTCTCCTATGATTCTTAGGAAGCTGGAGACCTCACATTTATTTTTGTACATATATATTTATATATATTAAATAACATGGGTTGGTTCATTCATCTAAAGGCATAAGACATGTATTTATGGTACTTCTTCACATATACAACTCACAGAAATATATGTATAAACTAGTGGAGGCCAAATAGTTCAAGGACCTAGAGTTTAATAAGATTTGGCAGAGCAATGAGGGAAAATAAGGAGATAGAATAACTCATCACATAGAGCTTGAAGCATCAAGAATTCTACACTTACCTAAGTTATAGGAAGACACAATGGATGAAAGAGGGTTGGTTGCGATGATTCATGGAGTGCATTTTTAAAGATATAATCTCAAAGATCCATATAGGCACATGCATTAACCAGTCAATACAAATGAATTTGTAAGAACGTATGAAACATTTATAGCAGCTACGATTACCTGAAATTACAGAGGAAACATGAACATAATGAAATTTAAATAGAGGGGTAACATACTTTAGTACTCGAAGGAGGAATCACCACCATTTCCTTAATATTATGAAAGACACATATCATAAATTCATACAGTCTTGAAAATAACATGTAGTTCTTTCTTTAGGATTATGAACATTTTTGAAGTGTTACTTCCCACTATTTATCTATATAGGGGAGAATTGAATAGTAATTACAAAAAAATATCTTAAGCTGAACCTCAGCTGTCAGGTCGACTAGCTGTCTCGGCCTGGGATGGCTCTGTGGCCCAAAAATGACTACAAAATTTTAATTTCTTCATTAAATGGTCGACCACATTACATGATTACAAAACATGGTCAACAATTAGATGGAAATGCCAACAAAATCTCTCCATGCCCATCCCCGGGATTGCCTTTTCTTAGGTTGTTGCTTGCCTTTGGTCTGGCCTTCTGCGCCACCCAGCTGAGTCCCATCGCTTCTACCTTTACTACTCGAATCATTCATTCTCCAGAACTGGGAGTGGTCGCCTATCAGTTTAATTCCACAGTACAGAAGCAGAGGTCACCTCAGCAGTACTTCATATTCCCTCTACATGGAGCACCATGTTGCATCATCAAGTCCTCCCTAGCTTCCATGTTTTCATTTACTCTGTCAGTGTAAACCCTGGTTTCATGTCACAAGGGGCCTTACTAGGTCATCCCATGCCGATTTTGAATGTTGCATCTCCTTTGTTAAATGCCTCAACTGCCAACCCACCATGCCTTTAAAGTTTTGCATTACTTTATTGCAGAGTTATCACATCGGGATTTCCCATTAGAGGTCCTTACAAGATGAAACATTCTGATCCACGTTAGCCCCTTTTGCTTTATGTGACCGGGAGATATGACCAGGCTTTTAGTCCTTGGGTGGTAGGACCTTTAAGCTTGTCCCTTTTTTACACAAAATCCTGCATATCGATGATTTCTAATGCTCACCTTCGGTGCCTCCTCACCAACATTGCGATCTCCAATATGCAGGATTGGGCCCACCTAGCATATCGCAATCAGCCATTTCATAATATCACCTCTGTTTTCTCCCTTTGACACTTGTAGGGTTGCCTGCCATGCTTATCCCCTGGTTCTTTTATCTCTTCACGTGATCCCATCTAGCCCCCTTATCGGAGCCCCTTTCTCGGTGGATCACAATCAAGGTTTTAATCCTAATGTAATAACATGCCACAACCCGTAAATGCCAATTTTTGATCGCCGACGTGACGTCATCCTCTGCCACGTGTCACCTTGTGAGTGGTGACATGTGTCACTCGGATATGCCCCCATAGGACCCCTGAAAATGTCATATCAACATGCCATGTGTCCTCCGTACTGCCATGTCATGATGACGTCATCTGTCACATGGCCCCATTGGGACCAATAGTATTCTACCACATGCCTCCCTGGAGGGGAGAGAAAAGGCGCGCCGATACTTGGTTTTTCACTAAAATCATTTGTTAAAAATTTTTCGGCCCTCCTGGTGATTTTACACTATATCAGAACTTTTCCATTTCGCAACATTTTTAGAGTGGTTAACATGCCGGCGTGCCGATTTTCTGATCGCCAATGTGTGAAGCCTTGGACCCTTTCCATATGAGATTTGCGATATCGGTGATCACTCCATCGCAAGTTTGTTATGACCTAACCAATATCGGCAATCACTGGTCACCGATATTCTCTTTGCTCCACTTACCCCATTGCTTCCAAGGACCTACGATATGCAATTCGTGATATGCTCCCGAACCTCCGATAAGCTCTTCTCCTTTATTTCAAAGGAAATGAAACCTTCGAACTTCAATAGGCCATATCTTCCGATTCTGGGGTCCATTTGAGGAGTTCCATATATCATCGGAAAGCTTATTCTGAACATTATCCAATGGAGAGGGACTGATTTAGCTCTGATATATTTTGTGTCTTGGAATATGGCTTCAAACCTAACTACTCTTTTTCACTTTGGACAACTAAAAACACATTTGGAAGTGAGTGACAACATTGGCTCCACTTGGGGATGGGGCATTGGATTGCAATGCATCGAGGATCTACATTCTGTGAACTTATCTTTTTTGGGCATGGAGTCTTTTTAAACAGGTGAAAATTTTGAAAATGGAACTTTAAAAAGAAAAATGGAAATTTCATATGATAATTACAACACACACACCGTTATTTACAATGAGTGCAAGACATGTACCTCTAATTTCGGAAATAGAGTTTGAGGGACTGACCATTTACTAGTAGCTCCAAAAATTCACCTTCTATATTTTTGAGTAGGTACATATTATTTCCTTTCTCTTCTGGAAATTTGAAAGGGTCGAACCACAGTGAATCAAATTTTTCGTGTTTACCTTTTTCTTCCTATCAGACATCCCATCGGAGAACTAAATCCCCTGGTTGAAGAGGTTGATCCTTGGCCTTTTTGTCAAACAAGGATTTCATCTTCTATTGGTAATGTGCTAATTTAGTCCCCACTTGTTTCGTATTTTCATGAAGCTCAACCGGTTGTTTTATCCTTTGTGTCAAAGAACTTGGCTCCTCCTAGTAACTTCACCACTGGCATTGCTAATTAGATCAGGAAGACTGCAGCCTAACCTTATACTAGCTCAAAAGGCGATTTTCCAGTGGAATGTTTAGGAGTCACTTGGTTGACCTTGAGGGAAAACTTCAATTGGGTGTCACAGTTTCTCTGATTCTCGGTGATGGTCTTCTTCAACACTCTCAACACGGTTTTGTTTGAGGACTCAACTAAACTATTTCCTTAAGGATAGTAGGTAGTGGAGTGCCCTATGATGATATTGAACTTCTAATAGAAGCTGGTGAATTTTGCAGATTTGAAGACTTGAGCGTTGCCAGTGGTAATTTTGATAGGAAAACCAAAATGAGCTAATATGTTATCCTCCATAAACTTGATTACCTTCTAAATTTGTAGTGTTTCTGGCTAGGATGGCCTTTACCCACTTGGTGAAATAATTCGTGGCTGTTAAAATCCACTTATGTTAGCCACTTGCAGGCGGGTTTATCTCGCCTATGAAGTCTAGTCCCCACTATCTGAAGGGTTCTTCTACATGCACTGGGATTAGGGGAAGGGGAGAAAGTTTTTGTCTCTCAACAAAGACTTGGACACTTCTGACATGACCTAACCTATAAATGAACATTTTCAAACAGTTTAGGCCAGTAGAGTCCTACCTTGACGATTTTATGAGCTGGGGTCTTCCAACTATAATGACCTCCACAAAGTCCTCCATGAAATTCCTCAATCACTTTATAAGTTTCGCCTTCTACCAAACATAACAACAAAACTCCTACCGATTCCTTCAAGTAGGGTTTTGTAGTTAGATTTATCCAACCCTAGTGGGCACCTCAAGAATAAGAGATAATGGATAATATTCTTAAATCAGGGTGATCCCTCATATTTAACATAGATCTTTTGCTCTGAGGTTTTAATCCCATTCTATTGAACTTCTGTTCTGCCTTCCTCCATTATCAGGTTTACCCCTAAAGCTTGAAAATTAGATTATGATAAAACCTTGGCCAACCCCTAGAATTTTATGAGCTTAGTAGGCTTTATGTCTAACTCATATTCATGTATCTTTGCTATCCACCTACCCCTTTTTCCTTCACTATCTCCTTGCACAAAGACACGGGGGATTCACTTAGTGAACCTCTAACATATCATGTGCGTTCATGGCATATTAAAAAATACCCTTAATTTGACTACATATTGGAAAATCCCTCTAAAAATCACAATATTTAACCCCCTACCAATATGAACCCAATACAACTTCCCAATTTAAAAAACCACTACTTTCACTAGATATTGTAGGTATCAATTTTTTCATTAACATTTTTTATACCCCTTTATATTTTTTCATTAACTTTAAGCTCCATTTTTTATTTTCCAATATAAAAACCCTTTATCCCCTATATAGCCCTCAATATATTATGTCATTTTTTACTCAATATATATCCCCCAATATGAACCCACGTGGTATGATATTGCTCCCCCAGTGAAGCCCCTGTGCACAAGGATGTCCTTGACCACTGTCATTGGGACAAATGCTGTGATTTCTGATTGTATCACATACACTCGAAATGCCTTCAAAGCCTTGACTAGTGCATAGGCTTGTTTCTCCAAGATGTTATATTTCAGCTCAACTTCCCTCAAGACTTGGCTGAAGAAGGTGATGGGTTGATCATAACCATATTTATTCTTCTGTAGAAGAACTACGCCAATAGTATGCGAAGAAGCAAAAGAAAATATATAGAAAGGCATTGAGTAGTCAAGGCTGACTAGTACCAGTGCTTCAACCAATTCTTCTTTAATTCTAGTAAAAGAATCTCGGGGGGTAGGGCTCCACTTGACTTCGTTTTCCTTTTTTAGCATATCTGTAATACCCTTCACTATTTATGCATAGTTGCGTATGAGCCTCCTCAAGAAATTTATTCTCCCCAAAAAGGTTTGAACCTCTTTCTTATTTCTGGGTAGAGGAATATGATTGATAGCTTCAACTCACTTAGGATCGATTTTCACTCCTTCTTGCACTACTATGTGTCCTAGTAGCTTCCGTTCACTCAAGGCGAACTGAGATTTCCTGGGATTCAAAGAAAGACCATACATCCTGCATTTCTCAAAGGTGAGCTTCAAGTGGAGGATGTGTTCTCCATCGGTCTTAGAGAAGAATGTGATATCGGCTAAATATACCACTACAAACTTTTCTTTCTCCCCTACAAAAGCTATATCCACATCTCTCTGAAACATGGCCCCTGCATTAATAAGACTGAAAGGCATGCGAGCATACATGAAAGTTCCCCAAGGGGTGGTGAAAGCAGTTTTTTTCTAATCATCAGGGTGGAATGCCACTTGGTTGTAACCAGAGAACCCATCCATCATGGAAATTCTGACTGACAAACCACCTTCTGCAATATGTAATCCATCTTATGCAGCGGGTAGTTGTCTTTCAACAATGCACTATTAAGGTTCCAAAAATCTACACATAGCCTTATTTCTCCATTCTTTTTCCAAACTGGGACTAAGTTGGCCACCCACTCCGAGTACCTTAAAGGCACTATGATTTTAGCCTGTAGAAATTTTCTCACATTTTTTTCAATGGAGGGGATTAAGAGTGGATTAATCTACCTAAGCTTCTGCTTGCATGGTTTTATTCCAATCTTTAAAGGAATCTTATGTTGTATGATGTTAGTATCAAATGCTTTTAAGTCCTCATAAGACCAAGAAAAACCATCCTTATATATTTTGAAGATATTTAAATACCTTTACTTATATTGCAAGGGGATTCCTTTGATAGTTTGACCATCTGGGGTTCATCCTATGAGACGATATTGCAATCTTTTACTTGCTTGTCCATCTCCGGAGCCATTGGTTTTGAGGCTACATCATCCTTATTAAATAATATTTCCAGTGGGACTAGCCCACGAGGAATGGTATTCCCTTTCAGTTGTAGAATTTTATTTCCAGCCATCGTGTCTTCCCATGAAGTGGGTTCTTGATCTACCCGTTTTTTCTCTCCTTGATCAATGATTGAGTTAGCAAACTCCCCAACTACTCATATAAATCGTTTGATTTTCTCATCGTCCTCAAACACCTCCAAGTGCTTGACATTATCAGGTATAAAGGGTCTATATTTGACCTCCACCTCATACTGGAGAAGCAGATTTTGAGGGGATTTGAAATTGCTTGTTGCTACAACAAGGGAATCAACCTTTTTGTTTCCTTCTCTAGGCAGAAATTGGATATTAAAGGCCAGGAAGAAGTTATCAATAAAACCCTATACTTCATTCTGATAAGTCCTTGATCTGGGGTGTTTAGCCTAACACTGATTTCTGATCTGCTTTACAATCAAATCAGAGTCTCCATGCACAGTTAAGCATTCAATATTCATATTCCTTATTGTTTGTAGCCCAAGGAGTAATGCTTCATACTCTGCCACGTTGTTGGTTGCCTCAAACTCCAGCTTGAATGAGAGGGGTATCAGGCTACCCTCAGGAGATACCAACAATAATCATGCTCCATTTCCCTCTTTGGAATTCGCTCCATCAAAGTATAATTTCCACACTTTGTTTTCATCTCTGTGCTGCTGTTATAATTGCATCATTAGGTGTGCTGGTGTTTCTTATAACATGGTCTCATCTTCTTCTAGGAACAAGCAGGAGAGGTTGCTTTCCTTTCTGTACAGTGTGGAATTTTTAGAACCTTCAGCTGGGGTCACAGTTTTTACAAATCTGGACTCTCTGTAAAACCTCCTTTCTTCACCTCCAAAAGTGGGAATAGTGGCATAAGTTAGGTCTAATTTGATAGAGCCCCCCACCTTGGAACCCCAAGACCTAGATAGGAGCATGCTGAATTGAGGGGGAATATGTGCCACTACTATGTCCATCACTGCACTCTTCACAGCAATCTGATCCAATATTACCACCAGGTATTTTATCATTCCAAAGTATTTGACCCTCCTAGAGTCAAAGGAGTATAGGTCCTTGTAGAACCTGGTGATATAAAATCCAAGTTATTCCATCATGGCTAAGGGCATGAGGTTATGTGAGGCTCTGGAGTCCAACATGAAGTTATTTAGTAAGAGATCATGAATTACCAGGATCACATTGAAGGGTGCAGTGGAAGGATGAAGTTCTTCAATGTGAGGCCCAAAAACAACCATTGGTATTTCTTCTTGAAGGTTTAAACAGTCATGGGTCGGTACTGAGGTGGATGGAAGCATGAACTAAGAGACTTGGGCTTTATAAGTGGGCTGCTTTAGAAGTTCAATTAGAGGAACATGAATCTTTACCTTTTCGAGTTCCTTCTGAAGATTGAATGCAGGTTGGCCTTTTTCTACACCTCCTAGCTCTGCTTCTCTTTCCTTATCACTGGTAGTTTTTATCAGAACATGTGCCTTCTCTTCTATGTGTACCTCGGAGCTATTGCATTCCTTATTTGAGGAGACTTTTACCTTGGATGAGTTAGGATTAAGCTTACCTTTCCCTTTATTTAACATTAGACGAATATCTTGGGGAGTAGTTCCCTCTTGTTGTTCCAGTTACCTCGACCTCTTTCTTGAAGACCTTAGATCATACCTTCAATGTAGTTTTTCTTACATGAAATCCACAAACTATTTACATTAATCACCTAGGTCCTCCTCATTTGTTGTTGCTTCTCTGTCACAACTTGTCTCCTGGTGAGCCATATTTTCATGTTCTTCTTTAGAGAAAGAGGAATACAAGTTTCTCTGCATCTCATGTGTATCTAATGATTGTTCATCAGGATCATCTTCTAAATATAGAGGATGAGGGATCTGATTGAGTTGATCTTTTCTTTCCCTTTGAAGTATCTGCAATGGTGGCCTTTTGTACTGTGGGTTACAACCTCGGTTGTTACCTTAAGCATTCTGATTTTGGAGACTCTTGTTCTCCAGATCAAGTTTCACCACCTTATGTGATAAACTCCTGATGAGTTTATCCATTTATTCCCACTTTAGATATGGTGATTCTTTAGCTTGACTAGTAGAGGATGTTTCTTATTTCCCCCTTTTCTTCTCAGTAGGTTCATCCTTACCTCTTAACTTCCCTGTCGAGGTGAAATTTTCTTCTACCTCAAGAGCATCAACTTGGAGTTGATCCAAAGTGTGAGACTTCCTTTCTCTTAGGGTAAAACCAAAGTCAGATTCAAAGGCTCCCACAAATACTACGCGAGAAACAACTTGAGGAGGCTTTGTCTCACCAGGAATGTTATTATACTACTTATTAAACGTTTTTATGAATTCTGAAATATCCTCTTCTGGCATCTTCTTTATAGCATTGAACTCTATGAGGACATACTCATGATTTCTCTTTTCACCCCACTTTTGTGTGAAGGAGTTTTCGAATTCCTCCCAGGTAGTGATGGAGGAATTAGGTAGGGCTTTAAACCATTTTCTGGCTTCTCCATGAAGGGACTGTCCAAAGAGTCTCGAGACACATCTAGTTTTTCTACATTTAGATTCTCAACAAATGTACAGAAGGTTTCAATGTGTCTCTCTGCAATGTTTTCATCCTCCCCATTAAACCTAGAAAAAATATTTAGGTAGTCCCGAGGCATATCACTTAGGGGTTGAGGTAAATCAAGAGGGGCATATTTATTCAATAAAAAACACTTAAAAACCATCTGAATTTTTGTAGGCGGGTTGAGATTTTCCTGAGGAACTTGGTCCAAAACTACATTGGTTGAAGTGGCAAGACTGAGAGCAGGGTATGTAAGGATCTTAAGAGTAAATTCTTAGCAGTGAAAGACAACAGGTTAGGAGTTGGATGAGGAAGCTTCAAAGAATGATGAGACAGTAGCATAGGTAGTAGGAGTTTTATCCTTCCAGAATCTCCTGAAAATTAATTTCTCTGGGTCAGATATAGATGGGGTTTTATGCAGAGAGGTATCAGATGTAGGTTTTAACCCTGTACAGAAATTACCTACATACAAATTCTAAGAATAGAAAATAAAAAATGCGAGAGCATAACACATATACACAGAGATTTTCTCCTAGATCCCAAAACTGGGACTACCAGCTTGATTTTTCATTATGTTCCTTTCAATGTTAAAATACATATTTATACATGCTGAAGCATCCAATACCATGGACTGAAAACCATCGCGCCCAAAACCATGTGCGAAAACCATGCACAAAACCATAGGTAGTTCTGCCCACCTAATATAGGGTCCAAAAAAAATTTCCCCGGGGCGCTGCCACGAACGTCGTACTAGGGGGCTAATCATGGAAAGAATATAACACAACCTAGCATCAAAGTGAGTGTGAGGATTTCTAAAAGCCAAGATGGTAAATGATAATGGGATTTGTGGAGTCACCTAGGCGATAAGGATGAAATCATAATGTATTTGCTCACCTACACAAAGAGTACTTAATTTGTCGCATCCCAGGGTAAACAATCCTTCAATAAGTTCCCCAACAACAACACCAAAAGATGTTGTCACTTCCAGAGATAGCCTCAGATTTGTTACAAGACCAATGCCTTGAACATCAAGATTTTGTGTGTCTCATATGATTCTCAGGAAGCTAGAGACCTCATATATATTTTAGTATATATGTCTTTATATATATATATTAAACAAGATGGGTTGGTTCATTCATCTAAAGGCATAAGCCATGTATTTCTAGTAATTCTTCACATATACAACTCATAGAAATATATGTATAAACTAGTGGAGGCTGAGTAGTTAAAGGACCTAGAGTTTAATAAGCTTTGATAGAGCAATGAGGGAAGATAAGGAGACAAAATAACTCATCACATAGAGCTTGAAGCATCAATAATTCTACACTTACCTGAGTTACGGAAGACACAATGGATGAAAAAGGGTTGGGTGCAACGATTCATGGAGCACATTTTTAAAGATATAATCTAAAATATCCATAGAAGCACATTCATTAACTGGTCAATACAAATGAATCTCTAAGAACATGTAGAAAATTTCTAGCAGCTACGATTACCTAAAATCAGAGAGGAAACATGATCATAATGGAATTTAAACAAAGGGGTAACATGTTGTAGTACTCAATGGAGGAATCACCACCATTTCCTTAAAATTTTGAAAGACGCATATCATAAAGTCATACAATCTTGAAAATAACATGTAGTTCCTTCTTTAGGATTCTAAACCTTTGTGAAGTGTTGCTTCCCACTATTTATCTAGAGAGGGGAGCATTGAATAGTAATTACAACAAAATATCTTCAGCCAAGCCTCAAATGTCAGATTGACTAGCTGTCTCGGCCTCAGATGGCTCTATGGCCCAAAAATGACTACAAAATATTAATTGCTTCATTAAATGGTCGACACATTACATGATTACAAAACATGGTCAACAATTAGATGGAAACATGAACAAAATCTCTCCATGCCCATCCCTGGGATTTCCTTTTCTCAGGTTGGTGCTTGCCTTTAGTCTAGCCTTTTGTGCCACCCAGATGAGTCCCATCGCTTCTGCCTTTACTGCTCGAATCATTCATTCTCCGGAATTGGGAGTGGTCAACTATCGATTTAATGGCACATTAAAGAAGCAGAGGTCACCTGGGTGGTGCTTCATATTCCCTCTGCATGGAGCACCATGCTGCATCATCAAGTGCTCTGGAGCTTCCATGTTTTCATTTACTCTATCAGTGTCGACCTTGGTTTCATGTCACAAGGGGCCTTACTAGGTCAGCCCATGCTGATTTTGAATGTTGCATCTCCTTTATTAAATGCCTCAACTACCAACCCACCACACCTTTAAAGTTTTGCATTACTTTATCGCAGAGTTATTGCATCAGGATTTCACATTAAAGGTCCTTACAAGCCGGAACATTCCGATCCACTTTAGCCCATTTTTATTTATGTTGCTCGGGGATATGACCAAGCTTTTAGTCCTTGGGTGCTAGGACCTTTGGGCTTATGTCTGTGAGGCTCGTCCCTTTGTTAAACAGAATCCCGCATGTCGGTGATTTTTTATGCTTGCCTTTGGTGCCTCCTCACCAACATTACGATCTCCAATATGCAGGATTGGGCCCACCCAGGATATCGCAATCAGACATTTCATAATATCATCACCTTTGTTTTCTCCCTTTGACACTTTCGATTGCTGATATGTGGGGTCACCTGCCATGCTTAGCCCCTGGTTCTTTTAGCTCTTTATGTGACGGCGTGCCAGCCCCCTTATCAGATCACCTTTCTCGGTGGATCACAATTGGGGTTTTAACCTTGATGTAATAACATGCCACAACTTGTAAACGCTGATTTGCAATCTCCAACATGACGTCATCCTCTACCATGTGTCACCTTGTCAGTGGTGACATGTGTCACTCAGATATGCCCCCATAGGACCCCTGAAAATGTCAGATCAACATGCCACGTGTCCTCCATACTACCATGTCATGATGACGTCAACCGCCACATGGCCCCATTGGGACCAATAGTATTCCACCACATGCCCCCCTGGCGGGGAGAGAAAAGGCCCGTCGATACTTGGTTTTTCACTAAAATCCTTTGTTAAAATGTTTTCGGCCCTCCTCATGATTTTACACTATATCGGAAATTTTCCATTTTGTAGCATTTTTAGAGTGGTTACCGTGTCGATGTGCCGATTCGCCGATCACCGATGTGCGAAGCCCTGGACCCTTCTGATATGAGATTTGTGATATCGACGATCACTCCATCGCAATTTTTCTCTGACCTTGCCGATATCGGGGATCGTTGATATTGTCTTTGCTATGCTTGCCTCATTACTGCCAGGGACCTCCGATATGCGATTTGCGATATGCTCCCGAACCTCCGATAAGCTCTTCTCCTTTATTTCAAAGGCAATGAAACCTTCAAACTTCAATAGGCCATATCTTTTGATTCTGGGGTCCATTTGAGGAGTTCCATATACTATCAGAAATCTTATTCCAAGCACTATCCAATGGAAAGGGACTGATTTAGCTTTGAAAGCTTATGTGGCTTGGAAGATGGCTTCAAAATTTACTGCTCTTTTTCACTTTGGACAATTGAAAACACATTTGGCAGTGAGTGACCACAGGATTTTTAATGTGGTCCCTCTGTCCAAAGAAAACTTTTTGACCCAGAATCTGTGCTAGCTCAAGAAATAGGTCAGTACTTGCGCTCCCTTGTTTATTTGAAAATTTTTCAAATTTTTTACAGTTTGTCTATAAGTTTTGTCTGTAGACTGGTTTGGGTTTTTCAATTCTATTAATCAGTCTCCCTTAGGCCAAGATCCACTTGTTTTGTCTCTTTAAGGAAGAAAATTGCCCCCTAGGGTTGAGAGTACTCCTCCACATTGGTAGGAAGACATTTGCTGAGTGAAGAGTCTAAGGTTTTCAACATTTTTAGCCTCTATTTTTAATATCTGATCCATCACTTTTCAAATCCACTGGATAAGTTTATTTTTCCTTTTCTTACTTTAGATTTTTGGTTTTCCTTTTCCCCCTTAGGATCCCCTTGAGATCCTAGGTCTTAGAGCTTCATACCTGTCCTTTACAGTAGTTGCCACCTCTAATTTTTGTTGTTTGTCTGTGCTGGAAATAATACTAAGAGGGGGGGGGGGTGTGAAACAATATTACAATTCAATAATATTTCATTTCTCAATCAGATTTATATACGCTACTTCAGTGAAGTGAACTTGCATGTGCACGCTACTATGATTAAAGAAACCAACGCATACCCAGAGAACTTATGATTTAGTTAATTTATCATGTGTTGATCTTTAATCAGTGCATCAATATCTTATTATACAGTAACTATATGCAGTAATAACATAATAAACCATCACACATAAGCAACACACATGAACACCAAGATTTAAGGTGGAAACACAATGTGGGAGAAAAACCACCTGCTATTGTCATCTCTGTCTTCTTAATATAAATAAAATCAGTTTACAATCTTGTACTGATGCAGACTCATACCATTACGAAGGCACCCACCTGCAAAAGGCCACAACCTTCCCTCGTTTTCCACCTTCTACTAGAAGGGAGCTAGAACTCCCTAGCTCGTGTACTGGCCGATGTGTTTACTAGTACATAAGCGCTGGCCTATAGAAGGCTACGACCTTCTCTCTTCCTCCAGGGACCACATTTCATTAATTTTCAAATTGGATGCTCCTGGTACACAACAACACAATATGAAGGCCTTATTTCATCAAATTTTCACACTGTGTTGAACCAGAAACTTGCATCATCATCCAGAATCAGCTGCAACCTAAAAAATAATACATTAGAATGTATACACTACTTTAATGAACCCAACCTGCGTGTATACACTACTTTCGGTAACAAAACCTGCGTATGCCTCCAAACTATTGAATCATACAAACTTCTGAATCAAATTTGTACCAACCAGTAATATTTTGAACATCTACTGTTAATTTACAGAGATCCAGATAGTCAGCACCAAAGAGAACCCTTCTCACTTAACCGGTCACAACTTGTCTCCTGGTGAGCCATATTTTCATGTTCTTCTTTAGAGAAAGAGGAATACAAGTTTCTCTGCATCTCATGTGTATCTAATGATTGTTCATCAGGATCATCTTCTAAATATAGAGGATGAGGGATCTAATTGAGTTGATCTTTTCTTTCCTTTGAAGTATCTGCAATGGTGGCCTTTTGTTACTGTGGGTTACAACCTCGGTTGTTACCTTAAGCATTCTGATTTTGGAGACTCTTGTTCTCCGATCAAGTTTCACACCTTATGTGATAAACTCCTGATGAGTTTATCCATTTATTCCACTTTAGATATGGTGATTCTTTAGCTTGACTAGTAGAGGATGTTTCTTATTTCCCCCTTTTCTTCTCAGTAGGTTCATCCTTACCTCTTAACTTCCCTGTCGAGGTGAAATTTTCTTCTACTCAAGAGCATCAACTTGGAGTTGATCAAAGTGTGAGACTTCCTTTCTCTTAGGGTAAAACCAAAGTCAGATCAAAGGCTCCAAAAATACTACGCGAGAAACAACTTGAGGAGCTTTGTCTCACCAGGAATGTTATTTACTACTTATTAACGTTTTTATGAATTCTGAAATAATCCTCTTCTGGCATCTTCTTTATAGCATTGAACTCTATGAGGACATACTCATGATTTCTCTTTTCACCCCAATTTTGTGTGAAGGAGTTTTCGAAATTCCTCCAGGTAGTGATGGAGGAATTAGGTAGGCTTTTAAACCATTTTCTGGCTTCTCCATGAAGGGACTGTCCAAAGAGTCTCGAGAACATCTAGTTTTTCTACATTTAGATTCTCAACAAAATGTAAGAAGGTTTCAATGTGTCTCTCTGCAATGTTTTCATCCTCCCCATTAAACCTAGAAAAAAATATTTAGGTAGTCCGAGGATATCACTTAGGGGTTGAGGTAAATCAAGAGGGCATATTTATTCAATAAAAAACACTTAAAAACCATCTGAATTTTTGTAGGCGGGTTGAGATTTTCCTGAGGAACTTGGTCCAAAAACTACATTGGTTGAAGTGGAAGACTGAGAGCAGGGTATGTAAGGATCTTAAGAGTAAATTCTTAGCAGTGAAAGACAACAGGTTAGGAGTTGGATGAGGAAGCTTCAAAGAATGATGAGACAGTAGCATAGGTAGTAGGAGTTTTATCCTTCCAGAATCTCCTGAAAATTAATTTCTCTGGTCAGATATAGATGGGGTTTTATGCAGAGAGGTATCAGATGTAGGTTTTAACCCTGTACAGAATTACCTACATACAATTCTAAGAATAGAAAATAAAAAATGCGAGAGCATAACACATATACACAGAGTTTTCTCTAGATCCCAAAAACTGGGACCAGCTTGATTTTTCATTATGTTCCTTTCAATGTTTAAAATACATATTTATACATGCTGAAGCATCCAATACCATGGACTGAAAACCATCGCGCCCAAAACCATGTGCGAAAACCATGCACAAAACCATAGGTAGTTCTGCCCACCTAATATAGGGTCCAAAAAAAAATTTCCCCGGGGCGCTGCCACGAACGTCGTACTAGGGGGCTAATCATGGAAAGAATATAACACAACCTAGCATCAAAGTGAGTGTGAGGATTTCTAAAAGCCAAGATGGTAAATGATAATGGGATTTGTGGAGTCACCTAGGCGATAAGGATGAAATCATAATGTATTTGCTCACCTACACAAAGAGTACTTAATTTGTCGCATCCCAGGGTAAACAATCCTTCAATAAGTTCCCCAACAACAACCCAAAAGATGTTGTCACTTCCAGAGATAGCCTCAGATTTGTTACAAGACCAATGCCTTGAACATCAAGATTTTGTGTGTCTCATATGATTCTCAGGAAGCTAGAGACCTCATATATATTTAGTATATATGTCTTTATATATATATATTAAACAAGATGGGTTGGTTCATTCATCTAAAGGCATAAGCCATGTATTTCTAGTAATTCTTCACATATACAACTCATAGAAATATATGTATAAACTAGTGGAGGCTGAGTAGTTAAAGGACTAGAGTTTAATAAGCTTTGATAGAGCAATGAGGGAAGATAAGGAGACAAAATAACTCATCACATAGAGCTTGAAGCATCAATAATTCTACACTTACCTGAGTTACGGAAGACACAATGGATGAAAAAGGGTGGGTGCAACGATTCATGGAGCACATTTTTAAAGATATAATCTAAATATCCATAGAAGCTATTCATTAACTGGTCAATACAAATGAATCTCTAAGAACATGTAGAAAATTTCTAGCAGCTACGATTACCTAAAATCAGAGGGAAACATGATCATATGGAATTTAAACAAAGGGGTAACATGTTGTAGTACTCAATGGAGGAATCACCACCATTTCCTTAAAATTTTGAAAGACGCATATCATAAAGTCATACAATCTTGAAAATAACATGTAGTTCCTTCTTTAGGATTCTAAACCTTTGTGAAGTGTTTCTTCCATATTTATCTAGAGAGGGGAGCATTGAATAGTAATTACAACAAAAATATCTTCAGCCAAGCCTCAAATGTCAGATTGACTAGCTGTCTCGGCCTCAGATGGCTCTATGGCCCAAAAATGACTACAAAATATTAATTGCTTCATTAAATGGTCGACACATTACATGATTACAAAACATGGTCAACAATTAGATGGAAACATGAACAAAATCTCTCCATGCCCATCCCTGGGATTTCCTTTTCTCAGGTTGGTGCTTGCCTTTAGTCTAGCCTTTTGTGCACCCAGATGAGTCCCATCGCTTCTGCTGTTTACTGCTCGAATCATTCATTCTCCGGAATTGGGAGTGGTCAACTATCGATTTAATGGCACATTAAAGAAGCAGAGGTCACCTGGGTGGTGCTTCATATTCCCTTGCATGGACACCCATGCTGCATCATCAAGTGCTCTGGAGCTTCCATGTTTTCATTTACTCTATCAGTGTCGACCTTGGTTTCATGTCACAAGGGGCCTTACTAGGTCAGCCCATGCTGATTTTGAATGTTGCATCTCCTTTATTAATGCCTCAACTACCAACCCACCACACCTTTAAAGTTTTGCATTACTTTATCGCAGAGTTATTGCATCAGGATTTCACATTAAAGGTCCTTACAAGCCGGAACATTCCGATCCACTTTAGCCCATTTTTATTTATGTTGCTCGGGGATATGACCAAGCTTTTAGTCCTTGGGTGCTAGGACCTTTGGGCTTATGTCTGTGAGGCTCGTCCCTTTGTTAAACAGAATCCCGCATGTCGGTGATTTTTTATGCTTGCCTTTGGTGCCTCCTCACCAACATTACGATCTCCAATATGCAGGATTGGGCCCACCCAGGATATCGCAATCAGACATTTCATAATATCATCACCTTTGTTTTCTCCCTTTGACACTTTCGATTGCTGATATGTGGGGTCACCTGCCATGCTTAGCCCCTGGTTCTTTTAGCTCTTTATGTGACGGCGTGCCAGCCCCCTTATCAGATCACCTTTCTCGGTGGATCACAATTGGGGTTTTAACCTTGATGTAATAACATGCCACAACTTGTAAACGCTGATTTGCAATCTCCAACATGACGTCATCCTCTACCATGTGTCACCTTGTCAGTGGTGACATGTGTCACTCAGATATGCCCCCATAGGACCCCTGAAAATGTCAGATCAACATGCCACGTGTCCTCCATACTACCATGTCATGATGACGTCAACCGCCACATGGCCCCATTGGGACCAATAGTATTCCACCACATGCCCCCCTGGCGGGGAGAGAAAAGGCCCGTCGATACTTGGTTTTTCACTAAAATCCTTTGTTAAAATGTTTTCGGCCCTCCTCATGATTTTACACTATATCGGAAATTTTCCATTTTGTAGCATTTTTAGAGTGGTTACCGTGTCGATGTGCCGATTCGCCGATCACCGATGTGCGAAGCCCTAGACCCTTATGATATGAGATTTGTGATATCGACGATCACTCCATCGCAATTTTTCTCTGACCTTGCCGATATCGGGGATCGTTGATATTGTCTTTGCTATGCTTGCCTCATTACTGCCAGGGACCTCCGATATGCGATTTGCGATATGCTCCCTAACCTCCGATAATCTATTCTCCTTTATTTCAAAGGCAATGAACCTTCAAACTTCAATAGGTTATATCTTTTGATTCTGGGGTCCATTTGAGGATTTCCATATACAATCAGAAAACTTATTCCAAGCACTATCCAATGGAAAGGGACTGATTTAGCTTTGAAAGCTTATGTGGCTTGGAAGATGGCTTCAAAATTTACTGCTCTTTTTCACTTTGGGAAATTGAAAACACATTTGGCAGTGAGTGACCACAGGATTTTTAATGTGGTCCCTCTGTCCAAAGAAAACTTTTTGACCCAGAATCTGTGCTAGCTCAAGAAATAGGTCAGTACTTGCGCTCCCTTGTTTATTTGAAAATTTTTCAAATTTTTTACAGTTTGTCTATAAGTTTTGTCTGTAGACTGGTTTGGGTTTTTCAATTCTATTAATCAGTCTCCCTTAGGCCAAGATCCACTTGTTTTGTCTCTTTAAGGAAGAAAATTGCCCCCTAGGGTTGAGAGTACTCCTCCACATTGGTAGGAAGACATTTGCTGAGTGAAGAGTCTAAGGTTTTCAACATTTTTAGCCTCTATTTTTAATATCTGATCCATCACTTTTCAAATCCACTGGATAAGTTTATTTTCCTTTCTTACTTTAGATTTTTGGTTTTCCTTTTCCCCTTAGGATCCCCTTGAGATCCTAGGTCTTAGAGCTTCATACCTGTCCTTTACAGTAGTTGCCACCTCTAATTTTTGTTGTTTGTCTGTGCTGGAAATAATACTAAGAGGGGGGGGGGGGGTGGTGAAACAATATTTACAATTCAATAATATTTCATTTCCCAATCAGATTTATATACGCTACTTCAGTGAAGTGAACTTGCATGTGCACGCTACTATGATTAAAGAAACCAACGTATACCAGAGAACTTATGATTTAGTTAATTTATCATGTGTTGATCTTTAATCAGTGCATCAATATCTTATTATACAGTAACTATGTGCAGTAATAACATAATAAACCATCACACATAAGCAACACACATGAACACCAAGATTTAAGGTGGAAACCCAATGTGGGAGAAAAAACCACCTGCTATTGTCATCTCTGTCTTCTTAATATAAATAAAATCAGTTTACAATCTTGTACTGATGCAGACTCATACCATTACGAAGGCACCCACCTGCAAAAGGCCACAACCTTCCCTCGTTTTCCACCTTCTACTAGAAGGGAGCTAGAACTCCCTAGCTCGTGTACTGGCGATGTGTTTACTAGTACATAAGCGCTGGCCTATAGAAGGCTACGACCTTCTCTCTTCCTCCAGGGACCACATTTCATTAATTTTCAAATTGGATGCTCCTGGTACACAACAACACAATATGAAGGCCTTATTTCATCAAATTTTCACACTGTGTTGAACCCAGAAACTTGCATCATCATCCAGAATCAGCTGCAACCTAAAAAATAATACATTAGAATGTATACACTACTTTAATGAACCCAACCTGCGTGTATACACTACTTTCGGTAACAAAACCTGCGTATGCCTCCAAACTATTGAATCATACAAACTTCTGAATCAAATTTGTACCAACCAGTAATATTTTGAACATCTACTGTTAATTTACAGAGATCCAGATAGTCAGCACCAAAGAGAACCCTTCTCACTTAACCGGTCAATCAATGAGATACAAAATCCTTATGCATTTAGTTTTACTTTCAGATCTAAGAAGACTTCATTGACATACAAAACGTAGTTACCAATCAAATGATAAAGTGAACTGGTACCTGTTTTTTTGAGGTAGCAAAAAGTCACCCGATTTTGAAAAGTGGTGATGCCAGAATACACTTTTTTTAAGCATATTGTTGACATTTTAAATTTTCTTATGTATCAAGTATGAACTTTTTTTTTTTGATGTTAGTGATTTTCATGCTGATTTTGAAAAGTCTTGATGCAGCATCGACACAT
Source organism: Pinus tabuliformis (assembly GCA_031772625.1). Classification (NCBI taxonomy): domain Eukaryota; kingdom Viridiplantae; phylum Streptophyta; class Pinopsida; order Pinales; family Pinaceae; genus Pinus; species Pinus tabuliformis. The sequence goes on along the minus strand of CM062817.1, from coordinate 720,616,866 downwards.
TTTTTAGAGGGCTTATTTTTTACACTTCAAATTTTTTTATGTATCAAGTGTGAACATTTTTTTTTTAGTGATTTTCAACTTAATTTTGAAAAGTGCTCATGAGCATCAACCCTTTTTGTTGAGAGGGCTTAGTTTTTCACTTTAAATTTTCTAATGAATTAAGTGTGGATATTTTTTTTAAAATGTTGGTGATTTTCATGTTAGTAATAAAACATTAAAAAAAAAAAAAATAATAAAAACATGACAAAAAAATCAAATACAAAAAATATATATAAAAAAGAAAAAAGAAAAACAGAAAACATATAAAAAATGTAAAAAAAAACATAAAACATAAAAATAAAACATAAAGGATGACAAAAATAAAAAATAATAAAAACATGTTAGTAATAGAACATAAAAATAAAAAAATAAAAAATAAAAAAAAAACACAAAAAAAATAAAAAAAACATAAAAATAAAAATAAAACATGACAAAAAAATAAAAAAAACATAAAACATGTTAGTATTAAAAAAAATAAAATAAAAAATAACTCGTAAAAAAAAAAAAATTTGAATAAAAAATTAATGAAAAAAACAAAAAATAAATAAAAAAATGATTTTAAAAATATATATATATATATATATATAATTTAAATAAAAAACAAATTGATCCACACAATAATATCTAAAAACATTTTTTTAGTTAAAAAAATATAATTAAAAAACCTCATTACAAAAAAAAAAAAAAAAAAAAAAAAAAAAACCTTAAAATAATTACCAAAAAAAATTTAAATTAAATTAAAATAAAAAATTAATCCAATATATATATATATATATATAATAAGGCTCAGTGAAAGAATTAAACACATACTTTATATATTCTTCGGTGAAAGAGTTAAACACATACTTTATATATTCTTTGGTGAAAGAGTTCTGAGGCTCGATGAAAGAGTTAAACACATACTTTATATTCTTCGGTGAAAGAGTTAAAAACATACTCTATATATTCTTCGGTGAAAGTGTTCTAAGGCTCGGTGAAAGAGTTAAAAACATACTCTATATATTCTTGGCATATATTCTTACTCTATATATTCTTCGCATATATCCTTCTGTGAAAGAGTTCTGAAGCTCAGTGAAAAAGTTAAACACGTACTCTATATATACTTCGGTGAAAGAGTTCTGAGGCTCGGTGAAAGAGTTAAACACGTACTTTATATATTCTTCTCATATATTCTTCAGTGAAAGAGTTCTAAGGCTTAGTGAAAGAATTAAAAACGTACTCTATATATTCTTCGCATATATTCTTCAGTCTGTGGGCTGCGGTGGGAACGGGCGATCTGCAGTCAGTTACCAAAGATTACCAAGGGCAGACAGGCGATCTGCAGTCATGTTTGTTGATATCAGGTGCACACATTCCTTATCTTTTTCTTTTTCTAATACATATTTGCTCATATAATTTCAAGTATGAATATTTCACCACAGTTACCAAAGATTACCAAGGGAAGACCTAGCACAGTTACTCTACAAGGCCTTTATGAGTATATAGAGTCTTTAGACAAACGTAGAGAAGAAAGAGAAGCCAAGCTACAAAAAGAGTTAGAAGCCATGATGGAAAATAAATTTGCATCTCTTGAAGACACGATCCAAAAACAAATAGAAAATAAGATAGAACTATTGGAGAATAAAATGGAGGCAATGGAGACTAGACTGCAGGTTATAAAAAAACAAAACCAAGATACTAACCAACCATCCCAGCAAGGAGATGCTGATACTTTAGAGAGTCTTAAAATGAAAGACATGATTAAAGAACTAGAAGAAAAAGTTAATAGCCGCCTCACCCTAAATAATGTGGTAGATAAGTTAGATATCAAACCAATTAAAGATGAAATGAAAAAATTAATAGACTTAGACCATGAACGTAACAAAATGGCCTTAAACCTTATAATCTTTGGTTTAAAAGAGGAAGTAGATGAGGATACTTTAGCCTTAGCCCAGACAGAACTACATAATAGATTACAAATTGAAACAGTGGAAGCAACAAGGTTGGGGAAATTAACCGAGAATAAAGGAAGACTAATCTGCATAAAGGTGAGCTCCACTGATCATAAGCACGACATACTTAGTAAAAACTCAAGTCTAAAAGGAACGGGAATATTCATAAATGAAGATCTCATTCCAGAAGATCAAGCAGAATTAAGAAAGGAGGTTCAAAAAGGTAAAAGAAGCTAGAAAGGAAGGAAAATGGGCAATAATCAGAAATAGAAAAGCCTTTATTCGAGACAGAAACCAAAAAGATAGTAATCAATAGCAATTAAACATGCTCCGAATCCTTTCTTGGAATTGTCGGGGCTTCCCATGGAACAAAGGCCCCAAGCTAAGTTGGATTTCAAATGATGTTGATATTCTTTTGCTTGTTGAAACTTGGGAGCACGAAGAATCTAAGGTCCCTAACATAGATGGCTTTACACTATGGTCTACCTGGAACAAGCGATCCTCCCGTAGAGGCATTGGGGGAATAGCTTGTTACATTAAGAAGAACATCTCCCCCCATGTTAGGATTTATAAAAACGACCCTCACAACCAATATAGTTGGATAGAGATCAAAGACATTAATAATAAAAAGTCCTACATAGCAATATGTTATTTTCCCCCCATTAATTCTAACTTCTATAAGAAGAAGAATCTAGATAAAACTAACCCTTACAATGGTTTAGAGAATGATATTTCTAGCCTAAGGAATGATGGTAATATCCTTTTAATAGGTGACTTTAATGCTCGAACTTCAAACAACCAAGCTATTATTCTAAGCAATCATTCCAACCCTAATCCTCTTTGGTTAGACGAAGACCCTACTCTGGCTAGCAGGTACAAAAGGAGCTCTGAAGACCTCGGGGAAAATTTGTTTGGGTCAGAGCTAGTCAAGCTCTATAGTGCTCAGGATCTCATAATTTGCAACGGTCTAAAGAAGTGGCCCAATTCCAGCAAGATGACCTGCATCCATGGACTTGGTAGCAGCGTGGTAGAATACGTTATTTCCGATCTCCCATTATACAACGAAATAATAAATTTTGACATCTTAAACGACCACGAACCCGACTCTGATCATAGGCCTTTACTTATAACTCTCAATTTTGTCATGCATAGAGTTCCCATAGAAAATAATAGTTACAGCCAAAAGAACTTAATATTTGATAGAAATAAAAATGATCTCTTTCTAAATGAATTAAAAACTAATTTGCTTCCTTTATCTAGTATAGACAACATAGAAGACCTCTATCATAATTTTACTACAACCCTCTCATATTCTATTAACAAGTTCTCAATTGAAGTTTCAAATAATAAAAGAAATAGCAAAACCAATCCATGGTATGACAAAGATTGTAAAAGTGCAAGGAGAGCAATTAAGGAAGCTGTTGATGAATCTCTTAAAATGGACAAGATAAATATATACAAAGCCCTAACTGAAAGGAAAAAGAGGCAGTACATTTGTCAAAGACAGAAGAATCTCTTACACCTCTCTAAGGTAGCTCCTAAGAAATTTTGGAGGCAGATTCTAACTAGGAGACTAAGGATAATAATAAAATTTCTCTTCACGATTGGAATTCCTATCTTAAAAAGCTTTATGAATCTCCAAATGTCATGGATAATTTGGAAACCCTTCTGACAACGAAAGAAGTTTTCTCTTTAGAAGACATTAAGTTTTGGGTTAATCGCCTCGCTAATGGGAAAGCTAAGGACATTGAAGGTTACCAAGCAGAAATCTTAAAAATTGGAGGTCCTGTCCTCATCCCCCACATCCACAATCTTTTCAATCAAGCAGTCAAGCAAGGGTTCCCTAAATCTTGGACTAAGAGCCTCATTATCCCTATTTTTAAAAGTGGGGATACAAATAACCCCTCTAATTATCGAACAATTATGATCATCCCTCTCTTAGCCAAGTTATATGGTAGTATTTTGGAAAAGAAGTTAAGCATATGGTTTGAAAGTGAAGGTAAGCGGGCTAAAGGCCAAGCAGGTTTCAGAAGGCATCACTCAACAACAGACCACCTTGTTACGCTTAGGATCATTGTGGAGGAATGTCGTAATGATAAATCCAATTTATTTTGTGAATCGCAGCCGGACTTTAAATGTCGGGGGCATGTTTTGGGAGACGGCTAGAGAAACTCACGCACAATTAAGGTAATACAGAGGATATTGGTTAGTTGTTTCACATATGGCTGGCAATATTTACAGGGGCTCACCTGCTTCTGGCATTGAAAATGATGAAGAATTTTCTTTCTCGTCATGGATTGAATCCTCCAAGTTAGAAGACGGGCACGAAAATAACGTTCGCTATTCCACAGGCGAGAATATATCATCGGATTTTTTGCCGCTGAGTCTTCCAGATTCAATTTCCGACTCTAAATCGTAGAAGTGTTAACAAGGGCGCACTGTGTGGCAGCGTGATTTGATATAGGGGCTCACCTGCTTCTAGCATTGAAAATGATGAAGAATTTTCTTTCTCGTCATGGATTGAATCCTCCAAGTTAGAAGACGGGCACGAAAATAACGTTCGCTATTCCACAAGCGAGAATATATCATCAAATTTCTGTCGCTGAGTCTTCCAGATTCATTTTCCGACTCTAAATCATAGAAGTGTTAACAAGGGCGCACTGTGCGGAAGCATGCTTTGACAAATCCAATCCAATGGTGAAAAACTTTGACAGATCCAACGGTGAAAAACTTTGACAGATCCAACGGTGAAAAATGAAAAGGTAGATGATGGAACTGATTCATTAGGGACACCTTCGGTGTAATTATTATTTTTTGTAGGGTAAGTGTCGATGCTTGTCTGGCACCCTAATCCCATTATGTGCAATTTGATAGTTGATTTTAAATTTTTCGTTATAATGAATCGAGTTTGCCCCACAATGTGTTAATTTCATGGTTGGTCTTTAAGCTTTCATTACAATGGGTTGAGCTCACCTACACTGCGTGTCAATTTGATAGTTGATTTTTAAATTTTTTTCGCAATGTATCAAGTTGTGTTAGGCTAAGATTTCAAAATCGCCAGCATTTAAAAAAATTACTCTTGGTATAATAACTCTTTCATTGAAGTGTTCATTTTTAAAGTTTTTTTTGTTGGAAATAATACTGAGAGGGGGGGTGAATGAGTATTATCAAGTTATTTTAACAAATCTTCCTTATTTACACTTTGAATTATTTTTGCATATCAGTACCATAAAATAATGAGCATGAACAAGAAAAACAGATAGTCACACCAAAGAACACCAAATATAAGGTGGAAACCCAATGTGGGTGAAAACCACCTGCTGCAATATGTCTCTATCTTCTTTCAAATTAGAAACTCCTTTTACAATGATTTTGTACTGGTGCAGTCCTTTACCAGTACGCAGGCTGCAACCTGCAGAGAGCTACAACTCTCTCTTGTTTTCCAGTCTCTCCTGGAAGGGAGCTACAACCCCCTACTTCTTTTCTTACAAGGACCACTTTTCATAAATTTTCAAACTGGATCCATAAACATCAAATGATTATCAAGTACATGTAAATTACACAGTCAACTGCAGTGACCAGAACAACAATAACAGAACTAAACCCAGAACACCTTATCAACAGAAAAATTCAGTCAACAGAAGATCTTAAGACAGATACACATTTTTTCTTTCTCTGGCCGACGTCGCTACGCACTTCACCTTCTGCTTCCCTGCGTATACCCGCAGAGAGCCTTCTGCTTCACCGCATACCCACGCACTTCTTCTTTAACCGTGCTGCGTACTGTTACTGTAGGTACGCACCCAAAGACACTATCGCGCCGCGTACTGCTACTGTAGCCACGCACTCATAGATACTATCGCGCCGCGTACTTTTACTGTGCGTACGCACCTGAACCTCTGTCGCGCTGTGTACCCACGCAGTTCTGCTTCTTCCACTCTGCGTACCCGCATAGCTCTCCTGTTTCTCCTTTGCGTACCCACGCACTTGCACCGTTAATCACCTGCGTACTTCTGATTAGGGCCGAATTGACAGTTCACCAGTGTGCCACATTTAGTCGGATGCCCAGATCTGATCATGCGCTCGAGAGATCACCCTTCACAGATTCGCTTCCAACTTCACTTTCATATAGATCAAGCTTTTAAGACAATAACCCAATATTTCAGATCTTAAGATATTCAATTTGCAAAAGATACATAGCCAAGTGATCTCCTTTGCTTTATATAGGCAAGCTCCTCCTAAAATCATGGATCAATACCATAGATAACCAATACAAGGGGCCCAAAAACATGGGGCTCAATAATAATAATAATATAAAACAATACCACGGGCCAAAACCATAGAATCAGGAGCGGCGGGCTAAATACCACGGGCCAAACATAGGAAACCCCACGTGAATGCGCTTCTCTACCTTGAAGTAAGTGAAACTGGGGGTACGCACTTTCTGAACGGGTGACCTGCGTGTCTGGCCGCAGTCCCTTCACAGTGTACCTGCGTGTACGCATCTTCTGAACTGTTCTCCTGCGTACTTCTTAATTTTCAACATTTTGAGAGCCTGATCAGAGCATTGCCACTTGAGGGTGTTGCCATCAAGTACAACATCTGTAACATAGAGCCATACCAGAATCATAATGCCAACAATCTCCCCCTTTGGACTTGATGGCAACCTCAAAATCTTCAGCTTCATTCTCCCCCTTTGACATCAAGGGCAAAGGGTTATGCTCCCCCTAAGAACATGCTCCCCCTGAATATGAACCAGATCTGCAAAGAAAAAAAAACATGACCATGAAAGAGATAGAGACATATTGCAGCTATATTTAGACCAGCATCCATGACCTCCTCCTGAACATCCTCCATAATGCCAACAATGCATTATATGCTCCCCCTGAACCTGTGCCATTCTATCTTCAATCAAACCGCAACCCAGCACATGTACGCATATACCCCAGATGAACCTTGCGTACAACCATCAATCAGAAGAGTTTCAACAATAAGATGATGCATCAACAACCCCCAGCTTTTGCCTGAGGTATTCAAAAGTCTCCCTGGGCAATGGTTTGGTGAGTATATCAGCAACGTGTTCCTTAGAAGGAACATACTCCAACTTGACCTTCTGTTCAAGCACTTGTTCCCGGAGAAAATGATACTTGATTGGTATGTGCTTGGTTTTTGAATGCATGACTGGGTTCTTTGAGATGCTGATTGCACTTGTGTTATCACATAAGATGGGGATAGGTGATGTACAAGTGATTTGAAAATCCTGCAAAGTCTGTATCATCCAAAGGAGTTGAGTGCAGCAAGATGCAGCAGCAACATATTCTGCTTCAGCTGTAGACAAGGCAATCGAACTCTGTTTCTTGCTGAACCAAGATACTAGTCTGGAACCCATAAAGAACGCACCACCACTTGTGCTCTTCCTGTCATCCACGCTTCCGGCCCAATCTGCATCTGTATAAGCATGAAGTGTGAGATCTGTATCTCTAGGATACCATAAGCCATAATTTTGAGTCCCTTGAAGATATTTGAAAATTCTCTTCACTGCCTGAAGATGAGTCTCCTTCGGATTTGCCTGAAATCTTCCAACTATTCCAACTGCATGCATGATGTCCGGTCGGGTACCTGTCAAATAAAGTAAACTTCCAATCATAGATCTGTAGGTTGGTTGATGTACTGCTGCAGATTCATCATTTGCACTAAGGCTACATCCTGTGACCATGGGTGTACATACTGGTTTTGCATCTTCCATGCCATATTTCTTCAAAATATGTTTGAGATACTTGGTTTGAGACAAAAAGATTCCTCCTTCTTTTTGTTGGATTTGCAAACCAAGGAAATATGTCAGTTCTCCCAGCAAGGACATTTCAAATTCTTTCTGCATGACCTAGGCAAAGCTTTGACTCATAGCTTCTTCATTGTTGCCAAAGATAATGTCATCTACATACACAACAAGTATTAGCAATTTGTCATTTTCAACTTTTATATAAAGATTGCTATCTGTTGATCCTTTTGAAAAACCTTGTTGATGAAGATATTTGTCCAAACGATAGTACCAAGCCCTTGGAGCTTGTTTGAGACCATAGAGAGCCTTTTTTAATCTGCATACAAGATTTGGATCATTTCCAAGAATGAAACCATCTGGCTGCTCAATGTATACTTCTTCTTCTAAGTCTCCATTCAGAAAGGCTGATTTCACATCCATTTGAAATACTTTGAAGTTTTGGAAGCTTGAGAGAGCAAGGAACATTCAGATGGCCTCAAGTCTTGCAACAGGAGCAAAGGTTTCTTCAAAATCTATTCCTTCTTGCTGCGCATACCCTTTACAAACAAGTCTGGCCTTGTTTCTAATTACTTCTCCATTTTCATTCAATTTATTTTTGAAGACCCATTTTGTCCCTATAACATTCTTATCTTTTGGTCTAGGAACCAACTCCCAAGTGTTGTTCTTTTCGATCTGCTCAAGTTCTTCATCCATTACTTTGATCCAACATTCATCTTTGCATGCCTCTTTCACATTTTGTGGTTCAGTGGAAGAGAGTAATGCCAAATAGCTTGAAGCTTCTGCAATTGTTCTTCTTGTTTGTACACCTGCTTCTTTCTGCCCCACAATCTAAGATTCTGGATGATTCTTCTGAACATATCTGGATGGAGTCTTCTCTTCTATTCTTGTCTGCTCCTCTGGTTCTTCTTGAGGTTCTTCTTCTTCATCATTCTGTCTTTGAGGGTAGCCTTCATCTTCTTCGATGTCTTCATGATGTACATTGATCAGATAAATTAGTCATTTCTAAATAACTTTTCTTTTGTATACACTGCTTGGAAGAGTTGAACCTACATGTATACGCGCCTTTACCAAGGTGAACCAGTGTATAGATCTGCAAATATTAACTTACAACTTTGTTGTTATTCCAAACTTTAGACATACCCAAATCATGACATTTAAAGAATAAAACATGCGTAAGCAATCAGATCTAGCCCAACCAATATCAGATCATACAATGATAAGTCATTTTAGGTCTCATGATCCTGATCCAACATTGTATCCAAGGTGCACAAAATATTTCAGATCATATCATAATCATAGCCCCTGAAACATAAAATATACTTCAGATAGAAGTATTCCTGAGAAACCCTTTCACTTGCCCACTTGGTCTTGTGATCTTCTCCTCCTTATATAATTTTTGGAATTCCTCAATACCTCAGACCAAAACAATACTTAGAGCTTGTGGTATTCTTGGACAAGATCAAATAACCATTACTCTGCTCAATATTGTGGGTTAATACCATGGTATTGACCCTTGGTATTCTTTAATCCTAAATTTCCTTTATTTTCCAACCCATACATGCTTTTCCTCTTGTGAAAGTGCGTGCATACGTATACGCCCTTTTTGTTTTGCAAACCAACGTGTATACCCTGCTTGGATAAGGTGAACCTGCGTATATAACTTAAACTGACTTAAAACATCCTTTTTCTTCAACTTCTTGATTCTGATTTGCAGTCCTTTGTTCCAACTTCCTGTTCTTCTGTACCATTTCCCTGTTACCTCTTAATTGACCTATTACACTGTGAGTTGCCTTTTATCAAATCTGAGCTGACCTGTGAGTGGGTTGCCATCAAGGACAACACCCTTACCATAATCCCAACAATCTCCCCTTTGGACTTGAGGGAAACCATATTGGTGTTGATTACTGCAAGCTGTAGAAACTCTTAGAGATATCAAGCAACACAAAAATAGTCTTCCCCTTTGACATCAAGGGCGAAGGGCGGACCAAGATATTCTCCCTTTGAGATACACTATGTTGTCCATGCTCCCCCTGAGTGCATGCGGAGTTTGCAAAGATATTTTTCAAAAGAATAACATGACTCTATAACTCAACTATGTGAGTATGACCTTCCTATCACCAATGACTCATACATACATCAATCACCCAACCAAGTGGGGATACACCAAATTTGACTTAGCCACCCAACTAAGTGGGGATATACCAATTGTTTAAACATGGCTGAAATATAACAATTATTAGATCATCCTTCCCATGCATAGTGGGGAAAAAAATTACATCAGATGTCCAATAGGACTCATTCGAAAATAGACTATGACAGGAGGTGACATATTACACCCTAAATCTTTACATGACCTATGCAACAATGAATATCTGAAACCATAGATGAAATTAGCAAATATAATGCCAACAATGCAGAATGTTTATGAAGGCTAATGCTCCCCCAAACATGTGCTACCTGTGCATTGTCAACAAAGAAATCATCAAGGAATCTTCATTATTCAAATAAAAATCAATGAACAAAGCATATCAGCAGATAGTAATCATCAATATCAGACTGAGCACCCATGTCAGAGTCTAACCCACTATTTTTCTATCAAAAAAACATATACGCTCCTTTAGCCACAAAAACTCGCATATATACGCGACTATCCTTCATAAAACTTACATATGGGAACCTTCTTCTGAAAGCTGTATTTAACAACAGGATGATGTAGAAATGATGTAGGAGCATTCAACCCAAGAGAAAATCATTGTAATTAAGTAGACATAGGGGGTCATGTATTTTAAGGAAGTTGGATTCCTAAGTGATGAATTAATGTAATATTAGGCTTTTGAGTGCATAGAATAGGAATTAATTAGATAATGAGAGAAAATTGTAAATGATCTCGAATTAAAGGAGAACATGAGTGGTGAATAATGACAAGAGTCAGAAGTCAATTATGACTCTTAAAACAGTTCCATGATTTGAGGAACTAGAGAGAGTACTTAGGAATTAATTGAAGTAGAAGTGGACATAGAGGATTTAGGAGTCAGTTTAGTAGATTTAGGAATTAAACCAGAATTAGTTCAACGAACCTTGCTAGTATAAATGTAAGCCTGCGGGAAGAGTAGAAGGGAGGAGGCCACTCATATTGAATAACAAGCCTATGTGAGACATAGAGTCTCGAATGTAATCATTTGCTTATACTTATATATACAGAGGTTTATTCCTGACTATGTCAGTGTGTGGAACAAGTATTTCATGAATGAATTACTTATGAATTTGTAGGTTCTGTAACAGAAGGTTGCAGGAAGAGATCTGTGGATACACAGAGGAGGGTATGATTTAGAGGAATCATAAGGGATCTTTGAATCCAGCTGAAGGAACATAGTAAGCTCTATAGAGGTAGCAAAGTAAGAATTCACAGAGTTAAGCTCAGAGGAAGCGGAAGAGCGAAAAAAATGAAACCCTGAAGAAATAACCAACCTCATAGAGAAATGCTGAAGAGATAGCGTAAAACAAAGGAAAAGGGTTGAGTGGAGAAGTAAATAGGTGATACACAGGAGCCGTTAGATCTTATAGATCAACGATCCAGATCAACCACTGAGGATCGGCGAAGAGCAGTTCTCAAAGGCAGAGAAGTGGATTTCAGACAGAAAGAAAGCCGTAAGAGGTTTTTATCATTTGGCTCCAATTCCACTAATCGGAGGACACGTAGCAGAGAAGTGGAGAGGGGAAACCTCTTTATCGGGTGGTTAAACCCCATGCTTGTTGTCTATCTGAATTCATGGTAGACAATTGGATTTACTAAGTGTAGATCAACGGTAGAGGACTGTTGGCAACTTAGCATCGGGAAAGGATATCGACCGTTGGATCGAGAACCAACCAATAGTTGTGATCTAATCGCAATCGCATTAGACAGAGGTCAAAGGCTGGTGGACTGTGAAATGTTGATTCGCCAATAGCCAATAAGCAGAGATCAGAGATCGGAGGTATCAGAGATTGGAATGATTAGCAGAGCGCTATGGGGAGGTCTGAAGGAGTGGACCCGACGATATTTATATATGCAGGTTTATAAGATTTGAGTTCTAGTCCAAGATCAAAGCGTATTTTTCCTTTGTTTTCCAGTGTTTTCTTGTGTATTCCAGAAAGTTATATGATGGCATATTGGGAAAGCGGAAGGGGTGTGTAATGTGACCCGCGGAGAAGGAGACCCGATTGTGATCAGCGAAAAGGTAAACCTCGGTATATGTGCGGAGGCCATACCAAGGTGGAGATAGGTAAGTTTATGAATGTTTTGTGGTTATTTCCTTTGTAAAAGGTTTATAAAGGAAAGTAGCGCCGATGGGAGAATTTACGCATTAATATATGTAACCAATGGTTAAAGAAGAGAAAGGTTATATATATGTGGTTAAAGGGTTTTATAAAGGTTGTGAAGAGGTTTTAAGTCCTGATAGGAAGAATTAATGAAAGGCCTTAATAAAGTATTATATGAAGGCTAGAGGGTTGATTAAAGTCTCGATATAAGGTTTAAGCGGGGTGATTGAGTTCCAATATAAAGGAAATAATGAGTAGGGCCTTAACCATGGATGGTTGAAGATTTCACTCCTTTGAGAGTTAAATACCTATGACAAATGTGTGGATTCATTTTACATGCATACTATGGGTGTAAGCGGGAGTAACCTTGGCATCAAGAAACTACTCCCATTTTTTGTCTGAGATATTCAAATGTTTCTCTGGGAAGTGGTTTGGTAAATATATCAGCAACCTGTTCTTTGGAGGGAACATACTCCAATTTAACCTTCTGTTCAAGCACTTGTTCTCATAGAAAATGGTGTTGAAATGTGCAAAAAGAAATGCTAAAAATAGCACTGCTATAAAGAGCAGTTCAGCCATTGTGGATATTAGCAACAATGGGTGAAAAGTGAAAGTGCTAAAAATAGCTTTTCTAAAAATAGCATTTCGGGATCCCTTCTTATTTTAGTCAGTCCCTGGACTAAACATAGGAAGTAAAATTCGAATTTGATGTTAACAGTTGTTTGTAAATTGATTAATTAATTCATCTTGAGTTAATTAGTTAAGGAATTATGAACATGAAGTCTATGTGAGGACATGCAACAGTTTCTCCTTTGATTGAGGGATTTATCCATCAGTTAAAGAGATAAGAGTGGGTTGTAATATTGAGCGGTAATTAGTTGGCTTAGTTAACTGAGTCAAGTCTAGTTAGATTAATTTAACAATTTGTTAAATTAATGAGAGTTCAGTTAGTTAATGCTTGCATGCATGTAACTACTGTATTTCAGATAACTAAGTATTCACTCATGGATAACTCATGCATGTCAGTTCAGTCAGAGACCTAGTTGAGAGCAGATGGAGGGACAATGTACTATTAGTTGCTAGGATATTCCTTGGTGAATATTCCTTGCATGCAGAAGGAATATTATTCCTTAAGGATTGCGCAGTTGGATCAGAGGTTACAGTGAGTGTGATGACGCCAATTCACACATGTGACATCATTGGACCCCAATCAAAATTGCGCAAGGAAATAGGAGGCTTGGAGGGCTTGAGGAAGATATATTCTATGTCTATTTAGTCTGTGAGCTCTATTGTTTGATTGTAGAGAGAGCAGGATAGCTTGAGAGCTGATTCTTTTTGTAACTTGAACAAGATTTCCACTTGTATGATAATACAGAGTTGGGGTTTTAGGCTGGTGCTTTCCCCAGTGTTATATCTTCTGTGTTATGGTTGATTACTTCTCATTCTTAGTTATATTTGTTCTTGGTTGATGATGCTCATATCTGTTTAAGCTTCCGCAAAGTTTATGGTAGAATTAGTTCTAGTATTATGCTTTAGGACATTGCATATATTAGGTGATCTACAGTGAAAATTCTACATGTTATCAGAGCAAAGGTGATCAAGGAAGAACAGTATACAAGTAGGAGAAGTTCAATGTTTGGTTTCTGAATATTGAAATTGAGTTCTTATAACATCTACTTCACCTATGGCGTTCAATGGTTTAAGACTCGAATATGCCCTTGATGGCAGTTCAAATTATATAGCCTGGAAGGATCTCATGGAGGCAGTGTTAGAAGATAACGGTCTAAAGGAATTCATTGATCAAGAAGTCCAAAAGCAAACTGATGCTACTCAACTAGCAGAATGGAAAAAGTGTGTGGCTAGAGAAAGGAGAATCCTCCTGGAGGGACTTCAAGATCACATTGTCTCGAGCCTCCATGGGAAGGAGACTCTGTTTTCAATGTGGAAAACATTGAAAGATATTTATCAGAATAGCAGTGATCAAAGGAAGCTGGCACTGAAAGACAAGCTTCGAAAGATCAAGTGCAGAAAGGGCGACAAAATCTCTACATTCCTAAACAAGCTCAGCACCTGTAGGGATGAGCTTGGAAGCGTAGGGACCGTGATAGATGATGACATAGTGAGTCTTTCACTCCTTGATCTTCCTAAGAGTTGGCATAGCTACCAGGACTCGGTTAATGGAAGAGAGAAACTACCAGATTGGGAATGACTTTGGATGGATTTGGTGCAGGAGGAGATAAGGTGAAGCACCAAGGATGGATCTTCATCAAAAAAAGATGATGAAGAAAATCTAGCTTTAGTGAGTAAAGCTAAGAAAGGGAAAGGGAAGACGTCCCAACCCAAATCTTCTCGTGGTGGGAAGAAGGTTGACAAGTCGAAAGTGTGATGCTTTCACTGTCATGAAGTGGGCTATTATGCAATGAATTGTCCACAAAAGAAATCCAAGAAGGGTTCCTCCAAGGGATCTGATGGTGATGCATTAGCCTCACAGTTTGAGTTGGATTTCTCTCTTATCGCATGCATGGTTCCATCCATGGTGGGATGTGTTTGGTACCTGGACAGTGGAGCTTCTTTCCACATGTCAAGTGACAAGAAGCTTTTCAGTACATTGGAGGAGAAGGATCTCCAGATGCAGATCGAGATGGGCAATGATGGAAAGTATTATGTCTCAGGTGAAGGTACAATTTTGTTTCAGAGGGAGCATGGTGCCCCTTTCACCCTATCTATTGTTAAGTATGTACCAAGTCTAAAAAAGAATCTTGTGTTTGTTGCTATGCTAGAAGATAAAGATTATGATGTAGTCTTTAGTAAATGAAAAGTTTTCCTGAGGCATATCGGCACCGGATAGACCAAGCGAATTGGGATTCAAGTAAAGAATCTCTACAAGTTGGAGGTAGAAGACTGTGCTACACTGAGTTCCAAAGTAGAGGTGGTGCAAAGCCAAGATGTTGGCGAGCTGTGGCATAGAAGACTGGACCACTTGCATCATGGGGCTTTAAAGATCATGCAGCAAATTTCTACCAGCTTACCCAAGGGAAAACTGGAGCAAATAGATACATGCAAAGGATGCACCCTGGGTAAGTATGCAAAAGCTTCCTTTCAGTATCGGAATAGTAGAGTTAGAGCAATCCTAGAGCGAGTGCACTCAGATGTATGTGGACCATTCTCTACATCTTCCACCGCTAAGCAAAGGTACTATGTTATTTTTATTGATGATTTTTCTCGTAGATGTTGGATCTGCATTATGCAAAAGAAGGATCAGACCTTCTTAAGGTTTTGTGAGTTTAAAGCCTTGGCAGAGAAATAATATGGAAATAAAGTAAAAGCCTTGTGTAGCGACAATGGTGGAGAGTATGTTTCCTAGAAGTTTAAAGACTTCTATGGTGCAGAAGGAATTAAACGGGAATTGACGGCACCCCATAACCCACAACAGAATGGGGTGGTCGAAAGGAAGAACTATTATGGGAGCAGCTCGAGCGATGTTGCATGACCAAAGCCTACCACTTCATCTGTGGGCTGAGGCATGAAATACAACAGTGTACCTTCAGAACAGAAGTCCTCATCGTATCTTTGGGATGAAGACACCTATGGAGGCTTTTTCGGGGAAGCGACCAGATGTGAGTCACTTCCACATCTTTAGATCATCAATTTACTGTCATGTGACCAAAGATGCTCGAAATATGCTAGACCTAATAGCTGAGTTGGGGATACTTGTGGGGTACACAGATACACCCCACAACTATCATGTGTTTCTACCTACCAGTCAGAGGACCATAGTGCATAGGGATCTGAAGTTTGACGAGCAGAGAGCCATGTGAGTGTCACTTGAGAGGGAGCTCAAGTTGCATGGAGATGAGGAAAATTTAGTTCCAAAGGAGGAGGAACCTCCTGATGATGTGGATTAGCCACATGTAGAGGATCCAGTAGTAAAGACCACCACTCTTGGAGAGTCTTCCAGAGACGAGAGGAAATGCTCGCGGGAAGCTAACATATTGATGCTAGATGCGAGAGAGAATGTGGGGAAGCCATCCTCTCAGTGCAAACAGAGGAGATCTCCCGAGAGATACACTGGCTACATGGTCCTGGTTGGGGAGTGTGTAGCGACCGAACCTTATTCTTTTCAGGAGGCAGTGCAGCAACCAGTCTGGGTTGATGCAATGGTAGAAGTGTACGATTCTATCATACGGAACAGTGTGTGGGATGTTGTCCCTAGACCTGGGGACAAGTCAATGGTTAGTTCCCAATGGCTTTACAAGGTAAAGCAGGCAGTTGATGGTAGTGTTGAGAAGCACAAGGCCAGGTTTGTTTCCCGAGGTTTCTCGCAGGTTGAGGGGATCGACTACGATGAGACCTTTGCTCCCGTAGCAAGGTACTCATCTATCAGATCGATGCTAGCTCTATCAGCTCAGATGGGTTGGAATATCCATCATATGGATTTGAAGACGACGTTCCTCAATGGGGAGATTGAGGAAGAGGTATACATTGAGCAGCTCGAAGGATTTGAGACCTTCGATCACGAGTCACATGCTTGCCGACTCAAGCGAGCATTGTATGGGCTGAAGCAAGCACCCCATTCTTGGTATACCATGATCGAAAACTATTTCACCGGATTAGGCTTCACCAAGAGTGAAGCAGATGCGAACCTTTATCACATCATGGTAGAAGGTAAGCCATTGATTATTGTACTTTATGTTGATGATCTAATTTTGACAGGTGATGATCAGCTGATCAAATATTGCAAGGAGGACCTTGCAAGAGAGTTTGAGATGAAGGACATGGGCATCATGCACTGCGTTCTAGGCATGGAAGTGTGGCAGAAAGATGGGGAAGTATTTGTGTCTCAAGGGAAGTATGCCAATGAGATACTCAGGCGCTTTCACATGGAGAAGTGCAAACCCATGAAGACTCCTCTAGCTGGGAACTAGAGGAAGGAGGATGCTACTTCAAGTGAGGTTGTAGCTACTACTGTTTATCGGTAGCTGGTGGGTTCACTTATGTATTTGGTGAACACATGACCTGACTTATGCTTTGCGGTGAACCAACTGAGTCAAGCTATGGTTCAGCCTACCAAGCTGTTTTGGAAGGCAGCAAAGCATGTGTTAAGATATCTAAGAGGCACTACATAGTACAAATTATGGTACAGATGGACAAAGGGAGTGAAGCTGCAAGGCTTCACAGATGCAGATTGGGCAGGTAGTCCATCAGATTGGAAGAGCACTTCTGAAGGAATCTTCAACCTTGGTTCAGCTGCAGTTTCTTGGTACAGCAAGAAACAGAGATCAGTTGCACTTAGCTCAGCAAAGGCTGAACACATGGCTGCCAGTCAGGCAGCATGCGAGGCCATTTGGATGCGGAAGATTCTAGTGGGATTGTTTGGTCAGATGATGGATCCTACAATGATGTACTGTGATAATCAGAGTTGCATAAAACTCTCTGAGAATCCAGTGTTTCATGACAGGTCCAAGCATATAAATATACGTTACCATCATCTACGGAACTGTGTGGTTAAGAGGATCATGATGTCGCAGTATGTTTCGACCGAGGAGCAAGATGTAGATATTTCGACTAAGGCATTGTCAAAATGCAAGTTCGAGTTCCACAGAGACAGGATCGGGGTTATTGATAATCCCTTTCTTGTTGAGAGGGAGTGTTGAAATGTGCAACAAGAAATGCTAAAAATAGAAAATGCTAAAAATAGCACTGCTATAAATAGCTCTGCTATAAATACTAGTTCAACCATTATGGATCTTAGCAACAATGGGTGAAAAGTGAAAGTGCTAAAAATAGCATTTCGGTATCCCTTCTTATTTTAGTTAGTCCCTGGACTAAACATAGGAAGTAAATTCGAATTTGATGTTAACAACTGTTTGTAAATTGATTAATTAATTCATCTTGAGTTAACTGGTTAAGGAATTATGAACATGAAGTCCATGTGAGGACATGCAACAATTTCTCCTTTGATTGAGGGATTTATCCATCAGTTAAAGAGATAAGAGTGAGTTGTAATTAGTTGGCTCAGTTAACTGAGTCAAGTCTAGTTAGATTAATTTAACAATTTGTTAAATTAATGAGAGTTCAGTTAGTTAATGATTGCATGCATGTAACTATTTTATTTCAGATAACTGAGTATTCACTCATGGATAACTCATGCATGTCAATTCAGTCAAAGACCCAGTTGAGATCAGATGGAGGGACAGTGTACTATTAGTTGCTAGGATATTCCTTGGTGAATATTCCTTGCATGCAAAAGGAATATTATTCCTTAAGGATTGCGCAGTTGGATCAGAGGTTATAATGAGTGTCATGAGGCCAATTCACACATGTGACATCATTGGATCCAATCAAAACTACGCAAGGAAATAGGAGGCTTGGAGGGCTTGAGGAAGATATATTCTATGTGTATTCAGATTGTGAGTTGTATTGTTTGATTGCAGAGAGAGCAAGATAGCTTGAGAGCTGATTCTTTTTGTAACTTGAACCAGATTTCCACTTGTATGATAATACAGAGTTGGGGTTTTAGGTTGGTGCTTTCCCTAGTGTTATATCTTCTGTGTTATGGTTGATTACTTCTCATTCTCAATTATATTTGTTCTTGGTTGATGATGCTCATATCTGTTTAATCTTCCGCAAAGTTTATGGTAGAAGTAGATCTAGTATTATGCTTTAGGACATTGCATATATCAGGTGACCTACAGCGAAAATTCTACAAATGGTACTTAATGGGTATGTGCTTGGTTTTGGAGTGAATGAGAGGATTTTTCGAAATACTGATGGTACTTGTATTAACACATAAAATGGAAATGGGTGGAGAACATGTGATTTGAATATCTTGCAATCTTTGCATCATCCAGAGTAGTTCTATGCAACAATATGCGATAGCCACATATTCCACTTCAGTTGTAGATAAGGTAACCGAACCTTGTTTCTTGCTAAACCAAGATACTAACCATGATCCCATATAGAATGCACCTCCACTAGTGCTTTTTCGATCATCAACATTTCCTACCCAATCTCCATCTGTATATGCATGAAGAGTACGATCTATATATTTAGGATACCATAGACCAAAGTCTTGAGTTCCTTGAAGATATTTGAATATTATTTTTACAGCTTGAAGATGTGATTCCTTTGGATTTTCTTGGAATCTTCCAACAATTCCTACTGCATGCATGATATCGGGTCTGGTACCTGTTAGATAGAGTAGACTTCCAATCATAGATCTGTATGCTGGTTGATTCACTGTAAGTGGTTCATCGTTAAAACTGAGACTACATCCTATTACCATTGGAGTACACACTGGTTTAGAATCTTCCATTCCATACTTCTTCAGAATTTGCTTGAGATATTTAGTTTGTGAAAGAAAAATACCATCTTTTGTTTGTTGTACTTGTAGACCAAGAAAAATAAGTAAGTTCACCAAGTAAGGACATTTCAAATTCTTGTTGCATAAACGAAGCAAAGCTCTGACTCATTGATTATCCATTGCTGCCAAAGATGATATCGTCAACATAAACAACAATAATTAGTAGTTTATCGTTCTCAATCTTGTTGTATAAGTTGTTGTCCACAGATCCTTTTGTGAACCCTTGTTGTTGAAGATATTTTTCAAGGCGATAATACCAAGCCCTTAGAGCTTGTTTCAACCCATAAAGAGCCTTTTTGAGCTTTCATACAAGCTTTGCCTCATTTCCTGGAATGAATCCTTCTGGTTGTTCAAAATAGACATCTTCTTCTAACTCTCCATTAAGAAATGCAGATTTTACATCCATTTTATACACTTTGAATTTTCGAAAAATTGAAAGAGAAAGAAACATTCTTATGGCTTCAAGTTTGGCAACAAGTGCAAATGTCTCTTCAAAGTCTATACCTTCTTGTTGAGAATACACTTTACATACAAGTATTGCTTTGTTTCTAATAACATCTCCATTTTCATTCAATTTATTCTTGATATCCATTTTGTTCCTATAACATTTTTATCAAGAGGTCTAGGAACTAGTTCCCAAGTATCATTCTTTTCAATTTGGTCAAGTTCTTCATTCATTTCCTTAACCCAACATTCATCTTTGCTAGATTCATTAACATTTTGTGGTTCTATGGAGGATAGTAATGCTAGATAACTAGAAGTTCCTACAAGAGTTCTTCTTGTCTGTACTCCAGACCCTTTTTCTCCTAGAATTTGAGATTCTAGATGATTATTTTGAACATACCTGGATGGAGTCTTTTCCCTGTCAGTTGTATCTTCTTCTAATGCTTCATTGATTTCTTCCTCTATATCATTTTGGTTTGATACAAGAAAGCATTCACCTGCTTCCTCATTTTCATCATCCTTTGTTTGTTCCAGATTTATGCATGCTTCATCAATTACTACATCAATGCATTCAACAATTTTCTGAAGTCTCATGTTATAACATTTGTATCCTTTACTTCTAGATGAATAACCAAGAAGAATTCCTTCGTCTGTTATGGGTTCAAACTTACCAAGTTTTTCATCAGTATTTTTGATAAAACATTTTCTTCCAAAAACTCTAAAGTTCTTTACAGTAGGAGGCTTACCATACCAAAGTTCATATGGAGTTTGATCACTATTTACCCGAATATCAGCTTTGTTGAGAATAGTCACAACAGTAAATGAAACTTCACCCTAGAAGGTGGCAAGAGTTCTAGATTCATCAATCATAACTCGAGCCATGTGTTGAAATGTTCTGCTCATTCTTTCCACTACGCCATTTTGTTGAGGAGTTCTGGCAATATAAAACTGCTTTTTTATTTGATGTTGTTCACAAAAATAAAAAAAATCATCTGATATGAATTCTCCCCCTCGATCAGATCTAAGACATTTGATTTTTTGATCCGATTCATTTTCAACTAAAGCTTTGAAGGCTTTAAACTTTTCAAATGCTTCATCTTTGTGCTTTAGTAGACCTATCCAGCACATTCTAGAGAAATCATCAATGAATAAAATAAAGTATTCTTCTCCACAAGGTGACTTTTTCCTTGTTGGTCCACACAAATCAGTATGAATGAGTTCAAGAGGATTGCTTGTGGATCCTTCTTTTTCACTGAAATGAACTCTGGTTTTCTTACCGATTTGACATGGTTTGCATATGGTATTTTCTGGGATGCTGATATCTGGAAGATCATGAACTGCCTTGAGCCTGCATGCATTTCTTATTTGAGAAAAGTTTAGATGCCCCAATCTTCTGTGCCATAACCAGTTTTCATCTGTTTTTCTTAGATAGCATTGTTTCTGTCCTCCTTTCAGTATGTATATATTGTTTGGAGTTCTTTTACCTTAGATTACGGTCTTTCCTCTATCAAGCTCACAAACCACACATCCGTTTGATCGAAACACAACTTCATTTCCTTGATCACACATTTGACTGACACTCAACAAGTTATGTTTTAAACCATCAACATACATGACATTTCCAGCTTTAACCTTTTATTTCAAATAAACAAAACCTTCACCTCTAATGACAATCGGTGTATCATTTCCAAAGGAGACATTCTTTTCCTTTTCTACAACATTATATGAATGAAGTTTCTCTTTATCACTTGTCATGTGTTTAGAGCATCTGTTGTCCATGTACCATTGATTTTCGTGTCCTTATGCAAATAGAGCTATGCTACATCTTTCTAATTGAAATTCCTTCTTTCTCCATACCCTAGAATTTGTTGATGTTTTATCCTTTTGGAGCATTGGCCAAAATCTGCTCCTACATTTACATTCTTCATGACCAAAGTTATTACAAAATGAACATTTAATTTCATCTTCAAGAGGAGAAAAGTTTTTATAAGAACTTTTCTTGATTCCTGTTATGCTCCTTTGGTTTCGTGTTTCTCTAGTCATGATAGTTTTGTAAGCAACACATTAAGCAGCCTTATGCCCAAAGTTATGGCATGAAAAACATTGTCCATTAAATAATTTTTTCTGATCATGGAATCTTTTGGTATTGTTTACCTTTTGGTTGATGCTTCTATTGATGTTCATCCTTGGAGTAAATTGAGCATGATTTACCTGATGAGTACTTTTAGGCTTTTGCTGATGATTGACATATTGTTCACTGGTCTTTTCTACATCAAGATAGCTTCTGGTGGAGGCTAATGGATTTTGTGATTTGGATGATTCTTCAGTATATCCAAGACCTGTCTTTATAAGAGGAGAACGATGAACCTTGATGATTTCATTTAAAGTTTCTGATCCTTTAGCAAATCTAAGATCTAAGATTAAGAGATTTTGTCTTCTCAAGATCTTTTCTTAGACCCACAACTTCACATTCTAGTTTTTCATTGTGATTTTCTCTTTCAGTGAGCTAATGTGTCAACGTGTCTATGATCATATTCTTTTCTTCTAGACAGATTTTGAGTTTAGTGATTTCTTCAAGAAAGTCTTCCTCTTCTTAGGCATCCAAAAAATCATCATTGTCATAAGCCATGAGTAGTTTATAATCTTGTTCAGTTTCATCTTCATCACTATTAGATAGCCCATCACTATCTTCATGAGTATAGTAACTTCTTTTATTAACAACCTGTTTTCTATAGCCTTTTGTAGATTCCTTTCCTCTTTCATGATTATATTTATGAGGACATTTTGCAGCATAATGGCCAAATCTACCACAAGAAAAGCGTTTGAATGGTAGCTTACCTATGAATCTTTCGGAGCCCTGTTGAAGCTTCTTGACAAAGTTTACCTCATATTCTTCTTCTGAAATATATCTTGATTCATTGTGCTCTTACTTTTATTTTCCTTTAGCTAAAGATTTGAAAGCGACTTCTCTCATATCTGATGGACCTCCTTTCCTCATTTCAAAGGCAGTTAGAATTCCATGAAGTTGAACCACAGTAATAGATTGAAGATCCTGCTTTTCTTCTATGGCAGATACTTTTGACTCAAATTTAGAAGACAAGGATCTCAAAATTTTCTCTACTAAAGTAGCCTCCTTTATCTCTTCACCTATATTCTTCATACAATTAACAATCTCAACTACACGCAAAAAGTAACTAGCAATAATTTCATCACTATGCATCTTAAGAGTTTCATACTGAATTCTGAGATATGGAGCTTAACATGTTTTACCTGGGAGTCTCCTTCGCAACTCTGAAGGATTTTTTCCCATATCTCTTTGGTTGTCTTGAGTTGCATGACTTTGACGAATTTTGATTCTAACAGACTTACCAATAAAGTATTGACTACTTTGGCATTCATTTCGTATAACTTCTTACCTACTGTATCTGTAGGTATTTCTACTGGAAATTGGTATCCTTCTTCCACAATTTCCCAAACACCAGCTCCAAGCGACTGAATATAGGCTCTAGTTCTTATTTTCCAATATGCCAAGTTGTTCCCATCGAAGATTGGTGGTTTGATAGAACCCATGCCTTTGTGATTGTTCATCTTGAAAGATCTCCCTTCAAGCAATCAAGATTCTTCTAAAGGACCTGCTCTGATACCAATTTTTGGAAATAATACTAAGAGGGGGGGGAGGGGTGAATCAGTATTACAATTCAATAATCTTTCATTTCCCAATAAGATTTATATACGTTATTTCAGTGAATTGAACTTGCGTGTGCATGCTACTGTGATTAAAGAAACCAGCGTATACCCAGAGAACTTATGATTTAGTTAATTTATCATGTGTTGATCTTTAATCAGTGCATCAGTATCTTATTATACAGTAAATATGTGTAGTAATAACATAATAAACAATCACACATAAGCAACACACATGAACACCAAGATTTAAGGTGGAAACCCAATGCGGGAGAAAAACCACCTGCTGCTATCATCTATGTCTTCTTAATATAAATAAAATCGGTTTAAAATCTTGTACTAGTGCAGATTCATACCAGTACGCAAGCACCCACCTACAAAAGGCTACAACCTTCTCTCATTTTCCAGCTTCTACTGAAAGTGAGCTACAACCCCCTAGCTCTCGTACTAGCTTATGTGTTTACTAGTACATAGGAGTTGGCCTACAGAAGGCTATGACCTTCTCTCTTCCTCCAGGGACCACGTTTCATTAATTTTCAGACTGGATGCTCCTGGTACACAACAACACAATATGAAGGCCTTGTTTCATCAAATTTTCCCATTGGATGCATCAAAAACTTTGAGGCTCAAACTCTATAATAATAATTGCATCAACTAACAACCAGTCAATCTGAATATTCAGATCACTGTCACCAGAAGACTATGCTGATTCCAGAAACCTCCATCATCATCCAAAATCAGCTGCAACCTCAAAAATCATACATCATAATGTATACACTACTTTAATGAACCCAACCTACATGTATACGCTATTGCCTGTAACAAAACCTTCGTATACCTCCAAACTATTGAATCATACAAACTTCTTAATCAAATATGTACCAACTAGTAATATTCTGAACATCTACTATCAATTTACATAGATCCAGACAGTCAGTAGCAATGATAGCCCTTCTCACTTAATCAATCAGATACAAAATCCTTATGCATTCAGTTTTACTTTCAGATCTAAGAAGACTTCATTGACAAACAACAGTAAAACAGTTGCACTGATCAAATAGATCTATCATTTCTAAATAAAAGACTTTTCTTTTGCATACGCTACTTGGAAGAGTCGAATCTACATGTATATGTGCCTTTACCAAGGCAAACCAACGTATAGATCTGCAAATATTAACTTACAACTTTACTGCTATTCCAGACTTCAGACATACCCAAATCATGACATTTAAAGAATAAAACATGCGTAAGTAGTCAGATCTAGCCCAACCAATATCAGATCATAAAATGATAAGTCATTTCAGGTTTCATTATCCTGATCCAAGATTGTATCCAAGGTGTACACAATATTTTAGATCATATCATAATCATAACCCATGCAACATAAAATATACTTCAGATAGAATTATTCTGAGAAACCCTTTCACTTACCCACTTGGTCCTTTGATCTTCTCCTCCTTATATAGTTTTTGGACTTCCTCAATACCTCGGACCAAAATAATACTTAGAGCCTGTGGTATTCTTGGACGGGATCAAATAACCATTACTCACTAAATATTGTGGGCTAATACCATGGTATTGACCCTTGGTATTATTTAATCCTAAATTTCCTTTATTTTCCAACCCATACACACTTTTCCTCTTGAAAGTGTGTGCATACGTATACGCCATTTTTCTTCTGCAAACCAATGTGTATACACTACTTGGATAAGGTGAACCTACATATACAGCTTAAACTGACTTAAAACATCCTTTTTCTTCAACTTCTTGATTCTGATTTGTATTCCTTTGTTCCAACTTCCTATTCTTCTGTACCATTGACCTGTTACCTCTGAATTGACCTGTTACACTATGAGTTGCCTTTTGTCAAATCGAAGCTGACCTATGAGTGAGTTTCCATTAAGGACAACTGTTGGGCATGGAATCCCCCCATCATGTTTTGGGGCTCAAAGCCCAAGTTTTGAGTATTATTGTTGTAAAGACTCCGCGAATTGCGGGCGCGGAGCGCAAATTGTTTGTTAGAGCCATAGGGTTATCCGCCCTAAGTTTCGAATGTAGTGTCGGCCTACCCATGGTCCGCGGACCATGGGATTCTATAAATAGAGCAAGGCTCTAAGTTGTAAATATAACTAAGGATAGAAAGAAAAACAAATGGAGTCTAGAAGATAGAAAGCATAGAGCAAAAGTCTAAGTGCTTCGGGTCGTAGTAGTAGGAAGAGGCTCTACAGCTGAGTGCACGGACCCCTGCAACTGAGTGCATAGGGCGGAGTCGAGTCTGTAACCAGGAAAGAAGAATAACAAAGAGAAGTTTGATTCTAAATCTTGTGTATCTATTTTGAGTTATTATATGGTTGATATCTTTTGCAATTATACTATTTTCTTTATCGCGTGCACTGATATGAACGGTGAACACTTAAGTATAACTAAACACATGTAGATAAGCTAAGTGAACAACTAACATCGGGTTAATAATAACGGATTGGGTACTTACATGGATTGAACCCTGAGTAAGGTTACACGAAGGAAACAACACAGGCTGCGAGGTACTGATAGGTGCGCGTAACGACGTGAGTGCAGGGTCAAACCGCGGACTATAGAAATTTTGAATAATAAACACTTATTCACAGAGATTATCCCAATTATACACTATTGTGGAATACATGCATAATACATAACCTCCTCTATGTTGATCATCAATTTAGCAGCATTAAAAACAATGAAACATCAATCGCATGCGCACATTAACACAGTATGTAACCCGGGGAAAGCATACAGTTGAAAACCCCACACTATCTGTATATTATAATGATTGAGAACATGTAACAATACATAGTACAATACTCCTCACAAGTACTCAATACTATCTCCACCTGTTACACACAAAGTAGCTCAGATCTGATGCCTCAAATCACCTCCACTGTTTGCCTGCCTCCACTGCACAATCCTACATGAGAATAATGATGAATGGCTGAAGCAAACTAGTATTATCTTGGCTGAACCACACAATCCTCATTGGCAATACTCAATCCCATTGATTGTTCAAATCTCATGCACAACTATAGTCACAACTGACAGTTGTCTTGCCCTTTCACTCACCTCTAACACTTGTCTCCACTGAACTGTCCATGCACTGAGTTAACTGATGTATTCTTTAGTTGCTTTATGAGTTAATAATTAGCGAATTAATTAATAATTAACTCACACAACTCATCACTAGTGTATTCTTTAGTTAGACTAAAATACAACTAGTTCAACCAAGTCAAACTGAACACAACTCCATCAACTCCTCAATCAACTCCAAAAAACTCAACCACTTGAGTTCTAACTGAATTCCTTCATGCAATAGCTCAAGTAACCCATAAGAAACATGTATTTCCTTCTGGCAGCTACATGTGCCACATCCATAGCTCGAACTGAAGTGCTCCAAGAGGATAAGATAATGTTTATAGTCCAAATATTATTAAGAGCTAATAATATTCGACTGTTCTATTTTTAGCCTGACAGTCTAAAAATAGACTCCGCCCATATGTCTAAAAATAGAAGTCCATCTATTTTTACCAACATGACCAATCATCCACAAATAGCATCTTGCAACTCATAGACCATGATCCATATGTCTAAAAATAGACATAGTCTAAAAATAGACTTTGCACCAAAAAATAGCCTGCAGGACCACTTAGTGAAGGCGACTTCTTTTCACTAAGCTCCATCATCTTGTTGCATTTTCAACACTCCCTCTCAACAAGATATGGATTATTAGCAACCCCTATCCTGTAACTCTGGAATGTTCTGCATGCAACACATCTGCCCGGTCCACTTGCTCCAACAACACTTGGAACAAAAACACTCCCAACTGACCACTTTGTTGGGCTAGGAACATACTCTGATGTTGAAGCTCTACCTGCTACTGACAAGTGCTCCCTCTCTGACATCTGTGCTACTGCAACATCTCCATGCATCTCGCACCATTGCACACTTCTCTGTGCCACCTAGCACTGTGCAAAACACTTGTGCCTCTCGCATTGCTGCAGCCTACTAGCTATGCACTGTCCTGGGATTCCTTGCACTCTCGCTCTCTCTGCCGCTCCATCCGCATCTGTCTCTACCAAATCAGTCAGTTCCTGCTACTCCACATCGGGGCTCCCGTAGCAAGGTCTCATCCAAGAGGTTGGGTACCTCAAGGATCCTGCCCCTCCTCCTTGGGACGATCACTCTATATCGCCCCACCTCCTACCTGGAGGTATGGCTGCATGTGATCCCTCAGCCCACCTGGCTCGAAGTTTCCCCCTACTGGAGGTCTCTACATGAGTATATGTCTCTACTCGATCTCCTCTCAGCTTCCCTTGTTGTGGCTGCTCCACAACCTCCTGAAGTTGTTGCACCAATCGTGGCTCCTCCACAATTGTCTGAGACTTCTTCTGGCTCTGCATGTTGAGAGGTAATATACGCTCCCTCTCAACCACCAAGTCTCCATCAGTTGCCTCGCTGCTCAAGGCTTTGCATGCATCTTGAACCTCAAGAGCATACAGGTTCTTGACCTGTGAACCAATCTGCTTCACCTGTCTAGTGATGATGTGTCTAAGGAAAACCTTTCCCTTACTAAAGACTACATCATAGCCTCTGTCTTCCAGCATTGCAATCGACACCAAGTTTCTCTTCAGTCCTGGTACATACTTGACATCGGTCAAGGTAAGGCGAGCTCCATGCTCCCTTTGAAAAATAATCGTGCCTACACCTGAGACACTATACTTCTCATCATTACCCATCGCTATGAGTATCTGGAGATCTTTCTCCTCCAAAGTACTGAACAAATTCTTGTCACCGGTCATGTGGAAAGAAGCCCACTGTCAAGAAACCAACCACTTTCCACCATGGATGAAACCATGCATGCGAAGAGTGTGAAATCCAACTCAAACTGTGAAGCAAGTGCCTCACCTTCAAATCCTTCCCCGGATCCCTTCCTGGATTTCTTCTTTGGGTAGAGTCTATTTTTAGACTGTTAGGATAAAAATAGAACAGTTGAATATTATTAGCTCTTAATAATATTTGGACTATAAACATTATCTTATCCTCTTGGAGCACTTAACTTCGAGCTATGGATGTGGCACATGCAACTGCCAGAAGGAAATGCATGTTTCTTATGGGTTACTTGAGCTATTGCATGAAGGACTTTCGTTAGAACTCAAGTGGTTGAGTTTTGTGGAGTTGATTGAGGAGTTGATGGAGTTGTGTTCAGTTTGACTTGGTTGAACTAGTTGTATTTTAGTCTAACTAAAGAATACACTAGTGATGAGTTGTGTGAATTAATTATTTGTTGAAAATCCAACAAGATGATGGATCTTAGTGGAAAGGAGTCACCCTCACTAAGTGGGCCCGCAGGCTATTTTTGGCGCAAAGTCTATTTTTAGACTATGTCTATTTTTAGACATATGGATAATGGTCTATGAGTTGCAAGATGTTGTTTATGGATGATTGGTCAAGTTGGGAAAAATAGATGGACTTCTATTTTTGGTTCACAGCGAAGTGATCAGAGTCTATTTTTAGACTGCGAGGCTAAAAATAGAAACAGTCAAATAATATTAGCCCTTAGTAATATTTGGACTCTAAACATTATCTTATCCTCTTGGAGCACTTCAGTTCGAGCTACGGATGTGGCACATGCAGCTGACATAAGGAATCACGTGGTTTCTTATGTGTTAGTTGAGCTATTGCATGGAGGACTTCAGCTAGAACTCATGCATGTGAGTTCTCTGGAGTTGGATGTGGAGTTGATGGAGTTGTGTTCAGTTTGACTTAGTTGAACTGGTTGTATTTAGTCTAACTAAAGAATACACTAGTGATGAGTGATGTGAATTAATTATTAATTAATTCACTAATTATTAACTCATAAAGAAACTAAAGAATACCTCACTTAAATCAGTGCATGGACAGTTCAACAGAGACAGGTGTTAGAGGTAAGTGAAAGGGTGAGTTGTGACTATCAGTTGTGCATGAGATTATGCACATGCATGGATTGAGTTCTGCCAATGAGGATTGTGCAGTGTGGGCCAATATCAAGGCAATTGTAGCTTGTTCTCACGGTATTTTCACTTGGCATTGTGCAGTGGAGGCAGGCAAAGCAGCGAAGGAGATTTGAACCTGTGACTTGTTCGGATCTGAGCTAGTTTTGTGTGTAACAGGTGGAGATAGTGCTGGATACTTGTGAGGAGTATTGTACTATGTATTGTTACATGTTCTCAATCATTATAATATACAGATAGTGTGGGGTTTTCAGCCGTATGCTTTCCCCAGGTTACATACTGTGTTAATGTGCACATGCGATTGATGTTTCATTATTTTTAATGTTGCTAAATTGATGATCAATGTAGAGGAGGTTATGTGTTGTGCATGTATTCCGCAATAGTGTATAATCGGGATAATCTCCGTGAATAAGTGTCATATTATTCAAAATTTCTACATGGTATCAGAGTTGGTTGATTTGTAGAAAAAGTTCTATAGGATATCAAAGTGGGATTGATCATCAGATCTATTACTCAGAAAGTGTTTACATTTCATTTCTTCAGGCAGAGTCTGTAATCGGGCCAGGTAGCTTTTGGATTCATCCTTTGTTTGGAAGGTGAGATATCCGGTGAATGCCCATACAATCAATATCTGTACAAGAAATTCTTTGTTCTCACGAATTTTAGATCAGAAGAGGTTGAGTTTTGAGCCAGTGGAATGGCGCTCAACGATAAACTTAGAAACATCAAAGCTCAGAATGGAGATGCCACAGATTGTCCGCAGAAGAAGAAAAATAAGCAAGCTGTTGGATCTGCAACGGGAGAGGCCTTAGCCTTGTAGTTTGAGCTGTATTTTTCACTGGTCGCATGCTTGGTATCAAGTGTGATGGGATCGGTATGGTTCTTGGATAGTGGTGCATCTTCTCACATGATAGGAGATCGAGATTTGTTTTCTGATCTAGATGAGAAAGATCTTGGAGTGCACATCGAGATGAGCGATGATGGTAGATACAGTGCGACTGGCATCGGTACCATTTCCTTTGAGAGGGAGTCTGGTAAACCCTTCAGATTGAATGAAGTGATTCATGTTCCAGGATTGAAGAAGAATCTTATCTCTGTGGTGATGTTAGAAGACAAGGGATATGATGTTGTCTTCAGCAAGGGAAAGGCTTTCCTGTGCAGCAAGACAACTAGAGAAACTCGAAAGATAGGGGTTCGAGTCAGGAACCTTTATCAGTTGCATGTATATGCATGCAAAGCCTTGAGCAGCGAGGCAACTGATGGAGACTTGGTGGTTGAGAGGGAGGGTATATTACCTCTCAACATGCAGAGCCAGAAGAAGTCTCAGACGATTGTGGAGGAGCCACGATTGGTGCAACAGCTTCAGGAGGTTGTGGAGCAGCCACAATAAGGGAAGCTGAGAGGAGATCGAGTAGAGACATCTACTCTTGCAGAGACCTCCAGTAGGGGGAAACTTTGAGCCAGGTGGGCTGAGGGATCGCATGCAGCCATACCTCCAGGTAGGAGGTGGGGTGATGTGGATTGATCGTCCCAAGGAGGAGGGGCAGGATCCTTGAGGTACCCAACCTCTTAGATGAGACCTTGCTATGGGAGCCCTGATGTGGAGTAGCAGGATCTAATTGATTGGGTAGAGACAGATGCGGATGGAGCAGTAGAGAGAGCGACAGTGCAGGGAATCCCAGGACAGCGCATAGCTAGCAGGTTGCAGCAATGCGAGAGGCACAAGTGTTTTTCACATTGCTAGGTGGCATAGAGAGGTGTGCAATGGTGCGAGATGCATGGAGATGTTGCAGTAGCGCAGATGTTAGAGAGGGAGCAATTTTCAGCAGCAGGTAGAGCTTCAGCATCAGAGTATGTTCCTAGCCCAACAGAGTGGTCAGTTGGGAGTGTTTTTGTTCCAAGTGCTGTTGGAGCAAGAGGACCAGGCAAATGTGTTGCATGCAGAACATTCCAGAGTTACAGGATAGGGTTGCTGATAATCCATATCTTGTTGAGAGGGAGTGTTGAAAATGCAACAAGATGATGGATCTTAGTGGAAAGGAGTCGCCTTCACTAAGTGGGCCCGCAGGCTATTTTTGGCGCAAAGTCTATTTTTAGACTATGTCTATTTTTAGACATATGGATCATGGTCTATGAGTTGTAGAATGCTATTTATGGATGATTGGTCAAGTTGGGAAAAATAGATGGACTTCTATTTTTGGTTCACATCAGAGTGATCAGAGTCTATTTTTAGACTGCTAGGCTAAAAATAGAAACAGTCAAATATTATTAGCCCTTAGTAATATTTGGACTCTAAACATTATCTTATCCTCTTGGAGCACTTCAGTTTGAGCTACGTATGTGGCACATGCAGCTGACAGAAGGAATCACATGGTTTCTTATTTGTTAGTTGAGCTATTGCATGGAGGACTTCAGTTAGAACTCATGCATGTGAGTTCTGTGGAGTTGGATGTGGAGTTGATGGAGTTGTGTTCAGTTTGACTTAGATGAACTAGTTGTATTTAGTCTAACTAAAGAATACACTAGTGATGAGTGATGTGAATTAATTATTAATTAATTCAGTAATTATTGACTCATAAAGAAACTAAAGAATACATCAGTTAACTTAGTGCATGGACAGTTCAACAGAGACAGGTGTTAGAGGTAAGTGAAAGGGTGAGTTGTGACTATCAGTTGTGCATGAGATTATGCACATGCATGGATTGAGTTATGCAATGAGGATTGTGCAGTGTGGGCAAATATCAAGGCAATTGTAGCTTGTGCTCATGGGATTTTCACTTGGCATTGTGCAATGGAGGCAGGCAAAGCAGCGAAGGAGATTTGAACCTGTGACTTGTTCGGATCTGAGCTAGTTTTGTGTGTAACAGGTGGAGATAGTGCTGGATACTTGTGAGGAGTATTGTACTATGTATTGTTACATGTTCTCAATCATTATAATATATAGATAGTGTGGGGTTTTCAGTTGTATGCTTTCCCCAGGTAACATACTGTGTTAATGTGCACATGCTATTGATGTTTCATTGTTTTTAATGCTGCTAAATTGATGATCAACATAGAGGAGGTTATGTATTGTGCATGTATTCCACAATAGTGTATAATCGGGATAATCTCTGTGAATAAGTGTCATATTATTCAAAATTTCTACATGGTATCAGAGCTAGTTGATTTGTAGAAAAAGTTCTACATGGTATCAAAGCTCTACACCCGTAGCTTGAACTGAAGTGCTCCAAGAGGATAAGATAATGTTTATAGTCCAAATATTATTAAGAGCTAATAATATTCAACTGTTCTATTTTTAGCCTGACAGTCTAAAAATAGACTCCGCCCATATGTCTAAAAGTATAAGTCCATCTATTTTTACCAACATGACCAATCATCCACAAATAGTATCCTACAACTCATAGACCATGATCCATATGTCTAAAAATAGACATAGTCTAAAAATAGACGTTGCGCCAAAAAATAGCCTGTGGGACCACTTAGTGAAGGTGACTTCTTTTCACTAAGCTCCATCATCTTGTTGCATTTTCAACACGGACCACCGAAAAATCATCATACATCTCTAGGGTGCGAAAACCTAGTTCTAGAACCCTCCCATGCTACTTCGGGTGAGACCTCAGTCTACGCTTCGCGGACTGTTGCCGAAAGGGCCAGTAGTACCGGGATTTGCTTGGCTAAATCACCTCTGAACCTGGGTCTGGCCCCAACAAGCCAACAAATGGTTCCATTGCCGGGGCTGGGATCTATGTAAGGGATGTCTGATGTCGTGTCACTGGAATCCAACCAAGAAAGAAATTGAAGGGTGGTTGGGCAAGAAGATTCACGAGTTCACGGCATAGGAAAACAGGAATTCATGAGTATCTAAGGAATAGTGGCTGGAGCGCTACTTATATACGGAAATCCACAAAATTTGCTTTGCATCCTTTCCTTCTAAGATGTATGAGTGGATCGCGAAGCTAGCAGACAGTCAAGGAAGGTGTAGGCTCGACAAACCAATTGTGTGGAGATCAAAACTAGTGCATAGACAAGAGGCATCAGTAGATAAGATCACGCGAGCTATGGACCATTACTCGATTAGATTATAGGAGGATTTGTCACTAAGTTCATGGTAGATATGACTGTCAGCTACAGTGAGGCAGAACAATGCTTCCTCAAAGGGTCGCGAGGTAAGTATATTAAATCTTTGAATACCTGGATTAAGATGTTATTGTGTGAAAAGAAGGTTATGCGAATAAATTAATGTTTGGGACTACATGAAGTGGGAAGATATATAGAAACGGAAGTAGTGAAAAGTTAGAAACTAGTCCCTTAATTTAACCCTCGCGGGAAAGCGAGGAAGAGCTCGCCAAAGTTTCTCTGAGAAGCGTGGTCAGTCTGATAAGGTAGCGAATTCCATGCTTACCACCTCCACCTACACCTCCACCCATCTCAACCTCTTCACATTCATCTCCACCCACCCCACCTCTGCCACCACCACAGTTTAGTATGGCGAGTGCGATCAAATTGCTGGTATTCAGAGGAGTAGGGAATGAAGATCCGGACCAATTCTGGTTCATGGTAAGGGCGGTATGGGAAGCACAAGGAGTCATGGATGACAATATAAAGAAGGCTACATTGGTAAGCGCGTTGCAGGATCGCGCATTAACATGGTACATTAAGCATTCTAATGACCATCCAAATGTAGGATCATAGAAATCTAGGCCACACTGAACAGGGAATTTAGCAGGCCAAAGTCAGAGACACAATCAATTATCGGGTTTAAGGAGATCGCAATTCTCCCAGGCAAGACCCCCTGGGATCTGGACCAGAGGCTAAAGAGTATGATTCGCGAAGCCAACATGACTTTGACAGATGGACAACACCACACCTAGTTTGTAGCGTCATTAACACCACATTTAAGGACGGTGTTGTCACAACAAAAGCTTTCCACCCAGGCCGAAGCCTTGGAGATGGCAATAAGATTGCATGAGATCCCTATACAAGATCCTGGTCTGGGAGTCCAACAAATCCACACGCAACTGCAAAATCTGTGTCTGGAAATGCAGAGTTTGAAACAGAACAGGACACCTCGGCTAGAGGTGTGTGAGGAGGTATGGTGCATAAAATGCGAAGGCCAGGGGCATGACAAAGACCACTGTCCAGTATTCACAAATTACTTGGCAGGAGGAGGGCCAATGTCGTTAAGACCTGAGACACAAGCAGGACCAAGCACAGCATGTGCACTATGGTGCGCGATCTATCAGATGGGGGGAAACACACTACAGAAAATTGTCATCTATTGCAGAAGTATACGCAGATGTCCCAACAATTGTTTTGTAATTTCTGCAGGTCAGTAGGCCATAATGAATGCACCTGTAGAAGCTACGAACTAATGATGAATCAAAATCCTTCCTACAGGGTACAGACTAAAACGTGAGCCCTCGCCCCAAATGCAGGAATGACACGCGCTGGATTTCAGGGGCACGGACTAGGTCGGGGAGGAATGGGACTAGGAAGGGGTCGTGGACAGCTAATTTGTTACAATTACGAGGGCCAGGACACTATGCCCGCGATTGTACAAATCCAACGAGGATATCATGTTTGTATTGTACTCAGTTTGATCATGAGGAAGAAGACTGCCCAATATTGATAGCGAGGCTGCGTGAAAAAGGGGTACTCCAGCCTCCTCCGACTCAGAATTTCCAAATGATGAGGTCTGAGTCGTGTGAAGAAGACCTGAATGTAAACATAGTGCTCAGAAGCAGTATCACCACTGGAGATGATAAAGGGAAGCATCCATAAGAAAGTGTGTTCGCAAGGCTCCTGCAAAGGAACCTGAATTTTATTTAGAACACGTGAAGGAGACATTCATGGAAGCTAAGAAGAGTTTCACGGAGGCCTCCACTTCAGGTAGTAAGGATCAAGTAGAACCACGGATGGATCCTTCAATGCTCACTACCTTTCTAGAGACATGCATGAAACTGTTATGCAACAGCAAGGCAGTAAAAGGACTACAGGAACTTATCACTAGGTGCACGGGTTCATGAGAACCGCGTGTGGTCCAGAAACTTGGAAAGCATGCATTGCGCACAGGAAGGGTAATGCAGTTGACTGCGCAAATCGACGAATATGAAATTGATCAGGTAATCCTGGATCTTGGGTCGGATGCGAATGTACTACCGAAACAAACATGGGATGCATGGGTAGACCCACACTACAATGGTCTCTTATTCAATTGTGAATGGCGAACCAGCAGAAGATCCTCCCCATGGGGAGATTGCAAGGGGTAACGGTGGATATTGAAGGTGCGAGCGCGTTGGCGGGTTTCGAAGTGATAGAGATTGTCAACGACAACAATCCCTATCCCACGCTACTAGGAACACACTGAGCCACCGATATGAACAGAGTCATAAATCTGAAGAAGTGCAAAATGATTTTTTGAAAAAAAATGTCATTACGCATAGTAGTACCACTAGATCCAGTCGAAGGAGCATGATACACTGAACCGGTGCTTGACAATGATAGTGATGATGACCTCGATTGTATCTACAAGATAACCACATGAGAATAGGACTGGGTGAACCCCACTGCAGATGGTAGGATTTCACGGGAGCCCGAAAGCACCTGCACTTCGGATTCAAACGAAGAGATAGAGCGATGGCAGAATCAGCTGCACAAAGTAACCATGCTTAATTGCAACATGATGGTTAGATCACTACACTACGTGACAATAGAGGTAAGGGGTCTGCCTAGGTATGACAGGTTGACAGCGATGGATGAATTCCTAGACAAATTTGAAAGTGCATTGCTAGAACAGTAGTGGTTCGATGCTCTGAAATGGGCACTGCATGCGATGCCTGCAAGGTGGTGGGGTACACATCAAGGAAGTTTTGAGGACTGGCGTGGATGCAAGAGGATAATGTGCCTACTATTTGGAAAACCCCAGCTAGGGATGAGAGTCGGTTACAAGGGGAAAAGCAACTTGCACGCCCACGTTTCTCAATGGGTATAGACATGGGACATGCAGCCCGCACAAGCGCACACCACTCCTAGAATAGAGAATCAGAACAAAATGCAACAGAAGGAAAGGTGAAGCGCGCCAAGGATTATCCACGGAAAAGTATTCGACAGGGTGTTGTTGTGCTGTACAACAACCCCGCCATCTCATAAAATTTTACTTTCAAAACTATAATATGAAATGGGTCCCTTTTAGATTAAATTGGTATCAACTTATCATTCCTCAAAAGGTCCGAAAAGAAAAAAACATTATAAACCTTTTGAGACAATATATAATCGGTCCTATAATAAAAAATGAATAATTCTTTATTATTGCGATAAAGTGATGCAATATCGCATATCGCAATAACAAAGGATGCATAACAAAAGACCCATTGGTTTTCTCCGATGCGACAAGCACGAATAACTATCGGATATCGGGAAGGTAAGCAATCGTAACAAAAGGCTTCTCTCTTTGCTCCGATGCGATATCACTATCGACAATCGGGGAATGTAACATGCATGCAACTAAAAGCTCTCTTCTAAAAAGATCCCGATACAAATTAGCGATATCGCTATCGACGATCAGGGATTCCGTAATGACACCAATATAGCTACTTAAACATTCCTCCGATCCTCGATTGCAATAAAGCTAAGCGCGACTTTCAAAAAGGATTGATAAGACTTGGGTATATTGTGTTGAATTATTATTAAAAGCATTTCTCTTCCCAATAGTGATTCACTTGCGCCCAACCGTCAAAACATCAAAGCCACGCTTAAATGAATTATTCGGCCAATAAACGATATGATGAGCATTTAAATGATTGACAGGTTTAAACGGCCAATTAATGGAGCAGTTATGCCAAAATCTCTTCAGAGATTGTATCCGCGGCAGTCTTATGTTAATCCTCCATTATTCATTGATTGATATAACTCTTTCATACTTGGTTTGCACCACCTATTCTCCACATTACGTTCATTTTATCTCCTGTGCAGAGCTCCTCTGAAGCAGTGAATTTAGGCCAAATGGGGAAGAAGTCTAAGAAATCTGGAACAGCTTCAGCTTCCGCAGTAACAGGACAACACACTGCCGATCCAGGACCAAGTAAAAAAGGATTAATCTTAGACACCACATGTCTTGGTCTTGGTAATACTACTTGGCAGAGCATCTATAATCTGGTTGAGGCCAAAGAGCCTCAGGAAACATCAGTACAAGCTACAGCAGACCCGAACCGGAAGTCCGAGGCAACTCTAAAGGATTTGGCCGATTCTTACCTACACCGGATAGCGGCTCGAGAGCAAATTCTTCCATACACAGATGTGGTAAGATGGGCAGTTGAGGAAATTCCAATTACAAACAGAACATTTTTCACTATCGACGGGAGAGTATTCAGTTCATTTCAGCCCGATGATTTGAGACAAATGTACCATTTGCCCAAACCAGAGAAGAAGTATAACAAAGCATTTCTGGAGAAGTTCAGAGATGAAAATGAAATTGAATCAGCACCTATATGGGAATGGAGGCAAAACCCAGTGAAACACAAGCATGAGTCCTCGGGTAAGTACTCTGTCGATTCCTTGTGTTCTCCTTATTGTTATGCTGGAGCGATGATGTGTAGGATTTGGGGGTTGCATGATTCCGCAAAATTCTCCATAGAGATGGTACCTTTAATGGAAGCAGCATGCAATAACGAAATAATGGATTGGGGGAATATATTATCTGATAAGTTAGCAACAGCTATTCTTGAGTTCAGAAACAAATCCCGCGTTACTGAAAGGTTCATTCCTCCATTTTAATTTAGTTCCTACATCTTAGATACTCTCTGTTTTAACTCCGAATTTCCTGTGCTGGGATGGAGATGGACTCCACAGGACCCCATGCCCATTCATATCTATCACCAGAAGTTGTGGAAAGCCCATTATAAACACCACCTATATCAAGTTTGCAATGGATTTATGTTACCCATTTACTATGCAATTTTTGACAAACCTGCTCCTAAGATTTCCTCACAAGCAGAGATTGACTTGACGGCCTTAGGAACCTGGTTCGGAGAAGAAAAAATTACATATGTAAGAGTTTTTGGCAGTCATTCCAGGCCTCATGTCCTCCCCTTGTATATACCCGACAAACTATTATCTCGAGAGATAGCATATCAGCTTACATCCGCAGGAGTTACAAAAACTCTGAGGAATTCAAAGAAGCAAGTTTGGCCTCCTTTTCCTCTAAGGTGTGGCGTTTACACTCTGCATGACTACAAGCATGCAAAGAAAGAAGAAGAAAAGATAAATACACTGAATCTCGCCACTCTTCCTAACAGACGATTTGATCCAAACAAAGTCGACTATAATGTACTAGAACAAGCAAAACTCACTAAATTTGAACGTAAAAAAGATGAGTTTGATGACCTATTCTCCTTGGTCGAGTCATTATTTCAGGTTCAAACGCTAGCTAAAATGAGATATCACGATGATGGGTTAGTCGAATTTAACAAACTTAGAGAGCAAAGGTTGCAAACTTTGCCTCTAGATTTGTTAGCCACTGCCCCGATGACACAGTCAAGCAAGCCTGAACGGCGACTTAGCAATGGACCTCCTGCTACATCAGAAATTTTTGAAGAAGTCCAAAGAAGAGAGCAGGAGGAACTCCAGAGGAAAGAGTAGGAGGAACTCCAGAAGAAAGAACAAGAGGAAGCACAGAGGAAAGAACAAGAGAGAATATGTGAAGAGGAACAGAAAAGGCAGCAGGAGCAGAGCAGCAAGGATGTTGACCCAAGGTTGCTCCAGGAATGGTAGCAATTCGATTCAATCATAAGCAATCTAGAAAGCTCAAGAGAAGCCGATACATCCAAAGCGGCTGATACATAGGATACAGCATCAAAAGAGGTTCCAAGCGAAGGAACCAACGGTCTACCCCTTACTACAGACTTAGAGATAATTCCCAAAGATCCTTCGGATCAAATCATTTTGCAAGTGGAGGATATACCTCCATTGGATGTCTTTTACAGCCCAAAGCATAGGGCCATAGTGAAGCGACAGCGGAAAAGAAGAAGGATTGATCAACCTTCCCTGTTCCCTGAACAAACAGTGACAGCCAACATAGTTTGGAAGGAGGAGTTAGATCCTTCTGATGGCTTAACAAAGTTGTCCCAATATGTTGGAGCCTATTCGATGGCCACCATGGACAAGGCATCGGAAGTGAGTAACTTTTTAAAAGAAAAAGACCAGGAAATCACTTCGTTACAAGCACAACTATCGGAGGCACAACAGAAAGTAGAACAATTAGAACAGCAATTGTCCACGTAGCAACAGTTAAATAATCAATTGAACAAGCAGTTGCATGAAGAGAAACAGAGGGTAGATTCGAGTGAGATTCAAAAGCAGAATGAACTATCAGAGGCATTAGCAAAACTGAAGACAGTGAATGAACAGATGGTAAAGACAAAAGGTGAGCAAATTTCTCAATTATTAGGTCAAATAGAGAAGTTCAAGAGTCTTCCGTAGCCTTCCGATTTCAGAGCAGAAGCACTATAGATTAATAAGGCACTGGTAACACAAATAAGATTATTGTGTCATAAAATTTCTCAAGTTGAACCCCTGTGTGACATAACAACATCAATAATCGATAAATCAGACGATGCTAGACAAGACTTAGAGCAGGCCAATGAGACCTTAACAGATTTTCTTACTTGGCAGGACACTAATGAGGGATAGGAAACAAATTTGCCTAAAATCCTAGAATCCCATAAAGAAATTCTATTTATGGAATGGCAATCCCAATTGATGAAGGCAGAGAAAGCAGTTTCTAGATGCAAATTATCCACAAGTAATTTGATTGAATTAATTAACAATACTCTCTATTTATCTAATATGATCTCTCAATGTATACTAGGTAAATTACTATCGGCCAAAACAT
This sequence comes from Pinus tabuliformis, assembly GCA_031772625.1. Classification (NCBI taxonomy): domain Eukaryota; kingdom Viridiplantae; phylum Streptophyta; class Pinopsida; order Pinales; family Pinaceae; genus Pinus; species Pinus tabuliformis. The sequence continues at coordinate 720,576,419 of CM062817.1, read as the reverse complement.
TGGAGCAATCATGTTATCAAGAGCTGGAAAAGAATGGGAGATTGATCATAGGTATTAAAAGTTTAACTTGGGACACCTATTGGTTGTTCCTAGTAAAACCATACAGCCAGAGAGCCACCCTCAAGTGCCTAACAGATGCAATTGGGTGTATCATTCCTGATATACACGATGCCACCTATTCTGCTCAACTCAATTCTCGTCTCAACCGCCTTCAAGAAGTGGAACCGATGCTAGCGATATGCCAACTCAGGTCGAAAGGCAAACAGCCAGAGTAATGAATCATGCTGCTGACTACCAGATTGCTTTGGGAGAGATATTCAAGATCAAGTTGTACCAATTTAGTAGCATTTTAATTTTGTAGTTAGTTAGTTTAATTAAGTATTTATAGACCCTTTCATGTATTTAGAAAGGGTCGTAAGTTTTTGTATATGAATTAAACCTGAAGTTGCACTACTGTACTTCAGGTATATATTTTTTATAAAGACTGGGCCAATTATTCCAATTTTGATAACGAAGCTTTTATGTGGATGTGCACTACTGCCTTTATTTAAAAGTATTTCTGAGTCGGAAGAAGGAATTCAAATTGCGATTGATGTTGGGAATGATTTGCAGCTCATATGGTACTACTATCTATGTCTGAATTCATTCTTTTTATGTGAATTGTTATTTGATCATTCTTGCTATTATTGAATATATGCATGTGTTTTAACAGCATTCTTTATACTTTCCACTATTGGATATTTACAGCGTGCTTTTCTTCTAATCATACATGTATCAGTAATATAAAAAGATAAGTGTAATAATGTTTTATTAATTACTTTGTTCAACTATTTGAACAAAGCAATTATTATATGAATGAATGTCTATGTTTATTGAATAAAGTCATCTATATGCCTATTGATGAACAGAGATCATCAAACGTTGCACTTAAGAATAGAAGCTTCCCGGGATAGAATAGTCATTTGTATTTTCGCTTTTAGATTAAGTCATCTATTCATTATCACTTACTAGAAAACCAGTCACTCATCCATCCCTTTTATTCAATACTGGGAAACTGGTCCCATTATATCCAATTGGAGCCACCATCCCAAACGGAAAAGGAGTTGTATTAAGGTCCGGACCGGGTGGTTATCCCCCAATGTTGATGAAACGATTTTCGAGGCACCAACAAGTGTATGAAGTGCTAAACAGGGTTCACCAGGTGAGATGCACTGACAGGGACCTACTCATACCAATGGCTCAATGGGCCTATGTGACCATATTCAAAACCCTGACCGCGAAAAAAATTCAAAGGAGGCAGACTGAAGTACGGACCATAATCTCCGAGGAGCATGCAAAGATGGATCCACATGAAATAGCACACATAGGTGTGATAGTGTGCGAAGCCCAAGACGAGGAAATCACATAGCTACGTGAAGCAGAACACATAAGACTTCAGGAAACCATTTGGCAAGGGAACCTTAGACTTCGTGAACTGGAAAAGGACCAGGTATGGCTAAGAAAGAAAAGAATTTTGATGGACACAGAGGTCAAGAGGTTGGAAAAAGTGATCAAGGGAGCATGTCTCGTCGATAAACCTAGGATGGCAAGGCAAGGTGCAGGTGATCATACCAATGAATTAGAAGACTATTGCCGAGAATTAATTAGTCTGTTTCCGTGGCTAGGACTGTATATCACCAAACGCAGTAACTAGGGGAGTGCACTACAAACAGTAGAGCGCGCGGCACCTATCACCACGATGACAGATGAGGATTTTCCGCAGACTATACTAGAGGGTGAGATGGAGCCTCGCACAGGTGGTGCGACCACATGACTAGCCGTAAGAAGAATAGTCTTAGCACTCCAGGTAGCTGAAAGGGAGAGCGAGACTATAAACTATCCTACCTGGAAGCTGCGCACTCTGACAAGTGCGTGCGGGAACAACCTGTCACAAGGCTCGCGCCCGTGAATGGAGGGATGTGCTGCTACGTGGGTGGGATGGGAAGTGACCGTTGGTGTCACTGTTCATGATGGAATGTCTGATTTGAGGCCAAATGGAGCAGGTGGCAGGCATTTAAGACAAGAATTATGGGCAAGATTTTGCAAAATCTGCCACCAAGAAAGCATTAATGGCCCGGAACTGGGGCGAACTGTCGAATTTGAATTCAAAAGGCGCTATAAAACTCAAAGGGCTAGCCAATAGATAACACTTGGTCATTTGAGCATTGAGCGGCTGAATAGAGCATAGAGTGTTGAGAGCTGAGCGATAATAGATCCCCTGAGTTTGCGAGAGATAAAATACTGTGAAGAAATGATGACGGACACGAAGGATGGGTTGGGAAATGAGAAAGAAACCGTCGGCGAGGCCGTGCAGACCCCCATGGTACAGGATGTTCCTGAAGGTGCTGGGGTTGTGATAGAAATCCCCAAATCACCTTGGACGCCGAGTCAGAAGAAAGATAAACAGGCAATGGGACCAGTACGCATGTCCCTGAGGAATCCGCGACACAGTAAGTTATCAATGGAAGAAAAAGGCAAGGTAGTCATCATTGAAATAGATGAAGAGGAAGAGGACTTGCAGGCTCTGGTTGTTGCGATAAGTGAAGAAGAAGATGTGGAGGAAGACATCCAACCAATGCTCCCCACAGCGAAATTTCCCGAGTATGTCCCTCTGCGGAAAGGGAAAGCCAAAGTACCAAAGGATCTCGATGCAATGAAGAGTGCACTCTAGACCCCAATCCTCCCTGATGGAATTACCTTTGAGGGTTCGCTTCTAGGATGCGTGCCCACACTGAAATTTGAAGACTGGGACCTCGTGGATAGTGAGAAGTCCCTGCACTTAGAAATGGTGAACATAATGAAACAGAATATGAAGGGGTCGATGATAACGTTAGCGCCACGAAAATGGCTGCGCAATGTGGAAAAGGCCGGGTTGCTTCATCTGCTAAGGATGCCACATTTCCACCATGCACCCACCACCATTTTCTTCATCATGCAGCTGCTTTGCCTGGTGCATGATGGGTACTTATGGCTGGAGGAGCCTATTCCCATCACGGTAGATCCCATCCAACAAATTTCTCGGCTTCCTTGTAAGGGAAAGAACCCTGCGACAATAGTAGGGAAAAGCAATGACTTGGCTCTCGCAGAGGCCATGAAGAAAAAGTATAATCTCGAGAAGAAAAATAGGGGTTACGCTATCACTAGTATCAAGGATAAAGGGGTGTGCGTAACCACCCCACTCCTAGCCAGTAAAGTAATGAGAAAATGTCACGGTGGTGAAGTACCAGCGCCAGTAGTTGCGCTCGCCGAACAATGTGCAGAAGGGGTCCAGTTCAACTGGGTCGAGTTCCTCTACAAAGAGATTTTGCTCAACTGCAAGGAGGCCCAGGAACATGGTAAGACCTTCCACTACGCATGGTTTCTCTTATCCATCTTGCTGGTAGCAGGAGAACTGCCGAAGGACAGCCAGTTCCAAAGCATCGACCGAGACTTACCAGAGGCTGTGAAGTACGCTTCGCTCTGGGCCACCAAGGATGCAAAACGGATTCGCGATACCAAGATTTTTTGGGTGCTCATGGAGGCGAGCATCCAAATTTGGATTAATAAGAGGCCACGCCTGTCCCCCATAGTGCACAATAGTCTACAAAATTTTGCAGATTTCAAGGCGGACATGCACAATATCTACATCAGAGCATGAAAAGATCCAGCATAGTAGTGGACAAAGCTCCCATTCATAGCCACTGACGACGTGATCTTTACAGTGCTAGAGACATGGCCTCCCAAGTGGCGGACCCCAGATTTGGGAGAGTTGGAGAAGACAGCAGCGCAGAAAAGGAAGGACAAAAAAGGGAGGATGCCAGGCTATGCATCACCCAAATAGCAGAGAAAAGGTGCAACGAAAAATCAGTAGCCGAGGTCAGGGTAGCCCAAGAAATGGCACATGCAGCCGGGGAGCAAAAGAAGGCAGCCGAAGTAGCAATAGCGCAGATAGTAGAGGCCAAAATAGTGCAAGTAGAGGAGGGCCAAGCAGTGTCTGTAGGACAGGAGATAGAGGACACACACCTTGCAGAAGAGAGCACGGAACCAGGAACCACCTCGACCCAACTCAAATGACCGTGCGTCATAGAAAGATCAGGTCTAAGAAAAAAGGTCAAGGCCTCGAAGCTGGCCATCGACCCGACCACCTTAACTGAAGGTGACCTCCATGACATCGGTAACACGGTTCGTGATGTCACTAGTGAAGCGCTCCAAGACTTTATGACGGAGCAACAGAATGTGTTGGGGGCCCTCAGGATGCAGCTACAGGAGTTAAAGGTGCATCCCCCTCAGGAAGGTATCCTGTCTACCCACGTCACAATGGGCACTTCAACAGCAGAATAGATGCTACACGCGAGGATGGCCAACACAATAGTGTTGCCAGAAGGAGCGTTAGTATCAGCAGATGCGATGGACTGAATGACAGTTATCATGATGAAAGGCCTTGGCCTTAATCTAGCTACCCTTCCTCGAGAAACACTCTATCAACTACAGGATGGAATAACAATAGAGTTGTGTGCCAGGGAGAGTTGCGCGATCTAGGTTCTGAGAGAGTAGAAGATTAATATAGAATAGCTTAGCTTACAGTGCGACAAGCTGCTGTCGTAGAATGAATAGTTGGTGTAAACAGTAGATGACACTTGCCAACGCGTCCCAAAGCTGGCTATCGCAGCAAATCTACCAGTAGAAGTGCGGATTCACAGTTTATCAAGTGGAGTCTGCGATGCTAGAGAAGAGACAACAAAGGTGCCACTGGAGCTGAATCTCCAGATTTCCAAGTTGTGGTTGAAGGTGTAACCTTCCACTCCCCCAGAGATCAGAGAGCAGCACGCCAGTGCTATTGTAGCAGGGATGGAAGAGATTGGAGGTGCAATGCGTGACTGTACCAACATGTTGGAGCAGGTGCTTAAGGTCCTCATGACATTGCAGGAGGACCCCAACATTCAGCAGTTGGAGACAAAGGCATGCAAACTCTAGCAACAATATGAAAACATCAGAGGGACTATGCAGATAGTAGTCCTTACCCAGTGGCTTGCAAGGATGCAGCAATCCAAGGCATTAAAATAGCAAGTGGATGCGATGCGCCATAACGAAGCCATTCTCAAAGCACGTGTCTAGCCATGGATTGACGAAGCCTTCACAATCACAGTAGATATCAAAGGAAAGCTCGTGCAAATTTAGGGGATGCAGTTAGAGATGCAGCGCAGAATACCGGGAACAGAGGGCTTAGAAGACAGAATGTAGTAAGTGCAACAGGTAGCAGCTAGTTTGCCACCGACATTCAGGCTATTCGGGACCAGCTAGAGGGACTTCGTGCCAAGATTGTTGCACCGACAGAGTGACTCGAGGATGAGTCTCGAGGTTTGTGTTGGGGGCCTATTAGGCATGGAATCCCCCAACAACATGTTTTGGGGCTTAAAGCCCAAGTTTTGAGTATTATTGTTGTAAATACTCTACGAATTGCGGGCGCAGAGCGCAAATTGTATGTTAGAGTCATAAGGTTGTCCACCCTAAGTTTTGAATGTAGTGTCGGCCTACCCATGGTCCGTGAACCATGGGATTGTATAAATAGAGCAAGGCTCTAAGTTGTAAAGATAACTAAGGATAGATAGAAAAACGAATGGAGTCTAGAAAATAGCGAGCATAGAGAAAAAGTCTAAGTGCTTTAGGTCATAGTAGTAGGAAGAGGCTCTGCAGCTGAATGCGTAGAGGCCTGGTAGAGTTGCAGCTGACTGCGTGGACCCCTGTAGTTGAGTGCTCAGGGTGGAGTCGAGTCTGTAACTATGAAAGAAGAATAATAAAGAGAAGTTTGATTCTAAATCTTGTGTATCTATCTTTTTCAATTATACCGTTTTCTTTATCGCGCGCACTGATATGAACGGTGAACACTATTAAGTATAACTAAAAACATGCAGATAAGCTAATTGACCAACTAACATCGGGTTAATAATAAGCGATTGGGTGCTAACGTGAATCGAACCCCGAGTAAGGCTACGCGAAGGCAGCAACACAGGCTGCGAGGTACTGATAGGTGCGCGTAGTGATGTGCGCGCAGGGTCAAACCGCAGACCACCAAAAAATCATCAGACATCTCTAGGGTGCGGAAACCTAGTTCTAGCACCCTCCCATACTACCTCAGGTGAGACCTCAGTCCGTGCTCCGCGGACTGTTGCCGAAAGGGCCAGTAGTACCGGGATTTGTTTGGCTAAATCACCTATGAACCCCGGTTAGGCTCCAACAAGCCAACAACAACACCTATACCATAATGCCAACAATCTGCACCATTTTTAGCAGCCTAGAACCTTTAGATCCTAGTCCCTTAAGATCATATATTTTTTTCTTCTTTATGTGTCTTTGAGTAGCCTGTTTTCCTTCTTTGTTTCTTGTAGCGGCTACAATCACCCTCCAAAAATTTTTCGTAGCTTCATTTTGGAGCCTCCCTACCAACCATCCTTAGCAGCATGTCTTGCACTATCAAGTACATAGGCTTCTTTGGTTTTTCAATGGCTTTCTAGCCTGTGCATGTTAGTTTGCTTCACTCCCCTCATAGGCTGCCATTTGAGACTTAAGCTAGTTGTTGGTTGAGCAGCTCCCTCAAAAAAATTGTGCAATTCTGGAGGGAACCAACCTTCCTTTTAAAAATTCCGCAAATCTATTAGGAAACCTGCTGGGCTCAAAAATTTCACAATGCAATCAGATAAGATTCCTTGGGAAAATTGTACAATCTAACCCAGCACTGCAGCTCAGCCCAGAAATTGTGCAATTTTGGGAGCAGTCACTTGCTGACCCCGGAAATTATGCAATCCCTCAGGGACATCGAACCCAGCTCAGCACAAAAACTACTCAAATTTCCATCATAGGCTCACAGAGGGATTCATGTGCCTTCAGGTTGACAGGTTCCCTTCGGGACTGAGAAAAAATTATTTGCATGCATGGGCTATTTTCCCAAAATATAAAAATGCATTCCTAGATCTAGGGATCTATTTTTAGTAGCTGGAGGTTACATGAAAAGACCATTTTAGAAACCTCTCACCAAGTGTTGCTTTTTCCTAGATTTGTAGAATGCACATCATAACATCAATATTATCAGAACTTATGAATCGGGCGCTACAGAGCTCATTCCTCACATTGATCTTATAGCTTTAACATCCCACATCACATCTAGGAGTCTTCGGCACTTTCAGCTTAGCCGTTTCAGGGTAAGTCTGCTTTTCATGTCTTGCGCTATGTTTCTGTCACTTTTTGTGTTTTTCTTTTGTAAGTGTTGTCTGCTTTATTTCAATGAGCACTTCCATTTTAATGTATGTTAGCTTGTAGAAGCACCATTTCAGTTTTCATTCGCATCTCACTGCTATCGCATGCATGACAATGTTTTGCGCTAACGATTGTCGTTGCAGCGACTCGCTTCACACACATGCATGCTTTCCTATTCTCTGAATCCTACACTTACTATTTGTGCGCATGATCATTCACTCTTGTTTACACTTAGTTTCACCATGCATTCAGACTTCTCATGTTTTCAGTTGCCCATCGGTGGGCCTGGGCTGCCTTCGCCCGGACCTTGTCTTGCCCGGCTAGTATTTCACATTTCTGGAAGTGAAGGCTCTGCCTTCCCTCCAGAAATTGCGCAAGTTTGGCCTAGCGCTGACCTCCAGGATTTCATTTTGCAATTCTGGGAGGCAGTGCCTTGCTGGCCCTAGAAACTGCGCAATGCAATTTGCTGGTTTGCATGTCACAGCTAACTAAAATTGTGTATTACATAGTTTCAATCCTCAGCTGGCCAGGTTGGACTGTGCATTGCGCAGTTCCAACAATCAATCATCCTTCTGACATCTTGGATTGTGCTTTGTGTAGTTTTGGCAGTAAGTCTCCCAGTCTCCTGGTGAAAATTGCGTAATCTTCACATGCAGTCACACAGGTATGTTGCATATCAGTCCTCCAGTTTGTTTTGGTTTGCGACTGATAGATTGCTTATCATGAGTGTTGCTATGTCTCTAGGTATCACAGGTGTTCATCTTCTTCTCAGTAGCACAGGTATAATGGTTTCCAGGAGAGCAGAGTCAAAGACACTGTTGAGAGCACAACTGGGGGTGCAGTCGATCAAGTGTCTATAAACTTGCATATCTACGAAAACATCACGTTGTTCATAGACAAGGATATTAAGATGAAATGGCAGCGGCATCACAACAAGCAGCACTATCAGCAACAGCAGAAGGTAGCATACCTGTATGCAACAAATGCAAGGGGAAGGTTGTTGACAATGCAAAGGTAGAGAAAAGTTGCAAGCTCAAACAGATCCACTTGTGATGAAAGTAGCTTTGGAGATTGAGGCTATGAGGTGATAGCGCGACAAGAGGATTGCGTGAAGGCATAGACATAGATAGAGGAGTTGCAGGTGTTGAAGCAACAACTCAAGGAAGAACAAGGGCTTCACAGACAAGAGAAGGAATTGCAGCAGGGACATGTACAAAAGGAGGCGCAACATCCACAAACTAATGAAACTACGCCCATACAGGTTATAGACCCGACCTAGCTACTGGCATGGAGCATACAGGATGAGTAGTGCGATTGATCGCATGCAAGGGTGTTCAGGAGCATGAATTTCATTACGCATACACATGCAATCCCACCCATGGGCACACTCACCGAGGCAAAGAAAAGAAGTAAATCTGACTAGAGGTTAACATGTATTTTGACAAGTTGACTCGCATGGTCACCAGCACACACTTGGAGATCGGCACAGACACTATGCATCAATATGTTGTTGGTCGAGTTGCACTCAAGATGATGATGCGCATGTTATCAGGTAAGTTGGACATAGGAGCCATATCGGTGTACCCAGATGCAACAAAGGCAAGAGTTTGCTTTCAGCAGGATGTCACCATTGTGTGCACGGGCACCATCACAGATGACCAAGCTTGGCATCAGTTTTCCACTGTCAATCATCGGAAGGATGTCGAAGAGTTGGTCTTCCCACAACTACCCGAGTCTTAGTGATGTCTTTCATGGCTTGCTCAAGCCTATTTTGTCTCACATGGGTACATGTGCAGATTGTATGTAACATCTTTTAAAGTGGAAGTCCAAGCTTCGATAGTTGAATGTAACAGTCATTCAGTAGGTGAAGAGTCACAAAGGGGAATGTCAAGGGTCACCCCACCATTTTCTATTTATAGAACCTCATAACTCATTGTAGAGGCTTTTGGTCAACCAAGCTTCCTATAAGAGTATCTTAGAGAAATCTTCGAGAGTATTGTAACGAGCCTTGGCTTCTTGTTGTGGGGAAAAATGCCTATGCAGGACGATCCTATCCACCTAAGGTGTGACAGTGCCTTAGCAACAAACAGAAACAGCTACTCTAGTATTCTTCCTTTATGAATTAAGAATGAAGAGAGATGGATGGACTAACCGGTGTCTTTCGTTTGTCCCTCGATCCGGTTTCTCTTCTCTTTGGGAGTTCCCAGCTACTTGCCTTCTCGCTCGCCCAGCTTCAAGAGATTTCTGCAAGATCACAAGAAGAGAACACTACACAAAGACATAGATTCATATTCATAACTAGTTCAGGATTAGAAATAAACTAAACATACTAATGCAATCATACATCAAAGATACACCAGTATATAGGAGAAACCAAGATAACTTTATTGATGAATAACAAGGTTCAGGAAGAGATACAACCCAGAGGGCTCCAATCCAGCATCTCCTTCCCAGCAAATGAAATTCCTATCTTCACCTTCCCTCAAAGCATTAAGCACCCAATGATTCCAATCTCAAACCAATAGCAATTCTTTGCAATAACCAAATTCCAGCCCCTAGATCTCATGAGGAGAGATCCATATATAGATGTTTGGAGAGAGGATGAGTCAGCTTGAGATCTGACTAGTGTCCTCTCCCTCTGTCAGTTCTTGATTCCACTTGGAGGTTCTTGCTTCCACTTGGAGATTTGGAACCTCTTACTCATCACCAGTTGAATTCCCTGAGGCAAGTGTCATTTTGGAAACTTCCTGGGTTTTGACACCTTGAGAAATGCGCTTGCCACATGTCCACTCTCGTTCAGCGTAGGTAGCCAGTGTTCCATTTGACATTCAACGCAGGTAGCCAGTGTTGGCTTTGACATTCAGTGCAAACAGCTAGTGTAGCCACTGAAATGATCCTGAATTGACTTGTTTTTGAGCAGTTTCTGGTGGAGAACTTCTGTGAATTGCTGTGGTTTGTTAGCCTCGTTCCTCTAGGGGTAGGAACAATATGTTTAGGGACTTTGGATCCCTTAGATTATGGACATTTCATGCTCAATGTTGTAAGGCACAAAACTGTCTATAACAGTTGCCCCCTAAAGTATGAGGCTGTTTATCGGGTGAAATGCTTTATCAGGGGGATCCGAAGTTCATCCAATGCTTGGAGGAGACCTGTAATAAGATACAATACAATACCTTATTTTTCATACTGCTTTCATGATCTAGCTGAGGCGGGAATTCCCATGCTCAGCTTTATAAATTCATTTTTCTGTACATAGAACAGACAATCGTCTGGTGGTAGACTGATAATTTTGATGAAATTATCATCCTTTGAGTAGGATGATTATCTGTTGCAATGATGTACATGTCAATGTCTTTATCTTTCCTGAATATATATCGCAGCCCGGATGGATGAAACTAGATCCGGGGTCTTCAAACTCGTTCGATCTTCACTCTAAGCACAAGTCGATCCATGTGAGAAATGTTCTGAAGTCGAACATGGAAAGACATCGCTTGATTACCGGTCAATGATGTAAACCGTTAACAAGCGCGAGAGGAATCACCGATAATGATAATGACCCTCAAGGTACTGCAGTACAATTCACGTGGTGTGAATAAAGGACTTGGCGTCGAACACCACACAAAATATTTCGGTCGAAGGCCATTGACGTATACTGTCGCCGGAAGTGAGAAACTTGCCATTGAGGCATGCAAGCTTCAAAGTACTGAAGGGGTTTGTTCCTAGATCAACTTCTTGGATAATGAGCTGATGTTGACAAGAAGCGATCCGTCAAAGGAGGGCCTTAATGAATCCCACATCAGTGACACGGAACGGAGCTAATGATTTTAATGGAGGTGAAAACGATCTGTGACATATGATTTAGGGTGGCGGTCATGAAAGGATGAAGGATAATGTATGGCAGTGGATGGGACACGGTTGACTTTTCTGAACGACTTCTCTTGAACATATGGCGACACTGATGCGATGGATCGGTAGCATTACCCCAAATATGGATGGTATGGCGAGACCATGGATGTGACCGGTGAATGAAACAACCCAACCCGATTGTGGTACGGAGGAAAAGTGTCATGTTCAAGAGCGACTTGCTACCATAAAAGTTTTCTTTAGTTTCTCCCAATTTTTCCCCAGTCATTGCTGACCAGTACCTCTTTATTTTTTTCAAGCTTGAGGAGGATAACATATGCTTGTTCTATAACCTGCCCTTCGGGCAAGCCCATCGCTATGTTTTAACGAGCCTAGCGATAGTGAAACTCGTTCTCATCTAAAGACAAGTTTGTCGCTATTTAATGATTTTAACGAGTCTAACGACAAGGATAACTCGGTCCTTTTCATTTTTAGAGAGTCTGAAAAGGTACATAAAGTTAACTCCAAAAGTCCTTTTTCGTCATCTAATCCCTTAAGTCCGAAAAAGTATAAAACAATACAGAAGGGATGAGTTTTCGATAGTTTTAACGAGCCGAACAAAACAAGCGCTCGATCTTTTTGTGCAATAATCCCTCAGGTCCAAAAAGATTAAAATCTAGAGGAGGGATAGCACTTCCTGTCCCTTTAACGAGCTAGAAGGCCAAGGACTCGACAATCTTTTCATATTTTACGAGTCAGATGAAAAGAGCTTAAAGAAGACTCGTCTTTTGAGGAACGAGTGATAAACAGGGTTAGCAGCTGATTCCAGGTACAGGTTGGAATTTTCCAATCACGGCAGTGTCACAAGGATGGCTAGGTGAAATCACTCTTCGCAGCTGTTCCTCAAAATGGGTAAACAATCATATGGAGGTGAACGATTGGCCAATGGAAAAGTGGAGGTGACGGTGCAAACACGACCAAGGCTTTAATGGCTGATGATATTACATTCACAGTGGTTATTTACCGGGATAGTTCATTTTTTAACGAGCTTAAACGCGGGTGGAAACATTTGCTCGATCTTATGTTTATTTTTTAACGAGCATGAACTATGTGCTAAAACTGCTCGGATCTTGCGTTTATTTTTTAACGAGCATGAACTGTGTGCTAAAACTGCTCGATCTTATGTTTATTTTTTAACGAGCATGAACTATGTGCTAAAACTTCTCGATGAATTTTGCATGCCCCCAGCATAATAACGCAAATCGAGGTGCATGCCCCCTCAAGCTTCATTGCATTCAACTCGGTGGTTGGAATGAAGGTTTACCTTTGAGATTTGGAAAGGGGATTGTTTCATTTTTTAAAAGAGGTTGACACAGTAAAAGAACTGTCCTCATGACTCCTTGTTTCATTTTTTAACGAGGTTGACATAAGATAAGAACCGTCCTCGGCATGGAAAATTTTAGGGGCTAATGTTCGCCCAGTGGGCTAATTTTCCATGATTTTTCCAAAAAACGATTCGCCAATTTCCAATTTTTATAAAAGATGATTCGCCCAAATTTTAGAATATAAAATTATTTTACCTTAAAAATCGCCAACATTATATAGAGACTATATATAAAATCATTATAAATTTGAATAATTTTGCAAATATATCATTAAAAAATTTATAGTTTGCATATTAGGGATTAGTGAGATTCGCCAATGTTTTTAAACTTCAAGAAATTTTTCCATCCTTAAAATTTTCCTTGGTCCTCGGAGCTATGTATTTACAGTATGTCTATTAGGGCGATGATCCACGCTAACAAAATGTTTAGGAATCTTCCGAATCCATTAGATATAGAAGATTTCATATTGTAGGTTTCCACTGTGGCCACCTCCGCCAGATTACTTGCAGGCGGTAGGGAAAAAGTACCCATTAAGGCAGGGTCTTTTAGGAGACCTACTCCAATATTTTGAAGCGAATGATTGCTTCCATGGATCATTGGAATGCTTCCCGTAACTTGTGAACTGTCGGGGAGGAAAGTTTGTTGGTCGACGACTGTAATTCCTCCTTGAAAGGGAAATGAAATCTTCCTGAAGTAGGTCGACACAACAGCAGCCATAGCATATATCCAGGGCCTTCCCAGTAGGATGTTGTAATCGAGGTTTCCGTCGATTACTTCAACATCAACTCCTACTGTTTTGCCCCCTAGTTCAACTTGCAAGTTACTTAAAATCCCGTATGGAGTGTATGATCGTCCATCAAATGCTTTTAACGTCGTTGACGATCTCGACAAGGGTGGTGAGCCTAAATTCTTCCAGCAACTCATCGACATAATACACGTAGATGCCCTCTCATCAATAATTGTTCGATGAACAGTTTTGTTGAGGGCTTTCACTTGAATAAGGAAGGTAGCTGAGCTGGTAACTGAGGGTCATATCCTTTATGATCAAAGGCCACAAGATTGGAATCCCTTGGGCCAATCCCACCTATTGCTGATAATAAAGCTTGCTCTTGGGAGGGGAAATTTTGCGGTACCTCAAGTGTCGACATAGCGGATGACGATTGGGCCAGGTCCTCTATTATATTATAATTCTGTGCTATTTTTGCATGAGGATTAAATGTCGATTTGTGTACTATTCCCTTTGGCAACTTTATCATTTGTTCAGGAATGATGGGTGGCACAACTTCGGTCAAAGTTGTCGTCGAACTACTAGGTTATTCATTAGCCTTGTTATTCGACAGCTGTGGATTCCCGTAATCTTTATTCCTTGTCAAAGCATCATTTTGCTGCTTTGAGATAGACAACATAAGCACTTGGGATCGGGAAGCATTTTGATTAGCAACCAATTTGGTTCCCGGGTTTGGAAACGGATCAGTCAATACTACTGAGGGTTTTGAACTCTTAAAGAGTTTCTTAACTTCAGCTATATGTGGAAAATCTCTCGTCCAATGATCCTCATCGCATATATGACACCCTGTAGGGGGTTTCCTTTTTCTCCCTTTCTTTTTCTTCTTGCCCCCCGGTTGCTTCAGTTGTTTGCCCTTGTCGGTCGACACGGCATTTACTTCCGAGGCAAGAAGTTCCTCATTTGCATTTTGACTGGAAATCTTACGGGATTTTTTAGATGTAGCCTTTGTCGATTTCGTGTCTGTCGCGCCAATCACGCCATCGCCGGCGTGAGAGTCATTGTTTGATTTAGGAGGAGGAGGAATTGAGAATTCCGGTCTAGGGGCATCGGGTATTTTGTCGTAGAGCGTGCCAGACTGAGTATAGACCAAGTCTAGATATTGCGCACGAGCGATAACTTGCTCTTCCGTTACGACTCCCCCCTTTGCCACATCTTCCGTTATGGCAGGAAGTAACGACTTGATAAACCATTCAGCTAATAGCTGATCGGGAACGTACGTTTTTACCATCCTACGACGATGTCGCCACTCATGTATATGATCAGATATGTGAGTGGCCATTGTCTGTTTGAAATTGGTTAGGAGTTCCGTTCCCGTTTCATACCTTATCGGTAATTGAAAATGGATTAAGAAAGTCGTGGCTAAGGTACTGAAATTGTCGAACGAAGCTCTAGGCAATTCAATATACCATTTTGCCGCTGGACCCGTTAACGTCCTCTGAAAAAGGCGAAGTCTTATCGAATCATCATTTAGGGTGTTTGATGAACACCATAGATGAAATGTCATCACATGATTCGACGGATCTTCACCCGGATTTCCATTAAATTTAGGAATATCTGACGGACGTTTATGCGGAATCGCTGGCCACCAAGGGGCATAAGCAATTGGATCATTCGTCAGCCGGTTTAGATCTGGTAATTCTAAAGTTGCTACAAAGGGCAACTGTTGATTCAGGTTAGGCGAAGCATACCCAGGATATGATGGAATCGCCTGAGCAGCGGGTCTTTGCATACCAACATAATGTATTTGATGCTGGCAACTTTGACAAGGTTGATGGGCATAACCATTATAATATGGTTGTTGGTAACCGCTTTGGAAATGCAATTTCCCATTACTTACAAAGACTTGTTGCTCAGGTCCTTGATATGATTGCTGGAATGGGGGTTGTTGAGTTTGAACCAGCTCTGGTTGTTGAACCATTTGCTGTTGACCAATACTGGATGATTGACCAAGATGAGGAGTCACAGTACTTGTTTGATCTTGAGTCGCTCCAGATAAGGAGGCACTAACTTGAGGTTGTGATTGAGTTGTCGAGACAAGAGGTTGTTGTATTGCAACCTGAGAAACTTGGGGTTGACACACAACAGGTAGCGCTTGTACTTGCGACGGAATCACCATACCAGGTATAGTGGGAATATTCGACACAGGATGGACTGGTTGCATTGAATATGCAACCCTTGGTTGCTGAGGCAGTATTGGTACCCAACCGCTGGATGTAATTCCAGTTTGACCTGAACTTTGTTGTAAACTCCCATATGGTTGTTCTCCAGGAGGGAACAATGAAAAGGCATACTGCCCTCCATATGGTGGCAATCCAGTACTTAAAGGGCAGATTTTCCTTTGAAGACACATTGGATCAATTTGTTGAGTTTCAACATAAGAAATACTAGATGACAATCCGGATGAAGAAATAGGAACTAACCATGTCGTCGAAGCAGTCCCTGATGGGACTCCGGCTTGTCGTTGACAATTTGCCGGGACAGATGGTATACCAGCGAACATCATTGGAGTAGCAGCAGGGAGTTCTGCTGTCGCTGTGTCATTTGACACAGTCCTAGATGTTGACGGTTGTTCAGACATATTTATTCTATCCAAAAGATTTTCTAGCGAGTCTACAAGAACTTACGATGAAAAGAGACTAACTTCGAAGATCAACGAGGGAATGGTGATGATTATTCCGTTTAAAATAAATTTTAACGACGCTTGGACACAACTTGCTTTTTCAATTTTAAAGAGTCGAGAAAAAGCTAAAGATGACTCTAGTCTCCTTCGATGTTTTAACGAGCCCGAAGTGACAAATGCTCAGATGGACTTTTTCCGTTATAGAGTCTGAAAAAGGCCAAAAGGAACTGCTCTGGAGTTCTAGGTAGAGGGTGTGCCAAACTTTTCGCAAAACCGCAGAATACTTTTTAAGGTACGGGCGGTCAATCTTCCTGAATGCTGTGTTCAGTGCATTGCGATTAGTAGGGCAGCCGACACGGCTTCCTAAGGATAAAGGTTTTATGCCTATAGGGGTCTCCCAATATATACTCGACGGTACGTGGGAGCACAATCCGTACTGGCGCTATCGTCCCTCAGGAGGAATCACCCACCATCAGCGAGATCGACAGTCACCAGGCTTTACGACGCCGGAACACGTCTCTAGCCTAGACCTCTATGTTGTGCGTTAAGTTACAAAGCGTTGTTAAGTTCATTCAATTTATTTTAGGTTGATCTTTTTAGAAGTTTGCCTTTCAAGGTTCACCACGAGATGTATGATACAATTCCTAAATGCAGTCTAAAGATGATAAGCAAGCTTTATATCTTTTCAACTTTGAAAATCCTAGCTACTAAGGGAAAAGAAAGACACCATCTTTTCTCAAAGAGCAATCAGCACACTCTAATGCACTTTTCCTAAATCAAACATGCAAACTATCAAAATGAAAATGCACAATGCAGGTGTTTGTTTTCCGCTTTCTTAGTATTGATGCCTACAAAGAAAGCTTTTTGTACAACTTTGAATTTGCTTTTAAATGACAAATACAAACAAGTTTACTTTTTCGAAATCAGAGAGGGTAGAAGAGATTACAACACTTAACGATTTTCGAAATGAATACTTGTTTTGACACTTAAAAGAGACAAACTCAAACCAATAAGCAAAATTAAATGTACAATCAACTGCAAACAGCCAATGAACTCTCTTCTAAGATCACAATCAACAGATCTGAATCAAGGGCTATAGGATGACTATTTCACTCATGCAAAGGAAAACTGTAAATGACGCAAAAACACATAAAAACACTCACAGTATTTTTGTACAAAAGGAGGCGGAATCTAAGCAGAGAAAAGGAGTTATCAGATTGGTACCTATGCTGGTTACAGGCTGCAAAAATCAGAGATCAAAACAAGGCAAAACAGAGCAGAGAACCCCAGCTGCACAAGAGCAAACTGGTTCAGCGCAACCTCAACACAGGGGTTTTGACATTCAGCGCAGGTAGCCTTCACGGGACCTGCGTTGAAATGCAGAATCCCTTCACTGGGTCTGCGCTGAGGGAGAAACTCTCGTTTCTCACTGGTTCTGGGTCACAGATTTCTATTTAATCAATTGTTTCAGGCCAAATAAAAGCAACAAGCAAGGTACAATCAAAGGGATGCTTTGAGGGAGTACTAACATCTATCACAAAGGATCATCAAATCATTTGTGAGTCCATTGTTCAGATCATAGACAAGTCCAGTGATTGGATCAAGGCAGCAACTGTCTACTTTGCATCAGGGAATAGCAGATGCAGTTCGATTGTCGCCGTCGAGTCTATGAAACAAACAATGATAGAAACACAAATAAAATGACTAAACAAATCTCCCCAGCGGAGTCGCCAATTTGTTGTGGGGAAAAATGCCTATGCAGGACGATCCTATCCACCTAAGGTGTGACAGTGCCTTAGCAACAAACAGAAACAGCTACTCTAGTATTCTTCCTTTATGAATTAAGAATGAAGAGAGATGGATGGACTAACCGGTGTCTTCCGTTTGTCCCTCGATCTGGTTTCTCTTCTCTTTGGGAGTTCCCAGCTACTTGCCTTCTCGCTCGCCCAGCTTCAAGAGGTTTCTGCAAGATCACAAGAAGAGAACACTACACAAAGACATAGATTCATATTCATAACTAGTTCAGGATTAGAAATAAACTAAACATACTAATGCAATCATACATCAAAGATACACCAGTATATAGGAGAAACCAAGATAACTTTATTGATGAATAACAAGGTTCAGGAAGAGATACAACCCAGAGGGCTCCAATCCAGCATCTCCTTCCCAGCAAATGAAATTCCTATCTTCACCTTCCCTCAAAGCATTAAGCACCTAATTATTCCAATCTCAAACCAACAACAATTCTTTGCAATAACCAAATTCCAGCCCCTAGATCTCATGGAGGAGAGATCCATATATAGATGTTTGGAGAGAGGATGAGTCAACTTGAGATCTAACTAGTGTCCTCTCCCTCTGTCAGTTCTTGATTCCACTTGGAGGTTCTTGCTTCCACTTGGAGATTTGGAACCTCTTACTCATCACCAGTCAAATTCCCTGAGGCAAGTGTCATTTTGGAAACTTCCTGGGTTTTGACACCTTGAGAAATGAGCTTGCCACATGTCCACTCTCGTTCAGCGCAGGTAGCCAGTGTTCCATTTGACATTCAATGCAGGTAGCCAGTGTTGGCTTTGACATTCAGCGCAAACAGCTAGTGTAGCCACTGAAATGATCCTGAATTGACTTGTTTTTGAGCAGTTTCTGGTGGAGAACTTCTGTGAATTGCTGTCATTTGTTAGCCTTGTTCCTCTAGGGGTAGGAACAACATGTTTAGGGACTTTGGATCCCTTAGATTATGGACATTTCATGCTCAATGCTGTAAGGCACAAAAATGTCTATAACACTTCTCCACAGTGTAGAACTAGTACATCTCTTTGGAGGAGCCAACGACAATGAATGTAATGTTTCATTATCGAGACTACTGGTTGGTCATGGTCGTACTATATGATTGGAACTTTCACTTCTTAATATAACAGAGCCAACATGTTTCATGCATATGTTGTTATTGTATTTCAGTTAACTTGTTTACTCTAATGATATATGTATCTGTTTTCTTACGCATGTATGTATAGAATCTTTTTGTATATGTATGTATCAATCTTAATGAAATGTGTTGATGGTTTAACCATCAATTTGGATTGTTGGTTCACCTTTCTTCCATTTTGTGATGCATCTTTTCTAGTGTGTTCCCATCCAAGCTACGCGTTTACATAGGTTTCCAAGGGGCACACTCATTTCACCTTCCATGTGTTAGAACCATTCATACACCTTCCTTGGCTTGTTGTGCATGTCACACCCTTTCTACCAACAAGGACATCTCACTTGCCTCTGCGTTCAACCACGGTCAAGGCGATACCGTATGACCCACTACTGGGACTCCTACACCAAACGGTCTGAGGTCTAATTGGGATTTCTTACTAGGGAGATCCCCTGACATGTTTGCTGGTCCAACATCGTCAACATTTTTGGCACTAGAAGGCGGGCCAGATGATAAGTTGTGTGCTCTCATCTAGTTTTGGATCTTTGCACATCTATCATGGATACTGTCACACTCATCCCTCCATGATGTTTTTCACATGTCGAACCTCTCTACATCACGAGGGAGTTTTTTGATCTCTTGTCTGATTTCACGTATGATGGTGAAGGCGAAGTAGCATTGCCTGAGTACATAGAAGAATTCTATGCATTTCTTGCAGAAGAGGCTAGTGTACTGCTTGCATACACACTTTGTGAATCCCCACTATAGTGGTGCTGGAGTCTGCCACCCGGCAACATGCACTCAATTGAGAAGTTCAGTGATCTCATCGAATCTACTTTCCATCATTTTGATGCAAAACCTCTTGACAAAAAACTATTAAAATAACGGATGAACCCACAAGAATCGCCTATGGAATTTTGGGACTGCTTCCGTGTATAGCAGTTTCAAGCTCTGAAAATTTAGATGAAATTCCAATATCTCATGGAAAAATTTGAATATTGTCTTACCAAATCTACCAATCCCAAGAATAATTTCAAGATCAAACCCCACTCAGCATACTTCGGTGATGGAGCTACGTAATCATAGACAGACACAGTCGTTGTCACAAGTGATTGTTCGCCATCCTCTCATCAAACAACTCCACCGCCATAGAGTGATGTGGGAGAACATGCACACACATTTGTTCAACTATCACATCCTCCCAAAATCACTTCTCTCAATTTTCATGCAATCTCAGTTGCGAAGCCCATGGGTTGTCACATGCATGTCTTACCTCAACCTCCCTCTTCATGTTCTACTGATCCTCCAGATTGCACTGTCTTGTGTTCTTCCGTTCCAGACTCTACACCTATTGTGAACGAGGATCAAGCCATTGATGGAGTTGGTGTTTCCCAACTAGCCTGTGTTGTCATTCATGAAGAGTATGACGGGGAGCCTAAACATCAACCTATGGTGAAGGATGTCCCTTTTGTCCGCACCCCCTCCGTTTTTCCCGGACATATTTGGTGATTCTACCATCCATGATTTCGCATGTGTATCTCCGTCTTCGGATGCACCCATTGCTGATATTTCATAGAGAGCACTGGATGTTAGTCCATCATTCGACAGTGGAGAGAACAAATCATTCATTGAACATCCACTTGATTCTTCATCTATTTTTCTGGAAATGCAGAGGGTGAACATTCTTGCTTCTCATCTACCCTTCTGTGTGATTAATCAAATCATGAGGATGTTGAAAAACATCTTGAATTTTATGATCTTTGGTTGTCGTGATCACTCTACTTCTTCATCCAATCACGATGTTGATTCAATAATTGCTATGGACGCACTTAAACCCAAAGTGCATTTGGCTTCACTATTATATCTTTCATGTTTTCTGGTTCGCACAACTATATTGTTCGCGAACCATGACTTCACCAACATGGGTTGACCAATGTGCTGGTGGCTACATTGGAAATATCACTTTACATAAGTAGACCCATGCACCATTAGCTTAGGAGTAGGAGTAGTGTTTGCTTTTGATTTGTTTGCTTGCATGCATGTTTTCTTCTTACTTTTGCATATTTGTTTGTCTTCCTGCTTATTTTCTTACTCACTTCGCTTATGCATTTACTTTCACTTTTGCTTTGTTTTGTTGTTTGTTTGCTTGTTTACATTTGTAGGTTAGTTTCACATGAAACCATGTGCGACCCTTGAAACAAGCTAGGTAAAGTACAAGAGGACTTGTTCAGTTATCAATACTTGGTTATCTATCGTCCTGCCTCTGTATGAAGAACTTGTGTCTTCAATCCATGATACATCAATGGAAAATACGTGATGTTGAAAGTGAACCTTGGTGAAAACACAACGCTTGCGTGATAACTAGTATCACCTACTCAAGTCGATTGTTTTGGGTTAATCCTTGTCAGCTCAATCAAGTAGAGTAAGGTGAGGGGGAAAACCTTAACAAGCACACCAAAGGTATATACAAACTACTTCTCTAAAGGAACAACCTATTCTTCTCTCAATAAGTCGAGATCCCTCTTCTGCCTCTGAAATGAATAAGTGTTATGCACAGTTACAAAAAATTAAAAATTTAAAAATTAAAATGTCAAAAATTTAAAAAAAAATAAAAATGAATAAGGCGAAAGAAGAGAAAGGCTTCCTTCGCAGAGAGGTGATTCAAGTAACTCCGTCGGGGCACTAACCAGACTCGCTAGTAGCGGAGTAATGCTTGTGTTCCTGCATGACTCCGTCGGGGTACTGTCCAGGCCTGCTGGCAGCGAAGCAATACCAGAGATAAAACTAAAACTCAGACGACCATAAAACTTGTGCACCAATATACCCCTCATTCCCAATCAAAACAACTATGTTGGCTTGGCTTGGAATGTGTGTTGATCGACCAAGATCTTGGCAGATGATACATCTTACAATCAAGCAAGTGTGGAAACCAAGATGAACAGAGAACTCAACAATACTTATGGAGGTGTTAGACTTTCTTTTCATGAACAAGGTCCATTCAGAGAGCTATAGTTCTACTAGTGTGTCGCCAAGTATTGTAGCGGCTACAACCACCCTCCAAAATTTAACCATAGCTTCATTTTGGAGCCTCCCTACCAACCATCCTTAGCAGCACGTATTGCACTATCAAGTACATAGGCTTCATTGCTTTTTTAGTGGCTTTCTAGCCTGTGCATGTCAGTTTTCTTCACTCCCCTCACAGGCTACCATTCCAGAGCTAGTTGCTGGTTGAACAGCTCCCTCAGAAAATTGCGCAATTCTGGAGGGAACTAGCCTTCCCTTCAAAAATTGCTCAAATATGTTGGGCAACCTATTGGGCTCAGAAATTATCAATGCAGTCATACAGGTTTCCTTGAGAAAATTGAGCAATCTTACCCAGCACTGTAGCTCAGTGCAAAAATTGCGCAATTCTGGGAGCAGTCACCTGCTGACCCCAGAAATTGCGCAATCCCTCAGGGACAGCCAGCGAAATCAACCCAGAAACTACACAAATTTCCATCCCAGGCTCACATACCAATGCATGTGCCTTCAGGTTGACCGGTTCCCTCCGAGACCGGGCAAAATTGATTTGCATGAATGGGTTGTTTTCACGAAATTGCAAAAGGCAGCATGCAAAAGGCATTCCTACATCTCGGTATCTATTTTTAGCCGCTGGAGGTTACATGCAAAGATCATTTTAGAAACATCTCGCCTAGTGTCGCTTTTTCCTAGATTTGTGGCATGCGTGTCATAACCTCGATCTTATCAAAACTTATGAACAGGACGCTGCAAAGCTCATTCCTCACATCGATCTTATAGCTATGACATCCCACATTGCATCCAGGAGTCTTCAGCACTTTCATAGTAGTTTTTTCAGGGTAAGTCTGCTTTTCATGTCTTATGTTGCATTTCTGTCGCTTTTTATGTTTTTCTTTGTGTAAGTATTGTCTTCTTGATTTCAATGAGCACTTGCTATCGTTTTAATCTATGTTAGCTTGTAAAAGCACTGTTTCAGTTTTCGTTAGAATTTCACTGTTGTCGCATGCATGACACTGTTTTGCACCAACGGTCGCCATTGTGGCGAATCACTTCACGCACATGCATGCTTTCTCGTTCTTTGAATCCTGCACTTACTGTTTGCATGCATGATAATTCACTCTTGTTTACACTCAGTTTCACCATGCATTCAGACTTTTCATGTTTTCAGTCACCCGTTGACAGGCCGAGGTTACCTTGGGCCAGACCTTGCCTTGCCTGGCTAGCATTTCTGGAAGTGAAGGATTTGCCTTCCCTCCAGAAATTCCTCAAGTATAGCCCAACACTGACCTCCAGGATTGCATTGCGCAATTCTGGGAGGCAATGCCTTGTTGGCCCTAGAAACTGCGCAATGCAATTTGTTGATTTGCATGTCACTACTGACTGAAATTGCGCATTGCGTAGTTTCAATCCTTAGCAGGCCAGGTTGGACTATGCATTGCATATTTCCAGCAGTTATTCATCCTCTCGACATCCAGAACTGTGCCTTGTGCAATTTTAGCAGTCAGTCTCCCAGCCTCCTAGTGAAAATTGCACAATCTTCACAGAAAGTCACACAGGTATGTTGCATGTGTCTCCAGGTATCACAGGTGTCCATCTACCTCTCAACTGCATAGGTACAATGGTTTCCAGGAGATCAGAGTCAAAGACACCATTGTGAGCGCAACTAGGGATGCAGTCGATCAAGTGCCTATGAACTTGCCTATCTATGAAGACATCAAGTTGTTCATAGACGAGGATATCGAGATGAAATGACAGTGGCATCACAGTGAGTAGCACTATTGGCAATAGTAGAAGGTAGTAGACCTGTATGCAAAAAAATCAAGAGGAAGGTTGTTGACAGCGCAGAGGCAAAGCAAAGTTGCAAGTTCAAGCAGATCCACTTGTGATGAAAGAATATTTGGAGATTGAGGCTATGAGATGGCAACGTGACAAGAGGATTGCGTGAAGGCATATAGATATATAGAGAAGGCGTTGTAGGTTTTGAAGCAGCAAATCAAGGAAGAACATGAGATGCACAGATGAGAGAAGGAGTTGTAGCAGGGACAGGTACAACAAGAGGTGCAACATCCACAGACTAATGAAACTGCACCCATACAGGTTATAGACCCGGCCCAGCAGCTGGCACGACACTGACAGGATGAGTAGTGCCATCTATCGCATGCAAGCGTGTTCAGGAGCATGAAATTCATTATGCACACACATGTGATCCCACCCGTGGGCACACTCACCAAGGCGAAGACAAGAAGCAAGTCCGATTGCAGTTGGACATGTATTTCGAGAAGTTGATGCGCAGGGTCACCAACACACACTTGGAGATTAACACAGACACTATGCATCAATATGTTGTTGGTCTAGTTGCACTCAAGACGATGATGTGCATGTTATCAGACAAGTGGGATAGAGAAGCCATATCGGTGTACCCAGATGCAATGGAGGCAAGAGTTCACTTTCAGCCAGATGTCACCATTGAGCGAACGGACACCATCATGGACGACAAAGCTTGGAATTAGTTTGCCACCATTGATCATCGCAAGGATATAAAGAGTTGGTCTTCCCACAACTGTCTGAGTCTTAGTGATGTTTTGCATGGCTTGCTAAAGCCTATTTTGTCTCACATGGGTACATATGCAGATTGTATGTAACATCTTTTAAAGTGGAAGTCCAAGCATCGTTAGTTTAATGTAATAGGCATGTAGTAGGTGAAGAGTCATGAGGGGTAGGTGAAGAGTCACAAAGGGGAATGTCAAGGGTCACCTCACCCTTTGCTATTTATAGAACCTCATAACTCATTGTATAGGCTTTTGGTCAGCCAAGCTTCCAATAGGAGTATCTTAGAGAAAGCTTGTAGAGTATTGTAATGAGCCTTGGCTTCTCCACAATGCAGAGCTAGTACATCTCTTTGGAGGAGTAGGCGGAAATGACAATAACGTTCCATTATCGGGAGTAGTGGTTGGTCATGGTTGTAATGTATGATTGGAACTTTCACTTCTTAATATAACAGAGCCATCATGTTTCATGCATATGTTTTTATTGTATTTCAGTTAACTTGTTTAGTCTAATGATATATGTATATGTTTACTTATGCATGTATGTATATACTCTTTCTGTATATGTATGTATGAATCTTACTGAAATCTGTTATTTGTTTAACCATCACTTTGGATTGTTGGTTCACCTTCCTTCTAGTTTGTGATGCATCTTTTCTCGTGTGTTCCCTTCCAAGCTGCATGTTTACAAAGGTTTCCAAGGGGAAAAATCTTTTCACCTTCCGTGTGCTAGAACCATTCATACACCTTCCTTGGCTTATGGCACATGTCACACCCTTGCTACCAACAAGGACATTTCACTTGCCTCTGTGCACAACCATAGTCATCATGTGAGAAGTTCTCCGCAGGGCTACTTAACTAGTGGCAGGGAATTCCATGCGATGGTTTACTACCAAGAAGCTCAAGACTCAACCACCCCCGTGGGACAAAGTTAACCGTAGTGACCAATCTTAGGAAAACACCTTACAGGACTCGTTTTAGGAAGTAGTTGGTCCTCTACCCCACTCTTCTCTGGACAACTCTACTTGCGGGGATGAGATTCTATCAAGCAAGAAGTTCTTTGGAAGGCCATATGAAATAATATATTTAGGATTGTTTGAGTATTCAGATCACCTATAGGCTAGAGGTCTTTTTCATTTGATAGAACATGTTTTCTTGCATTAGAGTAACATCATTAAAATAGTTAGTTTACAGTTGCCACCACTGCACTAAGTGTTTTCTTGTTGTTTGTTGCTCTTTTCTTCCTATCATTATCACTTAGTCTAGACATCATAGTGCCTCCACAGTCTTTGTCACGTAGAATTCGATGGCTTCACCCTCAGCTCCCGTTAGGCCATATCACTCCTCCTGGTCGGGAGAGAGTTCATCCTCCCAGTCCTCCATCGAGTCATCATTCTAATTTTGATTCAGATTCTGTTGATTCATCCTTTGATTTCGCGTCACCTCATCTTCATATAGCCATCATGTCAGGCACCAATGTAGGTG
This sequence comes from Pinus tabuliformis, assembly GCA_031772625.1. Classification (NCBI taxonomy): domain Eukaryota; kingdom Viridiplantae; phylum Streptophyta; class Pinopsida; order Pinales; family Pinaceae; genus Pinus; species Pinus tabuliformis. The sequence goes on along the minus strand of CM062817.1, from coordinate 720,550,546 downwards.
CAGGAACCCATGGTGGTAACCCAGGTGCCAACCAGGGTACCCCATTAGCGGAACCTCAACCGGTGTGGTCACTTTGACTCCCTTACTTCCTTTTGTCGCTAGTCTAAGTCTCCCATATTTTAACCAGCTTATCAATGATCCTCTTCTCCATAATCCCACATGGCCAGCAATGCCTACAAAAATCCCCTCAGACATCCTGAAGTTTGAGGGTAATCCTGGAGAAGACCCAACCAATCATGTTCGCTCCTTTCATATGTGGTGTTCATCCAATATATTACCAATGACTCCATTCGTCTTAAGTTGTTCCAACACACACTCTATTGTCACTTCCAGAAGACAACCTCATATTGCTTACAAGGCCAGTGCCTGGAACATCTAGATTTTGTGTGTTTCATATGATTGTTGGGGAACTGGAGGCATCACACACACACACACACATATATATATATATAATAAAAATCATGGGTTGTTTCATTCATCTAAAGGTGTAAGCAATGTATTTCTGGTACTTCTTCACGTATGCAACTCACATAAATATATGTATAAACTAGTGGAGGTCGAGTAATTCAAGGGCCTACAGTTTAATAAGCTTTGGTAGAGAAATGAGAGAGGATAAGGAGATAGAGTAACTCATCACATAGAGATTGAAGTGTTAGGAATTCTACACTTATCGCATAGAGCTTGAAGCCTCTAGAATTATACACTTATCTAAGTTAAAGGTAGACATAATGGATGAAAGAGGATGGGTGTGATGATTCATGGAGTACAATTTTAAATGTATGATATCAAAGATCCATACAGGCACATGCATTAACGAGTCAATACAAATGAATATGTAAGAACATGTGAAACATTTCTAACAGCTACAATTACATGAATTCAGAGAGGAAACATGAACATAATGGAATTTAATAGAGGGATAACATATTGTAGTACTCGAAGGAGGAATCACCACCATTTTCTTAATATTCTTAAAGATGCATATCATAAAGTCATACAGTCTTTGAAAATAATATGTAGTTCTTTCTTTAGGATTCTAAACCTGTGTGAAGTGTTGCTTCGCACTATTTATCTGGAGAGGGGAGAATAAAATAGTAATTACAACAAAATAACTTCGTCGAGTCTCAACTATCAGGTCGACTAGCTGTCTCGGCCTGGGATGGATCTGTGGCCCAAAATGACTACAAGAGATTAATTGCTTCATTAAACGAAGACACATTACAGGATAAGAAAACAAGTCAGCGATCAGATGAAAATGCCAACAAATATCTCCATGCCCATCCATGTGATCGCTTTTTCTTCAGGTTGTTGCTTTCCCATGGTCCAGCCACTTGTGTCACTCATTCGATTCTCGTTGTTTCTGCCTTTACTGCTCGGATCATTCGTTCTTAAAAACTGGGAGTGGTCAACTATCAATTTAACACCACGGTAAAAAAGTAGAGAACACATGGGCGGTACTTCATCTACCCTCTGCATGGAGCACCATGTTGGATCATCAAGTCCTCCCGAGCATCCATGTACTCATTTAATCTGTATTTTGTTTGATGACCGTGCTTTTGGGTATACACTGAAAAAAACGTCACCGTCCCACTAAGTGGAAGAAAAATAGACGTTTTAATGTTCGTTGATCTGGGTCGCTGATCCGGGCTGATTCAATCTGGGCCATTGATCTAGGCTTGTTGGAATCACAATCACAATATAGGAGAGGGCCTTTTTACCATATTTCATAGTGCTTACCGATTGTATGGACGCGAAACTTCAATAAAACATGATACATAAAATATTGCATTTGGAACCAGGATTCAGATATCACCATTAGAAAGGGAAAATGGGCTTTAACACTGATTTATGGTGATTTTTGATGTTCTGCATGTGACGGTTTATAGAATGTATCACATAAAATATCACATCTGGGAGGGTTCTCACACATCGAAATTGCAAGTTGGAAGGGACTTCGGGAGAGGAGGGAATTTGACTTGTGTGATCCTCAATTGTGATATCGTAAATGACGGGGGAAGGAATTATTGTAATCAGTGAAAAAAAATTTATCGCAATTGGCAAGCGCAGGAAATATTGCATTTAGCGAGGCTAAGGAGGGACTTACTATATGATAATCAACAGGAAACTTTGCGATATGCAATATTGGTGGAGGGGAGATTTTATCATAATTGATGAGGAGTGGTGACGGGACTTGGATATGTATCACAAAAAGGGAAGGGGTCGATAGCGATTATGGTTTGTCCTGACATTTAAAAAGGGTTTTGGCATGATTTCTAAATGTTTTAAAACATTTCAAAGGGGAATGGGAAACATGGCTAGAGTTGGATATACAAAGGGATTTTGGCTAGAGTTAAAAATGGGTCAATGCGGCTAAAGTTTGAAAAGAAAAGGAAAAAAAGGGGTTTGTGAAAGAAATGGTTTTAAGAGAATATGGAAATTTCTCCCAAACAATTTAAGCTGGACCTATTATTCCTCCATGGATAACATATGGCTTGGAGGTTAGCTCCAAACATCTCTATTCTTTTGCCCTCTTTGTACAAATGGAACTCTCTTTTTAGAAGGTGACAACATTGGCTCCACCTGGGGATGGTGTATTGGATTGCAATGCGTCGAGAACGTGCAGACTGTGAACTTCTCTTTTGGGCATGGAGTCTTTTCTAAACAAATGATAATTTTGTGAAAGTTGAATTTTCAACAGAAACTAGAAATTTCATATAATAATTACAATACACACACCGATAGTTATAATAGGTGCAAGACAGGTACCTCTAATTTTGGAAATAAAGTTTGAGGAACTGACCATTTACTAGTAGCTCCAATGATTCACCATCCAGATTTTCAAGAAGGTATGTATTATTTCCTTTCTCTTCTAAAATTTTAAAAGGGTCGAACCAAAGTGGATTTCATTTTCCATGTTTTCCTTTTTCTTCCTGTCGGATGTCCCATCGGAGAACTAAATCTTTTGGTTGAAGAGGTCAATCCTTGGCCTTCTTTTCAAACATGGATTTCATCTTTTGTTCGTAATTTTCCAATTTAGCTCCCACCTGTTCTCTGTTTTCATGAAGTTCAACTCATTGGTTTATCCTTCATGTCAAAGCACTTGGCTCTTCCTCAACTTCTTGCAGTAACGTTTCCACTAGCATTACCAATTGGATTGGGAAGATTGCAGCCTTTCCATACACTAGCTCAAAAGGTGATTTTCTAGTGGATCGTTTAGGAGTCACTCGGGTGGCCGAGAGGGAAAACTTCAATTGGGTATCCCAGTTCCTCTGATTCTGGGTGATGGTCTTTTTTAGCACTCTCACCATAGTTTTGTTTGAGGACTTAGCTAAGACATTACCTTGAGGATAGTAGGTAATGGAGTGTCCAATGATGATATTGAATTTCTGGCAAAAGCTCATGAATTTTGCAGATTTAAAGACTTGAGCATTGTCAGTGATAATTTTGATAGGACAACCAAAGTGAGATAATATGTTCTCCTCCATAAATTTTATTACCACTGAGTCTATGGCATTCTTGGTCGAGATGGCCTCTACCGACTTAGTGGAATAATATGTGGTTGTTAATATCCACTTGTGTTGGCCACTCGAAGGTGGGTTTATTTCTCCTATGAGGTCTAGTCCCCACTGTCTGAAGGGTCTTCCACATGCGCTGGAATCACGGGGAGAGGAGAAAGTTTTTGTCTCTCAGAAAACACTTGGCACTTCTGACATGACCTAACTTGGGAATGAACATTTCCAAACAATGTAGGCTTGTAGAATCCTGCCTAGAGGATTTTTTGTTATGTTGTGTTGAATGAGTATTTCATGTATATGAGCATGTGGTCTTAGTGGATGACGTCCATTTTCTCATTTCAAGTCTATATAGAGAGCTAGTTGTGTTAGCACGCCTCACCCGAGCAAGTCTTCCAGCTAGAGAGAAATAGCCCTTACACACACACGGCTATAATGACCTCCACAAACTCCTCCATGAAATTTCTTAATCACTTTATGCGTTTTCCTTCTACCAAACATAACAGCAAAACTACCACTGGGTCCTTCAGTAGAGTTGACCATTGGATATGATATACTTTTGATCTTTCAGTCTCAGAGTTCTGTATTTGGATTTATCCAGTCCTAGTGGGCAGCTCAGGAATAAGAGATAATGGATGATATTCTTATACCAGGGTGATCCCTCATATTTAACATAGATATTTTTCTCTGATGTTTTAATCCAATTATGCTAAACCTTTGTTCTTCCTTTATTTGTTATCAGATTTATCCCTAAAGCATGGGAATTAGATTCTGATAAAACCTTGGCCGACCCATGGCCTTTTATGAGCTTAGTAGGCTTTATGTCTAACTCATATTCCTATATCTTTTCTATCCACCTACCCCTTTTTCCTTCACTGTCTCCTTGCACAACGATGTCCTTGACCATTATCGTTGGGACAAATGTTGTGATTTCTGATTGTAGCACATACATTCGAAATGACTTCAAAGCCTTGACTAATGCATAGTCTTTTTCTCCAAGATGTTATATTTCATCTCAGCATCCCACAGGACTTGGCTGAAGAAGACGATGGGTTGTTCATAACCATCTTTATTCTTCTATAGCGGAACTGTGGCAATAGTATGCAGAGAAGAAAAATAAAAGATATATAAAGGCGTTGAGTAGTCAGGACTAACTAGTACCGGGGCTTCAGCCAAAGCTTCTTTAATTATAGTAAAAGAATCTTGGGGGTTAGGGCTCCACTTGACTTCATTTTCCTTTTTTATCATATCTATAATACCCTTCACTATTTCTGCATATTTGGGTATGAACCTCCTCAAGAAATTGATTTTCCCAAAAAAGGCTTGGACCTCTTTCTTATTTTTGGGTAAAGGAATATGACTAATAGATTTGACTTGCTTAGGATTGATTTTCACTCCTCCTTGCGCTAATATGTGTCCTAGTAGCTTCCCCTCACTCAATGCGAACTGATATTTCTTAGGATTCAAGGAAAGACCATACCTCCTACATTTATCAAAGGTGAGCTTCAAGTGGAGGATGTGTTCTTCATTGGTCTTAGAGAATATTGTGATATCATCCAAATATACCACTACGAACTTGTCTTGCTCCCCTACAAAATCTATATCTATATCTCTCTAAAACGTGGCCCCTGCATTAATAAGACAGAAAGGCATGCAAGCATATATGAATGTTCCCCACGAGGTGGTGAAAGCAGTCTTCTGATGATCATCAGGGTGGACTGTCACTTAGTTGTAACCAGAGAACCCGTCCATCATGGACATTCTAACTGACCCAACCACCTTCTACAAGATGTAATCCATCGTAGGTAGCGGGTAGTTGTCTTTCAACAATGCCCTATTAAGGTTCCAAAAATCTACACTTAGCCTTATTTATCCATTATTTTTCCGAACTAGGACTAAGTTGTCCACCCACTCCGAATACCTTACTATGATTTTAGCCTGTAGTAGTTTCCTCACTTCTTTTTCAATAGAGGGAAGTAAGAGTGGATTAATCTGTCTGATCTTCTGCTTGCATGGTTTTATTCCACCCTTCAAAGGAATCTTATGATGTACGATGTTAGTATCAAATGCTTTTAAGTCCTCATAAGACCGAGAAAAAGCATCCTTATAGGTTTTGAAGAGATTTAAATACATTTGTTTATATTGCAAAGGGGTTTCATTTTGATAGTCTGACCATCTAGGGTTCATCCTCTGAGCCGATATTACAATATTATACTTGTTTGTTCATCTCCAAATCCATTGGTTTGGAGGCTAAAACATCATTATTAAATAATATTTCTAGTGGGACTAGCCCACGAGGAATGGTATCTCCTTTCAATTGTAGATTTTTATGTCCAACCATTGTGTCTTCCCATGAAGTGGATTCTTGATCTACCTCTTTTTCCTCTCCTTGATCAAATTTTGAGTTAGTGAACTCCCCAACTACTTCTATAAATCATTTTATCTGCTCATCGTCTTCGAATACCTTCCAATGCTTAACATTATCAAGTATAAAGGGTCTATATCTGACCTCCACCTCGTACCGGAGAAGCAGATTTTGAGGGGGTTTGAAATTTCTTGCTGCTACAGTAAGGGAATTAGCCATTCTATTTCCTTCTCTGGGAAGAAATTGAATATTAAAGGCCAAGAAGAAGTTATCAATCAAATCCCATACTTCATTCGCGTAAGTCTTCAATCTAGGGTGTTTACCCTGGCACTGATTTTTAATCTGCTTTACAATTAGCTCGAAGTCTCCATGCAAAGTTAAGCATTCAATATTCATATTCCTTGCCATTTTTAGCCCAAGGAGAAATTCTTCATACTCTACCACGTTGTTGGTTGCCTCAAAATCCAATTTGAATGAGAGGGGTATCAAGTTGCCCTCAGGAGATACCAACAACACTCCTACTCCATTTCACTCTTTGGAATTTTCTCTGTCAAAGTATAATTTCCACCTTTGTTTTCATCTGTGTGCTCGTGTTCTAACTGCATCTTTAGTTGTACTGGTGTTTCTTCTAAGATGGTATCATCTTCCTCTAGGAACAGGCAGGAGAGGTTGCTTTCTTTTCCATACACTGGAGAATTTTTAGAGCCTTCAGTTGGGGTCACAGTTTTTACAAATCTGGACTCTCTGTACAACCTCCTTTCTTTGCCTCCAAAAGTGAGAATAATGGCAGAATTTAGATCTAATTTGATAGAGCTCCCCACCTTGGAAACCTAAGACCTAGATAGGAGCATGCTGAATCGAGGAGGAATATCTTCCACTATGATGTCTATCACTACGCTTTACATAGGGATTTGAGCCAGGCTTACCACCAGATCTTTTATCATTCCCAAGCGTTTGGCCCTCTTAGAGTCAAAGGAGTATAGGTCCTTGTTCGGCATGGTGATCTGCAATCCAAGTTGTTCCATCACAGCTAAGGGCATGATGTTACGTGAGGCTCCGGAGTCCAACATGCAATTATGCGAGAAAAGGTCATGAATTACCAGGGTCACATAGAAGGGTGTGGTGGAAGGATCAAGTTCTTCAACATGAGGCCCAAAAACAACTATTGGTCTTTCTTCTTGAGGGTTTAAATAGTCATGGGTCAGTGTTGAGGTGGATGGAAGCATGAACTGAGACATTTGAGCTGTATAAGTGGGCTACTTTATAAGTTCAATTAGAGGAACATGAATCTTTATCTTTTCGAGTTCCTTCTGAAGGTTGAGCGCAGGTTGGACTTTTTCTAGACCTCCTAGCTCTACTTCTCTTTCCTTATCACTGGTAGTTTTTATCAAAACAGGTGCCTTCTTTTCTGTGTGTTCCTTAGAGCTATTGCTTTCCCTATTTGAGGAGACTTTTACCTTGGATGCGTCATGATACAACTTACCTTTCCCTTTATCTGGCATTGGGGGGATATCTTGTCGAGAAATTCCCTCTTGTTGTTCTGGTTCCCTCGAGCTCTTTCTTGAAGATCTCAAATCATACCTTCAGCGTAGTTGTGCTTGCATGAAATCTAGAAACTGTTTACAATAGTCACCTATGTCCTCCTCATTTGTTGTTGTTTCTCTATCATGACTTGTCTCCTGGTGACCCATATTTTCATGTTCTTCTTCAAAGAAAGAGGAATACAAGTTTCCCTGCATCTCATGTGTATTTGATGATTGTTCATCATGATCATCTTCTAAATATAGAGGATGAGGGATCTGATCAGGTTGGTCCTTTCGAAAACTTTATGGGCTAATGTTCACCCAGTGGGCTAGTTTTCCATGATTTTTCCACAAAAAATATTCGCCCATTTCCAATTTTTATAAAATACGATTCACCCAAATTTTAGAATATTTTATTGTTTTACCTTAAAAATTGCCAACATTATATAGAGACTATATATAAAAACATTATAAATTTGAATAATCTTACAAATATATCAATAAACATTTTATAGTTTTCATATTAGGGATTAGTGAGATTCGCAAATGTTTTTAAACTTCAAGAAAATTTTCCATCGTTAAAATTTTTCCTTGGTCCTTTCTTTCCCTTGGAAGTATCTGCAATGGTGGCCTTCTATACTTTGGGTTATAACCTCGGTTGTTACCTTGAGCATTCGGTTTCGAGAGACGCTTGTTCTCTAGTTCAAGCTTCACCACGTTATGCAATAAACTCTTGATGAGTTTATCCATTTCTTCCCACTTTGGATCCGGCGATTCTTTAGCTTGACGAGAGGAGGATGTTTCTTCTTTCCCCCATTTCTTCTCAGTACGTTCATCCTTACCTCTTGACTTCCCTACTGAGGTAAAATTTGCTTCTACCTCAAGAGAATTAACTTAGAGTTGATCCAAAGTGAAAGACTTCCTTTCTCTCAGGGTAAAACCAAAGTCAGATTCAAAGGCCCCAAAAAATACTACGCGAGAAGAAACTTGAGGGGGATTTATCTCACCAGGTAGGTTATTATACTGCTTATTGAACCTTTTTATGAATTCTAAAATATTCTCTTCTGGCTTCTTCCTTATAGCATTGAACTCGGTGAGGACATACTCATTATTTCTCTTTTCACCCCACTTTTGTGTGAAAGAGTTTTCGAGTTCCTCCCAGGTAGTGATGGAGGCATTAGGTAGGTCTTTAAACCATTTTCTAGCTTATCCATCAAGGGATTGTACAAACAGTCTCAAGGCCACATACAATTGTTCTACATTTAGATTCTCAACAAAAGCACAGAAGGTTTCAATGTGCCTCTGTGTAGTGTTTTCATCCTCCCCATTGAACCTAGGCAAAATCTTTAGGTATTCCTAAGGCATAGAACTTAGAGGTTTAGGTAAATCAAGAGGGGAATATTTATTTAGTAAGAAACCCATAACAACCATCTAAATTAATGAAGGGGGATCGAGATTTTCCAGAGGAACTTGGGCCAAAACCACAATGGTTGGAGCTGGATTGAGACAAGGGTATGTAAGGATCTTAGGAGTAAATTCTAAGTAGTGAATGACAGCAGATTGGGAGCTGGATGAGGAGGAATCAAAGAATGATGAAACAGTAGCATAGGTAGTAGGAGTTTTCTCCTTCCAGCCTCTCTTGAAAATTAAATTCTCTGTGTTAGATACAGATGGGGTTTTCTGCTGAGAGTTATCTGAGTGAGTGTGAGGCTTTCTAAAAGGTAGGATGATAAATAATAATGGGATTTGTGGAGTCACCAAGGTGATGAGGCTGCAATCAGAACATCTTTGCTCACCTACACAAAGAGTTCATAACTTGTTGTATCCCAGGGGAAAAATCCTTAAATAAGTTCCTCAACAACGACACCAAAAGATGTTGTTACTTCCAGAAGACAACTTCAGATTTCTTACAAGGTCAGTGCTTGGAACATCTATATTTTGTGTGTCTTATATGACTCTCAGGAAACTAGAGACATCACACACACACACACACAGATATATATATATATATATTCAAAATATATAATAAATAACATGGGTTGGTTCATTCATCTAAAGGCATAAGACATGTATTTCTGGTACTTCTTCACATATACAACTCACAAAAATATATGTATAAACTAGTGGAGGCTGAGTAATTCAAGGACCTATAGTTTAATAAACTTTGGTAGAGCAATGAGAGAGGATAAGGAGGTAGAGTAACTCATCAAATAAAGCTTGAAGCATCAGGAATTATACACTTATCACATAGAGCTTGAAGCCTCCATAATTATACACTTATCTGAGTTAAAGGTAGACATATTGGACGAAAGAGGATAGGTGTGATGATTCATGGAGAAATTTTTGAAAGATATAATATCAAAGATCCATACAAGGACATGAATGAGTCAATACAATGAATCTATAAGAACATGTGAAACATTTCTAACAGATACAGTTACATGAATTCAGAGAGGAAACATGAACATAATGGAATTTAATAGAGGGATAACATATTATAGTACTCGAAGGAGGAATCAGCACCATTTCCTTAATATTCTGAAAGATGCATATCATAAAGTCATACAGTCTTTGAAAATAACATGTAGTTCTTTCTTTAGGATTCTAAACCTATGTGAAGTGTTGCTTCCCACTATTTATCTAGAGAGAGGAGCATTAAACAATAATTACAACAAAATATCTCGGCTGCGTCTCACCTATCAGGTAGATATCTCAACCTGGGATGGCTTTGTGGCCCAAAATGACTACAAGAGATTAATTACTTCATTAAATGGCGACACATTACAGGATAACAAAACAAGTCAGCAATCAGATGAAAATGCCAACAAAATATCTCGGTTGCGTCTCACCTATCAGGTAGATATCTCGACCTGGGATGGCTTTGTGGCCCAAAATGACTACAAGAGATTAATTACTTCATTAAATGGCGACACATTACAGGATAACAAAACAAGTCAGCAATCAGATGAAAATGCCAACAAAATATCTCCATTTCCATCCCTGTGATCACTTTTTCTTCAGGTTGTTGCTTGCCCACGGTTTGGCCACCTATGTCACTCAGTCGATTCCCGTCACTTCTTCCTTTACTGCTCAGATCATTCATTCTTCAAAATTGGGAGCGGTGAACTATTAGTTTAATAGAACAGTACAAAAGCAGAGGACACCTGGGCAGTACTTCGTCTTCCCTTTGCATGGAGCACACGTTGGATCATCATGTCCTCCCAAGCTTCCATGTCTTCATTTATTTTGTATTCTCTTTGATGACCTTGTTGCTGGGTATACACCGAAAAATACCCTCGTCGTCCCACTGATCAGAAGCAAAATAGACGTTTTAATGTTCGTTGATCTCGACCATTGATTCGAGCTGATTCAATCTGGGTCGTTGATCCGAGCTTGGTGGAATCACAATCACAATATAGGAGAGGGCCTTTTTACCATATTTCATAGTGCTTATCATTTGTATGGACACAAAACTTCAATAAAGCATAATACATAAAATAGTGCATCCTGAACCCGGACTCCCATATCGCCATCAAAAAGGGAAAAAGGGCTTTAACATTGATTTATGGTGATTTCTGATGTTCCAGACGTGACGGTTTATAGAATGTATCACATAAAGTATCGCATCCAGGAGGGTTATCGCACATCACAATCACAAGTTGTAAGGGACTTCAGTGGAGGAGGGACTTTGACTTGTGCGATCCCCGATTGCGATATCGCAATCACCGGGGGAAGGAATTATTGCAATATGCAAAAAATACTTTATCGCAATCGGCAAGCGAGGGAAATATCGAAATTAGTGAGGCTGAGAAGGGACTTACAAAATGATAATCAGTGGGGAGCTTTGCGATATATGATATCGACAGAGGAGGGATTTTATCGCAATCGGTGAGAAGGAGTGGTGACGGGACTTGGATATGTATCACAAAAAGGTAAGGGGCCGATAGAGATTATGGTTTGTGGGTCCTGACACTTAAAAAGGGTTTCGGCATGATTTTTGAATGCTTTAAAACATTTCAAAGGGAAATGGGAAACACGACTAGAGTTGGATATATAAAGGGATTTCGGCTAGAGTTAAAAATGGGCCACTACGGCTAAATCTTAAAAAACAAAGGAAAAAGAGGGGTTTGTGAAAGAAATGGTTTTAAGAGAATATGGAAATTTCTCTCAAACAATTTAAACTGGATCTATTCTTCCTCCATTGATAACATATGGCTTGGAGGCTAGCTCCAAACATCTCTGTTCTTTTGCCCTCTTTGTACAACTAGAACTCTCTTTTCAGAAGGTGACAACAAACTCACTGGAGCTGCTTCGAAGTGGTATGTAAATCATACTAGGGCAATGCATTCCACTTCAGCAACTCTTACCACAACCTTTCTTTCATATTTATAGTTAACTCTCTGTTATGATACTGGTAATGAACTTTTGACTTCATTCCGTCAAACATTTTCCACTCGCCTTTCCTACCATGTTTAGGAATGGCGTAGAAGAAGTAGCATCTATCGAACTCCTAACTTCGAGGACCGAGTCTATATGGATTGGTTTCTTAGAACGTCGTTTGCCCCCATCACAAAATATGTTGCTTATTACTTTGCTCAATCTAAGGAAGAATCTCTCCAAATAGCTCTAAAATTTGACCTGATTTACACCTAATCAAGTTACATTTACACTGTCATCCCCAATCTGCCTCGACCTGGTGTTGCTAAAACATCAGGGGAATCTCATGCCACAGACGGAATTGTTGGAAATCTTTCACACCACCAACCATATGCTCCTCCTCAGATGATTTATGGTCAACCTCAGGGAGGGACCAGTCCCATGTACAATTATCCCTCCCCCAATCCTTATTAGGGCACTCCTTATCTATGTCCCAGCACACCATATGCATATGCTCATTCGCATCAATCTACGACAGGGCCAGTTATTGCACCGCCTTCATATATAAACTTTTCCACATCTCCATATTATTCGTATTCATATCCTAGCGCTCCAGCTCCTTCGGCACCAGCGCCTCAGCCCCCCATGCCTGCTCAACCTCCACCGTAGCAACCTCCCCCACAAGGACAAGTGTATGCTCAGTAGAGTGGTCCCAATGCCCCGAATCCCAAGAAAACTAATAAGGGGAAGGGAAATAGCAACCAACAACAGTAAGGTAATCTAGGCAACCAGGGTGCTCAACCCCCTCATGGTCCTCCACCCAACCCCACAACCCAGCAATAGTGCGGTCAGCCCAAGAAAAATAAGGGTCTTCGTATGAACAAACCTTGTGCTTGTTGTGGAGTCTATGGTCATTATACTCATGAGTGTCCCCTGTTACCTCAGATGTGCCAAGTATGGGAAGCTCAAGAAGCTTCTCAAGGATCGCAACCTTCCGCTCCTCCTCCCCCTCCTTCTTCATCACAACCCGTTGTGCTTACCAACCCTTTTCCTCAATAATGGTATATCACTACCCAGCCTCCACAAGGTCAGGCTTCTCAACCAGCTCCTCTATCTGGTCACCGCGATTGCTAGATTCGCATGACGAACTCTGATGAGGTAAACACTGAACAAGTCAACCTCCAAACTCGATCGCATCAGTATGACAAGCCACCTGCTAAGTCTGCGATTGAGTCCCAACCCAAAGTGTCTACCGAGCCTCTATCGACACCCAACAATACCTTACAGATCCCTCAACCTAAGGTTGAGGATATACCCAAGATCCCCAAAGGTCCATTACATCAAAATGTTGTTTCTGCCAAAGACGCCCATACATATAGCATAGTAGATGATTTGGCGTAGTCTCCCGCTGCCATGTCAATGCTAGAAGTCCTCCAAACCTGCCCATAATAATGAAAAGCTCTACTATCTTCTCTAGGCACCGTAGATCCAAAATATGATCAAATGATTGTCTTCCATGTTGACAAATCATATAACCCTCCTTTACCTTCATCAGTTGCTTTCCAAATTCTAATCTCCATTTGAAACACCATTGTCCAGCTGTGTATCATTGATAAAGGCGCATCCATATGTGTGATGGCTGCCAGTGTTTGGAAACAACTTGGATCCCCTGATCTATCCCCATCCACCATCACTTTGTGTGCATGGGATGGTCATCCTTCACATCCCCTTGGAGTATACCACAATTTCCCAGTCACAGTTGCTGGCAAGACCGTCTGTATTGACATTGAAGTCAACGATGCTCCCCTTGACTATAAAATCTGTTTGGATCAAAATTATACTTATGCCATGTCAATTATCGCATCTGCAGTTCACCGTAAGATTTTCTTTCCCCACAATCGAAAGATTGTCACCATCGATTAGTTGACATATTACGATCCAAAAGCCCAGACTTCACCTCAGACCAACATCTCGTCCGTGGCTGACAATAATATTGTCTCGCCTGTTTCTCCTAGAGTCTATAAATATTCCTCCTTGCTTGGTAATTACTATGGCCCACCGCCTACTCCTTCTCAGCCTATCTCATCGAGTGTTTGCATGTTCTGAGCATCGCGGACCACCCTCAAAAGATACGCTATGTCTACACAACAGTTGACATCTTCACAACCTGTTGTGCCTGACTCAACTATGCCTAACAGTACAACTCCTCAAGGACCATCTCCTTTATCTCATGTATCTCCTAATCATTTTCCGCCCAGATCTGTTCCCCCAGCCCTTAACCATGCAGAAGTTGTTCCTCCAGTTCATTACCCTTTTGGTCAAATATCATTCTTGTTTCCACCTCCTAGAGTTTATTCTACACCGGTCATGGCTACATTGAGTCTACCTAAGATCACCCTCGAGATCCCAGTCTAGTACATCGAACCCCTGCAAACACTCCACCTCATCAGTTAAAATCTTACATCACTTTGACCCTGGTCCAATCGGTCATTCCTACCCCTGCCTTTACTTCAGCTCCATAACAACCTCAGCAGGAGCCTACTCCTACTGTGAAAGCATTTGGCAAGGGGAGCAAAGACCGAAAAAAGGGATCTCAAGAAAATTCTCCCCCAGTAACTCCATCTGCCCTTAAGTCTCCAAAGCCTCTTCCTCCTTGTGGTTTGTGTGATGTTGTTGGTCATGCCACCAATAATTGTCTTGCACTCCCTCACATTAAATAGGTCATCATTGATACATTTCCCAATCCTAACATCCTCAAGGTCCAAGTAACCTTGCTTGAATCGGCTAAGAGAATCTGCTCGTTATGCACAAACCACCCTTACGCTTTGTATGATAACTATGACCATTATTACCATCACTATCCCTGTCTCAAAGATTTTCGTGATACACTTCAAGTACTTCGTGAAATGGAGGCTACTCGTACTGAGTCCCCTTCTCCTTTACCTACGAAGTCTAGTCCCACCCCTACTCCAGAATAGGAGGTCCCCCAACCACCCAGCGTGATCCCTTCCCCTAATGTCGAGATGATAGAAAATTCTGCTCCTATCCTATACCTATTATCATTCATGAGATTGCTCCCTGAGAACTCCCTAGATATCTACTCTCGTGATTCTTTTGAACCTCCTTCAGTGGACGTAGCGGTCTCAACATCAGTAGATGTTCCCTTTACTAGTCACATGTCTCCCATTTGTGACGATGCATGTGTGAACCTCGTTTGTCATGATGATGCTTCAGGTAGATCTTCCTCATCACGTGGTCTTTCTTCCTCCAGTCTTCCGATATTCCACCTTGATGAAGAGATCATGGGAGCCATGACCTTTCCCTATTACCCTTGGGATGATATGCACCATTGTCCGTCCTTCCTTCCACAGCAGACCCATGACCAATATTATGTAGGCATGGGGGCATACCTCTTAAGGTATCCAGAAGGATAAATCCTTCCCAATACTCGGAATGTGTTTTACCTCAAGAAATTTTACCCATAGCATTTCCCATCATAGTGCATGTATTTCTATCTTTCTTCTCGCAATTATGTAGCTTGCATCCCCCACTTTATTACACATTGTCTTCTTGAGTCTTTCAGATGGATCCATCATCGACACCTTATTTTGGTGTTTCCGATGGTGCGAGTCACTTCACCTGGAATCTTGCCTCAGCAGATTGCGCCATTTTTACCCCCATGCATTTGTTAGTCCACTCCAACGATGTTTGCATTGGATTTGCCACCAACAACCAGGCCGAATATGATGCAGTGATAGGTTTTTTAGTTGATTCCCTTGATCATCACATCCTTCACCTTCATGTTTGTTTAGATTCCTTGCTACTTGTCTTTTGATTGAATGGTGTTTATTGTGTGCATAATCAAGTCTTATTTAGAAAATATCTACGAGTTAAGATTTTGATGCATGAATTTGAATCCATTTCATTCAATCATGTACCTAGGGCCCAAAATCACTATGTAGATACCATTTCTAATAACATTCTAAATTTAGGTTTATCACATGTAAGAAGACCTCCATAAAACAAATGGTGAACCACATTCTTCACACAAAATATGCATAATCATATATATATGTGTGTGTGTGTGTGTGTGTGTGTCGTCATACAAGGGTTTTGAGTCCATAAATCTAAATACATCCGACATGCCCACTAACATGTTATAAAAAAAAAAAATGGGGACCCACATGTACCTATGCCGAATCGCTATCATCTGGAGATCCCAGAGCCGATGGTTCCACCCCACTATCCCGTAGATCCCGTACTTCCTGACCGACCATCGCAAGGTGTCATGTGAGTCCCTACCACTATGGGGGAAGACCTGTGCAATCATCTGTGTATCGATCTTCTAGATCATTCCACTTGAGCTCTGTCACCCCAGTCAGTAGTATGTCATATCTACATCAGAGTTCCTCCAATACAGCTCTGTCATCCAACCTTTGTCATGATGAAGTTCCACCCTAATTTGTAGCCCCAGATCTTGCAACTCGTCCTGCATATCCTTCCTGCCTCACCAATGCTATATCTACATTCCAAAAAGTTTAGAAATTAGTACCATATACAAATATTTCCCAAACTATCAATGCACCAAATATATAGTAACTTTCACTTACCATCTGGGGCCCATGCTCATCCTGGTGGAAGTGGTAAGTCAGGACCCCCCTGATAGTTCATGACGTTGTATGGATAGTCACCTATTTATAGCTGCATCTGGTCCCAATGAGAAAAAAACTCAGGTTAGAACACTCGTCTGACTCCCCCTCCACCTCCTCGTCTTAGCAGCTACCCCCAATGGCACATCATGGGCTCCTATGGGCCCCCATCACAGATCTAAACATGAGGTCATATAGTGGAGATATTCTCAAAGAAGATTGAGCATAAGACTGTCCAAAACGAACAACTATCATTGGTTCCCTGTCTCCATAATGTCAACTATCATTTCAACGATGACATCAACATTTGGACCCACCCATAGTAGGTCCCTCCCAAAACACTCTCCACCAACATCATCATCCCTCCAATGATATGGTGGAAAGCATGGCTGACACAAATTCGTAGCACTGCTTCAAATATATCTCGTGTCTCCAATCTCTTCATGTCATCGATTCAGATATTCTTTCCCATTGCATGGATACCCCGTCTATAATGATGCTTATAAAAATCCTCAATATGCCTCCCACGAGGCAGCACTAGATGTATCTCCCCCACCTCCCCCAAGGGAGGCAGTCCAGTCAAAAAGTATATATCCTAGATCATGAGCTCGATCTAGCACCCTTGAACTATAAAGGCCTCCTAATCCAGATCCCAATAGCTCACTATCCTCAATAGCAATGGCTCACCAACCCTCATTAGTGGGTTCTCCAAGAACTTTAGCATGCCACATCGTGCCAGTATCGCTCTCACTGCTTGATTCCCCTGAATCTCAGCCCGAAGGGTATCAAATTCTCTTTCATGCCATGATATATTTAAATCTTCCATACCTGCAAGACATCGCTAAGTTTTTTCAGTTCAGAATACAAAAGACAGTCATGGATGCACTTAACCTTAGTTCCCAAACCACAATCTTGACCACCCTCTCAGTCCAGAGCATAGTTTTTGCCTCAAAAATTGTGTTGAGTGCACTTGTGAGCCCCATTTCTATGCTCCATAGTGCATATTTGGCCCCAAATGGTGCTCTACAACCATAAGGGAAGGTAGGGGTCTCCCAGAAAAAATTTAGGACCTATCTAAAAATCTAAACCCCTAAAATTGATGAGTATGGTTAGGACACCTACTTCCAAGTCACAGATCCTGATTATGACGGCTGGTTTGCCCACTACGATATCCATAATATTTAGGGCCTTCTCCTTGATTAGGTGCTCAAAATTAGGCTCAAAAATCAAAGTGTCAGAATCTATATAAACTTAGATTCAAATCGAAGAGCTCGTCATCTTGGTTCCAATAATGCAAACAACACTCGAATATAAGCTTGTATGAAGAAGTTATAGCAAGTCAAAGTTCAGGTTTGACTGGGACAGATGGCAGGAAAAGATGTGGTAGGGATCTTCAGTGAATGGGGGAAGCACCAAGTAGCAGGCCACCATTGGCCCCCACATTTTGCAAATCGCATGTTGCAGGTGGGTCGGTGTTAAAAATCGGCCCCGGAACAAGCCAGGGTACGATGCGATAATCACAATCGCACATGACAATAGGGTAGGAGGAAAGGCATTAAAGAATTGGCATCGGTAGTTGCGATGTGATGATCGGCCTCATAGAGGGAAGGGTTGTGATGTGATAATCGTAATCGCAGATTGCAATCCCACACCGCAGAAAATATAGTCCCACATATGGTCACAGGCCGGGACCATTGTGGAGGACTTTTTAGATTTCGACCATGAACTTATGGCAAAGGTTGATTCCCTCCCATCTCTCTCTCGGTAGCACAATCTCTCCATTTTGGTTCCTGTTGATGCAGCTGCTATTCAAGACTACATAGGCCCTCTGCTCATTACTGATTCTCTGTCGAAGGGCGATCGCTGGAGAATCACGAAAGCACAAACCCTAGGGCAAGATCTGGGTTCTATTCCTGTGGGGGTCGGGGCGGATAAACCCTTGGAGGTTTGCCCTACAGTTCAAGTTGGTCGACAGCAAGTTCAATCTTCTCCGCCGGTCTCGGGTAACCATCCCCGGGAAATTTCACAAGTATAGGAATCATATCGGGGCATTTCGACAACCTCAAGGCTAAAGGACCTCGGTCGGGGAAGGACCTGACCACTCTTGAGGCTATGTAGGCAGAAATTTTGGCAGTTGGCATGAGAAACAAGCAGAAAGGGACATCCAAAAGGAAAAAATGCCTCCCATTGTGCAGTAACGAAATCTTCCTCAAGCTTGCTGAGGAAACTACTTTCTGCGAAGCCA
Source organism: Pinus tabuliformis (assembly GCA_031772625.1). Lineage (NCBI taxonomy): Eukaryota > Viridiplantae > Streptophyta > Pinopsida > Pinales > Pinaceae > Pinus > Pinus tabuliformis. Next base: position 720,531,875 of record CM062817.1, on the reverse strand, counting down.
TGGATTTGGCTGAAAAGGTACTGGTGGGTCGTGTGACGGGAAGACATTACAGTGTAGAAAGGCTCCAAAGATGGACAATGGAGGTATGGGGAAATCATCTATCGAAACCTCCAAGGGTACAGATGTTTGTTCGAGGGTGGTTCGCATTGAGATTCAAAAGTCTCACCCACACTAATTTGGTCCTCTCCACAATATGGCATATAGATCAAGCTCCTTTCCTCCTCTGAAGGTGGATGCTAATGTTTGACCATGAACTGGAGAGAGCGGGGACAGGACCGATTTGGGTTCGGCTGCCAAGCCTTCCCTGTCACTTCTGGATAGAGCAGATTTTCAGGCAGATAGGGGATGCCATGGACACGTTCCTTACCTTTGATGACTCATTTCACACCACGAGGAGGATGGCATTCGCTAGGATATTAGTTCACATGGACCTTACTGATGGGCTACCAGAGTTTATTAACATACAGTGGAGGAACATTACGAGGAGGCAATTGCTGGATTATGAGGGAGTACCCTTCAGATGTCGCCACTGCCACAAGGTAAGGCACTTATTCAAAGACTTCCCTCTGAACAAGTGGAATAGCAGGAAGTATGCAAGTCTTTCTCCTCTAAATGCACCTGAGTAGGAGGTGCAGTCTCACGAAGACCCTGACAGAGAGGAAAATCCACGTGCATCTGAGGAATTTCACAAGATTGCTACTCCACGATCTAGAGGTACTACCACATTTTCGAGCCCTGATTTGAGATCTTTGGAACCTGCCCAGAGTGCTCTGAGGAAGCATGGATGACCGCCCCATCGACCCCCACCTCCTGTACTTGGTTCGGCCGTTGCTACTTCGGGGGACTCAAATACTTCGAGTATGCATTCCACCCACTTATCCCCCACTCAATGCTTTTCTGATATTCATAATTCAATATCTGAGCAGTGATTGGGTCTGGGCACTGTTTTCTCATTTGAGACCCCTGTTCATAATGTTTGTGATATTAACCCCCCCCCCCCACCACTCTCCCCCCCACGCCACCTACTCTCTTCTGCACCCCTCCCCCTCAAACCTCCGCATCGTGAGCCTTGGTTCCTCGATACATCACCCGGTCTTGATCAAGGAACATGAACCCTGACCATGTGGAACTTGATATCCTCCACCCCCCACCCTCTCACAAGGCATCTCGAGGCCGCCCCTCTAATCTCAAGAATGCCCAAGCCTAAGCAGATGTTGAAACTGCTTTGGGCAAGCAATCTACCATTCCTGGGGTCCTTAGAGCAAGAACAACTCCCTTCGAACTCCCTCCATGAACATTCTATCCTACAATTGTAGAGGGCTAGCTAGGCCCGATAAAAAACTAGCTCTATGGTGATTACTCTCTACCGAAGCACTGGACATTATTTTCCTCCAAGAGACCATGGGTCCAGCTAATGACATTACTCGTACTCTAGAACAATCCTTGCCGGGGTGGAGATTTTTAGGTTTAGATGCCCATGGTCATTCTGGAGGAATTGCTTTGGGCATAAAATCTCGTTCTATCAAGGATATTAACTGTTGGGGTGGTCAGGGCTACATTGGTGCTGATATACTTTCAATTGAGCTGGGGTTGCCCTTCAGGATTATCAATATTTATGGGCCTTGCCAGAACCGTCCTAATTTCTGGGACCACCTACTCAATCTGGAACTTCTTTCAGCTGAGATCCTAATTGTAGGTGGGGATCTAAATTTTTCTTTAGGACATGCAGAATCTTGGGGTCACCGTGCACAAAGGGATTCCACTTCAGACTACTTCTCTACCATTTTAGACCAGCACCATCTGATTGACATACCTGCTACAAAGATTCAAGCCACCTGGAGGAACAATATAGTGGGAGATAATGGACTAGCTAGATGACTAGACAGATTTCTTGTCAAGGAACAGGTCATGGACTTGGGGCTTAATATTAGGCAATGGGTTGGCATGGGAGGACTCTCGTATCACCTTCCTATTTATATGAAATTGGATAATGGTAGAGGCAGGCCGAAGGGACCTTTCAAATTCAGTTCTAGCTAGCTTAAGGATGCTTTGTACATCAGCATGATCACTGAGTTCTGGAAAAGAAACCCACCAGGGGTTAGAGGATCAGCAACGGCTCATCAAAAAAAATTACAGGATGATCAAGCGCTGAGACAGATTGAAAATGATCTTGAGGTTTTTGAAAAAGAACTTGGTGGTCTTTATAGATCAGAGGAGCACAAGCACAACATCACATCCCTCTACTCGGCTCGTGGTAATATGCTCAAGGATAGAGAAGAAAAATGGAGATTGAGTAGCAGGGCCATCTGGATACAGGAGGGGGATGCTAATACAAAATTTTATCAAAAGTTTGCTAATGGAAGGAAAGCTATAAATACTATCTGGCAAATGCAGGATGGTCATGGTGGAACAACAAACACTTTCCCTCAGCTAGCTTCACTTGCAAACCTGCATTTTAAAAGCGCCTACAATGACCCCAAGGAGACTAATTTAGCAGAAATTATCAGATTTGCCCAGCTTTTCCCTAGATACGTGGATCTAGGGGATGAGGAGGATCAGGTTTGGGAAGTCATTTTGGAGGAGCTGGAGGCCACATTAAAATGGTTCAGCAAGGACAAAAGTCCTGGACCTGATGGTTGGTCTGTCGAATTTTATTTGACATTTTTTTATTTGATTGGGTCGGATCTTCTCAGTGTCGTGGAGGAGTCTCAGACTTCAGGACGTTTGGAAGCTTCCATTACCTCCACTTTCATTGCCCTCATTTTGAAGAAAGACAACCCATCCACATATGATGAATTTCGTCCTATTTCGCTGTGTAACTGTTTGTACAAGATTATAGCTAAAATTATAACAAACAAATTGAAGCCCATCTTATCTAAGCACATCCTGCCTAAACAATTTGCATTTCTGAAGGACATGAAAATTCATGAGGTGATTGGGACAGCACAGGAAGTGTTACACGCACTCCACTACAAAAAAGGAAAAGGTATGATAATGAAGGTGGATTTATCTAAAGATTTTGATAGGGTAAACTGGTTGTACCTGAGAATGCTTCTAACCCACCTTGGTTTCCCTTTCCCTTTCATTAAATGGATCATGGGATGCATCACTAACATTCCTTTCAGTGTTCTGGTAAATGGTAGTGCTAACCCTTTTTTCACCTCGGCTAGAGGTCTGCGGCAAGGGTGTCCTCTCTCTCTGCTTCTTTTTCTCCTGGTCATGGAAGGGCTTAGTAGGATCATTTTGGAGGAACATAGGCATGGTAAACTCAGTGGTATTAAGATCACGGAGGATTGCACTCTTACACACCTCCTATTTGTGGATGATGTGCTGGTCTTTCTCAATGGTAGCGTTGGGGATCTGATTTCGATCAGAGACATTTTTTCTTTATTTCAAAAGGCCACAAGAATGATCATTAATGATGGAAAATCTACATTGACGGCCACAGCTTGCACACAGCACGAAATGCATTATGCTCTCCACAGATTCCACTTCACCTAGTTGGAATTGGATGAGGGATTGAAATATTTGGGGTACAAATTAAAGCCAATTGGGTACAAGATTGCGGATTGGACTTGGCTCATAGCAAACATGGAGAAAAGGCTAAGTATATGGTACTTAAGATTTCTATCTTGTGTTGGCCGTTTGACACTCATCAATAGTGTCCTCGAAGCGACCCTAGTTTACTAGATGTCTCTGGCCTAGATTCCTCAGGGCATTCTGACCAGGATACAAAATATTTGCAGCAGATTCTTATGGAGGGGTAAACTGCCTGGCAGGATATTTGCATGGACTAAGTGGGAAGCACTCACACTTCCAAAAAAATGAGGAGGCTGGGGTCTCAAAAAACTAGATGATTTCTCCTCTGCGCTGGCAGCGAAATTAGGTTGGCAAATGGTTGCTTCGAACAGTTTATGGACAAGGTTAGCCTACTCGAAATATATTGCCCCTGCACAAGTGCTGGACTGGATCCGTAGACCGGTAGGACCCTATACAGGTATTTCGATAATTTGGAAGGTTGTTCTAAAAGCACTGGATCCCATCCGCTCTGGCATTACATGGAAGATACACTCGGGGAACAAAGTTCGCATTGGGATAGACCCATGGATAGGTTGTGGGAACATGCACAGAGTACCTCAGGCTCTTATAGAAAACTTAATGGAGCATAATATTACACACCTAGCTCATATTGCAGACGAGCACAACTCCTCATTCCTACAACAGACTTGGAAAACTGAAAATCAACTCAACATCCCTCCACAATGGAGACAACTCTGGAGGGACTATATACAGGCCCTAATGGAGGCACATATCCGGATTACAGATGGGGAGGACGAGATAATCTGGGCTCTGGCGAAATCTAGAAGATATACACCAAAGGAGGGTTATATTGTTCTGGCAAATCCACGAAAGCCCAAGGTCATTCAACAGTGGTGGAAACTCCTCTGGAAACTTAAGGCACCTCCGAGATTTAGAGTTCTTATGTGGTGCATTTTGAAAAATAAAATCCCCACGGGGGATAACCTGATGAAGAGATCTTTTTATGGCCCACACTGGTGTCACTTTTGTAACATGGATGGTGAAACTGCTTCCCACATCTTCTTGCATTGCCATGTTATTCGTAATGCATGGAATCTGTCTGTTGTTGTCCCCTCTAATATTATTTGGCTTTCAGACTCTCTAGTTGATGCTTGGAACCTTTGGTTTCATTTAGTCTCGCTTCACAAGTTGAGAAACCTTCCTCTGTTGTTCTATTGGGCTATCGGGATAGCTCGCAATAATTTGATTTTCCACAACACCCCCCTTAGATGGTCTAGTATAGCTGCCATGATCAAAGCGGATTATGATCTTATCCCTGATGACCCTCCTCCCCCTAACACTCGCACTATCTCCTTGGAACAGTTTGACTGCAAAAAACCCTGGGCATACTTTGATGGGGCTACACAAGAAGATGGCTGTGGTGGGGGTGCTATCCTGCACATATCTGAGAGACATTCCTACAACCTGTCTATGGGCTTCAAAAGGGGCACGAATAACTTTGCAGAGCTATTTGCAGCTCTTCATATCATTCGATTTGCTTTGGAGAAGAACTGCCATGCATTACAACTGTTTGGTGACTCTATGATTGTCTGCGATTGGTTGAATAGAGTATCTACTTGCTGGTCTTTCTCATTGAGACACATTCTTGAAGAGGCTTTAAGATTGATATCAAATTTTGACTATTTTTCATGTAAACATATATACAGGGAGTGGAACTCAGAGGCTAACCATCTTTCCAAAGAAGGTGCAATCTAGGAGCAGGGCATCTGGCTGATCAGCAAACAGATTGATGGCAAACTCTACCAGTATTATCACAGGCCTTTTATGGACATTTTGAATTAATGTTTGGACATTGATAACATAATTACTGTACATATTTCTTTTGTTGTTTACGATCTGATTTTCGGATATATTATGACTGGAACAGTACATATTTTTGGTATTATCTCCCTGCGTGGACCATGATAATATTCATACTGTTGGTTTTTGTTATATTTTTGGACTCTTTTTCAGACTCTGTCTAGACTACTACCTCCCTGCGTGGACTCGGGTAGTTGGTTTTTGCTGCTTCTACGGAAGCTGTGTCTATTGATAGAAATATCGGAATATGCTTATGCATCTACAAAATGTAATTTCTCACACTAATGAAATTACGAATTTTCCATGGGAAAAAAGAAATGCCATCGGTACTTCACTGATTGCGAATTGTGAAAGGATCCCAGATGTGATAAATTTATGTGTTCCAGTTAATAGTTTCGTCGGGTCTACCATATCACAATCACACATCGACCCGCCGCATTCACAAACCATAAGCCTGCTGGTTCTTACCGATTTTGATTTGCGATGGGACAGTCGGTGCCGACAAATTATATACTGCCACACGGTGAAATTTTCGCTCAGTTAGTGCTTTTTGGAGCTAATTTGTAGGATCATGTTGGATTTGGAGCAATTTGTGGAGTGAATAATGGGAAAACTAGGAGAGGTCATAACTTCTTCAGTTTTCCACCAAATTGGATGCAAAAAGAGGCTAGATAGTCATTTTTTGGAAATTCTAGGCTCATTGGAGCAGGTTGCAGAAGCATTTGAGCATTGTAAACACATATTTTTACACTTTTGAGAATAATAGAGAGGCCCCAGCCATTGGAAGCTGGACCAAGGAGACATAGCCCAAGAGGGTTGAACTTCTTTATCATGTTCCTGTTGTAATTTGTTTTTGATGTTGTTATGTACATGTTTATGTTGTTGTTCAGTCTCTTATTTATGTTAAATTGCTCATAAAATTAACATAAAAACCCATCATTTCACTTGCAAAAAATCATGAATCCTTAAGCACAATGAAAGCATTTTGTTTCTAATCTGAGGAGGATCTTAGCACAACAATCTTACATTCTAAATCAGACCATTTTGGTATCATAGGACTAGGTTTTCTTTGTGCAAGAAGGATTTAGTTGTTTGCAATTTTATGCCATGCTTACAAGGTTAAAACTCAAAAGAGGAGAAGGGAAGCTGGTTGGAAGCCCTGAAGTTGGGTTAAGGGGAAGGAGAGCAAGGTTGCCACAACCTCCAACACTAGTTTAGTCTCGAGTTGCAATTGAGACTCCAGTTATCATGTCTCATGAAGGAGGACCTACAAATATGACAGAATATTGCAAGACCTTCAAAAAGGATTTCTTTGATATGACAGAGATGGTGAAGGTTCTCTATGAAGAGAGGAATACTAGGTTGCAAGGGGAAAGTTCCAAACCTCCCAAAGGAGAAGGATCTTCAGAAGGAGGTAATGCAAATGGAGACAAACCTCCACCCTCTACACCATCTTCTTCATCTTCTTCTTCACAAGAATCTTCACCCTTTTCCACTAACAAAACCCTTATTCATACTCATCATCATACTTCAAAAGGAACTAGTAAATCACCTTTTTTAAAACTTGATTTTAAATTTGAGCTACATATGTATAATGGTGAAGTGAATACAAAGAAGCTTAATAATTGGATTCATCAGTTGGAGGTCCATTGCAGGATTCAAAACCTTCAAGAGGATGACATAAAGGTTCAGTTAGCTTCCTTGAGAATGGAGGGTGAAACACTAGTATGGTGGGAATCAAAGACCCAAGAGGAGATCAAAAAACATGGTACGATTTAAATTTCTTGGAATGATTTCATTGCTGCAATCAAAATAAAATTCTACCCTCTGGCTTATATTCATAAAGCCATCATGACTTGGTATAACTTTAGACAGCTTAAAGGTCAAATTGTGCAAGATTACACCCAAGAATTCAGAAAAAGGTCTTTGATGTTAGGTGTAGATTTTCAATCACAGGACACATATCTAAAGTAAATAGGGGGTTTAAATAGTTACCTTAGGCATACTATCTTAATGTTTAATCCCAATTATCTAGATGATGTGTGTGTGCAAGCCACTCATCTTGAGGCAAGAGGGAAAGACACTCCAGAAGAAGGTAGTAAAAATCCATTTAAGAGTAAAGGAAAGGAAAAGGCTTTCAAAGGGAAGGAAAAGAAAAATGTCTATCAAAAATGAAGGAGAGAAAATTACATGAAAATGTTGTTCCAGAGAGGGCCATGATGAAGCTCATTGTTGGAAGATTCATCCTAAAATGAGACCAAAGAAAAACAACAAGGGAAAACAAAAAAAAAAACTGCAACCACTCAATAGGATTTGGGATCTAATTCGGGTGATGAAACTAAAATCACAGCCATGGGGTTAAAAGGAAAAGATCCATTTCTAGCACTAATTCTTAAAACTCACAAAATGAAACTCCAAATGAAAAGAGGGGAATAGAACTTTTTCACATAAGTGTGATATCAAAACACAACAAGATTGGTACGTTGTTGGATAGTGGCTCTCAAGCCAATCTTATCTCTAAAAACATTTTCAAAAGTTTAAATTTGGAAACCGTTCCACATCATAAATTGTATCCACATGGATGGGTGTGTGACAATGCGCAATTGCAGGTTACGAGAAAGTGTAAACTGAAATTTTCCATTACTGTAAATTTCATAGATGAAGTGGAGCTTGACGTTGTGCCATTAGATATCTGTGGCATAGTTTTGGGCAACCCATAAGTTATGACCAAAAAGATATCTTCCATAGACATGAAAACAAATATCATATATTCAAAGGTGAAGTAGAATATATTGTGAGAGATCATAGCAAGAAAATAAATATCTCTCTTGTAAATGCAAGGCAGATGAAAAGACTAGTGAATTCGAGCAATAATTTTGTGCTTCTAATGATCAAACCCAAGGATAATGTTGATAATGAAGCTTTTAAAGGCTATGATTCAAATTTGAAATCTGAATTGGTTTACGTAGTTAACTAATATGATGAGATGTTTCAAAAAACAAAGGGATTACCTCCCAAGAGAGGAATCCAACATGAGATACAGTTGCAGCAAGATTGTCCTCTTCCTAACATTGGCATGTACTGGATGTCAGTGATGGAAAGCGCTAAAATTAAGAAGAAAATTCAAGACTTGTTGAATAAAGGGATCATTAGACCATCTTCCTTGCCATGTCGTTCACCTATTGTGTTGGTTCCAAAGAAGGATAGAACATGGTGCATGTGTGTGGAATTTCGTGCATTGAACAAGATTACGGTAAAGAACCGTTACCCACTACCCAGAATAGATGATTTACTTGAAAGATGCAAAGTATTTTAATAAGTTGGACTTAAGAAGTGGCTACCATCAAATTAGAATAGTTGAAGGAGACATTTGGAAGAAAACATGCAAAGCAAAATGGGGTTTGTTTGAATGGCTAGTTATGTCGTTTGGTTTATGCAATGCTCCTGCTACATTCATGCGTGTGATGAATGATGTGTTGAGGCCATTTATTGATGAGTTTTTCATAGTATACTTAGATGACATCTTAATTTTTAGTAAATCTCGTGATGAACATGTCATGCATGTAAGAAAAGTACTTGATGTCTTGAAAAAAGAACAATTGTATCTTAAGATGTCAAAGTGCGAGTTTGGAAAAACTTCTTTTATTTACTTGGGTCATATTGTTGGAGGAGGTGAGTTGAAAATAGATCCCTCCAAGGTTAATGTCATTTTGAATTGGCCAAGTGTTATAGACATTTTTGGGCACTCCAACCCCAATCATAAATGTCCATAAACCAAGGGCTCCTAAGTCCCTAAAGGTGTTGTTCCAACCCCTAAAAGAACAAGGTCAACTGATTACAGCATCTCCCAAAAGTTCTCCATGAAAAACTACTTAGAACTGGTCAAAACTGGACCATTTCACCTGCTCCATGGTCAAAGTGCGATGCATCCCACCTAATACACACGGGAAGTGTGATGCATGTTGAAAAGCCCTTCTATGGGGTGCGATGGACGAGAAAAGACAAGTGGCGGAGACAGTTTGCGAGGTGGATGATCATGGAATCTTCCAAAAACTTCTCCTGTGACACTTGCCTCTCAGAATCACCCAAGGATGAGTAAGAGATCAATGAGATCTCCAAGTGGAATCAAAACTATCAGAGAGAAGACACTAATCAAAAACCCAGAGCTAACTCACACCTCTGCAAATATCTATATATAGATCTCTCATCCCAGAGATCCAGAGGTTAAAGGCTGGAATTTTGTATCTTGTAAGGAAGTGCTGTTGGTTTCTTGGTGCAATATCATAGTGTTGGGTGATCTAAGCTTTTCATGAGGTGAAGAAGGGATTTCTTGCTGAGAGGATGATGCTGGGTTAGAACAATTGGTTGTAATCCTCTTTGCTCTTTCTTGATTATCAATAAAGCTATTCAAGTTTTCCTCCACATTCTTGTATGATTGATGATTTATGCATTTGTGTGGTCAATATACATCTGGTCCTATATTGTTTATGATAATAGATCTATGTTCTTGGATAGTGTTATGCTACTTTGATTCTACAGGTACTCTTTGAAGCTGGGTAGACAAGGAAGCGAGTGGCAAAGACCTATCAGAAGAGAGAGGAATCGAGCAAGGAACCAAATGCAAGACAGAGGTTGGTCTCCTTATTCTTCTCTTATCTATTTCTCGTAAAGGAAAACAAAAGTAGTTTTTAGTTTGTTTGTTTCTAAGGTAGCTACCAGCCTTAGTGGGACTAGCAGCTCTGCATAGACACTAGTTTTCTCGATAACAAAATGGCGACTCTGTTGGGGAGCAAATAGATTGTTTGTTTATCTACATTTGTTTACTTTATAAACTTACAGGCGGAGCCTGAAGTCAAGCCAGCTAGCCTTCGAACCGCATTTTCTAGGCAAGTGCAAAGTAGATCAATGCTGCTTCAGTCTATCTCTGGGTTTTGTTTATGAATTAAACAGTTGATTTACAAGCTCTGTAATTGCCCTTGTGGTGGCTCTAGTAACCTCATAAGATCTACCACTGTGATTGATTTACTGATTACCACTTGCCCGGCCTAAATCCCTGTACTGAGCTGCAAACTGTGACCCGGAACCCAGCTAAAGTCTCGTCCCTGGTCCATCGCACTATGTCTTCTTTGAAACTTGAATGCATCGCACTTCCCGAGTGTAGTAGGTGCGTTGCATTTCAGTTTCCCTGTGCTACAGGTGCGCTGATCAGACCTCCTCTGCTCTTAGATTTTAGCTTCTGTTTTCACTCTTTTCAGCCCTATTCAGGAGTTTTGCTGCCTGTAGTCAGTACACCTCTGTTGAAACCCCCTTCCTTGCCGTTATTCCGCCTCCATTATGCAAAGAAATGTAAATGTTTTTATGTATTTTTTAGTCATATTCAGTTCTCCTTTACAAAGAAGTAGCGTAATTGAACTATCGTTTCTTTATTTGAAAGTGTCGCAAGTGTCGTTTTCAGTCATAGGAGAGAATCTGATTATTCTTGATAGTCGATTACACTGTTACTCTTGTATTTGATTTGGATTGGTAGTTTTTCAAGTGTCGAAAGCAAGTTTTCAATTCCAAATAACAAAGTGTCGTCATTGTCCTCATTTTGTTTTGAAAAGAAGCTTGTTAGTAATTGTCGCTTTGAAAAATAATTCAGATTTGCGCTTAGCTTTCTTTTTATCATTCACACATTAAGAAGGCTGAAAACAAATACATGCATGTGCATTTGCATTTAGACTGTTTGTTGGTTTGATTTAGGACAGTGCATATAATGTGTGCTCTCTGCTCTATGATGAAAAAAAATCATCTTTCTTTCCTTAGTAGCTAGGATTTTCATTGCAAAAAGAAGATTAAACGACTGTTTATCATCTTAGATTGCATTTTAGGAATTGTACATTTACATCACGCGGTGAACCTGAAAGGAAAATTTCTTAAGCAAGATCAACTATAAAATAAATTTAATGAATCTAAAAACGCTTTGGAACCTAACGCACAACATTTAGAAGTCTAGGCTAGAGACGTATTCCAACGCCGTAAAGCCTGGTAAGTGTTGTTTTCACTGTTGGTTGGGTGATTCCTCCACTTTGAAACGATAAGTGCCAGTACGGACTTGTGCTCCCACGTACCGTCGAGTATATTTTGGGAGATCACAATAGGCTATATCCTTTATCCATAGGAAGCCGTGTTTGTCGCCCTATCGATCGCAATGCACTGAACACAACATTCGGGAAGATTGACTGTCGTACCGTAAAAAGTATTTTGCAGTTTTGCGATTGGTTTGGTAATCCCTCTGTCTAGATTTCCAGAGTAGTCCCTTTCGTTCCTTTTCAAACTCCTTAACGGAAAAGGTCCATCTGAGCACTTGTCACTTCAGGCTCATTAAAAATCGAAGGCGACTAGAGTCATCTTTTGTTTTTTCTCGACTCTTGAAAATTGAAAAACAAGTTGTGTCAAAGCGTCTAAAATTCATGTAATTTAGAAACATACTTCCCCTTGATTTTTAGTTGATCGAGTAATCCGCAATCATGGAAGAAAGTCAATTGAAACCCCATCGTTCGCAGAGCCTTATGAGTCAACCGTCTTTGTCTCCAGAGTCGAAACTGTTACGGACAAGGCAAACTCATTTAACCGGTTCCAAATCCCCTGGTAAAGTTAGAACAAGTGTTCCAACACCATCGGAGGCTCCGGTTACTCCAAACATTTCTGGTATCCCTGCCTTTATAGAAGAAGTTCAGCAGCCACCAAAGGACAGTAGAACTGATCCTAGTGTGAAGGTAAACACTTGTGTTATTGAGCCAGCTCCATCTACAGCGGATTCGGAAGGTGTTATTCCCCAAAAATCTATCGTTGCAGATTCTATACTTTCTTCGGCACCAGAAATATTTTACGGACCTGATGGTCTACCTCTTCCACCTGGTCTGATTGCTATAGAAGAGATTGTGGAGGATCCTCCATCTAGTACTCCATCGCGATTTGGAGTCGGGATCACTCTATATCCTTCTTCGTTAGAAATTAGTCTACCACCATCAGAAGCTCCTGTAGAATCGCTAGGCAATCTTTTGGATAGACTAGAAATGTCTGAACAACCATCGACATCTAGGACTGTGTCATCTGACACAACGACGACAGAACTTCCTGGTGTCACTCCAACAATGTTCTCCGGCATACCATCTGTCCCAACTAGCTCTCAATCGCTGGAAGGGGCCCACCTAGGGGCCATTTCGACAGTATGGTCTGTTCTTGTTTGTTCATCCGAAATAGTATCTAGGAACTCTTATGTTGAGTCTCAGCAAATCTATCCTTCACGGTGTCAATCTGAGCAGTCCGGTCCTCAAGGGCAAACCATTCCTTTAGGTACCGGATTACTGTCGTTCACAACAAAATTCAGGTTATGCCGGAATTACATCTACCGGTTGGGTGCCAATACTGCCTCAACAACCAAGAGTTGTATATTCGATGCAACAATGTTTACCTATGTCAAATATACCATCCACGCCGGCTATTGTGACGGTGTCGCAAGTACAAGCGTTTCCTGTTGTATGCCAACCTCAGGTTTCTCAGGTTGTAATGCAGCAGCCTATTGTCCCTGCGACTCAACCACAATCGCCAACTAGTGGAATGACACAAGCCCAAACGGGTACAATTACCCCTCATCTTGGTCAAACAGTCAGTATTGGACAACAGCACATGGCTTCGCAACCATGGCTGGTGCAATACCAACAACCGCAATTCCAACAAGTATACCAAGGATCTGAGCAACAAATCTTTGCAAATAGTGGGCAGTCGTATATTCAAAACGGTCAAAATCAACCATTCTACAATGGTTATGCCCATCAACCTTACCAAAGTTACCAGCATCAAATGCATTATGCTGGTATGCAGAGACCAACTGCTCAGGCAATTCCATCTTATCCTGGGTATGCTTCGCCGAACCTGAATCAACAGTTACCCTTCGTGGCGAATTTAGAGTTACTGGATCTAAATCAGTTAACAAACAATCCAATTGCTTACGCCCCTTGGTGGCCAGCAATTCCGCATAAACTTCCGTCAGATATTCCTAAATTTAATGGAAATCCTGGTGAAGACCCGTCGAATCATGTGATGACATTTCATCTATGGTGTTCATCAAACACCCTAAATGATGACTCGATTAGGCTTCGCCTTTTCTAGAGGACGTTAACTGGTCCGGCAGCAAAATGGTATATCAAGTTACCCAGAGCTTCGTTTGACAACTTCAGTACCCTAGCCACAACCTTTTTAACCCATTTTCAGTTACCGATAAGGTACGAAATGGGAACAGAACTTCTTACCAATTTCAAACAAACAACGACCACTCACATATCCGATCATATTCATGAGTGGCGACGATGTCGTAGAATGGTAAAAACATATGTTCCTGATCAGCTTTTAGCTGAATGGTTTATTAAGTCATTATTACCTTCCATTACAGAAGATGTGGCAAAAGGAGGAGTCATCACTGAAGAGCAAGTTATTGCTCGTGCGCAATATTTAGACTTGATTTATACTCAGTCTGGCACGCTCTACGATAAAATCCCTGACGCTCCCAGACCGTAATTTTCTGTCCCTCCTCCTCCTAAATCAAACAATGACTCTCATGCCAGCGATGACGTGATTGGTATGATAGACACAAAATCGAAAAAGGCTACATATAAAAAGGCCCGTAAGATTTCTAGTCAAAATGCAAAAGAAGAACTTCTCGCCTCGAAGGTAAATGTCGTGTCGACCGACAAGGGCAAACAACTGAAGCAACCAGGGGGCAAGAAGAAAAAGAAAGGGAGGAAAAAGAAGCAGGATGAGTCATCTCCTAAAAAACCTTCTATAAACCCTTCTGGAAATAGGAAACCAAATCATCCATGCTTTATATACGATGAGGATCATTGGACATCAGATTTTCCCTATAGCTGAGCTTAGAAAATTATTCAAGAATACAAAAACCTCGGCAGTATTAACTGATCCGTTTCCGAATCCAGGAACAAATATGGTTGCTAGTGACAATGCTTCCTGATCCCAAGTACTTATGCTGTCCGTTTCGAAGAACCAAAATGATGCTTTCATATCGACAAGGAATAAAGATTATGGGAATCCACAGCTGTCAAACAACAAGGCTAATGATCAACCTAGTAGTTTGACAACAACTTCGACCGAAGTTGTGCCACCCATCATTCCTGAGCTAATGATAAAACCGCCAAAGGGAGTAGTACACAAATCGACATTTAATCCTCATGCCAAAGTAACACAACATTATAATATAGTAGGGGACTTGGCCCAATCGCCGTCCGCTATGTCGACACTTGAGGTACCGCAAAATTGCCCCTCCCAAAAGCAAGCTTTATTATCAGCAATAGGTGGGATTGACCCAATGGATTCCAATCTTGTGGCCTTTGATCATAAAGGATATGACCCTCAGTTACTAGCTCAACTACCTTTCCTTATTCAAGTGAAAGCCCTCAACAAAACTGTTCATCGAACAATTATTGATGAGGGGGAATCTACATGTATTATGTCAATGAGTTGTTGGAAAAATTTAGGCTCACCACCCTTGTCGAGATCGTCAATGACGTTAAAATCATTTGATGGATGATCATACACTCCATACGGGATTTTAAGTAACTTGCGAGTTGAACTGGGGGCAAAACAGTAGAAATTGATGTTGAGGTTATCGATGGAAACCTCGATTACAACATCCTACTAGGAAGGCCCTGGATTTATGCTATGGCTGCAGTTGTGTTGACATACTTCAGAAAGATTGCATTTCCCTTTCAAGGAGGAATTACAATCGTCGACCAACAAACATTTCTCCCCAACAGTTCACAAGTTACGGGAAACATTTCAATGATCCATGGAAGCAATCATTCGCTTCAAAATATTGGAGTAGGCCTCCTAAAAGACCCTGCCTTAATGGGTACTTTTTCCCTACCGCCTCCAAGTAATCTGGCAGAAGTGGCCACAGTGGAAACCTGCAATATGAAATCTTCTATATCTAATGGATTCCGAAGATTCCTAAACATTTTGTCAGCATGGATCATCGCCATTTTAGAAATATTGTAGCAATCAATTTTCTTGGCCTTGGGGGGCAAGCCCAAATCAACACTCATCGAGTGTTTGGATAGATAGGTCTAAGGAATATGGTACCTCTTAAGATCCTTGGTCACATGTACATTCTACAGACAAAGGAATCATTCAATCAATGATGATAGGAGAGGCACCATGGGAAGATTACCACCATCGCTCCCATCTTCCAGATGACCACGAAGATTATTCCAGCAACCTTAATCATCCTTCAGTATTTGATTTTCTATCAAATACTGTAAATACGGTGGATTTTGAGGATGGTTCTTATCTCGTGTCGACCTCGTTAAAAAATGAAACAAGGAGTCATGAGGATAGTTCTTTTACTGTGTCAACCTCCCTTTCTAAATCGAGTCTTTGATTACGATCTCGTAAAATCAAAGTCGAGTCTTTCGAATATCTCGAAGGTAAACCTTCATTCCAACCACCGAGATGAATGCAATGAAGCTTGGGGGTCATGCACCTCGATTTGCGTTATTATGTTGGGGGCATGCAAACTTATCACGAGCAGTGTTACCGCAGGGTTCAAGCTCATTAAAAAATAAACCTGCCACGAGCAGTGTTACCGCAGGATTAAAGCTCGTTAAAAAATAAACCTGCCTCGAGCAGTTTTAACACGGAATTCAAGCTCGTTAAAAAATAAACATAAGCAATGAGCAACTGTTCCCCCAACGTTTAAGCTCATTAAAAAATGAACCATTTTCCGGTAAATAACCATCGTGAATGTATTATCATCAGCCTTTTGAAGCCTTGGTCGTGTTCTCATCATCACCTCCACTCTGTATTGGCTAATCATTCACCTCCACTTGATTGTTTACCCCTTTTGAGGAACAGCTGCGAAGAGTGATCTTGTTATCCATCCTTGTGACACTCCCATGATTGGAAAATTCCAACCCTTACCTGGAATCTGCTGCTACCCGAATCTATCACTCGTTCCTCAAAGACGAGTCTCCTTTAAGCTCTTTTCAACTGACTCGTAAAATATGAAAAGATTGCCGAGCCATTGGCCTCTCCAGCTCGTTAAAGGGACCGGAAGTGTTATCCCTCCTTTAGATTTTAATCTTTTTGGACCTGAGGGATTATTACACAAAAAGATCGAGTGCTTGTTTTGTTCGGCTCGTTAAAATTACCGAAAATTCATCCCTTTTGTATTATTTTATACTTTTTCAGACAGAAGGGATTAGATGACGAAAAAGGATCTTTGGAGTTTCCTTTACGTCCCTTTTCAGACTCTCTAAAATTGAAAAGGACCGAGTTATCTTTGTCGTTAAACTCGTTAAAACCGAATAGCGACAAACTTGTCCATAACAGACAAGAACGAGTTTCACTATCGCTAGGCTCGTTAAAACATAGCGATGGGTTTTCCCGAAGGGAAAATTATAGAACAAGCATATGTTATCCTCCTCAAGCTTGACAAAAATAAAGAGGTACTAGTCAGCAATGACTGGGGAAAAATTGGGAAGAAAACTTGAAGAAACTTTATTGGTAGCAAGTCGCCTTGAACATGACATTTTCACTCCGCATCCGAGTCGGGTTGGGTTGTTCCATTCACTGGTCACATCACCATGGTTCCGTCACACCATCCATATTTGGGGTTAATGCTACCAATCCATCATGTCAGTGTCGCCAATATGTTCAAGAGAAGTCGCTCAGAGAATTCACCTGTGTCTCATTCGCTGCAATACATTTATGCTCCATTCTTTCATGACCGCCACCCTGAAACTTATATCACCAGATCGTTTTCACCTCCATTAAAATCATTTGCTCTGTTCCGTGTCATTGATGTGGGATTCATTAAGGCCCTCCTATGACGGATCGGTTCTTGTCAACATCAGCTCATTATCCAAGAAGTTGGTCTAGGAACAACCCCTTCAATACTTTGAAGCTTGCATGCCTCAATGGCAAGTTTCTCACTTCTGGCGACAGGTTTACATCAATGGCCTTCGACCGAAAGATTTTGCGTGGTGTTCGACGCCAAGTCCCTTATTCACACCACGTGAATTGTACTGTAGTACCTTGAGGGTCATCATCATTATCGGTGATTCCTCTCGCGCCTATTAACAGCTTACATCATTGGCTGGTAATCAGGCGATGTCTTTCCATGTTCGACTCCAGAACATCTCTCACATGGATTGACTTGTACTTTGAGTGAAGATCGAACGAGATTGAAGACCCCGGATCTAGTTTCATCCATCCGGGCTGCAATATATATTCAGGAAAATAAATATATCAAATGTACATCGTTGCTGCACAGATAGTCATCCAATTTAAGGGATGATCGCTCTACCAGAATCATCAGTCTACACTCAGACTATTGTCTGTCCTATGTACATGAAAATGAATTTATAAAGCTGAGCATGGGAATGCCCGCCTCAGCTAGATCATGAAAATATTATGAAGATAATGTATGGTATTGTATCTTATTACAGGTCACCTTCCACCTCTAAAAAACTTCGGATCCTCATGATAAAGCATTTCACCCGACATCAAAAGATTAATGACCTCATGCTTTAGGGGGAAACTGTTATAGAAAATTTTGGGCACTGCAACCCCAATCATAAATGTCCATAAACCAAGGGCTCCTAAGTCCCTAAAGGTGTTGTTCCAACCCCTAAAAGAACAAGGTCAACTGATTACAGCATCTCCCATAAGTTCTCCATGAAAAACTACTCAGAACTAGTCAAAACTGGACCATTTCACCTGCTCCATGGTCAAAGTGCGATGCATCCCACCTAATACACACGGGAAGTGTGATGCATGTTGAAAAGCCCTTCTATGGGGCACGATGGACAAGAAAAGACAAGTGGCGGAGACAGTTTGCGAGGTGGATGATCATGGAATCTTCCAAAAACTTCTCCTGTGACACTTGCCTCTCAGAATCGCCCAAGGATGAGTAAGAGATCAATGAGATCTCCAAGTGGAATCAAGAACTATCAGAGAGAAGACACTAATCAAAAACCCAGAGCTGACTCACACCTCTGCAAATATCTATATATAGATCTCTCATCCCAGAGATCCAGAGGTTAAAGGCTGGAATTTTGTATCTTGTAAGGAAGTGTTGTTGGTTTCTTGGTGCAATATCATAGTGTTGGGTGATCTAAGCTTTTCATGAGGTGAAGAAGGGCTTTCTTGCTGAGAGGATGATGCTGGGTCAGAACAATTGGTTGTAATCCTCTTTGCTCTTTCTTGATTATCAATAAAGCTATTCAAGTTTTCCTCCACATTCTTGTATGATTGATGATTTATGCATTTGTGTGGTCAATATACATCTGGTCCTATATTGTTTATGATAATAGATCTATGTTCTTGGATAGTGTTATGCTGCTTTGATTCTACAGGTACTCTTTGAAGCTGGGTAGACAAGGAAGCGAGTGGCAAAGACCTATCAGAAGAGAGAGGAATCGAGCAAGGAACCAAGCGCAAGACAGAGGTTGGTCTCCTTATTCTTCTCTTATCTATTTCTCATAAAGGAAAACGAAAGTAGTTTTTAGTTTGTTTGTTTCTAAGGTAGCTACCACCCTTAGTGGGACTAGTAGCTCTGCATAGACACTAGTTTTCCCGATAACACCAAGGCCCAAGACAATTATGAAGGTAAGAATTTTTTTGAGAGCATCCCAATTTGGAGGAAATTCATTGCTAATTTTTCTCTTATAACATCTCCTTTGCATGCGTTGACAAATGTGAAAGAGTTTTTTCAGTGGGGAGGAAAATAGAAAAACACCTTTGATGAATTGAAAGAAAATATCAATACAACTCTAGTACTTTCACTTCCAGACTTAAGACAGTCATTTGAGATTCAGACTAATGCTAGTGACTACGCTATGGTTGCAGTCCTTATGGTAAGCCTATATGTTTTCATTCAGAAAATTTTAATGGTGCAATGATTAATTATCCTCCATATGACAAGGAATTTTATGCATTGGTGCAAAGTGTGAAAAAATGGAAACACTACTTGATGGGTAAGGAAACAATCATTTACACTGATCATCAACCATTGCAATACCTGCAATCGCAATCAAAGTTGTAGCAATCAAGGCACTTCTGATGGATGAGTTTTCTTCAACAATTCCACTTGGTAATCGGGTATAAGAAAGGTATCTACAATAAAGTTGTTGATAGCTTTCTAGGCCTATTGTTAGTGCAATTACTTTACTCAAGCATAATTTTGTTTTACATAAAAGTTATATTGAGAAATATGCATAAGATAATGACTTTCAAGATGTTTGTGAAAGCTTGAGTCAAGGTAACCAAGTAGAGGAATTGGATTATCATTTGCATGATAACTTGTTGTACTATCTTGGCAAGATTTGTATTCCAGAGGGAGAAAGAGTTAACATCATAAGAGAGACATATACTTCTCTTATTGCTGGTCATTTTGGTGTAAGTAAGATGATCGCACATGTTGGGTATACGACCAAAGTCCCACATTGACTAGAAGTGGGGAGGATCATGGGTATATAAGGATGGACAAATATCTCCATTGGTATGAGGCCTTTTGGGGTAAAGCCCAAAAACAAATCCATGAGGGCTTAGGCCCAAAGTGGACAATATCATACCATTGTGGAGATATGTGGTGTCCAGAGTCCTAACAAGTGGTATCAGAGCCATGCCCCGAAGTTAGCCAAGTGGATGAATCCTCAGAATGCTGAACGAAGGTGGTGGGCCCCGGTAATATCACGATGGGATCCGTGGATGAGCTCGGTTAGACAGGCAGTGTGCTCCGGATTCTTCATGGACGTGTCCTGGTCCCAACACGGTGAAGAGGAGTTGACCTGGGATAGAGCAAGCTCTCGAGGCAGGTGGTGCTTCCATGTAAGGCGTGTGCTTCCAACACATTGGAGCAGAGAATCCTGGTTGGTAGAGAGTGGACGGATGGATAATCGTTTGAGGGGAGGCTCGATGGTCCTTTGTTCGAGGGGAGGATTGTTGGGTATACGACCAAAGTCCCACATTGACTAGAAGTGGGGAGGATCATGGGTATATAAGGATGGACAAATATCTCCATTGGTATGAGTCCTTTTGGGGTAAAGCCCAAAAACAAATCCATGAGGGCTTAGGCCCAAAGTGGACAATATCATACCATTGTGGAGATATGTGGTGTCCAGAGTCCTAACAGCACATTTACATACGTATTGTTATTGGCCTCGTATGTTCAAAGTGTGTCTCATTTTATTAAAGGATGTTCACTATGTGCAACTAGTAAGCCTAACAATAGGAAGATAGGATTGTACACACCACTTCTGGTTCCTACATGACCATGGGAGAGCGTTTCTATGGATTTCATAGGAGGTCTTCCATTGTCAAAAAGCGGTCTTGATTATTTGTATGCAGTTGTGGATAGGCTCAAAAAAATGTGTATTTTGATGCCATGTAAAAATAAAGTTACAGTAGAACAAACTAATCAGTTATTCTTTAGAATGTTTGGGTGCATTTTGGATTGCCCACATCCATTATTAGTGATCGATATTCTCGCTTTGTTGGGAATTTTTGGTTAAACTTGTGGGGATTCATTGACACCAAATTGAAAAAGAGTACAACCTTTCATCCACAAATAGATGGTCAAACAGAAGTGGTGAATAGAACAATGATACATATTCTTCGTGGGTATTGCAGCAAGCATCCTAAGTTGTGGGATGAACATTTGCACTATATTCAACATGCTTATAATCGAGCCAAGCACTCTTCAACTCAAACTTCGCCATTTGAGGCATATTTGGGATACTTGCCTAAATCTCCTTTGGATTTTATTTTTGGAAAATATGTTGCTATTGAAGGTCATAGCAACATAGACAAAGCATTAAAGTTCATTGAACAAATCCAATTAGTACAGCAAAAGGTTCAAGAACAGCGTGAGAAAAGCCAATGCAAGTACAAAGCAAGGTACGACAAGCATCGTCAAGATCACAATTTCCAAGTTGGTGATGAAGTTTGGCTTAACATTAACAAATATAGGATCCAAGGAGAAGGTAAAAAGATAAAACCAATTAGATATGGTCCATTCAAAATTTTGGAAAAGATTGGTGACAATGCATTCAGGTTGGATTTGCCTTCATATATGAAAATTTATGTTGTTTTTAATGTTGAGAATTTAAGGTTGTATGAGCCTCCTTTGATTGAAGATCACGGAGAGAATATTCAAATTCCATCTATTGAAGATTTTTCTCTAGAATTCCTTGATAAGCTTCAGCAAGACACTATACTTGACAGAAGAACAAGGACATAAAAAAGGGGAACTATTGATTATCTTTGAGTGGGGCTCAATGGTACAAATCCTTTAAAAGCCAAATGGATAGAGGTTGGAAAGGTGAGGGAACTATACCCTCAACTGCTGGACAATTGAAAGTGATCCTTTTGGGGTCTAAAAGGCTTCTAGTGAGGAGGAGTGATCCGTTGCTCAAAATTAGGATCAAAACTAAAAGTGCTAGAATCTCTATAAAATTAGCTTCAGATCGAAGAGCTCATCATCCTGATTCTATTGGTGTGAATGACACTCAAATCCGAGCTTGTGTGAAGAAGTTAGAGCAAGTCAAAGTTCATATTTGACTTGGACTAATGGCAGGAAAAGATAATGTGGCAGGGCTCTTCAGCGAATGGGAAAGCGCCAAGTGGAAGGTCGCCATTGGCCCCCACATTTTGTAAATCGCATGTTGCAGGTGGTTTGGCATTAAAAATCACCCAAAAACAAGCCAGGGTGTGATGCAATATCGCAATTTCACATCGCAACAGGGTAGGAGGAAAGGCATTAAAGAATCAGCCCCGGCAGTTGCAATGCAACAATCTACCCCCGATGATCTGATTTTTATCATAAACAAAACTGAAGTAGACTTGATTATTTGCCAATAGTGAATTGATCGTTAACTTTAAATGTTGAATGTGGAAGACTTAAGAGAAGCGGTTGATTTAAGACTTGATCAAGAACTTAAGAAGCATAGTTAAACATGAATTTGCAGCAAGAATAGAGATAGAAGACATCAAACATGGATTACAGAGTTTGTCCCTGATGGACTACATCTCTAGATCCACTTTCAAGATGGGCATCCACTTTATTAGGATTGATCAAAAGAGGTCTTTTACATAGCAAAAACACCAGAACGAATGTGCACGCGGACACTTCTAGTCTCTGTCAATAGAAAGCTCTCTCTCCTAGCTTTCCAATGCTTGTCTCAGTTCCCAATTCTGCCTCTGGATGACCAATTCCTTTTGCATGAGCATAAGGATGAATTTATTGTGTTTTAGATGCATTTGAGGCCTTGATGGCTAAAGATGGCATGTATGTGCTTCATTAAAAGTTGAGGGTTACGGTCTTGTCACTTTGTGACACTTAATGACCTAGTCACATTGTGGGTACATTAAAAATAGAACAAACTGCAACAAAACCTGAAAAGAAACTTTGGTTATCTCCAAACCTGCTAACAGTCAACTGACAACGTGTAATGGGTGTTCCTCTGGCATGTGACCAGACGGTCTAATGCTTGGCGGCCACCTGCACTGTTTATCCCTGCGGTTCCAGCTGATGTTGCGGTCACCTAACAGTCCATGTGACAACTCTTCCCTGACAGTTTCACTAACCCTCTGCATAATATCCGACTGTTCACATGTCTTAATTCCATTGCGGTCTCCAAACTGCGGTGACTAGACTACCAACTACCTCTGCGTTCACATGGGCATTCCTCTAATGTTGTCCCGCTACGGTTAGAACCCACAGTTAGGGACCGTGTATGTATTTTCATTGTTTAACATATGTTTTATACATAGTCCGATAGGTTTAGGTCTTAGGTTTTGCATTAGGTCTTGTCACCATGGTGCTAGATGTAGCCACTTAGGTTTATGCCTTAAGTCTTTAGTACTTAGGTTTAAGATTGTGTAGTGTAGGCTTTTAAACTTAGGTTTTTAGACCTATCTTAGGATTTAAACCCTTTTACATCACCTTAATAAAAAAAAACCCATTACAACAATATTGTCAAATTATGACAATAATTTGGACCACATTTCCACCATGAAAACCACCACCATGACTAACTGAAGAACACTGGCAAAGCTGATGAAGTTGAAGATGAACTGGACTCCCTACATAAACTAGAATGAAAAGATCCTCCTGGATCAATCCTCTCCACTTGAAATCTTTTGGACCACAAAAGTTTGATTTAAGAAGATATCAGGTGAGGTTACAATTCCCTCACTCTTTTGATCTCCATACACCTTGCCTTACTCGGATTCATGCCCTTGAGTCCAAATCAAAGATATTCAACATATCCACTCCTTGAAGAACGAACCTTCATGTCCAAGATGGTATCTTCCTGCAACTCATTTATATACTCAGGTGCCAAATCATCAACAGTCAGAATCTATGTATCCTCCTCGGGATCGATGATCATTGGAGGTTCATACAACTTCAGATTTTCTACATTTACAACTAGGTAAATATGTATTTAAGGAGGTAAATCTAATCGAAATACATTATTCCCAATCTTCTCAAAAATCTTGAAAGGACCATACCTGATGGATTTCAGTTTCTTACCTTCTCCTTTCAACCTATCTTTATTATATACAAGCATACCTGATCACTGACCTGAAAATCATGATCGACTCGATGCTTGTCATGGCGCATTTTGTACTTGGCCTGACTCTTCTCTAATTGATCCTGCACTGCTTCATGTATCTGTTGTGTCCGTTGAATGAACTTAATTGCTTTGTCTTCATCATCATGTTCACCCACTTTATCCTCTTCACCGAAGATGAAGTTCATCGGTGACTTTGGTAGATACCCAAAACATGTTTCAAATGGAGATTGATTAGTCGAATAATGTAAGGCTCGATTGTTAGCATGTTTCACATAAGGTAAATATTCATCCCACAACTTAGGATGTTTACTGCAGTAACCTTAGAGAATATGTATGACTATCCTATTCACCACTTATGTATGTCCGTCGGTCTGTGGATGAAAAGTTGTGCTCTTCTTCAACTTTGTGTCCATGAGTCCCCGCAAAGTGGACCAAAACTCTCCTACAAAACGAGTGTCTCAATCAGAAACAATGGAAGTAGGTAACCCAAAATGAACCCATACCTGTTCGAAGAACATATTTGCAGTCTGTTCAGCTGTCACTTTCTTTTTGCACAGAACAAGAATGCACATCTTTTCAAATCTATCAACCACAACATACATGTAATCATGTCCTCTCCTGGACATCGGAAGTCCTCCAACAAAGTCCATGGAAATGATGTCCCATGGTCGCGAAGGAATTGGAAGTGGCATGTACAAACCAATCTTTCGATTACTTGGCTTGCTGGTCGAACACATCACACCACTTGTTTCATACATGCGAGGCCAGTAACAATACCTTTGAATTTGTGCCATAGTCTTGCTTACACCAAAATGTCCTAAAATGCGAGAAGAATGTGCATCCCAAATAACATGCACCCTTTCTGTCTGTGGTATGCACAACTTACCCAGATGATATAACAACCTGTCATGAATATGATAATTGACTTCTTCCACCTGAGAACCACGAGTTAGTGATTCATAAATATCTTTGAAATCAACATCGATACTATATTGTTATATATAACTTTCATGTTTTAAAGAACTATTCTGCAGCACTACTGAAGCATTCAAAGATGGTCTAGACAACATATCAACTACTTTGTTTGTGACGCCTTTCTTGTACTTAATTACTAAGTGAAATTACTGAAGAAATACCATCCATCTGTAAAGATGAGATTGTTGCAATTTATTTTTAGACTGAAGGTACTAAAGCTGTTGATGATCTGTTTGAATCATTATTTCCTTACCCATTAAATAATTTTTCAATTTATTAACACTTTCAACCAAAGAAAATAGTTCTTTATCATATGTTGGATAATTCATTACTTCGTTAGAAAAAGTTTCAGAATGAAAACAAATTGATTTCCCTTTTTGAAGTAAGACTACACCCATTGCATAACCACTATCATCTGTTTCAATTTCGAATGCCTATTGAAGATCTGGCAAAGCTAAGATTGGCGCTTTGACAATTTTCTGCTTAAGTGTATCACAATATTTTTGTTGTTTTTCTCCCCACTGAAAGGGAACTTTAGAACCTATTAAAGCATGAAAAGGTGATGCAATCAAAGAAAACTGAGCAATAAATTTCCTCCAATACTGAATTGCACCTATAAAACTTCTAACTTCAGTCACATTCTATGGTCTTGGCCACTTAACAATCACATCAATTTTAGTTGGATCTATTTTCGAACTTCCACCTCCAACTATGTAACCAAGATAATTTAGTGAAGTTTTCCCAAACTCACATTTGGAAAGTTTAAGGTACAATTTCTCCCTGTGCAACACTTCGAAAACCTGCTTAACATGCCTAACATGTTCTTCCATATTGAAACTGAAAATCAGGATATCATCTAAGTAGATTATGACAAATTTATCAATGGCAGAATACATCATTCATAACCCGCATGAAAGTTGCTAGTGCATTACACAAACCAAAAGGCATTACTAACCATTCAAATAGTCCCTGCCTAGTTTTGAATGCAGTTTTCTAGATGTCATTTTCTACAATGTGAATTTGATGATATCTACTTCGCAAATTTAACTTAGTGAAAAAAACAACATTTTTTAGTTGATCAAGTAAATCATATATCCTGGGAAGAGGATACCTATTTTTTGTTGTGATTTTGTTTAAGGCCCTAAAGTCGACACACATTCTCAATGTCTCGTCTTTCTTAGGAACCAAAATTATAGGTGAGCCACATAGAGATGAACTGGGTCATATGAAACCTTTTTCAATCAATTCTTGGATTTGTTTATTTATTTCTTTATTCTCTATAAATGACATGCGATACATTTCGATATTAGGAAGAGGGGCATCAGACATCAATTGTATCTCATGTTGTATTTCTCGCTTAGGAGGAAGATGTTTTGGTTCTTTGAATATACTTGGAAAAGATTCTACCACTTTAATAAAACTATCTTTAGATTGAGACTCATAACCTAAAATAGCATCCTGTATATCCTTATGTTGTTCTTTTACAACCATGAGTACATATTTCTTAATTGAACTTATTAATCGCTTCATCTGATTAACTAAAACTAAATCCAAGTGTGATTTGAGTTTATGTGCCCTGACAATATATTCAATCCCATCTTTCTTAAGGTGATATTTATGCTCTTTCCTATGAAACACTACATCACAATCATAGAGATAAGGACTTCCTAGCACTCCTCTACATATGTCTGTCGGAATCACATCTAAATCCACTTCATCAATGTAATTAGTTGTGATGGAAAATTTTAACCGACAATGCTTTGTGACATTAATCTAAGTTTCTTTATTTAGTCAACCTAATGGGTATGGTCTTGGATGATTCCATGTCTCCAAACCAATTTCTTAACTAAATCTTTAGATATTAAGTTTGCCTGGGATCCACTATCAAATAATGTATCTATTTTCTTGTGCTTAGAAGTTATCCTTATATGAAATAATTCAACCCTTTTATCCTCATTCAGATGATTTATGTTTGAAGAAGGTGCAAAAGTAATAGAACTTGAACCAGTGCTAGAAGTTTTACCTATCGAAACCATTGCGGTTATTTTCCCTTCATCACTTGAGTTGGAGCCCAAATCTTGTTGGATTGCTACATTAGCCTTCTTTTAACCTTTGTTCTTCTGGAACTTCTTTGGTCTAAGTTCTGGGTGAAGTTTCCAACATTTGGATTCATCATGTCCAATCCTCTGGCAATGAGTACAAGTAGGTCTTTCACTTCCCTTCTAATCTGTCATTGATCTCCTTCCCTTCAAATTTCTCTTCCTCTTGTTGTCTTTAGAATCCTTGATTTCCAACTATCTGGATGGTTTCTATGAAAACTTGAACGATCTGCCACCTGATTCAATTTGTATGGCTTGAACACATACTTCATGCAAGTCATCAGGATTAAACATCAATAATGTATGTTGTAAATATGAATGTAAACTGCCAATGTACTTTAATAAAGTTTCACGTGTATCCAATGGAATACCAAGCACCAAAGCTTTCTTCCTGAACTCCTGAGTAAACTCCTAAACATTCTGCCCTTTACCTTGACTTAAATGCTGTCAATCAATAACAACTTGCTGCATGTGTCCCAAAGGATAGAGTTGTTTTCTGAGAGCTTTTAAAAACTTAGACCATGAAGAGATGAATTTACCTTTCCGCTTTACATATATTTGAGTTTTACTTTCCAATTTCTAGATTGAACTCCTCAAGTGTTACTTCTCCATGTCGTGACTTAGACCTGGTTAACATTCACTGGCAAAAATTCTACAAAACACAACCTGCTCTAATACCAAATTATATGATCTAATTTTGATCATATCGCTCACAAAAGTTGCTCATAAATCGACAATGACAAGATCTGATGCAAGTGAAACACCTGAAGTGAAGATGAGTGAGGAACAATTTTAGCAAGTGTTTTTTAGCATGCAGCATATGTTGGGAAAACTCTACGAAGATAATAAGGTGAGAGATGCAGCTTCTTCTTCAAAGACATCGAAGAAGGATAAGGGAAAAGGCGAGGTTGATAAAACTCCTTCTCCTCCATCATCTCCATCATCATCTTCTTCTTCTTTTTCTTCCAGTTCACATTCTCAAATAGAAAAGAAACCTAAGAAATCATCACTTTGAAACTTGATGTTAAATTTGAGCTACCTATTTATGATGGTGAAATGCATCCTGGATCACCCAAGCAGGGAAGGGTTATGATGCGATAATCGCAATCGCAGATCACAATCGCACATCGCAGAAAACAGAGTCCCACATATATAAGACCATCGGTACTCCATCGATTTTGAATTTCGAAAGGATCTCAGATGCGATAATTTTACGAGTTCTAGTTAATAGTTATGTCGGTCTACCATATCGCAATCGCACATCACCCCGCCGCGTTCACAAACCATAAGCCCACCGGTTCTCGCCGATTGTAGTTTGTGATGGGATAGTCAGTGCTGATATATTATGGATCATCATGGGGAGAAATTTTCGCTCAGTTAGCGCTTTTTGGATCTAATTTGTAGGACCATGTTGGATTTGGATAAATTTGTGGAGTGAATAGTGGGAAAATTAGGAGAGGTCATAACTTCTTCTGTTTTCCACCAAATTGGATGCAAAAAGAGGCTAGATAGCCATTTTTTGGACATTCTAGACTCATTGGAGCAGGTTGCAAAAGCATTTGAACATTGTAAAGACATTTTTTTACACTTTTGAGCATAATAGAGAGGCCCAAGCCATTGGAAGTTGGACCAAGGAGACATGGCCCAGGAGGGTTGAACAACTTTATCATGTTCCTATTGTAATGTGTTTTTGATGTTGTTCTGTACATGTTTATGATGTTGTTCAATCTCTTATTTATGTTAAATTGCTCGTAAAGTTAACATAAAAACTCATCATTTTGTAGGTTTTAACCCCGTACAGAAATTACCTGCACATGAATTCTAAAACACAGAAAATAAACAATGCGAGAGCATAACACATAAAACACATATACACAAAGATTTTCCCCTAGATCCCAAAACCAGGACTACCAGCTTGATTTTTCATTATGTTCCTTTCAATGTTACAATACATATTTATACATGCCGAAGCATCCAATACCATGGACTGAAAACCATCGCGTCCAAAACCATGGACCGAAAACCATAGGTAGGTCTTTCATGTCGAATTTGGAGGACAATTGGGTCTTAAAATCCTGGATAATTTCTTTGTCATTTCCAACCAGCAACATATCATCCACATACAAGACCAAATGAATAAGACGGTCACCAATTAATTTAAAATACACATAATGATCTGCTTTGCTTCTGGTGAAGCCAAGTCCCCGTATAAATGTATCAAATTTCTAATACCACATCCTTGGTGACTGTTTTAACCCATACAAAGACTTCTTTAACTTCCATACCAGTTCTTTCTTACCCTTCACTGCAAAGCCTTTAGGTTGCTTCATGTAGATCTCCTCTTCCAAATCCCCACGAAGAAATGATGTCCTCACATCCATCTGTTCTACCTCAAAATCAAAAGCAACAGCAACAGATAAAAGTAATCTAATAGAAGTTACCTTGGCAACAGGAGAAAAAATATCACCAAAATCAATTCCCGGCACCTGGGAATAACCTTTTTCTACCAACCGAGCTTTGCATTTCTCCACCTTTCCTTCTGCATTTGTCTTCTTCTTAAACACCCATTTACTGCCAATGGGCTTCCTTCCAGCCGGCAACTCCACCAGATCCCAAGCCTCGTTTTTGTGCAAAGATGCCATTTCATCAACCATGGCCTCTTTCCAAAGTTTTCCATCCTCTGAATCTACTGCTTCCTTCATAGTTCTGGGATCATCATCAGTAATAGATAAAGCAAAATTTGAATAGAAAGTAGATGGATTATACCTTTCTCGCTGCCTTCTTTCTCGAACTGATCTTCTCACACCTAGAGTTTGTGGCTCTTCATCTTCTAATTCCTCCTCTGCCGTAGAGTCTGATTCTTCCTTCTTTAGCTCAAACTCTATCTTCTTAGGTTCCCTTGGTTGGACTTCATGTTTAATAACATATTTCACCTCTTTGAACATCACATCTCAGCTGTACACAACCTTCCTTGTTACTGGGTTCCAAAGCTTATAACCCTTTAAACCATCCTTATACCCAATAAAGATGCACTTTTCAGATTTACTATCCAGTTTGGTTCATTTCTCCTTTGGAACATGTACATATGCATCACATCCAAATACCCTCAGATGTGAAAGAGAGGTTTTCTTACCATTCCATACCTCTTGTGGAGTTTTATCCTCCAACACTGATGAAGGTGATCTGTTGATCAGGTAACATGTTGTCTCCACCGCCTCTGCCCAGAATTCTTGTCCTAACCCGGCACCACTGAGAATGCTTTTTTCCATTTCCATCAACGTCTTTTTCATTCTTTCTGCAACTCCATTTTTCTGAGGTGTATATGGAGTAGTCTTCTGTCGTGCTATACCACACTTCTTACAGAATTCTTCAAATTCCTTACTGCAAAACTCTCCACCGTTATCTATCCTCAGCACCTTTATCTTCTTCTCTATCTGGTTTTCCACCAAAGCCTTAAATTCTTTAAACCTATCAAAGACTTTAGATTTCTTCTTAAGGAAATATATCCATGTATTCCTTGAGAAGTCATCTATAAATGATACATAGTACACAGACTTACCCAGTGATGGAACCTTCACAGGTCCAAACACATCACTGTGCACAAGCTCTAATATCTGTTTCACCCTCTTACCACCAGAGGGGAAACTCACCCGATTCTACTTCCCATACACACAACTTTCATAGAAATCAAAATCCGGAGATCTATTACTCATACCTTCTACCATACCTTTACCATGAAGTATTCGAAGGCCCTTGTCTCCAATATGTCCAAGCCTTTGATGCCACAACATGGTATTCTCTCCAGAGACCACTAGATTTTCTGCTCCACTTTCAGGAACCACAAGATTGTTGCATCCATCAACAATAGTGCTACCTTGCAGCTTGTACAAAGTTCCAGTCCGAACTCCCCGCATCAATACCAGTGCTCCTGAAACCATCTTGTAGGTATCCTTCTCGAACACTTTTTTTACACCTGCATCATCCAAATTTCTTACAGAAATCAAATTTCTGGCTAATGCAGGAATATGCAGAACACCCAGAAGTGTTCTAACCCTTCCACCTTGCAACTTCAACTTTACTTTTCTGCGACCAACGATTCTAGCCTTCCTATCATCCCATACGAAGACATCACAACCATCGTATCTATCATACTCGCAGAACCACTCTCTATGGGGAGTGAAGTGAAAGGATGCACCTGAGTCAATCAACCATGCCTCATGATCTACATGGGTACTTGAAGAAGCCAAGTACACATCCCCACCTTCATCTAAGGTGGTTTTCACCTCTGCAGAAGAAGCATCATCAGATCCCTTTCCTTTCAGCTTTAGATTTACAGTGCCTTTTGTAGTGCCCTTCCTTTCCGCATTTCCAGCACACCACCTTTACAGGTTTTCCTGGAGATTTAGATCTTCCTATAAATTTAGATCTCCCACTCAATGACTTATTTTTGTTTCTATTCTGGGACCGTCCTTGTACAGACAAGGCATCACCATTCTATCTCTCCATATTTTTCCGTCTCATCTCCTCCATCAGCAAGGATGAGACTATGTCATCAAACTGCAAGGCAGTTGCATTGCTACCTATTTCAATAACTAGACTATCCCATGAATCTGGTAGAGAACACAAAAAACTGATGCACTTATCTTCATCTGAAATTTTAATATCAACAGACGCTAACTGACTTACCACAGTATTAAATGCGTTCAAATGCTCTGTCACCGAGTCTCCATCTTTCATCCTCAGCTTATACAGCTTTTTCCATAGGAACAGTTTATTCACCAGAGACTTAGATTGGTACAAAGTCCCTAACTTGTCCCACAAAGCCTTTGCCGTAGCTTCCCCTGATACATTCAACAATACTGAATCTGAGACACACAATCATATTGTGCTCTTTGCCTTCCGATCCAACTTCTTCCATTCTTCATCGGACACTCCTGTTGGTTTAGTACTTGGATCTACCTCGATCCACTGATCTTTATCCACCAACAAATGCTCCATCTTGAGTTTCCACAACTCAAAACTCTAACCATTAAATTTCTTGATCTCTAACTTTCCACTGCTCGCCATCTTCTTTCACCACCAAAATTGATCTCGCAAATCTCCCACTGAACAGGGTCTACCACAGGCCCGAGCGAAACCCCTCAGCAACAAAGGCGTCCCCTTGAAGCCAAAACAGCTCTGATACCAAATGTAGGTTTTAACCCCGTATAGAAATTACCTACACATGAATTCTAGAACACATAAAATAAACAATGTGAGAGCATAACACATAAAACACATATACATAGAGATTTCCCCTGGATCCAAAAACTGGGACTACCAGCTTGATTTTTCATTATGTTCCTTTCAATGTTATAATACATATTTATACATGCCGAAGCATCCAATACCATGGACCGAAAACCATTGCGTCCAAAACCATGGACCGAAAACCATAGGTGGGTTCGCCCAACCTAATATAGGGTCCAAAAAAAAATTTCCCAGAGCACTACCCCGAACCCCGTAGAGGGGGGCTACCCGCCCCCCCGTGACCCCCCTGCTACTCAATCAGCACAACGAAGGGGGGGCTCTACCCCCCTCTAACCCCGGTTCACTATGTAGGTTAGTTGTGGAAAGAATATAACACAACCCAACACATTTCACTTGCAAAAAAATCATGAATCCTTAAGCACAATGAAAGCATTTTGTTTCTAATCTGAGGAGGATCTTAGCACAAAAATCTAATATTCTAAATCAGATTACTCCTCCTCTCCAAATTCTCCACAAATCACTATGCAAATGAATTGGATTTGGAGGAAAGAAGCCTTTTTATAGGAAAAAAACCTAATTTTTCCATCGCCCACTGCGACCAAACCATAGCTCTGTCTGACGAACCGTCAGCACTATTGGAAATCTCTCACTGAGTTCTATAATGGGTCTCTCTTGTTTTTTGGTAATTTGACACTTCACCCAAAAGCCATTTTTTCCATGAAGTTTCACTTTGTCGCCCTTTAAAATCAAATCTCTTCATTGGAGTCACCTGTTCTCTGGTACCACTTTACCTTTGCACTGGTTGAATCTCGTTTCAATTTTCATCATAAGTAACCATCATTTACTCATGCTTTTATGGTGCCCACCAGGCCTACCCCATGTGGCAGCATCATCGATTCACCCTTGTTCAGAGCATCTGAGATGTGTCACCCTCGTACTTATGGAGTCTGTTTCGAGTCCATATTGTGTCCCGTTACAATGTTCCATTTGTTTTCATGTCACATTTCTTCCATTTTACTCATATTTTGCCTCTAGTCCTAGTCCGTCTTTGTCGAACCCCCATTTGAGTCATTGACCATCCCCTCCATATTTGAGTCAGTCGTTGCCATGTCAACCATTTTTATTATGCTATGACAAGGGAATTCCTCAGTCCGCCATCCATCATCATCCCTGGTGTCAGTCCATCAGTCACTCTGTTATGTTCCCTTGTGCCTTTGTTGAGGATTCCTCACTGCCTTAACTCTAGCAAACTCTCTTCTATCGACCACAACACATTTATTCCAGAAGATTCATCTAGAGGGTGGTGTATCTTGGTTCCATTTTTCATCTCTGTTCGGTGCCTCGGATTAGGCAAAGGGACTCACTATTTCCCTTTGACTTTGTTGTTTCTCACGTGCTCGACATCAGCTCCTTATGACACGATTGAGATTCCTACGCTTGATGGTTTGGTGATCCAGATGATTGTCCCAATGATTCTCGAGTGTGTGACAGATGTTTCAGACCTTAGAAGGAGGTGGCCCTTCAAGTAACCCCCCACATGCCCAAATCACCACAGATGTTGATCCAGCCTCTAATGCATTTCCTTAGATTTGATGGGTTTGGTTTCTGCCTCTTGCAGCACCCATAGTATGCATATCTCCTCCAAATGATCCATTCAGATTTTTAGAGCCCTTTCATGCTCAGCAAGGCTTCCTTGGTTTCGATCCCCCTCCCCATGTCAGTTTGAGGGGCATTATATCTCATGTACTCAAATATTATTGTATTCAGTCCTCACCTATGTTTTTTCTAGGTGCATTATGTATATGGGATCCGTTGTATTATTTTTTGGCCCATTAACGTCAGTGTATCATCTATCATGTATCATGTACGTTATTTCCTAGTCCCACATTGTTGGGCTCACCATTATTCTTTGTACTCAGTTATCTCGGCGGGTATGGGTATGCCTCCCCCTCCTCATTTGAGATCAGGTACTACCACATAAAAGGAGACTTCTATCAGTATTGGAGGGCTCACTCCCTCCATTATTTGTCCATCCTTGAATTGCTTCATATCTCTCTCTCTCTCTCTCAGACTCCCCTTTTGGTGTAGACTTCTGGAAGTGTAATCTACAACATATTTCGGTCATACGATTTTCTCCTTACACTCATACATGTGGGGGCAATCTGTTATCACTGAAAAAAGATCACCTAGCCATTTCTAACTAGGTGGATCGAAATACACCATGTGGATTTAATTTTACCATAGTAAAATCACTTTCACTGTGGAAAATAATTTAGTAAACCAATTTTATTAAATTATTTTATGATTTAAATTAAAAAAAACCCATGAGAATAATTATATAAATCATTATTTAATAATTATTCCTTGTCACATTTGACTAAATCCCTTAGGAATATTTAAATAAATCATTATTTATTTGAATTTCCTTATTTTTGCTATTAGAATAATTATTAAATCACTATTTAATAATTATTTTGATTCACACATTTCTTGTTTCTTGTGAAATAATTAATAAATCATTTTCTTTGTTAATTATTTCTAAATAAGGGAATTTAACCATTTTAAATTCCTTTTCCCTCTCCAATAAATATAATAAAGTATTCCAAGTAGTTAGATCTTAATTTGGTCAATAATATTTTATTATTCTCCATTTTCAAGATTAACTCCATACTTTTCTATATAAAAGAGGGTTTTTCATCCATTCTTCACCATGATCAGTGTCATCGTCAACATTATCATTGTTTTCTTGAGCTCCACTTGAGTTCTTCACTTTGTTTGGGTTTTTGACATGATTGAGAGAGGGAATATATTTGCGAAGCATTAAGGATATCAAAGGAAGCATCCCACGGAGGGGGACTTATAGAACAATCTGTAGATCTACTTCATCAGGTGTTATCAATAAAGATTTATTTGTTTAAAATCGTCTTTCCACTGGCTTATTATTCTGGATCTATCATTCTACTACTATTTGTTTCAGATCTTGTTTCCTTATACTATAGATTTTCCATGTGTGTTGTAGATCTAGAATGACAACAACCATTAACTTGTTGTTAGGGTCACTTGTCACCTAATGCCTTAAGTGAGGGTTTTTGGTACATCTTCCAGGAATTTTCATACTAACAAATTAATTCAATTTTTTCTCTAAGATTTATAAACTACTTACCATGCGATGATATAATTTGAAAATTTTCTAATCTAATTCAATTTTCCATCACAATTAATTTTACAAGTATGTATAGCCTTAGTGAATACATGGGCCAAAATACATCCTATCTGCAACCTCTTCTATCAAACCCCCTTCCATGAATAACTCCTTGTAATTATAGTTTACACATTTGACCAATGATGAAGTGTTTTTTCAATCCTACCATGACCATGTTGTCCATCTGACGTGGCTCACCATGACGTTTCCCAGTACTTCATCTGTTTTATGCTCCCATATTTACTCATGCCAAACAACAATCTATGACCTTAGTGCATGCTTGTGATGTGGTCCTTCCTTCGTACTTGTGCGCAATTTCATATTCCCCCATAAAAATACCCCCCTTCCTTTTTTTATTCACACTATGTGAATCCTCTTGCTACACATTGGGGCAACCACTCCTATGGAATTTAAGTTGGCTCCCATTAATGAATGATTCAATAGGTTCCCTATTAATTTTATCTAACTAGATAGCTCTTGCCTCTGCCACACACTGAATTGTATAAGGAACCAACCAACGCATTTGAAATTTCCCTGGGTGCTTTAGAAATTTACTATCATAGAGTAGAACCAAATCTCTTGGCTAAAAAGTCTTCTGATTTATGCACCTATTGTTACACAGTAATTTGTCACTGCCTTCCTGTCAGTCACCCTGCTGTGCCAATCACTAAGCTTCATGCCTTCTGAACTGGCCCAAAAACCCATTTTCCTAAAGTTTTATTCATCAGCGCGTCTGTTTGCAAAATAACCGCGATGACTGGCGCTCCATAGTGTATTTCGTGCGCTGCCAGCGTGGAAGGACATCACTTTTCCGCGCTGGTCGCCAGCGCGCCTTTCCCGTGTGCTTCCGCGCTGACATGACTGTCCCAGTTATGTAGACGCGGCGACATCGCGTCAGTTTCCTCATAATCCGCGCTGATCCAGTTTGGGCGAATTTGTTCAAACAACCAGCCTTCCAATAACTCTAGGCTTGGTTGTTAGCTTTGTGAATGTCGACTCCCTTCTATGGCATGTCTGTTCGACCCTTTGCAACCACTTCCCTTGAAGATAAGCTCATCCTTCCACCCTTTTAGGAGGCTCCTTCTCCTACATATACTTCCACCATTACCATGAGCAGCTAGTTAGACATAGCTTGGATTGTATAGAGCTTATAGTGCTCAGATTGCTGCTACTATAGGTATTTGGTGTGCTAGGTGTGGAAGTGATTGATTGCTTAGGGAAGGTTGTTTTGTGTTGCTTGTATGTGAGAGAGAGTTTTTTGTCTTGGGAGAATCATCCTCAAAGGTGAATGCTTGAGATACATGCTGACTGGCCCCTCCTGAGAAGGTTACCGACGTCAGAACATTTGGTTGTACTCTTCTCTATTCTGATTAATAATAGATGACTGCTATTATTGTTCCATTCTCATTTGTACTTGCAATGGTTGAATGTGAATTACATCTTTTCTGACTGATGTATGGTTGCTTTTACTAGATTTCACGCTTGCGTTTGTTTCCTCTTCGTGTGTGCAGGTATCTATTCGCGGAGATCGCGGAGGATTGTGACCAGCCAAAGCGAAGGAGCGAAGGCAACATCTCTTCGTCAAACGACAGTGCGGGAATCCAAGTAGGTGCTCTTTACCTCTTGTTTAATTGTAATTAGGAACATGCATAGCAGCATTGTTTGATTGTTGCTAGACCCTTGTTGGGCTAGTAGGGATCGCCTCTATCCGTAGAGGGGATTTACCTCTCCAATAATTTGGCGACTCCACTGGGGATCAGCCTTTTTGTCTCTTGAGTCCACTTTTGTGTTTGACTTTGATTGGTCTCCTTTTCCGAGATTCTGGGATTGTCTCTCTGCTTATAAACTTTCTGGGTACATCTGGGAAGTGTCTTGATTGTTAGAAGGCTCTTGCCTTTGGTTTGGGAAGTTTTTCTTTGGCTTTGCTTGTTTTTTATCCTCAGCGCGTTTTAATTCAGAACAGTCGCGCTAGCATCGCGCCCCTGTTCCTTTGGTATCCTTTTCATCGCGCCTTTACGTCTAACAGTCGCGCTGACCTCGTTTTTAGAGACAGCGCGCTTTATTCGTGTCCTTCCGCGCTGGCATCGCGCTCCCGCTTCTTTGTGATCTGTGTCATCGCGTCTGTGTGGTTTCTTTCCGCGCTGACCTCGTTTTTCTGAGACAGCGCGCTTTATCCTTGTCCTTCCGCGCTGACGTCGCAAAGTTGCTACGGGCCTCCTCCTGTCAGCGCCGAGTTGCTGAAGGCTACCCGCGCTGGTCCTGTAAAGTTCATTTTTGACCAAAATAGCCTCCTGAACCTCTTGCTTTGACTATCCCTTCTTCTCTCCACCTGTTTTATGACTTGTTTTTCACTGTCTGAACTCTGAACTGCTTGATTGCGGAGTCTGGATCCATAGGGTTCCGTTTTTGCTTAGTTTTTGGTTTTGCGAATACCTTCCCTTTTGCTTTCACTGCTTGGTTTGTGTTTACACCGTCACTTTTTCGATTGCTGAATGGTTTTGAGTCTCTAATTGACTGGTTGTAACTCTCATCCTTCGGGTGTTTGCCCTTTTCTGTTGATTTTGCACTCTAGCCCTAGGGTATCTAGTGGCTGTGTGTGTGTCAAGCCTTCCGTAGGGATTTTGTTTTCTCGTTTGACCAGCCAACTTCAGATTTGTTGAGTGCACTTGTTCAGCGATTGTTGGAGTGTTTTTGGTTGTGTTTCCGTGCAATTTCTCGCTTTCCCCCTTGTTTCAATCCTTGCTTGTCTTGCCGAGCTTAGATCACATAGCTCGTGCGGAACTTGATTTTCTCATCAATTTGGAAATCTTTGTTGAGTGTTTTGGGAACTTTGTGTGCTTTCATTAGGCAATTGCATTTTGCTTGGTGTTCTAGTTCCTCCAAATTATTTTAGATGCTTTGTGTCACTGAAAGAAAATCAAACTAGCGGCTTTGCTTTTAAAAAATTGAAAAGGAAAAGAATGTTTCATTGATTTGCATTTTCAAAAGAAAAAGTTTCCTTTCCTCGCTTTTAGTTGCATTAGGATGTTTGATTGATTGTGTTCGTTTTGTTTGATTGAAATCTCTTTACCCTTCCCTAGCTAGAATTCATCGAACAAAATGATTCTCTTTGGCATGTAGTTTGCATCTAGGTAATTATGAGAGAACATACGATAGGACCTGAAATCGAAACTTAATCTCAAGATCAACTATAAAATGAACCGAATGAATCTAAAAATGCATTGGAACTAAACGCAAACATCTAGAGGTCTAGGTTAGAGACGTGTTCCGGCGTCTTTAAACATAGTCACTGTTGTTTCACATTACGGTTGGGTGATTCCTCCTTCTGTGACTCGATAGTGGTCTAACACGGACTGTGCTCCCACGTACCGTCGCGTATATAGGGAGACCCCACTAGGCTTTTATCCTTGATCCATAGGAAGCCGAGTCTGCCGCCTTACGATTCGCAATGCAGTGAACACAGCATTCACGAAGATTGACCACCCGTACCCTAAAAAGTATTCTGTGGTTTTGCGAAAAGTCTGGCACACCTTTTACCTAGAATCTCCAGAGCAGTCACTTTTGATCCTTTTCGGACTCCCTAAATGAAAAGGTGTAAGTGAGCGTCTTGTCACTTCGTGCTCATTAAACATTCGAAGGAGACTGGAGTCATCTTTTCGTCCTTTTCTCGACTCTTGAAACATGAAAAGGTCAAGTCTAATTCCAATGTCTTAAAAATTTATTCGGCCGCGATAACATTTCCTGGTTAGGTCTTGTGTGCGCTAGCTTGAGTAGGTTTCGTGTTCGTTTGCTATGGCAACTTTTCCGGGATTCACTAACCCAGGTTCCCCCTCTGGTGGGAATCCAGGACAATTCCCTCCTCTTGGGAATGTTTGTGCTCCGTATATGGCGACGTTATCCCTACCAGGGTTAACTGTTGGGTTGCCTGTTTGGTTGTTTTCAACCTCTTTGGTTCCTACTGTATCGGTTGTTAGTCCATCAGTCCCTCCACCTGAACAACATCATGTTGATCCTAAGGTGGATCTCTCCCCTTCGACGCCTTCTTCTACGTCTTCCTCTTCGCCTGGTGAAACTCTCGATGTGAGTACCCAGGTGGCTAAGGAGAAGAAGAAGAGGACCAAGAAGAAGAAGTCCCCTAAGGGAGAGCGTACACGCGCCGTCCCCTCCTCAAATCCAGTTAACCCCTCCACTACATCTGAGATAGGGCCACCTTCTGCTCCTCCGCGGAAGGTTAAGTTTCCTTGTCGATTATGCAAGGAGGACCACCTTCTTCGCGATTGTCCTGGCATTCCCCGGGTATTAGAAGTCTGGTCTCACGATCCGGCCCGCCTCTCATCGCCCACTAAAGATCATAGCGATGCTACCTCATCAGTTAGGAAGGGTAAGGAGAAAGGGAAGATTCAAATCCCCTGTAAACTTTGTGAAGGCAATCATCCCCTTCACCTTTGTCCGCTCATGGATGAAGCCTCCGTTGTCTTGGAAAGTCTTACAGCTCCTTTAAACCAATTTCCCGCTGGTTATCAACGTCTTTCTACAACTGTAGATCGCGCCCCTGTTGACAAAGAGATTGCTTCAGAACCTGGCTGTCCCCAGCCTGTTCCAGACCCGCCGTTGGTCGGAAAGAGTGTTGATTCGAGTTCCCCCCCTCTCGAGCACTCTATTTCGGAAGAGCAAAATTCTCATGTTCTTCTCGTCTCGGCAAATCCTCCGGAGCCTGATAATGGTGTTCCCACCCCAACCTCTCCCGAGGATTCAGAGTCGGTTCTTTTCGAGCAAGGGGGCAACCATATGGTTCCCCCACAAAGTAGTTCGGTCATTTCCTTTGATTGGAGTCGTTTGACTACCCCTCCCCTTCCATCCCACGTGCCTTTCTGGGTCACCGCCTATGCTTGCAATAAAGCGCTGCCTGGCACTGTGTTAGACGAAGGAGCATCGGTTAGTCTTATGCCCGTTACTACTTGGCGAGCTTTGGGTTCCCCATCGCTTGTACCTGTCGCACCGCATCTCATCGCGTTTGACGGAGGAACGAGTCAGCCATTAGGGATCCTTCCAAAGTTTCCTATTACTTTGGGGGGCAAGACTGTCTATATAGACATCTCGGTTACCCAAGGTTCTTTAGACTTCAGTCTTCTCCTTGGTCGTGATTATGTGTATGCCATGGGAGCCCTTGTTTCTTCACTTTTCCGTGTGGTTTGTTTTCCACACGATGGAAGAATCGTGACGTTCGATCAATTATCGTTCGTTCGTCCACAAGCCCTCCGGCGCACTCGTCCTTCCCTCCTGGCTTTCATCCACAAGTCGCATCTGCCTCGCCGCAAATCAACTACGTGGCCATCTACCCCGTGCCCGTACCCAGTGATGACACCATCGTGCATAGTGTCCTCGGGGCATTAGGTCCTGATTTCCAAGATGTCGGCCTTCCCTCCGGAGCCACTTTCTTGGGGGCCTCCACTTCCCGTTCAGTATGATGAAGTCTGGATGGAGCATAGGTCTTTTCTGGTGTCAAGCTCCCTAAAAAATGAAATTAGGTCTGGTTGGAGCATAGTTCCTTTCCGGTGTCAAGCTCCTTAAAACATGAAACTAGGCTTAGTTCGAGCATAGTTCCTGATCTTGTGTCAAGCTCATTAAAAAATGAAACAAGGGTTATGAGGATAGTTCTTTTACTGTGTCAACCTCGTTAAAAAATGAAACAACTCCCTTTCCAAATCGAGTCTTTTGATTAAGATCTCGTAAAATACAAGTCGAGTCTTTCATAGATCTCGAGAGTGAACCTTCATTCCATCCACTTTGTTGAATGCAATGAAGCTTGGGGGGCATGTACCTTGATTTGCGTCATTATGCTGGGGGCATGCGAGCTTATAACAAGCATAGTTTTTCGTTTCAAGCTTGTGTAAACATGAAACCGAATCCAAGCAGAGTTCTCCATGGTTCAAGCTTGTGTAAAAATGAACCCATACCCGATTTACATCTCGTGATTGCCATTTTTATCCGCTGAATTCTGTTCGATGAGCCTTGGTTGTTTCATTCCATTGCTACCATCTCTTTGGCTGATCATATGC
This sequence comes from Pinus tabuliformis, assembly GCA_031772625.1. Lineage (NCBI taxonomy): Eukaryota > Viridiplantae > Streptophyta > Pinopsida > Pinales > Pinaceae > Pinus > Pinus tabuliformis. The sequence goes on along the minus strand of CM062817.1, from coordinate 720,490,255 downwards.
TCTCACTTGGTTGTTTTTCCTTTCCTAGGAACCGCAGCGATGAGTGGTTTTATTAGCCAGCCTCTTGACCATTACATGTTTTGAGCAGTTCCACCATTTCCGGAACCAGTTGCTACCTTTTATACCACTCGTTCCTCTAGGACGAGTCACCTTTAAGCTCTTTTCTGACTCGTAAAATGTGAAAAGATTGCCGAGTATTTTTCCCTTTTTGACTCGTTAAAGAGAATAAAAATGGAGGTCTGCTTTCAGCTCTTTTCCGACCGTTTAAAGATGAAAAGATTGCCGAGTTTCCCCTTGACTCGTTAAAAGGAATGAGAGGCGGTCGCCTTTAAAGCTCTTTTTTCGACCGTTTAAACTAAAAAGATTGCCGGGTTTTTGTCGTTTCGAACTCGTTATTGGCTCCAAAACGACGTGCTTCTGACCGCTTTTTTACTTTTTCGGGTCGAAGTCACTATTTACGAAAAGTACTCCTCGATCATTTTGGTCGGGCGGTTCTTTCGAGTATTGTTTTATACTTTTTCGGGCTCGAGAGACACAACTTTACGAAAAAGGACCCCCCTGGAGTTTTCTTTTCTGCTGTCTTTTCAGACTCTCTAAACAGGAAAAGACGCCGAGTTTTTCCTTTGTCAGGCTCGTTAAACACTTGATGACATCGGACATCGTCAAAATGACACTCTTCAAGCATATGCTATCCCCGTCAAGCTTGTCATCCAAAAATAATCGGGGTACCTGCCAGAAATGGTGGGGAAAATGGAACTGTAATCACAGTCGTGTCGGCAGTATGTCGCTCTTGAACATGGCACTCTTCTGCTTCGTGTCTGGGTGGGACCATCTCATCTTGTTTTTCACTGGCCTCCGTGGGTTTGGGTTATCTTATTCGACCTCTCATCTGCCCATTGCCATCATCACTATACCCTTTGCTCATTTGATGTCAAATACTGCCAAACCCGCTACAGTGCCGCCGATATGTTCAAGAGAAGTTGACCTCTGCAATAATACAACCTCATCTGCTATCTCACACAAATCATTTTTCCTCTGTCTCGCGTCGATGATGTGGGAAACATTATGGCCCACCTTCGATCAAGGTCACTTCCTGTCGACTTCAGCTCATTATCCGGGAAGGTGACTTAGAGACTCCCTTCAGGTGCCTTAGAGCCTGCATGCCTCAATGGCAGGTTCTTCGTGTTCGACGCGAGGTTTACATCATTGGCCTCCGATCGAATGATTCCGTGGGTGTTCGACACCAGCTCATTGATTCACATACCGCAGATTGTACCTATAGTACCTTGAGGGCCATTGTCATTATTGGTGGTACCTCTCGCGTCTGTTAACAGTTTTCATCATTGACTGGTAATCAGACGATGTTCATGCATGTTCGACTTCAACCCATATATTCACATGCTTGAACTTGTACTTTGTTCGGATCGGGACGGAGCGCAAGACCCTGGATCCCTGTCTGTTATGGTCCAGGTTGCGATTTTGTGGATGATCATTACATGACTCATTGATGGATGGCTGCGCCCATACCTGAGTCTTCATGGATGGCTGCGACCATACCTTATCATTATTATGGTCTCTTTAGCTGGGTGGCTGCGTCCATTCCACAGACCTTTTCGCATGTCTTTTTGGATGGCTGCGCCCATGCCTAGACTGCATGTACTTGATTATCAGAGATATTTCGGTCCTTCCTGGTGGTGTTCCAGTTCGGCGTGTGTTGTAAAGCATTTCACCCCTCCCACTCTCTCGGTCTTCATGCTTTAGGGGGCATCTGTTACACAGTAATTTGTCACTGCCTTCCTGTCAGTCACCCTGCTGTGCCAATCACTAAGCTTCATGCCTTCTGAACTGGCCCAAAAACCCATTTTCCTAAAGTTTTATTCATCAGCGCGTCTGTTTGCAAAATACCCGCGATGACTGGCGCTCCATAGTGTATTTCGTGCGCTGCCAGCGCGGAAGGACATCACTTTTCCGCGCTGGTCGCCAGCGCGCCTTTCCCGTGTGCTTCCGCGCTGACATGACTGTCCCAGTTATGTAGACGCGGCGACATCGCGTCAGTTTCCTCATAATCCGCGCTGATCCAGTTTGGGCGAATTTGTTCAAACAACCAGCCTTCCAGATAACTCTAGGCTTGGTTGTTAGCTTTGTGAATGTCGACTCCCTTCTATGGCATGTCTGTTCGACCCTTTGCAACCACTTCCCTTGAAGATAAGCTCATCCTTCCACCCTTTTAGGAGGCTCCTTCTCCTACATATACTTCCACCATTACCATGAGCAGCTAGTTAGACATAGCTTGGATTGTATAGAGCTTATAGTGCTCAGATTGCTGCTACTATAGGTATTTGGTGTGCTAGGTGTGGAAGTGATTGATTGCTTAGGGAAGGTTGTTTTGTGTTGCTTGTATGTGAGAGAGAGTTGTTTGTCTTGGGAGAATCATCCTCAAAGGTGAATGCTTGAGATACATGCTGACTGGCCCCTCCTGAGAAGGTTACCGACGTCAGAACATTTGGTTGTACTCTTCTCTATTCTGATTAATAATAGATGACTGCTATTATTGTTCCATTCTCATTTGTACTTGCAATGGTTGAATGTGAATTACATCTTTTCTGACTGATGTATGGTTGCTTTTACTAGATTTCACGCTTGCGTTTGTTTCCTCTTCGTGTGTGCAGGTATCTATTCGCGGAGATCGCGGAGGATTGTGACCAGCCAAAGCGAAGGAGCGAAGGCAACATCTCTTCGTCAAACGACAGCGCGGAAATCCAAGTAGGTGCTCTTTACCTCTTGTTTAATTGTAATTAGGAACATGCATAGCAGCATTGTTTGATTGTTGCTATACCCTTGCTGGGCTAGTAGGGATCGCCTCTATCCGTAGAGGGGATTTACCTCTCCAACACCTATGATGCTAGGATTTTTAACATGCTTTCTTAACATTCTAATGGAATCATACCACTGTGAAATCTTTCTCCAACTGTAATAGTTCTGACAACCTTTGCTTTGTCATGCCTCTATTTGTTAAGTTAGCTAAGGAAATAATACAAAAACTAGGTACTATGAATTCCATAAGAATTATTGCTTCATGTCCATATACCAAACTGAAGGGTGTCTATCATATTATCTTATTATATGTAGTCTTGTATGCCCATAAAAATTCCAAAACTCATAAATCCCAATCATATATGTTTGCATTACAGAATTTTATTAGAATGTTTTCCAAAATTTTGTTAAAATCATCGATAATTCCGTTAGCTTGCAGATAATATGGGGTGCTCTTCTAGTGATAAATTTGAAATTACCCTATCAACACAACAATTTTCCTATTTAGAAAATGAGTACCTTGATTGCTCATCATTATTTTGGGACATCCAAATCTTGTCACTATGTTTTCAAATATAAATTGTGCATTTTTCTCTGCACTACAATCATTCAGGGAATTTTGAGGTATAAAATGGGCCTCCTAAGAAAAATGTACAACCAAAATAAACTTTCTAAGAAATAATAGGATTAAAGATGATGATGTCAACCATGGGGGATGATTCACCATTTTTGGAGTAAAAAAGTAAAAAGATTAAAAAATAATAAAACTACTTTTTCAAATGGTATTTTCAACTTAGCTCCCTAAGGTTTTATTCAAATTTCACGCAGGAGTACTCGTTGGATGAAAAATTTAATTCCTCATCCAAGGCGTACCCATGTTGCATACTTTAGATGGACCCCGCTACACAAAAAATGAGAAATACATGAAAAAATGTGATTGAAATCACGTTTTTTCATGTATTTCTCATTTTTCGTGTAGTGGGGTCCATAGAAAGTATGAAACATGGGTACTCCTTGGATGAGGAATCAAATTCCACATCGAATGAGTGTTGTTGCTCAAAATTTGAGTAAAACCATAGGGAGATAAGTTGAAAATATGAGTTGAAAAAATAGTTTTTTCTTCTTTCCCTCTTAAATTTGATGATGTATTCTAATATTATTTCATTGTTTACACTATTATTTTATAATTTCCTTAGGAGGCCCATTTTAGACCTCAAAATTCCCCTAATGCATGGTCAGGTTCCCCTTCCACCCATCTAGTAATATTATTTGTGGCAATGATTATGTACCTCACTTTTGATCTCTTTACATGCACATTGATTGGTCAGATGAAGTCTATTTTTCATTTTTTGAATGTATACAATGTTACTTGTGGACATAGCGACATCTCATCCCTCCTAGACAGCCTCTCGACTCTCTGACATATCTTGTAGTTTGGTAAAACGCCTTACCATCCTTGTGGAGAGTGGGTCACCATAATCTTGCGTGAAGGATATTTTATTCGGTAGCCTTCACCTCATAATGGCCTTCTGCAACTCCTACGTGTTTTTCTGAGAGTATCAATGACCTCTCTTGTTTTAAAACGCATCTATGAAGTATGCCATCTATGCCAAGATTTACAACTATCTTGCTATTAGTTGGTAATCTGTAGCATTCACTACTAGTTATTTCTTCTACACAACTACACATTCCTTTCGGGATACTCTTGTACTAAGAAATTGAACAATATTTGTGAGGTAATCATCAACCATCTCTACTAAAAATAATTGTGCATTTGGAAAATTGTCATCAAGGTTTGATTCATCTTCCCTAGTCAAAATTCATGACAAGTGGTCCAGTCCTACATTGAGCCTTTCGGGTTTTACAATGGCCTCACAGTAATACTCTTGAAAGAGTAACAACCTTTTGCATATCCCCCCACCCGCAAAACAAAAAACTGGTTTATTAACCAAATATCTCAGTGAATAATGGTTTGTATCCATTTTGAAGTGTGATCCTAATAGGTAATGTAGGAATTTTTATAGTGCATATACCATTGCCAACCCTTCGTGCTCTACAGTAGTGTAATTTTGCTTAGGTGTCGATAGTTTTTGGCTAGCAAAAAAAAAGGATGAGATATATCCCCTTCTCCTAGTTGAGCCAATAGTGTGCCCAAGGATATGGATGAGGCATCAACATGCAGATGGAATTCTTTTCCCCATTTTGGGAAGACTAAAATTGGCGTGGTAACTAGTTTTTCCTTTAAAGCATCTAGAGCTTGCTAACATTCTTCATTCCAATGAAACTTTACTTCTTTATTTAACATCTTATTCAGGGGAATTGTAATCTTTTCATACCCCCATATGAACTTTGTATAGTAGATTTTATGTCCCAAAGTCACACACAACTAGTGTACTAATGTTGGTGTAGCTAAATCTACTATGACCACAATCTTTGCAGGATCAACTAATAGTCCTTGTTTGCATACCACATGGCCCAAAAAAATGTAAAATGTAAAATATAAAATACACTTCTTCAAATTTAATGATATTTTCAATTGCCAACATCTATCAAGCATAAGGTGCAAAACTTCAATGTGTTTCTTCAGCGGACTAAACATTTTCCAATCATCAAGATAAACCTCCAAGAATTTATGTAAATATTAATGCCATATTAAAGAAAATAACCTAAGATGTGAGGAGAGGATTCTTTTAAAACAATAACCTACTATTAAAATGTAGTCTTAAAGCTTAAATCAATAATAGAGAATATTAAAACAATAACCTACGCAAGGATTTGATGCTTTTAAAATATTAACATATAATGTTTCAAACTAATTATTTTGTCATATCTAGACCATTATATTTGTGGAACAATGTTATCAGTGGAGGTGTGGAGGAAGTAACATTGATACATTGTGTGGAGGTGTGAAGGAATATTTCTTCCTTTGCACCTCCACACTCTGCACAATGTATCAACATTATGGAGATTCATAATAAAAGTTAGATTGATTTGTATGTAGTTATAAATCTATCAATAATTTTATATTGAGCTACATTTTTTTAAATTGTTAAAGACATTTAAATTTATTTGTAAACCCAGCCATTTAAATTAATCTATGCACTCCACACAATTAACCATGTCAAATATAGAAATTTAAAATGCAACACAAGAAACCGGTAATGCCAATTTGTAGGCAGAGTTAATAGTTGGAGTTGCAAATGCAAAAGGTGGAATGTTATGACTAGATATTCAACAATTTTAGGATCAGGCTAGTGGAAACATAAAAAATGCATCATATATTGTATTGAGATGCTTGGCTTTAGCTTAGCCACTTGTGCAGTTCAGGTTGGTTGCTCGGTTTTAGCCTTTTGGACTAATTCTTGAGCTGGAGCTCCTCCACTAATATAAAAAAAAAAAAAAAAAAAATAGAAGCCAAAACAAAACTTGTTGATGCTTTAGCCAAATTCAATTCTATTTTGGTTCAAGAAATCTCAAAGGAGGGATGAGTTGGAGCATAATCAGTTCGAAGCTGAAAATTGGGGAATGGAGAAGTATAAAGAAATCATCATTCTTTGCACTCTCGTACTCGATCAACAAATAAATACTTGAATGATTATGAATTGAGTGATGTAATCAAATAAAAATACAACATAAGAAACAGTTAATGCCAATTGTAGGCAGAGTCAATTATTGGAGTTGCAAATTCAAAAGGTGGAATGTAATGAAAAAATGTTGACTATGCACAAATAGGCAATACATGGCCAATTTCTTTATATCTTTAGCGGTTTGGGGCAACTTTTATAACGATTGCAAAGTGTGTGGAAACCTATAAGTATCATGTATACTGACATTATTAGGGTTCTTGAATAACCATAAATATTGATATTCTAAATATTTCTTCCTTTACACAATCAAAGTTCATGAGGTTAGTGTACACGACACCATAAAGCCACAACTATATGCTACTATGAGAACAAAAATCTAAGTTTATATTTGTGACTGCTTTATACAAAATAATATTTCCAATTTTTTATCATGCTCACATAATGTCAGCATCTCCTTTAATGTTGGAAATCTCAAATTTTATCTCTTTTATTTTTATGGGTTTTAGCATTCAGTCGTTGTATGTCAAGCATTGATTCAACCATCTTGATTCTTCTTAGCGTGCAAGTCTCCCTAGCTTTCATTGTGTGGAGCGCAGAGGTGGCTTCACACTCCACACTTTTTTTTCCACATTCCCACAATGAAATCCAACAATCTATTACACTCGTGATATGATAAATTATGGAAAAATTATGGAAATGAAGCATTCTTTAATAACGACAAAAAGTGGACCTCACACAAAGAGGAAAGAACTATGTTGTGTTGCAGCTATTAATTAAGTAATTAAGATTGATTAATTCATTAAGGTTGTGCCTCTTTATTCAGGGCTTGCATTTTTTCGTTATTCAAGAATTCCTACATTTCTGCACTATGTTTTTATTTGTGCCTTTGCACCTTCATACCCTGCATAATGAAAGCCAATTTCAAATAACTTTCCTCTGCATCTCTGTACTCTACATAATGAAGCCACTTTTGCATAGCTTCATCCACACATCCGCACTCCGCAAAATTTCCACAGTGCGCACAATGAAAGATTTTTTCGCACCTCTTCATTTCCAAATAGAAACTGCTAATTAATTAATTAATATGTAATATGTGGAAATTCATGTGGAGATATGCAACATTGCAGAAGAGAGTGGTCGGTGGTGGTGATGCTGGTTTTCTCCTTTCCCTTGTATAATTCTAGCAGCCGTAAGTGAGGGTGAATAGATGTGTTTATAGAGTTAGTTTGTTGGTAGCTATTGAGATTCAAGAGAAACAATTCATAAATTGGTACAAACAATGAAAGGGAAAATGAATTTGTAGTCTTCGGATATTTCATGGCAATGAAGGATTTGTTGAAATTATTATTTGTATACAAGAAAATAAATTAATATTATAAGTATTGTACAAGAAAACAAGAATTTCACATTGCATTTTGCAGAGTGTGGAGGTGCAAGAGTGCGGAGAAAGCACAAAGAAATCTTTCTATGCACTTAGTTTATATGTGCACATCAAATATGTGGAGGCTAGCTAGAAGTGGGAACTAGTACCATTCTCATATAAGCGCAAATAAAACAAACCTAATAATATCAATAATATAATTCTCCTTTAGATGAAGAGATGACAGTGACGTGGAATTTCCTAAGGAGTCCAAGATGCTAAAGTCCATAACTAATAAATTAAACACATGACCTCAGTTGTTCTAAAATCCTAATGTGCGTGATTTCCACCACCAGTCGATGACTTCCTTAAAAGGTCCCAGTTTATCATGATTCTTCTTTTTCTTAGTTGTGTTATCATGTTTCTTCGTAGGTGTGGAGGAACCTTTGATTGTACAGAGTGTGGAGGTGGATTTCATTGTGTGAAATGCAGAGGTGTGGAGTGTAGAGCATGGAGGTGGATTTCATTGTGTGGAATGCAAATGTGTAGAGGAAGCATGTGTGAAGGTGGGAATAACGATAGATTGTGGAAATTTTTGCGAAAATAGATCATTCTCAAATAATGACAAAACATGCACCCCACACTGCCTTAATCAATTAATTAGTGGTAGAGGAAAGGATTATGCTACATTGCAACTATTAATTTTGATTTATTCACATTCATTTTGAATAATTTTGGATTGTGTGCTTAGTTTAATATGCCAAAAGGATTAAGATTATGCATTTCTTAAAAGTTTTCAAGAAGAAATAACTCAATAGACATAAGTTTTACATGCAATTTAATTTGTACTCTTGATATAACAAATGATGATTATGTTGTAAGTGGTGCAAAGAAATAAAGTTGTCTGATTTTGAATTGCATAAGTTGTTTATTGTTAATCAACTTGTATTCTTTTAATAATTTAACTTGTGCCTTTGATAATTATGGAAAAATGGAAGAAAGGACTATCATTAAACCTAGAGAGTTTTTTCACAAACACAATGTCATTACCGAACATTACCTAAAGTGCCATCTATTGCTCCCTCTATCACATGTAAAATGATTCCAACCCTCCAAAGGTCCCAATAATAAATGATAAGGAGAACATAGATATTTTAAATTCAAAATTTCATGTCTCCACAAGGTGATGACCATATAAGAGTTATTTCCATATAGATACATGTTATAGGGTCTAATTGAGAATGAAAATGCTACCAACCTCTCATGGAAATCATGGAAATATGATGTGATTAGGTAGTTAAACATTGCTTCTATTAAAAGGATACAAATGTTTTTCTATCCCATAATGCCCATAAGCATAGGGTGTTTGCAAGAATTTGGGAGATTACGTGATGTCCATAACATTGTAAATAATTGTGGCTCCTAACCAAATCCTTTCAAACAAATGTAAGGAAAGTGTACTTGATTAGGAACTAACAAGAGGAAATACAAGACATATCAACACTCATGAACCACTTGTATTAGAGATTGGACACCTGGTTCATATGGCTAAGATGGATCCCAATCATGCATCATGTGCTCAGATATCAAACGATAGTTAACTAGGTCGACCTAATATCCAAAATCCTTGCTCAATACATTGAGAAGCTAAAACCATTAGACAAAAATCACAACCAAATTTTACATGGCATCCTACCTTATGGATTGCATGTGTAGCTACACAAATTTCTCTACCTTTTAACCCACTTGGAAACCTACCTTTGCACAAGTACACTCTAGTTTTAAGGCTTTTAGATAACCATATATGTGCATGAACATCCCACCATAGGTGACTTTTTCCTATCCCCTATATATGGGTGGAACCATTGTAAGAAGTTCCCACATTTCTCACTAGAATTCATTAAGATGTTTAAGAATATTGGGGAGTGGTACTTATTGGAAAGAAGTTGCTACATTAGGGTATACAAGGTGTCCACTAGTCCTCACATTTTTCCCAAGTGCACACTAGCTTGATTGCTAATCCAAGAGATAGAATTTTAGACCTCATTACTACGGGGAAACAATGACAATGACAAAAAGAAAGAAAGAACTCTACACAAACTTGCCTATAAAAATTTAAGGCTATTAGATCTTCATCTTAGCACATGGGGTGAAATTATCCCTTGTTGAAAATAGCAACAAGGAATGCTAAAAATAGCACTGTTATAAATACTAGTGCTGGATTGAGCAACAGGGAATGAAAAATGGAAGTGCTAAAAATAGCATTGCTATTTCTAGCAGTTCGGGATGGATTCCTATTTTAGTCAGTCCCTGGACTAAAAATAGGAAGTAAAATTCGAATTTGAACTTAACAGCTGCTTGAAAATAGATTAATTAATTCACCATGAGTTAATTAGTTGTGAAAAATCAAACATGAAGTCTATTTGAGGACATGCAATAATTTCTCCATTAATTGAGGAATTTATCCATCAGTTAAAGAGATAAGGATGAGTTCTAATTTGAGTAGTAGTTAGTTGGCTCAGTTAACTGAGTCAAGTCTAGTTAGATTTATTTAACCAATTTGTTTAAATTAATGTGAGTTCAGTTAGTTAATGCATACTTGCATATAACTATTGTTCTTCAGATAATTGAATATTCTCTCATGAATAACTCATGCATGTCAGTTCAGACAGAGACCCAGTTGAGATTAGAGGAGGGACAATGTACTATCAGTTGGATGGATTTTTCCTATAAAGGAAGCTCCTCCATGGAGAAGGATTTATCTCCTTTAGGATTGCACAGTTGGATCAGAGGTTAGTGAGTGTGTGAAGAGGCCAATTCACACAAGTGGTTGCACTGGACCCAAAGGAAAATTGTGAAAAGAAATAGGAGGCTTGGAGGGCAGAGGAGAAGGTTTGAGAGAGGCCTTTGACTATCTATGAGCAGCAGAGGGGTTGCAGAGAGAGCAGGATAGCTTGAGAGCTGATTCTTTTTGTAATCCGGACTATATTTCCACTTGTATGATAATACAGAGTTGGGGTTTTAGGCTGAGGCTTTCCTTGGGTTATTTCTTCTGTGTTATGTGGATTGCTACTCATTCTCAGTTATATGTGTTCTCATTGATCGTGCTCAAATTGATTAAGCTTCCGCAAAGTGTTGTAGAAGTAGATCTTGTATTGTGTTTTAGTATATTGCATAATCTGTTGATCTACAGTGGGAATTTCTACATCCCTCAAGTTTGAGACATATGGTCTCTACTTAGAGCCAATCAAAGTCGATAACTTTCATTAAGTAGTTGAAAAAATAATTGTATCCAAATCCTTGGTTTATAAGTTTTTCCATAAGATAAACAAGTAGGAAAAATTATACATAAGAGATTTGGATTATGCAGAGGTGGAAGAGGGGATAAAGTGCATATAAATTCTTGCAACTTCACCCTTATAGATTCAAGGCCATAATTTTATATCCTTATGGCATTTGCACCATATTAATTACAGTCACTACGTAATAGGAGAAAAGATCCAAGATTGGAAAATAAACCTCTATGGTCAACATTTCAACTTATGTGCTAGGAGCTTGGCGACATGAAAGAAGTTGGGCTAGGTGGCATTCAAATTATTGAAGAATCTAGATGCTCAATTCCCAAGGAGTGTTCGAAGGAGAAGAATTTTGTCAAAATACATAACAGCCATCTTTTATTATGTGATGGGAAAATCACACCTAAGGCTATTGTTTAGAGTAAATGGTATGAGGGTGCCATAGTGGAAGTAATAACCAATGCAATTGAGTTAAAATATTGTTTCATAGAGAAGTTAATGAATCCTAAGTCCAACAAAAAAGAAAAGTGTTAGGTTGACACCTTTGGATTCAACTACATGCTTCACAATTTCTAAAGGGTGTCTTTTAACAAGAAGTGAAATGAAAAGTAGAAAATGGAGGTCCAAATAATTGAAGAATGTATGATTCTAGAATGCGGACAATGCACATCTTCTAGCAATATGAGCATCAAGGGTCTCATTTTCTTAGTTTTCCTATGCAAAGTTGAATAAATGGCATACCAACTCTTAGCCATGAGTAAAGAAAATGATGAGTTGAAAGAACAACTTAGGAATCATAATCTTATATGGAGGGTTAAATTACACTTATAAGAAAAGCCATGACACTACAAGATAATCTTATCTATTTGGTGAATGTGTATTTCACCACTCTCAATGGCACATGCACCCCTTTGGATTTAGTGATATAATTCAACCATTAAGTTGGTGAGAAGATAGTTGACATCATATAGTGTGTTGGCATTATGATTCAGGTGTTGTACTTGATGGCAAACGCCTTCAGGTGGTAAATCAAGAAGGACGCAGGAAATTTTGTTTAGCAAGCGCGTCCCCGCAGGTATTCCATACAGAACCCGCGTCTAGGGACGCCGGCCAGCCGTTCAGAAGGTGCGTCCGCCCAGTGCACATATTTCAAGGTAGAGAAAAACTCGTGGGGGCTTCTTGTGTGGTATCTAGCCGACGGTTGCGTGTTTCTCTGGCGTCGGCTCGTGGTATTGTTCCTCGCTTTGGGGAGAAGCTTGCCTATATAAAGCAAAGGAGTTCATTTGGATTAGGCATCATCTTGGTTGATCATCTCTTGGTGTGATCTAGTCCATATCTTTAAGGGTAAATCTTCTAATGGACTACGATCTATATGGCGCATGATCAGATCTGTGGATCTGAGTGTTTGGGTTGGTTCTGAAGTCCTCTTATCTTCTATATCTAAAGGGACGCAGATTCAGTGAAGGGAAAGTGCGCCGGGACGCAGTACAGTAAAGGATCAGGTGCGTCTCTGAAGCGAAGGACGCGGCGCGACTGTGGTATTGGGTGCGTCTCTGAAGCGAAAGACGCGGCGCGATAGTGTTGATGTGTGCGTCGGTCGCAGACAAGCAAAAGGAACAGTGCGTCTGCACGCAGAACAGCATAAGGTATACTGCGTCCAGTCGCAGGCCACAGAAAGAAAACATGCGCCCCTGTCTCAAGATGATCTGTTAACTGTATATTTCTGTTCATAAGGTGTTCTGGGTTGTTTCTGTAATTACTGATCTGATATCTGTAGTAGACTGTATCTGTTGTATACTTGTTGATCATTTTGAAAAGAAGTAGGGGGTTGTAGCTCCCTTCCAGGAGAAGTCTGGAAAACAAGAAAGAGTTGTAGCTCTTTGCAGGTTGCAGCCTGCGTGCTGGTAAAGGACTGCACCAGTACAAAATCATTGTAAAAAGAATTTCTTGAAAGAAGATAGAGACATTATTGCAGCAGGTGGTTTTTCTCCCGCGTTGGGTTTCCACCTTACATCTTGTGTTCTTTGGTGTGACTGTCTATTTTCTTTATTCATGCTCATTGTTTTATGGTACTGATATGCAAGAATATTTCAAAAGATCAAATAAGGAAGATTTGGTAAATTGCTAGATAATACTGATTCCCCCCCCCCCTCAGTATTATTTCCAACAATTGGTATCAGAGCAGGTCCTTCAGAACAGCTTGATCGCTTGAAGGTAGATCGTTCATCATGAGCAACTACGAGAGAGAAGCATCAATCAGGCCACCCGTCTTCGATGGAACAAACTTCAATTATTGGAAGGTAAGAGTTACTGCATATCTTCAATCTCTTGGTACAGAAGTTTGGAACATTGTAGAATCAGGCTATGCCTTTCCTTCAGTTACTCCTACAGATCCAGCTGAGAAAAAGCAGTATGAAACAAATGCAAAAGCAGTCAGCACTCTATTAGGAAGTATATCTCAAACAGAGTTCATGAAGGTCATGCACTTCAAATCAGCAAAAGAGATATGGGACAAAATGATCACTAGCTATGAAGGAGATGAACAGGTAAAAGAAGCTAAACTTCAAACTCTCAGGATTCAATATGAGACTCTCAAGATGTATAATGATGAAAGTGTGGCTAATTATTTTCTTCGAGTAGATGAGATTGTTAATTGTATGAAAAATTTGGGTGAAGAAATAAAAGAGACTATAGTAGTTCAAAAGATTCTAAGATCTTTATCTCCCAAGTTTGAATCTAAAGTATCTGCAGTAGAAGAAAAGGAAAATCTCCGTGTTCTCACTATGTCTCAGCTGCATGGAATTCTAACTGCTTATGAAATGAGAAAGGGAGGTCCATCAGATAGAAGGGAAGCTGCTTTTAAAGCATCAGGCAAAGAAGATCACTATGAAGCATGTCATGTTCCAGAAGAAGAGGAAGAAGAATCAAACTTTGTCAGAAATCTTCAAAGGGGTTCTGGAAGGTTCAGAGGTAAGCTACCTTTCAAATGTTTTGCTTGTGGAAGAGTAGGTCATTATGCTGCAAAATGCTCTTATAAGGATAAAGGAAAGGAACCAGTTAATGGAACAAGAAACAGGGTACAAATAAGAAAAGCTACTACACCCATGAAGATAGCGATGGCTTATCAAACAGTGATGAAGATGAACAAGGTAACAAATATAGATTGTTAATGGCATTTGAAGATGACAATTATGAGGATGCTATAGATGTGGATAACCTTTATGATGAAATTACTAGACTCAAGAGATGTATAGAAGAAAAGAACATGATTATTGATACTCTACAATTTCAGATTGATGAAAAGGAAAAACATCTTGAAAAATTAGAAGGTGAAATTGTTGGTCTTAGAAAAGAAATTGAGAAAACAAAAACTATTAATCTCAAGTTTGTCAAAGGATCTGAAACGTTGAATGAGATTATCAGTGTGCAGCGATCTCCTCTAAATAAGACAGGTCTGGGCTACAATGGAGAAACTTCTCAAGCTTCCACTTCAAAAAGTTATCTTGATGCCGCAAGAAGAAATGAGCAAGAACACAAGGAAGATCATCAGGTAAAGCAGGGACAAACTTCAAACTATCAGGGGCAATCCAGCTTAAGGGTGAACAAAAGCCACAACCAGCCACAGGTAAAACCTTCTCAATTTGGTTCAAGAATAGATGAAAATAGAAATTACAATCAGTCGGCTGGTAGATTCAATAATCGCAGAAACTTCTTCAATGGACAATGCTTTTCTTGCCATAACTTTGGTCACAAAGCAGCCCAATGTGTTGCGTATAAAACAATCATGACTAGGGAAGCTCAAAAACAAAGAAGCATGACAGGGAATACAAAAAGGACCTATAACAATTTTTCAGCTCTTGAAAATGAAGTTGAATGCTCTATTTGCAATAATTTTGGACATGAAGATGTTGAATGCAGAAGCAGGTTTCCGGAAAGAAAGGTACAAGAACAAAAAAGGGAACAAACCTCAGGCACCAAAACATGGAAAATAAAGGAACCTCAAACAGAAAGATGTGGGATAGCATTCTATGCAGAAGGACAAGAAAATCTATGGTACATTGACAGTGGATGTTCAAAGCACATGACAGGTGATAAAGAAAAACTTGAATCTTATTCTAATTTAGAAAAGGGAAAGAAAGTCTCTTTTGGAAATGATACTCCTGCAACTATAAAAGGAAAAGGTATTGCTCCTTTAAAAGAAGATGTTAAGGCTGGAAATGTTTTGTTTGTTGATGGACTAAAGCATAATCTTCTAAGTGTAAGCCAGATGTGTGATCAAAGAACCGAGGTTATATTCAGATCAAATGGATGTCTTGTTCGTGATCTTGATACAGGTAAAACAGTTCTCAAAGGAAAAAGAACTTCAAATAATCTATACATTTTTTATGAAGAACAACAACAATGCTATTTAAGCAAGGATGAAGAGCACTGGTTATGGCATCGAAGATTGGGACATCTAAGTTTCTCACAAATAAGGAAAGCTTGCAAATATCAGGCAGTTCGCGATCTTCCAGATATCAAAATTCCTGACAACACCATGTGCAGATCATGTCAGTTTGGAAAACAGACTAGAACTAACTTTCCAGAGAAAGAAGGATCAGCCAGTATGCCTCTGGAGCTAGTACATACAGATGTATGTGGACCTTTCAGAAAAAGAACACCTAGAGGAGAGGAATACTTGATATTATTTATTGACGATTTCTCCAGGTTTGTTTGGTTGGGACTTATGAAGCACAAAGATGAAGCTTTCGAAAAATTCAAATCCTTCAAAGCCTTGGCTGAAAATGAATCAGGTCACAAGATTAAGTGCCTCAGATCCGACAGAGGTGGAGAATTTACTTCAAATGAATTTTTCGATTTCTGTGATGAACATGGAATAAGGAGAGAATTTTCTACAGCTAGAACTCCTCAGCAAAATGGAGTAGTGGAAAGAATGAACAGAACAGTCCAGCAAATGGCTCGTGCTATGCTTGATGAATCAGGAACTCCTGCAACCTTCTGGGGTGAAGCTGCACATGCGGCAGTTATTATTCTCAACAAGACAAATGTTCGAGTGAACAACACTCAAACTCCTCATGAGCTCTGGAGTGGTAAAACTCCTTCAGTAAAGCACTTCAAAATCTTTGGGAGCAAATGCTATATCAAAAATACTGAGGAGCAGCTTGGCAAACTTGATCCTAGAGCAGATGAAGGAATTCTTCTTGGCTACTCTCCACATAGCAAAGCATACAAATGCTACAATAAAAGACTTGGCAGAATTGTTGAAAGCATTGATGTAGTGGTTGATGAGAAAGGATACATTCCTAGGCAAATACATCGTGAAGACATTGAAGAAGATGAAAGCTACCCTCAAAGACAGAATGATGAAGAAGAAGAACCGCAAGAACAATTTCAAGACGGACCTCACGAAGAAGCAGAAGAA
Organism: Pinus tabuliformis; assembly: GCA_031772625.1. Classification (NCBI taxonomy): domain Eukaryota; kingdom Viridiplantae; phylum Streptophyta; class Pinopsida; order Pinales; family Pinaceae; genus Pinus; species Pinus tabuliformis. Next base: position 720,473,776 of record CM062817.1, on the reverse strand, counting down.
AGAACAAGAATAGAAGAAAAGACTCCATCCAGATATGTTCAAAAGAACCATCCAGAATCTCAGATCATGGGACAAAAGGAAGCAGGTATACAAACTAGAAGAACAGTTGCAGAAGCTTCAAGTTATTTGGCATTACTCTCCTCTACTGAACCACAAAATGTGAAAGAAGCATGCAAAGATGAATGTTGGGTGAAAGCAATGGATGAAGAACTTGAGCAAATCGAAAAGAACAATACTTGGGAGCTGGTTCCTAGACCAAAGGATAAGAATGTTATCGGAACAAAATGGGTGTTCAAAAATAAATTGAATGAAAATGGAGAAGTAATTAGAAACAAAGCCAGACTTGTTTGTAAAGGGTATGCACAGCAAGAAGGAATAGACTTTGAAGAAACTTTTGCTCCTGTTGCAAGACTTGAGGCCATCCGAATGTTTCTTGCTCTCTCAAGTTGTCAGAACTTCAAAGTATTTCAAATGGATGTGAAATCAGCTTTTCTGAATGGAGACTTGGATGAAGAAGTGTACATTGAACAGCCAGATGGTTTCATTCTTGGAAACGATCCAAATCTTGTATGCCGATTAAAAAAGGCTCTCTATGGTCTCAAACAAGCTCCAAGGGCTTGGTACTACCGGTTGGACAAATATCTTCATCAACAAGGCTTCTCAAAAGGTTCAGCAGATAGCAATCTTTATATAAAAGTTGAAAATGACAAATTACTAATACTTGTTGTGTATGTAGATGACATTATTTTTGGCAGTAATGAAGAAGCTATGAGTCAAAGCTTTGCCTCAGTCATGCAGAAAGAATTTGAGATGTCCTTGCTAGGAGAACTGACATACTTTCTTGGTTTGCAAATCCAACAAAAGAAAGGAGGAATCCTTTTATCTCAAACCAAGTATCTCAAGCAGATTTTGAAGAAATATGGCATGGAAGATGCAAAACCAGTATGTACACCCATGGTCACAGGATGCAGTCTCAGTGCAAATGACGAATCTGCAGCAGTTCATCAACCAACCTACAGATCTATGATTGGAAGTCTACTATATTTGACAGGTACCCGACCAGACATCATGCATGCAGTTGGAATAGTTGGAAGGTTTCAGGCAAATCCAAAGGAGACTCATCTTCAAGCAGTAAAGAGAATCTTCAAATATCTTCAAGGGACTCAAAATTATGGCCTATGGTATCCTAGAGATCCAGATCTCACTCTTCATGCTTATACAGATGCAGATTGGGCCGGAAGCGTGGATGACAGGAAAAGCACAAGTGGTGGTGCATTCTTTATGGGTTCTAGACTGGTATCTTGGTTCAGCAAGAAACAGAGTTCAATTGCCTTGTCTACAGCTGAAGCGGAATATGTTGCGGCTGCATCTTGTTGCACCCAACTTCTTTGGATGATGCAGACTTTGCAGGATTATCAAATCACTTGTACACCTCCTATTCCTATCTTATGTGACAACACAAGTGCAATCAGCATCTCAAAGAATCCGGTTATGCATTCAAAAACCAAGCACATACCAATCAAGTACCATTTTCTCCGGGAACAAGTACTTGAACAGAAGGTCAAGTTGGAGTATGTTCCTTCTAAGGAACAAGTTGCTGATATTTTCACCAAACCGTTGCCCAGGGACACTTTTGAATACCTCAGGCAAAAGCTGGGGGTTGTTGATGCATCATCTCACTGATGACCATCTTCCTATTGATGGTATAGGCTCAGGGGGAGCACATAATGCATTGTTGGCATTATGGAGAAGGAGATCTTGGAAATAGCTGCAATATGTCTCTGTCTTCTTCATGATGGATTTCTGGTTACAATTCTGGAGAAGCATGAGCATAGGGGGAGCATACCCTTTGCTCTTGATGTCAAAGGGGGAGAATGATGAAGCTGAAAGTTTATGTGGTTGCCATCAAGTCCAAAGGGGGAGTTTGTTGGCATTATGATTCAGGTGTTGTACTTGATGGCAAACGCCTTCAGGTGGTAAATCAAGAAGGACGCAGGAAATTTTGTTTAGCAAGCGCGTCCCCGCAGGTATTCCATACAGAACCCGCGTCTAGGGACGCCGGCCAGCCGTTCAGAAGGTGCGTCCGCCCAGTGCACATATTTCAAGGTAGAGAAAAACTCGTGGGGGCTTCTTGTGTGGTATCTAGCCGACGGTTGCGTGTTTCTCTGGTGTCGGCTCGTGGTATTGTTCCTCGCTTTGGGGAGAAGCTTGCCTATATAAAGCAAAGGAGTTCATTTGGATTAGGCATCATCTTGGTTGATCATCTCTTGGTGTGATCTAGTCCATATCTTTAAGGGTAAATATTCTAATGGACTACGATCTATATGGCGCATGATCAGATCTGTGGATCTGAGTGTTTGGGTTGGTTCTGAAGTCCTCTTATCTTCTATATCTAAAGGGACGCAGATTCAGTGAAGGGAAAGTGCGCCGGGACGCAGTACAGTAAAGGATCAGGTGCGTCTCTGAAGCGAAGGACGCGGCGCGACTGTGGTATTGGGTGCGTCTCTGAAGCGAAAGACGCGGCGCGATAGTGTTGATGTGTGCGTCGGTCGCAGACAAGCAAAAGGAACAGTGCGTCTGCACGCAGAACAGCATAAGGTATACTGCGTCCAGTCGCAGGCCACAGAAAGAAAACATGCGCCCCTGTCTCAAGATGATCTGTTAACTGTATATTTCTGTTCATAAGGTGTTCTGGGTTGTTTCTGTAATTACTGATCTGATATCTGTAGTAGACTGTATCTGTTGTATACTTGTTGATCATTTTGAAAAGAAGTAGGGGGTTGTAGCTCCCTTCCAGGAGAAGTCTGGAAAACAAGAAAGAGTTGTAGCTCTTTGCAGGTTGCAGCCTGCGTGCTGGTAAAGGACTGCACCAGTACAAAATCATTGTAAAAAGAATTTCTTGAAAGAAGATAGAGACATTATTGCAGCAGGTGGTTTTTCTCCCGCATTGGGTTTCCACCTTACATCTTGTGTTCTTTGGTGTGACTGTCTATTTTCTTTATTCATGCTCATTGTTTTATGGTACTGATATGCAAGAATATTTCAAAAGATCAAATAAGGAAGATTTGGTAAATTGCTAGATAATACTGATTCCCCCCCCCCTCAGTATTATTTCCAACATAGTGATATTCCTAAACAATACAAAACATTCAATTGAAGGATCCATCCATTCCAATCCCAACTCATATTGATATACTAAGTTCATCTAATGATATTAAATTGCATGCATAAATGGATTTTGAACATTAAAGTGTGCAAGTTGCATGAAGCAAAGCACTTAGCCTCCTAAACAAAATTCCAAATGTTTCAACAAACATTCAAGTCATAAGGGGTTTGCTAGCATATCCACTGAAATATCCCGATGAAAAAACTCTCACTCTCAAGTAATTCAAAGAAAAATTCATCCAGAGGATACACTCTATGAAATTCAATGTTAATAAAATCCCAAGTATAAATGAAGTAGTCTAGGAATATTTCAAACTACTTTACATCAAACATATCAAGAAACTAAGGTGTTCACATGATGAGTTAGCTAGTAAAAGGATAAATGTGGAACTTAGATTGACTAGTCTTAAGCCAAGGATAGCAAATGGGTCTAGTGCACGTGGTGTCAATGATGTAAGATCGATTATAAAAATCTTAGAACCATGTTAAATTATGCAATTAATAATTTTTACTTTAATATTATATGGAATTGTTTTCATATGTTTAATAAAAAAAATCTTTTACTAATTCAATTATGTTTCATAATTTTAGTATTAAATTGAATCTTTTACATTATTTTCATTAAAAAAAATTAATGAAAAGTATTATAAGCATTTTTAACAACTCCAATATATTTGGGCCTGGAGTATGCCTTAGCCTTAAAACTGCTTCTGCTTGGCTAAGAGCTTGTCTTCCTCAGACATAAGGAAACAGGTTAACAACCCAAGACCTAGATGCATCTGGCATGAGTGAAAGCCTAGCCCCTTACAGACCACCAATGGGTTATTCCAGGTGGCATGATTTTCCTTGAATAACAGTGATGAGTCAACTTGCATTCGTGGATAGTATCCAATGATGGTTTTCCTCACTACTGATTTGAAAACTGAATTATGATAGTTTTTCCCACTGTGTTAAAAAAACAACTCCAACATATTGTATGCTATGAATTTTTTATCTTTTATTGTATTAAAATATTTTTGTGCTAATATTCCATTGGAATATATGAAAAACACAATAATGACAAATTTAACTATGAAATTGTACCCTAATATTAAATAATTTTGGGTAAATATATTGAGATAATAATACAAATATGAAGACATGAATGATAATTGAGTATTTTCACATAATGTGAAACCCATTTTAAAAGTTTTGAAATGTAGAAATTAAATATGACTAAAAATTTCTACCAAGCTTAAAAGATTCATTTATTATCCATAAATGAAGGTTTTTATTATTATTAAAAGTATTTGATACTATTGTTTTTATGATTATTAAAAGTATTTGATACTTTTAATAGTAAGGTATTTGATACATATTCTATGTTTAACGAAAATTATTGAATAAAAAAATAATGAGAATGTGAAAAAAAATTATTTGTATTATTGAATGTTTTGAAACTCAATAATTATGCATCTTATACATTTGTTATTTTCAATATGTGTATAATGTGTTATGCTTATTTTTCTAGAGTATATTATGAGTTTAGACAATAAACAAACAATGAAAAATTTACTAATTAGAGTTTTTATACTCGTATATTTACAATATGATTTTGCATTTTAAAATTGATTTTGCATTTTTGAAATCTAGTTTTGTGATTTTGGAACCTAATATTGACTCATTTACAACCAGAAAGTTCACCTTGAAAATTGAGCAAGTATTTTGCATTTTGGAAACACCAATTATGCCTTATCTCAAAAAGAGCTTAGATTGACAGTAATTGAAACTTCATAAAAAATTCATTGCAACCAAAAAAATTATATAAGGTGGGGGTGGGGCGAGACAATGTGCATAATGCATTGTGTCTTCCCTTGCCTCCCACCATGCACAATGTCCCCCCAATGCAAAATGTCCTTCCCCACCCCCCACCATGCACATCATATACCACCATCCCCAACACACAACTACTTACGTAATTCACATATTGTCTTCCCCCAGTCCCACTCCAGAACTACTTACCAAATTACCATCGTTTTTTTGTGATGCATGTGTTCAACAAACTCACATCTTATTTTAGTCATCCCCATCGGTCTAGATACATGTAATTGATATGCCTTCAATTCATTGTAACATTTGAGAAAGGTGAAAACAACAATAGTAGAATAGGCGACAAAGAAGAGATAAGAAATAAATCACGATTTTAATGAGATTAAGGAGGTTATAGAGTTATTTGAAGGAAATGAAAATGGCATATCTGATGAGGAGGATAGATTGAAATCGTAAAAGCTAGAAGGAAGGAGAAAAAGAATGTTGGTTTAGAGAAAAGGAGAATGACTAATGAAAAGATAAGCCATTTGGATTAAAAAAGGCAATAAAATTACATTTTTTTTTTGCTTTTTAATAATTATGTCAACCATTGAAAAAGGATTTAAAAACTATCTTGTAAATGAAAAACTTTGAAGGTAATATGGTACACAAATTCTTTAAGATTGTGGATGTAAGGACTACATATTTTCAAGTATCTTTAAGGAGCTAGTACAATAGATATTTATGAAATCTCAAAGATTTCATCTTTCTTCCCTCCCTTTGAGGGGGTTTTAAAGGATGAAATATAGAAAATAATCACATGCTTAAAAAAACAATAGTTTGAGCTTAAATGGGTGGACAATGGGGCCATTTAATATTTTTTAATAGGTTTTATTCCAATGCACCTTTTAAAGTTAGTTAAGAAGTTGTATTTCAATTTTCTTTAGTCGAGAAAATGTGAAAATGATCACAATCCCTTAATATAATAGAAGAATGTAGCTATGTCAAGAAAATATGGGGTTGAGATTTGAAAAATGTGCATCTATTTGGTTTATCTATAGCAAATAAAAATTTATGGAAGGTTTTGAGCAAAAGAAGGCTATGGAGAAACATTATAAAATAGAAATTTATTGCTCCATATTCATATTTAGATTGGATTAGGAATTGTAAGAAATCTATCAGGAATACTTCAAACCATTGGAAAGCATTAGTTTCATCAGTTTAAATGATTAGGGATCACTTAGATTGAAAGATTGGATTTGGAGAAGATGTGAAGCTTGGAGTTGATGTTATTTTATGTTTTGGTGACATTTACTAGTTAAAGGATTCATGTTGAACAAATAAGAGTTGTAACCACAACAAGTATTTGGAATAAAGGTTTACAATCTACTAATTTTTTCAATTCAGTAGGTGATCAAGTAAATGAATGGACAACTATATTAGCTACCTCATAAAAGGACACACCACTTTAAGGGAGGAACTAGACCCATTGACATAGGTTATGAATAAAATTTAAGATGAATACACTACTAAATTGAGTTATAAGGGAGGAACTAGACCCATTGACATAGGTTATGAATAAAAATAAAATTCAAGATGAATACACTGCTAAATTGAGTTATAAGGTCATGGTTTCTTTAAAAAAAATTAAGCTTTGTTAATGATAAACTTGAGGCATCGAAATTATTAGATTCCTAAAAAATATTTTTTTTACATAACTTGCTCTTATAAACCCAGTGTTGGGCATAACTTGCTCTTATAAACTGAGTGTTGAGAACTACTATAGATATTTTTTTACAAATGCTAATGATCTCTATGCTTTAAAGGTTTACCCTTCTAATAATTTCCTTTTTCAAAGAATATGAAGAAAAATTCAAAGGATATATGAAAGTAGATGAAGAAAATTATATAGGTTTGAAAAAAATGTGCAGCAAGGACTTAGATTGAAGAATGTTTATGATTTTGCCTTGAGAAAAGAGAGCTAAAGTATTACAAAGTTGTACCCTGCTTTGATTTGTAAGGTGATTTGTAAGGTATTTGATAGATGAGAAACTCCATCACCTTTGAGTAAGCATTCATCTCCTTTTCAAATTCATGCATTGGACTTAGAAGTGTACGATTTGGGATTTAGAATTCTTCTAGAAAAATTGGAAAGCTTAGTTTATGAGAGTTTAACGAAAAGATCAGGGTAGAATTAGAAGTGTACGATTTGGGATTTAGAAAAATTTGAAAGCAGCTTAGTTTATGAGAGTTTAACGAAAAGATCAGGGTAGAATTAGAAGTGTACGATTTGGGATTTAGAAAAATTTGAAAGCTTAGTTTATAATAGGTAGGTCTATGGCGTTATTTTGATGGAGTTTAACGTAAAGGTCAAAGTATCATATTTTTCAAATAAACATTTTAATCTGTTATATATATAATATAATCCAACTTAAAGCTGTTATATTTTTGAATGAATGTTATTTTGAATTTTTCTCTTACTAAAGGTAAAAAAATTTTATAGATTTAATGACATTAAAGGAGGTTTGTGAGGGTGAGGCGGTTATATTTTTGAAGGAATGTTATTCTGAGTTTTTATAGGTTTAATGGCATTGTTTCAAGATTACGTTGTATCTAAGTTGAAGCTAGTTTTAAGTTGAAGCTAGTTTTAATGTTGATAGATGAAGGATTTATTTAATAATGAGACGTTTATAACAATGTCAAATTTAAATACCTCGATCTTAATTAATAATGTCAAATTTAAATACCTAGATTTTAATTAATATTTTTCTTGTGGGCCACCACAAGAACTTTAAACATAAAATTTAACAAAATTGAACTCTACACAAACTTATTATTTTATATTTTAATTATTTTTTAATCACTTCTTTCAATTGCCTGTGTTTCTTTTGTTTTTCAATATTGTTTATGGGAAGTAGTAGTTTATATTTGGTGTTGTTTATTAAGATGAGTTTTGCTTTGAAATCAGGTCATTATCTTTTGCAAAAAAATCTAATTATAGGATTATTTAAATGTTTTTTATGATAGTGGAAATGGATTTAGCATCATCAAAAATTAATTAGACATCCAAAATTTTGAAGCTTGATAGTTGTAACTCAGATTTCTCAAAATTTCTGCCCCAAAATATTGCCAAAATTTCTATGTTGCATAGGTTGAGAACTTGGGTACAGGTTTACAGAACTGCTAGAGATTTCTCCAAAATTTAAAAGAAACAGCTAATCCTGAATGATAATATTATATTAATAAAAAAATTAAAAATTAAAAATATTTTCTTAACTATATAATTTATATAATAATCAAAATTAATATTGATTCAAAATATTAAAATATTAAAATGAATTTAAATATATAAATAATAAATATGTTCATCAGCTTGGCATCCCAGATATCGCTCTTAGGTGCAAGAACCCATAAATGCAGATAATGCGAATTTTCAGTGGAGAGTATATCGGCGATCGGGCCTGGGGGAAGAGACGTGCCTTCCCCGCAGCTATTTCAACGATGAAATGGTGGCGACCTTGGAGGAGGCGCGGGTGGAGATGGAGGAGTGCATGGTGACCGTTCTGGACGAGCTGTTCAGGAAGACGTACGTGGAGCCGTGGGAGATCGACATTGTCATCGTCAACGTCTCCACTTTCGGGCCGGCGCCGTCGCTGACAGCGTGGATCGTGAACCGCTACAAGATGAAAGAGAACGTGAAGACCTTCAATCTCTCCGGCATGGGTTGCGGCGCCAGCCTCATAGCAGTGGACATGGCGAAGGACCTTTTTAAGGTCTACCGCGACTCCTATGCTCTGGTAATCGGTCCATAACGGCCAACGGGCATTATGAGGGCAATAATAAGTCCATGATGGTCACCAAGTGCCTTTTCAGAGTTGGTGGCTATGCATTGCTTCTGTCCAACAAAGGCAACGACGCAGCTCGCGCAAAGATGAGGCTCTTGCACACGGTCAGGACGAACGTGGCCGCCGTGGATGAGGCCCACGACTGCGTGATGGTAAAGGAAGACGACCAGGGAATCTCTGGTGTTTTCCTCGGCCCGTCACTCATAGACGTGGCAGGAGGCGCCGTGAGGAAGAACATGGCCACCTTGGGCCCCAAAGTGCTCCCCATAACGGAGCAGCTCTACTACGCCTACAATATGATATGCATCAAGGCCTTGAAGATGAATTTGACGCCTTATATTCCTAATTTCAGCCTTGCCTTCCAGCATTTCTGCGTCCATCCCGGGGGTCGAGGTGTGATCAACGCTATCGGGAAGAGCCTGCAACTAACTGACTACGAACTGGTATGGCGCTGCATCGCTTCGGGAACACTTCTGTGAGTGGGATCTGGTATGAAGCGGGTTACATGGAAGCCCAGCGACGGTTTAAGGTGGGGGATCGAATTTGGCAGATAGGACTGGGTTCCGGATTAAGTGTAACAGCGCAGTGTGGGAAGTGATGAGAGAAACCCATCCTTTGCAGAGCACTGTTTGGGATGATTGCATCCACAGGTATCCGTGTGACACTCGTAATAATTACCCTGGTGATTACTGCGACAGATGGACATGATCAGCTTTGCTTCTCTATAACCACCCCATGACTGTTGTGATAAAGGGTTATGATAGAGCCTGAGTCTTCATGGTTGAATTTTTATAAAATTTCAGAATAGCTCGAAATCTAAATTTGTAATAATGAAGAATCATGGTTAATATCCATGAAATATTTTAAGTAATAGTTATGCCTTTTTTTTTGTTTTTAATTAATAAAAAATTGTGAGACTCCGTTTCTACTTGATATCCATTTTTACAGTATTATATTTTTATTGTTATTTTATTATTGTAAGTGTTTTTGTGTATATATATTTATTTTATATATTAATTTTTTAATAATTAATAATAATAATAATAATTTAAAATATAATTATAATTAAATTTTATATATCGAAATTGATGCTTATTAATATCTACTAATTATTTATTTATTGCACAAATTTTATATTTTGATAATTTGAGAGGTATAAATTGACCCTTAATATTAATATTTCCTAATTATTTAATTTATTGCATTAGTTATGATTTGATTATTTATTGATATAAGATGTTTTTTAATTATAGGTAATAGTTAATCATATTTTAATATTATTAATATTTCAGTGGGCTAGATTTAGCTTGAGTGGATCTAATGGTTAATAGCATGTGTTTTGTCTTAAGAGGATTTAGTTTGAGTGGGCCTAATGGTTAAGAGTATGTGTTTCCTCCTAAGAGGTCAAGAGAAGGGTAGAGTATATATGCCTTCATAGACTTAGCAGTCAAATCGTGGGTCCCTTGTCCCACAAACAAAGGAGTCTCATACACCAATTTGGTGTCTGGCTTAGACGTGACCTTAAAATTAGATAATAATAATTATTATCATTGTTTTATTAAAAGAAATGTATAATGTTGAGCCAACCCTACTTAATGATGAAAAATCCTCACTTTTCACTTCTAAATCCACTCTCGAATATATTAATTTTGACCAAATTTTCACATGAAAATATAAATTTATCATTTAAAAATATAATTTTCTTTATAATTTGGAGACCCAAAAATCATCATCATCATCATCATCAAATCATGGGTCCCTTGTCCCACAAACAAAGGAGTCTCATACACCAATTTGGTGTTTGGATTAGCCGCGACCTTAAAATTAGATAATAATAATTATTATCATTGTTTTATAAAAAAATTGTATAATGTTAAGTAAACCCTACTTAATGATGAAAAATCCTCACTTTTTCACTTCTAAATCCACTCTCGAATATATTAATTTTGACCAGATTTTCACATAAAAATATAAATTTATCATTTAAAAATATAATTTTCTTTATAATGAGGAGACCCCACCGTCTGCATCTTCATCTTCATCTTCATCTAGTTTGGATTTTGATATTAATAATTTAGTTAGGATTTTGATATTAATGTAATTTGGTTTGGATTCTGATATTAATGCCGTTTGGTATCATCATCATCATTTTTTATATTAATGTAATTTGGTTTAGATTTTGATATTAATGTTATTTGGTTTGGATTTTGATATTAATGCAATTTGGTTTGGATTTTAGAATTTTTTACAATTTTAACACAGTTTTCTTCTTCTGTATTCAAAAATACAAAAAGGCTAATTCCCACATTTTCTATCCATAACAATAATTTTAACAAGCTATTCTTATATAACCTCCAAAACATACCTATAACTACCATATATTTGCAGAGCATAAATGAAAACTAACAGACAAGACTACTCCTTAGGATTCACCCCAGATGCTTCTGATTCAGACAAAGGATGCAAATTGTCCATTTTGAGGTTCAACAAATCTTTCGCCACCTCTAATCTTTCCAATTTAAACTCTACAAGCAGATCAAACTGGGCTCGCGACTCAGATAGGATCATTTCTCCTTGCTTGGAAACCAGACTTATGATAGATTCCATGGATGCTGACAGCTGAGCAAAATAAATATTTCTTTCCTCATTCTCACAACTATTCTGGTTCTCCATTGGAGCAATCACGTCACAAACCTTCAAATCTCCCAAACAAGATGTGATCCAGACAGGAAATCTTGTGATGGCAGGAACATACTTCTCCTTTTCATAGCTACCCAATTCATCGTTCTCCAGATCAAAAGCTCCTCGTTGTGTCATCAATGCCACGTTGTTTCCCATGCCATCGTCGGACATAAAAATCTAGAACCATAATGCTCATACTGCAATTTACGCTTTACGCTTTACTCCATAAATGCTTGAGGACGCAAGCATGTATCCTGAAAAGCAAATGCAGAGTTTCTAAGCTTTAGCTACCGCTGTGATTTATTAACAAAATAACTCAACAAACAACTGTCCACTGACAAAATAACTCAACAAACATCTGTCCACTTACAAATCTCCGGATCCAACCTTTGTATGTGGGACAACATACGTCCCATCTCTTAATTCAGTTTTTAACTTTGACAACAATCCTCCAAATTCTGAGTCAATAGAGATCTTGTCATGGTATTGGTTTATGAGATGGGTTTTCCTGGTCGAGGATCAACCTTTTTTTGGGCATTTTTATTTGTTAGAGAGTTTGTCATTGAGTTGAGCTTTCATTTTATATAAAAGAGTTTCACAGTATTAAATTTAGCAATTTGGAGATTGAGTCTATCCAAAATGGGGGTTTGAGTCTTTTTTTTTTCTTTTTCTCTCTTTTTTTTTTTTTAAAATTTTGATTATTTGTGGGATTATAATCATCAAGTCATCAAAGACAGATAAATCTTCAAAAAAAAAATTAATTGCTAAATTTAATTTTTATTATAATGTTAAGTATTTAATCTGGTTGTTAATTGAAGTCCCTAATCTCTAAGCAAACCATGTCTTTTTCTTCATCCGGCTGAAAAATGACCGCTCCTATTCATGCTTCCCCATTAAAAATAATTATCATGGAGATTGTTAATCTGTTAATAAATTTTGTTACAATAACATGATTTAACAATACCACATGCTCAAAAAACCATAACTCATTTCATATGACATTTTTTTAATTAATTAATTTAATTAAAAACATACCTACTTTGAAAATAAATCTTAAACTTTAATTTGAGTATACTATTAAAAATATTTTAAAATATTCTAAATAATTTAAATTGTGATTATTTACCTAATCAATCATTATTAATGATTAAATTAAAATTTTCCTGGTTCTATTTTAAAAATTTTAAAATAAATAAATTGGTCTACCAACATAATTTAAAATAAATAAATAATAAAAAAAAAATTATTTGAATAATAAAAAAAAATTAAAATTACAATTTAACTATAAAAGGTTTATTTTTCAAATAAATAAATTGTTCTACCAACATAATTATTTGAATAATAAAAAAAAAAAAAAAAAAAAAATTACAATTTAACTATAAAGGGTTTATATTTCAATAAGTGTTATTTATTTAAAATACGCTTTCGATATTAAAAGCCCGTATCAAAGTGTTATTTATTTAAAATACGCTTTCAATATTAAAAGCCCGTATCAAACTTCATGAGACACGTATAAATATTTGAAATATTTTGAAATAACGATATAAGTTAAAAGTTCAAAGATATATATAAATTAAATTTTAAAAATAAATATTTTAAGGGTTAATGGTTTATTCATGTATATTTATAATTGTAATGAGAATTTGATATTAAGTAAAATTATGTGTTTTGATGTTAAATATATATTAAAAGAATATTAAAAATATATATAAATTAAATTTTAAAAATAAATATTTTAAGGGTTAATGGTTTATTCATTTATATTTATAATTGTAATGAGAATTTGATATTAAGTAAAATTATGTGTTTTGATCTTAATTTATATATAGTAGGTGATTATATTCAAATTCCATTTGAAATCAAAAATAATTATAACTTATCAATTTTGTCATCTATCATATATGTTTGACTGTTAATTTATTGTTTAGATAATCTTCGGCAAAATCACATAACTAATCTTTTGTCGACGCGTTTCGAACCAACCAGTGTGGTTCATCGTCAGGACAAGTTGAAGAACCAATCCGGCTTAGCTTGTTTAAATAGAGTGTACAGAGACTCCAACGGCTATGTTGCTAACGGCTAATTTTGACCTAAAGATCTTAGTCAAACCCCTAATATTCTAGTTATATTTAATTATTATTATTCCTAGAAAATAGCTAAATCAGGTAAATAATATATTATATTAAAAGAATTCAATTGATAATTTAAATAAATGTATGTGTATAACTAAAACCAAATAATATAAAATTTATTAGAAATAAGCTAAATCAGGTACCTTATATATTAAAAGAATTCATTTGTTAACTAAATGTATTCGTTTAATAATGAATAATATATAATATTTATATAATCCATATTTATTATTTAAATATAATGATCATTAAATTAATAAATTATATTTATTAAATAATCTATATTTATTATTATTCCCATATTATCTAAATACAAACAAATAGTATTAAATTACTACTATTCTTAGAATTTAGTTACATTAGGTCATTGTATATTTAATTTATTAATTATTTAAATCTAATGGTCTATTGGTAAACTAGATCATCTCTATTTGTTTTTTATAGATAAATATGCATATCTAAAAACGAATAATATATCATTTTAATTTCTTATTTAAATATAATGAAATTAAATCCATAAGTTATATATGTTAAATAATCTATATTTATAATTCCAATATTATTAAAAAACAAACAAATAGTATTCTTGCTAAGCCGTTAATTAATCTAATAATTATAAACTCATCAACATTGTCATCTATCATATATGTTTGACTCTTAACTTGTCTAATAGATGACTCGTCTTTGGAGGGGTACACTTTCTAAAAGACCAGCAAGATTATACAAAACTTACAGCATGTAGCAAAATTAATGCAAGTTCCACCAAGTACTAGAGTTATTGTGTAATATAAAAGGTACATTGAAATCTAATTTTATTACATTTCCTACACTTCCTCATCTAGAGTGAAGGATATATAAAGAGAAGGATTTAATTGTTGCACACAGATCCTCCAATTTCTAGCAAAGACAATCTGTCTCAACCTCTAATCACCTCTGCAAAATTTTGTCTTCTATCGATAATTCCATTGTTGTCAACACAATAACAGAGACCCGATTTAGTTTGGTACACATAAGTTCTTTGTTTTCCACCATCCTATCCATTAACTGCTTCAACAATTCCATTGCAATAAATTCACAAGAAATTCCTATATCTCAGGTTTCCCACATTGTAAATTCATGACTAGGTGTCCAATTGTTAGGGACTCATGAATGATGAAACATTACGTGTTAGTAAGCCCATGCACCTCTCCTTACATAAATAACTCAGATAATTAAGACAAGAATAGAGCCACAACATCAAGGGTGCCTTAAATGGTTGACATTGAGGAGCAATTGTCCCCATAATTTTCCATACCATCACTTTCCAAATTAAAACTTTACACCATAGCAGTGACAGCAAGATGTTGAAAATTGCAACAAGAAATGTTAAAAATAACATATAGAAAAATCCTAATTTAATTTGTCTTTGAATTAAATTAGGAATTAAATTGTAATTCTATTCTCATAGAAACTTGTAGCAGTTAACTAAGTTGGCTCAGTAAATTCGAGTTGGAAATCTATCTAGATTAATGTAGAGTGATCCCTAAATTTGAGGGTCCCAGGTTGAGTTCTTATTGAGTTGTAATTATTTAATTCAGTTTAACTAAGTTAAATTCAGTTAAACTAGTTCTAACTATTGGAGGAACTAGTGAGTGGTCAAGTGAATTAAATTGGATTTAATTCACATGCAATGATCAATCAATTAACTAATAATTCACTCACAATAACTCATGCATGTCAGTTCAGAGGAAGACCCAGTTGAGATTAGAGTTCAGGGAGAGTGTACTATAAGTTGTATAATTTTCCAAGTTGTACAAATGATGCATGCAATCAGTAGATGGCCTATGATGGATTTCACAGTTGTGGATGAAGAATTTCCCAATTAAATATGGGTTAATTCTCTCAGGAATTGAGCAAGGAAGTAGGAGCTTGGAAGGCTAGAAAATTGGCTAAGTATTGACCAAAGGAAGGCATACAGGTAGATGATAGAAAATATTTGTGCAGGTTGAGTTCAAGGTTGAGTAGAGCATATTGTATTCATCCAAGGCTTACATAGGAAATAGAGAGATAGATTGTACTTGTGCAGGAATTGTTCGGGTTGAACAAGCATTGTATTTTCTTGTCAGATCTTTTGGTTAATGCAATATAGATAGTCAAGCTTTTTAGTAGTTGCTTTCCCTAGAGAAATATTGTATTATGTGTGATTGATATTCTTCCTTTCATGCTTAGTGTTTTCATCAATCAATTTTGGTTTCCATTGAAGAGTATAGTAGATTCTTGTCTTGTGTTTTAGAAAATCACATAAGTTGTTGAAACTATAGTTAAAATATACATGGTATCAAAGCAGGAATTTTTTGGGCGGTGCATTTTCATAGCAGATTTGAAATTTTTTGTGCAAATTTTTCAACAAAAAAATAGCAGATCTGGATTCTTTGCAAAAAAAAACCCAAGTTCAAAAAACAAATCTGCTGAATCGGATTTCGGATGAGGGAGATATCACCGATTTAAAATCAGCTCATTTTTTTAGAAAAAATTCTGACAGCGGGATAGTTACAGAGCGGATCTAAGTTTCCAGAGTGCATATACGATGTGATATTTAACAAAGGAAACGTTTTCCTTTGACACATCGCCATCGGACAAGTGAAACAGATCTGTGTGCGAGTCAAGAACCTGTATGCAATTGAGGTACAAGATGCATGCAAAGCTTTGAGGAGCAAGGCAAAGGTTAGGGACTCGGTGGTTGAGAGGGAGCATGGATTACCTCTCAACATGTAGCCACAGAAGAAACCTAAGGAAGTTGTGGAGCAACCATAATTGGAGAAGCAGAGAGGAGACCAAGTGCAGACATCCACCCAAGCAGAGACCTCCAGTAAGGGAAAGTTCGAGTCAAGTGGGAAGAGGGAGCACATGCAACCATACCTCTAGGTGAGAAGTGGGGCAAAGTGAAGTAATAGTCCCAAGAGTGCAGAAATTTGGGCAGGGTCCATTAAGATGTTTTGTCTCATGGATCATTACCTTACTACGGGAGCCCACAGTACACAACAGAAAGATGGATTAGTGATGGTTGATGCAGTAAGATTTCATAGTGACAGAGACAGAGACTAGCAGCAGTTGGATAATAGAGAGTGCAGAGAAGAGTTGGTAGCAGTGCAGATGGCACAGTGCAGAGTCAGTAGCAGCGCAGAGTTTTTAGTAGACACTGCAGTAGCCAGTACCAATCAGAGACTCTGGTGCATTGGGGGAATTTTTGAGGTCTAAAATGGGCCTCCTAAGAAAATTATAAAATAATGGTGGAAATAATAAAATAAGATTACATTACATTATCAAATTTTAGAGGGGAAAAAGCAAAAACTATTTTTTCAACTTGTATTTTCAACTTATCTCCCTATGGGTTTACTCAAATTTCAAGCAGAAACACTTGTTGGATGCATAATTTGATTCCTCATCCAAGGAGTACCCATATTCCATACTTTTGATGGACCCTGCTACACGAAAAATGAGAAATACATGAAAAACGTGATTGCAAATCACGTTTTTCATGTATTTCTCATTTTTCGTGTAGCAGGGTCCATCAAAAGTTGGAATATGGGTACTCCTTGGATGAGAAATTAATTTTTTCATTCAATGAGTGCTCTCACTTGAAATTTAAGTAAAACCTTAGGGAGATAGGTTGAAAATATGAGTTGAAAAAATAGTTTTATTACTTTATTATTTTTTAATCTTTTTACCTTTTTACTCCAAAAAAGGTGAATCATCCCCCATGGTTGACATCATCATCTTGAATCCTATTGGTTCTTATAAATTTTATTTTCATTGTACATTTTTCTTAGGACGCCCATTTTAGACCTCAAAATTCCCCTAATGACAAATGCATCATACTGATTTAGTTTGGATGCTTTTTCAATTTCAGAAGTTGCAAAAGCAACAACACTAGAGAGAAGTGTTGCATGCAAAACATTCCAAAGGTACCTGATCGGGATAGAGTTGAATTCTTTTCTTGTTCAAAGGGATTGTGTTGAAAATTGCAAGAAATGTTAAAAATAATATCTAGAAAAATCCTAATTTAGTTTGTCCTTGAATTAAATTAGGAATTAAATTGTAATTCTATTCTCACAGAAACTTATAGCAATTAACTAAGTTAAGTTGACTTAGTTGGCTTAGTAAATTCGAGTTGGAAGTTTATATAGAGTCATGTAGAGTGATCCCTAAATTTTAGGGGCCCACGTTGAGTTCTTATTGAGTTGTAATTATTTAATTCAGTTTCAGTTAAATTAGTTCTAACTATTGGAGGAACTAGTGAGTGGTCAAGTGAATTAAATTGAATTTAATTCACATGCAGTGATCAATCAGTTAACTAATAATTCACTCATAATAACTTAAGCATGTTAATTCAAAGGAAGAGCTAGTTGAGATTATTGTTCAGAGACAGTGTACTATCAGTTATATAATTTTTTGAGTTGTACAGATGGTGCATGAAATCAATAGATGACCTATGATGGATTGTGTAGTTGTGGATGAAGAATTTCCCAATTAAATATGGGCTAATAGAAAATACTTCTGCAGGTTGAGCAGGTTGAGCAGAGCATATTGTATTCATCTGAGGCTTGCCTAGGAAGGAGAGAGATAGATTGTGCAGGAATTGTTCAGGTTGAACAAGAATTGTATTTTCTTGTCAGATCTTTTGGTTAATGCAATATAGATAGTCGGGCTTTTTAGCAGTTACTTTCCCCAGAGAAATATTGTGTTATGTGTGATTGATATTCTTCCTTTTATGTTTATTGTTTTCATCGATCGATTTTGGTTTCAACTGAAGAGTAGAGTAGATTCTTATCTTGTGGTTTAGCAAATAACATAAGTTGTTGAATCTACAATTAAAATCTACATGGTATCAAAGCACGAATTTTTTGGGCGGCGAGTTTGCATAGCAGATTTGAAATTTTTTGTGCAAAATTTTAAAAAAAAATAGCAGATCTGGATTCCTTGCAAAAAAATAACCAAATTAAAAAAACAAATTGGCTCAATCAGATTTCAAATGAGGGAGATATTGCCGATTTAAAATCAACTCTTTTTTTCAGAAAATTTTGTGACAGTGGGATAGTTACAGAGCAGATCTAGTTTCCAGAGTGCCCATACGATTTGATATTTAAAAAAGGAAAGATTTTCCTTTGACACGCTGCCATGGGACATGTGAAATAGATCGGTGTGCGATTCAAGAACCTGTATGCACTTGAGGTACAAGATGCATGCATATATTTGAGGAGAAAGGCAAAGGTTAGGGACTTGGTGGTTGAGAGGGAGCATGAATTACCTCTCAACATGCAGCCTTAGAAGAAGCCTCAGGAAGTTGTGGAGCAGCCACAATTGGAGAAGCAGAGAGGAGACCGAGTGGAGACATCCAGTCAAGCAGAGACCTCCAGTAGGGGGAAATTTCGAGCCAAGTGGAAAGAGGGAGCACATGAAACCATACCTCCAAGTGAGAGGTGGGACGATGTGAAGTAATAGTCCTAAGAGTGCAGAAATTTGGGCAGGGTCCATTGAGATGTTTTGTCTCATGGATAATTACCTTACTACGAGAGCCCACATTACACAGTAGTAGGATGAATCGGTGGCAGTTGATGTAGTAAGATGTTGTAGTGACAGAGGCAAAGACTAGCAGCAGTCAGATACTAGAGAGTGCAGAGTAGAGTTGGCAACAGTGCAGATGGCACAGTGCAAAGTCAACAACAACGCAGAGTTTTCAGTAGACAGTGCAATAACTCGTACTAGTCAAAGACTCTGATGCATTAGGAGAATTTTGAGGTACAAAATGGGTCTCCTAAGGAAACTATAAAATAATAGTGGAAATAATAAAATAAGATTAGATTACATCATCAAATTTTAGAGGGGAAAAATAAAAACCTCTTTTTCGACTCGTATTTTCAACTTATATACCTATGGGTTTACTCACATTTCGAGTAGAAACACTCGTTGGATGCATAATTTGATAACTCATCCAAGGAGTACCCATATTTCATACTTTTGATGGACCCCGCTATACGAAAAATGAGAAATACATGAAAAATGTGATTGCAATCACATTTTTTCATGTATTTCTCATTTTTTGTGTAGCAGGGTCCATCGAAAGTATGCAACATGGTTACTCTTTGGATGAGGAATTAATTTTTTTATCCAAATTTGAGTAAAACCTTAGGGAGATAAGTTAAAAATACGAGTTGAAAAGTAATTTTTTATTTTATTATTTTTTAATCTTTTTACTTTTTTACTCCAAAAATGGTGAATCATCCCCGTGATTGACATCATCATCTTGAATCCTATTGGTTCTTATAAAGTTTATTTTGGTTGTACATTTTTCTTAGGAGGCCCATTTTAGACCTCAAAATTCCCCTAATGACATATGGATCATACTAATTCAGTTTGGATGCTTTTTCAATTTTAGAAGTTGCAGAAGCAACAAACACTAGAGAGAAGTGTTGCATGCAAAACATTCCAAAGGTACCAAATCAGGATAGAGTTGAATTCTTTTCTTGTTGAGAGGGATTGTGTTGAAAATTGCAAGAAATGTTAAAAATAACATCTAGAAAAATCCTAATTTAATTTGTCTTTGAATGAAATTAGGAATTAAATTGTAATTCTATTCTCATAGCAACTTATAGCAATTAACTAAGTTAAGTTGACTTGGTTGGCTTAGTAAATTCGAGTTGGAAATCTATTTATTATCATGTAGAGTGATCCATAAATTTTAGGGGCTCAGGTTGAGTTCTTATTGAGTGGTAATTATTTAATTCAGTTTAATTGAGTTAAATTCAGTTAAACTAGTTCTAACTGTTGGAGGAACTAGTGAGTGGTCAAGTGAATTAAATTGGATTTAGTTCACATGCATTGATCAATCAGTTAACTAATAATTCCTTCATAAATAACTCATGCATGTCAGTTCAGAGGAAGATCCAGTTCAGATTAAATTTCAAGTACAATGTACTATCAGTTGTATAATTTTCCGAGTTGTACAGATGGTGCATGCAGTCAATAGAAGGCCTATGATGGATTGCACAGTTATGGATGAGGAATTTCCCAATTAAATATGGGCTAATTCTCTCAGGAATTGTGCAAGGAATTAGGAGCTTGGAAGGTTAGTAATTTGGCTAAGTATTAGTCAAAGGAATTCAGTCAGGCGCAGGATATAATATACTTGTGCAAGTTGAGGTCAAGGTTGATTTGAGCATATTGTATTCATCCAAGACTTGCCTAGGAAGCAAAGAGATATATTCTACTTGTGCAGGAATTGTTCGGGTTGAAAAAGCATTGTATTTTCTTGTCCGATCTTCTGGTTAATGCAATATAGATAGTCAGGATTTTTAGTAGTTTCTTTCCCCAGAGTAATATTGTGTTATGTGTGATTTATATTATTACTTTTCTTCTTATTGTTTTCATCAATCAATTTTGGTTTCCTTTGAAGAGAAGAGTAGGTTCTTGTCTTATGTTTTAGAAAATCACCTAAGTTGTTGAATCTACAGTGAAAATATACACAAGACATGCATGAAAAGTCTCGTCTCTGCTACTTGAAAGACAAATAAATTCTTATTGATATGGAAAATTTATGAATTACCTTCCTAAGATATATGAGATTCAATTCATAGTTGGTGTTGGGAGCTCCTTGCAAGCTTTGAGACCACTACCACAGGATACCACCGATTCTAGAAAGTTGGCAACCAAATTATATATCTCTTGAATGCGCTAATGGTGGAGGAATCAAGAAGACGAAACACACAAAGGATCTTATCCTAGTCTCCAAACCCCCTAGAGTAACCACACCTTCTCTGCCTCATCAAGACCACATCAAAGAAATCCATCATAATAAATGTTAATATCTATCATTTCAACCATGAATACAAAGCAATGCATATAGGGCTTATTGCTTTCTCTGCACAATAAAATATGTCCTATTACTCTATCATCAATGGCTCAGGAGCACACGATCAAGGGATAAAATGATGATGACAAAATGATGATAGGATTCCTTAGGCCTTTGTCCATGCTTATGCATTCAAGTCCAATTAAATTGACATTAATATTGTGTTGTGTATGATGCACTTTGGGAGGGGGAGCCATGTTGATTTTTGTGGTCCTCTTTGTTCCACAAATATCATTTTTTAATTCAAACAATGCCATAGTTAAGGGATGGGAGAAATTGAGGGGTTGCCATTGTGAACAAGGAACCCTTCTTCCTGTTTTACACCTTTCTTAGCAAGATATCTACTTTAACATTATACAATCTCAAGACATGATAAAAGTTGAACTTGGAAAAGGATGGTTTCGGAGCTTGGATAATTTCTATGATACCTCTTAACTTGCACTATTTTGGTAATGTTCCAAGCACGGAGTGTTGGATAATTATCAAGGAATCACCTATTACCACCAATTTTTCAATCTTTGTTTCTTTCTCCAGCATTAGACTGTGTAGCAACCCATACCCTTCAATGAGATTATTTGCTAAAAAGCCAATGCCCAAGAATAGTTTATTTCTTTATTTACTTTGAAGTTATAGATAACCCCTTCCTCTTATACCACCTTTAGATATATATATATATATATATATATATATTTTTATTATATATATATATATATTTATATATATTATATATTTATAATATATATAATATATATATATATATTATATTATAATATATATATATATATATATATATATAAATATATATATATATATATATATATATATTATAATATAATATTATATATAATTTTTTGTTTTTTGTTTTTTAAATATTAATATCAATATGGAATGAATGTTAGAATCATTTTCAATACTACTAAAATAAGCGTTACAATCTTTCCTCAATATTGATTGTAAAATAGTTATATTTTTTTTAGATTTACTAAATAATTCATCATTTAAAAATTCAAACATAATTTAAAAAATATTAATTATTGTTGAACATGAAAAATTGAATATAATTTTTGCACTTCAAAGTTTTAGAACTTGGCTTTAATTTCGAAGAGGTTCTCGAGCTTTAAAAAATTCGAACACGAGCTTTGCCTTTGAAATTTTCAAGTCAAAATCTTATCCAAACAAAGAGTAAACTAGCATTTGCACGGAGAGGTGCAAAGGGAACACAGATAGTGTTTTCGGTTGTTTCTTCACCCTTCAAAAATATATATATATATATTATATATATATATATACACACACACACACACACACACACACACACACACATATATATATATATAGATATATATATATATATATATATATATATATATAACATTTGAAATAGAAGGGTTTCTAATGTTTTATTGGAGGGTGGGATCGACTAATTGAATTCATGATCTGCAAACTAGACGAAACAACAACAATAAAGCTAGAATCTTTGAAAGAGACTATGAAAAACCTCAAACATAAAAGCATTAAATGTACACTCAATACATATAAAAGAAATACCCACCAAGCTGATTTGCAGGTTCATCTAGTAACAAAACTGTAGATTCATGAATAACGCTCATGCCAGATCTATTCGCATACACCAACCACCAAAGAAGTTACTTGTCTTTTTTGCATGCATTTATCAAAAGCTAAGACAAATAAAATTGCAGCAGCTCACTTTTCTATTGTTGCAACATCCAAATATTCTAGGTGTTCATATATTTCGTCTAGCACCTATCCACCTCCATCATCCTAGACCACCAATTAAAGAAAAAAATATTTTATAATCCATTTCATTTTTCCATAGAAAAATAAATTTTTATAATTCATTTCATCTGTACATAAAATATCTCAAAATTGATTGGAAGGATGTAAGACATTCTGAAAACCACAGTAAATATTAACCATCTAAAAAATTAAATTCATTTCAATAAAAGATAAAGGTGATATATTTCTCAATTTCTAGATTTTGGCATACTTTTGAAGCCAAAGCTTCAGCTACCTCCTCGACTTTTCACCTCTCTTCGTCACAATTTATGACAAACTCAAGCACAGTCATATTAGTTGCTTCTATTTTCCTGGTCAAATGATAAATTTCCATATGATCTGGTATGGGAAATTCCTGACATCCCAGAGCAGTAAGGGGTGTATATTTACCACATCCATTATCCCCAAGTAATCCATAGCTCCTAATAGCCAGCAAAATTAATTATTAAAGGAAGACAATTCAAATTATGGCTAAGGAAAGGAAAAAACAAAAGTAAACAAAGATGAACCCAATAGATAATAATATGTAAACTACATTTCATAATTCAGTTCGAGCTATGAATCAACAATAAACTCATGAACAAAGAACGTAACTAATAGGGACTCAATCTGTTAGGAAAAAATGATCAAAACAAAGAAAAATTGAGATATATAAAAATGAACTAAAAATAGACAGTAAACTAAAGCATAACAAGCACATATTTCTCAACCCATGAAAAACATAATGTTCCGCTATACATCAATCAAAGGAATTTTGAAATATTATCACTCAAACTTTTATGACCAACAAAACTAGATTTATCCCTTAAAGTGCAAATCTTTTGGAGTAATATTGCATTGTAAAAAAGGTTTTCATCAGAGGCGGTTGATCCCTCTCAAAGATTGATTTGTTTTTTTTTTTTTATGTATATTTTATCCACACAACACATCATCTTGATATCTACATTCTTATTTTAAGCTTTTTTACCGACCTATAATACATGTAGAGGAATGTAGAGTGATAGAGAGGTAATGCTACAAGAAATAAGGATGTGGACGTGGAAGGCATGGTGAATCAATTTTGCATCTAGAATTTTGGTTGATATTTATTTTCCTTTTTGCAGTGAATCCAACAGAAATAATGTTGGATGAATCAATTGATTAGTTAATGGATTCAAAGAGAATATTAAATCAACTTCCTTCCATTAATGAATTTCCCAAGGCAATATATTCATCGCGGTTCATATATTTGTGCAGGAATATGTCTCTCATCTCCTACTTGCACTAAAGAGAATTCAAGTAGAATCTGCAGGAAATTTGATTTGATATGTGACAATGTCATCTAGTTTTAAGTGGGCATGGCTCTTGAACTCTCGACACTCTCGGCCAAGGAAACAAAAATAACAATTGTACACTATAGAGCCCTTACATGCACTTTGATGACATGTGGAAAAAAAATGCCACATTGCTTTTAAATCTAACTCTAAGAGTGGCTCAAATGCTCAAATAGGTAGAGAAGAGGATTAGACTTCCACTATCCAAATTATATTATCAAGATTTTGTTGAGGCTTTCCCAAAGCATCCACCTTTGATCAATTGTTTCCAATAGTATATTTTCCTTTGTCTTCACAAGGAAGTTCACAGTTCTCACTCATATGATTGCATCTTATGTCTACAAGAGGAATAAATAAATCCATGGATAATATGGGAATATTGAAGGCAACTTCTTCAGTTGTCCACACATCCTCCATATGAGCCTTTGTGTGGCTCATTGTGACCTCTTTGAATCTTAACAATGAAAAATTTGTTTGGCCAAAATTAGCAATCATGACACCATTTATAGCTCTCTAGTCCTTGAGGAATGAATTTATTGTTGTTTCCCAATAAATTGCATCACCTCTAGTGGATTGAATGCCACTAAGATGAGAATCCTCCATGTAAATCAAAATCCCACTTCTCAGGCTGAAGTAGCCAAAAATAACATGCCTAATAATGTTTGCAAGACCATCACCCCTAGATGTCAACGTTGACAGATCTGCTAAAAACTTGAGGATGAAGTAGTCTCCTGCATTGAAATTCTTCTCAACCAATGCATTTTTCATTTTCAAACATGGTTGTAGTTGATCTTGGATCCAAACCATGAACAAAATATTCAATCAAAGATTCAAGTTTGTGCAATTATTGATCACTAATATTGGAATTCAATGTTAGTTTATTTTAGAGAATTTTACCATTATAAGCTTTCATTATGATTATATGAATTTCATTACTGTTCATTTTCTTGATAATGGTACATTATATACCATACTATATATATGTGCCATATATACCATGCATAAATAGTTTTAAATTCATTGCTCTTTGACCATTGAATTGTAAGACTAGACTAACTTTTAATTTCTTAACATTGAATGTTCTCAAAAAAGAAGTCAAAAAGGAAAAACTAAAGTTGTAGTAATTGTGATAAATAGTCTTGAATTAGTTTCTCTCTGATCATTGAATTGTAATACTAGACTAACTTTCAATTTCTTAACATTGAATATTCTCAAGAAAGAAGTCAAAAAGGAAAAAGGATGGATGGAGAGGATAAAGATAGCAAA
The DNA here is from genome assembly GCA_031772625.1 of Pinus tabuliformis. Taxonomy (NCBI): domain Eukaryota; kingdom Viridiplantae; phylum Streptophyta; class Pinopsida; order Pinales; family Pinaceae; genus Pinus; species Pinus tabuliformis. The sequence goes on along the minus strand of CM062817.1, from coordinate 720,447,900 downwards.
AGACACACACACAATAGGTTACTTTAGCTCTATAACCTTCATTGGGTCACCTACACATAATCTTAGTGAGATAGAAAGCAAGATTCCAAATAAAGTGGTTGAGTTAATTTTTGATCACATTATGACTTACCAAGCTCACCATTAGATTTAGAGATTTTTCTATATTTGTTCATCTCCTGCACTCACTATCCTTCCATCCTATTAGTCATAGAAACATCTACTCAACCTGCAACTACCATAACGCAGGAGGAAGTAGAAGGGTTGAAGAAGTAATTTCATCTTTGGAATATTGGCTTTAAAGTTCCTTCCACAAAGGTAATTTGAAGCCCCCCAACAAGTATTCAAAAGGGTTTAAGAAGAAAGCAATTAGTGTAGGTAGAAAGACATGGATTCAAGATAACTCTTGAAAAAATGGTAAAACAAAAATGAAAACATTATGAGGACATCAAACAAGTTTGGGATAATAGTGAATATTTCAAAAATCTCAACAATCTTCGAAGTCCATGGAAAGGTCTAGTAAGACAATGATTTGAAACATTTGACCATTGAATCCCTACTTCTCTCTTCATGACACCACCTATTAAATTTTTGGGGTTTGAAAGACCTATATTTAATCATCTAACCATTGAATCCCTAATTCTCTTGTCATGATGCTACCTGGTAATTTTTTGGTCTTTGAAAAAAGGTGACCCATATTTATTTCCTATTCTCTAGAGTGAAAGGGTCAAATAGGCTATAAATAGTCTAGAGAAGTAGGCTGGAAATTGCTCTCTAACTTTTTTTTTTTTTTCAAAATGTCTACAGGGATAGGCAAGGGGCCTCTGACTTTTTTTTGGGTAATTTCTTATAAAAACTTTTGTTGATCTTAAACTCATCTTTCATATCTAGCCATACATTGCAGTTCGTGGCCTCGGGGTAAGATCAACAATATTGTAAATGCCTCACTTCTATAGGTGATTGGTAACAAACTATGCCATTTCAGCCAGAGGTGTATCATTATAACTCAATTACTAAAAACATGGTCACTCAAAATTTCAACTTCATCTAAGGAATTCTCCTTTCCTTTATATTTTTGGATTAATGACCTCTGATGCCTTCCAAATTAATCTTACTTGTAAGGTTCCTTTGATTTCCACATCAGTTAGGGTACTAAATTACTAATAAGAAGAGTTTGTAGGTTATGATTTCTCCGGGTCTCAAGGAGATTTTCTCTAAAGGAGCTCCTATATCTATGAAAGAAGATGCATTATAACTAATAAGAGATTAGGTGAACATAAGACATTCATGGGTATATTTATCATTTGTACCTGTTGTACAAAGAATCAGTTATTCATTAATAGAATGTGTCTCAGTTATTCTCTACATATTTTTGTTCATCTTGTGGTTTTAATCAATGTTTCATTCATTTGGTTTAGTTTTGCCTCTAGTTTATAGATATCTACTTTTCTATCTATTCTATATTTTCAACATACACTAGAAAATTTGTACTACGTTACATATCTCAGCGCTATTTTTTGCAATAAGATAAGTTAATTAAGGGTCAAGTATTTATGTTTCTGCTAGTCTTGGGTTTGAACAATCTAAATTTATAGAAGATAAAACATCACTTTAAATAAACATTTAATATCTTCACTCCCTCGGCCAATAGTTAGAATTTAATGTATAAAATTTAAAAATGTCCCTTCTTTTCAGGATATGTATAAAAGAATGTAAATATACTGCAACATAAATATACAAAATATTGGAAAAACAGAAATTTCAATTGAAGGAAAAAAAAAAAAAGAACAAGGGAAAAGGAAGAATCGAGGTTAAATATAAGTATGATCATAAAAATATAAATAGAAACGTATTTTGGTGGTAAAATGTTATTTCCTCCTAAAAACTCTATAATAAGGAGTGGGCATCCTATATTAATATAGGGCTACCACCTACAAATTGACAAAAAATCAATGTTTCTTTCAAATTTTCTAGTTAAATTGTTACTATGGCTCATGATATCTAGACAAAATCTTGTAATAGATGATTCCACCTCAATATAGAAAAGAAATGTATCTTTTAAATTTTATGGTTAAACTTTTACCATGGCTCAAATGATATCTCGAGAAAATATTGTAGGGGTTGATTAAGAGATAATATATGTTATAATTCGAAACAATTTCCAACATTACTGACAAAAGAATACTGGGTTGGTAGCTTCCTGGTAAAATAGACCTTTTAAACTCAAGAGAATACTGAAATTTGGTAGCTTGCTAATAGAATAGACCTTTTAAACTCAAGATGGAAATGAACTTGCTTGAAAATTGTGGAAGCCACTACAAGACAAGTTAGAAAGTAACAATGCACTATAATGCTCATGTATGGGGAAAGAGAGATGTCCCATTGCTGCTAGTATGTTATTATACCAGAAGAAACAGTGAATAAAACAACTCTTGAATGAGCTAGTTGTTTTACATAAGATTGAATTTCCAATCTAGATATTATCTATTGGAATGTAAAGCAGATTTGTAATTTTTTATTTCGAAAAACCAACAAGCATGAACTACAAATTTCACCTGATATTAAAAAATTGCAGCAAAGGGGATTATGTAAGAATTATTAATTATTATATTGAAGATACTGACACAACTTTGTTATTTTGGGATGCACATTTTAGAAATTGGTCCTTACCAAAAATCCATATATTTGATCAAGTTAATTTCCTCATCTTAAAAATAATTATGCCACCATTTCCAAGAAAACACCCAATCTGGTTTGATGGAACAAGGAGTCTTGCTGTTGAAAAATTATCTTTCTTAGGTCTAGAAGTGACAATATGATTGCACACCTAAAGAAGAGCATTATGTGCAGGAGAAAGTCTACCTTCTGGGAGTGGCAATAGGATTTTATTCAACGTGACAAACTATTTCAGAAGCATATCATAAACAATTCATCCAAAGCACGACCATTCAATTAAATTTTTGGATAACATGAAGAAACCATAGCAGATAAAAGTGAACATGGGTCCTTGCACTCACATCCATTTCCATTTTTTCCACCTACCAACCTAAAAACTTAAGGCACAAACCCAAAAAATATTGGTATAGTGGACAACTCTAAAGCATTGATATACAATACGGAAGCAAGAAAATATATATGCAAAGAATAAGAGTTGAAGGCACAAAAAGGATAAAGCATGTGTTGTAGTGGCTACAACCACCCTCCAAAATTTTTCCTTAGCTTAGTTTTGGAGCCTCCCTACCAATTATCCTTAGCAGCATGTCTTGCACTGTCAAGTACATAGGCTTCATTTGATTTTTAGTGGCTTTCCATCCTGTGCATGTCAGTTTTCTTCATTCCCTTCACAGGCTGCCACTTTGAACTTAAATTATTTTCTGTTTGAGCAGCTCCCTCAAAAAATTGTGCAATTCTAGAGGGGAACCAACCTTCCCTCTAGAAATTGTACAAATCTGATGGGCAGCCTGTTCGGCTTAGAAATTACGCAGAACTATTAGACAAGGTTCCCAAAGAAAATTGCACAATATGGCCCAGCACTGCAGCTCAACCCAGAAATTGCGCAATTCTGGGTAGTAGTCACCTGTTGACCCCATAAATTGTGTAATCCCTCTGAGGCAGCCAGCCCAACTCAGCCCAAAAACTGTGCAAATCCCTCTCCCAATATTGCAGGCTGTTGCATGTGCCCTTAGGTTGATCATTTCTGCTTGAGACCCAACAAACCTGATTTGCATGCATGGGCTTCTTTTCCTGAAATAGAAAAAAGCAACATGCAAAAAGCATTCCTAGAATTTAGGGATCTATTTTTAGCAATTGGAGGTTGTAGTGTTGTTTTAATCAATCCTAATTGACCAAGACTTCAACCATTTAATTGTAAACCCAGGGTAGGTCTGTTATTTCAATGGAGTTTGCACTATCTGTGTTGATACAATACAACCAAGAGTGAAAATAGAAAACAGTAAAGAATGTCGTTGAATCAATTGTAGAAACTAACATTCATGCAAAAATTAAAACAATCTACAGAAATGGAATCAAACTTCACAATTACTAGAACAAAGGCGTGCCATACACTGTACTGATAACTACACTAGTTGGTCAACTACAATACTGCTAATCAAATATGTGTAACAACATCACATAATTATGGAACTGAAGTAGATATATTCTACAAATTATACAACGACAACAGAAAAATATACAATTAATAAATGAGAGAACCAATAATATACAACTACTTTATCATTGTAGTCCCTACTAAAGAGGAGGACCCTTCCTCCCTAGGAGGGGCGCAGGAATGAACACGAGATTAGTTAAGAATTCAAGTTGGAAACAACAACAACAACATCACCGCAGTGTCTTTGATATTCAGAATAATTAAAAGTTACAGGATCAAAATAAAAATACTCTCTATGTTGTCCCCCGTGGTTGAGGGATTAAATTTCTATAGCCATTACATACCCAAAATCAGGAATAGATCATTCATGAGAATCTCACGATTCTCATGTTGATCATAAAATAGAAATTGTTATAACATGTTCCTAAATATTAATTCTATTCAAATACGTCGGTTAAAATCATAACCGCTTGGACCTGTCACTTTCTAAATAAACAGTTCATAGCTTCCAATAGTTGTTGTGTGGAATAGTACCCATGGCTTGACAGCTACGGTGTAACAACATCCTTTGGTCAAGTAACAATTTGGGATGTAATAGAAACACTAGATAACAGTAGCTTGTAACAGCACCTGGGGTGTAACGATAGCAATTTGTAACAGAAATGCAGTGTAACAACAATGTATATAACAACATCATGGTGTAATAGCAAAATCTGTAACAGCACACAGAGTGTAATAGAAATTTGTTTCATCCTACTCTTAGACCGATCAGCACGGTTGTTCATTCCATAACCTCATCCTTGCAAGAAACACATGAAAAAGAGGAGAGGATCCAAAATAATTCTCCAATGCTTACCATAGTTAGCCATAAAAAGGAATATTGCATCATTATATCTAGCAAAAATGGAAAAATAACATGATGGCAAAATATGTTGTTCACAATAAGGAAAAGGTGGTTAACATGTAAATTTTTGTTGGTTTGGAGAGAAAAGGGTCAAAAATGGGGAAAGAAAGTATAGGAAATAGGTACAAAAACTACACCCAACATCTCCCCCCAACTGAAGCAATTGCATGTCCTCATGCAAAACCTCAGTTTCTCATGTTATACCTTCGATGCAATTCCATAAAATTATAAGCACCAGCAGACATGTATCCCTGAGTAGCCATCAATTGTCGTGGTTAGGATTCTTCTTCATAATCACACAAGTGGTAATACGACTAGTATTCCTCCACCGGTAACCAAATCAGAGGATATTTGAACCTAAGCCCAATCCAGAAGGCTCCCAATGTTTGCACCACCCTGGCATATTATGGTACTCTTGTAACAACAACCACAAAATTACAGAACTCAAAAGGAACTCCTTCTTGTAATCCAGTACTACTGGCTTTTGTGCACTTAAGGCACCCTGTTAGTGCTCAACTTTTCATTTGTGCATAAAGATTAAGGCAAAACCCCACAATCATTTTTCTTTAAGGGGATGTTTGTTCCCTAATTTTCAGGGTACTGAGGAACAACTTGAACTCACGTCTCAATTTAGCAACCATTCTTGATTCTTCCCTAATCCATAATGCTGCTCTTTCTTCATTAGTTTCAGCCGACTTCATGGCCAAATGCCATTCAATTTGATTCCTCATAAAATAAATGAAGGCTCGCAATTTCAAATACCCCATATAAGAGAAAACACTTGCCACCATCTTTGTACTAACGTATTCACACATCATATTATGCAAAAACAACTCACAAAGAAAGCTTTGTTCATCAAAATCACAAGCATGAAAAACTTCAAGAAAAGTGTGGGTAGAAGAACGCAAATAAGGTTTGTTTTCAAAAAATGCTTTTAATTGAAACAAATAATATCATTCCCATATGAACACTGGATATGATGGGGAAAGCCTCCTCTATCCTAGCAGGTTTAAGGCAAGCTCTCAAAGCTTCGTCTTATCGTTTGTTATGTCTAGAACCTGCCGCTGTAACAACTGCAGTTGTTCATCTTTCTTCTTCATAGCTTATTTATTCCTCTCCTCTTCCCATTCTCTCGCCCATTCTTCCTTTAACCACTTCTCCCGGAGTGAATTCATCATTTTCTAATGTGCCCTGAGCAAGATCATTCCCTCTTGCAGAGAGAGCGCCTACTATTTCCATTTTTGTAATTCTGGTAACAACAAAATTCTTTTATAACACCATCCTTCATCAAGACCCAATGGTCTCTCACATGGACTAACAATTGAAGGTGTAACAGCCTCCTGAGGGTGAAACTACTCCATTTCGGCTGTTGGTTCTTGTGTAACAGCAACGTCATCAATGGTTTCTTATGTAAAAACTTCTTTTTCTCCTTGGTTAGCTTCCACTTCCACTGTTGGTTCTTGTGTAACAACAGTGTCATCCACGGGTTCTTGTGTATCATTTTCCCTTTGGTTAGCTTTTGTTTCCACTACTAGTTCTTGTGTAATAGTAGTGTCATCCACAGGCTCATGTATATCAACTTCTTCTCTTTCCCCTTGGTTAGCTTATGCTTCCACCACTGGTTCTTGTGTAACAACAATGTCATCCAAGGGTTCCTGTGTATCAACTACCAAATTACTTTCTGTGGAATGCTCTGTTTCAGCTGATGGTTATTTTGTAATAGCAGCGTCTTCAATGGGATTTTGTGCGTCATCTTCCCAAGACTCAGTTTGTGTTTCCCTCGAAAAGGTATCCACTGCACAGACTCTATACCCCGTTGCTACTAGCTCTTTAGTGCAGGTCATGCACACATAACCTAGAACATTTTCCCCCTGGCCCTATCTATAGCCTCAGCCAAATATCTAACCCCGAGGCCCTTGCTTCTACCTTATCCTCTGCTAAATGCTTTCTTAACTTTTCATTTTCTCTTTCTAAATTTTCAATTTTAAGAAGCAAGGATTGGGTCTCGTTCTTACCTGGTGAGGGTGGTTCCTCCAATTGAGCCTGCTCTTCATCTTCCTGCCTCGCCACCTCCTTGTTCTTCTCAGACATGGATGGGGACTCTGGGTGCCCACTAACCCTTACTCTTTGCTTCGGTCACTTATCACCTATTGGCTTGTCAACTGGTCTCTTTCCAGCCCTTACTTTCGAGGGTTGGGGCTGCTCCTTCATTTCCACCGTAGCTTCCTCAAAAGACCAAAATCGCTTCCTGCAGATAGTCCTAACCTTATTTCTCATGAATTCATCCCATCCCTTTCCCTGGTGACTTAGGGAATCTAACACAATTAGCTTGATGAGGTTGTGGTTTTTGATGCAATTCTCTGGGTGCGGAGCTATCTTCATGGTCGTAGCCATAAGCCTGATATTCTCCAGTAGAAAATATGAGAGATTTATCATCTGTTGATGTCGAAGGTGATTTAACAACAGGAAGTGGTAATTAAATATAATTGTTTCCCTTCCCTCATAGGTGATATACTTAGTGAGATAAAGGGTGACATCTGTCCATTGCTGGGGAAGCAACAACCTGTCAATTCCTCTTCCTTTCTTCACCAGCCGTTATTCCCCTTGGAGAAAATCCTCCTTCAAATAGGGGTCATTGATTTTTCTATTAAACCACCATTTTCCCTTTGTTGGAAATGTCGTCACATGAGCAATTCCCTCCTCTGTAACTTCCAGTTGCAATCCCCTAGCCTCCGTTTGATTCCTCTTCAAATTATTAGCGAATTCCATAGCAACTGCTCCGTTTGATCCCTCCAACCTTTGGAAAAACTCAAAACAACCTGCATCTTTAAAATTTTGGCATGCTTCGGGGCAGTTTTCCAATGCCTCGGTTGATCCTGGTTCATGTCAAATTGACGCCCCACCCATTTCTACACTATTTCATCGTTGTTCTCCTTTCTTCTCCTCTTTGAGAAATTATGAAGTGATCGGCACAATGCTCAACTATTCTAGTTATGCAAACTGTTCTCCTCCACTTTTGTCTGAGAGTTATGAATGAGGATGCAACGCTTCAGCAATGGGTAATCATAGGGTGATGCAGTGAGGTTAAAGTTAAGGATTTCAAATCAGGGTTCATACTGCGCAATATCATTTCCTTATTAATTCTAAGTTATGGAAGGTCTTGTCTGAGGTACGATTCCCTTTTCGGCATGATTGATCATTAAATGATAATGATTACGAGATCATCATACTTTGGTTTCGGTTTAAATGCTCATAGGTCATGCATAGGTCATGTCATGATCTAATTTGTCCTCCCCCCGGCTTAAGTGTAACGTCCATCCTCGGATGTCAAAAGGATATCACATTAAATTTCCATAATTACTAAATAAAATAGGATAGTGATATTACTATTTCATGACGTACCTGGTATGATGCAGAGAGAAGACATTGTTGACGAGGTGTGTGAAATTAATTCGGGCGGTCATGACAATTGCCCTTGAGTCATGGTGATGCATTTTGTATATTGCAATAGATAATTTACTTGGATCATTTTCAAAAGTCATCGGCTATTACAGGTGTAACAGCCAAGATGACTAGCGTGTGTTAATAGCTTGAACAAATGATAAAAATAGAGAACTAATAAAAAGTCATGTAACAACATTATTGTAAGATATGCCTGAAATAACAAATGTTTTTTCAAAGTGTGTAACAATCGCCACAGAGTGGTTTTCAACTGTTACAGAAGTCTCTGTCTGCGCGCAAAAAGAGGTTTTCACAACCATATTATATTCATTATTTATTTACTTATTTTTATTTTTATTGTATATATATATATATATATAGCAAGTGTAACAACCACCAACAGAGGTTGGTTTTCAACTGTTACACTTATTGAAAAATTAGAATTTTGGCAGCACAGGGGGTTTTCCCCTTCTCCTGTAATCTGAAGGTCTGAATTCATGACAATGTTAACAAATGAATCCCTTGAAGCAGGTTTATGATATAACCGAAGACGGTGCCCATTAGCAAGCAATGGTGTCCTCGCACTGTTAGTGGTAACCAAATTCATAGTACCATTCTCAAAGATTGCATCTACCTCATAAGGACCTAACCATCTAGTGCAGAGCTTACCCTTGAAGTCCTTGAATCTCGAATCATATAAGACAGCCCAATCTCCTTTCTGAAATTTCTTCTTTTTTGAGAAACCTATCATGCCACTTAGCTATTTGTTGTTGGATAATCTTTGTTTTTTGGATAGCAGCCAAACATTTCTCCTCCAATTCATTGATCTGGTTCAACCTTTTATTTTGTGTTGTAGCCAAATCCAAATTGACTTGCAATGTTGTTCTCAATGTCTTGATTTCAAACTCGATAGGTGTTACCGGGAAAAGTGTCTATTTAGAACTGCTCTATCCCACTAAGGTGTGACAGCTGCCTTAGAAACAAACAGAGAAAACTACTTTTGTATCTCCTTTATGAACTATAAACAAAGAGGAATAGGAAGAACCAACCTGTGTCTTGCGCTAGTCCTTTGATCCAATCTCTCTCCTCTTTGACAGCTTCCAGCTACTTGCTCCCTTACTTGCCCAACTTCACCAAGTACCTGTAAGATCACAGAAGAAGAAAACTATACAAAGACATGGATTTATATTCATAAATAACTTAGGATCAGATTTAAGTTAACCATACAAATGTAACAAGCATCAATGATACAAAAGCATAGAGGAGAAACTCAAATAGTTTTTATTGATATACAAGAAGATCCAGGAGGAGTTACAACCGATGATTCCTGACCCAACATCAACCTCCCAGCAAAGAAGCCCCTCTTCACCTCCAACAAAGCATAAATCACCCAATACTCTGATCTCTGTCTCAAAACCAACAGCAATTCCTTACAATGTGCAAAATTCCAGCCTCCAACCTCTGGATCTCTGGGATGAGAGATCATATATAGATATTTGCAGAGGTGTGAGTCAGCTCTGGGTTTTTTATTAGTGTCTTCTCTCTGATAGTTCTTGATGCCACTTGGAGATCTCATTGATCTCTTACTCATCCTTGGGCGATTTTGAGAGGCAAGTGTCCCAGGAGAAGTTTCTAGAAGATTCCATGATCATCCACCTCGCAAACTGTATCCGCCACTTGTCTTTTCCCGTCCATCGCACCCTCACAGTGTATTTAGGTGCACTGCAACGCACTTCCCGTGTGTACAAGGTGCGATGCATCGCACCCTGGCCATGGAGCAAGTGCATTGATCCAGTTTTGACCAATTTTGAGTAGTTTTTCATGGAGAACTTCTGGGAGAAGCTGTAATCTGTTGATCTTGTTCCTTTAGGGGTTAGAACAACACTTTTAGGGACTTAGGAGCCCTTGTTTTATGGACATTTCATGCTTGGAGTTGTAAGGCACAAAAATTTCTATAACAGTTGCCCCCTAAAGTATGAGGCCGTTAACCTTTTGGTGTCGGGTGAAATGCTTTATTATGAGGATCCGAAGTTCTTTCAATGCTGGGAGGAGACTTGTAATAAGATACAATACAATACATTATCTTCATATTGTTTTCATGATCTAGCTGAGGCGGGCATTCCCATGCTCAGCTTTATAAATTCATTTTCATGTACATAGGACAAACAATCGTCTGAGCATAGACTGATCATTCTGATAGAGCCATCATCCTTTTGGTAGGATGATTATCTGTGTTGCAATGCTTGTACATTTAATGTCTTTATTTCCCTGAATATATATCGCAGCCCGGATGGATGAAACTAGATCCGGGGTCTTCAATCTCGTCCGATCTTCACTCGAAGTACAAGTCAATCCATGTGAGAAATGTTCTGAAGTCGAACATGGAAAGACATCGCTTGATTACCAGTCAATCATGTAAACTGTTAACAAGCGCGAGAGGAATCACCGATAATGATAATGACCCTCAAGGTACTGCAGTACAATTCACGTGGTGTGAATAAAGGACTTGGCGTTGAACACCACGCAAATTCTTTCGGTCGAAGGCCATTGATGTAAACCTGTCGCCGGAAGTGAGAAACTTGCCATTAAGGCATGCAGGCTTCAAAGTACTGAATGGGGTGTTCCTAGATAAACTTCTTGGATAATGATCTGATGTCGACAAGAAGTGATCCGTCATAGGAGGGCCTTAATGAATCCCACATCAATGACACGGAACGGAGCAAATGATTTTGATGGAGGTGAAAACGATCTGATGATATACGGTTCAGGGTGGCGATCATGAAAGAATGGAGTATAATGTATGGTAGTGGGTGAGACACAGGTGGCTTCTCTGGATGACTTCTCTTGAACATGTCGGCGACACTAGTGTGATGGATTGGTAGCATTAACCCCAAATGTGGATGGTATGGTGTGACCATGGCGATGTGACCGGTGAATGAAACAACCCAACCCGACTCGGACATGGAGTGGAAGTGTCATGTTCAAGAGCGACTTGCTACCAATAAAGATTCTTTGAGTTTTCTTCCCAATTTTTCCCCAGTCATTGCTGACCAGTACCTCTTTATTTTTGTCAAGCTTGAAGAGGATAACATATGCTTGTTCTATAATTTGCCCTTCGGGCAAACCCATCGCTATGTTTTAACGAGCCTAGCGATAGTGAAACTCGTTCTCATCTAAAGACAAGTTTGTCGCTATTAATCTTTTTAACGAGTTTAACGACAAAGATAACTCGGTCCTTTTCATTTTTAGAGAGTCTGAAAAGGTAACTCCAAAATTCCTTTTTCGTCATCTAATCCCTTAAGTCCGAAAAATTATAAAACAATACAGAAGGGATGAATTTTCGATAGTTTTAACGAGCCGGACAAAACAAGCGCTCGATCTTTTTGTGTAATAATCCCTCAGGTCCAAAAAGATTAAAATCTAGAGGAAGGATAGCACTTCCTGTCCCTTTAACGAGGTGGAGAGGCCAATGGCTCGGCAATCTTTTCATATTTTACGAGTCAGTTGAAAAGAGCTTAAAGGAGACTCGTCTTTTGAGGAACGAGTGATAAAACGAGTAGCAACTGATTCCAGGTAAGGTTTGGAATTTTCCAATCACGGAAGTGTCACAAGGATGGCTAGTGAAATCACTCTTCGCAGCTGTTCCTCAAAATAGGTAAACAATCAAATGGAGGTGAATGATCGGCCAATGAAAAAGTGGAGGTGACGGTGCAAACACGACCAATGCTTTTCATGGCTGAAGTACTACATTCACGGTGGTTATTTACCGGGGAATAGTTCATTTTTTAACGAGCTTAAACACGGGTGGAAACATTTGCTCATGTATTATGTTTATTTTTTAACGAGCTTGAACTATGTGCTAAAACTGCTCGATGCGGGTTTATTTTTTAACGAGCTTGAACCCTGCAGTAACACTGCTCGTGGCGGGTTTATTTTTTAACGAGCTTGAACCCTGCAGTAACACCGCTCGTGATAAGTTTGCATGCCCCCGCATAATAACGCAAATCGAGGTGCATGCCCCCCAAGCTTCATTGCATTCAACTCAGTGGTTGGAATGAAGGTTTATCTTTGAGATTTGGAAAGGGGATTTGTTTCATTTTTTAATAAGGTTGACACAGTAAAAGAACTATCCTCATGACTCCTTGTTTCATTTTTTAACGAGGTCGACACGAGATAAGAACCATCCTCGACATCCACCGTATTTACAGTATTTGATAGAAAATCAAAAACTGAAGGATGATTAAGGTTGCTGGAATAATCTTCATGGTAATCCGGAATATGGGAGTGATGGTGGTAATCTTCCCCTGGTGCCTCTTCTTTCATCATTGATTGAATGATTCCTTCATTTGTAGAATGTACATGTGACCAAGGATTTGAAGAGGTGCCATATTCCTTAGACCTATCTATCCAAACACTCGATGAGCGTTGATTTGGGTTTGCCCCCCAGGCCAAGAAAATTGATTGCTACAATATTTCTAAAATGGCGATGATCCATGCTGACAAAATGTTCAGGAATCTTCTGAATCCATTAGATATAGAATATTTCATATTGTAGGTTTCCACTATGGCCACTTCCGCCAGATTACTCAGAGGCGGTAGGGCAAAAGTACCCATTAAGGCAGGGTCTTTTAGGAAGATTGCATTTCCCTTTCAAGGAATAATTACATTCGTCGACCAACAAACATTTCTCCCCAACAGTTCACAAGTTACAGGAAGCATTCCAATGATCCCTGGTCTGGTTGCAATGGAAAACTGTAAACGACTCAACAAACACACAAAAACATCTACAGTTCTTTTGTACAAAGGAGGCGGAATAATAGTAAGGAAAAGGGGTTTTAAACCGACATATACTGATCACAGGCTGCAAAAATTAGAGACAAAACTGGAAAGAATGAAGCACAAGAACCTCAGCTGCACAGGGCTAGTCTGATCAGCGCACCTGTAACACAGAGAAATTGGATTGCAGCGCAGGTTTCCCTTTCGGGAAGTGCGCTGAAATGCAGGAACTCTTAACAGTACCTGCACTGGGCCAGAAACGAGAATCTGTCCGGGTTCTGGGTCACGGTTTGCAGTTCAGTCTTTGGTTTTTGGCCGAGTAAAAGCAATCAGTAATGCACAATCAGGGATAGATCTAAGGAGGGTCTAAGAGCTATCACAAGGGCAATCAGATCATTTGTGAATCAGCTGTTCAAATCATAAACAAATCCAGTGAATGGATTGAAGCAGCAGATGTCTACTTTGCATTTGTTATGGCAAATGCAGTTCGAATGCTACTTATAAGTTTATGAAACAAACAACAAAGAGACACAAACAAACTAATTAGACATTCTCCCCAGCGGAGTCGCCATTTTGTTACCGGGAAAAGTGTCTGTTTAGAACTGCTCTATCCCACTAAGGTGTGACAGCTGCCTTAGAAACAAACAGAGAAAACTACTTTTGTATCTCCTTTATGAACTATAAACAAAGAGGAATAGGAAGAACCAACCTGTGTCTTGCGCTAGTCCTTTGATCCAATCTCTCTCCTCTTTGACAGCTTCCAGCTACCTGCTCCCTTACTTGTCCAGCTTCACCAAGTACCTGTAAGATCACAGAAGAAGAAAAATATACAAAGACATGGATTTATATTCATAAATAACTTAGGATCAGATTTAATTTAACCATACAAATGTAACAAGCATCAATGATACAAAAGCATGGAGGAGAAAATCAAATAGTTTTTATTGATATACAAGAAGATCCAGGAGGAGTTACAACCGATGATTCCTGACCCAGCATCAACCTCCTAGCAAAGAATCCCTCTTCATCTCCAACAAAGCATAAATCACCCAATACTCTGATCTCTGTCTCAAAACCAACAGAAATTCCTTACAATGTGCAAAATTCCAGCCTCCAACCTCTAGATCTCTGGGATGAGAGATCTATATATAGATATTTGCAGAGGTGTGAGTCAGCTCTGGGTTTTTGATTAGTGTCTTCTCTCTGATAGTTCTTGATGCCACTTGGAGATCTCATTGATCTCTTACTCATCCTTGGGCGATTTTGAGAGGCAAGTGTCCCAGGAGAAGTTTCTAGAAGATTCCATGATCATCCACCTCGCAAACTGTCTCCGCCACTTGTCTTTTCCCCTCCATCGCACCCTCACAGTGTATTTAGGTGCACTACAACGCACTTCCCGTGTGTACAAGGTGCGATGCATCGCACCCTGGCCATGGAGCAAGTGCATTGATCCAGTTTTGACCAATTTTGAGTAGTTTTTCATGGAGAACTTCTGGGAGAAGCTGTAATCTGTTGACCTTGTTCCTTTAGGGGTTAGAACAACACTTTTAGGGACTTAGGAGCCCTTGGTTTATGGACATTTCATGCTTGGAGTTGTAAGGCACAAAAATGTCTATAACAATAGGGAATAAGGGATTTTTACCATTCACAAGTTCATATGGTGAGAATGCATAGTATTCCTCTATGTGGTTCTATATGCCCACAACACTTATGGAAGTTTATCAGCCCAATTCCTTCAGTGACTAGCCACAATCTTGGTAAGAATCCCCTCAATGAATTTGTTGGTGCTTTCCACTTGGCCATTTTCTTGTGGGTGATAATGTGTCGTGATTCTATGATGGATTTTATATTTTTCACCCAACTTTTGGATCATATGAAATGTAAATTGGGGCCCTCCATCTATCGCTACCTCCCTAGGTATCCCAAAACGAATGAAGGTGTCTTCAAACAGGAAGTTTGAAACAACCTGCTCTGTGGCTCTGGTTAGTGCTTTTTCCTCCACCCATTTTATGACATAGTCGGTGCAGACCAAGATGTAAGAACTCTGTCTAGATGAAGGATTAATTTGTCCCACAAAATCCAAGGCCCATTTATCAAATGATTCTAATACTATTTGAGTCTGTAATGACATTTCATCTGATTGCAGTGGTTGACCAATCCTTTGGCAGCAATCACTCCCTTTCACGAACTTCTTGGAATCCTAAAATATTGTTGGCCAATAATATCCTGTCGAAAGGACTTTGTATCATGTCTACTTGTCTATGAAGTGCCCTCCACATGGTGCCTCCTGGCAATCCTTAAGGATGTCAAAGATCTCATCTTCCCTAACACAACCTCTGATCTAAAAATATAGTCCAGTGTGATAGAGATTCCCATCTATCCAGGTATAAGTAGCACTCTGCTGTATGATTTTTCTCTTTTCCTTGGAGGAAAAGTTTTGTGGGAATTTCCCTAAAGCAAGATAATTGGCTATATATGCATACCATGGTGAGTGAGTAGAAATAGCGAAGAGATACTCATCAAGGAAAGAATCCTCAGTAGGAATGTAGTTGTCATTGATAGTTAACCTAGAAAAAAAATCAGCTACTACATTATTTTTTCCAGGTTTATCTACAATTGTGATATCAAATTCCTGTAACAGAAATAACCAGCGTGTAATTCTACTATTGGTAATTGGCTTATTCATAAAAAAATGAATGACAGAGTAGTCAGTGTGTACAAATACTTGATACTCGATAATATAATGTTGAAACTTATTGATGGCATGCACTACTGCTAGGAATTTCTTCTCGGTCACTATGTAGTTGAGCTCAGCCGGGTTCAAATTCTTGCATATGTAATGAATAGCGTAAGGTTTCCTATCCTCTAGGTGGCCCAAAAAAACACCTACAACAATATCAGATGCATTTGTAGCTATGTGAAATGGCAGTTCCCAATTAGGTCCACGTAAAATCGGAGTTTCTGATGCACAACACTTCAGCTTCAAAAAGGCGTGCTCACACTTTCCTGTCCATAAAAATTCCACATATTTCATAAGTAAGGAGAACAATGGCGATGAAATTTTTAAAAAATTCTCTATAAACCTTCTATAATACCCTGCATGTACCAAGAAATTGTGTACCTCTTTTTGCATATTGGGAGTTGGAATTTTCAGAATTACCTCTATTTTAGCAGGGTATACCTTGATCCCATCAGCAGAAATGTAGTGTCCCAGCACGATCCCTTCAGCCATCATCATGCGACATTTTTTGGTGCTCAAAGCAATAATAGTCTGTATATAACGTTCCAACACTTCTCCTAAATAAGCTAATTCAGTTTCAAAAGAATCACCATAACGTGTAAAGTCGTCTATGAAGATTTCAAGGCAGTCATCCAACAAATCATAAAAAATTCCCAGTATTTCCCTTTGAAAAGTTGTTGGCGCATTGCAGAGTCTAAAGGGAAGTACTCTGTATGCAAAAATTCCCTAAGGGCAAGTAAAGGTTGTTTTATCCTAATCCTCTGGGGAAATCTGTATCTAGTTGTAGCCACTAAACCCATCTAAAAATGAAAAAAACTTTTTCCCAGAAAGGGTGTCAAGGACCTAATCTATAAATGGTAAAGGAAAATGGTCCTTTTGAGTGGCTTTATTGAGTTCTCTGTAATCCACACAGACTCTCCACTTGCCATTCTTCTTAGGGACAATGACAAGCAGAGACACCCACTGACTATCAGATATTGGATAGATAAAGTTAGCATTTAGGAGTTTTTGTAATTCTTCTTTCACTACCTCCTTCAATGTAGGGTTCATGCAGCGCTGCGGTTGTCTAATTGGTTTGTAGCCATATTTCAAATAAATGTGGTGAGTGCACAGGTTGGGATGAATCCATTTCATATCTGTGTAGTCCCATGCAAATGCATTTTTGTATTTCTGTAATCGCTGTAATAACAGTTTATTTTGCTCAGCAGTCAAGTTGAGATTAATGTTCAAATACTTTCCTGGTTCTAATTCAATTGGACTGCTATCATTATGTGGAGTGGTTCTCATTTGTTCAAAGTTTACATCTTCTACCTCCTCTTCCTCTTTTGAATTTCAATAGAAGTGACAGAAAGTGAGTTACTAATAAATTCATTAATGATATCATCTTTTGTCTCATCCTTGAAATACTGGTCTTTCCCAAGAGTAAGGAGTGGTAGGGAAAGATTTGATTCGGGTTCAAATTCATCCCACCAGGGATTGTTAAAATCCATATTTTGTTTAGGGGGTAAAGGTTAAGGTTCTTTGTAGCCTGGCTATCTGAAATCATCATAGATCCAGATCTAAACCCTATAAATGCATCTACAGTGGCCAGCCAAGGTCTCACAAGAATCAAAGGATGTCCCCCTAAGTGGGATTTGGTTTGTAAGATAAGAAAGTCAGTCAGATACCTCCAGGAAGATATTATGATTAATACATCATCTAATACCCCCTCAGGTTTAACACGGGACCTATCTGCTAATTCAAGTACAGTAGGAGTATGTCTAAGTCCATGTAGCCTCAGGGTGGTAAAGAGGTCCTTTGTCATTACATTAATGGCCGCCCCAAGATCAAATAATGTATTAGTTATGGGATGGTCATCAACAAGAACCATAATCATAGGGTTTCTTGAATCATTATACTTGGTTAAAAGAGGCTGAGCAGTCATTAATTCAAACAATTTCCCCATCACATGTATCGTAGAAGGGTCCTTAGGCTTCCTTCCAGGTTTCTTAATGCACAGGTCTCAGACTGTTTTGGCATAAATAGGTAGTTCTTTAAGAGCTTGCAGCAGAGGAATTTGTACATGTAGTTTTTTCAACTCCCTAAGAAAATCAGATTGGGGTTGTGAGGTCATTCCAGTCTCAGTTAATCTCTGAGGATACAGAGGATCTTGAGTCATAATAGTGGAATTGGCTACTACAGGTGTATCAGCCTTACTCGAGTTGGCTATTATAGGAGTAATAGTTCTTCTCAAGTTGGCTGTTACAGGTATAACAATCTACTCTGCATCAATTCTTACAAGTGTAACAACCACCTCAAGATCTATTGTACCTTCTTTGGAAGGCTCACATTCCTCCTCAGTGATGATAGGGGAGTGGGTTGGCTTAATCACCTTACTCGACCATAGTTGAATTTCATTAAGTCCAACAGGAGTGATAAGGTAAGTCTGGAAGGTAGTCGAAGCCTCTATGCTCTAGGCTGCTTTATTATTCAGGTTAGGGTTAGGTTGCACAGGTAATTAGGGTCGCATATGCAGTGTAGGAAAAAGAGTTTGGGAAGGGGAAAATTGTAGTTGTTGTTGCATTGGTAATCCAGATGGAACTGGACTTTGGGCATTCCCCCTCAAGTTCTGATTCCAAGGATATGGTTGAGATGAAGGATACTGAATAGATGAAGAGGGGGAACACTGGTTCCAGGACAAAGGAAACTATGATGTAGAAGGAGTGGAGTATTGCCATGGATATTGATGAGTGTTATATGCATTATTCCACGAATTCAAAGAAGAAAAATCTTGGGACATACCTAGAGGTCGTGGCTACCATGGTCTCCTAGGCGTGATGAAATACGAGGACTAAACTTCTTCAATCGACTCTCTAAGCACTGCTTTCAGTCTGGGAAGATCGGGACATTGACCTGGAGAATGTTCCAGCTCACAAATATTGCACAAGATGATGTTGTTCATTTCACACTCCCTCAAGGGATGTTTCTTTCTGCATTTTGGACAGAACACAACTAGGGTTGTATCAACTCCTTGTGCCTTCTTGATCTGTGCTGTCATTATCTGGGAAGATAGAGTACTGAGGATGTTGGTTTTGAAATTTTCAAATAAATTCCCGATCTCTGCTCTGGTTACTCCCCCACTTGCAGATTTTTGTATTTAGGTAGAGGCATATCGGATTGTGCTTCTCCCCTTCGACAATCCTTTAGAGCATCTCAAATAGATCTTTACTATCTTGGAAAATGGTTCCTGAGATATTCCCCCCTTCCCTAATAGATTCAGGGTACAAAGGCAATCATCCCTCATTCCTCTTATGAATATGGTCTTCAAGATCTCATGATCTAAATCATTGTGTTTAGACCTCTGCAAATAGTAATGAAACCACTCCACATAGTCCTCCAAGATCTCGTCCTCCTTTTGTGTCATCCTGAATACTTCCTCTCTTAATTCCATGGTTCTGCAATAGTCTTGATACTTTGATAAAAATGTTTCCTTCATGTCGATCCATGTTTGAATAGAAGCAGAGCCTAACCCCATGAACCATCTCAGGGATGCTCCTTTTAGAGTAGCAGGAAATAATTTTAATTTCTAAGCACCTGAAACATAGTCATAGCTCTTGCACAAGACATCAAATTCAAGCAAGAAGGTTTCAAGATCTTCTATAGTTATTCCTTGAAAATATGGTAGAGATGATAAAGGAATGTTTTTCATGGGAGCCTCACCTTTGATATCCCCAATTGGGAACTCAAAGGTGGTGAAAATAGCATATGTTTTAGTGTTATTTCTATTGTTGTTCCCCAATGTTAACCCTTCTGATCCTTTCTATAACGGGTGTTCTTCAAATCGTTCTTGTGATTGTTTTGGTGATGAAATTGGTAACTTAGGTTGTTTCAAGGTTGGTTGTTTCACTCCACTGCCCGAATATGGATATTGATAAACCAATAAATTCTCTCATGTTTCAGGCTTCTAAGGTTCTTACTCAGTTTCCCCTTGCCCCTCTGTCCTAAGTTTCTAGTTACTATCTTCCCCCTGCTGCTCCTAAATTGGATGCTTAGTCTTGGGAGTTTTCTCACTAGCTTTAGAATGGTATGGTCCTGAGACAAAGGAATCAGAGGCTTTTGTTCTTGTTATGGGAGTAAAAACTCTTTGTCGCCCTATTTTCCTTACGTCCTTCTGAGAACCTAACTGTTCTTTTTCATCCCTTGAGATCAGTTCATGGATAAATGTTTTCCTTCCCAAATCTACACTCTTCTTTTCCTTTTTACGACCCGTTTTTCCTATGAGACTAATTAGAGTGGGGTAGGAGGGGGGGGGGGGGGGGGGCGGTGTTTGGTATTTCTATAATTCCTACAGTTGCACACATGTGCCCTATGTGTATTAATTCACACCCTAAGTGTCTCAATCTCGATAGTGGTGGGCCCGCCCAAGTATGTTGGAGCGATGCGCAAGTTCTTACATCTCGTCTTACCACCCAGCGACTGAAGAGCTAAAGACACGCTTTAAGAAAACACCAAAATGCCACACCCTAAGTTCCCTAGTGATCATAGTAGTGATCCCTCCCAGGTATGTTAAAGTGATGCACATTTTCTTACCTCTCATTTCACTGCCTAATCACTGTGGACTAGGAACACTCTATCATCAAACAAACAACTTGGTTGACTATATCATCAACTTCCATCCCTGACAATGACGCCAAAATGTAGTGTTGTTTTAATCAATCCTAATTGACCAAGAATGCAACCATTTAATTATCAACCCAGTGTACATCTATTATTTCAATGGAGTTTTCACTATCTGTGCCGATACACTGCAACCGAGAGTGAAAATAGAAAACACTAAAGAATGTCGTTGGATCAATTTCAAAAACTAACATTTATGCAGAAATTAAAAAAATCTATAGAAATTGAATCACACTTCACAATTACCAGAACAAAGGCACACCACACATTGTACTGATAACTACACCAGTTTGTCAACTACCATACTGCTAATCAAATTTGTGTAACAACATCACATATTTCTGGAACTGAAGTAGATATATTCTACAAATTATACAGTGACAGCCGAAAACCATACAATTAATAAAAGAGAGAAACAATAATATATAGTTACTCTTGTTGGAAAATACTAAGAGGGGGGGTGAATCAGTATTCCTTACCAATTAGCACTTTTAAATATTTTCAGAGCATTAGTTAATCTTCAATTATCATTAATGTTTATGCAGTAACAATAGTGAATAAAAGAACACAGTAGGCACAAAAATTTTAGGTGGAAACCCCCTTCAAGTCAAAAACCACCGAACGCTTTTCTAATAATTTTTTAATCTTAAACTCCAATTGAAAATAAAGCTCCAAATTCCTAGAATCTAGAAAAGCATTCTTCTCTAGCTCCCACTGGATGGACGCTCCAACACCCTAGATTCTTCAGTAGTCAACTGAATGGATGCCCCAACACCCAATGAGCTACATCACCCTAGCACCACCCTACCACCCTGAAGTTTTCACAGGTTTGAACCTGTTGGTGACTTCATGCACCACCCTACCACCCATTAGAAGAATAAAAGAAGAATGGACTCTCGTACCAGGGAAAATAGTCCACTTTACAATGATATAGAATGATGTAGAAGAAGAAGACACACTAGACCATAACCCCAACTATGACACAACCACCTAATGATGATCCTATACCTCCCGAAACTGCCTCTTCAACTCTTGGCAGATAGAAACTTATACAACTTTTACAATGATGCTTTTACAATGACTCTGTACAATGATTGTATGCAGTGCTTCCCACTTGAAGACTTCATGTGGTGAACTTCTTGCTACTATTCTGCACCTTGATTGCTGCTCTTTTCATGCTACCCTTTCTCACTCTTCAGAAAATTAGATTATTCATTGAGTCTTCTGTTGATGAATATATAATACTTGCAAAAATCCTTCAATGAAATACCCATGACATGATAATAGCAAAACTTACCTCATCCTGCAGAACATATGCCAGTGCTAAACAAAAGCAACAAATTAGAATATAAAGAAATTAATGCAATTAAGAGATGAACATGCATATACAGAAGATAATTACCTATAGCTTACCTATTCTACATCATTTTTCTGCACCTTTCTCTTTGCTGCCCTAGAAAGTCTGATCCTTTGCATCCCTTGACAACACTTGATCTAGTTTTTCTTGCCTTCTAGGAGCACAATATTTAATCTGATGTATCTCTGTGATTTAATATCCCCAACATGTGATCTTAAGTCCTGTAGAATCCCTCTGAGTCTTCTTTCCAATGCCACAGGTCTGAACCGATTTGGACTTTTCAAGGCAAAGTTATGCCTAATCTCTCAAAATGATCTAATTATGGACTAGTTCAGTAGAGCGAACTTGTACGACGTACCACGTGTTACTGTTTCCTCCTTCGGCTCTGAAATTTATACACAAAAAACTATAGTCCATGCACTGTCTGCAACTTTTTACAGAATTCCAATCCTCTTCTCTGAGAGAGATATTTGTGACGATTTTCCCAAGGTCACTTCTTTGAGATGAAATTCGGCAGCTTGCAAAAACCCTAACTTCCACATATCATATCTCTGAAAATGTAGTGAACCAAGATCTAAAATTCAGTCATGATGTTCATCAAGATTGCAAATCAAATGGTTTTTAATTTCAGAATCTAATACTTCGCAAAATTGAACTTATAGCGAAAATGCCACAATCACTCCATTTGGAGGATATATGAGATTTCTTTTTATAGAGTTGAGAGGGGCTTCTATAGAGAATGTTGGAAGGATTTTATAAGCTTAAAAAATTATTAATTATTGACTATTCAATGACCAAAACAAATTATGAGTGCCATGCCACAACCCCATAGGGTTTAGCCCACTAATTGGGGTTACTAACTTCAAACATGAATGTCTCTCAAACCGCGAAGAATTACTTGGCATGCCATATATCAATGGAAACTTCTTGACGAGTAGAATCTATCTAGAAGATCCTTGACTCAAAATAGAGTAAGTTGTCAAGTCAAAATTCACTTTCAAGATCAGGGTAGCCCCTGGTGCTGCTTGGGTTGACATCAATGACAACCTGAGATCATATTTAGATCAACAATCTCCCCCTTTGGCATAGATGGCAACATAAGTACCCCCCCTATGATCAGGGCACCTCTTCCTACTGCCTTCTCTCCCCCTTTGACATCAATGGAAAAGGCTAACTCCCCCTGACACACAACCATCTTGCGGACCTGTACACACTTCCACTCCCCCTTTATTTTCTGAATAAGGAAAATCTAATGAGAACTTGGGAGAATCCCAAGCTTCTGGCAAAGATATTCAAATTCTTCATGAGGTAAAGGTTTAGTGAAGATATCAACGATTTGTTCTTTTGTACCAACATATTTAAGTTTGATATTCTTTTCAGTGACTCTTTCTCTAGCAAAATGATATATTATCGGAATGTGTTTTGTTTTTGAATGCATGACAGGATTCTTGGAGATGCTGAAGGAACTAGTGTTATCACAGAAGATGGGAATAGGCTCACTGAATTGTACTTGAAGATCTTTCAAAGTTTGTTTCATCCAAAGGACTTGAGTACAACAAGCTGTTGCTGCAATGCATTCTGCTTCCGCTGTAGATAACGAGATTGAGGTTTGCTTTTTTCTCAACCATGATACGAGACAACCACCTAGATAGAATGTTGCTCCACTAATAGTCTTACGATCATCAATGCTTCCTGCCCAATCTACATCTGTAAAGGCTAGAATAATGATATTGTTTCCCTTGGGATACCACAAGCCATATTATGTTGTGCCCTTTAGATATCGAAGAATTCTTTTGACGACAATAATATGTGATTCTTTTGGTACTGCTTGGAATCTTGCTACTTGTTCAACTGCTTGCATAACATCTTGTCAGGATTCTGTTATATATATAAGAATACAAGTCATAGATCTGTACAACCGCTGATCCACATCCTTAGACGGGTCGTCTATGCTCAATTTGCAACCTATTACCATCGGAGTAAGGACGGGTTTGCAATCTTCCATTTTGAATTTCTTGAGTATTTCCTTGATGTACTTGGCTTGACATATAAATATTCCTTTCTCTTGCTGAGATATTTGAAGCCCTAAGAAGTATGTTAGCTCACCAAGTAAAGACATCTCGAACTCACTTTGCATCTTTGTAGCAAAGTTCTTACTTAGTCGATCATCATTGCTACCAAAGATTATATCATCCACATATACCTCAACGATTGTTAAATTATCCTTATCTATTTGTACGTAAAGATTGCTATCAGCAATACCTTTCTTGAACCCTTGTTGACGTAAATTTCCGTGAAGACGAGCATACCATGCTCTGGGAGCCTACTTGAGACCATACAGAGCCTTCTTTAGCCTGCAAACATAGTCTTCTTTTTCTGATAGTAGAAAACCTTCAAATTGTTTGATGTAAACTTCTTCTTCTAATTCTCCATTCAGAAATGCTGACTTAACATCCATTTGGTAGACTTTATTTTTCTTGAGCATGCATAGGCAAGAAACATCCGGATGGCTTCCATTCTGGCAACTAGTGCAAATTTTTCGTCGAAATCAATTCCTTCCACTTGTCAATAGCCTTCGGAAACCCATCTTGCTTTGTTTCTGGTAACCTGTCCATCTTCATTCAATTTATTCCTGAACACCCATTTAGTCCCAATGACATTTTTATCTTTTGGTTGTGGAACTAATTCCCAGATGTTATTCTTCTCGATTTGATCCAATTCTTCATTCATAGCTGCTACCCAATGTTCATTTTCGCTGGCTTCCTCAAAACTAATAGGCTCAAAGGTTTCTAGAAAAGCAACGTGAGCTTGTTGTGATGAATGACGTTGTCGACCTTTTCTTGTTCCAATTCCTTCATTTATGTCACCAATGATTTGATTTGATGGATTGTTTTTCTGAATCCATTATTTTGTTCTCTTTGGAGGAGCTTCTTGTTGTTGTTCATGTATATCTTGTTGATCATTATTTACTTCTTCCTGGTTGACAGTTGCTTCTTGTTCTAGAATTTTCTTTGTACCATTTTCAGCCTCTGTCTCAAGCTTCAAAGATTCTAGATCCTCATCATTATTCATTAGAACACTATCTTCGTCAAATGTAACATTTATGCTCTCCACTATCTATTTTTTTCTTAGATTATAGCATTTATAGGCCTTTGTTTTGCGTGAGTAACCAATAAAGATACCTTCATCAACATGCGATTCAAACTTACCCAACTTTTGACATTCTCTTTTGATATAACATTTTCTTTCGGAGATTCTAAAATATTTCACATTGGCCTATTTTCCTTTCCATAATTCATATGGGGTCTTATTGAAATTATTTCTGAGAAGACTTTTGTTGATAATGAAGACTTCCGTATCAATTGCTTGAACCCATAATTTTTCATCCAATTTTGAGTCCTTTAACATTGTTCTACCCATTTCCTGTACAACTCTGCTCTTTCTTTAGCAACTTGATCCGAATTAGATCCATAGTAGATTGTCAAAGAACCATGACTGTATCAGGTCGGAACAAATCTCTAAAGAATTCAAAATAGTGATCAAAAACACCCTGAATCAGTGGAAATGGTAACCAGCATGGAACGACAAGGACCTAAATCAAAGTGTGCTGACCAAGGCCCATGGAGACTGCGCAGGAGGTCAAAAAAGCCCTTGGGAGCCCTAAATCGGGAAAAGGAGATGATTTTTGATGTGTGATTAGCACTTTATAGGGCCATAATGGAAAAGCCCAAGCACTCGGATGCATGGGGGAGCCAGAGAACCGTGGGTGAAAAGGAAAAAGTGCTAAAGGACAAAAGGCAGGACCCGCACTCTGGAAACCGGTGGTATCGATCAGGGTTCCCTCAAACGGTAAGAGGTTTTGGACGAGAGCAGAGCGATTCCATTCATTGATCGACGCATGGCAAATGGAGGTGAGAGAAAACCACCGTTGATCGCACGCTATTGGTCGAGCAAGTCAACCGTGCGAAACGTGCAAATGGCATCAGATCTGGAGACCCCAGATCGGATGGCTGAGATTGCCCCCGATGGAGGAAGTGGAACTGATGAAGGAATACACCGCATTTTAGAAAGATTTGGGGTCCGTTTGACCACCACGGTGGAGGAAGACTTCATCCACGACGTAACTGAAGAAACAAATCGACAAAGTAGGATGGCGACGTTAGAGGAGGACATGTGGCCACTCCCTGAGCACTGATGATGACACCGAACAGGGAACTCCAAGCGCAGCTGCAGAAGGCGAATCAACAAAGGCAGAAGAGGAACCGAACGTTCTTGGAACGGATGGCTAAAAGCCATGAACAGAGACAGGAAACCCACAACAGTCAAGAGAAGTCAGTCAGTCAGAGAACCCCAAGAGGAGGACTGAACACAGAGAGACAGAAAACAGAGAAAGAAGGCAATAAAGCAAAGCATAAAGAGTACAGAGGGCCGAGCTGACCAGAGGCAGCGTCGAGCACCAGAGGCTTGAGAGATCCGAGCCATCCCAGAGAGGATCTGTCTGAGCTGAGCACCACATTGGGCTCTCCAATGTAGACCAGAAGGTCATAGAGCTGGTAGGCAAAACAGAGTCTGTGCACTCCAGTGGCTTGGGGAATCTAAGAACCACCCTGCTAAGAAAATATGCTTCAGGAGAACTCACCTTGAGTCCCTACATTGTAAATATCTGCTTAAAGACACAATAAAATAAGGCCACCACTGAGAGCTGGACCGGAGATGTAGCCCTGGAGAATAGGGTAAAATCCTTATTAATTTCTTGTGTCTTTGTGTTTGCTTACTATATTTCTCTGTTGTCTTTCCATTTAATTCTCTATGTATTGGAAATCTGATTGATTTGTTGCTTCAATAGCACAGAACACACACCAACACATGAGTCTGTAATACCTTTGTTTAATAAATCTTCAACTAATGTCACTCATAGGGTGAATATCAGATCAAGTGGTATCAGAGCTCTAGGCTGTAAGGTTAGACAAGCTTGTGTTGGTTTAGCTATGAATGCTCACTAGATCAAAGCTCAAATTAGGAGAAGGAGAGTTGGTGGAAACTAATCCTGAGATTGGGAGAGTCTATCCTCGGAAGACAATGTCAGAGGAAGGTTCTACAGGGCTAGACCCTCAATTCATAGAAAGTTTCCTAGCTATAAAGTCTATGGTAGAAGAAATGTATAGGGACTTTAGAAAGCATAAGGTTGAAGACTCCTCAGGTTCTAAACAAGATAAAGAAGAAGATGAGTCTCACTTCCATGACCACTCCAAAGGAAAGGGGAAAGAGGAAAGTTTTCTCACACCTCCTAATAGCCCTGTGCATAATAAGAAAGCATCTTTGATTAAGCTAGATGTTAAATTTGATTTGCCTATATATGATGGAGAGATAAATGCTGAAAAGTTGGACAATTGGATTAGACAAATTGATGTGTATTGCAGGGTACAGAACATAGACTCAGACAAGAGTAAGATTCAGCTGGCAAGCCTATGCCTAGGAGGCACTGCCTTGGTTTGGTGGGAAGGCAGAACCCAAGCTGATATGAAAAGACATGGTAAGACCATCTCTGTCTAGAGTGAATTTTTTGTTGCAATCCAAAAGCAGTTCTATGCATTGGCCTACATGCAACAAGCCATGATGAGTTGGCAAACTCTTCGACAATTGAAAGGGAAAAGTGTGCAAGGGTATACTCAAGAATTCAGAAAGAGAGCATTGATGTTGGGTATCTCATTAGAATCACTAGAGACTCTTTTGAAGTACATTGGTGGTCTACACAGCTACATGAGGCACACCATCCTCATGTTTAATCCCAGTAGTATAGATGAGGTGTCTGTACAAGCTACTCATCTAGAAGCTAGAGGAAAGAATGGAAATCCAGAAGTTGGGGGACCATCCCAACCCACTGTAAGCAAGAGCAAGGAGAAAAGAAAGCAGAAGTGGAAAGAAAATAAGGCTAACATTGCACAGAAAGCCAAAGCTTCATGCACTCACTATAAAAAGGATGGGCATGATGATGAGCATTGTTGGATTCTACATCCAAAGCTGAGACCTAAGAAGTCCGAGGGTAAGAAGAAGAAGACTACTGCAGCTATTCAGAAAGATTTGGGATCAGACTCAGGAGATGAAACAACTATAGCAGCCACGGGTATAAAAGGTAAGAATTCTGAAGCATCTACTAGTAATTCTGCTCAATCTGTTATTGAAGAAGAAAATGAGAGAAAAAGACATGAGCTTTTCCATATTCGAGTTATTTCCAAAAATCAAAAGATTGATACTTTGTTTGATAGTGGCTCACAAGTAAATCTAATTTCTGAAGCAATTGTAAAGAAGTTGGGATTAGCAACTACACCTCACAAGAAACCATACCCATTAGGTTGGTTGAATGATAAAGCACAACTACAAGTGACTAGACAGTGCAAACTCAAGTTTTCTTTTGGGTCAGCATTTGTAGATGAGGTTGAGTTAGACATAATTCCTTTGGATATATGTGGAATTATTTTAGGAAGTCCTTACTTGTATGATAGAAAGGTTATTTTCTATAGAGCTGAGAAAAAGTATCTGCTTGTTAAAGATGGAATCGAATACTTTGTAAGAGCTCATAAGCTCAAGAATAATTATACTCTCATAAACTCAAGGCAGATGAAAAGAATGATAAATTCATGCAAACAATTCTTACTGATGGTTGTAAAGGAAAAGAAACCTGATAAAACCAATGTATTTGAGGGCTATAATGTTGAACAACAAGCTGATATAGAAAGCGTTGTTTCAGAGTATGATGTCTTGTTTCAAGAACCAAAAGGTCTGCCACCCAAAAAGGGAATAGTACATGATATTATTTTGCAGCAAGATGTTCCATTGCCTAACATTGGGATGTATAGGTTGTTTGCTTTAGAGAATGCTGAAATCAAGAAGCAGGTGCAAGAGTTGCTCGAGAAGGGCTTCATCAGGCCTAGCACATCACCATGTGGGTCACCAATCGTTTTGGTGAGAAAGAAAGATGGTTCGTGGAGAATGTGCATTGGTTACCGAGCACTGAATAAGATAACAATAAAAAATCGTTATCCCCTTCCTCACATAGATGATCTTTTAGATCAATTGAAAGAAGTTGTTTATTTCACCAAGCTAGATTTGCACAGTGGATACCATCAGGTCAGAGTTGCAGAGCAAGATGCATGGAAGACTACTTTCAAAACAAAGTAGGGATTATATGAATGGCTGGTTATGCCTTTTGGCTTAACTAATGCTCCTTCTACTTTCATGAGATTAATGAATGATGTACTCAGACCTTTTCTTGATAACTTTGTTATTGTGTATCTGGATGACATTCTGATTTTTAGTAAAACGTGGGAAGAACACTTAAAGCATGTTAAGCAGACATTAAGATGTTTTGAAAAGAGGAAAACTTTATGTTAAACTCTCAAAATGTGAATTTTGCAAAACATCTCTAAACTACTTGGGTCATATAGTAGGGGGAGGTGGATTGAAAATAGATCCCTCTAAAGTGGAAGTCATTGTGAACTAGCCTACACCTAGGTTTGCTACAGAAGTGAGAAGCTTCTTAGGAGCAGAACAATATTGGAGGAAGTTCATTTCTAACTTTTCCTCAATTGAAACTCCCTTACATGCTTTAATAGGATTGAATAAGGTGTTTCAGTGGGGAGGAAAACATCATAAATCCTTCGACACCTTGAAAGAAAAGATTAGTACAACACCTGTACTAGCACTGCCAGATCTACAAAGATCATTTGAGATCCAAACTGATGCCAGTGACTATGCCATGGGAGTAGTGTTAACACATCACGGTAAACCCATATGTTATCATTCTGAGACTTTTAATCCTGCAGTAGTTAACTATCCCACATATAATAAAGAATTGTATGCATTAGTTCAGAGTGTGAAAAAGTGGAAACATTACTTAATGGGCAAAGAGATAGTAATACATACTGATCATCAACCACTTCAATATCTACACTCCCAAACTAGGTTGCAGCAATCAAGACATTACAGATGGATGGGTTTTCTACAACAGTTTCATTTAGTCATTAGATATAAAAAGGGCATACATAACAAGGTTGCAGAAATGTTATCTAGACCCATTATAAATGCATTTACCATACTTAAGCATAATTTTGTGCTACATCAAAGCTACATTGAACAATATGCTCAAGATATGGATTTTAAGGATGTATATGCAACTTTGAGTCAAGGCAAAAGAGTAGAAGAATTGGACTATCATGTGAAGAACCGACTCTTATATCATTGTGGGAAACTCTGCATTCCACAAACTGAGAGAGTAAAGATAATTAGGGAAGCACACACTTCTCTGATATCAGGTCACTTTGGGGTAAGTAAAACAGTTGCATAGCTGCAAAGATTCTGCTATTGGCCGAAAATGAATGAGAGAGTTTCTAGATATGTAAGAGAGTGTGCTATGTGTGCTAAAAGAAAGCCCAGTAACAGAAAACTAGGCTTGTACACTCCATTACTAGTTCCTTCTCACCCTTGGGAAAGTGTTTCCATGGATTTTCTTGGAGGACTGCCTAAATCTAGGAAAGGTCATGATTATCTATATGTTGTTGTGGATAGGTTCAGTAAGATGTGTATTTTGATACCTTGTACTAAACAGATTACAGCTGAACAGACTTCAAAATTGCTCTTTGAACATGTATGGGTTCATCTTGGATTACCCACTTCCATTGTATCTGATTGAGACACCCAATTTGTGGGAAAGTTTTGGTCGAGTCTGTGGGAACTGATGGACACCAAACTGAAGAAAAGCACATCTTTTCATCCACAAACAGATGGCCAGACAGAAGTAGTAAACATGATAGTGATCCAGTTACTGAGAGGATATTGCAGCAAACATCCTAAGCTTTTGGATGAACACTTGTGTTATGTGCAACATGCTTACAACATAGCAAAACACTCTTCTACACAGAGATCTCCTTTTGAGACCTGTTTTGGTTTCACACCAAGGTCTCCTTTGGATTTTGTCTTTGGTAAAGATACCATGGTTGATGGACACAGTGATGTGGACAAGGCAACTAGGTTCATTGAACAAATCCAGGAGATCCACTAGGCAGTACAGGAACAGCTGGAAACGATCCAAGCCAAGTACAAGGCTAGGCATGACAAGCATCGGATTGAGCATAGTTTTCAATTTGGAGACCAAGTCTGGCTGTATATCAGCAAGGACAAGATGCAAGGTGAAGGTAAAAAGCTAAAGCCTATCAGGTATGGACCTTTTAGGATACTTGAGAAGATTGGTGAAAATGCTTTTCGCCTTGATCTACCAGCTTACATGCACATCTACTCAGTCATAAATGCAGATTGCTTGAGATTGTTTGAACCTTCAATGATTGAGGACCCTGAAGAGCAGAGTCAATTGCCTTCTATTGATGACCTGCTACCTGAATATCTTAATGAATTGTAGGAAGACACAGTGCTGGACAGGAAGGTGAGGACAACGCGTAGGGGAGATGTTGAGTACCTCAGGATTGGGCTCAAAGGTTCAAAGCCAAGCAGTGCAAAGTGGATTGAGATTGGACAAGTGAGAAAAAAATACCCTCACTTAGTCGATGCTTGAAAACCAACTTTTGGTGGTCCAAAAGCTTTTTCAGTGCGAAGGCCGTGATCCGAATTGGATCCATAGAAGAATGTCAAAGAACCATGACTGTATCAGGTCAGAAAAAAAGAATTCAAAACAACGATCAAAAACACCCTAAACCAGTGGCAATGGTAGCCAACGTGGAATGACGAGGACCTCGGTCAAAGCACGCTGACCGAGGCCCATGGAGATTGCGCAGGAGGTCAAAGTAGCCCCTTGGAGCCCCAGATCGGGAAAAGGAGGTGATTTTTGATGCGAGATTTAGTGCTAATCGCACATCGCTAGGTGAACAGGACCATAATGGAAAAGCCCGAGCACTCGGATGCATGGGGGAGTCAAAGAACCACGGGTGAAAAGGCAAAAGTGCTAAAGGAAAAAAGGCGGGACCCGCGCTCTAGAAACTGGTGGTATTGATCAGGGTACCCTCAAACGGTAAGAGGTTTTGGACGAGAGCGAAGCGATTCCATTCATTGATCAACGTGTGGCAAGCGGAGGTGAGAGAAAACCATCGTTGATCGCGCGCTATTGGTCGAGCAAGTCAACCACGTGAAACATGTGTATGGCATCGGATCTGGAGGCCCCAAATCAGACGACTAAGATTGCGCCCGATGGAGGAATTGGAACCGACGAAGGAATACGCTGCGTTTTAGAAAGATTTGGAGTCCATTTGACCACCACGGTGGAGGAAGACTTCATCCACGATGTAACTGAAGAAATGAACTGACGAAGCAGGCTGGCGACATTAGAGGAGGACATGTGGCCACTCCCCGAGCGCTGATGATGACGCCGAATAGGGAACTCCAAGCGCAGCTGTAGAACGCGAATCGACAGAGGTGGAAGAGGAAATGAATGGTCTTGCAACGGATGGCTAAAGGACATGAACAAAGACAGGAAACCCATGACAGTCAAGCAAATTCAGTCAGTCAGAGAACCTCGAGAGGAGGAATGAACACAGAGAGATAGAAAATAGAGAAAGAAGGCAGTAAATCAAAGCGAAAAGAGGACAGAGGGCCGAGCTGACCAGAGGCAGCGTCGAGCACCAGAGGCTTGAGAGGTCCAAGCCATCCCAGAGAGGATCTATCCGAGTTGAGCACCACATTGGGCTCTCCACTGTAGACCAGAAGGTCACAAAGCTGGTAAGCAAAACAGATTCTATGCACTCCAGTGGCTTGGGGAATCCAAGAACCACCCTACGAAGAAAATCTGCTTTAGGAGAACTCACCTTGAGTCCCTGCATTGTAATTCTCTGCTTACAGACACAATAAAATAAGGCCACCACTGAGAGCTAGACCAGAGATGTAGCCCTAGAGAATAGGGTGAACTCCTTATTAATTTCTTGTGTTTTTGTGTTTGCTTACTGTATTTCTCTAATGTCTTTCCATTTAATTGTCTATGTATTGGCAATCTGATCGATCCGTTGCTTCAATAGCACAGAACACACACCAACACATGAGTCTGTAATACCTTTGTTTAATAAATCTTCAACTGATGTCACTCATAGGGTGAATATCAGATCACAACTCCATTTTGCTGAGGTGTTTGTGTTGTTGAAAATTGTCGTTTTATTCCATTTTTGTCATAGTATGGCTAAAATAATTTGGAAGTGAATTCTCTGCCATTAGCTAATCTTAGACACTTTATTTTTAAATCAGTTTCATTTTCGACCAACTCCTTGTAGATCTTCAAGCACTCAAATGCTTCAGATTTTTTCTTTAGGAAACTGACAGCTGTCATCCTGGTATAGTAATCTATCATTAACATGAAATATAATTCTCCATCTAAGCCTTTTGTTCCCATAGGACCACATGGATCAGTATGTATCAATTCCAGTGGATGTGATGCAAAGTGTTCTTTTGTTTTAAATCCACATTTTTTCTGCTTACCATGCCGACAAGCCTCACATAGTGTGTTGGAAGGTTTTGAGATTTTTGGCATTTCTCGTACTTCTTCCTTTTTGCTTATCTTGACAAGATTGTCAAAGTTTATGTGACCCTTTCATTTGTACCATAACCATCTCTCATCTTCTTTAGTTCATAGACATGATTTAGTTGCTTCATCTAGAACATGTATGTTGTTTGGAGCTTGACTTACTATAGCCACAATTTTACCATACCTGCATTTCCTGATTTCACATTTTGTGGAGTTGAATAACATTATGTGTCCTTGATAACACATTTGTCCAACACTGAGTAGATTGTGGTTCATGTTTTTAACCAATGGAACATTCTTGGCTAGAGAATTTTTCTTCCGAGACTGACGATACCTGATCCTATAACATTTGAAGATCCATCACTTCCAAAGGACATGGTTCCATCCTTCTTCTCTTTCAGAGATACACATTTCTTTCTATCTCCAGTCATATTCGTTGAGAAACCGCTATCAACATATCACACATCTTTGTTGTTTTGAGCCTTGAGAGTTAGAGCACAATTATCAGTGTTCTTCTTCTCCCATGTTCGTTCGTTCTGTGGCTTTGAAGATTCTTCTGGAGGATTTTCAAGTCTGTAGTCTCTGGCTGTGTGTCCAAAGTTTTGAAATTTGTAACATTCAATATTACTTCTTAAATGTTCAAATCTATTGATGTTTCGTTGAGCCCTCAGAGGTTCATATTTGATAGATCTCTTGGAATTGTATTGGTTCCTAGGGTACGTGTGACATTTTACAGCTTTATGACCAAATTTGCCACATGAATAACAATAGCCATGAAAGATATGTTGGTACCTGGATGGAAATATTCATTGGGGAATTGTCTTCCAAGGCTGTTCTTTCAAATCTTATCCAATGAAGTCTACATTCTTGTCAGATCTCATAGGTTCATTATATTTTGTTGTAGAAGGTCCTACTTCTTCTTCTTTGTAACCGAGGCCAGTTTTGTTGTTGTAAGATCATTGATGAGTTCTTCCAATGCCCTTGAGCTGTTGGCATAGTTTTGGACAATTTTTCCCTTCTTCACTTCCTTACGCATCGAGACTATTTTGGCTTCTAATGCTTCCCTTTCTCAGTTGCTTTATTCCAACTTCTTTTGAAGTGACTCTTCAATACATTTGTGTTCTTCAAATTCAATTTTGAGACCTTGAAGTTTTTCTTCAAGGATGTTGGAATGGATCTTCTCAGCCTTGAGCTCTTTTATAAGCTTGATTTCCTCCTTAGAAAATTATTCTATGGTCAACCCTTCTTATTCATTGTTTGATACCTCTTGTTTATTGTGCTTGCCCATAAACAATACTCTTTCATTGGCTTCTTCTTCACTGTCACTGTCTTCATCGGATGATGAGCTATCTTCTTTAGAGAGAAAGTTCCTTTTGAATCCTTTCCTCTTTCCTTTCTTTTTGAATTTCTTAAAAGCTTTCTTTCCTTTTGAGTTTCCATCACTTTTGTTCATACATTTTGCTGCGAAATGCCCAACCTCACCACAACCGAAACATATCAATGGAAGTTTACCTTTGAATTTTCCCTTACCAATTTTTAGTTTTCTCGTAAAGTAAGCATATTATCCATCTGAAAAACCTTCTTTATCATCTTCCTTTTATTCACACTTGTAGGTGCAGGTGTAGGTCTTTGCCTTTGAAGGTTGTTTTTCGTTATTGGTTTTCTTTTTGGGTTGTGTTATATTCTTTCCACGACTAGCCCACATAGTTAATCGGGGGGTTAGAAGGGGGGCGGAGCCGCCCCTTCGTTGCACCAATTGTGGGGGGGGGTCATAGAGGTTTTGAGGGGTGCATGTAACCCCACTCTATGGGGTCCATGAAATCGCTCCAGAAAATTTTATTTTTGGACCCTATATTAGGTTGGGCAGACCTACCTATGGTTTTGTGCATGATTTTTCGCACATGGTTTTGGACGCAATGGTTTTTGGTCCATGGTTTTGGACATGATGGTTTTCGGTCCATGGTATTGGATGCCTTGGCATGTATAAATATGTATTGTAACATTGAAAGGAACATAATGAAAAATCAAGCTGGTAGTCCCGGTTTTGGGATCCAAGGGAAAATATCTGTGTATATGTGTTTTATGTGTTATGCTCTCGCATTGTTTATTTTTTGTGTTTTAGAATTCGTATGCAGGTAATTTCTGTACAGGGTTAAAACCTACATTTGGTATCAGCTCTGTTTTGGCTTCAAGGGGACGCCTTTGTTACTGAGGGGTTTCGCTCGGGCCTGTGGTAGACCCTGTTCAGTGGGAGATCTGTGAGATTGATTCTAGTGGTGAAAGAAGATGGCGAGCAGTGGAAAGATAGAGATCGAGAAATTTAACGGTCAGAGTTTTGAGTTGTGGAAACTCAAGATGAAGGATCTATTTGTGGATAAAGATCAGTGGATCGCAGTAGATCCGGGTACTAAACCAACGGGAGTGCCTGATGAAGAATGGAAGAATTTGGATCAGAAGGCTAAGTGCACAATGCGAATGTGTGTCTCAGATTCAGTATTGCTGAATGTATCAGGGGAAGCTACGATGAAGGATTTGTGGGAAAAGTTAGGGACTTTGTACCAATCTAAGTCTCTGGTGAATAAATTGTTCCTATGGAAAAGCCTATATAACCTGAGGATGAAAGATGGAGACTCAGTGATAGAACATCTGAACGCATTTAATACTATGGTAAGTCAGTTATTATCTGTTGATATTAAAATTTCAGATGAAGATAAGTCCATTAGTTTGTTGTGTTCTCTACTAGATTCGTGGGATAGTCTGGTTATTGCAATAGGTAGCAATGCAACTGCCTTGCAGTTTGATGAAATAGTCTCATCCTTGTTGATGGAGGAGATGAGACAGAAAAATATGGAGAGCCAAAATGGCAATGCCTTATCTGTACAAGGACAGTCCCAGAACAGAAACAAAAATAAGTCATCGAGTGGGAGATCTAAAACTAGAGGGAGATCTAAATCTCCAAGAAAATCTGTAAAGGTGGTGTGCTGGAAATGTGGAAAGGAAGGGCACTAAAAAAGGGACTATAAATCTAAAGATCCTGATAAAGGAAAGGGATCTAATGATTCTCCTTCTGCAGAGGCGAAAACCACCTCAAATGAAGGTGGGGATGTGTACTTGGCTTCTTCAAGTACACACGTAGATCATGAGGCATGGTTGATTGATTCAGGTGTATCCTTTCACTTCACTCCCCATAGAGAGTGGTTCTACGAGTATGAGAAATATGATGGTGGTGATGTCTTCTTGGGGGATGATAGGAAGGCTAGAATCGTTGGTCGTGGAAAAGTAAAGTTAAAGTTGCAAGGTTGAAGGGTTAGAACACTTTCGAGTGTTCTGCATATTCCTACATTGGCCAGAAATTTGATTTCCGTAATCAAGCTGGATGATGCAGGTGTAAAAACAGTGTTCGAGAAGGATACCTGCAAAATGGTTTGGGGAGCACTGGTATTGATGTGGGGAGTTTGGATTGGAACTCTGTACAAGCTGCAAGGTAGCATTGTTATTGATGGACGAAATAGTTCTGTGGTTCCTGAAAGTGGAGCAGAAAATCTAGTCGGCTCTGGAGAGAATACCATGTTGTGGCATCAAAGGCTTGGACATATTGGAGAGAAGGGCCTTCAAATACTTCATGGTAAAGGTATGGTAGAAGGTATGAGTAATAGCTCTCTAGATTTTTATTTCTGTAAAAATTGTGTGTATGGGAAGCAAAATCGGGTGAGTTTCCCCTCTGATGGTAAGAGGGTGGAACATATATTAGAGCTTGTGCACAGTGATGTGTTTGGACCTATGAAGGTTCCACCACTGGGTAAGTCTGTGTACTATGTATCA
Source organism: Pinus tabuliformis (assembly GCA_031772625.1). Classification (NCBI taxonomy): domain Eukaryota; kingdom Viridiplantae; phylum Streptophyta; class Pinopsida; order Pinales; family Pinaceae; genus Pinus; species Pinus tabuliformis. The sequence goes on along the minus strand of CM062817.1, from coordinate 720,410,584 downwards.
TTTATAGATGACTTCTCAAGGAATACATGGATATATTTCCTTAAGAAGAAATATGAAGTCTTTGACAGGTTTAAAGAATTTAAGGCTCTGGTGGAAAACAAGACAGAGAAGAAGATAAAGGTGTTGAGGGCAGATAACGGTGGAGAGTTTTAAGTAAGGAATTTGAAGAATTCTATAAGAAGTGTGGTATAGCACAGCATAAGACTACTCCATATACACCTCACCAAAATGGAGTTGCAGAAAGAATGAACAAGACGTTGATGGAAAGGGCAAGAAGCATGCTCAGTGGTGTCAGGTTAGGACAAGAAGTCTGGGCAGAGGCAGTAGAGACTGCATGTTACCTGGTCAATAGATCACCTTCATCAGCATTGGAAGATAAGACTCCATAAGAGGTATGGATTGGTAAGAAACCTTCTCTTTCACATCTGAGGGTATTTGGATGTGATGCATATGTACATGTTCCAAAGGAGAAAAGAACCAAGTTGGATAGTAAATCTGAAAAGTGCATCTTTATTGGGTATAAGGATGGTTTAAAGGGTTATAAGCTTTGGAACTCAGTAATAAGGAATGTTGTGTACAGCCGAGATGTGGTGTTTAGAGAGGTGAAAGATGTTATTAAACATGAAGTCCAACCAAAAGAACCTGAGAATATAGAGTTTGGGCTAAAGGAGGAAAAATTAGACTCTACAATAGAGGAGGAATTAGAAGATGAATACCACAAACTCTGGGTGTGAGAAGATCAGTTCGAGAAAGAAGGCAGCCAGAAAGGTATAGTCCATCTGCTTTCTATTCAAATTTTGCTTTATCTATTACTGATGAGGATCCTAGAACTGTGAAGGAAGTAGGAGATTCAGAGGATGGAAAACTCTGGAAAGAGGCCATGGTTGATGAAATGGCTTCTTTACACAAAAATGAGGCTTGGGATATAGTGGAGTTGCCAGCTGGAAGGAAACCCATTGGAAGCAAATGGGTGTTCAAGAAGAAGACAAATGTAGAAGGAAAGGTGGAGAAATACAAAGCTCAATTTATAGCAAAAGGTTATTCCAAGGTTTCGGGAATTGATTTTGGTGATATTTTTTCTCCTGTTGCCAAGGTAAATTCTATTATATTACTTTTATCTATTGTTTCTACTTTGATTTTTAGGTAGAACAGATGGATGCGAAGACATCATTTCTTCGTGGGGATCTGGAAGAGGAGATCTACATGAAGCAACCTAAAGTTTTTGCGGTGAAGGGTAAGAAAGAATTGGAATGCAAGTTAAAGAAGTGTCTATATGGGTTAAAATAGTCACCAAGGATGTGGTATCAAAAATTTGATACATTTATATGGGGACTTGGCTTCACCAGAAGCAAAGCAGATCACTATTTTTATTTTAAACTAGTTGGTGACCGTGTTATTTATCTGGTCTTATATGTGGATGATATGTTGCTGGTTGGAAATGACAAAGAAATTATCCAGCATTTGAAGACCCATTTGTCCCCCAAAATTGACATGAAATATATTGGTGCTGCAAACTATATTTTGGGCATGGAAATTAAAAGAGATCAGACAAAGAGGAAGCTATAGTTAAACTAGAGGAAGTATGTCGAGACAATATTGCAGAGGTTTAATATGCAGGATAGTAAACTGGTGAAGGTTCCTATTCTTGCAGGTGTAAAGTTATCTGCTGAACAGTGTCCCAAGACACAAGAAGAGGAAGAGGACATGTCCCGTGTTCCATATGCAAGTGCAGTCGGTAGCCTGATGTATATGATGGTCTATACTAGACCAGACATTGCACATGCAGTGGGAGTATTGAGCAGGTTTATGTCAAAACAAGGGAAGGAGCACTAGATATTAGTGAAGTGGGTTTTCAGATATTTGCGTGGCACTAGTGATTATGGTTAATGCTACCATGGAAGACCAGTACTGGATAGAGTGTTGGATATTCATGGCTTTGTTGATGTAGATTGGGCTGGAGATTTGGATCAAAGAAGATCTACAAGTGGGTATGTGTTTAACCAATTTGGAGGTGCAGTCAGTTGGATGAGTAAGAAACAATCTGTAGTGGCACTATCAACTACAGAGGAAGAATACATGGCAGCCAGTCATGCAAGCAAGGAAGCAGTTTGGTTGTAGAAATTGTGTTCAAGTATGGGGTTAGTACAGGGAGCTATAAGGATAGACTGTGACAGCCAAAGTGCAATTTTCTTGGTAAATAACCCCGCATATCATTCAAAGACAAAGCACATTGATGTTCAGTATCACTTTGTGAGGGATATGATAGAAGACAAAAAGGTGCTGCTGGTAAAGGTGGACACTTTGAAGAATACTGCAGATGCATTGACAAAATCTGTGAGCTCTGAGAAGTTCTATTGGTGTAGAGAAACAATGGGTGTTGCAGGGCTGGATAAATGACTATGCTCTCTTATGGCCCCCTATGGAAAGAAAACAACAAGTGGGAGAATGTTGGGTTGTGTTATATTCTTTCCACAACTAGCCCACGTAGTTAATTGGGGGGTTAGAACGGGGGCGGAGCGCCCCCTTCATTGCGTTGATTGCGTAGCGGGGGGGGGTCACAGGGGGTTTAAGGGGTGCAGGTAACCCCACTTTATAGGGTCCAGGGCAACACCCCAAAAAATTTTGTTTTTGGACCCTATATTAGGTTGGGCGGACCTACCTATGGTCTTGTGCATGATTTTTCGCACATGGTTTTGGACGCGATGGTTTTCGGTCCATGGTTTTGGACGCAATGGTTTTCGGTCAATGGCATTGGATGCTTCGGCATGTATAAATATGTATTGTAACATTGAAAGGAACATAATGAAAAATCAAGTTGGTAGTCCCGATTTTGGGATCCAGGGGAAAATCTCTGTGTATATGTGTTTTATGTGTTATGCTCTCGCATTGTTTATTTTCTGTGTTTTAGAATTCGTATGTAGGTAATTTCTGTATGGGGTTAAAACCTACATTTCTTAGATGCAACGAACAAAGTTTCTAGATGTGAAGTACCCTCTTCTTCATCAAGTCTCATTTCATACGCTATGAGAACTCCATGTAATTCCTCTTTCCTGAGTTTGTCCAGATTTGCACTGTATTCTAAGACTGATACATTTGGGTTGAATATTCCTGGTAACGTTCTAAGAATCTTTTGTGTAATAGTCTTCTCGTCAACAGGCTCTCCCAATCCTTCTAGAGTGTTGGTTATTTCATCAACGTGTTGGAAGTATGCAACAATGTTGTCGTCTTCTTTCATTCTAAGTTGCTCAAAGTTTTCTCTGTAGATTTGAAGTTTTGCTTCTTTGACATTTGAGTCACCTACATATATATTCTCAAGCTTGTCACATACATTTTTGGCAGTTTTACAACCCAACACCTCATGATAAGCAGATTCAATAAGTCCACTGATAATAATATTCTTTGCGCTTGAATCATTTACCAAATTCTTCTTACATTGTTCATCCACGGTTGGTGTAAATCCATTTTGAACAGTGTCCCATACTTCGTAACCTTGCGCCAAGAGATAGACCTCCATTCTTCCTTTCCAGAGTGCATAATTATTTTCATTGAATAGAGGTACACCATTCTTGGTATGCTCCATGATCTCCTTCCAGTTGTTAAACTACTATTGAAGGAACCAAGCTCTGATTCCAATTGTTGGAAAATACTTGGGGAGGTGTGAATCAGTATTCCTTAGCAATTAGCACTTTTAAATCTTTTCAAAGAATTAGTTAATCTTCAATTATCATTAATGTTTATGCAGTAACAACAGTGAATAAAAGAACACAGGAGGCACAAAAATTTTAGGTGGAAAACCCCCTTCGGGTCAAAAACCACTGAACGCTTTTCTAATAATTCTTTAATATTCAACTCCAATTGAAAAGAAAGCTCCAACTTCCTAGAATCTAGAAAATCATTCTTCTCCAACTCCCACTAGATGGATGCTCCAACGCCCGAGATTCTTCAGTAGTCAATTGAACAGATGCCCCAACACCCAATGAGCTACAACTCACCCTAGCATCACCCTACCACCCTGAAGTTTTCACAGGCCTGAACCTGTTGGTGACTTCATGCACCAGCCTAACACCACCCTACCACCCTATAGAAGAATAAAGAAGAATGGACTCCTGTGCCAGGGAAAATGGTCCACTTTACAATGATATAGAATGATGCAGATGAAGAAGACACCCTAGACCATAACCCCAACTATGATACAACCACCTAATGATGATCCTAGACCTTGTCGTGGCGGAAAAAGTCGTTTGTGCGGACACAACTGACCTCCCTAGGAGTCTAAACTCTCTAGCGACAAACAAGACAAAATGGAGCGATCTTTCTCTAAATACACCTTTTAAAACATGAAAACTACAAGTGTTTAGGCTTACCTTATTCCAAAACGCTGTTGTTGTAGTCCGTCCTTGCCGATCCGGATGAGCTCCTCCTTCACATCAATTCCTGCAACCACAAACAATCAAACAATTACCAAGCACTTGCATCTCATATAATAAAACATATATTCAACATGCAGACCAAGGAACACATGAAATAACTCATTAACACAAGCTATTGAGAAAAATGAACCAGTTTGTATTAATAACGAAACAAAGAAACTCTTACAACCTGGCCTTGGTGTTGTGCAAGTTCCTCCCAGGGTCCATCAAGGGTTTTCCTCTACTTTGACAAAGCTCACCCACTTCCAAGTAGAATCAAGCAAAGACAATCTCTCCTCACAAGGTTCTAAATGGGAGTCCTCATTCCTGCAGCATTTACCCAAAGAAAATGTATAGCTTCAACCTCTCCTCCTTCTGGCCCAATGCCTTTATTTATAGTGATGTAAAGAGGTTATTCAGGTCCACCATCAATGGGATAATCCCCCTCTTTGGGTGGGATAGCTCCCTTATTGATGGGATAAGTTCCTCCTTAATAGGGATACATGAACCAACTGGAGGCGCATCCATTTCATCAAACCGACCTCTAGAAAGTTCTAGAAGTAACCACAAGTAACTTTTTTAAGATGAAACTTGCGCATTTTTCCTTTTACAGAAGGACGCACCTGTCCCTTAACATACAGAGCGTCCAAGGACGCAGCCTTTGTAAATATTGTGAGCGTCCCCGCAGGTAAGGCTTGAGAGAATCTGCGTCCCTAGAGATAAACACATTTTTTACAATACTTTCTCTCTTCTTTGAGTTTGAGATGGATAGCAGAGGCATAAGACTTGCCTAAGAGGGTAGCATGACTGTTGATTGAGCCATACTAACTGTAAATAGTCATGGTGACATTTTTTAGTGTAACAGATTGCCCCCTAAAGTGCGAAGCCTGGAATAGATTAGGGTTTTGTAATTCTAGGAAGGGTGGAATGCTTTATCATTTCAAGGATTGTCTTGTGGATGACCTGGTTGGAACCTGCAATTTTCAACACAAAATACATGTATAAGATTATATCATCACTGAGGTAGGCATTCCCATACTCAGATTCAAAACTTTAACTAATGAACTAACTACTCTGATACAGGAATGATCTTGCAGTACATCATTTTTATAGACTTTTGTAGACACAGTATGGACGCAGCCATCTGTTTATGATTAGTCTACATAGATAATGAATACAAAACTCCTCGCAGCCTGGATGGTAGAAACTAGATCCAGGGTCTTCACTTCTACTTCCCGAATTGGTACGATTCTAGCCATGTGATTAAATGATTTGATGTCGAACATGGTAGAAACCACTTGATTACCAGTCGATGATGTAAACTGTTAACAAGCGTGAGAGAGACCACCAGTAATGTCAATGGTTCTCAAAGTACCCAGTACAATCCATGAGATGTGAATAAATGAGTTGATGTCGAACATTTCACGGAATCCTTTGATCGAAAGTCAATGATGTAAACTGACGTCAAAGGCGAGAAATCTGCCGTTGATGCATGCAAACTTCAAGGTACTGACGATTTCTAAGTCACTCTAGATAGTGTGCTGATGTCGATAGAAAGCGACCCGTTGCAGGGAAGCCCGCAACACGAAATCATTGTTCAAGTTGAAGAAATGTTGCTGTAAGGACTGACTCAGGGATGGTCAAATGGAAGACAAGTATTTTGCAGATGAAAGTTTTGCTTGCAGACCTCTTGAACACATAACGACACGACAGATGGCTTGGTGACGAATAACTCAAAGTTAATCCCCGGAACCCGGTTAAAGACTTTCAAAGTGGTTTGATCAACTGTGAGGTAAAAGATTTCCCAACCCAGGTGAATGAAAAGTGTCGTGTTCAAGAGTGGTAATAAAGTTTCTTTTGAGACAAAGGTAACAAACAGGTTCATTCTTCTCTCTTTTCCCCCACCATTTCTGGCAAGTACCTCTTTATTTTTAACAAGCTTGAGGAGGATAACATATGCTTGATTATAAGCTCATCCTTCGGACGAGTCCAACCTAGTTTAAATTCGAACCCTAGGAAGGAGTGGTTCGTTCCTGTTTGTAATTGAACAGGTCCTCTACTGTAAAAGTTTAACGAGCCCAGTATAGGAGAAACTCGGCGTTTTTCAATTTTAGAGAGTCTGAAAAAACTAAAGGAGACTCCACGTTGAACTTTTTCGTACATTTGTGTCCCTCAAGCCCGAAAAAGTATAAAATAATACCTGGGGGAACCGCTTGATCTTGCGACCAAGGAGTACTTTCATAATTAGTGCCACTGACCTGAAAAGTAAAAAGCGATCAAGGACACGTCGTTTTATTTCCTTATCGAGTTTGAAACGACAAAAACCCGGCAATCTTTTCCTGATTTTTCGATCAGAAAAGAGCTATAAGGGGACCGTCTTTTAATTCCGTTTTAACGAGTGTAAAAGAAACGCTCGACAATCTTTTCATATTTTAGGAGTCTGAAAAGGGCTTAAAAGAGAACTCCAAGGTTTCACTTTTTCGTAAGTTTTAACGAGTTCGAAAAAATGATAAAAATGTACTCATGGTTTTCATTTTTTCGTAAGTTTTAATGAGTTCGAAAAAATGATAAAAATGTACTCATATGACTGACTTTCAATTTAATTTACGAGCAGGAAAAGACGGAAAGAACTCTGCGTTTTCATTTGTTTTACGAGAATGAAAGATAGCAAAATAATCTCGGTATTTTCATGAGGTTAACGAGTCCTGAAAATAACTGAAATTGACTCGAGATAGGTTTCATTTTTTCAAAAGCTTGAAACAGGGAAAAACTATGCTTCAAAGTAGTTTCATTTTTACACAAGCTTGAAACAGAGATAAAACTGTGCTTGATGCCCCCTAAGCATAACTCTAGAGCGCATGCCCCCAGGCTTCATTTCATTCAATTGGTTGGATGAAATGAAGGTTCAAGTACGAGATCGTTTGAAAGACTCGACCTAAAACTGTAAGAAACTGAAATAACTAACCTAAATATACAACTTAACATTTATGAGATCTAGTCAAACTCTCGACTCAAGTAGAGGAGGATTTGTTTCATTTTTTAACGAGCTTGACACAGGAAAAGAACTATGCTCGGATTCGGTTTCATGTTTACGCAAGCTTGAAACGAAAAACGATGCTTGTTATAGGTTCACATGCCCCCAGCATAATGACGCAAAACGAGGTACACGCCCCCCAAGCTTCATTGCATTCAATGAGGTGGATGGAATGAAGCTTTACTTTCGAAATCTTGGAAAGACTTGTGGGAGCTGATTCATTTTTTAGTGAGGTTGACACAGGAAAAGAACTATCCTCAAAACCCTTGTTTCATTTTTTAAACGAGCTTGACACAAGATAAGGAACTATGCTCATAACTACTCACTACAATCTACCTAACAAAAACTTTACTCTAAAAACCTTGATTCATTTTTTAATGAGCTTGACACAAGACAAGGAACTATGCTCTAAAATCCTTGATTCATTTTTTAATGAGCTTGACACAAGACAAGGAACTCTGCTCATGACTACTCTCTAAAATCTACCTACTTAACCTACCCTTGTTTCATTTTTTAACGAGCTTGACACAAGACAAGGAACTATGCTCAAAAAGTTCGCATGCCCCCAGCATAATGATGCAAAGCGAGGTACATGCCCCCCAGGCTTCATTGCATTCAACCGGCTGGATGAAATGAAGGTTTACTTTCAATATTTAACTTGAAAAGGGAGTTGTTTCATTTTTAAAGAGGTTGACACAAGAAAAGAACTATCCTCATACCTGATTCATTTTTTAACGAGGTTGACTCAGTAACAGGAACTGTCCTCGTAAAATCCTACTTTCTGACTATCTATATAACCTATCCTTGTTTCATTTTTAAACGAGGTTGACACAAGACAAGGAACTATCCTCGCACTAACTGATTCATTTTTTAACGAGGTTGACACAGTAAAACGAACTTTCCTCGGACACACTGTTTCATTTTTTAACGAGGTTGACACAGTAAAAGGAACTTTCCTCACTAATCCTACTTTCCTATATAACCTACTATCTACCTGATTCATTTTTTAATGAGGTTGACTCAGTAACAGGAACTTTCCTCATAACATCCAATTTCATTTTTTAACGAGGTTGAGAGAGGAACAAACTATCCTCGTCAACTGATTCATTTTTTAACAAGGTTGACACAGTAAAAGGAACTTTCCTCGGAACATTGAGCATGGCTTCTAACTGGAAGAAAGACATGTCAATGGACACACCTTGATCATGGCTTCCAAGAGATCTTCATCAGAAGGAAGAACAGTTCTTTGGAAGGAACACATGTCAAGGGACTCAAAAGGGATAAGAACATCGTGTTCAAGTAATCCCATAGATTTTTCCATGTCAATTACCGTATCTAAATCAAAGGAAGATGAGCAACCAGTGAGAGGCTCACTTACATTGGTAACTGAAAACATGGGATCAGTTGCCACATAATTAACCCGTGGTAGGGTAGATACCACTTGAGAATCAGGAACATTTAGGGGTGTCATATTATTGGTAGTTGAAACAAGACTAGGGAACGAAAGCTGGTCTACAGTCACAATATTGCCATTGTGAGGGAAAGACATCACGCGAAAGAGTGTCGATACGACAGCTTTCATTGCATAAACATAGTCTCGCCCAATTAGTAAATTGAAATCCAAGGGACCTCGAACTACCATAAGATCAATACAGACAGTTTTACCTTCCAAGGTAACAGAAAACTTAGGAAGGATCCCTAAAGGTTCACTAATGGTTCGGTTAAAAGCTTTCAGATTCTGCGTAATAGGCGCAAGCTGAGGGGAACCCAAAGCTTTCCAAACAGTTGAGGATAAAATACTAACAGAAGCACCCTCATCTACCTGAGTACGATGTATGTCCCTACCACCAGCCTTGACAATGATTTGGAAAGGGATGGAGGAAGGAAGACGAGGTTCTGTCGGTCTATTCCAATCAAAGGAAAAGACCTCACTGCTTGGAGGGGGTTCTGTAGAAACAGGTGAAATGCCCCCCAGCATAGAAGAATCTGATGTAACAAGAAGAACCTGAGCGGTATGAAGTTCACTCTCCAAAGGGAAAGTGTGATCGATCGAATGTGAAATTGAATCGACCACTTGATCAACTAATGGATCATCAACCTGAGTGACATGAGTTTCACTCTCCAATCGAAGAGTGTGATTGACTGTACTTGAATTTAGATCAATCACTCCGTCAGTTGACGGTAGGTTGGGAGAAAGTTTACGGTAACCAGTTGGAAATTCTTGCTGTGGACCAGTAAGTTTTTCCAACAATGTTGAGGCTTCATCCATGTGAGGGCAAATGTGAGTTTGATGACTCCCTTTGCATAACTTACAAGGAAACCTAACTTTACCCTTTTTCCCAGGAACCTGACTATCACTGGTTGATGGATCAACGGAAAGTTGATGAGATTTTTCTGACCATACTTCCAAGACCTTTGGAATACTAGGACAATTGACAAGGAAGTGGTCACCCTTACAAAGCCTGCAAGGGTATTTGGGTTCACGATGCATGTCGGAATTTTCCTCAACACAACTAACACTTACAGCCATGGTTGGTTGGTTGACTTCTTTCTTATCTAGCTTCTTCTTCTTCTTCTTCTTCTTCCCTTTCTTCTTCTTCTTAGCCTCCTGGTTACTAGCATCAAGGCTTTTACCAAGCGAAGAGGAAGAAATGGAGGAAGAAAAATTAGGCGAAGAAGGTAAAGGGTCAACAGAAGGTTGGTGATGTTGAGATGGTGAACTCTGTTGAGGTGAAGCATCCGGTTGAGATGGAACAATTGGAGTACTTTGGGCCAACGAAGTTGAAAATAACCATATCGGTAAACCTATTGTAAATCCAGGTAATGACAAAGTAGCCATATAAGGAGGACCAACATTTCCAAAGTAAGGAAAAGTACTAGGATTCTCATTAGGAGGGGTTCCTAGGTTGATAAATTCCAGAACATTTGCCATTATATTCAACTTCAGTGAATTTTATTAACAATTTAAAACTAAAATTAACAATTCACAATTCACACTTAACAACTAAAATTCACAATTCACACCTATGGTCTCTAAAAGTAAAAACAAACAAATTAGCACGCGCTATCAAATCTAGGAGTCAAACCATACACAAACAGTAGCCTTCCGGACTGAAAACACTAGTTGGTGATGAAGCCCAACATCGCCGAATTCAGTACAGAAGTGGTGGGTGGAACAGTTACCCCGGCAACCTGCTTAATGAATAGACCGGCACAAGTTCCTCCACTTTAACCGTCTCGAAGTGAAGCGAACCCCCCAGAAAATCCAAGTGAGTATAACCGACGTCTGCTCCAGGTACAGTGGGATCTTCCCTCCACCGTCACCTTGGGTAGAACCCTAAAGATAATGGTCACTAAGGTTACCAATGGCCACAAGTACACCTGGGGGAACAGTCTAAACTCCGACAGCACGCAAGGGCAGAGTAACAAGCTCAATCCCCTTACCGGCTCCTTGACAATAATCCAAGGTTTACCGATAAGTGACCCCTGGCTCCTCGACAATGGTTAATCCGAGGTTTACCGTTTGTAATACGTACTGTCTGGCGTCGTTCCCAACGAGGGAGGATTGATCCCCTCACTGGTTCGGACACGAGCTCGTGCTTCTCCTTTAAGAGGAGCTTTCCCAGAGTGTAAATGTAACAATTGGATTTGATTCTAACTCAAGATAAGCTACTTGTTTGGTTTTGCTGTCTTGGAGAGTTAATTACTCTCCTACTCCAAGACACTAGCCTAAGCTATGTTGGTGTATCAGAGCCCTAGAAATGTAAAAATTACTAGATGAATTTTAATTAAGCGTTGTGTTATTAAGGCTGTTATTACTCAAAGGGGTAAATGGAGATGAAACCAATGGTGTTATGACCCGACTCAACTGAATGCAATCGAATATGATAATGTAATCTTTTCAATTCGATGAATCCTAACTAAAGTAAGGAGAGAGTTTCCATTCACTTCCGACAATGCAAAAAATTGATGCACTAATTTTATCAAGAAAAACTAATGCAAATCAATTCCAAACCATTTTTTTATTTTTATTTTTTGTGTAAATTCAAATCAAAGAAAGCTGATCTAAATCTACAATAGATTTTTCAGAATGTAAACTATGCAATTGTAATCTATGCACAATTCACATGAAAAGTATGCAAATGTAATCTATGCACATTTTTCATTCATATTCTGAAACTGAGAACTCTAATTATGCAAATGTGATCTATGCAAGAGAATTATCAAACACAAGATGATTCTAATGTAATCTAAGAAACAATCAAGTGCAAGTCGAGAAAATTGGGTGAGAGTTCCAAAGATCAAAACATAAAAACACTCAAAGGCGATTAACACTCATACACAATTTAGCCCCCCCCGGCGAATGAGGGGGAAATTTTTTTTGCAAAAACAAAAGCAAAAAGATGCAAAATTGTGAAAAGACTGAGAGAAACCTCCAAGTAATGACCAAAGGAAATCAAATTAAGAATTTCTCAAAAAAGAGACTCAAAACACCCAATTGATGAAAGCTAAAAGCAGGAATGCTAATGAAACAAGTTCAGGTGAAAATTTTTGACAGGGTACTAAAGGATCTGGGTAGAAAACACTAAGAAAAAACAAAATCTAAAAGCAATTAAAGCAAAAATGGAGTTTTCCTAAATTTTTACAGGAAGACGCAGGCAACCCGTTAGAACAGGCGCGGGCCCGCTCTGTGCAAACGGCAACAGCGCGTCCAAAGACGCACTGTGCAGTACTCAGAGGGTGCGTCCTTCTGGAAAAGTTAAGAAAAAACCAAATCTAACTAAATCTAAAGCTAAGCCACCCAAATACTAATTCTCACAGTCAAAAACCAGAAAATAAAAATGATTTTCTCAGAGCAAAGTTCACACAAAGGAAAAGACTTTCACATTAATGGATTCCCCAGCAGAGTCGCCAATTTGTCGTGGCGGAAAAAGTCGTTTGTGCGGACACAACTGACCTCCCTAGGAGTCTAAACTCTCTAGCGACAAACAAGACAAAATGGAGCGATCTTTCTCTAAATACACCTTTTAAAACATGAAAACTACAAGTGTTTAGGCTTACCTTATTCCAAAACGCTGTTGTTGTAGTCCGTCCTTGCCGATCCGGATGAGCTCCTCCTTCACATCAATTCCTGCAACCACAAACAATCAAACAATTACCAAGCACTTGCATCTCATATAATAAAACATATATTCAACATGCAGACCAAGGAACACATGAAATAACTCATTAACACAAGCTATTGAGAAAAATGAACCAGTTTGTATTAATAACGAAACAAAGAAACTCTTACAACCTGGACTTGGTGTTGTGCAAGTTCCTCCCAGGGTCCATCAAGGGTTTTCCTCTACTTTGACAAATCTCACCCACTTCCAAGTAGAATCAAGCAAAGACAATCTCTCCTCACAAGGTTCTAAATGGGAGTCCTAATTCCTGCAGCATTTACCCAAAGAAAATGTATAGCTTCAACCTCTCCTCCTTCTGGCCCAATGCCTTTATTTATAGTGCTGTAAAGAGGTTATTCAGGTCCACCATCAATGGGATAATCCCCCTCTTTGGGTGGGATAGCTCCCTTATTGATGGGATAAGTTCCTCCTTAATAGGGATACATGAACCAACTGGAGGCGCATCCATTTCATCAAACCGACCTCTAGAAAGTTCTAGAAGTAACCACAAGTAACTTTTTTAAGATGAAACTTGCGCATTTTGCCTTTTACAGAAGGACGCACCTGTCCCTTAACATACAGAGTGTCCAAGGACGTAGCCTTTGTAAATATTGTGAGCGTCCCCGCAGGTAAGGCTTGAGAGAATCTGCGTCCCCAGAGATAAACACATTTTTTACAAGACTTTCTCTCTTCTTTGAGTTTGAGATGGATAGCAGAGGCATAAGACTTGCCTAAGAGGGTAGCATGACTGTTGATTGAGCCATACTAACTGTAAATAGTCATGGTGACATTTTTTAGTGTAACAGACCTCCCGACACTGCCTCTTCAACTCTTGGCAGATAGAAACTTGTACAAATTTTACAATGATGCTTTTACAATGACTCTGTACAATGATTGTATGCAGTGCTTCCCACTTGAAGACTTCATGTGGTGAACTTCTTACTTATGTTCTACACCTTGATTGCTGCTCTTGTCATGCTACCCTTTCTCACTCTTCATAACATTAGATTATGCATTTAGTCTTCTCTTGATGAATATATAATACCTGCAAAAATTCTTCAAAGAAGTACCCATGACATGGTAATAGCAAAACTTACCTCATCCTACAGAACATATGTCAGTGCTAAAAAAAAAACAACAAATTAGAATACAAATAAACTAATGCAATTAAGAGATGAACATGCATATACAGAAGATACTTACCTGTATCTTACCTCTGCTACTTCATTTTGTTGCACCTTGCTCTTTGCTTCTCTAGAAAGTCTGGTCCTTTGCAACCCTTGACAACACTTGATCTAGTTTTTCTTGCCTTCTAGGAGCACGATATTTAATCTAAAGTATCTCCGATTTTTCAGATCCCCAACATGTTATCTTAAGTCTTGTAGAATCCCTCTAAGTCTTCTTTCTAATGTTGCAGCTCTGACCCGATTTGGACTCTTCAAGACAACGTTATGCCCAATCTCTCACAATGACCTAATTATGGACTAGTTCAGTAGAGAGAACTTGTATGACGTACCACGTGTCACTGTTTCCTCCTTCGGTTCTAAAATTGATACATAAAAACTGCAGTCCATGCACTTTCCGCCACTTTTTACAGAATTCCAATTCTCTTCTCTGAGAGAGAGTTATGACGATTTTCCCAAGGTCACTTCTTTGAGATGAAATTCAGCAACCTACAAAAATCCTAACTTCCACAGATCATATCTTCGAAAATATAGCGAACCAAGATCTGAAATTTGGTCATGACTTTCATCAGGATTTCGAATCAAATGGGTTTTAATTTCAGAATCTAAGACTTAAATTCAAAAAGATTGAAGGGATCTCTACTTGAATGGTTCATGAGGCACAATACTTGCTAAGGTTTTGCAAATGGGGTAGCAAGCTAAGTGGGCTTGATTGTGGGGAAAACTCCATAGTTAAGCGCACTTGAGCCAGAGGAGATCTGGGATGGGTGACCTCTCGGGAAGTCCTGGTTACCGGGTGCAAGCCCCGGAAGTGACGATTGATGCTATGTGATTCATTTCACTAGTTTCAATCCCACTTCTTCACCCCTGTGAGCATCACCTGATGCAATGAGTGCTAAGTGAACAATTCAAAAATCATGAGAAATTAGTCAGTTACGACTACCTCTCATGGAAATGGTCATACGTTAATGACTTACTTAACGCAGTTGAATCCCAAAAACGATATCTAATATAATGCACTGCGTAAACCCCTAATACTTAAATTCAAAAAGAGTGAAGGGATCTCTACTTGAATGGTTCATGAGGCACAATACTTGCTAAGGTTTTGCAAATGGGGTAGCAAGCTAAGTGGGCTTGATTGTGGGGAAAACTCCACAGTTAAGCGCGCTTGAGCCAGAGGAGATCTGGGATGGGTGACCTCCCGGGAAGTCCTGGTTACCAGGTGCAAGCCCCGGAAGTGACGATTGATGCTATGTGATTCATTTCACTAGTTTCAATCCCACTTCTTCACCCCTGTGAGCATCACCCGATGCAATGAGTGCTAAGTGAACAATTCAAAAATCATGAGAAATTAGTCAGTTACGACTACCTCTCATGGAAATGGTCATACGTTAATGACTTACTTAACGCAGTTGAATCCAAAAACGATATCTAATATAATGCACTGCGTAAACCCCTAATACTTAAATTCAAAAAGAGTGAAGGGATCTCTACTTGAATGGTTCATGAGGCATAATACTTGCTAAGGTTTTGCAAATGGGGGTAGCAAGCTAAGTGGGCTTGATTGTGGGGAAAACTCCACAGTTAAGCGCGCTTGAGCCAGAGGAGATCTGGATGGGTGACCTCCCGGGAAGTCCTGGTTACCGGGTGCAAGCCCCGGAAGTGACGATTGATGCTATGTGATTCATTTCACTAGTTTCAATCCCACTTCTTCACCCCTATGAGCATCACCCGATGCAATGAGTGCTAAGTGAACAATTCAAAAATCATGAGAAATTAGTCAGTTACGACTACCTCTCATGGAAATGGTCATATGTTAATGACTTACTTAACACAGTTGAATCCCAAAAACGATATCTAAGAAATGAAGTTATAACAAAAATTCCACAATCTGGAGGATATATGAGATTTCTTTTTATAGAGTTGAGAGGGGCTTCTATAGAGAATGTTGGAGGGATTTTAGGAGCTTAAAAATGATCAATTATTGACAATTCGATGACAAAAATCAATTATGAATGCCATGCCACAACCCCATAGGGTTTTAGCCCAATAACTAGGGTTACTAACTTAAAACATGAATATCTCTCAAATCGTGAAGAATTACTTAGTGTGCCATATATCAACAGAAACATCTCGATGAGTAGAATCTATCTAGAAGATCCTTGACTCAAAATAGAGTAAGTTGTCAAGTCAAAATTCCCTTGCAAGATCAGGGTAGCCTCTGGTGCTGCTTGGGCTGACATCAGTGACAACCTCAGATCATATTTAGATCAACAACTCTACCGCTACAGTCCTTGCTAAAGAGGAAGGCCCTTCCTCCCTAACTGGGGTGCAGGAATGAACACGAGATTAGTTAAGAATTCAACTTGGAAATAGCAAAAACGTCACCACAGTGTCTTTGATATTCAGAATAATTAAAAGTTACAGGATCAAAATAATAGTACTCTCTATGTCGTCCCCCATGCGTGAGGAATTAAGTTTCTCTTACATACCAAAAATCAGGAATAGATCAGTCATGAGAATCTCACAATTCTCATGCTGATCATAAAATATAAATTGTTATAACTAGTTCCTAAGTATGAATGCTATTCAAATACATCGGTTAAAATCATAACCGCTTGGATTTGTCACTTTCTAAATAGACAGTTCATAACTTCCAATATTTGTTGCATGGAATAGTACCCACAACTTGATAGCTATGGTGTAACAACATCTTGTAGACAAGTAACGGTTCGGGATGTTACAACAACACTAGATACCAACAACTTGTAATGGCACTCGGGGTGTAACAACAGTAATTTGTAACAACAACGCGGTGTAACAACAATGTCTGTAACAACATCATGGTGTAACAAAAAAATCTGTAGCAATACACAGAGTGTAACAATAATTTGTTCCATCCTGCTCTTAGACTGATTAGCGCGACTGTTCATTCCATAACCCTGTCCTTGCGAACAACACTTGAAAAGAGGAGAGTATCCAAAAGACTTCTCCAATGCTTATCCGAGTTAGCCATAAAAAGGAATATTTCATCATTATATCTAGAAAAAATGGAAAATAACATTATGGAAAAATATGTTGTTCACAATAAGGAAAAATGCAGTTAACATGTAAAGTTTTGTTGGTTTGGAGGGAAAAGGGTCAAAACTGGGGAAAGAAAGTATAGGAAATAGGTAGAAAAACTGCACCCAATAGAGGTTACATGCAAAGATCATTTAAGAAACTTCCCTCCAAGTGTCGCTTTTTCCTAGATTTGTGGCATGCACGTCATGAGCCTCAAACTTATTTATTAGACACTACATAGATTATTCTTCACATCGATCTTGGAGCTCTAACATCCCACAACACATCTAGGAGTCTTCGGCACATCCAGCTCAACTATTTCTGGGTAAGTCTGCTTTACATGTCTTTTGCAGCATTTCTATCACTTTTTGTGTTTTGGCTTGTGTGAGTGTTGTCTGCTTGATTTATGTGAATGCTTGTTGTTGTTTGCATGCATGTTAGCCTGTACAAGCACCGTTTCAGTTTTCATTCGAATCTTGCTGCTGTCACATACATGACATTATTTTGCACAGACAGTCGTTGATTTGGTGACCCATTTCACACACATGCATGTTCTCCCATTTTCTAAATCTTGCATTCGTTGTTTGCATGCATGATCATTCACTCTTTCCTACACTCAGTTTCTCCATGCATTCAAATCTTCATATGTTTTAAGTTGCCTGTCGGCGGGTCTGGGTAACCTTAGCTCAGTCCCTGCTTTTCCTGGACAACATTACGCATTCCCGAGAGGGAAGGCTCTGCCTTCCACCCAGAAAATGAGAAAATATGGACAAACACTATCCTCCAGGCTTGCTTTGTGCAATTCTGAAAGGCAGTGTATGCTGGCCAAAAAAATTGCACAATGCAGTCCCTGGGCCTGCATGCCTTGCTGACTGAAATTGTGCATTGCTCAATCTCAGCACCTAGCAGGTTAGCCTGGATTGTGCATTGCGCAATTCATGTAGTTAACCAACCTCCCAACAATCCGAACTGCCTTTTGTGCAGTTCCAACAGTCAGTCTCCCATCCTCTCGGTGAAAATTGCGCAATCCTCGCCACCAGTCTCCCCATTATGTTGCATGTCAATCCTAAAGTTTGCTTTGGTTTTAACTGACAGATTGTTTGCCATGCATGTCGTTGTGTCTCCAGGTATATCAGGTGTTCTTCCGTCTCTCAGCAGTTTAGGTTCCATGGCCTCCAAGAGAGCAAGGTCAAAGGACACTAGCAGAAGCACAACTGGAGTAGCAGTTGAGAAAATATCTATGATTTTGTAGATTTACGAAGACACCAAGTTGTCAATCGTAGACAAAGACATCAAGCTGAAATGGTAGGACATCAATGATGCATTCACAGGCACATTTGAGGAATATCTTGATGACCACAGGTTCTATGTGAACATTCACAAGTCTGGCTTGTACCAGATTGCATGCAGGTATCTCGCGTTTCCATGCGTGGACATGATATATTGGATCGTCCCGAACACTAATCCTAAGACGATGGTGTTAAGAAATTTAGCGGGACAAAGATTTCTACCTTCAGGGCACAGGACTATGAACAGATGTACCACTTGCCAAAGCCAGTTATCATAATGGAGACACCCTTCAGCATACCCAACAGTAGTGCAAACTCCAGGGATATCTTAAAGAGTTGGGTGAAGGAGCTAGCCAAGTTTAGGATGGCACCCAACCAAATTTACAAGACGAAGATACTATGGAAGGCATATCAGTACTTGGTCATCTTTGCATGCCGCTTGTAGGGACAAGAGAGCACAGCGACCTTCCCGCAGAGTTGGGTGATAGGATTGGATCAACTAGCTAGTGAAGGAAAACCATGCAAATGGTCCAACATGTTGGCTCACAGGCTGAAGGAACAGGGAACAGGAGCTTGACAACTGCCCAAAGGTCTGCATACATATTGGATGCAATCTGTGCTCATCAAAAGTTCCTGGGCTTGAAGTGGGCATGGACATTAGCAGAAACCTATGTGAACACTTATTGCAAACTTTTTTCCGAATGCGGTTTTCGCACGGTCATCACACAGTTGTCAGACCATTTTGTCACCCCAGTGTACAAGATGATATTTGAGCAGGATCCACCTTGCATGTCGAAGGTAACAATGGAGGCCCTAATCGACATAGCGGATTGGTATGCCTCACCTTTTGGCACCTTCATACAGATGTACAACACGAAGAAGCCTCCACATGTTTTACCAAAGGTTTCCATGGACAAGCTCGTCATGCAAGAAGTGTTGTACCACATCTCGGAAGGATTGCCAACTAGACTACATTAGAAGAAGAAGGCACCCTAGCCCACTCTTCTGTTGCATATCAGGTTGTATGAGATATAATATCTCAAACATGTTGATGTCGAGACAGAAGAGTTCAAAATATTTACTTTTGTCACCAAAAGCTTCAATCTATATGACCCGCATTGCTTTGTGAATGATCACTGCGTAAGAGTGAAATTTCCTTGGATCCTCGGGGTGTGTCATTGGGCTGAGGAAGACCCATGGAGATATTGTCACAACTTCTATAGGCCCAATAAATCAGTCAACATAGCTATAGAGTGGTTAGCGAAGCAATGTGAAGCAACATCTAGGAGAGCACCATCATCAACAACAGCAGAGGATAACATACCTGCACATGACAAAGGTAAGAGAAATATTTGGTGACAATGCAGAGGCAGAACGAATCTACAAGTTCAAAGCAGACCCACTTGTGGAGAAGGCAGTTTTGGAGATAGAGGTGAAGAGGCAACAACGTGGCAAGAGGAACACACAAAGGTAGAGAGATAAATAGAGGATGGAGGAAATAATGAAGGAGTTGCAAGAGTTGAAGGAGAAACTCCGAAAAGAAAAGGAGTTGCACAAATAGGAGAAGGAAGTGCAACAGGGACAGACAGAGCAGGGGGTGCAACATGCACAAATTGATGAAACTGCACCCATACAGGTTGTAGACTCATTCAAGCAGCTGGCACAAAGCAGACAAGGTGAGCAGTCGTAGGAGCAGGACTTCGCTCAAGAGATTAAATGAGTACTTGAACGGATGGATACAGAGATGGAGCAGCCAGAGTTAGAACAAGACATCAACCTCACGCCTTACCACCAAGAGGTCGACTGATTGGCTTCACCAAATCCAGAAGCAGAGAATGTTCTAAGCAACCAAGGAGATACTAAGATCCTTGGAGACAATCCCAAAGAAGATATGCACAACATATCGTTCGACGAGTCACATCATAGATTTGTGCAATTGCACAAAGTGGCTGCTCCAGATGTCCACACATCTCCTACACAATTTTAAGAATGAATGATAGTATCTAATGTGCAGAATCATCCAGCAGCATTGGCCGATGCTACTAGATCATATGACGAAGCCACTAGCTCGAGTGTTCACTTCCTAATAGTAGAGAAAGAGTGGATGAATAAGGAGTTACAGACTGACAAACAGGGAGGAGAAAAGGTCAGAACATATGCGACAGTAGAGTTGAAGAAGGCAATATTGGATGAAGTATTGTCCCTTGAGACAGTCATGCAGATGTTGTATTCTAGATTTGGTACCGTGCACAAGGCAGTTGTCCATCTCAATGGTTGGCAGCAACGCTGTGATAGGAGAGCACATATCTTGTCAAACCTACATACCGTTGTCGACCGTATGCAAACATGGATAATGAGATACAAGGGAGCCCTATTACACTTTCCCAAGATGATGAAGCCCATGGTTGTTGAGTTGAAGGCACGCATCCGGAGTCAGATTCGGAACTATGAGGAGCTCCCACAGCTCATCACTAGTTTGCAGGCTTCCCATGCATGGGTGTTCAGAAGCATGGATGTTGTTGTGCGCACGCATGCAATCCCATCCATTGGGACACTCATTGACGCAAAGACAAAGAATCAATTCTAACTGGAGCTGGACATGTACTTTGACGAGTTGATGCGCATAGCCACCAGCGTAGACTTAGCGATTAGTGCAGACACTATGCATCAGTATGTCGTTGGTCCGGCCGCACTCAAGATAATGATGCATATGTTATCAGACGAGTTGGGAAAAGGAGCCAAATTAGTGTACCCGGATGCAACAGAGGCAAGGGTTCGTTTCCAGAAAGATGTCACCACAGAGTACACGGACACCATTGCGAACTACCAAGCTTTCCATCTGTTCACCACCATCAACCATCGTGAGGATGTCGAAGAGTTGGTATTCCCACAGTTGTCTAAGTCTTAGTGATGTCTTGCATGGCTTGCTCAAGCCTATTTTGTCTCACATGGGTACATGTGTAGATTGTATGTAACATCTTGTAAAGTGAAAGTCCAAGTGTCGATAGTTGAATGTAACAGTCATAGAGTAGTTGAACAGTCATGAGGGTAGGTGAATGGTCACAAAGGGGATGTCAAGGGTCACCCCACCCTTTGCTATTTATAGTACCTCATAACTCATTGTAGAGACTTTTTGTCAACCAAGCTTCCGATAGGAGTATCTTAGAGAAATCTTGGAGAGTATTGTAACGAGCCTTGGCTTCTCCATAGTGCAGAGCTAGTACATCTCTTTGGAGGAGCAAGCAACAGTGACTATAGCGTTCTGTTATCAGGACTAGTGGTTGGTCATGGTTGTACTGTATGAATGGAACTTTCAATTCTTAATACAACAGAGCCAATACGCTTCATTCATATGTTGTTATTGTATTTCAGTTAACTTGGCTACTCTAATGATATATGTATCTTCTTGCTTATGCATGTATGTATAGACTCTTTCTGTATATGTATGTATGAATCCTACTGAAATGTGTTGTTGGTTTAACCATCACTTTGGATTGTTGGTTCACCTTCCTTCCAGCTTTTGATGCATCTTTGCTTATGTGTTCCCTTCCAAGATGCATGTTTACATAGGTTTCCAAGGGGTGCACTCTTTCCACCTTCCGTGTGTTAGAACCATTCATGCACATTCCTTGGCTTGCTACACATATCACACCCTTGCTACCAACAAGGACATCTGACTTACCTCTGCGCACAACCACGGTCAAGGTGATACCCTACAAAATAATGCTGGGACTCCTACACCAAACGGTCTAAGGTCTAGTTGGGACTTCTTACCGGGGAGATCCCCTGACATGTTGGCAGGTATAACACTATCAACATCATGTTAAAGGATTAAGATTTACACCAAGCACCTGAAATTTTTATACTCTAAAAAACAAGATTCATCTCGACATTCGATGTAGGCTAAACATCAATAAACCTGTAAACACTATAATAATAAACCCCCTAATGAAATTAAGATGCATTATAATTAAATTCCATGTCCAAAATTACAAGGCTTCCATAATAGAGAGGCAATATAATAGACAGTGGGACTTTATATTCAACAATAGGAAAAGACATTAACGATCTGGATTAATATACTATAGTTAAAGCAAGAAAAATGTTTAATGTCCCAAAAATAGGCTTTTCTAGAAGCATATGGGCAATGTCATCTCTATGTATCATAATTTAGGAATGAAATCTTAGAAAACGAGAGATCACAACAAAATGTCAATGCAATGGGCCAAAGAAGGTTAGAATGGAGAGACAAACCTATTAGAGAGAATTTTTGATCCATGATTGCACTATGAAAGTGACACGTCTCCATAGGAGATCGAGGAGTGAAATTAGCAAGAACCTCCCCAAGGCCCAAAGGGACTCATCCGAGGTTAGGAGGGTGAGGCCCGGAGGGACTCGACCAACGCCCCCCCACCCAATAAGTAAAATGAAAGATGATCAAATAGGAAGTCAAGGTTGAAGAACCTCCGCCACGGTCAAATGGCAAATCTCGTAGGGAGAATGTCAAAAAGCTCCGCGTTATTGGGTGGGGGTGAGCCTGTCGTGTGAGGAGAGGACCCGGTAGGGGGCTCGACCAAAGGGAGAGGACCTGGTAAGGGGCTCGACCAAGGTTACGAGGGAGAGGAACAACTCTCTTTTGGGGGAGGGGCCCCCGCCATCAACTTGAAGAACTAAAAGGCCGCCATCGCTCGACCAACAGGCCGCCATCGGAGAGGCTGTTCATTAATACCAGTGAGTTAGCGCTCGACCAATAGGGCCAATTCCCACTCCTCCCTACACAGACCGGACCCATATCTCCCTAAATATCCCTAAAAGGCACTATATTGCTCACCCATATTAGGGCTTTCTCGCTCGATCAACCTCTCCCGCTCCTCCCTACACAGACCGCGCACCCATATATCCCTAAAAGGCACTCTATTTAGGTCCTCTTTTATTTCCATTAAGCTCAAGAATTTCCTAAGCACAATATTTAGTTCAAAAACCTTGTGTTAAGATATTGATGAAAGAAACCAACCAAGGAAAATACTTAATGACTTATTGTAGGAATTTTGAATCATATTCATGTTTGTTTCTTCGTAAATACAAATCATTTTTCAACTTTGTTAACAAATATTCCAAGAAAAAAATGTTCAAATTAATAAAAGGTCCCATGTTTCTCGATATTTATTTATTGATCTATTTAAACTATCATACTTCAAAAGGATCATGGAGAAAACCGACATAGATAAGAAAAAGAGAGAAAGAAGTTGCATAAAAAATACTACTAAATAATTTGAGTTAAGAACATATTTTGAGGAAAAAGATGCAGAAGAGTTATTTAGAACTAGTGGGGAGGTAAATTATTGGTGGAAAGAGAGAGGAGAGACAAATAGAAAAATAACAAAATATGGTGAATATAAAATTTCAGCTAGATAGTGTGTTTGGATATAGGAGTGAAAATTTTGGCTAATTATACAAAATGTAGGTTGTATGTCCCTAAGAATATTCTTGTTATAAATCAATTTCTTAATCCCAATTTAGGCATTTTTTATGTTCAATCCCTTCTCTTCATTTATGAACCTCTAGCTTCTTAATTTCTAAGTTGTCATTCAAAGTTTAAGCAAGCTTTTAATAGTGATTTTTTTTGCATTCCTTTTGATATAAATACCCTTTCCTTTTTATGGGATCAACGAAAGGGCCCATGTTTCTGGATATTTATTTATTGATCTATTTAAACCATCATGCTTCAAAAGGATCGTGGATAAAACTAACATAGATAAGAAGAAGCGAGAAAGAAGTTGCATTAAAAATACTACTAAATAATCTAAGTTAAGAACATATTTTGAGGAAAAAGATGTAGAATAATTATTCAAAACTGATGAAGATGTAAATTGTTGGTGGAAAGACAGAAGAGAGTCAAATAGTGAATTAACAAGATATAGTGAATATAAAATATCAACTGGATAGTGTGTTTTGAGACAAAAGGAGTGCAAAGATGACCAAATGTACAAAATGTAGGTTATATGTCCCTAAGAATATTCTTATTATAGATCAAAGTCTTGATCCCAGTCTAGGAATTTTTTATGTTCAATCCCCTCTCTTAGATTATGATCATTTGGTTTCTTAAGTTCTAAGTTGTCATTCAAAGTTTGCGCAGACCTTCAATATTGATTTTGTTGCATTCCTTTTTTATATAAATACCATTTCTTTTCTATGGGATTAGGACTACATGGAGTATACAAGATGCCAAAACAATGTTCAATTACATTGTGAAAAATTTAGGCACAACACTCACAAGAAAATATTTGCATACCACTTTATTTTTAAATTTAAAATACACTGTGTAAGACAAACAAACCCCTCATATGAGACTGGAGTGGAAGAAACCTAATGGGATCAAAGTAAAATATTATTAAACTAAAAGAAACATTTCATTCTTAATATTAGAGGAAAAATAATAACTACTTCAAACTATGCAAATTATATTCTGCAGGTCATTGAAATAATATAAGAAATTTGAAAATATTGAGGTTATTTTATTGAGATTTCATCATTTCTTGATCAGTAGTGTGGGTATTTTATATTCACTTTTTTAATGGAACATGTAAGCATTCCCATTGAAAAAATAATGGCAAATGAAGCATCAAATTTAGCTTCCATTTTCAAAGGACCAAGTTGCACGCAAAATTTTCAATCCAAATAAGAAAAAGAGTGAAAAATTAAATATACAATGTCACCTTTCATCAAAGAACCAAAGAAAATTCATTAAGGAAACAAAACAACTTCAAGAGTTCATATTTTCTCTTTCAACTATGTAAAAGCACTAGCTTGAACAATGCACAATGATTAGAGAGATAGTTGATACCCAGAGGGCTTCCATTTTTTGGTTGTTGTTTGTGCAATTCATCCATAAGAGAAAAATAAGAATGAAAAGATGAATTTGTCACATCCCGTGCCACTGTAAGGCTTCGTTTGACTATGCTTCACATCCCATTCTAGCATCAGAATAGAAAAGTTGTTTAGACCTTCTAATGAAAATAAAATTATAAGGGAAACTCAAATGAAATTTATGATATCAACCCAAAAAATTGTATATGTTTTGAACTGTATCTAAAATTATAAATTTATGATTTTGATGCACACCAAAATGAAATCAACAAACTTGTTTTCATGCTACTATCCAATAGCCTCAAATGTTGCCACCAAAGGTGAAAAGAGACATAGGTGTTATAGACCATTTTTTCACATCTGATCTGTGAGCCTCCTAATGGGATCAATCAACATCACATTTCCCCTTGTCACCATCTTTCACAAATCCCTATGCATGTACCTTTCATTTCCCAAAGTTTGAGCCCTAAACTTCTTCATCTGAGTGAGTTTGAGAACTAATTATCCCTTAAGGCCTACTAGGGTGCGTTCACCAGCATGTTGCTCCACTATGGCTTGTGTTGGTCACCAGTAGGTTGCTCCCATTTTCACCTATGTTGGTTCTACAAATCCAGGAGAATGATTGGGATTCTAGAAGCTTCCCCTTCTAGGAGTTTCTAGAAGTTGTGTCAACTACTTACCTTGGATTAAACATTCAAATCCTCTCCTTCCCTACATTGGAGTTTTCACCACTTACCCTTTGATCCTATCCCTCCATCAAAGGTGGATATCTTACCCTAGATTGGTAATTGGATAAGAACTCCCAACTTACCATACTTCTCTATATATTCCCAGCCTTCTATGTGGTTGGGGATTGGCTTTTGGAGAGTGATTATTCCCTTACGATGTTGTAGTGAGTGGTCATCATATCATGCATAGGGTGATGGGAGGTGCATATTGTGACAAGGAAAGGACAAGCCAACAACTTGGAGGAGCTCTTCTATAAGATCAACTACTACTTATGGTTGTAATCTCCTTCCATTTATGGTAATGCAAAGAATTCATTGTTTTCCTATATGTGATGTTGTTATTTCACTTATTTAAATACCATGTTGATCTATTGAATGAAGTACGTAGATTATACTAAATAGATCTCGTAGTTTCTTGGCTTGTGTTATCTGACTGTGCAAGTTTTAATTTTGGAAACCAGAGCTAGAATTGGAGCTTCCAAGCTAAAGAAGGAGCGAAGTGTGCGAAGGATTCCAGGTAGGCCTTACTATGTCATCTATTTACTTTAAGGAAATACATTGTGTTCCTTGTCTCTCTATTGTTCTAGGTTAGTCAACGACCTAGGGGAGATACTTTTTTCTGCAATCGTAAATCCCTCATAACAATAGCCTAAGCCCACCATAATGCTTCCAATAATACCTACCAATGGAAACAAAATTAGTGGCACTAGTAGGCCTATACATATCATAGCTTTTAAAGTTGTTCCTCGTCATTTGGCTTTGAATTCAGAAAAAATGATGGCATAAGCACTCAAGAATCATTTCAATTGAATTTCTCCCATGATTTTAGTTGCTTTCAAATATAATTATTATTCCATACTTCTCAAAAACTTATCTCTTTAATCTTGAATAAAATGATAATGATGTTAAGTTGCCAAAAATGAGGAAAATCACTTGAAGTGAATACATGACCACACAAACATATGTCCAAATCACATGTGATGGCTAAAGGCCAAAAATCACCATTGAATTTCCAGTTGTCATCACAAGACATACCATTGGACAAAATGTTGCACTTGCAAACATTTCTATATAAACAAAAGCATTTTCCATCACCAGATAAATTCCATGAATATCAAATAGCTTACCTCTTTTAACCACTCAAACGTGAATGTGTTATGCAAAGTAACTGATACAACCTACAAAGATAAAACCTAATAGCACATACAAAGAATAAACCAAAATGTTCAAGGGAAAGGAAACACGTCACAATTATACAAACCACAATGAATGGATATACAAACCTTGTTAGAAAATAGTATCAAGAATCAACAACAAAAGCAAGCTTCTTATTTTACCCGCTCTATTAAGAAATGATACTCATGCTCCTTAGAAGGTTGATGTAAGTTGTAGAATGAGTATCAAAATTTTCCAAGAGGAAAGAGACAAATTTTTCAATTCCAACCACTGTGAATTTGAATAATTAAACCCCATAAATTGAATAGTAGCATCCTTCTAAATCAGGAAAAACTTCTTCCAACGGAGGTTATCAAATATCAAGCCACTTCCTTTAGAAAAGACTGAATTTGAACTTCATCCTCTAGCAATGACAAAATTTGAACCTCTTAGAATGTAAATTGTACAATATGTGTATGATTTTGGTATATCTCTTAGGGTATTAACAGTCCATTCAATTGTTGACTTTGACATTGACAACATTTAAGCTTTCAAGTCTTATAAATTTATAGAATTAGAAAACCCATTAAGAACATAGCACTAAAGTACAACTAAAATCAAGATGATACTAAGAGAGGATATATAATAGTTGATTTAGTAATCATCACGGTATAGAGAGGTGGGCCGTTAGAGGATAACGAAAAATTGATGACTTAGAATTGTAGCAAAACTAATAACCCAAGCAACAAACTCCTTACTGTTGAATCCTAATATGACCTTACTTTTTTCTTTTTCCATTTTTAAAATATAAAAATCTTCTAGTTTTTTGCCAGAGTTGGGATATCTCGCTTGGGATTCCCAGGTAGTAGATCCAACATGGAATGCCTTGAGAATTTAACTTGGGCTGGTTTTACCAAACTTCCATCGGTCTATTACTAGACCAAAACCCAACTGACCTAATCTAAGTTTATTCCTACCCTGCAAGGAAAGGACCCTCCAACAACTATCCCACGCTACACATTTTTGAAAATATCATGCCACACTTCCCACTTAATCATTTTTATGTTTTTTTTACAAGTGTCAGATCTCCCATAATCTATAGTACACTAGGACACACAAAAAATAAAATAAGTTAGCTATTTGCACATTTTCACAAAATGTCTTATGATATCAGTCACAAACAAATGTCACCAAAATTATCTCTCTTGTTTCATATAAGGAAGATCTTTTGGAGGTCACCTGACAATCCCGCCTCCATCATTGCAGACACAATAATCAAAAGAAAATGTAAGAAGAGAAAGATGCCCACAATTGCTTCCTTGGGTGGTTCTTGGGATTTGTATTATTCTTCCTCAGTGTTCAAATTGTTGGTGGTTTTGGATCTCGTGACAACTCTTGCCCCACCCAATAATGGCCTTGTGTATCTCTTTTTGTTGTTGGGATTGAACTTGGTGTCATTGGTAGGGGGGCCTGGGATGGACATGGGGTCCCTTTTTCTAGTGGATGGGCCTTCCTGTTCAAGTAAAGTTTCTGTCTAGAATATCTTCGTCATATCATTGTTTGCAAATTATCTAAGAACCACTACAACTATGTGCTTCTGATAGGAGTTGGGATAGAATATAAGTTCATTCTTGAAAACTAGAAGAAAATCTCAGAAGAACTCCAGGCTGCCAGAATAAGACCCTTCCTCCGATCTTTCCCTTATCAATCCTAAATCCATGTGTCTCCT
Organism: Pinus tabuliformis; assembly: GCA_031772625.1. Lineage (NCBI taxonomy): Eukaryota > Viridiplantae > Streptophyta > Pinopsida > Pinales > Pinaceae > Pinus > Pinus tabuliformis. The sequence continues at coordinate 720,381,961 of CM062817.1, read as the reverse complement.
AATAATGTTCCTGTATTGTTGCTTATTTTTCACAATCATAGATCTTGCCATGGATATCAGGAACCTGGCTCTGAAGTTTATGCTTGAAGAGGGATCCAAATGTGTGAGAAGTGATGGACCTTAAGCCTTCCAGAAGAGGTATCAATTTTCCAGACACTTTGGGTTCCCTTCTGCTTTATCTACTCATTAGGGAAGTTTCAATCTCGTTTGTGCTTTCAATTCAATCCTCCATATGGCTATCTTCAATAGACCTTATGGTATGATGCCAGGCATCCATGAAGTCATCGCATTCCTTGTAATTCCCCTGTACTTATCCATGTCTATGCCTTTGCCCTTGCCCTCTTTTGATTGCATCACAACTACTGGTAAATTCTTTGGTATCCTTCCTGGTTGATATCTCTTTAGGGTTTGTAGAACTTAGAACATCACTATCCACTGTTAGCCCTTTCTGTAATTCATCTCTACTTCCTTAAAATTCTTTGCACTCAATATCCATGGATTCTACACTCCCTGTTTTTTCCTCCAGGTTTCAAAATCTGTTGTAGTAGCACCAAAAGCCTCCAGATTCTTCTTTCCCTATTTCATTTTTTCTCTTGAATGTGAGTCGAGATTTTCTCAGAAGCATTGGTATCCAAAAAATGCAATTCATAGTTCTTTGTACATCCAATAGAGGTTTGATCCTAATCACCCTCAACATTTCGATCTGGCTTGGATTTGATAGGAGAACTTGATGGGGGTAGGTAATTATAATTATCATCAAGGTTCTGATGGGGATTCAATCACTAGGTAGTCTCTACATCAAAATCCTCAGTTTTAAGCTTTTGGGGCATCAAAACATGATGGTAACCATTTCCAGAAGGTCTTCTACATGGCTGCAGATATGTATGGACACGTTATCCCTATTCCTATTGACTTGACGAACTATTACCTGGCGAACCTGAAAAAACCTTGCATGATGTCATTCAAATCTCTCTACAGTGGCAAACGATGAATCTCTATAGTGTTCATAAGAATAATCTCACAATAGACACTGATAGATGTAATTATAATTCATTCTCTATGATGTACTTGATTTGCATATTATTCTCCATGGTGTATTTATATTTGGTTCAATTGTTTCACAATCTTGTATACGCACGAGTATTGTCTATGTTTTTAAGCACATTGGTGAAGTTTTTAGCTTTTTAATTAATTTTTTTTCTTTGAATATTCAATTGTTTTAACTTGAACCGATGTGGTCTTCACAAGTGCATCAATTTTATTTATTTAGTGTGGAGAATTGATATGCATTTTATTTTTTAAAAATAAAAATGATACTTTAGCATTTTATAATAATAACATTTATCGATGCATCTTAGTCTATCACCAATAGTGCATTATGTTTTTTAGTGCAGTGGGGTAGCATGGTGAGTGAGGTGCACCATTCAAAAAACCTCTGCAAAAACCTTTGGTTGTTTGCCTACACTAGCAGCCTATGCTATAAAGAGAGAAGTGATAAAATTCTTTGGAAGAATATGTAAATATCTGTACTACAATGTGTTCTTCTTGTAGTGTATCTATTGTGATATGTATTGAGGTTAAACATAGTTGACTTTGGTTACACATAGTATTATTATTTATGGTTAACCTTGCTTGACCATATTTGACTATGATTAATGTTCATTGATGAAATTTACTATGCTTAACTATACTAGAATTTGGTTTACATTGGAAGATTATGGTTTTCTTTGGTTATCTATGGTTGACTATGGTTGACTATGGCTGATTTGGGTATGGATGGTTGGCTTTACAAGATTCTTTAATACTATATCACATTAGGACAATATGGATTCAATATTATGTTAGAATATAGCATTAAGAGGTTAAGTTTAATTTATATTACATTATGAATGAAGTGGTTGACTTCAATATTCTATGACATTATGACACTAACGGTTAACTTTAATATTATGTCACATGTGAAGTTATGGTTTCCTTAAACATTATGTTACATCAAGATTTTGAATTCAAAACTATATAATGTTGTGACATTATGGGTGAAAACAATATTATATCATATTGACGTTAAGACATTGACATCTACTTTATGCCACATTGGGAAATAGATTGATAATATTATTGTGTTTCATTTTGCCATTGTTGGCACACAAAGGGTAGGCCTAGGTTTAAAGTGACATAGCTAAAAAATCCCCTCAAGCACTGGCCCTTTTGACATCACCTGCGAACAAGTGAAGTCTCATCCGAAGCATCTTATGATGGATTGTAGGAACCTGGACAATTTTGTAGCGATGAAGGAGACATGGAGCCCATGTTGTCGCTATCATTCTCAATATAAAAGAAATTTTTAAGTATACCCCTAACTCGTACAGTAAATAAATCATTAACAAAGTATAACAAATAGATCATTTCAATCACAAGATAATGCAAAACAATAAGCAATGAACTGAAACAAAGATTTGCATTACTTCTAAAAATCCTTCATTTCATTGCAACTCTCGCATCTCACTGACTTAATCCATCAATTTAAAACACAGAAATATATTCTTTCTCTAAGTATATCTTCATGTATGCCTCCTTCTTACATTATGGATTTAATTATTTATAAGTTTATATTGGGGCGCAAAGCCAACAAATAATCTAATTTACTATAGGAAATTCCTATTACCATGGGAAAAAATGCACAAACTAACCAAAAATATTTTCTTCTTTCCTGCATTCTATGTGTTAACCCTTAGCTAAATTTCCTACATGGAATCCTTCTATATAGTGCTCCTCTGCACAAACCCAAAAATCATTCCTTAAAACCACTGCTCCAATAGGCCCCCAACACACCCTTGCGCCTCGTCCCAAACCACTCAGTCCTTCTGATATTCCATCATGCTTCCTTGGTCATAATAAGTCTTTCTCCAAATTGTTGTGTTACTTCCAAACTTGGTGTGCTACTCTTCTTTCTACTACTTTTCTTTCATGCGACACTTTCCCTCAAGGCTACAAGTACTAGTTTTTGCACCTTTTTTTTTCTACAAAGATCTGCATTCCACCTCTCATCACATGCAGGGATAACTCATGAATGTTGTAATCTATGAAAATTTGTCCATGTTGATGTTTCCTTTCAATAACAATACTCCATTGCAGGTCAGGTGCAGTGTCCCTATGAGCTCTTTGAACTATTAATGTGCTCATCTTCCTCAGTGGTAAATATACTTTTGAAAAATTTCCTTTTGTTGTGTTGTTTGATCTTGGTATATTTAATGGATTTTCCATAGAATGAAAAAAGCCTATGATTGCCCTTAATGGGTTAGTTATGGTCTTCTTCTTTGATACCCTTCTCATTATGACTTCTACTTGAAATTTCTAGCACTCTCTCACTCTACAATTCTCTACCACTCTAACTTCCTTGTGTCACTCTATATTCTCCATTCTTCATAGACATAATGAATTCATTCAATTATTTTTATAATATTTATAAACTACTTTCCATAAGGTGGTATAATTTGAAATTTGTCCAATATGATTCAATTTTCCATCGCCTTTAATTTTACCAGTATGTATAGCCTTAACACATACATAGGCCAAAATACATCCTATCTGAAACCTCTTCTATCAGATCCGCTTCCATGAATAACTCCTTGTCATTATAGTTTACACATTTCACCATTAATTAAGTGGTTTTTCAATCCTACCATTACCATGGTGTCAATCTGACGTGGCATACCATGACGTTTCCCAGTACTTCATCTATTTTATGATCCCAGTTTTACTCATGCCAAAAAGTAATCTATGACCTTAGTGCATGCTTGTGATGTGGTCCTTCCTTCATACTTGTGCATAATTTCATATTCCCTCATAAAAGTATTGCCCCCTTCCTTTTTTTTTATTAACAATATGTGAATCCTCTTGCTACACAGTGGGGCAACCACTCTGATGGAATTTAAGCTAGCTCCCATTAATGAATTCTTCAATAGGCTCCCCATTAATTTTCTCTAACTAAATAGCTTCTACCTATGGCACACACTAAATCGTATAAGGACTCAACTAACACATCTGAAATTTCCCTAGATGCTTTAGGAATTTACTTTCATAGAGTAGAACCAAATCTCCTAGCTGAAACTTCTTCTGCTTTATGCACTTATCATTCCAGGATTTTTAACGAGCTTTCTTAACATTCTGATGGAATCATACCACTGTGTAGTCTTTATCCAATTGTAATAATCCTGACAACCTTTTCTTTTACATGCCTTTATTTGTTAAGTTAGCTAAGGAAACAATGCACAAACTAGGCACTATGAATTCCATAAGAATTATTGCTTCCTGTCCATATACTAACCTAAAGGGTGTCTTTCGTATTAGCTTCTTATATGTAGTCTTGTGTTCCCATAAAACTGTCGGAACTCATAAATCCCAATCATATATGTTTTAATTATAGACTTTTGTTAGAATGTTTTCCAAAATTTTGTTAAAAGCATCGACAATTCCATTGGCTTGTAGATGATATGGGGTACCCTTCCAGTGATAAATTTGAAATTCCCCTATCAACACAGTAATTGTCCTATTCAGAAAATGAGTAACCTGATTGTTCATCAATATTTTGGGACATCCAAATCTTTTCATTATGTTTTCAAATATAAATTGTGCAATTTTCTCTGAACTGAAATCATGGACAAGTTCCACTTCCACCCATCTAGTAAGATTATCCATGGCAATGATTATGTACCTCACTTTTGATCTCTTTGTGACTGGGTTGATTAGTTTGATGAACTCTATTTCACATTTTTCAAATGTCTATAATGTTACCTGTGGACATAGCGACATGTCATCCCTCCTAGACAACTTCTCGACTCTCTGATATATGTCATAGTTTTGGTAAAAATACTTACCATCCTTGTGGAGAGTGGGTCACCAAAATCTTGTGTGAAGGATATTTTTTGCAGTAGCCTTCTCCTCATAATGGCCTTCTACAACTCCTATGTGTGTTTATGAAAGTATCAATGACCTCTCTTATTTTAACACACATCTATGAAGTATGCCATCTATGCCAAGATTATATAAGAATCTTGCTATTAGTTGGTAATCTGCAACATTCACTACTAGTTATTTATTCTACACAACTATATATTCCTTTCAATCTACTCATGTACTAACAAATTGAACAATGTCTGTGAAGTAATTATCAACCATCTCTACTACAAATAATTGTGCATTTGCAAAATCATCATCAAGGTTTGCTTCATCTTCCCCAATCAAAATGCATGACAAGTGGCCTAGTCCCACATTGAGTCTTTCGGGTTTTACAATGGCTTCAAAGTAATACTCTTGAAAGAGTAACAACCATTTTCATATTCTCTCCCCCCCCCGCCCCGCCCAGCAAAACTAGCTTATTAACCAAATATCTCTGTGCATAATGGTCTGTATAGATTTTGAAGTGTGATCCTAATAGGTAATGTAGGAATTTTTATAGTGCATATACCATTTGCCAACCCTTCATGTTCTGTAGTAGTCTAATTTTCCTCAAGTGTCGATATTTATTGACTAGAAAACACAATAGGATGAGCTATATCCCCTTCTCCTAGTTGGTCCAATACAGTGCCAAAGGATATGGATGAGGCATGAACATGCAGATGGAAATATTTTCCCCACTTTGGGAAGACTAAAATTGGCATGGTAGCTAGTTTTTCCTTTAAAGCATCCAAATCCTGTTGGCATTATTCATTCCAATGAAAATTCTTTATTTAACATCTTCTCTAGGGGGATTGTAATATTTTCATACACCCATATGAACTTTATATAGTATCTTGTGTTGTCCCAAAGTCACACACAACTAGTGTACTGATGTTGGTGGAGGTAAATATACTATGACCACAATCTTCACAAGATCAACTAATAGTCCTTGTTTGCATACCACATGGCCCAACAAAATGCAAAATGGAAAACATAAAATAAACTTCTTCAAATTTAATGATATTTTCAATTGCCAACATCTATCAAGCATAAGGTGCAAAACTTCAATGTCTTTCTTCAATGAACTAAACATTGTCCAATCATTGAGATAAACCTCCAAGAATTTATGTATAAAATCTTAACACAATATTAAAGAAAATAACCTAAGATGTGAGGAGTGGATAATTTTAAAACAATAACATACTATTAAAATGTAGTCTTAAATCTTAAAGAAATAATAGAGAATATTAAAACGATAACCTATGCAAGGATTTGATTCTTTTAAAATATTAACATATAATGTTTCAAGCTAATTATTTTATCATATCTAGATTGTCATATATGTGGGACAATGTTGTCAGTGGAGGTGTAGAGGAAGTAACATTAATACATTGTGTGGTGCGAAGGAATCTTCTTCCTCCGCACCTACACACTCAGCGGAATGTATCAACATTATGGAGATTCATAATAAAACTTAGATTGATTTATATATAGTTATAAATCTAACAATATTTTCCAATTGGGCTACATTTTTCTAAATTGTTAAAGCCATTTAAATTTATTTGTAATTAACCACATCAAATATAACAATTGAAAATACAACACAAGCAACCAGTAATGCCAATGCTTAGGCATAGTTAATAGTTGGAGTTGCAAATGAAAAAGGTGGAATTTTATGACCACATATTCAATAATTTTAGGATCAGGCTAATGGAAATGTAAAAAATGCATCATATATTGTATTGAGCTACTTGGATTTAGCTTAGCAGCTTGCGTAGTTCGGGTTGGTTGTTCGATTTAAGCCATTTGGACTAATTATTGAGTTGAAGCTCCTCCACTAATAAAAAATAAATTAGAAGCCAAAACAAAACTTGTTTAGGCTTTATCCAAAGTCAATTCTACTATGGTTCAAGAAATATCAAATGAGGGTCAAATTGGAACATTGTTGGTTTAGCGTTGAAAATTGGGGAATGGAGAAGTACAGAGAAATCATCACCTGCACTCGGTCAACAAATAAATACTTGAATGATTATGAATTGAGTGACATAATCAAATAAAAATACAACGCAAGCAACCAGTAATGTCAATTTGTAGGCAGAGTCATTATTTGGAGTTACAAATTAAAAAGGTGGAATGTAATGAGAAAATGTTGACTTTGCATAAACATGCAAGACATGGCCAAATTATTTATATCTTTAGCGGTTCAGGGCAACTGCTATAAAAATTGCAAAGTGTGTAGAAACCTATAAGTATCATGTATACCGACATGATTAGGGCTCCCAAATAACCATAAATATTGATATTATAAATAATTCTTCCTTTACACAATCAAAGTTCATGAGGTTAGTGTACATGGCGCAATAAAGCCACAACTATATGCTACTATGGGAAAGAAAAGCTAAGTTTATATTTGTGACCGCTTTAAACAAAACAAAATTTCCAAATTTTTATCATTCTCACATAATCTCAACATATCCTTTAATGTTGGAAATCTCAAATATTATCTCTTTTCTATTAATGGGTTTTAGCATTCAATTGTTGCATGTCTAAGAAAACACAGGGAAATAGTCATGATTATTGTTATTGGGTAGCAGAAGTCAAGCGTTGATTCAACCATCTTGATTCTTCTTAGCATGTAAGTATCCCTAGCTTTCATTGTGTGGAGTGCAGAGGTGGCTTCACACTCCACACCTTTTTTTTTCCACGTTCACACAAAGAAATCCAACAAATTATTACACTCATGATATGATAAATTACGGAAAAATTATGGAAACAAAATTTCTTGAATAACGACAAAAAGTGCACCTTGCACAAAGAGGCAAGGACTATGTTGTGTTGCAGCTATTAATTAATTGATTAAGGTTGTGCCTCTTTATTTGGGACCTGCATTTTTTCTTTATTCAAGAATGCCTACATTTCCACAATCTGTTGTTATTTGTGCCTCTACACCTCTGTACTCTACATAATGAAATCCACTTTCGAATAACTTTCCTCTGCATCTCTGTACTCTGCATAATGAAAGCCACTTTCACATAGCTTCATCCACACATTCACACTCTGCAAAATTTCCACAGTGCGCACATGGAAAGCTTTTTCCGCACCTCTACATTTCCAAATAGAAACCACTAATAAATTGATTAATCTATAATATGTGGAAATTCATGTGGAGATATACAACACTACAAAAGAAATTGGTTGGTGGTGGTGATGTTTATATTCTCCTCGTCCTTGTATAATTCTAGTAGCCGCAAGTGAGGGTCAGAAGATGTGTTGATAGAGTTAGTTTGTTGGTAGCTATTGAGATTCAAGAAAAACCTTTCAAAAATTAGCAAAAACAACGAAAGGGAAAATGAATTTCTAATCTTTGGATATTTAATGGCAATGAAGGATTCATTAACATTATTATTTGTATATAAGAAAACAAATTATTATTATAAGTACTGTACAAGAAAATGAGAATTTCACATTGCAATTTACAGAGTGTGGAGGTGCAGGAGTGCAAAGAAAGCACAATGAAATATTTCTCCACACTTAGTTTATATGTGCAAATCAAAGATGTGGAGGCCAGATGGAAGTGGGCACTAGTACCATTTTCATATAAGTGCAAATAAAACAATCCTAATAATGTCAATAATAGCATTATCCTTTAGATGAACAAATGACAGTGACGTGACATTTCCTAAGGAGTCTAGGATGTTAAATCCCATAGCTAATAAATTCACCACATGACCTCAGTTGTTCTAAAACCCTAATGTGAAAGTTTTCCAACACCAATCAATGGCTTTTGTAAAAGGTCCCTGTTTATCATGATTCTTCTTTTTCTTAGTTGTGCTATCATGTTTCTTTGGAGGTGTGGAGAAACCTTTCATTGTGCAAAGTGTGGAGGTGGCTTTCATTGTGCGAAATGCAGAGGTGCGGAGTGCAGAGTGTGGAGATGGCTTTCATTGTGCGGAATGTGGATATGTATAGGAAGAGTGTGTGTAGGTGCGAATAACGATAGATTGTGGAAATAATTGCGAAAATATATCATTCCCAAATAACAACAAAACATGGACCCCACACTGCCTTAATCAATTAATTAGCAGTAGAGGAAGGGACTATGCTATGTTGCAACTATTAATCTTGATTTATTCACATTCATTTTGAATAATGTTGGATTGTATGCTTAGTTTAATATGCCAAAAGGATTAATATTGTGCATTTCTTAAAAATTTTCAAGAAGAAATAACTCAATATACATAATTTTTACATGCAATTTAATTTGTACTCTTGATATAAAAAATAATGATTATGTTGTAAGTGGTGCAAAGCAATAAAGTTTGTTTTTTAATTGCATAAGTTGTTTATCATTAATCAAATTATATGTTTTTAATCATTTAACTTGTGCCTTTGATAATTATGGAAAAATGGAAGAAAGGACTATCATTAAACCTAGAGAGTTTTTTCACAAACACAATGTCATTACCGAACATTACCTAAAATGCCATATATGTCTCCCTCTATCACATGTAATATGATTCGAACCCTCCAAAAGTCCCAACAATCTGAAAAATGATAAGGAGACAACATAGATATTTTAATTTCAAAATCTCATATCTCCACAAGGTGATGACCATATAAGAGTTATTTCCATCTAGATACATGTTGTAGGGTCTATTTGAGAATGAAAATGCTACCAACCTCTCATGGAAATCATGGAAAGATGATGTGATTGGTAGTTAAACATTAGTTCTATTAAAAGGATGCACACATTTTTTTATCCCATAGTGCCCATAAGCATAGGGTGTTTGCAAGAATTTGGGAGAGTGCATGATGCCCATAACATTGTAAATAATCATGGCTCCTAACCAAAACCATTTCAAACAAATTTAAGTAAAGTGTACTTGATTAGGAACTAACAATGGGAAATATAAGACATATCAACACTCATGAACCACTTGTATTGGAGGTTAGACACCTGGTGCATATGGCTAAGATGGATCCCAGTCATGCATGATGTGCTCAGGTATCAAATGATAGTTAACTAGGTTGACCTAATATCCAAAAACCTTTCTCAATGCATTGAGAAGCTAAAACCATTAGATAAAAATCACACCCAAATTTTACATAACATCCTACCTTATGGATTTCATGTGTAGCTACACAAATTTCTCTACCTTTTAACCCACTTGGAAACCTACCTTTGCACAAGTACACTCTAGTTTCAAGGAATTTATATAACCATATATGTGCATGAACATCCCACCATAGGTGACTTTTTCCTAGCCCCTATGTATGGGTGGAACCATTTTAAGAAGTTCCCACATTTCTCACTAGAATCCATTGAGATGTTTAAGAATATTGGGGAGTGGTACTTATTGGAAATAAGTTGCTACATTAGGGTATACAAGGTGTCCACTTCTCCTCACAGTTTTCCCAAGTGCACACCAACTTGATTGCTAATATAAGAGATAGACTTTTAGACTCCATTACTAGGGATAAACAATGACAATGACAAAAAGAAAGAAAGAACTCTACACAAACTTGCCTATAAAAATTTAAGGTTATTATATTTTCGTCTTAGCACATGGGGAAAAATTATCCCTCAATTTTGATACATATGGTCTCTACTTAGAGCCAATCAAAGTCGATGAATCTCATTAAGTAGTTGAAAAGTTCTTTGTATCTAAATCCTTGGTTTAGAATTTTTTCCATAAGATAAACAAGTAGGAAAAACTATACATAAGAGATTTGGATTATGCAGAGGTGGAAGAAAGGAGAAAGTGCATATAAATTCTCGCAACTTCACCCCTAATAGATTCAAGGCCATAATTTCATATCCTTATGGAATTTTCACCATATTCATTATAGTCACTAGGTAATAGGAGAAAAGCTCCAAGATTGGAAAATAAATCTCTATAGCCAACATTTCAACATATGTGGTAGGAGCTTGGTGCCATGAAATCATTTGGGCTAGGTGGCATTCAAACTATCGAAGAATCTAGATGCTCAATTCCCAAGGAGTGTTTGAAGGAGAATAATTTGGTAAAAATGCATAACAACCATCTTCTATTATGTGATGGCAAAATCACACCTAAGGCTATTGTTTAGAGGAAATGGGATGAGGGTGCCATAGTGGAAGTAATAACCAATGCAATTGAGTTAACATATTGTTTCATAGAGAAGTTAATGAATCCTAAGTCCAACAAAAAAAACAAAGTGTTAGGTTGACACCTTTGGATTCAACTACATGCTTCACAATTTCAAAAGGGTTTCTTTTAACAAGAAGTGAAATGAAAAGTAGACAATGGAGGTCCAAGTAATTGAGGAGTGTATGATTCTAGAATGTGAACAATGCACATCCTCTAGCAATATGAGCATCAATGGTCTCCTTTTCTTAGTTTTCCGATGCAAAGTTGAATAAATGGCATACCAACTCTTAGCGATGAGTAAAGAAAATATAGGGTTGAAAGAACAACTTAGGAATCATAATCTTAGATGGAGGGTAAAATGACATTTATAAGAAAAGTCATGACACTACAAGATAGTCTTATCCATTTGGTGAATGTGTATTTCACCACTCTCAATGGCACATGCACTTCTTTGGATTTAGTGACATAATTCAACCATTAAGTTGGTGAGATGATAGTTGACATCATGTAGTGATAGTCTTAAATAGTACAACACATTCAATGGAAGGATCCATCCGTTCCAATCCCAACTCATATCAATGTACTAAGTTCATCTAATGATATTAAATTGCATGCATAAATGGATCTTGAACATTAAAGTGTGCAAGTTGTGTGAAATAAAGCACTTAACCTCCTAAACAAAATGCTAAATGTTTCAACAAACATTCGAATCATAAGGGGCTTGCTAGCGTATCCATTGAATTAACCTGATGAAGAAACTCTCACTCTCAAGTAACTCAAAGAAAAAATCATCCAAAGGATACACTCTACAAAATTCAATGCTAATAAAATTCCAAGTAAAATGAAGTAGTCTGGGAATCTTTCAAACTACTTTGCATCAAACAAATCAAGAGACTAAGGTGTTCACATGATGAGCTAGCTAGTAAAATGATAAATGTGGAACTTAGATTGACTAGTCTTAAGCCAAGGATAGAAAATGGGTCTAGTGCACATGGTGTCAATGATATAAGATCGATTATAAAAATCTTAAAACCATGTTAAATTATGCGATTAATATTTTTTACTTTAATATTATATGAAATTATTTTCATATGGTTAATAAAAAAAATATTTTACTAATTCAAGTATATTTCATAATTTTAGTGGTAAATTGAATATTTTACATTATTTTCATTTAAAAAATAATAATGAAAAACTTTATAAGCATTTTTAACAACTAAAATATATTTGGGCCTGGAGTATGCCCTGAAACTGCTTCTTCTTGGCTAAGAGCTTGTCTTCCTCGGACATAAGGAAACAGGTTAACGATGCAAGACCCAAAGGCATCTAGCAAGAGTGAAAGCCCGTCCCCTTACAGACAACCAGTGGGTTATTCCTAGTGGCATGGTTTTTCTTGAATAACGGTGATGAGTCAACTTTCATTTGCCAGTGATAGTTGTCCTCATTGTTGGTTTGACAATTGAGTTATGATAGGTTTCCCCACTGTGTAAAAAAACAACTTCAATATATTGTATGTTATGAATTTGTCATCTTTTATTGTATTGAAATATTTTTGTGCTACTATTCCATTGGAATATATGAAAAACACAATAATGACACATTTAACTATGGAATTGTGCCCCAATATTAAATAATTTGGATAGGTGTATTGAGATAATAATACAATTATGGAGACATGAATGCTAAGTGAGTATTTGCACATAACCTGAAACCCATTTTAAAAATTTTGAAATACCGAAATTAAATATCACTAAAAATTTATACCAATCTTAAAAGATTCATTTACTATCATTATGAAAGTTTTTATGATTATTACAAGTATTTGATATTTGTAATAGTATGGTATTTGATACATATTCTATGTTTAATGAAAATCATTGAATACAAAAATAATGAGAATGTGAAAAAATATTTATTTGTATTATTGAATGTTTTGAAACTCAATAATTATGCATCTATTATATTTGTTATTTTCAATATGTGTATAATAAGTTGTGCTTATTTTGCTAGAGTATACTATGAGTTTAGAGAGTAAATTAACAATGAAAAATTTACTAATTCGAGCTTTTATACTCTCATATTTACAATATGATTTTACAGTTTGAAATTTGATTTGCATTTTCGAAATTTAGTTTTGTGATTTTAAAACCTAACATTAACTCATTTACAACTAGAATTTTCACCTTGAAAATTGAGCAAGTATTTTTCATTTTGGAAACACCAATTATTTCTTATCTCAAAAGGGGCTTAGATTGAAACTAATTTAAAAACTTCATAAAAAATTCATTGCAACCAAAAAAATTATATAAGGTAGGGATGAGGTGAGACGATATGCATAATGCATTGTGTCTTCCCTTAGCTGCCACCATGCACAATGTCCCGCCCAATGCAAAATGTATTTCCCCTCCCCCCACCATGCACATCATATCCCCATCCCTAACACACAACTACTTACATAATTCACAGATGTCTTCCTCCACTCCCACTCCAAAACTACTTCCCAAATTCCCAAACTCCCATCTTTTTTTGTAATGCATGTGTTCAACAAAATCACATCTTATCTTAGTCATCCCCATGGATCTAATGCCTTCAATTCATTGTAACATTTGAGAAAGGTCAAAAAAAACAATAATAGAATGGGTGACATAGAAGAGATAAGAAATAAATCATGATTTTAATGTGACTAAGAAGGAGGTTATAGAGTTATTCGAAGGAAATGGAAATGACATATTTGGTGAGGAGAATAGATTGAAATAAAAAAAGAGCTAGAAGGAAGGAGAAAAAGATTGATGGTTTATAGAAAAGGAGAATGACATATGAAAAGATGAGCTATTTGGATTAAATAAAGGTGATATCACCCTTAGGTGCCACAAGCTTCCTTAACCCATCAAGAGATTGCTCCAGTTTCTCAATTAAGGATATTGGTGTTAACGATGTCTTTGACCTTTCTCCCTGTGAAGGTTTCAAGCCCAAGTTTTGTGGGCAATTTAACATATTCCTCTACAGGCATTGTATTCCCCAACCCTAGAGAATGTAGGAACTCCAAAAAAAACAGTCTTCAAAACTTCCAGAACTTTCCCAAACTCCCATTGAAGCTCCCGCTGAAAAAGTAACGTTCTCATACAGTGCCAAAACTCCTTGTAGAAAAGAACCATTGAAATAGGTTTTCCACGTCTCGAACGCAGTTCCCACGTAACAAAACAAAATTTCCACTATTTTCCAACCAAATTTGTGATTTGGTTATACCACTCTGTTCATATTTTAGGGTGGCGGTTTCGATTGATTATCGTACTGTACTTGTACTATCTAGCCCATTCTAGTCTATCAAACTGGGGCCCGACATGTTGAAATAACGCTTATATTTGATGAAGAGAATAAATGGATAAAGAGAATTAAGGAAAATAGAAAACAAAAGAAAAGAGATTCCTGACACGAAATTCGGTGACGACAAAAAAGAGCATCCGGTTGGAAAACTTTACTTAACGCTTATAATTGATGAAGAGAATAAATTGATAAAGAGAATTAAGGAAAAGAAAAAAGAAAAGAAAAGAATCCTGACACGAAATTCGGTGACGACAAAAAAAGAGCATCAGTTGGAAAAGTTTACGAACACAATTTATAAATTATGGAGTTCTACAGCTCCCGACAACCAGGTTGAGACTGAGACTTAGACTAAACACTTCAAATCTGTCATGGCTCGACTAGCGTGTATAGAAATTGATTTGGTGATGGGAATCTTATGGAAGGCGTTCGAGAATGCGGTGGCCACTTCTGCGGAGCTTCAATGGCTCGGGGACTTTCGCTACTTGAAGGAAGTCACAGTTACAAGGGCGATAGAGATCCTCCTGGCCGTGTGCTGTATGCTTGGCGGAGGGCTCTTTCTTATCACTCGCCAACGACATTCCAGCCACCAGTGTTGGACTTCGCTTGTTACAAGCCGCCAGCGGAGCGACAGGTTAACACGGAGCTGAGCATATATTTCTCGGGGATGCAAGAACCCATAAATGCGGATAATGCGAATTTTCAGTGGAGAATATATCGGCGATCGGGGCTCGGGGAGGAGACGTGCCTTCCCCGTTGCTATTTCAACGATGAAATGGTGGCGACCTTGGAGGAGGCGCGGGTGGAGATGGAGGAGTGCATGGTGACCGTTCTGGACGAGCTGTTCAGGAAGACGTGCGTGGAGCCGTGGGAGATCGACATTGTCATCGTCAACGTCTCCACTTTCGGGCCGGCGCCGTCGCTGACAGCGTGGATCGTGAACCGCTACAAGATGAAAGAGAACGTGAAGACCTTCAATCTCTCCGGCATGGGTTGCAGCGCCAGTCTCACAGCAGTGGACATGGCCAAGGACCTTTTTAAGGTCTACCGCAACTCCTATGCTCTGGTAATCGGCAGCGAGAACATAACGGCCAACGGGCATTATGAGGGCAATAATAAGTCCATGATGGTCACCAAGTGCCTTTTCAGAGTTGGTGGCTATGCATTGCTTCTGTCCAACAAAGGCAACGACGCAGCTCGCGCAAAGATGAGGCTCTTGCACGCCGTCAGGACGAACGTGGCCGCCATGGATGAGGCCTACGACTGCGTGATGGTAAAGGAAGACGACCAGGGGATCTCTGGTGTTTTCCTCGGCCCGTCACTCATGGACGTGGCGGGAGACGCTGTGAGGAAGAACATGGCCACCTTGGGCCCCAAAGTGCTCCCCATAACGGAGCAGCTCTACTACGCCTACAATATGATATGCATCAAGGCCTTGAAGATGAATCTGACGCCTTATATTCCTAATTTCAGGCTCGCCTTCCAGCATTTCTGCGTCCATCCCGGCGGTCGAGGTGTGATCAACGCTATCGGGAAGAGGCTGCAACTAACTGACTACGAACTGGAGCCTTCTCGTATGGCGCTGCATCGCTTCGGGAACACTTCTGTGAGCGGGATCTGGTATGAAGCGGCTTACATGGAAGCCCAGCGACGGTTTAAGGTGGGAGATCGCATTTGGCAGATAGGACTGGGCTCGGGATTCAAGTGCAACAGCGCAGTGTGGGAAGTGATGAGAGAAACCCGTCCTCTGGAGATGACTGTTTGGGATGATTGCATCCACAGGTATCCCTGTGATACTCGTAATGATTACCCCGATGATTACTGTAAAAGATGGCTATGACTTGTTACGCCATGGGTACGTGCAATGCACTTATGAAGTGGAAGATCTCCAAACCTCACATCCATATTTATGTAAAATAAGAGGAGTAATGAGAGCTTATGGAAGAGTTGAAAAATCTGTTGATTTATTATTGTTTTTAAGTTAGCTTTCTATTTTCTATTTATTAGTTTTTCAATATTATAATTCATAATCCTAGTTGAATTTGTGAGAAATATAGTTTTGATATTTGTATGAAATTACTTTTTCCAAATTGCTATTATCATATGTGAAAATATAAAAGTATAATAAGTGTTTTTTTTGGATTTAATTATGATAGATTTCATTTTGTTAGTAAAAACTTATTCATAAATTAAATAAGCGGTAAATACAAATAAGCATCCATCCATAGTAATTCAATAAATCCTTACAAAGCTGCCTAATATCAGTCTATATTTTCATTTCATTACAAAAAAAAATTAACAGAATAAACTCCAAAATCCGATGCCATACATCCTGACAGTTTAACTTGAGTGACCCGAAGCTTGGTCCATCCTTCCTCGTTTCTTGACAGCTTCATTTTCTGGAGAAAACTGCAGCTCGGCAATGAATGTATCTTCCATCTCCGCTAACTTGCAATGTATTGCTGCCATTTCCGTCCTAACCTCACGCTGGAGCCTATTAATTTTAGCATTGACCATCAACTGTAGAGAACAATGTGCCTTTTCATCCGCTTCCTATCTCGCTTTGAAGCCCAGGTGCATACTCTCTATTGCTGCCATAACTCGATCCAGAATTGTGTTTATATCCACTAGTTCTGAGTCACAAGAGGAGGAACCAACTGTGTCCATGGTGTGTTTTTCCGCCTACGACACCAAGCCTTGCCCTTCGTGAAGATCATAGAGGGATATAAATACTAGTTTTATGAATGTTGACCTGAGAAATCCGTCACCGTAACTAATTGTGTGACTTTTGAAAGACTAACCCGCCTCCATTAAATGTGAGCCCAAAATTCCTGGAAGAAACCACTTGGAGATCCTATTTCGAAAGGCTACCTGCTACGACGATGAGAGGGAAATGACTCTGGCATAACACGAATTAAATGTTACTGCCCCAACATTCCATTTATTCTTTTCCCAACATACTGGCGATGCAAAGCGAAAGGGAGAGCACTGGCCAAAGTGTTGAATGTGAGTCGGAACGAATCCACCTTGAGAGAGGATCGAGGTCTAATCATAACGCACGACAGCCAATCCATCCTTATTCGCATTATACTTGCCATTAATTTCCTTCGTTGCCAATGCTTCATACACCATCCATGTTTCCTTCTTATTAATTGATTATGAATTTAAATATTTGATCCCATTATATAGATTTGCATTCTCATGGCAAGGGAGAATATATTGTTCAAGTACCATTTGTTTCTAAGGTTCTTTGGGGTAACATTGCTCCTTAACTTGCTAACATATCTGTTAAGGAATTCAAGTTCTTGAAAACATGCTTAATTTCTACTTTCAGAAATTGGAGTTGGAGAAGGATCCTTGCTTCGATGGAAGAAGAGGTTACTTTAGAGTCATAGTAAGCTTTTTAAACTCGCTCGATAACTATAATTGAGTCACCAAAGATCATTATTTCTTGTACCTTTAGATGAATTGTTGATTTAATTCTTGTCATTTAGCGAGAAACTTTGCTTGGTTATTAACTATTGTTCGTAATCCCCACGTGAATTGTATATTTGTTTGTCCAATGGGGCTAAGAATCACCCCTCCCACTCCGGCCGCCCCTTATTTTAAATTATTATTAATTATATATAAAAAAATATTTAAGTTAAACATATATACATTTAAAAAAACATGGAACAAGATTTTTAATCATGGAGATTTACCTTCACTTTATCATGAAGATTCTTAATCTGTAAATAGGCTTTGTTACAATACCATGGACCAATACCATGAATTATCAATACCACATGCCAACAAAAATCATATCTCACTCCCTATGTCACTTATTCATATGAAAATTTTTTTAAATAATCAATTTAATTCAAAGGGTAAAAGAACATAACTACTTTAGATATAAATTTCAACCATTGATTTGTGTATAATACTATGAATATGTTAGAATATTCCATGAATATTAACTCCCAATTACTATCCACCTAATAGTTATTGATAATTAAATTACAATTATGGAAGCCCCATTCTAAAATAGACATGCCTATCATTGTAATTAATAGTCATTACCTATATTGGAGTATAAATCTTGTAGGATTGTTGTTGTTTTTCCATGACACTAGAGAATCTAGGTCAGAGTTTTAGATTCTCTAACACTACCAATCCAAATGCCACATCAAACAACTTTGCACAACAGAATATAAACAAAAGTAAATCAACTAGTGCACAAAATAGTCAACTTTTTACAATTTTTCAATAACCCAACCTCATTATATTATCAAATTGTAATACAATTGTCTAAGGCTCTCATACCAGGGATCACAACCCTCATACAATCAATGATACAAGAATACAAATTAGGGTTTGGTGTCAACAACTATGACAACCAATCTACCTTGAACAAGATACAACTAACTTACTAAATGATGTAGTCAACTTCACAACTTCCCTTGGTTGTATCTTGAACACATTTGTTGGTCCTTTTGCTCCCAATCTATAACACTTCCTCTATCAATGGATCATGATCTTTTAGGTCACTAAACACGAGTCTCCAATCTTCGCTCTAGTTGATCATTCGCCCATCAATGACTCAACACATAGGGACTCCTCTCGAGTTGTTCACAACTATGTTTGTGAACAACTCTGAGACTGCCCACTATTGCTCCTTAACTCTTAGGGAAATCTTCCTCTATTGCCTTCTTGCGTTGTTCCAATGAAGACAAAATTTGGGCATGGAGGGATGCCCACTATGGCTATCAAATATCCTTATCAAATTGTCAACTTAAGAGTTGATCCAACTGCTCACTTAGTTGTCTTTTGTCCTTCAAGATATTAACACTTGAGTTGCTCCAAACCTCTACCTCTATTAGTAGACCTAATTTCCTTCTTAAGTTGGCACTTAGGGTACACAAGGACACCTTTTTGTCCTCCAAATAGTCCATAAGTGGCCTTCCCAGATGATCCTAAACTAGGCATCTCATCCTCTAGCAACAAAACAACTTGAAACACCATACAACATACATTTTCCACAATTCTGGTTCTGTGTACACTGTTGTAGAAATTTTGGTTTGGTTAGGGATGATTACCAGTCCACTTCAACCATGTTTCCCGACTCCAAAACCATCTTCTCAGCTGTGACCTTGTTCCCTCTTCTAGTTGTTGTCATTTTTTTGCTTATGGCCTAGATTGGGCCTCCAATCTGGGCCTCTCGACCCTCATAAGACAAGCCATCTACCTCAAAAATATATGTGGCCCAAAACAAAGGTTTTTCCACACAGATCAACCTAAATTTTCTCTTCTAGTATTGGATTGCATTCCCAATCAACTCAGCCCTCAAGCAATCACAAGAAGTCACCAAAACAAGCTGGTCACCAAAACAAGCTTCCTCTCTCCTTCCTTGTAGTCCTTCAGATCTGTAGCCACTTTAGAGGTATTTCCTTATGTTTCGTTGCTCTTGGATGTAGTTGAATGGGCCTCCAAATGACTTCTATTTATATGTTTTTAAATGGTGTGCAATCACTATCCTTGGGGGCTTATTTCATGTTGAGCCTACATGAAACACTTTTGCAAAACCCACACAAAACATATAAAAATTCATGACTTCATTTTTAGACCTCCTCTCTTGGTGCTTGAAGCTACCCCTTGCTACTTTAAGGGTACACTTCCATCTCCAAGTTTCAAGTTTCCAAAAATCTCATGGATTCAAACCCACAAGCTTAGGTGCAAAACCCACATGTTTGGTTCTTAGCCACAAAGCCCTTTTGTGGTGCCAATTCCTCCAAAACATTGAACCCTAGGGTTTGGAGTAACTCCTAAGATACAAATATCAAAAACTCCTTTTAGCGAGGGAGGTTCTTCCAAAACTAGGAAGTAACTCATAATCACTGTGACTACTGGCGATACTACCCCAACTCTTGGTGCTCACAACTCCAGTAAACCCTTTAGCATGAATTGTGCCTTTCTCATAAGTATCACTACCACTAGAAGCCTCCTGCTTCTTCTTCTCTCTAAATGATATCAGGCCATTCCATGATTCCTTCTTTCCATTTGTAAAAGCACCCTTGTTCCCCATTGAACACACATTCTTCTTGGGCTGCACATTCTCCCTCTTAACCTATAAAATCCTGCCAAAACTTGGCTCCCTTTAAACCTATGGAACCTAGACCTTCTCCTGCTTTTTCTTCTCATGATCTATAGGCTTGCTCGTCAACCTGTATATACCATGTTGTCTAACTCCAATGACAACGCTTGTGGAGTTAGAGCCTCTGGGCCTGAGTCTTGCCTTCCCATCTTATAAAATCACCTCAAACCCTTTCTACTCTATCATTAAGACAAACAACACATTATATATGCATTCTGGTACCCACTCTACACCCTAAACTTGCATCATCCCACCGGACTCCATCCTGAATGGCACGACACCAAATCCTTTGATCTCCTTCTAACTCTTGTCTCCCACCACCATGTGCAACTTTGAGTTCCACTTAGCTAAAGTCTCGAACACATCATGTGAACCTATCATATGCTTCGACACACCATTTTCCATGTACCATGCAACCTCGTCGATGATACCCTCATAGAAAAGAGAGATCCAAGAAAAATATTCACTCTCCAATCTCCTGGAGAGGTCGTCTATCTCGGTATAAGTGGAAACACCTGCAACCTATTTACCCTTCTTCTTCTCATCATCTCCCTACTTCTTCTTCGATTAGTTTGTCAAATAATAACCATACTCGCCATAGTTGAAACACTTCAACTTACTCAAGTCCTTCTTTTTCTTGCCCTTCATCCTTGCTGCAAGAACCATGTCATCATCAAAAGCCTTCTTCTTCAGATGAAGATCCTCATGTTGCAATTCTTCCTAAATGAAGTCATCCCACATCTTATTCTAGTCTAGTAACTTCTCTCTGGCAATGATCCCTTTGAATGAATGACTTCCATTATGGAGTAAACCCATTCAAATCAATCCTCGCCATCTTGAAATCTGTAATAGTCACTTTGATGGAAACATGCTTATCTTGAACCTGAGACAATATCGTCAGATACAAAGTCACTCCTTCATCCTCTGTCATCTTGATGGCCTTTAACTTATCATGTAATACCAATTGACGGTTCTTGTTCTTATTCTGGAACAAATCTTGAATATCTTTCCACATCTCATGGGTAATGTTCTTCCTGGACATATGAGGTATTAAATGATCTTTGACAACATCTAGGATGATCAAGTTGGCCCTCATATCCATCTCTTCATACACATCCGGCTCCATAGGGTCAGTTGAATTCTTGGTCTCTTTCTCTGCAAAGCCCCAGATCTCACTCACCATCAAAGCCAACTTGATCCTTTCCTTCCAAGGACTATAATTGGACAACACTTTGATCATGTCCTCATATCACAAACCATTTTGGACTAGTTAGGATATAGTTCATACTTGCCCTAGATTAGGCCTCCAATATAGGCCTCTTGGCCCTCATAAGATAATCCATCCACCTCATAAAGATATGTGGCCCAAAACAAAGATTTGTCCACACAAATATCTCACATAAGTCAACCCAGAATTTCTCTTCTAGCCTCAGCCTACATTCCTAATCAACTCGGCCCTCAAACAAACACAAGTAGTCACCAAAACAAGCTTCTTCTATCCTTCCCTCGGGTCCTTCAAATCTGCGGCCACTTTAGACATGATTCCTTATGTTTCATAGCCCTTGGATGTGGTTGAATAAGCCTTCAAATGACTTCTGTTTATATGCTTTTTAAGGATGTGCAAAAACTAGCCCTTGGGGGCTTATTTCATGTTGAACCTACATGAAACCCTTTTGCAAAACCAACACAAAACATATAAAAATTCAAAATTTCATTTGTAGACCTCCTCTCTTGCTGCTTGAAGCCACCCCTTATTGTTGGCACAAAATTTAATAATGAAGGCCTTGAGTTTGAACACATGGTGCCAACAAATATTTCTGTTATAGTCTAGCACATCACCAACATTTTCACTTCTCCTAGGAAGATAAGTGTCTCACCTGAAGCATGTCGAAACTTAGAAAAGGATAAGGGATCATAGAACAGGACCGAGGGATGATTTAACATTCAAACAATTCACTACATAGATAATACCTTTGACATTACAATGACACCTTTAGTTCATTCAGTAATTAAACATAAGCGCTTTTCAGCTGGAAACAACAAAAAGATATCTTGAACCATAATCTCATTTTTTTAATAGGGAAAACAATTAATTATTCATTCTAACATAAAGAAACATTATCATTCCCTGCAACACTTCTTTTTATTATCAACCAGATCATTATAATACATTGCAACTCTTCATCAAGATGCGAGATCCTGCATAATTATTTGGCCAAAGCATATATATTAACACATGAATAAAATGGAAAGAGTGCAATTTGTTCAAAACTTCATTCTAATAGCTTCTTGACTTACACTAAAAATTCTCTCTTATGTCTTCTTTCCTTTGGCCTTTTATAGATTTCCTCCCTTGATCATGCTCACTTGATCTGGTCCACTTTGACAAAATCTGAATGTTTTGGCCCTTATCACCTTTGATCCTTTCAAAATCCAGCGCACCTATCCTCCTTTCACGACTTCTGTGAGTTTCAAGGTAACTATTGCTAACCTCATTTTTTACTCTTCTTCCTTTCTATTCTCGGTTTTTGCTATTGACAACTAATCTCGCCACTTCCGGTGATCTTCTCCAGACCATTTTTGACCAAAATTTTCCAAAACTATTTCCAAAAATTAAGGACCCAAGATACCTTGACCATAGTCCATTGACTCACCCTCGAGTCAATCCTCTATGGGTGCATCTGATTTTTCCTGCGATTTCACTATTTCTTCTAGTGCTTCTCTTTCCTATGTTACTTATTCACCTTCAAACAAATGATCCATCTTAGGTATTGTTAGTAGTACCCCATTTTTGAAAGTATAGAGTAACCATCCATAACAATTTTCATGTATTCATAACATTAGCAACTTATTCAATAAATTGGGTGGCCTGTTCAACATAAAGTTGTTTCTTGTGAGCACCCATTACCGTTTTCCACAGAGTATCAACTTCAAAGTTAAGCTGGCACAATTGGACAAAGTATCTTTAAGCAGGTGACCAAATATCCTGCAACACAGTTTTGGCTACATGCGAGTCTTCCTCTAACTAGTGAATCTTCTAATCAAGCATATCAACTTGAGAAAATAAGCCTTGCTATTGAGTTAGATCATTTGTGGCCAATTATTAATTAAAGAGTTGTTGTGTCTGCTATCGCAACTCATATAAAGGCTGATTATTTCTTGCAAGTAACCCATCCCGATCCTAAACATGTTGAAATATCTAACGTGAATCATTTGTAAGCTATTTGAGACTATCCTTGAGGGAAGAACCATCACCAAATTTTGTTCAATATGAGCACTATACTGATTCATAGGATCTAGAAGCACTTTTTGAAATCCAACAACAATATTACACAACTCATAGTTAATGGAAATAAGTACAGTGTATGCATCATTATCATGCTCACAACATTCAACAAGTGGAAACAGAAAATATTCGGGTGCATTTGGGAAAAACTAAATAATTGTAGGTCACATATTTTGAAACTTAGCAGTTATATTGTCGACTTGTCTCTCCAACTATTCCTTTTCACTACAGAACTGATTGCATTCATGGTCAAAAAAATAAGTTGTTATTTTTGTTGTTGCTCATAGTTAGAAACAAATAATTATGAGACATGGAGAGCATTAAATTATATAAGGTTGAAAAGACCAACTCTGAAGATTGTCTAAGGATAAACCATTAGGCAAAGGAAATCGAGACTGCAAAGGTTGACTACTAGTAACATATTTCTCTGAATGATATTGTGGCGAAGCTTCATATTTTTGGCTTTGTTCTTTGTGAAACTCAATGCAAATCTCGTCAACAACATGCGAGGGAAACAAAGGAATAATATCTTGGGAATGTGTGACAAGGCTCAAGTCTTCTCTACAGTGATTAGGGTTCTGACTGAATTCTACAACTTGAGTAACTGAGAGAGCTAGACTGAATTGTTATTGAGATTCAAGAGATGCATATATAGGGGTAGTTGTAACTAGAATGGTGTGCACATGAAATACTTCATCTATCTTCCTTGTAGTGTTCTTAGGAGCAAAATCAACTTTCATCTCAACAGTTTTTGCACCAGAGTTTCTGGTATCACGTATTTCCGAGATGGTAGCCGAAGGAAAAGCAGTATGTGGAGATGAATGAGGATAATTTGGGGGATAAATAGAGAAGAGTGATGACGTTCTTCCACTATCTCAGTTCCTATAATAGGGTCTCGAGGTTCATCATTGGTGAGATCAGCAACATGGGATTTCTAGAAATGAGGGTTACTTTGAATGAAAGCTTGAATAAAGGCATCAAAAGTAGAAGGGTATGCAACTATAATTGAGGGCGAGGTGACATAAATGGGGACCATAATAGCAAAATGAATGACTGGCGGCTTAAGAAAATGACTAATGAGAGGAACAAAATTTTGAATTTCTGAAGTAGATGGACTAGAACCTACTAGTGAAAAAAAATCTGCAAGGTATTACAGGCTGAAAGGACGTACTCCTGAAATTTCTTTAATATTGGCTGAAGACCTTGGTCAACATCTATCATGTGCTTCTTATAAGATGATGGAACTTCGAGCAAAGAAGTACAAGGCAACATATTGTATAAGGAATAAACAATGTTTCCATCCTATTGTTGACATTGAACTCTAGGCCACGACATCACCTCATTGTGGAAAGCTTTTGTTATCACCCCAAGAAACTCTCCTAGGTTGTATATCAGAGATGCTTGGGAACATTACAACTCAACGAAAATGTTGGAAAATGGTGGATGAATGGAAGGAATGATGCATATTCAAGCCAGATAAGCACTTCTACTATAATTAACCCCAGACATGGGTGAACACCAGACTACAAGGCTTTATACCACCAATTACTCACAGTTTAGGGAATAGGTGAACATGGAGAATACTGACCACACCAACAAATGCACAAGATTCTGTGATGGCCGGATGCAACCAGTAAATAGGTCTGCAAATCTATTTCCTAATGCACAAACAGGATGACAGCTCTCTGGCATTAAAACAACAGAAACCTGCATACATATTCAATAATACCTACTAGACTCTAACACGGAGGTGGGATGACAGCCCCTCTAATGCTAAACATCAAGAGCACATTAAAAATGCATAATAGGCACAGCTGGAACAAAGAAGAAGTGGAAAGTGAGCAATTAATAGCAAAAGAAGCTTGCATTAGCTGAAAATGAAGACCAGACACTGCAGGTATCACAGTAGTTACAGTCTCCAGAAGTTGAACTTTACATCAAAATAACATTCATCAACCCTCATTACATCTTGTTTCTGGGTATATATGGAGGTGATTACAAAAGCATATGCTATCCTATGCATGGAGGGGTCATAATAGACCACCAACCACATAAACTGTTTGATATGGGTTTCTGCTACGATCTGCTAGCTTTAATGGACAAATCTGATCTTTTCTGATACTCTGCTATCCTTCCTGAGCAGGTGGAACGTTGTCTGAGAGGAGCGCCATAACTGATAAATGCTGAGATCTGCTCGAGGCTGTCCTTTTTCTTCTCAGCCATCCTCTTGGTTAATTGCAGTTGTTGAGGAGTAACTGCTCAGGTACATAACTGCAGGCCACCTTCGTCCTTGAGAGTATGGAAGGCTATGGAAGAAAACTGTGTAGGCGAACTGAGGGAAAAAAGGCCCTAGGATCACGCAGATTAACGGTGGAAAACGCTTGGTGAGGAGTACCAAGAGGCGAAGTGGAAGCGAAATGATCGTGAGCTGTCAGATCTAGTAGGTAGACGGTTAAGATCAAATTGGAGGGAGCTATCGGGAGGAAAAGTGGAAGGGCGAGCGTGGGCCGTCGGATCTCAGTTGGGCAGGTCCAATGAAAATCAGGCGGCAAGAAGCGTGAGCGATAACGAGCGGGGGAAGGCGGTTTTGAGGGCGGCGGTATTTATCGCACCGCCTATGGAGCCGTGGCGGTATTCATATGTGGGCTCGCGATACAATTCACTGGCCGACACGTGGTAGATGGGATGTGAACAAAACCGCCGCGATCGCGATTTAATGCGCGAGCAGTTAACGAAAGTGGGAGGAGCGATCACCGTCGGATCATACGACGGATGGTTGGATGGCGGGGAACATGTGAGAGGTTTAACGTGCGGGAAAAACAACGGCAACCGTTAGATCAGGACGTGACAGATCAATGGCGCGGGGTTAATTGCACAGGTTTCCGACTGTTCTGACAGGGAAATGGTTAATTCGAGGATTAGGCGAAGGCACGGGGCTACATGGGTTATGATGATATGAGGGTTCGGGCTAAAGAGCGAGGGGCCCTTTACTTATGGGTTTGCGTGTATTAAAGCTCGGGATAAGGGCTTGGACCATGGTTTAGAATGAAAACATGGGAAGTAAGGACAAAGGAGGGTAGGAGAGGTAAAAGGGGAAGGTGAGGGCTACCACCACGAGCCTCTTTTGAGCACGACCAAGGGCCAAGTTGGCATCCAGCTTTAAGGAATGTAGTAGAGCTAACACTGGCTCCTTCTAGGGATGAGATCCTCCTTGTGAGGTCTCAAGAACTTGCAGACCAATGCCTTCCTACAAAACCAGCTTCACAAACATTGCCTAGTATTCCATTAGGCATGGAGTCAGACCAAGTCTACACTAAAACCTGAAAAAGAAATTGCTTACAATCATTAAGGCCTGAGGACCTTAAACAACATGACTATTCAAAAACTGGCCGACTGATGGGCCATCAAAATTGTTTCTCCTCCTCTTGACCGGTTCGTCATAGATCAGCAAAACTGGATTTATTTGATCATCTACCTCAAACAGTTTAGGACATTTGAGCTTAATAGGTAGATATGGATCAACTTTCATCCCCTTTTTATGTACTCTCCTCCTTGGATGTTTGTTGTGGAGGTAAATCTCTCTGCGGACAGAGACGATCCCTACTAGCCAGACCGGGTCTAGCAACAATCACACAATGCTATCACGCAAGTTCCTAATTGCAAATAAGAAGTGGATGGTGAGAACCTACTTGGATTCCAACACCAGTGTTTGTAGAAGAGATATCGCCCTCGTTTCTTTGCTTCGGCCGGTCACAATCCCACGATCTCGTGATTGGATACCTGCACATGCAAAGAACACACGAAAACAAGCATAAAATCTAGTATAGATGCAATTATATATCAGTTAGAAAAGATATAACTCACATCAAACATAAGACAATGAGAGTGGAACCATAATGATAGTCATCTATTATTAATAAATAACAAAGAAGAATACAACCATTGTTCTGACGTCAAATCCTCCTTTGGTGGGTAGTGCTACACAAGTCTTACAAAGCTTGTTGGGATGAGGAACAAGCCTCTCTTTCTTTGGGTGACAAGAATCTCCTTACTTAGATTTGGCTTATGGGTGCAAAGAAGGCTCTTGCAGCTTCAAACTCTCTATCACTATGCTAGAACTGGAACTATTGTAACTAGCTTGCTCAAGCATAAAGGCACTTTTATAGATAGAGAAGAAAGAGATAGGATCAACACATTATTCATGGGATTGGCTTTATCACTTGGAAACTTCCATGAAAGGTGGCAAACCACTTTCCCTTCTATGGAGATTCGAAGCCAAACCATCCTTGTCAACATAGATTCAGTTGGTGAAGGGTTGAAGAGAACCTTCGGGGCTTGTTGGTAAAAAACTTTACTCAATTCGGTTGGTGCGAGTGCGACTCTGAGACAGAGCGCAATGGCGCGCCCTTTTAGAGATTTCCCCATTGGCTGCGGGCAGTAAATGTGGACCGCGCTATGCAAAAAGAGTTGTTTATGGGTATTTTGCAGGAAATGTCTTCAGGGCAAATGAAGCTCATACTTAGAGGAATTGATGCAAGTGGTTTCAGGTCATGTCACTTCACAGGTCCGGAATGAGTCCTCCAGTGTGGGGTGAGGGGTTAACAAGGACGGTGACAAATTGTTGTGTAACAATGTTCTTCAGGGAGCCTTTGTACACCTGCTGAATAATTATGGATGTTGTGTACTTGTTTGTGTCATTTGTAGCCTGCATAATTAATATGAATGGAAAACCAATGTATTCTAGTGTGGAGGACTCACAGACATCATCTGCTCCTGCATCTTGCTTTGAACAATCTTCATCCAAGGAGGATTCCCAAAACTATGCATCGTCTTCCTCTGTCATCTGATAAGCTTCCCTTTTAATCTGTGTGGGGGCCATCTGAGCAGGTTTCATAATATCAAGACTGAGGTGATCAGTATTAGCCTTGGGCATTGAATTATAGCCTGCCTCAGTGTTTAGGAGGCAACTTTGAGGGATTGTTTTTTGAGCAGGCAGAGGGACAAAAGATGATGGGGAGCTTTCCTCTCCCTTTTTGATCACTGTGTTGGTATAATAGCAGGTTGGTCAATTTGTAGATTTGCATAGCCATGCGAAGATGAGCTAGCTTCAGGCACAGATTCTTCGAGGATGAAGGGATGTGCTGCTCCTTGCTTCTGCTGATTAGCTTGTTGTTCTGCAGTTACAACAAACTGATGAGCAGTGCCTTTGGATAATGCTTCTTCATAGGTAGCTTGGTTAGGAAAGGGGCATTCCCTTACTTCCAAACCATGGACCTCCTCCTCTTCATATTACTCTTTTTCCACGACTATATTCTGAAAAAGGGTCTTCACCCTTTGATCTTCGTTTGTATCTCTACTTCTCTGCAAAACCTGCAATTGCCCCTGTGCTCCTCTATATGGATTTGACTTTGGAAGAGTAAGGGAACAAGGAGCTCCTGCCTCTTTAGAATACTGCTCAGCTTTTAGTTTGGAAACTTCAGAGGCTAATGCCTCTATCATCCTGGCCAATATGTTGATCTCAGGATCTGAGGATGATGAGGATTCACCCCTCTGTCTTCTTCTTTCAGCATCACCTTCGAGTCTTTCTGCAGCCAGAATGTTCGATTCTACTTCAAAGGCTACATTTTGCATATCAGCCAAAGAAGCACATCTTCTTTCTCTTAACAGCAGGCAGAACTGAGAATCGAAGGCATTGGCATAAGTAATCATGGCAGAAGTAGGGGTAGGCTTTATTTCACATGGTATTCTGCTGTACATATGGTTGAATCTCTTGTTGAAATCAGACAGCACTCACCATATTCTCTCTACAAGTTCCCAAATTTAGTATAATAAAAGAGCAGATCTTTATTATCCCCCCAGTGTTTTAGGACCACATCATCTAAGGCCTCAATATCTGTTATAGACCTAGGGGGTAAATTTCTGAACCATTTTCTAGCTTCTCCTTCTAGGCTTTGGACAAAAACCCTCATCCAGACATCCTCTTCATTGATATCCAGGTTATCAGCATAGCTATAAAAGGATTCAAGGTGCTATTCAGCTGATACTCCTTCCGTACCAGTAAACTTAGGCATAAATTCTTGATAATCTCCTGTAGGCATGGAATTCAAAGGGACAGGCAAGACCAGGGGTCCATACCTAGCAGCAACTATTCTTTCTATCTTTGTAAGGGCTTTCTGACCTGCCATGACTAGGGTATATGAAAGGATATTGGCAGACTAAGTGGTATGAATCAATGAAGAGAATGACAGAGACAGAGTAATATGATGGATAGCATGGAAGCTTCTTTCTTTGAACTAAAATCCGAAAGGAAGATGAATGACTAAGGAGCTTTACGAATCTCTGAAGGTGACTTTCACTTGCAGAGATACATGGAATTTCTAAGGCTTATCTCGTCCTGATGCTCCTTTCTAAGATGCTTCCTTCTGCTTAACGATCTTCTCAGGATCAGGCACTGGTTCAGCTGGTGATTTTTGAAGATATCTCTGAGCATGCCTCTCAAACTGAGCCAGAACTGCAAAGTGGAGTCGCCAAAGGCTGGTCCTCCTCCAGTGGAGTCGCCAAAGGCTGGTCCTCCTCTAGTGGAGTCGCCAGATAGATGATTACAACCAAAAATGTGCCTAGACCTTGTCTATCATCAAAATCTGGAACTATGTCGTTCTCCCAGGGAAGCTGAGCTTCAATCTCCTCTCCCCAGAAATGGCGCCAATTAATGTTATCACCCCAAGAAACTCTCCTAGGTTGTATATCAAAGATTCTCGGTAACATTACAAACTCAAACAAAATGTTGGAAAATGGTGGATGAATGGAAGGAATGATGCATATTCAAGCCAGATAACCACTTCTACTATGCTTAACCCTAGACATGGTGAACACCCCCAAATTACAAGGCTTTAGACCACCAATTAGTCACAGTTTAAGGAATAGGTGAACATGGAGAATACTGACCACACCCGTAGATGCACAAGACCCTGTGATGGCCGGCTGCAACTAGTAAATAGGTCTGCAAATCTATTTCTTAATGCACAGATAGGATGACAGCTCTCTGGCATTAAAACAATAGAAACCTGCATACATATTCAATAATCCCTACTAGATTCTAACACAGAGGTGGGATGACAGCCCCTCTAATGCTAAACATCAAGAGCACATTAAAAATGCATAACAGGCACAGCCTGGAACAAAGAAGAAGTGGAAAGTGACCAATTAATAGCAAAAGAAGCTTGCATTAGCTGAAATGGAAGACCAACATTGCAGGTATCACAGTAGTTACAGTCTCCAGAAGTTGAACTTTACATCAAAATAACATTCATCAACCCTCATTACATCTTGTTTCTGGGTATATATGGAGGTTGATTACAAAAACATCTACTGTCCTATGTGTGGAGGGGTCATAATAGACCACCAACCACATTAACTGTTTGATATGGGTTTCTGCTACGATCTGTTGGATTTAATGGACAAATCTGATCTTTTCTGATACTCTGTTGTCCTTCCTGAGCAGGTGGAACGTTGTCTAAGAGGAGTGCCATAACTGATAAATGCTGAGATCTGCTCGAGGCTGTCCTTTTTATTCTCAGCCATCCTCTTAGTTAATTGCAGTTGTTGAGGAGTAACTGCTCGGGTACATAACTATAGGCCACCTTCATCCTTCGAGAGTATGGAAGGCTGTGGAAGAAAACCGTGTAGGCGAACTGAGGAAAAAAAAGGTCATAGGATCACGCAGATTAACGGTGGAAAATGCTTGGCGAGGAGTACTAGGAGGCGAAGTGGAAACAAAATGATCATGAGCCGTCAGATTTGGTAGGTAGATGACTGAGATCAAATCGAAGGGAGCTATCGGGAGGAAAAGTGGATGGGCGAGCGTGGGCTGTCAGATCTCAATCGGGCAGATCCGGTGGCTATCAGGCGGTAAATACGCGTGAATGATAACGAGCGGGGGGGAGGCAGTATTTATCAAACCGCCTATGGAGTCGTGGCGGTATTCGTACGCGGGCTTGTGATACGATTCACTGGCCGACACGTGGCAGATGGGATGTGAACAAAACCACCGCAATTGCGATTTAACATGTGGGCAGTTAACAAAAGCGGGAGGAGCGATCACCGTCGGATCATGCGACGAATGGTTGGATGGTGGGGAACGTGTGAGAGGTTTAACGTGCAGGAAAAACAATGGCAATCGTTAGATCAGGATGTGGCAGATCAACGGCGCGGGGTTAATTGCACAAGTTTCCAACTGTTCTGACAGGGAAACGGTTAATTCGAGGATTAGGCGAAGGCACGGGGCTACATGGGTTACGGTGATATGAGGGTTCGGGCTAAAGAGCGAGGGGCCCTTTACTTATGGGTTTGCGTGTATTAAAGCTCAGGACAAGGGCTTGGACCATGGTTTAGAATGAAAACACGGGAAGTAAGGACAAAGGAGGGTAGGAGAGGTAAAAGGGGAAGGTGAGGGCGACCACCACGAGCCTCTTTTGAGCACGACCAAGGGCCAAGTTGGCATCCAGCTTTAAGGAATGTAGCAGAGCTAACAGCTTCCTCAGAAACATAAAAGGGAAAAGGTTTCATATGAAATGTATCAAACAAAGGAAGTTTTGGGCCAAATATAAGTATTCTTGTGGTGTATTCCAAACTAGATTAAGTGGCCATATGTGTCGAAGATTGGTCTGGGTACTCAAGTCACATTATTTGACATGCACCATCTTGGTATACCAATTAGAAATATCTTATTCATTAAGCGCCTTATTAGCCGAGTCACCCGATACTTGCCATGAGGTGTAAGTGAGCACTAAGGGTTCATCGTCAACAATTTAGCAACTTATCTTACTTCTGATGTACACCACTTCATCATAACAATTGCAATCACCAAATAACCATAAATAAAGAATGTTTCCCTCTTGAAAGCATCCTCATAGGCCTCAAACAATTGATTCAATAAATAACTACACCAATTGAGCTTCTCACGACGATCACAAACTTCTACAACAGAAATAACATCTAAGGTACATTCTCCTTTGGTGTAATGGCACATGATCTTTCCCGCAATTATATGGCATGTGGGTTTGATTATGGGATTATTAATCATATTGATGACTACATCACGACCCCCACGCCGAGTGTCATACTTTGTATAGAAATTGTCATCACCTTTCTTCTTGCTTCACTTAGAAGTAGTCTAAAAGGTAGTGGAAACATCTAAGTCATATATTGACAATCTCGTCAGCCTGTAGATATCATCGACATGGATAGGATAACCCTTATCAAGCCATAATGATCCTCCATGTATTCAAATGATAATATTTTTTTTGCATTGCATGATTGTGTAGGAGATGCCAAAAACAGGAAACTTTCTTAACTTCATCAATGAGGATTGTTGCAAAGGCCGAAAGTCTAGTTTGACACAAGTAACAGAACTCCCACCTGGTTTAGCTTAAGCTTCCCTGAAAACTTCAGGCTTTAAATTTGTAAATAAAAAAGAGTCATCCAAATCATTATCAACCAGAGAAGCCTTCTCATATTTTTCGAACGTATCTTCCATGGCCATGATATGGGAATTTGAAAAACCTAGTGTTATAGACATTTTTGGGCATTGCAACCCCAATCAAAAATGTCCATAAACCAAGGGCTCCTATGTCCCTAAAATTGTTGTTCCATCCCCTAAAAGAACAAGGTCAGCTGATTACATCATCTCCCAGAAGTTCTCCATGAAAAACTACTCAGAACTGGTCAAAACTGGACCATCTCACCTGCTCCATGGTCAAAGTGCGATGCATCCCACCTAAATGCACACGGAGGTGCGATGCATACTGAAAATCCCTTCTATGGGGTCGATGAGCAAGAGTGGACAAATGGCAGAGACAGTTTGCGAGGTGGATGATCATGGAATCTTCCAAAAACTTCTCCTGTGACACTTGCCTCTCTAAATTCGCCCAGGGATGAGTAAGAGATCATCAATCTCCAAGTGGAATCAAGAACTGTCAGAGAGAGGACACTAATCAAATCCAGAAGCTGACTCACCCCCTTGCAATCATCTATATATGGATCCCTCATCCCAGAGATCCAAAGGCTGGAATTTTGTACCTTGTAAGAAAGTGTTGTTGGTTTCTTGTTGGAATATCATAGTGTTGGGTGATCTAAGCTTTTCATGAGGTGAAAGAAGGGCTTTCATGCTGGAGGATGACGTTGGGTCAGAACAATTGGTTGTAATCCTCTTTGCTATTCTTGATTATTAATAAATCTATTCAAGTTTTCCTCCACATTCTTGTATGTTTGATGATATATGCATTTGTGTGGTCAATATATATTTAGTCCGATATTGTTTATGATTGTAGATCTCTGTTCTTCGATAGTATTATGCTGCTTTGATTCCATAGGTGCTCTTTGAAGCTAGGTAGACGAAGGAGAAGCGGCAAGGATCTGTTAGAAAGGAGAGGAATCAAGTAAGGAACCAAGCGCAAGACTGAGGTTGGTGTCTTTCATTCCACTCTTATCTACTTTTCATAAAGGAAAACGAAAGTGGTTTTAGTTTGTTTGTTTCTAAGATAGCTACCAGTCTTAGTGGGACTAGTAGATCCGAGTGGACACTAGATTTCCCGATAAAAAAATGGCGACTCCGCTGGGGAGCGAATAGATTGTTTTTTTGTCTGTATTTGTTTGTTTTATAAACTTACAGACAGAGCCTGAAGTCAAGCCAGCTAGCCTTCGAACTGCATTTGCTATGCAAGTGCAAAGTAGATCAATGCTGCTTCCGTCTATCTCCAAGTTTTGTTTATAAACTGAACAATTGATTTGCAAACCTTCTAATTTCCTAGTGGTGGCTCTAGTAACCTCATTAGATCAGCCCCTGTGATTTCTATTTACTGTACATCATTTGCTCAGCCTAAATCCCTGAACTGAGTTGCAAATTGTGACCAAGAGCCAAGTAAAGTCTCGTCCTGGTACCATCGCACCCTCTCTTCAAGGAAATCTAGATGCATCACACTTCCCATGTGTAGTAGGTGGGATGCATCCCTGTTTCCCTGTGTTACAGGTGCGATGATCAGAAAAGGCTAATTTTGCCTCCAAGTCTTGGTTTTTCTTCACTCTTTTCAGCTCTATTCTGGAATTTTGCTGTCTGTGATCAGTATACCACTGTGGAAACCCCTTCCTTTCCATCATTCCACCTCCATTGTGCAAAGAACTGTGAATGTTTTATGTATTTTCCGCCATTTTCAGTTCTCTTTTGCAAAGTAGTAGCATAGTCGAACTGTCGTCTTTTGATTTGAAAGTGTCGCAAGTGTCATTTTCAGTCAAAGAAAGGAACTTTATTGTTCTTGATGGTCTATTATACAATTACTCTTGTATTTGATTTGAATCAGTGGTTTTTCAAGTGTAGAAAGAATTTTTCAATTCGAAATAGTAAAGTGTCGTCATTATCTTCCTTTCATTTTTGGAGAGAAATATGTTAGTACTGTCGCTTAGAAAAGATAATTTTCAGATTTGTATTTAGCATTCTTCTTGTCATTCACACATTAACAAAGCTGAAAACAAATACATGTATGTGGATTTGCATTTAGGCTGCTTGTTGGTTTGATTTAGGACAGTGCATCTAGTGTGTGCTCTCTGCTCTATGTTGAAAGAATACCGTCTCTCTTTCTTTAGTATCTAGGATTTTCATTGCAAAAAGAATATTAAACGATTGTTTATCATCTTAGATTATATTTTAGGAATTGTACATCTACATCACGCGGTGAACCTGAAAGGCAAATTTCTTGAGAAAGATCAACTGTAAAACAAATTTAATGAACCTAAAAACGCTTTGGAACCTAATGCACAACATCTAGAAGTCTAGGCTAGAGACGTATTCTGACGTCGTAAAGCCTGGTAATTGTCGCTTTCACTGTTGGTTGGGTGATTCCTCCTCTTTGAAGACGACAAGTGCCAGTATGGACTTGTGCTCCCACATATCGTCGAGTATATATTGGGAGACCACAATAGGCTATATTCTTTATCCATAGGAAGTCGTGTCTGCCACCCTATCGATTGCAATGCACTGAACACAGCATTCGGGAAGATTGACTGCCGTACTGTAAAAAGTATTCTGCAGTTTTGCGATTGGTTTGGTAATCCCTCTGTCTAGATTTCTAGAGCAGTCTCTTTCATTCCTTTTTAGACTCCTTAAAGGAAAAGGTCCATCTGAGCACTTGTCACTTCAGGCTCATTAAAAATCGAAGGCGACTAGAGCCATATTTTGTTTTTTCTCGACTCTTAAAAATTGAAAAAACAAGTTGTGCCAAAGTGTCTAAAATTTATTTTTAATCGGAATAATATCACCATTCCCGTTGGTCTTAGGTTGAGAAAAATGAAGTCCACCAACCAAGGAGTTCCCCTTAGAGGAAATCCTAGTCCTTTCTCCTCTTGGGGAGATGTTGGTGCACCTCATATGGCCACATTGTCGCTTCCAGGATTGACAATTGGTTTTCCCATCTGGCTCTTCTCGACCTCCGTCGTTCAGAACACCGTGATTCTTGAACAATCAAGTCAACAACTAGATGATACTAAACTTACCCCCCAACCTTCTACTTCATCCGATTCTCCCTCTCCTCCTTCCTCTTCGCTTGATAAAGCTGGTAAGGCCCAAAACCAAGTAACTAAGAAGAAGAAGGAGAAGGAGCCAAAGGCGAAAGGGGGCAACGATGCATCGTCTAGCAAAAATACACACATTGCACCATCTAGGCCTAAATCGCCATGTGTCATTTGCAAAGGAGACCACTACCACTGAGATTGTCCCTGCATCCCTCGGATCTTAAGGGACTGGTCTCCTCGTTTGCACAACCTGGTGTCATCAACCTTTGAGGACCATGTTGAGAGTACACCATCAACTAGTGAAAGCGAAGCACCTGGAAAAAAAGGAAAATGTAAATTTTCTTGTAGACTGTGTGAATGCGATCATGCCCTCCACCGTTGTTCCTTCCTGGACGAAGCTAAAAGAGTTTTGGATGACCGTCCGGTTTCACCGTTACGACTTCCCCCTGGATATAAGAAACTCTTGCCAGGTCCATCACTGGTTGAAAATCCGACTGACATGCCATTGTGTACGGTTGAAGCATCTGTCATTGAAGATAAACCCGGCCGAACCCATACCAGATGAAATTCAAAAGGTTGAGGCGGCAGTCAACCTGGTCTTGTCTTCGAAAGGTCCATATTCAGATGACACAATCACCGAAGAGAATGAGAACGACACCGTCCAAATTCTTTTAGTAAACACAGACTTCGATGAACATGAGGGAAGTCTACTCGTTCCTTTACCACAGGAAGGAAGTCTGTCAGAGTCATATCCGGTCGTCTATTCGGTCCCACCTCCAAGCAACCTAGTTGTTTCCTTCGATTGGAACCTACTGGGAAGACCCCGTTTACTGGCTAGTGTACCATTCCGAATCATTGCCCAAATATATAGAATGGTCATGGCGGTACCATCATAGATGAAGGGGCTTCTGTGAGTATCCTTTCCTCAACTGCTTGGAAAGTGCTTGGTTCGCCATCGCTTCTGCCTGAGATGAGAAATCTGACAGGCTTTGACAAAGGAACCAGTCGACCATTAGGGATCCTTCCCAATGTGCTGATAACATTGAGAAAGAAAACCGTTCACATGAACGTAATGGTAGTCCAAGGGCCTTTGGATTATAATCTACTCCTTGGGCGTGACTATATTTATTGCATGGGAGCCATTGTCTCCTCACTCTTTAGAGTAATGTGTTTTCCGCACAAAGGCAGAGTGGTCAAGCTCGTAGACCAGCTGTCGTTTCCCAGCTCACACATAGAAAATAGTAAAATACCATCCCTAAATGGTCTTTTCATGTAAGGAATGTCTCATCAATATCCAGTCCATCCACCTGATGAACGCGAGTGATTCAGGAGGACATGACTGAAACCCAGGGGGCATGCACCCTGGTCTGTTTTGGCAGGAAAACCTTGGGTATAGGGTAGGTTTTCATGGAGGATATATGACTAGTCTGACACACCCGTCCATTTAGGAAAATGGGATTAGACTGGAATAAGATTCCCTCGTCAAAGTTATGTGAGTGGAGGCGACTGCGCCACTCGCGTTTGTCTATTTCGGTAGATGTTGCCAAGGAAGCGTTTTGTCTGCGACGCGGATGGAAAGTTTTCATATGGTAGCCTGGAAAATTTTCGCTATAACTGGGGGCATGCAAACCTTTTGGCATGCAAGCGAAGAGCGACCATTGATTTTCTTATTTTGTAGTTTCTCAACCCTTTAAACTTGTAGGATTGGTCATTCCTAACTTGCATAAAGAAAGGATCTGGGGCAAAGCTTTGTAAGGTGCAAGCTCCATAAAAAATGGCATCTTAGATGAGACATCCTTATTATACGACTGGCACAAACAGTTTCAACATGGGATTCAAGCTCATTAAAAAATAAACATAAGCAATGAGAAAATGTGCCCCAAAGTTTAAGCTCATTAAAAAATGAACCAATTTCCGGTAAATAACCATTGTGAATGCATTAGCATTAGCTTTTGAGCCTTGGTTGTGTTCTCATCATCACCTCCACTCTGTTTAGCCAATCATTCACCTCCATTTGATTGTTTACCCCTTTTGAGGAATAGCTACAAAGAGTGATCTTGTTAGCCATCCTTGTGACACTGTCGTGACTGGAAAATTCCAAACCTTACCTGGAATCAGCTACTACCCGAAGTTATCACTCGTTCCTCAAAAACGAGTCTCCTTGAAGCTCTTTTCAACTGACTCGTAAAATATGAAAATATTGCTGAGCGATTGGCCTCTCCAGCTCATTTAAAGCGACCAGAAGTGCTATCCCTCCTCTAGATTTTAATCTTTTTGGACCTGAGGGATTATTACACAAAAAGATCGAGCGCTTGTCTTGTTCGGCTCGTTAAAATTACCGAAAATTCATCCCTTTTGTATTATTTTATACTTTTTCGGACTTAAGGGATTATATGACGAAAAATGATCATTGGAGTTTCCTTTACGTCCCTTTTAGACTCTCTAAAATTGAAAAGGACCGAGTTATCTTTGTCGTAACTTGTTAAAACTGAATAGCGACAAACTTGTCCATACCGATAAGAACGAGTTTCACTATTGCTAGGCTCGTTAAAATATAGCGACAGGTTTTCCCAAAGGGAAAATTATAGAACAAGCATATGTTATCCTCCTCAAGCTTGACAAAAATAAAGAGGTACTGGTCAGCAATGACTGCGGAAAAATTGGGAAGAAAACTTGAAGAAACTTTATTGGTAGCAAGTCGCTCTTGAACATGACACTTTCACTCTACATCTGAGTCCGGTTGGGTTGTTCCGTTCACTGGTCATATCACCATTGGTCCATCACACCATCCACATTTGGGGTTAACACTACCAATCCATCATGTCAATGTCGCCGGTATGTTCAAGAGAAGTCACTCAAAGAATTCACCTGTGTCTCATCTGCTGCAATACATTCACGCTCCATTCTTTCATGACCGCCACCCTGAACCCTGTATCATCATACCGTTTTCACCTCCAAAATCATTTACTCTGTTCCGTGTCGTAGATGTGGGATTCATTAAGGCCCTCCTACGGCGGGTCACTTCTTGTCGACATCAGCTCATTATCCAAGAAGTCGACTTAGGAACAACCCTTTCAGTACTTTGAAGCTTGCATGCCTCAATGGCAAGTTTCTCACTTCCGGCGATAGGTTTACATCAATGGCCTTCAACCGAAAGATTTTTCGTGGTGTTCGACGCCAAGTCCCTTATTCACACCCCGCGAATTGTACTGTAGTACCTTGAGGGTCATCATCATTATCGGTGATTCCTCTCACGCCTATTAACAGCTTACATCATTGGCTAGTAATCAGGCGATGTCTTTCCATGTTGACTCCAGAACATCTTTCACATGGATCGACTTGTACTCTGAGTGAAGATTGAACGAGTTTGAAGACCCCGAATCTAGTTTCATCCATGGGCTGTAGCGATATATTCAGGAAAATAAAGACATCAAATGTACATTGTTGCTGCACAGATGATCATCCAAATCAAAGGATGATGACTCTATTAGAATCATCAGTCTCCCGCGCAGACGGTTGTCTGTCTTATGTACATGCAAATGAATTTATAAAGCTGAGCATGGGAATGCCCGCCTCAGCTAGATCATGAAAAATATTATGAAGATAATGTATTGTATTGTATCTTATTACAGGTCGCCTTCTAGCTCGAAAAAACTTCGGATCCTCATGATAAAGCATTTCACCGACATCAAAAGATTAACGACCTCATGCTTTAGGGGGCAACTGTTATAGACATTTTTGGGCACTGCAACCCCAATCAAACATGTCCATAAACCAAGGGTTCCTATGTCCCTAAAAGTGTTGTTCCATCCCATAAAAGAACCAGAAGTTCTCCATGAAAAACTACTCAGAACTGGTCAAAACTGGACCATCTCACCTGATCCATGGTCAAAGTGTGATGCATCCCACCTAAATGCACACGGGAGGTACGATGCATACTGAAAAACCCTTCTATGGGGTGCGATGAGAGAGAGTGGACAAATGGCAGAGACAGTTTGCGAGGTGGATGATCATGGAATCTTCCAAAATTTTCTCCTGTGACACTTGCCTCTCTGAATTCGCCCAGGGATGAGTAAGAGATCATAAATCTCCAAGTGGAATCAAGAACTATCAGAGAGAGGACACTAATCAAATCCCAAAAGCTGACTCACCCCCCTGCAATCATCTATATATGGATCCCTCATCCCAGAGATCCAAAGGCTGGAATTTTGTACCTTGTAAGGAAGTGTTGTTGGTTTCTTATTGGAATATCATAGTGTTGGGTTATCTAATCTTTTCATGAAGTGAAAGGAGGGCTTTCATGCTGGAGGATGACGTTGGGTCAGAACAATTGGTTGTAATCCTCTTTGCTATTCTTGATTATTAATAAAGCTATTCAAGTTTTCCTCCACATTCTTGTATGTTTGATGATATATGCATTTTTGTGGTCAATATATATCTGGTCCTATATTGTTTATGATTGTAGATCTCTGTTCTTCGATAATATTATGCTGCTTTGATTCCACAGGTGCTCTTTGAAGCTGGGTAGACGAAGGAGAAGCGGCAAGGATCTGTCAGAAAGGAGAGGAATCAAGCAAGGAACCAAGCGCAAGACTGAGGTTGGTGTCTTTCGTTCCACTCTTATCTACTTTTCATAAAGGAAAATGAAAGTGGTTTTAGTTTGTTTGTTTCTAAGATAGCTACCAGTCTTAGTGGGACTAGCAGATCCGAGTGGACACTAGATTTCCCGATAACACCTAGTGAAATTGTAGGCTTAGTAAGACAAGCCATAGAAGAAGGTTGACGAATGTAAACAATATAGGCAGGGGGATGGGAGCAAGTTTGGGAATCAAAGACACTCGACGTAGAATCTAGGGTAGATAATTCGAGCAGATAGATAAACACAATGAAGAACTAGGGTGATAACGTGCAGGCTATATAGAAAAACTCGACAATGCACAAAATGATTAGACCATTAATTAATAAATACAACAACTTACCACAATCAATTTGAATCTGGATAATGATGATGACTAGGATTTGAACCTTGGGTTGATGATGTAAGAGACTCAAAAAGAGAATTATCATTATGAAAAATTAATGGGAAACGATTGAAAATCCATAAATTGGAAAATCAAATAGTCAGAAAAGTATTATGGGAAAGATTAAAAATAATTCTGAAAATACCCTTATTTAATAATTACAAGACTGATATACAAGAGACTTAACATGTACTACCCTAACCATAATCAGTTGCAGTGGTTCACAACTAAAACAGACTAAGGAAATTGATGTAACTATAATAATGGATTAAATACCACAACAAAGAGAAAAACTAACTAACTAACACTACTAACTTGATCTTAGACTTAATTGATGCCTCCTTTCAGAGAACAAACATTACTAGTAAAGTTTGTTAGCCATAATAGGGCTTAAAGCATGCACCATTCACCCAACATGGAAAAATAACTCCATAAATTTTCGCAAGCTTGACAATTCCTGAATCTTGTATCTCCACAAAAAATAAAGGACCCAACCAATTCATTTGTAGCTTACCCAGATGTTTCAAATATTTGTTTTCATAAACCAAGACCCAATCTCCAACAGAAAAAGACCCGAGAGACCCGAGTTCAAGTCCCAACAATGAAACCATTTGTTGGCACAAAATTTAGTAATGAAGACCCTGGGTTCAAACACAGGGTGCCAAAAAATATTTTTTCCATAGTCTAGCACATCACTGGCACTTTCACTTATCCTAGAAAGAGAGATGTATCACCCAAGG
The DNA here is from genome assembly GCA_031772625.1 of Pinus tabuliformis. NCBI lineage: Eukaryota > Viridiplantae > Streptophyta > Pinopsida > Pinales > Pinaceae > Pinus > Pinus tabuliformis. Next base: position 720,339,833 of record CM062817.1, on the reverse strand, counting down.
TGTGTCAAGACTTAGCAAATAATAAGGGATCATAGAAAAGGAGCGAGGGATGTTTTAGCATTCAAACAATTCATTGCACATATACTACCTTAGACATTACAGTGACACCTTCAATTCATTCAGTAATTAATCATAAACACTTTTTAGCTAGAAACAACAAAATACATCCAAAACCATAATCTCAAATTTTCTTTTAATAGGGAAAACAATTAATCACTCATTCTAACATAAAGATACATTATCATTCCCCATACCACTTCTTTCTATTACCAACCAAATTGTTACAATACATTGCGGCTCTTCACCAAGATGCGAGACCTTGCACAATTATTAGGCCAAAACATAGAGCTTAACACATGAATACAATGGAAATATTGCAATTTGTCCAAAACTTCACACTGGAATCTCAGCGTACACTAAAAATTCTCTCTTTTGTCTTCTTTCCTTTGGCCTTTTATAGATTTCCTCCTTTGATCCTGCTCACTTAACCTGGTCCACTTTGACAAAATCTAAGTGTTTTGGTCCTTATCACCTTTGATCCCTTCAAAATAGAGTGCACCAATTCTCCTTTTGCGGCTTCTATGAGTTCCAAGGTAACTAATTCTAATATATTTTTTTCTGCTTCTTCCATTCTTTTCCTAGGTTTTGGATATTTTTACCACTTATCTCACCACTTCCCGTGATCTTCTCCGTGACTGTTTTTCGACCAAAACTTAACCAAGATTTCCAAAACTATTACAAAAAACAAAGGATGTAACACTTACTCCTATAAGGGTACACTTCCATCTCCAAGTTTCCAAAACTCTTCATGGATTCACACCCACAAGATTGGGTGCAAAGCCCACATGTTGGGTTCTTAGCCCACAAAGCCCTTTTTTGGTTGTCAATTCCTTCACAACCCTTAAGCCTAAGGTTTGGAGTACCTCCCAAGCTACAAATCTCAACAATTGTTAGTTCCTTGCTAATGTAAAGAAGAAGAGTGATGACTATACTAGTGAGAGATGAGCCAAAATAGCTTGCTTCTTTTAAAAAATATTCTAACTTGTGAATGTTTATTCCCGAAAGCATAGGAGGGAAGGGATAACCTTGCTTGATTTCGACATTACAATTTATTTCTTTTGACCAACCCTCAGTGTCCCTAAACTTATCAATAACATTCTCATACAATCTTGTCATAGTAGCCCTCAACTCAAAAGGAACACTTCTCTTCCAATTTATTCAAAATATTTGGCCATGGTACTATGTCAAAATATTTTCTAAAACAAAAAAAACAACATAAGGGATTGGTTTTATTATTGTGAAACTCTTTTGAAATCATCTAGAGTAACAAGGTGGTCCAGTAGAATGATATCTCCTAAATGCAACCTAGCCTTTAGCTCTTTTTCCATGACTTTCTAGCTAGAGGACAATCTCTTTTTCCAACACAATACCATAAAACTTGGCTTAAATGGGGTTAATCATAATGGTCCTCTAATTAGAAGGAATACTTTAATCCCCACTTTAAAAATAGGTACAATGAAGCTTTTTTGTCTAGGGTTTATGTAAGCCTTACTTCACTACTAAATTGACGAGATAGTATATGTGAGGGATGAGATAGACCATCCAAAGTTTGGTGCAAGGTAATTCTACCCAATTATGACAAGATAGTTACAATAAAAATATGGAAAGATAGAAATCTAATCACTAAAACTAATTATTAGAGGTGCTTAACAATTTTTTAGGACAGTGTAAAAGGATGAAATGTAGACAATCAAATAGTCTTCCTGAATATATAACTCTTATTTATTGCATATTGATGTAACTTTAAAAATGGCAATTTCTAAGATTAGTGCGCTCTTTTTTCTTTAAAACATAATTTTGGTATGTAAATGATGAAATTTTTTGAAACAAACTTGTGGGATTGTAGATAACAAATGGATCTTGTCCTCGCTATCAAGGTCTTAAACGCACACACACACACACACAATGTAGGTATTCATCTCTTATAGTGTAGTTTCTTTCCAATTTCAAAATAAGTCAACCAATCAAAAGATATAGCGAAAATAGAAGACTATGTTTTTTATAATTTGATATAAGTCCAAAAAAATTAAATAAAAAATAAAAATATTAATTAATTTTTGAATACACACATGCACATAGATATCTATAAATATGTTCAGTTTCATTAGTAAGGAACAAATAGAGCATATACAAAATCATGGTTGAAAGTCAGGAAGTTGTAAAAAAGTATGTGTTTTCAATTTATGTAGACCAAACCTATAGGTTTTTCAATTCAAACATAAATCCAAAGTGTCCACCTCATCCGCCATGTAATTGAAAAAGGAATTCTTGACAATTTTTTTAAAATTAATAATGCATTTTTTATACTAATGTGCATGTGTTTTTTTTTTGGTTGTGCACACATTTTAAAATGCACATGCAATTTTTTCTTCCATATTCTTCTTTCTATGTTTCTCTCTCTCTCTCTCTATGTCTCCCTCCTTCCCCCCCCCCCCACTCTACTTTCACCTTCATGCTTTTCTCTCTATGTCCTTATTTCTCCCTTCTGTATTGGGCTCTCTCTCTTTTGCCAATCCCCCCCCCCCCAGGCTTTCCCTATCCCCCCACTCCCTTATCTCTCTTTCCCCATTCCTTTCTCTCTCACTCTCCTCATGTTTCCATCCTCTTGTCCCCCTTTCCATATCACTTTCTTTCTCTCTTCTCCCCCTATGTCTCCCTTACTCTATCTCTCTCCCCTTGCCCCATTTTCTCCCCTCTCTCTCTCTCTTCCTACCCCCATCTCTCTCTCTCTGATCCTTCCCCTGTCTCTCCCTCCAGCCCATCTCATGTCTTCATCCTTTTTCTGTCCCCTATAGCATTCTTTCTTTGTGCTTATATGTCTCCCTACTATATCCCTCTTTCTCTCCTTTGCTAATTCCCCCCATCTCTCTCTCTCTCTCTTTCTTCCTTTTCACCCTCTCTCTCTCCATCCCATCCCCCATATTCATCCTTTCCTCTCTCCCTATCCCTTGCTCTCTTTGAGATTATGTCTCCCTACTATATCACTCTCTCTCTATCCTTTGTCGAGCACGCATCTCTCTCCCCCTAACACCCCACTCCCACTCTCACTCTCTCACTCTCCTTGTGTTTCCCTTTTCTCTCCCTATTTCTTTATCCATTTATTTCTCTCCCTCTAAATCTACGACTCCATTTTTCTATTTCTCTCCTTCTCTCTCTCTCTCTATTTATCTCTCTTCCTTCCCTCTTCTCTCTCTCTCTATTTATCTCTCTTCCTTCCCTCTTCTCTCTCTCTCTCTCCCCTTGTGTTTCTCTCCTCTCTCCACATTGCCCCCCCCCCACCCTCTCTCTATCTCTCTCTCTCTCTCTATGTCTCCCTCCTATCTCTCTCTCCCTTTATCCCCCTAAAATACTCCTCTCTTTCCCTAGCCTTGTCCCTCTTGCTATATGTCTTTCCCTTTTCCTATTCTCTCAAATTTCTCTTCCTTCCCCCATCTATCCCCCCCATTATCCCTCTCTATACTCTCTCCCTATATCTCCCTCTTATATATCTCTCCCCTTTTCACTATTGTATCATTTCTCTGTCCTTTTATCTCTATTTCCTCCCTAATCTCTCCCCCCCCTCTCTCTCTCTCTCTCTCACATAAACATACATCTATCGCTATGTCTGCCCCCACCTCTCATCCTTTCCCCCTCTCTCTAACCCCCTCTCTTTTTTCATTTATCTTCTCTGGTCCCTCTCTCTTTTCCCAACTATATGTTCCTCCTACATCCCTCTCTCGTTTCCCCACTATATGTATCCCTCCTACATCCCTCTCTCTCTCCCCCTATCTCCCGCCTCTCTCTAACACACATACTCTCTCTACCCCTCTCTTTTCTGCTTTCCCTATCCTTATATCTCCCTATCATCCCCCCAATCCTGTATTTTCTCTCTCTCCAATTCCCTAATTTCACTTCTCTCAACCTATTTCCCTATCTCCCACTCCCCCTATCTCTAACCCTTCCTCACCCACTCTCCCTTCCTTTATTTCTCTCCCTATATCTTTCTCTCCTTCTCTCCCTATGTATCCCTTTATCCATATCCCTCTTTCCATATTTCTGTATTTCCTCATATTTATTTATCTCTATCTCTCTCTCTCTCCCATCTTATATGTATCCCTCCTACATCCATCTCTCTCTCCCTCAACCTCCCCACTTTCCCCTCTCTCTCTCTCTCTAACCCCTATGTCTTTCCCCCTCTCTCTCTCTCTCTAACCCCTATGTCTTTCCCCCTCTATCTCCCTCTCTCTCTCCCCCTATATGTTTCCCTCCTACATCCCTATATTTATTTCCCACCTTGCCAACTTTCTCTCTCTCTCTCTCTATAACCACACAAAAACCCTCTCTCTCGCCCTCACTCCCTCTCTCACTTTAACACACACACACTCTCCCCATCACCCAATCTCTATCTCCCCTTTTCCTTATCACTTCTCTCTCTCTCTCTCTCTCTCTCTCTCTCTCTCTCTCTCTCCATATATCCCTCATTTCTTTCTCTCTCTCTAACCCCCAATCTCTCTTGCTCTCTCTATTCCTCCCCTACATCTCTCTCATCCTTCTCCCATTAGAGTGGAGAAGGAATGCATGCACGTTCCTTCCCTTCACCATATTCCCTCTTCCTTGTCATCTTTGACTAAGAATTGGAGCATGAATGTGTGCATGTTATTAATGCATGCATCTTCCTTCCTATATAAGGCAAAAGAATAATTTTTAATTTCCATCATTTTGTCTCCAATGTTGTAACAACCTAGGGTTAAAAGTTCATGTAGTAAAGTTAATAAAGGAAAAATAATACCAAGGTCATGGGACACGTATTCCAAGCTGAATGGTGGGAAAAAAATCCTAGCCAGTGTAGTAAAGTTAATAAAGGAAAAATAAGACCAAGGTCATGGGACACGTATTCCAAGTTGAAAGTTGGTAAAAAAATCCTAGCAAAGGCAAAGAGGCATTAATTGGCATTTTATTTAAGAAAATAAAGGAAAATAGGAGAAAAGGGAGATGAAGGGTCACATGTTTGCGGAGGAAATTGAAGGAAAAATAGAGAAATTGAAGAAAATAGAGGTTTCAATAATAAAAAGGATTATGAGGATCAGTTCATAGCTTTTGTTAGTCTAGATTTTGTTAGTTGAGCTTTTTTCAGTTTGGATGTGGAATTGGTTTCAGAGAGAGAGGAGCACCAAGAGGAGAAATCAAGCAAGCAAGCAAAGGAAGGAAAGGAAGGACAAGGAAATCAAAAGACAAGCAAAGAAAGGTTGGATCAAGCAGCTTCAACAAGAATACTTTCAGGTGATAAGTTGCATGTGTGATTTCTTAGCTGGTTATCAATGCATGGTACATGCATGTATGTATTTAGTTCTATTATTGTCATTGGCATGGATTTTTTCGGGTATGACAGTGGCTTCAGCCTTGCCTTGCCATTTCTGGATAGCTATTGTGTGATGGGGTTATTTCAATTGGTTGATCTTTCGATTATCAGATGGTTTTGGAACCAAGTGAGGTGGTCTCAAGAAAATTCCCATAGGTAGGAGGAATCCCTTGACCATTTTTTGTGGGATTGTGGTAAATCCTAAGGATGGAGACAATAAAATTCCTCAAGGTATTGGTGAAGAAATTCTAAGGCATCCAAGCTTGCTTTGGCTCTAGTAATCCCTTGACCGATTTTGGCAAGATTGTGCTAAATCCTAAGGGTGGAGGTGGTTTAATATTTGGCAAGCCTTGGTTGTTTATGTATTGGTTTGCTTATGTGATCAATTAACCATTTTTGGTGGGATCGCGAGAGCATGAGGGTGGAGGTGTTTTAATCTTCGAGAAGCCCTGGTTATTTTTTTCTTGAGTCCCACATTCATGCTTGGAATATGGCATAGGGGTGATTGGATGAAAGAAATATTTGGTTCAGTTCAATCTATGGTTGGGTGGTACGTGGAAGTCCCTAGCTTGGTTGGCTTTTTCATATGCTAATAAGAGTTATTTTCCTCTTGTATTTCATAAGTACTTTTACTTGTTATTATGTGGCTATGATGGCTATTCTATCATGGCTATTATTTTGGTTATATGATGGTTATAAGCATGGTTTCATAATAGGTTCTAGTGATGGATCTTAACATGTTTTGATTAGATAATGAATGGTTAATGAACGCATGAGCTAATAGATGTTATTGTAGCTATCATGAGAGCGAATTAGACCTTCTTCATGATTCAATAGATAAGTATCAAGCCCCTATGTTCATATATGCATTCATGACTTGTAGATTACATGTTATCAATATGTTTGATGAAATGTTTGCCATGTTATAGGAATTCTAGGTCAAATTTTTCCTTCAAATTTGTATATCTAGCATTGTTGTCATGCCATTATTGATTCTGAGAAGTTACAAGAAGTTCTGGGCAATGGTTTGGAGGCTGACCTGGAATCTAGGCTCATATTTCAAGACTACATGCTCCTAACTAGAAAAATTGGGTTGCAACCACATGGATGTAAGCTTGTGCATGTGGTTGGAGGCTCCCAATCACATGGAGGCCTTGTTGTGGGTGTGGTTGAGGGCCTAGGGTAGAGAAGGAGGGAAATAGTTCAAGGGTTTGGCTACTTGGGATGGTTTCTCGGCCTTTAAGTGTCCTGTAGCCCCTGCAAATTGTTGTGAAATGTCAATTTGTCTTCAGTAGTATTCTCCACTTCCTTAATGGGACCTATGCAGTTGGGTCATGTCATAGTAGTCGTCAGATCATATTTACCCTGGTAGGCCAGTGAAAGTGCTTAAATGTGGGAGGGGTGGTTGTAGATTGGTATTAAAGCATGGTTCAATACTTGGACTAGATGGGCAAAATGTGTTTGTCATGCATGCATGTCAATGTCTATATGGTTGTTATGTATGCATTGTCATGGTTATGGTGGTCATGCATGAGGTCATGGTATGCATTTGGTATTATCATGCATGATGTCGGTATATTGATATGATTATGTATATACATGTATTGTGTTAATCTGGACTGATTTTGCAGAAAATATAGCCTCCCCTGAACTTCACTAAGGTATGTTGATTATGTTTACATGTGGTTAGATGACTTGGTATGTTTGCAGGAAGAAGAGGATCAAAGATGACTAGAAAAATGGTGGATTACAATTCATGAGATTCACCTTACAGATTAGATGTGCAGCCAAGAGATGAGTACCCTCCAAACATAACAGACACATTGAGAAATTTAAGGCTGAGATTAGAAGTTGCAATGAAGATAATGACAGGATCATTCAGTCACATGAAAGACTTTCCAGTGTGTTAGCACCTAAATCTGCCCTAGGCTAAAGGAAGGCAAAATTCAGGGTACCCACAAACCACGCTCAGTCTGGTAGCTAGCCCTACCAGAACAGTAGAGGGCTCTCTCCGAGTCACGCTCAGTGAATGGATAATCGAAATGGTCTGAGATGAATTACAGCGAAATATTTATCTTAGGCTAGTAAGTGAATAGGGATACAAGAAACAATTTTTTATGAATGACCAAGCTTCTGGGATGGTATGGGACCAACGATCAGCAAAGAAAAGATAATTTAATACAAAGGTACAGATTACTTCGTGAGGCAAGGCAGGCGGAAACTGTGGCAATTTAGTTTGGAATAAAGCGGAATGGAGAGATTTCTGAGGAGTGTGAAAAGGGCATAGGAACATGAATCCTTTTAAACAAAAGAAAAACACTGAACATGAAATTTTCCCACAGGCAGAGCAATAAAATTGAATTCTACCTAATCTCACTCAGAAAATTTCACTAGAAATGAACATGAATTGAATTATGAAACATAACGAAATACATATGAAAACATAAGAGACACGTTTTCTACACTCACAACCACAAGAATCTCATGAAACAGAGCCGGTGCCTTTCATTAATTCTCTGTCAAAAATATACAGTGAAGAAACAGAGTTTCTTTCCCACAGTCTCCCAGAAGTTACAAGAAAACCAACCCTTTGCAAATAACTTGCATACAATTTATAGAATGTGTAAGGAAGAGATAGAACGCCCAAGGGTTGGGGAGTTACTCGAATAATTGCAAAATGGAGATGGAGAGCTTACCATCAGCTACAGGTGCAGCACTACAAACATGACATTTGGCTTGGGTGACCATTTGCCTTCCTTCACCACTTGGATAGAAGCCAATCTGGAGAAAAAACACTTTAAATGCCGCCTTTGGTGCCAAAAAACCGAAGTGTAGATGAGCGAGCATGCATTTTTTCTTTTCGTTGTTCTCTCTAAGAAACAACACTTTTTTGTGTGTATTTTTTGGTTGTTCCCTATAAGGAACAACATTTTTTTTTGCATGTATTTTTGTTGTTCCCTATAAGGAACAACACTTTTTTATGTGTATTTTTTTTTGTTCCCTATAAGGAACAACTTCTTCTTTTTTGCATGTATTTTTTTGCTATTCCCTATAGGGAACAGCTGTTGTTCCCTATAAGAGACATCACTTTTTTGTGTTTATTTTTTTGTTGTTCCCTATAAGGCACAACACTTTTTTTTGTATATATTTTGTTGTTCCCTATAAGTAACAACACTTTTTTTGTATTTTTTTTGTTGTTCCCTATAGGGAACAACACTTTTTATGTGTTTTTTTTGTTGTTCCCTATAGGGAACAACACTTTTTGTGAGTATTTTTCCTTGTTGTTCCCTACAGGGAACATCACCTTGTGAGTATTTTTTAAAACACCATTCCTTCCTCTTGTGGGATTATTCCTAGCCCATCTCAACCCCATTTTACTGATTCCTTTTCATGGCATAAAGTACACTACTTTTATGAGGATAAGAACTATGGAGTCTATTGAGGCAGGTGAAAACCCTTAACATTATGATCTTTAACAAGACAACTTCTGGATGAGAGATTCTTTTTAAGAAAAGGGACACAATTATTTATATACTACTTTACTGCATTGTTTTATGTTGCACATGATACTGGTTGATCATCTTAATACCATGTTGGTTCCACCCTTCCTGGTTATACTCTTCTTTGTCTGTAATAAATGAGATTATGGGTATATTTTTTTCTATTGACATCTTCAACTTCTTCTACCATCCCTGCTCTTAAACAGTACTAAGCCTCCCTTTATTTATCATAAAAATGTGTAATAATAGTAAAATTTTGTTTGCAGATAGAGGATAGGGGGTTTCATTACGAGCCAGCCTACCATGTTCATAAGGCTGTAATGAAGTGACATTCCCATTATGGCCACCACACTAGGGTTATGATCCATTGGATAGCCAAAATATCCTTGGAACAAGAGGTCTCATCACGAGCCGGCCTGATCACTTTTGCTACATCTCGTGAATGGCAGTGTGGTTATCTAGTTACCATGCCAGCACACTGATCTCTTCTGTAGAACAACACTGGAACTCTCCATTTATAAATTGAGGATCCTGGCTCATACGGGTTAAAAAGCAACCCTGTCGAGGCTATGGACGCCTGCTGGCAGCAGAGGCTTTGCTTATGGTATTGAAGTTATATCTTATCGTCAATTGTTACTATAATACCCTTTTCTTATTTCTCTCTTTTTTTCAGAGAAGCTATTTCCTTAATTTTTTGTTATTTTGAACCTTAACACATGAGAAATTGTTTTTCGATCAATCGCATCATTTTCAGCTAAAATACCATCAGCAAAGCATCATTTTGGCATATTGATGTCCTTTTCTTTTTCGCATAATTTATCATCAATCCAAAGCGTCATATCTCTTATTCATAACTATCTTTACACACTCTGCTCTCATTATAACCATACAACTTGTTGTCCTATCATTGATATGTGTACTCTGCTTCATTTACTACCGTACTATTCATTCCCTTGCCTTGCCAGTAGAACAACACTTTTCCTATGATTTATGGTCATGAACGCCCCTTTCCAATTGGAAGGAGAAGGTTATTCAAAAAAAATATGATTGCCATTTTTGCATGCATCTTATCTGTTGCTATTCAAAACTAACACTGTGAAATGCATGCAGAATAGTGAATTGTTTACAGGAGAACAACAAGTATGGGGGAGAATTCTATTCGTAGGAAGGCCACACTATTGCACCTAACAGCAGAGGCTCGAGCAACTCGCGAATGCGCACAATTGTTCAGACATGATGTGCCTTCATGGCTTCCACCTTTTGCATCACTTTCAGTATCTGCTCCGCCTACATCAGCTTCAACAAATACGAGTCCATACATGTCATTCCACATTTTTTTCGGATGTAAAACTTGAGGTAAACTAGCATAATTTTCTAATTTATTGAAAATTTAAGAGAACTTCATGAAAATCCATTGAGCATTATTTATCATCATTCATTCCACATCTTTCCCACTTCCCATTTTTCAAAGACATAGATTCTTTCAGTTTGGGGGAGTGTTACTTTCATTCATTTCTTTCTTATGACCATGTCATTAATATTCTGTATCATCCATTGATCTTCTTATTCATTCTCAACACCCGTTTATTCCATGTTGTTTTACACCAAGCATAGATTTCAATAGATTGTGGCAACCACCTCTATTTGTTTTCTAGCATTGCATGAGGGCATGCTAATTCTTCAGTTTGGGGGAGGAATTGCTACGCATGATGGATGTTTTCTACTTTCTTTCTCATTTAAGGCATACAATTTCATTTTTATACAGTGCAGAAATTGATTTCCATATATTTTTAAAACTATGAACTCAATTCTTGTGATTTCTGGAAAACACAGACGTATCATTAAAATACACAAACCTAGATAATTTCAAGTTAAATTAGTTCATAAAATTTTGGAAATCATGCACTATCACCTACAGCCATTTTGTTTATATCTCATGATCCATGCATCAAAACGATCTGATTTTTGGATCATAGAAGCATTAATATATTATAAATCTACTTGCAAAATTTTAGCAAAATCTGGTTTGTAGTTTTTGAGAAAATGGTTAATGAAGTTTGTTGTTACTTATATCATATTTTGTTGCAACTTCATATACACATAAGTTGAACGTCAATGTAAAAATTGTTACGCCTTCATCAAGATTGCTAAAATTGAATATTCATTATTTGAGGAAGAGTTCATTTGTTCAATCCATTTCACGAGTTGAGATGAACATTTTTTGTATTATCGCTTGGTTAATAAAGAGGCTTTGGGTTGCATGAAGACATGCAATATATTCAGTTTGGGGGTATGTTGGGTCGCTAGTTTGTCACTATTATTATCACTCTTTAACGGCTATTTTATCCATTTATACCATTGTTTATCACGTTATTTACCATACTTTATCATATAATTCCATTTTATAATTATTTATGTTCTTATGGATAAATATTATTTCTTCTCCATTATTTTTAATAAATTGATGATTATTATGCATGATTTTAACAATGATGATTTATTAATAAATTGGTTGTAACATCGCTCACCATTTTAGCCTCCAAGATATTTTCCAGATTGAAGATTTGACCTCTAGCTCATCATTAAATATTCCAACTCAGAAATTCGCTGGAATAAGAAGTGACAATTTTGCATTGGATGTTTTGGGCAATTGGAAAATAATCTGGAAAATCAAAAATATGGGTTTTGTCCAGAATGGACCAAATTAGTTTTGTACTAAGTAGTTTGCCCAAATTCAGTCCTTATTAAGAGAAACGGAAGGTTCTCTGAAGACGTTTTTCTTAGATTCGCTCTTGCAGCTGGTTTCCAAATTATCTCAGCTGTAACACCAAATTTAACCTATTCCTATTGAATGTTGATGGAAAAATATTTCAAATATGATCTTGTTGATCAATTTGTTGTGAACAATCCCATTTTGTAATGGGAATCATATTGTAATCATCTCTGTTGTAACTGCTCTCTGCTCTCTGTGTATTTAAATGAAAACAGAGATCAAAGTTGGGGGGGGAGAATTAGGGGATTATTAGATTAGAGATAGATAGGATAGGATAGGAGGAGATAGAGAGAGTATTATTATTCCGAATTGTAATTTTATTTGTAGATTCTCGCTGCAGAGAAGACACAAATTACTATAATGCTGCCTAATTTGATGATTAATATATAAGTAGAGTTTTTGTTCCTTCGCATTTCCTAAAGTAATCCAGCAGTATTCACTGGCAGTTAAGGGTCCGACCCCTGGTGGATTCACTTTCTATTCTTGTATCATGCATTTCTTATTTCTGCAGTGTGATGGTTTGATTTAATTCTTACTTTCTGCAATTGTATCACTTTGTTGTTTCTTATTTTCCAATCTTAACAGAATCGTTTTGCTTTTTATAATTTGTAGTAGTGTTGTTGATTCAGTTTACTGTTATTTCATATTCAGTTATTTAATTACATATTCTGTTTGAGATCATCAACTGTAAAGAGTATTGACTATCGTTGTCAAAGCTCTCAGATTGGGATCGTTTGCTGCTTGTATTGGTTATTGAGGATTGTGTTTGATTTAGATTAAATCAGTTAAAAGAGGAATGACTTATCACTACTATATCCTCGACTGATGATTGTTGTTACTTTAATGAATGTATGATTTTATTTCATTAGAGGATTAAGTTTTCTTTAATTGCAATTGGGATTTATTAAAAACATCTATTTGCTCTTGTATTTGAAATATCTATACTACAATTTAGGAAGCATTACTCTTTGGGTTTATAGCATGCACATATTGTGTACACTCTTGAAATAAGAGGACTTACCCAGGTTGATAATTAATGTGGGATAAATAGGAGTTTTAAAAGACACCTTTTAGCACCCAACACGGAGCAGGTAAAGGCCACCAAAGTAGCAACAACAGCGCAGACAACAAGGGCCACAACAATGCAGAAAGATGAGGGCCAGGAATTGTCTACAGGACAGGAGGTAGAGGGCATGGACCTTGCAAAAGAAGGCGTGGACCCGGGCACAATTTCCACCCAACTCAAAAGGCCACGCATCAGAGAGAGATCGGGTCCATGGAAGAAAGTCAAGGCCTCCAAATTGGCCATCGACCCGATCACGTTAACGGAAGGTGACCTCTATGATATCGACGACACGGTTCGCGAGGTCACCAAGGAAGCACTCCAAGAATTCATGTCGGAGTAGTGGACTGTGTTGGAAGCCCTAAGGGTGCAGCTGTAGGAACTACAGTTGCGACCCCCATAGGAAGGAACTGTAGCCACCTACTATGCAGCAGGCACATAATCAGCAGAGCAGATGCTACGTGCAAGGATGGCCAATGCCATAGTGCTACCAGAAGGGGCGCTAGCAGCAGAGAATGAGATCAACAGAGCCGCAGTTGGCAGAATCAAGGGACTTGGCCTTAATTCGGCTGCCCTTCTGCGAGACACACTATACCAACTACAGGATGAAATAACAGTAGAGCTCCACACTAGGGAGGGCTGTGAGATTCAAGTGATGAGTGAGCAAAAGATCCACATCGAACAGCTCAGCCTGTAGCGTGACGAATTGGTGTCACAAAACTAGCAGTTAGTATAGACAGTAGATGAAGCGTGCTGGTGTGTCCCAGAGTTGTCCATCACTATGGACCTGCTAATAGAAGTGCGGATCCACTATTTGGCAAGTGAAGTCCGAAATGCGCACAAGGAAACAATGCGAGTGCAGCTGGAGTTAAATCTCTAGATTGTCGACCTGCGGCTGAAGGCGCAACCTTCCACTTCTCCAGAAGTTAGAGAGCAGTGCGTTAGCGCTATCCAAATAGGGTCGGAAGAAATTGGACGGGTCGTGTAGGAATGTACCAGTATGTTGGACCAAGCCTTTGGAGTCCTCACATCCTTGCAGGATGACCCCAACATACAGCGCCTAGAAATAGAGGTGCATGAGCTTCGGGAGCAGTACGATAATGTAAAAGGAACTGCGCAGACAGTCATCCTCACTCAATGGTTAGCAAAGATGCAGCAAGCAAGGGCACTGAAAAAGCAAGTGGATGCCGCAAGACAGAAAGAGGCACTTCTCAAATCGCGCGTCCAGCCATTGATTGACGAGGCCTTCACTATTACAGTAGATATTGAAGGCAAGCTCGCATAGATGTAGGGGCTCTACACGCTAAGGCAGGGATTTGATCCTCACAAAGAAGCATCGGAAGAGTGCATGCAGCAAGTCCAGAAAACTGTAAAATAGTGCATTGCGGACCTCTGAGCAATGCGGGACCAGTTGGAGGGACTCCGCGCTAAGATCACCACACCAATTAAGCGACTCAGGGACGAGTCACAATGATTTTTTTGGGGGATTGTTGGGCATGGAACCCCCCCACAGCATGTTTTGGGGCTCAAAGCCCAAGTTTTGATCAAATGTATTGTAAAACTTCGCGAATTGCGGGCGCGAAGCGCGAAGTATAAGTCGAGTCATAGGGTTGTCCGCCGTAAGTTTTATAATGTGTTGTAATGTCATGTCGGCCTACCCATGGTCTGTGGACCATGGGATTGTATAAATAGAGCAAGGCTCTAAGTTGTAAAGATAACGAAGAGGAGAGATAGATGAATATGAATGGTTCGAGCATAGAGTAAGAGTCCAAGTGTATTGGGTCGTAGTAGTAAGAATAAGTTATGCAGCTGAGTGCACAAAGGCCTAGTAGAGTCTGCAACTAAGTGCTCAGACCCCTGCAACTGAGTGCACAGGGCGGTGTCAAGTCTGTGACCTTGAATGAATAATAATAAAGAGAAGTTGATTCCAAATTCTGTGCATCTACTTGTGTATTGCATTCTATACATTTATACTATTTTGTTTATCGTGCGCACTTATATGATTGCTAGATATACTATTAATTATCACTAGTCTTACATAGATAAGTTAAGTAATCGGGTAATAACAGGTTAAATAGTAAGGAACTTGGGTATAATACGAATCGTACCCCGAGTAGGGTTGCGCAAAGGCAACATCACAAGTTGCGAGGGACTAATAGATGCGCATAGCGACGTGCGCGTAGGGTCAAACTGTGGACCACCATAAGCTCATCAGACATCCCCACGGTGCAAAAACCTGGTTCTAGCACCTTCCCATACTACTTTAGGTGAGACCCGAGTCCGCGCTCCATGGATTGTTGCCGAAAGGGCCAGTAGTACAGGGATTTGTTTAGCTAAATCACCTCTGAACCTGGGTCAGGCCCATACAAGCCAACACACCCTTTAAGGATTTTTATGGATATGAAGCCTCAACATTTGTGGATTAGGTATTTGAAGATAGTCAAGCTCCTTGGATAAGAATTGGGTTTAGGAGAACCAAGACATACTACAGGTCCTCAAAGAAAATTTGCAGATTGCCGAGAACCAACAAAAAATCTATGCAAACAAGCATCAGATATAACATAGCTTTTAGGTTTTGGATCAAGTGTATCTTTGTTTGTAGCCATAGAGGTAGTCATTTATCAAAAAGAAAGGGGAAAAGAAGCTTATACCTAAATTTTATGGGCGCTGGATTATGAGCCATGTAAGGGAGCTCGCTTATGAACTAGAGCTACTAGAGGGATGTAATATTCACAATGTTTTCCTTGTCTCTTACCTCAAAATGGCTCAGGGCCATCATGTACTCGCTTCTACAGAGCTTCCATCGTGGACGATGAAGGGGAGCTAATTCTTCCTTTGCAAGAAATTCAGGAGGTGAGGGAGTGACTTTTGAGGAACAAGACTATTAAGGAGTACCTAGTGAAATGGAAAGATCTACTAGTTGAAGATGCCTCATGGGAAGGGGAACATGTGCTCCAATAGTTCGGGCTAAAGTTGCTTGAGGGAAAGTCCACTTAAGAGTCATAAGGAAGGGGGGCCACTAGCCTAATAAGGCTCCTGTAGGACAGGGTGGAAAAAATTAATCAAGGGAGTATGGTTCACTTAGGAGAAAACAATACAAAGGTTAAAGTGGTGAAAAGGGGAAAAGAGTCATAAGCTAATGAAAAGTCACTTCAAAAATATAAGGTGAGAAAACCCACTAAAGTGACCTTATTAAAATAAAAGGTTAAAATGATGGAAAAAATGGTAAATGAGTTATAAAAAAAAGAAAATGAGGAGTCTCTCTTTATTCTAGCATTTTGCCATTTAAGAAAAAGGAAATTTCAAGAAATCTTGAAGAAGAGACTAGGGTTTTTTGAAACCCTACTGTTGGTTTTTATTTTTGGTGTTGAAACTATACACCTTAGCTAATTTTGAGAGAAAGATCACTCAGATTTGAAGAAGATAAGGAGGTAACAGTTTTATCAGTTGATTTTGTCTTCTAATATTGGGCTTTCTATATATTTGTTGGAGGTTGAGCTTATTGGAGGTAGAGATCCAAATCAAAGTCACATTCTTGAGGACCAAACATTCCCATAAATCCAAGGTCGAGATTTTTATGGAAGAGGGCTAGGTTCAACACTTTTGTAAGGGTCGAGTCCTACCATTCTGAAGGGGCCATGACCTACACCTTAAAGGGTTGAATCCTACAACCAATAAAGAGGTCGATTATCTCTGCTAAGGGGGGTGAGTTTGCTACTGTATAAAGAGGGGTGATTTCAATATTTGGAGGCATTGAGTTCCCTAACTGAAGTGGTCATAGGGATTCATCATTGTTGGGTTGAGCTTTATTGCTGAGAGGGGTCGAGTTACCTCTCTTCCTAGATGCATGCACCCCTTTTTGTTAGCTGAGAACATAGTACCTTAAAGGGGCCAAGTTCTTAATTTATTTATGGGACGTGGTATCTCTATTCAAATTGTCTGTTACTCCTATTTTTTGGTTGAGTATTTCCCATAGCTCCATCTCACATTCAGTCGATTGAAGGTGAGTTTCTCTACTACATTGGTTGGTATGAGTTAGTGAAGTATTTTCTAAATATATATATCAGATTTGAAGTTCATTGCTACAATTGTCTTAACAAAAAACCTTTGTTATATCTTTTAGAAATTCCTCTATTTTTTAATTGCTATTTTTTTTAATTAATCTACAGATATAATCACTTAAAAATATCATATTACAAGTCATCTACAATAATACTTATAATACATTAAAAACATCAAAATTCATCCTATCATTAATAAAAATTTGAACATACTTGGAGAGGATAATAACAATTCCACTCACATAATTGTAACCTAGACAATCCCAATTGGCCATTAATTTTAAACTGCTTTAAAATTTATTTTCACTTTCATTCTTTATTATTTTTACGCGTGTTGTTCCTTTTGATTTAATGTCCAGACAATCCCAATTGGCCATTAATTTTAAACTGCTTTAAAATTTATTTTCACTTTCATTCTTTATTATTTTTACGCGTGTTGTTCCTTTTGATTTAATGTCCAGAGTCTCGTCGAATGGAGAGTTATTCATAAGGAAACCTGATCATCACCATCTGTCACAGTAATCATCGGGGTAATTATTACGAGTATCACAGGGATACCTGTGAAGGCGATTCCTATTTCCGTCACAATTTTTTAATTAATGCCCTCTGACAAGGGGGCGCGATAGGGAAATATAACGCGAGACTGTTTTTTTCCTCCTCCAGTTTTTTTCTCGCGTTATATTTCCCTACCACTTCCCATATCAGGGGGCATTAATTAAAAAACTGTGGCGGAAATAGGAATCGCCGTCCTTATGGTATGTGGATGCACTCATCCCAAACAGTGCCCTGCAAAGGATGGGTTTCTCTCCTCACTTCCCACACTGCGCTGTTACACTTGAATCCTGAACCCAGTCCTATCTGCCAAATTCGATCCCCCACCTTAAATCGTCGCTGCTTCCATGTAAGCCACTTCATACCAGATCCCACTCACAGAAGTGTTCCCGAAGCGATGCAGCGCCATGCGAGAAGGCTCCAGTTCGTAGTCAGTTAGTTGCAGGCTCTTCCCGATAGCGTTGATCACGCCTCGACCCCCGGGATGGACGCAGAAATGCTGGAAGGCGAGCATGAAATTAGGAATATAAGGCTTCAAATTCATCTTCAAGGCCTTGATGCATATCGTGTTGTAGGCGTAGTAGAGCTGCTCCGTTATGGGGAGCACTTTGGGGCCCAACGTGGCCATGTTCTTCTTCACAGCGTCTCCCGCCACGTCCGTGAGGAACGGATCGAGGGAAACGCCAGAGAGCCCCTCGTCGTCTTCCTTTACCATCACGCAGTCGTAGGCCTCATCCACGGCGGCCACGTTCGTCCTGACCGCGTGAAGGAGCCTCATCTTTGCCCGGCCTGCGTCGTTGCCTTTGTTCGACAGAAGCAACGCGTAGCCAGCGACTCTGAAGAGACAGTTGGTGACCGTCATGGACTTATTGTTGCCCCGATAGTGGGCGTTGGCCGTTATGTTCTCGCTGCCGATTACCAGAGCATAGGAGCCACGATAGACCTTGAAAAGGTCCTTGGCCATGTCCACCGCTATAAGGCTGGCGCTGCAACCCATGCCGGAGAGATTGAAAGTCTTCACCTTCTCTTTCATCTTGTAGCGGTTCACGATCCACGCTGTCAGCGACGGCGCCGGCCCGAAAGTGGAGACGTTGACGATGAGAATGTCAATCTCCCAAGGCTCCACGCACGTCTTCCTGAACAACAGCTCGTCCAGAACGGCCACGAAGCACTCCTCCATTTCCACACGCGCTTCCTCCAACGTCGCCACATTTTTATCGTTGAAATAGCAGCGGGGAAGGCCAGTTTCTTCCCCCAGCCCGGAGCGCCGATGTATTCTCCACTGAAATTTTGCTCTCTCACCACCGAAAAACTTATCCTCATTCCTCGCCGCAAGATATACGCTCAGTTCTGTGTTAACCCTTCGCTCCTCCGGCGGATTGTAACAGGCGAAGTCCACGAGATAACACTGGTGGCAGGAATATCGTGGGGGAATGATATAAAACAGCACTACAACGACCACAGAGCATAACACAAGGATCTCTGTCGCCCTTATTTCTTTCAGATAACGAAATTCCAGCTCAAGCCATTCCGGCTCAGCCGCCGCCGCAGCATTCACGCACGCGAACAACCAGACTCCCACCACCAAATCAATTTCTATAGACACTAGTCCAGCCATGACAGATTTGAACTGTTTAGCAGACTATCAGTCTCAGCCTGCTTGACGAGGGCGCAAGGTGACACTTCTGAAGATGTTTTTTCTGTTTTGTTTCTTCTGAAGAGTTATGAACTAAAGCCGCTAACCTGAACAAGAGATATGAACTAAAGCCGCTTCCATAATCAATTAAAGCCGTCAATCTGAATTAAAGCCGTCAATATGAAACAATCTGAAATAGAAATATCAACTACTACTCACAAATGGTAATCAATCAAAGCCGTTAATGTGAAATAGAGATATAAACTAGTTTTCTTACCAACAGAAAAATAAAATATAAACTATTTATTTTACTAGCAATTGTCCCAAAAGGTACAAAGAGAGGCCGATAGGATTAGTGAAAGGAAGAAAGTTTTATAGATAGTCAAGTATATATAAAGTTCAGTAGTGACGAAGGCAATAACCACGTTGACCATCCTGTACCAGTACACCTAATATTAGAAGAACAAAACCAAAACCAAACCATTCATATCAATATAGTAAGTGTAGAACGCGTTCATACTTAAAGCTCAATAGGTTCAATAGATTATATTCTTTGAAGTCGAAACCCTTGGAAGGAAGTAGGGTAAATATGATAAGAAAGAGTAGGTGAGATATAAGAGCAGAAGACTGTTCTATGATTTAGCAATGGGCAATGACAATTTTTATCACTACTAATAAAAAAACAATAAACAGACGCGACTGGTACATGAGAATATTAGAGTACAATTTTAATCTTGGTAAGATATAAATTACTTGCAATTATAAGAAAGAGTACATTCTTGGATATGATAGAACAGGAAAGAAAAAACAGACGAAGAATGGTACATTGGTAGCAAGACAAAAATCCCTCACAAGGAGAAGAAAAAGTACATTATGTAATGTGCATAACTTCTATGTATATACGCTTGCAGGGTTCCTAACGGATGAAGGTCTCTCAGTTTAATAGACAAATCCTTATGGGCAGTCATTCAATGATATGAAATTAAAAGTAGTCTGCAGTGAGTATAAATCCTGGAAAAAATATCAAACCTTGTTATCCAGTTCTATTTAATGTACTTAATCCTCATGCCACTCACTGGTGTGGTTTACTATTCATATGAATGTCATATGGCAAACAGTTGGTTTACTATTCATATGAATGTCATATGACAAACAGTGAGGTGACATGATGCTGATGAATGATAAGGGCAGATAATTACATAAATATGAAACCTAGTTATCCATTTCCATTCAATGTACTTAATCCTCTTGTGCTACCCGCTGGTGTGTCGTTTGATGGTTTACTATGCACATGAATGTCATATGGCAGGTTCAACAATCTCAAGTAAAGTTTATACAGAATTAGTTTGAGAGTCGATTGAATATGGATTTAGTTCATACCGAAATAGATTCATCTAGGTTTAAAGTTAAAGCACAGTTCAACCAACTAATTGAAGATGTGCATCCTTTTATTACCATGTTTAACATATATATCAAACTAATATTCAATGTATTTAAACCTATTAAAATATGGATCCTTGCATTATCATGCTTCTGTGATTAAAATACATCCCTTACATGCAACGGGAAAACCACAATTCCAACATCCATAACCAGAAAAAAAATTGAAGACACCCACTTCTATGTATATACGCTTGCAGGATTCCTAACGGATCAAGGTCTCTCAGTTTAATAGACAAATCCTTATGTGCAGTCATTCAATGATATGTAAATAAAAGTAGTGTGCAGTGAGTATAAATCCTTGAAAAAATATCAAACCTTGTTATCCTTGTTATCCAATCTTCTTTCTCTTAAAAAGATTATGATGCCTCTGTGGAGTTTTTCTAGGAGTTTGACACAAGGTACACCATAGTTATTATGATTAAGTTGGATGCAAAGTTGAGTAGAGTTGATATGTAAATATAGGAAATAAATATATAGTATATGGCAATGCCCACCACACTCATCATCAGTGATTCAGTGCAGACAATGCCATGATTTTGAAACAGGGAAGGTAGAATAATTTGATACATTCTTTTGGATTCATAAGATTTCTTGTAAACCTTCTATGTGCCATTTCAGAATCATCGTTCAATGGTACCAGAGAAAGAGCATACTTCTCATTCATAACTATATTTCAGTAGCATCCAAGAATAGCATAATATGCAATTTTAAATATAGCTGCTAATCTTGCAGCCTGCTATAATTTTATTTATATCTGTTATAATTTTATTTATATCTGTTGCAATGTTTGTTTTTCTTGCTATGTCATCTCATTTTGAACTAAAGGAACAGGTGCTTAGGACATTTTCAGGCTATACAACTCACAGGAGGCTTACAATTAAGGCCCGAGTCATAAGAGATGGAAATCTAAGCACTTCATCAAGTTGGAGGCAACCACATGTTTGAGAGATCCAGAGTCTGCAATGAATTCACATGATCGAGCAAAAGTATGCTAAATTTAAATGTAAGTACTTGTTTGTTGTCAGAATAAATTTTCTCACTGCAAGAGGGGCAGTTGACAGCAAAAATTGTCAATTTTGATACAGATTGGATTGCCATGCAGTACCATATTCTTCTACAGTTCGTTACAGTAAGGTTGGAAAATTGTAAAAGGAAGGTGACTTAGCAAAGGCTTTGATGATGTCAACATCATAAGAAGGCCAACATTTCGCTTTGATGTCTTGGAATAGCCAATCATCAAACATGACCTGTAACAAATTTCGAGTCGAGTTGTTTGATCTGCGTTCATTAGATGCCAGATAGTGGCAGGGCCATTGAATTATGAATATTTTGCCCATATGCACCAAACATAATTTACAAGCTGATATAAGAAAAGAATGCACAAGTAATTAAGTGAGTATTAAGTTTGTCCCAATTGTGTCCTGGAAAAACAGGAAAGTATGCCTCTGAACAAATTTCAAAAAAATTTAAGCAGCTAGTACAGACCTCCCAAGCCATGGTGAGAACATATCGGTGCCTAATCAGCTCCACACATTACTTATTGCACAAGTGAAAACATACCCTCACCGATATCGCCAACCATTTTGAAATTGAAAACATCAATATTTGGAAATACAGAAGCCCTTACTTTGAACTCCCAAGAGGTTCTTTTAGAAAATTGTAAATAGCGGTGGATAAGAGAAATTTGCAAAGGACAAATGAATCTGGAAAATACAAATTTGTAACTCATTGGGATACCTGGTTAACTATGTGGACGAGCCGAAGACATTTAGAACCATGTGTGTCATTATTTCATACAATATCTTTCAACTTCGATAAGAAAACCAAAATATGGCTTCTTATCATTTGTAATCTTGACATTATTGGACATGGTAAATTGATATTGGAATTGGATTTTTGTCCATATCTGCAAATTTCTAAGCAATTGAGAGTTTTAGAATACAGATTAATAGCAGTGTGCAACCCATTGTGAGTGTCTGGAGCATCTTCCAAAGCTGAACATGCAAATGATATAAAAGTCAAGTATGTGAATGTGATGAAAGGCTAAAATGCTGTCATGTTTTTGTTGTTTAATGTAGAAGGAATCTTGCCATTTGGGCTCTAGAGCCCAACCTGCTCTCTCTTATTGCAAAACACAGAGCATTTAACCAACGAAAAACACAGAGCAGTGGACCATGTACTCGATTATTCTTTGTTCATACCACAGAGAACTGTTCTATCAAGTACGTGAACCCCTGTTGTGGGGTATACTGCTTTCAATTGGAAAACAACTCATCTCAACTACCTGCTTAACCATTCAGAGAACAGAAAATGCACCGTGTTGTGGATGCCTTAAATTTAGTAGACCTTGGCCATACTATCTTATGAAGTATGGCTGTGCTGGCTATCAGATTATTTTAGGATTGTGATTTTGGACACCAAGGTTTAGATTATTTCTTTATTATGGTGGCTGTAATGAATGATTTTATATTCCATTCATTCTTACTGCATTTGGATAAATGCCCTTATTACTTTTTCAATAGGTTGTTGTAAACATCGACCTATCTAAAGTGAGAAACGTTTTTCTTTATAAAAAATGTTGTTGGTTGATTCATAAAACCCAAAACAAAGAGCAGTGGACCACGTAATTGAATACTTTTTGTTCATACAACAGAGAACAGTTCTATTAAGATATAACTAAACATGCCAGATATAACTAAACATATATACAATGAAAGTATTCGTTGGCTTCTAAACATATGTACAATGAAAGCATTCTATTATGTAGAGATGTAATTGAGAATGAGCCGCTAATCATATATGCATGATGGGCCATGGCATCGGCAACACCAGTTAGTGTTTATTGTGGTGCCATATTGTGCGAGTTGTTCCTGCAATTGATGGCGCATCTGCCTATGTGCATCCCTTTCATGGATGTGAATTGTTATCTTAAGTATGTTCCTTATTTTCTTTAACAATTCAATGGCTGGGCGCAAACGGTAAAGTGGCATTGATTGTTGTGGCAGGATCCTTGTCTGCATATCTTGTAATGTAAGTTCTTGTTGCTGAATTTCTTCGCAACACTCGTACAACCTTCGTAGGTAGCATGTATTCATACCTGTTGCCATCCAAAAAGGAAACACTGTAAGTGACAATGAATATGTTTGACGATTTTGTTTGAATATTCGAAATAAATTAAACGATTCCAAATGAGTATAAAACCATATGAAATTAAATGTAAAAGCAAGAAATCTATGTGAAACTTCGTTATGTAGTGAGTGGTGTTTACCATGTGGGTAATTCTGGAAGACAGGTTGTATGATTGGCTAAAGTGTATTATCCTGGATAGATTTTGATGCAAGGAATGATTCCTCTTGCTGTCTACGCTTAAGATATGGATTCTTGTGCATTTGTGCAATGCGGGAGAATGGGAATGCTGGATTGATGTGTATGTCTGCTAGTGACCGCACCCTTGAAATTGCAGTGAATGTTAGCCCTTGGCGTTCTCTAGTGCCGATGTCCACTGTTGCTTTGTCTAATGTCATTCCTTGTGACTTGTGTATCGTTAAAGCCCATGCCATTTGAAGTGGTATCTGACGGCGTGCACCCCTTGTGATGGGAGGAATGGGTACATATGTTGGGTGTGAAATGTCCCACGGTGTTTCTCTGTATTGTCAAAAGTCAACAACCACAAAGGATGGTAATGCTGGGGGTTTTGAGTCAATTGAATAAAATATTGAGATGACCTTCCCAAGCGCGCCATTGACAAGGCCTGCATGTACCCATAAGTTGCTGGTGAGCATAATTTTTTGTTCACTGCATAAGAGCACCTTTGCAGGTAGGTGCTCATCTTCTGTTGTAGTAGGAGTTTTCTGCCTTTATTGTTCCGCAGAGCAAAGTGCTACTAGGATGTTCAATTGTTTGAGCATTTTTTTATTATGCAAGACAACTGCGTTGTTTGTTGCGAATAGGTGCATGGACTCGTCGAATGTGCATTTCTCTTCATGTGTAAGAGATGAACTTGTTCTTGACATTAGATGTTGCCAATCTTCAAGTGTAGATATTCCATTCCTAAGATTTGCAAGTATTTGCCGGAAAGCAACCTGGGACGAGCTAGCTCCTTGTTGACGGAAAACGGTTGAAAGTGTTATGAATATGTCGAAGCTGCGCCAAAGTGCAGTGCCACGCGATGTCCCAGCATATAAAGGAATGTCTTTTACAGGTGGTAGTTGGCCTAAATCTCCGACAAGGATAATTGAGCGATTACCAAATGGTGTATTCCGATGAAGAGGGAATGCCTCTCTTAGACGATCGTCAATGCGAGAAAGCATTTTTGGACCGATGAAGCTCATTTCGTCAATGAGGATGTATTCTACATGACGGAGTTGCTCTTGTAGGTGTAGGAGCGGCTGGCCTTCGAGAGGATGCATTGTCTGGATAGGGATATGAAGGGCAGAGTGAATTGTGAGGGCATTTATGTTGAAAGCTGCAACGCCGGTTGGTGCAAGTAACAATAAAGGGTTTTTGTTGGCTGGCGAGTTTTCCACAAATGCTTGGTGCAGGCATTTAATCAAATGGGATTTTCCTGTGCCAGTTGTTCCTTGTACGATGATCTTCCGTGGGGATTTTGGTGAAGGGGTTTTGAAGTGTGTAAAAACAGCGGTGAAAGCTATGCTTTGGCTAGGGGATAATGTATGATCATGGGGAAGGTTGGAAAATGAATGATGTTGGTTTTGAATGGGTGAGCGGTTGAATTCAATGAAATTGATAGTAGTTTCTTGCAAGGGGGGAGGGACAGTATTTTGTGACCAATTGTGGTTGACATCAAAGTCGCGGTAGCCAATCATGTCGAGGTCATCAATTGCAATATTGTAATCTGGGTGTAGTTGAGAGAGGATTTGCCATTCATTCATCTGCATGGAATCAGGGGGGGTGTGTGGGGTAGGTTGATCTTTAGTAGGTGGGCTTTGTGGGTTTTCGGGTTCGCGATGGACATGCCATGGTGTATATGCACCTTTTTTTTGTTCCCAGTGTGCAATAATTTCTGCATCAGTTGAACCGATATCATCAGGGAGTGTTCGGAAGGGGAAATACAAGAGTAATTCACTCCAACAGAAGGTGGCATAAGAAGGATTAGTAGAGGAAGGAATGACATTGTAATGGGGCAAGACATGTACAATCATTGGGGGGAATATGTGTTTCCAGTGGTTTCTTCTCCGCTGGGCAGAATATGACCACGAGCGAGCAGCTTCAAGGAGGGGCAGTGGTTCTAGTGAGGCAGGCCTGTTCATATATGCAACGATAAAGTTTGGTGTCGAACCAGGATTTTCAGTATCTTGCGAAACACGTTTGAAAACAGCCCTGTTGACATTCAAAGAACGGAATGTACGGCTGCAAAGAGAGAGAGGTAGCTTTTGTAACATATGGCATATTTCTTGTGCACCAATGTCTCTATCTGCAATGGTTTCTGTAAGGAGTTTTCGGATGACACCACTAGTAGGTGCTTCTGGAAGGGCACTTTGTGATAGTCGCGATAGCATTTGACGGTAGCTCTCAGATCTTGTCTCCGCTTTTGTTGCATACTTTGAAATATATTTCAATACAGCATGGCGAGAAAGGACTGGTTGGCAATCAACATTTGCTCTCCAAATAGAGAGTAGATCGGCGTTGTGAATATTCAATCTTTCATCATTGCGAGCAGGGACATAGGTTTTATGACCCTTATCATCAATGAAAAGTGAAGAAGTGGACTTCAATTCCCACGGTACTCCATATCGGCAGCTAAGCACATTGTCTTTCTTACGAAGACAAGAAGATTCATGACACTTTGTATGACGTTGAACGCAGTTGACAAGCTCTGTGTAGTCTTCAAATTGATTGGACGCGAATATTGCTGCTGTGTCAAGGAGACACGGGTTATGAATTGTTGACTGGTGAAGCGGAATAGTTCGGTGTTCTGCCTGACGTGGATTCCAAGCAGTTACGTAGTGGTCGAAATATTTTTGTGCATTAGCAACTTCTAATGCATTGTCCCAATCAAGTGTGTCCATGTCTGGTGCATTTTGTAGCCAGAGGAAGCCATGAATGTGTGCGGATCCTCTGTGTTGCCATTCGTATCTGAATATAACATGAAGGGTACATTTAGTTAATACATGTATATGCAATGTATAAAATTAATGTAGAGGGATATGTATATTAAATAATACCTGCACCAGTAGTCAGTTGCATGGAGGCCTTTTTGAAGGATTTCTTCAAGGAAAATTGTAAATCTACAATGCATATATTGGGCTGTTAGATGTGGGTTTTTAATTATGTTTTGGATTTTCCATTGGAAGGGGTTGACTGAAGTGGAAGGAACACTGGTGGGCATGATTGTGTGCAAGTCATGCCATTTAGTATCAGCTGCACTGAGAGTGAAGAAGAATGTTGGGCTTCCTATTTGCGTGATCATGTCAGTCAGCTCAGATCGGCGTTTGTTCCAGAAAGACCGTGTTCCTCGTAGTGCTGACCCAAACCTCATTATTTGCTCTGGCAATCTTGAATCCGGAGAGTCATGAAGACACTGGCGTAGGTCTGATACCGTTGTTGGCAAGTTGTTCTCAATGTACTTCTTCACGAAAACACTGGCTGTTGCTTGGCTATGATGGCGCATTAGAATGTTATAAAGATAGTAGCGGAATCTTGGGTGTTGGCCAAAGCGGTTATCATGGTAGTGCAGCAAGTGCAAAGCATATTCATGCATTTCAACTTTTGTAAGTCTTGGTTGCATGATCATTGCGATGCCTGTAGGGAAGAGTGTGGGGAATGCCATGGCAAGGAGGCCGATGGTGTTGTATTCATTTATAGCAGTTGGAGATATTGGAGGCCAATCAATAGAGCTTGTTGAACTTGAATGGGTCGAGTGCAAACAGTTACAAATGTGGTCACGCTCAGTACATGAATTTGGGAGGACTGGAACGAAAGAAGAGGGTTGGATTTCTAATGGAGGTAGCATGACATCAGGATTATAAGTGGAATCAGTAGTGGTTTGATAGGGTTCAAAAGAGGAGGTGGTTACACTGTGGAGAAGAGAAGAAATGTCTGTAGGGAGATCTAGCAGCGTAGAAATTGCAGATGAATTCAATTGAACATCACGGTAGTAAGGGTCATATTTTATTTTGTATTCAAGAGCTGCAAGGACACGTGATTTGCAAACGTAGAATTCGTAGGCCTTTTCAGATGGATTTTTCCTTTTCACAATGAGGATGTCTAGGTCAGAGAGCAGCCGGGGTAAGTATTTGGCAATATTGGTGATATCTTGAGGGAAGCTAATTGTATGGCCACTATATTTATATTGACCACCACGGGAATTAGTGACTTGTAGAATGGGGTTGACACGTGCGATGAGCATTTCTTCAACTTGTGTTAATTGGTGAAGGACACAGGGTTGTTCTCCAGGGTCCATGTTGTTTAGTTCAGAAAAACGATTGGTAGATTTAGATGATGCACAACGAGAACAAGAGAGTCTACCGTGGAAGAGCTTTGTTTTCATTCCTGGGTATGCTTCCTTGCATGTTGTGCAAACATGCAAGGTAGAAAGTCCATCAATCCTTTCTCGAAAGCGACGGTGTTCTTCGTTAAGAGGAGGGTTATATTGGATATGATGAACATGTGGTGGGTTGGTTTGTATAGGTGGGAGGGCATTTGAGGTGGGAAGGGATGTAGAGGAAGTAGTAGGGTTGTTGTGGTGTTCATAAAGTAGTCGACGTCGTGCATTTATTTGATCCTTTTGTTGTGCATAAAGAATACGCCGCCGCTTGTTTTTGGCCGCAATTTGATTGTTTGGTGGCATATCTAAACAAGTACAAGTAATAGTTGTTAGTTTTCATAAACAAGTAGTGCATGTTTGGTATCTCATTTTATTGGGTGCACATCCATTGTGAAATTAAAACATTATATTTTGAACATAGATTTAATTTTTTTTGTAGTTCAACATCGGTGAAGGTAGGTAGATTAGGTAGAAGGGAAAACATGCAATTAGGAATGCTATGAAATCATATGTTATTTCAGCATCTATCATTGAGAGGAGAGAAACAAGACTAAAAATATTTTGTTCCCTTCTTCTTCAAAAAATTTTTGTTTGACATGTTTGAGCGATAAAATGCATAGCTTAGCAAGTAAGGGATCAATGTATAGCATGTAGACAATGAACGAGAAACATATGTAGTGACTCTTTACAAATGTTGATATTTATATTATGTAAAATGTAAATGGCAAACATACATATGTTGGAATGACTGGAAGAGAGTATTTGCACTAAGAACTACAGGTTTCATGATAATAACATGGGTGTGTAATTTACAAAGATGAGACAATTAGTTGTGTGGAAATGTTTGTTTATGTACAAACAGGCGTGGTAGATGAAGCCCTAAGAAGAAGTTCAAAGGCGGCGAACAATAGTTCGTTTTGAAGCGGACAGTGCTTGAATGTCGGTGAGTGCTTCCTTGCATGCAGAGGCATATTGAATTTCTTCTGAATTGATCAGTATTGGTTGCAAGCGTTGAACACCGTTGAAGTAATCTATTTTAATGGAAAGTGTTAGCTGGAAGCGGTGCCCTGAAATCCGGCCACAAATTTCCTGTAGATCAGTTGGTTCGATAGAAAGTAGGAACAGGTCTTTTGTCGTGATGCCCATGAGCTCATTCCCTGCATCATTGAAAACTGTGACATTCTGTAGATTCCCGGTGTGGTCATGTAGCTCAATTTTAAGTTTGTAACCGTAGTCACATTCTAGGAAGTCACCGTTACATTTTGTACAATGCCAAAGATTGTTAGAATGCTCCACAACCTTCTTCATGCATTGTTTTCCATTGAAATCTAGTGGACATGCTAGAAAGTAGAAGTCATCCATATGAAGAGCAGTAATTTTTGCTCGAACTGAAACCCAAATTGCTTTATCAGAGGGTTGCATGCCAGCAATTTCATGAAACGTCATTCGTGGCAGGGCACGTTTCGAACCAACACCATAGTTTCTACTCAAAGATGGAGAAGAAGAGCTATAGCCGGTTTCACGGAACCATGCATGTAATTGCTGAGTTTCTTCAACCTGTGGATTTATTGTGAGAGTGCTCGTTGGTATTGTCCCTATTGTGGTGCCATTAAATTCAGACACGCGGCCTCCTTTGATTGCAAGAATTGGTGGGTTGTCGAAAGAGTAGAATTCAGAAAGATGTTGTCCTATATAGTCACAGTGGTCTCCCCATAATGTTACATCAATGTTAAACCCGACTTGTCCTTTAGTATGAGTGTTTTCCTTAATGTTTCACTTCCATCTTTTCGTCGAATTGTTGATGCAGGTGACGTGGAGGTAACAACACCAATGACATCCACATTTGTATTTGGAGTTGCACTTTTTACTTCAGCAATATTCTTGAAGTGAAAGCTCTGGTAGGGAAACGTTGGATCATCTGTAGGACATGGATTGATAGTGGAAGCAGCAGACAAGTAAATCTCCCATTTGTTCTTGAGGTCGTTGTAGTTTGGATTTGCTTCTCTTACTGTGCCATTTGATACAATGTATAGTTGCCCAACCTGAATTAGATTGTAAAGAGATTCGGCCAGTTCAGCAAATGCAGAAAGGTGGATCTCTTCCTTATCACGGTTGATAAGGTCAAATCTGAAAACTTTTCCTGAGCCTCGCACATTGTTGTATGCCTTCAATGATGTCTTCGCAGATGCTCTACCTTGGATAGACCAATATTTTCGGTAAGGGTTGAGTGCCGTGAATGGAATTGTTGGAGTTGTTGCCGTAGTTGGTGGAGTAACTACAGAGGGCAAGGTATCTTCAGCTGACGAAGAGCTAAATTGGGCTGAACCCGCCTGTGCATGTTGCAGCGTCGATGTGTCCTTCATCAACGCTGCTGAGCGCTTCACAACTTCAAGCTCAACGACTCGGATGGACCTTATGTAAACAAGTAAGAAATGAATTAATAAAGATTCCATTTTCCTTCTTTTGATGCAAAAAACGGCTAGGCGGGAAAAAGTAAAAGAGGGTGATTTCAAATGGTGGGCCTTACGAGGAGTTTTGGAGCACTGTGCAAGCTGCTTTTTTGAGCAGAATTATTGAGCCAATTTGGATGTCTCCAGAGACAACTTGTGGGCCATATGCGGATGGTAGCAAAGTCTTATGTTGATGTGTTCCATCAGATAGAGTAATGTGGAAGTGCGAGGATGTTGTTTTCAATGAGGTAACGGAACCTACATCGATTATCTGAAGTAGTGGTTGAATCTCGGTGCAACCATTCAGCAATAGAGGAATGGCATTCGGTGTCAAGGTTGTCTCCATAATAGAACAAGAGGTTTCTTTTTCCCGTGATAGGAGTACCTGCAATTCATCAATTTCACCACAATACAGAATTCTAGTCAAAGAAGATGTGACATGAATGCGGAATCTAATCTAAGAAGGCTAACTGTTGATGGTGAAACAATAATAAGGGCACAACCTACACGGGGAGGAGAATAACCTCTCATATTAACCACCCAAGGTAATCCACGTTAACAAAATGCTTGTTATTTGATTCAGGGACAAGCTACATATTGTTGGAATTTAGAAGCACCTCAAGCGGCTCAAAAATGCTTATAGTCTTACAGTACCGGCAAAACATCAATGAAATAGGAACATTTCTCAGCCAATCCTAATACTGATCCTACACATTAAGAGATGTGGTTCAATCGAGGCATTTGCCATGTATTTCACTCACTTAATTTACCCTTTGCAGACCCTTCTAAAAGGCTGACTGGACTCCATATGGCTTTGTAATAATTTATGATATATTAAGTATCCTGTGAACAATGCACAATTTTTTTTTCTTTAATATGCTATATTCGGGTGTACTCACTGTGCTTGTGCATTTCTGCACATTTTAGGGATGTTGAATAGCAGGCATTGCATATAGTGAATAGGCTATTCAAACACCATGTATAGCTATTGAATCTGAAAGTTCACACATTCCTTCAGTCCAGGCATATAGAAGAACTATCTGGGGCCAAGCTCATGTTTGTAATAAGAGCTATCTGGCTCCTCCCTCTTGTCAGAAACATGACCCTGAAAACAGCGGCCAGACCATAACAACAATCAGATTCCATCAGTCACATAACAGTGGCCCGATTGCGGACTATCATGGGCAGTTTCTATTTATTTGCAGCCTGACCAACCCACCTAAATGCAGCGATCTGGAAAAGAGGAGTAATTCAATTCCCATTTTCTTTTTGTACAAAGTTAAAAAGAGGGAAATGGAGTATGATGTGAAAGGGGAAAGAATGTGGGCAGTTTCAATATAATTTTAGCCTTACTAACCCATGTAATTTCATGACCTGAAAGGAAGGGCTTTGAATGACCTCACCTCCTACCTATCCTTAGGTGTGCACAATCAAAATTTGCTCTAAAAATGTGTGCTCACACCATGTTTTGTCTACTGGTATTGTTAGTATGTCAGTTTCTTACGCACCACACATGCAGAATTCAGAGTAGAATGACATATGTTGAAGAGAAATAGGGAGGAGCCTCAGCCCAATAAATAGATAGATCATGAGAACTTGCCCCTACTACGGACTATGTTCTCCTTGGAAACCAGCAGATGTTCATGTGGGAGACGTGTTCACCACAGAGGAATTTAGGGGTGAGTGCTTAACAATAGGGCTGACACAGCAGGTGTTACAGTCCCTGCCTTCCAAATTTCAGAGGTAAACTCTATATGTTGACACTTTACCATATTCACTTTAGGGAGGCTGGCATCATATACCTATTTTGAACGTAATCATGAACTCCATGGGTAGCAGTGATACGCCAATGGTGTTGCACATGGCTTACCCAACAAGGGATAATATTGGTATTTGCATGGGATGAGTTGACCTAGTAATAAATTTAGGTATAATTCGGTAGCAATGATGAGTTAAACGTTAATTATGTACATGCCAGTAATGCAGTGGAGTTGATCCTAGCAAGGGAACCATCATCATTATACCTGTTCTAGCTGTGTGTGCATGTATGTATAAAGCTGGTTGGGTGAAGCTACATATTTGTTTCTTGAAAGAAGAGAAGAGTACTTGATGCAAAATTGTCTACTCGATAATTTTCATTAAAAGTGCCATGAAACTAAACATTAACAAATTAACAGCTAATACGCTCATGACAGACCTGCGGAGATATGTGGCAATTTAATTTTTAAGCACCAGAAAGTCCCTTGGCAAATTACATGTGCATAGCTTCCTCCCTATCACGACTTGTGCCTCTCCTAATAAGAATCAATTATAACAAAATATGATACAAGAAGCGAAACAAGAGATTGGTATAAATTATGGTAAGAAATAACTTCCTTACAATGATAAGAAAGAGTAGGTGAGATATAAGATATACATGAAGCAAAATAGTAAGATATAAATTCCTTATAATGATAAAAAAAAATGCACATCATTGGAACAATGGAACAGCAAAGAGAAGAAAGAGCAGAAGACTGTTCTATGATTTAGCAATGGGCAATGACAATTTTTATCACTACTAATAAAAAACAATAAACAGACGCGACAAAAATCCCTCACAAGGAGAAGAAAGAGTACATTATGTAATGTGCATAACTTCCTCTTAGCCTCTACATGTATGCATATATGTTTCCTCATTTTAACATTTATAAACTGAAATTTACCAATAAAGTAAACCATGGAATATTTTCCAGCCTGACCAACCCACCTAAATGCAGCGATCTGGAAAAGAGGAGTAATTCAATTCCCATTTTATTTTTGTACAAAGTTAAAAAGAGGGAAATGGAGTATGATGTGAAAGGGGAAAGAATGTGGGCAGTTTCAATATAATTTTAGCCTTACTAACCCATGTAATTTCATGACCTGAAAGGAAGGGCTTTGAATGACCTCACCTCCTACCTATCCTTAGGTGTGCACAATCAAAATTTGCTCTAAAAATGTGTGCTCACACCATGTTTTGTCTACTGGTATTGTTAGTATGTCAGTTTCTTACGCACCACACATGCAGAATTCAGAGTAGAATGACATATGTTCAAGAGAAATAGGGAGGAGCCTCAGCCCAATAAATAGATAGATCGTGAGAACTTGCCCCTACTACGGACTGTGTTCTCCTTGGAAACCAGCAGATGTTCATGTGGGAGACGTGTTCACCACAGAGGAATTTAGGGGTGAGTGCTTAACAATAGGGCTGACACAGCAGGTGTTACAGTCCCTGCCTTCCAAATTTCAGAGGTAAACTCTGTATGTTGACACTTTACTATATTCACTTTAGGGAGGCTGGCATCATATACCTATTTTGAACGCACTCATGAACTCCATGGGTAGCAGTGATACGCCAATGGTGTTGCACATGGCTTACCCAACAAGGGATAATATTGGCATTTGCATGGGATGAGTTGACCTAGTAATAAATTTAGGTATAATTCGGTAGCAATGATGAGTTAAACGTTAATTATGTACATGCCAGTAATGCAGTGGAGTTGATCCTAGCTAGGGAACCATCATCATTATACCTGTTCTAGCTGTGTGTGCATGTATGTATAAAGCTGGTTGGGTGAAGCTACATAATTGTTCCTTGAAAGAAGAGAAGAGTACTTGATGCAAAATTGTCTACTCCATAATTCTCATTAAAAGTGCCATGAAACTAAACATTAACAAATTAACAGCTAATACGCTCATGACTAACCAGCGGAGATATGTGGCAATTTAATTTTTAAGCACAAGAAAGTCCCTTGGCAAATTACATGTGCATAGCTTCCTCCCTATCACGACTTGTGCCTCTCCTAATAAGAATCAATTATAACAAAATATGATACAAGAAGCGAAACAAGAGATTGGTATAAATTATGGTAAGAAGAAATAACTTCCTTACAATGATAAGAAAGAGTAGGTGAGATATAAGATATACATGAAGCGAAATAGTAAGATATAAATTCCTTATAATGATAAAAAAAAAATGCACATCATTGGAACAATGGAACAGCAGAGAGAAGAAAGAGCAGAAGACTGTTCTATGATTTAGCAATGGGCAATGACAATTTTTATCACTACTAATAAAAAACAATAAACAGACGCGACAAAAATCCCTCACAAGGAGAAGAAAGAGTACATTATGTAATGTGCATAACTTCCTCTTAGCCTCTACATGTATGCATACATGTTTCCTCATTTTAACATTTATAAACTGAAATTTACCAATAAAGTAAACCATGGAATATTTTCCAGCTAGCCAGTTATCAAAAGGAGTCAGATCCAATTCTACTCTGTATTTTCTCCATAGAAGTGGAGTTCTGGCTATCTCATCTCTATTTGAGGACAGTTTTCAACTATGGGTTGTAACGTGGTTTTTTTAACTTTATTCTACCTGGTTGATTGTTACAGGTACCCAAAGTCATGTATGAAGACCTCGGAGGACAGCCTGGCATGCAGAGACCACCATCGAACACAGCACCAAATCCATTCAATAATGCATTTTATGGGGCTGGTTCAGGATTTATTCGAGATGGATTAGGTGCATATGGGGAAAGAATTTTTGGAAGTGGCACAGAAAATGTGCAAAGCATTGTATGAGTTGCACTTTTATCATGGTTGAATCACTTTGAAATTTCTAATAGGTCTCCATTTAAAATGAGAGATGAGTCAATTGATTCCATGGATAGGGGTTTACAGCAAGAATAGTTTCTTTTTTTAATTTCTTCTAATTGACAAAGTTTCTCTTAATAAGCTGAGGTGATGATTTTTATGAGCAAGTCAGCAAATTTTTTCTGATCCACAATATTATTTTCAAGTGAACAACCGATATGTGAAGAACAAGCTGAAAGTAATCCTGTTTCCCTTTTTGCACAGGGTAAGTCACAAAGTATCTGACTCCACTGAAAATTCATCTCCCCATAGTGGTAGTATTTTCATTTTGCTTGAGAATGTTTGTAATGATACATAAGTTTAATTTTTTTTGTATGTTTTCACTGTGTTTTTTTAGGGTCATTGGACAAGGATAGCTGAGCAGATTCCAGGCGGTCTTAAACACAAGCCACCTATCTATGATATAAATGCTCCAGACTTATATATTCCCTTTATGGCATTTGGAACTTATTTAGTCCTCTGTGGCCTCACAATAGGTCTGCTTGGGAAGTAAGTATTCTTCCCTGGCTGCATAATTCTTAGACATCAAAGTAACTTGTGATTTTTTGTCTTATCCTGCGCTAATTGTTTCATCCAGCGCCTGGTATAATATGCATCAAACTGGTCTTTTTCAGCGTTCTCCTAATATGTAATGCAAAGAATCAGAAATGACATTAAATTTTTATTTTCTTCTCTTCATTATTCTTCTCTTTCTATCTGCATTGTACATATTTGCCCCATACGTCATCCAGTCCATTTTCAGTGTCATAATTGACTCCTCTTCAAGCATTTGCTTTCAAATCTCATTATTTTGAGCTGGCATTGTCTCCACAAGCAAATTGTTGGTCTCCTAGAAATGGAAACATGATAAGTTGTGCTCCTTGGATGATTAAGGTCTTCTCTGAACTTGAGGGTAGTTTATTGTGTTAAAACTTAAATTTCCTTGACCCCATTAACTTGGGAATTTACTACCTAGTAGATTATTACGGATCTACTGAATAAAAAGCACGACTGAGATCTTAACAAAACTTAAACAACGGAAGCAAACAAACAACCAATATCAATCACACGTTTACACAGATTTTCTGCCCATCAAACAGTTCTTCATTAAAATAACTTCAGAACCTACATGGGCTCCCTTCCTGGGCATCTATTAAAGAGGACTGAGAGAGCTTCAAAATTAAAGAGGACTGAGAGAGACGATGACCTGATCTGGAAGAAATGATGTCCTGCAGATGTTCTCTTCCGGTTCGATTTCCAGCTCCGTTACCCGCTCGTGAACAGTGCTATACTCTATGAGATTGATCCAAGACAGCCGATAGTTTGATCCAAGAAGGCTCCCGGTCATGGAAGCACGGAAACCGCAGAACAGTTGATCGTGCATCAGAACAGCTGTGCACCGCAAAACAGGGACCGCAACAGAATGCGCCATTACTACCCTACTCTGGAGTGCCGGGCTTTGTGTGACGGTTACCTACATTGTCGCTCAGGTTTGCTTTTACTTAGGCGCCGCTTGCTAGATTTATGGCGGGCGAAAGGAAAGGGCGGCTGCTGGCAGAAAACATAACTCAGCACGACAGCGATTCATCGGCATTTTCGGGCATTAGAGGGGCCTCAATATGCAGAATTGAATTGGTTTCCTAACTCTCCAGAGAAACCCATCGTTTCTTTGGGCTTTTAAGAATAACACAAAATAATACAAACAAACAGGGAAAACATAACTCAGCATGACAGCGATGGCATAACTCTCCACCTGTCAGCACGGGAGACAAAGGGACGACGAAAGTCTGTTCCAAAGGAAGGCCTATCGGCCTAATAAACGAAGGAATGGTAATAGTCCTGTTTTTTTTTTTTTTTGTACATTGCAATATGTTTTTGTTTTTTTTGCACATTGCAATCTGAAATAAAAATATAAACTACTATTCATAATTTGTAATCAATCAAAGCCATCAACTTAATATAGAAATATGAACTACTCTTTTTCATAATCAATCAAAGTTATTAATCTGAAATAGAAATATAAATTAGTTTTCTTACAATAATCAAAGTTACCAACAAAAAAATAAAATATAAACTATTTATCTCATAAACAACAAAAACAAAAACAAAGGATGTCAATATCACTATCACTGTTGCAATCTGAAATAAAAATATGAACTACTAATAATTTGTAATCAATCAAAGCCACCGACCTAATATATAAATATGAACTACTCTTTCTCATAATCAATCAAAGCCATTAATGAAATAGAAATATAAACTAGTTTTCTTACAATAATCAAAGTTGCCAACAGAAAAATAAAATATAAACTATTTATCTCATAAACAACAAAAACAAAAACGAAGAGGTGGCAATATCACTGTTTTGGTTTTTTTTGTACATTGCAATCTGAAATAAAAATATGAACTACTACTCATAATTTGTAATCAATCAAAGCCACCAACCTAATATATAAATATGAACTACTATTTCTCATAATCAATCAAAACCATTAATCTGAAATAGAAATATAAACTAGTTTTCTTACGATAATGAAAGTTGCCAATACAAAATTAAAATATAAACTATTTATCTCATAAACAACAAAAACAAAAGATAAATGGTGACAATATTGTTGTTTTTATTTTTTTTGCACATTGCAATCTGAAATAGAAATATGAACTACTACTCATAATTTGTAATCATTCAAAGCCACCGACTTAATATAGAAATATGAATTACTCTTTCTCATAACCAATCAAAGCTATTAATTTGAAATAGAAATAGAAACTAGTTTTCTTACAATAATCAAAATTGCCAACAGAAAAATAAAATATAAATTATTTATCTCATAAAAACAATGTAAACTTTGAAACGGGAACTATAAACTCAAAACGGGAACTCTGGCCCAAAAACCCCAAAAAAACCACAAAAACAGTGCTCAAAACGAAAAGTGTGTATACTGGAACGATGTTTTTTTTTTTAGGTGTCAATTTTGCGGCTGTTTTAAAAATGGCAGTGACTACGAAATTTTCTACGAATTTTTCCTGCAAAATATAGCTTCAGAACAAAAGTGTTGATACTGGAATAATGATTTATTTTTTTAGGTGTCAATTTTGCGGCTGTTTTAAAAATGGCAGTGACTACGAAATTTTCTACGAAATTTTCCTGCAAAATATAGCTTCAGAACGAAAGTGTTGATACTGGAATCAACCCGCCGCCGGTCCGGCGGGGCGGGGCGGCCCGGGGGTGCCGCTGCGTGGAATTGGTAATGTGGATCGTCATTTGATGCGTGGAATTGGTAAAACCCAAGCTGCCCGTCAATGGAGAATGTCTGCATCTTTTCACTTTGCCGAGTCTCTCCGTCGCGTACTGTCTCTCTGTCCATTGTATCGCACATACAAGATGACGTCCACCCTCGAAACCTGTAGTCGGGGATGCGAAGGCAACCTAACGTCACCTTACAATTTTCATCAAAACTATAATGCTAACTATATATAATTGGAGTACAGACAAAATAATAGAGCTCGACCAAATATAGATATCGTTGCTCAAACATTCACATAATAAATAACAAATTTAATATATACAATTAATTTTTCAAAAACATGCTACTTGGACCATTGCTGACCTAAGAGGCATCCTTCACAGTATCATATAATAAAATACAATATATTACAATAGTCTTTAAGAGTCCATGAAGTGTAATATGGTCTTGAAATACACTATACATATGAGGGCTTCCAACCAAAGGGCGTATGCATCACTAAAGAACTTATCCAATCCTAATATTTGTATTGTTCCAAAGCATAAGGGTTCAATGAATATGCACGGTTGTTTTTTAACTAAGCGCAATCATATCTATGAGAATCCTCCTATTTGAATTCTCTCATGCATCCCCCTAGCAACTTCCCTGAATCCTTCTTCTTATTCCAAGAATGGAGGTGAGACACCTCTTTAGTCTTCATAGTCAGAATTTGCCTCCAAAATTTCTTAGGAGCTAGCTTAGAGAGGTGTAAGAGATTCCCTTGTCTTTGACGAATGTATTTCCTCTTTTTCCTTTTAGTTAGGGCTTTATATATTTTTATCTTGTCCATTTTAAGAGATTCATCAACAGCTTCCTTAATTGCTCTCCTCGCACTTTTACACTCTTTGTCATACCATGGATTGGTTTTGCTATTTCTTTTATTATTTGATATAGGAAAAATAATTTGCAAAATTTGATAACTAATTCTCTAAATCCCTTTCCAAGACTAACACTTGAAAAATCAATTAGGTAACAAACATGCTATTAGATAGAACTATTTGTTTCTTTATTTCACCAAACCAAATTGAAAAAATAATTTTATAAATTAAAAATCAATAATACAATCTTAGAAGCAGTTTAAACCTATTATTATAATCATGATGTGAAATTGAATAGCTAGATTCTTAGCACATCTAATATTCTCTTTTATTCTGCTATCAATGATATCATATTTTCCAACGTTTGATACATTGTGCAAGGCCTATCTATATAAAAGGATCATGAAATACAAAAAATGGAGAGCCTTTTCCCACGAGCATGTGTGCGCTTGACACAATAAGACTTGCAACAACAAATATTCAATAAGATGCAGACACTTTTAAATTGGTTGTAATTTGGAGAACCTGATCTTTTTTAAACCTTTTGAACTCATTTCTGTATCAGCCATAGACAATATTATGCTTTGACTTCCTTAAAATTTTCAATGGTTAGAAGAATAAATTACTGATTAGCAGAAATAGTAAGATATGTACAATTTTGGTTTTGTTAATATCACAGTTATGAGATCAAATTACATGTTATAAGTTTAGAAATTTAATTTAAGACATCATTAAATCATTATCCAATATATCATACAACATTTAACCTTATAAATAGTGTTTTATTAGCACAGGGTCCACATTAAATATATTATTTACTTCTTGCAAATCATCTGGGGAGGTTTACAAATGGTCTGCCTTCCATACGCTACATGCAGAAAATACATTCCAAA
The DNA here is from genome assembly GCA_031772625.1 of Pinus tabuliformis. NCBI lineage: Eukaryota > Viridiplantae > Streptophyta > Pinopsida > Pinales > Pinaceae > Pinus > Pinus tabuliformis. The sequence continues at coordinate 720,299,793 of CM062817.1, read as the reverse complement.
TAAGATTTAATTTTATAAATAGTGTTTTTGTTAGTACAGGGTCCACATTAAATATATTACTTACTTTTTTAAATCGTTATACATCTTTACAAAAAAGAAAAAGGCAGTGACATCATTACCAAGGCAGTGACATCATTACCATGCAACTCTTGTGTTATAAAGAATACGAAATTCAAATATAAAATATTGTACCTGAAGATCGATCCATAGTGAACTGAGTTGTTTGGTTATTATCCAACAATCTAACGGTTCCCCATAAGATTTCGAAATTATCATTGAAATTCGAGGATTCTACTAAGGATAGAAACGGAATCAGAATCAGGACTGAACTTATGTATATCAGCTCTCCAGAAAACATTCCAAATCCTAAAAGCTTTGCAGAGCTCTTCATTGTTGGTGCTGTTATCGAAAGCCTGGATTGTCGAAGTTGCGCTTCCCTTTTCCGTAGCAGGGTACTGCACCTCCGACAAACAAGCTTTGATGGCAGTGACTCCCCCGTCCTCTACATATATGGTGCAGGAATCAAACACGGAATTGGGAAGGAGTCGAACTCCGAATCAATAACGAGACAATAATCCAAATCAATGACATCATAGGTTAGCTGTCGTTATTATTCAGATGATTACTCATACCTGAATGTTCCTTAGGAATGTTCGAGTTGCCCAGGCAGTGGTCGAAGCTGTAGATTTTCTATTGATTTCAGAGAATGTGTATCATTTCTTCTCAAATGCGTCCATGACTGAAACAAGCGCTAACTTTTGAGAGAAATTTAACTTGTTGAGCTGGCTGGCCCTTAATAATTTAGGTTCAGTAAGGCTTCTGTTAAGTGTTTGAAGCTCGGATTAAGTTGAAATCATTTCCAAGTAAGGAATGCATCATTAATGTTGTGCCAAAGAAATAATGTAGTAGAATTATAATTTTTATTATGTAATTTGCATAGTACATATGTAAATAAGGGTTTTTAATACAAAAACATTTTAATAACAAAAATTACACTTCAAAATAAAAAATCCCAAATGCTTATAACAATTACCGTGAAAAAAGTACAATTCATAATTCAAGCCAATACTCGAAAACCGGCATCCCTGAATCCAAAGGTGGAAGACAGCAATTGATTTATATTGTGAGTGGGGTCGCCTTACTGTGGGCTATTGCTGAAACAACTCCAACATTTCCAAGGTTCTAGTTGCTTGGTGTTTTAGTCGGCTATTCCTAGTTGCCTGGTATTTAGCTATATGAGTGAAAGCTGAAAATGGAAGTTCGTCCGCATTTAATTGATATGGTTACAGGATGAAGCAAGACGGTTTTCTGTCATTTCATTTCCTATAAAATTCAACATATGATACGCCACAATCTCTACGGATGTGTACGATCCCAATTAATATAAAATGTGGGATGAACTAGAGCTCACAAGCTCCGAAGCCGGTACGGGTCGATTCCCGGAATCGACCCGCCGCCGGTCGGGCGGGGCGGAGCGGCGCGGGGGTGGCGCTGCATTGGGATCGTACGCATCCGTAGAGATTGTGGCGTATCATATGTTGAATTTTATAGGAAATGAAATGACAGAAAACCGTCTTGCTTCATCCTGTAACCATATCAATTAAATGCGGACGAACTTCCATTTTCAGCTTTCACTCATATAGCTAAATACCAGGCAACTAGGAATAGCCGACTAAAACACCAAGCAACTAGAACCTTGGAAATGTTGGAGTTGTTTCAGCAATAGCCCACAGTAAGGCGACCCCACTCACAATATAAATCAATTGCTGTCTTCCACCTTTGGATTCAGGGATGCCGGTTTTCGAGTATTGGCTTGAATTATGAATTGTACTTTTTTCACGGTAATTGTTATAAGCATTTGGGATTTTTTATTTTGAAGTGTAATTTTTGTTATTAAAATGTTTTTGTATTAAAAACCCTTATTTACATATGTACTATGCAAATTACATAATAAAAATTATAATTCTACTACATTTCGAAACTACATTATTTCTTTGGCACAACATTAATGATGCATTCCTTACTTGGAAATGATTTCAACTTAATCCGAGCTTCAAACACTTAACAGAAGCCTTACTGAACCTAAATTATTAAGGGCCAGCCAGCTCAACAAGTTAAATTTCTCTCAAAAGTTAGCGCTTGTTTCAGTCATGGACGCATTTGAGAAGAAATGATACACATTCTCTGAAATCAATAGAAAATCTACAGCTTCGACCACTGCCTGGGCAACTCGAACATTCCTAAGGAACATTCAGGTATGAGTAATCATCTGAATAATAACGACAGCTAACCTATGATGTCATTGATTTGGATTATTGTCTCGTTATTGATTCGGAGTTCGACTCCTTCCCAATTACGTGTTTGATTCCTGCACCATATATGTAGAGGACGGGGGAGTCACTGCCATCAAAGCTTGTTTGTCGGAGGTGCAGTACCCTGCTACGGAAAAGGGAAGCGCAACTTCGACAATCCAGGCTTTCGATAACAGCACCAGCAATGAAGAGCTCTGCAAAGCTTTTAGGATTTGGAATGTTTTCTGGAGAGCTGATATACATAAGTTCAGTCCTAATTCTGATTCCGTTTCTATCCTTAGTAGAATCCTCGAATTTCAACGATAATTTCGAAATCTTATGGGGAACCGTTAGATTGTTGGATAATAACCAAACAGCTCAGCTCACTATGGATCGATCTTCAGGTACAATATTTTATATTTGAATTTCGTATTCTTTATAACACAAGAGTTGCATGGTAATGATGTCACTGCCTTGGTAATGATGTCACTGCCTTTTTCTTTTTTGTAAAGATGTATAACGATTTAAAAAAGTAAGTAATATATTTAATGTGGACCCTGTACTAACAAAAACACTATTTATAAAATTAAATCTTATTTGGAATGTATTTTCTGCATGTAGCGTATGGAAGGCAGACCATTTGAAACCCTCCCCAGATGATTTGCAAGAAGTAAATAATATATTTAATGTGGACCCTGTGCTAATAAAACACTATTTATAAGGTTAAATGTTGTGTGCTATATTGGATAATGATTTAATGATGTCTTAAATTAAATTTCTAAACTTATAACATGTAATTTGATCTCATAACTGTGATATTAACAAAACCAAAATTGTACATATCTTACTATTTCTGCTAATCAGTAATTTATTCTTCTAACCATTGAAAATTTTAAGGAAGTCAAAGCATAATATTGGCTATGGCTGATACAGAAATGAGTTCAAAAGGTTGAAAAAAGATCAGGTTCTCCAAATTACAACCAATTTAAAAGTGTCTGCATCTTATTGAATATTTGTTGTTGCAAGTATTATTGTGTCAAGCACACACATGCTCGTGGGAAAAGGTTCTCCATTTTTTGTATTTCATGATCCTTTTATATAGATAGGCCTTGCACAATGTATCAAACGTTGGAAAATATGATATCATTAATAGCAGAATAAAAGAGAATATTAGATGTGCTAAGAATCTAGCTATTCAATTTCACATCATGATTATAATAATAGGTTTAAACTGCTTCTAAGATTGTATTATTGATTTTTAATTTATAAAAATATTTTTTCAATTTGGTTTGGTGAAATAAAGAAACAAATAGTTCTATCTAATAGCATGTTTGTTACCTAATTGATTTTTCAAGTGTTAGTCTTGGAAAGGGATTTAGAGAATTAGTTATCAGATTTTGCAAATTATTTTTCCTATATCAAATAATAAAAGAAATAGCAAAACCAATCCATGGTATGACAAAGAGTGTAAAAGTGCGAGGAGAGCAATTAAGGAAGTTGTTGATGAATCTCTTAAAATGGACAAGATAAAAATATATAAAGTCCTAACTAAAAGGAAAAAGAGGCAATACATTCGTCAAAGACAAGGGAATCTCTTACACCTCTCTAAGCTAGCTCCTAAGAAATTTTGGAGGCAAATTCTGACTAGGAAGACTAAAGAGGTGTCTCACCTCCATTCTTGGAATAAGAAGAAGGATTCAGGGGAAGTTGCTAGGGGGATGCATGAGAGAATTCAAATAGGAGGAAACAAACTAGAAAAAAAGGAATGAAAAGAGAAGTTTAAGAGAAGAGAATGGGATAAAATGAAGTGCGACGAGTATATAGACTAGATCAACTCTTAAAAAAGGTGGATCCATTTTCAACATTGTCCCTCCTAACGTGCGTCTAGAAATAAAACAATTGCATGTGAAGGTGGGAGAATAAAGTATTCATTGTTTGATTCGAAATTACTTGAAGATTTGGGTAGATGTGTTCTAGATCCGCGCAGCGCCACCCCGGGCCGCCCCGCCCCGCCCGACCGGCGGCGGGTCGATTCCCGAATCGACCCGCCACCGATCGGGCGGGGTGAGGCAGCCCGGGGGTGCCGCTGCCGCGGAGGGGGCGGGGGAGGGGGAAGGGGAGGGGTGGCCGGAGAGGGGGCGGTGGCGGTGGAGGGGTGGGCAGGGGGGCCGGGAGGGGGCGGTGGTGGGGGATGGGTGGGCGGGGAGGGGTGGGCGGGGTGGGCGGGGGGGCGGGGGGAGGGGGCGGTGGCGGGGGATGGGTGGGCGGGGTGGGCAGGCAGGGGGCGGTGGCGGTGGGCGGGGAGGGGGCGGTGTGGGTGGAGGGGTGGGCGGGGTGGGCGGGGGGACCGGGGAGGGGGCGGTGGCGGGGGAGGGGTGGGCGGTGGCGGTGGAGGGGTGGGTGGGGTGGCGGTGGAGGGGGGGGGGGGGAGGGTGTGGGCAGGGTGGGCGGGGGGGGCAGTGGCGGTGGCGGTGGCGGGGGATGGGTGGGCGGGGTGGGCAGGGGCGGTGGCGGTGGAGGGGTGGGCGGGGGGAGAGCACAACTGTGATTTTCGCATTGATTTTTTAGTTAATTATTATTTTTTGAAAAACAAAGTTGTTATTATTATTTTTTTGACATGAAATTCATAAAAAAAACTATTATTTGACCATTTTTAGTTAATATTTTTGTATAAAAATTGTGATTTTGACATGTTAATTCTAGCAAAAAATTATCAAAACGTTTAGTTTTTTTGTTATATTTATGTTAAAAATGGTTATTTTTATGTCCATTGTTAAAAAATGTTGTTTTTTAGAAACAATTATTTCATGTGGATTGAAAAATTAATTAAGGATGTATAAATATGTAGATTATCTAAAATTCAAACTATCGACTTTCTAATTTAAAAACGCAAAACAATAAAAACCCCACTAAAAAAAAAAAAATTAAGATAGAGAACAAGAAAATATGAATAAAATGACGACTTCAAAAACTATCAAATTTAGAAAATAATTTTTTACATTTCACACACTAGAAAATTTAAAGTCAAAAAATAGGTCTTTTAAAAAAAGGGTGTGATGCAGAATACTCACTTTTTAAAATCAGGATGAAAATCATTACCATTCTAAAACTTAATGCACATGAAAAAATTAAAGTTCCAAAAACCATGTTCTAAAAAAAACATGTGTATTCTGCATCACCACTTTTGAAAATCGGGTCATTTTTTTGCCACCTCTACAAAACGGGTAACAGTATCAGTTCCCGTTTCAAAGTTTACATTGTTTAAACAACAAAAACAAAAACAAATAAATGGCAATATCACTGTTTTTGGTTTTTTTGCACATTACAATCTGAAATAAAAATATTAACTACTGCTCATAATTTGTAATCAATCAAAGCCATCAACCTAATATAGAAATATGAACTACTCTTTCTCATAATCAACCAAAGCCATTGATTTGAAATAGAAATATAAACTATTTTTCTTACGATAATCAAAGTTGCCAATAAAAAAATAAAATATAAACCATTTATCTCATAAACAACAAAAACAAAAGCTAAGTGGTGGCAATATCACACTTTTTGTTTTTTTTTTTGCACATTGCAATCTGAAATAGAAATATGAACTACTACTCATAATTTGTATTCAATCAAAGCTACCACCTAATATAGAAATATGAACTACTCTTTCTCATAATCAATCAAAGTCATTAATTTGAAATAGAAATATAAACTAGTTTTCTTACAATAATCAAAGTTGCCAACAAAAAAATAAAATATAAACTATTTATCTCATAAACAACAAAAACAAAAACGAAGGATTGGCAATATCATTGTTTTTGTTTTTTTTGCACATTGCAATCTGAAATAAAAATATGAAGTACTAATAATTTGTAGTCGATCAAATCCACCGACCTAATATAGAAATATTAGCTACTCTTTCTCATAATCAATCAAAGTCATTAATCTGAAATAGAAATATAAACTAGTTTTCTTACAATAATCAAAGTCGCCAACAAAAAAATAAAATATAAATTATTTACCTCATAAACAACAAAAACAAAAAAAAGGGGGGTGGCACTATCACTTTTTTTTTTTTTTTTGCACATTGCAATCTGAAATAAAAATATGAACTACTACTCATAATTTGTAATCAATCAAAGCCACCGACCTAATATAAACATATGAACTACTTCTCATAATCAATCAAAGCCATTAATCTGAAATAGAAATATAAAGTAGTTTTCTTACAATAATCAAAGTTGCCAACAAAAATATAAAATATAAACTATTTATCTCATAAACAACAAAAACAAAAACAAAGGATGGCAATATCAATGTTTTCGTTTTTTTGCACATTTCCACCATGTAGTTTTTGTTTATTGTGCAAGAATTTAATATTTCAAAATATTCTAAAATATATTCATTAAAGAAAAACAAAAAAACACCTAATATAATATTCTAATAATAAATAAATAAATTATATTTCATACCAAAATCAAAATGTAACATTGTACATGAATTACAATAATAAACATATAAGAATCACTATATCTTAATTCCGGATCTACCAAGCACCCAGAAAAATAAAATAAATATTTTATCTTTTTCTATTTTTATTTTTCTATAATTTTACCAAGTCAAAATGTTTACATAACACAATAGGACTAATTTTTATATTTTTCTATTTGTATTTTTCTGTCATTTGACCAAGTCAAAATGTTTACATAACACAAGAGGACTAACTCCTAATCTACTAAGCACTCGAGGAATAAAATAAATATTTTGTCTTTTTCTATTTTTATTTTTCTATAATTTGACTAAGTCAAAATATTTACATAACACACTAAGGCAAGACAAACAACCTTTATACCTATATTTAGTGTCTACTTTACAACCCTACCCTATACCTACATACCTAAACTTAAATAGGTAAGCTTCGATTTGTAAGCATGAAGGTTTCTTGATTGGACAAATACAATAGAAGTTAATAATGTTAGGAAGGCGAATGTTGTCTCTTGTGCCGGAACTAAATAATTAGAATGGGATCATCGTGTTTCGTGGTAAATTGCATCCCTATCACCTAATACTAAATATATAACATAAAAATCAAATTACAAGGAAGTTTAATTTTTTAAATAATTTATTACATGATTAGTAATGGTTATCTTTGATGTGAAAACTAAATTACTATAATTTTTCTAATCATTATACATTCAAACACTCTCGAATTATAATTCATTGATAAAAATAAATATATTATAATTCATTGATAAAAATAAATATATATATATATATATATATATTTTTAAACTGCTTAATTTTAAATTATAAAATATTACATAATATAAAATATTAATATATGTTATATGTATTTTAATGGAAGGATATAAATTTGTAATGAAAATTTACATGGTTATATTTAATCTAAATTTATATTAGTTTTATATTTAAAGTTTTTAAATGCTAAAACAGTCACTTTTTCTATTTCATACGTTACACTAAAGACCACGTGGTGATAAAAATGAGGGAGAAATAAAAAGTAGAATAGATGAACAAAAGTAACAGGGTGGGCCCCACTAAATATTGAATTACAAGCGGGAGACATATGTGAGGGGTGCCAATCAATAGAAAATAGTCGTTCACTAACCCTTGACACAACTGAACATTGACGTCACACCTTGTGCTCTATAGCCCTAGTGGTGGCAGCGCGATGACATCAACGTCTTGGAAATCCAAAAGTCTAATGTTTACATTAGAAATTATATATATATATATAGTCTTGTTGCCAAACTAATACTAGAACACAAAAAATATGTCACTTGACAGTGACATAATAAATGATAATGGGAAAATAAATAAAGTTTGGATCCATTATGAGTTTTTTTATTAATTGGTTTGTATAGGGTTCAATTTTATTATGATTCATGTTTAAATTTCATAAAGAGGATTTGAGGGTGACACTTAATTTGTGGGGGTTAAATTATTTTAAGTTGAATGGACTAGGCATAGTACAAGTAGACTATGCTAATCAATCAAAGACACCAACAGAAAATAGAAATATGAACTACTCATTCCCATAAATAATAAATGATATTGGAAAAATAGATAAACATAAAGTAAAAAGTGTTTGGATTCATTAGAAGTTGTTAGATTAGTTGGTTTGTATAGGGCTTAGTTTTATTAGTAATTATGTTTAAATTTCATGTCAAGGAGTTGAGGGTGACACTTAATTTGTGGGGCTAAATTACTTTAACTTGAATGGAATAGGCATAGTACAAGTAGAGTATACTAATCAATCAAAGTGACTAACCGAAAATAGAAATATGAACTACTCCTTCCCATTTACAATTAAAGTTGTCAACCTAAAATTGAAATATGAACTGCTCCTTCCCATCAACAATCAAAGTCGCCAACCAAAAATATAAATATGAAAGAGTGGTTCCCATAAACAATAAATGGTAGTGGAAAAAATAGATAAACATAAAATAAAATGTGTTTGGATTCATTATAAGTTGTTATACTAGTTGGTTTGTACAGGGTTTAGTTTTATTAGGATTTATTTTTAAATCTCATGGGGCGGCATTGAGGGTGACAATTAAGTTGTGGGGTTAAATTATCTTAAGGAGTAATTAAGTTCAAACAAGTCTTGTATAACGTTGGTGATAATATCAAGCTATTGGACAACTCCTCCTTCCATCCAAAATTAGAGTTGGCCTAAACTGAAACACAACCTAACTTTGAAAAAGTGCGTTGGGGAAAAAAACTTGATTCGCCATCTATAACCTCCTTCAATCCTATTGAACCCATTAAAACCTTTGACCTTCCTTTGATAAACAGTCTTCTATTATATTTAATTTCATGTATACATGTGCATATAAGAGAAATAATTAAAAAGTTATTTTAACATTCATATTAGTATCTTTGAAATGCAATATGCATTTCCTTAACAAATTTAAGCTATATGTTCAAGAAAGATATATGTTACATTCCTCGATGAGGGTGCTAACACAGGAAGAGGGAGAGATTCCTTGGAAACTATGTTATATGCATCACAAATGTCTCAGCCTAGAGGAGGTGTGGATGTAGACTGTTGACGAGCTTGGGATTGTTAAATGGGGGTCTCGTCGATTTAAATGATTAGTTATGGCATCAGGGTGGCTAAAGTACGTGTTGCGTGGGAGTGGAGGTGGGGATTTATCCTCGACCTCCTTCATTTGGTTTAATATAAGGTTGCAACGCATTATTTCTCATCTACTGCATGTAGAGATTCAACCCTTTTTTTAGTTTGAGTTCAGATATTTGGTAGTGATTTTAGAGGTATCCAATCTCCATTTTTCAGCTTTGAATTATGAAAATGTTAGTGTGTTCGTCTTATAGGATTTACATGTGTCTGTGAGTGTTAGTGCTATGTTAATAGAGGTGTGTCATTATCATAGTGTCTCATTTGGGTGCATATGTGTTACTTTGAAGCAATGTACTTTGAGTCAATAAATTTGAGTTTTTGTGCGTCAATGTTATGATATCCTTTTCAATTACTTTGCATTTCGCATTGCTAGCAACGTTGAATGATTTGGGCGTTGAATTTACTCTTGCCCTCTGTTTGAGTATTTGTAGCTTTCATCGCTTATTATGGTTTTGGGGAAATTTGTATGTTATGTCTTTGTGTTATGGTGAGTTTAACAATTTGATGGACTTGGTCCTCTAATGTGGCAATTGGGGGATGATTTGTTGATTTTTAGGTTGGGGTTACAAGGATATGTCTCATCCTTTTTCTTAATTTACTTGTATAGGGTCTTCTAATGGTTTTCCAGTTTGTTCCCTTGTCATTGTAATTATGCCTCCTCGCCAAAAAATGGCAAGTCAAAGGGGTGGAGTGGGTAATGTCAGTTTCAAATGCATTCACCCTTTTTCATATGATTTAGTTGGTACTTTCTTTGACGTTGTTCCTCTAGAAGTGCAAAAGGAAATCCTTCTGTTAGATTTCAAGAAGATTGGGGAACGTTTGTATCACTTATATTCAGATGTTGTAGGATATGTTATGAACAGGGTTCCTAATCCTGGCAAATTCAAGAAATGGATACTTAATTTCCTGAATTCTTTGGCTCTATACCAAAAAATGGACACCTTGTTGCATTTAATTTTTAAATACAAACAAGGTGAGAACTATAATGTTCTCTTCACTAGAGGATATCAAATGTATACTCAGGAACCATTCTATTTAGATAATGTGGATTCTCGATTGGCCCAGGTGGAAATCTCTATGGTGTCAGACTCAACTTCAAGTGATCTCACTGATCTGCTAGGTGATCCTACTGACATGTTAGTTGATATTGCTTAAGATCTCACTATAATCTCCTCTTACCATGAATAACATTGGTTGGAATTATGCTTGTGTGTTCCCATTTTGGCAATCAATCTCTAGGTATGATCTCGTCATGGTGGTTTCAACTTGTTTTGGCTTTTACGCTCAATGAAATGACTTATGATTCTTGTCTATAAAGTGCACTTTTATGGGGAAACTTGGTTTGTCCCAATATCATTATTTTACTTACACAGTGTTGCTCTTATTTGCTCAAATATGGGCTTGTTGGGCATTAGGTGGTTTCGTGGCCTTTCTAGATTTTATGTAGTGTTGATGGGAGCAACCATGTCAATATCATGTTTGTCCTTTGATTCATAGATGGTGTTGTAATTCTAGCTATTTTTTAGACCCATCATTGGCTAGTTCATTTATGTTATCTTAGCACTTCTCCCTGCTATTTTGGATTTTGGGTTGGCATCCATTTCGCCTTGTACCTCTATTTGCACATATTTTCTATGATCTGGATATGATGTTAATGGTTGGTGTGGTTTTGATTTTCCCTCGATGCGAGAGGAAACTCCTATATGGTAACACTTATGACTTCGAAATTTCCTCAGTCAATTTTTATTAGACAAGGTGATTTGGGTGTGCACTATTGTTTCATTCCTAAGTGATGTATGGTCTGTGAAGAAGAATGGAGATTATATTATTCTGGAAATGCTCCCACATATTGGATTTGAGTATTATGGTATGAATTATATTATCTTTTTGGGTGATGTATCAGATGATTGGAAAATGGTATTTAGTCTCTTACTATCTTCAGGAATAGTTTTATTGGTGTGTCTCTTTATTTTTTGAAGTATGGAATGTAAGGTTCGCTATGAGTATGAACCTATTTTCTATGTAACTCGATTTTATCAAGGAATAAAAAATATTGTAGTTTAATATATAAATTTTATCAATTAAATTCATTCAAAATCTTATAAAGTATTCATTTAAAAAATATAATTCTCTATTAGTATTATTAAAATTTAAATTTTGATCTCTTTAATAAATTCCATCGAAATAGTATCATATCATAAGCTTTCAAACATACCTAAAAAAACCTCTAAATCCTAAGTTGTGCACTTCTAAGCCAACGCATAGAATTTCTGAAAGAAAGGTAAATGCTTACTCTTAAAGACTATGGAGTTTATTTCCCGTCAAATACCTAGCTATATTTAGCATGGTACAACTTCATAATAATTTAACTCTTTTTTCTCAAAACTAAATCATAAGCACTCTTCATTTGAAGGCCTTTCCACACACCGTCCAGAGCTATAATTTTCTCCATCTCCTTTCATATATCCTTTGAAAAAGGGTAATTAGTAAAAGTATGAACCTACAAAGTATGGAAATGTTTGACGCTTGTCAATTCCTTTTCTATAATAGTTCCTAAGTCAAAACTTCGTTCATAAGAACAAGCCACCTCAAAAAAATATTGGGGGTGCTTGTAATCTCATAACCTCATTCTATCATTAACAAGATTTAATATTATTTAACAAAACCATGACCTTATAACTCAATTTAATAGTGTATTTGCCTTGAATTTTATTCATATCATATGTCAATGAGTGTAGTTCATTCCTTAATATAGTATTCCCTTTTATGATATAGTTAATATAGTTTTCCATTCATTTACTTGATCATCTTACAATTTTTAGTTGTTCAATATGAATAGCCACGTTTGATGTAGGAACACAATTGTAACTTTTGATAATAGTCACTTGTCACCAAAACTTAAAATAATATCAACTCCAAGATTCACAATTTTTCTTCATCCAACCTTTTAGGTTAAGTGATCCTCAATCACTAAAAATTATGAAACTAATGCTTTCCAATGGTTTAGAGCATCCCTGGGCTTCTTAGGTTTGTTGATCCAATTTAAATATCACTCTAGGGCAATATATTTATATTCTATGGTGTGTCTCCTTAATCCTGTTTTTCTCAGGACCTTCCAAAACTTTTTGGTTTCTAAATATAAGCCAAATACATGCACATTTTTCAAACCCTAACCCCATATTTTCTTGACATGGTTACATTCTTCTATTTAATTAACAAGTCATGAACATCTTTACATTTTATCAACTAAATAAAATTAAAACACTTCTTCGTAAAAACCTTTAAAGCATGCTATGTAATAAAAGATAATAATAAAAAAAGTAAAGGACTCCACTATCCACCCATTTGGGCTTATACTATTCTCTTTTTGAATGATGCAATTATTGTTTATAGTTCATCCCTTGAAAACCCCTCAAAGCCACGAAGGAACGATGAAATCTTTAATATTTCCGCAATATTTGTTTGATTAACACTTTAAAGATATCTTTAGAATATGTAGTCCCTACATTCAATTTTTTTCATTTACAAGATTGTTTTGATCCATTTTCAATGGTTTATATAATTATGGAAAAACATTGTATGTTCGTCACCTTGTTTTATCCAAATGACTCAATTTTTCATATGTCATTCTCCTTTTCTCCAAACAGACATATTTTTTATCACTTCCTTCTAACTCTTTCAACTTCAACCTATCATCCTCACCAAATATGCCATTTCCATTCCCTTCGAATAACTCTACAACCTCCGCAATCACCTTAAAATCATGATTTGTTTCTTATCTCTTCTTTGTCACCCATCCTACTACTACTTTTTTCACCTTTCTCAATGTTACAATTAATTGGAATCATGTCCATTATATATATCTAAATATGTGGGGATTAATGCATCACAAATAAATAAGGATCGAATGATGAGAATGTGGTAAGTAGTTTTGGAGTGGGAATTGAGGGAGACAATAAGTGAATTTTGTAAGTCGTGGTGCAATGAAGATGGGGAGAGACAATGTGCATGGTGGGGGCAGGGAAGGACATTGTGCATTAATAAAGGGACTAGGGAAAAGAGAATACAATGTGCATTTTACACATTGTCTCGACCCGCCCCCACCTTCATATACATTCTTTGGTTGCAATGAACATTTTATTAAATTTGGATTAGTTTCACTATAAGCCCTTTTTGAGATAAAGAAAAATTGGTGTTTCCAAAGTGAAAAATACTAGGTCAATTTCCAAGGTGAAAATTTTGGTTCTAAACGTGTCAATATTAGATTCCAAAATTGCAAAACTAGATTAAATAAAAAATGCCAAATTTCAAAATGCAAAATCATATTCTAAAAATGTGAAAATATCTAATTAATAATTTTTCATTGCAAATATTTTTTTGAACTAATAGTACATTTTAAGAAAAAAAACACAACTCATTATTCACATATTGAAAATAAAAAATGTATAAGATGCATAATGATTGAGTTTCAAGCCATTTAGTATATGTCAATCAATATTTTTCAAATTGTCAAATTTTTTATTTAATAATTTCCATTAAACATACAATATATATCAAGTGTCATACTACTAAAAATATCTAATACTTTTAATGATCATGAAAATTTTCATATATAAATAATACAAAGATCTTTTATAAATGAAATTTTCAATCATATTTAATTTTAATTATTCAATACTTCCAAAATGAGTTTCACATTATCTATTAATACTTAATTATCATTCATGTCTTTATAATTGTATTATTGTCAAAATACATTTATCTAAAGTATTTGATATTGGAGCACAATTCCATATTTAAATTTGTTATTATTTTTTATTTTATTTTTATAGATTCCAATATAACACGTGCACAATAAAAGCTAACAAATACATAACATACAATATATTGGAATTGTAAACCAATATTTATAAATTATGAAACATAACTGAATTAGTAACAAAAAAATTATTTTTACCGTATAAAAACAATTCTATACAATATTAAAGTAAAAAGTATTAGTTGCATAATTTAACATAATCTCAATATTTTTATAATGGATTTTACGTCATTGACACCATGTGCACTACACCCATTTTTTATCCTTGACTCAAGACTAACCAATATGAGTTTCACAATTATATTTTTTTGACACCATGTGCACTATACCCATTTGTTATCCTTGACCCAAGATTGGCTAGTATGTAACGCAGGATTACCCCTGCCTTACCCACAGTATGCATGTATGCTTATGCATAAATCGTTTTCCTAGGAATTAATATGACCTACTAGGTCATATCTTCACTAATGGTGATGGTTAAGGCCCTTTTCCCTCTAATCTAACATGGAAATATATTAATATACTAACTAAAGTCTAAACCCTCATTTCAAGACTTTAATCGCCCCTTAACCTTTATCCCCTTTAATATCGACCTCATACAATCCCTCTAAGCAGCATATATAATTAAACCTCCATTTATAAGTGGACTTACACATAAAGTCCCTCTATCGGCACTTAAATCCATTGTAATTCCCTTATAAGGGAATACACACAAAAACAGGTACAACATACCTTTCTCCACTGACTCTCGGCCTTTGGCACAGTTACTGAGGATTGTTTTTATCACAATCAGCCATCGCAACTCCACTGTTGCATTACCTATGTACCATTACCCCTCTGACTCTGATGTTTGACTATTGGAAACATTAATATATGTTTTAGGTCTTCCACGACTCGACAAAGCTTTAACTCAAATACAAAGGAATTACACTAAATTCCACTTGAAACATATCCGCAGATCTCAAATAATATGTACCCGCAACTATAACTTCATCGGGTCTGGTTCCTTGAGCCTTTCTACTACAATTTCCGCAACGACCTACCTCTGATTAGCAATTATCGCTATCGCACCATCGCAATTGACCCTTTCCACTTAAGCTCTGATCCGACATACATTATGGACCCGATAGGCTTATAGGTTACATATGATAAGGTTTCGGGTCTAGCTATAGATCACATGTTGTAATCGCTTCCTCCCTTTGGGATATGTGATGCGGTCCTGATTAATCCACTCTGATGATTTAATCCTGGTCGTCGATCATCTTGATCTAACAGCTACTGTGCATGGATATTTCACTTCTCCACTAATCCAATTAAAATTTATTTGCGTTATTTATTTAGTGTCTCTGTGGATTCCGGCTTTCTTCAAAGTTCTGGTCTCTCAGTGTTTTTAGCTGCGCACTTCCTCCTGAGCTTGAATTTGATCTTTCTAATGGTTTCACCCATCCATTGTGGTTCTCCTCTTCATGTCTTTCTCTATGTACTCCACCTCGACACTGCCTCCTTGTGTTTACTGCACTTTCCTGCATAAATATATATGTACACTTTTCAAATACATTCGATTCATCCTTCAACACTCAATCACGCACTTATACATAATTTTAATTAATCTCTGTATCTATATAATTACAACAACAAATTACAGACTGAGATCTCTATCTCTCTAGCCTGATCTTCAATATCAGTGACCTCTATTTCCTAATCTGCCCGTAGGCTTACAAACAGTCCAATCTGCTATCTATTTTCCTATTCAACCTCTCTCTAACCTCTGTTCATGCCTTTTAGGCTTACAGTTATACCAAGGGATTATAAAACCAATTTCTGGTTTAGATCCATGAACTCCTCAACCAAATTCCTAAAATCTATTTCTCATCACTAATGATTCTCTCAAATCCACAAAATCATGAACTGATTCCTAATCTGAGGTTTACAATCAATTCTCAATCCTCTCATCACTCAACTATCCTAAATCTCTCATGTTCTCCTACATTCGAGAACATTTACAATAAAGCCTCACACTATTCAATTAATTTCTATTCTCATTAAATCTCTTCAAAACATTAAGTAATTACATTAACTCAATACTTAGGCAACCAACTTCCTTGAAACACAAGACCCCCTATACCTACTAGAATACATTGATAATATTGAGCTAGATGCTCCTACATTAGACTCCCCATGTAAGAAAATTTATGACCAGCTGGTCATAAGTCTGGATAATTGTTTCCTCCTAGATCCCAGACTTTATTTTGTAATATTTCCTTGCATGTCAATCATTATATTGTTGTTGTTATCTGTTTTTGTTCTCCAGGTCTCCATACCTTGTGTTGCAATGCTCCACTTGCTATGCTTTCATAGTCTGCCACCGTCTTCCTCTTGTTATCACTCATCTCCTTCCTTGTTGTTATTTTCTCCTGAGACACTTTCATCATTAACCTTCTTATCAACTCAATTTCTTTGTCCAGTATATCCTCTGTCTGCTGATTTTTTTCATCCCTTGATTGCTAAGCTCTCATTCTTTCTTGTTCTTCACTTATTCAGATTTCTTCCTTTTCATCCTTACTCTCTTCTTTACTGTTGTTTTGCACCTTTCCTGCTACTACTACATTGTCTTTTAGAACAATTTCCTGCTTTTGTTTTCTGCCCTTGTCAACTTCTTCTTGATTATTAGTTATGACAACTTCTTTTTCATCCTTCTTCAACAATTTATCCTGAACATTTATCCTCTTCTCTTCTAACTTTCTCCTTTGAAAGTATAATTCTCTATATAACTCAATGATTTTACTTGGAGTGAACTTTGGAAATTTTACACAATCTCCCACTTCCTCACTTTTTATTGACCCATCATCACATGGGCCTTCTTCGTCTGCTAAATCTTTCTTGACATCCTTCAGTAGATGTTCTTCCTCTTCTTCTTTCATTTGGTTGTCCACCTGTGCTAAATATGTTCCAGTTTCTGCAACAACATCTTCAATTATAAGACAGTCATTATAATAAAAAATATAAGGCCTTTGTACCTCTTCTCCCTTTGGCAGCACTTTAGTATGTTGCTCTGATCTCTCTTCTTCTGTCAGCATATCAGTATGCTAATTCAAACTCAAATAAATCTTGAGACTTTCAGCTAGTCACTTCTTTTCATCATTTGTTTCAATAATGTCTTCCAGCACTTGTCCACTATAATGAACTGATTCTTTTCCAGTCTCCTTGTCATATTCTGCTTCAAAAATTTCATCTTCTGTAGGGTATTCTTTCACATCTTTGACAGATTTAAAAGACTGCCTATCTTCTTCCAAACCTGCAATCATACACAAATCATTAGTTTTAAAAATACAAGACCTTCTGGTCTCACTTGATGCTTCAGTCATCAAGTCTTCTGGCTGCTTCGAATCATTCATATGATTCAACTCCTCTAGCTCTTCATCACTTTCAAAAAGTAATGGTCCACTTTCTGGTTCACATATTGAAACTTCAACATCTTCTTCAGCATCTCCCTTTTGTTGTAGCTCAACTCTTTCAAGCCTCTCTGTCCTCTGTTTGGCATCTATAATCTGTTCAAGTTCCCTTAGCTCCTTTATTAACTGCATATTCACCTGCTGATTCCTCTTCTCTTGTAGTCTCTGCCACTTCATTTTCTTTCTCATGACATAACCATGCTTCTAGTCTGCTTCATTTCTCTACAACATCTCCATTAACACTTCAAGATGAACTGATATGTCAGTCTTCTCCCTCTCATATTCCTCTTTGCTTAACTGTCTCTGTATGCCATTTGCTTTGGCATCCTTCTCCTTTTGCCCTCTGTTGTGATCACTTACAAACTTCTTCTATGACTGTCACTAGTCATCATCCTCTCCATCTCTATGAGTTCCTCACTCACTTCACTATGAGTTGCATTAAAGCCTCCACAACAGCAAGTCTGCCCTGCTGCCACTTACCTCACTAAGCTCTCCTCACCCAGTCTTTTGGTAAGCAATTGGTTCTCTATCTCTGGAACCTCCTTTGAGCAATTCTCTTTCCTCCTTCTAGGCTTCAACTCATATGTATCTTCTAAGAACACAATCGTCCTCTTTATCCAATCTCTGTTGGAATTCCTCAAGGTTCTGCCACATTTTTTTCTTCCACTTAGAAACTCTTACCGGCTTCCTTTATCTCTTAGTAATTCTACCCACATCCTTTGTGGAATTACCTTTTGGGAGTTGCAACAATACTTTTGCTTCAATGCAAAGACTACAAGTTTTCAATCTTCAAATTCAATTAAAATAAAACCATATCATCTTACCTTCAAGATCTCTGTCTGATCTTGTCCTCCCATTCACCTGCACTTTTGAATGGACTGTCCTTTCCACTAGCCTTCAGCTGTATCTTCAAACTCTGTTACTTCAAAAACTTACAAACATCCCTCTTACAGTTTAACTACTGTAATTCTGCTCTAAAATTTCACTCATTCAATATTTGCTAATCATTAGACAAATTTGCATACCTTCACCTACCTTCAGGATCTCACCATTTCTGCAAATCTGTTTCAGTAGATCTTTATGCTTCCATTGCATAAATCCTCAATATTCAGCTACTGTCAATCAGATTTAGAATCTGATTCTTTCTTCCAATCCTCCGGCTTTATCTTGGTGAAGCTTAGCTATCAACAACAATTCCTTCTTTGTTGAGTTTCCTTTCCCCTCGGAAATCCTTAACAGTTTCCTTCCATTATTGCTTCTTAAGGCTTGATCTCCTTTTGTTGAGATACTTCATTAGCTGCAACCATCAATCTTCAATCTTTTTCTTTGTTAGCAAACTCAAATCAGAATTAAATAAAACAATACCTGCATGATTTCATAAGAAGTTTTCATTCGCCCTTCACATTCGAGTGAATCTCCATTCTCCAAACATCGTTGTAGATTCTTCCTGTCTCTGCAATCTCTCCTTAATTCCTACTCACCTACCTCTAAGAACTTAACTATTCTTCTCCATTCTCCCAGTTGTACTTTGGTTGCTTCGCTGTCAGATTAGAATCTGATCTCCCTTGCCTGCATACACATCTTTCCAAATATCTATGTTCTAAATTCATTCAAGAAACTTTCACCCATAATTGCTTTCTTCTGCCTAATACTAAATGTTTCATTTATAATTCAGCTCTGATACCAAAATGACGCAGGATTACCCCTGCCTTACCCACAGTATGCATGTATGATTATGCATAAATCGTTTTCCCAGGAATTAATATGACCTACCAGGTCATATCTTCACTAATGGTGATGGTTAAGGCCCTTTTCCCTCTAATCTAATGTGGAAATATATTAATAGACTAACTAAAGTCTAAACCCTCATTTCAGGACTTTAATCGCCCCTAACCTTTATCCCCCTTAATAATGGCCTCATACAATCCATTTAAGCCGCATATATAATTAAACCTTCATTTACAAGTGGACTTACACATAAAGTCCCTCTATCGGCGCTTAAATCCATTGTAATTCCCTTATAAGGGAATACACGCAAAAATAGGCACAACATACCTTCCTCCACTGACTCTCAGCCTTTGGCACAGTTACCGAGGATTGCTCTTATCGCAATCGGCCATCGCAACTCCACGGTTGCATTACCTATGTACCATTACCCCTCCGACTTTGATGTTTCACGAGGAAACATTAATATATGTTTTATGTCTTCCACGACTCAACAATGCTTTAACTCAAATACAAAGGAATTACACTAAATTCCGCTTGAAACATATCCGCGGACCTCAAATAATATGTACCTGCAACTATAACTTCATCGGGTCCGGTTCCTTGAGCTTTTCCGCTAAAATTTCTGCAATGGCCGACCTCCGATCAGCGATTATCGCTATCGGCAATCGCTATCTCACCATAGCAATTGACCCTTTCCACTTAAGCTCTGATCCGACATACATTACGGACCCGATAGGTTTATAGGTTACATCTGATAAGGTTTCGAGTTCGGCTATAGATCGCATGTCATAATCACTTCCTCCCTTTGGGATATGTGATGTTGGTCCCAATGAATCCACTCTGTCGATTTAATCCTGGCCGTCGATCACCCCGATCCGATGGCTATTGTGCATGGATATTTCACTTCTCCGCTAATACAATTAAAATGTATTTGCGTTATTTATTCAACGTCTCTGTGGATTTCGACTTTCTTCAAAGTTCTGGTCTCTTAATGTTTTTAGCTGCGCACTTCCTCGTGAGCTTGAATTTGATCTTTCTAATGGTTTCACCGTCCATTGTGGTTCTCCTCTTCATGTCTTTCTCTGTGTACTCCACCTCGACTTTTCCTCCTTGTGTTTACTTCACTTGCCTACATAAATATATATGTACACTTTTCAAATACATTCAATTCATCCTTCAACACTGAATCACGAGCTTATATAGGATTTTAATTAATCTATGTATCTATATAATTACAACAATGAATTACAGACTGAGATCTTTATCTCTCTGGCCTGATCTTCAATATCAGTGGCCTTTATTTCCTAATCTGCCCATAGGCTTACAAACACTCCAATCTGCTATCTATTTTCCTATTCAACCTCCTCTAACCTTTGTTCATGCCTTTTAGGCTTACATTTATACCAAGGGATTCTAAAACCAATTTCTAGTTTAGATCCATGAAATCCTCAACCAAATTCCTAAAATCTCTTTCTCATCCCTAAGGATTCTCTCAAATCCACAAAATCATGAACTGATTCCTAATATGAGGTTTACAATCAATTTTCAATCCTGTCATCACTCAACTATCCTAAATCTCTCATGTTCTCCTACATTCGAGAACATTTACAATAAAGCCTCACACTATTCAATTAATTTCTATTCTCATTAAAATCACTTCAAAACATTAAGTAATTACATTAACTCAATATTCAGGCAACCAACTTCCTTGAAACACAAGACCCCCTATACCTACTAGAATACATTGATAATGTTGAGCTGGATGCTCCTGCATCAATATGAGTTCCACAATTTTCATTTTTTGGAACCATGTGCACTAGGCCTGTTTATTATCCTTGACCCAAGACTAGCCAATACTAGTTCCACAATTATCCTTGATCCAAGACTAGCCAATACTAGTTCCACAATTATCCTTGACCCAAGACTAGCCAATACTAGTTCCATAATTATCCTTTTACTAGCTAACTCATCACAAGCACACCTTAGTATTTCTGTTTTTTTTATGTATAATAGTATGAAAGATTCCAAGACTACTTTATTTGTATTTGGTATTTTATTAGCATTGAATTTCCTAGAGTCTATGTTCTAGATGATTTTTTTCGTTCAATTATTTGAGGATCAACATTTCTTTATCAAGGCAAGTAGGTACACTAGTAAGCCCCTCATAGTTGGAATGTTTATCAAAACCCTTTAGTATTTCATTTAAAAAGCTAAATGCTTTACTTAACACAATTGATATACTTTAATATTCAAAATCCATATTTCATTTAAGAAGTTAAATAATTTACTTAACACAACTAAGATACTTTAATGTTCAAAATCCATATACACATGTATTTTAATACCATTAAATGAACTTAAAACATAAAACACATAAATCCTTCCATTAAATTCACTATACTATTTAAAACTATCACTACATGATGTCAACTAGCTTCTCAATGCCAAAAACATTGCATAGTGAAATACTCATTCACTAAATAGATAAGACTATCTCAGAGTGGCATGGCCTTTCTTGTAAGTGTCATTTTACCCTCCATCTAAAATTAGGTTTCCTAAGTTGTTCTTAGGAAACATAAGCCTAACATAAATAGTGTGACTAAAAGCAATAGCCTAACATAAAAGTCGACGTGTAGTCTAAGCTTAACATAATTAGCATGACTGGAATACATCTTAATTACTTTTAAATTTTTTGTAACAAAGATATCTTTGTAGAAGATGAAAGCATTTCCAAAAGCAAAACCAAAGAAAATCAACATTTCCAAAAGTGAAATCCTTCTTTTTCCTTAATTTTCTTTTCAAGGGACGGTTCTATTGCAAATCGCCCTGTATTCCATTAGTATTATTGCTTACATGTTCATTACTTTGTAGGCTTCCTGCTAGCAGCGGTCGGCGTGGTGCAATCTATGTTTGCCGACTGCCATCATTTCTTTGTTACAGAGGCACCTATGGTTAGGATGTGACTGCACTTAAAGATGATAGATATTTCTTTATTTTGTGAGGATGTGATTTAATAGTTAGGTAGAAGGTTTGATCTGTGATTTAATCGTTACGTAGAAGGTTTACTACTGCAAGGCTTGCAAGCACGATTTCTTCCTTATGTGACATCAATACAACCTGCACAGGAAGGAAGTGCAAGCACGATTTCTTCCTTGTGTGACATCAATATAACCTACACAGGAAGGAAGTCCACACTGTCAAGGAAATTTTGACATAAAGAGATTCATTTTCTGGAAGACTTATTGTTGTCCTTTCAGCGCTAGGAAACACATATCATCAACAAATAAGAAGAATCACGTTCACTATATGGTGTAGAAATGCTGCCTTAAAGAAAGGAAGTCGGCCCAGCTCTGTGGAGAGCCTGTTATGCAGGGAGGAAGATACCCTTGAGCAATTGTGCATCATTTTTCGCTCTTGCAGGATCATTGTACGTGGTGACCATTATAATTAAACTGTGTTTTTGGAGCTGTTGATGCCTCGAAAATCGCTGCAACAACATTGGGGGATAACCACCCGGTCCGGACCTTAAAAGCAGCTCCTTTTCCGTTTGGTGTGGTGGCTCCGACTGTTCATCTAGGTCCAGTTACCTTCTCCCTATTGCTATTGGTTTATAATGTATCTTTAACTACCAATAGACAGGGACATCAGATCACTTCTCCTTGCTGATCAGGCAAGAGAATGACCCTTAAGCTGATTTGGGTTCAGCCAAGCCACAACTAAAATTTTGCCTCTTTGAGGAGAGGACTTAAAATAATGTAGAATTTACTCTAAGTGCAAGCTTATTCTATGATGCAAGCCAAAAGAAACTAATCTAAATCCTATCTTAATTAGGCAGATATAGATCTAACCCAACTAAGAGCAAGATAATTAAAATATTGGGATTTAGATATGTCTTGTTTATAATGAATATCAAGTTAATGAAGTAGTTCAATTAACTGATATTATGGACATCAAAACACATCCTATTGAGACCTTTTAACTGAAATAATAAACCAACAACACTCAGGAAGTAGTTCACATAAATGATATTGATTATCAAATCAGCAAATCCAATAACTAAACAATAATATGTGGAAATAGTTCACAACATATTACCATTCAATAAATTAGTTTTAACAAGGCAGATTTCTGAGTAAATAGTTACTCAGGAATCAGAAATTAATCCATAAGAACAGAGATACATGATAACAATATCGAGACAAACCACCCATATTGACAATAGTGCACAAACATGAATAAAATGACACATTACTGTTACCATAAAAATGAAACTGATATTCAAAACAATAGTATTAAAAATACCAATTTATTGCATCCATTTCTCTGATCTTGGTCTCCAACAGCCCTTTACATTGCTTGAACTTCTGCCTTCAAAACTAGAGCCACAATAGTGCAAGCTTTGTTCTTCATGCATAATTCAATATACAAAGGGAAAATCCTCAATAATCCCCAGATCTGAGATTTTTCACTCCTCTCTCCTACAACTCTAAATTCCAATTACAATAGTGCTTTTAGAAGCTCTAAAATTGCAGAGGAGAGCAGCCTCTATTCCATTCTGCAATCTGTTATTTATAATATTTGTGAAAGAATTTTGGAGAGGAGAGTTTGTTGAAGAGAAATCTGCCAAATATAATTTTAATTGCTCCTAATTCTGATCTTCAATTGCTGGAGCATTCTCATTGCTTGAAATCCTTTTCTCCATATCTTTTCCACTGTTTTCCTGCAAAAGAAATCAAAATAAATTAAAATGCAATCAAAATATCATTTCTGGCAATTAAATCCAATCCAATCAAATTCTATTTAAATAAATAATTAAAAACAAAATATAAGCTCTGTATTGATGCTTGGAATGGTTCGATTGGTAAATGATATCATTGACCAATGGATCTGCAATTAGAAGAGGCTTTGGACAAATGAAATTCAAAACAATAACTTAGAAAATTGATTTTGTTTTCAAAATTCGGAGCCTGATCTTCTGCCTGATTTTTGGCCCAATAAATGATCAAATCTGTTGGTGAAACCTCCTTCAAAATGTTCTCCTTGATTTTCTCTTTCCAATGAGCCGTCCTGGGCCTCATTTGGCCAAGTAGAACTCAATTTATGAGCTTCCAAAGTTGATGGGTCAAATCTGATGTAAATCTGGAAATTCTGTTGCTAGGCTAAAAACATGAGAATTTAAATTAAAAATTAAATCCTAAATTAGTCCCTAATTAATTCTAATTTAATTCCCAATTATAAACTAAACTATTTATTAATTTAACTAACTAATGATTTATAAACAAATCCATTCTTAATTAAAAACTAATCAATATTAATCTAATTAAAACTAATTAATATTAATCTAACTGATATTTAAATTAATTAAATATTACATATAATTAATTAATTTAATTAATATAATATATTACAGATTATAATATATTACATATTAATTAATATAATATAATATTACATATTATTAATTTAATTACTATAATATAATATTACATATTATTTAAACTAATGTATATTACATTATTCTACTCTACTCCTAATACATATATTAAAAGTAACATATCACGATAATGTTAAATAGCTAACCTACTCATAATATATAAGAACTTTAAAACATAACTATATTACCCTTCCTCACTTCACTCATACGTGAGTGATTTCAAAAACAAATAAAACGTATGATAAAAACAAATATCAACCCTTTTGATGAGACTTAGGGTTAAATCATCATGCTCCATCGCATCGGGGAATCGGAGGATGGAGGGGCTTATTAACATATGTCAAGTGAACTTCCCCGATGCGATATCGCATCGGGGGTTATGAGTGTTATGGTGTGCATCAGGGGTTATGAGTGTTATGGTGTGTGTCGGGGGCTTGAAAGAATGCATTGCGAACAAGACTTCCAACCCATATCGCATCGGGGGTTTTCAAAATTTCGGCAATCGGGAGAATGGAAGGGTTCATAAAAATGTGCTAATGAAAAAGCTCCGATGCGATATAATTTTTGATTTTTCATATTTCTTTTTTTTTGTTTGTTTTAAATTTTAATTTAATTAAATTAATTATATAATATATTAATTAATTTAATTAATTTTAAATTTAATTTTAAAACTTAAATTTTCATTTTTTTTGTTTTGTTGTTATGAACATAAGTTTTTAAACTATAGCTAAAAAAATAAAACTACAGCTACTTAGAAAATAAATGAAAAAATAAAAAAATAAACTACAGCCACTTGAATGTTTGGTTTTTCGAGATTAAGATTTGATTGGAAAATTGGAGTGAATTTCTTAAGTCCCGATGCTTAATTATTTGGCTGCATAATGAAAAATGTTAGTAAAACCCTCTATGAGTTAATATTTAAACTGAATGCGTTATTGGACTAATTTATTTACAAAATGCAATATGTACATTTTATGCATTTTTAACCAGGCTAGATAAATGATGAGATTTCAAAAGAGTGTCATTTTCAAACCATTTGACCAAATGAGGCGAAACAAGCGTCGATGTGAAGCTTATAAAAAATTGATTCTAACAAAGCAATCAAAACAAGAATCCAAAGAAAACTAATAATTAATGAAAGCGTAGGGTAATCAATTAAAATAAAAATCAAAAAGGTGCTTAGCCAAAATTTTTATAGAAAGGGTCCCCATTATTTGAAGCGGATGCATCAATAATGGGGGGTGTTGTGTTTTTACCACAACAATTGGCGACACACGGGAGAAGAACCAGTTATCTCTTTTTTTGACATGAATAAGATTTTCCAAAAATTAAAGTATAATAACTTAAAGAAGAGAGAATTATGCTTGAAATGCTTGACATAGGTTCATTAGTCTGAATAAAAACCAGAATCATCTAACTGTAATTTTTCTTAAAATTCCTCATAAATTAAAATATTTCAAAACTCTATATCAGTCATTAATTAGCTGAAGGGATAAAGCAGGGGTCACTTTACAGCTTAGCTTTCAAAATATACTCGTTTGTCACAGGTAGAGCCACTGCTACCAGCAAACATCTATAGTTTCGACAGGGTTACCTTTTAATCATAAATGATTCAGAATCCCATCTGTTTAAGAATTATTGATCTAGAGATAAATCCATTTATATATGTATTATTTTTTTATTTTTTATTTTTTTTTAAATAAATCTTAAAAGCCATTGTCCTAGTATGGTAGCCAGATAGTTGACAATGCCATTCACTGGTTAAAATTGGACTGAACAAGCTGGCTCGTGATGAGACCCCTCGTCTTATAATTGTTTGCAATCATAAGCCATTACCCTGGTTTGTTTAGCAGTGGTGGTAATGTCAGCCTATTTTTCCCTATGATCATGGTAAGCAAGCTCATGATGAGACCTCTTATCTTTTAAGTTTAAATATATTTCTGGATTATACTCTAGAAAAATAAAACTTTTTGGGACGGGGAGAACCATTGACTCCTTAAGAGTTAAGAATGACAATTTCAGAGTTAAAGGTGCTTTGCTGTAAAGTGTCTTTACTTGGTTAAAAATAACTTTTCTTGACTGATAATAGAACTCTGAAAGATCTTAATAAAATTTTGAAATCTCAAAATGATTACAGTTTGATGAAAAAGAAATTTTCAGATTTTACGATACTTTGCCAACTTCTCTTGATTGGTAATCTCTTCCTTAAGTATGTCTACTTTTATAATAAGAAAATCAAACTTTACTAAGAGATTTAAGAAAAAGCTAATAGGTGACTATTAACAATTTTTCTCCATGTATGCTGACCATTGTTAGGTAACCAATAGGCCTTCCATATAAATAATGGCAAAGTCACCAAAATCAAAACTGAAAACCAAAGAAAAATAATTCTTATGCTAAAATGGGAAAAGAAATCAGCGAGCAAAAATCAAAACCAAGAAATCTCTAAAAATGGAAAAGAAAATCCAAGTCTCGCAAGATAAACTCAAACAAGAATGTTTATACCAATGTCTCCAACAATATGAAGAAAAAGAAAATAAGCATGTAATCATTCCTTCTTATGTTGAGCTCTAGAAAAACATACCTTGCAGAGTTGTGAATGCTTTAGGCTTTTAGATAACAATGATCGTAAATTCAGCCACAATGAATAATTCTGTTTGATATGAGTTTCTTGTTCCCAAGCATCATCTTAATCATTTTCTAAAAGAAAAGGAATGCTTAAAGAAACAGATTAAAGGTTCAGAAACTTCCTGGTGTGGCTGATTCAATGAGGATTATCGCTTCTTCTTGAAATAAAGCCAGCAGCAGAAGAGTATGGACTTTCGAAAATATGATCTGGCAGAGGATTGAAAAAATTTGTAAAGAGCTGCAAAACAGAGTTTTATATCAGCATAATTTAAAAAACAAAAATGAAACTAAAGTGATGAAATGGAAATTAATGAAAGTGGGTACATGAATCTTACCATTGGATAATTGCTTTTGATCTTACTGAAAGGTATCAGTTTCTCCAAGCTAGCTTACTTCTTATTTTAATTAATCATTAAAATATGAAGAAGTCAAACTAACCAAAATCCTATAACCCAAAATCATTACTTATTTTATTTAAACTAAAGCAAGCAGTAAAATTGTCAAAATAGAATGCTTAGTGCTCAAGGGAATTGAAATTAAAGCAAATGCATCAAAAATGAGAATGAGAATTTGCAGCAATGACTGTTTCTCAAAATATCACAAGTTTCATATAAATTCCATGATTTTATAAATAGTTCGGAATCAAGACCAAATCTACGATAATAAAATTTAAATATGAAGATAGAGAGGTCTTGAATTCCATTTTTAATTATGGAATTATATATTTAAACTAAAATGTATGAGAAATTTAAATAATTTGGATATGCTGCAAATTGATCATTAACTGCTTTCTTACCATAGTTGTTACCCAAGCTCGCTTTTAAAATAACACATTGCCGTATCGGATGATTCACATAACATGTTTCTTCAGCATGCTTCAAATTTAATCTGCAGAACTTCACCTTTATTGCTATGCCATATATCGATTAAATGTTAATGGCTGATAGGCATGCATTGGAAGCTATTGCATCGGAGATTGCAATGGCAAATTGCCGATAAGAACATGTGCAATGAAATGAAGCGATCGCATCATTAAAGAAATATTATATCGGGGATCAGAAAATAAATTGCATCGTGCTTCCCATATTGCAAAATACACATTGTAGATTTAGAGAGGTGATGTGAGCGTAAGAATGTGATGAAATGATTGCAATATCGACGATGCGATGGAAGTCATAGCTAATCGGAAATCGGCAAATTTTGGGTACCCGATGTAACACAATATGATTTTTTGCGATGACGATATGCAATGAAGAGCGGACCCGATAACTTTTATGATGGGATTTCAATAATCAAATCGGATCCGAGATATCGGCCATAAATAAAACTGCAAGGGAGCGATTGCGATATCAGCGATGCGATGGATGACGTAAATCGGCGATCGGCAATCTTAAACACTCGATGTAACACAATATGATTGTTGCGACGCCGATATGCGATGAATGACGTGGCTAATCGGCGATCGCGATCGGCAATGTTATGCGCATGATTTAACAATTCTTAATATGCCGATATGTGGTGAAGAGTGGACCCGATAATTTTATGTTGAAAATTTAATAACATATCGGATCCGAAACATCGGCCTCCTTTAAAGTTATGCTTCTACCATTATTGCGATTGAACGGACGCGATATTTTATGAATTTGATTTGAATTTCATATCGGGTCCGGAATTATGTGTTTATCGCAATATCGGTAAAGTCGATTATCAGAGATCGGCGATTCAGGGTAATGGAAGTATATGTCAACTGCAAAGCTCCGATAAGCGAATGCAATATGGCATATGAGTAAGATAATACATCGGAGGTATTTGATGAATAATTTGTTATCAAAAGAAAATACTAAGAGCTACTTCCGATGAAATGTTGTGATGCGAATGGTCTTATGATATTTCTTGAAATTTCAATTGGGTTTTCTAATGAATGAAAGCAAGGCTAAAAAATGCTTAAACTCTAATGAATCAGAATTGAATTTCCCTGAACCTATTTGCAAATTTAAAATGAGTTTGCTGCTTACTTCAGATTTTGAAAACAAATGAAAATTTGCGAATAAAACAAAACACAAATCCAAAATAAACTAAGGAAAATATGAACTAATAATGGATGAGAATAAACTTGTAAATGCGTACCTGAAAGGAATTTGTCTGTAAATTTTACCTGATAAATCTTCAAATTCTTCCTTTGATTAAAATGATCTCATTATTTATTCTAATTCTAAGTGTGCAATCAGCCTAAATGAAATCAATCATTCATGTTCATGGAATATAAAATTTTCCAGAAATAAATATGAAACTATGCTTCCCTTTCGAAGTGAAACAACAATTTATTACCTGTGCTCATTCCGAATTAAACTTGAGAAAAATCTGTATTGTTATAGTGACTGTTCAATAATGCCTTTAGTAAATAAACATGATGCGTTTTACAGCATCAGATAATAAACTAAAGATTAAAATGAGATTAAGCCACTAATTGTAGAAAAATATCAAAACAGATTTAAATGTGTGTACTCGGCAAAATGGACATTCTTAAGATCAGCTTTTGGCAAATTTCGAGAAAGATAATATGAACCTCATATGATTACCGTGACAGGTTAGACTGACTAATGATGATTGAATTAGAATTAGGCTTATCATAGTCAATCATACATCTCATAGGATAATGGGATCATGAAGCTTTTATATCCTCAAATCCTTACCATAAAAATTTCAAAAGAAAATCTTAGAAGGAAATTTTGAAATAAAGAAAAGTGGCTTTGAGCCAATCGATGCCAAGTGCAATTTTAATTGACTTTGATCAAGACATTATTCAAAATAGGCAGAGTAGAGAAATCGCTATAAGAAATTTCAAAAAGGAAAGCAAGAATTAAAATTTTCTGATAAGGAAAAATGTTTCCACTGAACATGTATGAGAAGGCTGATTGCTTTGTTTTATTTTTAATCTACAGAGCTGTTGAAAATAAATTAACTACATAAAACAAACTAACTAAATTAATTCTACTCCTATTCTAACCATGTACATGAAAATGACTAGGTATAGTCATATTTCCAGTGTAGCCATTTTCTCATTTTTATTCCCGCGTTTATGTTCAGTTCAAATGTTAGTAATAAAAATACAGATTTGGCTAAACTAAGGAAAATAAATATGAAATCAGAATGTACAGTTATTGTTAGGAACTTGATAAAAATCTCTCTCTCATGAAATTTCCTTTCCAATTGAATACCAATTGGATCATAGAAATCTAGATGGATTTCCATTAATGATTGGGAAATGTTCAAAGGAAGAGATAACAGGCCAGATTGTGAAGATGAGCTTTTAGATTCTTTGACCTGAAAAAATTTGTTAGTGTTATGTACAAATGTTAAATCATTGACAATTTTCCTTGAAGGAAAAATTTCCAAACAATTTTCAAATGAGTCAATGAAAAATGGATGGAAGTCTGTCAAATGACATGGAAAATTATTAATTAAATTGGATTGCTGGCAGATTTCTAAAAATACATTCTCTTGTTGATATTTCCTTTGAGAAGATAGAAGCTTTTGATAAGTAATGAGCATCAATTGACATTGATATGTTAACAGCGCTTGATGTTCATGGTTATAATATGAAACTTCAATTTCCCAATCGGGCAAGGCATCAGTAAGGTGTTCAATATGCCAGCGAAAAGTGTGAAAAATCTGTAAAATAAAATCAGAAAATAAATCTAAGTTTAAACAAAATAGCTGTGAAAGAAAAACTAAAATGAAGTCATTATTTGTACAACTAATGTTACAGCACAATTGGGATCGATTTGAAATGATTTCATTTTCACAAAGAATGGCCAGAATTATGGAATTTGAAAAATTTTGAATTCCAACTTGTGAATTAGAAAATGAATTATGATTATGAATGGGAATGGGAGTTTGATCCTCATATGAATCATAAATTGGAATGTTTTCTTGAATGGTGAAATCATGAAGATAATTTGTTGCTCTAAAATGAGGATTAGTCGGGATAATTTCTAAATTGAAGCGTTCATCATTCTCAGATGTTATTTGAATTTTATCATGAGGATTCTCTTGAGAAAAATTGAAATCAACATCCTCAATATCAAAGTAATCATCACAAATGACTTCACAAGATTTTCTACAATTCCCTTCTATCTCATCCAATATATCAAAACAAGGAGGAACAAGCATTTCATGTTCATTAATGGCAAAAGAATGATCGATTATTATTTCTTTATCTTGATAAAACTTTAATGGTAATTCATTTAAATCATCCTCTTTAATTTCTGAAATATCATTGATACTAAGAGGAAAAATATTACCATTATTGAAAATATCAGGGTAAAGGGAAAAGTGTGAACCTGAAACAATGCATTTAAAACTGTCTATGTTTGAGAGCTCTTGTGCATTATGCTCATTGTAAATTTCAGATTGCAGATCATTCCTTTGCGTGCATATGCTTTCTTGAAGAACACTGCTTTGCTGCTCTGATTTTGGCATTTGCTTATCATGGAGAAATTCAGAAATTTGTACAGCAGTTTGCATTTTATTTACTTTGATTGCTGCTTGTACTTGCTGATTTGCGATTTGATTTTCCGAATTTACTTCAAAGTGGCTTTCAGATTTCAAGGCGGCTTTTTCTCCATAATTGCTGCTGTTGTCTTCTTGCATTTGATTAGAAATATCTTCTAAGCTTTGTGAAACCGCTTCATCACAATTTATTCGCACATCCAAATTGGGATTCTCATTTATATTGGAAGGGGATGGAACAAAGCTTGAATTAACTTCATATGGATTGGGAATGGGCGGTAGGGAACAAATATATTCAAACCAATCTAATGATTCTTCTTCCGTAGGTTTGTCTTCATCTTTAAATCTTAAGCAATTCAAATGAAATCGCATATTAAAATTATTAACAGACTCATTTTCAAACCTACGTAGATATTCAATTTCTTGACATACCTGTTCATAATCGTAGCCGTCAAATTTACAAATGAAAATTGTAACAAATTGATCCCAGCTGTGAATTGAGGCAACTGGAAGAGTTTTGCACCATCTTCTGGCTTTTGTCGCAAATGTGAGAGTAAAAATCCTACATAAAATGCCTTCATCAATTCCTTGAAAATCATAATTTGAAACATTTTGAATAAATTGAAAGACATGGTTAAAAGCAGAAGAATTTTTCTTACCATTAAACTTTGCCTGAGACAAGAGTCTTACCACTTCGGGTGGAGTATTGGAGGATGCACGTCCATGGATACAACTCCAAATTGGAAGTTTAAGAGGAGCCATCACAATAAATAAAATATTAAAATTTGAAAAGACTCCAATAGACAAAATCTCAGGCCCTCCTTCTAGCGCCAAAAATGTTGATGCCTCGAAAATCGCTGCAACAACATTGGGGGATAACCACCCGGTCCGGACCTTAAAAGCAGCTCCTTTTCCGTTTGGTGTGGTGGCTCCGACTGTTCATCTAGGTCCAGTTACCTTCTCCCTATTGCTATTGGTTTATAATGTATCTTTAACTACCAATAGACAGGGACATCAGATCACTTCTTCTTGCTGATCAGGCAAGAGAATGACCCTTAAGCTGATTTGGGTTCAGCCAAGCCACAACTAAAATTTTGCCTCTTTGAGGAGAGGACTTAAAATAATGTAGAATTTACTCTAAGTGCAAGCTTATTCTATGATGCAAGCCAAAAGAAACTAATCTAAATCCTATCTTAATTAGGCAGATATAGATCTAACCCAACTAAGAGCAAGATAATTAAATATTGGGATTTAGATATGTCTTGTTTATAATGAATATCAAGTTAATGAAGTAGTTCAATTAACTGATATTATGGATATCAAAACACATCCTATTGAGACCTTTTAACTGAAATAATAAACCAACAACACTCAGGAAGTAGTTCACATAAATGATATTGATTATCAAATCAGCAAATCCAATAACTAAACAATAATATGTGGAAATAGTTCACAACATATTACCATTCAATAAATTAGTTTTAACAAGGCAGATTTCTGAGTAAATAGTTACTCAGGAATCAGAAATTAATCCATAAGAACAGAGATACATGATAACAATATTGAGACAAACCACCCATATTGACAATAGTGCACAAACATGAATAAAATGACACATTACTGTTACCATAAAAATGAAACTGATATTCAAAACAATAGTATTAAAAATACCAATTTATTGCATCCATTTCTCTGATCTTGGTCTCCAACAGTCCTTTACATTGCTTGAACTTCTGCCTTCAAAACTAGAGCCACAATAGTGCAAGCTTTGTTCTTCATGCATAATTCAATATACAAAGGGAAAATCCTCAATAATCCCCAGATCTGAGATTTTTCACTCCTCTCTCCTACAACTCTAAATTCCAATTACAATAGTGCTTTTAGAAGCTCTAAAATTGCAGAGGAGAGCAGCCCCTATTCCATTCTGCAATCTGTTATTTATAATATTTGTGAAAGAATTTGGAGAGGAGAGTTTGTTGAAGAGAAATCTGCCAAATATAATTTTAATTGCTCCTAATTCTGATCTTCAATTGCTGGAGCATTCTCATTGCTTGAAATCCTTTTCTCCATATCTTTTCCACTGTTTTCCTGCAAAAGAAATCAAAATAAATTAAAATGCAATCAAAATATCATTTCTGGCAATTAAATCCAATCCAATCAAATTCTATTTAAATAAATAATTAAAAACAAAATATAAGCTCTGTATTGATGCTTGGAATGGTTCGATTGGTAAATGATATCATTGACCAATGGATCTGCAATTAGAAGAGGCTTTGGACAAATGAAATTCAAAACAATAACTTAGAAAATTGATTTTGTTTTCAAAATTCGGAGCCTGATCTTCTGCCTGATTTTTGGCCCAATAAATGATCAAATCTGTTGGTGAAACCTCCTTCAAAATGTTCTCCTTGATTTTCTCTTTCCAATGAGCCGTCCTGGGCCTCATTTGGCCAAGTAGAACTCAATTTATGAGCTTCCAAAGTTGATGGGTCAAATCTGATGTAAATCTGGAAATTCTGTTGCTAGGCTAAAAACATGAGAATTTAAATTAAAAATTAAATCCTAAATTAGTCCCTAATTAATTCTAATTTAATTCCCAATTATAAACTAAACTATTTATTAATTTAACTAACTAATGATTTATAAACAAATCCATTCTTAATTAAAAACTAATCAATATTAATCTAATTAAAAACTAATTAATATTAATCTAACTGATATTTAAATTAATTAAATATTACATATAATTAATTAATTTAATTAATATAATATATTACAGATTATAATATATTACATATTAATTAATTTAATTAATATAATATAATATTACATATTATTAATTTAATTACTATAATATAATATTACATATTATTTACTAATGTATATTACATTATTCTACTCTACTCCTAATACATATATTAAAAGTAACATATCACAATAATGTTAAATAGCTAACCTACTCATAATATATAAGAACTTTAAAACATAACTATATTACCCTTCCTCACTTCACTCATACGTGAGTGATTTCAAAAACAAATAAAAGTATGATAAAAACAAATATCAACCCTTTTGATGAGACTTAGGGTTAAATCATCATGCTCCATCGCATCGGGGAATCGGAGGATGGAGGGGCTTATTAACATATGTCAAGTGAACTTCCCCGATGCGATATCGCATCGGGGGTTATGAGTGTTATGGTGTGCATCAGGGGTTATGAGTGTTATGGTGTGTGTCGGGGGCTTGAAAGAATGCATTGCGAACAAGACTTCCAACCCATATCGCATCGGGGGTTTTCAAAATTTCGGCAATCGGGAGAATGGAAGGGTTCATAAAAATGTGCTAATGAAAAAGCTCGATGCGATATAATTTTTGATTTTTCATATTTCTTTTTTTTTGTTTGTTTTAAATTTTAATTTAATTAAATTAATTATATAATATATTAATTAATTTAATTAATTTTAAATTTAATTTTAAAACTTAAATTTTCATTTTTTTTGTTTTGTTGTTATGAACATAAGTTTTTAAACTATAGCTAAAAAAATAAAACTACAGCTACTTAGAAAATAAATGAAAAATAATAAAAATAAACTACAGCCACTTGAATGTTTGGTTTTTCGAGATTAAGATTTGATTGGAAAATTGGAGTGAATTTCTTAAGTCCCGATGCTTAATTATTTGGCTGCATAATGAAAAATGTTAGTAAAACCCTCTATGAGTTAATATTTAAACTGAATGCGTTATTGGACTAATTTATTTACAAAATGCAATATGTACATTTTATGCATTTTTAACCCAGGCTAGATAAATGATGAGATTTCAAAGGAGTGTCATTTTCAAACCATTTGACCAAATGAGGCGAAACAAGCGTCGATGTGAAGCTTATAAAAAATTGATTCTAACAAAGCAATCAAAACAAGAATCCAAAGAAAACTAATAATTAATGAAAGCGTAGGGTAATCAATTAAAATAAAAATCAAAAAGGTGCTTAGCCAAAATTTTTATAGAAAGGGTCCCCATTATTTGAAGCGGATGCATCAATAATGGGGGGTGTTGTGTTTTTACCACAACAGGAGCTTAGTTTCCTGTAATGTTAGTCGTCATGTCAGAGTTATTTGGTCTTCATTATTGGCACAAGATATGTTACGTGAGAGTTGGCGTGAACCTTGATGCGATGTAGTGGTTAAGTCCATGAAGATTTAGTATTTATTTTTTTCAACCTTAATTTGTGAAAATATTTTAATGAGTTGTTTTTAGTGTGATTTTTTTGGGAGTGTTTTTCGTGGGTTTTTTACCAATTCAAAATATTTACATAACACAATAGGACTAACTCCTAATAAACCAAACCTCTAAAGGAATAAAATAAGTATTGTATCTTCTTTTATTTTTATTTTTCTATAATTTGACCAAATCAAAATATTTACATAACACAATAGTACAAAACAAACACCTTTATACCTGTATTTAATGTCTACTTTACAACCCTATACATAGATAGGTAAGCTTTTATACCTATATTTAGTTTCTACTTTACAACCCTATACATAGATAGGTAAGCTTTTATACCTATATTTAGTGTCACTTTACAACCCTATACCTAGATAGGTAAGCTTCGATTTGCAAGCATGCAGGTTTCTTGATTGGGCAAATAGAATAGAAGTTAATAATGTTATGAAGGCGAATGTTGTCTCTTGTGCCAAAACTAAATAATTAGAAGGGGATTATGTTGTCTCTTGTGCCGGCACTAAATAATTAGAAGGGGATTATCATGTTTTGTGGTAAATTGCATTTCTATCACTTAATACTAAGCATATAACATAAAAATTAAATTACAAAGATAATTTATTACATTATTAGAGGTTAGTAATGGTTATTTCTATTATTAATTTGATAATTAAATTACAATAATTTTTCTAATAATTATATATTCAAACACTTTCAAATCATAATTCATTAATAAAAATAAATATACATTCTCTCTTTTTTTAAGTGCTTAATTCTAAACTATAAAATATTACTTAATATTAAGGTATAAAATATTAATATATGTTTTTTAATGGAAGGATATAAATTTGTAATGAAAACTTACATGGTTATATATTTAATCTAAATTTATATTAGTTTTATATTTAATATTTTTAAATGTTAAAACAGCTACTTTTTCCACTTCACAGGTTACATTAAAGAACACATGGTGATAAAAATGAGGGACAAATATAAAGTAAAATAGTTCAACAAAAGTGACAAGGTGGGCCCCATTTGTGTTGTAGTAAATATTGAATTATGAGCGAGAGAGACATATATCAGGCGTGCCAGTCGATGGAAAATAGTCGTTCACTAACCCTTGACACAACTGAATGTTGACTTCACGCCTTGTGCTCTATAGCCCTAGTGGTGGCAGCATGATGACTTCAGGGTCTTGGAAATCCAAAAGTCTAATGTTTATATTAAAAATTATATATATATATATATATAGTTTTGTTCTCAAACTAATACTAGAACATAAAGAATATGTCACTTGGTAGTGACATAATAAATGATAATGGAAAAATAAATAAACATAAAATAAAAAGTGTTTGTATTCATTATGAGTTTTTAGATTAATTGGTTTGTATATGGTTCAATTTTATTAGGATTCATGTTTAAATTTCATAAAGAGGAGTTGAGGGTGACACTTAATTTGTGGGGTTTAAATTATTTTAAGTTGAATGGACTAGGCATAGTACAAGTAGACTATGCTAATCAATCAAAGACATCAACATAAAATAGAAATATGAACTACTCATTCCCATAAATAATAAATGATATTGGAAAAATAGATAAACATAAAGTAAAAAGTGTTTGGATTCATAGAAGTTGTTAGATTAGTTGGTTTGTATAGGGTTTAATTTTATTAGTATTTATGTTTAAATTTAATGTCGAGGAGTTTAGGGTGACACTTAATTTGTGGGGCTAAATTACTTTAACTTGAATGGAATAGGAATAGTACAAATAGAGTATACTAATCAATCAAAGTGACTAACCGAAAATAGAAATATGAACTACTCATTCCCATTTACAATTAAATCGTCAACTTAAAATAGAAATATGAACTACTCCTTCCCATCAACAATCAAAGTTTCCAACCAAAAACAGAAATATGAAAGAGTGGTTCCCATAAACAATAAATGGTAGTGGAAAAATAGATAAACATAAAATAAAAAGTGTTTGGATTCATTATAAGTTGTTAGACTAGTTGTTTGTACAGGGTTTAATTTTATTAGGATTTATTTTTAAATTTCATGGCGAGGAATTGAAGGTGACAATTAATTTGTGGGGTTAAATTATGTTAACGAGTATTTAATTTCAAACAAGTCTTGTATAATATTGATGACAGTATCAAGCTATTGGATAACTCCTTTTTCCATCCAACTTTAGATTTGGCCTAAAATGAAACACAACCTAACTTTCAAAAAGTACATTGGAGAAAAAAACTTGACTCACCATCTATAACCTCCTTAAATCCTATTGAACCCATCAAAACCTTTGACCTTCCTTTGATAGACAGTCTCCTATTATATTTAATTTCATGTATACATGTGCATATAAAATAAAAAATTAAAATGTGATTTTAACATTCATATTAGTATCTTTGAAATGCAATATACATTTCCTTAACAACCTTAAGCTATATGTTCAAGAAATATATGTGTTCCATTCCTCGATGGGGGTGATAACACAGAAAGAGGGAGAGATTCCTTGGAAACTATGTTATATGCATCATAGATGTCTCAGCCTAGCGGAGGTGTGGAATTAGACTACCGACGGGCTTGGGATTACTAAATGGGGTCTCATCGATTTAAATGCTTAGTTATGGCGTCGGGGTGGCTAAAGTACGTGTTTTGTGGGAGTGGAGGTCGGGATTTATCCTCGACCTCCTTCATCTATTTTAATATAAGGTTGCAACGCGTTATTTCTCATGACCTCATGTAGAGATTCAACCCTTATTTTAGTTTTAGTTCAGATATTTGGTAGTGATTTGAGAGGTATCCAATCTCCATTTTCCAGCTTTGAATTATGTAAATGTTAGTGTACTCATCTTATAGGATTTACATGTCTCTGGGAGTGTTAGTGCTATGTTAATAGAGGTGTGTCATTATCATAGCGTCTCATTTGGGTGAATATGTGTTACTTTGAAGCAATGTACTTTGATTCAATAAATTTGAGTCTCTGTGTGTCAATGTTGTGATATCCTTTTCAATTACTCTGCATTTTGCATTGCTAGCGATGTTGAATGATTTGGGTGTTGAATTTACTCTTGCCCTTTGTTTGAGTATTTGTAGCTTTCATTTATTATTATGGTTTTGGGGAAATTTGTATGTTATGTCTTTGTGTTATGGTGAGTTTAACAATTTGATGGATTTGGTCCTCTGATGTGGCAATTGGGGGATGATTTGTTGATTTTTAGGTTGGGGTTACAAGGACATGTCTCATCCTTTTTCTTAATTTAGTAGTATAAGGTCTCTCAATGGTTTTCCAGTTTGTTCCCTTGTCATTGTAATCATGCCTTCTCGCCAAAAAATGGTAAGTCGAAGGGGTGAAGTGGGTAATGTCAATTTCAAACGAATTCACCCTTTTTCATATGATTTAGTTGGTACTTTCTTTGATGTTGTTCCTCCAGAAGTGAAAAAGGAAATCCTTTTGTTAGATTCTAAGAAGATTGGGGAACGTTTGTATCACTCATATTCAGATGTTGCAGGAGATGTTATGAACAGGGTTCCTAATCCTGGCAAATTCAAGAAATGGATAATTAATTTCCTGAATTCTTTGGCTCTATACCAAAAAATGGACACCTTGTTGCACTTAATTTTTAAAGGCAAACAAGATGAGAACTATAATGTGTTCTCTTCACTGGAGGATATCAAATGTATGCTCATGAACCATTCTATTTAGATAATGTGGATTCTCGATTGGACCAAGTGGAAATCTCTCTAGCGTCGGACTCAACTTCAAGTGATCTCGCTGATCCGCTAGTTGATCCTACTGACATGTTAGTTGACAGTGCTCAAGATCTCACTATAATCTTCTCTTACCATTAACAACATTGGTTGGTATTATGCTTGTATGTTCCCATTTTGGCAATCAATCTCTAGGTATGATCTCGTCATGGTGGTTTCAACTTGTTTTGTCTTTTACGCTCAATGAAACGATTTATGATTCTTGTATATGAAGTGCACTTTTATGGGGAAACTTGGTTTGTCCTAAAATAATTATTTTACGTGCACGATGTTGCTCTTGTTTGTTCAAATATGGGCTTGTTGGGCATTAGGTGGTTTTGTGGCCTCTCTGGATTTTATGTAGTGTTGATGGGAGCAGCCATTTCAATATCATGCTTGTCCTTCGATTCATAGTAGGTGTTTTAATGATGGCTATTTTTTAGACCCATCATCTGCTAGTTCATTTATGTTATCTTGGCACTTCTCCCTGCTATTTTGGATTTTGGGTTGGCATCCATTTCACCCTAGTCGGCTACGTTTATTGGCATCCATTTCGCCTTGTACCTCTATTTGCACATATTGTCTATGATCTTGATATGATGTTAATGGTTGGTGTGGTTTTGATTTTCCCTCCATGCGAGAGAAAAATCTTGTGCTATAACACTTATGACTTCGAAGTTTCCTCAGTCAAGTTTTATTAAACAAGGTGCTTTGGGTGTGCACTATTGTTTCATTCCTAAGTGATGTATGGTATGTGGAGAAGAATGGAAGCTATATTATTCTGGAAATGCTCCCACGTCTTGGATTTGAGTATTATGGTACAAATTATATTGTCTTTTTGGGTGATTTATCTTATAATTGGAAAATGGTCTTTAGTCTCTTACGATCTTCAAGAATAGTTTTATTGGTGTGTCTCTTTATTTTCTGAAGTATAGAATGTAAGGTTCGCTATGAGTGTGAACCTATTTTCTATGTAACTCAGTGTTATCAATGAATAGAAAATATTGTAATTTAATATATATTTTTTATCAACTAAATTCATTTCAAATTTTATAAAGTATTCCTTTAAAAAATATAATGATCTATTAGTATTATTAAAATTTAAATTTTGATCTCTTTAAAAAAATTCCATAAAAATACTATCATACCATAAACTTTCAAATATACATTTAAAAAAACCTCGAAATCCAAAATTGTACATTGCTAAGTCCAACCCATAAATTTTTTGAAAAAAAATAAAGACTTACTCTCAAAGACTATAGAGTTTATTTCCCATCAAATACCTCGGTATATTAAGCATGATATAACTTCATAATAATTTAAGTCTTTTTTCTCAAAGCTAAATCATAAGCACTCTCTATTCGAAGGCCTTTTCATACACTTTCCACAGCTATAATTTTCTCCATCTCCTTTCATATATCCTTTGAAAAAGGGTAATTAGCTGTATTCCATTAATATTATTGCTTACATGTCCATTACTTTGTAGGCTTCCTGCTACGAGCAGTTGGCGTGGTGCAATTTATTTGTTACAGAGACAGATGGTTAGAATGTGACTGCACTTAAAGATAATAGATATTTTTATTTTATTTTTGAGGATATGATTTAACGGTTATGTAGGAAGTTTGAGCTAGATAATAGATATTTTTATTTTATTTTTGAGGATATGATTTAACGGTTATGTAGGAAGTTTGAGCTCTAGAAAACTTGTAGTCCAAGAAAAACATTGTCTTCAAAGCTGCTCCAAGTACGATTTCTTCCCTTAAAAATAATATTTCTCCATTTTATTTGACATCAATACTACTTGCACAGGAAGGAAGTCATTTTCTGGAATACTTGACCAATGAATCCTTAACTTGTTGGAAGACATGAGCACTGTGCGATTTGTTGATTGTGAATCCTTAAATAAAACAAGATACAACGTGTTATGCAGGGAGTAAGTTCCGACATGAGCACTGTGCGATTTGTTGATTGTGAATCCTTAAATAAAGCAAGATACAACGTGTTATGCAGGGAGTAAGATACCCTTGAGCAACTGGGAAATTCTTATTTTCAACCCTATAGAAATGTAAATGCCCTCTCATATGTTAGGGAAATAGGCTTGTCTTTGGAATGACAGCACTTGAACAAATGAATGGAGGATGGAAAGAAGGGAAGGAAATAAGCTCGCCCTATGAGCGACAGTATCTGAACAAATGAATGAAAAATGAAAAGAGAAAACGCTATTTACCTCGCATGTCGGAGCACATTTACATTTCTATAAGGGTGAAAATAGGAGTTTCCGAGCCATTGTGCATCATTTTTCGCTGTTGCGGGTTCGTCGTACGTGGCGACCATTATAATTAGACTGTGTTTTTGGAACTTAGAGTCATTTGGTCTTCATTATTGGCACAAATCATGTGATTGTTTAGTGGAGCTTGGGATTTGCATCAAGATATGTTAAGTGAGGCTTGGCGTGAACCTTGATGTGATGTCGTGGTGAAGTGCATGAAAATTTAGTATTATCCTTTTCATTGTAATTTGTGAACATACTTTTAATAAGTGACGTGCTTTTAATAAGATAATTTAAAAATTCAAATAAAACTCAATACTTTTCAAGATTAAAATATAATTTCACATTTTGATATACCAACCAATACTAGTATTTGAAGTTAAAATTAAAAGTTATAATCTTCTGAAGGGAATGAAACATTAAAATTATCCTAAAATAAATTGCTTGTAACTTAAAATAAATCATATATTTTTTTTTGGTATGTTGTGAGAGAAAATAAATGAAGAGTAAAAATAATTTTTAATTTTTAATTTTTTTAATAAGTCATAGCTTTTTATATATTTTGTTATGAAGGTGCATATGGAGTTATTTTATAATTTTTAGGTTGGTTATAGTTTGGAACAATAGAGGTGGGGCACATTTTGTCTGGCAAGTTTCTTGGTTGAATATGTTTATAGTGAAAAGAGTGAATGTGAAATTTAATATAGCAAATGATTCAAGATTGGACAACTATCTATTATGTTTGTTTTGGCTATAATCCAATTACTAAAACGGCATTTGAAGTTTAAGCAAAGAAGACAAAACAACAACCATTACTTGAATAGTAATCTTATTTATCAGCTTAGGATCCACACAATGCAACCCAACAAAGTCATAGGCTACATATTTCAGGCCAACATTATTCATTTCATCTCAAGGTGGTTTGTCTATCAAGGTAATGAAAACAATGATACTCAAAAATAATTTAATAATTATTATATACCAGCCTAGATCTATATTAACCCTACATTTTAGAGGGATCAAATATCTTGAGATACAATCCTCCTTTAAAGTGAAAAGAGATTTTATCAAATATCTTGAGATACAATCCTCCTTTAAAGTGAAAAGAGATTTTATCCCTCTCCGCAATAGATCTGGGATTAAGATGGATCTAGGCTAGTTTTTATATACACATACCATATCTAGGTTGGATCCATCTTTCTCTCTCCCTCTCTCTCACACACACATTTTCCCTCTCTCCCCCTCCCTCCGTCCATATTACTGAGAATTTTCACTCTATGTAATCAATGTTTTATGTAATGTCTAAAGTATTTTACATTTTAATTTTTTATTGTGAAACTAGTTATGTTTTTCGGCATGTGGTATTGATAAGTCATTATATTATAACAAAACCTATTTAGAAGTTAATAATATCCATGGTAAAGTGGGGTTGATATCCATGGTTAAGAAACTTGTTATATTGTAGGTTTATTGTAAGCATTAGTTTTTATGTGCATATTAATTAAATTTAAATATGATTATGGAATCATTATTAGTCCCTACCATGGCAAGACTCTAAGAATTGATTTGTTTGTTGATTGCTATTAGTTTACCATTGAATAATGCAAATTATAATGTTTACTTTGAAAAATAAATATTTATTTTTCTATATTATTAAAAAAAAAATCAAACATTTGATTGGACCATAACTTGAGGCCTTATTGCAACATTTGCATAATGCAATGTCATGTGGATAATTGACTTTCATATTTTATGTTATAATTTATGGATATGGTTGCAATATTCATGCATGATTTTTATATAGTTGTGTAGTGATTTTTTATTCTTAAACTATGCAAAAAAACCTTCCAAAAATAAAAGATTAATAACTTACTTTCAAATAAATAACATATCTACGGTCAATTCCTTTCCACCATAATTCAAGCAGATCTTTGCATAAAAATAGGATAGAAATAAGATTTACAGGATTTACTTCCCACCATTATTTATGTTTTCTTTAACACTTATGTAGAAGTAAAATTATAAATGTGTAGAATTTTACTACCCACCAAAATTTATGCAAATTTTTCTACTTGAAACAACTATTTACTTATCAACTTTACTTGAACATTAAACTAAACTAAACTACAAAACAAAATTATAATATAACATCTCCAACCTATAGATTTATATTACTTTTACTTTTTTATTATTTTTTAATTGAGCTCACATATACACAGATAGCTTACACATCTATCTCTATATTCCATTTACAGCTTTGATCACACCTCGACGGCCGGGATGAGCGCAGAAATGCTGGAAGGCGAGCCTGAAATTAGGAATATAAGGCTTCAAATTCATCTTCGAGGCCTTGATGCATATCATATTGTAGGCGTAGTAGAGCTGCTCCGTTATGGGGAGCACTTTGGTGCCCAAGGTGGCCATGTTCTTCCTCGTGGCGCCTCCTGCCACGTCCATGAGTGACGGGCCGAGGAAAACACCAGAGATCCCCTGGTCGTCTTCCTTTACCATCACGCAGTCGTAGGCCTCATCCACGGCGGCCACGTTCGTCCTGACGGCGTGCAAGAGCCTCATCTTTGCGCGAGCTGCGTCGTTGCCTTTGTTGGACAGAAGCAATGCATAGCCTCGGTGACCATCATAGACTTATTGCC
Source organism: Pinus tabuliformis (assembly GCA_031772625.1). Taxonomy (NCBI): domain Eukaryota; kingdom Viridiplantae; phylum Streptophyta; class Pinopsida; order Pinales; family Pinaceae; genus Pinus; species Pinus tabuliformis. The sequence goes on along the minus strand of CM062817.1, from coordinate 720,254,868 downwards.
CATTGGCCGTTATGTTCTCGCTGCCGATTACCAGAGCATAGGAGTCGCGGTAGACCTTGAAAATGTCCTTGGCCATGTCCACTGCTATGAGGCTGGCGCTGCAACCCATGCCGGAGAGATTGAAGGTCTTCACGTTCTCTTTCATCTTGTAGCGGTTCACGATCCACGCTGTCAGCGACGGCGCCGGCCCGAAAGTGGAGACGTTGACGATGAGAATGTCAATCTCCCAAGGCTCCACGCACGTCTTCCTGAACAGCTCGTCCAGAACGGCCACGAAGCACTCTTCCATTTCCACCCGCACGTTTCTTCCCCCAGCCCGGATCGCCGATGTATTCTCCACTGAAATTTTGCTCTCTCACCACCGAAAAACTTATCCTCATTCCTCGCCGAAAGATATACGCTCAGCTCTGTGTTAACCCTTCGCTCCTCCGGCGGCTTGTAACAGGCGAAGTCCACGAGATAACACTGGTGGCAGGAATATCGTGGGGGAATGATATAAAACAGCACTACAACGACCACAGAGCACAACATGACAAGGATCTCTGTCGCCCTTATTTCTTTCAGATAACGAAATTCCAGCTCAAGCCATTCCGGCTCAGCCGCCGCCGCAGCATTCACGCACGCGAACCACAAGACTCCCACCACCAAATCAATTTCTATAGACGCTAGTCCAGCCATGCCAGATTTGAACTGTTTAGCAGACTATCAGTCTCAGCCTGATTGACGAGGGCGCAAGGTCGGGCCTCGCTTGAATTTGCTGAAGATGTCTCTTTTGTTTTGATTTTTGTCTTTTCCTTAATTCTGCCCCAACAAATGTTCATTAATTATAAGTTTTCTTTAAGCAGGTCGGGCCTCGCTTTCTTAGAGTTGAATGGATAATCAACGACATATGAACTACTGCTTCCCTAATCAATTAAAGCCGTCAATCTGAAACAATATGAAATAGAAATATGAACTATTAATCTGAAATAGAAATATGAACTACTACTCATAGTAAATTAAATTGTAATCAATTAAAGCGACCTACTTAATATAGAAATATGAATTACTCTTTTTCATAATCAATCAAAGCCATTAAAGCCATCAATTTGAAATAGAAATATAAATTAGTTTTTTTAAGATAATTAAAGTTACCAACAAAAAAATAAAATATAAACTATTTATTTCATAAACAGCAAAAATAAAACTAATCCTTGTTTTTGTTTGTTTGCAAATTACAATCTGAAATAAAAATATGAACTATTACTTATAATTTGTAATCAATCAAAGCCACTAATCTAATATATAAATATGAACTACTCTTTCTCCTAACCAATCAAACCCATTAATCTGAAATAGAAATATAAACTAGTTTTTTTTACAATAATCAAAGTTAACAACAAAAAAATAAATTATAAACTATTTATCTCATAAACAACAAAAACAAAAACCAAGGGGTGTCAATATCACTATCACTGTTTTTGGTTTTTTTTCACATTGCAATCTGAAATAAAAATATGAACTACTAATAATTTGTAATCAATCAAAGCCACCAACCTAATATAGAAATATGAACTACTCTTTCTCATAATCAATCAAAGCCATTAATGAAATAGAAATATAAACTAGTTTTCTTACAATAGTCAAAGTTGCCAACAAAAAAAATAAAATATAAACCATTTATCTCATAAACAACAAAAACAAAAATGAAGGGGTGGCAATATCACTGTTTTTTTTTTTTGGCACATTGCAGTCTAAAATAAATATATGAACTACTATTCATAATTTGTAATCAATCAAAGCCACCAACCTAATATAGAAATATGAACTACCCTTTCTCATAATCAATCAAAGCCACTAATATGAAATAGAAATATAAACTAGCTTTATTACAATAATCAAAGTTGCCAACAAAAAAATAAAATATAAACTATTTATCTCATAAACAACAACAAAAAACAGCAACCAAGGGGTGTCAATATCACTGTCACCGATTTTTTTTTTTTTGCGCATTGCAATCTGAAATAAAAATATGAACTACTAATAATTTGTAATCAATCAAAGCCACCGGCCTAATATAGAAATATGAACTACTCTTTCTCATAATCAATCAAAGCCATTAATGAAATAGAAATATAAACTAGTTTTCTTACAATAATCAAAGTTGCCAACAAAAAAGTAAAATATAAACTATTTATCTCATAAACAACAAAAAAACAAAAATGAAGGGGTGATAATATCACTGTTTTTCTTTTTTTTGCACATTGCAATATGAAATAAAAATATGAACTACTATTCATAATTTGTAGTCAATCAAAGCCACCCACCTAATATAGAAATATGAACTGCGCTTTCTCATAATCAATCAAAGTCATTAATCTGAAATAGAAATATAAACTAGTTTTCTTACAATAATCAAAGTTGCCACATATATATATATATATATATAAACTATATAATTAGACTGTGTTTTTGGAACTTAGTTGCCTGTTGTCATGTGAGAGTCATTTGGTCTTCATTATTGGCACAAATCATGTGATTGTTTAGTGGAGCTTGGGATATGCATCAAGATATGTTACGTGAGAGTTGGTGTGAACCTTGATGTGATGTTGATGTGATGTCGTGGTTAAGTCTATGAAGATTTATTTTTTATTTTTTTCATGGTAATTTGTGAAAATATTTTAATGAGTTGTTTTTAGTGTGATTTTTTGAGAGTTTTTTGGTGGATTTTTTTGTCTAATTTCTCTGAAATTTTGTAGGAAGTTATTGAAATTATAAGTTTGATGGGTAATTCTTGCATAATGGAAGTACCCTAGGGATTTTGGAGGGTGTTGAATCCATATATACATTCAAAAAACAAGTTTAAATAATATAAATCAAAATTTTACCTCAACTTTTTCCACTAAAAACAATTTTATACATAAGTAATGTGGCTTTTAATAAAATAATTTAAAAATATGAATAAAAGTCAATACTCTTTTAAGATTAAAATATAATTTCTACATTTTTGATATCTCTTCAACAAGCATCATTGATACTTAAAAATAAAATACTGAGTAATAATAGTATTTGAAGTTGAAATTAAAAAGAAGTATTTATTTGCTTTAAAAATAAAATACCAGTATTTGGAGTTGAAATTAAAAAGAAGTATTTTATTTGCTTTTAACTTCACCATCAACAAAGTTATAATATTCTGAATGGAGTGAAAAATTAAAATTATCTTAAAAGATTGCTTATAACTTCAAATAAATCATATTTTTGTATATTGTGAGAGAATAATAAGTTATATAAATGAAGAGTGAAAATAAATTCCATTCTTTATTTTTGTAAGTTATAGGTATTTATGCATTTTGTTGTGAAAGTGAATATGGAGGAATTTTGAAATTTCTAAGTTGAATATAGTTTGGAACAATAGAGGTGGAGTACACTTTGCTTTCTAAGTTTTTTGCTTGAATATGTTTATAGTGAAAAGAGTGAATGTGGAATCTCGTATAGTAAGTGATTAAAGGTTGGAAAATAGTTTTGGTTGGACAACTATCTATTTTGTTTGTTTTAGTTATAAGCCAACTACTAAAAAGTCATTTGAAGTTCAAGCAAAGAAGACAAAACAACAACCATCACTTGATTAGTAATTTTATTTATCAACTTGGGATCTAGAAGTCATAGGCTATATATTGCACACCAACATTATTCATTTCATCTCAAGGTGGTTTGTCTATCAAGGTAATAAAGGACAATGATACTCAAAAATATTTTAATAATTATTATGTACCATTTTAGATCCATCTTAACCCCGAAACTATCAAACACCCAGAGGGATCAAATATCTTGAGATACAAACCTACTTTAAAGTGAAAAGAGATTTGATCCCTCTGGGCTCTTGATAGATCTGGGGTTAAGATGAATCTAGACATGTTTTTATATAAGTATACCATATCTATCCTGGATCCATCTCTCCCTCTCCCTCTCTTGCCTCCCTCTCTACTCTCTCCATCCCCCTCTCTCTCTCATTTTCCCGATGAATCTAGACATGTTTTTATATACGCATACCATATCTATCCTGGATCCATCTCTCCCTCTCCCTCTCTTGCCTCCCTCTCTACTCTCTCCATCCCCCTCTCTCTCTCATTTTCCCTCTCCCTCCCTCCGTCCATCCATATTACTGAGAATTTTCACTCTATGTAATCAATGCTATATGTAATGTCTAAAGTATTTTACATTTTAGTTTTTTGTTTTGAAATGAGTTATGTTTTTTGGGCATGTGGTATTGATAAGCCATGGTATTGTAACAAAACCTATTTACAAGTTAATAATATCCACACTAAAGTGGGGGTGGATATCCATGGTTAAGAAACTTGTTATATTGTAGGTTTATTGTAAATATTAAGTCTTTATGTGTTTATTAATTAAATTTAAATATGGTTATGGAATCATTATTAGTCCTTGCTAAGGCAAGGCTCTAAGAATTTATTGGTTTGTTGATCACTATTAGTTTACCATTGAATAATGCAAATTATAATGTTTAACTTGAAAAATAGATATTTATTTTTAATATTATTAAAAAACTAATTTTCAAACATTTGATTGGACCATAACTTGAAGGCCTTATTGCAGCATTTGCGTAATGTAATTCCATGTGGATACTTGGCTTACATATTTTATGCCATAATTCATGGATATGGTTGCAATATTCGTGCATGATTTTTATATATTTTTGTAGTTATTTTTTATTCTCAAGCTTTGCAAAAACCATCCAAAAATAAAATACTAATAACTTATACTCAAATAAATAACATATCTGCCATCAATTCTTTTCCACCATAATTTAACTAGGTCTTTGCATAAAAAATGGATAGGAATAAGATTTAGAGGATTTACTTCCCACCATTACTTATGTTTTCATTAACACTTATGTAAAAGGAAAATTGTAAATGTGTAGACTTTTACTACCCATCAAAATTTATGCAAGTTTTTCTAATTGAGAAAGAAATTTACTTATCCACTTTACTTGACCATAATTTCTAACTTGGATGGGCTAAGTTGTCCATATTATTATTACTCTATATTATTTTTAACCTTTTTATTATTTTTTAATTGAGCTGACATATAAATGTTAAATTTTAAATATTTAAGCCTACACATCTAACTCTTTATCAATTTTTAATTGGGGTGGACATTGGTATTATATTAAATTTGTTGAATATCAAATGTTAAATGTTAAACATTTACTTTTGACATCTACCCCATACTGGGTTGTAGAGCACCTCTCAGCGCAATAATCTACTGGTTGCATAACTTTACATGAAAAATACCTCCTAGGTAAAGGGATAAACTACAATAAGGTTAATATGTGGTCGCGTGTAAGGGACTAAGGTTGGGTGATTATGTGGTCTCGTATAAGGGACTAAGGCTGGGTGATTACAGAAACCGCATGACCCACTAGAGGTAGAAATAACAATGACCACAAGGGACATTTGATATCTTGCAAGTACTATTTTGGTTGGAGTTATCTTTTGATCTTGGCATAAGACATAAAATTGTTTCTAATTAGCTAAGAGATCATCTTCCTCAACAAGGAAACATGTTAACTACCCATAACCAAAAGGAAATAAGTCATTTTAGGTTGCAAGGGGATTTTCTTAAATACTGGTGATGATCCAACCCATATTTATGAATAACAACCATTGATGATTATGTTAATTGCAAATTGACAACTAAATTATGATAGGTTTTACTCTGTAGAGTTGCTGGAAAAGTATGATGTGTATAGACTTGGATGGTGGTATTGGACAAGAACATGAACCATCCTCCAAACTACCTATCTTATGTAGCACTCCATATACATAGTCGTTTCACAAAAGAAATTCTTCTAAGGTAAGGAATTATTCATGGAATAAGTGAAGATGATGAGAATTTGTTCAATAATTTAAATCCTTTCATTGTGAGTTGATGTGTCAATTTTCATTCACAAACCAATCATCTCTAATTCTTTTGACAAATTAAAATATAAATTAAAAAGTTATATAGTTACAGTTGAGAAATCCATTTTGTTTTATTGGTCCTTTGCTTATTTCAAAATTTTTCAATGAAAAATGTCTCACGAAAAGACACTGCATCTTAGAATGTGGCTTAATTCCAACTTTACTGAATAGATTGACCCCAAGCCCCAAAAAAAATTAGTTGTTTATGTCTTGAAGATTCTAAATAAAATTGTGTATATAGATTGTTTACAATTAGAAATCACAAAGGACCTACTCAAGAGAATTCATGCTTCAATGTTCATCTCCATTAATAGGTTTTTCCTAATAATCTTATCGGTGGGTTCCATATTGTGGATGGATCTCCAATATTAAGAGATTTTCATGGGAGTCAATTGAGCATCATTGATGCAAATTATTGAGGTGATGGCCCTCTTATGCACTTTGAATTATGGATCTCATTTTGATAGATGGTTTCCATCCTCTAATTGAATTGTATCAGATACCCATAAAAATATCCTAATACATGGAAGAAATCCTCCATTTCCTCCAATTCCAATAGTCCCTAGGATATTTTGTTTACATATCACTACGACACTATTCTTGAAGCCTACATTATAAATAATAATTGGGGTGGATTACTTTCATCATTTGTTTAGATCCTCTTAAACACCAACAAGTTCTATTTTGATGTTTGGTTTATGTTTTTTCCTACAAACTACCATTTGTCATTTGTTTTTTTTTTCAAAGGAAAATGTTTGATGGGGAACTGACAACCTCCCTAGATATATGCAACAACGCGCAAGTCACATATATCATAAAATCATAGTTCAACCTAGGAGAAAAACCATTGGAGACCACCAAAAACTAGAGTCGGGATGCCAAACTAAAATTGGATGCATATCCTTCTAACCTTACTAATACGGGCCATGGTGTTCCCCCGTGGGATTTGAAACTGGGTAGAGGTGATAACATCCCAATGAGACAACCACCCTGTCGTCCCACAAGAAGACATATGTCATTTGTTGATTGGTATATGTTCAATCCTACAATGTACTCCACTTGTCCATCTATCTTGACACTTTCCCTACATCCCCTCTTCATCTTCATATTGTCTTCATTTCCCAAACATTGTTCTTTGGTTGTGCTTCATCACTGCTTCTTCACCCTCTTAATCAAAGTCTCTTGTTTCTATTCTATTTCTCTTTGGAAAAGAAGGGGTCACATAGTTGTAATTATTATAGGTGGGTATACAGCTAAGTGATTTAGATTTGTAGTTACATGATCCTTGAAAATATTTAGTGAGGTATGGGATGAAGATGGACCTTTTGAAGTATCTATTTTCCATCCAAAAAAAAATCCTAAATATTTAAACAACACAACCACCCTAATTCACTTTGGTGTTCCCTTCCCCCTACTTCGGAGTATGCTGGTTATAACGAATGATAAGTGTTATTTCAACATATGGGACCCACTTTTTTCCAAGCATAATGGGTTTGGCATTGTTCTGTTATAGGGGTGTGCTTTTACTCATTCTTGGATTCATTGAATTGTTGAAATTGTCTTATGTACTATTATTGCCAATGTTATCCTCAATTACGAAGGTTGTTTTGTGCAGTACTTTTTACTGAAGACAATTGAATTCACATTATATTATAAATAATGTCTTTGTACCCTCTCTAGGTTTGACCCCCTTTAATAAATATTCATAAGAGATGGAATAACCTTCATTTCAACTACTAAAATGTTGTGAGTAAAATCTTTTTGTGTAGGTTTTCTTGATCATATTCGTTAGTTTTAGGATTTATTTTTATTTTCTAAGTATAATTGAGTTAATAATGATGGTTGGTCAGAAGAAAGAATGAGTACTATTCACTTATCTATGCAGTAGTATGGTGAGTGGTATAGAGAGTTAGAGAAGTTGTTTATTTATATTTAACAAATTACATAATATTTATTACAATTTTGAATATTGGATTAGTTGGGTGAATAATGTTCACCAATCCAAATATACAATCTTATATATGATTTGATAAATAAATATAAACACATAATTTTTTAAATAATTTAATTAAACTTTAACTTACACTAAAAATCAAAAAGAAAAAATAAAATAATTTTTTTGGTGCTTTGGAATAATTTCTACTAATGAACTATGTAAAATATTTGATTTTAAGATGCCCTTAACCAAAACCATATGCAAATATATCATTGGCCTTAGCTTAGCATGATGTAAGATAGTTGGTCTATCTCCTAGAATGAGTAAGCACATCTCAGAAGCATGCCCTCAAGGCAGCCAACAAAAACATAAAAGAGAATATTTTTTAAAAATTATCAATTTAAATTTATCTTACATTTAAGAAATAATAATAATATCTATTAAATAATATTTAAAAAAATAAATCAACTTAAATCAATATTAAATTTGAATAGATTTAAATTTTTTAATATATAAATTTTGTAATATGTAAGATAAAAAAAAATGGTTTAAAAAAAATCATATTAAAAAATTTGTTTCAAATTCATGGATTTAAGTTAATAATAATACTTATTTAAACTTCATATAAGAAGTTTTGGGATCAATTTTTTAAGCTTTTTACCACTCAATGTCATTACTAGGTTAGGAGTTTGTCGACGGTTCTTGACCCGCCAACATTCAGGGGATCACCCTTGTATGAAGTCCCAACTAGACCTCACACCATTTGGTGTGGGAGTCCCATCCGATATGATGGCCTGGTTGCCATTATCTTAAAGATTTTCCTCAGCTCTTGCTTGTCAGCACAGGAAAGTGTTTGCCTTGTCTTCGAGTAGTGAGGTTCGCATGCCTGGTGATTTCTAGTGTTAATGGTCCTTTCACCGCAGAGAGAGAGGGTGGGAGTGAGTCCCAAGTCAGATGGGAGGAAGCCCCAAATCTGTTAGGAACACACGACACAATAGGACATGCACAGCTTCCAGAAGAGCAGTCCACACGGATGTGGCAGTCACAATACACAAGGAAGGATAACACACACAACACACAACAAAGGAGTCCGTGCGAGTGTGATAGTCGTTATAGCAAGTTAATGTGAAAGGTCTGTCTGATGTCCGGGGAGGTAACCAACACTGGCAGGACAATGTTAACAACTCAAACAACACATTTTCATTATGTATCACAACAATTGAATGAGTTCAAGTGTTAAACACAGGTTAAAGCAACATGCATTACAAGTGTTCAAGATTAGTCTTACAATAGTTACAACACATGTGTGAAAACAGGTTGCCTTGTTATCAGGCTTCTGAATTAAGCGAATGTTCCAAGACACATCGTTACAACATACATCACTAACCCCGTGGGCAGGGCGTTGGAGCCATTACTTACTCCTCAAAGAAAATATTACAGACTCTCAAGGCTATGTGGGAGGAGTCAAGGCGAAAAGTCCTTTGTATATACAAATGAGGGGTGTTATAGACATTTTTGTGCCTTGCAGCTCCAAGCATGAAATGTCCATAAACCAAGGGCTCCTAAGTCCCTAAAAGTGTTGCTCTAACCCCTAAAGGAACAAGGTCAACAAATTACAGCTTCTCCCAGAAGTTCTCCACCAGAAACTGCTCAGAATAAGTCAAAACAGGATCATTTCAGCTGCTCCACTAGCTAAGTGCGTTGCATAGCACCTAAATCCACTAGCTAGGTGCGTTGCAACGCACCTAAATGCACTACCAGGGTGCGTTGAGCGGGAAATGACAAATGGCAGTGTCATTCCGCGAGGTGGAGAGACAATGGAAGCTTCCAGAATCTTCTCCTATGACACTTGCCTCACTGAATTCGGCCAAGGATGAGTAAGAGGCTTTCAGTCTCCAAGTGGAACCAAGAACTGACAGAGAAAAGCCACTAATCAAATCACAAGCTGACTCATCCTCCTTGCATACATCTATATATGGATCCCTCATCCCAGAGATCCAGAGGCTGGAATTTTTCACATTGTAAGGAATTGCTGTTGGTTTTGAGACACATATCAGAGAATTGGGTGATCTATGCTTTGTTGGAGGTGAAGAGGGGCTTCTTTGCTGGGAGGTTGATGCTGGGTCAGGAATCATCGGTTGTAACTCCTCCTGGATCTTCTTGTATATCAATAAAAACTATTTGAGTTTCTCCTCCATGCTTTTGTATCATTGATTCTTGTTACATTTGTATGGTTAACTTAAATCTGATCCTAAGTTATTTATGAATATAAATCCATGTCTTTGTATAGTTTTCTTCTTCTGTGATCTTACAGGTACTTGGTGAAGCTGGGCAAGTAAGGGGGCAGGTAGCTGGAAGCTGTCAAAGAGGAGAGAGATTGGATCAAAGGACTAGCGCAAGACACAGGTTGGTTCTTCCTATTCTTCTTTGTTTATAGTTCATAAAGGAGATACAAAAGTAGTTTTCTCTGTTTGTTTCTAAGGCAGCTGTCACACCTTAGTGGGATAGAGCAGTTCTAAATAGACACTTTTCCCGGTAACAAAATGGCGACTCCACTGGGGACGATTGTCTAATTAGTTTGTTTGTGTATCTCATGTTGTTTGTTTCATAAACTTATAAGTAGCAATCGAAGTGCATTTGCCATAACAAATGCAAAGTAGACATCTGCTACTTCAATCCATTCACTGGATCTGTTTATGATTTGAACAGCTGATTCATAGACTATCTGATTGGCCTTGTGATAGCTCTTAGACCCTCCTTAGATCTACCCCTGATTGTGCATTACTGATTGCTTTTACTCGGCCAAAAACCAAAGACTAAACTGCAAAATGTGACCCAGAACCCAGATAGAATTCTCGTTTCTGCCCCAGTGCAGGCACTGTGAAGAGGTTCTACATTTCAACGCACTTCCCGAGAGGGCAACCTGCGCTGCAATGCAGTTTCTCTATGTAACAGGTGCGCTGATCAGCCTAGCCCTGTGCAGCTGAGGTTCTTTGCTTCATTCTTTCCAGTTTTGTCTCTGATTTTTTGCAGCCTATGATCAGTATATGACTGTTTCAAACCCCCTTTTCCTTACTGATATTCCGCCTCATTTGTACAAAAGAACTGTAGATGTTTTTGTGTGTTTGTTGAGTCGTTTACAGTTTTCCATTGCAAAAGTATAATAATCGTACTGTCGTCCTTTAATTTAGATCTGTCACAAGTGTCGATTTTTATCATAGGAGAAATTTTATTTGCTGTTGATGGTCGATTATGCTTTTACTATTGTCTTTGGTTTGAGTTTGTGACTTTCTAGTGTCAAAACGAGTATTTATTTCAAAATCATAAAGTGTCGTAATCATCTCTACCTTTTGATTTCGAAAAGAAGCTTGTTTGTGTTTGTCGCTTGAAAGCAAATTCAGATTTGTACATCAACTTTCTTTTTAGCATCAATACTAAGAAAGTGAAAAACAAATACATGCATGTGCATTTGCATATAAACAGTCTGTTTGGCTTGATTTAGGAAAGTGCATTTACAGTGTGCTCTTTGCTCTTTGTGAAAAGATTGTGTCTTTCTTTTCCCCTAGTAGCTAGGATTTTCATTGCTGAAAAGAGATAAAAGTTTGTTTATCATCTTTAGATTGCATTTTAGGAATTACATCTACATCTCGTGGTGAACCCAAAAGGCAAACTTCATAAGAAAGATCAACTTAAAATAAATTCAATGAATCTAACAACGCTTTGGAACTTAACGCACAACATTTAGAGGTCTAGGCTAGAGACGTATTCCGGCGTCGTAAAGCCTGGTAACTGTTGTCCTCACTGATGGTTGGGTGATTCCTCCACTTTGAGACGATAAGTGCCAGTACGGACTTGTGCTCCCACGTACCGTCGAGTATATATTGGGAGACCCCTATAGGCTTAAATCCTTTATCCATAGGAAGCCATGTCGGCCGCCCTACTGATCGCAATGCACTCAACACAGCATTCGGGAAGATTGACTGCCGTACCGTAAAAAGTATTCTGCAGTTTTGCGATTGGTTTGGTACTCCCTCTACCTAGACCTCCAGAGCAGTCCCTTTCGTTCCTTTTCAGACTCTTTAACGGAAAAGGTCCATCTGAGCACTTGTCACTTCAGGCTCATTAAAAATCGAAGGAGATTAGAGTCATCTTTTGTTTTTTCTCGACTCTTAAAAACTGAAAAAACAAGTTGTGTCAAAAGCGTCTAAAATTCATTTAATTCGGAAACATACCTTCCCTTTATTTTAGTTGATCGAGTAATTCACAATCGTGGAAGAAAGTCAATTGAAACCCCGTCGTTCGCGGAGGCTTACGAGTCAACCGTCTTTGTCTTCGGAATCGAAACCAGTACGGACAAAGCGAACTCGTTTAACCGGTTCCAAATCTCCTATCAAAGTTAGAACAAGTGTTCCAACGACATCAGAGACTCTGGTTACTCCAAACATTTCTGGAATCCCTGCCTGTACAGAAGAAGTTCAGCAGCCACAGAAGGACAGTGATACTGATCCTAGTTTGAGAATAAACACTTGTGTTACCGAACCAGTTCCATCTACAACCGGTTCGGAGAGTCTTACTCTTCAAACATCTGTCGTTGCCGATTTCACACCTTCTTCGGCACCAGAAATATTTTATGGACCTGACGGTCTTCCCCTTCCACCTGGTCTGATTGCAATAGAAGAAATTGTAGAAGATCCTCAAACAAGTACTCCAACGCACTTTGGAGTCGAGGTCACTCTATATCCTTCGTCATCAGAAGTTATTCTACCACCAGCGGAAGTTCCTGTAGAATCGCTAGGTAATCTTTTGGATAGACTACAAATGTCTGAACAACCGTCAACATCTAGGACTGTGTCATCTGACACAGCGACGGCAGAACTCCCTGCTATCACTCCGACAATGTTCGCCGGCATACCATCTGTCCCGACTAGCCCTCAACCGCTAGAAGGAGCTCACCAAGGGGCTACTTCGACAGTATGGTCCGTTCCTGTTTGTTCATCCGGAATAATATCCGGAAACTCTTATGTTGAGTCTCAACAAATTGATCCATTTGGAGGTCAATTTGGGCAGTCTGGTCCCCAAGGGCAAACAATTCCCTTGAGTTCTGGATTACCACCGTATGGGGGGCAGTATGCCCTTTCATTATCCCCTCCGGGAGGATATCCATACGGGAGTTCACAACAATATTCAGGTTATACTGGAATTACCTCAAGTGGTTGGGTACCTATACTACCTCAACAACCAAGAGTTGTGTATTCGATGCAACAATGTGTACCTATGTCGAACATCCCGACTACGCCAGCTATTGTGACGGTGTCACAAGTTCAAGCGCTGCCTGTTGTATGCCAACCTCAGGTTTCTCAGGTTGTAATGCAACAACCCCTTGACCCTGCGACTCAACCACAATCGCCAACTAGTGGGGCGACACAGGTCCAGACGGGTACAATTACCCCTCACCTTGGTCAAACGGTTAGTATCGGGCAACAGCACATGGCTTCACAACCATGGCTGGTGCAATACCAACAACCGCAATTCCAACAAGTATACCAAAGTTCTGAGCAACAAATATTTGCGAACAGTGGACAGCCGTACATTCAAAACGATCAAAATAAACCATTTTACAATGGTCAAGTCCACCAACCGTACCAAACATACCAGCATCAAATGCATTATGCCGGTATGCAAAGACCAACTGCTCAGGCGATTCCATCTTATCCTGGGTATGCTTCACCTAACCTGAATCAACAGTTACCCTTCGTGGCAACCTTAGAGTTACCGGATTTAAATCAGTTAACAAACGATCCAATTGCTTACGCCCCTTGGTGGCCAGCGATTCCGCATAAACATCCATCAGATATTCCTAAATTTAATGGAAATCCGGGTGAAGATCCATCGAATCACGTGATGACCTTTCATCTATGGTGTTCATCAAACACCCTAAATGATGATTCGATAAGACTTCGCCTCTTTCAGAGGACGTTAACGGGTCCAGCGGCAAAATGGTACATTGAATTGCCTAGAGCTTCGTTCGACAACTTCAGTACTTTAGCCACAACCTTTTTAACCCATTTTCAATTACCAATAAGGTATGAAACGGGAACAGAACTTCTTACCAACTTTAAACAGACAACGACGACTCACATATCTGATCATATACATGAGTGGCGACGTCGTCGTAGAATGGTAAAAACATATGTCCCCGATCAGCTGTTAGCTGAATGGTTTATCAAGTCATTACTGCCTTCCATCATGGAAGATGTGGCAAAGGGGGGAGTCGTAACAGAAGAGCAAGTTATCGCTCGTGCACAATATTTGGACTTGATTTACACTCAGTTCGGCACGCTCTACGACAAAATACCTGACGCCCCTAGACCGAAATTCTCAATTCCTCCTCCTCCTAAATCAAACAATGACTCTCATGTCGGCGATGGCGTGAGTGGCACGACAAACACGAAATCGACAAAGGCTACATCCAAAAAGGCCCGTAAGATTTCAGGTCAAAATGCAAAAGACGAACTTCTTGCTTCGGAAGTAAATGCCGTGTCGACAGACAAAGGCAAAGAAACCAAGCAACCAGGAAGCAAGAAGAAGGGCAAAGGGAAGAAGAAGAAACAGGAGGAATCATCACCTGAAAAATCTTCTTCAAACCCTCCTGGAAATAGGAAACCAAAATTTCCATGCATGATATGCGATGAGGATCATCGGACTTTAGATTGTCCACACAGAGCAGAGCTTAAAAAATTCTTTAAGAATTCGAAAACCTCAGCAGTGTTAACTGATCCGTTTCCAAATCCAGGAACAAATCTGGTTGAAAGTGGAAATGCTTCCCCGTCTCAAGTGCTAATGTTGTCGGTTTCAAAACAGAAAAATGATGCTTTGATATCGACAAGGAACAAAGATTATGGGAATCCGCAGCTGTCGAACAACAAGGATAAAGATCAACCAAGTAGTTCGACAACAACTTCGACAGAAGTTGTACCACCCACCATCCCTGAATTGACGATAAAACCGCCAAAGGGAGTAGTACACAAGTCGACATTTAATCCCCGTGCTAGAGCGGCACAGCATTATAACATAGTGGAAGATTTGGCCCAATCGCCATCCGCTATGTCGACAGTTGAAGTACTACAAAATTGCCCATCCCAAAGGCAGTCTTTATTATCGGCAATTGGTGGGATTGATCCAAAGGATTCCAATCTTGTATCCTTCGATCAGAAAGGATACGATCCTCAGTTACCAGCTCAACTAGCTTTCCTTGTTCAAGTGAAATCCCTCAACAAAACTGTTCATCGAACAATTATTGATGAGGGGGCATCTACATGTATTATGTCGATGAGTTGCCGGAAAACTTTAGGATCTCCAACCTTGTCGCGGTCTGCGACGACATTAAAAGCATTCAACGGAAGGACATATACCCCATATGGTATCCTAAATAACTTGAAAGTTGAACTAGGAAGGAAAACAGTAGAAATAGATGTTGAAGTCATCGATGGGAATCTTGATTACAACATCCTACTAGGACGACCATGGATATATGCCATGGCAGCTGTTGTGTCGACCTATTTTAGAAAGATTGCATTTCCCTTTCAAGAAGGGATTACAATCGTCGATCAACAGAACTTCCTCCCCAATGGTTCTCAAGTTACTGGAAGCATTCCCATGATCCATGGAAGCCCCCATTCGCTTCAGAATATCATAGTAGGCCTACTAAAAGATCCTATACTAATGGGAACTTTCGCTCTTCCACCTCCAATCAATCTGGCGGAAGTAGCATCGATAGGAACCTGCAACATGATATCTTCTATAAAGATCTCAGAAAATGATATCAACATGGATCATGAAGTGGTTTTGCCCCCAAGCCCAACGGAAATATTATAGCAATCAATGTTCCTAGCATGGGAGGCAAACCCAAATCAACGTTCATCAAGCGTTTGGATAGATAGGTCTAGAGAATATGGTACCCCTTCATATCCTTGGTCGCGAGTGCATGTCACCGACGAAGGAATTGTCCAATCAATGGTAATTGAAGGAGCGCCATGGAATGATTCCCACCATCGTTCTCTTCTTCCAGATTATGGAGAAGATACTCAAAATGACCTTTATCATCCTTCAGTCTTTGATTTTCTGTCAAATACTGTAAATACGGTGGATTCCGAGCGAAACTTGTCGAACATTGAAGAGACTATAGCCATAAATATCTCGACCAAAACAGATGTTGTAGAGAATATTTATGTTGGCAAATGTTGTTCTCCTTCAAAACTGGAAATATATAACGCTCTTTTTCACGAATTCAGAGATGTCTTTGCTTGGTCATATAGTGAAATGCCAGGCATTGACTCAAGTATCGTTGAACACGAAATTAAGATGTATCCAGTTGTCAAACCAGTACGACAACGGCTACAACAGGTGCACCCCGAGAAAGCCGCTGCCATTAAGGCGAAAGTTGAAAAACTTCTCCATGCTGGTTTCATCTACCCGGTTCCTCTAACCGATTGGGTATCGAATATTGTCCCTGTTATGAAAAAACAGGGGACAATTAGAGTGTGCGTCGATTATAAGGATGTAAATCAAGCTTGTCCAAAAGACAAATACCCTACACCCTTCATTGACCAGATGATTGATGAATGCGCCGGATGCGAAATCTTTTCATTCATGGATGGATTCTCCGGGTATAATCAAATAAATATCCGCCCACAGGAGCAGTCAAAGACTGCATTTATTTGTCCGTGGGGCACATTCGCATATCGAAAATTACCCTTTGGTTTAAAGAACGCAGGGGCGACGTTTCAGAGGACAATGAATTATGCCTTCCATGACATCAAAAACATCGTTCAACCATACCTCGACGACCTTTCGGCTCATTCGCGAAAGAGGACTGATCATCCGCAACATTTAAGAGCGATATTTCTACGTTGCCGACACTACAAGATACGACTCAATCCGCACAAATGTGTATTTTGCGTCAGTTCTGGTCGTTTACTTGGCTTTGTAGTCTCCAAGGATGGGATTCGTCTCGACCCCTGTAAGGTCCAGGCAATCATAAACTTGCCTCCACCTTCGAATTTTCTTCAGATTCAGAAACTCCAAGGGAAAGCAAACTTTCTGAGGAGGTTCATTCCCAATTACGCAGAACTTGCTAAGGGTTATACACGTCTTTTGAAAAAGGAGATACCCTTTGTCTGGGATCAGGTTGCGCAAGCTTCCTTTGATGCTTTGAAAGATTCCCTGATGAAAGCATCATTAATGTACGCCCCTGATTATCAAAGAGACTTTAACCTGTATCTGGCTGCAGCAGATACGACCATCGCAACGGTTTTAGTTCAAGAATTCGATGGAATTGAGCATCCTATATATTATTTAAGTAAAAACTTAAATGATACAGAAAGCAAATATTCTTACGTTGAAAAACTAGCGCTTGCAGCTATTCAAGCGATACAAAGATTTTGACACTATGTCCTCTTTCGGAAAACTACCATTCTGTCAGATTGCAACCCCATGACTTATATATTGTCGCGACAGTTACTGGGGGGCAAATACTCAAAATGGATAGCAATCCTTCAAGAGTTTGATCTGGAATTTGTAAAATCCAAGTCAAAGAAAGCTCTAGTTTTCACAGAATTATTGTGCGATCTCCCATCGTCGTCCAACGATGAAACATCCGAAGAATCAATCGTGGATGAGAGTTTGTTTCTGATATCTACAAGCAATGAGTGGTATGGAGATATAATCATTTATCTCCAAACCCAAAAATTTAGGCCAAACACCTCCCACTTTGAACAAAAACGTATTCGATACCAAGAAAAAGACTACACGATCGTCGATGATACACTTTACCGTCGTGGTATCGATACAGTTATGAGAAGGTGCCTCGCCCATGAGGAGGCCGAAAAAGTCTTGAATGAGTGTCATTCAGGCGCGTGTGGGGGGCATCAATCTGGATATGCTACAGCACAAAAAAAATTACGAGCAGGATACTTCTGGCCAACAATGTTCAAAGATTGCATAACCGCAGTCAGAAGTTG
The DNA here is from genome assembly GCA_031772625.1 of Pinus tabuliformis. Lineage (NCBI taxonomy): Eukaryota > Viridiplantae > Streptophyta > Pinopsida > Pinales > Pinaceae > Pinus > Pinus tabuliformis. The sequence goes on along the minus strand of CM062817.1, from coordinate 720,236,953 downwards.
CCATGCTTGTCAAATTTTTGATAGCAAAACCAGAAGACCACCCACACCTCTGCAGCCAATAGTTGTTGTTGGGCCATTCGCCAAATGGGGCATCGATTTCATGACATGTGACCCACCTCGACCGGGGGGCATGGGTATATCATAGTCGCAGTTGACTATTTTACCAAATGGGCCGAGGCGATGCCTACATTAGATAATACTAGTGAAACAGCTGCCCTCTTCTTTTTCAATCATGTAGTCGCCAGATTCGGCGTACCACAGGCTATAGTCACAGATCATGGATCTCATTTTCGCAATCACATGATGGTCGAATTAGCTGCCAAACTAGGGTTGTCTCACGACAGCTCTACTCCATATTATCCGCAAGCCAACGGACAAGTTGAAGCGATCAACAAGGTCCTGAAACGCATGCTGCAAAGGATTATCGGAGTTCACAAAAGAAGATGGCACCTAATCCTGTACTCATCTTTGTGGGCTTACCGAACATCGGTAAGGAATGCAACCGGATTCACACCCTTCCAACTGGTATACGGCCTAGAAGCAATCCTACCAATCCAGTGTGAAATCTCGTCTCTCAAACTCGCAATTGATCTCCTCCCCGGAACTTCGGAAGAAGAAGCTCGTTTCTTGGAATTAATCCAATTGGATGAAACCCGTCGTGATGCCGCTTTGGCTAACAAAGCCCATAAGAAACGAGTCAAGGCGCAATTCGAAAAAAATGTCAAACCCTGTGTCTTCTCGCAAGGTGACTTGGTCTTGCTTTACGACCAAGAATCCGATAAATTGGGAGCAGGTAAATTTAAGTCTTTATGGATGGGCCCCTATATTGTTAAACGAGTGTTAGCAAAGGGAGCCTACGAGTTAATGGATTATGACGGAATTCCACTGGCACAACCCCGTAATGGGTTGTACCTCAAGCGTTACTATGCGTAATGGTAACCAATATGCTTTTGTTATATTTTTGTTTTCGCTAAAGTGTTTGTTTTGGTCGCGTAATCCACTTTTTACATTTATTGCAGATGTCAAACCTATTGGAGCCATGTGTTGGATATGCCGACGGAGCGAGTCGTAGTTCGCGGAACCTGTCCTCCACAGCCTGGGCCATTTTTGATCCAAGCGGCGAGTTAGTAAGTTTCAGAGGTGTATGTATTGGTCGATCAACGAATAACATCGCTGAGTATAGCGCATTTATAGAACTTCTCTCTGATGCCATCACTCATGGTATACGCCGACTAATTGTCAGGCTAGACTCACAACTCGTAATACTACAACTCAATGGTATATATTTCGTCCGAAACCCAGCTATTTATCGCATGTTCCTAAGGGTTAAGATTTTGGAAAGACAGTTTGATCTTATTCAATATCAACATATTTCCAGAAACTTAAACACATTAACTGACTCATTAGCAAACTATGTGTTAGATAGACATTTGCAACATTTATAAAAAGAAACATATCATCAATGTTTTGCATTTGGATCATGTAACTCAACCAAAATAAAACTCCGAAAATCAAAAATATATATAACTGTTTATGGTTTACACATAATGTCTGTAACCAAGACAAAATTGGTCAAATGACCCAAAAACTCAAAATACTAGTGGGCACCCTAGTCTAATGATGCTCGTGATAGCAAGTCACAGCCTGTGTGATCATGCGTAGGAGACGAGTCCATCGTCTGGGCACACCAATAGTATGCCGCTGTAACCGCAAGGGTAGCTCATCGGTCCTCACATTTGGAATACCAAGAGTGAGGCCCTCAACCAGCTCCTGCAAAGCTGTGAGAGTCTCGGCCACATCGAGGTCACGAAGAATAGCCCTTCCGACGGCCTCTCCTGCTGGGGCAACAGCTGGTACTCTCAGGCGAACTACTGGACGAACGGGACCAACATCTGCATGTACACATGAGTTTGATTAAAGTCTTGATAGAATAAAGCACAAGGACATTATAAACAAAAAAACAGTAAACAGCAATATGGTCAGAGATTTTACCAATGGCACCCCACTACTCGCCGTCCGGCAGTACTAAATCTGGATCGCCCCAGAAGTCCATGCCAGAGTATGGATACTCAGAATAAACCATCTCCTGACGATCAAACCACCTGAAGAAGGTATCAGAAAATGAAATCTGAGACTGGCCAGCATGCCTAGACATATGGTCAACCCATCTCTGCATACATGGTTCAGTAGGAGAAGGTAAATCGAGTGCAATGTACTGCGGCTGCATCAGTGGTATCTTCTCCAAGGCAAAGGCGGTCAAAATAGAACCATACCCAAAGTTCTTCAACCTCCCATTCTTTATCTTGGTCAACTGTTCTTTCATCAAAAGAAGTACTGCATCGCACCAGTTGAACACCTTCGGTTGGAGGCATTCCAAGGCATGCTGCATATAAGATCGGTTGGCTACATGAAGAGACGCACTACCGGCCATCCTACCAAAAGTAAACAGAATAGTCCTAAGGGACCTGTCAGTGACATCACGGATGATGATCTTGCCGTCTTTACTCGGCTGAGATCCTTCTCTGCAATACCGGCGGACATAATCTCTCACAGAATCACCTCCTCGGGCCAAACATGACAAAGAGATGGGGGTGCCCCGCCTCGACAAGCCAGTCAAGAATTAGATGTCTACTGCAGTCAAGGGGATAGATTTGCCCCTAATCTGGAAACCCTGATTAGTAGGATCCCAAGCATCGAGCAAATACTGCAGTAAGTTGATCTGTTGTCTCATGCTAGAAATGCGGAAGAACTTCAGCAAGCCACAATTCCGCAGCGCGTTCACTGTAACTGGATCATGTAAGGCAATCATGTCCTCTTCTTCATGCTCACGTTCTCGCCATGTAAGGGTCATCTTACTCCAAAGATCTCTGAAAAACAAACAAGAGAGGAGTTAGATCTTGATTTTGGTAAGAAACAGGCAAAAATTCCATCAAAAATTGTGCTTCAAATTCCCTTTTTGCGCCCAATGCACCTGCAGCAGTGTTCTAGGTGCGTTGAAAGCCAGATAGCCTTCAGACAGGCCAGCATTCAACGCAGGTTTCGATACACTGGGGGTGCGTTGATGGCAGAACGAGTTCCTCAAACCCCAAGGGCTCAGAAAAGCTAGGAATCAAGGTCAAAAGGAAGAATGGAAACCATGAAATGAAAGAGCTCAGGTTTAGCTCCTACCTGGTCCAGACGGCGCCGAGAATCGTCCACAGAATCTCTCGAAATCAACTGATGAAGATCGAGGGGGAAAAGCACCTCCAAAGCTCCAACAAACCAAGTTCAAATGAAATGGTAAAATGAGAGGTAAAAAACACTTTTTAATTACTTTTACGTAGTTCAAAGTAAAATATTAAGCGTTTTAAACTCGTTTTCAATCAAATATTGTTCATTTCTGACTAGTTTGATGAAGCAGTTGAAAATACAGTACGACCTTTGAAAGGACAAAGCTATTTATGGTAAAAATCAAAACAAGACCATCTGATCGAGCAGTGTTGTCGCGAGGTTCAAGCTCGTTAAAAAATAAACCCAGACCGAGCAAATGTTTCCACCCGCGTTTAAGCTCGTTAAAAAATGAACTATTCCCTGGTAAATAACCACCGTGAATGTAGTACTTCAGCCATTAAAGCCTTGGTCGTGTTTGCACCGTCACCTCCACTTTTTCATTAGCCGATCATTCACCTCCATCTGATTTTTTACCCATTTTGAGGAACAGCTGCGAAGAGTGATTTCACTAGCCATCCTTGTGACACTGCTGTGATTGGAAAATTCCAAACCTTACCTGGAATCAGCTGCTACCCATTTTATCACTCGTTCCTCAAAAGACGAGTCTTCTTTAAGCTCTTTTCTAACTCGTAAAATATGAAAAGATTGCCGATTTCTGGCCTTCCAGCTCGTTAAAGGGACAGGAAGTGCTATCCCTCCTCTAGATTTTAATCTTTTTGGACCTGAGGGATTATTGCACAAAAAGATCGAGCGCTTGTTTTGTTCGGCTCGTTAAAGCTATCGAAAATTCATCCCTTCTGTATTGTTTTATACTTTTTCGGACTTAAGGGATTAGATGACGAAAAAGGAATTTTGGAGTTACCTTTACGTACCTTTTCAGACTCTCTAAAAATGAAAAGGACTGAGTTATCTTTGTCGTTAAACTCGTTAAAAAGATTAATAGCGACAAACTTGTCTTTAGACGAGAACGAGTTTCACTATCACTAGGTTCGTTAAAACATAGCGATGGGTTTGCCCGAAGGGAAAATTATAGAACAAGCATATGTTATCCTCCTCAAGCTTGACAAAAATAAAGAGGTACTGGTCAGCAATGACTGGGGAAAAATTGGGAAGAAAACTCAAAGAATCTTTATTGGTAGCAAGTCGCTCTTGAACATGACACTTTCACTCCGTGCCCGAGTCGGGTTGGGTTGTTTCATTCACTGGTCACATCGCCATGGTCACGCCATACCATCCACATTTGGGGTTAATGCTACCAATCCATCACATCAGTGTCGCCGATATGTTCAAGAGAAGTCATCCAGAAAGGCCACCTGTGTCCCGCCCACTACCATACATTATACTCCATTCTTTCATGACCGCCACCCTAAACCATATATCATCAGATCGTTTTCACCTCCATCAAAATCATTTGCTCCGTTCCGTGTCATTGATGTGGGATTCATTAAGGCCCTCCTGTGACGGATCACTTCTTGTCGACATCAACTCATTATCCAAGAAGTTGGTGTAGGAACACCCCATTCAGTACTTTGAAGCTTGCATGCCTCAATGGCAAGTTTCTCACTTCCGGAGACAGGTTTACATCAATGACCTTCGACCGAAAGATTTTGCGTGGTGTTCGACGCCAAGTCCTTTATTCACACCACGTGAATTGTACTGCAGTACCTTGAGGATCATTATCATTATCGGTGATTCCTCTCGCGCTTGTTAACGGTTTACATCATTGACTGGTAATCAAGCGATGTCTTTCCATGTTCGACTTCAAAACATTTCTCACATGGATCGACTTGTACTTCGAGTGAAGATCGGACGAGATTGAAGACCCCGGATCTAGTTTCATCCATCCGGGCTGCGATATATATTCAGGGAAATAAAGACATTCAAATGTACAGCATTACAGCACAGATAATCATCCTACCAAAAGGATGATGGCTCTATCAGAATCATCAGTCTACCATCAGACGATTGTCTATCCTATGTACATGAAAATGAATTTATAAAGCTGAGCATGGGAATGCCCGCCTCAGATAGATCATGAAAACAGTATGAAGATAATGTATTGTATTGTATCTTATTACAGGTCTCCTCCCAGCATTGAAAGAACTTCGGATCCTCATAATAAAGCATTTCACCCGATAAACGGCCTCATACTTTAGGGGGCAACTGTTATAGACATTTTTGTGCCTTGCAGCTCCAAGCATGAAATGTCCATAAACCAAGGGCTCCTAAGTCCCTAAAAGTGTTGTTCTAACCCCTAAAGGAACAAGGTCAACAAACTACAGCTTCTCCCAGAAGTTCTCCACCAGAAACTGCTCAAAATAAGTCAAAACAGGATCATTTCAGCTGCTCCACTAGCTAAGTGCGTTGCATAGCACCTAAATCCACTAGCTAGGTGCGTTGCAACGCACCTAAATGCACTACCAGGGTGCGTTGAGCGGGAAATGAAAAATGGCAGTGTCATTCCGCGAGGTGGAGAGACAATGGAAGCTTCCATAATCTTCTCCTATGACACTTGCCTCACTGAATTCGGCCAAGGATGAGTAAGAGGCTTTCAGTCTCCAAGTGGAAGCAAGAACTGACAGAGAGAAGCCACTAATCGAATCACAAGCTGACTCATCCTCCTTGCATACATCTATATATGGATCCCTCATCCCAGAGATCCAGAGGCTGGAATTTTGAACATTGTAAGGAATTGCTGTTGGTTTTGAGACACATATCAGAGAATTGGGTGATCTATGCTTTGTTGGAGGTGAAGAGGGGCTTCTTTGCTAGGAGGTTGATGCTGGGTCAGGAATCATCGGTTGTAACTCCTCCTGGATCTTCTTGTATATCAATAAAAACTATTTGAGTTTCTCCTCCATGCTTTTGTATCATTGATGCTTGTTCCATTTGTATGGTTAACTTAAATCTGATCCTAAGTTATTTATGAATATAAATCCATGTCTTTGTATAGTTTTCTTCTTCTGTGATCTTACAGGTACTTGGTGAAGCTGGGCAAGTAAGGGGGCAGGTAGCTGGAAGCTGTCAAAGAGGAGAGAGATTGGATCAAAGGACTAGCGCAAGACACAGGTTGGTTCTTCCTATTCTTCTTTGTTTATAGTTCATAAAGGAGATACAAAAGTAGTTTTCTCTGTTTGTTTCTAAGGCAGCTATCACACCTTAGTGGGATAGAGTAGTTCTAAATAGACACTTTTCCCGGTAACAAGGGGGTATTTATAGCCAAGGGTGAAACTGACCCTTATGGATGTTCGACTTCCCTCATGATTGTTTGACTTCCATGACCTTTTGAATTTACATGACTCTTCATATGATAAGTGGGTCTCTTGGACTTCCACGTCACATTACATTGATTTACAGTATGGCCCACAGTAGAGAAATGGACAACATGACTCATGACAAGACTCGACATGAAAGTATTGGTACATTCATGTTGTTTCTCGTGTGCATGTCTAGCTGTAGTGTTGTTGGATGATGGATGTCGTCATGGTGTGTCACAGCTTCACCTCCACATGGAAAAGTGCGAGGAGTCTTCGATGGTCGTTGGGTTCGCTTGATGTTGCATTCGCACGTTTCTCCTTGCTTGTATGTCAGCATGCTTAACAAGTTACTTTGTTCGCAAAAATTGCGTGTTTGTCCGTTCATTCGTGTGCGAACACATCCTCGCATGTTCGCTCATCTGTCCCTCTGCAAACACATCTTTGCATGATCATCTGTTCGTGAGCACATCTCTTTGCATGCATCATTTGTTCATCCATTGGAGAACATGTCCTTCTGCATGTACTCCCTTTGTTCATCCTATCTGTCGTCACGCTAGGTTTGTTTGTGCACTTGTATCTTCAGTCACTCATGACGGGACGACATCAAATCCACAAACCTCTTAGTCTACCATGATGCATAATCGTTTTGGATGCAGGTGACCAGGTGGTACAAATCCATTTGGGCACATCACTCCCATCATCCAGATCAGTGTTTTAGGGCTCATAAAACCCTAATTTCAGTTGCTACATGCCCTAAACAAGTCAACCTTTTGAATGCCTCCTACCCAGATAGTTTCATGGCTTGAAGACATCTTGAAATGACCTCTAGAGGGACCAGCACAGGTAAGCCCATGCAAGGGTGCACTATAGAGCAGTTAAGTCCATGCCAGGGTGCTCTACAGAGCACTTAGGCCCTCTTTGACCTACGCTGGGCGAGTTTGAGTGAAATTCACATAGGGTTTGGGGAATATTCTTATCTTCTGGAGCCTTCTAGAAGATTCCCACACTTATCATCTCCTATGAGCTCGAAAATGGATGAGGAATGAGTTAAGATACCTCTTATCCTCTCATCCCTTCCTCCATGGAACTAATTCTAAGTATGGAAGGCCATTCAATACCTTCATTGATGACAAAACCTCCTCCATCTTCCTATAAATTGAGCACTCATCTAAGTGATCAGGGGCTGGACTTTGATGAATTGTAAAGAGATAATGTTAGTTTAAGAATTGAGACTATTGTAAGTGTTGTTATGCTGCCAGAATATCATGCTTATGATGTGATGTGGATGGAACCAAATCTGGAGGAGTGACTTCGAATCAGGCTTCATGGTTGTAATTCTTCCTGCTATTCAATAAAGTTTTTACACCTTTTTCCATATGCTTATCTTGATATGTGATGCTTATATGTGTGAATGTATCTGATTCCATTTACTTGTAATCATGTTTACAGGTACTTCTCAAGCGTGTTAAGTAGGGGAAGGAGCGACAGGACCGATACAAAGGAGACAAGAGGAAAAAAAAATTACAAGTAGGTCCTCCCATTCTCTTTATCTTATCTATTGTTTATATAAAAGGGTTAAAGTGCTTTAAACTGTTGTTCTAGATATGGCTATGTATCTAGGGAATTAGTATTTATCCATAGATACCAAATTCTTCATAACAAATTGGCGACTCCACAGGGGAACGATCATCGTTCCAAGTAACTTATCCACATCCTAGGACACTCTAGCATACCTTACTTCCTTTCATTAATTGTATTTAATCCTTGTTGAAGTGAATTTTGGTCAAAAATTTTGTTTAGTTACCTCTTGAAATGGATTACTATCCCTAACGCATGCTTGCGAGGGACACAGTGCGCTGCAGAGCACCCTTGGCTTAGGGACAGTGCTCTGAAGCGCACTGTATCCCATTCAGGGCTACGCTAATCCTCCTTGCGTTAGTTTTCCACCTTTGGATAGGGTTTTTCACCAAATTTCTTATGTTTGATTTCTTGATGAATGATCAATGAGTGTCATGTCTCTGAAATCAAGATTGTATCTCCTTTGCTAGCCCTACTTTGACTTGATTGATTAATGTTTCTTAAATGATTTATTTGTCATTATCGATTCATTGTCAAAGTTAGTTTACAGTCGATTAGTCTTTTCTTAAAAGAAAGTGTTGTAAAGTCTTCATTTCTTTAAAAAAGAAAGTGTCGTAAGGTCTTCATTTCTTTTGAAAAGAAATTGTCGTAAAGTCTTCATTTCTTTCAAAAAGGAACTGTCGTAGAGTCTTCGTTTCTTGCGAAAATATTGATTGATTGTATGTGCATATAGTTTCTTTTTTGTTCATCTAAACACTAAAGGGACTGAAAATAAAAACTTGCATTAGGTGTGCTCTTTTCTCTTTGTCAAAGATCTAATTGCTTTATCCCTTACTAGCTAAGGTTTTCATTGTCAAATTGAATGAAAAGAATGTTTATCATATTAGTTGCATTCTAGGAATTTCAACATACATTGCGTGGTGATCCTTGAAAGGAAAATTCTTAAGAAGATGAACTTGAAAGTCATCTCAATTAACCTAATGGAGCATTGTAACTTAACAGATAACATTTAGAGGTCTAGGTTAGAGACGTGTTCCGGCGTCTTAAACATAGCAGTTGTTGCTAAATTGTCTGCGATACATTCTGATTGTGATACCTCATTCCATGTACATGAGTATATTGTAGCTCGTCCATGTACCTTCGGGTATATGGGGCGGTGTTACAGTACATAAAGTATAAAGGAATGTTCTCACTATGCAATTTCGCATCAGACAATCCTAACACGGATTGGGCCTTCACGTACTTTCGGGTATATATGGGAGGACTACATTAGGTTGCTATCCATCCTTAGGTAACCAAGTCAGCTGCCTTGTATAATGTGATACACTGAAGACAACATTCGGGGAGATTACCTGCACATACTTCTCGGTTTGCCGAGAGGTATTCTACAGTTCACAGTTACTTGGTAATCCTTTTGCCTAGATTATCCCTATTTTGTTTTGTTTTGTTATTTTGATTAAAATAAATTAATTGTCTATGGATAACATCCTCCACGTCGATCCTTAGTTTATCTTAGGTTGAAAAATATGGCAACAACGTTTGAGTCCACCGATCAAGGAATTCCTTTTGATGGGAATCCTACTCCTTTTCCTCCTTTTGGAAATATTGGTGCTCCTTATATGGCTACATTGTCCCTTCTGGGACTTACCATCGGCTTGCCAGTATGGTTGTTTTCAACCTCCTTGGCCCTGCAACGGAATATTCCTACAACTGGATAGAATCAACCTCTAGTTGATCTTAAAGTTGAACCTTTGACTTCTTCCTCGGTTGTTTCTTCCTCCCCTTCTTCCTCTTCACTTGGTGAAAGTATTGGTACTAGTAACCAGGTGGCTAAGAAGAAGAAGAAAGGGAATAAGAAGAAGACGAAGCAAATTCAGTAGGGGAAACCAAGTAATCATTGCTTCGAATGAAAATTCTAATGAGAAAGCATCCGATCAGCCTCACAAAGTTCGATATCCATGCAAACTTTGTGCGGGAGACCATCTTCTTCGAAATTGTTCTAATATTCCTCAGATCTTAGAATAATGGTCTTCTCATTCACATCATCCTGTGTCATCCACTTCTGGAGATCATGATGGTGACACACCATCAACTAATGGTAGTAAAGTTCATGGGAAGAAGGGTAGAGTTAAGTTTTCTTGTAGGTTATGTGAATGGAATCACCCCATTCACCTTTGTCCCTATCTGGATGAAGCCAAAAAAGTGTTGGATAATCGTCCTGCTTCTCCGCAGCGACTTCCATTCGGTTACAGGAGACTCTCCCTTAATCCTTCACTAGTTGATAAAGTGACTGACCCAAATCAATCATCGGTCAAACCCACTCTCTCTGAATGTGAATCCCATGAGTCTATACCTGATCAATAATAGGTCGAGGAAACAGTTGACCCGATTTCACCTTCAGTTAATCGTACCTTTCCCGTAGAGAGAGTATGATACCATTCAGGTTCTTGTCGTTTCTTTATATTCCAATGAGCTTGGAGGCAACCCTCATGTTCCATCAAGACATGAGGAAAATCCTCCCATTCTCGTAACTCAAGTGGATAATTCTCCCATTTCTACAGTACCCCCTCCAAGTAGTCTGGTCACTTCCTTTGATTGGAATCGACTGGCAGGATGTTGTCTTCCTTCTTATGTGCCTTTCCAGATCATAGTACAGGTTTGTAATATGATTGTACCTGACACTATTATAGATGAAGGTGCATTTGTGAGTATCCTTTCCTCCACTGCTTGGAAAGTGCTCGGTTCACTGCCGCTTGTGCCTGTTACCCAGAATTTGTTGGCTTTTAACAGAGGAACCAGTCAACCATTAGGGATCCTTCCTCAGTTTCCTATTACTTTGGGAGGAAAAATTGTTTATCTCAATGTGATGGTAGTCCCAGGCCCTTTATATTACAATTTACTTCTAGGGCACAACTATGTTTATGACATGGGAGCTATTGTTTCAACACTCTTTCGAGTGATGTGTTTCTCGCATGAAGGAAGAATTGTCACCGTTGACCAGCTTTCATTTCCCGCTCCAAATATGGCTTCGAGTCAACCATCTTCCCTAAATGGTCCTTTTGTCCCAATGGTATCTTCCCTACCATGTTTCAATTATGTGGCAACCCGTTCCATGCCTACATCAACTAACAATCAATTTTGTGATGTTGTACATTATGTACTGGGGGGCATTAGAACTAGATCTCTCTAATGGATTCCTTGCTACGGATCCCTTCCAGAGCATTGTTCTCCCATATGATGAGAACCTCTTGGAAGTCATGACCTCTTATGGGTCTTGATCAAGGAATATGAGGATAGTTCTTGGTCTTGTGTCAACCTCATTAAAAAATGAAACAAAGGGTATGAGCATAGTTCCTTGTCTTGTGTCAAGCTCGTTAAAAAAATGAAACAAGGAAAATGAGGATAGTTCGTTGTCTTGTGTCAACCTCGTTAAAAAATGAAACAAGGAATATGAGGATAGTTCCTTGTCTTGTGTCAACCTCGTTAAAAAATGAAACAAAGGATTTGAGCATAGTTCCTTGTCTCGTGTCAAGCTCATTAAAAAATGAAACAAGGTCCCCTAGATTAGATCTCGTAAAATCCGAGTCAAGTCTTTCACTTGATCTCGTAAATGAACCTTCATTCCATCCACCTGATAGTCAAGAGTAGTGGACTTAGGTGAATGAAATGAAGCTTGGGGGGCATGCACCTAGAATCGAGTCATCATGTTGGGGGCATGTAAACCAATCCCAAGCATAGTTTTTTCATTTCAAGCTTGTGTAAGCATGAAACTGAATCCAAGCATATTTTTTTATTTCAAGCTTGTGTAAACATGAAACTGAATCCAAGCATAGTTCCCTATGGTTAAAGCTTGTGTAAAAATGAACCCATCTCCATTTTAACCCTCATGATTTCCATTCTATCAGCCTTTTCCGTCAGATGAGCCTTGGTTTTTCTCCTTCCATCGTCACTATCTACTTGGCCGATCATACACTCTCACTTAGTTGTTTTACCCTTCTTGAGGAACAGATCCAATGAGTGGTCTTATTAGTCAGCCTCTTCACATATATCAACATGTTTTGAGAAGTTCCAACATCACCATAACTAGTTGCTATCCTAGACACCACTCGTTACTCTAAGTGGAGTCCTCTTTAAGCTCTTTTCAAACTCTCAAAATATGAAAAGATTGCCGAGTGTTTGTCGTTTTCATCTCGTTAACGAATTGGAAACGACATCTACTTAGCATAAGTTTAACCCTTTTCTGGGCTAAGATAGATTACTTATGAAAAAGGAATACGTTGATCGAACATGGTCAATAGGTTCTCCCTTGTATTGTTTTACGCTTTTTCGAGCTTGAGAGACAAATCTATGAAAAAGAACTTGTGGAATTTTATTTTCGTCCCTTTTCAAACTCTCTAAACATAAAAAGGACCGAGTTATCTTTGTCGTTAAACTAGTTAAAACATCAAATAGCGACAAACTTGTCGATCATGACAAGACTGAGTTTCACCTTCGCTAGACTCGTTAAAACATCACATATCTATGGATTCACCCGAAGGGTGAAATTATACAACAAGCATATGTTATCCTCCTCAAGCTCGATAAACATAAAGAGGTACTGGTCAGCAATGACTAGGGAAAATGGAAAAAGGGATAAACCACTTTATGGCAGCAGGTCGTTCTTGAACATGACACTTTCACTTCATCATTGTGACTATTTGGGTTGGGTTATCTACTTGATGGTCATCATACCTTGGTCTATCATACCATCCATTACCTTTTTTTTGGGTAAATGTTGCCAATCCATTTATTGTTGCCGACATGTTCAAGAGAAGTCACTCAGTTTGAAATTCATTCTTTGGAATACTCATAAGCCTTCATTTTCATGACTGCCATTCCTAAACCTTGTGTCGTCAATCACATTTCATCTCCAAAAATCATTACACTAGTTTCGTGTCGTTGATGTTGGATACATCAAGGCCATCTTGCAAAGAGTCACTTCTTGTCGACATCAACACATTATCCAAGAAGTTGACTTACAAACACATTTCCAGTACCTTCAGGCTTGCATACATCAATGGAAAGTTTCTCGCTTCCGGCGATAGTTTGACATCACTGGCCTTCGACTGAAAGAATTTGTATGGTGTTCAACATCAAAACATCCATTCACACCATGCAGAATGTACTGCAATACCTTGAGGATCATTATCATTATCGTTGATTTCTCTCGCGTCTGTTAACAACTGACATCATTGGCTGGTAATCAGACAGTGTCTTCCCATGTTCGACTTTAGATCACATATTCACATGGTTAGACTCGTACTTGAGCGAACGATTGAACGAGATAGAAGACCCCGAATCTAGTTTCATCCATCCTAGCTGCGATTTTAGGAGTACTAAATCATATGTACAATGGCCTTACACTGATGATCATCCTTCCATGGGTCTATATCTGTAGACTACTATTTATGTACATATAATGAAAAGTTTATATGCCGAGAATGGGGATGCCTTCCCTCAGAAATTCATGAAAAATCCAAAATATCATGAGATTATGTATTGTAATTGATGCAGGTCACCATCCACTTCAGAACCTCCTCATCACGTTGTAAAGCATTTCATTCGACATTTACATTTTTGACTTCATGCTTTAGGGGGCAGTTGTTACAGATCCATTTGGGCACATCACTCCCATCTTCCAGATCAGTGTTTTAGGGCTCATCAAACCCTAATTTTAGTTTCTACATGCCCTAAACAAGTCAACCTTTTGAATGCCTCCTTCCCAAATAGTTTCATGGCCTAAAGACATCCTAAAATGACCTCTGGAGGGACCAGCATAGGTAGGCCCATGCAAGGGTGTGCTGCAGAGTAGTTAAGTCCATTCTAGGGTGCTCTGTAGAGCACTTAGGCCCTTTTTGACCTGTGGTGGGTGAGTTTGAGCGAAATTCACATAGGGTTTGGGGAATATTCTTATCTTATGGAGCCTTCTAGAATATTCCCACACTTATCATCTCCTATGAGCTCTAAAATGGATGAGGAATGAGTTAAGATACCTCTTATCCTCTCATCCCTTCCTCCATGGAGCTAATTCTAAGTATGGAAGGCCATTCAATACCATCATTGATGACAAAACCTCCTCCATCTTCCTATAAATTGAGCACTCATCTAAGTGATCAGGGGCTGGACTTTGATGAATTGTAAAGAGATAATTTTAGTTTGAGAGTTGAGACTATTGTAAGTGTCATTATGCTACCAGAATATCATGCTTATGATGTGATGTGGATGGAACCAAATCTGGAGGAGTGACTTCGAATCAGGCTTCATGGTTGTAATTCTTCTTGCCATTTAATAAAGTGTTTACACCTTTTTCCATATGCTTATCTTGATATGTGATGCCTATATGTGTGAATTTATCTGATTCCATTTACTTGTAATCAATATATCTTTTGCTTTGATTGGTTCTTTGTCTTCTGTTGATGTTTGCAGGTACTTCTCAAGCATGTTAAGTATGGGAAGGAGCGACATGACCGATACAAAGGAGACAAGAGGAAAGCGAAAGTACAATTAGGTCCTCTCATTCTCTTTGTCTTATCTATTGTTTATAGAAAAAGGTTAAAGTGCTTTAAACTATTGTTCTAGATATGGCTACTTATCTAGGGAATTAGTATTTATCCATAGATACCAAATTCTTCATAACACCGGGAGAGAAGACAAGGTTTCGAGCTTCGAGCTGGGATGAAGGCTCCGGGCACTACTGGTGAAAACTACAAAGAAGTCATTGGGAGATGGTGACGAGAAAGCCATATCGGCAGTGACTGTCTGCAGGGTCTGGCTTAGTTGGAGGACAAAACTGCACAATTTTTGGGAGGAGCAGTCTGGGCTGTGAGAAGGCTGGGCAGACAAAATATGCACAATTTTTGGAAGGAGCAGGCAACGGGAGCCTGGTAGCTAAAACTGCACAATTCCTGGAGGGAACCGACAGTCAGCTGCTGGGACCTTGGCAACAAAAACTACGCAATTCCTAGAGGGAACCGATAGTCAACTGTTGGAGCTTGCGATAAAACACTGCGCAATTCCTAGAGGGAACTCATAGTGAGAGGGTGGGAGCTATTGGTGGGAAAAATTGCACTAATGTTGGAGGGTTGGCTTGCTGATCACCTCTACTTAGTTTCTAGGCTGAACGGACTGTTGAGAAGTAGAGGTCTTGCTCATGAAATCTACGCAGTTTTTCGGGTGAGCAGCCGACCGATTAACCAGTGGGCTAGCTGGAAAAACTGTGAAATTTTCTTAGGGAGACAGGGATGAGCACTAGGTGTCTGTTTGTCCCATCTGCACAATTTTCTCAGTCATCGGAGTGGGAAATATTTGCAACCTTTACGCGATTTTTGAGGGGAATCAATCCCGCGGTGACTTCTAGGTCAAATTCTCTGGTTTCCCAGCAGGATGTTTGATTGATCAGCTTGCGGGCAGTGTGGATTGAAATGAATTTCTTGGTGCTTCTACATTGTTCTAGGTGACATTCGATCGATTCGATGATGGGGTGAAGGTCCGGCTATCCGAGGGGAATCTAGTCGTCAGAACTTCAGCAAAATGACTAAGTGTGTGAGTGAGTGAAGAGGTGCATACGCATACTTGAAAACACACACTTACATGACTTTATGACGAGACGACTCAAACCATCCAGGCACACATGCTCAATATGACTGACCGACGGTGTGAGTGACAAGTGTGATGCTTGTGATTTATCGTTTGACAACCGCAACGATTCTTGCGCGATAGTGTATATGAATTTGTGTGTGAGTGCGATGGATGTTTACATTGTGAACATAACATGTACACACGAAGCGAAGAACTTGTGTATGACCTGAACATGGTCATAAGCATGATATTGACACCAACATGAAAAAGTAATATGTCGAACGATGAAGCAAGGTGGGAGAAAAGATTCACAGGAGCTCACAAGGTGAACCTGAGTGCGTGCAGACATCAAGTAAAACTCTCAAAGGATGCTCCAAAATTGTATGCAGGCCAAAATTTTGGAGGGTGTTGCAGTCACTACAACACTTGGCGACACACTAGTAGAACTCCAGCTTCTGTGTTTTGGTTCATTGACAGCATAGGGCCTTGGTCTTTCGGGGAGTATTGAATCATTATGTGGGTTACTTCAGCTTCCCCACTTACCCCATGGACAAACATGGTTCACCCTTTTGCCAACTGAGTCAAACATAACAAAAGTTCAGCTTGATTACAGTGTTTCAAAATAGGGAAGGGTAGTTTAGCTCATGAGTTGAAGATTTTCAAAGTATAAGTTTTCATCTCTGGTGTTGCTCCGCTGCCAGTAGACCTGGACAATACCTCGGTGGAGTCACACGGGAACACACACATTGCTCCACTGCTAGCGAGCCTGGTCAGTACACCAGTGGAGTTGCATGCTTCACCTCTCCTCACAGTAAGCCTTTCTCTTCTTTTGCCTTTGTATTTTTGAGAGGACTGTGCATATGCACTTATTTATTTTTGGGGTGGAAGATGGATCCCTACTTATTGAGAGCAGAAGAGGTTATTCCTTCAAAGAAGCATGTAAGACCTCTGACATAGGTTTTCTCATTTAGATTTTCCCCTTCTCCGTTTCTACTAGCTAAATTAGCTTGAACACACATAACAAAAGGCTGAGTACAGGCATGAGGCTTTCCAGTGTGGACACAGGTTCATGGTTGGACCAAAACTTCCCTTGCAGACGGCTCATATTTTCTGTCAATACTTCATCAGCCAAAGGTTGTAACCAAGCACAGATAAGATAGACACAAGACTCGCCAAGTGTTGTAGTGTCACAAGTATCTTTATATCTTAACCACATACTCATTCAAAATCTAGAACTCAGTAGATGGCATCACTTATTTCCAGAAACAAAAATAGCAAGGTATTAAGCAAACCAAACAAACGAAAACAGAAATAGCAAGCAAGGCAAACAAAATGAAAACAACAAGCAGCAAGCAGACTTGTAAATGGCACGGGGCGTGGCCCGACCTACTGGAAGTAGTGCTTGAGATCTTGGTCGTTGATAAGAAGGTTGTCAATCCTCCCGTCAAGTGATCACAGACGATATGTGTGTGGCCCATGCTTCTCATGGATTGTGTATGGACTAATCCACAGGGAATGGAACTTTGTATGCTTTCCTTTGTCTTCATGGGACTTATCCCATTTTAGAACCAAGTCACCAACACCGAAGTTAGCTTTCCCTACAGAATTTTTATCGAACCATCTCCTGATATGGTTTTAGTGGAGTGTAAACTTTTCTTTTGCTTTCATCCTTTCTTCTTGAAGCTTGTGGAGTGTATCCATCCTACACTGAACTAGCTGGCAAGGCTTGCCTTGGGATTCTTGGGATAACTCTTCATTATTCGACCAGGTGCGGGTGAAATCCGTTGGGTCGTTGTTCTCTTTAGCAAACTTCTCTACGAATTGCCTGTTGTAGATGACCTGTGGCTCTTGTAGGTGGTACATAAGCCGTAGGCTATCCAGGGTAAAAGAACCGATGACCTCTTGGATTCTCATCTTGAATTCTCTATCTAAGATGTCAACTTCATCGATAACCCATTTTACCATGTCGGTATAAGGGATTATCTGTGGCTGAGCGGCTATGTGGTGTAAAAACGAGCAAGCCGTCTCTAGCATGGAAGCATCTAAGGAATCTCGTCAGTCAACTGTAACGTTTGTTTCCATGATCCTTAGTTGTTCCTCCTCCAGTATGTTGTACATAGCCTCCCATGTAGAGGTTCCTCCCTCTCTGTTGCATGTGGTATCTGTGAATAGGGGAGTAATCTCTGTCTTCTCAGAGGCTACAACCTTGCCTTTCTTCCCCATTGTTCTCAACGCTCTTCTCTACAAGTTTTTCCTGAAATGAAGAGCTATCAGAAACACAAAATGAACGTAAAAATGAAATAATGCAGATAGCTTGTAAAGGTGGTAAAAGAAGCATTATTTGAATGCACGTAACAAGATATCCGATCAAGCTAAATGGATTTTCACACATAAATGTTGTTATTTCCCACTAATGCCCACTAATGATTCGTTATCCCTTAGCTTTATTGCTCATAAATGTCTGCATCATAAAACGGGATGAAAGCTTCTAGGGTGGCGAGCCTTTGTACTGCGATGATAGTGATTGTGCGATTTGCAAAGCAATATTGTAGATCGCAATATCACAATATGTGCCTCTTAGAATTCTTACCTCCTGCTGTGTTTCTGCGAGATGTGAGATGCGAGCCATCCGTTAGCTGTTTGACGTATAGCTAAGCGTTAGTTTTATCCTATGAAATAGACTTGACGGACTCGAAATATTTACTTTTAATACTCTAAGGTGTGGGTTTGGGCGCCAATCGCATTCGCAATATCATATGGTGGTAAGTGCAAAGCATTTACTTGAATGCCCGAAATGTGATGTGATAAAAGTCAAAGTGCCATCGCAGTTTCGCATCTCGCAAATTTCGCTATATCGTTTTTAAGAGAGATTTCTTTATAAGTCGTGATATGTGATGCGAGACTTAAGCCTAAAAAGCTTAAGGACTTCTGTTTTCATCGGATTTTATGATAATTTAGACCATGGAGCCCTTATTTAATCATTTTACTTGATTTTGGAGGTTTTTATAAAGGTATTTTGGTGGGTTTTAGACATGCTATATATGAAAAGGTAAGTCTTTAGTAGTTCCCAAAAAGGTTTTGATTGTTATCTTTGCTTTATTCAAAAAATAAAAGAAATGACTAAATGCTAAGTTTTGTTTTTTTTGGATGAAACTTTTTAAAGGGTCCCCATTTATAAATGTAACATTAACTACTATCATTAACAAATGGGAGGTTGTTTAATACCACAACACTTCCTTATATTTGTTTTCCTTCATTAGAATAAGGTTTTTAGTCTTGTATTATGCATTGATCTTCTTGTTTTTTGTTGATCTATTGGGTCTATGGTTTTTTCTTGCTGATTAGTTATTGTTTCTATCTGATTTGATCCATCTTTGATCAGTTTATCTGGGGTCTTCCATTACTCTTGTCTTTCAAGGTGTTCTTGAATATTCTCTAGGTGGCTTTGGTAGAGGACTAGTGTTCTCATTTCTAGATCTTAGTTTTAGATCTGTTTGGTTGTTTTTGGTGACTGCTTAGATCTGCTTCATATCTCATTTTCGGATCTTTGTGTCCTTTGTGCACTTTTTTCACTTATTTTTGAGTGATCTCTTTCTTCTTTTGGTTTTTTCTGTCATAATTAGTGGTTTTGTGATTGGTTATGCAACTGTCATCTAAGAAAGTTCATTTGGGTGTGTTTTGATTGTCTTATATCGCTCTCATTTGATCTTGTCTAGACCTTCTTGCCTCTAGGGTTTGGTGTTGACATTTGTAGAACATTGGCCTTAGTTGAGCCATTGTACTACAGCCCTAGCTTGTTGAAATTTCCTTCGTTCTTCCACTTTTGGCTTTCGGTTTTATCGCTTTGAGTGTGTTTGTTTGGCTTTGTTTTCCTAGATTTAACACTTTTGGAGTGCTTTGCGTTCTTGCTTGGGAACTTTTCTTTGGTCTCTTCTCGATTACTTTGGTTTTCCTTTTTGGTTTGTTTTTGGGTCATCAATATTAAAATATATATATATATATATATATATAGGGATGATTTTCATGTTAGAATTTAGTGAGAGGTGCATCAATAGGCATTGGTTTGCTGTATGGAAAAAGTCTTACCCTCATGTAGTTAGAATTCATCGAATTGAAATGAAAATTTGCATATAGCTGCATTAGGGTTACTAACAAAGAGCCATTCACACCATTTGAGTTCCACGTTGCAACCCAACTATGTAAATAAAAGCCACTTAAACTCAACACGATAATTAAAATCAACTATACTCATCTTTTATTTTTACTGGTAGCACATAAACACTAGCTTAGGCTAGGGTCTTAGAGATAGGAGTGTGAGTTAACAACTCCAAGACTGTAAACCACACTTAGCAGCTTGCGGTAGGGAGTTAAATCCATTTTTAGTAGTGCGGTCTGGGAAGCCCTTCTAACAAGAGGGTTAAGCACGAGGTCACACTTGGGCTAGGTGGGGTGACATCACCCATTTCGCTTAGTTTCAGGTGGCGCGATATAGTGGAATTTGAATGCATACAAATGGTGTTATTAGCTCTTGTTGTAGCTCTTGGGGACCACTTGGGAGGCAACTCTCAAGGGGGTTTCGGTCTTATCTCTTTGAGTTAAGAGTCCTACCCTTGCTTGTGGATTTGTCCTGCAAATGTCACCCCATGTCGTGTTATTTTCAGTGGTAACCATAGTGGCCTATCTCTTAGGGCTCATACACAGGTGCAGGGTCAGGTTCGTCTTCTCTGTACCTGGGACATATCTTATGCATACTCTCTTAGTCCTCTCGGATGGTGCCTCATGGCTAATAAGGGCACTTGTATCGAGTTCGCAGCTAAAAGCGTTGGGAAGAAGGTCGCTAGTATAACTGTTCCACTGCCAAATTCTTTGTATTTTTGTTTGTGTGTGCTATCTTTTAGGACATTTCTAGTGTGTGTTGTTTGGTCCGAGTCAATATTTTTGGCCTTAGGGTGTTTGCACTAACATAATTGTGTTAAATTATACTTTTTCACCTTGGCTGAATTTATTCGCCGACAATCATGACGTCTTCACAGTTTGCCTCTTGAACGAGGTGGACTTATCACTCCTGCGCTGAAAGTGCCTATCGATGCTTAAGACTTAGATCAACACATAGTTTTGGATTCTATACCTAGTCCTTTCGGTAGTGATCTGATCTCTATTAAGATTTTGGGAGACGATTTTGTTGCTCTTGCCAATCCACCTTTGACCGATCCACTAGGACCTAAGTTGTTGCGGATAAACCCTAATGATTCTACACCTGCTTATACTTGTGTACCTTTGTCAGTCATCTACTCTATGGTGGAGTCTGAGACCTTGTTACCTTCTCCATCGGAAGTGTCAGTTACCATGTCATATTTTCCACCACTTAGCGTGGCCCCATCCACTCCTCCGTCCACACCTCTCACATCTTCTTGGGGCATTTCACTTGTTTCCTCTATAACTCCTATTAATTTCCCTCATGCGCCTTTTATGGGTTTTAATCCAAGTCAGTCAGTAGGGTTAGGATTTATTTCTCCTTCCTTCGTTGAATCCACCATTCATGTCCCTTAGTTAATTATTACTTCGGGAAATCAATGGGGTGGATCACCAGTTGTTTTTAGTTAGCCTGGGGGAAACGTTGCTTCTAGCATGTAGCAAACCTAGTATAGTACATTGTTTGGAGGGGCATTACCTACCAATTTTTTCCTGGAGGGGATAGTTTACCTAGAGGCAACCTTGTTGCTAGTGTCGTCACTCATACAGTTTATTCTCCTTATGTCAGTCCTACCGGTCAGGCTAGTCTGTCTTATCCTCCTGGTTACCACCTTGTGAGCAGTCATGCTCTTGGGGGTTCTTTGTTCTCTAGGGACATGTACCTTGGGGGGGAGAATCCTTACACCACTCGCTCTGGCCTGCAACATTTATATACCGAGGTGAATCCATTCCTTAACCAACAATCCATGCATCATAATACTTATATGGGGGGACTGTAAGGTTGGTCAGGGGCTTCTCCTACCAATGATCCATTTATCCAACTCCAAAATCCGTTCTTATATTCTCTTTATTCACTGGATTTGGAAAAGTTGACTAATGATCCGATTTGACATGATCCCTGGTGGCCACTCATGCCTGCCAAATTGCCTTATGATATTCGCAAGTTTCAAGGGAAGCCTGGGGAGAATCCATCCACCCACACTACCATCTATCATTTATGGTGTTCCTCTAATTATTTAATGGATGATTATATTAAAATTCACTTTTTCTAATGTACGTTAACTGGGATGTCGCAAAATGGTATATCAAGTTAGACACTGCATCCTACAGTGACCTTTCCTCCTTAGCTCAAACCTTCTTAACACACTTCGAGTTGCCTACTTCGTATGATATCGACTCTGATCTCTTGTCAAACTTCAAAAAATGATGCCACGTTAATTTTTTATCACATTCATGAGTGGCGTCATCGCAAGAGGTTAGTGAGAACCAAGTTACCTAATGAAATCTTACGTAAGTGGTTCATTCACTCTCTCTGACCCCAGATTGCCAAGGATGTGTCCATGTTTCAAGCCATTACAGAGGAGAAAGCCATTTTATTTTCCCAACTGTTGGATCTTATCTATTCATAATCCGGTACACTATACGAAGTGCTACCTAATGCCCATGGGCCTTCAGCTGACCCTCCTAAACCTACTCTTGGCCCACATGTCAATGGCATGATTGGGTTCGTTTCTAGTTCGGTGAACCAACTTGTTGCCCAACTTGGGAAATTGATTGTTACATCTCAATCCCCAACAGGTGTGTTTGGATCTGCTAAAGCCCCCTCTCTTGAGCAGTCCACCAACGTTATTACAGTGAAATCCACTCAACCAAATAACAACTAACAATCTGGTGGTAAGAAAAACAAGAAGAATAAAAAAAATAACCAAACTAATCAGGAACCCAAACCAACACTGATATTCAGGGAGGGGGCACCAGTGAACACCGTCATAAAATAAAATTCCCTTGCAAAAGCTGTCAAGGCGATCACCTCACTCATGATTGCCCTCAAATGGATGAGTTCCATAGGCTCCTTTCATCACCATCTCCTCAACATCCTGCTATTTTGACTCATCCATTCGCTGCATAACCTCATCAAAAGATGATTTCTCAACCTCATCCACCTCCGCAAGGGGGCAATGAGGGATTGTTTTCTCATTCCACCAATAGTTCATCCATGTTTATGTGCAAAGAAGATGTGAATGTGATTACGCGAGCTAAGTCCTATGATGTTCCTGAGTCAAGTCCTTCTCCTAAGGACTAGCCCACTCCACCTCCTTCCACTAGACCTCTCACGTTAGGTAAGCCTTCGGAACCAGTTTATCGCCCCCCCAAGGGTGTCGTTTGTAAGGTAACACACAATCCCTCTACCCAGGTACCTCAACGTTACAATATTGTTGAATATATTTCCCAGGCTCCTTGTGCCATGTCTGCCCTCGAGGTTTTGAAAAATTGTCCTCAACGGCGCAAGGCCTTGTTGTCTGCAATTGGTGGATTCAATCTATCTTAATCAAATATCATTGTGTTTAATGCTAACAAGGTTGCTCCTCTCCTTTCCTATCAAATCACTTTACATATTATCATGCGTATTTTCCATGGGAATATTCATCGCACTTTGGTGGATGAAGGCTCTTCCACTTGTGTCATGTTAGCATCTTGCTGGAAGGCTCTTGGCTCTCCAGTGCTCACTGCATCCAACACCACTCTTCAAGATTTTGACGAACATAACTTTGTACCAAAGGGATTTCTTCTCGATTTTTACATTAATTTACGGGGAAAATCTGTGTGTTGACGTTGAAGTTATCGCCGCCTCATTGGATTACAATTGAATCCTTAGCCATATTTGGTTTTATGCCATGACCATCATAGTCCCATTCGTGTTTTGTTTACTTTGCTTCCCTCATGACGAAAAGATTGTCACTATCGGCCAGCTTGACTATTGCATGCCATCGGCCCAAATTTCCATTATGGGGAATTCAGTACCACTCGTGGGAGACCACCCTGGTCAATTTCAGAGTGTTGGAGTAGGACTTTTTAAAAGTTCAACTCTTATAGTATTTTTCCCTCAACTCCTTCCAGATAGCACTCCTTCCACTTCTACCACTGCTCGTTGCCATATGATCTCTTCGTGCACCTATGGACCCCAACTTCTTGATAATCCCTGGGTGGTACCCTATGAGTCTGATATTGATCAATATGGCGATTCTATGCCTTTAAGCCCAGTAGAAATAACTTATCAAGCTATCCAACTGGCTTCTACATCTGACGAGTCGCGTGATGGCATTTCAATACGACTTGACAATTTCCTTTTGCCTTCTTGGGCTATTGACCGTCCCCTCTCTTGTGACTTACTTAACTTCCCGTTACCATCTAATGAAGCTATTCAAGAAGTCATGTCGATTTCCAACCATCTTTGGGGAGCTCTTCATCATCGTTCTTCTTTCTTCCCCCACGTAGAGAGTTTGGATGTGTCTCATCAAATCCTAGTTTCCTTTAGCCATGCCATTGTTTCCCCACACTTACAATTGATTTTTGTTATTTCTTATGAGGGGAACTTGGTAATATTTCCATCACCATTCCTATTAATATTTCCATGAAACCAGATGTCATGGAAAATATCTTGATTAGAGTTGATTGTACTACTTCCGAGAATGACACCTACACCACCCTTTTCAAAGAATTTCGCAATGTGTTTTCTTGGTCTTATGAAGAAATGCCTAGCATCGATCCACGAATCATCCAAAATGAAATTGAGACTTATCCAGGAGCCAAGATTGTTCGGCAGAAACTCCGGCCAGTTAACCCACATAAGGCAGCCACTATTAAAGTTGAAGTTCAAAAACTTCTTGATGTTGGTTTTATCTATCCTGTGCCTTTGAAAGAATGGGTCTTTAATCTTGTTCTTGTTGATAAGAAACAAGGAAATTTTCGAGCCTGTGTTGATTACCATGACTTGGACCTGGCCTATCCAAAGGACAATTATCCTACACCTTTCATTGACCAGATTCTCGATGTGTGTGCTGGTAATGTTATCTTTTCCTTTATGGATGGTTTTTCTGGCTATAACCGGATCGAAATTAAACCTGAAGATCAGCAAAAACTTCTTTTATTTGTCTGTGGGGAACATTCGCCTATCGTAAGCTTTGCTTTGGTCTAAAAAAAATTGGTGTCACTTTCCAGTGGGCCATATCTAATGTGTTTCACGATATCAAACACATCGTTGAAGTTTATCTTGATAACCTTACCACTCGTTCTTTGCTTCATAAGGATCATCCTACACACCTTCGAGAAGTTTTTCTTCGATGTCATTACTACAAAATCTGGCATAATCCGTACAAATGTGTTTTTTGTTTAAAATATGGACGATTGTTAGGTTTCGTTTTTTCCCAAGAGGGGATCTGTGTTGATCCCTCAAAGGTTAAGGTGATTATCAATTTTCCTCCTCCTTGTACTGTCCACCAACTTCAACGACTTCAGGGAAAATCTAATCTTTTACGACAATTCATTTCCAATTAGTCCCACATTACCCAAGGCTTCATGCGCATGTTGTAATAAGGAGTCCCTTTCATTTGGGACGACCAATCCTAATGGTCATTTGATGATATTAAATATGCTCTGTTGTCTGCACCTTTACTGAGCCCTCCTAAATTCAACCGATATTTTCTATTATATCTTTCCGCCTCAATGTCCTCCTTAGGTATGGTCCCTGTCCAAGACGATGATATGCGCAATGAACATCCTATTTACTATCTTAGCAAAGGTTTCATCAGTCTTGAGCTTCGTTATTCCCATGTTGAGAAGTTGGCCTTCGCAATAGTTATTGTTGTACAACAATTGAGGCATTATATTATACTATGAAAAACTATAGTCATTGTTGACTCCAACCCCATGAAGCACATCCTTAGCCATCAAATCATAGGGGGAACATACTCCAAGTGGATTGTCATTTTTCAAGAGTTTGATTTGGAGTTTTCTATTGTTAAATCTAAAAAATCCCTAGCTTTTTCTGAGTTTCCTCAAACTAATGAGGAAGTTGTAGTTGTGGATCCTTTTCTTGATGAATCCTTGTTCCTCATTAGTACTTCTGACACTTGGTATGGAGACATTCTTCTCTATCTCCAAACATAATGTTTTCGTCCTGAACTATCTCGTGATGACCATTGGTGTATATGCCATCAGTATCAACATTATTTCATTATTGATGATACTCTTTACCATGCCTTACTCATGAATAAGTCGAGCACATCCTTAATGATTTCCATGCTAGGGCGTGTGGTGGTCATTTATCTTGGATTTCCACCACTCAGAAAATATTGCGTGTAGGGTACTTTTCGCCTTCACGTTTTAAATATTGTATCTTAGCGATCCAAAAGTGCCATCATTGTCAAACATTTTCTCGTAAAATGCACGCTCATCCTACCCCATTACATCCAGTGGTTGTTGTCGGACCTTTTTCCCAGTGGGGAATTGACTTTATGCAATGTAACCCACCCTCCACCCAAGGTCATCACTATATCATCGTAACTGTTGACTATTCTACCAAATGGGTCGAGGCCATGCCTACACGTCTAAATGATGGTAACACTATTGCCTTATTCCTTTTTAACCATGTCATTGCCAGGTTTGGTGTGACTAAATGCATTGAGACTGATCATGTTTCACATTTTTAAAACCACATGATGCAGGAACTAGCCGTCAAGTTTGGTTTTCACCACGAACACTCAACGCCCTATTATCCTCAAGCCAATTGCCAAGTTGAAGTTGTTAATCGCACTTTGAAAACCATGTTGCAGCGGATGGTAGGGAAACATAAATCTACTTGGAATATTATGTTACTTTCTGCCTTGTGGGCATATCGAACCTCAATCAAATCTGCGACTGGTTTTACTCCATTCCAACTGGTGTATGGGGTAGAGTTAGCTCCTCGTATCCAGTGTGAAATATTTTCTCTTGAACTAGCTATCGAGTTACTCCCTGACACTTTGGTTGAGGAATAACATCTCTTACAACTTAACCTTATCAATGAACAACGCCTTCTCTCTGGGTCAATAATGAAACTCGTAAAAAATGCATGAAGGCCCAATATGATAAAACTGACTGACCTCATGTCTTCTCCAAAGGTGATCTTGTGTTGGTTTACGAACAAGACCATAATAAGTTGGGGGTCGGTAAACTTGAACCTATGTGGCATGGTCCCTACATTGTTAAATGTGTTCTCAAGAAAGGGACATGTGAGTTAGTTGGTTACAAAGGGAATCCATTGTCGGAGCCCCAAAATGGGCTCTAAATGAAATGCTACTATGCTTAGTTTCTTTGCGTGGTCACTTGTATATACTGTATATAAGTGTGTGTGTCTTAAGTTTCCTTTTACTTGTCTTTAGCATTTTTTCCCGATTTCTGTGTGTGATTTGTGCATCTGGTCTTTGATGCACGAATGTCAACACCCTCGCTTCCTTATAGAGGCTTTGCATATGGTGCAAGTTGTTACACTCAAAATGTTGCTTCTGCGGCTTGGGTTTTCTTTTCACCCACTAATGAGCTTGTGTGTTCTGGGGGTATTTGTCTCTGCCCTGTTACAAACAATGTGGTTGAATATATTGTTGTTATTAAGCTCTTGACTGAGGCCAGTCACCTTGGCATACGTGACCTAATTTTCAATCTTGACTCTCAACTCGTAGTGTCTCAGCTCAACCATCTTTATTCTATAAGGAAATCAACTCTCCTACACTATTTTTTTAGGGTACATCTCTTGGAATGTTTATTTGATTACATTGATTATGTTTATATTCCTCAATACCATAACCAATTGGCTAATTAGTTAGCTAATTATGTCTTAGATTGGCATTTGTCCCATCAATAGTTTTAACCATGCACATGATACATTAAAAATTCATTGTAAATACACATCATTTATGTACAAAACACATAGCGGATGTCATTTTATTATATATCAAAAAAATGGGTACATAGTTCATAAACTCGACAACTTAGGCCCTAGCTACTGGAACAACCCTGGTTAAAAAAATCCATCTAAAAATATATAAGACTGCGGTCATGGAACAAGTATTCCAAGCTGAATGTTGGGAAAAACATCCTAGTGGGTTTCACTACGGTTTATTATGGCTAAGGAAATTGGCACACGCTTTGGAAAGGAAAAATGGCATTTTTGGCACATTTATTTATGAAAATAATGGAAATTAGGATAAAGGAAGGTGAAAGTTCACAGGTTGCATGTGAGGAGGAAAATGAAAAAAATAGAGGCCTCATTGTAAAAAGGCTTTTGAGGATCAGTTGGCAAGCTTTTTCTCAAGCTTTTTGACAGGTTTTGGTAAAGCTCTCATTCTATTCTCTCTCTCTCATACTCTTGGACACTTAGAGTTTTCTTGTAGCACTCTTAGAGAGTGTGGCATACTTGGATGCTTGGGAAACAAGGCAAAGGAAGAGTAGGAAAGCGTAAGGGACATTGGGATCAGCAGCTACAACTGTATTTCTTCACAGGCGTCGAGTTGCATGTATGTTTTCCGGCCTCACTAGTTTTGGCATGCATGGCATATACATGTGGCTTATTGGTAATGATCTATCATTGGCATGGAGCATTGCCTGGATTGATAGTGGATTTGCCTAGCCTTTCCATTTCTGGGATAGCCATGGTGTTGTGGGTTCATTTCTTTGTTTTTCTGGTTGGTTCCCATGCTTCCTTTAGCTTGGGTTGAGTTACTAGTTCCTAGAGCCTTAGTTGGACAAACGCTCTGGAGCCCTATGACAGCTTGGGTTGAGTTACTAGTCCTGGAGCCTTGGATGGAAAAATGCTCTAGAACCCTTGGTGGGTTGAGATACTAGTCCTGGAGCCTTGGTTAGAATAAACGCTCTTGAGCCCTGGAAGGCTTGGGTAGAGACCAATATGGTGATGGTTTGTGGTGTTCGGTCGTGAGGTGGAATAATTGTTTGATTGTTTGAGGTGGTTTGGCCTATGGAAGCTCTGGATGGTTTTGATTGATGTGTTTTATGAGATCCCACATTCATGCTTGGAATATGGCACGGGGGTGACTAGCTGAAGAGAGATTTGGCTCAGCCATGTCTATTGTTGGGTGGTTAGTGGAAGTACCAAACTTGGTTGGCTTTTGCATCATTAATATGAGGTTATTTCTCCTTGTTATTTCATGATTATTGTACTGGTTTATATGTGGATTATATGGTTGGTATTTCCTTGGTATTTTTGTTGTTATTATGTTGGTTATGAACATGTATTATGACAGTGGCTATGTATGTCTCTCATCATGTTTTTACTTGTAAATGAATGAACAATTTATCTATGGCCTAATAGATGAAATTGCAAGTAATGTGTTGAGGCATCAATGCTTCTTAGCGATTCTTAGATAAGTATGAGACCCCTATGCTCAGTTATGTTGTTAAGACCTGTAGTTTTCATGTTTGTGACATGTTTGACGAAATGCTTGTCATGGCTAGTAGGGGTCTAGTCTAGACCTTGTCAATGTTTTTGCAAATGTATCATTGTTCCGTTGTGATAATTAATTTTTGAACATGTCATTGAGTTCTAGGCAGTGACCCGGCTCTAGGCTTGGAAAAGTGGCACAAATCCTGGAGTCGCAAGCACAATTCTAAGGTGAAAAGTCCCCAGACGCATGCATACCCATGTTATGGGAGATTTTGGAGCCTCCTTAACGCATGATTGTCCATATGAAGGGAGCGTTCGGGGGTTTAATGGTCTAAAAACTCAGTAGGACCTAGGGGCTGGTTACCTGAGTGGTTGGGATGGCTATTAGGAGTTCTGTTGTTGATGTGGAACGTCTGTATGGTGTGATTCCGTCGATTCCAGTTCCTTAACTAACAGATAGGGAGTCTAATCATATCATAGTAAATTCTTGTCACATGTTTACCCCAATTAGTCAGTTACTTGGGTAGATGTGGGAGGAGGGTGTTACATAGTGGTATCAGAGCGGGTTGCACTCTCTTTGTGTCATATCTGATACCACAGAGTGGTATCAAAGTGAGTTGCACTCTCTTTGGGTCATATATGATACCAAAGAGTGGTATCAGATCATGGTTCACCCCTCGAACTAGATGGGCAGTGTGTCGGTCATGCATTCATGTCAGTTGCATATGTGTTCCTTATGGTTGTAGTTCATGTGCTTGTTGCAATTTCATGGTGTTTATCATGGTTGTAGTGATGCCATCATGTGAAGGTTGATGGTGTTGTTGTGGAATCTATCGTCATGAGTGTATGGTTGTATATGCATTTGTTATGCATGTCAGTGTCTATATGTTGTTATGCATGCATTGTCATGGTTATGGTTATGCATGTATGGTAGGTCAGACATGCATTGTGAGGTCATTGTATGCAATTAGGTCATCATGATGTTATTGGTATGTTATGATGCTAATGAGTTGGTTGAGATAAAGAAGGAGATGTAGACCATCAAAGTGAAGTTGCAACATTGGACCTCAAGGAAAGAGCATGTCATCATACAAGTTTGTATGTTGGGCATGCAGGTATGTAGGTTAAGGATTGTTATATGCATTATGGTTATGTGCATGTCTTTCATTCTATTGATGTTATGGTTACATACATGATAGATGCTAGTTGATTAGTGTAGTCATATGCACATGTGTCGAATAGTCACGAATGATAGTAACTTGTGGTTGTATGCATGCCTATTGTTGTTTTATGTTGGATAACTTAATGATTAGGTTATATGTTGTTGATGAGCATGATATATAAATCATTATTGTTATATGCCAGTAACTTGATGATTAGGGTTATTACATTAAGATCTTGATGTTATATGTATCATACTAATTTGGATTGGTCTGTGCAAATGGTTAGGGTTATGACATTCAGGTATTAGTTAATATGTTGTGATATTATGTCATACTAATATAGACTGATTGTGTAGGTGTGATTATTATGTATGAATGATAATTGTTTATGAGTTTATGATGTGAACATGTTAGCTAGTTATTATTATGGATATCACGACCTTATTATGGTTGCGTTGATATGTTGTGAAGTTATTCCGTGCTAATCTAGCTTGATTGTGCAGACAAGATAGCCTCCCCTGAGATACATTAAGGTATGAGTTTGCTTATGTCATATATTTGGTGCTTGATTGTTTGATTATGTCATCTATTTGGTGTTTGAGTGTTTGGTGTCTATTCTGTCATCTAGTTGATTTATATAATATGGTATGTTTATAGTTTGTTTGAATGTTTGATTAATTGCATGATATGAGTATGTGTCTGTAAGATTGCATGAAGAAATGATCTTGTTTTAAGATGATTGTACTAACACATACGTGTTGAGACAGTTGATATGTACTTGAGTGTATGTAGGTAATAGTTGTAGCACTATGCATTATGACTGATGAATGTGAGTTGATTGTTGAGTATGACATGGTTGTTAGACTTGGTAAAGGTTGATTTCAAATTCATAGACATGATGCCTTGATTTGTGGAACATGCGACTCACATGTGTGAACAGTTGCATGGAAACATGCTTGGTATTAGGATGGCAAGGTAATAGTTGATGTGTTTATATAACTAACAGTTGAGTCATGTGACAATACATAGTAAGACTCAATTGCAACAATGTAAAGGTAAAATGAAGGAATTGGGTAAGAATTACTTTGGTTATGATTGGAAACTGCAATTCCAAACAAATGAGTGCTTTGCATACAAGAAGTCTTCTTAACCTTGATTTCATCTAACATTATGTGGATATGTGTTATATTCATGGACATGTATTTGACAGGAATATTAGCTAGTTTCTAGTTATAGCTAGATTCTTCAAGGGATATGGATTCCCTTAAGAGATGGTGTGGATGTGTTTAGTTGCAAGACAACATGCTTGGCACAACAAGGTGAGATAACTAGCATATTGTTATATTTATTTATACACTAACAATTACGTGTTTATGGAAATATGATGCAGTGGATTGCATGGAAAATGAGACTGCCATGAAATCTTGAAGAAGGCTTGGGTTGAGTTTTCCCTTGGAAGAATTGGGAACCATGGGGATTGAGTCATGTTGTTTGTTGCCAATCTTGTGCTTTTAGTCTTTTGTGATTTGTTGTGCTTGATTTGTGTCTTTGTTTTTGTCTAGTGTATGTCCATACCACTTCGTTTGTGGTGTCATATTGTTATTGGTTTTCATGGTTTTCTTCTTGTTTGTGTTTGTTCTTTCCTTTTATGTCTTAAGGGTCTTGGGAATTGGTTTGGGAAAGAAGAAAGTTAATGGAGTCTGAGGAGAGTTGTGGTACCCAACAGGTGATGTAAGGCCTAGATGAAACTCATATCATGTATAAGGGCAGCTGAAGGAAAGCATATGAGAGTTAGTTGGATTGGTTGGGTCCATTGAGATAAATGGACATTGGAAGGACATTTATGAGGAAGGTAACAAAAGGTGGTAAAGTAAATGGATTTGAGGTTTCAAATGCCTAGGCTATGTTGGGAACTGTTTTTCTCAATATTGTGCATGTTGTGCATGAATAAAAGAAGTTTTGTTAACCTTGGCCTTATGATATCTAGTAATTATGTTGTGATCTTGATTGCTTTATGTTAATGTTTATATGCATATATGTATGTATGTAAGTTGTTATCTGACAGGATCATCAAGGACCATGATTGTTTTATGTTGATGTTTATATGTATACATGTATGTATGTATGTCATTATTTGACAAGGTCACCGGGGATCATTCTTGTGGGGGAATGATTTCTTATGCAAGTGAATGGAATGAATAGGGTCCTGGTTTATGAGGAATCAAGTGGGAAGAGTATTCTTGACAAATCTACGAGGTCAGTAGCATGTGGATATGACTTGATATTATATGATTATACTATGTCTATATTTACACTATGACAGACTCTGTTGAGGGATACATCACTGAAATGTAAGCAGTGTGGTCTACGACATGTTGGGACAAGCATGGATAAGACACTGGAAGCAATGTTGCTTGGTAGAGACAGTGTGGTTTTGGATGTGTGGTACTAATGTTGTATATGTTACACTTGTTGCATCTCTGATGTTGTGCGCATGTGGTGTTGTGTATATATATTGTGTGTATATGTTGCTTATGCAATGTTATGTACATAGTGGTACATATAGTGTTGTGTGAATATTGCATATGCAACGTTGGGTATAGATGGTGTTATGTACATGTTTGATATGCGGTGTTGTGTACATATGGTGCTATGTACATGTTGTATATGCAATGTTATGTACATATGGTGTTGTGTGCATATTGTGCATGTGGTGCTATGTACATATGGTGTTGTGTGCGTGATTGTACATGTGGTATTGTGTACGCGTTGGACAAGTGGTGATGTGTACATGTTGTACATGTGGTGATGTGTACACGTTGTACATGTGGTGTTGTGTGCAGATGGTGTTGTGTATGTGTCATGCATGTGGCACCATGTACATGTGGTGTCGTGTACATGTGGTGCATGTGGTGCTATGTACATATGGTATTGTGTACATGTTGTACAGGTGGTGCAGTGTACATGTGGCATTGTGTACATGTTGTGCAGGTGGTGTCGTGTACATGTGATGTTGTGCATGTGTTGTGCAGGTGCTGCAGTGTACAGGTGGTATTGTGTACATGTTGTACATATAGTAGTGGTGTATATGTGGTATTGTGTGCATGTCATACATGTTGTGTTGCAGGCATGCAATACTATGTATGTGCATTGTGTAGTCATGGTATCGTGACATGTGTATTCATTGTATTGTACTTTGTGTATGTATATGTATTATGTTATACATCGGGTGTAGGTGTATGTATTGTGTTGTGGTGTACACCGGATGTAGGAGTATGTATTGTGTTGTGTTGTACACTGGGTTTAGGTGTATGTGTTGTATGTCAGGTGTAGGTGCATGTGTTCATGGAGTTGTATGTTGTGTGTGGTTATATGTGTTTGATTTACACTATGTGTATGTGTACATGGTTGAAGAGAAGGAACTGGGTATTTTTTGGGTGTGGCAACCGATCCGATGTGCGTACAAAATAAAGACAAAGGTAGAAGCTAAGGATTGATTAAAGGATAAGTATTAGCATTTTATTTCAGTTTTATTATGCATGTGATTTATGATTCTGGTCTATGATGATTACATGTGATCTATGATTATGGTTTATGATGGTTACATGTGATTTATGATTTTGATATATGATGGTTGTTTTTTGAGCTAACTTGATGTGATATGTTTATACATAATGATTTGGTCAAAGATATTAGTTTGACTTGTTGTGACAGTAAGCGAACAGAGTTGCAAGTATACCTTATTGACGGGCCACCAATGAGGTATGATTTGAAGTCATTTCAATTTTTTTTAATCTAATGGAAATTATGTGCTTGGTATAGGAAAATATGAAATGCACAGCTGGGTGGTCGAAACTGACAACAATCATTAGCAACAACAAAAAAATGAATTGCAAAAGGCATCAGTATGTTGGTAAATCATTTAGGAGCAGGTCCATTGTGGGACACTGGTACCCAATAGTGTCCATTGATTTCCATGAGCATGTTATGACCGGTATGATATTTTGAGGAAGGGATATGCCTTGGTTTCTTGACCTTCCGATGCGAGGAAACATTGTCGAGAGATGGACTGCCTAGGATGGGGGTGCTAGCGGAACTTGGAAGATGTGTGACTACATGGAAGGGGGTGACCGAATTGCCCGAGGCACTGTGTAACAAAGAAGGGAAGGTCGGCGATGGATTTGTTTTGGTCATTAGCATTACCAGATGGAATCAAATTCACGTTGGGAGTATGCCTTGGAACAATGAGCCGGTAATTGTTCACTAAGAGGACAAGTGGCGCAGGCTAATAACGTTGGACATTGGATGCAGATTTGACTTTGACAATGGGTTCTAGACTTCTTGGGAAGGAGGTGAATCCTGTTACTACTTTTGAGGGTGGAGGTTTGAGCCTTTGGATTCCCTTGTTGATTGATACATGCATCGTATCCTTTTATTTGTTGGATGATAAAATGTTCATATGTGTATATCATTGTAAATATTGTATCGAGCTAGATTTATAAAGCTCCATAGACAGTATGGTTATTTGATGGTTGAAGAAAATGTGTATGTGTGTATATGTGGTTATTATTGTAAATATTGTAATCAGTTGTGTTATAGAGCTCTAGTAAACAATATGTTTGTCATGTTTTAGTAGATGGTTAATGTAAATACTGCAATGAGCTATGTTATAAAGATCCATGGGAAGTATGTTTTGTTTTCAGCGGTCCTGCTGGTTATAAGTGTCATTGAACACTGAGGACAATGTTCCCCCAAGGGGGAGGGTTCTGTAATAGCCTTGGTTAAAAAAATCCAGGTAAAAATATATAAGACCACGGCCATGGGACACATATTCCAAGATGAATGTTGGGAAAACATCCTAGTGGGTGTCACTTCGGTTTATTATGGCTAAGCAAATTGGAAAAGGCAATGGCAAAGGGTTTGGAAAGGCAAAATGGAATTTTTGGCACATTTATTTATGAAAATAATGGAAATTAGGAGAAAAGGAAGGTGAAAGGTCACAAGTTTCATGTGAGAAGGAAAATGAAGGAAAACAATGGAAAATGGAGAAAATAGAGGCCTCATTGATAAAAAGGCTTCTGAGGATCAGTTGGAAATCTTTTTCTCAAGCGTTTTGACAGGATTTGGTGGAGCTCTCATTCTATTCTCTCTCTCTCATACTCTTGGACACTTAGAGTTTTCTTGGAGCACTCTTGGAGAGTGTGGCATACTTGGATGCTTGGGAAAGAAGGCAAAGGAAGAATAGGGAAGTGCAAGGGGACATCGGTATCAGCAGCTACAACTGGATTTCTTCACAGGTATCGAGTTGCATATATGTTTTCTTCACTAGTTTTGGCATGCATGTTATATGCATGTGGTTTATTTGTCATGATTTGTCATTGGCATGGAGGATTTCTAGGATTGACGGTAGATTTTCCTAGCCTTTCCATTTCCTGGATAATCATGGTGTTATGGGTTCATTTCTTTGTCTTTCTAGTTGGTTCTCATGTTTCCTTTAGCTTGGGTTGAGTTACTAGTATTGGAGCCTTGGTTGGACAAACGCTCTAGATCCCTTGGTGGGTTGAGTTACTAGTCCTATAGCCTTGGTTGGACAAACACTTTGGAGCCCAGAGGCAGCTTTGGGTTTAGTTGCTGGTCTTGGAGCCTTGGTTGGAACAAACACTCTAGATCCCTCGAAAGCTTGGGTAGAGACCAATCTGGCGATGGTTTGTGATGTCTAACCGTGAGGTGGAATCCCTGTTTGATGGGTTGAGTTAGTTTGGCCTCTGGAAGCCCTGGATGGTTTTGATTGATGTGTTTTATGAGATCTTGCATTCATGCTTGGAATATGGCACAGGGGTGATTGGATGAAGAGAGATTTGGCTTAGCCATGTCTATGGTCAGGTGGTTTGTGGAAGTCTCGAACCTGGTTGGCCTTTGCATCATTAATATGAGGTTATTTCTCCTTGTTATTTCATGAGTATTGTACTGGTTTATATGTGGATTATATGGTTGTTGTTTCCTTGGTATTTCTATTATTATTATGTTGGTTATGAACATGTATTATGACAGTGGCTATGTATGGCTCTCATCATGTTTTTACTTGTAAATGAATGAATAATGTATCTATGGCCTAATAGATGAAATTGAATCTAATGTGTTGAGGCATCAATGCTTCTTAGCAATTCTCAGATAAATATGAGAACCCTATGCTCAGTTATGTTGTTAAGACCTATAGCTTTCATGTTTGTGACATGTTTGACAAAATTCCTGTCATGGCTAGTAGGAGTCCAGTCTAGACCTTGTCAATGTTTTTGCAAATGTATCATTGTTTGGTTATGATAATTCACTTCTAAACTGTAGAAATTTTGAATAATATGACACTTATTCACAGAGATTATCCTGATTATACACGATTGCGGAATACATGCATAATACATAACCTCCTCTACGTTGATCATCAATTTTGCGGAATTAAAAACAATGAAACATCAATCGCATGCGCACATTAACACAGTATGTAACCGGGGAAAGCATATAGCTGAAAACCCCCAACTATCTGTATATTATATTGATTGAGAACATGTAACAATACATAGTACAATACTCCTCACAAGTACTCAGTACTATCTCCACCTGCTACACACAAACTAGCTCAGATCTGAATCAATCACAGGTTCAAATCTCCTCCGCTGCTTGCCTGCCTCCACTGCGCAATCTTGCATGAGAATAGATGAGAATAGCTGATCCAAACTCGTATTTCCCTTGGCTGAACCACGCAATCCTCATTGGCAATATTCAATCCATTGATTGTGCAAATCACATGCACAACTATAGTCACACCTGACAGCTGTCTTGCCCTTTCACTCACCTCTAACACTTGTCTCCACTGAACTGTCCATGCACTGAGTTAAATGATGTATTCTTTAGTTGATTTATGAGTTAATGTTTAGTGAATTAATTAATAATTAATTCACATCATTCATCACTAGTGTATTCTGCAGTTAGACTAAATACAACTAGTTCAACCAAGTCAAACTGAACACAACTCCATCAACTCCTCAATCAACTCCACCAAACTCAATCACTTGAGTTCTAACTGAAGTCCATCATGCAATAGCTCAACTAGCCCATAAGAAAAGTGTATTTCCTTCTGGCAGTTGCATGTGCCACATTCGTAGCTTGAACTGAAGTGCTCCAAGAGGATAAGATAATGTTTATAGTCCAAATATTATTAAGAGCTAATAATATTCGACTGTTCTATTTTTAGACTGGCAATCTAAAAATAGACTCTGCCCATATGTCTAAAAATAGACTCTGCCCATATGTCTAAAAATAGAAGTCCATCTATTTTTACCAACATGACCAATCATACACAAATAGCATCCTGCAACTCATAGACCATGATCCATATGTCTAAAAATAGATTTTGCGCCAAAAATAGCCTGCGGGCCCACTTAGTGAAGGCGACTCCTTTCCACTAAGCTCCATCATCTTGTTGCATTTTCAACTGTCCATGCATTCACTTAGTCTAACTGTCCATGCACTGAGAACTGATGTATTCTTTAGTTTCTTTATGAGTTAATAATTAGTGAATTAATTAATAATTAATTCACATCACTCATCACTAGTGTATTCTGCAGTTAGACTAAATGCAACTAGTTCAACCAAGTCAAACTGAACACAACTCCATCAACTCCACCAAACTCAATCACTTGAGTTCTAACTGAAGTCCATCATGCAATAGCTCAACTAACCCATAAGAAAAGCGTATTTCCTTCTGGCAGTTGCATGTGCCACATCCGTAGCTCGAACTGAAGTGCTCCAAGAGGATAAGATAATGTTTATAGTCCAAATATTATTAAGAGCTAATAATATTCGTTTGTTCTATTTTTAGACTGGCAGTCTAAAAATAGACTCCACCCATATGTCTAAAAATAGAAGTCCATCTATTTTTACCAACATGACCAATCATACACAAATAGTATCCTGCAACTCATAGACCATGATCCATATGTCTAAAAATAGACTTTGCGCCAAAAATAGCTTGCGGGCCCACTTAGTGAAGGTGACTCCTTTCCACTAAGCTCCATCATCTTGTTCAGATTATGCATTCACTGATGGAGCTTTCCTGCAACTCATAGACCATGATCCATATGTCTAAAAATAGACTTTGCGCCAAAAATAGCCTGCGGGCCCACTTAGTGAAGGCGACTCCTTTCCACTAAGCTCCATCATCTTGTTCAGATTATGCATTCACTTATTCTTAATTCACCTTCCAAAAGAAGGATGAATCCAGAGGCTACCTGGCCCGATTACAGACTCTGCCTGAAGAAATAAAATGTAATCACTTTCTGAATAATAGATCTAATGATCAACTCTACTCTGATACCATGTAGAAATTTTGAATAATATGACACTTATTCACAAAGATTATCCTGATTATACACTATTGTGAAATACATGCATAATACATAACCTCCTCTACGTTGATCATCAATTTTGCGGAATTAAAAACAATGAAACATCAATCGCATGCACACATTAACACAGTATGTAACCGAGGAAAGCATACAGCTGAAAACCCCCAACTATCTGTATATTATATT
This sequence comes from Pinus tabuliformis, assembly GCA_031772625.1. Classification (NCBI taxonomy): domain Eukaryota; kingdom Viridiplantae; phylum Streptophyta; class Pinopsida; order Pinales; family Pinaceae; genus Pinus; species Pinus tabuliformis. Next base: position 720,198,132 of record CM062817.1, on the reverse strand, counting down.
AATTGAGAACATGTAACAATATAGTCACTAGTGTATTCTGCAGTTAGACTAAATACAACTAGTTCAACCAAGTCAAACTGAACACAACTCCATCAACTCCTCAATCAACTCCACCAAACTCAATCACTTGAGTTCTAACTAAAGTCCATCATGCAATAGCTCAACTAACCCATAAGAAAAGTGTATTTCCTTCTGGCAGTTGCATGTGCCACATCCGTAGCTCGAACTGAAGTGCTCCAAGAGGATAAGGTAATGTTTATAGTCCAAATATTATTAATTAATTCACTTATTCTTAATTAAAGAATAGGAAGACCGGTGACAAGAGTTTGTTCAGTACTTTAGAGGAGAAAGATCTCCAGATACTCATAGCAATGGGTAATGATGAGAAGTATAGTGTCTCAGGTATATGCACGGTTATTTTTCAGAGGGAGCATGGAGCTCGCCTTACCTTGACCGATGTCAAGTATGTACCAGGATTGAAGAGAAACTTGGTGTCGATCACGATGCTGGAAGACAGAGGCTGTGATGTAGTCTTCAGTAAGGGAAAGGTTTTCCTTAGACACATCATCACTAGACAGGTGAAGCAGATTGGTTCACGGGTCAAGAACCTGTATGCTCTTAAGGTTCAAGATGCATGCAAAGCCTTGAGTAGCGAAGCAACTGATGGAGACTTGGTGGTTGAGAGGGAGTGTATATTACCTCTCAACATGCAGAGCCAAAAGAAGTCTCAGACGATTGTGGAGGAGCCACGATTGGTGCAACAACTTCAAGAGGTTGTGGAGCAGCCACAACAAGGGAAGCTGAGAGCAGATCGAGTAGAGACATCTACTCATGCAGAGACCTCCAGTAGGGGGAAACTTCGAGCCAGGTGGGCTGAGGGATCACATGCAGCCATACCTCCAGGTAGGAGGTGGGGTGATGTGGATTGATCGTCCCAAGGAGGAGGGGCAGGATCTCTGGGGATAGGCACGGTTATTATAGTCCAATCATCCAACATGACCAATCATCCACAAACAGCATCCTGCAACTCATAGACCATGATCCATATGTCTAAAAATAGACATAGTCTAAATATAGACTTTGCGCCAAAAATAGTCTGCGGGCCCACTTATAGTCCAAATATTATTAAGAGCTAATAATATTCGACTGTTCTATTTTTAGACTGGCAGTCTAAAAATAGACTCCGCCCATATGTCTAAAAATAGAAGTCCATCTATTTTTACCAACATGACCAATCATCCACGAATAACATCCTGCAACTCATAGACCATGATCCATATGTCTAAAAATAGACTTTGCGCCAAAAATAGCCTGCGGGCCCACTTAGTGAAGGCGACTCCTTTCCACTAAGCTCCATCATCTTGTTGCATTTTCAACATAAACTTGTTATTGAGTTATGGGCAATAACCCGAGCTCTAGGCCTGGAAAAGTGGCACAAATATCAATCATGGACACAAGTCCGATGAGAAAATTCCCTAGACACATGCATACCCATGTTGTGGGAGCATCTGCAGCCTCCTAGATGCATGCTTTCCATATTAAGGGAACATCCATGGGTTTAATGGTCTAAAAACTCAGTGGAACCCAAGGGCAGGTTACTTGAGTGGTTGGGATGGCTCTTGGGAGTTCTTTTGTTGATGTGGAAGATTTGTATGGTGTGTTTCTGTCGATTTCACTTCCTTAACTGACACATAGGGAGTCGAATCTTATTATAGTAACTTCTTGTCACATGTTTACCATGGTTGGTCAGTTACTTGGGTAGATGTGGGAGGAGGGTGTTACAACTACTATGCCATACATATGTAGCTTCATCAACAACACACACCCCTACACTACTTCCTCCACTCAGTGGTGGTCATGATAACATACGACCACATTCATAATGCGGTGGAGAAAGGTCTAACGACGGGCAGACTCAACACCAACTGTATGCTCTTCAAGTGTCGAGGGGTATCTGCCATATTCCTTGGAGGAACACCTAAAGTGAGCCTTGCAACATTATGAGTGAACTCTCACAACTCCTCATCTTCATCCTCTATCTCTGCTGCAAATGTTGTTGGGGCATGGGTAGGTGATCCATCTCTCCTTAAAGGAGAATACCCTACAAGGTGTGTAGATGCCACATCTGCATATCATCACAATCATGAATTAGTAACTGTGTATCCAAACCAAAAAAAAAAATTACATATTCAAAAATCCATCAAAAAATATAAAAACCCAAAAGTTTTACCTCTCTCATCAAAATCCTCACCAGGGGACAAGACCATGTCTGGATCTCCCAGGAAATCTACTCCATCGTAAGGTTAGTCATCCACTAGCAATAGAGCTGCTCTCAGCCATTTCCATTATGTATTTAGGAACCAACCACTAGTGTGTACTCCATCCTCCCTAGGCATAATGGAGCACCACCTCATCATATGCAGTTGTGTTGGCAGTGGATAGACCACATAATCCAGTATCATTGGCCTCATCACCGCAATCTTCTCAAAGAAGAAACTCATAAGAAAACTCCCATAGTATCTCCCCCCTCTTCATATTTGTTAGTTGAGCCTTGGCATTTGGCAACATTCCTTCACACCAATTGAAAAGTGTGGGTTCTAAACATTTGAGGCATAGCTCTAGATGCGGTATCGTCACGGTATGGGGTGCATGGGTCCAAGCCACCTGTGTTATAGTATATGCTAGTGTATGCATAATTATGTCTGTTATCTCCTCCATATGGATTTTGTCCCTTCTCGTTCCTCTACCTGGCCTGTAGTGGGTAGCCCTCATAGATCATTGCCCCACTTGTGTTGTGTACCCCTCATAGTACCACTGGAGCTCCCCACCTTGATAACCCAGTAAGGAAATATATATCTTCCACCTTTATTGTGAATGACTCTAGACCGACTATGAACTGCTAAGAGTCTACATCCCACCACTGCATAATCTCAAGTAGCAGAAAATTATGGTTGATCATACTTGGGATTTGGAAAAACCTCCATAATCCACAATCCCTCAAGGCATTTATTGTTGATTCATGTCCCATGGCTTAGATTTCATTCTCACTATGGTGTATCTCTCTCCACTCCTTCATGTTTTCTCCTGCACACAAATGCCACTTATCAGTCACGACCACAGTATAAAAAACACATTTAAAATCAGAAAAAGAAAAAAAATGCATTTGGGGAAACTTCAATTAAAAATTTTGCCATTACACCCTAGTCACTCCCTTGCAACGGGAAAAAATCGACTCCAGTCGAGCGCAGCCTTTGGCATGTGTGTGACTAGGCTTCCCCAGTCGATTTTTTCCCTCTTGGAAGAGTGCATCTGGGAAATATATAGATTATAATAATAATAAAAATTAATTGACTCTAGCCGAGCGCAGCCTTTGGCATGTGTGTGACTAGGCTTCCTTAGTCGATTTTTTCCCTCTTGCAAGAGTGCGGCTGGGAAAATTTTCCCGTAAAAAAAATAAAATAAAAAAATCCTACTCTAGTCGAGCGCAGCATTTGGCATGTATGTGACTAGGCTTCCCCAGTCAATTTTTTCCCTCTTGCAAGAGTGCAGATGGGAAATTTCTCCATAAAAATAAAAAATAAAAAATCGACTCCAGTCGAGCGCAGCCTTTGGCATGTGTGCGACTAGGCTTCCCCAGTCATTTTTTCCCCTCTTGCATGAGTGTGGCTAGTAAAATTTCTTTGTCAACAATATATATATATCGACTCCAATCGAGCGCAGCCTTTGGCATGCGTGCAACTAGGCTTCCCCAGTCGATTTTTTACCTCTTGCAAGAGTGCAACTGGAAAAATTTCTCAGTAAAAAATAAAAATAAAAATAAATAAATAAATAAAATTCCTATAATTTAACTATGGCCAAAGAAACCCATGCGTACTTGATGAACAGAGGGATGAAATTCGACTTACTTGGATGAAGATGGCTCCTCTTTGGCTTCTCTTGCTCCTCCTTTCTTAGCTCACAAACACTTTGAAACTCTATCCTTCTTTTCTATCAACCTCACAATAACCAAATGAAGAGGTATGAGTTTTTTTATAAGTGATTTTGGCATCTTTTCAAAATATTACTTTCTTAATTTTAGGGGCCAAAGAAACCCGTGCGTACTTGATGAATAGAGGGATGAAGTTAGACTTACTTGGATGAAGATGGCTCCTCTTTGGCTTCTCTTGCTCCTCCTTTCCCTATCTCACAAACACTTTGAAACTCTATCCTTCTTTTCTCTCAACCTCACAATAACCAAATGAAGAGGTATGAGTTTCTTTTATAAGTGATTTTCGCATCTTTTCAAAATATTACTTTCTTAATTTTAGGGGTTTGGAAGGTTTTTTCTTTATAATTCCTTTTTTCTAGTTTATTTTTTGCAGGAGGTTTTGGTGAGTGAACTTTTTGAGTCTCTTTTTGGACATCCCATTTACAATAATAGTCCTGAGGTATGTTCCCTTTACTGGCATATAAGGGTAGGTCACTTTCGTTCTCACTATTTCATTTTGACTATCAGTGCCATATTTATACCTTAGGGTTGACCCCGTCAAGTTGCAACTTTATCCACTCTCCATTATGCATGTTGTCACTTTGCGGTAGCACTTACCTGCTCATGGATACCCTAGTTATCACCTCTTTGTTGTCTTGGTGTCCATGTAGTCATTTTTACTTCCTTTCAAAATCCTTCTTTCTGACCCGCCATGACCTATATTTTGAGCATCATGTCCTCTTCTTCGTCATATTTTTGGCTATACCCTAGGAGGATTCCACCACCTTATCCCTTGTGATTTCCACTTTTTATCAACTTATTTTTGTAGCTTGAGCCTTTTTTTTTCTCTTACATCGTCATCATATTCTTGGCCTATCATCTACTTTCACTTGGTGTTTTACCCTTTATTGGAGGAACCACTACAATGAGTGGTCATATTAGCCATCCTCTTGTCCTCTTTATGTCATGACTAGTTCCATCCCTACCAGAACCAGTTGTTATCCTTTATACCACTCGTTCCTTTGGGAGGAGTTTCCTTTAAGCTCTTTTCAAACTCCTTAACTTAGAAAATATTGTCGAGTGAACTTGTCTCCTTCACACTCATAAAAGTACTTGAAGGGTCGTCTACCTAGTATAAGTTTAACCCTTTTCTGGAGTGGTCTAGAGTAGTTACGAAAAAGGAATACCCTAGTTTTCTTGGCTAGTAGGTTTTGCCTTGTATACTTTTATCTCTTTTTCAAGCTTGGGGGACAACTTTACGAAAAAGGAACTTATAAAAAGAAAAGGGAGGGAACATTTATTTCCATTAGCCATCAAATGAAAACATCCGTTGCGTTGCCCTTGAACATGGCACCTGTCTGTATCATTATCTCATAGTTGGGTTTTAGCTTGCCTAGGATTTGTACCATACATAAGAGTCTATTTACTCCTCCAACTAGTTACTCTTCCAGTCATATGGAGTGTGCTTCGATACCTCCTGCGTCATTTCATAATATCACATGGTACTCATTAGTCATGTTGCTAAGTCACCTTTGTGTCGTGCCGCTATGTGTTCAAGGGAAGGCTCAACCTGTGCTAACCATCTACAGTAGCCTGTTGACCTTTTTGTGTTGGCCATCCCTATGTCAGTTGTACTTCATCGCTTCATGACTTCATCCATACATCACATCATCCTGGTTTGTTCTGTGTCAATTGATGGGGGATACATCAAGGCCCTCCTTCGATGGATCTTCTCTTGACGACTTCAGCTCATTATACAAGAGTTTGATCTAGGAACCAATAGTACCTTGGAGGTTGCAGACCTCACTGGCAGGCTTCCTCGCGATCGACAATGGGTTTACATCATTGGCTCTTGATTGGTCAAGTTCACTAGTGTTCGATATTAGCTCATTTATTCACACTTAGTGGATTGTACTAGGTACCTTGGGGTCAATTTTCCTCATTGATGATCTCCCCCGAGTCTATTACTAGTTTACCTCACTGGCTAGTAATCAGATGGTTCCTACCATGCTCGACTTCAACTCATATATTCGCATGATGTAGATTCATACCATTGGGGTTATGTCGAAGACCCTGGGTTAGGGACATCTCACTCTTATATGACATCCTTCCTAGGTTGCGTTGGAGTTATGTATCTCTTGTGTACTTTGAGGACTATCTTGAGACACTTCTCTATATATCATGTGTCTATAGTCCTACTGATGTATGCTGTGACATAGATCCAAAATTGTATTTGTCAGTGGTTATGCTCATTCTCTTGAGTCACATGGATCCATTGTGTATTTTTTCTCGTAGCCATGTTCTAGCACTTTATTTTATGGATCTGTAGTGTATGTTTTGGCGACCATGTTCATTATCTTATTATGACTGAGCATGGGTATGCCCACCTCGAGGATGTTATCAGCACATATGAGACTTCAACTCCAGAGTATTTCGATCTGCATTCTTGGCTTTGTCTCCTCACTCTTGTTTTAACCTTTGATCTTTATCATAATGTATTTCAGGCATCAACATCTCTTCTAGCCTAATACATTTGGGGGCATATGTTATCAGCTTATTTTATCCCCTAGGGTCAGTGTTCATTAGTCCTCATGGTCATTTTACTTTTTCCAGGCCTTAGACCTTATTTTTTCCACTCATACTTCCCAGTTGCATGAAAGGAGGCCTATGAGAGCGACTGGAGTCTCCCAGTTTCTCCCAAACCTTCCTTGTGTGAGCAACTATAGCCTTTTTTACTCTTTCCTATGCCTGCGATTGGGGATCTCTTTTATAGTGTCTTGGTCCCTAGGAGATCAGTTCGAATTATCACTTATTTGAGCTGGCCAAGACTTATCATTTAGAAGTTTCCATGACTTCTCATCATCCTGAGTGTCTACATTCATCCTCTTGGAACCTCTCTTCTGCCTATTTATACTGGATCATTTGAGAGGATCAGACTAGTTTTAGAGAGTTAGAGATCTTGATTCCATGTTTCTACCTTACTACTAGAGAGAGAGCTTGTGAGGTTCTTGTTACTTGAGTATTTCTCTTCATGCTCATTTCCTTGTTATAGTGGGGAGACTCTGCCAAATCGCAGAGAGGAGGCTTTGAGGTGAAGGTATATGAGTGTAATATGATTTTTCATGATTAATAGAAACATATGTTCCTTCCTCATATCTATTTGTATTCAACATGATTTATGGTGATTTCTATGATATTTTGATCTAACGATCTTCCGAGGAAGGTCACTTGTTGTCTCCATTTGTTTGTGGTTATGCGTAGGGATCGATATAAGATGTGGATGAGGTAGATCGCTTGAGTGGAGTGTGGAATATGCATCAGACGCAAAATCCTTCCCAAAACTGCGAGGAGGCCAGGTGCACACATATTTCCTTGTAGTATATAGAACCGACTGCCTGATGCATGTTTGATCATTTGGGTTGGGATCTTATTGTATTTCTATTGGTATTTCCTTTTCTGTTTGGTGATCTGATTTGGACACGACATCACGAATAAATAACTCGTTGCAAATTTAGATAAAACATTAGTCATCTCATTTGTTATAAATATACCCTCGTAACTCATATAAAGGGTTTTTGACTTAGGATAAGAAACTTGGGAGTTTTGTTGAGATCCTTGGATTCTCCTTAGCATAGAGGGAGTATCTTTCTTTGGAGGAGCAGGTGTTGGCTTCATGTTCCACTGTTGGGACTAGCGGTTTGAAAATTATATATGTATGTTTAGGACTTTCACTTTAATAAAATCTCAGAGCTGACACATTTTCATGCATATGTTGTGAATATAGTAGGTATATTCTTGTTATGTTTGCAATATATGTATTTTCATTTATGCTAACACTTATGAACTATTTCATTTGCATTATGTTGTATATTTCAATCATGGTTATCTTGTGAACTATTTTTCGAGCTAACTTATGGTTCCCTTTATGGTTGTGTGTTTCTTTCAAGCTATGTAATATTACATGCTTCTAAGGAGATCACTCATTTTCCCCTTGTTGTGTTAGAACCTCTCATGCATTTCACTTGACTCTCCATAGAGTCACACACTTGTTTCACCAAATTCGTGAATACATCATTCTATGTGTTATCACAGCTAAGGAATACCACTAAAACCGACTATTTCGGTAACCGAGTCATATTATGGATGGGACTCCTACTCCAAATGGTGTGATCTAATTGGGACTTCATATCAAGGAGACCCCCTAAAAGTTGGCGGGTCCATTACCATCAAAAATTTTGGCACTAGAAGGAGGGCAAAATGACAAGCTAAGCCCGTGAAGTCTATTTTAACTTTCCATATCTTTAAATGGCTTCCTCCCATATCTTAACCTTGACATGTTTTTCCAGAACCACAAATCTGAAAGTGCCTATGGGGATAATTAATGACTTGTCAAATATGAAGTTTGATGGCGAGGGTGGAACAACCATTCTCAAGCACACCGCTCTCTTTCTTGAATTCTGCACTCATCACAAAATTCATTGTGAGGATATTTCTTGCGGGTTGTTCGTCTTTACGTTCAAAGCACGCATTAAATAATGGTTTTACACATTGCCAGCTACTTCTATTCACTCTTTTGAACATCTTGTCAATGAGATCTACTATGCCTTTGACGGGTATGATTCTAAATCTATTTATAAGAAAATCATGCATCTTAGAAAAGCAGCTGATGAATCTCTTGATGATTTTCATGATCGCTTCATTCATTTATGTCATGAATTTTCTGAGGATGATATTGATTGGAATTTCATGAAAAAGAAGTTCAAATTTATTTCTCATATTTCGATGAATCCAGCAGAATATGAATCCCTCGAAAGTCTCCTAGCGTACACTAGTTATGGAGCTCTTAAATCTGCAACAAATGAAGTTGTTGCTCCAAGTGACTCCTTGTCTTCTCCTCATCAAAAATTCCATTTACGTAGATTGAGGTTGGAGAACTTGAGAATTAATTCGTTGATCCACCACCATCTTCTGCCACCCCACATATTTAGAATTTAAATGCAAGTTTTGATTGTGAATTTGATTTTACCAGCGATGTTCTTTCTCCTCGTCCTCCTTCTATTATTTCCTTTGGTCCTCCTGATTGTGAGTTGTTCTATCCACCTATTTCAATAATTTCTTATGGTTCTCATGAGGATCAAATTTAAGATGGAGTGAGTGTTAACCGAGAAATGTGTGACATCATTCACAATGACTATGTGTGGGACTCTATTTCAAAACAAGAGTCTGCAATACAAGTTGATCTTTCTCCTTTCACTCCTCTCCCTCATTATCTTGACATCTTCCACAATTCTGTCAAACCTGTTTTATCTTTTGAAGAATCAATTTTTGACAATGTTAATTCCTATCACACTTAGGACCCATGGGATGTCAGTTTTACACTTTAACATGGAGAGGAATTGTTTTCTCTTCCTAACCTTTCCCATCCATCTTCTAATCATTGTGAAGAAACAAAGAGTGAAATTTCTTGTTTTCAATCTCTACCTCTCTATGATTCATCAGATCATGAGGATGCCTTGCTTCTTCATGATGGAATTTATGGTCATGGCTATCGTGATCTGTTCATCGACTCATCTATTCATGACTCCATTTTTTCTACAGTCGATTTTTCTAAACCACCAATTTTCAATCATCTACCTTCTGATGTCTTAGAACTACCACAATTTGTTGAGACACTTCATTCTACACTGATGGTTATGTCATGCTCTCGCAGTCTTGATGTTAGTTACAATCATGATCATGATAGTACTTTATGTCTCAAGAATCCTCATCAGTTGATCGCATAATTTGAAAACCAGTCTATTTCGCAAGTTTCACATCCTCCATTTGTTTTGCATGATTTGATCACTCAATCATTGGAGGAGTCATACTTGGAAACCTCATTCACAAAACAAAGGTTTTCCACTTTCTTTATCTTTGCCAAGATCGAAAGTTTGAAAGAATGTTTTAGCACGAAACCCTGTTGCAATGTGCATGACCACCACAATGCATTAACAGAATGTTTCGCATGTGCTTTCTTGTTGTATTTTTCTGCTTTCATTTTCAATCTTCGGATTTTGCAACATTTCATGTGTTGTATTTTTGGTCGATTGTTATTCCTGAAGATATCTCTTGCTATTGATTCCCTCACCTATATAGGTCAATAAATTCTCCGATGGTTACATTGGAAGTTTCATTTTATGTAAGCCTGGCCTATTCTCAGTTAGTTTAGGAGTAGGGGTAGTTTTTCTTGTTTCTTTGTTTTGTTTTGATTCGCTTTCTACCCTACCCTTTTATTTATTTTTACTTGAAAATAAATTCTCCATGAGACTGTGTTTGGCTCCGAGGAAAGCATGGTGAAGTTCAAGAGGAAATCATGCTACCATCAATACTTGGTTATTTGATATTCCCCCTCTTTGTGTGGGCCTTGCACCTCTTAGTCGATGATATCTTGATGGAATATATGTTTTTTTCTCAAAGAGAACCTTAGTGAAATTATGATGCTTGAATCTATAACTAGTGCCACCTACTCTAATCGATTTTTAATGACTAGTCGGTTTTGCCTTGTCAACTAAGTTGAGTAGAGTAAGGAGGGGAGGAAACTTTAACAAGTGAATTATGTTTTAGAGGTGTATAAATATAATTTTCTGAAGGGACAACCTCCTCTGATCTTAATAAGTCAGGATCCCTCTTCCACCCCATGAAATCAATAAGTGTCGATGCATAGTTCTATGAATAAATGAAAAAAAAATGATGAAAGAAGAGAAAGGCTTCCTGTGTAGGAAGGTGAAGAAAGCAACTCCGTGGGGGTACTGTCTAGGCTCGCTGGAAGCAGAGCAATGTTTGTGTCCCTGAAGTGACTTTGTCGGGGTACTGTCAAGCTTGCTGGTAGTGGAGCAACATCAAAGATGAAAACTAATACTTTGACAATCATTTTCATTTGTGTATCTATATACTCCTCATCCCCAATCGAAACAACTGAGTTTGACTTGTTTTTATTAGTGTGTTGTCGATGAAGAGAAAGGTAGGGACTATGTCTTTAATTCGAGCTAAGTAAAGAAGATATGGTGATAAATGAAATTCACAATACTTCCTTAAGAGTTAGACATGGTTTACAAGAGTTAAGACCCATACAGAGAGCTAGAGTTCTACCAGTGTGTCACCATGTCTTGTAGTTGCTACAACCACCCTCCAAATTTTTACCCATGCTTTATTTTTGGAGCCTCCCTTGTATCCATAGGAGCTCATCATTCTTAATCATTCATGTTATGTTAAAGACTTATCATTCCATGCAGTGCTTGTGATGTCTTGTTTTGATCCTGATCTAAACCTTTTCAAACACAAGTCATCTCCTGCCTTGACCTTGCAGCATTGATGGTCATCCCTTTTGAAACTGTGCAATCCTGAGAGGCAAGCCAACCTTGAGGATTTGAACATCACAATATTGAGAGGCAGGCTAGCCTTGAGCTCATAAACTGCACAATCCTAGGATGTAGGCCAGCCTTGAGCTCAAAAACTGTGCAAAAGCTTCTCCTACCCTCAGAAACTGCACAATGCATTGAGGCAAGGAATTTCGCAATCCTTCTTGGAAATGTGAATGGCTAGTTTCTCGAAGAAAAAAAACAAGAAAAATAAAAAAAAGAAATCCCTCGAAAATAGGGAGTGGGCAATTAGTTTCCCCAAGAGTGGCACAAGTTGTAATTTTTTACTTTCTGCCAATAGTCGCTTTTTCCTTGATTTAGGCATGCGCGACATAAACCCTAGCCTAGCCTAGATCTATATAATAGGTGCCCCTAGAGCTCATTTGCACATTTGGTCTTGGAGCTCTAGCCTTCCCTAGGAGATCAAGGAGCCTTCGGTGAAGTTTGCAACACTTTTCTAGGTGAGTTTTGCTTTCGTTGTCTTTTGTCACTTTTTGTTGTTTCTCTTTTGTGAGTTTTATTTGCCTCAAAGGACACCACTAAAAGCAACATTGGTGAGATAGATGAGAGTGTCCCTGCCACTATGCCAATTTTCTCCGACACTCAATTATTCAATGAGAAAGACTCAGACATTACATGGCACACAGTGAAAGATGTTTAAACAAAAAGCAGTTTCAAAGAAGATCTTGAACATAGGAAGGTTTACATTAATATCCAAAGGTTAGGATTACACAAGGTTTCATGAAGGTATCCATCCTTTCCATGTGCATGCATTGTCAACTAGATTCTGTCACATATGGATACAAAGACCATGACTCTCAATAGTGTTAGTGGACGAAGGCTTGCCTCTTTTATGGCGCATGATTTTCACTCTATGTATCATTTGTCACCGCCAAAATATTACATGGATTCCCACTTCTATGCGGTCACTAGCTACTTGAGCATGAAGGATGTTATCAAAGGTTGGGTGAAAGAGCCATCCAAATTTCGCTAGACACCCAACAACACTTACAAGACCAAATCTCTCAAGAAGGCATTTCAGTACTTGATAGTTCTATGTTGTCGGATCTATGGTCAGAAGAGTACTGAGACCTTTCCCGAAGGCTGGGCATTCTTGCTGCATCAGATTATGAAAGAAGGAAAACCATTTAACTGGTCGGACTTGTTGGATCAACAATTGAGGACCCATGCAACTAATGCCAAGAACCCTCCTCTTGCATAGCATGCAACAAAAGTGAAAAGATAATGCTAAAGTTCTCGAGTTTGTTCATATAGGCATCACTACCATGCATGAGTGGGCAATGATGCACAAAGGGGCACCTCTTGAGTTGGTGAAGAAAAGAAGGCAATAGGTTGAGTTGGAGAAAGAAATGGTTCAAATTCTTATCGAGAATAACAAACAACTCAACTCATTCATTTCCAAAATTCAGGCCTCATACGCACGGTTGTACAACAGTGTGGATTCATGGTGAAGTCACACAAGATCCCTTCAGTTGGCTCACTCACCAAAGCTAAAGGAAGGAATAAAGTCAGACAGAAGGTTGAAGAATACTTGGACCAACACAAGTAGATCACCACCAAGGAAATATAGAGGTGAACATGCATACTATGCAAAAGTACATTGGTGGCCATGTCGAGATCAATACCATGTTTCTCTTGTTGAAGAAGGAAACTCAAACCAGTTCCAAAACAATGTATCCAAATGCAATGAAGGCTAGTGTCTGCTTCCATCTCGATCCCATCGCACAGTACAAATCTTGGTACCACTATGTGACCGAGAAACTAGAAGTTGAAGTGGTTGAGTTGGAGTTTCCCCAAACTCAAGCTTGACTTGTTTTTCTCGTATTAAGTTCTCTTCTTGACTCTACTCAATTTTGTCTTACATGGGTATGAGCATATTGTAATATTTTTTTGTAATTAATTATAAGTGAAATTTCAAGTGTCAATTGTGGAATGTGAAAATTCATTTTGTAATGAAGTCCAATGGTCATGGTTGAAGGAAGTCAAAGAGTCATGAGGGAAGTCGAAAAGTCACAAAGGGGAGATGATTAGTCATCTCATTTGTTACCCATATACCCTCATAACTCATGTAAAGGGCTTCTGGGCAGGCATTTGGCTTAGGGTCAAAATCTTGGGAGTTTTGTTGAGAGTCTTGGCTTCTCCTTAGCATAGAGGGAGTATATTTATTTGGAGGAGAAGGTGTTGGCTTCATGTTCCACTATTGGGACTAGTGGTTTGACAATTGTATATGTATGTTTGGGATTTTCACTTTAATAAAAGCTCAGAGTCGACACCCTTTCATGCATATGTTGTGAATACAGTAGGACTATTGTTTAGATAGTCTTCGGCAAAATCACTATTGTTTAGATTGGTTATGTGATTTTGCCGAAGACTATCTAAACAATGTTATGGATCACAGAAGTCTAAATTCCTTAGTAGGACTATTCTTGTTATGTTTGTAATATATTTTATTTCACTTATGCTAACACTTATGAATTATTTCATTTGCATTAGTATGATCTTTTTAAATGTGTGTTGTTGTATATTTCAATCATGGTTATCTTGTGAATTGTTTTGCAAGCTAAATTATGGTTCCTTTTATGCTCGTGTGTTCCTTTTAAGTTGCGTACTATTACAATATTCTAAGGAGCTCACTCATTTTCCCCTTGTTGTGTTAGAACCTCTCATGCATTGCACTTGTTTCACCAAAGTCACAAATACATCATTCTATGCGTTATTGCAGCCAAGACATACCACTAAAACCCACTATTTCGGCAACCGGTCCATATTCCGAATGGGGCTTCTAATCCAAACGATGTGAGGTCTAATTGGGACTTAATATCGGGGAGACTCCTTGAATGTTGGTGGTTTCAGCACGTCAACATGTAGATATCAGGAAAAGTTGTCTACACATAAAATGTATAGTGTGCACATTTTTACTATGGCATTACGGTAGAATCAAAAATCAATACTGATGAATCTAATGATGAGAATAACCCAATGAATGACTATCCAAGTGAAGGGTAATCTGAAATTGATGATAAAAGGCAAAGCAATTTGTCCAATGAGTTTGAAGAAGAAGATCCATTTGATGAAGATGATGAATATTTTGATGCTTTTGAGAGTAACAAAGAAGCCAGAAAATGAACATCCTATAGTATCCAAGCAACCGGAGTCTAGTAGTATTGAAGCAAAAAGAGAATACAACACATTTGTGAGTAGACATTTCATCGTCTACTTCGCAGTCTTGGAAACAACAGACTTAGCGGGCAAAGCATAGTCGACTTTGACAGACCAAGTCGATGGAGTTGACTTGGTAGTCAATTCTATTCATTCATCAATTTAGTTGATGTAGTACTAAGATATTACAACTTTACAAACTAAACATGGAAAAGGGACTGCCTGATAGTAGGAAATTTGAGATTATAAGAAGGACGAAAGAAGAAACCATCAAAGATGGTCGATGAATATAATGAAGTTTAATCTAGATTTTCTACTCGACTAAAGGTTGCAGAGATTTCCAAAATAATATTTGCGCGGTTCCGTGTCTAACATACCAAGTCGACAGACTATACTTTGACTATTCATTAATATTTGTAGATTTGTTATAATGTTGGTAGACCTAAAATAAAATTGATCACTATAAAAATAACATGGGAATTCATTGGAGAAATTGACTTTGATCCATTGTCAAAGTGATTTAATGTGCTTGTTGCTAATCTGATTTAGACTTGGATAACTTAAAATTAGGGAGCCTTGTATAAAAAATAAAAATTATCACAAAGGATGTTAGAGTCGAGTCGAGTCGAGTCTTTTGTTGATGTCTGTAAACAACTAGTCGACTATGATTGTAAAAATTGTTAATTGAGTCATAGAAGAATCATGTTCAATCTTTCATGGAATCTATTACATACAAGCTCTATACAGAACAAGAAAATAAGTTTGAACTGAAAGACTTGCAACGGAGAAAACACTCAAGAACAAGAAATCATATAAGCAGAACACAAAATAATGAACATTCAAAATGATGACAACATCAAAAGAATGAATGGATTAAATCTCCTAGTATAACTTTGAAAAATTTCCCTTGGATTGTGACAGAGGTAAGAAGCAGGATGGTTGGTATGCAGACATTTCACTTATTTTATGTTTAGATGGAGGACTCCCAGGAATGACAGTCACGTGTTGGACTCGTCCGTAGAAAGAGAGAAAAGGACTCCCCCAGACTTGAGAGGAGTTTCTCAACAGTTCTTGGTTCACTGAAGCAATCTATGTGGTTGAGAAGACTACAGAGAATGTGAATAGTGGAGATCTGCAAGAAGCAACCATCAGACATGAGGAAGTCACAGTAAGCCTCATATACACGCATCATCCTATCTAACTGGTAGCAGTTGCGGTTGAGTTACCTATGTAGACTGGTACGCATGGTGGATGTATAATAATGATACTTCTACATCAAGTAGTGGTACAAGACATTGATGCATCCTTGCTCAGGGAGAGCAAGGCATTAAGGGTGGGGGGAGATGTTCTAATGGTTTTTAGATCTATGTTGTCATCATACATTATGTATCATGTAAATGACAGTAATCCTCGGTAAATGTGTAAGATAAAGTGAATGAAGGTTGGTTGTGACTGGGTACAACCCCTCCAACTATATCAACTATGTATAAATACACCCAAAGTCTAATAAAATGTTGGTTGGAATTCCTTCCCGATAATAAGTTCTTCTTTGTGCATATGTGTGTGTGTTCTTGTTGTTCTCAATGTAGCCTTCTCTTGCTCTTCATAATGTATATTTATAACAAATGAAGAGAGAATAATTGATAAGCATGAGAACCTTTCAACATCTTATGTTTTTTAACATGGAGAGGTGGTAGATAAAAATGAAGAATTGATAAGCATTTTCCTTTTGAGAGTAAAAATCATGGCATGATTAATGGAGTATGGATATGATCATCATCACTACAAGCTTGTTTTATTGAGGCCAATGTAAATGAAGAAAGAATGGGACTACATTCATAATTCTCCAACACATTCAAAATTGTGTACCATTGGGAGGAAGTTATTGGTTGTCAAGAACAGAGAGCATGTTGTCGATGTAGTTAACAACTCATCTATGAAAATTATATGTGGGCACGCAAAAGAAGATATGAACACCAAGGAAATGCAAGCTTATTTCACACTATACTGGGCATATTTTTAACGTAGATGTTGTCCACTTGTACAACATTATTCCCAATACTGTTTCAAATTTGTGTTCAATTATTTATGACAATATTAATAAACAAAATAATAATCATAAATAACAATGAGGTGAACTTGTTTATATATCAGAGACTATGCATTAGGATTGACGTGAAATCTAGAAAGGATAATGGCTTGCATTTTAGGCATATTGAATTGAATGGAATCAAACTTAGTCTCAAGTTGCATCACCAACAGAGAAGATGCCTTACTAGCATAAGTTACATATGGTTTCCAGGTGTTAATGGGAAACCAAGATCAAGTTAGTTGAGCGTTGCTAACAAGGGGTTGATTATTATTATTGCATGTGGATGCCATGCAATAATAATTTTAGCAATTATTTGTAAATTTTACTATACAAGTGTTTGAATGCACTAAGGAAAATCCATAAATAAGGGGGAGGGGAATGTAATACTCCCGATTGAAACCTCAAATTGTAATAAAAGTGTGTGTGTATTTCTTAGGCTAGTGAGTCGATACATGCTAATTAGGC
This sequence comes from Pinus tabuliformis, assembly GCA_031772625.1. Taxonomy (NCBI): domain Eukaryota; kingdom Viridiplantae; phylum Streptophyta; class Pinopsida; order Pinales; family Pinaceae; genus Pinus; species Pinus tabuliformis. Next base: position 720,181,031 of record CM062817.1, on the reverse strand, counting down.
TGATGAACTGGGTTTTATTGAGGCTTGTGTGCCTCTATGTATATAAATACGATAGATTAGTGGGGCAGTGTATGGATGTTCTTTAAGGCCAGAATGCCTACATGGTCGGGGAAAAGAGCCTATGTGTTAAAGGCTAGCAAGCCTAGAGGACATAATATGTAAATATACTACGATTAATAAAATAACACCATGATTACAAAACAAGGGACAAAAGGAGTATGGGGTCTAAGATTCCATGACAAGAAAAGTGAATGAGCTCAAGAGTTTACAAGGGGGCTAAGCTAGGAAAACATTATGTTATCCCTAGCCAATATTATAAGGAAACAAGTCTTGATATGAAAATATATTATAATATTATAATCTATTATTAAAATATAAAGTAAGGGGTACCATGCCTAAGAAAGGTGGTTTATTCATTCAGTTAGATATCGACCACTAGGGACAAGTGTCCCTAAGTGAGTGCATGAAGGTTATCTAGACACCCTTAAGGGTAGTAGGAACTCCTGGAAGCCACAGGGTTCTCAAACATCTTTAGCTAACTTGAGTTCGTCACCCTGGAGGTAGTGGTACAACCCGAGGGACTACGAATGCAGAGAAGCGGGTGCAATGCTTGGGTGTGAGGTTGTTAGAGGATGTTAGCCAGTTGGTTGGAGATTGTTGGTGTTTGGTACCTTGGCCCTATTCATATTCGGTACTGAATATGTACATGGCTTGGATAGTTGTTGACATTGTGGAGTCACGACCCCAGCTTGAGGGTGACAGACTGCCAAGAGAGCTAAAGTAGCGTGATCTATAGCTGGTTGGTTTGTTTAAGGTCGATAGTCGATTGACAAATTTTATCGCAGAAGTGTTTAAACTCTGTTTATGACATATTTGTAGTTTATGGTTTATGATTTTCTAAAAATATATTTTGCTACTCTGTCATATTATATATATATATATATGTGTATGTTATTATTAATTACAATATCAATGCTAGTGGGTAGTGGAGGAATGCTACATATCTATTAAGCATATGTTCAAATCAAGTTCAACATACAACCTTATATATATAAATACTTCCACATTCTTAATTTAGAATTGGTATGATTTACGAATATGTTTTTTTTATTTTTGTATGCATCTTCTCAATTAAAAACAAATGCTTACAAACTTTATCGAAGTATTTTAATGGTGTCAAACATGGATTTAGCTTGAATATAAATAATTTAGGGTGTATAAAAATGGTGTATAATTCAGGTGTTGGATCAGTGCTTTCATCCAAGTTCTTATGATGAACCAGATTTAGTGGTTCGAAGTACGTCGACAACAAAAATTATAATGTGATTTACCAAAAGCATTCCTTCCTCATAATATTATGAATTACAAAAGTTTACATTTTGAAAAGATTATTCGTTTTCAAAATTTTACAAATTATGTTTTAATAAAATGTAAAAAAAATAAGAATTATATTTAAAAAAAATAAATCTTTGATACTAAACCCATTTTTACTTTAATTACATTTTAATTTTAATTTAAAATAAATAGGAAAGTAATTTTACTTTAATTGCATCTTCCTAATAAAAAGAAGAAAAAGAGAAACAAAACTTGGAAAGGGCAATGTGAAACAAAACTTGGAAAGGGCAATGTTTTAGCAATTTTATTGAGACAATATTGATTTTCAAAGTGATTAAGATTTTAAGGTAAAAACAAAGTCACCCTTAAGAAAAGAAAAAAATCCATAAAGAGTATTGATAGAAAAGGGTATTGATGGCGAAGCAACAAACAGAGAAGGGGTCCACACAAACGAATCTTACACAATTTGCTGTTGGGTTTTTAATGTCGTATATTTATTATAAAGGTTGGTTTGTAAGTCAAAATGCTTCGAGTTTGTAGAGAATCTTTGGATAATGGATTATCTGCATTTGATTTGCTTTGTCTATTTCTGGCTTTCTAGAAAATACACATTTTATAACAATTAGGGTTTTGAATATAATATATTTATTATGAAGATTACTGTGGAAGTTAAAATGCTTTGACTTTGTTGTATAATAGATATATTTTATTTGTTTGATATGCATTGAATGTTATTGTTTTTAAAAAATTACAATTACAATTTATTGTTCGCTTTTGAATGTGTTAAATTTACATCATGGTTATTTTGTATATTAAAATATTTTGATGTTGTATTAATTTAAATTAATATTATAAAATTTTATGAAAAATATTATTGGTTTTTTAAAATAATATATTAAATTGAATATATATATATATATATATAATTTTTAAATTTTATTTTATTTTGTAAGGAATTATGTTAGAGAAAATTTATTTAATATATAGTTATAGAAAGTTTTTGTTGGACGTTGTCTAATTTGAGTTTGTGCAAAAAGAAAAATGACTAAAAAGCCTGAAATTGGTGTAGGGAGAACTCTCTACCCAAATATGGGAAATCAAATGGACGTCATGCAAGTTCTGAGAACAAATTATGTCATACAAAAACCAAGTGGGTGAGCAAATGAACAACAAAAATAGAGAAACCTTTTCAACTTTTTCATGGTTTCCACTTGTGATTAGGGTCGAAAACCTCAGTGCCCAGAGGTTGCCGCCTGTGTTACTAAGCTCCCAAGCTTCCATATTCGCTGCCATGTGCCATATTCTTTGAAGAAGATCCTCGTCAAAACACTCAGCGCCATGGCCATGCTTGGGAGGAGGGCTTGTCGGCCTTTGCCTCTTCCCCCTCTCATGGGACAACCACGCTCCCTCAACATTGCAACAAACCTTCTATGACTAGAATTGTGTTGGGTAGCTTCACTAACCTTCTCTTCAACATCCTTTGTGCAAGTGAGCAATTGAATGGGTTACTTCCTTGTTAAATGAGATTGCTTCTCCCAAGTTGGCATTAAGTGCCAACTTCTTACATTCTTGCCACCCCAACACCTGCATTGCTTGAGGCCTGCGAAAATGTCCAGCTTGGAGCATCATCATTCTCCCACATTAATTATTGCTGCAACGTCTCACAAGAAATTTCACGGTGCCTTCAAATACCACTTAGTCACCCAAATCTAAGGTATTCATTTTAGTTTTTATTATTAAAGAAATTAGCAATTAAATAACATCTTTTATAATATAATTTTATTTTAAAAATATATAAAGGAATTAAAAACATTTAATATATAACTTTCTAAAAAGTGTTATGCCACCATTTTTTTTAACGCCATCCTTGACTTTTATATATATATATATATTATTATCACTTTTTATGTGATTAAATTTTGTATATTTTTATTTTACTATTTCTATAGGACAATCATTTATTGAAGTGATAAGTTTTATTGTTATTGCCATTTTTATATTCTAATTGAGGTTTCAATCAAATTCTATATATTTTTATTTTTATATTTTTATAATGACAAACATTTATAGATGTGGCAAATTTTATTATTATTATCTTTGTTGTTTGACTTTTATTGATCACTCATATTAATTTTTTTTTTGTACCGACATATGAATTGTCATTGTCATGAGGATTTATTGATCATTCACAATTTTTTTTTGGTTGTACCAACATAGGAATTGTCATTGTCATAAAGATGAACAACACTAGCAACACTTTAACCAAAACAATTGAATGAATTTATTGATCACTCACATTTTTTGTTACCAACATACGAATTGTCCTTGTCACGAGGATGAACAACACTAGCAACACTTCAACCAAAAAAATTGAATGAATGATCCATAAATGTAAGAACAAAATTACTCTTCTCACACTTCACTTTGATATTATTACCTTTTTTTACTTTTCACTTAAGGTTTTGAACCACATTTTATATATTCTTATTCTTATTTTAATGTTTTAGTGAGGATAATTACTTATTGTTGTGATAATTTTTTGTCATCATTAATATATTACATTTTAATATTTTAATTTTAATGTAATCCAATTTTATAAATTATTATTTTTATATTTTTATAAACACAATCATGCAACAAAAGTTGATTGTTATTATTTTTAATATTACTATTTCTTATTTATTTTTATAATTTTTGTATTCACATTAAAATTAATATTATTTTAAAATTATTATTAATGCAAAAAAAATCTGGAATGGAAGCCTATGTGAGTATAATTATTTAGATATTTGTCTTAGGGATCCATGACATAAATATATAAATTGCCATATTTCTCTTTTGTTACTTGTAAGTGCAAACGTTAAAGGAAGCAAAAATTGATAACACTTTCCTTTCCATATATGATTAAAATATTTGAATGAAGACTTATGTGAATAGAATTATTGAGATATATGTCTTCCAAATCCATCAATTAAATGTATTGATTGCCTTTTGTTATATATATATATATATATATATATATATATACCAGTTGTGAAAATGATACATGCTTGCTTGGTATAGAGGCTATCGCACCAAGATGAAAATTCTCTTATGCATAAACTTCATTTGTTTGTACGAAAATTCTCTAATGCATAAAACTTCATTCGTTTGTACCTGGAATAGCTCTTCAATGGGAGAGATGACCTTATATGAGAGAGTGAGAGGGAGAGAGAGAGAGAGAGCATTAGAAATTTATATTACTTTAACATTGTCTAAATACAAAATAACTGCAAAAATAGACTGTTTTGATGCAACCTTTATCCAATCTAGCCATACTGTTCTGTTTATTGTTCAAAACAAAAAACTTCCTATTACTACTATTATCATTGTTAGGTCTCTTAGGATGATGACAACCATTACAAAACCTACAATTAACAAAAAAATACACCAAATGATGAATGCCATTACAAGGCCTACAATTAACAAAAAAAAAACCAACCACTTCCTCACTAATATTCATATACAGATATCCTACTAACATATTGAACCCTTTAACAAGGGACATTTTGTTTCTAGGTCTCATTAATTTGTTTCCTTGTTGGACGTTACATCCACAGGAGGTGACGCTCAAGATAAACTAGAAGCCCTTGTAACCTTTATCAAATCTAGCCATATTGTTCTGTTTATTGTTCAAAACAAAACACTTCCTATTACTACTACTATCATTGCTAGGTCTCTTAGGATGATGACTGCTATTACAAAACCTACAATTAACAAAAAAAAACTGAATGATGAGTGCCATTACAAGGCCAACAATTAACAAAAAAAAGACCGACCACCTCCTCACTAATATTCACATGTAGATATCCCACTAACATATTGAACCCTTTAACAAGGGACATTTTGTTTTCAGGTCTCATTAAGTTGTTTACTTGTTAGACGTTACATCCACAGGCGCTAACACCGAAGATAAACCGGAAGCCCTGTTGCACCTGCCTAGAATGCCCTGAGATGGGTTGGTTTACCCTTGACAACCATTGGAATAATATCAATATTGTGGATTGGTTTACCTTTCACATCCCTTAGAGTGATATCAATATTGTGAACATACCGCAAAAATGTTATATTTATTTTAAAATATTATTCTGTAATATTTCCCTTATTTAAAAAACTATTATAATTTTTTAATTTTTAATTTTTATACTCATTAAAATATATAAAAATAGTTTCTAAATTAATTTAATAATAGATATTAAAATGTGAACTTTAATTATTTTAAAAAATAATTTTCAATTTTTATTTATTTATTTAATTAAAATTGAATATTCTGGAATAAAATTGTGAGGATTTTGATTCATTATTATTATTATATTATTATTATTATTATTTTTTTTTTTTTTTTTTTTTTTTTTTTTTTTTTTTTTCTGAATATGACTAATTCTATTATCGTACAAAACAAAGATACAAAATAGAGTACATTGGGCAAGGCTAAGAAATTTTGCCTGTCAGCCCTTGCCTTGCCCTGCTATCAGTTCCAAAATTGAAAAGTTCAAAATTGGAGTTGTTGCTTGACCATTGCCGACACAATTACATAACATGTATTAACTGAACAGACACCAGGGCCTTGGACTGACCCGGACAAAGACAAACATACAGCTGGACAAAGACAATCGACACCTGAACAATTACAATTGACACCTGAACATTACAGCCGACACATTGACAGAGATAATGCCGCCACTTAGCCGAGTTATACAACGAAATCCCAACAAAAATAGCAGAGATTACCGGGGCGAGTTCAATCATCTTCAGTAGTCTGGGGCGCCTCTTCAATTCGGCACCCGAAACGGAGCGTGTCCTCGGAGTCAGAAAGCTGGATGACCGCGTCTGGGCTTCCCTCTTGGGCTGGCCTGCTCGGACCAGCAAGTGAATAACCAGCATGCGTAGAAGGGCCAGCGTCCGGGTCGAAATTGGTTGCTGGGCGCTCAAGATCCGGCCCATGTTCACGTCCAGGTGCCAACCAACCCGTTCCAGCTCCAACCGGAAGGCACGCAATTGGAGATTCTTCTCTGCTGGAGCGCTGCCCATCCGGCCGAGGCTCGGCCTCCATGTTCTGAGTGACGCCAGGCTCTATCATTATAGAAACAACCAAAGTGGAATTAACTTGAGGGCAGGGGAGCCGATACCTGAGCATTGGGAGCTCCATCTGCCCTTCTTCAGAATTTGGGCTTCTGCCATTATGCCCTCCCTCCTCCTCATTGCTGCCCTGAAATCTCTGAGGCAACGACGTTACCTCAATGGAGGAAGAGGGTGAATTATAATCGTTCTGCTGCGGGAGGGCCCTGCCTCTAATTCCCCCTCTTCGGCTACCCATTCGCGGCCTTTCCCTCGGCATTACAACACTCCTTCCTCTCTGGAAACCAACACAAGCACTCTGAGCTCCTACAGCTGCAAGAACCAACACCAGCGCCCTCAGCTCCACACCGTTGCAGGTGGTGTGCTTACCAGGCTCATAAACCGGCGGAATACCCCTCAGATTCTCACTCCCATTTCCGTCTGAGCGGAGCAGGGTCTCACTGCAATGTGCGCACATATTCTTTTGCCGATCCAGCTTGCTCTGTTTTAAACTTTTCTCTGCATCGAAAACCATCTTTCTCCCTCGAGCCGAGTAGACAGGCATTAATGCCGTCGGCCGTCTGCATTCAAGCGGGTTAATACCCTGCTGCTCGTGGTACCATCGGACACCGTAGGCATGCCACCTGCCCACGTGATGGCGCGTGCCATTACCATATCCCCTATGCACCCGCATCCGGGAGATTCATTAAATATTAAATAAATAATGAAAATATAATATATCAAAAATATTCTTCGTTATATACAAAATTTTATAGATAAAATTAAGAATTTTAAAATATAAAATTTATGGCCAAGTGTCTATTGTCTAACCTCACTTCATTAAAAATTCACTACAGATTAGACTTTTTGCGTTGTTTGGAGAGTGTGAATGTTGTTTAGTTAAAAACCAATAATTACTGTATAGTAGATGTGTTATTTAAAAACATAGATATAAGAGACATATAAAATTTATTTATAAAAAAATTGAAAATATTAATTGTTTATTTATTTTTTTATTATATTATAAATTAATATTCAATTTCATTTCATCTCCAAGTCCATCACCAATTTCAACTCCAGCTTATAAAATTTTGATATTTGGAATCTATTTACAATTGTCCAATTGTCCCACCCCGTGTTCTACCTTTGGCATCCAATCTCAACAACGTTATTAATAACGTTATAAAATTTCAATGGCAGTTATAAAATTTTGAAGGCAATTGTCCCATTGTCCCACCCCGTGTTCTACTCTGCATCCAATCTCAACAACGTTATTAAATAACGTTAGAAAATTTCAATGCCAGTTATAAAATTTTGAAAGGCGAGCGACTTGGCAGCTTTTGGACGCTCGCTTTAGCGCTCGAATTAAATGACTGGTTTAGTGGTAGCTAGAATGTTTGCTGTCGCTCATTTATTCACGCCCTGCACTCTTTTGCAAAGCCTGATAGGTTGGGCTGCATAAATTCTCTTTCCCCTCGGTGGATTAACACAGCAGCACAGCAGGAACCATATTTGTTCTGTTCATACTCTGGAGACAGCATGCAGCAAGGCAAGTTTCCTCTGTTCAAATGGCCCTGGGAAAGCCTCAACAACTACAAGGTAAAAGCAAAACACCATGTTTTTGTCCATCAACTTCCATAGCACATGCAGCTCTTCACTCTAATGATTAAATTCATATGAAATATACGGTGAACATAGCTGCTCTGATGTTCTGTTTTTCATGGTTTGGTTTGCAGTATTATCTATATGTGCCCTTAGCACTAATGGCTGCTCATGAAATATGGTTTCGTGGGAAACATAATGATTACTGGTTCGTGTACGTTCTCGTAATATCTTTCTTAAGGTGTGTGATATACCAAACTTGGCACTTTTATTCTCGAGCGGATTTTCTTTCAAAGGGACTACAAATTCACCCTTTCTCAACCGATTTCGATCAGATTGACAGAGAATTACACTGGTGAGGATTGACTCCTCCTTAAACTAGCTTAATTAACTATGCCTGGTTGGCAGCTATAATATGTTTGCTTGGTTTTTATGGAGGAGTTAAAACGAAATTCAAATTCACAGTCCACTGCTGCAGTTACATTCCAATCAGGGGAGTAATAATACATAATCTTTTGGGGGCGTGCAGGGATAATTATATAATATTTCAAGCTTGGGTGGCAACTTTGGGCTATTGTTTTTTTCCTGGGTTAAGCAACCTTCCAATCTGGAATTACAGAGGGATGATCTCAGTCTTGCTGCTGCACATGGGTCCAACTGAGCTACTTTACTACTGCATTCATAGGTCTTTTCACAGAGGTTCCTTATTTGAAAATTACCATTCTCTTCACCATACATCCACCAGGCCTGAACCTTCAACAGGTAAAGTTCAAATTTAGCTTAAGTTTGTCGCTTATTATTTCATACTTTATTGTCATGGAAAATTTTAGGGGTTTTAGCTTAAGTTTGTAGCTTATTATTTCATACTTTATTGTCATGGAAAATTTTAGGGGTTTCATTCTTTTTCCCAAAAAAATTTGCTAACAAATTTTACAGAGGAAAAATATTTTACCTTAAAAATCTCTCAAATAGAATATATAATTTTTTTTTTGAAATTTGAATTCGCTAAACATTTCACAGTTTCATATTACGAACTAGTAAAATTGACCAAAATTTATAAGCTATAAGATAAATTTCCATAATTTTCACAGCTTATTGTTCTAAGGAATAGTAAATATGATGATAGTTTTATCTTATGAGCAGCTGGTACCACCTCTTTCTTGGAGCAGTTGGTGATGGTTTCATTAATGGCGATTCCCATATTTGGGGTGGTTTTGATGGGCGAGGGATCTATTGGCATGTTCTTTGTATACTTCCTGGGGTTTGATTTCATGAAGTTTATGATTCACTCAAATGCTGAGGTAGTTCCCCTGTGGATTTTTCGTACGTTTCCATCGCTCAAGTATCTTCTAGTGACGCCCTCGTAAGTAAATAGTTTGTTTCTAGCATCATTGAAATTGTTCAAGCGGTTACTGTCTACTTTGCAGAATCAGATCAACTAATTAGTAAGCAATAGGAATTCCTTTTTCTCTCACTTTCTGATCCTCTATATATAAACACAACTGAAAAACATTTCTGAACTCAGGTATCATCATGTGCATCACACCAAACTGAATTCAAATTATTGCCTCTTTATGCCTCTATACGATTATTTGGGAGGGACATTGAACCAAGATGCCTTTAATCTCCATTTTAACATGCGTTGCCAAGGTTGGTTTCATCAACCTGAATACTGTTCCAATTTCATTGTGTATTAAATAACTTCTGAGACTTCTTATTAAATGGAAGTTATTTTCTGGGATTCTTGTTGAAAACTACTTATTAAGGGTTGTGAACAGGCCAGAAGAGGAGAGCTCCGGATCTTGTGTTCTTGTGTCATGGTGTAGACTTCACGGGCCTTGTTCATATTCCATATATTTTTCGATCTTTTGCCGCACAGCCATGTTCTTCTCAATGGTATGTGTGGCCTATTATGCCACTCATCTGGCTTGGTTTCTTTGGATGGCAGTGGACAAACACACATATAATCTCGAGGTACACTATTGGAGAGTTTAATCAGGAAACATGGGCTATACCGCGACTTGGTTTTCAGGTTCTACAGCTTTTTACTCTTCTTTTTATGGTAGTTTTCATAAATATACGAAGGGTTTGGTTGGCACTCTTAATAGGAAAGTTATGATCAATATATCTTTGCAATAGTTTTTTGTTTTGTTAGTTTGCTTTTGCCTATTTAAAAGGGAATCAGGAAATTTGAACCTAGAATCTCCTCACACATAACACTTCATTTCCATAGCCATGGTCAATTATATCTTTGGTATAGTTAAAGTGGATGGAAATCACTAATTCGTTTTCAGAATGTCAGCCTTCACGGTCATTTTACATGCACACGCACTCGCTGCACCTTTTAATGTGAAGGTTGGAAGCATGGAATAAAATATAGAGAAGTTGGAAGTCTAATAAACTCAGAGGTCTGCTCGAGCTTACAGTATTCACATGTTTGTGCTGCAGTTTTTACTGCCATTTGGAAAGGATAAAATCAACGAACTTATTGAGGAGGCCATTCTTGAAGCAGATAGAATGGGAGTGAAAGTAATTTCTCTCGGAGGTCTAGTTAAGGTGCGTTGTCTTCAATCTGTTGATCACTGATCTCTCACAAATCAAATTAGTGTCTTGTTACCCGTCTTTCATCCATTGTATTTCAAACTCCCCTGTTTAAAGTATTTTTAACTTTTATCTAATATTTCTTGCTATCATCAAGTTGTGATCAGAATGAGGTCTTGAATGGAGGGGGACAACTATTTGTGAACAAGCATCCTAATCTTCACATTCGGGTGGCCCATGGAAATACTTTAACGACAGCTGTGCTTTTACATGAACTTCCACACGATGTAGATGAAGTATTCCTCACTGGCTCAACGTCAAAAATTGGCAAGGCTATTGCTCTCTACCTCTGCAAGAAACGAGTTAGAGTCTTGGTAAGGCTATTCAGATCTTATTATTTTCCACCATGACCAACAAACATTACTTGAAATTCAGTTGTTGGCAGCCTATTTTGAACTCTGTGGGGCCAATCAAGCCATCATTACGGCACTTCCTTTTTTACAGATGCTTACAGCATCCTTTGAGCGATTTAAAGCAGTGAGGAATCAAGCCCCTGCTGACTATCAACAATACCTCGAACATGTTTCTAAATATGAAGCAGGCAGGTTTTGCAAGGTATATGCATATCCTTATTCTCCTTGGTCAAGTGTAATGAGTGATTGCAAAATTGAAACCCGTGAAATAACCATTTGTTAAACTTTCACTTTGATTCAATATGTAAAGCAAGAGCTGAATTTAGAATTTAGACTGGAGTTGAATTATGCAAGTGCTAGTCACATTTCTAACAATTAATTTTGATAATCTTGTGTTCTCGTTGAAACTCCGAAATACTATTCTAATACTTTAAAATGCTCTTAGTTTACTGGAAACATAAGGTATAGTATCATTTTAAAACATTTTTTTTCCAGCCTGCAAGAAAAGGCCATAGGGTTCAGCAATGATTACTGTTTTTCATTAATATAAATACTATTAATATAGATTTTATCATAACCTTAGATTTATTAATGATCGAGGAATAAAAAAATTTCGGTTATAAATCTTAATTTTGCATCCTTGACAATTATTTAACCAAGTTGAAAGTTGCATCTTAATTTTTTATTTATTTCTTCTAATGCATTATATTTAAAAATCTGAAATCTACACTATGAGGGTTTATTTCTCTTTAGATTTATGGATCTATAAATTACTGTTTATTGTGTATGCATGCAAATTATAATTATGCAAAAAATAGAGAACAAAGAAATAAAAACTCACAAACCATAAATTGACACAAGATATAACTTGGGAGACCCTTTCAGGAGGAAAACCCAGCTAGAAGGTGAGGCCGCTTTGTTCTCTTTCTCTGAATAGAAAATGGTTGCGAGTATAAAGAAGGTCTATGGTCCCTAGGGTACTACAATGCACAAATTCTCTCTGTGTGCTCTCTCTTTATCCCTCTCAGCTACCTTGTATGTCTATGGAACAAAATGCACTTGAAAATAATGGAACCCCTTTTCCTCCCAACACATCTCGATAGCCTGCTAGTGGTTAGGTTTGACTCCTTCAACTCTTAACTGGAGTTACAACATTGACTCTTTTAGAGTCCTCTTCTTCATGATCATGTGGCTAGCCCCCTTTCCATGATTAATGGGGCTAACGTGGCATCCTTTCAAATTATGGTGTACAAAATAGGAAGGTCAACTTCCGAGTGCACTAACTTTTGCATACGGACTCTAGTTGAGATGATTTTTACTGTTTGAAATCTTTATGTTTAGAATAGGAAAAACAAGTGTGACACTGAAGTGACGAAGTTTTACCTGCAAAAAATTCCATTTGATTCCTCAAAATTATCCTAGAAGGTTTCAGACACCAATTTGCCAAATTGGGTATTGTCGGTAAAAATGGTCCTGTGAGTTGATTCCTCCACTTTTTCCACTATGAAAGCATCGAGATGGATGAAAAAAAATGTCATGATCCAATCCAAATCATCTTTGGAGGTACTTGGTAAGATACCCACACGGTTTCTGGTTAATTGGCATTTTGTGCATTTATTTGGGAAGGTCATTTGAACCTAGATAAGATAAGATAATTTTAGTAATGTCCTCGGGTGACCACAAGAGTAGGTCAATGAGACTAGAAGATAAATGCGGTGTAAATGCAAGACATGTGGGAGTGAAAATGCGACTCCATTGTAGCTCCAAAGCTAACAAGGCTAAAATATGACTAAAATAAGACTAAAGTGAAATAAAAGTACAATTAGAGAATGTATAAAATCGCATGTAGTGACCAAAAATGAGAGATACAGAGTATGTCATTGTTGCATTGTGTAACTTCAAAGAAGCAAAAGGAGAGCTGAAGATGAGGCCAATGAAGTCAGCATCCCTCGAATCTGATAGCCGATGGCGAGGGAGGTGAGAAAGACAATCTCTCCCTGTTTGGGTCCTCCAGAATTGTCAGGGAATCCAACTGTATGATCCCGGGGGGAATAGAGGAATGAGAGTTACTCCTAACATCCGAGACCAAAAGGAAGAAGCTGCTGATTATTTTCTATCAATTGAGTTGTGGTTGGGAGGAGGTCTGGCGGGCGAGAGGTGCCCTACGATGTCTCTATCTCGAACCATTCCCTCTGACTCCCTGAGTATAGTGCGACTGAAACATGGTATTGCATCTATAGGCTAGTATTAAAGATACCTATCTATCTTGTAAAGGGGGGGGGGTGTTGTGGTGAACCCCGAGGTCTCACCCTTCTCCCATTTGTTGCATGCTGATGCTTTGCCTGCCACTTGTGGCTGGGAGGAGGTCTAGTGGGCGAGAGGTGCCTTGCGATGTCTTTGTCTTGAACCATTCCCTCTAACTCCCAGAGTATAGTGCGACTGAAGCATGGTATTGCATCTACGGTCTAGTATTAAAGATACCTATTTGTCTCGTAAAGGGTGCAGGGGGTTTGTGGTGAACCCTGAGGTCTCACCCTTCTCCCATCTGTTGCATGCTGAGGCGTTGCTTGCCGCTTATTGTTTCGATTAGACGAAACAACCTGGAAGTAAGAGGTAATAGTTCTAGAAATCCCAAGGTGAGTCGAGGCGTGCAAGAGTTGAGATTTGTATGCAAGGATCTCTTTGATATATAGGATTAGGCATCTTTGGTCCTGGTATTGGAAAAAAGTAGAGAGGAGCCCCTGGAATCCTTGTAGAGAGAATGGAAACGTGATCTTATAGTAAACAGGGTGCCTTGCGATGTCTCTGTCTTGAACCATTCCCTCCGAGTATAGTGCAACTGAAGCATGGTATTGCATCTACGGGCTAGTCTTAAAGATACCTATTTGTCTCCTAAAGGGGGGGGGGGTTGTGGTGAACCTTGAGGTCTCATCCTTCACCCATCTATTGCATGCTGAGGCTTTTCCCACTGCTTATTGTTTGGATTAGACTAAACAACTTGGAAGTAAGAGGTAATAGTCTAGAAATCCCAAGGTGTATCGAGGCGTGCAAGGGTTGAGATTTGTATGCAAGGATCTCTTTGATAAAGAGGATTAGACATCTTTGGTCTTGGTATTGGAAAAAAGTAGAGAGGGAGCCCCTGGAATCCTTGTAGAGAGAATGGAAATGTGATCTCATAATAAACGAGGCACCTGAAGATGAGGTGCCGCTTAATCCCTGACTCCTATAAATGGCACACCTAGCAAATTTTGTTCTACCAGAAAAAAGTAGAGAGGGAGCCCCTGGGATCCTTGTAGAGAGAATGGAAACGTGATCTCATAGTAAACGAGGCACCTGAAGATGAGGTGCCACTCAGTCCCCGACTCCTGTAAATGGCACACCTGGAAAATTCTGTTCTACCGAGAAATATGATGGTCAGTCTCAACCCTAAGACGATGCGAACCCACATGAAGTTGAACCAGGGGGATCTTGAGTGAGTGCATCCAATATTGGTGTAAGTAAGGGGGCCAGATGATAAGACCATCTTGCAACTCTAAGAAATGCTCCAAATGGAAAGATATCTTCGGATCGAGGCCTGTAGGAGGGGAAATCCATGTGACCTGAGTGTATAACCGATAGATATTCTCTGATGAACTAATTCAGTACTTGTATAATCGATATAACCTCTTCTATCACTTGGAATTCTATTTTGTTCTTGGTTAGCTTTATATCTTTAGTAAACTAGGCTCCAAATAGATGCACTTATTAGGTTTATGTAATTAATAGGTGGAGGTTCCTAACTGGTCCAAGTGATGGGCCTGTTACTATTCAACCTAGCATAGGACCTAAAGGGCATCCCTAAAGGGCAAATGCTAGGCCAAGGGAAAGACATGGAGACTTAACCCATTGTCACCTCAGCTAAGGCTCCCTTCTATTTACAGGCTTTCACCGATTGGAGGAGACCCGATATGTATGGAGTCACTAATGAATGATAATACAATGGATTTGAGTGACCCAAACAAACCCTTTCCCAGAAAATTTTGAAGGATGGAGCTTGCTTGCTTTCTAAGCAAGGTACTATATATTTTAGGGAAAGGAAGAGAGGATTTGAGGGTTAGGTTTATGGGCTAAAATTTGTGAAGGAGTTCCCCAATCCCTAAAATCCTTGTTAGAATTGGTATCCCGGATGGTTCTTGAAGAATGATTTTTTAAAGGAGCGGGACCACACGGGACCAAGTACATCTAGTCTAGGGTATGAGGAAAGTATGTAGCAACCAATGATATTCTTACCCTAGACAAGGTGGGGAAAGGATCAAAGAAAGTATTTTCACTCAAAGATGTTGTTTTGACCCTATGAGGTACTAGCCTTGGGGATGGCAGGGCAAGTTTTGATCCCGGAGCTAGGGCTTGGCTTTTCTCCCAACTCCACCGTTGGAATGTCTTCAAAATTGGAGGAGAGCTAGAGGAAAGGCCAACGCAGGAGACCCTAGGAGATCAAATTCTTTTGATGGCTAGCTTGTCGGGAAATTGATGCCCTAGGTACCCCAATGTGGCTAGTCCTGGAAGGATGTGAGAGAATATGAGTTTTAGTGACCACCCTTGGTAGATCAGTGCCTTAATCTTTGGGAGAATGGAGTCTATGTTGAGTAAGAGTAGGATTTCTTGGTTCCCAATCAAGGAGGCCTCAAGATCACTTCATTTGCCTTCTAGGTCAAGAAGAAGCAACCTTGCAACTTTTATACTTCGATGTGCAAGAGGAATGGCTTGTCAAGGTCAAATTCATTGATAGAATTACCCCTAGGAGATTTCGCTCCTATTACATGGCCCATACATTGAAAGCTGTTATAATAGAGACATTCCACAATTTTAAGCAGTAAATGCACGCAACAATTAGCCCTAGTATAACGAAAATCCCAGTCCAACATATATGACAAAAGTAAGCAATAATAACTTCAAAAGCACGTACTTACTTGTAATAGAGTATATCCAACCATTCACAATTGACCATAAAGAAGCTCCAAGAGAAGATAGACCAATATCCACACATCAAAACTCATCCATAAAGCTCCAATTCATCCTCTAGAAAGAGTGCGAAAATCTCAAGAGAGAGAAATGGTCCAAACCAAAGTCATGATGAGAAATGAACTCATCTCACTTGTATATATACACAACTAGGAGTTTGAATTAGCCTCCTTGGCCTACATAAGCCCCAAAAATAAAATAATGCTCTAATAATACAACTTTTGGTGACAAGCCCACCAAACTAGCTCATAAATGAAAAAGTAAGCCTCTCAAGAGGTCAAATAATAATCTATGCATGTCGTAGGGCCCTTTAAGAGGCCTAATGAGGTCCATGGGTGCCATAATGCAGAATAAGACCCTAAAAAGCAGTGGACAAGGGGTTGGCCCCTTGTAATAACCTGTTGTGCTCCAAATGAGATATGGGGGCACACAAGTGTCCACATGGGTCTCCAAACAAATCGAAGATGCCTGTAGATCGCCTGCAAGGGCCAGGATGATGTAGGTGATGCCACATCATCGTGCACGTCCTGGATCATCTGCAAAATGTATGGTGTAGATTTGGGGCCAACTGGGCATGATGGATCAGGTGCATCCTCCTCGTCTAATAAGTGAACCACGAACAATCTTTGAATGTCTGTGGGGGATCCATGGAGTGCAATCTATTGCTGTGGAGGTCCATGGATTTCAATCCTCACCCTACATGTGCCAATGTAGCCCTCTGCAGGATTAGGACCTCGTATAGGGAGACCAAACCCCAAATGGAAACCATCTGCAATCCTACATAAGATCCAATGCCTCCCCTAACCTTCCAGTACAACAAGTTATTAGAGAAATCGAGTAAATGAGCTTACCTAATCACGAACCACAGGTGGGGACTTCATAATGGTTTGCCCTTCCATAATGGGCTTCGGGATGTGCCAGTGTCTCCTAAACTCCAAATGGGGTTAACCAAGCACCCTATTAGGTGGTTTCTACTTCTAAAGGGGACAATATTAAAGGTACACCCTTCAAAAGGTGGTAGCATGTGATAGATATGGTGAATGAAGTAGGGGATGAGAAGGGGTAGCCTTGGGTCACATGCTGGGGTACAAGGGTAGCTAATAAGAGGGAAGCACACACTTGGGTTTATAATTTGTAGGAGGGAGAAATCATGGTACATGAGGTGCCCTGACCTTGATTTTTCCACCCTTCTTTTATTCCTTTTTCCTTTTTTATGGCTTTCTTCGATTGACTGCTCTAGGTTCAAGGGGTTAGAGCATGATGTGTAAGATATAGCAGTGAAATCCCCCTGTTAAGGTGGCGCGGTTCATCGCCCACCAGGGGTTGGGATAATCATGGGTTCCTATAGGATGAAGAAGGCTCATAGAACCTGTAGGAACCAGGGTGATGGCCATGATGATGGGGTAGAGCTCATGTATTGGCTTTTTCCCACGTGCTAAATGCTTTTGTCCTGACCATATTTTGCATTTTGTGGTACTTTTCCTGTTGAATGCGGCCATATATGCTTTTGACTTTCTTTTTAGCTGCATCAACCTTTGGGCTTCATTCCAGGCCATGACCCAAGGTGCGGGCAAGGGGAAGGGGCAAGCTAACTCTATGTGGACCCAATGGAGGAATGTGGACCTAGGCAGGAAAAATGATGGATTGGGTAGTAATGAATTGAAAGAGGATAATATAAGCAGATAAGGGAGTGGGACCACGTAACCAAAATCGGGGTTTCCCATGAAATACCATCCCTGGAACCAAATGGTCAATAAAAGAGATTCCACGGGACTAGAATCCAATGTTAATTCCTAAAAGGGGTCTAAGGGACAAAGGCACAGACCTAGCCCATTCTTTCCGCCAAATCCCCCCATTAATCCATGCCTAGAAGTTTCCATGATAAGAAAACTACAATACTCAATTTCCAAATGACAAGTCATACCTTTAGATTCAGGAGGCCCACCTTCAAACATACGATCATGGTAGATGGGTGAGGGACCACATGGCTGGCTCAGGTGGTGGAAAAGATGGCACAATGAGCTAGCTGGTGGCTGCAAGGGGTTGCCAACTCAGGACCATCTTGGAGAAATTTTTTCTTTGAGGGATATCACCCATAAAATGGTGGGTAACAAGGCCTATCAAATAGGTAAAACATAAAGGCCCATCTAACCACTCCTAGGCACATAACGACTACATTAAACCTTCCTTTTTGCACTTAATAACACATTCCTAGCTTAATGAGTTCTTAGGAGGGTGAAGGAGATTTTTCTTTCTTTATGTGCCAACATAACTATTTTGTAGGACATTAAGGGGATTTTGCACAAATTTTGAGGAGGTCCAACTAGAGATATTCGCGGGGATTTCTCTTTGCAACAAACGACTTCCAACTCGGCTGGCTGATGATAATAAATACTCCTTCCTACTGTTGTGTGGTGACCCAAGAAACATGATCCATCTTTTCAGGGATTTTTGAGGGAAAACAGTCATCCCCTTAAGAAGGTTGGTCCCTACTCATTTTGTATAAATATAGGGCTCAAGTAGTCCAGTAGAACAAGTAGAAGCAAGAGAATAACAACGTAGAGTGTTAGGAGAAGTTTAGACTTCATGTTTTGCAACTTTTTCCATGTACAAACAATTCTTCAGTTAATGGAAGTAATCATTGATTTTAGTTCTTAGTCTGGCTTTTTCATAAGGTTTTTGAGCTTCCTTGGGTTAGGGTCGACCCAGGTGCTCAAGATCCCTCTTGTACCATTATTGTTTATGTATTTGATTATCTCTGCAACTTGTTTTTGAACATTACTTTTATGCATGGTTATTTAGATGGTTTATGAACAATCTTTCCTTACAAAGTATCTGAGCATTAGATGATAATATTGGTAGTGGTTACATTGTTCAAAATAACATTCTTATTTATGCATTTAGTTCACTTATGTCTGTCATTCATTGTTTACTATCTCTCCGCACTCCTCTATTTTGCAGCTACAGGAAACCCTATAATCTTGTATCTTGTTGGATCAACCCTGCCATAGCTAATGTGATGACTTGGACATGTGTGCCTTATCATTTTACAACCTTTCCTTAGCTTCTTTTCCTTCCAATCTTGCATTTAGCGTATTTTCCTGCTCACTAGACTGTCTCCTGTAGCAAAATAGGGACTCCTGTAGCAGTTTGCAATTCACCTCCGAAACTCGCTCAAATTTGCACCCAACTCATGATTTACCTTATTTGATGTATTAAAATGCTCTTGGAACCTTGAGAATGGAATTTAGAGGTAAAGAGACCGCTTAGATGTCTTTGCTTGAATTGTTGTAGAAATTGCTTCTTTCCTGTAGAATTAGGGTTTATTGTTTGCAAGCTTTTATTTCAGCAGAGTGTTTACTTTCCTTGCAAGATATAATAGGTGTGCTTTTACTTCTTTGCAGTTAGAATAGTTTGTCTTCCTTTCTTGCAATTAGCTTAAGTTTACTTGTTGTCTTTCATTTCCTATAATTTTAGTTTTTCATGTAGTGTAGAACAGTTAGATTGGTCTCTATACAACCAAATTTCATCTTAGTAATTCCAACTACATAAAATTTATCAAAGGGGAAGAGATAGTGCCTGTTGAAGATATAGTGAGAGCCCTTCTTAAGTTTGTACGAACCTCGAGTTGACAATTAAAGTTGAAACCCTTGGGAGTTGTAGCATTATTGCTGCAATACTGAGGGCCATCAGCTTAAGGAAAGCACCCCCAACCTAGGTATAGGAAGCTTCATTAGCTCTGTCATCAAAGACGTCAACTATGGTCTTAGGTCGAAGAAGGAAGGTTTTTAGTTGAATTCTCTCAAAAGTCTTTTCAACTCTCCCATTTAGTTCTAATTTTAAGGTTTGGTTCTGGTCAACTTTTCGTGCTTGGGCTTGGTTCAACCTTTTTGTTGTTTCCTTCCCTAGTTGTTGCTCTGTCTCTGTTCTTCAAGTTGTTATTTCATTTTCTGTGGCCCTTTCTTGTTGGGACCTTCTCTCTCTTAGTTTCTTTCCAAAGCCTAAGTCTCCTCTCCACTCCTTGATTGTTGTTTCTATTGAATCTAGTTTAGAGGGGGTCCTTTTCGGGTCTTGTTCTATTTGACTCCTCTCAACCATCTAGTTGTTTCTGCAGGGAAGAGAGCTTTCTGTTTCTTCAATTATGTCCTCACTCTCCCCTCTTCTATCTTCCTCTCCTAGCTTTTGGTTCAACCATTTAGTGGAGTTTTCAACTTCTTGTTCACTTTCCCCTCCAGCTTAG
This sequence comes from Pinus tabuliformis, assembly GCA_031772625.1. Taxonomy (NCBI): domain Eukaryota; kingdom Viridiplantae; phylum Streptophyta; class Pinopsida; order Pinales; family Pinaceae; genus Pinus; species Pinus tabuliformis. The sequence goes on along the minus strand of CM062817.1, from coordinate 720,160,802 downwards.
TGCATTTGTTTATCAACCTTGTGATAGTGGTTTGTCCAACTCACTCAGTGGGATGCAGGGGGAGGAGGAGTCATCACACCCCTTCCCGCTCTCAATCCCAGTCTTCTGCCTAAAGTTTATCCGATGTCTACGTACAATCCATACCCCCAAAAATTTGAAGAGAGATAGGATATGAAGAATGAGAGGTCGAATAGAGAGAAGGTTCATTATAGATACTGAGGTTGAGGAGGAGGTTGGAGGCTGGGTTCCATACACGGGGAACACAAGACACGAGGAACAAAAGAACTCGATAGACAAGATATATGCAAATGGTGCACATATATTGGTAGTTGAAGACCATTATGGGAAAAGTTTTAATTTAGTTCTTTGAAACCTAGCAGGAGATATTATTGTGCATTGATGAAATGCAAAAGCATACAAGAAAGCTCATAGGCAAAGTTTCAATTTGGGCCAAAAAGCTTGTGGACCTAGAGGTCACCACCTTAGAAGAAGAGGATGACATACATGCCACTATTCAAGTGTATTTTCATCCAGATAAATGATTTTCCTTGTCATTTATGTTATATATGATAATTGTAGCATAGCTACAATCTTGGGTGTTCTTAACTCCAAGTTTTCTAGGAAAATGTTCAATTGGTATAATTTTTTTTATCTTTTTGGTTTTTTCATTAAGGTTGGAATATTTAAATGGACAAAAGTTTTGTTACCATGCTACTGGTCTGGTTTCCCTAGCGCCAAACCAGTAGGCATCATCCATATTGTATGTTTCTTCACAGATAAGTAAGACAAATATTTCTCAAATTACAAAAAGAAAAAAAAATTTCTCCACTCCACAAAATAATCTTTGATGGCAATGGAAACACTTGTTTGTGTCTCCTAAAATAAGATGGAAAATGATGACAAGCTCCTTTGTTCTCAATTTACAACCACTAAACATAAAATAAAGAAAAATAAATTCAATTTTATCATGGATGATGGAGGGGGTCCCTTCTCCCACAAAGAAGGGGGTCTCATAAACTAATTTGCTGTCTAGCTTGGCCATGACCTTAGAATTAGATTATTATCATCATCAGAGTCTTGGGGATTTTTTGAGGTTGTGGAATGATATTTTTTGAAAAAATAGTAATTCTTTGTAAACATCCCATTGTGGTGATTTAAAAAAATTGGTGATCTTTGGGGGAAATTTGTTGGAAGGGGTTAAACAATACAATATTGATGATATTTTGTAACATCGATCTCTACTTCTTACATGTCTAGTCATACTTTAGTTTCCTGCATCCATATTATCTAGCCATAACTCATTTTATTAGCCATTTCTAAAAATCTCTCATTCTACGGGTACTTTGCTTGATAAATCTATATTTTTTCACCCACAATCCAATGGATAAACAAAGGCTATCAACTTATCAAGTATACTCTTGTTCGCCTTTGCATGTATAACCATGTGCATCCTCATATTTTGATTTGGGATGATAATTTACACTCCATCCAATATATAATCGAGCTATCCATAACTCTACAGGCCATGGCTCCCTTTCAAACTTGTCTTGGTTTTAAAATCTACTCCTTTGAATCTTTCCTTTTAAATAGCTCTTAAGGTTGCTAGAGTGCAAAGTAGAGCGAGAACATTTTTAGGAGTGAGTGTCGAGAGTGCCATTTAACAAAATTTCCCAGGAGCATAGTCCCTTGGGAGTGTCTATATATATATAACATTTATATTCAAAAAAATGTTAGAATTTCTTGCAAACTTGGCACTTGGCACTTAATTCCTAGTATATTACAGATCTATTGATTAATTTCACAACTAGTCTCATTAACACTAAATTTAGGGGAAGCATGATCCGGATTTAAGCAGGAACGCAACAAATTACAGATATAACCATAAATATAGAGATGCAACAGAAATAACACTTCATTTCATTAATATCAAATACTGAAATATGCTTACAAACAGAATGGAAATAAGACTAGCACGGGCGATGGTAGCTTATCTTTGAGAAGAGATGTGGCGGCTACATGCCTTTGAATTGAGTTACAATGAGGCTCAAGGGCCCTTTTTATTATTGAACAATAAGAGAAAACCCTAAACAACCAAAACCCTAACCCGAGGAGATGTAACACCAAGAGTTTATGAGCCCCATTGGGGTTAGTTGGGCAGCCAACTTCCTGGGGTCGTAACTTGGTCATATTATCTCCGTTTGACGCATATGATACCTCATTGGAAAGATCTCTCCAAGGAATACAGTTGCTGATGCTATTGCCATAGCAATCACGAGGGCCTTAAAACGGTTCTGGAAGTTCAGGATTCGAAAAACTACCAAAAATAGTAATTGTTCTATAATTAAGGAAACTGAAAAACTGAAAGAGACAGTGGTGGGGGTCCAAGTGGAATACACAGGTGGTCACCCACATCTACCTGGATCAATCCTCCCTCCTTAGGAAGCAATGGTCCCCATTGCGTTGAGTGCCTCCATGAGATGGGGAAACTTCTGTTGGTGTTAGCTATTCTGCAATGTCTGATGTTTCCAGTAATGGTGGGAAGCATGGTCGAAGGTGGTCCACATTGAACACTGGGTGCAAGCCAAGGAATGTTGCGCTCCAAAGCATTGTCGCCCACAGTCTTGGTAATGGTGTAAGGACCATATCGGAGTGGTCGGAGCTTCTGATGGGATCTGGTATGGCGTTCTTTCTGCAAATGCAACCAAACTTTTTCGCCCACCTGAAACTTGTGTGGCACTCGATGTTGATCATGTCGCTGCTTGTACTTGGCATTTTCCACAATGGAGTGACGATATATCGACCCATTGGGTAGAGGTGCTTTGGGAGTCGGATTGAACGAATGCTTGACCTGATAGTGCAACGGTACCCCTGTGGGTGAGGAGAAGATGTCCCTGTATTCTTTCATGACCGTATCCACCTGCTTCTGCTGCGTGGGGGAACCCTTCTCGGGGGTCATGGATGTGGCTACGATCTTCCCCTTTGAGGGTGAACCAGAAAGAAAATAAATTTCCTAGTCTGGGAGATGATCTTATTGCATTTCTTAGTAGAGACCAAAGAGGTGGCGGTAGGCGGAGCTACCTCTAGTATCTTGTATAATGTATTACCCAAATAAATAATCACAGAGCGAGGTCTTGACTCGTATACAACATGTCGCTGCCACAAGTATGGTTGTCCTAATAATACATCACAATCGTCAAGAGTAGCAACATCACATAGTACCTCATCTGTGAAGGGCTTGATATTGTAGGGAAGGCGACACTGTTGGCTGAATCGAAGATCCCGTCCTTGGTGAAGCCACCCGATGTTGTACGATTGCGGGTGTGGTGTGGTCGGTAAGCCCAGTTGCTTCATGAACTCTGCTGAAATGAGGTTCTTTTGGCTCTCACGAACTGCAGCGGTGAACCCTTCACCCACATCTGTGAGTGGAAGAGATGCTCCCCTCCTTTGGATCTTCGGGCTCCTTCTTCTGGATCTTGGTGGTGGCAACAGTGGCGTTGGGCTCTGCATCAATAATCTGCTTCCCTTTGTAATTTCTCTTGTTGGGTTCTCACTCAGAGTGAGAAGATGCATCTGATTCTGAAGCCTTCAACTCGGCCACTAGCGACTGCTTGGCCCGACACTCACTTGTGTTGTGAGTGGGGCTCTTGTGGAACTCACACCACTTTCCTGTGTCCTTCTTTGACTTCGTGGTGTTGTTTTTTCTTGGGGCTTCTGCAGGTTATCTTGGGTCGCCCTGCATTGGCTCAGTCCTTCGCCCTACAGTTTGGGGGCGCCTTTCCCTTGGTTCAGATTTGCAGATCCAAAATCTCGCTCTTCTGTTTAAATTTCTGCTCGATCTTGATAGCGTATCGATACGTCACGCCGAGTGAGGAGATGTCCAGGAACTCCATCTCGTCCTAGATGTACCTGTGTAGGCAGCCGCTGTAATTGAGTACCAAATGCTACTCATAAATCCTTGATACCCAACTTCGTGCAAAGGGTATGAAAAATATTGGTAAGCTTTGGCACGTCTTGGTCCCTTCCCTTTCGCAACGTGGTCCACTTTATGTATTTATCCTCATAGCTCCTAACAGGGTAGTACTGCTCCTTAATGGCGTCTCAAAACGAATTCCAAGTGGGCGTGGCTGAAAACAGTGAGGGTTCCCTCTCATCCTTCTTCTCACAGTATGTTTCCCACCGGTCCTTGACGTGGGGGTAGCTTTGAGAAGTGCAAAAGTAATCTTTTCCCGGCTAAAAAAATCACGAACAGAAAAATATCCTTTAACTACGACATCCGCATCTATCTGACCCTCAAATATGGGAATGCCAAAGTTAACTTGTACCTTAAAGGGTGTGGTGCTTCCAGAGTAGCTGGTAGAAGTAGATGCGTCACCCTTGGGTAGCCGCTAAAGGATCTGGGCAAAGTTGTCCATCATCGCGTTCCTTTGTCGCTTGAGGGCTTTTTCGAGCAAGATTTTGATAGGATCTCCTACCCCCTCATCTTTCTTTTCATCCACCATGGGAGGCCGTCGGGATTTGCGAGGTTGGTCTTGCAAAGGTTCGACTAGTTCAAGCCTTAATTCTTTATATCCCGACCTCGTTGGGGACATGCAAAGAAAAACAGAGAAAGAGTAGACCATGTTAAACACACACATGACAGAGACAAAATAGGAAAGATAAACATGAGATTGTATCTATTATTTGACAATGATATATATTTATAGTACATTTGTGTGACCGTTGGGTTCCACATCCCAAGGTCTCTTGGACTCTCATGGTTGTTCACATTCTACACCAACCCATAGAGGATTAGGTGTCCAACATTCCCCCCCTTAATCCGAAGGGTTATGTATGAGTCCAAGAAGAGAGTTGTAATACAAAATGTGCAAAAATGCATGGCAACACTAGGCTGAATGTGCTCTTTGAAATGTTGGTATAAGGGGCGGTGGTTTAAGGATGACCACAAACACTGGAACGCTTAGTGCAGTTCTCGGAACTCTTCCAATTCTGGCATGAAGCTGAGGTCTTCTGCTAGAGGAAGTGCTCCTAATGTTTTGAAGAGGGAAACCTTCAACCATGAAAGGGAGGTCTCACCCCGCATAAAAGGGAGAACCTCAACTTGAAAAGGGAGGTCTCAACTTGAATTTGGAATGGCAGGTTATGGCTCAGGCTCGCTTGATGTGCCTTTGAAGCTTGTAGATGACCATCATTTCCCCCCTGTCAAATATAAGGTGAGAAGATGAAGAGATCTTAACTACAAGACTTTTCAATATTCGAGAACAAATCTTGTTGTATGAGCGAAATATCTTCGTAGCTGTTGAAGCCCATTGCCAAGAAGCGATCCATCCAAAATGAATCTTTGTTCTTGCAGGAGGTTTGTTTCTAAAGCATTTGTTTGAAGAATGACTGGTTTTATGACAGTGCTTACATGGATGAAGATCAAAACAATGATCTTTCTCATGACCAACTCTGTCACAATGTTGGCATATAACATTCTTTTGTTGCTATGGAAGAGGAGCAGATTTTGGAACAACTGAAGTGAACTGTCATGAAGAAATCCAACACTTTGAAATTGAATGGGCTTGGAATAGTTTGGAATATGAAAGGACACATCCTTGTCATATCCAAGACCAGTTTTGTGCTTGTTGTGGACAAGCTCTTCCCAAGGTCTGATGACCGACTTGGGAAGTGCAGACTGAATTTCTGCATCTGCATGTACAACTGCTCCTGAGAGGGGCTCAATGATCTGATCAATTTGCTGCTTATGGGAGTTTGTTTCAATGTTCTGAACAAAAATGGGTTCAGAATGATGACTCCACTGCTGTAATTCTTCCTGCTGCGTTGAGATTCAAGCTGCAAAAAATCAATTTGTTCTTGTGCATTTTGCAAAGAGGTTTGAATATCTGTGAGAGTGTCTTTGCTGACATTTACCATCCCACCAATAGTGGAATGTATTAGTGTATTCAGTGACTCTAATGCATCATTAAATCTAGCCATTTTCTCCAACTATACTATTAATACCTTAGGCTAGAAAACTGGTTGATTAAATGAGAATTTGCAAGTTTGAAGACCAAATGGACTATAACTGCAATCACTATAACCCCCTTTTTTTTGTTTCTTGTAAGACTACTCAAACACTGCAATGAATCTTAATGAAGAATCAACATGAATATGCCTCAACTAACATTAAGATTTGCTTACATCGATTTGGAACTTCATGTTGAATATAGCGACCTAATAAATCAAATTCTACACATGAATGGAATGCAGGTCACATGAATCGAATGCAGGTCAGATAGGGAGCAATAAATGCCAACATCAAAACTCTCTAACTCCAATCTTCAGACCAATATGATAGTTACTGTCCATCTATTCTCTGCGCTCTCTCGCTTAACACTATGCTGCAAACTCCACTGTGCACCTAGGCGTTCTCAGGCTATTATTACTACATCAAATGAACCATAGAGGAAAAAATCTAGGCAAGGGTCAAAGAAAACCACTGCCATGAATGACTTGCTTCATTCAGATCAACCTTCCTCTCGTGATAATGCTAAAGAAGAGAACGAGGATAAACTGGGTTCTCAGAACAGGCATCAACTAAGCAAATGCAAAGACTCCAAGGACTTGCCCAAGGAACTTGTTGAAAATCTAGAAGCTATGCCAAATATTGCAACTTTATTTGGTGGTCACTTTGATATTCAAAACATGAGTGTGATATTCAAACAAATGCTTCAGAAACTCAATGCTTGGCAACTCTTTCTTTCCATAGAATCTCATAAGTTCTTTGGATCTAAATCCATCCTTGAATAATCTAGTCAAAAACTTATATAAACTATTGCGTCCTCGGAAGAGACATAATGCTGGACATCGTTCTTATCGAATGAATAAAGAACAGACTATCCCTTGGGCTTCTTCACGGCTGGACCTGTACCATTATTATTGTTGTTGTTACTATTCGTATTATTGCTGCTGTTAATGTTGTTGATTGGCCTCTTTAGGTGAGACATTAATCAAAATCATGCATTTCGGCTCTCTGTTCTCAGGGTTTTTCTGCAAATTAACGATACCAAACAACTTATTTCCTCGTCGGTTGCTTCCCATCTATCATCCCTGTGATAAATAAATTGCAAGACATATTCGCACAGCTAGGCAGTGCCTCAACGGTTGACCTCCCCCAAGTTGCATTTGTAGGAAGTCAGAGTAGTGGTAAATCCAGTGTTCTAGAAGCCCTTGTCGGTAAGGATTTTCTTCCCCGAGGATCAGATATTTGCACGCGAAGGCCTCTCGTGTTGCAGCTTGTTCAATTCCCCACACGAATGGATGACGCTTCTGAATGGGGTGAATTTTTTTTGCACATTCATGGAAAACGCTTTACCGATTTCACAACGATTTGCAGGGAGATCCAGGCGAAAACAACAACAATCAAACATTTCAATGCATAGCAAACCCACGCAATTGGACAGGAATGAACATAGTTCATCAAATGGTGTTTCCACAAGACTTAAATGTTCAACGCAAGTTTCATCTTACATATTGCAACCAATATCAATTATTTTGAAATCTCTTAAAAAATCGACACCAACACAACTTCATGGTCTTCAACACAATGCTCCGATGCCAAAACCCATAACACTCAATTCTGAAAGAACAGGTTAACTGCCATTACATATTCAATCAGCAACAGAAGCGTCTGATAAACAACATCATATAAAGATTGCATGATCTTAATTTTTATCCCTGCTACAACGTTTAGATCACTGAACCCATTCTTATCAAATACAAATAAACAATAATAGAGAGCACATAAAGGACTACTTGGTGTCCTCATAAACACCATCTGCGCTAGGCTGCTGTAGTGGTCTCAGAATGGGAACCCTAATTACTGGTGTTTTGATGTTGATTTGAGGGCACAGATTCTTTTTTCATGGTGATCACAGAGCATTTCTCTTTGCGTTCATCTAAAACAATTTGCTGGTGCCGACATTCAATGCTACAGAATGCACTGTCACCCCCGTACATGTAGATGTCCCTGCCAGGGACCAGCCGGCATTTGCAGAGAAAACACGCATGCAGGAAGTGGGCAGGCTCTGAATTCTTTCTTCTATACCATCAATTAATCACTCTGCCCGCTTCAACCTTATGGAACTCCTTATGCATACGCTCCTGCACAGATACCACGGTGGTAAGGTGTGAGACAGTTCAGCGGTGGTGTGAGACAGACATGGGTTTTGGTTGAGGAGGCGGTGTAATCCGCACTATAGAGATAATACACAGTCACACCAACAGAGTGTAATCTTCAACACCCACATACTCCAGGAAATGCACAGTCCACGCTCACTTCATTACAATGCCTAGAGCAGCTTACCAAACTATTCGATGCAGAAAGCAGAGAATAATGGCAGAGGCCAGGTGAATATGAGAATGGAAGAGACGTTAGAAATAGTGTCAAACCTGATTTCAGTGAGAGAAGCGACAGAGCTACTAGATAGGTAGTGCTGGCAGAGGGCTTAGGGAGGCATGACTGAGCGTTACTACGGGTAGAAGATTCCTAAACCAGAGATTGCAGCTAGAATTTAGCTGAGAAAACATTCATGAAATGCAAAATTGATGGCAGAACTGACCTGCACAGAAAGGCCATAAAACAAGTGGCTCAAATATGAGCAGGGCAGGATATCGCCCGCTCTGATACCATGTTAAACACACACATGGTAGAGACAAAATAGGAAAGATAAATATGAGATTGTATCTATTATTTGACAATGATATACATTTATAGTACATTCGTGTGACCGTTGGGTTCCACATCCCAAGGTCTCTTGGACTCTCATGGCTGTTCACATTCTACACCAACCCATAGAGGATTAGGTGTCCAACAGACCGCTTTGATACCACTGATCCGGATTTAAACAGGAATGCAACAAATTACATATATAACCATAAATACAGAGATGCAACAGAAATAACACTTCATTTCATTAATATCAAATACTGAAATATGCTTACAAACAAAATGGAAATAAGACTAGCTTGGGCGATGGTAGCTTATCTCTGAGAAGAGATGTGGCGCTACATGCCTCTGAACTGAGTTACAATGAAGCTCAAGGGCCTTTTTATTATTGAACAATAAGAGAAAACCCTAAACAACCAAAACCCTAACCCGAGGAGATGTAACACCAAGAGTTTATGGGCCCCGTTGGGGTTAGTTGGGCAACCAACTTCTAAGGGTCGTAACTTGGTCATATTATCTCCATTTGACGCGTATGATACCTTGTTGGAAAGATCTCTCTGAGGACTAAAACTTCTGACACGATTGTTGCAATAAACACGGAAGCAATTTTTCCAAAAAAACGTTGTTTAGGGCCTCAAAATGGCTCCGAAAGTTTAGGACCTGAAAAATTACCAAAAATAGTAAATTGTGCTATAATTAAGGAAACTGAAAAACATAAAGAGATAGTGGTGGGGGTCCAAGTGGAATAGACAGGTGGCCACCCACATCCACCTGAATCAAAGCAAAATACACGAATCTCATAAAATGACACAACAAATTCTACCTAATCATAGGTCTTCATTAACATTTAGAACTTACTTGGGCTTTGGTCCTGGGAAAATGGCCTAACTAAGGAAATACACACAACAACTGGATTTGATCAAACTGATCAAACTGATCAAACCCTCTATTGATCTGGATCTCCTTGCTATCCCCTTCCTTGGACACAACACACTGAGATGCCTATCTCAATCTTTTGCTATTGTATGGTGTCTCTTCTCCCTCTCCTTGACCTTGCTTTTATAACTTTACATTGAGTTAAATCCCTAACCGTAATCTCCAAAGTGATTGACGTTGAGATGAGATATTGCCTCACTTGAGATTAAAACAAAATTACTAAAGTAATTAATTTACTTTTCCTAAGTTTACTTTTGCTCAATAAGACAACATGATAATTATGTGCTTTTCCTAACTCTAACTTAGGCTAAGTTACAAATGCAACTTTCTCACACTAGAGTGTTGAAGTTTCTAAGTTTACTTAATTTAGAAACCCTTCATGCACTTTTTCTGATTTATTCCTACCTACTTGTTAATTTTTCTTTAACAAGTTATCTACAAAGTAAATACTGAAAATAAACACCAGTGCATGCTCAACATATTACAGATCAGCAACTAAAAGAAACAAAAACAAACACACCACATGACACCATTACTTTTGGACCAATGTCCCCGGAAAAGCCCAATGCGGGAAAACCGGTGCAGCTATTTGAGGGTTTTCTTATTAAGCAATATCAGAGTACAATTTGGGTGTCGTAACTGGCCTACCCAACAAAGAATTTCCTTAGCAGCTATACCTCACAGTTTGAGAGAAATCTCCTGGCTGAAACCCGGAAAACCCTTTTGGCAGCTCCTCAGCGCAAAACTGCTTCTGCAACCCCAACGTCTGCCCAATCTGGACTGCGTCAGCTCCTCTTTGTCTCACGCTGGCCCTGCGTCAGCCTTACTTGGCCTGCGTCAGCCCCAGGAGGCCCTGTGTCAGCTCTGGGAGCCTCTACGTCAGCTACACTGGCCCCTCTGGTCCTTTGTGCAGCACTTGGTTGCCTTTGCGTGGCCCTGCATGAGCCCTTGTTGGCTCTCGTCGCCCTCCTTCGCTGCTGCGCTGCTCTCCCGGCACAATCTCTGCCTTCTGTGTTCCTCTGTACTTAATGCCCCTCAGCTGCTCTCCCGATCACTGATTCTATCTCTCTTAGCAAACCCCGCTCTAGAGAATAGAATGACTGATCATCTAGTGTACTCTCCAAGTGATCCTCAAGCCTCGTCTTATACTTTTCCTGTTGACATCTCAATGGCCGAGATTAAGTCCCTAATCAACGACTAAGATTAGATCTGGCTTGATCCATGTCTTTTGGACCATTTTAACATAGATTCATATTAATACACATTAATATTTTATTTTCCTAAGTTTAGACTTACGGACTCCATTAAAAATATTAATTATTTTAATATCTCCTAAAGTGTTTAGAATCTGCCCAAACCCTTTCTGGGTATTGGAGATCTCATGTGCCCCAACCTCTCCACCAAATTTCGTGGCTAGAGCACATCCGATGCTACCTCAAATCAACATAGAGTGAGTGTCTAAGGAAATTTTGGGTGACTTCTACATGCCTAGACACTTAGGCCTTTGTAGAAGTACCTGCCTGAGCTACAAACATCAACACTCCCTCTTAGTGAAGGAGGTACTTTTGCCACCTGGAACTGCATCCACTACCATAGTTGCTCCCTCTAAACTAGAATATTTCCCTTCCATTTGGTCTGGAAGCATCCTTGAAATCCTACTCTCCTTGGTCTAGGTCCTAGAAGCTTCTTGCTCTCGAAAATCTTGTAAGGTCATCTCATACCAAGACACCTTCTTGACAAATTTGGAGGAATCTATCAATTGTGTTGATTTGTGTTAGCATCGGATGTGCTCTAGGCCTCAAATTTTGCAGGGAGGCTTGGGCACATATATTCCAAAAAACCCAAAAGGCGTTTTGGGAAATTCCACCCAGAAGTGATTTTATTAAAATGATTATTATTTTTAATGATGTTCCTAAGTCTAAACTTAGGAAAATTAAAATATTAATGGGTATTAATCTAATCAGGGGTGAAACTTCTAGTAAAAGACACGGATCAAGCCAAAACAATCTGAGCCTTTGATTATTTTTTAATCTAGGCCATTGGTTGTTCAACAGGAAGATATAAGAAAGGGCTTGAGGGTCATTTGGAAAACACACGGAGAGATTGAGGAAATCGATTTTCTGAAGTCAGAAGTTCTCAGGAGGAAAAATCGATTAAAGAGATCTCTTGCAGTTGAGGGGCAGGGATAGCAGCTTCTGGAGAGAGAGATTATTAGCCGGAGATACATTAGTAGAGAGAGGCAATGAGTGATCCAGTAGCCTTGATGTAGGGCCAGAAGGGCCACGCAGAATCAGCGCAGAGGGAGAGAGAGAAAGTCAAAAGTCAGAGCAGAGGGTCAGTTTCAGCAGCCGGAAGTCGGGGTGTGAGACCGGGAGGCTGAGAGCAGTGACTCTAGGCTAATGCTCGATTCCCCAGTTGGATGACACAGTGCCTGAGAGGGTTGATGCTGGGACAACGCAGAGGCAGTGCAGTGATAGCGCAGAGCCTGCCAGGGGCACCTCATCCAGTAGCCGGAACATTCGGGGCTTTTTCTTAGTGATTGTATGAGGTAAACTCACAAAGCTTCTCCCAGTATTTCTCTCTGTAGCTGAATAACCCTGTGAGGTGTTCAATGATGTATTCAGAATTTGCTACTCCTTAATAATAATAAACCCTTAGAGCTGCTGCATCGGTTTTCCCGCATTGGGTTTTTCCGGGGACTTTTGTCCAAAAATAACTGTGTCCTATGTGTTTCTATTTTCCTTGCTCAGTTTCTATGTTTCAGAATCATATTTAATTTGGTGTAGGCTGCTTTAGTAATTTACTTCAATATTTCATGAAGAAATTTGAAATAACCTTGTAATGTAATTTACAATCTAGGTGAAGTAGATTCAGTTGGTTGCAGTAAGATTCCTGAGATTGTTAGATCTAGGAATTTTCACAAACTGCTCCTTGCCTCCTAAACTTGAAGGCTAACTCCCTTTGAGTTGCTCAACTTTCAGAGCTACCTACTCCTTATTTTTTGTCACTTCTTTGCTTCGTGCCATCGTTTGAATAGGCTGGTCGTTTAGCCTATACAAGTTTCTCTCTCTAACTCTAATGACATGTCCCTCATTAGAGCTAGATCCTGTGGGTCTGCTTAACACCTTCCCATCCTGGAATGTTACACAGAAGCCCTCTTCTCTATCATAGAGACTGAGAACAGACTCCACCTGAGTTCTGGCACCCACAACACGTTCTTCACTTCCATCCTGCCTCTTGACTCAAGTTGGAATATCATTGTTCCGACTCCTTTCACTACATGTTTGGTATCAACGCCAAACTCCACATGCAGTTCTGAGTCCCACTCGATCAAGTTGTCAAAATGTTCTTGTGCTCCTATCATATGCCTTGTGGTCCCACTATCTAGCAACCATGCACCCACTAGTAATGTGCCTAAGTTAAGGTAGGAAATAAGTATGAATTTGGGTTCTAACTTACTAAAAAACTCCTCTTGAACTTTTGCTGACGCAACTACAACTAGTTGTGTACCATTTCCACCCTTCTTCCTCTACAAACATTGTCAAGCATAATGTCTCGTCTTATGATAGGAAAAACGTTTGAACTTAATTAAGTCCTTCTTCTTCTTGGGTTGTGAGGTTGACTCATCACCCCTACTACTCGAACCTTTGCTCCTCGTTGCCTGACTAGCAAGAGCAAGACTCTTAGCATCCCCACTTTTTGTTGTTCTCCAGATAATGATATCTCCCATATCTGCTTCTGGGTGAATTCATCCCATAGTCTATGCTAATATGGTATCTTTCTCGTGCTAGAACACTTGCCGCAAAGGTAACCCAGGTTTTGAGAACTGGGTCAGGGTTGTCCTTACAAGCTCATCATCTGGCAAAGGCTACCCGAACAACTCCAAGGTCTTCTCAAACTTGCTGAATCCCAGTGAGGTATGATGCCATGATATCTGATTCAATCATCTTGGTGTTCTTGAGTTTCTCCCTCAACACCATTATATGATTCTGATTTTCACTCTAATATAGGTTCAGCAGAGCAGTCCACATCTTATGGGAACTATTCCTCCCTTGAGGGATCACGTGATCCTTCAACCCATCTGTGATGATACATTTGGCCTTCACATATTTCAATTCTTGGGCTGCTAGAGTTGTAGCATCTGAAGGAGTTGTAACCTTGGGTGTTTGCAAACTCTCATAGGCTGGTCTCCTTGAAAACTAGCGATATCCTCTCCTTCCATGGACTGAAGTTGTAAGCATTATCCAACCTGTCCTCGAACCTCATACTAGTTGATGTCATCCCCAGATAGGAAAATTAACTGCAATCTTCTTACTATTATGCCCTGATTGGTATGGTCTCCCTCTCTCCCTATGAGGGTTGACTTCTGCTAATCTTTGAGTCTTGATTATACTTTTAACACTGTCATTGCTTAACTATTGTCTATCTTGAGCCCTTACCCACGACTTGACCTGTTTGTCCATTGACTGAGTCCCCTTTTTTGTTGTTTTGGCAACTGCTGGCAATTTGGCTGTATTGTGAGGCCAACCATGCCTGTGTTGTTCACCTGATAGCTTCAGATGCCTTGTCGACTATTCGGGCTATTGACTACCTTGAGCTCCAACTCCCACACTAACCCATTGCTCTCAATCATCGTCGATCTCCGTCGCTTTTCCTCGGTAGCCTTGATCGTTGGTTGTTTCTTTGTTGGCGACTGCTCCTTGTGACCGCTCTAACCTCTACCACCTTGAGTTGCAACCTTTGTTAGTTAAGCCGACTATCTACACCCTAACTTGTCAGCTCTAGACCCTACATCTGATCAACCATCCACAATCTATTTCCTTTGTCTTTGTAGTTCGCTTGTCATTTTTCTAGTCGAATGACTCCAATTTCAATGGCCCATATTTGGCCTGGAACCCCCTTGGCCATCTCTGCCTTTGATGTGCTCCAACTAATTGTCTTCATGATTGACTACTTTCTCTGTCGCTTGTCATGACCCATCTCATGCTTGATACTTTTTTTCAATTATCCTGACCCTCCTTTATTGCGTTCCTACAACCAGTATCGATTTCCATTTGCGGTTAGTCAACCTCGACCGGTTCTATTCATCGCTGGGTAGTTGTTGGCGACCAACCGTCACACCTTTTAATTTTTTTTTTTTTTTTGAAATTTTAATTTTAATTTTTTTAAATATTACATTAACTCAGGCAAAACAATTTGAATTTGGCCCTTCAAAAAAAATTCTTTTCTTTTGCAGCGGTGCAGTACAACCAATTTATTTCGACCTCCCTTAGGAAAAAAATTCTTCCTTTTACGATTGCGGACAAACCTGGCCCCAACGATCCTGTACAAACCTCACACTTGTGATTTAGAGATAGGTACCTCAGAGTTTTCCCTTTGATACCTTGTTAAAATTTTCCTACAGACCTAGCACCCAACACTTAATCCCTAGTAGGTTATAGATCTACTGATTAATTTCATAGCTAGGTTCATTAACACAAAAATTTAGTGGAAGCAAAATACACCAATCTCATTAAATGACACAACAATTTCTACCCAATCATAGTTTTTCATTAACTTCTAGAACTTATTTAGGCTCCCGTCCTAGGAAAACGGTCCAACGAAGGAAATACATATGACAACTGGATCTGATACAGCTGGTCAAGCCCTCCTTGGCTAATCTGGATCTACTTGCTGCCTTGTTCTTTGGACTCAACACACTCACTGAGGTGCCTCTCTCAATCTTGTGATGTTGTATGGTGTGTCTTCTCCCTCTCCTTCATAATATTAAAAACCGGCCCAGCTAATCGGTTACTGGTCTAACCAGTCGGTTAGCAGGCCCTGCGGTCGGAACCGGTCAAAAAACCGGGTTAGACACCCTCTGTGGCGAAAAAAGAGACCTAATCGGTCCTAACCGGCTGGTTTAGGACGAAACTGGTCGGTTATCGGTCAAGCCCACTGTGAGCCCAGTCAGCGCTTTTTTCAATGTGTTTTAGGGGTTTTGGAGGGAAACTAAGGGTGCTTTCCCTCCAAAAACACTCTCTCCAAGCTTTTAAGACGCCCCTCTCCCTCTCATTTGTCTCACACATCTGATTTGGAGTGTTTATGAGTGTTTGTGAGTTTGTTTGTGAGCTTGGAGAGTGTTGAGTTTTTGCTGGAGTAGTCATCTTGGAGTTGGAGTTGGAGCTATTTTGGAGATAGTTTGTAGCTGTCAGTGGAGTTGCCATCTTCAAGAGGAGGCTAAGGAAGCTAGTTTGCATTTCCAAGTAAGGATTTTCACTTGAAAATTCCTCATTTGACTGCTGCCATGAATTAATTTTTTTTATGTGTCATAAATTTATAAACTTCTCACTTCTATCATCTATGCTATCAAATCTCTAGCTCTATGCTATCAAATTTTGTAGCTTGCATGTGCATTTGTTTTCCTACATTTAGCTTTGGTTTTCCATGTTGCTTAGCTGCAATTTTTTTTTAAATGGCAGATTTCTTTGCAAATTGTTATTATTTCAAGCAAACATGGCTCCAAAAGGAAAGGACAGTGCATGGGCTCATTGTGATGTAATTGATGGAAAAATGATATGCAAATTATGCCATAAATCTATTGGAGGTGGGGGTATTCTTAGATTGAAACAACACTTGGCTGGGATAAGAGGCCAAGTAATGCCATGTGGTGCACCAAATGCATTGTTAGGTCCTATTAGGGCAGAATACATTTCCAAGCTTGAAAAGTTTTATGAGGATAAGGCTAGGGAGAAGGCCATCCAAGATGACATTGCAAGGAAGAGGGAATTATTAGAAGCCATGAAAGAGAGTGGGTATGATGATTATGAGATTCAAGACTCAACTTCTATCCCTTCCACCAATGACCCCTTTCACTATCTTCATCCTTCTTGTGGCCAACCATCAAAAGGAACAAAGAGAACAAACATCCAAAGTTTTTTCTCATCTTCTGCCAACATTGCCTCTTCTAATCCCATTTCCTCCCAGCCAAGTCGTCAACCCACTTTGGATCAACATTGGAAAAAACAATGCAAAGAAACTTCTCATCAATACATTGCTAGATGGTGGTATGATTCATATATCCCATTTAATGTTGCTTGCTCACCTTATTACCAAGCTATGTGGGACTCTGTTATAGTTGTAGGAAAAGGCTTCAAAGGCCCTAGTCTGCATGACTTGAGGGGAGCTCTTTTGCAAAAAGAGATATCTTCCATTGATGAGTATTTGGTTGAGTTTAAAGATTCATGGCTCAAAACAGGTTGTTCCATCATGTCAGATGGATGGACCGATGGAAAGAACCGCACTATCATTAATTTCCTTGTTTCTTGCCCTCAAGGAACCATGTTTTTGAAATCAGTTGATGCATTTGATAAGGTGAAGGATGCAGCCCTTCTATTTGAGCTTTTGGATAACATTATTCAGGAAGTTGGGGAGCAACATGTTGTGCAGGTCATCACCGATAATGCCTCAAACTATGTTCTTGCTGGAAAGATGCTTGAGACCAAATATAAGACCATATTTTGGACTCCATGTGCTGCACATTGCATAGACCTCATGCTTGAGGATATAGGCAAAGTGGAGTGGGTAAGAAACACTGTAGAGCATACCAAGTGCATTACAAAATACATTTACAACCACTCATGGGTATTAAGCCTAATGAGGAAAAACACTGGGGGAAAGAGCTTGTTAGGCCTGCAATTACGAGATTTGCAACTCACTTCCTCACGTTGCAATGTCTCAATGGTCAACATAAAAACTTGCAGAAAATGTTTACCTCTGAAGAATGGTCTAAATCTCGGTGGGCTCGTAGACCAGATGGAAAAGACACCAAAAAGAAAGTGTTAGACAGTTATTTTTGGAAAAGGTTTGTAGAGCTTGTGAAAATTACCGAGCCTCTTGTTAAGGTGCTAAGGATGATGGATGGGGAAAAATTGGCCATGGGTTACATTTATGAGGCTATGGATCAGGCAAAGGAGAAGATACGGGCAGATTACAAGGACAGGTTAGCTAAATATGGCCGTATATGGGAGATCATTGATAACAGATGGAACAATCAACTCCATCGTCCTGTACATGTAGCTGAGTATTTTTTGAACCCAAAGTATCATTATAAAAATAGGCTAGGAGATCTGCATGATGGGGAGGTCAAAGCTGGATTGATTGATTGCTTGGAGCGCATGGTCCCTAGCCATGTAGACCAATTGGAAATACATAGACAACTTACTGTTTTCACTATGGCAAGTGGTACTTTTGGCAAAAACTTGGCAAAGATGGCAAGAGATGTGGACCAACCAGGTAAGCAATTCCAATTTCCAATTTGTTTTTCTTTTCAAGTTAAAATTGTTTACGTTCTTTACAATTCAAATTATAAACTAAGTTACTAATTAATGTCTTTTTCTTTGCAGCACATTGGTGGGAGTCATTTGGTGGCCAGTGTCCTCAATTGCAAAGGTTTGCAATTAGTGTCCTCAGTCAAACTTGCAGTGCTTCAGGTTGTGAGCGCAATTGGTCTATTTTTGAGCGCATACACACGAAGAAGAGAAACTGTTTGGAACAAAAATGGTTAAATGATCTTGTTTTCGTGCAATACAACCTTCGACTGAGGAGGAACCAATTAATGAGCAAAACCCCTGATCTAGATCCCATTGTGTTGGACGATATTGATCCAACATCAAAATGGGTGGAGGAGACTGAAGAACCTGTGTTTGAGGCTGATTCTGATATTGACATGGCTTTAGCGGGGGATGAAGCAGATTATGTGGCGGAATCAAAACCAGGATCAATAGCGGCATCAAGGAAAGGCAAAGAACCAATGGAAGGCATTAGTCGTGCAGGTCGACAAACTCGTGCTTCCATTAGGTCCACTTCTATTGTTATTGGTGGCATTGATACTGAGGTTGTAGATCAGGCTGGGGCATCCTGAGACTCTGAACCAGATGATGTCTATGTATCTCCTGATCATGATCTTGTCGCTAGTAGTGGTGATGAACTTGATGATTGATCATGTGTACACTGTAGACTTGTAGTAGGCCAATGGCCTCATAGCTTGCAACATTGTTTTTGGACTTTATAGGCCATTTAGAGCCTCATTGCTTATGTATTTTGCTATTTTGTCGATGATATGTATTGCACTTGGTGCCATTTTGATATATTCACCTTTACATGGTATATAAATGAGCAAACTTTGCATATTTTGTCTCTATTGGCTTGGAATCATGGTTTTAAATCTTAAAAATAGTTTTGTTTCATTAAAAATTAATTATTTAATGTATTTTTTTAAAACCGGTTCATTTAGACCAAACCAGTCCCGGTTAGACCGGTTTCGGTTGGTAAACCGGTTCATTAGGTGGACCAGTCCGGTCATTGGTTCCGGTTTTAAAAACACTGCTCTCCTTAGCCTTGCTTTTATAACTTTACATTGAGCTAAAACCCTAACCCTAATCTCTAAAGAGATTGACAATCGAGATTAGATCTCGCCTCACTTTACATCAATCGCTGAGATTATAACATAATCACTAAAATAATTAATTTACTTTTCTTAAGTTTACTTCAGCTGAATAAGCCAACTCAATAATTATGTGCTTTTCTTAAGTCTAACTTAGGTTAAGTTACAAATGCAACTTGTTCACACTAGAGCAAGTGATCTTGGGTGACTTCTACATGCCTAGACACTTAGGCCTGTGCAGAAGTACCTTACTGAGCTACAAGCATCAACTAAAAACATGCAGAATACCAAATTGGTTGTAGAACATATGAAAATATGCATGTTTGTCTAAGAAACTGGATTTGTGCTCCCCCCCCATGTCCCGAATCCCACATGTCGGACACGATTCTCGAGGACACGTGTCTGATTTGTGGCTTGAGTGTGTCTTGGCTTGTGGGACTCAATGGGCACGTGAATCCGATTCGACGGGCTAGCGAATCCTGATTTCGAGACACTTGTCCCTATGAAAAGCGTGTTGTGTGGCCTTTAAACCCTGATTTGGGCCCATTTCTCACTCATTCATGTGTGTCTCTCTTGTTGTGGGTGCGTGGGAGAAACTAGCAAAGGGTTTGGGAGCATTTTGGAGGTGATTCAAGCAATAGGTAAGTGCATTTGCTTCCATTTTTTTGCATTTTTGCTACTGCATTTTGCATGTCCATTGTTTTTACATGTTTGTGCATTTTTTATTTATTTTTTTACAACGTTCATGGCTCAATCAAGGATAGCAGGGAAGGGGCAAAGGAAGGGGAAGAATGTTCCCATTGGGGATGCCCCTCTTGTTCCAATTTCATCGGGGTCTGCAAGTGTGGGCTACAACAACAATTTCAAATGTTGAGGGCATAATAAGTTTAGAAAGACAATAAGCACAAGAAAGCAAATATCCCTTGTGGAAGTATGTCACAAGAGATCAAGGGCCAGGCAACAAGTTGAAGGGAGGAGGCAATGTTTCTTGGACATGTAACTATTGCAACAATCATTTCAAGAGCACTTATTACCGTGTGAAAGCTCATTTGTTGGGCTTACTAGGTTGTGGAATCAATGCATGTGCAAATGTGCCAGTAGCTAAGAGGAAAGAAATGGAAAAAGAGGCCAATGCTGGTGCGGCAAGGGTGGTTGAATCATCTAAAAAAAAACAAGAATGAGGATCCCATTCCATTCTTGAGGAAAAAGAACAACAAATTTCCATTTGAGAGTTTTGGTGGGGGTGTAGGTCAAGCAATAATAAGAAAGGTAGTGGCACTTGGTCCAATGGACAAGATTTTTTAGAAAGAGAGACATGAAGAGTTTGATATCACCATTGCCTTATTTTTCTATCTGAACTTCATATTCTTTAATGTTGTGCGCTCACCTTTATTTCTTAAGATGTGTTGAGCTCTAACTCAAGGGGATTCATTAAGGTATGTGCCTCCTGGGTCAAAGAAGCTTAGAACCACATTGTTCACTAAGGAAAAGAAAGATGTGGAGAAAATGCTTGAGCCTATTAAATCATCATGGCCAACATCTGGGGTTAGTATTGTTTCTGATGGATGGATAGATCCAGCATACCACCCACTCATCAACTTCATGGTGTCTTCCTTGAATGGACTAGTTTTCTTGAAATCAGTGGATGCACTTGGACAATACAAGGATGCACAATATATTGGTGAGTTGTTCATTAAAGTTATTGAAGATGTAGGTGTTGATTCTTGTGTGCAAATCATTACAGACAATGCACCTATTTGCAAGGTTGTTGCCATGATTGTGGAAGCTAAATATCCACAAGTATTTAGGACACCTTGCATTGCCCATTCCTTGAATTTAGCACTTAAAACTACTTCCTCTGATGTGCCTTGGATTGGAAGTGTTATTGAGGATGCACGACATATCTGCAACTTTGTACAAAATCATATAAATGCCTCACAATCTACAAGGAGTACACCCATCTATCATTGTTGAAGATTGCAGATACACAGTTTGCCTCTTCATTCATCATGTTTAAGAGGTTTAGGGAGGTCAAGACCGCTCTCGGGGCCATGTTTATTTTAGAGTTTTGGTCTTTTTGGAGAAAAACAGATCAAGTAGGTCAAAAAGAGTCAAGGACACAATGTTAGATGATGCTTGGTGGGAGAGGGAAAATATCACTATCAAGATCATGGACCCTATCATTGTTTTGCAGATACAGACCAACCCATCCTAGGAGAGGTTTATGAGGGATGGGATTCCATGATTGAGTCCATGAGGACCATTATTTTAAAAGGTGAGTGCCCTAAGTATGAGACATCATCAAGGGCCTTCTTCACCACAATACAAGATATTTGTTAATTTTAGGTATGTTCTATGCTTAGAGCAATTTATTTCAATTTTCACAGTTAGCTCAATATCTTTCCAGATTAGCAATCACATCAGCATTAAAGTAAATTGCAGATAGAACATAAACATAGATCGCAGAAGACAAGCCAAGACAAGAGGACACAAGATGTGGCGCGAGCCAGGGACAAACCCCAATGTGGGGAAGCCCTGATCAATTCTTCTTATATGTTCTTCAATAGTTCAGCAGAGAGAGAGAGATAGTACATATACAACAGAAGTCAACACTTTGAC
Source organism: Pinus tabuliformis (assembly GCA_031772625.1). Taxonomy (NCBI): domain Eukaryota; kingdom Viridiplantae; phylum Streptophyta; class Pinopsida; order Pinales; family Pinaceae; genus Pinus; species Pinus tabuliformis. Next base: position 720,139,116 of record CM062817.1, on the reverse strand, counting down.
TTATCTAAATAAGAGCATAGATCATCTCTAAGAAGATGATACATGAGATGGCTGAACTCAGTTGAAGACACGCTGCTTCAACTGATTCTTCAAGATGACTCCTTCACCTATCATTGTGCTGCATCTCGTCATCATGTTGCACCTCACCGTGCTGCATCATGCTGCACCCATCATCACTACATTGCACCTCATGACCATGCTGCACACATCATACTGTTGCACCTTATGCTGCCACTGCTGTCCCATGTACCATTGCTGCTGTCCCACTGTTAGTGACATTGCCATTCCATGTTTGTCATACTGCTGTCCCATTTGCTATGCTCCAACAAACATCATAGCCTTGCTGTCCCATTTGCTTGCTGCACTAAGCACCATTACCTAGCTGTCCCATTTGCTTGCTGCACTAAGCACCATTACCTAGCTGTCCCATTTACCATGCTGTACTAAGCACACTTGCCTAGCTGTCCTATTTGGCATGCTGTACCTTGCTGCTGTCCTAATGAGTTTGCAGCGCCATGCTTGTTGTTGTCCCATTGTAGCCTTGTTGTACCATGTCATTGCTTGCTGTCCTATTGTTAGTGACATTTCCATTCCATGTTCGGCATACCGCTGTCCCATTTGCTATGATCCACCAAGTGACCTTGTTGTCCCATGTATCTAGCTGCCAACACACCATACAAACGCTGCTCCAATAAGCATGTACTAGCTCACAGTTTTGAGGTCTGTTTGGTTGCAGCAAACTAGGTCTGGTTAGGGCACACAACAATCCTTAACCAACCTTCTTTTTGTGCCCAAAAACACTCCCAAGAAATGCGGCTGCCCTTCTTTGAGGGGCCGAGGGTGGCTGCTTCAATTCTGGGCTGCCCTAGCCCTTGTCTACCCCCTTCGGCCTACCTAAAATTTACTGCGGCATCCTACAACAAGATTGTGTAGGGTTGCGGTTGCCTTTCCATGGATCTGCACCCCTCCAAAGTGCCCTCAAAATTGTCCTATGGTTGCGGCTCTTCCAGCAAGGGAACTCGACCCCTTCTCCAACACTTCAGACCCTTGGAATAGACCCAAAACAATCCTCCTTTTACACGTTGTCCCTGCCTCTTCTTGCTGCGGCTACCACAGGGAATTATCCTCCTTCAACGAGCTCTCTTCCTCCACAAATGGATGCGTAGAGTTGTCATAGGCTAGGGCTTGCTAGGACTGCGGCTAGGGCTGCTAAGACCTCCTCCATAGTTGCGTAGATCCTCCTTCTTAGGATTGCGTTAGGGCATCCTCCTTAGGACTGCGTTAGGGCTTGTAGAGACTACGTCTAGGGCTTCATACTAGGGCTCCTTTACCTTCTGCGTTTTAGGGCTTCCTCTCTTAGATTTCTCTTCCACTAAAACCCAGAACAAGTGGAGAGAAATCAAGAGTGAAGTGTGTGTGTAAAATGACTCTCAAGTCATATCCTTTTATACTAAAACGTTGAGCACATGTGGGGTTTATTTGGTTGTTGGCCGACCTTGACGAATTGTCTATTAACACAAATAAATTCATAACTCCATGAATACTTATCGGAATCGGATGACCTTTAGATCAATCCTAGTTCTATGTGATGTCCATATTTCATGTAGATCCTATAAGCTTTGATGAGTTGCTATACCCAACAAATGTTCCCTTCATTTCGGAAGGATCCAACTTCTTTCTTTTGTCCTTTGGTATATGGATATATACAGGACACCCAAAGATTCAGATATGATCTACATATGGCTTCTTTCCAGTGAACACTTCTTTTGAAGTTTTGTTGTTTAGAGATCTGTGAGGATTTCGATTCTGAATGTAGACAACTGTCTTCGTGGCTTCTCCCCACAGAAACTTAAGTAGATCCTGATCGTGTAACATTGCTTTTACACTTTCCTCAATGGATCTATTCTTTCTTTTTGCAACTCCATTTTGTTCGGGATTATATGGGACTATCAACTGCCTCTTAATCCCAGACTCCTTACATAATGCTATAATTTCTTTGGACGTGTATTCTCCTCCATTATCAGATCTGAGTATCTTGATTCCTCTTTTGTAGGGTTCTCCACTTCAACTTTGAATTCTTGAAATTTTGTAAATACTTCGTCCTTGGTTTTCATTAAGTAAACCCAGGTCTTTCTTGAATGGTCATCTATAAATGTGACATAATATAGGTGAGCTCCAAGTGATTTAGGAGTCATAGGGCCACATACATCGGAGTGAATGAGATCCAAGATTTCTTTTAACCGTGAAACACGACTTCCAAATGGTCTCTTGGTTTCTTACCCAATGTACATCCCTTACAAACACCACCATGATCTTCCTTCAGATTAGGAATTCCATCTACTATGGAACTTAGAGTTGGAAGGATTTTGAAATGTAGATGACCAAATCCTCGATGCCAAAGTTCACATGGGCTAATCTCAAGGTGAACTAGGGCTTGGGCCACGCGAGATATTAGTCTGTAGAGTCTTCCTTCTCGAGTGCCAATAACTTCGGCTTGATCTATACTTGAGTCTTTTCCCCAAACAACGACCTTTCCATCAATGAAAGCTATTCTATCACCCTTATCTTCTAGACTTGAAATAGAAAGTAAGTTCTTGTGCAACCCTGGAACAAATAGAATGTTGTTGAGGTGAATGTTGCTTCCATCTTCCAGCTTTATGGAGGTTGATCCAATGCCTTTCATGGGATAAATCTTGTTATCTCCAAGCTTCACTGAATAAGTGGATTTTCCTTTTGATAAGGCCTTCAGTCGATTGGAATGGCCAGTCATGTGCCTTGATGCACCGCTTTTAATTACCCAAATGTCTTCATCTTGGAATGTGCTAGAGAGAGTCGAGAAGAGACCTTCATTTGTTTCTTTCGCTGATGCCTTATTTGAAGTAAATAAGAAACTCCATGCTTCCTTGATACCTTTCTTGAGATGGCTTGTGATCATCTTAATGAACTTCTTCACTATAGAGGATATATTCATGATTCCCTTAGATAACCTAACCTCTGATACCATATTGAGAATTCAATAGGGCAGTAAGTATGTTATTACAGTGTGAGATACATCAAACAACTACCAAAACAATAAGAACAATGACAAAATATATAGGCTGCAAGCTAGGGCCAAAACTCCTCCTCTTGAGGGGAAAAACCTTAAATCTCTTCTCTTCTTATAGATCTTTCAATTGACGAATACCATGACCTAGTGAATTAGACAAATACCCTCCAAGATCAAGATCAACTCGGCCTCCCACAACAAGGATTTCAACCTCCTACTGTAGATCCAAAATTTTGTCTTCCGGCAATTGCTGTTGCTCCTCTTAGAGACTTCGATCTCCTTCGTATAGCCTTCTCTTCCCTTCGCTTTCCTTTTTTTGAGACTTAGGGCTAGTGAGACACCCTAAGTGACCTTCGCTTGCCTTCCCTTCTCTCTTTCTTCCAAGATCGAACTAGAGATAGTCCCAGCGCAGAAACCCTAACTTCGTCTTTCACAAGAGAGAGAGAACTAGCCCAAGCACTTCGACTTCTTTGACTTCCTCTTCGTACCTTCTTCTTCGACCTTTCTTCTTCCTCTTCTTTGCATAGAATGAGATGAGTGAGTGTGTCTAATGGAGGATGAGTTCCTCTCTATATATAGGCTCCTTTCAAGGGTAGACGTGGCTCTTCATGTAGGTCGACTTGACAGCTTCTAGGCTGACTTGATCTTGGAGGTATTTCGACACTTTAAAGACAATAATTTTTTATTTACAAGATACAATGTGCCCATAGGGTCTTCAATATATGACAATGACTCTTAAACCTAGGGAAAACCCTAGAAGCACTCAATGGGTGCTTGACCTATAAAATAAATGAACTTGAGCATGAAACCCATGCTCCAATAATAATAATTTCTTTTCATTTTATTATTTAAAAGAGTACATTTCATACTTATGAAGACCAAACCAAGTTACACATTTTTCAACACCAAATTGGCAAGGAGCGTGCCCAAAAGGTCTCCAACATGCTCCTGGGTTTTGGTAGCATGCTCCCAAGGGCGTTCCTTGAGTGCACATGCTTGAGGCATGATTCCATGGCTGGAGTGGGAGGTGATTCTTTTGGCAATGTTGTACCTTCTACTTTTATGTCTTCTTAGGCATGTGAATAAGACAAAGATGAACAATTCATCAAACAAATCCAACAAATTTATAAACAAGTTAAGATATTCTTGCTGAATACAAAAGCAAAGGTACAAACAATGACATGATGCATCTCCTATTCCTAATCAATTTAATGTTGGAGATTGAGGCTGGCTCCATTTGTAAAATGAATATTTTAAAGACCCTTATTGAAAGCCTAAGCCTCTATGATATGGTTTGACCACCAGTATTAAAGAAACGAGAATAATGCCTTTGTGCTGGGCAATCCACCTTAGCTTGGTGTCATGTGCCAATTTTTATTCTTCTTCATAGTACAGCTGGGGTGGATTTCTAGGGCAAGGGATGTCCAGGACAGTGGAGCAGGTTTATGTCATCAGGGGTCCCAATGGAGTTTTGAGGAGTCTTTATGGGATTTGATGGCATTCGCTTGGCATTTTCCATCATCCGCACAGTTTGCCTTTCATTCCGTTGAATTCCGACAACTTTCAAAAATTAGCATTATTATGGAGCTCGACTTAATTAATTATGCTCAAGGTGGCGTTCCGGGGAGATTTATTGATGGAACACCTCAGCGTAATAGCTTGTTGGAACCATAACAAGAATATCTACAGGATGGGATGCTGAGAAGTGACTTCTAGTGGCCAAAGAGAGTATGGTGGGTGATTTTCCGTTTTCCTTAATTAAAAATGACTTTAATTAGTCATTTAATTAAGGAAAAACAATTAAATGGGGAAAAGGGGCCAAAAGTGACTTAAGTAAAATAAGATATAGTTAAAGAGTCACTTGATAAAGTCAATGGAGGAGCTTCTAGAGTAATAATAAAATAATAAAATAAGATGCTTCTAGAGGCTTGGAGATCTATCCATCAGATCTATGAAAAGAGAAGGAGGATATTTGGAGACATCTTGGAGTTGAGTTTTCTTTCTTGTAGAGAGGTTTGAGAACGTGGTTCTCTACTTCGGCAGTAGCCCCAGGACGGAAACCCTCGGGTGATTCAGTGAGAGTGGGTGAGCACCCGTCTCTTCCCTTGGTGGATCTATTTAGGGTTCACAGGTTGCGGTGATTTGTTTTTCAGTTGTTTTTGGAGGCCTATTGTGGCATTATTGTATATTTGTTGAGGCCAACTATCTCAGCTTTTTTTGTTATTCCAACATGTAAAACCCCCGTTTATATATTATAATAAAGCCGAGATTGTTACTGCTTATTGTGTTATGGAGTTGCATGCATTTTATCTGTTATATTTTACATGGCAATCTTCTGTTTATCAGTAGAAATTTTATATGAAGGGTTTGTTCCAGATTTTCTCCCTTTGGGACATTACAGTGGTATCAGAGCCTTGGTCTTGGCTCAACCTGAGGGTTTTGTTGCAGATCAACGATTGAGGGTTTCAGGGTCATTTATAGTGACTCCGCAAAGTGTTGAATTTTAACTTGCTTGCTTATTTCGACAAATCTGGGAAAAATTTGTTTTGGCCATCCTACTTCATGAGTGTGCGACATATTGGCTATTGCAAGCGGCCCACATTTATCTACATTTGTTTTTGCATAGCGCCAAAGTTGTAAAGAGCCATTGGCATATTTTTTTGGCAGCCAAGTATTATTGATTTGGGAAATTTACTAATATCCAAGGCCGAAACTATGAAACAAAATATTCAGAGCTATGAATCCGTCATCCCACTTAGCATAGTGGTGAAAGGAGTGTTGTGCGAGTACGCATATCTGTGCATAAAACGAGGGGACAAATGCTGCGTCGTGATGGGGGCGAATTTCTCACGTCGGAGGATGAATAAAATTCTTGTAGCCTACGATCCATTTGTATGCGACTTGGTGAAATTATAAATGCCACGACGATCCTGTTGGTCTGATCCTTGCTCAAGTTCATCCAAGAAGAGTGCATTGACTCTGCATGCTATTCCGCGGTGGTGTTGATCAAGTGTAGAACGACTGATCGTTGACAAATGAAAGAGTTGCCAAGATTAAAAAGCAAGCTGCGAGCAATCAAAAGAGTCGCGAGCGTAAAAGTAATTTTTGAAGAAGTGGGAAGCTGAGCGGTTTGGTGGGTCTGTGAAGTTGTTAATTAAACTTTTTGATTTTTTTTTTATGGGTGGCCGGGTCTAAAGTGACGAGGGTCATTTCTTCTCAAAATCCACATCTCATAAAATTAATTGTCATCAAACATTCTCAAGAGGCCGAGCAATGCTTTATCTATGTATTGTGGTTCCAATGCTGGAGTAAGGGGGCAAAATTCTGAGTAAAGGAGCCATCTGTGCATTTCTTCCAAGGGCATAAGTGCATTTCCCTTCCAAGAGGTCGAATGCCAAGGATTGAGAACTTTATGATTCAGATTGAGTAACGTTGGCGCTGAAAACGCAAGGCAAAAAAAATTCCTGTTCATTGACTGTGGCCGTATTCCAACATTCTTCAAGGATTGTTAATTATGTTTGGAAGATTCAGCCTCCAAGGCCGGGTTCCGAAATTCTTTTCTGAGGGCAGAAATTCTTGTGCTAATTCCACAGGAAATTGTTGGTGTTACATTAATCTCAAAGGAGTAGAGTGCAAAAATCAGAGGCCAAGAGTCTTCTTTTCTGAGTACGCTCACGCCTGGCAGAGCCCCATAAACCCCCTTGAGATCGACCATCTCCTCAGAATTTGAATATCCTCCAGACCAGGTCGGATTTCTACTAGGAGGGTGCGAGCAGTTGATTTGGAGTGGGCAGCAGCTCCTGAGGTCGAGTTTGGTAGTTGTCGATTCCCTCGCTTTCAGAACAGAACCAGCTGTGCGTAGATATGTATCTGAGGTCAAATGGAGGCTGAAGAAGGTCGTGTTCAAATATTGTTTGAGGACAGTGTACGCTGAAGCAGAGGTAAAAGCACAAATCTCTAGCAACTGTAGTGACTATCTTCAAGGCTGTTCGTGGGTACAATTTCTGGTTATCTGCAAAAGTCTACCTGGTCACTGTACAGTGGGAAATCTTCATCTTAAACAACTGAAACTTCTACCCAGATTCTATTTTTCAATTACATTACCTTTTTCTCTTGTTATGTGAGTTTTTTTTTTTCACTCTGTGAAAACAAATAAGGGTGTGCTGATATCTGAAGGAGCATTTTCTATGTTGAATTATATCATGCTACAGATAGGAGGCTAATATTAGCATAAAATCTCTCTACTATAATACCATTGTTTGGGAATTAAATATTACACAATCACCTACAACAGTATGTGTGTTTGACAAATTGTCTCATTAAAACTTCGCTGAGAACTCAGAAAATTGTGACCCTCCAAGAGATTTCCAATTTTGTAGTTATCTATAGTTGTAGCTTTGTCCTCAACTTGTTGAAGAAAATTGTCATTTGTAAGGGTTGCTTGTATTCACCTTCAGAACTGAAGGCTTCCACAGGTGTTCTTTCCCAGATTGTATCCTCAGAAAATTGCTCAACAAAGAAGTTGGCCTGGAGACTGATACAACAAGTGGGCCATTATCATTATCCAACCACTATTCCATTTCAGCAACCTATTGAAGAGGCCAAATTTATAATCTGACTGTAACAGCCTGTCATAAAGAGTTCAGGGTCGTCTTTTCCTTACCTGTAGTAGCTTATCTCACTGTGCTTCTTCAGATCAAAATTTCTTGTTCCTGTAGCAGACAATTCCTAGATCAGGACAGAGGAGAGGATGGAATAATTGCTGAGAGTATTAGTACTAAGCGTCTCTGATCACAAAAAAGCTGAATGCTTGATTTCTGAGTTGTTAGAGATCAATGCATTGAGACAGCTATTGAGTTAAGTAATATCGTAGTACTTTCAGATTCATGCATAAGTCAACTTGATGTACTTACCATTCTTCATCTAAAACATGGATCAAAACTTCATGAACTCTCTTAATAAACTAGCGGCAAAAATCAACAGACCCCTTTCCAAGGGGATACTCACCTTGCCACAACAAGAAAAACCACAAAAAGAGCATGAGTTGGAACACAAGATCCTTAAACCTGGGTTAGATTTAAAACACGAGGGTCACCTGGAAGGTTCTTTTCAAACTTGATGAACTAGATGTACTCCTTTCCAAGTTAGAAGGGAAGAAACTAATTTGGGCTCTAAAACCAACTATGCTTGCTCTCATACAACCCAAGTTCTTGGAAGAACCTTGTGAAGGGGTTAGAATCCCAGTTGCATCTTGTCTCAGTCACATCATGAGACTAACCACCCCTAGAGTTCCTTACAGTGATGATGTTATGAGGAGAGTTTTCAAGCTGATAGTGGATACTTTTCAGGACTTAGACAATAGTGCGGGTCGTACATTTGGGAAGAAGCTTGAGATTTTAGAAGTTATGGCTGTGACTAGGACTTATGAAGTCATGTTTGATCTAGAGTGTGATGGTTTGATCTTGCAGATTTTCCAATGCTTCTTTAGCATTAGGAAACATCATCCTAACAAAGTCATAGCTCACATGCAGTCCATCTTGTCCTCATGTATGAGAGGTCGTGATGTCATCTATCAGGAGTTGCAGTCTCGATTGTTGTCTGTTTGGAGGAGAGAGCAGTTGGTCTCACTTGCTGCTTATGATCTAGCTGAGAGGTTGGTTGAGCAAAACATTGGGTTGTTCAGGAGACAGTTGACCAGGGAGGAGCAGCTCAGGTTTGGGGGCTCATCCAACAAGAATGAGATGAGGAGGAAGGGACTTTGCTTCATCTGCAAAGGACCTTGGGGACCTGACCACTCATGCTTGAGTGACATTGAGGAGATGATAGCGGTAGAGCAGGAAGATATTTTTTATTTAAGCCAGGATGAGGACTCTTTGTTGGACGAGTCCATGGGTTCATATGTTGATACCTTAGAGGAGCACGAGCAGTCATGTGGGGTTGAAGGCAGTAGCCCAGATATGCATCCATATGTGGTAGAGGAGTATGAGGAGCAGTCGATTGTTCCCATGAGGGAAAGAGATCAGGGAGCAGATGAGGGACTGGTGATTCAACATAGAGAGCACATAGAGGAGCATGAGTCATGTAGTGTCATTGACACTAGGCCAGATTCATATGATGAGTAGTCTGTGGGTCCTAGGAGAGACATTCAGGATAGTGTGTCACCAGTGATGAGTCCGCATGAGCAGCATATGACAGGGCATGAGTCAGCCGAGGAGGATGAGGCGCACAGTATGCATGATGAGCCTTTTTGGCAGTGCTGGTTGGAGGTTCATATGGAACCCATGATGGTGGAGGATGAGCAGACACCCTTGGGGTCAGCCGTTGATGAGGAGAAGACAGATGTACAGACACCCTTGGGGTCAGCCGTTGATGAGGAGAAGACAGATGTACAGACAACTGGCAAGGTGACAGTGTTTGCAGACATTTGTCCTCAGGAGATGTTGGAGTTTGACAGGGTAGTCTTGCAGGAGGCTAGTTGACGACAAGAGTTGTTGGAGATGGTGGTGCATCCATCTTTGGGCCGACCCACTGATGAGGTGTGGGTAGATGCACAGGCAGTTGGTGTTGGAATTTCTAAGTTTAACTCGTTAGAAATTCTCCCTGTACTATCTGGTTTATTTCTTCCTGCTTGTTTAATTACATAACTAGTTATTTACCATGTAAATACTGAAAATAAACACAAGTATAGTATCAACATCTACAGATCATCAACTGAAAGAAAACAAGCACACAAGTGACACCATTATTTTTGGACCAATGTCCCTGGAAAAACCCAATGCGGGAAAACCGGTGCAACTATTCAGAGGGTTTTATTATTATGCAGTTTTCAGAATACAACTAGGGTGCCAGAAATGGCTCACCCAACAGAGAATGCCCTCAACAATAGTACCTCTCCTCGGAGACAGATATTCTGGCTGAATAATCACCGGATGAACGATCCCACAACAACAATTGCAGCTCCCACTACTCTGAATCACTCTGATAGGGATTGCGTCACCCTACCCGGCTCACCAGCGCCCAGTCTGTCCTACGAAATCCTTCTAGCGTTGCCTCTTGGCCCTGCGTCAGCTCTGCTAGTCTCTGTGTCAGCTTCTGGAGCTTCTGCATCAACCCCTAGACCCTCTGTGTCTCACATGCTGGCCTCTCCTGGCTCTGCGCAGCTCCTGGTTGCCTCTGCGTAGCACCTAGCTGCCTTTGCGTCAACCTCTCCCGGCTTTGCGCTATCTCTCTAGTACCAACTCTGCCTCTCTGCTATGTATTCACTGCCCCTCGTTGCTGATCACAGATTCTATCTCTCTTAGCAAACCTCACTCTAGAGAATAGAATGCTTGATTTCTGAGTTCTGGTCTGGAACGAGTTTACCTTGTTGAAAACGAGAAAATGCCAAAGGCACCTTGTCGCTGATCAACATAGATCAGCACGCTTTTCCTTTCCACTGTCCAATCTGAACCTTGCAGGTCGATCATGTGCTGCACTTTCCGAGGCTAAGGTAGCCAACTTCAGATAACGCAAATGCCAACAAAAAAAATGTAATGACAGTCAAGACATTTGCCACTAGGAATACGTGCATCAAAACCCACCACTAAAAACCTCCGCCTCGAGCTTAAAACATTTATGAGAAAACCCATAATGGTGTGTCATCCCTCCGCAAGTTCACAACTGAAATACATTTTTCCACCCCGAGAAAGTGGCCAGGCATCCCATTGCATGGCGTACCCCTCGTTCAGTTATCAAGAATTAGTTTGTAACTAATTCATAACTTATTTACATTGAGTTACGTGAGGGATTGTAACTAATTCATAACTTATTTACGTTGAGTTACGTGAGGGATATGACATACTCCCCCCCTTAACAAGAACACCGTCCTCGGTGTTCATCTTTCATTGGAAACTTGAGATTTTACTCATTGTATAATCATCTAAACCACACAAAATGTGATCCTTCCTCTTTAAAATCAAAGACAACAAACAAAATAGTAATGATATAGTCATAAGAAATATCATTAGTTATAAGCATCAATAAACATAAGCATTCGTAATTGCAAAAATATGCAACTTCTAATCGCCACCACTTGGCCCTTATTCATTCATGATAACAATTCTCTGTGTCAACTTACCATTATTTACCATCTATTTTGAAAACCATGAATACTTTCATGTAAGCATTTTAATAGTGGTTGGACAACTCTTCAACCCTCCATGGTAAGTAACTCCTGTAATATATGACTAACAAATTCAATTGCATTAGCCACTATATTTTGAGTCGAATGAAATACTTTTGACTATCCATCAATTGTGCAATGTCAGATGATTTTTAAATCGCAGTACTTTTATAAGTGCTTAAAGAGCATTAACACTAATCACCAAATGATGAATCACTGCTCACGTGCACACTGAAAGAATTCTTACTAAAGACATCAGCAAAGTACTTCTAAAAGTACCAAAAGAGCACCTAGCTCTCTAATCATCAAAACAGTCAATCACTGTATCAAGCAAAAACTGTCTTAGCTCCCACTAAGATGTTCACGACTTTAATAATACAATAAAGGAATTAAAATTTCCAATTACTCCTTCTTGAGCACTAAGCTCATTTCTTGTTAAATGTGCATAACATATTTTACACAACTATATGTAAAATTCATTTTAACATAACATATAGCTGATTAGTTAATTCCTTTAGCCATGAGACCACAATGGACTAAAGAATTCCCAACCCATGGGAACTGGTTTCCACAACCAAACCGAGTCATTTTCACATCCAGACAGTTTCTTTGATAGAGACCTTACCAGGTCTAACATGGAATTCCACTGGCCAACCAGCTCAAGAATTCCAATGACCACATAGGGTCCAATATAGGATTCCTCTTGGCAGCGTCCTGCCTATTCCTCTGACAGCGTCCCGTCTATGAGGAATTTTGGGCCTCCTCCAACAGGCTCCAAATCAACAGAGCTGCCTCAGGCTTTTTACCCCTCTTCACCGTCTTGGCAAACTCTTTTCCCTTACTGAGATCATTGATCTCTAGGGAGAGGAAATCCGGGCAGACAAGTACCATCAACCCCTCCGGGCAGGTAACTGCCATCAACCCAAGGCATATCCGAGCAGACAAGTACCATCAACCCCTCCGGGCAGGTAATTGCCATCAACCCAACTATCTGCAACTGTCTGGCATGTTAAATTTCTCTTTTATTACTCTTTCTCAAAGTAATTACACAATGAACCATATAATCATTATCATTACAAAATAAACATGCATGTACACCATGCATTTACACTTATCCCTCATCATGGGTCCATAACATCAAGATTGATGGGAAACATATCCATCATACACGTTGTATGCATGCAAATTCTCCAAATAACATAATTCATGCATATCATATAACATCATTCTTTCTCATTTATAATTGCATTTCACATTGCAGCAATTTATGTGATGAGTTTTCTTGTTGCCATTAAGCTACCACTACTTAATCCCATCAGCAACGTTGGTTATAAATATGCATCAGTTAACACGTATTCCATTTCCAAGAATGTTCATGCATACAATATTGTCATGTATAAAAGCATATGCAAATACTCATTAATGTATAAATGTCAACAACAGTTGAGTCAATAATCTAAACATTTCCAATTTTGCCATAGTCTGTTGTTCCAATTCAAATCATCATTAATGGAGTATTAGCTTACGTTTACTATGTCTAGCTTTAGTCATGCATTGTTAATGTAAATAAACATAATCTCTCTAATAAAGATCATAACTCTATATCATAATGACTAATCTTTGTGCATACCATTGCTTATCATATAAGCCTTTCTTTAATGTATGCAACCCATATTCCTTTCACTAGAATACTACCAGCATTTCATACAACAAACCACATACCTTTTTCTTAAAGGAAGTCATTTTAATCCTCATTCCTCTATCTTCCGATGTGAGGGTTTCTCAAGATTCCCTTTCAAGAAATTATTAAAGATATCTATCTTTAGGCATAAAAATCAAGATACAAAAACAAAGTTTACTTATCCTTTATGTATCAAAATCAAGCAATCGACACAGCTCATCCAACAAGACAATCTCTCCAAGAGATTATTATTTTCAAAGAAGCTAGCATGACCACTTTCTCTAAGTACACACTGACTTACAATTTCAAAGTCACAATAGCTACTCATATGCAACATGTGTTCTCCTAACACAGTTACCTTACTTCAATGCACATAGTTCTTTTCATGAAACAAGTAAGGATTTTATAGACAAGAGACAAGCATTTCACATACAAGACTCACGTGGAGTCTTCCCAATAAGAACTACTTATTTTCTTTATTAAGAAAGCATACAAAATAATCAATCTTTAATTGCATGCATTAACACATTTTCTTTACTAAGAAAATCTAGAAAAGAACCATTCTTTCATTGCATGCATTCAAATACTTTCTCTACTAAGAAATCATATAAACATTCATATGTATTCTTCAAGAAAGTGAGCAAGATACTTATCTTATCCTTGGATCAACATGCATAACTAACAAATTAAACCACCCTTACCGGAAGCAATTGCTCTACTTATGCAATTAGAAACATAATCTCCTAAGTGTCACACATGCACCAGAGTTACCACTTGATGCTAGATGCAACAAATATCATAACACTACTATGTATCCATTTCAAAATAATGACTTCAAGGAGACATTACGAAAATCATTAACAGCAACACACTATAGTTATCATTTTCCAATTCCTTAAGCATGGTCAAGGGAATACTCACATGCACATCAAGCGCTATCTAGTCATTCCCAAACTCTTTTTTCCCATCTCCGTCTGTCCCTACAGCACGGTCTTCTTCCTTCTCCTTGCTTCCATTTCCTTTGGAAGCATCTATAGTTGGGGAAGGTAATTAGAGTTTACTGACAACTGTATTAACACAGGTAGTCTATTTATGAATAATTATCGCATGTAATCAAACCACGAATGGGTCCTAGAAATGTTACCCACTGAACATGCCTTTACAATTAACCTCACACTGAATGCAACATGCATAAGAAATCCATCATTCCCATAGTAGAGATAAATTCAACCATCATTAAATCGAAGCTCGAATGATTTTTATCTCCCAACAAGTAATGATTAACATAAACACATATCATGCTAGTGAATTTCGATTAATTAAAGGGTAACATCATTAAATCTATGAAGACATAAGCATATACTATTCATCATGCATTCTCATGGTGAATAAAATCAAGAACTCTTCTCATGAACAACTGGACTATAGCACAAAGAGTGTAAAAATCTTCATACACACATTCTATGCATGTAACATCAATCAACCTTCACTTATTTTCGAATTTGTAATAATCTTAAGTCCAATTGAATTAATGCATATAAGTTCTATGGGTTAGTCATACAACACTAACCAATCTCAACCACCAATCGTCTTCATGCATCCATGACAAGACTGAATCAAAAGTTAGTTATGACAATCAAGTCTCGCTGCTTGACTCATTGCATGTTTTCAATATCTAGAGGGGTTCTTCTAATGTCCTTTTAAAAACAATTTTTCATCCTATTCAAGGATGTTCCCCTAATTTATATTCATGCATTGGCTCATTAAGTTTTGTTCATTGTAACTTCAATTTTGTTTAATGAATATACCATATTTGCAAATCAAAAGCTGGTAGTTCGTTGTCACTTTCCTCAATGACTGTTCAATATTGTTCTTACGTGTAATGAGTGTTTAATATTGTTCGTAGGTGCGACAAAAGTTTCATTGTCTTTTCCCCTTATTAGGAATCCAATGTTATGAATGTAGTTATGCAACAACTTTATTACTTACTACTCAAAGCAGTTATAAATATGAATCACACATATCATGCCAAAAGTAGTGTACGACATAAATGAATATGCGACTGATTAAACTCATACCTGAGTTAATGTCTACTGATGGCGTACCTCAATATCCTTTCCGCTTACCAATTCCCAAAGGCGCCAGTACTGCAACCTTTAGCTCTGATACCACTTGTCACGTACCCCGGTAACCTCGCATGTAAAAGTAGGGAGTTTAGAATTTTTTTTATACAATTACCACAAGTAATTAATCAATTCACAACTCCACAAATCATCACTAACCATTAGATATAATATTCATTAGTACATCAAGTAAATTGCCATTCTAATACAGTAAATTTCATAACCATCGCATAACCTTTAACCATCACTGTAATAACAAAAACTGTCTCATGAATCCATGCATCCATTTCTTGATATCCTTAACCATGTTAGATAATCATGTACTAAGACATTATGGTTGTCATATCAAATAAAGAACCATCATTATTAAGGACCCATCATTATCAACAGACACATAAGGCAATCACATCAATCACACCATAGAACACGGATGTACCCTGGAAACCCCGTAGGGTGAAAACCAGCAAACGTTTAATCTTCTTATTAAACGCTCGTGAGGGATTTCACCCCTCACTCAATGGCTTATAAGGGATTCCATCCCTTAACCATTGTTATAAAATCATTACAATAAGTTATCATTAAGTTATCACATAACTAGCTACAAGCTAATACAACTTCCGTAAATCTTTCACTTACATACCGCCACATACAATAATCCTTGTGGCATGATTGTTCTAACAATGTATGTTCCTGCAACTCGAACTTATCCGCATGGAGCAATAATCCTTTTCCTGCCATAATGTTAAACAACACTTTCCTTTGGCACCATCTGCCATCGTTTCCTGTCAATGCAGTCATCAACAATCTTGGCAACAAAATTAGTTACAATATTGCTCAAACAATAATCAACTTCTAAAAGAGATCTTTTAACATCTACTCATATGCATGAGCACGCATGACATACTAGTACATGCACCCAAGTAAATATTGCTTGACCTCCACAATGTTTATTTACACTAATGCATAATTCCCTTTAGGAGTTCTAACTCATTAGTTCTACTAACATGTATAACACATTCATTATATCTTCATACATGTAATCGACTATTGTTTCCATGCTTAAGCACACCACCCATGTTCTTGTCATGTTCTCGCATGAACACTATTCATGTGTGTCTTTTAAGGAAAGAATCTCTGTCTTTGTTTTTCAAAAGGTCTCTTATAAAGTTATTATTTCCGTGCATGAAGAATGCTCTCTCTTTTCCTAAAAAGACACTATGTTTGTGTATATAAAACATACATTTTTCTTTAAGAAGGTTAGAATGATTATCTATGTGCCAAGAAGCATATCATATCGCAATTTCTAACATGCATGCAATGCATAAATTTCTCACAAGAAACTTCTAAATTAACTAGTATCCCAATGCAATAAAGCATATATCCCTTTCCAACTTAACTTCTACTTCTTTTATATGCATTCTTTCTTTCCATAAATGCAATATTAACTTCTATTTCTTTAATATGCATTCTCTTTTCCAAAGATGCAATATTTACTTCTATTTCTTTAATATAGATTCTCTTCTCCAAGAATGCAATATTTACTTCTATTTCTTTAATATGCCAAGAATGTAATATTTATTTATATTTCTTTAATATGCATTCCCTTCTCCAAGAATGCAATTTCTATTTCTTTAATATGCCAAGAATGCAATATTTATTTACATTTCTTTAGTATGCATTCCCTTCTCCAAGAATGCAATTTCTATTTCTTAACAGTGCAGTAGCTATTGTTTGAATATGTATTCTCCTTACCCAAAATAACTATTTTTATGAGCAAAGTAACATATACTTATCTCTTTAGTTGACCACCAAGAAGCTATGCAAAAGGCGGAAAGATCTATATCCCCAAAAACCCACAATGTAGATCCGATGGAAAACATCACAGTCAAGACCGCATGATAAATGAGGTTCGACTTCGGCATTGTGAGAGCTTCTTGCATCCAACTGAGAAAACGTATCTGCACTCTGTAGTCCAAGTTCTCAACTTACATACAGTTGATACTCCTCTGGTTCCGAAGCAATTTCGGAAAGTAGACTCTCTCATTCATCCGCTGCAACTGATAATCACTCTTGACGGAAGTCCACCAGTTTCAGAACCCTATATCCAGTCCAGCTAGGGGAAGGCGAAGAAACATTCTGTGCAAAAGATTCAGACGTTCTGGTCTGGAACGAGTTTACCTTGTTGAAAACGAGAAAATGCCAAAGGCACCTTGTCGCTGATCAACATAGATCAGCACGCTTTTCCTTTCCACTGTCCAATCTGAACCTTGCAGGTCGATCATGTGCTGCACTTTCCGAGGCTAAGGTAGCCAACTTCAGATAACGCAAATGCCAACAAAAAAAATGTAATGACAGTCAAGACATTTGCCACCAGGAATACGTGCATCAAAACCCACCACTAAAAACCTCCGCCTCGAGCTTAAAACATTTATGAGAAAACCCATAATGGTGTGTCATCCCTCCGCAAGTTCACAACTGAAATACATTTTTCCACCCCGAGAAAGTGGCCAGGCATCTCGTTGCATGGCGTTCCCCTCGTTCAGTTATCAAGAATTAGTTTGTAACTAATTCATAACTTATTTACATTGAGTTACGTGAGGGATTGTAACTAATTCATAACTTATTTACGTTGAGTTACGTGAGGGATATGACACCCTCAAGCCTCCTCTTATACTTTTCTCGTTGGTCCATCAACGACCGAGATTAAATCTCTAATCAACAACTAAGATTAGATTTGGCTTGATCCATGACTTTTGGAACATTCTAATCCAGTTTTATATTAATACCCATTAATATTTTATTTTTCTTAAGTTTAGACTTAGGAACTCCATTAAAAATATTAATTATTTTAATATCTCCCAAACCGGTTAGAATCTGCCCAAACCATTTCTGGGTCTTGGAGATTTCATGTGCTTTAGCCTCTCCACCAATTTTCATGGCTAGAGCACATACGATGCTACCCCAAATCAACAGTTGGCAGAGCTGCAGGACTTTAAGGGAGCAACCCTCTCCAAGAGTATATAGATAGGGCTTGCAGCACAATGTGCCCACTCCTTTCCATTAGAGCTCCAGAGGGCAGAATTTCTCGGACATGTTTTGATTGACCGGGTAGAGCCTCAAGAGTTGATCATGTACCAGTTTCAGCATAACAGACGTATCCCTTGCACCGGTGTCCATACATTAGATTGGCAGGAGATCATGAGTAGGTATCCTTTTGATGGAGTATCAACCTTAGTTCAGGGCACAATATAGCAGGGGCACTTAGATGAGGAGTTTACTATATGTTTAAGTGAGCAGTGGGATGTGGACTGACAGTTCACCAGTGTTTCCATAGCATTAGCCCTGCATCAGCAGAGTGGGGATGACCTTAGTCTATGCCCGATGTTGGATTGGAGAGAGGTGATGAGTTGGTACGCAGTTGGTGGGGAAACATTCACAGTTAGAGCCATGGAGCATTGATGCTCCTTCTTGGTGGCATTGGGGTCTAGGTGGATCTACTAGTAGCAGATTGAGTCAGAGATGGACATGGGATCCAGGTATTGGAGGATCTGGTCATGTTTCGATAGCTTGGAGGTGTGATGTGGACCAGTGGTTCATATCGGATCCGGGCATTAGGTCTCAGTTGCGTTGGGCCACCAGACTGTGTTGATTTTGGGTAGCATCAGATGTGATCTAGCTCCGAAATTTTGTGGAGGGCTAGAATACATGAGATCTCCAAGACCTAGAAATCGTTTGGAGAAATTCCACCCGGATGATGAGTTATTAAAATAATTAATATTTTTAATGGGGTTCCTAAGTCTAAACTTAGGAAAATAAAAATATTAATGGATATTAATAAAGATATGGGTGAAAAGCTTCTAAGAGACAAGGATCAAGTCTGTTTTAATCTTAGCCGTTGATTAGGGACTTAATCTCGACTGTTGAGTCATCAATAGGAAAAGTATAAGAGAAGACTTGAGAGTCTTTTGGAGACACACCGGGCAAATACTTAGTAACCCGAGGGAAATCGATTCTCAAGGAGAAGAAGTTCGATTTCAGAGGAAGAGTTGCAGGGTGAAGGAAGATGAGGGCATCAACATCAGCCAGAGACTGAGGAGGAGGTAACGCAGAGCATTTTAGAGACAATGCAGAGGGAAGATCAGAGAGACAACGCAGCTAGAGATGCAGTCCTCACGCAGAAGTGACGCAGAGAAGGACAGAGGGTCTCTGGGGTGTTAGAACTTCTCCAGGTAGAGGAGGAAAATTGTCTCAAGGGTTTCTCTCAGAAGTCTCTCAATATTCTGTAGAATTGTTCCTTGTAAAGAGATTGCTGCTGAAGATTAATAAATAAACCCTCATCTACTGCACCGGTTTTCCCGCATTGGGGTTTTTTGGGGACAATTATCCAAAAATCACTGTGTTGATGTGATTGATTCTTGTGCTTGTATATCACTGTTATTTTCTCTATGCTATTATGTGATAACTGCAGTAGAATTTATTTTAATGTTTACTGAAGGGTTTTGTAAATAACTTATTGTGGAAGATAAGTAGGAGAAATAAATTAGTTATTGCAATGAATTTCATGTTAGAAATTTTCACAGACTAGTCCACAGATTTGGATTGCTTGAGGGAAAGCAATCTTGGGGTGGGAGGATTGTCATGTCCACATTTTTATTCTTCTTCATAGTACAACCAGGGTGGATATCCAGGGCAGGGGATGGCCAGGACAGTGGAGCAGGTTTCTGTCATCAGGGATCCCAATGGAGTTTCGAGGAGACTTTATGGGATTTGATGGCATTCGTTTGGCATTTTCCATCATCCACACAGTTTGCCTTTCGTTTCGTCGAATTCCAACAACTTTCAAAAATTAGCATTATTATGGAGCTCAACTTAATTAATTATGCTCGAGGTGGCATTCCGGGGAGATTAATTGATGGAACACCTCAGTGTAATAGCTCGTTAGAACTGGAACGAGAAGATCTACAGGATGGGATGTTGAGAAGTGACTTCCAGTTTCCGAAGAGAGTATGGTGGGCGATTTGCCATTTTCTTTAATTAAAAATGACTTTAATTAGTCATTTAATTAAGGAAAAATAATTAATTGGGGAAAAGGGGCCAAAAGTGACTTGAGTAAAATAAAATAAAATTAAAGGGTCACTTGATAAAGTCAATGGAGGAGCTTCTAGAATAATAATAAAATAATAAAATAAGATGCTTCTAGAGGCTTGGAGATCTATCCATCAGATCTATAAAAAGAGGAGGAGGAGGAGGACATTTGGAGACATCTTGTAGTTGAGTTTTCTTTCTTGTAGAGAGGTTTGAGAATGTGTTTCTCTACTTCGGTAGTAGCCCCAGGACTGAAACCCTCGAGTGATTCAGGGAGAGTGGGCGAGCACCCATCTCTTCCCTTGGGGGATCCATTCAGGGTTCATAGGTTGAGATGATTTGTTTTTCAGTTGATTTTGGAGACCTGTTGTGGCATTATTGTAGATCTGTTGAGGCCAACTATCTCAGCTATTTTTGTTATTCCAACATGTAAGACCCCAGTTTATATATTATAATAAAGCTTAGATTGTTTCTGCTTATCGTGTTATGGAATTGCATGTATTTTATCTGTTATATTTTTATATGGCAATCTTCTGTTTATGAATAGAAATTTTATATGAAGGGTTTGTTACAAATTTTCTCCATTTGGGACATTACACTTGGCATGTACCTAGATATCAATTACTAAAGTGTTCAGGCCTTACTGCCTCTACTTCAGCCCCCTTTGATCTCCACACCTATTGATTTAAATCAAGATCAAATAGCCCTTTGTTAGACAACTCTATCATCTGCAAACAGGTTAAAAGCAAACCTGACAATCAGATATTCATTTGTTCTAGATTGTCAAAGTTAGATACTACCCTTAGCAATCAAATAGCATCTTTTTTAGACAACTCTATCATCAGCAAACAGGTTAAAAGCAAACCCGATAATCTGACATTCATTTATTCTAGATGATCACAGTGAGATAATACCCTTGGCCATGTCTACTTCTACCTTGACAAGTCGCATCCACATAATTGTGTCCCATGGTGTTGTCTTTTGTTATGCATATGCAAACTGTTTTGAGAGACCTGCAACATTCCTTGCATAGTCAACGCTTGCGGACCGACATGTGTTCTGTACGGTGATGCAAAGAAACAAAAGAAATTCAAGACAAAGCCAAGAGTTTGAAGCAATGAATGGAAGTGTTGATAAGAAGTTTCCAATTGATGGAAGATCTTCAGAAGGGAAGTACAGGGTTAATGCTAGAAGTGGCACCTCAACAATGGAAATTGACCATGGAGATTTTCGATGAAATTTTGTTGATTATCTCTTAGTAACAAGTGCAACAACTTCTTTTGTCATAGTTAGTAATTGAAATGCCAACCAATGTGACTCTTTGTCAATCTTCCTTGTGTAAGATTGTACTTTTTATGCATTGTAAAACAATGCAAGGGGGATTTTTCACATCAGAGCACGTAGGTATTCAATGAAACCCAGCATGCCCATCGCTTCACAAGACTCAACTCATAGGGAAAAAATGATCTAGAGTCCTGCTAAATTTAGTCACTGTAACATGTATCTCTTGTAATGTATTCACTGCTGAGAATATAGCTAAGCTATTGGGTGAAGTTCTCTCCTGTTCTTCTAAAGCGTGTGTGAATATTTCTGCTTGCTGTGGATATCTTATTCTGCACACTTCCATAACCTCAACTTTTTTTAAAATCTGTTGTTGTCTCCTATTCCAGTCACTTGGGTGCGAAAATCACTGGGTGGTGATGCAGCCTAGCAAGTTTTGCTTAGATACAAGTTTATGATGATCAAGAAGAAGCATGTACTCCATTTATTTTGGCTGATGTAGCTTGTGATGCGTTTGATTTAAAAATCCAACTGTTGTTGGTCTTGATGCAAATCTAGAATCCTCGGCTATTTGTCTCTAAATTTCTCCCTTGGAAAATTTTTAGGGTCTACAAAGTTAGAGACTATGACATTTGATGCTTCCATACTTGAAATGGATCTGATTCATTGGAATAACATGTTGGATATAATTAATATGATTGGCATTTATGGAAGGATATCTCTAGGACATTTGTTCATGTAGAAAGCACAAAGCAACCTATCCCAGGTCAATATCATAGATCTAGGAGACAAATTTAAAGAAGACACTTGCAGATATCTACAAATCTAGAGGGATTTGTATGGCCTGGCTGTAAACCATTGTCGTTTAAGACACCCATGCTAGTACAAATTTTCCAGGCCAAAATTAGTGGGATTGATAAAAGACTTTTGATGCATAATGAAGATGGCTAATCAGGTCTCTTTGGATTATTCCTCGCTCCTCTTTATATCAAGGTTTGGGACGTAAGCATAAACTTGCTAGAACACATCTAATGGATGGTTTTTATGGTCAACATGGGAAAATGAAGGATATAAAGCACATTTTATGGAAACTTAAGTTTGCAAGGAATCTTTGAAATGAGATCTTTCAGAAGTTTAGGAGCAGTGCTCTCCAAAATATTCACTACTGTTCTACTATGTGGAAATGAAGTAGCTTCGTCATTTTGGTCTTTTCTTAGACTCATAGCTATCCATTTATCTGGTCGGTGAGAAGTAGAATAACCTTTGATTGTACTAAAATAATTTTTGTCAAATAGATTTTTTCATTGTTTCATGGATGACTTAACAATTCGAGTACAAGGTAAGCTCCTTGTGCTTTATATTAGATATTAGATTTGTTGTCCTTGTTTTGATAGGAAGGGAAGTAAAGCTACTAACTCCTAACTTTGCACTATGTTTTCTTGCATAAGATGTGACTTAGTCTTTTGTAAAGATTTGAAACTTGTTCCAAGAAAGAATATGAAGGGAGGGATTAAGAAGATGTTACACCTCTTATTGTATGAGTTTCCATGTGATTTTCATCACACTGATGGAGATTTGTAATACGTATCTTGGAGCATTGGACCTATTGCCTCAAAATCTAGTAGGCCTTGTGAGAGGCCTCACAAGGCAAAGCTAAACTAAGACACAACAATGAGGTGGATGCCACTATCACCTCAACACTTTACATCTTGCTCATTTGTGGAATTTCACCACATGGGAGGCTTCCTAGTATAGATCACGTAAGGATATTTTAGGTTAAGGAGGCTTAATCAAGGAACTCCAGACTAGGAACAAGGCTCAATTCTTTGTAATAAGGAGAAGTGTACGTATGAAGAGGCCTATGGGATAAAGCTTGTAGGCTAGGGTTTTCAAGATGTGGCTCAACAATGGCACATATAGGCATACAAGTGAAAGGTAAAAGGTTTGCTTGAAAGGTATGATTAACAAATAAAGTAAAAAAACTTCAAGTGGTCCTAAATTGGAGCTTTAATGCAGAATTAGGGCTTTACAAGTCCTAGAATTTCCTAGGGTTGATGACATCAGCTCTAGGGAAGCACTTTCAACAATGCAATTTGCTAGATTTTGATATTTTAAGGTCCAACAAGGCGAAAGGACGTCAAACTAGCTCAATGCTTAGGCCCTAGTTGAATTCTGCCTAAAACCCTAACCCTAACAACTTTCCTTGAAGGGCTGAAATTTAAGGAGGGAGGGAAAAAGATGAATTTTTAAATTTTTTGATCACCAAGATGGTTGTTAGTGCCTTCTATCTACTTGGCTGATGGAGTCTTAGTGATTTTGACCATGGAAATATCAAATCTTGAAGGGAGTAAGGGGAAAACCCTAGGTTCTCACTTGCTAACCCGAGCTATCACTTTATGAGGTGAGAAATTCACTAGAAAAATGCTCTCGAGGAGGTTTTCTAGAGAGTTCAAGGATACACGATTAAAGCGTAAAAATTTTACCAAGCATTTCATATAAATATAAGCATTTAGACAAGGAACATAGAAACCCTAGCAATATTCATTACAGTAGTGTACCAATTTGCACCCTGATGAGGTGTCTCTAATGCAATTTGTGCTAGGCCCTAGTTGACCTTCTAGGGTTAGGGTTGAAAATAGGAAAAGAGGAAGGAAAAGGTTTAAGGAAGGGTGAACATCAAGGAATTCGACTAGTGCCTGTACCATTGGGAGAATGGAGTCATGGGTGCTTATGGTAGGTTAAAATGACATTCAAGGATGCTAAAGGAGGAAGCCCTAACTACCCCTTTCAACAATTACCTTCATTACATTAATTAATGGAGTTTCTATGAAAAATTATAACAATTTTCCACTAGGAACATTCAGTTCATGTCATCAATGAGTAACACATGCAAAACTTTTCGGATCACAATTTCACACCATATCAAGTAAATTAGGGCATAAATTTTCACTATGAGAAAGAATTCCATGCATTAGAAATTTACATAAAGATATTCAACAAAAAAAGGGTACTTACTAGACAATATGAAGTATATCCATCCATCAATAACACATTTAGGACCTCCAAAAAGATAGCAATATATCCATACATCAGAATGCATCCCAAAAACATCCAAATTCTCTCCAAAAATTGCAGGCCGAAATCCTCTAGTGAGGCTAGCGAAAATCCCAAGTGTGATGAGGAACTACAAATTAGGTCTCATCAATATATATGAGCCTCTCACAAGTTCAAATGGTCTAATTTAGCCTAATTAGCCCCTAATTAATATTTTAATGTGCAAATAACAACTAAATTGGTGACAAGCCCACCGAATAGCTCCAAAACTAAATGACAAGACTCAAGAGGGCCGAAATGATAGAACAATAGCTAATAGGGTCGTTGGAAGGCCAAATCAAGTCCCTCATGTGCCATAGGAGGCGCCAAAGGATCCCATGGTGTGGCTATCTACTCTTTGCTAAGGTGGAGGTCCATGGCTCTCAACGCCCACCCTACAAGTACCATCATGATCCTCTGGAGGGCTTGGATCTTGTATTGAGAGACCAAACCCCATGATGAAGACCACTTGTAATCCCGGATAAGCTCCAATGAATCTCCTCACCTTCTAGTACAACAATTCATTAGTGCAATTGAGCAAATGAGTTTACAAATCATGGAACCAAGTGCGCACTTCATAGTGGGATGCCCTTCCATAATGGGCTTTAAAATGTACAAGTGTCTCCAGGCTCATGAAAGAGGTTAATCAAGGACTCTATTAGTTGGTTTCAACCTATAAGGGAGTGACAGGTCCATGGTACATCCATTAGATGGCAGGTGTCATATGAAATAATGATGTAATGGAGTGGGGCAACAGGGAAGGCTCCAAGCCACATGCCATGGTACAAGGGTAGCTATAATGAGGGAGGCCCACGCTTGGGTGTATAGATGTAGGAGGGAGAAATCGTGGTACATGAGTTACCCCAACCTTTGCTTTTCCACCCTTCTTCATATGCATTTTGTCTTGTATTGATTTCTTTTTCTTTAAAGTGTTTGGGGCTCCAAGGAATGAGAGCGTGATGTGAATGATATAGCAGTGGATACCCCCTTTGGGTAGGGAAGTTCATCGTCCACGAAGGGTTGGGGAAACCATGGGTTCCTTACTAATGCAAGGGGCTCACATAACGAACCAGGGTGATGGCCATAATGATAGGGGTAGAGCTCATGTTTGGTTTTTGCCCACATGTTAAATTTTCATGTCTCGACCATCGTTTGAATTTTATGGTACATTTCATGTTGTAAGTGGCCAATTTATGCTTTTAACTTTCTTTTTAGCTGCATCAATCTCCTGGGCATCGTTCCAGGTCCGACCCAAAGTGTGGACAAGGGGAGGGGGAGGCTAACTTCTTGTGACCATTTTCTGGTACATTTTCTACCTCTTGTACCTTTGGTTTCCCTTCTTATGCTGGGGCAACAACAACACTCCTTTGGGCTGTGTCTTTGTTTTCAAGACATTCATATGCCATATGTCCAATTTTACCACACCTGTAGCACCAAATCTCTCTTCCTTTGCCTCTTCCTCATCCTCTAGAAAAGGATCTTTGGCCTCTAGAGTCTCCTTTTGGTTGTCGTTGTGGGCTTGAGCGATTAGCTCCTTCCTTTTGTGTTGTAGATCTTCCTTTATTTGACTGTTGTCCTCTTCCTCTAGTAGAACATTTTCCCTCTACCAGACTATTTTCTTGCAAGCTTCTCCTCTACCTTCAAAGCTAGCTGATATGCTTCTTCTACAGTTCTAGGAGATAACATGTTGATCTCGTCCTGGATATCCAATCTAAGGCCATTTATATATTTGCTTGTCTTCTCTGTAGACTGTTCTACATATCTAGTCTTGATATTTACTTTGTAAAACTCCCTTGTATACTCCCTTACAGACATTAACCTTTGTCTAAGGTTTTGCATCTGTCTAAATAAAGTGAGCTGATAATCTTTAGGCAAGAACTTACCTCTGAGCTTTTCAATCATCCTGTCCTAACTCTTGATCTTTTGCTTGTTCTTACTTTTCCTCTTAGCCTACACACCATCCCACCATAGAGTTGCGCGTCCCTTCAACTTGGTGACAACAAATTTTACTTTCTTCTCCTTGTCCATCTCCTCATACTCAAAGAATTTTCCCATCTCTGTGATCCAATCCACAAGCTCCTCTGGATTCATACTGCCATTGTAGGTAGATACTTTAGGCTTAGGATTTTAAACAGATCCCAAAACTACCTTCAATACGTTTACTTATTCTTCTTCCTGAGATTCTTCTTCTTCTTCACTTACATCTCCAACTTCAGGATCTCTTTGTTTACTTGTTTCCATGGCCTCCATTCTTTCTTCCAATCATTGCATAACTCTCATCACCTTAGCATTTGCTACATGATTTTGTCTTCTCCGGCCTTCTCTTCCAACTCTATCAACTCTGGGAGCCATAATCAACTATTTGTTCTTGGAGAAGATGTAAAATTTGCTCTGATACCACAATGGCGCAGACCAAGGGCATTTATATAAAACCACCGGATCCAAAACTTTATTTATGTGCCTAAGAGGGGAGGAATCCTTTTCAAAACCACTGAGTTCAAGCTTTGTTACCATACATATATAGCCCTGATGGTTAGCTCAATTGGTCGAGTTCCCATTGCTAAAGCACCTCGCTAATGGGAGGTCACAGGGTCAATTCTCCTCGATGCTCTCGGGGTTAGGCTTTTCTAATAAGTCGACAGGATGTGATCCCTTTGGGTGGATTTTCCTGGATATTTTATCGGAAATATATATATATATATATATATATATATATATATATATATATATATATATCTGTGTGTGTGTGTGTGTGTGCATGGCCAATCGAATCTTAGCACTAGTGTTTACGATAAAAGTTACATGACCATGTCCGTGACCAAACTTTAACCCCTGGCATTTTAGGTTGACGCATAATCCTTAGCATCAACACTTGCAATTGAGTGCTTATATTACCACACCCCGTGACCATAAACTCAACCCCTGATGAGTTTGTACCAAGTAACCCCGACGAGAATGTACTGAGTCCCCTGCTTGTATTTCCAGGGAAATAAATCTCAAGGATGGGAATAATTCCCGTCAATGCCACTTCTCTGATTTTCGTCGAGTGTTGACCCGAGCGATAAAAGTTTGTCCTTGGCGTTTGACCAACCCCTGCTTGCAATGACATTTGGGATGGGAAATTCAACTAGAATTGCAATTTGCCTCTCCATCACTTGCTACCAAAGAGTTTGTCTCAGTAACTTCAAACCAAGTTACCTCGACGTTTTGAAACCCAGTCACTCGTAAGAACTTCCGGGAACTTCCGGGGCGATTTATTCCGGGGAAAGAATGTCTTTTGACGGGAATTGGTTCTGTCTTCTAGGAATCCAGACCCTATTAATTGAAAAACTCCTCTCGAACAAAACTAAGTCTCGACCCATTACACTCGTTTCTGAGAAAGGCTTCACACAAGCTTATTATAGGGATTTTAACAAAATTTAAACGAACACACAAAGTGTCCTTGTGTCACCACTTCGATCGCGTCCAATCATAGAGAAACCACACGATTTACAAAGAATTTGAAATACGCTCATATAGGAATCACAGAGGCAAAATAGAGACCATTCTGCACGTTTTTATGCTTAAATCCTTTCACCACACTCTCTGTCTTTTTTTAATTTCAAATAATGATAAATACATATGGAACATCATTCCAAATCAATGAGGAAAGGATCAGGCGATCCAAACTTGGCATAATTAAACAAATTCACAACAAATAACTACATTTAGTGGATTACATGGCAATAAAACAAACTCTATCTTAACAATCCCACACATTGAGGAACCAACTCCTTTGGTAAATGGTTTTGACCTTCTCGTTCAATCAAGTTTTTATGGATGCCCCTGCATTAGTAGGTCATGAAATCATCCATATATACATCTACAAGGTCTAGATTTGATTGGAAAGCCAAACACTGCTTGTTGGAAGTGGTCGGGGCTTTGAAAAGTCCAAATGGTAACACCTAATATGCAAATGTACCCCAATGGGTAGGTTAAAGTTTCCTTTTCTTAATCCCCATGAGCAAATTGGATATGATTGTAGCCACTAAACCCATCGAGGAAGGAGAAATATCACTTTTTCGCTTATGTATCTAGGACTTGGTCAAGAAATGATAGGGGAAAGTGTTCTTTATGAGTGTCTTTCTTTAACTCTCTATAGTCAACACAAATTCTCCATTTACAATTCTTCTTGGGGACGATAACGAGAGGGGATACCCATTGGCTATCAAAGATTGGATAGATAAAGTTTATGGAGAGCAACTTTTGAAACTCTTCTTTAACTATCTCCTTTAATGCCGAATTCATTCTTCATTGAGGTTGGCGAATGGGTTTGCAATCCTCCTTGATATATATATGGTGCATGCATAGGTCAGAGTGGATTCCCTTCATGTCAATACAATCCCAAGTGAAAGTGTTGCTATGGTTCTTTAGGACTTCAATCAATTGTTTCTTTTCTAGCTCAGGAAGCCTGCGATTGATGTTTATGAATTTTCTTCGAGCTGATTTCTATAGATTCAGTGAGTGAATTAAGATCATTATCAAGGGGTGTGCCACTCACTAACGGTAGTGTGTCTACCATAGAGAGGTTTTCCTGAGCATTAAGACTTAGGATTTTATTGAGGCTATGTTGGGCAAGTGGTGAGGTTAAGGCTATAAAGTCACTAATTTCATCATCTTTAGTCTTTTCTTTGATGGCAACGTATTGGTCCAGTGTAAGTACTTTCTAGGCAGTTTCCTCATCATCATTTTCTTCCTCATCCACACAAATTGGTATTTTTGGTTGAATAATAGGCTTTGTTGGGGGGATATAGGGTAAGTTTCTTGGTGGAGTTCTCATGGGAGATTTTCATAACTCTAGATTTGTAGCATGATTGCTAGCCATGGTTGTCCCAAAATCAAGTGATAGCCTCCTCAGGAGGACTTAGGTTGGAAGACCATAAAGTCAGCAAGATACTCCCATTAATCTAGGAATATTATGACATTCTCTAAGTTTCCCTCTAGTTTTTCTATGGATCCTACAAGTTGTAGCACTGTAGGAGTTTGTATTAGACCTCTTAATCCTAAGGTTTCCATGGTTTCACGGGTCATGCCATTAATGGAAGCTCCCAGGTCAGTCAATGTATTGGGAATAATAGTCTTATAAATTTGAACATCGACTACAGGGTTGCTAGGGTTTGAGTATCTAGCCATAACTCTGCCCCTTGCAACATTAAATTTACTAGTTTACCATTTACATGCACAGTTTGGGGATCTTTCATCTTTCTTCCTAGCCTCCATAGGTATAATTCTTTAATAGATCTTGAGTAGATCGAGACATCTTTGAGAGCTTCAAAAAGGGTATTCAAACACATGTTTTTAAGTTCCCCTAAAAATTTAAATTCTGGTTGGGTGGATGGCTTCTCTATGCTCGATCTTTCTAGACAAGGAGGATTTTACGACTCTTTTGTTTTGGTTTGGATTTATAGGAGAAATAGGGGTTTGTTCATCTGGTTGGTTTTCATTTGGAACTTATTCTTCATAATCCTGTATACTTATCGGTGAAGTTATCTTATTTAGGTTTTTCTCGGATCTTTGTTGTATGTTTTGACACTCGAGGGAAGAAATAATATAAGTGGGGTAAGTTGGAAATCCAATGACGTATGTTGGATCTGTTGGTTTATTATTGGGGTTAGGCACAGGTTATTTAGGTAGTTGAGTTCGAAGAAGTTGTTGTAGCTATCACTGAGGTAAGAACTGCATAGGTTGCTAAGGTAACTGCTATATAGGTTCACCAACAGGTGGGTTCCTCCATCCTTGTTTCCAAGGGTGGTTTTAGGGAGGTGGAGGCATCCACTGAAGATTAGGTGGGCCCCACGACTGAGGAGGATACCACATTGAAGAGTTAGTCCAATAAGAATTATATTATTGAGATTGTTGAGGAGTCATATTTTGTGGTCGAGGTTGCCATGTTTTCTTTTGTGTGATCAAACATAGTTGTTTGGTCTCTCCTCTTTCCTCCTGATAGACTGCTTTCAAACCAAGTAAGCAAGGACAACTACTGGTGGCATGCTCTTGTTCACAATTTTCACAATTCAATTTGGTTCAACAGGCACTTCTTCAATGGATGTTTTCTTTTGCATTTTGGGTAGGAGATAGCTAAGGCTGATTCTACCTTCTACTAATTCTTCTTCATTGGCATTGTATCTAATTGGGAGCTCAATGAGCTGAGTATATCTATTTTAAAATCCTCCAACAATTTATCAATCTTAACTCAGGTAATTCCTCTATCAGATGTCTTATTGATTCTTGCCAATGTATCCCTTGGCCCCTTTTCAGGTTATGAAGTTCCTCTAGAATATCTTTGACACAATTCACAAATGAATTTTTAGTGCTGCTAGGTACATCACCTCCTCCCATCAAATTAGGATGTCAATGCAGTCATCCCTAATTCCTGGTAGCAATAGGATCCGTAAGGTTTCTGCATCCAGCTGGCTCTACCTTGATTGCTACAGATTACACTTGAAGTGTTCTACATAGTCTTCTAGACTCGTCTTCTTTTTGTGTCATCTTGAACACTTCTTCCTTTCGATCTTTATCCTTGTTGGTGTCCTAGTATTTTTTATGGACTTCCCTTTTCACTTTTCCCATGTACTAATGTTGTCCCCATCAAGTCCCATGACCCATCAGAGTGACATTTTTCAAAGTGGCAGGAAAGAGTTTTAATTTTTGTTTTTTAGAGAGATAGTCATAGCTCCTACAGAGAACATCTAATTCAAATAGGAATGTATCTAGATCTTCACTAGCCAAGCCATTGAAGATTGGCAGGGTAGAATGTGGAATGTTCTTCATTTTGGTTACTCCTATATTTCTTATGGGGAAATCAAAAGTAGATGTCTCCACTTTCACATTGCGAGCATCTTCATCTGCCATTTCGTTTAAACACTACAGGGCATTAACTTCTTGGTGCTTTAGAAATACTGAGGCTGAAGTGAAACCAACTGGTTCCCTGTTGATAGATGCTTGAAAATTGGAATCCATTTGTCCTCTTGTTGCAATGCTTTCTTCACGGAACAATATTCTTGCTTGGACTAAAGATGCAGCCTTAGTGGGATTAGCTTGATGTATTGAATCTGTTGTGGTAGGTTCAGGTCTTTTCTTTGCTAGAGAACTGGCTATGGATGTTTGGTAATTAAGCTGGTTGGATCCCTCTCCTTCGATTAGTTTCCCTGCAATGTTAGTTTCTTGAGTTTCTTTGGCAGAACTGCTAAAGTGTCCCTTAGGATATTTATTTCTTCTCATGAGTTAAAGAAACATTATTATTCTATGCAAATCCTAATAACCCAAGCCTATGCGAGAATTAATGTTGTGCCTTTGACGATTCCCCAGCAATGGTGCCAAAATGATGGGTTTTTTCATTACCTTCCTAATTTCTTAGAAGGGTAATTAGAAAGGTTTCACATTTAATTATCAATCTGTAGCTCATAGGAGTCTTGCGAACTGCCATACATTATGTATGTAGGAACCACTGCTCAATTAGTGGTTTGGACAAAAGTTGTAATCTTAAAGATGCCAGTTATGGATGAAGTTGAACATGCTTAGTATTGTTAAGTCTTGTTTAAAAGTCTAAGGCTGATCTAATTTGCACTGAAGGCAGACCTCTACTCCTAATGGAAAACTTCTTGCTAGAATCAGAAACACATTGCATTTGCTGAAATTAAAATCACTCTTGCAGAAAATAACAACTACTCTCTTCAGGAATCGAAATCACACTGTAAAAAGTAAACTCTCACATGTTGGAAATGTAAATCACTCGTATAGGAAATAAAAACACACTTGCATAAAGAGAAATTCTATGGCCTTTCCAAATTGTAATTATACTTCAATTCATAACTGAGTTAAATTGATCCATGTTAACATCTAAAATTGTAGAGAAAAGGCAAGAAATGATAATGAGCTCTTTTAATCTATTATTGATACTATCTACAACTAGTGAGATGCTCTATGCACACAATGAATCACTATATCACAATATCTGGAAATAATTTGTATTGCAGATTACTTGAACGATTAACCAAACCAAAATTAGGATAAAATGTACAATCGTTGATACTAGTTCATGCAAAACTGTAAAACAAACTCAACAATCTACTAATCATACGAAATTGCAGCAGTTCCTGTCTGCTGAGGGGGGCTTGCCTCTTTGAATGCTATACTGGAGTAGAAATGCTGGGGCCTTGCCTCTTTGGATGCTATACTGGAGTATACATGCAATTATTGCTTAATAAATCATCGCACACTCAGATCCAACATAGAAAAAGAAACCACACAGTCTTTATTAATAGAGATCGAATTACAGACTACTCTTAATTGGATCTTCTCGGCCCTGGGTCGATTGATGTCCTTATGGGATTAGAATGACATTTTATCCAAATGCATGCTTGTAGTATCCTCAAATCAATCGCCAATGCTTAGATTAGTGAGATCTATGCAATCCCCTCTTCTCATGAGGTGACTTTTGGGAGAAATGGAGTCGTGTCATCATTGCTGCACAACTAGCGACAACTCCTCTGGAGTTGTCATCATTGGTTGTGGTCATGCTGATGTTGTCCTATAGCTAGTGGGTAGGCCAACTACAGATGTGCTACAAATCCTCTACAGCCAGCTACAGGATCTCTGTGACCTTCCTGCATCCCCAATTAAGGCTCAACTGCAAGGTCTTCTGTTGTGATAAAATTGTGCACACTCAGATCCAACATAGAAAAAGAAACCACAGAGTCTTTAATTAATAGAGATTGAATTACAGACTACTCTGATACATATCTTGTTTCATAATTTTCTTCAAGAACTTATCTCCTTTCTTTACAAAGGAAAACATGCTGTTTATATAGCAGCTCTTTGTCAACTATTTTAAGACATCTTAATTGTTACACAAGTGGCCCCAACTGGAACCATCTATTTATTTTCTTAATTGGATCTGCTCGGCCCTGGGTCGATTGATGTCCTTATTGGATTAGAATGCCATTTTATCCAAATGCATGCTTGTAGTATCCTCAAATCAATCGCCAATGCTTAGATTAGTGAGATCTATGCGATCCCCTCTTCTCATGAGGTGACTTTTGGGAGAGACGGAGTTGTGTCATCATTGCTGCACAACTAGCGACAACTCCTCTGGAGTTGTGTCATCATTGGTTGTGGTCATGCTGATGTTGTCCTATAGCTAGTGGGTAGGCCAACTACAGATGTGCTACAAATCCTCTACAGCCAGCTACAGGATCTCTGTGACCTTCCTGCATCCCCAATTAAGGCTCAACTGCAAGGTTTTCTGTTGTGATAAAATTGTGCACACTCAGATCCAACATAGAAAAAGAAACCAGAGTCTTTAATTAATAGAGATTGAATTACAGACTACTCTGATACATATCTTTTTTCATAATTTTCTTCAAGAACTTATCTCCTTTCTTTACAAAGGAAAACATGCTGTTTATATAGCAGCTCCTTGTCAACTATTTTAAGACATCTTAATTATTACACAAGTGGCCCCAACTGGAACCATCTATTGGTTTTCTTAATTGGATCTGCTCGGCCCTGGGTCGATTGATGTCCTTATGGGATTAGAATGCCATTTTATCCAAATGCATGCTTGTAGTATCCTCAAATCAATCGCCAATGCTTAGATTAGTGAGATCTATGCGATCCCCTCTTCTCATGAGGTGACTTTTGGGAGAGACGGAGTTGTGTCATCATTGCTGCACAACTAGCGGCAACTCCTCTGGAGTTGTGTCATCATTGGTTGTGGTCATGCTGATGTTGTCCTATAGCTAGTGGGTAGGACAACTACAGATGTGCTACAAATCCTCTACAGCCAGCTACAGGATCTCTGTGACCTTCCTGCATCCCCAATTAAGGCTCAACTGAAAGGTTTTCTGTTGTGATAAAATTGTACCTATGGTCAACCACATGGTAAGTTATAAAAAAAGCCTCTAATTACTATCTTCTAGCTAACAAAAATGATAAAACATGACATGACCAATTAATACCTCTTGACAAAAAGTGATCATGAATAGTATTATGGAGGATGTTGAATGGACTTAGAGAGTAAAGGTTCTGCCTAGTCTATGATGCCTAGACTAGCAGAGGGACCCACAGATTTCCACTATGCATATTTTATTTATTTCCTATGTATTGACTTAGGAAAAAATTATTTTTCCAAAGTCAATTTATAATTTGATCTAAGCCTTATATTATAAAGTATTCTCAGCCTTTGGGAGTGCTAGGTGGGGCCCAGGTTGACTTATAAAGGGGAGATAAGGCAGTGGGTGGAAAGATCGAACTGGGCATCAGAATTGTGTGTGTTCTTCTCAGCATTTGCAGCCAGGTGACTCAACTCTAGGGCATCATTTCTAGCGCTGAAGGGTAGAAGAAAAGAGGCTATGCGCCCCTTAGATTTTCCAGCCAACGTCACCTTTAGCTAGGCTGAGTTCATTTACACAGAGGGCCGTACGAATCCGTATGGATTTCGTACAGTGCGCAGGCAGAGAAGGCCGCATTTAAGTGAATAAGGCCGAGAGGGCAAGGCACAGTCCAGTTTGGGTGCAGAGGGTTTTTATAGGTCGCTGAGTGAAAGGGAAGTTTCTCCCTCATCATTTTAATTTTCTGAAAGAGCAATTGCTGAAGAAGAAATAAGAACACACATTGCAGGTTTTCCCCAGTTGGGGTTTCGTGGGTATTGCTGGTGTCATTGTGATTTTATGGTGTTATTTTCTTCAAATATTATTTTCTGCCATGCATGCGAGGTTAGAATACTCAGTACGTTTGGTGAATGTATTTGAAGGTTTCAGTTTCAGTTTCTTTCATCGCTGTAAGTTCACTGAATTAGTTGTTGGGTACTTAAAAACTAACATGGTATCAAAGATCAACTTTTGATTGAAGACCAAAACATAAGTGTTCGCTTCCTCAGGAGTAGGTTAAAGGCAGCAAAGGTGCAATTTACTAGTTAGATCAGCGCTAGTTTTCTTTTTTGAGCGATTCAAACAGGAGCATGGCGTATCTAGGTTTGAGGTTTGATGACCGCCTAGATGGGGCCTCAAATTTCTGTTCTTGGAGGGCAAGGATTGGTGTAGTGTTGGAGAAGCAAGGCATTTGGGAGTTTGCAAATAGTCCACCAGCCCAACCAGCTGAGCCTTAGTAGCTGGCTCAACACAACAAGAAAGATGCGAAAGCCAAAAGAATTATCCTAGAGAGAGTAAAGGACCACATCATACCTCACCCGTCCGGGAAGAAGACAACTCAGAGCATGTGGGAAACCATTATAGGGTTGTACCAAGGTTTGAGTGTGGCCAGGAAACTAGTACTCAAGGATAAACTCAGAAACATCAGGATGGCGAAGTTTGAGTATGTGGTATCATACCTTACTAAGTTCACTCAAGTGAGGGACGAACTAGCTGGAGTTGGGGAGACAGTCTCAGACGAAGACCTTGTCAGTTTTTCACTATTGGGTTTTTCAAGTCATGGGAAAAATTCACAGACATAGTGAGTGGCAGAGAAAAACTTCCCAGATTGGGAGCGGCTATGGGGTGATTGCATCCAAGAGGAGACTCAGCCAATGCTGGGTCTCACATAAAGAGAAAAGAAGAGGAGAACTTTTCCCTAGATGGAAAAGGGGGCAAGGCCAAGGGAAAGAAAGGCGCAGGAGGGGCTGAGTCCAACATTAGAGGTGAGAAAAAGAAAAAGGATCTCAATTGGATAAAGTGCTCTTCATGCTATCAATTTGGGCACTACTCCACCAAGTGCCCAATCAGGAAGAAGGGGTCCAAGAAGGACCATGTAGCAACCTCAACAGAGGTGGACTATTGCTCTTCTCACTTTGAGAGGGAGTTCTCGCTCATATCTTGCATGGCAAGTTCAGGGGCTAGCAACAAGTGGTATATTGACAGCGGAGCTTCTCGTCATATTACCAGGAACAAAGAGTATTTCAGCCAGTTGTTGGAGGTCATGTAGTTTCATATAGAGCTTGGAGATGATGGTAGGTATCTAGGCAAGGGTGTGGGTGCTGTCAAGTTTGAGAGGGAGTCTAGGAACCTTCTCTACTTTAGAGATGTCCTCTATGTCCTAGGGTTGAAGAAAAACCTTGTTTTAGTCTCAGCCCTAGAAGACAAGGGTTATGAGGTTATCTTTAGCAGAGGAAAGGCCTTCATCAATCCTTCCAACTCCAGAGTAGCCAAGCAGATTGGAGTTAGGGTGAAGAACCTCTACAGGCTTCAGTTTGAGATAGTCATGACCTTGAGCAACAGAGGAGGCAGTGAGCAGGGCCTGTGACCTTGGGGAGCTTTGGCATAGGCGTATGGGTCACTTACACCATGGAGTGTTGAAGATTCTTAGGGAGATTTTCATTGGGCTGCCACAGTGCAACATAGACCAACATGACATGTGCAAGGGTTGCACACTTGGAAAGTATGCCAAGACATCCTTCCCCAACAGAGACAACAGGACCAAGAGCATCTAGGAGTTGGTTCATTCAGATGTTTATGGTCTAATTTCCTCTCCATCCCTTATGGGATACATATATCATGTCACCTTCACTGATGACCACTCGAGAAAGACTTGATTTTCTTCCTAAAGAAGAAAGATGAAGTCTTCTTGAAGTTTGTGGAGTTCAAAGCCTTGGTGGAGAACCAGATAGGTAAAAAGATCAAGGCTTTGAGGTCAGAAAATGGTGGGGATTACATGCCCAAAGCCTTCATAGACTTATGTGCTAAGGAGGGCATCAGGAGGGAGCTCACCACACCCTATAACCCTCAACAAAATGGGGTGGCTGAGTGCAAGAACCGAAGCATTGTTGGAGCAGCTAAAACCATGTTACATGATTAGGGACAACCCATGTTCCTTTGGGAAGAATCATGCAACACTGCAGTCTTTTGGTAGAATAGGAGTCCACATAGGGTGTTAGTCAAAGTCACACTAGAGGAGGCTTTCACACGCAAGAAGCTTGATGTATCTCACTTACAGATTTTTGGCAGTCTTGTCTACTGCTACATGCCTTCTGAGAACTGGAAGAAGCTGGAGCCCACGATTGAGAAGGAATTTTTTTTAGGAAAGATGTCCAAGGTATATAGGGTGTATGTCCCAACATTCAGGAAGACCGTGACCAAACGTGACGTGAAGTTTGAGGAGGAAAGGGCTCTCAGGAAGTCCTTAGAGTGTGAGCAAGCTGCAACATAGGAGGAGGAGCAACAGGCTTAGGCAACTCTAGAGATTTAGTCACAACCAATTGTTGGGTAGGTTGAGTAGCATGCAGATGAGGAGAAAGCGTAGGTCCAAGAGGAGCGAGTGGAGTCGACTCAACCAATGACTCCCAACATAAGGAGAAGATGGGCCAAGTGGGTAGATCAGTTGATCAGGGAGGCTCAAGAGAGAGTTGGAGCCTCTAGCTCCACATTCAGACAGCGTAGACAATCATGGAGGTATATTGGGTACATGGCATCGATGATTGAGTTTCTAGACTTAGAGCCTTCTTGTTACAAGGAGGCAATCTCTTAGCAGGTGTGGCAAGATGCCATGGTGGAGTATTCCTCCATCATGAAGAATGACGTCTGGGAGGTAGTGCCAAGACCAGTTGGCAAATCAGTGGTTGGATCACATTGGATCTATAAGATCAAGCATGGAGTTGATGGGAGTGTGGAGAAGTACAAGGCTAGATTCGTGGCCAAAGGGTTCTCTTAGGTTGAGGGGATAGACTACAATGAGACGTTTGCACCCATGGCCTAATACTTTTCCATTAGGACCATATTGGATGTTACAACACATATGGGGTGAAAGGTCCACCAAATGGACGTAAAGTCTACCTTCCTTAACAAAGTTGTTGAGGAAGAGATATATGTTGAGCAACCTGAGGGGTTTGAGACTTTCAGCAGAGACACATGTATGTAGGCTAAAGAGAGACCTATATGGGCTCAAGCAGGCACTGAGGGCATGGTATGCCCGGATAGACAACTACCTTCTAGGATTGGGCTTCACTAAGAGTGAAGTAGACCCCAACCTGTACTATATTATGGTTGGAGGCCTTCCACTCATTCTAGTGTTGTATGTAGATGACCTGATATTGATAGGAGCAAACAACTTGATCTAGGAATGCAAGAGAGATCTTGCAAAGGAGTTTGAGATGAAGGATTTAGGGTTGATGCACTATTTCCTTAGGCTAGAGGTATGGCAGGGTGATGGGGAGATTTTCTTGGGACAAGGCAAGTACACGTTGGAGATTCTCAGGAGGTTCCACATGTAGGATTGTAGGCTCATGACCACGCCTCTAGTCACAAACTAGAGGAAGATGGAAACTACTAGAGCAGAGCGAGTTGATGCCACACTTTACAGGAAACTTACAGGGTTGTTGATGTATTTGGTGAACACATGACTCGACATTTTCTTTGCAGTTAACAAGTTGAGCCAGTTCATGATTGCACCTACCAGAGTGCATTAGGTTGCTACCAAGCACGTGTTGAGGTATCTCCAAGGCACAACAAATTATGGGTTGTTGTACATGCAGGTTGATGGATTGAAGCTGGAAGGCTTCACATATGCAAACTAGGTAGGGATCTCTATAGACAAGAAGAGCACTTCAGGTTACACCTTCAATGTTGGGTCAATAGTTGTTTCCTGGTTCAACAACAAGCAAAGATCAATGGCACCAAGATCAACTGAGGAAGAGTACATGGCTTCTAGCTTGGCAACCTATGAGGCTATCTAGTTTTAGGAAGCTACTTGTTGGGTTGTTCAGTCCAGGAGTTGGAGCCCATAGTCGCACTCAACGACAATCAAAGTTACATTGAGCTCTCTGAGAATCCAATGTTTCATGACCTCTCCAAGCACATGGAGATCCAACACAACCATAGAGATTGTATTCATATGGATATAGTCAGACTTCAATATGTGCCTACAACGGAGCAGACAAAAGATATTTTGACCAAGGCATTACCAAGGCGCAGATTTGTCTACTTCATAGATAAGTTGGGAATAGTACAAAACAAATTCCTCTCTAAGTGGGAGTGTTGAATGGAGTTAGAGAGCAAGGGTTTTGCCTAGTCTATGACGCCTAGACTAGCAGAGGGACCCTGTTAGGTCCCTATAATACTAGTGATTCCCCCATTACTATTGTCATTGTAGCCCTTATTGTTATTGTTGTGCCCCTATTGTCCCCATATTGTTATTATTGTGCCCCATGGAAGCCCACTATTGTTATTTTTATGTCGACTTTAATTATATTGTGACCCCTTAGACTCCTATATATAGAAAGGAGGTTTTGTCATTTGTATCATCCAAGAATTGTTTATTTGTGTAATGTAAATGAGGTTTCCCCCTCGAAGAGACTGATTTCTAAGGCGTTGATCTTTCTTTTATATCTTTTTTGTGAGCTGGTTTCATAACATTTGGTATCCGACCCTTGGATTCTAGGGTTTTGCTGCTCCAAACAGGTCATCGTGGCATTTTCGCTATAATTGTTTTTCTGCGACTTTTCAGAAGCTAAAAAAAACCATTTGAGTCGAAATCGTTTTGAACCTCGGGTCTGAATTTCAGATCTTGTCTCGCTATATTTTCGGAGATATGATCTAAGGAACTAGGGTTTTTGCAGACTCTCGAATTACATTCCAAACAGGTGACCTTGGGAAAATCGTCATAACTTTCTCTCTGAGCATTAGATTGAAATTTCGTAACAAGTTACAGAAAGAGGACAAACTTTAGTTTTCTATGTATCTTTTTCAGATCCGAAGGTCGAAACAGTGACACATGGCATGTCGTACAAGTTCGCTCTATTAAAAAATTATATAATCAGGTCATCTTGGGAGATTGGGCATAAATATTTCTTGGAGAATCCAATTTTGATGAGACTGGTGGCATTGGAAAGAGGAATTAGAGGGCTATCGCAGGAAGCAATTCCGGACCTTGGAGATCCACAATTATAGAGATACAACAAATTCCATATCGAGCTTCTACGAAGCGAAAAAAAGTGTGTAGTCTTTTTAAAATTTTGTATAAGTTTGGATTGAAAAATTAGTTTGAAGTTCAAAGGGAACAATGAAGCATAATTATTATTAATTGATGCCCTGAAGAAAAACAATGGAAACACCTAGTAAACAACCTGAAAGTTCTAGCATGACTCATGAAGAAAAGGAAAAAATGCAATATGATATATCAAAATTACGAGACCAAGTGCAACAAATTTCACTCTCACAAAAGGTAACAGAAGCTAAGATTGATGGTTTAAAGAAAGACTTGGAAGCTAAGATGAATGACGTGGAAGCTAATATGAATGGCGTGCAAGTTAAGATGGATGGCGTGGAAGATAAGATGGATGGAATGGAAGCTAAGATGAATGGCATGGATGCTAAGATGGATGGTATAGAAGAAACACTGAAAGGCGACATGGAAGATTTGAAGATAGATTTGACTAAGTTGCTACAAGAAATGCTTACTAATGATAAAAGGGTAGTAAAGAAAACTCATGATGAGAACAAAAGAAATGTTAATCATGATTTCATAGACTATTGAAGACCCACCATGTTCCAAAGATCGATATGAGGAAGTTCGATGGCAAGGACCCCGTAACATGGATACTATAGATGTAGCAATATTTCGATCTCCATAATGTGAAAAACACACAAAAGGTAAGCATTGCAACTTTATATTTGGAACCCAAATCAGTTTGTATGGTATTGATGGCTTTTATCTCGTAAACAAATTGTCACTTAGGTAATTTTTACGAAAGAAATGATAGCTCATTATGAGGATACAAAAAGAAACACTTTTTTTAGCCAATTGATAAACCTCAAACAAAAGGGTTCAATGATGGAGCACATTGAGGACTTCCAAAAATTGAATATAAGGGTAAAAGATATTCCAGAGGAGCATAGGATTGATGTGTTCATAGGGACTTTAAAGGATAACATCCAACATGAGGTTCACCTTTGGGAACCTGACTCATTGGAGAAGGCATTCAGGTTGGCAAGAAAAATGGAAAGCAAAATTATGGCAACAAGGAAGCCTACCACTCACAACTATAAGGATGGAAGTGTTGTTTCCCCTAGCCTTCCACAACCTAAAAGGTTAACACCCCAACAATTGGAAGAAAAAAGAGCAAAAGGGCTTTGTTGCAGTTGTGATAGCAAATACACTAAAGGTCATAAGTGCGCTGAGAAGAAATTATTTTACATAGATTGTGAAGAGGAGGAATAAAAGGAACAAGAAACGTAAAAAAAGAGGATATACACCAAGAACAAACCCTAGAGAAAGAAGAAATGAATCCGACCATATCTTGTAATGCATTGGTCAGAATTACCTTACCTCAAACTATCAAGATAAAAGGACATATCAAGAAGAAAAAGGTAATAGTGTTGATTGATTCGGGCAGTACCCATAATTTTATTCATTGTAAGATACCAAAGGAATTGAATTTATTCCTATATCCAGCACTAGAGTGTCAAGTGATGGTTGCAAGTGGAGGAACCATAAATTGTTCTGGAAAGTGCCATAATATCAAGCTATCCATGGGAGAATATGTATTGAATAGTCCAATGCTTTCCATTCCAATGGGTGGTGCTGATGTTGTCCTAGAAGTCCAATGGTTACAATCCTTGGGTACAATAGCTTTTAATTTTCAATAAATTTTCAAGAAATTTTCTTTGGAAGGAAAGGAAGTTGAATGTAGAGGTATTGCAGGGAAACCGGGAAAGATAATCAGTTCTAATGGAATGACAAAGCTTCTAAAGAAAGAACAACGAAGCATAATTGCACAATTATGTTCGCTAGAGGTTCCCACATTGAAATCGTCTATTTCTCTAGATCTCCAAAAAGTCTTGGACAATCATTCCAAGGTATTTGAGACTCCCAAAGGTCTCCCACCTATTCATGATCATGATCATGCTATTCATTTGATTCCAGGAAGTGTTCCTCCAAACATCAGGCCTTACAAATATCCCTGTGCCCAAACGAGTGAAATTGAACATATGGTTGCAGAAATGCTAGAGGCTGGTATAATTCAACCTAGCCAAAGTTCTTTCTCTGCTCCAGTAGTATTGGTGCACAAGAAGGATGGATCATGGCGCATGTGTCAGGATTATAGGGAGCTCAACAAGCTCACTATTAAAGATAAATTTCCCATTCTTGTCGTTGATGAACAATTGGATGAATGCATGGATCAATTTACTTCATCAAGTTGGATCTTCGTTCAGGATATCATCAAATCAGAATGAAGACTGAAGACATTCCGAAAACAACATTCAGAACTCATGAGGGTCATTATGAATTTTTGGTCATGCCTTTTGGCCTTACCAATGCACCTTCTACATTTCAAGGTTTGATGAATTCCATTTTCAAACCCTTCCTTAGAAAATTTGTGTTAGTATTTTTTGATGATATATTTATCTATAACAAGTCTTGGAAGGATCATGTTCAACATGTTGACAGGGTGCTCAAACTATTGGAGGAGAAACAATTATATGCAAAAATCTCCAAATGTTTCTTTGGAGTACAAGAGGTGGAATATTTGGGTTATATTGTATCTCATGAAGGTGTTAAGGTAGACCCTAGAAAAATAAAGCCATTAAGGAATGGAAAATCCCCACATCCATAAAGCATTTGCGAGGATTTCTCGGGTTGACAGGGTATTATCACAAGTTTGTTAAGAATTATGGGAGAATAGCAACACCTCTAACAACATTATTGAAGAAAGATGCATTTTTATGGACTCCAGAACAAACGAAGGCCTTTGAACATCTTAAAGAGGCAATGTGCCAAACACCGGTCTTAGCTACACTGGACTTCACAAAAACCTTTATTGTGGAATCTGATGCCTCGGGAAATGGAATTGGTGTGGTTTTAATGCAAGAAGAAAGACCCATTGCTTTCGAAAGTCATCCAATCAAAGGAGAGTATTTACACAAAGCTATTTATGAG
This sequence comes from Pinus tabuliformis, assembly GCA_031772625.1. Lineage (NCBI taxonomy): Eukaryota > Viridiplantae > Streptophyta > Pinopsida > Pinales > Pinaceae > Pinus > Pinus tabuliformis. Next base: position 720,095,743 of record CM062817.1, on the reverse strand, counting down.
AAGGAAATGTTGGCAATACTACATGCACTTAAGAAATGGCGACCCTACCTAATGGGAAGACACTTCAAGGTAAAAATGGATCATGATAGTCTTAAATACTTTTTAGAACAAAGATTATCTTCAGAAGAACAGCAAAAATGGCTCACAAAGATGTTGGGTTATGACTTTGAAATCATATACAAAAAAGGGAAGCAAAATGTTGTGGCAGATGTACTCTCAAGAAAGAATGAGGATGTGGAAGCATTGCTTTGTGCCATTTCTAATATCCAACCAGATTGGATAAACGAAGCAAGGGATGAATGGAAGAATGACGAAAAAGTGTGGGCACTCATTCAAAAGATACAACAAGATCCCAGTACATATGATACATTTAGCTGGAAAATTGATTCGTTATGGTACAAAGATCACTTATACCTATGTCAGAATTCCCAACTCAAACAAAAGATTCTTATGGAATTTCACGCCTCTCCCTTAGGAGGGCACTCGGGATTTTTAAAAACTTACCACAAGGTTAAGAAGGATTTTTTTGGGATGGCCTTAAATCTGATATTCAAAGGTTTGTGGCGGAATGTTTGGTTTGCCAATAAAATAAAGTTGAAACAATTAGGACCCCGGGTCTATTACAACCTTTATCCATTCCAAGTCAACGTTGGGAGGAGGTTTCAATGGTTTTTGTTAGCTTTGCTCTTAATTTCAATATTTAAAGGACAAATGCAGGCCTGATTGGGTTGTTGATGATCAAAAAGGGGGTCGCAGCAGTTGGTTTTCCTTCCCTCCTTCATTTTCTTTATAACTCTATAACTCTCGCTACCTCCGTGTCCTGCCCCTCCTTCATTTTTCTGCACTCTCATAACCTCTCCGCTAGCTCTGTTTTCCTTCAAAACCCTGTATAAACCCATGTTTCCCTCGGGGCCCAGGTGCAAAGTTTAAGTCCATATCACTGTAACCATGTGACCCTGTGCCTTCATTACCCTTTTGTCGCTTTTAATTCTGAGTCGTCGATCGCATCTGCCGCAATCCAATGGTCTCCGCTGACTTTCCCGCACGTTAAACTGATACCTCTTTCCACCGTTGATCACTTCCACCGTCGCGATCGAACGGCTATCGCGCACCCGCTAATGAAACTTTCCCGCGCGTTAACTCGCGATATCGGCAGTTTCACGCTCATCACATCCGCCACGCGTCACAATTGTGTTGGTTCGCTCCTTCGTGTACGTATACCGCCGCGGCTCCAAAGGCAGTGCGATAAATAATGCCCGCCCCGAAACCGCCTTCCCTCCCCGCTCGTTATCATCCGTGTGTCTTTCGCGCTCGATCGCCGTCGGATCTGTCCGACCACGATCCGACGGCCCACATTGGTTTGACCCTGTTCATTCCCACTTCTCTTCTGTCGATAGATCTCTGTTGTCCGTGCATTGGATCCGACGGCTCACAACTTTCTTCCGCCTCGCTTCCCGGTACTCCTCGCTGAGTGTTTTCCACCGTTGATCTGCGTGATCCTATGGCCTATTTTCTCCGCAGTTCGTCCACATGGTCTTCTCCCACAACCTTCCCAAACTCCTGAAGGACGAAGGTGGCCTGCAGTTATGTACCCAAGCAGTTACTCCTAAACAACTTTGATTAACCAGCAGCGTGGTTGAGAAGAAAAAGGACGACCTCGAGCAGTCAAAGGCATTTACCAGTTATGGAGATCCATCCATACATGAATTCACCTGACCGAGAAGGACTGCAGAACACTAGAGAAAGGTCGATTTGTTCATTAAGACAATCAGATTGTAGCAGAGGCCCATTCCAAAGAATTAATGTGTTGGTGGTCCATTATGACCCCTCCTCGTGTAACACAACAGCGTGTTTTTTGTAATCAACCTCTATATATATCCGGGAGACAGAATGTTGATGGTTGATGAATGTTATTTTTGATGTAAAGTTCAACTTCTGGAGACTGTAACTACTGTGATACCTGCAGCGTCTGGTCTTCATTTTCAGCTAATGCAAGCTTCTTTTGCTGTTAATTGCTCACTTTCCACTTCTTCTTCTTTGTTCCAGGCTGTGCCTGTTATGCATTTTTCATGTGCTCTTGATGTTTAGCATTAGAGGGGCTGTCATCCCACCTCTGTGTTAGAATCTAGTATGTATCATTGAATTTGTATGCAGGTTTCTGTTATTTTAATGCCAGAGAGCTGTCATCCTATCTGTGCATTAGGAAATAGATTTGCAGACCTCCTTACTGGTTGCAGCTGGCCATCACAGGGTCTTGTGCATCTGCTGGTGTGATCAGTATTCTCCATCTTCACCTGTTCCTCAAACTGTGAGTAATTGGTGGTCTAAAGCCTTGTAGTCTGGGGGTGTTCACCCATGTCTGGGGTTAAGCATAGTAGAAGTGGTTATCTGGCTTGAATATGCATCATTCCTTTCATTCATCCACCATTTTCCAACATTTTTGTTGAGTTTGTAATGTTCCTGAGCATCTCTGAGATACAACCTAGGAGAGTTTCTTGGGGTGATAACATAAATTGGCGTCGTTGCCAGGGAGAGGAGATTGAAGCTTAGCTTCCTTGGGAGAACGACATAGTTTCAAGCTTTGATGATAGACAGGGTTTGAACACAGTTTCTGGTTGTAATCATCTATCTGGCGACTCCATTGGAGGAAGACCAACCTTTGGCGACTCCACATTGAAGTTTTGGCTCAGTTTGTGAGACATACTCGAAGAAATCCTCAGAAATCACCAGCTGAACTAGTGCCTGACCCTGAGAGGACTGTCAAATCGAAGAAAGCATCACAGAAAGGGGCATCAGGATCAGGTAAGCCTAAGAAATCTCATTCATCTTTGAAAGATAAAGTTATAGCTGAAGATATACAGTTTGAAGATTTAGAGCCCAACACTGTTAATAAGGAAATTCCTTCAGAGATTAATACAACCCCTTGTGCAGTTAGTTCCCCTTTGAATCTCAGTCCAAAGAAAGTTTCCCATATAGTCCAAAACATCCCTTTGTCTCTGCCATCCATCACATTACTTCCTACCATTCAATCTGCCAGTATCCTTCCACATATCCCAATCATGGCAGGCCAGCAAGCACCCACGAGGATAGAAAGAATAGTTGCTGCTAGATATGGACCCTTGGTCTTGCTTGTCCCTTTGAATGCCATGCCTGCAGGAGATTATCAAGAATATATGCCTAAGTTTACTGGTGCAGAGGGAGTAACAGCTGAAGAGCATTTAGAGGCCTTTTATAGCTACGCTGATAACCTGGATATCAATGAAGAGGATGTCTGGATGAGGGTTTTTGTCCAAAGCCTAGATGGAGAAGCTAGAAAATGGTTTAAAGAATTACCCCCTAGGTCTATTGCAGACATTGAGGCCCTAGATGATGTGTTCCTAAAGCACTGGGGGGATAATAAAGATCTGCTCTATTATCATATTGAATTTGGGAACTTGTAGAGAGAAGATGGTGAGTTGCTGTCTGATTTCAACATCAGATTCAATCATATGTACAACAGAATGCCAGCTGAAGTAAGGCCCACCTCTGCTTCTGCCATGCTCACTTATGCTAATGCCTTTGATTTTCAATTCTGCCTGCTGTTAAGAGAAAGAAGATGTACTTCTTTCGCTGATATGCAAATTGCAGCCTTTGAAGTAGAAGCAAACATTATTGATGCAGAAAGACTCGAAGGTGATGATGAAAGGAGAAGATAGGGAGGTGAGTCCTCATCATCCTATGATCCTAGGATCGATATATTGGCTAGGATGATAGAGGCATTGACCTCTGAAGTTTCCAAACTAAAAGCTGAGCAGTATTCTGAGGAGGCAGGAGCTCCTTGTTCCTTTACTCTTCCAAAGCCAAATCCATATAGAGGAACACAAGAGCAGTTGCAGATTTTGCAAAGAAACAGAGACACAAACGAAGATCAAAGGGTGAAGACACTTTGTCAGTATTTAGTCATGGAATAAGAGCAGCCTGAAGAAAAGGAGGAAGTCCATGGTTTGGAAGATAAGGGCAGTGCCCCTTTCTTGACCAGAGCTGCATATGAAGAAGCATTATCCAGAGGCACTGTTCACCAGTTTGTTGTAGCTGCAGAACAACAAGCTGATTAGCAGAAGCAAGTAGCAGCAAATCCCTTTATCCTCGAAGAATCTGAGCTTGAAGCCAGCCCATCTTCCCATGATTATGCAGATCTACAAATTAGCCAGCCTGCCATCATCCCCAACCCAGTGATCAAAAAGGGAGAAGAAAGCTCCCCATCATTTTTTGCTTTTCTGTCTGCTCAAATGACAATCCCTCAAAGTTTCCCCCTGAACTCTGAGGCAGGCCATAATTCAAAGCCCAAGGCTGATTCTGATCATCTCAGTCTTGATATTCTAATACCTGCTCAGTTGGCCTCCACAAAATTTGAAAGGGCAGCTTGTCAGATGATAGAGGAAGATGATGCACAGTCTTGGAACTCCTACTTGGATGTGGACTGTTTTAAGAAAAATGAAGGAGCAGATAATGTCTTTGTGTCCCTTGCACAAGAATACAATGGTTCATCATTCATATTGGTTGTGCAGGCCACAGATGACGCAGACAAGTACACAATAGCCATGATTATTCAGCAGGTGTACAAAGGCTCCCATGAAGAACATCCAAGGAGGAGAGCACACAGAAAGGGGATGAAATTTGATCCATATCTACCCATCAAGGTCAAATGTCCTAAACTTTTTGAGGTAGAGGATCAAATAAATCCTGTTTTGCAGCTCTATGATGAAGGCGCTGAGAGCAGGAGAAACAATTTTGATGGTGCATCAATTCGCCAATTTTTGAATAATTATGTTGTTTAAGGTCCTCTAGCCTTAATGATTGTAAGTAGTTTCTTTTTCAGTTTTAGTGTAGACTTGGTTTAACTCCATGCCCAATGGATACTAGGTATAGTTTTTTAAAGCTGGTTTTGCATGAAGGCATTGGTCTGCAGGTTCTTGAGACCTCACAGGGAGGATCTCATCCCCAGAAGGAGCCAGTGTTAGCTATGCTCTTAATTTCAATATTTAAAGGACAAATGCAGGCTTGATTGGGTTGTTGATGATCAAAAAGGGGGTCGCAGCAGTTGGTTTTCCTTCCCTCCATTTTTTTTATAACTCTATAACTCCCGCTACCTCTGTGTCCTGCCTCTCCTTCATTTTTCTACACTCATAACCTCTTCGCTAGCTCTGTTTTCCTTCAAAACCCTGTATAAACCCATGTTTCCCTCGGGGCCCGGGTGCAAAGTTTAAGTCCATATCACCGTAACCATGTGACCCCGTGCCTTCATTACCCTTGTGTTGCTTTTAATTCCGAGTCGTCGATCGCATCTGCCGCAATCCAACGGTCTCCGCTGACTTTCCCGCACGTTAAACTGATACCTCTTTCCACCGTTGATCGCTTCCATCGTTGCGATCGAATGGCTATCGCGCATCCCGCTAATGAAACTTGCTCGCGCGTTAACTTGCAATATCGGCGGTTTCGCGCCCATCACATCCGCCACGCGTCACAATTGTGTTGAATCGCTCCTTCGTGTACGTATACCGCTGCGGCTCCAAAGGTGGTGCGATAAATACCGCCTGCCCCCCCCCTGCTCGTTATCATCCGTGTGTCTTTCGCGCCCGATCGCCGTCGGATCTGTCCGACCACGATCCGACGACCCACATTGGTTTGACCCTGTTCGTTCCCGCTTCTCTCCTGCTGATAGATCTCTGCCGTCCGTGCACTGGATCCGACGGCTCACAGCTTTCTTCCGCCTCGCCTCCCAGTACTCCTCGCCGAGTGTTTTCCGCCGTTGATCTGCGTGATCCTACGACCTATTTTCTCCCGCAGTTCGCCCACATGGTCTTCTCCCACAACCTTTCCAAACTCCTGAAGGACGAAGGTGGCCTGCAGTTATGTACCCAAGCAGTTACTCCTCAACAACTGCAATTAACCAGCAGCGTGGCCGAGAAGAAAAAGGACGGCCTCTAGCAGTCAAAGGCATTTTACCAGTTATGGAGATCCATCCATACATGAATCCACTTGACCGAGAAGGACTGCAGAACACCAGAGAAAGGTCGGTTTGTTCATTAAGACAATCAGATTGTAGCAGAGGCCCATTCCAAAGAATTAATGTGTTGGTGGTCCATTATGGCCCCTCCTCGTGTAACACAACAGAGTGTTTTTTGTAATCAACCTCTATATATATCTAGGAGACAAAATGTTGATGGTTGATGAATGTTATTTTTTATGTAAAGTTCAACTTCTGGAGACTGTAACCACTGTGATACCTGCAATGTCTGGTCTTCATTTTCAGCTAATGCAAGCTTCTTTTGCTGTTAATTGCTCACTTTCCACTTCTTCTTCTTTGTTCCAGGTTGTGCCTGTTATGTATTTTTCATGTGCTCTTGATGTTTAGCATTAGAGGGGCTGTCATCCCACCTCTGTGTTGGAATCTAGTATGTATCATTGAATTTGTATGCAGGTTTCTGTTATTTTAATGCCAGAGAGCTGTCATCCTGTATGTGCATTAGGAAATAGATTTGCAGACCTCCTTACTGGTTGCAGCTGGCCATCACAGGGTCCTATGCATCTGATGGTGTGATCAGTATTCTCCATTTTCACCTGTTCCTCAAACTGTGAGTAATTGGTGGTCTAAAGCCTTGTAGTCTGGGGGTGTTCACCCATGTCTGGGGTTAAGCATAGTAGAAGTGGTTATTTGGCTTGAATATGCATCATTCCTTTCATTCATCCACCATTTTCCAACATTTTTGTTGAGTTTGTAATGTTCCCGAGCATCTTTGAGATACAACCTAGGAGAGTTTCTTGGGGTGATAACAGTTTTTATCACAGGTTTACCCAAGTTTGAAGGAAAGAGTGTCATCATGGTGGTAGATGACAAACTTACCGTGTATGCACATTTTTGTGCATTATCTCATCCATTTAAAGCCAGTACAGTTTCTACTGCATTTATGGAAACAATTCAAAAGCTACATGGAAACTCAAAGATTATTGTAAGCGACGGAGATCCCATTTTCACTGGAAATTTTTGGACACAATTATTTTCTTGTCTTGGTACTTAGTTAGCTCATAGCTCATCTTTGTTGAAAATGCAACAAGATGATGGAGCTAAGTGGAAAGGAGTCGCCTTCAATAAGTGGGCCCGCAGGCTATTTTTGGCGCAAAGTTTATTTTTAGACTATGTCTATTTTTAGACATATGGATCATGGTCTATGAGTTGCAGAATGCTATTTGTGGATGATTGGTCAAGTTGGTAAAAATAGATGGACTTCTATTTTTAGACATATGGGCGGTTTCTATTTTTAGACTGTCAGGCTAAAAATAGAACAGTCGAATATTATTAGCTCATAATAATATTTGGACTATAAACATTATCTTATCCTCTTGGAGCACTTCAGTTTGAGCTACAGATGTGGCACATGCTGCTGTCAGAAGGAAATACGTTTTTCTTGTGGGTCAATTGAGCTATTGCATGGTGGACTTCAGTTAGAACTCAAGTGGTTGAGTTTGATGGAGTTGATTGAGGAGTTGATGGAGTTGTGTTCAGTTTGACTTGGTTAAACTAGTTGTATTTAGTCTAACTGCAGAATACACTAGTGATGAGTGATGTGAATTAATTGTTAAATTAATTCACTAATTATTAACTCATAAAGCAACTAAAGAATACATCAGTTAACTCAGTGCATGGACAGTTCAGTGGAGACAGGTGTTAGAGGTTGAGATTGCTATCAGTTGTGACTATAGTTGTGCATGAGATCTTGCACCATCAATGGGATTGAGTAATGCCAATGAGGATTGCGTGGTTCAGCCAAGAAAATACGAGTTTACTTCAACCATTCATCATTATTCTCTTGCAGGATTGCGTAGTGGAGGCAGACAAACAGTGGAGGAGATTTGAGGCATCAGATCTGAGCTAGTTTGTGTGTAACAGGTGGAGATAGTACTGAGTACTTGTGAGGAGTATTGTACTATGTATTGTTACATGTTCTCAATCATTATAATATACAGTTTTCAGCGGTATGCTTTCCCCGGGTTACATACTGTGTTAATGTGTGCATGCGATTGATGTTTCATTGATTTTTATGCTGCTAAATTGATGATCAACATAGAGGAGGTTATGTATTATGCATGTATTCCACAATAGTGTATAATCGGGATAATCTCTGTGAATAAGTGTCATATTATTCAAAATTTCTACATGGTATCGGAGCTGTTGATCATCGGATCTATTATTCAGAAAGTGTTTACATTTTATTTCTTCAGGCAGAGTCTGTAACCGGGCCAGGTAGCCTCTGGATTCATCCTTCCTTTGGAAGGTGAGATATCGGTAAAAGCCCATACAGTCAATCTCTGTACGAGAAATACTTTGTTCTCACGAATTTTAGATCAGAAGCGGTTGAGTTTTTGAGCTGGTGGAATTCGAATTTGCAGCAGTGTTTTCTTGGTGTCAAAGTTGAAATGTCTTTCAACGGATTGCGATTGGAGTATGCTCTTGAAGGCAGCTCGAACTATATTGCATGTAAAGACAGGATGGAGGCGGTGTTAGATGATAATGGGTTGAAGGATTTCATAGAGGCTGAGATCCCCAAACCTACTTATGCTGCTGAAGCTGTGGTTTGGCAAAAGAAGACAACAAAGTGTTGAAGGATTCTGTTGGACGGCGTGAAGGATCACATTGTGTCCAGCCTGCATGGAACGACTTCTCCATACTTGATGTGGAAAGCGTTGACAGATCTATTCCAAAGCAAGAGCGACCAGAGGAAGTTGGCGCTCAAGGATAAACTCATAAACATTAAGTGTGAGAATGGAGACAGTATGCCCAGGTATCTCACGAAGTTCACCCAGTGCCGGGATGCGCTGGGAAGTGTGGGGGGTGACTGTCGATGATGAGGACTTGGTGAGCTTGGCTCTCCTTAGTCTTCCGAAGAGTTGGCATTCCTATCAGGACTTTGTCAATGGTCGGGAGAAATTGCTAGGATGGGAGAGACTTTGGTCGGATCTTGTGCAAGAGGAGATCAGACGGAGCACCAAAGACAATTTTTCATCCATGCATGATGAGGAGAACTGTGTCTTAGCGAGTAAGGTGAAGAAGGGGAAGGAGAAGGGTTCTCTTTTCGAATCCAGTTCTTCCAATGATGGGAAGAAGGTTGACAAGTCGAAGGTGAGATGCTTTCGTTGTCATGAGTTGGGCCATTATGCTACTAATTGCCCAAAGAAGAAGTCCAAGAAGGGATCTGGGGAAGGATTTGAAGGTGAGGCACTTGCTTCACAGTTTGAGTTGGATTTCACACTCTTCGCATGCATGGTTTCATCCATGGTGGGAAGTGGTTGGTTTCTTGACAGTGGAGCTTCTTTCCACATGACCGGTGACAAAAGTTTGTTCAGTACTTTGGAGGAGAAAGATCTCCAGATACTCATAGCGATGGGTAATGATGAGAAGTATAATGTCTCAAGTGTAGGCACGGTTATTTTTCAGAGGGAGCATGGAGCTCACCTTACCTTGACCGATGTCAAGTATGTACCAGGACTGAAGTGAAACTTGGTGTCGATCGCGATGCTGGAAGACAGAGGCTATGATGTAGTCTTCAGTAAGGGAAAGGTTTTCCTTAGACACATAATCACTAAACAGGTGAAGTAGATTGGTTCACGGGTCAAGAACCTGTATGCTCTTGAGGTTCAAGATGCATGCAAAGCCTTGAGCAGTGAGGCAACTGATGGAGACTTGGTGGTTGAGAGGGAGCGTATATTACCTCACAACATGTAGATCCAGAAGAAGTCTCAGACGATTGTGGAGGAGCCACGATTGGTGCAGAAGCTTCAGGAGGTTGTGGAGCAGCCACAACAAGGGAAGCTGAGAGGAGATCGAGTAGAGACATCTACTCATGCAGAGACCTCCAGTAGGGGGAAACTTCGAGCCAGGTGGGCTGAGGGATCACATGCAGCCATACCTCCAGGTAGGAGGTGGGGCAATATAGAGTGATTGTCCCAAGGAGGAGGGGCAAGATCCTTGAGGTACCCAACCTCTTGGATGAGACCTTGCTACGGGAGCCCCGATGTGGAGTAGCAGGAACTGACTGATTGGGTAGAGACAGATGCGGATGGAGCAACAGAGAGAGTGACAATGTAGGGAATCCCAGGACAGTGCATAGCTAGCAGGCTGCAGCAATGCGAGAGACACAAGTGTTTTGCACAGTGTTAGGTGGCACAGAGAAGTGTGCAATGGTGCGAGATGCATAGAGATGTTGCAGTAGCGCAGATGTCAGAGAGGGAGCACTTGTTAGTAGCAGGTAGAGCTTCAGCATCAGAGTATGTTCTTAGCCCAACAGAGTGGTCAGTTGGGAGTGTTTTTGTTCCAAGTGTTGTTGGAGCAAATGGATCGGGCAAATGTGTTGCATGAAAAACATTCCAGAGTTGCAGGATAGGGGTTGCAGATAATTCATATCTTGTTGAGAGGGAGTGTTGAAAATGCAACAAGATGATGGAGCTTAGTGGAAAGGAGTTGCCTTCACTAAGTGGGCCTGCAGGCTATTTTTGGCGCAAAGTCTATTTTTAGACTATGTCTATTTTTAGACATATGGATCATGGTCTATGAGTTGCAGGATGCTATTTGTGGATGATTGGTCAAGTTGGTAAAAATAGATGGACTTCTTTTTTTAGACATATGGGCGGTTTTTATTTTTACACTGCCAGGCTAAAAATAGAACAGTTGAATATTATTAGCTCATAATAATATTTGGACTATAAACATTATCTTATCCTCTTGGAGCACTTCAGTTTGAGCTACAGATGTGGCACATGCAGCTGTTAGAAGGAAATATGTTTTTCTTGTGGGTCAGTTGAGCTATTGCATGGTGGACTTCAGTTAGAACTCAAGTGGTTGAGTTTGGTGGAATTGATTGAGGAGTTGATGGAGTTGTGTTCAGTTTGACTTGGTTAAACTAGTTGTATTTAGTCTAATTGCAGAATACACTAGTGATGAGTGATGTGAATTAATTGTTAAATTAATTCACTAATTATTAACTCATAAAGCAACTAAAGAATACATCAGTTAACTCAGTGCATGGACAGTTCAGTGGAGACAGGTGTTAGAGGTTGAGATTGCTATCAGTTGTGACTATAGTTGTGCATGAGATCTTGCACAATCAATGGGATTGAGTAATGCCAATGAGGATTGCGTGGTTCAGCCAAGAAAATACGAGTTTGCTTCAACCATTCATCATTATTCTCTTGCAGGATTGCATAGTGGAGGCAGACAAACAGTGGAGGAGATTTGAGGCATCAGATCTGAGTTAGTTTGTGTGTAACATGTGGAGGTAGTACTGAGTACTTGTGAGGAGTATTGTACTATGTATTGTTACATGTTCTCAATCATTATAATATACAGTTTTCAGCTGTATGCTTTCCCCGGGTTACATACTGTGTTAATGTGTGCATGCGATTGATGTTTCATTGATTTTTATGCTGCTAAATTGATGATCAACGTAGAGGAGGTTATGTATTATGCATGTATTCCGCAATAGTGTATAATCGGGATAATCTCTGTGAATAAGTGTCATATTATTCAAAATTTCTACAATCTTATCATCCTCAATTTGATGGGAAAACTAAGATAGTAAACAAATGTTTGGAAGGATATCTGCGTTGCTTTGTATCTGATAAACAAACACAATGGGTCAAATGGTTGCCTTTCGCTGAATGGTGGTATAACACTTCCTTTCATACTGCAGCAAAAATGACCCCATTTATGGAACTTTATGGATATCACCCATCGTCCATCACATCATATTTAAGAGAAAATTCTAAGGTTCACGCAGTGGAAGATCACATCGAGCATCAACAACAAGTTCTCCAACTTTTAAAGGATAACCTAACGTTGGCACAGAATAGAATGAAACAACAGGCATATCAACATCGCAACGAAAGAAGTTTTGATATAGGTGACTGCGTATGTCTACGGCTACAACCTTATAAACAAATGTCCCTCAAGCAAGCTAAGAAGGATAATAAATTATCACCAAAGTATTATGGTTTGTACAAGGTGTTGCAAAAGATTGGTACTATGGCATACAAATTGGAGCTTCTTGCAGCTTCCCGAGTGCACCTAATTTTCCATGTTTCATGCTTAAAGAAGGTTATTTGGTGACAAGCTCCCAATTCAAACAATATTGCCAGAACTTGACAAGGAAGGAAAAATCATATTGGAACTTGATTTAGTCATAGAAACAAGAACTCGATAGCTATGAAATCGATCAATTTCGGAGTATCTTGTCAAGTGGAAGAACTTACCCACTGAAAATTCCACATGGGAGGATGAGAATTTTATACAGAAGCATCTAGAACTACTCAAACTTTGAGGAAAACACTTTTTTGAAGGAGAGGGGCATGTTAGGTCCCTATAATACTTGTGATCCCCCCATTACTATTGTCATTGTAGCCCTTATTGTTATTTTTGTGCCCCTATTGTCCCCATATTGTTATTATTGTGCCCCATAGAAGCCCACTATTGTTATTGTTGTGCCCTTATATTATTATTGTTATGTCGGCTTTGATTATATTGTGACCCCTTAGACTCCTATATATAGAAAGGAGGTTTTGTCATTTGTATCATCTAAGAATTGTTCATTTGTGTAATGTAAAGGAGGTTGCCTCCTCGAAGAGGTTAATTTCGAAGGCGTTGATCTTTCTTTTCTATCTTTTTGTGAGCTAGTTTCATAACAGACCTGCATATTTGTAGATTTTATTTATTTATTATGTATTGAATTAGGAAAACAAATAATTTTCCAAAGTCAAATCATAATTTGATCTAAGCCTTATATTATAAAGTATTCTCAGCCTTTGAGAGTGCTACATGGGGTCCAAGTCGACTTATAAAGGGGAGATAAGGTAGTTGGTGGAAAGATCGATTTGGGCATCATAATTGTGTCTGTTCTTTGTAGCATTTGCAACCAAGTTTCTCAACTCTAGGGCATCATTTCCAACACTGAAGGGAAGAATAAAAGAGACCATACACCCCTTAGATTTTCCAGCCAACGTCACCTTCATCCAAGATGATTTCATTTATGTAGAGGGACGTATGAATTCCGTACAATGCGCAAACAAAGAGCGTCACCTTCATCCAAGACGATTTCATTTACGTAGAGGGACGTATGAATTCCGTACAATGCGCAAACAAAGAGTGTCGCGCGCAAGTGAAGAAGGCTGAGAGGGCAATGTGAGAATTTCTGAATCTACACATCAGAAATCCTACTGCAATCACTGGTTTATCATCTCCTACTTGTTCTTTACATTTAACAAGTTATTTAATTACTTAAACATCGATGAAAACACTATTGTAGCCTACACATACATACAGATCTTGAACTGAAATAAACTGAGACAATCACACAAGGGACACCGTTATTTTTGGACAATCGTCCTCGGAAAAATCCAATTCGGGAAAACCAATGCATCATATAGAGAGTTTGTATTATTAACCAGATTTCTGAATACAAATAGGGTGCCAAATCCGGCTCACCCAATAGTGAATAAAACTGGCAAAAATACCTCTATCCGGAGACAGATATTTTGGCAAATCCAGCAAATGGATGATCAAACCCCACAGATGACAATATTGTTCCCAGTGCTGGGCAACGATCGCTGCTCCAAGTTCTGTGCTGGAACTGCGTCACCTCCTCTAGGAGCTGCGGCACCCTCCCAGTGAGCCTTCCTTGCTCAAAAAACGATATGTTGAACTGTTGCTCTCTCTGCCTCACAGATACCCTAGCACTGCCTCTAAATGACCGCGTCAATCCCTCTGGCTTCTGCATCACCCTCTCTGGAGCTGCGTTGTCCCTCCCGGTGCTGCTCTCTCTCTCTTCTATATATTCTCGGCCTTGGACTGAAGTCCCCCTGTCGAACTGCCCCTCTTATTGCAACTCATATCACTAGCTCGATTTTCTCAGCAAACCACGCCCTAGAAAAATCGAACTCTTTGATCTCTTGGTGTATCTCCAACTGACCCTCAAACCTCCTCTTATACTTTTCGTATTGGTGAATCAACAACCGTGATCTAATCTCTAATCAATGACTAAGATCAAAACCTATGAAACTGGATTCATTCTAACAGGGCTAGAATTTGACACGATTCGACCTAAATCGTGTCCCAATTTCCGGACACGAATCCGGCAAAATGGGACCCACGCTGCCATAGAAGGGCGGAAATCCCTTTCCTTTGCATCATTTTCACTCGTTTCTTTTGCAATAGGTGGGTTGTGGGTTTGCTCTGAGGAGTTTGGAGCAAGGAGCAAAGGGTGTGGAACGTTTTCAAGGAGATTCAAACAATGAGTAAGTGCATTTCCTCTCTATTTTTTAACATTTTTATTACAACAATTTGTATATGCATTTCTTTTACAAATTTGTGCATGTTTTGTTTATTTTTTTACAGTATTCATGGCTCAATCAAGGGCTGCAGGTAAGGGGCAAAGGAAGGCGAGGAATATCCCCATTGGAGATGCCCCTCTTCCCCCAATTTCATCAGAGTCTTCTGCAAGTATTCCCTCTATTGCAAGTAATGTTGAGGGAAGACTCCCTCCTAAAGGTAACATTGAGAAATATTCCTTGTGGAAATATGTCACAAGAAAGGATGGGCCAAGCAACAAGGTGAAGGGAGGAGGCAATGTGAATTGGAGATGCAAATTTTGCCACAGTACTTTTACAAGCACATATTACCGTGTGAAAGGCCATTTGTTGGCTTTACCAAGTTCTGGAGTTGGAGCTTGTACACAAATTCCTTTACAAAAGAGGAAAGAAATGGAAAGAGAGTTCACTATTGGTATGGAAAATGTGGCTACAAAATAAAAAAAAATCAAGAATGATGACCCCCTTCCCATTTGAGAGTTCTAGTGGGGGACAAGCAGCAAAAGGAAAGGCAATTTCACTTTGTTCAATGGACAAGATTTTCCAAAAGGAGAAACGGGAAGAGCTTGATCTCTCCATTGCATTTTTTTTCTATCAAAACTTCATATCCTTTAATGTTGCATGCTAACCTCTTTATTGAGGTGTGTCGAGCTCTAACTCAAGGGGCTCCATCATGGTATGTGCCTCCTGGTTCAAAGAATCTTAGAACCACATTATTGACGAAGACAAAAAAAAGAGCTGCAAAAAATGCTTGAGCCTATTAAACCATCATGGCCAACATCTGGGGTTAGTATTGTTTCTAATGAATGGACAGATCCAACACGACACTCACTCATCAACTTCATGGTGTCTTCCTTGAATGGTCTAGTTTTCTTGAAAGCAGTGGATACACTTGGAGAATACAAGGATGCACAATATATGGGTGAGTTGTTTAGTAAAGTTATTGAAGATGTGGGTGTTGATTCTTGTGTGTATATCATTACAGATAATGCACCTATTTGCAAGGCTGCTGGCATGGTTGTGGAAGCTAAATATCCACAAGTGTTTTGGACACCTTGCATTGTCCATTCACTGAACTTAGCACTAAAATCCATTGCTTATGATGTGCTTTGGATTGGTAACATTATTGAAGATGCACAACATATCATAACTTTGTACAAAACCATACAAATGCCCTCACTATCTACAAGGAGTACAACAATCTATCATTGTTGAAGATTGCGGATACACGGTTTGCCTCTTCATTCATCATGTTGAAGGGGTTAAGGGAGGTCAATACTGCTCTTGGGGCCATCGTTATTTCATATTTTTGGTCTTTTTGGAGAAAGACAGATCAAGTAACCTCTAAAAGAGTGAAAGACACAATGTTAGATGATGCTTGGTGGGAGAGGGTGGATCTAATTATTCAGATCATGGAACCTATCATTTTTTGGCTTCGATTTGCAGATACAGACAAACCCATCCTAGGAGAGGTTTATGAGGGATGGGATTCCATGTTTGAGTCTGTGAGGAGCATTATTCTACAGAGTGAGTGCCCCGAGTATGAGACATCACCAGAGGCCTTCTGTGGTACTACACAAGATATTCTTGTTAGCAGATGGGACAAGAATTGCACACCTTTACGTTGTTTGGCTCACTCATTGAACCCAAAATACTACATCCATGAGTGGTTGAATGGTGGACCTTCCCGCAGATTCCCTCCTCACATGGATGGTGAAATCTCACAGGGGAGGAAAGATGCATTCGGGCAGGTTTTTCAGGATAGAGCATTGCTTGATGAGGTGGAGGATTCCTTTACAGAGTTTTCCACTGGCATTGGTCGATTTGCAGGATATGATGTGATTAGAGATAGGGGGCTAAGAAGCCCTATTCTTGGTAGGCAAATTATGGGGCAACAAGCCCTTCTCTACAATAGTTAGCGATGAGGATCCTCTCTCAGGTGACTTCATCCTCTTGTTGCGAGAGGACTTGGAGCACATATGGTAATTTGTATACTGTTAAGAAGAGCAGGCTTGAGCAGTCTAGGGCAAAGACAATGGTGTATGTGCACACCAACCTTTGTCTTATTTACAGGTAGAGGGAAGAGTGGTTGAAGGGAAAGACAAAGATCCGGGATGTCTTTCCTGATGATATGAGTTTGGACAACAGTTTTGAGTTGGCATTGGCCAACATGGATCTTAATGATCCAGTGTTAGAGCCTATTAGATTTGATGATGGTGATACTGTAGAGGGGTCAGCCTCCACACTAGCAGATGCATAGGTGACTTTGGATACAGGGGAGGAGGATGCAGCCAAGGAGAGCAGTGGTGACCATGATGATGAGGACAATGACGTTGATTTTGATAATGACTACGAGTATTGATGACTCATGAGTCATGAGCTACATATTGCTTTGAGGCTTGTATACTTGTAGTTGTTTTGTATTTTTTATTTCTATTTTCCATTGGCATTGCACTACCTATGTAAACCACTTTGATTTTGATGACTTAATGAGAAAACTACAATTGTTAGTGTCTTTATCTAACTATCTTTTCTTACTCCTATTGGATCATTGATGAATTGAATATGTATTATGATTTATCATTTATGTGACATGTATTTGAATTTTGTATGTACTATGCATGCTATAATATTACTAACTTACTTTGTAAACATTAAAACTTACATCTAGATGAAGATCTATGTTTGAAATAAATGAATTTGTATCATTAATGAGAATTTGTGTAAGAAATATCTAATTTTTAATATATATATATATATATATATATATATATATATATATATATATATATATACCTGTTGCCTGTTTCGGGGTGTCAACGTGTCCGAATCCAACACTCAAATCCCCGTATCTGACGAATCCCGAATCCGCGTGTTAGGTTACTTAGATTAAAACAGGCTTGATCCTCGTCACTTCGAACCTTCTCACCTATATCTTTATTAATACACATTAATATTTTTATTTTCCTAAGTTTAGACTTAGGAACTCATTAAAAATATTAATTATTTTAATAACTCCTCATCTGGGTGGAATTTATCCAAACGATTTTTGGGTTCTGGAGATCTCATGCGTTCTAGCCCCTCCACAAAATTTCGGAGCTAGAGAACATCTGATGCTACCCAAAATCAACACTCCGTCTTAGCGAGGAGTGTGCTTTGGTAACATTTCTCAACATAAGTACTACACTGATACACTGCATCGGTCCTCTGTGTTGTTGATGCTTGGCCTGATGCCCTTCATCCACTGCATTGTTGCCCATGACTCTGCAACTGCTACTGCTACATCTTTACTACATATCCCTCTCAAAATGTTGCATCATGTTGCCCATAACACTGCCACTACTAACTGTTGCACTGCAACTCAGTGATTGAGAAGTAAGTAACTGAAACTTCACCCAAAAATTGACATGCTGGTCAATATGGATGCCTTGTGATGCTGAAGCTATCTCTCCTGCTAATCTGTGTTGAACCTCTGCTGCTACTGCGCTGCTGCAAACTGCTATGTGCCTCTCGCACTGCTACAACATCTGCCTCAGACTTTGACACATTAGCTTTGCCACTGTCGCTCCATCACACCTCACTCCAACCGACACTCGTCATTTTGCTACTGTCATTAAGGGCTCCCGTAGCCGTATGTGATCCAAGAGTTTGGGCACCTCAAGGATCATGCCCCCCCATGCAGTCCTCTCGACTACAACTCCATGTTGCCCCACCTCTTCTCTAGAGGCGCATGAGCACTCATGGCACAATCGTCATCGACGACCATCTCTGCTCAAATGAATGTCGAACTAGTTCTCTTCTCCCTCTTTCGTTGTTGCCCCAACAAGACTTGGATTTGGATTTCTTTGGCACAAGAAACCCGCTAAGGAACAAGCTCCTCTAGACTCCCTCTGAGTCTTGATTTCCTTCACGGAAATCCTCTTGCCAACTGTCGAATCACTCCCTCTCCAATCCTCCTTTGTTGCGGCAATCCAGATCTAGATTTCTTTGGCTAGAAATCTGTCAAGGCAGTGACTTCCTCTACCTCGACTTTGTTTCCAGAGACACTATTCTGCACCAACATAAACAACATCCCACCAGCTCCTCAAATCGAATCTTCTTTGCTCCTCCAACCCTGACAACTTACTGTTTCGAACCTCTCAGGCTCTGCGCTGGTCTAGAGAGCTGATGCAATCACTTCGTGGGCTCCTCTCTGGCTTGTGTCACCCTATGCAGGCTCGAAATGCTGACACAAGCACTGCATGAGCCTTTGCGTCACTCCTCTGGCTTTGTGTCACTCTTGTAGCTGCTCCTCTGCCTCTATAACAACGCTGTCACTTGGGGCAACTGCTTCTCTGCAACAAATTCTCAGGATTTCTCAGCTGGTGTCTTCAGTCTCCTATGATCTGCAATCCTCTGATACCATGTGAGAATTTCTGAATCTACGCATCATAAATCCTACTGCAATCATTGGTTTATCATATCCTACTTGTTCTTTACATTTAACAGGTTATTTAATTACTTAAACAATAATGAAAACACTATTGCAGCCTACACATACATACAGATCATGAACTGAAATAAACTAAGACAGTCACACAAGGGACACCGTTATTTTTGGACAATTGTCCTCGGGAAAACCCAATTTGGGAAAACCGGCGCAACATATAGAGGGTTTGTCTTATTAAGAAGATTTCTGAATACAACTAGGATGCCAAATCCGGCTCACCCAGCAAAGAATAAAACTGGCAGAAATACCTCTATACGGAGACAAATATTTCGACAAATCCAGCAAATGGATGATCAAACCCCACAAATGACAATGTTGTTCCCAGTGTTGGGTAGTGATGGCTGCTCCAAGCTCTGCGTTGGAACTGCATCACCTCCTCTAGGCGCTGCGTCACCCTCTTAGTGAGCCTTCCTTGCTCAGAAAACGATACGCTGAAATGCTGCTCTCTCTGCCTCACAGATACCCCAGCGTTGCCTCTAAATGATTGCGTCTGCCCCTCTGGCTTCTGCGTCACCCTCTCTGGAGCTACGTTGTCTCTCCTGGTGCTACTCTGCCTCTCTGCTATGTATTCTCGGCCTTGGACTGAAGTCCCTTTGCCAAACTGCCCCTCTCATTGCAACTCAGATCACTAGCTCGATTTTCTCAGCAAACCACACCCCAAAAAAATCAAATTATTTGATCTCTTGGTGTATCTCCAACTGACCCTCAAGCCTCATTTTATGCTATTCCTGTTGATGAATCAACAACTGTGATCTAATCTCTAATCAACGACTACGATTAAAATAGGCTTGATCCTCGTCACTTAGAACCTTCTCATCCATATTTTTATTAATACACATTAATATTTTCCTAAGTTTAGATTCAAGAACTCATTAAAAATATTAATTATTTTAATAACTCCTCATCCGGGTGGAATTTCTCCTAACAAATTCTGGGTTCTGGAGATCTCATGTGTTCTAGCCCCTCCACAAAATTTCGGAGCTAGAGCACATCCGATGCTACCCAAAATCAACAGACAAGGCATAATTTAGTTTGGGCGTAGAGGGTTTTTAGAGGTTGCTGAATGAAAGGGAAGTTTTCCCCTCATCATTGTCATTTTTTGAAAGAGTAATTGTCGAGAAACAAGAACACACATTGCAGGTTTTCCCAAGTTGGGGTTTCCTGGGTATCTCTGGTGTCATTGTGTTTTTATGGTGTTATTGTCTTTAGATTTTATTTTCCTCTGTTCATGCTGGGTTAGAATACTTAGTATGTTTGGTGGATGTATTTGAAGGTGTCAGTTTCAGTGTTTTTCATTGCTGTAAATTCACTGAATTAGTTACCGTGTATTTAAAAACTAATAGAGGAATTATAGGAAAAATGTGGGCAAAGGGCATGTTGAAGGAATGAAAAAGGTGCAGAAAGATGCTAAAATGGGGCCCGTCATTACACACTTTAAATTTGGTTCCACTTGACTTCAATCCCAAATGATTTATACTACCACACATTAACGAAATTCAATACCAAATGTATTAAATAGTTTGAATTTAGTTGCAATTGGCTTTGATACCAAATGAATTACAACAACAGTGAAATTCATTTCCAAATGAACCACACTACTTGAATGACACTTCACATTTAATCCTACTTGGCTCTAATACCAAATGAATTACACTACCAATGACTAAATGTTTCTATGAAGAATTACACTACTTGATTAGCACACATACCAAATGAAGAATTACACCACCCCTACACTTGATTGAGCAATGCATACCAAAAGAAGAATTAACCCACCCCAATTAGGGCACAATGATTAAACAATCTATACCAAATGAAGAATCATCCCATCCTTGTCATAGCAATCTATACCAAATGAATAATGACATCATCTTGAGCAATATATATCAAATGAAGAAGTACATCACCCTTGACTAAGCAATTTGTGCCAAAAGAAAGGAATTGCTTCCACTTGACTTCGATACCAAATGAATGACACTCCGATTTTGGTTATACTTGGCTTTGATATGAAATGAATTTCACCACTAGTGAAAATAATTTGGATTCTTACCATATGAAGAATTACACCACCTTGATTAGTGCACATACCAACTAAAAAATTACACCACCAATGATTGAGCAATCTATACCAAATGAGGAAATACACCAACCTGATTGGGGCACTCTAATTGGATTTGATATCAAATGAATTACAATTGACAATAATTTTTCACTCATACCAAATGAAGAATTTTTCACTCATACCAAATGAAGAATTTTTCACTCATACCAAATGAAGAATTATATGATGAATGTTTTAGTTTGAAGAATTACACTCCTAGTCTATACCAAATGAAGAACTACACCACCTTGATTAAGGAAATTTTAATTTAGTTCCACTTGTGTATGTTACCAAATGAATTACATGACCAATGGTTAAAATTTGACAATAATTTTACACCCATACCAAATGAATAATTAAGCCATCAATGATTGAGCAGTTTGAACAATACACCCCGGTGTATACGAAATGAAGAATTACACCAATGCTATTTTTACAACAAAGCTCAAGAATTACACAAATGATTCAACAATTGATGCCAAATGAAGAATAGAACCAATGATTATTACAATGAAATTGAATTTAGTTCCACTTGTCTCAATACCAAATGATGAACCACACCAAAAATTGAGCATTGACAACAATTTTGCATGAATACCAAATAAGAATGACGCCAATCATTGCACAATTGACACCAAATGAAGAATTACACCAACAATGATGCTCAAAGCGTGAAAATTTGCACCAAACAATAGTGGATACCAATTTCCAAATGAATTTGAATTTAATTTCAATTTCCTTTGATAATAATTAAATAATTGCACTAACAATTGAGCATTGGTAATAATTTTGCATTGAACCAAGTGAATAATTACACCAACAATTGAGCTATTGATACAAAATGAACAACTATGCTAGTAATACTTTTACATTGATTCTCAAAGCATGAAGAATCACACTAACAATAACCTTACAATGATACTTAGAGCAAAAATGTTAATTTATGGTATGTTCTATGGTTAGAGCAATTTACTTCTCTTTCTTATTATTATTCACAGATTAGCAACCACATGTGCATAAGTAAAGTGCAGATAGAACTTTAAACGATCAACAGAAAACAAGCCAAGACAAGAGACACAAGATGTGGCGGCTAGCCAGGGACAAACCCCAATATGGAGAAACCCTTTGATCAAATCTTCCTTTATCTTCAATAATTTAGTAGAGAGAAATAGTACAAAAATCTAATTTATATCAGCAGCATCAAACTCTAGATCAACAGTATTAGCATTAGCGGCATCAGCGTCAAAACTAGGGCAGTCGATATCTTGCAAACCGACTGTCGGATCGGCTTGATTCCTTCACCAAAAAATGCGGCCTTCAGAGGAGATCCAGGTACACCTACAACGCAGTTCAGGGGAGGAGGTCTGATGGTCAATGCTAGTCAAACTTTGGAGCTGCAGTTGCAGCTTCAAGTTTTGCACCTTCCTTCCTCACGTGTGAGAGAAGAGTCACCTACTGCGCAGGAGAGAAGAGCCTCTTTACTGCGCTAGAGAGAGAGAGAGATGTGATGAGTTGAGTGAGTCCAAATAAGGAAAAGTCCTCCTGTATTTATGCACATTTGATGATAATTGAATAGATGCGACTGTTGGGCTTCTGAGCTTACATGAGTTGTTGGTAGGCTTGATAATTATTCCATAATCAAAATAAATTCATATCTCCATAAATACTTATCGGGATCGGATGATTTTTAGATCAACCCTACACCTCTCGACGAGAGGAATCTAATAAAAATATTATCAGCCATGAATAAGATGACCCACATGGAGTTTGGCCCTAGTTGCCAATTTTAACACTCCCTCTCAACTAGGGAGAACTCCATCTGCAATCTGTTTGTCGGTTGCTACTATTCATCCATCAAATGCACTGCCCTATACAGCTTGACCCTTTCCCCGCTCTGCGCTATTTTACCTGTTCTACTTTGTCTTGTTCTACGCTGTACTGATCTGTACTGTTCTGCTCTGTTCTGTTCTGCTTTGTTCTATTCTGCCCTGTACTGATCTGCACTGCTCTGCTCTGCTTTTGTCCGAATTATGAAGAAGAAGAAATGATCGAGGATGCATCATACTGACTCAAATTCAGTATTAGAATATGTACCACTAGTCCTAGACCCGTCTCAACCAACTTGAAGTTAGCGTCATAGTGAGCACAACTCCTACCACTGGTCCCAGACCAGTATCATCCTCCATCGACTCAAAGTCAGTGTCAGAGTGCGTACCAATGGTCCCAAACCAGTCTCAACCAACCCGAAGTCAGCGTCATAGTAGGTACCACTCCTACCATTGGTCCCAGACCAGTATCATTGATCCCAGATCAATGAAGGTCATCCTAGTGTAGAGAGTACAATAGATACAACGATGCGTCCATCGGTATTACTATCGTCCCTATCTTCGTTTCCCTACTCATTGATTAGATGAGAGGTACTTCCCATGAGTCCCTGACTGCATGGGTAGGATGCCTCGACAAGAGAACTTAATCAATCTCGTCCTCACAGGAGAACTAATCATCCTGCTACAATTGTCATGGAGAACACATCATCCAGACCTCACAGGAGAACTAATCATCTTGCTACATTTTGTCATGGAGAACACATCATCCAGAGCTCACAGGAGAACTAATCATCCTGCTACATAGTCGCCACGGGGTGATACAGGGAAAGTTTTGATTCTTTTACCCTGTGGTCATATGTCGCTCCAAGAAGTACCCTGCACCCCCTCCTGGAGCTACAAGAGCTCCATACATCATACAGGACCCTCATAAGAGGGTTTCTGAACGACACCAAGTCGTTCTCGGAAAGTAAAAAATTGACCTTTCTTAGGGGCTTTGTCAGAATGTTGGCGACCTGTTCCTCTGTACCGATATGTTGGAGCCTTATAGCTCCCCGCTGCACCATATCTCGAATAAAGTGGTACTTGATATCGATATGCTTGGAGCGATCATGAAATATGGGATTCTCTGACAAACGAATCCCACTCTGGTTGTCACATAGGATCACGGTGGTATCCAGTGTAAATCCAAACAGCTCACTGAAGATCTTCTGCAACTAGATTGCCTCACAGGATGCCATGCTAGCAGCAATATACTTTGCCTCGGCGGTGCTCGAGGCCATCGACTTTTGCTTCCTGCTCATCCAGGATATTGAAGCAGACCCCAAGGAGAAACAACACCCGGAAGTGCTCTTACGATCCACCACATTGCTTGCCCAATCAACATCAGTGTATCCAAGTAGTCTTATATCTCTTGCAGTGTATCTTAACCCATAAGTGATTGTGCCACGAAGATATCTCAGCAGAGTCTTGGCACCAATCCAATGTATGTGGTGAGGTTCAACCATATGTTGACTGCGAAGCATATATCTGGATGGGAGTTCACTAAGAACATTAATGCTTCGACGAGTTGACGATACTCGGTGGCATTTCGTAAAATAGGTCCATCAGCGCTACCGCTTAGCTTCTTAAAGTCAAGCTCCATCGAGGTAGTTACAGGCTTGCAGTCTACCATACCGAATCTTTCCAATATCTTCACGCATATTTTCCTTGAGATAGGAAAATCTCCCTTGGTTTCTGCCAGACTTCAAGTCCTAGGAAATAGTGCATCAGTCCTAGGTCCTTCATTTCAAATTCAGAAGCCAACTCCCTCTTACATTTGTGAATGAGAGGGTCTGCACCTGTTAGGAAGAAGTCATCCACTTACAACACCAGTATGAGAGGTTTGTTATCTTCAACCTTGAAGTAGAGGTTAGGGTCGCTTCACTCCTAGTGAATCCCAACTTCATTAAGTAGTTGTTGGTCCTTTCATACCATGCTCAGGGTGCTTGCTTCAGCCCATAGAGAGCTTTCTTCAACCGGCATACATGAGATTTTTGATCATGAATCTCAAATCATTCGGGCTGCTCCACGTAGACCTCTTCTTTGATCGAACCATGTAAGAATGTTGTCTTGACATCCATCTGATGTAGATTCCATCCTTGTGAAGCTGCAAGGGCTATGATTGAGCGGATGGTGGTATATTTGGCAACAGGTGCAAATATCTCGTCATAGTCTATACCTTCCTTCTGGGAGAAGCCACGCACGACAAAGCGAGCCTTATATTTTTCCATACTTCCATCTGCTGCATGCTTTATCTTGTAAAGCCATTTAGAAGTGACAATGGTTTTGT
Organism: Pinus tabuliformis; assembly: GCA_031772625.1. Taxonomy (NCBI): domain Eukaryota; kingdom Viridiplantae; phylum Streptophyta; class Pinopsida; order Pinales; family Pinaceae; genus Pinus; species Pinus tabuliformis. Next base: position 720,070,607 of record CM062817.1, on the reverse strand, counting down.
CCTGGGGTCTGGAAACTACTTCCCAGACATCATTCTTCATAATAGACTCATATTCTTCGGTCATAGCATCCTTCCATACTTGATGTTTGACAGCATCTGAGAATGATGAAGGCTCATTTTGTATGATCGTGCTCATGATGGTCAGGTAACCTTGATATTTGTTGGGTTTCTTACTTTCATGGAAGGTTCCTCGGGGTGCAATGTGTCCTTCAACATCATCGAGTAGCCGCCTAAGCCAAGAGGAGGGCTCAGGTGGGTCAATAGGATCCATGGGTTCTTCCAGATCAGGCATTATTTCATCATCCTTCTCTTTCGGTTCCATGGTGTCAGCTTCTTGAGAGGTCCTCAAAGTCGGAAGATTGTCCACCTTACTGAGGGCCATATCTTCGTCAAAGGTGATATCATGACTAATCACGACTTCCCTTTGACCGGCAACATAGATTCTATAGCCCTTAGTATTTTCACCATAGCCCACGAAAATTCCTTTCTTTCCAAATGCACCCAATTTATTCCTTTTCTCTTTCGACACAGAAAATATACAGGGCTTCCAAAAATTCTAAAATGAGATACGTCAGGTTTCTTACCGGTGAACATTTCTTTAGGAGTCTTGGAACCCAATGCTTGATGAGGGCATCGATTTTGTACATATACGGCGGTGTTTGCAGCTTTGTCCCATAGAAACTTCGAAAGTCTTTGATCATGGAGCATGGCACAGACAACTTCCATAATCGTACGGTTCTTCCTTCCGCCACACCATTCTATTCAGGAGTATATGGTGTAGTAGTCTCCCTCTTGATGCCAGCGTCTTTACAAAAATCATGAAACTCGTTAGACTCATATTCAGTCCCATTATCAGTCCTTAAGATCTTGATCTTCTTTTCGGTTTGATTCTTGATTAGGGCGCTGAAGTGTCAAAACCAAGAGAACACTTCATCCTTCCTTTTCAAGAAGTATATCCAAGTCTTTCGAGAATAGTCATCTGTAAAAGTAAGATAATATAAATATCCTCCCAAGGAGTTCACATGCATCATACCAGATATGTTTGAGTGAACCAGTTGTAATATATCAGAGGTCTTGCTTTGGCTTGAGGGGAATGGTCCCCTTTCGAGCTTTCCTTCGGCACATCCCGGACATAGACCTTCTTTCTTTACTCGGAATTCGGGCATCCCTGTTACCATTTGTCTTACATTGAGTAGAGCTTTATAATGAAGGTGGGCAAACCTTCGATGCCAAAGTTCAGACTGAAGAGATGTGTCACAAGACATGACTCCTAGCGGACTTCCACTGACCTGATATAATGAATCAACTCGAAACCCAAGAGTGAAGGCATCTTTAACACTATTTTTCCATACACGTACCTTGCCATCACTGAAGGTCACCTTGTAGCCTTTGTCTTCCATTGCTGAGATGGACACCAGGTTCTTCTTGAGGTCAGGTACATATAATACATCCTGTAAGTGGATCATATTCCCTTGATTCAATGTAAGAGAGACATTGCCTACACTTTTTACGGGATATTTCATATTATCTCCAAGGACAATTTCCAGGTTAGTTTCTTTCTCTATTAGATTATGGAGAACTTCTTTGTAACCAATGAAGTGCCTTGATGCACCACTATCAATGAGCCAAATTCCCATTGACTTTGAAGGAGCAGAGGTAGATAGAGCAGCTGGTAAATATTATTCATCATGCTTATTTTCAACAATGTTGGATTCATACCTGGAATTTTTAGCCTTCTTGAATGTTTGTCCTCTTCCTTGATTACCAGCACTCCTTTTACCTTTGCTATTAACTTTCCCATTCCTTTGATTGCCATGAGAGGAATTTTGATCATCATCCCAGTGTGAGATATTTCTATCAGGGCACTCCTTCGCATAGTGACCTGGTTTATCGCAAATGTAACATCGTCCTTTTCTTCCACCCTTAGGTCTAGCCTTTCTTTTTGATTTAGTCCCGGAATTATTTCTTTTCTTAGCATGAGAAGAAAAGGCAGCAGGAGGACTTTTAGGCATGGGCATTTCTTGCTCTTCTACCCTTGTTTCTTCTTGAATGCATTTAGCCATTAATTCCTCGAAACCGGGAATTACATTATTGTTCAGAAGAGTAGTCTTGAACACGTACCATTCAGATGGTAATCCTCTAAGAGTTGTGAGTGCCATTTCCCTATCAGTAATAGTCTCCCCAATAGATAGGAGATCGTTCCTGATCTCGGTGATCCTTAAGAAGTATGCTTGCATACTCTCATCTTTGCCCTTCTTAATTTCCTTCAGCTTATTTCTAAGAAACAGAACTTGATTTGCATCATTAACTTTAGATAAACTCACCAGTCTATCGTAGATTTCATTGGAGGTGTTCAGATCGGAGATGTAGGCCACCAAGCGCTTGTCGATAGAGTCCTGGATGATCTTCTTTGTTTTGATTTCCCCGGTTTTCCATTGTTCCTGGCAGCAGCGGGTGCATTTGATGGAGGCGCAACAATATTGCCTCTCACATGGTCCAACACTCTTTGATCTTCTAAGGTTAGATCGATAGACATCTTCCATCCGTGATAGTCAGCTTTCTCACGGAGCTTGTCTTCGGCAGGGAAGAGTGTTGAGGACCCCATAGTTCTTTTAAGATAGCTTTGCCAATCTTCTCTTCGGTGATTTCTCTTGCTCTTGCTCGGGCTTTGTCTTCACCTCAGCTCTGATACCATGTTAATTTATGGTATGTTTTATGCTTAGAGCAATTTACTTCTCTTCCTTATTGTTATTCATAGATTAGCAATCATATGTGCATAAGTAAAGTGCAGATAGAACATTAAATGATCAATAGAAAACAAGCCAAGACAAGAGACACAAGATGTGGCGGCTAGCCAGGGACAAACCCCAATATGGGGAAACCCTTTGATCAAATCTTCTTTTATCTTCAATAATTCAGTAGAGAGAAATAGTACAAAAATCTGATTTATATCCGCAGTAGCAAACCCTAGATCAACGTATCAACATTAGCGGCATCAGCGTCAAAACTAGGGCAGTCGATATCTTGCAAACCAACCGTCAGATCGCTTGATTCCTTCACCAAAAAATGCAGCCTTTAGAGGAGATCCAGGTGTACCTACATTGCAGTTCAGAGGAGGAGGTCTGATGGTCAACGCTGGTCAAACTTTGGATATGCTGTTGCAACTTCAAGTTTTGCACCTTCCTTCCACACGTGTGAGAGAAGAGTCACCTACTGCACAGGAGAGAAGAGCCTCTTTACTGGGCTGGAGAGAGAGAGAGATATGATGAGTTGAGTGAGTCCAAATGAGGAAAGGTCCTCCTGTATTTATACACATCTGATGATAATTGAATAAATGCGACTGTTGGGCTTCTGACCCTACATGAGTTGTTGGTAGGCTTGATAATTATTCCATAATCAAAATAAATTCATATCTCTGTAAATACTTATTGGAATTGGATGATCTTTAGATCAATCCTACACCTCTCGACGAGAAGAATCTAATAAAAATATTATCAGCCATGAATAAGATGACCCACATGGAGTTTGGCCCTAGTTTCCAATTTTAACAACAAAGAATTACACTAATGATTAAGTAGTTGATACAAAATGAATAACTACACCAAAATTACCAAATAAAAAATTACACCAATGATACCAAATGAAGTTGAATTTAGGTTCACTTGGTTGTTATGAATTAGATTACAATATAGAAGAAAAAATAAATCAATAATTTGAGAATTAACCTCTTCGAGGGGGAAACCTCCTTTACATCACATAAATGAACCTTTCTTGGATCATACCAACATTACCAAATAAAAAATTACACCAGTGATACCAAATGAAGTTGAATTTAGGTTCACTTGGTTGTTATGTAATTAGATTACAAAATAGAAGAAAAAATAAATCAATAATTTAAGAATTAACCTCTTCGAGGGGGCAACCTCCTTTACATCACATAAATGAACCTTTCTTGGATGATACAAATGACAATACCTCTTCTCTATATATAGGAGTCTGAAGGGTCACAATATAATTAGAGCCTACATGACAATAATAATGTAAGGGCACAACAATAACAATAATGGGCTTCTATGGGGTACAACAATAACAATAGGGGGGCTTTGGTGGGTAAGTTTTTCCACTTAATGAGATATTTTGAAATTGATTGATTTCGTAGCTATCAGATTCTTGTTTCTGTCACGGCTTCAGGCTCCAATATAGTTTTTCCTTTTTCGTCAAGTTCTTGAAATATTGTTTGAACTGGGATCTTGTCACCAATAACCTTCTTTAAACATGAAACATGGAAAATTAGGTGTACTTGAGAAGATGCAGGCAACTCCAATTTGTATGCCATAGTACCAATATTTTGCAACACCTTGTAAGGACCATAGTAATTGGGTGATAATTTATTATCCTTATTAGCTTGCTTGAGGGACATTTGTTTGTATGGTTTTAGTCGTAAAATACCTAGTCGCCTACGTCAAAACTTCTTTCATTGCGATGCTAATTTGTTGCTTGTTTAATTCGATTTTGTGCCAGAGTGAGGTTATCCTTTAAGAGTTAGAGAACTTCTTGTTGATGCTCGATGTAATCTTCCACTGCTTGAACCTTAGAATTTTCTCTTAAAGATGATGTGATGGACGGTGGATGATATCCATAAAGTGCCATAAATAGGGTCATTTTTGCTGCAGTATGGGAGTGTTATACCACCATTCAGATAGAGGTAACCACTTGATCCAAAGTGTTCATTTATCAGATACAACGAAACAAAGATATTCTTCCAAACATTTGTTCACTATCTTAGTTTGCCTGTCAGATTGAGGACGATAAAATGATCTATGAGCTAATTGAGTACCAAGACAAGAAAATAATTTTGTCCAAAAATTTCCAGTGAAAATGGGATCTCTGTCACTTGCAATAATCTTGGGGTTTCCATGTGGCTTTTGAATTGTTTCCATAAATGCAGTAACAACTACGCTGACTTTAAAAGGATGAGATATTGCACAAAAGTGTGCATACTTGGTAAGTTTATCAACTACCACCATGATGATACTCTTTCCTTCGGACTTGGGTAAACTTGTAATAAAAACCATTGAGACCTCCTCCCAACGCTGACTTGGAATGGCTAAAGGTTGTAACAAACCCGAGGTCTTAATTATCTCAATTTTATTTTGTTGGAAAACCAATCATTCTGCCACAAACTTCTGAATATCAGATTTAAGGCCATCCCAAAAAAATTCCTTCTTGACCATGTGGTAAGTTTTTAAAAATCTCGAGTACCCTCCTAAGGGGAAGGTGTGCAATTCCAAAAGAATAATTTGTTTGAGTTGAAAATTCTTACATAGATATAAGCGACCTTTGTACCATAATGAATCATTTTTCCAGATAAATGTATCAGATTTACTAGGATATTGCTGCAACTTTTGAATGAGTGTTTGGACCTCTTTGTCATTCTTCCATTCATTCATTGCTTTAGTTATCCAATCAGGTTCGATAATAGAAATGGCACAGAGAAATGCTTCCACATCCTCATCCTTTCTTGAGAGTTCATTTGTAATAACATTTTGCTTCCCTTTTTTGTAGATGATTTCAAAGTCATAACCCAATGTTTTTGTGACCCATTTTTGTTGCTCTTTTGAAGATAATCTTTGTTCCAAAAAGTATTTAAGGCTTTCATGATCTGTTTTTACCTTGAAGTGTCTTTCCGTTAGGTAAGGTTGTAATTGCTTTATTGCATGTACTATTACCAACATTTCTTTCTCATAATTAGGTTTGTGTAAATACTTTCCCTTGATTGGACGACTTTCAAAAGCAATGGGTCTTCCTTCTTGCATTAAAACGACACCAATCCCATTTCCTGAGACATCACATTCTACAATAAAAGGTTTTTGTGAAATCTGGTGTAGCTAAGACCGGTGCTTGGCACATTGCCTCTTTAAGATGTTCAAACGCCTTAGTTGCTTATGGAGTCCAAAAAAATGCATATTTCTTAATTAGTGTTGTTAGAGACACTGCAATTCTCCCATAATTTTTAACAAACTTGTGATAATACCCTGTCAACTTGAGAAATCTTCGATTATGCTTTAGGGTTGTGGGGATTGTCCATTCCTTAATGGCTTTAATTTTGTTAGTGTTTACTTTAACACCCTCATCAGATACAATATGACCCAAATATTCCACCTCATGTACTCCAAAGAAACATTTAGATGTTTTTGCATATAATTTTTTCTCCTCCAATAGTTTGAGCACCCTATCAATGTGTTCAACATGATCCTTCCAAGAGTTGTTGTAGATTAGTATATCATTAAAAAATATTAACACAATTTTTCTAAGGGTGGGTTTGAAAATGGAATTCATCAAACCTTGAAATGTGGAAGATGCATTAGTAAGGCCAAAATGCACGACCAAAAATTTAGAAGGACCTTCATGAGTTCTAAATGCTATTTTTAGAATGTCTTCAGTCTTCATTCTGCTTTGATAATATCTTGAATGAAGATCTAGCTTGGTGAAGTAAATTGTTCCATGTAATTCATCCAACAATTAATCAATGACAGGAATACTTTAATAGTGAGTTTGTTGAACTCCCTATAATTTGGAAATATACGCCATGATCCATCCTTCTTGTGCACCAATATTACTAGAGCAAAGAAATAACTTTGGCTAGGCTGAATTATACAAGCCTTTAACATTTTTGCAACCATACGTTCAATTTCACTCTTTTCGGCATAGAGATATTTGTAAGGCCTGATGTTTGGAGGGAATCAACTGAATAGCATGATCATGATCATGAATAGATGGGAGGCCTTTTAGAGTCTCAAATATCTTTGAATGATTGTACAAGATTCTTTGGAGATCTAGAGAAATGGATGATTTTGATGTTTGAACATCTAGTGAGCATAATTGTGCAATTATGCCTCGTTGTTCTTTTTTCAAAATCTTTGTCATGCCATTAGAGATGATTATCTTCCTTGGTTTCCCTATAATGCCCTTTAATTCAATTACCTTTCCTTCTCAGGAAAATTTCAGGAAAAGTTCTTGAAAATTAAAAGTTATTGTCCCCAAAGATTGTAACAATTGGACTCCTAATACAACATCAATACCACCCATTGGAATTGAAAACATTGGACTATTGAATACATATTGCCCCATGGTTAGATTGATATTATGACACTTCCCTGAGCAATTTATAGTTACACAATTTGCAACCATCACTTGACACTTGGTGTTGGATATAGAAAACAATTCAATTCCTTGGCTATCTTACAATGAATAAAATTATGGGTACTACCAGAATCGATCAACAATATTACCTTTTTTTCTTGATATATTATTCTATCTTTAGAGTTTGAGGACATGTAATTCCTGCCAATGCATTAGAAGATATGGTTGGATTCATTTATTTTTTCTTTGGGGTTGGTTCGTGGTGTAGATCCTCTTTTTTTGATGTTTCTTGTTCCTTCTCTACCTCCTCTTCACACTCTATGTAAAATAATTTATTCTCAGCACACTTATGACCCGTAGTGTATTTTCTATCACAACTGTAACGAAACTCTTTTTCTCTTTTCCCTTTAGTTGTTGTGGTGTCAAACCTTGTAGGTTGTGGGAGGCTAGGAGCAACAACACTTCCATTTTTATAGTTGTGAGTGGTAGACTTCCTTCTTGCCATAATTTTGCTTTCAACTTTCCTTGCCACCTTGAATGCATTCTACAATCAATCAGGGTCCCAAAGACAAACCTCATGTTGGAAGTTAGTTTTTAAAGTCCCTATGAAGACATCAATCCTATGCTCCTCTGGAATATCATTTGAAATCCTCAATGTGCTCCACCATTGAACCCTTTTATTTGAGATTAATCAATTGGCTAAAGAAGGTATTTCTCTTTGTATCCTCATAATTTTCTACCAATTCTTTCGCAAAATTTGTCCAAGTAACAATTGACTTACGAGAACAAAGCCATCGATGCCACACAAACTAATTTTGTTCTAAATATAAAGATGTAATGAATACCTTTTGTGTGTGGGGCACATCATGTAGATCAAAAAATTGCTCCATCTATAGTATCCATGTTACTGAATCTTTGCCATCAAACTTTCTCATGTCGATCTTTGGAATGTAGTGGGTCTTAAACCCAACATTGGAGCCTCTAAAATTCATACTTCATATTCCTTTTTTATTCATCATGATTTTCATGGATTGCCTTGTCCCCACTGGGAAACCTTTCTTGTAGAAACTTTGTCAACCCTTCCCATTAGAGTAAATTTTAGCTTAAAAGTGCCCATGAAAATTTCACGTAATTTCCATGTCATAATATGTAAACCAATCAAAATCCTTTAAATTTAAATAGTGGTACATGTAAATATTTTGGAGGGAAAATAAGAAAAACTATTTTTTTTAGTTGTATTTTTAACTTATCTCCTTATAGATTTACTCAAATTTCAGGTGTAGACCTTCATTGAATATAGAATTAAATTCTGCATCCAAAGAGTACTCAGTATGCATATTTTTTTAGAAGAACCACATTGATAAAAAAATGAAAATGCTTAAAAAAATGTGTTGAACACGTCTTTTTAATGTATCTTCAATTTTTATGAATGCAGGTCTTCTCAAAAGTATACATAATGGGTACTCATTGGATGCATAATTTAATTCCGCATCCAACGAGTGTCTACACTTGAAATTAAGTAAACCTATAAGGAGATAAGCAAAAAATACAACTAAAAAAAGTAGTTTTCTTATTTTCGCTCCAAATTGGTCTCTTATTTTATAATTTTATCTATTATTTTATTATTTTTCCTTAGGAAGCCACTTTTAAGTTGAAATTTCCTCTAATGATTTGGCATTCATCGCGTCCGTGTCTACTTTAAAAACTCCCATATCTGTTTTTAAACCGTCCTTCAAGCCTTACATTTTTCCTTTTATTTTTGCTTCTAAACCATCAATCTTAGCTTTTAGTTCATTTTTGGTTAATATGTGTGAGAGCGAAATTTGTTGCACTTGGTCATGTAATTTTCATATATCATGTTGCATTTCTTCCTCTTCTTCATGCATCATAGTAGGGCTTTTATGTTGCTTGCTAGGTGTGTCCATTTTTTTTGTTTCGAGGAATTTTGGAATCAAACAACTATATCTATGCTTCACTATGCCCCTTGAATCACTCCAAATTGATTTTTCAAACAAAACTTGTAAAATTTAAAAAAATACACACATTTTTCTTTTTTTTTTGGAGCTCAATATTAAAATTGTTGTATATTTGTAATTTCATATCTCCAAGGTCTTAAATTTTGTTTTGTGGTATCCCTCTAAGTATTATTTCTAATGCCACAAGTCAGACCAAGATTTGATTCTTCAAGAAAAATTTATGCATAATCTCCCTTGATGCCCTGATTATAGATTGGTTTAGTAGAGCTAACTTGTATGGAATGCCATATGTCACTGTTTCGACCTTTGGCCTTGAAAATGATACACGAAAAACTACAGTTCGTGCACTTTCAGTGACTTCTTATGAAATTAAAATCCGATGCTTGGAGAGAAATTTATGGCGATTTTCCCCAGGTCATTTGTTTGAGATCGAATTTTGGATCCTGCAAAAACCTTAACTTCTTCGGACCATATCTTAGAAAATATAGCAAACCAAGATCTGAAATTTTTACACGAAGTTCACCAAGATTTTGGCTCCATGTGGTAGAAATTTCAGTTTCTGAAGCCTCGTAGAAAAAACGCTATAATGAAAATGGCAAGATGACTTGTTTGAAGTAGCGAAACCCTAGAATCCAAAGCTATGATACCAAATGTTATGAAACCAAATCACAAAATAGAAGAAAAGATAGATCAACGACTTGAGAATTAACCTATTTGAGGGCGAAATTTTCTTTACATCACATAAATGAACAATTATTGGATGATACAAATAACATGACCTCCTTTCTATATTTAGGAGTATAAGGGGTCACAATATAATCATAGCCTACATAACAATAATAATGTAAGGGCACAAAATAACAATAGTGGGCTTTTATGGGGCACAATAATAACAATAAGGGGGCTACACTAGTATTATAGGGACCTAACATTGACTTTGATACCAAATGAAAAAATATTCCAATGATTAAACACTAATTGTAAATTTGCATCAACGCCAAATGCAAAGTTACATGAACAATAATTTTATAATGATACTTAGTGACATGCCTAAATGCCTCCCTTGGCTAATGGAGCCTTAAATTTGAAAACACTTCAACTACTAACCAATTGTTACGCTTAATTTGAACTCTTACAAAAACATAAATAGAATTCATAAACAACACAAATATATAGTGGAAATAACATTGCATATTTTGAAGTCATTCATAAACATATTGTAAGTGTAAAACATTCCATAGATAGAAAAGCATGAACACTTATCTATAACTAAGCGAAGTCCCCCAAACTGGTCATTGAGTAGCTATTCATCATCCAATAATAGGACTTAGATATGGATTCCACTGCCAAGCCAAACTATGATACCACTAGGGCGAAGGAAGGTCCTACAAGGGGATAATCTCACTCAACCCAACCCATTTCTTTCATGACAAAGCAAATCTTCTCTCTACTAAGCACTCTAGATCCTCATCCATCCATTAATTAGCCATGGCACTCTTCCATTTCCCTAACAACATAAGAAATATCCTTCCTTTCTTTACTCAAAAATCCCTCGCGGATCATCGATCATCTTCCCTTCTAGTTTGTACACATCGTATTCATATTCAGATATCATCAAACCCCTATGATTTGACATGCTCATATCAACATCTCTAATTTTGAATGAAAGGTATAGAATAGAACCTTACAAGCAAGAATTTGCTAGCCTAAGGAACCCAACAAGCCAATGGGTAAGATCTTGACTTGGAGGAGAATGATAAAGAGGATAAACACTTGGCTCACATTGTCCATGAAAAACACTCACAAAGTTTAATGGTGGTTTTTTGGCCATTATGGACATTCCATCATGCTTTCACTCTCAAAATCCATCTCATGTCCTATCATACTCTAAAAAAAAAAATCCCCAACTTCCATGAGCTCTTACCAACATCCATGGGATTCTCTTTGGCATTGCAACATAACAAACATAAGAATCACACAGGTTCCTCCATCAATAAGAATGGGAAAAATTCTTATGGGAAAATGGAGAAGTGATCCAAGAAAAATGATGAACATTGTTTTTCCCTAACATATGCATTCCTTACATGGGGAATATACCCTTCCAAGAGGCATGGGGAAATGTCAAAAGGCCGCTAGAGTAAAATATTGATAGGAAATATTTGTAAGGAAGCATAAGGAATATTGTACATCCAGGGGACAAATGTCAAGTCAAATCTTTTATGCATCCCCTTTCCTCTTCATGTATCATGGTCACCTTGTTGCTTCCTCAAGCAAATTTGCTAGTGGATATTATATTATTATGCAATTCCTTTTATAGATGTCTTTTCGTAACTTGATCACAACACAAAAAGCATAACAACCACACCACAATTCTAGTCCACAATTAGGACTCGTACATTCACTAGTCATGTCTAGGCCTTGAGCTCCACATTAGGAATCCACACACACATTTACATTATTTATAAATGGGGTCATTTAACTCAACCGACATGGTTTGACTCGTATTACATAAACCACATCCATTAGAGGAAATTTTAGCGTAAAAGTGGCATCCTAAGGAAAAATAATAAAATAATAGTTAAAATAATAAAATAAGAGTAATGGATTTTGGAGGCAAAAGAAGAAAACTACTTTTTTAATTGTATTTTTGGCTTATCTCCTTATAGGTTTACTCAAATTTCAAGTGTAGGCACTCTTTGAATGCAGAATTAAATTCCACATCCAACAAGTACCCATTATGCATATTTTGGAGAAGACCCACATTGTTAAAAAGTGAAGATACACTAAAAAGACGTGTTCAACACGTTTTTTAAATGTATTTTCAATTTTTTATCTTCTAAAAAATATGCATAATGGGGTACTCTTTGGATGTGAAATTTAATTCCATATCCAACGAGTGTCTACACTTGAAATTTGAGTAAACCTATAAGGAGATAAGACAAAAATACAATTAAAAAAATAGTTTTTCTTTTTTTCTCTCCAAAATATTTACATGTACCTATTTTTAAATTTAAAGGATTTTGATTGGTTTACAGATTATGACATGGAAATTACATGAAAATTTCATGGGAAGTGTTAGGCTGAAATTTCCTCTAATGATACAAATTGATGTTTCTAGAGTCCGAATTGGCAAAAAATCGACTTGGAAAAAGAGCAAAGAGTTTGGATCAAATTAGAAATGAATTGAGAAAAATGTGTCAAGTACAAAAAATAAAGATATACACATATACTCTTGTACTTCTATTTGTTAATGGCTTTTACAAGCATCCTAGGGTGTCTTGAATGAGTCAAAGTCAAGACTCTCTACTCATATTAATAGTGTGAAACTTGGGAAACACAAGTTTGTGTGGCCCTAATGTAATATACCTTTGCTAAAATATGCTAATACAACTCGAATTTTTTTAAAAATACTCTTTGACACATTTCGTCAAACACTTTGTGAACAAACATTTATTCGAACAATTTGTAAGCAAGGTAAACACTTACAAGAAATATTTCAAGGGCACAATTAAAATTTTATTAACTTGATAAGAGGGTTTACATGCAAAATATTAGCTTGTGAACTGGTAATACAACTTCGACAAATAGTTGGATCAACTTGGCCTTCTTGAATGATGATGATCTCGACCCTCTAAAAAAAGAACTCGACCTGACAATAAAAGATAACACGACCCCAAAAATTGATGAATTCAACCTCCAAGATTGAGAAATTTGGCCTCCAATAATAACAAGAAATTCTGCCTCTAAGAGAATGACTTGACCTCTAGCAATCAACCTCGACAATTAATGAACTCGGCTTTCAGATGAAGAGCTCGACCTCCAAATGAAAAACTCGGCCTACCAATGATAGATTCATCCTTTAGTAATCAGCCTCCGTAATGGATGAACTCAACAACAAATGATAAACTCGACCTCTTTGAGAACAATAATTCGACCCCTTTGTAAATGAAAAATCGGTCCCTTAGAAATTTGGTCCAGCTGAAATAATGAATACAACCTCTTTCTGGGCAAAGTAATTCAGCGTCAACAAATCTCCGGAAAATACACACTCGATCCACATGGTAATCTCAATCTTCAGTTACAAACCCCAAACCTGCAAATCTTTGATACAAATTGAAGATTTGATGTGATCTGCCCTCATAGCCAACTAGGGTGGCACTCTAGGTTCGCCGAAATCAGTTGATGAGCCAACTAGGGTGACACTCCAAGTCCACCAAAATTAGCAGAAGGATTCCGCTTCAAACCCTTGCACTTGAATTGCTTGAGCCAAATCAATTCTCCAAAAATGATAAACAGATAGAATGCTTGAGAAATGACCTCCTTCTCATTTTTAAAGAATTGTTGGACCTTTCTCTGGTCTTCTAGAAGCACCCTTGTTTTTTATGTTTTATTGACAAAGCCACTAGGTAGATTTTTCTTATTTTCTCCAAGTGATTTTTTCCCCTTTTTATCTACTAATATTTCGTCCCTTTTATTTAATAAAGTAGAGTTAGGAAAAATTCCTTTGTCACCTTAACAATTTCCCTTTTTCCAGTCTAAAGGAGACAAGTTAGACTAGTAGATAGGATTTCTCCATACTCAAGTGATTGGGGACATTACAGTCCTACCCACCCAAGATTTCTTGTCCTCAAGCAATTTTAATTCTGGATTTTGAAGTATCTGCTCCACTTTCCATGTTGCATCCTCTATTAGTGGATCCTTCCATCAAATAAGATATTCTTTGATGACCCTGTTTCTCAATTTTTTCTCTCATATCCAGTACCTCCTTCGGAAGCAATACCTACTGTACTTCCTCATCCAAAGGGGGTAACTCAAGTGAAGATATGACTTGCTGCCCCAATGCTTTCCTCAAACAAGAAAAGTGGAAGACATTATGGATCTTGCTCCCCTCTAGAAGTTCCAAATCATAGGCTACCTATCCCACTCTTCGGGTGATTCTGTATGGCCCATAAAATCACGGATTTAGCTTCTTTGGGCCCTTTTGTTTGAGAGTGGATTGTCAAAAAGGTTGTAGGTGAAAATATACCATGTCCGCCTCCTCAAAAATCCTCTCAACGCGGTGCCTATTAACATACAACCTTTGCTAGTTTTGTGCTGCTTGTAAACTATCCTTGAGAGCCTTGAGAATATATTGGCACTCTTGGATCTAGTCCTTAGCCTTTGGAGCCCAACTATATGCAAAAATCAACTTTGCAAATGAAAGGGCATTGTAGCCATATAAAGCCTTGAATGGTGACATTCCAATCTACATGTGATATGTGGTATTGTAACAATATTACCTAAGGTGCAACCATTTTATCCAATCCTTTTGCTGCCTTGTCATATAGTTCCTCAAGTACCCATCTAGCCATTATTAATTATCTTTGTCTACCCATCGGTCTGAGGGTGATAACTTGTGTTAGGAGTGATATTTGTACCTACTAATCTAAATGTTTCCTGCTAAAATCCACCCATAAATCTGATATCTTTGTCATCGGTCTTAGGCAGACCATGCAATATGAAAATCTCTCGAAAGAATAATTTCGCTAGCTGAGATGATGAATACCTGGAAGGAATCACAAAGAAATGGGAAAAATTACTAAAACCCGTCCACCACAACAAAGATGCAATCTCTCCCCTATACTGATGGTAACCTCGTGATGAAGTCCATCGAAATGCTCTCCCACTTTTGTGCTAGAATAGGCAATGGTTGAAGCAAATCTGTTGGATGTGTGTGCTTGTCTTTTTTCTATTGGCCAATACTGCACTCACGGACATGTCTCAAAATGTCCTCCTTGAGACCCTTCCATGAGAATCTCTCTTTGATAGTCCTATAAGTCTTGAGGAAGCTTGGATGCCCTGCCAATGGTGAATCATCTGTTGCATGCATAATATTCTTTATTAGCCAAGATTTTGGCACTAAGTAAATCCTTCCCTTGTAGTAAATGATGTCATTGACCACCCTGAATCTGTCATCCTACAACTGACCATCCAATATCTCACAAGCTAACTTATTCTTCGAGTACTCCACTAGAAGGTGTGATCTCCAATATGTCGAGATGTCCATGATATAAAATGTTGCTGGTCTCTTAGACAAGGCATCCGTGACTAAATTTTTCTTCTCATTAACATACTCTGATCTCGAAATCATAAGTTTGGATCTTCCTGACCCACTTTTGTTGCCTATCATTGAGCTCCTTTTGATCTAGAAAGAACCCGAGACTATTATGATCATTTTTTACCTTGAATCTATTCCCCATTAAGTACAACTTAAACTTGGTGAATGCATGCATAATGACCAACATTTCCTAATTGTAGATGGAATAGAGACGCTCATAGCCTTTGATCTTCCTGCTCTCAAATGCAATGGGATGGTTGTTCTGCATCAAAACTGCTCCTGTGCCTTCCCCTGAGGCATGACACTCAAGAACAAATGGTTGTGAAAAATCTAGCAATGCTAATATAGGGCATGAGCTCATAACCTCCTTGAGTCGCTTGAAGGCTCCCTGTGCTACGTCAGTCCAAACAAAAGCCCCTTCCTTGGTGAGATCTATAAGAGGTGCCGCCAACTGATATAACCCCTTAACAAACCACCTATAATATGTGCAAAGGCCTAAGAATCATTTCAACATCGTCACATTCCTGGGGGTTGGCCACTCAATAATAGCTCAAATCTTCTCTTGGTGTACTTGCACTCCTTGTCCTCCAATCACATGGCCCAAGTAGAGCATCTTTGTCAACCCAAACTCATTTTTGGACAATTTGGCATAGAATGCCGCTCCTCTAAAATCCTCAACACCTCATTCAAACGTCGCAAGTGCTCGTCCCATGTCTTGCTATACACTAGGATATCGTAAAGAAAAACTAATATGAACTTGTGTAAAGACATGATTCATGCAATATTGGAAGGTGGATGGAGCATTGGATAGCCCAAAGGGCATAACCAGAAACTCATGGAGCCCATAATGGCACCGAAAAGCGGTCTTCAGAATGTCTTGCTCCCTAACTTGAAGTTGATGGTATCTGGAGTGAATATCTATCTTGGAGAAATATCTAGCTCCCCTCAACTCATCCATCAACTCATTGATCCCGGGGATTAGGTACCGGTTCTTAATGGTCTTCTTGTTTAAGGCTTTGTAGTCTATGCATATCTGTAAAGACCTGTTTTTTCATTTTCACCAAAACCACTGATGAGGCAAATGAACTTGAGCTGGGTGCATATGGCCCAATGCAAGAAGTTCCTAGATTGCTTTATCAATCTCATCCTTATAGGCCTTTGGATGTTAGTATGGGTGGTAAGAACAGCCTTGACCCTCTCCTCTAGCCCAATAATGTGATTAAAGCCTCTGTCAGGAGGTCTGCTTGGGGGAATGTCTTCAAAAACCTTATGATGCTTATGCAACAGAGCCAAAATTTTTGCTAGATACCGCTGTGACTGGCCTTATCTATGATCTAATACTCCACTACCCATTTAATGCCCCCATGCCTTAGTTCTGCTTCCATCCTGTTTGATGATACTATTTTTGGTGGATATGTGTCCCATGAAGTCCATCTCCATCTTCCTATAATCAATAGTGTAACACCTTATGGAGTAGAGCCACTGAACTCCCAATATCACATTTGTGTCGAAAACGTTTACCACAAAGAAATCATCTGTGACTATGTAGTTTCCCATCGTCAAGCTCAAATTGGAAATCATCTTGGTGCATTCCATGCGATTGTTCCCTAGTATCACTACTGAAAACACATCAAACTCCTCAGTGTCTAGGCCCCTTCTGTACACAAGGCTAGCATCTATAAAATTATGGGTAGCCCCACCATCAATCAACATTGTCACTCTCTATCCTTGTATAATGTCCCTCACTCTGAGTGTGCGGAACTCGAGGACGCTTGTAAGTGAAGCAATGACACCGCATTTAACCCGAACATGAGGTTGCTTGTCCTTCATCTCTTGGAGTTCCTCCTCTTGTGGTTGCTCTTGCTCATCCTCCTCATCTTCACTATCTGAGAATGCTTCAATGTAGTGAGCCTTGTCCTTACTTGCACACATGTGTCGTGGTGCCCATGGCTCTTGACATGTGAAACACAAGTTCCTCCTCCTAAGATCTCTCCTAGTCTCCTTGTTCAACTAACTTCGCCCTTACCACTCCTTCTGAGGAGATCTAATGTCCTTACCTTTCAGTGGAAAGGTCGATTTAGGAGGAAATCTGGTCTTAGGGGCTGCATCCTACATGTTTCGTGCTTTTCTCGCTGCATCCTGTAATGTAGTGGGTTGGTAGGTCCTTACACATCCATGTAGAGGCTCAACAAGTCACTTTATAAATAGCATAATTATTCGGGTGGTTGATATATTTGTCACCAATACCAATAGCCTCAAAAAGTTTGATATATAGGCCTCCAAACTGCTTGTCTGTCTAAGATGTGTCAATTCTTTGAAGTAGATCTTTGGGTCCTTATTGAACCTCTCAATGAGTCTCTGTGTGAACTCCGTATATGATGTGATGTCTGCATGTCCTAGTGTGATCAATCCATGGCACCACCATTCCTGGGCATCTCCATCTAGGTGCAACGTGGCAATTTTGATAACATCCACCTCCTTCATTTGGTTAAGTTGAAGATAAGTGTCCAACTTCTGCACCCATGTCCTTGTGGAGCATTTAGATGACCCATCAAAATTAGGTAGTGTCATCTTCCCCATAGCTCATTGTAGATATTGATCCTTGTTGTTGTCCTTGTAGAACCCCACTAGTTCGTGCTTATCTCTCAAGTGACAAAAATTCACAAAAGAGAGGGGTCCCTGAACGTTGCGCCCCAATGCATGGTACGCCTCCAAATTTGCTGCAAATGACTCCACTTCTACTCCCTTGATGCTTCATCCAAAAATTGAGATATGGTGGGTCTAACAGGTTTACTATGCAAATTGGGATGGATCTACATATTAGTGCAAGTATGAACATGACTCCCTTCGCTTGAGTGAGATCCCCTTTCTCCACCATTTTCTTAACGGTTTTGATTCTTGATTGTGGCAGTGGTCAACTGCCCCATCATATCAATCATCATCTTTTGCATCCTTATTTTTTCCATGGGGCCTTCACTTGGGGAGCAATACCATACCACGTGCATTCATATTGGAGGATATATATTGAGGAAAAAATGACATAATATATTGAGTATATAATAGGGGATAACGAGTTTTTATATTGACAGGTATAAAAAATAGAGCTCAAAGTTAATGAGAAAATATAACGGGGTATAAAAAATGTTAATGAAAAGATGGATACCTACAATATGTAGTGAAAATAATGGTTTTTTAAGTTGGGAAGGTGTATTGGGTTCGTATTGGTAGGAGGTTAAATAATGTGATTTTTAGAGTATTTTCCAATATATAATCAAATTAAGGGTATTGTTTAGTACACCACGAACAAGTGTTATGTTAGAGGTTCATTGAGTGAATCCCCCCATGACTGTTTCGTTCATCGTAGCTACATTGTTTGGTTCCATATTTTATTTGACTCCCATGGGTTCTCCACCTATATCACTTTCAATTTCCCCTTTTGAATTTGGCTCTATAATCTTCCTTCTCGGCATTACTTTGCTTCAAACAATTTTTTGAAAATCTCTTTGACACATCTCATCAAACACTTTGTGAAGAAACATTTCTTCGAACACTTTGTAAGCAAGGTAATAAACACTTACAACAAAAATATTTCAAGGGCACAATCAAAATTTTATTAAGTTGATCAGAGGATTTACATGCAAAATATTAGCTTGTGAACATGTAATATAACTCTGACAAATCGCTAGATCAACTAAGCCTTCACGAATGATGATGATCTCAACCCACTAAAAAAAGAACTCGACCCACAAATAATTTGGCTTGGCAACAAAAGATAACATGGCCTCAACAACTGATGAATTCGGCTTGCAATAAATATAAGCAATTCGGCCTCCAAGAATGAGGAATTCGCCCCCCCTGTAGAAATGAATTCGGCCTCAAGAGAATAATGTGACCTCCAATAATCAACCTCCACAATTAATGAACTCAATGTTCAGATGAAGAACTTGGTCTTTAAATGACAAATTCGACTTGCCAATTATATATTCGATTTTCAGTTATTAGCCTCCCCAATGGTTGAACTCGACAACAGATGATGAACTCAAATGACAAATCAACCCCTTAGAAATTTGGTCCTCCTGAAATAATGAATTCAGACTCCTTCCGGGACAAGTAATTTAGCCTCAATAAATCTCTTGCAAATACGAACTCAGTTTCCAAACGCTGATCATGACCTTCAGCTACAAACCCAAACCCGCAAATCTCTGAATACAAATGGAAGATTTGATGTGATCTCCCCTCAGAGCCAATTAAGGTGGCACTCTAGGTCCATCAAACTGCAAATCTTTGAATACAAATGGAAGATTTGATGTGATCTCCCCTCAGAGCCAACTAGGGTGGCACTCTAGGTCCATCAAAATCAACCGCCGAGACAACTAGAGTGTCACTCTAAGTCCACCGAAATCAGTTGAAGGATTTTGCTTGAAACCCTTGCATTAGACTCATTTGAGCCAAGTCAATTCTCTAGAAATGATAAACAAATATGATGCTTGACAAATGACATCCTCCCCCCTTCTAAAGAATTGTTGGACCTTTTTTCGATCTTTTAGAAGCACCATTTTTTTTATTATTTTTCATTGACAAAGTCAATAAGTGGATTTTTCTTATTTTCTCCAAATGACTTTTGCCTCATTTTATTTATAAATATTTTACCCCTTTTATTTAATAAAGTGGTTTTTTCTTATTTTTTCGAAATGACTTTTGCCTCATTTTATTTACAAATATTTTACCCCTTTTATTTAATAAAGTAGAGTTAGGCAAAATTCCCAGGTCTCTTAACAATTTCCCTTTTTCCAGCCTAAAGGAGACAAGCTAGGCTAATAGGGAGGTTATCTCCATGCTCAAGCGACTAGGGACATTACACCTAACTTGAATATGGTCGTTAGGAGGCCAGTCTAATCCAAACATGAAAAATTGAGAGTTATATTGTGAGTCTAGTAACATTGATACAATAATGCATAATTTCATATATTTTATTCCATAGGCCAAACCGAGAGTTTACATACTCAATTTGGTGTTATAAGATATGACTACAATAAAAATGTAATTAAATGAATCTTCTATTTAAACTAAGTACAACAATAATATAATAAAATAAATCATTAACTCTCCATAGAGGATATAAACAACATGTAACATTAACAACCAAGCAACCCGTTTATAATATCATGGTTAATATAAATGGCGACAAAAGTGTATTGCCTCTCATATGTTCATAATCCATATTGCACAATACCCATTTATAATATCATGGTTAATATAAATGGCATAACTAAGGAAAGACAAAAGTGTATTGCCTCTCATATGTTCATATTTCATATTGCACAATACCTTATAGAAATGGGGAAGCATAAAAGATAAGGTCGTAGAAGATGCTCCTTGGAATGCCACACAAACCTCTATTGAGTTGACAATTATGCTAATCCACTCCATGTTCCTTAATTGTGCATTTATAACAATGCCATTGCTCAAGGTGTCCCACAAGGTTTAGTGTTTCCAAATTATCATATGCAATTGATTCACAGTGCTAGATTGTGTGATTTAACTTTTAACACATTTTGTGACAGAGTGTTGTTTGCCACTTTGAAATTGTATAAGATTATTTATTTTGCTGCTTAACTTACGTTATTTACTTTTATGCAAATCACTCTCAAAAAGTGACCTCAAATTCTAAATGTGCTCATATTTACAAAGACTATTATTGAACTTCATCAATCCAATTACTAATGGCATTCAACCTTTGAACTATTCTTAGAGATTAATTTACCAATTTAAAGAAAATAAAACGAAATGTTGTTAAAATCACTATTTACTTTTACGCGAATCACTCTCATGAAGTGGTTGCCAAACTCTATGTGCACTCATACTTAGGCTATTATCAAACTTCTAGTCAAGATAAATCGAAGAAATAAAAAATCATAAGGATGCCCAACACCTAACAATTACAATTCTAAAGTTCCAAAATTTGAGTAGAACCATATTTTTTTTTAAATAAAACTTTGAACCTAACAATATTTGTATTTCTATGAAAACATTTCAGCGTAGATAACTTTTTGTTTTTTTGTTTTTCACCATAGTGGTAACTTTTTTGGAATAATTTGGATGTGGAATTACCAATTACCACCTTTAATACCAAAAGTGTATTCAATAATTTGCAAGTCAAATATACAATGACATCTTAAAGAATCTACTTTTTAAGTCTTATTACATGAAAGCAAACATACTGCTTCAAATTAAACATAGAGCAAACATATTCCTTCAAATTAAACCCAAATAAATAAAAAAACAAATACCATTACCAATTATTTAAACTAATAAAATAAAACTTCAAAATTAATAATTATAATTTACATTTAATATCATATAAAAAATATCTTTTATGATATATTAAAATCTTTCAATACCTTTCATTCCCAAATGGTATTCCCAAATACATAAAAGAACAAATAACATTCTCACATAAATAAAAGAACATAATCATCATTTAAGCTAATAAAACAAAACTTCAAAATTAATAATTATAATTTACATTTAATATCATATAAAAAAATATCTTTTATGATATATTAAAATCTTTCAATACTTTTCATTCCCAAATAAATAAAATAACAAATAATATTCCCAATCATTTAAGCTAATAAAACAAAACTTCAAAATTAATAATTATAATTTACATTTAATATCATATAAAAAAATATCTTTTATGATATATTAAAATCTTTCAATACCTTTCACCTTAAAGTGTCTTTATCGACTTATATCTCTTTATTGCGAATTTTAGTCTTTCACAATGAGCGTATGAAATTAACTTCATGCATTCATAGTTTTAAAATTAAGAAATTAGAACTCCTTTTTCCTGAAAGGGATGATGATCAGCATAGAACTAAATATATGACGAGACGAGATAATTATTTTAATTTACTAAAAATAAAAAATAAAATAATTTTATAAATTTCCGAAAGATCCAAGTAGAACCATGGAACTAGAGAGTACAGTCCACTACTATAATAATGTGGGAGTGTTCAGTACACTCTGAAGTGCCCAAAACAGACGCTGATGTGAAATTATTCAGTAACCCCGTACAAATCCTGATGACTTGGTATTTTTTTATAGGTGGTTTATTGTATTTATTTGATTTGGGAGTTGTTTTAGTGTGATTTTTTGATTTTTGGTGTTGAAAACTCGCTGAAAAATTTGAGGTGAAATCTTGATTTGTGTTACTAAAACTGGTTTTTTGATTGTATATATAGATTCAACGCCTTGAAAAATACCCCAGAGTATTCTATTGTGTAGGGGTTACCTATCACGCTTGTGATTTCAATAAATTCTTGCTATAAATTTTAAGGAAATTAAATCAGAAAAACTCACTCTGAAAACTTCCAAAAAATCTCACTACTAAAAACAATTAAATGTATTAACTATATACATAAATAATATTGATTTAACCTGTTATTAACATGAGCCAAAATAGATAATCTCAAATTACAGACAGATAGTCAGAGTATGAAATAAAGACAACGGACAGTGACTTATCATTGACGGTCTCCACCACACAATCTACACTGGCTTAAATAATAGTGTGATATTTATTAATGTAAGCCAGCCCTGATAGCGTGGTATTTATTATTGTAAGGCAGCACGAACACTGATAGGGTGGTATCTATTATTGTGAGTTAGCCGGTGCAAACCCTGCTAGCGTCCACTGGGAAATGTCTTGGACTGATTGGTAAGGATGGGTAATTCTGCGAGGAACCTGTAAGCAACCAGCTAGAGCTCTCCTATAATCTGTGACCAAAGAGAAAAATCTGGTGATGGGAAATTTACTGCTTAGGTCGGGCTGGATGCCCGTCTCCTTGTCTGAATTGACAGGTACGTTTTTATGGTCATGTGTAAATGCTGCAAATGCTATTTCCACCTCTATAGAAACATAAATGTCTGTTTTTACATCCCTTTTTACGTCAACATGCGATGGATGCATGGTCGGGAACATGAGATGATGTAAGGAGGGGTGTCTGGGTTGTAAAGGACGGGTATTTATGTTACTATGGAGGTGGAAATAGCGCTTGCCTGCAAATAGTGTCTCCTAAGCGAGAAAGAGGGACCGTGTCATGTCACTGATATGATGTTTTATATTTCCTAATATTTATTTTTCAGTTTATAAATTTATTAATGTAGTAGAGTCGCATAAATTCATGTTAAATTTAAAAAAAGTGGTATAGTTAGTGTTTTCTATGGTTTAGTTTAATAAAATATTTTAATATCATAATGTGTTGTATATATTCCAAACAATAATAAAATTGTAAAATGAATTATATGAATATTTGTTTAATATTTTTTTTAAAAAATTTAACATTTTTTTAGTAGATAGATTATATGTATATATTTCCTCATTTTTAAATTAAACAAGTTAATAATTATTTATTTAATATTGAATGATGACAATTTTTTTATATAATGCTCATATTATAGTATATATGTCATGTCATTAGAGTATAGATGGATATAACGAAGTTGTTCAAATTGTACACATTATTTTTACATATTTTTTCAAATTTATATTTTTTAAATTAAAAAATAAAACTCTTAAATTTTTTTATTCAATACTTTATACCAATGAAATCTATTTTTAAATTTAATTAAAAACCATTTATATTTATGGTAAATAGTAATTAATATATAATCTTATTTTTCAAATTATTTATATTTATTGTACATAGTAATTAGTAATATAATATATAGTAATTAATAATAGAGTACACAAAAATCAACATAAAAAGAGATGAATAAAAATAAATTTTATTTAAAAATAATAAATTTAATTTTAAATTTTAGTTTTTTTAATAAAAAACTAATAACAAATCAATAAAGAACTGAATAACTGAATACGATAAAAACAAATATAATAAATACATAATTATTCTAATAATGAATAATAATAAATATATACCCTAAGTATATACCACCCAGCAACATTAATATCCCATGGTCCATTAGATATGGTCTATTAAATATTGATTGCCCCCACATCTCTGTATTAAATATTGATTGCCCAACATCTCTGGCTGAGATATCTGCACATTAAGTCGTGATTCCAACCTGCCAGATACAGTGGCCTATTAAATATTGATTGCCCCACATCGCTGGCTGAGATATCAGCACATTAAGTCGTGATTCCAACCTGCCGGATACAGTGGCCTATTAAATATTGATTGCCCCACATCTCTGGCTGAGATATCTGCACATTAAGTCATGATTCCAACCTGCGAGATACACTGGAGAAAGGAAGCGATCAATTTGGTGGGACTACCACTGGATATGGTTTGTAGGGTGCGCTGTCTAAAGGTTATCTCCTCCTCGATACACAGCTGTCCACCAATCTTGATATAGATAATGATATGTTTTCATCATATTTTTATATTAATAATTTATTTTTGAAGTTTATCAAATTGATGTATAAGATCATTAAAAATACAACTAAATAGATATCAAATTAGTGTATCAAGTCCATAAATATAAAAAAGGGCTATTTTTTCATCTCTTATAACCGATCCCGATTCTTAACTGGTTGAATGACATCCTAAGGTTCTGCCACCAAGGATACTCAAAACAGAACTATATCAGGACCAAGAAACTATGGAGGGGAGATCAACCAAGTAAAGCACCAACAATCTAAAATATGGGATCGACAATCTAAAACATAGGATCCTAGAAAGACAAGGACATCCTAGAAAGACAAGGACAACTGCAGGACAACCAAGCAAGCAAGCCAATGATCAACAACAACACAAAGTTTAGGATTTAGGAGGATAAATTTGAAGGAAGTCATAAAAATTTCTACCTAGGTAATCTCATGTAGGAGCATGAACCCTAGTCAATCCAATCCATTCTTGATTAGACCGAAATGGGTTGTGAAATATCCAAAGAGAATTTTTCCATCAAATGTAGCATGTATAAATTAGGGATTTAGTGTGATTACATGTGTCCTAACTCTGGAAGGGTTCTAGATCATTAGGTTGTTTTGATAAGTTGGTATGATGGCCAAGTGGGCTTTTGTAAAAATGACAAGTGTCAGATTAAGATGTTAGTAGTGTGGGGACAGATGCCCAATCAGTTTTGGTTTTGTTAAGATATTTCTAATTTTTAAGAAAATATATACTGGTAGGTAGTAGAAGAAAATATATATAGGTGTATAGGTAGGTAGTTGAAGTAGCTTAGGGAAAAGTAGCCTGAGAAAGGGGTACGAGAGCCTACTGCAAAGAGGCTGTTTATTCCTCCGTAAATACATCTTGTTGTGAGTAATAACATAATGAGTGGAGTTCATGTTTGAAATAAATGAAATGAAATGGTTTTAATGACGTTCACGAGACCTCGCGGTCTAAGGGATCACCCACTATCGCTTAATCCATATTCATATTTTTTCTACGCTGATTTTGCTGTTATGGATCTTGAGTAAGAAATTTGTTGTTTTGTGAAGTCTTGTCTCCTCGAAAAGCTCACTAAGACTGTTCACCTTTAGGTTGCTAACAAAGTGACGACGGATAACTTCATACGCTGCACACTCTTTGATAAAATGCCATTCTGTTTCTACCACTCCTTGCAAAAAATGCAAGTTCGTTCTTCTCAATCTTCTTTAGGGACCGCCCATCTACTAGTTTCACATCTTAAATGATGTGAGCCCGTCCTTAACAAAGCAATTAAAATTTTAGCTGCTCCCTTGATTAAGGAACTCAAATACTCTTTATCATCATGTTTCTAAGTTGGGTTAAATTCTTTGACATAATATGCTTTCTTTTTGCCTCCCTGCTTTTTCTACATGGCAGTCCTAAATTTTTCTAACACCCACTTTTTATCTCCTCTTTAGCATGAAAACAATCATGCAGTTTTATGTCCCATTTAGCTAACAACTTTCTGTTTTGTTTCATCCGGCAGTTTTGTATACGTGTACGTGCCTCTGATTTTCTAGTATGGTCCGTGTGCATACTTTGTGAGAATAAAATGTATAAGGTGGTATCTGACATAACAAGAGTGCCTTCTTTGGGTAATCACCCATTTCGAAGCATGAAAGAGTTCTCAGTTTATTTCTGAGCGTTTAGAGGGGAGAGATCTATGAATGATTGTCTTGCTTATTGTCGAGAAGAACTGCTGAGAAGGGAGTAGGATTAGCGCGCAGTGATAGCATTTCAAAGTTTGTGGACTCCACAAGGTTCCACCCACGCTATGCTTAGATTCAAGGTTCACGATCCCCCACAGAACTCTTCCCACACCACACATAATTTGGATTTCAGTGGTTCGAAATTTACAACCGTTGGACATGGCCCGATCACTCTCCATAGTCGACTAGTCATTGTGGGCCCTAGCCTGAGGAGCGGCAAAGTGGTTAGTGTCGGTATACAGAGTGCATGGTCTGTAGCCAAAGAGGAGAGCCAAAACCAAGTCCAAAGGCAAGAAGAGAGCCAAAACCTCGTTTGCTCCCCCCTCTTTCCCCGCCCCATCAGTGGTCACCCCTTCCTTACATCAGGGGTATCCCCACCCGCCGCAATCCATATTTGCCATCAATCAGTTTGTTTGATCGCTACCATTAAATCAAGTTCCCATGCAGAGTGCCCGGTCACCAGCTGGTTGTTCGACTATGGTGGAAATAGTTTGGGCCTAAGTACTTAGTCTGGGGATTTGGACAATAGCAGACCGTGTACGCATTATCTAGAAATTGGGGTTCTGACTGAGAAGTGCTATTGTGCATTACATTGGGGTTCTGACTGAGAAGTGCTATTGTGAGGGCCGAGCAGGTGGAACCACCTAGAATAGTTAGGACTAGCTACATTAGATTGGGAATTTCTATGATAAAGTGAGAATGAATGTTTATAGTTAAGAATGTTGTTACATATATTTTTAAATGTATATATGTTTAACTTATATATAATATTTTTTATCCATTTTTTTTTTAGCTTATAGTATTGCAATAAAGCCTATTTACAAGTTAAGAATCTTTGACTTAAAGTTAAGAATCTTACAATTAAGAATCTTGTTACACATTTTTAAAAAAAGTATATATATTTATCTCATATATTAATTTTTAATAATATTATAAAATAAAATTATAATTTAATTAATTTTTATGATTTTTTAAAATATTGATAATGTGAGATGTATTATGTGATAAGTGTTTTGATGATTATTAGTTTTTACCAACCATTTAATTTATATGACTCCATATTAAAAAATTCTTCTTCCTTGCCGTTATTCCATTTATTTTTACACCATCTGTACTCTTTTAGGGGCTTTTGTGGAGTGATACAGCTTTTGCTACTAAAATGTTCTTGTCAGTGACTGAGTCCATTTTCTTCCAGTTTGATTACTCAAAAATTAAACATACGATATGATCTATTTGTACAACATTAAATACGAAATAAATTACTGCAAAGAAAGGAGGTTGGACCAGTCAAATATATGGGACAATAATGAACTGAAGAATCACTGTTACATCACAGAGAAAACTCATTAACTGACAAATGCACTCTAGGAAATTAATGACTTTGAAATGATTGTTATTACCTCACGGCCTGAGTGGCAGAAACAAATCAACTTCCAAATCAGGAAAACAATTGTTATTTCCCATTTGAATTTTTTATGCTCTTGTACCTGCAGCACTATGACTTCTGAATTTCAGCGAACATATTATGACCGAGAACATTATTGAAAACGGGCTCTTAATTAAAACTTGTCCATATTTTTATTTGACAAAATCTAGTCACGCCTGTTTCAAAATATGATGAGGATGGTTTTGATTTCTAGGTCTTCAAAAGTTTTTCACCTTAGAGAGAAATTTACAGAATGCACCTAACAAAGGCCATTTCCTGCCATGTATACTATATAGTAACACTCAACTTCGACATAACATTACAAGTTAAACTTTTTAACCAAAATTTCTGAACATGCGAATTATACAAAATAATAATTCAAGAAGAATGGCTCGAAGGTATTACAGGGGTTGCATGCAACTTGACGCATGAAGAAATTGAGGAACTGTCTCTGTAAAATCAGGACTTTTTATTATACGGCCTCAGTATGTCCTTGACAGAGTGTAATAGTCTCTATATATACTTGTTTGTCTTATATTTCAGGTGTAGGCCAAAATTCTGGTTGACCTACTAATTGACTATTTGATAACACAGAGTGGTCCTTAGAAGTTATGTTGGGTAAGATGGAACACACTATCTGGTTCATAGTGGCAAGCTAAACATATTTTCAGTCCATTCTATAATTTTTGCAAAGTTTAAATGGTAGCAAATCTTAACACTAGAAAGCAAGAGTCGGAACAGGTTTGCTAGAACCCAACCTAGGCTTAACCGTAAGATCTTCCCTTGGGCTTTAAGTGTTAGAGATGGCCAGGGTCATTTTATAATAGAAATGCGTTGATTTCCAACTGTGCTTGAATTGAAAACCAATCCCCCCACAACAATATATGACAGAATGGGATAACAACAAAGATGTGTTAATTGATGTTATGCAGACATGGATCATAGGCAAATGGGCAGGCTACGAAGATCAAATGTGGGCTCCTTCAGGAACCCACTTTTACCAGTTTACTATACCAATGATTATTGAATTCAGGAAAGATTGCACGTATGGAGATTCATCAGCACTTAAATTACCAGACACCGCCAAAGGCGTGAATGGCTGTGAGGTATAAAGGGTTTCTACTTTAGAACATTTGCATTCAAAATATAGTATCAGTGTTTGTTATTGTGTGCAGTTATGCATCAGTATAGAGTAGAGATGCACATCAGATATTTTGGTAGGGCATTGGATTTTTCTGACTGAAACTGTTTTGCATTTGGGTTTTTTCCAGCATAAGTTGCCGAGAAGAGTAATACACGCATGCCATGCAGGAGGGTTGATACATGGTCTTGAAGGCTATGAGCATCATGAAGTTGGGGCCATCGATGTAGATCGCCTTGATATTGTATGGGAGGCAGCAATGAAACATGGACTCAGGCCTGTTTCACAAAGCAAGATTCAGTAATTGATTTCTATTTCTGTTAGATTGGAATGTTTGTTTATTTTAGTATCGGTTCTCAATCGCTGGCTCAGTCATTCATCTATCTAATAAAGGTATTTATGTGCACAATTGCACAACTGGACTTTTGGAAGGCTGCTTATTTTCTTGGTACTGATCGTCCACCTATTCTCATATACTGATGAGAAATGAACCTGTTATGTCGATCTACCAGCATATTCATATTAAGTTTGACTCATAACATGCAACTGGTGAGGAATAATGAGCCCGATGAATTTTAATAAAGGCTACAAAAGTTGCCTCATACTGTCTGAAAGTTGGGTTCTAGTGATAAGCTACTTTAAAATAAAATCGCAGTTCACATAGACCTGCATCAAATCATCATAGCTTTTCATGAACAGTGCAAGTCTTAACCTTGAATTACAAACAGGGATTTAGGTAGATGTAACAGTTATGCGGACTCTCATAAAATATGATAATTAATATACTTAATTATTATGATAATTAATATACTTAATTAATAGGATGCATGTGTTTGGCTGGTTATAATGTAATTATTCTATTGGCAAAATTCAAATCTTTGTTAATTTTTTTTTAGATTTTTTTAGAAAGTTTATTTAAATTTTGAGAAAAATGATTATTAAATTAAATATTTTGAAAATAAAAAATAATTTTGAAATTTTTATTTTTATTTTTTCATTGGCTCATATAAATGACTAAGTTTATGGAGTTATAAATAAAACTTGTCAGAAATAAAAATCATTTTAAAAATACAAAATAAAAAAATTGAGAAATAAAAAGTATTAAAAATAGAAATAATTTTTTTTTATAAGTTAGTGTCATAATAGTACAAACATCAAATCAAATAGTACACATTAAATCTCAATATTTATGAAAATTTCATTGTTAAAAATAAAAATAAAAATTATATGCCACACATATCAAATCTCAATATTTATGAAAAATAGTAAACATATCAAATTTCAATATTTATGAAAATTTCATTTCTAAATAAATGTCTCAAAGTCATGTATAACTTTTAATTAATGTGTAACTTTTGAATATAATTTACAAAATTTACTCTTGGTTTTGAAAGTTTTTAACAATCACATTTTATTTAATGATATTTTTTTGGTGGTTATATATATATGAATATGATATTTTAAATGTGAAATTATGTGATATATATATATATATATATATATATATATATAATAAAAACATCTAAAATTATTATGTCACTACTCAAATAAAATATTTAGTAAGTTATAATAAGAAATCATTAACAAAATCTCTTTTAATTATAATACAAACATCTAAAATTATTATGTCACTATTCAAATAAAATATTTAGTAAGTTATGATGAGAAATCTTTAACAAAATCTCTTTTAAGCCTTACTACTAGGACTCTAATACTATTGTAACAACTACAAAAAAATACAACGAACAAATTTGTGATTTTCTATCACTTTCTATATCACTATAAAGATATTTTTGAAAATGCAATCTAAGTTCTTGCTCTAAACTCTTTCTGCATTTGATTCCATTCTTACATTAATGCTATATATATATATATATATATATATATATATGAAAAAATGATTGAAATTGCTTTTTACCTTCCCAAATTGATTTCTAATTGGAATTGATACAGTCTCAATTTTACATTTATTGTTTATCTAATCTATTAATAACTTAAAGTCTCCCAATATTTATAAATATTTTTCTATTGTTTTTTCATAAAAATATAAAATGCCTAAAACTTAACTATTCCTTTACTAACAACATATTTCAAAATAATATAATGTATTGATAAGAAAAAACAATGTCCCTTCCATTATAAATATTTATAGCTCTTTGGTACGTCCCTAAGTCAACATATCTTTTTTGTAATTAATTATGTGTTCTTTTAATATTATATATTTTTTTCTTTCAAACATTTTTACCTACCTTTAATAGCTAGTTTGATTTTATGATATTAAATATTTTTCTTTCAAACATTTTTACCTACTTTTAATAGCTAGCTTGATTTTATGGGCAACTTGTGTAGGAGTCATATAAGGCCTTGAAATATCAAGTTGTCAAATAATGCAAGGTAAAGACTTATAAGCATTTGTAGATGCATTAGTTATTTAAGAATATAGACAACAAAGAAAAGCCACTTGATGCCATTTGTTGTGTAAATTTTTGTTATAAGTGATTTTAATGCAAAATCGAAATTTCATTGTTTTAACTAAACACTTAACCAAATCTTAACTTTGTGAATTCAACTATAAAAATCTCCATACTTAAAAACTTTTACAATTTTATTTGTTTTAATATTCTAAATTAGAAACCTAAATTCAAAAGTTGAAGAAGATCTAAACTATTATAATGTGGCTTACAGGATGGAACCTTGTAAATCATAAGTTTTAATAATTATATTTTTAAGATCTTTATGCATGGGCATGTGGGGAATTTTTATACTTTTGCTATCAATTACTTTTTGCATAAGAGGTGGGTACTAAGAACAACTTTGCATATTAGGCTTGTTAAGATTTTAATTTACTTATCAATAATTATTATAAATAATCATTTTTTTAAAACTAAATTATAATTCATATACAAATATATTAAATTGTTCATGGGTCTTGGATAGACGGCTATTGGATGTGCTATTAACGCACTCCTATATGTTGAGTCACTGGTTCAATTCCATATCCTAATAGGGTGTTATTTGTGGATATGATGAATTGGAAACATGGATTTAAGAACATGTACTAGCTAATATGATTATTTTTAACACTTTTATCATTTTTTTAAAATTTAATTATATCACCATAATTAATTTTATTTATTTATTTATATTTAGAAATCTATTTTAAATTTTGGTTATATATATATATATATATATATATATATATATATATATATATATTAATCACAATTTCCTTAATAATATATAAAATCACTTCAACTTCTCATGAATCTTACCATTTAAGTAGAAATACAGATTTAAGAATATAAAAAATTTATCCTAACATAATAACTAGCAATTGCACCAGATGTTGCAAAAGAAACATGGAAAGGCATAAATTCGAGAAGAATCATGACATATAGAAGATCATTGAATATAAAAATTAGTAAACAAAATAACATTCAAAAGCTTGATCAAAAGCTTAAAGTCTTTTACCACTTAATGTGATCGAATTTTCCTTTGTTTGTCCTTGCTTAACTTATTTTGTGCATTTGGGTTAGTTTGTGACACAGGTGGTTTTTTTTTTTTTTTTTTTTTCGAAAATGACAAATTCAAAATTTAGCATTGGATAAACTAGTTTAAAGCTAGTCACTAACATAGCAACTTTACACTGTTTGATATTAGAGAAGTGGATCCTTTGTTGAGCATTGATTAAATAATTCTTTTAGCTGACATAACAAATTTAATTCACTATTTAGAGCTACCATGTTGAACTCTATGGTAGCAACCATGATCTTTCCTTTATTCAGTTGCGAGACTTGGCTATGTATTTGACTAGGCAGGGGGCTATAAATAAACACAAAATGATTTTTATGCATCAAAAAGTAGACTCTATTCCCACAAAGTGGAAGAAGGTTGCAACTTGTACATTTGATGTTGAGATTGTTTCCTTCCACACAGTTTTGGTGCATATTTCTTTTTCCTCTCCTCGTCATTTCTAACCATTTTTCAATATTGAATTGTCTCACTTGATCAAAAACTTGTAGGCTTTTACATTCTACCTACACATAATTTGATTCTAAATGTGTTAATTTCTGCATTATTGTATGTCAAGGTCCAATGGAGGAGAAGGATTTGTGTCATACATAAATTTCATAATTATCGTTAAGTTACTCGAACATAATGTCTAATACATTAAAAAAAAATAAAAATAAAAAAACATAACTCTACATGTGCATTTTTGTACCTTCTCTGCTTCAAGCAAATAATTTTCAATTTCTGCTCCACATTGTTCAATTCACATTCTTTGGAAAAGTTATCAGCTTGCATCATGCTGCATGGGGATCCATATTAGATAAGACAAGGGAGTCAACCCCATAAAGTTGCTTTGCAATTTTATTATATGTAGGTTCTAATGCTTGGCAAAGAGTCTTGACTATGTAGGTTGAATGCCTAGGTCCAATCCTTTCACAACACAACACTAGTAGTACAATCTTAGGAATGGATGAAGCATGAGAAAGGTTACTCTTACATAAAGGAAATTATGGCTCTACCATACCCCCTAAATGTTTTCACAATACGTTGGGTTCAATTTTGTTACTTAAAAAACTTGATGTAATTTCCTAATACATGGATGATTTAAGCCTAACAGACTATTATCTTACAATATTGATAATGGGTGGAGTGTCCAGTTAAAATATTTGTGAGAGCAAAAGAGTATTTAATCTACAAGAAAAAGGCAGGTTACTCTTACATAAAGGAAACTATGGGTCTACCATACCCCCTAATTGTTTTCACAATACGTTGAGTTCAATTTTGTTACTTAAAAAACTTGATGTAATTTCCTAATACATGGATGATTTAAGCCTAATAGACTATTATCTTACAATATTGATAAGGGATGGAGTGTCCACTTAAAATATTTGTGAGAGCAAAAGAGTATTTAATCTACAAGAAAAAGGCTATCAACTACTCTGATTTATTTTAATCTACAAAACCTGGATTACCAATATGAATAACACAACCAACTTCAATTGCAATAAAAAAAAGCTAGAAGTTCGAGTGAAAAATCATCAAAAGTGATTTTCAAGTTCACCTCAAGTAAAAAGCATTGTTTTTGACTATTGATTTTGCACCTCAGGTTGATGATTGCATCGAAGATAAGAGAAACCATGAATCCTCCTCCAATGATGTTTGATATTTTTCAATGACTTATTAAAGCGAAGTGCCACAAATTGACACCCTATAAGTTAATTACCTCTTCTTTCTAACACTCTAACACTAATAGGAATAGAATCCATAACCAACTTCCAAGCTGACATGATAGTCTTTCTAGACATGGTAAACTCAATGACTCACACAATCTCATGCCCGCAACATAGTTCTTTCTACCCTTAAATGTTCTAAGTGTTCCTTGAACTTTTTCATTTTTCCTCATCTCATTACACTCATACTTTCTTTCCAATAGCTTTCATTTTCCTTTTCTTTTACATTTTTATTTTTATTTTTCTCTTTTAAACATTCATTAAAATATAACTTTTTTTTTAGCTTTTATATATTATATTATTTCTAATATTTTAAACTAGTTTTAATTTTTATTGAAAAATAATCTTGCTAAATCAAATTAAAATAAAATAAAAATCATTTAATTAATATATAAAATTCATCTTCTTTATCATAAATTTTTTTACTTAAATTTAATATAACCTTATATCAAAACTCAATATCCTATTTGAAATTTATATTTTTATCAAAATAAATATATTTATGAATTTTTATCTAATAATGTGAAATTTAAAATTTAAAATTCAAAATAAAACAAATTTTAATCAACTAAATTTATTAGAAAAATTATCCAATTATTATTATTTCAAATTATAATAATCTGAATATAAGTAATCCGCCAATCAATTTCGTGTTAGCATCCATATTGAAATTTGAAAAAGCAAGTGGAAAAATAGAAAACACCTTCTAGGTCACTCTACACAACCAAGGGACTTTAATGTGTCATGGCAAATCATAATTCCATGCAGAACAAGAGACATTAGTGAAGAATGTAAGTTAGCGAGCCCTTTAAGCAATCATGGGAAATCAGTGAAGAACGTGAGCTCTTTAAGCAAACATGGGACACTAGTCTAATAACTTTTTCACATATAACCATTCAAAACAATAATAAGAATGAGAATCGATATTAAATCGTTAGTTGACTTATTATGGTTTTTTTTGCTTATAAATTTCCCTAATCTTTTCTTGAAGGTGGCAAAACCTATCAAACTCAGGTGTCAAACCAACAGTGAAGACAACCATCTCTCGCTGCTATCCGCGAATGTCGATTTGACTCATCACCGTTATCAAGGAAAACCACGCCACCTGTAATAACCCGCTGGTGGTCCGTAAGGGAGCAGGCTTTCACTCCTACCAGATGCCTGTGGGTCTTGGGCTGTTAACCTGTTTCCTTACGTCTGAGCTCTTAGCCAAGCAAAAACAGTTTTACGGCATACTCCAGGCCATATGAATTTCCCTAATCAACCTATGAACATCATACAAAATACAAAATTCTTACCAATAAAAAAAATCACATTAAATGTGCACTCCTCAATAGAGAACACATGGCTTTTTCGTTATAGAAGTTTAAGTTACTTTTGGGAAGAGATCAATGAGGAGAAAGATATTTTACGATGATTAGCATATGAAAGAGTAATTTTGAGGATCATTTTTTATTTTTTTGATTGCTTCTTTTGATCAAAATCACTTATTTTTAAATTCGTTTAATTAATAATTAGGTTAATTTTTATTATTTTTATTTTTTTAATTATAGTAAAGTTTGTGATAATAAGTATAGTAAAAAGTGGATAATTGGTTAAAAATAAATAAATCTAAATTTAAATGATGAAAGTATTGGTAGCATTTACATTTTTATATAGGGATTTATTTGTGATTAATTTAAGAAGATTTTTGTATTTTCCTTTTTTTTTTCCCTAACACCAAATGATGGTGCAATATGCTTGATTATTTTTCTCTAATGAAATTATTTGAGGTTGCACTGAATAGTTAACGCTAATCAGAGTATATGCATTTTGTTTATGTTATTGCTCTACATATTTACTATAATTTACATTTATATGATTATCTAGGTCTAAGGAAGGTTTGTCATTCACTTTTTCTGTAGTTCTAAAGAAAGGTTTGGAACTATAAGGATGCACTTGGATTGCACATAGCATATATAAAGGGATTAACCATCTTATCACAATTATTTTTCCATCATCTTAGATTAGGTAGTTACATAATATAATTAGTTTATTCTAGAAAGTAGTGATTGCTCTTTTTATTTTTCTAGATTTATCAAAGATTCAACCCTAGTCATTGGGAGCATTCACAGAGTAGACCAAATTATGTTAGAGAGAGTGTTTGTCACACATTGATCCAAACATCTTCATGCCAAAATATTAATGATTCATATTATTGATATTGAATAATTTGCAGAGCCAAAAAAAGATGTATATTAATCTGTTCTAATAAATAAAAAAATAAATACAACATCACACCCTCACCCTCACCCTCAAAAGATGGCTACGTCTTTACGATCACACTCGTTCCACGAGAATACGAGAGACTCTCGTGCCCTGAATGGACTGAATGAACCTATTTGTCATTGTGTATGTCTTAGTGACAGAGAAAACAACAATTTTCTAAGATAAAATATGAACTCTCCATCACCGTGCATGGAGTTGAGTGCGAAAAAAGCATATTGTCTACTTCATTGCTTGCTTAGTCTCGGGGATGAATATTTTGAAATTATCAATCCTTCAACTGAGATGTAACCTTGGGTTTTAATCTTCATTTGTAGTTATTATTGTGCCAATCCCAACATTAGTTTAGTGAACTGTCTTTTTCTTTTAAGAAGTGCTCAGTCCTGGTTTTTGGTTCTTAATCTTAGTTACTTATATATTTATGCAACATTTACTTGTACGTTTTCGTTATAAGACATATATTATAATTCATGATCCAGTGACAAATCTATATGATATGAGAGCACAAATTCTAGGGACACAAATTCTAGGGACTGGGGGAGCTCACTTGCTTGGGTGGTTGGAGGTTTTCTTGTCGTAGGAAAGAAAATATGAATTGGTCATGTCATCTCTTGAAGGCTAGATGGTGAAATTTAATAGCCTAGTATTTTAGAATTGATGGCTGTAAGAGGAGTACGCAGACCCATCCTTGCTTTAGAAAATTCTACAAGGAAAAGGGACAAGAAATAAAAGAGGAAAAAGGATAGGCTGCCAACTGGTATGGTGTGTTGGCCACCGATTGCAACAAGCCAACCAATAGAGAAAAATATGGAAATAGTTGGATAGGCGGTGCCCTTTGTATTGGCTGGAAAGATTTTGGTAGGAAAAAGCCACTGTCAGAGGGATGACAAGATGGATTCATCCAAATTTTTAGAGAGGCATTCATATGGAGAGGCAACATTAGGAAAAGTGACATTCAAACAGTGAGAGGGGGCATTCAAAAACTGTTAGAAGAACACAAAGGAAAGAAGGGAACACAATAGAGGAAAGAGAGGAACGTAGCAGCGAAAAAGGGGAGAGGTTTGATCTAAGGGAAGAGTACAATAGAGAAGGAACAAAGACCAATTGAACAATCGAAAGAGGGCAGTCAAACTGTTGAAAGAGAACTCATAACCAGCGACCCGTCATTATCTGGAATCTAGATCCAGGGTGTTAATTGCAAGTGAGGACTAACTGCAACTATCTATGGTTAGGTGGAGAGTCATTGTCCTAGACTTAGTTTCCCAAAATCTCTAAAGATAAGTGTTCCTCATGTATTTTCAATAATAATGAATGTGTTTAAATTTTTGGTATGAAATCGTGTTCTTTGTGTATGAGGCATGATTTTTGACTTATGGTTTACAAGATTAACTAATATATTGTTGTCACTGTTTTAGAGGTGTTGGAATAGTATGTGTTGTCTCACTTATGTTTTTGTAGTAACTGGCATGGAAATCATTGTATAATTACAGTGGAAGAAATATTCAAATAACTGTAAGCTCATACCATCATTGTGCATATTTCTAAATAGTAATGCTGAAGATTTCTTCCCTTTAGGCCTATTGGCTTGTCTATTTCACATGGAGGACAATCTAAGTCCTCTAGTAATGAACACCCAGGTTTTGGGTATGTAGTCTCACTTCTCAGGCCTAAGCATAAATAAGCCTTACGTATCTGTGTCGTGGATGTCACTGCCTCCTAAGTTCGAATAGTTTGGTTTTATGTTTCCTATACCTAATATAATGTTGTATCTCTGTTATACACATAATGAGTTCAAATTTCTCATAGATAAGCATCCTATTTCACATGTTTCTCAGTGTTGTGGTGACTGTAGACTTGGGTTATTAACTCTAGAAGTTCCTCTATTCCAGGAGGGTTAGTCTTTTTCATAGATTAACCATGTTGAAGAGTTGAGTCCAGAGATGAAGATTAATAATCATGTTACCTAAACTATAGTGAAGATTATAATTGCGTGTATAATGCTAATGATAGGGTTTATCTATATGACTGTGCAGTGTTTCACATCGCAATGGCTATATATTTTATAGAAAGTAATCAACCACAATGGATATATATTTTATAGAAAGTAATAAAATATGTATATTAAGGAGCTTGGAAACAAGAAATTGGTTGTCATCCATTGTTCTGGAAAAACCCTTCAATGTAACATCTTTAACAAATAACCCAATGAAAGGCTAGATCTGAGAGTTGTTACCCGAATGTAATTGCAAGAGCGTGGTATTGTTGGGCCTACAATGATATATGTGTTTAGCTCTCTAAATATTGTTGCATGTGGCAGTGTGATATGATCTACGACGAGTTATCCCAGCCATCACATTACAAATGCAAATGTGTGATGACCTATTAGCGATTGAGGGTGACCTATATTGGTCATCTCTCCTTAATCAAATATCTAAATATATACAACAACATGATAAAATGATTTCAATGAAGATGAAAGGCATTGGACGTGTATTCTTCGCTTAATTCAATAACGAGTTGCCTTTAGTGAGACTTTTTGGAAGCTTTTCGAGTGGGTTTTTCTGGTCTAATTTCTCTAAAATCCTGCAAGAATTTATTGAAATCACAAGCTTGATGGGTAACCGTGCACAATCGAAGTGCCCTAGGGGTTTTTTAGGGTGCTGAATCATATATACAGTAAAAAAAACCAATTTAAATAACACAAATCAAGATTTCATCTCAAAATTTTCTGCCAAGTTCCAGCACCGGAAAGTGCAAAAATTCGCACTAAAGACAACTCCAATTCGATAATATTCTCATCACATTATGTGTGTTAACCCTACACGCTATGCAATATATGTTAACCTCTATCTATCACACAATACTACAAGTTATTGTAGTTCAAGGCCCTGAACTTATCTCGATTGCCGATTCGTCGAATATTCGACAACGGACATGGACGCGGTCAAATAATTGACCACGCCTATGTCTGTCTGATTGCCGAATATTCGATGAATCAACAATCGAGATAAAAATACCCAATCCAAAGTCGGGGGTTTGACTCCCTGTCGCCAAATCAAAGTGTTGCGGAGGAAAGTAGGCCTAATGATCGAGTTGTATGACTCATAAAACCATGTCCTAAGACAAGAGGTAGAGACAAAGTACAAATGCAATCGTTACGGTGAAGTGAGTATTGTATTGTCGAGTCCCCTTGGCATTGTTTGCTGCTTATATGCTTGTTATGTTGGGTCTATATAATACATAGAGCATCGCGATGATGTCTTAACTGTAACTCTTCGAGTGGAGGTGAGAGCCTTGGTTCCAAAGGCTTTGATTCATGCAACCATATCGTGAAAACCTACCTTATAACCAAGGTATGGGTCGGAGCCAACCTTATCGTATTGACGAATGAGTGGAGGTTGGGGTCAACCACACGAGTATGATGAAGAGTTAGAAGGTCGATGTCAGACCAACGCGGCCGAAGAAATAGCCGTTACCGGAGGTTTGGGCCGAACTCTGACTCAGATTCTCGTTGAATCATGTCACATAACATTATATATGGTGTGGTTAATATATATAGATGCCCATATATAAACCATAGAGCGTGCATCAATAGAAACACACCTGGGCAATTTCTATGATAGAGTACGTTTACGTTTATGTTCATATATATATGAATGCAATGTTTACGACAGGGTATGCTATATATGTGTTGATTAATATGCAATGGTGTGTATAGTTCAAATCGACGACGAAGACTTAACCTCTTAGATCAGTGGAAGAGAATGCGGTGGGCCTCACCCCCTATGACATCGGCAAGGGAGTGGGAAGGCCTCTTTGCCACAGAGGTCGTCCTATGGGGGCGAGCCATATTTCCCATGCTATCGGGTTTTAAATGAATGGCGGCTGTATATGCCCACCATTCGATTTCGGCCTTAACAAAATCGAACGGTGGGCATATATAGCCGCCATTAATTTAAAGCCTGATAGCATGGGATTTATTGGTTTCCGTCGTATGGGCATCAAGTTTGGATGGTAGATCTTCCGTCAGGGACTCCTCCCTGTGACGTCAGTGGTGGGAGTCGAGCCTCTTTGATCTAATCTCTTGTGTGTAGTTGTTGGATGAATGGTGATATATATATATATATATATATATATATACGTCAGTGGTGGGGAGTCAAGCCCCACCCATTGTTGATTTAATCCCTTATGTGTAGTTGTTGGATGAATGGTGGTGTATATATATATATATATATATATATATATATATATATATATATATATATATATATAGGTTTGGGTTTGGGGCGATGAGATCAAATGTCTGACCATTGTTTAATAGGTCGAAGGCAGTGGTGGTGGTCGATGCATGAACTATACATATACATGTTCACAAGGGTAATATATATATATATATATATATATATATATATATATAGTCAAATGCACATGTATTGGTATATGGAGGGATTGTGGGTCATATAATTCAGGTGGGCCATTGCAAAATATTAATCATAGATACATTCATAAATACACACACATATAAATAGCTATATGGGGTACGCCATGTAAGCAGGTATCCTTAGGTCTTAAGAATCTCTGTCGAACAATAGTGGGTTACTTTGTTATGTGGGCACCACAAGGAAGCCACGTGGGAACCATGTGACAAGAAAGAGAATAATGATAATTTAGATGAATAAAACCTTAAAGGAGTGTAATTTAGAACCCAAGAGTCCTAATTGGAAAATTTTTTATATTACTGGAAACATATCACCGAGACGAGTGTGATGGTAACATTTATTTTGAATTTTGAGAACTTAAGGGAAAGACATTTTTTTTTATCCCATATATCTAACTGTGTACTTGGGAGATTGGATTAGCAAGTGAACAATTCACCATGGGGTGTTTAAAACCAAGTACATAAAAATTATTTGACATAATTTTTACCCTAGAAACCCCAAAGTGGGGAAATCCAACAAACTTGGGCTCTTTATTCAGCTTTAGAAAATTGATGACAACAAATATTTCCTTAGGAATTTACAACAATAATTTACCCAGAAATTGCCAGCCCTTTGTCCCAACAAATTAGTTGTACGACCCAGTGAAATTTGGCTTGTATGGCCTGCCAAATTGATTTGCATGGCTCACTAAAAATTGGCCTATATGGCCTAGTCAAATCGACCCAACAATGTTATGAAACCAGCTCAAGAAAAGATAGAAAAGATAGATCAACGCCTTAGAATTCAGCCTCTTCGAGGGGGCAACCTCCTTTACATTACATAAATGAACAATTCTTCGATGATACAAATGACAAAACTTCCTTTCTATATATAGGAGTCTAAGGAGTCACAATATAACCCAGCCGACCTAACAATAATAATATAAAGCCACAAAAATAACAATAGAGGGATTCTATGGGGCACAGTAATAACAATATGGGGGCAATAGGGGCACAACAATATTAATAAGGGGTATAACTACAATAGTAATGGGGTAATCACTAGTATTATAGGGACCCAACATGCCCCTCTCCTTCAAAAAAGTGTTGTCCTCAACGCTTGAGTAGTTCTGGATACTTATGTATAAAATTCTCATCCTCCCATGTGGAATCTTCAGTAGGTAAGTTCTTCCACTTGATAAGATACTCTGAAATTGATCGATTTTGTAGCTTTCGAGTTCTTGTTTCTGTGACTGCTTCCGGTTCCAATATAATTTTTCCTTCCTCGTCAAGTTCTGGCAATATTGTTTGAACTGGGAGCTTGTCGCCTATAACCTTCTTTAAACATGAAACATGGAAAACTGGGTGCAATCGAGAAGCTGCAGGAAGCTCCAATTTGTATGCCATAGTACCAATCTTTTGCAACACCTTGTACGGACCATAATACTTTGGTGATAATTTATTATCCTTATTAGCTTGCTTGAGGGACATTTGCTTATATGGTTGTAGCCGTAGGAATACCCAATCACCTACATCAAAACTTCTTTCACTGCGATGTTGATCTGCCTGTTGTTTCATTCTATTCTGTGCCAACACGAGGTTATCCTTTAAGAGTTGGAGGACTTGTTGTTGATGTTCGATGTGATGTTCCACTGTCTGAACCTTAGAATTTTCTCTTAAATATGATGTGATGGATGGTGGTTGATACCCATAAAGTGCCATAAATGGGGTCATTTTTGTTGCTGTATGGAAGGAAGTGTTATACCACCATTCAGCCAGAGGCAACCATTTGACCCATTGTGTCTGTTTATCAGATACAAAGCAACGAAGATATCCTTCCAAACATTTGTTTACTATCTCAGTTTTCCCATCAGATTGAGGATGATAAGATGAGCTATGAGCTAACTGAGTACCAAGACAAGAAAATAATTCTGTCCAAAAATTTCCAGTGAAAATGGGATCTCTGTCACTTACAATAATCTTTGGGTTTCCATGTAGCTTTTGAATTGTTTCCATAAATGCAGTAGAAACTGTACTGACCTTAAATGGATGTGATAATGCACAAAAGTGTGCACACTTGGTAAGTCTGTCAACTACCACCATGATGACACTCTTTCCCTCAGACTTGGGTAAACCTGTGATAAAATCCATTGAAAACTCCTCCCAACGTTGGCTTGGAATGGATAAAGGTTGTAATAGACCCGGTGTCTTAATTGTTTCAACTTTATTTTGTTGGCAAACCAAACATTCCGCCACAAAATTTTGAATATCTGATTTAAGGCCATCCCAAAAAAATTCCTTCTTAACCCTGTGGTAAGTTTTTAAAAATCCTGAGTGCCCTCCTAAGGGAGAAGTGTGCAATTCCATAAGAATTTTTTGTTTTAGCTGGGAATTCTTACAGAGGTATAAGCGATCTTTGTACCATAACAAATCATTTTTCCAGCTAAATGTATCAGACGTATTGGAATCTTGTTGTAACTTTCGAATAAGTGCCCACACTTCTTCGTCATTCTTCCATTCCTCCCTTGCTTCATTTATCCAATTTGGTTGGATAATAGAAATGGCGCACAACAATGCTTCTACATCCTCATCCTTTCTTGAGAGTGCATCTGCCACCACATTTTGCTTCCCTTTTTTGTAGATGATTTCAAAGTCATAACCCAACATCTTTGTGACCCACTTTTGTTGCTCTTCAGAGGATAATCTTTGTTCTAAAAAGTATTTAAGGCTATCATGATCCATTTTTACCTTGAAGTGTCTTCCCATTAGGTAGGGTCGCCATTTCTTAAGTGCATGGAGTATTGCGAGCATTTCCTTCTCATAAATAGCTTTGCTTAAAAACTTTCCCTTGATTGGACGACTTTGAAAAGCAATGGGTCTTTCATCTTGCATTAGAACAGCACCAATTCCATTTCCTGAAGCATCACATTCCACAATAAAGGTTTTTGTGAAGTCCGGTGTAGCTAAGACCGGTACTTGGCACATCGCCTCTTTAAGATGTTCAAAGGTCTTTGTTGCTTCCGGAGTCCATGAAAATGCATCTTTCTTCAAT
The DNA here is from genome assembly GCA_031772625.1 of Pinus tabuliformis. Taxonomy (NCBI): domain Eukaryota; kingdom Viridiplantae; phylum Streptophyta; class Pinopsida; order Pinales; family Pinaceae; genus Pinus; species Pinus tabuliformis. The sequence goes on along the minus strand of CM062817.1, from coordinate 720,026,701 downwards.
AATGTTGTTAGAGGTGCTGCTATTCTCCCATAATTCTTAACAAACTTGCGATAATACCCTGTCAAGCCGAGAAATCCTCGCAGATTCTTTATGGATGTGGGAATTTTCCATTCCTTAATGGCTTTAATTTTGCTAGGGTCTACCTTAACTCCTTCATGAGATACAATATGACCCAGGTATTCCACCTCCTGGACTCCAAAGAAACATTTGGATCTTTTTGCATATAATTGTTTCTCCTCCAATAGTTGTAGCACCCTGTCAACATGTTCAACATGATCCTTCCAAGACTTGCTGTAGATTAGTATATCATCAAAAAATACTAACACAAATTTTCTAAGGAATGGTTTGAAAATTGAATTCATCAAACCTTGAAATGTTGAAGGTGCATTGGTAAGGCCAAAAGGCATGACCAAAAATTCATAATGACCCTCATGATTTCTAAATGCTGTTTTCGGAATGTCTTCAGTCTTCATTCTGATTTGATGATATCCTGAACGAAGATCCAACTTGGTGAAGTAAATTAACCCATGCAATTCATCCAGTAATTCATCAATGATAGGAATGGGGAACTTATCTTTAATAGTGAGCTTGTTGAGCTCCCTATAATCCGGACACATGCGCCATGATCCATCCTTCTTGTGCACCAATACCACTGGAGCACAGAAAGAACTTTGACTCTGTTGAATTATACCAGCCTCTATCATTTCTGCAACCATACGTTCAATTTCACTCTTTTGGACATAGGGATATTTGTACGGCCTGATGTTTGGAGGAACACTTCCTGGAATCAGATGAATAGCATGATCATGATCACGCATAGGTCGGAGACCTTTGGGAGTCTCAAATACCTTGGAATGATTGTCCAACACTTTTTGGAGATCTGGAGAAATAGATGATTCCGATGTGGAAACATCTAGCGAACATAATTGTGCAATTACACCTCTTTGTTCCTTTTTTAGAAGCTTTGTCATACCATTAGAGCTGATTATCTTTCCTGGTTTCCCTGCAATGCCCCTTAATTCAACTTCCTTTCCTTCTGTAGAAAATTTGATGAAAAGTTCTTGAAAATTAAAAGTTATTGTACCCAAGGATTGTAGCCATTGGACTCCTAGTACAACATCAACACCTCCCATTGGAATGGAAAGCATTGGGCTAGTCATTACATATTCTCCCATGGATAGCTTGATATTATGGCACTTTCAAGTGCAATTTATTGTTCCTCCATTTGCAATCATCACTTGACACTCTGGTGTTGAATATAGGAAGCAATTCAATTCTTTTGCTACCTTACAATGAATAAAATTGTGGGTGCTTCCTGAATCAATCAACACTATTACCTTTTTCTTCTTGATTTGTCCTTCTATCTTGATGGTTTGAGGAGTGGTAATTCCCGCCAATGCATTACAAGATATGGTCAGATATATTTGTTCTTCATATAGGCTTTGTTGCTGGAGTATATCCTCTCCTTTTGACCTTTCTTGCTCCTTTTCTTCTTCCTCTTCACAATCTATGTAGAATAATTTCTTCTCAGCACACTTATGACCTTTAGTGTATTTGCTATCACAACTGTAAAAAATCCCTTTTGCTCTTTTTTCTTCCAATTGTTGAGGTGTCAACCTTATAGGTTGTGGAAGAATAGGGGCAACAACACTTCCATCTTTATAGTTGTGAGTGGTATGCTTCCTGGTTGCCATAATTTTGCTTTCCATTTTTCTTGTTAACCTGAATGCCTTCTCTAATGAATCAGGTTCCCAAAGGTCAACATCATGTTGGATATTATCCTTTAAAGATCCTATGAACACATCAATCCTATGCTCCTCTGGAATATCTTTTACCCTTATGTTCAATTTTTGGAACTCCTCAATGTGCTTCATTATTGAACCCTTTTGTTTGAGACTTATCAATTGGCCAAAAAAAGTGTTGCTTTTTGTATCCTCATAATGTGCTATCAATTCTTCCGTAAAAATTTCCCAAGTGATAAATTGTTTACGAGAGCAAAGCCATTGATACCATACAAACTGATTTGGTTCCAAATATAAAGTTTCCATATGTACCTTTTGTGTGTTTTGCACATTATTGAGATCAAAAAATTGCTCCATCTGTAATATCCATGTTGCGGGATCCTTGCCATCAAACTTCCTCATATCAATTTTTGGAATATGGTGGGTCTTCGATCCAACATTAGAGTCTATGGAATCATGATTAACATTTCTTTTGTTCGCATCATGAGTTTCCTTTACAACCTTTTCACCATTAGTAAGTATTTCTTGTAGAAAATTTGTCAAATCTGTCTTCAAATCTGTCTTCAAATCTGCCATGTCTCTCTTCAAATCTGTCTTTGAATCATCCATATTATCTTCCATGCCCTTTATCTTAGATTCCACGCCATTTATCATAGCTTTTGTTAGCTTTTGTGAGCGTGACATTTGTTGCACTTGTTCTTGTAATTTTGATATATCATGTAGCATTTCTTCCTCTTCTTCATGAGTCATGCTAGAGCTTTCAGGTTCCTTACTAGGTGTTTGCATTTTTTTTCCTTGGGGCATCAGTTACCGATAATAATGCTTTACTATGCCCTTTGAATTCCTTCAAACCAAGCTTACGCAAAAATTAAAAAAAAAAACTACACACCTTTTTTCACTTCGTAGAAGCCTGATATTGAATCTGATGTATCTTTGTAATTTTGGATCATCTAGTTCTGAAATTGTGACTTGTAGTAGCCTTCTGCGTCCTCTTTCCAATGCCACCAGTCTGATCCAAATTGGATTCTCCAAGGAAGAGTTATGCAAAATCTCCCACAGTGACTTGCTTATAGACTAGTTCAGTAGAGGCAACTTGTACGACATGCCACGAATCACTGTTTCAACCTTTGGCTCTAAAAAAAATATATAATAGAAACTATAGTCCGTCCTCTTTCTATAATTTCTTACGAAATTTCAATCCGATGCTCAGAAAGAAAGTTATGACGATTTTTCCCAGGTCACCTGTTTGGAATGTAATTCAGGAGTCTGCAAGAAGACCAACTTCCTCAGATCATATCTCCGAAAATATAGCGCAAAAAGTTCTAAAATTCGGACTTGAGATTCAGCATGATGTCTTCTCAAATGGGTTTTTTTTTTTAGCTTCTGAAATGTCGCATAAAAAAAGTTATAGCGAAAATTCCACGATGACCTGTTGGGAGCAGCGAAACCCTAGAATCCAAGGCTCTGATACCAAATGTTATGAAACCAGCTCAAGAAAAGATAGAAAAGATAGATCAACGCCTTAGAATTCAGCCTCTTCGAGGGGGCAACCTCCTTTACATTACATAAATGAACAATTCTTCGATGATACAAATGACAAAACCTCCTTTCGATATATAGGAGTCTAAGGAGTCACAATATAACCCAGCCGACCTAACAATAATAATATAAAGCCACAAAAATAACAATAGAGGGATTCTATGGAGCACAGTAATAACAATATGGGGGCAATAGGGGCACAACTATATTAATAAGGGGTATAACTACAATAGTAATGGGGTAATCACTAGTATTATAGGGACCCAACAAACAACTTGTCCCCCTTCAACCCAATCGATTTTCCCAACTCGACCTTGTTAAATCAACCTCATCTCTACTCAATCAAATCGAATTGCATGATCTTGTATCTTAGTCTCCACTAGTCTATTCGTTGCTCCTGAAAGATAGCCTCTTCATTGATTCAATATCTATTGTCATTTTGATATCCTGTCATTAATAAATGCCCAAATCTTATGTCAATTCAAATTGATCTCTCTAACAACCACTTTCCATATTTTATAATTTTTCTAAACTAATCTCCAAATTGATGGAGGGTTGAGATTATATGTCCACACTTGAGATCAATGGTCACAATATAATCTTTCACTAACCTATTAACTTTATATAAAAAAGTTTCTAATAAAATACAAAATTAAATTATTGATTCTATGCATAAGGTTCAAAATTAGGAAATATTTAAATATTTCACTTGTGAGAGAAATTTGGTGATTTATTGCATGTCATGGAACTTGATTAATGCAAAATCACCTTCCAAGCTACATTTTCAACACCCACTCTTAGTGAGGAAGGTGTTCGGTACCACCCCCAACTTATTTATGAAGAACACCAATTTTACCTTCATCAACACCTTGACGAAAATTTTTGCTACCTGCTCATCCATTGGTAGATAATGTAGTGTCACTGTTCCCTTCTGCACACAATCTCAAAAGAAGTGGTACCTAATATGAAGGTGTTTTGACTTGTCATGAAACATTTAATTCTTCAAGAGCTTGATACAACTATGATTGTCACAGTGAATCAAAGTCAGTGCCATCTCTTGATCAAATAGCCCCATGAGAAGTTTCCAAAGCTAGATTGCCTCACAAGTTGCCAAGATGGAAGCCATGTACTCAGCGTCTACAGAACCCAATGCAACTGACTTCTGCTTCCTTCTGAACCAACAAAATTCTCTTGATCCCAAGCTGAAATAATACCCAAAAGTGCTCTTTCTATCAGTTGTACTTCTTTCCCAATCAACATCGGTGTACTCCTTTAGCTTCACTCCATCCATTTGAGTATATCTCAGTCCATAATAAACTGTGTCTTAAAGGTATCTCAACACATGTTTAGCAACATATAAGTATAATTTCTTTGGCTCTACCATAAACTGATTAACTGTATTGACTACAAAACAAATGTTTGGTTTGGTATTGACCAAGTACATGAGAGAGCCAATCAACTATAAATATAATGTAGGATCCATTTCTTTTGATCTAGAAGTATAAATCTTCTTCTAGTTGGTCACTAGTGGCGTAGACATGGGTTTGCAGTCCATCTTCCTGGATCACTCTAAGGTCTCAATTGTATACTTTCCCTGCTCGAGGAAGATCTCTCCATCCTTCTGCCACATCTCCAAGTCCAAAAAATAATGCATCAACCTTGAACCCATCATGTTGAACTATGCTACTAGGTGACTCTTTCATTCTACTATGAGCCTCTCGCACCTGTGAGAAATAAGTCATCCACACATAGAACCAAAATGAGAGGCTCACCCTTGACCTGTATGTAATATAGGTTTGGGTTCGCCTCACTCTTGGTGAAGACCATGCCTTGTAAGTCACTGCCATTGTTGGCATACCACGCCCTGGGAACCTGCTTGAGTCCATACAACAATATCTTCAATCTACACATATGGGAATCCCTCCCATGCACTTTAAAACCCTTCCTCTTCTCAATGTAAATCTCTTCCTCAACCACACCATTGAGGAAGGTCATCTTCACGTCCATCTGGTGAATCCTCCAACCCACCTATGCTGTAATAGAAATTACTACCGTGATGGATAAATATTTGGCTATTCATGAAGGTTTCATTGTAATCAATCCCTTCCTTCTGTGAAAACCCCTTACCCATAAATCATACCTTAAAATTTTCCACACTACCATTTACAACATGCTTAATCTTGTAGACCATCTAGAGCCAACCACAATTTTTCCTCTGGCCATGGAACAAACTCCCAAAAATTGTTATTCATGATGGAAGAATACTCTTCCACCATAGAATCCATCCACACTTGACACTCAGATGCCTTCTAGAAGCTGGAAGCTTCAGCCTCAATCAACTCACTCATCAATTCCATATAGTTTGAATATCTCTATGGTGCCTTTCCCTGTCTAACTAAATATCTCAGAGTACCTATGTCCTCTTGTACATCTCTCAATGTCTTCTTTTCCCACTTGGTCCTCTTTATCCCTATATACAGAGTTTGAGCTTGAGCAAGAGGAGTGCTATGTTCCTCATTCCTTTCCTCTTGCTTGACCTTCTCATTTTGCACACCACTTTGTGACACAATAACCCATGGTTTTTGCACTATATCTATCTTTGGTGTCACCTGCTCCTGAATCTCCATTGTAGATGAATATGTGTTGCAAGACTTCTTGAGATCCCTATGCTCCTCAAACCTTACATCCCTATGCAACATTGTTTTCTTGAGTGCTGGAATATAAATCTTGTAGTATTTTGAAGTTTCATTGTACCTCACAAGAATTCCATTCTCTACAATATGTTCCAATTTGGTTCTCTTCTCTTATGGAACATGGAAATATACTAGACAACCAAAGATACAAATATGTGACAAATTTGGATTCTTCCCTATAAAATCCTCCTTAGGTGTCAACCTTCCCAACACCTTATGTAGACTCCAGTTTTTCAAATAAACAACAATGTTGCAAGCCTATGCCTATAAAAACATAGACAATTCCCACTCATATAACATAGTATTGGCCGTTTCAATAATTTCCCTATTCTTCCACCCTACAACCCCATTTTTCTAAGGGTTGTATGGAATTTTCAACTCTTTTATGATACACTCACATGCACAAAAGTCCTTAAATGAATTCGAGGTGTACTCACCTCCATTATCAGACTTGAGTGTCTTGATCTTTCTCCCTGTTTGGTTCTCTATAAGGGCCTTGAGCTCCTTGAAACAACATAATACCACATCCTTATTTTTCAAGAAGTATATCTAGGTATTTATGGAGAAATCATCTATGAAGGTCACATAATAGTGGTATCCACTTAAGCACACTAGTGACATGGGCCCACACACATCTAAATGTATTAGGTCTAAGATGCCCTTGCCCCTAGTACCTTTGTTGGGAAAGGTGGCCTTGGCATACTTGCATTACAGAGTCCTTACACACATCATCCTACTCAACCCTGAACTTAGGCAGTCCTGCTACAATCTCCTTGACCAAAATGAGTGCTCCATGGTGCAAATGAGCCATCCTCTTGTGCTATAATTCACCCAACTCTTGGCTGCCACTCAATAATGGTTGTGTTAGTTTAAACTGAAGTCTGAACAGGGTACCTTTTCTAACTCCTATCACCTTGATTTTTCTAGAATCCTTGGATCGAATAAAACTTTACCATCCTCAAATGTCACGAAGTAATCCTTGTTTTCCAAGGTATCAAAAAAGATCATATTTTTGGTCATTCTCAGAAAATACAACACATCTTCCACTAGCAAGGGTTTTCCAAACTCCCTTCAAACTTTGATTGTGCCAACTCTTGCTACTTTGCACTTGGCATTGTACCGAAGTTCTATGTAGAAGCAAATTTCTTTCTCCTTCAACCTGGTGAAATACTCCTTCACTCTTATAATGTGGCAAGAAGACCCACTTTCAATATACCAAAAACTAGTCGATACTGGACTCGAGAAACGGTTAATCAGTGAAAACTCATTTTTGAAAATGGTTGTAAATTCCTCTACTTCATCAGTAACAACAATTTTTTTCTTTTGTTTCCCCATTTTATTGTTAGGGAATTGGTTGGAGAAGTGTCCTAGATGATGAAAATATAAACATTTTATCTTATTGAGGTCCTTTTCCTTCTCTCCTTTAGAAGTCAAACCATTCTTTGCCTTAATCTTACCCTTACCGACTAGGGAAATATTCTCTTCTTCTTCCTCTTTTTTTTTTTCTAGTCAACTCATTGGTCCCCTTTGTTTATCTCTTCCTGAATGAAACCATCCCACTCATTGAGCCCCTTTGTTTATCTCTTCCTGAATGAAACCATCCCACATTCTTTCCCAAGTTTGAAGGTTCTCTCGACCTACATTTCATTCAAAAAATACACCCCATTGTTTCATAAATCCATTCATGGCAATATGCACTAGTTTTGGATCAAATATAATTTCTCCTACAACCGCCGTCTCATCCCGTTGTTGAGTGATTCTGGTCAAATAGGAAGCTATTCCCTCACCCTTGGACATCCTTGGGTTATGTAACTTTTCCCTCAATACCATCTTTCGACTTTGATAACCTCTCTAGTACAACTTGGTGAGTGCATCCCACATTTATTTTGTTGTCTTATTGGATAGATGTGGAATAAAGTAATCTTTTAATCCATCCAAAATGATCCTTTGTGCCCTTGATTATCTTACCTCATGCAAATTTAGGGCTATCGTATTTGAAGCTCATGGAACCACTATGGTATTAATGAAGTTCCATAGTTTATTTTCCTTGAGAATGGTTGTGATTTGAACCTTCGATTGAAGATAATTTTAGGATCTTCGCAATCTGTCTTCATATTGAATGCTGGTATCCATGGTGGATTAAACCCTTAAACACTTGTTTACGAAAGAATCACACTTATTTGAGCTAATACGTCATGTCAAATTCCCTTTGTTTTGTACTTAGAGACTACCATGTTAGATTCCTTAAACCCATATCAAATTTAATGTTCAATAAAATTTCTCAAAATAGAAATAAAACAAATTTCTTCAATTTTTAAAATTTATAACAAAAAATGCCCCAGGTTCCTAACTCAGTTATGCACAACATAAATAAAATAGAAAACTAAGAAGATACAAATTTATTTGATACAAATTTACCCTAGAAACCCTAAGGTTGGGAAAATATGCAAACTTGGCTCTTTTTTTGTTTGTAAGCTTGGCAGGACTACATCTTCATCATGTCCAACATATCACCTCGATCAGGGTGGGGAATTGAACCGATGAATTAACATCAAGGAGTTTCTTAACAGAGCACCTGATCACCTTCTATCCAAGACCCCATGGAAAAGAAAACTTGGGCTCTTTATTCAGCTTCATAAAATTATCTACAACAAATGTTTTCTTAGGAATTTACAACAACAATTTACTAAAATTTTTAAGTCCTTCAAACCAGAAAATTAGTTATACAACCCATTTGAATTTGGCTTGCATGTCCCAGCCAAATTGATGTGTACAAATCACTGGAAATTGGCCTAGCAACTCAGCCCCCTTCAACCCAATCAATTTTCCTAGCTCAGCCTTGTCAAATCAACTTAATCTATGATCAATAAAAACAACATGTACAACCTGGTAACTTGGCCTCCACTAGTATTTTTGCTTCCCTTGGAAGATAACCTCTTCGCTGATCCAAACTATGAAAATATAGTCTATATTGTGATGAGTTGGCAGCGGTTATGGAAACCATACAGGGTTTAGAGTTGGTGAGAATTTTCTTGTATGGATTCTCTAAACATTGGGATGATTTTTTCCGAGGAATCATGGCATGATAGAACCTTGCCACTTGGGAAAGATTGCGGGATGACTTCATAGAGGAGATGCTGATAGGTTCATGTTAGGAGGGCCAATAGAAAGCTGAGGAGGAAGAAAATATTGCTCTTGCAGGAAAGGGAAAATGAATAGCTAAGAAAGGCTTTGGTAGTGGGGTTGCCTCAAAAGGTGAGAAGAACAAGGACACAAGAAAATTCAACTGCTTTGCATGTCGTAAACCAGGACATTATGCTAGTTAGTTTCCAAACAAGAATAAGGACAAGGGGAAATCATAGGTGGTATCCTTCACAAAATTAGATGACTTCTCAACCAGATTTGAGAATGGGTTCTAATTGATTGCATGTCTTTCTAGTTTAGTGACCACTAGTGTGTGGTACATTGACAATGATGCTTCATGTCATATGACAAGAGTATCATAATATTTCACTAGCCTTACAGAAAAGGACTTGGAATTTCACATAGAACTTGGTAACAATACCTAGTGCAAGGCAACAAATATGGGAATAACCTTGTACCAAAAGGTGTTTGAGAATTGACAGTGAGGGACATGTTGTATGTTTCGGGGCTGAAAATGAAATTTCTCTCCATTTCAACAATGGAGGGCAAAGGACAAATTGTTACCTTTTAGGATAGGAAGGCGTATCTTTGTCCAAAGGGATCTAGCTTCAAGACAACCAGTGTGATTAGAGTTAGAAGGGGAATTTATATAGAAAATAGTTTGAGCCATCCTGAGCATTCATTCAAAAAAATAGTGACCTATGTGAGGTATGGAATAGGAGGACATAACACTTACACAATGGGGCACTTATTGTGTTAAACGAGGTCATTACATGTCTTCTATATTTCAGTACAAAGTAGCAAGGTGTGAAAAGGGTGCACACTTGGGAAGTATACAAAGATAATCTTCCCATGCAGTGATAAATGGTCCAAGGGGATCTTGGATCTGGTACACTCTAATGTATGTGGTACAATGTCAACAACATATTTTATGGGTTACATTTATTTTGTTGTATTCATAGATGAATTCTCGAAGAAAACCTAGATCTACTTCATGAAGACCAAACATGAGGTTTCCAGTCGATTCCAAGAGTTTAAAGCTCTTGTGGAAAATAAAAAAGGAAAGAATATAAAATTATTATGATCCAATAATGGAGGTGAGTAGACCTCCAATGATTTCAAGGGATTTTGTGCAGTTGTAGGGATTAAGAAGGAGATGATAGTCCCATATAATGCACAACATAATGGGCTTGTAGAAAGGAAAAATAACGCCATCATCAAGGTTTTGAAGGTGATGATACTTGATTAAGATTTGCCTATTTTCCTATGGGTAGAATCATGCAACACAATAGTCTACATTCAAAACAGGAGTCCTCACAAGGTGTTGGGGAGGAAGACACATGAGGAGGGTTTCACAGAAAATAATATTGATATTAGACACTTTCATCTTTTTGGGTGATTGGTATATTTTCATGTCCATTATGAGAAGAGGAAAGAGTTCAAGCCCACTGCAGAGAAGGGAATATTTGTCAGCTATAGTGAAAATTTAAAAGGCCTATTGTGTTTACATTCTTGTAATGAGAAAAATAGTAGTAATGTGAGATGTGAATTTTGAGGAAGATAAATCATTTAGGTAGTCGCATTACAAATTTCCAACATCAATAGAAGATTAAGAGCAAGTAACTCTGAAGTTTGACGAGAGACAAGTTTCATAGGTTACATGTACTCAAAATTCAAAGTAGGATGAGGAGTATGAATCTTCTCCTATACATGATGTTCCTTCCACTTTAGGGAATAAGAGGCTAAGATGGATTAAGAAAACCTTGAGATATGCTCAAGAGCATGTGGCTTCTCCTAGGAGGACTTTTAGGGAGATTAGGCCACAATAGAATCTATCTAGATATACGGAACTCATGATCGATCTCATTGATTCTGAGCCTTATAGCTTCAAGGAGGAAACATACAAATAGGTGTGGTAGGATGCCATGGTGGAAGAGTACTATTCCACCATGAATAATAATGTTTGGGATGTGGTGTCATGACTATAGGGAGAGTTGGTGGTAAGCTCAAAATGGATCTACAATATCAAACATGCTATATTTGGCAGTGTGGAGAAATTCAAGGCTAGGTTTGTGGCAAGGGGGTTCTCTTAGAAAGAGGGAGTGGATTATGAAGAAACATTTGCCTAAGTAGCTCAATATACTTTAATAAGGGTTGTGATATCTCTTGCCTCATAGATGGGGAGGAAGAGACACCAGATGAATGTCAAGACAACCTTCCTTAATGGAATCATTGATTAGGAAGTAGATATTGGGAATCATAGGAATCATAGAAAATTTTAGGGGCGAATGTTCGCCCTTTGGCGAAATTAAGGGGTTTTAAATTTTTATTGGGCGAATATTTTGTATCATAGCACATTTTTACAAATCACCTCAAATAGCCCACCTTATTTTAAGGGAGAGGGTAAAAAAGGTAAATTTAGCCCTTGAAACTAGGAGTTACAACCTTCCATTTGCCCATTTTCAAGAATAGGTTTTATTTAAGTGAATCCATTCGCCCATTTTTAAGAATAGGTTTTATTTAAGTGAATCCTATGGGCCAAATACCATATTTATAAAATAGGTACCGTAAATTAATAAAAATATAAATAAATGAGAGGTATGGTAAATAAATAAAACATTTTTTATATTTACTCCATAAGTCACCTTATATACATGCAAGGGTGTAAACAAATAAAAATATAAGTAAAGTGGAGGTAAGGTAAATAAATAAAAATATAAATAAACTAGACATATGGTAAATAAATAAAACCTCTTTTTATATTTAGTCCATAACCCTCGTTCTATTTATGAAGGCTCAAGAAAGAGGTTTTATTTATGTGAATCCTATGGGCCAAATACCATATTGTAAAAGATGTATGGTAAATTAATAAAAACATAAATAAACGAGAGGTATGGTAAACAAATAAAACATTTTTTGTATTTACTCCATAAGTCACCTTATATTTACGAACATTAAACCAACATAGATCCATTTTACTCTGGATCTACTAATCCCCGAGAGGTATCAAATATTGTGATATGCAAACCAACATAGAGTGAAAAAATATTTGATCCCTCTCGGGGGATCAAGAGTAAAAATGGATGTTGTAATTTAATGTATGTTAAACATTTTAGCTTGGTTAAAATAAATAATAAAATAAAATTCAACTATTAATTTTATTATTTTTTATAAATTACTAATAGTAATTTTTAAGCTCCAGGTTTATGATAACCCATGGTAATACCATGGTATTCATGTGAGCATAGACTATTTAAAGGGGAAATTCTATCATCTTAGATCCATCTTAATTCTGGGTCTACCAAGTGCTCAGAGGGATAAATAGATTTCATCCCCCTAAGAGTGGTAGATGTGGAGTTAAAATGGATATAGGTTGGTTTTTATGATAATGAAGATATTAAATAGACTTAGGAAATTATATTGTAAAAACATCTTAAGGTGAATGGTTAAAGCATAGACATTAGACAAGTATATTTGTATACTTCTGTTTTAAACTGAAACAAATCTAGGGCTAAAAGGAATGGATTGATTGCACTCGTCATCCTTCTATAACTTTCCAACATATGCTGGAGTAAACTCTATTGTAATTTGGGTAATTTTTCTAACTGCAAATAGTAACATACTTGTGTATTGGCAGGGTGGTTACGAGGTCCCTAGAAGTGATGAATTTGAATTTTTCTTGGTTTTATATATAGTATAAGGTTTTTTCTCATGCTTTCTGTGAAGTGAATTTTATCCTACACCCACTAGGTTATCGATATGTAATTTCAGTAATTTTGATTTCAAAAGATATTTTAAAGAAATGCAATGATCTCATTTGTGTATTCAATAAACACAATATTCTAATGGAATTCTGAATTTTTGGTTTACCTATATAGATTCCATGGAGAAGTGTTAGTGGTGTGACATCATTGTCCTTAAGCAGAGGCTTTAGTTTTACTCTTTTTGGAAGAAATACTTTCTTCCAATATTTTTGAGTTCCATGAAAAATTTGAAAGTCCTAATAGTATTCAATTATGGGTTCAAGAGAGACATAGCATTGAATTATGGGTTAAAGAGATCCACACTGAATGATCTATCGGCTTTATCTTTACTTAGTTTAAGACTATTCACTTGGAGAGCCTGCATGTGCCCCCACTTCAAGAGCATAGTAAAGTCATGTAGAACTTAGAGAAGCTATCTTTAAGCTTTTAGTGAAGAATGGAAAAATGTCTGGGTTCAATAACAACCAGTCGAGCATTAAGCTTCCAATAATGCTAGATTTTAACATGGAGCACTTTTGTCATTTGGAGGAGATGCCCCCTCATATTTGTGACACATATTCAGTTGTGAATTGGACTATTACTAACTGTCATTTCCTTCGAAAGTTACCTGATGACTTGGGGAACCTCAACTCTTTAAGAATGTTAAGGAAGGAAAGAAAGTACATTATGCTAAGTTCTCTTATGCTTTTCAAGTTTTTCTTGGATATCTACAACGTTTCAGGTAGGAAAGTACATTCTGTTAATGAAAATTTGTCTTGATAGAAAGGCCCAATTTCAAATTCTAATGCTTTCAAAAAACATTGTATAACTGTAATGTTTCTAAAAGGAAAGCATATTTTTTCAATTTAAGTATCATGATCCCATATTCCAACTTATTTTTCAGTAACCCATTAGGCTTTGTAGCTTTGAATAAATCCGTGTCTTTTGATAAGATCCTCTTCCAAATTAGAATGCAGTTTCCTTTTGGCAATAACCACATACAATGTCTTGATTTTGTTATTGAGAAAATAGAGGTTGTGAAACAAGCTTGTGCCGTACAAGGACTTGATTCATTGATTATGTATCAATTATGGCTCTTGATGTAACAATGTCTTGATTTTGTTGCTTGAAAATACAGGTTACGCTTTACTATTTCACATAATTTCTTACAATATTTCCATAAGTATTGATTTGTAATCTCAGTCACTGAGGGATCACAATAATGACAAAGGTAATATTCCATGGTTTGAAGTTACCCTCTTACTAAATATTTAAATATATCACCACAATTTAACTGTTAGTTAAAGGAATTGTATTTGATTTGTAAACAAATCATTGCTTGATTTATAGATTTTGATTTTTCCCTTTTTCATTTTTTTCTCAGATTTGGTATGAGATATCTTCCAATATTTGGGTTCCCTAGTTTCCCCACCATAGCTATGAGGTTCAGATGCCATCATTAAATATTCTCAGAATGTTACAACTTTTCTAGTAAGTGTACTTTGAAACATTGTTGTTGCTTTTCCATGGTGTTAATGCAAATAAGCACTACAACTAGTGCCATTATTTAGATTAAGTGTCGAAATCTAGGTGGTATTGTAATGATGGAGTGATTTTTTTCTAGCTACTAAGGCCATATGCATTTTTATCTCTTATGTTGTCCTGAGATATTCAAATTCAGAATAAGAATTGACGTCTCGTTTCCACTGTAGATTGCAGTCAGTTTCTTGAACATAATATATAGTATATTATATTTTACTAATCAAATGTGGATGTGATCCCTCGTAGGAAAGGAAATTCAAAGTGACTTTGATTTCACATTGATTTGTCAAAACATCCACACAGGAAAGGAGATTCAAAGTGACATTGATTTCACACTGATTTGTCAAAATGGAGGCAAGAGAAAAGGAAACTTTGTATTCAACAATGCTCTTAATTTCATATGTACATGCACAGACATAATAGTAGAAAATATTGAAGGGTTGCCTAAGTAATATTTTCCATTCCACTACATTCTTTACAGCTTGTAAATAAATAACTCGGAACAATTCATTACACTACTTGTTATTCTTTATTAATCAGTGGTTAAGATTTTGATATTGAACTGGCTAAGATTTTTCTTCCTTCTGTGAAATTGTGTGTTCTATAATGCTTCTTTTCCATTCACTATGTATAGCATATAAAGTGTGTCTAATGGAGTAGGAAGATTGGAAAGTCTTGTGATCCTTGAACTATGTTACAAGGCAGAAACCCAATGAGGCAGGGTAGGTGCATCCCCACAAAGGGGTCACAAATACCAAAGTTGGTATTGGCTGGTGCCTTGAGCTAGAAAATTTCCTTTACCCTTGTATTAACAGTGAATCTGGAGAGGATTCTAATATTATCTTTATAAGATTTATATTAGTTAAGATTGATGAATAAAATTCATGAGACATGAGCTAGGATGTCCTTGCAAGGTGGTTGTTGATTATTGGAAGCTATGATGGCCATTATGTCAGGCTAGGTGGTCACACTCCCTTGATCGTGAGCATGATTATGATCAAGATTGAAGACTTCATAGTTTGGATTGATTGTTTAGCAATGATAATTAGTGGGCTCATTCACAAAAGCTTCTATTTCACTAATCCTTTTTATAGAGTTGTCAGATTCAATTTCCAAAGGTTTTAATTACACTATAGAGTTGAGTTTTGAGAGAGTTGTGATTCATAGAGTTAATTATAACAGCTATGACACTTGAATGAAGACAAGCATAGTAGATGTATCAGACTCTGTTATAAGCTTACCTGCATATTATAAGGGACTTGGTTGGCTTTTTTATAATTTTATAAACAAGTTCCATTTCGTGGTAATGTGAAAAAAACAGTGATATTGCCACCATGTGGCTCTTGCCATATATGGTTTTATATTTTTTCAAAAAATTCTGTAAGAGTTCACAATGCTAAGATTCACTAGGACCTTACAAAGTTTTATTATTTAGTGAAAGACTCACCAAGATCTTACAAGATTTTATAATTGAGTAAAATATTCGCCATGCTTGGTGAGATATTCGCCAAAAAGTTATATACATATTATATTATTGATAAAATCACCTTCCATTTTTCCTATATACCATGGAGATTCGCCCATTTATTATACATATAAATTTAGGGGGGGTTCTTAAAATTTTCCCTGTTGGGAATCTAGACAGTTTTGAAGTGCATGAGAGGGATTTTCATGTATGCAGGTTAAAAAGGGCACTATATAGGATTCATCAAGATTTAGATTGACTCTAACATATATTTAATTTTGGTTGGAAATGATTATATCATTCTTATGTTGTATGTGGATAACCTACTTCTTACAGAATAATAAAATCTCATCAACAGATGTAAGAAGGATTTTAATTTGGGGTTTGAAATGAAGTACATAGAGTCGATGCATTATTTTCTGGGATTAGTGCGGTAGCATACATGTGAGATTTTCCTAGCACATGGGAATTATGTGATGGAAATCTTGAAGATGCACGATTGCAGGCTAATGTATACATCCATGAAGACCAATGAGAAGAAAATTGACGCTTCGAGATCTCAGTTGGTTGACCCAAGATTGTAGCGATAGTTGATTGGATTCTTAATGTATATGGTCAGCACTAGGCCAAAAATCTATTTTTTCATCAATGTTCTTATCTGATTCATGGTTGAGCCTATGAGACTACACTAGGTGGCAACAAAACATGAGCTCAGGTACCTATGAGGTACTGTGAAATACGGGTTGATCTATGTTAAGGGAGATGGAGTTAAATTGATGGGCTACACATATTCAAACTGGGTAGGAAGTTTAGTTGACAAGAAGAGCACTTCAGGGTGTTGTTTCAACTTGGGATCAAGGGTTGTCTCATGGTTCAGGAGGAAACATAAGTTAGTGGCATTGAGATCTGTAGAGGCATAGTATATGGAAACCAATTTGGTAGCATGTGGAGCTATATGCATTTGGAAAATTTCTCATCAGACTATTTTGTCAGAAGATGGAACCAATAGTTATACACTACAATAATCATAGTTGCATCAAACTCTCAAAAAATCCAGTGTTTCATGACACGTAAAAACACATTGAGATCAGGTACTACTTCTTCTAATATTGAGTTCATAAGGGATTTATAAAGCTTCAACATATTTCTACAAATGAGTAGGTTATGAGCATCCTCACGAAATATATAATGAAGGGAAAATCCATATTCTTCATAGATAAGCTTAGGGTGGTGCAAAATACATTCCTCGCTAAAGGGGAGTGTTAAAGGTGGTATCTCAGACAAGTAATTCTACATTAGGATTGTGTCTAGCATGTAGATGTTGGACATAGTGTTTTCATTGATGAAAACTAGTGTGATTGATGTTCAAGGGGACTATGGAAGCAATAGATTCATTCATGTATCTAAGGAAGCAATTTGTTATTCTGATCCCTTGCATACCTTCATCACATAAATAAAAAACGATCCGAAGTTTATTGAGTTTTATTTCTCAAAGTCAAGATGCTCATATGCATCTATGGATGGCATAGTTGAATAATCCTCTCCGATGCCTTTCCAATGGTATATCACTCTTGGAAAAACTCTTCATAGATGAGAAGTTATGATTGTTTGAAGTTGGCAGTTTTAATGAGGACTAAAAACACCAAATTTATTTGAAATCAACAAATTTGTTAAAGGTCACACATGTTGAGGAAAAATGCAAACATTAGTAATCAATCAAGGGTTTTTGGTGCATGAACATGTGAAAGTTTTAACCCAGTCAAACCTCGTGCACCTTTCAACTAATCTGACAATGAGAGACAACATGTATGGTGGATCGTATGCATATATGCACGATGTTTAATGCCCCCCAAATATTCCACATGGTCAACTTCGAACCAATGGAGTGTTGTCACGTGGCATGCATCTAGTGGATGTACAAGTGGCAGGATGTGATTAGTCAATCTTAATGACACTTGGAAAGATGATGAAATGGTAGTGCCACGTGGCACCTTTGTCGAGGACAATGAAGTGATGGATCTAAGTAGTAGCTTGTGACAAATATGTATGGTAGTGAAATATAATGTGGCATAATGATGATGATGTGGCATCCAATCATGATGCTACCTGACATTATAATATGGCACTTTTGGTCAACCAATAAGCACAAATATTGATGACAGATTACCCACTTAAAATGATCCACATGGCAGGTATGACATCATAGTGATGTCAACAAATGAATGACTAATGACCCTCATACCCCGTGTCATATGGAATGGTCACATGGGTGAAAGGGATAAGCCCTATTAGATTCTGGTCTCTTTGAAAGCATGATTCATTGTGTAGGTTTTAGCCTTGTACAAAAATTACCTGCATACAAATTCTAAAAAACAGAAAATAAACAATGGCGAGAGCATAACACATAAAACAAATATACATAGATATTTTCCCCTGGAACCCAAAACCGGGACTACCAGATTAATTTTTCATTATGTTCCTTTCAATGTTACAATACATATATATATACATGTCGAAGCATCCATAAACCCCAATCCAAACCCTGGATTAGAACATAACCATAGTTCCCTTAGCCAGATCTAAAAAATACCATGGAACAAAAACCATCGTGCCCAAAACCATGTACGAAATCCATGCTCAAAACCATAGGTATGTTCGCGCGTGGGCTAGTCGTGAAAATAATATAACACAACCTAACACATTAGTCACATGGGGTGGTCATATAATTTAAAATTGCCATGTTTTTTAGAACGAATGTCATCCCCTCGATCAACTCGTCCATGTCCCAGGTCCACACACAAATGTATATTTACACTTGATCAAGAGCTCCTGTTAAGATAAGTATTTAGGAAATTAGAATATTGTGGAGAACAATGTGAAGGCATAGCCTTCATGGCTAGTTTGAGGCAGTGTAGTTTGGAATGTCACATGGTTGCAACCCTGTGGTTTATGTTTGGTTTTGTTGTGTTAGCATTTTTCTAATGTGGAAGCTCTGTGATTAGCCCTGGTCATGGAAATGAAATATTTTGGTTGTGATGTGTTTTGATGTGGAAGATTTGGGATTGGTCCTGGTTGTGGAAACAAAACATATTTGGATTTGATGTGTTTTGATGTTGAAGCTCTGTGACTGGCCCTGGTCGTGGCAATGAAACATATTTCGGTTTGATGTGTTCTGACATGGAAGCTTTGTGATTGGCCCTAGTCATGGAAATGAATTTTTTTGGCTCTGATGTGTTTTGATGTGGAAGCTCTATGATTGGCCTTGGTCATGGAAACAAAACATTTTGGCTCTGATGTATTCTGACGTGGAAGCTTTGTGATTGGCCCTAGTCATGGCAACATAATATTTTGGCTCTAATGTGTTATAACATGGAAGCTTTGTGATTGGTCCTGGTCGTGGCAACATAGCATATTTGAATTTGATCTGTTCTGACATGGAAATTCTGTGATTGGCCCTAGTCATGGAAACAAAACATATTTATCTCTGACATGTTGTGGCTTGGTAATATTGGTCGTGCAGTCCTAACATGGAGTTATGTAATGTGGCAAGGACTTTGGTGATGCTTTTAATAGTCACAATGTTCCAATTCCAAACACGGAACTTAGTAGCACAATTGTTGTGACATTAGTATTTCTCCCATGAGGTTGAGGGTTCAATCTCAACAAAATGTGGATTATGTTTGTATTCTATTTTGTACCAATGAAGTACCAATTTGTCGAATATTTAACCAAACCAACGGTATCCATTTTCTAGAAAAACTGCCAAACTCTAGGCATTTTTTAGAATATGAAATGGAAGGAACCATTCTATAAAAGAATCAATTTTTCTAATGTTTTTGTGGGTCAAAATTAGTACAAAATGATTTTTGAAAAAGGATTTTGGTTCGATTCTTTTGCGACTTGATAAAGGGAAGCTACAAACAATTGTTGAGAATAGGGAGGTCATGGTTATTCTCTGTATGAGCATGTGAACAATTTTTTGACATATTAAGAGAAGGAAAATTGATTTGGTTATGATTTAAGCTTGTAGATCCAATCTAAAATACTGTGAAAAGTGGTCTACACCAGATTGAAGAAGGAGATGGGTATCTCCACCAAGGTTGGTGCCTCAATAAGGGTTATTCCTACAAGAAGTTGAATATTGCACATTTTTGAGGTTGGTGCCTCAATAAGGTTGTAGCCTATTGCAAGTGTGTGTTTGCACATTATTCGAGGTTGGTGCATCAATCAAGATGTAGCCTATTTCAAGTGGGTGCTTGTACATTATTTGAGGTTAGTTGATCAATCAGATTACAACCTATTGCAAGTGAATTCTTGCACCTTTTGGGGGTTGGTGCCTCCAGTAGGTCAATTCCTGCAAATTTATATAAAAAAATTGAAGAAGAAGACATAAGAATTTGTGGTTTTCTCACATAAGGGTTTCCATGCAAAAGTTGGTGTTCTTGTGTGTTGATGTGATGATGGTTTCTTGATGCACAATTTTACATTCTATAATGCACTTTATTTTCTGATGTACCGCTGCATAATCAATTATTAATGAAATGTTTTGAAATGATGAATTTGACATCGCATTGATTCACCCCCCTCTAAGTGTGACCATTGGTTTAACAAGTGATATCATATCGGGTGACTTCAGGGATAGTTAATCACTAAAAAGTTGATATAAGGAAATATGGCCACTATCATATTATCAGGTAAGCCTCCTCAGTTTGATGGATCCAACTATGCTTTTTGGAAGATAAGAATGTAAACCTACCTCTTTTGCTTAGGAGTTAATTCTTGGCTAACTATAGAGAACAATTATCAAGTTCCTGACACTCCTCCTACATATACAGTTCGTAAGGTCCTTTATACATCTAATGCAATAGCTAAGCATGCTATTTTGAGTGGGTTTTCAAATACAAAATTTGTCAAATTAATGCATTTTAAGTCAGTTCATGGTTTATGGAACACGCTTAAAAATTGTTATGAAGAGGACAAGAAAGTGAAGGAAGACAAGCTATAAAATTATAGGGATTAATTTGAAAGTTTGAAAATGGAAGAAGATGAACATATTTCTTCATACTTCCTTCAAGTAGAGAAGGTTGTCAATTCTATCACAGGTCTCAGCGAAGAAGTCAAGGACAATGTTGTTGTTCAAAAAATATTGAGGTCTCTTCCTCCAAGATCCAATCCCAAGGTATCATCCCTTGAAGAAATATTAGATATCTATAAGTTGAACATGGACATGCTTCATGGAAGACTCTCAAAAAATGAACCAAGAATAGAGAAGGACAATGTAACACCCCACCCCACATTTACCCACTTTAACCTGCTCACTAGGGTAAACATGAGATGAGAGTTACTATGCATGATCCAATTTCCAAGATGCACTTATGGAAAATGGGGTCCACATGTCCAGAACTAACTTTAAACACCTAGTGACACATGATCACCCTGTTATCAACCTAAGTTGATCCAACACTAGTTCCATTCAGTTTCATTTCCTTAAATTTAACACAACTTTCTATTTTTGGTTGTTTTTCGGATGGTAAACTTTCGACACCATTTTGAGGGCATAAACGACATTTTCAGGGAAAACTGAGAGACTAGAAAAGTGCTAGAATTTATTGAATATGTTCTTTGTTTGGCCTACTCGTGGAGATCTTCGAAATGAGGTATTATGATAGCCAAACGAATATCATATTCCAAAGTTATGACCCCTGGAAGTTGGAGGTCCAAATTATTCATTTATACAAACACTTTGTGACTATGGTACTTGTAGGTCATGAATGCATAATTCGTTCACTGTTTTCATTAGTTCATGAGATATTCATCAAGAAGGCTTGCTTCCATCTTGCACTAGCTACAATAAAACACAAATTAGCACATGCATTCATACAAATCAACCACGGGCCATAAAAGCATGAATTAGAGCTAGATCAAGAGAACATCTATAATAAGAAATATAACATGCACGTACCCAACATTAAGCCATAATGAAGCCATGACAACCATTCATATACATAAGTAAATCAACACTTATGCTGCATTGATCACCAATAAAGAATAACACATATTAACATATTCATAGTACCAACCAAGTCAGGGACTTCCACGTACCACCCGAACATAGATTGGGACTCCACCCTGAAGCCATAGTGATCTCACCTAAACCAGTTTAGAGATCACCGAAACCAATACAAGCTTGGAGTCCTCAAGATTTCTTCACCATACCTAGAGGAATTTCCTGTCTCCACCCACCTGTCAAGAGCTTCCCGAAGAAAACCATGTCCACCCTCAACCATTGGGATTTTCCTGAGACCACCTCAACAAGATATAAAATCTATCAACAATCCAAAACTCAAGCAAAGGTAAACCCACTACATCATGTCTATTTAGGAAATTACATAGGCAAAGATGTACACCACTGTCAATCTAGGAAAATATCATTCCAATTAAAACAAAATGACCAATAAACCAAATGCATGAATCACGAATTCAAATCCCAACAAGATAATCACACATGCAACCTGTTACCTACAAAATCCCCCTACTGGTTTCTCTTTATTTGCTTGAATTCTGCCCTTGCTTACTACTGTCCAATTCCTCTTTTACTCCCTTGATTTTCCTTGCTTGCTTGCTTATTTCTTCCTTGTGTCCAGGTTCTCTCTCCCTTGCTCTCCTCTAAGGTGAATCATCAGTGCCTGAATGAATGTTCTCTCTCTCCTTTTTCCTTTCCTTTTTCTTCAGTTTCCCTTACATGCATATTCTTGTCTCTTCATCTTCCTTTTCTCTTATTTTCCTTTATTTCTTATATTAATTCCATTTGTTTCCATTTTCCTCTTGCCAATTCCAATTTCCATAGCCAATAAATAATTAAACACAAACAGATCTTAGTGTAATGTTTTTCCCTTCATTGGAATACATGTCCCATGACCTTGGTTTTATCTTTGCCTCTATAATGTCCCTTTTATTACATGGAACTTTAACCCGAGGTTGTTACAGATAAGTTAGGAGTCAAAGAAGAAGCATTTAGAGTAGAAAAATAGGGAAGAAAGTACGAGAATCAAACAAACTCTTGTCATGAATCTGATGCAGAAGAAGACAAGTTTGTTAGAAAACTAAAGAGGGGAACTTAAAAGTTCAAAGGTGAGATTCGTTTCAAATTCTTCGAATGTGGAAGACTAATACATTATGATTCTAAATGTCCTTATACAAAAATGAATGATAGTTATGATGAAGTAGGATTCAAGTCTACGAATTAAAAGAAGAAATGAGATGCAAAAAATAAGAAGTTCTTCTAAAAGAAAGAAAATAATTACTAGAGCACTGAAAGTATGACTTGAAAGGGGTGAAATATTGTTCTTTGTTGAAGTAGAATAAATTGAAGAAAAACTAGATTATAGGATAACTCAGAAGTGGAATGAAAGAAATAAAAAACCCTTAGAAAGAGAGTGGTACATCTAGAACACCAATTCTAAGACAAAGATCAAGATGGAGATTCCATTATCACTCTCAAGGTTGAACTATAAGAAGCCAAAGGGTAAAGGAGTTTTTATTAGAAGAAATGAACAAAAAAGGAAGAACTTTGCAAAAATTTAGAAGAAGAAGTTATGATTTTGATAGAATAATTGGAAGTTGCAACTCAAAAACAAATTACAACTCCTCAAAGGGTCTAAATCTCTGGATCACATCCTTAGCATCTGAAGGTCTCCTCTCATTAAAGCAAACCTTGGTTATCACAAAGAGTGTAGGACATCTACAGATGAAGATCTACCATGTACTTCAAATAATGAACAATCTAAAATCCAGGGAACTACAAGAATTAGAACAAGAAGCAACTCATTAGAATATCCCAAGAAATCCTGATGAATCAGTCCAAACATGTTCATTTTAGCTGTTTAGATTAATCTAAAAAAGGCTTATAAAATCAACATGATCCTTCTAGCTCAAATCAGAAGGAAAGTTTGGAGCCCCCCTTGATGGAAAATATTCACAAAGGATCAACAAGTGTTAATGGAGCAAGAGTTAGAACTCAGGAAAGGGATGAACCTCTACCAAGGAACAACTTCAGAAGTTATGTCACATCCATACCACCTTATGCCACTGGGTATCAAAATTATTTTTTTGATCATTTTTTTTCATGTATAAAATTTGGACAGAAAGCACAAGATTATGTAATGTATGATGTTATCAGGTATAGAGGATATGATTAATTACCTAGGCTCAAACATATGGATCAAATTAGAAGTTATGGTAACATATCATATGGGTCATTTATGCAAATATTGAAGCACAACATAAAGTTATGCATATGTCATAATGAAGGACACATAACTTGTTATTGTGGAATCAACTTGGGGTGGCACAAGCGAAAGGGACTCTCTAATAACCCAAGAATGAATACACATGAGTAGAAAATGGAACAGGAAGAACCAAGGTTAGATTTGACCTCGCAGATCTAATCCATTGGTGATAGCTTCTTCAAGAATATAATTTTTCGAAGTAAAACTTGAAGAAACAAAATTATGTAGGCAGGATGGTCACTTGCAAGAAAAAATCATTGATAAAAGAAAATAAGGGAAACTCGTTTTCTAGGAAAGTATGTTTCCACTAGTATGATAACATGCATGTATAAAATTTATGCATAAGAGGAGTAGGCTCACCATTAGAAATAGGTTCACAAACAAGTAAACAGTTGGAAAGCACTTGATCCAAAATCCATTATAAGGTGAAATCAAGAAATTTAGGGATATATATTAGAGTAGTTGATGGATATGAACATGACCAAAAGTATTTGTAGGAAAATAAGTTATCAACAACGGGAGATTCACATAATAGGATGTTGGCTTGATGGGCGCTGACCCAGGCTCAATGTTAATTAGCCAAGCAAATCCATACACTACTGGCCCTTTCGACATCAATCTATGGAGCGCGGACTGAAGTATCACTCGAAGCAGTATGGTGGGATGCAGGAACCAAGTTTCCATAAGAAATTTCAAGAACATTTATGGAGCATTAGTACGCTACCATGTCCCTTTGCCGCTGCTGTCAAAGGGGGAGAGAAAGCAGAAATTGAAGTTGTAGAATGTTAGGTCCCTATACTACTAGTGTAACCCCTTATTGTTAGTACAACCCACTTATTATATTGATGTACCCATGTAGTGCCCATATTGTTACTATTGTGCCCCATAGAAGCCCACTATTGTTATTATTGTGCCCTTACATTATTATTGTTATGTCGGCTCTGATTATGTTATGACCCCTTAGACTCCTATATATAGAAAGGAGGTCTTTTCATTTGTATCATCCAAGAATTGTTCATTTATGTAATGTAAAGGAGGTTGCCCCCTTGAAGAGGCTGAATTCTAAGGCATTGATCTATCTTTTCTATCTTTCTTGAAGCTGGTTTCATAACATTTGGAATCAGAGCTTTGGATTCTAGGGTTTCGTTGCTCCAAACAGGTCATCGTGGCATTTTCGCTATAGCTTTTTTTCTGCGACGTTTCAGAAGCTAAAAAAAAAACCCATTTTATAAGTAATCGCGTTGAATCTTGGTTCCAAATTTCAGAGCTTTTCGCGCTATATTTTCGGAGATATGATCTGAGAAAGTTAGTCTTTTTGAAGACTCCTGAATTAAACTCCAAACAGGTGACTTGGGGAAAATCGTCATAACTTTCTCTCTGAGCATCGGATTGAAAGCTCATAAAAAGATAAAGAAAGAGGACAGACTGTAGTTTCTTTTGTATATTTTTCAGATCCAAAGGTTGAAACAGTGACTCGTGGCACATCGTACAATTTCGCTCTACTGAACTAGTCTATAATCAGGTCATCTTGGGAGCTTGCGCATAAATCTTCCTTGGAGAATCCAATTTGGATCAGACTGGTGGCATTGGAAAGAGGACATAGAGGGCTACTACAAGTCACAATTTCAGTACTTAAAAATCCGAAAGTACAGAGTTACAGTCGTTTCAATATCGAGCTCCTAAAATCAAGAAAAAGCAAGATGAGGAAGTTTGATGGCAAGGATCTGGTAAATTGGATACTTCAGATGGAGCAATATTTTGATCTACATGGTGTACCACTGTTACAAAAGGTATGTATTTCATCTTCATATTTAGAACCAGATCAATTTTTATGGTATGAAGGGATTTCTTCTCGTAAACAACTTGTTACATGGTCCATTTTCACGGAGGAAATGATAGTACATTATGAGGATACAAAGAGCAACACCTTCTTTAGAGCA
Organism: Pinus tabuliformis; assembly: GCA_031772625.1. Classification (NCBI taxonomy): domain Eukaryota; kingdom Viridiplantae; phylum Streptophyta; class Pinopsida; order Pinales; family Pinaceae; genus Pinus; species Pinus tabuliformis. The sequence goes on along the minus strand of CM062817.1, from coordinate 720,000,605 downwards.
ACACCAAAACAATTGGAAATAGTAAAAGGTCTTTGTGACATAGTGGAAAGCAAAATTATGGAAACCAGGAAGCATATCCCTCACAACTATAAAGATGAAAGTGTTGTTTCTCCTAGCCTTCCACAACCTACAAGGGTTACACCACAACAATTAGAAGAAAAAAGAGAAAAAGGGATTTGTTACAATTGTGATAGCAAATGCACTAAAGGTCATAAGTGTGCTGAGAAGAAATTATTTTACATAGAATATGAAGAGGAGGAAGAAAAGGATCAAGAAACATCAAAAGAAGAAGATATACGCCAGGACCCCACCCCAGAGGAAGAAGAAATGAATCAGACCATATCTTGTAAAGCATTGGCAAGAATTACCACTCCTCAAACTCTCAAGATAGAAGGACATATCAAGAAGGAAAAGGTGCAAGAAGTGAAAGATCACATCGAGAATGAAGAAATGAATCCAACCATATCTTGTAATTCATTGATCGAAATTACCACTCCTCAAACTATCAAGATAGAAGGACATATCAAGAAGAAAAATGTTCAAGAAGTGAAAGATCACATCGAGCATCAAGAAATGAATCTGGCCATATCTTGTAAAGGATTGGAAGAAATTACCAATCCTCAAACTCTAGAGATAGAAGGACATATCAAGAAGAAAAAGGTTCAAGCAGTGAAATATCACATTGAGCATCAACAACAAGTTCTCCAACTTTTAAAGGATAACGCCACTTCAGTGCAAAATCAAATGAAACAACAGGTAGATCAACATCGTAGTGAAAAATGTTTTGATGTAGGTGATTGGGTATTTTTACTGCTACATCTCAAGCAAGCTATTTATGAAAAGGAAATGTTGGCAATACTACATGCACTTAAAAAATGGCGACCTTACCGAATGGGAAGACTCTTCAAGGATGAGGATGTGGAAGCATTGTTTTGTGCTATTTCTATTGTCCCACCAGATTGGATAAACGAAGCAAGGGATGAATGGAAGAAGGACGAAGAAGCATGGCCACTTATTCAAAAGTTGCAAAAGATCCCAATTCAAACAATATTGCCAGAAATTGAAGAGGAAGGAAAAATCATATTGGAACCTAGAGCAGTCACAGAAACAAGAACCCAACAACTACGAAAGCGATCAATTTCAGAGTATCTCATCAAGTGGAAGAACTTACCCGCTGAAGATTCCACATGGGAGGACAAGAATTTTATACAGAAGCATCAAGAACTACTCAAGCATTGAGGACAACGCTTTTTGGAAGGAGAGGGGCATGTTAGGCCCCTATACTACTAGTGTAACCCCTTATTGTTAGTACAACCCACTTATTATATTGATGTACCCATGTAGTGCCCATATTGTTACTATTGTGCCCCATAGAAGCCCACTATTGTTATTATTGTGCCCTTACATTATTATTGTTATGTCGGCTCTGATTATGTTATGACCCCTTAGACTCCTATATATAGAAAGGAGGTCTTTTCATTTGTATCATCCAAGAATTGTTCATTTATGTAATGTAGGAGGTTGCCCCCTCGAAGAGGCTGAATTCTAAGGCATTGATCTATCTTTTCTATCTTTCTTGAAGCTGGTTTCATAACATAGAAGGTTTCTAGAGACAAAGAAGATATTGAAGAAGAGAAAGTAGGATCAAGTAAGAATATTATTCGTAGTTAGTAAGGAGCACCCCCAACAACATGTCAATGGGAGTTTGGTGTATGTCAAGGGGATTTCAATCCATTTCCATTAATGGCTATCAATGTTTAGTGGGGTTTCCATCAATGACAAAGGGGGAGATTGTTGGACATAGTGTTGTCATTGATGACAACCAGTGTTATTGATGTCAAAGGGGATGTATAAGGAAGCAACAATCATTCATGTATCTAAGGAAACAATGTGTTAGTTTGAACCCTTGCATACATTCATCACATGAAGAAAGAATGATCTGAATTTTATTTGAGTTTTTGTCAAAGTTATGATGCTTGGATGAATCTATGGATGGAATAGTTGGATATTTCTCTCCGAGAACTTTCTAATGGTATATCACACTTGGAAAAACTCCTCCCAGATGAGAAGTTATGATAATTTGAAATTTCCAGGTGTAATGAGGAGCAAAAACACCAAATTTTTTAAAGGTCACACATGTTGAGGATGGTTCCAAACATTGAAAATCAATCAACATCTTTGGGCACATGAACAAGTGCATTTTTTAACCTAATTAAACCTAGTGCACCTTTTCACTAATCTAACAATAAGCTAAAACACGCATGGTGGATTGTATGTAGAGATGCACAATGTTTAATGCCCCTCATATATTCCACATGGTAAAATCCGAACCAATGAAGTGCTGACACGTGGCAGGAATCTAGTGGATGTACAGGTGGCAGAATGCGATTGGTCAATTGTAGTGACACGTGGTAAGATGATGAACTGTCAATTCTGCATGGCACATTCATCAAGCGCAATGAGGTGGAAGATCAAAGTGGAATCTTGTGACAAGTCCATATGGAAGTGAAGTATGACGTGGCATAATGATGACAACATGGAATCTAGTCATGATGCCACATGGCATGCCAATATGGCATTTTTGGTTGGGAAATAAGCATAAATATTGATGACATGTGGACCACTTAAAATGAGCCACATGGAAGGTAGAGTGTCATAGTGATGTCATCAAGCATATGAATAATGACCCTTAGACCCCAAGTCTTATGGCATGGTCACATTGGTGAAAGGGATAAACCTTACTGGATTTTGGTCTTGTTGAAGTCATGAGTCATTAGTCACATGGGGTGGTCATATGATTTAAAATCATCATGTATTTTGTTACGAATGTCACCCCTAGGTCAGCTTGAATATGTTCAAGTTCCACACATGGGCCAAATGAGCATGGATACATGGGTGAATGTATCATTTCCCCTAGTCAAATCAACATGACCCCATGGTAGAATTTATGCTTGATGTTGCAAACTGAAAAAAAAATCAACAACTTTCAGATCTTATATAGATGCAGATTGGGATGGAAGAGTTTATGATAAGAAGAGCATCAATGGGGGGGCCTTCCTTTTAGGTAGTTGCCTAGTATCCTGGATCAACAAGAAACAAACCTCCATTTCTCTATCCACAACTAAGGCAAAATATATTGCAGCAACATCATGTTGTACTCAAGTCTTATGGATGATGTTGACACCTAATCCTCTGCGATTGGGTGAATTTGGAATGTGAACAGTCATCAAGAAGATGAACTGATCAGTCACATTCATGTATATAACAATAGCTACCTAATGAAATAAATGAATCAGTTTTTCTGCCAAGTCTGGAGTTACTCCTGGTCTGACATGGTATCAGAGCTAGGTTTAAAAATAGTTGTAACTCCCTTCAGTTTTGCTACTGTGGGTTGTACGCTGGCCTGAGCTCTGTCCTCAAACGCCTTTGTCATTCTGTCCACTGAGCGCTCCTCTGCCTCTGTCCTGAAATGATTTGCCACTGCCATATTCCCTTCTGTCCTGATGATGGCCTGTCCGAGCTCATTTCGCTTCTATGCTAAAATCTCTGTCGAAACTCTGCAAATCTCATTCATTCCTGAATACATCCGTTGAAGCGTGTCACTGCATGCTGTGCTGAAGGGGTCGTATTCTGTGTTGAGACATTTGTTGAGACATTGTGTTAAGGTGAATCTGGGTGGTCAATTAGGGTGGAAGTTACGATGGTAACGACCTTCCCTCTTCCCTCACGCCGACTGGAATCATTCGAAACCCTAGCGTTCTAGAGGTTGTAGCTCTGCGACCAATGTTCTTCAACATGGAACCCAGTAGGTTTTCCATGCATCTGTACGTTTTTTCTCAGCCGAGAGATGGCAAAGAAGGGTTACGAGGATTGAGCTTCTCCTGAATAGCAACTCAGGTTCTTGGTGACCATCCATGTTATGGGAATTTCCGACCTGATTATTCTCTGAACAACGCCACCCCTGCTTCTCTATTTGAGGTCCTTCGGGTTTGAGGTCCTTACGGTTAGAAGGATGCCTCGATATGTGGACTTGCTAGCCCTAGGATTGGAGGGTTAAAGTGTATATTTCTGCTTACAACTTTCCTTCATAGTCCTTTATGTAATCATTGTTATATAGTTTCTGGCGGGAGATAATTTTTTAACATGAATATTACTTCAACAATAAAGGGTGAAGGCCTGTTGTGAAGGATTGGATTGGTTAAGCAATACGCTTAAAACTGGCGGGAGATAATTTTTAACATGAATTTTCTCAATGATAATGGTGCTGACAAAGACCTGAATGCTGTATGCGTTGTTCTTTTTTTTTGAGATAGCGGTGTTTCAGAACGAGGCTATCGTGCAGTGCTCCTTTTTTTTGAGATAATGGTGCTGAAAAAGACCTGAATAGCTGTATGCGGTGTTCATTTTATTTGAGATAGCGGTGCTGAATTAATTTGTTGTGGCTTATATTATAGCGGTGCTGAATTAATGCGTGGTTTATATATGTTTTGAATGCGTTGTCCCATTGAACTGTGGCTTGAATGATGTTGACCAGCGTTTGAGTTTTGGACACCTGATGATTGACCAGCGTTTGAGTTTTGGATACCTGATGATTGATAGCATATATATATATATATATATATTCACCATCTTGCTTGAGAAAATTTTTGGACGCTGCTTGAATAGTTTGTAGATATGGAATATGGTGGATATATTATATGAGGATCCTTGGAGGGATTTGAAGAAACCGTACATAAAAGTGTTTGAATTTTTTTTCTTTTGCCCTTTTGAGTACAATTTCACTGTATATCAGCAGAAGTATTTTTTTACATAATGCATTCAATCATCTCTATGGTAGGAATAGTTCTCACTGGCAAGGAGAACTATCCTGAATGGTACCGGATGATAAAGCACACCCTCATCTTCAATGAGTTGTGGAAGGGAGTGTGTGTTGGAGAAGGAGAAAATGACCCAGTGCAGCCTACATCAGACAAAGAGCTCGTCATTTGGGAAAACAAGAACAGCAAAGCCTATGCATTAGTCGCAGCATCTGTAAATGAAGAAGTAAGTCGCCATATTTCATCATATTCAACTGCCTTTGAAGCTTTACAAAAGCTGAAAGAACTCTATGACTCACATTCTGCACTTGAAGTTGTTCAGCTCATGATTAAACTCTTCACTCTTGAATTGAAAAATAATGATCCTCTTGCTCTTGCATCTGAAGTAAAGTCTATAATGCATGATATTAAATCCACTAAGGTTGAGCTAGATATCCCTCTTATTGCTTTTCTCAAGGCACTCTATCCTACTTACTCCAATTATCTTGAGTCTCTACAAGCAAATGGAAATATTAAAGATATAACCTTTGATTCTCTTGTGAAAAAGTTTGCTGAAAGAGAGAAAGCCTTTGGAAAGAAGACAGTCCCTGAATCTTCTGAAGAGACTGTTTGCCTTGCTCATAAAGAAAAGCATCATGCTCAATATTCTACAAGAGGAAGAGGTGGACGAAGAGGAAGAGGAAGATACTTCAGAGGCAGGGGGGGCAGACATTCTCAAGGAGAAAAGGCAGACTTACATTGCATTCGCTGCAAACGAAATGGATCACATGATGCTTCTACATGCAAGCTACCATGGGACAAAATTGAGCAGAAACGAAACCAGCAGAAAGGTAAAACTGATGATACAGACAAAGGTAAAGCACCTGAATCCGCTCACTATATTGAGGCACAATGTAACATTGGAGTAAATGAAGATTTGTTTAATGCTTCACTTGCTTCTTCGAAAAATGATTGGTTGCTTGATTCAGGAGCAACCTGTCATATGACTCATAGAAAAGATTTTTTTGAAGATTTCACTGACAATGTTGATGGAGCAGTATACTTTGCAGATCAGTCAAAAATCAAGCCATCAGGGCTTGGCACAATCAGGCTTAAACTGCCTGGTCTTCCAGACTTTCTTCTGGATCATGTTCTATATCTCCCACAGCTCAAGAGAAACTTGTTGTCCTTGGTCCACATCCGCCAGCAAGGTCACTCCATTCATATGTTTGATGGAAAGCTTGAGGTAAGAAAAGCATTTGACCACTCACTTGTCATGAGGGGAATAGAAGAAGAAAGGCTTCTCAAACTGCAAGGAACCTCTGCTCATGCACAACATTTCTCATATATTTCTCATCATGAAGAAGGTACACTTCCATCAAGTTTATTATGGCATGCTAGATTTGGACATTTAAACTATGACAGTCTCCGCTTATTGAAGAAAAATGGTGTTGCTGGTTTGCCTACAATTCCTAGGAAACATAAGTAATGTGATGCTTGCATTCTAGGAAAGCATAGCAAACAGTCTTTTCATGATTCACATTCAAGAGCACATAGGAAGCTTGAACTCATTCATTCAGATTTATGTGGTCCAATGCCTGTTCCTTCTGCAAATGGAAATAAATATATCATGACATTTATTGATGATTACACCAGAATGTGTTGGGTTTATTTATTGAAGAACAAATCTGATGCTTTTCAAACATTCAAGAATTTTCATAAATGGATTGAAAATGATGCACAATCTCATATTGGGTCTATTCGCACTGATAATGGAAAAGAATATACATCAAATGAATTTGAACACTATCTTCGCCAACATGGGATTAAACATCAAACAACTGTGCCTTATAATCCCCAACAGAATGGTGTAGCTGAAAGAATGAATAGAACAATCTTGAATATGGTACGATCCATGCTCTTTTTCAAAAATGTAAAGATAATGTTTTGGGCTGATGCTGTTCTATGTGCTGCATATATAAATAATAGATGTCCATCTAATGCTATAAGAAACAAGACTCCTTATGAATTGTGGTATGGACATGTTCCTTCGGTAAAACATCTCAGGATCTTTGGTTCCACCTGTTATGCTTTGATACCAAAGGTAGATAGAAACAAACTTGGTGCTAGAAGTCGTAAGTGTATCTTCCTGGGGTATTCAAACACCTCTAAAGCATACCGCCTCTATGATGAAGTAAATAAAAAGTTTGTTGTATCTAGAGATGTCATTTTTCTGGAATCATCCAAATCTGACAATGTTGTTGAGCGGCAACTTGATCGCTTGGATAGATTCGCAAAAACAAAATCATTTCAAGAATTTGATAATCAGATTCCACATCTTGAAGGGGGGATTCCTATACTAGATCAACATGTGGAATCTTCTTCTGAAGAACAATCTCCCCTGCATGAAACTCCAACAACGGATGATGCTTTAAGTGATGTAATTGATATAATTGGGAGACTCAATCTTGATTTAGTCCCAACTCAATCAACAGAGCAGCCTGGACCATCTCAGAACGGTCCCCCAAAGTGGCTGACAAAGACACTTGAAAGTGTTCATCCCGATGAAATTGGAAAAACAGGAACTAGAAATTCAAACCGACAAAATGGAGGTGATGTAGATGACTCTAATTCACCTGTTGATATGGATGTTACTTATGATTGTGAATTGAACTTGTCTACAGATTTTGAACCAACTTACTTCAAAGAAGCTGCTTCTCATGATGAATGGAAAGAAGCGATGAAAAAGGAGTATGATGCCCTCATAAAGAATGGCACTTGGAAGCTGGTTGATCCTCCATTTGGAACCAAACCAATTGGCTGCAAGTGGGTCTACAAGAACAAATACAAAGCTGATGGCTCACTTGACAAGCACAAAGCTAGGCTTGTGGAAAAAGGCTTTGCACAGAAGGAAGGGGTCGATTATGAGGAAAATTTTGCTCCCACAGCAAAATGGACCACCATCCAGACACTCTTTGCACTAGCTGCTCAAAACGGTTGGAAAGTCCATCAATGGATGTAAAAACTGCATTCTTGAATGGAGATCTAAAAGAGAATGTTTTTATGTCCCAGCCTGAAGGATTTGCTGTGAAAGGACATGAAAATAAAGTATGCAAACTTGTGAAGTCCTTGTATGGCCTCAAACAAGCACCACGAGCCTGGTATGAAAAACTAACTGAGCATCTTCTGAAACTCAACTTCAATCATTTTGATCTTGATGATGCAACTTTATTTGTCAAGAAAGTTGGCAAAACAGTTGTATATCTTGTGGTATATGTAGATGATCTTTTAATGACAGGGAACAATGAAAGCTATATTGCATCCATAAAGAAAGAATTAGGAAAAAGTTTTGAAATGACTGATTTGGGCTATGTTCATTACTATCTTAGCATTGAAGTAACCCAACATCCAAAATCCATATTTCTTTCTCAAAAGAAATACATTGGAGATTTGTTAAACAGATTTGGCATGACAGAGTGCAATCCTCTTTCTACTCCAATGGAACAAAACTTAAAGCTCACATCTATTGAAGGAAAGGAATTTGAGGATGCAACAAGGTATAGACAGCTTGTAGGAAGTCTCATCTACCTCACTACTACCAGACCAAACATTTCATTTACTGTTGGAATTCTCTCCAGGTTCATGCAAAAGCCTTGTGAGGGACATTGGTTTGCTGCAAAAAGAGTTCTAAGGTACTTGAAGGGAACTCAAGACCTTGGAATCAAGTATACACAGGTGGACGACTTCAGCTTGATTGGATACTCTGATTCAGACTTCGATGGAGACAAAGAAACTGGAGTATCTACTTCAGGATATGCTATGAGTCTTGGATCAGGAGTTGTCTCTTGGAGATCATGCAAACAATCAGTTCCAACATATTCCACAACAGAAGTAGAATATGTGGCAACAGCTGAAGCAACGAAAGAAATTGTGTGGCTCAGGAAAATTCTTGAAGATTTGCAGGTAAAACAAGTACAATCAACTCCACTCATGATTGACAACACCTCTGCAATAAAGTTGGCCAAGAACCCAAAGTTCCATGATCGTACAAAGCACATTAATACTAAATATCATCTGATCCGACATCATGTTGAGGCCAAAATAATCCATCTCCATCATTGTTCCACAAATGAGCAAATTGCAGACATCTTCACCAAAGCGCTTGGAAGAGAAAAGCTTGAAAGATTCAGAACGATGCTTGGACTCACCAACATCCCTTCAGATTAAGGGGGGGAATGTTGACACCTAATCCTTTGCGATTGGGTGAATTTGGAATGTGAACAGTCATCAAGAAGATGAACTGATCAGTCACATTCATGTATATAACAATAGCTACCTAATGAAATAAATGAATCAGTTTTTTTGCCAAGTCTGGAGTTACTCCTGGTCTGACAGATGAAGTAAAATCTCTAGAATCTTTAAGAAAATGGTGATAATCCTGACCCCATCATGTTTGACAACACCAGTGATATTAATATCTCAAAAAACCTATCATGCATTCTAAAATAAAGCACATTCCTATAAAATACCATTTTCCTTGAGAACAACTAGTTGATCAAATTGTCAGATTAGAATACGTTATAACAAAATAATAAATTGAAGACATATTTACTAAGCCTATACCAAGAGAAAGTTTTGAATATATACAGAAAATGGGCTAATTTCTTCCTCGTAAGGGGAGTGATCTACTGATTTCAACCAAGAAGTGTGCTAGTGACAGGGGAAGTTCAAGGAAAGAGTATGCATAAGCTTAGGGGGAGTATATGCTCGTTTTCATTGATGTCAAAGGGGGAGAATATACAAACATTAGGAGAAGAACAATATAAAAGCTGATAGGGGAAGTCTAGCCCAAGATCATCACTTAATAGTAGATGCTTGGTGGTGTTTCCATCAATGTCAAAGGGGGATATTGTTTCGCACATGTTGTCATTGATTTCAACTATAGTTTCATTGATGTCAAATTCTAGCAACATGGCAGGTTGTTGAATGTGTTTTCAATAATGAAAAGTTTAGTCATCAATGTGGGGAGCTTGTTGAGCTTGTTGAATATTCATGATTGAAGTGAAGGTTGGAATTCATAAATGTAGTCAGCTAGACAACCTAGATTTTTAGGCATTTTATCTTCAGTTATTGTGATCAAATGAGTATGCATAGTGTTTGGATAGATAGGCATCTCAAAGAGCTTTCCAACACTATATGGAACTTAGGAAAACTCCCAAGGAATGATGAAGAAAGTGGCTCTAAATTAAAGAAAATTTAGTGAAGGTTCAAGGCATCTGAATATTCAGGCCCTCAATATATCCAAGCCACAAAAAAGATATGGGTTATTCAAATTAATCTAGGCCTCTTCTAATATATCTAGACATTTGAGCATCCGAGGATTCCATGAGGAATCCTAACATCTGGTCATTTGTGATGCATCAAACTACAAAAGAAGTGAAATGAGCCAGATAATGGATTAGCCAGATGAATACGGGCTTTGAAAAAATGCGGTCTCTTCGAGGTCATCAAGGCATATGGGCCTCTTGAGAGAAACAGGGAAATTCTTAAGAAAACTACTAGATACTGGATTTTGCAGCACCCAACACTAGGTGGACCCTAGTGTGAAGTAGCAGTACAAGTGGCATAGCGATGATGTGGCAGCTGGAGGAAGTGACATGTGGTAGTGACATAGAGTTGATGTGGCATGAAAAGTAGCAGTGTAATGACATGGTAGTGATGATATGGAAGATATGGAAGAGTGACGATATGGAAGATATGGAAGAGTGATGATATGGAAGATATGGAAGAGTGATGATATGATAGAGATGATATGGAAGATATGGCAGAGTGATAATATGGCACTATGTGGTAGCAACATGTTTCAGGGCATAAAACCACATAAGACAAAAAAGTTGACACATCCCCCTTGTTAAATTTTGGAAATTTGGGGATGGGGCGAAGTGGCTTCTCTACCATCAAATTTAATTAGATCATGGGATCATGAGGCACATTTTGAAAAGTTGATGGATGTTTAATTGCACATAGGATAAAAAGGCAGACACACACCCCCTATTAAATTTCAGATAGTCAGGGGGGCATAATGAATTCTTTGTTGTTGGTTTTAATCAAATCAAATGGTGCATTTTACAAGTTGGCGATTATTTAACACTAGGTGAATTGTACGAGTCTAGGCCTAAAATCCCTTAGGGATTAAGAACTTGTCCCTAGCCTTGGGTCATGATGTGTTAGGTGTCAAAACACAATGAATAGGTGAATGAGATGATAAAGGTGTGGTCCCAACACTTGGATGTATGGGGTGACAGTGGAGCCCTCGAGCTGGAATTCTTATTAAGAAGTCAGGGTAAATGAAATATCCATGGGTCTAGTACTCTAAGTGGAGTCATATTTAGACATTTTGATATGCTTGTTTAAGTTGGTTATATCTTATGGTTTTTTATAGCTAAAGTTAAGCCCTTGAGGAGCCAAGGAGCCATTACTTTAAATCTTATCCAGGTCATTTGGACAAGATTTCTGGCAGTGAAAATGAAAAGAATAATCCAATTTTATGGATTGTGTGTTGATTCTACCATGAATTTGTTTATTTGATCAAGTATAAATAAGCTAGAGAAATTAGTGTGAAAGGGAGTGGGTCTTGTGAGTCATGGTAGATGTGCCCGTGTAGTGTAAAAGTGGCTTTGTGGTGCCAAAAAGCATAATGTAGTCTAAATAGAGCAGGGGATGAAGTGAAAAGCGATGTATAAGGATTATGTGCAATGTAGTGAGTAAAAGGTGCAAGTAGAAGAAATATAGAAGGAGAACGAAGTGGATCCAAGTTCTAAATGCATGAAAAATGGATTTGAAAGGTTGATGCCTATAATACAGTGCATAGGCGATATGTATCTTCTGTAGGTTGATGCCTACAAATCATTTGATGATAAAAAAAAGTATTATACATATATCTTGTGCACTTTGATATTTTTGATGTGATTGACATTATATGTGAAATCAAATGTTTTGATTAGTTAAAATTAACCACTATACTAATTCACCCCCAAGTATAGTTATATTTCCAACACAAGGGAGGTAAAAGTAATGTTTGCCTACTTCTTGGCTAGGATATAGAAATTTCTGTATAACTTCTTGATTTCTCCATCATTTCTGCAATGCAGACCTAAGTCTCCTATTGAGTTTTTGTTTGCTCAATGATGACTCTTCCTATAATATTTTTAATGTGCCAATATGTGACAACTTGGGTTACTTTTACAAGTATTGTAAGCATCATAAATTATTTTGATTAAAATGGGTTGAGTCTAGGGACACAAATTTCCAGAGATGAGACAGAAAAAACACTTAAGATGTTTGATATGTTTTATGATAGCCATTGGGGCTGACATGTGTGCAAGTGGGGGAGAAAGGATTAGGTTCCATTAAGGTGATTGGCCTACACGATTCGGGCCAGACTAGGAAGTGGAATTTGAAAAGCTACAAGAATTTGGACATATACAAGAATTCAAATTGTTGAGATATATGCAGGAAAAAATACATGATATATATATATATATATATATATATATATATATATATATATATATATATATATATATATATATATATATATATATATATAATGTAGAATAACTAGGATCAATGGAGGAATGACCATACAACAAGGAGCCAATTCATGAATGGGTGCACGTAGAAACTACTCGTCACCTGTGAAACAATCAATAACCAAAAGAAAAATTAGAGAGACAAGTGGTGCAGCTGGAATGGTTTCACAGACTAGAGAAATTCTCGCTAGATAGGCAAAATGACCTCTCTATGTTTGAGAGTCTCTGTAGCATAGTGTCCTATGGTAGATTGGCGTGGCGTGGCGTAGTGGAGTCCCATCAATATAAAATGACATAATGTACACACACATGATAGGCCCACTGTAGAAAGGAATCTTGACTCCCATCTTGGAAAAATGGATGGTAGTGCCAGAATTACCAAATAAAGTATTACTTCTACCATATCCTGTCATGACCATAACTTTGTTATGTGGCTGAGAATTACAATAAGAATATTTTGGGTTATGTTCTCGTGAAATGGGTGAGTCCACAAAATTCCACAACCATATGACTTCTTTAGCTATGTTGCACACACACATGAAATAGAGCCTCACAACGAAGGTCATGACAATAGCGCAAAAGGCCATGCATGAGGTTTTTGGGGAAAAGTATGTTTTTCTCTATGTCTGCAAGAGAAACTAATCAAAATTTCATTTTTATACCCATACATTAGGCTATAAAGCTAATGATATCGAGGCTAAGTACTATGTCAATGGTGAGTATGCCTATGACACGTGGAAACAATTGAAAGTGAAGTAAGAGAGTAAGCATAAAAAATTTAGGAAATGATTGTGGGGGACATCGAGATGGGAAATCATAGGATGTAGAGGTTAAAAAGAGCATGGAATGAATTTTAGAGTTGCTTTTCAGATTGAAAGTTGCTCTTTATAATTTGGTTGTAAATGATAATAGATGACCCCTGTGGAGGATAGAAAGAAATTTGATTGGAACCAAATGGCACATAGTGTATTTCGAAAACATTGCTTTTGACCTAGTAGCTGAAAGGAGTTGGAACCTTTGCATAGAATAAGGAGTTGAGCATGATAGATCATAGGAAGCAATGAGCAAGTTTCCTTGCTACACTAGTGATAGAATTCCATTATTCATTGGTACCTGTTGGTGGAGGTGATAAAATTTTGAAGGTCCCTATGCAAAATCTTATTTTGTGATTTAGATAGTGGGTGGGAGGGGTTGGTCCTCTGGAGACCCTATTCTATACTAGAAATATCGGTTAATCCCTTGAGAAAGTTCCCTACTCATTCTCTGGATTCTGGTTCAAGGGTGATTGGGTTGCAAGAAATACCACAATGCAACCCAATCTAAGGTTTGGTGGAGAGTTATAGTCCTGAACTCGGTTGCCTAGCATATACTCTACGATAAGTACTTATCCCATGGATTTCATGTTCATGTTAATTAACCTGATGCTCTATTAATGATATGCTTAGAGTCTAGTTTCTTTGATGTGGCTGACTTGATATTAAGTTGACCAATTTTAGGTTGTTGATAAGAGTTTGTTGGATTTCATGTATAATGTTTAGTTACTAACCTACCTTGAAGCTATGATGTACAACATTCCATATCTTGTCGTATAATATTTCTCAAAACTGATATCTGGCGTGTAAGTGCATTACTATCATAACTTGTTGAACCCTACCCTGAATTGTTGGGTTGGAAATTTCTCAGAAATAAGTTGATTTCCATGTAATCAATATGACCCTAATCCATTGGAATCACACAATATAAGACTAAGAAAAGAGACCATGAACCTTATGTGTGTATAATATTGAGTCTAGCTAATTCTCGCTTTAGTTGTGGCATTGGAACTTAGGATAATTACATTAATGGAATCCTGTGTGAAATTCTAGGGAATAACCCAATGCTCCTGTAGGAATCTAAGTGAGATTTCAATCCAATAGGAGTAAATTATATATCCAATCTCTAGGGAGGTATTGCTAGTTTCTATGTGACTTTGATACTCTCTAATGAATATGCCTATCAGCTTGAATTATTTCCATACTACTCTTAACTAGTGAGCATTGGAAATATATAGCATAATTCAAATTCCTATAGTTGCTTAGCAATTGTGCAATAAGGTTTTTCTTCCCCTAATATAGCTAAGTAGTCTATACTTCTAAATAGAGGTATTATTTCAGGTCCACAAACTTGTTGATCAATTTTGTAAATTAATAGACCAATTTCAAAATGTGGTAAATGCCAGATTTAACTTATAGGTCAAATGTAAGAAAGGGATATATTCCCCAACATCTGGAAATATGGGCACTGCCAAAAGTTATGCATGGTGTTTTCCTCTTTTTGAAAGCAAGGATAAGTGACATCAATGGAGATGTATTAAGTAGAGCTGCTAGTAGTGTCTAGGCAATGTTAAAAGTAGAACCGAAACAATGCATATAATATTTCTTTATTATATAGGGAAAAATATTTGCAAACTCTTTTCCTAGATGAAGGGAGATCGAGAATACCAAATCACCTTTATATCAGTAAACAACAAGTTATCCATTTTTCAGTGGGATTCTTGGTAACCTTCAAAAAAAGTTCAAATTAAAGAATTAAGCATATTCATTGACATATAATGGGGTAAATTAGTAGTGCTGTAAGAATAATTTGTTATTGATGTCAAAGGATGTATAACTAAAGAATAAAATTACATAAGCCTAAAAAGGACTTTAAGTCCTTTCCAATGAGTATTTTCATGCCTCCTAACTCATTTCCATTGAGGATAAATTACATTTTTAAGCTAAAAAACACTTGTTTTTTTATCTCTGTCAAGTTGTCCTACTTAGGAACAAGTCGATCCTCTTCCCCACAAACATGTCAGTGTAGTGTATGATTGAATTAGTAAATAAGAGCCATGCCTCCTCCATTTCGGTCAAGACAACTCAGTTAAGAAAGAAAAAGAGTATTCAGACCTAAGGAAGAAGTGTAGAGGTTCATATCTTCTGAACCGACAAGAGTGAAGGAAGGTTTTCTTGGTTTCTATTCTTGTTTTGGATTAAAGGTTATAGAAGGGTCCTTTTATCAGTCATTGGAGTATAATTCAGTTTATAATTTTGAGCAATAACTTGCATCTTTATAGCCCATATTTCTGCCTCCTTGTATCATAAAATCAACCTAGAACTCATCCCATGGAGCAATAGAACTTGGCCTAATTCATACCTATGGAAAGAAACAGATTTAGCCCCTCCCAGTGAAATAATTCAACCTTGTAATAGGATAAAGAATTTGACTCTCTGTAATAGTTTTTGGCCCCAATAGTAAGGTGTAGAACTTGGCCTAAAATAGGTACAGACGCAGCCTGTGGTAGAGACAGTTTCGGCCCTACAATTTGGCCTCTTTTTCACAGAATTGAAACCCTCTTTGACCTTTTTTTTGGCCCTCCTTTAGAAAAACATTAGAGTAGATTTTATAGACTTTTAGAGCAGACTTTGGAGAAATTATAGAGAAAACTTGGAATCTTGTTTGAGCTGACTTGAGACTAAACTTGGAGAATATTTTGTTAGGTCCCTATAATACTAGTGTAACCCCTTATTGTTATTAGTACAATCCCCTTATTATATAGTTGTGCCCATGTAGTCCCCATATTATTATTATTGTGCCCTTATATTATTATTGTTATGTCGGCTCTGATTATATTATGACCCCTTAGACTCCTATATATAGAAAGGAGGTCATGTCATTTGTATCATCGAAAAATTGTTCATTTGTGTAATTTAAAGGAGGTTTCCCCCTCGAAGAGGCTTATTTCTAGGGCGTTGATCTATCTTTTCTATCTTTTTGTGAGCTGGTTCCATAACATTTGGTATTAGAACTTTGGATTCTAGGGTTTTGCTGCTCCAAACAGGTTATCGTGGAATTTTCGCTATAACGTTTTTTCTGCAATGTTTCAAAAGTTAAAAAAAAAAAACCCATTTGAGACAAAATCACACTGAACCTTGGGTCCGAATTTCAGATCTTGTCTTGCTATATTTTCGGAGATATGATCTGAGGAAGTTAGGGTTTTTGCAAGCTTCAGAATTTAATCTAAAACAAGTCATCATGGAATTTTTGCTATAATGTTTTCGCTATGAATTTTCAGAAGCTAAAAAAAACACCCATTTGCAAAGAATTTGGTCTGAACCTCAGCTCCAAATTTCAGTTCTTGGCTCGCGGTATTTTCAGATATATGATATGAGGAAGTTAGGATTTGTGCAGACTCCCGAATTACATCCTAAATAGGTGACCTTGGGAAAATCGTCATAACTTTCTCTCTGAGCATCATATTGAAATTTCGTAAGATGTTACAAAAAGAGGAAAAATTGTATATTGTTTGCGTATAATTTTCAGAACCTAAGGTTGAAACAGTGACATGTGGCACGTATTACAAGTTTGCTCTATCGAACTAGTCTATAATTAGGTCACCACGGGAGATTGGGAATAAATCTTTCTTCGGGAATCCAATTGCGATCAGACTTGTGGAACTAGAAAGTGGATGTTGAGGGCTATTACAAGTCAAAATTTTAGAACTTAAAGATCTGAAATTACAGAGTTACAATCGTTTCAAAATCGAGCTCCTAAAATCAAGAAAAAGCGAGATGAGGAAGTTTGATGGCAAGGATCTGGTAAATTGGATACTACAGATGGAGAAATATTTTGAACTACATGGCATACCACTGTTACAAAAGGTACGTATTGCATCTAATTATTTAGAACTAGATCATTTTTTATGGTATAAAGGGCTTTTTTTCTCGTAAACCACTTGTTACGTGGTCAATTTTCACGAAGGAAATGATAGAACATTATGAGGATACAAAGAGCAACACCTTCTTTAGCCTATTGATAAATCTCAAACAAAAGTGTTCAATGGCAGAGAACATTGAGGACTTTCAAAAATTGAATATAAGGGAAAATGTTATTCTAGAGAAGCAGATGATTGATGTCTCCATAGGGAATTTAAAGGATAACATTCAACATCAGGTTCGTCATTGGGAACCTGATTCATTGGAGAGGGAAAGAAAAGTGCGAAGCAAAATTATGGCAACAAGGAAGTCTACCCCTCACAACTATAAAGATGGAAGTATTGTTTCTCCTATCCTTCAACAACCTACAAGGTTGACACCACAACAATTGGAAGAAAAAAGAGCAAAAGGGCTTTGTTACAATTGTGATAAAAAATACACTAAAGGTCATAAGTGTGCTAAGAAGAAATTATTTTACAAAGATTATGAAGAGGAGGAAAAAAAAGGATTAAAAAACATCAAAATAAGAGGATATACACCAGGAACCAACCCTAGAGAAAGAATAAATTAATCTGACCATATCTTGTAAAGCATTGGCAAGAATTACCACTCCTCAAACTCTCAAGATAGAAGGACACATCAAGAAGAAAAAAGTTCAGGAAGTGAAAGATCACATAGAGAAAGAAGAAATGAATCCAACCATATCTTGTAATGCATTGGCCTGAATTACCACTCCTCAAACTATCAAGATAGAAGGACATATCAAGAAGAAACATGTTCAAGAAGTGAAAGATCACATCGAGCATCAATAAATGAATCTGAGCATATCTTGTAATGAATTGGAAGAAATTACCACTCCTCAAACTCTCAAGATAGAAGGAAATATCATAGAGAAAAAGATTCGAGCAGTGAAAGATCACATTGAGCATCAACAACAAGTTCTCCAACTTTTAGAGGATAATGCCACTTTGGTGTAGAATTGAATGAAACAACAGGTAGATCAAGATCACAATGAAAGAAGTTTTGATGTAGGCGATTGAGTATTTTTACGGCTACATCTCAAGCAAGCTATTTATAAGAAGGAAATGTTGGAAATACTACATGCACTTAAGAAATGTCGGCCTAACCTAATGGGAAGACACTTCAAGGTAAAAATGGATCATGATAGTCTTAAATACTTTTTAGAACAAAGGTTATCTTTAGAAGAACATAAAAATTGGGTCACAAATATGTTGGGTTATGACTTTGAAATCATCTACAAAAAGGGAAGCAAAATGTTGTTGCAGATGCACTCTCAAGAAAGGATGAGGATGTGGAAGCATTGTTTTGCGCTATTTCTATTATCCAACCAGATTGGATAAACGAAGCAAGGGATGAATGGAAGAAGGATGAAGAAGTGTGGCCACTCATTCAAAAGTTGCAAAAGATCCTAGTTCAAACAATATTTCCAGAACTTGATGAGGAAGGAAAAATCATATTGGAACCTGAGCAGTCACAAGAACAAGAACCTGGAAGCTACGAAATCAATCAAATTCAGAGTATCTCATCAAGTGGAAGAACTTACCCGCTGAAGATTCCACATGGGAGGACAAGAATTTTATATAGAAGCATCAAGAACTACTCAACCGTTTAGGACAACACTTTTTGAAGGAGAGGGGCATGTTAGGTCCCTATAATACTAGTGTAACCCCTTATTGTTATTAGTACAATCCCCTTATTATATAGTTGTGCCCATGTAGTCCCCATATTGTTATTATTGTGCCCCATATAAGCCCACTATTGTTATTATTGTGCCCTTACATTATTATTGTTATGTCGGCTCTGATTATATTATGACCCCTTAGACTTCTATATATAGAAAGGAGGTCATGTCATTTGTATCATCAAAGAATTGTTCATTTGTGTAATGTAAAGGAGGTTTCCCCCTCGAAGAGGATTATTTATAAGGCGTTGATCTATCTTTTCTATCTTTTTGTGAGCTGGTTTCATAACATATTTTGAATAATCATTGAAGAGTTTTTTCAAGTAGTCATTCAAGTAATATTGGAGAAGACCTTAAAAGCATACCTTGGAGCATACTTGGAGTAGTCTCTTGAAGCCATATTGGAGAAGTCTTGTAGCCACTTTGGACAAAGCTTTAAGAAGATATCTTTGAAGTAGACCTTGAAGAGTTTGAATCATTCTTCAAGACTTGTTAGAGTAAACTTTTGGAGTAAGATTTGAACCATATTTTGAATAATTCCTTGGAGTGTCTTAGAGACCATTTGTAGTAGCCTTGGAAGTCTTTGTTGAATAAGTCTTGAAGCATTCTTGGAGCAGACATGGAGAAGATCTTGAATACCTCTTTTGAAGTGTATTTGGAACTGACTTTGGAAAGCCTTTTGAAGACATCTTGAAGAAGTTTATTTGAAGTGTCATAATCTTTGAACATTCATTATATAAGTTATTTTTCTTTTTGTTTTCTATGTTTATATATCTTCTATTTAAGGGAAAATCTAAAATGGATAATTAAAAGAAAATGTTGATTCACTCCCCCCACCACAATAATTTTCAACAATTTTTATCAAAGTCAACTTCTTCAAGATTAGCCTAACAATTGGAAGAAGGAATTTTGAATCATAATGGCTAGTAAATATTCTAAGGTCCCCCAATTTGATGGAACAATTTTTTCTTTCTGGAAGGTCAGAATGAAGTATTACCTAATGTCTCTTGGAGTTGAGGTTTGGAAATATATCACAGATGGTAAGTGTTTTGTCAAATTAAAAATTTACCAAATTTATGGGTATTGAAATAGCTAAAGATATGTGGGACAAGCTTGTCAAAATGTATGAAGGAGATGACAAGGTCAAAAAGGAAAATCTTCAAACCTAGGTAGTTTGAAAGTATTAAGATGAATGGTGAATAAGATAGTGTTGCTTACTTTCTCTAAGTACATGAGGTAGTCAACTCTCTTAGAGGACTTGGTGAAAATGTCAAAGAAAAATTGATTGTCCAAAAGGTCTTGAGATCCCTTCCAGATTGTTTTAATGCCAAGGTATGTGCCATAGAAGAAAGAAAGTATTTGGACTCTTTATCAATAAATGAACTTCATGGAATTATCATAGCATATGAGAGTAGTAAAGAAATTAAAATCATAAGGAAGTTGCATTCAAGGCATCCAAGACATGAAGAAAGGGAAAGAATCACGATTGTAGTAGTAATGATTCTGATACTAAAATGACAAAAATTTTCAGGAAGTTGAAGAAAGGATCCAAACAGAAAGGAAAGTTAGCTCTCATTTGATTTATACGTGGTAAAATAGGACATTATGTATAAAAGTGTCTTTTTAAAGACGACAATGATGATTAGGATGAACCTTAAGAGAAGAACTTTCAAGAGGGAAAGCTCAAGCAAAAATAATTTCTTCTCCAAGTAAGACAATGATGAATTTTATGAAGAAGAAGAATATGGTGGAATAAATGAGGTATTGTTCATGGCCTTCACAAATGAAACAGATAATCCAAAAGAAGAAGAAGGAATTCCAGAAGAAGTAGAAGGAAATATGGAATAACTATTGATGAGTTCCATAGAAGAAAATGAGAGACTCGGGAAAAAAAGAGTAAAGTTATCTCATAAAATCATCTCTCTCAAAACTAATAAGGAAGAGGCTAAAAGGATAGAAGAAGTATTGAGAAATAAACTAAATGAAAAGGAAGGATTTGTGGAAAATTGAAGGCATAAGTGGTATCTTTAAAAAGAGATTTTGAAAAGGAAAACAAGAATTTGAATAGTTCCGAAATATTGGATAACATCCTTAGCTTCCAAAGGCACCACCTAATAAATCTGGACTTGGCTATACAAGAGAATCCTTTAATTCTCAAGGAGACATCATTGGTCATCATGAAGAAAAGCCTAGAAGTTTTGTTTATGTCATTAAAGGACCTCATATCAATAACTCTTCTTAAAAAATATCTCATTCAAGAAATGAGAAGCATTCCCTCCATGAAAAGAGTATCCCATCAAGGCAAGACTACACCAACCGGTATCAAACTATTTTTTCTTGGCAACTGTTTATATCAATGTAGAAATTTTGGGCATTAGGAAAAACATTGCAAGGCATATAGGACTAATAATCAAAACAAGATTGTTGACGTCAAGCGGTAAAATCATGTCAACACTTATCATTCTTTTTCCCCTCTTTCCAAGTATAGTCTAGAATGTATCAAATGCAAAAATCAAGGTCATGAAGAATAAAATTTCCCATTAAAGCCAAAAAAAACAATAGGGAGATAGAAGACTAAAGAATATACCTATGAGAAGTGTGGCCTAGCCTTATATACTCAGAGAAAGGAAAATATATGTTTTGTAGATAGTGGATGTTCTAGGCACATGGCAGGTGACCAAAAAAAGTTCATATCACTAAGCACAAAAAAGAATGGAAATGTGACCTTTGGAGATAATGGATTTGCTAAAATTGCTGGAAAAGGCACAATGAGTCTCATAAATGGTAAGGGAAAAGCAAAAAATGAACTATATGTTGAAGGGATCAAGCATAATCTTTTGAGTGTCAGCCAAATATGCGACAAAGGACATGATCTCATTTTTCATGCCAAAGACTATGAGATAAGGAGGTCATCCACATGAAAACTAGTAGGAAAAGGAGTAATAATAGTAGATAATCTATACATTCTTAGTGAAATTCAATAAGAAAGATGTTACACGAGTCAATCAAATGAAATTTGGTTGTGACACAAGTGTTTGGGAAACCTAATATTTGACAACTTGGCAAGGATTAGAAAAACTATAGCAGTAAGAGACATCCCTAGAATCTCAAAGCCAGAAAATGTTATTTGTGTACCATGTTAACATGTAAAGCAAATCAGGACCAACTTCAAATAAAAGGAATGCTCAACATTAATGCCTCTGGAAATCATTCATGCAAATATGTATGGTCCAACCAAAACTCCAACTCTACAAGGGGAAAGGTACTTGATATTATCTATAAATGATTACACTAGAATGATGTGGGCATTTTTCATTAGATATAAATCAGAGACAAGATTTTTTTTTTAAATTTCAAAGTAACAGTTTGTTGTGGTAAAAACACAACCCCCCATTTTTGACTTGCACAACTCAAATAATGGGGACCCTTTCTATAAAAAATTTGGGCTAAGCACCTTTTTGGATTTTTATTTTAGTTGATTGCCCTGCGCTTTTGTTAATTTTTAGTTTTCTCTGGATTCTTGTTTTGATTGCTTTGTTAGAATTGATTTTCTATAAGCTTCACATTGACGCTTGTTTGGTCTCATTTGGTCAACTGGTTTGAAAATGGCACTCATTTGAAAATTTGATTATTTATGTGGTCTGGGTTAAAATTGCATAAAATGTACAATATTGCATTTTGTAAATAAATTAGTTCAATAACGCATTCATTTTAAATATTAATCTATAGCGAGTTCTTTTTACTAACATTTTTTCGTTTTAGTTATGCAGCCAAATGATTAAGCATCGAGACTTAAGAAATTCACTCCAATTTCCAAATCAAATCCTAATCTCGAAAACCCAAACATTCAAGTGGCTGTAGTTTAGTGGCTGTAGTTTAGGTAATTTCGTAACTTAACTAAAATTCAATCAAAACCAAAAAATAATATTAAATATTAATTTAATTAAATTTAATTAATATAATTAATTTAATTAAATTAAAATTTAATATTAAAATATAAATAAATAAATAAAATCGCATCGCAAATTTATTCGCAACATATTTTGAAAGCCCTCGAAATACCCATTAGTCATCCCCTGATGCGATATCGGGTCGGGAGTTCTATTCGCAACCAATTTTAAAGAAACCCGATACGCCCATTAGCCATTCTCCCGATGCGAATTACCGATGGCTTCATAACTCAATGGTAACTTAGGCTTATACTCCATTTGCTTTTTGGTCAACTCACTCATACGTATGAGTGGAGTTAATGAAAAGAAGGTTGGTATATTAGTTTAGTTATAATATAACATATTAAAATAATTATTTAATATTTTAAAATTAATTAATATATATTATTTAATTAATAAATTTTAAATTAATCATATTAATTAATTTATAACCCCCGGATGCGGGTGTCATCGAGATGGACAAGGGTGAACCACATGCCGGGCATGGGCTGCCACGTGAAAAAGCATGGGCCTTTAATGCCTCAAGCCGTCGAAACATCAAGACGGGAGAGGCATCAGGACATCCTTAATGGAGCCGTTGGAGGGGATGGCAAGCCTGCAATGCGCATTCAATGCAGGTCATTTCAACAGAAATTTTAATGGGCTTAAGTATGAGGATTGGATGGAGAAGGGAGTTCAACGCGTTAAGGGGGATACACAGAACGCTGAGTGTCTATGCCGCGAGCTGGTGGTTGAGAGTTGGGGCGAGGTTCGCTTCATACCTGCGTTTCCTGGACTGTGTCTACACTCATTTAAGCTCTGTTCAATCCCAAGTTGGGGGCAGCAAGCTGTGGGAAGGGATCGTAACCACTGTCGGCCCTCCTCTGCTCGGGAACAGAATAAGGAGCTGGTGGTTATCATGGTGCGTGAAAGGATGCCTTGTAGAAGAGGCCCCGGGCGTGGAGAATCCTCTCGTCCCCCTGCAGCGGACGTTCATCATCATTGCTGCTGCTGCTACTGTTATAGAAGAATGGGTGCCACCCCTATCCCGGCCTGTCAAGTTATGGAAGTTGGTAGCTCTAGTGAGGGGGAGCCCATGCTCCCAGCATTTGGCTCAGTCATCTTCACACTGGGTAGCTCCAGGGATAATGCAGGAATTAATGCACATATCTCTGTGCTTTTCACCAAAATCCCAGAGGAGAATGAAGAAGGGTCGTCACTGGTCCTTGCTGAGGATAGCACAGCGAGAGGCAAGGGGAAGCTCCCAATGGGGGAGCCGGCAATTGCTGTAGGCAATTCTGGAAGAGAGCATCCTCAACCCCCCGCCCAACTTCGAGTTCTCGAGCAGCCAGCCCCTGCGCAGAATCCCATGGCTATGGTTATGGAAGAAGAACCAGAGGAGTAGCTCCCAACGGCGCTCTTTTGCTTTTGCCTCCTTCTCTCAGGTCGGGTTCAGGGGTATGGACAATTTCAATTTTCTGTTCTACATGGTGGTCTGTGTTCTTCATGTTGCTAAGTCCTGCTCGCGGCCACCACAGTCGCAATGGGTGCGGAGTCTACTGTTGGGTACAAGTTTTATGTCGTTGCCTGTTTTTTTGTCTGTTCATGGTTATGCTTTCAGTTTCTACAGTTTGTTTGGGTTACATGTATTTTTGGAAGTGCCCCTGCGTGGGTCGTTATGGTGCTACTCTGGAAACTTTCAGCGTCCTGCATTTTGATCTATCTGGAAATATCGCCCTGCGAGGCAAAAATATAAGTCTGATAATGCCACCCATGGTGCCACAGTTGGCCCTGGGCAGCCAGCTTCTTTGGATGTAAATTTTTTCTGTACATATTAATATAAAAGTAGTTAGTATTGCCGAGAAAAAAAAAATTAATTTATAACAGTTAATTAATTTGATTAATTTAAATTTAAATATCATTTAGGTTAATATTAATTAGTTGTTTTTAATTAGATTAAATTTGTTTATAAATAGTTAATTAAATATTAGTTAGTTAAATTAATAAATAGTTTACTAATAATTAGTTTAGTTTATAATTAGCAATTAAATTAGAATTAATTAGAGACTAATTTAGGATTAGTTTTTAATTACATTTTTTTAGCCCAGCAACAAAATTTCTAGATTCATGCCAGATTTGACTCATCAACTTTGGAAGCTCATAGAATGAGTTTTACTTGGCCAAATGAGGCCCAGGACGGCTCATTGGAAAGAGAAAATCAAGGAGAATATTTCTGAGGAGATTTCATTGACATATTTGGTCATTTATTGGGTCAAAAATCAGGCAGAAGATCAAGCTCCGAATTTTGAAAACAAAATCATTTTTCTGAGTTTTATTTTCATTGGTCCAGGCCTCTTCCAATTGCAGATTCACTCGTCAATGATATTCTTGGCCAATTAAATCATCCCAGGCATCAATAGATAATTTATATTTTATAGAATTTGATTGGATTTGATTTAAATGACAGCAATGGCATGTTGATTTTATTGTTGCATTTTAATTTATTTTGATTTCTTTTTGCAGGAAAACAGTGGAAGAAATATGAAGAAAAGGATCTTAATCAATGAGAATGCTCCAGCAATTGGATTTGGCAGATTTCTCTTCACCAAACTTTCATCTCAAGAATTCCTTCACAGATAGTATAAGTAATAGATTGCAAAATGTAATAAGGGGCTACTCTCCTCTGCAATTCTAGACTTCGAAAAGCACTACTGTAATAGGAATTTAGAGTTGTAGGAGAGAGGAGAGAAAATCTCAGATCTGGGGATTATTGAGGATTTTTCCTTTGCATCTTGGATTATGTATGAGGGGCAGAGTTTTCACTATTGTGGCTTTAGCTTTGAAGGCAGAAGTTCAAGCAATTGTAAAGGACTGTTGGAGACCAAGATCAGAGAAATGGATGCAATAAATTGGTATTTTTAATACTACTGTTTTAAATATCAGTTTCATTTTTATGGTAACAGGAATGTGTCATTTTATTCATGTTTATGCATTATTGTCAATATGGGTAGTTTGTCTCAATGTTGTTATCATGTATCTTTGTTCTTATGGATTAATTTCTGATTTCTGAGTAACTATTTACTTAGAAATCTGCCTTATTAAAACTGATTTATTGAATGTTAATATGTTGTGAACTATTTCCACATATTATTGTTTAGTTATTGGATTTGCTGATTTGATAATCAATATCATTTATGTGAACTACTTCCTG
Organism: Pinus tabuliformis; assembly: GCA_031772625.1. Classification (NCBI taxonomy): domain Eukaryota; kingdom Viridiplantae; phylum Streptophyta; class Pinopsida; order Pinales; family Pinaceae; genus Pinus; species Pinus tabuliformis. The sequence continues at coordinate 719,974,642 of CM062817.1, read as the reverse complement.
AGTGTTGTTGGTTTATTATTTCAGTTAAAAGGTCTCAATAGGATGTGTTTTGATATCCATAATATCAGTTAATTGAACTACTTCATTAACTTGATATTCATTATAAACAAGACATATCTAAATCCCAATACTTTAATTATCTTTCTCTTAGTTGGGTTAGATCTATATCTGCCTAATTAAGATAGGATTTAGATTAGTTTCTTTTGCTTGCATCATAGAATAAGCTTGCATTTATAGTAAATTCTACATTCTTTTAAGTCCTCTCCTCAAAGAGGCAAAACTTTAGTTGTGGCTTGGCTGAACCCAAATCAGCTTAAGGGTCATTCTCTTGCCTGATCAGCAAGGAGAAGTGATCTGATATCCCTGTCTATTGGTATGTAAAGATACATCATAAACCAATAGCAATAGGGAGAAGGTAACTGGACCTAGTTGAACAGTTGGAGCCACCACACCAAACGGAAAAGGAGCTGCTTTAAGGTCCGGACTGGGTGGTTATCCCCCAATGTTGTTGCAGCGATTTTCGAGGCATCAACATTTTTGGCGCTAGAAGGAGGGCCTGAGATTTTTGTCTATTGGAGTCTTTTCAATTTTAATATTTTATTTATTGCGATGGCTCCTCTCAAACTTCCAATTTGGAGTTGTATCCATGGACGTGCATCTTCCAATACTCCACCCGAAGTGGTAAGACTCTTATCTCAGGCAAAGTTTAATGGTAAGAGAAATTCTTCTGCTTTTAATCATGTCTTTCAATTTATTCAAAATTTTTCAAAATATGATTTTCAAGGAATTGATGAAGGCATTTTATGCAGAATTTTTACTCTTACATTTGCGGTAAAAGCCAGAAGCTGGTGTAGAACTCTTCCAGTTGCTTCAATCCACAGCTGGGATCAATTTTTTACAATTTTCATTTGTAAATTTGACGGCTACGATTATGAACAAGTATGTGAAGAAATTGAATATCTACGAAGGTTTAAAAATGAGTCTGTTAATGATTTTCATATTCGATTTCACTTGAATTGTTTAAGATTTAAGGACGAAGATAAACCTACGAAAGAAGAATCATTAGATTGGTTTAAATATATTTGTTCTCTTCCAACCATTCCCAATCCATATGAAATTGATTCAAGCTTTGTTCCATCCCCTTCCAATACAAATGAGAATCCCAATTTGGATGTGCAAATAAATTCTGATGAAGTGGTTTTACAAAGCTTAGAAGATATTTCTAATCAAATGCAAGAAGACAACAACAACAATTTTGGAGAAAAAGCCGCCTTGAAATCTGAAAGCTACTTCGAAGTAAATTCGGAAAATGAAATCGCAAATCAGCAAGTACAAGTAACAATCAAAGTAAATAAAATGCAAACTGCTGTACAAATTTCTGAATTTCTCCATGATGAACAAATGCCAAAATCAGAGCAGCAAAGCAACCTTCTTCAAGAAAGCATGAGTATGCAAAAGAATGATCTGCAATCTGAAATTTACAATGAGCATAATGCACAAGAGCTCTCAAACAGAGACAGTTTTAAATGCATTGTTTCAGGTTCACATTTTTCCCTTTATCCTGATATTTTTAATGATAGTAATTTTTCTCCTCTTAGTATCAATGATATTTCAGAAATTAAAGAGGATGATTTAAATGAATTACCATTAAATTTTTATCAAGATAAAGAAACAATAATTGATCATTCTTTTGCCATTAATGAACATGAAATTCTTGTTCCTTCTTGTTTGGATATATTGGATGAGATTGAAGGGAATTCTAAAGAATCTTGTGAGGTCATTTATGATGATTACTCTGACATTGAGGATGTTGATTTTTATTCTTCTCAAGAGAATCCTCATGATAAAATTCAAATAACATCTGAGGATGAAGAACGCTTCAATTTAGGAATTATCTCAACTAATCCTCATTTTAGAGCAGCAAATTATCTTCATGATTTCACCATTCAAGAAATCATTCCAATTTATGATTCATATGAGGATCAAACTCCCATTCCTATTCATAATCATAATTCGTTTTCTATTTCACAAGTTGGAATTCAAAATTATTCAAATTCCATAATTCTGGCCATTCCTTGTGAAAATGAAATCATTTCAAAACAATCCCAATTGTGCTGTAACATTAGTTGTAAAAATAGTGATTTCATTTTATTTTTATTTCCCCACTTATTTTGTATAAAATCAGATTTAATTTTTCAAATTTTCCACACTTTTCGCTGGCATATTGAACACCTTACTATCAAACACTCAATTGATGCATTGCCCAATTGGGAAATTCAAGCTTTAGATTATAATCATCAGCATCGAAAGATATTAATATTCCAATTTATATCAATGCTAATGTTTCATCAAAAGCTTTTATCTTTTCAAAGGCAATGTCAACAAGAGAATGCATTTTTGCAATCTGGCCAGCAATTCAATTCAATTAATAAATTGCCATTTTATTTGAAAAACTTCCATCCATTTTTCATTGACTCATTTGAAAATTGTTTGGAAATTTTTCCTTCAAGGAAAATTGTCAATGATTTAACATTTGTACATAACACTAACAAATTTTTTCAGGTCAAAGATCTAAAAGCTCATCCTCACAATCTGGCCTGTTATCTCTTCTTTTGAACATTTCTCAATCCTTAATAGAAATCCATCCAGATTTTTATGATCCAATTGGTAGTCAATTGGAAAGGAAATTTCAGGAGAGAGAGATTTTAATTAAGTTCCTAACAATAACTGTACATTCTGATTTCATATTTATTTTCCTTAGTTTAGTCAAATCTGTATTTTTATTACTAACATTTGAACTGTACATAAACGCGGGAATAAAAATGAGAAAATGGCTACACTGGAAATATGACTATACCTAGTCATTTTCATGTATATGGTTAGAATAGGAGTAGAATTAATTTAGTTAGTTTGTTTTGTATAGATAATTTATTTTTAACAGTTCTGTAGATTAAAAATAAAACAAAGCAATCAGCCATTCTCATACATGTTCAGTGAAAACATTTTTCCCTATCAGAAGATTTTAATTCTTTCTTTCTTTTAAATTTCTTACAGCAATACCTCTACTCTGCCTATTTCGAATAATGTCTTGATTAAATTCAATTACAGTTGCACTTGGCATCGATCGCCTCAAAGCCACTTTTCTTTATTTCAAGATTTCCTTCTAAGATTTTCTTTTGAAATTTATATGGTAAGGATTTAAGGATATAAAAGCTTCACGATCCCATTATCCCATGAAATGTAGGACTGTCTATCATAAGCTTAATTCTAATTCAATCATTATTAGTCAGTCTAACCTTTCACGGTAATCATATGAAGTTCATATTATCTTCCTCGAAATTTGTTAAGGATGTCCATTTTGCCAAGTGCACACATTCAAATCTGTTTTGATACTTTTTTCACAATTAGTGGCTTTATCCCATTCTGATCTTTAGTTTATTATTTGATGCTACAAAACGCATTATATTAATTTACTAAAGGTATTATTGAACAGTCGCTATAACAATACAGATTTTTCTCAAGATTAATTCGCAATGAGCAGAGGTAATAAATTGTTGTTTCAATTCAAAAGGGGAGCCTATTTTTATATTTATTTCTGGTAAATTTTATATTTCCTGAACATGAATAAACAGATTTTATTTAGGCTGATTGCACACTTAGATTTAGAATAAATGATGAGATGATTTTGAACAAAGTCGAAATTTTGATAAATCAAAGGAAGAATTTGAAGATTCGTAAGGTAAAATTTGCAAACAATTTCCTTCTAGGTACGCATTTGCAAGTTTGTTCTCATCTCTTATTAGTTTCTCTTTTCCTTAGTTTATTTTGATTCGTGTTCTATTTTATTTACAGGTTTTCATTTGTTTTCAAAACTTGAAGTAAGCAGCAAACCCAATTCAAATTTGCAATAGGCTCAGGGAAATTTTATTTGTGATGCATTAGAATTTAAGCATTTTTAATTTTGCTTTTATTCACGTAGAAAACACAATTGAAATTTCAAGGAATATCATAAGACCATTCGCATCATAAGATTTCATCGGATGTAGTTCTTAGCATTTCTTTTGATAACAAATTGTTCATAAAATACCTCCGATGTATTATCTTACTCATATGCCATATCACATTTCGCATATCGGAGCTTTCCAAGTGAAGTATACTTCCATGAACATGAATCGCCGATCTCCGATAATCGACTTTACCAATATTGCGATAAACACATAATTCCGGACCCGATATGAAATTCAAATCAAATTCATAAAATATCGCATCTGCTCAATCGCAATAATGGTAGGAGCGCAACTCTAAAAGGGCCTATGTCTCGGATCCGATATGTTATTAAAATTCCATTGTAAAAGTTATCGGGTCCGCTCTTCATCGCATATCGGCATCACAAGAAATATATTGTGTTACATCGGGTGCTTAAGATTGCCGATCGCCAATTAGCCACGACATTCATCGCACATCGGCATCGCAGGAATCATATCGTGTTATATCGGGTACCAAAAGTTTGCCAATCGCCGATATCGCAATCGCTTCGTCGCATTGTTATTTATGCTTACATCAAATCTCTGATTCTGCGATGTGCGATGCGCGATGTGGGAAGCACAGTGTCAATATTCCCCAATCCCCGATATAATATTTCTTTAAAGATGCGATCACTCCATCTCATAGCACAACTTCTCATCGCATATTTTCATATCGGCGATTCGCCATTGCAACATTTGATGCGAGAACTTCCAATGCATGCCTCTAAGCCGTTAACATTTAATCAATATATGGCATAGCAATAAAATTGAAGTCTTGCAAATTAAACTTCAAGCATAGTGAAGAAACATGTTGTGTAGATCATCCGATGAGGCGATGTGTTAAAATGAGCTTGGGTAACCACTATGCGAAAAAGGCAATTGATGACAAATTTGCAGCATACAAAAATCATTTCAATTTCTCATACATTTTAGTTTTAAATATATAATTCCATACTTAAAAATGGAATTCAAGACCTCTATCTTCATATTTAAATTTTATTATCTTGGATTTGGTCTTGATTCTGAACAATTTATCAAATCATGGAGTTTATATGAAACGTTTAATATTATGAGAAATAGTCATTACTGCAAATTCTCATTCTCATTTCTGATGCATTTGTTTTAATTTCAATTCCCCTGAACACTAAGTATTCTATTTTGACATGTTACTCCTTGCTTTAGTTTAAATAATATAAATAATGATTTTGGGTTATAGGATTTTGGTTAGTGGGATTTCTTCATGTTTTTAATGATAATTAAAATAAGGAGTCAGCTAGTTTGGGGAAATTGATACCTTTCAGGTAAAATCAAAAGCAATAATCCAATGGTAAGATTCATGTGCCCATTTTCATTAATTTCCATTTCATCATTCTAGTTTCATTTTTGTTTTTAAATTATGCTGATATAAAACTCTGTTTTGCAGCTCTCCATTTAAAGCTTTCAATCCTCTGCCAGATCATATTTTCGAAATCCATACTCTTCTCCTGGCTTAATTTCATGAAGCAGCAATGATCTTCCATGAAACAGCTACACCAGGAAGTTTCTAAATCTTTAGTTTGTTTCTTTAAGCATTCCTTTTATTAGAAAATAATTAAGATGATGCTTAGAAATAAGAAGATTCATATCAAACAGAAATTATTCATTGTGGCTGAATTTTACAATCACTGTTATCTAAAAGCCTAAAGCATTCACAACTCTGCAAGGTATGTTTTTCTAAATCTCAACATAAGAAGGAATGATTACATGCTTATTTTTTTTTTCTTCATATTGTTGGAGACATTGGTATAAACATTCTTGTTTGAGTTTATCATGCTAAACTTGGATTTTCCTTCCCATTTTTAGAGATTTCTTTGTTTTTATTTTTGTTCGCCGATTTCTTTTCTCATTTTAGCATAAGAATTCTTTTCCTTCGGATTTCAGCTTTGATTTTGGTGACTTTGCCATTATTTATATGGAAGGCCTATTTGTTACTTAACAATGATAAGGATACGTGGAAAAAAAATTGTTAATAGTCACCTATTAGCTTTTTCTTAAATCTCTTAATGAAGTTTGATTTTCTTATTATAGAGGTAGACATACTTAAGGAAGAGATTACCAATCAAGAGAAGTTGGCAAAGTATCATAAAATCTGAAAAATTTCCTTTTTCATCAAATTATAATCATTTTGAGATTTCAAAATTTCATTAGGATCTTTCAAAGTTCTATTATCAGTCAAGAAAAGTTATTTTTAACCAAGTAAAGACACTTTACAGCAAAGCACCTTTAACTCTGAAATTGTCATTCGTAACTCTTAAGGAGTCAATGATTCTCCCTGTCCCAAAGAGTCTTATTTTCTAGAGTATAATCCATAAATATATTTAAACTTAAAAGATAAGAGGTCTCATCATGAGCCTGCTTACCATGATCATACGGGAAAAATAGGCTGACATTACCAATACTGCTAAACAAACCAGGGTAATGACTTATGATTGCAAACAATTATAAGACAAGGGGTCTCATCACGAGCCAGCTTGTTCAGTCCAATTTTAACTAGTGAATGACATTGTCAACTATCTGGCTACCATACTAGGACAATGGCTTTTAAGATTTAATAAAAAATAAAAAAAAATAAAAGTAATACATATATAAATGGATTTATCTCTAGGTCAATAATTCTTCTAAAGATGGGATTCTGAATCATTGATGATTGAAAAAGTAACCCTGCCGAGACTATAGATGTTTGCTGGCAGCAGTGGCTCTACTTGTGACAAATGAGTATATTCTAAAAGCTAAGCTGTAAAGTGACCCCTGCTTTATCTCTACAACTAATTAAGGACTGATGTAGAGTTTTGAAATATTTTAATGTATGAGGAATTTTAAGAAAATTACAATTAGATGATTCTTGCTTTTATTCAGACTAATGAACTTAGTCAAGCATTTCAAGCATAATTTTCTCTGCTTTAATTATTTTTACTTTAATTTTAGGAAAATCTCATATCAAAGAGAGATAACTGGTTCTTCTCCCGCGTGTTGCCATTGTTGTGGTAAAAACACAACCCCCCATTTTTGACTTGCACAACTCAAATAATGGGGACCCTTTCTATAAAAAATTTGGGCTAAGCACATTTTTGGATTTTTATTTTAGTTGATTGCCCTGCGCTTTTGTTAATTTTTAGTTTTCTCTGGATTCTTGTTTTGATTGCTTTGTTAGAATCGATTTTCTATAAGCTTTACATTGACGCTTGTTTGGTCTCATTTGGTCAACTGGTTTGAAAATGGCACTCATTTGAAAATTTGATTATTTATGTGGTCTGGGTTAAAATTGCATAAAATGTACAATATTGCATTTTGTAAATAAATTAGTTCAATAACGCATTCATTTTAAATATTAATCTATAGCGAGTTCTTTTTACTAACATTTTTCCGTTTTAGTTATGCAGCCAAATGATTAAGCATCGAGACTTAAGAAATTCACTCCAATTTCCAAATCAAATCCTAATCTCGAAAACCCAAACATTCAAGTGGCTGTAGTTTATTTTTATTATTTTTAATTATTTTTCAAGTGGCTGTAGTTTAGGTAATTTCGTAACTTAACTAAAATTCAATCAAAACCAAAAAATAATATTAAATATTAATTTAATTAAATTTAATTAATATAATTAATTTAATTAAATTAAAATTTAATATTAAAATATAAATAAATAAATAAAATCGCATCGCAAGTTTATTCGCAACATATTTTGAAAGCCCCCGAAATACCCATTAGTCATCCCCGATGCGATATCGGGTCGGAGTTCTATTCGCAACCAATTTTAAAGAAACCCGATACGCCCATTAGCCATTCTCCCGATGCGAATTACCGATGGTTTCATAACTCAATGGTAACTTAGGCTTATACTCCATTTGCTTTTTGGTCAACTCACTCATCGTATGAGTGGAGTTAATGAAAAGAAGGTTGGTATATTAGTTTAGTTATAATATAACATATTAAAATAATTATTTAATATTTTAAAATTAATTAATATATATTATTTAATTAATAAATTTTAAATTAATCATATTAATTAATTTATAACAGTTAATTAATTTTATTAATTTAAATTTAAATATCATTTAGGTTAATATTAATTAGTTGTTTTTAATTAGATTAAATTTGTTTATAAATAGTTAATTAAATATTAGTTAGTTAAATTAATAAATAGTTTACTAATAATTAGTTTAGTTTATAATTAGCAATTAAATTAGAATTAATTAGAGACTAATTTAGGATTAGTTTTTAATTACATTTTTTTAGCCCAGCAACAAAATTTCCAGATTCATGCCAGATTTGACTCATCAACTTTGGAAGCTCATAGAATGAGTTTTACTTGGCCAAATGAGGCCCAGGACGGCTCATTGGAAAGAGAAAATCAAGGAGAATATTTCTGAGGAGATTTCATTGACATATTTGGTCATTTATTGGGTCAAAAATCAGGCAGAAGATCAAGCTCCGAATTTTGAAAACAAAATCATTTTTCTGAGTTTTATTTTCATTGGTCCAGGCCTCTTCCAATTGCAGATTCACTCGTCAATGATATTCTTGGCCAATTAAATCATCCCAGGCATCAATAGATAATTTATATTTTATAGAATTTGATTGGATTTGATTTAAATGACAGCAATGCCATGTTGATTTTATTGTTGCATTTTAATTTATTTTGATTTCTTTTTGCAGGAAAACAGTGGAAGAAATATGAAGAAAATGATCTTAATCAATGAGAATGCTCCAGCAATTGGATTTGACAGATTTCTCTTCACCAAACTTTCCTCTCAAGAATTCCTTCACAGATAGTATAAGTAATAGATTGCAGAATGTAATAAGGGGCTGCTCTCCTCTGCAATTCTAGACTTCGAAAAGCACTACTGTAATAAGAATTTAGAGTTGTAGGAGAGAGGAGAGAAAATCTCAGATCTGGGGATTATTGAGGATTTTTCCTTTGCATCTTGGATTATGTATGAGGGGCAGAGTTTTCACTATTGTGGCTTTAGCTTTGAAGACAGAAGTTCAAGCAATTGTAAAGGACTGTTGGAGACCAAGATCAGAGAAATGGATGCAATAAATTGGTATTTTTAATACTACTGTTTTAAATATCAGTTTCATTTTTATGGTAACAGGAATGTGTCATTTTATTCATGTTTGTGCATTATTGTCAATATGGGTAGTTTGTCTCAATGTTGTTATCATGTATCTCTGTTCTTATGGATTAATTTCTGATTTCTGAGTAACTCTTTACTCAGAAATCTGCCTTATTAAAACTGATTTATTGAATGGTAATATGTTGTGAACTATTTCTACATGTTATTGTTTAGTTATTGGATTTGCTGATTTGATAATCAATATCATTTATGTGAACTACTTCCTGAGTGTTGTTGGTTTATTATTTCAGTTAAAAGGTCTCAATAGGATGTGTTTTGATATCCATAATATCAGTTAATTGAACTACTTCATTAACTTGATATTCATTATAAACAAGACATATCTAAATCCCAATACTTTAATTATCTTGCTCTTAGTTGGGTTAGATCTATATCTGCCTAATTAAGATAGGATTTAGATTAGTTTCTTTTGCTTGCATCATAGAATAAGCTTGCATTTATAGTAAATTCTACATTCTTTTAAGTCCTCTCCTCAAAGAGGCAAAACTTTAGTTGTGGCTTGGCTGAACCCAAATCAGCTTAAGGGTCATTCTCTTGCCTGATCAGCAAGGAGAAGTGATCTGATATCCCTGTCTATTGGTATGTAAAGATACATCATAAACCAATAGCAATAGGGAGAAGGTAACTGGACCTAGTTGAACAGTTGGAGCCACCACACCAAACGGAAAATGAGCTGCTTTAAGGTCCGGACCGGGTGGTTATCCCCCAATGTTGTTGCAGCGATTTTCGAGGCATCAACACAGTTGAAAATGAAAGTAAGTTGAAGATCAAATTCTTAAGAAAATATAGAGGTGGGGAGTTTACCTCAAGAGAATTCAATGAATTTTGTGACAAACATGGAATCAAAAGGGAAATTTATGTTGCTAGGACTCCACAACAATGGAGTAGTACAAAGAAATAACATATATGTACAAGAGAATGCAATAACAATGTTGTTGGAAGTTGTTTTACAGGCTAAATTTTGGAGGGAGGAAGTTGGGGTAACATTCTATATCATGAATAGAGCTCAACTCTAGGAAACAATGATAACACTCCATATGAACTATGGAAAATAAGGTTTGCCTCTATAAAACACTTCAAAATATTTGGAAGCAAATTCTTTATGAATATTAATGATGATACACTGGGAAAATTTGATTCACGTATTGATGAATGGATTTTCCTCGGATACTCATTCATAATAAAAATAGACAAATACTACAACAATCAGTTATGGAAGGTAGTTGAAAGAATTGATGTGAAGATAGATGGGGATCTTCCGAAAAATAAGTTGTTCAAACAAATGAAGAAGACCCTATATTTGCAGATTTAGAGTAAAGAAAAGAAGAGAAGGAGTTGGAAAATCAAAAGGAGGAAACATATCAAACACCATCAAGCACAAGCTTAAATTTTATACAAAAACATTATCTAGAAGATCAAATTATTGAATATGTGGATGTAGGAATAGAAACTCAAAGAAAGATTAAAAAAAACACACACACACACACCAAAGAAGAATGGCCTCAATTTGTAGCCTCAGATAGAACCAAAGGACTTTTCTCAAGCAAGTTAGGATCCATATTGGACAAAAGAAATGGAAGAGGAGATAAACCAAATCGAAAAGAATGGAACATGGGAACTCGTACCACATCCAAAGGATAAATATGTCATATGAACCAAGTGGGTATTCAAGAACAAAATGAATGAAGATGGACAAGTTATTAGAAATAAAGAAAGATTGGTGTGCGAGGGATACACTCAAATTGAATGAATTGACTTTGATGACACCTTTGCTCCAGTTTCTAGAATAGAGACCATAATGATGTTTTTATCTTTTGCATGTTTAAAAGGGTTCAAATTCTACAAGATGTATCTAAAGTCAAACTTTCTAAATGATGACTTAAAATAAGAAGTATACATGGAGCAACCAGAAGGGTTTGACTTGTTATAAAATTAGGAATTTTGAATGAAAATTGCGAAAGGCTCTATTGTTGGGTAGAGCAATTGTTCTTTGAATTGAGAGCAACAAATCTGACTCTCACACTAATTTTCAATCTGAGTAGGCATTTTTATTTCAAGGCTATCACATAAAGTTGTATATGCAAGGATAAATTATGACTAGTGCTGATGAATCTCAAATCCAATCGTCGTAATAACACTCTCAACAATCCAACACTCTAGTTGTTACACTCTCAACCCTTGGTCACACTTTCAGAGAATAAACACACATTGCATAATAAACCACTCTGTCATGCATTCACTCTTGTTAAAAAAGAAGTAGCACTCCTGGGATCCATTCACTCAAGTAAATTCTAAGACACACATTCGAATAAAATAAACACACCACCAAACTATAACAGGAATTAGATAACTATCACACTAACAAAGGGATTGATTTAGGACCTATGTTGTTGCATGATACAAAGGTTAGAATTCTAAAATCATTAAAGCATGAACATGATTAATAGTAACAATAACACTAATCATACATGAATCATAACTGAGAGGAAGTAAATAAAATTTCTATAGTACTTTCCTAACTAATGATCCTTGCTAAGAAGGAGGGCCCTTACTCCCTAGCAGGGTTTGGTAGACTACACAAGACACGATCTAATTAGTAGAAAGGTATGGAACCATGAATGATTGATATTTGCATCAAATAAACATACATGATTACAATGGTGGTTCTCTCCCCCTCTATATTTTTTTCTTTCTATGTCTATCTATATCTACTTGCGAGCAGAGAGCACACCTATTTATAATTTTAGACTACAAAGATAAGATCATAATGAAAATATCTCCATTCTCATGTGACCTAAATCAAGAATACATATTAATAGTTTAATAACAATTTGCATGGTTGGGAATTTTTTTAAAAACTCTTCCAAATTACAATAAATCATCTATGGAAAATCCCGATTGCTTCAATTGCGTTGTTCATGGATATCTCCTTTGATGCTTGAACTAAATTTAACCATATAATTTTCCAGAACGACGTTCCTTATTGATTGAAGGATATCATCATGTCCAAAATAAGTCTCATGTGTATCGGCAACATTCAGTGAGTCCTTGTCCCATCCTTGGTGATTAAAAACTAGAAAGTGTAATCCTGTAATAATACCTCAACATACCACATACCCTGAAACAACCCATTTGTGAGTTTTATGATAAAAATATCCTAAAGAAATATTTCTCATACCAAAGTACAAGAAAAATTAGATCAAAAGGATGACATATAAAAAGAGACATACATAGGTTGATAGAGGTTGTTACAGAGATAAAGTATGGCCGTAAGAGTAAAAAAGGGTAAAGAAAGGATAGGAAAATGGATGCAAAAGGATGCCAATTCCATGTCCCAAAATCTCCCCCCAACTTAAGCATCTACATGGAGACCCTTATAACTAGTTTTTGATATGTTGAGAATGGAATTTTGAAAAATTGTAAGCTCCTGCATTATCCTCTAAATCTTCTTTGTAGCCTCAGAAAAGAATCAATTCCATTTCGATAATTGATCAACTAGATGATGTGGATGTTGATACTAATAAAAAGGGATCCAAACAAGAGGAAATATAAACCTAAGTCCAAGCCAAACATGCCCACTCATTTTGATGCATTCTACATATTAAAAAACCATGGAGAGTACATGTATGGAATTTTGAAAGCAATGAGGGTCCTCATCCCTCAATTCCTTCCTGTAAGCATCCCATCTGAGTCTACTCCCCTCTAATGCACTTTGTTTCATCCCTTTGATATTTCTGAGACAATGTTCCAAAATCTGTTCATGAATTCCATTAGCATCTTTCTGGTGTCTGGATATCGCCATATCCTGTTATATACTACAAAGACTCCAACAGGTCTAGGTTCATCTTTGATAAACAATTTCATGATTCATTCATTAGTTGTTATAGTGTCACAAGCATCCTTCCAACTGACTTGACTATGCAAAAAGGACATAAAGAATATCAACTCAACATCTCCAACATATGGTGTAATATTGAAGGTTATTTCTCCAAAACAGGTGCAATCATGCAAGTACAATTCACACAGTAAATGTTGTTCAGGAAAAGTGGCCTTTTGGAAAGTTTACAAAAAGTCTTTTGCCTCCTTCACCTCATATGGCCATTTCTTCTTGAGGGTTATTAATTGAAAAATGAAGCGTTTCTCTTGTAAATACATGTGATAGGATGAAGAAGGAGGTCTACAACTCAATATGTTGTCAACAAATTCATATATTAACTCATTTTCCTACTATAACTGTTATTAAATTTCCCTTGCAATTATTCTATTGTAACATTGCTTGCTTCCTTTCTTTATGATTTTTTACCAAGTATTGAACCTTCAACTTCTCAGCCCAAGTCCTCTTAATATCATTAACAATTTCTGTATGCTACTTCAGAGGAATAACTTCATCCTACAACGAAATTGCTAACTTCTTCCATTTATCCATTTCTTGAAGCAAAAGTGTTGACTTCAACGACTCTTCAGATTTTGATTGAGCTATTTATGTTACTATTACAATAAAAAAATTAGTAGCTTTGTGGAACATTTCTTTATTCCCTTTCTCCTCTTGCTACACTATATCAGTTGTTGGTTCTTATGTAACAAAAACATCGTCGATAGGTTCTTGTGGAGCAACAACTAATTTTATTTCAGTTTTCTCTGCTTTAGCTACTGGTTCTTGTGGAACAACAACATCATAAAAAATTTCTTATGGAATAACATATTTCTTTTCTCCAACCGCTCTGCTAAAACTGTTGGTTCTTCTATAACAACAGCATCTTTAGCAGGTTCTTGTGGAATAACGGTTTAGAATTCTTCATTTTTCTCTTTAACTTGGATTCCAACCAAAACAATGGTTGGCCCTTCATAACCTACTTCCTTAAGCACTTTCTTACACCCTTCACACAATCTTACTATTGTACGATAAAGTGACATTATTTCTACCACCTCTACTAGGGTTTCTAGTCCTTTTTGTTTCCTAAACTGAAGATGCCCCTTAACCATGGAAATTTGCTTCCTTAAATTTTCATTTTCCCCCAATTTATTAATTTTCTAGATAAGTGGCTCAATTTTAGGCTTACCTGGTAAATATACACCTTCTTGTTCCTTTGTGGTCTCTTTGTATTTCTGTTGTTCCTTAGGTTTATTCGCTTCTGGTGAAGTAGCATGGACCTTTGGTGTCAAAGTACATTCTTTTACAACTTTATTTTTTTTTCTTATTTTTTTATCCCTCAAACCTCTTTGGGTTTTTTGTAATAGTGCATTCCTCAATTATTGGGGTAGTTGTTGGTGTAATAGTTACCCACACTCTCTTATGAGGATTCCTTCCACCAAACGACTTCTTCAACCACCCCTTTTTCACCATTGTTTGCAAATGAGTCGATTTTTCAGATGATTCCTTGAATTTACCAAGATTTTCTATTTCAAGAACCCCTTCTTCAACTAACATCATTCCAAGTGCCCATATTTCAACAATTTCTACTTCAAGCCTTTCTTCTTCAATAGGGCATCCATGATTTCTACTCTTAGACCATCCACAAGTTCTTAAATGTGTATCCTTTTTCCTTCAACATATGTACTAGCAGACGTTCTTATGGAAATCCATCTTTTATGGTTTTGGAGATGAGGTTTAGAAGGTGTAGCCATTATGCTTTGTTTAGGAGATGCAACTACTATGTTTTATCTAGGAGGTGTAACTGCTATGTTCTCCGGCATTGTCTCAACACTTTCCTTTTTTTCTTTGCATTCAACTTCCTCTGTCTCAGGAGTTGGTACATGAAACCCTGCTAGAAAACCAGTCAATGTACCTCCTTGTTGTTGTAGTGAATGAATTATGATAAACTTAATTAGCACATGGTTGTTTAAATAAGTCTTTGGATGTTTTTCCACATGCACTTCCTTGGCTATAACTACGATTAATTTTAAGCCACCGCAAAATCCACTTCTCATATATGAATTTGAGGTTATGTACAGACCCTCAGTGCTGGATAATGTGAAACACTGGTATTTGTTCAAAGATGATGAACAAATCAAGCGCTTTATGGAAATCATTGGGGAATTCTCGAATTCTATGATCGACCAAGAAGAAGAAGAAGTGACATAGGAACAACCAACCGCTTGGGAGGAAACTATCACATGGCATAGAGTTCTGCAGCTAAAGTGAAACACCATTCCTATGGCCTAGTTCCTTTGGAGAGATTATTCAAATCCAACGACGTGGCCTCAAAACCTACTGAATAGGGAGTTGATGAACAGGTGGAGGATTGCAAAATCGGTTCAGAGAACAAACCCCAGATGATCAAGTTGTCAAAAGGGATCCCCCATCAATATATACAAAGGTACTTAAATCTATTTAAAACATATAAAGATGTATTTTCTTGGTCATATGATGATTTAAAGACTTTTGATACAAATTTTATTCAACATAAGATTCCTTTAAAGAATGGAATTAAGCTTTGTAAGCAGAAACTCAAATAGATCAATCCCCTTTTACTCCCATCCATTGAGAAGGAAGTAAGGAAGTTACTTTAGGCCAAGATCATTGTACCCTTTAGGTACTCATAGTGGGTGGCAAACCTGGTTCCTGTTAGGAAAAAGAATGGAGAGATAAGGTTGTCTGTAGATTTCAGAAACCTCAACAAAGCTTCATTAAAAGACAACTACCCTTTATTATATATTACATAAGGTATTTGGTCCATCACGGGTGTCCATGATGGATTGTTTTTCAAGGTATAATCAGCTAGCAGTGCATCCCAATGATCAAAAGAAAATTGCATTCACTACACCCTTGGGGACCTTCATGTATGCAAGGGTTCTGTTTGGCCTTATAAATGCAGGAGAAACATTCCAAAGGGCCATGGATATAACATTCGTGGGAGAACAAGACAAATTTGTAGTGGTCTACTTAGATGATATCGCAGTTTTTTCTAAAATAGATGAGGAGCATATTGAATATTTGAAACTCACTTTTAAGAAATGTGGGAAGTATGGGCCATCTCTAAATCCAAATAAACCTCAGTTCGCTCTGAGTGAAGGTAAGTTGTTGGGGCATATAGTAGAACATGAGGGGGTGAAGATTGATCCTAAGCGTGTGGAAGCCATCAGCCACATTTCCCTACCTAGAAATAAAAAAGAGGTCCAAGTGTTCTTGGGAAGGATTAACTTCTTGAGGAGATTTATACCCAATTATGCAAAGATAGTGAAAGGTATCACGAAGATGTTGAAGAAGGAGAATGAAGTAAAGTGGAACCCAAATTCCCGGGAATCCTTCTCTAGGATCAAGAGAGATTTTGCAGAGGCTCCTGTGTTAGTTAACTTGGATTATTCAATACCATTTTACATCTTTTCTTTTGCCTCCCCTAAAACTATAGCCACTGTGTTATTACAGAACAATCATGAAGGTCACGAGAAGCCTATAGCCTTCTTCAGCCAGGTGTTGCAGCAGGCTGAATCGAAATCTAATATCTTGGAAAAACAGGCTTATGCCATGGTCAAATCTTTGAAGGCCTTTCGAGTTTATGTTTTACACTCTAACATTGTAGCTTATGTTCCAACAACGATTGTTAAAGACATCCTGGTGCAAGGGGATAGTGATGGAAAAAGAGGTAAGTGGATTGCCAAAATCCAAGAGCACGACATGGATGTCAAGCCCATTAAAATCATCAAAGGACAGGGACTTCCAAAATATTATCAGAGTCTAATTTCCAAGCCTTGGGGATTAACCTATTAATAGAAGAAGATGAAGAGGGGACACAACAACCAATGATCAAGACATCGACCCAAAAAATTCATATCAAATATGAAACATCTGCCTGGTATAAAGATGTCATCCATTATCTGCTATTCTTGAGGTTCCCAGTGAAGATGGATAAATCCAAGTATATAGCATTAATATTACAAGCCCATAAGTTTATTATATCCAATGGGCAACTGTATTGGAAAGACCCGGTTGGAATTCTACTTCTGTGTTTGGTAGAAACAAAAAATCAAAGGGTAATTAATGATTTCCATAGTGGCATTTGTGGGGGACACTACAACTAGAATAATACTACACATGAGAAATTGAAGGGAGGATTATATCAGCCTAAACTATTAAGAGAAGTTCACTCTTATGTTCAGGCCTCTCAGCAGTGTCCAATGTTCGCCGAGAAGCAGAAATTATTCCCACTCCCATTAATCCCTATTTGTATAGAATATCCTTTCAAGCAATGGTGACTGTACTTTATCGGAGAGATACACCCCCCTTCCAGCAGCCAATACAAGTGGATACTCACAACCATAGACTATTTCACAAAATGGGAGGAATCAATCCCAGCCTGAAATGCAACTGACACTGTGGTCATAAAATTTTTGGAGGAAAATATCTTGGCCAGGTTTGGGTGTCCTGTGAAAATTGTGACTGATAATTCTAAGGTTTTTAAGTCTGCAAAATTTATCAAATTTTGTTAGGAATTCAACATTAAAATTGGCCACTCTACTACCTACTATCCTTAGGGAAACATAATATCTAAGTCTTCCAACAAAATGATAGTGAGGATCCTAAAGAAAACAATTGCAGAAAGCAAGAGAATTTGAGACTCCCAACTAAAATTTTCCCTATGGGCTAACAGGGCCACTCCTAAAAGATTGATGGGGAAATCCCACTTCGAATTTGTCTATGGAAAAGTAATTATATTCCCTATACAACTTGGTATGTTGGTTGCCAAGATATTACAAGATGTGGAAGAAGAATTAAACTCCCTGACTCGAAGGATACATCAACTAGTGGAGCTCCAAGAGAACAAAGAGCAGTTAAACCACAAGTTAATCAACTACTAGCAGAAAATGAAATCTATGTTCAATAAGAAGGCTAAAGACAGACCTCTCCAGCCAGGAGATATAGTTTTGAGGTGGGATGTAAGAAGAGAAGACAAAGGGAAACATGGAAAATTTGATCCCTTATGGTTTGGACCCTTCAAGATTACTGAGGCAAAGGGAAAAAATACTTTCTTGTTGGAAAACTTAGAGGGTGAAATGCTTGAGATGCTTGTAAATGGGCAATTCCTCAAGTTTTACTTCCAACACTAAGAGGTCAATTTCTCACCCATTGTACATATCAGTGAGCCATTGTAAAATATCAGTAATACTTTCAGTTCTTTATGTTTTTGTTTTTATATACTTGAATAAAATGAATCCATGCCCAATGGATAGAAGGCTACTAGTCTACAGGTTCTCAACACCTTGCTATTAAGGCACTGTCCCCAATTAGAGCCAATGTTATCACTTACTGCAAAACAATGTTAAAATAATGAAAAAGAGTATAGAAATTCATTGTCATTTTCTAGGCAGCATAAGGACTCAAAACCTACATTGGACCCTCTCCATTGGAAAGTGCTCTAAACAATATTTCCAACAATATGTGGAAGTCCAAAAATGGACTCCTAGATCAAAAGATATGGTATGCTAAAGTTTCAGGGATTGAAGCCTTAGGAAGGAAAGAAGATTAGAGATTGCATATTGGAGGTCCAGAGATATCGATGATCGCATATCGGAGCTCTAGAGAGATCGAAGGTCAGGATATCAACGATCACATATCAGAGGTCTAGATGTTAGAGGTCCAATATATTAGCGATCAGAGAATTGAAACTTCTGAATGTGACAACCTTTAAAAGGTTACGATGTTGGTGAAGCGTTGATAGTGTTAAAAATTGTCCGGAACGCTGACAAAATATTAACAAAGGATTTCATCACAAAACCAAAGGTGGGCGGGCCTTTTCTCTCTCCTCTAGTAGGACACACGGTGACATATAATTTGTTCTGATAAGCTATAGTGGCATCTGACATCAACATGATGTGGCAGTACGGAAGGACACGTGGCAGTCAGTGTTGGAATTTTGAGGGGGCCTAAGGGGACAAATTTGGGTGACAGATGTCACCACTTATAAGGTGCCACGTGGAATGATGATGTCATATCGTAGGTTGAGGATGTCGATAATTTACAATAGTTGATACTTGAAAAGTTCCGATATTGGGCTGGCACCATGGTCAAGAAGAACTTAAAGAACCAAGGGCAGAGACTTGTTAACAAAGGGAGAATGACCCCTGACAGGAGTCTAAATTCCCTAGCACCTTAGGGCTAAGATACATGTCACGATGCCTGGTATTATGGGATACACTTTTCAAGGACCAATGGAAAAGGGCCAAGGGCATCAAAACTCATTATTTTCGCAATTCCTTTTAAGAAGAAAGTTCTGATAAGTCAATGCTCCGATATAGCACTATGGAAATATTACAGGGCATATTGGGCTCCGATAGTGTAACGCAAAAGTGTTAAAATATGGAAGTGGCATGGAGATATTTTTCTATGATCATCATTCAGTTTTCCATGTTTTGTTATTCTATAATTTTTGTATTTTAAAGAAAGGAATCAAATCTGTTGTAATGATTTGAGCAGCAAATCCTTCATGCACTGAGACAACTAGTTAATCAGAAAGCTGGAACTCAGCTAAGATATTTTTGTAACTATTTTTCAAGCCCTCCCTCTCTTTATAAAAGGAGGAAAGAAACACTTAAAGAAGGTTCAGAATTTTTGGAAAGAACTCTTGGAAAGGGCCTTTTCCTATTTTCGTGAAAGCAGTGCTATGAATCTTGATGTATGCACATTTCTCAAAAGATTAATACATGATTTTTGGTGATTCCAACTTATTGGATTGTAGATATGTTCATCTCCCTTTGTTTTATCATATATGTTAAATATTATTCTCAAATTTCATTTAACGTAGCTGCTAGACATATTTCTCATTAGAGGCAGATTCATTTCGATGATGTTATTTATGGAAAATTCCTGCACAAGATTCATTTCGATCAAGTTATTGATGGATAGTTCTTGTATTGATGTGGAAATTAAATCTTTAAAAAGTGCTCCATGTATATTAGCATTCCATAAACATTCCCTTTCTTTCATTTCTCTCTAAATCCAAATATATATAATTCTTAAGGTTTAAGCTATGTATGATGGATTTCTCCTCTATTGTCTTCTACCATTACATCTATCTTAACAACTGATTTGATGCAAGCTCTCAATTTGATTTTTCCACCACTGGCCAAGGATTATTTCTTGTGTATTCCTGCGTGTACGCTAGTTCATACATTGTATCTTTATGAATGGTTCTGAATCAATCCTATTTGAATTACTTGTGAAAAACTATGGTGCTACAAGTCCTTAAGACAAATTTGACAACACTAATTAAGATGTCCTAGGCACTGGTCTCCTATCAACCCAGAGGTTGTGTCTAGGAGTGACAAAAATGCCTATGCTCTTATTCCAAAGAATCATTGTCCTAAGTTAGACCCAAAAGAAAAATGTTATGTCTTTGTTCGGCATGACTATGTAGTGGAATGATACAGGTTGTGGGATCCTTCTTCGCATAAGATAGTCATTCATATAGATGTAGCATTTGATGAATACTCTCTTCTAAAATAAAATGTTGAAAAGGTTGAACAGGAACAAGTATCACCAAATCAACAAATTCAGTTGGAGACTCAACCTTTTTCAGAAAGTAGGATGGAACAATAAACTTCTGAAGAAAAATGTGAAGAAGATGCAAAGGAAACTATAGAATTTCAGGAACCAGTTCAACAACCAGTCACTCTAAGGAGGTATACAAAATAAAGAAGAACACCCAAAATGTATGAATATTATGCTTCATCTATTGCATTGATTACTGATGATGGGGGAACCTTCTTATTATCAAGAAGCAATGGAATATGCAGAGAATGAAAAATGGAAGAAGGCTATGAATGAAGAAATGATTTTTTTAGCCAAGTAAAAAACCTGGGATCTTGTATAAATTCCTAAATGGACAAGTCTTGTCGGATGAAAATGGGTCTTCAAATTGAAGCAAAATTTTGGTGGAAGTATTGAAAGATATAAGGCGAGACTAGTAGCAAAAGGGTATTCTCAGGTAGAAGGTATTGACTTTCATGAAATTTTTTCATGAGTCATAAAACTTGTTTCTATTCGTACTGTGTTCGCCCTAAATGCATTACTTGGTCTTGAGTTAGAACAACTAGATGTTAAAAAAACCTTTCTTCATGGAGATTTGGATGAAGATATCTATATGGAACAACCTGAAGGTTTTGTACAAGGTTGCAACAGAATATTAGTTTGCAAGCTCAAGAAATCATTGTATGGCATGAGGCAGTCTCCCAAGCAGTGGTACAAGAAATTTGACTCCTTCATGGTGAGCCAAAACTTCACTAGACATGAGTATGAAAATTGTGTGTAATTTAAGAGTTTCAATGGCATATTCATTATCTTGGTATTGTATGTTGACGATATGCTTATTGCAAGAAAAAGCATGGAAGAAATCAACATGTTAAAAGCTTAGCTTTCTAGGACATCCGATATGAAGGATATTGGAGCTACAAAACATATCTTGGGCATGGATGTACATAGAGACACGAAAAATGGAAAGATTTGGTTATCATAGTAGAAGTATGTGGAGAAAATACTTGAAAAGTTCAGTATGGACAATGTGAAACCTGTTATTGTTCCTTTAGGTTCCAATTTTAAGCTTTCTTCAGGTTTGAGTCCTAGAACTGATGAAGAAAAGAAGTATATGTCTCATGTACCATATAAAAATGTGGTAGAAAACTTAATGTATGCAATGGTATCTACAAGACTTGACATTTCACATGTAGTTGGAGTTGTCAACAGGTTCATGGAAAATCTAGGAGAAGAACATTGATGTGCAGTGAAAAGGGTGCTTCGATATTTGAGAGGCACATGTGACCATTGTATCATCTTTAATGGTAGTGGTGATTCAGTTTATTGATATGTGGATGTTGATTATGCAAGTGACTTGGACAAAACGATATCTACTACAAGATATGTATTTACTATTGCAGGTGCAGCAATTAGCTAGATGTCAAAGCTTTAGGAAACAATTGCTTTGTCCACTACTGAAGTAGAGTATATAGCTGCTTCAGGTGCCTATAAAGAGGAAATATGGTTGAAAGGTCTACTTGATGAGCTTGGAAGGACACAGGAGAAAGTGAATCTATTCTGTGACAGTCATAATGCTATTCATTTGGCTACAAATCCAGCTTATCACAGCAAGACTAAGCACATTGATATAAGGTACCATTTTGTAAGACATGTGATCGATGGCAGCAAAGTAGCTATTAAGAAGGTCCATACATAGGAGAATCGTGCAGACATGTTCATGAAGCCAATTTTAGTACATAAGTTGTGATGGTGTTTGGCTTCTCTTGGATTGAAAAAGAGATGATGAATGGGCATGGGCAAGGGATTAGAAAAATTGTTGTCAAGGTGGAGACTTTTAAGAATGACAACAATTATTATTAAAATTTTAATTATCTTAATTTACTGTTAAAATAGTTTTGTAACCACAGGGAGTTATGTAACAAAGTTTTTTCATGTTAAAAATGATGATTGCGCAAGAGACTGGATGTAATGTTTTGGAGAGTCATTTTGATCTAGAGCAATAAGAATTCCAATCCCTTTCCCTGTGGAGGTTTCCTTGACACATTGTCAGGGTTTTACCACATAAATTCTTTGTGTTTATTTTTGTATAATTTAGTTTCTATTTCTTGTGCATTTCTTTCATATTTAAATGTTAACGGGCTCATAATACCAACAATAATGAAATTGAATAATTCATTAGGTTAGACTAAAATTTGGTTACATGATTGATTCCTTGAGATTTCTTTTGTTATCCTTGAAAAGGGTGAGTAGAAATGTTACGATCTGGTTCGAGTTTACCTTTGGTTGGGAAGATTTCATAACACAAGGATTGAAGGTTTGACCATGGGTTTTGTTTTAATGTAGGAACATGGATGAACGATTTCTTCTAGTGCAGGAATTGATTCATTTTTTCTTGAAATATTGTCCCAGTTAAAGATCTTGACTCCTTTGCAGTGAAGGACAACTTTATAATGATTTTGGTGTTGTTATGAGGGAATGTTTAATTAGAGTTTTCACCTTTTTATTACAGAGCTTGGGAAGTGTGATGATTGTGTGCAGGGATGGGTTAGTTCATGAGGTTTGACCAGAATATTCTTGGAAGTACCTGTGCTATGCCTCTAAGTTTATGAAACCCCTGATTTGAAAATTAAGTATTGAGTCAATCTTAGCACCCAATAATGCCACTCAATCATCCAAATTTTGATTTGTATTTGAGGTATTTTATCAAATAGTTTGTATGCAAATTGTAATAAAACATATTTAACCCATTTATTCAAATTATTTGCATGTACTTAGGCATTTATCAACTACAAGAGAACTATCATATAACAATGCTAACAATTATAACAATGTTAAATAGACCAGTGCTCTTTTCTAGATGTTTTCATGTATGTACTGAATACTCTCACTACATGAATATTATATGGTCAAGCACATGACATTGAATATATCAAAATACCTAAAAAACTTGCATATGGAACACGGTCCATGTCCTTTCTTTATTCCCATGTCTTTGGACAAAGTTCAACATTTAGTCTCCCCCCAATGGAGTTATTCTTTTCATCGGTTTACAATATTGCAAGTTGAAGTGCTTTAGAATTATTTCAATGCAATTCCTTTGATTTACACAGAGTTTCCTAACCATGTGTTCTCTCCTAATATCCATTCCAAGATTGAAATATCCAGCTATGGTATCCTTCATGTATAATTTGGAGGATAGTTTCAATTTCACCTCCCTGATTGCACCCATGTTGTTTCTGACTAACAACTTGGCATTGACATACAATACTACATATATGAAACACTTGCTTTTTGTCTTGAGATATACATAGTGATCAACCCAACTTCTCACAAATCCTAATTGAAGAAGAAATTAACCCCTTCTTGTAAAACTATCCCTAGAATTTATGGATTACCCAAGATTCATAAGGAAGGGGTTCCTCTTAGACCAATAGTTAATACTATTGGTTCCCCAACCTATGAGCTTGCTAAGTATGTTGCTAAAATCCTTAAGCCCCTTGTCGGAAACACTGAGTCATTCATCAAAGACTCCCACGACTTTGTGAAGCTTATTAGAAATGAGAAGATAGAGCGGGATGACATTCTTGTTAGCTTTGACGTAGTATCTTTATTCACCAAGATTCCTCTTGATGAAGCCATTCAAGTTATAAAAGATGTTACTGATCCAGGGACTGCAAAATTGGCTGAAGTCTGCTTGAGGTCAACAGTGTTCACCTTCCAAGGGACGTTTTATGAGCAGACATCTGGTGTGGCAATGGGATCACCCCTTTTGCCAATCGTGGCCAACCTATACATGGAATACTTCGAGAAGAAAGCCCTTGAATCATACCCTTTAAAGCCAGCCTGGTGGAAGCGATTTGTCGATGATACCAATATAAAATGGACTCATGGTAGAGCAGAACTTGATAAGTTTTTCAAGCACCTAAATTCTATCTCTCCTGAAATAAAATTTACTATGGAACTTGAAGAAAACATGAGCATTCCTTTTTTAGATGTTCTTATCATCAGGAAAGAGGATGGCTCTTTGGGGCATAAGGTGTTCAGGAAATCAACACACACAGAAAGTTACCTCCATGCTAATTCCCACCATCACCCGGCCCAGAAGTTGGGTGTTCTAAACACTCTTGCTATCAGAGCCCTTCGAATTTCTGACTCTGAGCATCTGAATGAAGAAAAGAAGCATTTAATTTCAACATTTAAGAGTTTAGGCTACAAGGAACATGAGATTAAAAGAGCCATAGAGACAGCTGAGAGGAGGTTGTCATCTCATGAACCTAGGGCTCAAGACCAACCTCAATGTGGTAAAGTTTTTCTGCCTTATATCCATGGAGTGACGGACAAAATCGCTAAAATCCTAAAGAAGAAAAACATAATCACGCATTTTTCAGCCCCTGGAACGATTAGGCAAGGTATGAGGTCTGTAAAAGATGATATTGACAAACATCAACTTAAAGGAGTCTATAAAATAGATTGTTCCTGTGGAAAAAGCTATATTGGTGAAACAGGTCGCTCCCTTCAGACAAGGCTCAAGGAACATGGCGCTGATATCAGGAATGAAAGGTCTCGTACTTCAGCCTTAGCAGAGCATTCCTCAAAAACTAAACACCATATCTGCTTGGAAAGTGCCTCAATTGTCGCAAGGGAAGAGCATCATCATAGACGAAAGATCAGAGAAGCACTTGAAATTATAAAGCATCCTCATAATCTGAACAGAGACAATGGTGTGGAGATTAGCGTGAGCTGGCTTCCCTTAATGAAGGAGATCAAGATCGCCAACACGTCCCAGGTATAGCATATCTTCTTCCTTATCATTTTCTATATAAAAACTTCTAAAAATTTCTAAAATTAATAATAACTATAATAATAAATAGGCCAATAGAAAATAAAATAATAATAATAATTAATAAATTAAATAAAAATTCTTAATAAATATATAAATCCTAATAATAAGTTATTATTTTTTATTAACATTATTAATAACGTCGTAATATTAATTAATTCTGATTATCAAGTATTAATATTAACTTTGGTTCATTAATTATTAAGTAATTAATTAGGTATTTATTAGCCTATTAAATTTCCATTATTATTAATTTATTAACATTATTATCATTTATTTATATAAATTAGTTTAATTAATTTATATAGCAATTAATCATTATATTATTATTATTATTATTATTATTAATACTAATTAATGTTAATTAATTATTAAGTGATTTCTAATTTAACTTATTAACAAGCATTAATTAGGTATTATTAATATTTCTAACTCTACTAATATATTAATTATTCTTATTAATATATAAATTAGTATAGCAATTAATTAATATATTAATTTCTAAATGTTTATTAATTAAGTATTAATATTTACTAGCTTTATTAATTAAGTTTTATTAATTAAGTATTATTAATATTTTATCCCTATTAATTTCTATTAACTTTTATTAATTAATTTTTATTTATTTATTAGTTTATAACAATTAATTAATTTTTTAATTAATTAATTATTATCAATATTATTATTATTTTAATCATTAACTTTTATTAATTAATTTTATTTATTTATTAGTTTATAACAATTAATTAATTTATTAATTAATTATTATCAATATTATTATAATTTTAATCAAATAACCTTAATATGGTTTCAATTTTCTCATTTCTCTAATCTTTAATACTATTATTTAAGAATTATTAAGTTTTTTCCTTTTAAAACATAATTAAATAATTCAATATAATTAAATGAATAAATAAAATGAAATTAAAATTAAAATTAAAATTAAATTAAATAAATAAAATAAAATAAAATTTAGCTTATATCAAAAGTATTATTAGTTCTACCCTTAAAATTTGAATTTTAAATTATTTATTAACTCCCTGTAAATAAAATATTAATATAAATCTCTAAGTTTAAATAAAATAAAATAAATAAAATAATTAATTGTATTATTATTAATTAATAAATAAATGAATTAATGAAATGTAAATAAAAATAAAATAAAATAAATAAAATAAAATAAAATTTAGCATATATTAAAAAAGAAAATTATTATTAGTTCTACCCTTAAAATTTGAATTTGTATTATTTATTAACTCACCTGTAAAAATAAAAATTAATATGATTCTCTAAGATTAAAATAAAATAAAATAAATAAAAAATAAATAATAATTAAATGAATTATTAATTAATAACTAAATAAAATTAAATTAAATAAATTAAATAAAAAATTAAAAAATTTAGCATATATTAAAAGAATTTGAATTTGAATTATTTATTTACTCACCTGTAAATAAAAATTAATATAAATCTTTAAGATTAAATAAAATAAAAAATAAAAAATAAAATTATTAATTAATAAATTAATAAAATGAATAATTAATTTTCAGCCGACTTCTGATTATTCTAAGTTTCATTTTCCTCTCTATTATTTATTTCTTTCCTAGCGGCTCTTCTTTTATCATCATTCTTAAGCCCTGATGATGGATCCCATTTGGGATTTGAAACGTTGGAATAAAAATGTTCATACTGTGGATTCTCCGGAAAATGAATCAAAAAATCCTAATTCATGTATGTATGCATCAAACTTCTAGTATCACATCCTAGGTGATTTCTTCGTACCAAAAAGGGACTTCCTCGGCTGGTAAACCAACTTCTCCTTACCCTTTACTACAAATCCTTTAGGATTTCGCGTAGATTTCTTCTTCCAAATTACCATTTATAAATGTTGTTTATGAATCCATTTTCTCTATCTTTGTAACATACTTGATGCCTTAATGCTCGAATAAGGATATGGAGTATCAATTTCTTTTCTTCTTCGCAAGCTTAATAATAAGCTACAATACCACTTTGTCACATACCCATTTCCCTAAATAAATTATAGAGGTTACAAGGTACCCAAAATTTTCTTTCTTTTTACAAGCTTGACAATAATATTTGATACCACTTTTTCACATCCCCTACTAAAATTATCCTATTCAAACTTGTAAGAACTTGATTTTTATCTTCATATATTTTGTCAAACACTTTAAATGTAAACCTTTCTTCAAATACTTTGGATAGAACTAATTAAGTAGTATTTTTATTGTAGACATTTTGTTAAACATTTTGTATGAAATCAAATAAGAAACACTGCTTTGATTCCACTTGTAACATACTAACTGAAATATACCACTAAATCATCCAAATTTTCATTTGTCTTTGACTTATTTTATCAAATACTTTGTATGAACATTGAAAATTGCAATAAACCATCTTTAACACATTTCTTCATATGCTTTTCATGCAATTAGGCATATATCAACTATAAAAGAACTATCATACAACAATGCTAACATAAAAAAATGCTATCTCTCTAGATTAAACAACATTTTCATCGTGTAATTTCATCAAATAATTTGTATGCAATGAATGATTAAAGCAGTTAAGCATTTATTCAAACACTTTTTCATGGCATATCTCCTAAGTTATAGCAGTACAAGTTTTGAAAATTGATCCAAATGATAAGTGGGATTTCCCCTCTCTATGGTCCAAGTTTCAACTTCTGGAACCTCCTAAATGAAAGGTTATAAAAAACATTCCAACATGACTTGCTTGATGCATGACTACAGGAGCATTTACAAAGCTTGATTTCCTATAAACATATATCCTCAAATATCATGATCTAATATTTGAAACATAGACTACATGATTAGTGGGATTTCCCCTCACTATGGTCCAAGTTTCAACATTTGCAATCTTCCATATGAAAAGTTTTAGCAGAAATGTCAGAAGGACATGTTTGATACATGATTTTAGGACCATCCATGAAGCTCCACTTTCTATAATCATATATTTTAAATATCATGACCCAAGATCTGAAAGTTGGGCTAGATGATTAGTTGGATTTCTCCTCATTATGATCTAACTTTTAGCTTTTGGAACATCCCAGAAGAAAAATTATAGCAGAAAATCCAACATAACCTATTTAAAAATGCATATAGGAAGCCTATCTTCCTTAACCAGTGTTGTTACAAAATCTAATATATATAAAAGTCTATAGCTAAATAATATAACAACTACATCCATGATAAATTTTCTGAATGGTAAATGCATGTACATATAAACTTGTTGACAAGATAAATTAAATAATCATGCATGTCGTTAAAGCATCTATGCCTGGAATATAATTACACATAAATAAATATTTATCTATTGCAACTAGAAAAATATTGGAAATTGAAGTCGGGTGAGCCACATCCCACCCCACCATAGGTTTAGTTGTGCTAAAATTTCTCTCATAGTTGGCTACCCCCATGCCATATTTTGATGCCTTGAGGAGGACTTAGCTAAGGGGTATTTCACACACTCAGATTTAAACCATATTTTAACAACAAAAATGAAGGCCATTCTCCTTCGAACACACACAAAGAGAAGAAAACTTAGTGATAATCCTTTCTATATTTGAAAAGACTCACATTCACAAAAAAAAACCATGTAGGTTTGTACAACACAAGGGAGTTCTTCTTTGATCTTTGTAGTCCCTCGACCCTCTGGGACCATTCCCAGTCCTCAGAGCCATCTATTCCAAAGAAAAAGTGTTGCAACACATTGATTTCCTATCACATAATTTGTCACCAATTCTCATGCTAGTTCTAATTTTTGAGTGAGATAGAGATGTATGAGAGAGTAATAGAAGATATAAAAACTAGAATCTTAATAACCAATAAGAAGGACCCCTTGATTGCTCCTCCCTCTTAATTTCATTAATCACACCTTGACCCTTCAAATTCCCAAAATTATAGCTTCTTTGGAAGACTAACCATCACATCAAGGGGAAGTATTCCCCCATGGTATATTTTTACTCTTATGTTAAGTTTCCCCCTCCTCATTGCATCATAATCTATTGGTTGTCCTCTTTCTTCAACTCTAGCATTTTTTATTAATAATAATAAGCATTATATCATATCATAAAGTTTGACACCATAGCATCAATGTTGACACCCTGACATTGTATGTTCTTAATTACATTACAAAATTTGGGCTAATGAAAGGGGTGTCACAATATCTAGATAAAATTCTATAAATAGAGACATGAATACTCTAATGGAAGTTAATTTTGCAACAGGGGAAATTATATCACCAAACTTGTCTCCCATGACATGGGAATTGCCCTTTTCTACCAAATGAACCTTGTATTCTCGACTTGACCTATTGTGTTCAATTTTTCTTAAACATCCATTTATTGTTGGAAATAATACTGAGAGGGGGGGTGAATCAGTATCAATTTTTTTTCTTTTTTTATAATCAGATTTATATACGCTACTTCAGAGAGGGGAACTAGCGTGTACATGCAACCATCTTTAAGGCAACCAGCGTTTATGCAGTAAACTTATGATTTAGTTAATTCATCATATGTTGATCTTTAATCAGTGCATTAGTACTTCACGAATCATTAAACAGTAACCATGTGCAGTATAAACATAATAAACCATTACACATAAGCAACACACATGAACACCAAGATTTAAGGTGGAAACCCAATGTGGGTGAAAGCCACTTGCTGCTGTCGTCCCTGTCTTCTTTCAATAATAAGAAAATATGTTTACAATCTTGTACTGGTGCAGACTCATACCAATACGCAGGCTTTTACCTGCAGAAGGTTACAACCTTCTCTTGTTCTCCAGCTTCTACTGGAAGGGAGCTACAACCCCCTAGCTCTTGTACTAGCCAATATGTTTACTAGTATGTAGGTGTCAGCCTACAAAAAATTCCACTCTTCCACTAGGGACCACATTCATGAATTTTCAGACTGGATTCTCCTAGCACATATCAAGACATAGGAAGACTGTTAGTGTCAGTCTTTTCATACTTCGATCAGGGATCAAAATCTGCTCTTTTGCATTTTCATAGTAGGAGTCCCATACTGTAAATTTTTTCATCACTCCATTAGGTCATGATATATGGATCCACTGATGGTTTTTTTCTCTTCAGCTCCTCCCTTATAGACTATACTTGCTGATCCTCAATCTGCAGTCCATTTCATTAGGTTCTAGGGTTTGATTTCATTAGGTCTAGGGTTTCATTACCAAGGTCAAGAAACTGATTTTCAAATGTAAATAAAGGTCAGCAAGGGCATGAGGATGATCAATAAGTCAAGCATGATGGCTTGGAAGTCATAACCTACTGAAAATATTGTTTTTGTAACCTAATGTAATTTTCACCTCAAAAACATGTTTTTGAGGTGAAAATAGAGTATTTTGAATTTGTTTATATTTCTTATGTAATTTTAAGTTTCTATATGTAATAATGGTTCCCAGCTGCTCCTAAGTATCTGTTCCTACTGCCTAACAAAAAAGCACTGCAAAAATCAAGTCAGCATGAGCATTGATCCACCTGCAAAGACAAAATGAGAAAAGGCATTAAAAAATAGAGTTTTGAAAAAGACAAGGAACATTTGAAAGTGGGTTTTTCTAAAGTGAAAAATCAAATTTGTACTCATATATAAACCCTCACATTCCATTTTCTAAGTCATTATGCTCATCTTGCAAGCAAAGAAGTCCAAAGGTAAGAGCAAAAGGTGAAATTCAAGTGAGTTTGGGCAGAAGAAAATAGGCGTTGTGCGTAGGGAGTAAGGTGCTGCGCTTTTGGAGAAAATAGGCCGGTGCTGCGTGTAGAGCAGGGTGCTGCACTCCTAGCGATTTTCATAAGTTCAAATTTACAAAGGCGCTGCATGTAGGACTAGGCGCTGCGCGTTTGGGTGAAGGCACTGCTCATTGGGTAGTAAGCCACCAAATCATCCGTAACACAAAAAAGTTCACCAAATTCTCTGCTATTTCCTCTTTTACAAGTAAGTTGCCCTTCTCCACTTTATTTTTAGCTTGCATAATGAAAGTTATAGACATTTTCTTCACACTTAAAATCAAACCCTAGTTTCTTCTATAAAACCCTAACTATTTTGTTTCCCATCACCCATCACTAGAACTGAAAACCCTCTTTACATCATTACCAGTCCCCTCATCCATATCCCCTCATTATATCCCTCATCCTAAAAATCCTTTCCCTCACTCTCATTATTCATATTTTGTCTAAATCTACCCTAAACACATCCCTACAATCCTAAAGACTCCCACTCATTCCCTTCAACCCTTTCTAAAGGTGTGCAACTAAAAAATCTTGTAAACATGGATAGAGAAGATCATGAATATGAAGAGGAAAACACATCTAGTGACAGTTCAGTAGATAGAGCTATGCAGCACAAAGAAACCTCATAAGGGAGGCAAGATCACAAGAGAAGAGCCAACAGACCTAAGGGAACTGCAAGTTTCTCAGTTGGTTGTTTCATGTTTTACACATCTTGGACGCTATGAGTTTTGTGAATGAGTGGAGAGAGTCCAATTTCACCCAGAGCTCACTAGACTCTTTGTAGCTCATCTTCAAAACAATAAAGTGACTCTTGCTGGGGTAACTTTCACAGTGTCACCATCCATCATTTCAGATGCCACTAGGATTCCTAATGTTGGTGAGAAGTGGTATAAGGCCCAGGATCTTGATGAACATTATTATGAGCCTTACATCAAACCTCAGTACAAAAGTCAGGTGAAGAGGCTTTTTCCTTTCAAATTTCTTGAGAACAAGTATGTCCCCTTGATGAGAATCATCATCAAATATTTCACTTGTGAGGGCAGATTTTCCAGGTTGTACACTTACCACATCAAGCTCCTCATGCATTTTACAAGGGTGAAGATGTTAAACCTCCCATACTTTTTGTTTAGAAATATTGAGAAGATGGCTTATCTAGTGCAGAAGAATCCATACCCTTAGCAGATAAGCAACCTCTACCACTACTCCTTGATCAAAATTCTTGTTCTTCATCATCTCAGTCTCCTCAACATCCCTTGGGAGACATTTATTTCTCATGAAATATTTAGGGGCCCTCGAGTTCCTTCACCACTGTCTCAAGAAGCAGGGGGACCTTCCAGTCAAGTGGAAATGGGAGAAGAGATCAAGGAGACAAGAACTGCCGAGGTGCCAGTTTACTTGACATATCAGAGAGGCACAAGGAGATTGTTTGCAGCTGCTAGGCAAGTGTTTTCTCCACGGGATGTGGAAGGGACCTTGCCTTCTTCATCAGTCCATAGGCAAATGCTAACTCCACAGGATGTGGAAGGGGCTTTGCCTTCTTCATTGATGCAGCAGGTACAGGTACATCAGATGCACAAAGGGAAGGAAAAGGTGCAAGAGGAGGACCTTGATGATGAGGAAGAAAGAGACTTTGATCTATCATAACATGATGAGTTTGAGCAGCCTAACATTGAGACCATTGATTTAGAAGCTCAGGAGATGGAAACCATAAAGGACATCATCATATAGGGAAAGGAAGCTCAGGTACAAGATTTGATGGACAACCTAGAGAGGGCCAAGTATGTCATCACATACTTAGAGTAGGAAAACAAACAATTGAGTGACAAACAAGTCCTCATGGAGCTAGAAGTGCTCAAAGCAAAGCGGCAAAGTGGCAAAGAAGCACAAGTCACTTTGAACCCTCTTGAGCAAGAAATTGAAAAGGACAGGGACAGTTGGCTTGAAATATTAAATCTACACCTTGAAGAGTTGTTAAAGAAGGCCAACAGGGACAACCAGATGCTTAGACACGTGGCTTATCACTACAGGACCCACAATAAGATTTGCAACTTAAGAATCAAGAAGCTGAAAGCTAGGTTAAGGCGGGCCTTGAATCGCAAGAAAGAGGAGGATCGACTTAGAATGTTGGCTGAGGCTTCCTTGGCTCATCAAAGCACATGATGGTGGTGCTTCACACAAGTTTTGGGCAAATTTTGTCATTTGAAAATTTTGAATTTTAATACACAGGAAAACTGCCCAGAAGCGCGACGCCACCGGAACTGTGCTTTTCCTAGGGGAGTCCAATGGAGGAATGGCTTACATTTTTGGATTCAGGGCAGTGAGGACATGCACCCTAGAAATTTTCAGAAAATTTGGAGCAAAACTAGTCCACCAAAAGGTCCAAAAACACCAAAATTGACCTTTTTGCCACTTTTTGGACACATAGAAGCAGCCTTGGGCTAATTAAGTTTTGAGGGGTCAAATGAGCTCCAAATGTAGAAATTATAGGTGTTCCAGAAAATATACTTGAATACGTTTCCAATGAGCTATCATGGGCCCAATTTGGATGCTGGGAAGGTCTCCAAAAGGGGCCTGAAAGTTGCGTTGTGTGTAGGGCAAATTTTGCTCATGACGCCTATTTTTCCAGTTTTTCACTATGATTGTGGATTTTCTCTCATGATGGATATTTTACCAATGTAAATGATGTTTTGGCATGCAATTATGGTAGGTAAATAGTGATATAGGGTAGATTCATTGGATTAAAGGTTGTTTTGAGGGCAATGAATCAGTTTCCCCGCTTTTAGAGGCAAGTTGTTAGGTGGCATGGAAACCAGTTCTTTGTTTAGAGTTTGTTGAAACAGATCCTCTTCTCATGGATTCGACCCTTGAGGATAGGATGAGTGGTTTTGATGCCTATATCATGTGTTTTCTTAGTCATTTGTAGATGTTGGACTCACTTGGATGCTCAGAGCTTGATTGTACATCATTGTAAGCAGTTTAGCAAGGAGATTAATAGGATTTGCAACTATTTTTATGGGATCCCTGTGGTATGGAGCTTTAGAACAATTTATTCTTTTGTAATCATTTGTTTACATGTTTTATGTATGCCATCATCCATTTCATTACTTCTTATTGAATGTTATCAAGTTTGATAGGTAGAATCCATTGTAACAGTGCTCTGCCTTGGGAAATCATTCAATATTCCATGTTTTCTATTGTTTGAGAAGGATCCATGATTGTCACATGCCCTCCTCAGCTCCTAATTAGTCTTAAACACCTCACACCATTAAGCCTAAAGTGCTAAAGCCTATGCCTACCTTGCCCCATAGAACACCTTGCATTTCTGACCTAATTTCCCAAACCTAAACTGCCCAGCTCCATCTGATCTAGTGAAACATCAACAAAACCAAATCAAAACTCCTGTGCTACTATACCTAGCCTAAAATCCTTACCTGATCCAGTCATTTCAACTGAGATTCTAAAGGAGAGAGCCCTCTCCCGGCCTTGTAGGGCTAGCTACAAGGCTAAGCTTGGTTTGTGGTTACCCTAGAAGTTGCCTCCCTTCAACCTGAGGTAAATCTAGGTGATAACAAAGACCTTGACTCATAAATAACCCATCAGAAATTTAGAAACTCAAACTTCATCAACCAACATGCAATTAATCTGAAACAATCAGATCACTGTCATCAGAACACTGTGCTAAACCCAGAATCTTGTATCAACATTCAGAACCAACTGAAACGTCAAAAATTCATGTGTCAGACTATATACACTACTTCAATGAAGAAAACCTACTGTATACGCTACTTCCTTCATCCTAACCTGCGTATACCTCTAAAGATTCCGAATCATAAAATCTCTGAATCACAAACTGTACCAACTAGCAGTGTACTGGACATCTATTGTCAACTTACAGAACTTTACACAGGTAGGCAACAGAAAACACTTCTTCTCACTTATACAATCAATCAAATATCAACCTCCTTATGCATCTAGATTTACATTTAGATCTAAGAAGACTTCATTGATAGAAAACAGTAAAATAGAAACAACAATAAATCAGTAATACTGATCTGATAGATCAATCATCTCTGAAAATCAAGCCTTTCTTTTGTATACGCTACTTGAAAGAATAGAACCTGCGTGAATACACTCGTTTGCCGAGACAAACTTGCATACAAATCTGCAAATATTGACTCAGAACTTTGTTGCAATTCCAGACTTTAGACAAACCCAGATCATGATAACAAATAAAACAGATGCAAAACATCAGATCTGGCCTCAACCAATACCACATCATTCAAGAATAAGCCATTTCAGGTCTCATGATCCCGATCCAATATTGAACCCAAGGTGCATATAAATATTTCAAATCTAGTCCCAAATATAAGTTTGCAACATAAAATATACTTCAGATAGAGGTATTCCTTAGAATCTTATTCACTTGCACATTTGGCCTTATGATTTTTGGCCTTTCTCAATACCATGGACCGAATCCACTTAGGACCAATACCTTGGATCAAATACGATGGGCCGAATACCTCAGACTAAATACCTAGGGTCAATATCATGGTCCAAATATACCTTGGACCAAATACCTCAGACCAAAACCATGGATTTCAACATGTACGCGCTTTGCCTTCTTTGGGAGTGCGTGTGTACGTTATACGCTATTTCTGTTCTTAGTACCTACATGTATACGCTGCTTGGACTAAGTGAACCTACGTGTATCTCTTAAACTGCTCTTACATCATCTTCTTCCTTCAACTTCTTTATTCTGATCAAAAGACCTTAGTTCCATCTTCCTGATACTCTCTACCACTGCCCTATTGCCTCTGAATATTCCTGTTAGCCTCTTATCAAAACTGAGTTGACCTATAGAGTTGCCATCAAGGACAATACTTGTATCATAATGCAAACAATCTCCCCCTTTGGACTTGATGGAAACCATGATGGTGTTAAATACTGCAAGCTGTAAAGACTGTTAGAGATACCATACAACACCAAAATACCAAAATACTCTCCCCCTTTGACATCAAGGGCAAAGGGTAGATCACTCTACTCTCTTCCTTTGCATGGTGCTATCCATACTCCCCCTGAGTACATGTCGACTCTGTAGAGAGATGATTCAATATAATAACATGACACTATAACTCAACAAAGTGAGTATGACCTCCCTATGACCACGGACTCATACATACATCAATCACCCAACCAAGTGGGGATACACCATATTTGAATCATCTGGCCAACCAAGTGGGGATATACCAAAGTTTATACATGACATAAATACAACAATTATTACATCATCCATCCCAAGGATATTGGGGAAATAAGTTACATCATATGACCAATAGAACTCATTGAAATATAAACCATGACATAAGAAGTTATATCACACTAATGACTGATGCAATTAAGAAATATTCAAGTTCAGCAACCATAATTCCAACAATGTGGAATGTGAATGCTCCCCCTGAACCTGTGCTACCACTATTTTTTTTTGTTAGAAAAACATATACACTCTTTTAGCCAAGGAAACCTGTGTGTACCCGCTCATATACTTCATGAAACCAGCGTGTAGTAAACTTTCTTTGAAAAACTGTATTTAACAGCAGGATGGTGCAACAACAACTCCCAGCTTTTGTCTGAGATATTCAAATGTTTCTATGGGCAGTGGTTTAGTGAATATATCAACAACCTGTTCTTTGGAGGGGACATACTCCAATTTTACCTTTTGTTCAAGCACTTGTTCTCGTAGGAAATGGTACTTGATGGGTATGTGCTTGGTCTTGGAGTGCATGAATGGATTCTTTGAAATACTAATGGCACTTGTATTATCACATAGAATGGAGATGGGTGGAGGACATGTGATGTGAATATATTGCAAAGTTTGCATCATCCAAAGTAGTTGTGTGCAGCAAGATGCAACATCCACATATTCTGCTTTAGCTGTAGATAAAGCAATTGAACTTTGTCTCTTGCTGAACCAAGACACTAACCTGGAACCCATATAGAATGCACCACTTCTAATGATTTTTCTATCATCAACACTTCCTGCCAAATCTGCGTCTATATATGCATGAAGAGTAACATCTGCATCTCTAGGATACCATAGTCCAAAGTCCTGAGTTCCTTGAAGATATTTGAAAATTCTTTTGACTGACTGAAGGTGTGATTCCTTTGGATTCGCTTGGAATCTTCCAACTATTCCTCCTGCATGCATGATGTTCGGTAGGGTACCTGTTAGATAAAGTAGAATGGCAATCATGGATCTGTAAGTTGGTTGATGTACTGCTTCTGATTCGTCATTTGAGCTGAGACTGCATCCTGTTACCATTGGAGTACATACAGGTTTAGAATCTTCCATTCCGTACTTTTTCAAGATCTGCTTGAGATATTTGGTTTGTGAAAGAAAAATACCATCTTTAGTTTGCTGAACTTGTAGACCAAGAAAATAGGTAAGTTCACCAAGCAAGGACATTTCAAATTCTTGCTACATTATTGAAGCAAAATTCTAACTCATGGATTCTTCATTGCTACCAAAAATGATATCATCAACATAAACAATAATAATTAGCAATTTATCATTTTCAATCTTTTTATATAAATTGCTATCTGCAGAACCTTTTGTAAAACCTTGTTGGTGTAGATATTTGTCAAGGCGGTAATACCAAGCCCTTGGAGCCTGTTTCAAACCATAGAGAGCCTCTTTGAGTCTGCATACAGTTTTGCATCATTTCCAAGAATGAATCCTTCTAGCTATTCAATATAAACTTCTTCTTCTAAATCTCCATTAAGGAAGGTTGATTTTACATTCATTTGGTATACTTTGAATTTCCAAAAACTGGAAAGAGCAAGAAACATTCTTATGGCTTCAAGTCTAGTAATAGGTGAAAAAGTTTCATCAAAATCTATACCTTCTTGTTGAGCATACCCTTTACAAACAAGTCTGGCCTTGTTTCTAATGACTTCTCCATTTTCATTCAGCGTCTTGAATATCCTTTTAGTTCCTATAATATTTTTATCATGAGGTCTAGGAACTAATTCCCAAGTGTCATTATTTTCAATTTGCTCAAGTTCTTCATCCATGGCCTTGATAACATTCATCTTTGCATGCTTCATTTACATTTTGAGGTTCAATGGAGGATAGTAATGCTAGATAGCTTGAGGTCCCTGTAATAGTTCTTCTTGTCTGTACACCATTTTCCCTTTCTCCTAAAATTTGAGTTTTTGGATGATTTTTCTGAACATATCTGGACAGATTCTTTTCTTCTACCATTATATCTTGTTCTGGTGCTTCATTGGTTTCTTCTTCAATATAATTTTTATTTGATGTGGGAAAGTAATCCTCATCTTCCTCATTGTCATAATCTTCTGTTGATTTTATCTGTTTTGGATTTCTGCATGCTTCATCAACTACAACATCAATGCTTTCAAAAATTTTCCCATGTCTGCTACTCACGATTAACTGCGCCTTGAGCTTTTTCTAGTGCCTCGCGATTAACTGCGCCTTGAGCTTTTTCTAGTGCCGGAGATGAAAGGCAGATCGCTTGAGGAGATCTCCGGCGAAAACAAAGATAGTGATCAGGATCTCGCTGGGTTCTACGGGCAAGTAAAATATGGCTTCCAGCTTCGCGAAAATAGCTGCTGGCTCATCAGCTTTTGGAGGGCAAGCTCCTGCCCATATCGTCAGTGAAGCCCCCGCTCCCACTGTTCAGGTGGTACAGGCCTCACTCGATGAGGCTTTGAAGTTTTCTGAAAGTGCCCTAATCTGCCAGTTCAATGGTTTTTGGCCGCGGCTGACTGCTCTCCATAATTGGATCTCGGAGGTATGGAAGCCTGTTATTTATGATGAAACTAATATCTACCCCTGTTTTAGGGGTTTCTTTATAGTAGATTTTGAAAATCCTGAAAGCAGACAATGTATTCTAGATTCCGGCCCTTGGTTTTGGGAAAAATCGGGCCTATTCATGAAGCCATGGAACCCATCATTTGATCCCTCTACAGCAGTCATAACTTCAGCACCTGTTTGGGTGAGATTGCCAAGCCTACCCTTGCACCTCTGGAATCTCTCCTTGCTAAAATCCATTGGAAATGTAATTGGGAAATTTTACTGCAGGTGTCCAAAAATAGAGGAATACGCCAGAACCACCTATGCACGCATCTGTGTGGAAATGGACTTCAGCGCTGGATTCCCAACTGAAATAAACCTAACAAGTAAAGACTATGTGTGGAACCAGAAACTCGATTATGAAAGTGTCCTCTTTAGATGTCGATCTTGCTTTGAAACGGGCCATCTAGCGAAAAATTGCCCAAAAGCCTCCCAGAAAAATTCTGCTAGAAAAAACCACCACAGATCTACATGGTGGGAAGGAGCACAAAAAGAACACTACACTGTCATCAAAGAAGAATACTCTAGAGAAAACTCTGAATCACAAGAAATTGGGCACGAAATAAATAAATCTCAAGACACGCAGGGAGAAAACCCCGTCCAACAAATCAACAGTTATGAGGATTTGAATACCGCACAAAATAAATCTACATTTAACAGCAAAGCAGATCTCCTAGACCAAACTTCTTCTCCAACAATCTTCAAAAGGACGAACACAATAGATCGCGAAGCTAAGACACCAATGTCTCAAGAACCAGAAGAGATGAAGGAGATGCAAGATAAAGGAAGTTGGAAGACCGTAGAGAAAAAAAAGAAAGCTACAACACCAATCTCGCCAAGAAAGACGAGGAGCTAGATAATTAAAAACTAAGAAAATTATAGGTCCGATAGACCAATTTGGTCTCAGTGGATGTTAACGATCATCATCATCATCATCATTATAACATTTATATCCTTTACTTATGGAATAATAATGAAGAAGAATCCCTTCATATGCTCTAGGTTCAAACTTACCAAGTTTTTCATCAGTCCTTTTGATAAAACATTTGCTTCCAAAAACATTAAAGTATTTTGTAGTAGGAGTCTTACCATATCAAAGTTCATGTGGAGTTTGAGTGCTATTTACCCGAACATTTTCTTTGTTGAGAATAGTCACGGCAGCGATTGCAGCTTCACCCCAGAAGGTTGCAGGAGTTCTAGATTCATCTAGCATGGCTCAAGCCATTTGTTGAACTATTCTGTTCAT
Organism: Pinus tabuliformis; assembly: GCA_031772625.1. Taxonomy (NCBI): domain Eukaryota; kingdom Viridiplantae; phylum Streptophyta; class Pinopsida; order Pinales; family Pinaceae; genus Pinus; species Pinus tabuliformis. The sequence continues at coordinate 719,934,232 of CM062817.1, read as the reverse complement.
CCTTTCTACTACACCATTTTGGTGAGGTGTTCTTGTAGTGGAGAATTCCCTTTTTATTCCATGTTGTTCACAAAAGTCAAAGAATTCATCTGAAATAAATTCCCCTCCTCGATCAGATCTGAGGCATTTGATTTTTCGATCTGATTCATTTTCAACCAAAGCTTTAAAGGCTTGGAACTTTTCAAATGCTTCATGTTTATGCTTTAGAATACCTATCCAACACATTCTGGAAAAATCATCAATGAACAAAACAAATTATTCTTCTCCACGAGGTGACTTTTTCCTTGTTGGTCCACATAAATCAGTATGGATAAGTTCAATAGGCTTACTAGCTGACTCTTCTTTTTCCATGAAGTGAAATTTGGTTTGCTTTCCGATTTGACATGGTTTGCATATTGTATTTTCTGGGATGTTGATATCTATAAGATCACAAACAACCTTGAGTCTGAATGCTTTTCTTATTTGAGAAAAGCTTAGATGTCCCAATCTTCTATGTCACAGCTAGTTTTCATCATTTTTTCTTAGATAGCATTGTTGTTGTCCTCCTTTGAGTATGTATAAGTTGTTTGGAGTTATTGTACCTTTGATCACAGTCTCTTCTATATCAAGCTCAAGAACAACACATCTGTTTGATCGAAACACCACTTCATTTCCTTGATCACACATTTGACTGACACTCAACAGATTATGATTTAAACCATATACATACATAACATTTCCAGCTTTATTCCTTGATCACACATTTGACTGACACTCAACAGATTATGATTTAAACCATCTACATACATAACATTTCCAGCTTTAACCTTTTCTTTCAGGAAAACAGAACCTTTACCTTTAATGACAGCTGGATTTTCATTTCCAAATGAGACATTCTTTTCTTTTTCTAAAGCATTATATGAGTGAAGTTTCTCTTTATCACCTATCATGTGTTTGGAGCATCCACTGTCGATGTACCACTGATTTTCTTGTCCTTATGCATACAAGGCTATACCACATCTTTTTGATTGAGATTCCTTCCTTCTCCAAATATTGGGATTGGATAGCATTTTCTCCTTTTGAACTGTTGGCCAAAATTTGCTCCCGCACTCAGGTTCTTCATGACCAAAATTATTACAAATCGAGCATTCTATTTCATTTTGAAGAGGAGAAAAGTTATTATAGGAACTTTTCTTGATTCCTGTTACACTTCTTTGATTTCATGCTTCTCTAGTCATGATGGTTTTGTAAGCAACGCATTGAGCAGCCTTGTGCCCAAAGTTATGACATGAAAAACATTGCACATTAAAGAATTTTTTGAAACCATCGAATCTTTTGATATTGTTTACCTGTTGGTTGCAGCTTCTATTGATATTCATCATTGGAGTAAATTGAGTATGATTTACCTGATAATTAGTTTTAGGCCTTTGCTGACGATTAACATACTGTTCACTGGCCTTTGCTGCATCAAGATAGCTTCTGGTGGAGGTTGATGGCTTCTGCGATTGGGATGGTTCTTTAGTATATACAAGACCTGTCTTTATCAGAGGAGAATGCCGAACTTTGATAATTTCATTTAAATTTTCTGATCCTTTAGCAAATCTAAGATTGAGAAATTTTATCTTCTCAAGATCTTTTCTTATACCCACAATTTCACATTCTAGACTTTCATTGTGTTTTTCTCTTTCAACCAGTTGATGTGTCAAAGTATTTATGATCATATTCTTTTCATCTAAACAAATTTTGAGTTTAGTGATTTCTTCATGCAAGTCTTCTTCTTCTAATGCATCCAAAATATCATCATTGTCATAAGCCATGAGAATTCTATAACCTTGTTCAGTTTCATCTTCATCACTATTAGATAAACCATCACTATCTTCATGTGTATAGTAACTCCTTCTATTCAAAACCTGTTTCCTATTGCCTTTTGCATATTCCTTCTCTTTTTCATATTTATCTTTATGAGGACATTTGGCATCATAATGATCGACTCTACATAAGCAAAGCATTTGAAAGGTAACTTACCTTTGAACCTTCTAGAACCCTATTGAAGCTTCTTGACAAAATTTACCTCATCTTGTTCTTCAGAAATGTGTCCTGATCCATTGTTATATTCTTTTTCTTTTCCCTTTGCTGATGCTTTAAATGCGGCTTCTCTCATATATGATGGACCTCCTTTTCTCATTTCAAAGGCAGTTAGGATTCCATGAAGTTGAGTCACAGTGATAGTTTGAAGATCCTGTTTTTCTTCTATGGCAGACACCTTTGACTCAAATTTAGAAGACAAAGATCTCAAAATTTTCTCAACTAAAGTAACTTCCTTTATTTCTTCACCCAAAGTCTTCATACAATTAACAATCTCTTCTATACGTAAAAAGTAACTGGCTACACTCTCATCATTATTCATTTTAAGAGTTTCATATTGAATTCTGAGAGTTTGAAGCTTAGCACGTTTTACTTGAGAGTCTCCTTCGTAGCTCTGAATGATTTTGTCCCATATTTCTTTGGTTGTCTTGAGTTGCATGACCTTGACAAATTCTAATTCTGACAGACTTCCCAGTAATGTATTGACAACTTTGGCATTAGTTTCGTATAACTTCTTACCTGCAGCATCTGTAGGAATTGCTGTTGGAAATTGATATCCTCCTTCCACAATTTCCCAAACATCGGTTCCAAGCGATTGTAGATAGGCTCTAGTTCTTATTTTCCAATATACTAAGTTTCTCCCATTGAAGATTGGTGGTCTGATGGATCCCATGCCTTCGTGATTGTTCATCTTGAGAGATCTACCTTCAAGTGATCAAGCTTCTTCTGAAGGACATGCTTTGATACCAATTGTTGGAAATAATATTGAGACGGGGGGTGAATCAGTATCAAGAATTTTTCTTTTTCATAATCATATTTATATACGCTACTTCAAAGAGGGGAACTAGCGTGTTCACGCAACTGTCTTTAAGGAAACCAACGTTTATGTAGTAAACCTATGATTCAGTTAATTCATAATATATTGATCTTTAATCAGTGCATCAGTACTTCATCAATCATTAAACAGTAACCATGTGTAGTATAAACATAATAAAACATTACACATAAACAACACACATGAACACCAAGATTTAAGGTGGAAACCCAATGTGGGTGAAAACCTCCTGCTGTTGTTGTCTATGTCTTCTTTTAATAATAAGAAAATCTGTTTACAATCTTGTACTGGTGCAGACTCATACCAGTGCACAGGCTTCTACCTGCAGAAGGTTACAACCCTTTCTCGTTCTCCAACTTCTACTGGAAGGGAGCTACAACCCCCTAGCTCTTGTACTAGCCAATATGTTTACTAGTACATAGGTGCCAGCCTACAGAAAACTCCACTCTTCCACTAGGGACCACGTTTCATGAATTTTCAGACTGGATGCTCCTGGCACATATCAAGACATATGAAGACCTTGACTCATCAATAACCCATCAGAAATTTAGAAACTCAAACTTCATCAACCAACATGCAGTTAATCTGAAACAATCAGATCACTATCATCAGAACATTGTGCTGAACCCAGAAACCTGTATCAACATTCAGAACCAACTGAAACCTCAAAAATTCATGTGTCAGACTATATACGCTACTTCAATGAAGAAAACCTGCATGTATACGCTACTTCCTTCAGCCCAACCTGCGTATACCTCTAAAGATTCTGAATCATAAAATCTCTGAATCACAAACTATACCAACCAGTAGTGTACTGAACATCTACTGTCAACTTATAGAACTTTACACAAGCAGGCAATAGAAAACACTTCTTCTCACTTATACAATCAATCAAATATCAACCTCCTTATGCATTCATATTTACATTTATATCTAAGAAGACTACATTGACAGACAACAGTAAAATAGTAGCAGTAATAAATCAGCAATACTGATCTGATAGATCAGCCGTCTCTGAACATCAAGCCTTTCTTTTGTATACGCTACTTGAGACAACAGAACCTACGTGTATATGCTCTTTTTCCGAGACAAACCTGTGTACAGATCTGCAAATATTGACTCAGAATTTTGCTACAATTCCAGACTTCACACAAACCCAGATCATGATAGATAATGAATAAAACAGACACAAAACATTAGATCTAGACTCAACCAATATCAGATCATTCAAGAATAAGTCATTTTAGGTCTCATGATCCTGATCCAATATTGAACTCAAGGTGCACATAAAGATTTCAGATCTAGTCCCAAACATAACCCTGCAACATAAAATATACTTAAGATAGAAGTATTCCTTTGAATCTTATTCACTTGCACATCTGGCCTTATGATCCTCTCTTATTTATATAGTTTTTTGCCTTTCTCAATACCATGGATAGAATCCACTTAGGACCAATACCTTGGATCAAATACCACAAACCAAATACCTCGGACTAAATACCTAGGGTCAATATCATGGTCTAAAGATACCTTGGACCAAATACCTCGAACCAAAACCATGGTTTTCAACATGTATGCGCTTTTCCTTCTGTAGGAGTGCATGTGTACGTTATACACTATTTCTGTTCTTAGTACCTGCATGTATATGCTGCTTGGACTAAGTGAACTTACGTGTATCTCTTAAACTGCTCTTACATCATCTTCTTCCTTCAACTTCTTTATTCTGATCAAAATACCTTAGTTCCATCTTCCTGATCCTCTGTACCATTGCCCTATTGCCTCTGAATATTCTTGTTAGCCTCTTATCAAAACTGAGTTGACCTATAGAGTTGCCATCAAGGACAATACTTGTATCATAATGCAAACAATCTCCCCCTTTGGACTTGATGGAAACCATGATGGTGTTAAATACTGCAAGCTGTAAAGACTCTTAGAGATACCATACAACACCAAAATACCAAAATACTCTCCCCCTTTGACATCAAGGGCAAAGGGCAGATCACTCTACTCTCTTCCTTTGCATGGTGCTATCCATACTCCCCCTGAGTACATGTTGACTCTGTAGAGAGATGATTCAATATAATAACATGACACTATAACTCAACAAAGTGAGTATGACCTCCCTATGACCACGAACTCATACATACATCAATCACCCAACCAAGTGGGGATATACCAAAGTTTATACATGACAGAAATACAACAATTATTACATCATCCATCCCAAGGATATTGGGGAAATAAATTACATCATATGACCAATAGAACTCATTGAAATATAGACCATGACAGAAGAAGTTATATCACACTAATGACTGATGCAACTAAGAAATAGCTGAGTTCAGCAACCATAATGCCAACAATGTGGAATGTGAACGCTCCCCCTGAACCTGTGCTACCACTGTTTTTTTTGTTAGAAAAACATATACGCGCTTTCAGCCAAGGCAACCCACATGTACCCGCGCATATACTTCATGAAACCAGCATGTAGTAAACTTCCTCTGAAAAACTAGATTTAACAGCAGGATGATGCAGCAACAACTCCCAACTTTTGTCTGAGATATTCAAATGTTTCTCTGGGCAGTGGTTTAGTGAATATATCAACAACCTGTTCTTTGGAGGGGACATACTCCAATTTGACCTTTTGCTCAAGCACTTGTTCTCGTAGAAAATTGTACTTGATGGGTATGTGCTTCGTCTTGGAATGCATGACTGGATTCTTTGAAATACTGATGGCACTTGTATTATCACATAGAATGGAGATGGGTGGAGGGCATGTGATCTGAATGTATTGCAAAGTTTGCATCATCCAAAGTAGTTGTGTGCAGCAAGATGCAACAACCACATATTTTGCTTCAGCTGTAGATAAAGAAATTGAAATTTCTTTCTTGCTGAACCAAGACACTAACCTTGAACCCATATAGAATGCACCACCACTAGTGCTTTTTATATTATCAACACTTCCTACCCAATCTTCATTCATATATGCATGAAGAGTAAGATCTGCATCTCTAAGATACCATAGTCCAAAGTCCTGAGTTCCTTGAAGATAGTTGAAAATTCTTTTGACTGCCTGAAGGTTTGATTCCTTTGGATTTGCTTGGAATCTTCCAACTATTCCTACTACATGCATAATGTCCGGTCGGGTACCTGTTAGATAAAGCAGATTACCAATCATGGATCTGTAAGTTGGTTGATGTACTGCTGCTGATTCATCATTTGAGATGAGAGTGCATCTTGTTACCATTGGAGTACATACAGGTTTAGAATCTTCCATTCCATACTTTTTCAAGATCTGCTTGATATATTTGGTTTGTGAAAGAAAAATACCATCTTTAGTTTGCTGAACTTGTAGACCAAGAAAATAGGTAAGTCCACCAAGCAAGGACATTTCAAACTCTTGCTGCATTACTGAAGCAAAATTCTAACTTATTGCTACCAAAAATGATATCATCAACATAAAAAATAATAATTAGCAATTTTTCATTTTCAATCTTTGTATATAAATTCCTATCTGTAGAACCCTTTGTAAAACCTTGTTGGAGTAGATATTTGTCAAGGCGGTAATACCAAGCCCTTGGAGCCTGTTTTAGACCATCGAGAGCCTTTTTGAGTCTGCATACAAGTTTTGCATCATTTCCAAGAATGAATCCTTATGGTTGTTCAATATAAACTTCTTCTAAGTTCTTCTAAATCTCCATTAAGGAAGGATGATTTTACATCCATTTGGTATACTTTGAATTTCTGAAAACTGGAAAGAGCAAGAAACATTCTTATGGCTTCAAGTCTGGCAACAGGTGCAAAATTTTCTTCAAAATCTATACCTTCTTGTTGAGCATACCCTTTACAAACAACTCTGGCCTTGTTTCTAATGACTTCTCCGTTTTCATTTAGCTTCTTCTTGAATATCCATTTAGTTCCTATAATATTTTTATCATGAGGTTTGGGAACTAATTCCCAAGTGTCATTCTTTTCAATTTGCTCAAGTTCTTCATCCATGGCCTTGACCCAACATTCATCTTTGCATGCTTTATTTACATTTTGAGGTTCAATGGAGGATAGTAATGCTAGATAGCTTGAGGTCCCTGTAATAGTTCTTCTTGTCTGTACACCAGCCTCCCTTTCTCCTAAAATTTGAGTTTCTGAATGATTTTTCTGAACATACCTGGACAAAGTCTTTTCTTCTACCATTATATCTTATTTTTGTGCTTCATTGGTTTCTTCTTTAATATAATTTTGATGTGATGTGGGAAAGTAATCCTCATCTTCCTCATTGTCATAATCTTCTATCGATTTTATCTGTTTTGGCTTTCTGCATGCTTCATCAACTACAACATCAATGCTTTCAACAATTTTCCCAAGTCTTTTATTATAACATTTATATCCTTTACTTCTGGAAGAATAACCAAGAAGAATCCCTTCATATGCTCTGGGTTCAAACTTACCAAGTTTTTCATCAGTCCTTTTGATAAAACATTTGCTTCCAAAAACTTCAAAGTATTTTACAGTAGGAGTCTTACCATACCAAAGTTCATGTGGAGTTTGAGTGTTATTTATCCGAACATTTACTTTGTTGAGAATAGTCACGATAGTGAATGCAGCTTCAGCCCAGAAGGTTGCAGGAGTTCTAGATTCATGTAGCATGGCTCAAGCCATTTGTTGAATTGTTTTGTTCATCCTTTCTACTACACCATTTTGCTAAGGTGTTCTTGCAGTGGAGAATTCCCTTTTTATTCCATGTTGTTCACAAAAGTCAAAGAATTCATCCAATATAAATTCCCCTCCTCAATCAGATCTGAGGCATTTGATTTTTTGATCTGATTCATTTTCAACCAAAGCTTTAAAGGCTTGGAACTTTTCATATTATTCATCCTTATGCTTTAGAAGACCTATCCAACACATTCTGGAAAAGTCATCAATGAACAAAATAAAGTATTCTTCTCCACAAGGTGACTTTTTCCTTGTTGGTCCATATAAATTAGTATGGATAAGTTCAAGAGGCTTACTAGCTAACCCTTCTTTTTCCATGAAGTGAACTCTAGTTTGCTTACCGATTTGACATGGTTTTCATATTGTATTTTTTGGGATGCTGATGTCTGGAAGATCACGAACAACCTTGAGTTTACATGCTTTTCTTATTTGAGAAAAGCTTAGATGTCCCAATCTTCTATGCCACAACCAGTTTTCATCATTTTTGCTTAGATAGCATTGTTGTTGTCCTCCTTTGAGTATGTATAAGTTGTTTGGAGTTCTTTTACCTTTGATCATGGTCTCTCCAGTATCAAGCTCACGAACAACACATTCGTTTGATCGAAACACCACTTCATTTCCTTGATCACAAATTTGACCGACACTCAACAGGTTATGCTTTAAACCATCTACATACATAACATTTCCAGCGTTAACCTTTTCTTTCAAGAAAACAGAACCTTTACCTTTAATGACAGCTGAAGTGTCATTTCCAAATGAGACATTCTTTTCTTTTTATAAAGCATTATATGAGTGAAGTTTCTCTTTATCACCTATCATGTGTTTGGAGTATCCACTGTCGATGTACCACTGATTTTATTGTCCTTCTTCATACAAGGCTATACCACATCTTTCTGATTGAGATTCCTTCCTTCTCCATATCTTGGGATTTGATGGCATTTGATCCTTTTGAAATGTTGGCTGAAATTTGCTCCCACATTCAGATTCTTCATGACCAAAGTTGTTACAAATCGAGCATTCTATTTCATTTTCAAGAGGAGAAAAGTTATTATAGGAACTTTTCTTGATTCCTGTTACACTTCTTTGATTTCATTCTTCTCTAGTCATGATGGTTTTGTAAGAAGCACATTGAGCAACCTTGTGCCCAATGTTAAGACATGAAAAACATTGCCCATTAAAGAAGTTTCTGCGACCATCGAATCTTTTGACATTGTTTACCTATTGGTTGCGGCTTGTATTGATATTCATCCTTGGAGTAAACTGACTATGATTTACCTGATAATTAGTTTTAGGCCTTTTTTGACGATTGACATACTGTTCACTGGTCTTTGTTGCATCAAGATAACTTCTGGTGGAGCTTGACGGCTTCTGTGATTGGGATGGTTCTTCAGTATATCCAAGACCTTTCTTTATCATAGGAGAACGCTGAACTTTGATAATTTCATTTAAAGTTTCTGATCCTTTAGCAAATCTAAGATTGAGAAATTTTGTCTTCTCAAGATCTTTTCTTATACCAACAATTTCACATTCTAGACTTTCATTGTGTTTTTCTCTTTCAGCAAGTTGGTGTGTCAAAGTATTTATGATCATATTATTTTCTTCTAAATTTTTTTTGAGTTTAGTGATTTCTTCATGAACGTCTTCCTCTTCTAATGCATCCAAAAAATCATCATTTTCATAAGCCATGAGAAGTCTATAACCTTGTTCAGTTTCATCTTCATCACTATTAGATAAACCATCACTATCTTCATGCGTATAGTAACTCCTTCTATTCACAACCTGTTTCCTATTGCCTTTTGCATATTCCTTCCCTTTTTCATATTTATCTTTATGAGGACATTTGGCAGCATAATGGCTGACTCTACTACAAGCAAATAATTTGAAAGGTAACTTATCTTTGAACCTTCCAGAACCTCGTTGAAGCTTCTTAACAAAATTTACCTCATCTTGTTCTTCAGAAATGTGTCCTGATTCATTCTTCTCTTATTTTTCTTTTCCCTTTGTTGATGCTTTAAATGCGGCTTCTCTCATATCTGATGGACCTCCTTATCTCATTTTAAAGGCAATTAGGATTCCATGAAGTTGAGTCACAATGATAGTTTGAAGATCCTATTTTTCTTCTATGGCAAACACCTTTGACTCAAATTTAGAAGACAAAGATCTCAAAATTTTCTCAACTAAAGTAACTTCCTTTATTTCTTCACCCAGATTCTTCATACAATTAACAATCTCATCTATACGTAAAAAGTAACTGGCTACACTCTCATCATTATGCATTTTAAGAGTTTCATACTGAATTCTGAGAGTTTGAAGCTTAGCACGTTTTACTTGAGAGTCTCCTTCGTAGCTCTGAATGATTTTGTCCCATATTTATTTAGCTGTCTTGAGTTGCATGACCTTGACAAATTCTGATTCTGACAGACTTCCCAGTAATGTATTGACAACTTTGGCATTAGTTTTGTATAACTTCTTACCTGCAACGTCTGTAGGAATTGCTGCTGGAAATTGATATCCTCCTTCCACAATTTCCCAAACATTGGTTCCAAGCAACTGTAGATAGGCTCTGGTTCTTATTTTCCAATATACTAAGTTGCTCCCATTGAAGATTGGTTGTCTGATGGATGCCATGCCTTTGTGATTGTTCATCTTGAGAGATCTACCTTCAAGCGATCAAGCTTCTTCTGAAGGACCTGCTCTGATACCAATTGTTGGAAATAATACTGAGACGGGGGGTGAATCAGTATCAATAATTTTTCTTTTTCATAATCATATTTATATACACTACTTCAAAGAGGGGAACTAGCGTGTACATGCAACTGTCTTTAAGGAAACCAACATTTATGTAGTAAACTTATGATTCAGTTAATTCATCATATGTTGATCTTTAATCAGTGCATCAATACTTCATCAATCATTAAACAGTAACCATGTGTAGTAGAAACATGATAAACCATTACACATAAGAAACACACATGAACACCAAGATTTAAGGTGGAAACCCAATGTGGGTGAAAACCATCTGCTGTTGTCATCTCTATCTTCTTTTAATAGTAAGAAAATATGTTTACAATCTTGTATTGTTGCAGATTCATACTAGTACGCAGGCTTCTACCTGTAGAATGTTACAACCTTCTCTCATTCTCCAGCTTCTACTGGAAGGGAGCTACAACCCCCTAGCTCTTGTACTAGCCAAAATGTTTACTAGTACGTAGGTGCTAGCCTACAGAAAACTCGACTCTTCCACCAGGGACCACGTTTCATGAATTTTTAGACTGGATGCTCCTGGCACATATCAAGACATATGAAGACCTTGAATTATCAATAACCCATCAGAAATTTAGAAACTCAAACTTCATCAACCAACATGCAGTTAATCTGAAACAATCAGATCAATGTGCTGAACCCAGAAACCTATATCAACATTCAGAACCAACTGAAACCTCAAAAATTCATGTGTTAGACTGATCCAGGTGGATGTTGGTGGCCACCCACCTATCCCATTTGGACCCCCACAACTGTCTCTTTCAGTTTTTTCTGTTTCCTTAATTATAGCACAGTTTACTATTTTTAGCAGTTTTTCGGGTCCTAAAATTCCGGAGCCGTTTTGAGGCCCTAAACGACGTTTTTTGGGGAAATCCATCGCCAGCGATTTTTCTGTCTAAAAATCATCTTTTCCGTCATAGTCCTCGGAGAGATCTTTCCAACGGGCTATCATGCGCGTCAAACTGAGATAGTACGACCAATTCGTGACCCCGGGAAGTTGATGTACCAACTTACCCAAAAACGGGGCCCACAATTTGGCGTTTCATCTTCTAGGGATAGGTTTTGGAATGTGAAGGGTTTTCCATTGTTTCTCAACAATAAATAGGCCCTCGAGCCTCATTGTAACACAGTTCGAAACAGTTTAGAGGCATGTAGCCGACACATCTCTTCTCAGAGATAAGCTACCATCGCCCTAGCTGGGTTATTTCTATTGTAAGCATATTTCAGTATTCTCCATTAATGAAATGAAGTATTATTTCTGCTGCATCTCTGTTTTTATGGTTATTGCATCTCTGTATTTATGGTTATCTCTGTAATATATTGCGTTCCTGCTTAAATCCGGATCAGTGGTATCAGAGCGGTTTGCTTTTTCTCTGTTTTTCTTTGCATGTCCCCAACGAGGTCGGGATATAAGGAGTTAGGGCTTGAATTGGTCGAACCTTTGCAAGACCAACCTCGCAAATCTCGACGACCTCCCATGGCGGATGAGAAGAAAGACGAGGGGGCAGGAGATCCTATCAGAATCTTGCTCGAAGAAGCCCTGGAGCAGCAAAGGAACGCGATGATGGATAGCTTTGCGCAGATCCTTCAGCGGCTACCCAGAGGCGACGCATCGGCTTCCAACAGCTACTTTGGAAACGCCACACCATTTAAGGTACAAGTTAATTTTGAAATCCCCATCTTCGAGGGTCAAATAGACGCAGATGCCATAGATAAATGGTTAAATCTGCTAGATGGATATTTTTCTGTTCATGAATTTTCAAGTCGGGAAAAGATTGTTTTCGCTCTTCTCAAAGCAGCCCCCCACGTCAAGGACTGGTGGGAAACGTACTACGAACAAAAGGATGAAAGTACAGGCTCACTGTTTTCAGCCGCACCCACTTGGAATGACTTCCAGGATGCCATCAAGGAGCAGTACTACCCTGTCAAAAGCTATGAGGACAAATACATCAAATGGACCACACTGCGGCAGGGAGGAGACCAAGATGTGTCGGAGTTCACAAACATTTTTCATACCCTTCGCACACAATTGGGTATCAAAGATTCTGAGCTACATCTGGTACTCAAATACCGTGGCTGCCTACACAGATACATCCAGGAAGAGATGGAGTTCTTGAACATCTCCTCACTCGGCACAGCATACCAATATGCTGTCAAAATCGAGCAAAAGTTCAAACAGAAGAAGCGAGACTTTGGATCTGCAAATCCAAAGCCCAAAGGACAAAGCCAAGGCGGGGTGACCCAAGACAACCCGTCAAAGCCGCAAGAAAAGAACAACACCACGAAGCCGAAGAAGGACACATGAAAGTGGTGTGAGTTCCACAAGAGTCCCACTCATAACACAAGTGAGTGTCGGACCAAGCAGTCGCTGATGGCTGAGTTGAAGGCTTCCGAATCAGATGCATGTTCACACTCTGAGTCAGAACCCGACAAGGGGAATGACAAAGGGAAGCAGATCATTGATGCGGATCCCAGCGCCACTGTTGCTACTGCAAAGATCCAGAAAAATGAGCCCAAAGATCCAGAGGAGGGGGAACGTCTTTTCCACTCACAGATGTGGGTGAAGGGTTCGCCGCTGCAATTCATTGTCGACAGTGGCAGCCAAAAGAACCTCATTTCAGCAGAGGTCATGAAGCGGTTGGGCCTACCAACTACACCACACCCACAGCCGTGCAGTATCGGTTGGCTTCACGAAGGACGAGATCTCAAAGTTCGCCCGCAGTGCCGCCTTCCCTACAGCCTCAAGCCCTTCACAGATGAGGTATTGTGTGATGTTACACCTCTGGATGTTTGTGATGTAGTATTAGGCCAGCCATACTTGTGGAGGCGACATGCTGTGTATGAGTCAAGGCCTCGCGCTGTCATCATTTCTTTGGATAATTCATTATACAGGATACCGGAGGTAGCCCCACCTACCACCACCTCTTTGATCACTGCTAAGAAAGGCAGCAAGCTCATCTCACAGACTAGGAAATTTATTTTTTGTCTGGTTCGCTCCCACAGTAAGGGGAAGATCGTGGCTACATCCATGACCCCCGCGAAGGGTTCCTCCACACAGCAGCAGCAACAGAGGGATACAGTCATGACAGAACATAGGAACAACTTCTCCTTACCCGGAGGGGTACCACACAAGTTTCAGGGGGGCGACAAAGTTTGGTTACATTTGCAGAGGGAGCGCCTTACCAGAACCCATCAGAAACTCAGCACTTCAACATGGTCCTTACACCAGTAACAAGGCTACGGGAAACAATGCTTTGAAGCACAACATTCCTCCATTCCTTCACTTGCACCGAGTGTTCAATGTGGACTGTCGCCGACCATGCTCCCCACCATTTCTGGACACATCAGAGATTGCAGAACAGCTCACCAGAGACCCAGCTCTGCAGAAGCTTCCTCATCTCAGGGAGGAACTCAACGCAATGGAGACCATTGCTTCCTAAGGGGGGAGGAATGATCTAGGTGGATGTTGGTGGCCACCCACCTATCCCATTTGGACCCCCACAACTGTCTCTTTCAGATTTTTCTGTTTCCTTAATTATAGCACAGTTTACTATTTTTAGCAGTTTTTCGGGTCCTAAAATTCCGGAGCCGTTTTGAGGCCCTAGACGACGTTTTTTGGGGAAATCCACCAACAATGATTTTTCTGTCTAAAAATCGTCTTTTTCGTCGTAGTCCTCGGAGAGATCTTTCCAACGGGCTATCATGCGCATCAAACGGAGATAGTACGACCAATTCGCGACCCCGGGAAGTTGATGTACCAACTTACCCAAAAACAGGGCCCACAATTTGGCGTTTCATCTTCTATGGATAGGTTTTGGAATGTGAAGGGTTTTCCATTGTTTCTCAACAATAAATAGGCCCTCGAGCCTCATTGTAACACAGTTCGAAATAGTTCAGAGGCATGTAGCTGACACATCTCTTCTCAGAGATAAGCTACCATCGCCCTAGCTGGGTTATTTCTATTGTAAGCATATTTCAGTATTCTCCATTAATGAAATGAAGTATTATTTCCGCTGCATCTCTGTTTTTATGGTTATCGCATCTCTGTATTTATGGTTATCTCTGTAATTTATTGCGTTCTTGCTTAAATTCAGATCAGTGGTATCAAAGCGGTCTGCTTTTTCTCTGTTTTTCTTTGCATGTCCCCAACGAGGCCGGGATATAAGGAGTTAGGGCTTGAATTGGTCGAACCTTTGCAAGACCAGCCTCGCAAATCTCGACGACCTCCCATGGCGGATGAGAAGAAAGACGAGGGGGCAGGAGATCCTATCAGAATCTTGCTCGAAGAAGCCCTGGAGCAGCAAAGGAACGCGATGATGGATAGCTTTGCGCAGATCCTTCAGCGGCTACCCAGAGGCGACGCATCGGCTTCCAACAGCTACTCTGGAAACGCCACATCGTTTAAGGTACAAGTTAATTTTGAAATCCCCATCTTCGAGGGTCAAATAGACGCAGATGCCGTAGATAAATGGTTAAATATGCTAGATCGGTATTTTTCTGTTCATGAATTTTAAAGTCGGGAAAAGATTGTTTTCGCTCTTCTCAAAGCAGCCCCCCACGTCAAGGACTGGTGGGAAACGTACTGTGAACAAAAGGATGAAAGTACAGGCTCACTGTTTTCAGCCGCACCCACTTGGAATGACTTCCGGGATGCCATCAAGGAGCAGTACTACCCTGTCAAAAGCTATGAGGACAAATACATCAAATGGACCACACTACGGCAGGGAGGAGACCAAGATGTGTCGGAATTCACAAACATTTTTCATACCCTTCGCACACAATTGGGTATCAAAGATTCTGAGCTACATCTGGTACTCAAATACTGCGGCTGCCTACACAGATACATCCAGGAAGAGATGGAGTTCTTGAACATCTCCTCACTCGGCACAGCATACCGATATGCTGTCAAAATCGAGCAAAAGTTCAAACAGAAGAAGCGAGACTTTGGATCTGCAAATCCAAAGCCCAAAGGACAAAGCCAAGGCGGGGTGACCCAAGACAACCCGTCAAAGCCGCAAAAAAAGAACAACACCACGAAGCCGAAGAAGGACACATGAAAGTGGTGTGAGTTCCACAAGAGTCCCACTCATAACACAAGTGACTGTCGGACCAAGCAGTCGCTGATGGCTGAGTTGAAGGCTTCCGAATCAGATGCATGTTCAGACTCTGAGTCAGAACCTGACAAGGGGAATGACAAAGGGAAGCAGATCATTGATGCGGATCCCAGCGCCACTGTTGCTACTGCCAAGATCCAGAAAAATGAGCCCGAAGATCCAGAGGAGGGGGAACGTCTTTTCCACTCACAGATGTGGGTGAAGGGTTCGCCGCTGCAATTCATTGTCGACAGTGGCAGCCAAAAGAACCTCATTTCAGCAGAGGTCGTGAAGCGGTTGGGCCTACCAACTACACCACACCCACAACCGTGCAGTATCGGTTGGCTTCACGAAGGACGAGATCTCAAAGTTCGCCCGCAGTGCCGCCTTCCTTACAGCGTCAAGCCCTTCACAGACGAGGTATTGTGTGATGTTACACCTCTGGATGTTTGTGATGTAGTATTAGGCCATCCATACTTGTGGAGGCGACATGCTGTGTATGAGTCAAGGCCTCGCGCTGTCATCATTTCTTTGGATAATTCATTATACAAGATACCGGAGGTAGCCCCACCTGCCGCCACCTCTTTGATCACTGCTAAGAAAGGCAGCAAGCTCATCTCACAGACTAGGAAATTTATTTTCTGTCTAGTTCGCTCCCACAGTAAGGGGAAGATCGTGGCTACATCCATGACCCCCACGAAGGGTTCCTCCACACAGCAGCAGCAACAGAGGGATACAGTCATGACAGAACACAGGAACAACTTCTCCTTACCCAGAGGGGTACCACACAAGTTTCAGGGGGGCGACAAAGTTTGGTTACATTTGCAGAGGGAGCGCCTTACCAGAACCCATCAGAAACTCAGACCACTTCAACATGGTCCTTACACCAGTAACAAGGCTACGGGAAACAATGCTTTGAAGCACAACATTCCTCCATTCCTTCACTTGCACCGAGTGTTCAATGTGGACTGTCGCCGACCATGCTCCCCACCATTTCTGGACACATCAGAGATTGCAGAACAGCTCACCAGAGACCCAGCTCTGTAGAAGCTTCCTCATCTCAGGGAGGAACTCAACGCAATGGAGACCATTGCTTCCTAAGGGGGGAGGAATGATCCAGGTGGATGTTGGTGGCCACCCACCTATCCCATTTGGACCCCCACAACTGTCTCTTTCAGATTTTTCTGTTTCCTTAATTATAGCACAGTTTACTATTTTTAGCAGTTTTTCGGGTCCTAAAATTCTGGAGCCGTTTTGAGGCCCTAAACGACGTTTTTTGGGGAAATCCACCAACAGCGATTTTTCTATCTAAAAATCGTCTTCTTCGTCGTAGTCCTCGGAGAGATCTTTCCAACGGGCTATCATGCGCGTCAAACGGAGATAGTACGACCAATTCGCGACCCCGGGAAGTTGATGTACCAACTTACCCAAAAACGGGGCCCACAATTTGGCGTTTCATCTTCTATGGATAGGTTTTGGAATGTGAAGGGTTTTCCATTGTTTCTCAACAATAAATAGGCCCTTGAGCCTCATTGTAACACAGTTCGAAATAGTTCAGAGGCATGTAGCTGACACATCTCTTCTCAGAGATAAGCTACCATTGCCCTAGCTGGGTTATTTCTATTGTAAGCATATTTCAGTATTCTCCATTAATGAAATGAAGTATTATTTCCGCTGCATCTCTGTTTTTATGGTTATTGCATCTCTGTATTTATGGTTATCTCTGTAATCTATTGCGTTCCTGCTTAAATCCGGATCAGTGGTATCAGAGCGGTCTGCTTTTTCTCTGTTTTTCTTTGCATGTCCCCAACGAGGTCGGGATATAAGGAGTTAGGGCTTGAATTGGTCGAACCTTTGCAAGACCAGCCTCGCAAATCTCGACGACCTCCCATGGCGGATGAGAAGAAAGACGAGGGGGCAGGAGATCCTATCAGAATCTTGCTCGAAGAAGCCCTCGAGCAGCAAAGGAACGCGATGATGGATAGCTTTGCGCAGATCCTTCAGCGGCTACCCAGAGGCGACGCATCGGCTTCCAACAGCTACTCTGGAAACGCCACACCGTTTAAGGTACAAGTTAATTTTGAAATCCCCATCTTCGAGGGTCAAATAGACGCAGATGCCGTAGATAAATGGTTAAATCTGCTAGATGGGTATTTTTCTGTTCATGAATTTTCAAGTCGGGAAAAGATTGTTTTCGCTCTTCTCAAAGCAGCCCCCCACGTCAAGGACTGGTGGGAAATGTACTACGAACAAAAGGATGAAAGTACAGGCTCACTGTTGTCAGCCGCACCCACTTGGAATGACTTCTGGGATGCCATCAAGGAGCAGTACTACCCTGTCAAAAGCTATGAGGACAAATACATCAAATGGACCACACTGCGGCAGGGAGGAGACCAAGCTGTGCCGGAGTTCACAAACATTTTTCATACCCTTCGCACACAATTGGGTATCAAAGATTCTGAGCTACATCTGGTACTCAAATACCGTGGCTGCCTACACAGATACATCCAGGAAGAGATGGAGTTCTTGAACATCTCCTCACTCGGCACAGCATACCGATATGTTGTCAAAATCGAGCAAAAGTTCAAACAGAAGAAGCGAGACTTTGGATCTGCAAATCCAAAGCCCAAAGGACAAAGCCAAGGCGGGGTGACCCAAGACAACCCGTCAAAGGCGCAAGAAAAGAACAACACCACGAAGCCAAAGAAGGACACATGAAAGTGGTGTGAGTTCCACAAGAGTCCCACTCATAACACAAGTGAGTGACGGACCAAGCAGTCGCTGGTGGCCAAGTTGAAGGCTTCCGAATCAGATGCATGTTCAGACTCTGAGTCAGAACTCGACAAGGGGAATGACAAAGGGAAGCAGATCATTGATGCGGATCCCAGCGCCACTGTTGCTACTGCCAAGATCCAGAAAAATGAGCCCAAAGATCCAGAGGAGGGGAAACGTCTTTTCCACTCACAGATGTGGGTGAAGGGTTCGCCGCTGCAATTCATTGTCGACAGTGGCAGCCAAAAGAACCTCATTTCAGCAGAGGTCGTGAAGCGGTTGGGCCTACCAACTACACCACACCCACTACCGTGCAGTATCAGTTGGCTTCACAAAGGACGAGATCTCAAAGTTCGCCCGCAGTGCCACCTTCCCTACAACGTCAAGCCCTTCATAGACGAGGTATTGTGTGATGTTACACCTCTGGATGTTTGTGATGTACTATTAGGCTAGCCATACTTGTGGAGGCGACATGCTGTGTATGAGTCAAGGCCTCGCGCTGTCATCATTTCTTTCGATAATTCATTATACAGGATACCGGAGGTAGCCCCACCTACCGCCACCTCTTTGATCACTGCTAAGAAAGGCAGCAAGCTCATCTCACAGACTAGGAAATTTATTTTCTGTCTGGTTCGCTCCCAAAGTAAGGGTAAGATCGTGGCTACATCCATGACCCCCGCGAAGGGTTCCTCCACACAACAGTAGCAACAGAGGGATACAGGCGTGACAGAACACAGGAACAACTTCTCCTTACCCGGAGGGGTACCACACAAGTTTCAGGGGGGCGACAAAGTTTGGTTACATTTGCAGAGGGAGCGCCTTACCAGAACCCATCAGAAACTCAGACCACTTCGACATGGTCCTTACACCAGTAACAAGGCTACGGGAAACAATGCTTTGAAGCACAACATTCCTCCATTCCTTCGCTTGCACCGAGTGTTCAATGTGGACCGTCGCCGACCATGCTCCCCACCATTTCTGGACACATCAGAGATTGCAGAACAGCTCACCAGAGACCCAGCTCTGCAGAAGCTTCCTCATCTCAGGGAGGAACTCAACGCAATGGAGACCATTGCTTCCTAAGGGGGGAGGAATGATCCAGGTGGATGTTGGTGGCCACCCACCTATCCCATTTTGACCCCCACAAATGTCTCTTTCAGTTTTTTCTGTTTCCTTAATTATAGCACAATTTACTATTTTTAGCAGTTTTTCGGGTCCTAAAATTTCGGAGCCGTTTTGAGGCCCTAAACGACGTTTTTTGGGGAAATCCACTGCCAGCGATTTTTCTGTCTAAAAATCGCCTTTTTCGTCGTAGTCCTCGGAGAGATCTTTCCAACGGGCTATCATGCGTGTCAAACGGAGATAGTACGACCAATTCGCGACCCTGGAAGTTGATGTACCAACTTACCCAAAAACGGGGCCCACAATTTGTTGTTTCATCTTCTAGGGATAGGTTTTGGAATGTGAAGGGTTTTCCATTGTTTCTCAATAATAAATAGGCCCTCGAGCCTCATTGTAACACAGTTCGAAACAGTTCAGAGGCATGTAGCCGACACATCTCTTCTCAGAGATAAGCTACCATCGCCCTAGCTGGGTTATTTCTATTGTAAGCATATTTCAGTATTCTCCATTAATGAAATGAAATATTATTTCCGCTGCATCTCATCTCTGTATTTATGGTTATATCTGTAATCTATTGCGTTCCTGCTTAAATCCGGATCATAGACTGTATAAACTACTT
This sequence comes from Pinus tabuliformis, assembly GCA_031772625.1. Classification (NCBI taxonomy): domain Eukaryota; kingdom Viridiplantae; phylum Streptophyta; class Pinopsida; order Pinales; family Pinaceae; genus Pinus; species Pinus tabuliformis. The sequence continues at coordinate 719,914,254 of CM062817.1, read as the reverse complement.
CAATGAAGAAAACCTCCGTGTATATGCTACTTCCTTCAGCCCAACCTGCGTATACCTCTAAAGATTATGAATCATAAAATCTCTGAATCACAAACTGTACCAACCAGCAGTGTACTGAACATCTACTGTCAACTTACAGAACTTTACACAGGTAGGCAACAAAAAACACTTCTTCTCACTTATACAATCAATCAAATATCAACCTCCTTATGCATTCAACGTTACATTTAGATCTAAGAAGACTTCATTGACAGACAACAGTAAGATTTCAGCAGCAATAAATCAGCAATACTGATCTGATAGATCAGTCATCTTTGAACATCAAGCCTTTCTTTTGTATATGCTACTTGAAAGCATAGAACCTGTGTGTATACACTCTTTTTCCGAGAAGAACCTATGTACAGATCTAAAAATATTGACTCAGAACTTTGCTGCAATTCCAGACTTCACACAAACCCAGATCATGATAGATAACGAATAAAACAGATGCAAAACATCAAATCTAGCCTCAACGAATATCATATCATTCAAGAATAAGTCATTTCAGGTCTCATGATCCTGATCCAATATTGAACTCAAGGTGCACATAAAGATTTTAGATCTAGTCCCAAACATAGCCCTGCAACATAAAATATACTTCAGATAGAAGTATTCCTTAGAATCTTATTCACTTGCACATCTAGCCTTATGATCCTCTCTTCTTTATATAGTTTTTTTCATTTCTCAATACCAGGACCAATACCTTGGATCAAATACCACGAACTGAATACCCCAGACTAAATACATAGGGTCAATATCATTGTTCAAAGACACCTTGGACCAAATACCTTGAACCAAAATCATGGTTTTCAACATGTACGCACTTTTCCTTCTGTGGGAGTGCGTGTGTAGGTTATACGCTATTTCTGTTCTGAGTACCTGCGTGTATACGCTGCTTGGACTAAGTGAGTCAACGTGTATCTCTTAAACTGCTCTTACATCATCTTCTTCCTTCAACTTCTTTATTCTGATCAAAATACCTTGGTTCCATCTTCCTGATCCTCTGTACCACTGCCTATTGCCTCTGAATATTCCTGTTACCCTCTTATCAAAACTGAGTTGACCAGTAGAGTTTCCATCAAGGACAATACTTGTATCACAATGCCAAGATTTACAACCAAGAGGCTTCTTTCCTTTATGTAATTTGACCTAATCCCATGTCTCATTCTTGTGCAAGGAATCCATGTATTCCTTCATAGCTTTCAACTAGAGTTCACTCTCTGTCGAGTCAATAACCTCCTCAGCTAATCTAGGTTCATTGTTAATGGTAGATAATATGAAAATAAACTAGCAGTCAGGTCAAGTATACCTTTAATGATATTTCCTTACTTGACGAAACCTCCTCATAACCATAGTATATCTTTCCATCTCTTCATTGGACTCACTTGACTCATCTGAGTCACTTTCTTTCGAATAAAAGTTGAAACCAATGCCTGTTTTTCTCTCTCCCTTTCTATCGTTTCTTTAGACTGAGAATCATGCGTACTAGTGAACGTCACATCTTGACTATAAATTGTCTTCCTCATCACTAGATATGAAAGCTTTTGTCATTTCATTCCATCCTTGCAGCCAATGAAAATACACTTGATTACCTTATTGTCTAGCATTATCTTCTTCTAATTTGGAACATGGAGAAATTCCTCATGGACAAAAACTTTGAGATGTGTGAGTGATGGATTTTTACCAAATCATACTTTATTTGGAGTTTTTCAACCAACATCAATGATTGAGACCTATTTTTCCAGGTAACATGAGGCGTTAACTACCTCCTCCCAAAACTCTTGTTCCAATTAGACACTACTGATCATTATTCTTTCCTTTTCCATCAATGTCCTGTTCATTCTTTTTGCAACTCCATTTTGTTGAGGAGTGTATGGAGTAGTCATACAAAGTATTATCCTGTGCTATTTGAAAAACTACTCAAACTCTTTATGGAAAAATTCACCTCCATTGTTAGATATCAACAATTTTATCTTCCTATCTATCATGTTCTCCACAAGATATTTGAACTCCTTAAACTTATTGAAAACCTCTAATTTCTTCATCAAGAAATATAGACATGTCATCTTGGAGAAATCATCAATGAAGGATACATAATATATGGCTTCAAACTAGTAACTGCACTAGTATTTGTTGGCATTATGATATAGGTGATGTCCTTGATTGCAACTCACATAGATGATAGTTCACAGTGCAACAAGTTAACAACAAAGGATTACAAATTAGACCCCAGAGGTTTAAGAAAGAGATATGCTGGTTCACTTTGTCCAAGCAGCGTATACATGTGGGTTAACATAGCAAAAGGAGCGTATACGTATACACACACTTTCACAGAAGGAAAAGAGCGTATGGGATGGAAAATCAAGGTTTTGGTCCAAGGTATTGGTTTGAGGTATTTGGCCTGAGGTATTTGGTCCAAGGTATTTGGCCGAAGGTATTGGTCCTAAGTTGTTTTGGTCTGAGGGTATTGAGAAAGGCCTAAAACTATATAAGGATGAGAAGATCATTAGGCCAAGGTGTGAAAGAATTGAATAACTTATGAAGAGTTAGATCAAAAGCAAATATGTAGGTTATGGGTTTCTGATGCTTTTCTTGATTTGAACTAAGGATGCACCTAAGTGGTTGATGAGAGATGATGGATCAGGATCATAAGGCCTGAAATGAATTATCATTATGTGGTTTGATCATGGATAGTCTAGATCTGAAAACTAACACATGTTTTATTCTGTAAATGTTATGATCTGGGTATGACTAAAAGTCTGGAATAGCTGTGAAGTTTTAAGTTAGTATTTGCAGATCTATACGCTGGTTCGCTTTGGTAAAAGCACGTATACATGCTAGTTCAGCACATCGAAGTAGCGTATACATTATGAAATATGATGTTTGAATTTGTAGTTGGTTCTGGTTGTTAATGCAGAGTTTTGGGTTCTACTTTGTGTTCTGGTGACAGTCTTCTGAATGTTCAGATCGATTGATTGTGATTTGCTTCAGTGATGATGAGTTTTCAGTGATTGATTGATTCAGAGATTGATGATTGAGTTTCAATTATTGGCTGATGTAGATGTATTTGATGGTTGTATTGCAGTGGTGATTGATTTTGAGCTTCAATATTACTGATGGGTCCAGTGTGAAAATTTGATGAAACGTGGCCTTCAGATTGTGGTGTTGTGTTCCAGGAGTATACAGTCTGAAAATTTATGAAACCTGGTCCCTGGAGAATGATTGAACATTGGAGCCTTCTGTAGGTCAGTGCCTACGTACTAGTAAACGAATCGGCTAGTACAAGAGCCAAGGCATTGGAGCTCCCTTCCAGTAGCAACTGGAAAATGAGTGAAGGTTGGAGCCTTCTGTAGCCCGGCGCCTACGTACTAGTAAACATATCGGATAATACAAGAGCTAAGGGGTTGGAGCTCCCTTCCAGTAGCAGCTGGAAAATGAGAAAAGGTTGTATCCTTCTGTAGGTGGGTACCTATGTATTGGTATGAGTCTACACCAGTACAAGATTGTAAACAGGTTTTTCTTATATTAAAAGAAGACAATAACAGGTGGTTTTTGTCCTGCATTGGGTTTCCACCTTAAATCTTGGTGTTCATGTGTGTTGCTTATGTATGATGGTTTATTCTGTTATTACTGCACATGGTTACTGTTTGTACATTTAATGAAGTACCAATGCACTGATTACAGATCAACATATGATGAATTAACTAAATCATAAGTTTGTTGGATATACGCTAGTTGCTTTAAAGACAATTGCGTGTACATGCGAGTTACCTTCATTGAAGTAGCGTATATAAATTTGAGTATGAAATGAAAAAGTTATTTATTTGACTAATACTGATTCACCCCCCCTCTCAGTATTATTTCCAACAGTATTGGCCCAAATACATCATTACAAATGAGCTCCAAAATTTCATTTTTCTTTGTAGTTCAAAATGGGAATCTAACATAATTATGGTTCCCATAAACATAATGTTCACATAATTTGAATTACAAAGAGTTACTAGAAAATTATTCAACTATATCTTTTCTTTGCATAGCTTGAAGTCCTTTCACTCCAATGTTTCCCATTCTTTGATGCCATAATATGTTTTCGTTGACAGGACTAGAGGCCGACCTATTGATTTTAGAGACGAATGCACTATTGCATCCACTTCAGTTGTTATGCCAAACATCTTGTATAATGTCCCAATTCAAACACCTCTCCTCAATATCATCACTCCACATACCATTTTGCGTGAATCTTTCTTGAATATAGTATGCACAACTATATCAGCCATTAAACTAACAAATATTATGTTTCTATCCAAACCCAAAATATGTATTACCCATAACAATGTTTTACTCCAACCATATTTCAAGGCTATTCAAACTCAACCTCAACTGACTATCCTAGTTGTCAAGTCATCCCCGGTGTAAACATCCCCTCCATCATATTCTTCATAACTGGTGAAACCTATCCATATGGGGTTTCATATGATAGGATTCTCTTGATCAATCAACCATGCCTCATAATATGACTATGTACTTGTCAAAGCTAAATACACATCTTGTCATTCGTCCAAAAAATCCCCCCCTTAATAGACTACTCATTAGATCTCTTACTTTTCTAAGCAATATTTGACTTAAAATCTCTTTTGTAATGCATTTCTTAACTACATTTCCAACATCTTCTTATTGACTTAGCTAGAGACTTAGATCTTCCTTTTGTTATATATCTTTCTTTGGAGAATTTACCTTCACGTCTATCTACCAATCAAGTTAACACTGATAAAACATTTTTGGTCAATCTTTCCATGCTCCTTAGATCCATTGTGGTTGCATTACTCTCAATAGCCACAACTAGATTATCCCATGAGTTTGGAAAAGAACATAACATACTGATACACTTTTCTTCTTTTGTAACAAAGATAACCACACTCAATAATTATTGATCATAATATTAAATGTATGAAGGTGTTCTATGAGTGAAACACCCTCTCTTATTGTCGTAAATTTTATTATGAAAAAACAACTTATTGACTAGCGTTTTCAATTGGTATAAGTTGCCCAACTTATCCCATAGTTTTTGGATAGTGTTTCTTGAAAAAACATTTGGCAACACCGAATGTGCAAGAAAAAGTCAAATTGTATCCATTATTTTTCATTCGAGTTTCTAAAATCCTTCATTGACATTACAATCATAGGCGTTTTGGGATGTTTTGTAACCCTCAAGGCCATTCTATAAAAGAGAACAATGTCAAGGCATATATGGAGGGAAAATATCCTCCCCACTTTAGGCCCTAATCTAGCTCTTGGTCTACGAGGGGTAATCCCTCAAATTATCAAAATAATAGATATTCTAAATGACCTAAAAAAAACCTCCTTAAGCACCCTAAATTGCTAAATTTTAAAGTTTATAATAATTGAATGTCAGAGCCACATAATAGGCTGAAGATACTAGTCAAATCAAAATAGATAAACAGACCAAACACCTTTCAATGGGAAACTTTATTCCATCACATAGACACACAAAATTTAAGTGAATGGTGAGAATAAGGTCTCAAATACCAAAATAATATCGTAAGTATTTCTCATTAATAAGAAGAAATTGTCAAGAGGGTTATTGAGGGTGGCAATCTTAACCCCTCTTGATAGATGAAAGTGTATTAAAAATATCTAAACTGACTTTAATTTATGAAAGAAACTAACTTTAACCTCTTTTACAAGATTCCAAGGTAAATGTGAGGATGAGGGCTGCTATGACATGACTCAACATCCAAGTTCGAATTAAGGAAGTGGGGCCTACAAACCGAACTCTTACCGACGACCCATAGGAGCTATAAATCACTGAGGAGTTGAACAACGATCCCAAGTGATCAATCCCTGAGATGGAACCCTTTTCCTCTGACCTAACACTCCAACCGCACACACAACAAGGCAAGAGTGTAGTTATAAGGCCCCAACCACGTGCACAACCTTGCTTCCATGCGGTTATGACCTAAATCCTCCAGTTTAGTGCCAGTGGTTTTGAGATTTGCACCACTTTTCCAGGCTAGTATCAATAGCACTTCTGAGAACTGCCTATAACTTTCCATAATTATAAGTAACATGAAAACAATGCCAAACATTCAAAATTGAAGCAAGAACTTGCCCTAGAATTTCTAGTACACATTAAACATTTCGTCAAACATATAGTAAACATGTAAGGTATAGGTCATGAATGCATATCTGATCATAAATCTCTGAACTTCATCTAAGAATAACCAAGAAGCTCTAATGTCCTCTCAAATATATGCAACAACACTTGTTAGCCCATGAATTCATCACCCATTTAAATACTTATCAAATCATGAACAAGAGCCATAACTAGAGCACATCATAGAACTGTGCTTATAACCAACATATAACCAGAATATTAATCATGACAAATCAACCATAAAATCAGCATAATAACAAGTACAATTTCTCATAGATAACAATAGGAAAATATCTCTTATTAACATACGAAAAATCCAACCAAGTTAAAAACTTCCACATACCAGCCAACCATAGATTAGGCTAAACCAAATCTTTCTTTTAGCCAATCACCCCAATGCCATATTCCAAGCATGAATGTGGGATCTCATGAGCTAAACCAAGACATAATCAACCAGGGACTCTATAGTTTATACCACCTCCACCCTCAAGCTAATGTGATCTCACCTAAATTGTTCTCGAGATCAAAACCAAATCGAGCTTGGATGCCTAAAAAATTCTTCACCATACCTTCAGGAATTTTTCTATCTCCACCCACCTATCGAGGGCTTCCCAAAGAAAACCATATCCACCCCAACCCTTGGGAATTTTCTTGAGACCACCTCACTCAGTTCCAAAACCTTTCAGAAATCCAAAGCTTAACCAAGAATGAATCCCATCACACCATGTCTATCCAGGAAACGGAAAGGAAAGGTTGAAACCACAGTCAAACAAGGCAAAACCCATGCCAATGATAGAAAATGAACTGAATGTACAAATTCATGCACCATGCATTCACACCTCAGCTAGAAAATCACACATGTAACCTGTTACCTGCAAAATCATCAAGCTGAAGTTGTTGATCCAACTTTCTCCTAGATTTCCTTTTCTTTCCTTTCTCCAAATCCAAGTGAATTCCCAAATGATCTAAGATTAATCTAAGTGTGTAAGAGTCTATGAGAGAGAGAATGAAAAGGAGAGATCCAAACTAAACTAACAAAAGTTGTGAACTAATCCTGTGATTCCTTTTTATTATTGATGTCTCTGTTTTCTTCATTTTCCCTCTAATTCCCCTTACATGCAAATTTGCGTCTCTTCACCTTTCTTTTCTCCTAATTTCCTTTATTTTCATAATTAAATTCAAATTATTTCCTATTTGCCTTTGCTAATTTCCATAGCCATAATAAACCAAAAGTGATGCCCAATATTGTGTTTTCCCAACATTCAGCTTGGAATACGTGTCTCGTGACTTTGGTCTTATTCTTTTTCCTTTACTATCCCGTGTTACATGAAACTTTAACTTAGGGTTGTTACAAACCCCTCCCCCTTATGCAAACATTGTCATAAGTGTCCTATGACACCTATGACCAACAAACGGATGAAAAGAAAAAAAAAATTGCCTATGGAGCTTTATAACATATCTCGATGCAGTATTTACAATGACATCGTATTGAAAGAAAAACAAACATATCGCTTATTGGAGATTTATAACACATCTCATTGCAATATTTATGATCACACACACACACACACATATATATATATATACATATACCAAAACTCATTTTCTTAAACCAACAAATAATGAAGGATACAAATCTTGCATCTGATCATCCATCTCCCATGTAGCTTCATCAGGCCCAAAGTGCTTCCACTACACATTAACTTGCTTGATTGCTTGGTTTTGGAGCGTGAGTTGTTTCCATTGCAATATGCATTGAGGTTTTGGTTGGAATTCTCCCTTTGGTTCCACCTACAATAAAAACCAATCAATCACATTATCAACATCCTGGACAAATATCTTAAGCAATGAAACATGGAAAACATCATGTACTTTCACTGTCGGCGGTAGTGCAAGTTTGTAGGCCACTGGTCCAATCCTCTTAAGGATCTCAAAAGCCCCACAATACTTAGGTGCCAACTTGGCACATGAACCAATCCTCAAGGATCTCCTCTTGGTCTTGATGTGCGAGTACACATGATCCCCAAACTGAAACTCCTTGAATGCCCTATTTTGATCCGCATAACTCTTATGATTTTCCTATGCTACCTTTAAATTCCTATTAATAGCCTACATCTCATGTTCTATCTTAGCCAATATATCTAGTCCAATCAACACCTTGTTCACTGGATCACTCCAACTGATGGGAGTATTGCAACTCCATCCAAAAAGAGCCTCAAATGGACTCATCCTCAAGGATTCCTAATACCCATTGTGATATGAAAATTCTATCAGAAAAAGATACTCCTCTCGCTTCCTCTACTGATGCATGAAATACATCCTCAATATGTCCTCAAGAACCTTGTTTACCCTCTTTGTCTATCCATATGTCTATGGATGATAAATTGTATTGAAAGATAACTTTATCCCCAAGCCTACAAACAACTCATTCCAAAACCTAGAAGTGAACTTGGCATCTTTGTATGATATAATCTTCTTGGGAACACCATGAAATCTCACAAATCCCTGATGAATATCTGAGCTACCTCACTGGATGAATCAATAGACTTAACTACAATGAATTGAGCTACCTTACTCAACCTGTCAACCACAACCTTGATGGAATCATGTTGTTTGGATGTCCTCGGAAAACCTATAATGAAGTTCATGGAAATGAAGTCCCATTTCCACTCTAGAATTGGAATAGGCTACAATAAACCCTCTGGATGTTTACACTATGATTTTACATGATGATAGTCTATGCATTTAGCAACAAACTCAACCACTTATTTCTTCAAGTCCAGCTATTCCCGGGAGACCTGAATACGGCTTGACATGAAACTCCCTCAAGATCAGCCTCTTGAGCTCACTTATATCCAACACATAAATCTTGTTTCTGAATCTGACCAAGCCATTTGCTGTGAGATAATACTTGTAAGGTCCCACCTTACCAACCATCAATAGTATAGAGAAGTAAAGGTCACATTGAACACTATTACTCATTTTTTTTATTGTATTTTATTTTTTTAACTCATAATATGACTAACTTATTTATCATGTGATCATGTTCCTTCATCTATTTCAATATAATAATATAACATAAGAAGTGGGGGATAATTTTCCCTTAAAAGCAATTCCAAAACACATTTATCCTCATTTTTAAAAGAATCATCTGCTCTTTTCATACTTATACATGAGCTCTAAATAAGTCTAGAAATGAATGCCAACATACTACCATGTGTGATCATTAAACTAGATCAACCTATTTGATCTCCTAGATTATGCTAAATAAGTTCCACTTATTAACACTTGACATCATAACCACCAAAGTATGCAACAAGAACCTAAAATATTATGCTTCTATCACAAAAATCACATATAAGGGTATGAGTATTAACCTACTTGTAACAAGATAATTTAAGGAGGATTTTTCCTCTCTTCATCAAAAAATATAAAAAATATGATATGTTTATTGATTCATCAATAAAAACAATGGCATTACCTCAACAGGAGGCTCGTATAATGAATGTTGCAGCAAAAGCAACCACTGTGACAATTTCAGAAGCATATTATTCTTCAAAAACTGCCAAATAAAACAATGGAATTGCCAAAATTGGGCACAATAGTTGTTTGCTACAGTCATTAAAGCACAATAATGCACCCATGAATACATGCAACTCAGACGAAAATTATTATGCTTACTTGAACAAAATCCTATAGAATTAGTCACTGTAAGATTGTTTCCAACAACAAATCCCCTTTCTTTAGGATAGCTTAAGATAATAAAAGTAACAACTGTCCTATTCGTTATTCACACTTCATCAAATTACTAAATTCATTTCACATTCAAAAACTTGTAGACATAGAAAGTTACATCCATTAAATAATCTAGTCATAAATTTCTAGTACATAAAAGCTACAGTAAGTATGACATTTACTCTAACAATTTATATGCACAAAAGTTGTAGCCATTGAGGCCTTTTGACAAACGCTTTTCAAGAATGCAAGCTACATCCATCAAGGAATTTTGAAAAACACTTTTCAACCATGCAATCTACAACCATTGAGGCTTTTTGACAAACACTTTGCAATCTACAACCATTGAGGCCTTTTAACTTTGCAATCTGCAATTTCAGATTCTTACTCAACCTCTTTAACTCATAAAATTAATAGATTAAGACTTCAATTGTTGTAATATTAAAACGCGGACTAATTCATCTTAATCCTTCACCAAAAACTTGACAACATGCGCACACAATCGACAACAACTATGTAAAATCACCCAGATTTACGATCTGGTTTATGAAAGTGTTTTTTTGGAATCAAATGGGGGGTTATAGGACCATATGACACTTATACCACCTCATGTTGGGTTGAATCACATCTAATATGCCCATGGATGCAATTATTAAAACAACAAAAAATTGGATCCAAAATGTCTCATTTACCACTTTTGTCAAACACATGGAATGCAAAATTTCATATACAACTCTACATCAGGAAAGACAACCCAGAATTATGCTACTAAGTGTTTTTCATTGAATTTACACATTTCTAAATCCACCATATGGGTGCTTGAAATGTTTTACAATCCTGCAAGCTACTTCCTTTGACATAATTTGACAAGCTTATTGTAGCCACTGCTACAATTTGCCCAACACATGGCAACCTGGAATGTTATAGCCATTAAGGATTTCTGTCAAAATTCTCTCAGTGCTATACCAAAAATTTGAATCACAAAACATTGAATTATTAATAAGAATGAGACATAAGCCTTAACTGAAAATTACCTAAAACATACCTCAAGCCTTTGATCTTCCAAACCATATTTTAGCTGCCATTATTTTTGCATTTTATTTTAAGGGCTGGTTTTGTAATTCCTCCAGGTATATTTTTGGTACATGTCTATTTTCTTACTTCTCTTGTAAGTTGCAAGTTAGCATTTATTCATGCATAAATATATAAATTGAGCATTACTCATTCATGGATTTTTCCAAACACTTGGTAACACATCCTGAAACCCTTTCTAAAACATGCTTCTAATTACCTATTTCAATTAAAGTGAAACAAAATTATAACTCATGAAACTCTTATGCAATTCCTTTGGAAATTATTTATTTTAATTACCTTAAGCAATATTTTCCTTTCCTTTCTCAAATGCTACAATACCAAGGTTAATACCATAAACTACACCAATAATAATTCCAATCTTGAGATCTAAACATGCATACATATAAACAAATCTTAGTCTTGATTTTCAACTAGCCAATAGCATTCTAGATAACATAAGCTTAAACCAATATTAGTTTCTTACAACAATTTAAATTTCTGCTTTTTCTTTTATGCTAATGCTATACTATAATTTTAGGACAATTAAAATTATACTTGATGAGAGATTCAACTCCAATTGATAGAATATGATTAATCTCTAATTCCTTAACCAACTCATTTGAACCATCTGGTTTTCCTCCCAACCATATCCAGCAAGAAATTCTCCCCCTAGAACCCCCGAGCTGTATAAGCTCACAAGAAGTACAAAAATATAACAGTAGAGAGGCAAGATGAGGAAGATAAGTTTCACTTCCTCTCAATACCGCTCATGTTCAACTCCATTGGGTAGATCTACTTAGTAATTTAGATTAGAATTTGGCTACTCTCTAGGTCTCTCCCTCTCACAATATTCTTCAAATCTCTCCAACACTTGGTATCACAATGCAACTCTCTCTCCCCCTAAGTGAGAAGACATGAGACACATATAGGAGGAGCAACAAATTCTTGTCATAAAGGAGGAGTAATATACATTCCTTGAGAAAAAGTAACATATTCAATTTAGAGGAGTGTAACTCATGCCTTTAAGGAGAGTGTAACATGTGCATTAAAGAGAGCATAAGAGGAATTTTTTATGGCATGTTTTTAATGAGTGTAAGAGGAATATGTCATGTCTTTGATGAGTGCATAAGAGAGAGTGTAATGTATCATTAAGAGAGTGAGTTATGTAGAGCTATGAGAGTCATCAAGGAGAGGGTTGTGAAGTGTTTGATGTGATGAAGGTGACTTGTAATTCCTTTTAATAATAATATCATAGTCTCATAAAAGATGATAACAATAATAATAATAATAATATTCATGATTAAGTCAAGATTGAACTATTAGGATTGATTAGTGATAAGTTAAGTGATTTTCCTTCAACTACACTTGATTAACAATTTGTGCAAGGTGATTTACTATTTTTGGAAATTTGTACTTGAGATGTTAGACATGATTTTCTATTTTTAGAAAGTCACTCCAAAATTGTCAGAAATGAGATTTTATTAAGGAAATTCCTCCCTAAGCTGTCCATGGTTGATATTTTTCTTCCAGAGAATAGGGATTCCACATCCCTATCACATGCATATTCCTGCCTTAGTAGCTTGAGGACTCCACGCCCTGATCTACTCCAAGGATCCAATATTCCACATCATGATCTTTTAAATATTCATGAATCTGTGCCCTAATCCTTTTATTATAAATCCAAGACTCCATGTCTTTATCTTTCATGTATTTAGAACTTCGCGCCCTAATTTCCATGGCTTCTCATATACTCTTCTTTGAAACTATGTGCTTCACCTTAAGGTATTGATTGTGAGCTCATACCCGTTTGATGGTTCGTTGGTAAGGTCTTGTTCCAAGACAAAGAATTATGCATGAATTTAGCAGTCATTTTGGTTTTGAAGAAATGACTTCCATAGTCATTTATAATTTGAACATCCTTGTTTGAAAATAACCACGTCTCCTGCCACATCCTGCTCAGTACAAGATTAAGCATATATAATCATATAAATCATGTATCATGACTTCCATAGTCATTTATAATTTGAGCACCATGTTTGCAAATAACCAAGCCCCCTATCACATCCTACTCAGTACAAGATTAAGCATATATAATCATACAAATCATGTATCATCCATAAATCATAATTAACCATATGTTTTACTCTCTAGGAAAAATCATAATTTGAGGTTCAAGACACCATTTTTTTTAAACTAACAAGCTAAGGTTCCATACAATCCTCATTGACCCACTTTTGTATTATAAACCATTCCTTGAGTTCCCATAATCTTCATTATTATTCACTTCTCTTACTTGATAATCAATTATGAATGACTATGTTAGAATATCTTCATTCCAAAAAAAAATTAATGATATCTTTTTGAAGGTGGCTTGTAATCAAGAACAAATTTCATAATTATGCAAATATGATATCTATATTATTGAATGTATCTTGATAACTGTTAGTCAACATTTTTTCCAACTATAAAATCGCTCATGATTTCTATTCAATAATTAATCAATCCATTTGGGTTCCAATCTTATTCCTTACTGTTAATACATACACAAAAAAAAACTATTAAAACCATACATTTCTCAAACTATGAAGAGTCTTGTTGAATTTAAATAAGATTTAGACTATCACAAGGGAATTTCTAGCCTAAAGCTAAGCCCCCCTGCTTTTTTTAAGGAGAATTACCACCCTCTCAAAAGGCTACAACCTTTTGTAGGACTTCTCGTACAATTGTACATCCAAGCACAAAATTCCTAAATCCAGTAATATCTTCCATTTGACATACAATACAATCATCTTAGGTATCTAAATCATGTAACAATTCCAATGCATCAAGATGTGATCTCACTCTCCTTCAATTTCTCCCTCAAAAAATATCACAGATGCATATTCTTGTAAAACAAGAACTCAAATAAGCTTTTCATTAATCACAATTGTTTTTCCTTTAAGTTCAAATAAAAAAAAGTTGTCACCACAAAACATGTTTATCTTTCTAACCATGTTATTCTTTTAACAATTTACAAGTTAATCAACTTTAAGAAAACAATTCATCAAGTTCATAAACAATATGAATTTTGACTTTATCGCCTAACTAACAATAGTTTAGAGAAATTCATGAGCTCAATCCTCATAATTTCACTAATTTGTCTTAAGCCAATAGAAAATATATTTCATCAGCTTATCACAATAAATTATTTTCTACATTTCAAGAACTTGAAAATCAATTTAATTCTACTTAAATCCAACACATACAAAAGAATTACAATACTAGAGGATAGATACCTACTTCACACTTAATTCCATGTATGAAAAATTAATTATTCCAAACATTCTAAACCTCTTAATGGTTTTCACTATACCAATCTTAGTATCTTCATTTGTAATAAAAAGAAAATAATCGATTTAAATCTCAAGTTAATTCATGTTACAAATATCTATCCATTTAACTTTAATTACACATAATCAATCCTCCTTAATCATGTCTATGGTATTCCATCAAAATAATTTGTTCATTCTAACCAAAAGAATTACTTATCTCATAGATATATGTTAGTATGGATTCCACACCCCATACCTTACCTCATTACTTAGCTCATAGATATGCTAGTATGGATTCCACACCCAGACATAGCTTAAGGAAAACATAACCTCTAAGTGTTCCTAAAATGGCTTCCACAACCATTCATGCACAAGTCATTTAAGCCTCTTATTTATTAGCAAGGCCATACCACAACCTAGTACTAGAGTAATTTCAAGTTATTTGATGCATAATATCAACCCAAACTACACAAAATCATGTCAAAGAAATCATGGGAATTCCATTCTTACTCGTTAAGAATGTATTCCTAAATCATATTTTAACACATCAAATTAATACACATACATTACTCATGAATCTACATTCACAGTGAAAAGTGACATCCTTCAAGTAACTTTTGTTAAGTTTCCATAAGTGTAGATAATAAAAGAGTCAAAATTAACATGATGAACTCAATCATCACCTTAATTTAATCTAAACCTTACATGTTTTACACATTCCCAAAGCATACACACCAAGGTCATCATACCATAGCCCATATTAGGCAGATATTTTTCTTGGTAGATACAATTTCAACTAGTAAAGATGGCTAGTAATCCCATATCACATTGATAATGATGCATTAAACATATATGCAACCATTCATGCACTCCATATATCTCACTCACCCATTGACAATCAAGCCATTCACACGCTTAGGTTTAACCCCAACTTCTCAAGCACATCCTTTCCCAGCATGTCTTTAAGTCCTTTAACATATTTCCAATAATTTGTCTTAACAAAAATATTAAGGAATATAAGAAATCATTTTTTTTCTTTCATGAGTTTCTAAATGACATAATAATAATAATATCCCCTATGCAATCAATATGCTCCAAGTAAACATACACAATAATTCAACATGAATGCAAAATAAAAATTCGTACATCATCAACCTATAAGCAACCATGTTGGCCCATCAGGCCCTAGTGTTGTAGTTGGCACTGATACCATATGTAAGGTCTCACCTTACCAACCATCAATAGTATAGAGAAGTAAAGGTCACATTGAACACTATTACTCATTTTTTTTTCACTCATAATATGACTAACTTAGTTATCATGTGATCATGTTCCTTCATCTATTTTAATATAATAATATAACATACGAAGTGGGGGATAACTTTGTTGAAGGAAAGGTAACTAGGTTTGGTTTTCATTATGACGTTGAATGATAATTTTATGAAGAAAACTATTATTCCTTACATCATAGGTTTCATGAGCAAGATGTGTTTGCCATAGATAAAAGAATTCTTCTTGATGTCTTTAGGATTCATATGTTTCATTATAAATATTATAACAGTCATAAGGTCAAAGATCAAAGAGAACGCTCCAAGATAAGTGTCACTATCTTCATGCAGAAACCACAGGGGCTTCACTCAATGAACCTCATACATATCACCTACGTTCATGGCATATCAAACAATACCATTAATTTGACTACATATTGGAAATTACCTCTAAATGGGGAAATTATTTAACCCCCTACCAATATGAACCCAATACACCTTCTTAATTTAAAAACCCCTAATTTCACTAGATATTGGAGGTATCCAATTTTTCATTAACATTTTTTATACCCTTTATATTTTTTCATTAACTTTGGGATCCATTTTTTATACCTGCCAATATAAAAACCCTCTACCCCCTATATTTCACCCAATATATTATTTCATTTTTTCCTAAATAAATATCCCCCAATATGAACCCACGTGGTATGGTATTGCTCCCCCAGTGAAGCTCCCATGGCAGAAACTCACTCTACAAATTGTGGTATATCTCCTTGGAATGTCCTCTTGAAGCATTATCGGTGACCTGTATATATACATGGGTAACAAAGAATAAAGAAACATAAGTCTTCAGATCACAAGTCATCGAGTATACAAGGAAGGGTCTCGACATATATCTCAAATACACAGTGAAGGATAGAGCTTTGATGTTTATCTCAGAAGCTCATAGCTCGAATGACGAAGTCTTGACATATACCGCAAGAGCTAGGACATGTCTTAAAAGTAGAGTCTCGATATGTATCTAGTCTCAGCATATATATCTTAGGAATCTTAGTGTATATAGTCTTGGCATATATATCTCATAAATCTCGGTGTATATAGTCTCGGAACATATATCTCAGAAGTCTTGCCTCAGTATATGTCTCAAAAGTATCGGTGAAGCATTGAAGTATATCTCAGAGCCTCAGTATTTATCTCAGAGCATCGAAGAAGTTTTGGAACTACTCTTGATAGATATATTTCAGGGTCTCGGTTCAACTATATGTGAAAGGCTTTTTGAAAGCCTGTAAGAATATGAAGATACATAAGTCGAGAAAGTAATCTCAAGACATCCTTCAAAAATGAACTCACTGTAATGCATACACTATATTGTTGGGTTGTGTTATATTCTTTCCATGACTAGCCCATGTAGTTAGCCGGGGGGTTAGAGGGGGGGCAGAGCCCCCCCTTTGTTGTGCCAATTGCGTAGCAGGGGTGTCACAGGGGGTTTGAGGGGTGCAGGTAACCCCACTCTGTGGGGTCCGGGGCAGCGCCCTGGAAAAGTTTGGTTTTGGAACCTATGTTAGGTTGGGCAAACCACCTATGGTTTTGTGCATGATTTTCGCACATGCTTTTTAGACGCAATGGTTTTCGATCCATGGTATTGGATGCTTCGGCATGTATAAGTATGTATTATAACATTGAAAGGAAAATAATGAAAAATCAAGCTGGTAGTCCCAGTTTTGAGATCCAGGGGAAAATCTTTGTGTATATTGTTGGAAATAATATTGAGAGGGGGGGTGAATCAGTATTAGAAAGTTAACAAAATTTCATTTCCATAAACAAATTTATATACGTTACTTCTGTTAATGCAACTTGCGTGTATACGCAACTGTGTTTAGAGAAACCAGCGTATGCCTTGCAAACTTATAATTTAGCTAGTTGATCTTTAATCTGTGTATCAGAACCATATAAATAGTAACCAGATTTAGTAAATAGAATAGGCAATCACACACATGAACACAAGATATAAGGTGGAAACCCAATGTGGGTGAAAACCACCTACTGCAATCGTCTCTATATTTCTTTAATAAGAAACTTCTTTTTACAAATTTTGTATTGGTGCAGTCTTATACCAGTATGCAGGCTTCTACCTGCAGAAGGCTACAACCTTCTCTCGTTCTCCAGCTTTTCCTAGAAGGGAGCTACAACCCCCTTAGCTCTTGTACTAGCTGATGTGTTTACTAGTACATAGGTGCTGACCTACAGAAGGCTACAACCTTCTCTTTTCTTCCAGGGACCACGTTTCATAAATTTTCAGACTGGATCCATCAATAACATCAATCAAACATCAAATATATCTGCATCAACCAATCTCCTTTGTACCAACCAAAACTGAATCAAACAATCACTTTTTTGAATGTTGTAACCATAATACAGTAACAGTAACTAGAACCCAATCCAGAACCCAGAACTCTGCAAAAGTAAACAGAAGTAGCTAAAACATATTTTATGAGGTGTACGCTACTTCAATGTGTCGAACCTGCGTGTATACGCACTTTTCTCAAGGCGGAACCGCGTATACGCAGTTTTGAAATGTCAAACTAGCATGTATACACACCTTTTCTATACTGAACCCGCGTACAGATCTGTAAAATATGATTTAACCTTTACCACTATTCAGACATTAGTTATACCCAGATCATTAGATTTACATATTATGACATGTGCCAATTAAAAAGATCAATACCACACAAAGATACTTCTCTTCAAGCCTTAAGATCTTGATCCATCAATAAAACTTCTCCTTCTTCAAGCGCTCATGTTCCTCCTTGATTCAGATCCAACTATGCGCCATAACCCAATGACAAGTATTCTAGATCTTGCTCTTCATTAGAGGTTCAATACTTGAGTGCCCTTGCCTAATGATCTCCTCATCCTTTTATAATCTTAGGCCTTACTCAATACCATGGTCCAAAACCACTTTAGAATCAATACCTTAGACCAAATACCTGGGGTCAACACTTTGGACAAGATACCTTGGACCAATACCATGGGTCAAAATACCAAGGACCAAATACCATGGACCAAAACCAAGTTTTCCAACATGTACGCGCTTTTCCTTGCGTGAAAGTGCGTGTATACGCATACGTGCCTTTTGGTCTGTGAACCTACATGTATACATGGTTTGGTCAAGGGGAACCTGCGTATACCTCTTTTTCCTTCATTTTGTGATCCTGAACTATGATCTATCATCTGAGTGAGTTGCCATCAAGGACAACACCTGTGTCATAGTGCCAAACCTATGTCATAATGCCAACAATCTCCCCCTTTGGACTTGATGGCAGCCCCAAGTCATTCTCCCCCTTTGTCATCAAGGGCCAAGGGTTATGCTCCCCCTAAGTACATGCTGAATTCTCTGATATGTTGAAGTGTGTTGTTCATGCTCTCCCTGACTGTAAGCAAGGTCTGCAAAAAGATGTTCTACAAGAAGAGCATGACTCTATACATAAATGACCTTCCTATCACCAAAGAATCATACATACATCCATATCCCAACCAAGTGGGGATATACCAAGATTGACTCATCCACCCAACCAAGAGTTTATACATGATAAAACAAGAAAATTACATCATCCATCCCAAGAATAGTGGGGAAACAAAATAGGTCGTTACATGACCTTGATAATAAAAGATATACATGACATAGAGACAAAATATCTGCAACTATCATCAGCAACATCTGTCAATCACCATCCAGACCAACAACCATGATCTCCCTCTACACCTGTTCCACCTGAAACAAAAACAACTGTGAAATTGTAGCAAGATATTCTAAGATAATGCCAACAATGCATTATTAGAGGTATATGCTCCCCCTGAACCTGTGCTAGATGATCATTGTCAAACCCATATCAGACTCTTTTCATCCTGAGTCTGGCCCATTGATATTCTTCAAACCAACATATATGCGACTGTATCCACAACAACCAACGTATGTACATGGATACGCTTCATGAAACTCGTGTACAACCACTGTTCTTTGAAACAGATAAGTGTCAACGGCAAGATGATGCATCAACTACTCCCAGCTTCTGTCTGAGGTATTCAAATGTCTCTCTGGGCAATGGTTTGGTGAATATATCAGCAACCTGTTCCTTGGAGGGAACATACTCCAATTTGACCTTTTGTTCAAGCACTTGTTCCCGGAGAAAATGATATTTGATAGGTATGTGCTTGGTCTTGGAATGCATGACTAGATTCTTTGAAATACTGATTGCACTTGTATTATCACATAGAATGGAGATGGGTGGAGTACATGTGAGTTGAATGTCTTGCAATGTTTGCATCATCTAAAGGAGTTGTGTGCAGCAAGATGCAGTAGCCACATATTCTGCTTCAGCTGTAGATAATGCAATTTTGTTTCTTGCTGAACCAAGACACTAATCTGGAACCCATATAGAATGCACCACCACTAGTGATTTTTCTATCATCCACGCTTCCTGCCCAATCTGCATCTGTGTATGCATGAAGTGTAAGATCTGTGTCCCTAGGATACCATAAGCCAAAATTCTGAGTTCCTTGAAGATATTTGAAGATCCTTTTGACTGCCTAAAGGTGTGATTCCTTTGGATTTGCTTGGAATCTTCCAACTATTCCCACTGCATGCATGATGTCTGTTCGAGTACCTGTTAGATAGAGTAGAATACTAATCATGGATCTGTAGGTTGGTTGATGTACTGCTGCTGATTCATCATTTGCGCTGAGGCTGCATCCTGTTACCATAGGGGTACATACTAGTTTAGAATATTCCATGCCATATTTCTTCAGAATCTGCTTGAGGTACTTGGTTTGTGATAGAAAAATACCATCTTTATTTTGTTGAACTTGTAAGAAAAGAAAATATGTGAGCTCACCAAGCAGGGACATTTCAAATTCTTTCTGCATTACCAAAGAAAAGTTTTGACTCATGGCTTCTTCATTGCTACCAAAAATGATATCATCAACATACACAACAAGTATTAGCAATTTATCATTGTTAATTTTTATATATAGATTGCTATCAGCTGATCCTTTTGAAAAACCTTGTTGATGAAGGTATTTATCAAGATGATAATACTAGGCCCTTGGAGCTTGTTTTAGACCATATAGAGCCTTTCTGAGTCTGCATACAAGTTTCAGATCATTTCCAAGGATGAATCCGTCTAGTTGCTCAATATATACTTCTTCTTCTAGGTCTCCATTAAGAAAGGCAGATTTCACATCCATTTGATATACTTTCAACTCCTGAAAGCTAGAAAGATCAAGGAACATTCTTATGGCTTCAAGTCTAGCAACAGGTGCAAAAGTTTCTTCAAAGTCTATACCTTCTTGTTGAGCATACCCTTTACAAACAAGTCTGGCCTTGTTTCTAATAACTTCTCCATTTTCATTCAACTTGTTTTTGAATATCCATTTGGTTCCTATGACATTCTTATCATTAGGTCTAGGAACCAATTCCAAAGTATTATTCTTTTCAATCTACTCAAGTTCTTCATTCATGGCCTTGACCCAACATTCATCTTTGCATGCTTCATTTACATTTTGCGTTTTGACAGAGGAAAGTAATGCTAGATAGCTTGAAGCTTTTGTAATAGTTCTTCTTGTCTGCACACCTACCTCTTTCTGCCCCAAAATTTGAGTCTCTGGATGATTCTTCTGAACATACCTGGATGGAGTCTTTTCTTCTACCCTTATCTGTTCTTCTGGTGCCTCATTGGTTTCTTCTTCAGAATTAGACTGATTTGATGTGGAAGGATACTCCTCATCTTCTTCATAATCTTCAGTTTTTACCTGCTTTGGATTTTTGCCTGCTTTATCAACCACAACATCAATACTTTCAACAATTTTCCCAAGTCTTTTATTATAACACTTGTATCCTTTACTTCAGGACGAGTAACTAAGGAGAATGCCTTCATCTGCTCTAGGTTCAAACTTGCCAAGTTTTTCATCAATCCTTTTGATGTAACATTTTCTTCCAAAAACTTTGAACTACTTTACAGTAGGAGTCTTACCATACTAAAGTTCATGTGGAGTTTGAGTGTTGTTTGCCCGAACGTTTGTTTTGTTGAGAATAGTGACGGCAGCAAATGCAGCTTCACCCTAGAAGGTTGTAGGAGTTCCAGACTGATCTAGCATAGCACGAGCAATTTGTTGAACAATTATGTTCATCCTTTCTACCACTCCAATTTGCTGAGGAGTTCTTGCGGTAGAGAATTCCTTTCTTATTCCATGTTCTTCACAGAAGTCGAATAATTCATCTGAGGTAAATTCCCCTCCTCGATCAAACCTGAGGCATTTGATTTTGTGATCTGATTCATTTTCAACCAGGGCTTTGAAGGCTTTGAATTTTTCAAAAGCTTCGTATTTATGTTTTAGAAGTCCTATCTAGCACATTCTTGAAAAATCGTCAATGAACAATATAAAATATTCTTCTCCACGAGGTGACTTTTTCCTTGATGGTCCACATAAGTTAGTGTGAACAAGTTCAAGAGGCTTACTAGCTGATCCTTCCTTTTCAGGGAAATGTGTTCTGGTTTGCTTACCAAATTGACATGATTTGCATATTGTATTTTCTGGAATGCAGATATCCGAAAGATCACGAACCGCCTGGTATCTGCATGCTTTTCTTATTTGAGGGAAGCTTAGATGCCCCAGTCTTCTGTGCCATAGCCAGTGTTCATCATTTTTGCTTAGATAGCATTGTTGTTGTCCTCCCTTGAGTATGTACAAGTTGTTTGGAGTTCTTACACCTTTGATCACTGTTTCTCCTGTATCAAGCTCACAAACAACACATCCATTTGATCGAAATACAACTTCATTTCCTTGATCACACATTTGACTAACACTTAATAGGTTATGCTTTAAACCATCAACATACATAACATTCCCACATTTAACCTTTTCTTTTAAGAGAATAGAGCCTTTACCTTTTATGACTGCAGGAGTGTCATTACCAAATGAGACATTCTTTTCTTTTTCTAAGGCATTATATGACTGAAGTTTTTCTTTATCACCTATCATGTGTTTCGAGCATCCACTGTCGATATACCACTGATTTTCTTGTCCTTCTGCATACAAGGCTATTCCATATCTTTCTATTTGTGGTTCTTTCTCCATGTTTTGGGACCCAATGAAGCTTGCTCCTTCTGAGATGTTTTCCGAAATTTACTCCTGCATTCAGAATCTTCATGACCGAAGTTGTTACAGATAGAGCATTCTATTTCATTCTTAAGAGTAGAAAAGTTATTGTAGGTCCTTTTCATGATCCTAGTCACATTCCTTTGATTTCGTGCTTCTCTAGTCATGATGGTCTTGTAAGCAACACATTAAGCAGCTTTGTGTCCAAAGTTATGACATGAAAAACATTGGCCATTAAAGAAATTCCTGCGATTATTGAATCTACTGACCTGATGATTGTAGTTTCCATTGACATTTGTTATTGAAGCAAATTGACACTGATTTACCTGTGGTTGGTTATAGCTTCTGTTCATCCTTGAAGTAGATTGAACCTGGTTTACTTGGTGACCTACTCTATGCATTTGCTGATGATTGTCAACCTGTTCACTTCTCTTTGTTGCATCAAGATAGCTTTTGGAGGTTGATGGTTTCTGTGGTTGAGATGCTTCTTCAGTATATCCAAGACTTGTCTTTATCAGAGGATAACGCTGCACTTTGATAATTTCATCTAAAGTTTCTGATCCTTTCGCAAATCTAAGATTGAGAGATTTTGTTTTCTCAATATCTTTTCTTAGACCCACAATTTCACATTTTAACTTTTCATTGTGTTTTTCCCTTTCAGCAAGTTGGAATGTTAGAGTATCTATAATCATACTCTTTTCTTCTAGACAGATTTAAGTTTAGAAATTTCTTCATAGAGAACATATTCATCTGAAGCATCCAAGAAATCATCTTCAAAAGCCATCAAAAGTCTATAATCATTACCATATTCATCTTCATCACTATTTGATAAAACATCACTATCTTCATGCATATAGTAGCTCTTCTTACTTACATTCTGTTTTCTATTCCATTTTGTTGGTTCCTTACCTTTATCAAGTTTATCTTTATGAGGACATTTGGTTGCATAATGACCGAATCTTCCACAAGCAAAGCATTTGAAAGGTAGTTTACCTCTTAATCTTCTAGAACCTCATTGAAGGTTTTTGACAAAGTTTGCTTCTTCCTCTTCTTTTGAAATTTGTCCTGATTCATTGAACTCTTCTCTTTTTGAAGCCTTGAATGTGGCTTCTCTCATATCTGATGGACCTCCTTTTCTCATTTCAACAGCAGTTAGGATTCCGTGCAGCTGTGTCATAGTCATACTCTAAAGATCCTACTTTTCTTCTATGGTAGAAACTTTTGATTCAAACTTAGAAGACAAGGATCTTAAAACCTTTTCAACCAAAGTAACTTCTTTTATCTCTTCACCCAAATTTTTCATGCAATTAACAATCTCATCTATACGTAGGAAGTAATGAGTTATACTTTCATCATTGTGCATTTTGAGAGTTTCAAATTGAATTCTGAGAGTTTGTAGTTTTGCACGTTTTACTTGATTGTCTCCTTCATAGATTAGAACGATCTTGTCCCATATTTCTTTGGTGGTTTTGAGCTGCTGTTACACTAAAATTTGTCACCATGACTATTTGCAGTCAGTATGGCTCCATCAAGAACCATACTGTCCTCCTTGGCAAGTCTTATACCTCTGCGCCTCATGTCAAACTCCAAAAAAGAGAGAAAGCCTTTAAAAATCAGTATAACTCTGGTTACGCAGTTTCTCTTACTATTACCTGCGTGTACGCACCTCAAGTACATAATACCTGCGTACTTGTACGCTCTGTCTGTAAAGGGGTGGGTGCGTACTCCTGTAAAGGTCAAAAGGCACAAGTTTTACTTCAAAAAACTTACTTGTGGTCGATTCTAGAGCATTCTAGAGGATGGTTTGACGTGGATTGAGCACCTCCAGATGGTTCATGCATCCCAAAGAAAGAGGAACTTATCCCATGAAGAGGGGAGCTATCCCTTTGAAAGAGGGGCTTATCCCATTCATGGTGGACCTATTTAACTTCCTCCAAAGCATTATAAATACAGGCATTGGGCCAGAGGGAGGGGAGGTTGAAAGCTGAACATTCCTAAGGGTAGATGCTGCTGAAATTAGGACTCCCTTATAGAGCTTGAGAGGAGAGATTCCAATCCTTTCTTAGCTTCATTTGGAAGTGGGTGAGCTGATCAAAGTAGAGGAGAACTCTTGCTGGACCCTGGGAGGGACCTGCACAACACCAAGGCACTGGTTGTAAGGTTTCTTTTGTTTCCAATTAATACAATTAAGTTCATTTTTCTCAACAAGTTGTTATATATAATTTGTTTCATAAACTCCTTGGCCTTTATGATGAATATGTTTTATTATATGATTTATTCAGGTGCTATGTAATCGTTTGCTTGTTAGTGAATGCAGGCTTCAAGGAGAAGGAGCTCATCTGGATCGGAGAGGCTTGGCTGCTACAAACAGCATTGGACTAAAGGTATGCCTAAAACACCTGGTTGCTTTTATTTTAAATGCATATTTATGGAAAGATAGTGCTTGATTGTTTTGTTTGTCACTAGAAAAGCCTTGTTTTCTAGGGAGGTCGGTTTTGTCTGCAAAATTGACTCTTTCCGCATGACAAAATGGCGACTCCGCTGGGGAATACATGGATTTGATTGATTTCTCTTTTGATTGATACTTTGATTTGAGAAACCTTGATTTCTTTCTGGTTTTTGACTGATTGACTGTGCATTTGGGTGGAATGGCTTAAGATTGAGTTAGTTTTTTATTTTTCTTGTTTTTTAGAGCAGTACGCACCCTCTGCGTTAAACACAGTGCGTACTTGTACGCACTTCTGCTTTGTACACAGAGCGTGGCCGCACCTATGCAAACAGGTTGCCTGCGTACCCTATCAAAAGTTTAGAAAATTTCCATTTTTTCCTTTTTACCTATTAGATTTTGTTTATAGTTTGTTTGTTGCTGCCCAGATCCACTGGTTACTTGTCAGAAATTTTCATCTAAGCTTGTTTCATTAGCATCGAGGGTTTTAGTGAAGTTCATAGAAATTCTAGCCCTAGGTTTGATTTTTGTATTGGTCTTGTAGTGACTCTGGCTTTAGAAGTTGTAAAAACCTTGGATATCCGTGGTCTTTTTAGCCTTCTTAGGAGTCGGACCATTCGTAAAATCCACCTTTGTGAGAAACCTACTGTTGTGTTGTCTCTTTGCGGAATTTCGAGAAGGCTTGTTTGTTAAGCTGTGAATTTCATTCTTAAGAAAAATAACAAGAGCTTTTTATTTTTGTTTTTGGCTGATTTATGATTCTGCATGAATTAGTCCTTGGTTGAATTGTAACCGAGTAAAACATCCTGGAATTATATTTTGTAGGCTTTTACCTCATTAGATTTCCTTTTAGGTAAATTTCTCTTAGATTTGCTTTTAGGTAAATTTCTCTTAGATTTTCATAGATCTTGAAATTGATTTTTGTTAAGTAGTTTTACATGCTTTGTTAAAATAGGAAAAAATACAAAAACTCTTTTGAAGAAAGTTTGTTTTAGTAGCGTTTGAAGTCTTTGAAAAGAGAAAGGAAGTTTTCGTGAAATAATTAGTGGTCTTGTGTTGTGTGTTTTGGAAAAGATAAAGAGATTGTTTCTTTGATTTTCATTGCCAAGAAAGTTGTCTTTATAAATTTTGCATTCTCCAACTCTCTTAGCTAGGGAATTCATTGAAAAGGAAAGATTGTTTTTTCATCCTAGGTGCATCTTTTCAGTGGATTTGAGTCGAGTCTACACATCATCAGTTTCATCTCCACTACCTTTTGTCCTAAAGAAAAGCCATAAAAAATAACGCTTAAAGTAAAATTAACTTAGTAACTTTTTATTTACTAGGGCTCTGATACACCAACATAGATCAGGCTAGTGTCTTGGAGTAGGAGAGTAATTAACTCTCCAAGACAGTGAAAACAAACAAGTAACTTATCTTGCGGTAGGATAAATCCAATTGTTACATTTATGCTCTGGGAAAGCTCCTCTTAAAGGAGAAGCACGAGATCGTGTCCGAACCAGTGAGGGAATCAATCCTCCTTCATTGGGAACGACGCCAGATATGCACATACTACAAACGGTAAACCTCGGATTAACCATTGTCGAGGAGCCTGGGGTCACTTGTTGGTAAACCTTGGATTATTTTCAAGGAGCCGGCAAGGGGATTGAGCTTGTTACTCTGCCCTTGCGTGCGTATCGGATCGTAGACTGTTCCCCCAGGTATATTTGTTGCTGTTGGTGACCTTAGTGACTATTATCTTTAGGATTCTTCCTAAGGTGACGGTGGGGGGAAGATCCCACTGTACCTGGAGCAGACGTCGGCTAGACTCACTTGGATTTTCTGGGGGGTTCACTTCACTCGAGACGGTTAAAGTGGAGGAACTTGGTCCAGTCTATTCATTAAGCAGGTTGCCGGGGTAACTGTTCCACCCGCCATTTCTGTACTGAATTCTGCGATGTTGGATTTCATCACCAACTAGTGTTTTCGGTCCGGAAAGTTACTGTTTGTGTGTGGTTTGACGCCCTAGATTCTTTAGGCGTGTGATTCGAATTTGTTTGGTTCTTTAGAGACTTTAGGTGGTTTGCTTTGATATTTTACTTTGTTTGCATGTGCAGTAGTTAAAAGTTTTAACTGTGGCTGAATTACCGAGACAGTCCCGTAGACTTCGGGGCCAGTCTCCTGAGGTTGTAACCGTGGCCAATTTGTTGAGGAAGTCCCATAGACTTCGGGGCCAACCTCCTGAAGACGTCCCGGGCCATTACGAAGGTTTGAAAGTCCTTGTAACTCCTAGTGGCAGTAAAGTAGGTTCACCTAAAGAAGGAGAGTCTTCGTTGGTTGTTCATCCTGATTACCAAACTCTAGAAACAGGTTATAATCCTGAAGCTATTTCGGTTTCCGAACTTGCTGGTAGTTTTTCATCTACTAGTGATATAGGCGAAGAACCTGAGATATCTGAACCTGTTACTCCAACATCGGGGTTAGTCTCTCCAACTTCTAGTGCTCCTGATTCACCTAGGGTAGAAAGAGTAATCACCGAGAATCTTCCTTCTGGTTTGATAGCTATTGAAGAACTTGCTCCAGAAGAAGAAATAGGCATCCCTATCCCTGAAAATCAACCTGTTATTGATCTAAGGGAGCGTGAATCAATTTTTTACAGTCCACCTAGAAGTACTACTTGGTATCTTTCTTTAACTAATTATTTGGACAACTCAGGGTTAAGTTTTTCTCCACCTCGTGCTCCTTATCCACCTAGAGGTCTTTATACTCCTGTAAATATGTCTGGTCAGTCGTCCATGTTTACTCAATCGCCTGAATCCTTTTTGTACGGCGGTCCTTCTGTTCCCTCTGGGTATAAATCACTTTCTGGTACTTTTGCGGGAGCATCTCCTCAACCCATTGAACATGGGTTATTAACTGGAAACAATGGTAATAAACCGTTGAGCGTAGAAAACATTCTCATGATGTCAGGTTCTATTCCCAATTCTCAACCTCAAGGTGGCCAGTTACCGCCTGGGGGGCAACCTCAAGGTACACAAATTGTGTTTGGGGGGCAACCTCAAGGACAGTATGTACCCATGGTGCAGTACATTCCTCAAGGTCAACCCCAGCCTCAATATGTACCCCAAGGTCAACCTCAGTATCAATTCATACCTCAAGGTCAACCCCAGTATCAGTACATGCCTTAAGGGTATCTACCCCAAGGTCAGTACTCAAACCAAGATTTCCAACCACCCCAAGGTCAATCTTATGTTCAAGGAACGGGAAATGTACCTTTCAATTATCAATCCTACCCTCAACCTGGTTATGGATCTCAATATTCCCAACCTGTTATGGGTCAGTACCCCGAAATGAACATAGTGTGGGATCCATCACAAATTCAACAGGTGTTGCAGTCAAATGTACAGTTGTCATCTCAAACTGGACAACCATTAGTTTCTGGTTCACCCCAGCAACCAGTCCAGTCTAATATTCAAACTTCTGTACCTTCAGTAGTTTCTCAGTCTGGGCCTATTGCGCCTAGTACTCCATCTCAAACGACTGTTGCAACTACTGCAACATCTGTTCAATCTACCCCACCTACTTCTGGAGTATCGACAGCTCCGGTTTCTACTGTTCCTGTATCTACTCCTCCGACATCTTTACCATCGTCTGGATCCACGATTCAAACTACGGTTCAGATGCCTGTAGGACAACCTGGTTTAAGTACGGTTGTCACAAGTCAACCACAATTCACTTATCAACCGTACCAGGGACAGTACCAATTCGGTCCTGCTGTCCAGCAGCCAGTTTACCAGTATCAACCGTATCCTGGGTACACTTATCAACAACCACAACAACCCCAGTACGGTCCTGTTAATCCTGGTTTTCCGGGAGGATACAATATCCTGAACGCAATTCCTATTCCAAGTTATCCCGGATATCCTCCTCCTGGGGCTGGTCTCGTGACCCAGAGTTTTAGGGATCTTAATCGGCAGTTATCGTTTATCGCAACTTTGGACTTGCTTGACTTGTCGCGCCTAACGAACGATCCAATTAATTATCTTTCGTTTTGGCTGCCAATGCCGAATAAGTTGCCCAGTGACATTCCCAAGTTCGAAGGTAAATCTGGAGAGGACCCGTCGAACCATGTGATGACTTATCACCTCTGGTGTGCCTCCAATTCCATCTCGGATGATTCGATCCGCTTACGTCTTTTCCAGCGCACTCTCATTAGTCTTGCGGCCAAGTGGTACATTGAGTTACCACGGGCCTCTTTTTATAATTTTAGCCAGTTAGCTACCTCGTTTTTAACTCATTTTCAGTTGTCGGTTAGATATGACAATGGCACGGAGTTACTAACTTCATTAAAGCAATCGACGTCCACTTATATTTCCGATCATATTCATGAATGGAGACGTCGAAGGCGGTTAGTGAAAGTTTTTATCTGGGACCAGATCTTAGCTGAATGGTTTGTTAAATCATTGTTACCGAAGATTACTGAAGACGTAGCTAAGGCCGGAGTAGTTACTGAGGAGCAAGTGATTGCTCAAGCACAGTACCTTGACTTAGTTTATACTCAGTCAGGTACGTTACACGAAAAGATCCCAGATCTTCCCAAGTCAAATCAAATCGCTGCTGCTCCTTCGGGATCTCATGCCGCTGATGGCATGATTGGTACGGTGAACACTAAAAGCAAGAAGAAATCCTCCAAGAATTCTTCTCCTATCATAACCTTGCCTGATTCCCCGACAGGAGATTCTTCTGCAGAGGTTTCTGCCGATGTTCACGTTGTAGAGTCATCTATAGCTAAATCAAAATCCGGTGGAAAGAAGAAAGGAAAGAAGAAGAATAAAGTAGACAAAACTCCAAAGGAGAAAACTGAAAAATTGGAAACCAATGACGAAAAACTCAAACCTCGATATCCTTGTCTTATTTGTGAAGAGGAACACTTTACAAGAGACTGCCCTCATCGAGCAGAGGTTGCGAAGATTGTCAAAGGTTCCCAAACTCCTGCTATCTTGAAGGATCCATTTCCAAAAGATAGCAAGATGATAGGTTCTTCCTCAAGTGCCAATGAAGAACCCATATTGATGATGTCCCATGTAAGGATTGCGACTCGATCACAAGATTATGGTAGTAAAAGTCCTGTTGATGGCAAAGAAGCAGAATCTTCTCATTCTAATCCATCAACCTCAGCTCCCGGTTCCGATCCACTACAGATCGAGAAACCTAACCCGGACTTAGTAATCAAACCGCCCGCCAAGGGTATACTTCGAAAGTCTGCTTTCAATCCACATGCGAGAGCGGCCCAGAATTATAACATTGTTGAGGACTTAGCTGTTTCACCCTCAGCAATGCCGGCTTTGGAAGTGCTGCAATCATGCCCAGCACAACGCAAATTACTTTTGTCGGCTATAGGAGCTGTTGATGTTCAGGACCCGAACCTAATAATCTTTGATCTAGAAAATAGTACACCGCGTTTGCCTCATCAAATGGCTTTCCAGATCCCAGTGATAGTAAAAAACAGGCCTATTCATCGGACTGTAATTGATGAGGGAGCTTCCACGTGTATTATGTCGATACAGTGTTGGAGATCGCTTGGTTCACCTTCACTAAATCAATCCCCGACAATTCTTAAGGCCTTTGATGGTCGTGGGTTTCATCCTTTTGGCATTCTACAGGATTTGCCTATAGGGGTTGAAGGAAAAACTGTTAGTCTAGATGTGGAGGTGGTTGATGCCCCTCTAGACTACAACCTTCTCTTGGGTCGAAGTTGGTCTTACGCTATGACAGCAGTCGTTTCATCGGTCTTCCGAGTAATAAAGTTTCCACATAATGGAAAGATCGTAACAATAGACCAGCTGGCTTACTTTTCATCCGACCCAACCTCTTCAGAGAGTATTCAGAATGTCGGTAAAACGACTATCCCATATAAGGATGTTGGAGTAGGATTAGTTAAAGATGCCGGTTTACTGGGAACTTTTCCTTTTCCTCCAATCAACGCATTGTCTTCGTTTGCATCCATTCATATGATTACATCAGACACCATTGTTTATGACGATCCTTGGATCGTTCCTTCTGAATCTGAGATAGACTCATTTGGTGATGCTATGCCTTTGAGTCCATATGAAATTTCCTATGAAGCCGTGCAGTCTTTCACCAACCCGTGTTCAACCAAAATCGACTTAATGAATGTGGTCCGTGAGGAATCACTTTTCACATCAACCTCGGAGTTAATAGCGTTTCTCGAAGTTGTTTCATCTGACGAGCAACATCGTGAAGTCCTATGTGTAGATGATTTACCATGGGAAGATCTCCATCACAGATCTTCGTTTTTACCCGAGGATGATCGTTTTGAAAATGAATATGTCAAGGAAGCTCAGAATCCCATGAAACATCCTGATTCAGAGCTGAATTTGGGAAACATCTCTCGAACTATTCCCATTGACATTTCGGTTAAGCCTGGAATTTTGAGAACATTCATATAGGTGCCTCGTGTACAGATGACGAAATTCAGACATACAAGGCCCTATTTCAAGAATTTCGCGACGTGTTTGCCTGGTCCTATGAGGAAATGCCAGGAATTGATCCCGCGATTTTTGTTCATGAGATCAAGACTTATCCGGATGCTAAACCCGTCCGGCAACGTTTGCGTCAGATTCACCCACGAAAAGCGGCTGGAATTAAAGCAGAAGTTGAGAAACTGTTGAAAGCAGGTTTCATTTATCCGATCCCGTTAACGGATTGGGTATCAAATATTGTTCCGGTTAACAAAAAACAGGGAACAATAAGAATATGCATCGATTATAGGGACATTAATCGAGCTTGTCCAAAGGACAACTACCCAACACCCTATATCGATCAAATAATTGATGATTGTGCCGACAGTGAAATATTTTCCTTTATGGACGGTTTTTCTGGTTACAATCAAATCAATATTCTACCTGCCGATCAACCAAAAACGGCTTTCATTTGTCCATGGGGGACATTTGCTTATTGAAAATTACCTTTTGGGCTCAAGAATGCCGGAGCAACTTTTCAAAGGGCGATGTCTTATGCGTTTCATGACATCAAGCACATTGTGCAACCCTATCTCGATGATTTGCCTGCTCATTCATTACATCGAGCGGATCACCTCGTCCATTTACGAGAAATCTTTATGAGGTGTAGGCATTATCGGATTCGGTTGAACCCACACAAATGTGTCTTCTGTATAGAAACGGGTCGATTGCTGGGGTTTGTAGTTTCAAAAGCCGACATTCGCGTTGATCCCTCGAAGGTCGAAGCTATCATCAAATTGCCTCCTCCTTCGAGTCTTCGCCAACTCCAAAGTTTGCAGGGGAAAGCAAACTTTTTACGACGATTCATTCCTAACTACGCTGAGGTTACAAAGGGTTTTACACGGTTGTTGAAACAAAACGCTCAATTCTCTTGGGATGAGATAGCTCAGAAATCTTTTGATGCACTCAAGCACGCGTTGACCCATGCACCGTTGCTGCATCCTCCCAACTACAACCAGGATTACTTTCTGTATCTCGCCGCCTCCCATTCCACCATTGGAATGGTCTTAGTTCAGGAAGATGAATTCAGAACGAAACATGTGATATATTACCTTAGTCGGACGTTAAATCCAACTGAGCTCAAATATTCACATGTGGAGAAATTGGCATTGGCAACCGTTCAAGCTGTCCAACGTTTTCGTCACTACATTTTACTCCGTAAAACTACAGTCATTTCAGATTGCAACCCTATGATCTACATTTTGACTAAACAATTGCTAGGGGGCAAGTACTCTAAATGGATTGTTATCCTGCAGGAGTTCGACTTGGAGTTTGAGAAATCTAAGTCTAAGAAATCTTTATTTTTTGCAGAGTTAATGTGTGACTTCCCGCATGCTGACACGGAAACTGTGGCAGAGGAGCCCATTGTGGACGAATCTTTGTTTCTAATCAGCACTTTAGATCCGTGGTATGGGGATATCATCGTCTATCTCCAGACCCAATCCTTTCGGCCCAAAGTTTCAAAGTCGGAACGTCGGAAAATTCGATTCCAGTCCCAACAGTACAAAATTATTGGAGATACTCTTTATCGCCGTGGGGCAGACTTGGTTTTTCGACGTTGCTTAACACATGAGGAAGCTGAAAGGGTTTTGAATGACTGTCACTCTGGAGCGTGTGGCAGTCATATGTCTGGGTATGCCACAGCCCAAAAGATATTGCACGCTGGCTACTTCTGGCCGTCCTTGTTTAAAGATTGTATTATTGTGGTCCGAAAATGCCACAACTGTCAAGTGTTTGATCGAAAGATGCGCGCTCCACCTGCTCCTCTCCACCCTATAATTTCTGTTGGTCCTTTTTCCAAATGGGGTATCGATTTTATTACATGTAACCCTCACTCGGCCGGGGGGCATGCGTATATCATCCTTGCGGTAGATTATTTTACTAAGTGGGCCGAGGCGATGCCTACATTCGAGGCAGACGAAAAGACAGTTGCAATTTTCATGTTCAATCATATAATTGCTAGGTTTGGTGTCCCACAAGCGATAATCACTGACCATGGGCACCATTTTCGAAACGTTATGATGACAGAACTTACAGGCCAGCTTGGTTTGCGTCACGATAGCTCAACTCCTTATTATCCACAAGCAAATGGTCTGGTTGAGTCCATCAACAAAGTTTTAGTTATCATGATCCGACGAATCATTGGTATTCATCGGTAGAATTGGCACAACATGTTATTTTCAGCGCTTTGGGCGTACCGAACCTCAGCGAAAACATCAACAGGGTTCACTCCTTTCCAACTAGTTTATGGTTTGGAAGCTGTGCTACCCATTGAATGCGAAATCCCGTCACTGCAAATGGCCATCGAGTTACTTCCAGCTACTTCCGAAGAGGAAAAGCGTTTATTATACTTAGCTCAATTAGATGAGAATCGACGTGATGCTGCATTGGCGATCGAGACTCACGCAAAACGTATGAAAGCTCAGTATGATCGAAATGTGACCCCTCGAAATTTTTCGGAAGGAGACCTAGTGTTATTGTATGATCAAGCTAATGATAAATTAGGTGCTGGAAAATTCGTTCCTATGTGGCATGGGCCCTATATTGTCAAGCGAAATCTAGCAAAAGGGGCCTATGAGTTGGTAGACTTTGACGGGGACTCTTTAGGTAAACCCAGAAATGGTCTTTACTTGAAGAGGTATTATGCTTAAAAGAATAGGTATGGAGATTTTTAGTTAGGTTAGTTTTTCTTTCTAGCTGGTGTGTTTGTTAGTTTAGACAGTGTGCTTAGCTTAGAGAGTGTGTTTTTCGTCGTTATTCTGGCGTATCTTGGTTTTACTCTTGATATTGCAGAGGTCGATGCCTCTCCAAACATACATTGGTTTCGCTGATGGTGCTTGTCGTAGTACACGGAATATCTCTTCCGCAGCTTGGGTTATCTATTCACCCTTTGACGAGTTAGTTTCTATGCATGGGGTGAGCCTCGGTCAAACAACAAACAACATTGCCGAGTACAGTGCAGTGATTGAGTTATTGTCTGAATCTATTTCATTTGGGATTCGGAGTTTGATAGTGAGGTTAGATTCTGAACTCGTTGTATTACAGCTTAATAGAGTGTATGCCATTAGAAATCCAATGTTATTAAGGTTATTTTTGAGAGTGCGTCTCTTGGAACGTGAATTTGATTACATTGAATATCAGCATATTCCAAGGTCTTTAAATACATTAGCAAATGCAATTGCTTCTCGAATGTTAAATAGACATTTGCAATAATCATACATGTAAATTTAAAAACATTTCATCACACATGTTTAACAATATAAGCCGGTAATAATGATATATATATATAGGAGTGTGTCAAAAAATACATCGTCTTCGATCATAGGCTGAAAAACACCTTATGATCGGCAAAAATGATAAGTACAAAAAACCAAAATGTCACATGTGTCTACAAAACGACCATCCAATCACTGGTGATGATCTCTATATGACACCACTGCACGGGCCACCCTACACAAGAACCTCCTAAAAGGTCCTGGGACCCCGACTACATAGCGCTGAAGCCTGATTGGAATATCATCTATGGTAGTCTCCGGTATATCTGCTGTAAGACGCTCCAGGTCACTTTCCAACTCAGCCAAAGTCTCTGTGGCCTCGTCCTATGGGGCCGGTGCCGATGCAACTGGTAGTCTCCTCTCGTAAGGCCGGAGATTGGCTGGACGTCGTGGGCCTACATCTGCATTTTGAAAATTATTACTATCAGTTTTGAGACTATATAAAACAAACAAACAAAAAATAGATAGTTTAAAAAACTTGTCAAAAATGAATTACTTGTATCATCCCATTGTTCTCCCGGTGGAAGAACCATGTCCGGATCTCCACGAAAATCAACTCCGGCATAAGGAAAATCCTGTATAGAAAAGACCTGGTCTTCTAACCAGTGAAAGTACTCTGGAGTAAAGCGGGCGACCTCCGTTCCCTCATCAGGATGACGGGCCATAACCGCAACCCATCGCATCAATTTGGGCTCTCGAGGAAGCCCAACTTCAACAGTGAGCTGCTGTGGGATCATCATCGAAACCCTCTCTAAGCCAAAACTCACAACCAAAGCCCCATAACCAAAGGTCTTTAGCTGTCCATTTTTGGCTCTAGTTAGTTGGCCTTTTACATTGGCCAACACAACATCACACCAGTTGAAAATGGTACCTCGATAGCAATCAATCGCCATCCGCAAAGTGTAAAGCGGCAGCCCCGCAAAGTCTGGTAACTGTAAAGGCAATCACCATAAGTTCAGGAAGGGATATAGTTTTGATCTCTATCCCCTTCTCCTGAGACTGAGTGTTACACCACTCTAGTCGGAGACTAGCGACAGACTGGCCACGTGGCCTAGTCCCGAACAGAGTCAAGTGTTCGCCTCTCTTGGGCAAACCAGTGAGAAAGTAGATATCTGCCGGCTCCATCTCAAGCTGGTGCCCTCCAATATAAAAACACTGGTCCTGAACGTTCCATCTTTCTACCAGCCACTCCAGAAAGCTCACTTGGGCCCTCATGCCAGGTATGGCCCAGTATTTATAAAGGTCGCATGCCTTCAAAGCATCAATTGACGGTTGATGATTAATGGCGGCCAAATCAACATCTTCGTGCTCTCTCTCGCGCCAATCAAGCATGGTGAACAGTCTACAAGCCAAAAAACGTCAATTAGATTCCATAAAATCAAAAAAAAATTGGTCTATTTTGGAGAATTTAGGGTTTAAAAACTTGTTGCGCGGAGTACGCACCCCGCCTTTAGGAACAGAGCGTGGGTACGCAGGGTCCCTGAAGGCAAGGTGCATACCCCCGACATTTTTCCAACTGAGAAAATGTCGGGGTACGCGGGTCCCTAGTGTGGTGCCTGCGTACGCCGAGAGGCGGTCTTTGAAACCCCAAAACCTCCCAAAAATGAAATTTGGGGCCTTAAAAAGAATTCTAAACGGATGAAATTAAAGAGGAGGATGCTGAAAATTACCTAGAAGAGACAGCGTTTGGTTTCGATGGTCGGATTCTCCGCAATGTCCACGGGAAGTTTCTTGCCAAAAGCCCTTTTTCTCTCCTCAACAGTAAAATGGTAAAAATGAGTTGGTAAAAGCCCTTTTTATAGGTTTTTTGGGTAAATAAATGGTAAATTTGTTTATTTTTCACCATGAAAAGGTATTTTTCAAAGTATTTTTATCTATCTTGAACAGGTATGAGTAATGTGTTGGTTTTTGTGCAGGATAAAGGATTTTCAGGGAAAATTGTCATTTTTTACAAACAAAAACATCAGAGTCATCTTTAAGCCCTTTTCTGACTCCTAAAACATGAAAAGATTGCCGAGCGTTTCTTTTACACTCGTTAAAACAGAATTAAAAGACGGTCCTCTTACAGCCCTTTTCTGACCGTAAAAACATGAAAAGATTTCCGGATTTTTGTCGTTTCAAATTCGATATTGGAAATAAAACGACGTGTCCTTGATCGCTTTTTACTTTTCACGTCGGAGACACTAATCATGAAAGTACTCCTTGGTCGTAAAGATCAAGCGGTTCTCTCAAGTATTATTTTATACTTTTTCGGGCTTGGGAGACACAAATTTACGAAAAAGGTCAACCCTGGAGTCTTCTTAAGTTTTTTCAGACTCTCTAAAATTGAAAAACGCTGAGTTTCTCCTATACTGGACTCGTTAAAATTTCACAGTAAAGGACCTGTTCAATTACAAACAGGAACGGACCACTCCTTCTTAGGGTTCGAATCTAAACTAAGTTGGACTCATCCGAAGGATGAGCTTATAATCAAGCAAATGTTATCCTCCTCAAGCTTGTAAAAAATAAAGAGGTACTTGCCAGAAATGGTGGGGGAAAAGAGAGAAAAATGAGCCTATTTGTTATCCTTTGTCTCGGAAAAACCTTATCACCACTCTTGAACACGACACTTTTCATTCACCTGGGTTGGGAAATCCTTTACCTAATAGTTTATCAAACCACATTGAAATGCTTCAGCCGGTTTCTGGGTATTAACTTTGGGGCAATTGTCACCAAGCCATCTGTTGTGTTGTTATGTGTTCAAGAGGTCACTGCAAATAAACCATTCATCTGCAAAATATATGTCATCCATCTTGACCATCCCTGAGTCAGTCCTTACAGCTACATTTCTTCAACTTGATCTATGATTTCGTGTTGTGGGCTTGCCTGCAACGGATCGCTTTCTATCGACATCAGCACATTATCTAGAAAGATGATCTAGAAATCGTCAGTACCTTGAGATCTGCATGCCTCAATGGCAGGTTTCTCGCCTTTGACGACAGTATACATCATTGACTTTCGATCAAAGAATTTCGTGACATGTTCGACATCAACACATTCATTCACATATCATGGATTGTACTGGGTACTTTGAGAACCATTGACATCACTGGTGGTCTCTCTCACACTTGTTAACAGTTTACATCATTTACTGGTAATCAAGTGGTTTCTACCATGTTCGACATCAATTCATTTATTCGCATGGATAGAATCGTACTATTTCGGGAAGTAGAAATGAAGACCCTGGATCTAGTTTCTGCCATCCAGGCTGCGAGGAGTTTTGTATTCATTATATAGTAGACTAATTATAAACAGATGGCTGCATCCATACTGTGTCTACATGTGTCTATGATTATAATGTATTGCGAAATCATTCCTATGTCAGAGCAGTAGTTAGTTTGTTAGTTAAAGTTTTTGATCTGAGTATGGGAATGCCTACCTCAGCGATGGTATGATCTCATATATGTATTTTGTGTTGAATATTTGTAGGTTCCGACTGGGCTCTCCACAAGATAATCCTCGAAATGATAAAGTGCTTCACCCTTCCTAGATGATATAAAACCCTAATCTACTACAAACTTCGCACTTTAGGGGGCAATTTGTTACACTAAAATTTGTCACCATGACTATTTGCATTCAATATGGCTCCATCAACAACCATACTGTCCTCCTTGGCAAGTCTTATACCTCTGCTCCTCATGTCAAACTCCAAAAAAGAGAGAAACTTTAAAAATCAATATAACTCTGGTTACGCAGTTTCTCTTACTCTTACCTGCGTGTACGCACCTCAAGTACATAATACCTGTGTACTTGTACACTCTGTCTGTAAAGGGGTGGGTGCGTACTCCTGTAAAGGTCAAAAGGCGCAAGTTTTACTTCAAAAAACTTACTTGTGGTCGATTCTAGAGCATTCTAGAAGATGGTTTGACGTGGATTGAGCACCTCCAGATGGTTCATGCATCCCAAAGAAAGAGGAACTTATCCCATGAAGAGGGGAGCTATCCCTTTGAAAGAGGGGCTTATCCCATTCATGGTGGACCTGTTTAACTTCCTCCAAAGCATTATAAATACAGGCATTGGGCCAGAGGGAGGGGAGGTTGAAAGCTGAACATTCCTAAGGGTAGATGCTGCTGAAATTAGGACTCCCTTATAGAGCTTGAGAGGAGAGATTCCAATCCTTTCTTAGCTTCATTTGGAAGTGGGTGAGCTGATCAAAGTAGAGGAGAACTCTTGCTGGACCCTGGGAGGGACCTGCACAACACCAAGGCACTGGTTGTAAGGTTTCTTTTGTTTCCAATTAATACAATTAAGTTCATTTTTCTCAACAAGTTGTTATATATAATTTGTTTCATAAACTCCTTGGTCTTTATGATGAATATGTTTTATTATATGAGTTATTCAGGTGCTATGTAATCATTTGCTTGTTAGTGAATGCAGGCTTCAAGGAGAAGGAGCTCATCTGGATCGGAGAGGCTTGGCTGCTACAAACAGCGTTGGACTAAAGGTATGCCTTAAACACCTGGTTTCCTTTATTTTAAATGCATATTTAGGGAAAGATAGTGCTTGATTGTTTTGTTTGTCACTAGAAAAGCCTTGTTTTCTAGGGAGGTCAGTTTTGTCCGCAAAATTGACTCTTTCCGCATGACAGCTGCATTACCTTGACAAATTTTGATTGTGACAGACTCCCCAATAGAGTATTGACAACCTTGGAATTTGTTTCATATTGCTTTTTACCTGTCGTATCTATAGGAATTGCTGATGGAAATGTATATCCTCCTTCCACGATTTCCCAAACATCTGTTCGAAGAGATTGAAGATAGGTTGTGGTTCTTACCTTCCAATAGACGAAGTTGCTCCCATCAAATATTGGTGGTCTAATGGATCCCTCTCTTTCGTTGCTGCCCATGATGATAGATCTTCCTTCAAGAGATCAAGCTTCTTCGAAAGGACCTGCTCTGATACCAATTGTTGGCAATAATACTGGGGGGGGTGAATCAGTATTAGCAAGTTAACAATATTTCATTTCCATAAACAGATTTATATACGCTACTTCTGTTAATCCAACTTGCATGTATACACCACTATGTTTAGAGCAACCAACATATACCTTGCAAACTTATAATTTAGTTAGTTGATCTTTAATCTATGTATCAGAACCATATAAACAGTAACTAGGTGCAGTAAACAGAACAGGCAATCACACACATGAACACAAGATATAAGGTGGAAACCCAATGTGGGTAAAAACCACATGCTGCAATAATCTCTATCTTTCTTTAATAAGAAACTTCTTTTTACAAATTTTGTACTGGTGCAATCTTATACCAGTACGCAGGCTTCTACCTGCAAAAGGCTACAACCTTCTCTCGTTCTCTAGCTTTTCCTAAAAGGGAGCTACCACCCCCTTAGCTCTTGTACTAGTTGATGTGTTGACTAGTATGTAGGTGCTTACCTGCAAAAGGCTACAACCTTCTCTTTTCTTCCAAGGACCATGTTTCATAAATTTTTAGACTGGATCCATCAATCAAATATCAAATATATTTGCATCAACCAATCTCCTTTGTACGAACCAAAACTGAATCAAACAATAAATTTTCTGAATGTTGTAACCAGAATACAATAACAGTAACCAAAACCCAATCCAAAACCCAGAACTCTGTAACAGAAAACAGAAGTAGCTAAAACATATTTTATGAGGTGTACGCTACTTCAATGTGTTGAACCTACGTGCATGTGCACTTTTCTCAAGGTGGACCTGCGTATATGCAGTTTTGAAATGCCGAACCAGCGTGTATATGCGCCTTTTCTATATTGAACCTATGTATAGATTTGTAAAAGATGATTTAACCTTTAGCACTATTTAAACATCAATTATACCCAAATCATCAAATTTACAGATTACGACATGCGCCAATTAAAAAGATCAAAACCACACAAAGATACTTCTCTTCAAGCCTTAAGATCTTGACCCATCAATAGAACCTCTCCTTCTTCAAGTGCTCAGGTTCCTCCTTGATTCAGATCCAGCTATGCACCATAACCCAATGACCAGTATTCTAGATCTTGCTCTTCATTAGATATTCAATGCTTGAGTGCCCTTGCCTAATGATCTCCTCCTCCTTTTATAGTCTTAGGCCTTACTCAATACCATGGTCCAAAACCACTTTAGAATCAATACCTTAGACCAAATACCTGGGGTCAACACTTCGAACAAGATACCTTAGACAAATACCATGGGTCAAAATACCAAGGACCAAATACCACGGACCAAAACCAAGTTTTCCAACATGTAGGCGCTTTTCCTTGCATGAAAGTGCGTGTATACGCATAGGCGCCTTCTAGTCTGCGAACCCACGTGTATATGTTGTTTGGTCAAGGGGAACCTGTGTATACCTCTTTTTCCTTCATTCTGTGATCCTAAACTGTAATCTGTCATCTGAGTGAGTTGCCATCAAGGACAACACCTGTGTCATAGCACCAAACCTATGTTGTAATGCCAACATATATGTGTTTTATGTGTTATGCTCTTGCATTATTTATTTTCTGTGCTTTTAGAATTCGTAATCATGTAATTTTTGTATGAGGTTAAAACCTACATTTGGTATCAGAGCTATTTTGGCTTCAACGGGATGCCTTTGTTGCTGAGGGGTTTCGCTCGGGCCTGTGGTACAACCGGTTCAGTGGGAGATCTGTGAGATCGATTCTAGTGGTGAAAGAAGATGGTGAGCAGTGGAAAGATAGAGATCAAGAAATTTAATGGTCAGAGTTTTGAGTTGTGGAAACTCAAGATGGAGGATCTACTGGTGGATAAAGATCAGTGGATCGCATTAGATCCAGGTACTGAACCAACGGGAGAGTCCAATGAAGAATGGAAGAAGTTGGATCGAAAGGAAAAGAGCACAATATGATTGTGTGTCTCAAATTCAGTATTGTTGAATGTATCAGGGGAAGCTACGACGAAGGCTTTGTGGGACAAGTTAGGGACTTTGTACCAATCTAAGTCTCTGGTGAATAAACTGTTCTTATGGAAAAAGTTGTATAACCTGAGGATGAAAGATGGAGACTCGGTGACAGAGCATCTGAACGCATTTAATACTGTGGTAAGTTAGTTAGCATCTGTTGATATTAAAATTTCAGATGAAGATAAGTGCTTCATTTTGTTGTGTTCTCTACCATATTCGTGCCATAGTCTGGTTATTGCAATAGGTAGCAATGCAATTTCCTT
Source organism: Pinus tabuliformis (assembly GCA_031772625.1). Taxonomy (NCBI): domain Eukaryota; kingdom Viridiplantae; phylum Streptophyta; class Pinopsida; order Pinales; family Pinaceae; genus Pinus; species Pinus tabuliformis. The sequence continues at coordinate 719,872,048 of CM062817.1, read as the reverse complement.
GTAGTTTGATGAAATAGTCTCTTCCTTGCTGACGGAGGAGATGAGACGGAAAAATATGGAGAGCCAGAATGGTGATGCCTTGTCTGTACGAGGATGGTCCTAGAATAGAAACAAAAATAAGTCATCGAGTGGGAGATCTAAATCTAGAGGGAGATCTAAATCTCCACGAAACCCTGTAAAGGTGGTGTGCTGGAAATGTGGAAAGGAAGGGCACTATAAAAGGGATTATAAATATAAAGCTCCTGATAAAGGAAAGGGATCTGATGATGCTCCTTCTGCAAAGGTGAAAACCATCTCAGATGAAGGTGGGGATGTGTACTTGGCTTCTTCAAGTACACATGTAGATCATGAGGCATGGTTGATTGACTCAAGTGCATCCTTTCACTTCACTCCCCATAGAGAGTGGTTCTGTGAGAATGAGAAATATGACGGTGTTGATGTCTTCTTAGGGGATGATAGGAAGGCCAAAATCATTGGTCGCGGAAAAGTAAAGTTGAAGTTGCAATGTGGAAGGGTTAAAACACTTCCAGGTGTTCTGTATATTCCTGCATTGTCCAGAAATCTGATTTCTGTAAGAAAGTTAGATGATGCAGGTGTAAAAGCAGTGTTCGAGAAGGATACCTGTAAGATGGTTCGGGGAGCACTTGTATTGATGTTGGGAGTTCGGATTGGAACTCTGTATAATCTGCAAGGTAGCATGGTTGTTCATGGGTGCAATAGTTCTGTGGTTCCTGAAAGTGGAGCAGAAAATCTGGTGGTCTCTAGAGAGAAGACCATGTTGTGGCATCAAAGGCTTGGACATATTGGAGAGAAGGGCCTTCGAATACTTCATGGTAAAGGTATGGTAGAAGGTATGAGTAATAGTTCTTTGGATTTTGATTTCTATGAAAATTATGTATATGGGAAGCAGAATCGAGCGAGTTCCCCTCTGGTGGTAAGAGAGCAAAACATATATTAGAGCTTGTGCATAGTGATGTGTTTGGACCTGTGAAGGTTCCATCACTGGGTAAGTCTATGTACTATGTATCATTTATAGATGAATTCTCAAGGAATACATGGATATATTTCCTTAAGAAGAAATCTGAAGTCTTTGACAGGTTTAAAGAATTCAAGGCTCTGGTGGAAAACTAGACAGAGAAGAAGATAAAGGTGTCGAGGACAAATAACGGTGGAGAGTTTTGCAGTAAGGAATTTGAAGAATTCTGTAAGAATTGTGGTATAGCATGACAGTAGACTACTCCATATACACCTCAGAAACATGGAGTTGCAGAAAGAATGAATAGGACGTTGATGGAAAGGGAAAGAAGCATGCTCGGTGGTGCCAGGTTAGGACAGGAATTATGGGCAGAGGCGGTGGAGATAGCATGTTACCTGGTCAACAGATCACCTTCATCAGCGTTGGAAGATAAAACTCCACAAGAGGTATGGACTGGTAAGAAACCCTCTCTTTCACATCTGAGGGTATTTGGATGTGATGCATACGTACATATTCCAAAGGAGAAACGAACCAAGTTGGATAATAAATCTAAAAAGTGCATCTTTATTGGGTATAAGGATGGTTTAAAGGGTTATGAGCTTTGGAACCAAGTAACAAGGAAGGTTGTGTACAGCCAAGATGTGGTGTTCATAGAGGTGAAATATGTTATTAAACATGAAGTCCAACCAAAGGAACCTGAGAAGATGGAGTTTGAGCTAAAGGAGGAAGAATCAGACTCTACAACAGAGGAGGAACCAGAAGATGAAGAGCCACAAACTCCAAGTGTGAGAAGATCAGTTCAAGAAAGAAGGCAGCCATAAAGGTATAATCCATCTGCTTTCTGTTCAAATTTTGCTTTATCTATTACTGATGATGATCCCAGAACTGTGAAGGAAGCAGTAGATTCAGAGGATGGAAAACTCTGGAAAGAGGCCATGGTTGATGAAATGACATCTTTACACAAAAATGAGGCTTGGGATCTGGTGGCGTTGTCGGCTGGAAGGAAACCCATTGGCAACAAATGGATGTTCAAGAAGAAGACAAATGTAGAAGGAAAGGTGGAAAAATACAAAGCTCAGTTGGTAGCAAAAGGTTATTCCCAGGTGTCGGGAATTGATTTTGGTGATATTTTTTCTCCTGTTGCAAGGTAACTTCTATTAGATTACTTTTATCTGTTGCTGCTGCTTTTGATTTTGAGGTAAAACAGATGGATGTGAAGACAACATTTATTCACGGGGATCTGGAAGAGGAAATATACATAAAGCGACCTAAAGGTTTTGCGGTGAAGGGTAAGAAAGAACTGGTATGCAAGTTAAATAAGTCTCTGTATGGGTTAAAACAGTTACCAAGGATGTGGTATCAGAAATTTGATACATTTATACGGGGACTTGGCTTCACCAGAAGCAAAGCAGATCACTATGTGTATTTTAAATTAATTGGTGACCGTGTTATTTATTTGGTCTTGTATGTGGATGATATGTTACTGGTTGGAAATGACAAAGAAATTATCCAGGATTTGAAGATCCAATTTTCCTCCAAATTCGACATGAAAGATCTTAGTGCTGCAAACTATATTTTGGGCATGGAAATTAAAAGAGATTGGGCAAAGAGGAAGCTCTGGTTAAACTAGAGGAAGTATGTCGAGACAATATTGCAGAGATTTAATATGCATGATAGTAAACCGGTGAAGGTTCCTATTCCTATAGGTGTAAAGTTATCTGCTGAACAATGTCCCAAGACACAAGAAGAGGAAGAGGACATGTCCCATGTTCCATATGCAAGTGCAGTCAGTAGCCTAATGTATGCAATGGTCTGTACTAGACCAGACATTGCACATGTAGTGGGAGTATTGAGCAGGTTTATGTCAAAACCAGGAAAGGAGAACTGGACAACAGTGAAGCAGGTTTTCAGTATTTGTGTGGCCCTAGTGACTATGGTTTGTGCTACCAAGGAAGACCAGGATTGGACAGAGTGTCGGATATTCATGGCTTTGTTGATGCAGACTGGGCTGGAGATCTGGATCAAAGAAGATCTACAAGTGCGTATGTGTTTAACCTATTTGGAGGTGCAATCAGTTGGATGAGTAAGAAACAATCTGTAGTGGCATTATCAACTATAGAGGCAGAATACATGGCAACCACTCATGCAAGAAAGGAAGCAGTTTGGTTGCAGAGATTGTGTTCAAGTATGGGGTTAGTACAGGGAGCTATAAGGATAGACTGTTACACCCAAAGTGCAATTTTCTTGGAAAAGAACCCTGCATATCATTCAAAGACAAAGCATATTGATGTTCAGTATCACATTGTGAGGGATATGATAGAAGACAAAAAGGTTTTGTTGGTAAAGGTGGAAACTTTGAAGAATACTGCAGATGCATTGACAAAATTTGTGAGCTCTGAGAAGTTCTCTTGGTGTAGAGAAACAATGTGCATTGCAGGGCTGGATAAATGTCTAAGCTCTCTTGTGGCCCCCTGTGGAAAGAAAACAACAAGTGGGAGAACGCTGGGTTGTGTTATATTCTTTCCATGACTAGCCCACGTAGTTAACCAGGGGGTTAGAGGGGGGGCATAGCCCCCCGTTCGTTGCGCCGATTGCATAGCAAGGGTGTCACAGGGGGTTTGAGGGGTACAGGTAACCCCACTCTATGGGGTCCGGGGCAGCGCCTCGAAAAAGTTTGGTTTTGGAACCTATGTTAGTTTGGGCAGACCCACCTATGGTTTTTTGCATGATTTTCGCACATGTTTTTTGGATGCAATGGTTTTCGGTCCATGGTTTTGGATGCAATGGTTTTCATTCCATGGTATTGGATGCTTCGGCATGTATAAGTATGTATTATAAAATTGAAAGAAAAATAACGAAAAATCAAGCTGGTAGTCCCAATTTTGGGATCCAGGGGAAAATCTTTGTGTATATGTGTTTTATGTGTTATGCTCTCGCATTGTTTATTTTTTGTGCTTTTAGAATTTGTATGCAGGTAATTTTTGTACGGGGTTAAAACATACATATATGACTTATAGGACTGTGCATTGGTATACACAGTAATAAGTAGTAACATATCTTATCTCAGGTGTAATCAACGAAGGACTGTGATAAGTTGAGAAGAGAAAGTATCGAAGATAGTGACAAGATAGTGAAAGGCATAAGGAGAAGGAGAACAATGAGGACAGTGAATCAAGTAGTTTAGAAGTTAGTGACAAATATCTTGGAGGTAACTTTGAATCTACTTTGTTAAGAGTCTTGGTATTCAACATGTAAATATATATAAGAAGAGATTCAAGGGTTTTCCTCTCTAAGAGAGAGAGGTTTTGGCCCTGGCAGTGAGCCAGATTTTGTGTTCTTGTTCTTTGTTTCTGGTAGCAATTTGATGAAATAAACACACACTAATTATAAGAAGAAGAAGATCAAGATAATAGATGGAAATTGCAAAAGTACTTCACAATTTGTTATCAAGTCCAAGAAGAATCATACTATACATAACTGCCCTTGATTCTTCAACAAACTTTCCCTTAAAACCAATTCCAAAACACATTTCTCCTCAAGTTTAAAAGAAGCATGTGCGAGCATTAAACAAGAACAACCTATTTGATCTCCTAGATTATTCTAAATAAGTTACACTTATTGACTCTTGACATCATAACCACCAAAATATGCCACAAGAACCTAAAATATTATGGGTCTATCATAAAAATCGCATATAAGGTTATGAGTATTAACCTACTTGTAACAAGATAATTTAAGGAGGAATATGCCTCTATTCATCAATAAATCTAATAAATATGATATGTTTATTGATTCATCAATAAAAAAATTACCAATGAAATTACTTCAATCATGAGACTCATATAATGAATGTTGCAACAAAAGCAGTCATAGTTACAATTTCATAAGTATATTATTCTTCAAAAAGTGCCAAATAAACAATGGACCTGCCAAAATTTGGCACAATAGTTGCTTACTACAGTCATTGAAGCACAAAAATGAACCCATGAATATATGCAGCTCATACGGAACTTATTATGCTCAGTTGCACAAAATTCTATAGAATTAGTCACTATAAACATTTTTCCAACAACAACCCCCCCTTTTTTAGGATAACTTTAGATAATAAAAGTGACAAATTTCCTATTCGCTAATCAAATTTCAGCAAATTATTAAATTCATTTTCACATTCAAAAACTTGTAGACGTAGGAAACTACATCCATTAAATAATATATTCATAAATTTCTAGTACATAAAAGCTACAGTAATTAAGACATTTACTCTTAACAATTTATATGCACAAAGGCTACAACCATTGAGGCCTTTTGACAAACACTTTGCAATCTACAACCATTGAGGCCTTTTGACAAACACTTTGCAAGCATGCAATCTAAGATTATTACTCAGCCTATTTAACTCATGAAATTAATATATTAAGACTTCAATTGTTAGTATATTAAAATGGGGACTAATTCATCCCAATCCTTCACCAAAAACTTGATAACATGCACATGCAATCGACAACAACAATCTAAAAAATCACCCAGATTTATGGTTTGGTTTCTGAAAAGTGTTTTTTTGGAATCAAATGGGGGGTTACATGATCAAATGGCACAGATACCCCCTGTGGTTGGAGTGAATTGCATCAAATACGCCCAGGGATGTAATGCTTTAAAACAACAAAAAATTGGATCCATAATGTCTCATTTACCACTTTTGTCAAACACATGGAATGCAAAATTTCATCTACAACTCTACATGATGAAATACAACCCAGAATTATGCCACTAATTGTTTTTCATTGAATTCACACATTTCTAAATCCACCATATGAGTGCTTGAAACATTTTACAATATCGCAAGCTACTTCCTTTGACATAATTTGACACGCTTATTCTAACCACTGGTACAATTTGACAAACACATGGATGCCTTGAATGTTATAGCCATTAAGGATATCTGTCAAAATTCTAACAACACTATACCAAAAACTTGAATCATCAAACATTGAATTATTAATCAAAATGAGACATAAGCCATAACTAAAAATTACCTCAAACATACCTCAAGTCTTTGATCTTCCAAACCATATTTTAGTTGCCATTATTTTTCCAGTTTCTTTTAAGGGTTGATTCTGTAATTCCTCCAGGTATATTTTGGGTACATGTCTTTTTTCTTACTTTTCTTGTGAGCTACAAGTTAGTATTTATTCATGCATAAATATATAAATTTATAGTGTTAGAGTCAGTTAGTTTTCAGTTGTCAAATGTCTTCGAATCTATAATTTTATTATCATGGGATAATTCAAACTCACAAACATTTTTACTGTCTTGAGTTTGATCAATCACTGTTTGAAAATCGCCATGAATCTGGTTGTTAAAGTTTTTGGTTAATAACGTGAAGTGGTGTTGAGTCATTGGGAGTCGTCGTCATAGATTTTTGAGTCATGGGGTATATTGTCAAAGTGAAGGTATGTTAAAGGTTTCATTTAAAAATCAACTACAATCAAGGGTCTGTTGTTCAAAGAAGCATGGCTTTTGGGATACTACACTTTGTTTCCTCTTCTAATATTCCTCATTTACCCATTCCCCCATAACACCACTACTTTCCCATACTCACACCATGTATGACCATTATGCATAATACACAACCACCCATACCTAAGAGACACCATATCCATAATACTTCAATGTTTCCCCATACTCCTATGCTCATTCCAAATCAAGTGAAGTGCTCCAAGTGCTCAATACAAATTATTGGGATACAAGACAAAGAACATGGGTAATTCAAATGGTTATGCTGCCTTAATATTATGCACTATACATTCACTGAGTTAATCACCAAACATGCAATCCACATATGCAACCATAGGTCAATCTCCAGTTAGCAGTTGGCAAGAAAACATGTCACACTCACTGTGGGAACCTGTTGTGGAAGCCCAGTTTTCTCTTCGCAAGTGTTGCATAAATACTCTATTTTAGTCACCATTTTGCAGAACGGTTTCCAACCACATGTAGGAGATTTTTGGAAATTGAAAGTGGCTTTTCTCAAGGATAGGCCAAATAACAATAACCTCTTCCAATTTTTTCACAAGTTTAACAGATCGAGAGTTTCGAATGCATCTTCAAAGCTCATTCTTCGTAATTCGTAAATTTCCTGTTTTAAGTCATTGTTTTGCAGAGAATTTTCTAGGAAGATGGGGAATAATTTGGAGAAACTGAGAGAGGTTTATCTTCACAAAAATATCATATACAATAAACTCATTCAGGTTTTACACAAGTATTACGGTTTGGGATATACGCCCAAAACATTGGCCCGTTGTACAAGCCCTACGTAGTCGCTACGCAGCTGTTGCACACATGTCTTGACAAGATTTTGGAGGATGCCAGCTATCAGAGACTGAGTGGAATGAGGTGCCGCTAAGTTGGGATCCAGGTCAGATAACCATTCATCATCCATGTGTTCAATTTTGTGGAGACTTATGTTGGCTTGATGGGGCCTAACCCAGGTTCAACTTTAACTGCGCTAACCAACAAAACCCTAAATGTTGGCCCTTTTGGCAACAACCTACGGATCGCAAGCTGCAGTCTCACCCGAAGAAGTATTGTGGGATGCTAGAACTAGGTTTCTACATCCAGAGGCCTGTGTGATGGTTTGCTAAGGTCCTTAGGGTTTAGATCTACCTTCGCACGCATCTATTCCTTCCGACTGTCAACTACTACAACTCTATCAAAATGACCTTCAGATCTTCGCGAAGGCACTTAATTGTACTTACCATGGAGAAATATTATAGATCTACCAATTTCACATAGTAAATAAGCATTAATTCACATTAAATAGATTACAAAGCGAAGATACATAAACTTTACAAAAGTAAATATAAGAACACAGATGCATCAATTTCGGCCCAAAATAGTCTTTATTAAGTATAACCATTCAGATATAGACTCTTTAACCCTGCACACTCAGCTGTAGGGGCTCGTGCACTTAGTTGTGGACTTACCAAGGTCTCCGCGAACTCAGTTGCGGACTTACCAAGTTCTCCGCGCACTCAGCTGCAGGAGTCTTCCCCTTTTGCCTAAGTACAGGAAGCAAAACTTTCCTGCCTTAGCACCTTGCCCCTACAATGATTTTTCACTTAAGGTTATTTCTAAGACTCGCTATGATTCATCTATTTATAGAATTTTCTTTACAATACCATGGGTGGGTCTCAAAACAACTCTATCACCTACCCAACTAAGGGATAAATCCCCTTTCACTCTACTTAGCTTCGCACTCTGATTTTCAAATTTCACGGAGACTTTACCTTCGCTACAAAAAGATATTATAAAATAACTCAAAACTCAACAAAATTGACCCCAGGGACCCCATCCCAACAGACCCCCAACACAAATATGGTGACTCGTCCTTGAGTCACTTAGTTGGCACCTCAATCTTGTTGTAGAGTTCACTGAACTCGATCTTCAATGCTTCGAAGTCAGCAGAACCCTGTACCCCACCCTGTTGCAATTCCTCTACTAGATTTTTTGTAGTCAGGCCTTCCATCGCCAGGTGCATCGTTCTTTGTGTCTGCTGGAGTGTATTCAACTTGTCCTGAACTGACAGAGTAAGCTGACACGTATCCTCTGTCCATGGCTTTATTATGGCCTTTAAAACAACCTCTTTTCTTTGTAGCTCTTCAATTTGTGATTGTAGCTATTTTTCTTCTTGCAATTGAGCAAGGTGTTGGATTGGTGCCAAAGTGTGCGCAGTCACCCTAACTTCATCAAACTATTGTTGTGTCTCCTAGATGTTTGTGCTAAGTTTTTGCAGGTTTGGTTCCTCCTGTAGAGTCATCCATAACTCCATGATCTGTTCGTGTTATGAAACCAGCTCAAGAAAAGATAGAAAAGATAGATCAACGCCTTAGAATTCAACCTCTTCGAGGGGGCAACCTCCTTTACATTACATAAATGAACAATTCTTGGATGATTCAAATGACAAAACCTCCTTTCTATATATAGGAGTCTAAGGAGTCACAATATAATCCAGCCGACCTAACAATAATAATATAAAGCCACAAAAATAACAATAGAGGGATTCTATGGGGCACAGAAATAATAATATGGGGGTAATAGGGGCACAACAATATAAATAAGGGGTATAACTACAATAGTAATGGGGTAATCACTAGTATTATAGGGACCCAACATGCCCCTCTCCTTCAAAAAAGTGTTGTCCTCAACGCTTGAGTAGTTCTGGATACTTCTGCATAAAATTCTCATCCTCCCATGTGGAATCTTCAGCGGATAAGTTCTTCCACTTGATAAGATACTCTTAAATTGATCGATTTCGTAGCTGTCGAGTTCTTGTTTCTGTGACTGCTTCCGGTTCCAATATAATTTTTCCTTCCTCGTCAAGTTCTGGAAATATTGTTTGAACTGGGAGCTTGTCGCCTATAACCTTCTTTAAACATGAAACATGGAAAACTGGGTGCAATCGAGAAGCTGCAGGAAGCTCCAATTTGTATGCCATAGTACCAATCTTTTCCAACACCTTGTACGGACCATAATACTTCGGTGATAATTTATTATCCTTCTTAGCTTGCTTTAGGGACATTTGCTTATATGGTTGTAGCCGTAGGAATACCCAATCACCTACATCAAAACTTCTTTCACTGCGATGTTGATCTGCTTGTTGTTTCATTCTATTTTGTGCCAACACGAGGTTATCCTTTAAGAGTTGGAGGACTTATTCTTGATGTTCGATGTGATGTTCCACTGCTTGAACCTTAGAATTTTCTCTTAAATATGATGTGATTGATGGTGGTTGGTACCCATAAAGTGCCATAAATGGGGTCATTTTTGTTGCTGTATGGAAGGAAGTGTTATACCACCATTCAGCCAGAGGCAACCATTTGACCCATTATGTCTGTTTATCAGATACAAAGCAACGAAGATATCCTTCCAAACATTTGTTTACTATCTCAGTTTGCCCATCAGATTGAGGATGATAAGATGAGCTATGAGCTAACTGAGTACCCAGACAAGAAAATAATTATGTCCAAAAATTTCCAGTGAAAATGGGATCTTTGTCACTTACAATAATCTTTGGGTTTCCATGTAGCTTTTGAACTGTTTCCATAAATGCAGTAGAAACTGTAATGGCTTTAAATGGATGTGATAATGCACAAAAGTGTGCATACTTGGTAAGTCTGTCAACTACCACCATGATGACACTCTTTCCCTCAGACTTGGGTAAACCTGTGATAAAATCCATTGAAACCTCCTCCCAACGTTGGCTTGGAATGGATAAAGGTTGTAATAGACTCGGTGTCTTAATTGTTTCAACTTTATTTTGTTGGCAAACCAAACATTCCACCACAAACTTTTGAATATTTGATTTAAGGCCATCCCAAAAAAATTCCTTCTTAACCCTGTGGTAAGTTTTTAAAAATCCTGAGTGCCCTCCTAAGGGAGAAGTGTGCAATTCCATAAGAATCTTTTGTTTTAGCTGGGAATTCTTACAGAGGTATAAGCAATCTTTGTACCATAACGAATCATTTTTCCAGCTAAATGTATCAGAAGTACTGGAATCTTGTTGTAGCTTTCGAATAAGTGCCCACACTTCTTCGTCATTCTTCCATTCCTCCTTTGCTTCGTTTATCCAATCTGGTTGGATAATAGAAATGGCACACAACAATGCTTCCATATCCTCATCCTTTCTTGAGAGTGCATCTGCCACCACATTTTGCTTCCCTTTTTTGTAGATGATTTCAAAGTCATAACCCAACATCTTTGTGACCCACTTTTGTTGCTCTTCAGAGGATAATCTTTGTTCTAAAAAGTATTTAAGGCTATCATGATCCGTTTTTACCTTGAAGTGTCTTCCCATTAGGTAGGGTCGCCATTTCTTAAGTGCATGGAGTATTGCCAACATTTCCTTCTCATAAATAGCTTTGCTTAAAAAATTTCCCTTGATTGGACGACTTTCAAAAGCAATGGGTCTTTCATCTTGCATTAGAACAGCACCAATTCCATTTCCTGAAGCATCACATTCCACAATAAAGGTTTTTGTGAAGTCCGGTGTAGCTAAGACCGGTGCTTGGCACATTGCCTCTTTAAGATGTTTAAAGGCCTTTGTTGCTTCCGTAGTCCATGAAAATGAATCTTTCTTCAATAATGTTGTTAGAGGTGCTGCTATTCTCCCATAATTCTTAACGAACTTGCGATAATACCCTGTCAACCCAAGAAATCCCCGCAGATGCTTTATGGATGTGGGGATTTTCCATTCCTTAATGGCTTTAATTTTGCTAGGGTCTACCTTAACTCCTTCATGAGATACAATATGACCCAAATATTCCACCTCCTAGACTCCAAAGAAACATTTGGATCTTTTTGCATATAATTGTTTCTCCTCCAATAGTTGTAGCACCTTGTCAACATGTTCAACATGATCCTTCCAAGACTTGTTGTAGATTAGTATATCATCAAAAAATACCAACACAAATTTTCTAAGGAATGGTTTGAAAATTGAATTCATCAAACCTTGAAATGTTTAAGGTGCATTGGTAAGGCCAAAAGGCATGACCAAAAATTCATAATGACCCTCATGAGTTCTAAATGCCGTTTTCGGAATGTCTTCAATCTTCATTCTGATTTGATGATATCCCGAACGAAGATCCAACTTGGTGAAGTAAATTGATCCATGCAATTCATCCAGTAATTCATCAATGACAGGAATGGGAAACTTATCTTTAATAGTGAGCTTGTTGAGCTCCCTATAATCTGGACACATGCGCCATGATCCATCCTTCTTGTGCACCAATACTACTGGAGCTGAGAAAGAACTTTGACTTGGTTGAATTATACCAGCCTCTAGCATTTCTGCAACCATACGTTCAATTTCACTTTTTTGGACATATGGATATCTGTACGGCCTGATGTTTGGAGGAACACTTCCTGGAATCAGATGAATAGCATGATCATGATCACGCATAGGTGGGAGACCTTTGGGAGTCTCAAATGACTTGGAATGATTGTCCAGGACTTTTTGGAGATCTGGAGAAATAGATGATTCCAATGTGGAAACATCTAGCGAACATAATTGTGCAATTACACCTCTTTGCTCCTTTTTTAGAAGCTTTGTCATGCCATTAGAGCTGATTATCTTTCCTGGTTTCCCTGTAATACCCCTTAATTCAACTTCCTTCCCTTCAACAGAAAATTTCATGAAAAGTTCTTGAAAATTAAAAGCTATTGTACCCAAGGATTGTAGCCATTGGACTCCTAGTACAACATCAGCACCTCCCATTGGAATGGAAAGCATTGGGCTAGTCAATACATATTCTCCCATGGATAGCTTGGTATTATGGCACTTTCCAGAAAAATTTATTGTTCCTCCATTTGCAATCATCACTTGACACTCCGGTGCTGGATATAGGAAGCAATTCAATTCTTTTGCTACCCTACAATGAATAAAATTGTGGGTGCTTCCTTAATCAATCAACACTATTACCTTTTTCTTCTTGATTTGTCCTTCTATCTTTATGGTTTGAGGAGTGGTAATTCCCGCCAATGCATTACAAGATATGATCGAATTTATTTGTTCTTCATCTAGGCTTTGTTCCTGGAATACATTCTCTTCTTTTGACCTTTCTTGCTCCTTTTCTTCTTCCTCTTCACAATCTATGTAGAATAATTTCTTCTCAGCACATTTATGACCTTTTGTGTATTTGCTATCACAATTGTAACAAAGCCCTTTTGCTCTTTTTTCTTCCAATTGTTGTGGTGTCAACCTTGTAGGTTGTGGAAGACTATGGGCAACAACACTTCCGTCTTTATAGTTGTGAATGGTATGCTTCCTAGTTGCCATAATTTTGCTTTCCATTTTTCTTGCTAACCTGAATGCCTTCTCTAATGAATCAGGTTCCCAAAGGTGCACATCATGTTGGATATTATCCTTTAAAGACCCTATGAACACATCAATCCTATGCTCCTCTGGAATATCTTTTACCCTTATGTTCAATTTTTGGAACTCCTCAATGTGCTCCATTATTGAACCCTTTTGTTTGAGACTTATCAATTGGCTAAAAAAAGTGTTGCTTTTTGTATCCTCATAATGTGCTATCAATTCTTCCGTAAAAATTGCCCAAGTGATAAATTGTTTACGAGAACAAAGCCATTGATACCATACAAATTGATTTGGTTCCAAATATAAAGTTGCCATACGTACCTTTTGTGTGTTTTGCACATTATTGAGATCGAAGAATTGCTCCATCTGTAATATCCATGTGGCGGGATCCTTGCCATCAAACTTCCTCATATCGATTTTTGGAATGTGGTGATTCTTCGATCCAACATTAGCGTCTATGGAATCATGATTAACATTTCTTTTGTTCTCATCATGAGTTTCCTTTACTACCTTTTCACCATTAGTAAGTATTTCTTGTAGAAAATTAGTCAAATCTGTCTTCAAATCTGCCATGCCTGTCTTCAAATTTGTGTTCAAATCTATCTTCAAATTGTCCATATTAGCTTCCATGCCATTCATCTTAGCTTCCACGCCATTTATCTTAGCATCTGTTAACTTTTGTGAGCGTGACATTTGTTGCATTTGTTCTTGTAATTTTGATATATCATGTAGCATTTCTTCCTCTTCTTCATGAGTCATGCTAGAGCTTTCAGGTTCCTTACTAGGTGTTTGCATTTTCTTTCCTCGGGGCATCAGTTACCGATAATAATGCTCTACTATGCCCTTTGAATTCCTTCAAAATAAATTTTCAAACCAAGCTTAAGCAAAAATTTAAAAAAATCTACACACCTTTTTTCACTTTGTAGGAGCTCGATATTGCCTCTGATGTATCTCTATACTTTCCCGTCATCTAGTTCTAAACTTGTGACCTGTAGTAGCTCTCTGTGTCCTCTTTCCAATGCCACAAGTCTGACCCAAATTGGATTCTCCAAGGAAGAGTTATGCGAAATCTCCCACAGTGACTTGATTATAGACTAGTTCAGTAGAGCTAACTTGTACGACGTGCTGTGAGTCACTGTTTCGACCTTTGGATCTAAAAAACACCCACAAAAAACTACAGTCCATCCTCTTTCTATACCTTTTTACGAAATTTCAATCCGATCCTCAGAGAGAAAGTTATGACGATTTTCCCCAGGTCACCTGTTTTGAATGTAATTCAGGAGTCTGCAAAAAGACCAACTTCCTCAGATCATATCTCCGCAAATATCACGCGCAAAGCTCGGAAATTCGGACCCAAGGTTCAACGTCAATTCTTCTCAAATGGGTTTTTTTGGCGACTTCTGAAATGTCACAGAAAAACAGTTATAGCGAAAATTCCACGATGACCTGTTTGGAGCAGCGAAACCCTAGAATCCAAAGCTCTGATACCAAATGTTATGAAACCAGCTCAAGAAAAGATAGAAAAGATAGATCAACGCCTTAGAATTCAACCTCTTCGAGGGGGCAACCTCCTTTACATTACATAAATGAACAATTCTTGGATGATTCAAATGACAAAACCTCCTTTCTATATATAGGAGTCTAAGGAGTCACAATATAATCCAGCCGACCTAACAATAATAATATAAAGCCACAAAAATAACAATAGAGGGATTCTATGGGGCACAGAAATAATAATATGGGGGTAATAGGGGCACAACAATATAAATAAGGGGTATAACTACAATAGTAATGGGTTAATCACTAGTATTATAGGGACCCAACAGTTCGAATATCAGTGTGCAACCTATGACTGTTGTATCCAAAGTTCTCATGCTTTCCCTGATGGCTGCTCTGCATTGCTCCCAGACATCTGGCAGAGTGGATGGCTGCAATTTCAACTGCAAATCTGCGATATTCATTTGGAAGTCAAAGGTTACTCCGACAATCTCGTCCTTCGATTCTCTAACTATGGCAACCAACTTCTGAATCTTCGTTGCTGCTTTTGCATCCTCTAGAATGTGAATTTCTGGCAGCGTCTTGCATGCCTCTGCAATTGTTTCCTCCAAGTTCTGGCTCTGCATGGCTAATGCTTCCTTTTATTTCAGTTCCTGAGCCTTTATTACGAAGACCTGCTCATTGTTCATATTGACCTCACTTATGAATGATAAAGTGCGCTTCTCTCTTATCCTAAGCTCGTCTGAGACCCCCTGATGAAGTGCATGGAGGGTTTGAATGGGTAGCACAACTAAGTTGATACCCACGTCCTTGATCTGTCTGAGTTGGGTGTTTACTTCATCTATGTCCACGCACAGTGATCCCTCTGGTAATGGAATGATTATGAGGTCCAGATTCCTCTCTATGTTTAGTACCAATGTGCTGGCTTGCTACAGGCTCGCTTGAATCCCGCACACTTGTCCCACGCTCGCATTAATTCTACTTGTTTGAATATGCAACTCGCGCAGATCCTTATGGACGCTCTCCAACGTATGCATGTACTGCTACTTGAATTGTTTCCATAGCTCTGTCATTTTTTCGTGGACCTTGTCCCCGATCTCATCCAAGTCCCCCTCAATGAGGACCATTGGATCCGTGCGTGCTTTCTTATCAAAATTTTGCTTCTTTCTGCACCCAAAAGTGGTCTCCCTCGTCCGCTTCTACAAGTTGAAGGGGGTGCTCTGCTCCTTGCCACCACCTCCTTCTTCCTCCCTGGACCCTTCCTTGTCCGCAGTCTAATGAGAAGCAGACTCCTCTACTTCCACTGTGGCTTCCTTTTCAGCACACTCCTTGTCAGCAACTTCCTTTGTGGCGCGCTCTTTGGCAGCAGTTGCCTTCGCAACAACTTCCTTCTTTTTCTGTTCTGCTTTCTCTTAGGTTACAACCTTCTCAGCCTCTTTCTTTTTCTACATTGTTGTGGCTTGCACGGAGGAACTTTCCCCAGTCGTGCTTGTTCTTGCGCCGAGATCTGATGGCTGCCTCCACTCAGCTGGCCATTTTCCTACAACTTCCTGCACATCTGCATCCATTACTAGGTATGGTAACTTGTACCATATTTTCTTAGGGTCTCACCTCGCGCGGATGGATACATTATGAAAATCGGCTTTAAACTCCACGTAGGCCTCCAATTTTCCAAACAATGTTGGTGACAACCTTGGCCTCTGATTGATCACGGTGCGAAGGTCCATCTCCATCAGCACCCAGAATACCTTCGTTTCCATGACTTGCTTTGGGTCCTTTGTTGCCCACAGCGAAGCGAACTTCACTGCTTCTAGTAAATCCTCATCCTGTGGAGGGAACTGGCTATCCTCCAGGAGTCTCCATGCGATGAGAACAATCAATAACAAAAGATAGGCATAGTGAAAAGCCTTGCCATCATCTTGTGCTTTGCGATAATTCAACAAGAATTCTTTGCACAAGTACTGCACCTATTTATATTGCACCCCCTTCGTGCATTGCACAACCAATGAGATTACTGGTGCCGACACTTCGTCCACATGAAATTTCCTCATGATCTTGCAGGCCAAGATCTGAGTAGCGAACTGTACTGCTTTATCAATGATGGAGCAGATGGAGTATCTACACGACTTCTTGACTAAGCCATACTCGCACTTCATTTTGTCCACAATTTGTTTGTCTTGAATCTTGCCTCCAAACTCCTTGGTGGGATCCAACACTTGGTAGGGAAACCTTGTGATATGGTGGATCGACATATTTGTGATGGGGATGGGCTCTCCCAACTAGACACACCCATCATGCACCTGCATAAGCAATTGGTGTACGCACACCATTTTGATAGTGGTTCAACTAAAGTGTGGTACCGATAACATATTCAGCAACACAGCTTTTTCAACCCCCACGACCCACTTCATAGTCTCCATTCGCAAGACTCTGGTCTCCTCATAATATATCTTTGCCAGATATATATTTGTGGAAAAATGCGGGAATTTCTCATGATCAGCAAGATCTCGATCCTCCATTTTCAGTGTAGGGATACATCCTAATTATGCGCCTTCAAATGGAACTTTCTTAGACAATAGTGGGGCAGAGACCATCAATTTTCCTGAATCGGGATCCTTATGTACCTTCACTTTGCCCTTTCGTGGAGGGATATACTCTAGGAGCCTAGTGATAGGCTCGCCCTCCTTAACATCCAACTCTTAGACCCTATCACGAAGCTCCTCTTCGTCAAGATCGAGGGGTTCGTATGGTTATTTTTCCTTATCCATTTTTCCTTTTTGTCGAACCTCCGCAGGGTTCTTCCTCGATGACTGCCTCACTGGTACAGCCTGTAGTTTCTTCTGCTTCTCCTTAGCAGTAGAGTATTTATGCCTAGGCAACCTTGGCACTATATGCATAGATGGTGTAGCTTCCATTGGCACAATTTCAGGGGTTGTAGCATCAGATACAGCGGCTTCAGAGGCAGCAACTTTAGAACTAGCGGCTTCTACGGGATTGGTTCCAGTCATATTGTCTAAGAAGGATTTTTGGTTCCACTCAGGCAACTCAGCTAACCTCGGTCGTGAAAGAAGTTCCTCCCAATCTTCTCGTTTCATAAGTTTCAGACAACAAAGCTTATAAATAATTTTCAAAAGGTAAATTGTTTGATTGTAGCCCAACATGCCAAATTTATAGGTGATTTCAAATTCAAATCTGACCATTCCCTCCAACATCTGATCATAAATGTATCTTTGGCAGCAGATTTCCAAATATTTTCGCTATAAATGGCGCCTACCCGCTCCTCCTAACAAGATTTTCACCATCTAATCAGCTACAGTGCACTCAATGGCTATTTTTGGACCCAGCTGCATGACACCATCCTCCATGGCATAGCCCTCCTGGCGCACTGCTTTCTTTCCTCGCACAACCCCCTTGCTTTGTTTCCCCTTTCTTTGGGCAGTATAGTTTTTAGTCCCATACCTCCTTGTAGCTGCCTATAGTACTAATATTGTCCTGCCATCATATATTCATCACACAGGGGTAGGATCTCCTTGATAAAACTTTAGTCAGCTTCCATTAACTCTTCCTGGGAATGGTTCCCCATTCAGCTTCATGAGTTGAACTACGCCACCATCCGTGATTTCCTTAACAACATATGGCCCAAAATAGTGCATTTGAAATTTTCCCGGAAACTTTGTGAACTTGCTATCATATAATAGCACGATATCATTCACCTTAAAGGTGCACAACTTAATATGCCTATCATGCCAGGCCTTCTCATGTTCCTTCTACACCTGTTGATGAAATTCGGCTAGAAATTTGTCTTCTTCAAGCTCTAGTAACTAGCCATCTCAGTCAATGTTGCAATTCGCAAACTTGGCACAATATCCTCCATTGGCATGACTACTTCTATCCCATAGACTAGCTTGAACAGGGTTTGTCTTGTTAGCTTCTTATAGGTCGTTCTATATGCCCATAGGATCATTGGTATGCGCACATCCCAATCATTCCTTTGTGTGTTCCAGACCTTAGTCAATGCATTCTCCAGGATCTTATTAAATGCTTCAATTGTTTCGTTTGCCTAAGGGTGATAGGGCGTACTCTTCTGATGATACACCTGAAATTCTTCGAGCATCGTGGCAATAGTTTCATTGAAGAAGTGTGTACCCCTATCACTCATCAGTATCTTCGAACATCCAAACATGGTCAAGACATACTCAAACAATAACTTCGTATTTGTAGAAGCGGTAAAGTCCTTCACCGGTTGTGATTCTGCACATCTTATCAAATACTTTGTTGATCCGAATAGAAAATATCATCAACCCATGGTATTGTAAGTGACATCCACCCATGTTATTCATTCACCCATGGTATTCATTCACCCATGGAATTGACCCGTGGTATTGTGACATCCACCCATGGTATTCATTCACCCATGGAATTGACCCGTGGTATTGTAACTAAAAAAGACTATAAGTAACAAGTTGCATTTTGTAAAAGGACAGATTGTCCACCACAATGTAGCCTTTATATTTATTATTGGTTTTAATAAAAAGTTTATTTTTGCGTTTATTTATTGTGTGTTCTGTCATTTTCTTTCTAGCATTGCAATTATTCAGATCTTGGGAGGCCCCCAAGATCTGAAGAATTTCAATGATAGAAAGAAAATGACAAAACACACAGTAAATAAAACCACAAAGAAACTTTTTATTAAAACCAATAATAAATATAAAGGCTACATTGTGGTGGAAAATCTGTCCTTTTATAAAATGCGACTTGTTACTTATAGTCTTTTTCAGTTACAATACCACGAGTCAATTCTATGGGTGAATGAATACCATGGGTGGATGTCACAATACCACAGGTCAATTCCATGGGTGAATGAATACCATGGATGTATGTCACAATACCATGGGAAAATACCATGGGTGTATGTCACAATACCATGGGTGAATGAATAACATGGGTGGATGTCACTTACAATACCATG
The DNA here is from genome assembly GCA_031772625.1 of Pinus tabuliformis. Taxonomy (NCBI): domain Eukaryota; kingdom Viridiplantae; phylum Streptophyta; class Pinopsida; order Pinales; family Pinaceae; genus Pinus; species Pinus tabuliformis. The sequence continues at coordinate 719,852,734 of CM062817.1, read as the reverse complement.
GTTAAATTCCATGGGTGGATGAATAACATGGGTTGATGCCATTTTCTATTCGGATCATCTATTGCAATAATAATGTACCACACACCTATCTTCTTCCCTAGTGGTTGTATCGGACCTATAAAGTCAATAGCCCACTTGTCAAACACCTGTAATGAAGTTTGAGGATTTAAGGGTAATTCAGCTCTTCGCAATGGATTTCCTATGCTTTCACAAACATCGCATGCATTACAGTACACCTTAGAATCCTTATGCATTGTTGGCCACCATAATCCAAAGCGCAGAATCTTCTGCACGGTCGCTCTACCTACATAGTGTCCTCCCACTACTCCTCCATGTACTTCAATGAGGATATTAGAATGCTAAAACTCTGGAATGTATCTGCGTAGTATTTCATCAATACCTATCATATACAAGTGTCCCACTATCACAAAAAATTCAGTAGTGCGGACCACTAGTTCCTTCTTTTTCTTAATAGAATACGATTCCAGAGTTGTTCCAGTAGTTAGAAACTGAATAATAACTGCAAAATTATCATCTACTACTCATACAACAAATAAATACGCCTCCTCATCTAAATTAGTTGGCTCTTCACTTGTCTCAATCCTGGATAGGTGATCTGGTCCCGCATTCAACTGTTCAGGCTTCATAATCACTTCAAAATCATATTCTTGAAACAGTAGTAAAAACCTATAGATCTCCCCCCCAACATAGGCGTATTGACTAGGTATTTGAGAGTAGAATGATATGTATACATTTTGAAATGCATGCCCAATAAGTAATGTCAAAATTTCTGCAGTGTGTAGACCATCGCCAACCCTTCACTCTCTGTAGTTGAATAATTTTTCTCAGCCTTAGATAGTTTCTTGCTTGCGAAGGCTATCAGATGATTAATATCGCCTTCGTCCGGTTGGGTCAATATCACACCCAATGCGATACAAGAGGAATTCATATGCACATGGAATTCTTTCTTCCAATCAACAAACACCAAAATAGGCACAATCACCATATTTTCCTTTAACACATCTAGACTGGGCTGACACTCTTCATCCCAGCAGAAGGTCGCATCCTTCTTCAATAATTTCTCCATCGGTGTGGTGATTTGTGCGTAATATTTGATAAACTTTCTATAGTAACCAGTGTACCCCAACGTTGTGCGCAACTACTTTACATTCTTCGGAGCTTCTAAATTGACAACCACTACTATCTTTAGTATCTACATTTAATCCCTTCTTGCAGACCACATGACCTAGCAGTATCCCATAAGGCACGCAAAAGATACACTTCTTCAAATTTAGGGAAATTTGGTATCTACGACAAGTATCCAACATGAGGCACAAACTTGCAACATGGCGTTTTACCAATCCGAACACAGTCCAATCATCAAAATATAGTTCAAGAAATTTATGGATAGATTCTTTAAACGCAACAATTACGACCCTTGAAAAGATTGTTGGTGCATTCTTCAGCCCGAATTGCATCACTGCGTATTGGAAACATCCCCATTCTGTCGCGATGATCGTCTTGCTGCGATCCTCCGTTGCAATCTTAATCTGATGATACCCTAAGAACCCATCAGTGAATGAATAAGCTTCCTGTCCTCCAACATTCTCTAAAACTTCATCTATGAATGATGTTGGAAACAGATCATGCACACATGCATCGTTCGACTTTCTCAGTTCTACGCATATTTTGATTTCACCCTGCTGCTTTTTTTCCTAAACCACCATGGGGCTTACCCAATTAGATTCTTCAACTGGTTCAATGATTCTGGCCTCTAGCATCTTATCGAGCTCTTTGCGCACCTTTTCCTTATACTTAGGATTCAGTTGGTAGGGTCTCTATTTCATAGGATTCACATCAGGCTTTAAAGTGATCTTCATGACACCCAGATCCCATACTATTCCTTTTAGGTCCGAGAACTTAGTAGGAAACAAGTCCTGGTACTCGCGTAGTACCTCTGCAACCTTATCTACTGTATCTTCATCCCAGTAATCACCTATCTTTGCAAACTTAGGTTTTGCCTCAAACCCAATATTTAATTGCCTGGGCTTCAAAGGCTTTGATATATCAGGGTTCTCTGCTTTAGGTCCTTCAACCTCTCGATGTCCCTCAATCTCTGGAATGTTGATTTTTCTTGGATCATCTTCTTCTTCTTCAACAGTTACATTGTATCATTCCAACGCGTGGTGCACCTATGTACTCCAATCTGGTTGGACCCATTACACCAGTTCTTAAGGCATTCTAAAGATAACGACATTAATCTCTTGTAGCGCTTCATCAATGCATTCAAATTCATCCCCAAAGCTAAAAGTTAATAAGAAGCCCTCCCTCAAGATGTCCCATTCTGTTGTCCCATGGTGTAGCTCTGTTTCCAAATACCAATTCATTGGAATAGTATCTAAAGCGTAACAGGAGATATGCACCCACTCTGGCTGCAACTCTTCCCCCAAGCTTTAGTCCACCGCACCAAGTGCTCGCGCGGATCATACCTTCCACTATATTTCTCAATCATCTGGGTATTAACGTATCAAAACCTCAGCTTCATCATTCACTTGTATTCCTTCTAGTCAATGAATCTTTCGTTATGCGTATCCCACCATCAGGAATGCGTAGCACGTAGTGCGAATTCAAGTGCCCGTAATCGATATTCCTTGGGCACCTCCCTTTCAAACTCATCCAAAAAGAGACTAACATCATTCAAGCCATCATAATGCAGAAGTTTTCTTACCTATGTAGATACGCATCACAGCGATTTTGTCATCATATTGCAACATAGTGTAGAGACCTCATGCAACCTATTCTGGTAGTGTTCGAGCTCCTCATATGAGTCTAAGGTAAAATAGTTGTCTCTATCCCACATGATCCATCCATCTGCAGTGGGATTGATACAATATTCATTGTGTGTAAAAATCTTGTAGATTTGGTCCAAGTCATCGTCCCCCTCATAGTCACGGACCGGTTCAGTGTAGCGCTTTCCTTCACTAGGGTTCAGTGGCACAATAACCCTGAACGCATTCTTCTCAAAAGTCATCATTCGCTTCTTTATATTGATCACCGCATCCATATCAAAGGCCCAATCAATTCCTAGTAGCATAGGGTAAGGATTATTGTCATCCACGATTTCAATTACTTCAAAATCAGCCAAAGCACTTGCTCCTTCAATGTCTACTGTTACCCCATACATGCACCCCATAGGAATAATCTTTTGTTGATTGGCCATGCATAGCTGTTTAGGAGACCATTGCAGTGCAAGTATCCCTATCCTTTACCATGTCTTCTTAGACATCATGTTCGCATCAAAACCCAAATCCAGGATGACTTGGTCTAATTCATACTCTCCTATCTGCACGGTCAACCTCATCCCGTGCCCTTTCCGCTTCTTATGCTTACCTAGTTTCCTCACAGTGCACTGTTATGTAGGAATCTCAATCTTACCTGTACAATCGTCTATCACTTCCTGGAGCCCTTCTACTTCCTTCTAATCTCTCAGCAGCTTCATACAAGTTTTCAAAAAATTAGCTAACATCGAAGGATCCACATCTTGCACTTCATTATTCCTTGTTAATTTCTCTCAACTCCCAAATGTAGAAGCTTCAGTGAAATTATTTTTAGCCTCCATGAAATTTTCTTTAGCCCAGTCGAGGTCAAACCCTACTTCCTTTTCAACAGCATTGCACACCCATCCCTTGGTTTATGGCTGCTTTCCCTTATCTTCACCTGTGGCCATGCCACTGCACATTACAATATTGATGTTATGATCCTCTTCGCGAGGTTCCACCCTCATCATCTCAATATTCTACGTAGGTTGTCGGGTTTGCATCTTCTTTTCTTTCATATTTGCTATAAGTATCGGGCAATCTTCTATCATATGGTCAAACTGTCTGCAATATTGGCAACATGGATGTGTTGGGTTCAGATAGTCACGCGCAAAATGTCCAACTTTGTCACAGTTGTAACAAATAACTTGTCCATGACCTCTGCCAGCCCCTCCTCCTCTTCCTCTTCCATGACCTTGGAATCCTCCATGCGCTGCACCTGCGCCTTGATCCTGAGGCCAATTTTTTGCCTGCATTAGATAGGTAGGGGTCCTATCCATCATTAATCCATAACTTTGACATTGGCACTCATCATGACCTACATATTTGTAGAAATTGCAAAACAACTACTAGGGAATTTGTACTAATTTCTGTAGTAGATGACAATTATTTATCGCACGTTGTCCTATAACCTAACAAATAGAGCACCACAGTGTTGCTCCTATACTCAGCCCCGCGGTATTTTCTGGCTTGAAGGGGACAGGCCCCCTCCCCAATAAGATAATTCTGATAAACTAGACAATGGTCCTTATCGTGACCGTGGCCCTTGCATTTCAATCACCATACTTTTGCACGAACTTCAGGTTGGACTTCCTTTCCCTTCTTGAGGCTCTGAAACTCAGCTGTGAGTGAATCTGTTGTACTCCAATGTTCATGTCTTTTACTGGTGAGGCTTCCAACCTCATCACGATCTCTACAACTTATTCTTTCATTGCTATCTTTTGTTGTGATAATGGTAATCTTAGGTGAGGCAACAACAAAGCAATGTACCAATCTTTGTGTTGTTCATTCGTGATGTTCATATTAGCCTGTCGGATCAGGCATTTCAACCTATGATTGAAATACCATGAGGATTAATTTACCATCTTTTGTATTTCCTTAAACTCTATAACGGACTGCACTTGAGACATAGGCTTCTTAAACTCACTATTCAACGCTTGTTGAGTTTCTTCCAATGTCGCACAAAGTTTGTCTTGACAGTACTTGATATACCAAGTCAGCACCCTATCGTGCAACGCTGTGACCAACTATTCTTTCTTTAGATTATCATCAGTGATCTATTGCACTGTCCACACAACGTTTGCAATAAATCAAAATTATTTAGGGTCTTCACTCCCTACCCCTTTGAATATTTCCATCTTCATTGTGTTTTCAATGTCGAATGGTGGACGCAGAGGTGGAGGTGGAGGTGAAGGTGTAGGTGTATGCGGTGGAGGTGGAGTGGATGGATGAGGTATCCTCAGGATACCCTAACTTACCAACTACAACGCACTTCGTGGTGTATTCAGAATAGTTCCTTCGTTGTCGCTTGAAGAAGATCCAAATAGTGCACTATACACAGAGCCCGATTCTACGTTCCTTCTAAAGAGTTTTCCGCTTCGCGTAGTCTCGAACATCAAGGTAATGGTATAACCCATATTTCACACAGCAACATCTTAATCCAAGCTTTCAGAGATTTTAAATACTTACCTCATGGTCCTTTGAAGAGCCTGCGCTCTGCTTCACTATAACTGATGGACATATCAATTGCAAGCTTAGTGACAAATCCTCCTATGATACGATCAATCCAATGATCAACAACCTGTGCGATGTTATTTTCTGAAGCTTCCAAATGCCTCACCAACTCTAGAGTCCACACAATAGGGTCGTCAAGTCTCCAAATCCCCTGACTATTCGCTAATCTAGACATCCACTCGTGTAATTCACAAGGGAAGAACATAAAAAGTTTTTGGTTTCGTCTAAGTATAGGTATCTATTCAACCACTATTCCTTGGATAACTACAGATTTCTGTTCTCTTGAGCTGTGAACACGTGTTCCTTCTTATAGAGTCACTTCTCAATTTCTTTCTTAGTAGGAAACCACTTATTTGACATCACAAATTCCTTAGATTGATCCTGTTCCCAACAATGGAACCATTTGTTGGCTTGATGGGGCCTGACTCAAGTTCAACTTTAACTGCACCAACCAAAAAAACCCTAACTGTTGGCCCTTTTGGAAAAAACCTGCATAGCGCAGACTGTAGTTTCATGCGAATCAGTATTGAGGGATGCTAGAACCAGGTTTCTACATCCAGTGGCCTGTGTGATGGTTTCCTAAGGTCCTTAGGGTTTAGATATACTTTTGCGCATATCTATTCCTTCCAAATGTCGATTACTTCAACTCTATCAAAATGACCTTCAGATCTTTGCGATGGAACTTAATTGTACTTATCATGCAGAAATATTACAAATCTACCAGTTTTGCGTAGTAAATAAACGTTAATTCACATTAAACAGATTACAGAGCTAGATACATAAACTTTACATAGGTAAATATAAGAACGTAGATGCATCAATTTCGGCCCAAAATAGTCTTCATAAAGTATAACCGTTCAGATACAGACTCTTTAACCCTTCGCACTCAGCTGCAGGGGCCTGCGCACTCAGCTGCGGACTTACCAATGTCTCCATGCACTCAGCGGCATGAGCCTTCCCCTTTCGCCTACGTACAAGAAATATACCTTTCCTGCCTTACAACCTTACCCCTACAATGATTCTTCACTTAAAGTTATTTCTAAGACTCGCTATGATTCATCTATTTATAGCATTTTCTTTACAATACCATGGTCCGCAGACCATGGGCAGGTCTCAAAACAACTCTATCACCTACCCAACTAAGGGACTAAATCCCCTTCGACACTACTTTGCTTCGCGCTCCGCTTTCCAAATTTCGCACAGACTTTACCTTTGCTACAAAACGATATTACAAAAATAACTCAAAACTCAACAAAATTGACCCAAGGGACCCCATCCCAACAACTTATGCCAACAGGGCATCATACCTAGTTGCTATGCAGTGCAAGGCTTTATTGATGTTTCCTCTTTTCATTTTGTGCAAAAATTATGGTCGATGTTTCTAAAGACTAGACTTTGGATAACTATCACGACAAGATAATACGATAAAAAATTGTCAAGATTTTGTTGTTTTTTTTTATTAAAGAAAAAAAGTGATAAGTATGTTAAATTTCTTGTTTTGTTTTCAGTCTGATCCATTTCATGAATAAGAGATGTTTAAAATATTGTATGTCTATTTAATGCCAAAGTTTGGAAATGAGAAGGGGTTGGATGGTATTATGAATTAGCTCTCAGAAGCTTGTGACTATGATATAGTTTTTATAAATAAAGGTGTTTATGCTCAGTGTTCCAGTGGATATTCACAAATATACTTGTGCCACTGTGTTTCATATTTGTTCCCTCCTTGTGTTTATTATTTCATTATATTTATCTACAATATTTTAGTTCATGGGGATTGATTCAACTATATTAGAATTCAATATTACATTGCTCTAGTTATGCCGTGTCAGATAATTCAGTTGCAAATGGAATATTTTATACCTTTGTTGTCTGTCTTTTCTTCTTCTGTGTGAATGAGTATTTTTCATGTTCATCTTCCAATATACGATAATAGGTTTCCTTTATCTGAAGTATATGCAAGACAAGCCTATGTGTTTTTTATTGGTTTTTAAATGCATAAACATAATTGGCCAATAGTATTAGGATCATATATTTTCACTTCTCAGTAATCTTCATTTACTTTCAGCAAACATTTTCTCAAAGAATCCTTTCAAATATGGTCTTTGTCTTGTATGTACTTGCAAAGTACCCAATTTTAAGTTTTCATGAATGAGGTGTTGGCATTATGATACATATGTTGTACTTGATGGCAACCCACTCATCTCAGATAATAATTTATAGTGTAGAGAAAAGTTCACGCACTTTTATGCAGAGAAATGTTTATTTCATGTAGAGAAAAGTTTATTTCATGTAGAGAAAAGTTTATTTCATGTAGAGAAAAAGTTCACGCACTTTCATGTTGGAGAACTTACCTTTGGTCCATGGTAGTTAGTCCTTGGTATTTGAACCTATGAGGAAAAGCGCGTATATGTTGGAGAACTTACCTTTGGTCCATGGTAGTTAGTCCTTGGTATTTGAACCTATGAGGAAAAGCGCGTATATGTTGGAGAACTTACCTTTGGTCCATGGTAGTTAGTCCTTGGTATTTGAACCTATGGTTTTGGACCATGGTACTTCGTCAAAAGTGTTGATCTCACGTACTTTCATGGTTGGTTCATGGTATTAGTCCAACAGTTTTTTTGATCCTATGGTTTTGGCCCGTGGTATTGTGAAAGGCCTAAGCCTATATAAAGCAAAGGAGATCACTTGGCTAATTCATTTCTTGCAAATCGAATATCTTAAGATCTGAAATATTGGGTTATTGTTTTAAAAGTTTGATCTATGAAAGGGAAGTTGAAAGCGAATCTGTGAAGGGTGATCTCTCGAGCACTGCAGCTGTGGAAGTGCGGAGGCGCCACAGAAGGCGCAGTGCGGAGGCGCCACAGAAGGCGCAGTGCGGAGACGCCACAGAGGCGCCACAGAAGGCGCAGTGCGGAAGATGCCACAGAGGCGCCACAGAAGGCACAGTGTGGAGGCGCCACAGAAGGCGTAGTGCAGAGGCGCCACAGAAGGCACAGTGCGGAGGCGCCACAGAAGGCGCAGTGCAGAGGCGCCACAGAAGGCGCAGTGCAGAGGCGCCACAGAAGGCGCAGTGCGGAGACGCCACAGAGGCGCCACAGAAGGCGCAGTGCGAAGGCGCCACAGAAGGCACAGTGCGGAGGCGCCACAGAAGGCGCAGTGCGAAGACGCCACAGAGGCGCCATAGAAGGTGCAGTGCGGAGGTGCCACAGAAGGCGCAGGTGCGGTGGTCGCAGCGCCACAGAAGGGGCAGGTCCGGAGGTAGTACATATATCCGCAGATCTATACCAGTGAAGTTGCGATCCCTGCTTAAAATTTGTTTTAACTTCCTTTGACTATTCTGCAGGGTTTTGGGTGCATAACTGATGTTTGGTTACTGGTATTGAGTTCAGATAACAGCATGATTAATGACTTATCTTTATGTACTAGATCTGGTTGATAACTCTTATAATATCATTGTATATGTATGGATCTGGTGATTGGGTGATTTAGAAGGTTGTTTGATTATGAGCTTCAATGTTGTTGTTGGGTCCAGTATGAAAATTGGATGAAAAGTGGCCTTTCAGATTATGTGTTGTGCTTCAGTGTATCCAGTCTGAAAATTGATGAAACGTGGTACCTGGAGGAGAGAAGATTGTAGGCCAGCGCCTATGTACTAGTATCCAAGCTAGTACAAAAGCTAAGGGAGATCTTTGGAGCATTGTAGCAGGTAGCAGCCTGCGTACTAGTAAATGGATCGGCTAGTACAAGAGCAAAGGGGGTTGTAGCTCCCGTACTGGTATAAGACTGCACCAGTACAAATATTGTAAAAGGATTTTCTTATTAAGAAGAAGATTGAGATGACTTGCAGCAGGTGGTTTTTCTCCCGCATTGGGTTTCCACCTTATATCATGGTGTTCATGTGTGTGCCTTATGTGTGATGATCTATTCTCTATTACGACATTTGTTATCTGATAATATGGTTGATAATGTTCTAATGCACTCATTGAAGATCAATTAACTTAATCATAAGAAGTTGTGGAAGTAGCATATATGAATCTGATTATGGAAATGAAAAAGTTTTATTAATGTGATAATACTAATTCACCCCCCCCTCTCAGTATTATTTCCAACAATTGGTATCAGAGCAGGTCCTTTGATAGAAGCTTGATCGCTTGAAGGAGATCCGTGGAACAATGGGAAAGAAGCTTAAGAAGAAAGCACCTAAGAAAAAGAAGTCATCTCAGAAGAACTATGACAGTGGGAGAATCGATTGGGGATTAGGTATAAGAAGCTCTTCAAATTCAAAATCAAATTCAGAATCATTATCGGGTATGAATATATTATCCTCTGATGTTCCAGCTATCTTTCCTTTTGGAAGAGATGAAAGTGATAGCGAAACTACTGAATTTGCTCTTATGGGTGAACAAGAAAGATATCAAATAGAGGCAGAATTTAAAAGGCTGACAGACAAAATTAGAGATCAACAAGATCTATTGAACAAAAGGGAATGTGATTTCAAAGAAGAAGCTACCAAACTAAAGGCCCAACTAGAAGAAGGAAACAAGGTAAGAAAGCTACTCAAGGACAAGGAAGACCAATGTCAAAAATTGCAGCATGAAGTGACATCATTAAGAAAAGAAGTCAACGAAAGAAGCACAACCATCAAGAAACTCAAAGATAGATCCAGCTACTATGAAAATCTTGAAGCTACAATCCTCTCACTAAAAGGAGATCTTGAAGAATCAAAGAAGTAGAATACAGATCTACTCCAAGCTATTGCAAAACAAGAAAACGAAGTCACCAGCTTAAAATCTCAACTAGAATGTGCCTTCCGAGTTCGTCAAATGCAGCAGGATCTGAATGAAGAACAAGAAAAGGAGATTCTCAAACTAAGGGAACAAATGGAAGAAGGAAGGAAAGCTGAAGAAGATTTGAAAAAGCAATCTCTTGAAAAGGAAGAACAGCTTCAGGTTGAGGTAAATATCTTGAAAGGTAAACTAGAAGAAAAGGATAAGCTTTTACGATTTCAAGATAGTTCTAAAGTCTTGGATGATATTCTTAGTAGTCAAAGGTCTCCTGCTATAAAGACTGGTCTTGGTTTCCATGAATCTGTTGAAGGTGAATCTAGTTCACAAGGTGAGGCAAGGAACGCTAAAGAGAAATCTAAAGTGATCAACGAAGAAATGAAAGATCAATCTCATCATCAACCAAGAAAAGAGATTCCTCAAAGAAAATCCTTTACTCCTCCTATGAATAATGTTGAATGTTATGTATGTCATAATCTTGGACATGTTGCAGCTAGATGTAGAAGAAGAAGGGTTCAAGACCATTATGCAGAAAGATCATCACATTCAAGGTACTTTTATGGATATTTCTTTGCTTGCAATATGTTTGGTCACAAAGCTGCTGATTGTTACAGGAGGAATATGAAACATGTAAGATGTCATGCATGTAACAAGCTTGGACATATAGCTAAGGAATGCAGGAACAAAGTGTGGGCACCATATCAAAAGGAGAAAATGTCATCATCACGCTTGAAGATATGGAGGAAAAAGGAAGTACAGTCAGAAAAAGGCGGCACTGCACAACGTACAGACATACCAGAATCAGAGGGAGCTGAAAGTACAAAACTTCAGTGTCCTGAATCTCATAGGCAAACTCCATAAAGGAAAGTTGCATATATACGCGAGTTAGTTACTGCACAGTCACGTATATGATTGTTTGAAGAAAGGCAGTAGGGACAGATTCAAGAGAAGGATCAGTTTTGCTCTAGTTAATAATAATGATGTGTGGATATGATGGTTAGAAGTGTTTTGGTTCTAACTTGATATTGATGATGTCTTGATACTTCTTATTGATATGCATGATCAGACAGATGGCACAGGTTTAGAGGGAGCATATGGACTTAATGCATTATTGGCATTATGGTTAATAGTCCTTGGTGATGATACTTATATGGATAAATGATTCATCTTGTTATGGTTATGAGTTGTTCACATGGTTCTTGGATCAGATTTATGGTTGATTCTCTAATGATGCTTGCATGGGAAGCACTTAGCTTGAATTCACATCTTCTTGATGTTGAGTCACTCATATGCTGTTGTTGTCATATGCATAAAGATCATATATTACAGTTATGATTCCTTTCATTCTTGGCACAAATGGATGAGGATTGTTGGCTGGATACAGGGATGATTATTCAAAGTTGCATTGTTGGAGACATGATGATAATGAGCTCTTATCTATATGATGATAGGATTGTTTCATACATATGTTGATTAATGCAGATATTCCCAATTGATGATACTTGATTCATGTAGATCTGGATGGCTATGATGTTTCTCACATAGAATGTGAAATTCTGTTGATGCGGACATACCTTGATGATTCATGCACTAATACAAGTTGATAGGCTAGTTGCTGTTGACAGATACTATGGAGCAGATCATAAAGTGTTGTTGCTGATGTTCATCTTATTTAGGTGATGTCATATCAAGACTCATGATGTAATAGTGTCATCTCTTCAGGTCATGTAACGACCTATGTTGGTTTCCCCACTATGCCTGGGATGAAGATGTAATGTATTTGGTTTTCATTTTTCTGATATATCCCCACTTGGTTGGGTGATGGATGTATGTATTGAATCTTTTAGGAAGGTCATTTGTGATGTAGAACATCCTTTTGCAGACCTTGCTTACAGTCAGGGGGAGCCTGAGCATGAACAACACTATATAGCAGAGCAGACATTTCAGCTTGTTCTCAGAAAGAGCATGATCAGATTGGTGCACCATGACATATACAAAGGGGGAGCTCATTCAGAGATTTCAACAGGTACTCAGGGGGAGCTTATAATGCATTGTTGGCATTATGGAGGACGTACAGAAGGAGATCTTGGATGCTGGTCTGATTATTGCTGCAATCTATCTCTTTCATGGTCATGGATTATGGTTCTTCTTTGCAGATCTGGTTTATAGTCAGGGGGAGCATGTTCTTAGGGGGAGCATAACCCTTTGCCCTTGATGTCAAAGGGGGAGAGTGATTGGTTGTTGTTGCCATCAAGTCCAAAGGGGGAGATTGTTGGCATTATGATACATATGTTGTACTTGATGGCAACCCACTATCTCAGATAATAATTTATAGTGTAGAGAAAAGTTCACGCACTTTTATGCAGAGAAATGTTTATTTCATGTAGAGAAAAGTTTATTTCATGTAGAGAAAAAGTTCACGCACTTTCATGTTGGAGAACTTACCTTTGGTCCATGGTAGTTAGTCCTTGGTATTTGAACCTATGAGGAAAAGCGCGTATATGTTGGAGAACTTACCTTTGGTCCATGGTAGTTAGTCCTTGGTATTTGAACCTATGAGGAAAAGCGCGTATATGTTGGAGAACTTACCTTTGGTCCATGGTAGTTAGTCCTTGGTATTTGAACCTATGGTTTTGGACCATGGTACTTTGTCAAAAGTGTTGATCTCACGTACTTTCATGGTTGGTTCATGGTATTAGTCCAACAGTTTTTTTGATCCTATGGTTTTGGCCCGTGGTATTGTGAAAGGCCTAAGCCTATATAAAGCAAAGGAGATCACTTGGCTAATTCATTTCTTGCAAATCGAATATCTTAAGATCTGAAATATTGGGTTATTGTTTTAAAAGTTTGATCTATGAAAGGGAAGTTGAAAGCGAATCTGTGAAGGGTGATCTCTCGAGCACTGCAGCTGCTGCGGAGGCGGAGGCGCCACAGAAGGCGCAGTGTGGAGGCGCCACAGAAGGCGCAGTGCGGAGGCGCCACAGAAGGCATAGTGCGGAGGCGCCACAGAAGGCGAAGTGCGGAGGCGCCACAGTGCAGAGGCGCCACAGAAGGCGCAGTGCGGAGGTGCCACAGAAGGCGCAGTGCAGAGGTGCCACAGAAGGCGCAGTGCGGAGGTGCCACAGAAGGCGCAGTGCAGAGGTGCCACAGAAGGCACAGTGCGGAGACGCCACAGAAGCGCCACAGAAGGCGCAGTGCGGAGGCGCCACAGAAGGCGCAGTGCGGAGGCGCCACAAAAGGCGCAGTGCGGAGACGCCACAGAGGCGCCATAGAAGGCGCAGTGCGGAGGCGCCACAGAAGGCGCAGGTGCGGTGGTCACAGCGCCACAGAAGGCGCAGGTGCGGAGGTAGTACAGATATCCGCAGATCTATACCAGTGAAGTTGCGATCCCTGCTCAAAATTTGTTTTAACTGCCTTTGACTATTCTGCAGGGTTTTGGGTGCATAACTGATGTTTGGTTACTGGTATTTAGTTTAGATAACAGCATGATTAATGACTTATCTTTATGTACTAGATCTGGTTGATAACTCTCATAATATCATTGTATATGTCTGGATCTGGTGATTGGGTGATTCAGAAGGTTGTTTGATTATGAGCTTCAATGTTGTTGTTGGGTCCAGTATGAAAATTGGATGAAAAGTGGTCTTTCAGATTATGTGTTGTGCTTCAGTGTATCCAGTCTGAAAATTGATGAAACGTGGTACCTGGAGGAGAGAAGATTGTAGGCCAGCGCCTATGTACTAGTATCTAAGCTATTACAAAAGCTAAGGAAGATCTTTGGAGCATTGTAGCAGGTAGCAGCCTACGTACTAGTAAATGGATCGGCTAGTACAAGAGCAAAGGGGGTTGTAGCTCCCGTACTGGTATAAGACTGCACCAGTACAAATATTGTAAAAGGATTTTCTTATTAAGAAGAAGATTGAGATGACTTGCAGAAGGTGGTTTTTCTCCCGCATTGGGTTTCCACCTTATATCATGGTGTTCATGTGTGTGCCTTATGTGTGATGATCTATTCTCTATTACGGCATCTGTTATCTGATAATATGGTTGATAATGTTCTAATGCACTCATTGAAGATCAATTAACTTAATCATAAGAAGTTGTGGAAGTAGCATATATGAATCTGATTATGGAAATGAAAAAGTTTTATTAATGTGATAATACTGATTCACCCCCCCCCCCTCTCAGTATTATTTCCAACATGAGGGAGTCCCCTTTGGTTAGAAAAGACCGGTTTCTGACCAAAAGCGGTATGTGGTTACCTTTGTGACCCTTTTCCTTCGGCCTAAAAGGAATCATGGATTTCTGGCATATTGGCACCATTGTAGGGGAGTGAAAGGTCACATTTTTCCCTGGGGAGCGAAAGGTCACATTTTTCCCTAGGTGTGAACAACAAGGATCAAGTCCAATTGCTGATGGTAAACAATAGTTGGATATCAGAAGGCTGAACCTTTCACTTGGCAACTCCAATCAAGCAGAACCCAAATTTTCAAGTTCCACTGGTGTCTCCACATTTTCAAGATGAATTCAGCTACAAGGTATGTGCCTATGAATTGTGCTCATATTCCAGGCTTTCCAAACCACATGCCTTGTGTAGATTGGCAAACTTATTTTCCAAGATTCAAAGATGAGGATGGAGATGACGCTGCTCTGCATCTTGTTAAATTTCACATACATGTATGCAAGCTGATGGTTCAATTTCCTGAAGATTGTCTCATGAAGATGTTCCTAGCCACTCTGGAAGGAAAAGCAAGGTCATGTTATCAAAAATTACCAGCTTCTAGTTTATGTTCTTTGAAGCATTTTCATACAGTATTTTTTGAAAATTATAAAGGATCTTACCCATCTCTGCTACTAGTTCAAAATTGTTGTGATCATTTTCAGAATTTCATTTAGCATTTGGAAATTTGTTATGGAGATGATGAGATTATAGAGGCATTTCATGATAATCCTTTTCAACATCAAGAAGAAATAGTAGAGGATAGTTTCCATGATATTCAGGGGGATTTACAAAAGGAAATAGTTTCTCCAAACGCTGAAAATGAAATAAATCTGCATTTCAATGAAATGATTTCTCCTGAAATTACTGATGAAATTCAGCAACCTTTAGACATTTCAGAAGAACAAAAGAATAATCATCTTAGTTATAATGAAGAATCAATGCTTAGATATAGAAATCATGTTCCATCCTCTAAGTTTAATGAACATTTGCAACAGTCTTGTCAATCTTTTTGTGATCAAAGGTATGAGGATAGTCATTGACATGTCTCTTTAGATTGTACATTTCCTTAATATTTCATTCAAGAAAAGATAGATCTAAATCAATTTTATAAATCAGCAATTATAGAAACTTTAGACACTCAAACATCACATATCTTAGATCTGGAAGAAGGCAACAACCCGCTATATGACACAGTTCAAATAGAATCACATGAAGGGTTAAATTTTAATGTTGCTAATGTATTTGATGTGGCTTTCCTCTTTCAATCTGTTCAAGAATATACAAAGTCTCTCCTTGATATTAATAATGAGGATGATAAACAAATTGCTGCCATTTATTTTGAGAGTGGCCTTGAAACTGATGACATAGAACAAGAACAACCAATAGTTAGGAATGATGTTTATTTTTCTCCTTTTGCTGATCAACAAGAAGCAATCCTTCAAGATCCTTTGGTTAGTCTGTTGGAAGCATAAAAAAAGGTGGAGTTAGTTTTGTTCGTCAGCATAGGTTTTGGACTCAGGTTTCATATTAAGTTGCCATCACTTACATTTTGTTGTCTGCTTATAGAGGGTGTGAGCATAATTCAAGTAAGTAGCCATTTCTTGATTGTCTACATTGGAGGGATCATATCACATGAGTGTATATATATCTTCAGCAGGTGTGGGAAGTTATCATTGGAAGTTGAAGCCCGAGGAGAAGGCCTTGAGATTCCAGTGATATGTTGCCATATGTAAGTTCATTCAATGAGTGAGTGAGTTAATTTCAGTCAGTCAGTTACATTTTCAGCGTCTATGTTGACTCCATTGCCCAATGGTCTAGATAGGCTACTAGTCTGCAGTGTGGTTCTTAGCACCTCACTGGGAGGCTGCCATCACCCATGGAGATGATGTTAGAGTTAGTCAATTTTCAGTTTTTTAATGTATTTGAATCCATAATTTTTTGTCATGGGATAAGTTGAACTCACAAACAATTTTTATGTCATGAGTTCGACTGACCACTATCTCAAAATCACCATGAATCTGGTCGTCAAAGTTTTTGGTTGATAGCATGAAGTGGTGTTGAGTCTTTTGGAGTCATCGTCATAGATTTTTGGGTCAGGGGGTATATTGTCAAAGTGAAGGTCTGTTAAAGGTTTCATTTGAAAATCAACTATAGTTAAGGGTATGTTGTTCAAAGTAGCATGGTTTTTTGGATACTACACTTCTTTTCCTCTTCTAATATTCCTCATTTACCCATTCCCCCATAACACCACTACTTTCCCATACTCACACCATATATGCCCATTATGCATAATACACAACCCCCCATACCTAAATGACACCATATCCATAATACTTCAACGTTTCCCCATACTCCTATGCTCATGCCAAATCAAGTGAAGCACTCCAAGTCCTCAATACAAATTACTATGCTACAAGACAAAGAACAAGGGTCATTCAAATGGTTATGCTACCTTAATGTTATGCACTGTACATTCACTACATTAATCACCAGACATATCATCCACACCATGAAACCACATGTCGATCTACAATTAGAATTTGGAAAGAAACCAGGTCACACTGACTATGGGAATCTGCTGCATAAGACCTATCTTCACTTCCCGAGTGCTGCACAAATACTCTATTTTAGTGAACATTTTTCAGAACGATTTCCGACCATGGAGGAGAATTTTTGGAAATAGAATGTATTTTTTCCAAGTACAAGCGAAATAACAATAAAATCTTCCAGTTTTTTCACAGGTGTAATAGATCTAGAGTCTCAAATGCATCTTCAAAGCTCATTTTTCGTAATTCATAAATTTCAGGTTTTAAGTCATTGTTTTGCAGAGAATATTATGGGAAGCTGGGGAATAATTTGAAGAAACTGAGAGAGGTTTATCTTCAAAAAAAATATCATATACAATAACCTCCTCTAGGTTTTACACAAGTATTACGGTTTGGTATATATACCCAAAAAATTGGCACGATGTACAGGCCCTATGCAGTCGTCGCGTTGTTGCTACACATAGGTATTCACAAGCTTTTGGAGGATGCCAACTGTCAGAGACTGAATGGAATGTGGTGCTACTAAGTTGGGATCTAGGTAAGACAACCATTCGTCAACCAGGTGTTCGATTTTGTGAAGACCTATGCCAACAGGGCATCATAACTAGTTGCTATGCAATGCAGGGCTTTATTGTTGTTTCCTCTTCTCATTTTATGTAAAAAGTATGGTCGAGGTTTCTAAAGACTAGACTTTGGATAACAATCACGACAAGATAATATGATAAAAATATGTCAAGATTTTGTATTTTTTTTGTTTTGTTTTTCTATTAAAGAAAAAAAACTGATAAGTATGTTAAATTTCCTATTTTGTTTTCAATCTGATCCATTTCATGGATAAGAGATGCTCTGCATATGGATATAATTTTTAAAATATTGTATGGATATTTAATGCTAAATTTTGGAAATGAGAAGGGGTTGGATGGTATTATGAATTAGCTATAAGAATCTTGTGATTATGATCTATTTTTATAAATAAAAGGTGTTTATGATCAGTGTGCCAATGGATATTCACAAAGCTACTTGTGGTACTGTGTTTCAAATTTGTTCCCTCCTTGTGTTTATTATTTCATTATATTTCTCTACAGTATTTTAGTTCATGGGTATTATTGATTCAGCTATATTAGAATTCAATCTTGCATTGCTCTAATTATGTTGTGTCAGATATTTGAGTTGCAAATAGAATATTTTATGCCTTTGTTGTTTGTATTTTCTTCTTCTATGTGAATGAGTATTTTTCATGTTCATCTTCCACTATACGATAATTGGTTTCCTTTATCTGAAGTATATGCCAAACAAGCCTATGTGTGTGTTATTGGTTGTTAAATGCATAAACATCATTGGCCAACAATATTAGGATCATAGATTTTCACTTCTCAATAATCTTCGTTTACTTTCAACAAACATTTTCTCAAATAATCCTTTCAGATCTGGCCTCAGTCTTGTATGTACTTGCAAAGTACCCAATTTTAAGTTTTTTCTAAATGAGGGAGCCCCCTCTAGTAAGAAAAGACCAGTTTCTAACCAAAAGTGGTATGTGGTAACCTCTGTGACCGTTTTCCTTCAACCTAAAAGGAATCATGGAGTGCTAACATATTGACGTTGTTATCAGGGAGTGAAAAGTCACATTTTTCCCCGGGTGTGAACGACAAGGATCAAGTCTAATTGCTAATGGTGAACAATATTTAGATATCAGAGGGATGAACATTTCTCTTAGCGACTCCAATCAAGTATAAACCAGATTTTCAAGTTCCATTGGTGTCTCAACATTTTCAAGATGAATTCAAACTACGAGGTATGCACCTATGAATCGTGCTAATATTCTAGGCTTTCCAAACCACATGCCTTGTGTATATTGGAAAACTTATTTGCCAAGATTCAAATATGAGGATGGAGATAATGCTTCTCTACATCTGGTAAAATTTTACATACATGTACGCAAGCTAAGGGTTCAATTTCCTGAAGATTGTTTCATGAAGATGTTCATGGCCACTCTGGAAGGAAAAACAAGGTCATGGTATGAAAAAATACCAGTTGCTAGTTTATGTTCTTTGAAGCATTCTCATACATTATTTTTTTTTTAATTATAAAGGATCTTACCCATCTCTTCTACTAGTTCAAAAATGCTGTGATCATTTTGAGAATTTCATTCAGCATTTGGAAATTTTTTATGGAGATGATGAGTTTATGGATGATGAGATTATAGAGGCCTTTCATGAGAATCCTTTTCAACATCCAGAAGAAATAGTAGAGGATAGTTGCCATGATATTTAGGTGGATTTACAAAAAGCAATAGTTTCTCCAAGCGTTGAAAATGAAATAAATATGCATTTCAATGACGTGCTTTCTCCAGAACTTATTGATGACATTCAACAACCTTTATACATTTCAGAAGAACAAAAGAAAAATTAGCTAAGTTATAATGAGAATTTTTCATGTTCATCTTCTACTATAAAATAATTGGTTTCCTCTATCTGAAGTATATGCTAGACACGCCTATGTGTGTTTTATTGGTTGTTAAATGCATAAGCATCATTGGCCAGCACTATTAGGATCACTGATTTTCATTTCTCAGTAATATTAGTTTACTTTCAACAAACATTTTCTCAAAGAATCCTTTCAGGTCTGGTCTTTGTCTTGTATGTACTTGCAAAGTACCCAATTTTAAGTTTTTTCAGAACGAGGGAACCCCCTTTGGTTAGAAAATACCAGTTTCTAACCAAAAGCGGTATCTGGTTACCTCTGTGACCCTTTTCCTTCAACCTAAAAGGAATCATGGAGTGCTAATAGATAGCATTACTCATTCAAGGATTTTTCCAAATACTTGGTAACATATCCTGAAACTCTTTCTAAAACATGCCTTTAATTACCTATTTCAATTAAAATGAAACAAAACCATAATTCATGAAACTCTTACCCAAGGCCTTTGGAAATTCTTTATTGCAATTACCTTTAGCAATATTTGGTTTTCCTATCTCAAATGCTACAATACCAAGGTTAGTACCGTAAACTATAGCAATAATAATTCCAATCTTGAGATCTAAACGTCCATATATATATACTTCCCTTAGTATTCATTTTCAACTAGCCAATAAAATTCTAGATAACATATGCTTAAACCAAAATTAGATTCTTGCAACAATTTAAATTTCTACTTTTTCTTTTATGCTAATGCTATACTACAATTTTAGAACAATTAAAATTATACCTGATGAGATATTCAACCTCCATTGCTAGAATATGATCCATATTTGATTCCTTAACCAACTCATTTGAACCATCCAATTTTCTTCCCAAGCATATCCAGGAATAACTTCTCCCTTTGGAACCCCCGATTTATATAAGCTCACAAGAAGTACCAAAATATAGCAGTAGAGAGATATACAAGGCAAGCTGAGGAAGATAATTTTTCACTTCCTCTCAATACCACTCACGTTCAACTCCATTGGGTAGAGCTACTTAGTAATTTAGATTAGAATTTGGCTACTCTCCACGTCTCTCCCTCTCACAATATTACTCAAATCTCTCCAACTCTTAGTTTCACAATGCACCTTTCTTTGCCCCAAGTGAGAATACATGAGACACATATATAGGAGGAGCAACAAATTATTTTCATAAAGGAGGAGTAATATGCATTCCTTGAGAAAAAGTAACATATTCCATTTAGAGGAGTGTAACTCATGCCATTAAGGATAGGTATGAATGCCTTAGTTAAGGAGAGTGTAACATGTGCATTAAAGAAAGAGTAAGAGGAATCTTTTATGACACACTTTCAATGTGTAAGAGGAATTTTCCATGTCTTTGATGAGTGCGTAAGAGAGAGTGTAATGTATCATTCAGAGACAGAGTTATGTAGAGCCATGAGATTCATAAAGGAGAGAGGTGTGAAGTGATTTAGGTGATGAAGGTGACTTGTAATTCCTTTTAATAATAATATCATAGTTTCATGAAAGATAATAATAATAATAATAATATTGATGATTAAGCCAAGATTGAACTATTAGGATTGATTAGTGATAAGTTAAGTGATTTTCCATTGACTATACTTGATTACCAATTGATGCAAGGTGATTTACTATTTTTGGAAAGTCATGTTTGAGATGCTAGACATGACTTTTTGTTTTTAGAAAGTCACTCCAGAATTGTCAGAAATGAGATTTTATTAAGGAAATGCATCCTTGAGCTGCCCATGGGTGGTATTTTTTGAATAGGGACTCCACATCCCTATTGCATGCATCTTCGTGCCTTAGTAGATTGAGGACTCTGTGCCCTAATCTACTCCAAGGATCCAAGATTCCACATCTTCATCTTTTAAATTTTTTAGACACCCTAATCCTTTTATTATAGATCCAAGACTCCATGGATTTATCTTTCATGTATTTATGACTCTGTGCCCTAATATCTGTGGCTTCTCATTTACTCTTCTTTGAAACGCTGTGCTTCACCTTAAGGTACTTATTGTGAGCTCATACCCATCAGATGGTTCGTTTGTGAAGTCTTGTTGCAAGACCAAGAATTGTGTGTGACTTCCATAGTCATTTTGGTTTTGAAGAAATGAATTCCACAATCATTTATAATTTTAACATCCTTGTTTGCAAATAACCACGTCCCCTGCCACATCCTGCCCAATACAAGATTAAGCATATATACTATCATACAAATGATATATCATGACTTCCACAGTTATTTATAATTTGAGCATCCATGTTTACAAATAACCAGGCCCCCTGCCACATCTTGCTCAGTACAATATTAAGTACATATAATAATACAAATCATATATCACCCATAAATCATAATTAACCATATGTTCCACATAAACATGACCATCCATGGATCTAAGTGTCTCAACCTTGGATCACCATCCATGTCATACACCCATGTCCAAACTAGTATACTAAAAGAGAAAACATCGATAATATGCACTTAACCAAAATCAATATTTATCACTAACACATAGCAACCATGTGACCTAAACTAGGTATATAGCATACAATCATACACATAAGTTTGAAATACATAGTCTTTATATCATTGCATCAAAATATCCCTTTCCAAGTGTCATTAAAGCTATCTCACCAAAAAGGGACACTACAATACTCCTCGTCCCTATCACCTTCACCTTTCTATTGTAACCTTTTCCTCAGCTATTGGTACGTGTCATCATGCTACCCTACCTGCAAGATCTACTCCTGTAAATCTATCCCATAAGAATTCACAATGGAAATGTGATTCGCCTGCACTCTCCTACTGAGAGCATATGCAACGTGATTCTCCTTTCCCTTGATGTATCTAATCTCAAATTCAAACTCACTGAGGGTATCTAAACATCTATCTTGCCTAGAATTTAGATTAGGTTGGTCAAATAAGTACCTCATTCCACTATGATCATTCCACTATGATCGCGAGTCACATAGTTTTTCTAATGGTCATTCAATTTCATTGACTCATAACATACTACCTATCCTTCCTACATCAGGACTCCACCAAGTGATTTCTTGCAAGCATCTGTACATACCATGAACTCCTTGTTAGGATCTACAATCTTCAAAATTGGAGCATTTGTAAGAAAATGCCTCAAATTCTCAAAACTAGTTGCACACTCCTCAATCCTAATCTGACCTCATCCACATTCTTAAGAGTTTTCCACTCCATGACAACTCTGATATTTTCTAGGTCCACTGTTATGCCTTCCGTGGAAACAACGTGCCCGAAGTAATGAAATTCAGTCTAAAAGAAACTACACTTGTTAATCTTGGCATACAATTGATGCTCTCTTAGAAATATTAACATTGCTACTTGGTGCTTTGCATGTTCTTCCTCATTTTTAGAATATATCAATATATACTCAATGAACATTATCACAATTTTTTTTATATAAGGACGCAACACATTGTTCATCAAACACATGAAAGTGGTTGGAGCATTAGTAAGACCAAAAATTTTGACCTCTAACTCATAATGTCCTTACCTAGTACGAAACGTGGTCTTGTAGATATCTTCTTATTTGATGCGCACCTGATGATATCTTGATCTCAAGTCAATATTTTAGAACATTGTTTCTCCCTTCAACTAACCAAACAGATCATCAATATGTAGCAATGGATACATGTTCTTGATAGTCACCTTGTTTGACTACATGTAAGCAATGCACAAACTAGAAGTATTTTCCTTCTTCTTTACAAACAATACGGGTGCAACCCAAGGTGATACACTTGTCCTTATGTATCATTTACCAAACATTTCTTTAATCTGCAACTTCAATTCTACCAACTCTGGAGTGCTCATCGTATAAAGTGCCTTTGGTGTTGGTGTTTCTCTTGGTACCAACTCAATAGATAAATCCACTTCCCTATGAGGTGGTAACTCTGAAATCTATACTAGAAACACATCCAGAAACTGCTACAAAAAAATATACCTCTTCAATACTTCATCATCTTCAACATATTTCTCTTTATCACTGGAAACATGTTTCATGCAACTACGCTTTGCTACATAGTTGTAACCATTCTCACTGATGTAGGCTTCTTCTTTCCTTGCAAGATTAGCTTATGTCCATCATCTTCCAGGCACTTAATATCCTTCCCACAAAAATCTACCTTAGTCCTATGAGTAAACAACTAGTCCATGCCCAATAACATATTGTATGATCTCAATGGAATCACATTTAGATGTGTTGATGTAGGAATACCATTCAGATCAAATGCACAAGCTCTCACCCAATGATGAACCCTTTTCTTGGTCCCTGTAGCCAGCTACACCAACCAAGACTTTGCACGCACTTATTTATTCAAGACACACTTATCCACCATATCAGGACTAACACAACTATAATTAGATCCAGAATAAATCAAAATGGAAACAAATCGACCACAAAGCTTATCTTCCATCTCAATAATGGATGTCTGATGATCTGCATGCTTGTTATCAAACATTATATATATATATATATATATATATATATATATATATATATATATATATATATCTATATATATATATATATATATATATATATATATATATATATATATATATATATATATAAGGAATGTTATGACCAACATCCCCAACTGTCTGCGCCTAATGAGAACTATAGATCTGAGGTATGCCCCCTTATTACAATGGAAAATCCTTCTTACGATGATCTTTGCCACAAATACAACTTTGCAATGGTTCTCTGCCACTATATTTATTCTGTTTCTCTCTAGGATGAGGTCCATGTCCCTTTGCAGCTGCATTAAACTTCTTGTAAGGAGCCACATTTTCTTTCTCACATGCATCCTGAGGTCTTCCTTACTTCTAAGGCCAATTTGGACCTTTTTCTTCTCACCCTTGAGGTAAGGAACACACCTCAACAACTCCAAAAAACTAGTCATATACTCTTCATATATCATATAACCCATCTTCAACTCATAGAACTCCTTGGCCTTTCCATCATAATAACTTTCAGACAAGCATTTATTCATGAAGAGTCTTTTAAACTCATGCCAACTCAACAATTCTACGTTGATTCCATTGACACGCTTCACATCTTCCCAACATATATTTTCTTTTACTTTGAGACTAAAAATAGATATCTGTGATTTCATATTCTCTTTATAGTCATGCAATTCGAAGAACTTCTTCATCCCAAGCAACCATGCTTCTGCATCTTTTGATTCCTTCATCTCTCCTTAAAATGTAGGAGGCTTGGATTTATTGAACTCATCTGGTAAGTACTACTTCTCACTCCTCCTGTAAGGATGATAGTAGTGATAACAATGATGTCTCTCTGAACCATAACTAGAATCAAACCTAGAAGCACTACCTCTCCTGTCAGGTGTATCCAACCATTTGCCACCTATGAAAGTGTCATCCCTGTCCAACCTATAAAATGATCAAGACCTGCTACCATATTCTCGATTATTCCTTTCATCCTATCCATGATTGATCCATGGTTGTCCCTGTCTCTGCAAATATGATAATCTCTAAAGGATCACTACATTAACCTCTGCTTTCTTTTCCTGAGCTCTGGAAAGTCTTTCCTCTGACTGAATTATCCTATCATTATCTACCTTGCAACTTCTGATTCCTTCCTTCAAGCTTCTCATTGTATCTTCTATATCAGGAGAGTATTCATGCCCTTGTTGCTCAGCTGATGTATAAGGATATTCACATGAATTTTAAACCACCATTTTTCTCGTCATCTCTGATCTTCTTCTTCCTATAAACATACCATGTCAAATAAACCAAATATAAACATGATCAAACATACCTTAATGAAGTTCAAGGGAGGATATCTCATTTGCACAAATCAGTCTATATTAGCACGATATACATATACATATATATATACATATCTATATATATATATATATATATATATATATATATATATATATATATATATATATATATATATATACAACACAACACCAACTTATCAATCTATTGACATCATGCATGATAACTCAAACTATAACACTGACTACATACATGAAAACCATATCCACTGCAATGCATGCATACAATTGACATGCATGCATAACAATATTATATAGCTCATCTAGTCCAAGTGTTTGAACCTGGAAGCTCTGTTACCACCCTGTAATGCCTCCTCCCAACATTTACCCACTTTTACAAGCTTCTAGGTTAAATGTGAGGATGAGTTCTACTATGACATGACCCGACCTCCAATTTCCGGTTAAGGAAGTGGGGCCTAAAACTAAACTGTTAATGACAATCCACAGGGACTACAAATCACTTAGGAGCCGGACAACCACCTCAGGTAATCAATCCCTAAGTTGGAACCATTTTTCTATGACCTAACATCCCAACCACACACACAACAAGGAAAGAGTGTAGTTATGAGGCCCGAACCACACGAACAAGCCTGCTTCCATGTGGTTGTGATCTAAATCCTCCAATTCAGTGCCAGTAGTTCCGAGATTTGAGCCACATTTCTAGACCAGTCTCCAGACCGTTGCCCATAATTGCCTTTAACTTTCCAGAATCATAATTAACATGACGACAATGCCAAACATTCAAACTTGAAGAAAAGACTTTCCCTAGACTGCCTATTAGACATTAGACATTTCATCAAACATATGGTAAACATGTAAGATATAGGTCATGAATGCATATCTAATCATAAATCTATGAAATTCATCTGAGAATCACCAAGAAGGTCTAATTTCCTCTCAAATAGTTGCAACAATACTTGTTATCCCATGCATTCATCAACCATTCAAATACTTATCAAATCATGAACAAGAGCCATAACTAGAGTACATCATAGAACCATGCTTATAATCAACATATAACCAGAATATTCATCATGACAAATCATCCATCAAATCAACATAATAAAAAGTACAAGTGTTGATATATAATAATATGAAAATAACTCTTATTAACATATGCAAAAGCCAACCAAGTCAGGGACTTCCACGTACCACCCGACCATTGATTAGGCTAAACCAAATATTTCTTTCATCCAATCACCCTCGTGCCATATTCCAATCATGAATGTGGGATCTCATGGGTTAAACCAATACATAATCAATCAGGGACTCCAAAGGTTAAACCACCTCCACCCTCAGGATATTGTGATATCACCTAAACCAGTCCTAAGATCACAAACCAAACTAAGATTGGATGCCTCAAAATTTCCTCAGCATACCTTGAGGAATTTTCCTGTCTCCACCCACTTGTCGAGGGATTCCCAAAGAAAACCATATCCACCCCCAACCCTTGGGAATTTTCCTACGACCACCTCACCGGTTCCAAAACCTTCCGGTAATCTAAATCTCAACCAAGAATGAATCCCATCACGCCATGGCTATCCAGGAAATGGCAAGGCAAGGGTGAAACCATTGTCAAACTAGGAAAAATTCATACCAATGACAACAAATGAACCAAATATACAAATTCATGCACCTTTCATTCACACCTTAGCTTGGAAATCACACATGCAACTTCTTACCTACAAAATCCTTCTATTGAAGCTGTTGATCCAACCTTCTTCTTGCTTTCCTTTGCTTTCCTTTCTCCAAATCCAAGTGAATGCCCACATGCTCCAAGATTACTCTAAGTGTGCAAGAGTGTATGACATAGAGAATGAAAATGAGAGAGCCAAATTGAATTGACAAAAGTTATGAAATGATCATCTAATACCTTTTTATTACTGATGTCTGTATTTTCTTCATTTTACTTCATTTTTCCTCTAATTTCCCTTGCATGAAAAATTGTTTCTTCACCTTCCTTTTCTCCTATTTTCCTTTATTTTCATAATTAAATTCCAATTAATTTCTCTTTGCCTTTGCCAATTTCCATAGCCATAATAAACCAAAATTGATGCCCACTATAGTGTTTTCCCAACATTCAGCTTGGAATACAAGTGTCGTGACCTTGGTGATATTCTTTTGCCTTTATTATTCATTATCACATGAAACTTTAACCTGGGGTTGTTACAGAGTATTATGCCTCATCATTATGGTGTTAGTACACTACCAAAAAACATCCATATCCTTTGGTGTATTCACCTTGACAAAAAAGGACTTGCTCTATTGCTTTCAAGCATCCATAGCCCATGTGAAGATACCTACATTTCCCACTGGAATATGATTACAATATATTTTTATGTTGTAACATGGATGTTAGCGCACTAGGTTAGAATTAATACCGTAGCCATTGATGTGATACCATCAGGCATCTATAACCACGATAAAGGTGTTTTCATTCCCCCGTTATGTTAGCAACATCTTCTCAGCATAATTAGGTTTAAATGCAAAGGAATGATGTTTATTTACAAAGGTGAATTAGGTATCCTCGCATCTTAAAGTTTTCTTAGTAAAGATATCCATCCTCGAAGTCTTAACTCTACTGAAATACGTACACTAATTGTATTTATATTATGTTAGTTTTGGAAGTGGTACATTGACTAGATGAAATAATGAGTTCAAGATTTGAAATTCAAGCCATGTTCTAGAAAATGATTACTAAGGTAACTTCCTTTCATCTTACTAAAGAGAAAAATATCTTCGTTTATAATTATATTCCCAGATTAATCATTCTCACCAAGAACCACCTTACATAAACCTTCTAGTTGCCTTTTTATTACAATACCCCAAGAACAACATTTGGGTATATCATTCTCTATTTCCTAGGAACAAGGCAATATAGATGAAAGTACATCCTAGCCTCCCAATTTAACATTGTGAGATATTTGATTGAATACAATTGTTGGAAACCAGTATATATATCAAAGATATATAACATATGGCACATCTTTATCCTTAGGAACCTATAAACCTTAGCCTTTACAAGACAAATAACTAAAAGCTATTTTATTGAATATACGAGAATTTGCAAATTTCATTAGTGCGGTAATACTTAGGTAGGAATAAAAACTCTATCAGAGTTCTAAAAAAATTATGGTTATTGCTTGGACCATTATGGGAGACATATCACGAAGGTCTACTTGCACTCCCTAATTACCCTTTTATGTGGACTCGATCATAATATTATAAGTGATTTGTCTCAATTTTCTTCTAACAAGAATTTGATAGCATTGGTATAATTCTCAAATCACACTTTTTGATGAAATTCAAGGCCAATGGCATCCATTTTAAATCATGGATATTGGGATCAATGTTATGGAAAGCATAATCAAGAAACTATACACAAATTTAAAAATGATCAACAACTTGAAAATTGGGGTTTCCAACCATGATGCCAAGGTTTCCACTATTAACATCAAGGTCGTGAACCGCATTGCTAAATTTGAGTATAATTTTGATGATGTCAAAACTAAATTTGAAGGCTTCAAAAAGCACTTCTATGTGGTTCTAAAAGTGAAATAAATTCAACAAGATGTAGAATTGCAACTAGAAGTGGGTGATTCTTCCAATAGGAAAGGGCATTGCACAAGTCCACACTTTTAGCTTATCAACACAATATGTGGCACATATATTGTAAAGTAGATTTCAACAAATTTGATGGCTCTAGTCTCACATGATGTCTTATTCAAATGGAAAATTACTTTCCATCCCAAGGTATTATGCATGACTTGATGAAACATTGACTAGATGTGTTACACTTGGATTAGGAATATTGGAAATGGTGGAAAACATAAATGAAATCATATTTGGGTCACATTGCTTAAACCTAATTTATCATATCCATCATGCTTGATTTGAAACCAACATTCTATTTGATATGATTAACCAAGTTATGCCAAACCAACACAATGGAATACTTTATAGCCTCCTTTCAGGGATTGGAAATCCACATGGAGGGAATTACAAAAGATGTGTTGAAAATGTAGCAAGGAATGGCTTATTTGACTTGTACCTTAGACATATATGCAGATGTTAATTTAGTCTCATAGTTTCTTGAGTTAAATTTTAGGTAACATGTGTGATGTGGCCTATCATTGAGTTATTTTCAGTTAATTTGAGTTAGATGGCATGCAGTGAGTTGTCGACTAGTCAATGGCTAAAATTATCTATCTAGTGGAGTTAACTCTAGTGTCTGTCAGTTAATTGATATCTAGTTCTAGAATAGAGATAGACATGAGTTTAGCTGAGTAATTGAATTTTTGTTAACTCAACTTACTCTCAGTTAATAAGTAGCAGTTGCTAAATTTAGCCCTAGTAGATCATGCAATTCGAATTGCCTATTGAGATTTAATGAAGGCACATATGTATTTAATGTTGGGAAAAATACTGGGGCAGGGGGGGTGAATCAGTACTTTATTTCACTTTAAACTTTTCATTTCATATTCTGATTTCCATATGCTATTGTCATTCATGCAACCAACGTATGTACTTGACTTCAGTAAAGGCAAACAACAGATATCCAGTTAACTAAATTTTTGTATATTTCATCATTTGTTCATCTTTAACTAGTGCATGATTATTTCATTATTAATTAAAAAGTAACCATTAGTAAGAGCATAATAAACCAACGCACATAAGAAACACAATAACACATGAGAACACCAGCGTTTTTAGGTGGATACCCAATGTGGGAGAAAACCATCGTGGTCATTGTCTTTATATTCTTCTTTTATTATTAAGAAAAAATATTACAATATTGTACTAGTGCAAACTCTTACTAGCACACATGCACCCACCTATAGAAGGCTACAACCTTCTCTCGTTCTTCAACACCCACTAGAAAGGAGCTACAACCCCCTAATATTTTTTACTAGCTCCTACAAGAAGGGAAATCCTAACCCTTGAACAAATTTAGCAGCTACCACTGGAAGGAAGATTTTATTCCCTTACTAAAGGATCCAACCCTCAGAACCTCTTTTCGACCATGTTTCATAATATTTCAAACTGGATCCACTTGACTCAAAACATCAAACCTATAGGCCACCTTTCATCATATTTTTAATTTGGACCCACTTCTAATATTAAGCCCAATACCAAGTAACAATTTTGAAACCAAATACTGAACCGACTGAATCACTATATTACCATCAAACCAATCATTGAATCTCAATCAACCATTACAACAAGATCAAAACAATCCATAACAGATATAAACCATAAAATCATACCAATGCACAATCATATACCAAACCATACATTGTTCATCATCATAGTAACATAATGTTGCTCTTGCAAACCCTATTCATACGTATATTATAATGTATACACTATTGTTTTGAAGCACACCTACATATATACTTGCTTCCACTGTATAGGACCTGTGTACATATCTATTGAAAACTGAATCTGAATCGTTGTAGCACTAAAAGAAACACTGAATCATGTACTAAATCAATCATAGATCATTGAACCAATTACAGATCACCACACTATAGCATCATCACTAATAAACATTCCATTCCAAAACCAATTCAACCCTATCAACACTGTCAAACACAGATTATCATGATAGAGACATCATCGACATACATCAACAAATAGAATAGAACTAATCAGATGTCATCATCAATCCATACTACAAAACCCGATAATATATACGTGACCTCCATGAAACATATCAGCGTATGTACGCACTTACCATGCAAAACACCAGCGTATAGATCTCAACATACTACATACTTTATCTCTAAATATATACGTGACCCTACAAAGATGGATTTGTGTATGTACGTGAATATTCCCAAACAAATCTGCGTACAGATCTGAAAACTTTCACTACAAGTCACATCATTTGTCAAACCCAAATCTTGGCATGCATATTCTTGCAGTCACACACCATTATATGCAGATCATATCATCATCATAGATCTATCATTGTTAGTTACTTAAACATCAACAAGCAAGTCAAACAATCATATGTTTCAACATGTCTTCATATCTTTTACATCTGAGCCTCCTCCTTGCTGACTAGTGCAAACAAGTTCCAAATAATCCATTACTTGCACACATAACACCTTGATCTCCATATCATTAGATAGCTTTAGCCTTAGCCAATAACTTAGGCCAATCCCTTGGTAATGTCATTAGTATTCTTTTACGAGATCAAATAATTGTTGTCATGCTGATTACTATGGGCCAATACCATGGTAAAGACCTATGGTATTAAAATTACCATTGTGCAGATTCTGTACATGACTTTTCTTCACAATACCTATGTATGTATGCGACCTTGTTTCTCAAGACCTACATATACTTTCTCAAACTTAACCTTTACCATCCATTTGTCTCTGAATTGACATTCCTTTGTACATACGACATGTAGCCTCTGTATCACTTTGCATAAACATTATTTTATCACAATGTTGACATTTTTATCAAGTAGGCTGCCATCAAGGACAACACATTATCCATAATTCCAACAATCTCCCCCTTTGTGTTATAGCATCATTCAACACTCTTGTAGTTTTGACGCTCTGATATGGCCTTGGGTAGCCCTTTCTCGTTCAAACTTGATCATTTATTAAAAAATAATATTTTCAATTCCATACGTGACTCTGCTCTTTAAAAAGCGCAAACACATGCAGGTACCATAATAACCCGCGTAAATAATTTAAAATATGAAAAAATAATAAATATTTCCTATTTCTCGAGCGGGGTTTACAGGTTTCATTGAAAGCCCACCTATAGGAGCTCATGGCCTAACTAAATCAACTGATTTCTGGTGGTATTTATACACCTCATGGGAAGGCCTAATCATAGAAGGAGATAAGATATCAACATTATAGTCATTTTGTCCCCAAATAACGTTTGATTTTCCCTGTGCCTCCTCCACTACTAGTCATAGGAAACCCTTGTTTCCTTGCATAGATTCTCAGCTTCCATTATATGGCATCCTATTGCACATGCTTGAGAGGTGATCTTTGAGGCTTGGGCTGGATAGATCCAGAGGAAGGTTTCATTGGTGCCTTGGTCAGATCAGGTTGTATATTTCCACTACTACTAGTTGATATCAATAAAGAATCTCTGTCTTGTTCTTGATATGTTATGATCTCATGCTTTTTATGATTCATGTCTAATATATCATGATTTATATGTTTATTCTTGATGATATAACATGTTTAGTATGCATGCACTTTGAAATACTTTCTATGTATATGCTTCTCTAAATTGTGTTACAGTTATGATCATTTTGGAGGAAGTAAAGGGTTTGGACCCAATAGGATTGATATCAAACCTAGGACCTATGGGTGATCCTCTCAAACCAAACTTTAGTAGTTTGCATAGTTTTCTTGCTTGAATGTAGGCTTCTTGTTGATAGTCTGCCTTCGATCTCTTGAGGTTGTCAACCCTTATCTTCGGTAAGTTTTTCCCGCCAACAGAATTGGTGACTCTACTGGGGAATACAGTCTCATATGTCCTAGAAGGGTTGTTTTTTTTCTTGATATGTGTTTTTATAGTATTATTAACTCATTTTCAATCTAGGCAATCAGTCTGATCTTTTTGATCAAGTTTGTATTTTTTTTTTCCCTATTTTTGTGTATATAGGCACTTTTTCTTGTATACAGAAGCATCCACATGCGGTTTCTTCGAAAGAAACCCACGTATATGCTTGTTTCTTCAGAAACAGTCACTTGTACACGCGACTCTGCCAATACACAATCACATATATTTGGGAAATTTTGTTTTCTTTCAAATTTTTGCCTTCAGTTGGGTGAGTAGCCTGGTTTTCTTGCTCTTTTGAAGTCATTTTCATTCTGGAACGGTCTTGTTTCTTGCTGGTGTCAGTTTCTTTGTCTATTTTTACAAAAAGATTTTATCAACATAGGGTTTGAAATTTTTGAAGTTTTTTTCATTTTAAGTTTGGGTTTCAGACCTTTTTGGTAAAGTGTCTGATTTTTCTATGGCTCTGGAATAATGAGTTGATTCTCAACTAGCTTATAATCCAATATTTTTGCTACTTCGCTTTCTTGAATTTTACTCATTTGGTTTCTTTTTCATTATTTGAGAAAGGTCTTTGCAATTTCGGTTTAGTGAAGGATTTTGGTTTCCTAAAATCTTTCTATTTTTCTGAATCTTTTAGGTATCCTTAAGGTTAAGTTGTTCAAGTGTTTTGGTCTCTTAGTCACTTTAGTCTTATCATCTTGATGATTTTTTATAGCTTGTGAAGCTTGGAGTCTTTTCACTTGATTTTGATCTTGAGGTGATTGATTGCTTTGCCTTTGAAACTTTTTTTTTAAGTCCTTTAAAAAAAAAAAAAAAAAATGTTTCTGTGTTTTCTTTCTTGGGTTTTTGGTTTTTGGTTTTTGATATTTTGGTTTATCAACAAGAGTGTGAATCTTTGTTTAAGGTTGAAATTTGCTTCACTTGGGAGATATTTTCTTGGATATTTGTTTCTCCTTGTTTGGTTAAATTTTGGCTTTAGGACTTTGAAAGAACACATTTGTTTGTTTAGAACATTCTATATAATCTTGCATTTAGGCATTCTAGTATGAATTAAGGTAGTTTTCGTTTTAGGAATTTTAGTCTCTTTCGACGGATGTTGAATGTGTGTGTGTCTTTAAAAGAAAAAGAAAAGATTTCTTGCTTTCATAGAATTCTCGTAGAACCTTGTAGAGATTACTTTTCATCAAAGAAAAAGAAGTTGCATTTTCATGTAGCCTAGTTTTATATTGGTTTCTTTTCACGTCAAAACACCATCAGTTGCACTTATGTTTCCCTATGTCATAAATAACAACCACTTAACATAAGCGCTTAATTAAAATGAGCTAGAATTTTATTTTTTTCATAGATACATCAACTAGTCTAGGAAATTAGGGCCTTGGAATAGGTGATTGGGGAGTAAAATCTTAAGGCCACTTGAACTAAAAGTATAGAAGTTTACTAAAGAGTGGAAATCCAATCTCGTTAAGCTGTCTGGGAAAGCTCTTCTAACACATGAGTTAAGCATGAGGATGTGTGAAGATAAGGAAGATAGATACCCCCTATCCTACTTGTTGGATCACACGCCCACAACTGTCCCACCCGGTTTCTGATTACGAACTAGTGACCTTAGTTGCCTTTCCTAGGGACCACAGAGGTGACTGTGGGGGGGAATGCCTGTGGTACCTAAGGAAAATGTTGCATCACTTTCATAGTACTTCTAAAGGGTTCCCTTGCGAAGCTTGGTTACTTTACCGACAAAGGCTATTGTCTAGAGGTTAGCATAACTACTTCTGACACCTTCGCTGGTAGGCTTGGGCCCTTATCATCCCAAACTACCTTTGGGAGGTCCTTCACTTTCTTTTATTTTGGTGGCTAGTCCTAACCACCTGGAGTGGAAATACTTGGAAGTTGCTAGTTTGGATCTTTAGGACTTTATAGTGGAGTGCTCTTTGCTCTTTGTATTTAGTTGGCTTTAGGTGGACTTGTCTTGTCACTTTTGGACCTTTGATTCTAAGTGACTGACCAACCACTCCACTAGTCTTGAAAGGATTTTGATCTTTCTTTTGAAATTGTGGAGTTTCCTCCTTAAGGGAAAAGGTTTGATTATGCATCTATCTTCCTTGAAAAGTCATTTGAATAATCCCACAAGGAAAGGATCTGCATATAAGTTGGGTATGGCCAATATTCTTGTGAAGGCCAGCCAAGGGACCCCTCCAAAAGGGGATCCTTGTGCTTTTCCTTTCTTTGGAAATGTTGGTACCACGTTGGTACCCCTTGATAGCCAATTTGAATTTTCTTGGATTGAATGTTGGTCTACCAGTTTGGTTGTGATCCACTCCAAATATTCCAAATGTTCTTGAAGATTCTTAGATGAATACTTTATTTCAAGGGCATCGAATGGGTGATAAATGTTCATCTTCTTCACAAGGGAAATCTAGACTTCCTCTTTCTCCTTCATCTTGTAATAAGAACTCTAAAAAGAGGAAAAAGAGGAAGAATAAGAAGAAGAATATTTCTCTCCATGAATCATCACCATCCTCTGAAAGTCAAGTTGGAGATGAGCCTTCAGCCGCTGTAAGTCACGCTAGGGGCATAAGTGTAGTCACTGCAAGTCATACTAGAAATGGGTCACCTACCTATGTGAGTCATATTTTTGTTGACTCACCTGCTTATGTGAGTAGGACTGGGGGCACAAGTCATATCTCTCTTGGGAAAGAGTCACTAACCTCTACAAGTCATGTTGGAGACTCTCCACCAACCACTGCTAGTCATGTTGGGGGAATGGATGTTGATCAGAAACCTAGGCGTATAAGATTTAAACCTAAGTTACCTTGTAAGATATGTAAGGGAGACCATCTTACTCATTTATGCCCTGGTATTTCAGTGGTACAAAGTTTAAGTTCTGTGTATGAAGGTTCTTCTACTTCTGAATTTGTTCTAGTTTCTCAATAATCTAGTCAACCATTGGTTGATGAATTGGTTGAGCTAGTGCAATCTTTGGCTGATTCCACTCCTCTTTTAGGGGGCAAAGTTCCTAACAACATAGTCTTCTTGATTTCTAGTTCAGGGTCTTATGGTCTAGGGGACATTTTGGTCTCTTCGAGTGTACCCCCTACAAGTTCCAGGAGTGTCTCCTTTGATTGGGATAATATTATTTAGAGTTGTCTTCCTTCTATTGCACTTTTCCAAACAAGGGTTAGAGTTAATTCCAAAAATTCCTATCGATGTATGGTGGATCAAGGATCCTCTACAAGTATTATATCTATTGAAAAATAGCAACAAGAAACTCCAGTTTAATTTGTCCTTGAATTAAACTGGGAATTAAAATCGAATTATATTCTCATAGCAGCTTGTAAATACTTAATTAAGTTGAATTAACTTAATTAGCTTAGTAATTTCGAGTTTGAAGTTTTTCTAAAGTCATGTATATGTTCTCCCTAAGTTTTAGGGGTCCAGTATGAGTTTAAATTAAGCTGTAAATTAGATAACTCAATTTCCTGAGTTATGTTCAGTTAAATTAGTTCCAAAATATTTGAGGAACTAATAGAGAGTTAACAGGTAGTTGGTGCACTAGTGCATCCACAAGCGTCACTCTAGTTAACTAAATATTCCCTCATCAAAAACTCATGCATGTCGATTATGAGAAAGACCCAGTTGAGACTAGAGTGCATGGAAATTGTACTATCAGTTGTGTGATTTACTAAGTTGTAACATGCATTCATAAGATATTGATCCTATGTTTGGATTGCGCAGTTTTGGAAGCATGAATTCCCTTTAAATACAAGCTATTCATCCTAGGAATTATGTAAGAGACTAGGGGCTTGGAGAGCTGCAAAAGTGGCTAATTATTGGCCAAGAGCTAGCTTGCGAGCTAAGAGAGTTGAGAATACTTGTGTGGAATTGTTCTAGTGAGAACAAGCTTTGTATCTTCACTCATATTTTTGATATATGAAATAAAGATAGCGGGGTTTTGAGCAGTGGATTTCCCTATATAGATCTTGTTTTATGTTCCATTGATTTATCTTCTTCTTTTTCTTATTGTTTTCATCGATCTATTGGCTTCCTCTGGTTGAAAGTAGAAGTAGATTCTTGTCTTGTGATTTAGTACATTGCATGAGCTTGTGAATCTACAAGATTTTCTACATTGTATCAGAGTTGAAGACAGTATACTAGAGGAGATTTCGAAGTTTTTAGTTTTGGGTTACAGGTGAAATTCGAATTTACAATACATACTTCAGGATCATTAGATGGTGTTCTACGATTTGCGGCTCGAGTATGCCTTGGAAGGCAACTCGAATTTTATAACCTGGAGGGACATAATGAAGGTTGTGCTAGAGGATAATAGCTTGAATGATCCGGATTTAAACAGGAATGCAAAAAATTACAAAAATAACCATAAACACATATATGCAGTGGAAATAATACTTCATTTCATTAATGTAAAATACTGAAATACGCTTACAAACAAAAATGGAAATAAACCAGCTAGGGTGATGGTAGCTTATCTCTTAGAAGAGATGTGGCAGCTACATGCCTCTGAACTGTGTTACAATCAGGCTTGAAGGCCTACTTATTGTTGAGAAACAATGGAGATGAAACACCAAATTGTGAGCCCCATTTTGGGTAAGTTAGTACATCAACTTCCCGAGGTCGTAACTTTGGCACCCCGATCTTTGTTTGACGCGTACAATAGCTCGTTAGAAATATCTATCCGAGAACTACAACTTTGGGAAGAGCAACATCGGTCCATGGACCCATTTTGCTCCTAGATTTCCAAAAAAACGTCATTTAGGGCCTCAAAATGGTTCTGGAAGTTCAGGACCCGAAAAACTGCTAAAAATAGTAAATTGTGCTACAAATAAGGAAACTGAAAAGCTGAAAGAGATAGTTGTGGGGGTCCAAGTGGGATAGGTGGGTGGCCACCAACATCCACCTGGATCATTCCTCCCTCCTTAGGAAGCAATGGTCCCCATTGCGTTGAGTTCCTCCATCTGCTGAACTTGGTCCCTGGTGAGCTGTTCTGCAATCTCAGATGTGTCCAGTAATGGTGGGAAGCATGGTCGAGGGCATTACACATTGAACACTTGGTGCAGGCGAAGGAATGAGGGAAGTTTTTCCTCCAAAGCATTGTTTCCCATAGCCTTGGTAATGTTGTAAGGACCATGTCAGAGTGGTCTGAGCTTTTGATGGGCTCTTGTAAGGCGTTCTTTCTACAGATGTAACCAAACTTTGTCACCCACCTGAAACTTGTGTGGTACCCCTGTGGGTGAGGAGAAGTTGTTCCTATGTTCTATCATGATCGTATCCCTTTGCTGCTGCTGCTGCGTGGAGGAACCCTTCGCGGGGGTCATGGATGTGGTAATGATCTTCCCCTTACTTTGGGAGCGAATCAAACAAAAAATAAATTTCCTACTCTGTGAGATGAGCTTGCTTCCTTTCTTGGCAGCGATCAAAGAGGTGGTGGTAGGTGGGGCTACCTCCAGTATCATGTATAATGAATTACATAAAGAAACAATAACAACGCGAGGCCTTGACTCATACACATCATGTCGCCTCGACAAGTATGGCTGGCCTAATAATACATCACAAACATCCAGAGGTGTAACATCACACAATACCTCATCTGTGAAGGGTTTGATGTTGTAGGGAAGGCGGCACTACTAGCGAACTCAAAGATCTCATCCTTGGTGAAGCCACACGATACTGTGCGGCTGCGGGCGTGGTGTAGTTGGTAGGCCCAACCGCTTCAAGACCTCTACTGAAATGAGGTTATTTTGGCTGCCATTGTCGACAATGAATTGCAGTGGTGAACACTTCACCCACATTTGTGAGTGGAAAAGATGCTCCCCCTCCTCCGGATGTTCGAGCTCATTCTTCTGGATCTTGGTGGTGGAAACAGTGGCGCTGGGCTCCGCGTCAATGATCTGCTTCCCTTTACCATTCCCCTTGTCGAGTTCTGACTCAAGGTCCAAACATGCATCTGATTCTGAAGCCTTCAACTTGGCCACCAGTGACTGCTTGGTCCGACACTCACTTGTGTTGTGAGTGGGGCTCTTATGGAACTCACACTACTTTCCTGTGTCCTTGTTCGACTTCGTGGTGTTTTTATTTTCTTGTGGCTTCGAGAGGTTGTCTTGGGTCACCCCGCCTTGGCTTTGTCCTTTGGTCTTAAGATTCACAGATCTAAATTCTCGCTTCTTCTGTTTAAACTTCTGCTTGATTTTTTGACAACGTATCGGTACGTCGTGCCAAGAGAGAAGATGTTTAGGGACTCCATCTCTTCCTGGATGTATCAGTGTAGGCAGTCGCGGTATTTGAGTACCAAATGTAGCTCAGAATCCTTGATACCCAACTGTGTGCGAAGGGTATGAAAAATGTTTGTGAACTCTGGCACATCTTGGTCCCTTCCCTACCGCAACATGGTCCACTTTATGTATTTGTCCTCATAGCTTTTGACAGGGTAGTACTGCTCCTTGATGGCATCCCGGAATGAATTCCAAGTGGGTGTGGCTAAAAATAGTGACCCCATACTTTCATCTTTCTGCTCGCAGTAGGTTTCCCACCAGTCCTTGACTTGGGGGGCTACTTTGAGAAGAGCGAAAATAATCTTTTCCCGAATGGAAAAATAATGAACAAAAAAATAACCCTCTAGCAGATTCAACCATTTATCTATGACATCTATGTCTGTCTGACACTCAAATATGGGGATTTCAAAATTAACTTGTACCTTAAAAGGTGTGGCGTTTCCAGAGTAGCTGTTGGAAGCCGATGCGTCACCTCTAGGCAGTCGTTGAAGGATCTGGGCAAAGTTGTCCATCATCGCGTTCCTTTGTTGCTCGAGGGCTTCTTTGAGCAAAATTTTGATAGGTTCTCCTAGCCCCTCATCTTTCTTCTCATCTGCCATGGGAGGCCGTCGAGATTTGCGAAGCTAGTCTTGCAAAGGTTCGACTAGTTCAAGCCCTAACTCCTTATATCCCGACCTCGTTAGGGACATGCAAAGAAAAACAGAGAAAAAAGTAGACCACTCTGATACCACTAATCCGTATTTAAATAGCAACACAACAAATTACAGAGCTAATGTAAAATACTAAAATATGCTTACAAACAGAAATGGAAATAAACCAGCTAGGGCGATGGTAGCTTATCTCTAAGAAGAGATGTGGTGGCTACATGCCTCTGAACTGTGTTACAATGAGGCTCCAAGGCATATTTATTGTTGAGGAACAATGGAAAACCATAAACCTACAAAAACCTAACCCTAGGAGATGAAACGCCAAATTGTGGGCCCTGTTTTGGGTAAGTTGGTACATCAACTTCCCGAGGTCATAACTTTGGCACCTGATCTCCATTTGACGTGTACAATAGCTCGTTAGAAATGTCTATCTAGGAAGTACAACTTTGGGAAGAGAAAGAGCAGTCCATGGACCCATGTTGCTCCCAGATTTCCCAAAAAACGTCGTTTAGGGCCTCAAAATGGCTCCGGAAGTTCAGGACCCAAAAAACTGCTAAAAATAGTAAATTGTGCTACAAATAAGGAAACTAAAAAGCTAAAAGAGACAGTTGTGGGGGTCCAAGTGGGATAGGTGGGTGGCCACCAACATCCACTTGGATCATTGAAGGAATTCATTGATTAAGAAATTCCTAAGCAGCATCAGATGCACAACATTTGGTCGAATGGAAGAAGTGTGTGGCGAAGGTGAGGTGGATAATCCTTGAGGGAGTTCGAGACCACATTATCTTGAGTCTCCATGGTAAGGAAACTTCATATGCTATGCAGAAAACATTGACAAACTTGTATCAGAATAGCAGT
Organism: Pinus tabuliformis; assembly: GCA_031772625.1. Lineage (NCBI taxonomy): Eukaryota > Viridiplantae > Streptophyta > Pinopsida > Pinales > Pinaceae > Pinus > Pinus tabuliformis. Next base: position 719,812,239 of record CM062817.1, on the reverse strand, counting down.
GACCAAAGGAAATTGGCACTAAAGGATAAATTTCGAAAAATCAAAATGGAGAAAGGTGATATGATTCCAAAATACTTGACCAAGTTCAATGAGTGTCATGATGAACTTGGAAGTGTTGGAATCACGATTTCCAAGGATGATATGGTGAGTCTTGCTCTTCAAGGACTCCCAAAGAGTTGGCATAGTTATCAGGACTCTATCAATGGTTAGGAGAAGCTGCCAGATTGGGAACGACTATGGTTAGATTTGAGGAGGAGATCAGGAGGAACACCAAGGATGGATCTTCATCAAATACTGATACAGATGATAATTTTGCCTTAGCGATTAAGGTGAAGAAGAGGAAATGGAAACCTTACCATTCCAAATCATATTCTTATCATGGAGGTAAGAAGAAAGACATGACGAAATTTAAGTGCTTTCATTGTCATGAGCTGGGAAATTTTGCTACAAATTTTCCACTCAAGAAGTCCAAGAAGAAGTCCTCATGAGGAGCGGTCGGTGAGGCTTTGGCCTCTTAATTTGAATTAGACTTTTCTATAATTGCATGCATGGTGTCATCAATGATGGGAAGTGTATGGTACTTAGACAATTGAGCTTCATTCCACATGTTTAGCGACAAAGAGTTATTCAGTGACCTGGAGGAGAAAGATCTCCAGATGCATATCGAGATGGGTGATGACAAGAACTATAATTTTACTAGATTGGGCATGATTACTTTACAAAGGGAGCATGGGGCTCCACTCGCCTTGAATAAGTTTATGCATGTGCCCAAGCTGAAGAAGAACTTGGTATCCATTTTCATGCTTGAGGATAGAGGCAATGATGTGATCTTCTCGAAAGGAAAGGCGTTCCTTCAACACATAGCCACGGGTCAAGTAAAGAAGATAGGGATTTGGGTGAAGAATATCTATAAGCTGGAGGTAGAGGAGTGTGCTTCTTTTAGCAATAAAGTAGAAGGGGTGTAGAGCCTAGATGTTGGTGAGTTGTGGCACAAGTGATTGGGCCACTTGCATCATGGGGCTTTGAAGATATTGCAACAAATCTCTACTGATCTTTCCAAAGGTGATTCAGCAAGTTGATACATGAAAGGGGTGTACTTTGGGAAAATATGCCAAGTCTTCCTTTCACGACAGAGACAGTCGAGTAGAGACTATTCTAGAGTGAGTCCATTTAGACGTGTGTGGACGATTCTCGACAACATCCACGACTAAACATAGATATTATGTTATATTCGTTTATGAGTATTCTCATAAATGCTAAATATTTTTCATGCAGAAAAAGGATAAAACTTTCACAAAGTTTTGTGAGTTTAAAGCATTGGTGGAGAAAGAGTCGAGCAAGAATATTAAAGCTCTCTAATGTGATAATGGTGGTGAGTATGTCTAAAACGAGTTTAAGAAATTATGTGCAGCGGAAGGGATTAAATGTGAGTTGATGACACCCCATAAACCTCAACAAAATGTGGTGGCCAAGAGGAAGAACATAAGCATAGTAGGGGAAACGAGGGAGATGTTGCATGATCAGGTCCTGAAACTACACTATGGGCTAAGGCATGCAACACATCACAGTCTATGTTCAGAACTGTAGCCCACATCAGATACTTGAGATGAAGTCACCAGAGGAGACTTATTCCAATAAGAAGCAAGATGTTGGTCACTTTAGGATTTTTTGGTCATCAGTATATTTCCATGTGGCCAAATATGCACAAAAGAAGCTTGAGCTGACAACAGAGTTGGGGATATTTGTGGGGTACACTGATACACCCCACAACTATCGAGAGTACTTGCCAACTAGCAGGATGACAGTGGTTCGCAGGGATCTCAGATTCGATGAGGAGAAGGCCATGCAAGTTTCCCTTTAGAGGGAGCTTGAGCTACATGTGAATGAAGAGCTTTTAGCTCCTAATTTTGAGGTGCCTAAGATTGATGTGGAGCAACCACATGTAGAGGATCCATGAGTGGAGAAATCTACTTAGGTAGAGTCTTCCAGAGAGGAAAAAAATCACACTAAAGAGGCTAAAAAATTGTTGGACGATGCAAGGGAGAATGTAGGAGCATCCACTTCTTAGCGCATGCAGAGGAGGTCACCTGAGAGGTACATTGGATACATGGCTCTTATGGACGAATGTGTTGTGACAAAGCCATCTTCCTTTAAGGAAGCAGTTTAACAGGCAGTTTGGGTTGATGCCATGGTGGAGGAGTATGACTCCATACTTCGTAACAATGTTTTGGATGTGGTCTCGAGACAAGAGGATAATTCAGTGGCAATCTCTCATTGGCTTTACAAGTTAAAGCAATCTACAAATGGTAGTGTGGAGAAGCATAAGGCTATATTTGTCGCTGGTGGATTTTCGCAAGTAGAGGGGATTGACTATGATGAGACATTTGCTCATGTTGCAAGGTACTCGTCAATCAGATCTATATTGGCACTGTCAGCACAGATGGGTTGGAAGATACATCAAATGGATGTAAAGATAGCCTTCCTTAATGGCATGACTGAGGAAGAGGTGTACATAGAGTAGCCTAAAGGTTTTAAGACCTTTGACCGTGAGTCACATGTGTGCTAACTCACAAGAGCGTTGTATTGGCTGAAGCAAGCACCCCGTGCTTGGTACACCAAGATAGATATCTACTTCACTGGGTTGGGCTTCACGAAGAGTGAAGCGGATGTGAACTAGTACCACATAGTGGTGGAAGGTAAACTATTGATCATTGTACTTTATGTTGATGATCTCATACTAGCATGTGATGATTAGCTGATCAAATATTGCAAGGATGACATTGCAAGAGAGTTTGAGATGAAGGACATGGGGCTCATTCATTACTTTCTTGGCAGGGAGGTATGGCAGGGAGATGGGGAGTTGTTTATGTCTCAAGGAAAGCATGCCAATGAGATGCTCATGAGATTCCGCATGGAGAGCAGCAAACCCATGGAGACTCCTTTAGTAGGTAACTGGAGGAAGGAGGATGCTACTTCAGGGGAAGTGGTGGAAGCTACTATTTACAAGAAGCTTGTGGGTTCACTCATGTACTTGGTGAAGACACAACTAGATATGTGCTATGCAGTTAACCAACTTATTCAAGCGATGTTTAGGACTACCAAGTTGTATTGTAAGGCGACAAAGCATGTGTTGAGATACGTCGGGGGCACTTCTCAGTATGTATTATGGTACAAATGGACATAGGGAGTGAAGCTTCAAGGCTTCATCGATGCAAAATAGGCAGGGAGTCCATCTGACCGGAAGAGCACATCAAGAGGGAAATTCAGTATTGGGTAAGCGACGGTTTCTTGGTACAGCAGAAAGCAAATATCCACTGCACTCAGTTCGGCAGAGATAGAGTACATGGCTGTGAGTCAGCATCATGTGAGGCCATCTAAATGAGGAAGATCATGGTTGGTTTGTTTGGTCAGCATATGGGTCCAAATTTGATTTATTGCGATAATTAGAGTTGTATCAAACTCTCTAAAAATCCATTTTTTCATGATCGTTCCAAGCATATTGATATCCGATATCATCATCTCAAAGATTGTGTATTGAGGCGGATTATGTTGTTAGAGTACATTCCCACGGAGGAGCAAGATGTTGACATTTTGAAAAAGGCATTGTCAAGATGTAAATTCGAGTTTCACAGAGACAGGATCGGGGTAGCAAATAATCCCTTCCTTGTTGAGAGGGAGTGTTGAGAAATGGCACCAAGAAATTCCAGTTTAATTTGTCCTTGAATTAAACTGAGATTTAATATCGAATTCTATTCTCATAACAACTTGTAAACAGTTAATTAAGTTGAATTAACTTAATTAGTTTAGGAATTTTGAGTTGTAAGTCTTTCTGAAGTCATGTATATGTTCTCCCTAAGTTTTAGGGGTCCAGTATGAGTTTAAATTGAGTTGTAAATTAGAGAACTAAATTTACTGAGTTATGTTCAGTTAAATTAGTTCCAAACTATTTGAGGAACTAATAGAGAGTTAACAGTCAATTGGTGCACTAGTACATCCACTAGTGTTACTCTAGTTAACTGAAGATTCCCTCATCAGAAACTCGTGCATGTCGATTCTGAGAAAGACCTAGTTGATACTATAGTGTAGGGACAATGTACTATCAGTTGTGTGATTTACTGAGTTGTAAATACAATGAATTCATCATAGATTGATCCTATGTTTGGATTGCGTAGTTTTGGAAGCATGAATTCCCTTTAAATATGGGCTATTCATCCTAGGAATTACGCAAGATATTAGGGGCTTGGAGAGTTTTAGAATTAGCTAAGTGTTGGCCAAGAGCTAGCTTGTGAGTTAAGAGAGTTGAGCATACTTGTGCAGAATTGGTATAGTGATAACAAGATTTGTATCTTCACTCATATTTATGATATATGCAATACAGATAGCGGGGTTTTGAGCAGTGGCTTTCCCCAGATACATTTTTTGTTATGTGCCATTAATTTATCTTCTTCTTGTTCTTATTGTTTTCATCGATCTATTGGCTTCCACTGGTTGAAAGTAGAAGTAGATTCTTGTCTTGTGCTTTAGTACATTGCACAAGCTTGTGAATCTATAGGATTTTCTACAATATCCTCCTCGACATGGAAAGCTTTGGGTTCTCCAAAGTTGTTGGAAGTTGATAATCAGTTGTTAGCCTATGATAGAAGACTTGGTGAATCTATGGGTGTTCTTCCTCAACCACCTATTACTTTGGATGGGAAGACTATCTTAATCGATATGATGTTGGTTGATCGTACTTTAGACTTTAATATGCCACTTGGGCGTGATTATGTATATCCTATGAATGTTGTGGTGTCTTCACTATTTCGAGTGATGTATTTTCCTCATAACGGAAGTATTTTCACTACTAATCAACTTTCATTTGATAATCACCCTCCTAATTTGAATTTAGTTTAGAATACCCCTTGGTATGTTCCAAGTGTTCAAGTAGACTCTACCCTGCCATGAGTAAACTATGTGACATTATATCCTCAATGCTCAATTACTTTTGAGAAGGATCCTTTGAACTTTTATTTTCCTTCTCAGGACTTGGTCCCGGCAGTTGATCCAGTGATTTCTCCTATGGGGGCATGGGACCCCTTATTTCATTCTTTTGATCCTTCTAGTTCTCATGATTTCTTGGAAGTTGAGTTGCCTATGCAGGAGGAATTTTTTGAAGCCATGAGTCTCAGCTACCAAAGGAGTCCTTGGCCTGAGTCCTAGAAGGGGCTTGTTCTGAAGAGCTATTATGCGTAAGCTACAAGGCTGCGTGGTTCCCTGTACCATATTTTATTTATGTATATGGTACATATTTTCAAGTTTTGTATTTTGTAACACAATCTTTTATTTGAATTTTCTATATGGGATGCATTAACTTCTTGCCTAGTGTTCTTATTTATGTCTATAGAACTTTGAAGACTTCTCTTTTTGGAATTTTTATCTTTGATCCATTCTAACAAGGTATAGGTTCTTGGAACTGGCATATAGGTTAGGTTTCCCACATGCATTGTGCATTTATTAGTTTCCTTTTATGTTTTGGCCCTAGGATCATCCCTACCGAGATGTGACACGAAACCTTCTCACTACTTAGAAGTGTCATAACTTGTGTGGTAGGAGCCTACCTTAACATGGGAACCCTAGATATTACCCTTTTGTCACTTGGCACCCATGATGAACATTTGTTCTTAGGCTTAGGAGTGCTCTTTAGTCCAACCATGACTTTGCGATGAAGCCTCATTCCTCTTGTTATTCGCTATCATTCTAGCTTTATACCCTAGAGGCTCCCATCGTGCTTGATCGACAGTCCACGTTGAATCACCGATCGCCATCACAAGTTTCATATGGTCTGTGTCGATTGCGACTTGCCGATTGCGACCACTGATTGCAACCCGCTGATCAGATCTAGACCATTGATTGACGAGATCGGACGACTGCTGTGCATTTCACTGTTTATGCCTCCGATACTTGGTTTTTCACTATTTTTATGTGTTTTTGCCTCCCCATAGTGCTTTTCTGCTGCTCTAAGGGTTCTTCTCCTGCGCTAGTTTTGATCTTTGGCCTGATTTTACTGGTTTTTGAAGACTTAAAGAGCATATTTGGACCCATTTGGATCAGGACCGATGCAATTATAGATGCAAGAGGAATATTTTGAAGTCTGGACTCTGGCCAAAGTAGAGCAAGAGGAGATGTGGCTGTCAAAGCTGAAACAGGGGACATTTCTGCTAAAAATAGCAGCACTGCACCTCAGGGGCTAACACTGGCTCCTTCTGGGGATGAAAGCCTCCCTGTGAGGTTTATACTATTGCATTGCATATTGACTAGTTGTACCCTTTCGGCCTTAATCCGACTTCATTTGGACACGTGTATAAGCCACTTTTGACCATGACCTTTCTACAAGCTCAAACCATGCATTCATTAGCCTCTACAACTTGGCACCTTTTATCCATGGAAAGAACATTTCCTTGAGTGTTGATGACTAGTATTTGCCACCTTGCATTGAGAATAGGAATGTTCCAATCCCAGGAACTAGTGCATCTTCCCTTAACACTCATTATTTCCATTGTACTATAGGCATTCTTTTATTCTTTTTCAGGCTTTATATATGAAAAAGACAAAAAAATTATATATTCCAAAAAGAGTGGGAACGAGGCAGTTACTTCCATATTTGATGGAAGCAAGAGTCATTTATGTCTCCCTTGAACAAAGTACTAAAAATAAGTCTTTCCTCCATTGGGATGGGACTTGGTTTAACTTTAGGAGGGCCATAACCTTGTTCCTAAGTCTGTCCTCCTTTGATTGGTTATCTCTTCCAATCATATGGAGAGTTTGTTAATGCCTCCTACATTGCAAACTTATACAAGTTATTTTATGCTGCCATAGAGTCACACATGATTCATGTTTTTTTTCAAGGGAAGATAACCTATTTCAGCCATCTTGTGGTGCTTCTTAACTCATTTTCAGTCGGCCATACTTGGTCTGTCATGTTACCTTCAGTATCACATCAGTTATTTGGTCCTTCACTCATGTTGGTTAAGAAGGTCTCCATCAACTTCTTGCTGGCGGGTATTCTCTTATCGACTCCGAAAATTTTCTCTAAGAATAGGCCTAGAGCTGCACCCACACCTATTTACATCACTAATAGGTGACCTTGTGCTCAGCATAGATTAGTATCATGGGTTTTTGACTGAGTGGTTTCCCTTGTGTTTGATGCCAGCTTACATTGTCACACATTAGGATTCGTCTAATACCTTGGTTTCCATTTGACCCTATTGGTGGATTCCTCGCCTCTGTGTCAGCTCTCATTATTGGTTGGTTCAGAGGGTTTTTGCTGTGTACTAGCCACATCTTGTGTATGTCAAAAACGTACTTCAAAATGTTTACTTCATCTCTTTTCATCTGATTTCTTCGAAATTATTGGCCTGCGGGTTACACTCATGCTAGTTGATGCGGGATGCCTTCCTTCCAATATATATTTTCCCATCAAATCCAACTCATTTCTCATGGAACGCGATCTAGAGTCCTTTTTTTCAGTACCTTAAGGTTTGTAGTCATCAATGGTAGACTCCTTCGATGTCAAAAATGTGAATACATCAATGTCTCCTAATTTATAGATTCTCTCAAATGTTAGACTTCAACACATTTATTCACACTTGTTAGATTGTACTGGGGTACCTTGAATCTAATCATCATTATCGATGAGTTTTCTCGCTTTTGTTAACAATATTCATGAATTACCGGTAATCAAAAAATTTCTCACATGATCGACTTCAGCTCATTTACTCCCATAGTGTAGAAATGTACCATCTGCAGTCGGTGAAGACCTTAGGTTTTGTCAACATATTGGTTCACTTGTTAGCGGCTTCAGTTTTTTTCCAATGTCACCAGCCACCCTTATATGTTGCAGTTCATCACAACAGCATCCTATATGTTGACACCCAAGTTTATGCAGTATCACTATTCCAACTATATGACATGGTTCTATTATGAGGATCAGTTATGCAACATCGGTGACCACGCATTCTTCGAGCATCATTGATCATATTTTCTTTCATATGTGATATTGAGACATATCTCCACTATGTTTCTTCACAGTTATGATCAGATGATCCACTATGTATTCTTTAGTCTTCTTTGTACACTTATGTATACATGATGAATATGCTTTATACTTGATCAGTGGACATGTTTTACTATATCTGAGCATGGGTATGCCTGTCTGAGACATGAGTCTTCTTTCTGATTCCTTCTAAGGGTATTTAGTGGGCTGGAATCTGGTGATCTCCTCTCAGGTCCTCAAATGATCTCACTTTGTACTTAATATATTTCAGCCATCATGTACCCCTTCTGACCTCATATATTAGGGGGTATCTGTTATAGCATCATTCAAAACTCCTGTAGTTCTGATGCTTTGATATGGCCCTGGGAAGCCATTTCCCATTCAGGCTTTATCATTTATTAAAAAATAATATTTTCAATTCCATACGCGACTCTACCCTTTAAAAATCACATAAACATGTAAGTACCATAATACAGAACCTGTGTACATAATTTAAAATATGAAAAAATAAAAATATTTCCTATTTCTCGAGTGGGGTTTATGGGTTTCACCGAAATCCCACCTACAAGAGCTTGTGGCCTAACTGAATCAACTGATTTCTGGTGGTATTTATACACCTCATGGGAAGGCTTAATCATAGAAGGAGATAGGATATCGACATTATAGTCCTTTTGTCCCTACATCAAGTCTAATTTTCCATGTGCCTCCTGCACTCCCAGTCAGAAGAAACCCTGGTTTCCTTGCATAGATGCTCATATTCCATTATATGGCATCCCTTTTCACATGCTTGAGAGGTGATCTTTGAGGCTTGGGCTGTATGGATCCACAAGAAGGTTTCATTGGTACCATGGTTGGATCAAGTTGTATATTTCCACTACTATTTTTTTATATCAATATAAGAAGCTTTTTCTTGTTCCCGATATGTTATGATCTCATGTTTTTTATGATTAATTTCTAATATATCATAATTTATATGTTTATGCTTCATGATCTAACACATTTATTATGCACACACTTTGAACTACTTTCAATGTATATGCTTCTCTGAACTATGTTCCGAGTTTGATCACTTTGGAGGAAGCAGAGGGTTTGGACCCTACAGGTTCGACATCAAAAGTAGGACCTATGGGTACTCCTCTTGTTGGGATAGGGTCCCTAGGGTCAGTTTTGGGGTTAGTTAACCCAAATTTTGTATAAGCTTTTGTAAAAGATGTAAAGTCTCTGCGAAATGTGGATGTGGAGCGTATAGGTAGATAAGAGTCAAAGGGGTCTTAGACCCTTGTTTGGATAAGTAAATAGGTCAGTTTTGAGACTCTCCCATGGTCCGTGGACCATTTTATTGTATTGAAGAAAGCTATATATAGTTGAGTCATAGCAAGTCTAGAGGTAGTAGTGGATAACTGGGAGTCAACATAGAGATTGTTTTGGGCAAGTACTAAGGCAGGAAGGCTATGCTTCTTGTACTTAGGTGAAAGGGGAAGGCTCTTGTAGCTAAGTGTGCAGGAGGCCGTGGTAAGTTGCAGCTGAGTGTGTAGGGTGAAAGAGTCTGTAATCTGAACGTTGAAGATGAATAAAGACTGATTTTGAAGAATTATCTTGCAATCTGAGCATTATGGTCGATTTTGTTTATGTTATGATTTATCACTTTATAATATGTTTTCTATGGAATAATGAATAAATGTTGTGCGAAACTACTGAATCTATCTTATTGGTGCATGATTTAAGTAATTATCCATTTTCGTGAAGATAAGGGTTATTTCTGTTATGATTTCTGATGAATTAGATAGATCTGTGCGAAGACAGGTCTATAATAATTTATTAATGCACGAAAGTTGATAATTTGTCTGTTTAGAGTCCGCAAAGACTGATTGCAAAGGTTTGGAAAACATTTTCTTAGAATTGCAGCATCAGGCCATAGAATACTACTGATCTACGAAAAAGAAGATCTGAGCTATAAGTGCTTAAGAACCACTTTTCCCATGTCCCTAGATGCAGAAACCTGGTTCTAGCATCCCCCAATATTGCTTCGAGTGAGACTGCAGTCTGCGCTATGCAGGTTGTTTCCGAAAGGGCCAACGGTTAGGGCTTTGTTGGTTGGCGCAAACAACTCTAAACCTGGGTCAGGCCCCCTTAAGCCAACAAATGGTTATGTTTCTGAGATTGAGATCTATCTCAGAGATGTGTGATAAATTGTTTCCTACGAAGAAATAGCTTGATAAGTGGATTGATTGAAAATCACACGCATTTGCGGCTCAGTAGAACAGGAGCCCTAAATTATCCAAGGAGAAGTGCAAAGATTTTTGTACACAGACGAGACCGACTCTCTCTTTGGTTTCTTCCCTGAAGAACTATACAAGTGGTTGTCTAAATTGACCGATAGTCAAGGGACGTGTAGGCTTGAAGGCCCTACAGTGTGGAATCCTGAACTGGTGCGACGTTTGGAAGCATCTGAAAGCAATATCGCGTGGGCTGTGGACCACTAGATTGATCACACATTGGGAAGATTTGTGACTTATTTCGCGATCGACAGAAATATCAACTATAGCGAAATGGAACGGAGGATATTTAAAGGACCTGAGGTAAGTATTTGAAATCATTGAAGACTTGGATTAAAATTTTGTTATGTGAAAATAGGGTTATGTAGCTACCTTGATGTTTGGGGCTACGCAAAGCAGGAGATTCTTTAGAAGAAACGAAGGATCTAGAATATAGTCCTCTCATTGAACCCCCCTCAAGTGACGACGAAGGTGCAGTGCTAACTATGCAACAAAGTACAGTTTGTTAATTATGCAGGGTATTCCGAGGATACCTCACTCATTCACTCCACCTCCGCTTCATACACCTATGCCTTCACCCCCTCCACCTCCATTTCCACCATTCAACATAGCGAATGCAATGAAGATGTTGATTTTTAAGGGAACAAGGAGCGAAGATCCCGAACAATTTTGGTTGTCACAGGAGCTGTTTGGAAAACACAACAAATCATAGACAATAATATTAAGAAAGTGCAGTTGGTTACAACCTTATAGGATTGTGCATTAACATGGTATATCAAGTATTGTATTGATAACCCCAACGCGATGTTGGCGAATACCCAGCTAGCTTTGAACAAGGATTTCAGTCAGCTTAAGTCAGAGGCACAATCGGTAATTGAATTTAAGGAAATATGATAGAAGATAGATGAGACACCTTGGGATTTTGATCAAAGGTTGAAGTGTCTGATTAGGCAGGCTAATATGACAATATCAGATTCACAACATTGCGACTGGTTTATATCATCGCTCTTGCCACATTTAAGAATACCTCTGTCACTATAGAAGATAGTTGTTGGGCCTCAAATATGCCCATGTTTTCATCATTCAATACCACCATTCATAACCTATATTCATGTACTATTACACTCATTTCACACCGTAATTCCATCACTTATCGTCAATTCACGTCTTACGCCTCATGGTTGATTATCATTAGTTTTCTTATATTTTATATGATTTAAGATGATTTTTCCATGATTTAATAATGACGTTTTTGCTAAGTTCATTTGTCGCAGGGTTCCATCGTCGAAATTCTTCACAAGTCAGTTGAACTAGTTGGTACAAGTAGAGTATGGGAATATCCAATTTGGGGTTTCAACATTTCGGCACGCTTCCGGGGAAAACCGAGGGAGGTTATTGTCCAAAATAATGTTTTAATACATTTCCATGTGTTATATTGCAACCAAATCACACATGTGGGTCCCTAGGAGCTAATTAACAAATCGGCTCAAAATGTGCACAGTTTCCAAATTGCCAAGCTTGACCTCTATTTCAGTGCATATGGAGGTGAATATGGATCCAAAAAATTTCTCTAGATTCAAATTTTTCTAAAAGTTATAAGTAGGCCTTGGAGGTAGTTTTATAAAAAATGACTTTTTCCAGAGTTCTAGAATCTTGCAAAAAGAGCCAAACAACCAACTTTGGGCATGATTTCTGAGGATCTGGATTTGAATGAGAAATATAAAATAGATGTTTTGTTGAAAATATAACAAGTTAGGATCCCTCCAAACATTTTTCCAAACCTCGCTATGGTTAGGAAGATATGCCAATATCTTTGGGATCAACATGTTAAAAATGTTCAATTTTCCATAATTGAGGAAAATGACTAATTCGCCTTGAAAATGTTATAAATGGCTCAAACATGGTTTGTATTGTAAGATTTTGGGGGAGGTTTTTGAAAGGAAGAGAAGCAGTGAAGGAATAAAGGATGGATTGAAGCTCTTTTGTAATAATAATTAAATCTTAATTGGATTTTGCTTCATCTCTAAATTCTTTGTAAGTATTATGATTGTGTTTTGAATTTCATTTTTATTGAGTAAGTTTAGGCTTGCTCTAGGAGTGGAAAGGACCCACCACAACTGGAAACAATTCCTTTAGCTTATTTAGACCATAGGATTTACATTCAAAGTGTGAATTTCATCGAGAAATTTATTGTGTGAAATCTAGCATCATTTTGTACTTAAAACTCTGTCTTGTAGATTTGAATTAAAAATTCTAGAATTCATTTAATTAGAAGCTTTCTTGTTTTTCATAGCATAATCATTTCTTTGTAAGAGCAAGTTCGAGTGTAAATTCGATTGCGCAAGTAGAGATATCAGTTTAATGCAAATTGGTTTGGCTTTCATTTACTTTTGAATTTCGATTATGAGTTTCCTGATTATGAAGAGTAAGCTTTCTTTCGAAGGATTTATTTCATTTAGATTAGGAGTCTTGAATTGAAGGTTTTTCATAGATTAAGTTGCAATGAGTTTCTTTTAATATATCTTTCAAGTTAGAATTGCTTTCATAGGTGTTCTTTTTGAGCAAGTGTATGGTGTGTTATTTTCATAATTGTGTTTGTAGCAGTAATTGGTGTTCTGTTATAGCAATAAAACAATAAATTGATTTCGCACTCCAATTTAGGTTAGATGCTCTGATCCCGCATTACCTGCGCTTGTGCCTCAAATCTTATGAGTCCCGAATTGATAATTTAATGTTGGAGTTATAACACACATAATTTCCCCAACATTTTTGGCGTCGTTGTTGGGGAGGTGCTAAAGGGATTAGAGCTTAGTTTATTTCACAAGTTTTTTGTGTGATCTTAGTTGCAAGAAAATCAGAGGGCGGAGAGTGTATGGTAAGACGTGAGTTAAGAGCCATGCATCCACTATTGTGGGGTTTATCCAAAGTTTGGTTGTCCAAATAAGCAAGTTTGGTGAGTTTTATTGCAATTAGCATTTTTTAATACATTTAGGTTAAAATTTCAAAGCTCTTTAAAGATAAAACATTTTTGGGGTGTTGTAAGAACCCACTTATACTAATCCATGTTATGAGACAGGGGTCATAAACCAACACAAGAAATTAAAAGAACGATCGAGAGCTTGAAGAATTTCCCTCAAAGTACTTTATCAAATCCTAGCAGTAGCTGTGGTATATGCCTCTCAGGAAGAGTTCATCTTCACCACATTCAAGAAATAATTATCTCTCCACAACCAGAAGAGGATTTGGAAATGTCCCTTGATTCCTTTTGCCTATCTACCAAGGAGATTGAGAAATAATGTACCAAATCTGATGGGGAGCATCCAGCTGAACCTGAGATCAAAGAACTTTCACCATGCCCAGCAACAAGTCTTGTATGCATTCAAGAGACCAATTATCCACGTTTTCCTGGCTTGAATAAGGAGGACTTTCAGAGTGGTCCAAATGAAGAAATGGGCCAATAACACCAAGATTACATCGAGAATTGGTTCCAGATCACAATCCAGTCAAAGTACCACTCTCATCTTCAAATACTCTTTGTATCACGTCTTTCAAAGTTGTTGATTTCTCATGCTCTTGTACATTCTAACTCTTATATGTTAAATCTAAGCATGAATATATCCTTGTACCTGATCCGAACTTGGCTTCATTAGAAGTTCTCTTTCACTTGAAGGAGGACATCTTTTCTTCAGTATAGTAGGAAAGTTAGTATTGTAATAAATAAATGAAAATAGTAAAGAGAAAAATAAGTCCTTTTATGAAAACCAGCTTGCCTAGTGCAACTTGACAGGGACTTTACTTGAAAACCAGGTAACTAGAGGGCAAAGTTCCCAATAAAGTTTGTAAATCTGTATGAGTTCTTCAAATCATGTATCTTTCAGGTCATTATGTTTGTACTCGAGTTGGTTGATGTGGGATTCCTTAAGGCCCACCTGCCAATAATCATTATCCCATCGACATCAGCACATTATCTGGGATTAAGGTTAGGGTTAGATAAGGTACTTGGGAGCTTGCATGCCTTAACGATAGGTATCCTTATCATCTACTAAGGAAATACATCAATGTTTCTTAGTGGATGAATTTTTCAGTCCATTCGACTTCAAAAAATCCATTCATGGCTAGTATAATGTACCTAGTGCCTTGATTCCCATTGACATCAAAGGTGAGATATCTCACATTGGTTAACGACATCCTCAATGGTCGATAATCAAATGATTCTTGCTTATGTTAGACATCCACACCATTTATTCACATATGCAAGATTGCACATGCGTGTGTAGTGGTTGAAGACTATATGGTTTTGTGATCTCAACACAAATTTGCAGCAGTTTGGATCTTTGTATCAACATTTCCATTTTCATTTGCAACAGTATATTTATTTCAGTAGAGGCTACCATATAGAAGCAATGGCCATTCATTTTCATCAGAAGTCACCTTTCCTCAGTTTTTTTGGGACATACAACTCCTCAAGCATGGGGGAGAAGGGGACCTTCAATTCATCCTTTTGCTCTTTAGTTCAGCCTTCCACCTTCTTCAGTAGGTTAGATCAGTAGTTGCATCAGCTCTAGCCATTCCATCTTCTACTTCAGCCTGCAACTATCATCACGGTAAAGGTAAAACTTGAGGTAAAGTTAGCTTAAGGTTTTTTAATTCATTAGAGATTTAAGAAAACTTTGATGATTAACCACCACATATTCCATATATTTTGTTTTTCATATACCCTCCATTTGGAAACTCCTCATTCATAATAGAATGCATGCTACTCTAATAAGGTCATAATCATGAAAAGAAAAGTATATTGGTTCATGTAAACAAAGCAGTAACTATAGTACCTTCCCCTCCTACATTCACATATATTGTCAGTTGAATGTATCCAATAGAAGATGAAGTCATTGATGCCTTTCATAAAGGAACCATCCATAAGAATTGGCATCACAAAACCAAGTATGAAAGCACCTATTTTACCATCTCCATCACCACCTCATCTCATCCACCATTTCCATTGCCACCTATCATCTCATATATCAATTCCTCCTACCACGTCTATTGTTTATCCTCAATTTGTATTTCTCTCAAAATAAAATATATGGAAGTCAAATAAGAATGGTTTTGCTCCACAAGAACCAACACCCTCAAATATTCATGCAGTGTTGCTCCACAAAAACCAACCCTGCCCAAAGCCATGATGCCATAAAATCTATATATGAGAAAATTCTTTATTTGCATGAGGACATGCAAATCCTCAGGCGTGAGGGGATGTTGGGCCTCAAATATGCCCATGTTTTCATCATTCAACACCACCATTCATAACCTATATTCATGCACTATTACACTCATTTCACACCATAATTCCATCACTTGTTGCCAATTCATGTCTTACGCCTCATGGTTGATTATCATTAGTTTTCTTATATTTTCTATGATTAAAGATTATTTTTCCATGATTTACTAATGAGGGTTTTTCTAATTTCATTTGTCACAAGGTTCCATCGCTGAAATTCTTCATAGTACAAGTAGAGTACGGGAATATCCAATTTGGTGTTTTGACATTTCGGCACACTTCCGAGGAAAACCGAGGGAGGCTATTGTCAAAAATGATGTTTTAATACCTTTCCATATGTTGTATTGCAGCCAGATCGCACATGTGGGTCCCTAGGAGCTAATTAACAAAACTGCTCAAAATGTGCAGAGTTTCCAAACTGCCAAGTTTGACCTCGATTTCCATGCATATGGAGGTGAATCTGGAAAATATAAGAAAATGGGTTTTTTAACCATATTATCTATATCCAAAACATTTTCTCTAGATTTGAATTTTTCTAAATGTTATAAGTGGGTCTCGAAGGCAATTTTATAAAAAATGATTGTTTTTCCAGAGTTCTAGAATCTTGCAAAAAGAGCTAGACAACCAACTTTGGGCATGATTTTCAAGGATTTGGATTTGAATGAGACAAATCCAAGAGATTTTTTTATTGAAAATATAACAAGTTAGGTTCCCTCCAAACAGTTTTCCAAAATTCACCATGGTTAGGAAGATATGCTAATATCTTTGGGTTTAGTTTGTTAAAATTGTTCAATTTTTCATAATGGAGGAAAATGACTAATTCGCCTTGAAAATATTATAAATGGCTCAGCCATGGTTTGTATTGTAAGATTTTGGGGGAGGATTTTGAAGGGAAGAAGAGTAGGGAAGGAATAAGGGATGGATTGAAGCTCTTTTGTAATAATAATTGAATCTTAATTGAATTTTGCTTCATCTCTAAATTATTTGTAAGTATTATGATTGTGTTTTGAATTTCATTTTTATTGAGTTAGTTTAGGCTTGCCCCAGGAGTGGCAAGGGCTCACCACAACTGGAAACAAGTCCTTTAGCTTATTCAGATCATAGGATTTACATTCAAAGTGTGAAGTTCTTCGAGAAATTCGTTGTGTGAAATCTAGCGTCATTCTGTACTTAAAACTCTATCTTGTAGATTTGAAATTAAAAATTCTAGAATCCATTCAATTAGAAGCTTTCTTTTTTTTTATAGCATAATCATTTCTTTGTAAGAGCAAGTCTGAGTGTAAATTCGATTGCGCAAGTAGAGATATCAATTTAATGCAGATTGATTTGGCTTTCATTTACTTTTGAATTTCAATTATGAGTTTCCTGATTATGAAGAGTGAGATTTCTTTCAAATGATTTATTTTATTTAGATTAGGAGTCTTGAATTGAAGGTTTTTCATAGATTAAGTTACAATGAGTTTCTTTTAATAGATCTTTCATGTTAGAATTGCTATCATAGGTTTTCTTTTTTAGCAAGTGTATTGTGGTTTCTTTTAAGGATTTATTTTATAGAAGTAATTGGTGTTCTTTTATAGCAGTAAAACAATAAATTGATTTCACACTCTAATTTAGGTTAGATGCTTTGATCCTGTGTTACCTACGGTTGTGCCTCGAAGCTTACGAGTCCCAGATTGATAATTTAATGTTGGAATTATAACACACATAATTTCCCCAACAATGACTAATTTAGTCCTATGTTAAAATATACAACTATTTAATAAGTAACACAAATAAAAATGACTAACATGAATGACTAATTTAGTTTGGGAACAAAAATACAACTACCTAACAAGTACTACAATAATATGAATCAATTGTTTATGTTAGTCATTTTAATTGTGTCACTTTAGAAATCTAAACTTACAAGTGATAGTGGATTCAAAGGTTGTTATAGATTGGCTGGAAGGTTATACTTCCATAAACACTTATGTATTGGATTAGTAGATGATTAGAATTATGGACCTAATTAGAAACTGTAGGGTTATATCCTAGAATCACATTCACAAGGAATTAAATTCAAAGGCTAACAAACTATCCAAAATGGGAGTGGGCTTACAACTGGGTCAAATACATTATGAAGAATACTTATAAGGAGAAGTGTTGGTTAATTAGTAGATGACACATTTCCTTTAGTTGAATACTTAACTTTTCATGCCTATCTACATTTTTTATTATCAAGGTCATATCCATTGAACTTAGGATACTAGTTTTTAACTTTGGATATCAAGTTGTTTATCTAGTTTGAACGTACATTATTATTATTTATTATTGTGAAAGAATTTATTATTATCATTTATTGTGCTTATACATGCATTCATGGATTTGAGACACTAATATTCTTCTTCTTTTTGAGTTGTGAGGATAACTTGGTTCATTTCCAAGCCTTATATTGCCATGAACAAGGGTAATTTTTATTTTTCATTCTATCCATATATTCCCACTAACGTATTTTTCCTTCTCTCTATTATTTGAGGCATGAAATTTTGCTTAGAATAGCTCTTCAAGGTAAATTTTACATGTTCCAATGTTTTATCTTAAACAAAAAAGGGTGAGCCAACTACTTCTTTTCAAATATGATCAAATTCCTCTAGCTTATTTTTGAACTATAAGGGATTACATCTAAAGGGGAGGGGTCTTGGATTTCGATTTAGCTTTAATATTAGGCCAATGGGTTTGTGATCCAAGAAGGAAGAGGGAATGGTATAAGAAGATATTTTCCCCTCATAATGCATGAGTGAGGGTTGGACCAAAAAGCCATCCAAACATTCTAATTTGAAACCTTGCCTTACTTTTTTATTTGTTTAAGTAAATTTATTGATATTGGCTTAATGTGTATAAATTTCAATCTTGAAATGATAACTTTTATCCATTCTTTATGTTGATATCTAAAATAATTTCCCTTTTTCCCCTATTTTTAATAATAAATTTACATCTCTAGCTTGAATTAGTTGATTTGCAAAGGTTATCTTGAATTAGTTGATTTACGAAGGTTTGTAATGAAAGCCAACCTTCCAAAAAAAATGATTTACATGTTATGGCGCCAAGCGCATTGTTGCAATTGAAATAAAGTACGAAGAGATGCAAAGGTTAGTTTGAATTAGTTGATTTATGAAGGTTTGTAATGAAAGCTAACCTTCCAAAAAAATATTTGATTTACATGTTATGGCGCCAACACATTGTTGCAATTGAAATAGAGTAGGAAGATATGCAATAGGAAAAGTAGCAGAAATGATTTAGATATTGAATGAAATTCCACAAGCTCTGGCTTTTACAATGGACGATATTGGAACTGAGACCTTGTTCACAGAGCTCCATCAATTAAATAGTATGGGCATGTGGTATTACTGGTTGTTGAGGCTTGGATTATGTGGAGATCTTACAGATTTCTACTCAATTTTTTGAGTGGTTAGCAATGATCTGAGCAAGTAGATACGATGAGAGAATTGAAACAAGGTAGTCCATGGGTTTTTATTTTTTATATTTTCGACTATCTTTGAGAGATTTCAGTCAATTAACTGATGTTCAATCTAATATAGTTTGGCTACAATGGGGGGAGAAAAAGCATCGAAGAGCGGGGAAGGGGCAGACTGGGAAGGAATAGGTGATTACAACATCAGAACCAAAGTTTGGGTAAGGAGGAGAAACGGATCATGGTGGCGTGGAATAATTCTTGGTATGAATGAACTCTTTGTCACTCATCTAATGTCTCCTCGATTTGGAACTCCTATCAAGATTCTTGGCCAGGAATATGCCAACATGTCGGTTTTCACTTTCCCTTCACCTCTTATTTATTTAATTTTATGATATGAAGCCTCCCTGTAATGGGCTTTTGGTTGCATGCTAATAGAATATAGCACAGTAGAGCTTACACTTGATTTTTCTGGAGGAAATTCCAAATAAGACAATGTTGGATGTATTCCCCATCTATTGCCAATGCAATAATATCAATATTTAATGAAGAAATCCTCATTGGTAAATATTTCCATGCTTGCATATCTTTCTTTTATTGTTGTTCATGTGCTCAACCTTCTTTGACATCACTTACATCTTCTCAAGTTTAAAAACAAAAGAAATGGAGAAAAAGAAGACGAGGATTAGAATAATATTCTCTTTTGTTTCTAGTTCTATCTATGCACAATAGCCAAAATAATAAAAATATCTAGGATTGGCCAAGTGCTGAGTAGCATTCAAATATCGTAGTTTATATTTGATTTTCAGTCATGATGTGCTTTTTTGTTTCGTTTTAAATTATTATTTTCTGCACTAGTGAAGTTGAGGTCTTAAATAAACTCTATGATTATTAGACACCCACATTCTCATGGGAGAGGTACATGCTTTCATAGAAATTTCATGTGTTAGTGGATGGATTGTACTTAGTTCTCTTTAGCAATTAAGTAATTAATTATCTCAACAACTAAACTTTGTATAGTGATAAATTGCAGATAATATGAGTCAATATGTCGATGCATTTAGTTTGTATTTCCATCTGAATGATCAATGATTTATCATTTCCAAATGACCTTATGTTGCTTTTATGTATGAATGAAAGGAATCTTCTTTCCCTTAAATATCCAGTGAAAGTAGATTGTACCTGGGGGAAATCATAGTGTTGGTTTTCCACGACCCTAGTGTTTGGGATGGAATCTTAAAACTCTAATGCTACCAAACCAAGAATCACAATGAATCTACTTTGCACAATGGAATATAAACAATAGTAAATCGACTAGTGCACAAAATATAGAAACCTTACAATTTTTAACCCAACTTTGTTATATTAATCAGACTAAATAATACATCAGTCTAGGGCTCTCGTACTAGGGATAATGGCCCTCATACATCCACTAGTACAAGAATAAAAAATTGGGGCTTGGTGTCAATCTATCATCAACCAATCTACCCTCAATAAGATATTCTAACCATCTAGTTGTCACATGCTCTCTCAGCTCCTCTTCGTCATACCTTGTACCTACCCGGTCCTTTGGCTCCAGATCTGCAACACTGCCTCTATCAACAATCCAATTCCATCTGGTCACTAAACCTCGGCTCTATAATCTGCTCACTAGTTGTGCCTAAGTCCATTAAGGGCACAACACATGAAGACTCATGTCACGTCTTTCATAACTCCGTTTGTGAACAACTCAAAACTATCCACTACTGCTCTTCAACTACTCAGGGACTTCAGCCCACTATGGTCTACCTACAACAAATCGCTTCCCTTGGTATTTGTGCATTCACAGGCCTGGTTAGGGCATACAACAACAACCTCAACCACTGTCCAAATATGTTGTATTCCTCTCCCAAAGAGTTTCTCCCTTTGTTTTCCTAAACTCAACATCAAATATTGTGCTTAGGGCTTGAGGACCCTCCTCACAACATCCTACAACACTCTTGTACCAACAACAAACAAACCATCCCTTAAACACATGGAGATGACCCCTGTTCTAACTTCGACCTTCCCTTGTTGACTGCGGCTGAGTTAGGAGAGTACTCTTAGGCCTCTCAGCTCATCCAACTAGCCCTCCAACTTACTATTGTAGCATCCAACACCTACAGCCTAGAACAAAGCCAAAACACACCATAACACATGAAAAAATCACATCCAAACTTACCTCTATCACGGTGGCCTAGTCTACAAGGGAGACACACCAAAACATTCCCACAATTTTTCCCTTAAGTACCTTCCTAGATGCCACCTAGTTATGGCCTTCTCCATAGAGGAATCCACAATTAAACGTATAGAAAACCCTCTCCAAAACTCAATTGCCTTGTCTCCTTTCTCTTGCCTCAAATCCGCACTTCAAACATAGAGTTAATCCATGATAGAAGATGCACTTAGGATGTGTAAAAATTCCTCACAGAATTCCTCCTTTAATAGGATACACAAGGGCCCCAACGAATTCTTCTAAGGTGGCTTGAAAACTCATCATGTGGCTTGTCCAACTCAAGCCTACATGAAATTCAACCTACAAGCCCACCTTCTAACTTCAAAAATTAATATTTGTTCAATGACAACTTTGAATCGGATGATTCTTGTTGTGTTGGATTCATCTCGTCATCTACTATCATCCTCATCCATCACATGTCGCAATCTTATCACGGTTTTGGACCAACAACATTGGGTGAAAAACCTCGAGCTTAGGTTTCAAGCCAATAAGGTCATTTGTGGAGCTCCTTACTCCAAACCCTCGATCCTCAAGGATTGGAGTACCTCCCAAGCTACAAAAATCAACACATACAACCTCTGAAAAACAAACTCTAGCTTAAAAAAATCTTGGTTTGGAATATATTTTATTACATATTTTACCTTGGCATTCAATGTCTATTTTGGTCAAGTGGTGAGCTAGAAAATTTTGTGCTCTCTCTCTCTCTCTCTCTCTCTCTCTCACACACTTTCAAATACTCACTCACACACACACTCGCACATACTCACTCACACACACACTTTCACAGACTCACACACACACACACTATGTAGGGAAACCGTGGTAACTTCCATACATTTCATGGATTGTGCCCAGTGTAAACTTGTCAGTGCTAATAATGACTCCTAACCTGATATGGACATTGAGTGAGGCACACAATAGACACAACTAGCCTATGGAATCGATCCCAAGGCATTTTTCATGAAACTTAAAGTACCCAACCAGTCAAGCTAGCCCATCATTTTTCTCTCACACCATGCACACATGTGGGTGCATGTGTGTACATGTGCATGTTTTCACCATAGGAAAAAAAATCATATAATAAAAGGTAAAACAAATACATTACATTTATGAATTTGTGCCTCTGCACAACATGGTACTTCAGTTCACAAAAATCTTGGCCACATTGGAATATATCAACAATATTATCAGAAAGAATCAAACACATCCATATAAATGATAGCTACTCTATTGAATATTCATGATGCCATTACAATCCATACTCCATAATAAAAGAAAGAATAAATAGGAATACTACGGATCAACAGACCATGGACACCATCAAATTATGCCACCAAAGTATCGATGGATGAGAAGACATGGGAACATCAGAGAAGATAGAATGGTGGATGTTCTAAGATAACACCCTCATTTTCCTTCATACACTTCATCATTTTAGCCTACAACGAACACCAACTTTATTTAAGAATCAACCTTGGAATTATGTTCACGAAAAATGTGAGAAAAATAAACTATGTTAAATTTGCTTCTCATAGTTGATACTTGATTCATCACTGTTTGAAGACCTAAATTTTGCATGGTGATTTTTCCATTGAGCCAATCCACTGAAAATTTTTAGCTCCCATAGACCTAGACACTACTTACATTATTGTTAATGGTTAATCTGAAAAGGGTTTCTAGGCTTTATATATTAACCAATTTATTGGTCCCTTCTCCAAGATCAAACAAAAAAGAGATATAATGAGAGGAACTAAAATAAAGATAATCCAATGCACCATATTTACTTGGATTTTCTAGGGAAGCACCATCAAAGAAGCTCCATGGGAGAGAATCATCACTTACAAAAGTATTAATTTGATGTGTTTTCCTATTATTCATAGTGTCTATGTATTCTTCATAGTAGAATTTTACTCCAATATACTTGTACTAGAGAGAATGGGGCATCTTGGAAACTAATCTCATTTCTAGACCTCCATATATCACAACTAATAGCAATTAGGAAAGATCTATTTTTATATACATCTTTATCCTCATATAAGGTTTTGAATACTTCTAATAAGGAGTTCCTTTCCCATTTACGTGTTCCATTCAACTATGTTAAATATGTTTCCCATACTTCCTTTATGTAATGACATCCCACAAACAAGTTTGTCTGTAGAGCTGCAAAGTTTTCCTCATGTTCTTGGCACAACATACATATGCTTGGCCCTTGTACTTGCCACAATGTACATATGCTTGACATGTGTACTTTCCAAAACATACATATCCTTGGAAAAACAACATACATACATACATGTGTTTCCTCCTAAGAGGTCACAAGTTCAAATCTAGTCGATGGGGTGGGTGGGGGTAGAGTATGTACACCTACGTACACTTTAGCAGTCAAATCACTACATGGAGGGGGTTCCCTTGTCCCAAAAATAAGGAAGTTTAATACACCAATTTGGTCTTTGGCTCGGGTGTGACCTTAATTATTATTATTATTATTATTATTATTATTATTATTATTATTATTATTATTATTATTATTATTATATACATGTGCATGTGTATTTTGTTTCCATGGAACATTTTCTTGGGGAAACCCTCAAGATAGTTCCTCACATTTCATGAATGGTATCTAGGGTAAATGTCGTAGGTGTGAACATGTACACCTAATCCCATGAGACCCAAGTGGATTTTATGTTATGACCTTCTTGGCCAATATGACTTTGGCATGGCAAGTTGAACCACTTAAGCTAACCTTTGGGTCTAATCTATCTATCTCTCTCTCTCTATCTCTCTCTCCCCACACACACACATACAGGTTCTCTTGGAGAAATAATCCCCCCCCAGCCTCTTGCACTTAAATGAAGAATGAGGAAGTTGGAACCTTATCAGTGCCATTATACATATTCCACTCCCTCTTCCTTAGGGTTTTAGATGGAAGGCAATATTATATTCTAGTGGCAATAGTGGTTGGTAACACTTTAGGGCTTTGTGGAATTGGATTGCATGACCTCCTTGGGTGTTACACCTCAACAAAAAAGGTTGAAGCCACTAAGCTATCCCTTGGGACTTTAATGTTGGAAACATTATTGTCCCACTCTCCACACTCAAGCTAGAGTGAGGTTGTGGGTACCTTGTAACCTTGATATAGATGCACTTGTCCTGAGATGTGGAAGGGATTTCTCTCAAAATTGTAAAATATTTTTCGGTCCTAAGATGCCTACTATACATAGTGAGTAAAATTTTGTAAATATTATTATCAAGAGAAACTCCAGTTGCTTGCATGCCTTGATATAGTTCAATCACTCTCTTTGAATTCCCTGTGTCCCTATACAGACTTAACATTGAGTTGTAGATATTGACATCAATATTGAAGACCAACTTCCTCATCTCCTCGACAATCGATTCATTATCTCTATCCAACCCTCTTTTAGAAAGAAAAACAATAAGTTTTCTATAAAGTGGCATATTGGGAAGATAACATGTACCTTCCATATCATGATAGATCCTTTGAACCTTAGAAACATTCCCAACTTCAGCAAATGATCCTTTGAACCTCAGAAACATTCCCAACTTATGCATGATACCATTGATGGTCTCTGTAGTTTGGGATAAGGAAACTCTCAACATCTCATCAAATGCATACCTTGCTTGCTCAACAAATTGAAGTCATTATCCAAACTCCTGTAAGGTAACTCATCAAGGCAATGGATCTTATTATGAAGGTCACAAAGAAGTTTAGAGGCTTCCCACTTCCTACCTTTCTTACAATTCATATTCATAACAATCCTGTAAGTGATGTAATCAGGCACCATGCCATGATATACCATGTCTTCAAGAGCTTTATTGGCATCCTGTAGTCTTCCTTCGAGTGAAAGATTGTTGACAAACACATTATAAATGTGCTTATTAGGAAACAATCCTTTGTAGAGCATATCTTTGTAAAACTTTGAACCTTCTTTTGTCATACCTTTCTCACAGAACCCTTGAATGATGTAGTTAAAGGTATATGGATTTGGGTTGCATAGAAGAGGAGGAGGTCAAGAAGAAAGTGCCAATTGGCACTGGCTTTTGTGCTAATCTTATGCTCAACTCTAATTTTCTTATTATTAAAATTATTCATTATTTATTCTCCTCTTGAACTAGAACATTTATGTTATGTTTAAACCCGGATTTTTATTTATCATTTGTCCCATTTTTCCCTTGACATAAAATTTTGTAGGAATTCTTTTGTTGCAATATTTATTCTTATTGTCATTTTCTTTGTTTTGGTAATTTTCTGCCACAAAAGTGAGTAACAGTTCATTCCAAGCAGCTTCTCACATTGAGTTTTCTTATTCCTTATCATATTATCATTTTATATTTGGTTCCATGCTAGAATCACAATTGTATTGTGTCTCTTCTACCTGAGGGGAATATATTGTTTGGATCCTTTGTTAGATGATGAATCTACTAAGTCAGTTAATTTTCTACAAATTTTTAGTAACCATTTTAATATCAAAACTTACAATTTTAAGAGTGTTTTTTTCTTGTTCACTGTGTAAGTTTCAAAGTACCATAATTGGATGCTACTAATTACAAGAAAATGCAACAATAGATTTTGAATTAGAGGGTAGCCAACTGAGCTTTCGTTTTAGGATTACCTACTTCTTCTTGACCTGAGATATTCCCTATTAGGAGTAAATCACCGAAGGATGAATACCTAGATGTTGGAGGTATATATCCTTCATTTTAGGTATGTAATCATGATTGGGAAATACCCCACATCTCTAGTTTGAATGGCACAAGAAAGGATTTCCCCTATTAAAATGTAGTGTCCTTGGGATGTCTAGTATAAATCAAGGACGTCTAGGCATCCCACAATGTTGAAGGGCATGACAGGATCCCTTATGGTTTATGTTAGGCCCATATACTACTAGTGTAACCCCTTATTGTTATTAGTATAACCCACTTATTATATTGATGTACCCATGTAGTGCCCATATTGTTACTATTGTGCCCCATAGAAGCCCACTATTGTTATTATTGTGCCCTTACATTATTATTGTTATGTCGGCTCTGATTATGTTATAACCCCTTAGACTCCTATATATAGAAAGGAGGTCTTTTCATTTGTATCATCCAAGAATTGTTCATTTATGTAATGTAAAGGAGGTTGCCCCCTCGAAGAGGCTGAATTCTAAGGCATTGATCTATCTTTTCTTGAGCTGGTTTCATAACAATTTATTATTCTCTAAAAGAATTTTTTATTGATTTTTTGAATTTATTTTGAACTTGCTAATTCAACTTTGAACAGTAGCAAAGAATCCTATGACTAAAAAATTGTTTTTTGTGCTTATTTTTATGTATGGTATCATCTCTTTTTTGAGCATTGGCTTTTAAGAGACTACATTCAACCAAAATAAATGGGAGCAATTAGTTAACCTGGAATATTATTTCAAATCAGTTGGGGTTAATTTAAATAGGAAAAGCCTCTATTGAAATATGAGACTAAAAATATCAAGTGAAAATGCCCCTCGCCCTTTTCAATCTACTTAGTATATGAGGTCAAGTAGGGGTTGAAGGGTCTAGCGAAGCAATGGGGGCTTCTTGTTTTGTAGACACTAAAGGAGGTTTGCTCAAGGTAGCATAGTAAATCTGTACAATATGCAACATTTTTTAATACGTTAATGATGGAGTTGCAAGTTTCGTCTTTCGATTGCTCTCATGTTAATACGGGGATGTTTAAAAGGCCTTTGTTACAAGGGATTCATATACACCAAAGGTGAGAAAAGGCTCAGTGCAATACTGTTAGACAAACAAGTGTTGAAGATTAACAGTTAAATGTGGGAGATGAGATAAACATGGTGACGGTGGAGTGATCTATTGTTATGGATGGATGGAAGGATATTCATCACCAAGTGCTATATTGTAATGAATGGGTGGAAGGATATCTATGCCACCCACTAATCATCATGATTTCCACATCTCTAGCAAGTCTCTTCTTGCCATTTATTTTTTAGAAAATTTCGGATTTAAACTTTTGGTTTGAGCTTTCCTGATATACCATAGAGGAGGTTGCCTAGTCCAATATAGTGTAGGCAATCATGGATGCAACTCATTTTTGTGTTGTAGCTAGGTCACTGGGTCAGAATTGGTACAAGAATATTAATTTGAAAGCAATCATGACCTCATTAAATATGGAGTACAACTCTTTAAAAATAGGCTTCTTTTCTATTTTGGTTCCATGCAACATAGTTGGTTGTTCCCCAAATTTTCTATAGCAATACATCATAGATAGTGGAACATTTGCAACAACATTACATGTTGCAATACCCAAGATAATTTTTCCATTCATACTAAACCAATTTTTTTGGGTTGAATGTATGAATTGGATACAGGTTGCACCACCACCATTAAAGAAGAATCATCTTATCCCAAATAAAAATGAAGATAGTATTATGGAAGCTAGAAATACCCATTGGACTCAATACATATAGTTATGGTTGTTGAAATGAAAGATTGTGTAGCTAACATTACAAAAAAAAATGAAATGTTTTGAGGATGGAGTTGAAAATGTTGTAAATATTCTTTTAAATAAGGTCTATATTTCAGTAAATAGGATGTTTTGAAAATTCAAGGATAGGAATTAAAGTCATAACAAGTAATTAGGGGAGATTTGGCCTTGGCTTGATACTCCAGAGATTTTCTAGGAACTCGACATCATTTAGGTGCATGATGTTTCCTTTTGGTGCCACTGTAATGCATAATATGTCACAAGGCATATTTTCTAATGAGGGTTGTATTATAGTAAAATATATTGAGGTTCTTGAAGTCTATCATGACCAAAGTTTGATGGTTTTAAGGTTACCCTTTTTTTTAAGTAAGGAGGCTTATCTTCAATGTTGTAATGAAGGTTCCCAATTGCATAATCTATTATAAAAGTAAATACATTAATGAGCAGACAAGGATGGGCCTCTAATAGATAATTTGAAAGGAGACTTGCCTAGCTAGACTCTGTAGTTCAGATTGCATCCACCAATGTTGGTACCTAAATACAACATTCATTCCTTTTCCATATTTAAATGGTTGATGGTCTTGCATTCCAGTTTGCTTTGATAACTTTTCAAATTGTGGTAATTTTGCAGATAAGGTAAGAGAATATATGTGATGGTTGGTGGTAGTGTTGCAATGAACCAAATAAAATAATACAAGTGTAGGTTTCCTACCTCAAATAGGAAATAACAATCAACATGGAAAAAAAAACAAGAGAAAGTTAATAAATAAAGAGTAATCAAATTTTGTGTGAGCATGATCACAACAACTAGGACATTTGGATTCGAGTTATTTTTGTGTGCCATGGATGTACAAAACATTTATGAACCCTCTTTGGCATATTAATGCAAAGATTATTGCCTGAATTTCTACTTACAATTTCACCAGTATAGACATGACAAGTTTTGATACATGGCATTTAAGATTGAATTACAAGTGAAAAGTCAGCAAAGGAAATTGTGATGGAGTGGTGTAAAGTTGGCAGAAATAAATTGGATTCTTTTAGTTCTATGCTTTGTCATCACAATAAGATTCAAGGATACCACCTCAATTGGGAATTCTTATGCCATTGTTGCTATCATTGTTATGTTGTGACATCATGCCTTATGTCACTCATTATAATCATTGCATGGCGAAATTTTTTTATATGGGCTATTGGTTTTCTTTTCTTCTTTGGATGGATTGAAGGATCCTACTACTCAACCTCTATTATGAAAGTGCCACAAGAAGCTAGGCTCCTATTTATTTGTTTGAGATAATTATGGTTATCATGTAGAGAATCTGATAGAGATAATTTTGTGAGGAACCAATGGTAAGGGTGTCTTTTTAGCTATCAATACAAAAGGGAAAAAAAAATCAAATTCTAGCTACTATAGAATCTTCTATTTTTTCATTTTGGTTTTATTTTATCTCAAGTTTCTAAACCTTACATATTATAAATTTGTAGGTGGCTTCAGAAGAATACCTACAATGAACGTTTAGAAATCCCCAAAAGAAGTAGACAATATGCATGGTGAGCTGCTATTGAAATGGAAAGGAGTGTATCACAACTAGTTGTAGAAGGCTTCAATCAATTTGTAATTTCATTGTTTTTCTTCAGTTTTAAGAAATTGTCCTTATATTGATCTTATATTCTTGAAATGATTTACAGATAAGAAAACTTGATGCTTACATTAGATGGGATGACCTTTTAAATTCATAAGATTTTTGTCAACTTAAAATGGTAGGAGACAAAGTCTACTGTCTTAAAGAAGACTGTTATTTGAGCCAAGAATTCAAAAATTGGCCTTAATATAAAGTATTTGATACACTTTGGGAAACAAAACTCCATTCCAAACTGTATTTTTAAACATGGAACAAAGGTTCAAGAGGCCTTAGATGGTACATGCGAGTATTGGCTAAGTGAGTATCATGTGCCTTTGTGTTTGTTGAAGGATTTTGAAGAGGAAGTGCAATCATGTGCCCACCCAAACAAAGGTTCAAATAAATTATGTAAGATTCATTATAGACTGCCAAAAACTTCCAAGTTGGATGGATTTACCACCCTCCTCGAAAAAGAAGAGAATCATGAGTTCATGTACTCATTGTAGGTGGTTAATAATGGGAATGACATATATGTAGGTGTCCTATCTGGTGTTTTTCTCTACATTCGTGATAACTTTGATTCTGTGAAAAGGAGAACCTTTTTAGAGGTACTTGCAAACTCAAATTTAGCTTTCATATGGGATTTTTTAATTAATAATTCCCCTTTCTTTCTCATCAATGAGCGTTCTTGTCCTCCTCATCTGGTTGTTCAAAACCCACTGCCTTGGATTTCAACAGGAAACTATTGTTAGCATGGAAATTGTGGATGCTATAATTGGAGCAACAATAAATGGACAGATTAGTGATTCCTATGGATGCAAGTTGGCAATAGTTATAGCTGACTTATTTTTTATTGTTGGATCAATAACTATGGTTGTTGCTCTGGATCCATATGTTCTCATAGTTGGGAGGTTGTTGGTGGGGCTAGGTTTTGGTATTGGATCAATTATTGTTCCTATTTATATTGCATAAGATTCACATTCTGAAATAAGGGGAGCACTAGTGAGTACAAATACACTCGTGACTACTCGGGGTCATTTCCTATCATATCTTGTGAATCTAGCATTTACTGGGGTAAGAAACCTTGTTATTGTTTGTCAAATTGTCTATTGATTTGTCGTTGGCTGCAAAAAGTAGCATGAAACAAGTGCATTGAAAATTAGAGGGTATCCATGTAATTTATCCAACAAATTCTGTATCAAATATTCAACTCATTGTCTGCATTTCTCCTCTAGTTCCTGAAATATTACTAAACAACATTATTTGCCTAGCCTAAATTCTATGAAAAGTTGTTGCATTTTCTCGGTTTTGATTTAAGGGATACCTTAATTATTGCATGTTTTTTGGAGTAAAGGTAGTGTTCATTGGAGCATACTTTAATCACTTGAATATGTTTTTTTTCTTTTTAGGTACTAGGGACATGGAAATGGTTGCTAGGTACATTAGGATTACCAACCCTCTTATAACTTGTATTAATTGTGTTCTTACCATAATCTCCACATTGGCTCTTTATAAAGGTTTAGTTAGTCTACATAAAATTTTTGTTTTCAATCAAATGTAAAGGCATTTCTTTAGAATGTACCTGCATCTTATTCATGTTTGCTTTCAACATACAAAAAATCATGTTGAGGGCGTTGCAGTTCTAGAAAGGATATATGACCCTGATTTTTTAGGGAGTGAGATCAAACAAATATCATCTACTATTTAAAAATACCTTAATGGGAAGGATTCCAATGGAAATATGTCATACCTAGACCTATTCAATCCCAAATAAGTAAGACATGCTTTATTTACCAGAGTGGGTCTTCAAGTATACAACTACAAAGACTTTGTATCTTATTCTTTGAGAATAATTGATGTGCCTTGTAGTCATTTTTAATTATTTTGATCATCACATGCATCATAAATGGATGCTAACTCAATGCTATAATCTTTTTTTAATAGTGAAAAGTGGTTATTCATAGTAGGAAAAACCATGTAGGCACCCCACCTCCCCCCAGGGTTTATACCCATAGCTCATCTTCTTGCTTATTCTCATAAGAAACAATATACTAAATTAGATCTAGAATATTTAAAGTAGCCAAGTTATTACTATGAACTACAATATGGGATTCATAACCCGTTTCTACTTGAATATCATTCCTATAGATGAAGATATAGAAAAAACTGAAGGCAGAACCTTATATAAAATCCTAGCATTTGCTAATATAGAAAAAAAACTTAGACATCAAAATGACTAGCTTGTTGCTTTGTCTAATGATTAGCAATCATGATTTATTGGTTGGGGGATTTTCCATATGCTACTCACTATTCTCTCTCTATTATGTGGGGGGTTATCATCGCCCTCTTTGATCTCGCTAATATGGTCTATCAAGGATTGGTTCAACTCCTCAAAATCTCAATTTCTCCTTTGTTGTTGCTACCTATTTTTCTACTACTCACCTTGTGAATGGAGTTTGATGTTCTACATGATTTATACTGCCCTCACCTTCTCCTTTAGGTACCCCATTGACCTAGATAACATTGTATTGGTTTCCTCTAGTTTTCCTATATTCTCTTTGCATTATGAGATGTCATATTGCACCCACCCAAATTCGAGCAATTGGGTCATTTGTTGCTCATTCTAGAGTACTTGGGAGACTCCAAGATAGTCTTGAGGCTGATAATATTTGAGGATGTTTCTATTGACCTTGCTACCTCTATGAGTGCTTTTCTTTGGAATCTCAGGAATCTCAGCAAAGGATATGAAGTGATTTCATTTTTTCCCATTACTCGCTATCTTATCCTTTTTAGTATGTTCCTTGTTTTTTAGGTCTTGTACACTTTCTAGGCCCTTGTAGTTAGTGATATCTCTGATCATGTGACCTTCTTTTCCCTCTTTTCTCAGAATCGGATGTGACATTTGGGTGTGTCTCATCTATCCATCCTGGTTTCTTCACTCTGCTTCTATTTCTCTGTTAATATTATTATAGCATCCTTGGACTAGTATTGGCATGAGGGAAGCATCCATCTAATCCTTTCTAGGTGTTTTTTTATTTATTTTCACAAGGATATGTGATGGTTACCTATGGACCTCAAAATCTTCTTCCATGACCCTCAATGATCCCATACCCAAAGATTTTGAAATTTTTAACCCATGAAGCATTGTTAATGCTTTTGATTTTTGTTGGCAGCTATTCTAAAATCCCATGATAATTATTTTACTTATTTTACCCCTTGGGTCATAATGAAACCTCCTGCTTTTATTTCTCTCCACTTATCTTTTGCCACACCTTTGAAGAATAAAAAGGTGTTTATGTGCAATTATTGAGGTATTAATGTTGCAATTTGTGGGTCCCAACCTCCAACCTCTTGGGGAATTTCATGCCTCTTTGATTTAGGGTTGGCTACAGAACATTTTTCCAATATTCTTATAGCACCCTTAGTTCTACCATATCCAATGCTAATTCCATATTCCCTGTGGCATAAAATTTGTGCTTTTTTTTTATGGGTTATCGGGACTTGTAGGTGACTAAATAGTTCCTAAGTGTATCTAAATTTGTCTTGCCGGTATTAAGAAGGGAAGATCTAACTCTACTATGGAGGTAATATTTCTTAGGGCTTAGTGTGCCTAGAAATATTAGCAAATAAATGTTGCTAATGTTTTTGCTTTGTTATTTGTAGATTTTCCTAAACCCCATGAAAATTCTACTCTCCTATGGAGGTAATCTTTCCTGTGGTTAGTATGCTCAGAATTCTTAGCCCTTAAAGAGTTTTTAATGCTTCTTCTTTGTTTTTTGAATCTCTTCCTAAGCCCCATGAGAATTCTCTTTTTTTTTAACCTCATGGGTCACGATGGCACCACCTACTCCTGCAACTCATGTATTTCTTCTTGTTATATTGAAGAATAAAATGAATAGTTTTTATGCATATTAAGGTGCTAATGTCTCTATATGTGGGTGCCATCCTCCTTGTTTGGGAATTTATGGGGTTGTATGCTAAACATTAGTTTGAACCCAAAGGTTCAACGAATGTAGCCAGTTTTGTTTCCTAACCTCCAAGGGAGTTGTCAACCTTTTCCCTCTACAGTGTGCATTGAGACTATAGTAATGTCATAGATGTTGATTCTATTTTAACTAGACAAATTTTCTCTTCCTGGAAGATATTTTTGTTCCTTGCCAACCATTTTTTACACAACAACATTTGGGAAATTCTTTCTACAGTGAATCTAGGACCAATTCTTATGTTGTTCCAGGTGAATTTCCTGTTTGGAGGTTTGACATAAAATATGTTCAGATTAGGTCTCTTACTTGTACTCTACAGGGTCTCTTATATATACCATCCTTTTTCTCTTTGCGGTCATGTTGGAGTCACTTTCCAAGCTATGGTTTTCTGAGGAATGGATTCCTTTGAGATATTGAATGATTCCTAACAGCTTCTTTTTACCCTAATTATTTGGAGGGTAAATGTTGGTTAACTAGAATTCTTGACCCAAGGAAAATTCTGTAAAGGATGTTGTGATCCAGTGAGAACATTTTATCCCTACTTTACAGGGTATCAGAATCCCATAAGGAGGCTACTCCCTCTAAACAACCTTCTTAGTTTGATGTAGAATCTATGTCTTCCCTTCCATAGAGATTTTATCAGTTCTGAGAATACATTTTCCTCATTTTATGTCTCGTGAAGGAATATTTATACCAATTTTTTTATGTCCCTGACCTCCATATTGCTAGGATATTAGCTTTGTATTTTGTTTTTTGATTTATAGTTGTATCAAAAGGATTATAGCAATGTTTACCATGAGCCATTCACATTGTTCAACGTTTTTTCTTCTTTCTATTCTTTGTGACTTATATTTTTATAATAATTCACTTGTAGGCATTTCAACAATTTATGGGTATTAATACTGTAATGTATTACAACCCTACTGTAATGGAGTTGGCAGGATTTTTTTCAAATAAAATAACTTTATTACTTTCCTTATTTGTTGCAACAATGAATGCACTCGGCACAATTATTGTCATATACCTAATAGATTGGTGTGGAAAAAGACTGTTACTCCTGATGAGCTTAATCAAACTTTTGTGTCACTATGCATTCTATCTAGAGCATTTTACTTGACTTATGTTGATGTGCCTACTGTTGACATAAAACGAACAGTAAAAGCAGGTAATGGTTGTCCAACACTCCTCAACTTCAGTCAACCTCTTTGGAACTGCAACTGTTTCTTAACTGTTGGGTGTGGCTTTTATGCAACTCTGGAAACAAGGTAAGGACACAACCTATGTTCCTTTCTCAATGTGGTATGAATTCCCGATGGAAATGGATTTTATTCACTCTGTCCTATGAATTTTAAAGAAAAGATTAAAAAAAATATGGACTAGAAATTAACTTTGTCAACAAACAACAAAACTAGGCACCTGAAAAGGTTTTGTGATCAGAATATTGTCTAAGATAAACTTACTAAAATATTGATGTCATTGACTTGGATTGCCTAGCTTAACATGTAGACTTTTATTAATCCATTACAATATTTTATCATTGATCGTGCAAATGCTTCCTGCAAATTTCTTTCTTGCAAACACAACATCCAAGCAATATTTTTCCTAGCATTTTGGCTCTTGGTACAGTGATGTGTGTCTAAGCAGCTATGGTTGGGTTGTTGTTTGTGGCTTGGTTTTATATAGATTTCTTCTCTCCTGGCATGGGACTAGTTCTATGGACAATAAAATATGAAATTTATCCTTCAAAATATAGAAGTATGTGTGGAGACATTGCTGCGACAGTTTGTTAGATATCTAATCTGATTGTTTAAGAGATATTCCTATATTTGATTGATGTGTTGGGCACATCCAAAACATTTATAGTATTTTCCACTATTGTTGGGGATGCATTCCTTTTTTTCCTTGATTTTTTTCCTGATATGGAAGGCCTGAACTTCAAAGAGGTCGATAAATTATGACAAGGATATCATATAGTGGAAATATAGTTGAGGAAGGTTCTTTTCACAAACCCCTTCTTGATGATCATCATACAACATGAAGTAGCAAATCAGATGTTAAAATATCTCGTGAGAAAGGGTAGGCAAATCAATTGATGCAAATATGTGGATGAAAATTTTAAGGAATTATAGGAGAATGTACAACTTAAATGGCATATCACCAATCACATTGACAATTTTTGCATGGTGGCATATCGGCAAGTTTTGCATGTTGGCAGTGTCATAATTTGCACTATTTCTTGATAAGATATTGTTAAAAATTTTGAAATTCCATTCGATATATTGGATAATAGATTCTTCTACTTACATCATTCATCAGCATCCCCTTTGAAAATATTTTTCATTGCCATCACTCCCCAAATATAGGAATTTTAATCTAACACTACATTTGTGTATGCAAAGGATATATATTTTATGTTTTCCCTGATTTGGGATATACATCATTCCGCTCCATTGATGTTACATCATTTATAGATTAGGTTAGGCACAAACCAATGGGATTTTTTGGGTTAATCTCCTAACACTTGTTGTGGTCCAAACTCTTTAGGTATCAGTGTTCACATATTGTTGTTTTGGGGGATGATGGTCTTCCACTGGAAATACAAATATGGACTAAAGAAATGCATTAGAAAGTTGAGTTTGGAGTTGTTGCACATTGGAGGTATAAGAAGGGTGAAGAAACACACTCTTCCTTCATTGTCCAGATGGTCGAGTGGGCAAGATGGGTGCTAACATGGAAAAGTGAGATTATGGATACTAAACTGCGGCTATCTCCCCAGGATGTAGATATGAGACTGCCTTTCCCTTTCCCTTCCCATAAATATGGTTTCCCACATATGGATAAATTCTGTAGCCCACCATGTGGCACAAATGATAGTCTCCTTGCAATTATGTTGGAAGAAGATAAAGTGAGTGTGGTATTCTTAAAAACACCATAGTATGATGTAGTTGCTTCGCAATCTACTTGTTTTGAAATTGATTTACTAATCTTTTACACAATTTTTATGTATGTTGTTTGAAATTTCTACCATCATATCAATTTCATGAATAAAGGGTTTCTTATTTCTATTAAATAGATGAGTTTGCAAGAACTACCTCCAAGTTCGACTGTGAAGGATTTTCTAGACAAAATAGCTTATGGAAGTTCACCTTTTACATCATATGGTTTTCCAATACAAGAAAAGTTGAGGCCAAGAGTGAATCACAAAATTTTAGTGATCCTTGTTAGAAGTTAAAAATGGATGATTTAGTTGCATTGAATCTGTCAATACGACATATGTTTTTTACTGAATACAGGAAAGAAATAAGTCGAATGTTTTGGTAAGGCAAGACAATGCTAGGATGAAACATGCCATGTGCTATGAAATAATTCACAAATTGTATGTTTGACATCACTTATGTAGAAACTGCCCAATTGCTTTTGGAGTGAATTAGAAATATTGGTGATCAAAAGATTTACCTTATTGAATTCCAGTCAACAACAAGGTTCAATGTTATTACACCAATATATGTGTTATGAGCTCAAAATGTCACTTATGGGAATTGAAATTGGGTGGGAAGGATAACAATCATTCCTCCCATCCACTTGAGATAAACCCAATTGACAAGTTTCTTTGTGGAGATTATAATCAATACCATGATAATTATAATTTTTTTGCAGCAAATTCATTCTACTCTTTGAATAATTTAAGGCACATTATTTTAACAAGTCTAGTGTTGGGTGTGGAGGCTGATTATCTTCTTTATTCAGAGGTATTTGTTTCAGGTGGATGCATACCACAAGAATATTGTAAACCCCTCCATGTGGGGGGGACTTTTCCCCCACGTGGGGGTCCCGGGGCCAGCGGGCCACCGGCGGGAGTTTGATGGCAGTGCTCCCGAAGCTAAAAATAGATGTAAAATTTCCTTGTAAAATGTTGTAATTTCGTAGTCAATCTGGTTTTTCATTAGGCGAATGATCTAACGGTAGAAGTTATGTTTAATTAAGGTTTTTCCCTAGAAGGCAACCCATCGCTATATGTGAGGGAATTATATTGCAGTTGTGGATATGTGTATTCTAAGCAAGAAAGAGAGAGGAGGTTCTGTGAGAGAGAAGAGGAAATTACAATGGATTTGTTGTAGGTTGTATCTCTTCATGTTGCTGGATAATATAAAAGGAAGGACTGGTTGTTTCTCCGTGGACGTAACCCAAATCGGGTGAACCACATACATCTGTGTCTCTCTTTTTTTATGTGTTTTTTGTGTTTGTGTTTCTACAATATTTAATGTGTTCTATTGCTCTGTAATATATAATTTTCTAATAACTGGTATCAAAGCCGAAGGTCTATTTGGCTGATAAACTCACAGGAGAGAAGGGTTCCTGGTTCGAGTGGTAGCAATTGCGGAAGATGGTAGGTTTAGGGTTGAAATTTTTAACGGCCAAAACTACCAGTTGTGGAAGATAGAGATGGAAGACTATCTATATCAAAAATATTTGTACCTACCATTGAACGTAAAGATAACGAATCTTATGAGTATGTCAGACATAGAATGGGATATTCTCGATAGAAAGGCACTCGGTATCCTTTAATATTTCAAAGGAAATGACAACAAATGGTTTAATATCGGCATTGGCTAAACTATATGAAAAACCCTCGGCCTCAAATCAGTTATTTCTTATGAAGCATTTATTTAATATGAAGATGTCAGAAGGTGGATCTATTCCTGATCATTTAAATGAATTTAATATGGTTACAAGTCAGTTATGTTCTATAGGGGTAAATTTTGATGATGAAGTTAAGGATCTATTATTTCTGTGCTCATTGCCAGAAAGTTGGAATGGTTTAATTATGGCCATTAGTAACTATGCATCTAGATCTAGTACTTTAAAGATTGATGATGTTGTTGGTGCAATCCTTAGTAAGGAAATGCGATGGAAAATCTCCAATGAGACATTTGTTGGGTTGTGTTATATTCCTTCCACGACAGTACCCCGGGAAAAAAAATTTGGACCCTATATTAGGTTGGGTGAACCTACCTATGGTTTTCGGTCCATGGTTTTGGACGCGATGGTTTTCGGTCCATGGTATTGGATGCTTCGGCATATATAAATATGTATTGTAACATTGAAAGGAATATAATGAGAATTCAAGCTGGTAGTCCCGGTTTTGGGATCCAAGGGAAAATCTCTGTGAATATGTTTTTTACATGTTATGCTCTCGCATTGTTTATTTTTGTGTTTTAGAATTCGTATGAAGGTAATTTTTGTATGGGGTTAAAACCTACATTTGGTATTAGAGTTGTTTTGGCTTCAAGGGGACGCCTTTGTTGCTGAGGGGTTTTGCTCGGGCCTGTTGTAGACCCTATTCAGTGGGAGATCTTCAAGATCGATTCTGGTGGTGAAAGAAGATGGTGAGCAATGGAAAGACAGAGATCGAGAAATTCAATGGTCAAAGTTTTGAGTTGTTGAAACTCAAGATGGAGGACCTATTGGTGGATAAAGATCAGTGGATCGCGGTAGATCCAGGTACTAAACCAATAGGAGTGTCCGATGAAGAATGGAAGAAGTTGGATCGAAAGGCAAAGAGCACAATACGATTGTGTGTCTCAAATTCAGTATTGTTGAATGTATCAGGGGAAGCTACGACGAAGGCTTTGTGGGACAAGTTAGGGACTTTGTACCAATCTAAGTCTCTGGTGAATAAACTGTTCCTATCAAAAACATTGTATAACCTGAGGATGAAAGATGGAGACTCGGTGACAGAGCATCTGAACGGATTTAATACTGTGGTAAGTCAGTTAGCATCTGTTGATATTAAAGTTTCAGATAAAGATAAATGCATCAGTTTGTTGTGTTCTCTACCAGATTCGTGGGATAGTCTGGTTATTGCTATAGGTAGCAATGCAACTGCCTTGCAGTTTGATGAAATAGTCTCATCCTTACTGACGGAGGAGATGAGATGGAAAAATATGGAGAGCCAGAATGGTGATGCCTTGTCTGTACGAGGACGGTCCCAGAATAGAAACAAAAATAAGTCATCGAGTGGGAGATCTAGATCTCCAAGAAAATTTGTAAAGGTGGTCTGCTGGAAATGCGGAAAGGAATGGCACTACAAAAGGGACTGTAAATCTAAAGCTCCTAACAAAGGAAAGGTATCTGATGATGCTTCTTCTGTAGAGGTGAAAACCACCTCAGATGAAGGTGGGGATGTGTACTTGGCTTCTTCAAGTACACATGTAGATCATGAGGCATGGTTGATTGAATCAGGTGCATCCTTTCACTTCACTCCCCATAGAGAGTGGTTCTACGAGTATGATAAATACGATGGTGGTGATG
The DNA here is from genome assembly GCA_031772625.1 of Pinus tabuliformis. NCBI lineage: Eukaryota > Viridiplantae > Streptophyta > Pinopsida > Pinales > Pinaceae > Pinus > Pinus tabuliformis. The sequence goes on along the minus strand of CM062817.1, from coordinate 719,772,547 downwards.
TCTTCTTAGGGGATGATAGGAAGGCTAGAATGGTTGGTCACGGAAAAGTAAAGTTGAAGTTGCAAGGTGGAAGGGTTAGAACACCTCCGGGTGTTTTGCATATTCTTGCATTAGCCAGAAATATGATTTCTATAAGAAATTTGGATGATGCAGATGTAAAAACAGTGTTCGAGAAGGATACCTACAAGATGGTTCGAGGAGCACTAGTATTGATGCGGGGAGTTTGGACTAGAACTCTGTACAAGCTGCAAGGTAGCACTGTTGTTGACAGGTGCAACAATTCTATGGTTCCTGAAAGTGGAGCAGAAAATCTAGTGGTCTTTGGAGAGAAGACCATGTTGTGTCATCAAAGGCTTGGACATATTGGAGAGAAGGGCCTTCCAATAATTCATGGTAAAGGTATGGTAGAAGGTATGAGTAATAGCTCTCTGGATTTTGATTTCTGTAAAAATTGTGTATATGGAGAGCAGAATTGGGTGAGTTTCCCCTCTGGTGGTAAGAGGGCGAAACAGATATTAGAGCTTGTGCACGGTGATGTGCTTAGACCTGTGAAGGTTCCATCACTGGGTAAGTCTGTGTACTATGTATCATTTATAGATGACTTCTCAAGGAATACATGGATATATTTCCTTAAGAAGAAATCTGAAGTGTTTGATAGGCTTAAAGAATTTAAGGCTTTGGTGGAAAACTAGACAGAGAAGAAGATAAAGGTGTTGAGGACAGATAACAATGAAGAGTTTTGCAGTAAGGAATTTGAAGAATTCTGTAAGAAATGCGATATAGCACGGCAGAAGAATACTCCATATACACCTCAGCAAAATGCAGTTGCAGAAAGAATGAACAAGACATTGACAGAAAGGGCAAGAAGCATGCTCAGTGGTGTTGGGTTAGGACAAGAATTCTGGGCAGAGGCAGTGGAGATAGCATGTTACCTAGTCAACAGATCACCTTCATCAGCGTTGGAGGATAAAACTCCACAAGAGGTATGGACTAGTAAGAAGCCCTGTCTTTCACGTCTTAGGGTATTTGGATGTGATGCATATGTACATGTTTCAAAGGAGAAACGAACCAAGTTGGATAGTAAATCTGAAAAGTGCATCTTTATTGGGTATAAAGATGGTTTAAAGGGTTATAATCTTTGGAATCCAGCAACAAGGAAGGTTGTGTACAGCCGAGATGTGGTGTTCAGAGAGGTGAAAGATGTTATTAAACATGAATTCCAACCAAAGGAACCTAAGAAGATAGAGTTTGAGCTGAAGGAGGAAGAACCAAACTCTACAGCAAGGAGGAATCAGAAGATGAAGAGCCACAAACTCTGGGTGAGAAGATCAGTTTGAGAAAGAAGGTAGCCAGAAAGGTATAGCCCATCTGCTTTTTATTCAAATTTTGCTTTATCTATTACTGATGATGATCCCAGAACTGTGAAGGAAGCAGTAGATTCAGAGGATGGAAAACTCTCGAAAGAGGCCATGGTTGATGAAATGTCATCTTTGCACAAAAATGAGGCTTGGGATATGGTGGAGTTGTCGGCTGGAATGAAGCCCATTGGCAGAAAATGGGTGTTCAAGAAGACAAATGCAGAAGGAAAGGTGGAGAAATACAAAGCTCAGTTGGTAGCTAAAGGTTATTCCCAGGTGCCGAGAATTGATTTTGGTGATATTTTTTCTCCTGTTGCCAAGGTAACTTCTATTATATTACTTTTATCTGTTGCTGCTACTTTTGATTTTGAGGTAGAACAGATGGATGTGAAGATAGCATTTCTTCACAGGGATTTGGAAGAGGAGATCTACATGAAGCAACCTGAAGGCTTTGCGGTGAAGGGTAAGAAAGAACTGGTATGCAAGTTAAAGAAGTCTCTATATGGGTTAAAATAGTCACCAAGGATGTGGTATCAGAAATTTGATACATTTATACAGGGACTTGGCTTCACTAGAAGCAAAGCAGATCATTATGTATTTTAAATTAATTGGTGACCGTGTTATTTATCTGGTCTTGTATGTGGATGATATGTTGCTGGTTGGAAATGACAAAGAAATTATTCAGGATTTGAAGACCCAATTTGTCCTCCAAATTCGACATGAAAGATCTTGGTGTTGCAAAATATATTTTGGGCAAGGAAATTAAAAGAGATCGGGCAAAGAGGAAGCTCTGGTTAAACCAGAGGAAGTATGTCGAGACAATACTACAGAGGTTTAATATGAAGGATAGTAAACAGGTGAAGGTTCCTATTCCTGTAGGTGTAAATTTATCTGCTGAACAATGTCCCAAGGCACAAGAAGAGGAAGAGGATATGTCCCGTGTTCCATATGCAAGTGCAGTCGGTAGCATGATGTATGCAATGGTCTGTACTAGACCAGACATTGCACATGCAGTGGGAGTATTGAGCAGGTTTATGTCAAAACCAGGGAAGGAGCATTGGACAACAGTGAAGTGGGTTTTCAGGTATTTGTGTGGCACTAGTGATTATGGTTTGTGCTACCAAGGAAGATCGGGATTGGATAGAGTTTTGGATATCCATGGCTTTGTTGATGTAGACTGGGCCGGAGATTTAGATCAAAGAATATCTACAAGTGGGTATGTGTTTAAGCTATTTGGAGGTGCAGTCAGTTGGATGAGTAAGAAACAATCTGTAGTGGCACTATCAACTACAGAGGCAGAATACATGGCAGCCACTCATGCAAGCAAGGAAGCAATTTGGTTGCAGAGATTGTGTTCAAGTATGGGGTTAGTACAGGGAGCTATAAGGATAGACTGTGACAGCCAAAGTGCAATTTTCTTGGCAAAGAAACCTGCTTATCTTTAAAATACAAAGCACATTGATGTTCAGTATCACTTTGTGTGGGATATGATAGAACACAAAAAGGTGTTGTTGGTAAAGGTGGACACTTTGAAGAATACTACAGATGCATTGACAAAATCTGTGAGCTCTGAGAAGTTCCCCTGGTGTATAGAAACAATGGGTGTTTCAAGGCTGGAAAAATGACTAAACTCTCCTGTGGCCCCCTGTGGAAAGAAAACAACAAGTGGGAGAATGTTGGGTTGTGTTATATTCTTTCCACGACTAACCTACGTAGTGAATCGAGGGGTTAGAGGGAGGGCAAAGCCCCCTATTCGTTGCATCGACTGTGCAGCATGGGGGTCACGGGGGGGCGGCAGCCCCGTGTGTCCGGTGGGTTTGAGGGGGGAAAGTAGCCCCCCTCTACAGGGTCCGGGGTAGCGCCCGGGGAAAAATAATTGGACCCTATATTAGGTTGGGTGAACCTACCTATGGTTTTCAGTCCATGGTTTTAGATGCGATGGTTTTCGGTCCATGGTATTGGATGCTTCGGCATGTATAAATATGTATTGTAACATTGAAAGGAATATAATGAAAAATCAAGCTGGTAGTCCCAGTTTTGGAATCTAGGGGAAAATCTCTACGAATATGTGTTTTATGTGTTATGCTCTCGCATTGTTTATTTTCTGTGTTTTAGAATTCGTATGTAGGTAATTTCTGTACGGGGTTAAAACCTACAACATTAGGTAATGCTTTGACTACATAGGCTAGGGGAAGAAAAATGGAAAGAGGAAAGAGCCCAGGATATCGCAGTAAGTCAAGGAAAGGCAGATCGAAGTACAAACTAGGGATGGTGTGCTAGAAATTCCTTAAGAAAGACTGTAAGTCTCGGAAGGGAAAAGAACGAGACATGCATCAAGAAAACAATTATGAAGCGAATGTGATAGGTGATGTGTTGCAAGATGCTTGATTCTTTCATTAGTAAATATTATTGATGCCTGGGTGATATATATTGGGGCCTCATTCCATGCCACACCAGATAGGAAACATTTTCATGATTATGCTCAAGGATATTATGGACAGGTTCATTTAGGTGATGATAAACCCTGTGAAATCATTGGAATGGGTAAAGTTTTCATAAAACAAAAGAATGGAAACCAATGGCTATTGAAGGAGGTAAGGCATGTTCTAGATCTGAAGAAAAATATAATTTCAATAGGGTAGTTGGGAGGTGAAGGTTGTGTAACTACTTTTACAGATAAAACCTAGAGGGTCACTAAAGGAGCCTTGGTAATAGAAAAAGGAGAAAAGGTTGGTACATTGTATTTATGCAATGGTATTTCTAATTATGTTAATGCTTTAACCTATACATGAGAATATATATCATTGTGGCATCATAGGCTTGGGCGCATGAGTGAGAAGGGGATGCATATTCTTCACCCAATAAATTTGTTGTTAGGTTTGAAACATGTTGATTTGGAATTCTGTGAGAATTGTGTTTAAGGAAAACATAAGAGAGTCTGGTTTTTCAGAGTTGGGAAAGAAAAGAAGAACAAAAAATTAGAGTTTGTGCATACATATGTATGGGGACCTACTCAGGTATCATCTATCAGCGGCTCTCGCTTTTATGTTACTTTTATTGATGATGCAACCAGGAAATGTTGGATTTATTGTACTCAAAATATATCTGATGTATTTGATACTTTAAAGAAATGGAAAGCTTTGGTTGAGAATGAGACAGGAAAAAGGTTGAAGTGTCTCAGATCAGACACTGGAGGTGAATATTGTAGCAAAGAGTTTCATAAGTACTGTTCAGAATATGGAATCCACAGAGAGAAAACAGTTCCAAGAATACCACAAGAAAATGGTGTGTCAGAAAGGATGAACAGGATAATCATGGAGTGTGCAAGGTACATGAGATTGCATGCAAGGTTGCCTTTAAAATTTTGGGCAGATGTTGTAGATATTGTTGTTTATCTAATAAACAAAGTGACTTCAAGTTCCTTGGATGGTGGTATTCCAGATGAGGCATGGACAGGTAAAAAGGTAAACTACTCATATTGAAATACTTTTGGTCGTGAAGCCTTTGTCCACATTAATAAAGAAAATAGAACAAAGCTTGACGAAAAATCAAATAAATGTACCTTTATTGGATATGATGTTGATGATTTTGGTTATCGCTTATATGATTATGAAATTCACAAAATCATTAGGAGAATAGATGCCATATTCATTGAAAAGGTTTTGTATAAGGATCAAATGCAAGAAAAGAAACAGGAAAAAGAAAACAGAGAATACACAGTGCTTGATAAGATCACAAAAAAATTAAAGGTGCCTAAAAATCATAATGATCAACTGCCAGAACAACAACATCAACAGACACATCAAACACCTAAAAGTAGTGTTCGAAGATCTACCAAGATAATTAGACCCCCTAAACGATACTCTCCTTCATTATATTATGTATTGTTGACTGATTTTGGTGAACCAGAATGTTATGAAGAAGAAATGCAGTTAGAAACCAGGAAGAAGTGGGAGCTAGCCATGAAAAAAGAGATGGACTCCTTGGTACACAACCAGACTTGGGAATTAGTCAAGTTTCCTACAGGTAAAAAAACATCACAAAATAAATGGGTTTACAGGTTGAAGGAAGAAGATGGAGGTAGCAAGAGGTATAAAGATAGATGTGTGGTGAAGGGGTTTGCACAGAAAAAAGGTATATACTTTGATGAAATATTTTCTCTTGTTGTTAAAATGACTTCAATCAGAATTATTTTAAGTCTAGCAGCAGTGGAATATTTTTGTCTTGAGAAGTTAGATGTAAATACGACCTTTCTCCATGGGAATTTGGAGGAAGAGATCTATATGCAGCAACCACAAGGATATGAGGTCAAAGGGAAGGAGAAACTAGTGTGCAGGTTGAAGAAGAGCTTGTATGGCTTAAAACGGGCTCCAAGGCAATGGTATCTAAACTTTGACAGGTTTATGTTTGAACAAGGTTATACTAGATTTCATTTTGATCATTGTGTTTATCTCAAAAGGCAAAATTATGGAAGCTATATTATATTGTTATTGTATGTAGATGACATGCTTGTTACAGGGTCTAACATGCAGGAAATACATGCGCTCAAAGGAAAATTGGTAAATTCATTTGTAATGAAGGATTTGGGTGCTACAAAACAAATCCTTGGTATGAGAATAACTAGAGACTGGAAAAATCGCAAATTAACATTGTCTCAGAGTGGGTACATACAAAAGTGTTGGAAATATTTAATATGAAAAATGAAAACCAATTACTACACCTTTGGTTGTCCATTTCAAACTAAGTAAGGAGATGTGTCCCAAGACTCAAGAAGAGATGGCTTATATGTCTAAAGTTCCATATGCATCAATAGTTGGAAGCTTAATGTATTCAATGGTCTGCATAAGGCCTTATATTTCACATGCAATGGGAGTTGTAAGAAGGTACATGAATAATCCAGGAAAAGAACATTGGATGGCAGTGAAGTGGATTCTCTAGTATTTGAAAGGTACCACAAATCAAGCATTATGCTTTGGTGGTTCAAACATTTTTCTACAGGGATATGTTGATGCAGATATGGCAGTTCATAGAGATAATAGGAGGATCACCACAGGGTATGTGCTCACTGTAGGTGGAACAAATGTCAGTTGGGTTTCAAAATTGCAGAGTGTTGTTCCACTTTCAACAACAGAAGCAAAGTATGGTGCTGCTACAGAGGCTAGTAAAGAAATGATTTGGTTACAAAGGTTTCTCGGTGAATTGGGTAAGAAGCAGGATTTGGGCATGTCATACAATGACAACCATAGTGCCATTCATCTTGCAAAGAAATCAGAATTTCATTCCAAGACTAAACATATACAGCTCAAGTACCATTTCATACGATTAGTGTTGGAAGATGGACAATTGAAGCTGGAAAAGATACACACTAACCAAAATCCAGCAGATTTGTTAACAAAAGTTGTAACCAGAGAGAAAGTGAGATTATTCTCAGTTTCAATTGGTATTCAAGTATGATGATGAAGATGAGAAACAATTAGGTCAAAAGTTTCATTTTCCAGCAAATGAAGCAACGATGGAGTCGTTATCATCGGTCTCCAAGTGGGAAACTATTGAGTGTGGAGTTTGATTATCTTCTTTATTCATAGGGATTTGATTCAAGTGGATATGTACCCCAGGAAGACTGTACACCTCTCCATGTGGGGAGGGGGGTGCGGAGGGGAATTATCCCCTCCCCCCCGCAGGGGTCTAGGTGATAGAAGGCCCTCGGTGGGGTTTCAGGGGTAGCGTCCCCGAAGCTAAAAATAGATGTAAAATTACCTTGTAAAATATTGTAATTTTTTAGTCAATCTGGTTCGTTCATTAGGCGAATGATCTGATGGTAGAATTTATGTTTAATTTAGGGTTTGTTGCCCTAGAAGGCAACCCCTCACTATATATGAGAGTATTGTATTGTGGTTGTGGATATGTGTATCCTGAGCAAGAAAGAGAGAGGAAATTGTGTGAGAGCGAAGAGGAAATTACAGCGGATCTGTTGTAGGTTGTAGCTCTTCATTTTTTTGGATAATATAAAAGGAAGGAATAGTTGTTTCTCCGTGGGCGTAGCCCAAATTGGGTGAACCACGTATATTTGTGTCTCTCTTGTTTTATGTGTTTTCCGTGTTTGTGTTTTTGTAATTATTTATGTGTTCCATTGCTCTGTAATATATAATTTTCTAATAGCTAGGAGATAGATATGGATAACCATGAGAGGAAGGTTTGGGATTGTCTAGGCTATTTCGATTCTCATCTTTCTATTTCACTTCTTTAGAGAAAACTATATATTCAAATACAAACTCAACTCAAATCAAACTAAAATAGAGAAGCCTAATTATGAAGATGTTTCTCCCTCCACTACCTTGCAATGACGTTATTTTTTTTGAATTATACTTGAATTTAATTGATAATAACCTAGATTTATATATTGCTTTTAACACCAAATTGACATCATGATAAATACGAATATCCCATTAAGTATGACCTAAAGATGATTCAAATAATCTCATCTTTAGCCTATGCACATTGCAAAGTAATTTCTGAGGTGTGAAGTTTGATTAAAGGCACTGTTTGTTTGTTTGTTTGGGTTAGAAAAGGGTTTGCTCTTGGTTTTATGTGGATTTCAATTTATCATTTGTAGCATGTTAAGAAATGGGAAAGAATAATGTGTCACATTTATCTTGTAGAAATTGATGTTGAATGAAAGGATACAAATTTTAACCAAGCTACAGTATGCTTTAGTAAAGGCAGAGGAACATCTTTAAAAGCTACCTAAGAATACACCATATACAGAGTTTGAACACAAGTAATATATGGCTTTTTCTTTTGCAGATATGTTATTTTTTCTACCCAAGATATCATAGCAAGAAAAATATTGATATTGTAGGAATTATTTGAGGACCTCATTAAGGTCGATTTTTCTGATGTCCTATTTGATTGATACCTTCTCATGATAGGAAGGCTTTAAATATGAATTAATATGTTCCTGAAAAAAATCAGATTCAAATTTTATATATATAAAAGATAATAAAAAAATGGCAATGCCTTCATTTGATTGTTACTTGACTCTGGTGTGGGCAGGTTACAGGAAATGGGATTGGAAAAAGTATGGGGAGACAATGCAGAGCATGTCTTGGATATGATTCATTTGTTGTTGGAGATCCTTCAAGCACCTTAGCCATTGACTTTGGAAATGTTTCTAGTGTGGATTCATATGGTTTTTAATGTTGTGATTCTTTCACCTCATGATTATTTTGGGCAAGCAAATGTTTTAGGAATGCTAGACAAGACAAAACAATTTTTTTATAATTGCAATGTTTATTCCATGATATCCTCTCTTTATTGTTTTATTGTATTTTGAACATTTTTGTCTGTTAACTATGAAATTGAAAATTATTGGTATCATGTTCGTTAAACAACATCCAATGTTTGAAGATGAGATTAGTATTACACAATATTAATTGAAATCCTTTTAATTGTTTTGTGTTAAAATATTTTTGTGGCTATTAGAAAAGTTTACTTTCATGTTGTTATTTGAGCATGGGTTGTCTATATACATGATTAAGTTCATGCATTAGGCAATGAATTTCTTGTTGGGAATAATACTGAGAGGGGGGTTGATCAGTATTATCAAATCAATAAATTTTTCATTTCATAATCAGATCTATATATGCTACTTCAATGAAGGGAACTTGCATGTGCACGCAACTATTCTCAAGGCAACCAACCTATATCCAATGAACTTATGATTTAGTTAATTTATCATATGTTGATCTTTAATCGGTGCATCGGTACTTTATTAACCATTTAAATAGTAACCATGTGCAGTAATAACAAAATAAACCATCACACATAAGCAACACACATTAACACCAAGATTTAAGGTGGAAACCCAATGCAGGAGAAAAACCAAATGCTATTGTCATCTCTATCTTCTTTTAATATAAGAAAAACATGTTTACAATCTTGTATCGGTGCAGACTCATACCAATACACATGCACCCACCTGCAAAAGGCTACAACCTTCTCTCCTTCTCCAATTTCTACTGGAAGGGAGCTACAACCCCCTAACTCTTGTACTAGCCGATATGTTTACTAGTACGTAGGCACTAGTCTACAGAAGGCTCCAACCTTCACTCGTTCTCCAGCTACTACTATAGGGGAGCTCCAACCCCCTAACTCTTGTATTGGCCGATATGTTTACCAGTACATAGGCCTCGACCTATAGAAGGCTACGAACTTCTCTCTTCCTCCAGGGACCACGTTTCATAAATTTTCAGACTGAATACTCCTGGTACACAACAACACAATATGAAGGCCGTGTTTCATCAAATTTTCACACTGGACCCATATGACACTTTGAAGCTCAAACTCTATCTGCATTAACCAACAATCAGTGAATCTGAATAGTCATATCACTATCACAAGAACATTGTGTTGAACCTAGAAACCTACATCATCATTCAAAACTAGCTGCAACCTCAAAAATCATACATCAGAATGTATACGCTACTTTAATGAACCCAACCTGCGTGTATACGCTACTTCCTATAACAAAACCTGCGTATACCTCCAAACTACTGAATCATAAAAACTTCTGAATCAAATCTGTACCAACCAATAATATTCTGAACATCTACTGTCAATTTACAGAGATCCAGATAGCCAGCAGAAAAGATAACCCTTCTCACTTAATCAATCAGACACAAACTCCTTATGCATTTAGTTTTACTTTCAGATCTAAGAATACTTCATTGACATACAGCAGTAAAAAAGAAACACTAATCAGATAGATCAGTCATTTCTGAACAACAACCTTTTCTTTTGCATACGCTATTTGGAAGAGTCGAACCTACGTGTATATGTGCCTTTACCAAGTTGAACTTGCGTATAGATCTGCAAATATTAACTTACAACTTTGCTGCTATTCTAGACTTCAAACATACCCATATCATGACATTTAAAGAATAAAACATGCGTAAGCAATCAGATCTAGCCCAACCAATATCAGATCATACAATTTTAAGTCATTTCAGGTCTCATGATCCTGATCCAACGTTGTATCCAAGGTGCACAAAATATTTCAGATCATATATCATAAGCCTGTGAAACATAAAATATACTTCATATAGAAGTATTCTTTAGAAACCCTTTCTCTTGCACACATGGCCCTTTTATCTTCTCCTCATATAGTTTTTGGCCTTTCTCAATACCTCGGACCAAAACAACACCTAGAACTTGTGGTATTCTTGGACGCGATCAAATAGTCATTACTCTGCTCAATATTGTGGGCTAATACCATGGTATGGACCCTTGGTATTCTTTAATCCTAAAATTCCTTGATTTTCCAACCCATACACACTTTTCCTCTTGGGAAACTGTGTGCATACGTATAGGCTCGTTTTGTTCTATGAACCAGCGTGTATACGTTGCTTGGATAAGGTGAACCTACGTATACAGCTTAGACTAACTTAAAACATCCTTTTTCTTCAACTTCTTAATTATGATATGTAGTCCTTTGTTCCAAATTCATGTTCTTTTGTACCATTGCCCTATTACCTCTGAATTGACCTATTGCAATGTGATTTGCCTTTTATCAAATATGAACTGTCTTGAGTGAGTTGCCATCAAGGACAACACCTATATCACAATGCCAACAATCTCCCCCTTTGGACTTGATGGCAACCATATTGGTTTTGATAAATGTTAGAGATATCAAGCAACACCAAAATACTCTCCCCCTTTGACATCAAGGGCAAAGGGTGGACCAAGATCTCCCCCTTTGAGATACACTATGTTGACCATGCCCCCCCTGAGTACATGCAAAGTCTGCAAAGATATGTTTCAAATGAATAACATGACTCTATAATTCAACTAAGTGAGTATGACCTCCCTAAGACCAATGACTCATACATACATCAATCACCCAACCAAGTGGGGATACACCAAATTTGACTCATCCACCCAACAAAGTGGGGATATACCAATTGCTTATACAAGACCGAAATAGAAATTATTACACCATCCTTCCCATGCATATTGGGGATACAAATTACATCATATTTCCAATAGGACTCATTCAAAAATAGATTATGACATAAGGAGACATAGTACACCCTATATCTCTACATGACCTATGCAACGATCGATATGAATATCTGAAGCCATAGCTGAAATCAGCAACCATAATGCCAACAATGCAGAATGTTTGATAAGGCTAATGCTCCCCCTGAACCTGTGCTACTTGTGCATTGTCAACAAATCATTCATCAAGGCTTCTTCATCAATCAGAGAAAAATAAATAAATAAAATAAAATAAAAAATAAATCAATGAACAAAGCATACCAGCAGATTGTAATCATCAATATCAAACTAAGCACCCATATCAGAGCCTGACCCACTATTTTTCTATCAGAAAAAAATATACGCTCCTGCAACCACAGAAACTCGCATATATACGCGACTATCCTTCATGAAACCCACGTATAGGAACCTTCCTCTTAAAACATGGATTTAACAGCAGGATGATGCAGAAACTACTCCTAGATTTTGTCTGAGATATTCAAAATTTTCTCTGGGAAGCGGTTTGGTGAATATATCAGCAACTTGCTCTTTGGAGGAAACATACTCCAATTTAACCTTTTGTTCAAGCACTTGTTCTCGTAGAAAATAGTACTTAATGGGTATGTGCTTGGTCTTGGAGTGCATGACTGGATTTTTTGAAATACTGATGGCACGTGTATTATCACATAGAATGGAGATGGGTGGAGTACATGTGATTTGAATATCTTGCAGTGTTTGCATCATCCAAAGTAGTTGTGTACAGCAAGATGCAGCAGCCACATATTCTGCTTCAACTGTAGATAAGGCAATCGAACTTTGTTTCTTGTTGAACCAAGACACTAACCGTGATCCCATATAGAATGCACCTCCACTAGTGCTTTTTCAATCATCAACATTTCCTGCCCAATGTGCATCAGTATATGCATCAAGAGTAAGATTTGTGTCTTTAGGATACCATAGACCAAAGTCTTGATTTCCTTGAAGATATTTGAATATTCTTTTTACTGCCTAAAGATGTGATTCCTTTAGATTTTCTTGGAACCTTCCAACAATTCCTACTGCATGCATGATATCAAGTCTGGTAGCCATTAGATAGAGCAGACTTCCAATCATAGATCTGTATGTCGGTTGATTCATTGTAGGTGATTCATCATTAGAACTGAGACTACATCCTATTACCATTGGAGTACACACTGGTTTAGAATCTTCCATTCCGTACTTCTTCAGAATCTGCTTGAGATATTTAGTTTGTGAAAGAAACATACCATCTTTTGTTTGTTGTACTTGTAGACCGAAAAAATAAGTAAGTTCACCAAGTAAGTACATTTCAAATTCTTGCTACATAACTGAAGCAAAGCTCTGACTCATAGATTATTCATTATTGCCAAAGATGATATCGTCAACACAAATAACAATAATTAGTAGTTTATCATTCTCAATCTTGGTGTATAAGTTGTTGTCCACAGATCCTTTTGTCCACCCTTGTTGTTGTAGATATTTGTCAAGGCAATAATACCAAGCCCTTGGAGCTTGTTTCAGTCCATAAAGAGCCTTTTTGAGCTTGCATACAAGCTTTGCATCATTTCCTAGAATGAATCCTTCTGGTTGTTCAATATAGACTTCTTCTTCTAACTCTCCATTAAGAAATGCAGATTTTACATCCATTTGATACACTTTGAATTTCTGAAAACTTGAAAGAGCAAGAAACATTCTTATGGCTTCAAGTCTGGCAACAGGTGCAAATGTTTCTTCAAATTCTATACCTTCTTGTTGAGCATACCCTTTATAGGCAAGTCTTGATTTGTTTCTAATATCCTCTCCATTTTCATTCAATTTATTCTTGAATATCCTTTTTGTTCCTATAACATTTTTATCAAGAGGTCTAGGAACTAGTTTCCAAGTATCATTCTTTTCAATTTGGTCAAGTTCTTCATTCATTTCCTTAACTCAAAATTCATCTTTTCTAGCTTCATTAACATTATGTGGTTCTGTGGAGGATAGTAATGCTAGATAAATGGAAGTTCCTACAAGAGTTCTTCTTGTCTGTACTCCAGACCCTTTTTCACCTAGAATTTGAGATTATGGATGATTATTTTGGACATACCTGGATGGAGTCTTTTCCCTGTCAGTTGTATCTTCTTCTAATGCTTCATTGGTTTCTTCCTCTATATCATTTTGATTTGACACAAGAAAGCATTCACCGTCTTCCTCATTGTCATCATCCTTTGTTTATTCTGGATTTCTGCATGCAATTGCTACATCAATGCATTCAACAATTTTCCAAAGTCTCTTGTTATAACACTTGTATCCTTTACTTCTAGATGAATAACCAAGAAGAATTCCTTTGTCTACTCTGGGTTCAAACTTACCAAGTTTTTCATCAGTATTTTTGATGAAACATTTGCTTCCAAAAACTCTGAAGTGTTTTACAGTAGGAGGCTTACCATACCAAAGTTCATATGGAGTTTGATCATTATTTACCCAAACATTAGCTTTTTTTAGAATAGTCACAACAGTAAATTCTGCTTCACCCCAAAAGGTGGCAGGAGTTCCAAATTCATCAAGCATAGCTCGAACCATTTGTTGAACTATTATGTTCATTCCTTCCACTACGCCATTTTGTTAAGGATTTCTGGCAACAGAGAACTGCCTTTTTATTCCATGTTGTTCATAAAAACCAAAAAAAATCATCTGATATGAATTCTCCCCCTCAATCAGATCTGAGACATTTGATTTTTTAATTTGATTCATTTTCAACTAAAGCTTTGAAGGCTTTAAACTTTTCAAATGCTTCATCTTTATGCTTTAGTAGACCTGTCCAACACACTCTAGAAAAATCATCAATGAATAAAATAAAGTATTCTTCTCCACGAGGTGACTTTTTCCTTTTTGGTCCACACAAATCAATATGGATCAGCTCAAGAGGCTTACTTGCTAATCCTTCTTTTTCACTGAAATGAACTCTGGTTTTCTTACCGACTTGACATGGTTTGCATATGGTATTTTCTGGGATGCTGATATCTGGAAGATCACGAACCGCCTTGAGCCTGCATGCTTTTCTTATTTGAGAAAAGATTAGATGCCCCAATCTTCTGTGCCATAACCAGTTTTCATCTATTTTTCTTAGATAGCATTGTTTTTGTCCTCCTTTCAGTATGTATAGATTGCTTGGAGTTCTTGTACCTTTGATTACAGTCTTTCCTATATCAAGCTCACGAACCACACATCTGTTTGATCGAAACACAACTTCATTTCCTTCATCACACATTTGACTGACACTCAACAAGTTATGTTTAAAACCATCAACATACATGACATTTCTAGATTTAAACTTTTCTTTCAAATAAACAGATCCTTTACCTTTAATGACAGTTGGTGTGTCATTTCCAAAGGATACATTCTTTTCCTTTTCTAAAGCATTATATGAATGAAGTTTCTCTTTATCGCCTGTCTTGTGTTTAGAGCATCCATTTTCAATGTACCATTGGTTTTCTTTTCCTTATGCAAATAGAGCTATGCCACATCTTTCTGATTGAAATTCCTTCTTTCTCCATACCCTGGAATTTGATAATGTTTGCTCCTTTTGAAGTTTTGGTCGAAATTTGCCCCTACATTCAGATTCTTCATGACCAAAGTTATTACAAAACAAACATTCAATTTCATCTTCAAGAGGAGAAAAGTTATTATAAGAACTTTTCTTGATTCCTGTTATGCTCCTTTGATTTCGTGCTTCTCTAGTCATGATAGTTTTGTAAGCAACACATTGAGCAACCTTATGCCCAAAGTTATGGCATGAAAAACATTGTCCATTAAAGAAGTTTATGTGATCATAGAATCTTTTGGTATTGTTTACCTTTTGGTTGATGCTTCTATTGATGTTCATCCTTGGAGTAAATTAAGCATGATTTACCTAATGAGTACTTTTAGGCTTTTGTTGACGATTGACATATTGTTCACTAGTCTTTGCTGCATCAAGATAGCTTCTGGTGGAGGCTAATGGCTTTTGTGATTGGGATGATTCTTCAGTATATCCAAGACCTGTCTTTATAAGAGGAGAACGTTGAACCTTGATGATTTCATTTAAAGTTTTTGATCCTTTAGAAAATCTAAGATTAAGATATTTTGTCTTCTCAAGTTCTTTTCTTAGACCCACAACTTCACATTCTAGTTTTTCATTGTGTTTTTCTCTTTCAGTGAGTTGATGTGTCAACGTGTCTATGATCATATTATTTTCTTCCAAACAGATTTTGATTTTAGTGATTTCTTCAAGAAAGTCTTCCTCTTCTAAGGCATCCAAAAAATTATCATTGTCATAAGCCATGAGTAGTTTATAATCTTGCTCAATTTCATCTTCATCATTGTTAGATAATCCATCACTATCTTCATGAGTATAATAACTTCTTCTATTAACAACCTATTTTCTATTGCATTTGCAGATTCCTTTCCTTTTTCATGATTATCTTTATGAGAGCATTTTGTAGCATAATGGCCAACTCTACCACAAGAAAAGCATTTGAATGGTAGCTTACCTCTGAATCTTCAGGAACCCTGTTGAAGATTTTTGAAAAAGTTTACCTCATCTTCTTCTTATGAAATATATCTTGATCCATTGTGCCCTTCCTTTTCTTTTCCCTTTACTGAAGCTTTGAAAGCGGCTTCTCTCATATCTAATGGACCTCCTTTCCTCATTTCAAAGGCATATAGAATTCCATGAAGTTGAACCATAGTAATAGATTGAAGATCCTTCTTTTCTTCTATGGCAGATACTTTTGACTCAAATTTAGAAGACAAAGATCTCAAAATTTTCTCTACTAAAGTAGCCTCCTTTATCTCTTCACCCAGATTCTTCATACAATTAACAATTTCATCTACATGCAAAAAGTAACTAGCAATACTTTCACCCTTATGCATCTTAAGAGTTTCATACTGAATTCTAAGAGTTTGGAGCTTAGCACCTTTTACCTAGGAGTCTCCTTCGTAGCTCTGAATGATTTTGTCCCATATTTCTTTGGTTGTCTTGAGTTGCATGACTTTGACGAATTTTTATTCTACCAGACTTCTCAATAAAGTATTGACTACTTTGGAATTCGTTTCATATAACTTATTACCTGTTGTATATGTAGGTATTGCTACTGGAAATTGGTATCCTCCTTCCACAATTTCCCAAACATCGGCTCCAAGCGACTGAAGATAGGCTCTGGTTCTTATTTTCCAATATACCAAGTTGTTCCCATTGAATATTGGTGGTCTGATAGATCCCATGCCTTCGTGATTGTTCATCTTGAAAGATCTCCCTTCAAGCGATCAAGCTTCTTCTGAAGGACCTGCTCTGATACCAATTGCTGGGAATAATACTGAGAGGGGGGCTAAATCAATATTATCATTTCAATAACTTTTTCATTTCATAATCAAATTTATATACGCTACTTCAGTGAAGGGAACTCGCTTGTACACGCAACTATTCTTAAGGCAACCAATGTATATTCGGTGAACTTATGATTCAATTAATTCATCATATGTTGATCTTTAATAGGTGCATCAGTACTTTATTAACCATTTAAATAGTAACCATGTGTAGTAATAATAGAATAAACCATCACACATAAGAAACACACATGAACATCAATATTTAAGGTGGAAACCCAATTTGGTAGAAAAACCACTTGTTGTTGTCGTCTTTGTTTTATTTAAATATAAGAAAACTCTGTTTACAATATTGTACTAGTGCAAACTCATACAAGTGCGCAGGCACCCACCTACAAAAGGCTACAACCTTATCTCGTTCTCCAGCTTCAACTGGAAGGGAGCTACAACCCCGAGCTCTTGTACTAGCCGATATGTTTACTAGTATGTAGGCACTGGCCTATAGAAGGCTCCAACCTTCACTCATTTTGTAGCTACTACTGGAAGGGAGCTCCAATCCTTAGGCTCTTCTACTGGCTGATATGTTTACCAATACATAGGTGTTGGCCTACTGAAGGCTACGACCTTCTCTCTTCCTCCAAGGACAACGTTTCATAAATTTTAAAACTAGATACTCCTAGTACACAACAACACAATATGAAGCCCATGTTTCATCAAATTTTCACACTAGACCCATCGAAAACTTTGAAGCTCAAACTCTATCTGCATCAACCAACAATCAGTCAATCTGAATAGCCAGATCACTGTCACCAGAACACTATGTTGAACCTAGAAACATGCGTCGTCATTCAGAACCAACTGGAACCTCAAAAATCATACATCAGAATGTATACGCTACTTTAATGAACCCAACTTGCGTGTATACGTTGTTCCTGTAACAAAACCGGCATATACCTCAAAACTATTGAATCAAATATGTACCAACCAGTAATATTCTAAACATCCACTGTCAATTTACAGAGATCCAGGCAGTCACCAGCAAAGATAACCCTTCTCACTTAATCAATCAATCAATCAGACACAAACTCCTTATGCATTTAGTTTTGCTTTCAGATCTAAGAAGACTTCATTGACAGACAACAGTAAAACAATAGCACTGATCAGATAGATCGTCATCTCTGAATAACATCCTTTTCTTTTGTATACGCTACTTGGAAGAGTCAAACCTGCGTGTATAGGTAACCTTACCAAGGCAAACCATCGTATAGATCTACAAATATTAACTTAAAACTTCGGTGCTATTCCACACTTTAGACATACCCAGATCATTACATTTAAAGAATAAAACATGCGTAAGCAATCAGATCTAGCCCAACCAATATCAAATCATACAATGATAAGTCATTTCAGGTCTCATGATCCTAATCCAACATTGTATCCAAGGTGCACAAAATATTTCAGATCATATCATAATCATAGCCCCTGCAACATAAAATATACTTCAGATAGAATTATTCCTGAGAAACCCTTTCACTTGCACACATGACCCTTTGATCTTCTCCTCCTTATATAGTTTTTTGCCTTTCTCAATACCTCATACCAAAATAACACTTAGAACCTGTGGTATTCTTGGACGGGATTAATAGTCATTACTCCGCTCAATATTGTGGGCTAATACCATGGTATTGACCCTTGGTATTCTTTAATCCTAAATTTCCTTGATTTTCCAACCCATACGATATTTTCCTCTTGTGAAAGTGCATGCATACATATGCGCTGTTTTTGTTCTGTGAACCAGCATGAATACGCTACTCAGATAAGGTGAACCTA
This sequence comes from Pinus tabuliformis, assembly GCA_031772625.1. Taxonomy (NCBI): domain Eukaryota; kingdom Viridiplantae; phylum Streptophyta; class Pinopsida; order Pinales; family Pinaceae; genus Pinus; species Pinus tabuliformis. The sequence goes on along the minus strand of CM062817.1, from coordinate 719,753,960 downwards.
CGTATACAGCTTAAACTAACTTAAAACATCATTTTTCTTCAACTTCTTGATTATGATTTGTATTCCTTTGTTCCAACTTCATGTTCTTCTGTACCATTGCCTTGTTACCTCTGAATTGACCTGTTGCAATGTGAGTTGCCTTTTATCAAATCTGAACTATCCTGAGTGAGTTGCCATCAAGAAAAACACATGTATCATAATGCCAACAATTTTGTTGTGAATAAAACGACAAGGATTAGACATCACACCTTAGATTATATGTTTTCACAAGTTATCTACAGCCTGAGCTTTTTAGCATGTAACTTAGTTGGCATGATTGTGCCTAAGCTTTCTATGAAGGTTGAATACTAAGTTACTAAGGTGTTCTTTTCTATGGTGACATTTTATTTTATTCTTTTATACAGATCATTTGGACATATAGTGGCCATTATCGCCCAACTAAAGAAATCTTGTTTGATTTTCTTGCTTTTATGGAGAAAAATATTGACATTGGCATTGTTGATGTTGAGGTAAATGTTGCATAAATATTTTATAGTGTACTTTAGTTTATATTCCAGTATTCATCATATTTCATGTCTTATACTCTGCATTGTATCTTCTTTCGTTTTCAAGAGAGGAACTCAGTATTGATGGTAAGAAGCAAGAATTGAAGAAAGAGAAGAATAATAACATTAGAGTGGCAAATGTAAAAAGAGAGAGAGAAGAGAATTGGTCTAGTGACACCCTTAAAGCCAATATCTTGCATAAGACACACACATAGAGACCGATGGTCAAGTCTTCAGAGTTGGCAAATTCACTTGTAATACCTTGGATACACAATGATATTGTTTTGAAGTGATGAAACAATATTTCATGTGTAAATTTTAGTCTAACCAATATTAAGTTGGAAACTCATATTGTAATAATCAACATTTTATATAATATAATTTATGTGGTTGAAATTATTTATAGTTGCACTTGATATTATTTAGTATTGTAATTAACATATGTAACTTTGTGTTTTCATATTAGGTTAACATGCACATTGTATGCCATTTTTTTTTAATCTAGTCGCAAAATCATATTATTCAATTTATGTTGATTAACAATGAACACATAAAATCAATATAAAACTACTAAATTAGTAATTGATATTGAGTAATGATGAACAAAAATAAAATCAATACACGACTAAATTAGTCGTTTATGATGATTATTAATGAAAGTAAATGAAATGAATATAAATTACTAAATCCGTTTTTTATAGAATGAATATGAAACTACCAAAAAAAGATAAATGACTAATTCAAATGATAAATTTGTGATTACAAATGATGACTAAATTTTTCATATATAGAACTATTAGTAGCTAATTTACAGTGTCTTATAACATGACTGAAATGTTTTCATCTCTTTGGTCATTAATTGGTTTCAAATGATGACTAAAATTTTCATATATGTGACTATTAGTAACTAATTTACAGAATATTATAACACGATCAACATTTTGGTCATATTTCTTTAGTTAATAATTGGTTTTCTCAGGTGATCATATAGGAATATATTTTGTTGTATATTTGGTCATTAATTGTGGCAATTAATGACTAAATTAATGATCAAATTTATGGCTAAATATACTACTAGATGATGAAATTGAGACAACCAATTAATAACTAAGCTAAAAACAACTAAAAGTTGGTCGCTTTATAAGATACTATAAATTAGCTATTATTGGTCACCAACTGAGAAATGGTCATTTATATGCAACTTTTAGTTTTTTCTTAGTAACTAATTAGCCATTTTGTACTAGTTTTTTATGCATACAAGACAAATATAGATTCTAAAGTAGTAAATTTGGTTTAAATTCACATTAACTATTTAAGTGGAAAAATTTATTAAATTTTATATAGTCACACACAGAGATTTCCAATGGTGTTGATATGAATATTAAGAGTAAAGTGAGTAATGACACTCTCCCTCATTTGGTGGAAATATTTCATTTTTCCCTATATTTATGGTGGGCTAGAGTTATTCTATGTGTGAAAGAAGATAATATGTCCAAATGCGTTTTTGTGTTTTTACTTGGTAATAATAGGATAGGAATTTATACTTACAAGACAAACTTTTAATTTCTGGAAACAATATTTATTAACTCCATTAAGGGAAATTTGTATGTGCATATATTAATGTCTATAAGCTTGTGTGACAAGTCTCCCCTCCTGAAAAATATTACTAAGACTAAATTGGTGGAAGTAAGGCATGTGAGGATCTACATGTCTTCTGCAGAAGCAAAGCATATGCGGAGCTAAAGTGTGTGTGGAAGTAAAGTATACATGGAGGTAAAACATGTGTGAAGGTAAAAGGGTAAATTCCACTACTCTATACAATGTGAGGCCAAAAAGGAAATATTTAATTTATAATCATGTTGGGAAAGTGGCCTTGATACTTAGACTTGGGCGTAAATAAAGTTTTGATGAATAAATTAAGAAGAGGTAATAAATGAGTTATTCATCTTCTTTGGAATTTGACCCAATTAAATTTAAAGCGGATATGAAGTAATAAAATAATGTAGTTATGAGAATAAAGTAAATAATTTTAGGTAAATGATTTACCAAGTAAATATCATTTTGTTTATGTTACAACCTCTTGTTAATAAACATAGAGCTAAGTTGTGTGGAAATGGGGAAATGATTTACCATGCTTCCTTAATTAGGCATTAGGAACCGGGTATGTGATAGAGTGGTGTTGACGGTGCCAAACCCGCGAACATGTCAAGGGGATCTCCCCGGTAATAAATCCCAATTAAACCTCAGACCATTTGGTGTAGGAGTCCCAGCAGTGGGTCGTAAGGTAATTCCTTGACCGTGATGTCACACATAGGCAAGTAAGATAACTCTGTCAATAGCAAGGGTGTGATTGATGTAGTGATTCAAGGAATGAGTATGATAGGTTCCAACACTTCAAAGGGAGAGGAAGGTGAAGCTGAGTTCCAAGTTGAAAGGGATCAGTCCCAACTCGGCTAGGAACACAACACACAAAGGACATGCACAGCTTCCGGCAGAGCAGTGGACACAGATGTGGCAATCCCAACATACAAGGTAAGATAACACGAACATCACTCATGGATCAGTCTAAGATGAGTATGACGGTTGACATAACAAGGTTCAGAGAAAGGTCTGTCTGGTGTTTGGCAGAGCAGTCAACAGGGACGGCGACATCATTAACAACAAGATTCATATAATTGCATACAAATCAGTTCATATACAAGTACGTAAGTTAAACAACATATATCATTAAGGAAACTAGAAGAGTCCAACTACAATAACAACATATACATGAAAATGTGATGGCTTTTATTATATAAAGAAGTGTAAGTTACAATAATACAATACACCATGTAAACCTGCTAGCCCCATCAGTGGAACGTTACAACCACATCCACTTGCTCCTCCAAAGAGATATAATAGCTCCATGTAGTGGAGAAGCCAAGGTGCATTACAATACTATCCAAGCCTTCTTCAAGATAGTCTTAGTAGAAGCTTGGCTGACCAAAAGCATATACAATGAGTTATGAGGGACTATTTATAGCAAAGGGTGGGGCAAGCCTTGACATTCCCCTTTGTGACAGTTCAACTACCCTCATGACTCTTCACCTACTCTATGACTGTTACATCCAACTCTTGACACTCAACTTACACTTGAAATGACTCAACATTACAATGCACATGTACTCATGTGAGACAACACGGCTTAAGCAATCCTTGCAAGACATCACTGACACTCGGTCCATTGTGATGAGACCAACTCTTTGACATGCTTGTGATGGTGAAGGTGGTGAGCTATTTCCAAGCTTGGTCGTCCGTGATGATGTGCATGCACCTTATGGTGACATCTTGCTGAAGCAAACTCTTGCATCTGTTGCAACCGGTGCATTGGTCCGGCCCATTCATCCAACTCGTCTACTAACATGCACATGGTCTTCTTAGGTATGGTTGAATCGGCAACACACCGATGCATAATGTCCATGTTGATCTTCAAGTGTGTATTGGTGGTCATGCGCATCAACTTGCTGAAGTACATGTTTAGTCCCAGTTGGACTTGCTTCTTGTCTTCGCCTTGGTGAGTGTGTTGAATGGGTTGGATTGCATGCGTGTGCTCAACGACATGCATGCTGCTGGATCCTTTGCATGTGATCAAAAACACTGCTCATCATGTTTACTCAATGTCAGTTGCTGGGATGGATCCTTAACTTGTACTAGTGCAGTCTCATCCGTCAGTGCATGTTGCGTCCACTACTGTTCCTGTTCCTGCTACAACTCATTGGACTATCTGTGCAGCTTCATGTTCTTCCTAAGTTGCTGCTTCAACACATGCAACTCCTTTTTTGTTCCATTTTCTGCCGTCACGCGATCTTCATGTCGCGCCGTCACTTCATAGCCTAAGTCTCCAAAGTTGCTTTCATTATCTGTGGATCTGCTTGATCTTGCAACTTTGCTCTGCCTCTATGTTGTCAACAACCTTCCTCTTGCATTTGTTGTGTTCACTACGTTCGCTACATTCGGTATGATGCCTTCAGCTGTTGTTCACGATGTTTCTCATTGTGATTTTTCTACTTGATATCCTTATCCATGAACAACTTGATGTCTTCGTGAGAAGGTAAGCCCATGGACACTTGATCGACTGCATCCCCAAGCATGCTCTAAATGGTGTCTTCATCTTTGCTCTCTTGGAAACCATTGTACCTATACCACTGGGAGGTAGATGAACACCTGTGATACTTAGAGACATGGAAACACTCATAGCAAGCAATCTGTCAGTCGAAAATCAAAATGAACATGAGAACTAACTTGCAACATACCTAGGGAAATGATCATGAAGGTTACGCAATTTCGGTTGGGAGGTCGAGAGACCGACTGCTAAGACTACACAAGGCACAGTCCAAGTTGCTGGGAGATTGACTAATTGCTGGAACTGCGAAATGCACAATCCAGTTGGGCAGTTGGCTACTGGGATTGCACAATGTGCAATTCCATCTACGAAAGACTACTGGCCCAAGGACAGATTTGCGCAAATTTTTGGGCCAAGTGGCCACTGACCTCCAGAAATGCGCAATTCAGTCAACAAGGCTAGTGATGGGCCAGAATGCGCCAATCTGGAGAGGAAGGTGAGCCTTCCTTCTCCATATTGTGCAATGCAGCCTTGGTGAAGGCAGAGACGGGGCCAAGGTTGGACCGACTCGCTGACGGGCAACTAAAAGCAAGTAAGTTGATGAAATGCATGGCGACACTAAGCCATAGCAGAAGTGATAAACAGTGCATGCAAAACATGAATAGAAGATTGAGAAAAGAGATCAACATGCATGTGGGTGAGGCCATTCGCCAGTTGGGCAAACGTCCATGCAAAACAGTTTCATGCATGCGACAACAGTGAGATAGCAACAAAAATTGAATCAGAGCTAGGACAAGCTAGAATATATGTAAACGACAGCAACCGTTCAAAGAAATCAAGCAAAAATCACTCACATAATCGAATACACAAAAAACGACAGAAATGCTGAAAAAGACAAGTTGAGGCCACTTACCCATGAATAGTTGAGTCGGATGTGTCGAAGAGTCCTAGATGTCCTGTGGGATGTTAGAGATCCAATATCAATGTGAATGAGTAACCTCTGATGCATCGAATAAATAAGTTTGGTCTCAAGACGCGCATGCCACAAATCTAGGAAAAAGCAACACTTGGAGGGAAACTTCTAAAACAACTTTGCATGTAACTCCTGGCTGCTAAAAATAGCTCCCTGAATCATGGGATACCTTTTGCATGTTGCATCTTTCTATTCTGGGAAGATCAAATCATGCATGCATGCAAGTCAAGTTTCCTCGGTCCCGGGTGGAACTAGTCAATCGGACTGTCCACGCATGCCAATGCTCAACTGCTTGGGAAAAAATCGCATTCCTGACTGTAAGCTGGGCTAACTGCCCAAGGGGATTGTGCAATTTCTAGGCCCAGCATTTGACTGTGATCTAGGTCCGGGTGTGAAGAAGGACCCTTCCAAGACCTTTTACTTTTGTTATGTGTTAAAATTGCTTTTTAAAAGAACATTAATGAATACATCTGTATGCGGAAAAGAAGAGGAACATAACAATCATCAGCGCATGAGAACAAAAGTCGTTGATAATGTAGTTCGTCCAGGAGGGACTACGTCTCCAGGCTATGGTGTCAAGATGGTGTAGGTCGCTACATTATGTGCTGTCAATAATGATGATGTACACAGAGATGATGTCTCGATCATACAAGGAAGAATTCCATCACGCAAGAGTGGCTCTAAGAGATGTTCCACAACTAGAACTCTTAATCAAAAGAATCATATCAGTATGATATAAAAACATGCATGGTGCGCATCTCGCCAACATGGCACAAAAGGGATGTCAAATCAAAACACATGCATGACGACAACAAGAGTATCCCAACAACATACAACAATGGATATCAAAGCATAACATGATAAGTTATGACAGAAAGTACATCACATAAAAGATTCCGCATCAAATCAAGCAAGGAATCATGACAACATATAATGAACAAGATCCTGCATCAACATCAATCAAGGATATGCGCAACATAATGCAGAAATAAGTACATGAACACATCATATACCTCATAACCAAGGGCCATATGAAGAAGTGGATGTCACACTGCTGAAGCAGATCGGACCATTTCTCTCAAGGCATCGATCGTATGAAGATGGCTGCTCACACATGAATGTGGACATTTTCACTGGCACTTAGAAAAGTGACTAGAAGAAGAAATGAGAGAATAAGAAATCTGAAGCCACCATTAGTTTTGTGGCATCAAGTAGTGCTGAATCAATTGTCCAAAATCTGAATTCTGAGAAGTTGAGAATTTTGGGCTCAAAGAATCTTCTAGATTCCCCCAGGATTCCTCAAAGATTATGTTTCATGGATGAACTGTAAATCTACAACTCAGATGTAAAATCTGATTTCTCCATTGTGATCCCTGCGGAAAACCATGAAAAATAAGTATAAACTTGACTATACTCTGAAATGTCAAAATTTTACCTCCTTGGGAAAATTTCATGGCTCATGGTTCCACTCCCTATTTTTGCTGAAATCATGGTTCCGCGTGCATTCTGGAAATGACTGGAAAATGCAGACCTTTTATGAAGAAATGAACAACACCATTGTGTTCATGGTGATGAGAGGTGTAAAAACCATATAAAACTTGTCAAATTCTGACAAAGTGAGAATTTTGCCCTCCTGCAAAATTCATGGTTCCTGCATTAAAATATTAATTAATTCACTACCTTGAAATCCATGCCTACATTCTGCCTCGAAATCTATGCCTGCAGTCTCTCTCCTCCTCGAACTTTGTGCAGAGGTAAAAATGATTGTTTAAATAAGAAAACCTTGGGCAGATTCACCAAGGTAAAGTGGTTGGCGCACTGGTTAAAGCAGCAAAAGGTTAAGAAGAGGTCGGGGGATCAAATTCCGCCTTCTCCGCATATATAAACATTTTAACCACAAAGTTATCTGAAATAGGGCGGCACATCCCATGAACCCCGCATGATTGCCTTATCGGCACTTAAGAATCAGCGCATTTCCCAAATATCCGCAGTCGGCAGTTGGTATCGGCACTCAACATGGGGCGCTGGCAGCATTTATCGACCCGATCTATGGGAGTCCCCTGATATATCGGTGATCACATTTACCTACGGTTATACATATCGGCGCTTTATTAGGATGTTCGCCGATATATATATCCGCGACAATACAATCATTGATCGGCACAACGATATATGCAGCATGTATATATAATGGGCAAGGGCGATGGGGTGTGGGCCGGATCCACCGCCAGTGGCCCGTGCCTGCCCTGATAATACAATATAATATGGTTATAACATATGGCATATATATATATATATATATATGCGGAATATGTGAAGGAGGGTTCGGCGGGGGTTATTGCCACCTATCCCGAAACCATATGATCAATGCGACATGTGATAAGGTTGTTTAAAAGGGCTCGGCGGGGTTTGTTGCCGTCGATACCGAAACCATGTGTTCGATGGTTTTATATAGTTATTTATAACTTTATATTAAACAACATTTGTTATATGGTTATTTAATAACCATTCTCCATGATTTTGTCTCCTATGGAAGTTTACTAGGACGAGCTCGGTTTGATGAACCGTTTGCATCACCACGATGAGGACGTCGAGGTCTTCGATCTGGTCCTAGTTCGAGCACAATCCAAACACTTTGATTTTTGGGCCATCTTTGTCCTATGTATCTTTCTGGAGCCACCTAGATCGATCCTCCCCACTGAGGAGCTTTTAGTCCTCCAAAAGCATGAAAAATAATATGCATCTCTATCTGTACCCTGTTTGCATCACAAGTGTCCTGAAAAGGTCTTGCTTCCATCTCCTTCACCTTTGTTCTTCGGAGCCTTAAGCAACGAACCAACACCTGCTAATTCTACAACCTGTAGTACATGGTTTTGCAAATTACATTCTTTGAATGACATGACCAACTAAAGACCCAAACATCCCATACTTGCCACGAGTTTATAACACATACTTGGTGGTCAAGTTTATAACAAGATGGATGTAATACCCCAGCTATGACAACAAGGCCAACCTATCATGGTTGCTTCAGAAAGTGATGGAAAACACATCATCATTGCAACACATGATTTACACACATAAGGCCAAACACTATTGTTTTGACAAGTGACGAAAACATAACATCACTTTCAGAGTTTTAACATACAACTCAAAACATGACCAAACATCATTGTTGCTGACCAAGCGATGGAAAACACATCATCACCTTTTACACTCTAAAATGCAAAAAATGATTTACAAAAGAATTACCAGGAAATGACATCATGTCAAAAAAACCATTTTTCATTTATCAATGTGAATGGGTCACCTCCTTGAGGTGGTTTTGCTTGTCGAACAACTGCTCTTCCTGGTTCACGCACCGACGCTTTGTCTTTAAGGCGCTGCTCTGGATGGAGCTTCCAGCAAGTGGCTCTTTGATGGCCATTTCTATCGCAATGACTGCAGTAGTATTTCTTCCTCCATATCTGCTAAACATGTTTCTTTTCATGCTGTTGAGAGGGTTTTTCACGCCTCATGAGTGCTGCCATTCTTTTCCAACACTTAGAAAAGGTATGGTTAGGTAAACCACAAAAGGCATATGTTTTTCAATGCCTTAGTCTTCATTCATTATTAACAACATGATCAAAATGAACATTCGAAGATTGAAAGTGATTATACCATTCTTTGTTGTCTCTGATGTCAGTATGGCGATGAGAGTTTGCCTCAGCTCTCTCCCTGCAATGGAAACCGCCAGGGGAGGATGGGGATGTTTTCCCATCATTCTCTTTCCTCAACAATGTCTCGAACAAATCTAACACCTTTGAGCACCCTCCTTTTGTTGAAAATGGCAACAAGAAATGCTAAAAATAGAAGTGCTAAAAATAGCACTTCTATAAATAGCAGTTTGGGTACCAGTGCTGGATTGAGCAACAGGGAATGAAAAATGGAATGCTAAAAATAACATTCTATTTTTAGCAGTTTGGGATGGATTCCTATTTTTAGTTAGTTCCTGGACTAAAATAGGAAGTAAAATTCGAATTTGAAGTTAACAGTTGTTTGAAAATAAATTAATTAATTTACCATGAGTTAATTAGTTGTGAAAAATCAAACATGAAGTCTATGTGAGGACATGCAACAGTTTCTCCATTAATTGAGGAATTTATCCATAAGTTAAATAGATAAGGATGAGTTTTAATTTGAGTTGTAATTAGTTGGCTCAGTTAACTGAGTCAAGTACAGTTAGATTGATTTAAACAGTTTGTTTAAATTAATGTGAGTTCAGTTAGTTAATGCATGCTTGCATATAACTATTGCACTTCAGATAACTGAATATTCTCTCATGAATAACTCATGCATGTCAGTTCAGATAGAGACCTAGTTGAGATCAAGGAGGGATAGTGTACTATCAGTCGGATGGATTTTTCCTATAAAGGAAACTCATCCATGGAGAAGGATTTATCTCCTTCAAGATTGCGCAGTTGGATCAGAGGTTAATGAGTGTGTGAAGAGGCCAATTCACACAAGTGGCTACACTGGACCTGTTGGGTCCCTATAATACTAGTGATTACCCAATTACTATTGTAGTTATACCCCTTATTTATATTGTTGTGACCCTATTACCCCCATGTTGTTATCTCTGCACCCCATAGAATCCCTCTATTATTATTTTTGTGGCTTTATATTATTATTGTTAGGTCGGCTGGATTATATTGTGACTCCTTAGACTCCTATATATAGAAAGGAGGTTTTGTCATTTGTATCATCCAAGAATTGTTCATTTATGTAATGTAAAGGAGGTTTCCCCCTCGAAGAGGCTGAATTCTAAGGTGTTGATCTATCTTTTCTATCTTTTCTTGAGCTGGTTTCATAACATTTGGTATCAGAGCTTTCGATTCTAGGGTTTCGCTGCTCCAAACAGGTCATCGTGGCATTTTCGCTATAACTTTTTTCTGTGACATTTCAGAATTCGCAAAAAAAACCCATTTGAGAAGAAATCGTGCTGAACCTTGGGTCCGAATTTCAAAGCTTTTCGCGTGATATTTGCGGAGATATGATCTGAGGAAGTTGGTATTTTTGCAGACTCCTGAATTACATTCAAAACAGGTGACCTGGGGAAAAGTGTCATAACTTTCTCTCTGGGGATTGGATTGAAATTTCGTAAAAAGGTATAGAAAGAAGACAGACTGTAGTTTCTTGTATGTGTGGTTCAGATTCAAAGGTTGAAACAGTGACTCGTGGCACGTCGTACAATTTCGCTCTACTGAACTAGTCTAAAACCAAGTCACTGTGGGAGATTTCACATAACTCTTCCTTGGAGAATCCAATTTGGGTCAGACTTGTGGCATTGAAAAGAGGACGAAGAAGGCTACTACAGGTCATAATTTCAAAACTGGATGATCTGAAATTACAGAGATACATCAAATTCAATATCAGGCTTCTATAAAGTGAAAAAAGGTGTGTAGTTTTTTTTTTAAATTTTTGTGTAAGCTTGGTTTAACGGAATTCAAAGGGCATAGTAAAGCATTATTATCGGTAACTGATGCCCCGAGGAAAGAAAATGCAAACACCTAGTAAGGAACCTGAAAGCTTGAGCATGACTCATGAAGAAGAGGAAGAAATTCTACATGATATATCAAAATTACAAGAACAAGTGCAACAAATGTCACGCTCACAAAAGCTAACAGAAGCTAAGATAAGTGGCGTGGAATCTAAGATAAATGGCGTGGAATCTAAGATAAATGGTGTGGAATCTAAGATAAATGGCATGGAAGCTAAGATGGATGATTTGAAGACAGATTTGAGGACAGATTTGAAGACAGACATGGCAGATTTGAAGACAGATTTGACAAATTTTCTACAAGAAATACTTACTAATGGTGAAAAGGTTGTAAAGGAAACTCATGATGTGAACAAAAGTAATGTTAATCATGATTCCATAGATGCTAATGTTGGATCGAAGACCCACCATATTCCAAAAATCGATATGAGGAAGTTTGATGGCAAGGATCCCGCCACATGGATATTACAGATGGAGCAGTTCTTCGATCTCAATAATGTGCAAAACACACAAAAGGTACGTATGGCAACTGTATATTTGGAACCAAATCAGTTTGTATGGTATCAATGGCTTTGCTCTCGTAAAAAAATTTTCACTTGGGCAATTTTTACGGAAGAATTGATAGCACATTATGAAGATACAAAAAGCAACACTTTTTTTAGCCAATTGATAAGTCTCAAACAAAAGGGTTCAGTAATGGAGCACATTGAGGAGTTCCAAAAATTGAACATAAGGGTAAAAGATATTCCAGAGGAGCATAGGATTGATGTGTTCATAGGGTCTTTAAAGGATAATATCCAACATGATGTTCGCCTTTGGGAACCTGATTCATTAGAGAAGGCATTCAGGTTAGCAAAAAAAATGGAAAGCAAAATTATGGCAACCCGGAAGCATACCACTCACAACTATAAAGACGGAAGTGTTGTTGCCCCTAGTCTTCCACAACCTATAAGGTTGACACCACAACAATTGGAAGAAAAAAGAGCAAAGGGGTTTTTTTACAGTTGTGATAGCAAATACACTAAAGGTCATAAGTGTGCTGAGAAGAAATTATTCTACATAGATTGTGAAGAGGAAGAAGAAAAGGAACAAGAAAGGTCAAAAGAAGAAGATATACTCCAGGAACAAATCCTAGATGAAGAACAAATAAATCCGACCATATCTTGTAATGTATTGGCGGGAATTACCACTCCTCAACCCATCAAGATAGAAGGACAAATCAAGAAGAAAAAGGTAATAGTGTTGATTGATTCAGGAAGCACCCACAATTTTATTCATTGTAGGGTAGCAAAAGAATTGAATTGCTTCCTATATCCAGCACCAGAGTGTCAAGTGATGATTGCAAATGGAGGAACAATAAATTGTTCTGGAAGGTGCCATAATATCAAGCTATCCATGGGAGAATATGTATTGACTAGCCCAATGCTTTCCATTCCAATGGGAGGTGCTGATGTTGTACTAGGAGGCCAATGGCTACAATCCTTGGGTACAATAGCTTTTAATTTTCAAGAACTTTTCATCAAATTTTCTACGGAAGGAAAGAAAGTTGAATTAAGGGGTATTGTAGGGAAACCACGAAAGTTAATCAGCTCTAATGGTATGACAAAGCTTCTAAAAAAGGAGCAAAGAGGTGTAATTGCACAATTATGTTCGCTAGATGTTTCCACATCGAAATCATCTATTTCTCCAGATCTCCAAAATGTCCTGGACAATCATTCCAAGTTATTTGAGACTCCCAAAGGTCTCCCACCTATGCGTGATCATGGTCATGCTATTCATCTGATTCCAGGAAGTGTTCCTCCAAACATCAGGCCGTACAGATATCCCTATGTCCAAAAAAGTGAAATTTAACATTTGGTTGCAAAAATGCTAGGGGCATGTTGGGTCCCTATAATACTAGTGATTACCCCATTACTATTGTAGTTATACCCCTTATTTATATTTTTGTGCCCCTATTACCCCCATGTTGTTATCTCTGCGCCCCATAGAATCCCTCTATTATTATTTTTGTGGCTTTATATTATTATTGTTAGGTCGGCTGGATTATATTGTGACTCCTTAGACTCCTATATAGAAAGGAGGTTTTGTCATTTGTATCATCCAAGAATTGTTCATTTATGTAATGTAAAGGAGGTTTCCCCCTCGAAGAGGCTGAATTCTAAGGTGTTGATCTATCTTTTCTATCTTTTCTTGAGTTGGTTTCATAACAGGACCCCAAGGAAAATTGTGCAAAGAAATAGGAGGCTTGGAGGGAAGAGGAGAAGGTTTGAGAGAGGCCTTTGACTGTCTATGAGCAGAAGAAGGATTGCAGAGAGAGCAGGATAGCTTGTGAGTTGATTCTTTTTGTAATCCAGACTATATTTCCACTTGTATGATAATATAGAGTTGGGTTTTAGGCTGAGGCTTTCCCCGGGTTATTTCTTTTGTGTTATGTGTGATTGCTTCTCATTCTTAGTTATATGTGTTCAATTGATCTTGCTCAATTCGATTAAGCTTTCGCAAAGTTTGATTGTAGAAGTAGATCTAGTATTTTGATTTAGTATATTGCATTATCAGGTGATCTACAGTGAGAAATTCTACATGGTATTGGAGCAAAGGTGATCAAAGGAGAGAACAGTATACGAAGAAGAAAAATTGAATAAAAAAAAAATTGGGCCGCGAGTTTTCAGAGCAGATCTGAAATTTTTTGTGCAAAATCTTCAGAAACAAATAGCAGATCTGGATTCCTTGTAGAAAAAGACCCAAATTCAAAAAACAAATCAGCTGAATCATAGTTCGGATGAGGGAGATATCGCTGATTTAAAATCAATTCTTTTTCCAAAAAAATTTGTCACGGCAGGAAAGATGAAACAGATTGGTGTGCTAGCCAAGATCCTATATGCACTTGAGGTACAAGATGCATGCAAAGCCTTGAGGAGAAAGGCAAAGGTTAGATACTTGATGGTTGAGAGGGAGAGTACATTACCTCTCAACATGCAGCGCAAAAAAGTCTCAGACAATTGTGGAGGAGCCACAATTGGTGAAGCAGCTTCAAGAGGTTGTGGAGCAGCCATAATTGGAGAAGTCGAGAGGAGACCGAGTGGAGGCATCCACTCATGAAAAGACCTCCAGTAGGGGGAAATTTTGAGCCAAGTGGGCAGAGGGATTACATGCATCCATACCTCCACGTGGGAGGTGGGGCGATGTGGAGTGATCGTCCCAAGACTATATTTCCACTTGTATGATAATACAGAGTTGGGGTTTTAGGCTGAGGCTTTCCCTGAGTTATTTATTCTATGTTATGTGTGATTGCTTCTCATTCTCAGTTATATGTGTTCAATTGATCTTGCTCAATTCGATTAAGCTTCCGCAAAGTTTGATTGTAGAAGTAGATCTAGTATTTTGCTTTAGTATATTGCATTATCAGGTGATCTACAGTGAGAAATTCTACACCTTTATTGTACCTCGAGCCTGCAAATCGATGTTCATGCACAACCTCCAAAGGTTGAGTGATGCCTTGGTTATTAACACCAAGTTCTTTCTCCTCATGCCTCGTCTTTGTAAGGAGCCTCATATTTGTCCCTGTAATTGGGATCTACAACAGACATCATACTATGAGAAGATGAAATCGAAAGGAAATCAACATCTTTTACCTTCTCTTTCAATTTGGAAAGAACTGATGAGGGTTGCTCATCATTTGTTGTTGGTGGTTCGCTAACTGTCTCAGTGCCTTCCCCAACTTCTTTCCTAACATACCCAAGTCCTGCTCAACACGGTAATTCCTCTACTTGGATGGGATTGAAAATGCATTCGCCATTAACGCCCAAGCCTTTTCCTTCATATCCCATTCTCTTCAACAGTTTGGAGCCAATTCCTGTGGTGTGATTTTCAAACACAGCGAAATCATCATCGGGAAACATACATGAAGATGGAGAACTACTTTTTACCTCACATGAGTCTCACTGCAGCTTTTCCAAGGCCTCGTCCTTTTCTTGAAACTATAGTAGCAAACTCTGCTTCTCCTCTTTCTCTTCATGTAGGCGCATCTTCAATTCATCATTCTCTATTTGAAGATTATGTTTGTTTTGCTTCAATTCTTTCATGGCCTCTTCTGTGGCTTTCAACTGAAGCTATAATCACTCCTTTTCCTCTGTCTCTTTCTGTAGAGTTTCATACATGATTTCCACTCTCTTGGAAACGTTAAGCATGGTCTCATACATTTCTCTTTCATCCTCTGTCATTGTTCATGCTGCAATTCACATCAACACAAAGACCACTCTGATACCACTTGATCCAGGTCCGGGTGTGAAGAAGGACCCTTCCAAGACCTTTTACTTTTGTGATGTGTTAAAATTACTTTTTAAAAGAACATTAATGAATACATCTATATGCGGAAAAGAATAGGAACATAACAATCATCAGCACATGAGAGCAAAAGTCATTGATAACGGAGTTCGTCCAGGAGGGACTATGTCTCCAGGCCCCGGTGTCAAGATGGTGTACGTCGTTACATTATGTGTTGTCAATAATAATGATGTACACAGAGATGATATCTCTATCATACAAGGAATAATTCCCTCATGCAGGAGTGGCTCTAAGAGATGTTCCACAACTAGAACTCTCAATCAAAATACTCCTATCAGTATGACACAAAAACATGCATGGTGCGCATCCCGCCAACATGGCACAAAAGGGATGTCAAAGCAAAACACATGCATGACAACAACAAGAGTATCCCAACAACATACAACAAGGGATCTCAAAGCATAACATGATAATTTATTACAGAAAGTACATCACATAAAAGATTCCGCCTCAAATCAAGCAAGGAATCATGACAACATATAATAAATGAGATCCTGCATCAACATCAATCAAGGATATGCGCAACATAATGCAGAAAGAAGAAGTACATGACCACATCATATACCTCACAACCAAGGGTCGTCTGAAGAAGTGGATGTCACACTGTTGAAGCTTCTCAAACCATTGCTCTCAAGGCATCGATCATATGAAGATGAGTGCTTGCACATGAATGTGGACATCTGCACTGGCACTTAGAAAAGTGACTAGAAGAAGTAATGAGAGAATAAGAAATCTGAATCCACCATCATATTTGTGGCACCGAGTAGTGCTGAATCGACTATCCAAAATCTGAATTCTGAGAAGTTGAGAATTCTGGGCTCAAGGAATCTTCTAGATTCCCCTGGGATTCCTCAAAGATTTTGTTTCATGGATGAATTGTAAATCAGCAATTTAGATGTCAAATCTGATTGCTCCATTGCAATCCCTGTGGAAAACCATGAAAAATAAGTATAAACTTAACTATATTCTGAAATGTCAAAATTTTACCTCCTTGGGAAAATTTCATGGCTCATGGTTCTACTACCTGTTTTTGCTGAAATCATGGTTTTGTGTGAATTCCGGAAATGACTGGAAAATGCAGACCTCTGATGAAGAAACGAATAGCACCACTGTGTTTGTGGTGATGAGAGGTGTAAAAACCATATAAAACTTGTCAAATTCTGAGAAAGTGAGAATTTTGCCCTCCTGCAAAATTCATGGTTCTTGCATTAAAATATTAATTAATTCACTGCCTTGAAATCCCTGCCTGCATTTTCCTCGAAATCCGTCCCTACAGTCTCTCTCCTCCTTGAACTCTGTGAAGAGGTAAAAATGACTGTTTAAATAAGAAAACCTTGGGCGAATTCACCAAGGTAAAGTGGTTGGCATACTAGTTAAAGCAGCAAATGGTTAAGGAGAGGTCGGGGGATGAAATCCCGCCTTCTTCGCATATATAAACCTTTTAACCACAAATTTATTTGAAATAGGGCGGCACATCCCTTGAACCCTGCATGATTGCCTTATCGGCACTTAATAAGCGGCGCATTTCCCAAATATCGGTGGTCAACAGTGGGTATCGGTGCTCAACATGGGGCACTAGCAACGTTTATCGGCCTGATCTACAGGAGTCCCCCGATATATTGGCAATCACATTTATCGGCGATTATACATATCGGTGCTTTATCAAGATTTTCGCTGATATATATATCTGAGACAATACAATCGGAGATCGGCGCGACGATATATGCGGCATGTATATATAAAGGACCGGGATGATGGGGTGTGGGTCGGGTCCACTGCCGGTGGCCCATGCTCACCCCGATAATACAATATAATATGGTTATAACATATGGCATATATATATAGATATATGCGGAATATGTGGAGGAGGGTTCAGCGGGGGTTATTGCCACTGATCCTGAAACCATATTATCAATGTGACATGCGATAAGGTTGTTTAAAAGGGTTTGGCAGGGTTTGTTGTCACCGATCTCGAAACCATTTGTTCGATGGTTTTATATAGTTATGTATAGCTATATATTAAACAACATTTTTTATTAGATTATTTAATAACCATTCTCCATGATTTTGTCTCCTATGCAAGTTTAGGAGACAAATGAGAGAATGCCAAGTGTCAATGGTTGTTGGGCTACCATGTGGGTCCCACCTACTTACTTGGATGCCATGTGGCACACTGTGGTTCCACTTTTTCCCTGTCATGTCAAAGTTTGAAGAGCTCTATCTTTCACATACGAGCTCGGTTTGACGAACCATTCACATCACCACGATTAGGACGACGAGGTCTTCGATCTGGTCCTGGTTCGAGCACAATCCAAACACTTTGATTTTTAAGTGATCTTTGTCCTATGTATCTTTCTTGAGCCACCTGGATCACACTACTGCCTAGATTTTCACAAATCCTAGGTTGAACAGCCTGCTGATGGGAAAAATTGCACAAATCCTGCTGGGAGGGTTGGCTGGCAGGATTGCACAATCCTGAAGACCAGAAGGCTGTCAGAGAGGATTGCGTAATTCCTAGAGGGAAAGGTTGGTTGCCCTCCAAGAATGCACAATTTTCAAGGGGAAGCTTCTCAACCTATAGCTAGACCAAGTCCGGGTAAGTAGCCTGTGAGGGGAATGGATCGACTATGATCAACAAGCTGCCTTTGTGCAAGGAAAACACTGAAGCTTGAGTACTTGACGAAGCAAGACAAATTGATGTGTAAGGTTGGTAGGGAGGCTCCAAATTAGGCTAAGGAAAAAGTTTGGAGGGTGATTGTAGTCGCTACAACACTTGGCAACACACTGGTAGAACTCTAGCTCTCTACATAAACCTTGTTCGTGAAAAGCATGTCTAACACCTCCGGAAGTATTGTTCAGTTCTTAGCTCATCTTGGTTTCACTCTAACTTGATTGTAAGATGTAGCATCTGCCAAGCCCTTGGTTGATTGACACACATTCCAATCCAAGGCAACACAGTTGTTTTGATTGGGGTTGAGGGGTATATAGGTGCATAAGCAGTATAGTCGCCAGAGTCTTAGTTTCATCTCTGGTGTTGCTCCACTACCAGCAGGCCTGGACAGTACCCTGATGGAGTCACACAGGAACACAAGCATGGATCCACTACCAGCGATCTTGGTCAGTGCCCTGGTGGAGTTATTTGCATCACCTCTCTGCGCAGGAAGCCTTTCTCTTCTTTTGCCTTATTCATTTTTCATTTTGAATTTTTTTGACATATCATTTTTTTTTTCATTTTCAATGTGCATAGCAATTATTCATTTCAGAGACGGAACAAGGATCCTAACTTATTGAGAGTAGAGGAGGTTGTTCCAACAGATAAGTATTTTATTATATCTTTAACGTGCCTATTAAGGTTCTTCCCCTCACCTTAGTCTACTTGACTAAGCTAACAAGGGTTAACCCAAAAACAATCGACTAGAGAAGGTGACAATAGTTAACACGCAAGCGTTGTGCTTACACCAAGGCTCACTTTAAGTACATATTTTCCTTCGATGTATCATGGACTAAGAGTAACAAGTTCATCATACAGAGGCAACATGACAGATAACCAAGTAGTGATAGTTGTACAAACCATCTTGTACTTTACCCAGCTTATTTCATGAGTCACACATGGTTTCATGCAAAACTAACCTATGAACGAAAGAAGCAAACGAACTAACAATCAACAAATCAAAGCAAGAGTAGAAGCAAAAATGAAAGTGAAGCAAGTAAACAAAGAAGCAAGCAGACAAGCAAGCAATCAAAACATGAAATAAAACAAGCATGCAAGCAAATGACTGAAAGCAAACAATACTCCTACTCCTACACTAACAGTGCATGGCCCTGATCACATGAAGTGATGCTTCCAATGTAGCCACTGGCGCATTGGTAGATCCATGCAGGTGGAGGCTTGGTCTGTGAGTAACCCAATTGTGTGTACCAGCATACAAGAAAGATATGACAGTGAAGACAACCACACTTCATGTTTCAAAGTGTCCATGGGACATAAATGAGTGCATGTGCATGACAGACAGTCAGTGGACTTATCATGTTGTTGGGTGACACTATGTGAAACTTTGAAGCATAAGCACACTCTTGACTATGACAGGTAAGAAAACGAGAGAAACAAAGATAACTTGTGTCACGAATGAGTGCTTGCAATGTAAGACTCATCCAATGCATGAGAAATGGGATCGTGCAATTCGAGTGGAGGAAGTATGATCTGTGTGTGAGGTGGATCTTCAATGCATACAGATGAGTGATGAGGAGCCTTGGGTGATTGAACAACTTCATGATCGGAAGTGAGACTAACCCTAAGAGAGCAAGGGCCTGACATAACCATCAGCTCGGGTTGAAGTGCCTCAATAGTCTTGGGTGTCTCAATTTCATCATCAGGTAGATCATCATAAAGCGGTGCCTTCGAAAGATCAACTACAATAGATTCATGATCGTGATAAAAAATGGAAGCAACTGAATCACGACCTCCACGATCAGAAAAATCAATGAATTCTGCTACATCCTCATGAAC
Organism: Pinus tabuliformis; assembly: GCA_031772625.1. Taxonomy (NCBI): domain Eukaryota; kingdom Viridiplantae; phylum Streptophyta; class Pinopsida; order Pinales; family Pinaceae; genus Pinus; species Pinus tabuliformis. The sequence goes on along the minus strand of CM062817.1, from coordinate 719,733,953 downwards.
AGATGAATCAAACATAGGGGTAGGTGAAAATCAAATGAACTCATCCTCTGTGTTTCCAGAAAAGACAGATGAAGGATCAGGTGGATATTCAATGAATAACTTATCCTCTTCATTGTTGAATGATGGACTAGCATCCAGTGAGTCCTGCGAGTGATCAACAATGGGTGCATCCATAGATGAAGACACACATACAAAATCATGGATGGCAAGTTCCCCAATGAATCTAGGAAGGAACAGAGGGGGCTCAGATGGAAGGGAGTCATCCTTCACTAAGTGTTGATGTTCAAGCTCCCACTCATACTCTTCATGAATGACATCGCATGTTGGTTGTGCAACACCAACTCTGTTAGTGGTTTTTTCCTCATTCACAACAAATGAAGAGTCTGAAATGGACGAACACAAGACAGCATCATCCGGAGGAACACCTAAGTGCTCAGACAGAGATCGAAAAAAATAATGCATATGGGAACTCAAAGGACTCACAACCAACTCTACACAGAAATTGAGTGGAGTGATGTTGGGAGGGTGTGAAGGGTGAAGAGATGTGCGAACATTATCCTCAGCATCACAAGGAGGTGGTGGAACTGTTGAATTAGAGGAAGGCGAACAATCTGTTGAGACAGTGCCTACTCCCACCCGGGATTGCGCAGTTCCATCAACAAAGAAGGTTGAGTGAGGCTTGACATCAAGATTTCTCTTGGGATGGGCAGATTTCTTAAGACAGTATTCGAACCGATCCCAGAGATAAGAGAACTTCATCTAGCTCCTCGAAGCTTCAAACTGTAAGTCATGGAAGCACTGCCAAAAATTAATAACGGATTCATGCGGAGCCCTCCGTTGCTATAACAGTTTCCGGTCAAGATGGTCTGGATGAAAATGATGGAACGTGTCTTCAATAAGATCACATGAGTGCATGGTGTCAGCCGATAGGCTGAGCACCTAACAAAATGGGGATTCGCAAAGTGTGAATGCAAGCAGTAGACCAGCCTATTCATCAGTAAACTCATCTTCCTCATAAATCATGGAAAGAAAGTGTTGGCTTTAGGGGGGCTGACGCAGGTTCAATGTTAGTTAGCCAAACAAATCCCTACACTACTAGCCCTTTCAGCATTAGCTCGCGAAGTGTGAACTGAAGTCTCACCCGAAGCAGTATGGGGGGATGCTGGAACCAAGTTTCCGCACCCTTGAGATGGTTGTGATGTCGGTTTATTCCAACTATACTTGCCTTTGTGTGAGTTTCTTAGCCCTCTATTCCACCCTTCTGTACCTTCTCGAAAGGTAACAATCAACTTTCGCGCAGCCCTAACTTGTGACTTAGGGACTTTCGTGCTGCTAGCGTAACGAACTGCGATATCTCCCAAACTAGGCTAAGTATCTTGCTTATCTTATTAACATATCTTAGTTAGCTTCGTGTAAATAGATTTTCTTACTTGCATTCACTTAACCAATACAATTATACACATTCATGCATCACATAAGCATTAAAAGTGAAATTCATACCCAATATAACAGATGCATGAACAGGAAATAAAGACGCAAAAATTATAGAATACTTTTCTTTATTGATAATTTCATATGATTACAGACTTGACTCGCCCTGCGCACTCAGTTTCAGGGGTCCATGCACTCAGCTGCAGACTTCTAAGCCTCTGCGCACTTAGCGGTAGAGCCTCGACCTACACTACAACCCAAAACTTAGACTTCTACTTTAGATCTATCTCTCATACATCTTCGATCTTAATCCATGATTAGTTGTTTCTACTACTTAGAGCTTAGCCCTATTTATACAATCCATGGTCCACGGACCATGGGTAGATCTTCTACAACTGACATTACATTATCAAAATAAGGGCAGACAACACTATGACTCTTTAACAACTACGTGCTTCGTGCCCATAAAATGCGAAGTCTTTACATAAAATTAGACCAAATTATGGGCTCTTAGCCCCAAAGCTGCCCTTGGGGGATCCCGCGCCCAACAAGCCCCCAACACAAACATCGTGAGTTTCCCTCGAGTCACTCTGCATGTGCGGAGATATTAGCACGAATACCTCCCAGCTCTAATTGGATTGCTGCAACTTCGGCAGCGCATTGAGAAACTGCCTGTTGGACTTCCTCCACGCATTGTTCGGTGACCACTGCTGCTAAACTGCTGCCCTGAATCCTCTATTGAATTGGTTGCAGTTGCGCGAGCTTTGCTTCAATGGAGGCTGTAATTGTATAAGACTCATCGATCCATGGCTGTAGGCACGCTTTCAAGACTTCTTCTTTGTGTCGAGCAGCACCCACCTATTCCTTGAGCGCTTTTTCCTGCTACATTTGTGCAAGCCGCTGCGTAAGGGAAACCGTCTGCGCGGTCCCTTTTACCTCGTCATACTTCTGCTAGAGCTCACGTGCCTCTGTTTCCAAGCACTCTACATTTGAGTCCTCCTGCAGGGTGGTTAGGACCTCAAATAACTGTTCAAAGAGCTGCATGTAGTCTGCCACTGCATTGTCAACCACCACCATTGTTGTTGTGACCGCGGTGGTACGTTGTTCTCCGACCTCCGGTGAAGTTGAAGTCTGAGCCCTCAACTGCAGTTCTACAATCTGCAGGTTCAGCTCCAGCTGAACCCTGGCCATCTCTGCTCTTGCGTCATGCACCCCTGTAGCTAATTTACGGACGCACGCCTCCATCGGTTCTTTTGCCTAAATTTCCAACTCCGGGACCATCCGGCAAGCTTCCTCCATAACCTACATTATATGTTTGTTCTTCTCCACTGCCTCATTGCGCTACAGGCCCAACTGTTCAATGTTGATGCGCTGCTCACTCATTACCTATAGAGCATGATTCTTCCCGGCCCGAATTTCTGCGGTGACTCCATCCTGTAAGAGGTAGAGCATCTCCCGAGGGAGCGCAGCCATGTTCAACCCTACCCCTTTCAAACTGCTCATCATGGGTCTGTCGACCTCCTATTCTGTAGTAAGTGCCCCATATAGTAGCACTATCGTGTTGGTCACCCTTGTGCGCAACATCTCTTCGGCAGCTGAAGTGCCGACTACGAGGCTAGTGGACACTGCGCCAACCTATGGAGTGCGAACCTGCAACTCCTGTATTTCTATCCGGAGAGCCCCCAATACCAGTTGTTGTTGTTCTTAAAAATTTTGGAGGGCCTCTATAGTGACATCCCTCACTGTTTCACTGATATCATGCAGATCCCCCTCAGTGAGGGTGATTGGATCGAAAGAAGTCTTTAATGCCTTGGTTTTCTTTCGTAGCACTATCTACTCTCGTGGTCGCGGACTCTTGAGCTGGGTGGACGTCATCGCGGGTCCGCGCCACCTTGTTTTGTGTCTATCTCTGGCTCAGGCGAAGGTGACTTCTGTCCTTCGATCTCTTCTCCCATTTTTTGTTGTTCTGCCAACTTCGTGGCATTGCGCACTGCCTAGGCCTTAGTCGCTGCTTCCTCTTTCCTGCGCTTTTCCGCCAACTATGCCATCCAAAGCTTTGTCTCTTCCTTGTTGCACTGCATGGCGAACTTGTCCGTTTCCACCGTGGAGTAAGCTGGAGCATGCCACTCCAGCGGCGAAAACTCAAGGACTACAAATATCACATCGTTGGTCGCCAGGTATGGTAAATCATGGCACATATTTGTAGGGTCCTTCCTCGCCCTAATGAAGACATGGTGGAAATATGTTTTGAACTCTGCAAAGCTATGTAAACTGGCATAGACAGTGGGCGATAACCGTGGCTTGCAATTGATCCCCATCCGGATATTCATCTCCATTAGTACCCAGAAAATCTTACTTTCTCTTATACGTTGCGCGTCCTTGGTCACCCACAGTAAAGTGTACTTCGCTGCCTCTAGAAGGTCCGAAACGACCAAAGGGAATTGATTATCCTTGGGTAGCTCCCATGCCACCAGTACGATAGACAACATGAACCACGCATAGTGAAACGCTTTGCCCTGCCCCTGTGCCTCGTGACAGTTTGCAAGGAACTCGCCGCATAGATAGTTCACCCAGTTGAACTGGACTCCTTCCGCACATTGGGCTGCTAGTGCAACCATGGGCACAGACACCTCATCCGCGCGACACTTCCGCATCACCTTCCCTGCTAATATTTGTTTCACGACCTTGACTGTAGGGTTGTTAATGCTGGAAATGGCATATCCTCATTTTTTCTTCTCTAGCTCAAACTTCTTCTTCATTACTTCCACGAGGGCCAACTCGCCACCTTTTCCCTCTGAAATGTTGGCTAGATCCTCTCCTGAGTAAGGTAGCCGTGTAATCCGGTGAATCAGATGGTCTGTGATGGGGATGGGCTCCTCCAGCCACAAGCACCCATCATGCACCAAGTAGAGCAGTTGCCTAATGACGAAGATGGTCACTAGGGCACGATGGTAATGCGGCACCCACAGCAGGTTTAGCAACTCGGCTTTTTCTACACCTCTAAGCCATTTTCACGGCTCCAATTCAATCATTTCAGCCATCACGTCCATATTTTGGCACATTAGCTTCTCAGTCACTAAATGCGGGAAATTCTCGTGGTTTGTGAGGTCCCAATCTTCAAACTTCAACACAGGAACCCGCCCCAAGTGCGGTCCCTCAAAAATAATATCGCCTAGGAGTAGCGGAGTTTGCTAAGAGCTCTTACTGTCATCTATTTCCTTCGGCACCCTGGATTTACCCTTGCGTGGAGGAACATATTCAGGTAACTGGGTAATACGGTCTGCACCCTGGGTTTCAACTTCCATCTCTACATCGTCCTCATCCACCAGGATCTCTTCAAATTCTTCCTCTTCTTCGACCTCCAGATTAATGGCCTTCCCTTTTTCCTACAAGGTGAGTTTTGTCCTCTATGGGTTTCTAGGTGAGATGTGCACCGGGATCATAGCCTACTTATCCTTCTTAGGTCTCGGTGTGCGGGGTGATTTAGGGACCTCAACTATTGCTTCGTCGCTTTCTGGGGCTTCTACTTCCACAATTTCCTATGCAACTTCCTCAGCTGTCACTACTACTGTGTCCATGGCTTCTTTGAGTGCTGACATAGTGCTATTCCATAGTTCTTTCAGTGTCTCTAGTAGTTTCTCAAACAACGAATTCGCTTCAAGAGTCTTAAATAAGTCTCGGTTCATGAATACTTGAGCGCACAATAACTCAGTTCTCAAATTGCCAAGTGTTTTTCGCTAGACAACCACTTGTAATTTATAGGGCCTTTTGAATTTGAATTCGACCGTTCCACCCATATTCAGCCCAGTAATGCTAGATTGGTGGCATATTTCCAAGAATATAACCCATAAAGTTCACCTTAAATGCCTACCACCCACACCATTTGGCCTAAAACCAACCATCAAATCTTGAATAGTGACATTAACAGTCCTTTCTGGTAGACCTACATGCCAGCGCAACTGTCTTTGTGCTGTCACGGGCCCTGTGACACTTCGTTGCTTTGTGCAGTCTTGAAATCGTGCAGCTCTCAGGTAGTGTAGTTTATAGTCCCGTGCCTCCTTTCAGCTGCCTGGGGTGCTAATACTATGCCACTTTCATATAGTCACATCGCCAATCATCGGTGTATGGCTTCAATCGACTACTATTCACATTTCTTGGGAAGGGTTCTCCATTTAACTTTACTAGCTATACCGCGCCACCATCGGTAATCTCCTTAACAATATACAGCCCAACCAGTGCATCCTGAGCTTTCTGGGGAATTTATCAAACTTACTATCATACAACAAAACGAAATCGTTTACCTTGAATGTGTGCAACTTGATGTGTCGGTCGTGTCATGCCTTTTCACATTACTTTTGGACCTGCTACTGAAATCCTGCCAAAAATCATTCTTCTTCGAGCTCATCCAACTGCATGAGCCTCTCTTCTAGGGCTCCGCGATCTGTCATACCTATGAGCACTACTATGCATAGACTAGACATGATGTATTCCATAGGCATTACAGCTTCTACTCCATAGACAAGTCTAAAAGGTGTCCCGTCAGCTTCTTGCATGTCTTCCGATAAACCCATAACACTGCAAGTATGCGTAGGTCCCAATCACTTCGCTGAGCATTGCATACCTTGGTCAGCGCGTTTTCAAGCACTTTGTTGAATGCCTCCACTGTCCCGTTAGCCTGTGGGTGATAAGGTGTGCTCTTTTGATGATACACTTGAAATTCCTCCATTGGTGCGTTGATTGTCTCATTCAGAAAGTGCGTACCACAATCGCTAATCAAGATCTTTGGACATCTAAATTGCATCAGTACATGTTCAAATAGAAACTTTGCAGCAGTCACGCCCGTGCAATCCTTCACCGGCTGCGCTTCTGCCCAATGAGTCAAATATTCCATCGCAGTGATAATATACCTTGCGCCTGTCTTTCCTTGAGGTTTAATAGGTCCTACAAAATCTATTGCCCACTTTTCGAAGCGTTGCAATGTTACTTGTGGATTCAAAGGCATTTCATCCCTCCATGATGGCCTTCCTATCCGCTAACATACATCACATGCTTTGCAATATGCTTTTGAATCCTAATGAAGGGTTAGCTACCACAACTCGGTGCGTAGAATCTTCTGCATGGTTGCTCTTCCTGCATAATGTCCTCCCGTGGCACCCCCATGAGTGTCCATGAGGATGTTGCTTCATTCAAACTCAGGTACATACCTTCGCAGTATTTCATCATTCCACATCTTGTATAGATGCCCAGCAATGACAAAGAAATATGTCGCACGCACCACTAATTCCTTCTTTTGCTAGACAGAGTATCCTTCTGGCACAGTTCCATTTGTTAGGTAGTGTATTATATCCTCGAAATGTCCATCTGCGGCACGCACATCAAAAATATATGCATCAGGTAATCCTTCCAAACTAGTAGGTTCCTCCCCTGTCTCGATGCGCGACAGGTGGTCAGGTCCCGCCTTCAATCATCCAGGCTTTACAACAACTGCAAAATCGTATTCTTGGAACAATAAAAGCCATCTGCAAATGCGCCCCCCCAACACAGGCTTATTAACCAGGTACTTTAGCGTGGAGTGATCCATATACATCTTAAAGTGGCCTCCTGGCAAGTAGTGTCGATACTTCTAGAGTGCATACACCATAGCCAGTCCCTCACGTTCAGTGGTGGAATAGTTCTTCTATACTTTGGATAATCTGCGACTTGCGAATGCGATAGGGTGGTCCAAGCCTTCTCTACCATCCTGTGTTAGTATTGCCCCCAGCGCTATACACGACAAGTCGACATGTACATGGAACTCTTTCTTCCAATTCGAGAAGACAAGAATCGGCGCAGTAACCATCTTTTCTTTCAATATATCTAGGCTTTTCTTATAGTCATCGTTCCAGCAGAATGTGACGTCCTTCTTCAACAACTTTTCCATTGGCACGGTGATCTGGGCATAGCCTTTGATAAACTTTCTGTAATATCCCGTATGTCATAGAGTAGCACACAGTTGTTTCACACTCCTCAGCGCTTCTAATTTCAGAATTACCGCGATCTTCGCAGGGTCTACCATCAGCCCTTGTCTGCAAACTACATGCCCCATTAGGTTCCCAAAAGGAATGAGAAACATAGAATTTTTTAGGTTGAGTGAGATTTGGTATCTTCGACAGGTATCCAGCATCAAGCACAACCTCACTACATGGCACTTAACCAGCCCAAATACAGTCCAGTCATCAAAATAAACCTTCATGAACTTATGAATATATTCCTTGAATGCTACAACAACCACACGTGAAAAGATAATAGGCGCATTCTTTAATCCAAACAGCATTACAGTATATTGAAAGCAACCCCATTCAGTCGCAAAGGTTGTCTTGCTCCTATCCTCCGACGTGATTTTGATCTGGTGGTACCCAGAGAACCCATCAATGAAAGAATATGCTTCCTGACCACCTACGTTGTCCAACACTTCATCCGTGACTGGAGTTGGGAAAGGATCATGCACACAAGCGTAATTCAATTTTTTGAGATCCACGCATATCCTTATCACATCCTTTTGCTTCTTCTCTTGCACCACCATTGGAATCACCCAGTCGGATTCTTCCACGAGCTCAATGATGCCTGCTATGAGCATTTTGTCTAGTTATACACCGACCTTCTCCTTGTATTTCGGATTTAAGCAGTAAGGCCTCTTCTTAACTGGCTTCGTGTCGGGCTTTAACGTGATCTTCATTACTCCTAGATCTTTGATTATTCCTTTCAAATCCGTAAACTTGGTCAGGAATAAGTCCTGATATTCACGGAGTAATTCAACGACCTTATCCACCATCGCGTCATCCCAGTAGTCTCCGATCTTTGCAAATTTGGGTTCTGCCTCCGTACCAATGTTCACCTGTTTAGTTTTCACCGGTGCGTTTATATCAGGTTTCTCAATCTGTGGTCCTTGAACCTCGCGGTGGCCCTCTGTTTCTAGAATGTTTATATTTCGTGGATCCTCATCCTCCTCCTTAGCATTTACATTATAACATTCCAGCGTGCGACTCAGTTGAGTAGCCCATTCAGGCTGAATCAGGTCTAAAGGCTCTTATGGTATCCTAATGATGGCTGCCTTCACCTCTTATAGCGCTTCATCAATACTGAAAAACCCATCCTCAAAACTGAAGGTCATCATGAGCCCTTCACGTAGGATATCCCATTCACCTGTCCCATGGCGAAGCTCTGCTTCTATATACCAGTTCATTGGGATAACATCCAGGGTATGACAGAACGGGTGCACCCACTCAAGTTGTAGCTTTTCTCCATAGGCCTGCGTCCACTTGGCCAGATGCACACGCGGATCATCCTGCCCATCATACTTGTTTATCAATCACATCTTAGGCTTCCCAAATCATGCGCGCATCATTCTCCTACATTCGCACCAATCATCAAAGCTTCCTTTGTGCGTACCCCGTAGCATGCAGTACCTAGTCCAAGGCCTTGAAGTGTTGCTTTTCTGGAACCTCCCTTTAAAATGCATCCAAGAAGGAATCTACCTCATTTAGACCATCATAAGTAGGCATATTTATTACTTCTGACGACACGCAACGCAATGACCGGGTCATCATGTTGCAATTCAACGTAGTTACTTTGTGTAACTGATTCTTCCATCATTCTACTTCTTCGTCAGAATCTGAATTGCAGGAACTCTCACGCTCCCATGTAATCCGTCCATCTGCAGTGGGATTCACCTAGTCTTGTTCTCACGCTGTTATCTTATAGATGCAGTCCAGATCATCATCACTCTCATAGTTGCAAACTAGTTCCATATAGAACAATCCTTCAGCACGATCCAGGGGTATTATTACGCGCAATGATTTCTTTTCAAAGATCATCTTTCACTTCTTCAAATTAATTACCCCGTTCATATTAGTGGCCTAGTCAATTCCCAGAAGCACAGGGTAGGGATTGTTGTCATCGACAATCTCTATTACTTCAAAATCTGCCAGTGCGCTCGCTCCCTCAATATCCATGGTCACTCCCTGCAATCGCCCCATGGGTATGATTTCCTACTAATTCACCATCCTCAGCTGAATCGGAGACCATTGCAACGCAGGTCGCCCCATTCGCTCCCATGTTTGTTTTGGTAAAACATTCACATTTGATGCCAAATCTAGAATGACTTGATCCATCTCGTATTCTCATATCTGTGCGGTGACTCTCATTGCATGCCCCATCCTTATTTTATGCTTTCCGATCTTTCGAACTATGTGCGGTTCACCTGGTGCGATCTCAGCACATCTATTGATAAGTTCCTATAACCCTTTCATAGCCTTACTATCGTGCAGTAACTTCATACAAGTTTCCAGGAAAGTAGTGAGCATAGAGGGGTTCATCTCTAGCTCAGGCCTATCTTTGCTTCCTGAAGTGGAGGCCTCAGCGAAGCTCTTCTTAGCTTCCATGAATGCTTCACTAGCGCACTCCAAATCAAACTCAGCTTCTTTCACAGGGGCTTTGCGAACCTAGGTACTGTCTTCTAGTTTTTCCCCTTGTCATCTCCCATCGCAATTCCACTTCGGAGCACTATGTTTACGTTCAGATCTTCCTCGCGTGGCTCAGACCTCATCATCTACAGGTTCTGAGTCAGGGGAGGTGGTAACGCTCCTTTGACACATATCCTAGCTATCAGCAGAGGACAATCTTCTGTCTCATGATCAAATAGCATGCAATACCTGTACAACGAGCGCGTTGGATTAGTCCAATTGCAAGCATAGTGTCCTGGCCCTCCGCAATTGTAGCAAATCAACTGTCCACGACCTCTTCCAGGTCCTCCTCCGCCTCGGCCTCGTCCGCGCCCCTGAAATCCTGTTCGCACCATCCCTGCATTCTGGTCAAGGGGCCACGTTTTGGCTTGAACCCTATAGGCGGGCATTCTATCCATCATCAATTCATAGCTCCTGCAAGTACGCTCATCATGACCCACCGACCTACAAAAGTTACATAACAACTGTTGCGGCGTTTTTGTATACTTTTGTAAGAAGTGGCAATTGTCCATGGCATGTTTTCCAGCTATTTGACAGATAGCGCACCACAAAATAGGCGTTGCGCTAGGTCCTGCTTGAGCTTCCAGCCTTAAAGGCATCAGTCCTCCTCCTACAAGGTAATTTGTAAAGTTCGAGCAATGGTATTTGTCATGGCCCTGATTCTTGCATTTCACGCACCATACTTCTTCGTGTACCTTTGGCCGAACCCTCCTATCCTACTTCAAGCTTTTCATCTCAGGGCACAGATTCTTCAGCTGCGCATGGATCTGCTAAACTCCTAGATTAGGATCTTGCATTTGGGTCTCATGTAGTCTCATGGAAATCTCCAAGGCCTCTGCCTGAGTTGTTATCTTCTGCTGTGACAACACACTTCTTAGGTGTGGTAGTAGCGAAGCCACAAACCACTCATGAAGTTGTCCATCTGTCAAATTCATGTTGGCTTCACGAATTGTACATTTTAGCCTCTGATCTAGTTCCCAACGCGTCTCGCCTAGTACCATTGTGATCTCTTTGAATCCAACAATCGACTGCGCTTCAGATTTAGGCCTGCTAAATTCCCTATTTAGTGCTGCTTAGATGTCCTTTACTCTAGCATTCGAGTTATCGCTAGAGTACTTAATATACCATGTTAGCACGTAATCTTGCAGAGCACTAACCAGTGTTTCCTTCTTTATATTATCATCCGTAACACCTTGAGCTTTCGAACCAAAATTGGTTTGGGTCCTCATTTCCCAAGCCTTTGAACAATGGCAACTTCAATGTGTTTGCCATACTAAACTGCGGTGGTGGTGGAGGTGGTACGGGTGAAGTTGGAGGTGATAGTGGTGAAGATGGAGGTGGTGTGGGCAAAGGTGGTTTTCGCGGAAATCCCTGTCTTATCAACTAAATAGCACTTCGCAAAGAGACCTTTGCGATCCCTTCTTTGTCCCCTCGCGAAGGTGAAATCAAGGGGCCATGCTCTGGACCCTTATTTCCTTCATTTCTGTAAATACTTCCGCTTCATGTGGACCTGAACATCAAGGTAGCTACATAACCTGATTTTTGCACAAAAATATTTTAATCCAAGTATTCATAGATTTTACATACTTACCTCGTAGTCCTTTCAGAAAGCATCGCTCTGCCTTGCTATAACTAACTGAGGTATTGACCACGAACTCAGTAACAAATCTTCCTATAATGTGATCAAGCCAATGATTGACGGCACGCGTGATCTTACCCTCTGATGCTTCCAACCTTCGCACTAGCTCTGGGGTCCACACAATAGGACTGTTAAGTTTCCACCTTCCTTGGCTATCTGCTAGCTTCGTGATCCACTCGTATATCTCAGTAGGGAAGAGGCGAAAAATATTTCATGGAACTATGTATACAGGTAGTTGTCTAGCCAATGTTCTTTTGATAGTCGCGGGTTTGTGTTCTCCTGCATCCCAAACTCGTGAATTCTTCTGTCCAACCAACCTTCGATTTCTTTCTTAGTTGGATTCCAGTGATACGACATCACACATTTCTCATGCAAATTCTAGTCCCAGCAACGGAACCATTTGTTGGCTTTAGGGGGCCTGACCCAGGTTCAGCGTTAGTTAGCCAAACAAATCCCTACACTACTGGCCCTTTCGGCATCAGCCCGCGAAGCATGGATTGAAGTCTCACCCAAAGCAGTATGGGGGGATGCTGGAACTAAGTTTTCACACCCTTGAGATGGTTTTGATGTCATTTTATTCCAACTATACCTACCTTCGTGCAGGTTTCCCTGTTCCACCCTTTTTAACCTTCGCAAAAGGGAACAATCAGCTTTTGTGTGGCCCTAACCTGTGGCTTAGGGACTTTCGCACTACTAGGGCAGCGAATTGCAATATCTCCCAAACTAGGCTAAGTATCTTACTTATCTTATTAACAGATCTTAGTTAGCTTCACGTAAACAGATGTTCTTACTTGCGTTCACTTAACCAATACAATTATACACATTCACGCTTCACATAAGCATTAAAAGTAAAATTCATACCCAACATAACAGATGCATGAACAGGAAATAAAGACGTAGAAATTATAGAATACTTCTCTTTATTGATTATTCCAGATGATTACAGACTCAACTCGCCCTACGCACTCAACTACAGGGGTCCGCGCACTCAGTTGCGGACTTCTAGGCCTCTATTCACTCGGCTGTAGAGCCTATACCTACGCTACGACCCAAAACTTAGACTTCTACTTCAGAGTTATCTCTCATACATCTTCGATCTTAATCCATGATTAGTTGTTTCTACTACTTAGAGCATAGCTCTATTTATACAATCCATGGTCTGTGGACCATGGGTAGATCTTCTACAACCGACATTACATTATCAAAATAAGGGCAGACAACCCTATGACTCTTTAACAACTACGCACTCCACGCCCACAAAATGCAGAGTCTTTACATAAAATTGGACCAAAATATGGGCTCTTAGCCCCAAAACTTCCCTTGGGGGATCCCACGACCAACAGGAAGTTATGTAAGTGCTTAAGTCAGGCCACTTCACCTTCACCATCATAGGTATGAGTGGACAAGAGATTGAAAAGATTCCCTGAGATGGGGACATATTCACGATTCGAAAAACACCTCGAGGAAAGAAGAATGCAAGTCTGCATGAAAGATATGCAAAGGTTCAAAACTGGATGAGAGGACACTGCCTGTCATAAGGACCTCTTTCTAGTGCTAGAAATGTTGACGGTGTTAGAGCCGCGAACATGTCAAGGGGATCTCCCCGTTAAGAAGTCCCAATTAGACCTCAAATCGTTTGGTGTAGGAGTCCGGGCAGTGGATCATAAGGTAATGTCTTGACCGCGATGTCGCATAGAGGAAAGTAAGATAACTCTATCAGTAGCAAGGGTGTGACTGATGCAGTGAGTCAAGGAATGAGTATGATAGGTTCCAACACTTCAAATGGAGAGGAAGGTGAAGGTGAGTTCCAGGTTGAAAGGGATCAGTCCCAACTCAGCTAGGAACACTCCACATAAAGTACATGCACAGCTTCTAGTAGAGAAATCGACATGGATACGGCAGTCCAAACATACCAGGTAAGATAACATGAACAACACTCATAGATCAGTACGAGACGAGTGTGATGGTTGATATAACAAGTTTCAGAGAAAGGTCTGTCTGGTGTCCGGCAGAGCAGTCGACACGGACGTTGAAAACATTAACAACATATGCAACACATTAACAACAAGATTCATATAATTGCATACAAATCAGTTCATATACAAGTACGTAAGTTAAACAACATATATCATTAAGGCAACTAGAATAGTCCAACTACAATAAAAACATATGCACGAAAATGTGTTGGCTTTTATTATATAAAGAAGTGTAAGTCACAGTCATACAATACACCATGTAAACCTGCTAGCCCCATCAGTGGAACGTTACATCCACATCTGCCTGCTCCTCCAAAGAGATATACTAGTTCTGTGTAGTGGAGAAGCCAAGGCGTGTTACAATATTGTCCAAGCCTTCTTCAGGATAGTCTTAGTAGAAGCTTGGCTGACCAATATCCTATACAATGAGTTATGAGGGACTATTTATAGAAAAGGGTGGGGTGATCGTTGACATTCCCCTTTGTGATAGTTCAACTACCCTCATGTCTCTTCACCTACTCTATGACTTTTACATCCAATTGTTGACACTCAACTTACACTTGAAATGACTCAACATTACAATGCACATGTACTCATGTGAGACAACACGGCTTAAGCAAGCCTTGCAAGACATCACTGACACTCGGTCTACTATGATGAGACCAACTCTTTGACATGCTTGTGATGGTGAAGGTGGTGAGCTGATGGGAAGCTTGGTCATCTGTGATGATGTGCATGCACCTCATGGTGACATCTTGCTGAAGCGAACTCTTGACTCTATTGCAACCGGTGCATTGGCTTAGCCCCTTCATCCTACTCGTCTGCTAACATGTGCATGGTCTTCTTGGGTATGGTTGAATCGAAAACACATTGATGCATAGTGTCCTTGTTGATCTTCAAGTGTGTGCTGGTGGTCATGTGCATCAACTTTCCGAAGTACATCTTCAGCCCCAGTTGGACTTGCTTCTTGTCTTCGCCTTGGTCAATGTGTTGAATGGGTTGGTTTGCATGCATGTGCTCAATGACATGCATGCTATTGGATCCTTTGTATGAGATCAACAACACTTCTCACCATTTTTGCTCTATGTCAGCTGCTAGGATGGATCCCTAACTTATACTAGCACAGTCTCATCCGTGAGTTCATGTTGCACCCACTGTTGTTCATGCTCCTGTTGCAACTCACTGGACTGTCTGTGCAGCTTCATGTTCTTCCTGAGTTGCTTCTTCAGCACATGCAACTACTTCTTTGTTCCATTTTCTACCTTCGCGTGATCTTCATGTCGCGCCATCACTTCATAGCCTGGGTCTCCAAAGTTGCATTCATTATCAGTGGATCTACTTGATCTTGCAACTTTGCTCTACCTCTATGTTATTAACAACCTTCTTCTTGCATTCACTGCGTTCCTGCATTCAGTATGATGCCTTCAGCTGCTGTTCATGATGTTGCTCGTTGTGATGTTGTTGCTTAATGTCCTTGTCCATGAACAACTTGATGTCTTCCTGAGTAGGTAAGCCCATGGACACTTGATCGACTGCATCCCCAAGCATGCTCTTAACGGTGTCTTCGTCTCTTCTCTCTTGGAAACCATTGTACCTGTACTGCTGAGAGGCGGATGAACACCTGTGATACCTAGAGACATGGAAACATTCATATTAAGCAATATGATAGTCGAAAACCAAAATGAACATGAGAACTAACTTGCAACATACTTGGGGAAATGATCATGAAGGTTGCGCAATTTCAGCCGAGAGGTTGGGAGATTGACTGTTAAGACTACACAAGGAACAGTCTGGGCTGCTGGGAGACTAACTAACTGTTAGAACTGTGAAATACGCAATCCAATTGGGCAGTTGGCTGCTTGGATTGCGCAATGCGTGATTCTATAGGTTTTAACCCCATACAGAAATTACCTGCATACGAATTCTAAAACACAGAAAAATAAGCAATAGCGAGAGCATAACACATAAAACAAATATACACAAATATTTTCCCCTGGATCCCAAAACCGGGACTACCAGATTGATTTTTCATTGTGTTCCTTTCAATGTTACAATACATATATATACATGCCGAAGCATATAATACCATGGACTGAAAACCATCACGCCTAAAACCATGTGTGAAAACCATGCACAAAACCATAGGTAGGTCCACCCACCTAATATAAGGTCCAAAAAAAATTTCACCAGGGAGTTGCCCCCGACCCCATAGAGGGGGGCTAACCGCCACCCTCAAAACCCCTATGACCCCCCAGCTGTGCAGTTGGTGCAACGAAGGGGGGGCTTTGCCCCCCCTCTAACCCCCCTGTTAACCAAGGGAGCTAGTCGTGGAAAGAATATAACACAACCCAATGAATTCCAGTTGGGAAAAACTGTTGACCCAGGGACAGATTCACACAAATTTTTGGGCCAAGCAGCCACTGACCTCCAGAAATGCACAAATATGGAGAGGAAGGTGAGGCTTCCTTCTCTAGATTGAGCAATGCAGCCTTGGTGAAGGAAGAGACCAGGCCAAGGTTGGCCCAACTCGCTGACAAGCAACTGAAAGAAAGTTAGTAGATGAAATGCATGGTGACACTAAGTCATAGCAGAAGTGATAAACAGTGCATGCAAAACATGAATGGAATATTGAGAAAATAGATTAGCATGCATGCGAGTGAGGTCATTCGCTGGTTAGGCGAATGTCCGTGCAAAACAGTTTCATGCATGCAACAGCAGTGAGATAGAACCGAAAATTGAAATAGAGCTAGGACAAGCTAGAATATATGTAAACGATAGTAGGCATTCAATTAAATCAAGCAAATGGCACTCACAAAAGCGAATACACAAAAAGTGATAGAAATGGTGAAAAAGACAAGTTGAGGCTACTTACCTGTGAATAGCTGAGCCAGATGTGTCAAATAGTCCTGGATGTGTTGTGGGATGTTAGAGCTCCAAGATCGATGTGAATGAATAAGCTCTGATGCGTCGAATAAATAAGTTAGGTCTCAAGATGCGCATGCCACAAATCTAGGAAAAAGCAACACTTGGAGGGAAACTTCTAAAACAAATTTGCATGTAACTCCCGGCTGCTAAAAA
Organism: Pinus tabuliformis; assembly: GCA_031772625.1. NCBI lineage: Eukaryota > Viridiplantae > Streptophyta > Pinopsida > Pinales > Pinaceae > Pinus > Pinus tabuliformis. The sequence goes on along the minus strand of CM062817.1, from coordinate 719,717,328 downwards.
TAGCTCCCTAAATCATGGGATACCTTTTGCATGTTGCATATTGCTATTCCGGGAAGATCAAGTCATGCATGCATGCAAGTCAAGTTTCCCCAGTCCCGAGTGGATCTAGTCAACCGGACTGTCCATGCATGCCAGTGCTCACCTGCTTGGGAAAAATGTGCATTCTTGACTGTAAGTTGAGCTGACTGCCCAAGGGGATTGTGCAATTTTTGGGCCCAGCAACTCACTGCTGCCTAGATTTGCACAAATCCTGGGTTGAACAGCCCGTTGATGGGAAAAATTTCACAAATCCTGCTGGGAGGGTTGGTTGGAAAGATTGCGCAATCCTGAAGACTAGCAGGTTGTCAGAGAGGATTGTGCGATTCCTGGAGGGAAACGCTGGTTTCCCTCCAAAAATGTGCAGTTTTTAAGGGGAAGCTGCTCAGCCTGCAGCTGAACCAAGTCTGGGTAAGCAGCCTGTGAGGGGAATGGATCGATTGTGATCGACAGGCTGCCTTTGTGCAAGGAAAACATTGAATCTTGAGTACTTGGTGAAGCAAAAAAAAGTGTTGTGTAAGGTTGGTAGGGAGGTTCCAAAACAGGTTAAGGAAAAATTTTGGAGGGTGGTTGTAGTTGCTGCAACAAGTGGTATTAGAGAAAAAATGGTGCTACTCCTATAACCCAAGTGGGCATAAGGAGGTGGGAGGTGTTACAACATAGCAATTCTTAACTCCTATTTATTTGGGGGGTGTTCAATCTATCAAACTCTTTAATTTGGAGCCTAATATTTATTTATTAGGAATGTAGGCATGTAGTTTTCATAGGTTTAAGCAAGTTTGAAAAGATTTGAAATCATTAATATGATATTTATCCCAAACTAGAATGTCGAGGGAAAATTAAGAGAAGTTTTCATACACGTTTGTTAGAATTCAAATAATTTTGAGCTTATTTCTGGATGATCTATTGTATTAAACAATACTTAAGCTTAAATAGTCGACAATATCTTTGAATTTTTTTTATGTTGACATAAGTGTCTCTAGAAGCTCGTCTCACTGCCATTTTTCCTTTGAATATTTTTATTTAATCGACATTTAAATTATGAATGCAACTTGTGGGCTAATGCATTGTACCTATTTTTAGTGATGAAAAGTAAATGCCATGAAATATTTAATTCTTTTGTTTGATTATAAGATATTCAAATAATCACGCATAAACATTTGATGTGGAAATATTATTGTCTTTTACATATTTTCAAGTTGATAGTAACCAAGTAGTGAAGAATTAATCCACTTTTTCTATAACTTGTGTCTCTCTTCGAGTGCTAACAAGAAAGTTTCATCTAAGTAATTTTATGCATTTCAAATTTATTTATTTTTCACTTATTTGGATTCTATTGTTGGCTTCAGTTTGATGATTATATGAAATTCTATGAGGCAATTCATTCATAAGCTAAGGGTTAGAGAACCGGTAATAAGGTAAGAAGGCATGGATTTATAACATACATTAATAATATGATATACAAAAATCATAAGATATACATATCAAGGAAGAGATCCCAATATACTTCTCATAAGCCATGGCTTACTAGTGATGTCACTTACACTACGAATCTATTGTATTACTGGTAATTGAGTTCTTGCTTCATATTTTATGTTATTATATTATTGTTAACTAAGTTGTTGCTTCATAGTTTACGGAAGCGAATTGTTAAGCCAACCAAATTCATGTAACTTGAAACACAAATAAAAAAATGCATATTGTTAAGCCAACCAAATGCATGTAACTTGAAACACATAAATAAACAAATGCATGTAACTTGAAACATAAGAACAAATAGATGCATGTAAACAAAGAAAAACAAAGTACAAAAAAAACCAAAAAAAAAAATGATTCAACTTGAAACATGTTGAAAATAAATGTTTTGTAAATGAAAAACAAAAACACATAAAGCATAGAAATAAGATGTACTTACTAGTTTTATGTATCTCTCTTTCTGCAAGATGCTCAGATGACTCCTTTATATTTTTATTTTGTGTCACATGCTTCTCTCTTTCTACAAGATGCTCGGATGAATCCTCTATATTTTTATTTTTTGTTGGATGCTTGGATGACTTCACATAATTTAATCTCTATATCTTCTTTTTTTTCACACTTTTCTACAACTCTTTGTATGATGTTAAATAACTTATGGGTTTTAGAGCTCTTTGTAGGATGTTAGATGACTTATGGATTGTGCAATTACAACTCTACTTCTCCATGCCAAGTTTTATAGCATGAATCCCAAATTATCCCCTTTGTAATTGAGGGGATATATTACATGTTCAAGGTATGTTATCCTATCACTATTGCACTATGAATCGGGCCTGAAGTGAAGTGCCCCTTACGTTATTCCACCTTCTAACAATGTAAAGCCAACTGCAAATCGATAGTGAGATTTTATTGTCAATGTTCTTAAATGGCTAGAATACAATTTTTTTTAATTAAATTTTTATCTTCACTCTCAGGCATGGTCTTCACTTTCTGACAACGTAAATCCAACTAAATTCGTGTTTTTTAATTAAATTTTGGTTTTAATTAATTTTTTATTTGAACATCCCACTTTTTGATGTAGCGTTAATCTAATTGCAAACCAGCAATGGGATTTTAACATCGGTGTTCTTAAGTGTTTGGAATTCAAGTTTTTTTAATTAAATTCATTGACCATGATTTGTAATTTTGTTTTGAAATTTGATAAGAGGAAAAAAAACTATGTTACAATTTGTTCAACCAATCATAGGATTTCAAAATTTGATAAAAGAGTAAGACAATGCAAAAAATTACATTGCACAAGCAAAGACGACATAATACAATGAGCTAGCTAGAAATTTATTTATAGAGTTCATGCACCTAAAAACATGGAAAAAGAAACATAATATATGGATGAAAAGCATGGAGTACTAAACATAATTTATAAGGTGTAAAAAACCATTAAATAATGATAAGTCAATATCATTATTATTATGTAATATGAGCATGCACAATGCTGAAAAAGAATGTGAGCCACACCATACAACCATAATGAACTTAGTAATCACAAAAAATTACATAACCAACTTTAATATGAAACATAGGGTTCAATACTACATATTACCTTAGTCAAGTATGTTTTTTTCTTACATTATATTTTCTTAATCCTTGTTGCATTTATTATCAATGAATCATGGTATTTCATACACAACTAGCTATAAGGAAAAGCATGATGAGATTTGAATATATAGCATGTATACAAATCAATGATATCTATAAAAACATGAAGTATATGATTTCTTGCATTTAGCTAACTAACTAATTTGGACACCATGTTTTTTAGTTAATATCTTGCTTGCTATTGTTCCTATTTTTACATTTCTTCCAAGTAGGTATTCGAGAAAACAAAATCAAGACATAAAAAAAGAAAAAATAAAAACCATATTTACACTAAACTAACATTAGGAGAAGAGATGAGCTAAAAAAAGAGTGAAAAAGGTGAAACAATAACTTACTAACACTAGTATAACATGAGAAATTAGTGACTAGGTGACTAAAAAAGTTAGTCACCACAGCTTTTCCAAGTGAAATACTACCAAAAATGAGCAATCATAAGTGACCGAACTAAAAACGACTAACATAAATCATTAATTTAGTCACGGGTTAAAATATGTGACTAGATAATAAGTAATACAACTAAAAATGACTAACATGAATGACTAATTTAGTCTAAGAACAAAAATACAACTACCTAACAAGTACTACAATAATATGAATCGATTTGTTATGTTAGTAATCTTAATTGTGTCAAGCAATCTAAACTTACAAGTGATAGGTGATTGAAAGGCTTTTAAAGATTGGTTGAAAGGTTATCTTTCCTTAAACACTTCTTCATCCTCACATGGTGTATATGTGAGTCAACTTTGCATTATTTTTTCTCTAATAATTTGTAATTTTAAAAATATATTTAAAATAAAAATAATAATAATAAAATTAAAAAAATTATGTATTTTTAAAAAATCTATCCATTGAATCCAATTGGATCTAGTTCCAATTTGAAATTAATTTGAAGAGCAATTTTAATTTTTAAGGCTATAATATCAAATAAAAACTAATTTAATTTCATATTAACCGACCTAGATCCATCTTAACCCTGGATCTATCAAGCGCCGAGAGGGATCCAATCTCTCGAGGTACAAACTTTTTTTTCTAGTGCAAAACTTGAGGAAATGTTTGCACCTCAAGAGATTGGATCCCTCTCGGCACTTGATAGTTATAGGGTTAATATGGATCTAGGTTGGTTATATTATAATATATAATATCTATATTTGTATTTGTGTCTCTTTGGTATTCCCTCTCTCTATCTCACCCCCCAAACATAGACACACTCTCTCTCCCTCTCTTCCCCTTCTTTATCTATCTCTCTTCCCTTTCTCTCCCTCTCTATCTGTATCCTTCTCTCTATTCCCTCCTGCTCTCCTCTCTCCCTCACTCTCTCTCCATGACTCCCTTATCACCCCCTCTCTCTCTCCACCTTTCTCCCTCTATGTTTTTCTTGTTCCCTCCCTCTCCTTCCCCCTCCAATTCCATCTCTCTCTCTCCCCTCATCTCCATCTTCCTTCCTCTCTATCCCTTATCTCCTACCTACCTCTATCTCTCTCGCCCAAATCACTCTCCCTCTCTCTCTCTCTCTCTCTCTCTCTCTCTCTCTTCCATCCAAATCTATCACTATCTCCCCCCTCCCTTTCCTTCTACATATCTATGTCTCCATCTTTCTCCCTTCCCCTTATCTCCCTATCTCTATCCTCTCCTCTTCTTTCTCTTCTCTCCTCTCCTCTCTCCCTCACTCCCTCTCCATCTCTCCCTTCTCACTCCTCTCTCTCACCACCTATATCTCTCTATGTTTTGGTTCTTTCCTCCCTCTCTCTCCCACTCCAACTCTCTCTCTCTCTCTCTCTCTCTCTCTCTCTCTCCAACTTTTTCACTATCTCCCTCCCTCTCTTCGCCCCCTCCCCGACTCTCTCTTACATTTGATCACATTGTATTGTGTTTAAGAAATTATCTAAAGTAAAAAAACTTAATTGATTGTAAATATTTTGGATCAATCATATCAAAGAAAATAAAATAATGAAATTATTTTAAAAATCATGCACTATATTTAATCTATCCCTTGGAGCCTTAGCTAAGATGGATCTATGTTGGTTATATATATATATATATATATATATATATATAAAGAACCAGCATAGATCCATCTTAGCTTAATTTTATTAAAACCTTAGTTTAATTTCTATGGGAATATTTTTAGTAGCCATGAGGATAGAAGGTTTAGATATATCTCAAATTGTAACATTTTCCCTTTTAGATTCAATTTAAAAAATGTTGTAAAATTAAATTAAAATAAAATATTTTTACTGTGAAATAAGTTATGGTTTTTGGCATTTGGTATTGATAAGCCATGGTATTGGCCCATGGTATTGTAACAAAGCCGATTTACAAGTTAATATCCGTGGTAAAGTGAGGGTGAATATCCATGGTTAACAATGTTACCATATTGTTATAAAATATTTTTATTGTGAAATAATTTATGTTTTCTAGGCATGTGGTATTGACAATCCATGGTGTTGACCCATGGTATTGTAACAAAGGCTATTTTTTACAAGCTAATAATTTCTACCGTAATGTGGGGGTGAATATCCACGGTTAAGAATCTTGTCATATTGTTATAAAATACTTTGGTTGTGAAATAAGTTTTGGTTTTTGGACTTGTAGTATTGATAAGCCATGGTATTGTAACAAAGCCTATTCACAAGTTAATAACAAAATCAAAATATAACAAATTGAATTTTATTATTTTTATTAATTTAACTTTTATTATTAATTGAGGCCATATTTAAATGTTTACACTCATCCCAATATCATTTTTAACTTCTTCTTCTTTTTAATTTAGCGTCTTACGCAAAAATAACAAATTCTTATTAAAAATAAATCATTTAACCCAATTTCAATTTATATATTTTATTTTATATTATAAATATTTCTTTATTTTTTTCCATTATAAATATTTCTTTTCTTTTTCATTTCCATATTACAACATCACATTGTAGCACTGCATTTTTCTCTGTCTTGTTGATATCTGCGTGGAAATTCCAGAAGAAGGAAGACCATCAATGTGATCTATGGATTTCATGGGATTCGAACCCCATGGAGTTTTCATGGGAAACACCTTAGGAGAGCATCAACGATTAGATGGAGGAAGGGAAATGTCATTGGGCGTGGAGATTTTGGCCATTTGTACATGGGTATGAATTTGGACTTTGGAGAGTTCTTCCTTTTTACTAAATATGATTTTTGTTCTTATCGGTAAACAATTTCGAGGGTTTATATGATCAAAGCATAAATTTCATCTAGAGTTGAGGGTTTAATGATTATGATAATGCAGATCTTGATTGCGGCAAACAATTCATCAAAAGATAATGCACAAGTAAGCATTTTGCATGTCCTTATTGTACAAAGGGTTTAATGATTATGATAATGCAGATCTTGATTGCGGCCAACAATTCATCAAAAGATAATGGAAAAGTAATCATTTTTCATGTCCTTATTATACAGATCAGTTCGCTCCTCCCTAACTTTTCTAGGGTCAAAATCCATGAAATTTTATTTTTTCTTTTCACCTTTTTTTACTAGTTGATTGTTTGTGTAATGGACTCTACCATGCCCAAATTCAAAGGGCTCGGGTGGTGCAAGCAAATTTTCTGATAGGATGTAAATACTAGACCTTCCTCAAACTTTGTTACATGAAATTAAAATTTTTTGTAATCATGAACATAAAATCTTTTCTATTTCATCCTTAGATTCTAATCTCAATGCCTACAGTTTTAAACCATGTTACTATATTTTAAGTAGAATATACTTAGATCCATTAAACCTTACAACTCTCCAAATCTTAGGTTAATTTTACCTAAAAAGAAGGAACCTAAATGGCTTTTGCAATTTAGACTCAATGCTTACAAACAATGATTAAAAATGGAAGAACCCAAATGGTCTAATAAATTTTACCCACCCATTAATTTCAAAGACCTGTGCTATTATTCTGAACCTAAACAGAGAGAGTAGAAGAAGAAGAGGATCGTGGATGAGGTGGACCATGACCTGCTTGATACTTTTCAAAAGCTAGGCATGCCCTTGACTAGAAGAAGAGATTGACCAACATTGGTGTAGATGTTGTTTTTGATATTGTTTTCATTGCTACCATGCATAGGTAGACTCTATAAGCAGTTGAGGTTATCTTTTGTTCATTATAAGAGGTAATTCAAGAGTATATTGATATAGTTAGGAAGTAGTTTGGTAGGTTTGTTCCTCATGCTGATAACTATTATGTTGCATTATATTTATTTTTTTTGTAATAGCTCCTTCTATTAAATCCCCAAGCACACTTTGTCACCCATGGAAATATCCACTTATTTAAGGATGAATGATATAGAGACCAAGCAGTTTGAGAGGACTCTTATTGTTGTAGATGAGAGGAGTTATGTGAGGTGAGAAGAGTTTTGTGACATATATTAAAGAATGCACTGAATCATTTTATGACACCAATCATCTCCATGCCACAGTAGTGGATCTCTATTGCACTGAGGGAGAAATGATAAAGTGTTCCACTGTAAATAATTGGTATGTCAAGGATGAGGAATATAGATGTGGGATTTTCTTATGCTTTTAACCTGCGAGAAATTCCAGAATACCAAATATGCGAATAAATACAACTCAGAACACAGAATAAATGAGAAAAACAACAAGTATTTTATTATTCAGAGATAAAAGCAATGTTCACTTGCCTCTTCAAGGGAGCAACCTCCAGGAGATTAGAGCTTGATTAAAAAATAAGACTCGATGATATTTCCCTTCTAAATATGACTATTTATAGCTAAATGACCTTCAACAACCTAACGACTAGTGGTCCTTTGCATAACATGGGTTAACCACTTTATTTATTAATTATGGCCCGTTTGCAACTAATTGTGGTCCCTTTCTTAAATGTGGGTCAACCACTTATAATTATTAATACGGGAAAACTCTTTAAATAACTATGACTATGAATCGACCCTATTGGGTTTATTACATAAATAAAGGGGTTAGAGTTGGACCCTAACAGATTTATAATTTTATTACGAGAAGAGGTTTGTGCGACGGAGACAAATCAAGGATTTCGTGGACCTGAGTAGAGACTGGTTCGACAATCACCTAGAAATACTCAAGCATTGATTTGAAAGGCAATGATGCAATTGGAGAGTTCTATTATGTTGCCTTGAAAAACAACTATCAATAAGGGGGGACAAAGATGATCCATATAGGGAAGAATTTCAGGAGTAGGATTGTTTCTAAAATTATATCTATAGGAAAGTCAAGGAACTACTACATAGGATTAGTGCAGGTGCAACCAAATTCTCATAATGCAAGCAATTTTTCACAATGTGATTTGATGCTCATCGGTGACTAAGAAGTTGCAAATACTTATCGTTACATTCAGGTAAAATTTGAGTTGCATTCTAAAGTCTCTAATTTCATTTATTGATAGTCCTTCTTGTGTCCTTGTCTCTCTTAATTTCATTGTGGTAAGATTGGAATGGGTTAAAAAATCAAGCATATCATTGAGTAAAATAGACACCCACATGTCACTACATGTCAATGTGCATACTCTTTGTTTTTTATACAATTGGAAGTGAGAAATATGATGTGTGCACAACTAAAAATCCTAGCAAACATGATGAATCCAGTTTTAGCATGGAAATCGAAACCAAGAATCATAAAATATCAATAAATTTGTGAGACAGAATAAAAAACACAATAAGAGATTCTATGCCAACATTGTCTATTTAGTGCAAGATACTACTAATATTTCATAATTTTCAAAGATGGTGGATGGCATGAAGATTCCCTCAAGCAAAGTTACTAACTTGAAGATAAGATGGCCAGTGCAACTATTTACTTTAAATAGGCTGAATTTAGGTAATTAAAACAAGATTGAAAATCACTAGAAACACCACCCCTGTTTATTTCAAATAGGCTAAATTTAGGTAATTAAAACAAGTTCGAAAATCACTAGAAACACCATCCCCACATCATTTTATTTCCAGTTGTACAAGATAATATTGAATAAAATTATGAGCACTTCCATTTAAATTGATCGTACATAAAATAACAAACAAGGTTGATGCTTTTAAAATCTATATCCATGACAAGGATGGCTCATAATTTTAAAGACTATATCCATCACCAACTATAAGATAAGAGTTGATGAGATGAGAAAAAGCTTGTCTTGATATAACATGTAAACGTCATATTAATTATAACTCATGCATATTTTATCTTATTGTGCATATGTTAATTGTATAACTTCAATCTGGGTAATTTTTTACATTTAAATTGTCAAATATGTAGAAGTTACATTACGCTAGATTAAATTCACACACAAATGAAATATTAGAAATATGGCAGGGGAATGAGTAAGCATTTTCACATTGGTTTAAAATTCCCCCTTGGTTGGTGAAGAACCAATTCAATGCTATTTTTGGTGGAGTATTAAGTTATTAACCGAAGATAAAAAAAATTCTAGTCTTAAGTTACATTTCTCATAACTATAATACTCCAACTCCATTTTTTTATATAGAAGATACATTTCATGTAGCTATAGACGTTATATTTACGTGTTTTAGATAGAAGTTACGTTTTACATAGCTATATCTACCATGACATAACTATAATATTCCAACTCCATTTTTTTCACACATTTCAACATTTTAAAGATTTGTCTATTTTAGTGTGATTATGCAATTAAATAGTTGATATTATTTAAGACATCTCATGTTTGCAAGATTTTGAATTCTTAAGTGGGATCTTGGGTAGGTTTTGTTTACTACCATATATCATGTTTTAAGTAGATGGTGTTCTATAATTCACCTAAGAGACTTTAGGAGCAACCTTGAATTGCATGCTTGTTTCCATTATACATCTAATATTTGCAACCTTTTCCACATGAAGAACCCAATACCCATGTTGAACATGAAGAAAGTACCTCAAAAATTGGTGAATATCATTTATTCTATTTCCAGAAGGGGATAGATCCAGAGAAGGCAATGATAGCTATCATAAATGGCTGTTGTCGGGTTGTATTTAATGAAATCCCACTAGAATTTTCTACTAAAGTAAATCAATTGATGAATTTGAAGCCTGAAGGTAGTGTTGAATAGGTGTTGCAAGTTATCTCTATAAAACTATCTATATAAATGATTCTAATTCCATGAGATGGTGTCTCAATAACACTATTGTCCAGTGACAAATGCTAGATGTAGATAGCTTTCTCATGTCCTACAGGTAAATCATATCATTATATTTCTATGAAATCTTGGAATGTGTTAAAAGTTTGTATCAGATAAGGAAATATATATGTACTCTTGAATTTATCTATATTGTAAGAAGATCAAGAATAAAGTTGTCATTGTAAATAATTGGGATCTACCATGTAAGTTTACTTTACTACATGAAATTCTTGATTTGTTAGATCCCAACTAGTTAGGGTTGAATTTATTTTTGTTGTAGTGAGATTAAGAATAAAGTTGTCATTTTAATCACTAAAATCTACCATGTAATATTTATGAAATTGTTTATTTGTTAGAGCCCAAATTATTAGGATTATGAATATTCCTCTTTCATGACAATATTTATGAATGCTCTATTCTTGCTCAAAGAATTACATGTTACATAAAGGTGGAAAATAAATGAGATGCAGCTGAATGGTTTCTATTTTAAAATGTGTGGAGGGAGTATAAAATCATTTTCAGTTTCATTCAAATATTTTGGAGCACCCACTAAAGTTCTTCATTTTCCTCCTAGTTAATTCCATTTCTACTATCCCAATGCTTCTAGAAGTCCTTCTCCAAAGTGATCTCTTAACTATCTTGGAGGGAAATTGATTACTTGATTGGAACCCATGGATTACAATTTAATTAGGAGAAAGGGATGAGAAAGCTTCATATTATTCAATATATTTTGCAAGTTAAAATCATATCAAACAATTTCCTTTCTGTTTAATTGATACGACAATCATTCGAACATTTGTTAGGATTTTGAGACCTTTTTCAATGATTTTTTTTTCTTTCTTTCTGAAATTTATGGTCTCAATTAAAGAAATTAAAGAAAAGGTGAAAATGATGCAATGGAAGGATTTTCTGTTTTAGAGCCTAAGAATGCCTTGCTAATGTGAGGGGCTTGGTATTTTCTTGACTCAAGATTAGTCGCATTTGACTTCCTACCATTTCTTTTAATTTCATTTTTGTTGTCTTTATATTGCTATCCTTGAAGTTGGTGATCTATTGTGTGTGCAATAGGAAGTATTAACTACTAAGCACTCTCAAAGGTGATATTGATGGGTAACTAACTTTAAATGTCCCTACTTCACACTTTAGTATTACATGATCATGCAAAGAAATTATTAATCAATATTAAAGGGAGGATGACTAACGTGCATTGTTTCTTGGCTTGTCATATAATTACTGCATTTTTGCCCCTAATAATATATTTGAGGCTAATTTTTAGCTGTTACTTGTGGAGCTTCCCTTTGGCTCAGAAAAACATCAAGGATAAATTTCCATTGCATTGGCATTGAACATCATCAAAGAGGAATTCACCAAAAGCAGTAGAGGAAATGGGAGCAATTGGTACAATGAGCGGATAATCGCTAGAGAAACATCGAGGCACCATAATTTCTTGTGTATTTAGATTCACTCGAAATTAACTAGTCACAAAAAGTACCCTTTTTCCGAATATTTTCATGTATACAAAAATACTAAAAACACAATTTTAGACTAATTATTCAAACTAATAATTATCTAATAGTCATAATTTATAATTAAATAGTATAATATGATTAATATTATAGGACACAACTATAAGGTCTGACTGTGAGGGGCATTGTGACAATATATGTACACTTCTCATTGTATTAGACAATCATGTCCCAGAGTGTGATATCCATTCAACGAAATGTACTCCGAGAGGCTATTATGGGATTCAATTTTTTTCTTTCAGTGGACAAGTGGTGATATATTTTCTTAGGCCTTAGTGTTTTGCTTCCCTAAGGTTTTGACACTACTCACAACTAGCACCTTCATTCAACCAAGTGAGGTACTCATCTTGGAAAGTTGAATCATTTTGTCTCCACAATCCAATATGATGTTGGATCAATCTCATGATCCTAAAAACATAGGTCATAATAGCGAGGAAATTTTACTATGGGCAAAAGAATATCCAAATTTAAGGAACATGACTCTTTTAGAACAAGTAATAAGGATATTTTTTACATTGATTTTTTTTTATTCCATTTGTTTTCACAAGTTATCTATTGCCTAATATTTTTAACATGTAACTTAGTTGGTATGATTGTGCCTAAGGTTTTTTTTGAATGTTGATTACTAATTTCCTAAGGTGTTATTTTCTATGGTGATGTTTTATTTGCTTTGTTTATACAAGTCATCTAGCCGCATAGTGGCCACTATTGAATGTTGAGGTATATGTCGTATAAATATTTTATAGTCTACTTTATTTTATATTCAAGTATTCATCGTCTTTCATGTATTATACTTTGCATTGTGTCTTCTTTCATTTTCAAGAGAGGAACTCAATATTCATGGTAAGAAGCAACAATTGAAAAAAGAGGAGAGCAATAACACTGGAGCGAAAATGCAAAATGAGAGATAGAAGAATCTGTCTAGTGATACCCTTAGAGCCAATATCTTGCATAAGACACACTCATAGAGACTAATGGTCAAGCCTTTAGAGTTGGTGAATTCACTTGCAATTCTTTGGCAACACAGTGATAATGTTTTGAAATGATGAAACAATATTTCATGTGTAAATTGTAGTCCAAACGATATTAAGTTGGAAATTCATATTGTAATAATTGATATTTTATATAATAAAATTTATATGGTTGAAATTATTTTTATTTGCACTTGATTTTACTTAGCATTGTAATTAACATATGTAACTTTGTTTTATCATATTAAATAAGCATGCACATTGTATGGCATTTTTTAAATTTAGGCACAAAACCATACTAATTAATTTATGTTGATTAATAATGAACACATAAAATCAATCTAAAACTACTAAACTAGTAGTTTATACTAATTAATGATGAACACAAATAAAATGAATATATGACTAAATTAGTCGCTTATAATAATTATGAATGAAATTAAATGAAATGAATAGAAACTACTAAATCACTCGTTTATATAATGAATATGGAAATACAAAAAAAAAAAGATAAATTACTACTGCAAATGACAATTTTTTGATTAAAATGATGACTCAATTTTGCATATATACGACTACTAATAGTTAATTTATTGTATCTTATAACATGACTAAAATTTAGTCATATTTCTTTGGTCATTAATTAGTTTCAAATGATGACTAAAATTTGCAAATATTTGCATATATATATATATATATATATATGACTATTAGTAGCTAATCTACAGTATCTTATAACACGACCAATATTTTGGTCATTAATTGGTTTTCTCGAGGATTCATATAGTAATATAGTTTTTTGTATATTTGTTCATTAATTGCGACAATTAATGACTAAACCAATGAAAAATTAATGACCAAATTTACGACTAACTATATTACTAGATGGTAAAATTGAGGAAACCAATTAATGACTAAGCTAAAAATGACTAAAAGTTGGTCGCGTTATAAGATACTCTAAATTAGCTACTATTGGCCACCGACTGAAAATTTATCGTTTAATGCAAATTTTAGTTGTTTTTTTAGTAATTAATTAGTCATTGTTTACTAGTGTAAAGAGTAAACAAGAGAGAAGAGCTAGAAACAAACAACAAATCCAATATATATATATATATATATATATATATATATATATATATATATGAAAGTACTTTAACAAAATTGCCTTACATTAACTTTAAATGTACAAAGTATATGACATGTAAGGAACTATGCTTCAAAAAAATTTAGTTCTAGTTTTTGGAATGTCATGATTTGAGAAGAGGACACTATACAAGTGCAACAATTGTATTTAATAGCTATACATAATTTTTAAATATAGTAGATTACAAAAATCCACATGCTAGTAAAAAAAATTTCCCCTTGCTTCATGAAACTGTAATTTCATAGTGGCAGTTCCTAATGAAATGAAACAAAAAAAATTGCACAAGAAGAGGAAAACAAATTACTAATTAGAATTAAGGTGTGCAAGGGGAAAAAATGAAAAATAAAATCATGTTTATTTCTTTTTTTATTGTTAAGTGCATAATGTAAGTGAACTCACTTAGATATGAAATGATGTCAAATTTTTTTGATGTCAACAATGATATTGTCCATTGAAATTGTAAAAGTCCCAGTTATTGAGAACCCATGTAATAGGAAAACAATCTCTGAGATGTTTTGTTTGTATTGTGCAAAGGATATTTGGAGAAGTTTTGGGAAAAATTGTTGAAGAAGACCACTTGGAAGGGTTCAATTTAACTTTCCATTTGCATTCTTGATCGCACACTGTAAATTGTGCTCATATGAAAATAATGTTTTGCAACCACACTTTGTGCAATAAATTATATTATATACTAGGTACTCCATCATTCTAATAAGTTGTTTACACTCATTGCAAAATGGATTGAATGGGAGAGGGGGGGACATATCAATTGGCTTAAGTACTTTAGTAATATATAATAGTGTGTTTGTTGATAGACATGCATACTTATTAAATTTATGATGAATAAATAATGTAAAATAAAAAGAGCAAGGGAAGGATGAAACAGTTGAAAAAAGGAATAAAAGAAATGTTATAAAAAGTTAGGATGCAATTGAAAACTTGCTTGGACATTTTTTCTTGCAAGAGTTTTCAAATAAGATTTTTTCGATTCATAATTAAGTGGCTCAAAGAAACTTGATCGACATGTACATATGTTATGTGACCCTTTTTGGGCCACTTTGAACCATATTTTTTATTAGAATCATGATTGTTTCCCCCTTGTTACATCTTTTTGCAGTACAATGTATTTTTGTTTGTACTACTCACCCAAACGGACCTGGTAGATTAAAGGGAAAAATGAAATTAGTTGCAACAAGGAGAGCATGGGAGTATGAATTTTTTAAGAAGAAGCACAAAAAATGAGGAATAACACATAGGAAAAAATCAAAGGAAAACAAGATGTAAAGACTCTAGAGAATATTGTGGAACCGTCATTATTTGTTTCACCATCTTTGACATATATCTAAAATTAACAATTATTTTTTTGGCATCCTGTAATAAGTGTTGTAAAGCTTCCAACTGAATAATTTATATTTGCTTCTAAGAGTGCAACAATCTAAGTATCTGGAGTAAGGCAGCATTCAGCACACACCATTGGTATTGTATCAACAATATAGGTTAGAGTTAATGAAATGAAACGACTAGCATCACCTCTTTTATATTTTCTTGTTTTATGACGTTGAATCATGTTATACAAGCACTTCTACCATCAGAAAAGTAAGACAAGACTTGAGAAATTAGCTTGCCACTTATGTTGACAGTTATTGTAAGTTGACCATGTACATCAACAAGATCAGCGTGTACGACTTGAGATTTTGATGGTGAGTAGGATGTTGTAATAGAAGCAAGGCCATACAACACCAAGACATCTCCTTCAAAAATATTTTTTGAATTTCCCATGCAAATGTCAATTATAGACGATAAGATTAGCTTTAATTTTTGGTTGCCTATGAAAAAAAACATTTCTCTTAAAGGAGTTTGTATTTTTTTTCCCATTTAAAAAACACTAATCTAGAAAAAGAAAATGAAATAATTAATTAATGTGCAGACACAAAGGTTGTGATTTGTTCTTGATTGTGGATGGAGAAAGAGTGAACCGTTTGTCTAAATGAATACCTTCATTGTCAATTGTTCCAATGTATACTTTATGAGTTGACATCTTGCTCATTATTTCACCTATACAAACGCAACCATTAACTAAAAAAATTGTATATCAATTATGGAAAATATATACAGGGACTTATATTTTCCAAACTTTGATCGTGTAACTTAAACATATCTCCCTAATCTAGTTAATTCATGCATATTTCATGTTAAAAACATGTAGTAATTATATTTATATGCATATTAAAGAAGAATCATTTTTAAAATTTACTCATTTGCATTAAAAAGGGTATAAAATGTAAGATTATTGAACTAGATATTAGAACACGGTTCTTATACATGCTTTCTTTCGAAAATACACATTGGAAGAATCAAATATATAGTTCAAATGACTCTAACCTTAAGTTTTGATTAACAATAGCTCCAAATTCTATGTAAACATTTTATCTTCTTAATATTGTCTAAATTGCATTAGAGTAATTAGAGGCTCCAACTATTGTAAATTCCAAAGAAGGTTGAGGCACAGAAACGAACTAGAAGAGGGAGTTGACAAATCTCTAGCAGCAGTTTGTATAGCATGCAATAACTACATTTATATGAGTCTTAAAGAGTAAGCATTATTCAAGTCAACATATGTCTATTATAAATAAGTAAATAATGAAATACGGTTAAAATGGAATATAGAACAAGGTTGCTACAACCACATCATTAAGAATAATACCATGAAAGAAATAAGGTATCATTTCAAATAGGTTTAACCACTAATTCTTGTATCAACAACCCAAATTCTATGCAAAAAGACATACTTTTTTATCACTTGTTGTATTTAAGCATAGTAATTTTATGTACAACATCAAAGCTATGAAATATAGAATGCAAAGAACGGAAGAAATTTTGTCCAATTGAAGGATTTCTTTTTATTCATACCTTTTGGAGCTAGGAGAAACAAATGGTGTGCTTGTATTTGTTAGGAAGATGTAGTGGTTTTAAGTTGTTGGTTTCCCTAGGACGTTCAGTTGTTGCAAATATGAAAGAATTTGGATGTGCACAAGCAAGCAAGATGAGAAAGATACCAAATATGTAATATTATTAAGAAATATTGTTTTAAAGTGTGAATGTAGAAAGGATGGAAAATGTTGAAAAAAAAACTACAAAAGCCACCATTCAGATAAACTGCAAATAATTAAAAATGAAGGTCAACAATATTTATCTCACATAAATAAGTGTATTGGTTAAAGAAAGCTTTAAACGATGTGAAGAGATAAAAAAACAAATGTTTGAATTCATGTTACAAAGTTTAATGTTGGTACTATTGTATATAATAAAATATTAAGTCCCATAGAAGAAGGGAAAAAATAATACCTACAATAAGGAGAGTGATTTTCTCTTTCTATCATAAGGTTTTTTTCTTTGTCTCATGCAAAGAAGAAACGAAACCAGAATCTGATTGGAAGTGTTTGTCCCAAAGTTCAATCTAGGCGCAAGCTAGCATTAATTTCATCATGATCACTCCAATATGCATCCAAAAACTGACTTAACAACAACCAGGATCAAGATTTGTCCAAATTTGGTCTATTTGAGATTTTGAGTTTGGAGTGTAATTGTGTGTCAATTCTTGTGAGTGAATAGGTTTCATATATTCAATTAGCTTCTTTCTTCTTTGGCTATTTGAATGGACGCCATCATTGAAATCACCAATAATAATCAAGATACAATCATGATGGAGAATGTGTACTTTGGTTATTAATATTGTTTCAATGATTGTAAAGGTAGGGCTAAAAGGAACATCATATATATTTTCATAATGCAAATTGGTTGTACTACATAGAGTATGATGCATTTAAATTGAATTCAGGAAAATTATGTTCGTTAGATAGGAAATGTGTGTTTGTCTCTTGGAAGTAAATAATAATATTCTTCATAATGTCTTCATCTTGTTGAATATCATCAAGATGAGCATGCAATCTATGTGTGTTCAGATACACCAATGTGAGTGCATTAGCATTTTGAAAATAAGTATGAACAAGATAAAATTTCCACGAGGCATTTTCAACCAAGCATTTCATTTTTGTGTCTATTTTTTATGCAGGAGCATCAACGACCCAAGTCGAAATCGAATTTTGGAACCTTCCAAAGGAGAATGCATGGCATGAGGACGATATTTCCTCCAACTATGATTTAGTTTGTTTGTAATTTGTTATTTTATGCAGATTTTGAGGGATGTGAGCAAAGATAGGGATTGATCGGATCTCACTTGATCTGATTCATATTGTGTTACTATATTTAACTGTAAGAGTGAGTTTGTAGAAGGGAGAGGGCGATGCAATTAATACCAGGGTGAGTGTGTGGTCTGGACCATCGAGGCCATATAGTTGTAATCGAGCTCGAAATGTTAATGAAATCGATGTATTTTTATGTGTTCTGGCTCATGTATTATTTGTGTGCATTTATTGAAATTTCAGGTTTAAAAATATATTATGTGTGAGGATTTTTGTAAGGCAGCAGCGTGGGGTGAGATCTTAGTGTGGCGCAGTGAAAGCGTGGCGACTTTTCGTATTGAATCTGGGGTGAGTGATCTGCTAGACAGATAATGGAGAAGCTTCATGTGAGTACTGTGCCATAGCGCACTTCGCATGAATTTATGGTTTAATGCTTACCAGTGTAGCTTTCAACTTGCAAGCAGAGATTTTGATGAAGTTATGTGGACCCATAACCCACAGGTCCGCGAATTGTGTAAAGATGCAACTTTGCTGCATCAAAGTGGTATCAGAGCAGAAAAAGATTCTACGTAGAGGTGCAAATATGTTGAATATTGGTGAGTTTGTGGTCTTTATATTGTTGTATAGGTAGCGGCAGAAGAAGGTGAGAAGATTGCAGCAGCCTAGAGCCAGGAGTGCTCAAATGGTTCCAAAGAAGAGAGAACCAGAGAGATGCCAAAAGACTGAGCTCAATGGAGAGAAGCTTGGTGAGGTATCGGGTAGCAGGGAGGACTTGTTACTGTAGAGGTTTTTTGCATCTCACAGAAAGATCATAAAGGCAATTCCACAGAGGAGGTGGGTAGAATTGCTAAGGGATGAAGGAGGCATATGACCAAGAGGTCATAAAAACTTTTGTACCTCGGGAGTCTGATGCAGGAGCATCAACGACCCAAGTCAAAATCAAATTTTGGAACCTTCCAAAGGAGAATGCGTGGCATGAGGACGAGATTTCCTCCAAATCTAATTTAGTTGGTTTGTAATGTTATTTTACACAGATTTTGAGGGATGTGAGCGAAGGTAGGGATTGATCGGATCTCACTTGACTGATCCATATTGTGTTACTCTATTTAACTATAAGAGTGAGTGCGTAGAAGGTATAGGGAGAAGCAATGTAATACCAGGGCAAGTGTGTGGTCTGGCCCATCAAGGCCATATAGTTGTAATCGAGCTCGAAATATTAATGAAATCGATGTATTTTTATGTGTTCTGGCTCATGTATTATTTCTGTGCATTTATTGAAATTTCAGGTTTAAACATATATTTTGAGTGAGGATTTTTGTAAGGCAGTAGCGTGGGGTGAGATCTTAGTGTGGCGCAGCGGGAGCATGGCGACTCTTCATATTGAATCTGGGGTGAGTGATCTGCTAGACAGATAATGGAGAAGTTTCATGTCAGTACTGTGCCATAGCGTACTTCGCATAAATTTATGGTTTAATTCTTATCGGTGTAACTTTCAACTTGCAAGCAGAGATTGCGATGAAGGTATGTGGACCCATAACCCATAGGTCCGCGAATTGTGTAAAGATGCAGCTTTGTTGCATCAATTTTTTTGCTAACATGGAATTTGTGGTGTGTTAATTTTTTAATCAAGAACAAATAATCCATAGTTTTCACTCATGAAAGAGTTATGTACATTAAACCATGTGTTCTAATGGTACTTGGGTCAAATTCAAGTTTTTCTAAGGTTAGTCCTTGTGCTCTATGTATTGTCCTAGTGAAAGCTAGGTGTACTAGAAATTGTCTTCGTATTGTGTAGAGGATTTTCCGTCTAAATGATGGCAATAACTTTGCAACACAAAACATTGGTTTCCATGTTGTTGCAATATGTGTGTCATACAATTCTAGGAATTTTTTTCTTTGTAATTTTTTGACATACAAAACAAAAAATTCTATCCAAAGTACATATTGGTCATTTTACCCATTTGAATAAGTTTTCAATGTTCCATAAACACCATTAACAAGGCCTCCTTCAATGTCATAGTTTCCAACATATAATTAAATGAGTAGATTACTTTTTACTAATATTCTTTAAGGCAATATTTTTTATTTTTTCATAACAAGTTTATTTGGATGCTTTCAACCTTGTCAAATGCTTCAAGAAATATTAACACTATATCCACATGTGACAACATTTTTTCATTGTGTATTTGCACTTGTTTATTTCTATAAAATAGATATGGCAAATGTGGATCAATTGGTGGTGGCCTATAACAATGATGGTTGATGAATTCTATGTCAACATCAGATTGGGCATTCAATCTCATTTTTTTTCATGATTGAAACAAAATTTATGTATTTTTTATGTATTAGAATATGAAAATACATAGAATTTTACTTTGTCTTGCCAAAAACTATATGGCACTCCCACCTTGTTCAACATTGGGCATTCAAAAACCAGGTAGTCTTTTATAGGTTGTGTCTGATACAAGTTTCTGCACGTTATCAAATCAAAATTTCCAAAGTATTTTTTAGGGGTATGTTTTATTTCATACAATTTTTTTATCAAGATGGTACAAAAGTGTAGAGCCAACAAGAGAAACCTCATTAATTAGCACAACATGAAGATGTTCAAAGTGTTGTGACAATGTATCCATTTTTCATTATTTAAAGGCAAGTATTCATATTTGTTAAAAGACATGGAAAAGGAAAAGTGCAATTTAATTCCACCAGCATTGAAAGTTTCTTTTCTTGTATAATTTGTTATGAATCCTTTTAATTTAAGTTGATCCTATTTAATTCTAATATTGTACATGCTTACAAGAGATTGGAAGATTGCTCTTGCGGTAAATGTCTTTCCAATGCATGCATCTCCAGTTGAAAATAGATATATAGGTTTTGAGGAATCCATTGTTTTTTACTAAAGATATATTTTACTATTGTTGTTTGTTCTTTCTACAATTGTCTTCTTATGCTATAGAATTATTTGTCCTCTAGTATATGTGGTTGTTTTACAATATGATAAGGTTGATCAATTGACGTTTTTATGTGTTTCATTCTATGAAAGTAGTGGAGGTCAACATCAATATTGTACTCTTCATATTGTCTAATTTTTTTCAATAAGATGCCATTGGAAATTGAATTGTTTTCTTCCATTACATCTCTAGTGAAATATACATAATTATTTAGTTCAACAATGTTTGATGTATCATCAAGGTTTCCCCATGCTTTAGGAATTGTATAAGTGAAGATTTGTTCATTGTCTTATGGTTTCTTTTAAGCTCAAATAGGTATTTATCCAAGTAAAATACATATATTTAAAAATAGATTCATCAATCCTATATGGGACATATAATATCATTTTTTCTCGATCATTTTTTTCTAGGTCCTTATGTTCACTTTATCTCGCGAATCTTATGACATATGGCACATCACCACGTTTTTTGTTTCTTTCCCTTTCGTATAGTTTGATGAAAACTCTATTAAACAAATGTTTTCAATGGATAAAGGTCGTTGCAAGTAACAAGAAATGATTGAAGCACAACACACATCCTCTAAATCATCTGCTTCTTGCTGCAATTTTTTTATGTCGTTTGAGGATAAACACTCGTTGGTATTTGGGAGAAGTATTAATGGATATATTTCTTTTTGAACTCCTAGACAAAGGAAGGGAAAAAAAAATATACACAGCCTATTGTGCAGACATTTGTTGCAAGTTTAACAAATATTTTCCAAGTTGGGCGATTGTTTGCACAATATCAAGGTTTGTTTTCTAATATTCTTCTCATATATGTTTAAATGTTGTTGGCATGGTTTTATAAAAAAAAATCATGTAACACCTACAATATTTGATTGTTGCATAAGAATCAAGCACAAATTGAGCATCGTTGTTTACATTTCACATTTTTGGAATATGATGAGAAAAAATATTTGTCCATATGTCAACTGGCCTTCTTTTCAATAAAATCTTTTTTCATTTTTAACTAGATTTTATGGCATCGATGTAATCATGCTCTGACAAACCCAAATCTCTCAAAAATATGTCAAACATATATGTTTCATTGTATCTGGCATGCTCTAGTGTTTTAATATAAGTCTGGCATTTTTCTTCGTTTTGTCATCTGTGAACTTAGTTGGTTCAAGTACAATTGTTTTTCTTGTTGGGGAGTGGGGAAATTGAACCTACAATGAACATTTTTTTCCTACAAGACTTTATATGATGATGATGTTGAATTTTTTTAATATCATTTGCAAGAATTTGTGAATCACAAGACATATATCTATCTACAAAGTCCTTTATCTCAACATTTTTATTTTTTCCATAGATCGATGCATTTTTCATCCATGGCAATGCATTGTCTTGTTGGATTCCTTTTTTGGGAATTATATTACAAAAATGTGGTCTTGCAATTAACCAAAATACTTGATGTCATGGGAAATTAGTTTTCATAGGGTACCTACATTATTATTATAGTAATGAACACATGTTACTGCATCATTTCTTAATAAGGTTTCAAGCATGTTTTCAGTTATCTCATTATTAGTAGATGGGTTATTTTTGTCCTTCATATGTTGTATGGAATTGACCAATGATTTATAATAACAGTCACCACAGCTGAAGGAAATAAAGCATTTGGGTGTACCCAATTGTTGTATCATTCCATAGACATTCCTATGTAAACCAAGAAATTAATATGGGGATGTGTGAATTCTTCTTAGATCCATGTAGCCAAGATTTGATTTAAGAATGTGATCTAGATTTGGCTTTGATTAAACATATTTTGCCAATAGTTTTCTTCCCTTTAGCTATCCTTTTCTTATTCTTACCCAAACATAGTTGAGAACTTATCTAAGTATAGTGCATAATTCCTTGCAAAATAAATTTGTGATGTGGTATGCAAAGTCATGGTATTTGTGCAATATTTACCACTGTGCATTTTTTTGTTTTATATATATATATATATCATCCGAACATGTTTGTTTGTAGAAAAATGTAAGGAAACTCATTTCCTAAAAAATATTTGTCCTAGAAAATTCCCAATGGCATGTAGTCCTTGCCAAGGGAAATGTTTAATTGATTACTTTAAAGATCATAAATACTATGTGATTATGTGAGCACACGCAATAATGATTTTTCACTGACTCTTAATTGTTTTCATTGATATCACTATTTATTTCAATATTTGTCTCAAGTGAAAGTGTATACGTGGCCTCCAGAAACATTTCTTTCCAATTTCCATCCATGGCAACCCTCTTCATATGATAAAGCATGGTTTTTCATAAGTGATGCAATGCTTTCATGAACATATGCTCCTAAACATAAACATAAGCATACGCACTCTTGTAGCACAACTTTTCCTTTATTGCCACAACAATTGTATTAGTTTCTTTTATGTCATGTGTAAGGGAATGTTGAATCTGAGACGTGTCAGTGGGGACATTGATTATACCTTTAGTTAGGCCCATTTGTTGACCTCTATATTTCTATCCCAATTATTAAATTTGCATGAAAGGTAAGCGCATTGACACTAGTCATTTTTCTAGCTCAATTAGTTTGTTTAGCATGCGATACACTTTCATGATAGCGTGAAAATTTGGGAATCTCACCATGATGCAAAGATTTCTAATAGGTTTTGCAAGTGTATTCATTTTCCATTTTGATAAATTTGCAGTCTTTTAGCTGCATTCCTTTAGTTGCAACATGCTTTTTTTTAATCAACTTGTTTATTTGTTATAACATCCTTTCTAAAGAAATTTCGACAACAACATGAGCAAGCTTAGATAGGCATGTCAACCGTTGTTTTTTCAAAGTTTTGTTTAACGAGTATGACATTGTTGTTTAGTGGGTACTTTCTCTTCCTATGATGAGCTCTAATTGCTTTTGATTTTCTGTTGATGTTTTCTTGGTTCAAGAATTGATATTCTTCTGTTGCAAAACTACCATGCCCTTTGATGTATTTATTTCTAGAAAGATCAACTAGAAGTGTAATTGTTTTTTGGTTTGGCTTGGCGTTGTTCCTCACAATTTTTTTCATTGCTCGAAGGGAATTGTTTTACCATTCCGTATAGTTGGTACTTATTGAAATCATTGGTATGTTATTCATAAATATATTTCCTATGTGTTCCAATGGTTCAAAATGATGTTGTGACAGATTCTTTTGATATTGAATACCATTATATATGCCTAGCTCAGAGTTGTCTGAGTTGAATCAAGTCAAAATATCTCCTATGTCTGCAAACCACACACAAATGTCTAGCCCGAAAACTTAATCTTTCCAGGCGAAAACAAAAATACCACCTTCTATGTCTTTGTTTTCATATGGGAGTTCTAAAAGAAAAGTATAACCCTCCTAATCTGAAACTTTTGTTTCCTTTTTTTAGGGTCAATTTTGACGTAATGGTCTATGCATTTTAATGCAAAAGGATCACTTTGGAAAAATGCATTTCAGAAATTCTGGTCCATAATGTGACGCAACTAAGCCACATCATATTCATGTTGTGTTAAATGACAAATGCATTGAAATGAGCTTTCACCTCAAACACTATTGAAATTTTGTATTCATTGAAGTCCTTGGGATATCATGTTTTCCTCTATTTGTGCCCATTATTGTTCGATGAATGCATGTTGCAAAGCATCTAGATTTCCTCGAGGATATGTGCATTTTCTTTTTTGTACGAGTGGCTCAAAATGTCTACCAAGGGGGTTGTCATCATGAAATAATATGTCATAAGTGTGCATGCCTAAGGATGAATTGAAATTAAAGTATGGCCTCTTATTGGTATTTTCCCACTTTCATAACCAATCTATGCAAAAAATGTCTCCCCTAATCCCCCTCTCATTCAGTGGGTGTTCAAGTTAAGCCGATTGCGACATTCATTGAAGATAAACCTTAAGATCATCAACATTATGCATTTCCAACAATGAATATGTATTTAACTCATTTCTAAATACAATGATTGAATATCAACATGTAAACGAATAGTGACACTGTAAACTTACATCTTGTTGCAAGGACACTCATGTTTAAGCTCACACCAGTGGTTGATTATAGAAATAGCACTAGTACAAAATGGCTAATTACTTACTAAAAAAATGACTAAAATGTGCATATAAACGACCATTTTTCAGGCGGAGACCAGTAGTAGCTAATTTACAATATCTTATAACGCGACCAACTTTTAGTCATTTTTAGCTTAGTCATTAATTGGTTGTCTCAATTTCATCGTCTAGTAGTATATTTAGTCATAAATTTAGTCATTGATTTAGTCATTAGTTACCACAATTAATGACCAAATATACAATAAAATCGATTACTATATGGTCACCTAAGAAAACCAATTAATGACCAAAGAAATATGACCAAAATGTTGTTCATGTTATAAGACACTATAAATTAGCTACTAATAGTCATATATATGTAAATTTTAGTCATTGTTTGAAACCAATTAATGACAAAAGAAATATGACTAAATTTTGGTCGTGTTATAAGATACTATAAATTAACTACTAATAGTCGTATATATGCAAAATTTAGTCGTCATTTGTAATCACAAATTTATCATTTGCAATATTCATTTATATTTTTTTGGTAGTTTCATATTCATTATATAAATGACTAATTTAGTAGTTTATATTCATTTCATTTACTTTCATTAATAATCATTATAAACAACTAATTTAGTCGTATATTCATTTTATTTATGTTCATCATTAATCAATATAAACTACTAATTTAGTAGTTTTAGATTAATTTTATGTGTTCATTATTAATCAACATAAATTAATTAGTATGATTTTGCGACTAAAAAAAAATCATACAATGTGCATGTTCATCTAATATAAAAACACAAAGTTACATATGTTAATTACAATACTAAACAATATCAAGTGCAACTATAAATAATTTCAACCACATAAATTATATTATATAAAATATCAAATATTACAATATGAGTTTCCAACTTAATATTGGTTGGACTATAATTTACACATGAAATGTTGTTTCATCGCTTCAAAACATTACCATTGTGTTTCCAAGACATTGCAGGTGAATTCACCAACTTTGAATACTTGACCATCATTCTCTATGTGTGTGTCTTATGCGATATATTGGCTCTAAAAGTATCACTAGACCAATTCTATTCTCTCTCTCTTTTTGCATTTGTCACTCCAAAATTATTGTTCTCCTCTTTCATCAATTATTACTTCTTACCATAAATATTGAGTTCTAAGTTCCATTTTTGAAAACAAAAGAAGATACATTGCAAAGTGTAAGACATGAAAGACTATGAACACTAGAATATAAACTAAAGTAGACTATAAAATATTTATACAATATATACCTCAACCTCAGCAATGTCAAAGCCATTTTTCCCCATAAAAGAAAGAAACTCGAACAAGTTTTCTTCGATTGGGTGATAGTGGCCATTATGTGGCCAAATGACTTGTATAAAAAAAGAAAATAAAGCTTCATCATAGAGAAGAACAACTTAGTAACTTAGTATTCAACCTTCAAGGAAAGATTAAGGTATAATCATGCCAACTAAGTTTACATGCTCAAAAACTCAAGTTGTAGATAACTTGTGAAACAAAATAATATGAAGTGTGATGTCTAATCCTTGTCGTTTTATTCACAGCAACATTCCATTCTCTAATGCATGAACTTGATCAAGTATATAAACAATATGTGCTCAAATACCAACATGAAAGTAGTCATGAAAATATTTTAACACAAAACAACTAAAAGGATTTCAATCAATATTGTGTAATACTAATTTCATCTTCAAGCTCAGGTTGTTGTTTAAATGGACATGATACGAGTATTTTCAATTTCATAGTTAAAAGACAAAACAAAATCAAAAGAAATGTTCAAAATACAATCAAACAATAAAGAGATAATATCATGGAATGAACATTGCAATTATAAAAAAATTATTTACATGTCCACTGATGTCTTTTCTAGCATTCCTAAAACATTTTCTTGCCCAAAATAACCAATGAGGTGAAATAATCACAACATTAAAAACCATAAGAATCCCTACTAGAAACATTTCCAAAGTCGATGGCTCAGGTGCCTAAAGGATCTCCAATAGCAAATGAATCATATCCAAGTCATGCTCTGCATTGTCTCCCCATCCTTTTTCCAATCACATTTCCTATAACCTGCCCACACCAGAGTCAAGTAACAATCAAACGAAGGCATTGACATTTGTTTTTATCTTTTATATCTATAAAATTTGAATCTGAAAATATTTTAACACAACAACTATAATACTAATATTATCTTCAAGTTTTGGATGTTGTTTAAATGGATATGATACCAAGTATTTTCAATTTTATAGTTAAAAGACAAAACAAAATCAAAGTAAAAGTTCAAAATACAATCAAACAATAAAGAGAGGATATCATGGAATGGGCAGTGCAATTATAAAAAGTATGTTTACTTGTCCACCAGTGTTTGGAATTCCTAAAATTTCTTGCCCAAAATAACCACGAGGTGAAAGAATCACAAAATTAAAAAACATAGGAATCCTTCCTAAAAACATTTCCAAAGTCGATGGATCAGGTGCTTGAAGGATCTCCAACAACAAATGAATCATATCCAATACATTCTTTGCATTGTATCCCCATCCTTTTTCCAATCCCCTTTCTTGTAATCTACCCACACCAAAGTCCAGTAACATTCAAACGAAAGGTTTCATATTTTTGTACAAAAAATTGGAGACTTGTCAAGCATGCTAAATGCATGGTATAAATATTCATAAATACTTGCAAAAAATAATATTCAAAGTTTTATACTTTTGTTAAATAATTGGAGATTTGTCAAGCATGCTAGTTGCATGGTACATAAATTTATCCTGCAAATATATCCATAAATACGGTGGACCTTACTCATAAATATTTGCAGAAGATTTTTCAAGTAGGAAACAGGTATGCCTTTGGATTCCTAGTTGTGTGAGTCGTTTAGATGGACCAAGTATTCCATATTTGGACATTAGTTGTTTCATTAACATCTTTTGTTATATCTAAAATAATTTCTTTTATAAAACTTATTTCACCTATCAAAATACCACACAAACATCCTGGTACATAAAAAAATACAAGAGGAAATGGATATATAAAGCTAACAACGATAACCTAAAGCATTAATTTGTGATTAAATCACAATTTTTTTGTAAGACAATTGCTTCCAACTGTTACAAAATATGATTCTTGTTAAAGAATCACAGAATTTCCACCACACATAAATGAAAAGACAAAAAACAAAACAAAAAATATGGATAAGTTTGAAAGCTAAGTAGACCAGTTATAACTTATGTGGCAGGTCTTCACGATCCCAAAGGAAATAAGATATCCTATCATATAGCCATAGTCTATTTGTTAGACATTTTGAAGGTTTTTCTGAGGCATGCTTTCTGGTCTCATTTACCCAAAATCTAGGAAGGATTTGTTGGAATTACAATTTTGAGTTGTGAAATCTCCACAATCCAAGTGCCCGAGGGGTTTTCCAGGGTGTTGAATCCATATATGTAGTCAAAACCCCAATTTAAACAACACAAATCAAGATTTGACCAAAAAAAATTCTATAGATTCCGACCAAAAACTCCAAAAATTCTAATAGACAACATCTAATATGCATGGGATCTTCGAAATATTTTGAATAATCTTATCATAAAAGCAACAATTGACCAATCCAATCAAGAAAAGTATATATGAAAGACTCTCCTTTCCATAATCAAACAAAATTCTCTCTTTTCAAATGAAGTTTATTCTTTCAAGTGAGATATGAATGAGGAGGCATATCATTGGGCTATGTTAGCTTCTGAACTTTAGCCCTACAAGATTATTAAAAGGTGAGGTGATGGAATTTATACTAATCCCCTAAACTCAAAATAAAGTGGATATTAATGTGCACAACAGTCAATATGAAGTACTCAATGCAAACAAGCTAGCCAAACACCTTGGGAATGGCATTTCAAGGAGCTACATTCACCAAACCTTGCAACATTATTTAAAGGCAGGGTGATGGAATTTAGAATGATGCCCTAAATTCAAAATAAAGTGGATACTAATGTGCACAATAATCAATATGTATTATATGTAAACAAGCCAGCCAAACACCTTGCAAATAGTGGATCAAGGAGCTTCGTTTAAGGGTTGTTTGCAATGGAAAAATTCAGGTTGGGTTATGGTTCTATGTTTGTTGGTTTGTGGTCTCTGTAGGTGTTTCAGTATTCATTGGTTTGTATCACTTACATATTTGAGTGCCTTCTAGAGGAAACCTCCCTGCTCTCCTTATTCCTTCCCCTCAATCTGCTCATGTTGCACCCAAAATAGATGTGTTCAAAGATGGAAGGTGGAGGTTTAGACAGGCTTCAGCACATCACAAATTGGAGGAATCTAAGTGGGAAGTGTCTATGGCTCAAGGAAACTTCCCCTCTCAGATGTTTGCAACTTCTTCCTTACATTCCAATTCCATAAACATGGCAAGGCATGTCCTCAAACTCTCGCTTTTTTCCTTCGAAAATTTTGCTAGTGGTTTGGCAGTTTACAATTTCTCTGATTTCTGGAGGGGATTAAATTTTGTTTCAGTTAGTCACCTTATGCCAAGCTATTAATTTTCCCTATAGCTAGATTCAGTTTGAATGGTTGAGGGCTACAAGGCTCATCTCCTATTTTAATAACATTAATGTCTACTACTCATACTGGAAAACTCTTGTTCATAACAAGTCCCGAGACACTCTTTTGCATGCAAGTTTATGGGAATCAGGGGCAGAGTTGCCATGGAAAACATTGTTTTGAAAGAAATTTGGAGTCTTACACTGTCACAAAGAGATCAATCAAGCCAATTGCAGTACTTTTATTGCAGTACACTATATTGTGCAAGTATTTATTCTGGGAAATCTCTAGAAGCAAGTGGTTGGTCAAATGGAGAAACCTAGACTTTTTCATGCAATCAACACTGAGATTGGACACATACACGTGAAACAAGTATGCTTCAAATCAGAGGGAATTTTGGTGGGGTTCCACCTTATTAGTTTACCTTTTAGTGCTTGTTTCCCACTTCAGAGTTGTGTGTTCAAGCATCCCAAATTAGGCCTTGTGGGGTCCACTTTACTGCATTTTCTGAATTCTAGCGCAGTTTGTAATCAAATTTTAGCCCCTTTTCTCAGCTTCTTGCCTTGGTTTTTGGCATTTCCCTGTAAAGTCACTTCTTCTAGGATGGTTCATGTCTCTATGCCTCTATCACGTGCATCAGAATGTGGTTGTTAGCAACTTCTTGTGGTTCATACAGGCAACAAAGATATTGGATTTTTGTGCACAAGAAGTGTCATGCTTGATTTCATAAAAGGCTTCCCCTTTGGGGGATTCCTTAGTCATTTTAAGGTCATACTTCTATTATGTTCCTACAGATCTTCTTTGAACTCTATTATCTATTCTTACAAACTCTTGAATGTTGGCTTCTCTTAAATCTAATTTCTATGTTGCTCTCCCACTTTGCAAGTACTATATTTTGGCATTGGAGGATAAAAAACAGTGTTCTAATGCATATAATAAATATGAATAAACTAGGGCTCATGTGTATAAGGAAGGCCAACATACCTGGAGCTAAGTATCCAAGTGTGCCTGCAATAATGGCGGTTACATGTGTTTTTTCATCTTCCAAGGGCTTTACAAGACCTCAGTCTGATACATGTGTCTGTGGCCTTTCATCAATGAGTATATTTCTAGACTTTATGTCATGGTGAAAAATTATAGGTTCACAATCATGATGCAAGTAATCTAGGTCTCGACCTGCTCCAAGTGCTATATTCAATGAGGCCATATAGTTTAAATGTGGAGTAGGTGGTTTTCAGTCTGAACAAAATCAGAAACCTTATAAGCAGGCATAGATCATGGCTACAAACTATGGCATCAATAAAAATATTCACCTAATTTTTAAAGTACTAACCATGGATAAATTCATCTAAGCTTCCCATAAGTAAGAAATCATATATAAGCATTTTAGTAGATGGAGATTTATAATAACACTACAAATTAACAATATTCTTGTGTTTAATGCTTCCCAAAATCTCCAACAACCTCTCAAATATTTGATTGGATGCTACACCACACTTCTCAAATTTATTCACTGCAAATAAATTATTATTGTCCATTTCCAGCTTGTACATAGTTCCAAATCCCCCAGAACCAATGATGTCCATGTCATCAAGCATCTCTATTTCTTTTATAATATCCTCAAATGTGTATGGAAAATATCCATGCAATATAACAAATTGCATTTTGAAAGAGGCATTTTCATATATCACAATCTAGCGTTTGGAAAATTGTCAGAGAAGTAAACGGTTTGTGAATATCACTCCTTAAAGCTTTCTTAGAACATAAAAAATCATCAAAGAGAACAATTTTGTTGATATATCTATAAAGATATATATCATTTCAAATTTTCAAAGTGAATATCAGTTTGGTTCTTGGGTAGTTTCTCCATCTTTCTATATTCCTTTTCGTCTTTGACTCCTTTCTTAGATAAAAATCAAACTCACAGGAACAGAAGGAGCACAGAAAAAACCACTCCCAATGTAACCATTGCTCCAATCAGGAGTCCATTCAAGTATTGTGCCAATGGCCTAACATGCTCTATTGAAATCCAATGGGTTCCATATTATTAGTCTTAAAGTTTATTCATAAACATAATGATTTTACAACATTTCTTCCTTGCATTATGAAGATTTTATTAGATTAATAGAAAGAATACAAAATTCAAATTACCTAAATGAAATAAATGCATATAATTAATCCTAAAGTCTATTTATAAACATACTACTTTTACAATATTTCTTCCTTCCTTTCATTATGAAGATTTTATTAGATTAATAGAAAGAATGCATAATTCAAATCACCTAAACGAAATACATGCATAAAGTATCACTTAAGAATGGTATTTTGGAGATTTACCTTGTTCAACATCCATGACATTGTCATCATCATTAGACTTGGGTACTAATGCAGGGAACTCAAGCATATTCTTACAAAGATTTTCAACTTGCAGGCCACATAAATCCAGGTTACCTATAAATCTACATATGCCAATGCCTAGAAGGTACCTTTTTATGCACAAAAGGAGCTAAAGATATTATTTTATCTAATGACAGTTTATCATGTATGGCCTTTTTGGAACTCGCCTTTTTGGGTGGTGCTGGGGGAAGCTGAATTGTTATATGTGTTTAGATACTTCATCCTTATATAGAGATATTATAGCCTCCGAGAGACCCCTTATCAAATACGTAGCCTTTTCAACTATCTTCATATACTTCATCTGCACCATCCTTATATTGTTTCCAAGGCCAGAGAGTCATCCATGAGCAACAAAATTTTTATTCTTGTGCAAGGACATGATGAATTGTGCTCATGAATTTCAATTTTATGTCATGGAAGACACCTCAA
Organism: Pinus tabuliformis; assembly: GCA_031772625.1. Taxonomy (NCBI): domain Eukaryota; kingdom Viridiplantae; phylum Streptophyta; class Pinopsida; order Pinales; family Pinaceae; genus Pinus; species Pinus tabuliformis. Next base: position 719,684,759 of record CM062817.1, on the reverse strand, counting down.
GGGAAGGAAGCCATGCTCTTATCACATAGTATCCCCGCTATCAAAATTGATATTATATTTTTATAGTTAGTCAAAGTTATTGATGTTTGATTTAGATTGTTATTGCATAGTTGTCACAAAGGAAATTGTCAATATACTAGCTTGAGGAAGGGCCAGAAGTGGTAGTTCCTAGAGAAGCCCATTGGATTGTTTCCTCATTTATAAAAAGTGTGCAGAATATGTTTGCTAGATGTTAATCAATGACCATTATGTTTGCTAGCAACTAGACCCGTATGAGCCTTTTTTTTCTTATACTCAAAATAATACTGATAGATGAATTTAATAGTGGGAATGGATGTCCTGATCCTTAGTAATGCCCAAATGAATTGTTGGTGAAAACTTTTAACATTATTGAGTGGATGATATTTGAGTTGGTGGTCAGGCTATCACTCCCTGGAAAATAGAAATGAAAATTTATATACACTATATTGTGCAAGTATCTATTCTGGTAAATCTCTAGAAGTAGGTGGTTGGTCAAATGAAGAAACCTAGATTTTTTCATGCAATCACAATTGAGATTGGACACATACACGTGGACCAAGTACACTTCAAATCATAGGGAATTCTGGTGGGGTTCCACCTTATAGTTTACCTTTTAGGCCTTATTTGCCACTTCAGAGTTGTGTGTTCATGCATCCTAAATTAGGCCTTGCGGGGTCCACTTTACTGCATTTTCTGAATTATAGTGTTGTTGGCAATCAAATTTTAGCCCCGTTTCTCAACTTCTTGCCTTGGTTTTTGGCATTTCCCTATAAAGTCACTTCTTCTAAGATGGTTCATGTCTCTATGCCTCTATCACATGCATCAAAATGTGGTTGTTAGCAACTTCCTGTGATTCATGCAGGCTGCAAAGATATTGGATTTTTGTGCACAAGAAGTGTCATGTTTGATTTCATAAAAAACTTCCCTTTTGAGAGATTCCTTAGTAATTTTAAGGAAATAATTCTCTTACGTTCCTACAGATCTTCTTTGAACTCTATTAGCTATTCTTAAAAACTCGTGATTATTTGCTTCTCTTAAATCCGATTTCTTACAAACTAATTAGCAAGCGTTGTTGTTTCCCTTAGAGGTTTTCTTCATTGGAGAAAAAAATGTGTATCAAGGCATAAAAAAAATGTCAAAAGGACTCACTAAACGCTTAACACTAAATCTCAAAGGGAAACACCTATAATAGTTGTTGAGCATAATCAAAACATTGTAGTTTTCTAACATTATAAAACTTCCACCCTATCCATGTACTTTTTTCCAACCGTGAAAGGAATATAATGCAAATAGAGGAGTGAATAATATTATTTACATAGAAGGGAACCCATATTACTTGAATGTTTCAAGAAGCATCAGTGGTATCTTGGAGGTACATCCTTGAACAATATAACGTCATATTCAATCCAAGACTCTCACCACAACATAAAGGAACTCACCTGAAATAGTTGCAGTTGCACTACAAGGAATATCGTCAAAAATCAGTTCCTTGCTACCACTACTAAAAAAAATTATCATCCACGTAATTCATGTTTGATTAACCAAGTGAATAACCATGTCACCTCTCTGTATGGATTGGTCAAATAAAACATTTCCATTTATTACAGCTTCTCATCCTTGGATTTTGTTCTCACCATCCATTTATTTAAAATATTAAACATGCCACCATGAGTTCTGAAAGGTATCAACATCGGACATCTCAAAATATTTGTGGGCTTCGTGAGCTTAAAAGTTTTACTAAACATAGTTAGGGTAATGCGGTTTTGTGCTTTACCTACTCTATCCAAATTAATCATTGTGTTTGGAGTTGAAACATTCACACACCACTCAACTACCTTTACCATCCATAAGTCCAAATGAAGTTTCTTTGTTGCTCATTCTTTAGTTTCTTTGAATACCACCTGTAAGTAGTCGACCTCCGGGATGATTTAACACTGTGAGCCTACAAATTCACAATGTCACTATCAAAAGGTTTTTCCTTATTTCCAGGTGGCCTCTTCAAATTATATGCTTTAACCACACAAATTGTTCTCTTCCTTTATGCAAATCATTGAATTATTTGATGACAACAATAATGGTAACCACCTTGATTGGAAAAGTTGGGAAGTTGATGAAATTAAGTTTAATTTTATTGCTCTCAGGGCTAACTATACAATATTCAATAAACAAAGGGGCATGTGTCATCGAATGGTAGCAATGAGATTGAACAACCTTAAATAAAATCATGCAGGCAATGAGTGTCTATTAGATATGTGAAAAGATAGATCCTTGCACCCCACATCCCACACAACAGAGATGTGCAGAGCATGGAGGTGGCAATAATGGCGTTGTCGAAAGGGAGGTAGAGAACACTTGGTGATGGGAAGGCAGAGATTTAAATGATGTGGAGTGCATTGATGTGGTGGTGCAACAGTAAGGTGATGTGGTGATGTGATATGCAGTGGAGGAGAATGATCATGATGTATGCAGTGAGCAGTGGAAGTGCATCGTGGAAATAAGGGCCCCCTCCAAACATGTTGCACATCACGTGGATGCAATGTTGCATCATGTGGGGGAAAAGAGAAGGTAGTTAAGGGTGCTTTCAAAGCTAGTGCCGTGCCCAAAGCACCATTAGCATTGCATGCCTCACAATCAAGAAACACTTTAACTTTTAACTATTTGTAAAGAACAAATCCAGGCCACTTTTGAGTATTTTGGGAAATCCATTAAAAGGCTTACTTGAAGAGAAGGGGGATAACTTGATAGGACCTCTTCTTACCATAGATAAGAAAATATTATCAACACCTCTACTTTCCTACATAACTATGCCAATCCTTCATACTCTGCTGCTAACTGGAACCAAGACAAGCGGTTGCCATCAATGTGTTATACAAATTTGTTGAATGCATCTTTGTTTTTGTTGTATGGACCTTCACTAAGTGTACCACTATTGGAGAATATTGTTCAAGCTAAACAAAACAATATAACACACCTGTGGCAACCACAAAATGTAACTAAAAACTTTATGGACATGTGGAAAAGAGAAAGAAAGGGATTGTTACCACTATCCCCACTTGGATCAAGACATCACTTTTACTGGAAAAAAAAATAAAATAAATAAAATTAAATTAATTAATTAAATTAAATTAAATAAATAAATAAAATTAAAATTAAATAAATAAATAAAATTTAAAATATTTTTTGTTAAAATAACAATTGACATACACCAGAAACTGTCTGGCAAGCTCATGCTTCTTCTTTGTAGTTTGCAATTGGTGCTTTTGGATAGTTCTAGGTATTGTCTCCAAATGTTGCAAAGTGCTTTTTTCGAGCCTCACTAAACACTAGAATGCCATTTAGTTACACAAATTATGAAGTAGTCTAAGATTGGTCGCAAGACATTGTTCATCAGTCTCATAAAGGTCACTGGAGCATTACATAAATCAAATTGCATGACTAGCCACTCATAATCCTTGCTTGGTGCGAATGCAATCTTCTAGTAGTCTCATAAAGGTCCCTTGAGCATTGGATAGGTCAAATTGCATGACTAGCCACTCATATAGCCCCACTTTTTCTTGAATCCACTATTCTAGATGTCTTCATATACTTGGACATGATGAAATCAATATTTCAAATCCAACTTAATGAAATATCAGCCAGTGATTAATCAATTGACCAGTTCATCATCAATCTTTGGAAGAGATAAATCTTAATCTTAAAGTTGATTGATCTGTCATTAATCTCTGGTAGAGGTAGTTATCTGTTATAGTAATTTTGTTCAGTGCCCAAAAATATGCACACATCCTATAGGTAATATCTTTCTTTGTGACTACCACTAACAGTGGCTCATAGGGAGACAAAACGTGCTTAATTTATCCTTTCTCTGGAAGCCCTTGCACTTGGTTTATAATTTCTTCACTCTCCAGTAGTGAAGTCCTATGCCTGTCAATGTCAGGCAATGTTGTCTTAGACATGACTTCTATCTCATATTAGATGGAATGTTTTGTGGGATGACTCCTCTTGGGCTCTTATTGTAGGTTCAGTCATATGCCTCAACCATCAAAATGAACTTTCTATTAGTGCTATTCAATCATGAGATTGATTTGCAGGGATCAAGGGGACATTTTTTCTTATCATCATTTGTGTTGATTAGGTAAGGTTAGGCATAATTTTTCAAACAGTAATTGTTAGCATGCCTTAAGAAAATAGTGTCCTGATTTTATGTTATAATAAGTAATGTCCATTTAGATGGGTGCCCTATTTGGCCAAAATAGGTGTAAAATTTAAAGTTAGAGTGTGAAAAGCCTACGGTAAAAACTGATTTTGGGTTGGATCTTTTCATGGGCTGAAGATCTATCCTTATCTCTAGAAAACAAATTGTGTATTATAAATACATTTATCGGGCAATACTAAATCATCAGATTGAGTGAAAATTTGCAAATTTCTTTATTCTCGTGTTCTATCCTATGCATGCAAGCTTTGAAACAAATATGAAATATTTCTATGTAGTATTCAAGCCAAGGAAGGCATGCTCTTATCACACAGTATCCCCACTATCAAAATTGATATTATATTTTCATAGTTAGTCAAATTTATTGATGTCTTCTTTATATTTATATTGCATAGTTGTCACAAAGGAAATTGTCAATAGACTACCCTGAGGAAGGGCCAGAAGTGGTAGTTCCTAGCTAGAGAAGCACCTTGGATTGTTTCCTCATTTATCAACAATGTGCAAAATCCGTTTGCTAGATGTTAATCAGTGACCAATATGTTTTCTAGCAGCTAGACCCATATAAGCCTTTTGTTTTTTTATACTTAAAATAATAATGATAGAAGAATTCAATAGTGGGAATGGATGTCCCAATCATTAGCAATGCCCAAATGAATTGTTGGTGAAAACTTTTAACATTATTGGGTGGGATGATATTTGAGTTGGTGGTCAAGCTATCTCTCCTTGGCAAATAGAAATGAAAATTCATATACACTATATTTTTCAAGTATCTATTTTGGGAAATCTCTAAAAGCAAGCAGTTGGTCAAATGGAGAAACCTATATTTTTTCATGCAATCACAATTGAGATTGGATACATACACGTGGACCAAGTACACTTCAAATCATAGGGAATTTTGGTGGGGTTACACCTTATTAGTTTACCTTTTAGTCCTTGTTTCCCACTTCAGAGCTGTGTGTTCATGCATTCTAAATTAGGCCTTGCGGGGTCCACTTTACTGCATTTTTTGAATTCTAGTGCAGTTTGCAATCAAATTTTAGCCCCTTTTCTCAACTTCTTGCCTTGGTTTTTGGCATTTCCCTGTAAATTCATTTCTTCTAAGATGGTTCATGTCTCTATACCTATGTCACGTGCATCAAAATGTGGTTGTTAGAAGCTTCCTGTGATTCATGCAGGCTGCAAAGATATTGGATTTTTGTGCACAAGAAGTGTCATGTTTGATTTCATAAAAAACTTCCATTTTGGGGGATTCCTTAGTCATTTTAAGGAAGTACATCTCTTACATTCCTACAGATCTTCTTTGAAATCTATTATATATTCTTACAAACTCTTGACTGTTGGCTTCTCTTAAATCTGATTTCTTACAAACTAATTATCAAGCATTGTTGTTTCCCCTCGAGGTTTTCTTCATTGGAGAAAAAAAAAAGTGTATCAAGGCATAAAAAAAATGTCAAAAGGACCCACTAAAAAATTAACTCTAAATCTCAAAGGGACTCACCTATAATAGTTGTTAATCTATAAGGACAATAATAAAAACATTGTAGTTTTCTAACATTATAAAACTTCCACCCTATCCATGTACTTTTTGCCAACCATGAAAGGAATACCATGCAAATAGAGGAATGAATAACCTTATTTACATAGAAGGGAATCCATATTACTTGAATGTTTCAAGAAGCCTCAATGATATATTGGAGCTGCATCCTTCAACAATATAACATCCTCTTCAATCCAAGACTTTCTCATTACAACATAAAGGAACTCACCTGAAATAGTTGCAGTTGAACTACTAGGAATATCATCGAAAATAGGTTCCTTGCTACCACTACTAAAAAAATTCTCATCCACGTACTTTCCTATAACCATGAACATGATATGGATTTTATACCACTACTAACTCATTAATGTTTCTTGTTTTCATGGGCTTCAAATTCAGCCCTCCCACCTTACAAAAGGAAATCATACTGAAATAGAACATTAGCGACCGAAAGGAATATGATCTCAACTACCTTAAGTATGTCCCATGGGGAAATGTTTTTTTGAAAGGAATCAACAAGTTCTTAATAAACCAAGTTTGCAATTGTTGTAGCAATCAAAGTCCCTACGTGTTCTCCTGGAGATGAATGATCCAATCTACTTCTAGACTCCCTCTTGTTTGAGGAATTAAATGCTACTGAAGAGTTTATGTTCCCATATTCAAACTGAATGAGAAATTCTCCACAAGCATCTCTAATTGTCCCATCATAGTAGATCATCATATCAAGTAGAAAGGTTATTATATTCTTAAAATGTGTTCCTAGTTCTTTCATTCCCATCTTCTAACAGAAAATACCTTCTCTAGAATAGATAGAATGAATAAATTCCTCGCAGGGATTTAATCCAAAAACATAGGATGATTTAACGAGTCCACAAACTTCAGGCAAATCATCTTTCTTGTGTGGATCCAAAGGAGGAGAACCATTGAATGGAAGATGTGAAGAAATATTTTTAAGCCAATCTCTAGGAAAAGTTTTCCTCCCTTGAAACATTTGAAGCCCTAAGAAGCCAAGTTATTGAACTACTTTCTTAGCAGATCTTGCATTTCCACTGTCAACCATCAGAAAAAAGGACCTTGAAGAAGAAATAGCCTTGGTAACATTTTCCTGCACTCCAAGTAGATGCTTCTCCACTTGGGAAATGATGGCATTATCATATCTTCCTCCCCTCACATGCTTCATAAGCCTAGAAATTTCAGTAAGTTCATTTCCTAGCTCTTCTGTAAATATATTTCTCAGAGAAACACAATGAGCAAGAACCATATCATCCAAACCCACACTAAAACCATCTAAGGATAAAAATTCAATCAAAAAATCTTCAATTGAATTCAAGCACTTCACTGCTGCTCCTGGACCTTTGCTCTTAACAATTGCATTAAAATTTTGAGTTAGAGAAGTTAACAATTGTGTTTTATCACCATTGAATAATAGTATTTCACTATTGCTTATGAGAAGCCCATTCTCCTCACATTTCAATTCCAGAGGTAAAGCCATATGAAGAGGTTGGCTAGTTGTCTAAAATGGCCCTCCATCTTTCACTTTAGTGATTGTTGGTTTAGGCAAGGTTCCAAAAGTCCACATTGATAATTGATTTGGTGTGGTTTTATCCAACACATATTTGATGGATAGAAACTTGGTAGCCAAAAATGTATCAATACTCAGTGCTATCTTTGCCTCTCCACAATGGGAACTAAACATTTGTTGATCCACACTTAGAAGTTGAGAAAGCTCAACTTGAGATTCTAAATATTGGGGATAAAAAACATGAATGTAATCCCCATCAAAATCTGCACCAAGTGGCCTACATATGAGAGGGTTAATAATCATTGTAGAGCATGAATGTACATATGCTTTTAATGTCTACAATTAATATTTGTGGACACTTGGAGGAAGATTAATCAAAACAAAATCCCCATCATGAATTCCATGGTTAATCACTTCACCAATTTCAACTTTTTTCATTGCTTTTCCAAATGCATTTGAACAATAATTACCTCCTTTGTCAACATAGGTTCTGCATTGTCCTTTGTCTACAACTTTCTTCAAATTTTCCCTATTATAAACATTTACACACTCCACAAATGTTACTCTCCTGGCTATCTCTACACTTATACCAATTTCATTTATCCTTCTATATGCATCTCCAGTGACAACACATCGAGATGATAGATTACAACTCTTACTAATAAAAAAACTACAAGTTTTTTCCAACCACATATTTGAATCTAATTTTTAAATTTTTGCATTTCCAGGAAAGTTGGTTGTTGGCAATTTTCTTCCAGGTATTTGATAAAGATATAGTAGAATGTCAAAATACAAAATATTGTAAAAAATATCAAGATGTATATCCATCCAAAAGACTCTTTCAAGTTTCTACTACAAAGTTGTCTACTTCATATTCCTTTCTCCCTGCCCTTACACACAGATACTCTGTGAACAAGGATTGTAGATCCTTTGCTTCAGCCTCATGTGACATGAATTTAGCCATGTCGAATCTTGAATCTTTGATCTCTTCAACAACACTAACAATTTTATTCAGTGTGTGCGTGGAACGGTCCTAGGACAACGAGACTAATATTGTCAATCTAAATTTAATATTACCATTTAGATCCAAATTCAAATAAAACAATTGTTTATACTGCAATTACAAAAATGAACTAATAATAAAAATCAGGTTACTTACAAATGTCATTAAGGGTATTCCCCACATATCAGGAATTCTTACACAGTTGGGAGGGACTAGAAGAAATTCTAAAATAAGTGCACTTGGTTGTATTACTAAACTTTGCACACCTAATTTCTTTAGTGTTTTTCAAGATATTTGTTCCAAAATCTTCAAAGCCTGTCAACATGAAATTTTAGAAGAAATTATTACTATTTCTATGTAGTATTCAAGCCAGGATTGCGTTCAGCCCAAATTTTTATTTTTCTTCTAAGGTAAATTTTGAATGATACATATTACATACATTATAAAAATGTAATCACAATCACAAACTTCTTGTTTAGAGCAATATTTTTTCCCATTGTGAGTCCTGGCTGTTGCAACTTCAAAAATAGCAGACAACCACTTGACTAGTTTCACACCCTTCTCACATGTAAATGATTCCCGAGACTTATTTAGAAGCTTGTTCAAACTCTTGATTTCTCTATGTATGTTGCAAACATCCCTCACAATGTAATAATGACTTTTACTTTCACACCAATGCAAAAACAACCTTCGTGCATATTTCCTCACAAATGTTGTATAGGGATTACTTATATAAATACATAACAATTCTTGAAACCCATCCAATTAAGATGCTTATTGACAAGGAATTTTTTTTCAAAATCTACTCTTTTAGATGGTCTATCTATTTTTTCTAATCGTATTAGATTGTAAACCAACCAAAATATGTATTTTCTGAAAGAAGCCTATGGAAACCTGAAAACAAATCAGCAAGGTGAGACTTAGCATAAGAATTTGAGAAATAAGGAACAAAATTGCCAACTGGAAACTCTTGTTCATTGTTATTAAGGCACCACATGCTATTCCAGAAGCTGTTATTGGCCCAAATTCCATATTTTGAGATGGACCCTTGAAAACTTTCCCCAATTATTATAGAATATCCATAAGATAATTGATAGAATATTGTTATCTTATAGTAGCACATGCTTGATCTACATAGGATGCAAGTTCACTTTTTTCTTGGCTGTCACTTGAACATGGAGAACCAACCCTTAAAGAACATGGAGTTCCTTGAGTGAGAGTGGAATCTTGAGTTCCTATGGCTGCCCCAGATTTCGATAGTGACTGATCATTGCCTGGATGATGCCAATTGTGTAGCATAAAAGTAAAGAACATGAAAACAAGGATGAGAACCTCTCCAAAATATGAATGGTTTTGAGCCATAAAGTGGGCATTCAAATTCATTTCATCCATGCCCAGCATGTGCAACACATTACTATACACACCCAAACCCAGATCTTTCATCAAGTGCATGTCCAACATATGCCATCAGAGATGCAGTTGAATTGCTTGGTGTATTATAAAAACAAAAAATAAAAATATAAGCATGCATCTGTTATTAGCAATCCATGTCACTAATTTTGGCATCACCATACAACAATTTCCCTCTATTGAGCATTGGTTTAACACTATTTTTTAAATAGTACTTACTCTACCATCTGCCAAAGAAATGGAAATCACTACTGCAACTTCCATGACCAATGATAAAGGGTTCCACATGAAGCCAAAAAAAATCCAGATTTTACTTTCATTTTTCTCTTTCAAGCTTGTTGGGTTCAAAAATCTCCAACCACTGTTCAAATTCATCGGATGTCAAACCTTCCCATTTGCATCGAAGGTTTACAAAACCTCCTCAATGGGGATATTTTCCAAATCTACTGCTTCTATGTTGATCATTTCAAGATCATTAGCCCCCTACCATCTTCACAATTCCTAATTTTGAAATATCCTATAGTCATGGTGTTCCATGTAACACACTTCTTGCATGGGAATTCCCTACACTTCCACATTTGGCATGCATATCTACAAGGGAACTATACATAAACACATTCAACTCAAATCTAGTTCCAATTATGTATCCATGAATCTCTTTCCCCTGCTTGAGTACAACTAAGTTTGCACACATGGAAAGGACAGTCTCGAAGGTGAAGGAATCGAGCTTTAAGCCCACAAGCTGCATTTTGTGGAACACTTTCATTGCCTCTCTATGGTGATTACTCTGTGTATACCCTACAAGCATTACATTCCATGTTGCCTTAGTTGTCTGAGGCATTTGGTCAAAAATTTGGTGTGCAAACTCCATACTCTTGCATTTTGTATATAGGGCTCGATGGGCACTCTCCACAAAGAATTTGGACTCAAATCCATTCCTAATCACAGATCCATGGGGCTCCTTGCCTTGTTGCAGAGTTGTTAAACTAGTGCATGCCCTGAGAAGGCTGGGATAGATGAAACCATTTGAATTCACCCCAATCCTTTGCATTTCATGAAAGATATTGATCGCTTTAATATAATTACCAGACCTTGCATAAGATACAATCATGGTAGTCCATGATACCAAATTGTGGTCATCCATTTTATTGAAAATTGGGTGCACATATTCCAGACTTCCACACTTTGTATACATTATGAAAATATTGGTATCAAGGTTAATGTTTTCCTCAATGCCATTTTAAACAATGTGGGCATGGACTTGCTTATCCAGGAATAGATATTTCAAGTTGGAACATGTCTACAATAAAGTAGCATAGGTGTTCAAGTCAACAAATCTTCCACGTTGGTTCTCATTATGAAAAAATTTGTGTTAAATCCTTGCCCATTCTTTCTTTCTACAGTGATTATCCAACCCGAGATTTTGGGATTCTCCTTTATGGTTTTCAGTAGTGGTGAGAGAATTCGAGTTCAAGGTAGAAGTTAAAACAGAAAAATTCTCTTGCTTGAGGGTACCTCTGAAAAACTCGTCATCAGTGGAAAATTTTTCAATGATCATCGAAATTGATCTGGGGTTTTCTGAGTACAATCCCTTGACCTAAAGTTTGAAAATGGGATTTAGCAACGAGGATCAGATTATCATTCGTAGGGGGTGTCATCTTAGTATATTGAGTCTTGGAATTGGCTATCCATTGTATTGTAGGTCTTCATGTCTTGATCTGGGAAAATATTAGTTCTTGGGCTCGATCCTTGCCATTGGAAGGGATCTATTCTGATATGTCCATGATATTTGGTTAGCATTTGATTTCGTGATCTTAGTCAGAAATGGTTGGGTTTTCATATTTTCCTTCATCATAGTCAAAGCCAAGAGCGAATGACCAATGTTTCGATTCAAAATGAGTCTTAGGGAGAGCATAGGAGCTTCAAAGTTGTCCATTAGAGTGATTGATTGGGAAAAAATTGCAATGCACAAATTCAATATTTTATTGAAATGTGCTTTGAATTTAAGCAGATTAGCACTAAATACTCTAGATCTTTCTCCCTAGATATTGAAATGTGCTTTGAATTTAAGTATATTAGTTCCAAATACTCAAACTCTTTCTTCCTAGAAATGAACTTGCGGGATGATGTAGCAAGGCTCCCTATTGCAATCTGTAAGTGGATGGATCTTGCTTATTTTGTGACGTTTTGTTGTTGATGTTGTAATCATCACCATTGTGGTTTACAATTGGATTGGCTTGGACTTCGTAACTATTATTATTTGCATTTTCTCAAATTTTCTCTAATTCCTTAGCATTGTAGATGTTTTGGAACAATTGGTGTGCTTAGTGCTATGTGGGAGGGTGAGAGTGAAGTTGGAATCTATGATTTGCTAATATTTTATCCTTTCTCATTCATATTACCACATTAATAATCCATAGCCTAGATTGGGTGCATTAATTTAAGTAATTATACTATGCAAAATGATTATACATTGATTTAAGAAATAGTAGTAGGAAAATTGATAAGTAATATAGTGAAAACTACCTAAGTGATTTCAAAATTAATATATTGCAAAACAATTCAGAAATACATATTATAATGTTATACAATAAATATTCTATTACAAGGTAAAGACTAACACTTTCTTTATGCGATACTAATCCTTCATTTGAATTTTTTGATGAAAACCATTCAACCAATGAATGATATGCATTAATTTTAGTGAAAATACAATCCATTTTGTAACTTATTCAATATATGCATTGTATCAAATAAGCCTAAGAAAAATCAAGTAATTGCTTTGATTTCAAAATCATATAATGCATCCCTAGATGGGCTGGCTAGCGTAAGACAAATGGGGGGAACGAGGCCACAGTCCCACTCACTACAAGAGGAGGGAGACATTCCATCACTACCATCAATGAATTAAAATGCACATGCAATCACATTGGTTTATCTATGTTCCATAACTATGTTACCACCTCGTCAGTCATGTCACCCATGTTTTTCTAATGGCATATTTCCCTTGGCTCATCATTATTTTAACTCCTCATGTACTTGGAAGACTAGCATGGTTTGTAAGCCTACTCTAAATTTTCACATTAATCATTCTAGGAGGTAAACAATTATGATGGCACCTGAGCCATCTCTCTATGCATAAGGATCAAGCTGATAGTTTGTATACAATTGTATATTGTACATTGGTGTAATGGTGTCTGGTATATTTTGGGAGTTTCAAGCCCAATCATAGGTATTTAGAAGGAACATTGGTCATTTTTGTATCATTTTATATTTTTTACCCTGTAGTGATTCATCCCCCTCAACAAATTTTGTGGTATTTCTTACTGCACTTATAATGTTGAGGCCATTCCCCCAGTCCATCGAAGCTACTTCTATTGAATTTTCCTCATTTTTTCTTGGCCTTTAGCTAATTACTTCCCCACTAGCTTGAATTCCTCTTCCCTTTCTAGGCACACAATCTCACCCTCTAACCTCATCAACCACCGTCACTTTCACCTTCCACTTCCCACTAGCTTATATTTGTGGAATTGTCCCTCCTATAAGCTATTTCTTTCTGATTTATTATAGTTGCCTTCTCCTATGGAAACCATGATGAGACAGAGAGCATAGGTCTACCATGGAACTGCCTATTATAGGGACATTGGAAGCCCCGAAACCCAAGCATGAGTTGAAAGCTTTACTACTCCTTACCACGAGTTTACTCCTAGAAATGTTCAAGAGGAAATTTTCTAAGCTAAACTTGACATCATAGATGAAATATAATGCATTACTAACTCTAAGGTGCTTACTAAGGTGGAGAGATGTGTTCCAAACATGGGCCACTCCTAGAGTTTCCTTAATCGCTATATCCATATAGTCAAGCTTTATTGGCACCTCAGGTTATTGTTCGACTGCATGGTGGTGGACAAGAATACTACCTAAGAAGAGATGTTTTTTAATTGGATGAATTGTAGGTGTTAGTGTGCTCCATGGACAAAAAACAAGGGAAAATTAAAGCCCACTTTGACCTACCCCCTACTCTAGGTTGTTCTCTAGGAAGTAAAAAGGATCATACCCCTGAGGAAGCCTTAGAATATAGAAAATATTAAATGTTAATTATGTTCCTAGTTATCTACTATCAAGTTCCACTTACTTTGGTTTTTTGCTTCAGTATATCCCTATAGCCCATGTATTTTTGAAAAACTTGTTTGTTTTTTGGTACACTATTAGTAAGCGTTTTGTGTGGCTATTAAGGAAAATGAAATTTTGTGCTTGGTCTGGTTTCTATAGTGGCAGATGATGAAATATTTCAGCCTATTTTGTTGTAAAATAATGATTTTATGGAATGAAAACACTTTCACTTAAGAAAAAAGTACAATCATATAATGAAAATCAATAAGGTGCATCGATTTTCACTAATGATACAATGCAAAAACACTTTTACCTTAAAAAAAAATCTTATAGTGCAAAACAATAAGATGCATTCATTTCATTATTAGTGAAATGAAAAATGATTTGGTGCATTGATAACAAAAATTATTAAATTAAATGGATTCATCATGGAAAACAATTTCAAAATACTGATTACTATGATATAAAAGATGTTCTTACTCGTAAGTTATAATCCAATGCTTTCTTTCGTTGAGTATGAATATCCTATTAGTTTTAAAATCATTATATTAGTTTTTGTTATAATGTTAACCTAGATATAGAGTGAACTCATATATACAATACATTAAAACCAAGAGCATGTTAGAGAGGCTAAATATAATTATGATAGACATCTAAGAATAAAAAGTGAAACTATTAATATTTTTAAAGCTAAAAACCAAGGTATATATCAAGTTGAAAGTTTGAATGGGCATATATATATATATATATATAGAGAGAGAGAGAGAGAGAGAGAGAGAGAGAGAGAGAGAGAGAGTTTGGTGGCTTATTTTGTTGTTGGTGTTGCAATCATCACCATTGTGGTTTACAATTGGATGGATCTTGCTTGGTCTTTCTAATTATCATTATTTGCATTGCTCAAATTTTCTCCTACTTGTTAGTATTGTATATGCTTTGGAACAATTGTTGTGCTTGGTGCTATGTGGAGGGTGAGTGTGAAGTTGGAGACGATGATTTGCTAATAATTTTTCCCTTCTCATTCATATTACCACATTAATAATCCATAGCCTAGATTTTGCAGCTTGGTTGATTTGAGCATCATGGGTTGTGTAATCTTTAGAACTAAGGATTGAGGATTATACGTGTGTTTATTAGTGTTTCATCTTCATTACGTGTGTTTTTGTTGGATGTTGGAATTTTTGTATGTGTCCATCAGTATTTCTAGACGACGTGTGGAAGTGTGAGGTTGTTGTACTTAAAGTTGATGGTTCACAAGGATGTTATGTGCATGCACACTTGACAAATGATTTGAATTTAATTCCATGTGAATATTATCAAATGATATACCTTTGAAGATTCTAATCAATCATCCACTAATCCAAGAAAGAAGTGTTTAATGAAGTATAACCTTTCATCCAATCTATAACAACCTTTAAATCCAATATCACTTGTAAGTTTAGATTGAAGAAGTGACACAGTTAAAATGACTAAGATAAATGACTAATTTCTATTATTGTAGTACTTGCTACGTAGTCATATTTTTGTTTGTAGACTAAATTAGTCATTCATGTTAGACATTTTTAGTTGTATTACTTATTATCTAGTCATATATTTTAACTCAGGACTAAATTAGTCATTTATGTTAGTCGTTTTTAGTTGGGTTAGTTGAGATTGCTCAATTTTGGTAGTATTTCACTTGGAAAAGCTACGGTGACTAACATTTTTAGTCACCTAGTCACTAATTTCATAATTTTCTACTAGTGGAGTACCAATGAAGTAAACTAATATATGCCTTTCTAATATTGCATTAATAAGATACATTACACTTTGTTAATTTTATCACCTAAACATGTTTTCATTAAATTTGAAAATAAGTCATTGTTATCAATATTTTTTACTCGCGCGCTGCCCGCTCCTGCGCTCTGCAAGCTAGGGTTCTGGGAGCCATTCAGCGCCGCCCTGGCTGCTGCGCCCCTGCGCACAGCCTCGCCCTTCCCCTCGCAGCCAGATGGAGATCCCTGAGGGCTCTGCCCCCCCTTCTGATCCGCCTCCTGAAGTCTCTGCCTTCAGAAATTTGATTGCTTCCGGGACAAAACGCCCTCCTTCTGCAACCCAGCAGAAATTTATCAAAAGAATGGATACGATACCTTCAGTTGCCCTGCCAGAGGAGGATACCTGCAAAGCGGCATTGAACTTGGCAGAAAGAGGTCTCATAGGCCAGTTTACAGGCTTATGGCCTTCCCCCAAATCCGTGGAGGAATGGACTCAAAGAAACTGGAAACCTCTGATAAAAGACGGAGTTAAGAGCTACTTTGTGGGCAAAGGGTACTTTGTTTTTGTATTTGAAAACACGGAAGACAGAAGCTTAATATTCAGAAATGGCCCCTACTTCATGGGGCCGCAGGGTCTGTATTTAAATAAATGGACTCCAGACTTCGATCCCTCCCAAGACGTCCCATCTGCTGTGCCGGTGTGGGTGAGGCTCCCTCATCTGCCTCTTCATTGCTGGAATCAAAAATCGTTCCAGACCATCGGGAACGCGCTAGGCAAATATATAGATCAGGCTGTAAGAAGAGACCAATATTCTTACGCCCGTATCTGTGTCGAAGTGGACCTTGACGAAGGATTGCCTGAAGCGATCAAGCTCTCGGTGGCAGGTTGGACGCACATCCAAGAGCTCGACTATGAACAGCTCCCCTTTAAATGCAGACACTGTCATGGTCACGGTCACTTTGCTAAGCATTGTAAGAAGAAAGCAGAGGAGCAATCTGAAAAACATATCGGGGATCAATGGACCCTAGTCCAGAGAACAGCCCATGCAAAGAAAGATGCAGGAAAAAGCGCAGCAACAGGAGATAGGAACATCACCAATCCAACTCAGGAAGCGGGAGAAATTGCAAAAGGAACGGAGGAAGCACAGACCGATCCACCGAACAAAGCCCAGGAAAAAGAGAATCATGTGGAAGCCCCTCCTACAAGCAAAGAGGGAGGGGTCGACATCCAGATTGAAGCTACCCAAGGCAGCCCCTCTAACCCCACCTATGCAGAAATCATAAAGAAAAAGGCAGTCGAAAGCTCAGAGTCCTCAGAGGAAGAATTCTTTGAGCGACCAATAAAAAGAGCCGGAAGGAAATCCCGCAAGGAAAAAAGAGAAGAAGAAGCAGAAAGGCTCAAAACTCAAGGGAGCCAGTCCACAATAGAAATGACAATCGGAAGAAATAGCAGGCCCAGGTCATCCAAGGGTGGCTCCACCCCGCTCATAGGTAAATAATGAAGCTAGTCTCTTGGAATTGCAGAGGACTGGGGAACCCCGCAAAAATAGAAGCAGTAAAGGACCTTTTAAAGTCGGAACCTGCAGACATCCTCTTGCTCCAAGAGACAAAGATAGCAGGACAAGCTCTGCTAGAAATCAGCAAGTCAAAATGGAAGAAAAGCTCAGGCATAGCTGTCAGCGCTCGGGGCTCTTCGGGAGGACTGGCAACTCTCTGGAACGAAGATAAATTCCAGCTGATCAACACTCACGAGACCCTGCATTGGATATACACAGAAATAATCCACATTGCAAGTAAGTTGTCTATCTCTCTTGTCAATCTATATGTCCCTGTCAATTACTCCGAAAAAAGAGACTGCTGGAACTCTCTGGCAGCGTTTCTTGAGCAGGAAATCCCCAACAACATCATTCTTGCTGGAGATCTCAACATTGTTTTGAAAGCCAAAGAAAAAAGAGGAGGTACCAATTCCAAGGATCCCATGGTGGGTGTAGTGGAAGAGCTTGCTCAGCAATGGGATCTGCAAGATTTTAACCCAACACAAGGTCTATTCACCTGGTCAAACAACCGAACTGGAACAGATCACATTTCAGCTCGTTTGGACCGATTTCTTGTGCAAACCTCTCTCCTCATGAATAAGAAAATCATAACAACAAAAATTTTGCCCAAGCTGTCCTCTGACCACAAGCCAATTCAGCTCTGTTTAGAAGATGAAGAGGATTTGGGTCCCATTCCATTTCGTTTTTCTCCTCAATGGATCGAAAGGGAGGGCTTCTTTGAGACAGTGAAAGCAGCTTGGGCCTCCTCCATTACAGGTTCACCAAGCTTCGTTTGGGAGCAAAAGCTGAAACTCACCAAAAAAGCTTTGAAGGATTGGATCAAGAAACCAGTCCCCAACCCCATCTCCCAAAGAGTTGCAGCAGTCCAGGCTTTGCACTCCCTACAAAACGACATGGAAAGCAAAAATATTAATGAAGATCTCCTGGACATGGAAACAAAAGCGCAGAGAGCAGCCTACCAATCCTTCAGAAAAGAGGAAGAATACTGGAGATTAAAGTCTAGAAGTCTGTGGCTAAAAGCCGGGGATCGCAATACCTCTTTCTTCCATCGGCAGTACCGGGCCAGATTGTCAAGGAATTATATAGCAGAAATTAAGACATCGACGGGCCAAACCTGCAAGGGCTCTCAACAAGTCAAAGAAGCAGCTGAAATACACTTCCAAAATCTTTACAATCCGGATGCTCAAGGTGAAGAAGTGGATGAAGCAGAATTCCTCACCCACATCCCTTCCTTAATCTCTCTGGAGGACAACTCTGATCTTTGCAAACCTGCTTCAGAGGAAGAAATAATCAAAGTTATTTGGTCTATGGATTCCGACAAGGCCCCCGGACCGGACGGATTCACCATTCATTTCTACAAAGTATGCTGGGATATCATAAAATATGATCTTCAAAAGATGATAAGGGGATTCATGAAAAAAGCTAAAGTAGGTGGCAGCACCAACTCAACCTACTTAGCTCTGATTCCCAAAGACTCTAACTCAGAAACCTTTGCCAGATTCAGGCCAATTTCGTTATGTAATGCCTCCTATAAGATCTTGGCAAAGTTGTTGGCCAACAGAATAAAGCACTTGCTTCCTCGAATTATCTCTAGCTCCCAAGGAGGCTTCGTGGAAGGTAGACACATATTGGACAACGTCATCCAAGTGCAGGAGACCATACATTCAAGCAAGCAAAGAAAAGAGAAAGGTATGCTCATAAAGTTAGACATGGCGAATGCGTTTGACAGAGTCAACAGAACATTCCTCAGCAAAGTTTTGCTCTCCTTTGGCTTTTCCACACAGTTTGTTAACCTCATAAAAGCCTGCACGAATAACCCATGAATAGCTCCCCTCATAAATGGCAGGCCTGCCAACTTCTTCAAAGCCAAGATAGGCATCAGGCAGGGATGCCCGCTCTCCCCCTTTCTATACATCATAATGGCTGAATCGTTAAGTAGAAAACTCGAAGCTGAAAGACAGTCAGGATCCCTTCCGGGCCTCAAACCCACCAGCAGAGTAAACCCTCTGAATCATGCACTCTTTGCAGATGACTCGATTCTTTTGGGGGGCGCCTCAACCAGAATAGCAAAGGCCTTCGACACGGTCATCAGAAACTATTGCAAAGTCTCAGGAGCTTTGGTAAATGAAAGAAAAAACAAAGTCTACAGCTGGAATATTGATCAACAGGAGCTCAACATTATAGCTAATACTCTTGGATTCAAAGGGCATTCCCAATGGGACAGAATCAGATATCTTGGGCTTCCCATAATCTCAGGAGTGAACAAGAGGTCGCTTTGGAGCGACATAATATGCAAATTCAAAACCAAGATATCGAAATGGGGAGGATACTGGTTAACAAAAGGAGGTAAGGTCATTTTAATAAAATCTCAGTTGTCTTCCTTAATAATTTACCAAGCAGCTTTCTTGCTCGCCCCCAGAAATGTCATGGATCAAATCTCCTCTTTCCTCAGAGACTTCCTCTGGCAAGGAGGCAGGGGCAATGATAAGAAGCAACACTTGGTAAACTGGGATACTGTCAAGAAACCCATCGACGAAGGAGGATTGCAAATTCGCGACCCCTCCCTGGTCAACCTTGCCCTGGGCAGTAAAATCTTGTGGAAGATGATTAAAGAACCAAGTCATCCTGTAAGTGCCATATTGAGGTCAAAATACACTAATAAAGCTGAATTCAGAAACCTCCAGCTGGGATATACAGCCAACAGTACGCTGTTGTGGAAACTCTGTTATAAGAGTAGCAATTTCTTCAAACGAAATGCTTACAGAATTCCAGGGAACGGCAAGCATACTCGCCTCTGGCAGGATCGTATAATGGGGCGAAATCCACTAATCGAAAATGAGGAGATCTCCGATTTAAGGGACTGGCTAGTATCAGTTGGCAAGTTAAGCATTTTTGATATTTCCACTTGGGATCAAAGAGACGAATGGACCGGTTGGGCAATCCCCGATCCCCCTGCCCATCTGCAAACGCAATTGAACACATTTCTCGAACTGATGGAAGATGCAGCTCCGATACATCGCTCAATGCAAGACCGATGGGGCTGGGGCCATTCTGGGGAATACACAACAGCAGAAGGTTATAAAGCGCTTCAGACAACAGGAAACAACAAGCACAGTGCCGCGTTCTGGAAAAATGTATGGGAACCCCTAGCTCTCCCAAAAGTCAACTTTTTCTTCTGGACATTGATTCATAATAAGATACTAACCGGTGACAATCTGGCAAAAAGAAAGTTTGCTGGCCCACACTGGTGCGCTCTTTGCAGGTGTAACGCCGAGACAGCCCAACATTTATTCATTGATTGCCTGTTCGCAAAGGAAGTCTGGGAACTAATGCTCCAATATTTTCGCATAAGCTCTCCCACTCAGATCTCTGTCCCGAATCTTTTCGCAGAATGGAGTCATCTTTACCCACATCGTATTCCTCATAAATCGCTTTGGCGCAAAGTCTGGAATGCCCTGCCCAAGTTTGTCTGTTGGCAGATTTGGTTGGCTCGTAACCAGAAGATTTTTAATGACCTGAATCACACTCCCTTGCAAGTAGCAGCAAAAGCCAGAACTCTCCTCCTAGAAGCGGCTCAGCAGCAGTATCACAAAGAGGACACAACACTCCAGCCGGTTGAGAAGAGGTGGCTCGGATCACTTGATCTTCAAAGCAGAAAGAACCTTCTCTCTCCTCAAACAGAGCCCCCAATCTGGAAAAAGAGAGACATTGATGAAACATTCCAGCACTGGTGGAGAGCTCAAAATTCCCACACAATCTTCTTTGATGGGGCTTCCAAAGGAAACCCCGGCCCCTCGGGTGCCGGAGGGATCATCTATTCCCCAGATGGGGTCTCCCGTGACACTTTCTACTGGGGTCTTGGCCTGAAGACCAACAATCAAGCAGAGCTGCTCAGCCTTCTTAAAGCATGTCAAATTGCCAGAGAAAAAGGGATCAGAGATATACAGGTATTTGGAGACTCGGAGATTCTCATAAAGAAGTTGAACGCTGGAGAGCAATTCAGAAATGCAGGCCTTAACAGAACGCTGGAAAGACTGAAAAGAGTCCTCTCTTTCTTTGCTTCCTACAAATTCTATCATATACTTAGAAGCTCAAATAGTGATGCGGATTCGATGGCTAACAAAGGGAGCGCTTTGGATAAAGGGTTGTTGTTCATAAACGAGGATAGATTTGTAGAAATCCCATGCTAAAGCTCAGATAGAATAACAGTTTCAGCTGTACAAGTATGATGTAAACAGGGCTGCTCTGGCAAAGCCCCACTCTCTTTATTCCTCATAAATAATAATAAAAAAAACACACTCTTTAAAGTTAAAAAAAAAAAAAAATTGAAAATAAGTCCCTCAAAGTGAATCAATAATTTATAGACCCATATAAATAAGAGTTAAATCAACATTTATCTAGACTCTTATTAACAAGATTTAAACACATGCTTTCACATACATATGGATATATGTATGTATGTTCGTGTTGAAGAACTTGGTACCACATAACTTATTTTTATGAACCATGAACAATTGTTTTTTCATACAACTCTACCATATTGTTGTTTCTATGCATAAAAGTTAAAGGGATGAGCATATTCATATGCCACAACATGTAGATGACTTTGACAACCTTAGAAGTAGTAAATAAAATGTGAATTTCATTTTCAATGTTGATCACAAATATTATTGCTTAAACACAAAGCAAAAAAAAACTTTATTGAGTTTGTTTTTTTCTTTAGTCCCTTACTAGTAGTAGGGAAATGATAGGAAAACAAAATTTAGCAAACTTATATAAAGCATATGAATATCAACTATTCAAAAAAACAAAATTAGGGGATCAAATATTTAAATATATAGATCAAATAAAAGCCCCACTTGAACCCCCATAAAAGAATCTCTTATATTTAATATCTAAAAAGGTCATAACTAAGACAATGAGATGATGGTGACTACATAGATTTTAATAAATTTGCACTTCCATACCCTGGAGGTTTGAAAGCTTATTTATTATGTTAAATGTTTAGTAACTATCACCTATAAAAAGGTGGAATACCATTTACACTTATGAGGTTATGAGGTTTGTAGTTATAAAAAGGGTTAATACCATTTACACTTATGAGGTGGTGTGTAATTATTTAATTCCACTTAATGATGATCATATTTAAATTATTAAACAATAACTTTCATCTTTCATTTTCATGTATTTGCTAATTACCCTCAATTGTCTTCCCAGCATGTCAAATTCTCTCCCTCATCCAAAAAAAACATTGAATTAATACCATAAACATATTAGTCTCATAATCACGATATGTTTAATTTAATCAACATTAATTAAAGTACATTATGATTAACTAACATTAATTAGTTATCACATTATGTCTACATTATTAACCAAGTCTCTAAATTAATTAAGTGTGACTACCATTTAATTAATATAAACAATCATTAATTGCCATTATTTTAATAATCATTAATGTAATTAATCCTCAATTATATATCCTCGTCATTACAACTCAATAATTTAAATCAAAGATAATTAATGTTAGTTAATAAAAATAGTAATTTATAAGTCAACATAATATATATACATATAAAAAATTGTGCAAAAAAAACAAAACATATATATATATATGGTAGCTCCCTTGCTTTACATCATATTATGTATATAAAATTGAACCCTGCTCACCTCTCTGGTTAAGATTGAACCCAACCCGAGCTTCTACAACATTTTTGATATATATTATATCTCCCTTGCTTTACATCATATTACGTATATAAACTTGAACCCTTCTCACCTCTCTGGTTAAGATTGAACCCAACTCGAGCTCCTACAACATTTTCGATTGTCGCTAGTAGAACCTCCATCATTTAATCCCTCTCATTCCTACTAGATAGGTTGGGGTCTACCTTAATGGGATCCAAAAAAATAAAATTAAAATTAAAATAATCAGCATAACACGGGATTATAAAATATCTTAAAATAAAATAAATAAGGATCAAAATATTTAAACGATGCCCCTCTTTAAACTAGAGGGTTAGGAAACACAATTGGAAGGTTAGGCAACGTGCAACCTTGCATTAGGGCCATGTACCCTCCCCTCATCATTTGTGAATGGGGGACTTGGACAAAAACCCTCCCCACTAGGCAGTGAAGTTCATTTTTCATTTTTTTCATTTGAGTTTCGTGGTTTGATCTACATAGAGGCAATGGAGCACAACCTTTGTAGTGGCTTTAGTGAGCACATATATTCATAAGAGGAGTAAACTACAAAGGGTTTATAGTGAGGAGGGGAACATTACAATATCGTGCAAGCTCATTTCTCTTAAATCGCTACAATTTCTACTTGTAATGGACATCATTGTCATTTCCCCCCTCAATTTATTAGCTCAGCTTAGTGATCGTGCTCACAATTTTAGGTTTGTGCTTTCACAATACAAAGGGAATGGTCTTGGATCATTATTCGGCTACTCATTCCTTCATCTCACTTCACTTCCTTTATAGACCATGTCCTTTTGTTAAAGACATTGTGAGTATTTTATGTTGTGTAGTATTTTACAAGTAGCATTAAGTTGGAAGTATGTAAGTTTGCGGTAAAATTGATTTGGGGCCTTTAAATCCATTAAAAAAATGTTGGTAAATGTTGGAGAATAATTGCAGCTACAACTGTGAAGTATAACTTAAGTTAAAACTCGGAAGCTTAAAGATCCTTGGAGTTGTCAAAAAGATTAAGAGACATTTGGATTATCATGACTTTGGGAATGATCATCCATATTTAATTTCATGGTATATATGTAGGTTTTAACCCTGTACAGAAATTACCTGCAAACGAATACTTAAAAATAGAAAATATACAATGGCGAGTAACACAAAACAAATACATAGAGATTTTCCCCTGGATCCCAAAATCGGGACTACCAGATTGATTTTTTAATTATATTCCTCTCAATATTACAATACATATATATACATGCCAAAGCATCCATAAACCCTAATCCATTAACCCTGGATTAAGACATAATCGTAGTTCCCTTGACTGGATCTACAAAATACCACGGGTAGAATATCATCATGCCCAAAACCATGTGCGAAATCCATGCACAAAACCATAGGTAGGCCTGCCCACCTAATACAGGGTCCAAAAAAAAATTCTGGGGCGCTACCTCGGACTCCATGCAGGGGGGATGTTGCCTCCCCTGTGACCCCCCCGCTGCGCCCAACACAATGAAGGGGGGGTTAATCGCCCCCCTTTAACCCCCCAGCGTCGCACCTGGGGCTAGTTGTGGAAAGAATATAAAACACACCCAACAATCTTATGATAATTACTTTCTCATGAGAATAAGCATGGAAAATGTGCACAATGCCATGGGTGTTGACAAATGATTTGACTCCCTCTATAATATTCTAGAAGCAAGAAGAAGTTAAAAATTTTATGTTTTATTTTACTTGATTTAGTCTCACACATAATATATTGAGAGAAGTTAAGGTATATAATGGATATGTTAAGCAATTAATAAATATCATGGTATATGATATTTATACCATGAATTCCTTTTTGGGTTACGTAGAGAGAAATGATGCTACTTGGATGCATGCAAGACAAATATATAGTCCAAAGTTGCTAATTGGGTTTAAATTCGCATTAATTATTTAATTGGAAGAATTTATTAAATTTCACATAGTCCACGTAGAAAGACTTATAATAATATTTATATGAAAATTTAGTGTAAAATGAGTTATGGCATTCTCCCTCATTTGGTAGAAAATTTTCCTTTTTTCACTACGTTTTTGTTGGGTTAGAGTTATTTTGTATGTGAAAGAAGTTAACATGTTCGAATGTAATTATTGTGTTTTTACTTAGCAAGAATTGGAGAGGAATTTATACTTACAAGATAAACTTTTAATTTTTGGAAACAAACTTTATTAATTCCATTAATAGAAATATACATGTTGAATATATTAATGGGTGTAGTCAAACTTATAGACAAAATGACCTTTTTTCAAAGCATTTTTTTGGTTAATTTTAATCAAAATTGAGCAGAGATTTTTAAAAGTTGTTTAGTTTGTACAATTTGAGGACCCTAGGAGTTTTTTAGGGTGCTGAATCCATTTATGCATTAAAAAATTTATTTTAAACAAACAAAAAATTACAATCTTGCTTGAGATTGTATCACTAGATTCCAGTGAAAAGACCATTTCATTTATAAGTTAGACTACACCTATATTAATGTCTATACGCCTATCTGATAAGTCTCCTGCTTGGAAGAATCTTATTAAGTCTAAAACTAGTGGAAGTAAGACATGTGCAGAGCTAATGTATGTGTAGAAGCAAGGTACGTGCAAAGTAAAAATTGTACGGAAGTAACTGAATATGTGCAAAAGTAAAGCATGTGTGGAGGCAAAAAGGGTAAATTCGACTACTTCGCACAAGGTGGGGGCAAAAGGAAATATTTTATTTATAATCTTGTTGGGAAAGTGACCCAAGTATTCAGACTTGGGTGTAAAGGATAAATAATATAGTGGTGAATAAATTAATAAGAGATAATAAATGTTTATTTATATTCATTGGAATTTGATCGCATTTTTTTAAAGTGTTGGTGATGGACACACCAAACACCATAACTAAAAATATTTTATGTTTTATTTTACTTGATTTGGTCTCCCGCCTAATATATTAGGAGAAGTTAAGGCATATTATAGATATGTTAAGGAATAAATGAATATCATGGTTATATGATTTCTCTAGTTGTAGAATTTTTTTTTGGGTTATGTGGAGAGAAATGAAGCTACTTTGATGCATGCAAGACAAATATAAAGCTCAAAGTAGCTTATTGGATTTAAATTCACATTAATTATTTAATTGGAAGAATTTATTGAATTTGATATGGTCCACGTAGAAATATGTTGGGTCCCTATAATACTAGTGATTACCCCATTACTTGTGTAGTTGCATCCCTTATTAATATTGTTGTGCCCCTATTATCCCCATCTTGTTATTACTGTGCCCCATAGAATCCCTCTATTGCTATTTTTGTGGCTTTATATTATTATTGTTAGGTCGGCTGGGTTATATTGTGACTCCTTAAACTCTCATATATAGAAAGGAGGTTTTGTCATTTGAATCATCTAAGAATTGTTCATTTATGTAATGTAAAGGAGGTTGCCCCCTCAAAGAGGCTGAATTCTAAGGCGTTGATCTATCTTTTCTATCTTTTCTTGAGCTGGTTTCATAACATTTGGTATCAGAGCTTTGGATTCTAGGGTTTCGCTGCTCCAAATAGGTCATCGTGGCATTTTCGCTATATCTTTTTTCTGTGACGTTTCAGAAGCTAAAAAAAAAACCATTTGAAAAGACATCGCATTGAACCTTGGGTCCGAATTTTAAAGCTTTTCACGCTATATTTGCTGAGATATGATCTGAGGAAGTTGGTATTTTTGTAGACTCCTGAATTACATTCCAAACAGGTGACCTGGGGAAAATTATCATAACTTTCTCTCTGAGCATCGGATTGAAATTGCGTAAGAAGTTACAGAAAAAGGACGGACTGTAGTTTCTTGTAGATATTTTTTTAGAGCCAAAGGTTGAAATAGTGACTCATGGAACGTCGTACAAGTTCGCTCTACTGAACTAGTCTATAATCAAGTCACTGTGGGATATTTCGCATGAATCTTCCTTGGAGAATCCAATTTGTGTCAGACTGGTGGCATTGGAAATAGGACACAAAGGGCTACTGCAGGTCACAATTTTAGAACTGGATGATCAGAAAGTACAGAGATACATCAGAGGCAATATCGAGCTCCTACAAAGTGAAAAAAGGTGTGTAGATTTTTTTAAATTTTTGCTTAAGCCTGGTTTGAAAAGTTATTTTGAAGGAATTCAAAGGGTATAGTAGAGCATTATTATCAGTAACTGATGCCCCGAGGAAAGAAAATGCAAACACCTAGTAAGCAACCTGAAAACTCTAGCATGACTCATGAAGAAGAGGAAGAAATGCTACATGATATATCAAAATTACAAGAACAAGTGCAACAAATGTCACTCTCACAAAAGCTAACAGAAGCTAAGATAAATGGTGTGGAATCTAAGATAAAGGGCGTGGAAGCTAAGATGGACGATTTGAAGATAGATTTGAAGACAGATTTGAAGAGAGACATGGCAGATTTGAAGATAGACATGGCAGATTTAAAGACAGATTTGACAAATTTTCTACAAGAAATACTTACTAATGGTGAAAAGGTAGTAAAGGAAACTCATGATGCGAACAAAAGAAATGTTAATCATGATTTCTTAGACTCTAATGTGGGATCAAAGACCCACCATATTCCAAACGTTGATATGAGGAAGTTTGATGGCAAGGATCCCGCAACATGGATATTACAGATGGAGCAATTTTTCGATCTCAATAATGTGCAAAACACACAAAATGTACGTATTGCAACTTTATATTTGGAACCAAATCAGTTTGTATGGTATCAATGGCTTTTCTCTCGTAAACAAATTATCAGTTGGGCAATTTTTACGGAAGAATTTACAGCACATTATGAGGATACAAAAAGCAACACTTTTTTTAGCTAATTGATAAGTCTCAAACAAAAGGGTTCAATAATGGAGCACATAGAGGAGTTCCAAAAATTGAACATAAGGGTAAAAAATATTCCAGAGGAGCATAGTATTGATGTGTTCATAAGGACTTTAAAGGATAATATCCAACATGATGTTCGCCTTTGGGAACCCGATTCATTAGAGAAGGCACTCAGGTTAGCAAGAAAAATGGAAAGCAAAATTATGGCAACCAGGAAGCATACCACTCACAACTATAAAGATGGAAGTGTTGTTGCTCCTAGTCTTCCACAACCTATAAGGTTGACAACACAACAATTGGAAGAAAAAAGAGCAAAAGGGCTTTGTTATAGTTGTGATAGCAAATACACTAAAGGTCATAAGTGTGCTGAGAAGAAATTATTCTACATAGATTGCGAAGAGGAAGAAGAAAAGGAGCAAGAAAGGTCAAAAGAAGAGGATATACTCCAGGAACAAAGCCTAGATAAAAAAGAAATGAATCTGACCATATCTTGTAATGCATTGGTGGGAATTACCACTCCTCAAACCATCAAGATAGAAGGACAAATCAAGAAGAAAAAGGTAATAGTGTTGATTGATTCAGGAAGTACCCACAATTTTATTCATTGTAAGGTAGCAAAAGAATTGAATTGCTTCTTATATCCAACACCAGAGTGTCAAGTGATGGTTGCAAATGGAGGAACAATAAATTTCTCTGGAAAGTGCCATAATATCAAGCTATCGATGGGAGAATATGTATTGACTAGCCCAATGCTTTCCATTTCAATGGGAGGTGATGATGTTGTACTAGGAGTCCAATGGCTACAATCCTTGGGTACAATAGCTTTTAATTTTCATGAAATTTTCTGTGGAAGGAAAGGAAGTTGAATTAAGGGGTATTGTAGGGAAATCGGGAAAGATAATCAGCTCTAGCAGTATGACAAAGCTTCTAAAAAGGAACAAAGGGGTGTAATTGCACAATTATGTTCGCTAGATGTTCCCACATTGCAATCATCTATTTCTCCAGATCTCCAAAAAGTTTTGGACAATCATTCCAAGGTATTTGAGACTCCCAAAGGTCTCCCACCTATTCGTGATCATGATCATGCTATTAATCTGATTCCAAGAATTGTTCCTCCAAACATCAGGCCGTACAGATATCCTTATGCCCAAAAGAGTGAAATTGAACGTATGGTTGCAAAAATGCTAAAGGCTGGTATAATTCAACCGAGTCAAAGTTCTTTCTCTGCTCCAGTAGTATTAGTGCACAAGAAGGATGGATCATGGCGCATGTGTCCGGATTATAGGGAGCTCAATAAGCTCACTATTAATATAAGTTTCCCATTCCCGTCATTGATGAATTACTGGATGAATTGCATGGATCAATTTACTTCACCAAGTTGGATCTTCGTTCAGGATATCATCAAATCTGAATGAAGACTGAAGACATTCTGAAAATAGCTTTTAGAACTCATGAGGGTCATTATGAATTTTTGGTCATGCCTTTTGGCCTTACCAATGCACCTTCAACATTTCAAGGTTTGATGAATTCCATTTTCAAACCATTCCTTAGAAAATTTGTGTTAGTATTTTTTGATGATATACTAATCTACAGCAAGTCTTGGAAGGATCATGTTGAACATGTTGACAGGGTGCTACAACTATTGGAGGAGAAACAATTATATGCAAAAAGATCCAAATGTTTCTTTGGAGTACAAGAGGTGGAATATCTGGGTCATATTGTATCTCATGAAGGAGTTAAGGTAAACCCTAGAAAAATGAAAGCCATTAAGGAATGGAAAATCCCCACATCCATAAAGCATCTGCGAGGATTTCTCGAGTTGACAGGGTATTATTGCAAGTTTGTTAAGAATTATGGGAGAATAGCAGCACCTCTAACAACATTATTGAAGAAAGATGCATTTTCATGGACTCTAGAAGCAACAAAGGCCTTCGAACATCTTAAAGAGGTAATGTGCCAAGCACTGGTCTTAGCTACACTGGACTTCACAAAAACCTTTATTGTGGAATGTGATGCTTCAGGAAATGGAATTGGTGTTGTTTTAATGCAAGATGAAAGACCCATTGCTTTTGAAAGTCGTCCAATCAAGGGAAAGTTTTTACACAAAACTATTTATGAGAAGGAAATGTTGGCAATACTCCATGCACTTAAGAAATGGTGACCCTACCTAATGGGAAGACACTTCAAGGTAAAAACGGATCATGATAGCCTTAAATACTTTTTAGAACAAAGATTATCATCTGAAGAGCAACAAAAGTGGGTCACAAAGATGTTGGGTTATGACTTTGAAATCATCTACAAAAAAGGGAAGCAAAATGTGGTGGCAGATGCACTCTCAAGAAAAGATGAGGATGTGGAAGCATTGTTGTGCGCCATTTCTATTATCCAACCAAATTAGATAAACAAAGCAAGGGAGGAATGGAAGAATGACGAAGAAGTGTGGGCACTTATTCGAAAGTTACAACAAGATTCCAGTACGTCTGATACATTTAGCTGGCAAAATGATTCTTTATGGTACAAAGATCGCTTATACCTCTGTAAGAATTCCCAACTAAAACAAAATATTCTTATGGAATTGCACACTTCTCCCTTAGGAGGGCACTCAGGATTTTTAAAAACTTACCATAGGGTTAAGAAGGAATTTTTTTGGGATGGCCTTAAATCGGATATTCAAAAATTTGTGGCGGAATGTTTGGTTTGCCAACAAAATAAAGTTGAAACAATTAAGACACTGGGTCTATTACAACCTTTATCCATTCCAAGCCAACGTTGGGAGGAGGTTTCAATGGATTTTATCACAGGTTTACCCAAGTCTGAGGGAAAGAGTGTCATCATGGTGGTAGTTGACAGACTTACCAAGTATGCACACTTTTGTGCGTTATCACATCCATTTAAAACTAGTACAGTTTCTACTGCATTTATGGAAACAATTCAAAAGCTACATGGAAGCCCAAAGATTATTGCAAGTGACAAAGATCCCATTTTCACTGGAAATTTTTGGACAGAATTATTTTCTTGCCTTGGTACTCAATTAAGTAATAGCTCATCTTATCATCCTCAATCTGATGGGCAAACTGAGATAGTAAACAAATGTTTGGAAGGATATCTTCGTTGCTTTGTATCTGATAAATAGACACAATGGGTCAAATGGTTGCCTCTGGCTGAATGGTGGTATAACACTTCCTTCCATACAGCAACAAAAATGACCCCATTTATGGCACTTTATGGATATCAGCCACCATCCATCACATCATATTTAAGAGAAAATTCTAAGGTTCAAGCAGTGGAACATCACATCGAACATCAACAACAAGTCCTCCAACTCTTAAAGGATAACCTCGTGTTGGCACAAAATAGAATGAAACAACAGGTAGATCAACATCACAGCGAAAGAAGTTTTGATGTAGGTGAGTGGGTATTCCTACGGCTACAACCATATAAGCAAATGTCCCTCAAGCAAGCTAAGAAGGATAATAAATTATCACCAAAGTATTATGGTCCGTACAAGGTGTTGCAAAAGATTGGTACTATGGAATACAAATTGGAGCTTCCTGCAGCTTCTCGATTGCACCCAATTTTCCATGTTTCGTGTTTAAAGAAGGTTATAGGCAACAAGCTCCCAGTTCAAACGATATTGCCACAACTTGACGAGGAAGGAAAAATTATATTGGAATCGGAAGCAATCATAGAAACAAGAACTCGACAGCTACGAAATCGATCAATTTCGGAGTATCTTATCAAGTGGAAGAACTTATCCGCTGAAGATTCCACGTGGAAGGATGAGAATTTTATATAGAAGCATCCAGAACTACTCAAGCGTTGAGGACAACACTTTTTTGAAGGAGAGGGGCATGTTGGGTCCCTATAATACTAATGATTACCACATTACTATTGTAGTTGCATCCCTTATTAATATTGTTGTGCCCCTATTATCCCCATCTTGTTATTATTGTGCCCCATAGAATCCCTCTATTGTTATTTTTGTGGCTTTATATTATTATTGTTAGGTCGGCTGGGTTATATTGTGACTCCTTAGACTCCTATATATAGAAAGGAGGTTTTGTCATTTGAATCATCTAAGAATTGTTCATTTATGTAATGTAAAGGAGGTTGCCCCGTCGAAGAGGTTGAATTCTAAGGTGTTGATCTATCTTTTCTATCTTTTCTTGAGCTGGTTTCATAACAAAATATTTCCAATGGTATTTATATGCGAATTTAACATAAATTGCGTAATGACGCTCTCCCTCATTTGGTGGAAATCTTTCCTTTTTTCCCTACATTTTTGGTGGGCTAGAGTTATTCCATGTGTGAAAAAAGATAGTATGTGCAAATGTAAATCTTGTGTGTTTACTTGGTAAGAATTAGAGAGGAATTTATATTTATGAGATAAACTTTTAATTTCTGGAAACAAAATTTATTACTTCCATTAACAGAGACATGTGTGCGCATATATTAATGTTTATAGGCCTATGTGACAAGCCTCCCATTTGGAAAAATCTTACTAAGTCTAAAATTGATGAAAGTAAGGCATGTGCAGAGCTAAAGTTTGTGCAAAAGCAAGGTATGTGCATAGCTAAATTTTGTGCAAAAGCAAGGTATGTGCATAGCTAAAGTTTCTATGAAGCTAAAAGGGTAAGAGGGAATTTGTTTAGTTAATTTTAACCAAATTTCGATAATTTTTTTAAAAACTTGAGTTTAATTTGTTTAATCTGTAGAATTCAAGTGTCGCGAGGTTTTTCAGGTGTTGAATCTATTTATGGATTCAAAAATGTATTTTATACGACAAAAAATCACAACTTTGCTTGAAATTGTATCACTGAATTCCGATGAAAAAGGTTATCTCATCTATAAGTTAGACTATGCCATTGATAAATGTCATGGTTATATGAATTTTCTAGTCACAATTCCTTTTTGGGTTACAAGAAGAGAAGTGAAGCTACTTCGATGCATGCAAGACAATAATAGAGCCCAAAGTATCTAATTGGGTTTAAATTCACATTAACTATTTAATAGGAAGAATTTATTGAATTTGATATAGTCGACGTAAAAATATTTCCAATGGTATTCATATGAAAATTTAGTATAAAATGAGTAATCACACTCTCCCTCATTTGGTGGAAATCTTTCATTTTTCCCCTATGTGGACTAGAATTATTTCGTGTGTGAAAGAAGATAGTATGTCCAAATATAATTCTTGTGTGTTTATTTGGTAAGCATTCGAGAGGAATTTATACTTACGAGATAAACAGTTTTGGAAACAAGATTTATTAATTCCATTAACATAAATATATATGTGCATATACAATAGAGTCATAGTGTAAGTGACATCACTAGTAGCCCATGGGTTAGAAGAAGTGTATTGGACTCTCTGTCTTGAGATGTATATCTTATGTTTTGTCCTGATATGTGCATCTTATGATTACTGTATGTATCGAGTGCTAGCAAGAAAGTTTCAACTAAGTAATGTTATGCATTCCAAATTTATTTCCATTTCATTTGTTTGGATTTTATTGTTGGCTTCAGTTTGAAGTATGATCAAACGGAATATTGTGAGGCATTTCACTCATAATATAAGAGTTAGAGAACTAATAATGTATGTAATAAGTTAAGAATGCATGCATTTCTAACATACAATAATCATAAGATATACATATAAGGGCAAATAATAATATATACAATAATCATAAGATATACATATCAAGACAGAGAACCCAATATATTTCTCATAAACCATGGCTTAGTAATGATGTCACTTACACTACAATTATATTGTATCACTGTTAACTGAGATGGTGCTTCATATTTTACAATATTGTATTATTGTTGACTAAGTTGTTGCTTCACACTTTACAGAAACATATCGTTAAGCCAACCAAATGCATGTAACTTGAAACACATAAATAAACAAATGCATATTGTTAAGCCAATCAAATGCATGTAGCTTGAAATACATAAACAAAAAAATTCATGTAACTTGAAACACACAACCAAACATATGCATGTAACATTGTAAATTATCAAATAAAAACTTTAAGCTCAAAACAAGAACTTTAGCCAAAAAACCCCAAAAACCATGAAAAAACAACCCAAAAATGAAAAGTGTTGATGTTGCATCAACACTTCTTCTTTTTTTAATTTTTCGGAGTGTTGATGTCGCATCAACACTTTTTAAAAATGGCAGTGAAAACCGTTTTTTTTTTTTTTGCAAAAAATACCTTAAAAATGAAAAGTGTTGATGTTGGAATAGCTTTTTTTTTTGGTAATTTTTCAACATTTTTTTTTATAATGGTGTTAAATATATATATATATATATATATATATGACTCCAAAAAACCTTAAAATTCCAATGATTTTCAAGCTGACATTAAAGATAAAATATAATGTTTATAAAAAAACCTTAAAATTCCAATGATTTTCAAGCATGACATTAAAGATAAAATATCACATCTTTAAAACCCTTAAAATTCCAACAATTTTTAGCCATAGTGTGTGTTAAAGAAAAAATACTTATAATTGTTTTCAACCATAGCATTAAAGATAAAATATCATGACTTAGAAAAATCTTAAAATTTTGACAATTTTTCAACCATGGAATTAAAACCAAAGATCATGACTACAAAAAACCTTAAGTTTTCAACATATTTCAACCATGACATTATGGAAAAAATTTATGACTGAAAAAACTTTAAAAATGAACACTTGAATGAAAAAGTCATTATACCAAGAGTAATTTCTTTTTTAAATGTTAAAGGTATAACGATTTTAAAATATTAGCATAAAACAACTTGACACATTGCAACAAAAAATTAAAAATCAATCATCAAATTGACACGCAGTGTAGGCAAACTCGACACATTGTAATGAAAACTTAAAGACCAACCATGAAATTGACACATTGTGCGGACAAGCTCGATCCATTATAATGAAAACTTTAAAATCAACTATCAAATTGACAAATAATGGGATCAAGTTGCTAGCCGAGGATCGGAATGGACCCTGCAAAAAAAAAACAAAAACAAATAAAACAAAATAATAAACAAATATACAAAATTAATAAAAAATACAAAATACAAAATAAAATTAAAATAAAAATATTGAAAAAAAA
The DNA here is from genome assembly GCA_031772625.1 of Pinus tabuliformis. NCBI lineage: Eukaryota > Viridiplantae > Streptophyta > Pinopsida > Pinales > Pinaceae > Pinus > Pinus tabuliformis. Next base: position 719,649,966 of record CM062817.1, on the reverse strand, counting down.
TAAAAACAAAAACAAAAACAAAAAAACATGAAAAATTAAAAAAAGAAAGAGTAAATAAAAATATATATTAAAATATTAAAAAAAAGACCTAAAAAATGACAAAAAACAAATCAAACATAAAGAAATGTAAAAAAAAGATACAAATTTAAAAAATAAATGAAAACAAAAATATTTAAAAAATAAATAAATAAAATATTTCCAAAAAAAGCATAATTTAAAGAAAAAATATAAAATTTAACAAAAAAATACAGAGAAATTAAAAAAATAATACTTAGATAATTAAAAAAAAATTAAAAAACAAACAAAATAAATAAATAATATATCAATATAATTTTTAAAATAAAATAAAACATTAAAACACTTTTTCCTTAAAAAAAAAAAAAAAAAAAAAAAAAACATTTAAAATTATTAAAAAATAAATAAAAAAAGAGGCCTTTCAGGCCCTGGGCGGGCAAGTCCAATTTCGGGATTCGACCTTGCCCTGCCCAAACCCTGTGGGGCCACGGGCCTAGGCATGGGAGAGTTGCGCGATTGATTCCGGCAATTAGCTAAGCCCCGACCAAGGCCTGAGGGGTCTCAATTTTTTTATTATTATTAATTTTATTGTTATTTTTAATTACCTAAATTTTATTTTAATTGTCAAAAAAATTAATGTGTTTTTTTGTAATTATTTTTCTTGATGGTTTTTTTTTCAATTATTATTGTTATTATTATTTTATAAAAAAATGTTTTAATGTTTTATTTTTTATTTTATTTTTATTTTTTAATATTTTTATTATGTTTTTATGTTTGTTTTTTAATTGTATTTTTATTTTATTTTTTTAAATGGTATGTTTCATTTTTTTAAACATTATTTTTGTTATTTTCACTTAAAATTTTATTTGAATCATTTTTTTTGGAAAAAAAAAAAACAACAACAACAACAACTTCGAATGTCATCAACTTTGGATATAAAATTCATAAAATTTTCTATTTTTCCAAAAATAATTAGCCAATGCTTTTAATCTTCAAGACAATTTTCCATCCTTAAAATTTTCCCTGAAAGTTGTGCTTAAGCCTTAAGTGAATTGCCCCTTACACTCTACCACTTTTTGATAGTGTAAATACTAATGCAAATCAACATTAAGATTTTATCATCAATGTTCTGAAATGGCTAAAATACAATTTTTTTAATTAATTTTTTATCTTCACTCTCAGACTTGAAGCGAAGTGCCCCTTATGCTTTGTCACTTTCTTACAATGTAAATCTAACTAAATTCAACCTTTTTAAATTAAACTTTTGGTAGGATTTTATCATCAATATTCTTATATGGTTGGAATTTAAGTTTTTTTAATTAAATTTTACCCCGATCGAGGTGAAGAAAAGGACACTATGCGGTGAAATGATGGCAGTCAGGACGTGGAAGCTCAAGCCACCTCCTGAATTAATCATCCTCAGTTATGCAGAGCCGGCATGCAGGGGTGGTCGAAATCTGAGGCGTGGAGGAGAAGGAATAATGGCGAGAGCAGGGGAAAATGATGGAGATGTTGGGGCGATGAGCGTAGGATAGGTATCGTTAAAGATTTAAGAGCCGGCGAAGGCAAAGCAGAAGATAACCAGAGGTTTAGAAAAGTGGTGAGGGCAGAGAGTATTAGTCAAAGAAACCTGGGTATCCGACTCAGGAAAGGGTAGGAGACAATGGCGGAGAGAAGAAGGAGGGTAGGAGAAAATATAGAAGAGGAAGGGAGCCAGATGGGCCAGGACAAGGACAAGCAGGGAGTTCAGAATGATAAAGAGCAAGATAAGCAGAGAGCTGAGGTGCGAGGAAGTCCCCAGGAAGCCAAAAAACATATGCCAACCAAAGGAAGAGCGGTGAGGGTGAACAATCAGGAGAAGGAACAGTCGGAAGAAGAAGAAGCTCGAGGAGAGGGAGAAATGGAAGTTGGCAGGGAAGAACATATGGGAAGGCGACGGTCGAGGTTGGTCAAGGCAGCCGGAGCACCAACAGAGGAAAACCCTCCCGAAGAGGCAAAGGTAGAAGTTGCAGGGGCCGGGGGAGAGGTTGGCAAGCTGACACTTATGAAGCAGAGGTGCAACCTCCCAACCGTCAGAAAAGAGGACGGAGAACAACAGAGTAGATGGCTCAGGATGCGGAAAAGGCGTATAACGAAGGGACGAATGCGGATATTAGAAGAATTATCCAGGAGCTGGAGAATAATGTATTGCAGGAAGCCTCTGACCCAGAAATGGAGGATTGGAGCAGTCTTCTACCGGACCCAGGAAACACAAGGGGTCGTTTATCCCTGTATAAACAAGCCCTGCATGTCTATTGGGTAGTGAAACGGTTAATAGCAAAAGCCATGGAACAGGTAGCAGAGGAGATGACTGAAATGGCTCAAGGAATCCCAAATCTAAGAAGGGAGATGAAAAATCTACATATCACTATCCAGATGCAGGACACCAGGTTAGAGGAAATTCAAACTTTGCTGAAAAAGATAACTAATGGGCAGCGCGAGGAGGAGATCAAGCCGGAATTCATGGTAGATTGATTCCTTCTGTTCTGTTTTCAATTGAACCTTCTGTCAGACGCTAGGAGAACCAGTTTTTTGGAAATGTTTTTGAACTGTTATAGCAGGCAGGATTATAGAGCTGTATGTAGGTAGAGTAAGATACATGTTGTAGACTCGGTGGTTTATGTTTATATGCTATGGGTTGTCATTTTCAGACTGCTGGTGATCAACAGACCCGGTTTCCCTTCGGGGCGGGTTGAGATCACCTTTCGAATGTACATATTTTATCTTAGTTGCATATAATAGAAAAGATCCTACAGTAGCTTACAAAAAAAAAATTAATTAAATTTTGATTTAAAACTAGTTTAGCCACTGCATTTTTTATTATTAATTTTTATTTCCAAACTATGGAGAATTTGTAGTGCCAAATAAATATGTAATTTTGCTACGATTTTATTTCTAAACTTTGCAAAACACAAAACATGTGTTTTGTTATTTGTTATTACTTTTGAGTACATATTAACATGTCAAATATGTATGACATATTTAGTCACATAAATATACATAATTTGAAAGTATACTTTAATTAGTAAATATTATTTTAAATGATAAGGAATTTGAGATTTGTTACAAGTCACTCAAGTTCTTTTAAAATAAAAATAAATATTTTTTCTTGTCGTACTTAACCACATGTAATTAGTCCTTTCAAATATTTCAATTAATAAAAAAGTTAAAATTTCATTAAAAAAATTATTTCCATAACATTATAACAAACTATATATAATAAAAAACAAAACAAAACAAAATTTTATATATCAACTATATTTATTATAATTGTTTATTAGAAATCAATTTCTATACTCTATGACATAAAATCAACCCATCATAATTATTATTATATTTAATTAACTAAAATAATTTGAAGCAAAAACATTAGTATCATATCTACCAAAAGTAAAAATAAAACGAAAGAAGATGAATATAAATTAAAAAGAACATAAATATCCCATCCACCAAAAAGGATTGCATATAAATTAAAAAAAACAAAAGGTTGTTTCAAAAAGAATGAAGAGTTGTATCAAACAAGATGAATATAAATTGAAAAGAACAAAAAGATCTTTTAGAAGAGATGAATATTAATGAAAATGAACAAAAAGCTGTTTTGTTTCATGAACGCTTTAAGAAAACTAAATTCTGTTGGTACTTCTCATTATTTCAATATCGTATTTGTCACTACGGTCAACGCGAGTGGGTTTTATTTTTAAGAGTATGAGTATATATTTTATTTTAAAAAGTTTTATATTTGAATTCAGAAGGGTAAAGTATGAATATTTTTGTAAACTCAGTTAAAATGATATTTTAAAATAAATTTTTTATTACTTAAATAAGGGAGTTTCATATACTAATTTGGTATTGACTTGATTATGACATTAAAATTAGATTATTAATGTTAAAACATTTCATTTGTCAATAGTTGATTTAAATCTTCCATATCCATATTAGAGACATTCTAATATTCATAATTCAAACCCATATCACACAAATACAGTGACATAATTTTCACACAAATTCTACAAATATTTTAAATTTTAATATAATGTATAATTTTTATTTTTTTATTTTTATTTTTAATTTTTTTTAAGACATAAATATAAAGGATTTTCAAAAACCTGCCTATCCAAAGAGCTCTACAAAAACACTATCCTGTGATAGTCAGCACGATTTTTGTTATAACTCCCATGGTGGCTAGCCCAGAGGGGGTGCATTCCCCTCCATGTCACGAAGCAATAGCCTTTCAGGCTTTAGTATCCAATCTAAGGAAGAAGTCCAAGCCGAAGGAGGGTCATTCTCGTTTTGTCAGAGAGGTAGATAATATACCCTCAGCCGCTCTCTCATCAAGGTTTCGCAGAACAACATTAACTTATTCAATTCGAGATTTGGTTGGCAAATTTACTAGAATGTGGCCATCTCCCAGGTTATGCATCTATGGATCGGTAAGACCTAGAGACCGATGATGAAAGGTAATATCAGATTGTATGCAAGCGGTAATGACTTCTTTGCCTTTCTTTTTGAATTTAGAGAATACATCTAGATGTTATTTTTAGAAATGGGTCGTACTTCTTTGGAGCTAGAGGTATTTAATCGAATTCATGATCTCTCATTTTCGATCTTGATGAAGATATACCCATCGTCATGCTACTTTGGGTAAAACTCCCAAGATTTTTGCTCTACTGTTGGAGCAATGATTACTTGAAGGTGATAGGAAATGGAGTAGAAAGATATCTAGATCGTGCAGAACCAAAGGGTAGTCAGTTTTCACATGTTAAAATATTTGTTGAAGTCGATTTGGAGAAAGGACTGGCTTCAGTGATCAATTTAACTTAAGGGGAGTGGGGTCATTGCCAAATCCTAAACTATGAGTAGCTACTCTTCAAGTGTAGAGTTTGTCTGGAATATGGGCATTTCGCCAAGGATTGTAAGAAAGTCCAACTCCAAAGGGAAGAAGGAGTGCGTCCTCTGCAACAAGAACAATGGAAGATCCAAAACAAGGGGGGAAATAAAGGAAAATCAAACCCTAACAAAAACTCTTTTGTACCCAAAAGGAATGAAGCTTTGAATTCAACAAATCCATTCAAAACCCTTCAAAATATGGAAGAAATAGAGAATATAGTGGCAGAACAAGGTGAAGATAACCCTTTTATCCAGGAAAGGAATGAAGAAAAGGAAGACAAAGAGATATGTGATCTAGATCCCAAGAAAATTGATGCTCCATTAGATTTGGAACAACCTACAAATCAAAACAATGATATGTCACCAGTAGTTGTGGAAAATAAGGAGAATGTAACTGAGAATTATTATTACCAAAATTTCCAAAAAGAAAATAGTCATTAGTGGGGGTTTGACTAGTCACGAAACAGGGACCTCGCCAAGGGGAAAGGACGAACTTCCAATATTGAAGCAAGAGAAGCAAAGGAAGAACAAAACATAAACTTAGGAACCTAACCCCAAATCATGGATGTTCTAAAAATGGTAGCAAATCAGGAACAAGGAAGTACCAAAGTTGGAGGTGGTAAGTAAAACCCCCCAAAAAATAAATGAAGTTACTCTCATGGAATGCAAAGGGATTGGGACACCCTATAAAATCCCAAGTTATTAAGGATATGATAAGAAGTGAAAATCTGCAAGTTTTATTGTTGTAGGAGACAAAATTAGAAGAAAATGAGCTTTTGAACCTTTTGAAAATATTATGGAGAGATTGCGCAGGGGTTTTGCAAAGTTCAACTAGAGCATCAGGCAGTCTTGGCACCTTCTAGTATGATACTCACTTTACCTTGAAAAATAGTATAAAACCCAAATGTTGGATCAAGCTCATTCTTGGAAAAAGGGACTCTGAAGAAAATATCCCCCTGGTAAATATATATGCACCAGTGAATTCGAGAAAAAGTCGAATTTTGGGATACCCTAATCAACTTAAGGGAGTCTTAGTGGAATGTTGATGGTATAGTTGGCATATATTTTAATACAATCTTATACTCAGCCGAAAAATGTGGTGGAGGCTTGGTCCAAGATCCATTTTGGGAAAGAATAGAGGATTTCATAGGAGAATGGGATCTACTGGATATAACCCCTAAAATGGAAAATTCACGTAATCAAATCATAAAAGCGGTAAGGGCATATCGCAACGAGGTTGGATTGGTTTCTACTTCACAACAATTGGCTTCTGAAAGGAATTGAATGAAACTCAACTATATTAATGCATGGGGAATCTAATCATCGACCAATCTCTTTAGACATTTACCCACAACAATACCTTGGGCCAATCCCATTTCGATTCAATCTCGGCTAGCTTCAGGAAGAAGGGGTACAAGATCTCATTCTAAAGGCATGAAGAAGCCTGACATCAAGGTACCCAACCTATGTTTGGGAGTCCAAGCTGAAAAGAGTAAAAGATGCATTAAGATAGTGGGCCAAAATAACTCCCGACCCCCTAGATAACAAAAAGAAAAGTTAATGGAGTAGTTAAAACAACATCATCTTCAAATGGTATATGTATATATCAAAGAATGGAATATTGAAAAGGAAAACGAAATCAATAAAAGGATCCATACGCTATGAAGGCAGGAAGAGGAATATTGGAGGCTTAAATCAAGAAGTACATGGTTAAAGGTTGGAGACCAAAACATGACATTTTTCCATAAGCAAGCGAAAGGAAGGGAAGTTCGTAATCAAGTCAAGGAAATCACCCCTAAAGGTAAGCCAAAAATATCCTCCTTTGCTAAGATAAAACAAGAAGCTTTCTTGTATTTTCAATCTCTATACTCCGAGGAGAAAGAAAATTATCTGGAGAAAGAAAGAACTTTTCTTTCCCTTCTTCCTACTTTAGTTTCAGAAGGTGAAAATCATAAGCTCACTCATCCAATTGAGGAGGTCGAAGTCATTGAAGCAATCTCGTCACTGAATTTGGATAAAGCACTTGGATAAGATGGATTCACAATTAGTTTCTTCTAATCATTCTAGAATTTGATAAAGAAGGATTTGATAAGAATGCTCAATTCGACTTGAGTTAAGCATAAACTAGTTGGAGGCACAAACTCCTTCTTTTTAGCTCTGACCCAAAAGAGACAAAGCCTATAATTTTTTTGTGTTTTAAGCCCATTTATCTTTGTAATGCAACTTATAAAATACCTACCAAAATCATAGCTAATCGATTGAAGAAAGTGTCGCCAACAATTATTTCTTAAAATCAAGGAGGGTTCATGCAAAACCGCCAAATTCTAGACAATATTGTTTAGATCCAGGAAGTTATTCACTCCAACAATGATCAAGGAGAGCCATATTTTGTCATAAAATTGGACATGGTCAATGCCTTTGATAAGGTAAGACACTCCTTTATTTACTCTATTATGAAAAACTTGGTTTTAATAATGAGTTCACAAGCTAGATAATAGCATACATCGGTTCACCAAGGATCGCTCCTATTGTTAATGGACAACCCTTTGCTTTTTTTTCAATCTCCAGAGACCTAAGGCAAGGTTTCCCCCTTTCTCTGTTTTTATACATTTTGGTGGCAGAAAATATGAGTAGAAAAGCAACAAGAATAGAAGGTAAGATTTTGGGCCTCAATATAACCAAAAATACTAAGGAATCACCCCCAATTTGCATATGGAACTTTGCTTTTAGGAGGAGCTTAAAAAATAATAGCCATTTGATTAAACATGTGATGGATTCTTATCTTGATCTTTGTGGGGGTGTAGTTAATAAAAGAAAGAGCTAACTTTATGGATGGAATTGTTGAGACTCAACTTTAATGGAAATCGCCAATGCTCTTGAATTCTTATCTGACACTAGATGAAGATAATTTAGGTATTTGGGGATACCCATCTCGTTGGGAGCAATGAGTATAGAAGATTTGAGCATGATGCTCCAAAAAATTAAAAAGAAGATACAATCATGGGAGCATAACAACTTAATCCAATGGAAAGAAATGTTCTAGTAAACTCAGTGTTGTCAGCACTCCCAATCTATATATGCTCTTGGTTGTTGGTTCCTAAGGGAATTCTTAATCAGGTGAGTGCGCAAATCAATAAGCTCTTTAGTAGGGCGGGAAGAATAATGACAATAACTTTCATTTCATAAAATGGAATGTAGTAAGGCTTCCAAAAGATCATGGAGGTTTGGTAATAAAATATTCCCTTTACATGAATCTTGCCTTGGGAACGGAGATTGTTTGGCACCTGATTTCATATTCAAAGGAATGAGGGAAACAAGCCTTTTTGTGCAAATATTTTCATCGATCTTACTTGTTACGAGCATAATTAGTGGAATGGTATGGATCAAGATCAAAGATCTAAAGATTATGTAAAGATGCAACTCCTATTATTTTCGCTCACCTAAGTTGGCACCCGAGAAATGGAGGTTGTATTAACATCTGGAAAGAAATATTCAACATGGAAGGACCTTGAAGCGAACAAGAAGACATTAAGGAATTGGTAGATTGGATGAAGAATGAGGGCTATACAAAATTAGAAGATATTTCTATATGGGATGATAAGGGGGCTTGGAAAGGTTGGTTGAGGTTAAAACTACCTTTAAACTTCCATTTGCAATGGGAGATTCTCATACACAGTCTTGCATGAATGGCACCTATCTCAATCACATCCCATGATTAAAGATCATGGTCGATACATCTACAACACAAATATATTGTCAAAGTAGGATATGAGTTTTTGATTAAAAATATCCCTCATCCTAAAACTAAGAGGCTTTGGAGAAAACTTTAGCAAAGGGATGGAATCCCCAAGGTAATTTTTGTTGTTGTTGAGCCTTATTTCGCCATAAAACGTTGACTATTGAGAATCTTAAGAGATGAAATATCCTCAACCAGTCTTGGTGTGTATTGCGCAGGGAGGAAGAAGAGAGTATACAACATGTCTTTTGATAATGCCCCTTTTCTCTAGCTATATGGAAAACATCCTTAGCAAATCTTATAACTCTTGATGTAATTCCAAATGACTAGATTGAAATGTTAGAAAAATGGAGGCATAAATATCCTTGTCCATGAAAATCATCATCCCTACTAGTTCACTGCTAGGAAGCTTTGCTTAGATATATTTGTTGGACGATTTTGATTGCTAGGAATCGAGCAATTTTCAAAGAAAAACTGCCTAATATTCTTTTGGTGGCCCAAAGAGATCTACCCTTTGTTATTCAAATCTATTACAGTTCGAGGATACAAAAAAAATGAGGAATGGCTAAAAATTGGAAAACATCTAGATCATGCTAGTAGCTTCAACCTTAGGCCAATTGATCTCATGATTTTTTGCATTAGAATGGAACACTCTGAATTCAAATATTGGCAAAAGAATCATAATCAATTTTCTTTGGGAAAAATATTAGGGGCTAATATTTTTCCATGCTTTTTCCTAAACAAAGATTCACCAATCCCAATTTTTCTCTAAAAATGTTTCGCTCAAATTTTAAAGGATAAAATTATTTTCCCTTGAAAATCATAATTTTTTTTATAAAAGACTATATAAAATCATTAGAAATATGAATATTTTTATAAAGGTATCACCAAACATTTTATATTTTGTATATTTAGGACTAGTAAGATTCGCAAAGGTTTCTAAATTTTAAGATAAATTTCCATCCTTAAAATTTTCCTATATTTTCTCTCTTCTTTGATGGAGCTACAAGAGGAAAACCAAGGTGGCAAGTGCAATTTTTGGCCTTTTGGAGGTTGTTGTGTCGAGGCAAATGAACACCAATGCAAATCAAATGGCAAAAAAAAGGGGCATCCCTATCCTAAGGGGGCCTAGAAAGTAAATGATCTAATTTTAACCATCCCTCATATATCATGATATTCCAAAACATATTATTAAACACTAGCTACATTAAGGCTGAATCATGTCTTAGCAAAACGATGTTGGTCCCCATGGGGATGGGTACATGTTTCATATCCCATAACCGGTGGATGACTCTTAGATCATTAAGAGTAGACATGAAAGGACGGTTGATATTAAATTTGTGGCTTAGATGTGACGGGGGAAGGCCTGGCGGAGCTCACACATTCTCCATTTGTCACACACAATATGCCTTCATTCATTGCAGGTGGCATGCGAACCTTGATTCACAAGATTTAAATGATTTCCTTCAGAAGATCGACGATATAGAAAAACTCATGCATATAATTTCTCATTAAACGTATCCATTGTTGCGCCCTCACCATATTTGCAGGTTGGCAGCCCAGTTAAGTACTCGAAGCTTGCAAGCGGAATGTGTTGGAATTTAATGACTCAAGTGGGTGCATTCAGGGTCGAGTTATATTTATATGGAAATATTGCAGGCCTCTCGACCTCATCATTTGTCACTATGTCAATCTCCATTGTTAACAACTCTGTTGCTTGGTGTTCATTGTGAAACGATGAGGGGTCTTCATGCAAAGAATTCTGGCAAATCATCCCATTACAAAGAGTTGATCAAGTTAAACAGTCTCGTGGAGAAGTTATTTAAATTCGTTGAAGGTGTTATGCAAGCTCAGTTAAATAGGGGTGTCGCGGAGGAGAAGGAGAGGTCGGCATTTCAATTGTTGATGGCCACCAAATTGGAACTCCTCCAGAGCAAGATGGACAAATTGCAGTCAAAATTGCGCACTGATATGGCCATAACGAATCTGAGGTTGGGGGAAATTGGCCGTCTGGCCAATGTGGGAGAAAATTCAGTTGCAGTAGGAGCTAATGAAGATTTGCCTCCCTGAAGTATTAGGGGCGCATCACGATCAAGGTTTTGTAGCAATGGACACATTGAATATTTGACTCCTCTACGAAGGCATACATACTCTATCTCTCTCCGGTTTCGAACCTGTGACCTTGTCACATGCTCTTAACCACTACTCTGTCTATCTCTCTCCGGTTTCGAAACCTGTGACTCTTAACCAACACATGCTCTTAACCACTAGGCCCACTCAAGCTATATTCATAGCCCACTCAAGCTATATTCATATAGGAAAATATTATATTATTCCTCGTCATTTCAAATTAAAATTAAAAAAAAAGTATTTATTTTTTTTTCCTATAATGTTTTAAAATATAATATTTAATTATTTTTATTGTGGTGTGCCATATAAAGTTTTTTAATATATATTTAATTATTTTTATTGTGGTGTGCCAAATTGGAATTTATATTGCTGATAAAAATTAATATCTTTGATTCTAAAGGTTTATATACTAACGAGATACATACAAAACATTTACTAACCAAAACTTCATTATACATTACATTTTTTCCGGGTAAGAAAACTATATAAATTTTATGGATTAATAAATTCAATAAAAATTTAATGAAAAATTAAAAATAAATAATAGATAATTAATAAAATATTTTTTTAATAAAAAATATAATTATATTTTTATTCATATTATTAAAAAAAAAAAATTAACAATTAAAAAAAATGTCTTCTATTCAATTTTCTCATGCTAATTTTCTTTACGCTGATATGTGTTTATTTTAGAATATGACTTCCTAAATTTTAATTTAATTTGCATAGTCATATAAATTAAATGACTCGTACACATACATAAGCATCAATCCATAATAGGTATTAAAACAATTATCCCCATTTTATTATGGAGATTCTTAACTTGTAAATAGGTTTTGTTACAATACCATGAACCAATACGATTACTCATCAATACCACATGGGCAAAAGCCCATAACTCACTTGATATGACACTTTGTTCATATGATATTCTTTTTAATTAAAAGGGCAAAAATGACATAACTACTTTGGAGATAAATCTCAACCTTGATTTGTGTATTTTTTTCAGCACGAAAAAAGCTGTATAGGTGTTTTGTATTAATCAAAAAACAGAAACATGTACATCATTATAGATATGGAAACTGTTCTGGTAAAACCATAGACCACATGGTGACAATATGTGTATCTAAATCATAAAACTGCTACATAGAGTGAAAAATAAACAACAGACCTATCTATGAGATGATTCAATGGGCTTATGTATAGTATAAAATACCACATATGTGTGAGACATAAGAAGGGGGACCGAGATCTTATCTGATTGGCATCACAAAATTGTGAATTGTGTACCCGTCATAGTGAAATCTTGGATCTGGCAAGCGTAGTTGTCCACAGTAATCTGCAGCCTCCATATGCCCTGCGGCGATGTAAGTCCCTACTTAGAAAGAATGTCTGCTCTTCGATTTTTTCCCCTGGGAATATGGGAGATGGTGTAGTCCTTCCTGCTGCGCCACCAATCCACGATCCTGTTTAACCAGCCTGAAAGGTGTATATTTTTGATTCGGCTTTTGGACAGAACATGATTGATGGTGACTTTGGAGTCTCCAAAAATGTGTAGGTTTTTGATGCCAAGGAAATCAGAGAAAGCAAGGAGACCAGCCAGGGCCATAATCTCCACTTTGCTATTTGTACCGGGACCTCCGTTCCAATGGATATCATAAGATTGTCCTTCTTCTGGAATAATGTGAATCCCACAAGAACATATGTTTCGTTGGGCTGCGCCATCAAAAAGGCATAAAGATAATCATAGCAGTCATTGTGCTTCAGGTTCCTTTGTTGTTTGACAGTGGGTTGATGTGGCCGAGCAATAGCTTCAAATAGCGAAAGGATGGATTCGTAGACTGTATAAATCAAGTCCTTTGTGGATTCAAATATTGTGCGGTTGCGCCATTTCCAGATGGTCCAAATTGTAATCAAAGGAAGCGGCCTCCACATGCAGCGCATGCTGCTCCATGAATAAAAGGCATCGCAGATGGAAGAGGCGTTGACTAGATTGAAGCCAAATTGTGTAGCTAAGAGATGCCAGATCATTATGGATTGAGGACATTGAAGGAATATGTGTAAATTATTTTCAGTATTTAATCCATAGAGTGAACAGATAGCAGGCCCATACCGTTGACGCTTCTGAAGATTCTCCCAGGTGAGATTCCTGTCATAAAAAACCAGCCAAGAAAAAATAATAATTTTTAATGGGCAACCCGATTTCCATAAAGCAGGCGAAAAGATATTTTCACTCGAGTCCCATTCAGTTTGTAAAATCTGGAGGTATATGTGCCTGGCGTTGACCACTGAATAGCCACCGAGACCTCTCCAACTGATACTATCCTTGTCCATCGAACGATATATTCTGGAAGATTGCAGGGACCGGGTGACAGTGTTCCATTGTGATACAAGAGCTCCGGAAAGTTTTAATTCTGCAACAGATTTCCATAAAGGGGTTCCGTCGTCCCAATTTTTTATAACGCTGGCCCAAAAGAAATATCCCATGATGTGCATATGTCTCAATAGTGGTGGGAAGATATGGATCGGTCCACCCATACCACCAAATTCGTCAATGTCGATGATGATCTTGGATCCCGTATGGAAATTCCAAATCAAGCTTTTCCGGAAAAACAGAAGCAATCTTTTAAACCCTCTCTAGATGATAAACCAGCTGGTGGCACCAAAAGAGTTTTGTCTGTACCAATAAATGATGTCGTGGTCATTCAAATACTTAGCTCTGACAGTTTTACTCCAGAGATTCTCCCGTAAGCGCATTCCACATAGTTTTACACAGAAGCGCTCTTCTGAAAGAGTGTAAATCCATTATGCCCCAACCTCCCATGGATTTTGGCCAGGACAGCTTTGTAAGTCTACATAGATGGTATTTAGTCTTTTCCTTATGGCCGCCCCAAATGAAATTTGCTATCATTCTGTTTAGACAGTTAATAATAGATGTCGGGATATAGAATAGAAGAGCCCAGAAGACCATCATTTGAACCAACACGACTTGGGCAAGTGTGGCACGACCTCTGATTGACAAACTTCTGTATTCCCATGTTGATATTTTCTTGTAGAATCGGTCTGCGATCCATGACCAGTCAGCAGCTCTGTAACTCACAGGTTTTAAATTAAATCCAAGATATTTGAAACCCTCCCTGATAGGAATCGCCTTGATGTGGAATAATTCAGCAATATAAGTGATAACCTCTCCATTTGTATTAGCAACATGGAAAGATGACTTTGTGTCGTTTATGTTCAGGCCGGTGGCTCTCTGAAATCTTTCCAGAATTTCGTAAAGACATTCCCATGTAAATCTTCACAGCATGGCAGACAGAAGGATATCGTCCACAAAAAGGGAGTGTGACATGGAAATCTCCTTGCAAATGGGAAGAGGCAGATATCTCCCATGTTGGATAGCAATTTTAATATGTAAGCTCAACGATTCCATGACAAGGATGAAGATAAGTGGAGATAGGGAGCAGTCCTGGCATAGTCCCCTAGCCGATTTGAAAATGGAGTTGGCACACCATTAATGAGGACTGCATAGTTAACATCCACTATACATGCCATGATCCATCGAATGCATCTGACATCAAGTCCTATCTTTGCTAGAAGGCATCTTATAAAGTCCCAACTCACACAGTCGTATGCCTTCTTTAGGTCGATCTTCAATAGGGCCGCTTCTAATTTCCTGCAATGCATAGAATGTAAGCATTCCTAGGTGAGAGCCACCGCTTCTAGAATGTTTCTGTCTTTAAGGAATCTGTGTTGTTCTGTAAACAGGTGCAGAGATAGAGTGTTCCTAATGCGCATTGCAATGATCTTTGATATGATCTTGTACAATACGTTGCACAATGATATGGGCCGGAAATCAGCAAAGGTGGATGTGCTCTTTTTCTTAGGAATAAGGGCGATAAATGTAGAGGAGATCTTCTGACTGATGGTGCCCTACTTCCTCGAATCCTCGACCATCTTGAGGATGTCATCCTTAAAAAAATCAAAGAAATGGATGAAGAAATCGATGGTCCACCCGTCCGGCCCGGGGCACTTATATTTCTGGAAAGATTTCATTGAATTCTTCTTCTGTCACTTCAGCAAATAGGGCATTGTTCTGACCTTCTTCAAACATAATGGGAAATGGGTCTATACCCCACAGAACATCCTCAAAATCGAAGACAGAAACCGCACTGTAAGCCTTTTTAAAATACTTAACAACTTCCCTGGAGATGGCCCTCTGCGTGGAGTGTGAGCTTCCTTGTTCATCCTTGATAGTCCAAATAGCATTTGTTTCCCTCCTCTTATTGGAAAACCTGTGGAAAAACCTGGTGTTTTTATCACCTTCACGGAGCCATAAAGCACGGCTCTTGAGCCTCCACGTATTTTCTTCTTGCTTTAATATCTGTTGTTTTCTTTTTTCTAAGCCCTAGATCCGGAATCTGGTGGAGGTCGCCAAGGGGGGATATTTAAGGAGGGAAGACAATTGCTCTAATTCCAAGTTTATATCCAATAGTTCCTTTTTATTGGATGTTGCCTTCACCTTTTGCCATTTCTTAACCTCCTTACGAAGGGCTTGTAGGCGGTCGATGAAATTCCGAGGAGAGTCTTTGGCCAGATTGGGAGAATGTTTCCAAGTATCCTTTATAAAAGAGTTGAACATATCATCGGCTAACCAGGTGCGATTGAACTTGAAGGGATATCCACCTTTGCGCACATCCTGTTTCCATTGTATGGTTATGGGCCGATGATTAGATATAAAGGCTGGGAAAATATTCATAGATGGCGGCCCATATTTTTCTAACAGTCGTTCATGTAACATGAATCTGTCGATTCTTTTTGCCAGATATGAATTGTTGGACCGTCCATTGTCCCAAGTTGGGCCATGATCAATCGACAATAGATCAATGAAATTCTTTTGAATAATAGATTCTCGGATATGTCTTCCCATACAGTCAAAAATCCTGCCATTACCCCATATCTCGTCACCACATAAAGTACAGTTAAAGTCACCGCCAATAATCAATGAGTCAATTTCAAGAAGTTCAGAAGAAAGCAGATAATTCCAGAATGGAGACTAATTTTTGTAAGGCGCATATATATTCAATATGTGGATGGGGTAATGGGACCCCCTGACATGTGCCAACACAAGGATGCCAGCAAAGCATTGAAAAGCAGCAGCAGAAATCCACCTGGGGTCCCATAATACAGCCAGACCACCTAACATGCCCACAGCGTTGGAGGCAACCATATGCCAAGATGGGAGCATACGTCTGAAGTATGAGATGGTCTGAGTGCAATCATGCATGGTTTCCTGAATGAGAATCATTTTAGAATTCGAGGAAGCAAAAAGATGTTTGAGGGCCAAGAATTTTGGTTCATCACCAAGGCCCCGAATATTCATGGATAGAATATCAATCATTTTGGAACCACCATGGGCCGGCATGCTCTAAGAGGCCCAGAATCAGAAAGGTCATCAATAGCAAGTTCAGTCACAGGAATATCGATTAAGGATCGGCCCTCAGAAGACAGATCAAATCTACCCTTTCGTCCCCGGAAATGTCTGCTGCCGCGCTTCTCCTTGCGTCTGACAGTTATGTTCCCCGCCGATCTGGGGCTAATGTGAGGCGAGGGGGAGCGAGATGGTCAATGGATGGTTAAAGGTTGAAGTTTAAGGGACGCCTTTGTGAGAAGCTTATCGATATCCTGATCAAAGGAATTGTGTGGGGAGGATCGGAGGGATGGAGGAGGGGAGACGGGGATATATGGTGCCTTGCCCTTGCGATCAGGTATCGATCCGCAGGATGGGGGAAATAGGGGGAGGGATGAAAGGGAGAGTGATTTGTAACAGGGGATACGCCAGGCGAGGGAATAGGGATAGAACAGATGAGGGAAGGGGGAGATTGGGTCGAGGATGAAATGTAAAGGACAACAGAAGGGTTGGTGCCGATCGAATTTGTTTGTTCTGGAGGGAGGGGAACTTCATGGTCGAAATCAGGAGCACAGGGCGGCGGTACGTGGGAGAAACTCATAAATCTGGCCAACGGGCTCTTAGGGGAATGAGAAGGTGTTTTAGATACAATAGAGGATCTCTGTTAGATACAATAGAGGATCTCTGTCGGTCGGCAGACAAGGGGGAGGAACGATGTAATGGGTCAACAGAGACAGCTCTAGATGGAGGGAGGCTAACGGATCGTTCCAGGGAACGGCCTTTAGGAGAGAGATGAGAGTAATTAGACAAGAAAGGAGCCCGAAAAAATTGCCCAAAAGAAGGCTCGTCAAATGCCACAACGACACTGTCATGCACCATGGGGGGGCAATATGCAGACTTCTTCTTCATTCGGCCACTTGGGCGACGTGGGCACTTCGGATAGAGGTGTCCTGTTTTGTGGCAGCTGGAGCACCTGAAAGGCACTCCCCAGAAGTCTAAGCATTGATGGAACTTGGAGAGCTCCCAGGAGAGTTCAATAGTCTTAGGAAACCCCCCCCCCGCCCCTGAAATCTTTTTCGATGATTACCCAAGCTACCCTCTTGTCTTTAGCACCGATACACTGAAGGTCAACATATATGAAACGCCCTACAATGTTCCCAATTTTCGCCAAGGATTCCCTGGTCCACAATTCGAGAGGTAGGCCAGGCAATTTGAGCTAAATGTAGTTATTATGGGGCGTGCATTGAAGAGGATCAAAACCAATAAACCATCTGTGGAGAGCTAAGAAACTTTTGTCTTTCACCCAGGGTTTCGAATAGATGATTTCCAGGTCAGCACTGCTGAGGAAGTGGAAACTATACCAGTTGTTCATGAGGCGAACAACGGTAGGGGAGTATTTCAAAAGAGGAGACCACCTGGCATCAATCCATTCTCTGAATCTGTGAGTCCTCCATTGCAGGGAAAAACCATCGACCAATAAGCGCCCTCTTCTGAAGGCTATTAATCCTGTCTGTTAATAGAGGACCATCCAGGTTGATGGCGGAAGGCGGCGGAGAGGTTTTAACAGGTCAGTGATTTTTAGAGCGCGCTTAATAGTAAAATCCACATCCCGGTGAGGCACTTCCGTTATAGTGGGAAGTATGATATCAGCTTCCAGCAAGTCAGTCCAGCCTGTCTGAGGAGCATATCTGGCATGGGATTTTTCCACTTCCAAAGTAGCACAGACCAAGGCTGACTCAGCAGAATGGTCAGAGTGGAAATCCATGACGGGGGAAGATCTGACACCCAGAGGTTAGGATGGGGATCCCAAAGGATTTACTGACAGGGAAAGATCTTATAGTAATTATAGAAAGTACAAATAAGGAGGGAGAAACCACAATAGCTATAGTGACAGAATGTGGCCATATAGATGGATAAATAAATGTGGGAGAGTGGAATAATTGTCCATCCACCAGGACCATCCCTTCAGTCAGCTTAAGGGATAAGAGAGATCGACCATCAATGCAATGACAACCTCGAAAGGAGCAGTAGATCTGGAAAAGTAGATTGTGGCTGCAGGAATTAATGGCTGGAGCGAATGAATATCATAGTTCATAAATACAAAACTCCACGACACACCTGGAAAATTAAAAAAACTAGAGATACTGGCAATGGAAAACCATAGATCGATGGACCTCAAAATGGAAACCAGGGGAAAATAAACCGGCTACAGAAAGTGGAGGTTGCACCCCCATGGTCCAAAACTGATACTGGTGTTAGAGCACATCACGGCTATGGCACCCTTAACCTCAAATTCTTGGATATCCATGAACCGCACAAAGAAATAGTCCATAATATAACAGACATAGATAGGGAGCAATAAGAAAGGTCCAGCAAAGAGATGGTAAAACACCAGAGATGTGCTAAAAAAACGTAGAATAGAAAATAGCCATTATCAACTGCAAGCCTGAAAAAACTATAACGGTTTGAAAAAGCATGAAGCAAAATAAACTATATATGAGGCTGATAGAAATACTGACCTGAGGAGCGAGCGTTGTCCGAGTGTGAAGCATCGAGCACCATGAACCACTCAATAAAAATTAAGACAAAGTGAATGAATAGGAGATGTGTAAGAATAACTGATTGTAATAGCACTCCTTACAGTCAGAAAAATCACTCCAGAAGTAGTCAGGTTGAGAAAGGAAAACCAAAGGCTAGTCAAAGATAGGTATATATGGCTATTCAAAGAGTGGGCACTTGTAGGTCGAAGGACACGCTCCAAACCGTTCAAAGTCACGCGTTCTTACAAAGGATAGACAGGTGTCTTGGAAGAGTTGCGATTCAGATGAACAAGTGTCTAGACCAAGCTAAACCAGGCTGTCTATGATCATAGAAGGGAGAATGTAGAATAGAAAATTTTCTACACATACCTGGTTGGTCACTACCCAGTGCTCTCCACTCGCCGCTCGCTCGCTTGCTCAGTAAGCACCATTGTGATAAGCCTTCCCGAGACCAGTGGACCTCGAATAGCTTCGTAACTAGCGATCGATGCCGGGAAATAATCCCGATCCAACCTTGATTTGTGTATACTATTACGAATATTACATGGAAGTAAATCCCTAACATCCACAACGTAATTATCAATAATTATTAGGTAGATGGTAGAGATTTAACTTCCATAGAATATTCTATATAGATCAAAGGTTGAGATTTATCTAAAAAATAGTTGTCTTTTTTGCTATTTTAATTAAAAAAAGTCACATGAACATGAGTAATGATTTTTTGGGTATGCAACCATGGTATTGTAACACACCCTATTTAAAGGCTAAGGATCTCCATGGTTAGGAATCTTGTTTTATATATATATTAGCCTAGATCCATCTTAAATTCGAATCTACTAAGTGCTCGCAGCTAAAAGGGATCAAGTCCGGAGTAATATGGATCTAATATGATACTCTTGCCTTTAAATAATCTTCATCATAACAAATACCACAAACAAATACCACGGACCATGCAATACCATGGGCTGTAAACCACCATCATCGGTGTCATCAATTAACTAACTCAAACTTATCTTAACTAGTCTATAATCTAAACATTTAATTTTATTTAATTTTAAATAATTTGACCCAATCAACATAACATTACATAACATACTGGGTTGTAGAGTGCCTCTTGATGCAATTATCTAAATTATAACCAACCTAGATCCACCTTAAATCTAGATCTACCAAGAGTTGTGAAGGATCAAGTTCACACTTAAGATGGATTTAAGCTAATATTCTTGTATTCCATAATGGGTTTCCTCAATCCTTTAAATAGACTTCATCATAACAATACCATAGATAAATACCATAGGCTTTTAAACCACCGTAAGTAAACCTATCAGATGACTAACTCAAACTTATCTTAATAATTATTATTTTTAAATTTTAAATATTTGACGAAGTCAACATAGCATCACGTTACATTTTTCAACATAGCTGCCATAATGAGTTGTAGAGTGCAAGTGCTTCTTATACTAAGTTGTAGAGTGCAAGTGCTTCTCAACGCAAAAATGATCTAAATTATAACTTTATTTTAAATTATTATGTATACTCTACCATCTTATGGATTTGAACATGTTCTTAACTATTAGGCCCAAAGCAATAAAGTTCAATGACATCAATAAAATCCTCATGGAAACTAAATGTAACACTTGATCACATGATTCTTTTTTAATTAAATTAAAAAGTAAAATCACATAACTATCTATGTTGAGAACTATTAAAATATTTCGATAAAGATTAAATCCCCTATATTCCAATAGAGATCAAATCCCTACCATTTATTTGATAATAGAAGTTAAATGACACCCACTTTTTCATAATTATTAATTTATTTGATAATAGAAGTTAAATGACACCCACTTTTTCATAATTATTAATGATTAAACTAAAACTCTAAAAACCTATTTCAAAATCAACACAATTATAATAAAAAATTATTTATTATTTCGAAATCAACAAAATTATAATACAAAATTATTTATAATTTCTTAAACAATATAATATTAGATATCTATAATTTATATAAAAAATATATTTACCGTAATATTAAAATACCTAAAATATATTTAGGCGTCGCTGTGTGCATTATGAAAAGCCTTTATAGTATTTTATATTCGTGTTAAATCTTCATTTTAAAAAATATTATATTATTAATTTTAACAATTTTTAACTTATTAAAATTATGATTTTTTTTTCTTAAAAATGTATTTTTATATTTGGAAGAATCTTTTAAAACAATATATTAGTTTTATAATATAACTTACATTTTTTAATAACAATGAAGTTGAAACTAATATAATTTAGGTTTTTTAATAACAATGAAGTTGTATAGTATGTTCTGTGTTTGCAGGTTAACGACCCAAGACTCAGAGGTCTCTGGGAGGAGTGAAAACTCTGCCCCCTTACGCACTACTAGCGGGTTATTCCAGGTGGCGTAGTTTTCCTTAATGGTGATGAATCAGTGTGCATTCTCGATTAACAATTAGAAAGTCCCCCTTATAGACTACTAGCAGGTTATTCCAGGTGGCGTAATTTTTCTTAACGGTGATGAGTCATTCTGCATTCAGGTTATTCCAGGTGGCGTAGTCTGCCCCCTTACGGACTACTAGCAGGTTAGGTGGCGTAGTTTTTCTTAACGGTGATGAGTCATTGTGCATTCAGGTTATTCCAGGTGGTGTAGTTTTTCTTAACGGTGATGAGTCATTCTGCATTCTTGATTAATAGTTAGAGATAGTTGTCCTCACTGCTGGTTTGACAACTAAATTATGATAGATTTTCCCACATGTGAAAAAACCAATAAAATTACATTTATAAATAGCAGCGAATAATTTTAAAACTTTTATAAATACCAACCAATAATTTAAACAAAATTATTTTCTTTAAATAACAATGAATTTACATTTACCCGGATGCGGGTGATCACAACTGCAATCAATGATCGATTACGCCAAGCAGACACCTGGCCTGATGGATGACAGGCGGAAGGTCTACAAGGTACGCGACGTAGGAGGGCGCTTTAGGTTCATGGCAGGTGAATTAAATCCTGAACAGTCTCGAAGTGAGTTTGATATCAATGCAAGCATGGATGCTCTGCACACAATTCGGCTCATTAACATGGATCGGCTCAACACCTCTGTTGCAGTTAATGACTCTGTTCTTTATAACGCTAGGTCGCCTCAGCTCCCCTGTCTGGTCTTTCGGGTCGGCATAATCGCTTGGCTCTGGAATCGTCAGGATTTTATCAGCACTTCCACCATTTCAGGTTACTCTGTCTCAATTGTTCTCTCAGGTCTTTTGCTTCTGATACAATGCCTCGCAGCCGAGGTATCCCGTGTCGTGGAGGTCAGTCAGGGAACAGGGGTCGCCCTTCTCAACCTGCTCCACAGCATGTTGCCCCCATTGCCTTAGTTCCTCCCTCATCTCCGCCTTTGAACCAAGATAGGCTTATCCCGAATAACTCTTACCAGACCTCCAGGTTTATATTCCAAAGTCGGCTCAACAGGCCTGTGGTGACGGTGAATTTTACCGTATTTGTCTCAGAGGAAGAGAGCAACCAGCTCAGTTCGACTCCTCCCGCTTCCTCACACTCTCAGGATGACAGTGTTCTACTTGGGGATATGACTGGTTTGGTGTTTCACGCGGACCATATGCACAAGGACGCCCCTGTTTCGGAAGCACCTCAGCAGCCTGACCAACTCAGGAAGATGTTATTGTATGCGGGCCATCTCAAAGAGCAGCTGGTTTTCTACATCTGGTCACTGATCCTGATGGAGCGTCGGTTCTGGACGAAGATGGGCTCGTGACCTGGGTGGCTTCACTAGCCAGTCAAAGGAGGACATGCCAGCTTCTCCATGTCATGCGGATTAATCTCTGCTCCTTTCTGACGGGTCGCCTTCTGGTTCTCATGCTATGCAATTTCGGTCATGTGTCTTTGTTTTCGCAGTTAAATGTCCTTCTCTGTTTCATTCTCATGCTTCAGGCAGTAACTATGGCCAACACAGGTTTCAATTTTTGTTATAAAAATAGCTATGCTAGTCGTTACAATGTTTTTGAGGTCACTGAAGGTTATGATAATTGTAGTCCTGGTAAGTTTTGTCAGTTTGTCAGGGACCAAAATCAAATCTCTGAGGTCTGTATTGTAAATCCGGTTGACAGTTTAAACTGTAATGTCCCTGAGTTTTTGGTTGAGAAAACTCTTCTGAGGTCTTGACCTCATTGTACATATTTTTTCCCCTTTTTTAATAGAATTAGTATTTACAGAGAAAAAAAAACAATGAATTTACATTTTAAATAACAACCCATAATAACTTTCTCCACGATTGAAATTAAATTAATTTCATAAAAAATAACCGTATAATTGAACTTTTTCCAAATTATTGATCTACACAATTCCCACAAACCCACAAACTGGAGATGATTTTTGACACGATATAAATGCTCTATATCTAACACTACCCCAGTGTCCATTAATGCCTTTATTGAGATTTGGAGTTGTTTTTAGTGTGACTTTTTGGATTGAGATTTGGAGTTGTTTTTAGTGTGACTTTTTGGAGTTTCCAGTGCTGGAATATGCGTTTAAATTTGCGCTAAAATCTTGATTGTGTTGGAATATGCGTTTAAATTTGCGCTAAAATCTTGATTGTGTTATTTAAACTAGTTTTTTTGAGTGTATATATGGATTCAACCGCTGAAAAACCTGAAGTCACTTCTCTTCTATTGTGAAGAGGTTACCTATCAAACTTGTGATTTCAATGAATTCCGGTCAATTTTAAAAAAGTTAAACAAAAAAAATTCATAAAAAAAACTTCCAAAAAAATCACACTAAAAAATCCATAAAAAAAACTTCCAAAAAAATCACAACTCCTTGAGATTTTTCGTTGCACTTATTTTCTGGAGTCTGCAGCAGGTATACGAGCACTTTACTGCTCCATAATGTCATTTTTCTTCCGTAGGCCAACGATGAGGTCATCTTTCATGTGGGGCATCCTCAAATTAATATCCGAAGTCATTAAAGCTTAACATAAAACTTCAGAACTTCGAAGCTCTCAATCCGGTCAATCTTATTAAGATAATCAAACTAAACAGTGAGCTCACAAAACAAACACAACGTCAATCTGACATTCCCAGTACCAATTTACCACCCAGACTGAACATCCATTCTGATCCGTAGTAAACATATCTTGATGTTATAAATTTCCAATTCAAGCCAACTACGAAGCTTGTGTGGTAGCTTGGATGTCAGCTGTCATTAATTGTTACGAAAGTTCACACTGTTGCAAGCTCTGATTAGTTGGGTTCTGTAAAGTATCTTCCTCATGTAGGATTCATTCAGCAAAAGAACAGTGATATAATTGTCTTGCTCAGTTTTTGTTTTTTCTGGATATGTGTCAGATTGGATCCATATGGCTTCATGTTTTTGTATGTATACTGAACTTTATATTCATGTTTTTTCTCTCTGAAAAAATAATTGTCTAGCTCAGATTCTAAAGACAGGATGCAGCAGCGCAAGCTTCCCTTATTCAAATGGCCCTGGCAAGACCTCAACAACTACAAGGTAAACGCAAAACAACGCGGTTTTGTCCATCTGCAGCTCGTCACTATAGTGGTTGAATTCATATGAAATATACATTGAACATAGAGGGCCCTGGTGGTCTATTATTAATGGTTTGTTTTGCAGTATTCTCTATATGTTCCCCTTATATTAATGGCAGCTCAGGAAATATGGTTTGGTGGAGAACATGATGTTTATTGGTTCGTGCACATACTGATGGTATCGTTATTAAGGTGTTTGATATATCAATCTTGGCATTTTTGCTCTCGGGCGGAATTTCTTTTCAGGAGACAACAAATCCAGTCTTTCTCAACCGATTTTGATCAGGTTGACAGAGAATTTCACTGGTGAGTATCGGCTCCATCTTAAATTAGTTGCATACATGTTGGGTTGGAAACTATAATCTGTTTGGTTCATTTCAATGGAGGATTTAAAACAAAATTCAAATGTATATTGCACTGCTGCTGCAGTTACATTTTAGCAAGGGGAATAATAATACATAATAACGCAAGTTTAACTTTTGGGAGTGTGCAGGGATAATTATATACTATTTCAAGCATGGGTAGCAACTATAGGGCATGCTTGTTTTCCTGGGTTAAGCAGCCTTCCAATCTGGAATTACAGAGGGGTGATCTCAGTCTTGCTACTGCATATGGGGCCAACCGAGCTACTGTATTACTGTATTCATAGAGCTTTTCACAGAGGTTCCTTGTTTGAAAATTACCATTCTTTTCACCATGCATCCACCAGGCCTGAACCTTCAACAGGTAAATCACAAAAGAAGCTTCATTTTGCTTCTTATGTTTGATGCCCGATTCTCAGTCAATTGTTAGGAGGAATTATGGATATGATTGTGGCTTTATCTTATGAGCAGCTGGGACGAACTCTTTTTTGGAGCAGTTGGTGATGGTCTCATTGATGGCAATTCCCATACTTGGGGTGGGTTTGATGGGCGAGGCCTCTATTGGCATGTTCTATGTATACTTCTTAGGGTTTGATTTCATCAAGTTTATGGTTCACTCAAATGTTGAGGTGGTCCCCTGTGGCTTTTTCGTATGTTTCCATTTCTTAAGTACCTTCTAGCCATCCCCTCGTAAGTAAATTGTTTGTTTCTTCATTCAAATATAGTTAAAGTGGTTACAGCCTACTTTACAGGATCAGATGCAATTAACGAGCAAGCAGTATCCATTCTTTTTGCTCTCATGTTCAGATCCTTTTGATGTAAATCCAAGTTAAAAATATTTCTGGTCTCAGGTATCATCATGTGCATCACACCAAACTTGATTCAAATTATTGCCTCTTTATGCCCCTGTATGACTATTTGGGAGGGACACTGAACCAAGAGGCCTTTATTCTCCATTTTAACATGCGTTGCAAAGGTGCATTTCATTACCCTGAATGCTGTTTCTATTTATAGTGCGGTCAACATATTTTGGGGCTTCTCATGGAATGTGAATGATGTTTAGGGGTTCTTGCTGAAGAATACTTACTGAGAGTTGTATACAGGCCAGGATAGGAGAGCTCCAGATCTTGTGTTTTTGTGTCATGGAGTAGACTTCACAAGCGTTATTCATGTTCCATATTATTGGCGAACTTTTGCGGCAAGGCCATGTTCTTCTCAATGGTATGTGTGGATTTTCATGCCTTTCATCTGGCTTGGTTTCCCTGTATGGGGATGGCGCTGGGCAACTTCACATGTGATTTCAAAGTACACTATTGGAGAATTTAACCAGGAAACATGGGTTCTACCTCGGCTTGCGGTGCAGGTTTCTACAATTTTCACTGTGGTTTTTATACTCGTATGCATGATAGTTTTCATGAAAATATGAAGGGCTTGGTGGTAATCTTAGTACGAAAGATATGATCAATATTTATTTTCTATAGTCATAGTGAATGGGAATTTCTAATTATTTTCAGAATATCAGTCTTCATGGTCATTTTGCATACTCACGACACCTCTTAATGTCAAAGTTGGGGTTATAAAGTATAGAAAAGTTAAACTCAGAGGTCTGACTGAGCTGAGAGAATTTCACATGTTTGTGCTGCAGTTTTTCCTGCCATTTGGGCAGGATAAAATCAACAATCTAATAGAGGAGGCAATTGTTGAAGCAGATAGAATAGGAGTGAAAGTAATTGCTCTTGGAGGTCTAGTTAAGGTGCTTTGTCTTCATTCTGTCAGCCACTCTTCTTTCTTACCGCACCTAGAGGAAAATGGATACATCTATTAGTTTACTACTTTATACACTAGCACATAAAGCATTCACTAGTGATGTGTGTGTACATTTTGTTCAAACTCCTTTCTGCAGTGTATTTTTAAATTTTTAAATCTTTCTTGCTTGCGATCAAGTTTTGTTCAGAACAAGGTCTTGAATGGAGGGGGAGAGCAACTTTTCAGGAAGCATCCTAATCTTCACATTCAAGTGGTTCATAGAAATACTTTAACAACTGTTGTGCTTTTACATGAACTTCCACACAATGTAGATCAAGTATTCCTTACTGGCTCAACATCAAAAATTGGCAAGGCTATTGCTCTCTACCTATGTAAAAAACGAGTTAGAGTCATGGTAAGGTCATTGAAATATTTTTATTTTTCATCATGACCAACAAACACTACTTGAAGTTCAATTGGTTAAAGCATATTTTGAACTCTGTGGAACCTAATCAATCCATTCCTATGGAACCTCTTTTTAACAGATGCTTACAACATCTTTTGAGCGATTTAATGCAGTAAGGAGTCAGGCCCCTGCCAAATGTCGACAATACCTTGAACATGTTTCTAAATACGTAGCAGGGAGGTTTTGCAAGGTATCCGCTTATTCTTCTTCCTCAAGTGTAATGAGTGATTGCATAGTTGAAACCCATAAAGTTAGCATTTGATCCACTTTTGCCACCCTTCAGTATTGAATTCCATAGATTACAATTGAATTATATAGCACACATCCAAATCCTTAAGAAGTAATTTTTTTTTTTAAATGTTGCTTATATTAAGGAAAGAAAAAAGTAAAAAAAGATTACAGGTGGACACAGTTATGTGAAGGTTAATAAAATACCCTTTCGATCACAATACACCTCAATTGGACAGCCACACACATCATGCAAGATGAACATGCTGGAGACCATATTATGCAAAAAGCAACAAATAAGGTAGAGTCAATAAATATAACATCATATTGGTGTTTCGAGAATTCTTTTCTTTCTTTTGTGTAAAATATGTCTTATATTTACAAAAGGATGTATAGAAAGTCGAAGTGTGTACACAAAGAACATCATAGCCTTTTCCTTGGAACAACTAATGCTGAAACAAAATTAAAGTATGCCACAAGATCCAAAGGTTGAGCATCTTTTATCAACAAAGCACCCACCCTTAGCCAAAGGGGTGATGGCAGGCCTCATCCTTCCATATAGTATAGAAAAGGACAAAGAGCTAAACTGGAGATCAAAATTGCCTTTCAAATTTTCCAAAGAATAAATGAAGCCAAAATCCTCAGACAATGCCAAATCCCTATTGTCATGACCCCAAGGCCTCCTTTGGTCACAAGAAACCTTTTTGGGTGCATCACGATCCCTTGGGCAAGCGGCACTAACACGTTTCAATGACAAATCCCTAGTGTCATGACCCCAAGGCCTCCTTTGGTCACAAGAAACCTTTTTGGGCGCAGCACGATCCCTTGGGCAAGCGGCAGTAACATGTTTCACTACTTCCTACTATAGCACAATGTTGCTTCACCCTATTGATTGTCTAGTGCAATTAGGTTGGCACAATATTTCTAAAGTTTTCATAATTGCTTTTGATGTGGATCTTCTTTTAACTTGTTCCAATAAATCATTCAGCAATTATACTTAAAAAAAAATCAACAATAAAGAACAATAAAGATCACAATGCACAAAAGAAAGACAAGATTTACCCTTGGGAAACCCACTACGTGGAAAGACCCAACAACCTTTTCAATCGAGAAATTCTTCTTGTTCAATAAGAGTCACATTTAGAACTATGGTCAAACTTGGTCTTCTCCTCCAAGTCAAGTCACCCAAACTGATCCAGCACTTAGTTCTGCCTGTTTGATCTAGAAATTCCGACCTCCCAGCAACTGTCAAGTAGCCCAGAATTTCGGCCCCCATTCACTGCCTAGTAACCCAAATTTTTTTTGGGCCCCCAACAACAGTTGTCCTAGAAAGATGCAAATTATAGAGAGAGAGACTAGACCACACGTGTGAGATGCTAGAGAGAGAGAAGATTTCATACTCCTTTTTCCTCCTTCGTCCATCTTTTACTTTGCCGCCTTTTCCCAAAAAATGTCTTGAGTGAGAGATGCAAATTGCCCAAATGAGGAACTCAAACTACCTTTATATAGTGGTCTGTCTAGGGTGAATGGACGTGTCTCTTAGCCAGGGTGAACTTGAATTGGAGGGAATCCGACTTGTCACTTTTGGAGCCAAAAATCTCATTTTAAAAATTCAAATTTACATCTCTTAAAAGTTGCAACAGGATATTGACTCAAAATAAATTTTCCTTTGACTCAAGCATTTATAAATATGCTTTACAATGATAAATATACATCAAGTAACAACAAGAACATTATGAAGACCGAACATAGTTACAAATTCAACACTCCCTTTTAACTAGGGAGGTATTCATATCACTGTCATAGATGTTCTCAAATTGAACGAATTTCTCTAAAGAAAAGGTTATCTATTATTACTAGCATCATCAACTATCATCAACATCCGCTAGTGGCCATACCCGGGGCGGTACTAAACCCATTGCAATGTCACGAGCGTATCAGGACTCACTCGTCCAGAGTGATCGGTCCTCGAATCTGATGGCCACCACCTAGGCCTAAATGTTGAAACCCTTAACTAGAAAGCACTCACTCACCCTTCCTGGTGAGCACTCTGGGCCAAGACCTCATTCAACCCCTTCCTGGTTGGTGATCGGGTCTAGATGTTGAACCAGACCTCACTCCACCCTACCCAATGTGTGATCAGGGTCCAAGACTTCACTCCACCCTTCTAGTGTGTGATCAGGGTCTAGATGCTGAAGGACCTCACTCCACCATGCCTGGTGTGTGAGGGTCCAGGACCTCACTCCACCATTTTTGGTGTGTGATCATGGTCCTCCTCAAAGGGAGATTCACTCAACATTGCCGATTAAGCCCTCTCGGTCTCTTGGACATATTCTCCCTTTCGGGAGAATGTCCATTCGTGTTGTAGACAAATCAACACTCCCTCTCAATGAGAGGGGTGATCTCCACGAGCCCTAGTTTGGCTCTGAAGTACACAAACTTGTCCCTTGACAACATCTTCGTCAAAACATCAGTTGTTTTCTCATCGGTGGAGATGTACTCGAGCTTTATTGCTCTCCTCTGCACCATGTCATGGATGTAGTGGTACTTGATTTCAATATGCTTCGACCTATCATGGAACATAGGATTCTCTGAAAGCTTCACACAACTTTGATTATCATAGCGTATCATCGTCGGTTCCAACTGTTGGTCGAGCAATCCTACAAACAACTTTTGAAGCCATACTGCTTCAGTACATGCCTCATTTGTTACGATGTGTTAGTTTTTGTAGCATCGGATGGTGTTCTAGTCTCGAGACTTTGTGGAGAGGCTAAAACACAAGAGTTCTTCAAAACCCATAAATTGTTTATGGAAATTCCACCTAGAGATGACTCAATTAGATTAATTAACCATAATTAAAAAATTCCTAAATCTAACTTAGGAAAAGTGATTAATTGATAGGAATTAATTGAGAAAGGAGTGAATCTTCTAGAAACTCATACGGATAGACTTGGAGATGATCTCAACCATTGATTAAGTTTTAATCATGGCCGTTGGAGTCCCAACAGGAGATTATAAGAGGAGGTCGATGGGTAGATGGAGAACACACCAGTGCAGATACTCAATTGCCCAGGCAATTCAAATTCTTAGTAGGAGTGATTCAACAATGGAGGTCGAGCTAGTGGGAGAGTAGCAGGTGGTAAGAGAGGTCAACAATGATTAGGAGGAAGCTTTCCAGTTTTGGAGGGTCAGAAAAAGGAGGCCAAAATTTTCTCTAGGAAGTAGTGCAGGGACTTCGTAATTTATTCAATAGAACAGTTCGATTTCGCTAAAGGGGTGGACATTTTCAATTCCAGGGGCCAGGAAGAATTTCCAGAGGGTCGAAGAAGCATTTTCCTAGTCAGAAGTAGGCATGACGACTTGATTGGCAACAGTTCAAGGCTGAGCGTGAGAGGGTCTGCGCTAGGGTGATGCAGGGCCTGTGTAGAGCAAGTGGACGACTTGCTTTTTAGTGGTAGTCAGGTGTCGAGATTGTTTAGAGAGAGGGTAAAACCCCTCAGTATATTTTTGTCAGCGTTTCTCTTGGGTAGTGTTATCCACCACCTGTGGGTAGTAACCATAGGAGAAATTTTTCTCCAAGATGGTCCTCAGCCGGCAGCCAACAACCCTTAGCAGCCACTAGACATCTCGATGTTCCACTATCTCTGTCGCATGAGCCAACAATGTGGTTCCTCACCCATTTGTTATGATTATATGTTTGAAGGTGGGCCTTCCAACCTCGAAAGTATGGCTTTTCATTTTGTAGTTGGGTACTTTTGTTTACTTATCATGGACACTTTTGGGCATGGATTAGTGGGGGATTTTGCGGAAAGAGTGGGCTTGGTTTGTACTCTTATCTCCTCTGTCCAATTTGATGATTAGCATTCTATCATAGTCCCATGGGATCTCCTTTATTGGCTACTAGCTTTGGGGTGACACTACATTGGAAATCCCGATTTTGGTTGCGTGGTCCCGCTTCTTGACACCATCTACATCACTACCCTCCGCTCATTATAACTCCATTCACCATGTTTCCCATCTGGGTAAACATTTGTCCATTAGGCCCACAAGGAGTTAACCTCCCCTTCCCCTTGTCCACACTTTGGGTCAAGACTAGAATGATGCTTTAGAGGTTGATGCAGCTAAAAGAAAATAACAAGCATAATTTGGCCACTCTCAACAAGAGAAGTACCATAAAATGAAAAAAATGGTCGAGATATACACATTTAGCGCATGGGAAAAAGCTAAACAAGAGCTCTACCCCTTTCATCATGGCCATCACCCTAGTTCTTAAGGCCCCTCACATTGACCCCTTTCATCATTAAGGAACCCATGATTGTCCCAACCCCTGGTGGGCAATGAGCTGTCCCACCTTAAGGAGGTATCCATTGTTATACCTTACACATCATTCTCTCACCCCCTCGAGCCCTGAGCAGTTACAAAAGAAAAATCAATAAAGGGAAAAAGGCATATGAAGTGTTGAGAAATCTAGGGCATCAGAGGTTAGGAGATTTCTCTTCTTGATAATTGCTTGTGATAGAATTTTACTTCTTGGATTATGATCTTCTCTTCTTAATGTTATTATTGTGTTCTTTTCATCAAGACAATTACCAAATAAACAATAGAAGACAAGAGACACAGTATGTAGGCTTGTCAGCGAGGGCCAAAACCTCTCACTCTTTGAGAGGAAAACCCAAACAAAATTCTTCTTATAGATCTTCAATTGACGAACACCAAGACCATGGAAAAGGCCCTTGACACTAGAGTCCTCCCAAGACCAAGTCACTAACCTCTTCTTCAATGCTGCTTTTCCTCTTCTAGTTTTTGGCTTCCTTTCTCTTCTTATTCTTGGCTTCTTTCCTTCTTGATCTCGGCTTCCTTTGATTCTCAGTTTCTTCTTGTAGGCTTGTAACCCTACCACAGAAATCCTAGAATATCTTTGCTTCCTTTGTAGTCTCCTCAAAAGGGAGACCTTTTGTACTTTGACTTGACTTCTTCTAGCGAGGCTCTATACCCAAACAATTATCACCTCAAAGTGACAACAACTCCTTCGACTTCTTCTTTTGCTACCTTCGCACGTGGGAGGACAAACTAACCCAAAAACAATGCTTGACTATCTTCACTATCTTTCCTCTTTGCTGCGTTGATATGGAGGCTTCTTCTGGTGTATATTTCGCACTTCTTTCTTGACTTGCTTCACCGAATTCGTTGTCTCCAAATGAGGCCGAGTAGGGTTATATATACTAGTTCGTTCATGACCTTTCGGCCGACATGATCTCTAGGAGGAACGCTGACTTCACCTTCAGGATGCATCCCTTCGTTATAGGCCGACATTATGAGGGCTAGTGACAAGGTCTTGGAGGATGACTTTACATAGATAAGTATGACTCTTTACAATGTGTAACATGACTTCATTACATGACAATGACTCTTTTATTCTTTTATGACTAGATGACAAAATTCCTAAAGGCTCTCAATGGGAGCCTTGACTCAAAAATAAAATCTCTTGCTTATAAAACCCATGACGCAAGCATTACAATAATTTTATTTTTCTTCTTTACATCTCTTACATAAAATCGCAATTACATGTCATTATGAAGATCGAACCTAGTTACTCAACACTCCCTCTTAACTAGGGAGGTATTCATAGTGGTACTTGGTCATTCTCAATCTGAAGAATTTCTCATAAGAAGAATCGGATTGGTAACCCATTTGTTTAGCATCATATTAGCCAACATTGTCACATAGCAAGGCCTTGCCTAACAACTCTATCTCTCCACAAGATCTGAGCTCAATGTTGGCGAGACCAATGATTTATAGACACTCTCATCATTGTCTCTCTCGGAACATACCCCACCCAGGTTCTTAGGGTGTGTTCCATTAGGACTATTCTTATCTTGAATGCTTTATCTCATCCTTAAAGAGTATCGGATGCTAAATTATTACCCAATCCTCTCATTTTGTCTTCCCAAGTGAAAACTAGAATGATGTGTCTATCTCTCCCTCTCAATTAGGGAGGACATATCTATTCCAATAAAGGAATTTACTCATTCTTATACAAGGAATGTACCTAAGCTTACTTTTGGCTTAAGAATTTCCAAGTTTCTTCCAAGTAAGAAACTTCTATCCAGGCTCCCTCTAAAAATAGGGACCTATAGCATCTCCTTAGGTGGAGATGATAGGATAACCAGCTGCTTGAAGAACTCCATCCTTCGATGTCATGAATTTCTTATTCAATAAGGAGTCTTCATCTTTTGGTACCTCTTCATAGGGCACAAACCATTCATCACTTTCATCCATGATTTAGTCATGTCATCATTCCTTTTATCAGAAAGTGATCCATCAGTGTTCATCTGGCATGGCTTCATGTTATGCTACTTTCATCATGCTTTCCTTCCCGGAAGGTTTTTACATCCTTTTACATGGTTCTTCATGGAAGACATTTCATAGTTCTTCCCTTTGGTAGCCCCACATAAGCCCATCCAAATACTAGGTCATAAATAATGAATACTTAAATCATAATTACCTGATGGTCTTTCATCATGACATCTCCCCGTAGGCATCAACATCCTGCGTATATGTTGACACATCTCCTAAACATATGTATTGTCAAGCGTCTCTATCTTTTTCCAGACTTCCATCAGAGTCTCCATATCTTTCTTGGAGATATCATAGTCAAATATTCTTGCTCTTTCGGATGTTGAATGCTTTTACCATTGTTGCATATGATTTCTTCCTTCCTTTCTTCACATATTTCATTCCCAGGAGCTTCAAAGTTCCTCAGTTGTAGTCAACCACCTCATATTCCATATGAGGACATATTATGTTGATTTCATCTAATAAATATGTGACCCATGCATTCTTGCATCCCTTTTGAGGGAGGAGATTCTTTCTTTGATCATGCTTCTTAAGATAGAGTAGTGATCCATGTTGTCTGCAACCATATGACATGACTTCCATGATATCAAATGTGAGCATACATACCTCATCTTTCCTTTGGGTCATCTAGACTTCCTACAACAACTTTCTTTGAGTGAAGGAACTTCATCCCCTTGATCTGCTTTACTGTTATGTCATCATATCATCATCCCTCAAATTCCACAAATTTGGAATTCAACACTTGCTTTCCCTCATGATTGGTGAACCTTACAATGAAGATTCTATTAGAGAATCTGGAGGATCTTGCATATCCTATCCTGCAGATGTTATCTTATTGACCAATGTATGGTGAGCCTTGTCCTAGATGACTTCTTCCTTTTTCCATAGGTATTGTTATCCTCCACAATATCCCAAGGCTGAGAAAGGCGATCGACGAAGGTAACCTCAGACCATTTAGGGTTTAGTAGCTAGCCCTGCCAAACCAGAGAGGGCTCTCTCTATGAGCTCACAACCAATGATGACTGGAGTGGGAAAAGATGTTAGGCTAGGCCTGTTTCAGCTCTAGGGTTTAAAATTTTTAGGGTTTTGCTAGATTAGGAGTCAAAATCAAGGAACTAGGTCAGGTCTCAAGGGTTCAGTTGCAAGAGATATAAAGGAGCAGGGTAGGTATGCCTTTGTGATATTTTAAGAGTTGGTCGATGTAGTGTAGGGTTGAAAATATAAGAAAATCAAGACGAGCATGTGAACCATGAATTCATCTATCAGAAGACTAAGTACACAAATTAGATTTCCTAACAAAACAGAGCTTAATCATAAGAATTTTGTTTAATACCTCTTAGGAAAATCATTGAAGAGCATACATATGGAAAGGAGATGCATTTATCATTCATATATAGAAAACTAGATACATATAGACCAAAAAAAACTTCCCCACTCTTAGGGGTCGAATCCCTTAGTATAGGAACTGATCACAAAAATATCTCAACCAACACCTAATGACTAGGGAGGTTGTAACAAACCCTCTATTTAGACTTTGACTAAACTTTACTCATTTATGAACCTCAAAATTACATGGAAATGACTCTAACATGTTCATTCACCTCTCATTACATCAATCTACCTAAGCTCATCTTCAAAATGAGGAATTACATCATTGGAAATGAAGATTTACTGAGAAAATTTGAAAAACGAAAGAGACAGGCAAAAGCACAATGCCATCTTCCAGCTCACTTTTGAAGGTCTTCCACTGCTCCAATTTGAAAACTAAGCATACCACTGGAAAGCTTAGGATGTCTAGTTGTCATTAGACACCTTAAGCAGTCAAAATGGAGCTTCCATCACCAAGAAAAATGCATTATCCCATAAGTACTCCAAAAGCGCAGCGCCTAGTCCAGTAAGGTGGAAAAAAGTGATTTTTTGCACTGTTTTTGGGCATTTTCTTCAAACCTGTTTGCTGGCAAGGAACCAAAAGTGGATAGATGGCATGTATAGGTCATTATCTATCCATCCATATAAACTTTTTGGCATTTGGAGGTTTGAGGAAAAAGCGCAGCACTGCTGAACTGTTCTTACTGTTTATGCCAAAAGTCACAAAAACTCAAAATTGTTCAAAATTTCTTCAAAATTGCTTCAAATTTTGGTCCATGAAGCTTTGAAATGAAATGCCAACCAAGGAGGGAGGCCTCAGCTAGCAAGTCAAGTTTATCTCTCTTTTTGCCTCATTAGGGCTTGCTCTAACTTCTTTTTCAGCTGCTTGATTCTAACTCAGGAGACCTTGTTTCTAGTACAGTAGTGCATGGCCATATGCTTGTGAAGTTTAGTGGCCCTGTTGGCCATCTTAAGGAGCTTTTGCAAGTGGCAATTGACTATATCAAGCCAATTTTCCCTATTTTCCTCAAAATGTTCTTCAATGGACTTGTCAATGTTTTGCTGTGTCGGTGGAGAGGATGTTTCAGTGATTTGCTCTTCTTTCCTCTTCAAACCTCTTGTCTTAGGCCTTCTAGGCTTGAGCTAAAAACCAGTGGCTTCAATCTCTTCCAAGTTTATCACTGTTTTACCTTTGGCACCATCCTTCTCCAAATCTGCTTTAGATTTATCAAGCAAAAGTTGCTTGACTTTGAGTTACATGTTTTCTTGCTGAAAGAAATAAATAAAAAAATCTGCTTTGGACAACCTATTGTTCAACTCTCTAATCTCAACCTCTTTCTCTTGGATGATCTACTCTGAAGATTTGCCCTCCTCATGCACTTCTAAATCTATCATATCAATGTCAAGATGAATCTGTGCTTCTTCATCCAATGGTGTCTCATGCTGCTGTGACGATGTAGGCTTGGTCCTTTCAATAATGTCTGGAGCAAACATAAGCCTTTTCCCTCTTATGTAGGTCTTGGTCACTTCTGCCCTAGGAGTTCTTGTGATAGGTCTGCTTGTGGAAGCCACGTCTTGTTGTGCTGGAGATGACAAAGGAGTAGAGTGACTACTTGACTGAGCTGGAGAAGGCAATAAAGATGCTGAATAGATGAAACCATCCCAAGACAAATTGATTTGTGCCCGCTAATGGCAAACCAGGATCTTCAGCAAACCATGATGAAACAAACTGGCATGATGCTCTTCTCCCAACCTATGCACCTTCTCTGCCATCTTAACCACGCTTTTGTAAAAATAATGAGGTAGGTTGAGAACTTTTACACCGGTGAAATGCATCAAAAGCCTCACATGGTACTGATACAATCTTGAGAATCTACCTTCACATGTAAAATACTTCATGATCATTTTCATGAGAGGGGCATATTTTTCTAGCAAATCTTTGAAAGGGAAGATGTGTTTTGGAGCAGTTTTATATGGAGGTTTCAGATACATCTTGTAGTTCTCAAGGTCGAGGTCTCTGTTCTTGAACCAAAGTTCTCCAGTGTTTGGGATCCTTGTAGCTGTAGCAATGGTCTCTGTTGAAAGAGTTAACACCACTCCATCAATGTCCACCTTATCTCTCCTTAAAATAGTGGCAAAAGTGCTGGTGGGTTTGTCATTAAAACCAAGTTCTTCAATCCTTTGGCAAAAGGCAAGGCAACCAGAATCCTGGAAGGATTTATTGAGAAAAGGAGAAGACATGATGTCATGTGCTGAAGTTGGATCATACTTGTTGATTAGACCTCCCTTATGCCTCCTCTGCTCAGTAGCTTCAGAATCCATAGCAAACCCTAGCTCAATTGGAGGGGAAATTAGGGTTTGGTGTAGGGAAAAACATGGGATTTAGGCAGTTTTTGAAATTGAGTGAAATGGAAGGGTTAGGAGGCCTCTAAATTCTTGGGAAAATTTGGGGAGATAGGGAGGGATTTTAGGGAGTAGGGAAAAGTGGAATTTCAAGGAAAGGATGAGGGGAAGGGGTCCAAAAGAGAGAAAAACAGTCCTAGCCTAGGAATGTAGGGTCTAGGCTAGGGTTTTGGGAAAAAGGGAGTAGATGAGGGATAGGGGTGTGGGAATGTGTCTATGGGGATATATGGGACATGTAGGAAGTGAGTGAGTTGTTTTTAGAGGGTTCTTCTCAATATGGCAACCATAGAGACCATGAAAACAAGAAAACCCTAGGAGAGGGAACACTGACTTTCAAGCACAAACTGAAGCACAACCAAGCTAAGAGATGATCCACTTACTTGTAAATGATAGTTTAAACCTTGTGTGTTGATGTAGAATTGATTGAAATGGAGTTTTGATGTCCTTGAGGAAAGTGCAACAAATCTGGGATAAATGCAGCAAAAGCGTAATGCTGGCCAAATGAGGCACTTTGGTGGCAAGAGAATGCTTCTCTGAGGGTGCTAGAGCTCCTTGAGGATAGAGAGAGGTCTCTTGGAAGTGAAATGAGCAAATGAGAGGTTCTTTGGTCTTTTATTTGCTTTTGAAAATGCAGCTTTGGAACTTTATGAATCATAATACATCATACTGAAAATATAAAACACTTTTTGAAAACTTTATTGAAACTTTTTCCATCACTACTCCTTGAAATGATGACTTTGATGGTGAAATGACTGATTTTTTATGATTTTGACCCAATGACCTAATGATGACTTGACATGGAAAGAATGAGTAGAATGATGACCATAATGACTATGACACCCTTACAACAAGGAATGACTTGACCATGATGATGTCCATTGACCATGAAGGTGAAAGGAGTAGTGATGACCTACCTAACCTAACCAGTGACCAAATTTTTATTGAAAACCTATTTGAAACCATAAAAATTTGCAGTAGGACCCTATCAAAAACTTTGTAAGAGCATATTTGATCACTGGTGACTGACAAGACTGACAGACACTAACATTGGCTCCAGCTGGGGATGGCAACTCCTTTAGGAGGTGTCAAGAACATCATAGACCAGGTAGCCTAATCCATTGGGCATGGAGTCAAAAATAAAAATTTAAACTCAAAACTGTAAACCGACTGACAAACTGAACCTAACTTCGACTATAAAAAACAAACTGAACCTTTCAAACCAACAGCTGGTCAAAGAAGCCTTATGGCCTTCTCCTTGGGCTTCAAGCTCCCATGATAGCTACTTCACACTCTGACAGGAAAGTAAACTGGTATGTACAATGATAATGAAAATTTTCAGAAATTCATCAAGTAAGGTAGTGCTTGAGAAGCCTACCATTGATTGCTCCTCCTGAATAATCTTGTCCATCCATTTCTTCTAGAAAATAGGCATTCTTGCCTCTTAAAGCTGAGATTTTGTATGGTCCTTTCCACAAATTTTCAAACTTACCGTGCTTACCCTTCTCTTCATTCTTGCATCCCAATGAAGAACTATATCCCCCATGTTGAAATCATCTGCTTTGGTCTTGCGGTCATAAATATTCTTTATTCTTTCCTGAAGTTTAGAAGTATTCTGAAATACTTCCTCCCTGGTTTGCTGCAAATGAATCATTTGATTTATTCTTCGCTGCACATCATTTGGTTCGCTGCCAACTTCCTGCAAAATCTTCATGACCGGGACAACAAGAGAAGTAGGAAAGACAATATCAATCCCATATACCAACTGAAAATGCGACATACCTATGGATTTCTTGTTACTTACTTTGTCCGCCCATAAAGCATTGATAAGATTTTTATGCCAGTTCTTCTTGTTGACCTCCAACATCTTCTTGATTATATTGACTAATGATTTATTCGAAGATTCAGCTAGTCCATTACCTTGTGGATAATAAGCAATTGAATGCCCCAATTTGATATGATACTTTTCACAGAATTCCATCATCTTTTTCGACTTGAAGGTAGCGACATTATCAATGATTATTTTCTGCGGGCAACCAAATCTTGACAAGATATTAGATTCAATGAATTGAATGATTACCGAATCAGTAGCTTGCCTAGTTGGGATCGCCTCAATCCATTTTGTGAAGTAATATGTGGCTGTTAGGATCCATTTGTGCTGGGTTGAAGATGAAGGATGGATCTCCCCAATAAAATCAAGACCCCATTGCTGAAATGGTGCTGAGATTAAAATGGGCTGCAATGGCAATGGTAGCAGTTTTATTTTCCCTTGAAAAATCTGACATTCATGACAGCTCATCACAGTTTTATATACGTCAACAAAAAGAGTCAGCCAATAAAAACCAGCCCTCAAAATTTTGTTGGCTGTGGTTTTCTAAAAGAGGTGACCACCACAATCTCCCTTGTGAAAGTCATTCATTACTTCTTTTGCCTCACTTTCAACAAGACAATTCAACAACACACCACCTGGATCCTTCCAATATAAGACACTATCAAGGATGCAGTATTTTGAAGCTTTTAATTTCAATGATCTACTCTTACTTCTTGGCACTTCTGGCGGAGGATTCAAATGCTGAAGTACATAGACAATGTCAGAATACCAAGGAGATGAAATAAAAATCTGTGATACCTATATCGGCAAGTCTTCCACTTCTTCTTCAGAGAGGGCAACAATTAGATTGATATCCAATGCGTGCAAGTTAGATTTAGCCATGAGATTTGCCAAACCTTGTCCCTTGATCAACTTTGTTGGCTTTATCTCCAGATCATATTCTAGCATCGCTGTGATCCATTTTCCCTGCCTACCATCTGGATCTGTCTGCATGAGAACATCCTTCACTGCTGCAGTTGGAACATAAGCCAGAATGTGCGAATGAAGAATGTATACCCGAAAATCCTTTAGAGATTTCACCAAGGCTAAAGCTTGTTTTTCAATAATGTTATACTTTAGCACTGCATCTCTTATAGTTCAACTGAAAAAGGCTATGGGCTGTTCAGTTTTTGGTCCTTTTTCTGCATTAGGACAACAACCAAAGTGTGCTCGGAAGCAAATGAAAATATGATGAAATCTAAAGTATAATCAAGGCTGATCAAGGTGGGAGCACAAGACAATGAAAATTTAACTGAATTGAATGCTTTCTTTGCATCTTCTAACCATCTTACCTCATTTTCCTTTTTCAGCGTATTAGTCATCTCTCTTAGGAAGGTTGGGGATCAATCTCCTCAAAAAGTTGTTTTTTCCATTGAAAGATAGAATCGCTCTTTTGTTTCTCGGAAAATCCAATTGTTGGATTGCTTCAACTCTTGCGGGGTCAATGTGAATGCCATCTTTTGAAGTTACGTGCCCCAATAGTTTTCCCTCCTCCATGGAAAATAAGCTCTTCTTTGGATTCAGTGAAATGCCGAATTTTCTGCACCTCTGAAAAACAATCCTTAAATGATGCAAATGCTCTTCATCAGATTTAGAAAAAATTGTAAGGTCATCCAAGTAAATAACCAGAAATACATCTTTTTCATTGGCAAAAGCAATATCCATTGCTCGCTGAAATGTAGCCCCTGCATTCTTCAGCCCAAATGGCATCTTGGCGTACATAAAAGTACCCCACGGTGTCGTAAAGGTTGTTTTCAATTGATCATCTTCATGCACCAAAATTTGGTTGTATCTAGAGTATCCATCAAGAAGTGACATCCTTGAAGACCCAACTACCCTCTGCAAAATGTGGTCCATCTTTGGAAGAGGATAATTGTCCTTCAAGGACACTTTGTTCAAATTCCTGAAATCAATACAAAGACGAATCTCCCCCGTCTTTTTCCTCACCGGCACAAGATTCGACATCCATTCAGAAAAACAAATAGGAACTATGATACCAGCTTTGTAAAGTCTATTTACCTCTTTCTCAATGGAGGGCAACAATTTGGGATTAATCCTCCTCAGCTTTTGGCGGAATGGCTTATGATCAGGCTTGACTGGTATAGTATGTTGGATGATGTTCTTGTCATACACCTTT
This sequence comes from Pinus tabuliformis, assembly GCA_031772625.1. Lineage (NCBI taxonomy): Eukaryota > Viridiplantae > Streptophyta > Pinopsida > Pinales > Pinaceae > Pinus > Pinus tabuliformis. Next base: position 719,608,698 of record CM062817.1, on the reverse strand, counting down.
AGATATGAATAGTCCCAAGCAAATACATTAGAATATTCAGCCATCAAAGCAACATATTTACCTTTCATCTCAGGGGATAGAGATTTTAACAACTTGACCATTTTTGGCTTTTCAGCTGTGGGACCATTGTTGGATTTTTGGCAACATCATCATGATCAAATAACTCTTCCAAAGGCACGAGACCTCGTGGAATGTTATTGTCTTTCAGCTGCAACACTTCAACCTCGATGGCCTCAATTACTTGATCATTCTCATCATACACGTCATCAATATGTGACTGCAAGAATTCATCCTCAATTTGCAGAAAATTATTAATTTTCTTATCTTCCAAAAAAACTTGCCAATATCTTAGATTGTCAGGGACATCTGGACGATGCTTGACATTAATTCAAAACTTCTTATTGGCATGGATGGGGATCTTAAATGTACTTGCTACAGTGGCAAGGGAATCAGCCATAAAATTCTGACTTCTAGGAATCAAAGACAATGTATATTCTGAAAAAGTTTTGAGAATATCAAGGAAAACATTTTGATAAGCTTGCAACCTTGGATGCTTGGCCTGGTACTCCCATTTTACCTGTTTAATCACCAACTCGGAGTTGCCATAAATTGAAATATTCTTTGCTCCTAGCTTTTTGAGAATTTTAAGGCCGCAATCAATGCTTCATACTCTGTCTCGTTATTTGAGCAATCAAAAGCCAACTTATATGAGCTTAATCTTACATTGTGAGGGACTTTACCTGACTGATTCAAGGGGCCATGAATCCACATGCCAATCCCAACTCCTTCCTTTCCCAATGCTCCATCAAACTGTAGGGTCCAAAGACCATCTTCTTCATCAGGAAACTGAAATTTGGAGGGTTGATCAATTTAATTTGTTAGAGGATGATTCGCTGTATCAACAATTTCTGTTTCTTGCACTGATTCAATAGTCTTTTCAGGTGAACTTCCCGGCTACAAACTGTCTACATCCTATTTTTCCTTTTTGCAATCAAATCCTTATGTACACTACTTATAACTTTTGAAACTTCTGAAATTTCAACAATCTGACTGTCATCATCTACTGAACTCATATCATTATACAAAATAAAGGACTCTAAGTTAGTATGTACAACATGAATAGGGTGATTATTAGGTTTCTCTTTGCTACTAATCATGAACTTCATCTTTTTCTCTCAGTACAGTTTTCTAAGCTGCCTGAACACCGGTATAGTAGCGTAAGAGAAATCAAGTTGTAAGGTGCCTTTCAACTTTTCTCCCCAAGACCGAGAGAGCAGCATGCCAAACCTTGGAGGAATATCAACAACAACCACATCCATCAACACATTCTTGGCCGAAATCTGGTCCAGAGACACTACCAAGTCTTTGATAAGACTGAGACACCTCACTCTTCCCGAATCAAAAGAATAGAGATCATGATATGGTCGGGTGATTTCTAATCCCAGTTTGTCCATAATGGATCTAGGCATGAGGTTGTGTAAGGCTCCAGAATCTAACATGACGTTATGAAGGATAAAATCATGGATTTTCAGACTAAGGTAGAATGGTGGGACTTCACTATCTTCTAGACTCCCATCTACGGCTGGACCAAACAAAATTCCAGGGTGATCATCGGTGACATTAACCATATCTGACATCTGATCTACCTTTAACATCTTGGTAATCTGAAACTTATATTGATCATTCTTGACTAGTTTAGTGGAGGGATAGAAACTTTCAACTTAGAAATTTCATTCTCTAAACTAAACAAGTTAGATTGCTTCTCTACCTCTTTTGAAGTGGTGTCCTTCTTTTCGGGTTGTCCTTTGGTAGAAGACTCCTTTCTCTGACCTTCACTTTGAGTCTCCTTATCCTTCCTTACATTGCTGGTAGAGGCTTCATTGGTCTTGTCCCATCTTATAACAACAATCTCCTTTTCTTTGTTTTGATCGGCAGGGGTTGTTTCTTTGTCTTAGGCATCTCTCTGAGCAATTTGCCTCTTTTGATTCAATGTAATAGTGATATTTCTGCTCCACAAATTGTACTGCCTTTGCACATGGCTGAGAGCACTCTGATAGTCCCTTTGATATTCTTTGGTCTGCACTACCAATACATCATCATTTGAGAGGACAAGTTGTTGATCACTTGGTGCAAAAGAATCCTGAGAGAATTGATCTTCCTTAGTTAGAAAAATAGGTAGATGATCTTGTTGATCCTGCTCAAATAAATGGTTTGCTTCAACAATCTCTTCTTCTTCTTCTTCTTCCAGGCCTTGAGTGTAATTTTGCTGAAACGGAGTTCTAATTTGCTGTTGTCCTTGAGGATCTTGATTCTTCTGCTCTTTTTGCTTATTTCTGAATTGTGACTGCTACTGACCCCTATAATTTGGATTCCTTATTGAAGGCTTTGCTTGTCGGTCTGCAATGGTCATTCTGTCCATCATTCTTTCCATGGTTTTTATAAGAGTGTCGAGTTTACCATTAGAAGAAGAGGAAGACTCCTCCTTTATGGTAACTTTCTTCTTCGACTTCATTTTGGATTTCTTAATTAGCAAATTAGCTTCAACACTCACTACATTTTTCTGCATGTCTTCTAAGGTGGCAGGGCTTCTCTCCCTAAGCTGATAAGCCATGTCCAGGTCAAAGGCATCAGGATAGTGGAGGAGTGCTAAGCCAGGGGGAGGTTTCATGTCATCAGGGATAGAATTGTACACCTTATTGAATCTAGTTGTGAACTCTTGCACTATTTCATTTGGATGTCTCTTCATGGAGTTGTATTCAGCCAAAATTTGTAATGGATTCTTCTTTTCTTCCCATCGGGCTAAAAACAAGTTTGTCAGCTATCGAGAGCTGGTGATGGAAGCAACCGTCAAACCACGAAACCACTTGTTGATCTCTCCGAAAAATATTTTTGCTATGATTCTAATTTTGGCGTCCTCATCATCAACCTCTTCGAGATCGATGAAATCCACCAACTTGTCAACATGCTGCTGCACTGTGATCTCTGAAGTTCCATAAAAAAAGAGGAAGCCTTTGGCCATAGTTTAGAGGTAGGGAAGCAAGTCGAGCAGGTAATACTAGAGGGGCAAACCTTGCCATAACTGTTGGAGGATGTTGTACAGGAACTACAACTGGTTGTGTTGATGGGGATGATGATATCAATGGAGGTAGTGGTGGTGGGTCAGCAATGACAGATGGTGTCGCTAATGTATTTGGAGGTATGGCAGATGGAGTAGTAGTAGACAGATTCTCAAGTTGATCTTGAATGTAGGCATTTTCGGTGGTGATCTGAAGCTGGTCAGCTAGACTTTGGAGCTTGTTAAAGTTTGACCAAATCTCATGATCAGATTTAGAAAAAAGAGATCTAGAAGAAGGCAAGTAAGAATCAATCTTGATAGGGTCGAATACTACTTCTGAAAGGAAAGATTCAGACTTTGATTGGAAAAGAGATAGCTCAAATTTGATATCAAAAGAAAGATCTTCGACAGTAAGCAATTGATCAGGCAAAGAAGTAGTTCTTACCAATTTACGAGCTCCACTTTCAGGAGGAGGAGATTTGAGTTTCCTTAGCAGCTTCTCTAGATCATCAACAATAGGAGGTGGATTCGGGTTAGGGTTTGACCTCGTGTGTCTTTTAGGAGCCATAATTTTTCACCTTAACTTGATGTGATTTGGATCAACCTTCTTCGAGTACTGGAACCTGTCACCCACAGGACCAATCTTGAATGCACTTGCAGAACTAATCCCAAGATATATCACTCATTTCCCCGACGACGGTGCCAAAATGTCATCCTCCACAATATCCCAAGGCTAAGAAAAGAGATTGACGGAGGTAACCTCAAACCACTTAGGTTTTAGCAGCTAGCCCTGCCAAACCAGAGAGGGCTCTCTCTATGAGCTCACAGTCAATGATGACTGCAGTGGGAAAAGATGTTAGGCTAGGTCTGTTTCAGCTCTAGGGTTTAAAGATTTTAGGGTTTTGGCTGGACCAGGAGTCAAAATCAAGGAACTAGGTCAGGTCTCAAGGGTTCAGTTGTAAGAGATATAAAGGAGCAGGGTAGGTATGCCTTTGTGATATTTTAAGAGTTGGTCGATGTAGTGTAGGGTTGAAAAGATAAGAAAATCAAGATGAGCATGTGAACCATGAATTCATCTATCAAAAGACTAAGTACACAAATATGATTTCCTAACAAAACAGAGCTTAATCATAAGAATTCTGTTTAATACCTCTTAGGAAAATCACTGAAGAGCATAGATATGGAAAGGAGATGCATTTATCATTCATATAAGCTATTAACAGAAGAAAAACATTATCACAAACTCATACCACAAGAATTCCTAGATAATAGCTGCAACTGGCCTTTGATTTCCTGTAAAAGTGTGATGAGACACAAGCTACAAGATTCCCACTCTTTGATGTCCAACCTTTTGTTTGACTGAAAACTAGATACATATAGACCAAAAAACAACTTCCCCACTCTCAAGGGTCGAATCCCTTAGTATAGGAACTTATCACAAGAATATCTCAACCAACAACTAATGACTAGGGAGGTTGTAACAAACCCTTCATTTAGACTTTGACTAAACTTTACTCATTTATGAACCTCAAAATTACATGGAAATGACTCTAACATGTTCATTCACCTCTCATTACATAAATCTACCTTAGTTCATCTTAAAAATGAGGCATTACATCATTGGAAATGAAAATTTACTAAGAAAATTCAAAAAATGGAAGAGACAGGCAAAAGTGCAGTGCCATCTTCTAGCGCATTTTTGAAGACCTTTCACCGCTCCAAATTGAAAACTGAGCATACCACTGGAAAGCTTAGGATGTATAGTGGTCATTAGACACCTTAAGCAGTCAAAATGGAGCTTCCGTCACCAAGCAAAATTGCATTTTCCCACAAGTACTCCAAAAGCATGACGCTTAGTCCAGTGAGGTGGTAGAAAGTGGTTTTTTGACTTGTTTTTGGGCATTTTCTTCAAACTTGTTTGCTGACAAGGCACCAAAAGTGGATATCTGGCATGTATAGGTCATTATCTATCCATCCATATAAATTTTTTGACATTTGGAGGTCTGAGGAAAAAGCATAGTGCCTAGGCGCTGCGTTTTTGGCTTAATTGTTCTTACTATTTATGCCAAAAGTCACAGAAAACTCAAAATTGTTCAAAATTTCTTCAAAATTGATTCAAATTTGGTCCATGAAGCTCTGAAATGAAATGTCAAGCAAGGAGGGAGGCCTCAGCTAGCACGTCAAGTTTATCTTTCTCTTTTTTCCTCCTTAGGGCTTGTTCAACTTCTTTTTCAGTTGCTTGATTCTGACTTGGAAGACCTTGTTTCTAATACAGTAGTGCATGGCCATATGCCTCTGAAGTTTAGTGGCCTTGTTGGCCCTCTTAAGGAGCTTTTCCAAGTGGCAATTAACTCTATCAAGCCAATTTTCCCTATTTTGCTCAAAATCTTCTTCAATGGACTTGTCAATGTTTGTTGCCTCGGTGAAGAGGATGTTTCAGTGATTTTCTCTTCTTTCCTCTTCAAACCTCTTGTCTTAGGCCTTCTAAGCTTGAGCTGAAAACCAATGGCTTCAATCTCTTCCAAGTTTATCACTGTTTTATCTTTGGCACCATCCTTCTCCAAATCTGCTTTAGGTTTATCAAGCAAAAGTTGCCTGACTTTGAGCTGCTTGTTTTCTTACTGAAAGAAACAAATAAAAAAATCTACTTTGGACAACCTACTCTTCAGCGCTCTAATCTCAAACTCTTTCTCTTGGATGATTTTCCTTGAAGATTTGAGCTCCTCATGCACTTCTAAATTTGTGATATCAATGTGAAGATGAATTTGTGCTTCTTCATCCAATGGTGTTTCATGCTGCTGTGATAGGTCTGCATGTGGAAACCACCTCTTGTTGTGCTGGAGAAGACAAAGGAGTAGAGTGACTACTTGACTGAGCTGGAGAAGGCAATAAAGATGCTGGATAGATGAAACCATCCCAAGACAAATTGATTTGTGCTAGCTGATGGAAAACCAGGATCTTCACCAAACCATGATGAAACAAACTGGCATGATGATTGTTAAAATTGGCAACTAGGGCCAAACTCCATGTGGGTCAGCTTATTTATGGCAGCTGATATTTTTATTGGATCCCTCTCGTCGAGAGGTGTAGGATTGATCCAAAGATCATCCGATTCCGATAAGTATTTATGGAGATATGAATTTACTTTGTTTATGTAATTATTATCAAGCCGACCAGCTCTTATGTAGGCTCTAGAAGCCCAACCGACGTGTCTATTCAACCTCTACGTTTTTAGTATAAATAGATGAGGATTTAATTTCATTTGCACTCATCTCTTGTGATCTTTCTCTCCACGTGTTTGGGTTTTGTGGACAGAGAGATCTAAAGGAGAGTACGTTTCTCTAAAGGCTGATCTAGCCTTACCCTAGTTGCAGTCAACGCTGGAGACTTTCGTGTTAAACGCAATCATGGTTTGGGCATTATATACGCTGAGCACTTAGACATATAAAATGCAGTTTATATATAGCTACACGGTAAGCCGCAGGAACAACAGTGTATACGATGTCATTCACAGTCTATACGCTATACATGAAGATATATATTCAACGCAGCCCAGGCATATAAATATTCAGGCAATATATATATATATATATATACGCAGTCTTGGGTGCCACAGTGAAGGAAGGAAAACATCGTGGACGTATACAGCTGTCATACCACGCAGCCCTAATCTGCTTCGGTCATAACTATAGTGATACGTTAGTTATATTGAACGCATTATGGGATGACAGCAACGTAAGCCAATGCAGTCACATTGAACGCAGGGACGCAGTCATATATATACACGCAGATTCAGATATGATGATACGCTGTTCATGTTATATATATGGTTCACGTTATACACAGTCATATATATATACGCACAGCATGATAACGTTATGCGCTGATCTCAGTTAATGAAGCCGCAGTGAAAACCTATGTGCAGTCAATTATACGCTGGAACAAAGACGCAGTCCATACGCACAGCATGATAACGTTATGCGCTGATCTCAGTTAATGAAGCCGCAGTGAAAACCTATGTGCAGTCAATTATACGCTGGAACAAAGACGCAGTCCATACGCACAACATGATAACGTTATGCGCTGATCTCAGTTAATGAAGCCGCAGTGAAAACCTATGTGCAGTCAATTATACGCTGGAACAAAGACGCAGTCCATACGCACAGCATGATAACGAAGCCGCAGTGAAAACCTATGCTGGAACAAAGACGCAGTCCGAATGCATATAATATACGCATATAAGAATACACGTCGTGCAGATACATGCTAGGTATATACGCTGACCTTTATGGATCATATTCGTTGTTCATGGAGTCAGGGGCAGCAATGTTGATGGGAGCTACAGTCAAATATAAAGGTGCCAGAACATATACGCAGTCATCTTTGAAGGGCAGCAATGTTGATATAGCAGTCAATGGTATGACTGTAACAATCTTCAGTAGAATTGTGTCAGCATATTCATGAGCTTGTAGAACATGGACAACATCATGAGATACATGGGCAGCATGATAAACATAGACAACATTACAAGATCATGAACATGAAGAGCAGAATGATAAAGAACATGGACATGAGCAGCATGATGATAATCATGATTGGTGCAAATGGTGTCATACATAGTGGTGCAGCAAGTGGACCTAGATGCAGCACTACGATAGGTGAAGTCGTCACCTTGGAGGATCAGTTGAAGCAGAATGTCTTCAACTGATCTCATCGTTATAGAAGATGATCTATGCTCAGATCTAGACAAGTCAAAGTGTTGACTTCTGTTGTAAATGTACTCTCTCTCTCTTTCTCTGCTGAACTTTGAAGATAAAAGAAGAATTGATCAAGGGTTTCCCCACACGTTGTGGGGTTTGTCCCTGGCTCGCGCCACATCTTGTGTCCTCTTGTCTTGGCTTGTCTTCTGCGTTTTATATTTATGTTCTATCTGCAGTTTATCGTAATGCTAATGTGATTGCTAACTGTGAAAATTTAAATAAATTGCTCTAGCATAGAACATACCTAAATTAACATGGTATCAGAGCTGAGGTGAAGACAATGCCCAAGAAAGAGTGAAAGAGCAATCACTAAAGACAGTTGGGACAAGACAGAAGGATCAATGGGTTCCTCATAATTCACCTAGGGTGAAGTCAAAGCAGAGAATGTTATCAGAATGGCGCAGCGGAAGATTTTGATGGTCCATCTTAAGATCACTTCATTGGGAAGTTCGGATCTAAGGGTGGAAGGAAAGGCGGATGCCTTGTTGAAATAAGTCCGGCCGTTATGCGAAGGAGTGTCCGAATGGCAGAGACACATCTCTTGATGAAGATAACAATCATTCCTGGGACATCTTCCATGATCAAAAGAATGACTGGTAATGCAGGTCATCAAGGAAATGGTCAACTCTTCCACGAAAGCAAGGAACCCCTGAATCTCTTTTATGTACTTGATCGAACCTGATGTCCAAGGTTGCAGGGTGGCACTTATCGATGGAAAGGTACGTGTTTGAAAATAGATCTTTTAAAGATGTTTTTGAGTTCAGGGTTGTATCAAGTTGCAGGAAGTCCACTGGGGACCATGTCCATTGACTCAACACCGGAGGTCTATGAATGCCTGAATTCAAAAGGAAGCATGAAGGTACATGTCTGAAATGTACCAAAGGAAAATATTATAAGGGGACCATTCCCCTCATGCAGTAGGTTCACAGGTTTGGAACAACCCGAGGAGTTTGAGAATCATGATCAAGGAATCTCATGTATACAGGTGGAAGAAAGCCCTCTATGGCTTGAAGAAAAACACCTCGGGCGTAATATGAGAGGATTCATAGCTGTTTAATGCAGCTGAGATTCACTAGGAATGAAACCGATCCAAACCATTACTCGAAGGTTGTGGATGACAAACCTCTCGTACCGGCACCTATGTCTGACAGGTGCAGACCCTCTCATTTATAGGAGACAGAGGGAGTTGGATTTTGAATGTGAGAAGATAAGCTGCAAGCTTGTGACTGCCTCGAGGATCTTAACTTTCAGAAGTTATATGGTAATGATGTCGGACCAGATTTGGGAAATGCCTTTGAGTTTCATAAACTCATTCGCATTGATGTTCTTGGAGAACCTCCGTCCGGACATCTGTGTTGCAGTTAGCATGGTGAGCTCATATTTGGTTGAGCCTCACTAGATTGGTGCCAAGAATCTTCTAAGATATCTTCAGGGCACAATCTCTCATGAATTGAGATACACTGCCGGAAATATGAAACCTCATGATTATTCAAATGATGAGTGGGCAGGAAGTATGGAGGATCACTAGAGCACTTCTCAGTGCTGTTTGGAATTTGCCTTGATATCCTGGATGAGCAGGAAGCAGAAGTCAGTGACTCTGAGCACCACCAAGGCAGAATACATTGCTGATAATATGGCATTCTGTGAGGCAGTCTGGTTGCTGAAGCTCTTCAGTGAGCTGTTTGTACACATGATGAATACCACTGTGATTCTCTGTGACAACCAGAGATGGGATTCGATTATTGAGGAATCCCGTATTTGACAATTGCTCCAGCAGATAGACATCAATTACTGCCTTATCTGGGATATGGTAAGTCGATAATCAAGGAGGCTTCATCACTCTGAGATGATGTACAGGACAGAGCCCTGAGGAAAGATCAAATTTGTGATTTTCCCGAACGACTTGGAGTCGTCGAGAGACCTTCGTAAAAGGGTCCTGCATGCTGCATACATTGAGCTCTAGGAGCTTTGGGGGGCTTGCAGTTCTATTGGAGCAACACACGACCACAGGGTGACTCACCCTCCCCTGGTGGTGCGCTCTGAGACAAGATGATTCGCTCTCTTGTGTAGCAGGATGATTAGTTCTCCTGTGAGGCTTGGATTGATGTGTTCTCCATGGCGATTGTAGCAGGATTGATGTGTTCTCCTGTGAGGCCTGGATTGATGTGTTCTCCATGGCAGCCTGGATTGATGTGTTCTCCATGGCGATTGTAGCAGGATTGATGTGTTCTCCTGCGAGGACAGGATTGATTAAGTTCTCCTGTCGAGGCATTCTACCCATGTAGTCTGGGACTCATGGGAAGTACCTCTCATCTGATCAATGAGCAGGGAAATGAAGTTAGGGACCATAGTAGTACCGATGGACGCATCGTTGTATCTACCGTACTCCCTATGCTAGGATGTCCTCCATTGATCTGGGATCAATGATACTGGTCTGGGACCAGTGGTAGGAGTTGTACATGCTATGACGCTGACTTCGGGTCGGCTGAAGCCTGAGACTGGTCTGGGACCAGTGGTACATACTCCGAGACTGACTTCGTGTCAGTGCAGTACTGGTCTGGGACCAGTGAGAGTGGTACATACTATGACACTGACTTCGGGTCGGTTGAGACTGGTCTAGGACCAGTGGTACACTCTCTGAGACTGCGATACTGGTCTGGGACCAGTGAGAGTGGTACATACTATGACGCTGACTTTGGGTCGGTTGAGACTGGTCTGGGACCAGTGGTATGCACTCTGAGACTGACTTCAGGTCAGTGGAGAATGATATGACTCATTCTCGATCAATTCTTCTTCTTCATAGTTCAGCGGAGATGAGCAAAGCAGAGCAGAGCCAGCAGAGCAAAGCTAGCAGAGCTGAGCTGAGCAGAGCAAAGCCAGTAGAGCTGAGCAGAGCAGAGCAGAGCCAGCAGAGCTAGGCAGAGTAGTGCAAGGCACTAATGGCAGAGATAGTACAGTCGTTCATATGGATCAACGGATGGAGTTCTCCCTAGTTGAGAGGGAGTGTTAAAATTGGCAACTAGGGCCAAAATCCATGTGGGTCAGCTTATTTATGGCAGCTGATATTTTTATTGGATCCCTCTCGTCGAGAGGTGTAGGATTGATCCAAAGATCATCCGATTCCGATAAGTATTTATGGAGATATGAATTTACTTTGTTTATGTAATTATTATCAAGCCGACCAGCTCTTATGTAGGCTCTAGAAGCCCAGCCGACGTGTCTATTCAACCTCTACGTTTTTAGTATAAATAGATGAGGATTTAATTTCATTTGCACTCATCTCTTGTGATCTCTCTCTCCACGTGTTTGGGTTTTGTGGACAGAGAGATCTAAAGGAGAGTACGTTTCTCTAAAGGCTGATCTAGCCTTACCCTAGTTGCAGTCAACGCTGGAGACTTTCGTGTTAAACGCAATCATGGTTTGGGCATTATATACGCTGAGCACTTAGACATATAAAATGCAGTTTATATATAGCTACACGGTAAGCCGCAGGAACAACAGTGTATACGATGTCATTCACAGTCTATACGCTATACATGAAGATATATATTCAACGCAGCCCAGGCATATAAATATTCAGGCAATATATATATATATATATATACGCAGTCTTGGGTGCCACAGTGAAGGAAGGAAAACATCGTGGACGTATATAGCTGTCATACCACGCAGCCCTAATCTGCTTCGGTCATAACTATAGTGATACGTTAGTTATATTGAACGCATTATGGGATGACAGCAACGTAAGCCAATGCAGTCACATTGAACGCAGGGACGCAGTCATATATATACACGCAGATTCAGATATGATGATACGCTGTTCATGTTATATATATGGTTCACGTTATACACAGTCATATATATATACGCACAGCATGATAATGTTATGCGCTGATCTCAGTTAATGAAGCCGCAGTGAAAACCTATGTGCAGTCAATTATACGCTGGAACAAAGACGCAGTCCATACGCACAGCATGATAACGTTATGCGCTGATCTCAGTTAATGAAGCCGCAGTGAAAACCTATGTGCAGTCAATTATACGCTGGAACAAAGACGCAGTCCATACGCACAGCATGATAACGAAGCCGCAGTGAAAACCTATGCTGGAACAAAGACGCAGTCCATACGCACAGCATGATAATGAAGCCGCAGTGAAAACCTATGCTGGAACAAAGACGCAGTCCGAATGCATATAATATACGCATATAAGAATACACGTCGTGCAGATACATGCTAGGTATATACGCTGACCTTTATGGATCATATTCGCTGTTCATGGAGTCAGGGGCAGCAATGTTGATGGGAGCTACAGTCAAAAATAAAGGTGCCAGAACATATACGCAGTCATCTTTGAAGGGCAGCAATGTTGATATAACAGTCAATGGTATGACTGTAACAATCTTCAGTAGAATTGTGTCAGCATATTCATGAGCTTGTAGAACATGGACAGCATCATGAGATACATGGGTAGCATGATAAACATAGACAACATTACAAGATCATGAACATGAAGAGCAGAATGATAAAGAACATGGACATGAGCAGCATGATGATAATCATGATTGGTGCAAATGGTGTCATACACAGTGGTGCAGCAAGTGGACCTAGATGCAGCACTACGATAGGTGAAGTCATCACCTTGGAGGATCAGTTGAAGCAGAATGTCTTCAACTGATCTCATCGTTATAGAAGATGATCTATGCTCAGATCTAGACAAGTCAAAGTGTTGACTTCTGTTGTAAATGTACTCTCTCTCTCTTTCTCTGCTGAACTTTGAAGATAAAAGAAGAATTGATCAAGGGTTTCCCCACACATTGTGGGGTTTGTCCCTGGCTCGCGCCACATCTTGTGTCCTCTTGTCTTGGCTTGTCTTCTGCGTTTTATATTTATGTTCTATCTGCAGTTTATCGTAATGCTGATGTGATTGCTAACTGTGAAAATTTAAATAAATTGCTCTAGCATAGAACATACCTAAATTAACAATGATCTTCTCCCAACCTATGCACCTTCTCTGTGATCTTAACCATGCTTCTATAAAGGTAATGAGGTAGTGTTGGGTCCCTATAATACTAGTGATTCCCCCATTACTATTGTAGTTGTATCCCTTATTAATATTTTTGTGCCCCTATTGTCATATTGTTATTATGTGCCCCATAGAATCCCTTTATTGTTATTTTTGTGCTGTTATATTATTATTGTTAGATCGGCTTGGTTATATTGTGACCCCTTAGACTCCTATATATAGAAAGGAGGTTTTGTCATTTGAATCATCCAAGAATTGTTCATTTGTGTAATGTAAAGGAGGTTGCCCCATCAAAGAGGCTGAATTCTAAGGCGTTGATCTATCTTTTCTATCTTTTTGTGAGCTAGTTTCATAACATTTGGTATCATAGCTTTGGATTCTAGGGTTTCGCTGTTCCAAACAGGTCATTGTGGTAGTTGCACTATAACTTCTCCTTTTTTTTTTTGTTTATTTTGTTTTAGTTTTGCGATACTTCAGACGCTAAAAAAAACCCATTTGGGCCAAAATAGTTCTGAACCTCGGGTCAAAAATTTAGAGCTTTTCGTGCTATATTTGCGGAGATATGATATGAGGAAGTTGGCCTTTTTGCAGACTCCCGCATTACATTCCAAATAGGTGACCTGGGGAAAATCATCATAACTTTTGTTTTGAGCATCACATTGAAATTTCAGAAGGAGTTTCAGAAAGAGGACGAACTGTGGTTTCCTGTGTATATTTTTTAGACCGGAAGGTCAAAACAGTGACACGGGGCACTTCATACAAGTTCGCTCTTCTGAAAAGGTATATAATCAGGTAATTTTGGGAGATTGTGCATAACTCTTTCTTGGAGAATCTACGTTCGATCAGACTGGTGGCATTGGAAAGAGGACGCAGAGGGCTATTGCAGGTCGCAATTTTAGAACTGGATGATCTGAAATTACAGAGATACATCAGAATCAATATCAAGCTCCTACAAAGTGAAAAAGGGGTGTGTAATTTTTTTAATTTTGCATAAGATTGGTTTGAAAAATTAGTTTGAAGGAATTCAAAGGGAATAGTGAAGAATTATTAGCATTAATTAATGCCCCAAAGAAAGAAAATGGAAACACCTAGTAAGCAACCTGAAAGCTCTAACATGACTCGTGAAGAAGAGGAAAAAATGTAACATGATATATCAAAATTACAAGACCAAGTACAACAAATTTCACTCTCACTAAAGGTAAATGAGGCCAAGATGAATGGCATGGAAGCTAAGATGAATGGCATGGATGCTAAGATGGAAGCTAAAATGAATGGGCATGGACGATAAGATGGAAGAATTGAAGATAAATTATAATAAGTTGCTACAAGAAATGGTCACTAATGGTGAAAGAGTAGTAAAGGAAACACATGATGAGAACAAAAGAAATGTTAATAATGATTTCATAGACTCCATTGTTGGATTGAAGACCCACCATATTCCAAAAATTGGTATGAGGAAGTTTGATGGCAAGGATCCTGCAACATGGATACTACAGATGGAGAAATTTTTCGATCTACATAATGTGCAAAACACTTGCAACTTTATATTTGGAACCAAATCAGTTTGTATGGTATCGATGGCTTTACTCTCGTAAACAAATTGTCACTTGGGCAATTTTTACAGAAGAAATGACAGTACATTATGAGGATATAAAAAGCAACATTTTTTTAGCCAATTGATAAGTCTCAAACAAAAAGGTTCAATGATGGAGCACATTGAGGACTTCCAAAAATTGAACATAAGGGTAAAAGATATTCTAGAGGAGCATAGGATTGATGTGTTCATAGGGACTTTAAAGGATAATATCCAACATGAGGTTCGCCTTTGCGAACCTGATTCATTGGAGAAGGCATTCAAGTTAGCAAAAAAAATGGAAAGCAAAATTATGGCAACCAGGAAGCCTACCACTCACAACTATAAAGATGGAAGTGTTGTTGCCCCTAGCCTTCCACAACTTATAAGGTTGGCACAACAACAATTGGAAGAAAAAAGAGCAAAAGAGCTTTGTTACAGTTGTGATATAAAATACACTAAAGGTCATAAGTGTGCTGAGAAGAAATTATTATACATAGATTGTGAAGAGGAGGAAGAAAAGGAACAAGAAATGTGAAAAGAAGAGGATATACTCCAGAAACAAACCCTAGATAAAGAAGAAATGAATCCGACCATATTTTGTAATGCATTGGCTGGAATTACCACTCCTCAAACTATCAAGATAGAACGACATATCAAAAAGAAAAAGGTAATAGTGTTGATTGATTCAGGAAGTACTCACAATTTTATTCATTGTAAGATAGCAAAAGAATTGAATTGCTTCCTATATCCAGCACCAAAGTGTCAAGTGATGGTTGCAAGTGGAGGAACCATAAATTGCTCTGGAAAGTGCCATAATATCAAGTTATCCATGGGAGAATATGTGTTGAATAGCCCAATGCTTTCCATTCCAATGGGAGGTGCTGATGTTGTACTAGGAGTCCAATGGCTACAATCCTGGGGTACAATAGCTTTTAATTTTCAAGAACTTTTCATGAAATTTTCTGCGGAAGGAAATGAAGTTGAATTAAGGGGCATTACAGGGAAATCGGGAAAGATAATCAGTTCTAACGGTATGACCGCTTCTAGAAAAGGAACAACGAGGTGTAATTGCACAATTATGTTCGCTAGATGTTTCCACATCGAAATCACCTATTTCTCCAGATCTCCAAAAAGTCTTGGACAATAATTCCAAGGTATTTGAGACTCCCAAAGGTCTCCCACCTATTCGTGATCAAGATCATGCTATTCATTTGATTCCAGGAAGTGTTCCTCCACACATTAGGCCGTACAGATATCCCTATGCCCAAAAGAGTGAATTTGAACGTATGGTTGCAGAAATGCTAGATGCTGGTATAATTCAACCTAGTCAAAGTTCTTTCTCTGCTCTAGTAGTATTGGTGCACAAGAAGGATGGATCATGGCGCATGTGTCCGGATTATAGGCAGCTCAACAAGCTCACTATTAAAGATAAATTTCCCATTCTTGTTATTGATGAATTATTGTATGAATTGCATGGATCAATTTACTTCACCAAGTTGGATCTTTGTTCAGGATATCATCAAATCAGAATGAAGATTGAAGACATTTCGAAAACAACATTTATAACTCATGAGGGTCATTATGAATTTTTGGTCATGCTTTTTGGCCTTACCAATGCACCTTCTACATTTCAAGGTTTGATGAATTCCATTTTCAAACCCTTAGAAAATTTGTGTTAGTATTTTTTGATGATATACTAATCTACAACAAGTCTTTGAAGGATCATGTTGAACATGTTGACAGGGTGCTACAACTATTGGAGGAGAAACAATTATATGCAAAAAGCTCCAAATGTTTCTTTGAAGTACAAGAGGTGGAATATCTGGGTCATATTGTATTTCATGAAGGTGTTAAGGTAGACCCTAGCAAAAAAAGCCATTAAGAAATGCAAAATTCCCACATCCATAAAGCATCTGCGAGGATTTCTCGGGTTGACAGGGTATTATCGCAAGTTTGTTAAGAATTATGGGAGAATAGCAGCACCTCTAACAACATTATTGAAGAAAGATGCATTTTCATGGACTCCAGAAGCAACAAAGGCCTTTGAACATCTTAAAGAGGCAATGTGCCAAGCACCGGTCTTAGCTACACCGGACTTCACAAAAACCTTTATTGTGGAATGTGACGCTTCAGGAAATGGAATTGGTGTTGTTTTAATGCAAGATGAAAGACCCACTGCTTTCGAAAGTCGTCCAATCAAGGGAAAGTATTTACACAAAGCTATTTATGAGAAGAAAGTTGGCAATACGACATGCATTTAAGAAATGGCAACCCTACCTAATGGGAAGACACTTCAAGGTAAAAACAGATCATGATAGCCTTAAATACTTTTTAGAACAAAGATTATCCTCTGAAGAGCAACAAAAATGGGTCACAAAGATGTTGGGTTATGACTTTGAAATCATCTACAAAAAAGGGAAGCAAAATGTTGTGGCAGATGCATTCTCAAGAAATGATGAGGATGTGGAAGCATTGTTGTGCGCCATTTCTATTATCGAACCAGGTTGGATAAACGAGGCAAGGGAGGAATGGAAGAATGACGAAGAAGTGTGGGCACTTATTCGAAAGTTACAACAAGATTCCAATACATCTAATACATTTAGCTGGAAAAATGATTCGTTATGGTACAAAGATCACTTATACCTCTGTAAGAATTCCCAACTCAAACAAAATATTCTTATGGAATTGCACACTTCTCCCTTAGGAGGGCAGTTGGGATTTTAAAAAACTTACCACAAGGTTAAGAAGGAATTTTTCTGGGATGGCCTTAAATCGGATATTCAAAAGTTTGTGGCGGAATGTTTGGTTTGCGAACAAAATAAAGTTGAAACAATTAAGACCCCAGGTCTATTACAGCCTTTATCCATTCCAAGCCAACGTTGGGGGGAGTTTTCAATGGATTTTATCACAGGGTTACCCAAGTATGAAGGAAAGAGTGTCATCATGGTGGTAGTGAGAGACTTACCGAGTATACACACTTTTGTGCATTATCACATCCATTTAAAGCCAGTGCAGTTTCTACTGCATTTATGGAAATAATTCAAAAGATATATGGAAACCCAAAGATTATTGCAAGTGACAGAGATCCCATTTTCAATGGAAATTTTTGGACAGAATTATTTTCTTATCTTGGTACTCAGTTAGCTCATAGCTCATCTTATCATCCTCAATCTGATGGGCAAACTGGGATAGTAAACAAATGTTTGGAAGGATATCGTCGTTGCTTTGTATTTGATAAACAGACACAATGGGTCAAATGGTTGCCTCTGGCTGAATCGTGGTATAACACTTCCTTCCATACTGCAACAAAAATGATCCCATTTATGGCACTTTATGGATATCAACCACCATCAATCACATCATATTTAAGAGAAAACTCCAAGGTTCAAGCAGTGGAACATCACATTGAGCATCGACAACAAGTTCTCCAACTCTTAAAGGATAACCTCATGTTGGCGCAGAATAGAATGAAACAACAGGGATATTAACATCGCAACGAAATAAGTTTTAACATAGGTGATTGGGTATTTCTACAGCTACAACCATATAAACAAATGTCCCTCAAGTAAGCTAAGAAGGATAATAAATTATCACCAAAGTATTATGGCATACAAATTGAAGCTTCCTACAGCTTCTCGAGTACACCCAGTTTATACCATGTTTCATGTTTAAATAAGGTTATAGGCGACAAGCTCCCAGTTCAAACAATATTGCCAGAACTTGACGAGGAAGGAAAAATTATATTGGAACTGGAAGCAGTCACAGAAACAAGAACTCGACAGCTACGTAATCGATCGATTTCGGAGTATCTCATCAAGTGGAAGAACTTATCCACTGAAGATTCCACATGGGAGGATGAGAATTTTATACAAAAGCATCTAGAACTACTCAAGCGTTGAGGACAATACTTTTTTGAAGGAGAGGGGCATGTTGGGTCCCTATAATACTAGTGATTCCCCCATTACTATTGTAGTTGTATCCCTTATTAATATTTTTGTGCCCCTATTGTCTCCATATTGTTATTACTGTGCCCCATAGAATCCCTCTATTGTTATTTTTGTGCCTTTATATTATTATTGTTAGGTCGGCTTGGTTATATTGTGACCCCTTAGACTCCTATATATAGAAAGGAGGTTTTGTCATTTGAATTATCCAAGAACTGTTTATTTGTGTAATGTAAAGGAGGTTGCTCCCTCGAAGAGGCTGAATTCTAAGGCGTTGATCTATCTTTTCTATCTTTTTGTGTGCTGGTTTCATAACATGTAGGTTGAGAATTTTTACATTGTTGAAATGCATCAAAAGCCTCACATGGTACTGATACAATCTTGAGAATCTACCCTCACATGTAAAATACTTCATGATCATTTTCATGAGAGGGGCACACTTGTCCAGTAGATGTTTGAAAGGGAAGATGTGTTTTGGAGCTGTTTTATATGGAGGTTTCAGATACATATTGTAATTCTCAAGGTTGAGGTCTCTGTTCTTGAACTAAAGTTCTCCAATTTTTGGGATCCCTGTCGCTGTAGCAATGGTTTTTGCTGAAAGAGTGAACACCACTCCATCAATGGTCACCTTATCTCTCCTTAAACTAGTGGCAAAAGTGCTGGTGAGTTTGTCATTAAAACCAAGTTCTTCAATCCTTTGGCAAAAGGCAAGGCAACCAACATCCTAGAAGGATTTATTGAGAAAAGGAGAAGACATGATGTCATGTGATGAAGTTGGCTCATACCTGCTGATTAGACCTCCATTATGCCTGCTCTTCTCAGTAGCTTTAGAATCCATAGCAAACCCTAGCTAAATGGGAGGGGAAATTAGGGTTTGGTGTAGGGAAAAACAAGGGATTTAGGCAGTTTTTGAAATTGAGTGAAATGGAGGGGTTAGGGGGTCTCTAAATTCTTGGTAAATTTTGGAGAGATAGGGAGGGATGTTAGGGAGTAGGGAAAAGTGGAATTTCAGGGAAAGGATGACGGGAAGGGGTCCGAAAGAGAGAAAAACAATCCTAGCCTAGGAATATAGGGTCTAGGCTAGGGTTTTGGGAAAAAGGGAGTAGATGAGGGATAGGGGTGTGAGAATGTGTCTATGGGGATATATGGGACATGTAGGAAGTGAGTGAGCTGTTTTTAGAGGGTTCTTCTCAATATGGCAACCATAGAGACCATGAAAACAAGAAAACCCTAGGAGAGGGAAAAATGACTTTCAAGCACAAACTGAAGCACAAGCAAGCTAAGAGATGATCCACTTACTTGTAAATGATAGCTTAAACCCTGTGTGTTGATGTAGAATCGACTAAAATGGAGTTTTGATGTCCTTGAGGAAAGCGTAGCAAATCTGGGATAAATGCGACAAAAGCGTAGCGCTGGTCAAATGAGGCCCTTTGGTGGCAAGAGAATGCTTCTCTAAGGGTGGCAAAGCTCCTTGAGGATAGAGAGAGGTCTCTTAGAAGTGAAATGAGCAAATGACATTTAGTCTTGGATAGAGAGAGGTCTCTTTCATCTTTTATTGCTTTGAAAAATCGATTTTCTCCAAGGGTGGTGTAGTGGGCCCATCATTTACTTTGACATTTTCTTTTGAAAATGCAGCTTTGGAACTTTATGAATCATAATACATCATACTAAAAATATAAAAACACATTTTGAAAACTTTATTAAAACTTTTTCCATCACCACTCCTTGAAATGATGACTTTGATGGTGAAAACACTGATTTTTTATGATTTTGACCCATTGACCCAATGATGACTTGACATGGAAAGAATGAGCATAATGATGACCATACTAACTATGACACCCTTACAACAAGGAATGACTTGACCATGATGATGTCCATTGACCATGAAGGTGAAAGGAGTAGTGATGACCTACCTAACTTAACCAGTGACCAAATTTTTATTGAAAACCTATTTGAAACCATAAAAATTTACAGTAGGATCCTATCAAAAACTTTGTAAAATCATATTTGATCACTAGTGACTGACAGGATTGATAGATACTAACAGGAATCACTTGTGCTTTTCAATGAGGTTTCCAAGAGCTATATCCTATGTAGTTGACTGTCATAGATTTTGTTCCAGACATCCTTCATGTTGCCTATGTCACACGCTCTTCTAATGCTTTTACCATGATGCCGTTCTCTAATATGATGCATTCTATCTTATTTAGAATGTTTCCTATCTATCATACAATAGAAGAGTACCTTTCAGTGAAGGAGATCGTCTCAATCATAGTAGAGATCTTTCACTTCCTCCTTCTTAGGCTTCTTTGTCTTAGGCTCTCCCACTTCTTTGGTAATATCGGCTTCTTCCTTATTCCTCTTGTTGTTGTCCCTTTTAAGCTTAGGACAATCTCTTCTATAGTGCCCATATTCTTGACATCCATAGTATTGTACTTTAGCCATGTTCTTCTTTTTGTTTTGAGACCAAATTTTCCAAACTTTCTTTTTCTTCTTGTCATAGCAACATATGCTTGATTCTGCTCATTTGTTCCTACATTAGACTTTGCCTTCAGTTTGGTTTCTTCGATCTTACACAATGACCATAGATCTTGGAAAGGATTGGCTTCTTTCTTTCCATAGATACTTGAAGTGAAGTTGCCCCATTCCTCTAGTGGTGCATTCAGTTCTACAACGACCATTTCTTTGTCAGACATTATTTCACCCAGATCTTGATGTTGATCTCTTATTTCTGAAATCCTCATAAAATATGAGGCTATTCCTTCTTTCTCGGAGATCTTTAATTTGCAGAGTTCTTGCCTTAGAGAGATTACTTCTCCAATAGTGATTACGGAGAATTACTCTACCAATTTGTCATATATTTCTTTTGCAGTGTCTAATTTTGATACATATGGGATGAGAGAGTCTTTGATGGGATGAGAGAGTCTTTGATGGATTCTATTAGAATCCTTTGGGCCCTCACTTCCCCTTTCATGAATCTAGCATGTGATTGAGTATCTTCTTTGGGAGGTTGGGTTATTGACCCCTTGATGTGATCCATGACTTCATTCTCAATGAGGTTTAGATCTATTCTTTCCTTCTATGCAAGGAAATTCGAAGTCCCAACCAATTTGTTGCTCTCCTTGCAAAAAGTAATTTTGATAGTTTCAGATGAAGTCATAAACTTACTTGAGTAGTTGCTATTTGCTTCCTCCTTAATCTTGATGTTGATAGAGATTACTTCTTGAAAGATTGATGAGAAAGAGCTTTTCTTCACTGTCCTTCTTGAATGTTCTAGTCTACCTTCGTCCTTGAAGAGCTTCCTTAGATGATGATCTAGGAAATGCTTCTAGGGTTTTGGTCTTTGCTTCCTTCTTGAATATGATTTCAAGACTCTTGCTAGAGTAGATTTCTTCGATCTAGGGTTTTGGTATGATGAAGGTATTGATCTATTGCTTGGTGTCCTTTAACTTGCTTTGATCCTTCTTTGAGACTTTATTCTCGTGTGTCTTCTTGATCAGATGCCCCTTCTTGACTTCAGCGCCTAAGCTCTGATTACATGTTGAGAAATCTAGGGCATCAAAAGTTAGAAGATTTCTCTTCTTGATAATTGCTTGTGATAGACTTTTACTTCTTGGATTATTGTGTCCTTTTCATCAAGACAATTACCAAATAAACAATAGAAGACAAGAGACACAGTATGTAGGCTTGTTAGCCATGGCCAAAACCTCACACTCTTTGAGAGGAAAACCCAAACAAAATTCTTCTTATAGATCTTTAATTGATGAACACCAAGACCATGACAAAGACCCTTGACACTAGAGTCCTCCCAAGACCAAGTCACTAGCCTCTTCTTCAACGCTGCTTTTTCTCTTCTAGTTCTCAACTTCCTTTCTCTCCTTATTCTCGACTTCTTTCCTTCTTGATCTTGACTTCCTTTGATTCTTGGTTTCTTCTTGTAGGATTGTAACCCTACCACAAAAACCCTAGAATATCTTTGATTCCTTTGTAGTCCCTTCAAGAGAGATACCTATTGTACTTTGACTTGGCTTCTTCTAGCGAGGCTCTATACCCAAACAATGATCACATCAAAGTGACAACAACTCCTTCGACTTCTTATTCTGCTACCTTCGCACGTGGGAGGAAAAACTAACCCAAAAACAATGTTTGACTATCTTCGCTATCTTTCCTCTTTGCTGCGTTGATATGGAGGCTTCTTCTGGTGTATATTTTGCACTTTTTTCTTGACTTGCTTCATTGAATTCGTTGTCTTCAAATGAGGCCGAGTAGGGGTATATATATACTAGTTCATTCATGACCTTTAGGCTGACATGATCTCTAGGAGGAAGCCAACTTCATCTTCTAGATGCATCCCTTCGTTATAGGCCAACATGATGAGGGCTAGTGATAAGGTCTTGGAGGATGACTTTACATAGACAAGTATGACTCTTTACAATGTGTAACATGACTTCATTACATGACAATGACTCTTTATTCTTTTAGGACTAGATGACACAATTCCTAAAGGCTCTCAATGGGAGCCTTGACTCAAAAATAAAATCTCTTGCTCAAGAAACCCATGACGCAAGCATTACAATAATTTTATTTTTCTTCTTTACATCTCTTACGTAAAATCATAATTACATGTCATTTTGAAGACCGAACCTAGTTACACTTTCAACATGAAGAAGGGTGGAAAAACAAAAGCCGGGGTAACTCATATGCCACGATTTCTCCCTCCTACATTTATATATCCATGTGTGGGCTTCTCTTATTATAGCTACCCTTGTACTGTGGCATGTGGCTTGGAGTCTTCCCTTGATGCCCCACTCCATTCCACCATTATATCACGTGCCACCTGCCATCTAATGGATGTACCATGGACATGTCACCCCCTTAAAGGATAAAACCACCTAATAGGGTCCGTGGTTAACCTTCTTCTTGAACTTAGAGACACTTGTACGTTCTAAAGCCCATTATGGAAGGGCATGCCACTATGAAGTGTCCACTTGGTTCCATGATTTGTAAGCTCATTTATTGAATTTCACTAATGATTGGTTGTATTGGAAGGTGAGGGGATGCATTGGATCTTATACATGATTGTAGGCAAATCTTCATCTGGGGTTTGGTCTCCCTATATGGGGTCCCAGCCCTCCAAAGGGTCATATTAACATTTGTAAGGTGAGCGTTGAGAGCCAAAGGTCTTCACCATAGAAGAGAGTAGATTGCCATTCTATGTGATCCTTCAATTTCACTCATGGCTTGCTTGTGTTCCACCTATTAGACGATGATGATGCAGCTGGACCACCTTTCCTAGTTGGCTCCACTTTTGCACGACACACTTGGCAGCTGATCCAGGGCCCAGATGAGGATGCGCCTCCTTGCAGGAGAAAATGGGAGGGCTTGCATCATTCCTCCAGCTCTTATAGATGAGATACATGCTTGTTCAATTCATTTGGAGACCCATGAGGATGTTGTTATGTCCCCACAACCACTTGGGGGGCACCACAGGTCATTTGCTTGGATATCAAGGGGTCACACCCTTGATCACTATGTTTGGAGCCTATTCTTTCACTTTGGCACAAATTGGACTCCATTAGGCCTTTTCAATGGCCTTTAGACCTATTATACGTATCATTTTCCCCCCTTAGAGGCTTATCTTTGTATTATGGAGCTATCTTGATGGGATTGTCACCAAGTCATGTTATTTTTGTGCATTATTTTATTGGTTGGGGCATTATTAGGCCTATTTAGGCAAATCGAAAACCTTACGGAAGATATATATTAATGTGATGATCAATTAATTTGATCATCACTTGGATTTGGATCATTGTTTCTTCTGGGATTTTCACTAAGCCTTTTGATGGACGAATTGGTTTCTTAATGCATTTCGATGTTTGGAAGAGCTTAATTCTTGTCTTGGAGCTTCAATTTTCTTGCACTTTGATGATTGGAATAATTTCGCTATACTTGTGAGTACTCTTTTTCATGTTTTATCTTGTACTTTGTCTCATGTAATGATCTATGAAATATTTTCATTCATGAAGTTGGTGTAGCTGCCCTAATGTTAATGCGAAGTTGCTAATCTTGTCTTTGTGAGGGATTTTTCATATGATTATTGTGAAGTATGGTGAATTATTGTCCTAGGGGTACATGATTGTTCATGATTTTCCTTGATAAGTCATCAATTGCAGCATAAAGAAGTATAAATTTCCCTAAGTGACCTAGTTGCTGCTAAAGCCATATGAAGTATTGGGGAACTCCTTGGTTGGGAGTAAGTCTATCTAAACATTGATCTCATTAAGACTCCATTCTCCCAATAGGCTAGGCACTGGTCGAGTCATAGGTGATCATCAAAAGTCTATCTAAACATTGATCTCATTAAGACTCCATTCTCCCAATAGGCTAGGCACTGGTCTAGTCATAGGTGATCATCAAAAGAAAACTCTTTTCACCTCATTTATTTTCAAAGACCTAACCCTCGTAGGCTTCCTAGGGCATCACATGAAATTGTTTCTAGCCATAAAAAATCCTTGAAAATCGGTTAAGAACTGCGTTGGGGTCTTCTTGAGAGGTCCTCCAAATTTGAGGCTGATTCGATGGTGGTATCTCAAGATATTGCAAGCCCGAGCTCAAAAACTGTTTTTCTCCCTAGGTTTCGTTGGGTTAGTGCCTTCATTAGGATCATTGCATTCAAGTTTCAAAAGAAATCTAATCCCTTTGATCTTCTTCTCCTTCATATCTTGGTCAAGTCCATTAGTTGGTTGTTCATCCCCAAACCCTTAACCTTGTTTGGGTCTTGTTATCACTCAAACTAGCAAGGGACCTAATGGGGATCCCTAAAGGGCAAATTCTAGGCCAAGGGCAACAAATGGAGACTTAGCCCACTATCATCTCAGCTAAGGCTCCCTTCTATTTATGGACTTTCACCGATGGGAGGAGGCCCGAAATGTATGGACTTTGGAGTCACTAATGAAGGATAAATCAATGGATATGAGTGACCCAAATAAACCCTTTCCCATAGGAGTTTGAAGGATGGAGCTTGTTTTCTTTCTAAGCAAGGTACTATGTATACTAAGGAAAGGAAGAGAGGATTTGAGGGTTAGGTTTATGGGATAAGACTTGTGAAGGAGTTCCCCAATCCCTAAATCCTTGTTAGAAATGATATCCTGGATGGTTCTTGAAGACCCGGTCGAGGGTATGCAGAAAGTATGTAGCAACCAATGATATTCTTACCCTAAACAAGGTAGGAGAAAGGATCAGAGAAAAAATTTCATTTAAAGATGTTGTTTTGACCCTATAAGGTACTAGCCTTGGGGATGGTAGGGAAAGATTTGATCCTGGAGCTAGGGCTTGGATTTGCCCCCAATTCCACCGTTGGAATGGCTTCAAAATTTGAGGAGAGCTTGAGGAAAGGCCAGCGCATGAGACATAGGAGATCAAACTTTTTTGGTGGCTAGCTTGTTGGGAAATTGATGACCTAAGTATCCCAACTTGGCTAGACCTGGAAGGAGGTGAAAGAATATGATTTTTAGTGACCACCCTTGGTAGATCAGTGCCTTAATCTTTGGGAGAATGGAGTCTATGATTAATATGAGTAGGATTTCTTTGTTCCTAGTCAAGGAGGCGTCAAGATCACTTCGCTAGCCTTTCTAGGTCAAGAAGAAGCAACCTTGCAGCGTTTATACTTTATGTGCAAAAGGAATGGCTTATTAAGGTCAAATTCATTAATAGAATTACCCCTAGGAGGTTTCGCTCATATTGTATGGCCCATACAGTGAGATGCTATAATGGAGACAAAATCCACTATTTTACGCAGTAAATGCATGCAACAATTAGCCCTAGAACAATGAAAATCCCAGTCCAACGTATATGACAAAAGTAAACAAGAATAAAATTAAAATGTATGTACGTACATGTAACAGAGTATATCCAACCATTCACAATTAACAAGAGAGAAGCTCCAAGAGAAGATAGACCAAAATCCACACATCAAAATTCATTCATAAAGCTCTAATTCATCCTCTAGAAAAAGTGCAAAAATCTTAAGAGAGATAAGAGATCCAAACCAAAGTGATGATTAGAAATGAACTCATTTTACTTGTATTTATACACAACTTAGGTGTTCGAATTAGCCTCCTTGGCCTACATAAGCCCCAAAAATAAAATAAGGTTCTAATAATTCAACTTTTGGCGACAAGCCTACCAAACTAGCTCATAAATGAAAAAGTAAGCCTCTGAAGAGGTCCAATAATAATCTATGCATGTCGTAGGGCCCTCTAAGAGTCCTAATGAGGTCCATGGGTGCCATAATGAAGAATAGGATCCTCAAAAGCAATGGACAAGGGGTTGGCCCCTTGTAATAACCTGTGGTGCTCCAATTGACATGTGGGGGGCACACAAGTGTCCTCATGGGTCTCCAAACAAATCGAAGATGCCTGTAGATCGCCTGCAAGGGCTAGGATGGTGGTGTAGGTGGTGCCACATCATCGTGCAAGTCCTGGATCATCTGCGAAGTGTATGGTGTAGATCTGGGGCCAGCTGGGCATGATGGATCAAGTGCTTCTTCCTCATCCAGTAAGTGAACCACAAGCAATCTCTGAATGGATATGGGGATCCGTGGAGTGTAAACTGTTGCTGTGGAGGCCCATGGCTCTCAACGCTCACCCTACATGTGCCAATGTAGTCCTCTGGAGGATTAGGACCCTGAATAGGGAGACCAAATCCAAGATGGAAACCATCTGCAATCCTGCATAAGATTCAATGTGTCCCCTAGCCTTCCAACACAACATGTCATTAGAGAAATCAAGTAAATAAGCTTTCCAATAATGGACCACAAGTGGGGACTTCATGATGGCCTGCCCTTCCATAATGGGCTTCGGGATGTGCCAATGTCTCCTAAACTCTAAATGGGGATAGCAAATGATCCTATTAAGTGGTTTCTACTTCTAAAGGGGATAATATAGTCAAGGTACATCCTTCAAAAGGTGGTGGCATGTGACAGATACATGAATGAAGTAGGGAATGAGAAGGGGCAGCCTTAGGTCACATGCTGGGGTACAAGGGTAGCTAATAAGAGGGAAGCTCACACTTGGGTTTATAATGTGTAGGAGGGAGCAATTTTGGTACATGAAGTGCCCTGACCTTGATTTTTTCACCCTTCTTTATATGCCTTTTGCCTTTTTATGATTTTCTTTGATTAATTGCTCGGGGCTCAAGGGGTTAGAGCATGATGTACAAGATATAGCAGTGAATTCCCCCTTTTAAAGTGGGGCGGTTCATTGCCCACTGGGGGTTAGGACAATCATGGGTTGCTATATGATGAAGGTTCATAGAACCTGTGGGAACCAAGGTGATGGCCATGATGATGGGTTAGTTCTCATGTATTGGCTTTTGCCCACATGCTAAATGTATTTTGTCCCAACCATCTTTTGAATTTTGTGGTACATTTTCCTGTTGAATGTGGCCATATATTATTTTATCTTTCTTTTCAGCTGCATCAACCTTCATGCTTCATTCCAGGCCATGACCCAAGGTGTGGGCAAAGGGAAGGGGCAAGCTAACCCTATGTGGACCCTGTTATCCACCACTTCGTGGGTGATATCCCCAGGAGAAATTTTTCTCCATGATGAACATCAGCCAATAGCCAACAACCCCTTGCAGCCTCCTACTAGTTCATTATGCCATTTCTCCGCCACCTGAGTCAACGATGTGGTCCCTCACCCACCTGTATTGATCATTTGTTTGAAGGTGGGCCTCCCAAATCTAAAGGTACGTCTTGTCATTTGGTAATTGAGTATTGGGTTTACTTATCATGGATACTTCTGGGTATGGATTCATGGGGGGATATAGTAGAAAGGGTGGGCTTAGTTTGTGCTCTTTTCCCCTTGATCTCTTTTGGATGTTACCCTTGGATCTTAGTCTCGTGGGATCTCCTTTGTTGACCATTTGGTTCTAGGGTGGTACTACTTGGGAAACCTCGACTTTGGGTGTGTGGTCCTGCTCCTTTATCCGCATATATTACTCCCTTTCCACTCACTATACCCCATTCATCATTTCTCCCACCTGGGTCCACATAGGGCCAACCTCCCTATCCCCTTGCCCCCATCTTGGTTCAGGCTTGGAATGATGCCCCAGAGGTTGAAGTAGCAAAAAGAAAAAGAAAAAAGCATAATTGGCCACATTTAACAGGAAATTGTACCACAAAATGCAAAAGATGGCTGTGACAAAATAATTAACACGTGGGCAAAAGCCAATACATGAGCTCTACCCTAATCCATGGTCATCACCCTGGTTCCATAGGCCTTAGATGAGCCTCCTTTATCATTCAGAAACCCATGATTGTCCCAACCCCTGGAGGGCAATGAACTGTCCTACCTAAAAGAGAGTAATCATTGTTATATCTTACACATCATGCTCTTGTCCTTTGAGCCCCGAGCAGTGAATGAAAGAAAATTCATAAAAGGAAAAAGACATAAAATAGGGTGGAATAATCAAGGCCGGGGCACCTTTTGTACCACGATTGCTCCCTCCTACACATTACATACCCAGATGTGGGCTTCCCCTTATCCAACTACCCCTATGCCCCAACATGTGGCCCAGGGTTGCCCCTCTCATTCCCTATTCCATTCCACTTATTTATCACTTTCCACCCTCATTAAAGGGATGTACCTTGGACATACTATCCCCTTTAAGGGCTGAAAACACCTAATAAGGTACTTTGTTAACCCCCTTTGGAGCTTGGAGACACTAGCACATGCCAAAGCGCACTACGGAAGGGCATGCCATTATGAAATGCCCACTTTGTTATCCATGATTTGTAAACTCTTTTACCCAATTATTTTAATGATTGGTTGTATTGGAAACCTAGGGGGCACATTGGATCTTATCCAGGATTACAGGTGGTTTCCATTTGGGTTTGGTCTCCTTATACAAGATCCTAACCCCCAGAGGTCTACATTGGCACATATAGGGTATGCATAGAGATCCATTGGCCTCCACAATAGCCGAAAACACTCCACGGATCCTCATTGATGCTCAGAGACTACTAGCGATCCACTTTTGGGATGATGGTAATATGCTTGGTACATTATGCCCAATAGGGCCCCACAGGAGCCCCATACTCTTGGTAGGTGTCCCAGGACTTGTTAAATGTTATGGTAGCATTCATTCCACCACTCGGACCCTTGTAGAGGATCTACAGGCATCTTCAATTCATACGAAGACCCTTGGGGTCATTTATGTGCCCTCAGAGCCACTAGGAGCACCATAGGTCTACTACTTGGAGAACAAGGGGTCACCCCCTTGTCCATCATATTGCGAGGAATTTATTCCTCAGTATGGCACTTCAGGACATTATTAGGCCTTTGGAGGACCCCACGACATGTACATAGTATTATTTGGCCCCTTGCGAGGCTTATCTTTACACTTGTGACCTAGTTTGGTGGGCTTGTCACTAGTAGGGTTTTTATCTGCACATTATTTTATCATTAGGGGCTAATGTATGCCCATAGACTAATTCAAGCTCCTTAGGAGGCTATATATTGATGTTAGATACATTCATTTGGATCATCACTTGACTTGGGATCTCTCTAATCATAGAGAAATTCACATTTTTTTTTCCGGGGGAGGATATTTTTTTGGAGATGGATAAATTTTGACATATGAATTTGGGTTATTTTTCTTGTCTTGGAGCTTTGTCTTGCAAGCGAAACGCTGGTTGGATATATTCTATAATGTTGTAAGTAAATTTTGACGACGTTATTCTTGTTGCGGTATACTGCGAAAATTAGGGTTAGTTGCTGCATAATTGAAATGTGGAATTATGCGTGTTTTTAACTAATTTAATATATGGGCCAATGTTATATGAATGAAATGTCCTAGTGATTATTTGTCTCGATAAGATTGCATCATCTGCTTTGAAGTATAAATGCTTGAAGATCACTTTTTTTCCTCTGAACATTAGATGATGCTGACTTTTCGGGCCTTCCTTGATCAAGAAACCAAGTTCTTACTCATCATCATCCTTAACTCCATATTTCCAAGTGAATTAGACATTAATCCCTAGAAAGGGTGGTCATCTCCTTCACCTTTTTCACCTTTTACCACTTTTTCCCAGGTCTAGCCCTCAAAGGTCACCTAGGGCATCAATTTCCTGGGAATCAACCCTAAGGAAAAACTTCGATCTCCTACATGCTACTGCGTTGGTGGGTCCCCTCCCTTTCCTCCAAATTTGAGGCAATTCTAACGGTGGAATCTTCAGGAATCCAAAGCCCTAGATCTAGGATCAAATTTTGCCTACGCATCCCCAAGGCTAGACCTCAAAATGATAAATTCAACCTTTTGAAGTAAATATTCTTGTTTGGTTCTTTCCTTTCACCTTGTATAGGATAGGGACATCATTTGTTGCGACATTCCATCCCCCAGCCTAGGCGGGGTCCACTTGACCCCATGTGGTCCCACTTCTCAGTAAAGATTATTTGTCAAGGACCATATGGGAATCCAAGTTCCCGAGGATTATAGGGATTGAGAGCCTTGTCTATAAGCCTATTTCTTCTCCCTCAACCCTCCAATCCTCACCCCTTACCCCTGGAGGATCAAGTCCCTTACTTAAAGAGCAAGCATGTTCCATTCTTCACTCCATCCTTGGGAAAGGGTTTCTAGGATCACTTTCCACCTATCCATTGACATATACTTTACAAGTGATCCCTACACTACCAGGACTCCTCCCATCGGTGAAAGTCCATAAAGCGTAGGGAGACTTAGCTGTGGTGACAGTGGGCTAAGCCTCCACCGTTGCCCTTAACCTAGCAGCTGCCCTCTTAGGAACCCCTTTTAGGTCCCCTGATGGTTTGAGTGGTAACAAACCCAACGGAGGAATGTGGACAGAGGCGGGAATGGGGTAATAATGAATGGAAAGAGGGTGATATAAGAGGATAAGGGAGCGGGACCACACAACCAAAATCGAGGTTTCCCGTGAAATACCATCCCTGGAATCAAATGGTCAATAAAAGAGATCCCACGGGGCTAGAATCCAAGGTTAATTCCTAAAAGGGGTCTAGGCGACAAAAGCATAGACCTAGACCATTCTTTCCGCCGAATCCCCCCATTAATCCATGCATAAAAGTGTCCATGATAGGCAAACTACAATATTCAATTTCCAAATGACAAGGCATACCTTTAGATTCAGGAGGCCTACCTTTAAACGTACGATCATGGCAGAGGGGCGAGCGACCACATCGCTGGCTTAGGTAGCGGAGAGAATGGCATAATGAGGTAGCTGGTGGCTGTAAGGGGTTGCTGGCTACCCGCTGAGGACCATCTTGCAGAAAAAATTTCTCTTAGAGATATTACCCACAAAATGGTGGGTAACCTTTGGCTCCAACTGGGACGTGATCTCTCGAAGAAGTGGGTGAAGCTACTCGAATGGAGGTCATGAGAACTCCAACAATCTCTTGGTTATCGTAGACCTGTCACCTGCACATATAATAGATGGAAAAACACGGGGCATCATGCTTTCGCGGCATCTCATGACCGCACATGCTATATGTCAAGCCATAAAATAAACAAAAAATAAAATATGTAAATATCCATCTATCTACCATGACAAATATCATATGACGTTAGTTCTAATGCAGAAATCGGCATGCAATGCATCCTACTCTACCGTACATGTACTAAGGATAATACTAAGTGTAATCATAATTCCAGTGCAACAAACATATCATCAAGTCAATATAAATATGTCTGCATATACGATTACTCATGCAGCAAATCCCAAAGTGAATGCAAACCTAAACACATGGAAGATGTTGTGGGCGGGAGGTGGGAAAATATGATGCCCACACATGGATGATTATGTGAGAAGAGGCAAGAAAAGGATGTAATCTAGTCCGTGAGATCTTCTCTTGCAACCAAAATATAGAGATGTCAACAACCAATTTCATAAACTTTTGATGGATGGCAACCTATGGCATATCACTTCCACCATTGTCCTTATTATTTACGTCATGGCTTATGGCCTTCATTGGGTTATGATTAGTGGGAAAGGGAGGCCGATGTGATGGAGAAACACAAGTAGGTTGCAGATGATGATTATACTATGGAGCAGTCAAAACCCCGAGGGTGCATCCAAGGAGGGAAAGTATAATCAATGAAGGGCTTTTCCTTGACACTATACTTAGGAGGGGGGAAGGGCTCACAGTTACTTGAGATGATATGACCATGGGTGAGGGAATCACTAGATGAAGACTCAAGATGATATCCAATAGGAAAAAGGGAGAAAGAAATATTGTATTCAACAGGTTGTGCTTTCCCAAAGTCATAATCGAAAGGCTCAAGTGATTTGAACATAGAATCATACTCAGGAGAAGTGGAAGCCTTACCAATTTCCTTAGTATCAAAGATTGAGTCTTTCCTAAAAGAAAATTGATCACTTCCAATTGCCCTTCTTTATGCAAGGGAAAATGAAGATTCTCCTTCCCAAGGGTATCAATGGGTATGTCATCATAAATAGTGCATGAGGGGAAGGGAAGACCAATCTCATCTTCATCCTCCTTGTCGGTGTCGTAAATGGGAGCACAATGGAATTAATGACCAACAATTTCCCATTTCTCCTTTTCAATGTGGAAATAATCTTCAATGTCATCTTTCAAAGGGCTAATGTGATCATCTTTCTCAAGGTTTTCAAAAGATGATTCATCGGGAGTAATATCCTTGAGAAAGGTAGGGTTGGTCTCAATTTCACTTTCCATAAATTCATCTTTCCTAGCACGTGTCCTCAAAATCATAATTTTCATCATGTGCACCCAAGAAGGACTCGTCGTCTTGCTCATTACCTAGACTCTTAATGTTTTGATGATACTGTTGGTGCCGTGTTTTGTCCCCAATTCCACTATTCCCCACCTCCATTTTTGTAATTTTTGTACACCTATACCTACTCTCCTATCACTTTCATTGTCCTAAAACTGTCAAAATCTTAACATGAGGTAAAGAATTTCATTTGTATCATTTTACTGTTTATTGGTTAAGTTTAAGTGAATTTAAGTTGTTCCTAACGAGCTAACTAATCAATATGATTGAGTGTGAGTATTGCAACAACATGAGCAGGTTAAAATCAGGGGAGTGCTTGTCCACAAGCCATGTTTTACCATTTTTGTACTTAACAACCACTTCAGGATCGGTACTCAACGCTATAAAGGATGAATAGGCCTTGTGCTTCTAGATGATCGAGCCACCCACAGCTGTGATCGAACAAGTTCGATATCTTCCATGATGAAGATCTTCACCATCCTCGTTGAACTAAGCCTATGCCAATATTGGGATTAGTTAAGGATTCGTTATGCTAAGTAGAACAGGGTTGTTCCAGCGATCTGATTTGAAAGATTAATTTAGCCAAGTCGTTGGACTTGCTATGTATGGTCTATTATTGTTTTAAACTAAAATCGATGCCTATAAAGGCCTAATTTGTAATAGCTAGGGAGTTAGTTAGCTAAAGAGAATACTATCATTGTATCATCAAAGTATTATTTTCAGACATATTGTTTATAAATTGAAGACTGTGATTATGGCCATGTGTTAAGCTCAGATCGATTCACTTGATGGTTTGTTGTGAGTTCGTCAATTAAATGTGTTAAGCTTTCCGTTTTTCTGTAAGTAGTTAGGCTTCCCCAGGTGTCGCTAGGCCCACCATCATCTGGGAATAGCTTTGTATTGGGTAAGGTTCTAGGCCAAGGTTCTAGGATTTCTCTGTGGGTTCAAGGGTCTAGTTGGAGGGTCGAGGTTGGAGGCCGAAGGAAGGTGTAGCCAGAGAACCAAAAGTGTAACCAAAGGAAAGGATTTGGTGTGATGTTTCCCCCTCTTTGCTTGCATAAGTAGTGCAGCTTGGGTCGCCGCCCGATCGTAGACTGCTTATGGTAGTGGGTTCCTGAAGTCTATTTTTAGGAAGCATAGTTGTGTGTGTCAATTCATCATAACTGCTTTTCATTTGTTTCTGGTTCGTCTATTAAATCTTTTATACATTGCATGGAGACTTTCATTGGCTTGGAATGATTTCAGTGTGCTAACCTTGTATGTACTTTTAGACCTTTCAATTTAGCAATCTGAATGCGTAGTTCTTGTGTGCATCACAGAGATTTGCGTGCCTACTTTTGATATAGAGTCATACTCTGTTTTCCCAAAACAATGAGTGGTATTTTGTCTTAACTGTGCTGATTGTGGTCACATGAAACTCGTTCAATTGTGTTGAGAATCGAATACCTGTGATGAGTTGGTCCATTGTTGAAAACGAAGAACACACTCTTTGGATGCTGAAATCGATGTAATTCATTGTTGCAGCAAGGTTGATATAGTGTGGGTTTAGTTGTGTAGAATAGGAAGCCTGATTGGTAGTGTGCGTTGAGTGAATTTTAGTTAATTCCAAATAGAAATCGCATTGCTTGTTTTTCCATTATCAAATCGTTTGATTTTCCTTTAGTCATTTTCATGAATGTGTGTCATAGGAGCATTTCTTTACAGACTGTCGATTGGAATAACTTAAATTATCATAGGATAATTTAGTCTTGTTTCTCGTTTAATTGATGAAAGATAGATTCTTAGTTTCTTTAATAAAGTTCGCAGATTGATTTTGAAAGTTCAATTGAGTGATTTAAATTGCAGTGTGATTCCTTTTACCTTGTCTTGAGTGATTGAATGCAGTCATAGAATAAGTTTACATTCCAGTGTTGTAGTCTAGGATTTGATAAATCTAGATACTTTTGGTTGAAATCTTATTCTTGTAGTGTTAGCTTGCAAGTCATTTTAAGTACAGTTAGGAAGTGTGTTTTCATTTTAAGAAGCAGTGTGACTTGTGTGATTAGAAGTAACAGTTTGGGATTTGATTTCGGAAACTTAGATTAGCCTCTTTATTCTGTTTCATCACATAGGTGTTTTCCAAGTTTGCATTCTCACTTTAGTTTGTAGTTAAGATGAATTTCATTTAAGTTTTCAGTTTCATTTGTCATTTGATTTCAGTGAGTTAGAATAGACATAGAGTGGATT
The DNA here is from genome assembly GCA_031772625.1 of Pinus tabuliformis. NCBI lineage: Eukaryota > Viridiplantae > Streptophyta > Pinopsida > Pinales > Pinaceae > Pinus > Pinus tabuliformis. The sequence continues at coordinate 719,573,319 of CM062817.1, read as the reverse complement.
GAGTTCAATGCTTTCAATTTGCTTATGAGATGAATGCTTAGGTAGTCGTTCTGTACTTAACGATAAGAAGGAAATCATATACTCTACATTTAAATCTTGCACCAAAACACAGTACAACTCATGTTTACAAATCCGGGTTGACAATTAATTGTAAGAGGTTTAATTATCGATTAAAACTCCCAACATTTTGGCGCCATTGCTGGGGAGTTGTATTTGGTTCAAGCAAGATTATCATTACAGAGTCTCAAAGGTATTGCAGGTAGTCAGAGGGTGGGGAGAGTACGGTAAGACGTGAGTGAAGAGCCACACATCCACTTTTGTGGGGTTGCTCCAAAGTCTGACCAATTACTGGTTGTTCTTGAGTTTCTATTTCCTTTGTCTTTATGCGTAGGAGTACAGGTAGACCTAAATATAGCAAGGGTAGATTTATTTCTAGTTCTAAATTTTCTGCAACCTTTGGATCAGTTAATATGCCTCTTATTAATGTTGCTAATAGATATGCAGGACTGAGACAAGAAGGAGGAAGTGTTGATACCAACTTGGTTTCGGATCGATAATTCTTAGATCAAGGAGAAAAGACCATTCAACAGGTTGTCTTTGACAACACTGAAGGGATCGAGGTAGGAGAACCAGTAGAGTTGCAAGATAACGTGGATGTGCAATCAACCAACATCAACCGTGTTCCAGTACCTCCTGTTCACACTATAATCAACAAACCTCTTCGGGTGCCCGTCGCAGATATGGACCACCAAGACAGGGAGAACAGAAACAACGAAGAACACCATGGAGAGGGAGAAGGCCCTCGACGCAATGTTAACTTCTTTGGAGGAAACAACCCGGAAGGACCAAGGGGAGGGCCAGAGGAAGACGATGAGTGTTGAGAGATTTAATAGGTGTATTAATTCTCCTGCATCTATATGTCAATCCGGGTTCGTAAACACGGGTTGTACTGCGCTTCTACATTCAGTTCTTGGTCAGATCTCTAATGTTTCTTTTATAATGATAAGCTAAGTGATGAAACACACAAATGCTTGTAAACACACAACTCAAAAAGGAAATCAATCCATCCTGTTAACATAGGCAGAGTCTAATCAAATTCAACTTAAAGACTTTGAAATCTCTATAAACTTAACCTATTATGTTCTTGAATTGAAATCTGGACTCAAGTGAAGACTTAATTCTTTATCACAGATTCCACTTTGATAGAGTATGAAAGTGAATTTCTAATTAAACAGACTCTACACATCAACTCAACAGTTTAAAGTTACATTCGAAATCCAAATCCTAATTTCTGACTCTTACAATTTACACTTGAAAGAATTAAAAGATCTAATCTACTTGCGATGGTAATTCAACTTTAAACTAAGCAATCAATCTTGCACTCAATAACTGTTCTTGATTCAAAACCCTAGAATGAGAAAGGCTTCACATTAATTCCATTGTCTTGACAACAAGTAAAAGATCTTTATGTTAGGAGCTAATCTGAATACTCTGTCTCATATACTTAACCAAGCAACTTGATCTCTCACACTCAACTAATCTGCATACATATTACCTAATCTGTAATAACCTTAGGAACAAGCTCAAATATCAAACCCTAATTCTATTTTCAAGAATGAAAAGAAAATAAGACAACTATGAATTGCTATAAGACACACAAAACTGTACTTAAGAGGCTATCCTACAGTTGCATTTAACATGAATCAAATCTCAAACTAAGCTCAAGCAAACCTACTTAAGATTTCGGCAAACCAACACTCTGTCTTCTCAATGAAAAAGGTAAATCACACAGCTGATTGCAACCTTAACTACTTCGAAATCTAATCAAGCACACGTTATACTAAGGCAATGCTAATGGAAATTACCTTAAGCTGGAAACTACAATTTTAACCAACAGTATCAAATTCTTGGCTACAATACTACACTCAAGCACTTCAAAACAAAGCGAAAAAAATCACACTCAAAGCTGAATCACTCACTTGAACTTCAAAATCAATCTGTGAACTTTATTAAGAAGCTAAGAATCTATCAAGAAACAAGACTAGATTAAACTATGATAAGTTAAGCTATTCCAATCAACAATCTGGAAATAAATACTCCTATGGCACACACATTCATGAAAATAACTTAAAGGAAAACCAATCGATGTGATAATAGAAAGAAACAAGCAATGCGATTTCTATTTCAAATTAATTAAAATCCACTCAATGCATATTACCAATCTAGCTTCCTACTCTACACAACTAAACCCACACCATATCAATCCTTGCTACACAATGAATTATATTGACTTCAACATTCGAGGGTGTGTTCTGTGTTTTCAACAAAGGGACCAACTCACCACAGGCATTTGATTCACAATGTGATTGAAACAAGTTTTCATATGACTGCAACAACATAGTTAGGACAATACAACTCGTTGCTTTGGAGAACAGAGTATGACTCTGTCTTAAAGGTAGGTGCGCCAATCTCTATGATGCACACAAGAACTACACATTCAGATTGCTAAATTGAAAGGTCTGAAAATGCATACAATGGTTAGCACACTGAAATCGTTCCAAATCAATGAAAGTCTCCACGCAGTATATAAACGATTAACATACAAACCAGAAACAAATGAGAAGCAACTATAATTGACACACGACTATGTTTCCTAAGAAATAATACAAAGCTAATCCCAGATGATGGTGGGCCCGGCCACACCTGGGGAAGCTTACTTACTTACAGAAAAATAGAAAGCTTAACACATCTAATTCATGAACTCACAACAAACCATCCAGTGAATCAATCTGAACTTAATGCATGGCCATAATAACAATCTTCAATTAAAAATAATATGTCTGGAGATAATACTTCAAAGATACAATAACAATATTCTCTTTTGCTCACTAACTTCCTAGTTATTACAGATCAGCCTTTATAGGCATCGACTTAGTTAAAAACAACACTGGACCATACATAGCAAGTCCAACGACTTGGCTAAATCAATCTTCCAGATTAGATTGCTGGAATGACCTGTTCTATTTAGCATAACAAATCCTCAACTAACCCCAATATTGGCATAAGCTAAGTTCAGCGAGGATAGTGAAGATCTTCATCATGGCAGATATTGAACTTGTTCAATCACAGCTGTGGGTGGCTCGATCATCTAGAAGCACGCGGCCTATTCATCCTTTATATCGTTGAGTACTGATTCTGAAATGGTTGTTAAGTACAAAAATGGTGGAACACAACTCATGGACAAGCATTCTCCTGATCTTATCCTGCTCAAGCTGTTGCAATACTCACATTCAATCATATCGATTAGTTAGCTCATTAGTAACAACTTAAATTCGCTTAAACTATAAACCAATAAATAGTAAAATGACACAAATGAAATGCTTTACCTCATGGCAAGATTTTGATAGTTTTAGGGCAATGAAAGTGATAGGAGAGTAGGTATAGGAGTACAAAAATGACAAAAATGGAGGTGGGGAATAATGGAATTGGGGACAAAACAGGGCACCAACAACGAGGAAACTACCTTCGAATTCCCTATACTAAATGTGACTGGCGACATCAACATGAAAAAAATCCCAATGGCATCTCTTCCGCTATTCTACGGTAAATCATTTGAAGATCCCGATGCGTTTATATTTGAATTCGATTATGTCGCAGTTATAATTACTATGAGGATGCACATAAACTTAAATTGTTTTCTGCCACTTTGAAAGATGCAGCCCTTAGATGGTTCATGAGTCTAGGGGAACACACTATATACTCGTGGGATGACATGAAATCAATGTTCCTTAAAAAGTATCAAGATTTTAGTAAGAGTAGGGACATCAATGATATCCTTAGGATGCAACAAATAGAAGACGAAAATCTAGAGGAGTATCTTGAACGATTCCTATACAATTTTCACAAATATCGTGGGTCAAACTTAGATGAAAAGACTATCAAAACTATGTTCCTAAAAGGGCTAAGGGATGACTGCATTGAAACATTAAACCTTCTTAGCGGTGGGGACATCTATAAGAAGCCATTTGCTAAAGTAGTCGAGCTTTGTTGTACCTATTCTAGGAGCCAAGCTAAAGTAGGCAAAAAGCTTTGCGAACTTAAAGATAATTCCAGAGACTATGTGCTGAAGAAAGTTGTGGCTAATGCTGTTACGAGAGTCGAACTGGGAAACTTATTAGAAAACTTTAAAATTGACATACTCAACACAATCGGTGACTAGCTAGACGTTATGAAAATCAAACAAAAACAAGAGGCCGAAAAAGTAGCCATGGTTGTCTTTTGTCATAAGTGTAAGTGCAAACATCCAGATAGGGAATGTCCATTAAATGCCATTGAGATTTGTGGAATCTGTACTCTAGAACACCCAACCGAGAAGTGCCCATCACTTCCTGGTTTACAGGCTAACTACAAGGGGAACGCTGAAACCATTGGCCAATCTCAAGCCACCAAAAGACCTACCAAGAGAGACCAGAGTCAAAATGTGTTTCCAGATCCAAATTCCCAAGGTTATCGTCAGACTAAGCCTTGGACCTTCCAAACATTTTACTTTCCTTGGGCTACTCTGCAACCACAAAACACTCCCTCGAACCAAAATTGGAGGAAAAACCCTTATATCAACGCCTATCAACCCCAAACCCAATTCTATGCGCCTTACCCAAACATGCCAAGTACCTCATATAATCCGACCATGCAACCCTATTAGCAAGGTCATAACCCTAACATGTATCGAAAACCCACGCTACCATGACCTCCTTTGCATCAGTTGTTATTTGCACCTTCTAACCCATCATCCTTGCAGGCACCTGCTACCTTGAACCCATCCCGACCTACATTGTTGCCTGCGCAACTCGTACCTAACCCAAGTCATAATAGGCTACCTCAACCTATGCAATACATTAATATCCAGTGTTTTTCTACATATATGATCACCACCATTCCTATGAATGAAATCCAATTACGATCAGGAAAGACAGTTAACAAAGGAAGATTAGCTGTTGTTATCCAAGAAGAGGTGCCCTCCACATCATCCGAAAACCATTTGCAAAACGAAAAACAACAACCACAGAAGAAGAATCAAATGAACAACCATACCTGGAAACACTGATTGTAAAGAAGAAGAGACCCCGCTTGAATATGATTTGGAAAACGAACCAAGGAATGTTTGCATTAAAATTCCACTTTTACAAGCAATTAGAGACATTCATATCTACACAAAAATTGTCAAAGATCTCTGTGTTAAGAAACCAGGGAGAAAGGGGCATAAGAACTAGAACGTTAAAATCATAAGCCAGATGTTCACAATGATTTTGTACTTTCCTGCAAAGTACAATGACCTTGGGAATCGCATTGTCACCATTGAGATAAACATAATACTTCTGCCAAATACTTTCGTGGATTTAGGAGCAACAATAAATGCAAAGACTTATGAAACAATGACATCTTTATAGCTACCTGGACTTAAATCCACCCATCCTTCTAGAAATGGCAGACAAATTTGTTGTCAAACCAATGGGAACCCTAGAGGACAAAGTGGTCACTATTGCCTCTTGGCAATATCCCATAGATTTCGTTGTCATTTCTCCGAAAACCTCTAGGCCCAGACACCCTATGGTTCTGGGATGACCATGGTTGGCAACTGCTGATGCCGTCATAGGATGTAAAAACGGAGAAATGATTATTTCTAATGGTCCCCACAACCAAACTCTGTCTATTTTTTCCCCCGCTCAGACAACGGCTGAAGTACCATTATGGCTCGAAAACCCATATGGAGACGAACACTATATGTTTCCTTTGTTGTCATTAGATCAGTCTAAAGGTCTCTAGGAGCATTCTGATGAACATGTTTTGCAACAGTTTTTAGCTGATAGCTCTCGTATCAATTATCTTATCTCTTTTAATGGTTATCAACACGTGTTTAGTGATGAGTTTCAGGAAACTTTCCATCCAGTTGTCTTTGCCTCTTTTGCAGCAATGGAGGAAAGCCATGAACCTACCACGGAACCTATAGAAATTTTGGAAGGAAAGATCTTACATATCGGTACATGATTCACTGCAGAACAAAGACAGTAATTGATGAGTATGATTCGCGAGCAAATTGGAGCTTTCGCCTGGGATTACTTGGACATGAGAGGCATACATTCAGACACATGCATCCACCATATCTATACAAATGAAGAAATGAGACATGTTCGGCAAGCAGAAAGGCGTATGAACCCAACATTAAAAGACATTGTCAAAGATGAGCTTCATAAACTTTTGGCTGCAGATTTCATTTACCCCATTTCTGATAGTAGGTGGGTATCACCTCTGGTAGTCTTGGAGCGGTCTTGGGACAAAGGGAGGATAACTTTCCCTATGCTATTTATTTTGTCAGCAAAAATCTTTCTTCCGCTGAATTAAATTATACAGTTACTGGAAAAGAGCTGTTAGCAGTGGTGCATGCTATAGGAAAGTTTAGGCATTATATTATCGGTTATGAGACATTTGTCCATACCGATCATTCTACTGTTAGATTTTTAATGAATAAACCTATTACTAATGGTAGGATAACAAGATGGTTGTTGCTTTTACAAGAATTCAGTATAACTGTAATTGATAGGCCTGGAAGGGATAACTTGGCAGCTGATTTCTTATCTCGTTTGAACATTGCGCAGGGAAGCATGCCAACATCAGCTCCTGATGAATTTCCAGATGAAGCATTATTTGCCATTTCTACTATTACTCCTTGGTTCGTTGATGTCGCCAATTATCTAGTATCAGGGAAACTACCTCAAAACATGTCAGCCTGAGAAAAACATAATATAGTGCAGCGTAGTGTTAATTTCTCTTGGATTGAAGGGGATCTATTTTATACTGGGCCAGACTTGATTATGAGGCGATGTGTGCAAGAAGATGAAATGTATGATGCGCTGAGAGCCAGTCACAACGAGCCTTGTGGTGGTAATTTTGCCGATAAAAGCACTGCGTACAAAGTTCTCCGTATTGGATACTATTGGCCTACACTTTTTAAAGACGCCAAGAAGTTTGTTTTGATTTGTGACACTTGCCAATGAATGGAGAGACCAGTTGCCTCCGATGAAATGCCTCTTCAACCACAAATCGTCATTGAACCTTTTGAGAAGTGGGCATTGGACTTCGTAGGGCCCATCTCCCCAATGTCAAAGAAGAAAAAATATATCTTAGTGTGCACTAACTATGTCTCCAAGTGGGTGGGGGCTAAAGCATTGTTCGAGAACATCTTTACGAGATTTGGTGTGCCTCGTGAAATCGTCACTGACCAGGGTACACAATTTACATCAAAGTTGGTCAAGGTACTTATGGAGCAGTATCAAATTAAGCATCACAAATCGACTCTTTACCACCCCCAGGCTAACAGGCAAGTGGAGTCCATGAACAAAGTTTTGGAATCCATCCTCACAAAAACTATTCAACTGCATCGTATGGATTGGGCAGATAAGTTACTAGAGGCACTATGGAATTATCAGATCACTTGGAGAAATGTGACAGGACACACACCTTATGAGTTAGTCTCAATTTCCATTATTGACTATGTCGTGTTCTCATATGAAGGTACGAGCCAAAATTCCATATTTGGATCTCCAACATGTTTCAAAAAGATTTCTCCTGCTACTTTAGAAACAAACACATTTGAATTGTGACACCATCTGAATTTCCAACCATTGAAACTAGATCGATACTATCTTCATTGTTGTAAATAATGGTTGCACTAAATCTTGCAGCTTGTGTATTTCTAACTTTCTTCTCAAAGGTGCATGTACCCCAGATTATTAGAGCAAATGGAGCATATACATCTTTATGTGTGACTGCTTTGTTAGTGAGTGGAGTATATGCATCAATAGGTTCAGCAAGTTGTAAAACACCACAAGCTCCTGGGTCTCTAATTGTTGGAGCAATTATCCAATCATCTCTGGCAGTGTCATAGTCCATATCACTTTGTACTGTTATATCATCTAATCCATTTTTGTGTTCATCAACAAATGCCCCAAAGCCAGTGCCTTATTGGGAAATTTCATCATATGTATCGAGCTCATAACCTTTCCTACTCTCATAACAACTATCATATCTGCCTCATGCAAGAACTCCACTTGATGTGTCACTAGAACAACAATTTTATTCTTTAAAACACTTATAATGCTCTCCTTAAACAGACAACTTACTGTGTGGCATCTAAAGCACTAAAAATATCATCAAGAAGTTATATATCTGAGTGCTGAGAATAAGCTCTAGCTAACTGGATAATGATGATGAGTGAGCCAAGGGTAAGATTTCGATCAAGGTTTTGGGATAGTTCAGTAATAATAGTGGTGAAGGAGGATATAGTTCAGAATTAGGAATTAGGAATTAGGATATAGTTCAAAATTAGGAAGGATGATGGTTACAAGGGAGGCATGGGTGATTTCCGGTCAAGGATTTGGGGATAACAAGAGTAGTGACCAGGGATGTAAGGTAAACCTGCAATTATAATTAGTAATTATCAACTATCTATAATCAAGCCAAATGAGTCAGGATGATACCTGGGTCACTTAAAAGATTTTAAGAAAAGATAATGTGAATGCATGGAATTTAGGTCCATTGTTCAAGCATGATCTCCATAGAAGAAGGATGAGTTTGCAGCAGATTTGAATTGCACCCGGCTGATGACACTGTTCTCATGCTGCAAAACTTGGTGCTGGCTTTGTTGAAGAAGGTTGAACTAGAGATAGTAAAGGACACTGGAAAATGAAAGTCCCTTCTCCCCCACGCTTGAGGAGTTGTATGTCCCCAAACAAATAAGGAAGATGACTGCTGCAAATGATGATCAAGCTACTGCATGGCAACCTTTATTGGAACAAGATGACTGCTAAAAGAAAAGGAAATGCTGCTACAAATGTCCTCACTGCTGCAAATCTGTGCTAAGATCACAAAACCATATAGTCCTCAATCGCTACACATCCATGTGCAATCTTGCATATGTGAATAAATGGTGTCGATGTCGAACATAAGCAAGAATCATTGGATTACTGACCATTGAGGAGATCGTTAACCAATGCGAGATATCCCACCTTTGATGTCAATGGGAATCAAGGCACTAGGTACATTCTACTAGCCATGAATGGATTTGTCGAAGTCGAATGGACTGCAGAATTCATCCACCAAGAAACATTGATGTATTTCCTTGGTAGATGACACGGATACCTGCCATTAAGGCATGCAGGCTCCTAGGTACCTTATCTAACCCTAACCTTGGTCCCAGATGATGTGTTGATGTTGATGGGACAAGGCTTGTTGGCAGGTGGGCCTTAAGGAATCCCACATCAACCAACTCGAGTAAAAACATAATGACATGAAAAATACATGATTTGAAGAACTCATACAAATTTACAAACTTTATTGGGAACCTTGCCCGCCAGTTACCTGGTTTTCAAGCAAAGTCCCTGTCCAGTTGCGCCAGACACACTGGTTTTCACAAAAGGACTTATTTTTCTCTTTATTATTTCATTACTTTATTACAATACTAACTTTCCTACTATACTGAAGAGAAGACATCCTCCTTCAACTGAAACAGAACTCCCAATGAAGCCATGTGCGGATCAGGTACAAAGTTATAATCATGCCCAGATTTAACATATAAACTTTAGATGGTACATGAGCATGAACAATCAGCGACTTTGAAAGAGATGATGTGAGGAGTATTTGAAGATGAGAGTGATACTTTGACTGAATTGTAACCTTGCACCAATGCTCGATGTAATCTTGGTGGTATTGGCTCATTTCTTCATTTGGACCACTCTGAATGTCTTCCTTGGTCATGCCAAAAGAGCTTGGATAATCGGTCTCTGGAATGCATACAAAGCTTGTTGCTAGGCATGGTGAAATCTCTTCGATCTCAGGTTTAGTTGAATGCTCCCCATCATATTTGGTGCATGGATCATCGATATCCTTGGTAGATAGGCAAGGAGCTTTCTAAACTCTGTTTTGGGTGTGGAGAGGTAGATAATTTCCTGAATGCAATCAGGATAAACTCTTCTTGAGAAGAAGATACCCTAGCTACTGCTAGGATTTGAGAAAGTGCTTTGAGGGACATTCTTAAAGATCTTGGTCATTCTTGAATTTCTCTTGCTGGTTGATGATCCCTGTCTCGCAACATGGATTAGTACAAAAGAGAGGGGTTCTTACAGCACCCCAAAAATGTTTTGTCATTCAAAGTTTGAATTAAAAACTGCTAATTGCAAGAAAACTAACACTGGAAATGAATCTGCCTTTACTATCCCTAGGTCTACCTTTACTTCTACGCATAAAATAAAAGGAAATAAAAACTCCAGACCAAGAAGTAATTGGTCATACTTTGGAGCAACTCCACAAAAGTGGATGCGTGGCTCTTCACTCATGTCTTACCGTACACTCTCCGCCCTCTAACAACCCTGCAAGATCTTGAAACTCTGATAATGGTTGCCTGAATCAAAAATTACACCTCCCCGGCAACGGTGCCAAAATGTTGAGAGATTAAATTGGTGAATTAAACCTTTTAATATTTAATTGTCAATATGGGCTTGTAAATACGAGTTGCACTGCACTTCTTGATTCAGTTTATAGGTCAGAGCTTTAAGGTTTCCTTTATAATGATCGGCTAAGGAATAAAACAAACAAATGCTTTCAAACTTAAAAGAAATCAAACATCTAACTGTCATGAGCAAACCCAACAATCAAACCTAATCTAGAGATTCAAAACCTTTACAAATTCTAGCATTGAAATCTGTACTCAACAACTACTGAACTACGTATCTCTAATGATGAAAACGGACTTCTATTCACACAAAACTTTACTCAATCAAATCTTCAAATGCTGGTACCAGACCTTCTATTTGCAAAAACCATTTAATCATTACTCAACAAGCATCCTATGATGATGGCAGTTCTTACTTGAAGCAATCAAACAACCTGTACTAATAACCATTCAACCATTAAACTATCGATACAAATAACAATTCATTCTTGAAGCAAATAAGCAATTTGTATCAATGATAGCTCAATCCTCAAGTGTAATATCCCTTACTAGATATATCCCTCAAACACAAGCAACTCCAACCAGAGAAATAACAGTAATGCAACATACAATAATGTATACAGGGAATATAAGCAGAAACTCGAGAAATGCAGAGAGAAATGCTAAGCCATTTTATTATACTGAGTAATGGAAAGAGTACAAGAGGTGATCAGAAAGATAGCACCTCGACTTGCACAAGGGAAGTGAAGAAATACACTCATAATGATAAGGAAATGGCCTATCTCTGAACTGCATCCAAACTGTTGGAGAACTGTTGTGCTGCTACTACTGCTGGAATCAAATGAGGATTTGGGGTTGTTCCCCTTAGAAAATGCTGAAACTCTGGAATCAACCTCTGCTCAATAAACCCATGAAAGCCCAGAAAGCTTTTCTAAAATGGTTGACCCCCAAAAATCACCCCCATGAGGATTTACGCTATCCCTCAAGGCTCTGCACTGCTCCTGAAGAGAATCCTCCAAAACTTTACCCGAAACTCTGCCAAAATCCTCAATATGCAAGGGTTGATCCCTTGCTTAATCTCCAAGCTCAAATCCTCCACAAAACCCAATCCGGAGCTCCTACCAAAAGAACTGTGTCCTCCCCTCTCAAGACTGCGCAGTCATCAAAAGACTTAGCTCCTCCGCAACTCCAGAAATCGCTCCTCCTGCAAAATACTGATGAAACTACCTTGCCTGAGCAAGCACTCGAAGTCCCCTGGGGCTAAGGGTGAGATCTCCGAACGGAGACACTCTATGCACTAAACAGTGCTGCAGGCAGGCTAAACAGCCAGCATGCTCTAAGTCGAAGTGACTAGCTCATATGCAACATAATCGAATGATCAAAATGAGGAGGCTCCTCTTTCCTTTATAGCGTTGGCCTCTCTCATAACCCTAAGGCCCACCTCCTCCAACGTAGCCCCTCTCTTGCCACGTGTTCCTTCTCCATCTGTGCAGTCCCTCCAAGTGTCTACATGGGCCCCTTCTCTATGTGGTCCTTGGGACCCCTTAGCTCCCCTTTTAAGTTACAACGTTGTGCTACTAGGGAGTGACTTTATTCATAAAGTGAGTTATGCCCCCCTTTCCTCACCTTTTTATTTATAAATAACTATAGATGGCAAAATTGAGCAAAATCGAATATTCCAATTAGCCATGGCTAATTAGGAATACTACAGTCTCCCCTGGCAAAATGTTGCTTGTCCTCAAGCAACTGAAGTGATGGATGCTGCAAAATTTTCTCACTCTCCCAAGTGGCATCCTCATCCGGTAAATTCTTCCACCTCACTAAGAATTCCCGGACCGTCCTGCTCCACAGCTGCCTCTCCCTGGTATCAATAATAGCCTTTCGCTGCAACACCAAATGCCCCTCATCATCCAAGGGTGGTAGCTCATCTGTCACTGTCACCTGCTGCCCCAATGCCTTCTTCAAGCATGATACATGAAAAATGTTATGGGTCTTGCTGCCTTGGGGCAGCTCCAATTCATACGCAACCTGTCCAATCCTTTGTATCACCCTGTATGGCCCATAAAAGCGGGGCTTGAGCTTATCAGCTCCCTTCTGCTTCAGTGACGACTGTCGGTATGGCTGTAATCATAGGTAGACCAAGTCCCCTACGTCAAACTGTATCTCCACCCGACCCCTGTTAGCATACAACTTCTGCTAGTTCTACACTGTAGCCATATTATCCTTGAGAGCTCGGAGGATATCCTGACTCTCTTGGATCCAAATCTTGGCTCTCGGAGCCTTGCTAACACCAAACATCACGTCAGCGAAAGATAAAGGTTGATATCCATACAAAGCATAGAATGGTGACATACCAATCAACATGTGATGTGTAGTGTTGTAGCAATACTCCTGTAGATGCAGCCACTTCAGCCATGCTCGTTGCTGCCCACTGACATAGTTACGCAAGTAGCCCTCCAGCCACTTGTTAACTATATTTGTCTGCCCGTCCGTCTGTGGGTGTTAATTAGTACTCGATGTCAACTCCGTCCCCACCAACCAAAAAAGCTCCTGCCAAAACCCACCCATGAAATGGCTATCCCTGTCATTGATGATGGTCTTAAGAAGGCCATGTAGCTTGAAGACCTCTCTGAAGAACAGCTCGGCCACCTGCGAAAAAGTGTGCGTACTTTGTCAGTTGATCAACGACGACAAAGATACAATCCTTGCCCTGCACCGTGGGCAACCTGTGATGAATTCCATCGAAATACTCTCCCATTTCCCCTTCGGAATGGGAAGAGGCTACAATAATCTTGCGGGATGGCTCATCTCCCCCTTGTTCCTCTGGCAAATATCGCACTCCTAGATATGCTGGAGTACGTCCTCCTTGAGGCCCTTCCATGAGAACCTCTCTCTAATGGCCCTGTAGGTTTTGGTAAACCCCTGATGGCCAGCCAATGGTGAATCATGTGATGCTTGAATTATCTTCTTCTTGAGCTGAGATCCCACAGTCAAGAAGATCCGGTCTCTATGGTAGATGATCTCATCGATTACCCTGTACTTGTCATCCGCCACCTGCCCATCCAGAACCTCACATGCAAATCTGTCCTTGGAGTACTCTACTAAGAGTCGAGCCCTCCATTCTGTGTCCAAGCTCATAAGAGACAACGTGGCTGGTCTATGTGAAAGGGCATCTGCTACCACGTTGTTCTTACCCTTGACATACTCAATGTCAAATTCATACGCTTGGATCTTACTGATCCACTTCTGCTGCCTCTCCTGTAGTTGTTTCTGCTCCAAAAAGAACCTAAGGTTGTTGTGATCAGTCCTCATCTTGAACCTGTTACCCACTAAATACTGCCGGAATTTGGCCAATGCATGCATAATGGCCAGCATCTCCTTGTCGTATATAGAATACAACCTCTCATGCGGAAGGAGCCTCAAAGGCTATAGGGTGACCTCCCTGCATCACCGCTACGCCGATCCCCTCTCCCGATGCATCACACTCCAAAACAAATGGCTGTGAAAAATTCGGCAATACAAGCAGTTGGCAGCTGCTCATAACCTCCTTGAGCCTGTCAAAGGCTCGCTGTGCTGTATCCGACCGACTGAATGCCCCCTTCCTCATTAGATCTGTCAGGGGTGCAGCAAGCTGTGAGAAACTCTTGACGAACTTCCGGTAGTAGGTACAAATGCCAATGAATGCCCGAAGTTCTGTCACGTTCCTCGGCTCCGGCGAATCTCTGATGGCCCTGATCTTCTCCTCGTGGACTCTCACTTCGTCCACCCCTATGATGTGTCCCAAGTACAACATCTCCATCATCCCAAACTCACACTTGGAGAGCTTGGCATAGAATTGCTGCTCCTCCAAGATGCGCAACATTGTCTCAATGTGCTGGAGATGCTCCTCCCAAGTCCTGCTGTAAATGAGAATATCATCAAAGAACACCAACACAAACTTCCTCAAGTGACTGCGGAAGATGTGATTCATGCAGGACTGGAATGTAGCTGGGGCGTTGGTTAGCCCTAAGGGCATCACCAAAAACTCAAAGTGCCCATAGTGACACCTGAAAGCGGTCTTGGGAATGTCCTGCTCCCTCACGTGAATCTGATGGTACCCTGATCTCAAATCAATTTTTGAGAAGAATCGTGCTCCTCTCAATTCATCCATCAACTCATCGATTCTGGGTATGGGGTCCCTGTACTTCAGGGTCTTCTTGTTCAGGGCCCTGTAGTCATTGCACATCCTCAATGTGTCGTCCTTCTTCTTCACCAACACCACGGAAGAAACAAAAGTACTCGTGCTCGGCCGAATGTGCCCAAGAGCCAGCAACTCCTGAATGGCCCGCTCAATCTCATCCCGATAGGCATTGGGATGCCTATAGGGGGTAGTAATCACTACCTGTATGCCCTGCTCAAGCTCAATGGTGTGCTCAAACCCTTGGTCCGGTGGCTGTCCCGGCGGAATCTCCCCAAACATTGTGGCATACTGGTCAAGGATGGACTGTATCTCTGGGTGCACCGTCTGCCCTGTAGTCCCTGCCTCTGATGCACGCAGCTCCACTGCCCACTCTACGTCTCCCTTCCAGAAGACTGCCTCCATCCGATGAGCCGAAACAGTGTGAGGCGGATATGTGTGTTATCCTCGTATCTTCTCATGCCTCCCTATCTTCTCATCATCCCACTCCATCTCTAGGGCCTTCCAATCTGTCGTGACCTTCCCTAGAGTGATAAGCCACTGAACACCTAGTATCATATTGGTGTCCAGAATATCGACCACGAAAAAGTGGTCAGTCGGTGTGTAGGTGCCCATCGTCACTGATAACTCTGGAACATAACAAGCACACACCATGGTCTGATCTCCTGGGACCAAAACTGAAAAGTCATCGAAGCTCTCTGTCTGTATACCTCTTCGCTTAACCATCTATGCATCGATGAAGTTGTGAGTTGCCCCACTGTCAACCAAAACTGATACTCGTTGGTCACGTACTGTCCCCCGTACGCACAGCGTCAAATACTTGGGAACTCCTTGCAATGCTGCAAGGGCCCCTCTGGTAAGTGCAAAAGCTGCACCACCTGCTGTTGGTGGACGTGGAGGTGGCAAAGGATCCTGCGCAACATGATTATCTCCTGCCTCCACATCATCCTCCTCATCCTCTTCCCCACTGCTCTCGGAGAAGACCTCAATAAAATGTGCTTTGCCAGCAGCACATCTATGTCCTGGTACCCACGGCTCCTAACAGGTAAAGCACAACCGCTTCTTCTTTAGCTCCCTCCTGGCATCATCATCAATCTGTGCTCGTTCTGGATTCCCCTTGGGAGGCAGAATCCTCACATCCTTCCCCTTAGGCTAAAAAGCTTGTCTTTTGGGGGTAAGGTGTCCGGGTCCTGGGTAATGCATCCTGTAAGTCCCGGGTCCTGCTAATAGCATCCTGGAGTGTGGCTGTGTTGGGTCCCTATAATACTAGTGATTACCCCATTACTATTGTAGTTATACCCCTTATTAATATTGTTGTGCCCCTATTGCCCCATATTGTTATTACTGTGCCCCATAGAATCCCTCTATTGTTATTTTTGTGGCTTTATATTATTATTGTTAGGTCAGCTGGATTATATTGTGACTCCTTAGACTCCTATATATATAAAGGAGGTTTTGTCATTTGTATCATCGAAGAATTGTTCATTTATGTAATGTAAAGGAGGTTGCCCCCTCGAAGAGGCTAAATTCTAAGGCGTTGATGCATCTTTTCTATCTTTTCTTGAGCTGGTTTCATAACATTTGGTATCAGAGCTTTGGATTCTAGGGTTTCGTTGCTCCAAACAGGTCATCGTGGCATTTTCGCTATAACTTTTTTTCTGGGACGTTTCAAAAGTCGCAAAAAAAACCCATTTGAGAAGAAATCGCGCTGAACCTTGGTTCCGAATTTCAGAGCTTTTCGCGCAATATTTGCGGAGATATGATCTGAGGAAGTTGGTCTTTTTGCAGACTCCTGAATTACATTCAAAACAGGTGACCTGGGGAAAATCGTCATAACTTTCTCTCTGGGGATCGGATTGAAGTTTCGTAAGAAGGTACATAAAGAGGACGGAATGTAGTTTCTTGTATGTGTTTTTCAGATCCAAAGGTCAAAACAGTGACTCGTGGCACGTTGTACAAGTGCGCTCTACTGAACTAGTCTATAATCAAGTCACTGTGGGAGATTTCGCATAACTCTTCCTTGGAAAATCCAATTTGGGTCAGACTTGTGGCATTGGAAAGAGGACATAGAGGGCTACTACAGGTCACAACATCAGAGGCAATATCGAGCTCCTACAAAGTGAAAAAAGGTGTGTAGATTTTCTTAAATTTTTGCTTAAGCTTGGTTTGAAAATTTATTTTGAAGGAATTCAAAGGGCATATTAGAGCATTATTATTGGTAACTGATGCCCCGAGGAAAGAAAATGCAAACACCTAGTAAGGAACCTGAAAGCTCTAGCATGACTCATGAAGAAGAAGAAGAAATGCTATATGATATATCAAAATTATAAGAACAAGTGCAACAAGTGTCACTTGCACAAAAAGCAACAGAATCTAAGATGGATGGTTTAAGGAAAGATGTAGAAGCTAAGATGGATGGTTTAAAGAAGGGTGTAGAAGCTAAGATGGATTGTTTAAAGAAAGGCGTAGAAGCTAAGATGGATGGCATGGAAGCTAAGGTGAATGGCATGGACGCTAAAATTGATGGCATGGATGATAAGATGGAAGAATTGAAGATAAATATGAATAAGTTGCTACAAGAAATGGTCACTAAGGATGAAAGGGTACTAAAGGAAACTCATGATGAGAACAAAAGAAATGTTAATCATGATTCCATAGACTCTAATGTTGGATCGAAGACTCACCATATTCCAAAAATCGATATCAGGAAGTTTGATGGCAGGGATCCCGCCACATGGATATTACAGATAGAGCAATTCTTCGATCTCAATAATGTGCAAAACACACAAAAGGTACGTATGGCAACTTTATATTTGGAACCAAATCAGTTTGTATGGTATCAATGGCTTTGTTCTCGTAAACAATTTATCACTTGGGCAATTTTTACGGAAGAATTGATAGCACATTATGAGGATACAAAAAGCAACACTTTTTTTAGCCAATTGATAAGTCTCAAACAAAAGGGTTCAATAATGGAGCACATTGAGGAGTTCCAAAAATTGAACATAAGGGTAAAAGATATTCCAGAGGAGCATAGGATTGATGTGTTCATAGGATCTTTAAATGATAATATCCAACATGATGTTCGCCTTTGGGAACCTGATTCATTAGAGAAGACATTCAGGTTAGCAAGAAAATTGAAAAGCAAAATTATGGCAACGAGGAAGCATACCACTCACAACTATAAAGACGGAAGTGTTGTTGCCGCCAGTCTTCCACAACCTATAAGGTTGACACCACAACAATTGGAAGAAAAAAGAGCAAAAGGGCTTTGTTACAGTTGTGATAACAAATACACTAAAGGTCATAAGTGTGCTGAGAAGAAATTATTCTACATATATTGTGAAGAGGAAGAAGAAAATGAGCAAGAAAGGTCAAAAGAAGAGGATATACTCCAGGAACAAAGCCTAGATAAAGAAGAAATGAATCTGACCATATCTTGTAATGCATTGGCGGGAATTACCACTCCTCAAACCATCAAGATAGAAGGACAAATCAAGAAGAAAAAGGTAATAGTGTTGATTGATTCAGGAAGTACCCACAATTTTATTCATTGTAAGGTAGCAAGAGAATTGAATTGCTTCTTGTATCCAGTACCAGAGTGTCAAGTGATGGTTGCAAATGGAGGAACAATAAATTGCTCGGGAAAGTGCCATAATATCAAGCTATCCATGGGAGAATATGTATTGACTAGCCCAATGCTTTCCATTCCAATGGAAGGTGCTGATGTTGTACTAGGAGTCCAATGGCTACAATCCTTGGGTACAATAGCTTTTAATTTTCAAGAACTTTTCATGAAATTTTCTGTGGAAAGAAAGGAAGTTGAATTAAGGGGTATTGCAGGGAAACCGGGAAAGATAATCAGCTCTAACGGTATGACAAAGCTTCTAAAAAAAGAACAAAGAGGTGTAATTGCACAATTATGTTCGCTCGATGTGTCCACAGTGGAATCATCTATTTCTCCAGATCTCCAAAAAGTCTTGGACAATCATTCCAAGGTATTTGAGACTCCCAAAGGTCTCCCACCTATTCGTGATCATGATCATGCTATTCATCTGATTCCAGGAAGTGTTCCTCCAAACATCAGGCCGTACAGATATCCCTATGCCCAAAAGAGTGAAATTGAACGTATGGTTGCAGAAATGCTAGAGGCTGGTATAATTCAACCAAGTCAAAGTTCTTTATCTGCTCCAGTAGTATTGGTGCACAAGAAGGATGGATCATGGTGCATGTGTCCGGATTATAGGGAGCTCAACAAGCTCATTATTAAAGATAAGTTTCCCATTCCTGTCATTGATGAATTACTAGATGAATTGCATGGATCAATTTACTTCACCAAGTTGGATCTTTGTTCGGGATATCATCAAATCAGAATGAAGATTGAAGACATTCCGAAAACAACATTTAGAACTCATGAGGGTCATTATGAATTTTTGGTCATGCCTTTTGGCCTTACCAATGCACCTTCAACATTTCAAGGTTTGATGAATTCAATTTTCAAACCATTCCTTAGAAAATTTGTGTTAGTATTTTTTGATGATATACTAATCTACAACAAGTCTTGGAAGGATCATGTTGAACATGTTGACAGGGTGTTACAACTATTGGAGGAGAAACAATTATATGCAAAAAGATCCAAATGTTTCTTTGGAGTAAAAGAGGTGGAATATCTGGGTCATATTGTATCTCATGAAGGAGTTAAGGTAGACCCTAGCAAAATTAAAGCCATTAAGGAATGGAAAATTCCCACATCCATAAATCGTCTGCGAGGATTTCTCGGGTTGACAGGGTATTATCGCAAGTTTGTTAAGAATTATGGGAGAATAGCAGCACCTCTAACAACATTATTGAAGAAATATGCATTTTCATAGACTCCAGAAGCAACGAAGGCATTCGAACATCTTAAAGAGGCAATGTGCCAAGCACCAATCTTAGCTGCACCGGACTTCACAAAAGCCTATATTGTGGAATGTGATGCTTCAGGAAATGGAATTGGTGTTGTTTTAATGCAATATGAAAGACCCATTGCTTTTGAAAGTTGTCCAATCAAGGGAAAGTTTTTACACAAAGCTATTTATGAGAAGGAAATGTTGGCAATACTCCATGCACTTAAGAAATGGCGACCCTACCTAATGGGAAGACACTTCAAGGTAAAAACGGATCATGATAGCCTTAAATACTTTTTAGAACAAAGATTATCCTCTGAAGAGCAACAAAAGTGGGTCACAAAGATGTTGGGTTATGACTTTGAAATCATCTACAAAAAAGGGAAGCAAAATGTGGTGGCAGATGCACTCTCAAGAAAGGATGAGGATGTGGAAGCATTGTTGTGCGCCATTTCTATTATCCAACCAGATTGGATAAACGAAGCAAGGGAGGAATGGAAGAATGACGAAGAAGTGTGGGCACTTATTCGAAAGTTACAAGAAGATTCCAGTATGTCTGATACATTTAGCTGGAAAAATGATTCGTTATGGTACAAAGATCGCTTATACCTCTGTAATAATTCCCAGCTAAAACAAAATATTCTTATGGAATTGCACACTTCTCCCTTAGGAGGGCACTCAGGATTTTTAAAAATTTACCACAGGGTTAAGAAGGAATTTTTTTGGGATGGCCTTAAATCAGATATTCAAAAGTTTGTGGCGGAATGTTTGGTTTGCCAACAAAATAAAGTTGAAACAATTAAGACACCAGGTCTATTACAACCTTTATCCATTCCAAGCCAACGTTGGGAGGAGGTTTCAATGGATTTTATCACAGGTTTACCAAAGTCTGAGGGAAAGAGTGTCATCATGGTGGTAGTTGACAGACTTACCAAGTATGCACACTTTTGTGCATTATCACATCCATTTAAAGCCAGTACAGTTTCTACTGCATTTATGGAAACAATTCAAAAGCTACATGGAAACCCAAAGATTATTGTAAGTGACAGAGATCCTATTTTCACTGGAAATTTTTGGACAGAATTATTTTCTTGTCTTGGTACTCAGTTAGCTCATAGCTCATCTTATCATCCTCAATCTGATGGGCAAACTGAGATAGTAAACAAATGTTTGGAAGGATATCTTCGTTGCTTTGTATCTGATAAACGGACACAATCGGTCAAATGGTTGCCTTTGGCTGAATGGTGGTATAACACTTCCTTCCATACAGCAACAAAAATGACCCCATTTATGGCACTTTATGGGTATCAACCACCATCCATCACATCATATTTAAGAGAAAATTCTAAGGTTCAGGCAGTGGAACATCACATCGAACATCAACAACAAGTCCTCCAACTCTTAAAGGATAACCTCGTGTTGGCACATAATAGAATGAAAAAACAGGCAGATCAACATCGCAGTGAAAGAAGTTTTGATGTAGGTGATTGGGTATTCCTACGGCTACAACCATATAAGCAAATGTCCCTCAAGCAAGCTAAGAAGGATAATAAATTATCACCAAAGTATTATGGTCCGTACAAGGTATTGCAAAAGATTGGTACTATGGCATACAAATTGGAGCTTCCTGCAGCTTCTCGATTGCACCCAGTTTTCCATGTTTCATGTTTAAAGAAGGTTATAGGCGACAAGCTCCCAGTTCAAACAATATTGCCAGAACTTGACGAGGAAGGAAAAATTATATTGGAACCGGAAGCAGTCACAGAAACAAGAACTCGACAGCTACGAAATCGATCAATTTCAGAGTATCTTATCAAGTGGAAGAACTTATCCGCTGAAGATTCCACATGGGAGGATGAGAATTTTATGCAAAAGTATCAAGAACTACTCAAGCGTTGAGGACAACACTTTTTTGAAGGAGAGGGGCATGTTGGGTCCCTATAATACTAGTGATTACCCCATTACTATTGTAGTTATACCCCTTATTAATATTGTTGTGCCCCTATTGCTCCCATATTGTTATTACTGTGCCCCATAGAATCCCTCTATTGTTATTTTTGTGGCTTTATATTATTATTGTTAGGTCGGCTGGATTATATTGTGACTCCTTAGACTCCTATATATAGAAAGGAGGTTTTGTCATTTGTATCATCGAAGAATTGTTCATTTATGTAATGTAAAGGAGGTTGCCCCCTCGAAGACGCTGAATTCTAAGGCGTTGATCCATCTTTTCTATCTTTTCTTGAGCTGGTTTCATAACAGGCTGGTCTAGTGGATCTAACTAGACCCCGAAGTGGCTCTGCTAACCCCTCAACAAACATGTAGATCCTTCGTGCCGTGGATAGATCTGGCACCATCACCAAAACCCTCAAGAAGCTTGTAATGTAGGTCTTTGGGTTCCCGATCTGTTTGAGCCTCGTCAGCTCAACAAAGTGCTGTTCCGGATCCCTCCGGTCAAACCTCTTTATCAGTCTCCTGGTGAACTCGGCATATGTCGTCACTGTGGAGTGTCCGAGTGTAACCAACCCATGGAACCACCAGTCTTGGGCCTCACCATCCAAATGTAATGTTGCCACCTTGATGGCCTCTGTCTCCGACATCTGGTTAAGCTGGAAATAGATGTCCAGCGTCTCCACCCAAGACTTTGTCGAACTGTTTAATGAGCCATCAAACGTAGGCAAGTGTAATCTACTAGCTGTGCGGTGGGTATCTCCATCATCATAATGCCGGTATCCTCTGTGATGCTTCCTGGGTCTACTATCCCGCTGGAGCTGAACAAAGTCTCTAAATGAGAGAGCATCCTTGAACTCCTGCCCATAGGCCTGGTACTCTTCAAAATAATCGCCCATATGACCGAGCTCTGCCTCCTGCTAGGCTCTTGCCCCGTGTCTGCTCCTAGAAAAGTGGGCATGGTAGAGCGTGTAGGGGCATGTGAGGCCATCTGCTGGGTAGTATCACACTGAGCGGCACCCTGCTCTGGAAAATGGTGGGATGTACCTGATCCCTCACCAACCTGGAAAACCCGTGGGTTCTCACGCTGTCTAGCCTCCACCGCTGTGAATCTCTGCCCCATCACCTCGATCTGCTTCGACAGCTCTTGCACTGATTTGCGGAGCATGTCCGCAAATCTCTTCCCGTCCTCATCTACCATCGGATCCTCCTGCTCTGCGTCCACCATAGGCTCCTCCTAGTCTGTGTTCACCGCAGGCTCCTCTTGTTCTGTGTCCTCGAACACAGTGTCCCTCTCCGTAGGTGTTCTCCAACCTACGCTCAATATCTCTGTATTTCCTACCTCTGTAACAGATGTAGGGCTTCTCCCTCAGTGTCATAGACTGCTAGCTCCACAGGCTGAGCCAGATCTAGGCTCTGATACCACTGTAATATCCCTTATTAGAGATATCCCTCAAACACAAGCAACTCTAACCAGAGAAGTAACAATAATGCAACATACAATAATGTATACAGGGAATATAAGTAGAAACTTGAGAAATGCAGAGAGAAATGCTAAGCCATTTTATTATACTGAGTAATGGAAAGAGTACAAGAGGTGATTAGAAAGATAGCACCTCGACTTGCACAAGGCAAGTGAAGAGATACACTCAGAATGGTAAGGAAATGGCCTCTCTCTGAACTGCGTCCAAACTGCCGGAGAAATGCTGTGCTGCTGCTACTGCTGGAATCAAATGAGGATTTGGCGCTGTTCCCCCCCTCAGAAAATGTTGAAACTCTGGAATCAGCCTCTGCTCAATAAACCCAGGAAAGCCGAGAAAGATTTTCTAAAATCATTGACCCCCGAAGATCACCCCCTTGAGGATATATGCTATCCCTCAAGGCTCTGCGCTGCTCCTGAAGAGAATCCTCCAAAACTCTACCCGAAACTTTGCCAAAATCCTCAATATGCAAGAGTTGATCCCTTGCTCAATCTCCAAGCTCAAATCCTCCACAAAACCCAATCTGAAGCTCCTACCAAAAGCACTGCGTCCTCCCCTCTCAAGACTACGCAGTCATCAAAAGACTTGGCTCCTCCGCAACTCCATAAATCGCTCCTCCTGCAAAATACTGATGAAACTACCTTGCCTGAGCAGGCACTCGAAGTCTCCCGGGGCTAAGGGCGAGATCTCCGAACGGAGACACTCGATGCACTAAACAGTGTTGCAGACAGGCTAAACAGTCAGCGTGCTCTAAGTCAAAGTGACTAGCTCAAATGCAACATAATCGAATAATCAAAATGAGGAGGCTCCTCTCTCCTTTATAGCGTCGGCCTCTCTCAAAACCCTAAGGCCCACCTCCTCCAACGTAGCCCCTTTCTTGCCATGTGTTCTTTCTCCATCTGCACAATCCCTCCAAGTGTCTACGTGGGCCCCTTCTCTACGTGGTCCTTGGGCCCCCTTGGCTCCCCTTTTAAGTTACAACGTTGTGCTACTAGGGAGTGACTTTATTCATAAAGTGAGTTATGTCCCCCTTTCCTCATAAAATTGAGCAAAATCGAATATTCCAAATAGCCATGGCTAATTAGGAATATTACATCAAGCAATCTATAACAATTCAACTCTAAGCAAATGAGTAATTTATCCTAATAGAAATTCAATCAAACAATCCTTGTGTACCTAATGGTTTATTACCCTATCAAGACTCGGGAGTTAAGAACTGATCTCATGAAATTACTCTATTTTAGTCTATCACTCACTTACTTGTTGTTCCATCTTCAAATAAACCACTCACAAGATTTGATTAATGAAAGCAACCCTAACGTTGATCCTATTAAACACGCAGCTATGTAATCACACAAATTCTAAGGAACTGTACTTAAATCTTTCCTGGAATCACACCAATCCACTTGTGAATATTCTTACTCAAAACCAATATGTTGTTGCAAATCCAAGCAATGATTTAACTACGAAGTGGATAACTGAAACCTATGAACCAAGAGAGAGATCAATCATTCAAATGAGACTAATTATTGCACAGAAACAGGGAAGAGTAATGGTTTCAGTCAACTAATGAAATTGGTAATTGCACGAACAGGGGAGGCAAGTATGAGCTAAAGATGTGGTCCTTGACACTAATTACACACAAACGCTCCTGCAATGTTCTGTTACCAATCCACAACGCATTAATCCGATAGTCTGTTGAATGAAATGAAGCAAAATGAAATCCAATCAATCATCTGTGCAAATAATGCATCTTCACGCCTTGGTCACTAATCCAATTTGTTCCAACCAAATCCGTTATAGTATTTGAACAGTTGATGCAACGTTTGCCTATATTCGTGTTGCCTATACAATGCTAATGGTTTAATCAAGGGATCGATTTGAGTCAATTCTCTCAGAGAAACAGAGGTCGATTTGGAGAATAGACCAAGCTTGTTCTAATCAATTAAGATCTTATTCATACATGACTGTTGAAGAGTTTAAGGACTATTCCAGCATTGACCATAGGTAGCGATTTCAATCAGCTTGTCAAATGTCCATACGATGCGTTTAAGATGATGGTAAATCAGGGTAATGGCATAGCTCTGGTTTGGAAAGCACACAACGTTCACACCCGAATCTAATTACAACTATGAAAATAACAAGAATTTCGCAATCATTCAACACACCTATGTGTACTAATCAATCAAACAAACAAATCAATTGAACTAACTTGCAATAGAAAAGGAAATTAACTGTAACTAGTTTCACAGTGACACTGTTGATGAAAATACAGAGCAAACCCAGATGGGTGGGCCCGGCCACACCTGGGGGCTTTTAAACTTACAGTAACGAAATAGTTGCGATCACAGTTAAAACATGAGCATCAGCATCCCATCAACACATTCAACTGGAACTCAGAGCAAGAGCATCGTAACAATCTTATTAAAACTTAAGTCACAATTACACAGCAAATACTTCAAAGGTTCAGCATGCTCTCCTGTCAGAATCAAAAGGCAGGCTTTATAATAGAGCTTGATACATAATTGGCAAGCATCAGATCTGTTACAGAGAAAGGCGTGGGAAAACCAACGATATGGAGATCCGTGAATTACTCTTATTTAGCACTAAAAATCCTCTAATTATTAACTGTCCACTTCCTATCAAAACCGTATTTTGATATAGAAGTTTTCAACCAAAACCGTTCAGCAAAATCCGGACCCGAACTGATCCAATACGTTCATGTTCAGAAATGGTTTTCATTGGAATATTCCCCCGGCGATAACTCCTTCACAAAGACGAATTTTGGCAAACAGTTTCTGGGTTATATGAAACATGGTGCTTTGAACAAAACTCGTGTCTCATAATTTCCAGATTCTGCCCCATTTGATCAGAAAATTCTTTTTTTTCACCTACAACAATTTCATACTCAACTACCCAGCAACTAGTTAAATTTGACTTGTGGAGACTTCTGGCAACCTGTAGCAATACATCACAACACTAAACCTGTAATGATTAGTTAACCTCAAGGATCTAAACATGAAACATCTGATCTTTGAGTTATAAAATAGTTAAATAACACCATTATAATGCTTTTATCGTGGGATTGGATCTGTCACTATCCATAGAATAATGAGGATGAAAGGGTATAGAAGAGTCTTAAATAGGGATCAAAATGTGGCAAAAAGATAGTAAAGGAGTTGAAATACAGAGACAAAAAGTGGGTCCAACATCTCCCCCACACTTAAGTTGATGCATGCCCTCATGCATCCTAGTCAAAAAGAGATGGAACCAAAATCTTTCAATGGCCAGCAGCCTTAATCAAAACTTCCAAATCTCCCTGTTGCTGAAGTTGAAATAATGGTGAATTTATGGACATTTGTTGAGCTAGACTGCCAGATTGACCATCCTAGTATTAATATCATATCATGGAACTCACGAACTCACGAACATGTGAACGATGTCCAACATGTCTTAATCGATTCCTTCATACAAAGAAACAAGTTTGAAGCACAACGCAAATAGCAAGAAGGGAGATGAAAGCAATTTCCATTACTGACCTTGCCATGTTCTCATATGAAGGTACGAGTCAAAATTCCATATTTGGATCTCCAACATGTTTCAAAAACATTTCTCCTGCTACTTTAGAAACAAACACTGCTTGAATTGTGACACCATCTGAATTTCCAGCCATTGAAATTAGATCGATACTATCTTCATTGTTGTAAATAATGGTTGCACTAAATCCTGCAGCTTGTGTATTTCTAACTTTCTTCTCAAAGGTGCATGTACCCCGGATTATTAGAGCAAATGGAGCATATACATCTTTATGTGTGACTGCTTTGTTAGTGAGTGGAGTATATGCATCAATAGGTTCAGCAAGTTGTAAAACACCACAAGCTCCTGGTCCTCTAATTGCTGGAGCAATTATCCAATCATCTCTGGCAGTGTCATAGTCCATATCACTTTGTACTGTTATATCATCTAATCCCTTTCGTGTTCATCAACAAATGCCCCAAAGCCAGTGCCTTATTGGGAAAGTTCATCATATGTACCAAGCTCATAACCTGTCCTACTCTCATAATGTTAAATTTAGGTATGTTCTATGCTTAGAGCAATTTATTTCAATTTTCACAGTTAGCTCAATATGTTTTCCAGATTAGCAATCACATCAGCATTAAAGTAAACTACAGATAGAACATAAACATAAATCTCAGAAGACAAGCCAAGACAAGAGGACACAAGATGTGGCGCTTGCCAGGGAGAAACCCCAATGTGGGGAAACCCTTGATCAATTCTTCTTATATGTTCTTCAATAGTTCAGCAGAGAGAGAGAGCGATAGTACATTTACAACAGAAGTCAACACTTTGACTTATCTAGAAAAGAGCATAGATCATCTCTAAGAATATGATACATGAGATCAGTTGAAGACATGTTGTTTCAACTGATTCTCCAAGGTGACTCTTTCACTTATCGTTGTGTTGCATTTCGTCATCATGTTGCACCTCACCGTGCTGCACCATGCTACACCCATCATCACTATGTTGCATCTCATCGCCCTTCATTAATCATGACCGTACCCATCATTGTATTGCATTATGTGTCATTGCTACACCATGTTGCCATATTGACCTATGTGTTGGCTGCGTCTTGCTTGCTTGTTGTCCCTTGCTTGCGTGTTGTCCTTAGCATGCTTGTTGTTGCATGCTAGTTGTCCCTTGCATGCTAGCTGTAACATTGCATGCTTAGTGTATTTGTTGCTAAGTATCATACAACTGTCCCAATGTTAGTTAGTTGTCCCTTGCATGTTGCTCCCCTTTGGAAATAGATGCTCTGGCTGTTTCGGCTGTTCCTGACAGTTCCGGCAATTTCGACAATTCCTGACAGTTCCGACTTTTGCCCTCTGCGTCATCTTTCCCCCCTGTTCTGGCAGTTCCCGGCAATTCCAGCTATTCCCGACAGTTTCGGATTTTCCCAGCAGTTCCCGTCAGTTTCGGCAATTCCGGCTATTCCCGGCATTTTCGGCAGTTTTGGCATTTCCCGGCAGTTCCGGCTATTCCCGATAGTTTCGGCTTTTCTTGGCAGTTCCAACTTTTCTGGCATTTCCCGGCAGTTCCTGCTTTTGCCCTCTGCGTCAGCTTTCCTGGCTGTTCCAGCAGTTTCGGCTGTTCTGGCCTCTGCCTTTTGCGTCAGCTTTCCTGACTGTTCCGGCAGTTCTTGGCAGTTCTGGCTTTTCCCAGTATTTCTCGACAGTTTCGGCTTTTTCCCTCTAGATTAGGGCAACGCTATCCCTTATGATCTTTCTTCCTACTAAAACCCAAAGACAAGTAGAAAGGAACAAATCCCAAGTGTGTTGGAAATGACTTGAAGGCCACCTCTATTTATACTAAAATAGTGAGCACAAGTGGGGTTTATTTGGTTGCTAGCCGACCTTGATGAATTGTCCCATAACACAAATAAATTCATATCTCCATGAATATTTATCAGATTCGGATGATCTTTAGATCAATCCTACACCTTTCGATGAGAGGGATTCAAGAAAAATATCAGCTTGCATTAATAAGATGACCCACATGGTGTTTGGCCCTAGTTGCCAATTTTAACACATAACAACTATCATATCTGCCTCACGCAAGAACTCCACTTGATGTGTCACTAGAACAACAATTTTATTCTTTAAAACACTTCTAATGCACTCCTTAAACAGATAACTTACTGTGTGGCATCTAAGGCACTGAAAATATCATCAAGAAGGTATATATTTGAACGCTGATAATAAGCTCTAGCTAACTGGATAATGATGATGAGGGAGCCAGGGGTAAGATTTCGATCAAGGTTTTGGGATAGTTCAATAACAATAGTGGTAAAGGAGGATATAGTTCAGAATTAGGAAGGATGATGGTTACAAGGGAGGCATGGGTGGTTTTCGGTCAAGGATTTGGGGATAACAAGAGTAGTGACTAGGGATGTAAGGTAAACCTGCAATTATAATTAGTAATTATCAACTATCTATAATCAAGCCAAATGAGTTAGGTTGATACCTGGGTCACTTAAAAGATTTTAAGCAAAGATAATGTGAATGCATAGAATTCAGGTCCATTGTTCAAGCATGATCTCCATAGAAGAAGGATGAGTTTGCAACAGATTTGAATTGCACATGGCTAATGACACTGTTCTCATGCTGCAAAACTGAGAAAATCTTTCTTGAAAGTTGAACTGAAGATGGTGTTGGATCTATTGAAGAAGGCTGAACTAGAGATAGTAAAGGAGACTGGAAAATGAAAGTCCCCTTCTCCCCCACGCTTGAGGAGTTGTATGTCCCCAAACAAATAAGGAAGATGACTGCTGCAAATGATGATCAAGCTATTGCATGGCAACCTTTATTGAAACAAGATGACTGCTAAAAGAAAAGGAAATGCTGCTACAAATGTCCTCACTGCTGCAAATCTGTGCTGAGATCACAAAACCATATAGTCCTCAATCGCTACACATCCATATGCAATCCTGCATATGTGAATAAATGGTGTCGATGTCAAACATAAGAAAGAATCATTGAATTACCGACCGTTGAGGAGATCGTTAACCAATGCGAGATATCCCAGCTTTGATGTCAATGGGAATCAAGGCACTAGGTACATTCTATTAGCCATGAATGGATTTGTCGAAGTCGAATGGACTGCACAATTCATCCACCAAGAAACATTAATGTATTTCCTTGGTAGATGACATGGATACCTGCCATTAAGGCATGTAGGCTCCTAGGTACCTTATCTAACCCTAACCTTGGTCCTAGATGATGTGCTGATGTCGATGGGACAAGGCTTGTTGGCAGGTGTCCTGCCTTAAGGAATCCCATATCAACCAACTTGAGTAAAAACATAATGACATGAAAAATACATGATTTGAAGAACTCATACAAATTTACAAACTTTATTGGGAACCTTGCCCACCAGTTACATGGTTTTCAAGCAAAGTCCCTGTCGAGTTGTGCCAGACACGTTGGTTTTCACAAAAGGACTTATTTTTCTCTTTAATATTTCATTTATTTATTACAATACTAACTTTCCTACTATACTGAAGAGAAGACATCCTCCTTCAAGTGAAAGAGAACTTCCAATGAAGCCATGTGCGGATCAGGTACAAAGATATGATCATGCCCAGATTTAACATATAAACTTTAGATGGTACATGAGCATGAACAATCAGCAGCTTTGAAAGAGATGATGTGAAGAGTATTTGAAGATGAGAGTGATACTTTGACTGAATTGTAACCTTGAACCAATGCTCGATGTAACCCTGGTGGTATTGGCTCGTTTCTTCATTTGGACCACTCTGAATGTCTTCCTCGGTCATGCCAGAAGAGCTTGGATAATTGGTCTCTGGAATGCACACAAATCTTGTTGCTAGGCATGGTGAAATCTCTTCGATCTCAGGTTCAGCTGAATGCTCCCCATCAGATTTGGTGCATGGATCATCGATCTCCTTGGTAGATAGGCAAGAGGACTCGAGGGAGCTTTCCAAATCCTGTTTTGGGTGTGGAGAGGTAGATAATTTCCTGAATGCAGTCAAGATAAACTCTTCCTGAGAAGAGGATACCCCAGCTACTGCTAGGATTTGAGAAAGTGCTTCGAGGGAGATTCTTAAAGATCTTGGTCATTCTTGAATTTCTCTTGCTGGTTGATGATCCCTGTCTCGCAACATGGATTAGTACAAAAGAGGGGTTCTTACAGCACCCCAAAAATGTTTTGCTATTCAAAGCTTGAATTAAAAATTGCTAATTGCAAGAAAACTAACATTGGAAATGAATCTACCTTTACTATCCCTAGGTCTACCTTTACTTCTACGCATAAAATAAAAGGAAATAAAAACTCCAGAACAAGAAGTAATCAGTCAGACTTTGGAGCAACTCCACAAAAGTGGATGCGTGGCTCTTCACTCACGTCTTACCGTACACTTTCTGCCCTCTAACAACCTTGCAAGATCCTAAAACTCTGATAATGGTTGCTTGAATCAAAAATTACAACTCCCCGGCAGTGGCGCCAAAATGTTGAGAGATTAAATTGGTAAATTAAACCTCTTAATATTTAATTGTCAATCTGGGCTCGTAAACACGAGTTGCATTGCACTTCTTGATTTAGTTTATAGGTCAGAGCTTTAAGGTTTCCTTTATAATGATCAGCTAAGGAATAAAACAAACAAATGCTTTCAAACTTAAAAGAAATCAAACATCTAACTGTCATGAGCAAACCCAACAATCAAATTTAATCTAGAGATTCAAAACCTTCACAAATTCTAGCATTCAAATCTGTACTCAACAACTACTGAACTACGTATCTCTAGTGATGAAAACAGACTTCTATTCACACAAAACTTTACTCAATCAAATCTTCAAATGCTAGTACCAGACCTTCTATTTGCAAAAACCATTTAATCATTACTCAACAAGCATCCTATGATGATGGCAGTTCTTACTTGAAGCAATCAAACAACCTATACTAATAACCATTCGACCATTAAACTATCGATACAAATAACAATTCATTCCTGAAGCAAATAAGCAATTTGTATCAATGATAACTCAATCCTCAAGC
The DNA here is from genome assembly GCA_031772625.1 of Pinus tabuliformis. Classification (NCBI taxonomy): domain Eukaryota; kingdom Viridiplantae; phylum Streptophyta; class Pinopsida; order Pinales; family Pinaceae; genus Pinus; species Pinus tabuliformis. The sequence goes on along the minus strand of CM062817.1, from coordinate 719,541,750 downwards.
AATCTATAACAATCCAACTCTAAGCAAATGAGTAATCTATCCTAATAGAAACTCAATCAAACAATCGTTCTGTACCTAATGGTTTATTACCCTATCAAGACTCAGGAGTTAAGTACTGATCTGGAGAAATTACTCTGTTTTACTCTATCACTCACTTACTTCTTGTTCTATCTTCAAATAAACCACTTACAAGATTTGATTAATGAAAGCAACCCTAACGTTGATCCTATTTAACACCCAGCTATGTAATCACACAAATTCTAAGGAACTGTACTTAAATCTTTCCTGGAATCACACCAATCCCTACTTGTGAATATTCTTACTCAAAACCAATATGTTGTTGTAAATCCAAGCAATGATTTAACTACGAAGTGGATAACCGAAACCTATGAACCAAGAGAGAGATCAATCATTCAAATGAGACTAATTATTGCACATAAATAGGGAAGAATAATAGTTTCAGTCAACTAATGACATTGGTAATTGCATGAACAGGGGAGGCAAGTATGAGCTAAAGAATTGGTCCTCGGCAACTAATTACACACAAACGTTCCTGCAATGTTTTGTTACCAATCCACAACGCATTAATCCGATAGTCTATTGAATGAAATGAAGCGAAATGACATCCAATCAATCTGTGCAAATAATGCATCTTCACGACTTGGTCACCAATCCACCTCGTTCCAACCAAATCCGTTATAGTATTTGAACAGTTGATGCAATGTATGCCTATATTCGTGTTGCCTATACAATGCTAACGGTTTAATCAAGGGATCGATTCGAGTCAATTTTCTCAGAGAAATAGAGGTAAATTTGGCGAATAGACCAAGCCTGTTCTAATCAATTAAGATCTTATTCATACATGACTGTTGAAGAGTTTAAGGACTATTCTGGCATTGACCATAGGTAGTGATTTCAATCAGCTTGTCAAACGACCATACGATGCGTTTAAGATGATGGTAAATCAGGGTAATGGCATAGCTCTGGTTTGGAAAGCACACAACGTTCACACCCGAATCTAATTGCAACTATGAAAATAACAAGAATTTCGCAATCATTCAATGCACCTATGTGTACTAATCAATCAAACGAACAACTCAATTGAACTGACTTGCAATAGAAAAGGAAATTAACTGTAACTAGTTTCACAGTGACACTGTTGATGAAAATACAGAGCAAACCCAGATGGGTGGGCTCGGCCACACCTGGGGGCTTTTAAACTTACAGTAACGAAACGGTTGCGATCACAGTTATAACATGAGCATCAGCATCCCATCAACACATTCAACTGGAAATCAGAGCAAGAGCATCATAACAATCTTATTAAAACTTAAGTCATAATTACACAGTAAATTCTTCAAAGGTTCAGCATGCTCTCCTGTCAGAATCAAAAGGCAGGCTTTATAATAGAGCTTGATACATAATTGGCAAGCATCAAATCTGTTATAGAGAGGCGTGGGAAAACCAACGATATGGAGATTCGTGAATTACTCTTATTTAGCACTAAAAATCCTCTAAATATTAACTGTCCACTTCCTATCAAAACCATATTCTAATATAGAAGTTTTCAACCAAAACTGTTCAGCAAAATCTGGACCCGAACTGATGCAATATGTTCATGTTCAGAAATGGTTTTCATTGGAATATTCCCCCGGTGATAACTCCTTCACAAAGATGAATTTGGGCAAACAGTGTTCGGGTTATATGAAACATGGTGCTTTGAACAAAACCCATGTCTCAGAATTTCCAGATTCTGCCCCATTTGATCAAAAAATCCATTTTTTCACCTACAACAATTTCATACTCAACTACCCAGCAACTAGTTAAATTTGACTTGTGGAGACTTCTGGAAACTTGTAGCAATACATCACAACACTAAACCTGTAATGATTAGTTAACCTCAAGGATCTAAACATGAAACGTCTAATCTTTGAGTTATAAAATTGTTAAATAACACCATTATAATGCTTTTATCATGGGATTGGATTTGTCACTATCCATAGAATAATGAGGATGAAAGGGTACAAAGAGTCTTAAATAGGGATCAAAATGTGGCAAAAAGATAGTAAAAGAGGTGAAATACAGAGACAAAAAGTGGGTCCAACAGTCTTGTCATTCAGTAATTGAGTATTGTAGTTTATTTATCATGGAGAGTTTTGGGCCTAAATTTATGGGGGGATTCGACGGAAAGAGGGGGCTAGGTTTGTGCTCATGTCCCTTAGACCTCTTTTGGATGTTATCTTGACACCTTAGTCCCGTGGGATCTCTTTTACTAACCTTTGGGCTCTTGGGATGGTACTTCATGGGAAACCCTGATTTTGGTTGCATGGTCCCACTCCCTCATCCACGTACATCACTCCCATTTTGCTCATCATAACCCCATTCATCATTTCTCCCACCTGGGTCCACATTCCTCTATTGGGTCCACTTAGGGTTGGCCTCCTCTTCCCCTCACTCATACTTTGGGTAAGGCCTGGAACGATGCCCTAGAGGTTGATGCAGCTGAAAAGAAAAGTAGAAGAATAATTGGCCACATTAAACAGGGAAATGTACCACAAAAAACAAAATATGGTTGGGACAAACACATTTAACATGTGGGAAAAAGCCAATGCATGAGGTTTAGCCTATTATTATGGCCATCACCCTGGTTCCTGTAGGCCCTATATGAGCCTCCTTTATCATTCAGGAACCCATGATTGTTCCAACCCCTTGTGGGCAATGAACCACTCTACCTTAAAGGGGATATCCATTATTATACTTTACACATCATGCGCTTATCCCTTGAGCCCTGAGCAGTTAATCAAAGAAAAATCATAAAATAGAAAAGACATATAAAAAAGGGTGGAAAAATCAAGTTCGGGGCACCTCATGCACCACAATTTCTCTATCCTATACATTATGTAACCAAGTGTGGGGTTCCCTTTTACTAGCTACCCTTGCACCCCAACATGTGGCCTAGGGCTGCCCCTTTCAATCCCTACTCCATTCATCTATTTATCACATACCACCACCCTTTTAAGAATGTACTGTGGACATACTATCCCTTTAAAGGTAGAAACCACCTAATATGGTACTTGGTTAACCCCATTTGGAGCTTGGAGACATTAGCACATGCCAAGGTCCACTATGGGAGGGCATGCCATTATGAAGTGCTCACCTGTTGTCCATGGTTTGTAAACTCTCTAACTCGATTTCCTTAAATGACTGGTTGTACTAGAAGGCCAGGGGACGCATTGGATCTTATGCAAAATTACAGATGGTCTCCCTTTTGGGTTTGGTCTCCCTATAGGAGGTTTTAACCCTCTAGATGGCTACATTGACACATGTGGGGTGTGTGTAGAGAGCCACGGGCCTCCACAACAGTGTACAACACTCCATTGATCTCCAAAGATGTTTAGAGACTTATCGAGATTCACCTATTGGATGAAGAAGATGCACCTGGTTCACCATGCCCAACGGCCCCACAATTGTACCATGCACTTGGCAGATGAGTCAGGACTTGTATACTGATGTGGCATCACTTACACCATCATCTGAGCCCTTACAGATGGTCTACAGGCATCTTCGATCAACTTGAAGACCCATGAAGTTACTTGTGTGCCCTCACACCCATTGGGAGCAACACAGGTTTATTATTTGGAGAACAAGGGGCCAACCCCTTGTCCACTACTTTTGGGATTCTTGTTCATCATTGTGGCACTTATGGACTTCATTAGGCTTCTTAGAAGTCCCAACGACATGTATTATTGATCATTTGACCTCTTGATAGACTTATTCTTTTGTTCATGAGCTAGTTTTGTGGGTTGTCACCAAAAGTTAGTTGTTTTGCACATTATTTTATTCTAGGGCCTAATGTAGGCCCAAGTAGTTAAATCAAACTCATTAGAAGTGTATAAATAGAAGTGATGAGGATTCATTTTAGCATCATGACTTGGATTGGACTTGTATCTCTCTTGAGAATTTCGCTATCCTTCTTGGAGGACGAATTTTGGAACATGGAATGAACTTTGATGTTTGGATTATATTCTCTTGTCTTGAAGCTTCTTGATTGAAAAATTCTTGATGGTTGGATATACTCTTAATACATGTAAGTACAATTTAAGGCTATTTTCTTTTCTATTCTTGTCACATACATTCTTGTTGGGATTTCGCTATACTAGGGCTAATTTACTGCATCCATTTATGTGAAGTTGTGGAAATTCGGTTTCTAGATAGTGACGCTTCATGTATGGGCCATGTATTATGAATGAATGTTCCTAGAGATGCTTTTTCATTGAAATTCATCTCGATAAGCCATCAATCTTTCAAAACGAACTAGAAAGTTCTTGAAGCTGCTTTTGTTGCTGCCCTAATGCTATGTGAAGTTGTCTTTGAGACCTCCTTGACATAGAAAATTCAATGTCTCATAGTCATAATTACTCTACTCCAAATCTACCCAAAGGATTAGGCACCGGTCCACCATAAGGTGATCATCTTAAACTTATTTTCCTTCTCCCGTCTCCTCTTCTTTAGGTCTAGTCCTCTAGGTCAGCTAGGGCATCAATTATCTCACAATCTATCCATCACAATTCTTCGATTTTTGGTCCACAACTGCGTTTGTGTGTCCTCAAGAAACCCTCCAATTTTCATTAGATTCCAACAGTGGAATCTTGAGATATCGCAAGCCCTAGCTCGAAGACCAATTCTTGCCCTTAGTTTCCCTCGGGCTAGAAACCTCACTGGAATCTTTGCATTGCCTTTCATTGAAAATTCATTCTTAGATCCCTTTACCCTCCCTAATTAGGTCAAACATATCATTGGTTGCTAAATTCTATCCACTTGATCGAACCTCTGGTCCACTTGGTCCCGTGTGGTTCCATGCACTATCAAGGTTAATTCTTCAAAGATCACCTGGAACCCAAGTTTCCACAAGGATTCGAGGGCTTAGGAATCCCCTTTATAAGGCACATACTCAAAACCTAACCCTTGAAATTCTCCCCAAGCCCTTCCTTGAGAGCCTTCCATTTTGTCTTCCAAGACAAGCAAGCCACATATTTGAGCCTTTCTTGTGAATAGGCTTCCAGTATCACCCCTCCCCCTATCATTGGTCTATCCATTTAGTGATCCTCATTATAACGGGTATCCTCCCATCGGTCAAAGTTCGTGAAGAGCACGGAGCCTTAGCTGAGGTGACAGTGGGCTATTGCTCCATTTGTTGCCCTTGGCCTAGTAGTAGCCCTTCAAGGATCCCCTTTTAGGACACCTGCTAGTTTCAGCAGTAACAAGATCTATGGCTAGGAGGATCATCAAAGGTCTTCAACTAGTTGACCATTTAATAGATAAGTGTTTTTGTAACATTTACTTAATTATGCTACAATTTCTTATGACCCCTTTTTTGTGTTATGTATCAAATTTAATTTGTTGCACGTGAATTATAGTTGTTATGTGAATAAGTAAATTGCTAGGCATTGCATTTAATTTCCATTTAGACGTGCATATCATCATGGTTAGAATATAATTAGAGGGTTGATACCCAGGTGATGGGGTTCAATAGTATTTGCACGAAATTATGTATCAGTGGGTGGTTGGCGGCACCACTAAATAAGTAAGAAAAGAAGAAAAAATCTAAACCATCCATACCAGTTCACAGAGGGTTATTGGGAATGGTTACATCCGACGGATGGTAGAAATGCCCCTAGTGGTGGGCAGGGAGTGTTACACGTAAAGCCAATAGTGGGTCGGGGACATTACAACAGTGGAAAAGAGATTCATGGCATAAATTTTTGAAGTGAATTCCCTAATATTTTAGTCAAATAATACCAAGGGATATTACATTGGAAGGGTGACATAGGCCTCCTTTTGGAAAATGTCCTGTTGGAGGAGTTTCCTTTTGAAGATGTACACATTCCTTTTGAGGTTTTCTTGGAGTGAAGAGTACTCTTGGACCATCACCTCATGATCCAGAGTTATGCAGGAACACAACAAAATACATATATAAACATAAACACAGAGATGCAACATAAATAAAACTTCATTTCATTAATTTCAAAGCACTGATATATGCTTACATACAGAATGGAAGTAAACTAGCTCAGGCGATGGTAGCTTATTTCTAAGAAGAGATGTGGCGGCTACATGCCTCTGAACTGTGTTATAACGATGCTTAAGGGCCTTTTTATTATTGAAAAACAAAGGAAAACCATAAACAACCAAAACCCTAACCTGAGGAGATGAAACACCAAGAGTTTGTGGGTACCATTGGGATTAGTTGGGCAGCTAACTTCCCGGGGTTGTAACTTGGTCATATGATCTCTGTTTGGCGTGTACGATACCTCGTTGGAAATATCTCTTCGAGTGCTACAAGATTTTCCGCAGGCCCCTGTCTGTGGTTATGGGCCTGCTATGGACCTCAAAAAAACATCGTTTAGGGGGTCAAAACAACTCCAGAAGTTTAGGACCCAAAAAACTGCTAAAAATAATAAATGCTGCTATAATCACGAAAACGGACAAAACCAAATGGAGGTCTAGGTGGAATAGGCGGGTGGCCACCAATATCCACCTGGATCACCTCACTTGACACATTATTGGCAATTTTGGAGGGTGATTGATGGTGGAGATTTCTTTTTCCCTCGTGTGGGTTATTTTTGGCATATTATTATGTTTTAAAGCTATCTCAAGGTCAGTTTGTGACCTTTGACCTAGTTGAACACTCAAGTAAACTCGTTTTAGATCTAGTCAATTTAATGTTCTTAAATTGTAAGCATAAATTATCGACCAGGGCAGGTAAACTGATGAAGTACAAGTGCACTGTATGTGTTAGAAGTTGTTGATGTCGTTAAGCAGATTATGTTGTTATCTAAATTAATGTCAGATTCTAGAATCAGTGTTGAGATGATGTTATTATTTATATTAGGATGTTATTTCTAAGATTTGTTAATAGATTACTCTAAATGATATTTCTAGAATTAGTTCTGATTGAATTGAGCTTTTAGAATGGTTGGATAATGATTTTAACTCTTTTAAATGAATGTGTTAAGTTAAATCTTCTTTTCAAGTTATCAACTATTTTTGGACTTTTATGCCGTAGCTAAACATTGCTAATTATGAAAGTATGAAATGACATAAAGAAAATCCTATTTTATCAACTTGGAAAATGAAATATGTTTGAGTTCAGATGCTGAGAAAGATTGTCACTCTTATCAGATTGCCACTCTTATCCACTGCAACTTCATTCAATACAAAAGCAAAACAGAAACAAGATTACTAAGCTATGAAATAATTAAGCTATGAATAAAACGAAATTACTGAGTTATGCTAGGTATGAAGCAAACGAAATAACTGAGTTTATGATAGGTATGAAGCAAATGAAATTAACGATACAGAGATCAAGTAAGTGAACCTAGTCTCGAACTTCATTGAATTGTATCTTAAAAACATGAAAACAGCGCATCCATGAATTAATCTACGAAACAAAAGAAAATCTATTTGCAGTGAATCAAACACTCGATCTAAGCGCAGGGGCCCTCCATGAAGCAGCGAGTGACCTCAAATCAACAGCACATAAAATGTATGAATCAAGATCTTTGCATTAAACGGAAAAGAGTTTCTACAGGATGCTTCAAAGTTACATACAGTGGCGCACCCGTTACTCAGAGTTGCCATTGTTGTTATAGAGTTTTAATTACAATATGAGAAATTCAAGCCTATAAGACTTCGCTATGATTCTTATTAAACTAAATCATATTGCTTATTTGCCGATTTGCTATTGAAAAAGCAAATCGATAATATCTCTTGAAACTCGGACTCTGTTCTAGCACGCTATCTTGCGGTTGACTGTCATCGTTGACCGTGTTGTAGTGAGGATATCCTGATGAATTAGCTCGAGTAAACAGGAAGAAATCCATTAGAGGATCATTCCCCATCTACCCATATACTTTTTTGCTGAGCTGGGGCACTCGAACCTTGTCAACAATGGAAGTAGTTGTGGATTTGTGGATTCGCTGCAGAATTAGGTCAATTCTGTCACTGCATGTAAACTTTAATAAAACAATAAGCCATATTGACAAAATATGAAAAAGAGGACGTATGAATGTTTACCTTATCAAAACCTTATGTTTATTGCATTTATTTGGATGATAATGATAGGAAAAAGGAGGTAAACATGGACAAAAAAGATGTCAAGATAAGGCAGTTCTTGGACTCTGCATTCCCCCACACTAGAGGTTTTGTATGTCCTCATACAACACAGAATTGTCATTCTCCTGTATACTTTTGCTAGCACATCCAGATTTCACTTTCTTCTTTTTCTTGGCAGTCACTGCCATCTTTGGTTTCCTCATAAGGATCTTAGGCCTTAGGTTAATAATTTCTCTTTTCATGGCCTTGTTTTCTTTCTTCAATTTCTTATTCTTTTTATACCAGAGACTTAAGTGAAGAATGAAGTTATCACTCTTGGAAATTTGAATTCCATTTTGTGCCTTCAATGTTCGATTTTCAGTATTGAGATACTTGTTTAATATCTCCAGCTCAAAGATCTCTTGTTTCAAGACATTAGATGCTGGAGGTTCTTGTGGCTCATTAAATTGGTTGCTTCCTTCTTCTGGGCTTTGAATTTATCCTTTGGTTACTGTTTCTTTTCTCTCTAATGATTCTATGTAATCATCAATTTCTTGCTGAACTGGATCAATACCTGGGCTTTATACTGGACTCCTTAGAGGTGAACTGAAAGGACGTGGTGATACCCTTGGTGACAGTGTCAGTGATTCTTTCAGAGAGTTCTCAAGACCTTTAGATTTATCTTTTGACTCAAGCTCGATATGTTCTGCAACTTCTAAGGATGCTTCTTTCACTGTGTTCAATCTAGTGCTTCTTCTCAAACTCGTGGTTAGCAATCTTTGAATTTTCTTTTCTTTAGCTTTTGGATTTTCTTTTTGAGGAAGGATTTTTGTTTAGGGTAAAACTCTATTTCTTTGCTGGCTTTCTTTCTTCTAAGATTTTCTTTGTTCATTTTCTGCAAAATTTCTACAATTGGAAGATCATCTTATGATAATTCTTATTGATGTCGTGTTTCTTGTTCTATTATTGTCTCACTTTTCCTCTTTTTTCCCCTTAGGGCTTTGCTACCACTTGACTGTTCAGGGGTTTTCTCTTCAAAGTGATTTCTTACTAGAAAATTTCCCCAATTGTCACCTATACTTTGAAGATGAAACTCAATGAAGATTTTTATTAATACATGATGGTACATTGTGTTGTCTGTAAGTTGGATTTTCTTCTGAACATTTACTGACATTTTCTTAAGGCTATGAAATAGAAAGTATGGAAGATTCATTTGATGTTCTTTAAGGAAATTCATCAATACCCTAGTGTGATAGAAAAACATACACCCAAATCGGCCTTCACAATTAAGAAATTTTTGAAGGACATGGAGCAAATTTCTCCATTTACTTTTGAGGGCAGAACTAGGAATACCTTTTCTGAAGACAGTAGTATCCATGCTTGGGTTTTTCAAGAAAATTTTCCAATCTTACCCTTTGATTCCTCTGTTCTTGAACCATTTTTCTCCAGCTCTAGGTAGTCTGGTGGCTTCTACAATCATGGACTCTGTTACTGCGAACTTGACATCACCAACTTCGACTTTTGTTCCATCAAAAGATCATGCAAATGTTTTTGTCACCTCCCTGTGGAAGCCATCAAACTTTTCTATGAAATCTAGCCACTGAACTTTCTGTAACAATTCTTTGGTCTGGGGTTATCCTTCCAAAAATTTCCTTCCTGTTGGTTCTATTCGAACAATAACGCCCATGGTGAGAGATGTTTCGTCTCAAGAACTGTTTTACTTGACAGGGAAAATGGTCTCAGTAGGGTTTCGCTCTAGGATGGAGAGACTGTATGAATTGGAAAAATGAGAGAACGGGTGAGTATAATGAAGGTTTACGACGATGAGTTAGCCGTTTGAATGCATTTAATTCAATGATTCGGCGATCAAATCGATGGATTCAAAATGAGGACGAGATAGGAGTTAAAATGGTGGCGGATTATAATGGATTTGACAAGCGACTATCATCCATGAACTGCAATGATTTCGGTTTTTTTTTCTTCGGTAATGTTATGTCCATGTAATTCATATATGCAATATGTTAACCCCTATTGTAAAATTAAAGTGTTACATACCTTAGATTTATTTGCTAACCTTTATTTGTTCTTTAATGTCATGTGCAAGTACTTTGCACTTTGAAAGGAGTCAATTATTTCTTCAATTTGAGCCACCAAGTGTCCCTATCAGATTGGTTGCAGAAATCTTATTAGAGTTGCAGAAACTTGCCTGAGCTGCAGAAAGTCACTAATTCTGTAGCTGAAATATTTTCAAGAAAGGGATGTTTAGAAAAAGGGATCTTTTAGAAAAATGGTTAAGAGAAAATTTAAGGTGCCAACATCTTGTTGGTTTTCATGTTTATACATTATTATTATTATTATTTTTTATTTTTTTATTATATTTTTATTTTCTATTTTTTTTTATGATGAAAATAGAGAAAAATAAAATTTCTAAGGTGGAAAAGAAGAGGAATTATTCTCAACCATCTTCAATTCTGAATTGTTTTGGAAAATTTTGACAAATTCTTCTTTTGTCAATGACTTCTGATAATGTTTAAGTCAATGTCTATTCAGTAAAAAAGGATTTTTCTCTTCATCAATAGTCCTGATTTTGACTGCACCATTGTCAAAGAAATTTTCAACTTCATAAGGTCCAAGCCATTGAGTTTGGAATTTTCCTTGGAACTTTTTGAACTTTGAATAAAAAAGTAATGCCCAATCTCCTGAATGAAATTTTCTTTTTTTAATGTATTTGTCATGCCATCAGGATCTCAGTTGCTGAACTAGACTGGTCTTCTAGAAGGCTTCTTGTCTTATTTCATCAAGCTCATTGAGTTGTCCCATCCTTTGCTTTTGTGCTTCTGATAAGTCAAGATTCAAGTGGACTATTGTTTTATAGGTCTAGATTTGAAACTCTATTGGAAGTAAGACCTTCTTGCCATAAATAAGTTCATAGGGAGTATGTCCTGTAGTGCTTCTCCATGTAGTTCTAGAAGCCCACAAAGCTTCTGGAAGCTTTTCTACCCAGTCCTTCCTATGTAAGTGTACAATCTTGGTGAGAGTTGTTTCAATCACCTTCTTTATAGACTCAACTTGTCCATTGGCTTGTGGATGGTATGGAGTAGATTTCCGATGCTTGATTTTGTACTGCTCCACGAGTTTTTGCACTAATCTGGATGTAAATTGTGTTTCCTGATTTGTTACAGTTTCTCTTGGAACACTAAAACGAGTGAAAATATCCTTAAAAGGAAATGAAATTATAGCATTTTCAGTAGCAAAATGAAGTGTTTTAGCTTCTACCCATTTAGTGACATAATCAATACATACTAAAATATACCTTTTTTGTTTTGAAGGTGAATTGATTGGACCAACAAAATCTAGTGCCCACTTCTCAAATGGTTCAATGAGTACTTGAGGTTGTAATGGCATTTCATTTGAAATAGTAGGTTTCCCCATTCTCTCACAATTGTCACATCTCTTAACATATTCCTTAGTATCGTTGAAAATGGAAGGCCAATAATATCCTAAGAGTAGGATCTTATAAGCAGTTCTTCTGTCTGAGAAATGTCCTTCACATGTTTCATCATGGCATGCTTTAAGTATTTCCGGTATCTTCTCGAACACATCTTTTGATGATGAGATCTGGTCCTGTTTTGTACAATTCTTCGTTTATCCATGAATAAGATGTGTTGTTGTGAATTATCCTCCTCTTTTCTCTAGGAGACAAATGAAATGGTAATTTCCCTGTAGCTAAATAATTAGCAATATCTGCATACCAAGGTGATTTAGTAGATACTGCAAAAACATACTCATCAGGAAATTTATTCTCCATAGATTGATCATTGTTATCATTCTGAATTCTAGATAAAAATTCTGCAATTGTATTTTGTTTTCCGGGTCGATCTAGAATGGTGATGAATTCTTGCAATAGTAAGAGCCATCTGGTTATTCTTCCATTAGTGATTGGTTTATTCATTAGATATCTAATGGAAAAATGGTCCGTGTGAATGAAAGTTTCATAGCTAGTTATATAATGTCGGAATTTGTTAATGGCATGAACTACAACTAAAAACTCCTTCTCAGTTACAGTATAATTATTCTGTTGGAGTTAAATTTTTACTGGTATAATAGATTGCATAAGGAGTAAGGTTTTTTTGTCCTATCATAGCTCCTAAGGTTGTGTCTAAAGTATCAGTAGATACGTGGAAAGGCAATTTCCAATTATGTCCTTTTAAAATAGGTGCTTCAGAGATTTTCTTTTTCAAAGTTTCAAAGACATTTTGACAATCAGAATCCCAATTGAATTCACAATCTTTGGTGAGTACTTTGAAGAGTGGAGATGCAGTTTTTGTGAAGTTTTCTATGAATCTTCTATAGTATCCAGTAAAACCAAGAAAATTCCTAACAACTCGTTGACAATTTGGCATTGATAATTTAGAAATACCTTTACTTTAGATGAGTCTACCTTAATTCCATCTCCTGAAATATGGTGACTTAAAACAATTCTTTCATTACACACTTCTTTAAACTTAACGAAAGATTTGTTTATTTACATCTTATTAGAACTTTTTCTAAATTTTCAAGTACTTCTTTAAAAGAATTTATATAAACTGTGAAATTATCCATATATATTTCCACACAATCATGAATAAGGTCAGAGAAAATTTCGAGGGTTTCTCTTTGGAATGTTGCCGGAGCATTGCATAATCCAAGAGGAAGTACTCGGTAAGCATAAGTTCCCCATGGACAAGTAAATGTGATTTTATCTTGATCCTCAACTGCTACTTGAATCTGATTGTATCCACTAAAACCGTCCAAAAATGAAAAATACTTTTTCCCTGCTAATGTGTCTAAGACTTGATCTATGAAAATGAGTGGAAAGTGGTCTTTTAATGTTGCTTTATTTAGTTCCCTGTAATCGATACATACTCTCCGTTTCCCATTTTTATTAGGAAAAATTACTAGGGGTGAAACCCACTGACTGTCTGATATTGGGTAGTTGAAGTTTACATTTAACATTTTTTGTAATTCCTCCTCAACAATTTCTTTTAGATTTGGGTTCATTCTTCTTTGTGACTGTCTAACTGGTCTTGCACTTTGTTCAATGTAGATATGATGCATGCAAGTTTTAGGATTAATTCCTCTTATATTGGTGTATTCCCATGCATAGGCAGAAAAATGTTTTTGTAAAATTTCTACCAGTGGATTTTTTGTAATTCTTCCAGGTTTTCATTAATGTTCAAAGTTTTACCTGGAAAAATTTCTATTGAAGAGTTTCCAAATTTTTCCATAGAGAGTAAAGACACTTGTCTAGATGATAGATATTTGATTCGATTACGGTCATAATGCGAGGAGGATTCATTATTTTCCACTAGATTTAAAATTTGGTCCTCCTCTCTTACTTGTTCAGTAGTGAAAACAGGTTGTATATCATTATCATCATCTATCCATTTTTCACTCTCTATTTTTATTGTTGTTTTTACAGGTGGATACAATGTAAATTTCTTTGTAAAACTTCCATTAGAGATAAACATGTCACATGATCTACAACCGATGAAAGCATTAGCCATAGCTAACCAAGGTCTTCCTAGCATTAATGGATGTTCTCCTAGATTATTTTTGGGTGTTAAAATCATGAAGTCGACAGAATATTCCAAGAATCTAAGGATACACAAACATCTTCTAACACACCATCAGGTTTAATTACAGACCTATCTGCTAATTGCAACAATGTTGGTGTGTATTGAAAATTAGGAAGCCGTAGTGAATCCATGACTTGTTTACTCATTATATTTATCGCTACTCCTAGATCAGTTAGTGTGTTTGGTATTTCAATTCCATTGATGTGAATTTTCACAATGGGGCTTCTTGGATCTAAATATTTTTGTATTGTTTTCTCCATCATGATGTCTGCAATTTTCCCAACTAATTGAATTCTTTTTATGTGTTTTATTTTTCTTCCTGGTCTTTGAGTACTTAATTCCTTGATTGTTTTTGCAAAGATTGATATTTCTTTTATGGCTTGCAATAAAGGAATTTTTATACAAACATTTCTTAATTCATCCAGCATATTATAATCAGGCAATGTGATTTGTTTTTCTAGTCCTTCATCAGTTTTCAACCATTCATGAAAATGTGGTCTAATGGATACTGAGGGTTGTTCTATAATAGGAGTATTATCAGAATTTATAGGAACATTTTCTGTTTGATTATTTCCTTTTTGAGGAAGAGAGATTTCTCCTTCTTTAGACTGATTTTTATCTTTTTGAAGATTTGTCCTTGCTTCTTGAATAACAACAGGGGGTTTTCTTTGCAATAATCTACCAGACCTTAATTGAACATTATTTAGATCTAGTGGAGTTATTACATAGGTTTGATGATTTTTCCCTTCCATATTGTAAATAGGTTGTGACATTTTATTATTTGGATTCGGAAGTGGTTGAGTAGGTAATTGATTTGATTTTTGTGCAAATGGTAGGGAGAGTTGTGGATTTTGATTTTGGATTTGGACTTGAGGTAATTGATTAGCTTGAGGAATTTGATTAGATTGAGGAATCTGACTAGATTGGGGTAAGAATTATGGTGGAAAATTAGGATAGGATGGTGAATATTGTTGATATTGAGCATAAGCCCCATAAGGATTTTGCCATCCTTGACTCCAAGATTGTGATTGTGGTTGAGCCCAAGGCTGCCAAGATGGATTCCAATTATTTTGTAAAGACTGAGCAAATTGTTGTGATCTAAAGACTTGTGGTTGATTTGCTTGAGAATTCTGCCATGGTTTTTTAGCAATAAAATAAAGAGGGTCTACTTGTTTTGGTATCCCTTCATCATTAAATACAACCTTAAGACTTGGTAGAGAAGGACATTCCTTAGTATCATGGTTATATGCACATATGGCACAAGTTTCTATGGTTTTTAAGTCTAAAGGACATTCTCTTAGAGCATGCTTCTTTCTATCCCTGAAACAAAAAATGGATAATGCAGCATTTTCGAACTTTTGCTTGTTTTGTAGTTTAAGGGTGTTAATTTGTTCACTTAGACTCCCTAAAATATCTGTCTTAAAAGTATCAAGAAAACTTCCTAATTCTTCCCTACTGACTGTCCTAGTTGCAGATTTATTGATTCTTGATAAGAGAGGGTCCCTAGGACTTTTTCCAACTCGTGCTTTACCCCTTGAGATATGTACACATAAATCACAGATATCTGCAAATGGTAGTTGAGAAATATCTCATTTTCTTGTTAAGTTAAGGAGATCAATCCACTCATCTTTGATAGATTTGAGTAGGAGGGCTTTCAAAGTTTCCTCATCTAGACTATCCATCTTTTCTCTTTTAAGATTATAGACAAATCTCTCGACTAAGTCTTCAAGATTCTCATCTTTTTTTTGTGTCATTTTGAAGATTTCATCTCTAATGTTGTGAGGCATACAATAGTCTCTATATTTCTCTAAGAAAGCTTCTTTCATTTGTGCCCATGTCCTTATAGAATTTGTTCCTAAACTCATGAACCATTTTAATGCCGAATCCTTTAAGGTAGCAGGGAACAATTTTAATTTCTGAGCGTCATGTAGATAATCATATGATCTACATAATACTTCAAATTCAAAGAGAAATGTATATAGATCTTCACTTATTTTTCCATGGAAATTAGGAAGAATAGAAGGTGAAATATTCTTCATTGTGAGGGTTCTATCTTCATTGAAGATAGGAAATCCAAAAGAATCTTGATTTCCTCTACCTCTACCCCCTCCTTTGCCTCTATCTCCACCTCCTCCTCTACCTCTACCTCCAATCCTATTTTTCTCACCATTGACATTGTGCATCTCTCCTTCTCCTTCTTCAGCTATGATAAATTCTTCAGAACTAATGTAAGTATCTTCTAATTCTTTTGGTTCCTCTATCAATGGATAATCAAAATGAGTTTCTTGTTCCTCTTCTTCACTGGGAATTTCTAATTCTTCTCCTAAAATTTGTTCACTGGTGGAAGATAGAAAAACTACTCCTGTAGTTGGGGATGTATGATTTTCTTCGATTATAGCTTCAGTAGATGAAGTAGGTGAAGTTCTCGATTAGATTTCTGTTAATTTTAGGTATGGTCTATGCTAGAGCAATTTATTTAAATTTTCACAGTTAGCAATCACATCAGCATTAAAGTAAACTACAGATCGAACATAAATATAAATCGCAAAAGACAAGCCAAGACAAGAGGACACAAGATGTGGTGCCAGCCAGGGACAAACCCCAATGTGGGGAAACCCTTGATCAATTCTTCTTTTATGTTCTTCAAAGGTCCGCGGAGAAAGAGAGAGAGAGATAGTAAATTTACAATAGAAGTCAATATTTTGACTTTTGATATCGCATGAAATTAGTTGAAGACATATTGCTTCAACTGATTCTCTAAGGTGACGCCTTCACCTATCATAGTGCTGCCTTTCATCCATTTGTTGCACATAACCGTGTGACACCATGCTGTATTGTCACATGTGTTGAACCTTGATCACTGCGCTGCTCCTACTCACATCATCATGCTGCTCGTTATTTATCATGAAATTGTTTCATTCATCATCATACATCACTGCTTTGATGAGAGGATTATACACCATAACTGTTCATCCTTATCATTTTCATGATGTCGAGATTGAGTCCTTTTACAGGTATACCAAGGATCTCTTAACCATCATCAAAATCTATTTCGTTATGCCAGGTCTGACTTCTAGCATAATCTTCATTCAGTAGAGAGAATAGTTTTATCACTGCTGTTTATTGTGATATGGATGCTACAGGTATGCCACTGAGGTTTGAATACAATATAACATTGCTTGAAACCCTCGTCACTGCTTTTCCTTGTACCCAAACTTCCAGTAATTCATTAATCCGAGTTTTCCTCACTGTGACTGCGTAAGGAATGAGAGCACCGAGATAACAATTTATATGCTGAGGCTGCTATTCCTCAAGCACCTGAGTTGATGGTGGTTCCTAAAGCGAGGTGCGGTCAAACCCTTTATTGCGGCTCAGCTTCACGCGGAGATGACTGCAGCTCCTTTTCATGACAGCTGTTCTCTATGGCTATAAGTCTTGACAATGGTTTCTCTTTATACTTGCGGATAACTATGGTGCGTATATATTGCTGCGTATGTACAAGTGTTTCCATGAATGTATAGAGTCTCCATGCTGTGTTTAGATGTCTTCATAACTGCGTATAAAGAGTCTTTATTATAGCGTATGATTGTCTCCCATTACAGCGTATGAATGTCTTTCATGATTGTGGCTAGGTGTCTTCATTACAGCGTAAGAATTCTTCCCTTACTGTGGCTAGGTGTCTCCATTACAGCGTATAAGCTAGGGCATCATCTATGTATAAGCTAGGGCATCATCTGCGTATAATCTAGGGCATCATACACTTGGCCCAATGTATCTTCTTGTGTGTCTCTCCCTCACCAAAAACCCAAGACGTGGAGAGGAGGAGATCACATGAAGAGTGTGTCTCTAATGACTTCAAATTTTCTCCTATTTATACTAAAACGTAGATGATGAATAGACATGACTATTGGGCTTCTGAGCCTACTCAAGTTGCTGGCCGACTTGACAATTTGTTTTATAACATAAATAAATTCATAACTTCATAAATACTTATCTGAAGCGGATGATCTTTAGATCAATCCTACACCTCTCGATGAGAGGGATCCAATAAAAATATCAGTTGCCATAAATAAGATGACCCATATGGAGTTTGGCCCTAGTTTCCAATTTTAACACTCCCTCTCAACTAGGGAGAACTCCATCCGCTGATCTGTATATACGACTGTACTATCTTTGCCATTAGTGCCCTGCACTGCTCTGCTCTGCTCTGCTTAGATCTGCGCGGCTCTGCTCTGCTCAGATTTGCTTAGCTCTGCTCTGCTCAGCTTTGCTCTGCTCAGCTCTGCTTAGCTCTGCTCTGTTATGCTCAGCTCTGCTCAACTCTGCTCAACTCAGCTCTGCTCTGCTCTACTTAGCTCTGCTCTGCTCAGCTCTGTTATGCTCAGCTCTGCTTAGCTCAACTCTGCTCAGCTCAGCTCTGCTTAGCTCTGCGTTGCTCAGTTCTGCTCTGCTCTGCTTAGCTCTGCGCTGCTCAGTTATGCTTAGCTCAGCTCTTCTCTGCTGAACCATGAAGAAGAAGAATTGATCGAGAATGTCTCATACCATTCTCCACTGATACGAAGTCGGTCTCAGAGTGTGTACCACTAGTCCCAGACCAGTCCTCAACCGACCTGAAGTCAGTGTCATAGTATGTACCACTCTCACTGGTCCCAGACCAGTCCTCTACTGACTCGAAGTCAGTCTCAGAGTATGTACCATTGGTCCCATACCAGTCCTCTACTGACCCGAAGTCAGTGTCATAGTGGGTACAACTCTTACAACTGGTCCCAGACCAGTCCTCTACTGACCCGAAGTCAGTGTCATAGTGGGTACAACTCTTACAACTGGTCCCAGACCAGTATCATTGATCCCAGATCAATGAAGGTCATCCTAGCATAGGGAGTACGGTAGATACAACGATGCGTCCATCGGTACTACTATGGTCCCTATCATCATTTCCCTGCTCATTGATTAGATGAGAGGTACTTCCCATGAGTCTCGCACTGCATGGGTAAGATGGCTCGACAGGAGAACTAATCATCCAGTCCACAGGAGAGCGAATCAGCCTGTCCCACAAGAGAGCGAATCATCTTGTCCATAGGAGAGCGAATCATCCTATCCACAGGAGAGCGCATCATCCTGTCCCACAAGAGAGCGAATCATCTTGTCCACAGGAGATTGAATCATCCTGTCCACAGGAAAGCGAATCATCATGTCCAACAAGAGAGCGGATCATCTTGTCCACAGGAGAGCGAATCATGTTAGGATATTCCGACACATAGGATATAGTTAAGTTCAACTTGGTCTAGTGTAGAGTTAGGTAAAGTGTGTTTCTTTACCGTTGTACATTTTGTAACTTACAATCCGACGGTCACGATATGTAGTGATCCGACGGTTCATTCTCTCCTCGGTATTACCGACACTTGATCCGTGGCTTGACACCCGATTGGTCCATGAGTTCTATTTAAAGCGCATGGAGGGTCTTTGTTCGGGTAATCCGTGCATGAGAGAAGCTTATGTAAATTTTCATTCTTTGATTAATAAATTGCCTGTAGTACCCACGTTGGGACAGGCCGTGGACTGTTTCCCTCCTTGCACTTTGAGGGTTTTAACCATGTCAAAAATACTGGTGTATTGATTTGAGATCTGGTTGTGAGCGGTGTCCTTTTGGTGTTCTTTCTGAGGAACTTACCCTGTAAATTCCTACATGGTATCAGAGCTATTTGAGGGCCGCGTCCGTTGGTGATCCAAATCTGAAGCCGGTAGAACTGCATGCGGCTGTTGTTTCCTAGATCTGTTGTTTCTGACTGCTTTCGGGCCGAGAGGACTGCTCTGTTGCGTTCGGAGCATCTGTTCCAGTGAGGAACCCCTTTCGTTTCACGCGAAAAGGTTTCCGGTAGCCCTAGCTGCGTCATTTTTCAGATCGGGAGGTATACAGTGTTTTTTTGCAGTTTACTGTTATTTTCTCTCTGCTTATTTCGGTTTCGGTTTATTTAGCCCTTTTTTTTAACCGGATCTATACCTTTCATTTCTGCGTATGCTCTTTGCCCTGCGACTCTGTGCGATCTGGGCAAATCAGAAACAGAAAGAAAGGATTTTTCTCATGCGTATGCTCTTTTCCCTGCACCTTAGTGTGATCTCGGAAAATCAGAAACATTGAGAAAAATATTTAGTTTTTCGGCTAAAGCTAACTTTGAGATTTTTTTTTTAAAATTTCTAGTTTTTTGGCTAAAGCTAACTTCGAGCCGCAAGGTTCGTTTTTCTTTGCATATTCGTGTTGGGTTTTGTGTTTTGTGTTTTGTAGGGAAAAAGAGCTTTCTCAAGGCAAGCACGCAAACCAAGGCCCCCCCCCCCTCTCTCTCTCTCTCAAATTTTTTGTATAGATCAATTGGTTCAAAGCTATTTTAAGAGAGTAGAGGTCTTGGGTTCAAGTCTCCATTTTGTGGGGGCGGATTTTTTCATTCCCGCACATTCGCGCACTTTGCCGGCAACTTCAACAATTTTTTTTTCAAAAAGCCATAACTTCTTCATCCGGAAGCCTTTTTCAGAGCCGTTTTTTTTTAAACCGCCTATTTTTCGAGATCTATCCATTGGAACACTTACTTTTAGCATCTTCAGCTTCAGTTTTTAAAAAAATGGAAAGTCCATGCCAAGTCATTCTTGACAGCACTAACTACTTCCAATGGGTAGCCTACATGGAAGATTTACTTAGAAGTAAAGGTCTCTTCAGAATAGCCACAGACCAAGAGAAGAAACCAAAAGATGAAGACAAGGTTGCAAAATGGGAAAATAGACAAGATCAAGCACGTGGTTTGATAGGGATGTCTATTTCTCCTGATCTTAGATTCCACATTGCAGACCTTGAGACTCCTCATGAAGCATTAGAAAAACTCGCTAAAGTTTTTGGGATTAAAAATGAAATTAGAGCCCATCAACTTGAAAATGAGTTGCTTACTTTGGATCCTAATAATTTTTCTTGCATTGAAGATTTCTTGTCCAAATTCAAGACCCTTAGATATCTCTTGGAAGGTGTTAAAGTTAAGAAAGAAGATGGTAACCTTATTTATTCCATCTTTACTAAGTTGGGACCAGCCTACTTTGTATTTGTTTCCACTTTCCATTCTACAAGGGAAGCTTTCATTTGTCAAGGAAAATACTACAAGGCCCCTTCTTTTGACTCCTTTTGTGATTCCTTAATAAGAGAACAAGAAAAACTCTTACACCTTGGTCTTCTTAATCTTGGAAACTCTTCCACGAAAGCGTTAGCCGCCCAGCAGCAACCAAATTCAAAGAATCCTAAGAAGTCATATCCTCAAAAGAATGGTCCTAAACCAACTCAGCCTCAAAATGAAAGATCATTTCAGCAAAATGATAAGACCAATAAAAACAAATGGAAGAAGACTGATAGACATTGTAACTTTTGTAATCGAGATGGCCACTTAGAATCTAAATGCTTTAAGAAGATGGAAGCCTTGGAAGCCGCAATGAAGAAACATAACATCCATGTGGAGCCTACTTCAACTTCAACTTCCGGAATGGCACTTTCTGCATGTCGTTGTCAATCATCTCAGTCTGGTTATGCATTAAATGTATCTTCTTCTTCTTCTCATTCTCATGAGTGGCTCATTGATTCTGGAGCCTCTTATCACATGGCCAAAAACCAAGCCATGTTTTCTTCTTTAAATGATTGTAACACCAAAAATATATATGTTGGTGATGATAGATCTCTTAATGTTGTAGGGACTGGAACTGTTCATCTAGACAATGGTCAGTTTAATGATGTATTATGTGTTCCAACCTTATCCTGCAACCTTCTATCTGTCTATCAGATAACTCATTCAGGTGAAGGTAAAATTGTTGACTTTTCACCTCATGATGTTGTAATCAAGGATCTAAAAGATCCTAAACAGATTCTAGCTACTGGTCTTGCTGATGATTCCACAAGGTTGTATAAGTTTCACAACTTTGGGTCATCAAATCTTCCCTCAGTATTTGTTGCTCATTATGATGAAGTGAGCAAACTTTGGCATGATCGATTTGGTCACTTAAACTATCGCTCCCTTCAGCATCTATGTAAAGAAAATATGGTGACAGGTCTTCCTATGGTATCTTGCAGAGATGGTGTTTGTTCCGAATGTGTACTCGGAAAACATCATCGGGACAATTTTGACAAACGTGCCTCTTGGCACGCCTCAGCCCCTTTACAGCTTGTGCACAGTGATTTATGTGGTCCTCTTCCTATTGCTTCATTCTCTGGCTGCAAGTACTTCTTAACTTTCATTGATGATTTCTCCAGACGCACTTGGGTATACTTCTTAAAACTCAAGAGCGAAGTATTTAACACATTTTTGGCCTTCAAAGCCTTTGTTGAAAAACAATCTGGACATCAAATTCTTAAGCTAAGAACTGATAATGGTGGAGAATATGTTAAAAACACATTCATCAACTTTTGCACCGAAAATGGAATTCAAATGCAACATACTGTTCCATACACTCCACAACAAAATGGTGTAGCTGAAAGGAAAAATCGCACCTTAAAGGAAATGGCTAATTGTATGCTGCAATCTAAAGGACTCAGTCTTAGTTTTTGGGCCGAAGCAATTAATTGTGCAAATTATATAATCAATCGCACTCCTACTAAGGTTCTAGAGAATATCACTCCAGAAGAAGCTTGGAGTTCCATTAAACCAGATGTAAGTCACTTTCGTGTGTTTGGAAGTGAAGCATGGGCCCATATTCCAGATGAAAAGCATAAAGCTTTAGAACCTAAGAGTGAGAAATGTACTTTTGTTGGATATTCTGAAGATGTAAAAGGTTATAGACTTATTCCATTTAAGTCCAAAAATGTTATCATTAGAAGAGATGTAAAATTTGATGAAAATAAATCGGCCTGCGAGCCTAGTCCGGCGGATGTGCCACCTCTTCCTATCTCTTCTACTTTTGAAAACATTTCTTCTTCAGATGATGAAAGCGAGGATGATAATCCTCCCCCACCTTCTCAGGATCCTCAACTTCCAAGATGGGTCCGTGCTACTCGGGATGCAGCAGGTGATCTTGCCGGTGATCCTACAGATCAGCGACGTACACGCTCTCAGTTTGAAAGAGCCTCTTCTTTACTGGCTCAAGCTCCAGTAAATCATGATCCTGACACTTTTGCAGAAGCTTCAGGCCATCCACATTGGGAAGCAGCTATGAATGAAGAATATCATTCATTGATGACAAATGATACATGGGATCTTGTTCCTCTACCAAAGGGACGCAAACTTGTTAGATGTAAATGGGTTTACAGAACCAAGTATGGACCAGATGGGAAAGTTGATAAACATAAAGCTCGTCTCGTTGCTAAGGGCTTTTCACAGGTTGAAGGCATTGACTACACTGAAACCTTCTCCCCTGTTGCCAAAATGAACTCTATCCGCCTTGTTCTTTCCCTTGCTGCCTCTTTAAAATGGGAAGTCCATCAGATGGATGTTAAATCTGCCTTCTTGCATGGGGACTTGCAGGAAGAAATCTATATGGAACAACCCATTGGCTTCATACAAACAGACTCCAGCCTTGTTTGTCGACTTAAGAAATCCCTTTATGGCCTCAAGCAAGCTCCTCGGGCTTGGTATGCCAAAATGGATAGCTTTCTTTTAGAATCTGGCTTTTCTAGGTGTCATTCTGACAATACTGTCTACACCAAGAAAGTGGGCAACTCTCTTATCATCCTTGTTCTTTATGTTGATGATCTTATTCTTACTGGTAGTGATCCCAACCTTATAAACCATGTGAAAACCAGCCTTAAAAAGAAATTTGAAATGACAGACTTAGGACACTTACACTATTTTCTCGGTCTTCAAGTCTTGCAATCCACGGAGGGTATTTTCCTTTCCCAGTCCAAGTATGCTTGTGATATTCTTCGTCATTTTCACATGGAAGACTGTAAGCCAGCCCCTTCTCCCTTTCAGTCTGGAGTCAAACTTTCAGTCTCTTGTACTTCTCCTGAAGTTGATGCTACCTTATACCGTCAACTTGTAGGAAAACTCTTGTATTTAACCCATACTCGTCCTGATCTTTCCTTTGCTGTTGGCCTTGTTGCTCGTTTTATGCAAAACCCCCGTGAAAGTCATTGGAAAGCAGCTAAAAGAATACTTCGTTATGTTCGAGGTACAGTTCAGTTTGGGATTCATTACAGTGCCAAAGCAGCTCCTCTATTAGTTGGTTTCACTGATTCTGATTGGGCTGGTGACCCTGATGATCGGAAGTCTACTGCCGGTTATGTCTTCACTCTTGGTTCAGGACCTATTACATGGGCTTGTAAGAAACAGGCTGCCATTTCTCTTTCGTCAGCAAAAGCAGAGTATCGTGGTGTCGTGGAAGCTAGTAAGGAAGCCTTGTGGCTTCGTCAGATCCTATCAGAGTTTGGCTTTGAGCAGCAACATCCAACCACACTTTGGTGTGATAATCAAAGTGCCATTCAGCTATGCAAAGATCCAGTCCAGCATCAACGCAGCAAACACATTGAACTACACATGCACTTCATCAGAAAGCTCATTCATGACCATGTTCTTGAAGTGCAATATTGTCCAACAGATGATCAGGTTGCAGACATCTTCACAAAGGCTCTCACAGAGACGAAGTTCACTAAACTTCGATATAGGCTTGGAGTTCAGGAAGTTGTCACTAAGGGGGGATAGGCTCTAGTGCCTCCTTCCTTCTCCTATTGTGTCATATTTGTAAATCCTTCAATCCTATCCCAAGTTGTTCTTAAGGGGGGATGTTAGGATATTCCGACACATAGGATATAGTTAAGTTCAACTTGGTCTAGTGTAGAGTTAGGTAAAGTGTGTTTCTTTACCGTTGTACATTTTGTAACTTACAATCCGACGGTCACGATATGTAGTGATCCGACGGTTCATTCTCTCCTCGGTATTACCGACACTTGATCCGTGGCTTGACACCCGATTGGTCCATGAGTTCTATTTAAAGCGCATGGAGGGTCTTTGTTCGTGTAATCCGTGCATGAGAGAAGCTTATGTAAATTTTCATTCTTTGATTAATAAATTGCCTGTAGTACCCATGTTGGGACAGGCCGTGGACTGTTTCCCTCCTTGCACTTTGAGGGTTTTAACCACGTCAAAAATACTGGTGTATTGATTTGAGATCTGGTTGTGAGCGGTGTCCTTTTGGTGTTCTTTCTGAGGAACTTACCCTGTAAATTCCTACAAATCATACTGTCCACAATTGCCATGGAGAAAAAATCATCCACGCCCACAGGAGAACTAATCCTCCTATTCAGCGCGCACCACCAGGGGAGGGTGAGTCACCCTATGGTCATATGTTGCTCCAGTAAGAACCCCAAGCTCCCAGAGCTCCCAAAGCTCAATGTATGCAACATGAAGGACCCTTTTACAAGGGTCTCTTGACGACTCCAAGTCGTTCGGGAAAATCACAGATTTGATCTTTCCCCCTCGGGGCTTAGACAAAGTGTAGCGACCTGTACATCATCTGGAGCTTCTTCGCTCATCGACTTACCATATCCCAGATAAGGTAGTATCTGATGTCTATCTGCTGGAGCAATCATTGAATACGAGATTCTTCAGTAATCAAATCCTACCTCTAGTTGTCACAGAGAATCACAGTGGTATTCATCATGTGTACAAACAACTCATTGAAGAGCTTCCTCAACCAGGCAGCTTCATACGAGATCATACTCGTAATTATGTATCCGGTCTCGGCGTGCTTATAACAACCGACTTCTGCTTAATGCTCATCCATGATATCGAAGTAGAATCCAAAGAGAACTAGCACTGAGAAGTGCTCTAGTGATCCTCCACACTGCCTGCCCAGTTAGTGTTCGAATAATCATGCAGTTTCATATTTCTGGCAGTGTATCTCAATCCATGAGAGGTTCTGCCCCGAAGATATCTCAAAAGATTCTTGGCACCAATCCAATGAGGCTCAACCAAATATGAGCTCACCTGCATAACATATGTCCGGAGGGAAGTTCACCAAGAACATTAATGCGAATGAGTTTATGAGACTCAGAGGCATTTCCCAAATCTGATTCGACATCACTACCATGTAACTTCTAAAAAATAAGATCCTCGAGGTAGTCACGAGCTTGCAGTTTGTTGACCACTACGTGTCAACTTCCCAGTAGTACACCCCCTTTTCTTCGCAAAAAGGGATAGCGCTTGATCGACATGTCCGTGCCATTCGACAGTCATCGTCGACTTGATCATATTATGTTGTAAACCCAGTCTGCATGTGTAAATTGTAAATAATTTCAGCAAATATGAGTCATGTATGTAAATTGCCTAGGTGGACCTAACTTTCTAGTGATAATCTACGTTCCGAAAGGTTTTTCGTCTCACCAGTCCATGATCGGCAGAGTTTTCCTTCAGCATAACCCCAAAGCCGGAATGGATTTTGTCATTAGAATCTTAGGAGAATCCTAGTGTGTTAATCTGCTAGATTATAGTTGTGTTGCAGAACTGGGTGGTTTATGAGGGTCTATGTCAAATGGGTTTTCCCCCTTGAGATATAAAGTTGTAAATGTCATGATGTAAAGTGTCTTGAGGGTTAGAAAATGTTTTA
The DNA here is from genome assembly GCA_031772625.1 of Pinus tabuliformis. Taxonomy (NCBI): domain Eukaryota; kingdom Viridiplantae; phylum Streptophyta; class Pinopsida; order Pinales; family Pinaceae; genus Pinus; species Pinus tabuliformis. The sequence goes on along the minus strand of CM062817.1, from coordinate 719,515,477 downwards.
ATCCCCTCATAAGTCCTAAGTCCTAGGTCCTAGGTGATTTTTCCAAAGGCTAAGTTCGAGGATCCATTTAAAAATAAATTAAAAATAAAAAAAAAAAAATAAAAAAATTTAAATAAAAATAAAAAAATAAAAAAATAAATTAAAAACCTTAAAAATAATAAAATAATATTTTTGAGTAAATAAATGCAGAATTTCAATTTTGAATGCATTAAAAAATTCGATGGATGAGATTAAGAGATGTCTTGATCCTCATCGACGGTCGATATCATTTTGACGTGGATCACTCGAACTAGCCGTTGGGAATTTTTCCTTTAAATAGGGTGCTAGGGGTCATTTGAGAGGGAGATTCGATCTGTGAATCTTGTGTTGAAGAAGCTCTCTTGTAGTCATTTTTTGTGCAATTAAGAAGACTTTGGGGTTAAAAATCTTGCTGGTTTTACTCTTCTGAAAGTGCTATAAGATGATTTATGTTTCTGTATAATTTTATTTTCAGCCATTGATTTTAGCTTGATGAAGATTGATCTAGGCACAAGTATCTTGTCTGATCTTTGGGGTTTGAATGATAGTTTAGATTCTGAAATATAGTGGCAGGTATCTCCATTTGATCTGGGTTTCACTATCGTTTTTTCCCTCTATGTTAATGGTTGATTTTAAGCTGTGCAGGAAATCTTAGTTTTGAGTTTACCGGGCGTTAGGGGAAGTTCTCGGCTGAACTAGCCAACTCCCGGGTTGTGTTTTCTGAAAGAGCCCAGCCAGTTCTTGATCCCGGGCTTATCATTCGAAATATTTTTTATGAATGCATGCAAGGTTTTCTGAAGCATCTTACATTAAAATTAAATTCTGATAATATTACTGTGATTATCGACACATTTTGTTGTTTAAGAGTCGTTAATCTGTAAATATTGTAATTATTTAGCTGATCTAGGGTTTTAGTTTTGTTTTTATGCACATATTATTTTCTGGGTTTTTTGTTTTCCATTTTGCAGGTTGCAGGTCTGAGAAGAAATCCAATTTTTGTAGGGTCTCTGTTTGGGTTGTTCAAGGGTTTCAAATATCAGTGGTTTTCAGATCTGGGGTTTCATTATTTGCAGGAAGTTTATTTTTATGTGCTCCCCATCAAACTCCAACGCTGCCCATTCAGTTGATCAAATCGCTCCTCATTGATAATCCGCATTTCAAAGAAAAGTTGCAGCCGTATTCTTTTTTGAGGCCCTTCTCAACCTGCGTCTTTTTCCACACTTCCTCCAGCAACTCTCGTTCAATCTTACTAATCCACAGCTCCTTTTGCTCGAAGCGTCATCCCTCTCTCTGCGTCCATTGCTTTCGCACGTAGTCTTTCAGTCATCCTCACGCACTCATTTTTTTTTTCTCGAGCTACCAATCCTGCAAGCGTTCCCTTCTCCGCCGTCACGAACCTGCAAAGACAAGACTACGTTTTAATTTTTACGGGCCAGGGTTTTGCGTTGAGTTTCATTATACACTGGATTTCTTATGCGTTCATTTTTCCTGCATTCATCATTGCTGCTCAACTTGCAGCCTTCTTCGCGTCCTCATACAGCCTCATCTCGCTGCACCCTTGCCAAACGCATCATTGCTGATCTCTGCCGCCGCCTCGTTCTCTCCTGCTGTTCGATTTCAAGGGTTAACACGTTTCTTTTGGTATATACGAGCCACCTGCAAACCTGCGTGGGCCTCTCTTCTTCCATGCTGCTGCTACATCCTCTGCGTCCATCATCGAGCTGCGATCTCCTCCATTTGCCTTGATCGATTTCCTTAGCTGCCGCCGGCAAGCCTGCAGAACGAATACCAGTTCGATTTTTTTTTTAAAGGGTTGTATTGGTGAAGTATAGTTTAACCTCTTCTGTTTTAGCCATTCGATTTTTTTTTAGTTTTAACGTGTTCCATATGCTTTTCATTTAGTTTATATCCATATGTTAGTTTTTTTTTTTTTAACTTTTATTTAGTGTTTGGTCTTAGATTAAAATATTTAGATTTTGTTTTTGTTATAGTTTAATTAAAATTTATTTTATTTTATTAAAAAAAATAGTTTAAAAAGATTTTTTTTTTTTAGGATTTTAATTATTTTCTGATTTTAGATTTAATAAATTTTTATTTTAGTCTTAGAGTTAGGTTTAAGATTTAAGTTATTTTATTTAGTTTAGTTTAGAATAAATTTGAGTTTTATTTTTAGAGGTTAGTTTTATTTTACTTTATAAAAATAAAATAAGAAAAAATAATAATAATAATAAAATTTAAAAATGTAAAAATTCAAAAAAAAAATCATAAAAGGCATAATTTAGTTAAATTTAAAACTTTTTTTTTTGTTAGACTTTAGATTTTAGTTTAGATTTAAATTTTGGTTTTAGTTTTGACATTTAGAATTTAAATTAAAAGAATTTAGTTTTATTTAAAAAAATAAAAAATAAAAAAATTTCCTTATAGTTTAGATTTTGATGTAATATCATTTAGATTTTAGATTTAAAAGTCTCATTTATTTAGTCTTTAGTTCGCTTTATCTGAAAAACATAAAAATATTTTGGGAAATTTTTTGCCTTGGCTCGGGAATTTCTTAGGTTTCTGCTGAGGCTAAATTTTTGATGTGGGAATTAATGTTTAACATGCTTTAATGTTCATCTGAAGATTAACTACATGAATGTGATCTCTGGTTAGCATTTTACGTGGTTGTTTAAAGCATTTATCTTTCGAAATTTTAATTGCTGGAATATCGTTATTGAATTTTAGTCGCTGGATCACTATTAAAGCATTGTGCATCTATCGAATATTTTGCATTACTTGAGTTATCTGATGGTAAATGATTGTTAATGAGTTCATCTTTCCGCAGCATTTTCATTCAGCCATTAACTCTATAAGGCACTGGTTTGTAAATTTAATAAAATCATTTTAGTGCTTGTTCCTTCGTGTCTCCCAACCCAACTGGTTCACAGTTGGTCATCCATTTCCCTATAGGGTCTACCCCCCTTAGCCGCTTGAGACAGGCTTAAACAGAGAGATCGGGGATCAGAGTCACAGCCCCCGGTCTGAGCGTTGTCGTGACAATCTGTGCGACAACACAGTTCACCATTCCACATCCGGAATTCAACTCCCTTTTACTTCTGCAAATGAGAGGGTCTGCAGCTGTCAGAAATAGGTTGTCCTCATAAGGTGCCGATATAAGAGGTTTATCATCCACAACGTTCGAGTAATGGTTTGGATTGGTTTCACTCCTAGTGAATCTCAGCTTCATTAGACAGCGATCAATCCTCTCATACCATGCCTGGGGTGTTTTGCTTCAATCCATAGAGGGCTTTCTTTCACCTACATACATGAGATTCTTGATCATGAATCTCAAACTCCTCGGGTTTTTCCACACCTGTGGACCTGCTACATGAGGGGAATGGTCCTCTTGTAATAATTTCCTTCGGTAGATCTCAGACATGTACTTTCATGCTCTTTTTGAATTCAGGCTTCCCTGTCACCATCTAACTCACAGACCTCCGGTGCTATGTGTCAATGGACATGGTCCCCAATGGACTTCTTATAACTTGATACAACCCTGAAATGAAAAACATCTTTGAAAAATCTATTTTCAAACACGTACCTTTCCATCGATGAGTGCCACCCTGTAACCTTTGACTTCCATCGCTGAAATGGACACCAGGTTCTTCTTGTGATCAGGTACATAAAAGAGATTTTGTAGATAAATCGAGTTACCCTCATTCAATTGAGGGGTAAGATTCCCTACACCCTTTCCGGGATAGGTGGCATCAGCTCCAAGTATAATCCCACGATTGTTTCCATCTCTACCAAATTAGAGAGTGCACCCTTCTATCCGATGAAGTGCCTTGAAGCACTACAATCAATAAGCCAGATTCTCAAAGCATCTGAAGGAGAGGGCCAATAAAAGATAATGCTTCTTTATCTTATCAAAAACAACATTTGATTCTTCATACCTGGGGTTCCTTGCTTTCTTTGAAGAGTCGACCATTTCCTTGATGACCTGCATTACCTGTCATTCCTTTGATCATTGAAGATGTCCCTGGCATGATTGTTATCTTTATCAAGAGATGTGTCTGTGCCATTCAGACACTCCTTCGCATAATGGCCGAACTTATAGCAACCAAGGCATATGCCTTTCCCTCCACACTTAGATCCGAACTTCCCAATGAAGTGATCTTAGGTAAGCCATCAGAAACTTCCGCTACGCCATTCTGATAATATTCTGTGCTTCAACTTCACCCTTGGTGAATTTAGAAGAGAGGTGTGGAACTCATTGATCCTTTTGTCCTGTCCCAATTGTCTTCGGTGATTGCTTCCTTCTCTCTTGCTTGGGCATTGTCTTCACCTCAGCTCTGATACCATGTTAATTTTAGGTATGGTCTATGCTAGAGCAATTTATTTAAATTTTCACAGTTAGCAATCACATCAGCGTTAAAGTAAACTACAGATAGAACATAAATATAAATCGCAAAAGACAAGCCAAGACAAGAGGACACAAGATGTGGCGCTAGCCAGGGATAAACCCCAATGTGGGGAAACCCTTCATCAATTCTTCTTTTATGTTCTTCAAAGTTCAACAGAGAAAGAGAGAGAGATAGTACATTTACAACAAAGTCAATATTTTGACTTTTGATATCGCATGAGATCAATGGAAGACATATTGCTTCAACTGATTCTCTAAGGTGACTCCTTCACCTATCATAGTGCTGCCTTTTGTCCATTTGCTGCACATAACTGTGTGACACCACGCTGTACTGTCACATGTGTCGAACCTTGATCACTGAGCTACTCCTACTCACATCATCATGCTGCTCATTATTTATCATGCCCACTGTTTCATTCATCATCATACATCACTGCCTTGATGAGAGGATTATACACCATAACTATTCATTCTCATCATTTTCATGATGTCGAGACTGAGTCCTTTTACAGGTATACCAAGGATCTCTTGACCATCATCAAAATCTATTTCGTTATGCCAAGACTGAATTCTAGCATAATCTTCATTCAGTAGAGAGAATAGTTTTATCACAGCTGTTTATTGTGATATCGCTGTTACAGGTATGCCACCAAGGTTTCAATACAATATAACATTTCTTGAAACCTTCATCACTGCTTCTCCTTGTACCTATACTTCCAGTAATTCATTAATCCAAGTTCTCCTCACTGTGATTGCATAAGGAATGAAAACACCGAGATACATATTTATATGTTGAGGCTATTGTTCCTCAAGCACCTGAGTTGATGGTGGTTCCTAATGTTGACACCTAATCCTCAACGGATGGGTGAACTGGAACGTGAACAGTCATCAAGAAGATGAACTGTTCCGTCTCCTTCTTGTATATAAACAATAGTTCTCTTAATGAAATATCATCTCAGTTTTCTTCTGTTCAATGTGGAGTTACCCTGGCCTGACATGGTATCAGAGCACAGGTTCCAGGTTCTTAAAATAGCCGTAACTCCTTCATTTCTGCTTTTGTCCTCTGTCTCTCTGCGCATTGATTGCCTGCCTGAACGTTTGCCTGGCCAACGCATCTGCCTGAAACTTTTGCCTGACACTACTCTGCCTCTGTCGCTGCCCAGAGATGCATGTAACGTTTGCCTGAATGCACCAAACTGAATCGGATTTTGCAATTCATAGCACGCCACATACCCAGCTGCGTAGATATCATCATATCCGCATGCTCCGCTCTGCTTCCGCTCATTTAGCATAAGCCTTCTGATTTGGCATTACTACATGGTTTTCAAAACTTACCGCTCTCCATGACTGCTGGCTTCAACTAAGGACTGCGTTTGTAGCTTCTCGGCCTCAACCTGCATTGCAGAACAATTGCGCTGCTTTCCATACTCAACTCATCCACTGCACTGCGCTTTGGATCTCCAAGCCTGGATATCCTCCTATATAAATCATTTGGAAAACCGTCGGATGTTTTCTGAGTCGCCACGGCCTCCATCGAAACTGCTCTGAAAATTGGCGCCCACCGTGGGGCACGAACCCACGACCACTGCTTGTCATAAATCCCCATGTTACAAACTCGGGTCTCTTCATACAGAAAATTCCAATGCGACAAAATGTCCCAGGATCTCAAGCTCTGAAGCTGACGGTAGAGTGGGATGTCCCAGGATCGGCGTTCCAAGTCATTAAAAGCATTGGATACCACCGCCGAACAATCAAAGACATTTTCGCAGAACGCAACAGTTGCCAGTAACGCTGGGTATTACAAAGACTGCAAGGGCGTTGGTATTATGCAGTAAATTTTTTAAAAACTTCAGTATGGCGGTTTCTATATATCGTTGAGCAGTTTGTTAAATTCATGATATACGCAGTTTATATGATTCAAAGCGTTCAAAATATTGCGGTGTTTCCAGCATTACATATATATTTGATATATTGATATATATTGAAGTGATCCTTGAGAGTTTTTTTTTTTTCTCAAAACATAGTAATATTGCAGTGATATAAGAAATGCTGATATAAGAAATGCTGATGCAAACGTTAGAAGAAAATAAAGTGCATAAGGCTGTGGCATAAGGATTTTTTTTTTCAGCAGAAGTTTTTTATCAACAAAAGTTTTTTTTTTAGCAGAGATATTTTTTTACAGAATGCATTCAATCATTTCTATGGTAGGAATAGTTCTCACTGGCAAGGAGAACTATTCAGAATGGTCTCGGATGGTAAAACACACCCTCATCTACAATGAGTTGTGGAAAGGAGTGTGTGTCGGAGAAGAAGACAAAGACCCTGTGCAGCCTACATCAGATAAAGAACTTGTCATTTGGGAAAACAAGAACAGCAAAGCCTATGCATTGATCGCAGTATCTGTAAATGAAGAAGTAAGTCGTCATATTTCATCCTATTCCACTGCCTTTGAAGCTTTACAAAAGCTGAAAGAACTCTATGATACACATTCTGCACTTGAAGTTGTTCAGCTCATGATTAAACTCTTCACTCTTGAACTGAAAAATAATGATCCTCTTGCTCTTGCATCTGAAATAAAGTCTATAATGCATGATATTAAATCCACTAAGGTTGAGCTGGATATCTCTCTTATTGCCTTTCTCAAAGCACTCTATCCTACCTACTCCAATTATCTTGAGTCATTACAAGCAAATGGAAATCTTAAAGATATAACCTTTGACTCTCTTGTGAAAAAGTTTGCTGAAAGAGAGAAAGCCTTTGGAAAGAAAACAGTCCCTGAATCTTCTGAAGAGACTGTTTGCCTTGCTCATAAAGAAAAACATCCTGCTTAAGATTCTACAGGAGGAAGAGGTGGACGAAGAGGAAGAGGAAGATACTTCAGAGGCAGGGGGGGAGACATTCTCAAGCAGAAAAAGCAGATCTGCATTGCATTCGCTGCAAACGAAATGGATCACATGATGCTTCTACATGCAAGCTACCATGGGACAAAATTGAGTAGAGAAGAAATCAGCAAAAAGGTAAAACTGATGACACAGACAAAGGTAAAGCACCTGAATCCGCTCACTATATTGAGGCACAATGTAACATTGGAGTAAATGAAGATTTGTTTAATGCTTCACTTGCTTCTTCGAAAAATGACTGGTTGCTTGATTCAGGAGCAACCTGTCATATGACTCATAGGAAAGAATTTTTTGAAGATTTCACTGATAATGTTGATGGAGCAGTATACTTTGCAGATCAGTCAAAAATCAAGCCATCAGGGCTTGGCACAATCAGGCTTAAGCTGCCTGGTCTTCCAGACTTTCTTCTGGATCATGTTCTATATCTCCCACAGCTCAAGAGAAACTTGCTGTCCCTGGTTCACATCCGCCAGCAAGGTCACTCCATTCATATGTTTGATGGAAAGCTTGAGGTAAGAAAGGCATCTGACCACTCACTTGTCATGAGGGGTATAGAAGAAGAAAGACTTATTAAACTGCAAGGAACCTCTGCTCATGCACAACATTTCTCATATATTTCTCATCATGAAGAAGGTACACTTCCGTCAAGTTTATTATGGCATGCTAGATTTGGACATTTAAACTATGATAGTCTCCGCTTGTTGAAGAAAAATGGTGTTGCTGGTTTGCCTACAATTCCTAGAAAACATAAGCAATGTGATGCTTGCATTCTAGGAAAGCATAGCAAACAATCTTTTCATGATTCACATTCAAGAGCACATAGGAAGCTTGAACTCATTCATTCAGATTTATGTGGTCCAATGCCTGTTCCTTCTGCAAATGGAAATAAATATATCATGACATTTATTGATGATTACACCAGAATGTGTTGGGTTTATTTATTGAAGAACAAATCTGATGCTTTTCAAACATTCAAGAATTTTCATAAATGGATTGAAAATGATGCACAATCTCATATTGGGTCTATTCGCACTGATAATGGAAAAGAATATACATCAAATGAATTTGAACACTATCTTCGCCAACATGGGATTAAACATCAAACAACTGTGCCTTATAATCCTCAACAGAATGGTGTAGCTGAAAGAATGAATAGAACAATTTTGAATATGGTACGATCCATGCTTTTCTTCAAAAATGTAAAGACAATGTTTTGGGCTGATGCTGTTCTATGTGCTGCATATATAAAGAATAGATGTCCATCTAGTGCTATAAGAAACAAGACTCCTTATGAATTGTGGTATGGACATGTTCCTTCGGTAAAACATCTCATGATCTTTGGTTCCACCTGTTATGCTTTAATACCAAAGGTACATAGAAACAAACTTGGTGCTAGAAGTCGTAAGTGTATCTTCCTGGGGTATTCAAACACATCTAAAGCATACCGCCTCTATGATGAAGTAAATAAAAAGTTTGTTTTATCTAGAGATGTCATTTTTCTCGAATCATCCAAATCTGACAGTGTTGTTGAGCGGCAACTTGATCGCTTGGATAGATTCGCAAAACCAAAATCATTTCAAGAGTTTGATAATCAGATTCCACATCTTGAAGGGGGGATTCCTATACTAGATCAACATGTGGAATCTTCTTCTGAAGAACAATCTCCCCTGCATGACACTCCAACAACGGATGATGCTTTAAGTGATGTAATTGATAGAATTGGGAGACTCAATCTTGATTCAGACCCAACTCAATCAACAGAGCAGCCTGGACCATCTCAGAAAGGTCCCCCAAAGTGGCTGACAAAGACACTTGAAAGTGTTCATCCTGATGAAATTGGAAAAACAGGAACCAGAAATACAAACCGACAAGATGGAGGTGATGTAGATAACTCTAATTTACCTGTTGATATGGATGTTACTTATGATTGTGAATTGAACTTGTCTACAGATTTTGAACCAACTTCCTTCAAAGAAGCTGCTTCTCATGATGAATGGAAAGAAGCAATGCAGAAGGAGTATGATGCCCTCATAAAGAATGGCACTTGGAAGCTGGTTGATCCTCTATTTGGAACCAAACCAATTGGCTGCAAGTGGGTCTACAAGAACAAGTACAAAGCTGATGGCTCACTTGACAAGCACAAAGCTAGGCTTGTGGCAAAAGGTTTTGCACAGAAGGAAGGGGTCGATTATGAGGAAACTTTTGCCCCCACAGCAAAATGGGCAACCATCCGGACACTCTTTGCACTAGCTGCTCAGAACAGTTGGAAAGTCCATCAAATGGATGTAAAAACTGCATTCTTGAATGGAGATCTAAAAGAGAATGTTTTTATGTCCCAGCCTGAAGGATTTGCTGTGAAAGGACATGAACACAAAGTATGCAAACTTGTGAAGTCCTTGTATGGCCTCAAACAAGCACCACGAGCCTGGTATGAAAAACTAATTGAGCATCTTCTGAAACTCAACTTCAAACATTTTGATCTTGATGATGCAACTTTATTTGTCAAGAAAGTTGGCAAAACAGTTGTATATCTTGTGGTATATGTAGATGATCTTTTAATGACAGGGAACAATGAAAGCTATATTGCATCCATAAAGAAAGAATTAGGAAAAAGTTTTGAAATGACTGATTTGGGCTATGTTCATTACTATCTTGGCATTGAAGTAACCCAACATCCAAAATCCATATTTCTTTCTCAAAAGAAATACATTGGAGATTTGTTAAACAGATTTGGCATGACAGAGTGCAATCCTCTTTCTACTCCAATGGAACAAAACTTGAAGCTCACATCTATTGAAGGAAAGGAATTTGAGGATGCAACAAAGTATAGACAGCTTATAGGAAGTCTCATCTACCTCACTACTACCAGACCAGACATTTCATTTGCCGTTGGAATCCTCTCCAGGTTTATGCAAAAGCCTTGTGAGGGACATTGGTCTACTGCAAAAAGAGTTCTAAGGTACTTGAAGGGCACTCAAGACCTTGGAATCAAGTATACACAGGTGGACGACTTCAACTTGATTGGATACTCTGATTCAGACTTCGATGGAGACAAAGAAACTGGGGTATCTACTTCAGTATATGCTATGAGTCTTGGATCAGGAGCTGTCTCCTGGAGATCACGCAAACAATCAGTACTAGCAGATTCCACAACAGAAGTAGAATACGTGGCAGCAGCTGAAGCAACGAAAGAAATTGTGTGGCTCAGGAAAATTCTTGAAGACTTGCAGGTAAAACAAACACAATCAACTCCACTCATGATTGATAACACCTCTGCAATAAAGTTGGCCAAGAACCCAAAGTTCCATGATCGTACTAAGCACATCAATACTAAATATCATCTGATCCGACATCATGTTGAGGCCAAAACAATCCATCTCCGTCATTGTTCCACAAACGAGCAAATTGCAGACATCTTCACCAAAGCGCTTGGAAGAGAAAAGCTTGAAAGATTCAGAACAATGCTTGGACTCACCAACATCCCTTCAGATTAAGGGGGGGAATGTTGACACCTAATCCTCAACGGATGGGTGAACTGGAACGTGAACAGTCATCAAGAAGATGAACTGTTCCGTCTCCTTCTTGTATATAAACAATAGTTCTCTTAATGAAATATCATCTCAGTTTTCTTCTGTTCAATGTGGAGTTACCCTGGCCTGACACCTAAAGCGAGGTGCAGTCAAACCCTTTACTACGGCTTAGCTTCATGCGGAGATGACTGCGGCTCCTTTTCATGATAGTGGTTCTCTGCGGCTATAAGTCTTGACAGTGGTTTCTCTTTATACTTGCGGCTAACTGTGGTGCGTATATATTGTTGCGTATGTACAAGTGTTTCCATGAACATATAGAGTCTCCATGCTGTGTTTAGATGTCTTCATAACTGCGTATAAAGAGTCTTTATTACAGCGTATGATTGTCTCCCATTACAGCATATGAATGTCTTTCATGACTGCGGCTAAGTGTCTTCATTACAGCGTAAGAATTCCTTCCCTTACTGGGGCTAGGTGTCTCCATTTCCTCTACCTCTACCCCCTCCTTTGCCTCTATCTCCACCTCCTCCTCTACCTCTACCTCTTCCGATCCTATTTTTCTCACCATTGACATTGTGTACCTCTCCTTTACCTTCTTTAGCCATGATAAATTTTTCAGAACTAATGTAATTATCTTCTAATTCTTTTGGTTCCTCTATCAATGGATAATCAAAATGAGTTTCTTGTTCCTCTTCTTCACTGGGAATTTCTAATTCTTCTCCTAGAATTTGTTCACCAGTGGAAGATAGAAAAACTACTCCTGTAGTTGGGGATGTAGGATTTTCTTCTATTATAGCTTCAGTAGATGAAGTAGGTGAAGTTCTGGATTGGATTTTTGATCTTAAGACTCTAGGAAGTCTTTGTTGGCCTATGAATGGAATTCGAGTTTGAGTGGGTGGTGTGGAACTTCGAAGTCGTGGTGGAGTGAGCGGATTTGTGGGAATTAAGCTTCTTCCTCATCCTACAAATCTACCTCTAGAGTCTCTTTCCCTACACATATCATGTTTTTATTTGATGGTTTTTTTTTAACTTTTATTTGCACTTACCTGGCAACGATGCCAAAATGTTTAGTCAATTTAATGTTCTTAAATTGTAAGCATAAATTATCGACCAGGGCAGGTAAATTAATGAAGTGCAAGTGCACTGTATGTGCTAGAAGTTGTTTATGTCGTTAAAGTGATTATGTTATTGTTATCTAAATTAACGTCGAATTCTAGAATCAGTGTTGAGACGATGTTATTATCTATACTAGCATGTTATTTCTAAGATTTGTTAATAGATTACTCTAAATGATATTTCTAGAATTAGTTTTGATTGAATTGAGCTTTTAGAATGGTTGGATATTGATTTTAACTCTTTTTAATGAATGTGTTAAGTTAAATCTTCTTTTCAACTTATCAATTGTTTTTGGACTTCTATGTTGTAGCTAAACAAGGCTAATTATGAAAGTATGAAATGACATAAAGAAAATCTTATTTTATCAACTTGGAAAATGAAATATGCTTGAGTTCAGATGTTGAGAAAGACTGTTACTCTTATCTACTGCAACTTTATTCAATGCAAAAGCAAAACAGAAACAAGATTACTAAGCTATGAAATAACTAAGCTATGAATGAAACAAAATTACTGAGTTATGCTAGGTATAAATCAAACGAAATAACTGAGTTTATGCTAGGTATGAAGCAAACGAAATTAATGATACAGAGATCAATTAAGTGAACCTAGTCGTGAACTTCATTGAACTGTATCTTAAAAACATGAAAACAGGACATCCATGAATTAAATCTATGAAACAAAAGATAATCTATTTGCAGTGAATCAAAACCTGATCCACGTGCAGGGACCCTCCATGAGGTAGTCAGTCGCCTTAAATCAACAGCACATAAAATATATGAACCAAGATCTTTGCATTAAACGGAAAAGAGTTTCTATGGGATGCTTCAAAATTACATACTGTGGTGCACCCGTTACTTAGAGCTGCCATTGTTTTTATAGAGTTTTAATTAACAATATGAGAAATTCAAGCCTACAGGACTTCGCTACAATCCTTATTAAACTAAATCATATCGCTTATTTGTCGATTTTCTATTGAAAAAGCAAATCGATAATATCTCTTGAAACTCGGACTCTGTTCTAGCACGCTATCTTGCGGTTGACTGTCATGGTTGACTGTGTTGTAGTGCGGATATCCTGATGAATTAGCTCGAGTAAACAAGAAGAAATCCATTAGAGGATCATTCCCTATCTACCCATATACTCCTTTGCTGAGTTGGCGCACTCGAACCCTGTCAACAATGGAAGTAGTTGTAGATCTGTGGATTAGTTGTAGAATCATGTCAATTTTGTAGCTGCATGTAAAATTTAATAAAACAATAAGGCATATTGAAAAAATATGAAAATGAGGACATATAAATGTTTACCTTATCAAAACCTTATGTTTATTGCATTTATTTGGATGATAGCGATAGAAAAAAGGAGGTAAACATGAACAAAAAGGATGTCAAGATAAAGCAGTTCTTGGACTCTACAGGATTTTGCTTTAAAATTAGTGAAGTGAGACTTGGTTACCCTCATATAAATCCAGGAGAGTCTCACTCACTTATTCATCATCACATTCTCTCTTTGGAAGTGTGCACTAGCTATTATTGTTTTTCTACTTGTTTGTAGTGTAATTATATGGAGCGAATTGCCTATTGAGGAGTTTTGCATGAGGATACTTCTTTAGGATTGATAGAAGAGATTTTTGTGGAATGTTGTAAGTTTATCGTTCATTTTTCCTCCATTTTTCCGTGTTATATTATGTGAATTAGGGTTTCTATGTGTGCCATGTTAAAATTGTAATTATTTTCTTGAAATCTTGATTCTTCATGGTATGTGAAATTGTTTTCCTTGAATCCTTCATGATAGCTTTGATATATGCATCTTTTGAACTTAAAATCTATCATCTAAGGAAGTCACTAGGGTTTCTAAATAGATAATTTTGCTCTCTCACCCTCTTCATCAACGTCGTCCTCATATAAATTTCCCTAAAAGACTCCATTGCTCAATTAGATCAAGGCACTAGTCTAGTAGGTGTTTTTTTTCTTTAAATCTCGCCTATTTATTACTGCAATAGAGTGTTACATGAGATATTATGTTGTTCTATTGGTATGCCCACTGGGAAACCAGACCAATAGTACAGACAAAGAATCTTAAGATTGCAAATGTCTCTTTTCAGCAGTTTGGACGACAAAAATAAGACATAATATTTGAGTGCATACATAGACATGAGAGAAAAATTGTGGGAGCTCTGCTTGACAAAGGAAGTGTGACTCATCTGAGACAAAAATGAGCTACCCATCACAGTTAAGACAAAAAAAGAAGCTTTGCAAAGACCTGTAAGTGCTACGCAGAGAGCCACTGGTGAGGAGAGACACTACTAAGTTGATTTGGTTGCAGTGCGAGCCAATGGATCAAAGCCATCTTCAATGGAATCGCACTTCCTCCATGTTACCATTTGACCAAGGGACATATCTATGAGAATAAGTAGTCAACAAAAATGAAGGACCGTAAGAAGAGCCTTCCATCCACTAAGCATGCTAAGAAAAGCCTATATAGAACCTTGCAGGAGCATATCTTTCGCCACAGAGTTGTTGCAAAGCACTGTTAGCAATTGAAAGCCCCCACCAATTCACCCCGTCTACACCTCCTCAAAAGCAGCGTAGCATGATCCAGGCAAGCCATGCGTACAAGAAGGAGAATTCCTTGTCAGGAACCATGAATTTCAAGAAACTTCGAAAGGATGCTTGTAATGACCATAATCAACTGGGTCGAGTTCACCATTTTGAGATTCCAATTCCAGGAGTGACAGAGCCCCCGTTGAGAATTGGAATTGTCAGTGGATACAGGGGGGAGACGGGTAATTATCTCTATACGTAGAGCCGAGCTTAGCATACAGAAAGTGATCATACCAGACCTACCCTGCGGGAGCCATTGGTAAACCATCTGAGAGTCGCTTGTGAGATAAAGGACATTCAACGTTGTCTGCTCATCAAGAGGAAGCCAAGCATCCTTTGTGAGAAGCGCACCATTACCATGCAACATAGAGGCCAAGACAGTACCCACAAACCCCATACTTTCAGAGGAGTAGGAATGGTGCAGAGGACGACTGCAACATTGCTACTCCATCAATGCGAGGACCAGTGTAGACCAACGAAAGGACCAACCATCGAATGGAGAGAAATGAATAGGAATGTGGGCATGGTGGGAAGAAGATGCAAACATTGCAGAGCAGAGAATTGAATATACCTGATAACGCTCCTAGCTTGTAAATAGAGCAAAACAAGTGGGCGGGTTGGCTATGAAGCTACCCATACGCCACCTCCTTGAATACCCATTCTAATAATAATGAACCACCATGATTACTCTGTGTGTTACGAGGGGGAGCTTGTACCAAGATGTGAGCAAAGAGAGTATGCCCATTGCTATGTATTGAAGCCATATGTGCCAACCCACTGTAGAAATTCTGCAAATTCTCTACAAATCTACCTCTAAGGCCATGTAGAAAATTTGACTGTAGATTAACCTGATAATGCAATATACCAAAGCAGAATACTATACTCTACTTCTACTATCAATTTGCTTTGCGGAAGCTTAAAGATCAAGCTGAATCAGAGCTGAACACATAATCAGAAGAAGAAGAATCAATACACATGAAAATACTTTGGAGAAAGCCTCTGCTAAAAATCCCACTATCTGTATTATCATACAAGGTGGAAATATATTAGAATTATGCAAAGCCTTAGCTCTCATAACTAGCCAGCTCTCAATACAATCCCCTTGGATGCTCACAGGCAAACTTGGCTTCTCACAAGCCTTCTCCTCTACCATCCAAGCTCCTATTTCCTTGCGCAGTTCCTCTGGGATGATCTCCTTCACCTAGTGGAACACTGCTCTAACACATTGTCAGAACTGCGCAATCCTCAAGGAACTTTACCTTGACTGCATGCATGAGTTTCCTTTATAGGAAAACACATGCAACTGATAGTACTCTGTTCTTGACATTTAGCTCAACTGGGTCTTTCTCAGAATAGACATCCATGAGTTTCTGATGAGGGAATCTTCAGTTATCTGGAGTACACTGGGTGATTGCATGCATGCATCAACTGACTGATAACTCACAATTAGTTCCTGAAATAGTTTGGAATTAATTTAAGTGGATTTAACTCAGTAAACTGAGCTAACTAATTACAACTCAAATATAACAAAACCTTATCTCCTTAATTAAGGGATAATCTCTTTAATTTAAGGGATAACTCTTGCATGACTTCAGAAAGACTTCTAACTTGAATTTCTCCAACTAATTAATCCATAATGAATTAATTAATTATTTCCAGCAGCTGGTGAGACTAAATTTGATTTTAATTCACAATTTTAATTTAAGGGCAAATTAAAATTGGAATTTTTGGATTCTATTTTTATCATTTCTTGTTGCTATTTTCGACACCCACTGTGGGATTCACGAGAGCTAGATGGTTGTCAAATCCAAGAGTAGTGCGCACGATTAACTTAGGTGGCATGAATTATCACCTGCGGTGGGGGATAATCTAGTAGGTGTTGATCAACCTCTTCTCTATACATATTTTCTCTCTTCTCTATAATTTCTAGGTATTTAGGGTTAGGGTTAAGATTAGAGTTAGGATTTTTCTTGAAATTGTGTTTAATAGCAATTTTATTTGATGTGTTATTTCCCTCTTAATAGGGATTGCATTTAATAACTTAAAAAGACAAAATCTAGCATTAATTGTGTGGTAAAACCCTATAATTAGGGCTGATGTCATCTTTCTTATTGTTGTTTTATGCATGTTTCAGCCATAAAAACTCACTTGCCTATCCTAAAACTTTTTTACCTAATCGATAGCCTCTTTATTGACTTATACTTGAAGGCTATTTCTTCTTGTTTCCATATGACATTGTATGTCATATCATTGAATATCTTTCAAACCCTAACTTATAATAGTACATTAATCTATCTAAGAGGTCTTGGGAAAGGATACTTGAACCCTGGCAAAGATTATCTTAGACTTCTAGGGTCTGCCAGTTTCTTTTCCCCTATCATAAGACCTTGCATCACCTTAAAGACTTGTTGAATATCTTTAGGTGACCTTCAGGGAAACCTGCCTTGTATGATTTATTTCACCACTAAACCACTGGAGAAAGGTCATTGAGGTGACAACGATGGCTGAACTCTTGTTGCCATAAGGTCTAGATTTGCCTAGTGGGACTTTGCTTTAGGTCCTGCTGGATTCTACGTTAACAAGACACAATAAAATTGCATACCAAGAAATTTTGAAGATGTCTCTAAGGTAGAAAGTAATTTTTAAAATTAATTCAATTAAAATAAAAATTGTTTTTTATTATATCGCTTCACTGTGTCCTTGAGTGTAACAAACTTTATATTCTGGGTGACCTGCTAAGTGAATATTTAAAAATACAAAGTGATCCGTATATCTGATAGACTAAACACACACTATGCAGTCCATACTGAGAAGATACAACTTATTTTCAGTACGTTTGATCAGTTTTGTAGAGTTCAATTCGTAGCAAATCCTATATGCCAGAAAGCAAAACAGGGACTGGGTTTACTAGAACCCAACCAGGACTTGACCCTAATAGGATGGGGTAGCTCTTACGGACCTTGTTCACATTTAGTGATTAACTTGTTTGCTTTCTCGCCCATTGGGATACACCGAATGGTGGACATCTTGCAATGGAACATCTTGCAATGGAAAGCATTTGTTGACCAATATTGGGGCCATGCATGGCAGTCCCTCCAACTTAACACCATGTTTCTTTGGAGACAGGTCAACACCATATTTCCTTGTAACAGGGCAGGTCTACTGATTCTCCTGATTTGAGAAAACAATAGAAAACAAAAACCCACGTTTTGCTTTCTCCGCCATAATGGCTCTACAAGATATGTGCCTCAATCAATAAAGAGGAGGAATGGATCATAAAAATATATGTGCCTCAATCAATAAAGAGGAGGAATGGATCATAAAAATACAAACAAAAATGTAGCTGATCTCTGGTACGTAAAAGCCATAATAAACCAATATCATAAAGCTGACTGCTTGCTAACTACAAATTTTATCAAATAGAAATGGCCGGTATGCATGGCTAATTTGTAGATGGCATATATAGATATTATTAAACTGAGTTGTTTTTGGTGTTATTTTTTGGATTTTTCGGCGGCAGAAAAATTTGAGTTGAAATCTTGATTTGTGTTATTTAAACTGGTTTTTTTTTACTGTATATATGGATTCAGCGCCCTGAACAATCCCTAGGGCACTTCGATTATGCAGGGGTTACCTATCAAACCTTTGATTTCAATAAATTCCTACCAGATTTTAAAAAAATTAAACCCGAAAAACCCACCAGAAAAACTTTCAAAAAACCTCGCTAAAGACAACTCGTTATTAAACTTCCCACCCATATATCACAAGATTGGATAACAATACAGTTGTGATAAATAATGTTGTGCAGACATGGATCATAGGCAAATGGGCAGGTTACAAAGAACAAATGTGGGCACCTTCAGGAACTCACTTCTACCAGTTTACTCTTCCAAAGATTATTGAATTCAGGAAAGATTGCAAGTATGGAGATTCATCGGCACTTAAATTACCAGACACTGCGAAAGGCGTTAATAGTTGTGAGGTATGAAGATTTCTGTTTTAGAATATTCGCTTTCAAAATATCGTATCAGGGTTTATTACTGCATGCATGTTTGCCTCGAGTGTAGGGTTCGGGTGCAAATCAGTTCTCTTCAAAATGCACTGCAGTTTTCTGACTGAAATTGCTTTGCATGCGAGTTTTTTTGCAGTATACTATGCCAAGAAGAGTAGTACACGCATGCCATGCAGGAGGGGTGATACATGTCCTTGAAGGCTATGAGCATCATGAAGTTGGGGCAATCGATGTAGATCGTCTTGATACTGTATGGGACGCAGCAATGAAACATGGATTCAGACCTCCTTCACGGAGCAGCAAAATTCACTTTTGATTTTCTCGTTTCTCTTTCTATGGAATGGAAGGTTGGTTTGATAGTTTCAGATTTTCAGTATCTATTTCAATGCCCACTTGCTCGTCAAGTAATTAATCCACTGAAGCTATCTAGACTTATCCAAGCTGTTTATTTCGTACTAGACTGCCCACCTATTCTAATGTATTACTCTCAATGATTCAGTTTGATTTTTAACATGCAATTAGCCATGAATGATAAAAGTTATAAAAACTGTTTCGTACTTTAATTATTTTAATAAAAGTCATAAGAATTGTTTCCTACTATATGCATGGTCCCACTCGTGATTGGGAGCATGTTCCAAATAATCAATCTTAAAATCAGATAGGATCTCAGCCTTCCACGACGAGAGTGCAGGTCTTATCTATGCTAGCTATGTTTTTAGAAATGCAAATACCAAACTATTTTAAGAAACATGGGAGGGAGAGATTTTAATTATAACTCTTTTATCCATATAAATAAAAACAGTTAGTATATATTTATATATATGGAAT
Organism: Pinus tabuliformis; assembly: GCA_031772625.1. Classification (NCBI taxonomy): domain Eukaryota; kingdom Viridiplantae; phylum Streptophyta; class Pinopsida; order Pinales; family Pinaceae; genus Pinus; species Pinus tabuliformis. The sequence continues at coordinate 719,496,071 of CM062817.1, read as the reverse complement.
TTTTCACTTTTTGTTTTTTTAATTTTGAAATATTTTATATAAAACTAATATTGAAATTTTATTTATTTATTAAAATATTATTTATCCACTTTAGGAATCACATATTGTTCTTTTATTGAATAAGGATTATATATATATATATATATTATAGATATTGAAATAATTTTTTTTGTTAATTAATATATTTTTAAATGGCTTATGTAATATTAGGGGCAATTTAATTGGTGATCTAAATAATGTGAAATCTGTGAAAATTAAGAGATCCAAGACTCAAATACCTTATTTGTGACCTTGTTTACGCAGAGGAGAACAAGTCGTAGATCCCTAGAAATTTACTAGTAGTTAAAGTTACGGGCAGTTTAATTGGTGATCCAAGTAATGTGAAATCTGTGAAAACTAAGAGATCCAAGGTTCAAATATCTCATTTGTGACCTTGTTTAGGCAGAGATTTACTAGTAGTTAAAGTAGGTTGCTGGGTTCCTCTAGGATACAAAAAAATGTTGTGTGTCAACTCCATATTGAACACTGAGTAATTACAAATTTCCCTCTAATTGGATTGTAGAAACACCTTTTTACATAATAAATAAGTTTATTCAATTAATTTGATACTATTTATTTTAAAAAAAGAAAAGAGTTTATCTCAATAAAACCAATATGAATTTATTAGACCGTGCAATCCAATGTTAGTTATAAATTTTATACATCGTAGAAATATTCATTAATATTATGACCATTATTAAGATGACCAACTAACTTTCAATTATGGGAGTAGCTTAGACCATATAATGACTCTCAACATAAAGTAGGTCATTAATGATTGCATTTAAAAAACATGGTTATATAGAAGTAATCAATGATATTGCATACGAGAGTTTACTAAGAAAATACATAGATGAAATGAATGAAACAGTAGGATGGAAAGGGAGCTTAAAGAATCTTACACTAGAGATCATGGAAATTTACAATGCTTTAATGTTTTATGTTAGAGGCAGTGGTGAAAGGAATACAAGTGTGAACATGAGAGGTAGCCACAAGATTCTTATATTTAGAGATCACGGAGATATAAACTACTTTATATTTGAGGTAGTCATAGCTCCAATGTTTAAATTTAAGATATACATAAACACATAAAACATATTGGCTTCAAAGTAATAAGGTTCTAACATTAAAATACTAACTTATCTAGTATTTCAATGGAGGTTTGTAGCATTCTTCTCTTAGTACTTAGTAAAGTTGTAGATTGTTTTTAAGTTTTAAAATTATAGTATGTTTATATGTAACTAACCTAGTGTTTTTGATTGAAAGGGTTTGGATCCATCGGTGAAAAGCCAAGGGTTTTTGATTAGTGGGAAAAGTTCAACTTTCACATGGACCTTTTTAAAGTCATGGCATCACCTTGAGGTGGTGGTGAAATGTGTGATTGCACCTTCAAAGATTATATTAAATTGCCTTGTGACTTATGAACACAAGCCCACCCTCGCATCCTTCAAATTCGAAACTTTGAGATATTAGCTCAACTTCTTGTGATTAACATTGTTGGACATTTGGTTGAAATATTGAGAGATTAGCTCAACTTCTTGTGACTAACATTGTTGGACATTTGGTTAATTCAATGACAACTGGTGCTTGGCTTTCATCCCTTTGGTTGAGGCATATTACTGTATGTGGTTGATTTGACTATGGATGCCATCAACCAATATGGAGAAGCATCTCTTGGGTTTTTGTGCATGATTTACCTTGGGAAAAAAGGTAGATCAATATTTTTTATTTAGGTGTTGTAAGAATTATGAATGTTTTTATTTATTGTGTATTTTTCGTAAAATAAACAATAAAAAATCACCTTTGCAGTATAAGAGGCAAGGTGCATTTTACAACTAGTATTGAAGAGATTGCAATGTTCATATGATTATCACATCTATCATATTTCGTAATAAAATAATAATAAATTTCATATCTACTAAATAATAGCATTCACATATATTAACCCTAGGTAGGGTACCTGCTTCTAACAACATTGATACCATTGAACCCTCCCCAGCCCCCGTTCACACACCCAATTTGTTATCACCACCCATCTCCATCATCAGTTGTTGTATCGGAGTTCACAATCACCTTGATAATAGAGATGACATGAAAGACATTGATGCTCATCATCCCACACAAAGGAGGCAATTGGTGATGGTTGTTTTAGCACATGATTGTAGTTACAATCTAGCTTAGGATCCTTGCTTTCTGACGATGGAAAAGGTCATATTGTGTGGATGAGTTGGTATAGAAACTCAATCTTGTTTTGCTTTGTTGGTATAATGCATAAGTTTCAACAGGTATATTTGTTTGCTTTTGCAACTAGGTATAATTCACTCAAGGTTAAAGCTTGTAGCCTTCCCACCTTTAGTCTTCATATCTTGGATCTTTGCATTCTCTTCTATTATGTTTCATTCCATAGATCCCTAACCTCAAAAGCGGGTTGGTAGTTCCAAGCCTCTCTATTCAATCTTTTGGGTTGGTGGACTTGGGTAATATTTGATCAAGGCAAACCCAGTATATGTAAACAATAGATATCTATTAGCAAATTAGAAATATATGGGCAAAGTCTTGGTTGAAAGAAGTGAATCCCATTAGGAATTTATCCTATGTATAGATGTTCTATAGCTATAGGTGAACAAGTTGGATCACAAAGTGACTACTGTTGCCAAGAATGTAGTAGACTTGCAATTCACACACAAGAAGGAAGAGGGGGTTGGATCTTCGTCCTTGTGTTGACAGGCAGAAGAATTCCTTCTGCAACAAGTTGAGTATTGGCTTGATCAGGGTCCCAATGAGACCCCTTTTCATTGGAATGATTGTATATTATTTCAAACTAAGGCTCGATTGTCTGTTCTATACAAAAATATAAACAAACAGCTAAGTGCATGTATGAGCTTTAATTATGCAAATCTAGACAACAACGAAGGTGGGAGGAAGAGAATTCATTCAAATATAATTAGTGTAAAGAAATATTATGTGTGTTTGAATCTTGCTGGAATTTGGGTCCAACTAGCCATGCAAGTTGATTTTGAGAGAAATTTTATATAGAAATCCCAAAAAAGATGTTTATAAGATTTTCCTTCTTTTTCAAAGTGAAAAAAAAATGATGAAATTTATGTGTATGCATTAACAAGAATCAATAAAAAAAATACAAAAAATATTCCCATCTCGAAAACGAGAGCAACTTATATTCTACCTTTTGAATATCATATTTCAGCCACAAAAAAAAAAGGAAAAAGGAAAAAAGAAAAAATAAAGGTTCATAAATTTCCGTTGATAGTAGATATAAGATGCAACATATCCTAAGAAATGGCAAGAAAAATATTCAAATATTCATTCAAAAATAAATATGCACAAGTTAAAGATAAATACCAGAGAAATCCATTAAATAATTAAAAATATGACCATACATTAATTGCATAGTTAAACACATTTGATTTTGAAATTGGTCTTCCAAAACGTTGTCACCTCAAAATTTGATTGAAAAATACAAATTCTGGGTTTTTCACAATTTCTCGACCCTTACTCCAATGTAAGAGGTCGTATAAATACTTCAAAAATAAGATAATTTTGTTTGACAAATTAAAACTAGAAAATCCTAAAGATCTTCTCTAATAAAGCAATAATTCTAAAAATAAAGGTTTTATCCTTCTCAACTGATTCCTTCTTGAAAAGATGACAAGTTGTTCAACTTTCTTCCTCATCTTCAGAGTCTTTATCCTCCACGTTGAGTATATGTGGTGCATTGGTTTGGATATGACTCACCCATTCTGAATATATTTGAGAAACAACTGAGAAATGAATCGGATGAAGATGATTTTTGTTGATATAACACATTGAAATCGAATTATGAATTATTTTCATCATTTTATGATATTTAATACCAAATTTAAAAATAAACTTAATCTGTTCGAAAGGAAACTGCAGAAAATTCTGGAAATTTTGTTGTGTCCAAATTTTGGTTTCACTTATTTCTTTTTGGTCTTTAGTGATGTTGTCTTTTAGTAGCTTTTTGAATTCCCTTGGAAGAGATTCTTTCAATGGTTTAGAACCTGGAAGATCAAATTCTTCAATAAAATCAGTTCCATCTTCCCATATTGATAAACATTTCTCAAGGGCTTTCTTAGCCCATTCCTTGATTTATTTGGCGTCTGTCTCTCTACGACTTAAAGATGCATGCATAAGTCTTCTGTCATTTTTGGAAACCTTTGGAATTTTTTCTGGTTGTAATTGTTTTTCCCATTTGAGAATGGACAAAAATATCACCTTGATATATTTATCTTCTTCTACCAAGGATTCAATCATTTCATTAAGATTTAAGATCTCTTGATAAAATCTTGAGATTTTATCCATTTGCTTGTAGAATTTGGATTGATCCTTCCTCAATATTAGGCTGATTTGTAATGCTTTTTCTCTGAAAACTTCAAGAATTTTCTTTTCTCCATGGCTTTGATTCAATTGAGATTGAAGAGAATCAACTTGTTCTTTCAAAATTGTAGTCATGATCTCAATATTATTTTCAGCCTCTTCTTTCATAATTCGATTATGATTTTCATGAGCTTCTCGTAATTCTTCAATGTGTTGGGCATGTTTCAGTTTTAACTTGTCTAATTCTTTTTGGAATTGATTATGTAGATTTTCTCTTTCAATTGCAAATCCATGGACAAGAGTTGCAGAATGGTTTTGTCAGTTTTGTTCATTGAATACCTTGCCCTTCTCTATTTGCATTTCTAACTCCTTAATATTTTGTAAACTATTTTCATAAGAAGTTGCAAGCTCATTGAGATGATATTGATTGTAATTCACAAAGGTACCCAAGGCCTGTGAAGATTCCTTCACTTTTTCCTTAAATCTCCAGAAACTCGTCAACTTAATTTAGAAACAATTTCAAGATAATCAAGCTTTTTTTTCTTGGTCTTCCTTACAACTGATTTAGTCTGGGAATTAAAATAAGGAAGGAATAGTATCATATATTGTTTTGATTTCAGAAACATGTTTAAATAGAAAGGAATCCCAAGGAATCTTAGTAGAAATAGGAGTCATTGAAGTATCAGGAGGTGTTTCAAGTACTGGGAATTTGGTAATCTTCCCTGTTGCTCTATTGTTTCTTTCTCTTTTTTAGAAAAAGTAGTATCGACCATTTGCTTGTCCTTTTCCACATCAACTTCCATCTCTTCAAAGTCTTCTTCACCTGCATTGTCCTTTAACTGAATCTGATTTGTGCCTTCAAGAGGGTCAATAACAATAATGTATTTAGAATGTGACATTTGTTTGTCTGCGGATTCTATTTTCTATGATCCTTCTTGCTTTTTCTTAGAACTTTTTGTGATTGCAACATCCTTTGCCTTTAGGTGAATTTATAGTTATTTTCCTTTGACATTGTCATCTTCTTTTGTGATCATCTCTGCAACTGCAACTACTTCTTTACCTGTAAGAGAAAAATCTACTGCATTTTCAATTTGACCCTCTTGTTCTTCTTGAGAGGTAAAGGGAGGATCTGAAGCAATTTGTTTGAAATTAAATTTTAAAAATTCAGAAGCTTTGAGTTCTTGAATTGAGATATTGGTATGGAGAATCTTCTCTTTTAGAAAATCCTCAAAATACTTTCTCTAAATTCTTTCATGTTGGCCATTTCTTCAGTGTTTAACAACTTTCCTCAATCAAAATCTTGTTGGAAATCATCAATGGATGTAAAAAGATCATCAAAATGGGTATTTTGATGTGTGAAGATTTTAACATAGCTCACAATTTTATTATTATCACTGATAATTCCTTGGGGGTCATACTCATAATGAGGTAACTTTTTGGACAATTGGCATTGTTTGGATGGCCAGTGACCTAGTGAAGGCATCTGCAAGTGTGTTGCCATTGATGTTAAAATTCATGGTGGGAAGATGTGTTGGGAAGTTGGCATTGCTTAACTGTTGGCAGAAATGTTGGCATTGATGACAACCAGACTAGCTTGGATGCTTGTTGCAACAGATGTTCACAGTGATGGCCCAGGAGGAATCCCATGGTTGTTCATGGCTCAGAAGGATTCCTATGATGCAAGATTTAAGTAGAGAATCATCATAGCAGCAAACTTATTGGAGAAGACATAAACTGATGATTACAGTGATGGACCAGGAGGAGGTCCATGGTAGCTGCAGGCTTCATGCAGAGGATCACTTAGGTGGTTGTGATTCCAGCTATCCAGAGAGGCAAGGAGCAGAATAATTTCATAGAGCTTGGAGACATATTAGAGTTAATAGATGGGCTCAAAGATTACATCAGACTCTCTCCTTTGGAAAGTGCTCTGAATAAGCTTTCCAACGATATGAGGAAGTCTTGAAATGGATTCCTAGTTCAAAAGTTATGGCCTGCTGAAGTTCAAAGATTGTAGCTTTAGGAGGGAATATCGGAGGTCCAGAATATCGAAGATCTTATATTGGAGATCGACGATCAAGCCATATCGACGATTGCATATAAGAGGTTGAGCATACTGGCGCATCACAACATCGCAGTCAGGCATCCCAACACATCACATATTAGAGGTTCAGAGACATCACAGATCAAACATAGTTACCGATCAAACGAGAAAATGAACTGGTATCCATTTTTTTGAGGTAGCAAAAAATCACCCGATTTTGAAAAGTGGTGATGCCAGAATAAACTTTTTTTTAAGCATATTTTTGGAACTTTAAATTTTCTTATGTATCAAGTATGAACAATTTTTTTTCAATGTTAGTGATTTTCATGCTGATTTTGAAAAGTGTTGATATAGCATCAACCCCTTTTTTTAAAGGGTTGATTTTTGACACTTTAAATTTTTTTTATGTAGCAACTATGAACGCATTTTTTAAATGTTAGTGATTTTCATCTTGATTTTCAAAATGGTTGATGCAACATCAACCATTTTTGTTTAGAGGGCTTATTTTTTACACTTTAAATTTTCTAATGTATTAAATGTGAATATTTTTTTAAATGTTCGTGATTTTCATGTTTGTAAAAAAAAAAACTCAAATAATAAAAATATATATAAAAAAAAACTAAAAAAACACCAAAAAAAATGTAAAAATAAAACAAAATTAATTTATTTTTTTATTTTTCCGAGTGTGGTTCACGAACACCTTGGTCAGTGAGTGGTTGTTATATCCACGGAAAAATCTGGGCTAATCGCCCCTCGGCCTACTGGCAAGACCTAACCCCAAGGGCTTTAGGTAGAATCGACCTTGTGACCTCCCAATGGCGAGGCACGATTTTTGACCAACTGAGCTAACCCTTGGGGCTCAAAACAAAATTAAATTGTAAAAAAAAAAAAATTAAACAAAAGTAAAACATAAAAAATAAAAAATAAATAAAATTATTAAAAAAAAATAAAAATATAAATAAATATTTCAAAAAATCATAAAATTTAAAGGAATTTTTTGAATATTAATAAAAAAAGGCATCCATAACAACTTTTTTTTTTAAGTTAAAAAAAATAAAATACAACAACAAACAGTTAAATTGAAAAATTAAAAAAATTAAAATATTTAAATTAAAGAACCAAAACAACAAATCAATATATATATATATAATTAAAAAAAAAGTTAAAAAATAAAAAATTTCGTCCACCCCGAGTGGGGTTGGCCGCAGGCCTGTGGGGGAGGCGGGCTGCCGGAATCGCCTTGCCACCCTCCGTGTGGGGTTGGCTGCGGGCGCGGGCGAGGAGGCGCTGCGTCACCCGTGCCCGCAGCCAACCCCGCCTTGGGATGGACGAATTTTTTTATCTTAAAAAAATGATTTTTATTAAAAAAAAATTATTAAAAAATTTGTTTTTATTTTTATTTTGTTAATTTATTTTTTATTTTTTCTATTAAATAAAATTATTTATTTATTTATTTATTTTTTTTGTCTCTTTTTATAGTTTTTTTTTGTCATTTTTTAAATGCTTTATTTCTTGTTATTATATATATATATATATATATATATATATCTCTGTTTTTTTATTGTTTTTTTCTATATTTTTTTTTGTAAATTAAGACTAAATCTATTAAGTGAAAATATTGTACAAGAGGGTACATCTCAAAGAAGCAAGAACCGGCAACCGAAATGACAGACCTATCAACCTCGGTTCCGGAGAAGGAGCTATGCAAACAAGGAGCTACAACAAGACACTAGAAGCTGAGAAAAACAAAGTGAACTACCCTGCGAGGGTAGAGGTTTCAACACGAGGTTTTTTCCCTTTTCGATTTTTGACTGCAACCCATTGTTTTTTTCTATATTTGATTTTTTTAGTGTTTTGTATTATTTAGTGTTTTTTTTAGTGTTTTTAATTTTTTATAATATTTAAAAAAAATCTTTTGTATTTTTTTTCTGTGTTGCTTTATTGTTTTTTTTTCCAATATTTGAATTTTGTTTTATTTATTTATTATTTTTTGTGTTTTTCTTTATCGTTTTTATTTTATTGTTTTTATTTTTTTTTCAATATTTAAAATTTGCTTTCTTTTTATTATTTTTTGTGTTTTTTCATTGTTTTTTCTTTTTAACAATATTAAAAAAAATTCTTTTGTATTCCTTTTTTTGTGTTTTTTTTTTATTGTTTTTATTTTTTTCAATATCTGAATTTTTGTTTTCTTTTGTATTTTTCATTTTTATTTCTTTATACATTCTTTTCTTTATTTTGGTTTTTATTTTCATTTTTTTTTTCTACAGGTTCTGTGTCGATGCTCGTCTAACAACTCGATCCCATTTTAGGCAATTTGATAGTTGATATTAGAATTTTCGTTATAATGAATACAGTCTGCCCCGACAATGTATCCATTTCATGGTTTGTCTTTAAGTTTTCATCACAATGGGTCGAGTTCACCTACACCACGCGTCAATTTAATGGTTGATTTATAATTTTTTGTTGCAATGTATCGAGTTGTCTTAAGCGATTTTAAAATCACTATATATTTTGCGTTTAAAAAATAAATTACTCTTGAGTATTTATTTTTTAAGTTTTTTGTCATAAATTTTTTTCATAATGTCATGCTTGAAATATTTTAAAAACTTGAGATTTTTTTGTAGTCATAATCTTTGGTTTTATTTGCATGGTTGAAAAATTGTCAGGATTTTAATGTTTTTCTAAGTCACGATATGTTATCTTTAATGTTATGGTCGAAAACAATTACAATTTCAAGGTTTTTTAGAGTCAAGATATTTTATCCTTAACAACATGGATGGAAATAGTTGGAATTATCAGGATTCGAGACATGATATTTTATCTTTAACATCATGTCCGAGAATTGGTGAACTTTTGCAGTTTTTCAAAGTCCGGATATTATCTCTTTAAGTCCATTGCTAAAAAATGTCAAAATTGTAACCTAATTTTTTTTTTGTTATTCTAAAATAAACAATTTTTTAAGGGTGTCTTTTTCATCCATTTTTCAAAAAAAAAGACATCGTCCTAGAATAAACAATTTTCATTTTTGGGTTTTTTTTTTATGTTTTTTTTTTAGGTTTTTGGGTTTGAGTACTCGTTTTGAGGTAATAGTTCCCATTTCATTCGTAACTATGTTATCAACGGTCGCAACATTGGAGCTTGGAGGAGATATCGGTGATCGCAACATCGGGCATATGGGAATCGGAGAATCACAACTTCTTAAGGTGACAACCTTTAAAAAGTTGTGATATGCATAGTGTGTCGATAATGTTAAAAGCCACTGGGGAACTTAAGTAAAGATTAACAAAGGATTTCATAGTAAAACCAAAAGTCGAAGGGCCCTTTTCTCTCTCCTCTAGCAGGACATGTGATAGCATATGATTGGCTCTGATAAGGACGCATGGCAGCATGTGATTGGCTCCAATAAGGACACATGGTAGCGTTTGATTGGCTCTGATAAGGTACAGTGGCTGTTGATGTCAGCATGATGTGGCAGTACGATAGGACACGTGGCAGGGATATTCAACCATATTGGGTGGTATAATGGGCCATAACCGGGTGACACATGTCACCTTTAAGGAGTCTCCACGTGGCAGTGATGACATCATATCGGAAGTCGGTGATTGGAGGATTGAGGATACGGGAACTTTATAAAAGTTGGTTATTGAAAAAGTTCCGATAAGGGGGCTCCAACGTGTTGGCACTTGGTCGAGAAAACTAATAGAGCCAAGGACGCAGAGCAAGGCTTAGCACCTAAGTGTTGTGGAGCATATAAGAGGTTGGAGATTTCAGAACTCCGCTTAAAATGAGTTATTGAAAAACTTTTGATAAGAAAAGCTTCTAATATTGTTGGCGCTTGGTTTTGGAGCCCAGAAAACCAATGGCATTGAGAAATAACTCGAGGAGAAAGGCCCACTGCTGGATGCTAAAGGACTTAGCACCTAAGTGTTATACCGACGGTCACAGGTAGCGGTCCTATGGTAAAAGATGTGATAAGGAGCTAAGCAGAAGGGGCCAAAGGCCAATCAGAATATAGTAATATCATATCATCTTCTTAATATAGTTACGAGATGTTTGGGCTTCAAAATTGCACTGTGGTGTAAAGCCTCTGATACATCAGCACAAAGGAGTATTGAAGGTTGGATGAGTCAGTAGCTGAAGAGTAAATGAGTGTCGATGCGTTGGTCGCTAGAATAAATGGCGACTATCAAAGATTAGTAGAAAACTCTAATATAAGGAAACAAGGACAATGGTCCACAAAGAAGCCATGTTGAAGCACTGTGAAACCATGAATGAGCATGGATAGCCTCAGTGATAGGAGATATGTTCATAGAGAGGATTGTTCCTAGTGGAGTGTGCAGGTGGACTAAGAATTAATTCTCAGTATGGAGAAAATTGTCAAAGTGCCCATTCTCATGGCTAATCTAGTGGCAGTGACCAAATCAGACGCAACAATAGAATGAAGGGTCATGCCGAGGTACACTCACACAGTTTGAATACAGGATAGAGTGGTAGCATCAATTATGGTACAACAGAGGAACAAAATCCAAGAGCTTAGATGAGAAATGTGGGTGAAAGCAACATAGTGGCCAGAGAGTGAAGTGGAAAAAGCTCTATGTGAGTGTACCACTGTGTAAGGCTAAGAGAGAGCCCATTCTGCTAAGAAAGGATAAGAGTGCCTATTTAGAGGTGAGAGACCCTGAGAGTTGCGCTCTGTGAGTAAAGGATGAAGTTTCCCATGCTGCGAGAAAGGTCAAAGGTGCCTATGTAGTAAAATAAGGATGAGAGTTGTGTGTGTGGTGTGGAGAGCAAGAGGCTGAGAGCTGAGTGCATGCTGATGAAGGGAAAAGACAAAGCTGCGTGAATTGCGATGAGTGATCGTTGTTGAGCAGATTAGTGCGTAGCTGCAGAGTGAGCAGTGTGAGCAAAGAGAACAACGCTGATATCAGGTAGAGTGGTTGTCAAATTACAGAGAACATTCAATTCCTATTTGAGTGTGGGTTGGTGCCTGCATACAGGAAGTTAATGCTTCCATCTCTAGTAGGTGATTGAGAAGGCTTGGGGGTTGGTGCCTCATGCAAGTTAGCTTGCAAAAATCCAAGGAGCTGCAAGTTGGTGCTTGCAACAAATCTGTGAGGTTGGTGCCTCACATGATGCTTTTGGTAAGCTGGACAAGTGTCTACAAAATGAGGGAGTTGGTGCTTCCTGTTAGTTGATGCTAGCAAACAATCAAAGGGATTTGATGCTTCCTGTGAGTGGGTGCTCACAAAATAGGTTGATGTAATAGAGTAGGTGCTCTTATTTTACATCAATAACAACAACAAGCTTGGTGGTTTTTTCCTGAAAGGGTTTCCACGTGAAAAACCTTGTGTCTCATGTGTATGATACTCATGGTGTGTATGCTTTTATGTTGATTTTATGTTGCTGCCATATTACATATTGCTGCTGATTATATGGATGGGTGCTAAGCTTGAATAAGAAAAGTAAATAGGCATAAAAGTTTAAAATTAGCCTTAATATTGATTCATCCCCCCTCTCAATATTATCATTGTTTCCAACAATTGGTATCAGAGCCACGTTCCTTCAAGAATAACTTAATCGCTAGAAGGTAGATCAAAGGGAAACAATGGATAATCAACCTTGGCTAACAACAGAAGGAGTTCCATTTCTATACAGATCAGGCCATGAGCTCTGGTATGAAATCTGGAAGGTTAGAATGGAAGCCTATTTGATGTCTGTGGATGTTGATATTTGTTTATCTGTAGCGTATAGAGAAAAGAATGAGCAGAATGAAAAATCCAAGGAGGTCATCATGAAAGGGTTGTCTAAGCTAGATGCTGATAAAGTAAGGAATTGTGAGTCAACAATAGAAGTGCTGGACAAACTGCAATGTCTGTATGGTGGAGATAGCCATGTGGCTTAAGAAGAGTCTAAGGAACCTTGTTGCTCTAGCAATGAACCAGAACCTGGAGAAGTTGCTACTCATCACACTTGGGCTGATGATGAAGATGTATAGGAGGAGAGATCATGTTGCTCAAAAGGTAAGTTATTGATGTGTGATAAATGCAAAGAGATAAGTCCTTCATTATCTATATGTACATGTGTGTCAATTGAATATAGAGATAGCCATGCATTTAACTATAATTGTAATGAAGATAAACCCACTTTAGTAGTAATATAAAATGAGGAATCCTTCGAGGAAGAAGAGAGATTACTGGTGTGTTCATCCATAGGAGAGAATGAGAATACCCCAGGTAGTGATAAAGAAGGGATAACCCTTTGACTTGTGGAAGACTCCATGGACATAGATATGGCCTTAGATATCTGTGGTAACTCAACTAGCACCTCTGATAGTGAAGAAAAAAATCTAGATGAAAGGATTTTTTAAGAAAAAGGTTGATCTTGACTCAAGGAGATCAAGGAACTATCAGAGGAAAATCTCAAGCAAGAAGAGCAACTGAAAATCTATGAGCTTGAGAATGAGAAGTTGAACTGAATGCTCAACAAGAAAAGGCTAACAGAGTGATTGGGAAGTTAACCAATTAGCGGAGTGAGAAGGAATCCTACTGTGAGAGACTACAAAACGAAGTTCTCTCTTTGAGACATGACTTAGAAAAGTAAAATAAATAATTGTCTCAATATCAAAAGCTTGAGGGGAGCACAAATACCTTGGATGAGAGTATTGTTATGAGAAGATCCCCACTCATCAAGGTTAGTTTGGGTTTCAAGGAAAAACCAATCTCCAAGATTGTGAAGGTTGAAGGGTCGACTTCCCATGCAAAGGGAGTTCAAGATTCCAACAACAACAAAGAAAGAAATGTTGCTGGACAACAACAACAACAAGAGAATGAAAGGAAACAACAAAAAGCTAAGAAGAAGCAGCCAGCAGTGATGAGCCTCATAAATGGATAATTATATGGGCTCATTTTACCTCATAACCTAGTCAAAATCAATCATTCTCTTAGCGTATTGTATGATTTTCTAATTAAATTTATGCTTGTAGAGTGACTTGAGTTAGTTATGATGCCATGTGGTCTAACATGTGTTTAATGCAAATTATTGATGAATTTTGTGGTCAAGTCAAGGATCCAGTGGACAAATGGTATCAATAAATCAAAGTGGACAAAGGAGGGGACTTATAGGAGGGAGTCCCCCTCATTTATTACTTCTCACTTCGAATTCCCCTTCATTTAGCTCGGAGTACAAGCAACCAAGTCATGCATTAGCAGATAGCCGAGCAAGTGGAGGATAACTGATGACTATCTCGAGTTTTGGGAGCCAAGCCTCCTTGATTTTAAGGAAGCTATGGGTAGCTTCATTTGTATAAGTAGAGAGGCCTAGGGTCTCACTAGGGTCGGATTTTTGTTGTACTTTTTCTTATGTAAACTCTGCTCAACTTCGAGCTTATTATTTTTTACAGTGCCATGTAATCTTGTTATTGTTTTGGAAATAAAGATGGAATCATTTTTGAGTTAGCACTGAGTTACCTGAGAGGGCTGAAGCTTTTGGGCTAGGGCCCAATCCAAGCAACCAAGCTTCTCTTTACTTGTATTTTTATGTTTTATTTCAGTTTGTAGATTAGGTTGTTGTTAGATGAATTTCTTTTATGGTCAAGAATAGGTTGATTTTGATGATTCAATAGTTTGCTTCCATTTGTGATTTCTATAGCAGGTTAAGCAATGATAAAGAAAAGACCCAAAAGGCTAGAAATAGTGCCTTGCCCTCTCTTCCTCCCTCTGAGACCATGATTTGAGGCAAAGACCCTCTTGCTGCCCCAAAAACACAAATTTTCCTCATTCATAGGACTTCTAGTGTTCAGAGCTTTTTAGTTGGTTAGTAGTCTAGTTTGCTTTGCTTCAGAACTTTTCCATCATGCTCATTTCTTTATTTACAATAGTCTTCTTTCATGATTTCCTTTATTGCAGCAGTTATTAGCGTTTTCTTTCCTGGATCACAGTTTAGATTAGTTTGATGCAAAACTCTGTTTTTCTAGATGCACTCGTTTCATTGCTTGCTTAATCTCATTGGTTGACTGTCAGTTGTTTATGCCGCAGAGATCTTTTGGCAACAGGCCAACCTATCAGCTATCCCATCCTCCATCTGATCCATGCCCTACAGGTCGCCCAAGTCTCCCCTCAATTCTGCCTTAGTTTCTTGCATTTTCCATAGAATTCCTTCCTCTCTCTTTGAGAAGATCCTATCATCTTTCTCTCTCCTAATGATTCTTGGTAGACCCTAGGTGCCCTAACACCTCATTCCAATCTTCATTCACCTTTTCCACCCACTCTCACACCCTCAAAACAGCCAAAACTGCTCTCGGACTCCTCCTATAAGCCTCCTGTAGAACGATGTTTTTCCTTTTGTAGATTTCCTGTGTCCTCCTGTAGAATGATGTTTTTCCTTCTGTAGATTTCCTGTGTCCTCCTGTAGATTTTCCTGTAGGATTTCTTTTGAAGGTTGAGTGTGGGAAAAGCCTCCAGAAGGCCACCTGAGACCTCCTAGGACCCAACCACACCATCCTACATCCTCTCAAGTCCCAAACCTCCTTCAACACCACCTATTTGCTGCCACCTTCACAAACAATAAATCACATGCATGTCAAATTCATATAAAAATACATAAAAATCCAAAAAGATGTTTTTTGCTCATTTACTTCCAGAAATAGCTTAGTTAGATGTTGTTTGCTTCCTTGAGTAGGTAATGGCTTTCTTTTCATGATTTCCATAGGATTTTCTGCAAAAGTAGGATTAGTTGGTTAATTAGGATTTACTTGGTTCGCTTTACATTTCAGTCTTTCTCCTTTCTACAGTTAGAGTAGTATCTATAGAGTAGTCTTTCTCTCCTTTCATCACATATAGAGCTTCTTCTGGAATCCATAGAAGTTGGCTTGAGCTCCTAGTGATCTTGCGTCGGCTGACCAAGTGACAACCTGCAGTAAGAACTAGTACTTGTGCATACAGCACCGTCGCTTCCAAGTTTGTTACGAACTACCGGGTTGATAAGAGTAAAGTAGGTAGCCCAGGAGTTGCAGCATTATTGCTGCAATACTGGCGCTCACCATACTTTTTGGTGCCGTTGCCGGGGAAGCGTTAGAGTATTCTGTGATTACTGCTTTCTTCTATTTTCTATTGCAACATTCTGCTAATAGTTTATTTCAACAAAAGTAGACTAGTCATTTCTCTTCCTTCAAATTCTGCATTTCCTTGCTTTTCTCTTCAATTCTACTAATAGTTCGTTTCAGCAAAAGTAGACTAGTCATTTATTTTCCTTTCAAGTTCTGCATTTCCTTGCTTTCCTTTCCAATTCTGCAAATTTCCATTTCAACAAGTTCATTTCAGTTAGTTGCAATTTGTTTTGTTCAATCAATTTCAGTTTTGCAGGTACTATCAGTGTGGGGAAAAGAAACAAAAACCAACCAAAAATATTTCCTTTCATGCCTCGTAGGAATAGAGATAACTCAGGAAAATTCTTGCCCAACACCCCCACTGCTTCACACAACCAACTTTCTCTCTTCTTCGGTGGTTGCAATCAAGAAGAATCCTTAGGTGAACAACCAGACATATTTAAAGAACCTATAGGGGAAGAAGAAGAAGAAAACATTCCTTTGGAGCCAATCGCTGAACACATAAATGCTAGGGGGAATGGAGAGAGAATAGAGGGTACCTTTCCCATTCGAGAGACCAATGGGGACACCAAAATGAAGAATATAAGCCCTTCGCCCTACCTCATTTCCATGGTCTGACTACAGAAAATCCTGACACCTTTTTGTTTGAGTTTGCTGTTATCTGTCGAACCTATGACTATGCAGAAGATGAGCAAAAGTTGAAACTGTTTCCTTCTACTCTCAAGGATGTAGCCTTGCGCTAGTTCATGGGATTACCTGGCAATAGCATCACAACTTGGGCTCAGATGCAGCAATCCTTTAACAAGTATCGAGACTATTGTAGGTCAAAAGATACTAAAGAAGAAATTTTCCGAATGACCATAGGAAGTGATGAGTCTCTGGAAGACTATGAAGGGAGGTTCTAGCTCAGTTACAAAAGCGCCGGGTGTACACTTGACCTTGAGTCTCTGAAGCTGGTCCTGCTCAGGTGAATTCAGGAAGATATTTTAGACACCCTCCATCTACTGGCTGGGGGAAACATCTACCAACTGTCCTATGAGGACATAAAGACTGTTTTTAGAAACCATTCTAGAGCAGCCAGAAAGAAAGGTAGGGGGAGTCAACCCATAGTCAGTACCTCTTCTTCTAGCTCATCCATTAAAGGAGAAATTGGAAACATGCTGGAAGGCTTCAAGAGTGAGATGCTGCAGACTTTTTCCATGCAAATGGATACCTTACATATCAAAAGGAAACAAAATGAAGCAGAGAGGGCTTTGGCCATTTTTTGCCCTAGATGCACCAGGAGGCATCCTAGGAATGAATGCCCATAGTCGACACAGTTTCTCCACTTGCAATCCTCCTTGATGTATATATGATGAGTACAGATTCTCCACTTACCATTTTGATGCACCAGGAGGCATCCTACTACATAAATTGCTTGATGCAGGATTCATCTATCCCATCTTTGACAGTGAATGGGTCTCTCCTTTGGTGCTAGTGCCAAAGAAAAATGGTAAGTGGAGAATCTGTGTCGACTATCGGGAATTGAACAAAGCCACTAAAAATGACCATTTTCCTTTACCTTTCATAGATCAAGTGTTAGACGGTCTGACAAGGAAAAAGTTTTTCTCTTTCCTAGATGGGTTTAGCGGGTACAATCAGATTCAAATCAGCCCGGAAGACCAAGATAAGACCACTTTCACTTGTCCTTAGGGTACCTTTGCATACTGGGTCCTTCCTTTTGGTTTGTGTCACTCCAGCCACTTTCCAAAGAGCAGTATTGAGTATATTTTCTGAATTAGTTCATGATGCAGTATAGATATACATGGATGACTTTACTCCTTATGGCTCTGACTTTCAGGAAGCCTTATCTAATCTAGGAAAAGTGCTAGATAAATGAATTGAGATGAACCTATCCCTTAGTCCGGAAAAATGTGAATTTTTTATGACTGAAGGGATCGTGCTAGGTCATGCAATATCTCAACAAGGACTAAAGGTGGACCCCAACAAAATTGCCATCATCCAAAGGGTCCCACCTCCTCAAAAAGTGAGAGATGTCAGAAGTTTCCTAGGTTTAGCTAGGTATTACTGGAGATTCATTAAAGATTTAAGCAAGCTATCCTCTCCTTTGTTTGGCCTTTTAGGTAAAGATGTCAAGTTTATATGGTCGGAAAACTGTCAAGAAGCCCTAGATACCTTTAAGAGAAAGCTCATGACTGCCCCAATTTTGAGAGGCCCGGACTGGGCCCTACCTTTCCACATTCACATAGATGCCTCGAACAAAGCAATAGGAGCAGCCTTGGGACAAATTGATGAAAAGTTACCTTATGCCATATACTTTATCAACAAAAACTTGTCAAAGGCGGAGTTAAACTATACGGTGATCGAGAAGGAACTCCTAGCTGTCGTGCATTCCTTAAACAAATTCAGACATTATATCACAGGCTATCAAACCTTTGTGCACACTGATCATGCTGCAATTAGATATTTAATGAACAAACCGGATGTGAATGCTCACATTATTAGATGGTTGCTTTTACTGCAGCAATTTGATTTAACCATTATTGATAAGCCTGGTAAAGAAAATGTTGTTGTTGACTTTTTGTCTAGAGTAAATTTCCCTACAGGTGAAGAAGGAATGGTGGATGACCAAATGCCGGATGAACACCTGTTTGCTATCTCAGTACTCTCTCCATGGTTTGCTAATATAGCAAACTACTTGGTTTCAGCACAATTTCCACCACATCTGTCCTCAAAAGAGAAGAGCAAGATAGTGAGGAAAAGTGCCCCTTTCACCTGGATTGGGGGCAATCTCTTCAAACTTGGCCAAGATCAGATCTTGAGAAGATGTGTCAGGAAGGAGGAAGTCTTTGACATCCTCCTGATCTGTCATGATGGGCCTTATGGAGGTCATTTTGCAGCAAAAAGAATTGCTTTCAAGATACTGCAAGCAGGCTACTACTGGCCCACTCTTCATCAGGATGTGAGGAGATATACCAACCAGTGTGATCGATGTCAGAGGATGGGGAAACCTACTACAAAGGATGAAATGCTCATGCAACCTTAAGTGACCTTTGAGCCATTTGAGAAGTGGGGCATGGACTTTGTGGGTCCTATCAGCCCTCCTTCAAAGCAGAAGCAATACATTATTGTGTGCACCAATTACCTAACAAAGTGGGCAGAGACAAAAGCAATCAAAGCAGCGATAGAGGAAAAAGTAGCTGAACTTTGTGAGAGAACATATTCTACAAGTTCGGGTATTCAAGAGAATTGGTCACAGATCAAGGTAGTCAGTTTACTTCCAATTTGATTGAAGACCTGCTCACACATCATAGAATCAAGCACAGAAATTTGACCCCTTACTATCCACAAGCCAATGGGCAGGTGGAGGTCACTAATAGAGCATTGGAAGGAATCCTGACAAAGGTAGTGAGCAGCAGTAGAAAACACTGGGCGGACAGATTAGTTGAGGCCACTTGGGCGTACAACACAACATGGAAGACCACTACATGGTTCACACCCTATGAGCTGGTCTATGGGAAAAGGGCTTTGTTGTCAATAGAATTTGAATTCAATACCCTAAGGATGGCAGCTCAGCTAGACCTAGACCTCAACCATGCATAGAAGGAAAGATTACTTCAGCACAATGGATTGGATGAACACAGAATGCAGGCCCTTCTCCATACAGAGGTAGTTTAGCTTTAGAAAAAGATATGGCATGAAAAAAACATCAAGGAGAAGCAATTCCAAGAGGGAGATTGGGCACTACCCTATGATTCAAGACATAAAGATTTCAAGGGCAAGCTAACGACAAGATGGCCGTGACCCTACACTGTGGAGAAATGCAATGACAATGGTTCAGTTCTGATCAGAACCATGGATGATGAAGTCATCCCCATGCTTGTCAATGGACATCGGTTGAAAGTCTACAAGAAACCCCTCTCCAAGCAAGAGTTCATTGAAGATTTGAATAAGACAGTGATGGTAGTGGAGCATGTCTTAGCCTCCACTTCATCCACTCACTGAAGAAAAAGAAAAAATAAAAAATAAGGACTCAAGTGAAAACCTCCATGAGGCGCTTGAGTCCCATCATTGGGTTGAAAACCTCTCCTGAGGCAGCCCAGTGATGTCAAAAAAAAAAGAGAAGAGAGAAAAATAAGATCCCTGGGTGAAAACCTCCCTTGGAGGTGCCCAGGGCAGGCAGTTAGGGTGAAAACCTCCCTGAGGCGCCCTAGTTGTTTTCAAAAAAAAAGAAAGAGAAAAAAGAAAAATGAATTTCCAGTTGCATTGCAGGTTTGCAGGAAGACTACAGGAAGCAATAGAAGGTGCCAAGGGAGCCCTGAAACCAACACCAACACCTTTCCTACCTTCCCACAATTTTCTCCATCATTCTTGGCATTTTTTTCACTTCATTGTGCTTATTTTTCAAAAACTGTGTTTTCTACAGGAGGCTCCCGAAGGAATTACAGAGAACTAGAAATGGATAGAAAATGTAGTTTGAGGGACAGGGAATCTTCATAAAAAATATATAAATCCTCCTGTAGTCTTCAAACCTCCTTGCCATCATGTCCAAGCCTGCATCACACCCCAAGCATCATTCTTCTTCCTATCCAAGAAAAACACAGAGAAAAAAACAGTTTCAGGAAAAATAAAAAAACAAAAAATAAGAGAGTAGGCAGCTCCATCAACCTCACCTGAAGCCTACCTATTGCCTCTCCATCTCTATCTACATCTCTGGCATCATCCTCACATCTCCAAGCACAGAAAGAAGTTGAAGTTTCAAGGGGAAAAGCAACTATAGGAGCTCCTGTAGGAATTCCTGTAGCAGTTGATCCCATTAAAATCCAGCATCAGTAGCAAGAGGGTGCAAATATGGAAGTTGAAGAAGACACCTAAAGTTCAGATCTCGCCAAAGAAGAACCTGCACAAGACACAACCACACATCATCAAGCAGACAACATGCAGCAAAAGAAACAAAGGCATGCAACAGAGAGAAAGAACCACAACACCTCATAAGCAAATACATTCAGATCTCAGGTAAGTAACTAACCCGCTCCTCTGTTTGCATTTTTGTAGTTAGAAGGCATGCAAAAGTAATGAGATGGTTGTGGTTGAACGAGGGAAAGGTGGACAGTTAACTTGGCCGCTTTCATCTAGTTGACTCCACTCATCTGAAGATGCCACCCACACGTGCGCACAGTCAACTCAAGAAAGATGTCAAGGATAAGTAGTGGAGGAAGTGTGAACTTCGATGCAATCATAAGGGATGATTACGAGGAAAGGGACATGATGACAAGGCACGTGGGGACCAACGGTCCGAATATGGCCAGCTCACCCTCCATCACCAGAAATATCCATAAAAAGCCTTAAGTACTCCTCCCCGAGCATTGTCACCACCTTTTCCTTCATTCTCTCCTCGAAACTCCGCTCTTGCAATCTCCTCGTGCCCCCACAGCCTCGTAACCATCGTTCTCCATTGATCTCTCCCATATTCCCGCTTTCGGCATTTTATACAGGAGCACTTACAAGTTCTACAGGAGAACCTACAGGAATTCTACAGGAGGGCCAACAGTGTTCTACAGGAGGGCCAGTGAGTTGTTTTGAAGGGAGAAAACATAGGTTTTAGCACAATTCTTGGGCTGAGGAGGTAGGTTCTATGCATACCCCCATTGAATATCAAA
Source organism: Pinus tabuliformis (assembly GCA_031772625.1). Classification (NCBI taxonomy): domain Eukaryota; kingdom Viridiplantae; phylum Streptophyta; class Pinopsida; order Pinales; family Pinaceae; genus Pinus; species Pinus tabuliformis. The sequence continues at coordinate 719,474,872 of CM062817.1, read as the reverse complement.
ATATGCAAGCAGTGGTTTAATTTTGAGGAGGAAATAAAGCCTTTAGGTGGAGGAAATACATAACAGAATTTCTTCTTATTTCTTAGAAAAAACACAGTCTCCTTGTTTCTCTGTTTTTCTTCAAAAAATGTTGTCTCCTTCTCCACATTTGGATTCCCAAAGAAGCATAAACAAAATGACAAGAGGTTTTATGAGGAAGGAGCCCACCAACTCCTCCAGGCTCCATGCACATCCCCAAGTAGTGGACATATTCACAAGAGCAAATTGGATGAACTTTTTTGAGAAATTTCAAGGGTTTGATGAGGAAATTGCTCAATAATTTGCCCACTCTTTGGTCCCTCACACTAGAACACATGCCACTATCACCTTTAGAGGTCTTTCCATGGAGATAACCCCTGATTTTATCAGTAGAGTCACTACCCTTCCTCTTGGATTGCCCTGGAGTAAGGATGAAAAACCAATTGGCCAGGCTGCCAAGAAAAACTTGTTCCAAAACAATGAAACCATGTAGAGGATAAAAATGGCATTAGAAGGGCTAGCATACCATATCCTTGGGATAAGGTCAGTTACCAAATAATCAAATATATTTCCTGTGAGGGGAGGTATAACATTGTCTATGGTTACCATTTTAGAATCCTTCATCAATTAAGATATGGCATGGACACTCCAGCCCCTCAGAAGCTCGGCATCCCCTACTTCCTCCTGCAGTCTCTCATTGACTCTAGCATTAAAGTTCAAGCAGGGAATTTAGAGTAGCTCGCTCACCATGGGTTAATCAAAATTATGATACAGGTGTTGTCCTTGATGGCAACTCACTCAGAGGTATGATACATGTGTTGTCCTTGATGGCAACTCACTCAGATGATAGATCATAGTGCAGTAGGTCAAGAGCAAAGAATTAATGATCAGAAAGAGGTATATGCAGGTTAACCTTGATGAAAGTGTGTATGCACGTGTGTTAGAAGAACAAAAGGCACGTATACATGCACACACAGTTTCAAAGAAGTAAAGGCGCGTATACGTGCACACACAGTTTCAAAGAAGTAAAGGCGCGTACATGTTGGAAAACTAAGTTTTGGCCCGTGGTATTGGGTCCATGGTATTTGGTCCGAAGTATTGACCCCAGGTATTGGGTCCACGGTATTGGTTCTACATGGTTTTGGACCATGGTATTGAGAGAGGCCTAAACCTATATAAGGAGAAGATCATTAGGCCAAGTAGTGCAAGGGTGCAAGTGATGAATATCTGATGAAGTGTGAGATCTAGTATGCGGGTTATGGGTTTGTGATGCTTTGCTTGATCTGAACTAAAGAGGCACCTATGCGGTTGATAAAAGTTGATGGACCGGGATCATGAAGACTAAAATGCATTATCATTATATGGTATGATCATGAATAGATCTGAACACTGACGCATGTCTTATCCTTTATATCTTATGTTTTGGGTGTATCTAAAGTTGAAAATTGCAGCGAAGGTATAAGTAATTATTTTCAGATTTGTACGCGGTTTCTCTCTGGTGAAAGGGTGTATACACGCTGGTTCGACACAATCAAGTAGCGTATACATTATGAGATTTGATGTTTGAGGTTGCTGTTGGTTCTAGTGGTTGTTGCAGATTTCTGGGCTCTGCTCTATGTTCTGGTGATTGTGTTTTGATGACAGGGTTTTAGGGATTTAGTTGTTGGGTGATTCAGAATTAATGATTGTATTGCAGTGGTGATTGTTTTGTATTTATGGATCTAGTCTGAAAATTTATGAAACGTGGTCCCTGGAAGAAAAGAGAAGGTTGTAGCCTTCTGTAGGTCAACACCTACGTACTAGTACATCAGCTAGTACAAGAGCTAAGGGGGTTGTAGCTCCCTTCCAGGAGAAGCTGGAGAAAGAGAGAAGGTTGTATACTTTTGCAGGTAGAAGCCTGCGTACTGATATAACACTGCACCAGTACAGAAATATTGTAAAAAGAAGTTTCTTATTAAAAGAAGATAGAGACGAATTGCAGCAGGTGGCTTTCACCCACATTGGGTTTCCACCTTAAATCATGGTGTTCATGTGTGCTTCTTATGTGTGATGATCTGTTCTGTTTTACTGCACATGTTTACTGTCTACATGGTTAATAATGTTGTGATATACTCATTAAAGATCAACTAATTGAATCATAAGTTTACTAGATATACGCTAGTTGCATTAAACACAATTGCGTATACACACGGGTTGCCTTAACTGAAGTAGCGTATATGAATCTGAGTATGAAAATGAAAAAGTGTTTGATTTGCTAATACTGATTCACCCTCCCCCCCCCAGTATTATTTCCAACAATTGGTATCAGAGTAGGTCCTTCAGAAGAAGCTTGATCGCTTGAAGGAAGATCCATCAGGATGAGTAATCAAGAAAGAGAGGCATCCATCAGGCCACCAATATTTGATGGGAGCAACTTTGTCTACTGGAAGATAAGAACCACAACATATCTACAATCGCTTGGAACATATGTTTGGGGAATTGCGGGAGGAGGATATACATATCCATTAGCAATTCCTACAGATACAATAGAGAGAAAGCAATATGAACTCAATGCCAAAGTTGTTACTGTCTTATTGGGAAGTTTGTCACAATCAGAATTTGTCAAGGTCATGCAGTTCAAATCAGCCAAAGAAATATGGGACAAAATCATTCTAAGCTACGAAGGAGATGATCAGGTAAAACGTGCTAAGCTTCAAACTCTCAGAATATGGTATGAAACTCTTAAGATGCATAGTAATGAAAGCATAGCTAATTACTTCCTGCGTATAGATGAGATTGTCAATTGTATGAGGAATCTGGGTGAAGAAATTAAGGAAGTTGTCTTAGTTGAGAAAGTTTTGAGATCCTTGTCTGCTAAATTTGAATCCAAAGTGTCTGCCATAGAAGAAAAGGAGGATTTGCAGAAAATCACTATGACGCAGCTTCATGGAATCTTAACTAATTTTGAGATGAGAGAAAGAGGACCATCAGATATGAGAGAAGCTGCATTTAAAGTGTATGGAAAAGAAAAACTCAGTGAATCAAGATACATTTCAGAAGAAGAATATGAGGTAAATTTTGTCAAGAATCTTGAACCGGGATCTGGAAGGTTCAAAGGTAAGCTACCTTTGAAATGCTTTTCTTGTGGCAAAGTTGGTCACTACGTTGCTATATGCCCTCATAACAAAGAAAAGATGTTTGAAGAAGGTAATAGAAGTTATTATACTCATGATAAAAATAATGACTCATCCAATAGTGATGAAGACATTAGACTTCTCATGGCATATGAAAATAAGGATGTAGAAACAGAAGAAGTTACCAAATTAAAAGAACAGCAGGAGGCAGTAACCAGAGTAAGGGAGCAGCTGCAAGATGTAGTAAAATATCAGAGCATAACAATTCAGAGACTTGAATCTAAGATCCTCTCTCTAAAAGAAGATCTTAAATAATCAAAGAAGCAGAATAAAGAAGCTTTTGAAGAACAAGAACATGCAGTGCTTGAAATAAGGCAACAAGTGAAAGAAGGAAGAAAAGCTCAAGAAAACATAAGGATGCAATATCTGGAAAAGGAAGAACAACATCAGGTTGAGGTAAATATCTTAAAAGGTAAATTAGAAGAAAAGGATAAACTGTTACGATTTCAAGAAAGTACTAAGATTTTGGATGATATTCTTAGTAGTCAAAGATCCCCTGCTATCAAAACTGGTCTTAGCTTTTATGAATCTGTTGAAGGTGAATGTAGCTCACAAGGTGAGGCAAGGAACTCTAATGAGAATTCTGAAATGCTCAACAAGGAGATGAAAGGACAACCTCATCAAGGAAAATCTTTTACTCCTAACTATGGAAGTGATAGACGATTATTTCCTCTGATGAATAATGTTGAATGTTATGTATGTCATAATCTTGGATATGTTGCAGCTAGATGCAGAAGTAGAATGGTTCAAGACCGTCACACAGAAAGATCATCACATTCCAGGTACTTCAAAGGATATTGTTTTGCTTGCAATATGTTTGGCCACAAAGCAATTGATTGCAATAGAAGGAACATGAAACATGTAAGATGTTATGCATGTAACAAGTTTGGACATAAAGTAAGGGAATGCAAGAGAAAAATTCGAACTCCAAAGCAAGAGGATCATACATCATCACAATTCCAGACAGAATTAGAGACAAAAAGATGTGGCATAACTCAGTTAGCTGACATAACAAACACAGGGGAAACTGAAAGTGTAGACCTTCAGTATTCCAATTTTCATACGCAAATATTATGAAGATAAGTCGCGTATATACGCGAGTTAGAGGCTGCAGAGTCGCGTATATGGAGCTCTGAAGAAAAAGCAGCAGAACAGACTCAAGAAATGGTTCGGTCATGGTATATGATGGTTGGCACAGGCTCAGGGGGAGCATATGCTTCGAATAATGCATTGTTGGCATTATGGTTAGAAGTCTTTGGTGATAATGCTTATTGACACATCTTGCTACTGATTATTGATTGGCCAAGAGAATGGATTGCAGGTTACAGATCTGGATGCTAGTGACAGATGCTTATAGTGCAGATCATATATGATGTACGATAGTTGCTGATGACTATCATGACTCGGCATGTGCTCAGGGGGAGCATGGACGGATTGGTACATCTTGGTATGTACAAAGGGGGAGCTCAATCAGAGATTTCAGCATGTACTCAGGGGGAGTATGGACAACAGAAGGTATATCAAGGAAGAGAATATCTTGGTCTGCCCTTTGCCCTTGATGTCAAAGGGGGAGAGTGACTTGGTGTGGTTGTTGCCATCAAGTCCAAAGGGGGAGATTGTTGGAATTATGATACAGGTGTTGTCCTTGATGGAAACTCACTCAGAGGTATGATACAGGTGTTGTCCTTGATGGCAACTCACTCAGATGATAGATCATAGTGCAGCAGGTCAAGAGCAAAGAATTAATGATCAGAAAGAGGTATCCGCAGGTTAACCTTGATGAAAGTGTGTATGCACGCGTGTTAGAAGAACAAAAGGAGTGTATACGTGCACACACAGTTTCAAAGAAGTAAAGGTGCATACATGTTGGAAAATTAAGTTTTGGCCCATGGTATTGGGTCCATGGTATTTTGGTCTGAAGTATTGACCCCAGGTATTGGGTCCACAGTATTGGTTCTACGTGGTTTTAGACCATGGTATTGAGAGAGGCCTAAACCTATATAAGGAGAAGATCATTAGGCCAAGTAGTGCAAGGGTGCAAGTGATGAATATCTGATGAAGTGTGAGATCTAGTATGTTGGTTATGGGTTTGTGATGCTTTGCTTGATCTGAACTAAGGAGGCACCTATGCGGTTGATAAAGATTGATGGATCGGGATCATGAAGACTAAAATGCATTATCATTATATGGTATGATCATGAATAGATCTGAATACTGACGCATGTCTTATCCTTTATATCTTATGTTCTGGGTATATCTGAAGTTGAAAATTGCAACGAAGGTATAAGTAATTATTTTCAGATCTGTACACAGGTTCTCTCTGGTGAAAGGGCGTATACATGCTGGTTCGACACAGTCAAGTAGTGTATACATTATGAGATTTGATGTTTGAGGTTGCTGTTGGTTCTAGTGGTTGTTGCAGAGTTTTGGGCTCTGCTCTGTGTTTTGGTGACTGTGTTTTGATGATAGGGTTTCAGTGATTCAGTTGTTGGGTGATTCAGAATTAATGATTGTATTGTAGTGGTGATTGTTTTGTATTTATGGATCCAGTCTGAAAATTTATGAAACGTGGTCCGTGGAAGAAAAGAGAAGGTCGTAGCCTTCTATAGGTCAGCACCTACATACTAGTACATCAACTAGTACAAGAGCTAAGGGGGTTGTAGCTCCCTTCTAGTAGAAGCTGGAGAACGAAAGAAGGTTGTAGCCTTCTACAGGTAGAAGCCTACGTACTGGTATAACACTGCATTAGTACAGAAATATTGTAAAAAGAAGTTTCTTATTAAAAGAAGATAGAGATTAATTGCAGCAGGTGGTTTTCACCCACATTGGGTTTCCACTTTATATCATGGTGTTCATGTGTGCTTCTTATGTGTGATGATTTGTTCTGTTTTACTGCACTTGTTTACTATTTACATGGTTAATAATGTTCTTATGTACTCATTAAAGATCAACTAACTGAATCATAAGTTTATTGGATATACGTTAGTTGCATTAAACACAGTTGCGTATACACGCGGGTTGCCTTAATTGAAGTAGCGTGTATGAATCTGAGTATGAAAATGAAAAAGTGTTTGATTTGCTAATACTGATTCACTCCACCCCCTTCTCAGTATTATTTGCAACAGAAATACATAACAAAATTTCTGCTTATTTCTTAAGAAAAACACAGTCTCCCTGTTTCTCTGTTTTTCTTCAAAAATTGTTGTCTTCTTCTCCACATTTGGATTCCTAAAGAAGCATAAACAAAATGACAGGAGGTTTTATGAGGAAGGAGCTCACCAACTCCTCCAGGCTCCATGCACATCCCCAAGTAGTGGACATATTCACAAGAGCAAATTGGATGAACTTTTTTGGGAAATTCCAAGGGTTTGATGAGGAAATTGCTCAAGAATTTTCCCACTCTTTGGTCCCTCACACCAGAACACATGCCACTGTTACCTTTATAGGTCTTTCCATGGAGATAACTCCTATGTTTATCAGTAGGGTCACTACCCTTCCTCTTGCATTGCCCTAGAGTAAGGATGAAAAACCAATTGGCCAGGCTGCCAAGAAAAACTTGTTCCAAAACAATGAAACCCATGTAAAGGATAAAAATGGCATTAGAAGGGCTAGCATATCATATCCTTGGGATGAGGTAAGTTACCAAATAATCAAATATATTTCCTGTGAGGGGAGGTATAACATTGTCTATGGTTACCATTTTAGAATCCTTCATGAATTAAGATATGGCATGGACACTCCAGCCCCTCAAAAGCTTAGCATCCCCTACTTCCTCCTGTAGTCTCTCATTGACTCTAGCATTAAAGTTCAAGCAGGGAATTCAGAGCAGCTCGCTCACCATGGGTTAATCAAAATTTTAGTGGAAGAAGCCCTCCATACATTTACACTCCCTATAGCATGGGAAATCTTCCGAAACATGACAGCAGAAGATGACATAAAAGCCCTAACCTATGATATCAGTCCTACTGGCAGTGAGGAGGAAGAGCAGCAAGGGGGAGAAGGTGAGGCAACTGGTGACTTAGCAAAACAAAAAGGGAAGGAGGAAGAAACTAAGATAGAGGAGGAGAAAGCTGAAGAAACAGAGCAAACAGAGACAAAAAGAGAAACAGAAGGAGGAGAAAAAGGGGAAGAAAAGACAAAAGTGTCCCTTGAGACTCTAGAAAGAGAGGCAGCAGCTGCTCTCACTGCCCTCAGCACACCAATTAAGCCAAAACAGAAGAGGAAGAGGCAGACCTCAATGTATTTCAGGGCTAGGAAGAGCACAAGAATCAAAACAGGGAAACCCCAGCCTTCTTCAAAAGTGCCAATTATTATTGAAGATTCACCCTCTACCCAAGGGAAAGAATCCCCTTCCAAGGCACCTATCACATATGAAAGGGGGACTCCTAGATCCCCCACATGGAAAGAAAAGGTAGAACTACAGGACCCAAAAACAGTCCTACAAGAGGCACAGACAATTCTACAGGAGACCCTGTCAAAACTATAGGAGACCCAAAAGTTGGAGAAAAGGGTAGAAGGACAGCCACAGGGAAAGGAAGAAGAAACAGAGCTACAAGAACCTGATCCCCAGCCTAGTCTTGGCTCCTACTACAGTCTTCTTGAGGGGGGAAGAATAATTCCACAAAAAATTGCAATTCCACTATTCTTTGAATTAGAGAAAGAAAGGATAAGGACCCATAGGTGGATGCAAATAGCCAAATCCAAAGGGGTTGAGGATATTGGCCATATGGAGAACAAACTCAGAGAAATGGGCAGAGAGTTAAGTGTTGTCAGACATAGAGAAGCAATTGCAAGAAGCCAACTTGAAACAGAAAATGAATTGCTAAGGAGGCAGCTGCAAGAGAAAGAGACCCAACTGGCATGCATGGCCAGCTGGTCCATGGAGGCATTGCAATGTAAGACACCAGAAAAATCCTATGGCATGTATCTCAAGGACCAATGGTTGCAATTTCAGATAAAGACTTTGGCACAAAGAGGCACAATGCCTTTCCAAGATTACAGGCAGTTTATGGACCTGTGTGATCAAAGCACATCAGAAGATAAGGCAAAGATGGTAGAATTCTACCTGCATAACATGGCCCTCATAGACATGAATGTGTGAGACCCCAATGCCAGGTTAGGGGACCTGCAAGTAATGGCCATGCCCTCATGGATGAACCATGAAGAGTTAAGGGCAGCAGAAATAAGAAGGTTGATGATAAAGGAGCAGAATGAGCCATTAATAATCAGAGTTGAGCCATCAGACCCTATGGCACTCATCAGCACACATAACTTGCTTTCCAATAATCCTCAGATTGCCCCTAGATATATTAGTGATCAGGCCAAGCCATTGCACATTTTGAGGATATAGAAAGGTTGCTTGGGGATGACTGTGTGCATGCATGTATGAGGAGATGGAACACCTTACCACACAGTCTGCAGATCATGGAATATCATTCCCCAATGAGGATTAAGGAGGCATTAGGGAGAGTGCCAATGTATAAGCGCTCCATGTAGAGGCTGAAGCTCGATTGGATTGGCCTCAAATTGAGTCCCCCACTGTTGCTAGGGATGCTGGAAGGCAGAAGAAAAGAAGAAGAGCATGAGCAGTGGGAAGAAAGAGACAGGAAGGTAGGATTCTATGACAAGGAAGAGGAGACCACATCAAAAGCATGGGATGCTAGGGAGGCCACTAGGGCCATAAAAGATGAAGAGATGGACTGAGTTGCTCAGAGGATGAGCAACACTTTCAATAGGGGGTGATGATGAGCCTCATAAATGGGTAATTATATCGGCTCATCTTACCTCCTAACCTAGTCAAATCAAGCATTATCTTAGCTTATTGTATGATTTTCTAATTATATTTATGCTTATAGAGTGAGTTGAGTTTGATGCCATGTGGTCTAATATGTGTTTAATGCAAATTATTGATGAATTTTGTGGTCAAAGTCAAGGATCTAGTGGACAAATGGTAGCAATAACTCAAAGTGGACAAAGGAGAGGAATTATAGGAGGGAGTCCCCCTCATTTATTACTCCTCACTTCAAATTCCACTTCATTTAGCTCGGAGTACAAGCAGCCAAGTCATGCATTAGCAGGCAGTCGAGCAAGTGGAGGATAACTGATGACTATCTCAAGTTTTGGGAGCTAAGCCTCCCTGATTTTAAGGAAGCTGTGTGTAACTTCATTTGTATAAGTATAGAGGCCTAGGGCCTCACTAGGGTTAGATTTTTGTTGGATTTTTGTTGTACTTTTGCTTATGTAAACTTTGCTCAACTTCGAGCTTATTATTTTTTATAGTTCCATGTAATCTTGTTATTGTTTTGGAATTAAAGATGGAATCCTTTTTGAGTTAGCACTGAGTTACCTCAGAGGGCTGAATCTCTTGGGTTAGGGCCCAATCCAAACAGCCAAGCTCCTCTTTACTTGTATTTGTATGGTTTATTTCAGTTTGTAGATTAGGTTGCTGTTAGATGAATTTCTTTTATGGCCAAGAATAAGTTGCTTTTGATGATTTAATAGTTTTCTTCCATTTGTGCTTTCTATAGTAGGTTAAGCAGTGATAAAGAAAATATCCAAAATGCTAGCAACATTGCCTTGGCCTCTCTTCCTCCCTTTGGGACCATGATTTTAGGCAAAGACCCTCTTGCTGCCCCAAAAAGACAAATTTTCCTCATTCATAGGACTTCTAGTGTTCAGAGCTTTTTAGTTGGTTAGTAGTCTAGTTTGCTTTGCTTCAGAACTTTTCCATCATGCTCATTTCTTTATTTACAATAGTCTGCTTTCATGATTTCCTTTATTGCAACAGTTATCAGCATTTTCTTTCCTAGATCACAGTTTAGATTAGTTTGATGCAAAACTCTGTTTTTCTAGATGCACTCGTTTCATTGCTTGCTTAATCTCATTGGTTGACTGTCAGTTGTTTATGCCGCAGAGATCTTCTGGCAACAGGCCAACCTATCAGCCATCCCATCCTCCATCTGATCCATGCCCTACAGGTCGCCCAAGTCTCCCCTCAATTCTGCCTTAGTTTCTTGCATTTTCCATAGAATTCCTTCCTCTCTCCTTGAGCAGATCCTATCATCTTTCTCTCTCCTAATGATTCTTGGTAGACCCTAGGTGCCCTAACACCTCATTCCAACCTTCATTCACCTTTTCCACCCACTCTCACACCCTCAAAACAGCCAAAACTGCTCTCGGCCTCCTCCTATAGGCCTCCTGTAGAACGTTGTTTTTCCTCTTATAGATTTCCTGTGTCCTCTTGTAGATTTTTCTGTAGGCTTTCTTTTGAAGGCCGAGTGTGGGAAAAACCTCCATAAGATCACCTGATACCTCCTAGGACCCAACCACACCATCCTACATCCTCTCAAGTCCCAAAACCACCCTTCAACACCACCTATTCGTTGCCACCTTCACAAACAATAAATCACATGCATGTCAAATTCACATAAAAATACATAAAAATCCAAAAAGATGTTTTTTGCTCATTTACTTCCAGAAATAGCTTAGTTAGATGTTGTTTTCTTCCTTGAGTAGGTAATGGCATTCTTTTCATGGTTTCCATAGGGTTTTCTGCAAAAGTAGGATTAGTTGGTTAATTAGGATTTACTTGGTTTGCTTTACATTTCAGTCTTTCTCCTTTCTGTAGTTAGAGTAGTATATGTAGAGTAGTCTTTCTCTCCTTTCATCACATATAGAGCTTCTTCTGGAATCCATAGAAGTTGGCTTGAGCTCCTAGTGATCTTGCGCCGGCTGACCAAGTGACAACCTGCAATAAGAACTAGTACTTGTGCATACAACACCATCGCTTCCAAGTTTGTTACGAACTACTGGGTTGATAAGAGTAAAGTAGGTAGCCCAGGAGTTGTAGCATTATTGATGCAATACTGGCGCTCACCAGGGAGTGCAGCAAAAGAGGTCTAGGAAGTTGCAAGGGAGAGTGCATGGCAGTAATACAAACTGTCATGGAAGGCACATGAAGAGCCAACATAGGTCCTTTCCTACTCAAGGAAAAAGCCTTCAAAGAAAATGTAACCTCTGTCATCAAAAGCCTTTTCATGGGTATTGTTTTTCTTGCAATAATTTTGGACATAAAGCCATAAACTGTAGATGGCATGCAAGGAAACAAGATGTGTTGGGTAGCAACAAGCCAAGAATGCAAAGATAGACTAGGAGAAGGCATGTTGGTTGCGATAGGAGTTTTGACAAAAGCATTCTCAAAAAGGGTAAATCCTCTGCCCCATTCTTAGGCCAAATAAAATGCTACCATTATGGCAAATTTGGGCACAAGAGAGATGGCTGCAGAAATGAGAATAAATGGCATGCTCCTCAGCATATGCATGCATATGTAGCAGCTTAGCATTTGGAGAAAAAGAGGAAGATAAGAGCAAATGAATACAAGTTCGTCTTCAATGCTCAGTATCAAAAGATCAAGTTGAAGAAAGAAGAGGTGAAAGAGAAGTTTCCTCTACCCATGTGCAGCCGAGAGAAATCCCAAATATGGGAAAGGAAGAAGATGGAGAGTAAAGCCTCTGTCAAGACTCAACCTTTGAAGTTTTGGAGGAAGAAGGAGGATGATTTGCTCAGGGGGAGTAGATCCTCTGTTTCTCTTCAGTGAAGGAAGAAAAAGGCCTCAAGGGAGGTCGAATAAGTCAGATGTAGGAAGCCAAAAAGAATAAAAAGGAAGGTGCATATGATTGTGAAGGTATGGTTGTGTTTTCTTGTTGATTATAAGAATAAAATGGTTTATTTTGAATGTATCAACATTGAAAAGGAGAAGTGAAACCAACATGAAAAGTACACAACAATATCTTATGTTGTGGGAAGAAGATGGGCTGCAATGGAAGTGTGGAATGGCAAGAAGCTCACAGTCAAGTCAGGTCCACAGTATCAGACCCCACAGGGTGGCAAGAAAGCATTTATAGGAGATCAAATAGTATTGGATCAGGGGGAGTTGCTTTGATAAGCAATAGCAGGCAACAATTCGCAGCCTCAGAAAGGGGAGATTGCTGGGCAAATGAAAGGTTTGCATCTTTGGTGAAATACCCTTATTTCATTTAAGTTGTAAGTTTGATTATGTATAGCAGTCTTGTGTTCATGAAACACTATTGGTGCAAGCTTTCCATGTCCTTTCACCCTCAATTAGTATCACTATGTCAATTGGTTGTGTTGGGCTCATGTTGAGTAACCTTGTGTGCAAATGGACATTTCTTTTTGAGAAAAGAAATATTAGAGTTTGTCTGGTACATTGCTCCATTTGTATCATTTACTTTGGTTCAATTGATATAAGAATAAGTCCCTATTGTATGAGAATGATCTCAAGGGGATAAGTGGAATTGTTAAAAAATGTGAGCATAGTTTCGGAAGCAGTGACAACGACGAAGAAGTGGGAGTTGAAATGCATTGTCATTAATAGGTATTTGTAGCAACAACAATACCATGAGAAATTTAATGGGTATCAATATTTTTGATACAAAAGATGCATTAGTGGAGAGAGTGCTCAACAAACAACCATAAGGTGTCCAAAACTGGAAGGAAAAAGAAGAGGCAGTATATGTTCATGGGGAGCATATCTGATATGCCCAGTTTTTGGAGCAATAACAGTGACAGTCCTAGAAGAGATGTTCATGAGGTAGAATGCACATCTCAACAGATAGACTTTTCTCTTTATAGGGAAGTGATTGCATGGGGAGAGAAAGGCAACTTGTAGCCCCTTGTCATTGATGTCAAAGGGGGAGAGAAGTTATGGAGAAGCTGTGATGGCCTGTGCAAAAGAAAGCAGGCCATTGGTGTCTCATGCAATGAGATGTGTGGAAGCAGCATGAGGTTTGGTCATCACATGAAGATAAGCCTGTGCAGAAGAAACTAGGCCATTGGTGTCTCATGCAATGAGATGTGTGGAAGCAGCATGAGGTTTGGTCATCACATGAAGAGAAGGATGGAGTGTTTCCATCAATGCCAAATGGGGATATTATTGGACAATTGGCATTGTCTGGATGGCTAGTGGCCTAGTGAAGGCATTTGCAAGTGTGTTGGCATTGATGTCAACAGTCATGTTGGGAAGATGTGTTGGGCAGTTGGCATTGCCTAACTATTAGCAGGAGTGTTGGTATTGATGTCAACTAGACTAGCTTGGATGATTGCTATAGCAGACGTTGGCAATGATGGCCCAGGAGGAATCCTCTGGTTGTTCATGGCTCAGAAGGATTCATATGATAGCTGCAAGCTTTAAGTAGGGAATAATCATAGTAGCAAGCTTAATGGAGAAGCCATAAACTGATGATTGCAGTGATGGAACAAGATGAAGTCCATGGTAGTTGCAGGCTTCATGCAAAGGATCACCTTAGTGGTTGTGATTCCAACTGTCTGGAGAGTCAAGTGGTAGAATAATGTCAGAGCGCTTGGAGACATATTAGAGGTAGCAGATGGGATCAAAGACTACATCAAACCCTCTCCTTTGGAAAGTGATCTGAATAAGCTTTCCAACGATATGCGGAAGTCCAGAAATGAATTCATGGTTCAAAAGTTATGGCCTATTGAAGTTCAAGGATTGAAGCCTTCGGGGAGAATATCAGAGGTCTGAAGTATCGGAGATCACAAATCGAATATCGGCGATCGCATATCAGAGATCAGACAGACCAGCACATTGCAACATCACAGTTAGGCATATCAACGATTAGAGGTTGGGCATACTAGCACATCGCATATAAGAGGTCCAGAGACATCAGAGATCAAGGGTCACAACATTGGAGCTTGGAGGAGATATCGATGATCACAACATTAGGCACATCAGAACCAGAGAATCACAACTTCTTAAGGTGATAACCTTTAAAAATTTGTGATATGCATAATGTGACGATAATGTTAAAAGCTTCCGAGGAACTCAAATAACGCTTAACAAAGGATTTCATCGTAAAATCAAAGGTTGGCGAGCCCTTTTCTCTCTCCTCTAGCAGGACACGTGGTAGCATATGATTGGCTCCGATAAGGACACATGGAAACATGTGATTGGCTTTGATAAGGACACATGGTAGCATTTGATTGGCTCCGATAACGTATAGTGGTAGTTGACGTCGGCATGATGTGGCAGTACAACAGGACACGTGGAAGACATATTCAACATATTGGGTGGCCTAATCAGCCATAACCGGGTGGCAGTGATGAAATCATATCGAAAGTGGGCGATCAGAGGATTGAGGATATCAGAACTTTAAAACAATTGGTTATTGAAAAGTTCCGATAAAGGGGCTCCGACGTGTTGGCACTTGATTGAGGAAACTAATAGTGCCAAGTTTGTAGAGCGAGGCTTAGCACCTAAGTGTTGTGGAGCATATCAGATTTTAGAGATTTTGGAAATCTGCTTTAAATGAGTTATTGAAAAAGTTCTGATAAGAAGAGATTCCGATGTTTTTGGCGCTTGGTTGTGGAGCCCAGAAAACCAAGGGCACAGAGCAATAACACGAGGAGAAATGCCCCCAATAGGATGCTAGAGGAATTAGCACCTAAGTGCTATATCGACGGTCACAGGCAACGGTCCTATGGTAAAATATGCGATAAGGATCTAAAAAGAAGGGGATAAAGTCAAATTAGAATACAATAATATTGTAACATCTTCTTAATAGAGTTACGAGATGTCTGGGCTTCGAAATTTCGCTGTGGTGTAAAAGCTCCGATACAACAACACAAAGGAGTATTGAAGGTTGGATGAGTCGACAATTGAAGAGTAAATGAGCGTACAAGAGTTAGTCGTTGGAATAAATGGCGACTACCAAAGATCAACAAAAAAGTATAATACAAGGCAACAAGGACAATGGTTGACAGAGAAGCCATGTTGAAGTACTGTGAAACCATGAATGAGCATGGAGAGCCTAAGTGATAGGAGATATGTTCAGAGAGAGCACTGTCCCTGGTGGAGTGTGCGGGTGGACTGAGAATTAATTCTTAGTATGGATAAAATTGTCAAAGTGCCCATTCTCATTGTTAATGCAATGGCAGTGACCAAGTCAGACACAACAACAGAATGAAGGGCCATGATGAGGTACACTCGCACAATGTGAATACAGGACAGAGTGGCAATATCGATTGGGGTACAACAAAGGAACAAAATCAAGGAGCTTATATGAGAAATGTGGGTGAAAGAAGCATAGTGGCCAGAGAGCGAAGTGGAAAAAGCTATATGTGAGTGTACCGCTGTGTAAGGCTGAGAGAGATCCTATTCTGCTGAGAAAGGCTGAGAGTTCCTATGTAGAGGTGAGAGACCCCAAGAGTTGCACTCTTTGAGTAAAGGATGAAGTTGCCTATGATGCGAGAAAGGTTGAAGGTTCTTATGCAGTAAAAGAAGGATGAGAGTTGTGTGTGTGTTTTTGAGAGAAAGAGGCCGAGAGCTGAGTGCATGTTGATGAAGGGCAAAGACAAAGCTACGTAGACTGCAATGAGTGACTGCTATTGAGCATATTAGTGGCTGCTACAGAGTGAGCAGTGTAAGCAAAGAGAACAAATCTGATATCAAACAGAGTGGCTGCCAAATTACAGAGAACATTAAGTTCCTATTTGAGTGTGGGTTGGTGCCTACATATAGGAATTTGTTGCTTCCATCTCTAGTGGGTTCTTGAGAAGGATTGGGGGTTGGTGTCTCCTGCAAGTTGGCTTGCAAAAATTGAAGGAGCTGCAAGTTGGCTTGCAAAAATCGAAGGAGCTGCAAGTTGGTGCTTGCAACAAATCCGTGAGGTTGGTGCCTCACATGGTGCTTCTGGTAAGTTGGATAGGTGTCTACAAAAAGAGGGAGTTGGTGCTTCCTTCTAGTCGGTGCTAGCAAACAATCAAAGGGAGTTGGTGCTTCCTGTGAGTGGGTGCTCACAAAACAGATTGATGTAATAGAGTAGGTTCTCTTATTTTACATCAATAACAACAAGAAGCTTGGTGGTTTTTTCCCGAAAATGTTTCCATGTGAAAAACCTTGTATCTTATGTGTATGATACTCATGGTGTGTATGCTTGTATGTTGATTTCATGTTGCTGCCATATTACATATTTCTGCTGATTATATGGATGGGTGCCAAGCTTGAATAATAAAAGTAAATAGGCATACATGTTTAAAATTAGCCTTAATACTAGTTCACCCTCCCTCTCACTATTATCATTGTTTCCAACAATTGGTATAAGAGCCACGTTCCTTTAGGAACTTAATCGCTAGAAGGTAGATCAAAGGGAAACAATGGATAATAGACCTTGGCTAACAACATAAGGAGTTCGATTTATTTACAGATCATGCCATGAGCTCTGGTATGAAATCTGGAAGGTTAGAATGTAAGCCTATTTGATGTATATGGATGTTGATATGTGTTTCTCTATAGCATATAGAGAAAAGAATGAGCATACTGAAAAAGCCAAGGAGGTCATCATGAAAGGGTTGTCTAAGCGAGATGCAAATAAAGTAAGGAATTGTGAGTGAGAAATGGAAGTGTTGGATAGATTGCAATGTCTGTATGGTGGAGATAATCACGTGGCTCAAGAAGAAGTTGAGGAACCTTATTGCTCTAGCAATGAACCAGAACTTGGAGAAGTTGCTGCTCATCACACTCGGGCTGATGATGAATATGTATCAGAGGAGAGATCATGTTGCTCAAAAGGTAAGTTATTGCTGTTTGATAAATGCAAAGAGATAAGTCCTTCATTATCTAGATGTACATGTGTATCACTTGAAGATAGAGATAGCCATGCATCTAGTAATTGTAATGAAGATAGAACCACTTTAGTAGCAATAGAAAATGAGGAATCCTCAGAGGAAGAAGAGAGATTCTTGGTGTGTTCATCCATAGGAGAGAACGAGAATACCCCAGGTAGTGATAAAGGAGGGATAATCCTTAGACCCGTGGATGACTCCATGGACACAAAGATGGCTTTAGATCTCTACGGTAACTCAACTAGCACTTATGATAGTGAAGAAAAAGATCTATATGAAAGGATCTCTTTTAGAAAAAGGTTGATCTTGACTCTAAAGGAGATCAAGGACCTATCAGAGGAAAATCTCAAGCGAGGAGCAACTGAAAATATATGAGCTTGAGAATGAGAAGTTGAGCAAAACAATAATCGAACTGAGTGCTCAACAAGAAGAGGCTAGCAGATTGATTGGGATGTTAACCAATCAGCTGAGTGAGAAGGAAGCTTATTGTGAGAGACTACAAGAGGAAGCAGTGTCATTGAGACATGACTTAGAAAAGTCAAATAAAGAATTGTCTCAATATTAGAAGCTCGAGGGGAGCACAAAGACCTTGGATGAGAGTCTTATTAGGAGAAGATCCCCACTCATCAACGTTAGCTTGGGTTTCAAGGAAAAACCAGGCTCCAAGGTTGTGAAGGATGAAGGGTCGACTTCCCATGTAAAGGGAGTTCATGGTTTTAACAACAACAAAGAAAGCAAGGTTGTTGGACAACAACAACAACACGGAAAGAAGAAACAATGAGAGAATGAAAGGCAACAACAGAAGGCTAAGAACCAACAATCGATAGTGCAATAGAAGAGGTCTAGGTGGCTGCAAGGGAGAGTGCATGGCAGTAATGGAAAATGTCATGGAAGGGACATGAAGAGCCAACATACGTCCTTTCCTACTCAAGGACAAAGCCTTCAAAGAAAAGGTAACCTCTGTCATCAAAATCCTTTTCATGGGTATTGTTTTTCTTTAAATAATTTTGGAGATAAAGCCATAGACTGTAGATGGCATGCAAGGAAAGAAGATGTGCTGGGTAGCAGCAACCCAAGAATGCACAGAAAGTCTAAGAGAAGGCTTGTTGGACACGATAATAGTTTTGACAAGAGAATTGTAAAAAAGGGTAACTCCTCTACTCCATTCTTAGGCCAAATCAAATGCTACAATTGTCACAAATTTGGGCACAAGAGAGTTCGCTGCAGAAATGAGAAGATATGGCATGATCCTCAGCATATGCATGCAAATGTAGCAACTCAGGATTTGAAGACAAATAGGAAGATAAGAGAAAATGAATACAAGTTTTTCTTCAATTCTCAGTGTCAAAAGAGCAATCTGAAGAAAGAGGAGGTGAAAGAGAAGTTTCCTCTACCCATGTGTAGCCAAGAGAAATCCCAAATATGGGAAAAGAAGAAGATGGAGAGTAAAGCCTCTGTCAGGACTCGACCTTTGAAGTTCTGGAGAAAGAAGGAGGATGATCTGCTCAGGGGGAGTTGATCCTAAGTTTCTCTTCAGTTAAGGAAGAGAATGGCCTCAAGGGAGATCAAATAGGCCAGATGCGGGAAGCCAAAAAGAAAAAACAGAAAGGTGCATCTAATTGTGAAGGTATCATTGTGTTTTCTTGTTGATTACAATAATAAAATGGTTTATCTTGAATGTATCGGCATTGAAAAGGAGGAGTGCAACCAACATGAAAAGTACACAATAATATCTTATGTTGTGGGAAGAAGATGGGCTGCAATGGAAGCGTGGAATGACAGGAAGCTCACAGTCAAGTCAGATCCACAATATTAGTCCCCACGCAGAGGCAAGAAAGCATTTGCAAGAGATCAAAGAGCATTGGCTCAAGCGGCGCTGCTTTGATAAACTGTAGCAGACAATAATTGGCAGCCTCATAAAGGGGAGATTGTTGAGCAAATGAAAGGTTCGCATCTTTGGTGAAATACCCTTATTTCACTTAAGTTGTAAGTTTGATTATGCATAGCAGTCTTGTGTTCATGAAACACTATTGGTAGAATCTTTCCATGTCCTTTAACCCTCAATTGGTATCGCTATGTCAATTGGTTGTGTTGGGATCATGTTGAGTAACCTTATGTGAAAATAGACATTTCTTTTTGAGAAAATAAATATTAGAGTTTGCTTGGTACATTGCTCCATTTGTATCATTTCCTTTGGTGCAATTGGTATAAGAAGCAATCCCTATTGTATGAGAATGATCTCAAGGGGAGAAGTGGAGATGCTAAAAAATGTGAGCACAGTCTCGGAAGTAACAGCAACAACGAAGAAGTGCGAGCTGAAATGCATCATCATTAATTGGTATTTGCAACAACAACAATACCATGAGCAATTTAATGGGTATCAATATTTTTGATACAAAATATGTATTAGTGGAGAGAGTGCTCAACAAGTAGCCATAAGGTGTCCAAAACTGGAAGGACAAAGAAGAGGCAGTATATGTTCAAGGGGAGCATATCAAATATGCCTAGTTTTTGGAGCAACAACAGTGACAGTCTTGGAAGAGATGTTCGTGAGGCAGAATTCACATCTCAACAGCTAGACTCTAGTCTTCACAGCCAAGTGATTTCATGGGGAGAGAAAGGCAACTTGTAGCCACTTGTCATTGATGTCAAAGGGGGAGAGAAGTTTTGGATAAGATGTGCTGGGTAGCAGCAACCCAAGAATGCATAGAAAGTCTAGGAGAAGGCTTGTTGGCCGCGATAGTAGTTTTGACAAGAGCATTGTCAAAAAGGGTGACTCCTTTGCTCCATTCTTAGGCCAAATCAAATGCTACAATTGTTGCAAATTTGGGAACAAGAGAGTTGGCTGCAAAAATGAGAAGATATGGCATGCTCCTCAGCATATGCATGCAAATGTAGCAACTCAGGATTTGAAGACAAATAGGAAGATAAGAGAAAATGAATACAAGTTTGTCTTCAATTCTCAATGTCAAAAGAGCAATCTAAAGAAAGAGGAGGTGAAAGAGAAGTTTCCTCTACCCATGTGTAGCCAAGAGAAATCCCAAATATGGGAAAAGAAGAAGATGGAGAGTAAAGTCTCTGTCAGGACTCAACCTTTGAAGTTCTGCAGAAAGGAGGATGATCTGCTCAGGGGGAGTTGATCCTATGTTTCTCTTTAGTTAAGGAAGATAATGGCCTCAAGGGAGGTCGAATAAGTCAGATGCAGGAAGCCAAAAATAAAAAACAGAAAGTTGCATCTGATTGTGAAGGTATCACTATGTTTTCTTGCCGATTACAAGAATAAAATGGTTTATCTTGAATGTATCGACATTGAAAAGGAGGAGTGCAACCAACATGAAAAGTTCACAACAATATCTTATGTTGTGGGAAGAAGATGGGCTGCAATGGAAGTGTGGAATTACAGGAAGCTCACAGTCAAGTCAGATCCACAATATTGGTCCCCACGCAGAGGCCAGAAATAATTTGCAGGAGATCAAAGAGCATTGGCTCAAGGGGAGATGCTTTAATAAACACTAGCAGACAACAATTGGTAGCCTCAGAAAGGGGAGATTGTTGAAAAAATGAAAGGTTTGCATCTTTGGTGAAATATCCTTATTTCACTTAAGTTGTAAGTTTGATTATGGATAGCAATCTTGTGTTCATGTGTTCATGAAACACTATTGGTAGAATCTTTCCATGTCCTTTAACCCTCAATTGGTATTGCTATGTCAATTGATTGTGTTGGGATCATGTTGAGTAACCTTGTGTGCAAATGGAAATTTATTTTTGAGAAAATAAATATTAGAGTTTGCCTGGTACATTGCTCCATTTGTATCATTTCCTTTGGTGCAATTGGTAAAAGAAGAAATCCTTATTGTATAAGAATGATCTCAAGGGGAGAAGTGGAGATGCTAAAAAATGTGAGCATAGTCTCGGAAGTAGCAACAACAACGAAGAATTGGGAGTCGAAATGCATCATCATTAATTGGTATTTGTAGCAGCACCAATACCATGAGAAATTTAATGGGTATCAATCTTTTTGCTACAAAAGATACATTAGTGGAGAGAGTGCTCAACAAGTAGCCATAAGGTGTCCAAAACTGGAAGGACAAAGAAGGGGTAGTATATGTTTAGGGGGATCCATATCAAATATGCCCAGTTTTTGGAGTAGCAACAGTGACAGTTCTGGAAGAGATGTTCGCGAGGAAGAATGCACATCTCAACAGGTAGACTCTGATCTTCGCAGCCAAGTAATTGCATGGGGAGAGAAATGAAACTTGTAGCCCCTTGTCATTGATGTCAAAGGGGGAGAGAAGTTTTGGATAAGATGTGATGGCCTGTGTAGAAGAAAGCAGGCCATTGGTGTCCTATGAAATGATATGTGTGGAAGGAGCATGAGGTTTAGCCATCACAAGAAGAGAAGGATGGAGTGTTGCCATACATGCTAAAGGGGGATATTTTTGGACAATTGGTTGGATGGATAGCGGCCTAGTGAAGGCATCTGCAAGTGTGTTGGAATTGGTGTTAACAATCATATTGGGAAGATGTGTTGGGCAGTTGACATTGCCTAACTTTTTGCAAGAGTGTTGGCATTGATGTCAACTAGAATAGCTTGGATGCTTGTTGCAGCAGATGTTGGTAGTGATGGCCCATGAGGAATCCCATGATTGTTCATGGCTCAGAAGGATTCCTATGATAGCTACAAGCATTAAGTAGAGAATCATCATAATAGCAAGCTTATTGAAGAAGCCATAAACTGATGAGTACAGTGATGGACTAGGAGGAAGTCCATGGTCGCTGTAGGCTTCATGCAGAGGATCACTTTGGTGGTTGTGATTCCCGCTGTTTGGAGAGTCAAGGAGCAGAATAATGTCAGAGAGCTTGGATACATTTTAGAGGTAGTAGATGGGCTCAAAGACTACATCAGAGCCTCTCCTTTGGAAAGTGATTTGAATAAGATTTCCAACAATATGCGGAAGTCCTGAAATGGATTCCTAGTTCAAATGTTATGGCCTACTGAAGTTCAAGGATTTAAGCCTTAAGAAGGAATATCAGAGGTTCAGAACATCAGAGATCACATATCAAACATTGGCAATCAAGCCATATCATTGATCACATATCGGAGGTCGGGCATACCAGCGCATTACAACATCACAGTCAAGCATATTGGAAATCGGAGGTTGGGCATACCAGTGCATCGCATATCAAAGGTCCAGAGACATCAGAGATTGGCGGTTGCAACATTGGAGCTTGGAGGAGATATCGACAGTTTCAACATCAAGCATATCAGAATCAGAGAATCACAACTTCTTAAGGTGACAACCTTTAAAAATTTGTGATATGCATAATGTGTCGATAATGTTAAAAGCCATTGTGGAACTCAAATAAAGATTAACAAAGGATTTCATCATAAAACTAAAGGTCGGCAGGCCCTTTTCTCTCTCCTCTAGCAGGATACATGGTAGCATATGATTAGCTCTGATAAGGACACATGGAAACATGTGATTGGCTCCAATAAGGACACTTGGCAGTGTCTGATTGGCTCTATTAAGGTACATTGGCAACTGATGTCAGCATGACATGGCAGTACCACAGGACACATGGAAGGCATATTCAACCATATTGGGTGGTGTAATGGGCCATAATTGGGTGACACTTGTCACCTCCGAGGAGTCGCCATGTGGTAGTGATGACGCCATATCGGAAGTTAGCGATCGAAGGATTGAGGATATTGTAACTTTACAATAGTTGGTTATTGAAAACGTTTCTGATAAGGGGGTTTCAATGTGTTGGCACTTGGTCGAGGAAACTAATAGAGCCAAGGGCGTAGAGCGAGGCTTAGCACCTAAGTTTTGTGGAGCATATCGAAGGTTGGAGATTTCAAAACTCCGCTTTAAATGAGTTATTGAAAAAGTTCTGATAAGAAGAGCTTCCGATGTTGTTGGCGCTTAGTTGTGGAGCCCATAAAACCAAGGACACAGAGAAATAACAC
This sequence comes from Pinus tabuliformis, assembly GCA_031772625.1. Classification (NCBI taxonomy): domain Eukaryota; kingdom Viridiplantae; phylum Streptophyta; class Pinopsida; order Pinales; family Pinaceae; genus Pinus; species Pinus tabuliformis. Next base: position 719,452,051 of record CM062817.1, on the reverse strand, counting down.
GAAGAAAAGGCCCCCGAGAGGATGCTAAAGGACTTAGCACCTAAGTGTTATATCGACAGTGACAGGCGGTGGTCCTATGGTAAAAGATGCAATAATGAGCTAAGCAAAAGGGGCCAAAGGCCAATCAAAATATAGTGATATCGTAACACCTTCTTAATATAGTTACGAGATGTTTGGGCTTTGAAATTTCACTATGGTGTAAAAGCTCTGATACTGTAGCACAGAGGATTATTGAAGATTGGATGAGTCGGCAACTGAAGAGTAAATGAGCACAGAAGAGTTGGTTGCTGGAATAAGTGCAACTCTCAAAGATCATCGGAAACCTTTGATACAAGTAAACAAACAATGGTCCACAGAGAAGCCATGCTGAAGCACTGTGAAACCATGAATGAGCATGGAGAGCCTCAGTGATAGGATGTCTTTTCACAGAGAGGATTGTGCTCGGTGGAGTGTGCAGGTGGACTGAGAATTAATTATCAGTGTGGAGAAAACCGTCAAAGTGTCCATTCTCATGGTTAATGCAATGACAGTGACCAAGTTAGATGCAACAACAGAATGAAGGGCCATGCTGAGGTACACTCGCACAGTGTGAATATAGGACATAGTGGCAGCATTGATTGGGGTACAATAGAAGAACAAAACCCAAGAGCTCAGATGAGAAATGTGGGGGAAAGCAGTATAATGGCCAAAGAGCGAAGTGGAAAAAGCTCTATGTGAGTCTACCACTGTGTAAGGTTGAGAGAGAGAGCCTACTTTGCTGAGAAAGGATAAGAGTGCCTATTCATAGGTGAGAGACCTCGAGAGCTGCGCTTTGTGAGTAAAGGATGAAGTTTCCCATGCTGCGAGAAAGGTCGAGGGTGCCTATGCAGTAAAATAAGTGCGAGAGTTGTGTGTGTGGTGTGGAGAGAAAGAGACCGAGAGTTGAGTGCATGCTGATGAAGGGAAAAGACAGAGTTGCATGGACTGCAATGAGTGATTGTTGTGGAGCAGATCAGTGGGCTGCTGCAGAGTGAGCAGTGTGAGCAAAGAGAACAGAGCTAATATTAGGCAAAGTGGTTGCCAAATTACAGAGAACATTCAGTTCCTATTTGAGTGTGGGTTGGTGCCTGCATATAGAAAGTTGGTGCTTCCATCTCCAGTGGGTGTTTGAGAAGGCTTGGGGGTTGGTGCCTCCTGCAAGTTGGCTTGCAAAAATCCAAGGAGCTGCAAGTTGGTGCTTGCAACAAATCTGTGAGGTTGATTCCTCACATTGTGTTTTTGGTAAGCTAGACAGGTGTCTACGAAAAGAGGGAGTTGGTGCTTCTTGTGAGTGGGTTCTCACAAAACATATTGATGTAATAGAGTAGGTGCTCTTATTTTACATCAGTAACAACATAAAGCTTGGTGGTTTTTTCCCAAAATGGTTTCCATGTGAAAAACTGTGTATCATGTGTATGATACTCATGGTGTGTATGCTTGTATGTTAATTTCATGTTGCTGCCATATTACATATTTTTGTTGATTATATGGATGGGTGCCAAACTTGAATGAGAAAAGTAAATAGGCATAAAAGTTTAAAATTAGCCTTAATACTGATTCACCCCCGCTTCCCCCCTTGCCCCTCTCAGTATTATCATTATTTCAAACAATAATGAGTAAAGACAAACATGTTGGAGTTGTTCTGCTTCTTTAAATATATATGCTTAGATTTTTATATTCATGTCTCCAAATTTAATTGGAAAAACTAACCATATTTTCTTTTGAAGTTTACTCATTTTCCGAACTTGGCCATATAAATAAGCCTAATTTGCCACCTCCCTTAAAGCGATTATTTCAGGATTATATCTTGGTAGAAGGTGAGGAATGACCTCACTGTCATAGACTCGTATGTAAGTGAATAATGTTTTTACAAACCAATGGCCTATTGATTCTTGGGCTTCTTTGGGACTTTCATTGAATCAAGGAGGAGCTTTGTCAAAAAGAATTTCATGGAGAGGAATCATTGCGTAATGACAAATTTCATATAAATGGAATTTGAAATTACTTTCCCATAGGATTAGGGTATAATTCTGAATGGAGAGTGGTTGATCAATCAGATAATTCCATTTCATTAGGGGAAATGGAAATGGGACTGAACAATAACAATATCCATAGCAAAAGCAAACATACAAAGGGGATGCACTGCACTTTACTATGTTGGGGATCTTTTTCTCCATACAATCAGGATACCATTTTGATAATGAATCTAAAGGGTTTCGTAAAAATAACAATGGGATATTCTTTAGAAGACTTAAGCTTAAACCCCTCTTCCTCTTCTCGTAACCAATCTTCAATTACTTTGTCGTATTTCTCTTGACATGTTTTGAAAACTTTGTAAATTGTTTAAAAACTCAGTGGTGAAATGGATTTCAGGAGGATTGAGCTTGTAAATGGATGAAAGGACTTCAGACTTACAATAGGCTATAACATTCTTGTTATAATCTGACACAATGCGAGTTGGGATATCCACATGTGCCAAAATCCAAGCAATCATATCATAATAAGGGAGTATCTTGGCCCTAGCAGCTACTTGGTGCAATTCAATTTTCCCAATGCCCTCCAAAGGATTTTTTTTTTACTAAGAAGCCCTTACATATTTTACCCATTCTTTATTCTCAAAGAAATCATAAATTTCCTCCCACTTCATCATACCTGATTTCTAAGTTTTGAAAGTGGAGTTGGAAGAAAAAGATGGGTTGAGGTTATATCTTTCAGGTTCTAGATTGTCTCCTTTCAATTTCCCTTTTATATGTTCCACTTCTTGCCCCATTGCAGTGGATTTTCCTTTCTTTCCCATCTTATGGCTTGTAAAAAAAGTAGAAATAGTGAGTTTTCTATGGTAAAAATTCTGAAATAAAAACCAAAAATCCTTAAAAGGCACAAATTTACCTAACTGCAGTTAATCTTTTAGCCAACTTGCAAACTAAAATTGCATTGGGAAGCTCTAAATTTTGGTAGAAAACACTCAAAATAGATGAGTTAATACATATGACTTGAACATTAATTTCCCGTAATGTAACCCCACTGTATCTTTCGAAAATCGGGACAGAGGAAAGTTCTAAATTTTGGTAGAAAACACTCAAAATAGATGAGTTAATACATATGACTTGAACATTAATTTCCCGTAATGTAACCCCACTGTATCTTTCGAAAATCGGGACAGAGGAAAGTTTTAATGTCAGGATTGGAAAAATCATTTAAGCGTTTAAGGATAGAAAAAACATATTTCAAATCAATTTAGTAACAATAACTAAAAACAAAAATTCATGCATGTCGAGGAAGGAAAATATTATTTTATTGGCTAGTCGAGAAGTCGGATAGTGGGTGGTCGGATGGTGGTTTGATGATCTTAGCGTGTTGATTACCTCCTACCCTGGCTACAATGAAGTCAGATGAGACTGTAGGTCGAGAAGTCGTAGGGTGATTGGAGTCAAAAGGTTAGACATAATTCAAAGTCGGAAATAAAAAATGAGTTGGACAAGGATCTATGCATGATGTGTTGGTTGGGGCGGTTGGCTTTCGCACTCCCCAACCACGTTTGAATCTTGCCGGAGTTGCGTGACGCTACAGCACATTTGATTCGGCGATGACGTATCTCTACACGCTACGGCGAATGATTCTTCAGCGGGGATGCTTCTCCCCCACTGAAAAAAAGAAAAGAAAAAGGATCTAGTCAAATTGATGAATCCTGCCGGAGTTGCGTGACGCTGCAGCACATTTGATTCGACAATGACGTATCTCTACACGCTACGGCGAATGATTCTTCAGCGGGGATGCTTCTCCCCCACTGAAAAAAAGAAAAAGAAAAAGGATCTAGTCAAATTGACTGTGTAGTCGGGAAGTCCTGGTCGGGTTTTTATTTTTTATTATTTGTACACTAAAACATGCTCTGACCTCCGACTTTATTTTTAGAATTAATATTTTTTATTTTATTTTACAATTTTGTATTTTTATTTTTAATGAATAAATTTTATTTTTATATAAGGTTATTTTTTCTTTCTTTTACAAAAAATGAAAATAGCAACAAAAAAGAAAGTTGTTATAAACAACACCTAGCAAGTATATTGTCCCCTTGATGATGATTAAGATTTTTATTGTTATTTTTACTTTTCAAAGCAAGCTCTATAACGTTCTCATTAACTCCAATTTTAAATCTTTCAAAGAAAAATTTCTTAGAATCCCAAATTATATGACTTCTATATTTTTGTTATTATAGTCAAATTAGTCATTTTACTAAAAAAATTATATTTGTGCTACTAGTCTATTTTACCTTATAACAAATTAAAAATAACATATAAATAATATATTATTTAAATAATATAAAAATATAAAAGCCCCAAGAGTTAGCTCAATCGGTCAAATCAAGTGCCTCGCCAATGGGAGGTCACAGGTGGAATCCTGAAAGCTCTTGGGGTTAGGTCAGTAAATAGGCCGAGGGGTGTTGATGCCCTTCGGGTGGCGTCCACTCAGTGTTTAAAACCCTGGATGTAGCTGCTACCCACTGATCCGGGTATCTGTGAACCAGTAAGTGAAAAAAATATAAAAATATAACTAACTTAAAAAAATAAAATTAAATAAAAAAATCTTTTTATAAAATATAATGATATATAAATAAAATCATATCATTAAATTGTAAAGAGATATAGAATCATATCACTAAGTAAATACACTAGTTGTTTGATACCTTTCCTTTCGATATAAATATACACAAATATAAATATTTTAATTATTTCCCGCATTTAATTTTTTCTTTAAAAAATAATAAATATTTTTCCTTACTAAAATAATGGTTTTCCATTATGTTTTGAATTATTCTATAAATTTGTTTTTAATTCCAATTTTTATTATCTATAGTTTAAAAATTTAAAACCAGTAAAATAATAATTAACATTTTATTATAGGTGTAAAGTAAATGTAATTGTTCTATTCAATAAAATAATAATTGACATTTTATTATAGGTGTAAAGTAAATATAATTGTTTTTATAATTCCAATTTTTATTATGTATAGTTTAAAAATTTAAAACCAATAAAATAATAATTAACATTTTATTATAGGTGTAAAGTAAATGTAATTGTTCTATTCAATAAAATAATAATTGACATTTTATTATAGGTGTAAAGTAAATATAATTGTTTTATTCAATAATAAAATAAATGATTGACTATAAAGATGTAAATTCTTATTATATTAATTTACTGTTAAATTACATTTAAAAAATTTTATTTTATTATATTTTTAAATAGTATAAGTTATATATATATATTATTAATTTTTTTTTGAAAAATATGATCTTTAAAAAGTTTTGGTTAATTTATGTTTAATATCTTTTATTAAGAATGGAACAATATTTTAATGAATTTTGTGAAATTTTGATAAGTATATATATTTTCATTATTTTTTTATATTTTGTATTGTAATTTGATATTTATATATATGAATTTTATGTCTTTTTAAATTAAAAAATAAAATATTTTGATTTATATTAAGTTTAATTTTTTTTAAGAAATAAATAATAATAAAAAACATCTACTTGAAGTGGTTACAATTCTTTTGTGAATATGAAATGCCAAAAATCTTTGAAGGTTTGGGTTGAAGTATGCAGTATCCACCCAAAATCTTACTAGAGAGTGTTTGCAACCAAAAAAAACACTAAATTCCATTTTACCTATAAACTTTCCAAAAAAAACCCTAAAATCTAGATATATTTACCATTTATTTCAACTTAAATTTTTTTTTAGCTTTGTGTGGCTTCTCATTACCCTTCGATAATTGCTTTTCTTCTTTTGTTTTGCACTTAGATCCATTCAAAGTTTTCCGTGGAGTCTAGTCTGTCATCCTTCTTTGAACTTCTACTGGTTGTTTCTTTCTTTTGGCCTGGAGAAGTAAAATCCGCATCCGCCGAGTGGGGGACCTTCTCATTACTAGTTTCATAAGGAGTTGTCTATAATGCGACTTTTTGAGATTCTGGTGACGGAATCCGGCGGAAGAAATTGAGATGAAATCATGATTTGTTGCAGTTAAAATGGTTTTTTAACTGCATATTCGGATTCAGCACCCTGAAAAACCCCTGGGACGGTTTCATTGTGCAGAAATTAGCTATCAAACTTGGATTCCAATAAATTACTGCCGGATTTTCACCGGAAAAAATCGCCGGAAAAGCTTTCAAAAAGTCGCGTTAAAGACTACTGCGTTTCATAAAAGGTCCTTCTGGTTGATTCATGGCTTCCAAATACGGACCTTCACCCATTTTTTTTTTGTCATTCCCAATATTCTTTTTACTAAGAGAGAACTCTGTTGAAGCATTTGTATTCACTGTGCGAGCAACAACTTCCCCATTGCTAAAAATCATTTCTTGATTCACGACTCTAAGATCTTGTAGGGGTCGCTCTTGAGCTCAGCGGGGTTTGAATCATTTTGTGAAGGAACCTCGTTGACGTGAACTGGAGGGTCCACCTTTGAGATTATGTAGTGATCTCGGTTAGCTCTCGCTCACAGTCTTCGCTTGTGGCTAGAGTTCTTAGGTTTGGATTTCACAGAATTGGGATAGTTTTTAAGGAGTTCCTGGTCTCATAACCAGATTTACATCGAAAAGAGATGTTTTCATGGTTTAGTTTTTGCATCCATGAATAATCAGCTTTAGTTAGTTCAATTTCTGTGAGAAATCCCTGTCTAAAGTTTATTTCCGGAGAATGTTCCCCAAATGGCACATGGTCGCCACCAATGCAGACGGCCTGTCGGGAGGTCTTGTGGCCATGTGGGACCCGCTGCTGGTCAATGCAAGGGCATACAAGTGTTGTGCCGGAATTCTTATCTCTGCTCATATAAGAGGCAGATCTCAGATTCTCAATCTCTTGAACATCTACGCTCCATGCAGGAACAGACTCCCTTTTTGGAATTCTTTGTTTAATTCTGACATCCTAGACATAAAATTTTTGTTAATTGCAGGCGATCTTAATTTGACCCTTAATCCAGACGAATGCTGGGGTCAAGGCAGAGCTGTGGACGGCCTCGCACATAAAATGAGAAGGGAGCTTTTAAGGAGGGATATAGTCGACATTATTCCTGACAGAATGGCCCCGACGTGGAACAACGGCAGAATGGGCTCCGCCTTTATAGCAAAGAGAATCGACCGATTTCTCTTAAAGTCCAGCATTATTGATTTGTGGGGCATGCCAAATGCAAAAACTGGAGCTGGCCTTACCTCCGACCACGTTCCCATCTTTCTGTCATGGACGTCTTTGACCTGCCGGATGGGATATTCCTTCAAATTAAATAGAATTCACCTTCAAGATCAAGCCTTCAACGACTTCATCAGATCATGTTGGTCTAACATTCTCCAATCCGAGGATGCCTTCCTTCTTACTTTTAGAGACAAAATTCATATGCTGAAGGATCATGCGAAATCGTGGCAGATTAATCAAAAAAAGAAGGATCAACAGGATCTTCTCGACATTAAACAGGAGATAGACCGGCTCTCCTCCTCTATTCCCTCCTGTGGCATGTCGCTGGACAAAAAAGTCCTTCTCAGATCTTTGGAAAGGAAAAAAAATGATCTTCTGCAAAAAGAGGAAGTAACCTGGAAGTTAAAAAGCCGCGCCACGTGGCTCAGGGAGGGAGATCGCAACACTCGGTTTTTCCACAATTTTGCAAATGCTCGAAGAACAAAGAACTCTATATGGCAAATTGTAAATGGGGAAGGTACTCTCCTATCCTCCCAGCAGGACATTTCTGCCGAAGCTACAAGGTTTTTCAAAGAGCAATATAAGAGGCGGAACAGTGATCTAAACGACATGTTTTGGGCGGTCGAACAACTTCCTATGATGTTTGATGATGCCGCCAACGAAGTTTTCATGAGGCCCATTACGGAAGGGGAGCTTTCAGAGACGATCAAGAGCTTCAAGAAGGACAAAAGCCCTGGGCCAGACGGATGGCCGATAGAATTTTTCACTCACTTCTATGACCTATTCAAAAAGGACTTGCTGGACATGGTGGACGCCTCCCGTGTTTCGGGGAACATAAACAGTGCCCTATCGGCTTCCTTCATAGCGCTTATTCCCAAGAAAGACAAGTCTTTATCCATGGGGGACTACAGGCCGATCGCTCTATGCAACTCGCTGTACAAAATTATTTCTAAAATAATTGCTGAAAGATTGAAAAAGGTTCTCGGCTCCTTTATTACAAATGATCAACATGCGTTCCTTAAAGACAGGCTCATTCTGGATGCAGTCGCCATGGCCCAGGAATGCCTCTTCTCTATCTCCTCTAAAAATATCGATGTTGCTGCTCTCAAGATCGATCTTCAAAAGGCATTCGACTGTGTTGACTGGAGCTTCCTCAGAATCCTCCTAGCAAAAATTGGCTTAAGTCCCCGCGCTATTAGTTGGATTATGGCATGCGTCGAAAGTGTATCCTTCTCTGTCATTATCAATGGCATTCCGTCTTCCTTCTTTCGTGCAGAGAGGGGGCTCCGCCAGGGATGCCCCCTCTCCCCCATCCTCTTTATACTGGTAATGAATACACTTAGCTCCCATATCAATCTTGCTGTTCGAGATGGCAGGTGCAGACCAGTCAAGATGTGTCGGGAGATCTCTCTCTCTCACAATCTTTTCGTCGATGACATCCTCATTTTTGCAATGCTATGCAAGTCTACTTGGGTCTCTCTTTTTGTGATTCTACAAAAATTTCATTCTGCTACAGGTCTCAATATAAACAAGGCTAAATCAGTGCTTTATCATAACGATACCAGCCCTGATCTGGCTCTATGGATTGCTGACCGCTTCGGTATCAAACTTGGCTTGATAAAAGACGGGTTCACATATCTGGGTTTTCGATTGAAAGCAAGAGGATACCGCAGTCATGACTGGCAATGGCTGCTGGATCGCTTCTACAACAAAATTGCAGGTTGGGAAATGCGACTTCTATCACTTGCGGGCAGGTTCATTTTGGTTCAATCTGTTCTCACCCAGCTCGCGGTATACTGGGGACATCTCTTTCTTCTTCCAGCTTCAGTCTCTAGGAAAATGAAATCAATCGCTGCAAACTTTATGTGGGGTGGCCGTTCATTCCAATCGAAATTTCACCTTGCTAACATGGACTCTATTTCTAGGCCAAAAAAGGCGGGAGGTTGGGGGCTTCTAAATATGAAATTCTTTGGTCTCGCTCTCATTTGCAAATCGCTGCACAGAGCCATCTTTGGATCCAGCCCATGGAGTACTCTTGTCAACCAAAAGTATCTAAAAGGCAAATCCATTGAGTACTGGTTCAGAAAGGCATCTCTCGGTATCCGAACGGGTTCCCCCATTTGGACCTGCTTCAGAAAACTACATCCTTTTTTTATGCTGCATCTTAAATGGACTATCTTTTCTGGTTCTAATGTCTATATTGGTATTGATCCCACCCTCCATAACCTGGAATCCATGATCCCTCCGCCCCTTCTCTCCTTCTTCCAAGCAAGGGGCCATATCACCTGGGATAAGCTTATTCATGCATGGTCCTCCCAGGAGCCTATCTGGAAAACTGACCTCCAATTGGCCTTGCCTCCCCGCCTTCGCTCCCACTGGCTCTCCTTCACCAATCGTTTCACTCACAGTGCTTTTTCTCAGATTGGGACGAGGGATGCACTCACTTGGTCCATTGGCAATTCGATCCGCCCCATCACCGTCAAAAGCCTCTACACTGCCCTATCTCCTCCATCCCCGCTCCCCTCCCCTACCTTCCCCGTTAAGCTCTGGAAAGCCCACTGCCCCCTCAAATCCATCCTTTTCTCATGGCTCCTCTTCTCAAATAAGAACCTCACCTGGGAGGTCTTACAAAAAAAAGGTTGGCAGGGCCCCAGCGCTTGCCAGTTTTGCTCAGCTGCGCCAGAATCAAATTACCATATGTTCTTTGACTGCCCTGCCTCCTCTGTAATATGGTATGATCTCTCGCTCTCTTATGGTTTCCATCACCGTTCCTTTGCTTCTGTGCAGGACGCATTTGTTTGGTGGAGCTCACAATGTCCTTCCGGGCATGCTCTCCTCATCCTCACATGCTGGCACCTTTGGAAATGGCGCAATGACAGAATTTTTCAAGGCTGCTCTCTGCCTTTATCTTCTATCCTGACTACTATATCGGCGCTCATGCCCCCACAGGACTAGGCGGGCTCACAAAAAAAGCTTTTTCTCACCATTATGTAAAATCTACTAGCTCTATATACGAGTCTCCATACAGCATTTCATTTTTGCTTCTATCTGAACAGTCTTTTTTACAGATCCAATCTGCTGGGATCCCAAAACTATGATGCTGATCCTTAATGGATGTGATACTGAAATTTCATGTATCTGATATTTATATTTCCTTAATATAATACATATCGTTTTTCTCTCTGAAAAAAAAATATATATTTGAAATAAAATTGGTGTCTTCGCTTCTACAATAGAATCTACCAAAAGCATTGCCAATTATAGTCAGAGTAACTAAATTTCCACATAAATTGGGGAGTCTTATCCATGCCGGAATTGAACAGTTGAAATTGAAATAGTAAAAAAATCGAAAGAAAAAACCAGGGTTACAAAGAAAAACCTGCACTACCCCAAAACCACAGGCCATAATCAAGAATTCGCTCATAGTCATCAGCTTGGTCAAATACCACAATAAACAATCTTCTAAGTAGAGGGTATATGTTCAGATCATATATGATTATCAACTTCCAATGATCATAGATCCACGAGTGTAGGTCAACGAGCCTTGGACACGAGCCATTGAATCTACAGATTAGACCAGCCTCAGAAAAAAGCTCTTCACTAAGAGAAGATTTCACAGCATCTCAGAAGGACAAGGGGGCGTCAAATGTCGAGACCTCAATGGAGAGGACTTCGACGGTAGAGATTCCTGGAGGAGAGGGGACGACAATAGGAGAAGATTTCACAGCATCTAAGAAGGACAAGAGGGCGTCAAATGTCGAGACCTCAATGGAGAGGGCTTCCACGGTAGAGATTCCTGGAGGAGAGGGGACGACAATAGGAGAAGATTTCACAGCATCTCATAAGGGCAAGGGGGTGTCAAATGTCGAGACCTCAATGGAGAGGGCTTCGACGGTAGAGATTCCTGGAGGAGAGGGGACGACAATAGGAGAAGATTTCACAGTATCTCAGAAGGACAAGGGGGCGTCAAATGTCGAGAGCCCACCACACATGTGGGAGGTGCGACGCATGAGCCATCGGATATTGCAACAGACGTCAAAAGGGAACCGCTTAATAAAGCAACTGAAGAACAAGTTGCACCCTTAGCAGCGCTATACACATGAATTGAGAGCACTGAGGAACCGACCGCAAGGGAGCTCGAGCTCCGACCCAGTCCCAAAAGAGCTAGCAAATAGTCAGCCATCGAATAAGGCAAAACAAAATTGAAACCCAGAGCAGAAAGCGAGAAAGCTCAGGAGCTCAAAAAGGTGAAACTCGGGACGGCTGGAGACAACTCCATCTGCAGAGTGATTGAGGGAGAAGGAAAGAGCGAGACTAGGGCCAAACCCTAGCCACAATTTTTTACGTTTTTTTACGTTTGATCCATGGTGGTTTTTTGGTCATGATAAAATAAAAAGCAAAGTTGATTTTCCCATTTATATACTAATAAAGAGGGAAATTTCAAGTTAAAGACAATGATCATGAACCATGTTATTATAAAATCTAGTATCTCAGTGCAAAACTTTGAAAGGTTAGTGTAATAAGGAAGTGTTACCACTATCACCTAAGTAAAAACTTCATTCTTTAGTGATGACCATATCCTACACAAAGGTGGCTTCCCTAGTAACTTTTAGGGTTCCTAAGTTAAGAAGGAATCAAGTCTAAGGACACCTAACTACTAACAATACCACCAATAATATATAATATTCAAGTCAAGGTTAAAGTGGTTAATTAATGCAATTTCAATTTTTGAGTGAATGAGGATCCAAGTCAATTATAAAATATTAACAAGTCAATTCTGTTAAAAAGAGGATCCCAAACAATATAAAAGAAAAGAAAAAGTTGTAGTTGTTGCAGAACTTGTATGGTCAAAGGTAAGTTGCAATAATAGGACTAATTATAATAACATCAGTGAAACAACCTTTGAACAAGTAATTATCAATAAAAACTAGCACTTAAACAATGTATTAAACTAGGGCTTTATCAAACTAAGCAAATTTGGAAATTGAGATACATACAACAACCCTAAATAGTAAGATGCCTAGCTCTATTATGGTTGTAGATGAAATCGGGAAGACAATATATAATCATAAAATTAATTCAAGGTCTTTAAGATGTACAAGTACCCAAAACATCTAGGTTTTATATGGCTGGAAATATATGTAAGGTGCCTACTTATTTTTTGGGGTATATGGGGTCAACTAAGGACTCCACTAGGAGAAAGTAAGTGAATATAGGGTGATATCTAAGGTTTCCCATTACTAGCCCTAGAATATCCACCTAATATCTTATAAAATACAAGAAATTCAAGGGAATCCTTTGACTAGAAATCTTCCTAGGGTTTTAAAGAATGGATTTATCCAATAGAAACCAAGAGAACGTGTTTTCACTATAAAAGTACAATTAAACTTAATAATCATCTATAAAAAAATCCAACAAGGTTTAGAGAGACCACTTACTAAATAAATCATTTGCGTCCATAAGGCCTAAATATGAAAATCCATGAAATTTACAAGATCATCCATAATACTATCTCCAAAAGAAGTTGTAGTCATCATTCCATATACTTTTTAGATAAAATAGAAGAAAAGTAGACAAGAAGTGATATATCTCCACAAGTAGCAATGTTTTATGAGTGAGTTCTTCTCTTATTTATATATGAAAGGTCTAACACCTCCTCTTCCACTAAAATCCCTAACAACACAAAATAATTCCTTTATCTCTTACAAAACCTAGAGATAAGGCAAAAGCACATAAAATATCCATGGTATGAGAGTGGGTAGATCTCAATACCCTGAAAGATGCCTCATAAATGAAGAATTTTGATAAAAATATCAAGGCATCCCTCATAAATATGTGCTACAACTCTCTTCAAAGTGGACAACTCACTCCAAGTAGTATGTAGGGGCTCCAAAATGTGAAACATTTCCTTCTAGCATTGAAACATTTCATCATCAAAATGTTGGAAATAATACTGAGAGGGGGGGGGGTGAATCAGTATTATCTAATTCTTTTAATGAACCTTCCTTATTTGATCTTTGAATTATATTTGCATGTCAGTACCATAAAATAATGTGCATGAACAAAGAAAACAGATAGTCACACCAAAGAACACAAGATGTAAGGTGGAAACCCAATGTGGGTGAAAACCACCTGCTGCAATATGTCTCTATCTTCTTTCAAATTAGAAACTTCTTTTACAATGGTTTTGTATTGGTGCAGTCCTTTACCAGTACGCAGGCTGCAACCTGCAGAGAGCTACAACTCTCTCTCGTTTTCCAGTCTCTCCTGGAAGGGAGCTACAACCCCCTACTTCTTTTCTTACAAGGACCACTTTTCATAAATTTTCAAACTGGATCCATAAGCATCAATTGATCATCAAGTATGAGAGAATCACCCAATCAACTGTAGTAACTAGATCAACAGTAATAGGACCAAATCCAGAACACAACAATGATAAACAAAGATTTTAAGAGAAGGAAGCACCCTGCTCCACTGCTAGCCTGCTTCCGGACTCACCCTGCTCAACTGCTAGCCTGCTTCCCGGACTCACCCTGCTCAACTGCTAGCCTGCTTCCCGGACTCACCCTGCTCAACTGCTAGCCTGCGTCCCGGACGCACCTTGCTCAACTGATAGCCTGCGTCCCTCGCTCTGAGTCTATTGAACTGCCTGCGTCCCGACGCACCTGAACCCTTCTGCGCCTGCGTCCCGACGCACCTGAACCCTTCTGTGCCTACGTCCCGGTGCACCTGAACCCTTCTGCGCCTGCGTCCCGGCGCACCTGAACCCTTCTGCGCCTGCGTCCCGGCGCACCTGAACCCTTACTGCACCTGCGTCCCTCCGGGCATAGATGATTTCAAGACTTCAGAAGTAACCCAGACAGTCAGATCTACAGATCTGAACATGCGCCGAAGAGATCTCGGTCCATCAGTAGATTCACCTTGTTTAGATCTAGACCAGATCTAGCCCTCATAAGATATTCAACCAAAACCATGCCTAAACCAAATGATCTCCTTTGCTTTATATAGGCAAGTTCCTCCTCAAATCATGGAACAATACCACGAGCCGACACCATAATAACACAATACCGTCGGCTAGATACCAAGAGTAAAACACAAGAAACCCCCACGTGAGCTTTTCTCTGCCTTGAAATGTGTGCACTGGGTGGACGCACCTCCTGAATGGCTGGCCTGCGTCTCTGGACGCGGTCCCTGCAAGGTGTACCTGCGGGTACGCACCTTCTGAACAGTTTTCCTGCGTCCTTCTTATTTTTCAATAAATTGAGAGCCTTGTCATGGGAGTTGCCATCAAGTACAACATCTGTAACATATAGCCATACCAGAGAACATAATGCCAACACAAAAGTCATAACATGCCCCTAAAGGTATGACATCATCACCAAAGTGTGGAATCCATCATTAAGGTGCAATGCCTCCACCCTAAGGTGTAATGTCTCATCTTCAAGGTGCAACTTATCACATATGAGTAGTAGGAAATTTCCATGAGAGTGTCAAGTCATTAAAAGGTCCAATTCTCTCTAAAGGAGGTAGAACAACCTCACTGAAGTGTGGAAGAAGACATCACGAACACCCTCCAAAGGACCATGTTTATGCAATCATCATCATTAAGGGAATCTAAGAAGCCAAATGTGGTAATTTGATGTATGCACATTGTTAATGCAACATAAAAATAGAGCCATGTCCATGTAAAACTGTTAGGTAGATCACATTAGACATATTCTTCAAACCTCACACTAGCTTATGAATTTACGTAATTTTCCAAGTTTAGATATGGGAGGACTGTCATAAAGCCCTATTAGGGGTGCCAGAACCCAAGAACAAGAATATTTCTTAAGAAACCCATCAAAGAGTAAGTGTAAATGACAATGGTATAATTTGGGGTTTACTTCGTGGGAATAGTGTCATTGACATGTAAGGTTACATAAGATATCTATCCTCATTAGTACCTGTGTAGAGAGAGCACTTACGCATCGAGTTACCCCTTCATCAGAAAATTATGTCTTATAGTCCCTTTTCTCATTGTTTTCTTAACTTCTTTTATTTTTCTTCACAAGCCCTCATTTTGTATATGGATTTCATTGCATAGGGCTTGGGGTAATTCAACTTAGTTTTCTTTAGTTCTGCATTTCATTACATAAGACTTGGGTCAATGGCTTCATAGCAAGTGGCTAGATCTCAAGCTTTCATTGGCTTTTGATTTAATCAATATGCCTTAATTTTTCTTTTACTTTTTAAAATTTGCATCATATGCTCTTTCTCTTTTTTCTATACAATTTCATCAACCTCAAGCATCTAAGCCCCTTCTTCTCAAGATATTATGAAACATAAATATTTTAAGGGTACATGTAACAACCAACCCAAAAGAGGAGGAAAATAGAGAGGTGAATAGATGGAGTATCTTAAGTATGAAAAGACAAGGGCACATTACCCTTATCAAGGTCCCTGAATAGTACCCCTTTCCCCAAGAGAGGCAACACCTAACTAGGAAGTTGATGATGACCTCCAAAGTGAAACAAGGAAAAATGTATAATTTCCAAGAATCATGATTCATTATCTAATTCAATACATGATACCTAGTTTCATGCCAAATACATTGAATGCGAAGACTTAGTATGAAACAATGGACAAATGTACCTCATGTGTGTTGGAGTGCCATAGCCATTAATGAGTGAGTTGAGCATGATATAAGAGGCATATGTGGGTACATTGAATGTGAATACTTAATATGAAGCAATCGAAAAATGTACCTCACGTCAGTTGGAGTGCCATAGCCATTAATGAGTGAATTGAGCATGATATAAGAAGCATATATGGGTACATTGAATGTGAATGCTTAATATGAAGCAATGGATAAATGTACCTCATGTGTGTTAGAGTGCCATTGCCATTAATTAGTGAGTTGAGCATGATATAAGAGGAATGTGTGGGTTATTGTTTGTGGAGAGTGTTGAATGTCATCATTAGGATCACTATCTATAATGTGGACCATTGAAGAAAAATTCCTATAGTTTCCCCTAGATGTGAAAGGGTAACAAACCCATCTTTTGTATTCAACCTCATGGTCACATCTCTAATGTACCCATGTTTATATTGTAGATTCTCGTTTTTTTCTTAGTTTTATATAGAAAAAATATTATACTATAAGGTAATAATTGCATAAGTGTGCTTTGATTTTAGATCCGGAATGTTAATATTGGTGCTTAATAATTTTGAGTTTAATTATAGTGAGGATGTAATCATGATAACCATTATTGAGCACACACTTATATTGAGATGGGGGGGTGGGTCGGGTTGATTCAATATAAGACAATTTTTACTTATCTAGACATTCATGAACCATAAGAAAATAATCACATATCGGATCTTTTAGCTGGAAAGCATGGAACATAATATTTTTGTGGAAACCTTGTGAGAGAAAACCACAAAGCTTATTTTTACAATTCTTTGTAGGAACCAACCTACCAGAGACACCAATTTCCACTATTACAAACCTTGGTAGGCACCAATCTATTAGAGACACCAATCCCCATTGTTGCAAATATTCATAAACACAAACTTAATGGAGACACCAATCCCCACTACTGCAAATATTTGTAGGCATCAATCTACTGGATACATTAATCTCCATTGCTACAAATATTAATAGGCACCCACCTACTTGAGACACCAATCCCCACTAGTGCAAATATTCGTAGACACCAACCTAGCGGAGACACCAATCCCCACTACTACAAATATCCAAAGGCACCAACCTACTAGAGAGACCAATATTCACCACTACAAATATTCATATGTGCCAACCTATTGGAAACACCAATCCCTAATGCTAAGCACCATCTTAGAAAGTGACACCAATCCCTTTGTTTGAGAAACAACCCTAAATTACAACTCTTCTTTAGTGCATATAACTTCTTCAAAAAATGATAACATTCACATTACGTTCATCAAGTTTTCTTTCTAATTCTACCTTAACCATGTCTGTGTGCTATTTTTTCCTTCACTGGGCCTACTCACTACTTCTACCTTCAGTACGCATGACAAAAGTTTGAGTCTCCAAATGAAATTTATGGAAACTCTCCCTAAGAATGTTGCTTTTGGAATATTCCCAAGAACAAACTTGTATATCATGTCATGTATCCAATTTGATTCTAAAATTTTATTCTGAGATACTTCTATATGTCTTCCTAGATCTTTGAAATTTTCACATTTTTGACAGTCCTAGAAACAAGGTCATGGCCAAAATTCCATGCTAACATGTTTGAAATTGATTTGAGGACCATTGAGAAACCCTAACTTACACATACCTTATCTCCAAAAGTATAATGAAACAATGTCTAAAATTTTGACTAAAGGCACCTAGAGATCTTGCCTCCATCTCCTTAAGATTTCATAGCTTGAAACATCCCAAAACATAACTTATGGTGAAAATGTTAGACTAGCCTATTTGAAACTGATTTCAGGAGCATACATGAACCCTAAATTCCACATGGCATATCTCAAAAAGTATTATGAAAAAATATCTCAAATTTTGACCACATTTATCATAATATCTTGCCTCTATCTTCTCAAAATTTCATAGCCTGAACATCCCAAAAAATAATTTATAGTGAAAATTCCAAATTGACATGTTCGACACTAATTTCAGGAGCATTCAAGAACCCTAAGTTTGATAGGGAATATCTCATACAATATAGTGAACTAAGGCTTGAAATTTTTACCACATGTAGTCTTCTCAAAATTTCACGATCTAAAACATCTTAGAACAAAAAATAAGTTACAATGAAAATTTTGAGATGAATTGTTTGATGCAGATTTCAAGACCAATAAAAAACCCTAATTACATAGTATATACCTCCAAAAATATAGCAAACCAATATTTAAAATTTTAACCATTTGTTCCCCTTGATATATGCTTAAAATTTCACCATGTGAAATCTAAGCCTAGAAAAAAGTGATAATGAAAATGCCAAGATGACTTGTTCAGTCGATTTTTTTTTTCTTTTTTCTCTCACACACTTTCCTTCCAATTCTTTTCTCCTTTTATACACTATCATAACATTTCATGGAAATTCTTGTTAATTTAAAATGTTATGTCAATTAATTAATTAATTACTACAGACTTCCTAAACCATGGGTTTGAAACCACCATTTCACTTTTTGACTTCTCCTTTTTCTCAAGAACCCCATTTCTAATATACTTTGATACTTATATATAATATCAATGATGTAATCCCTTTAACATCATTGGAAAAAGGACACTCCCCTGAACTTGTGCTTCTTCTTAAGAACTTGGTGATGAGATCTATATTTCTTCCAATTGTTGTCTGATATATTTAAATGTCTATTTGGGAAGAGGTTTTGTGAAAAATATTTAAATCTAGTCTTTCGTGGAAATATATTCAAACTTGACATTCTATTCTTCTACTTTTTCTCTTCAGAAATAATACTTGATTGGAATATGCTTTGTTTTCAAGTGCATAACAAGATTTTTTGCAATATGTGTTGCGCTTGTGTTGTCACAAAGTATTGAAATTGGATGATGGTATTCTACCTTAATATATCTCAATGTTTGCTTCATCCAAATTCCTTGTCTGCAACATGATGCTACTGAAATATACTTTTCCACTGATGTGGATGGATAAATTGAAGACTATTTCTTTCTCAACCCAGACACTAGATTGTCTCCCAAAAAGAATGCTCCACCGCTTGTACTTTTATTATCATTAACATTACTTACCCAATTCACATCCATACATGTTGTTAGAGTAAAATCTTCACCTCTTGAGTACCACAAGCCAAAGTCCAAGGTTCCCTTTATATATGTGAACATTGTTTTCACTACTTGCACGAGTTTGTTTTAGCGCAACTTAAAAATATTCAATCAATCCTATTGCTTGCATAATGTCTAGCCTTGATGTTGTCACATATAGTAGGCTAGAAATCATTGACCTGTATAATGTTTCATTTTCTTGTGGAGATTCATGATATTTACTCAATTTACAACTTGTGACCATGGGTGTACCAATTTGTGCACAATCTTCCATTCTAAATTTCTTCACCATCTCCTTGATATACTTGATTTGTGAAATTGATGTGTCTTTGTTGGATTGAGAAATTTATAAACCAAGGAAGAATAATAGTTCACCAAGCATAGACATCTAAAAATCCTTTTGTGTTTCCATTGCAAACTCACTACACATTTTGTTCATACTATCTCCAAAAATGATGTCATCTACATAAACCATGACAATCAACCAACTTTCTATTTTTGTCTTAATGTAGAGATTTTTGCCTACCATTCCTATTTTGAATCGTTGTTGTTGTAGATATTTGTCAAGTCTTTGATACCGGGGTTTGGAAGCTTTCTCTAGCCCATAAACTTGCACGCATTATCCTTATTTTTTGATAATAACTACCATTCTAACTATTTAATGTATGCTTCTTCCTCTAGATTTCCATTGATAAAGTTTGACTTGACATTCATTTGATAAAATTTGAAATTCTTGAAACATGCCAAAATCATTTTGATAGCTTCTAGTCTTGCAACAAGGGCAAAGGTTTCCTCAAAATCAATAACTTCAACTTGAGCATAGCCTTTGAAAAATAGCCTTGCTCAAATTATTTTTACTTGATCATCTTCATTTAAAATGTTTATGTAAATCCACATGGTGCTAATCACATTTTTATCCTTTGATCTTGGAGCAAGTTCTCATGTCTCATTCTTCTCGATTTGATTTAACTTGTCTTCAATAACATTGATCCAACGCTTGCCTTCACTAGCCTATGTGAAGTTCTTAGGATCAATTTTAGGTTGCAACGAGAATTGTGCATATTTTGGTGCACTTGCTAATATTCGTCTAGTCTATACTCCCATATCTTTATCACCAATAATTAGATTTTTTGAATGATTCTTCTAGATGGATTTAGATGGTGTCTTTATATCTTGAGGTTTTGTTTCTTCTTCTTCTTATTTTTCTTCCATGCAAATCATCTCTTTTAGATGTTCATTTGTATGTAATCTCTCCTTTTGAGGCCTTTCTTCATCCAATTTAACATCGATACTTTCTACAATTATGCAAAATGTTTATTGTAACATCTATATTCCTTTCTTCCTGATGAACAACCAAGAAAGATACCTTCATCAACTTTGAAGTCAAATTTCCCAAATCCTCATAATCTCCTTTTATGCATCACTTGCTCTTGAAAGCTTTGAAGTATTTGATTGTTGTTGGTCTATCCTTCCATGGTTCATAAGGTGTTTTGTTGCTATTGATTATGATATTCCCTCTATTGAAAATGTAGACTACAATGCTGACTTCACTCCAAAACTTGTTTGATAGCTTTGCTTCATTCAACATTGTTCTAGCCATCTCTTGTATGATTTGATTCTTCGTTTCTACCCACTAGAGAAAATTTTAGCCTAAAGTGGTCTCACTAGTAAAAAATGGTGAAATTAGTGACTAGGTGACTGAAAAATTAGTCACCACAACTTTTCCAAGTGAAATACTACAAAAAATTAGCAATATTAAGAGACCCAACTAAAAACGACTAACATAAATAATTATTTTAGTCACCAATCAAAATATACGACTAGCTAATAAGTAATACTACTAAAAATGACTAACATAAATGACTAACTTAGTCTAGGAAAAAAAATTGACTACCTAACAAAAACTACAATAATATGAATTAGTTGTTTATGTTAGTCATTTTAATTGTGTCACTTCAACAATCTAAACTTACAAGTCATAGGGGATTCAAAGGTTGTTTTAGATTGGGTGAAAGGTTATACTTCCTTGTACACTTCTTTATTGGATCAAAGAATGATTAAAATTATGGAGCTTATTAGAATCTTTAGGGTTATATCATTTGAGCACATTCACAGGGAATCAAATTCAAAGGTTGACAAATTATAGAAAAGGGGAGTGGGCCAACACCTCCTTTTGCAACGCGACATGACTACCTATACATGTGGCAACAACCTTTCCAACTTATTTAGTTGGTTGCACATATATTTCACATTTCTTCTTCGTCTTGCAAAGTGGTAGTGCCAAGGAGAGGGTATGAACTTTGATCAAAGAATGTTCACTTAGTACCACTACCAAATTTCTTTCATGCAACTTGCATGATGATAAATGGATGACATTTGAATGTTACAAATGTGTAAGTAGTCCATATTCAACTTTGTTGTCTTCATTTTCCTTAGTAACAACGACAAGTTTGAATATTTCCTTTATTTATCATCGCAAACACATAACTCTTTGTTGTCCTAAACATAGTTAATATTGTTGGTGTATGATCTCTTAATTGTGGAATGGTCTCTTGATGATGATAACGAAATCTCAATCTCCAATGCTAATGAATATGATGAATGAATGATCTAATTCCTTCCTTGTATAAACAATTTATGATTCATTTTCTATTTTTATTGTGCCATTGTATATATGCTTCACTAGCATCTCATGCTATATGGTTAATTGAGCAAGATTTATCTTTAATTTTTCTTTTATAATTTGGTTGCATGAATAAGCATAGTTGTGTAATTAAAATCATTCAAAATTTGTTAATAATTGATGGTTTGTTTGGCTATTCGCACACTTATCCCTAACCTTTTACTTTGAGAGTGAGTAGTTTCAAATGACTAGTCTTCTTTAAGGAACTTCCTTTCATTACTCAATGACCTAACTTAGCTCGATATTTAAGGATTCCCCCCTAGATAAGGATATCCTTCTTGTAGTCTAAAGAGTGAGAGAAGGCCACCAAGGTGACATTGGGTGGCTTGCTTGATGGGTGGGGTCAAGACTTCTTTTTTCTATGAGAGTGTTTGAGTGGAGATACAATTTAGAAAATGCTTACAAGAAAATTAGTTTCCTTTATTTCCATCACCTAAACTACTTCCAATAAAATCATGTGCTTTTAATAAAATATAATTTTGATAAATAATTAGTTCAATAAAATTAAAAAAATATGATCATTATTATTATTGTCATTTTTTTGTGTATGAGAGAATAGACAACTATAGCATGTTTGGACTTAAGGGTCGATTCTATCCACTACCACAATCACCTCCAAGTGTACCCACATTGCCTCACACGTGGCACATTGAGCTAATCGAAGTTTAAATCAATTACATCATAAGAAATGCTTTAACAACCCATTCTATCATCAACTAATCTACACCATGGAGCAAATTAAAAGTAACTTTTAATATTAAAAAATATAGCCAATTTTTTTTATTAAAATCAATTTTAACATCTAATTTGATGAAACTCCATAAAATAAAATTTAATGTGAAAAATGTTAAGAAAAATAAAGTTTGGGTAAATTATAAAAATAAAAATAAGTAAAGTGAAATATAAAATTAATAATTATAATTATAATTAATAATTCAATCATATTACTCATCAATTACCAAGTGCCAGAGACATAAAATCTCTTCATATACAAACCTTTTTTAAAGTGAAAAGAGATTTGATCCCCTCTGCCCTTGGTAAATCCAAAATTAAGATCTAAAATTAAGATAGATCCAAGCTAGTTTTATATCAATTTATGTAATTGAAAGTAAAGAATTATTATTTTAATGAAAAGTTACTTTCAAAAATATTTGTAATTTCCTCAATTTTAAAATAAAGCTAGTCTAGTTCCATTTTAACTTCGGATCTATCAAGTCACGAGAGGGATCACATCTCTTGAAGTGAAAACCTCTCTTTTGAGTGAAAAACTTGAGGAAATGTTCGTACCTCTTGGTGCTTGATAGATCCAGAGTTAAGATGGATCTAGGTTGGTTTCAGTCATGTGCGGCCAAAGAAAATCTAACGAACATATGATTAATTTTATCAATAATACGTAAATTCATCTAATATTAATATAATCATTTTAAATATGCTAATATGTCTCAGATTAATCTGTATATTTTAATTTTAAATTTGCTTAGTTGCCTCAATTTGTTGTGATGATAATAACTTTAATGATGAAAAATGATGAAATATAAATTTTGAATGTAAAGGGACAATGTAATAGTGTTGAATGATAGAAAATGTGAATAATAAGAATATAGTCAATTACAAATAGTCTTCATTGTGGTTAATCTAAAACTATTTTCTTCTATTATTCTTATTGTCACCCTTTTTACTTTTGTCATCTTTTCATATTGATTGTCATATTTTCATTTCGATTATATGAAAAGGACAGGTTAAACCATAAAACCATTTAAATCTTTAGCTCAATCTATTGCAGTAAACATCATTCTTTGTCTCTCATTCTCCCCACTATTAAGAGGTTGAATTAATATAACAAAAATTAAAGTACATTGTCAATAATTTTTTGCGCTTACACTGAAATCAATGCACAATGTTAATCAAATCACTTTAAAATTAATGTACCATCATACATCTGATTACATCAAAACATAAATCAACATTTACACTGAAATTAATGAATCTAATGCCACTGAAATCAATGCACAATGTTAATCCAATCACTTTAAAATTAATGTACCTTCATACATCCAATTACATCAAAACAGAAATCAACATTTACACTGAAATTAATGAATCTAATGCAAGCAATTAAATAAGATTAGAAAACAACGTTTACACTAAAATCACTGCATCTAATGAAAGCAATCAAATAAGTTTAGAAATCAACATGTACACTCAAATTAATTCATCTAGTGCACGTAATAAAATTGGATTATAAACCAACATCTACACTGAAATTAATGCACCTAGGGAAAGTAAGCAAATAGGATTAGAAATCACCATCTACATTGAAATCAATGCATTTAGTGCAAGCAATCAAATAAGATTAGAAATCACCATCTACATTGAAATCAATGCATCTAGTGCAAGCAATCAAACATTATTAGAAATCAACATCTACATTGGAATCAATGCATCTAGTGCAAGCAATCAAATAGGACTAGAAATCACCATCTACATTGAGATAATGCAATTAGTGCAAGTTATAAAATAGGATTAGAAATAATCTACATTGAAATTAATGCATTTAGTGAAAGCAATCAAATATCATTAGAAATCAACATTTACACTAAAATCAATGCATCTAGTGCAAGAAATCAAATTGGTTAGAAATCACCGTCTACAGTGAAATCAATGTCTCTAGTGCAAGAAATATTCTTCCCTCTGCCCCCGCCCACCCCATATATATCTATATCTCCCTCCATCTCTACATTGTCAATAATTACTATAACAGAAATTAATGTACATTGTCAATAATTTTTTGTGCTTACACTGAAATCAATGCACAATGTTAATCAAATCACTTTAAAAATTAATGTACCATCATACATCCGATTACATCAAAACAACAATCAACATTTACACTGAAATTAATGAATCTAATGCCACTGAAATCAATGCACAATGTTAAACCAATCACTTTAAAATTAATGTACCTTCATACATCCAATTACATCAAAACAGAAATCAACATTTACACTGAAATTAATGAATCTAATGCAATCAATTAAATAAAATTAGAAAACAACGTTTACACTAAAATCACTGCATCTAATGAAAGCAATCAAATAAGATTAGAAATCAACATTTACGCTCAAATTAATTCATCTAGTGCACGTAATAAAATTGGACTATAAACCAACATCTACACTGAAATTAATGCACCTAGGGAAAGTAAGCAAATAGGATTAGAAATCACCATCTACATTGAAATCAATGCATTTAGTGCAAGCAATCAAATAAGATTAGAAATCACCATCTACATTGAAATCAATGCATCTAGTGCAAGCAATCAAATAGGACTAGAAATCACCATCTACATTGAAATAATGCATTTAGTGCAAGATATAAAATAGGATTAGAAATAATCTACATTGAAATTAATGCATCTAGTGAAAGTAATCAAATATCATTAGAAATCAACATCTACACTAAAATCAATGCATCTAGTGCAAGAAATCAAATTGGATTAGAAATCACCGTCTACATTGAAATCAATGTATCTAGTGCAAGAAATATTCTTCCCTCTGACCCACCCCATATATATCTATATCTCCCTCCATATCTACATTGTCAATAATTACTATAACAAAAATTAGTGTACATTGTCAATAATTTTTTGTGCTTATATTGAAATCAATGCACAATGT
The DNA here is from genome assembly GCA_031772625.1 of Pinus tabuliformis. NCBI lineage: Eukaryota > Viridiplantae > Streptophyta > Pinopsida > Pinales > Pinaceae > Pinus > Pinus tabuliformis. The sequence goes on along the minus strand of CM062817.1, from coordinate 719,426,719 downwards.
TAATCTAATCACTTTAAAATTAATGTACCATCATACATCCGATTACATCAAAACAGAAATCAACATTTACACTGAAATTAATGAATCTAATGCCACTGAAATAAATGCACAATGTTAATCCAATCAATTTAAAATTAATGTACCATCATACATCCAATTACATCAAAACAGAAATCAACATTTACACTGAAATTAATGAATCTAATGCAAGCAATTAAATAAGATTAGAAAACAATGTTTACACTAAAATCACTGCATCTAATGAAAGCAATCAAATAAGATTAAAAATCAACATTTACACTCAAATTAATTCATCTAGTGCACGTAATAAAATTGGATTATAAACCAACATCTACACTGAAATTAATGCACCTACGGAAAGTAAGCAAATAGGATTATAAAGCAACATCTACATTGAAATCAATGCATCTAGTGCAAACAATAAAATAGGATTATAAATCACCATCTACATTGAAATCAATGCATTTAGTGCAGGCAACCAAATAAGATTATAAATCACCATCTACATTGAAATCAATGCATCTAGTGCAAGTAATCAAACATTATTAGAAATCAACATCTACATTGGAATCAATGCATCTAGTGCAAACAATCAAATAGGACTAGAAATCACCATCTACATTGAAATAATGCATTTAGTTCAGGCAATCAAATAGGATTAGAAATAATCTACATTGAAATTAATTCATCTAGTGAAAGCAATCAAATATAATTAGAAATCAACATCTACACTAAAATCAATGCATCTAGTGCAAGAAATCAAATTGGATTAGAAATCACCGTCTACATTGAAATCAATGTATCTAGTGCAAGAAATATTCTTCCATCTGCCCCCGCCACCCCATATATATCTATATCTCCCTCCATCTCTCCTTATTTTGCACTCTATCTCAACCCCCCAAACAAAAATTCTATTTCACTTCATATCTATCAATCTCTTTGTCCCTTCCTCCCTCTCTCCATCTCTCTCTTCTTCCCTCTCTTCACTTTCCATATATATCTCTATCTCCATTTGCCTCTCTATCACCGCCAAAACATACACTCTATTTCTTCAATCTATCTACCTATCCCTCTCTCCTCCTCCTCTCTCCTCCTCTCTCTCTCTCTCCCCCTTCTCTCCCTCTCCCCCACTTCTATATCTCATCCCTACTTCTTTCCTCTCTCCCTCTCTCTCCATCCTCTTTACCACTCCCTCTCTCTCTCTCCACCTTTCTCTCTATATTTCTTTCTTCTTACCTCTCTCTCTCGCCCCCTCCAACTCCATCTCTTTTTCCCTCCCTCACTCCACTCTCTCACATCCTTTCTCTCTTCCTTCCTTTCTTTCTCTTTCTCTCTCTTACTCTTCAGCCTCCAATTCCATTACTATATCCTTTCCTCTCTCCTTATCTCCTCCATTCTCTCCATCTCTCTTTCTTTGTCTTTATCTCAACCCCAAACATACACGCTCTCTCTCCATATCTCCATTGTTACTCCCTATCTCTCTCCACTTCTCACTTTATATGTATTTCTTCTTCCCTTCCTCCCTCCCTCCCTCTCTCCTCTCTTCCTCCCTCTCTCCTCCTCTCTCTCAAACCTTCTCTCTCATACTTCCTCTTTCTCCCTTTCTCTCCTAGCTCCCTCTCTCTTCCCCCATCACTCTCTCTCTCCCCCTCTCTATTTTCCCTCTAATACTCTCTCTTACCCCATCACTCTCCTTCAGTTTATCTCCATCTCTCCCTTGTCACTCCTCCTATCTCTCCACCTCTATAACTTTATGTCTTTGTTTTTACCTCTGATATATATAGAGTTAATATATATCATGATATATTAATATATATTATAATATAAAAAATTTAATATTGGATTAAAACAAAGTTATTATATTTAATATTATTAATATTATGATATATTAATATGAATATTAGATTTAAGGGGGCTCGATGGAAACCGCTCCAAACAAGGGTTACGATTAATCACTGCCCTTGCTCCTTTGTAACAACCAGATCACTGCAGACGTGCTGTCATTCTCCGTTACCTGCTGGCTACCCTCCGTGCCTCCTATTGTCAACGTTGTTTTCAGTTATCTCCGAGCCTACTGCATCATGGAGGATATGGAATTAGAGGAGGTGGATTATTCTGCCGACCCTAACCCCAATATCCCTATATTTCGAAGCCCTAACCCTACATTGGCTATATCTGCTCACCGGGAATCGTCTGTTCTGTTTTGTTCCGTCTCTCTTCCCATCGTGACCCTGCCTAGACCATCTTCATCCAACCTCCCCTTCGCTGCCCTCTCCATTGACTCCCCTGAGCTTGATTGTCCTCCGCCCTTGCCCGCGACCCTCCATCTTCTTGCTGCTTGTTCTCCATCATCCCCACGCTTCGAACCCTCGCCTTCGGAGGACCTATTGCACTCGCCGCCATTCACTCTTGCATTTGGGATCAACTAATCTGTTGTTCCCGAGAAGATCTTATCTGAGCCTGGTATTCCCTCCACCACTGTAGTGACATCTTCCTCATCAACCCCATTCGGTTTTTTTTGGACCCAGGGCTCTCCAGACCCTCTGCAAGACCACTCGACCACGCCAAGATCGGGCAAGCAGAAGATTAAGTGTGTGAAGGCCTTGGGAAAGGACCTCACCCTCAAATTTGGGGAAGGTTTGAACATGGGAGAGGTTGTTAATATGGCTGGTAAGGTTTTGGTGGGTAGGGTTCGGGGTCGTGCCTACTCCGCGACGCAACTTAGCCTTTGGGTCAAGGAGATTTGGGGCAACATATTCAAAGATCTTCCGGAAGTGCAGACCCTACCCCGTGGCTGGTTTGCGCTCCATTTCCTACAAGAGGAATACACCAACTGGGCACTTGCAAGATATTGGCACATTGAAATGGCCCTGGTCATGTTGAAGCAATGGAGCCCGCTTTTCGACCCTAAAAGAGAACAGATTGGGGCTGGACCATTATGGGTTAGATTGCCTAGACTCCCACTGCAGTGTTGGTCTGAGGATGTGTTTTTCCGTATCGGGAATGTGTTGGGTACCTATTTGGACTATGATAGGTCCTATATCCAATCTAGGAACAGGTCTCTGGAACGCATACTGGTACACCTGGATATGAGAGAAGGATTAGAGGAGAAAATCACTCTACAATGGAAGAATTTCACCAGGATTCAAATCCTGGACTATGAAGGAGTCCCTTTCAGGTGTCGCAAGTGCCATAAAGTTGGACACTTATTCAAGGAATGCCCATTGGTGCGAAGGGACTCAGACTCTCCAGAAGGACCTGAAGGTGAGATTGCTAAGGCTCCTACATCCGTTCCAGGGTCGTCTCCTCCAGCTGCCTCATCAATGCATAGGAAGGGGTCTCCAAATCATCTACCGACTACAAGTGCTCCTCGTCCCCCCTCCCCACCGATGACCCGATCGAGGGCTACTGCTCGCTCCTCGGGTACTCCTCCTCTCCCTGACTCTGTATTTATTTTTTCTCCTGCATGTTTTGCACTGCATATGCACTCTACATCTGCATCGGATCAGGATTTCATCCCCTCCTCCATCCCTTGTCCCCTCGACTCACATCGATCGGTCCTCTCGACCACTCCCCCATCCTTCCCTCCTGATCCCCCACCCTCCTCCGCTACTATGCCTTCTTCCCACGATGGTCCCCCCCACCCCTACAACCTCAGGCCCCACCTCCCCCTCTCTGAGATCGGCTCTGTATCCTCTGGTTTGGGTATGACTTCCCCATCTCATCCCCCCAAATCCATCAGAGGCCGTAAATCCCATCTATCTAAAGCCATCCTATTAGCCGGGGTGGAAGTGGATTCGGGTAGACAATCATCACTTGATCAGGTTCTTAGAGCTTTGAACACCCTTCCTAAATCGTCCCCATGAAGTGGCTCTCCTTTAATTGCAGGGGCCTGGCTAGCTCACCCAAAAAGCTAGCCCTCAAACGACTTTTTGAATCCGAGATTGTAGACATAATTTTCCTTCAAGAAACTTTGGGTGAGGCTGACCTTACCTCCTGTATTCTCCGTTCCTTGAAGCCTGGATGGATCTTTCAATCCCTTGATGTCATAGAGAGATTTGGAGGACTGGCCCTGTGATATAATTCCCGTTCTATTAACCTCAAGGCCTCTTGGGGTGGAGCTAGTTTTATTGGCATGGACATTTTTTCATCAGAATTGGGGATGGATCTTCGTTTGATCAATGTATATGGCCCTTGTCAATACAGAGAGGCCTCCTGGAACCGCCTCCTCAACCTATCCCTCACTACCTCAGATAATCTCATAATAGGCGGTGACCTGAACTTCTCCTTAGGATTTGGGGAATCATGGCGGACAAATGCACAGGTGGATCCACTCTCAGAGACTATGGAGATGTTGCTCGAACAACACCATCTGACAGATATTCCCATGGTAAAACCTCTCCCCACCTGGTGAAACTAGAGAGTTGGTGAGGCAACTTGCACCATCTGACAGATATTCCCATGGTAAAACCTCTCCCCACCTGGAGAAACCAGAGAGTTCGTGAGGCAGCTCTGGCCAGGAGACTGGATTGATTCCTTATGAAGGACTCTCTGATACAAAAACTTCCCTTATATAGACAATGGGTTGGTTCAGGTGGTTTATCAGACCATTCCCCCATTTTTATGGAGATCACTGGCCCCTCTCAGAAACCAAAGGCACCGTATAAATTCAACTCCACCTAGATTTTGGACCCATCCTACATTCAAATGGTCTCTGATTTCTGGTTATCCAACCCTCCATCCATGGGGAGAACTCTGGCAGAAGGTTTCTGCTCCAATCTTACTAAACTCAAGAGACTCTCCATAAATTGGGCTAAGGAAAAAACTAAGAGGGATGACCAAACCCTCGGTGATATTGAACAGTCATTGGCCACTCTTCTGGATGATCAGGGCCGGGGGTTCACTTCTGCAGAGGCAAAGACACAACTTATAAATTTGGAAAATCAGAGATCAAAAATTAGGAGAGGGAAGAAACTTGGCAGCTCCGGAGTCGAGCTGTCTGGTTAAAAGCAGGAGATGAGAACACCAAGTTCTTCCAAAACTTTTCCAAGGGAAGGAAGGTCACCAATACTATCTGGAGTATGCCCATGGAAGACGGGGGAATGAAAACAACTTTTAATCAACTCTCCCACCTTGGGAACTCTCATTTCCAAAAACTCTTCAAAGCACCTCCTGGTGTTTCCCTTGCTAAAATTGTTAGAATTGTGGGACATTTCCCCAGATTTGTGGACTTGGACATGGCTGAGGAGCTCACATCCCCTGTCACTCAGGCGGAACTAGAAGGTACTCTGAAATGGTTCAAAAAATATAAGAGTCCAGGGCTAGACGGCTGGACAATTGAATTCTACCTTGCTTTTTATGAGATCATTGGACAAGACCTACTTAAGGTGGTGGAGGAATGCAGGACTACTGGGCACTTGTATGAGGCCATTAACACCACTTTCATAGCCCTGATCCCTAAATCTGACTCCCCCACATCTTTCAATGATTTTCTTCCTATCTCCCTGTGTAATTTTCTATATAAAATCATTGCCAAGATCCTTGCTAATTGACTCAGGCCCATCCTATCCTGCCATATCTTGTTGGGTTGTGTTATATTCTTTCCACGACTAGACGCCCTAGTTAACCGGGAGGTTAGAGGGGGGGGCAGAGCCCCCCCTTCGTTGCGTCGACTGCGCAGGGAGGGCGTCATAGGGGGGTTTGAGGGGGGCGGTTAACCCCCCTCTACGGGGTCTGGGGTAACGCCTCGGGGAAATTTTTTTTGGACCCTATATTAGGTGGGGCGAACCTACCTATGGTTTTGTGCATGGTTGTCACACATGGTTTTGGACGCGATGGTTTTTGGTCCATGGTATTGGATGCTTCGGCATGTATATATATGCATCGTAACATTGAAAGGAACATAATGAAAAATTAAGCTAGTAGTCATGGTTTTGGGATCCAAGGGAAAATCTCTGTGTGTATGTGTTTTATGTGTTATGCTCTCGCTGTTGTTTATTTTCTGTGTTTTTGAATTCGTATGCAAGTAATTTCTTTACAGGGTTAAAACTTACATTTGGTATCAGAGTTGTTTTGGCTTCAAGGGGATGCCTTTATTGCTGAGGGGTTTCGTTCGGGCCTATGGTAGACCCTGTTCAGTGGGAGATCTGTGGGATCGAGTCTAGTGGTGAAAGAAGATGGCGAGCAGTGGAAAGATAGAGATCGAAAAATTTAATGGTCAGAGTTTTGAGTTGTGGAAACTCAAGATGGAGAATCTGTTGGTGAATAAAGATAAGTGGATCACGGTAGATCTGAGTACTAAACCAACGAGAGTGTCTGATGAAGAATGGAAGAAGTTGGATCGGAAGGCTAAGAGCACAATATGATTGTGTGTCTCAGATTCAGTATTGCTGAATGTATCAGGAGAAGCTACAACAAAGGCTTTGTGGGATAATTTAGGGACTTTGTACCAATCTAAGTCTCTGGTGAATAAATTGTTCCTACAGAAAAAGTTGTATAACCTGAGGATGAAAGATGGAGACTCAGTGACAGAACATCTGAACACATTTAATACTTTAGTAAGTCAGTTATTATATGTTGATATTAAAATTTCAGATGAAGATAAGTGCATCAATTTGTTATGTTCTCTACCAGATTCGTGGGATAGTCTGGTTATTGTAATAGGTAGCAATGCTATTGCCTTGCAGTTTGATGAAATAGTCTCATCCTTGCTGACGGAGGAGATGAGATGGAAAAATATGGAGAGCCAGAATGGTGATGCCTTTTCTGTACGAGGATGGTCCTAGAATAGAAACAAAAATAAGTCATCGAGTGGGAGATCTAAATTTAGAGGGAGATCTAAATCTCCAGGAAAACCTGTAAAAGTGGTTTGCTGGAAATGCGGAAAGGAAGGGCACTACAAAAGGGAATATGGTACCATAAACTAAGAAGACATGGTTGATGGCTTCATATTAACATTCAAATTTGAGAATGATTTCCCATACATAAATTTGGCCCTTCATATAGTCAAAAAGAGGATCTTTGAGAATGTAACCCCACTGACATAGCAGCAACCAGATTGGGCTATGCAGATAGAAAATGCACTCGAGTGCTATAATATTAAATCTAAATCTCTTGACAAAGGAAAGGGATCTAATGATGCTCCTTCTGCAGAGGCGAAAACCACCTCAGATGAAGGTGGGTATGTGTACTTGGCTTCTTCAAGTACACATGTAGATCATGACGCATGGTTGATTGACTCAGGTGCATCCTCTTACTTCACTCCCCATAGAGATTGGTTTTGCGAGTATGAGAAATACGATGGTGGTGATGTCTTTTTAGGGGATGATTGCACGGTGGAAGGGTTAGAACACTTCCAGGTGTTTTGCATATTCCTGCATTGGCCAGAAATCTGATTTCTGTAAGCAAGATAGATGATGCAGGTGTAAAAACAGTGTTCGAGAATGATGCCTGCAAGATGGTTTGGAGAGCACTGGTATTGATGCGGGGAGTTCGGATTGGAACTCTGTACAAGCTGCAAGGTAGCACCGTTGTTGATGGGTGCAATAGTTGTGTGGTTCCTGAAAGTGGAGCAGAAAATCTAGTGGTCTCTGGAGAGAATACCATGTTGTGCCATCAAAGGCTTGGACATATTGGAAAGAAGGGCCTTGGAATACTTCATGGCAAAGGTACGGTAGAAGGTATGAGTAATAGCTCTCTAGATTTTGATTTCTGTAAAAATTGTGTATATGGGAAGTAGAATCGGGTGAGTTTCCTTTGGTGGTAAGAGGGCAAAACAGAAATTAGAGATTGTGCACAGTGATGTGTTTGGACCTGTGAAGGTTCCATCACTGGTTAAGTCTGTGTACTATGTATTATTTATAGATGACTTCTCAAGAAATACATGGATATATTTCCTTAAGAATAAATCTGAAGTATTTGACAGGTTTAAAGAATTTAAGGCTCTAGTGGAAAACTAGACAGAAAAGAAGATAAAGGTGTTGAGGTCAAATAACGGTGGAGAGTTTTGTAGCAAGGAATTTGAAGAATTCTGTAAGAAGTGTGGTATAGCACAACAGAAGACTACTCCATACACACCTCAGCAAAATGGAGTTGCAGAAAGAATGAACAAGACATTGATGGAAAGGGCAAGAAGCATGCTCAGTGGTGCCAAGTTAGGATAGGAATTCTGGGCAGAGGCGGTGGAGACAACATGTTACCTGGTCAACAGATCACCTTCATCAGCGTTGGAGGATAAGAATCCACAAGAGGTATGGATTGGTAAGAAACCCTCTCTTTCACATCAGAGGGTATTTGGATGTGATGCATATGTACATGTTCAAAAGAATAAAAGAACCAAGTTGGATAGTAAATTTGAAAAGTGAATCTTTATTGGGTATAAGGATGGTTTAAAGGGTTATAAGCTTTTGGAACCCAGTGATAAGGAAGGTTGTGTACAATCAAGATGTGGTGTTCAGAGAGGTAAAAGATGTTATTAAACATGAAGTACCATCAAAGGAACCTGAGAAGATAGAGTTTGAGCTAAAGGAGGAAGAATTAGACTCTACAGCAAAGGAGGAATCAGAAAATGAAGAGCCACAAACTTTGGATGCGAGAAGATGAGTTCGAGAAAGAAGGCAGCCAGAAAGGTATAGTCCATCTGCTTTCTGTTCAAATTTTGCTTTATCTATTACTGATGATGATCCCAGAACTGTGAAGGAAGCAGTAGATTCATAGGATGGTAAACTATAGAAAGAGACCATGGTTGATGAAATGGCATCTTTGCATAAAAATGAGGCTTGGGATCTAGTGGAGTTGCCGGCTGGAAGGAAACCCATTGGCAACAAATGGGTGTTCAAGAAGAAGAAAAATGTAGAAGGAAAGGTGGAGAAATACAAACCTTGGTTGGTAGCAAAAGGTTATTCCCAGGTGTTGGGAATTGATTTTGGTTATATTTTTTCTCCTGTTGCCAAGGTAGCTTCTATTAGATTACTTTCATCTGTTGTTGCTTCTTTTGATTTTGAAGTAGAACAGATGGATGTGAAGACTTTCACGTGGATCTGGAAGAGGAGATCTACATGAAACAACCTTGAGGTTTTGTGGTGAATGGTAATAAATAACTGGTATGCGGGTTAAAGAAGTCTCTGTATGGGTTAAAATAGTCACCAAGGATGTGGTATCAGAAATTTGATACATTTATACGGGGACTTGGCTTCACCAGAAGCAAAGCAGATCACTGTGTGTATTTTAAATTAATTAGTGATTGTGTTATTTATCTGGTCTTGTATACGGATGATATGTCGCTGGTTGGAAATGACCAAGAAATTATCCAAGATTTGAAGACCCAATTGTCCTCCAAATTCGACATGAAAGATCTTGGTGTTGCAAACTATATTTTGGGCATGGAAATTAAAAGAGATCGAGCAAAGAGGAAGCTCTGGTTAAACCAGAGGACGTATGTCGAGACAATACTGCAGAGGTTTAATATGCAGGATAGTAAACCGGTGAAGGTTCCTATTCCTGTAGGTGTAAAGTTATCTGCCGAACAATGTGCCAAGACACAAGAAGAGGAAGAGGACATGTCCCGTGTTCCATATGCAAGTGCAGTCAGTAGCCTGATGTATGCAATGGTCTGTACTAGACCAGACATTGCACATGCAGTGGGAGTATTGAGTAGGTTTGTGTCAAAACCAGGGAAAGAGCACTGGACAACAGTGAAGCAGGTTCTTAAGTATTTGCATAGCACTAGTGATTATGGTTTGTGCTACCTAGGAAGACTAGCATTGGACAGAGTGTTGGATATTCATGGCTTTGTTGATGTAGATTGGGCTGGAGATTTGGATCAGAGACGATCTACAAGTGGGTATGTGTTTAACCTATTTGGAGGGGCAGTCAGTTGGATGAGTAAGAAACAATTTGTAGTGGCACTATTAACTACACAGGAAGAATACATGGCAGCCACTCATGCAAGCAAGGAAGCAGTTTGGTTGCAGAGATTGTGTTCAAGTATGGGGTTAGCACAGGGAGCTATAAGGATAGACTGTGACAGCCAAAGTGCAATTTTCTTGGGGAAGAACCCTGCTTATCATTCAAAGACAAAGCAAATTGATGTTTAGTATCACTTTGTGAGGGATATGATAGAAGACAAAAAGGTGTTGTTGGTAAAGGTGGACACTTTGAACAATACTGCAGATGCATTAACAAAATCTGTGGGTTCTGAGAAGTTATTTTTGTGTAGAGAAACAATGGGCATTTCAGGGCTGGATAAATGACTAAGCTCCCTTGTGGCCCCCTGTGGAAAGAAAACAACAAGTGGGAGAATGTTGGGTTGCGTTATATTCTTTCCACAACTAGCCACCCTAGTTAACCGGGGGGTTAGAGGAGGGGCGAAGCCCCCCCTTCGTTGCATCGACTACGCAGTGGGGGGTTTGAAGGGGGCGATTAGCCCCCCTTTATGGGGTTCGGGGTAGCACCTCGAGGAAATTTTTTTTGGACCCTATATTAGGTGGGGCGAACCTACCCATGGTTTTGTGCATGGTTTTTGCACATGGTTTTGGACGCGATGGTTTTCGGTCCATGGTATTGGATGCTTTGCATGTATATATATGTATTGTAACATTGAAAGGAAAATAATGAAAAATCAAGCTGGTAGTCCCAGTTTTGGGATGCAGGGGAAAATATCTGTGTATATGTGCTTTATGTGTTATGCTCTCGCTATTGTTTATTTTCTGTGTTTTAGAATTCGTATGCATGTAATTTCTGTATAGGGTTAAAACCTACATATCTCCTCTGAGAAATTTGCTTTCCTCCAGAATAGACAAATCCATGAAGCAATCGACATAGCCCAAGAAGCACTCCACTCCCTTAAAACTAAAAAGCTAAAAGGGGAAATTCTCAAAATTGACCTAGCTAAAGCCTTCGACCGAGTTAGCTGGCTATACATTAAGATGATCCTCACCCATCTGGGATTCCCCCCCCCCCCCCCTTCATCGACTAGATCATGTGTTGTATCACTTCAGCAACTTTTAGTGTTCTCATTAATGGATCTGCATCACACTTCTTCCATGCTGAGAGGGGTCTTCAGCAAGGTTGCCCACTCTCCCCACTCCTCTTTCTGATTGTCATGGAAGGGCTCAGCAGACTCATTGCATCGACCAAGAGGGAAGGGCGACTACAAGGGCTTAAAATGAGTGACATCTGCTACCTCACTCATCTACTTTTCGTAGATGATGTCCTCATCTTCCTAAATGGAAGCATTCATGACTCCTCTACCTTCCATGATATTCTATCACTATTTTCCCTGGCTACTGGCATGGAAGCAAATCACTCCAAGTCTACCATCACCCTTTCCAATACTTCACCCCCGAAGCTAGATTCGCTCATCAGAAATTTCCTTTTCAGAGACATCATCTGGAGGATGGCCTCAAGTACCTAGGGTTCTAGATTAAGCCTCATTGTTACAGAATAGCAGATTGGATATGGCTTGTTATTAAAATTGAAAGGCGGCTATTAAATTGGAACCACAGATTCCTTTCCAGAGCTGGCCGATTAGTCCTCATCAAATCTGTCTTGGAGGCTACCCTAGTTTATTGGATGTCGTTGGCTTGGATTCCTAAAGGAATACTTGCTCAAATTCAGAAGATCTGCTGCAGATTCCTTTGGAATGGATATAAAGAGGGAAAACCATTTGCTTGGGTGGGATGGAAGCACATTGCCCTCCCAAAGAAGTGGGGAGGATGGGGCTAAAGGACTTATCAGTCTTTGCACATGCCCTTGCTACCAAGATGGGATGGATCCTGCTCACATCGCAAAACCTCTGGACTGAAGTCTCCTATCACAAATACATTTGGCCTCATCATCTCATGGACTGGATCCGCTTACCCTCCTGGTCTCGAACAGGGGTATCTATGGTTTGGAAAGCAATTCTACATACCTTGCCTTTTATTAGAGAGGGCCTAGCATGGAGAATAAATAATGGCACATCGGCTCATATAGGCATGGACCCATGGACAGGAGGGGGGAATATGTATAAATTACCACCAGGCCTCATCCTTTTTCTCAACCAGAGGCATATTAAGGTAATTGCTCAGATTGTTGATTTGGAGAACAACTCCATCTTTGAACAGGCTTGGTTATCTGCTCCACACCTGGGCATCCCCGAACACTGGCTGAAGACTTGGGAGGGGTATATTAACACCCTGAAAGAAGCCCATGTGTGCCTCAAAGAAGGCCCTGATGAGCTTATCTGGACCCCGGCTGATCATGGTATATACTCCCCTAAAATTGGCTATCCCATCCTTCTCACAGTGTGCAGGCCACATGTACTTCTTGACTGGTGGAGCAAGTTATGGAAGCTTAAAGCACCACCGAGAATGAAACTCTTCATGTGGAACGTGCTCAGTAACAAAACCCCAACTGGAGCAAACCTTATGCATCGATCTCACTATTGGTGTGTACTATGTAAATAGGCCGAGGAGACAAATGATCACCTGTTTCTCCATTGCCTGATGAGTGCGCAACTATGGCTACAAGTATTAAACCTACTCTCCAAACCTGGATGTTGGCAGGGGAAATTGATTCTGGAGGCCTGGGACAACTGGACTGTTATGAACAATAGCCCTAAAACCCACTGCCTCCCTCTCCTCACCTGCTGGTCAATCTGGCTGACCAGAAACATAATTATATTCAAGGAAACAGAGGCCCGATGGCCACATGCTGCAACGAAAATTGTTGCTGCCTACCATGAGATCCCAGATGAAACACACACTCCTACAAACCACACCTGCACCACTGAGGTGATTGATCACACCATACCATGGGCATATTTCGATGGTGCCGCTCAAGCTCAGGGATGTGGGGGTGGAATTATTCTACATCTATCTGAGCATCATCATTTCAAAATTCAACTAGGCTTGGGAGAGGGAACAAACAATTATGCTGAACTGATCACTCTCAGGCACCTTTTTCATTTTGCACTGGCACACTCTTGCAATAATTTACAAATCTTTGGTGACTCCAAAATCATCATAAATTGGTTCAATAACATCAATAACTGCCATGCACATTCACTTAGAAACATCTTGGATGAAATTTTGGATTTTAAGACTCAATTTAATTCTATTACCTGTCAACACATTTACAACGAACACAATGACGTTGCTGACAAACTTTCCACGCCAAGGCTACAACATATCCCAGAGGCCTGCGGATGATACATGAACAGATTGGTGTAGAACAAACCGGCCCTACATTGATAGGGCATATGCTAGGGCGGACATGCCCTAAATTTTTGTTTATATTTTCAGCTAATGCACAGTGTTGCTTTATGTATATATTTATGATTATATCTCTGTTCACTAGACACATCGAGCACACCCTGCGTGGTGAATATGTACAACTCTTTTTGGAAATGGCCTCGGCCATAACTTATTATTTTTTAACACTACCTGAATGGCTACAACCAACAGTTATGCATATGCCAACGTCATCTACTATATGTAATTTTTCAAATTAATGGAAAGTTACAATTTTTCCTTGGGAAAAAAGAATATTAGATTTAATAATAATAATATTTTGATATTAATATTATGGTTAATAGTTTTTTTTGCATGGTATTAATAATAATTTGGCCCATGGTATTTTTCCCATAGGCTTCACCTAAATAAAAACTATTTTTTGAGTGTTAGTAAGTGTAAAGAGTTTTATGGAGCAAATATAAAAAGACCTTTTATTTATTTACCATGTCTCTTGTTTATTTATATTTTTATTTATTTATCATATTTCTTTTATTTACAATGGTATTTGGCCCATAGGCTTGGTATATAAGTAGATTCTGCTTTCTAACTTATTTGATATGTTTTTATTTATTTACCATACATATTTATACCTCGTTTATATTTATTTATTTATCATACCTCTTTTATAAATATGATAATTGGCCCATGGTATTAATAATTATGTGTCCCAAAGGATCCACCTAAATAAAACCTATTTTTTGAGTTTTCATAAATATAAAGAGGTTAATGGAGTAAAGATAAAAAGAGGTTTTATTTATTTACCATGCCTCTAGTTTATTTTAAAAAAAATATTTACCATACCTTTGGAGTAAATATAAAAAAAGTCTTATTTATTTACCATAGCTCCTTTTTTTTACTATTTGTAAACCTCTTTATATTTTAAATTTATGTCGTGTTTATACATAATAATAATTAGATCGATTTTTAAATAGGTTCGACATGGGATTAACAATGTTAAATATTAAATATTAACGTTTACATTTACATTTAAGTTTACATGTTTTTGTTTTTATGGGAGATCTACCCCATGGGCGCAATAATTATTTTATTTTTAATCTGAAATTACAAATAACTTTGAAAAATACATATAAATAACCAAAAATAATTTTATATTAATTAAAATAAAATAAATTTCAATTAATTGAAAGTTAAAATAATATTATTTGAATGAAAAGTTGTTTTCTATTTTCAAAGAGAGTAAAGAGATTTGTAATTATTTTATTTAAACTTTGAATTACAAATAACTTAATAATTTAATAATTTAAACTACCATAAATTTGGGGTTTTGGGTGATTTTTCCCTAAACCGTAGGGGTTATAGATCATCTTGCCTTGATAATTGGCAATGTAAAGGCATTGTTTTACATTTGGCACTGTTTCTACCAAGGTAACACCTATCCAAATCTAGGGGAGGATAGAAATGATCCAGATTGTGTGGCTAGATTTTCAGTGGATCCATGTGCTTGGTGCCCCTGAAAACCTACATCTCAATTATCAGAGTGATTTCAGATTCTATCAGCATTGAACTAACCACAACTAGTTGGGAACTAGAGAAAAAGAGATGCAGTGAGCGGGGAAAAAACTAGTAGGTTTTCAGATTCGAAGTTGTAATGGAGACATGGTGGGTGCTCCAGATATTGGTTACATGTCAGGCAGTTTGAACCGCTGCCGAGGGAATAATAGATGCTGAGGTTTCATCGAAAAAGTCGGTCTTTGACAAAGTTAAGGAAACCTTCGGATCTGATGCTCGATTATGCTCACATTGTTGTCGAGCTAAATCAAATATTCAATTTGCATAATGATTGATCCATACACACTATGGCAAAGGTAAACTATCTTGCTTCTTGGCCGATCTAGATATTGTGCTAGATCTGGTGAGTAGCTCTTAACAAAGTGTGAAAAAACAATTGGTAATTAATTTTAGATTTTCTGGAGTATTTCCATATTAATTTTTTTTATTAGATTACGTTTTTGATCTATATCTGGAAGATGACAGTGGATGGTTCCAAACTTAGATTTGACATTTTTTAATTATTTAAATCATATTTATTTGATTTTTCTCAAGCTTCTCTACATTATTTATTTTTCTTGGGAGATCAGATCTTCCATATATGTCTTTAAACTTCGACCCAAAAAACCATTATCCTTTTTCTCTTAAATGTGTTATTTTGGTTGAATTCAAATTGCAGATATCAGATATTATGAAGAATTATGGGCAGGCTCTGGACATAGTGGTTAGTTAACCAAACAACATAAGTTGTAACGATACTTTGTGTTTCTTACTTGAAATTTTGATGAATATAAGTGGAATTTGAAAATTTAAAAATTTACTCATGTAATTTTTACTTTGCAGTTGTAACGATACTCTATGTTTATTACTCGAAATTTTGATGAATATAAGTGGAATTTGAAAAGTTAAAAATTTACTCATGTAAATTTTACTTTGCATATAATTTCCGCATATAATCTTTGTTCAAGGAGTAGGTTCGTTATTTAATCTAAAGAATTATTGATTCACCATAATTATAAAAAGAAAATACATAAAATGAATCATTGCAAAATGATAGTCATATTGCACATAGCGGGGTTATCAAGATCATCTACAAAATATATGTTACAACAATTGAAGCACCTGGAAAAAAATCTATAAGCCATATGTATTCCATGAAGGAAGGTGAATTATGCGCAATGGAGATGAAATACACATTTGTTGCTACTGTATTGTTTTAAACATTTTGGTTGGTAATCAAGCAGCATACATTAATAATTTTTTTAATATATTTGTGCAGATTCGATACAATTCTGAAATTTTTTTTCAAGAGCTCGAAGATGAATGAGACAGTTTTGGATTTGATGTGAAGATGAACGAGACAATTTTGGATTTGATGCTAAGATTATCGAGTGGAAAAATTACATCGAAAATATCCATATTCCCTAACTTGGTGAATATATCTTAAATGGGTGAATATGTATTAGTGGATCACAATGGTTACACTGGCCGAAATCAATTTTCAGTTCATTGGGTTCAGTATTTCTGGGAGAGTGATGGGGGTTGTTGGAGCAGAAAGTTGTCCAGATATAAATGGAGGTAGTGCCAATGTGAACGTTGAACTCATTTCCACCAACAATGATTTCTTTAATGATGTGTTTACATCGCAAGGGAGGCAGTTACACATTTACAAATATTACTCCAAGGAAATATAGGCTGGTTGCTTCCCATCATGAATACATAAACTTCATCAATCCCTGAGCAGTATACAAATATCAAGTCATATCAAATCCCACTACATTTTTTTACAAAAAGAAAAGGCCATGATATTTTTCTCTCTTTGCCTTTGTTTGATATGTAGAATAAGTTTGGATATTCCTTAAGGATGAGTGTCCAAAGGACATAGTAGCCCTCCATGAAATCAAACGTGAAGAAGTGGAAAGAGCGAGCTCTGTGAGCCAATTGTTAAATAGAGGAAAAAGATACAAGGTCATACCTAATGTCGATCCTAGCTAGGATGGTGCTACGCATGAGATACAATGATTGACGTTTATAGAGTGTATTTTCTATAATATTTTCTTTTAAATACGTGATTCTCATGTTCTCTTAACAATTTACCAAAGAGGCTCTCCAAAGATGGAGTTGGGCTTTGGAAATCTGGTAGTAGATGACATCTTTTATGTCCCAAGTTATGATATGGATGGCTTAGTTGTTTCTCAGGGTAACCCTATTTTAGGTGTTCATGTATACCTTTATTCAGATGATGTCCATGAGGTGAAGTGCCTTCAAAGAAGATCCATGGCGAAATCAAGCGCTTTGTCATGCATTATCTGATGCATACGGGAAATTTGCTTTTAATTTTATTCCATGTGGAAAATAAAGGTTGTTGCTATTCTACAAGGGTGAGAATACAATATTTGATGTTTCAATTCCATCTATAGAGGTTCTTGTTGAGCACAGTAATGTTAATAAATCTTATCCATTTCAGGTCACGGGTTTCTCAGTTGAAGGACTTGTGGTGACTTCTGAAGGAGTTCGTTTTGAAGGTGTTAAGATATTAGCTATTGGACGAAAAAAAGATACAACACATGTCCAGGGATATTACAAACTTGATCATGCAACATCAACACGCTACACAATCAAGGCTAAGAAGGATCACTTCGAGTTTAGCAGTTTGGAGAATTTCATGGTTGTGCCAAACATGGATTCAATCCCAAAGATAGAAGCAACACATTATAATATTTGTGGTTCCCTAAAATTAGTGACAAATGGCTATTATGGCAAGCATCAAGTTGGTTTGACACATGGGCCAGACAATGTTAAGCCTCAACTAAAGAGGATTGATGATATGAGAAACTTCTGCTTCGAGGTTCAACCATGTTAATATCAAATATCCCCACTGACCACAACAACAGAACATGATTCTGGTCTTCAATTTTCACCATCACATAATGACTAGAACAATGTTTGGCATTGAATTTATAAAGGCCCTTGTTGATATCCGTGGATCGGTGATATGCAAGGAAGGATGTGACTCCTTGGTTTCTATATCACTTACTTCTCTGGCTGTTGAACTCTGGGTTTAGAGAAGATTAACTCTTTAAGTTTAAAAAATGAGAGAAGTGACTTCATATTTGAGAAAGTCCTACCTGGTGCATTGCGTCTTGAGGTAAAACATGGACCTTCATCTGATTTGTTAGATTGGGATGATGACTGGTGTTGGGAGAGAAAGGTTATTGATGTCAATGTTGGTGTTTTTGATCATTCAGAGATAGTGTTTATCCAAAAAGGATATTGGTTGCATATTATGTCTACTCATCATGTGGATTCTTACATCATACAACCAAACAAAGAACCAATGAATTTGTTGATTGAGAAAGGATGGTAGCAAATCTGCTTAGAAGCTTCTCGTGTGCACATGCTTCATTTCTTGAACTCGTGCATTTTCTTTGGAATGTCTTCATTAGAATTCAATGTATTGAACCATAAGCCTATATATTTGACTGGTGAAAAATATCTACTAGGTGGTTAAATACATGTTGATTCAAGTTCTTATCCCAAATCAAATGAGTTGTCTCGAAGCATTATTGTAAACATATGGCAAAAGGAGGGTGCATTTATAGATATTATCAATAATGTCAAACTTGTTTCAAGTGCTAATGGACCAAGCAACATTGTTGTATATCATTACACTCACTGAGCCAATCTTGAAGATGAAATGGTATTTGTTCTAAGAGATAAAATGAATGCTAGTGAGAAAAATAGTTTTGAAAAGGTCTTGTTTTATCCAAGAAGTCGACACGTTGTTGTTAAAACTGATGGGTGCCAACATGCTATTCCTTCTTTTGTGGGTTTCCTAGGAAATTACATTCAGCATCAGTGTTGCTAGCAATCCCAGGTGTTGACATTAAAATAATTTCTCAAAATGACAGTAGCAATGGTCTTCTAAAAAAAGGTTACTTGGTTCTTCAAACTTTGACAGGATCAAATGGTCTGTTTTTGGGTGGTACTTTGTATGATGATACTGAGTACTATGTTGAAGCTTCCAAGGGAAATCATTTAAAAGCACTTGCATAGGACCCCTTTTGAAGCTTAGTTGTATGCTCATCCAATTTGATCGGACGCCCCACTCGACGAGCCAAACCATAAAGAATATTTGATTGTCAGTATTCGACCTTCTGTGCACTCCCTGCGCTTATGGTCTTGTTGAAGCACCGAAAATCGGGTCTACAACAAGGGGGATACCCACCCGGTCTGGACCTTGGCAGCTCCTTTTCCATTTGGTATAGTGGGTCCGACTGGGGATATGGAACCAGTTTCCAAATTTATGTGTGTGTGTGTGTTGAGATTTGATATTTTCTTTCTAATAGTTCCTAAGTGAAATGCTTTTACTTTAACTCTAATCTAATAACATGCAATTGTATTCTAATAAACAGAAATATCTAATTCTACACGAACCCGGGGTGTAATCTTTCCGTTATATGATCTAAAATGATTTCAAATAACAATTGGTAATAAAGATCATTCAACTATTATAAGAAGACAATTCAATAGAGATGAACCACTTCGTATAAAAAGTTAGACGAAACAGTTGTGAAAAACATATCACATAATAAGCTGCTCATACATTAAGTATAAATAAATAGCTATCACTGTACAGAAGTGCAAAATGATAACTCAAGAATTCACGCATCAATATATAAACCACTGAACATAAATACCACTTTAACACAAAGACAGAAATAATTAAGAGATAGAAGTACCATTTATAACCAGTTCTACTCATGAGCTTCAAGCGATAATGATTTATCTCTTCTTAATCCAACATCCACTAAGAGTACAGAAATGCAACATCAGTATTAGATATTAAATGCAAATATCAATAAATCATATTCCATTCATTTATCAAAACCTCCTCGGAGAGTGCAAAAGTACATGTTCTGAAGACAAGTTTTTGACAAATTTCAGGACCCTGCTCTAAATGCATGAGAAGGGTTTAAATACTACTAACTAAATCTAAAAAAAACTTATTACAAAAATGTAGGATACCGTTTAAATGACCGTCCTCATTTCAGGCAAAAATAAAGCAAAATTAATACTAACATTGAATCTAAAATTAAAACTAACAACTAACTATTTCTGTATTTGTTCCTTGAAATCATAAGCATTCAACATTTGTTTGAGAAGAGTCGGCTCGCTGACTTCCGACTTTAACTGTCCTACGAAAACGGCATCGGCAAGAGCTGGCGTCATTTTCTCAGCAGAATTGATGATACATTTGAGAGTAATGCACTAGCTGTGTGGTTTTACCAAATATGCCCAGTAAGAATCTCAATTCAACTTTAGTCAATCTTTTGATTGATTCTTCCTTTTCTTGAGCCTTCTGTCTCTAGCCTGTCTGTAGTTGCTGAGCATATATACATACCATTTTGAAGATATTTCTGACAAATACCACTGGTTTTAGGATTCAAGTTTTACTTCTTTTTTTTTACTTCTAGCGTTGCTTTCTTACAAATTTCTGGGCTTATAGGTGACTGAGCAATTAGAGGCTTTCCCTTTCAAAAGGTTTTGCTCAGCGATGGCACTAATTGCGCATCAGAAACTACCTCCGTTTCTTGATCCGGGCTTCCTTGGTGCGATTTTTTTCCTCTTGCACGCTTTTTGTTAGCAGATATAAAGTTTAAATTTTGTGAAAATAATGATTCCGTAAGTTGCTGACACTAAGTCTTAAATTGTCTGTTTGTGATGTCAGCACTGTCCAGTACCCATTTAACCATGTCCGTGTATGGAAGAATTTTGGGCCTCGCCGCTATTCGGTGTAAGAATGAGCAAGCTAGCTCTGTAATAGATGCCTCAGAAGACCCGTGTGAGCCTGCAGTAGCTGTAACCTCCATTATTTTGGGATTCTCTTCCTCAAGTAGATTATACATGCCTTCCCAAGTAGTAATACTAGCGTCATTTCTTGTTCTTCAAAACTCGAAGCTTTGCCTTTCTTTCCCATAGTATCCTGAATACTGCTTTGTATAATTCTCTGTTCTTTGTTCCTGTAGTTTACAAATGAGGTGAGAATCATGATAAGGAAAAGGTGACGGGAAAGCTTTAAATGCCGAAGACATATAAAATATACCACCTTACGTGAAATGGCTCTTCGATAAGCACGAAACCCTATTTCATTAATGATTGGCAACTAACTCATTAATTAACATTAAAGCGCATAACTAGGTCTCGGTTTATGGAAAATACTTTTTTGAACAACAAGCCCAAAAGATTTGCGATGAAGCGATTTTGCGATTTGCTTCGCAATATTGCAGATCGCAATATCGCTCTATCGCATTATCACATTATCGCAATATCGCTTTATCGCTTGATCGCAATATCACAACATCGCAATATCGCTGGAGCATAGCATATGACAAACATCTATTAATGTGCTTTCCGCGAAATGCGATTTGCGATATGCGCCATCGCATATCGGCAGTTTGAGGTTTTTCAGCATAAGTGATATTTGATGCATGCGATGCGATGAAGTTTCGCATCGCGATCTCGCAACCTTAGAATTGTGTTTGTAAAGAGGTATCCATTATCCTTTTTGCGATGTGATATTTCTTAAGGAGTGATTTTATTCTACCTTATCATAAAACTTAAGCATTTTTATATTTTTCAAGGGTATTCTCCTATGTTTATGATGGTAAGTTTTATTGAAAAAGGAAATTCAAGCACTAATTGCTTTTTTTAAATTTTTGACTAAGGGTCCCCACTTATTTAGTATTAGTAATAACACTAAATAAGAAGGGGGTTGTTGCTGGCCACAACAATTGGCGATTCACTTGGAAGAACCAGTTATCTCTACTTTTCTTTTGAATTTTCTAAACTTCCAAAATAGAAAATTTTCCAGAAAATCAAAATTTATTATAGAAAGACAAAGTACATTATGCTTTTTCCTATCAATGATATTTCGTTTCTTCTATTTTTAATTTTGATTATTTACTCCCTCAAGCTAGTCCTTGTATCTACATCAGTCACTACTTGGTTTATAAAGATAAAAATAAAGTCTTCTCTATAAATCAGTTTTAAATATGCTCATTTGTCGTAGGTAGAGCCTCTGCTGCCAGCAGGCGTTTATAGCCTCGACAGGGTTACCTGTTACCCAGTAATGATCCTGTATCCCACTTAGAGAAATATACGATTTTCAAAGAGAAATCCATATTCACACTTATTGCTTTCATTTTTATTTTTACCCTTAAAGAACAATGTCTTGGTTTGGTAGCCAATTTATGACAGTGTCATTCACTTGATTTATAAATTTGCTGAACAAGCTGGCTCGTGATGAGACCCCTTGTCTTTTGATTGCAACAATCTTTGAGTCATTTCCCTATTGTGGTATGTAGTATTGGAAAAGTTAGCAAGCTATAATATTTATGATCTTGATAAGTCAGCTCGTGATGAGACCTCTTACTCTTTAAGTTAAAGTGTATCATTGGATTATTCCTTAAACAATGTAATTTCCTAGGTCCTAGGTGGGGAGGAAGTCATTGTTTCCTTAAGATAGCTTTGGACGACAATGGTAGAGTTTTTTGGAAAGAGCTTTTCTACAGAGAATCTTCGTTTTGTTATTGATACCTTTCATTGGATTGATATAAAACAATTTCCCACTAAAGGTCGCTTTTCATCAAAATTTACAAGGTTGAAACTAGTATCATTTTTAGGCCTAGAGCCTTTAACTATATCTTTCAGTGATAACGATCAATTTTCTAAAAAAATTCAATTTATATAAGTAAAAAAAACAAAATCTAAAAGAGAATTTGTGTCTTTTTCGTGAATTCCAAATGTAACCATTTACAACTAGTTTTATTATGAAAATAAAAAATAAAAAATAAAAAACTAATCTACAAGATAGAAGAATGATCTCCTATGGAAAATATTTTTTGAGGATCTATCCATTAACAAGTAAAGATTCTCTTTTTTTCTGTTAAATCCTGTAACATAAAAGTAGACGGGCCTATGACTTCTACGATTTGAAAAGGGCCAAGCCACATTCGTTGAAATTTCATATGTTTCCCTTTTTCCTCATGAGCCTTGTCCCATTTTAGAACTAGATCTCCCATCTGAAAGTCCTTTCTAAATATTATGTTTGAATCAAAAGAAGCTTTTACTAATGCTTGGTGATGAGCATGAATTATTTTGTCCTGTTCTCGTTTCTCTTCTAACTTAATTATTTCCAGTTGCCTTAGTTGTAAGGAAGAAGTTGGTGCTTCATCAATATATTGAACTAAGGCCAAAGAGGGAATTGCTAAATGAGTTCGAAGAACCACTTCTTTCCCATAAACTAAATTAAAGGGAGAAGTGCCAATGGAGGCTTTCTGCGTTATTCGATTTGCCCATAAAGCATATATTAAAGACTTGTGCCAATTTTTGTGATTTTGATCAATAGTTCGCTTAATGATTCCGATTAAGTTTTTATTTGTAGATTTAGCTAACCCATTCCCTTGAGGGTAATAATTGGCAGAGTATTTAAGATTGAAACCCCTTTTGAGTGCAAATTCAGTCATCACATTACCAGAAAAATATGATGCATTATCAAACATTAAAGCAGAAGGCAACCCAAACCTAGTGATTATGAACTGATCTATGAACTCGATAATGTGTTCGGAATTAGTCGTCTTGAGAAGAACTGCTTCTACCCATTTAGTGAAGTAATCTGTTGTTGTAAGGATATATCTATGTTGTTTAGAAGAGTGAGGGACGATCTCACCTATTATGTCCAATCCCCATTGATCAAAAGGCTGCTCAATGTTGACCGATTGCAGCGGCAATAATGGTAATAGCCTGCGTGTAAGATTTTATGTGCAATAGCGTCTCCAGCATAGTGTCCGCCTGCTGGCCCATTGTGGAGTTCTTGCAAGACTTTTTCAGCTTCAAAATTCTCAAGACATCTAAGGAGAACAGAACCATAATTTATTCTAAAAAGAACATCGTTCACGAGCTGATATTGTTTAGCCTTCAACCTTAGAGCTCTTTTCTTGGTATGATCGAGGTTTGAAGGAGCATATCCATTCTTTAGATAAAATATGATATCAGCGTATAATGATTCAACATCGTTTAGGCTTACCTCATACATTTGTATCTCTATAGATGGTATTTTGGAAATAAGCGATGCTCCAGCTAGCATTTTGCAAAAGCCTTGACCTTTTACAATACTTGCTGGTTTGATTTCTACGTCATATTCCTGTAAGGCAGTAACCCAATTGGCTCTTTTCTCACCCACATCTTTCTGTACTAAGAGATTTCTTACCGTTGGAAATGGTACTATGATTTTTGTATGGGTCTTAAGTAGAAAGGGTCTGAAATATTTAATTGCTTTGAAAACAACATAAGCTTGTTTCTCTACATCTGAATAATTTAACTCAGCCCCCTGTAAATTTGAACTGAAAAAAGCAATTGGAGCTTCTGCCTTGTCTTGATTTGCTTGAATGAGTATCACAGCATATGATCTATCAGAGGCAAATGTATATAAAATAAAAGGATCGAAAAAATTTGGAGTTGTTAAAGATGGAGCGTTAACAATTGCTTGTTTGATTAGATTGAATGCCTCATATTCGTCTTGGCTCCATTTGAAGTTTGAGTTCTTTTTAATCATTGCTTGTAAAGGAGACACGATTCTTGAAAAATTTGGAACAAATCTCTTTACAAAATTAATCTGGCCAAGGAAAGATTGCATAGCTTTCTTGTTGTGAGGTAGGGGTAGTTCGGAAATCTCCTTGATTCTGTCGAGATCAATATGAATTCCAGATTTTGACACTATGAATCCAAGAAGTTTTCCTTCACTTAATGCGAAAAAAGATTTTTTCGGGTTAAGTGAAATTCCATACCTTTGACAATGCTAGAAGATTTGTTTTAAATCTCTAAGATGATTGCTTCGTTTCTTGGAATATACAGTTATATCATCCAAGTATATTACCACTGATTTGTTAACTAATCCCTTGAATGTGATGTCCATGGCTCGCTGAAATGTGGCACCAGCGTTGATCAAACCAAAGGGCATCTTTTGATATGCGTAAGTGACCCATTTCGTTCTGAATTTGGTTTTTAATTAATCATCAGGATGAACCAACACTTGATTGTATCCTGAGAATCCATCCAAGAAGGAAATTAATTCTGATCCTGCAACTGCCTGCAGTATTTGCTCCAAGGGAGGCAAAGGAAAATTATCCTTTTGACAGACTTTGTTAAGGTTTCGAAAGTCAATGCAAATTCTAATGTCTCCGTTTTTCTTTCTAAAGGGAACCATATTGGAAACCCATTTGGAATGTCGAACGGGAAAAATGATTTTGGCTTTCAATAACTTATTGAGTTCAGATTTGATCTGGTTTTCTAGATTGGGATGGATCTTTCTAGCTTTTGCTGGACCAGTTTTTCATCGTTTAGCATTGGGATAGTATGTTGGATGATAGAAGTGTCATAAGTTTTGAGTTCATCGTAGTTCCAAACAAAGACACTTTTGTATTGTCTCAAGAGACGAATATATGCTAATTTTTCTTCAGGAGCTAGCCCAAGGCCTAGGCTGATATTCTACGGTTTGGCATCAGTTCCTAGATTTACTAATTCATAATTCAAAGTTGAACTTTGCAATTTTGAATTGGTAGATATTTTGAATCGATCTTTCAAATCATAAAGGTCTTCTAACTTGACTATTGATTTTGGCATAGCATTATTAGTGCTATCTTGTTGCAATTGTCTATCATGTTGGTCCTCGTCAATTATCTGATTGGTGTAAGATCCTTCAGATGTGAGAAAGCTCACAATATCAGGATCGTCGTTAAAAATCCTCCAATTGGTAATGTTATCAGGAATTGAGGGTCTAAAGATTAATTCGATTGAAAATCAATCAGAGCTATAGTCCTCTGAAGGAATGAGCTTGGAAGCTACGTTAGCTAGGAGGTCTGCACTAGCATTTTGGAGTCTGGGAATTGATGAAATATTAAATGCTATAAAGTGTTCAGTTAGATCTTGAACTAAAGATTGGTAATGCTTTAAATGACCTGATAAACAATGTATAGTATTGCGTCACTGTCTGATTACAATTTCAGAATCTCCGAAAACTTGAAGATATTTGATGTCTAATTTGATTGCTTTGTATAATCCTTGGACTAAAGCCTCGTATTATGCTGTATTATTGGTGCAATCGAATTCGAGTCTACAAGTTAGCATAGTTTTGTTTCCCTCTAGACTGATTAACACGCATCCTGCTCCTGCTCCTTCGTTAGACTTAGAACCGTCAAAAAATAACTTCCAAAATAAATATTTATTTACAGGACTATCTATAAAATTAATACATTTAGAACTATCTGTTTGAGAGAAATTTTCTACTTGAGATAAAACATAATGTTCTAAGTAAGGTGAAGTATGAGTATTAAAATTTCCTAAGAAATAATCGACTGAGTAGTTTCCAATGATGTTATTGCTGTATGCTATTGGTTCATTCTCTCCTTCCAGTTCCGTTACTATGTATTTCTGATGTCTTTCTCGCTCAACTTTTATCTGATTTGGTTTACCGTTGTAAGGGAGCCACATGTGCGACCAGTCAGTTGCAAAGTATCCATGAAGTTTTTCTGACCAATCTCTGCTAAGAATTAAGCCATAAAATTCTGGAATATCAGCAACTAAAATGTCGATAACTTGACATACCTTTGGATTGGATGACAACCTTATGGTAACCTGATTTAATTCGCCGATCACTTCAACTTGCGATCGATCTAGCTAAACTATGCGCACAACAGATTTTTGCGGTTGAACGTTCAACTTTGCACATATTGATTTTGGTAGAATATTAGATGAAGCTCCAGAATCCACTAAGCATTTTTTATTGAAAATTTCATAAGTAAGAAGAAATGGGGGAGTATGAGGTCTCGACCTTCCTCCAATTAAAGCGATATCATTTGGATCAACTTTATTAATCACGTTAGCTGGAGGTCTTCCCAATTCATGGGAAGCTTGAGATATTACAGCGGCGGGAAAAGGTGCAACGAGTACAACATGTAATTCTTTCAAAAGTACCTTTTGCTGGTGTTTTAACTTGCTCATTTCTTAAAAAGTGATGTTAGCCCTAGTATTTTTCATGTCTTCTATGATATTTACTTCATTTCATCCAAAACGATCATCGTTTTTGATGGAGTTGATGAATCTGTTTGGACTGGGCTGGTTTGAGTCACTTTAGGTGTCGTTTTCTTGGCTGCGACTTTATCCTTAGTCATTGGGCTTGCGCTCTTTGGCTTAGGAGTGGATTGAGGAGGATCAAGTTGATTTCTACTTCGAGTACTAACCGGGGATGCCTCTTGATCCTCTTCATCTGGGAGGATGAAGTCCCACATACCTTGTACCTCTACAACTTCTTCTTCATCGGTATGTTCTTCAGTAGCAATTTCCTCTTCTTCTTCTTCTGATTCAGCACTTGTGATAGCATTTGGTGGCTTTGAATCGGTTGAAGGGTTTCTTCTATAAGGCTTGTACGGCTTTTTAGAAGAAGTTTCTGCCACTTGTTTCTTAATGTCAACCATTTCGTTAGACATGGTTTTCAAAACTTTTTGTAATCCTTCTAAATCGAATGGATCTTTCGATTGTTTTTTCTTGGGGTCTTCCTTGAAAGTAACCTTCTTGGATTTTCGTTCTTCTATCGCGTTTTTCTTTTCTAGAGCTATGATACGTTTCTCTACCGCTATTGCTTCTTTCATATTGTCGGCTAAAGTTGTTTTGTTAGCCCTATCAACGAAGATTGCTATGTTTGACGGTAAAGCAGAGATGTACCACTCACTTCGCACTTCTTCGCTAGGCTTGGAAGCAGTAGGAATTTTATTTAACAGTTTATTGAAACGTGAATTAAAATCTTTGATAGGTTCCTTTGACTCGGCCCTAAGGTTAGATAGGTCGTTGATCAGTGTCGTCGTAGACCTGTCATCACCGAACTTAGTCAAGAATTGTTCTTGGAAGATATCCCAACTAGTGATAGATCCAGACGGTAATGAGAAATACCATGATATGGCTGTTCCTTGCAAAGTATAAGGAAAAAGTCGGATTATAGCATCTTCGTTGGTAACTCCATTGAGATTTATGGATAACATAAAGTTATTTATATGTTCTTCCGCTAGCATGCCTGCTTCAGGATTAAACTTAGGCAGCCATTTTTCAGGATGGGCTGGTATCTAACTCAAGGGCGCAGGCATTAAGACTGCCCCTGGGTTATTCCATGGAGATTGGGCCATCGTTGAACTACTAACAGAGGAAAGTGCAGAAGATGATCCTTGCGATTGAGAAGATGAGGATATTACGACTCCAGATGATTGAGAAAAAGGTGTGGAAGTTCCTGTGGATTGGTGGACAATAATCTGAAGTGGAGGAGTGGATGGTTGACTTCACGGTGGAGAGGTGGAGATGGATGATTATGATGAATGAGTCTCTCTATCGGACCCTTTAGGCGATTTCCTTGCTCTCTTTCTTGTAGGTAGAGGTAACTCGGTTGGCTGAACACCAAACTTTTCGCTCTTTAATCTGGTAAGAGGATGAGCAGGGTTATATTGCGAAGTCACGCTGCCTTGAGATTTATCAGATCTTTGAGGTGATATAGAAAATCGTTGAAGTTTATGGATCAAAGATTCAACTTCAGGAGGTTCAATAGTAGATTGTTCTGAAATGTCAGGGTTTGTAGCAGTGGCTAGTTCTTTCGACTTCTGGCTCTAGATTTAAAGATTCTAAGTGCGACGGAGAAGTCGGGGGAGATGGTGAGGGAGATTTACTCTCAGAATGGTATTTAGATTTAGAATTACTTGCCATTCACAATTGAGGCCCTCCTTCTAACGCCAAATATGTTGAAGCCCCGAAAATCGGGTCTACAACAAGGGGGATACCCACCCGGTCTGGACCTTGGTTAGCAGCTCCTTTTCCGTTTGGTATAGTGGGTCCGACTGGGGATATGGGACCAGTTTCCCAATTTGTGTGTGTGTGTGTTGAGATTTGATATTTTCTTTCTAAAATTTCTTAAGTGAAATGCTTTTACTTTAACTCTAATCTAATAACATGCAATTGTATTCTAATAAACAGAAATATCTAATTCTACACTAACCCGGGGTGTAATCTTTCCGTTATGCGATCTAAAATGATTTCAAATAACAATTGGTAATAAAGATCATTCAATTGTTATAAGAAGAGAATTCAATAGAGATAAACCACTTCGTATAAAAAGTTAGACGAAACAGTTGTGAAAAACATATCACATAATAAGCTACTCATACATTAAGCATAAATAAATAGCTATCACCATACAGAAGTGCCAAATGATAACTCAAGCATTCACGCATCAATATATAAACAATTGAATATAAATACCACTTTAACACAAAGGCAGAAATAGTTAAGAGATAGAAGTACCATTTATAACTAGTTCTACTCATGAGCTTCAAGCGATAATGATTTATCTCTTCTTAATCCAACATCCACTAAGAGTACAAAAGTGCAACATCAGTAGTAGATATTAAATGCAGATATCAATAAATTTTGTTCTATTCATTCATCAAAACCTCCTCGGAGGGTGCAAAAGTGCATGTTTTGAGGACAAGTTTTTAACAAATTTCAGGACCCTTCTCTAATGCATGAGAAGGGTTTAAATACTACTAACTAAATCTAAAAATAACTTATTACAAAAATGTAGGATACAGTTTAAATGACCGTCCTCATTTCAGGCAAAAATAAAGCAAAATTAATACTAACATTGAATCTAAAATTAAAACTAACAACTAACTATTTCTGTATCTGTTCCTTGAAATCGCAAGCATTCAGCATTTGTTTGAGAAGAGTCAGTTGGCCGACTTCTAACTTTAACTGTCCTACGAAAATGGCATCGGCAAGAGTTGGCGCCATCTTCTCGGCAGAATTGATGATACATTTGAGAGTCATGCACTGGCTGTGTGGTTTTACCAAATATGCCTAGTAAGAATCCCAATTCAATTTAGTTAATCTTTTGATTGATTCTGCCTTTTCTTGAGCCTTCTGTCTCCAGCCTGTCTACAGTTGTTGAGCATATATACATACCATTTTGAAGATATTTCTGACAAATACCACTGGTTTTAGGATTCAAGTTTTACTTTTTTACCTCTAGCGTTGCTTTCTTACAAATTTCTGGGCTTACAAGTGACTGAGCAATTAGAGGCTTTCCCTTTCAAAAGGTTTTGCTCAGCGATGCGCTACCTCCTTTTCTTGATCTGGGCTTCCTTGGTGCGATTTTTTGACTCTTGCACGCTTTTTATTAGCAGATATAAAGTTTAAATTTTGTGAAAATAATGATTCCGTAAGTTGCTGACACTGAGTTTTAAATTGTCTGTTTGTGATGTCAACGTTTTCCAGTACCCATTTAACCAGGTCCGTGTATGGAAGAATTTTGGGCCTCGCCGCTATTCGGTATAAGAATGAGCAAGCCAACTCTGTAATAGATGCCTCAGAAGACCCATGTGAGCCTGCAGTAGCTGTAACCTCCATTATTTTGGGATTCTCTTCCTCAAGTAGACTATACATGCCTTTCCAAGTAGTAAGACTGGCGTCTCTGTTACAGGAGGTGTCTGTATACAAGGGCGTCATTTCTTGATCTTCAGAACTCGGAGCTTTGCCTTTCTTTCCCATAGTATCCTGAATACTGCTTGGTATAATTCTCTGTTCTTTGTTCCTACAGTTTACAAATGAGGTGAGAATCATGATAAGGAAAAGGTGATCGGAAAGCTTTAAATGCCGCAGACATATAAAATATACCACCTTACGTGAAATGGGTCTTTGATAAGCAGGAAACCCTATTTCATTAATGATTGGAAACTAACTCATTAATTAAAATTAAAGCGCATAACCAAGTCTCGGTTTATGGAAAATACTTTTTTGAACAACGAGCCTGAAATATTTGCGATGAAGTGATTTTGCGATTTGCTTCTCAATATCGCAATGGAGACTCAGTGATAGAACATCTGAATGCATTTAATATTGTGTTAAGTATGTTATTATCTGTTGATATTAAAATTTTAAATGAAGATAAGTGCATCAGTTTGTTGTGTTCTCTACCAGATTCATGGGATAGTCTGGTATTGCAATAGGTAGTAATGCAACTGCCTTGCAGTTTGATGAAATAGTCTCATCCTTACTAATGGAGGAGATGAGACGGAAAAACATGGAGAGCCAAAATGGTGATGCCTTGTTTGTACGATGATGGTCCTAGAACGAAAAAAATAATAATTTATCAAGTGGGAGATCTAAATCTAGAGGGAGATCTAAATCTCCAGGAAAACCTGTAAAGGTGTGTTGGAAATGTGGAAAGGAAGGGCACTACAAAAGGGATTGTAAATCTAAAGCTCCTGACAAAAGAAAGGGATATGATGATGCTCCTTCTGCAGAAACAAAAACCACTTCAGATGAAGGTGTGGATGTATACCTGGATTCTTCTTCAAGTACACATGTAGATCATGAGGCATGGTTGATTGACTCAGGTGCATCCTTTCACTTCACTCCCCATAGAGAGTGGTTCTGTGAGTATGAGAAATACGATGGTGGTGATGTCTTCTTAGGGGATGATAGGAAGGCTAGAATCGTTGGTCGAGGAAAAGTAAAGTTGAAGTTGCAAGGTGGAAGGATTAGAACACTTTCGGGTGTTATGCATATTCCTGCATTCACCAGAAATCTGATTTCTGTAAGCAAGCTGGATGATGCAGGTGTAAAAACAATGTTCGAAAAAGATACCTGCAAGATGGTTTGAGGAGCACTGGGATTGATGTGGGGAGTTCGGATTGGAACTCTGTAAAAGCTGCAAGGTACCACTTTTGTTGATGGGTGCAACAGTTCTGTGGACCCTAAAAGTGGAGCAGAAAATCTAGTGGTCTCTGGAGAAAAAACCATGCTATGGCATCAAAGGCTTGGACATATTGGAGAGAAGGGCCTTCAAGTACTTCATGGTATAGGAATGGTAGAAGGTATGACTAATAGCTCTCAGGATTTTGATTTCTGTGAAAATTGTGTATATAGGAAGTAGAATCGGATGAGTTTCTCCTTTGGCGGTAAGAGGGAAAAATAGATATTATAGGTTTTGCACAGTGATGTGTTTGGACCCGTGAAGGTTCCATCACTGGGTAAGTCTGTGTATTATGTATCATTTATAGATTACTTCTAAAGGAATACATGGATATATTTCCTCAAAAATAAATCTGAAGTCTTTGACAGGTCTAAAGAATTTAAGGCTCTGGTGGAAAACTAGACAGAGAAGAAGATAAAGGTGTTGAGGACCGATAACGGTGGAGAGTTTTGCAAGAAGGAATTTGAAGAGTTCTGTAAAAAGTGTGGTATAGCACGACATAATACTACTCCATACACACCTCAGCAAAATGGAGTTTCAGAAAGAATGAACAAGATGTTCATGGAAAGGGCAAGAAGCATGCTCAATGGTGTCGGGTTAGGACAAGAATTCTGGGCAGAGGCGATGGAGACTGCATGTTACCTGGTCAACAGATCACCCTCATTAGCGTTGGAGGATAAGATTCCACAAGAGGTATGGACTGGTAAGAAACCTTCTCTTTCACATCTGAGGGTATTTGGATGTGATGCATATGTACATGTTCCAAAGGAGAAAAGAACAAAGTTGGATAGTAAATATGAAAGTGCATCTTTATTGGGTATAAGGATGGTTTAAATGGTTATAAGCTTTGGAACCCAGTAACAAGGAAGGTTGTGTACAGCCGAGATGTGGTGTTCAGAGAGGTGAAAGATGTTATTAAACATGAAGTCCAACCAAAGGAACCTGAGAAGATAGAGTTTGAGCTAGAGGAGGAAGAATTAGAATCTACAACAGAAGAGGAATCAGAAGATGAAGATGCACAAACTCCGGTTGTGAGAAGACCAGTTCGAGAAAGAAGGCAGTTAGAAAGGTATACTCTATCTGCTTTCTGTTCAAATTTTGTTTTATCTATTGCTGATGATGATCCCAGTGCTATGAAGGAAGCAGTAGATTCATATGATGGCAAACTCTAGAAAGAGACCATGGTT
Organism: Pinus tabuliformis; assembly: GCA_031772625.1. NCBI lineage: Eukaryota > Viridiplantae > Streptophyta > Pinopsida > Pinales > Pinaceae > Pinus > Pinus tabuliformis. Next base: position 719,393,879 of record CM062817.1, on the reverse strand, counting down.
GATGAAATGGCATCTTTGCACAAAAATGAGGCTTGGGATCTGGTGGAGTTGTCAGATGGAAGGAAACCCATTGGCAGCAAATGGGTGTTCAAGAAGAAGACAAATGTAGAAGGAGAAGTGGAGAAATACAAAGCTAGGTTGGTAGCAAAAGGTTATTCCTAGGTGCCGAGAATTGATTTTGGTGATATTTTTTCTCTTGTTGCCAAGGTAGTTTCTATTAGATTACTTTTATCTGTTGTTGCTACTTTTGATTTTGAGGTAGAACATATGGATGTGAAGACAACATTTCTTCATGGGGATCTGGAAGAAGAGATCTACATGAAGCAACCTGAAGGCTTTGCGGTGAAGAGAAAGAAAGAACTGGTATGCAAGTTAAAAAAGTCTCTATATGGGTTAAAACAGTCACCAAGGATGTGGTATCAGAAATTTGATACATGTATACGAGGGCTTGGCTTCACCAAAAGAAAAGCATATCATTGTGTGTATTTTAAATTAATTAGTGACCATGTTATTTATTTGGTCTTCTATGTGGATGATATGTTGTTGGTTGGAAATGACCAAGAAATTATCCAGGATTTGAAGACCCAATTATCCTCCAAATTCGACATGAAAGATATTGGTGTTGCAAACTATATTTTGGGCATGGAAATTAAAAGAGATCGGGCAAAGAGGAAGCTCTGGTTAAATAAGAGGAAGTATGTCGAGACAACTCTGTAGAGGTTTAATATGCAAGTTAGTAAACCGGTGAAGGCTCCTATCCTTGTAGGTGTAAAGTTATTTATTGAACAATGTCTTAAGACACAAGAAGAGGAAGAGGACATGTCTCGTGTTACATATGAAAGTGCAGTCGGTAGCCTGATGTATGCGATGGTCTATACTACACCAGACATTGCACATGCAGTGGGAGTATCGAGCAGGTTTATGTCAAAACCAGGGAAGGAGCATTGGATAGCAGTGAAGCTGGTTTTCAGGTTTTTGCGTGGCACTAGTGATTATGGTTTGTGCTACCAAGGAAGACCAAGATTGGACAAATTTTTGGATATCCATGGCTTTGTTGATGCAGACTGGGCTGGAGATTTGGATCAGAGAAGATCTACAAGTGGGTATGTGTTTAACCTATTTGGAGGTGCAGTCAGTTGGATGACTAAGAAACAATCTGTAGTGGCACTATCAACTACAGAGGCAAAATACATGGCAGCCACTCATGTAAGCAAGGAAGCAGTTTGGTTGCATAGATTGTATTTAAGTATGGGGTTAGTACAGGGAGCTATAAGGATAGGATGTGACAGCCAAAGAGAAATTTTCTTGGCAAAGAACCCTGCTTACCATTCAAAGACAAAGCTCATTGATTTTCGGTATCACTTTGTAAGGGATATGATAGAAGACAAAAAGGTGTTACTGGTAAAGGTGGACACTTTGAAGAATACTGCAGATGCATTGACAAAATCTGTGAGCTTTGAGAAGTTCTCTTGGTGTAGAGAAACAATGGGCATTGCAGGGCTGGGTAAATGACTAAGATCTCGTGTGGCCCTATGTGGAAAGAAAACAACAAGTGGGAGAATGTTGGGTTGTGTTATATTCTTTCCACGACTAGCCCTAGCAGTTAAACCAGGGGGCTTCGTTGCGCCGATACGCAGCGAGGGGGTCATAGGGGTTTGAGGGGGGTGGTTAGCCCCCCTCTATGGGGTCCAAGGCATCGCCCCGAGGATATTATTTCTTTTTTTTTGGACCCATGGTTTTGTCCATGGTTTTGTGCATGGTTTTTGCACATGGCTTTGGGTGTGATGGTTTTCGTTCCATGGCATTGGATGCTTCGGCATGTATATATATGTATTGTAACATTGAAAGGAACATAATGAAAAATCAATCTAGTAGTCCCGGTTTTGGGATCTAGGGGAAAATATCTGTGTATATTTTATTTATGTGTTATGCTCTTGCTATTGTTTATTTTATGTTATTAGAATTCGTATGCAAGTAATTTATGTATGGGGTTAAAACCCATAGAGCCGACACCTGCCACCTCTGCAAACCTGTAGTACATTGTTTTGCAAATTACATACTTAATTTACATGACCAACTAATGACCCAAGCATCCCATACTTTCCACGATTTTATAACACGTACTTTGTGGTCAAGTTTACATCAAAATGGAAATAATACCCCAACTATGAAAACAAGGCCAAGGCATCATTGTTTCTTAACAAGTGATGGAAAACACATCATCACTTTTACATTTTAAATTGCAACAAATGATTTAAAAAAAAATTGCCATGACAAGCTAACATATATAGAAACCATTTTTCACTTATCAATGTGAATTGGTCATCCCCCTATGGTGGTTTTTCTTGTTGAACGACTTTTTCAACTAGTTCATGCACTGACGCTTTGTCTTTAAGGCGCTTCTCTAGATGGAGCCTCCAACATGTGGCCCTTTGATGACCACTTCTGTTGCAATGAATGAAATAAGTCTTCTTCCTCCAGATTTGCTTAACATGCTTCTTATTTGCCTGTTGTGGAGAAAGCCTTTCATGCTTCCTCCTCTTTTGTGGTGCCATTTTCTTCCACACTCATCAAATACATGGTTATGTAAACCACAAAAAGTACATGTTTCTCAATGCCATGATTTATGTCCATTATTAACAACATGATTGTAATTGAAATGAACATTCGAATATTGAGACTTTTTATACCTTTCCTTGTTGTCTCTGATGTAATTATGGCGATGAGAGCTTACCTCAGCTCTTTCCCTGCAATAGAAACTGCCCTGGGATGATGGTGATGTGTTCCCATCATTCTCTTTCCTCGATGATTTCAACAATGTCTCGGAAACATCTGACACCCTTGAGCATTCTCCTTTTGTGTATCCCAAGCTTGCAAATCGAGGTTTTTGCACGACCTACACTGGCTGAGTTATGCCTTGGCTATTAACACCAAGTTCTTCTTCCTTGTACCTCATCCTGGCAAGGAGCCTCATGTTTGTCCCTGTAATTGGTATCTCCACATTTCCAACATAAATTATATTATTTGAAGATGACACTGAAGGGAAATCAACATCTTTTACCTCCACTGTCGATTTGGAAAGGACTGATGAGGGCTTCTCATCATCTGTTGTTGGTGGTTCGTTGGCTATCTTGGCGCATTCCCCAACTTCCGTCCCAACATACCCAAATCCTGCCTGAGAGAGTAATTCCTCTACTTTGATGGGGTTGACAATGCCTTGGCCATTAATTCCCAAGCCTTTTCATTCATACCACATTTTCTTCAGCAGTTTGGAGCCAATTCCTATGGTATGATTTTCAAAAACAACAAAATCATCATCAAGAAACATACATGAAGTCAACGAATTACTTTTTACCTCACAGGGATCGCGCTGCAGCTTTTCCAAGGCCTCATCCTTAGCTTGCAGATGGTGTAGCAATCTATATTTCTCCTCTTTATCTTACTGTAGAAACCTCCTTAATTCGATGTTATTTGATTGAAGACTCTTGTTGTTGTGCTTCAGTTCTTCCAGGGCCTCTTCCGTGGCTCGCAACTGAAGCTGCAATCACTACTTTTCCTCTGTCTCTTCTTGTAGAGATTCATACATTATGTCCATCTTTTTGGACACTCTTAGAATGGTCTCATACATCTCTTTTTCATCCTCCATTGTTGTACATTCCATTGTTCATGCTTGCAATTCACATCCACGCGAAGACCACTTTGATACCAAATTTGATCCGAGTTGACTCAACTTCCGGATTTAACCAAGATATTTTTCTTCCATGATGTAGTTAGAATTGCATTTTATAAGAGTATAAATGAACATATACGCATGCTTAAGCAAAGGGAAACATAATGATGATCAACAAATCATAAACAAGAGACATTGATAACGAAGTTCGTCCAGTGTGGACTATGTCTTCGGGCCAGGTATCAAGATGGTGTTGGCCGCTTCATTCAGTGCTGGAAATGGTGAAGATTTACATGGACTATGTTTTACGTCATACAAGGATATGTTCCCTCTACATGAGTGGTAAAGTCTCTCCACAAGACGTTCCGCTACAGGAACTATCACTCACAATAGACCTCCTATCAGCATGACATAATCTTACACATGGTGACAATGAGTATCCCTTCATCATGGCATCAAAGGGATCTCAACCAAAACAACCATGGTGACAATGAGTATCCCATCATCATGACAACAAAGGGATCTCAATCAAAACATAGATAGCAATCCATAATGAATACATCTCACATGAAATAGACATAAAGATACCACATCATACATTAAGAAGGAATCAAAACAACATAGTACATCTCACAACAAATGATCGAAGAAGTACATGACAACAACACTTCATATACCTCAACTCTGATGCTGACTGAAAAATAGAATACTCAACTGCTGGATTTGAATGCACCATCGAAATCGTGGCGTCGCATGGCATAAGATCGACTGTCCACACTCTGAAATCTGACATCGTCACTCCAATCTGGAAAATGGCCAAAAAATAGAAGGATCAGTTGTAAAAACTAATTGCACCACTGAATTTGTGTCATCGAGAAGTGTAAATTCGACCATCCATTTGTCGAATTCTGACACTGGCAAAATCTGGGCCTATAGGAATCTTTTAGATTCCCTCATGATTCTCCAAAGATTCCCTCCTCTGGGTTGACTGGAGATCTGCAACTCAAATCAGAAAACTGATCTCGCCATTGAGATCCTTGCGAAATTCTAAGAAGAATGAGTATAAAGTTGGCTGCATTCTGGATCTGGGAAATTTCAGCCTCCAAGGAATCTGGAAGATTCCCTCAAGATTCTTGAAGATTCTCCTCTATTGGGAATCTGAAAATCCGCTGCTCAAAAGGCGAATCTGACCTTGCCATTGTGTTCCCTGTGAAAATCTGAGAAAAATGACTGTAAACTTGATAACATTCTGACAATGTAAAATTTTACCTCCCAAGGAATCTTTTTAGCATCTTAAGATTCTCTACAAGAATTGTCTCGAAAAGTGTGCTAGTATAGTTCCGTCTCACACTGCAAATCATGGTTCCATTGCACTATGTTTTTGGCACCTTCATTCCATTTTTTTCATGTCTCTGTCCGTTCCTCGTCCTCCGCTCTTCTCCCCCCAGTCGCACTATGTAAGAGGGTTTAAGTACAAACTGGACGATGGATTTAAAAAGAGCGCCCTCCTGGTGCATTGTTTAACGCAGATTGTTGGAGGCGGAGAGGTTAGGGGATCAAATCCCTCCCCTCCTTAATATGGTGTGGTTACCTTTTTATGCACGTGGTTTGTAACGGTTGCGGTTGGTGTGGAACCGTGCTAAGTTTGGGCGATGATGTGCATTGGTGTTCATTAGTGTGGGCGCCCGAGCTACGGGCCGACCATTTCATCCGGGCAGGTTCAAACCCCGCTTCCCATGGTGTATCAAGTGGCAATAGGTGGGGGTGTGGGCCGGTCCACCGGAGGTGGCCTGCCCACCCCAATGTATATATATGTAATGTTTTGTTATGCGGGTATGGTGGTTGGGGCTGGTGGGGGTCATGGCCCGTCGGTCCATTTTTTGTTTAATTAAAAATTGTTTTAAACATATAGTTTGTGGGGTGGGGGGGGTGGTGGGGGTCATGGCCTGCCACCTCATCACAGATATTTTTTTGATTTTTTATTAATAATAGGTCCTTTTTTTATTGTCTAATCTAAGGGAAATTAGACAAATTAAAGAGGCAACAATTTCCCCAACTCTCGGGAACTAAGATTCCACGCCAATTGAAGGTGAATTTGTAAGACACTTAAACCTGGCCCACCACCCAACTTTGACCACAACTTTGACTGACTCTATCTCCTTCATACGAGCTCAGATTTGAGTACCATTTGCATTGTTGGAATCAGGGTGATGAGCACTTCGATCTGGTACTGTTTTGAGAGCAATATACCACTTTGACTTTTGACCCTTTTAGAGTCCTCTGGGACTTTTACATGTGTCTGGAGCCACCTAGATGATTATTGGTAGTCCAAAATATTTAAAATATTTCCACTCTTTGCAGACTGAGTAGGATATTTCCCTTGCAATTTCATTCAAGATTTCTTCACTACTATTCCAACCATATATTTGACACTTCTCCTTGTTAAGCTTTCCTCCAGATAGCTCAAGATAATTGCAAAATATCTTATGAAAGCGACTTGCTACTATTTTAGAGGCCCCACCCAATAAGAAGGTGTCATCTGTAAAGAGTCAGTGATTAATAGTCTTTACATTTCTAGCAATACTTAATCCCACTAATTTTCCTTCCTGTCTAGCCCTATCTAGATTCCTACTGAAAGTCTCTGCCAATATAATATATAACAAGGGGGACATGGGGCATCCTTGCCTCAACCCTCTCATTGCTTTGAAAAATCCCACTCGTCTTCCATTCACTAACAAAACTATCCAAGGGGAACCAATACAAGTTGTAAACAATTGAATTCTTTTTTCACTACAATGCATTTTCTTCATAATTTTGGATAAAACTTGTTGTGCCTCACCCTGTCAAAAGCGTTCTCCATGTCAAGTTTTATAACCATACTTGCTTCTCCCATTTCTTTGTTGGTGTGGATAGCCTCCTCCACTAATATTATGTTGTCTACTATCTTCCTCTTCTCCATAAATCCTCCTTGGTTTTCAAAGATCAGAGAGGGGAGAAATTTTTTGAGCCTGGTGGTTATTACCTTTGTGATGATCTTATATGAATAATCGCATAAAGAAATAGGATGATATCTAGAAAATCTTATCAGAGTGGATTCTTTTGTTATGAGTTCTAGGAAAGAGGAGTTTGTTCCACCCTCTAATATTCCCTTTGTTCTAGAGTTATTTACCATGTGGAGGAGGTCCTTTTTAATCAAATTTCAAAAATACCTATAGAAGCTTATTGAAAATCCAACTATATCGGGCGCTTTATCTAGTTCCAATCCCCATACTGCCTTTGCCAACTCTTCTTCGCTTACCTCTCTTACCAGCCAATGGTTGTCCTCCTTCATTAGATATCACTGTTTCCACTACATTTATTTGACCAAGTAAACATTCCATTCTTTGGTGGCAGGTCCACCAAACCCATTCCATACTTTTGTCTTCCATACGTTCTCAGAACGGATCCCAAATAGGGATTCCTCCTCTTTTCTCTGTAACCTTCAATACTATGTTGAAGTCTCCTCCCATCACACAATTTTCATGCCATGTTTTCTCCCTTATTCTTCCTAGGGAGTCCCAAAATTCCATTTTTTTCGCCATATACCACATGCCCATAGACACAAACTACTGGTATTCTATCTCCACTACTATTTTCCTACAATAATATTGCTATCCAATCCTACATGTTAAGGTTGTCCAAAATTTTAAGTTATGTTTCATCCCATAATACTCCTAGTCCTCCTCACACATTCTTTGAGTCTTGAGCTATACCATTACTATTTTTCCAGATTTTTTCTTTTATGTTTTCAATTGAGACCTCTGCCTCAAGTTTTGTCTCTTGTAGCAAAATGGTCATTGGATTTTACTTTCCAATCATATTTTTTAGAGCTAGGTTTTTTTGGGGGCCTCCCGTACCCCTAGACTTCCTTTATCCTTTTGCCTGATAAAGGAAGTCTAGGCGGTTTTACCCATACTGGAATTGGAGTTGGGATGTCTTCATCTAGATTTAATTCCAGTGTCCACTTATTGAGATACATCCCTCTATTTCCAAAGAAGTAGGGTCCATTTCTAAAAATTATAACACTGCCTTCTTTGTTCTCAAATAGGAAAGCAAAAAAGCCATTACCATAGGCATATAACTTAATATTACCAGTGATGTTTGGTTTCTAGGTTTTTTCAATCCATACCTCCATTGATTTTGGGGATGGCCACATCCCAATGAACTTCCCTATAAGGGCTCGCTCCAAGAAAGCTATCGAAGTTCTTCTCACACCCATTGGCAGCTCAACTGATGGAATTTCTTCTGTTTTCTTAACAAACTTGGCATTCATGTCCTTGTTTCAAGGTCGTTTTACAATTGCTAAGACCAACGCTTGAAATACTGCGTTCTCATCTATCTAGGGTAGAGGGGGAGGGACCCCCCCATAGAAGCCATGTTAGATGCACTCAAGCTTTCACCCTAGGGTTTCACCAGAGCTCAACTCGCACATTTTAGATGGGTAGGAACTATATGTGAGGAGGACCTAAATATTGTAAACAACAAATATTATAGTTATTGAATAGTTGTATAGTGAGACTTTTGAAATCTTAATTGCAAATATAGAGTCATATTTTTTAGACAAGGATCCTTTGTTAATTATCATTAACTGAAGGGGTCTTAATATAAGTTTAAATGATTGTATTTAGTGAAAAGATTAATTAATCATATCAATATTTGTTTACAATGTCAAAAATGTTGTATTTCATCAAAGTACACGAGTTCAAAATGGGAAAAAGGGGTATGTGAAACTATTAATAATATTTATGAAATAAAGTTCATTGTGTGTGTGCATTATTTGAATTATTAATAATCATGCTAAACTGACACAAATAATTCTTTGCTTATTATATCGCATGATTTTATTTAGAAGTCATCTTCATGACACATGAAAGGAAAATCATATTGGTGCTACACTTATGGCTCACCCAGATCATGATAAATTACAGTTGTAATTATATATAAAATATATGGTTGAATCTATGGGTCCTAATATATTTATAGTATCTATCTTGATAATTTCACAACAATATTGCTATATTAGGAAATAGAGTTTAGATGAAGGAACAATGCCATATTCATAAAAAAATTGTATTCTAAGTTGATAAGATAAATAAGAAATAGGGTATACCATATGTTTTTGAAATAAATTTCATGAAGATCAAATTTCCACATAAAAATAAGTAAAAAACAAAAAGGAAGGATCAGACAAATGCATTGGGTGATCATTTGTAGAATGGTGACCCATTAGTTGTTGCTTCAAGATGTGCATTTATAGATGAGATCTAATATGATATTGAGCACAATTTGGTGAGTTTTGTTTTCACTTAGAATTGATTTAATTAGTATTTTTGATTTCACATGAGTCAAATCAATGGGATTTCGTAGGAGTTAACACTCCATCCTCAAATTGTGCACCAACCAAAAGCACTTCCTTTACCATTTCTTGATATTTTCCATGTGGAAATTTGATATTGACATGTTTGAGGTCAGTATGTCTAACATTAAATGCATTAAAGTTTTCTCAAAGTTACAACATCTAATAGAGAACTACCACATCTACATTACAATCATCTAAGACTCTATGTTCTTTTAGAAAAATATTATTGGCTTTGCACCATTGCATCTTTGTGCACACATTGATTACATTGAATTTATGTAATAATATCATATTAAAAATTAAGTCCTTGTTGTTCCTTAAAACTACTAGCAGTAAAAGAGGATTAACCTCATGGGATATATAAATACCCCTTATATTTTCATAGAGTTGGTTCTCCTCTTTCTCATTCAGATAATGAAATTTCTTTCTTTCAAAGTAATAATTTTAACCATTAAGAACATTGACACTTGAGAGTAAACCAAGTAGTAAGACCTTAAGAATAAAGAAATTTGATATATATGAGGTTGGAGGTTGGGGGAAATATTAGAGAAAATTATATATAAGTTTTCTCTAATATTCCACCCCATGCCACCCTAATTTCGACTAGAAAAATATGGAGTGATTCATCCATTCCATCATGAAAATTCATTAATATAATGTGAATAAATAATTGAAGCAAGAACATAAGAAATAAAACAAGACAATAGTCCTTTGCAGTGAAATTCAAATGATTTCATGCAATTAATTTCACAGGAGTTTATAGGAGACACATACTTGAGATATCACGCTTCGATAAAAGTTAAAAATCACAAAAGTTATGAGCCCTATAATAGATCTCCATGAAATCCTTTTAAAGAATAATACAATTCAATTGTTCAAGATCAAATAAAATGTATGTGTAACAATACTACATAATATCTATGATACTTAAACAATAAAATAAAAATGTGTTAATCATATTGGATTATTATGGGCTTCCCATGGATCATATATATTAGTAGAGGTGACCTAGAAGAGAAAAGGAAACAATCAAGGATAAGCCTTATAAGAAGAATCAAACAATAAGGTTAGAAGACCAAGATCTGAGAAGAAATGAGGGAAATGTTCTAAACAAAAGTATTCTAACAAAAATTTGCAAGTGGGTTGTGATGGATGTATTCCTCTTCCATCCATAAAATCTAATGCTTCCTTAGTGGACCTTATGGGATTTTCTCTATTTAGCATATATCTACACTCTCTGACAAATAAATCTTAAATATGGTAAAATTGAAATGGAGCCTTGTGTTTCCATAATATGGAGTACCATAATTACTCTGATTCTTTATAAATATTAACATTTCCCTTTGGGAATATACCTTCAAATGTATTAGAATACAATACGAAAATTACTATATATAAAGTCATGAATAACCTCTTTGTTTTCATAAAATCATAAATTTGATAAGGGATTTAATTCAAGATTGTCTATGCTTGGTTTAAGGTCACTTTAACTCAAATGGAGAAATGAAATACATATAGAACATACGTGGATATGTATGTAGTTGAGTCCTTGCCAACATACCTCGAGAAAAGCTAAGTAAACAAATGATATGGTTTAGATAACACACATATATCAATTTGAGATAGATTAATTGGAACGATAAAGGGTTGAGAAAATAATTCTTTTAATAGTTTACACCACCACCCTAAGAGTCATGGAATGAGTCAGCCTTGATAACTTTAAGGATTTTGTCCAAATTTGGTTGAAAATTGCAACATCTTTCTGAATATGCTTGGAGTTAGAAGGACAAAAATTATTCCTTCTACATGTACTTGAATTATCTTGTGTATGGAACCAAATATAATTACATACTAGGAAACAAGCTCTTTGAAGTTGAACACTTTTGGCATGAAACCAACCTTTACTATATTGTTTTCCCAAACTCTGTTAGCAAAATTTTTCTCTAATGAGAGATCATAGTACCACCTATAATATATAGACTAGTAAGTGTTTATTTGGGTGAGCTAAAGAATTAATGGTATCTCCATAAAATTGTTCTTTGTTTGTTTTGTTCACCTTCCTCACTCTTCAACAAAATTTGATATTTTTGTGTAGATTATTTGACATAAATCATGCCCCTTTTTTTCCATAGGTGGCTAGAATCATAAATAATCCTTAATGAGACATCCTTTTGGTGCATACACCTAATCCAGAATGCATGCAAACTATTGGTAGTAATTGGGATTTGTTTGGAAAGATTTATGGGAAAATGTGACAGTTAAGCCTCATCTACCTCAAGAAAATGTCCTTACTTCATGGAATCCACCATCATAAATACGAGTCCACGATCTTCAATAAAGTGATACCTCATCCATAACCCTCCACAACTTTGAGAAAGCATACATGAAATTCAATGAGTCTAATATCCTATGGATCCATTCCAAGGAGCCACAAGTGGGATGCCATCCATGTGGGAAGAATGGAAAAGGAAACTATTGTGGTGAAGAGGAAGAGTGCAGGATAATTTGCAATAGAAATTCAAACCACAAGTACAAATTACTATAATGGTCCCGAGATTTCTTTGGCCTGGATTGAATTGGAATATGTTAGCATCAATGCTGAAAAAAAGAATGCCTCATATCGCACTCAAGAAGAAAGGAAGTGGAGTATTATGGCTTGATCTATTTTTTGAAAAGATGAACAGATTCATCATTAAATACTTTCTCAAGTACCTTGCATGACATATGCAAACTTTTGGTTGAAAGTTCAAAGGTAAATATTTTGAGAGGTTAGAGAAGACATTATGTAAGTTTGTGAATATTTCGTGAAATACGATTTTATTGGCATGGTGAAGATATAATTTTGTAAAAGAGTAGGCCCTCAAAGGTAAACTAAAGAACCTTCACTATTTTGAATGTATCATGATTTAAATACATAACTGCTCTTAGGTCTTGAGAGCTACCTCTATTGCATATTGAAAACAAAAAGATTTGTGTATGGTGATTATGTCCTAGATCCGCCTAAAATTAAATAAGGTTATCTTAGGTACACTTGGAGTTTGTGTGTGATGAGTCATTTCTTGGATGTGTGACACTTTATTTTGTCTATTTTTGGCATTAAATTGCAATTTGTCACAATTCACATCGAGTAATATGGTGTTAATGTCAAACTGGTTATGCACATGTAAGAAAAGGACAAAAATTGTCTTAGAGGATTAGAAAAACATAAAAGGCAATACTCTTTTGAAGTATTGAATTGTAAAAATTGAAGCAAAAATCATTGAATTTGAGTAAAGTTGTAAATATTTTCAAGGAAATAAATTGCTTTTACAATTTCAAAATCAATAGTGGCCTGTTTAAAATTGAATAAAGAGGTCAAGTGAGCCATTCAATCCAATCATTGTGAAAATTATTTTAGGGTGCATTACTGGTCGTACCCAACACCCTAAGGTGACATAAAATAAAGTGAGTGTGATTAATTGAACAAGTACAAGTGAGAAAGCGAGAATGTCAAGTACAAATGGGTAAATGAGGAAAGAATTAATAAAATGCTTCTTAGGAAACTAAAGATTCACAAGAGTACAACATGAATTGTACAATAAAATTATAGTAATTGAGTGGACATTATAGCAAAATCAAATCATAATTGATTAAATAGCTGGCACACTAGCATATGTAAAGGATCTTGAAAAATAAATAGATATGAAGGATCAACTACTTGATGCACTTCAAACTAAATTAAGAGAAAAATAGGGTCAAACTAATGATATTATTGATGCAAGTAGATGCAATTTTTGATATGGAATATCCAATCGAAAAGGTTAATACATCTTGTGATACTTATGAATTCATCCACCTAGCTGATGCAAGTTGTGGAACATAAGGTCTAATAAAACAAAGTGATGCAACATGTGATACAAATGACCTTATTCAAAAGTTTGATGCAACAAGTGATACAGGTGAACTAATAATAAAAATTAATGAAATTTAGGTGATTGATGCTCAATGTAATACAAACAACTTAATGGAGTCAACGAAAAAAGAACATAAGAACATCAACAATAGTAACGTAAGAAATTATAAAGAAGAAAAAGAACAAGAAAATAATATCTCTATGATGATTGTAAGACCTTGGGAAGAAATATCATTCAACAAAAATAGGCATAGGTTGGGAATCGGGATACATCAAATATGATAGATTTCATATTCCAGATTACTCCAAACTAATTCAATTTGTGAGTGTAGGAATTCTTGATAAAGTTAATAAAATTGATTAAAAAATGTTAGTATTGTCAAAGAGTTTGTTAGGTCCCTATAATACTAGTGTAGCCCCTTATTGTTATTTTTAGTGTAGCCCCATTATTGCTATTGTTTTTCCCATGTAGTGCCCATATTATTATTATTGTGCCCCATAGAAACCCACTATTGTTATTGTTGTGCCCTTACATTATTATTGTTATGTAGGTTCTGATTATGGTTTCCCCCTCGAAGAGGATAATTTTTAAGTTGTCGATCTATCTTTTTGTGAGTTGGTTGCATAACATTTGGTATCAGAGCTTTGGATTCTAGGGTTTCACTTCTCCAAATAGGCCATCTTGGAATTTTCGCTATAATTTTTTTTTCTACAAGGCTTCTGAAGTTAAAATTTGGACCAAGTAGAGCCAAAATCTTGGTGAAAGTCATGTATGAATTTCAGATCTTGGTTCACTATTTTTTCAGAGATATGATCTGAGGAAGTTAGGGTTTTTTCAGGCTCAAGAATTGAGTCTCAAACAAGTGACCTAGAGAAAATTATCACAACTTTCTCTCTGAGAATAAAATTTGAATTTTATAAAAAGTTACTGAAACTGCATGGACTTTAGTTTGTCGTGTATCATTTTTAGAGTTGAAGGTCAAAACAGTGACACATGGCATTTTGTACAAGTTCGCTCTACTCAACCAGTCTATAATCAGGACATTTAGGAGGTTGGGCATAACTCTTTCTTGAAGAATCCAATCTCAGTCTGACTTATGGAGTTGGAAAGAAGACTCAGAGGGCTACCACAAGACATAATTTCAGACATTGGAGATCTGAAATTATAGAGTTGCAATAGATTCAATATCGAGCTCCTACAAAGCAAGAAAAAAGTGTGTATTTATTAAAAATTTGGATAAGTTTTGTTTGAAAAATTAGTTTGAAGTGATTCAAGGGGCACAATGAAGCATAAATATCATTGTTTGATTCCAAAATGTCTCAAACTAAGAAAATGGAAACACCTAGTAAGAAACTATAAATCTCTACTATGACGCATGAAAAAGAGGAAGAAATGCAACATGATATATCAAAATTATGAGACCAAGTGCAACAAATTTCGCTCTCATAAATAGTAATAAAAAATGAAATGGAAGATAATATGGATGGTTTGAAGAATGGATTAAAATCAGACACGAAAGGTTTGAAGGATGGATTAAAAGCAGGCATAGAAGGTTTGAAGGATGGATTAAAATAAAACATGGATGCTAAGATGGAAGGTTTGAAGGAAGGTTTGACAAAGTTGCTACAAGAAATGCTTCCTAATGGCGAAAATATATTTGATGAAACTCATGATGAGAACAAAATGAATGTTAATCACGATTTTAGAGACATAGGTTGGGATACATCAAATATGATAGATTTCATATTCCAGATTACTCCAAACTAATTCAATTTATGAGTGTAGGAATTCTTGATAAAGTTAATAAAATTGATAAAAAAAATGTTAGTATTGTCAAAGAGTTTGTTAGGTCGCTATAATACTAGTGTAGCCCCTTATTGTTATTTTTAGTGTAGCCCCATTATTGCTATTGTTTTTCCCATGTAGTGCCCATATTGTTATTATTGTGCCCCATAGAAGTCCACTATTGTTATTGTTGTGCCCTTACATTATTATTGTTATGTAGGTTCTGATTATGGTTTCCCCCTCGAAGAGGATAATTTTTAAGTTGTCGATCTATCTTTTTGTGAGTTGGTTGCGTAACATTTGGTATCAGAGCTTTGGATTCTAGGGTTTCACTTCTCCAAATAGGCCATCTTGGAATTTTCGCTATAATTTCTTTTTCTACAAGGCTTCTGAAGTTAAAATTTGGACCAAGTAGAGCCAAAATCTTGGTGAAATTCATGTATGAATTTCAGATCTTGGTTCACTATATTTTCAGAGATATGATCTGAGGAAGTTATGGTTTTTTCAGGCTCAAGAATTGAGTCTCAAACAAGTGACTTAGAGAAAATTGTCACAACTTTCTCTCTAAGAATAAAATTTGAATTTTATAAAAAGTTACTGAAACTGCATGGACTTTAGTTTCTCGTGTATCATTTTCAGAGTTGAAGGTCAAAACAGTGACACGTGGCATTTTGTACAAGTTCGCTCTACTCAACCAGTCTATAATAAGGTCATTTAGGAGGTTGGGCATAACTCTTTCTTGAAGAATCCAATCTCAGTCTGACTTATGGAGTTGGAAAGAAGACTCAGAGGGCTACCACAAGACATAATTTCAGACATTGGAGATCTGAAATTATAGAGTTGCAATAGATTCAATATCGAGCTCCTACAAAGCAAGAAAAAAGTGTGTATTTTTTAAAAATTTGCATAAGTTTTGTTTGAAAAATTAGTTTGAAGTGATTCAAGGGGCACAATGAAGCATAAATATCATTGTTTGATTCCAAAATGTCTCAAACTAAGAAAATGGAAACACCTAGTAAGAAACTATAAATCTCTACTATGACGCATGAAAAAGAGGAAGAAATGCAACATGATATATCAAAATTATGAGACCAAGTGCAACAAATTTCGCTCTCATAAATAGTAATAAAAAATGAAATGGAAGATAATATGGATGGTTTGAAGAATGGATTAAAATCAGACATGAAAGGTTTGAAGGATGGATTAAAAGCAGGCATAGAAGGTTTGAAGGATGGATTAAAATAAAACATGGATGCTAAGATGGAAGGTTTGAAGGAAGGTTTGACAAAGTTGCTACAAGAAATGCTTCCTAATGGCGAAAATATATTTTATGAAACTCATGATGAGAACAAAATGAATGTTAATCACGATTTTAGAGACATAGGTTGGGATACATCAAATATGATAGATTTCATATTCCAGATTACTCCAAACTAATTCAATTTATGAGTGTAGGAATTCTTGATAAAGTTAATAAAATTGATAAAAAAAAATGTTAGTATTGTCAAAGAGTTTGTTAGGTCGCTATAATACTAGTGTAGCCCCTTATTGTCATTTTTAGTGTAGCCCCATTATTGCTATTGTTTTTCCCATGTAGTTCCCATATTGTTATTATTGTGCCCCATAGAAGCCCACTATTGTTATTGTTGTGCCCTTACATTATTATTGTTATGTAGATTATGGTTTCCCCCTCGAAGAGGATAATTTTTAAGTTGTGGATCTATCTTTTTGTGAGTTGGTTGCATAACATTTGGTATCAGAGCTTTGGATTCTAGGGTTTCACTTCTCCAAATAGATCATCTTGGAATTTTCGCTATAATTTTTTTTTCTACAAGGCTTCTGAAGTTAAAATTTGGACCAAGTAGAGCCAAAACCTTGGTGAAAGTCATGTATGAATTTCAGATCTTGGTTCACTATATTTTCAGAGATATGATCTGAGGAAGTTAGGGTTTTTTCAGGCTCAAGAATTGAGTCTCAAACAAGTGACCTAGAGAAAATTGTCACAACTTTCTCTCTGAGAATAAAATTTGAATTTTATAAAAAGTTACTAAAACTGCATGGACTTTAGTTTGTTGTGTATCATTTTCAGAGTTAAAGGTCAAAACAGTGACACATGGCATTTTGTACAAGTTCGCTCTACTCAACAAGTCTATAATCAGGTCATTTAGGAGGTTGGGCATAACTCTTTCTTGAAGAATCCAATCTCAGTCTGACTTATGGAGTTGGAAAGAAGACTCAGAGGGCTACCACAAGACATAATTTCAGACCTTGGAGATCTGAAATTATAGAGATACAATAGATTCAATATCGAGCTCCTACAAAGCAAGAAAAAGGTGTGTATTTTTTAAAATTTGCATAAGTTTTGTTTGAAAAATTAGTTTGAAGTGATTCAAGGGGCATAATGAAGCATAAATATCATTGTTTGATTCCAAAATGACTCAAAGCAAGAAAATGGAAACACCTAGTAAGAAACTATAAATCTCTACTATGACGCATGAAGAAGAGGAAGAAATGCAACATGATATATCAAAATTATGAGACCAAGTGCAACAAATTTCGCTCTCATAAATAGTAATAAAAAATGAAATGGAAGATAATATGGATGGTTTGAAGAATGGATTAAAATCAGACATGAAAGGTTTGAAGGATGGATTAAAAGCAGGCTTAGAAGGTTTGAAGGATGGAATAAAATAAAACATGGATGCTAAGATGGAAGGTTTGACAAAGCTACTACAAGAAATGCTTCCTAATGGCGAAAATATATTTGATGAAACTCATGATGAGAGAAAAATGAATGTTAATCACGATTTTAGAGACATCGGTTGGGATACATCAAATATGATAGATTTCATATTCCAGATTACTCCAAACTAATTCAATTTGTGAGTGTAGGAATTCTTGATAAAGTTAATAAAATTGATAAAAAAAAATGTTAGTATTGTCAAAGATTTTGTTAGGTCCCTATAATACTAGTGTGGCCCCTTATTGTTATTTTTAGTGTAGCCCCATTATTGCTATTGTTTTTCCCATGTAGTACCCATATTGTTATTATTGTGCCCCATAGAAGCCCACTATTGTTATTGTTGTGCCCTTACATTATTATTGTTATGTAGGTTCTGATTATGGTTTCCCCCTCGAAGAGGATAATTTTTAAGTTGTTGATCTATCTTTTTGTGAATTGGTTGCATAACATTTAGTATCAGAGCTTTGGATTCTAGGGTTTCACTTCTCCAAATAGACCATCTTGGAATTTTCGCAATAATTTTTTTTTCTACAAGGCTTCTGAAGTTAAAATTTGGACCAAATAGAGCCAAAATCTTGGTGAAAGTCATGTATGAATTTCAGATCTTGGTTCACTATATTTTCAGAGATATGATCTGAGGAAGTTAGGGTTTTTTCAGGCTCAAGAATTGAGTCTCAAACAAGTGACCTAGAGAAAATTGTCACAACTTTCTCTCTGAGAATAAAATTTGAATTTTATAAAAAGTTACTAAAACTGCATGGACTTTAGTTTGTCGTGTATCATTTTCAGATTTGAAGGTCAAAACAGTGACACATGGCATTTTGTACAAGTTCGCTCTACTCAACCAGTCTATAATCAGGTCATTTAGGAGGTTGGGCATAACTCTTTCTTGAAGAAAAAAATCTCAGTCTGACTTATGGAGTTGGAAAGAAGACTCAGAGGGCTACCACAAGACATAATTTCAGACATTGGAGATCTGAAATTATAGAGTTGCAATAGATTCAATATCGAGCTCCTACAAAGCAAGAAAAAAGTGTGTATTTTTTAAAAATTTGCATAAGTTTTGTTTGAAAAATTAGTTTTAAGTGATTCAAGGGGCACAATGAAGCATAAATATCATTGTTTGATTCCAAAATGTCTCAAACTAAGAAAATGGAAACACCTAGTAAGAAACTATAAATCTCTACTATGACACATGAAAAAGAGGAAGAAATGCAACATGATATATCAAAATTATGAGACCAAGTGCAACAAATTTCGCTCTCATAAATAGTAATAAAAAATGAAATGGAAGATAATATGGATGGTTTGAAGAATGGATTAAAATCAGACATGAAAGGTTTGAAGGATGGATTAAAAGCAGGCGTAGAAGGTTTGAAGGATGGATTAAAATAAAACATGGATGCTAAGATGGAAGGTTTGAAGGAAGGTTTGACAAAGTTGCTACAAGAAATGCTTCCTAATGTCAAAAATATATTTGATGAAACTCATGATGAGAACAAAATGAATGTTAATCACGATTTTAGAGACATAGGTTGGGATACATCAAATATGATAGATTTCATATTCCAGATTACTCCAAACTAATTCAATTTGTGAGTGTAGGAATTCTTGATAAAGTTAATAAAATTGATAAAAAAATGTTAGTATCGTCAAAGAGTTTGTTAGGTCACTATAATACTAGTGTAGCCCCATTATTGCTATTGTTTTTCCCATGTAGTGCCCATATTGTTATTATTGTGCCCCATAGAAGCCCACTATTTTTATTGTTGTGCCCTTACATTATTATTGTTATGTAGGTTTTGATTATGGTTTCCCCCTCGAAGAGGATAATTTTTAATTTGTCGATCTATCTTTTTGTGAGTTGGTTGCATAACATTTGGTATCAGAGCTTTGGATTCTAAGGTTTCACTTCTCCAAATAGGCCATCTTGGAATTTTCGCTATAATTCTTTTTTCTACAAGGCTTCTGAAGTTAAAATTTGGACCAAGTAGAGCCAAAATCTTGGTGAAAGTCATGTATGAATTTCAAATCTTGGTTCACTATATTTTCAGAGATATGATCTGAGGAAGTTAGGGTTTTTTCAGGCTCAAGAATTGAGTCTCAAACAAGTGACCTAGAGAAAATTGTCACAACTTTCTCTCTGAGAATAAAATTTGAATTTTATAAAAAGTTACTAAAACTGCATGGACTTTAGTTTTTCGTGTATCATTTTCAGAGTTGAAGGTCAAAACAGTGACACATGGCATTTTGTACAAGTTCGCTCTACTCAACCAGTCTATAATCAGGGCATTTAGGAGGTTGGGCATAACTCTTTCTTGAAGAATCCAATCTCAGTCTGACTTATGGAGTTGGAAAGAAGACTCAGAGGGCTACCACAAGACATAATTTCAGACATTGGAGATCTGAAATTATAGAGTTGCAATAGATTCAATATCGATCTCCTACAAAGCAAGAAAAAAGTGTGTATTTTTTAAAAATTTGCATAAGTTTTGTATGAAAAATTAGTTTGAAGTGATTCAAGGGGCACAATGAAGCATAAATATCATTGTTTGATTCCAAAATGTCTCAAACTAAGAAAATGGAAACACCTAGTAAGAAACTATAAATCTCTACTATGACACATGAAAAAGAGGAAGAAATGCAACATGATATATCAAAATTATGAGACCAAGTGCAACAAATTTCGCTCTCATAAATAGTAATAAAAAATGAAATGGAAGATAATATGGATGGTTTGAAGAATGGATTAAAATCAAACATGAAAGGTTTGAAGGATGGATTAAAAGCAGGCGTAGAAGGTTTGAAGGATGGATTAAAATAAAACATGGATGCTAAGATGGAAGGTTTGAAGGAAGGTTTGACAAAGTTGCTACAAGAAATGCTTCCTAATGTCAAAAATATATTTGATGAAACTCATGATGAGAACAAAATGAATGTTAATCACGATTTTAGAGACATAGGTTGGGATACATCAAATATGATAGATTTCATATTCCAGATTACTCCAAACTAATTCAATTTGTGAGTGTAGGAATTCTTGATAAAGTTAATAAAATTGATAAAAAAATGTTAGTATTGTCAAAGAGTTTGTTAGGTCCCTATAATACTAGTGTAGCCCCTTATTGTTATTTTTAGTGTAGCCCCATTATTGCTATTATTTTTCCCATGTAGTGCCCATATTGTTATTATTATGCCCCATAGAAGCCCACTATTGTTATTGTTGTGCCCTTACATTATTATTGTTATGTAGGTTCTGATTATGGTTTCCCCCTCGAAGAGGATAATTTTTAAGTTTTCGATCTATTTTTTGTGAGTTGGTTGCATAACATTTGGTATCAGAGCTTTGGATTCTAGGATTTCACTTCTCCAAATAGGCCATCTTGGAATTTTCGCTATAACGTTTTTTTCTACAAGGCTTCTGAAGTTAAAATTTGGACCAAGTAGAGCCAAAATCTTGGTGAAAGTCATGTATGAATTTCAGATCTTGGTTCACTATATTTTCAGAGATATGATTTGAGGAAGTTAGGGTTTTTTCAGGCTCAAGAATTGAGTCTCAAACAAGTGACCTAGAGAAAACTGTCACAACTTTCTCTCTGAGAATAAAATTTGAATTTTATAAAAAGTTACTAAAACTGCATGGACTTTAGTTTGTCGTGTATCATTTTCAGATTTGAAGGTCAAAACAGTGACACATGACATTTTGTACAAGTTCGCTCTACTCAACCAGTCTATAATCAGGTCATTTAGGAGGTTGGGCATAACTCTTTCTTGAAGAATCCAATCTCAGTCTGACTTATGGAGTTGGAAAGAAGACTCAGAGGGCTACCACAAGACATAATTTCAGACATTGGAGATCTGAAATTATAGAGTTGCAATAGATTCAATATCGAGCTCCTACAAAGCAAGAAAAAAGTGTGTATTTTTTAAAAATTTGCATAAGTTTTGTTTGAAAAATTAGTTTGAAGTGATTCAAGGGGCACAATGAAGCATAAATATCATTGTTTGATTCCAAAATGTCTCAAACTAAGAAAATGGAAACACCTAGTAAGAAACTATAAATCTCTACTATGATGCATGAAAAAGAGGAAGAAATGCAACATGATATATCAAAATTATGAGACCAAGTGCAACAAATTTCGCTCTCATAAATAGTAATAAAAAATGAAATGGAAGATAATATGGATGGTTTGAAGCCCACGGGGCTTTGGATTGACGGTGAATGGGTGCGCTGTTAAGGCACTCCTTGCGATAGGTCACTGGTTCAATTCCCCGTGGGTACTTAGTTTAGTCTTAGCCTAGAAAAAAAAATATGGATGGTTTGAAGAATGGATTAAAATCAGACATGAAAGGTTTGAAGGATGGATTAAAAGCAGGCATAGAAGGTTTGAAGGATGGATTAAAATAAAACATGGATGCTAAGATGGAAGGTTTGAAGGAAGGTTTGACAAAGTTGCTACAAGAAATGCTTCCTAATGGCGAAAATATATTTGATGAAACTCATGATGAGAACAAAATGAATGTTAATCACGATTTTAGAGACTCTAAATTTGGATTGAAGACTCACCATATTCCAAAGATCAATATGACGAAGTTTGATGGCAAGGATCTGGTAACATGGATACTACATATGGAGCAATATTTTGATCTTCATAATGTTCAACACATACAAAATGTACGCATTGCAACTTTATATTTAGAATCCAATCAATTTGTATGATATTGATGGCTTTCTTATCGTAAACCACTTGTCACTTGGTCAATTTTTATGGAGGAAATGATAGCAGATTATGAGGATACAAAAAGAAACAACTTCATTAGCCAATTAATAAATCTCAAACAAAAGGGTTCAATGACAGAGCACATTGAGGACTTCCAAAACTTGAATATTAGGGTAAATGATATTCTAAAGGAGCATAGGATTGCATAGGGAATCTAAAGGATAACATCCAACGTGAGGTTCTCCTTTGGGAACTTGATTCATTGGAGAAGGAATTCAGAGTGGCAAGAAAAATTGGAAGAAAAATTATGACAACAAGGAAGTTTACCACTCACAGCTATCAAGATGGAAGTGTTATTTCTCCTATCCTTCCACAACCTACAAGGATGACACCACAACAATTGGAAAAAAAATAGCAAAAGGGATTTGTTATAGTTGTGATAGAAAATACACTAAAGGTCATAAGTGTGTTGAGAAGAAATAATTTTAATTGATTGTGAAGAGGAGGAAGAAAAGGAACAAGAATGTCAAAAGAAGAGGATATACGCCAGGAACCAACCCCAGAGAAAGAAGAAATGAATCCAAACATATCTTGTAATACATTGGCAAGAGTTACCACTCCCCAAACTCGCAAGATAGAAGGGCATATCAAGAATAAAAAGGTAATAGTGTTGATTGATTCAAGTAGTACCCATAATTTTATTCATTGTAAGATAGCCAAGGAATTAAATTGCTTCAAATATCCAACACCAGAGTGTCAAGTGATGGTTGCAAATGGAGGAACTATAAATGTCTCTAGAAAGTGCCATAATATCAATCTAACCAATGGGGAATATGTATTGAATAGTTCAATTCTTTCCATTCCAATGGGTGATGCTGATGTTGTACTAGGAATCAATGGTTACAATCTTTGGGGACGATAACTTTTAATTTTCAAAAACTTTTCTTGAATTTCTTTTGGGAAGGAAAGGAAGTTGAATTAAAGGGTATCACAGGAAAACCATGAAATATAATAAACTCTAATGGCATGAAAAAGTTTCTAAAGAAAGAACAATGGGGCATAATTGCACAATTATGCTCACTAGAGATTCAAACATTGAAATGATCTATTTCCCTAGATCTCCAAAAAGCCTTGGAAAATCATTACAAGGTATTTGCGACTCCCAAAGGCCTCCCACCTATTCATGATCATGGTCATGCTATTCATTTGATTCCAGGAAGTTTTCCTCCAAACATCAGGCCTTACAGATATCTTTGTGCCCAAAAGAGTGAAATTGAACGTATGGTTGCAAAAATGCTAGAGGTCAGTATAATTCAACCTAGT
Organism: Pinus tabuliformis; assembly: GCA_031772625.1. NCBI lineage: Eukaryota > Viridiplantae > Streptophyta > Pinopsida > Pinales > Pinaceae > Pinus > Pinus tabuliformis. Next base: position 719,370,346 of record CM062817.1, on the reverse strand, counting down.
CAAAGTTCTTTGTCTGCTCCAGTGGTATTGGTGCACAAGATAGATGGATCATGGTGCATGTATCTAGATTATAGGGAGCTCAACAACCTCACTATTAAAGATAAATTTCCCATTCCTGTCATTGATGAATTGTTCGATGAATTTCATGGATAAATTTACCACAGCAAGTTGGATCTTTGTTCAGGGTATCATCAAATTAAAATGAAGACTGAAGACATTCTGAAAACAATATTTAGAACTCATGAAGGTCAATATGAATTTTTGGTCATGCCTTTTGGAATTACCAATGCACCTTCCACATTTCAAGGTTTGTTGAATTTCATTTTCAAACCCTTCCTTAGAAAACTTGTGTTAGTATTTTTTGATGATATACTAATCTACAACAAGTCTTGGAAGGATCATGTTCAACATGTTGAGAGGGTGTTAAAACTATTAGAGGAGAAAAAATTATATGCAAAAACCTCCAAATGTTTTTTTGGAGTATAGGATGTGGAATATCTGGGTCATATTGTATCTAATGAGGGCGTTAAGGTAGACCCTAACAAAATTAAAGCCATTAAGGAATGGAAAATCCCCACAACAATAAATCATCTTCGAGGATTTCTCTAGTTGACAGGGTGTTATCGCAAGTTTTTTAAGAATTATGGGAGAATAACAGCACCTATAACAAAATTTCTGAAGAAAGATGCATTTTCTTGGACTCCAGAAGAAACTAAGGCCTTTGAACATCTTAAAGAGGCAATGTGCCAAGCATCTGTCTTAGCTATGATAGACATCACAAAAACCTTTATTGTGGAATGTTGTGCCTCAAGAAATGGAATTGGTGTTGTTTTAATGTAAGAAGGAAGACCCATTTCTTTTGAAAGTCGTCAAATCAAAGGAAAGTATTTACAAAAACCTATTTATGAGAAGGAAATGTTGGAAATACTACATGCACTAAAGCAATGGTGACCTTACCTAATGGGAAGAAACTTCAAGGTAAAAAAAGATCATGATAGTCTTAAATAATTTTTGGAACAAAGATTATCTTCATAAGAGAAGAAAAATGGGTCACAAAGATGTTAGTTTATGACTTAGAAATCATCTACAAAAAGGGAAGCAAAATATTGTTGCAGATGCACTCTCAAGAAAGGATGAGGATGTGGAAGCTTTGCTTTGTGCCATTTCTATTATCCAACCATACTGGATAACCGAAGCAAGTGATGAATGGAACAATGACGAAGAAGTGTGGACACTCATTCGAAATTTGTAGTAAGGTCCCAACACATTTGATACATTTAGGTGGAAAAAGGATTCATTATGGTACAAAGACCACTTATATCTTTGTAAGAATTCCCAACTCAAACAAAATATTATTTGGAATTGCACACCTCTCCTTTGTGAGGGCACTTGGGATTTTTTAAAAATTACCACAGGGTCAAGAAGAATTTTTTTGGGATGGACTTAAATCTAATATTCAAAATTTTGTGGCGGAATGTTTCGTTCGCTAACAAAATAAAGTTGAGACAATTATGACCCTGGGTCTGTTACAACCATTAGCCATTGCAAGTCAATAATGGGAGGAGGTCTCAATGGATTTTATCACAGGTTTACCCAAGTTCGAAGGAAATAGTGTCATCATGGTGGTAGTTGATAGAATTACAAAGTATCCACACTTTTGTGCATTATCTTGTCCATTTAAAGCAAATACATTTGCTATTTCATTTATGGAAACAATTCAAAATCTACATGGAAACCCAAAGATCATTGTAAGGGACTGTTGTGGCCAGCAACAACCCCCCTCCTTATTTAGTGTTATTCCTAATACTAAATAAGTGGGGACCCTTAGTTAAAAATTTAAAAAATCAAGTAGTGCTTAAATTTCCTTTTTGAATAAAATTACCATCATAAGCTTAGGAAACCCCCTTGCAAAATCTAAAAAAATCTAAGTTTTATGATAAGGTAAGACAAAATCTTTCCTTAGGAAATATCACATCGCAAAAAGATGACAGGATACCACCTTTCAAACCGAATTCCAACATTGCGAGATAGTGATACACGATAATAAAGTATCGCATCGCATACATCAAACACAACTTACAATGGAACACTTTGATTTGCTGATATGCGATGACACCGATCGCAAATCGCATTTCGCAGGGAACAGAATAACAAAGATTGTCATATATCACATTCCTGGGATCTGCGATATTGCGATTTCGTGATATCAGCGACAATGCGGTAATGCGATGTCACGAGCGATCATTTCGTGATGTTGCAATTCTGCGACGTTATCATTTCACGATGTTGCGATCTGCGATATTGCGAAGCAAATTGCAAAATCGCTTCATCGCAAATCTTTCGGGCACGTGGTTCAAAAAAGTATTTTCCATAAACTGACACCTGGTTATGCGCTTTAGTGCTAATAAATGAGTTAGTTGCTAGTTATTAATGGAATATGGTTTCGTGCTTATCGAAAAATCATCTCACGTAAGGTGGTATACTTTATCTATCTTCGGCATTTAAAACTTTCCCATCACCCTTCCTTGTCATTATTTTCACTTCACTTGTGAATTGCAGGAACGGAGAACAGAGAACAATACAAAGCAATATACAGGATAAAATGGGAAAGAAAAGCAAAGCTCTGAGCTCTGAAGAAAAAGAAATGGCGCCCTTGTATACAGACACGGCTTGTAACAGAGACGCAGGAATTGCTACGTGGGAAGGCATGTATAATCTGCTTGAAGAGGAGAATCCCAGAGTAATGGAAGTTACTGCTACTACAGGCTCAAATAGTTCTTCTGAGGCATCCATCACAGAGCTAGCTTGCTCATTCCTACACCGGATAGCAGCAAGACCCAAAATTCTCCCATACACGGACATGGTTAAGTGGATACTGGACAACGTTGATATCAGAAATAGACAGTTTAAAACTCAGGGTCAAGAGCTTACGGAATTATTATTTTTATAAATTTTGAACTTTATATCCGCTAGAAGGAAAAAGCGCAAAGGGAAAGCTGCTAATTGCCCAGTCACCTGCAAGCCTCGAAAATTGCCAGAAAGCAATGATAGAGACAGATTGGAAGCAAAAGGCCCAAGAAAAGCCAGAAGCAATCCAAGGGTTAACCAAGTTGAACTGGGATTATTACTGGGCATACTTGGTAAAGCCACATAGCCAGTGGATGACTCTTAAGTGTATCATCAATTCGGCCGAAAAGATGGCACCAGCTCTTGTCGATTCGGTTTTCTCAGCTCAGCTAAAATCGGAAGTCGGCCACCCGACTCTTCTCAAACAGATGCTGCATGCGTGTGATTTCAAGGACCAAATACAAAAGTAGTTTTAATTTTAGATTCAATTTTAGTTTTAATTTTGTTTTATTTTCCTAAAATGAGGACGGTCATTTAAACCACATCCTACATTTTTGTAATAATTTATTTTTAGATTTAGTTAGTAGTATTTAAACCCTTCTCATGCATTTAGAGAAGGGTCCTGAAATTTATCAAAAACTTATCCCCAGAACATGCACTTCTGTACCCTCTGAGGAGGTTTTGATGAATGAATGGAACAAGATTTATTGATGTTTGCATTTGATATCTGCTACTGATGTTGCACTTTTGTACTCTTAGTGGATGTTTGATCAAGAAGAGATAAATCATTATCGCTTGAAGCTCATGAGTAGGACTAGTTATAAATGGTATTTCTATCTCTTAACTATTTCTGCCCTTGTGTTAAAGTGATTTTCATGTTCAGTTATTTATATATTGATGTATGAATGCCTGAGTTATCATTTGGCACTTTTGTACAGTGATAGCTATTTATTTATGCTTTATGTATGAGTAGCTTATTATGCGATATGTTTCTCACAACTGTTTCGTCTAACTTTTTATACGAAGTGGTTCATCCTTATTGAATTCTTTTCTCATAACAGTTGAATGATCTTTATTACCAGTTGTTATTTGAAATCATTTTAGATCGCATAACAGAAATATTACACCCCGGGTTAAGTGTAGATTTAGATATTTCTGCTTATTAGAATACAATTTCTATATTATTAGATTAGAGTTAGAGTAAAAGTATTCCATTTAGAAACTGTTAGAAAGAGAAATATCAGTCTGTCACACACACACACATAAATTGGGAAACTGGTCCCATATCCCCAGTTGGACCCACTATACCAAACGGAAAAGGAGCTGCTAACCAAGGTCCAGACCGGGTGGGTATCCCTCTTGTTGTAGACCCAATTTTCGAGGCTTCAACAGGGACATAGATCCTATTTTCACTGGAAATTTTTGGACGGAATTATTTTATTGTCTAGGTACTTAATTAGCTCATAGCTCATCTTATCATCCTCAATCTAATGGGAAAACTGAGATAGTGAACACATGTTTGGAAGGATATCTTCGTTGCTTTGTATTTGATAAATAAACACATTGGGTCAAGTGGTTACCTCTAGTTGAATGGTGGTATAACACTTCTTTCCATACTGCAGCAAAAATAACCCCATTTATGGCACTTTATGGATATCATCCATCGTCCATCACATCATATTTAAGAGAAAATTATAAGGTTCAAGGAGTGGAAGATCACATCGAGCATCAACAACAAGTTCTCCAACTCTTAAAGGATAACCCCACTTTGGCGCAGAATCAAATGAAACAACATGCAGATCAACATTGCAGCGAAAGAAGTTTTGATGTAGGTGACTGGATATTTTGATGACTACAACCATACAAACGAATGTCCCCCAAACAAGCTAATAAGGATAATAAATTATCACCAAAGTACTATGGTCCTTACAAGGTGTTGCAAAAGATTGATACTATGGCATACAAATTGGAGCTTCCTACATCTTCCGAAGTGCACCCAGTTTTCCATGTTTCATGCTTAAAGAAGTTTATAGGTGACAAGCTCCCGGTTCAAACAATATTTCCAAAACTTGACGAGGAAGGAAAAATCATAATTGAACCTGAAGCAATCACGGAAACAAAAACTTGACAGCTACAAAATCGGTCAATTTCAGAGTATCTCATCAAGTGGATGAACTTACCCACTGAAGATTCCACATGGGAGGATGATAATTTTGTATAGAACCATCTAAAACTACTCAAGCGTTGAGGAAAACACTTTTTTGAAGAAAAGGGGGATGTTAGGTCCTTATAATACTAGTGTAGCCCCTTATTTTTATTGTTAGTGTAGCCCCCTTATTGTTATTGTTGTGACCATGTTGTCCCCATATTTTTATTATTGTGCCCCATAGAAGCCCACTATTGTTATTGTTGCACCCTTACATTATTATTGTTATGTAGACTCTGATTATATTGTGACCCCTTAGACTCCTATATATAGAAAGAGGTCTTGTCATTTGTATCATCCAAGAATTGTTCATTTATGTAATGTAAAGGAGGTTTCCCCCTCGAAGAGGATATTTTTTAATTCGTTGATTCCATAACATAGTTGGTCACATGAAGAGTTAATGTTTTAATCTCCACCCTTGTCTTCATTGTGGTATAACAAATCACCTATTAAAAAATGTCAAAAGTATAAGAAATCTAAGAAAACAATCCATTATGGATGAATAAATTCTCAGGGATGGAATCAAGAAGTTAAGAAACTACATCAATTTTACCGCGTAGTTAAAACAGAGGTAAAGAGACAAAATTCAAATATGGTACTCTCCACACCTAATGATATGTTTTTGTATGATTAGTTTTGTTGTGCTAATAACAATTACATATTTATAAATATGTGCTTGCTTATTGCTTCTTGTGCTAAGGTTTACTTAGTTGTTTGTGCATACAATTAGGTAAATTTTCTTACTTTTAAAGTGACATTCATGAGAAAAATAGCTTCAAAAACAAATACTGAACAATAAATATTCATAGTACAACAAACCATCAAAGGGACACATTAGCACAATGTTGTGATGAAGGAGTTCACCCCTCCTGGGCTACATCTCCTTGGTCCATCTTCCATGGCTTGGGCCTTTGTATTAGCTAAATGTAGAAAAAATGATGTTTACAAAGCTCTATGGCTCCTGATAGCTGCACCAATGTGTTGAGAATGTCCAAATTAGCCAAGAACACCTCTTTCTAGGCTCAATTTGGTTAAAAATTAACTTCTCTAGAGCTCAGTCAGTCTTTTCCTACATTTTATCCTCTAATTATGGAACATATCCAGTTAGCACCGCTAATTTTGGTGGTGGGCCCGAATTTGGGGGCACCTCCAAACTTACCGCCAGAATAAACTTTCAGTTAATTAATATAAACTGCACTTAATTAGTGTTAAAATGATATTAGCGCTAACTTAAACCGTGACATTCGGCGACAATGGTGGAATGTTCACATGGAATGGTTAAGTCACATTAAACGTAGCGGTTATGGTCCATTGGAACCATCGGAGTTGACTAACTGTTAATCGTTATGCTCTGTCATGTTCACATGCTAACCATTGGAGCTGTGGCCGAAATTCTTGGATAACCATTTGATGTCACCCCACTTGCGTTCACATGACAATGCTTTGCAGAGTTGTTTGGTTGGAGCCGCTGGAGTTACTGTGACCATGGGGGTTTGTGGTATTATGTTCACATGGGGGGAGGGCTTGCCTATGGACTGACTGTCCCCTAACCACCAACCTCCGAACAATTACAACTTAAATATATGCGGTGAATACATTGGTTAAGAAACATTGTGTAGAGCGGATGGTTAAGGCATGAGGTTTGTATGTGGTAGGTCATGGGTTCGACCCCGACTTCCACCAATAAATTGTGTTCAAACATATATATCCAACCCGATCTTTGGGAGGTGCCACGTGGCAGCCTTTGGGCTTACCACATGGCATTCTTCCATTGGTTCATAAATGCACCAATAAAAACAAGCCAAATCACCATTGTACAACCCAACCAAACGATGACACTTGTCCAATCATGATTTGCCGTTGAGAAAAATTAACCATGCCTAGTCACTTGCCACGTTAGCAGTACGGACTACTGACTGTGCAGTGACTGGGCTTTTTTTTTGAAAATTTTGCTTGTTTAACAAAGTGATCAGAACACAATAAGTTTCTCATATGAACTTAGTTTTCGATGAAACGAGTTGCGTTAGGATTTTTTTCTGAGATGGACGTGATAGTTCAGGTTTCGAGCCAATTTGAGAAGTTTGATTTTTGAGCTAAATACTAAGCACCTAATCATTCCTCCCCACTAAAAGCCTTTTGGACCCCAAAATATACTATCAATTGTTCATCAAGTGAGGGTACCACTCCCTCACCTTCTCGGTCTGCAACCATTTGGCTTTAGAAGGTTTTTGTCCCTCGAGTCCCACTCTAAGGTATCGACATCCCCTCTCTTCGAAGTCTTGGTTCTTTTGTCAAGTATGAGATCCTGTTGAAGCTCATCTAGATATTCTGGTGATAAATCATCTATTGATGTCATCTGAACATGCTCTCCTTGATCATTAATCAAAGGAGGCTCAAACAATCTCAAATTATCAATATTAGCAACAGAATATATTTGCATATAAGGAGGAAAATCAAGCTTAAATGCATTTTTACCAATCTTTTCCAAACTTTTAAAAGGACCATAATGGATTTGTTTAAGCTTTTTACCTTCCCCTTGAAGTCTCTCTTTGCTAATAAATAACCAAACTTCATCGCCAAATTGAAATTTATGATCAACTCGGTGTTTGTCATGCCTTGACTTGTAGCTGCTTTGGCTTTTCTCAATCTATTCCTGCACTGTATGATGTATCAACTAAATTTTCTCTATGAACTTCCTTGCCTTATCGATGTCACTATGACCATCGATGGCAACATCTTTCTCAAATATGAAGTCCAATGGTGATCTTGGCAAGTACCCATAACATGCCTCAAATGGTGATGTGTTTGTGGAAGAATGCTTTGCCCTGTTGTATGCATGTTGTATGTAATGCGACTATTCATACTACAAATTGGGATGTTTGCTGCAATATCCTCTAAGAAGATGAATAATTGTTCTATTGACCACCTCGTTTTGTCCATCGGTTTGTGGATGAAAGGTTGTGCTCTTATTTAACTTTGTGTCCATCATGTCCCACAAATTTGACCAAAAATTTCCAACAAATCGAGAATCTTGATCACTTACAATAGAAGTAGGAAGACCAAAATGAACCCAAATGTTTTGGAAGAAAGATGAGCTGTTTGTTCAGCTGTAATTTTCTTTTTATATGGTGTTAGTATGCACATTTTGCTGAACCTTTCTACAACTACATACAAGTAATCATGACCTTTCCTTGAAAATGGAAGACCTCCTACAAAATCCTTTGAGATACTCTCCCATGGACGTGAAGGTACCGGAAGTGGAGTGTATAAACCAATTTTCATATTGCTAGGCTTACTTGTAGCACATATAGAACATTCTCTAATGAAACGAGAGATATTATCCAACATGCGTGGCCAATAACAATACCTTTGAAGATTCGCTACTCTCTTGCCTACACCAAAGTGCCCAACAATCAATGAAGTGTGCGCCTCCCTTATGATATTGTTTCTTTCTCCCTGTGGAATAAACAACTTGCCCAAGTGATACAACAAACTGTTATGTACATGATAATCCAACTCTTCAATTTGGTTTCCTTGACTCAAGCTTGCATATACTTCTTGAAAGTCACTATCATTTGCATATTGTTTTATGTAACTTTCATGAAAAACATAATTATTCTTGAGTATAACAGATGAATTTATAATAGGCCTTGAAAGCATATCAACTACCTTATTGTAGATTCCCATTTTATACCTGATAACCAAATTAAATTGTTGTAGAAATCCCATCCATCTGAAATGTCATGACTACTGCAACTTTGACTGTGACTGTAAATACTGTAATGGTTGATGGTCGGTATGGATGATGGTCTCCTTTCCCATCAAATAATGCTTCCATTTCTTAACACTTTGTACCAATGCATAAAGTTCTTTGTCATATGTGGGATAGTTAGTTACAGCTCCATTAAATATTTCAGAATGAAATGAAATGGGCTTGCCATGCTGCAATATAACTACTCCCATGGCATAATCACTTGCATCCATTTGAATCTTGAATGGCTATCTAAGATCTGGAAGTGCCAATACCAGTGATGAAATTATCTTTTGCTTCAAATCATCAAATGATTTCTGTTGTACATCTCCCCAATGGAATATTTTCTTGACACTTTGATGAGCCCCCAAATTGGGTAACTTATTGGGCTCATTTTGCCTAATTGTCCTTGTTCAATCTTCCATTTTTCATAGATTATGCATGTTTTTTAGTATGTTTGTGTTATTTGAACGAATAAGGGTGGTCACTCTACCTAGGAGGCTAATACGTGGTTATTTCAGGATTTTTGGACAAATTTTGGAGCAAAACCAAGCAATCATGGGTTAGCTGGCAACCAAGCTTGAGGTGAGGATTCGTAGGGAGGTTGTCTCTTGCATTAAATGGCCTTCCTGAAATCTCCACCCTCAACTCCGAGCTCCACAGGCCACCAAAACGAGTTTTAAAGGCAGCCAAGCAGTTTTGGAAGAGTGACTGTTCACTAGCAGTTGGGATAGCCGAGTCCCTTGAATCTAGGAGGGCCGCTACCCCCTCGTATTATATAAGTAGGGATGCCTCAGCCTTCGTAGTTTACTTTTGGAACTATTGTTATTTTTGCACTATAGTGCTGTCATTTTGCTCAGCCTGTTTTATTGTAGCTACTGTTGTACAACTTTCATATGATGGTTATTTTTTAATAATGAGAAGCAGCTTTACTTGGCATCAGATCTGAGTTCTTTATAGGAGCCTGCAACTCTTGGGGTTGGGCCCAACCCGAGTGCTAAGGCCTCCTTTATGTATTGTTATTTGTTCTTTATGCATTTGCAAAAACATTTCTGTTAAGTAGATTAAAGTTTGCTGATTAACTAGGTCACTGTTAATGGTTAGAAAGACTTTTGAATGCTCAGATTTAGTTGATAGGTTGTTAATAGGAAAAAGCTTCAAGAAAAGGGCCATCAAACATCTCTAGTTTCACCTCTCCTTCAGTAGGATCTGGAGCTGGGATCAGGATAACTTTTCTGCCCACAAAAACACTGGTTTTGCTTTGCCATGCAATCACTAGTGTTTGATTTTCATGTGTAGAAGTTGGTTACAAGTTCAGACTTTCGTTTGCTTAGTTGCATGAGTTAAAATACATGGTTTCATTGCAGGTCACACTTTTGTTCATTCTCTTTAATTAGGTTTTTGAATTTACAAGTCTTCGTTGGAGCAGTTGGAAAAAAACTTGCAGAGCACCTGTACCACTCCTTCATCTGTTTATTCTCCATCAACACCATCCACTCCGCCCTCTACTTAGCATCCTTGCCTTCCGTTCTCCATTTGCTCCCATAACCCTAGTTTTGTGTGTAACATCGCTTTAGTCTTCTTTGAACCAAATCCAGCCATCTACACCTGTCCACAACTCCATCCACCGAGTCCTAGACCATCTCCAACCCTCACCCTACCTCCACACTCACTCCTTCACCTTTCCCTCTCCATTCATCCACCAAAAACCTCATTTCTGAACATCCTGTAGAAAGTTACAGACATCCTGTAGAACCCCTGTAGAATTCCTGTAGAGGCTCACGAATGAGGTTTCTTGATAGCAAAACTCAGTGAAACTCTATGGAAGGGTGTTAGGGACCCCTTAGGCCCTCTCTGAACCTTCTTGACCTCCTCCAAGCATTTCCTCTCGCCCATCCACCTCTGCACAGCCCAAAAACAGTCAAATCATATGCATAATAACTCTGGCAACTTATTCAAAAATACAAAAAGATGTTTTTTTTCCAGATGTTACTGTAGAAGTAGCTTAGATGCATGTATTTACCTTTCTAGAAATCAATGGCATCTCCTTCAGTAGCTTACATACTCTTTCTTGCATCGGTAGGGTTAGCTGGTAGAATTAGGGTTTGCTAGGGTTTACGGTTCCTTTGAGCTTTCCAGTTTCTTTTTGCAAGTAAATTAGCCTTCTTTAAATTAGCTTTCTTCCATCGGTTAACAAGCTTCTTCTCAGAGCTCATAGAAGTTGGCTTGAGCCCCTAGCGGACTTGTGCCAGCTGACCAAGTGACAGCTGCAACAAGAGCTAGTACTTGTGCATACAGCATCGTCGCTTCCAAGTTTGTTACGAACTACTGGGTTGATAAAAGTAAAGAAGGGAGTCCCAGGAGTTGTAGCATTATTGCTGCAATACTGGAGCTCACCACACTTGTCAATGCATGTAATGGAGCTACAATGGAAGAAAAATTAGCAATACACTTTCTCCAATACTGTGATGCCCCTAAAAAGCTTCTTACCTCTGTAACTGTATTTGGCTTGGGCCAATTCAGAATGACCTCAACTTTAAAGGGGTCTATCTTCAGTTCACCTCCTCCAACAATGTGTCCTAGATACACTAAAGAAGTCTTGCAAAATTCACACTTTGACATATTTAAAAACAACTATTCTTTTCTCAAGACATCAATTACTTTGTTTACATGCTTGACATATTCATCTCTTGACTTGCTAAATATGAGGATATCATCTAATTAGACAATGACAAAATCATCTAGGAATTGTCTCAATACATCCTTCATTACCCTCATGAAAGTAGCTGGAGCATTTGTAATACCGAAAGGCATAACAAGCTACTCAAACAATCCTGGTTTAGTTTTAAATGCAGTTTTCCAAATGTCTTCTTCAGCTATCCTAAATTGATGATAACCACTTCGTAAGTCTAACTTAGTGAAATACTTTTCATACCTCAACTGATCAAGAAAATCATCAATTCTTGGGAGTGGATCACAATTCTTTACAGTGATTTTATTCAGTGCACGAAAATCCACACACATGCGCCAAGTTTCATCCTTCTTTGGCACCAAGACAATGGGTGAACCACATGGCGAAGTAGATGGGCGTATGATACCTTTTCTCAACAATTCTTGAATTTTCTTTTTGATTTCCAAGCTCTCCATAATAGACATGCGATACATGTCAATGCTCAGAAGTGGAACATCTGGTTGCAATTGAATCTCATGATGAATTACCCTCTTGGTAGGTAACCCCTTTGGTTCTTGAAACATCTTGCCATGCTTTCTTACCGCATCAAACAAATCAAATTTCAATTTATCATCACAACCTTCAAAAGATTCATAATCAATATCATTCTTTTTCTTGATCATGAGAAGCACAAAATTTTTACTTGCATTTACTAGTCTCTTCATCCATCCTACATTAACCAAAGAAATGTTGAGCTTTTTGAAATGGGATCTCATTATGTACTCCACCCCATTCTTGAGCAATATGTATTTGTTGTCATGGCAATAAAATACTTCTTTTCTATCATAAAAATAAGGACTACCCAAAATGATTCCTGAGATGTCAAGTTGAACTACGTCTAACTCAACTTCATCAATAAACTTTTCAGTAATGGCGAACTTGAATAAACACTTCCTTGTAACCTATAAGTTTGCATTGTCAACTATCCAACCCAATGGATATGGCTTATGATGAGGTACAATTTCAAGGTTTAGTTTTTTTAACTAAGTCTTCTGAAATCAAGTTTGATTGTGACCCACTATAAAATAATGCATCAATATTTGTATGATTTGAAATTACTCTAACATGAAACAAATCTATTCTTGACTCTTCATTTGGAGTGTTGTTTTCACTATCTGATGAACTAGTGCTTGCAACAGTTTCTTTTCCTTTTGTAACGATGGCTGAAATCTTGGTCTCATCACCAGAATTTGAACCAAGGTCATGTTGTGCGGTGGCAGTCGTATTTTGTTTTCCCTTATTGTTTGTTTCTTTGGCCTGTTGAAGCCCCAAAAATCGGGTCGACAACAAGGGGGATACCCGCCCGGTCCGGACCTTGGTTGGCAGCTCCTTATCCGTTTGGTATAGAGGGTCCGACTGGGGATAATGGGACCAGTTTCCTTATCTATGAGTGTGTGTGTATATAATTTGATGTTGCTGATCTAATAGTTCCTATTTAAGATATTCTAATTCTAACTTTAATTTAATTCTATGCTACTGTAATCTAATAAACAGCACATCTAAATCTATACTAACCCGGGATGTAATTCTTCTATTATGCGATCTAAAGAGATTTCAAATAACAACTGGTAATAAAGATCATTCAGCGATTATAAGAAAGGAAATCAATTAAGATGAACCACTTCACATAAAAAGTTAGACGAAACAGTTGTGAAAAACATATCGCATAATGAGCTATTCATACATTAGGCATAAATAAATAGCTATCACCGTACAAAAGTGCCAAATGATAACTCAAGCATTCATGCAATAATACATAAACAACTAAAAACTATATATCACTTTAACATATAAGCAGAAATGGTCAAGAGATAAAAGTACCATTTATGACTAGTCCTACTCATAAGCTTCAAGCAACAATGATTTATCTCTCCTTGCTCTAACATCCACTAAGAGTACAGAAGTGAAACATCAGTAACAGATATCAAATGCAAACATCAACAAATCTTGATCCATTCATTCACCAAAACCTCCTTTGAGGGTGCAAAAGTGCATGTTCTGAGGACAAGTTTTTGATAAATTTCTGGACCCTTCTCTAAATGCATGAGAAGGGTTTAAATACTACTAACTATATAACTTAATGACACAGATTTAGGATACGGTTTAAATGACCGCCCTTTTTCTAAGCAAAACTATTTCTAAAAATTAAATCTAATATCTAACTATTTCTGCATTTGCTCCTTAATGTTGTGAGCATTCAATATTTGTCCGGGAGAGTTGGCTGACTGTCTTCCGCTTTTGGTTGAGCTAAGCAAACATAAATGATAAGAGTTCGCACCATCTTTTCAGCAAAATGGATGATATACTCGAGAGTCATCTTCTGACTATGTGGATTTACTTCGTATGCCTAGTAATAATCCAAGTTTAACTTGGTTAACCCTTGAATTGCTTCTGCCTTTCTCTCTAGCTTTATGTTTCCAGTTTGTTCTTTACCATTGCTCTCTTGCATTTTTCAGGCTTACGGGTGACTGAGCAGTTAGAGGCTTTGCTTCTCGAACAATTTTCTCAGCGATGCGCGATTAGCGCATTGGAAACTGCCTCCGTTCTTTGATCCGGGCCTCTCTGATGCATTTTTCGCCTTTAGCGCCTTTTCCTTCACTGGGTATAAGCTTCAAAATTTGTAAAAATACTGCTTTCGTGAGCTTCTGACCTTGAGCGTTAAACCGCCTGTTGATATCAGCATTGTTCAATTACTCATTCAACCACGGCTGTGAATGAAAGATCTGTGATGGATGGCTTAGCAACGTTCTGTGAATCTGCGGCTCTGTTGCATGCGGGCATCTTTTCTCTGTCTTTGAACATTGGAGCGTTACCCTTTTCCTTCATAGCTTCCTGCACATTGCTTTGCATAACTTCTGTTTTTCGTTCCTGCAGTACACAAATGAAGAGAGAGTAATGACAATAAAAATTGATAGGAAAGCTTTTAAACTCTACGGATGTACAAAAACATGCCATCTGACGTAACCTGGCTCTTTGAAAAACACAAAACCATCTTTCATTAACAACTGGCGTATAATTCATTAATTATCATTTGAAGCGCGTATCTAGTTATTGGTTTATGGAAAACTTTTCTTGAATATTGAGCCAGGGAAATTTGCGATGGATTGTTTCTGCGATTCGCATCGCAACATCACGTTATCGCAGTATCGCATTATTGCAAGATCATTGTGTTGTGTGATCGCAAGGTCGCTTGATCGCGCTATCGCAAGATCGCGGATCGCGCTATCATGAAATCGCAGATCGCTACAATCGTTCAATCGTTATGTGTTTTTCATGCAACTTTGCGATATGCGATATTGATATATCGCATATCGGCGATTTTAAGGTTTTCCAATGTGAGCATTTCTTAATGCATGCGATGCGATGTAGTTTGCAGCGCAATCTCGCAGTGTATCATTTTTTACTCATGAGGAAATGTCCTATCATTCTTTGCGCGATGCGATGTTTTCTTAAGGAGTAAAATACATGAGCCTTAATTGATTTTTTGAAATTTTTCTAAGGGTCCCCTCTTACCTAGTGTTATTGCTAATACTAAATAAGGAGGGGGTTGTTGGTGGCCACAACAATTGGCGATTCACTTGGAAGAACTAGTTATCTCTGCTTTTCTATTGAATTTTCTAAACTTCCAAAACAGAAAATTTTTCAGAAAATTAAACTTTATTATGGAAAGATAAAGTACATTATGCTCTAAATTGTCAATGATATTTTGTTTCAACCATTTTCCACTTCAATTATTTGCTTCCTCGGGCTAGTCCTTGTATTTACATCAGTCATTACTTGGTCTTGTAAAGATAAAACAAAGTCTCCTCTGTAAACCAGTTTTAAATATGCTCATTTGTCGTAGGTAGAGCCTTTGCTGCCAGCAGGCGTTTATAGCCTCGACAGGGTTACCTGTTACCTAGCAATGATCCTGTATCCTACTTAAGGCAGCCTACAACTTTCAAAGAAAATCCATATCCACACTTATTGCTTTGATTTTCTTTTTATTCTTAAAGAACAATGTCTTGGTTTGGTAGCCAAATTATGACACAGTCATTCACTTGATTTATAACTTTGCTGAACAAGTTGGCTCGTGATGAGACCCCTTGTCTTTTGATTGCAACAATCTTGAGTCATTGCCCTGCTGTGGTGTACAGTATTGGCAAAGTCAGCAAGTCATAGTATCTGTGGTAATGATAAGCCGGCTCGTGATGAGACCTCTCATTCTTCAAGATAAAGTGTATTCTTGGGTTGTTCCTCTGAAAGTTGTGATTTCCTTAGCAAGGAGGAAGTCATTGTTTCCTTAAGATAGCTCTGGATGACAATAATAGAGTTTTTGGAAACAGCTGTTCTACAGAGAATCTTTATTTTGTTATTGATACCTTTCATTGTACTGAGATAAAACAATTTCTTCACTAAAGGTTGTTTTCATCAAACTTTTTGAAGTTGAAACTAGTATCATATCTAGGCTAGAGTTTTTAACTGTATCTATCAATAATAAAGATCAGTTTTCCAAAAGATTTGCTATTTATACAAGCGAAAAGTTCAAAATCTGAAAGAGAATTGGTGTCTTTTTCGTAAATGCCTAATGTAACCACTCACAACTGGTTTTATTATGAAAAAGACAAACGACTATTCTACAAAAATAGAAGAATAATCTTCTATGGAAAATATTTCTTGAGAATTTGTCCATTAACAGGCAAAGGATCCCTCTTACCTGCTAAATCCTGTAACACAAACATTGATGGACCTATGACTTCTGCAATTTGAAAAGGACCAAGCCACATTCTTTGAAATTTTGTATGTTTGCCCTTTTCTTCATGAGCCTTGTCCCACTTTAAAACTAAATCTCCCATCTGAAAATCTTTTCTGGTCATTATGTTTGAATCAAAAGAGGATTTTACTAATGCTTGATGATGAGCATGCGTTTTCCTAGCCTGTTCTCGTTGTTCTTCTAATTTGATTATTTCCATTTGTCTTAGCTGTAAGGAGGAAGTGGGTACTTCATCAATGTATTGAACTAAAGACAAAGAGGGAATTGCTAAGTGAGTTGGAAGAACCACTTCTTTCCCATAAACTAAATTAAAGGGAGAAGTGCCGATAGAAGCTTTTTGCATTATTCGGTCTGCCCATAAAGCATATATCAAAGCCTTGTGCCAATTTTTATGATTTTGGTCAACTGTTCTTTTAATAATCCTGATTAGGTTTTTATTTGTTGACTCAGCTAGCCCATTGCCTTGTGGGTAGTAATTGGCCGAATATTTAAGTTTGAATCCTCTTTTAAGTGTGAATTCAGTCATTGCATTTCCAGAAAAGTATGATGCATTATCAAACATTAAAGCAGATGGCAATCCAAACCTGGTGATTATAAATTGATCTATGAACTCAATGATATTTTCAGAATTAGCCGTCTTGAGCGGAACTGCTTCTACCCACTTAGTGAAATAATCTGTTGCTGTGAGGATGTATCTATGCTACTTAGAAGAGTGAGGAACGATCTCACCTATTATGTCCAAGCCCCACTGACTGAAAGGTTTCTCGATGTTTACCGGCTGTAGTGGCAAGGATGGCTTCTTTTGTTTTCTAGCAGTAGCTTGACAGACTTGACATCTCCTCATGTAACTGTGTGAGTCTTTAAACAGCGTGGGCCAGTAATATCCTGCGCGCAAGATTTTATGTGCAGTAGCATCTCCAGCATAGTGTCCGCCTGCCGGCCCATCGTGGAGTTCCTGCAAAACTTTTTCAGCTTCAACTTTCTCAAGACACCTAAGAAGAACAGAATCATAATTTTTTCTAAAAAGAATATCATTTATGAGCTGATATTGTTTGGCTTTCAACCTTAGAGCTCTTTTCTTAGTATGATCGAGGTGTGAAGGAGCATACCCGTTCTTAAGATAATAAATGATATCAGTGTATAATGATTCTGCATCGTTTAGGCTTACCTCGCACATTTGTACCTCTTCAGATGGAATTTCAGAAATTTGCGATGCTCCAGCCAGCATTTTGCAGAAGCCTTGACCTCTTACAATGTTTGTTGGTTTGATCTCAATGTCATATTCCTATAAGGCAGTAACCCAATTGGCCCTTTTCTCACCTACATCCTTCTGTACTAGAAGATTCCTTACCGCTAGAAACGGTACTATAATCTTAGTATGGGTTTTGAGTAAGAAGGGTCTGAAGTATTTGACCGCTTTGAAAACGGCATAAGCCTGTTTCTCCACGTCTGAATAATTTAGTTCAACACCCTGTAAATTTGAACTAAAAAACGCAATTAGGGCTTCCGCTTTTTCTTGATTTGCTTGAGTTAGAATCGCAGCATATGATTTATCTGAGGCAAATGTGTATAAAATAAAAGGCTCTGAAAAATTCAGAGTTGCTAAAGATGGAGCA
Organism: Pinus tabuliformis; assembly: GCA_031772625.1. Taxonomy (NCBI): domain Eukaryota; kingdom Viridiplantae; phylum Streptophyta; class Pinopsida; order Pinales; family Pinaceae; genus Pinus; species Pinus tabuliformis. The sequence continues at coordinate 719,352,442 of CM062817.1, read as the reverse complement.
TTAATAATAGCTTGTTTGATCAGGTTGAATTCTTCATGTTCATCTTGGCCCCATTTAAAATTTTAATTATTTTTAATCATGGTTTTCAAAGGAGACACGATTCGTGAAAAATCTGGAACGAATCTCTTTACAAAGTTGATCTGACCAAGGAAATATTGCATGGCTTTTTTGTTATCAGGTAGGGATATTTCAAAAATTTCTTTGATTATGTCGGGATCGATGTGAATACCGGATTTTGACACTATGAATCCTAGAAGCTTCCCTTCACTTAGTGCGAAAAAAAGATTTCTTTGGGTTAAGTGAAATTCCATACCTTAAACACCGTTGAAAGATTTTTTTCAGGTCTTTGACATGGTCGCTTCGTTTCTTCGAGTACACTGTTATATCATCCAAATAAATTACTACAGATTTATTGACTAAACCTTTGAATGCGATGTCCATGGCTCTTTGAAATGTGGCACCAGCATTAATCAAACCAAATGGCATATTTCGATATGCGTATGTGCCCCATTTAGTTCTGAATGTGGTTTTCAGTTGATCATCAGGATGTACCAACACTTGATTGTATCCTGAAAATCCATCCAAGAAAGACATTAATTCTGAGCCCGCCACTGCCTACAGTATCTGTTCTATAGGTGGTAGAGGAAAATTATCTTTTTGACAGGCTTTGTTAAGGTTTCGAAAGTCAATGCAAATCCTAATATCTCCGTTTTTCTTTCTAACAGGTACCATATTGGAGAACCATTTGGAATGTCTGACGGGAAAGATTATTCTGGCTTTCAATAACTTATTGAGCTCAATTTTTTTTTTTAATTTTCTAAATTTGGGTGGATCTTTCTCAGCTTTTGTTGGACAGGCTTTTCATTATCGATCATGGGAATAGTATGTTGGATGATAGAAGTGTCGTATGTTTTCATCTCATCATAATTCTAGGCAAAAACATTTTTATATTGTCTCAAAAGACGAATATAAGCTAGTTTCTCTTCAGGGGCTAGGCCAAGGCCTAGATTAATGTTTTGTGGTTTAGCATCGGTCCCTAGGTTTACTAATTCGTAGTTCAAGGTTGAACTTTGGAGTTTTGAATTGGTAGACCTCTTAAACCGATCTTTCAAATTGTACAAGTCTTCTAACTTGACCACCGACTTAGGTATAGCATTGTTAGTGCTATCTTGTTGCAATTGTCGATCATGCTGGTCTTCGTCAACTATTTGATTGGAGTAGGATCCTTCAGATGTGAGGAAATTTACAATATTAGGATCGTCATTGAATACTCTCCAATTTGTGATGTTGTCAGGAATGGATGGTCTAAAGATTAATTCTATAGAGAATCTATCTGGACTAAAATCTTCAGAAGGAATAAGCTTAGAAGCTATGTTAGCCAAAAGGTCTGCACTTGCGTTTTGGAGTCTAGGGATTGAAGAAATATTAAACGCTATGAAATGCTCAGTCAGATCTTGAACTAAGGATTGATAATGTTTTAAATGACCTGATAAGCAATGTATAGTGTTACGTACCTGTTTAACCACAATCTCAGAGTCTCCGAAAACTTGAAGATACTTGACGTTTAACCCGATTGCTTTGTACAGGCCTTCGACCAAAGCCTCATATTTTGCTGTATTGTTTGTGCAATTGAATTCAAGTCTGCATGTGAGCATGATTTTATCTCCTTCTGGACTAATAAGAATGCATCCTGCTCCTGCTCCTTCGTTAGATCTAGAACCATCAAAAAATAATTTCCAAAAAAAAGATTTATTTACAGGTTTATCTAAAAAATTGATACATTTCGAACTATCAGTTCGAGAAAAATTTTCGACTTGGGACAAAACAGAGTGTTCTAAATAGGGTGACGCATGAGCATTGAAATTGCCGAGGAAAGAATCTACCGAGTAATTGCCAATAATGTTGTTGTTATACGCTACTGGTTCATTTTCTCCCTCTAACTCCGTTACTATGTACTTCTGATGTAACTCTCGTTCAACTTTTATTTGATTGGGTTTACCGTTGTAGGGCAGCCACATGTGCGACCAGTCGGTTGAGAAGTATCCATGAAGTTTTTCTGACCAATCCCTGCTAAGAATTAAGCCATAGAATTCAGGAATGTCAGCAACTAAAATGTCAATAACTTGACATACCTTTGGGTTGGATGACAACCTTATGGTTACTTGATTTAGTTCGCCAATCACTTCGACTTGAGATCGATCTAGCTGAACTATGCGCACTGCAGATTTCTGTGGTTGAACATTTAACTTGGCACATATGGATTTGGGTAAAATATTCGATGAAGCACCGGAATCTACCAAACAATTGTGCACATTTTTATTGAAGATTTCATAAGTAAGGAGAAACGGGGGAGTGTGAGATCTTGATCTTCCTCCAATTAGAGCGATGTCATTTGGATCAATCTTATTGATCGCGTTAGTTGGAGGTCTTCCCATGTTATGGGAAGCTTGAGAAAGTACAGCGGCAGGCAAAGGTGCAACTGGCACGGCATGTAATTCTTTCATCATTATCTTCTATTGATTCTTCAACTTGCTCAGTTCGTAAATGGTGATGTTGGCCCTAGTCTTCTTCATGTCTTCTATAATATTGTACTCCATTTCATCCGACACTATCAGTGTTTTAGATGGAGTTGTTTCATCTGTTTGGACTGGGTTGGTTTGAGTCGCTTTAGACGTCGTTTTCTTTGATGCGACTTTATCCTTTATTGCAGAGCTTGTGCTCTTCGGCTTAGGGGTAGTTTGGGGAGGATCAAGCTGATTTTTGCTTCGTGTGCTAACTGGAAATACTTCTTGATCTTCTTCTTGTGGGAGGATGAAATCCCACATTCCTTGCAATTCCACAACTTCTTCGTCATCAGTCTGCCCTTGAGTGGCAATTTCCTCTTCCTCTTCCTCGGATCCAGCATTTGAAATGGCATTGGGTGGCTTTGAATCCGTTGAAGGACCTCTTTTAAAAGCTCTGTAGGGCTTTTTTGAAGAAGTTTATGCTACTTGCTTTTTTATGTCGACCATTTCATTGGACATGGTCTTTAGAACTTTCTGCAATCCTTCCAAATCAAATGGATCTTTTGCTTGTTTCTTCTTGGAGTCTTCCTTGAAGGTGACTTTTTTGGATTTACGTTCCTCTATCGCGGATTTCTTTTCCAGGGATATTATTTGTTTTTCTACTGCTATTGCTTCTTTCATGTTCTCGGCTAAGGTTGTTTTATTGGCCCTGTCCATGAAGATTGCTATGTTCGATGGTAGAGCGGTGATATACCATTCACATCGTACTTCTTCGCTGGGCTGGGAAGCAGTAGGAATTTTGTTGAAACACAAATTGAAATCCTTGATAGGCTCTCTAGTTTCGGCTCTAAGATTGGATAGGTCATTGATTAATGTTGCCGTAGACCTGTCATCACCAAACTTGGTTAGGAATTGCTCCTGGAAGATGTCCCAACTTGTGATGGATCTGGAGGGTAGTGAAAAATACCATGACCCGGCTGTTCCTTGCAGTGTATAAGGAAAAAGCCGAACAACAACATCTTCATTAGTAACCCCATTGAGATTAATGGATAGCATGAAGTTGTTTATGTGCTCTTCTGCTAGCATGCCTACCTCAGGATTAAATTTAGGCAGCCATTTCTCAGGATGGGCCGGTATTTGACTCAAGGGTGCAGGCATTAAGATTGCCCCAGGGTTATTCCATGGAGACTGGGCCATTGTTGAACTGCTAATAGAGGAAAGTGCAGAAGATGATCCCTGCGGCTGGGAGAATGAGGATACTACGATTGTAGATGATTGAAGAGGGGTTGTGGGGGTTCCAGTGGACAGATGGACGATGATCTGGAGTGGTGGAGTGGATGGTTGACTTCGCGGTGAAGTTGAGATGGACGATGTTGACGAAAGAGTCTCGCTGTTGGACTCTTTAGGTGATTTCCTGGCTCTTTTCCTGGTGGGAAGAGGTAATTCGGTTGGTTGAACGCCAAACTTTTCAGTCTTTAGCCTGGTCAGGGGATGAGCAGGATTGTACTGCGAAGTCACACTGCCTTGAGATTTGTCAGACCTTTGAGGAGAAATGGAAAATCGCTGAAGTTTGTGAATCAGAGATTCGACTTCAGGAAGTTCAACGGTAGATTGTTCTGAAATATCAGGGTGTGTAGCAGCGGTTGATACTCGAGCGACTTCTGACTCTGGATTTAAGTGTAATGGAGAGGTTGGGGAAGATGATGAGGGCGATTTACTCTCAGAATGGTATTCAGATTTGGATTTACTTGCCATTCATAGTTCAGGCCCTCCTTCTAGCGCCAAATATGTTGAAGCCCCAAAAATCGGATCGACAACAAGGGGGATACCCGCCCAGTCCATACCTTGGTTGGCAGCTCCTTATCCGTTCGGTATAGCGAGTCCGACTGGGGATAATGGGACTAGTTTCCCAATCTATGAGTGTGTGTGTGTATAATTTGATGTTGCTGATCTAATAGTTCCTATTTAAGATATTCTAATTCTAACTCTAGTTCAATTCTATGCTACTGTAATCTAATAAACAGCACATCTAAATCTATACTAACCCGGGATGTAATTCTTCTATTATGCGATCTAAAGAGATTTCAAATAACAACTGGTAATAAAGATCATTCAACGATTATAAGAAAGGAAATCAATTAAGTTGAACCACTTCGCATAAAAAGTTAGATGAAACAGTTGTGAAAAACATATCGCATAATGAGTTATTCATACATTAGGCATAAATAAATAGCTATCACTGTACAAAAGTGCCAAATGATAACTCAAGAATTCATGCAATAATACATAAACAACTAAACACTGTATATCACTTTAACATATAAGCAGAAATGGTTAAGAGATAAAAGTACCATTTATGACTAGTCCTACTCATAAGCTTCAAGCAACAATGATTTATCTCTCCTTGCTCTAACATCCACTAAGAGTACAGAAGTGAAACATCAGTAGCAGATATCAAATGCAAACATCAACAAATCTTGATCCATTCATTCACCAAAACCTCCTCTGAGGGTGCAAAAGTGCATGTTTTGAGGACAAGTTTTTGATAAATTTATGGACCCTTCTCTAAATGCATGAGAAGGGTTTAAATACTACTAACTATATAACTTAATTACATAGATTTAGGATACGGTTTAAATGACCACCCTTTTTCTAAGCAAAACTATTTCTAAAAATTAAATCTAATATCTAACTATTTCTGCATTTGCTCCTTAATGTTGCGAGCATTCAATGTGTGCCTGGGAGAGTTGGCTGACTGTCTTCCGCTTTTGGTTGAGCTAAGCAAACAGAAATGGTAAGAGTTGGCACCATCTTTTCAGCAAAATGGATGATATACTCGAGAGTCATCTTCTGACTATGTGGATTTACTTCGTATGCCCAGTAATAATCCAAGTTTAACTTGGTTAACCCTTGAATTGCTTCTGCCTTTCTCTCTAGCTTTCTGTTTCCAGTTTGTTCTTTACCATTGCTCTCTTGCATTTTCTGAGCTTACAGGTGACTGAGCAGTTAGAGGCTTTGCTTCTCGAATAATTTTCTCAGCGATGCGCGATTAGCGCTAGGCGCTAATCGCGCATTGGAAACTGCCTCCGTTCTTTGATCCGGGCCTCTCTGATGTGTTTTTCGCCTTTAGCGCCTTTTCCTTCACTGGGTATAAGCTTCAAAATTTGTAAAAATACTGCTTTCGTGAGCTTCTGACCTTGAGCGTTAAACCGCCTATTGATATCAGCATTGTTCAATTACTCATTCAACCACGGCTGTGAATGAAAGACCTGTGATGGATGGCTCAGCAGCGTTCTGTGAATCTGCGGCTCTGTTGCATGCGGGCTTCTTTTCTCTGTCTTTGAACATTGGAGCGTTACCCTTTTCCTTCATAGCTTCCTGCACATTGCTTTGCATAACTTCCATTTTTCGTTCCTGCAGTACACAAATGAGGAGAGAGTAATGACAATAAAAATTGACAGGAAAGCTTTTAAACTCTACGGATGTACAAAAACATGCCATCTGACGTAACCTGGCTCTTTGAAAAACAAAAAACCATCTTTCATTAACAACTGGCATATAATTCATTAATTATCATTTAAAGCGCGTATCCAGTTCTTGGTTTATGGAAAACTTTTCTTGAATATTGAGCCAGGGAAATTTGCGATGGACTGTTTCTGCGATTCGCATCGCAACATCGCATTATCGCAGTATCGCATTACCGCAATTTCATTGTGCTGTGTGATCGCAAGGTCGCTTGATCGCGCTATCGCAAGATCGCGGATCGCGCTATCGTGAAATCGCAGATCGCTGCAATCGTTCAATCGTTATGTGTTTTTCATGCAACTTTGCGATATGCGATATTGCGATATCGCATATCGGCGATTTTAAGGTTTTCCAATGTGAGTGTTTCTTAATGCATGCGATGCGATGGAGTTTGCATCGCAATCTCGCAGTTTATCATTTTTTACTCATAAGGAAATGTCCTATCATTCTTTGCGCGATGCGATGTTTTCTTAAGGAGTAAAATACATGAGCCTTAATTGATTTTTTGAAATTTTTCTAAGGGTCCCCTCTTACCTAGTGTTATTGCTAATACTAAATAAGGAGGGGGGTTGTTGATGGCCACAACAAGGCCTTAATTCAAGATGCAATTTCCAGCAGTGGGCTTCATCATGCCCCTCTTTGGAACAGTGTTTGCGTGTTCTTTTCTCGCCTTCTTTCTTCACACTTGCATTCTTCTTTCCCTTCCATTTTCCACCCTTCTATTTGTCCTTACCCTTGAATGGCTTCCTCTTAGTACCCTCTTCCTGAATGTTCTTTCCTCTAGATTCAAGGTGCGTGTCTTTCACACATACCTCATCTAAATTGTTTGGATTGAACATAAGAATAATATTTCAGATAGGAATGTAAACCCCCAATATATTTCAACAATGTATCTTGGGAATTCAAATTCGCCCCTAGTAAAAAAAGCCATTTTCTTAAACTCCTATGTATAATCGTGGACTGTTTGGCCTTTAAGCTGCCTAAAATTCTGCCAACTCATAATGGCTTTTTTCATATAGGCTAAAGGATAAAACTGTCTTTTAATTGCATAAACAAATTCAACCCAAGTGACGGATATATTACCATGGATATTTCCTCTTGAGTCTTTCCTTCCCACCAAACTAATGTAGCTCCTTCTAGCCTCAATGAAGCCAACTGGATCTTTATGTCGTCATCTTGAAGGTTTTGAATTCTGTAGTATACCTTCAACTTTCGAATCTAGTTGTCCAACTTTTCTACATTCACCTCTCCATTGTACATGGGAAGTTCGAATTTTACATCCAATTTCAGTAATGGAGTCTTTCCTTTTGGGGTTTTTGAATGAGTATGGGCAGTTTCAGTGGTGGTAGTGGAAGATGATATTGTGTGAGATGATGAATATGATGAGGAAGATGATGAGGATGGTGGAGATGGAGGTGGATTTCCACCATTCCCTTTACAATCCTTCTTCTCATTTTTTTTGTCCTCTGAGCTTCCTTCTCCATGTGGAGGTTTAGAACTCTCTCCAACCATTCTAGTGTTCCTCTCTTTAACCATCTCAATCAAATTATAGAAAGCATTCTTGAATTCTTCCTCTTATGAAGAGGGACCTTCAAGCTCTCTTTCTCCATACATAATGGCTATGGATTCAGGCTTAGAAATTGGTACTGCTTGTACCTCTTCAATATCAGTTGAAGGCAAAACTTGAGAAGTTTCAAGTGCAGCTGGAATTGGAACTTTGGGTGGTGGAGATTGTGGCCTTTTGGTTCTCCTTCTTCTGAGCATTACCTCAGGAGTTGAAACCAATAGCTTCCCTTATCCTTTCTGCAACTTTAACCTTGTAAGCATCACAATTTTGCAACCATTAAAACCCTAATTGCACAAACTCTAGCAATCAAGAAATTCAACCTCCCTCTGATACCAACTTAATCTATTTTTGTATGATTAGTTTTGTTGTGCTAATAACAATTACAGATTTATAAATATGTGCTTGCTTATTGCTTCTTGTGTTGAGGTTTCCTTAGTTGTTTGTGCATACAATCAAGTAAATTTCCTTAAGTTTAAAGTGACATTCATGAGAAAAATAGCTTCAAAAACAAATATTGAACAACAAATATTCAGAGTACATCAAACCATCAAAGAGACACATTAACGTAGTGTTTTGATGAAGGAGTTCACCCCTCCTGGGCTACATCTCCTTGGTCCAGCTTCCATGGCTTGGGCCTCTGTATTAGCTCAATGTGGAAAAAATGTTGTTTACAAAGCTCTATGTCTCCTAATACCTACACCAATGTGTTGAGAATGTCCAAATTAGCCAAGAACTTCTCTTTCTGGGCTCAATTTGGTCGAAAATTGACTTCTCTAGAGCCCAGTCAATCTTTTCCTACATTTTCTCCTCTAATTCTAGAACATCTCCAATTAGCGCCACTAATTTTGGTGGCAGGCCCGAATTTTGGGGCACCTCCAAACTTACCGCCAGAATAAAATCACAGTTAATTAATATAAATTGCACTTAATTAGAGTTAAAAGGAGATTAGCACTAACTTAAACCGTGACATTTGGTGGCAATGGTGGATTGTTCACATGGAACAGTTAAGTCGCATTAAACGTAGCAGTTATGGTTCGTCGAAACCATCAGAGCGGACTAACCGTTAGGCGTTATGCTTCTTCGTGTTCACATGATAACCATTGGAGCTATGGCTGGAACCGTTGGATAACCATTTGATGTCACCCCACTTGCATTCACATGATAACAGTTTGCAGAGCTATTTGGTTGGAGCCATTAGAGTTACTGTGACCGTGGTGGTTTGTGGTATTGTGTTCACATGGGGGGAGGGTTGTCCTGCGGGCTAGCCCTCCCCTAACTGCCAGCCTCCGAACAGTTACAACTCAAATATATGCGGTGAATACATTGGTTAAGAAACATTGTGTAGAGTGGACGGTTAAGGCTGAGGTTTGTATGCGGTAGGTCATGGGTTTGACCCCGACTTCTGCCAATAAATTTTGTTCAAACATATATATCCAACCCGACCCTTGGGAGGTGCCATGTGGCGGCCTCCGGGCTTGCGACATGGCATTCTTCCATTGGTCCAGAAATGCACCAATAAAAACGCGCCAAATCACCACTGTACAACCCAACCAAATGATGACACTTGTCCAATCCTGATTCTCCGTTGACCAACATTGACCATGCCTGCTCACTTGCCACATCAGCAGTATGGACTACTGACTATGCAGTGACTGGGCATTTTTTTTTTGAAAATTTCGCCAGTTTAACAAAGCGTTCAGAACACAATAACTTTCTCATACGAACTTGGTTTTCGACGAAACATGTTGCATTAGGATCATTTTTTCGAGATGGACGTGGTCGTTCAGGTTTCGAGCCAATCTGAGAACTTTTATTTTTGAGCTAAATACTGAGCACCTGATCACCTAATGGGGGGAGAACAATGATAAAATAAAATCTCCTACACCTTTAAGGGGGGAGTAAATTATTCAAAGAAGTATGGCTAGTGGTCATCCAAAAACCACCACTTTATTAAAAAAATATTGGTTAGTGGTCATCTAGAAATAACCACATTATTCAAAGAGGTCTAGTTAGTGGTAGACCTTAAACCCCCAGTTTCCATGGAAGATTGTTAGTGGTCAACCAGAAAAACCACCACCTAAAGAATCCAAAGTTGTAGGTTATATCCTTTCAAAAAATGAACTATTGAAAAACTCTTCACCTTACACCTAATAAGGGGGAATGTTATATATCAGGCTTCAAGTATTGAAGTCTTATAAGTCATATTTCAAAATTCAGTCAACAATGGGGAATTCTAACATAGAAACTAGAAATCATTTCAATTATTCAATGGAAATGTTCATACATAGTAGTTCACTTCGAGACATTCAAATATTGGTGGTTTTTTAGCAATATCTTCATTGAAACTTAGTTCAACAATTTCATATTGAAGATAACAAAGGTTATTGGTACAATTATTCAGACTTGTCACTTGAGGGGACACATACTAGACCGTGAGTCCCTAGTAATCACAAATATGAAAACACAATTGTCATGACTTGTAATTATTATCTTGATGAGGTGTTGTGATGATCCACTAATGAGTTGTCAGTGTGATCTAGATCTATATCTAGAAGATATATAATGGTCATTGATGTATTATAAACTCAAATTTTGAGATAAATACAATACAACATAATAGCTTAAGGAATTTTCCACCATATTGCTTATCTTGTCTCGCTCATGTTAAATCTAAAAACTTTAGGTAGAATTTTCATTCATTGAAAGGAATAACCTATCATTTATTGCATATGTTACCCTTAAAAATAGAGTTAACATCTAGGTATTTGATGTTATTTTGTGCATTTTCAGCGATTGAAAATTACTTGTTTACCTATCCCTTACTTACCCTCTTAGATAGCCTAAGGCCTTTGTTGATATCACCCTTTATAGGCTCTTTTTTTGTTATTATATGCTATTGCATGTTATAAATCTACATATCTTTTAAACCCTAACTTCTAACATCCATCCTTTAGTGTATTAGAGTTGGTGGAACTATATTTGAACATATGTAAATCTTATTTTTGCTTCCAAGTATTTATCAATACCTTCATCCATAACCATTAAAATCCTATTTCCCTTGATCCTTCCTTTACTGAAGACATTTCTAGGTGATTACATATCCATTTGGCTTAGAAACCGTAGGTCATCTAACCTATAAGTCTTGCGAGGGAAGCCTCCCTTATGGAGATAACATCCAAGCAAAAAAAAGAAAGAGAGAGGCCATTGAGGTGACAATGGTGGTTGATCTCTTTGTTACCATAAGATGTGGGCTCCCTAGTGAGGCTTTGCACTAGGCTGCTAGATTTTTCAGTAACAATGATCACCAATGGAAAGTGGAGCAAGAGATCCAATCCTCGTAGCAAGAGATTTTTCAGCCTCATATAAAGTATAAATAGTTGGAAACAAGTCTAGCATCAAACATCGAGATTTGGGTGGACCAAAGGGAACATATTCAATAAGAAGAAAACAATATTTGCACTTTTTGAAACCAAATTTAGGAGTTACAGCAAGGCATAAACCAAGATAAGCTAATCTCCCTTTTTACTAGTAACTCTGTTAGTAATGACAATGTGATGGTTTCTAATTTGAATGTCGTTTCTCCCTCCATGGAGCCAAAGCATGTGCATAGGGTAGTTGAAAACCATTTGCATAATGTGTTTCCATGGAAGTTAAATTTTGTTTGATTTTAGGCTTTTATAATGGAGGCTTTATAGATACAAAATTCATAGTATAGTAAATTCCTTCTACAAAATTGGTTTAGGCATCATGGTAGATTAAAATATTGTACTAATTTTCTTGAACTACAATTTTTTTTACTTTTGTTCTAATGTTGGGACTCCAATTACAGATTCTAATATATAATTTCCTATTATGGTTTACAAAATTAGAACTTCTTTGAAACTATGGCCCTTAACAACTAGTACAGTCACAACCAAAATTTTCAACTCAGTAAATAAATAAAAAATGGTGCTACCATTAACACTTACTTTTTTGTCCAAGGTTAAAATTACAACTCTTTTGAAACCATACGTTAAATAAAATTAAAATAAAGCAAAGTCACTAAAATTATATTTTAAACCAATAAAAAAACATAATAATAAGAATAAGAAAAAGAGAGATTTACATGATGTTCTCTCACTGTCCATTTAAAACAAAATTGTAAAAAATAATTAAAATTAAAAATGCAAACAAATGTGTCCCAAAAAACAAAAGTAAAAAATAAAACCAAATAAAAAATAATATTAAAATAATTTTTATTTAATTTTTTAAATAAATTGGAAAAGGAAAAATTATTGAAAAACACACCTAATAAAATGGAAGAAAAACATTAAAACAAAAAATGAGAAATTGGGTGTGTGTTGACCAACGCATACATTTATGTACATATGTATGTGAATGTGAATGGACATACATATATATATGGACATATGAAAAATTTCTATGGAGAGCATAAAGGCAAACAAGGTATCACAATTAGGTGCAGCTCCTATAAGCATGTTTGGGCAACGTCAACGAGTATGTATCCCACATGCCATGAACACGTGTACAACTTATATGCTCGAATTTGGCCATTAATGTAACCAATTTTAATGTTATTGCAATTACATAATTCGACAATATCTTATCAAACTAGTTTTCATATAAATCTTTAAAGCTCATACCAAATCAGGGTATTCCATTAGCCATAAATGTGGGTGGGTATGATAGAGAGAGATTATTATTCAAAAATAATAATGAAAACAAAAAATCATTTAACAAAATTCTATAAAAAACATGTTTTTATGATCCCATAAATTGAAAATCTCATGAATATAATAATTTTTAAATTTTCAAAAAAACAAAAACAAAAGTGTAATCCATTTATGGATTCACTAAAAGTTTAAAAGTCAGCTTAAACATTGAGATTTATTTATTGAAGTTTGAAAAAAAAAACATGTTTGTCAAAATTTATCACTATAAAATGATGTTTGGAGTGATAGTTACTGTAATGAGCTTGTTTTTTTGGTTTAATTCTTATATTTATATTAATGATGTAAAATGATACATAAAGTATGTCTTTGTGTCATGGGTCACCTAGATGGGAAATCAATTTAGTAACATAAGTTTAGTTGCTTCTTATTACAAATGTTTTTCTTTACAACTATGTCTATCAAAACAAAAGAGTGCTTAGTGTTTAAGATGTTGTGCCAACTGTGACAAAAATGTTGATTTTGTTTATCAGAGCCAGGTAGAATAAAAAAAATGGAAAGAAAAATCCGTAGTTAAGAAGAGACATCATTTAAAACTAGATAATGACCTGGGATTGCAAGCAAACTGATGAGCCCCAGAAATGGGTAATTATATGGGCTCGTTTGACCTCCTAAATTAGCTTAATCCACCATTCTCATTAGTTTATTGCATGTTTTTTATTATATTTATGCTAATAGAGTGAATTGGGTTAGCCATTATGCCATGAAGTCTAATGTGTGCTTTATGCAGATTCTTGGTCAATTTTGGGACAAATTCAATGAATTAATGAGCATTTGGCAACCAATATTCGAGGAAAACAAGGGAGAGGATTTGTAGGAGGGTGTCCCCCTCATTTATGACTCCCTACCTCGAATTCTCCATCAAAAACTCGGAGCACAAACAGCCACATCGATGCATCCAAGGGGCAGCCGAGCAAGTCAAGAAGAACTGTTGTCTATCTCTAGTTCTGGGAAGCCGAGCCCCTTGATTTTAGGAGGGTTGTTGGGGGACTCCATTTGTATAAATAGGGGGGCTTAGAGCCTCAGTAGGTTAGCCAGTTATTAGTAGAATTTTCGCACTTTTGTGCAGCTCTTGTTCAGCTCATTTTCGAGCTTATTTTTGTGAACAGTTTATGTAATGTGACTTTTATTTTGATAATGGAGATGACATATTTTCTGAGCCAGCACTAATTTCTTTCAAAGGGCTGAAGCTCTTGGGTTAGGGCCCAACCCAAGCTGCCCAACACCTCTTGCTTTGTACTTATATGTTTTTGCTTCAGTTCATGAGTTAATTTCTGTTACATAGATTCATTTTACCTTGTTTAGAATATGTTGTTTTTGATGGTTTGCATAGCTGCTTTTTGTTTCAGTTGCTGAAGTAGGTTAATACAGTGATAGGCTAAGATTCAAAAAGGCCAACAACAGGCCTTGATCTCCTTCCTCCCTTCCAGGGACCATGGTTTGAGGTCAAGGCACCATTGTTGCCACCAAAAACACAGTTTTTCTTCTTCCATGCAATTTCTCGTGTGATGATTTGATTTGAAAAGTTAAAGGGTTGCTTCAAATACATTTTGCCAAGATTATTTCATGTTTCTCTAATAAATCTCTTTGCAAGATTTTCTATTCATAGGGTACTGTTCAGCACTTCATGTTTGTAGGTCAGAAATTAGGTTAACGAGAGATATGGTTCTTTTTTCCTGGTGCAGCTAGTCCTTTTCTTGCTTAGTTTCGGTAGTTAGATGTGCAGATCTATTACAACACACCTCAACTCACAATACATCAATAAAGTAGCTAGCTTCATCTCCTTTCTCACAGATTTCGCAAGTCATTCACAGTCCTTCACGAATCTGCCCTAATTTCTGCCCTTTTTCCATAAGCTTTCCTCTCGTCATTTGAACAAATCCAACCATCAATTTCTTTCCCGATCCTCCTTGTTAAGCCCCAGACACCTCAACACATCCCTCAGCCTTCAGCTACCCTTTCCCACCATTTTTCCACTCTTAAAACCTCTAAAAATAGCGCTTGACATCCTCCTGTAGATCCCCTACAGCCTCCTGTAGAATTTCCTGTGAGTGATTTTTCGAAGTCCGATTGCAGGGGAAGTCTTCAGAAGGTTTCCAAAGGCTTATTAGGACCCCTCCACACCTTCTTACACCTCTGTAAAAACCAAATCCGCCCTCCATCGCCACCAAACCTTTGCCACAGTCACAAACAGACAAAATCACCTGCATAACAATTTCACATAAAACACATAAAAATGCAAAAAGATGTTATTTTATCATTTTCTTCTAGGAATAGCTTGATTAGATGTAATTTACCTTTTCAGTAGTCAATGGCACTCATTTCATCAATTTTAATCTCTTTTTCTACAAAAGTAGGGTTAGTTGGAGAAATTAGGGTTTTCTTTACACTCCAGCCTTCTTTCTCTTTCTGCAAGTAGAATAGTCTTTGTAGAGTTAGCTTTCTTTCATCACAATTAACAACTTCTTCTGGAAACTCATAGAAGTTGACTTGAGGTCCTAGTGATCTTGTGCCAGCTGACCAAGTGACAACTTGCAATAAGAGCTAGTACTTGTGCATACAACACCGTTGCTTCCAAGTTTGTTATGAACTACCGGGTTGATAAAAATAAAGTAGGAAGCCCCAGGAGTTGCAACATTATTGTTGCAATATTGGTGCTCACCACAAACCAACCTTCAAAGAGGGAGCACTAACCCTAAATCCTCGTGGAGTTGCTCAGTGAAGTGGCATGCAATGTGATCCATGAAGAGGCCATGGGTTATCAACTAGTCGAGGGTTGTGATTAGAGCACCATGCTTGATGATATCGTTAACTATGTTCTAGGGACATGGAGCCACTGCGAGGTGCCATAAGCCATTTCTCCTAGTGATGTTGTTTATTGTTGACCGTGACTAATGAGAAGAGAGACATTGGACTCCTGTGGGACATGATCTTGTGATGCAGAGCTAATCTATGAAGTTGGTTACCACCCTGGCCCCATGCAGGTGCTAGATGAAATATAATTGAGCCAGTCACCATGGATAGTGATCCAAGTGGCCTTTGAGCAATGGATAGTATGAAAAAAAGGTTAGTTCCATCATGCAAAGGGATTTTGAAAAAGTTTGAGTGGCTAGCCTTACAGGAAGAGGAATGACCAAAGGCATAGACCAATTTAACCTCCATGAGATTGCTTGACACTTCAAAACTGCTCAATCCAAAACCTTTCACCATGAATTGGGATGAGTACTGAGAATGAAAGTTGTAATTTGGCCATACCTCAAAAGGAGCCTCGATGATAAAATCCTTCGAACTATGATGAAACATAGAAGTCGGGAAGAGGGCCACAATAGAATAGTGAAACTGGGGGGCAATGGAGGTGCCAAAAAAAACTTACGAGCATGAGAGATATAGGGTGGTCGAGATCAAGACCTACAATGATATAGAAATTCCAATGTTGAGAAAACCATAGCAGGCTCATAATTGATCCCATAACATATTGCGATGACAGAATAAGCACAAGAGACATGATTCCCCTACAATTGCATAATAGAGCACATCATTCTCCTTGTTGCATAGCTCTCTTGGTGAGGTACAGGTGAATGAAATAAGGGTGGTGGAGGTCGATGGATCATCATGACATCACCCTCGTCTATTTGAACAAGGAATTACTACAAAGAATGATGAGGATCCATTGTGTTTTTGTAAGGAAAACCGAATATAGAGTATGATGACCAAGGTTCACCTGGTATGGGCATTATTTCAATGTTATTTCGAACATGTCGAAAAATTGAATGCTCAACTAGATGGCTGATAATTCCTATAAAGGGTTAAATTCATCATTCCTAAAGTAATATTTTGGGGTATATGTAGAAGTGAAAATACATATGCATGGTGCTAAATCACTCATTGAGGGATTTTGTGCCATTACTCTCTTTGAATTTTGATGGAACATTATGGTTGATTTTGATCTTAAAAAGGTTCATACCACCAAATGAACTTGATGATATATGTTTGTTGGATGCTTTAGGTATTATTAAGGACACTATTCTTATAAATAACATGTGAATTGACTTAATGTTCCCTCATGTTTCCATTGAAGAACTTCATTGATTATATTCTTCACAATATTAGTATGGAGTATGAAATAATTGTATAATTTCCTTGACATTACCTCTTATTTAATTTGAGGAGATTTATTCTTCACAATACTAATGTTAACTATCAAATAAAATTGCATAATTCCCCCTATCATCTTTGAATGTGTTGAAGTGAAATGGTGGTTAGGGGAGTTGGACTATTTTAGTGGCTTTGATGTTGTGTGTCTAAACATGGATTCAATTTTCTTTATTTTGTTGAACCTTAAAGAATACTGCACAAAATCATTATGGATTTATTTTTCTTGATTTATTGAACCTTGAACAACATTACACAAAACCATTAGTTATTTAGCTAATTTGGAAATCACAATTGATATTGATTCCTTAGAGGTGTTTGATGTGTTTATATCACTCACATGTGTGTTAAGGACAAGCTTGTTGAACCCTTAGGAATATTACAAAAAATCATCAGTATTATCTCTATCTAAAAAGGAAATCACAATGCATGTTGATGATTCAAGGGTCTTCGATGTGTTGATATCACTTGCAAGTGTGAAGGACACACACACATATATATGCACTTTGATGCCACAAAACCACACCAAGGCTAGGATTAAACAATTGGTGCACACTTCCTTTAAAGTACAAAAATATTGGTAGTTGTAAATTTGACCAAACAACTCTTAAACTCTTGTGATTTAGTGTAGTATTTTGCTATATATTCTTGGAGTTGGTGAATAAATTCTTAAGCTAGAAATTGATGTATTTCAATATCATAGATGATGAGGTATTTGCAATGTAGACCAAAGAGCTAGCTAACATATTCATGTAATTTCTAGAATTTCGTTAGATATTTCTTGGGTTGGTGCAAACTTGATTAGTATTGAAAACTAGAAATGGTGGGTGTAACAACCCTTTTATTTCACTCCCATGTTTGTAAATATAACTATGTACTACCAGTGTGAGAGCCATTGCTAGCTAAGGAAAAATATTGTGAATGTTGAACATTAAATTTTGAATTTTAATGATGGCCTAAAGGAGGGGATGCCATCGATCCATTGTCTTAGGGGAAATCTTGTTGTGTGCCTTGAAGATCCACAAATCAACCCAAATTAGTTTATGATGTTATTTTTTATCCAATTAAGCCAACCCCCCTAGTGGGCATTGATGGGATGCAATTAGAGTGGTGGGAAGAGAGGAAATTCACATTCCTCCTCACAAACCAAGGAGATAGTCTAGCAACCTCTCATAGTAATAAAGGAGGTACGGAAGAGGGGTGGATACTCAAGAAAAGAGAATAGGGACAAGAAAAGAGGGACACAAAAAGAAATTTAAATAGATGGATGCAATAAGAGATTAAGGGAAGACAATGTGCAGGAGAGGAAAAGTGCACAACTGAAAATGATTTTCGTCGGTTCTTATGCATGAGCCCCCTCTCTCTCACTCACTAGATGATAGAGGGCATTCAAGGCTGATAGAGGAGCATTGAAGCTAATTGTTGAGCACTATGCCTAAACTGAACTGTTATGAATTTTGGATTATATTCCCCGTGAATTTTTTTGAGGCCTATGTGGTTAGTGGGAGGCTCAGTGGATGATTGAATCACTTTGGTGCTTGTTGTATAGTTGAAAAACCACCTGTATAGGAAATATGAGTCATTGTGGTGCTTGCTAAGTAGCTAATAAACCACCTAGATAATGAATTGCAGACCCTTGTGGTGCTTGTTATGAAAAGACAACTGATAAACCACCTAAACGGTGGATTCTAACTCATATACTGAGCGAAACCCCATCTGGACCTTGGGTAAATCCATATGAATGGGATCAGAGGAGTGAGTGGTTCATTGTGGTGCTTACTTCTAGAGAGTAGTTTATAAACCACCTCGATAATGGACTCCATCTCCTGAGCATACAACCAAGCCATTGGTGTAATTTACTTAAGTGAGTAATTTAATTAAGGGCGATCAAATGCAAGAAACTTGTGGTGTAGCTAGCTTATGGTTTTGTGGAGATTGGAAGTCCCTCCAATTTCCATCCATATTAACATATTCAAATAACTTTATTGCAACTATATATTTGGGTCATGGAATGTGATGTTTCATGAATTGCGTATGACTAGTATGGGCTCTTGTATATCTTTAAATTCTATTGAATGCTTGAATGGTGAAGATATTTATTATGTTCATATTGGTATGATGCCTTATATGTTATGAATTTGATAAATGATCAAACTATGTTGTCTAATGATGTGTTCATGATTGATGTGATAAACTACATATTTATGCTTATTCATTAGACTGTTATGGTCGAGGAATGTAATATAATTATGTATTTTACTAAAGGGTCCACAATGCCTCATGTATCCTTATCAAACTTGTATGCTTGAAGTCAATTGAGTTAATAGACACATGCCTCTGAGCATGTCTAACTAGCCCGCTAAAGGCCAACAAAATGGGATTGAACGGTAAATTACCCCTTGAATAGAAATGATAACTGTGAGAAATCAATGTTTGGGGTCTTTCCCCTATTCATTTCAAGATTGGTGCATTTCGGAGTTATATAGGCTTAATCCCCTATTATATTCATACTTATAATTTGAAGTTTTAGGGTTGGGGCCCTTGTACTACAGACCTTTAATTTTGGTCTTATTTCCCTTGCACCATGGCTCACAATAAAAAATGAATTTTGGGAAATCACCCCTTTGATATATGCCTTCACTGAAATTTGAGGCCTTGAAACCCTCAAGTTGTGTGACTCACACACATAAAATTTGCCATTCATGGCTATCATTGAAATCCCCCCTCCCCCCCGCTTTTTTTCACTTGTCATGAAAATCTAGATGATATAGGAATCCTGGCGTAGAAAGGTAAACACCTTTGTGAAAGCCTTGATTCCTTCCAAGCTGTGTTTTCTTTCTAGGCAATGGTTGCATCCGGGGGTGTCATTTATTGTATAGGCTCGTATTATTCTAGGTTCAGATTACTTTCAATGTTGATTTGTATCCAAGGATCTAGGCATGCACTACACCTGAACACTTAACCTCAAGTTGGATGTGTTAGCACTTTAGATGTGTTAAGAAGTGGGTCTTACCCCAAACGTTATGCACGAGAATGGGATTCAGATGATCTAGGGATTGAGGGTAATCAAAACCAACACCTTTCAAAGGTTTGGATGTAACTTAGGCCAGATAACATTTCAATGCCCACTCGTTATTTGTGGAGCCTGAAACTGAGAGTCCACATGCAAAACCTTGCCACAATGGAATCATGCCAAGCGATCCCCATGATGGCCATATTCCATTGGCATGTTTCCCCTATTTATAATTCAATGAAGGTGTTCAAAGTGGTCAGTATAATGGTGGAACCCATCCATTGGAGCCCTACCACTGGGACTTGGATCCTTGGACGAGAAGAGAGGATAGTTTAAGTGTTAGTCAAAAGGGAAAGGTATGAACTAATAAGGCATGGGCCTTGTGGACCCCACTGAGCCTTGAGCCTTCATTCCATCAAAGTGTGGAGGAGTCACTTTGAAGATCCTACAGCCAATAGTCCCTGGTCCGTCATGACGTGTATTAAGGCGGGCCTTACCAAAGTCTCGAAATTTAGGCCATTGGGTTGTGGAGATGACATATGGGGAGTGTTGTCGGTGGAACTCGATATGGTATGATGTGGGTCGAGGTGGCTCCACCGAAATCCTAGTCCTTTGGGCCATTGAGTTAACATGAACATCACAACAAAATAGTGAAGCTTAGGGATCCTGTTCTAGCATGATGTGGACCAATGGGCTCCACTTCAGGCATTGGGTCTCAACCATTGGTTAACTCTCATAAAAACATATCAATGTATAGTGTACACCAACCTGCCATAGCATGGGTACTAAGTGGACCCCTATGATGATGACATGGAATTTTCACCTAAGCTAGATGGAGGCCACATGGGTGTCATGTTGCACCCTAGAGATTACATGGCACTTTTTAATGGGACAAACTTATTATGGGCATAAATTTTGATCTAATACTTGGATTGAGATAAAAATTATATCGTTGGAAAGATTTCGATGAGCTGGTCACAATGGAAGTATCATTTTAGGTTCTAATGACTTGAAAAATGAGGTTTTCATAACCCTGTCTTCATAATAAACCTCAGAGATTGCATCAAATATGTAATCCTACCACATCCTGTGATGGACAAGGGGGTGGGTAGTGGTTATAATAGGCACATTCATATACTCAATTATAGGATTCCATTAAAGAAAATGGTGAATATGGGAATAATATGATCACACTAATCTCTTTTAGATGTTAATCTAGTAAAAATTCCATATGTATTGATCATTGATATATGATTCATGACATGTTTGAGATCAGGAGCAACTTTCAAGTAGATTGTTGGATGCAACTATGATGAATTCTAAGCTTAAACTTGGGTCATGCTGGGAAGAAGCATGATGAAATCAAAACACTACACACTTCAACACACTTTATGTATGTAGTATTGTAGGCTAAAAGGGGCCCATTTCAAATTATAAATTCATTAAGGCACACATAATAATGAACTCGAAACGATGCACACTTCTTCACACATTATGTAGTATTATAGGCTAAAAGGTACCTATTGCTAACGACAAAGGAATTAAGGCACACATAATGATGAACTTAGAACACTACACACTTTTGCACATTTTATGCATTATTATAAGCTACAAAGATGAATATTGCTAACTATAAAGACATCAAAGCACACGTGATGATGAAATGAAAACATTGTACAATTTATCTAGAATTATAGTCTAAAATGGGTTATTGCGAATTGTAAAGGTATTAAGGCAAACATAATGATGAACTTGGAACACTACAAACTTCTACACACTTATGTACTATTATAGGCTAAAAAGGGCATATTGCAAACTATAAAGGAGTTAATGCACATTAAGGTTCTTTTGTAGCCTATTATTTACTTTCTTTATATTTGATCTCAATATGAAACTTAAAAACATACATGTTTTCTTCTTAACGGTGCTAAAATGAAATGCTTCCTTCAATATTGAAAGACAACACTTAAAATGGGGGCTGGGGAGAAGCTCATGTGGGTTTTTCCAATCAATCCCCTAAACTTGTCACATTTACAGTCATCCCTTAATAGTTCCAATTGTATGATTAATATTCCACCTGAATATTTATACAACTTTTCATGTCAATGGAAAGCATACCTTAATTAAGAGCTACATAAATGAATATTAAATTAATGAATTGATAATTAGAGCGATGGACATTAATTTAATGTAAGGATGATTATGATTACAAGATATGTGGCAATTTAGATAATTTTCTTATACTTTTGGAGCTAGTTCTTATGGGTGAAAACCCCCATCCTTTTCAAATTGAAACCCAATGGTTGGATGGAGGATGCTAGGTTTGTAAATTTAATAAAGAATTGATTGGTGTATTTTGATAGTGGGGTTATGAAATTTATAATAATCCAATACAAATTTTAGTGAAGATAAAGTATGTTTTTGTTAAGTGGGCCATGAGAAAAACCTTAAGTACGATAAGAATGTTTAGGAGGCTGAGAATGAGTTAGAGGAATTATATTTTTAGGGATTTTTTGTTTTTAGAAATGAGGATAATAACACTGGGATAGATGTCATGGCCGCAACAACCACTCTTTTATTTTGTTTGGATAAGTAACAGAAAAGAGGTTTCTTGCCATATTTTTTATTTTAAATGTCTAATTTTGTGAGTTTACTATCTAGTTTTTTAATACCTTTGGTTTTTGGGATTAGATTTTTGGTAAGTTTCATTTCATAATTTTATTTTAATTTAATTTTAATTTTCTATAAACTCAAATTTATTTTGCCTTTTTTTATAGTGTTTTCTATGGTTTTTGGGATTAGATCTTTGGTAAGTTTCATTTCATAATTTTATTTTTATTTTAATTTTCTATAAATTAAAATTTATTTTGTTTTTTTTTTAAGGAGTGTTTTCTCTTGAAGACATTACGACAATATTTTTCAAGACATCAAAGCTCGACATGTCACTAGTGGCGATTTGAATATGGGTGGATAGGATAACAACCATTATGCTCAACCACCCAAGATAACCCCAAATATTATTTTTATTTTACATTTAAGCTTATCAAATTTTCTTTTAGTATACTCTTTTGATATGATAATTATTATTTCCTTTTTAATTTTCTCTACTTTTGTTTGTTTTGGTGTTGGATTAGATATGTGTCTTTGGATCTTCTTTTATTTTGACTATGATTACATTCATTATTTGTGATAAATCATAGGTTGATGAAAAATCTACTTTCAGTGCACTAAATTTTTGCTCCACTCATTATTCCACTTATCCAAACCCCATTTTAACACAAACATTAGTTCAACTTGAGTTAGAGGCTATAAAATTTTGAATTTCATCATTTTTTATTTTTGAGGCTACCATTGTCTTTCACTGGTTGAAGGTTTTATAATAATATCAAATTTATATCTTTCCGAGTTCAAGTCACAATGTTATGGCCCTCCGAAGATTTTGAAATATTGTTGTGTTCGTATATCAATTGACATATGAGATGATGCATCTCCTAGATTCACATGTGTAACACATCCATATATATATAACGAATATATATCAAAAAAATTAAATTGATAGTAAATAAAATCTTCAGAATTACCAACTTACCATGAGTTCTTACATTATGTTTTAATATTGACATTCTGGTTATGATTTGCGGCAAGTATTAGACTATCATACATTAAAAACCATAGGAAATATTTGATTAATATATTATCAAATGTGAAGGGAAATCCATAGATACATTTATATGCGCAAGAGAAAACTTAATTGAATCTGCTATTAACGTATTATGCTATGATACTTTTGATTACAACTGAGATTCTTAAAAGTTCAAAGCTTGCAATCTATTGGTGCCTTATTTAAGACTTGGTTGTACTAGCCTAGGTGTTGTGCTGTCACACACCACACAACCTACCTGCAGCGATTCCCTTGGGATGGGCTTTTTTCATCAATGGTGTTGGTTTCTCAGGGAGGTCGTCCGGTCCTTAAAGGTTTTGACTTTTACTCCTTGGCGATTTTGCTCTGGTTCATTTTTGTGTTTCTTGTCAATTCTGAAGGACTTCGGCTCTGCTCCGCTCCATTGTTTGGAACCCTGATTAGATTTCCATGGCTCTGTTGCTCAGCTCTTGGTACACTTCTGGATTTTGCTGGACAATTCCCTCAGTGTTCGGGCGAGCTGGAGTTTGGCTTCGACAATAGGGTTTCTGGTGCTAAACTGACAGTAAATAATTTGTTTACCCTCTACTTGCTCTGTTATATTATTTGTGAATAATTTTCTAAGTCTTTAGCTTAAACCCTAAATTGATTTTTGATGTATCTTTGTACAAACCCCCTTCAGGTGTTGCAACTGTCGAAGGATTATGGGGCCAAGTCTCCATTTCAGGGCTCGTTCTTTTGAGTGATGGATCCACCAAATATTGAGTATTTCAGTTTTTAAGTTATTACACATTTGGGGTTTTGGTTAAAAGGCCGACCTGCCTTATGGTCTGTTCGAGTTTATGTTAGTTTTTGTACATTCTGGCTTTGGCTATGGGAAGCTGTCCACCGAGACAAAGGTTGTGTTCTTAATTTAAAATGGTCCAGCCATTGCTTGTAGTCCTGGTTCTATTTTTTTTCATACTGTTTCAATTATCGGGGTTTTAATTTTAAAGCATATATAGTATTTTCCGCATTTCATAGTTTTTATATAAAATTTGTGTTGGTTATCAGTCCTTCGTCGTGACTCCTATCTTGAGTCTTGGACAATTTCAGAACAATTATATATGTAATTTGTTGCATTAAGGGCTAATAACAATTGATGCGGGCTATTTCTATCTTGTTGTTTTAATCTTGTATTTAAAGGGTTTACCCTTACGCTTTTATTTAACATGTAGTAGTTGATAGCAATGTATATCTATTCGAGCTATGGCTCAGTGTACCTGGTTTATTCGGCTTGTTATTATTTCGCCTACAGTATTTATGTTAGAAACCCCACTATTCCTCTGTGGGTATTTTGTATGCATGAAACCTTTGGAGTACCAGACTGTATACATAATCACTGTTAACTCCTCGGTGTTCTCACCTATGAAGGCTAGGAGAGACAACTAGGGTTTCAAATTATTTATTTAAATGCCTGAAACTGTTCAAGTTTACTATTGTTTTCAGGATTTGGTTTTTATTTAGGCACCAAACCCTTAGATGCTCCTTTAATTCTTTTTTTAATCAGAATCATTACCCTCTTATGCAATTTGTTCAGTTGTCTGTTTAGTGAAGGATTTATGGATGATGCAGACTCGTAAATCCTTCAGTTTGAGTTTAGATTTTCGCTTGCAAGTATGACAATATAATATATTTACCCTAGCTTGACAAGAATTTACTTAGTTATAGTTCTTCTTGTTATCTATCTTAGAGTTCATGTATACTGTCATTCTAGCTATCTTACTGTTATTTATTTACTGCAAAATATATATTTATAACAATAGTCATTTTTGTTGTAAGCTGCATTTCTTTTACTGTATTCCTACCTTAGGGAAAAAGAAACTAAATTATTATTTCATGTTCTGTACTATAAAATAGCTACACAGAAATGATTGCCTCTATCATAGGCTCTACTCTAATCTAGTAACTATTAGAAATTAAACTTACTGAACCATATTCATTCCATTTCATAAAATAAAATACAATAATTTAGGCAAGCTAGAAAACTTTAAACATGGTTAACACTAATCTGAACCTACGTTTTAAAATCGAATCCTCAACTTATCAGTCTTTAGTCGCTCCCTTTTGGTCTACACTTAGACCTGCACTGTGTATACCTCCCTGCCATGAGATCTA
Organism: Pinus tabuliformis; assembly: GCA_031772625.1. Classification (NCBI taxonomy): domain Eukaryota; kingdom Viridiplantae; phylum Streptophyta; class Pinopsida; order Pinales; family Pinaceae; genus Pinus; species Pinus tabuliformis. The sequence continues at coordinate 719,327,154 of CM062817.1, read as the reverse complement.
CCATATCAGTAGAACTCCCCCCATGCCATCCCTGATCCAGGGAAAAATTATTTCTCTTTCAAAACTTAAGAGTGTATTCAGCCATCTAATCTTAACCAGACTTGGCTAGTACAACTGCCTGACTTCTCAGCACAATTTTCATTTTCCTTGTTTTAATCTCAGATCCCCATCCTCTTGATCATTTTTCTTTTAAATACTTCCAAGATTTGGTTTTTTCCTTTCTTGGAATATGTAGTTGTCTCTTTTAACTAATTAATTAAAGAAACATTCTTCTCACTAAGAACTGCAAAAATACCTTCTCATAATTTTATTTCAAAGCAGTTTATGTTTTCAGGAAAAATAATAATTTGTTTGGTGCAGTAAAAAGAAATATTATTTACATTAACGAGGGATATTACATCTTCCCCCCCAAAGATGGAACATCGTCCTGATGTTCTTCTCCTACAAAAAAACTTGGAAAGTTTTCTTTCATAAGTTTCTCATCTTCCCAGGTGGTCTCTTTCGGCCCATAGTGCTGCCATTGCACTTTAACCTGGGTGATAACTCGTTTCTGCAGCGTTACTTCTCTCCGATCTAGTATAACCAGAGGTTTGACTAGGCAATTGTCTTCCGGTTCGACATGAACAACACAAAAAAAATGTCAAGTATAAATCAGATTGTTTAATATATATTCCAAAGCAGAAACCATAACATAGTTACATATTACCTGGATGTGTTGTCACTTGACTACATGTTTAGCATCATAATCATATTTCTTAAGTAGAAAGACATGGAAGACATTGTGTACATGAATGTGACTGGGTAAGGTGAGTTGATAAGTCTCTGGTCTGATTCGGTCCAGGATTTGAAAGGGTCCACAAAATCGGGATGCTTATTTAGCACACCCGACCCCTTGTAAGGTACTCTTCTTGGCTCGAACTCGAATGTAGTCATGGTCCCCTACTTGGAATTCACGAAAGCTTCTCTTCTGATCGGAAAAATTCTTTTTCCGGTCCTGAGTAGCTTTTAAATTGACTCTTACCTTTTTCACCATTTCTTCCATCTCTTCCAACATGTCTGGTCCTAGCAACAACTTATCCTCCGGTCCACTCCAACTTAGGGGTGTCCTACACTTGCGCCCATACAGTACCTCAAAGGGACTCATTCGCAAGGACGCATGGTACCCATTATTATAGGCAAACTCCACCAGGTGAAGATAATCTTCCCATTTGGTGGGTTGTTGCATGACATAAACACGTAATGTGTCTTCAATCACTTGATTCACTCATTCAGTTTGCCCATCCGTTTGCAGATGATAAGCCATACTGAAGTGCAGTTGGGTTCCCATACCTTCAAAGAGGGCTTTCCAGAAGTTTGAAGTAAAATTTACGTCTCGGTCGAAAATGATCATCTTGGGAATCCCATGTAGTTTAAAAATGTGCTGCATAAAAATATTAGCAATTTGAACTGCTCTATACGTTGATTGGACAGGTATAAAATGAGCTGATTTGCTTAGTTTTTCCACCACCACAATGATGGAGTCATTTTGTTTCTTTGACTTAGGCAATCTAGTGATGAAATCAAAAGATATTGTTTCCCATTTCCATTCCGGAATGGGCATAGGGTGAAGTAACCCTGCTCGGTGTTGGTGCTCAGCTTTCACTTGCTAGCACTCTAAGCATTTGGCTATATATTCTGCCACATCCTTCTTCATGCCAGGCCAGAAGAATTCTCTCCGCAAGGCAGAAATCATCTTTTGGTATCCGAGATGACTTGCATAGGGAATCTTGTGGTATTCATCCAAAATTAAATTTTTAAGATGCTGCTGGTTGGGCACATAAATTCTTTTTCTATAGATTAATAAATTTTCTGCATTAATTGCATAACCCAGCTGTTGTTCATGGTTGTTAGAAACTTTTTCTTGCTGCCATAAGTGTCTATATGTAGAATCCTACATGGCTGATTCTTGAATCTACCCAAAAAAAGTTGTTCGTGATTCACTAAAAGAAATTTCATATAAACAGCTTACCTTTCGACTTAAAGCATCTGCCACTCGATTTTCCTTCCCTTTTATGTGTTTGATTTCGAAATCGAATTCACTTAGGAAGTCTGCCCAACGAGCTTGCCTGGCATTTAAAGTTGGCTGCTTGAAATAATTAATCAGACTATGGTGGTCAGTCATTAATAAAAATTTCTTACCTAAAAGATAATGGCGCCACATTTTTAAGGCGTGGATGATCGCTATCAATTCTAAATCATATGCTGAATATTTTTGTTCATATTCCTTTAGTTTTCTAGATTCATAAGCTACCACCCTGCCTTCTTGCATAAGTATGCCACCCACTCCCTCCTTACTAGCATCTGTACAAACCACATATTCCTTGTTGGGATCAGCGATGCTCAGAATGGGTGCAGTGGTAAGCAGATGTTTGAGTTGATCAAAGCTTCTTTGACATTCAGGGCTCCACTTGAAAGTTCTCCCTTTCTTTTGTAAGGAGGTAATAGGATAGGCCACTCTCGAGAATCCTTCCACAAACCTTTGGTAGTAACCAGCCAGGCCCATAAATGATCTTATATCGGCCACATCCTTTGGCACTGGCCACTCCATAATGGTTCTTATCTTTTCCAGATCAACTGTAATTCTGTCCTTGGTGATGACGTGTCCCAAGTATTGGATCTGCTCCTTAAAGAAGTCACATTTATTGTACTTAGCGTACAGTTGATGTTCTCTTAGGACCTGTAGTACAATTCAGAGATGTTCCTTATGCTCCTCTATATTCGGGGAATAGATCAGAATGTCATCGATGAAAATTAATACAAATTTGTCTAAGAACTGATGGAAAATGCTATTCATGAGACACATGAAGGTAGCTGGGGTGTTAGTTAACCCAAAAGGTAAAACCACAAACTCATAATGACCATAACGTGTCCTGAAAGAAGTTTTTGCAATATCCTCCTCCTTGATCCTGATCTGATGATACCCATAACGGAGATCGATCTTTGAGAAGATGGTTGTGCCCTTCACTTGGTCAAAAAGCTCGTCTATATGAGGAAGGGGGTATTTGTTTTTAATAGTCAGCTTGTTTAGCTGGCGGTAATCCATGCACATTCGCAGGGTTCCATCTTTCTTTTTAACAAATAATACCGAAGCTCCCCAAGGAGACACACTAGGACGAATATATTTCTTATCAAGCAACTCTTGGAGTTGCATCTTTAATTTTGTTAGTTCAGGGATACTCATTCGGTATGGTGCCTGGGACACTGGGGCAGCTCTCGGATTAGTTCAATAGTAAAATCTATGTCCCTTTTTGGGGGTAGGCCTGGTATTTCTTCGGGAAATATATCTGGAAAATTTTGTATTACAGGTATGTCTTCTAGTGATGTGGGTTTATCCTTAGAGTCAGCATACCCTACTTGTATAGCATATATTTGGCAACCTTTCCTGATGCATTTGGCTAGTTGGGAAGTTGTTATTGGCCTTGTTTGCAGATATTCCTGAACACCCAGAATTTCATGTCTTTCACCCTTTTCATCTCAGTAGCTAATAGCTTTTGCCTTACAATTTACCAAAGACTAGTTGTTTCCGGGAAAACTAGTGTCTTTTCGATCTGCTAGTCCAACTAGGATTGGTAGCTATCCTAGAAACAAACAATCAAAGTAATTTTTGATTTCCTCTATGTATGATAGATAAGAGAGAAGCAAAGGGACCAACCTGGATCTTCCGCTTGACTCCTTGCTTGATTTCTCTCCCCCTTGATAGAGCTTGCAACTCCTCTCCATACTTATCCCGCTTGGAGAGTACCTGTAGAAACACAGTAACAAAGAACTATCAAAGCATCTCGATCTATTATATCATAAACAATGCAGAATCAGAAATACAATGAACATACAATGGCATTCACAAATAACAACATTCACAAATACACGATTATATGGAGGAAAACTCAAAGAACTTTATTAATAATAGAAGGGAGAATTACAACCCAGCTGTCTGATCTAGCATCATCCTCCCAGCATCAAAACCCTCTTCACCTCATGAAAAGCAAGATCACCCAAGAATACAATGCCTTTTCTCAAAGACAAACTATCAGCGCTTCCTTACAAATTACCAAATTCCAGCCTCCAGATCTCTTAGATGAGGGATCCATTTATAGATGTCTACAAGGGTGTGAGTCATCTCTAGGTTTTTTATTAGTGTCATTCCACTTGTTGTTCTTGGTTCCACTTGGAGATTTTTTGGATCTCTTACTCATCCCTGGACGAATTTAGAGAGGCAAGTGTCATAGGAGAAGTTTTTGGAATATTCCATGAGCATCCACTTAGCAAACTGTCTCGGACATTTGTCCATCCTCACTCATCGCACCCCATAGAAGGCCTCTTCAGTATGCATCGCACCTGGCTAGTGTAGAAGTCAGTATGCATCACACCCTGATAGTGGAGTAGTCAGTATGGTCCAGTTTTGGCCAGTTCTGAGTGGTTTTTCAGGTGGAACTTTTGGGGAATGATGTAATCAGTTGACCATGATCCTTTAGGGTATGAAACAACACTTTTAGGGGTTAAAGAGCCCTTGGTTTATCGACATATAAGATTGGGGTTGCAGTGCCCAAATATGTCTATAACAGTTGCCCCTAAAGCATGAAGTCGTAAATATTTTGATGTCAGGTGAAATGCTTTATCATGAGGATCCGAGGTATTCGAACTGGAAGGTGACCTGTATAAGATACAACATTCCCATGCTCAGCTTTATAAATTCATTTTCATGTACATAGGACAGATAATCATCTGCAGTTGCAAACTGGTGATTCTTCATATGAAGAGTCATCTTCCCTGGCTTAGATGACTATCTGTGCAGCTTCTGTGTACATTTGATGTCTTTATATCCCTGAATATATCACAACCCAGATGTATGAAACTAGATCCGGGGTCTTCAAACTCGTTCAATCTTCTCCTGATGTACAAGTCGATCCATGTGAAAAGATGTCCTGAAGTCGAACATGGAAAGACATCGCCTGATTACCAGCCAATAATGTAAGCTGTTAACAGGCACGAGAGGAATCACCGATAATGATAATGACCCTCAAGATACTATAGTACAATTCACGTGGTGTGAATATATGATCCGATGTCGAACACCACGCAAAATCTTTCGGTTGAAGGCCATTGATGTCAACCTATCGCCGGAAGTGAGAAACTTGCCATTAAGGCATGCAAGCTTCAAAGTACTAAAAGGGTTGTTTCTAAGTCAACTTCTCGGATAATGAGCTGATGTTGACAAGAAGTGACCCGTCGTAGGAGGGCCTTAATGTATCCCACATCTATGACACGAAACGAAGCAAATGATTTTTTGGAGGTGAAAACGATCGACAACACAAGCTTCAGGAATGGCGATCATGAAAAATGGAGGGTGAAGGTATTGCAGTGGATGAGGCATTAATTGGATGGTGAATTCTCTGAATGACTTCTCTTGAACATATCGGCGACACTGAGATGGATTGGTAGTGTTAACCCCAAAAGATGGATGGTATGGAGGACCAATGGTGATATGATCGGTGAACGGAATAACCCAACCCAACTCAATCATGGTGATGGAGTGAAAGTGTCATGTTCAAGAGCGACCTGTTACCAATAAAATTCTTCAAGTTTTCTTCCCTTTTTCCCCAGTCATTGCTGACCAGTACCTCTTTATTTTTGTCAATCTTGAGGAGGATAACATATGCTTGTTCTATAATTTGCCCTTCGGGGAAACCTGTCGCTATGTTTTAGCGAGTCTAGTGACAGTGAAACTCATTCTTGCCTGGGTAGACAAGTTTGTTGCTATTGTTTTAACGAGTTTAACGACAAAGACAACTTCGTCCTTTTCATGTTTAAAGAGTTTGAAAAGGGATGAAAAGAAAACTCTAGTAGTTCTTTTTCGTAGCATAATCCCTTAAGTCCGAAAAAGATTAAATAATACAAAAGGGATGACTTTTCCAATCACTTTAGCGAGCCGAAAAAGACGAGTGCTCGAACTTTTTCATGAGATAATCCCTCAGGTCCGAAAAACATTAAAATATACAGGACGGATGGCGCTTCCAATCACTTTAACAAGTTGGAGAGGCTAATTGCTCAGCAATCTTTTCATATTTAATGAGTCTTAAAAGGGTTTAAAGAGGACTCGCTTTTGAGGAACGAGTGGCGTTTAGGGTAGTGACTGGTTCTGGGTAATCTTGGAACTTCTCAAAACATGGTGATGTGAAGAGGGTGGATAACAGGACCACTCATTGCAGCTGTTCCTCAAAAAGGTAAACATTCAAGTGGAAGTGTATGATCGGCCAAAAGAATGGAGGTGATGACAGGAACACAACCAAGGCTCAAAAGGATGATATCAGGGCAATCACAAAGGTTATTTACCGAAGGTGGGTTCATTTTTTAATGAGCTTGAACTCTGGGGGAACATATGCTCAGTTGGCAAGTTCATTTTTTAACGATCTTGAACCTTGCGGAAACATTACTCATTTGGCAGGTTCATTTTTTAACAAGCTTGAACCTTGCGGAAACATTGCTTATTGCCTTTTTATGTAGGCTAGAAACGACCAAACTACAAAGCTAAGGAACTACTGAGGTTAGGTAGGATGGTTTCATCAGTAGTTTAGACAAAACACTTCCTTTGCTTCGTCCGTAGAATAGACGAAGGTGAATGGTGTGTCGGACCAATCACCTGACCTCAGGTGTTAAGAAATGAAATTGGTCATTTTTAGCTCACATAAAAAGGTTTGCATGCCCCCAGGCGTCGAGAAAAGGAGAGTCGCCAGTAACCATATGGAAAATTACCGTGGTTATGCAGGATGATTTCGTCTGTGGCACAAAAAAAACACTTCCTGCACTTCATCTGCAGAATAGACGAAGGTGAAAGGTATCCCAGACCAATCACATAACCTACAAGGAGAACTATTTTTTCAGCTGGGTTCGTCCGCAAAATAGACAAGGGTGCATGCCCCCTAAGCTTCGTTACATTCACCAGACTACTCATGGTAATTAGGTGGATGGAATGAAGGTTGAAGAGACATTCTCGACGCAAAAGGACCATTTAGGGATGATGTTTGACTTGAAGCTGTGTTTGAATCGGGAAATGAAAGCTAGTCAACATTGACAATTTTGCCTTCATGCAGGAAACACATCACTCGAAAGAGTGTTGAAACAATAGCTTCCATGTTGTAAACATAGTCACGTCTGAGGAGTAGATTGTAATCTAACGGTCCTTGGACTACCATCACGTTCAAGTGAATGGTTTTCCTTCTCAAAGTTATCGGCAACTTAGGAAGGATCCCTAACGGTCGAGTGGTTCCTTTGTTAAAGCCTGACAAATTCTGTGTAACAGGCATAAGCGATGGCGAACCAAGTTCTTTCCAAGCAGTTGAGGAAAGGATACTCATTGATGCCTCTTCATCTATGATAGTACCAGACGCGATCATTTTGTAAACTTGTACTATGATCTGGAATGGTACATTAGAAGGAAGGCGAGATCTTGCTAGTCGATTCCAATCAAAGGAAGCGATTAGATTGCTTGGAGGGGGTACCAAATAAATGGGTGAAATAACCCCTTGAGTCATGGGAACTAGGAGATTCTCTTCCTGTTGTGAAGGAACGGGTGGATTGCCCCCAAGTTCATCGGACTCTGAAGTGACAAAAAGAATTTGAACAGTATCGTTCTTACTCTCTTTGGGAGTGGTATCATCTGAAGGTGGACCTTCTGAAGGCAAAATTGGGTCGACTGCCATTTCGACCTGTTGACTTTGGTCTGATATGGACTCAGAAGATTCACTTTCAATGATAGGTGTTTCGAGGAAAAGTAGTGTCTTTTCGATCAGCTAGTCCCACTAGGATTGGTAGCTATCTTAGAAACAAACAATCAAACTAATTTGTGATTTCCTCTATTTATGATAGATATGAAAGAAGCAAAGGGACCAACCCGGATCTTCCGCTTGACTCCTTACTTGATTTCTCTCCCCCTTGGTAGAGCTTGCAACTCCTCTCCATACTTATACCGCTTGGAGAGTACCTGTAGAAACACAGTAACAAAGAACTATCAAAGCATCTTGATCTATTATATCATAAACAATGCAGAATCAGAAATACAATGAACATACAATGGCATTCACAAATAACAACATTCATAAATACACGATTGCATGGAGGAAAACTCAAAGAACTTTATTAATAATAGAAGGGAGAATTACAACCCAGCCGTCTGATCCAGCATCATCCTCCCAGCATCAAAGCCCTCTTCACCTCATGAAAAGCAAGATCACCCAAGAATACAATGCCTTTTCTCAAAGACAAACCATCAACACTTCCTTACAAATTACCAAATTCCAGCCTCCAGATCTCTTAGATGAGGGATCCATTTATAGATGTCTACAAGGGTGTGAGTCATATCTGGGTTTTTGATTACTGTCATTCCACTTATTGTTCTTGGTTCCACTTGGAGATTTTTTGGATCTCTTACTCATCCCTGGGTGAATTTAGAGAGGCAAGTTTCATAGGAGAAGTTTCTGGAAGATTCCATGAGAATCCACTTAGCAAACTGTCTCGAACATTTGTCCATCCTCACTCATCGCACCCCACAGAAGGCCTCTTCAGTATGCATCACACCTGGCTACTGTAGAAGTCAATATGCATCACACCTTGACAATGGAGCAGTCAGTATGGTCCAGTTTTGGCCAGTTCTAAGTGATTTCTCAGGTGGAAATTTTTGGGAATGATGTAATCAGTTGACCATGATCCTTTAGGCTATGAAACAACACTTTTAGGGGTTAAAGAGCCCTTGGTTTATCGACATATAAGATTGGGGTTGCAGTGCCCAAATATGTCTATAACACCAGTGCTTTTCTAACTAGTCCATACCTATCAAAATGTCGTAAGACCCTAGGGGTAGCACATTTAAATCAGCTATAATAGATTTACCATCTAATTTCAAGGGGCAGTTATTTACCTTAGACAAAACTCTTCTTTTTTCTCCTGTGGCTAGCTGTACTAACCATGGGTTTTTAAATTTAACCACTTGTAATCTACATCATTCTACTATCTTGGGACTGACGTAACTTAGCGTAGCTCTAGGATCTATTAAAATAGAGCAAGTCTGGTAAAAAATAGTACCTTCAAATTCAACCATAGTTGGTTGAAACTCCGCCTGATGATCTTCAAGAGCTGCGTTGATCTTAGGGATGCTTCTAGCCACTTCTCCCACAATGGAGGCCTCCTGAATTTGCGAAATCTGGTCTGCTCCCCTGCGTTGAGGGCAATTTTTAATATAATGCAGGCCTCCACATCCCCAACACTGTACAGGGGGTCTATTAACTATTTCTGCTTCATTTTTTCCAGTTTGTTCATTGGTCCTAGTTTCTCTTGGTGCCTTAAATTTGGGCTTATTCATATTCCGATTACCTTGACCTTTAAATAATCCCTTTTTGTTGTTGTTCTTATTTCCCTTATGGCTGGAAATGAATTTATTTCCCTTCTTGTCTGCCCACCTTTTACTCATATCTCCTTTTGGTTTATTCTACTGATAACAGATTCGTGCTTTCCGAATGACCTCGTCCATGGTTTTTGGGTTGTCAAACTCCAGTCGTTCTTTCATAAATAATGGAAGACTACTAACAAATCGTTGTACTTTGGCCTTTTCTTTGCGAATATAAGGAACATATCTCAGCAATGAGGTGAATTTTGTTATAAATTCATCCATGGTCATTTGGCCCAAGTGGAGGTCATGGAACTCCTTAGCTTTCTCATCATAAAATCTCTCGGTCAAATACTTTTCCTTGAAGAATTTTTGGAATTTATCCCAGGTTATACTCTGTTCATTGACCCCATGGACTGTTTTTACTTCTTCCCACCATAATGTAGCTTTCCCTTGAAGCTGGAAAATGGCTAGACAGGCCTTCAAATTGTAATCATATTCATACAATTGGAAATATTTATTCATATTAATTAACCATGCTTCCGCAGCCTCTTCTTGTTCCCCGTCAAAGAGAGGAGGCTTGATTTTTCGAAATTCTCCTTGGAGTTCAATTTTCTGTTTCTTCTTTGTCTTGTGATCTGACACATTTCCTGATTCTTCCTCCTGGTTTTCTTCTCCTCTTTCTGTTTCCATGTTTTCAGTTCAGAATTCCTGTTCCTCGGTTGTGTGATTGTGCTCCGGACTAGGGGCTAGTGGACGGTGATTCTGTCTATCCGACAAGCTCTTTAAGATTTTCTCTTGTTCCTGCATGAGTCTTTCATTGTCTGCCCGGAGTCGGGCCATCTCACCTTTCAGTTCTTGGACAGTGGTTCGGAGGTCTACGTTGGGATTTTGTGTATCATCGCCCAGCTGCACCCAAACTTCCAGATTGCCTTCCTGAAATGTTGTTGGCCCTGTTCCCATTATGGAACCATGTGGTAAATTTCTGGTTCGCCTCATACTAAACCTTGCTGCTTCCTACGTGCACATTATCAAAAACTGTTATTTCTTACCCAGAGGTCTCAGTTTTGGAAACCTGAGTCCGCTCTAATACCATATGTAACACATCCATATATATATATAACAAATATATATATATATATATATATATATATATATATATATTTAAATTTATAGTAAATAAAATATTTGGAATTACCAACTTACCATGAGTTCTTACATTATGTTTTAATACTGACATTCTGGTTATGATTTGCGGCAAGTATTAGACTGTTATACATTAAAAACCATAGCAAATATTTGATTCATATATTATCAACTATGAAAGAACATCCATAGATACATTTATATGCGCAAGTGAAAACTTAATTGCATTCGCTGTTAATGTATTATGCTACAATACTTTTGATCACAATTGAGATTCTTAAAAGTTCAAGGCTTGCCATCTATTGGTGCCTTATTTAAGACTTGGCTAAACTAGCCTAGGTGTCGTGTTGTCAAATACCATGCAGCCTGCCTGCAGTGATTCCCTTGGGATTGGCTTTGTTCATCAACAATGTTGGTTGCTCCGGGAGGTCGTCTGGTCCTTAAGGGTTTTGACTTTTACTCCTCGGCGATTTTCTCTGGTTCATTGTTGCGTTTCTTGGCAATTTTGAAGGACTTCGGCTCTGCTCCTCTCCAGTGTTTGGAACCCTGATTAGATGGTATCCTTTGCCTGGTGCAACGCTCGTATATTTCTGTGGCTCCATTGCTTAGCTCTTGGTATACTTCTGGATTTTGCTGGACAATGCCCTCAGTGTTTGGGCAAGCTGGAGTTTGGCTTCGACAACAGGGTTTATAGTGCTAAATTGATGGTAAATAATTCGTTTACCTTCTACTTGCTATATTATATTATTTGTGAATATTTTTCTAAGTCTTTAGCTTAAACCATAAATTGATTTTTGATGTATCTTTGTACAAACCCCCTTCAAGTGTTGCAACCGTCGAAGGATTATGGGGCCAAGTCTCCATTTCAGGGCTTGTTCTTTCGAGTGATGGATCCATCGAATACCGAATATTTCAGTGTTTAAATTATTACACATTTGGGGTTTTGGTTAAAAGGTCGACCTGCCTTATGGTTTGTTCGAGTTTATGTTAGTTGTTGTACATTCTGGCTTCGGCTATGGGAAGCCATCCACTGAGACAAAGGCTGTGTTCTTAATTTAAAATGGCCCGACCATTGCTTGTAGTCCTAGTTCTATTTTTTTCATACTGTTTCAGTTATCGGGGTTTTAATTTTAAAACATATACAGTATTTTCCGCATTCCGTAGTTTTTATATAAAGTTTGTGTAGGTTATCAGTCCTTCGTCGCGACTCCTAGCTTGAGTCTTGGACAATTTCAGAACAATAATATATGTAATTTGTTGCGTTAAGGGTTAATAACAATTGATGCGGGCTATTTCTATCTTGCTATTTTAATCTTGTATTTAAAGGGTTTACCCTTACACTTTTATTTAGCATGTAGTAGTTGATAGCTACACTTTTATTTAGCATGTAGTAGTTGATAGCATTCCGTAGTTTTTAATATCAAGTTTGTGTTGGTTATCAATCCTCCATCGTGACTCCTAGCTTGAGTCTTGGACAATTTCAGAACAATAATATATGTAATTTGTTGCGTTAAGGGTTAATAACAATTGATGTGGGCTATTTCTATCTTGCTATTTTAATCTTGTATTTAAAGGGTTTACCATTACGCTTTTATTTAGCATGTAGGAGTTGATAGCATTCCATAGTTTTTATATAAGGTTTGTGTTGGTTACCAGTCCTCCGTCGCGACTCCTAGCTCGAGTCTTGGACAATTTCAAAACAATATTATATGTAATTTGTTGCGTTAAGGGTTAATAACAATTGATGCAAGCTATTTCTATCTTGCTATTTTAATCTTGTATTTAAAGGGTTTACCCTTACGCTTTTATTTAGCATGTAATAGTTGATAGCAATGTATATTTATTCGAGCTATGGCTCAGTGTACCTGGTTTATTCGGCTTGTTATTACTTCGCCTACAGTATTTATGTCAAAAACCCCACTATTCCTCTGTGGGTATTTTGTCCGTATGAAACCTTTGGAGTATCGACTGTATACATAATTACTGTTAACTCCTCGATGTTCTCACCTATGAAGGCTAGGAGAGACAACTAGGGTTTCAAATTCTTTATTTAAATGCCTGAAACTGTTTGAGTTTATTATTGTTTTCAGGATTTGGTTTTTATTTAGGCACCAAACCCTTAGATGCTCCTTTAATTCTCTTTTTAATCAGAATCATTACCCTCATATGCAATTTGTTCGACTGTCTGTTTAGTGAAGGATTTATGGATGATGCAAACTCGTAAATCCTTCAGTTTGAGTTTAGCTTTTCATTTGCAAGTATGACAGTATAATATATTTACCCTAGCTTGACAAGAATTTACTTAGTTATAGTTCTTCTTGTTATCTATCCTAGAGTTCATGTATAGAATAGATATTTACAACAATAGTCATTTTTGTTGTAAGCTGCATTTCTTTTACTGTATTCCTACTTTAGGGAAAAAGAAACTAAATTATTATTTCCTATTCTGTATTATAAAATAGCTACACAAAAATTATTGCCTTTATCACATGCTCTACTATAATCTAATAACTGTTAGACATTAAACTTATTGAACCATATTCATTCCATTTCATAAAATAAAATACAATAATCTAGGCAAGCTGGAAAACTTTAAACACGGTTAAACGTTTTAAAATCAAATCCTCAACTTATCAGTCTTTAGTTGCTCCCTTTTGGTCTACACTTAACCTGAACTATGTATACCTCCCTAGCATGAGATCTACCATATCAGTAGAACTTATGAGTCTTTAATTGCTCCCTTTTGGTCTACACTTAGACCTGCACTGTGTATACCTCCCTACCATGAGATCTACCATATCCAGGGAAAAATTCTTTCTCTTTCAAAACTTAAGAATATATTCATTCTTTCTCTTTCAAAAACTTAAGAGTATATTCAACCATCTGATCTTAGCCAGACCTCGCTAGTACAAATGCACTTCTCAGCACAGTTTTCATCTTCCTTGTTCCCATCTCAGATCCCCATCCTCTTCATTTTTCTTTTAAATACTTCCAAGGTTTGGCATCCTCTTGATCATTTTTCTTTTAAATACTTCCAAGATTTGATTTTTTCCTTTCTTGGAATATGTAATTGTCTTTTTTAACTAATTAATTAAAAGAACATTCTTTTCACTAATAACTACAAAAATACTTTATCATAACTTTATTTCAAAACAGTTTAATAGTTTGTTTAGTGCAGTGAAAAGAAATATTATTTACATTAATGCGGGATATTACAACATGTACTAAAAGGTTATTGCTTAGTCAACATGAGAGCCACGTGATCTCGTCCAGGCATTTTGCAACGTGGAATCTAGTCATCTAAATCTAGACTTTCCTATTGTTTGCAATTTGGAGATTCCATATTACTTAATTCTCCCATATCGTTGCCTTTGTTTTTGTTTTTATTTTTACCCGTATTGGATTTCTTCATTTTTGTGAATTGAATCGTAATTTATTTATTTATTTTATTTTAAATTTGATTTTCATTTAGATTTATTTTAATTTTATTTCATTTTCCTTTTATTTTTATAAGGAAATCCAAATATACCTATCTAACTTTAATTTTTTCTTAGATTTTGGAAATATTTATATCTAGATGTATTATGTTATATATTTCATAGATGTCCCATATCCATATATATAGGTTCAAATATTTCGTTTTTCAAGTCATTTTAATTTTTCCAATTTTCTAAATCCTAGACTTACACATACATATGTCTACCTAAAACATTAACACAAACTCTAAGCTCTATACTTCACACACAAATAATTATGGAAGGAAAATGTAATATAAACCCCTCACAATGCATCCAGACAATGCATAATAAATCTCTAAATCGATAACCATAATTAATATAAAGTTGAAATCAACAATTGATGAGAGATCCTTTCTATGAGCCATATCTTGAGTTTTAAATAGAAGTAAAAAATGAGTTTTAAACCGACAAATTGAGTAAGAAATGGCTCTTGGAAATATAAAAAACTTTTTTGAAAAATGTTTTTGTGAGATGGATGGTTAAAATTCTCTCAAAAATTGGTTAAATAGAGTCTTAATTATTTTTAAAAAAAAAAAATTTACTTGAAAATATTATAGAAAGAAAAGATAAAAATGTTAAATTTAATAGCTCAAATTTATTATTTAAATTTATAATGTGTAATCATATATATAAATGGATTTTATGTTGAAATTTTATTTAATTATATTTATTTTATTCAAGTTTTTAACAATTTTTACGTAGTAGCTAGTACCTGCCACTTAGTTTAAATATAGCTAATTGGAGTATGAACCGCTGACAAGGTGTGAGATGATAAATTAAAATTGTCATAAAAAAATAGAAATGAAAGTGAAAATGTTGGTTTTTGGTGAGCACCTTATCTCATTGGTTGTATTGAAGCTTTATAACATTTTTTTGGCAGTGTTTGGTTCAAATTGATACAGAGAAACTTAGTTTCAATTCAATGAGATGCCAATTGCAAGAAACTTGTGTTGCACAACCAATTGTCTCCTACAAATTCTGTGGGAATTGAACATGATTGAATGCAGTTATGTTTGTGGTAGTGAAGGCATGGGAATATGAAACAAAAATTTTATTGTTATCACTCAAATGACATCTCTTTCTTTTGGAAAGAAAAATTGAGTTGAGATGATTTAATATTAAATTAATTTGTAAAGATAGGTTATTTATTATTTATAAATAATTCATAATAACAATTGTTTTATTATTATTTTAACAACTAAATTATAATTAGCATAGTTATATAAATTAAATCACTAGTAACTATAGATGGATATCAAAACACAAAGTTTCTAATCAAAATACTTAGTTCCTAAAACCGTATAGAGAAAAAAAAATCATTCAAATTTTTTTAATATTAAAATAAATAAAATATATCATTAGTCTTTTTCAATTTTTTTCTAGTATTATAAGTTTTCTTTTGATTAGTGCCTAGGAATAAGTTGTAGTAGATTAAACCACTTTAACAAAATTCACACATTAACTTTTTGCATGGTAACTGAGACCAATCTTCTACGTTTGATTTGAGGAAAAAATATAAAACAATTTTAACAAACCAATTGAAACAAATGAGAAATTGAAGACTAACCTCCCAATAAATGTTGAAGAATCTCCGATGACTTGAAACAAAATACGGAACTTCAAAGTGGGATCCTGTTAATATCCCAACTGGAGTTTCAAATCCTTTGACCTGTGAGAATAATAGACATTAATCGACACACATGAAAGGAATAAAAAAATAAAAAATAAATAAATAAAAATCTTGAATTCTTGAATTCAATTTCTTGTTATAAGGTCAATTTCTTGAATTTTTGACAAAAAAGAAATTATGATTAATGTAATTGGAATTGAAAATAGAACGTGTGTGTGTGTGTGAAATTAAGAAAGTAAGAAAACAAAAAAAAATATTGGAAAAATAATTTTTAATTATTTTTTCCTCTTTAAAATTTGTCATCTTAAATTGAAAATATGGAGAAAAAAATATAATTCATGAAAATGGAAATAATAGAAAAATGAAAAAAGTTAAATAGAAAGAAAATAAAACTAAAAACAAGAAATTAGTAACTAATTGAAATGGAAGTTACTAAACATCCCATAATAAGATCTCAACCAATTACCTTACAAATAAATAAATTTAAATAATAAGGAAAAATGAATTCCCAATGTTAGACTATGGATAAGTGGCATAAATTTTTGGTCAAAGACAAAATAATAGACAATGATATAATAAAAGAAATAAGTTTTTAAGCCAAAAACCATGGACAAAATATTATAATAAAGACATGGTCTTAATACTAAGATTTTGTTAATCTTTTAATTTTAATTTTATTTTTGTCAATGTAATTTATATTTTAATTGTTTTCTAGTAAAAAATAAATTAAAGATCAGTGGAACAAATGAGTTAATGAATACTTTTATCAAATAATTTCATACTAATTATTTATTTATTTATTTATTTTATGAATGTATTTTATTTTAATAATAATAAGGGGAATAGTTGCGATGGAGCATAGTCCTTGCCTCTACCGCTATTTAATTGATTTTTTTTGCATAAAACTTTTTGCAGAGTGGAAGTAACTAGGTATACTGAGCACACAATGAAACTAAAAATCTCTACACAATGAAATCTTTCTTCGTACAATGAAACCAAAAATCTCTACACAGTGAAAGCTTTCTTCGTATAATGAAACAAAAAATCTGTGAAAGATTTCTGCACAAATCTCTTCACACAAGCTTCAAAAATTATTTAATTCACATGACGTTTGCACTAATAATTCTTGTGTGGAGAAATGTGTTTTCAGAGAAGTTGATTGTGCAGAGAAATGTATTTTCTCTTCACTCCCACACAATCATTGATGCAGCGGAAACAATGGTTTTAGTAAAACCCAAATGGATCTTTAAACCCACAATCACCCCTCCTCACTATAGGGACCAAATCCCTTTATAACAATGCTTTCCCCTTTCTCGAGACCGAAACAACCCTTCAAATGTTAAATCGATGCTTTAATCCCTTTCAGGACCCAAACCTATGAAAAAAGGATTAAGGAAGGCTTTTTCTCCTTTATAAGCACATATATGAGTTATCACTGCAGATCTAGATCCAACCGATCGGACGGTCAGGATCCAATCGCAATATCGGCTGTTTGCTGTCACAAGGTTTCCGCTATCGGCACCCTCCGTTCGTCCGATGTGATATCGCTATTGCTATTAGCAGTTTGCAAAGTCCGTTTTAATATATATCACCTCCGCTCCGAAATGCCGATGCAATATGTCAGCGATCGCATATCGCCAAGGGTCGGGGGCAGGACTCGCCACTCGCTGAACGGTTTGAGCGATGCGATAAATATAGGAATTACTGGACCTGATAACATTCAACAACCGATTACATAACCTTTCAAATCCGCTAAGTGTTTTAGCGTGATTTCCTGTGTAAATGGGATTTCCGCTTGCAGACCCAAACTACACCAAATCTGTCTTAAACGCGGGGATTTCCACTATGAACTATGAAAACACAGGGCCAGCATTGAAGTGTTTAAACACAGAGAAAGGAAGTCAACATTCAAAGCCTCCACGGGCTACTCAAATGATAATGCACGCAACACTGTTTCATTCACAATAAAATAAAGAACAGAGTCTCGACCTTCGCCTGTTATTACAATAAAGACCTCTGTCTCCAAAGGAATGCAATCCACTCACTCTATGCCTCGCTCCACTCAGCAATCCTCTCTAATCTCTCACTTATTACATTTTTCCTTTTTTATCCTCAAATAATTCCTCCAACAATATCTAACAACAATCTTCTATTCTCAAGAGATCTAACAGCAAATCCTCTATTTCTTAGCTCTCCCTCACACCTATGCAAACAACTCTATCTCTATATCTAAAATAAGATAGTCTCTAACTTATTACAATAATGAATTATAACAAATTATTTGAGAGATCCAACCCTCTTAGTAAAAACTAGTTTTGACCCAACAGTCAATGAATTTCAACCTGTTTAGCCACAACATGTGAACAAGTTTTCACATTGCTGGCTAATCTCGATGCTCCTTCATCATACTCCTAAGGAAAGACTTGTTCTTCAGGTTGTTAGGACTTACTCCATATTTTTGTAGTTCAGCTGCTGTCAACCAACTGGAATCTTCCACTGGCTGCTCCTTCCACTTGACTAGATACTGGAAATATGTCTGCCCTCTGGTTTTCTTGGATATTCTTTGATCCAAGATAGTTTCAACTTCTTTCTTGACTACTTTTGGTACCTGTTCCTCCGAGTTCATGGTTTGAACTTCATCACCTATCTCTTCTTTCTGCAACTTTGTTTCTGCCTCTCTGAATGGATATAAGTCTGCAACATTAAAAATGGGGGATATGCCAATCCCTTCTGGTAACTCAATCTCATATGCATTGGCTGAAAATTTCCTTTTAATTTTACAAGGTCCTATCTTCTTCATTTTCAGCTTGTTATAAGTTTTAGTAGGAAATCTCTCTTTCCTCAAATATGCCATGACTAAATCTCCTACTTGGAACTCCTTTTCTCTTTTTTTCAGATTTTCTCTCTGCTTGTCTTTATTACTGTTCTCCTGCAATTTACCTTTGACTTCTTCCTGTAATCTCTGCATCTGTTCGGAAAAATCTTCAGCACTTGCACTCCTGGCTTCTTATTTTCCCAAATCTCTAAGCTCATACACTCCTCTTGGATGCATTGCAAAGACAATCTGAAATGGACTCATTCCAGTGCATCGGTTAAGTGTATCATTGTAAGCGAACTCAGCTTTAGCTAATGCCAAATCTCACTGTTTGGGATTCTGATATACTAAACTCCTTAGTATATTCCCCAAGCTCCTGTTCTCTACTTCAGTTTGTCCATCTGTCTGAGGATGGTATGCTGAACTAAAATTGAGGTTAGTTCCCAATTTCTTCCAAAGTGTCCTGCATAAATGCCCTACGAACTTAGTATCACGGTCAGATACAATGCTTACAGGTAAACCATGCAATCTTACAATCTCTGAAAAGAATAAATTACGTATGTGGGTTGCATCACTAGCTTTCCTACAAGCAATAAAATGTGCCATTTTAGAAAATGTATCTACTACAACATAAATAGAATTTTTTCCTCTCTGAGTTTTAGGCAATCCTAGAACAAAGTCCATGTTAACTGCATCCCACGATCAATCTGGTATGGACAATGGCTGATATAGTCTCGTATTCTGACTCCTCCCTTTGGCATACTGACATACCCTGCATTTCTCAACAAAATTTTTAACATCAGTTTGCATTTTAGGCCAGTAATAAAAATCATTCACCTGAGCAAAGGTTCTATCCTATCCAAAATGACCAGAAAACCCTCCACTTTGATTTTCCTTGATGATGTTCTCCCTCATGGAACATTTGGGAATACATAACTTGTTGCTTTTAAATAACAATCCTCCTTGAATGAGGTAGTCCATCCACTGACTTCTATTATGGCTCACTGGATTTTGAATTGTTGTGTAGATGTCTCTAAAATCCTCATCATCCTTGTACATCTCTATCATTTCCTCAAAACCTACAACACCCACTTTAAACTCTTGCAAAAGAAAATTTACCCTGCTCAATGCATCTACTACTTTATTATACTTACCACTCTTATGCTTTATTACAAAAGTGAAACTTTGTAGAAATTCCACCCATTTGGCATGCTTCTGATTTAGCTTTGGCTGGTTATTAATAAACTGTAAAGCATGATTGTCTGAATATAAGATGAATTCTTTAGGCAGCAAGTAATGCCTCCACTTTTTCAATGCCTGCACAATAGCATAAAACTCCTTGTCATAAGAAGAATATTTCTTCTTTGCATCATTTAGTTTCTTACTGAAATATGCTATTGGCCTTTGCTCTTGACTCAGTACCGCACCAACTGCTACTCCACTTGCATCGGTTTCTACTTGAAATACTTTCTCAAAATTAGGCAATGCTAGGATTGGCTCTTTTGTTATCTTCTTCTTCAGCAAATTAAAGTTTCTGTCTGCTTCTTCTATCCATCGAAATGGCTGATTGACCTCCTTGATTGTCTCAAGGATTGGTGCACAAACTTGACTAAACCCTCTTATAAACTTTCTGTAAAAACTAGCAAGTCCATGGAAGCTTCTTACCTCAAATATGCTTCTGGGAGTAGGCCAGTTCCGGATTGCTTGTACCTTCTCTGGATCCATCTTCAAGCCCTCTTTGGAAACTACAAATCCTAAGTACGCCAGCTCCTCCTTCATAAAACTACACTTCTTCAAATTGATTAGTAGATTCTCCTTCTGTAGAGTTCTCAGGACCAACTTAAGATGTTCTAAATGCTCCTCTTTAATTTTTCTAAAAATCAGAATATCATCAAGGTAAAAAATGACAAATTTACCTGCATACTTCTTCAAGACTTCTTTCATTAGTCTCATGAACATGTTGGGTGCATTAGTGAGCCCAAAAGGCATCACTAACCACTCATACAGTCCACTATTTGTTTTGAAGGCAGTTTTCCATTCATCGCCTTCCTGAATCCTTATCTGATGATACCTGCTCTTCAAATCTATCTTAGTAAAGTATCTGGATCCACTTAAACAATCCATTAAATCATCCATTTTGGGCAAAAGAAATCTGTACCTGATCGTTATCTTGTTGATAGCTCGGGAATATGTGCACATGTTCCATTCTCCTCCCTTCTTCGGACTAAGAAATGTTGGCACAACACATGGGCTCAGGCTCTCTTTGATCATCCCCTTGTCCATTAGTTCCTATACTTGCCTTGTAACTTCAGCGTTTTCCTGAGGAGTTAATCTATATGTAGCTTTATTGGGTAGACTTGCCCCTGGTATTAAGTCAATATGGTGGATAACACTTCTAACTGGTGGTAATACATTTAGTAATTCATCCACAATGATATCCATAAAATTATTTAACACAACTTTAATTTCTTTAGGCAAATCATATAAACTCATGGACGTTAAGATTACCTTGGGCCTCCCTACAATAGCGAAGTGCAACTCCTCACTTTTGTCGACCTCCTGCAACAATTCTTTACCACTTATCAACATGATACTATTTTCAGGCAATCCTTTATCAACATCATTCTTCAATGGCAATAACGTGTGTTTGTTTCCATCCTTCTCTATGGTATAGGTGTTCCTTCTCCCATCATGAATCGCCTTTCGATCAAACTGCCATGTTCTCCCCAATAATATATGACATACATCCATGGGCATTATGTCACATAAAATTACATCTTTGTATGTACCTATTTGCTTCTCAACATTGCACTATTTTGTCACAATGACTTGATGGCCCTTCTGCAACCAAGACACTCTGTAGGGTTCAGGATATACTATCTTCACTAACCCAAGCTTATCCACCATCTCTATGGACACAAGGTTATCAGTGCTTCCACTGTCTATGATTACCTTATAGCACTTACCCTTTGATTTACATGTGGTTCTGAACAAGTTCTTCCTTTGTGCAGGTTCTCTAGTTTCCTTCTCTGCTCTAAGCAAAGTTCTTCTAAATAGCAATAATTCACCTTCTTCAGGGGGTTCTTCTTTCTCCACAAGTCGAGGTGGTTCTGGCTTTGCCTCAGCCACATTTGCACCCCTTTGGCTTGTTGATTTGTTATGAGGACAGTCCCATGACATGTGTCCCCATTCTCCACAGGTATAACACCTAACATCTCTTCCTCGCCCTCTTCCTTTAGGCGCGAATATTCCTATACTAGATTCACCCCACTGTGGCGATCTTCCACTTGAGCTTCCTACTTCATGCTGATCATGTGTTCCTCTGGATCTGGCAACTCCTCTTCCTCTCACTGAGCTCTTTCCTCTGTTTCTCTGACTCTGTTTCCTCAATATTTTCTCCTCGGCCTTCAGACTTTCTTGATAGGCATCCTCAACAGTTTTCAGACTTAACAAGCTAATCTCATCTTGTATCTCATACCTCAACCCATTTATATATCTAGCTATCTTTTCCACATCATATTCTACATGCCCTGCTCTAATAGTTAATCTATAGAATTCTTTTGTATACTCCTTAACAGACATTCCTTTCTGTTTCAAATTTTTCTTTTGTTTAAAAAGGTTCAAATGATAGTCTTTAGGCAAAAACTTGGCTTTAAGTATGCTTACCATTTTATCCCATTGCTTGATCTTAGATTTTCCTTTCCTTGTTCTTGATGTCTGTACTTCGTCCCACCAAATGGCTACGTGACCCTTCAATCTGGTGACTGCAAACTTCACCATCTTATTCTCCTCAACCTGGATTAGGCATGATGATTGCGTAGTTGGGGTGCTCAAGGTGCTAGGATGAGGGCTTGATGGCTGAAGTTTCCCACTACGAAATGTTGTAGGACAAGGACGACAGGTGAGTGCGCAATTGTGCAGTTCAAGAGCTTAAGGGTTGGGCTTGAGGATTGAGACTGTGCAATGTGCATCTCATGCCTAGTTAGAGGATAGGATTGTGTAGTTTTGGAGCTCAGGGGTTTGGTTTGAGCACTGATACTATGCAGCGCATGGTCTTGCGATGCAGGAACTGCGCATTGCGCAATATCAAGAGGCAGGGTTGCTACTTGAGGGTTGAGACCTCATAATACGTAGTTCAAGAGGGTCGAATGAGGCTAAGTTGCTTGGTCAGAAAGTTTTCTGAATTTGGCTAAGTGTGGGATTAATGAAGTTGATGTGAATAGTGATAATACTTGATTGTGTTCACACACTTAGAACACTTGACAACACAACATAAATCATCTAGAACACATGAAAATCATACTTCTCTCAGTGCAACAGCTTAAGATAAGTGTGACACCACAGATACACTTTGCGACGACCGTGACAACACTTGTGCGACAATTCTTAAAACTTTGGAAATGAGTGCGACAAATGTTAACATGGTAACATAAACCCATTTACATAGAGATAACCCCTTGAAACCACCAAAAAAAGATTATGTACATCGTGCGACACTTAACATGTGAAAATATGACATCTTGATTTTCTTACAAATGGTACCAAAACACTTAGAGAAAACATATGCGACAAGTCTTAATGTTTGTGACAACAATACGCAAGACCAAAGTAGGTTCCAAAATTTGGGTGTAGGCCAAAATTTTGGAGGGTGTTGTAGCAACACAACACTTGGCAACACACTGGTATAATTACATCTTCTCTGTCTTGGTTGACTCTTTTGTGTAGGGTCTTAGTTTTTCGGGGAGTATTGATTCATGGTGCAGATCACTTTGGCTTCCCCACTTACCCCATGTATAAACATGGTCCCCTTTCTGCCTTCTCGGTTGAACACAAACATAAGATTAGTAATATCGTAATGTTTCAAATCTAAAAGGGTAGTATATTTTGTGAGATTTATATTTTTAGAGTATAGTTTTTTCATCTTTGGTGTTGCTCTGTTTCCAACAGACCTTGATAGTATCCCAGAGGAGTCATTATAGGAACACAAACATTGCTCTACTTCCAACAAGCCTAGACAGTACCGCGGTGGAGTTGCTTGCTTCACCTCCCTATGAAGGAAGCATTTCTCTTCTTTCACCTTTATTTATATATTTATATAGGATTGTGCATAAGCACTTATTCATTTTATGGGTGGAAGAGGGATCCTGACTTATTTAGAGCAGAGGATATTGTTCCTTCATAGAAGCATATAGAGACCTCTCATTTAGGTTTTCTCTTTTGGGTTTTTCCCATTTTCCTCCTCTACTGAATGGATAAGCGTGAAACATTGAAACATAAAGAACCAAGTTCGAGAAATAAGGTTTCCATAATAAACATAAGTATCATGGTTCAACACAAAACTCTCCTTATGAATAGATCATAATTTTCATTAGAACATCATTGACCAAAATATGTAACCAACACAAAGGAGGACTGAAGGTTAGCCAACTTTTGTAGTGTCACAAGACTCTTTTCAATTCATCCACACACAAAGAAGCCATAAAACACGTTCACACATGACGCTTATTTACATGAACGAAAAAACAAAACGCTAGACCCAAAAAAATGCAAACAAGAAAAGAAACTATGTACATATGGTAGGGCACAACCCTAGATCATCGTTGAAAATATTGTTTTAAATCATGACCATTAACAAGAAGAGAGTAAATATTCCCATCTATATATTGAAGATGATATGTGTGTTGACCATGATTTTTGTGCACAGTGAACGGTCTTATCCACAAGGATTGGAACTTAGTATACTTTCTCTTGTCCTTGTGGTCTTTGTCCCACTTCAAGACTAGGTAACCCACACTGAATTCATTTTTTCCTGTAGATTTATTGTAGAACCACCTCTTGATATGACTCTAGGGGAGAGAGAATTTTTCTTTTTATTTTTTTCTTTCTTCCTGTATCTTGTAGAGGGTGGCTATCCTACTTTGAACCAATAAGCATTGTTTGCCTTGGGATTCTTGTGGAAGCTGAAGGGAAAGAAAATAAATGTTTGTGGGCATGACGGCTTATGTTTCATACACTAGGAAGTAAGGAGACGTATTCAGCAAATATTTTGATGTGACTCGATCAACCCATAAGGCATTCACCAAAGCAGATTTTCAATCCCTCTGTTCAGAGAAAACAGTCTTCTTGATGATGCGAATGACGTTCTTATTGGTAGACTTAGCAAGACCATTTCCCTATGGATAATAATTAGTAGAATGCTTCAATACAATACCATTTTCCATTGCAAAATCATATAGTATTAACGATGAGAAGTATGTTTCATTGTAAAAAAATAGTGAATTGATAACGCCAAACCTAGAAATGATATTCTTCTTAAGAAATTTTATGACTTTCTAATCATTCACTTACTTGAGTGGAACTGCTTTTGTCAACCGCATGAAGTAATTTGTGGCAGTGATAATATATTGGTGATGCTTTGATGAGTGTGGAAAATATCACCAATGACATCTAGGCCCCATTGTTGAAATGGTTCTTCGACTGCGATAGGCTGCAATGAGGTGATTGAATTCTTTCCTCGGTCGACACACTTCTGACAGATCAGACACTTGCGTGTTAATTTTTCTTATTGTTCTGCTTTGATAATTGCATTTCTTCATTAACACATTAAGTTCACCCCATAACATCATAAGATTATTCATATTTACATCAATATTTAGCAACATGTGCAACTATATAGAAAGAAAAATATCAACATCATCAATGCAGCAGAACATAAAGGAACAATAGAAGAAAAGCATTCACACATAGAGACACCAGGATTGGTCGGAGACCAAGGAAAAACCCACTATGTGGAAAACCCTTTCAAATTCTTCTTTTTATTATATTTCCATTGAATGATTCAACAAAAGAGGGTACAATGATCCATATCTTCATCCATACAACTATCCAACAAAAACAACTACACAATATCCATGAAATGAACCCAACAATGCTTATACTTAAAATTCTGATTCTTAAGCCTGTAATGAACTGTCTTTGTCTATGCTCAACTGTCGAACACTGTGGTCATTGAGAGAAATATTTGGATAACTAAAATTTCATCATTTAGGTTCCGGTAGCACGGAGGAGGAGTCATGCATATGACTGTGAAGGTTCCAGTCGCTCCCTAGAGCCTATAAGCCAGCGATTGCAGTCTGCAATTGAGACTCAAAAACCCTAGATGTCATTCGCATGGAGGAAATTTCATGTGTGCAACTGAAGGGCTTCATTCACACAAATGAGCTAGCCAAAGAGCAACCATGGCTGATATTTCTTTGTGTTGTGCCTATTATTGAGGCCCAAAACCCTAAAACTATGATGCGAGCTTTGAACCCTGCAATTTCACCTTTGTGTGAATCTATTCCTCTGCGGATCTGCCTCAGAACTGTGCGAGCCAAAAACAAGAAAGAAAATAGAAGAATGGTCCATGATGATGTCCAAATGAGGTTGATGTCACTTGTGTTTATATCTTTCCAAGGGTGTCCACATTTCTTTAGGGTCAACCTGATCAAATATGCACATGTGGGCTTATAATTCAAAAATACACTTTCGCTTATTCAATTTGAGTGATCTTTAGGTCAATTTTGGTCCTCTCGAAAAAAGGAATTCCGTGCAATCATTATATCCATAAAATGAGTTGTCCAAAGTGGAAATTGATCATAGTTTCATATTGTAACACTCCCTCTCAACTAGGGAGAATTGCACCTACATCATGTCATCAAATCATATCCAATCTCAAGTATCTCATAATCTCATATCATCATTGTTCATCTCGATTCATCTCTTCCTTATTATTTCTTATATCTTGATTGTCCTTCCTCATATGTTGAACATTATTGAATCTAAAAGAAGAAACAAATTGGCATCGAAGGGGGGCCTAATATACCACCCTCTATTCATCGGGGAGCCACTACTACCACCCGGAATCTCTGCCAGCGGGGAGCCCAATGCTACCACTCGGGAACATCGGTGGGGAGTCATATCTATGACCCGCATCAACATCGAAGAGCTTAGCTCAATCTAGAACAACATCGGAGATCATATCATCAGGGAGCACATCTCAACCTAGAACCATATTGAGGAGCATATGTCAAACCGAAATCTCATGGGGGAGCTAAACATCTATGACCCCATATTTAGCAATAGGTTATATAGGGAAACTATTACTCATCCCATCCTATATCCTACTGATCTTACCAACAAGGACACTCAAGGGTTATGTGGTAGAACACCTGCATCCTAATCAACTTGGGTTGTACACCCAAAGTACACTCTCAACCCGTTGGCCAGACGGGGAGCAGTATTCCCAACAAGCCCAACTTATGGGTATGATGCCAACTAGGGTATACTCCGAAAAGACCAAGATAGGGGAGAAACATCTCCAACCCTATGGGTAACATATAGGGTAGAAACATCTACGACCCTATTGTTTAGAGATCCACCAACCCCAGGAGCCCTCCATCTCAATTCCTCACTTTGGGAGCTCAGACAAGGAGGAAGAGTTAGAGTAGCGTTCTCAATCGGTCCTGCTCTTTGTAGCTTATAAACATATCATCATGCTCATATATGGTAATCATCATATCTCAATAGTAGCAACCTCTTGTTCATGCAGGACATCAAATCAAATATGATATTAGAACAAAAATATATATCTCTTAAAAAGGATACCATAGTTATCCTCCCTCTTAAGGAGGTTCCAACCACAAGCCTAATCTTACCTCGTACAACAACATTGTCTTAATGAAGGTGTTGCAAACTCAGCTACAAGAGGGATTTTTGGCCATTCGATTCCCACTCTTTTTCATCGTAATGTATACATATCATATCAATAAATTTCTCGAATAGCTTTCCAAAGAACTTCTCCATCCTGACTTATAGCTAGCCATGCTAGCAACATCATACTCAACCTCAGTCATGCTTAAAGCTACAAACCTCTCATCCAAAAACATCATGGCATATCTCATTCTAAGGTAACACTCAGATGTTCTCATCTTGTCAATAACGATCCCAATCATCATCAGTACATTCATGCAGTCACATATCACAGGAATAATGTCTCAAATAAAAAGTTGTTCATCCCATGCAAATATCTTGAATGGTGCTCGACGTCAACTCAATGCATATGAAGCGTCTCAATTATGAATTCATTAAGGTTCTATGCACATCGTACACACACACACACACAGTCGGACGGGTGTTCAAAACAGAACATCAATGCTTCAATCAACTGTCAGGTGGCATGTCAAGTTCAATAATATCTCTTCACAACTTCTTAAAATTCAATTAGAGTGTCTAAGGATTTTCATTTCCGCTTTCCAACAATTATTTAGTAGCTTCACAATATAGATTTTTCTTTCCCAATTTCAGAAATTTATTCATCATGTCATGATTCATTATTTTGTGCTTCAAAAGCCATCTCCCTCTTACTTTGGTCATCAGAGGCTCATTACCTGTTAATAGTAGACCATCAGTATTTAAAACCAAAATCAAAGACATACCTTGGACCCCTTTTGAAGTAGAGGTTTGGATCGACACATCTTATTGGCTTCACTAGATAGCTATCAATGCAGACATACATGGATAACACTTTACCAAACCAACATGCTTAGCCTTACATAAATTAATATTGTGTAATAAAATCAACCAAGTCATCTTATAAAAGTTTAGATTCCAGATCAAAATTAATATCAAACTCATCAATATCACTGTAACACATTCTTTAGACCAGGTGATAGGCAGATCTCACATCAAGTTGTGACTTCATCTATCAAAAAATTTCCATTTACTAAACAACATCAAACCAAACTTCATCAAGTCAATCTTGTGATCATAATATAAGTCACTAGATCCAAATTCATACATCAAGGATAAGTCATGTAGGTTCCATACATTTTTTGTGAGATTACTTCATATTGAATCACAACTGTCAATACTTCAACCATTGAATAAAAGTTAATGATGTCAACACATAATACCAATATAAGTCACTGAAAGTCACTATGCACACATAACATTGTTTTCAAGTCAAATCAAATCATTAGTCATTAGGTCAAATCCAAATTTTCTATCACTGAGAGATCTATAGCCCAAAAAATATCTCAACCTCAAGTCAAAGTTCTAAATTATTATCAATCATCATTTCAAACACTGCTTATCTATATCAATCAACCAAAATCATAATGACATATTTATATGCATATCTTGGTCACTTGCAAACACAAGTTAGTTAACATATTCACATTATAGTAAGTCAAACTTTTAAACTTCCCTACTCATAAAACTTTTTGTTTCCTAATCCATGTCTATAGGACTAACATCCTTCAAGTGTATTTCTGATTTTATGCACAAAGGTTCATTCATGTGTCTTATAGGTACAGTCACACCCAAAGGCCCTCCTCTGAGAGGTTGAGAGGCTACAATCACACCCTTAAGCTTGCTTCCGTGCGACTGAGGGTTAGAGTAAGGGGAAAATTTCTCTTCTCAAGTCAGAACTTTGCTACAGACCAACAATATCAGATATTTTTCTATTAATACCCACAAATCATATTTTAGTAGTAAAGAGTCTTCTATACATATAGTGCAAATGATAAATAGGAGTAAGGATCTTATAAAGAGATTCTCCCTCTATATGGGAAGCCACTTTAGTCATATTCATTCAAGTCATCAATTTGTCTATAATATGATCATGCATCAACAAATTTGTTAGATCATAAAGTCAAACATATATCCATCATGGTCATAACATGCTAGCATCATCTATTTCATCATTCCATCATGACATCAATCTTTCATCAAGGGTTAGAGTCAAATAGCTAGTAGGAGTATACTTCAATAATCATGATCACAACATTATTTCTTTGTCACATAACTCAATCAAGTTAGGGCATTCAGTTTTACCATATTCCATAGTTACTAAGCACATCAAAACATAACCAGGGTCAAAAGATCTTGAATATCAATCTCATTGTTACACTCTTATCATCATGGCTATCACGTTTTTCACAAACAATAGCAATAGTATCAAGTAATCATTTACTATAATCAAGATGTTAGACTTCTTCATGGGATCAAGATATTCAAAATGATAGATGTTATCCAAACATCAAGTATACACTATATCAAAGATCAATATATAAGTAGCTTCATAGAATCAAGAATTTCATCGTGTCTAAAAGGTAAGATACTTGTTTACTACCAAGTGCACTATTTTATTATAAGAACCATGAATCCAAATCACTTTAATATGCATGAACCATTTGTGAAGGAGACATTATCATCATACCTTAGGGCTTACCTTGTCATTAATATTGCAGCTGTAACATAAAACCATACATACCTTGTAGTGTTTAGATACATGTGCATGTTCTTATCTAGTATCACTTTGTCACCTTTTCATTAGGTGCCTCTTTCCTTTTTTCAATGCTAATTCTTCTCTTCCTACACTAGCCATCATCCTCAAGAGGGATCTACTTATCACAACTCATCAAGAGATTAGAAGCATCCAAATCCTCAAATATACATGCAGGAAGCATAAGTAATAATCAAAACAATAATTATATCCATAAGTCAAAATGAAAGATATAAAGGGGAATCATAAGTCGAAAATTACTTATCTTTAATGAGAGGTAATCATCTCCCTCTTGAACCAGCCTTCAAGAGCCATTATTGTCTATTGTCCATATGACAATATTTCCTTCATTGTTTCAACCAACTTTATCAACAACCAAGCCTACTAGAGACTATCCCATCAAGGGATTCATCAAATCCGATACAATTACTTGAACAGCTTGACATTGACCATGCTAGGGTTTTTAAATTTCATATCTCATATCTTTTTCATAAACCAAAGTTTCTCTCAAACCTTAACCTCATAATATCCATACATCAATTGCCTAAGGTTATCTTGAAATCCTAGTATTCTTTTAGGTCTCCTCCATCCTCTCTTGCTTCCATCAATGGTGTCATCATAGGGGTAATCTCCGTGACTTTTCTTTAGCCCAGCTCTGATAACAAGTTAATTTTTCTTAGGGCTATATTGTTCCTTGCTTTGATAATTATATTTCTTCATTAACACATTAAGTTCACCCCATAACATCATAACGTTATTCATATTTTCTCATTATTCAGAAGCATATGCAACTATATATAAAGAACAATATCATCATCATCAATGCAGCGGAACATAAAGGAAAAATAGAAGAAAAACATTCACACATAGAGACACCAGGATTGGTCGGAGACCAGGGAAAAACCCACTATGGGAAAACCCTTTGAAATTCTTATTTTTATTAGATTGTCATCGAATGATTCAGAAAAGGAGAGTAAAATGATTCATATCTTCATCCATACAACTATCCAACAAAAAAAACTACACAATATCCATGAAATGAACCCAACAATGCTTATACTCAAAATTTTGATTCTGAAGCCTGTAATAAATTGTCCCTATCTGCGGTCAACTGTCGAACACTATGGTCACTGAGCGAAATATTTAGACAACTGAAATTTCATCATTTAGGTCCTAGTCACAAGGAGGAAGAGTCATGTGTACGATTGTGAAGGTTCCAGTCGCTCCCTAGAGCTTATAAGTTAGTGACTGCATTCTGTAACTGAGACTCAGAAACCCTAGATGTTGGTCACATGGAGGACATGTTGTGCATGTGACTGAAGGGCTTCATTCGCACACATGAGCCAGCTAGGGAATGACTGTGGTTGATATTTCTCTGCGTTGTGCCTGTGACTTAGGCCCAAAACCCTAAAGTTGTAATGTGATCTTCAAACCCTTCAATTTCACGTTCGTGCAAATCTATTCCTCTACAGGTCTGCCTCAGACCTGTGCGAGCCAAAAACAAGAAAGAAAATAGAAGAATGGTACATGATGATGTTAAAATGAGGTTGAGGTCACTTGTATTTATAGACTTCCAAGGGTGTCCACTTTGCTTTGGGGTCGACTTGAACAAATATGCACATGTGGGCTTATAATTCAAAAATACACTTTCCCTTATCCGATTTGAGTGATCTTTAGGTTGATTTTTCCCCTCTAGAAAAGAGGAATTCAATGAAATAATTATGTCCATCAAATGAGTTTTCCAAAGTAGAATTTAACCGCAGTTTCATATTTTAACATTTCGGGCATATGTGTGAGCATCTTATAATAAAGTAGGCCAATAAAAATCAGCCTGCATAACTTTATGTGTTGTTGTGTCACCCGCAAAGTGTCCCCTGACTGGTCTATCATGGATATCACATAACAATTTCTCTTAATCATGTGCTTCCAAGCATTTGAGAAATACTCTATTATGGTGCTTTCTAAAAATCACCCCATGCTCCAACTGGTAATAGAATGCTTTTAATATGAATTCCCGCTTCTGTCATGCGGATAAGTGAGAGGGAAAATTTCCATGCTCGAGATATTGACGCAAATCGTGTACCAAGATTTTGTGATAGTAGTGGGAGAAGCTCGCTCACCATTATACTTCTTGATTTCCTACTCCCAACCGAATGAATCATTTTATGTTGCATTCATTGCTTCTGCTACTATCCAACAATATTTGAGTCACCTATTACTTTAAGAACCCCAACATTGAGGTCAATGGCCTTATGTAAGCCTAGGATGAGTGCTTCCTATTCCACTGTGTTATTAGTCCACTCGAATTCCAAGCAGCTTGAGATGAGATGTTTTCTCTATTGCGGGTCTACTAGAACACAACCATCTCCAGAGCTCTCCTATGTCTTTGAACCGTTAGAAAACAAAGTCCAAACATCATATGTACAAGAGCTACACCATACACTACTACTACTAATACTACTATCTAATGTACAAAGGTCATTTGCGCCAGTTGGGCTAGGAAGGAGTTCCAACTGTGTGTCTGGTGGGATTGGGGAAGGCCGAGCAAGGTAGCACCCTAGGTCAGTCTCCAAGAAGCGATTACCAAAGATCATATTTGTGAAAGCAACCAGTTCATTTTTCCCTCAAAAGGTATGACAGTGTGCTTCATGTAAGGTTTTGAGTCTACCCGGATTTGGTTGTTTCTGCCCTTATTATGGATAAGGACACATCCTAGTGTGGGTGTTCATGGCTTTATTATGGCTAAGGATTTGGAAACGAAAAATGGCATTTTTGGCACATTTTTTTATGAAAATAATGGAAATTATGAGAAAAAGGAAGGTGAAAGGTCATAGGTTTCATGTGAGGAGGAAAATGAAGAAAAATAACGGAAAATGAGGAAAATAGAGGCCTCATTGATAAAAAGGCTTATGAGGATCAGTTTGTAACCTTTTTTCAATTCAGTTTTGGAGCTCTCTCATTATTCTCTCTCTCTCTCTCTCACTCTTGGACACTTAGATTTTTCTTGGAGCATTTTGGCATTGGATCAAGAAAGGCAAAGAAGGAAAGAGGAAGGAAGGAGCAAGCAAGGAAGAGAATGATCAAGCAAATATAACAGTTTTCTTTGTAGGTGTCGATTTGCATGTGTATATTCCTTGCTAGATTTGGCATGCATGGTATTGCATGTGGTTCTTTTGTTGTTATGGCATGGTTTTTGCTAGATGTGATAGTGTTTTCAGCCTAGCCTTTCCATTTCTGGATAACCATGGTGTGATGGGGTTATCATGTTTTGGTTGAGCTGGATTATCAGATGGATTCGAAGGTGAGTGAGATGGATTTCCGAATGATAGAGAACATGGACTAGTGGTCCCTGAACCAAACTGTGGATCACAGTAAGCCACTGGCCTAGTAACCTCTGAGCCAAACTGTGGGTTGCGGTAAAGTTAGGATTATGTTGCCTCGGTGGGCCTAGGAATCCTTACCGGTGAATGGAAGGATATACGGTAAATAAAAGAGGTGGATTTCTCTTTGTTGGGCCTAGTAATATCGGGTTGCGATATGCGGTAAATCCTGGAGAGTGGGTCTAAGTTTAGGGCCTAGTAATCCGGTGTGGATTGCGGTAAAGCCTGAGATACTAGGAGATAAGAAAATTCCTCATGGTGAAGGTGGAGAGATATGGTGGCATCCATGCTTGTTTGGCCTAGTGATTAGGTGGAGATCATGGTAAATCATGTTATTACATGTTTATTGTGGTTTCCTAGTGATCGGGACGGATTACGGTAAAGCCTGGTCTCTATTGATGAGGGTGAGGTGGTTTAGCCTCGAGATGTCTTAGTTGGTTCTTTTGGTTTGAGTCCCACATTCATGCTTGGAATTTGGCACGGGGGTGAATGGCTAAAGAAAGAATTTTCTCAGCCATTCTATGGTCAGGTGGAATGTGGTAGTCCCATCCCAGGTTTGGATTTTACATCATCAATATGAGGTTATTTCCCCTTGTATTTCTATGAGTATTATATTGGTTTATATGTGGATCATATGGCTGTGATTTCCTTGGTATTTTTGTTGCTATTATGCTAGTTATGTATATGTTTTATGACAGTGCCTATTTATGGCTCTCATCATGTTTTTACTTGAAATGAATGAACAATGTATCTATGACCTAATAGATGATAATGCAACAAATTATATAAGGGAACAATGCTTCATAGAGATTCTTAGATAAGTATGAGAGCCTTATGCTTAAATATGTTATTTACACCTATAGATTACATATTTGTGATATGTTTGACGAAATGCATGTCATGGCTAGTAGGGGTCTGATTAAGGGCTTGTTCAAGTATTTGCATTTGCATCATTGTTTTCTTGTTATCTTTATGTTCTTAAGGTGTCATTCAATTCTGGCCAGTGACCTGGGCTCTGGACCTAAAAAAGTCCCTGGATGTTGGCATGCCTTGGCATGAGAGCGTTCAGAGCCTCCTCGATGTTGTCAGGTCCATATCATCGGAGTGTCTTGGGGTCAAGTGGCCTCAAACCTCAGTGGTACCTAGAGGCTAGCCACCTAAGTGGTTGGGATGGTTCCTGGGAGTCTTGTAGCTGATGTGGAAGGTTTGTATGTTGTGTTTCCATCGATTCCACTTCCTTAAGGTCACATAGGAGGTTGAATCTAATCATAGTTATCCTCTCGTCACATGTTTACCCCGGTTGGCCAGTTACTTGGGTAGATGTGGGAGGAGGTTGAATCTAATCATAGTGTCCTCTCGTCACATGTTTACCCAGGTTGGATGGTTACTTGGGTAGATGTGGGAGGAGGGTGTTACATAGTTGTATCAGAGCATGGTTCACCCATCGGACTAGCTGGGCGGTGTGTGTTGGTTATGAATTCATGTTGGTTGCACATGTCTTAATCATCCTTGTAGTTTATATGCTTGTTCATAAGCATGGTGTCGTTCATGGTTGTAGTGATGCCGCCATGTGGAAGAGGATGTTGTTGTTGTGAAGTGTGTCGTCATGAGTGTATGATTGGTTACATGTTGTTTATGCTTGCATATTGTCATTATACATTAGGTATGGTTGTTGTTGTCATGCATGAGTTCATGATGTGTAGTTGATTTGGTAATGCATTGATGACTGGACTCTAGCTAGAATTGATGTGTGTGTGTGTGTGTGTGTTGTCAAGATTATGTTATACAAGTATTACACTGATTTGGATGATCTGGCAGATGAGATATCCTCCCCGAATATTTTGATTTGGTTTAGCTGACATAGTATGCCTTAGAGGAAAGAGATCAAATGACTAGCAAGATGGAAGACTACAAAGACTCTCCCTATGAATCAAATGAGCATCGTGGTGTTGGGCGGACAAAATTGAATGAACAAATAAGGAATTGTAAGGCAGACAATGACAAAATCATACAAGCACAAGAGAAACAAGTAGAGGTTAATTCTATACTTCTTCAAAGTTTGTCAAAATTGTAGCAATGGGGGCCACTTTGGATTAGCCATGGATAGGAGGAAAGAACGAATGGGGCATATGGCAGTAGGTTTGATGGTGGTTATAGGTCGAATAGATATGACACTATTAGATATGGCAGATTGTTGGATACTCTAGATAGGAGAGGTGATGGATACATGTATTATTATAGTTTTGGTTCTGGCAGGCAACATGATCATCATTGTTATCATCCTTACACGGGGAGTGATATGGGATACTTGCAAGATGAGTTTAAGACAACAAATCCACTTAGTTTTGATGGAGATATGAAGAAGCTGGAAGATGCAGAGGCTTGGATACTTGGGATGAAGAAGTTCTTTGAGTTGCATGAGTACACAGATAATATGAAGGCCAGAATAGCTATCTTTAGCCTAAGAGGTAAAGCAAACATCTAGTGGGAATATGTGAAGTGGGTTAGAGACATCAAGACAGATGACTTGACTTGGCATGAGTTCCAGAGGCTTTTCAGGACGAAGTACTTGCCAGAAAGGTACTATGACAGCAAGGCCAAATAATTCTATGAGCTAGAGATGGGATCAATGATAGATGAAGAGTACACGAGTAAGTTCCTAGAGCTACTGAGGTTTGTACCATATCTTAAAGATGAGATTTCTAAAGTTCATCGATTTGTCAGCGGATTGCGATTGGCGTTTAGAGATCGGATTGACTATGATGAGAATCATTCACTTGAGGAAGTTATTGGGAAATTAAAGCATTTCTATGAACAGCCAAAGCATAAGAATGAATCTCAACAAGGATGCAAAGGGAAAGAAAAAGGTAAAGGTAAATGGAAACTGGAAATAGCAAGGCCTTAGAATATAGCTATACAGGGACATGGGTCATAGAAGAAGCATAGAGGTTAGGGTATTGGTCAGTTGGAGTGTTGGACATGCGGTAAGGAGCACCTTAAGAGAGATTGTCCACAGAATCAGGGTGGTAGGCCTCAAATATATAGTGCATAGGACGCACAGAATGTTGGGGATGTTGGTCAGAGTGTTCCTCATATCTATCATGCAATATTGGATAACAAATAGGTTGACCATCAGGAATATATCATTGAGATGGATGGTAAGATTTGTGATCAAGTTATTTCTATTTTGATTGACCCTATATCTAGTTATAGTTATGTTAGTACTGACTTGGTGGATAAGTGTGGTTTGAGTAAGGAATTGCATGTAGAATCTTGGTTAGTGCAATTGGCTACAGGTACAAAGAAGCAAGTTCAACATTGGATAAGAGCTTGTGCATTTGATTTGAATGGTATGCCTACCACAACACATATGAATGTATTGTTGTTGGGATCATAAATTATGTTGTTGGGTATGGATTGGTTGTATCTTCATAGAACCAAGGTGGATTGTTATGACAAAGCCATTGAGTGTGTGGATGACAAGGGGGAACCAAGAGTCTTACAAGGAAAGAATAAATCCACATTAGTTAGGATGGTGACAACTATGCAGGCAAAGCACAGTCACAGGAAAGGTTGTGTGTTGTTTGTCGTACATATTTCTAGCGACAGAGGTAAGGAAGTTGGGGATGCTAATGTTTTGAGCAAGTACCCAATTCTATAACAAATTCAGGATTCCCTGAGGATATTTCAGAGTTTCCACCTGACAGAGAGGTATACTTTTCCTATTGAGTGTGTTGAAGTTGTAGTTGAAGGAAATGTTGGACAAGGGATACATTATGCCAAGTGTATCACCATGGGGCGCACTGATATTGTTTGTGAAGATGAAGGATGGTACTCTCATATTAGGAATTGACTATAGGCAGTTGAACAAAGTGACTATCAAGAATATGTATATGTTGTCGAGGATTGATGACTTTTTCGATCAGCTGCAGGGAGGAGCAGTGTTCTCGAAGATTGATTTGAGATCATGATACCACCAGGTACACATAAAAGAGGAGTACATTCACAAGGCAGCCTTCCAAACCAGGTATGGACATTATGAGTTTGTTGTAGTTCCATTCGGTTTGAATAATGCTTCAGCGACATTTATGTGCTTGATGAATAGTGTGTTGCATCTGTATTTGGATAATTTTTTTATTGTGTTCATTGATGACATATTGGTATATTCTAAGAATGAGGAAGAGAATTTAGAGCATTTAGCAACAGCATTGAGGTTGTTGAGGTTGTTGAGAGAGCATCAGTTGTATGCTAAGCTCAATAAGTGCAATTTATTTCAGACTAGGGTACACTACTTGGGACATCTTGTTTCCCAGGATGGTATAACAATGGATCCATAAAATATAAGGACCATCATGGAGTGGGTAGCTCCTAGAAATGTGGATGAGGTGAGATATTTCATGGGGTTGGCAAGCTATTACAAGAGGTTCATCAGGAACTTCTCACATATTGCTTATCCTATTATATCATTGCAAAAAAAAGGTAAGAAGTTTGAATGGATAGAGGAGTGTGAGGCCAGTTTTGAGAAGCTTAAGCAATTCTTGACACATTCTCCAGTGTTAAAGTTTGTAGATCCATACAAGGAGTTTGTAGTATGTACAAATGCTTGCAAGAGAGGACTTGGTGGAGTGCTTATGCAGG
Organism: Pinus tabuliformis; assembly: GCA_031772625.1. NCBI lineage: Eukaryota > Viridiplantae > Streptophyta > Pinopsida > Pinales > Pinaceae > Pinus > Pinus tabuliformis. Next base: position 719,289,286 of record CM062817.1, on the reverse strand, counting down.
ATGGACATGTGGTATGCTATGAGTCATGAAAACTAAATGAGCACGAGCATAACTACCCAACACATGATATTGAGTTAGCAATGATCATACATGCATTGAAGATGTTGAGGCACTATCTTCTTGGAAAGAGGTTTGTGTTGATGATTGATCGCATTGGGTTGAGGTATTTGTTTGACCAATCGAATCTAAACACCCGACAAGATAGATGGTTGGCCATGATCCATGAGTTTGACTTCGAGATTAGGTATATCAAAGGAAAGGAGAACATGGTGGAAGATGCTCTTAGCAAGAGGGTACAAGTAAATCACTTAGCATCTATGAGTTGCTATGGGATAGACTTACGGGATAGGATCTTGTAGGCAGGTCAGCAGGATTTCAGGTATATGGATACTGTGCACACGTTGCAGTTGTAGAAATTCTACAAACTCTCTACAAATCTCACTCTAAGACTATGTAGAAAATCTGATTGTAGATTAACCTGATAATGCAATATAACCAAAGAAAAATACTATAACCTACTCCTACTATCAATTTGCTTTGTGGAAGCTTAAAGATCGAGTTGAACAATTAACCATAAGAAGAAGAATCAATGCACAATACACATGAAAATACTTTGGGGAAAGCCTCCGCTAAAAACCCCACTATCTATATTATCATATAAGGTGGAAATACATAAGAATTATACAAAGCCTTAGCTCTCATAGCTATCCATCTCTCAGTACAATCCTCACAAATTCTCACAGGTAATCAAAGCTTCTCTCAAGCCTTCCTCTTTGCCCTCCAAGCTCCTAGTTCCTAGTGGATGATTCTCACCTCACCAAGTGGAACAATGCTCTAACACACTGTCAGGACTGTGCAATCCTCTAGGAACCTATTCCTTCTTCATGCATGAGTTTTCTTTATAGGAAACCACATGCAACTGATAATACATTGTCCTTGACATTTAGCTCAACTAGGTCTTTCTCAGAATAGACATGCATGAGTTACTGATGAGGGAATATTCAGTTATCTAGAGTACACTAGTTGAGTGCATGCATGCATCAATTGATTGATAACTCGCAATTAGTTCCTCAAACAGTTTGGAACTAATTTAACTAGACTTAACTCAGTAAACTGAGTTAACTACTTACAACTCAAATATAACTCAATCGTATCTCCTTAATTAAGGGATAATCTCCTTAATTTAAGGGATAACTCTTGCATGACTTCAGAAAGACTTCTAACTTGAATTTCTCCAACTAATTAATCCATAATGAATTAATTAATTATTTCCAAGTAGCTGGTGAGACTAAATTCGATTTTAATTCATAATTTTAATTCAAGGACAAATTAAAATTGGAATCTATGGATTCTATTTTTATCATTTCTTGTTGCTATTTTCAACACTCCCTCTCAACAAGAAAGGAATTCAACTCGATCCTGATTGTGAACCTTTGGAATGTTATGCATGCAACACTTCTCTCTAGTATTGTTTCTCTAGCAACTCTAGAAACAAAAAAACATCCAACCTGAATCAATATGATGCATCTGTCATCAAAGTCTCTGACTGTTATTGCCTCTGTCAACTGAAAACTTTGTGCTTCCGCTAACTTTTCCTTTATGCACTATTGTCAATCCTTCTCTGCGCTCTTTAGTATCTGACTGCTCTAGCCTCTGTCACTTTGATCTCTGACTGCATCAATCCCATTGATTCCTCACACTACTATGTACTTTGGGCTCCCATAGCAAGGTACAATCCATGAGATAAAACCTCTCAATGGACCTTGCCCAATTTCAGCCTTATTGGGACTATCACTTCACATCGCCCCACCTCACACCTGGAGGTATGGCTGCATGTGATCCCTCTACCAACTTGGATCAAAATTCCCCCCTAATGGAAGTATCTGCATGAGTGGATCTCTTCACTCGATCTCCTCTCTTCTTCTCCAATTGTTTCTCCTCCACAATTGTCTGAGACTTCTTCTGGGACTGCATGTTGAGGTAATTTACTTTCCCTCTCAACCACCAAGTCTCTAAAATTTTCCTTGCTCCTCAAGACTTTGCATGCATCTTGAACCTCAAGAGCATACAGGTTCTTAACTCATGAACCGATCTATTTCACAGGTCTCGTGGTGATGTGTCTAAGGAAAACCTTTCCCTTACTAAAGACAGCATCGTAGCCTTTTTCCTCCAACATCACAATCGATACCAAGTTCTTCTTCAGTCCAGGCACATACTTCACATCTGTCAAGGTGATAGGATCTCCATGCTCCCTCTGAAAAGCAACTGTGCCCACTCCTGAAACACTAGACCTTTCGGCGTCACCCATCCCTATACGCATCTTGAGGTCTTTCTCCTCCAAGGCATTGAATAAACTTTTATCACCGGTCATGTGGAATGAGGCTCCACTGTGAAGATACCAGACACAACACATCATCGATGAAACCATGCATGCGATGAGGGTAAAGTCCATTTCAAACTAAGAGGCTAATGCCTCACCTTCTGATCCTTCTGAGGATCCCTTCTTGGACTTCTTCGATGGGCAATTAGTCGCATAATTTCCCATCTCGTGACAATTAAAGCATCTCACTTTAGACTTGTCACCCTTCTTCCCTCCATGAGAATAATTTGATTTGGAATGGGAAGCCTTCCCCTTCCCTTTCCTTGCCTTACTCACTAAGGCCAAATTTTCTTCATCATCATCCTTTGATGAAGAACCATCTCATGTGCTCCTCCTGATTTCCTCCTACTTAAAATCCAACCACAGTCGTTCCAAATCCGGTAGTTTCTCCCTTCCATTCATAAAGTCCTGATAACTATTCCAGCTCTTTGGAAATCCAAGGAGAGCGAGGCTCACCATATCATCATCGGCAGTAGTTATTCCCACACTGCCAAGCTCGTCTCTGTAGGTGGAGAGCTTGTTCAGATATGTGGAAATAGTATTGCCCTTCTCCATCTTGATTCTTCGAAGCTTATCCTTGAGCGCCAATTTCCTCTGGTCGCTATTGTTCTAGTAGAGGTCCTTCAATGTCTTCCACATTGAAAATGGAGTATCCTTCCCATGGAGACTCGAGACAATATGGTCTCGAACTCCCTCAAGGATGATTCATAGTGCCTTCACCACACACTTCTTCCACTCAGCCAACTGTTGTGCATTAGTTTTACTAGCTTTGGGATTTCTTGATCAATGAATTCCTTCAAGCCATTGTCTTCTAATACAGCCTCCATTCTATCTTTCCATGCTATGTAATTCAAGCTACCTTCCAAGGCATACTCGAGTCTCAAGCCATAGAATTCCATTGGCCAACCTTGAAGCATGATATATTGTTCTTCTTCGAATTCTCTTCTTCGTATATTGTTCACAGCTCCGATAAAATTGGCTCCGATACCATGTAGAAATTCTCTACAAATCATCTAGCTCCAATACCATGTAGAAATTCTGCAAACTCTCTACAAATCTCACTCTAAGACTATGTAGAATATCTGACTGTAGATTAACTTGATAAGGCAATATAACCAAATCAAAATACTCCTAACCTACTTCTACTATTAATTTGCTTTGCGGAAGCTTAAAGATCGAGCTGAACAATATAACCATAAGAAGAAGAATCAATGCACAATACACATGAAAATACTTTGGGGAAAGCCTCAGCTAAAAACCCCACTATCTGTATTATCATACAAGGTGGAAATACTTAAGAATTATACAAAGCCTTAGCTCTTACAGCTATCCAGCTCTCAGTACAATACTCACAGATTCTCACAGGCAATCAAAGCTTCTCTCAAGCCTTCCTCTCTTCCCTCCAAGCTCCTATTTCCTTGCATTGTTCCTAGTGGATGATTCTCACCTCACCAAGTGGAACACTGCACTAACACACTGTCAGAACTGCGCAATCCTCCAGGAACTTATTCCTTCTGCATGCATGAGTTTTCTTTATAGGAAACCACATGCAACTAATAGTACATTGTCCTTGACATTTAGTTCAACTGGGTCTTTCTCATAATAGACATGCATGAGTTACTGATGAGGGAATATTTAGTTATCTGGAGTACACTAGTTGAGTGTATGCATGCATCAACTGACTGATAACTCACAATTAGTTCCTCAAACAGTTTGGAACTAATTTAACTGGACTTAACTCAGTAAACTAAGTTAACTAATTACAACTCAAACATAACTCAATCTTATCTACTTAATTAAGGGATAGTCTCCTTAATTTAAGGGATAACTCCTGCATGACTTCAGAAAGACTTCTAACTTGAATTTCTCCAACTAATTAATCCATAATGAATTAATTAATTATTTCCAAGTAGCTGGTGAGACTAAATTCGATTTTAATTCACAATTTTAATTCAAGGACAAATTAAAATTGGAATTTATGAATTCTAATTTTATCATTTCTTGTTGTTATTTTCAACAGCATCAGAGTACAGGTACATGTACAAATAGTAGTACATGTATAGGTACAGGTACAAATACAGGTGCAAGCGCACAAGATGTGGAATATTGTCTTACAACGAATGGATTTTCATGCGAAACCATATTCAAGTCACCCAGGCTACTATAAGACATTGACTGCTACTGTCAAATCTGAAGAAGGATGTAGCAAAGTTTGCGGCTAGATGTTTCGATTGTTAGTGTGTGAAGGCATAGTGTAAGCATCCAGGTGGACTGCTACAGCCAATTTCGATTCCAGGATGGAAATGGGAGGTCATTTCCATGGACTTTATCACAATATTTTCGAGGACAGTGAGACAACACATCATGGTCGTTGTGGATAGGTTTACAAAGGTTGTGCACTTCATTCCAATGAAGTCTACATTCTCATCTAGTGATGTAGCATAGGTATTCATCAGATATTTAGTCGGATTGCATGGTGTTCTAAAGAATATTGTGTCATACAGGGATGCAAAGTTCACTTCCAAGTCTTTGAAGGATTTGTTTGTAGGTTTGGGCACAGAGTTGGCCTTCAATACAACTTATCATCCGTAGACAGATGTACAAACTGAGAGGGTCAACAGGATATTGAAGGACATGTTGGGGATGTACGTGATGCATCATCAACAAAAGTGGGAAGATTATCTTCCACTGGTAGAGTTCACTTACAACAATGGGTATCAAGAATCTTTGAAGATGAGTCTATTTAGGCATTGTATTGGTGGAGTTGCAATACTTCCATCAGTTGGAGTGATCCAGTTAATAAGGTGTTGATTAGACCAAACATGTTAGCGGACATGGAACAAGAAACACATGTTATAAAGAAGAATCTAAAGGCAGCACAGGATTATGCAGATCGGAACTGTTTGTTCAAGGAGTTCCAAGTTGGGGAATAGGTGTACTTGCGCATCAAACCGAAGAATAGTTCCTTGCAGATTGGATCATTTGCCAAGATGGCACCACAATTTTGTGGACCCTTCAATATTGTTGAGAGGATTGGGCCAGTAGCCTATCGACTTGCAATGCCTCCGACAGTGAAAGTCCATGATATTTTCCATGTGTCATTGCTTAAGAAGTATGTTAAAAATTTTGATCATGTGATTGGCTGGTCTATATTGCAGGTGGAAACAGATGGAGAATTCCATCCATACCCTCAGTGTACATTGAAAAAAAGGTTCTAATGCTATGGAACCGAGAAATCGAGCAAGTTAAAGTGCAGAGGAAGCACTTTGGGACCAATGAAGCTACATGGGAGACGGTGGATTAGATGAGGGCTATGTATCCTTCAATGTTTGCTGGTTGAGGCAAAGTAGTTTTGGTATGGTGTTTTGGTATATGTCTTTCGTATATGTTTTGGTACATGTTTGATGATGTTTTGGTATATGTACATATGTATATGGATGTAAATACCTCCATGATATATGTTATAAAGCTCCAATAAGCAGTATGTGTATCATGTCATTTATAGTTGTCATGTTGTTATGTTATCATGTTGGTTTGCTTCTCAGCAGGGTGATCATTGTAAATACTGCATCGAGCTGTGTTATAAATCTCCATGGGTAATATGTTTTCTTTTCAGTGGTTTTGTTGAGGTATAGGTGTGGTTGAACACCAAATATGGTGTCCCCCAAGGGGGAGGGTTCTGTAACAACCCTGGTGAAAATTCCATGTAATAAAAGTTAATAAAGGCAAAAATAACACCCACGGTTGATGGGACACTTATTCCAAGTTAAATGTTGGGAAAAACATCCTAGTATGGGTGTTCATTGGTTTATTATGGATAAAGAAATTCTAAAAGGCAATGTCTAAGTATTTGGAAAGGAAAAATGGCATTTTTGGCACATTTATTTATGAAAATAATGGAAATTAGGAGAAAAGGAAGGTGAAAGGTCACAGGTTGCATGTGAGGAGGAGAATGAAGGAAAATAATGGAAAATGAAGAAAATAGAGGCCTCATTGATAAAAAGGTTTATGAGTATCACTTCGTAACCTTTTGTCAGTTCAGTTTTTGAGCTCTCCCATTATACTCTCTCACTCTCTCACTCTTGGACACTTAGAGTTTTCTTAGAGTATTTTGGCATTGGATCAAGAAAGGCAAAGACGGTAAGAGGAAGGAAGGAGCAAGCAAGGAAGAGCAAGATCAAGAAGCTACAACAATTTTCTTTGCAGGTATCAATTTTCATGTGTATTTTCCTTGCTAGATTTGGAATGCATGGTATTACATGTGGTTCTTTTGTTGTTATGGCATGGCTTTTTCCAGGTGTGACAGTGTTTTCAGCCTAGCCTTGCTAATTCCAGATAGCCATGGTGTGATGGGGTTATCATGTTTTGGTTGAGTTGGATTGTTGGATGGATTCAAAGCTGAGTGAGGTGGATCTCTGAATGATAGAGCACATGGCCTAGTGGTTCCTGAACTAGACTGTGGATCATGGTAAAACCACTGGCCTAATGTTGTGGCTAGCAACAACCCCCCTTCTTATTTAGTTTTATCACTAATACTAAATAAGTGGGGACCCTTATCCAAAAATTAAAAAAAATATAGTGCTTGTATTCCCTTTTTGAATAAATCTTACTGTCATAAACTTAGGAGAATACCCCAAAAATCAAAAAAGACTTAAGTTTTATGACAAGTTTGAATAAAATCGTTCTCTCAATAAAAAACGTCGCATCGCAAAAAGGTAATGGATAACATTATATAAACAAACTCCTAAGATTACGAAATCACGATGCGAGATCACACACTGAACACACTCATCACATCACAGTTCTTCATATGCCTCAAATATCACTTAAGGTGAAATACCTCAAACTTCCGATATGCGATAGCATGTCTCGCAAATCACATTTTGTAGCAAACATATGGTAATAGATGATTGTCACACGCAATGGATCAGCGATATTGCGATTTGCGATATTGTGAAGCAAATCGCCTTATCACAGATCTTCAAGGCTGGTCGTTCAAAAAAGTTTTTCCATAAACCAATGCCCAGTTATGCGCGTTAATGTTAATTTAATGAGTTAGTTGGTAATCATTAATGAAATATGGTTTTGATCTGATCGAAGGGCCATTTCACGTAGGGTGATATATTTTATATGATTGAGGCATTTAAATCTTTCCCGTCACCTTACTTCTTATCATTACTCTTTCCTTATTTGTAAATTACAGGAGCGAAAAGCAAAGAAATATACATAACAGTGTTCAGAATATTATGGGAAAGAAGGGAAAAGCATCGAGCTCTCTGAAGACAAAGGAATGACACCCTTATACACAAACACCACCTGTAATAGAGATGTCGACGTTACTACTTGGGAAGGCATGCACAGCCTACTCGAGGAAGAAAATCCCAGAGTAATGGAGGTTACAGCGACTGCAGACTCACGCGGGTCGTCTCAGGCGTCGATTACAGAACTAGCATGCTCGTTCTTGCACCAGATAGCAGCGAGACCCAAGATTCTTCTATACATGGACATGGTTAAGTGGGTACTAGATAGTGCTGATATAACAGATAGATAGCTTAAGACTTAGAGCCAAGGACTCATTGGGTCGTTCTTTCCACAAAATTTAAGGTTTACATCCTCTAACAAAAGCGCACAAGAGGCGAAAAATAGCACCAGGGAAGCCCGGATCGAGAAACAGAGGCAGTTTTCGATTACTAGCGCTAATCGCGCATCGCTGGGAAAAACCACTTGAGAAGGAAAGCCTCCAATCACTCAGTGGCCTGTAAGCCTGGAAAATTGTAGGAAAAAGTGCTAAAGGTGATAGGAAAAACCCGAGCTCTAGAAACCAATTGTATTTATCAGGGATATCCTCAAGTGGTATGTAAATTTCTACCAAATATACAACATCTACAAACAAGCTGGATACAAAAAGCTAAAGAGTAGAGTCCATCAAAAGGTTAACCAAGTTGAATTGGGATTCTTACTCGCAGTACTTGGTAAAACCATGCAGCCAGTGCATGACTCTCAAATGTATCACTAACTCTGCCAAGAAGATGGCGCCAGCACTTGCCAATTCTGTTTTCACAGGGCAGCTAGAGTCGGAGGTCGAATAGCCAACTCTCCTCAAGCCAATGCTAGATACTTGCGACTACAAGGAACAAATACATAGATAGTTAATTGCCAGTTTTAATTTTAGATTCAATTTTAGTTTTAGTTTTGCTTTATTTTTTCCCGAAATGAGGATGGTCATTTAAACCGCCTCCTATATTTTTGTAATAAACTGTTTTTAGATTTAACTAGTAGTATTTGAACCCTTCTCATGCATTTAGAGAAGGGTCCTGAAATTTGTCAAAAACTTGTCCTCAGAACATGCACTTCTGCACCCTCCGAGGAGGTTTTGATGAATGAATGGAACAAGATTTATTGATATCTGTGTTTAATATCTACTACTGAAATTGCACTTGTGTACTCTTAGTGGATGTTGAATTAAGAAGAGATAAATCATTATTGCTAAAGCTCATGAGTAGAACTTTTTATAAATGGTACTTTTATCTCTTAACAACTTTTGCTTATGTGTTAAGGTGATATTCATGTTCAGTTATTTATATAAATGCCTGAATGCTTGAGTTATCATTTAGCACTTCTGTACGGTGATAGCTATTCTATTTATGCTTAATATATGAGTGACTTATTATGCTATATGTTTTTCACAATTGTTTCGTTTAACTTTTTATACGAAATGGTTTCTCTTTATTGAATTCTTTTCTCATAGCAATTGAATGATCTTTATTACCAATTGCCATTAGAAATTATTTTAGATCGCATAACTGAAAGATTAAATCCCGGGTTAGTTTTTAGAATTAGATATTTCTATTCATTAGAATACAATTGTATGTTGATAAATTAGATTTAGAATAAAAAGCATTTTACTTAGAAATTATTAGGAAGGAAATATCAATTCTCAACACACACACACATAAATTGGGAAACTGGTCCCATATCCCTAGTCGGACCCACTATACCAAACGAAAAAGGAGCTGCTAACCAAGGTCTAGACCGGGTGGGTATCCCCCTTGTTGTAAACCCGATTTTCGGAGCTTCAACATATATGGGGCTAGAAGGAGGGCCCCGAACTATGAATGGCAAGTAAATCTAAATCTAAATACCATTCTGAGAGTAAATCGCCCTCACCATCTCCCCCGACTTCTCCATTGCATTTAGAATCTTTAAATCTTGAGCGAGAAGTCGATAAAACAACAACCACTGCCACAAACCCAAACATTTCAGAGAAATCTACTATTGAACCTCCTGAAGTTGAATCTTTGATCCATAAACTTCAATGATTTTCTATATCACCCCAAAAATCTGAAAAATCTCAAGGTAGTGTGACTTCGCAATATAACCCTTCTCATCCTCTTACCAGATTGTAGAGTGAAAAGTTTGGTATCGAACCAACTAAATTACCTCTACCCACAAGGAAAAGAGAAAGGAAATCACCTAAAGGGTCTAATAGCGAGACTCTTTCATCATCATCATCCATCTCAACTTCTCCACCACGAAGTCAACCATCCACCCCTCCACTTCAAATTATTGTCCACCAAACCACTGGAACTTCAACATCTCCTTCTCAATCATCTGGAACTATAATATCCTCATCTTCCCAACCGCAAGGAACATCTTCTGCGCTTTCCTCTATTAGTAGTTCAATGATGGCCCAAACTCCATGGAATAACCCAGGGGCAGTCTTAATGCCTGCGCCCTTGAGTCAAATACCGGCCCATCCTGAAAAATGGTTGCCTAAGTTTAATCCTGAAGCAGACATGCTAGCAGAAGAACACATAAACAACTTTATGTTATCTATAAATCTCAATGGGGTTACTAATGAAGACGTCGTTGTCCGACTCTTTCCTTACACTTTGCAAGGAGCAGCCAGATCATGGTATTTCTCATTACCATCCGGATCTATCACTAGTTGGGATATTTTCCAAGAACAATTCTTGACTAAGTTTGGTGATGACAGGTCTAATGCGACACTGATCAACGACCTGTCTAATCTTAGGGATGAATCAAGGGAACCTATCAAAGATTTTAACTCACATTTCAATAAACTTTTGAACAAATTTCCTACCACTTCCAAGCCTAGCGAAGAAGTTCGAAGTGAATGGTACATATATGCTTTACCATCAAACATAGCAATCTTCGTTGATAGGGCTAACAAAACAACTTTAGCTGACAATATGAAGGAAGCAATAGCGGTACAGAAACGTATCATAGCCTTAGAAAAGAAAAACGGCGTTGATGAACGAAAATCTAAGAAGGTTACCTTTAAAGAAGATCCAAAGAAAAATAATCGAAAGACACATTTGATTTAGAAGGATTGCAGAAAGTTTTGAAAACCATGTCTAACGAAATGGTTGACATTAAGAAACAAGTAGCAGAGACTTCTTCTAAAAATCCTTACAAGCCTTATAGAAGAAATCCTTCGACTGATTCAAAGCCTCCAAATGTTATCACAAATGCTGAATTAGAAGAAGAAGAAGAGGAAGTTTCTAACGAAGAGCCTACTAATGAAGAAGAAGTTGTAGAAGTACAGGGTATGTGGGATTTCATCCTCCCAGATGAAGAGGATCAAGAGGCATCACCAGTCAGTACTAGAAGTAGAAATCAACTTGATCCTCCACAACCTACTCCTAAGCCGAAGAGCGCAAGCTCAATATCTAAGGATAAAGTCGCAGGTAAGAAAACGTCACCCAAAGCGACTCAAACAAGCCCAGTCCAAACAGATTCACCAACTCCATCTAAAACATTGATTGTTTCTGATGAGATGAAGTATAATATCATAGAAGACATGAAGAAGACTAGGGCTAACATTACTTTTTATTAATTGAGCAAGTTAAAACATCAACAAAAGCTACTTTTGAAAGAGTTACATGCAATACCAGTTGCACCTCTACCTACCGCTGTAATCTCGCAAGCTTCTCACGAGATGGGAAGGCCTCCAAGTAATGTGACTAATAAATTTGATCCAAATGATATCGCTCTAATTGGAGGAAGGTCAAGATCTCATACTCCCCCATTTCTTCTTACTTATGAAGTTTTCAACAAAAATTTACACAATTGTTTAGTAGATTCAGGAGCTTCAGCTAATATCTTACCTAAATCAATATGTGCAAAGTTGAACGTCCAACCTCAAAAATCTGCAGTATGCATAGTTCAGCTAGACCGGTCGCGGGTTGAAGTGATCGGTGAATTAAATCAGGTTACCATAAGGCTGTCCTCTAACCCAAAGGTATGTCAAGTTATAGATATTTTAGTTGCAGACATTCCAGAATTTTATGGCTTAATTCTTAGCAGAGATTGGTCTGAAAATCTTCATGGATACTTTGCAACCGACTGGTCGCATATGTGGCTCCCTTACAATGGTAAACCAAATCAGATAAAGGTTGAGCGAGAAAGACATCAAAAATACATAGTAACAGAATTGGAAGGAGAAAATGAACCTGTAGCATACAACAACAATATAATTGGCAACTATTCTATTGACTCTTTCTTAGGAAATTTTAATGCTCATACTTTGCCTTACTTAGAACATTCTATTTTATCTCAAGTAGAAAATTTTTCTCAAATAGATAGTTCTAAATGTGTTAATTTCATAGATAGTCCTGTAATTAAATCTTTATTTTGGAATTTATTTTTTGACGGTTCTAAGTCTAACGAAGGAACAGGAGCAGGATGAGTATTAGTTAGTCTAGAGGGAAACAAAACTATGCTAACTTGTAGACTCGAGTTCGATTGCACCAATAATATTGCAGAATATGAGGCTTTAGTCCAAGGATTATACAAAGCAATCAGATTAGATATTAAGTATCTACAAGTCTTCGGAGATTCTGAAATTGTTATCAAACAGGTACGAAATACTATACATTGTCTATCAGGTCATTTAAAGCATTATCAATCTTTAGTACAAGATCTGACTGAACATTTTATAGCATTTAATATTTCATCAATTCCTAGACTCCAAAATGCTAGCGCTGACCTCTTGGCAAACGTAGCTTCCAAGCTCATTCCCTTAGAAGACTATAGCCCAGACAAATTCTCAATCGAATTAATACTTAGACCCTTGATTCCTGATAACATTACCAATTGGATAATTTTCAACGATGATCCTGATATTGTAAGCTTCCTCACATCAGAGGGATCTTACACTAATCAGATAATTGATGAGGACCAACATGACAAACAATTGCAACAAGATAGCACTAATAATGCTATGCCAAAATCAGTAGTCAAATTGGAAGACCTATATGATTTGAAAGACCGATTCAAAAGATCTACCAATTCAAAACTTCAAAGTTCAACTCTGAACTATGAATTAGTAAATCTAGGAACTGATACCAAGCCGCAGAATATCAACCTAGGTCTCAGCCTAGCCCCTGAAGAAATATTGGCATATGTTCGTCTCCTGAAACAACACAAAAGTGTCTTTTCTTGGAACTATGATGAACTTAAGACTTATGACACTTCTATCATTCAGCATACTATCCCAATGATAAACGATGAAAAACCTGTCTAGCAAAAGCTGAGAAAGATCCATCCTAATCTAGAGAACCAGATCAAATCTGAGCTCAATACGTTATTGAAAGCCAAAATCATTTTTCCTGTTTGACATTATAAATGGGTTTCCAATATGGTTCCTGTTAGAAAGAGAAATGGAGACATTAGAATTTGCATTGACTTTCGAAATCTTAACAAAGCCTGCCAAAAAGATAATTTCCCTTTGCCTCCTATGGAGCAAATATTACAAGCAGTTGCAGGATCATAATTAATGTCCTTCTTGGATGGTTTCTCCGGCTACAACCAAGTTTTGGCCCATCCCAATTCAGAACCAAATGGGGTACTTATGCATATCAAAAGATGCCTTTCGGTCTGATCAACGTTGGCGCCACATTTCAAAGGTCCATGGACATCGCATTTAAGGGATTAGTAAACAAATCAGTAGTAATCTACTTGGATGATATAACTATATATTCAAAAAAACGAGGTAATCATCTCAGAGATTTAAAACAAATCTTCCAACGTTGCCAAAGGTATGGGATTTCACTTAATCCAAAAAAGTCCTTTTTCACTTTGAGTGAAGGAAAACTTCTTGGATTTATAGTGTCAAAATCTGGAATCCATATTGATCCCAACAGAATCAAGGAGATTTGCGAAATACCCTTGCCTCACAACAAGAAAGCTATGCAATCCTTCCTTGGCCAGATTAATTTTGTAAAGAGATTTGTTCCAGACTTTTCAAGAATCGTATCTCCCTTACAAGCAATGATTAAAAAGAATTCAATCTTCAAATGGGGCCAAGAGGAATATGAAGCATTCAATCTAATTAAACAAGCGATTGTAAATGCTCCATCTTTAGCAACTCCAAATTTTTCTGATCCTTTCATTTTGTATACATTTGCCTCTGATAGATCATATGCTACGATACTCACTCAAGAAAATCAAGACAAAGTGGAAGCCGCAATTGCCTTTTCTATTCAAATCTACAAGGGGCTAAATTAAATTATTCTGACGTCGAGAAACAAGCTTATGCTATTTTCAAAGCAATCAAACATTTTAGACCCTTTCTGCTTAAAACCCATACAAGAATCATAGTATCGTTTCCAGCAATAAGAAATCTCTTAGTACAGAAAGACGTGGGTGAGAAAAGAGCCAATTGGGTTATTGCCTTACAAGAATACGACGCTGAAATTAAACCAGCAAATATTATAAAAGGTCAAGGGCTTTGCAAAATGCTGGCTAGAGCATCGCTTATTTCCGAAATACCATCTGCAGAAATACAAACATATGAGGTAAGCCTATACGATATTGAATCATTATATGTTGATATCATATTTTATTTAAAGAACGGATATGCTCCTTCAAACCTAAATTATACAAAGAAAATATCCCTAAGATTGAAGGCTAAACAATATCAACTCATGAACGATGTACTTTTTAGGATGAATTATGATTCTGTCCTCCTTAGATGTCTTGAGAAATCTGAAGCTGAAAAGGTGTTGCAGGAACTCCACGATGGACCAGCAGGTGGACATTATGCTGGAGATGCTACAGCACATAAAATCCTGCGTGCAGGCTATTATTGGCCTACACTATTCAAAGACACACATAGCTACGTGAGGAAATGTCAAGTTTGTTAAATTGTTGCAGGAAGACAAAAGAAACCATAGTTTCCTTTGCAACCAGTCAATATCGATCAACCTTTTGATCAATGGGGAGTGGATATAATAGGTGAGATCGTTCCTCACTCTTCTAAACAGCATAGGTATATCCTTATAGCTACAGATTATTTTACTAAATGGGTAGAAGCAGTTCCTCTCAAGACAGCTAATGCCGAACACATCATTGATTTCATAGATCAGTTCATAATCACCAAGTTTGGTTTACCCTATGCTTTAATGTTTGATAATGCATCGTATTTTTCTGGCAATGTTATGACTGACTTTGCACTCAAAATAGGTTTTAAACTTAAATACTCTGCCAATTATTACCCACAGGGGAATGGGTTAGCTGAATCAACAAATAAAAACTTAATCAGAATCATTAAGCGAACCATTGATCAAACTCATAAGAATTGGCACAAATCCTTAATATATGCTCTATGGGCAGACCGAATAATGCAGAAAGCCTCCATTGGTACTTCTCCCTTTAATTTAGTTTATGGGAAAGAAGTGGTCCTTCCAACTCATCTAGTGATTCCCTCTTTGGCCTTAGTTCAATTTATTGACGAAACACCAACTTCTTCCTTACAACTAAGGCAGCTGCAAATCCTTAAGCTAGAAGAGCAACGAGAACAGGCTAAAATAACTCATGCTCATCACCAAGCATTAGTAAAAGCTTCTTTTGATTCAAACATGATATCCAGAAAGGACTTTCAAATTGGAGATCTAGTTTTAAAATGGGATAAGACTCACGAGGAAAAGGGCAAACATACGAAATTTCAACGAATGTGGCTTGGCCCTTTCCAAATTGCATAAATCATAGGTCCATCTACTTTTATGTTACAGGATTTAACATGAAAAAGAGAATCTTTACCTGTTAACGAGAAGATCCTCAAAAAATACTTTCCATAGGAGATCATTCTTATATTTTTGTAAATTAGTTTTTCCTTTATTTTGATAATAAAACCAGTTGTAAATGGTTACATTTGGAATTCACGAAAAAGACTAGCATTTCTTTTAGATTTTGTTTTTCGCTTGTATAAATAGAACTGATTTAGAAAATCAGTCATTATTATTGAAAGGTACAGTCAAAAGCTATAAACCTGGAAATGATACTAGTTTCAACCTTGTAAATTTTGATAAAAAACGACCTTTAGTGGGAATTTGTTTTATATCAATCAAATGAAAAGCATCAATAACAAAACAAAGATTCTCTGTAGAAAAGCTCTTTCCAAAAACTCTACCATTGTCGTCCAGAGCTATTCTTAAGGAAACAATGACTTCCTCCCCACCTCGGGAATTACGAGCTTCAAGGAATAATCCAGCTATAAACTTTAACTTAAAGAATAAGAGGTCTCATCACGAGCCGACTTATCATGATCATAGATATTATAGCTTGCTGACTTTGCCAAAACTGCATACCACAACAGGGCAATGACTCAAGATTGTTGCAATCAAAAGACAAGGGGTCTCATCACGAGCCAGCTTGTTCAACAAAGTTATAAATCAAGTGAGTGGCACTGTCATAATTTGGCTACCAAACCAAGGCATTATTCTTTAAGGATTAAAAGAAAATAAAAGCAATAAGTGTGGATATGGATTTCCCTTTGAAAATCGTATATTTCTCCAAGTAGGATACAGGATCATTGTTGGGTAACAGGTAACCCTGTCGAGGCTATAAACGCCTGCTGGCAGTAGAGGCTCTACCTACGACAAATGAGCATATTTAAAACTGATTTATAGAGAAGGCTTTGTTTTTATCTTTATAAACCAAGTAGTGACTGATGTAAATACAATGACTAGCTCTAGGAAGTAAATAACCAAAGTTTACATAGAAGAAAAAAACTATCCTTAACAGCTGAAAGCATGGTGTACTTT
The DNA here is from genome assembly GCA_031772625.1 of Pinus tabuliformis. Lineage (NCBI taxonomy): Eukaryota > Viridiplantae > Streptophyta > Pinopsida > Pinales > Pinaceae > Pinus > Pinus tabuliformis. The sequence goes on along the minus strand of CM062817.1, from coordinate 719,272,837 downwards.
ATCTTTCTATAATAAAATTTGATTTTATAAAAAACCTTATGTTTTGGAAGTTTATAAAATTCAAAAGAAAAGCAGAGATAATTGGTTCTTCCAAGTGAATCGCCAATTGTTATGGCCAGCAACAACCCCCCTTCTTATTTAGTTTTATCACTAATATTAAATAAGTGGGCACCCTTATCCAAAAAAAAAATAAAAAAATAAATTAGTGCTTGTATTCCCTTTTTGAATAAATCTTACTATCATAAACTTAGGAGAATACCCGAAAAATCAAAAAATACTTAAATTTTATGACAAGTTCGAATAAAATCATTCTCTCAATAAAAAACATCGCATCGCAAAAAGGTAATGGATAACATTCTATAAACAAACTCCTAAGATTGTGAAATCGCGATGCGAGATCACACACTGAACACACTCATCGCATCGCAATTCTTCATATGCCTCAAATATCACTTAAGGTAAAATACCTCAAACTGCTGATATGCGATAGCACGTCTCGCAAATCGCATTTCGCAGAAAACATATGGTAATAGATGATTGTCACACACAACGGATCAGCAATATTGCGATTTGTGATATTTTGAAGCAAATCGCAAAATCGCCTTATCGCAGATCTTCAAGGCTCGTCATTCGAAAAAGTGTTTACATAAACCAATGCCCAGTTATGCGCATTAATGTCAATTTAATGAGTTAGTTGGTAATCATTAATGAAATATGGTTTTGATCTGATCAAAGGGCCATTTCACGTAGGGTGATATATTTTATATGATTTCGGCATTTAAGGCTTTTCTGTCACCTTACTTATTATTATTACTCTTTCCTTATTTGTAAATTGCAGGTGTGAAAAGCAGAGATATATACATAGCAGTGTTAAGAATATTATGGGAAAGAAGGGAAAAGCGTCGAGATCTGAAGACAAAGGAATGATGTCCTTATACACAGACACCACCTGTAACAGATATGTTGTCGTTACTACTTGGGAAGGCATGCACAGCCTACTCGAGGAAGAAAATCCCAGCGTAATGGAGGTTACAGCGACTGCAGACCCATGCAAGTCGTCTGAGGCGTCGATTACAGAACTAGCATGCTTGTTCTTACACCGGATAGCGGCGAGACTCAAGATTGTTCTATACACAGACATGGTCAAGTGGGCACTGGATAGTGCTGATATAACAGATAGACAGTTTAAGACTCAAAGCCAAGGACTTATTGGGTCGTTCTTTCCACAAAATTTAAGGTTTACATCCTCTAATAAAAGCGTGCAAGAGGCGAAAAATAGCACCAGGGAAGCCCGAATCGAGAAATGGAGGCAGTTTCCGATGCCTAACGCTAATCACACATCGTCGGGCAAAACCCCTTGAGAAGGAAAGCCTCCAATCACTCAGTCGTCTGTAAGTCCGAAAAATTGTAGGAAAAAGTGCTAAAGGTGAAAGGAAAAACCCGAGCTCTAAAAACCAGTTATATTTATCAGGGATATCCTCAAGTGGTATGTAAATTTCTACCAAATTTACAGCATCTATAGACAAGCTGGAGACAAAAAGCTCGAGAAAGAGCAGAGTCCATCAAAAGGTTAACCAAGTTGAATTGGGATTCTTACTGGCAGTACTTGGTAAAACCACGCAGCCAGTGCATGACTCTCAAATGTATCACTAACTCTACAAAGAAGATGGCGCCAACACTTGCCAATTTCGTTTTCGCAGGGCAGCTAAGTCAGAGGTCGGCCAGCCAACTCTCCTCAAGCCAATGCTAGATGCTTGCGACTACAAGGAACAGATACATAGATAGTTAATTGCCAGTTTTAATTTTAGATTCATTTTAGTTTTAGTTTTGCTTTATTTTTGCCCGAAATGAGGACAGTCATTTAAATTGCCTCCTATATTTCTGTAATAAACTATTTTTAGATTTAGCTAGTAGTATTTGAACCATTCTCATGCATTTATAAAAAGGGTCCTGAAATTTGTCAAAAACTTGTCCTCAGAACATGCACTTCTGCACCCTCCGAGGAGGTTTTGATGAATGAATGGAACAAGATTTATTGATATCTATGTTTAATATCTGCTACTGAAATTTCACTTTTGTACTCTTAGTGGATGTTGAATTAAGAAGAGATAAATCATTATTGTTGAAGCTCATGAGTAGAACTTGTTATAAATGGTACTTTTATCTCTTAACAATTTTTGCTTATGTGTTAAGGTGATATTCATGTTCAGTTATTTATATATGAATGCTTGAATGCTTGATTTATCATTTGGCACTTATGTACGGTGATAGCTATTCTATTTATGCTTAATATATGAGTGACTTATTATGCGATATGTTTTTCACAATTGTTTTGTTTAACTTTTTATACGAAATGGTTTATCTTTATTTAATTCTTTTCTCATAGCAATTGAATGATATTTATTACCAATTGCCATTAGAAATTATTTTAGATCGCATAACTCAAATATTAAATCCCGGGTTAGTTTTTAGAATTAGATATTTCTATTCATTAGAATACAATTGTATGTTGATAAATTAGATTTAGAATAAAAGGCATTTTACATAGAAATTATTAGGAAGGAAATATCACTTCTCAACACACACACACACATAAATTGGGAAACTGGTCCCATATCCCCAGTCGAACCCACTATACCAAACAGAAAAGGCGCTGCTAACCAAGGTCCGGACCGGGGGGTATCCTCCTTGTTGTAGACCCGATTTTCGAGGCTTCAACACCTAGTAACCCCTGATCAAGACTGTGGGTTGTGGTAAAGCCAGGATTTTGTTTCCTTGGTGGGCATAGGAATCCTTACTAGTGAATGGCGGGATATACAGTAAATCCAAGAGGTTTATTTCTCTTTGTTGGGCCTAGTAATCCCGAGTTGGGATATGCGGTAAATCCTGGAGAGTCAGTCTCAATTTAGGGCCTAGTGATCCGGTGTGGATTGCGGTAAAGCTTAAGAGACTAGGAGACAGGAAAATTCCTCACAATGTAGGTGGAGAGATCTAGTGGCATCCATGCTTGTTTGGCCTAGTGATTGGGTGGAGATCATGGTAAAGCCTGTAATGTTATGAAACCAGCTCACAAAAAGATAGAAAAGATAGATGAATGCCTTAGAAATAAGCCTCTTCGAGGGGGCAACCTCCTTTACATTACACAAATGAATAATTCTTGGATGATACAAATGAAAATACCTCCTTTTTATATATAAGAGTCTAAGGGGTCATAATATAATCAGAGCTCACATGAAAATAATAATGTAAGGGCACAATAAAAACAATAGTGGGCTTCTATGGGGCATAATAATAACAATATGGGGACTACATGGGTACAACAATATAATAAGGGGGTTGTACTAATAACAATAAGGGGTTACACTAGTATTATAGGGGCCTAACATGCCCCTCTCCTTCAAAAAGTGTTGTCCTCAACGCTTGAGTAGTTCTTGATGCTTCTGTTAAAATTCTTGTCCTTCCATGTGGAATCTTCAGCGAGTAATTCTTCCACTTGATGAGATACTCTGAAATTGATCAATTTCGTAGCTGTCAGGTTCTTGTTTCTGTGACTGCTCCAGGTTCCAATATGATTTTTCCTTCCTCTTCAAGTTTTCGCAATATTTTTTGAATTGGGATATTCTGCAACTTTTGAATGAGTGGCCACACTTCTTTATCCTTCTTGCATTCATCCCTTTCTTCATTTATCCAATCTGGTTGGATAATAGAAATAGCTCAAAACAATGCTTCCACATCCTCATCCTTTCTTGAGAGTGCATCTGCAACAAAAAATTTCTTCCCTTTTATGTAGATGATGTCAAAGTCATAACCCAACATATTTGTGACCCATTTTTTTTGTTCTTCTAAAGATAGTATTTTTTCTAAAAATTATTTAAGACTATCATGATCCATTTTTACCTTGAAGTGTCTTCCCATTGAGTAAGGTCGCCATTTCGTAAGTACATGTAGTATTGCCAATATTTCCTTCTGATACATAGCTTGCTTGAGATGTAGCTGTAAAAATACCCAATCACCTACATCAAAACTTTTTTCACTACGATGTTGACCTACCTGTTGCTTCATTCAATTCTACTCCAAAGTGGCGTTATCGTTTAAAAGTTGGAGAGCTTGTTATTGATGCTCGATATGATCTTTCACTGATTGAACCTTTTTCTTCTTGATATGTCCTTCTATCTTGAGAGTTTGAGGTGGTAATTTCTTCCAATGCTTTACAAGATATGGTCGGATTCATTTCTTGTTGCTCGATGTGATCTTTCACTTCTTGAACATTTTTCTTCTTGATATGTCCTTCTATCTTGTTAGTTTGAGGAGTGGTAATTCCGGCCAATGCATTACATGATATGTTTGGATTCATTTCTTCTTTCTTGATGTGATCTTTCACTTCTTGAACCTTTTTCTTCTTGATATGTCCTCCTAACTTGAGAGTTTTAGGAGTGGTAATTCTTGCCAATGCTTTACAAGATATGGTTGGATTCATTTCTTCTTTCTCTGGGGTTGGGTCCTAGTGTATATCCTCTTATTTTGATGTTTCTTGATCCTTTTCTTCCTCCTCTTCATACTCTATGTAAAATAGTTTCTTCTCAGCACAATTATGACCTTTAGTGCATTTGTTATCACAATTATAACAAAGCCCTTTTTCTCTTTTTTCTTCCAATTGTTGTGGTGTAACCCTTGTAGGTTACGGAAGGCTAAGAGAAGAAACACTTCCATAATTATAGTCATGAGTGGTGGGATTCCTTTTTTCCATAATTTCGCTTTCAGTTTTTCTTGCCAACCTAAATGCCTTTTCCAATGAATCAGGTTCCCAAAGACGAACCTCATGTTGAATGTTATCCTTTAAAGTACTTATGAAGACATCAATCCTTTGCTTCTCTAGAATATCATTTACCCTTATATTCAATTTTTGAAAGTCCTCAATGTGATCTGCCATTGAACACTTTTGTTTGATATTTATCAATTGGCTAAAGAAGGTGTTTCTCTTCGTATCCTCATAATGTGCTATTATTTCCTCCGTGAAAATTGACCACGTAACAAGTTGTTTACAAGAACAAAGCCCTTTATACCATAAAAATTGATCCGGTTCTAAATATGAAGATGCAATACATACCTTTTGTAATAGTGGTACACCATGTAGATCAAAATATTGCTCCATTTGAAGTATCCAATTTACCAGATCCTTGCCATCAAACTTCCTCATATCGCCTTTTTTTTATTTTAGGAGCTCAATCTTGAAACAACTATAACTCTGTAATTTCGGCTCTTCCAGTTCTGAAATTGTGACTTGCGGTAGCCCTCTGTGTCCTCTTTCTAATGCCACCGGCCTGATCAAAATTGGATTCTCCAAGAAAGATTTATGCACAATCTTTTAAGATGACCTAATTATATACCTTTTCAGAAGAGTGAACTTGTATGAAGTTCCATGTGTCATTGCTCTGACCTTAGGATCTGAAAAATATATACAAGAAACTACAGTCCATCCTCTTTCTGTAACTTCTTATGAAATTTCAATCTGATGCTCAAAACAAAAGTTATGACTATTTTCCCCAGGTCACCTGTTTGGAATGTAATTCGGGAGTCTGCAAAAAGGCCAACTTCCTCAGATCATATCTCCGCAAATATAGCGCAAAAACTCTGAAATTCGGACCTGAGGTTTAGAATGATTTCAACCCAATTGGGTTTTTTTTAGCGTCTGAAATGTTGCAGAAAAAACGTTATAGCGAAAATGCCACGATGACCTGTTGGAAGTAGAAAAACGCTATAATCCACAGCTCTGATACCAAATGTTATGAAACCAGCTCACAAAAAGATAGAAAAGATAGATGAACGCCTTAGAAATAAGCCTCTTCGAGGGGGAAACCTCCTTTACATTACACAAATGAACAATTATTGGATGATACAAATGACATATAGGAGTCTAAGGGGTCATAATATAATTAGAGCCGACATGAAAATAATAATATAAGGGCACAATAAAAACAATAGTGGGCCTCTATGGGGCACAATAATAACAATATGGGGACTACATGGGTACAACAATATAATAAGGGGGTTGTACTAATAACAATAAGGGGTTACACTAGTAGTATAGGGTCCTAACATGCAATTACATGTTTATTGTGTTGGGCTAGTGATCCGGGATGGATTATGGTAAAACATGGTCTCTATTGATGAGGGTGAGGTGGTTTAACCTTGGGATGCCCTAGTTGGTTCTTTTGGTTTGAGTCCCACATTCATGCTTGGAATATGACATGAGGGTGAATGGATGGAAAGAAATTTGGCTCAGCCATTCTATGTACGGGTGGAAGATGGTAGTCCCATCCCGGGTTTGGATTTTGCATCATCAATATGAGGTTATTTCCCCTTGTATTTCTATGAGTATTATACTTATTTATATGTGGATCATATGGTTGTGATTTCCTTGGTATTTCTATTGCTATTATGTTGGTTATGTATATGTTTTATGATAGTGGCTACGTATGTTTCTCGTCATGCTTTTACTTGTAGATGAATGAACAATGTATCTATGACCTAATAGATGATAATGCAACAAATGATATAAGGGAAAAATGCTTCATAGTGATTCTCATATAAGTGTGAGACCCCTATGCTTAAATCTATTGTTTACACCTGTAGATTACATATTTGTGATATGTTTGATGAAATGCATGTCATGGCTAGTAAGGGTCCGATTAAGGGCTTGTTCAAGTATTTACATTTGCATCATTGTTTCCCTGCTATCTTTCTGTTCTGAAGGTGTCATTTAATTATGGGCAGTGACATGGGATTTGGGCATAAAAGGTGGCTCAAATCCTAGGGACATTGGCACAGCACTAGGAAAAATAGTCCCTAGACATTGGCATGCCTTCGCATGAGAGCGTCCTGAGCCTCCTGGATGTTTTCAAGTCCATACCATGGGAGCGTCCGTGGGTCAAGTGGTCTAAAACCTCAATGGGACCTAGGGGCTAGCTACTTGAGTGGTTGGGATAGTTCTTGGGAGTCCTATAGCTGATGTGGAAGGTTTGTATGTTGTGTTTCCGTCGATTTCACTTCCTTGAGGTCACATAGGTGGTTGAATCTAATCATAATAGCTTCTTATCACATGTTTACCCCAGTTGGTTAGTTACTTGGGTTGATGTGGGTGAAGGGTGTTACAATAAACCCATTGGACAGAGACTTGATGGTAAGGGTCAAGCTTTCAATATCATTGGCTTATTTATCCTTGGCCTTGTTTAAGGATGCTTGAGACCCTTTTCCCATGTGCTTGGAGTCCTTTTATGATTCATCGTCCATGGTGACTCTAATTGCACACAATTCCTTTTTAAACAGAATGGCCTCTTCATAATTTTCGGCCAAAGTTCCTTTTGTAATTCTCTTCACGAACTGCACGATGCTTGTCAGTAAGGCATAATTGTAATAATCAATGGTGATGGATTCACGAGGTTTCATATCTATAGGAAGTATGTTCAATATACGATTGAACCTATGATTAAAATAATTAACCTTTTCTTTCTACTCCATATTTAGATTGCCCATCTCCTTTAATAACATGGGAGGGGTTTTTTCATCGAAAAGCTTTTCAAGGAACAACTTTTTAAACCCCTTCTAATTCTGGATTGAGTTTGGAGAAAGAATTGGGTACAATAAAATTGCTCTACCATCTAAGGTACAAGGGTAAAGTATACATGTAACATCATCATAATATGCCTCAAGCATTTGCATATGTAGGTAAAAGTTCTCCAAGTGTCCTTCACTTTTACTGCTTTGTCAGGGTTGTACTTCATTAACAACTTCTCTGGGTGCCTCAGCATCTTATGTAAAACACCCAGAAGACCAAGTGGGTCTTGAGACATCCAATCCAAATCTTGGTCTTCCATATCTTTGTCTCTATGCTCCTCCTCTTCATTAGATCCTGATGGGTCTTCTTCCTCATCTTCTTCATCACAACCTAACTTGCAGAAAGTGTCGTCTGAGAGTACAACGTTGTCTCTGTCACCTCCATTAAAAAATGGAGGCTTCTCTAGTTTCTCTGTGCTTTCTGTAGTCTCTGCTAACTCTTCAAGGGTGGCAAGAACTAGATGTTCGACTGTCAAAACCACTACCCAGTAGGAGTGGTTGCATTCTTGTTTAGAAAATAAGGAAGATCATGTAATTCAGGAAGGAATCCAATAACCTTTAAAAACTTATAGGTTATAGGTCGGATGGCCCGAATGTGCTCATAAGATATTTCACAAGTTTGTTCAAGACCAGGTTGAGAATATTTTCTAACTTCAGGAATATGAGCAAGGTAGGTGTTGGGAAGATTGCAGCCTTGACTGGAAGAAGTATGATGAGGGTGGGTGAGGTTACCAACCATAAAAATTTGGCTTCCCTCCTTCTAGCACCAAAAATTTTGACAGTGTTGAACTAGCCAACATTCAAGGGGTCTCCCTGATATGTGGTTACAATTAGACCTCACACTATTTAGGATAAGAGCCCCATCTAGAATATGACACAGTTATCATTTTATTAAAGGTTTTCCTTGGATCTAACTGTTAGCAAGATATAGGAGTGCATATGTGCCTTCGAAAAGCAAGTAAGTGTGCCTAGTTAGTGTTCGGTTGTAGGTGTTTCAAGGTTCTTCTACTATGAAGGGAGAGAAGAAAGTGAGCCTCTAAGAGAGAGGTAATAGTACCAACCTAGTAGAGACACACATGAACAAGAAATATATGTCTAACATCTAGCAAAATAGTCCACAAATATATGATGGTCATTGCAACCATTACAACGCATTCTCAATATGAAAAGCATTAAAATAACTAAAATAGTTCAACTAGTTTAGTTCTGGGGAAAAAACATGAATCGTAAACATCCACAGAACAATCTTACAAATATTCATAATCCATGCATGAATAATGTGTTGGCCATCAGGCTTCATATATTAAGTAAAAGTCCTGGGACACATGTATACAACGAACACCACTAGCTCCAACAGTAGAGCATTGTAGCCACTACTTGCCCCCAAAAGAAGTAGCTTGTCTCTTTGATGCCCTGCAAGAGGAGCCAAGGTGAAATATTCTTTGCTCATACAATGATGGTGTATATATAACCAATGGGGTGATGCTTCACCTCCCTTGTGACTCTTTGACTACCCTCATGGCTGTTTGACTTCCTATGACTTTTCAACTTTACATGACTCTTGATATTTTGTACATGTCCTTTGGACTTCCACTTTACAATACATTTTTGAATAGTTATTTACATAATCCACATAAATGATGTGGCATATGATGACTTGTGACATGGCACTAATGACATGGACTTCATGATGACACAACAATGTCAAGTCATTTTTTTTGCTTCTTTCTGTGTTTCCTCTTGAGAATTTTCTTTTTTCCACCTCCATATGGCTTAGAGATAAGGAGTCTTCAGTGATATCAAGTCATGAGTTGTGGTCACAAACGGGTGTCCCTTTGCTTTCTCTTAATTAATAAACTTTCATATTTAGCCATAGAGGTGTCTTCTAGCATGTTGCCCTTCTCCATCTCCTTCTTCACCATCCTGTCGTGGTATGATAGAGTACTTGCATATACAATTCACTCATGACAAGATGACGTCAACCTAATAAAAACTTAGTCTAATATGTTGCATGATGATCCAATAATTGAGCCAAACTGCGTGGAAGGCTGAGGGATAGGCTCAGTGACTGTGAAATTTCATAGCTCAGGCAGTCATGCGTGAGGCTTGATCCTTGAGACTGCACAATGTGTAGTTCAGGCTAGATTGGGCATGATGATTACACAGGTGGGGAGCTCAAGGTGTCAAGCTGAGGGCTTGATGGCTAAAGTTTCCCATTGTTCAGTGCTAGAGGACATGGAGGCTAGGTGACTATGGAATTGCATAGTTCAGGAGCTCAAGAGCTGGGTTTGAGGACTGAGACTGAACAATGTGTAGTTCAGGCCTGACTGGAGGAGATGATTGCGCAGTTTTGGAGCTCAGGGGTCGGTTTTGAGCACTAGGACTACGTAGTGCGCTGTCCTGGGAGGAAATAACCATGCATTTCGTAGTAGCAAGAGGTGGGGTTGTTGCTTGAGGGTCGATACTACACAATACGTAGTTCAGGAGGCTCAGATGAGGTTAAGTTGCTCGGTCATAAAGTTTTCTAAATTTGGCCAAGTGTGGGATCGATGAAGATAATGTGAACAGTGATAAGCTTTGACTGTGATCACACACTTACAACACTTGATGACACAAAATATATCATCAAGAACACATGAACAACATACTTCCCTCAGTGAGAAAACTTTGTGACAAATTACGACAAGTGCGACACCACAGATACACTTTGCGACAACCATGACGAAATTTGTGTGACAGTGCTTAAAATTTTGGAAATGAGTATGACGTATGTTTACATGGTAATATCAACTCATTTACACAAATATAACCCATTGAAACCACCAAAACAAGCTTATGTACATTGTGTGACACTTAACATGTGAAAAGACGACATTTTGATTTTCTTGCAAATGGGACCAAAACACTTAGAGAAAACATATGCGACAAGTCTTAATGTTTACGATGATACTATGCAAGACCAAAGTAGGCTCTGAAATTTTGGTGTAGGAAAAAATATTGGATGGTGTTTTAGCAGCGATAACACCTAGCTAGTCTCGCTCGAAGACTGTGGCATAGGAGGCAACTAGTGTTTACCATGCAACCACCTTGCCAAGTGCTGAGGATGAGATCCAAAGGTTCGATAAGAATGTTTGTAGGGACAAATGAACATTGTCCATCTCTAATGTTTTGAATGAACTTCCTCATTGGATTCCTGATCCTCGGAACGCCATAGGGCAGTGAAATTAGTTTATGCACATTCTTACTCTTTAATAAGAGTTGAAAACTATTATGGTTCAATTTCTTAAAGAAAAACATGATGATCAAAATGAAATAATTTCTTTCCTCAATGACCTTCAACATAATAAACAGAGAATGAAGGATAGCTTATACAAGATAAAAGCTCGTATGTCACATATGGAAAATCATATTCACTATGATTTTAAGCTGCATACTCCCTCGAGTTCTAGGCAAGATAATATTTCTCTTGTTTCATCATATGATTCCTAGAATGATGCTATATATTGGATGTTTCATGATGTTTTTGGGGTTTTTTGGTGATGGGTGATTTTGGACCGTGGAACCTATTTTGCTGGATGTAAAAAAAAATTGATATATCTAAGACTAGCCAAGAACTCTAGTTAGAGTGAGACTGATCTAGTTTTGTACATTACCATCAACGATGTAATATTTTTCTTACAAATAATTTTAGCTTACAAAAAAAACATTGTGTTTGTCCCAAATGTTGCTACTACAACTGCTACAAATATTGGGGTCCCTCTTATTCTATGTGACATATGTTGGCTCTCAGGATTGAGTCACTACCCTCCGTATCCTTAGTGTCCCTTTCCCACATCATAACTCTTTTCTCCTTCTGATCTCTCACTATGTCCATGCAAAAGGCTAGAGTGTGTCGAGGTGTTGAATACTATAAAAAAAGAAGTAGCTCAAGAGCCTAGCCTCGATTTGAAAGCTCAACCATGCATTATAGAGACCTTTGTTTCCCAACTATTACAAGAGGAGATCACCCAAATGGAAATGGTGTTGGCCAATGAAAGACACACTCTTATTGATATATAAGCTTTTTTCAGAAGTTGCAAATTGGTTTCCTAATGCAAGTTGCACCAAAGGCTGATGTAATCAATACATTATGGACATCTACTGGCATCTCAAAATTATCTCAGGGAGGGTGTACGAAGACATGAATGAAATGAAGGAAGATATTATCATTACTCTTAATCAAATGTAGTGACATCTGATTACAATGGACCACAAACTCGTAGGAATGGAAAGGAAAATGGGTATTCCTCCTTAACCTAGTTTCTCCCCAAGCATCAAGAAGGAGCCCATCTGCATTAAAGAAATTGGTTCAGAGAAATAGGCATGAATGCTTATGTGCTCCTTTGTATTTAGTTTTTTCCATATGTCATTTAAATAGTTTCCACTACGATAAAGGCCCTTGTAACAACTAGAATCTATGTTTTGTCTCTTAGAACTTTATTTTTCTCTTATCTTTTGACATTTTGAATTAATTTAAATTATATGTCTAGTCTAGTTTTCCTAAAGGTAGGCCAGCATAGACTTCAACAACGATGAATGTATATATTTAAATGCAAGTAATATAACTTCACCAAAAAAAAATCATGCATCACAAAAATTCATGTTTGGAAAAAAATATCTTCTTATAAATTAAAAAATCAAATTACGGTGAACACACTTTCATGATATTAGTTTTCGCCTTGAGATTTAAAATTTTATATTAAAATTATATATATATATATATATATATATATATATATATATATAACAATGAGAATCTTTGTAGAATCACTAACTCCAAAAGATTAGTTGCCACTATTACACTAGATACATCTTTCATAAATGCCACTAATGAATCGGTTACAACTTACCTCCCAAGACTTGATCCCATGCAACAGGGGAAACAAATTGTTCACCAAACCACTCAGTGTAAGATCCTTTGTTAAATTAAAATATTTTTTTATAACTTCAAATTAAACAAATATTGTATAATAATTTAGCCATTTCCTAGAAGTTAGAAAAAAATATAATGATTATTAAACTTAATATAACTAAATAAACCTTGTCAAGATATAGTTTTGAATTGGTAGAAATGTTTTGATTACATACATATGATGGTGTTATGGTTAGGGTTCTACATGACTACCCCTGAGCAAGGGTAGATAAGGAATCGTTTATCCAAGCTTCACTAAGGCAAAATAACGAGGTTTGTTGGCACTAATTCTTCGTGGTAGTTGAGGTGACATGTTATTCATGAACTAGTGGATTATGACTCGTTGTCCTCATAATAATTTAGATATGACAAATAGTTTCATGAGATGTTGTGGTGCATGAGAGATTTTGCTACAAATTTGCACACCAAAAGTATTGAAGGAGGTACCATCCATGTGACTTGGGCAATGATAACTCCTTCGACATGTCAAACACATGGCACCATGCATTGTCTAGATTGTATCCCTTAAGGACAACCCTTGCGAGAGGTGGTATGAAGGCTAGAGATCTATCAAAATTCGACTAGCTTAGAAATGTTTCCATTGATAAACAAACCAAAGAATGACTAAAAAATGCTGGCAATTTCTAATTTCGGTAAAGTTGCGGGCAAAGATTTTGTGCATCAAGCAAGTTACAGGAAGAAATGGGTAAACAAGTGTGTTAAGGTGAAAAACATTGATAATAACTTGGTTTTAGGAGATGATGTCTCTATGGATCAATTACCATGCCCATCCAAACGCGAACTGGTTGGAAAGTTTATGAACAAGAGGATGACGAAGAAACATTTTGTGTAGTGGGTGGAGATTAATTAGGGGATTTTCTTGGGTTATGTACCCACTATTAGTATCCTTATTAAAGGATGGATCCATGTATTTTTTAAGAAGAAGTACGATACATAAGAAATAAAATAAAATAAAAACCTGTTTATGGGGGCATTTGAGATTGGATTTGAAAATCTCACAGTCAACCTTTAATGTCAGGACAAAGCCTTTTCTAACTCAACATGTTTATGTGATGTTACTGGGTTTACTTGTCCAAATTTGGACATTAGAATTTATGGTCTGGGCATCTGATGTATTAGGGAAATTTGTGTATTTTGATGATGCTCTGGTGCATGGATTTGAGAATAGGATGGAAAAACAACTATTTGAAGAGGTCCTTAGAAAAGGTTTGGTTTTTTATTTGAAAGATTTATGGGCAGGATAGGTTACTAAGAAACCAGTTGACTATTGGAACATCCATTTCCGTTGCTCCTAGTGTCAGGAAGTGCGACACATAATAAAATATTTCCATTAACACTCCAATCCTATTACTCAAAATACAAAAGGGGTGACCAACTAAGGATGCTCAGGTTGGGACTCCACTGTGAAGACAAAGAAAGAGTTGTTGGATGAGTCACCTAGACTGGGGTTAGCCACACATTTAATTGAAAGGAAGATAACTGAGTCGGACTCCAAGTTGTTTGAGGCGAATTGGGGATCACGATTTCGTTGGATTCTTTGGATGGAGCTAAGAAATTAGGTATGGAAAATGTATTTCTTTCATTTTCTTCCTCTCCTTTTTTGTTGGTGAGTTCTCTGAGTTTTTGAGGTTGAGGAGGATTGAAAAGATTGTCTAGTAGTAGAGGCTATGGGTTGTTGGGGACAGGAGCACTTAGGGTGGGGGTTGATACCTTTTTTTAGACATTGCAACTGAGGATGCATCAAGTGTTATGTTCCCACTGACTATTGGGTAGGCCCATTAGCACTTTTGACTTGGGTTGATTTGGGGGAGGCAATTTCTTTGCTGACTTCATAGTTTCTTTCTTGGCAGAGTTCATATAAAACTGACATTGGGAAGAGTTCCATTATTTTAGATTCAATATTCTCTTAAACAAAACCTTTTGTTTCACTAATTTGTAATGGGGACATGAGGCTGGCGCATTGGGTCCACAAAGATCTCTGCAACCCAAGGTGGAAGTGACTAATTTTTTTAAGAAAACAAGATATCTTAATGTGTGGAACACTGGAGGGTCAAGTAGTAGAGGAGTTGGTGGGGCCTCAACCACTTCATGTGGTACTTTGGGAGAAGTAATAAATTTTAAGGAACCAAAGAACATGTAACATAATTATTTGCTTAGGATTTCAACTATTCAAGGTTCCTTCTCCAATCTTGGATTCAATTTTAGCGCCTCTTAGGACTGAGGAGTGTGGGGCAATTCATAGTCGTTATTTTGAAGTGGCTTCACCTGGGCCTCGTGAAGTGGATGGTGATATTCATCAAGTTCCCCATCTCTTTTCTTCACCATGGGAGAGGGGTGTGAGGAATACATGGATTTTTCTCTTTTGCGAACGAAAATTGAATCTGATTAAGGGATGCATTGTGGCAGCTCATGGAATGTTGGGACGTTTGGGAGCATATTTTAGGGGGCACAAACATTTTGAAAATTTCTATTACTTATTTATTTTGGGTGCCTATAGATACCAAGACTAGGATGGGAGTGGTCTGATGTTTCTTCTCACTTAGAATGTTAGGGTGGTGAGAGAGGTCCCCAAAAAGAGAGCCCTCCAAAACCTAATATAGGAAGTTAAGCCAAATATATTTATTTCACACAAAATAATGTTTGAAGGTTTGATGCTTATCAATTTTATCTCAAGGTTTTTTGCAAGTGGAAATTCAGTTCGATTTATGCGACAATTCTTTCTGGAGGTCCTGTTATAGCTTGGAATGAAGGCATAAGGAATGTGGTCACTTTTACTTCTCTGACAGGGATACACTTAGAAGGTTACTCTATTTATGATCAAGTGAATTTCAAAATCATTAATTATTATGGCCCATATATTAATCGAGAGAGATTTTGGTTGTTAGTGAAGGATTTGGGCTCTTTGAACAATCCCTGATGTATCCTAGGGGGGTATCTAAATCTAATTTTGAAAGATATAGAAAAGTGGGGCACACATCCCTGGTTAGATCTACTCTCTCCTTTTTTTTACTGAGCTATTTAAAGGTTTTGACCTAGTTTATGTGTAACTATACCACTTAGATTAACCTACAAAAATAATCGGGCTGGAGAATCTAGGGTCTCTAAGCATTTAGATAGATTTTTGGTGTCAAAGAAATTTCTATCACTAGTTGTGCCACACAAAAATTGGATAGTGAAGGAAGGTCTCTCGACAAGGGTGTCTAATCATTCTCAAGTAATTCTACAACTAGGTAAACTTGAGAGGGGGAGAAAGCACCTTATAAATTCAACCCTATCATTCTCGAGTGGCTCTACAACTGGGTAAACTTGAGAGGGGGAAGAAATCACCTTATAAATTCAACCCTATTTGGATCAAAGCCACATATTTTTGGGAGCTATTAAAATCAGTGTGGAAGAAATTTGATCCATGTTCACCACTTACAAAACTATAATAGATGATGGAGGCTCTTAAATTGGTCAAACAATGAGTTATTTAATGGGACACAAGGTAGAGGTGTGAGAAGTAAAGGGAAATGCAATCTCTAAATCAGTCAATATTAGTTTTATTGAAAAAACACCCTTCCAATTTATTCGAGGAACAAGAATTGTTGGGGCTACAATAATGGGAGGAAAAATGGGAGACTCTCCTAGTGAGGGAAGAAGCGAATTGGAGGATGGGGAGCCAAGCTATTTGGTTGGATGAAGGGGATAAACACAACAACAACAACAACAACAAAAAATCATAGATTTGTTGAGCATAGAAACGCAATCAATACTAGTTGGGTATTAAAATCAAAGGATGGTGGTCTGGTATCTACACAAGGGGACCTATGAAAGAAGCGGGTAAAACACTTTAAACATATATTCTAAGTGCCTATAGTATATCGTATTCTGGAACAAATGAATTTTGTTAGTGCATACACTAGAATTTTTAAGCTGGAGGCTAATCAAATTATTTTTATGCCACTAACACAAGCAGAGATTCAGGGGGCGCTCAAGAAGGCTAAAAAATCCAAGAGTCTCAACCCAAATGGGTGGACAAAATAGTTCTTTTTGGAATTTTATGAGCTCCTAAGTGAAGACTTGGTTAGAGTAATGGAGGAATTAACCCTAGGAGGGAGAATTTCAGGGGCATTTAATGCTACCTTTCTTTCCTTCATACCCAAGACTTCAAATTCTGAGACTTTTGATGACTTTCATCCTATTTCATTGTGGAAACTTATTTATAAAATTAACTCAAATATTTTAGCTGATAGGTTAAAGGACCATCTCTCCGAAGGATTGTCCCCATAATAGTTTGCCTTCGTGAAAAATAACAAAATTCTAGATGTAGTAGGTGCAGCACACGAAGGACTCCATACTCTCCAAATGAATAACCTACCTTGAATTGTACTAAAATTGGACCTAGTCAAACCCTGTGGCAAAGTTAACTAAGCATTTCTTAGACTCATTCTTCTTCAAATTAGATTCTCATTGGAAGTGGTAAATTAGATAATGGAACATGTATCATCAACAAAATTTGTAGTACTGGTAAATGGAGTTCCATCAAATTTCTTCAAAGCCTCGAGGGAATTAGGCAAGGATATCCCTTGCTACCATTTCTATTCATGTTGGTTGTGGAAGACTTGAACTGTGTATTAAAACAAGCACTTAGGAATGGACATATTAAAGGAATAAAAGTCTTATCTCTAACACATCTCCTTCACCTTCTCTTTTTTTATGATGTTTTGGTTTTTGGACATGGGACAGTGGAGGTTTGGACATATCTCTAGAGTATCTTAAATATTTTTTGCAGAGCATAAGGGAGGGAGATCAATTCAACAAAGTCCTTTATATTGTAAAGTGGAATTTTAGACCACTGCCTAAACAACTTAAAATAATTTATTCCATTTCAATTTCAGCCAATTGAGCAAGGTTCAAAGTATTTGGGATTTCAACTCAAGGATGGAAAATATAAGGCAATAGACTGGAATTGGTTGGTGGGGGGAATGGAAGCCTGTATCAATCACTGATGTAACAGATTTCTTTCATTGGCAGGATGTTTGATATTGTTAAAATATGTTTTGGAAAGCATCTCGGTGTACTGGATCTTGATGGCTTATATCTTGTTGTGCTATACAACAACCCCCCCATTTCAATTTTTTTTTAATATTCTAAGATGATAAATAGGAAATAGGGTCCCTTTTGTTTGTCAAAAAAGCAATAAAACTTTTAGATAGGAATAGATTTCTTTATTTCTTGTTTTTTAAATAAAAAGTGCTTTACAAGTTTTCTAAGAATCGCACATCACAAATTGCATTTGCTTAAGGCCAAGGTTCATTCATCCGAAAAATTGCGATGTGATCTGAGTTATCGCAAAGGTTTTGAATATAAACTGAAAACAATTCATTTACAAACATGCGATGCGATAAACCTATAGCATATCGCATATCGCTGATTCCAAAGGCATGTTTTCACAACAATCCATTGAAATTTTGTGATGCGATATATTTGTCATATTCTACGTACCGCCAAAATCAAAGGAAAATAGCCTAGTAAAAACTTGCAATGCGACATACACTTATCGCATATCGCAATTTCAATGGAAACATGTAACACTCACCCTGGAACTTGTGATACAATGTTAAATAGGTAATAAAATGATTCAAAAAAGCAAATAACAAAGGGAAAACGTGTTCTAAGTTAGAAATTCGCCAACTCTACATGCCAACTCATCATTTATCGCAATCGCAAAGATTCAAAGGACTCTTAAGAATACGGCATTTACAACTCCCAATTTGCGATATGTGATTGCTCTATAATAATTGAAATATTTCATAAATATCAATATATCAAAATCACTAATCACAAAACGGAAACATCACGACCCACATTTTAAGAAAAACCTTTGAAAACTTGTGATGTGATCTACTCAATGAACATTAAAGTATCACGTCATTAGTTATGGCCAAACATTAATAATAGTTATGCCTACGATCCTAAGAATATTTAGTTTCCTGTTTTTATTCTTAATTCAGATTTCGAAATTTTTCAGCTTAAATGTTACCACTCTGATATTCGTCTATATTAATGTTAACGCTATCTCTACAAGCTTAAGTTGCTCTGAAAGTTTTTAGCCTATCACTACCCTTAGTGTCATTTTGCAGTTTGAATCCCGAAGTTTGCAACCAGACAAAATGTCGAAGAAGGCTAAAAAGACAACAGTTATCCCACACCCTGCAATGGTGTAAGGACCTAAAAGGCTTGCGTTAATCTCGGACACTACATGTAAGGACTGTGGAATAGCTACATGGGAAGACATATGTGATATGTTAGAAAAAGAAAATTTGAAGGTAACAGTCGAACAGATAACAACTGATGAATATGTTCCATCAGGAGATGCACTTAACGATTTATCCAACTCTTTTCTTCACCGAATAGCGGCCCGGCCAAATATTTTGCCGTATACTGATATGGTAAAATGGGTGATTGAAAGCAACAATATAACAGACAGGACGCTTCTCACATTTGATGGAAGAGTCTTTGGATCTTTCAAGCCTGAAGACTTGAAGAGAATGTACCATTTGCCAGAACCCCAGAATTTCTACAACAAATCATTCCTCCAAGATTTCTCGAAAGAAAATCAAGTAGAATCAGATCCCATCAGACAATGGAGACACTTCCCGAACAAACACAAACATGAAACATTGGGTATGTATTTTGTGTACTCCCTAGCATCTCCATATTGTTATGTTTCCGCAATGATGTGTAGACTGTTTGGATATTCCAATACTAGTAAGTTTTCTATTGAAATGGTTCCATTAATAGAAGCAACATCGATCTCTTATGTGATGGATTGGGCTAATATTCTATCAGATAAAATGGCCATCCAAATCCTTGACTACAGGAAAAACAGATATGTTTCCACTCGAGTTGTTCCCCCATTTTTTATGAGTGCCTACATAGTTGATACCATCTGTTTCAATTCTGAGTTTCCCATTATGGGATGGAAATGGACTATCCAGGACCTAACTCCTATCCATATTTACCATAAATTCCTATGGAAAATCCATTTTAAGAAACATTTCTATAGAATTTGTCATGGTTTCATCCTACCCATTCATCAAGCCATTTTTAATAAACCAGCTCCTCGGTTGTCCGAGGAGGCTACTATTGATTTAACCCCAATTAGTAGTTGTTTTGGGGAGGAAATGTTCACATACATTACGGTTTTTGGAAGCATCGCCGACCAGCATGTCCTTCCTCTTTATGTCCCAGACAAACTATTGGCTAGGGAGATAGCCTATCAAACAGTTGAAAAAGGACTCACCGGAAATCTTAAAGAAGCCAAGAAACTGTTATGGCCTACCTTTCCTATTCATTGCGGCATTTATTCATTACACGATTACAAACATGCCCAAATTGAGGCCGAAAAAATAAAGGGTTTGAATCTAGCTTCAATTCCCAAAATACAGTATGACCCAATCAAAGTTGCCTACAATTTCACTGCTCAGGTGAAGGTTAGACAATTCATCCATGAGAAGGATGAATTGGATGACCTATTCAGATCAACAGAAACATTCTCACAAGTAGGTCAACTAGCCAACATCAAGCTAGATTCAGAGAAAATGGGCCAATTCATCTAATATAGAACAAAAAGGCTTTAGATAGTACCACTAGACTTGCTAAACATTGTACCAGTCATTCAGCAAATAGAGAAAAGCACAGAACAGAATCCAAAGAAATCTTCAGGTGGAGCTAAGACAAGTGACAAATTGAGTAAACAGTTAAGCACGGATGTTAACATTGATCCAGTATTAATCAAAGAGTGGGAGAAACTTGACCAACAAATCAAAGGTCAAGATGATACAGAAAATATTATCACACTGGGACCCCCCTTAATACAACAGTCCATCATTCAAAACCCAGTGATTGAAAAACCATCCAGCAAGGAGGTAACTCCAAAAGAAATCGAGGTAATCCCTAAACATCCTTCATCAGAGATTACACTGAGCATTGAGGAAATTCCACCTTTGGACGTGTTCTATAGCCCTAAACACAGAGTTGTAGTCAAGAGGCAAAGAAAGAAAAGAAAGATGGAGCAAACATCATCAACAATTCTTAAAGATGAATCTATGAATATCATCTGCAAAGACTCAAGGGTCAATCCCTCTGAAGACTTAACCAAATTGTCTCAGTTTGCGGGAGCATATACAGCTGCTACAATAGATAAAGCAACTGAAGTAAATCAATTGGTTAAGTAAAAGGGTGAAAAGATTAAGCAACTGGAGGAACAATTAAAGATGGAAAAACAGATTATTGATCATCATGCCAAACAAAGACAACAACAGCTCCATCAAGAGTTTGAACAGCTAAAATTAGAACATCAGGAAGAGATAAAAGCTAAGGAAGAGCAGATAAAGCAGCTCCAATTCTCAATGGAATAGTTGAAAGACAATCCCAAAGTTGAAGAGTTTGTAAAAGAAGCCTTAGAGATTAATACTCTGTTATTTCAACATCTAGTCCAACTCTGCTGGAATATATCTCTCATTTACCCATTGTGTATCAAAAACAAGACATTGATAGATCAAGCAGTCAATTGCAAAATGGAATTTGAAGATGCAGATGATCAAATAACAAGTTACATCTCCTGGCAAAACACAAAAGAAGGAAGGGCTGCTAATTTGCAAATAATTGAAGAATCTCATAAGGAAATATTATTTTCAGAATGGGATATAAAGCTGAAGAAAGTAGAAAGAGCAACCTCAAGGGCCAGGGCAGTAATGAATAACATCATTGAGTTGATAAATGATAACCTACACACCGCCAATTTAATTTGTGAATGTTCCCCAAAAAGTCTTCCAAAAGCAAAAGTTTTAAAGAGACAATCGATACAAGATTCGAAGACCAAAGAGTAAATAATTAAAAAGTTAACAAGCCTCAATTGGGAAACATACTCGCTCTACCTAGTTAAACCACATAGCCAGCAAATGATGATAAAACGTCTCGCTGACATGGCAAAACGCATGATGCCAGAACTCTCGAATGCAGTATACACAAGTCAATTGCACTCTGGGATGAGTCATCTGCCAGAAATCCAGACTATGTTGGAGATTTATCAGCTAAAGCCGCAGGATAAACAATAGATGCAATGCATCTTTCAAAATGTTATCAACAATTCTATTTTGAACATATAATCCCATATTTTAGGGGAGGTTGTTCCAACCTCCCTAAGAACTTTGTACAAATAATTAGTTCATATTTTTCCTATAAAGACCCTTTCATGTCAACTAAGAAAGGGTCCTCAAATCGTATCAAATTAGATTAAAGAAGATAGCACTTTTGCACTTCTTAATTTACTTTTGTGTAAATAGTGGATCAAGGTTCAAACTTGTTGTAAAGGGACTTCAGGGGGACTTGCATTTTTGTATCTTATTGAAGTTTTCAAATAAGAAGAGAAAACCAGATTTTTATTTTCATAAGAAGACTCAAATACATATGGTACTTTTATCAATGTCTTTTTGTCTCGTTTTATGCAATTAACAATCTTTTGACTTGATATTGTTGTTATATGTACATGTCTCATACAATTCTGCATTATATCACCTTTGAATAAGTTAGAATTGATATTTTGAATACATATGTCAATAGTTGATATTATTCTGATATGTGATATGTTTTTATATTACTTTGTTTAACCTGTTATTCAAAGTGATCATCATTCAAGCTTAACTTTCTATAGGTAAGTGATTAATTTTCATTAGCATTTGTCTACTAGTAATCATTATAAATCGCATTGATATTAAATCACCTGGGTTATATAGATCTATTTGTATATTTTCATAAGTTTAGAAATCAAACCATCTATCATCTTGTTATATATTTTAGACACCCATTCATTAAATCACACTTTATTGGGAAACTGGTCCCATACTATCCAGTTGGAGCCACCATACCAAATGGAAAAGGAGCTGCTTTAAGGTCCGGATCGGGTGGTTATCCCCCAATGTTGGTGCAACAATTTTAGAGGCATCAACATTTTTGGTGCTAGAAGGAGGGCCAAATATGAATGGATGGAATATCTAAATCTAAAATCCATTCAAGAATTCAATCCCCTTCAAGATCACCTGCAACTTCTAGATCACCATCTAAAGTTTCTTCTTCAAGATCTGAAGTTAAGCAGTCACCTCCTAAATCTCCTAGTACATTTCCTAAGGTATCGTCTTCAGATTATAATCCAGAATCTCCTGAGGTCCAATCCTTGATAAAGAAATTGGAAGAAATTTCAATTTCAGTAGAAAAATCTGGACCATCTGAAACATCTGAAGGAAGTGTTACTTCAATCTTCCAACCAACTCGAATTTTGACTCACTCCCAGAGTGAAAAACTTGGTATTCCCCCTTTTGAATTTCCCCTTCCATCTTACAAGAAAAGGACCAAGAAATCTGAGTCACAATCTTCAGCTAGTGAGATTTTATCCAATACACCTCCACAAACACCTTCTTTTCCTCCACCGAATCCTGTTATCATCATCCCCGCTTCACAATCTCCCTCTCCATCTAATCTATCACCTTCTTCTTCACCTCAATCACCTTTATCACCCACACAAACTCCTCCCCAAACTCCAATGGCAGCAAGACCTTGGGCTAATCCTGGAGCTGTGCAGATGCAGGGACCCTTACATGATCTTCCCAAACACCACGAACGATGGCTTCCTAAATATAATCCAGATGATGGATTACCAGCTGAGGAACACCTCAATAATTATATGTTAGCCATCAATCTCAATGGGGTTGAGGAAGAAGATTGTGTGGTTAGATTGTTTCCTTATACGCTCCAAGGATCAACTGGTTCTTGGTATTTCTCCCTTCCACCAGCATCTATTAATAGTTGGGCATTGTTTGAAGAGCAATTTTTGACCAAATTTGGTGATGATCGAACAATTGCAGCCTTGATCAATGACCTTTCAAATATCAAAATTAAACCTGATGAAAAGGTTAAAGATTTCAATTCACGATTTAACAAATTATTGCGTAAAATCCCAACTGCATCTCGTCCTAGTGAAGATGTACAAATAGAATGGTATATTTCAGCCTTGCCTTCTAATATGGCTATTTTTGTAGATAGAGAAAATAAGAAAACTCTATTAGATAATTTGAAAGAAGCATTGTCTATTGAAAAAAGAATACTTTCTTTAGAAAAGAAAACTGCACAGGAAGATAGAAAAACTAAAAAGGTTACATTCATAGATGAAGTAAAGAAGAAAGCAACCAAAGACCCATATGACATGGAAGGCCTACAAAAGGTTCTTAAAACTATGTCCAATGAAATGGTAGAGATAAAGAAGCAGGTAGCTGAATCTTCATCAAAAAGACTGTTAGGATATTCCGACACATAGGAAATAGTTAAGTACAACTTGGTCTAGTATAGAGTTAGGTATAGAGTTAGGTAAAGTGTGTTTCTTTTCTATGTACATTTTGTAACTTACAATCCGATGGTCACGATATGTAGTGATCCGACGATTCATTCTCTCCTCGGTATTACCGACACTTGATCCATGGCTTAACACCCGATTGGTCCATGATCTCTATTTAAAGAGCATGGAGGGTCATTTGTAGGGTAATCCGTCTATGAGAGAAGCATATGTAAATTTTCATTCTTTTATTAATAAATTGCCTGAAGTGGTCGCGTTGGCTCAGGCCGTGGACTGTTTCCCTCTTTGAGGGTTTTAACCACGTCAAAAGTACTGGTGTATTGATCTGCGATCTGTTTGTGAGCGGTGTCCTTTGGTGTATAGTCTGAGGAACTTACCCTGTAAATTCCTACAAAGACCTTTTAGGAATTTTGAAAGAAATCAGACAGCAAATCCTCAGCCTCCGAACACTATATCAAATGCAGAGTTAGATTTAGATGATGAGGAAGAAGAATATAAAATCTTATCAGCTGAAAAAACAGTTGAACTTCATGGAATGTGGGACTTTATTCTACCCAATTCTAACAATGAGAGTGAGCAAGAAGCCCTACCGGTAAACACCAGAAGTAAAATTCCTATAGAGCCTAATCAGTTAATTCAAAAGAAAAAAAACATCAATTCCCGTTACTAAAGAGAAAATTCCCGCAAAGAAATATCCAATTTCATCTCCCCAATCAAAACCATCTTCATCTAATCCTCCATCATCATCAAAAACTCTAGTAGTTTCAGATTCCATGGATTATAACATAATTGAAGATATGAAGAAGACTCGAGCAAACATTTCTCTTCATGAACTTAGCAAGCTCAAGCATCAACAAAAGTTGTTGCTTAAGGAATTAAATGCAGTACCTTCTTCTCCTCTTCCAACTAGTGTATTATCCAAGGCTGTCAGAGGATCGGGTAGGCCACCATCTAATAAGGTGGATTCTACCAATGTCGTTTTAATTGGGGATAGATCAAATTCTCATACTCCTCCTTTTCTCTTAACTTATGAGATATACTATAGGAATTTACATAACTTCTTGATTGACTCAGGGGCTTCATCAAATATAATGTCAGCATCAGTTTTGCTCCAAATTAAATATTGAACCCCAGAAGTCTGCAGTTCATATTGTTCAATTAGATCGAACTAAAGTTCAAGTTTTAGGAGAAATAAATTCAGTCACTATTATACTATCCTCTTATCCAAGGGTTGTTCAAATTATTGATATATTGATTACTGATATTCCTGAGTTTTATGGTTTGATTCTTAGCAGAGATTGGTCTGAAAAGCTTCATGGTTATATTTCAACTAACTGGTCTCACATGTGGCTTCCTTATAATGGGAATCCAAATCAAATTAGAGTTGAGCGCGAAAAACATCTGACTCACACAGTGACAGAATTCGAAGAAGAAAATGAACCAGTAGCTTTCAATAATAATATTCTTGGAAACTATTATGCTGAATCATTTTTAGGAAACTTCAATGCTCAACAATCACCCTTTTTAGTTAATGTTGTCACATCACAAGTTGAGAATTTTTCACAGACCGATACTTCTAAGTGTGTTAATTTTGTAGATAAATCTGTAGTTAAGCCTTTATTTTGGTCTTTGTATTTTGATGGATCTAAATCTAATGATGGTGCAGGAGCAGGATGTATTTTAGTCAGTCATGAAGGAGAAAATACAATGTTATCATGTAGATTAGAATTTGAGTGTACCAATAATACTGCAGAATATGAAGCATTGATTCAAGGTCTATATAAAGCAATAGGCATGAATGTCCAATATCTAAAAGTATTTGGAGATTTTGAAATTGTCATCAAACAAGTGAGAAATATTATTCACTGTCTCTCAGGACATCTGAAACATTATCAATCACTTGTTCAAGATCTTATATCTCATTTTCTGGCATTTGATATCTCTCCTATTCCCAGATCACAGAATGCAACAGTAGATCTCCTGGCTAATGTAGCTTCTAAGCTCCTTCCATATGAGGATTATAGTCCAGATAGATTTTCTATTGAATTAATTTTTCGGCCATCCATCCCAGATAATGTCACCAATTAGTGTGTGTTCAATCATGATGAGGATATCTTAGATTTCTTAACATCTGAAGGATCTTATGACGATCAAATTATCGATGAAAGAAATCATGATCTTCAATTAAAGTAGAAACTTAATGAAAATCCTATTCCGAAATCCGTGGTTAAACTAGAAGATTTTTATGATATTAAGGATAGATTCAAAAAAGTCACTAATTCAAAGCTTCAAAGTTCAACTTTAAGGTTTGAATTAGTAAACCTTGGTACTGATGCAAAACCACAAAATGTCAATCTAGGACTTGGACTTTCACCTGATGAAAGATTTGCCTTCATCAGCTTATTGAAAAAATATAAAAATGTTTTTGCTTGGAATTATGAGGATCTGAAAACTTATGATACCTCTATTATTCAACAAACAATTCCAATGATTTCCAATGAAAAACCTATCCAGCAGAAATTAAGGAAAATTCACCCTAATCTTGAGAGTCGGATCAAATCAGAGCTGAATAAACTCCTTAAAGCCAAAATAATCTTTCCTGACAGACATTCGAAATGGGTCTCAAATTTGGTACCTGTCAGGAAGAAGAATGGTGATATTAGAATTTGTATAGATTTTAGAAATCTCAACAAAGCATGTCAAAAAGATAATTTCCCATTACCAACAATGGAATAGATACTTCAATCAGTAGCTGGCTCAGAATTAATGTCTTTTCTTGATGGTTTTTCAGGATATAATCAGATCTTGGTACATCCAGATGATAGATTAAAAACTACATTCAGAACCAAATGGGGAAAATACGCTTATCAAAAAATGCCTTTTGGTTTGATAAATGCTGGAGCTACCTTCCATAGAGCCATGGACATAGCTTTCAAAGGTTTGATCAACAAAACAGTCGTTGTTTACTTGGATGACATAACTGTCTATTCTAAGAAAAAGAACAACCATTTGTATGATTTAAAGCAAATTTTTGAACGTTGTAAAAATTATGGGATTTCCCTAAATCCTAAGAAATCATTCTTTGCTCTTAGTGAAGGTAAACTCCTAGGATTTATTGTATCCAAAAAGGGCATATACATTGATCCTGATAGGATAAAGGAGATTTCTGATATTCCTTTACCACAAAATAAGAAATCTATGCAATCATTCTTGGGACAGATAAATTTTGTCAAAAGGTTTGTTCCTGATTTTTCTCAAATTGTTTTACCCTTGCAATCTATGATTAAGAAAAAATCAGTCTTCAAATGGGGACATAACGAGAGAGAAGCTTTCGATGCAATCAAACAAGCAATCATTAATGCCCCTGCATTGAATACTCCGAATTTTTCTAAACATTTTATTTTATGTACTTTAGCCACTCAATCATCTTATGTTGTTGTTTTAACACAAATCAATGATCAGCGGGTAGAAGCACCCATATCTTTCTTTAGCTCCAATTTGCAGGGTGCTGAGCTAAATTATTCAGAAGTCGAGAAGTAGGTCTTCGTGGTATTTAAGTCTGTTAAACATTTTAGACCTTTCCTCCTGAAAACACATACAAAAGTGATAGTCCCATTCTCTGCAATAAGGCAATTGCTAATTCAAAGAGAAGTAGGAGAGAAAAGAGCTAATTGGGTAATAGCTCTGCAAGAATATGACATTGATCTTAAACCAACGAAAATTGTTAGAGCACAAGGTTTTTGCAGGTTACTTGCAGGAGCTTCCAACATACCAGATCACGAAGATTCAGGTAATACTGCACAAGTAAACGAGGTAAGTCTGAATGATTCTGAATCTCAATATGTTGATCTGATTTTCTATTTGAAAAATGGATATGCTCCCCCTGAATTCAGCTACAAAAGCAAACGGGCTCTAATATTAAAAGCCAAACACTATGAAATTATTGACAATGTGTTATTCAGGAGAAACTATGATTTTGTTTTGTTAAGATGCCTTGAAAAGTCTGAAGCACAAACGGTTTTGCAGGAACTCCATGAGGGCCCAGCTGGTGGACACTTTGGAGGAGATACTACAGCACACAAAATACTCCATGCTAGGTATTATTGGCCAACTTTGTTCAAAGATACCCATGACTATGTGAGAAAATGTAAGATATGCCAGACTGCTATTGGAAGACAAAGGAAACCAGCCTTTCCTTTACAACCGATTAACATTGAGCAACCATTTGAGCAATGGGGGCTTGATATCATAGGAGAAATTGTTCCCCATTCTTCCAAGTAGCACAGATACATCCTTACAGCTATGGACTACTTTAATAAGTGGGTGGAAGCAATTCCACTAAAGGTAGCAAATTCTGATGCGATTATAGAATTTATTGATCATTCATCATCATGAGGTTTGGTTTACCTAATGCACTTATCTTTGAAAATGCATCTTATTTTTCTGGAAATAGTATACTTGAATTTGCTCTTAAGAGAGGTTTTAAGTTAAAGTACTCTGCAAATTACTATCCACAAGGAAATGGCTTGGCAGAATCAACTAACAAAAACCTCATTAGGATTATTAAAAGAACTGTCGATCAGAGCCAAAAGAACTGGCATAAATCTTTAATATTTGCACTATGGGTAGATCGCATAACTCAAAAGGCCTCAATAGGTACTTCTCTTTTTAATTTAGCGTATGGGAAAGAAGTTTTTATTCCACCAAATTTAGCCCTCCCATCACTATCCCTAGTACAATTCATTGAAGAAATTCCTTCTTCCTCTATTCAATTAAGGTTTGATAAAATTCTTAAATTAGATGAAGAAAGAGAAAAAGCCAAGATTACTCATGCTCGACATCAGTAAATCATTAAATCCTCTTTTGATGCAAGTTCGTCCAGCCCAAAAACATTGCAAATTGGTGATATCGTTTTAAAATGGGACAAAGCACATGAAGAAAAAGGTAAGCATACCAAATTTCAGAAAATGTGGCTTGGACCATTCCAGATTGTGGAAAAGATAGGCTCATCAATGTTTCTACTACAAGATTTATCAGGAAAGAGAGATTCTCTTCATGTGAATGGACTTATCTTAAATAAATTCTTTTCTTGAGGAGGTAGATCCTTCTTACTTGTAAATATTATTTCATGCAAGTTTTTTATTTCTTTTAGAAATAAGGTTGTAAAAAGTATGCCTTTGGATTTTCACCTTTGAAATATCTTTGAAAACATTTTGTGAATATTCACTTTTGAAAGTAGAAACTCTTAAGGAAATGATAATAGTTTTTGAAAATTAGATCAAGATCATAAAACTCTAAGATTTTCTTTGAAATAGTGAAATCTTTGAAACCTAGAAAACATAGAGAATCATTTTAAGTTTTATCGGTTGAGAAAGGTTATTTTTATAAAAGTAAAGACTTGGTACAGCTAATGATCGATAAATCTATAATTGTCATCCAATAACTCTTAAGGATCCAAAGATTCACCCCATCCATTAGGTTTATGATTTTTTAGAGTGTAATTCTAAAATATATCTGACTTAAAAGATAAGAGGTCTCATCACAAGCCTGCTTACCATGATCATAGGGAAGTAATTACACTAACATTACCAACACTGCATACCAAAACAGGGTAATGGCTTATAATCATAAGACAAGGGGTCTCACCATAAGCCAACTTGTTCAGTTCAATTACAACAAGTGAATGGCGTTGTCACTTTCTGGCCCCCAAACCAGGACAATGGCTTTTAAAGTGCAAATATATATGTTTGTGAATTATCTTTAAAAGATTACACTCTTAAATGGATGGGATACTGAATCATTGATGGTTAAAAGGTAACCCTGTCGAGACTATGGATGTTTGTTGGCAGCAGTGGCTCTACCTGTGACAAATGAGTAAACTCAAAAGCTAAAGCTGGAAAAGCCCCTTACTTTATCTCTAACAACCAATCAAAAACTAGAATAAACCAAAAAAAAATTCATTTATAATAAGGGTTTGTAAAAGAAATTGCAAAATAGATGAATTTTTCTTATTCAAAGTAATCTTATTTATCTAATTAATTTCAAAATACTTTCCTTTTCCTCAATTGTTTGTACTTAATAAAGGATTAGAAATTTCATTATTTTATTCAGAGATAACTGGTTCTTCCAGTGAATCGCCAATTGTTGTGCTATACAACAACCCCCCCCCCATTTCAATTTTTTTTTAATATTCTAAGATGATAAATAGGAAATAAGGTCCCTTTTGTTTATCAAAAAAGCAATAAAACTTTTAGATAGGAATAGATTTCTTTATTTCTTGCTTTTTAAATAAAAAGTGCTTTACAAGTTTTCTAAGAATCGCACATCGCAAATCGCATTTGCGTAAGGCCAAGGTTCATTCATCCAAAAAATTGCGATGTGATCTGAGTTATCGTAAACTCCTTATCGCAAAGGTTTTGAATATAAACTGAAAACAATTCATTTACAAACATGCGATGCGATAAACCTATCGCATATCGTTGATTCCAAAGGCATGTTTTTACAACGATCCATTGAAATTTTGCGATGTGATATATTTGTCGTATTCTGCATACCACCAAAATCAAAGGAAAATAGCCCAGTAAAAACTTGCGATGCGACATACACTTATCGCATATCGCAATTTCAGCGGAAACATGTAACACTCACCCCGAAACTTGCGATGCAATGTTAAATAGGTAATAAAATGAATCAAAAAAGCAAATAACAAAGGAAAAACATGTTCTAAGTTAGAAATTCGCCAACTCATCATTTATCGCAATCGCAGAGATTCAAAGGACTCTTAAGAATACCGCATTTACAACTCCCGATTTGTGATATGTGATTGCTCTATAGTAATTGAAATATTTCATAAATATCAATATATCAAAATCGCTAATCACAAAACGGAAGCATCACGACACACATTCTAAGAAAAACCTTTGAAAACTTGTGATGTGATCTACTCAATTAACATTAAAGTATCACGTCGTTAGTTACGACCAAACATTAATAACAGTTATGACTGCGATCCTTAGAAGATTTAGTTTCCCGTGTTTATTTTTAATTCAGATTTCGAAATATTTCAGCTTAAATGTTACCGCTCTGATATTCGTCTATATTAATGTTAACATTGTCTCTACAAGCTTAAGCTGCTCTGAAATTTTTTAGCTTATCACTACCCTTAGTGTCATTTTTCAGTTTGAATCTGAAAGTTTGCAACCAGACGAAATGTCGAAGAAGGCTAAAAAGACAACAGTTATCCCACACCCTGCAACGACGCAAGGACCCAAAAGGCTTGTGTTAATCTCGAACACTACATGTAAGGACTGTGGAACAGCTACATGGAAAGACATATATGATATGTTAGAAAAAGAAAAGCTGAAGGTAACAGTCGAACAGATAACATCGGATGAATCTGTTCCATCAGGATATACACTTAATGATTTATCCAACTCTTTTCTTCACCGAATAGCGGCCCGGCCAAAGATTTTGCCGTATATTGATATGGTAAAATGGGTGATTGAAAGCATTAATATAACAGACAGGACACTCCTCACAATTGATGGAAGAGTCTTTGGATCTTTCAAGCCTGAAGAGTTGAAGAGAATGTATCATTTTCCAGGACCCCAGAAGTTCTACAACAAATCATTCCTCCAAGAATTATCGAAAGAAAATCAAGTAGAATCAGATTCCATCAAACAATGGAGACACTTCTCGAACAAACACAAACATGAAACATCGGGTATGTATTCTGTGGACTCCCTAGCGTCTCCATATTGTTATGCTACCGCAATGATGTGTAGACTGTTTGGATATTCCAATACTAGTAATTTTTCTATTGAAATGGTTCTATTAATATAAGCATCATCGAGCTCTTGTGATGGATTGGGCTAATATTCTATCAAATAAAATGGTCATCCAAATCCTTGACTACAGGAAAAACATATATGTCTCCACTCGAGTCGTTCCCCCATTTTTTATGAGTGCCTACATAGTTGATACCATCTGTTTCAATTCCAAGTTTCCCATCATGGGATGGAAATGGACTATCCAGGACCCAACTCCTATCCATATTTACCATAAATTCCTATGGAAAAGCCATTTTAAGAAACATTTCTATAGAATTTGTCATGGTTTCATCCTACCCATTCATCAAGCCATTTTTAATAAACCAGCTCCTCGGTTGTCTGAGGAGGCTACTATTGATTTAACCTCAATTGGCAGTTGGTTTGGGGAGGAAATGTTCACATACATTAGGGTTTTTGGAAGCATCGCCAACCCGTATGTCCTTCCTCTTTATGTCCCAGACAAACTATTGGCTAGGGAGATAGCCTATCAAACAATTGAAAAGGGACTCACCAGAAATCTTAAAGAAGTCAAGAAACTATTATGGCCTACCTTTCCTATTCGATGTGGCATTTATTCATTGCACAATTACAAACATGCCCAAATTGAGGCCGAAAAATTAAAGGGTTTGAATCTAGCTTCAATTCCCAAAAGACAGTATGACCCAAACAAAGTTGCCTACAATTTCACTGCTCAGGTGAAGGTTAGACAATTCATCCATGAGAAGGATGAATTGGATGACCTATTCAGATCAACAAAAACATTCTCACAAGTAGGTCAATTGGCAACATCAAGCTATATTCAGAGAAAATGGGCCAATTCTTCCAATATAGAATGAAAAGGCTTCAAACAATACCACTAGACTTGCTGAACATTGTACCAGTCATTCAGCAAATAGAGCAAAGCACAGAATAGAATATAGATAAATCTTCAGGTGGAGCTGAGACAAGCGACAAATTGAGTAAATGGTTAAGTGCAGATGTTAACATGATCCAATATTAATCAAAGAGTGGTAGAAATTTGACCAACAAATCAAAGGTCAAGATGATACAGAAAATATTATCACACCGAAACCCCCCTTAACACAATAGTCCATCATTCAAAACCCGTGATTGAAAAACCGTCGAGCAAGGAGGAAACTCCAAAAGAAATCGAAGTAATCCCTGAACATCCTTCATTAGAGGTTACACTGAGCATTGAGGAAATTCCACCTTTGGACATGTTCTACAACCCTAAACACAGAGCTATAATCAAGAGGCAAAGAAAGAAAAGAAAGATGGAGCAAACATCATCAACAATTCTTAAATATGAATCTATGAATATCATCTGCAAAGACTCAAGGGTCAATCCCTCTGAAGACTTAACCAAATTGTCTCAGTTTGCGGGAGCATATACAGCTACTACAATAGATAAAGCAACTGAAGTAAATCAACTGGTTAAGGAAAAGGATGAAAAGATTAAGCAACTGGAGGAACAATTAATGATGGAAAAACAGGTTATTGATCATCATGTCAAAGAAAGACAACAACAGCTCCATCAAGAGTTTGAACAACTAAAATTAGAACATCAAGAAGAGATAAAAGCTAAGGAAGAGTAGATAAAGTAGCTCCAATTCTCAATGGAACAGTTGAAAGACAATCCCAAATTTGAAGAGTTTGTAAAAGAAGCCTTAGAGATTAATACTCTGTTATTTCAACATCTAGTCCAACTCTACCAGAAGATATCTCTCATTTACCCATTGTGTATCAAAACCAAGACATTGATAGATCAAGCAGTCAATTCCAGAATGGAATTTGAAAATGTAGATGATAAAATAACAAGTTACATCTCCTGGCAAAACACAAAAGAAGGAAGGGTTGCTAATTTGCAAATAATTGAAGAATCTCATAAGGAAATATTATTTTAAGAATGGGATATACAGTTGAAGAAAGTAGAAATAGCAACCTCAAGGGCCAGGGAAGTAATGAATAACATGATTGAGCTGATAAATGATAACCTACACACCGCCAATTTAATTTTTGAATGTTCCCCGGAAAGTCTTCCAAAAGAAAAAGTTTTAGAGAGACAATGGATACAAGATTCAAAAACCAAAGAGGAAAGAATTAAAAAGTTAACAAGCCTCAATTGGGAAACATACTGGCTCTACCTAGTTAAACCACATAGCCAGCAAATGATGATAAAACGTCTCGCTAACGCGGCAGAACGCATGATACCAGAACTCTCGGATGCAGTATACATAGGTCAGTTGCACTCTGGGATGAGTCATCCGCCAGAAATCTAGACTATGCTGGAGATTTATCAGCTAAAGCCGCAGGATAAACAGTAGATGCAATGCATCTTTCAAAATGTTATCAACAGTTCTATTTTGAACATATAATCCCATATTTTAGGGAAGGTTGTTCCAACCTCCCTAAGCACTTTGTACGAATAATTAGTTCTTATTTTTCCTATAAAGACCCTTTCATGTCAACTAAGAAAGGGTCCTCAAATTGTATAAAATTGTTTAAAGAAGATAGCACTTCTGCACTTCTTAATTTACTTTTGTGGAAACAGTGGATCAAGGTTCAAACTTGTTGTAAAGGGACTTCAGGAGGACTTGCATTTTTGTATCTTATTGAAGTTTTCGGAATAAGAAGAGCGAACCAGATTGTTATTTTCATAAGAAGACTCAAATATATATGGTACTTTTATCAGTGCCTTTTTGTCTCGTTTTATGCAATTAACAGTCTTTTGATTTGATATTGTTGTTATATGTACATGTCTCATACAATTCTGCATTATATCACTTTTGAATAAGTTAGAATTGATATTCTGAATACATATGTCAACAGTTGATATTATTCTGATATGCGATATGTTTTTATATTACTTTGTTTAACTTCTTATTCAAAGTGATCATCATTCAAGATTAACTTTCTGTAGGTAAGTGATTAATTTTCATTAGCATTTGTCTACTAGAAATCATTATAAATTGCATTGATATTAAATCACCCAGGTTATATAGATCTATTTGTATATTTTCATAAGTTTACAAATCAAACCATCTATCATCTTGTTATATATTTTAGACACCCATTCATTAAATCACACTTTATTGGGAAACTAGTTCCATACTATCCAGTCGGAGCCACCATACCAAACGGAAAAGGAGTTGCTTTAAGGTTCGGACCGAGTGGTTATCCCCCAATGTTGGTGCAATGATTTTAGAAGCATCAACATATCCCTAAGATGATACTAGAAAGAATTCATTGACTCTATTTCTAATTTCTTTGGAAAGGAGAAATACATGTTGGATATACTTTCGCTAGTTGGAAAAATTAGCTCGACCAAAGCAAATTGGAGGTTGGGGATAAAAAACATATTTCCTTTTATGGTGGTATTGGTGACAAAGAGCCTCTAGAGAAGACTCTTTGACACAGGTTTGTGGGGGGGAATTATCAGAGACAAGTATATCCCACAAGGGAATGTGTGTTAGTTGGCTAGGCTCCTCTCCGAGACCTACAAATGGCTCAAATCTATGGAAGGTTCTATTACAAGTAGTTCTAGTGGTGAAAATTGGACAACTTGGCATATTGGGGATGTAAAGAGAAGAAGAATAGGGTGGGATTCTTGGTGAGGAGATCAACGAAAAGGCCAATTGTCTTGTAACCTTCCAACAGCTTTCAACATTTGAGGCCTCATTTACCTTTCAAACATTTTCTAATAGGACAAATAAACAATATTGACGAGGTGGATGCCAGTTCCTACTTGGGACTGATAGGTGCACTAGCGAAGGAATGGATACATTTTCTTTCATTACTCAGACAAAGAAAAATTTGAATACATAGTGGATGAGATAAACTGGTTTAGCATAAGAACATGGAGAGTGGACAAGTCACAAAAGAAACTAGCATATCTAGCTTTAGAAGAGGAAAAATAATTTCATCAGTCCTTCCATTGGTATAAGGTTATTTGGAAATGGTCTAGTCTTTTGAAGATATGATGTTTCTTATGGCTTGCGCTATAGAACAAATTCCTTACACAAGATAATCAACAAAAATTGGGTTAGACAGGAGCATCCTCGTGTGTGTTATGTAACCAAAACAATGAACTAATAGATCATCTTTTTGTCCAATGGAAATTTGCAATGGAAGTATAAGCTAAGATCTGTTGCTTCATTAAATGCCCGAATTTTTGTAACAAGCATTCATGTGTGGCATCCTTTGAGAAGTGGTTAAAAAAGTTAAGTGATGCACCCATACAAGAATTTCCATGCTTTGTCTCTTAGTCCCTCTAGATGCACAAGAATAGAGTTATTTTTTATGACATTAGGCCTTATTCAATTCTTGTCATCAACAATGTCAAAGCGAGCTTTCATCTACTAGAAGACTGAATATTGTCGGGCCTAAAACAAGGACCAATTTTTGATAGTGTGATCCGAACTTAGAGAGGAACACAACAAATTACAGATATAACCATAAATATAGAGATGCAGCAGAAATAACACTTCATTTCATTAATATCAAATACTTAAATAAGATTACAAACAGAATGGAAATAAACTAGCTCAGGCGATGGTAGCTTATCTTTGAGAAGAGATGTGGTGGCTACGTGCCTCTGAACTGTGTTACAATGAGGATCGAAGGCTTATTTATTATTGAGAAATAATGGAAAGCCCTAAACATCCAAAGACCTAACCTTAGGAGATGAAGTTCCAAAACTATGGGCCCCGTTTGGGTAAATTGGTACATCAACTTCCCGGGGTTGTAACTTTGGCATACGATCTCCGTTTGACGCGCACGATACCTCGTTAAAATGATTTATCCAAGGAATACAACTTTCAAATGGAAAACATCATTTGAAGACTTGTGTTTGCCTTATTTTTCCCCAGAAAACGTTGTTTAGGGCCTCAAAACGGATCTGAAAGTTTAGGACCCGAAAAAATACCAAAAATAGTAAACTATGCTACAATTAAGGAAACTGAAAAACTGAAAGAGATGGTGGTGGATGTCCAAGTGGAATAGGTGGGTGGCCAGCAACATCCACCTGGATTAGTCCTCCCCCTTAGGAAGCAATGGTCCCCATTGCGTTTAGTGCCTCCATGAGATGGGGAAACTTCTGTTAAACTTGGTCCCTGGTGAGCCACTTGCCTTGGTGCAGGAGTTGGCTAGATTTGACAACCCAATATAGTTGGATATTCTATTAGTGAGTGTTCTTGATATGTGTGTCCATAATCTGATCTGTTGTGGCATGTTCCATGTAGTCTGGGTTTAACTTTGTTGGTGTGAATTGTTTTGCAATGTTTGATGTGTCCAGTAATGGTGGGAAGTATGGTCGAAGGCGATCCACATTGAACAATGGGTGCAAGCCAAGGAATGCGGGAATGCTGAGCTCAAAATCATTGTCTCCCATGACCTTGGTAATGGTGTAAGGACCATATTGGAGTGGTATGAACTTCTGATGGGCTCAGTTAATGTGTTCTTTCTACAAATGCAACCAAAATTTGTTGCCCACCTGAAACTTGTGTGGTACCTGATGTTGATCATGTCGTTGCTTATACATTCCATTTGACTTCCCCAAGATGTCGTGAACCTACTGGCAATACATGTGTGTATTTTGTCTGTGTGGTCGCATGAGGCATGGCAACATCAATCAAACACAATGGTTGAAATCCTAGGCCCACTTGAAAGGGACTAAGACCAATCGAGCTATCGAGAGCTATGTTCTAATTGTGTTGCATATATGAAAGACTCTCATCCCATGTTCTTGGATGCTTGGAGTTGTGGAGTATGTGCACTATCATCCTATTGACGACCTTCGTCTCGCCATCAGTCTGGGGATGGAAGGAAGTCGACTTGGTGAGTTTGGTGTCAAATAGTGTCTAGAGGTTTGACCAGAATGTGCTTAGGAACTTGCTATCCTGATCTAATATAATGGTCTGTGGGATCCCAAAATGTAACCACACTTGTTCAAAGAATAGTTTGGCAATGTCCTTTGTTGTGATAATCTTCTTGTAGGCCGCCAATATAGCCATCTTAGAAAAAAATTCCACAACCACAAATACACAGTCATTATCATGCTTTGTATAAGGGAGTCCAGACATAGAGTCCATGGATATGGATTCCCATGTCTGACTGAGAATAGGCAGAGGAGTGTACACACATTTCTTCTTGATGATTGGCTTGGTGATGGTGCAGGCAGTGCAGGATCTGATATATTTCCCAACATCCAGTCGAAGTTTTGGCCAATAAAAGTACTTTTGTAGTACAACCACAGTTTTCTCCACATCAAAGTGTCCTGTGACCCGACTATAGTGCGCCTCCAAAATCAGCTTGGAACGCTCGCTTGAAGGAACAGAAAGGTGGCCCAGGTAGATAATAATTTGTCGTTGAGGTGGAAATCAGGAACTTTATTTCCACCTACTAACATCTGGTGTGTGGAGGAAAACTCTGGATCATTTTTGCATAGTTGCGGCCATCCAGAGGTCTCGTGGCCACAAGAGTTGAGAACAGTAGCCAGTGTTGCAACTAGGGGTTGAATGAGGCAGTTTGCAACATAATTGGTGAGACCCTTTTTGTATTTAATGTTCAAGTGGAATTGTTGCAGATATGTAGACCACTTCTGATGGCGATCGTTCTACAACTTCCCTTATGTCTGTATAAACTGAAGAGGTCGATGATCGGTGTGGATGACCATCTCCTTCCCTAGAATTTAATGCTTCCATTGTTGGAAAGTATGCACAATGGAATAAATCTCTTTATCATAGGTGGGGTACTTATAAATTGTATCAAAAAGTGTATCACTATGATACGCCACTGGATGCCCATGCTGGGTGAGGACTACACCAATAACATAATCAGAGGCATCTGTCCCAATTTCAAATGGTTGCTCCAGGTCTGACATTGTGAGTATCGATGCAGAGTAGAGGTGGTTCTTTAACTCAACGAACACCTTCCGTTGGGACTCGGACTCGGAAAAATTTTCTTTCGCCCCGCCCTTAGTAATCTGACTCAAAGGCCAATTGATATGGGAGAGTCCCAACACGAACCTCCAATAAAAATTTGCAAGGCCCAAAAAGTTGCAAAGCTCTGTTAGAGTGGTCGAGGATGGCCAATCCCAAATGAATTAGATCTTAGTCAGATCCAAATTTATTCCACGCTCATCTATGATGTAACCCATATATTGGACCTAGCTCATGCCAAAGGTGCATTTCTCCAAGTTGGCACACAGTCTGTGTTGTCGAAGGGTTTGAAGGACCTGTTGAATGTGTCGCAAGTGTTATTACCAACTCTTGCTGAAGATGAGTATGTCTTCCAGATAAACAACAATGAATGAGTTGGTGAAGGGCCACAAGATGTCATCCATTAGCCTCATAAAAGTAGTAGGGGAATTTTTCAACCCGAAGGGCATAACCAACCATTCAAAAAGGCCTTCCTTGGATTTAAAGGTGGTCTTCCATACATCTGTGGGCTCTATTGGAACCTAGTGATAACTAGACTTCAAATCGATCTTGCTAAAATACTTGGCCCCCTTGAGTTGGTCCAGAAGGTCATCAATACATGGGATTGGATACATGTTCCTAACAACAATTTTGTTTAGTGCCTGATAATCAATTAAGAGCCTCCAGGTCCCATCCTTCTTCTGTACAAGTACAATCGGGCTCCCACAAGGCAAGGAACTTGGTCGGATGTGCCCTTTTTGCAGCAACTCTTGGATTTGTCGCTTGATCTCTTCATTTTCCAAAATGGAGCAACAATATATCAGCCCGTTGGGTAGAGGTGCTCCAGGAGTCAGATCGATCGAATGCTTGACCTAACAGTGCAAGGGTAACCTTGTAGGTGAGGAGAAGATGTCCATGTATTATTCCACGATCGTATCCACCTTATTTTGTTGCATGGAGGAACCCTTCCCATGGAACATGGATGTGGCTACGATCTTCCCCTTACTTTGCGAGCGAGTCATAAAGAAAGAAAAAATTCCCAGTCTAGGAAATGATCTTACTACATTTCTTAGCAGAGATCAAAGTGATGACAGTAGGCGGGGCTACCTCTAGTGCCCTTTATAACTTATTACCCAAAGAAACAATAACAGTGCGAGGTATAAACTCATATACAGAATGTCGCTTCCACAAGTATGGTTTTCCTAATAATACATCACAAACTTCAAGAGGAGCAACATCACACAATACCTCATCCGTGAAGGGCTTGATGTTGTAGGGAAGGTGACACTATTGGATAACGTGGAGATCTCATCCTTGGTGAAGCCACCCGATGGTGTACGACTATGGATGTGTTGTAGTCAGTAGGCCCAGCTGCTTCATGACCTTTGTTGAAATGAGGTTATTTTGGCTCTTGCTGTCAATAATGAACTACAATGGAGAACCCTTCACCCACATCTGTGAGTGGAAGAGGTGTTCCCCCTCCTCTAGATCTACAAGCTCATTCTTTTGGATCTTGGTGGTAGCCACGGTGGCACTGGCCTCCACGTCAATTATTTGCTTCCCTTTGTCATTCCCCTTGTCAGGTTCTAACTTAAAGTTAGAACATGCATCTGATTTTGAAGCCTACAACTCGGCCACTAGTGACTGCTTGGCCCAACACTCACTTGTGTTGTGAGCAGAGCTCTTATG
This sequence comes from Pinus tabuliformis, assembly GCA_031772625.1. Taxonomy (NCBI): domain Eukaryota; kingdom Viridiplantae; phylum Streptophyta; class Pinopsida; order Pinales; family Pinaceae; genus Pinus; species Pinus tabuliformis. Next base: position 719,232,424 of record CM062817.1, on the reverse strand, counting down.
GAACTCACACTACTTTCCTGTGTCCTTCTTTGTCATCGTGGTATTGTTATTTGCTTCCGACTTCGATGGGTTATCCTAGGTCACTCCACCTTGGCTTTATCCTTTTCTCTGTGGTTTGGGGTCACCTTTCCCTTGCTTCAAATTCGATGATCCAAAGTCTCGCTTTTTCTATTTAAATTTCTTCTCAATCTTGACAACATATTAGTATGTCATTCCGAGCAAGGATATGTTCAGGATCTCCATCTCATCCTGGATTTACCTGTGCAGACAACCATAGTACTTAAGTAACAAATTCAACTCAAAATCCTTCATACCCAACTTTGTGCTAAGGGTATGAAAAAAATTGGTAAACTTTGTCACGTCTTGGTCCCTTCCCTGTCGTAGCATTGTCCACTTTATGTATTTATCCTCATAGCTTCTGATAGGGTAGTACTGCTCCTTGGTGGCGTCCTAGAATGAATTCCAAGTGGGTGCGGCTGAAAATAGTGAGGGTGTACTTTCTTCCTTCTTCTCACAATAGGTTTCCCACTAGTCCTTGATGTGGGGGGTGACGTTGAGAAGTGGAAAAATCATGAAAATAAAATTATCCTTCTAGAAAATTTAACCATTTATCTATGGCGTCCACATCTATCCGACATTCAAATATGGGTATGTCAAAGTTAAATTATACCTTGAAAGGTAGAGTGGTTGCTGGAAGGAGATGTGTCGCCTTTGGGTAGCCGCTGAAGGATCTGGGCAAAGTTGTCCATCATCGTATTCCTCTATAGCTCAAGGGCTTCTTCGAGCAAGATTTTGAAAGGATCTCCTTCCCCCTCATCTTTATTCTCTTCCACCATGGGAGGTCATTGGGGTTTGCGAGGTTGGTCTTGCAAAGGTTCGACCAATTCAAACCCTAACTACTTATATCCCAAACTCATTGGGGACATGCAAAGAAAAACGAGAAAGAGTAGACCACTCTGATACCACTAATCCAAACTTAGACAGGAACACAAAAAATTACAGATATAACCATAAATGCAGAGATGCAACAAAAATAACACTTCATTTCATTAATATCAAATACTGAAATAAGCTTACAAATAGAATGGAACTAAACTAGCTCAGATGATGGTAGCTTATCTCTGAGAAGAGATGTGGCAGCTACATGCCTCTAAATTGTGTCACAATGAGGCTCGAAGGCCTATTTATTATTGAGAAACAATGGAAAACCCTAATTATCCAAAAACCTAACCCTAGGAGATGAAGCGCCAAAACTATGGGCCTCGTTTGGGTAAATTGGTACATCAACTTCCTAGGGTCGTAACTTTTGCATACAATCTATGTTTGACATGCACAATACCTCGTTAGAAATATCTATCCGAGGACTAAAACTTTCGAATGGAAAACATCAATTGAATACTCATGTTCACCTCGGTTTTCCCAAAAAAAAACATCGTTTAGGGCCTCAAAATGGCTCTGAAATTTTAGGACCCGAAAAACTGCCAAAAATAGTAAATTGTGCTACAATTAAGTAAACTGAAAAACTAAAAGAGACAGTGGTGGGGGTCCAAGTGGAATAGGTGGGTCACACCAACATCCACCTGGATCATATCGTGTGGCCTTAGGGTTTCTTTGATGGAGCCAAATTATTGGAGAATGATGTTTGTGGGGTCAGAGTAGTATTTCACTTGAACATTGATCATTTCTACTGGCTAAGGTTAGGAGGGGGACATGGGACAAGTAATAAGGCAAAGCTCTTAAGTCTTTGGTGCATCTTAACCTTTGAAAATGATAAGGGAATTATAAAACTTCAATTGTTTCAAGATTCTCAAGTGGTTGTGGAATGGTTCAATCAGAGAGATTCTCTAAGGAGTATGATCTTGAAACTGTGGTAACTGAGAATTCGACAAGTACAAGAGTCATATAAGGACATCTTGATTTCTCATACATACAAAGAATACAATGTGGAAGTTGATAGATGCTCTAAACATGCAAAAACCTTGGATTCTAGTTGGTTGGAGATAAGAGAGTTTGACACAAACTATGTCTATGCTCCTTATACAATTCTTCTCTTCTAGGCTAGTTTCGTTGTTTGTTAAAGCTTTGTATGACTAAATTTGACATGGACATCCCTTTTTGACCATTTTGTTCTTTTCTGGAGAGTTTGATACTTGAATGCACTGAGCATGCTTGGAACCAAGTATATGTATACTTTGATTCAATTTTATTAAATAACAAGTATATGACTTTTTCCGTGGAAAAAAGAAAAATAAAAAGAAAACAAACAAACTTTGTCAAAACATAACCATTTACGCATATTTAAAGTATAAATAAATATTGTGAAAAGAAAAATCATATGAATAGTTATTAATTATAAATTGAGTATTAGCACTAACTAGATATATTTATACTATTTTATATATATTAGCTATTAATAGTGTGCAACTAAAAAAAAGTAATATATAAATATACACACATTAATATACATAATATTGTCAAAAAAATCTTCACAATATCATTAATTTGAAGGGAAAATTTTGAAAATGTATAATTTTTTTCTTTTTTATTTAATTTTAGTTTCATCGCCTTTTAATTTTGACTTTTTATTTTTTAATAATTTTCTTTGGTTTCTTCCTCTTAATAATTCAATAGCCGCCATTAATATCAACATATATTATTGTAATATTTAGTAAATATGGATCATTCTTCTTTGAGCACAAAGGAGTACGTAGGAAACTCTAGGGTTTTTTCTTTCTACAATTCAATGATAGGCGTCGTCATGGGTAAGGAGATCGTGATACATAGGGGAGGTAGGCCACGGATCGCAGACGTCGAGGCCATCTCTTACCTTGATGAAGGACGATGCTCACTTCGAGCTTGGATTTCTGAGGCATGACCATCCCCCTGCAGTAGACTACCTTCAACCTCTGTGGACACGCACAAGCTCATACCCTCAAACTCTTCCTTCAAATGGAATCACAGTAGGGGTTTGAAAAATCCAGAGTGCTCATGGTGGGTAAGCCTAGATGGCTCAAAACCAATATTTTTTTTATTTCTATAATGGGTTTACACATATGCCTTGTGACGTCATTTTTGGGTGTGTAGAAACGATGTGGTTTGTGCATAAACAAAATATGTTCTCTCAATCGAACCCCCCCACCCCCCTACTCCCCCAATTGTGGTCTGGACGAAAGACAGGTAGAACCGGATAAAGGAATTTTTCAAATCTTCAAAAAAATATCAATGGGAAGTCTTCCCTATTCTGAACGAGGAATACAGAATTGGTGGAAAATTTCAAACAACGCATCGAGAACAGTTTGGTCCTATCTGCAATGTATCAATGTTTGTTATTCGAAGGTAAGATGTTGCAAGACTCCACATAGGTGATGGAATATGGGATTTAAAGGAACTCTACCATTATTATGAATATGAGGTTGTGCGGTGGAGCTCTTGGCACCAAAATCCCCAGTGGATCTGGCTTTCTAAGGATGCAATGCAAGGGAATACTTTTAAACCAACATATCAACTCCAATACAACCCATAACCCTACATAGTAGAACAAATGGATCAAGCACCAACGCTGGAGGTAAATATCCCAAAGGAAAAATCACTTTTTTCTACACATCCTGGACTCCCAACTATGGAATCTACTTATGTTCCAAAGGTTTCTTCATTGTGCATTTTGATACTAAGAAATACTTAGAGAATGTCCTCAATGATGGGTCGTAGCCTTAGGGAAGAGTTGGGTTATTTATCAACCCATGGTCCCCTTATTTTGATGCCAAAAATATGGTTGTCTCAAATATGTCTGTATGGGCGAGACTTCGAAATATCCCCCTACGTTTTTGACACCACAATGTCCTAAAGGAAATTGGAAACACCCTGGGAAAATTTAAAAAAAATGGACAATGAAATAACAAAGAAAGGTATTTTTACCTTTGCCAGAATCTATGTGGAGACAGAGCTCAGCAAAGGTGTTCCTCATCATATTCAAATGAAACACAACAACTTTCAGTGGACCTAAGAACTAAGTTATGAGAATGCTACATTCATATGTAGAATATGCTTTCAAATAGGTCATATGCAGAACACATGCCCTCAGGGAAAAAAGAGTCCAAAAAATGAAGAGGCATGCCCATAAACCAAAAGGATAGCAGTCTTATGATCCTCACTTCTCAGAAGTATAGGAGGAATAAATCAAGGAGAACCAGCCAAACCAAGTAAAATTTGTTGCCCAGGTTTAACATGCTCCAACTCCTTGCATGCAAAATGACATCGGACTATAGGAAACTAAGGCACCAAAACAACAGGAAAATGAGACTCTTATAGAAAATAAGATGGTCGTACAAATATATCTCATGTTTCTAAGAGTTCATACTTAGACAAGGAATCTCATCCTATGACAATAGTTTGTGACTAGCAATGGTTCCAATTGATTCGAATTCAGGGGGATGGAAGAAAGTGTAAAAAAAGAAAGGAAAGAAACATAAGTTAAGTGATTGTTATCACACTTAAATTTGATGTTTTATTTGTATCTTTACTTTATTTTTCTCTTTGTTAGCTCTTAAGCCGAGAGGCACATCTTTCAAAATTCTTTTTAACATATGTCGAAGGTAATTTTCTAACTTGTTTCCAAAATGAAGCCCTTTTATTGGATCTAAGAAGAATGATTAACCCATGGTGAGATGCTATCACTAGGATTCTGTGAGGCTCAATTCAGCCTGTATGTGGCTTGTATGCCCCTTAACATAGTTTTGATTCCCCCAAAGTGTCATCCATCCTCGGCCCCTTCCCATAAATTTTTAACCCGAGACTTGGTGCGAGCTAAACCCCACTTAGACCAATGGGTCTACACCTCATGGGTGTGTGTTATATTATATTATGTAGTTGATACTAATGAGTTAACTATATAATATAATATGTATAACTATTAATAATTACTATATATTATAATAATTATCCATATTTTTATATATTGTTATATTATAACTATTATAATATAAGAGTAGTCTAAGTAATCGAGAAAATGGCCTTTTTCAGACAATTTTTTCCACTCAATTTTAGCCCAAATCCCATGGAAATTTTTAAAAACTTTGAGTTTAATTTATTTAGTTTGCAAAATTTGAGTGGCCCAAGTTTTTTCAGGGCTTTGAATCCATTTATGCATCAAAATTGTATTTTAAATAACAAAAAATCACATTTTCGCTTCAAAATGTATCTTCGGATTCTGGTAAAGAAATCCATTTCATATGTTAGTTAGATTGTTCCTATATGATTATTATATAATTATATAGCTATATAGTTATATAGGTAAGGTAAGGTAATATATAATTATAACTAGTATTATAAAACCAAACTCCCCATTGACCCAACAATCCTAGTGCTAGTAGAAGCTTCACCCCACCTTTGGAAACTTTTATAGCTCCATCAAAGGATATTAGATCTGAGGTTGATTAAGAGGCAAACATGTGAAGGAAAATAAAAACATGGGTTCATGTCCCCCTCAAATGGAAAAAACCCCCTTGTATGAAATCATCTAAGACAAAGTTGGAGAGGAGATCCAATATATGAAGAACCGTGGATTAATCTACCAGTTCATAGACATTTATCCTTTTGAAATATTATTTATGGGTCAAACAATATTGGAAACTAAAGGGAGATATAGAGCTCAAAATGGGGTCAAAAGGTTTTTTCACAGTCATCTTCAATAATGTGGAAGATTGAGACAATATATTCTAAGGAGGACCATACATCCTAAACTTAAGTGTATTGTATGTGAAATGTTGGGCAGAAATATTCAACCCTAACAAAGAAGAATTTAACTCACCACCAATATCTATTAGGCTATATTCATTGCCACATGAATTTTGGGATCAGGACATTAGGTCATTGATCATGATATCTAAAACCACCAAGCTTTGCTAACACACCTCATATGCATGATTTTATGTATACCTAGACCTAACCAAGCCACTACTAGAAAGCATCCAAATCAGTTACCATAATGACATTTGGGAAAAACCCGTAGACTATGATCAAATCCCCTTCTAGTGTAGGAAATGTTGTGAATATGTCCACATTTTCATGGGAATGCCCACTAAACCATAATCAACAAACTTCACAGGTCAGTTAGCAAGTGAATTAGGAGGGATTTGTGAAGGTCACAAATAGAAGGACAATTGCGAGAAAAAGGACACAACCTTCAACAACATGTAACAAGAATGACGATCAATACACAATGTTACAACAAGTGGAGGGAAATAAACAAGAAGGTGAAGAAAAAAGGCAAAGAACAAATGATAACTAGAATGCATGGAAGAACAAGCAAAAACACAAGAAATATGACGAAGAAAATTTGGCATAGGAGAGAAATATAGAAGACACAATAATGAAAGAGGAAAGTTCAGAAGAAATGGATGTAGAGGAACCATAGGACATGGGTCTACGTCAAGTAGATCTTCAAAGGATAGTACTGGAATGAAAGTCGAAAGCTCAAATGGCCATACTAGAGGATGAAGTTCAACTCATAATTAGAGTTTACATAAAGTCACGAGAGAGGTTATATAATCAATCTGTTAGTGTCAGTCTTTCCAGCCTTCCTACAGTGATCAAATATGCTCTTACAAAGTGGTCTCAGAGTGTCAAGGTCAAATTTTGTCATTTCAGTGAGTCTTCAAGCAAAATTTGGTCACTAGGCATTAGGTCTAGGGTTTGCCCAAATGTCAGTCCATGTCACTATTCAGCTGAGTTTATCATCATTCATAGGGTTTTCATTATCATGTCAGTGTCTAATGAGTCATTTCACACCTTGTTCATGCTTCAGTTGCACCTAGGCAAGGTCATTTCCCTCTCCTAGGGTTTTGAAGCCAATTTCTCTTGGACGGTCAAATCATCGGAAAAACTTGTATCCAGATGTTCATAAACCTTCCCCTATCCTTAAAGTACCTTATCAAACACTTCCCATCCCTTAGATCCGCCAAATTCCTCATTTTTTCACAAACCCTAGTTTCTAGCTACAACCTGGCAATTTTCTAGGTTTGACCTGTGTTTTGCCCTTTTCGACCCCTTCCCCTCACTCAATCTCTGAGATTCCACTTTTCCCTGCTTCCTAACATCCCTCCCTACTTCCAAAAATTTCCCCAAGAATTTAGAAGCCCCCTATCCCCTTCATTTCGCTCCATTTCGACAAAATTCCTTGTTTCACACATCGGGACAAGTCGCACTCAAATGATGTTCCAGAGCAATAAAAGATGAATTTTGCAAAACTGAGAGAGGTTTTTGTCCAAAACATTCCAAGGAAGAAAAACCTCCTTCAATTTTTACACAGGTGTCATGGTTTGAGAGAAATGTCAAAAATACCAGCGAGAACGAAGGTGCTCCAAGGACGGTTGGCCAAAGCACAAAAACGAAGGAAAACGCCCGATCCACTCCAAATTTTGGCCAAAGCCTCTTTGAATGAGCATGGTAATTAATTGGGGACTCCCAGCCCAAATTTCAAGAAATTTGGAGAAAATTTTGTCATTTGTGAATTTTTTGGGAATTTTACAGGTTTTGGCCGTTGGAGTGGTCTCACCCCGCGCGCGACCACTCGTGGGGACAACTCAGAACAGGGAAAACTTTGCATTTTTGGAATTTTCATGCAAAAATACACTTGCCTATGGATGGACTTCAAATTTTATGGAGATTTGGGCTTCCAAAAGCTCAAAATACATGCAAATTTTGACTTTCTGCCCCTTTTTTGAGTTGCAGAAAGCTGCCTTGGGAGAAATGACTTTTGAGGGGTCAAATCAACTCCCAATTCAGAAATTCCAGTGGGGTTGGAAAGTAGACTCATAGACCTTTCCAACAAGCTATCTTGCACTTGATTTGGACACCAGGAAGGCCCTCAAACACAGCTGCCAATGTGCGCGACCACTCCAAGGGAGGGGCGCGACCACTCAGGGAAATTTCACCATTTTGACTATTTCGGCCTGCAAAACACTGTTTTTACTTTGGTTGACTCTTAATGCATGTAAATGATGGATTTTTGGGTAATTTTCATGGCACATGGATACATTTACTCTCCTTTAACACTTCTAGAAGTTTCTTTGATGTAAATAGTGAATATTTAATGCATGGATAGGTTTCCTAAGTTTTAGAGGCAAGTTGTTTTGACTGCCTATTATCTAGTGCTCAGTTTAGAATTAGTTGAAACAGCTCCTAGGAAGCTGAGCTCGACCCCTAGAGGTGGGGAAAGGAGTTAGATCATCTATATTATGCCTTCTCTTGCTCATTTTCATGGTTGGACTCTTGAGGGAGAAGCTCCTATTGTATATTTTACTTGTATCTCTGCAATTTGAGGAAAAGGAAGGCCAGGGTTTTGCAGACATCATTGTGGATTCTTGTGGATTATTGTGTTGATGGTGTGTTTCCTACTTGTCATTGTAAGTGTGTTTATGTGTTCCATCTCTTATTCTATTGCTGCTAATTAAACAAAAGAAGTGATAAGGTTTGAATTCATGCATGCCATGCTCAGCTTTCAATTTTGTTTAATATTTATGTTTTCCACTGTCTAAAGAGGATTCAAAGTCATTGTTTGCCCTCCTTAGCTCCCTCTCTTTCTTCCTTGATCATCCATCTCAGCTTAAGGCATCAGCACAAACTCCTACCTTGCCCCAAAGACCCACCTGCAAAAACTGAGCTCAATCCCCACACCCTGAGTTGCACTCCCTCCATTTGCCACCAAAAACCCCAAAAACTTTAAATCAACCCTCCTTATCAGTTTACTAGCCTAATCTCTTTGATCCTAATTGGTCAGCTCACCCCATTGATAAAATACCTTGAGTCTGACCGGAGAGAGCCTTCTCATACCCCGTAGGGCTAGCTACGAGGTGAAATGGTTTGATGTTGCCTTGAAGGTTTACCTTCCTCAGCCTAGGGTGAAATCTCAAGCGCTAACACAATCAACAGTTAATTCTTCTCCTACTCCCCCTTTTGATTCTTTAGGAGTTAAGAGTAATATCATCAAAGATAATACTAAACCAAGAAAAGAAGGAAAAAGGAGAGGCATGACAAGCAACAAACAACTCATTCAAGGAATGGCGAAACTCTTAGTTAACACAGAAAGGGTAATGTTGATGATGCAAAACTACCAATCCTACCCCCAAAATAACCAGTGAAGGTTATTTCATGGAATACAAAGGCTCTCAAAGGAAAAACCAAATAGAGACTTTTAAAAAAGAAAATTAGCCAAGAAAACCTTGATATCTTAATGTTGCAAGAAAAAAAGTGTTTTATTGGAACCCTTAACAGAATTTTCGTTACCATATGGAAAAAATGCCATTTTATAGCTAATAATTCTCAAGTTGCCTCAATAGGAATTGCTATTCTTTGGAATCTGGCCAACGTATCCCTTATGGAATCCCTTGCCACCCTCAAAACTATAACTACCATATTTTACCTGCTAGGTTCCTCGAAACTTGGTTTTATCACCACTTTATATGGCCTTATCTTTATAGTTGATAGAAAACATTCATACAACATATCAATAACATTGCTAACATAATTGTAAATAATTATTGGATCATAGTAGGCGATTTCAACATGATAAGATCCCTATAGGAAAAAAAAGGAGGTCTATGGAGACTAGACAATGATGTTGATATTTTCAAAAACTACCTCCATAAATCAAAATTGTTGGATCACGAAACCAACAACAACATCTTTACATGGAATAAAAAAAGGGGAGGATCATAGCAAATATGACCCTGCCTTGAAAAATTCTCATTTCCTAACCTTTATTCTTGTCAGGTCTCAACTTTTAAACCTTTATCTTTACCTTTTGTGGTTCAGATCACTAGTCCATCAAACTTTTTTGGATTGGAGAGGAAGCCCAAAAAACAAACCCTTCAGGTTCGAGGCCTACCGATTGAGACACCCCTCCTTTAAAAGAAACATTGAAAGTTGGTTGAGAGAATCACAGAGCATTAAAGGAACTATTATGCACCAACTTCACCAACGACTCAAATACATTAAAAGTAAAATAAAAGAATGGAACATTAAAGAATTTGGTTATATTCGTGAAGGAAAGAAAAAATTGGAATAAGAAATGGAAAGTATTCAACAAATAATCATACAGGAAGGGAGAATATAAGAGTTAGATCACAAGGAATCAATAATTCAACTCCACTCTAAGAGCGGCTTAAATAGGAGGATATCATATGGAAGCATAATTTCATAATACAGTGGCTGAAAGAAGGAGAAAAAATACCAAATTCTTTCATCGATTGATGATCCAAAACCAACAATGAAATAGAATCTTAGGTCTCAAGAATTTTCAAAAGCATAAAATTGAGGATCATAAGGAAATTACTAAGTAACTTGTAACTCACTTCCAAGACACCATCACATAACCAGTTACGGACAAAAGACATGAAATTTACAAAATTACAAATCATATACTCAATCATGTAACTCCTAAACATAATGAAATGCTCCTAAGGGAGGCCAAAAAAATTTGGTTGAACAAATTGTAATGGGGATACCCAGAAGTAAAGCCCTTGGTCTTGATGGGTTCACTATTGAGTTTTTTCAAGAATGTTGGTAGATTGTTAGAGAATATTTTTGGAAACTTGTAGAAGATTCTTGAAAATCAATTTGTTTGCTCATCACCTTAGATGCTACCTTCATTTCTTTAGTGCCCAAGCATAATCACTCTAAATCTTTCGCTGACTTTAAACATATTCCTCCCTACAAAGTCATCTATAAAATCATCTCCAAAGTAATAACTGACTGAAACCTATCCTTCCTTCATTGATCTCCCTAGAGTAAACTGGATATGTGGAGGATAGACAAATCCTATATAGTATGCTCCTTTCTCATGAACATATTGACATCCTAATTTCCACCAAGGCCTCTTGTATGATATGTCAAAAGATTTTGATCATCGAATTAGATATGTCAAAATCTTTTGATCACCTTAGTTAGAAATTTATTTATTAGATGATCAAAGCCTATTATTTTGATGAAACTTCAATATTTGGGGCTATGGTGCTTGTCTCTAAATCTTTCTTCTCCATTCTTGTTAATGGTTCCCCTTCCCCACTGTGACATTAGACAAGGAATGCCTATCTCACCCTATATCTTCCTTCTTATGGTGAAAGGCTTGGGACGAGCTATAAAATCAACAATTATGCAATGTTATCTAAAAGGATCACCTACTAGAAATACTATGTCACCCTCCACACACCAGCAATTTGTTGATGGCACCCTTCTCATGGGCTAACCAGCCAAAAGGGCAGCAAAGAAGTTCAAATCCATCTTGAATGACTTTGAAAATTCCTTAGGCATAGACATTAACCTTGCCAAATTGCAAATTTTCTTCTTCAATACCCTTATACCCATTCAAGTCAACATTTCCAAATTGATGGTATACAAAGGAGTTGCCTTCCACCCAAATATCTTGGGGACCCACTTACTAGAAATAATCTTGGAATAAAAGTGTAGGAAGACCTTATGTAGAGCATGAAAATAAATCTCACTTGTTGGACCTTTAAAACTTGCAATTTAGCCGACATATTCACCTTGCTTAAATCAATACTTCGAGCTATACCTATTTATCAATCCTTGGCTTTGAAAGCCCACAAAGCCATTTTGGAAAAAATAAGAAACATGCAGAGATCCTTCCTGTGGGAAGGAGAAAATGAAGAAATTAAATGGGCATTTGTGGCTTAGGAAAGACTCTACAAACCAAATATCTTGGGTGGCTTGGGTCTAAGAGACCTTGAAATCCTTAGCCAAGCTCTAGGACCTAAAACATGGTGGAGATGGCTAAAAAACAAAAGAGCTTTATGGAGTAAAATATCGAAGGAAAAATATGCACCAAAGGTTGATGAAAATAAACTAATATGACTAGAGGGATAAATTAAGGGATCATATCTATGAAATTTAGTATGGAAGAATATACACCTTATTCAAAACCATGGCTTTTGGGAGGTTAGACAAAAAAATTTAGCTCTCTTTTGGGAAGAATGTTAGCAACAATGGCCAAAGCTAGAGCACGAAGGGGAATTACGCACTTTGAAAACCTATCTAACATCATAAGGTAAAGTATTGCTCAAGTAGATGCAACCCCAAAAACCAAAGTCAATGAAGACAAGGTGTAATTCCCCTACTTAATCATATTATCTTACATTGTGATAATAACCTACCGGTTGAATGATTTTTCTCCATGCTTGATTCTGATAAGTATTATTAGTATACATATGAGGTATGTGTATGTTTGCTACATACCCAAATTTCACACGAATATGATAGTAATCAGTTGCCTATTATACTAGACAATTAATTAGCATTTAAACTTGATTAGGAAATAAGTTATGATTAACCTTAAGCGTGATTAATGTTCAGGCTTATGGTTAGCCTTAAGCTTTATTAGTAGTTAATTGATTGATTAACCCTTAACCTTGATTAATAATTAATTAATAATTTATAAGTTAATATTATTAATTCAATAATTAAATCATGATTAACCCACAAAATTAATATTATTATTATATTACTTTAATATTTTATTAGATTAGAATTACTATTTTAACTATTTATATTCCCCGTGATCTAACAAGGCTTAGTGTCCTCGAGACAATTCAAGGATGGGAGGACAAGGGAGTGTCTCGAGGAGTAAACATGGGGGGGAGTCAAAGGCATTGAATTCATAGGAATGGGGGGCATTCATGGCATTGATATTCAAAGGAATGGGAGCATTCATGGAATTGAATACAGGTGGTTGAGATGGATGAGGAAGAGAGGCATAATTCTATGGGAGGAGAACGAATGAAGGGGGATTTTCTTTGTTCTCTTTTATGGCTTGAAGTGGGTAAAGAAGATGAGGAGAGAACCAGGTGAGGAAAGGGAGGAGTGAGGTCTAAGATTGGTTTGTGGTTGGAAGATGTTGGATCTATTTTGGACACATTATGGTTGTCGTTGGACTTGAGATCAGAAGGCTAGTGAACCTATGGAGGTCTCCCAAGCTAGAAAGTCAAATAGATTTTCCTAGTTGGCAGGGAGGTATATTCAGTCTGGTGGTCCTAGCAGGACGACTGCAACTAAGCCATCGAATCATAACCATGTATGTATTTTTGTTGTAATTTAATTAATCAAATTTGTTGTGTGTGTGTGTATATATATAGTTGTGTTGTGAATATATTATTTTCCTTCTTGTGAAATTATGTGATAAATTTAGTTTGGGTTAGAGGACCCTCTGTTGGATCTCCACATGTGGTATTAGAGGCCAGATTCAAATTTTGAACCCTAAACCCCACTAGAACCACCCCGCATCACCTTCAACCACATTAACAATCAAATCCCCTATTTTGGGATCCAACATTGGAATGTTTTCTTGTAACCAAAAAAAAAAAAAAACTTGTTATTACCATGTTTTGGGATTAGGCCAAAAAAAAAAAACAACAACAACAAAAACAAAAAAAAACAAAAAAACAAAAACAAAACAAAAACAAAACAAAAAACAAAAAACAAAAAACAAAACAAAAACAAAAATGAAACAAAAACAAAAACAAAAAACAAAAAAAAAAAAAAAAACATTCTAGCGTCTTTGAAAATATTTATGTCGCATATTATATGCATCTTCATTATAGCATGACCTTGTTGCTAAATAAACTAAGAATACATACGCTACAATCAACTTTAAAAACACACAAATTTATATATAAAGAGGAGTGGGGTGTCTACTTCCCTGATAAAATTGTGACTAAAATAACAATGCCTTTAGAGATTTGATCATTGTCACAATTGAGGCCTCCTGTAGTGTATGTGTGTGTCTATATATGCTGCCATATATCAAGTTTATTACTTTTAATTATTATTCTATCTATATGTTAACTTATTATTTTATAATAACATATATATATATACACATATATATATATATATATATATATAAACACATACAATTAACTATTTAGTAATATGAAGATGCAACGGTTAACTAAAAATTCAAACACTTAAAATTCAGATAGCCTATTAAACAGGAAAACATTCAATAATCACAATTAGAAATCATGAATAAATTTTAAAGTTAGGTTGAACCTTTTTCATCCCATATATCGAACAAGGCACTAGTTACCTTTTGATCGCTCTACAAAACCGACACAAAAAACTTGTTGTCCAAATAATAAAAATACAAAAGATTGAGAATTTGTCAAAAGACGAGATGATGTATATCCCAATTTCCTCCTCGGTTCTTATTCATTCTATCTGATTCGCGCTAGCGGCTTCACCTTGTACTCGCCCAGAGTAACTTAGTTTGTTTGTGCTAGTTATTTGGGGGTAATGAGAAAGTTTCAATTAGTTGTTCAGGCCCTCTTTGTGAGGAGTGAGAAACCGAGATGTCTCTTTGCTGACAAGGGTGGGCATGACCTCCTAAACACCATGTTGGGGATAATAAGGGAATGCTACATGTGAATTCCTTGCACCAAGAGGACCTTTTTGAAATAGATTCTACAGGGTCAATCCATGAATGCTTTTATTTTAACATAAAAAATATAACATGGAACGCATGAAAGAAATAACATATTGTGAAGTAAATTATTGATTTGAAGGGAAATAGAGTAATTTTATAAATGAAAAAGACAAATATCATATTTCTTCAAATATCTATTCACTTGGGTCTATCTATTTCATTATCCAAACCTAGACATTAGGTTTCGGTAAGCCTACTACTTTCGCAAATTCATTATTGCCTCAATGGAACCTAAAACACACTTAGATCACATAACTCACCATGTCATCTCAACTTTGTGGGGCAACCCAACAATTGTTTCATAATGACGAAAATAATTATTATCAACTTTCTTTGTGTTGTTATTAAGCATTTATCCAAAACAAAAACTCAAGAATGAGTCATAGTTATATTTTCAATGTATCATCAACCTACATGCCCAGTGGATGCACAAAGTGGCTATGGGTAAATACAACTAAACCTAGTCATAAGATTAAACATCAAGCAGACACATCACATGCTCAAGGATAAATGAACCACTTATAGTATAAGGAAAGACAAAGGGAGACATGTACCCTCTGCACCTTTGATGAAAGCAAGTATTTATTTTTTGTATCTTTCACAGAATGACTTCCCTACACATTGATTCAATAAAAAAAATTACTTTGAACCACTTTGATTTTAGCTACCCATCATTCTTGAAAACCCATATTGTTCTAACATGTCTGTAAAACTAGAGAAAAGTGTGAGATAATGCAAAGAAGACAATAACAAAGCCACAAAGTATTTGAAAAACTGAAACCAACGTAAAAGGTATTATGGAGATTGGACAAATGCTCTTCATCGACATTAATTGAGCATTTTAGTTTAAAACAAATGCATCCAAATAATAGGTTACTAGATCCATAGCTTCAAACAGAGAAATTTCTACCTCGCATGATAAACAAATGGTTGCAAATATTGTAAACCCTGCACCAAGCGTTTCCCCAAAGGTAGCTTGTGCAAGCTCTACTAGAATTTTCCCAGGATAACTTCATGAAGCACAATAAGAACCCATAGAGTGTAGAGTTGCCACAAGTATGCTACGGTCAAACATATTGTTCCCCAACTCCATACCAAGAAGGTAAAATCCATTGGTAGAATCAAGTCTTAAACCCAATCCTTACATTGAGATTATGAAATACTACATAGTAAGAATTCCCATTACTGTACTCTATTAAAGGGAGACACACATCCTGAGGATTGAGCTTTGTGAGGTGTCAAACCTCCTCTAAATAGGTCTTCATATTTGTCAAGACTCGAAACCATTTTCATGGGAGTTCCAATGTGGCTTAGAAACCTGGGAGAGATAAGGGAAGGAGTCCATTCGGTCCTTCGAGTCTTAGGGGTCTTGAGCATAGGAGACCTGGGCATGGAAGGGGACACTAGGGACAAGGGAGGGAAAGTGCTAGTAGGTGTCTAAGAAGGTATGGGGTATCTCCGCATAGGAGTAACAACGTGAGAATGAGAATTTGTAGACATCTAGTGGTGGGGAAAATGAGCACTAGGAGTGAAAGGGGGCGTGGGTGGTATTGAGACTGATTCTCGCTCTCCCCTTGATTCCTCCATAATCCCCAAAGGTGCTTGCAACCTAATGTACCTATCAAAATCCTCAAAGGAATCCTCTTCTTCCTTAAATAATATAGTCCAAATTAAAAGGCTAAGATAGTGAGATTTTAACTCAGAGATAGTGCCCTGAATCGCTGGGGTAACCTGGAGCGACAACTACATCTTACTCTTAACATAGTTACTTGGGAGTTAGTTGAGGAAATATTCAAGAATAAGTACCTACCAACATATTACAAAGAACAACAAGTAGGGGATTTCCATGCTTTGGTGTAGTGAAACTGCATGGTAAAAGAATGTGAGATCAAATTCATGGAATTGGTTAAGAACGTCTACTACATGGATATTGACCAATGGCAAGCAGATTTCTTCATTTGTGGATTGAACCCTAAGATTAGGGAAATGGTTCTGATGTGGAAACCATCCTCAATTGTTGAGGTTGTTGAACATGCTCACTATGTAGAAGAGCACTTGGACTTGAAAGGGGGAAACAAAGCCAATTTTCCACAACAACCAAGGTTTTTGTGAAAGGCCCCTCATACTTTATCCAGGGGAGGAAGTTCAAAGCCACTGCCATATGGAAACATGCTTGTAACCAGACTAGTGGAAATAGGGATTTCAATGGTTGTCAATGCAACTTCAGGGACTCATGCAAGTCGAGGTGAGATGCATGGTGCTATATAACGAAAGGAGATCTTTTAAGAGAGCCCCATAGAATTGTGTTCATATTATAGCATGCATCACTTGTTGGGGATGTGAGGGACCTCACTACTAGTGTGATTATCTTGAGTTAAATACTGGTAACAATTGTAGAGAAGAAAAAGCACCGACGGGAGGAGCAATGAGCCACCATTATATCTATGCAATGGTTGATAACCACCAAGATGAACACTATACACCATGGTAGAAACCATAGCTATCATAAAATAGGTAAAAGTTAAACTTTTGTTTGATTTCCAGTTGCATTAGAAAAATGTGGGTTTGTAGGCAATGAGCACGATGACTTTAAACAAGTTGAAATGGCTTATGGAGAAAAACAAGTAGTAGGACCTAGTGTTAACCAATGTCGAATAAACCTTAGGGTGTGTGCAACTAAGTTGAAGGCATATGCCACGACAATGAGAACGTATGATGTAATCATTTCTATGGACTGGTTAGAAGCTCATTGAGGTTTGGTAGATTGTTTCAAAGATAATATGATCTATTTAGATGATGAAGGTAGGTCAATAGAGATATCTGGTATCCAGAGAGGAGTGTCCCTACCATTGATCTCCACAATGAATTTAAAACACTAAGGCTTAGGCAAGGTTATATATTATATGTGGTTGAGATAGTAGGTGATGAAGGGACATTCCCTATATTAACGCCAAATTTTGTCATAGTTTGAGGATATTTTCCTCAAAGAGTTGTCAAGATAACCCCTTGAGAGGGAGATTTATTTCACAATTGACCTAAAACCTAGTTCAGAGCCACTATCCAAGACACCCTACAGGATGATGGCTCCAGAACTTTGTGAGTTGTAGATGCAATTAAAAGAGTTGTTAGATATGGTATTTAATTGAACTAGTATTTAAAGAAGAAGGATGGTTCCTTAAGATTATGTATAGATTACAAGCACTTGAATCGAGCCACAGTAAAGTATAGGTACTCGATAACCATAATAGATGAGATCTTCAATCAAATGAAGGGAGAAACGATTTTCTTGAAAATAAATTTGCAATCCAGATACCAAAATTGAGGACTAAGTAAGGTGACATCCCAAAAACCTACATTTTGAACTCGGTTTAGGAACTATGGGTTCATATTATTATCATCTGTTTTGACCAATGCACTAGTGGTGTTCAAGAGTCTCATGAATAGCGTGTTCTGAAAGTATTTGGACCAATTTGTGCAAGTCTTTCTAGATGGTATTCTCGTGTACTCCAATAATGAATAGGAGCATGAAAGGCACCTAAGAGTTGTGTTGACATGCCTAAGGGAAAATCAATTGTATGGGAATTTGTTGAAATGTTATTTCTTTGAGAAGAAAATTCATTACCTCGAGCACATTGTCTCAAGAGAAGGGATTTCAGTTGACCCGGAAAAAGTGAAGGCCGTAATGGATTGGTTAGTGCCCAAAAATTCTCATGAGGTGTGTAGCTTCATGGGGCTAGTGGTTTATTATCGAAGATTCGTGGAAGGGTTTTGAAATATTGCGAAACCCATCACGACATTATAGTAGAAGGGGGTTAGGTATGAATGGAGAGATGAATGTGCCATTGCATTCAATGAACTAAAGATATTATTAACTAGTGCACCGATCCTTTGAATGCCTGATATGGAGAAAGACTTCAAAGTATGCATATATGCTTCACAGCAAGGATTGAGAGCAACTTTGATGCAAGAAGGTGGAGTAATATCTTATGCATCTAGGAAGTTGAAGAAAAAATACACATGACTTAGAATTAGCAACAATTGTGGAGACATTTTCTCGTTGAGAGAAGTTTTGAGTTAAAAGCTAATCATGAGACCCTGAAGCATCTCTTCACTCAAAGGGATCTGAATGCTAGGCAATGAAAATGGAGTGAATTCATGAGTGAGTACAATTTTTGGATTTTATGCATCAAGAAAAGAAGAATGTGGTGGCCAATGCACTGAGTAAGAGGCCACAAACCTTCCCCCTAGTACTATCGAGGGTCAATTTGAGGGAGTGTGTGTTGGAAAAACTCTTTGAAGACAGTTGGTATCTAAAGGTTACATCAATGCTCTAGAGTGCTAAGTAGATAGAACCAAATTTTGAGGGTTATTTCCTTGAACCAGATGGAATTTTGAGATTTCAAGGGAGTATCTACATCGCCAAGGAAGGGAGTATACAAAGAACTATCCTCGATGAGTCACATAGATCACTCTAGTGTGCACATCCCGAGGTGAAGAAGATGTAGGTAGACATGAATAAATTCTTCTTTTGGGCAAGAATGAAGCGCGATGTAGTCCACTTTGTTGCCAAGTGTTTTGATTATCAACAAGTGAAGGTTAATCATCACCACCCAATAAGATTGCTACAATGGCATCACATCCCTATTTCTAAATGGGAGGTCATTTCTATGGATTTCATTGTGGGTTTGCTACTCACTTCAAAAAGGCACAATGCCATATTGGTTGTAGTTGATAAATTGACCAAAGGTGCCCATTACATCATAGTGAGATACACTTATGATGTTATCATTGTGGCACAAGTGTTTATAATCGAAGTTATCCGGATACATGGGCTACCCACAAAGATAATTTTTTATAGAGATTCTCACTTTACATCTATATTTTGGATAGGTTTCTAGTCAATGTTGGGGACTCAGTTGAACTTGAGCACTGCATATCATCTAGAAATGTATGGGAAAACTGAAAGAGTAACTTAGGTTTTGGGAGACATGCTTAGAATGTGTTGAAGCCCCGAAAATTGGGTCTACAACAAGGGGGATACCCGCCCGGTCCGGACCTTGTTTGGCAGCTCCTTATCCGTTTGGTATAGCGGGTCCGACTAGGGATATGAGACCAGTTTCCCAATTTATGAGTGTGTGTGTGTAGAATTTGATGTTCCTGATCTAACAGTTCCTAATTAAGATATTCTAATTCTAACTTTAATCTAATGCTATGCTATTGTATTCTAATAAGCAGCAACATCTAACTCTATACTAACCCGAGGTGTAATTCTCCTATTATGCGATCTAAAAAGATTTCAGATAACAACTGGTAATAAAGATCATTCAGCTATTATGAGAAAAGAAATCAATAAGGATGAACCACTTCGTATAAAAAGTTAGACGAAACAGTTGTGAAAAACATATCGCATAATGAGCTATTCAGACATTAAGCATAAATAAATATCTATCACCGTACAAAAGTGCCAAATGATAACTCAGGCATTCATGCAGTAATACATAAACAACTATAAACTGTATATCACTTTAACACATAAGCAGAAATGGTTAAGAGATAGAAGTATCATTTATAACTAGTCCTACTCATGAGCTTCAAGCGACAATGATTTATCTCTCCTTGATCTAACATCCACTAAGAGTACAGAAGTGCAACATCAGTAGCAGATATTAAATGCAAACATCAACAAATCCTGTTCCATTCATTCATCAAAACCTCCTCGGAGGGTGTAAAAGTGCATGTTCTGAGGACAAGTTTTTGATAAATTTCTGGACCTTTCTCTAAATGCATGAAAAGGGTTTAAATACTACTAACTAAATCTAATAATAACTTATTTACAAAAATTCAGGATGCGGTTTAAATGACCGTCCTTTTTCTAAGCAAAAATAAAGCAAAAGTATTTCTAAAATTAAATCTAATATCTAACTATTTCTGCATTTGCTCCTTAACGTTGCAAGCATTCAATGTTTGCTTGAGTAGAGTCGGCTGACTGTCTTCCGCTTTTAGTTGAGCTAAGCAAACAGAAGTGGCAAGAGCTGGCACCATCTTCTCAACAAAATCGGTGATATACTTGAGAGTCATCCGCTGACTATGTGGCTTTACCATGTATGCCCAGTAATAATCCAAGTTCAACTTGGTTAACCCTTGAATTGCTTCTGCCTTTTATTTAGCTTTCTGTTTCCAGTTTGTTTTTATCATTACTTTCTTGCAATTTTCTAGGCTTGCAAGTCGCTGAGCAATTAGAAGCTTTCCTTCTCGAGCAAGTTTTCTCAGCGATGCACGATTAGCGTTAGGCGCTAATCGCGCATCGGAAATTGCCTCCGTTCTTTGATCCGGGCTTATCTGATGCGTTTTTCGCCTTTTGCGCCTCTTTCTCTTGTTGGGTATAAAGCTCAAAATCTGTAAAAATAATGATTTCGTGAGCTCTTGACCCTGAGCATTAAACTGTCTGTTTCTGATATCAGCATCTTTCAGTAGCCATTTAACCATGGTTGTATATGAGAGATCTGTAATGGATGGCTCAGCAGAATTCTGTGAATCTGCGGCTCTGTTGCATGCGGTTTCTGTGTATAAGGGTGCCATTTCTCTGTCTTTGGACATTGGAGCCTTACCCTTTTTCCCCATAGTTTCCTGCACATTGCTTTGTATAACTTTTGTTCTTCGTTCCTGCAGTTTACAAACGAGGTGAAAGTAATGACAATAAATAATGACGGGAAATCTTTTAAATGCCAAGGATATGCAAAAAAACGCCACCTTATGTGAACTGGCTCTTCGGAAAACACAAAACCATATTTTATTAACAACTGGCATGTAACTCATTAATTATCATTAAAGCGCGTAACCGATTCTTAGTTTATGGAAAAACGTTTTTCTTGAATATTGAGCCAGGAAAATCTGCGATGGAATGTTTCTGCTATTTGCATCGCAGTATCGCATATCGTTGTATCGCATTATTATTAGAGCAAGATTGCAGTATCACAAGATCGCAGATCGCTTTAATCGTTTAATCGTTATGTGTATTTTATGCGATTTTGCGATATGCGATATCACATATCGGCGATTTTAAGGTTTTCCAACGTGAGTGCTCATTAATGCATGCGATGCGATGGAGTTCGCGTCGCAATCTCGCATTTTTTATCATTTTGGCTTATAAGAAGATGCCCTATCATTCTCATGCTTATAAGGAGTGACTTTACTTTCTTCATCATGAAACTTAAGCTTTTTAGATTTTTCAAAGGTATTTTCCTAAGTCCATGATGGTAAGCTTTATCCAAAAGGAAATATAAGCACTAATTAATTTTTTAAAATTTTTTGACTAAGGGTCCCCACTTATATAGTGTTATTTCCAATACTAAATAAGGAGGGGGGTTGTTGGTGGCCACAACAATTGGCGATTCACTTGGAAGAACCATTATCTCTGTTTTTCTATTGAATTTCCTAAACTTCCAAAGCAGAAAATTTTTTAGAAAGTTAAACTTTATTATGGAAAGATAAAATACATTATGCTCTAACCTGTCAATGACATTTTGTTTCATCTATTTTCAACTTTGATTATTTGCTCCCTCAGGCTAGTCCTTGTATTTACATCAGTCATTACTTGGTCTGTAAAGATAAAACAAAGTCTTCTCTGTAAACCAGTTTTAAATATGTTGATTTGTCGTAGGTAGAGCCTCTGCTGCCAGTAAGCGTTTATAGCCTCGACAGGGTTACCTGTTACCCAGCAATGATCCTGTATCCTACTTATAGCAACCTACAACTTTCAAAGAAGAATCCACATCCACACTTATTGCTTTGATTTTCTTTTTACTCTTAAAGAACAATGTCTTGGTTTGATAGCCAATTTATGACACTGTCATTCACTTGATTTATAACTTTGTTGAACAAGCTGGCTCGTGATGAGACCCCTTGTCTTTTGATTGCAACAATCTTGAGTCAGTGCCCTGTTGTGGTGTATAGTATTGGCAAAGTCAGCAAGTTATAATATCTGTGATTATGATAAGCCGGCTCGTGATGAGACCTCTTATTCTTCAAGATGAAGTGTATCCTTGGGTTGTTCCTCTGAAAGTTGTGATTTCCTTAGCAGGGAGGAAGTCATTGTTTCCTTAAGATAGCTCTGGACGACAATAGTAGAGTTTTTGGAAATAGTTTTTCTACAGAGAATCTTTATTTTGTTATTGATACCTTTCATTGTACTGACATAAAACAATTTCTTCACTAAAGGTTGTTTTCATCAAACTTTATGAAGTTGAAACTAGTATCATATCTAGGCTAGAGTCTTTAACTGTATCTATCAATAATAAAGATCAATTTTCCAAAAGATTTGCTATTTATACAAGCGAAAAATCAAAATCTGAAAGAGAATTGGTGTCTTTTCGTAAATGCCTAATATAACTACTCACAACTGGTTTTATTATGAAAAGAAAAACAATTATTCTAGAAAAATAGAAGAATAATCTTCTATGGAAAATATTTCTTGAGAATTTTTCCGTTAACAGGCAAAGATTCTCTCTTAGCTGCTAAATCCTGTAATACAAACGTTGATGGACCTATGACTTCTACAATTTGAAAAGGACCAAGCCACATTCTTTGAAATTTTGTATGTTTCCCTTTCTCTTCATGAGCCTTGTCCCATATTAAAACTAAATCTCCTATCTGAAAATCTTTTATGGTCATTATGTTTGAATCAAAAGAGGATTTTACTAGTGCTTGATGATGAGCATGGGTTTTCTTAGCCTGTTCTCGTTGTTCTTCTAATTTGATTATTTTCATTTGTCTTAGCTGTAAGGAGGAAGTTGGTATTTCATCAATGTATTGAACTAGAGACAAAGAGGGAATCACTAAATGAGTCGGAAGAACCACTTCTTTCCCATAAACTAAATTAAAGGGAGAAGTGCCGATAGAAGCTTTTTGCGTTATTCGGTCTGCCCATAAAGCATATATCAAAGCCTTATGCCAATTTTTATGATTTTGGTCAACTGTTCTTTTGATAATCCTGATTAGGTTTTTATTTGTAGACTCAGCTAACCCATTGCCTTGTGGGTAATAATTGGCTTAATATTTAAGTTTGAATCCTTTTTTAAGTGCAAATTCAGTCATTGCATTTCTAGAAAAGTATGATGCATTATCAAACATTAAAACGGAAGGCAATCCAAACCTGGTGATTATAAATTGATCTATGAACTCAATGATATTTTCAGCATTAGCCGTCTTGACTGGAACTGCTTCTACCCACTTAGTAAAATAATCTGTTGTTGTAAGGATATATCTATGTTGCTTAGAAGAGTGAGGAACGATCTCACCTATTATGTCCAATCCCCACTGACTGAAAGGTTGCTCAATGTTAACTGGTTGTAGTGGCAAGGATGGTTTCTTTTGTCTCCCAACAGTAGTTTGGCAGACTCGAAATTTCCTCACGTAAATGTGCGAGTCTTTGAATTACGTGGGCCAGTAATACCCTGCACGCAAGATTTTATGTGCAGTAGCATCTCCAGCATAGTGTCCGCCTGCTGGCCCATCGTGGAGTTCCTGCAAAACTTTTTTAGCTTCAGATTTCTCAAGACATCTAAGGAGAACATAATCATAGTTTATTCTAAAAAGAATATCATTTATGAGCTTATATTGTTTGTCTTTCAACCTTAGCGCTCTGTTCTTAGTATGATCGAGGTGTGAAGGAGCATACCCGTTCTTGAGATAATAAATGATATTAGCGTATAATGATTCTGCATTGTTAAAGCTTACCTCGCACATGTGTACCTCTGCAGATGGAATTTCAAAAATTTGCGACGCTCCAGCCAGCATTTTGCAAAAGCCTTGACCTCTTACAATGTTTGTTGGTTTGATTTCTATGTCATATTCTTGTAAGGCAGTAACCCAATTGGCCATTTTCTCACCCAAATCCTTTTGTACTAGAAGATTCCTTACCGCTGGAAATGGTACTATGATTTTAGTATGGGTTTTGAGTAGAAAAGGTCTGAAATATTTGATTGCTTTGAAAACAGCATAAGCCTGTTTCTCCACATCTGAATAATTTAATTCAGCGCCCTGTAAATTTGAACTGAAAAAAGCAATTGGGGCTTCCGCTTTTTCTTGATTTGCTTGAGTGAGTATCGCAGCATATGACCTATCTGAGGCAAATGTATATAAAATAAAAGGCTCTGAAAAATTCGGAGTTGCTAAAGATGGAGCATTAATAATAGCTTGTTTGATCAGGTTGAATGCTTCGTGTTCTTCTTGGCCCCATTTAAAATTTGAGTTCTTTTTAATCATGGCTTGTAAAGGAGACACGATTCGTGAAAAATCTGGAACAAATCTCTTTACAAAGTTGATCTGACCAAGGAAAGATTGCATGGCTTTTTTGTTGTGAGGTAGGGATATTTCAGAAATCTCTTTGATTCTGTCGGAATCGATGTGAATACCGGATTTTGACACTATGAATCCTAGAAGTTTCCCTTCACTTAATGCGAAAAAGGATTTTTTCGGGTTAAGTGAAATTCCATACCTTAAACAACATTGGAAGATTTGTTTTAAATCTCTAAGATGGTCGTTTCGTTTCTTGGAATACACGGTTATATCATCCAAATAAATTACTACAGATTTATTGACTAAACCTTTGAATGCGATGTCCATGGCTCTCTGAAATGTGGCACCAGCATTAATCAAACCAAATGGCATCTTTCGATATGCATATGTGCCCCATTTAGTTCTGAATGTGGTTTTTAATTGATCATTAGGATGTACCAACACTTGATTGTATCCTGAAAATCCATTCAAGAAAGACATTAATTCTGAGCCTGCCATTGCCTGCAATATCTGTTCCATAGGTGGTAAAGGAAAATTATCTTTTTGGCAGGCTTTGTTAAGGTTTCAAAAGTCAATGCAAATTCTAATATCTATGTTTTTCTTTCTAACAAGTACCATATTGGAGACCCATTTAGAATGTCTGACGGGAAAGATTATTTTGGCTTTCAATAACTTATTGAGTTCAGTCTTTATCTGATTTTCTAAATTGGGACGGATCTTTCTCAACTTTTGTTGGACAGGTTTTTCACTATCGATCATTGGAATAGTATGTTGGATGATGGAAGTGTCGTATGTTTTGAGTTCATCATAATTCCAAGCAAAAACATTTTTATATTGTCTCAAAAGACGAATATACGCTAATTTTTCTTCAGGGGCTAGGCCGAGACCTAGATTAATGTTTTGTGGTTTGGCATCGGTTCCTAGGTTTACTAATTCGTAATTCAAAGTTGAACTTTGGAGTTTTGAATTGGTAGACCTTTTAAACTGATCTTTCAAATCGTACAGGTCTTCTAACTTGACTACCGACTTAGGTATAGCATTGTTAGTGCTATCTTGTTGCAATTGTCGATCATGTTGGTCTTCATCAATTATTTGATTAGAGTAGGATCCTTCAGATGTGAGAAAATTTACGATATCAGGATCGTCATTGAATACTCTCCAATTTGTGATGTTATCAAGAATATATGGTCTAAAGATTAATTCTATTGAGAATCTATCTAGACTAAAATCTTCTGAAGGAATAAGCTTAGAAGCTATGTTAGCCAAAAGGTCTGCACTTGCATTTTGGAGTCTGGGAACTGAAGAAATATTAAATGCTATAAAATGCTCAGTTAGATTTTGAACTAAGGATTGATAATGTTTTAAATGACCTGATAAGCAATGTATAGTATTACGTACCTGTCTGACTACAATCTCAGAGTCTCCGAAAACTTGAAGGTACTTGACGTCTAACCCGATTGCTTTGTACAACCCTTGGACTAAAGCCTCATATTCTGTTGTATTGTTGGTGCAATCAAATTCGAGTCTGCATGTTAGCATAATTTTATCTCCTTCTGGAATAATTAGAATGCATCTTGCTCCTGATCCTTCGTTAGATTTAGAACCATCAAAAAATAATTTCCAAAACAAAGATTTATTTACAGGACTATCTAAAAAATTGATACATTTTGAACTATCCGTTTGAGAAAAAATTTCGACTTGGGACAAAACAAATGTTCTAAGTAAGGTGACGTATGAGCATTAAAATTGCCGAGGAAAGAATCTACTGAGTAATTGCCAATAATGCTACTGTTATATGCTACTGGTTCATTTTCCCCCTCTAGCTCCGTTACTATGTATTTCTGATGTAGTTCTCGTTCAACTTTTATTTGATTTGGTTTACCATTGTAGGGCAGCCACATGTGCGACCAGTCAGTTGCGAAGTATCCATGAAGTTTTTCTGACCAATCCCTGCTAAGAATTAAGCCATAAAATTCTGGAATATCAGCAACTAAAATGTCAATAACTTGACATACCTTTGGGTTGGATGACAGCCTTATGGTTACTTGATTTAGTTTGCCAATCACTTCGACTTGAGATCGATCTAGCTGAACTATGCGCACAGTGGATTTCTATGGTTGAACGTTTAATTTGGCACATATGGACTTTGGTAAAATATTCGATGAAGCACCAGAATCCACTAAACAATTATGCACATTTTTATTGAAAATTTCATAAGTAAGGAGAAACGGGGGAGTATGAGATCTCGATCTTCCTCCAATTAGAGCGATGTCATTTGGATCAATCTTATTGGTCACATTAGTTGGAGGTCTTCCCATGTTATGGGAAGCTTGAGAAAGTACAGCGGCAGGCAAAGGTGCAACTGGCACAACATGTAATTCTTTCAACATTATCTTTTGTTGATGCTTTAACTTGCTCAATTCGTAAAGAGTGATGTTGGCCCTAGTCTTTTTCATATCTTCTATAATATTGTACTCCATTTCATCCAAAACGATCAGCGTTTTAGATGGAGTTGATGAATCTGTTTGGACTGGGCTGGTTTGAGTCGCTTTAGATGTCGTTTTCTTTGTTGTGACTTTATCCTTTATTGCAGAGCTTGCGCTCTTTGGCTTAGGGATAGTTTGGGGAGGATCAAGCTGATTTCTACTTCGTGTGCTAACTGGGAATACTTCTTGATCTTCTTCTTGTGGGAGGATGAAATCCCACATTCCTTGTAACTCTACAACTTCTTCTTCATCGGTTTGCCCTTCAGTGGCAATTTCCTCTTCCTCTTCTTCGAATTCCGCATTTGTAATAGCATTGGGTGGCTTTGAATCCGTTGAAGGGCCTCTTTTAAAAGCTCTGTAGGGCTTTTTTGAAGAAGTTTCCGCTACTTGCTTCTTGATGTCGACCATTTCATTAGACATGGTCTTCAGAACTTTTTGCAATCCCTCCAAATCGAATGGATCTTTCGTTTGTTTCTTCTTGGAATCTTCTTTGAAGGTGACTTTCTTGGATTTCTGTTCCTCTATCGCGGATTTCTTCTCTAGGGCTATTATACGTTTCTCTACTACTATTGCTTCTTTCATGTTTCGGCTAAGGTTGTTTTATTAGCCCTGTCCACGAAGATTGCTATGTTTGATGGTAAATCAGTGATATACCATTCACTTCGTACTTCTTCGCTAGGCTGGGAAGCAGTAGGAATTTTGTTTAGGATTTTATTGAAACGTAAATTGAAATCTTTGATAGGCTCTCTTGACTCGGCTCTAAGGTTAGATAGGTCGTTGATTAGCGTTGTTGTAGACCTGTCATCACCAAACTTGGTCAGGAATTGCTCTTGGAAGATGTCCCAACTAGTGATAGATCCAGAGGGTAATGAGAAATACCATGATCCGGTTGTTCCTTGCAGAGTATAAGGAAAAAATCGAACAACAGCATCTTCATTAGTGACCCCATTGAGATTAATGGATAACATAAAGTTGTTTATATGCTCTTCTGCTAGCATGCCTGCCTCGGGATTAAACTTAGGCAGCCATTTCTCAGGATGGGCCGGTATTTGACTCAAGGGTGCAGGCATTAAGACTGCCCCAGGGTTATTCCATGGAGATTGGGCCATTGTTGAACTACTAACAGAGGAAAGTGCAGAAGATGATCCCTGCGGTTGGGAGGATGAGGATATTACGATTACAGATGATTGAGGAGGAGTCGTGGGGGTTCCAGTGGGCGGATGGACAATGATCTGAAGTGGAGGAGTGGATGGTTGACTTCGCGGTGAAGAGGTTGAGATGGATGATGATGATGAAAGAGTCTTGTTGTCGGACTCCTTAGGTGATTTCCTTGCTCTTTTCCTTGTGGGAAGAGGTAATTCGGTTGGTTGAACGCCAAACTTTTCACTCTTTAATCTAGTCAGGGGATGAGCAGGGTTATATTGCGAAGTCATGCTGCCTTGAGATTTATCAGATCTTTGAGGAGAAATAGAAAATCGCTGAAGTTTGTGAATCAGAGATTCGACTTCAGGAGGTTCAATAGTAGATTGTTCTAAAATGTCAGGGTTTGTAGCAGCGGTTGATGCTCCAGCGACTTCTAACTCTGGATTTAAGTGTAATGGAGAAGTCGGGGGAGATGGTGAGGGCGATTTACTCTTAGAATGGTGTTTATATTTAGATTTACTTGCCATTCATAGTTCAGGCCCTCATTCTAGCGCCAAATATGTTGAAGCCCTGAAAATCGGGTCTACAACAAGGGGGATACCCGCCCGGTCCGGACCTTGGTTGGCAGCTCCTTATCCATTTGGTATAGCAGGTCCGACTGGGGATATGAGACCAGTTTCCCAATTTATGAGTGTGTGTGTGTAGAATTTGATGTTCCTGGTCTAACAGTTCCTAATTAAGATATTCTAATTCTAACTTTAATCTAATGATATGCTATTGTATTCTAATAAGCAGCAACATCTAAGTCTATACTAACCCGGGGTGTAATTCTCCTATTATGCGATCTAAAAAGATTTCAGATAACAAATGGTAATAAAGATCATTAAGCTATTATGAGAAAAGAAATCAATAAGGATGAACCACTTCGTATAAAAAGTTAGACGAAACAATTGTGAAAAACATATCGCATAATGAGCTATTCATACATTAAGCATAAATAAATAGCTATCACCGTACAAAAGTGCCAAATGATAACTCAGGCATTCATGCAATAATACATAAACAACTATAAATTGTATATCACTTTAACACATAAGCAGAAATGGTTAAGAGATAGAAGTACCATTTATAACTAGTCCTACTCATGAGCTTCAAGCGACAATGATTTATCTCTCCTTGATCTAACATCCACTAAGAGTACAGAAGTGCAACATCAGTAGCAGATATTAAATGCAAACATCAACAAATCCTGTTCCATTTTCATCAAAACCTCCTCAGAGGGTGCAAAAGTGCATGTTCTGAGGACAAGTTTTTGATAAATTTCTGGACCTTTCTCTAAATGCATGAGAAGGGTTTAAATACTACTAACTAAATCTAATAATAACTTATTTACAAAAATTCAGGATGCGGTTTAAATGACCGTCCTTTTTCTAAGCAAAAATAAAGCAAAACTATTTCTAAAATTAAATCTAATATCTAACTATTTTTGCATTTTCTCCTTAACGTTGCAAGCATTCAGTGTTTGCTTGAGTAGAGTCGGCTGACTGTCTTCCGCTTTTAGTTGAGCTAAGCAAACAGAAGTGGCAAGAGCTGGCACCATCTTCTCAGCAAAATCGGTGATATACTTGAGAGTCATCCACTGACTATGTGGCTTTACCATGTATGCCCAGTAATAATCCAAGTTCAACTTGGTTAACCCTTGAATTGCTTCTGCCTTTTCTTTAGCTTTCTGTTTCCAGTTTGTTTTTATCATTACTTTCTTGCAATTTTCTGGGCTTGCAGGTGGCTGAGCAATTAGAAGCTTTCCTTCTCGAGCAAGTTTTCTCAGCGATGCGCGATTAGCGCTAAGCGCTAATCACGCATCGGAAACTGCCTCTGTTCTTTGATCCGGGCTTCTCTGATGCGTTTTTCGCCTTTTGCGCCTCTTTCTCTTGTCGGGTATAAAGCTCAAAATATGTAAAAATAATGATTTCGTGAGCTCTTGACCCTGAGCATTAAACTGTCTGTTTCTGATATCAGCATCTTTCAGTAGCCATTTAACCATGGTTGTATATGAGAGATCTGTAATGGATGGCTCAGCAGAATTCTGTGAATCTGCGGCTCTGTTGCATGCGGTTTCTGTGTATAAGGGTGCCATTTCTCTGTCTTTGGACATTGGAGCCTTACCCTTTTTCCCCATAGTTTCCTGCACATTGCTTTGTATAACTTTTGTTCTTCATTCCTGCAGTTTACAAACGAGGTGAAAGTAATGACAATAAATAATGACAGGAAAGCTTTTAAATGCCAAGGATATGCAAAAACACGCCACCTTACGTGAACTGGCTCTTCGGAAAACACAAAACCATATTTTATTAACAACTGGCATGTAACTCATTAATTATCATTAAAGCGTGTAACCGGTTCTTGGTTTATGGAAAAAGTTTTTCTTGAATATTGAGCCAGGAAAATCTGCGATGGAATGTTTCTGCGATTTGCATCGCAGTATCGCATATCGCTGTATCGCATTATTATTAGAGCAAGATCACAGTATCGCAAGATCGCAGATCGCTTAATCGTTTAATCGTTATGTGTATTTTATGCGATTTTGCGATATGCGATATGCGATATCGCATATCGGCGATTTTAAGGTTTTCCAACGTGAGTGCTCATTAATGCATGCGATGCGATGGAGTTCGCGTCGCAATCTCGCATTTTTTATCATTTTGGCTTATAATAAGATGCCCTATCATTCTTTACGCGATGCGATATCTCTTTAAGGAGTGACTTTACTTTCTTCATCATGAAACTTAAGCTTTTTAGATTTTTCAAAGGTATTTTCCTAAGTACATGATGGTAAGCTTTATCCAAAAGGAAATATAAGCACTAATTAATTTTTTAAAATTTTTTGAATAAGGGCCCCCACTTATATAGTGTTATTGCTAATACTAAATAAGGAGGGGGGTTGTTGGTGGCCACAACAGAATGTAAGTTATAAATAACCAGACTAGGTGGGAAAGGTACTTTCCTTGGTTGAGTTTGCATATAATAACAGTTAACACAATTTAATCAGTATGCCTCCTTATCAAAATCTACATGGGAGGCCATGCAAGACACCATTTAATTGGGAAAAGTTGGTAGACGAAGTAAGAGTTGGGCTAAAATTGTTTTAAGAAATGGAGTAATAGGTAAGACAAATTTGAAAAAGGTTAAAGGAAACATAAAACAGACAGAATAGTTGTTTCAATGCACATAGGACAGTTCAAAGTTATAAAGTGGGATACCAAGCTTTTATTCATACCCAACCCAACAAAAGCTGCACCATTTAGTTTGGGAAAGGGACAAATTTGTCACCTCGATTTATAGGACCATTTAGAATCAAAGAGAAAATTAGACTAGTTGCTTATCATCTTGTACTGCCACCCTATTTGCATAAAACTCATGATGCTTTTAGTCTCTTTGTGTTACGAGATTATGTTCCTAATGAATCTCACAAACTTGATTGGATAGAATAGCAAGTCTCAAACATGGGAACCATAATGGTTGAATCGTTACGGATATTTGATCGTGGGGTTCGATAGCTTAGGTGTTGCATGATGGATCGGGTTAAGGTCTAGTGGGACAACTATAGACCAAGATCTACTACCTGAGAGGCTGTAGAGACTATATGTTACGACTACCCATCACCTTTTGACCATTTCTATTACCCATTTTGACCTAGAATACTACTTATGTCGAGGTCCTATTTGTATTTCATGTTTTTTTTTATGAACAATACATAATATTAATGCATTTCAATTGAAAAAATGAACTTACTTATATAAAACACTTGATGGACTATGTTTTTTTTATTAAAGTATTTGATGTGTGACATATCCAATGTATGATTTATCTGATGAATGGATTATATGGTTATGATTTATCTACTTAAAGATTTACTTCCAGAATGCTAATTTTAATTGAAAAAAATTGGGTACGTGGATACCAAACCTAATAATATGATGATTATGATCACATGTCTATATGTATTTTGTTGTTATGTATATGATTGGATGAGAACTAACTACAGATTGGAAGGGACAATGTGATAGTGAATATTCATGTTAATGATTAGGGGACTTTGTGACATCCAACAAGGAATGGTATGATGTACATTGTTTGATTATATTTTATATCTACTTGATATGCACTATTATGTCATGGAGTAAGGTGTAGGTTACAAGTGACATGACTTCCTGGCTAGATTATTCAATGACAAGTATCCAACTAGTGTGGTAGTGTGGTCCATATTATACTGTTGACCCTAGTTCTCTCACCAGGTAACCTCTAAGCATGTAATCATGGAAGGCCAACAATGGACATGCTCCCTTAAAAGTGTGATGGCGATTGTGAGTTTCCTTCTACGGAAGTTATGTTAATATATTTGACACTTATTCCATATTGGTTCTATTAGTGGCTAGATTGGTATTACTGACACAATAGTATATTGTAGCATAGGAAGGATAGGATGGGAGCGAAAGTAGTTTAAAATGGATAGGAGGTTATAGGCTAGTTGGGGAATCTAGATGGGAATTATTAAAAAAAAATCGTTTAGGGCCTCAAAACGGCTCTGAAAGTTTAGGACCCGAAAAACTGCCAAAAATAGTAAATTGTGCTACAATTAAGGAAACTGAAAAACTGAAAGAGACAGTGGTGGGGGTCCAAGTGGAATAGGCTAGTGGCCACCAACATCCACATGGATTATAGTGTGTGGCCCTAGGGTTTCTTTGATGGAGCCAAATTATTGGAGAATGATGTTTGTGGGGTCAGGGTAGTATTTCACTTGAACACTGATCATTTCTACCGGCTAAGGTTAGGAGGGGGACATGGGACAATTAATAAGGCAAAGCTTTTAAGTATTTGGTGCATATTAACATTTGCAAAGGATAAGGGAATTATAAAACTTCAATTGTTTGAGAATTCTCAAGTGGTTGTGGAATGGTTCAATCAGAGAGCTTCTTTGAGTATGATCTTGAAATTATGGTAACTAAGAATTCGACAACTACAAGAGTCATATAAGGACATCTTGATTTCTTGAGAATACAATGTGGAAGTTGATAGATGCTCTAAACATGCAAAAACCTTGGATTCGAGTTGGTTGGAGATAAGAGAGTTTGACACAAACTCTGTCTATGTTCCTTATACAATTCTTCGCTTATAGGCTAGTTTCATTGTTTGTTAAAGCTTTGTACAACTAAATTTGACATGGACAATCCTTTTTGACCATTTTGTTCTTTTCTGAAGAGTTTGATACTTGAATGCACTGAGCATGGTTTCTTGGAACCAAGTATATGTATCCTTTGATTCAATTTTATTAAATAACAAGTATATGATTTTTTCCGTGGAAAAAAAAGAAAAAGAAAAAGAAAACAAACAAACTTTGTCAAAACATAACCATTTACGCATATTTAAAGTATAATTAAATCTTGTGAAAAGCAAATTCATATGAATAGTTATTAATTATAAATTGGGTATTGGCACTAACTAGATATATTTATACTATTATATATATATTAGCTATTAATAGTGTGCAGCTAAAAATAGGTAATATATAAACATACACACATTAATATACATAATATTGTCAAAAAAATCTTTACAATATCATTAATTTGAAGGAAAAAAGTTGAAAATGTATAATTTTTTTCTTTTTTATTTAATTTTAGTTTTATCGCCCTTTAATTTTGACTTTTTATTTTTTAATGATTTTCTTTGATTTCTTC
Organism: Pinus tabuliformis; assembly: GCA_031772625.1. Classification (NCBI taxonomy): domain Eukaryota; kingdom Viridiplantae; phylum Streptophyta; class Pinopsida; order Pinales; family Pinaceae; genus Pinus; species Pinus tabuliformis. The sequence goes on along the minus strand of CM062817.1, from coordinate 719,198,267 downwards.
CTCTTACTAATTCAATAGCCGCCATTAATATCAACATATATTATTGTAATATTTAGTAAATATGGATCATTCTTCTTTGAGCACAAAGGATTACGCAGGAACTCTAGGGTTTTTTCTTTCTACAATTCAATGATAGGCATTGTCATGGGTAAGGAGATCGTAATACATAGGGGAGGTAGGCCACAGATCTTAGACATCAATCCCATCTCTTACCTTGATGAAGGACGATGCAAAATTTGAGCTTGGATTTCTGAGGCATGACCATCCCCCTGCAATAGGCTACCTTCAACCTCTGCGGACACGCATAATCTCATACCCTCAAACTCTTCCTTCAAATGGAATCATGGTAGGTGTTTGACAAATCCAGACTGCTCATGGTGGGTAGGCCTAGATGGGTCAAAACCAATATTTTGTTTTCTTTCTATAATGGGTTTACACATATGCCTTGTGATGTCATTTTTGGGTGTGTAGAAACAATGTGATTTGTGCATAAACAAAATACGTTCTGTCAATGGAACCCCCCCACACCCCCTGCTCCTCCAATTGTGGTCTGGACGAAAGACAGGTAGAACTGGATAAAGGAATTTTTCAAATCTTCAAAAAAATATCAATGGGAAGTCTTCCCTATTCTTAACAAGGGATACAGAATTGGTGGAAATTTTCAAACAACGCATCGACAACAGTTTGGTCCTATCTGCTACATATCAATGTTTGTTATTCGAAGGTAAGATGTTGCAAGACTCCACATAGGTGATGGACTATGGGATTTAAAGGAACTCTACCATTATTATGAATATGAGGTTGTGCGGTGGAGATCTTGGCTCCAAAATCCCTAGTGGATCTGCCTTTCTAAGGATGCAATGCAAGGGAATACTTTTAAACCAACAGATCAACACCAATACAACCCATAACCCTACATAGTATAACTTAATTTACTCTTTCAGTCTTCCCATCTGTTTCTAGATGATATGCAGTGCTTAGGTTCAACTGAGTCCCCAATGTTGATTGCAAACCTATCCAAAATCTATATGTAAACTGTGAGTCTATATCAAAAATGATCTTTGTGGGTAACCCAAGTAGTTGGATAACTTAGCTTATAAACACTCGTGCCACATCCGTAACATCGTAAGTGCCTCTCCATGGGATGAAATGGGCCCTTTTGGTCAATTTATAAACTACAACCAATATGGCATTATGCTTTTGTGAAGTGAGTGGCAAACCCACAATGAAATCAATAGAAATGACCTCCCATTTAGGCATAGGGATTTCATGCAGTTGTAGGAGTATTATTGGGTGGCGATGATCAGATATTAGGGTGTTGACCCTAGTTATTAAGGGAGTGGTGGAATCATCTTGCACCATGTAACTTGCAAGCCTGGAATCATGGGAGACAAGTGATGGACAAGCCCCCTAGATGTGTGATGACAATTGCATGTTTCCTGCTAGGGAAGTTAGGTCAATATAGTCAATGCTTCTACCATCTTGGTTCTATCAATGGTTAGATTAGTATAGTTGATTCCATAGTATATTGCAACAAGGGATGGATAGGATGGGAGTGGAAGTAGGTTAGGGAGGATAAGAGGCTATAGGTTAGTTAGGGACTCTAGATACGAAGACTTGATATCCTCACTTGACTTACTTAATTTGGATACTTATTGTTTCTCCATATTTTGTCATGCCTTATTGTCATACTCCTTCTTGACTACTTGCATCCTCTTGACTCTAACTTTGGGAAAAAGTTCTCTCAAGGAGGGCTGTATGTAATGCACCTACCTAATCGTGTTATCCTACATTGTGATAATAACCTACCAGCTAAATGATTATTTTTTGTACTTGATTTTGATAAGTATTATTAGTAATGTACAAGGCATGCATATGCAAGCTACATACCCACATCTCACATGAATACGCAAGTAATCTGTAGCCTATTATACTAGACAATTAATTAACATTTAATCTTGATTAGAAAATAGGTTGTGAATAACCTTTAGCTTGTTCAAGCTTATGGTTAACCTTAAGTTTGTTTAATAATTGAGCTTGATTAATGGTTAATTGATTAATTAACCCTTAATCCTGATAAATAATTTATCAGGGTAGATCCACCCAAAGGGATCACATCCTACTGGCTTATTAGAAGAGCATAACCCCAAAGGCGTTGAGGAGAAAGCATTTTGGGGGGGAGGAAGTCAAAGGCGTTGAATTTGAATGAATGGTGGGCATTTCATGGCATTGATGACAGGTGGTTGAGATGGTTGAGTTTGGTACATATTAAGTGGGTTGAGTTGTTGATAGGGATGGGTTGAGTTTCCCTTCATTTTCTAGAGATTGAACCTATTGGGGTTGTGTTATATTCTTTCCACGAATACCCCATGCATGGGGGGGTCACGGGGCGGGCTGTTGCCGAGGGGTCACAGGGGAGGTGGCTACCCCCCTTGTCAGGGGGAATGCGTAGGCCCAGGAAATTTTTTTTGGACCCTATATTAGGTGGGTGGACCTACCTATGGTTTTGTGCATGGATTTCGCACATGGTTTTGGGCATGATGGTTTTATGTCCATGGTATTTTGTAGATCCGTTCAAGGGAACTACGGTTATGTTCTAATCCAGGGTTAATGGATTGGGGTTTATGGATGCTTTGACATGTATATATATGTATTGTAACATTGAAAGGAATATAATGAAAAATCAATCTGGGAGTCCCGGTTTTGGGATCCAGGGGAAAAAATCTGTGTGTATTTGTTTTATGTTTTATACTCTCGCTATTGTTTATTTTCTGTTTTTAGAATTCATATGCATGTAATTTATGTACGGGGTTAAAACCTACAGAACCACATTTTTGGGCTGAGACTATATTGTGTTGTGGGACGAGTTTTACGAATTGAAGGGTTGAGTTCTCTTATTGATTGTAGAAAATTTTATGGGTTGATTTTTAACCTCGAGTGGTGATCATGTTAGCCTATGTTTGCTAGTTGTGGAGTCACACTAAATATCAATGCGTGGGAGCTTCCATTTCTGAGAAGTAGTCATGGGTTTTTTTTGAGTTTATACAATGAGAAGGGGTTGTCTATACTTCAGAGAATGAGCCCAGACTTCAAAATGTTAATGTTGATTTTTCTCTACCTCAAAGGATTGATATCACTATGGAAAGACATATCAAGTTCCCTCATCTTGTTCATTATTGTAATCTTTGTTGGTACTATGTAATATCTGGGTTATAATCAGTGATGGAATGGATATTGTATGACTGTCCTTATTGTGCCATTGATAAATATTTCTCACTGAGTTTATTATGAGCACCATATTTCTATTCTGGAGTGTTTTTGTAAGCATACATTTTGGTATTATATGTTTATTTAAACCCAAAACAAGAAAAAGTGCACCTATAGTAGTTTGCATCCCAAATGTTCGATGAAATCTCACAAAGACCAGACCAAGCAAAACTTAGAATTTGATGAAAAATTTAAGGTACTTCCAGGATGGTATCTTACACCTTTCAACCCAATATGTCAATGAATGTCCATTATTATATCCATATAGTAGTTATTTATAGATAGGCTACCCAACTAAAAAAAAATAGCCACTTTATAATGCTTCTCGATCAACCTATCAAATAGTCTAAAACCCATATCGCTCCCAACCAAGTATCAAAACTAATTATCACTCTCATCCTACTCCCAACTTTCCAAACCAAACAATAACCAGTTAAAGGAAAAAATAATACTATTTCTTTCCAAATGATAGAAGCATTATGCCAAATTTTTACAAGGTTTCTAATCCAGGCTTCCACCAAATCAATAAATACATGCTTTTGAGTTATGACTAGGCATCAAATACCCTTACCATCATTTAGCCTACAAACACATTTTGCAACTAGAGACTTACTGAAAACATGTTTATTCTTGATACCCCAAGCACCCTGATATTTTGGAATGGTTATATCCCATCTAACCCAGGATAACCCTTTTTTCTCGTTACTTCCAAACCACACAAAAAGATGAAGCTTAGTTGCCTAATGTTTTCCAAAACTCACTTTGGAATAAAAGTTAGTGACATCCTAAAAGTGGGAATTGGCTCAAGAACAAATTTGACTAAATATGTCTACCTTCACGAGAAAGACAACTATTACACCATACATAGAATTGGTTTTCAACCTTTGTAGTGAGCCAAAACCAATCTTTCTTCACAAGTAAATTTTCCTTTAGAAAAAATTAGAAATACTTCAATTCATTCTCAATATCAACCACTTGAAAATGAAATAAGTCAGAGAATATGTTTCACCCTCATCACCCAACCAAAAAAAAAGATATAGAAGACCTATAAACATTGATCATCGTATCAATGGATTTACAATAAAGGTTTAATATTTCTATTAGCTATGGATATTCGTACTATTTTTTATAGGCAATACATCCCCAAGGAAATCTCTTGGAAACTTCCCCTCATTTCAAGGATGGTACCTAAGGAAAAACCAAGATTTTTCAGAACATAAGACTAGGTCAACCACTCATGAGTAAATCATATATAGCTCATCAATAATCGGTTCATTGAGAGCAAGCATGTCATAAAATGTTCTTTGAACCAGAGTGGGGAGGCTAACAAATTTTCCTCACAACCATTCATGGTTACACCCAATTAACAATGCATATTCTTCACTATCCCGTCACAAAATACCAATATATTGTTAGAAATTGTAGCAAGAAAGGCTCAATTTTACTTTTTCCTGAGTCAAATTGAGTAATTCAATTTTCCACATTAGTAGGATGACTTTGATTGCAGTTAACTTCTGTGACATGGCCTTGTATACTAGTTAACTCAGTAAATTCAAGTTATAGGCTTGGAGTAGAGTTGTGCATGTAGTGATTGCTAAATTTTAGCAATCTAGTTCAATTATTTTCAGTTTAACTCAGTTAATTGAGCTCAAGTACTTAGTTGAGTCAATTGAAGGTCATTTGAGTAGTAGAACTATTGTTAACTCAGTGATCTCTCAGTTAAACTAGTCAATCAGCTAAAAATAGCCCATACATGCATGGAATTCAAATTGCCTAGCTAGAGTGGATGAAAAGGCACATTGTAATTATCAATTGTATACTAGTTGACTGTACAAGCTTGGCAGTTAAGAAGGTGGATCATTCCTTGGGAATTGTACAAGAATATAGGAGGAATTTCCTATCTTTTAGGAGTTAATTTCATCAAGGATTGCCCAATGAAATAGGAGGAAGTTGGGTTCTCGAAATAGCTAAGTGTTGGCCAGAGCAAGACAATCAACAAGAGAACATGTTCACAGTGCAGGTTGTGCCTAAGGATCAAAGCAAGACATTGTAATAGTTTATCATTCTCATCTAATTAATGAAAAGCAGCAAAGGAGATTTTCCAAGTTGGGTTCCCCTGCAAAATCATTGTGCTCTTGTGGTTTTGATGGTTGAATGTCATTGCATGTGTTTTTAAATTGTGATTTCCATTCCACAAAACAATAGAGGAAATTTGTGATCTCTTAATTTCAGTTTAAATTCATTATAGTAACAAATTTCTATTAATTTATGCATGGTATCAGAGCCCAAAATCACAATAGAAACGAGTCAATAGATCTTCTCATTCAGAAATTTCAATTTGCATATTCAATGAAGCAAGTTTTCTTCCTTGTGGGAAAATGTCTTTCAATGGATTGAGATTGGAGTATGCCCTTGAGGGAACATCAAATTTCATATCTTGGAAGGATATGATGAAAGTTGTACTCAATGATAATGGTGTGCTAGAGTACACCAAAACTGACATTCCAAAGTCAACAATATCGAATGCACAACAATTAGCCCAGTGGAAGAAGGATAATGCAAAATCCATTAGGATCATCCTAGAGAGTGTGAGAGACAACATAGTCTCGAATTTACATGGAAAAGAGACTCCATTTTCTATGTGGAATACCCCCACTGAGTTATTCGAAAATGGTAGTGATGTTAGGAAATTGGCATTAAGGAACAACCTCAAAATCATCTGCACACAGAAAAATGAGACTATTCCACATTACCTCTCCAAATTCACTCAGTGTCAAGATGAGCTTGGAGGAGTTGGAGAAAATACACCCTCTTTAGAGCTAGTGAGCCTAGCTCTCCTAGGCCTTCCAAAATCCTATCGTAACTACCATGACTCTATAAATGGAAGGGAAAATTTCCAAATTGCGAGAGACTTTGGTCTGATTTGGTGCAAGAAGAAATTTGAAGGAACACTAGATATGGAGTAACATCCAAATTTGAGGAGGAAGAGAAATTTTCCTTGGTTGGGAAGGGAAAGAAGGGTAAGGGCAAGAAGGACTAAAGAAAGCCAAAGTCCAATCAGAACAATGGTAAGAAGAAGGACCTAAGCAAGATAAAATTATTTCATTGCTATGAATTTGGGCACTATGCAACAAAGTGTCCACACAAGAAGTCTAACAAGAAGCCTTTAGGAGGAGCAGGAGGTGAGGCACTTGTTGAATTAGAGTTCACCCCAATTGCATGCATGGCCGACATTGTAATGGGGAGTGTGTGGTATCTAGATTTAGGTGCCTCGTTCCATATGACAGGATGCCAACAATTCTTCAGTAGCCTAGAGGAGAAGGATCTCTAGATGCACATAGAACTTGAGGATGATGGGCGATATAATACCAATGGAATTGGAACTGTAACCTTTAAGAGGGATTCAGGCTCCCATATTCATCTAAAAGATGTTATGTATGTACCTGGGTTGAAGAAGAACTTGATCTTTGTAGTTGTATTATAGGATAAAGGTTATGATATTGTTTTTAGTAAGGGGAAATCATTTTTGAGACATGAAGCTATCGGGCAGGTGAAACAAATTGGAGTTAGAGTGAAAATATCTACAAACTTGAGGTGGAATTTTGTGTTGCACTGAGTAGCAAGGAAGAAAAGGTGCAAAGTCAAGATGTTGGAGAAATCTAGCATAGGCGCATGGGACACTTACACCATGGGACCTTAAAAATCATGTATCATATTAACACCGGTCTCCCGAAATGTACCCTTGAACAACATGATGTCTGCAAGGGATGCACATTGGGGAAATATGTCAAATCCACCTTCCAGGGTCGAGATAGCAAAGCAAGAGCAATCTTGGAGCGAGTCCACTCAAGTATTAAGTGATTTTGGTTGATGACTTTTCTAGAAAATGTTGGATCTTCTTCAAGCGGAAGAAGGATGAAGTTTTCTCAAAAAAAATTGAATTCAAAGAATGGTTGAAAAGGAGACTATTCAAAAAGTGAAATCCCTAAGAAGTGATAATGGAGGAGAATTTGTTTCTAACACCTTTAAGGACTGTTTTCCAAAGAGGGTATTAGAAGAGAATTGATAGCACCCCATAACCCACAAAAAAATGGGGTGGTTGAAAGGAAGAACATAATCATTGTGAGAACAACACTGGTCCATGTTGCATGATCAAGGGTTGTCTTTACCTCTATGGGCAGAAGCATCCAACACCACTTATTTGCATAACAAGAGTCCTCATAGAATACTTGGCATGATCACACTCGAAGAAGCTTTCTCTGTGAGGAAGACAGATGTATCTCATTTTTTAATTTTTGGATCTATTGTGAATTGTCATGTCTCCAAGGATAGCAAGAAGAAATTGGAGCCTACAACTAATATGGGAGTCTTTTTGGGATACATAGAGGCACTGCATAATTACCGGGTGTATTTTCCCTCACTCAGGGTGAAAATAGTGAGGATAGTGTCAAATTTAATGAGGAGAAGGCTATGATATTCTCTCTAGAGTTAGAGTTCAGCATCCCAAAAGAGAAGGAGCTTCTAGTTCCTAAGGAGGAGCCTTAAACAGAGCTTCAAGATGTTCTAGAGAAACCACAAATGGAGGAGTAGACAGGAGGTGGAGTGGACGCACCCACTCAAACAGAATATTCCACGGAGGGGAGGAAAAGAACTAGAGAAGTTGACAGATTGGTACAAGATGCACAAGAGCATGTGGGAGCTCCTACATCTGTGCACAAGCATAGGAGGTCACTAGACAGGTACTTTGGATATATGTCTCTCATGACATAACTCATTGAGACAGAGCCTTCTTCATTTGAGGAAGCAGTTTCTCAACTAGTGTGGGTTGATGCCATGGTGAAGGAGTATGACTCCATCATGAAGAATAGTGTATGGGAGGTGGTGTCAAGACTAGAGAACAAGTCAGTAGTTGGTTCAAGATGAATCTACAAATTGAGGCATGTAGCTGACAGGAGTATCGAGAAGTACAAAGCCATATTTGTGGCCAAAGGATTCTCTCAGGTAGAGGGAGTGGACTATGAGGAAACATTTTCCCCAGTGGAAAGATATTCCTTGATTAAAACCATTATAGAATTAGTTGCACAAATGGGGTGGAAGATCCATCAGATGGATGTGAAGACTGCCTTTATCAATGGTGTTGTTGAGGAAGAAATTTACATAGAGTATCCAGAAGGATTTGAGACATATGACAAGAAGACATGTGTGTGTAGACTCAATATAGCCCTTTATGGTCTCAAACAAGTGCCCCAATCATGGTATACTTGGATTGACACATATCTCAATGGATTGGGCTCCACCAAAAGTGAAGCAAATGCCAATCTCTATCACATTATAGTGGATGACAAGGATATTATCTGGGCATTGTATTTTGATGACTTGATACTTACAAGGGATGAGCAGTAGATCCACTATTACAAAGAGGACCCTGCAAGAGAATTTGAGATGAAAGACATGGGCTTGATACATTACTTCCTTGGGATGGAAGTATGGCAATGTGATGGTGATTTATTTTTGAGCCAGGGGAAGTATTCATCTGAAATACTTTAGAGATTTCACATGGAGAATTACAAGCCTATGGACACACCTCTAGCTACAAACTGGAGGAAGGAGAGTGCTTCTTCGGGAGAGGCAGTAGATGCTACCATCTATAGGCAACTTGTGGGATCCTTGATGTATTTGGTGAACACAAGGCCCAACATATGCTATGTAGTTAATAAGTTGAGTCAAGCAATGGTAAATCCTACCAAGATGTATTGGAAGGAAACAAAGCATGTGTTGAGGTGCCTCAAAGTCACAACCGAGTATGGGTTATGGTACATGAAGACAAAGGGAGTGAAGCTCAAAAGCTTCACTAATGCAGATTGGTGTTGTAGTTGTTGCAACACCCTCCAAAATTTTGGCTTACACTCAATTTCAAAGCCTTCCTTGGTCTTTTAAATTGTTTTTGCAAACACTAGAGCTCATTTCATGAGCTTTCTTGGAGTGATTTGGTCCCTTTTGCATGTTGGGTTAACTGTAATCTTTTGGCATGTTTTTTTGTCGTAAAATGTTTATGATCCTTTTATGATGGTTTCTAAGGTCAGAATTTGTGTATATGATTTGTCCCAACCATGTAAACATCTATCACATCCATAAATAAAGTCTTGAGCACTCTCGCACAAGTGTCGTCATGGTCATCCTAAAGCCTATCTTAAGTGTCTCACTTATCGTGAGGCAATCACACGAAGGGAAATGCTTTCTCTACATGTTACAATGATCTATGTTGTCGTGTCATCAAATTATGCTAAGTGTGTGATCACAGTCAAGGTTCATCACAGTTCATCACCCATCCCACACTTAGCTATTTTTAGAAAATCTCCCCGATTGAGCAACTTAGCTTCATCGGCCCCGACTAAACTGCACACCGCGTAGTCTCATCCCTCTAAACTGTGACCTTGCTGCTTGGAAATGTGCAATGCACAAGCCCTATCCCCCAGGGCTATTGCTCTGCACAATTCCTATACCCATCTCCTTATCTTGACCCCTAGAATTGTGCAGTTGTGTCTCCCAGTCTGCCTTGAACTATGCACTTCACATCTCCAATCCCCAAGATTTTCCCTTGTCTACTGGAATTACGCAGTTCTATCCTTCAAGCCTCGTTGAGCTGCGCATTGCACAGTCTCAGAGCCCAAGCTCTCCCCCTGATTGCTGGAACTACACAATGCACAGTCACTAGGCCCCTCTCCCTAGTTTGTGACTTGTCCCAAGCTCATTTCATGGATAAGAATGCATCATCTTAGACTAGGGGGTTTTCGGATTGATGTTGTCCCATCATGAGTGAATTGTAGGAAAAAATACACTATCTTGTCATGGAGAGATGATGAAGAAGGAGAACAAGGAGGGAAGCATGGCTAAAGACTCTCTTCTAGCTGAACTCACAAGTGGATCAATCAAGAGAAAGCAAAGGGACACAAGTTTGCAACTACCATCCAAGACTAAAGATCATTGAATACTCCGCATCACCAAGCCATGCGAAGGTGAAGAGAAAGTATATCCAAGAAGACATCCAGCACTCAAAAACAACAGTAACTTGACATTGCTACATCACCAAGCAGTCCATTTCCACAGTGTTATGTCATGTCATGTCATGAGTGGTCATATGCCACATTGCTATTGTGGACCATGTATATTGTATTAAAATGTATTGTAAAGTGGAAGTCCAAAGGACACACATGAACAAGTTATGTAAGTTGAAAAGTCATAGGAAGTTGAATAGACATGAGGGTAGTCAAAGAGTCACAAAGGGGAAGCATCACCGCTTGGTTATATATACCCCCTCATTGTGTGAGAAAATGACTTGTCACCTTAGCTCCTCCCGCAAGGCATTATAGAGATCACTTAGTTCTTTGAGGAGCAAGAAGTAGCTCAAATGTTACATTATTGGGGCTAGTGATGTACATTGTAAACATGTGTCTTGGATTTTTTTCTTAATAACAGAATCCTTTAAGGCCAACATGTTCTTCATGGATGGACTATGAATGTTTGTAAGACTATTTCGTGGATGTTTTTATTTCATGTTTGCTTTCATATGTAATAATATAGTTGAACTATTTCGGTTATTTTAGTGCTTATCTTATTGAGAATGTGTTGTAATGATTGTTATTGTTGTCCCATCCTTGTGGACTATTCCATGGGATACTAGACAATTTTTTCGTTTTTATTGGTTGTAACGACCGTCACATCTGTTGTGGACTATTCCACTGGATGTTAGACGGATCCTTCTAGTTCATGTGTGTCTCTCCTTGGGTTACCTCTCAATTAGAGGCTCACTTTTCCCCCCCCTTTATAGTAGAAGAACCTTGACACAGTTGCAACTGAACACTCACCAGGCACACTTCCCTTGCTTTTCAAAGACACCATTGCATCACTCTCTTGTGCTGACAGCTAGAGCCAAGGAAAATCTTTAAGGATTTAGTGACCGGGTCTTTATACCGGATGGGACACTTACACCAAATGGTGTGAGGTCTAATTGGGATTTCATATCGGGGAGATCCCCTAAATGTTGGAAGGCCCAACACCGTCAACATTTTTTACGCTAGAAGGAGGGTCGCCAATACTTTATGGATGATAAACCCACCGACCCCATAATTGCATAATATGGTCAAGGAATCAATGTTCATTGCACCTCCCCTATTTGTGCTTTTGAGTTTGGTGACTCTTCTTAGCCTAGGCATGAACGTGAAATTCCGTATCATCAACTTCGATCCATTCACTCTATCACCCGTCAATTTGCAAAAGTTGTTGGATTGATTCTGAGAGTAATCAGTGTTCCATATTCTCCAAAGAAGAACAAGACCACCTCAACAGGGATATAGTTTTGACTCTTGAAGATGTGTTTCTTGTCACTCTTGAAGAATTAACAGACTCTGTGGAAAAACAAGAAGAGCCCCCACTCTTTTTACGGTGGTGACGAAGACAATGTTTTACTCTAGGACACAACTTTTGGTGGGATAGGTGGAGAAGAAGAGCCATCAGATTTTGATAAAAAGAGGAGGACAACTAAGAAGAAGACATGGTAGACCAAAATCTGGACTTGATGACTCAGGGCCCACCTGCACTTCCAAGTGTCCTACATAAGATGCCAAGGCATTCGAATAAGCTCTTAACGAAGGTTGACCCTAATAAGACAGTGAAGGTTGAAGACCATCTGGACAACTTTTACCTCCATCGAAAAACACTTGAGGTACGCTACGATGATGTTGCATGTAGACTTTTCCCATGTACCTTGGATGTTAGAGCATTTGTATGGTATCAAAACCTTCCTCCAAACTCCATCCAGTATTGGAGGGGGTTCAAGAAGATTTTCATTGAAAAAATTGTTGATGATAAGACCTCCACCATGTTATTGAAACATTTGGGTAATATTAAGATGGAGAAAAAGGAAGAAGTGAAAGATTTCAATCATTGCGCAGTTTTTGAAGCGAACTGCGAGAAAACGTTGACAAAAAATTATGAGGAGGCTATCATTATCGAGAAGGATTGTGCACTATTGAGTTCATCTCATACGATGAACCAACAAAATACTCCAAGGACACAAGTAAGAGGTCTCAGGCCTCTATGAACAAGGCTAAAGAGAAAGAACCAAGTGATCTTGAAAGCTTGACTTGTCTTGTCAAGTCTTTCTCCAATGAAATGGCAAAGCTCAAAAAGAGGTTAAGTGAGACCACCGTGAGCAGCAAGCCTCCTAGATTTTACCTGTTTAGAAGGATTGTAGCTTCTAGCAGTAGCAACAACCAACCGGAAAATTCCGTGTAGAGTTCCAATGTCGTCTTGAACATTGAGAAGATGGGCATAGATCAATATTGCATGTTTCATCAAGAACATCATTTAGAGAAGACTTGGCCATAGTGGAATCAAGCTATGAGCATGGCTACTACGTAGCTTGTTGATACGGTAATGGTTGAAGAGTAGACTGTGTCTACTGAAGAAAAGGAAGAAGTTATTGCAGCCAATGAAGCTCCAAGTGTTGGGCATGCATTAAACATGTTCAAATGTATACTCATATCCCAAAAGAGTAATGCTGATAAGAAGCCTCCGAGTGACATTCCAGCCCAGAAGCAGACAAACTGTACAACTTGAGAAGCCAAGGGCTGACCACTACAATTGAGTTGCCAAAGAAGAAATTCAAAGAAAATCTGTGAAGGAAAATCAACCCGCCAGCTAACTCAGTGCAGAACACTCAGAGAAAGTCTGGGAAAGCACTCTCAACGAAAAGTGTTTCTGACAGCAGTAAGGACAAAAATATTACTCTAGAAACCACAAACCAAGTTACATCCCCGGACACCTCTGCCAGTCTTCCCGTTGTGGATTATAACATTTTCGATGATATGAATAAGTTTCGTGCAAATGTCTCAATGTTTGAGTTAAAAAAGATTACGAGGCAGCAGGACATCCTTCTACGAGCACTTGGGCAGACCTCTATAGGTAATGCTACCTCTTATGACAAGGGATCTGGTAAGTCTCCTGGTACTCTCGAATATGTACTCAATGCACTTACGATGGATGTGAACATGCTCTACCCACCTTTCTTGTTAAATTTTTAAACCTTCAATTTCAATGTACATAATTTCTTAGTTTATTCTTGTGCATTGGTGAACGTAATTCCATTATTTGTTGCCAAGAAAATCAATGCTAAATGTGAAAAAATAGATGAACAGATTATTCAGCTGGACAGTACTCATGTCCAGGCAATTGGTGAACTCAGAGATGTCATCATCTTCTTATCATATGACAGATGAGTCCACCAATGTATCAACATAGTGATTGTGGACATTCTGGAAGCATAGAGAATGTTGTTGAGCAGAGATTAGTCTAGAAAGCTACAAGGGTACTTTGCCACAAACTAGTCACACTTATGGCTTCCATATAGGGGTAGAAATAATTAGATCCGAGTAGAGTCAAAGAGATATATGAAACACACTATCACTCCCTTAAACAAGCATAATGAACCAGTGGATTTTGCTTAATTACTTTTTGGGAATTTCTTCCTTAAAACTTAACTGGGGTGTTATCTTGCACATCCATCCTCAGTTCCACCAGATACACAATTGGATCTCCTTCCTCTTCCAATTGGCGATAATGAACCTTGTACAATTAGTAGTAGTTGTAGTAGTACTAGTGTAGTTCACAGTCCCTGTACATATGATGTTTGGACTATGTACTTCAATGGTTCCAAAATGCAGGAGGGCTCTAGAGCTGGTTGTGTTTTAATAGACTTGGTAGAGAGAAAGAATTTGATCTCTAGCCACTTGGAATTTGAGTGCACGAACAACATTGTAGAGTACAAGGTACTCATCTTGGGCTTGCAAAAGGCCATTGACCCCAACATTTACATCCTTAAAGTAGTAGGTGACTCAGAAATTGTGGTACGACAAGTAGGTAACACCATACATTGTGTGTCACCTCATCTTAGAAGTTATCAACAAGATGTATGGTGTCTTATTTAACATTTCCAAGATTTTAATATTATTTATGTTCCAAGAATACGTAACGCAACTGCGGAGGCATTAGCAAACATTGTTGCTAAGATGTCACCATTGAGGGATGATTTTTCTATTGAAATTTTTTATAAGCCTTTTAACCCGAAAAATATCACTAATTTACGCGTTTTTTATGATTACCAATATGTATTGTGTTTTATGGCGAATGCTAACGTATTTAAAGACACAATAATCGATGAGGACGAGTACGAAAAAGCATTGCAGGATGCAACCAACATAAGTAAAGGAAACCTCATCCCTAAGGGTGTGGTATCGTTGGAAAAGTTGTATGACCTGCAAAATCACTTTCGAGGACATTGTCGCACGAGCATTTTAACTTGGGAACAGATAAGGATCTGAAATATGTCAATCTCGGTAATTGTTGCACTCCCCAAGAGCGGCAAACCTTCATTCGCTTATTCAAGCAGTACGATGATGTCTTCACGTGGACGTATGATGAACTCAAGACATATGACGCGTGAATCATCCAGCATGTGATAACGATTAAGGAAGGGGCCAAGCCACTCCAACAAAAGTTAAGGAAAGTACATCCAATGTTTGAGCCTCTTATTAAAAAATATTGAGAAAATTGATGGATGGAGCCTCTGTGTGTAGATTTTCGAAATCTCAACCGTACCTTGGACAAAGACAACTACCACGTGCCATCCATGGAAAAAATATTGCAAACAGTATCGGGTTCTGAAATTTTTTCTCTGTTAGATGGATATTTTGGATACAACTAGGTTCTAGTTGCAGAGTCTGATAGACTTAAGACCACATTCAGAACGAAGTGGGGCACATTCGCATTCCGACGAATGTCATTTAGGCTAATAAACATTGGTGCAACATTCCAACATGTTATGGACATCGCTTTCCGTGGACTCATTGGGCATAGCATAGTGGTCTGTCTTGACAATGTGACAATGTTCTCCAAACATATGTTAGACCACATACGCCACTTAAAGAAGATTTTTGATTGATGTCGCAAGTACGAGATATCCTTAAATCCCAAGAGAAGTATCTTTGCAGTGTCTGAGGGTAATCTCTTGGGCCACATCATTGCTAAGAGTGGGATTAAGCTAGACCCAGATACGGTTAGGACAATCATGCAGATTCCCTTCCCAGTGAATAAGAAAGCCATGCAATCTTTCTTGGGGAAGATCAACTTCCTCTGCAAGTTCATCTTCGACTATGCCCAGATTGTCAAACCAATACAAGAGATGGTGAATAAAGACACAATATACAAATGGGATAAAAGGGAAAAGGATGTGTTTTCTCGTATTAAGGAAGTTGTAGCAGAAGCACCTGCATTGTACAACCCAGACTTAAGTAAATATTTCTTGCTATATACTTTTGCTTCTAATACCTCTCTTGTTATTGTACTCACTCAGAAGGATGAATTGAACAATGAGCAGCCTATCCCTTTCATGAGTGCAAGTCTGCAAGGACCACAGCTTAACTACCCCGCCATGAAAAAATAGGCCTATGCAGTATACAATACGATAAAGAATTTTAGACCCTATCTATTGAAGAACTATTGTGTTATCTTTGTCCCACACCTAGTAGTCAGATCACTGCTTGTTCAACAAGAGATGGGTGAAAGGAGAGCGAACTAGATGACCAGGTTGCAAGAATATGATCTAGAAATCAAGTCAGTTCACACAATCAAGGGCCATGGTCTTTTCCAACTAGCAACGGAAGCAGTAAATGTGAAGGAGGAAGAAGAAGATCTCTCAGGATGGGAGCAATAAATTAAGATGTATAACGTTGAGCGAGCCTCCCCCACTATAAGCACAAAATCTTGGTACATGAATGTGCGCCAATACCTTGAGCATGGCACAATTCCCTCCTACTTTTCTGCACGACAGAAGAGGGAACCCAGACTTAAAGAATTATCTTATCGGTTGGTGCATGGGGTGTTGTTTATAAAGCACCACAAAGGAGTACTTCTCAGGTGTTTGGAGGCACATGATTCAGAAAAGGTTTTGTGTTCTCTCCACAATGGACCAGTTGGGGGAAACTTTGCAGGCAACACTACAATGCATAAGGTTATGCGGGCTAGATTTTACTAGCCTACATTGTTCAGAGATGCTCATGCTTACGCCCGCAAGTGTCCAATCTATCAAAGGTGTGACGACAGAAATAAGAATTTAGTTGCCCTACTATAGCCCATTGCAGTGAAATAACCTTTTCAACCGTGGGGCTTGGACATTATTGGGGAAATTTTCCCACACTCATCAAAGCAACACTGCTATATCTTAGCTACTACATATTACTTCACGCGATGGACAAAAGCAGTTCTACTCAAATAGGTGAACGATTAGGAAGTCATTAGCTTTATGACACAGAACATCATTTCCAGGTTTGGCGTTCCTATTTCACTTTTTTTTTACAATGCAACATACTTCTCATCATTAAGACTCTATGATTTTGCATTGGAAAATGGTACCATATTGAAACATTCAGCTAATTCTTATCCGTAGGGGAATGGTCTTTTTGAATCCACAAATAAGAACCTTATCCACATTATCCAAAAGACCACATTCTCTTAACAACAAAACTGGTACTCTGCTTTAGTGAATCCCTTATGGGTTGACCGAATCATGCCAAAACCTTCCATGAACACCTCCCCTTACTTCCTGGTGTATGGAAAAGAATCCATCCTCCCGCAAAACATATACTTGACTACTCTCCAACCATCACAAGAATCCCAAGGCAAGCCATGTTTGTTAGGCCAGCGTAGGATGGGCACTTTTCATAAGCTACAGGAAGAAATGTTGAAAGCTAAAGAAAAAATTTCACTTCAACAGAGTCAAATCAAGAGGTGGTTTGACAAGAAGTCTGTAGAGAAAAACAACTTTAGTGTGGGTGACAGTCTTAAAGTGGGACAAATACCACGAGGACAAAGGCAAACACACTCAGTTTCAGTCCCTGTGGATTGGGCCATTCACGGTGCACGAAAATCTTGTCCATCACACATATCATCTTCAATCACTTTACGGGAAGATTGACTCTCTCCCTGTCAATGGCCAAGACTTGAAACAATATTTTAAATGAAAATCTAGGGTTGTGCCCTACATTGTGTACATAGTATTTTATTTTTTTGCTTGTTTTTTAGTTTGAATTTTGTTTTGGTTTTCGTTATGTGAATAAGTGTTGTGCATGAGTGTATCACGATTTCTAAGTAAGTGTGTGGCTAAACTATAAAGAGTCTAGTGTAACTTCAACATTTGGATAACTTTTTGTCCATCTTCCTTGTGTTGGTTACAACTTTTGGCCGATGAAGTTCTAATGAAAAATACAATCCATCCGTAAGGATAGTTTTGGTCCTACCATGAACCCATGTCTAGTTCAAAAACCTCATGCCTATACTCAATTTTTTCTTCTTTGGTGTTCACAAGCTTATCCAACTAGTAGAAACAGAGAAGGGGGAAAATATAAACGAAAAAACCTAAATCAAAGGTCTCTATATGCTTCTCTGAAGGAATGACCTCTTCCTCTCTTAATAAGTCAGGATCCCTCTTCTCTGAGTGTTCTGCACAATTCTCTTTAAATAAATAAAGAAAGGTGCTAGAAGAGAAAGTCTTCCTACGCAAAGAAGTGAAGCAAGCAATCGAGGTATTATCCAGGCTCGCTGGCAGCGTAGTAATGTTTGTGTTCTTGCGTGACTCTGTCGGGGTACTCTCCAGGCCTACTGGCAGTGAAGCAACATTAGAGATGAAAATGTATAGCTACACTAACCTTCCCAACTCGAAACATTATTATTATGTTGAATATTTTGTTGTGTTCAATCGAGAAGGTATAGAGGGGACCATGTTTGTTCATGGGTTAAGTGGGAAGGACAAATTAATCTGCACGATGAATCAAAACTCCCTGAATAACCAAGGCCCTGTACAAAATAAGTTAATCAAAACAGAGAAAATGGAGTTCAACCAATGTGTAGTGAAGTGTTGTATTTGTTACAACATGTTGGGTGTGGAGCCTGATTATCTTCTGTATTCAAAGATTTCAGCCGGATGTATACCCCAGGAAGACTGTACACCCCTGCACGCGGGGGGGTGCGGGGGGGACTTGTCCCACCACCCCGTGAGGGTCCGGGGGCCAGTGGTCCCTCGGCGGGGGCTCAGGGGCAGCACCCCCGAAGCTAAAAATAGATGTTAAATTTCCTTGTAAAAGTCTAGTAATTTCTAGTCAATCTGGGCTATTCATTAGGCGGATGATCTGACGGTAGAAGTCATGTTTAATTTAGGGTTTTTTTCACTAGAAGGAAACCCCTCACTATATATGAGGAAATTGTATTGCGTCTATGTAGATCAGTATTTTGAGTGAAGAAGAGAGAGGAGATTGAGAGCGAAGAGGGTGTTACAGCGGATCTGCTGTAGGTTGTATCTCTTCAATTTGCTGGATAATATAAAAGGAAGGACTAGTTGTTTCTCCGTGGACGTAGCCCAAACTGGGTGAACCACGTATATCTGTGTCTCTCTTGTTTTATGCGTTTTCTGTGTTTATATTTCTGCAATATTTTATTTGTTCCATTGCTCTGTAATATATAATTTTCTAACAACTGGTATTAGAGCCGAAGGCCTATTTCACTGATAAACTTGCAGGAGAGAAGGGTTCCTGGTTCGAGTGGGAGCAATGGCGAAAGATGGTAGGTTTAGGGTCAAAAAATTTAATGGCCAAAACTACCAACTGTGGAAGATGCAGATGGAAGATTATCTGTATCAGAGAGATCTGTACCTACCATTGAAAGGAAAGACAAAGAAGACGACGAGTATGACAGACACAGAATGGGATATTCTCGACAGAAAAGGCACTTGGAACAATACAGTTGTGCCTAGCAGCGTCGGTAGCGTTTAATATTTCAAAGGAAACAACAACACAGGGTTTAATGTCGGCACTAGCCAAACTATATGAAAAACCCTCGGCGTCAAATAAGGTATTTCTACCCGGATGCGGGTGTCCACACCTGTAATTAAATGCTCCATGGTACAGCCATATGGAGACAGAATGGGAGGCCAGCCCCCGCACGTGGAAGGCGGTGGTTATATTAAGGTTTTAAGGTGCAGGACGGCACCATTAAGTTCGACGCAGAGCCGACGGGACACTGCCTTCAGACGGATGCAGAAGAGGAGTGGTGAGGCATTTATGCCTGGTATGTGGGCGCAGAGTTCTAAGGAGAGCAGGGGAGGCGCCAAAAGCCCCTCACACGCAGCAATTATGATAATTCTCCTATTTATTGAGACCAGTAACCACTTTTTGGCTCATCGATGGCAGATTCATGACCTTGGGTATTACAGTGGAGTCGGCTCTCGAGTTTTTGGCAAAATGCCGCGGGATAGAGGCATCCCCAGAAGAGGGGGAAGATCCGGCGTAAGAGTCAGCTCGGAAAGGGGCAGTGTGCAGCCCATTTCTCCTGTAAATGAAGCGCCCCCTTCTTCAGATACAGACAATTCTGAGCAGGATTGTTTGCTCCCTCAGGGAACTTATCAGTCCTTCCGTTTTCGATTCCCAAGTCGCCTGGTTCGTCCAGAGGTAGTGGGTTCGTCCAGAGGTAGTGGTGAATTTCTTTGTTTTCATAACGGAGGAGGACCCTAGCTGCATCAATTCGGGCTCCCCCTCCAGAGCTCATGACAGTGATGTTTTCGTTGGGGATATGGAGGGTATTGTCTACAGAACGCGCCGCGATTCTGAGATGTTTGCTCCGAGCGCACTAGCCCAGCCGGCAGAACCTAGGGAGGATTCGGGCAACGATCTGTCCATCCAGGAAATCATGCAATTACCTAATTTGAATGCTGTTGCAGAAGTCTCAGGAACCCAAGCTCCCCCTGATCCTGAAGACGGGATGGTCATCTGGATAGATTCTCCCAGCCAAGGTGACAGCGTTCAGACGGAATCGACTAGCCAGCATACTTAGTTCACTTCGGTGTGAGATCTTCTGTCTTTTTGTCTTAATGTTTTCGTATCTAGTGTCTCTCTCTGGTATTCTCAATTTTCAGGCTCTCTACAGTTACTGCTGCTGGCTTCATGCCACAACAGCCAGCTTTTTTTGCTCTACTCTTTATAATGTAACATGGCACTATCCTGTTAGTCGCCATAGTATCTATGTCAGTAGGAGTCTAGGTTCTATAATATCAAGAAATCATGTGGAAGAATGGAGTTTTTGGTACCCAGCAAAGGCGGATAGACAGAATAGTCAAGCCTTCTCAGTTCGCGGACTGGCCTCGGCCTCCTTGTAAAATCTACAGCTCTATACATATTTTTCTCTTTTAATATAGAAGCAGCATTTACTTAGAAAAAAAAAAATAAGGTATTTCTTATGAAGCATTTATTTAATATGAAGATGTCAGAAGGTGGATCTGTTGTTGATCATTTAAATGATTTTAATACAGTTACAAGTCAGTTAAGTTCTGTAGGGGTAAATTTTGATGATGAAGTTAGGGCTCTGTCATTTCTGTGCTCATTGCCAGAAAGTTGGAATGGTTTAGTTATGGCCATTAGTAACTCTGTCTCTGGATATATTACTTTAAAGTTTGATGATGTTGTCGGTGCAATCCTTAGCAAGGAAATGCAATGGAAAAGCTCCGGTGAGACATCAGGTAATGCTTTGACTATAGAGACTAGGGGAAGAAAAATGGAAAGACGAAAGAGCTCAGGATATCGCAGTAAGTCAAGAAAAGGTAGATCCAAGTCTAGATTGGGGATAGTGTTTTGGAAATGTGGGAAGAAAGGACACATGAAGAAATATTGCAAGTTTTGGAAGGGAAAATAAGGAGACGCGCAGCAAGAAAACAATCATGAAGCGAATGTAACAGGTGATGCGTTGCAATATGCTTTTATTCTTTCATTAGAAAATATTATTGATGCCTGGGTGGTAGATTCAAGGGCCTCATTCCATGCCACACCTGATAGGAAACATTTTCATGATTATGTTCAAGGAGATTTTGGACAGGTTCGATTGGGTGATGATAAACCCTGTAAAATCGTTGGAATGGGTACAGTTTTCATAAAACAACAGAATGGAAATCAATGGCTGTTGAATGAGGTAAGGCATATTACAAATCTGAAGAAAAATCTGATTTCAACAGGGCAGTTGGGAGGTGAAGGTTGTGTAACTACTTTCACAAATAAAACCTAGAAGGTCACTAAAGGATCCCTGATAATAGCGAAAGGAGGAAAGGTTGGTACATTGTATTTATGCAATGGCATTTCTAATTATGTTAATGCTTTAACCTCTACAGAAGAAGATATGGCATTGTGGCAACATAGGCTCGGGCACATAAGTAAGAAGGGGATGCAGATTCTTCACTCAAGAAATTTGTTGCCAAGTTTGAAGCATGTTGCTTTAAAATTCTGTGAAAATTCTATTTATGGAAAACAAAAGAGAGTCAGATTCCTTAGAGTTTGGAAAGAAAAGAAGAGCAAAAAATTAGAGCTTGTGCATACAGATGTATGGGGACCTGCTCATGTATCATCTCTTGGTGGCTCTCGTTATTATGTTACTTTTATTGATGATGCAACCAGAAAAACCTGGATTTATTATATTCGAAATAATCTGATGTATTTGATACTTTCAAGAAATGGAAAGCTTTGGTTGAAAATGAGACAGGGAAAAGGTTGAAGTGTCTCAGATCAGATAATGGAGGTGAATATTGCAGCAAAGAGTTTGATAGGTACTATTCAGAGAATGGAATTTGTAGAGAGAAGACAGTTCCAGGAACACCACAAGAAAATGGTGTGTTAGAAAGGATGAACAGGACAATCATGGAGCGTGCAAGGTGCATGAGATTGCATGCAGGATTGCCTTTACAATTTTGGGTAGATGTTGTAGATACTGTTGTTTATCTAATAAACAGAGGGCCTTCAAGTTCCTTGGATGGTGGTATTCCAGAGGAGGCATGGACAGGTAAAAAGGTAAACTACTCATTTTTAAAGACTTTTGGTTGTGAAGCCTTTGTCCACATTAATAAAGAAAATAGAACAAAGCTTGAGGCAAAATCAAAGAAATGTACCTTTATTGGATATGGTGTTAATGATTTTGTTTATCACTTATATGATTATAAAAATCACAAAATCATTAGGAGCAGAGATGTAATATTCAATGAAAAGGTCTTGTATAAGAATCAGTTGCAGGAAAAGAAACAGGAAAAAGAAAACAGAGAATACACAGTGCTTGACGATATCACAGGAAAAGTGATGGTGCCTGAAAATCATAATGATAAATAGCTAGAACAACAACCACAACAGCAACAAGCACCTCAAACACCTGAAAGTGGTGTTAGAATATCTACCAGGATAAGTAGAACCCCTGAACAATACTCTCCTTCATTATATTATGTATTGTTGACTGATTCTCGTGAACCAGAATGTTATGAAGAAGAAGTGCAGGTAGAAACCAAGAAGAAGTGGGAGCAAGCCATGAAAGAAGAGATGGACTCCTTAGCACATAACCAGACTTGGGACATAGTCAGGTTGCCTGCAGGTAAAACAGCATTGCAGGATAAATGGGTTTACAGGCTGAAGGAAGAAGATGGAGGAAAACAGAGGAACAAAGCTAGACTTGTGGTGAAGGGGTTTGCACAGAAGAAAGGTATTGATATTGATGAAATATTTTCTCCTGTTGCTAAAATGACTTCAATCAGAACTATTTTAAGTCTAGTAGCAGTTGAAGATTTGCATCTTGAGCAGTAAGATGTAAAGACAGCCTTTCTCCATGGGGATTTGGAGGAAGAGATATATATGCAGCAGCCACAAGGATATGAGGTAAAAGGGAAGGAGAAACTAGTGTGCAGGCTGAAGAAGAGCTTGTATGGCTTAAAATAGGCTCCAAGGCAATGGTATCTAAAATTTGACAGGTTTGTGTCTGAAGAAGGTTATACTAGATGTCATTTTGATCAGTGTGTTTATCTCAAAAGGCACAATGATGGCAGCTATATTATATTGTTATTGTATGTAGATGACATGCTTGTTGCAGGTTCTAACATGCAGGAAATAAATGTGCTCAAAAGGAAATTAGCAAACTCATTTGCAATGAAGGATTTGGGTGCTGCAAAACAAATCCATGGTATGAGAATAACTAGAGACAGGAAGAATCGCAAATTAACATTATCTCAAAGTGAGTATATAGAAAAGGTGTTGAAAAGGTTTAATATGAAGGATGCAAAACCAGTTAGTATACCGTTGGCTAGCCATTTCAAATTAAGTAAGGAGGTATGTCCCAAGACTCAAGAAGAAATGGCTCATATGTCTAAAGTTCCATATGCATCAGCAGTTGGAAGCTTAATGTATGCAATGGTCTGCACAAGGCCTGATATTACACATGCAGTGGGAGTTGTAAGCAGGTACATGAACAATCCAGGAAAAGAACATTGGATGGCAGTGAAGTGGATTCTCAGGTATTTGAGAGGTACCACAAATCAGGCATTATGCTTTGGTGGTTCAAACATTGCTCTACAGGGATATGTTGATGCAGATATGGCAGGTGACATAGATAACAGGAGGAGCACTATAGGATATGTATTTACTGTAGGTGGAACAACTGTCAGTTGGGTTTCGAAAATCCAAAGTGTTTTTGCACTTTCAACAATAGAAGCAGAGTATGTTGCTGCTACTGAGGCTATTAAAGAAATGATTTGGTTACAAAGGTTTCTGGATGAATTGGGTAAGAAGTAGGAGTTTGGCAGGTTATACAGTGACAGCTAGAGTGCCATACATCTTGCAAAGAACTTTGCATTTCATTCCAAGACTAAGCATATACAGCTCAAGTACCATTTCATATGGTCAGCATTGGAAGATGGACAGTTGAAGCTAGAAAAGATACACACTAGCCAGAATCCTGCAGATATGTTAACAAAAGTTGTAACCAGGGAGAAACTGAGAATTTGCTCAGTTTCAATTGGTCTTCAAGTATGATGAAGAAGATGAGAAACAACCAGGTCCAAAGTGGAGTCATTGTCTAGCAAATGAAGCAGCAGTGGAGTTGCTATAATCAGTCTCCAAGTGGGAGATTGTTGGGTGTGGAGCCTGATTATCTTCTGTATTCAAAGGTTTCAGCCGAATGTATACCCCAGGAAGACTGTACACCCCTCCACGCAGGGGGGTGCAGGGGGGACTTGTCCCCCCCACGGGGTCCGAGGGGGTAAATCCCCCTCGGCTGGGGGGTTCGGGGGCCAGTGGTCCCCCGGCGGGGGCTTGGGGGCAGTGCCCCCGAAGCTAAAAATAGATGTAAAATTGCCTTGTAAAAGTCTAGTAATTTCTAGTCAATCTGGGTTGTTCATTAGGCGGATGATCTAACGGTAGAAGTTATGTTTAATTTAGGGTTTTTTTCCATAGAAGGCAACCCCTCACTATATATGAGGAAATTGTATTGCGTCTATGTAGATCAATATTTTGAGTGAGGAAGAGGGAGGAGATCGAGAGCGAAGAGGGTGTTACAACAGATCTGTTGTAGTTGTATCTCTTCAGTTTGCTGGATAATATAAAAGGAAGGACTGTTTGTTTCTCCGTGGACGTAGCCCAAACTGGGTGAACCACGTATATCTGTGTCTCTCTTGTTTTATGCATTTTTTGTGTTTATATTTCTGCAATATTTTATGTGTTCCATTACTCCGTAATATATAATTTTCTAACACAACACCCTCCAAAATTTTGGCTTACACTCAATTTTGGAGCATTCCTTAGTCTTTTACATTGTTGTTGCAAACATTAGAGCTCATTTCATGAGATTTCTTGCATTGCTTTTGTCCCTTTTGCATGTTCGGTTAAATGTCGTCTTTTGGCATGTTTGGTTGTTGTACAATTTTTATGAGCCTTTTCTGATGGTTTCGAAGGCCGATTTTTGTATATATGAATTGTCACAACCATGTAAACATCTATTGAATCCATACACAAAGTCTTGAGCATTGCCGCACAAGTGTCGTCACGATCGTGAGGCAGTCACACTGAGGGAAATGCTTTGTCTACATGTTCTGATGATCTATGATGTTGTGTCATCAAAGTATGCTAAGTGTGTGATCATGGTCAATGTTCATCTAGTTCATCACCCATCCCACACTTAGCCATTTTCAACAAATATTCTCGACCAAGCAACTTGGCTTCACCGGGCCCCGACTAAACTGCACACTGTGCAGTCTCAACCCTCTAATTTGTGACCTTGCTGCTTGGAACTGTGCAATGTGTAGTCCCTATCCCCCAGGGTTGCTTCTCTGCACAATTCATGTGCCCAGCTCTCGGTTTTGACCCCTAAAATTGCGCAGTTGTGTCTCCCAGTCTGCCTTGAACAACACACTTCACATATTTAATCCTTAAGTATTTCCCTTGTCTATTGGAACTGTGCAATGCGTAGAATCCCAGCCTCCCTTGGCATCCAAAATTGCGTAGATGCTCCTCTCGGTGTCCTTTCCCTCATCTAAAGCCCACTGCCTCCAGAAACTGCACAGTTTTGTATTTCAAGCCTCCCTGATCTACGCATTGCTCAGTCTCAAAGCCCAAGCTCTCCCCTTGACTACTATAACTGCGCAATGCGCAGTCACTAGGACCCTCTCCCTAGTTTGTGACTTGTCCTGGGCTCATTTCATGGATAAGAATGCATCATCTTATACTAGGGTGTTTTCATATTGATGTTGTCCCGTCATGAGTGAATTGTAGGAACATGTACACTATCATGTCATGGTGAGATGATGAATAAGGAGGGAAGCATCGCTAAAGACTCTCTTGTAGCTGAAATCACAATTGGATGAATCAAGAGGAAGAAAATGGACACAAGTTTGCAACTACCAACCAAGATTATAGATCATTGAAGACTCTGCATCACCAAGCCATGCGGAGGTGAAGAGAAAGGATATCCAAGAAGACATCCAACACTCAATAACAATAGTGACTTGACAATGCCACATCACCAAGAAGTCCATGTGAGCAGTGTCATGTCATGAATGGTCATATGCCACATCACTATTGTGGACCATGTATATTATATTCAATTGTATTGTAAAGTGGAAGTCCAAAAGACACACATGAATATGGAGAGTCATATAAGTTGAAAAGTCATAGGAAGTTGAAGAGTCATGAGGGTAGTCAAAGAGTCACAAAGGGGAAGCACCACCCCTTGGTTATATATACCCCCTCATTGTATGAGCAAAGGACTTTTCACCTTGGCTCCTCCCGCAAGGCATTAGAGAGATCAACTAGTTATTTGAGGAGAAAGGAGTGGCTCCAATGTCCCACTATTGGGCCTAGTGATGTACATTGTAAACATTTGTCTTGGAAATTTGGCTAAATAACGTAAGCCTTTAAGGCCAACATGTTCTTCATCCATGGACTATGAATGTTTGTAAGACTATTCTGTGCACATTTGTATTTCATGTTTGCTTTCACATATACTAAGATAGTTGAACTATTTCGGTTATTTTAGTGCTTATCTTATTGAGAATGTGTTGTAATGGTTTTTATTGTTGTCCCATCCTTGTGGACTATTCTGCAGGATACTATACATGTATTTCCTCTTTTACTGGTTGTAACGACCATCACATCCGTTGTGGACTACTTTGTTGGATGTTAGATGGATCTTTCTAGTTCATGTGTGTCTCTTCCTGGGTCGTACTATTACCTCTCACTTAGAGGCTCACTTTTCTCCCCCCCTTTACAGTAAAAGAACCTTGACACAGTTGCAACTAAACACTCACCAAGCACACCTCCCTTGCTTTTCGAAGACACCGTTGCATCACTCTCTTGTGCTGACAGCGAAATCCAAGGCAAATATTTAAGGATTTGTTGATCGAGCCTTTATACTAGATCAAACTCCTACACCAAATGAGGTGAGGTTTGATTGGGACTTCATACCGGGGAGATCCCTTGAATGTTGGCGCGTCCAGAACCATCAACAATTGGGTAGGGAATCCATCAGACAGGAAAAGTACTTAAGGTGATATCTTCAATGTTGGGTCTATAGCTATTTCCTCGTATAGCATGAAACAAAGGTCTTCAACACTCAGCTCAAAAGTGTTTGAATACATGGATGCAAGTTAAGCAACATCTAAGGTCATATGGACGAGGAAAATACTTGTGGGTCTTTTTAGTCAGGATATGGATCAGAGAGTGATTTATTGCGATAATCAGAGTTGTATCAAACTCTTTGAGAATCAAATATTTCATGACAGGTCCAATCACATTGATATTAGGTACCATAACTTGTGGGATTGTGTGTAGAGGAGAATTATGATGCTACAATACATTCCAACTAAGGAGCAAGATCCATATATCTTAACAAATACATTGTTAAGAAGATGATTTGAATTCCATAGGTGCAGGATAGGGGTGGTGCAAAATCCCTTTCTTGCTAAGAGGGAGTGTTATAAATTGTAGCAAGAAAGGCTCAATTTGACTTTTGCCTTAGTCAAATTGAGTAATTCTATTTTCCACATTAGTAGGATTACTTGGATTGCAGTTAACTTGTGTGACATGGCCTTGTATACAAGTTAACTAAGTAAATTTGAGTTATGGGCTTGGAGTATATTTGTGCATGTAGTGAACTCAGTTAACTGAGCTCAAGTACTTAGTTGAGTCAGTTGAAGGTTAGTTGAGTAATAGAATTGTTGTTGACTCAGTGATATCTCGGTTAAACTAATCAATCAGCTAAAAATATCACAGATATGCATGGAATTCAAGTTGCCTAGCTAGAGTGGAGGAAAAGACACATTGTAATTATCAATTGTATTCTAGTTGAGTGTAAAGGCTTGGCAGTTAAGCAGTTGAATCATCCCTTGGGAATTGCACAAGAAAATAGGAGGAAATTCCTATCTTTTAGGAGCTAATTTCCTCAAGGATTGCGCAAGGAAATAGGAGGAAGTTGGGGCCCTGAATTGACTAAGTGTTGGTTAGAGCAGGACAGTCAGTAGGAGAACAGGTTTACAGTGCAAGGTGTGCTTTAGGATTGAAGCAAGACATTGTAATAGTTTCTCATTCTCATATGATTAATGAAAAGCAGCAAAGGGGTTTTTCCTAGTTGGGTTCCCCTATAAAATCATTGTGTTCTTATGGTTTTGATGGTTGCATGTCATTGCATGTGTCTCTAAATTGTGATTTCTGTTCCGAAAAATAGTAGAGGAAATTTGTAATCTCTTGTTTTAGTTCTAATTCACCTGTAGTAGCAAATTTCTATTTATTTCTACATATATCATATACAAATGAAAGGTGGTATAGGTAAATTTTGATACGAATTGTAATACCTTTGAAGACCCTTAGGTTTTTGCTTCTATAAGTTCTCAACTTAGATGCTTGACCACAATAAGGAATAAAAAAGGGGATAGAGGACACACCTACCTTAACCCTCCATTATGCCTAAAGAAAACTAAAGCAAACCCATTGATTAAAATGACAAATGAAACCAAGGTTACACAACCCATAAACCAATTTACAAAATGTACATTAAAACCCAAGTGAATCAACATAATCCAAAAAAACAATCATATTTCTCTATCACGGGCTTTAGAAAGATTTAATTTTATAACCAACGAAGGTAATTTTTTTGTGTTAATCGAATGAAGCCCCTCATGGGCTGCCCTTATAGCCTCATGAATCTGTTTGCATGAAGATAACCCAAACTATTCACTAGAAATAACAATTGATAATAACTTCTTGACTCTCGAAGCAATCACTATGAAATTATTTTATAAATACAATTCCATCAGGATGCATGCATGTACCATTAAAAATAAATAGGTTTGAGAAACTTATGTAGCGAGAAGGTTAAGAAACCATTTGAAAAAAATGGAACAAATTGTAAGGAGTTGAAACATAGTTCGCCTAGCTACCTAGCTCAGTCTAGCGACCCCGAACAAGCTTCATTAAAGTTCAGATTGAGAGAGATAAGGAGCGAAAGGCCGACCAAGTGATGCTGCCCAAGCCATTTATTCATTCTATTTCGTACTATAGGACCTTGTAATGTCAAAACTTAGAAACAAACAAAAGTCAAGGCATATGTAGGTTTTAACCCTGTATAGAAATTATGTGCAAACGAATTCTAAAAATAGAAAATAAACAATGGCGAGAACATAAAACATAAAACATATATACACAGAGATTTTCCCTTGGATCCCAAAATTGGGACTACTAGATTGATTTTTTCAATATGTTCCTTTCAATATTACAATACATATATATACGTGTCGAAGCATTCATAAACCCCAATCCATTAACCCTCGATTAGAACATAACCATAGTTCCGTTGACCAGATCTACAAAATACCATGGGTAGAAAACGGTCATGCACAAAACCATGTGCAAAACCTATGCACAAAATCGTAGGTAGGTCCACCCACGGGTCCAAAAGAAATTTCTCAGGGCGCTACCCCAGACCCCGTGTAGGAGTTTTTCGTCCCCCTGAGACCCCCCGACAGGAGAGGCTGTGCCCCCCTGCTACACCTGCTACGACAAACAAAGAGGGCTACCACCTCCCCCCCGTGTGTGACTAGTTGTCGAAAGAATATAACACACACCCAACAACATATGCATATGAAGTTGAAACCTTGGAAAATATATGCATATAAAACTAAATGATAATTGAAGGCCCGAGCATATAGTCTCTTCATGTATAACTCATTATAGGCTCAGGGCGCTGCCCCAAACCCCGTGTAGGGGTTTTTCATCCCCCTGAGACCCTCCAACAGGATGGGCTGTGTCCCCCTACTACACCCGCTACACAAACAAAGAGGGCTACCACCCCCCCGCGTGTGACTAGTTGTTGAAAGAATATAACACACGCCCAACAACATATGCATATGAAGTTGAAACCTTGGAAAATATTTGCATATAAAACTAAATGATACTTGAAGGCCCGAGCATATAGTCTCTTCAAGTATAACTCATTATAGGGATGATTGGGGAGTTTGCCATAAGGACTCACAATTAGGTAAGCCCCCTTTCCCAACACTGTTTAACAATGTCCTTGCCACAAAGATTAAGAGTTCCCTTGACCCAATGTATCATGAACTTGGTTGTAAACAAGGACTAGATCAACTTCATGAAATGAGTGAGGGTGAACTTGACAGTCATTCAAGGCTTTGGAACATTGTTTTTTAGATTTTCTATTTGTAAAGAGATAAATTAGTCCTTGTTTTCTTATTTCAAAGTGAACAAACTTCTATCAATATTGGTGGTATTAGGAAGGAGTTAAATAGCTAAATGGAGGGAGGGGATTTCATACTTGATGGGTAAAATTGCCTCAACACGATGAACAAGATGAAAAGTTGTAAATCAAGTCATAATGACAATGAATGCACATTAGGCCTACAAAGCA
This sequence comes from Pinus tabuliformis, assembly GCA_031772625.1. Lineage (NCBI taxonomy): Eukaryota > Viridiplantae > Streptophyta > Pinopsida > Pinales > Pinaceae > Pinus > Pinus tabuliformis. The sequence continues at coordinate 719,167,691 of CM062817.1, read as the reverse complement.
TAGAACAACATATTATTCATGGTTTTAAGGATTTTATCGATGACCTCAAGTTGACCATTACCCTATAAAAAATTGTGTAGAAAATTTATACACAAAACGTGAGTGTGGAGGCAATTCTTGGGAGACTTTACATTCAAAATTTGAACCATGGTTAGAGATCATCTATTTGGGAAACTAAAGCAAGTAATGATGTGATTGTAAAATAAATAGGAGGTTATCGATTGTTGAAGGTTGGCATGGTTTAAACCTTATTCATAAAATAATCAATGATTATAACAATGTACTTGTGACCATTGATGGATGTTGGATAAAAATCCGTAATGTTGATTCCCCACTTATAGAAGGAACCAATAATGACTACAGGTTGAAGCAGAACTAATGGATCTCTATCCTTGGGGGCATACTAGTTTTACTACTAACACATTGCTTAATTACTTGGTTGCAATCATAAAAAAGGATAGGCCAAAATTAAATAACATGGACAATCTTTTGAGTAGTTTCCATCCTTGAGGTATGGCCACCATAAATGCCTCTATGGTAGTCATTTAAAAATCATTCGACATCATTTTGAGCTCAAAGCACCATCTCCCACAATTCAAAACTAAAAAAAAGTCAACACTGAAGCATTACATTTATTATCCACCATAACATGGTTTTGAGGATTTTGTTAATGACCTCAAATTGGCCATTTAAACCTTGTAGATAGTGTGTAGAGGAGAAGTCATGCAAAAAACATAAGAATGAATATAATTCTTGGAAGACATTATGTTAAAAAAGTGAACCATTGTTGGAGACCAACTACTTGAAGACACCAAAGTAAGTGATGTCATATTTTAGAAAGAAGTAGGTAGTTGTGGTTGTAGGCTTGTTGAAGGTTGGAGTGGCTTCAACTCACCTCATAAAATAATCAATGGCCATAAAAATATACTTGTGACCATCAAGGGATGATGTATAGTACTCAATAAAGTCAATTCCCCACTTGCAAAATGGATCAATAGTGACTACTGAGTGAAAAGGAATGATTGGAGGTCTAACTTTGGAGGCATAAATTCAAGACATCGCTTTATTGTTGGATGTAATAATTAAAAATGGAATGCCAAAAATGAATGAAATAAATGATATTATAATAATTTTCCATGTTTGAAAGATGGCTAGAACATGCATTGGTTTTGTTACCACTCAAACTAGCAGGGGTCCTAAAAGGGGATCCTTGAAGGGTTATTACTAGGCTAAGGGCAACAATGGAGCGATAGCCCACTGTCACCTCGCCTAAGGCTCCCAATGGGAGGAGACCAATTATGATAAGGATCACGAAATGGATGGACCAATGATATGGCGAGGGGTGATCCTCGAAGCCTATTCACAAGCGAGGCTCAAATATGTGGCTTGCTTATCTTGGAAGACAAGATGGAAGGCTCTCTAAGAAGGGTTTGGGGAAAATTTCTAGGGTTATGTTTTGAGTATGTGTCTTATAAAGGAGATCCCTAAGCCCTATAATTCTTGTCGAAACTTGTGTTCCATGTGATCTTTGAAGAATTAACCTTGATAGTGCATGGGACAACACGAGACCAAGTGGACCTGAGTTTTGGTCAAGGGGATAGGATTTATCAACCAATGATATGATTGACCTATATAGGGAGGGCAAAGGGATCAAGGAATAAATTTTCAATGAAAGGAAATGCAAGGATCCCAGTGAGATTTCTAGCCTAAGGGAAACCAAGGGCAAGAATTGGTCTTCGAGCTATGGCTTACAATATCTAAAGATCCCACCGGCGGAATCTGATGAAATTTGGAGGGATTCTTGAGGAAACACCAGTGTAATTTCGAGCCAAAAGTTGAAGTATTTGGATGGCTAGATCATGAGATAATTGATGCCCTATGTGACCGAGAGGACTAGACCTAGAGAAGAGGAAAGGGGAGAAGGAAAACAGGTTTAAGGTGATCACATTTGGGTGGACTAGTGCCTAATACTTTGAGGAGATTGGATTCAAATAGAATTATGACTATGGACCTTTGAATTTTCTAGGTCAAGGAGGCCTCAAAGACAACTTCACTTGGAACTAGGGCATCAACACAATTAGCTTCAAAGACTTTATACTTCATTTTGCAATATATATGGATTTTCAAGATTATTTTCAGTAATGAATCATCCCTAGGAACATTCATTCATTATACATGGCCCATACAGGAAGCATTAACTATCCAAAAATAAAATTTCCACAACTTCGCATAAGAGATGCAACAAATAAGCCCTAGTATAGCGAAATCCCAACAACAATGTATGTGAGAAAAATAGAAAAGAAAGAATAGCATTAAAATGTACTTACATGCATAAGAATATATCCAACCATCGAAAAAAAAAATTCATCAAGAAGCTCCAAGACATATGAAAATTATCCAAACATCAAAGTGCATTCCATGTCCCAAAAATTCGTCCTCCAAGAAGGATAGCAAAAATCTCTAAACAGATACTAGCTCCAAATCCAAGTGATGATGCTAAAATGAATCCTCATCACTTCTATTTATACACTTCTAATGAGTTTGATTTAGATACTTGGGCCTACATTAGCCCCTAAATTAAAATAATGTGCAAAACAACTAACTTTTGGTGACAAGCCCACCAAAGTAGCTCATAAAAAAAAAGAATAAGTCTCTCAAGAGGTCAAATGATCAATAATACATGTTATTGGGCCTTCTAAGAATCCTGATGAAGTCCATAAGTGTCACAATTATGAATAGAACTCCCAAAAGTGGTGGACAAGGGGTTCGCCCCTTGTTCTCCAAATAATAAACCTATGGTGCTCCCAATGGGTATGAGGGAACATAAGTAACCTCATGGGCCTCCAAGTAGGTCAAATATGCATGTATACCATCTGTAAGGGCTCAAATGATGGTGTAAGTGATGTCACATTAGCATACAAGTCCTGGGTCATCTTCCAATTGTATGGTACAACTGTGGGGTCGGCTGGGCATGGTGAACTAGGTGCATCTTACTCGTCCAGTAGGTGAATCTCGAGCAATATTTGAACATCTTTGGGCATCCATGGAGTGTTTTCTACTGATGTGGAGGTCCATGGCTCTCAACAAACACCCTACATGTGCCAATGTAGCCCTATGGAGGGTTAGGACCCCGTATAGGGAAACAAACCCAAAATGGAGACCATCTGCAATCCTACATAAGATCCACTACGTCCCCTAGCCTTCCAGTGCAACAAGTCATCAAAGGAAATCGATTTAAAGAGCTTACAAACCATGGACAACAGGTGGGCACTTCCTAATGACATGCCCATCCATAGTGGGCTTTAGCATGTGCTAATTTCTCCAAGCTCCAAATGGCATTAACCAAGTATCCTATTAGGTGGTTTCCACCTTTAAAGGGGATACTATGTAACTGGTACATCCTTCAAAGGATGTTGACATGTGATAAAGAGATTAATGGAGTAGGGAATGAAAATGGGCATCCTTGGGCCACACCCTGGAGTATTAGGGTAGCTAGAAAAAGGGAAGCTCACACTTGGGTATACAATGTATAGGAGGGAGAAATCATTGTACATGAGGTACCCTGATCTTGATTTTTCCACCCTTCTTTATATGCCTTTTTATTTTTATGATTTTTCTTTGATTAGATGCTCGGGGCTCAAGGGATAAGAGCATGATGTGTAAGGTATAGCAGTGGATACCCCCTTTAGGGTAGGGTGGTTCATTTCCCACTAGGGGTTGGGACAATCATGGGTTCCTCAATGATAAAGGAGGCTCATCTAGAGCCTATAGGAACTAGGGTGATGGCCATGATAATGGGGTAGAGCTCATGTATTGTCATTTTCGCATGTGCTAAATGTTTTTGTCCCACCATATTTTTCATTTTGTGGCACATTTTCCTGTTGAATGTGGCCAATTATGCTTTTACTTTTCTTTTCAGCTGCGTCAACCTCTGGGGCATCATTCTAGACCCAACCCAAGGTGTTGGCAAGGGGAAGGGGAAGTCTAACCCTATGTGGAACCAATGGAGGAATGTGGACCCAGGTGGGAGGAATGATGAATGGGGTTATAATGAGCGGAAGGGGAGTGATATATGTGGACGTGGGAGTGAGACCACGCAACAAAAATCGGGGTTTCCCATGAAGTACCATCCCTAAAGCCCAAAGGTTAGTAAAAGAGATCCCACGGGACTAGGGCCTAAGGTTAACATTCAAAAGAGGTCTAGGGGACAAGAGCACAGACCTAGCCCACTCTTTCCACCAAATCCCCCTATTAATCTATGCCCAAAAGTTTCCATGATAAGTAAACTACAATACTCAATTACCAAATGACAAGGCATACCTTCAAGTTTGGGAGGCCCACCTTCAAACATACGACCATGAAAGATGGGTGAAGGACCACATGGTTGGCTTAGGTGGCGAAGAAGTGGCACAACGAGTTAGTTGGTGGTTGCAAGGGGTTGTTGGTTTTCGGTTGAGGACCATCTTCTAGAAAAAAAAAAAGGTCTAGGGATATCATCTAAAAAATGGTGGGTAACATATGGCTCCAACTGGGACATGATCTATCGAACAGTTGGTGAAGCTACACGAATGGGAAGTAATAAGAACACCAAAAATCTCTTGGTACACCGCAAACATGTTACCTGCACATAGATGAAAAACACGGGGCAACATGCTTTCACGGTGTCTCATGATCGCACATGCTTAGATTAGATCCATAAAATATATTAATAAAAATAAACTTTCAAATGTTGTTTTAAATCTAAATGCAGCTAATCTATCATGAGAAATATCATATGACATTAGTTCTAATGTGAAAATTAGTATGCAATGCAACCTACCCTAACATGCATATTGTACAAAACTAATACTAAGTGTAATCATAAAGCCAGTGCAACCAACATATCATTAAATCAATATAAATATGCCAACCTATATGATTACTCATGTAGTAAATGCCAAAGTGAATGTGGACAAATCATATGGATGATAAGGCCTATGGGAGGTAGGAGAATAGAATGCCCACACATGGATGATCATGTGAGAAGAGGTAAGAAAAGGATGCAATCTAGTCCATTAGATCCTCTCTTCTAACCAAAATATAGAGATGTCGATGATTAGGCCCATAAACTTTTGATGGATGGCAACCTCAGGCATATGATGGTCCTTATCATTTATGTCATATTTTATGGCTTCTAAAAGGTTATTATTAGTAGGAACATGAGACTGATGAGATGGAGAAACGAAGTAGGTTTCCCATGATGATCACATTGGAAAGGGGAGGTTATAGATTGATCATGATCCTGAGAGGGCACCAAAGGAGATAAATAATATTCAATGAGGGGTTCTTCCTTGACACTATACTCAGAAAGGGGAAAGGGATCAAGGTCACTTGAGATCATATGAGAACAAGCGCGGGAATCAATCTCAAAATGATGAACAAGAGAAGAAGGCAAATGGGAGGGTGGAGTGTTATATCCAATAGGTTTCTCTTCCCCAAAATCATAATCTAAAGGCTCACATGATTTGAATAAAGAATCATAAGGAGGAGCCTTATCAATTTCCTTAGTATCATAGATTGTGCCTTTCCTATCACGAAGATTGATCACTTCCAACTGCCCCTCCTTATGTAAGGGAAAATAAAATTTCTCCTTCCCAAGGGCATCAATGGATATGTGATCATAAATAATACCTGAGAGAATTTCAACCTCATTCTCCTTGTCGGCATTGTAAATGGGAGCACAATCAAAGTGAGGACCACAAATTTCCCATTTCTCCTTTTCAATAGGGAAGCAATCTCCAAGACCATCTTCTAAGGGGAAAATGGGATCACCTTCCTTAAGGTTCCCAAAACGAGAGTCATTAGGAGTAATATCCTCGAGGAAGGTACGTTAGTCTCAACTTCATCCTTCCCAACACATGTGTTCTCAAAATCATCCTTTTCATCATGTGGACCTGAGTAGGACTCGTCTTCTTTCTCATTACTTAAATTCTCGATGTCTCGATGATGTTCAATGAAGGCTTCCTCTTGGATGCTTGTAACAACCCTAGTTAAAAATCCATGTAAAAATATATAAGACCACACTCATAGGACACGTATTCCAAGATGAATGGTGGGAAAAACATCTTAGTGGGCATTCATTTCGGTTATTATGGCTAAAGGAAAATGGCGAAGGAAATGGTAAAGGCTTAGGAAAGGAAAAATGGCATTAATTGGCAATTTATTTATGAAAATAATGGAAATTAGGAGAAAAGGAAGGTGAAAGGTCACAGGTTGCATGCGAGGGGGAAAATGAAGGAAATTAATGGAAAATGAAGAAAATAGAGGCCTCATTGGTAAAAAGGCTTTTGAGGATAAGTTGTTAACCTTTTTTCAGTTCAGTTTTGGAGCTCTCTCTCTATTTGTAGAAATTCTCACTGTAGATTAACCTGATTATGCAATAGACTAAAGAAAAATACTTAATCTACTTCTACAATCAAACTTGCGGAAGCTTAATCGATTTGAGAAAGATCAAACATAACACATATAACAGAGAAGAAGAATCAATACACATGAAACACAGAAGAATACTCTGGGGAAAGCCTCAGCTAAAAACCCCGCTATCTATATTATCATACAAGTGGAAATATCTCAGGATTACACAAAGCTTTAGCTCTCACAGCTATCCAGCTCTCAGTACAATCCCTCACTGCTGCTCATAGACAGACTAGACAACTCATATGCCTTTTTCTCTGCCCTCCAAGCCTCCTATTTCCTTGCGCTGTTTTCCCTGGGTGTTCTTGTTGTAACCTTGTGTGACACTGATCTCACACACTGCTCCAACACACTGTAAAACTGCGCAAATCTCAAGGAATGAATTCCTTCTGCATGTAAGAGATTTTCTTATAGGAAAATTCTAGCAACTGATAGTACACTGTCTCTGCCTTTAATATCAACTGAGCCTTTGTCTAAACTGACATGCATGAGTTATTTATGAGAGAATATTCAGTTATCTGGAGTACACTAGTTTCATGCATGCATGCATTAACTGACTGAACTCACAATTAGTTCCAAAAATTGTTTCGAACTAATTTAAATGGACTTAACTCAGTTAACTGAGCTAACTAATTACAACTCAAATACAACTCATCTTTATCTCCTTAATTAAGGGATAACTTCCTCAATCAAAGGGATAATTGTTGCATGACTTCACAAAGACTTCATGTTTGAATTTCTCCAACTAATTAACTCAAGGTGAATTAATTAATTGCTTTTCAAACAGCTGGTGAGACTAAATTCGAATTTTAATTCAAGGACAAATTAAATTTGGAATATTCTTGTTGCCACATTTCAACACTCCCTCTCAACAAGAAAGGGATTATCTACCACCCCGATCCTGTCTTTATGGAACTCGAATTTACACTTTGACAATGCCTTAGTCGAAATGTCAGCATCTTGCTCCTCGGTCGAAATATACTGCAACAACATGATCCTCCGTGCCACACTGTCTCTGAGATGATGATACCGAATGTCGATGTGCTTGGACCTGCCATGAAATACTGGATTCTCAAAGAGTTTGATACAACTCTGATTATCACAATAGATCACAGTTGGATCCATCCTCTGATCAAACAAACCAACTAGAATTTTCTGCATCCAAATGGCCTCACATGCTGCCTGACTTGCAGCCATGTATTCAGCCTCTGCTGAGCTAAGTGCAACTGACCTCTGTTTCCTACTATACCAAGAAACTGCAGCTGACCCAAGGTTGAAAATTCCTCCTGATGTGCTCTTCTGATCTGATGGACTCCCTGCCCAATCTGCATCTGTGAATCCCTGTAGCTTCACTCCCTTTGTCTGTCTATACCATAATCCATACTGAGATGTGCCTCTGAGGTATCTCAAAACATGCTTAGCTGCCTTCCAAAACAACTTGGTAGGTTGAACCATAGCTTGACGCAGCCGGTTCACCACATAGCACAAATCTGGTCGTGTGTTCACTAAGTACATCAGTGAACCGACAAGCTGTTGATACACAATAGCCTCTACTACTTCTCCTAAAGTAGCATCCTCCTTCCTCCAATTACCTGCTAGAGGAGTCTACATGGGCTTGCACTTCTCCATGTGGAATCTCCTGAGTATCTCATTGGCATACTTGCCTTGAGACACAAACAACTCCCCATCCTTCTGCCACGCTTCCATGCCAAGGAAGTAATGCATGAGACCCATGTCTTTCATCTCGAATTCTCTTGCAAGGTCCTCCTTGCAATACATGATCAACTAGTCATCACCTGTCAATATGTGATCATCAACATAAAGAACAATGATCAACTACTTACCTTCTACCATGATGTGGTACAGGTTCGCATATGCTTCACTCTTTGTGAAGCCCAACCCGATGAAGTAGTTGTCGATCCTAGTGTACCAAGCACGAGGTGCTTTCTTCAGCCCGTACAAATAACTCTTGAGTCAGCACACATGCGACTCATGATCGAAGGTCTCAAAACCTTCCAGTTGCTCTATGTACACCTCTTCCTCAATCTTTCCATTGAGGAATGCGGCCTTCACATGCACCTTATGGATCTTCCAACCCATCTGTGCTAATAGTGCCAACATCGATCTGATAGATGAGTACCTTACTACAAGAGAAAAAGTCTCATCATAGTCGATCCCCTCGACCTGTGAGAAACCACGGGCAACAAATATTGCCCTATGTTTCTCCACACTACCATCATCAGCTTGCTTTACCTTGTAAATCCAACAGGAACTCACAACTGACTTGTTCTCCGGTCTTGGAACAACATCCCAAACACTGTTCTGAACTATGGAGTCATACTCCTCCACCATAGCATCAACCCAAATCGGCTGTTGCACTGCTTCCTCAAAGGAAGATGGCTTGGTCTCAACACATTCCCCAACAAGGGCCATGTATCCAGTGTACCTATCAGGTGACCTCCTTTGTCTGCGCTGAGAAGATGGTTCTCCCACATTCTCTCTCACATCCGACAACAATCTGTCAGCTTCTCTCGTGTGCTTCCACCCATCTCTGGAAGACTCTGCTTGAGTGGATGTCTCCACTCCTGGAACCTCTGCATGCGGCTGCTCTACATCAGTCTAAGGCTCCTCCTCCTTAGGAACCAAAAGTTCCTCCACAGTCTGTAGTTGGAGCTCCCTCTCAAGGGAAACTCACATGGCCTTCTGCTCATCAAACTTAAGATCTCTGTGAACCACTGTCCTCCAACTGGTAGGCAAGTACACTTGATAGTTGTGGGGTGTATCAGTGTACCCCAAAAGTATCCCCAACTCAGATGTCGGCTCAAGCTTCTTCCGGGCATCCTTGGTCACATGGCAATATACCGATGAGCCAAAGATCCTAAAGTGATCCACATCTAGTCTCTTCCCGGAGAAAGCTTCCTCTGGTGTCTTCATCCTAAGTATGCGATGTGGGCTTCTATTCTGCAAATAGACTGTTGTGTTGCATGCCTCAGCCCACAAATGAAGTGGTAGGCCTTGGTCATGCAACATCGCCTGAGCTGCCCCCACAATCATTATGTTCTTCCTCTTGGCCACCCCATTCTGTTGTGGGTTATGAGGTGCCGTCAACTCCTGTTTAATTCCTTTCGCTGCATAGAAGTCTTTAAACTCTTGAGAGACATACTCTCCACCATTGTTGCTTCTCAAGGCCCTGATCTTCTTCCCTGATTCTTTCTCAACCAAAACTTTGAGAAGGTTTGATCCTTCTTCTACATGAAATAGATCCAGCATTTACGAGAAAAATCATCAATGAAAATCACATAATACCTTTGTTTCGCGGTGGAGGCTGTCGAGAATGGTCCACACACATCTGTATGAACTCGCTCCAAGATTGCTTCAGCTTGACTGTCTCGATCATGAAAGGAAGACTTGGCATACTTTCCCAAGGTACAACCTTTGCATGTGTCCACTTGCTCAAGTTTACCTTTGGGAAGTCCGATAGAAATCTGTTGCATTATCTTCAAGGCCCCATGATGCAAGTGGCCCAACCGCCTATGCCATAACTCACCAATGTCTTGGCTTTGCACCAATTCTGCTTTTGAACTCAATGCAACACAGTCATCTACCTCCAACTTGTATAGATTCTTCACTCGAATCCCAATTCTCTTGGTTTGACCCGTGGCTATGTGTCTCAGGAATGCCTTTCCTTTACTGAAGACTACATCATAGCCTTTGTCTTCCAACATCGCAATCGATACCAAGTTCTTCTTCAGTCCAGGCACATACTTTACGTCAGTCAGGGTGAGAGGAGCTCCGTGCTCCCTCTGAAACACAACCGTGCCTTCACCTAAAACACGGTACTTTCCATCATCGCCCATCTCTATGCGCATCGTGAGGTATTTCTCCTCCAAGTTACTGAATGAACTCTTATCGCCGATCATGTGGAATGAGGCTCCACTGTCCAAGTACCAAACACAAACCACCATGGATGAAACCATACATGTGATGAGGGTAAAATCCAATTCGAACTGAGAGGCCAATGCCTCACCTTCTGATCCTTTTGAGGATCCCTTCTTGGATTTCTTCAATGGACAATTAGTTTCATAATGGCCCACCTCATGACAATTAAAGCATCTCACTTTAGATTTGTCAATCTTCTTCCTACCATGAGAAGAACTCGATTTGGAATAGGAAGCCTTCCCTTTCCCTTTCCTTGCGTTACTTGCTAAGGCTAGATTTTCTTCATCATCATGCTTAGATGAAGAACCATCTCTGGTGCTCCTCCTGATCTCCTCCTGCATCAGATCCGACCACAGTTGTTCCCAATCTGGCAGTTTCTCTCTTCCATTCACTGAGTCCTGGTAGCTATGCGAGCTCTTAGGAAGACTGAGGAGAGCAACACTCACCATATCATCATCAGTTGTTGTTATTCCCACACTTCCAAACTCATCTCTACAGGTGGTGAGCATGTTCAGATATGTAGAAATAGTGTCGCCCTTTTCACACTTGATTTTCTGAAGCTTGTCCTTGAGTGCCAGTTTCCTCTGGTCACTACTATTCTGATATAGGTCCTTCAATGTCTTACACATTGAAAATGGAGTCTCCTTCCCATGGATACTCGAGACAATATGGTCTCGAACTCCCTCCAAAAGAATCCTCCTCGCCTTCGCCACACACTTCTTCCATTCCGCCAATTCTTGTGCATTAGTTGCAGCTGGCTTGGGGATTTCTTGATCAATGAAATCCTTCAAACCATTGTCTTCTAATACCGCTTCCATGCAATCCTTCCATGCTATGTAATTCGAGTTGCCATCCAATGCATACTCGAGTCTCAAGCCATTGAACGTCATTGGTGAACTTTGAGGTGTGATAAGAATTCGATTTTGTACCTGCAATCAAGAACTTCAAACTTTGAATTTGTTCTCTTCTCAATACGTTGTTCACAACTCTAATCACCTTTGCTCTAATACCATGTAGAAATTCTCACTGTAGATTAACCTGATTATGCAATAGACTAAAGCAAAATACTTAATCTACTTCTACAATTAAACTTGCGGAAGCTTAATCGATTTGAGCAAGATCAAACAGAACACATATAACAGAGAAGAAGAATCAATACACATGAAACACAGAAGAATACTCTGGGGAAAGCCTCGGCTAAAAACCCTACTATCTGTATTATCATACAAGTGGAAATATCTTAGGATTACACAAAGCTTTAGCTCTCACAGCTATCCAGCTCTCAGTACAATCCCTCATTGTTGCTCATAGACAGACTAGACAACTCATATGCCTTTTTCTCTACCCTCCAAGCCTCCTATTTCCTTGTGTTGTTTTCCCTGGGTGTTCCTACTGTAACCTTGTGTGACATTGATCTCACACACTGCTCCAACACACTATAAAACTGCACAAATCTCAAGGAATGAATTCCTTCTGCATGCAAGAGATTTTCTTATAGGAAAATTCTAGCAACTGATAGTACATTGTCCCTGCCTTTAATCTCAACTGAGCCTTTGTTTGAACTGACATGCATGAGTTATTTATGAGAGAATATTCAGTTATCTGGAGTACACTAGTTTCATGCATGCATGCATTAACTCACTGAACTCACAATTAGTTCCACAAACTGTTTGGAACTAATTTAACTGGACTTAACTCAGTTAACTGAGCTAACTAATTACAACTCAAATACAAATCATCCTTATCTCCTTAATTAAGGGATAACTTCCTCAATCAAAGGGATAATTGTTGCATGACTTCACAAAGACTTCATGTTTGAATTTCTCCAACTAATTAACTCAAGATGAATTAATTAATTATTTTTCAAATAGCTGGTGAGACTAAATTCGAATTTTAATTCAAGGACAAATTAAAATTGGAATATTCTTGTTGCCACATTTCAACACTATTCTCTCTCACACTCTTGGACACTTAGAGTTTTCTTGGAGCACTTCAGCATTGAATCAAGAAAGGAAAATAAGGCAAAGAGGAAGAAAATATCAAGCAAGGAATAGCACGATCAAGCAGCTACGGCGGGATTATTTGTAGGTATCGACTTGTGTGTATGCTTTACTTGCTAGATTTGGCATGCGTGGTTATGCATGTGCGCTCTTGGTTCTCTTGTTGTTATTGGCATGGGTTTTTCCAGGTGTGACAATGTTCTTCAGCCTTGCCTTGCCATTTCCGGATAGCCATGGTGTGATGCGGGTTCTCATGTTTTGGTTGAGCTAGATTTTTAGATGTATTCAAAGCTAAGTGAGGTGGATCTATGAATGAAAGAACACATGGCCTAGTGATCCCTGAACCGAACTGTGGATTGCAGTAAAGCCACTGGCCTAGTGACCCCTGAACCAGACTATGGGTTGCATTAAAACCAAGTATTGTGTGCCTCGGTGGGCCTAGGAATCCTCGACCGGTGAATGGCAGGACATAAAATAAAGCTTAAAGGTGGTTTCCCTTGATCAGGCATAGGAATCCTTGTTGGTGAATGGCGGGATATATGGTAAATCCTGGACGGTGGTGTCTCGATTATGGCCTAGTGACCCCTGATTCAGACTGTGGATTGTGGTAAAGCCTAGAGACTAGGAGATAGGAAAATTCCTCATGGTGTAGGTGGAGAAATCCAGTGGAATCCATGCTTGTTTATGGCCTAGTGATCCAGTGAGGATTGCGGTAAAGCCTGATTCTATTGATGAGGGTGAGGTGGTTTAGCCTCGGGAAGCCCTAGTTGGTTCTTTTGGTTTGAGTCCCACATTCATGCTTGGAATATGGTGCGGGGGTGATTGGATGAAGAGAGATTTGGCTCAGCTAGTCTATGGTCAGGTGGAACATGGTAGTCCCATGCCAGGTTAACTTTTGCATTCATTAATAATAATTCCTTATCCTTGGTATTTTGTGTGTAAATGTATTGGTTCATAGGTAGTATTTATGGTTGTTGTATCCTTGTTATTTATGTTGGTTATATGTTGGTTATGAGCATGTTTTATGACAATTATGATGTATGGATCTCATCATGTTTTGGTTGATAAATGAATGAAAAATGAATATATGACCTAATAGATGATAATGCAGCTAATGTGATAAGGCATCAATGTTTCTTAGCGATTCTCAGATATGTTGTTTAAACTTGTAGAATGCATAATTGTGACATGTTTAACGAAATTCTTGTCATGGCTAGTAGGGGTCCAATTAAGTCCTTGTTTAAGATTTTGCATTGGCATCATTGTCTCTATGTTTCTTTTCATTTCTGTGAATTCCATCAAGTTTTGGGTAGTGGTTTGGAGACTAGCCCTGAAAAAAGTGGCTTAAATCTCGCAGTCTCTGGCACAGAACTGGCTGAAAAATACTGCAGTCTCTCACTTACAGGCATTGTGGGAGTGACTGGAGGGTCCCAGTCGCATCCATGCCCATGTCATGGGATTGACTGGGGGTTTAATTCATTAAAAGGCTAGGTTAACTCAGGGGTTGGGCACCTAGAGTGGTAGACTAGCTCCTGGGGGTCTTGTAGCACCCAAGGGAGGTCTGTAAGGTTTTGGTTCATCTGTTCCACTTCCTTAATTGCAATAAAGGAGTTGAATCATATCATAGTAACTCTTTGTCACATGTTTAACCTGGTGGACTAGTTAGCTTGGGTAAATGTGGGAGGGTGTTATAAAGTGGTATCAGAGTATGGTTCACCCCTTGGACTGGATGGGTAGAACCTATTTGTCATGCATGCATGTAGGTTGTATATGTACTTATTATGTATGCATGGTAGTGGTCATTGTTGTCATTGTGTTTCCATGTGGAAGTTGATGATGTTGTTTTTGGGATGCGTTGGTCATGAATGCATGTCGGTTGTATATGCATTTGTTGTGCATGTCAGTGTTTATATGTTGTTATGTATGCATTGTCATGGTTATAGTTATGCATGTATAGTAGAGAAAACATGCATTGTGAGGTCATTGTATGTAGTTTGTGTCATCATGATGTTGTTGGTATGTTATGATGTTGATGTGTTAGCTGAGATAGAGCAGGAGATGCAGATCTTTAGAGGGAGATTGCAGCACTAGACTTCGGGGTAAGAGCATATCGTCATATAGGTTTGTATGTTTGCCATGCAGGTATGTGGTTAATGGCTGTTATAATCATTAGGGTTACTTATATGCTTTTCATTTTATTGTTTTTGTGGTTACATGCGTGGTAGATGCTAGTTAAGTGTCATCATATGCACATGCGTTAGATAGTCATGTAGGATAGTAAATTGTTGTTATATGAATTTTTGTTGATGTTATATGTTAGTTAACTTGATGATTAGGGTTATTGAATTTAATATCTTGATGTTATATGTATTGTGTTAATATAGATTGGCCTATGCAGATGGTTATGGTTATGACATTCAGGTATGAGTCGACCTATTTGTGATATTGTGTCGTACTAATTTAGGTTGACTTTGCATATGTGATTGTTATGCATGGATGACAATTGTTTATGAGCTTATGATGTGAACATGTTAGCTAGTTAATGTTATGAATATCATGACCTTATTTATGTTGGGTTGAGGTGCTGTGAAGTTATATCGTGCTAATCTAGATTGATTTTACAGATAAGATAGCCTCCTCTGAGATACATCAAGGTATGAGTTTTCTTATGTCGTCTACTTGGTGTTTGAATGTTTGATTATGTCGTTTATTTGGTGTTTGAGTGTTTGGTGTCTATTATGTCGTCTATCTGTTGTTTGAATGTTTGATTAATTGCATGATATGAATTTGTATCTATAAGATTGCATGAAGGAATGATCTTGTTTTAATACAGTTGTACTAATACATATGTGATGAGAACAACTTATATGTACTTCAGTACAAGTAGGTGATAGTTGTAGCATTATGTATTATGATTGATGACTGTGAGTTGACTGTTGGTTATGACATGATTGTTCATCTTGGTAAAGGTTGATTTCAAATTAATATACATTATGTCTTGATCTTTGGAACATGTGATTGACATATGTGAACAGTTGCAAGGCAACATGCTTGGTAATAGCGTGACAAAGTAATAGTTGATGTGTTTATATAACTAACAACTGGGTGATATGACAGTACATAGTAAGACTCAATTAGAGAAAGGTAAAAGGTAAAATAAAAGAATTAGGTGATAATTCCTCTAGCTATGTTTGGAAACCACAATTACAAATGAATGGGTGCTTTGCATGAATACAGGAAGTCTTCTTAACCTTTATTTTGTCTAAAATAATGTGGATATGTGCTAGATTCATGTATTTGACAGGTATAAGAATTGGTTTCTAGTTATAGTTGGATCCATCAAGGGAATTGTAGTCCCTTGAGAGATGTCATGGATGTGTTCAATTACAGGGAAACTTGCTTGATACAACAAGGTAAGGTAACCTGTATTGTTGTATTTATTTATACACTGAAAGTTATGTGTTTATGGCAGTATGATACAGGGAATTGCATGGCAAGGAGACTGCCATGAAATCTTGAAGAAGGATCAAGTTGAATTTCCCTTGGAGGCATTGGGAACCCATGGGGATCGAGTCCTGGTGTTTGTTGGGAGTCTTGTGCTTTTGTTTTTTTTGTTATTTATTTACATTTTATTTGTGATTTTGTCTGTGTCTAGTGCAAGGACTTGCCACTTTGTTTGTGGTGTCTTATTTCTATTGGTTTTTCATGGTCTTCTTCTTGTCTGTTTGTTGTTCTTACCTTCTATGTTTTTGAGGGTCTGGGGAATTGGTTGGGGAAGGAGGAAGTTAATGGAGCTAGGGAGAGCTGAATGGAACCCAACAAGTAATGTGAGACCTGGATGAAGCCTAGTGCATGTGTAAGGGAAGTTGAAGGTAAGAATATGACAGTCGGTTGGATTGTTGGGTCCATTGTGGTAAATGGATGGTGTCAGTATAAACATGAGAAAGGTAACGAGAAAGGTAAAGTGAATGGATGTGAGGCATTCGATGCCTTGGCTATATTAGGAAATATTGTTCTCAATGTTGTGCATGTTGTGCACGGATAAAGGGCATTCTCTTAACCTTGACCTTATGCTATATGGTAATTATGTTGTGATCATGATTATGTTCATGTCTATATATGTAGACATGTATGTATGTATGTGTGTCGTTGTTTGACAAGATCATGATTGCTTTATGCTAATGATTATATATATGTATGTATGTAGGCTTGTATGTCGTTGACTGACAGGGTCATTAGGATTGTTTTGTGTTAATCGTTCACATGTATATATATATATATATATATATGTATGTATGTATGTATGTATGTATGTATGTATGTATGCAGTTGCCTGACAGGGTCATCAGGGATCATTATTGTTTTATGTTGATGTTTATATATATGTACCTATGTTGTTGTCTGACAGGGTCATCAAGAATTATTCTCGTGGAGGAATGATTGCTTATGCATGTGAATGGTATGAATAGGTTCCTGGTTTCATGAGGAATCAAGTGGGAAGAGTAACCCTGAAAGATTTATGAGGTCAGTATCATGTGGATATGAATTGATATTATGTGATTACATTATGTCTATGTTATGGCAGGTAATGTTGAGGGGTACATCAATGGAATGAAAGTAGTGTGATCTGCGGCATGCTGGGATAAGCATGGATGGTGGAAAGACACTTGAAACAAGGTTGCTTGGTAGAGACAGTGTGGTCTTTGGATGTTTGGTACTACTATTGTGCATATGTTGTATATGTTGTACATGTTTCACCTGTGGTGTTGTGTGCCTGTTATATATATATATATATGGTTATGTATATATTGCATATGCAATGCTAGGTATAGATGGTGTTATGTATGTTGGATGTGCGGTGTTGTGTACATATTGTATTGTGCGCATGATGGATATGCGATGTTGTGTGCATGTTTGATATGCGGTGTTGTGTACATATGGTGTTGTGTTCATGTTATACATGCGGTGCTATATACTTGTGGTGTTGTGTACATGTCATGCATGTGGCATTGTGTACATGTGGTGTCGTGTACATGTCGTGCATGTGGTGCTGTGTACATGTGGTATTGTGTACAAGTTGTACATGTGGTGTGGTGTACATGTGGCATTGTGTAGGTGGTACTGTGTACATGTGATGTTGTGCACATGTTGTGCAGGTGGTGTTGTGTACAAGTGGTACTATGTACTGGTGTACATGTGGTATTATGTGTATTTCGTACATGTTGTGTTGCGGGCATGTGGTACTATGTATGTCTACTGTGTAGTTGTGGTATCATGACATATATATTCGTTGTGTTGTACTATGTGTAGTACATGTATTGTGTTGTGTTGTACATCGAGTGTGGATGCATGCATTGTGTGGTGTTGTACGTCATATGTGGGTGTATGCATGTGATGTACATTGTGTGTATGTGTACGTGATTGAATAAAATCAAAGGCACTAGGTGCTTGCCGGGTGTGGCAACCGATCTAGTGTGTGGACGGAATGGATAAAGGTAGAAGATAAGGATCGACTAAAGGACAAGTATATGTATATTATTTCAGATTTATTATGCATGCGATTTATGATTATGGTTTATGATGGTTACATGTGATCTATGATTTTGATTATGATGGTTGTGTTTTGTGCTAATCGAATGTGATATGTTTATACATGATGTTTTTACCAAACAACTAGTTTGACTTGTTGTGACAGGAAGTAAACAAAATTGCAAGTGTACCTTATTGACGAGCCACCAATGAGGTATGAGTTAAATTTATTTCAATTTGTTTTGAATCTAATGGAAATTATGTGCTTGGTATAAGAATGCATGAACATGCCTGGATTGGGTGGTTGAAACTGACTGCAAGGATTAGCAGTAGCAACAAAAGGAATTTGAACAGGCAATAGTATGCTAGTAAAGCACTTCAGGAGCAAGGCCATTGTGGGAAATTGGTACCCAATAGTGTCCATTGATTTCCATGAGCATTCTATGACTAGTATGATGATTTTGAGGTAGGGATATGCCTTGGTTTTTGGACCTTTTGATTCGAGGAAACCTTGCCAAGGGATGGACTTCCTGAGATGGGGGTGCCAACGGAACTTGGAAGGTGTGTGACTGCATGGAAGGGGTGACCAGATTTCCCGAGGGACTGTGTAGCAAAGAAGGGAAGGTCGGGGTTGGATTTTTTTTGGTCATTAGCATTGCCAGATGGAATCAAATGCACATTGGGAGTGTGTCCTAGAATGATGAGCTGGTCATTGTTCACTTAAGGTACAACAGCGCAGGATTATAACACTAGACATTGGATGCAAATTTGACTTTGTCAGTGGATTTTGGACTTCCTAGGAAGGAGGTGAATCATGGTATTACGTTGAGGGTGGAGGTGTGAGCCTTTGGATTCCCTTGTTGCGGATGCAGGCATCGTATCCTTTTATTTGCTGGTTGAGCAAATGTGCATATGTGTATGTGTATATTATTGTAAATATTGTATTGATCTGTATTTATAAAGCTCCATAGACAATATGGTTATTTGTTGTTTGAAGCAAATGTGCATGAATATATGTGGTTGTTATTGTAAATAATGTAATGAGCTATGTTACAAAGATCTAGTAAGCGGTATGCTTGTCATGTTTTTAGCAGCAGGATGTCATTGTAAATACTGCAACGAGTTGTATTATAAAGCTCCATGGGCAATATGTGTTAAGAAACAAGCTCACAAAAATATAGAAAAGATAGATCAACGACTTCAAAATCAGCCTCTTCGAGGGGGAAACCTCCTTTACATTACACAAATGAACAATTCTTAGATGATACAAATGACAAAACCTCCTTTCTATATATAGGAGTCTAAGGGGTAACAATATAATCAAAGTCGACATAACAATAATAATATAATGGCACAACAATAACAATAGTGGGCTTTTATGGGGCACAATAATAACAATATGGGGACAATAGGGGCATAAAAATAACAATAAGAGCTACAATAACAATAGTAAAGGGGGAATCACTAGTATTATAGGGACCTAACCTGCCCCTCTCCTTCAAAAAAGTGTTGTCCTCAACGCTTGAGTAGTTCTGAATGCTTCTGTATAAAATTCTCATCCTCCCATGTGGAATCTTCAGTGGGTAAATTCTTCCACTTGATGAGATACTCTGAAATTGATTAATTTCGTAGTTGTCGAGTTCTTATTTCTGTGAATGCTTCAGGTTCCAATATGATTTTTCCTTCCTCGTCAAGTTCTAGCAATATTGTTTGAACTGGGAGCTTGTCACCTTTAACCTTCTTTAAGCATGAAACATGGAAAACTGGGTGCACTCGGGAAGCTACAGGAAGCTCCAATTTGTATGCCATACTACCAATCTTTTGCAACACCTTGTATGGACCATAATACTTTGGTGATAATTTATTATCCTTCTTAGCTTGCTTGAGGGACATTTGTTTATATGGTTATAGCCGTAGAAATACCCAGTCACCTATATCAAAACTTCTTTCACTGCGATGTTGATCTTCTTGTTGTTTCATTATATTATCTGCCAAAGAGAGGTTATCCTTTAAGAGTTGGAGAACTTGTTGTTGATGCTCAATGTGATCTTCCACAGCTTGAACCTTAGAATTTTCTCTTAAATCTGATGTGATAAACGGTGGATGATATCCATAAAGTGCCATAAATGGGGTCATTTTTGTTGCAATATGGAAGGAAGTGTTAGCCCACCATTCAACTAGAGGCAACCATTTGACCCATTGTGTTTGTTTATCATATACAAAGCAACGAAGATATCCTTCCAAACATTTGTTTACTATCTCAGTTTTCCCATCAGATTGAGGATGATAAGATGAGTTATGAGTTAACTGAGTACCAAGACAAGAAAATAATTTTGTCCAAAAATTTCCAGTGAAAATGGGATCTCTGTCACTTACAATAATCTTTCACTTTCCATGTAGCTTTTGAATTGTTTCCATAAATGCAGTAGAAATTGTAATGGATTTAAATGGATGAGATAATGCATAAAAGTGTGCATACTTGGTAAGTCTTTCAACTACCACCATGATGAACCTCTTTCCTTCAGACTTGGGTAAACCTATGATAAAATCCATTGAAACCTCCTCCCAACGTTGACTTGGAATGGATAAAGGTTGTAAGAGACCTGGGATCTTAATTGTTTCAACTTTACTTTGTTAGCAAACCAAACAATCCGCCACAAACTTTTGAATATCAGATTGAAGGCCCTCCCAAAAAAATTCCTTCTTAACCCTATGGTAAGTTTATAAAAATCCTGAGTGCCCTCCTAAGGGAGAGGTGTGCAATTCCATAAGAATCTTTTGCTTGAGTTGGGAATTCTTAGATAGGTATAAGCGATCTTTGTACCATAACGAATCATTTTTCTAGCTAAATATATCAAATGTACTAGGATCTTGTTGTAAATTTTGAATGAGTGCCCACACTTCTTCGTCATTCTTCCATTCATCCCTTGCTTTGTTTATCCAATCTGGTTGGATAATAGAAATGGCGCAAAGCAATGCTTCCACATCCTCATCCTTTCTTGAGAGTGCATCTGCCACAACATTTTGCTTCCCTTTTTTGTAAATGATTTCAAAATCATAACCCAACATCTTTTTGACCCATTTTTGCTGCTCTTATGAAGATAATCTTTGTTCTAAAAGTATTTAAAACTATCATGATCTGTTTTTACCTTGAAGTGTCTTCCCATTAGGTAAGGTCGCCATTTCTTAAGTGCATGTAGTATTGCCAACATTTCCTTCTCATAAATAGCTTTGTGTAAATACTTTCCTTTGATTGGAAGACTTTCGAAAGCAATGGGTCTTTCTCCTTGCATTAAAAAAGCACCAATTCCATTTCCTGAGGCATCACATTCCACAATAAAGGTTTTTGTGAAGTCCGACATAGCTAAGACCGATGCTTGGCACATTGCCTCTTTAAGATGTTCAAAGGCCTTCGTTGCTTCTAGAGTCCATGAAAATGCATCTTTCTTAAATAATGTTGTTAGGGGTGCTACTATTCTCCCATAATTCTTAACAAACTTGCAATAATACCATGTCAACCCAAGAAATCCTCGCAGATGCTTTATGGATGTGGGGATTTTCCATTCCTTAATGGCTTTAAATTTGCTAGGGTCTACCTTAACACCTTCATGAGATACAACATGACCCAAATATTCCACCTCTTGTACTCCAAAGAAACATTTGGAGGTTTTTGCATATAATTGTTTCTCCTCCAATAGTTTGAGCACCCTGTCAAAATGTTGAACATGATCCTTACGAGACTTGTAGATTATTATATCATCAAAAAATACTAAGACAATTTTTCTAAGGAAGGGTTTGAAAATGGAATTCATCAAACCTTGAAATGTAGAAGGTGCATTGGTAAGGCAAAAATGAATGACCAAAAATTCATAATGACCCTCATGAGTTCTAAATGTTATTTTCAGAATGTCTTCAGTCTTCATTCTGATTTGATGATATCCTGAATGAAGATCCAACTTGGTGAAGTAAATTGATCCATGCAATTCATCCAATAATTCATCAATGACAGGAATGGGAAATTTATCTTTAATAGTGAGCTTGTTGAGCTCCTTATAATCCAGACACGTGCGCCATGATCCATACTTCTTGTGCACCAATACTACTCGATCAAAGAAATAACTTTGACTAGGTTGAATTATACCAGCCTCTGGCATTTCTACAACCATACGTTCAATTTCACTCTTTTGGGCATAGGGATATCTATAAGGTCTAATGTTTGGAGGAACACTTCCTGGGATCAAATGAATAGCATGATCATGATCAAACTTCATTGCCTTTTGTCATTTCTTGAGCAAACCCCAAGAGACCTTTTATCACAATTTTGGGTTAAAATCAGCAAAACAGGGCAGGTGTTGCGCGTTCTCTTATGGCGCTGCACGTTCTTTTCAGGCATTGTGCACTTTCTCGGCGTTGCTCACTTGCCACGGGCGTTGTGCGTTCCCTTCAAGAACTGCGTGCTTGACAGAGGCACTACACACTTGCCACA
Organism: Pinus tabuliformis; assembly: GCA_031772625.1. Lineage (NCBI taxonomy): Eukaryota > Viridiplantae > Streptophyta > Pinopsida > Pinales > Pinaceae > Pinus > Pinus tabuliformis. The sequence continues at coordinate 719,145,284 of CM062817.1, read as the reverse complement.
CGCGTTGCGCGTTTGTCCAAGAGAACTAAAATCGCCTCCTCAGCTCTGCTAAAGTTGCATTCAACCTCCCACAAGTAAGTAAATGCTGAAGACTACATGTTTCTTCCTCCTAAAATCTTTCTCATGGTGTTTTGGAAGTTTGTTGAAGACTTGGTGTTATTTTCACATCTAAACCCTAGTATATCCCAAAAACAACCCTTGCACTCTCAATTCCTAAATTTTAACTCCCCTGCACTTTCATACACCCCCTACACCTTCATTCCCTTTCCCTAAACCCTTTTATCCCAAATACTCTCTAAACCTTTGTATCTAAACCCTAAGTCCTAGGTGCTACAATTACCTAGGCTCCCAAACCCCCTACATTGCAAACAATTTCCCCATCCCAAAAATCTATCATATTAATACCCCATATCCTCCTCCACTACATACATCCCTTCACCCATATCCTTCACATTTCCCTTCCCCATTCCCTATTCCCAAAGAAAAACCACATTCCAACAACCTTATTCTCTAAGGTTTGATATTAAAACACCATGGTAGAAGAGGAATATAAGCCATACATTGAGGAAGAAGAAACAGAGGGAGAAGAAACATAGGTCAAGAAAACACAAAAAGGAGGAAAGATACTCAGATTTGAGCCAATAGATCTAAGGGAACACTTGGCATCTCCTATGGTTGTGACATCCTTCAAATATCTAGGTTGTTATGATTTCTATGAGCAAGTTCAGGCAGTCCAACACCATCCTATGTTGACTAGGCTCTTCATATCTAAACTCCAAGACAACCAAGTCACTTTAGTAGGTGTCACTTTTACTTTATCTAATGCCATTATATTTGCTGCCACCGGAATCCCAAATGTTTGTGAGAAATGGTTTAAACAAGGTGAGTTGGAGAGACATTATTATTAGCCTTTCATAAAACCAAGGCACAGAAATGAAATAAAGGGCTATTTTCCTTTTTCTCACCTACTAGGCAGATATGCTCCCATGATGAAAATTATCATGAAATACTTTTCATGTGAAGGTATATTTTCTAGGCTTTATTCCTATCACATCCGGCTTTTAATGCATTTTACTAGGGTAAAAATGCTCAATATACCCTACTATCTATTTTAGAGCATTGATAAGATGGCCTATATTGTCCAAAAAAGGGAGTATGAACATCAAATGAAGAGTCTCTTTCATCATTCTCTCATTAAAATCATAGTTATTTATCATCTCAAAGAGCTCAACATTGCATGGAGTACCTTCATAGCCAATCCCATATTTACTGATTCATCTACTCAGAATGTTCAAAGTATCCCTTCATCATCTCACCCTTCCACCTCCATTCCTCCATCTCAACCCATAGATCATTCATCCTCATCTGATCAGTCACCCTCACCATCACCTCCATCATCAACATTTCATGAGCATATCCATTCACCTAACAGAGATGAAATTAGAGAGCAGGAGCAGATTGGACAGGTTGAGGTCATCAAGCCTAAAGGGGCTGAGTTGGGCACTTTAACACACATTTATCAGAGAGGCCATAGGCAGGTGTTTGCCCCACAAATTGTGGGAGGGGCCTTGCCTTCTTCATCAGCAAAGCAGGTACAGAAGGGCAAGGAAAAGATGACAAAGACAGATATTTAGCATGAGGAGGAGGACCTCCATGAGACAGAGCAAGATTTTGACTTGGTTGGCCTAGGTGAGCATGATGATAGTGATAGCACAAGCATTATAATCAAATAAAAATATGCACTGATTAGGGAGCTCCAGATCAACCTAGAGAGAGCAAAATACATCATCTCATATTATGAGCAGGAGAATAAGCAGCTTCAAGCCAAACATGATGTCATGGAGATTAAGCTCATCAAGGCAAAGAGGGAAGCAATGAAAACCAAGGCATTTCTAGATGAGGCCTATGACAGGTATGGTGAACCTAAAGAAGAGCAAGAACCTAAGAAAATACCTAGAACTAGAAGGCTGAAAAGAGCTCTATAACTAGAGAAACAAAAGGAGGTTGAGCTTGCTAATGAGCTCACATGGAATGAGCAATTTTCCATCTTGGTCAATGAAAACCGAGAGAATTGGCTTGATAAGGTCAATCAGCATCTAGAGAAACTCTGAGACAAAGCTAACCAGAAAAGTGAAATTCAGAAGAAGATGGCAAAACATTGTGCCAATAGAGAAAGGATTGCTAGGGCAAAACTCAAAGCTGCAAAGGAAAAAATTGAAGCCCTAACTCACCAAAAGGAGAAGGAGAAGCTTGACATACTTGCAGAGGCTTCACTCCAAGCCTAGCTACGCCAAACATTAGATCCTTGACCAATTTTGAAGTCTCTTAGCATATTTTGGAAAATATATGTTTATGTGTATTTCAAGCAACTTAAATATCAGTTGCATGGTCAAACGCGCAGCACCCACTTTTTTGGGACACGTTTTGGAGAAATGGAAGCGACCTAAGGATGCAAAAGGACCAATATATCTAGGAAACCCATGTTTCCAGCCCTAGTTTGCTAAACTGGCGGGTGAAAAGGGAAAAAAACAAGCAAAAAATCATGTTTCTACCCTCTTTTTCACCTAGGCGATGCACACTTGACCAGTCTTGGGAGAATGAAGTTATGGAGGGTCAAATCAAGCCCATTTTGGAAAAGAAAGACATATTTGGAAACTATACTGGATAAGATTTATAATGAGCTATCCTGGGCTCAATTTGGACACAGGGAAGGCAGGAAAAAGTGGGTCTAAAGATGGTGCTGCGCACTTGCCACAGGCACTGGGCACTTGACAACTGGCCTTGTTTTTCACTGTTCTTCTCCAGATTTGATTTTTACCTATGGGAAATCAACATTTTACTGATGTAATTGATATGATAGATGTATTTATGGTATTTTACTATTACCTAGGGGTAAATACATTAGGTTAATAGTCTTCATCAAGTCAGATGAATCAGTTGCAATGTAATTAGGGATGAGTCACTTTGACCACCCTACACTCTAGCTATTAGTTTAGATTTTGGTGGAATTTCTCCTCTTCTCATGGATTTGACCCCTGAGGTTGGGAGGAGTTTGTTTTGAGGTCTATATCTTCCCTTTCTTCACTTTTTTGAGAGGTTGGACTCCATTGGATGTTGTACTAGTGTTTCAGACTTTGGCATGGAATATATTGGATGAGTTGCAGCTATTTTGGTGGGATTCTCGTGGCATGGTATTTTGATATTGTTTCTTCTTCAGTTACATGTGTGCAAATGTTTTGTATCTTCCATGATCCATTTCACTTCTAAATATGTTCGATTTTCAAGGTTGATACGCAGAATTCATCTTCTATGCTCTGTTTTGGGAAAATCATCATAATTTGTTTCATTTCTTCAGTTTAAAAAGAATACATGATTTCCATGCTCTTTTTAGCACCTCATCAGTCTAAACCATTTCATCAATATGCTACAAAGTGTTAAAGTAACTTGCCTACCTTGCCCCATCAGATGTCTACAATTCTGATTCTCTTTTGCCCTAACCTAGTTCACTCTCTGACCTAATTCACTCATCCAGTGACTACCCCAATCAAATCAAATCAAAACCATGAGCTACTATATCTAGCCTAAAACCCTAATCCATCTAGCCCTTTTGGGTTGTGATCCTTTGGAGAGAGCCCTCTCTGGCTTGGTAGGGCTAGCTACCAAGTCAAAATATTGGTCTGTGGTTACCTCAACTGGACTCTTCCTCAGCGTTGGAGATCCGGAGGAGTGATAACATACTAGCGCCGTTGCCAGGGAGCGAAAGATTCATTTTCCCTAGGTGTATGAAAAAGTTTAGATTTGATTGTTGATGGTGAACAGTGATCAGGCACAAGAAGGCTGTACCATTGACCTGGCAACTCCATTGACTGAAAGATCCAGAGAATCAACACTTCATGGCGACTCCACTTTTCAAGAACCAGTAGTTTGAAAACCTTCTTGGTGACTTAATTGTTGTCAAGATGAGTTCTACTGCAAGAAGAAATCCCAGGTATGCTCCTATGGATCGATCTCAGATCCCTGTATTTCCAAATCCTATGCCTCATGTTGATTGGTTTACAAATCTTCCTATATTTAACAATGAACAAGAAGATGATGCTACTTTGCATTTAGTAAGGTTTCACGTACATGTTGTAAACTAAGAGTTGAGTTTCCTGAGGACTGTCTCATGAAGTTGTTTATGGCTACCCTTGAAGATAAAGCTAGGGTATGGTATGAAAGGTTACCAGAAGGAAGCTTATGTTCTCTAAAGGATTTCCATAATGTGTTCTCTAACCATTATGTGAAGTCTTATCTTTCTTTACAAAGCTCTTGTGATTATAGTGTAGGTTTCATTGCATATCTTGAAAGTATTGATGATATCAAATGTATGGATGTTGAAGAAATAATTGAATCCTTCTCTAATTTTTCCCTTCAACAACACTGAAGAAGCCAATCACTTTGACACACAAGATCATAGTCAGCATATAGTAGCTTCCTCTTTGCTTGAAGATGAAGGAATTTTGCATCTTGATAGTCAAAGGGAATCACATGAAATGATTCAGCAGTCTGATGAAAATTAATATACTCCTTTGCTTGAAATTAATGAAGTATTCAACATCCTTTTCAAACTTTAGGAGGGAAAGAAGACAATTGTTGTTTTGTCCAAAGAAAACAAAGAGTACTTCCTCCTTTGACTGAAGAAGAAATAAATCATATTCTTAATTTGCAAATCCATATTCCATCCATTAAGAATGATGATGTTATTGTATAGTCTTGCCAGTTTCCAAGTGATTATGAAGAGTTGAACATTGATAAAGAAGAAGTTGTTTTAGAGCCCCTTGCAAATACAAATCTTCCACAAGGTTCAGAAAATGAAAGGTCTATTGATGAAAAGGAGTTTACCCTAGATCCCATAGATATGGACACATATGCTGTTCAAAATATTATGGAGTATCCTTTTGCTAATTTGTTACAGCCATATGGAAATAATGCTCTTTCTTCTCCTTTTATTGATTCACAAAAGGTAATGCTTCATAATTTTCAAGATCCCTTGGGATGAATGTTGTTTTGTTTATCAACATAGATCTTGGTTTCCACTTTCATTGTGAGTTGCCAACATATACATCATTCTGCATGCTTGAGGTAAGTGAGAGCAGAATTTCAGTAAGTGATCAGCTACTGGATTGGTTACACTGGAAGGATCATTTCACCCAATCAGCAATGCTGGAAGAAGGGAAAAAAGTGGAGGAACATTCCAATGTGTTGCCTCTGGCTCGTGAAGAGGAAACAACAGTTGTTCTGATCTTTCTGCTGATCATCAAGATCTGTCCTTTGCACATGCTTTTCAAGATCCTTTTACTGGTTTGCTACAGTCATCAGATCATGATGGTTATCTTGTTTTGAATCATAGTTTTCAGCTTAAGTTGTATGTTGAGTTGCCAATCTTCAAGCTTTTTGTAAATAGTGTAAATAGATAAAAATCAGGTATCAAGTTGCTTGATTGGCTTCATTGGCATTTTTCCTTTACCTGATTTAGCAGTCATTTTCATCAGTTAGAATAGAATAGGGTGTGGATTTTGTTTCAGCAGCAACTTTCTTTCAAGTTCAGTTTTCAACAAGTGATGACAGAATTCATCAAGGTTTGAAGCCCGAGTAGAAGGCCCTAAGGCTCTGATGATCTGATGATTTGGATTGAAGTTTTCACTGTTCAGTTTGGTTGTTAGTTTTTTACCATATTGGCCCACATGGTTAGGCACTTGGTCTACGGTTTTCTTGACACCTCTTTCAGAGCTGCCATCCCCAAATAAGGCCGATGTTAGAGTTAGTATTTTCATACTGCCATCAGTGATCAAAACCCATCTTTTATATCATATTAGGGTCCCATTCTGAAATTTTTGTCATTCCACCTAGGTCCTCATTTTTAAATTTGCTCATTGATGGTAGCCCTATGTCAAAAGTCCTACTCTCTCTCAAAAATCAATATTTGTTGGCCCACCTTCATGTGTCTTACTGATCATACATTGACCATAAAGCATCATTTCATCACGTTTTGTGTCAATCAAGTCCACGTGGAGTCTGCTCATTCAAGGTCCCATTAGGTCACTAGGTTTCATTCTTTCAAGGTCCAATAATACTCCATTTCACTGCATAAAGTCAGCAAAAAAAGTATGAGAGTGAGAAAAATAATATCCTTTTGTCATTTGAAAAGGATTGGTAAACAGGTGAATATGTTTGCCCAAATTCTAATTTTTATTCCAAGTATCAGTTCTATTTCAGAGTGTAATTTTATTTCAAAAAACAAATGTAATATTTTTTCTAATTTATGTAATTTTATGTTCATTATATGTAATAAGTTACTATTCCTAAAGTTGTCAACTCAAAGAACTATGTGCCAACTTCATCCAAGCCAACTCAAATGTGAAGAATGCCAAAACTCCATGCATCATCAACCTGCAAAAAGAAAATCAGAGAGTAAAGGGAAATTAGCAAGCATTTCAAAAAAAAGAAATGAAACATTAGAAAGTGGGTTTTAAAGCTAAAATATCAAATTCATTTGAGTACAAAGGCCTCCCTAGCATCTAACTCAACTCCATTGCCTCTTGTCATTTCTTGAGCAAACCCCAAGAGACCTTTTTTCACAATTCTGGGCGAAAATCAGCAAAACAGAGCAGGCGTTGCGCACTTGCCACGGGCGCTGCGCGTTCCCTTCAGGCACTGCGCGCTTGCCAGAGGCGCTACGCACTTGCCACAGATGCTGCGCGTTTGTCCAAGAGAACTAAAATCGCCTCCTCAGCTCCACTAAAGTTGCATTCAACCTCCCACAAGTAAGTAAACGTTGAAGACTACATGTTTCTTCCTCCTAAAATCTTTCTCATGGTGTTTCAGAAGTTTGTTGAAGACTTGGTGTTATTTTCACATCTAAACCCTAGTATCTCCCAAAAAACTACCCTTGCACTCTCAATTCCTGAATTTTAACTCCCCTACACCTTCATTCCCTTTTCCTAAACCCTTTTATCCCAAATACTCTCTAAACCTTTGTATCTAAACCCTAAGTCCTAGGTGCTACAATTACATAGGCCCCAAACCACCTACATTGCAAACAATTTCCCCATCCCAAAAATCTATAATATTAATACCCCATATCCTCCTCCACTACACACATCCCTTCACCCATCTCCTTCACATTGCCCTTCCCCATTCCCTATTCCCAAAGAAAAACCACATTCCAACAACCTTATTCCCTAGGGTTTGATATTAAAACATTATGGCAGAAGAGGAATATAAACCATACACTGAGGAAGAAGAAACAAAGGGAGAAGAAAGAGAGGTCAAGAAAACACACAAAGGAGGCAAGATACTCATATTTGAGCCAACAGATCTCAGGGAACTCTTGGCATCTCCTATGGCTATGACATCCTTCAAATATCTAGGTTGTTATGATTTTTGTGAGCAAGTTCAGGCAGTCCAACACCATCCTATGTTGACTAGGCTCTTCATATCTAAATTCCAAGACAACCAAGTCACTTTAGCGAATGTCACTTTTACTTTATCTACTACCATTATATCAGCTGCCACCAGAATCCCAAATGTTGGGGAGAAATGGTTTAAACAAGGTGAGTTGGAGAGACATTATCATGAGCCTTTCATAAAACCAAGGTGCAGAAATGAAATAAAGGGATATTTTCCTTTTTCTCACCTACTAGACAGATATGCTCCCATGATGAAAATTATCATGAAATACTTTTCATGTGAAGGTATATTTTCTAGGCTTTGTTCCTATCACATCTGGCTTTTAATGCATTTTACTAGGGTAAAAATGCTCAATATACCCTACTATCTGTTTCAGAGCATTGATAAGATGGCCTATATTATCCAGAAAAGGGAGTATGAACATCAAATGAAGAGTCTCTTTCATCATTCCTGATGAGCCTAGGTATTGCAACAAGAATGCTGCAACTCCCAGGGCTACCAACTTTACTTATCAACCCGGGGTTCATACAAACTTGGAGGTGGCTGTGCTATATACACAAGTAGAAGTGAAGATACTACCTTTTGTCACTACTCAACTGGCAAGAGACCCGAGGAGTTCCAAGCCAAACTTCTATAGGGTCAGAAGAAGCTTGATTTTGATGGAAGGAGAGAAAACCTAGTCTAGGGGAGAGCTAATCTACTACAGAAATGAATAAAGCAACATGCAAACCTAAATCACCATAACCTAATTAATCATGAAAACATCTAGACTAAGCAGAATTACTAAGCAACACTAATATAATGCTAACTATCTAAGTTGTAGGAGTAAAGCAGCAAAACTAGACTAAGGGGTCAGAAATGGAACTAGGCTAAGTCTATGTATAAGCGGAAGAAGCGGTCAGAGGTCAAAATGGTGAAAAGAGGATGTAATGAGCAACAACGCATGAGGACCATTGGATTAGGCGGGTAAAGAGTAAATGAACGGTTGAGATTGGATAGTAGGAGGGTACGTAGGCAAATGGGCGGACATAGTGGACTAATATGATGGATAGTTGGGATTATATCGCGGAGGCGATCGACAGATGAACGAAGGAGATCGGCCAAGCCAATTGGAGATCGGGTGAAGCGATAGTCGTCGGATCAAGAAATAGATCGACCGTGGAGAGTTCAAGGCGATAAAGCAATTGGGTGATGCGACAGCCGTCAGACCTGGCAGGGAAGATCGATGGTGGAGATTAGAGCATGAAAAGAAATGTGCAGAAATGACGAGCGGGTTTGGAGGGCGGTAAGTTGTATCTCGCGTGCCCTCAAAACCATAAGTTCTATTTTGAAAATTCACGCGATTAGCCTCCCCGGCCGACATGTAGCACGGGGAAACTACCCATACAAAAATCCACGTGATATGGCGCGAAGGCCGTCGGATCTAGCAAAACAGATCTATGGCGGAGAGGTGACCGAGCAGGTTGGTGAGCGGGTGCATGATAACCATCGGATCTAACAAGGCAGATCGGTACGGTGGGGATTTAAAAGGCAGAAAGTCAAACGCGAAAAGTGGATTTGAGCAGTGATTGGACGATTTGGCTTGTGAAAGGCGTTTTACCGATAAAATTATATAACATGAATGATCAGCTCATGCGCAAGCATTTCGGGCCGAAGGAGAATGATAGTATGAGTGAGGTCTTAGGCAGAGGGTGAAGGGATAGATGACCAAGAAATGAGTGAATGATCATGAAATGAACCAAGCAACGATATGATGAACCTTGTGATTGCATTAAATGAAAAACCCTAAGAAAACCAAAACCCTGTGTTTTTGGGGTTGTTGTAGGGTTTCTTCCTCACATCATGGTCCCAGAGGTAGGAGGTGAGGCCGAGACACCTGTGAGCATCCTGATGGATCTTTTCTTTGCTAACCTACTGATTAAATGAAAGCATGAATGGAACAAACTGAAACCCAACTACTCTGTTCTACCCTATTGTAATGGACTACAACTATTCAAGCAAATGAATAGGAAATAGGAAACTACTTAAGTCAATGAGTAGGAAACCAGAAATCTGTGTTGAACCATTGTAATGAAAATGCATCTATTTAACCAAATGAACAATCAAACCATGCATCTATGCTACTGTTGTAATGGAAATGAGTTGCTTAAGTTAATGAATAAAAAGCAGGATTCTATGTTAGAATACAATACAAGAAAGAGGAGCTTTGGATGCTAGGGTTGGGCCCTAACCCAAGAGCTTCAGCGCTCTGAGTTGACTCAGTGCTGGCCCAAATCAAAACTCATCTTCATTATCAAAGAGCATTGTATTACATCAAACTGTTACAAGTCAAAAGGTCTGAATACTTACTAACTGACTGGTTGACTATTGGTTAACTGCCTAGCTGACTAACTAACTAAAAGAACTGAGGTCCTAGGCCTCTCTATTTATATATCTGAAGTCTCAACGACTTCCCTCAAAATTAGGGAGGTGCAACTCCCAACTTAATGGTAACTTGTCCTTTCACTTTCACTAGCTCGGCTGCCTTCTAGTAGGGAGGCTGCTTGTACTTCCACTTGCTTGGTTGTCTTTTAGTACTCCTGATTTGGCTGTGTGTACTTTTAGCTGATGGAGGGATATTCGAATGGATGGGCAGTAAATGAGGAGGATTTACCTCCTGTAATTCCTCTCCCTTGTCCCATTTGCGTTTTTACTAAGGTCTTTTACCATAGTTCCTTGCTTTTAGATTTTATCCCTGCATTTCCTTTGCTTTTATCCTTTATTTCTACATTACATGCACATTAGACCACAAAGCAAAATATCCAACTCTAACTCAACTCATAAGAAAAATATAATCAAAAGTATGCAATAAGTTGTGAGAATAGTTGGTTTGACTAAGCTAGGAGGTGAATTAAGGCTAATTAAGGCCCATATAATTACTCAATGATGAGACTCATCATCACCCCCCTACTGAAAGTGTTGCTCATCCTCTGAGCAACTTAGTGGCTCTGGTAGTCTCTCTGACATCTCATTCTTTTGTTGTGGTCTTTTCTTCTTGTTTATAGCAGCCTGCTTTCCTTTCTTCTTCTTCCCACTGATATTCTCTGATCTTCAAGCTATGTGGCAATGTTTCATCTCTTTTAGCATGCATGTATATGATCATTTCTTATCAGCTTAAACATATCCTCAAAATGTGTACTTGCTTGCCCTTGGACAACAGATATATAAGTGTTAGCTGAGGATTACTTGCAATTAGATGCTGATTAGGGCCATGGGGTTTGATTGTTCAGCTGCTTCTCTATCCCTGAGGCCACTTAGCTCTTTTGTTTCTTGCTGCTCTTTTTTTTTCAATGCCTTCTTTCTCTTCTATTTCAGCATCATGTTTCTTTATGTTCTCCTTCATCATGTCCCTGTGTATTAGTTTCTTTTGTATCCATCTCCTCCCCATCTAGCTCTGTATCTGCTTTTTCTTGTTTTGTCTCCTCCTTACTGACAGAAGGACTAACATCATAGATGAAGGTTTTGATGTCATCCTCTGCTGGCAAGTCATTGAAGACTGTCCATGTTATAGGGATCCTGAGGTTTTTGGGGGCATAGCCTTTTTAGAGGAAATTGGCCACCTTTTTACTCATAAACCAACTACCTCTTAACCTTTACAAATTTTGATCAAATGATGTAGATGAGTGAGTGAGTAAGATACTTACCTGTGGCCTTATTGCCACGTTGCAGGTGTCAAAGATCAGAGTTGCTGTTGATGGCCATTCTTCTTCCTCCTCTGCTGTCTGTTGTGTAGTCATCTTTCTTCCTCCTCTGTTGTCTGCTAATGGTGGCTGTGAGGATGCTGCAATGAATGGACAAAGGGAGTAGGAGTGTGTGTGGATGCAGGGATGATGGTCACAATCTTCACCTGAATTGAAGCGATGAGGTGAAAAACAATGGAACTGATGGAGGGGTACATGGTAAGGAGTGGAGGTGATGAGTAAATGTGAGGCAGGGTTCCCTTTTAATCTTCTCCTTGCTCCCTGATTCATCCACCTGCAAAACAATTACTTTTTTCTTTTTTCTTTTTTTTCTTTTATTATTATATTTTTTCAAAAACACCTAGGTTGCCTCAGAGAGGTTTTCACCCTAGGTATCTGCCCTGGGCACCTCAAAGAAGGTTTTTACCCAAGGATCTTCTTTTCTTTCCTTTTTTTTCTCATCCTTGGGCCGCCTCAAGGAAGGTTTTCAACCCAAAGATGGGACTCGGGCGCCTCATGGAGGTTTTCACCTGAATCTTTATTCTATTTTTTTCTTTCTTTTTCAGTGACCTGATGAGGGAGGAGATGAAACTTGCTCCACCATCATCACTGTCTTATTGATGTTGTCAATGAACTCTTGTTTAGATGAAGGCCTCTTGTATAATTTCAATATGTGTCCATTAACTAGAAATGGAATGGCTTCTTCATTTATAGTCCTGATTCACATTAAACCATTATCATGGCATCTTTCCACCACATATGGTCCAAGCCATCTTGTTCTTAGCTTTCCCTTGAAGTCTTTTTACCTTGAATCATATAATAATGCCCAGTCTCCTTCTTGAAATAACTTCTCCTTGATATGTTTGTCATGCTAGATCTTTCTCTAAAGCTTAATTATCTCTATATGGAGGAGGGCCTACATTCGGAATTCATCTGGGCCATTCAAATGGAACAACCTTTATTTTGTGCATGACTGAGATCTAAATCTAGTTGGGCTGCCATCCTCAATGTGTTATATTCAAATTCAATTGACAACAAAGCCTTTTTCCCATAGACCATCTCATAGGGTGTGAATCCAGTGGTGGTCTTCCATGTTGTATTATAGGCCCAGGTGGCCTCAACTAGTCTCTCAGCTCAGTGCTTTTTGTTGTTGTTCACTACCTTGGTTAGGATGTTCTCCAGTGCCCTGTTGGTCACCTCCACTTGCCCATTAGCTTGTGAATAGAAGTGGAGGTCCTATGTTTGATCTTGTGATGCTTGAGCAGTTCTTTGATCATGCTGGAGGTGAACTGGCTACCTTGATCTGTGACTAGTTCTCTAAGGTACCCAAATTTGTAGAATATGTTCTCCCTTAGGAACTCAGCCACCTTTTCTTCTGTTGCAGCCTTGATTGCTTTGGTTTTTGCCCACTTAGTCAGATAATCAGTGCACACAATGATGTTTTATTTTTGCTTTGAAGGAGGGTTGATAGGCCCAATGAAGTCAATGCCCCACTTGTCAAATGGCTCGAAAGTCACTTGAGGCTATAGGGGCATTTCATCCCTTGGATTCAACTTTCCCATCCTTTGGTAGTGATCACACTGACTAACATATTTCTTCACATCCTGATGAACAGTAAGCCAATAATAGCCCGCTTGCAACACCTTGAGCTGTCCTTTTTGCTGCAAAGTGACCTCCACAAGGCCCATCATGACAGGTCAGAAGGATGTCAAAGAGCTCCTCTTCCCTTACACATCTTCTCAAGATTTGATCTAGGCCAAGTTTGAACAGATTGCCCCCAATCCAGGTGAAGGGGCACTTTTCCTAATTATCTTTCTTTTTTCTCTAGAGGGCAGGTTTGGTGGGAACTGTGCTGACACCAGATAGTTTGCTATATCACAAAACCATGGGGAAAGCACTGAAATAGCAAACAAATGCTCATCTGGGAACTGATCATCCACCATTCCTTCTTCACCTGCAGGTAGATTCATTCTAGACAGAAAGTCAGCAACAACATTTTCTTTACCAGGCCTATCAACAATAGTTAAATCAAACTGCTACAATAAAAGTAACCATCTAATGGTTCTAGCATTTACATCTAGTTTGTTCATTAAATAGTTAATTGCAGCATGAATAGTATGCACAAATGTCTGATAGCCTGTAATGTAATGCCTAAACTTGTTCAATGAATGCACAACAGCCAGGAGTTCTTTTCCTATCACAGTATAGTTTAGTTCAGCCTTTGACAACTTTTTACTTGTAAAGTAGATGGCATAAGGCAATTTCTCTTCTACCTGTCCTAAGGCTGCTCCTATGGATCTATGTGAGGTTTCAACATGAATGTGAAAAGGGAGGGCCCAGTTTGGGCCTCTAAGGATTAGTGCAATGGTTACCTTATCCTTTAAAATGTCCAAGGCCTCTTGACAACTCTTTCACCATATAAATTCAGAATCTTTGGCCAATAATCCAAACAAAGGAGAGGCTAGCTTGCTGAAGTCTTTATGAATCTTCTGTAATATCCACCTAGCCCTAAGAAACTCCTAACATCTCTCTGCTTTTGTGGAGGAGGGACCTTTTGAATGGTTGCTACTTTGTTTGGGTCCACTTGCAGTCCTTGCTGAGATATTGAGTGACCTACCACAGTCCCTTCAGTCATTAGGAATTCACATTTTTCTAGACCCAGGGACAGGTTCATCTCAATGCATTTGTGTAATACTTTGCCCAGGTTAGTCAGGGCCTCTTGGAAAGCACAACCATAAGGTGTAAAATCATCCATGTAGATCTCCATAGCGTCATGAACTAATTCAACAAAAATACTTAGGACTGCTCTCTAGAAAGTGGTAGGAGCATTACACAAGCCAAAAGGAAGGACTCTATAGGCAAAAGTACCCCATGGACAGGTGAAAGTGGTCTTATCTTGGTCTTCTGGGCAGATTTGGATTTGGTTGTACCCATTGAATCCATCTAGGAAAGAAAATAACTTCTTCCTTGCTAGGCCATCTAACACTTGGTCAATGAAGGGTAAGGGAAAATGATCCTTCTTGGTGGCTTTGTTCAGCTCCCTATAATCGACAAAAATCCTCTACTTCCCATTTTTCTTGGGCACTAACACTAAAGGAGAGACCCACTCACTGTCAGAGATAGGGTAAATGAACCCTACATCTAATAGTTTCTGCAGTTCTTCTTTGACTATGTCTTTGAGGGTTGGATTCATTCTCCTTTGTGGTTGCCTGACTGGCTTGCAACCTTCCTTGATGTATATGTGGTGAGTACACACCGAGGGGTGTACTCCCTTCATTTCCTTGTAGTTCCAAGCAAAGTCTTCTAGGTTCTCCCTCAACAAGTTGCATAGCTATTCCTCCTCTGAAGTAGAGAGAGATGGATTAATCATCAAGGCTTTCTCTAGCCCAAATTCTATGGTTTTGACTCAAAGTGGGTTGGAATTGGCCAAGCATAAGTCAATTTGATGACTGTTCAATGTTTCTTTTACTTCTTCTTCTAGGGGTAATGAACTAGGAGTTGGAATCTGGAGCAAGTGTTCAATTAAATCGTCCTCATCTTGCTTTCCTCCTCCTATGATGGCTTCCAAAGTATACAGTTCGGCAGAATAAAGCTCATCTTCTTCCTCCCCCTCCAACCATAAAGGTAAGTCATGTTCCAGGGAGGGTTGAGCAGGAGGGTATAGGACTAATTGTTTGGACATATTCCCATTCTTGATGGTCATATTCCCAGCTCTACAGCTAATGTAGGAATCAGCTGTGACCAACCATGGCCTCCCAAGGATGAGAGGGTAACCAGTTAGCTTAGCCTTAGGCTGGAGAACTAGGAAATCTGTTGGGTACTCCCAGGAATCAATGGAGACCATCACATCCTCCACAATTCCCTCAGGGGTGACTATGGAATGGTCTGCAAGTTGCAGCACTGTTGTGGTCTTCCTTAATGACCCTTGGAGGTTAAGCTTGAGCATGGTGTCCTTGGTCATCACATTAATGGCAGCCCCAAGATCAATCAAAGTGTGTGGGACAATGGTGCCATTGATGTGGACATCGACTACAAGGCTTCCAGGTTTTAAGTATTTTGGACATATTGCCTGCCCTAGCATTAAGTTAGATAACTACCCAATGACATTAATGGTAGGGGCATCCCTTTTTCTTCTTCCTGGATGCTTAAAGCACTTCTCCTTAATCAATTTATTGTAAATAGGCACATCTTTGATTGCCTAGAGAAGGGGAATCTTTACACATAGGTTTTCCAATTCTCCCAAAAGTTTAGTTTCTTCTGGGGTAGGCTGGTGTGGTTGGGTTAATCTTTCAAGAAAGGGTGGATTTGCTTTAAGGTTGCTTTCCTCTCTTTTTTCCTCAACCTCCTTATGTGGAGAGGGAGGTTGGTTATCTGGGAGAATCCTCCCAGATCTCAGGTTGATCTCCTGAATTTCAACAGCATAAGCTGGGTATGATGTCTCTCCACTGTATGTTTGTTGGGCCTGCCTATTTTTTGGGTTTGGATTTGGCTGGGCAGGCATCTGGGGTTGCCTAGGTGGAGCAGAGTGTAGGAGTTGTGGTTGGGTAGGTGATGGAGGCAATAGAGCTGGAACATTGTTGAACTGGGGCCTCCACCCCTCGGGTGGGGGATTCCACTGATATTGTGGCTGACTGTAAGGTTGAAATGATTGGTTGGGTGGCTGGGAATGATATTGAGATGCATAGGACCAAGGAGGGGGTGTAGACTAGGAAGGATTGGCAAGGGGTCCCCAAGAAGGTGTAGCTGTGTTTTGGTTGGGTCTGTAATATGCATGAGATGATCCTTGCATACCCTGCTGGTATGGTCTAGGTCTAGGAGGTCTCCTTTGGTTAATGTAGCAAAGTTGCTCAGTGACCCCTTCAGCTCCTTGATATACAACTTTGAGTCCAGGCAAGGAAGGGCACTTGTCTGTGGAGTGGTTTTCTTCACAGACTGAGCAAATCTCAATACAGTTTAATGGGCATTCATTCCTAGGATGCCTTCTGGTGCACCTAGGACAGAAGATGGCCAGGGCTCTCTCTGCTTCCTCTTGCTTTCTTCTGATATTCATGGTATCCAATTGTAAGGCAAGGGTTTGCAACATCTCACTTTTGAAGTCCTCCAGCATATTTCCAATTTCACCCTTGATGGATGAGTTGGAGGACGATGTACTAGCCATAGGTTGACTACTTCTACCCTTGTTTCTAGCTGCCCTAGAATGGTTTCTAAAGACAGTCTTGATGTCCTCATAGGGTAGTTGGTAGATATCTCCTCCTGATAACATATGTAAGGTGTCTAGGATATCCTCCCTTACTCCTCTAAGTAGGACCAGCTTCAGTGACTCAG
This sequence comes from Pinus tabuliformis, assembly GCA_031772625.1. NCBI lineage: Eukaryota > Viridiplantae > Streptophyta > Pinopsida > Pinales > Pinaceae > Pinus > Pinus tabuliformis. The sequence goes on along the minus strand of CM062817.1, from coordinate 719,128,791 downwards.
GGTCAAGTGTGCACCTGGCCCTTTTGTAGCTGAGCTGGAATATTTCTTTGTAGTCTTCTAGGGATTCATCATGGCCTATGGTCATCCTGAAAATTTCATCTTTAGTGTCCTTTGACCTACAGTAATCCCTATATTTGTTGTTAAAGGCCTGTTGCATCTAAGCCCAAGTTGTTATGCTATCTCCAGGTAAACCCATGAACCAACGCAATGTTGCCTCCTTAAGGGTAGATGGAAACAGTTTCAACTTCTGCTCATCATCTGTGTAGTCATAGGTTCGACAGAAAATAACAAACTCAAATAGGGAAGTGTCAGGGTTCTCCGTGGTCACGCCATGGAAATGAGGTAGAGCACAGGGACTTATGTTCTTCATTTTAGTGTCCCTATTGGTTTCTCTAATGGGGAAGGCACTCCCAATTCTCCCTCTATCTCCTCTATCATTTAAGTGTTCGACCATTGGTTCAATAGGAATGGGTTCTTCCTCTTCTTCTTCCCCTATAGGTTCTTCAAATATGTCAAGTTGCTCAGCCAAAGGGGCTTCCAATTCACCGTCAGTGAAGAAGAAAGGAGGTTGATTGTTGGATGAGGTGGGGGTGTTTGGCAAGAATTTTCCTGAAGTATCCCTAATCCTACGAGGCATGAAAGGAACTATTTTTGGGTTTTTGTGAGATTTTTCTTGAAAGTTGGGAAGTAATTGCAGAAAGGAAATTGTTGATTAAATGAAAAACAACTAACAGAATGGAAACTACTTGCAGAATGAAATTGTTTAATTGAGTAAAAATCCTAACAAAAGGAAACTACTTGCTCAATTGAAATTACTGGATGAAACTAGATTAACTTGCAGAATGGAAAGGAAAGCAGATAAATGACAAAATGAAAGAAAGAAACTAGATTATTTTGCAGAAATAAACTAATGGAAGAAAGTTTGAAACTAGAAAACATAATAAAAGAGCAGTAAGCACTACTACTCTGACACCTCCCTGGCAAAGGCACCAAAAAGTGATGGGCCTAGGTATTGCAGTAAGAATGAGACAACTCCCAGGGCTACCAACTTTACTTATCAACTCGGGGTTCGTACAAACTTGGAGGTGATTGTGCTATATACACAAGTAGAAGTGAAGGTACTACCTGTTGTCATTGCTCATTTGGCAAGAGACCCCGGGGGTTCCAAGCCAGACTTCTATAGGGTCAGAAGAAGCTTGATTTTGATGGAAGGAGAGCAAACCTAGTCTAGGGGAGAGCTAATTTACTGCAGAAATGAAGAAAACAACATGCAAACCTAAATCACCATAACCTAATTAATCATGAAAACAACTAGACTAAGCAGAATTGCTAAGAAACACTAATCTAATGCTAACTATCTAAGTTGCAAGAGTAAAGTAGCAAAACTAGACTAAAGGGTCAAAAATGGAACTAGGCTAAGTCTGTGTATAAGCGAAAGAAGCAGTCAGAGGTCAAAATGGTGAAAAGAGGACGTAATGAGCAACAGGGCACGAGGACCGTTGGATCAGGTGGGTTAAGGGTAAATGAAAAGTTGAGATAGGACAGTAGGAAGGTATGTAGGCAAATGGGCAGACATGGTGGACTAACAGGATGGACGGTTGGGATTATATTGCGGAGGTGATCAACAGATGAATGGTAGAGATTGGCCAAGCTAGTTGGCGGTCGGGTGAAGCAACAGCCGTCGGATCAAGAAACAGATCAACGGTGGAGAGTTCAAGGCGATAAAGCGATCGGGTGATGCGATAGTCGTCAGATCTGGCAGGGTAGATCGATGGTGGAGATTGGAGTGTGAAAAGAAACGTGCAGAAATGACGAGTGGGTTTGGAGGGCGGTAAGCTATATCTCGTGTGCCCTCAAAACCATAAGTTGTATTTTGAAAATTCACATGATTAGCCTCCCCAGCCGACACGTAACATGGGGAAACCGCCCATCTCACGTGCTCTCAGCCTGATAACGTTCGGACAGAAATCCATTTGATATGGCGCGAAGGCCGTCGGATCTAGCAAAGCAGATCTATGGTAGAGAGGTGATCGAGCAGGTTAGTGAGCGGGTGCGCGATAACTGTCAGATCTGACAAGGTAGATCAACGATGGGGATTTAAAAGGCAGAAAGTCAAATGTGAAAAGTGGATTTGAGTGGTGATTGGACGATTTGGCTTGTGAAAGGCATTTTATCGATAAAACCGTTTAAACATGAATGATCAGCTCCTGCGCAAGCGTTTCGGGCCGAAGGAGAATGACAATATGAGTGAGGTCTTAGGCAGAGGGTGAAGGGATAGATGACCAGGAAATGAGTGAATGATCATGAAACGAACCAAGCAATGATATGATGAACCCCGTGATTGCATTAAACGACAAACCCTATGAAAACCAAAACCCTGTGTTTTTGGGGTTGCTGCAGGGTTTCTTCCTCACATCATGGTACTAGAGGGAGGAGGTGAGGCCGAGACACCTGTGAGCATCCTGATGGATCTTTTCTTTGCCAACCTACTGATTAAATGAAAGCATGAATGGAACAAACTGAACACAACTACTATGTTCTACCCTGCTGTAATGGACTGCAACTATTCAAGCAAATGAACAGGAAATAGGAAACTACTTAAGTCAATCAGCAAGAAACCAGAAATTTGTGCTGAACCATTGTAATGAAAATGCATGTATTTAACCAAATGAACAATCAAACCATGCATCTATGCTACTGTTGTAATGGAAATGAGTTGCTTAAGTTAATGAACAGAAAGCAGGATTCTATGCTAGAATACAATACAAGAAATAGGAGCTTTGGCTGCTAGGGTTGGGCCCTAACCCAAGAGCTTCAGCCCTTTGAGTTAACTCAGTGCTGGCTCAAATCAAAACTCATCTTCATTATCAAAGAACAATGTATTACATCAAACTGTTACAAGTCAAAAGGTCTGAATACTTGCTAACTAACTAACTGACTATTGGTTAATTGCCTAGCTGACTAACTGACTAAAAAAACTGAGGTCCTAAGCCTCTCTATTTATACATCTGAAGTCTCAATGACTTCCCTCAAAATTAGGGAGGTATAGCTCCCAACTTAACGGTAACTTGTCCTTTCACTTTCACTAGCTCAGCTGCCTTCTAGTAGGGAGGCTGCTTGTACTTCCACTTGCTTGGCTGTCTTTTAGTACTCCTGATTTGGTTGTGTGTACTTTTAGTTGATGGAGGGATATTTGAATGGATGGGCAGTAAATGAGGAGGATTTACCTCCTGTAATTCCTCTCCCTTGTCCCATTTGAGGTTTTACCAAGGTCTTTTACCATAGTTCCTTACTTTTACCTTTTATCCCTGCATTTCCTTTGCTTTTATCCTTTATTCCTACATTACATGCACATTAGACCACAAAGAAAAATATCCAACTCTAACTCAACTCATAAGAAAAATATAATCAAAAGTATGCAATAAGTTGTGAGAATAGTTGGTTTGACTAAGCTAGGAGGTGAATTAAGGCCAATTAAGGCCCATATAATTACTCAATGATGAGACTCATCAATTCCCTCATTAAAATCATAGTCCTTTATCATCTCAAAGAGCTCAACATTGCATGGAGTACCTTCATAGCCAATCCCATATTTACTGATTCATCTACTCAGAATGTTCAAAGTATCCCTTCATCATCTCACCCTTCCGCCTCCATTCCTCCATCTCGGCCCATAGATCATTCATCCTCATCTGATCAGTCACCCTCACCATCACCTCCATCATCACCATTTCATGAGCATATCCATTCACCTAACAGAGATGAAATAAGAGAGCAGGAGCAAATTGGACAGGTTGAGGTCATCAAGCCTAAAGGGGCTCATTTGGGCACTTTAACACACATTTATCAAAGAAGCCATAGGCAGGTGTTTGCCCCACAAATTGTGGGAGGGACCTTGCCTTCTTCATCAGCAAAGCAGGTACAGAAGGGTAAGGAAAAGATGACAAAGACAGAGATTCAGTATGAGGAGGAGGACCTCCATGAGACAGAGCAATATTTTGACTTGGTTGACCTAGGTGAGCATGATGACAATGAGAGCACAAGCATTGTCATCAAAGAAAAAGATGCACTCTTCAGGGAGCTCCAAATCAACCTAGAGAGAGAAAAATACATCATCTCATATTATGAGCAGGAGAATAAGCAGCTTCAAGCCAAACATGATGTCATGGAGATTAAGCTCATCAAGGCAAAGAGGGAAGCAATGAAAACCAAGGCATTGCTAGATGAGGCCTATGACAGGTATGGTGAACGTGAAGAAGAGCAAGAACCTAAAAAAATACCTAGAACTAGAGGGCTGAAAAGAGCTCTAGAACCAGAGAAACAAAAGGAAGTTGAGCTTGCTAATGAGCTCACATGGAATGAGCAATTTGCCATCTTGGTCAATGAAAACCGGGAGCATTGGCTTGATAAGGTCAATCAACATCTAGAGAAGCTCCTAGACAAAGCTAACCAGCAAAGTGAAATTCAGAAGAAGATGGAAAAACACTATGCCAACAGAGAAAGGATTGCCAAGGCAAAACTCAAAGTTGCAAAGGAAAAAATTGAAGCCCTAACTCACCAAAAGGAGAAGGAGAAGCTTGACATACTTGCAGAGGCTTCACTCCAATCCTAGCTACAACAAACATCAATTTCTTGACCAATTTTGAAGTCTCTTAGCATATTTTGGCAAAAATATGTTTTCTGTGTTTTTTAGGTAGTTTAAATATCAGCTACATGGTCAAACACACTTTTTTGGGACACATTTTGGAGAAATGGAAGCCACCAATGGATGCAGAAGGACCAATACATCTAGGAAAACCATGTTTCCAACCCTGGTTTGCTAAACTGGCAGGTGAAAAGGGCAAAAAACTAGCAAAAAATCATGTTTCTACCCTCTTTTCCAGCTAGGCGATGTGCACTTGACCAGTCTTGGGAGAATGTATTTTTGGAGGGTCAGATCAAGCCCATTTTGAAAAAAAAAAGGCATTTTTGGAAACAAGACTGGATAAGCTTTCCAATGAGCTATCCTGGGCTCAATTTCAACACCGGAAAGGTAGGAAAAAGTGGGTCTGAAGATGGCGTTGTGCGCTTGCCACAGGCGCTGCACACTTGACAGTTGGCCTAGTTTTTCACTGTTCTTCTCCAGATTTGATTTTTACCTATGGGAAATCAACATTTTACTGATGTAATTGATATGATAAATGTAATTATGGTCTTTTACTATTACCTAGGGGTAAATACATTAGGTTAATAGTCTTCATCAAGTCAGATGAATCAGTTGTAATGTAATCAGGGATGAGCCACTTTGACCACCCTACACTCTAGCTATTAGTTTAGATTTTGGTGGAATTGCTCCTCTTCTCATGGAATAGATCCCTGAGGTTGGTAAGAGTTTGTTTTGAGGTCTATATCTTCCCTTTCTTCACTTTTTTGAGAGTTTGGACTCCATTGGATGTTGTACTATTGTTTCAGACTTTGGCATGGAATATATTGGATGAGTTGTAGCTATTTTAGTGGGATTCCTGTGGCATGGTATTTTGATATTGTTTCTTCTTCAGTTACATGTGTGTGAATGTTTTGTATCTTCCATGATCCATTTCACTTCTAAATATGTTTTATTTTCAAGGTTGATAAGCAGAATTCATCTTCTATGCTCTGTTTTGGGAAAATCATCATAATTTGTTTCATTTCTTTAGTTTAAAAAGAATACATGATTTCCATGCTCTTTTTAGCACCTCATCAGTCTAAACCATTTCATCAATATGCTACAAAGTGTTAAAGTAACTTGCCTACCTTTCCCCATCAGATTTATGCAATTCTGATTCTCTTTTGCCCTGACCTAGTTCACTCTCTGACCTAATTCACTCATCCAGTGACTACCCTAATCAAATCAAATCAAAACCCTGAGCTACTATATCTAGCCTAAAACCCTAATCCATCCAACCCTTTTGGGTTGTGATCCTTTGGAGAGAGCCCTCTTCGGCTTGGTAAGGCTAGCTACCAAGTCAAAAGATTGGTCTGTGGTTACCTCAGCTGGACTCTTCCTCAGCCTTGGAGATCTAGAGGAGTGATAATAGTTTGGAGACTAGCCCTGAAAAAGTGGCTTAAATATCGCAGTCTCTGGCACATAACTGGATGAAAATTACTGCAATCTCTCCCTTGCAGGAATTGTGGGAGCGACTGGAGGGTCCCAGTCGCATGCATGCCCATTTCATGGGAGCGACTAGGGGTTTAATTCATCGAAAGGTTAGGTTAACTCAGGGGTTGGGCACCAGGAGTGGTAGACTAGCTCCTGGGGCTCCTGTAGCACCTAAGGGAGGTCTATAAGGTGTTGGGTCATTGATTCCACTTCCTTAACTCCACTTAGGGAATTGAATCATATCATAGTAACTCTTCGTCACATGTTTACCCCCGTGGACCGGTTAGCTTGGTTAAATGTGGGAGGAGGGTGTTACATTGCTTAATGTGGGGCATACTTGAAAATGTGGAAGAAAGTCATCAACGAACTCCTCAATAAATGAGATGCTCTTAGGTTCATGATCACGCAGCCATGAGTTATGACCACCGAGAGATCCCATTAACAACAACATAAGGACATATTGGTGAACAACCTCCTCTCTTGAAGCATGTGCATTAAATCTTTCTACGTGGTCAATTACAGAGAGTGGATCACCATCAAACACGAGCACCCCACGTACCATCCTTCTAGTGACATGGTTAGGGTGCCCAGTGATGCTAGCAATGTCGAAAGTGGGAAATTTATCAAAGAAACACAACCTATTTGAGGTATACATGACAAATATGTAGGAGTTTCTAGGGTGAATTTAAAGATGCCTAGAAAAATGCTCGCTTCACCCTATAAGCATCGACCACAAAGTTCAATGAAGAAATAGGGCTTTGTTCTTCCAATGGAGTCGCAAATAATGTTATTTTAATATGTCGTATGGGGAACAAAACACACTTTTCGTGTCCCCGACAACAACGCCAAAATGTTACCACTCAAACTAGCAGGGGTCCTAAAAGGGGATCCTTGAATGGTTACTACTAGGCTAAGGGCAAGAATGGAGCGATAGCCCACTGTCACCTCGCCTAAGGCTCCCTACTCTTTACTGACTTTCAATGATGGGAGGAGACCCGTTATGATAAGGATCACGAAATGGATGGACCAATGATAAGGCGAGGGGTGATCCTGGAAGCCTATTCACAAGAGAGGCTAAAATATGTGGCTTGCTTGTCTTGGAAGACAAGATGGAAGGCTCTCTAGGAAGGGTTTGGGGAAAATTTATAGGGTTACGTTTTGAGTATGTGTCTTATAAAGGAGATCCATAAGCCCTATAATTCTTGTGGAAACTTGGGTTCTAAGTGATCTTTAAAGAATTAACTTTGATAGTGCATGGGACCACACGTGACCAAGTGGACCCGAGTTTTGGTCAAGGGGATAGGATTTATCAACCAATGATATGATTGAACTATATAGGGATGGGAACGGGATAAAGGAATGAATTTTCAATGAAAGGAAATGCAAGGATCCCAATGAGGTTTCTAGCCTAAGGGAAACCAAGGGCAAGAGTTGGCCTTCGAGCTAGGGCTTGCGATATCTCAAGATCCCACCGTTGGAATCTCATGAAATTTTGAGGGCTTCTCGAGGACACACCAACACAGTTGTGGACCCAAAATCGAAGTATTTGGATGGCAAGATTGTGCGATAATTGATGCCCTAGGTGACCTAGAGTACTAGACCTATAGAAGAGGAAAGGGGAGAAGGAAAATAGGTTTAAGGTGATCACCTTTGGGTGGACTAGTGCCTAATCCTTTGGGGATATTGGTGTCAGGTAGAATTATGGCTATTGACCTTTGAATTTTCTAGGTCAAGGAGGCCTTAAAGACAACTTCGCTTGGCAATAGGGCAACAACAAAAGCAACTTCAAAGACTTTATACTTCATTTTTCAAGATAAGTGGATTGTCAAGATGAATTTCAATAATGAAACATCCCTAGGAACATTCATTCATTATACATGGCCCATACATGAAGCATTGACTATCCAGAAACAAAAATTCCACAACTTCGCATAAGAGATCCAACAAATAGGCCCTAGTATAGTGAAATCCCAACAACAATGTATGTGACAAAATTAGAAAAGAAAGAATAGCATTAAGATGTACTTATATGTATAAGAATATATCTAACCATCCAAAAAAACTTGCCATCAAGAAGCTCCAAGACATATGAAAATTATCCAAACGTCAAGATTCATTCCATGCTCCAAAAATTCGTCCTCTAAGAAGGATAGCGAAAATCTCTAAAGAAATACTAGTTCTAAATCCAAGTGACGATGCTTAAATGAATTCTCATCACTTCTATTCATACACTATTATTGAGTTAGATTTAGCTACTTGGGCCTACATTAGCCCCTAAAATAAAATAATGTGCAAAACAACTAACTTTTGGTGACAAGCCCACCAAACTAGCGCATAAACAAAAGAATAAGCCTCTTAAGAGGTTGAATTATCAATAATACATGTCGTTGGGCCTTCTAAGAAGCCTGATGAAGTCCATAAGTGTCACAATGATGAATAGGACTCCCAAAAGTAGTGGACAAGGGGTTGCCCCCTTGGTCTCCAAATAATAAACTCGTGGTGCTCCTAATGGGTGTGAGGGCACACAAGTAACCCCATGGGCCTCCAAGTAGGTCGAAGATGCATGCATACCATCTATGAGGGCTCATATGATGGTGTAAGTGATGTCACATTTGCCCCCTTGGTCTCCAAATAATAAACTCGTGGTGCTCCTAATGGGTGTGAGGGCACACAGGTAACCTCATGGGCCTCCAAGTAGGTCGAAGATGCGTGCATACCATCTGTGAGGGCTCATATGATGGTGTAAGTGATGTCACATCAACATACAAGTCTTGGGTCATCTGCCAAGTGTATGGTACAACTGTGGGGTCGGTTGGGCATGGTGAGCTAGGTGCATCTTCCTCGTCTAGTAGGTGAATCTCGAGCAATATTTGAACATCTTTGGGGATCCTTGGAGTGTTGTCTACTGCTGTGGAGGTCCATGGCTCTCAACACACACCCTACATATGCCAATGTAGCCCTCTGGAGGGTTAGGATCTTGTATAGGAAGACCAAACCCAAAATGAAGACCATCTGCAATGCTGCATAAGATCCAATGCGTTCCCTAGCCTTCCAGTACAACAAGTCATCAAAGGAAATCGAGTTAAAGAGCTTACACACCATGGATAACAGGTGGTCAATTCATAATGGCACACCCTTCCATAGTGGGCTTTGGCATTTGCTAATGTCTCCAAGCTCCAAATGGGGTTAACCAAGTATTCTATTAGGTGGTTTCTACCTTTAAAGGGGATAGTATGTCCAAGGTACATCCTTCAAAGGGTGGTGGCATGTGATAAAGAGATGAATGGAGTAGGGAATGAAAAGGGGCAACCCTGGGCCACATGATGGGGTACTAGGGTAGCTAGCAAAAGGGTATCCCACACTTGGGTATACAATGTATAGGAGGGAGAAATCGTGGTACATGAGGTTCCTTGACCTTGATTTTTCCACCCTTGTTTATATGCCTTTTGCCTTTTATGATTTTTCTTTGGTTATCTACTCAAGGCTCAAGTGATAAGAGCATGATGTGTAAGGTATAACAGTGGATACCCCCTTTAGGGTAGGGTGGTTCATTGCCCACGAGGGGTTGGGACAATCATGGGTTCCTCAATGATAAAGGAGGCTCATCTAGGGCCTATAAGAACTAGGGTGATGGCCATGATAATGGGGTAGAGCTCGTGTATTGGATTTTTCCCCCATGCTAACTGTTTTTTTCCCAACCATATTTTGCATATTGTGGTACATTATCCTGTTGAATGTGCCCAATTATGCCTTTAATTTTCTTTTCAGCTGCATCAACCTTTGGGGCATCGTTCCAGGCTCGACCCAAGGTGTGGGCAAGGGGAAGGGGAAGGCTAACCCTATGTGGAATCAATGGAGGAATGTGGACCTAGGTGGGAGAATGATGAATGGGGTTATAATGAGTGGAAGGGGAGTGATATATGTGGATGTGGGAGCAGGACCACGTAACCAAAATCAAGGTTTCCTATGAAGTACCATCCATAAAGCCCAAAGGTTAGTTAAAGAGATCCCACGGGACTAGGGCCCATGGTTAACATCCAAAAGAGGTCTATGGGACAAGAGCACAAACCTATCCCACTCTTTCCATTGAATCCCCCTATTAATCCATGCTTAAAAGTTTCCATGATAAGTAAACTACAATACTCAATTACCAAATGACAAGGCATACCTTCAGGTTTGGGAGGCCCACCTTCAAACATACAACCATGATAGATGGGTGAGGGACACATGGCTGGCTCAGGTGGCAGAGAAGTGGCACAACGAGCTAGTTGGTGGTTGCAAGGGGCTTCTGGCTGCCGACTGAGGACCATGGAAGAAAAAATTCTAAGGATATCGCCCACAAAATGGTGGGTAAGAGGTTTTATAGTCATTTAAAAGTCACTCAACCTCATCATGAGAGAGGCAACGACATAATATGGTATCAATGGTTAGTTGGTAAAGGACATCATTAATGTGGATATATCTAGGAACCTAATGACATGTATGTCATCAATGGTAAAAAAAAAATGGGGACCAATCTTTTGGGTGTGCATATACACCAAAATGTTATTTTTCCAAGGGTCTTCAACTGGAATGGTAAAAATATGCTCATTTTGGAGCATGTCATTAGAAGAAGGGCCTACTTCACCCAATGGGTAGATTGGTGATGAAATCAACAAGGGCCAATGGTTCATTACACTTGGGAGTGGCAAAATCAAAATCATATTCCTAAAGGATTACATTCCACTAAATGAACTTACCATTAATAATGTGATGCCTAAAAATGCATTACATGGGATTTGAATTAGAAACAACCTTAGTTTTTTAGAGTAATGTATAGCGATAAAGTCTGTGAACCAAAAAGACTAACAATAAGCCTAAATTTTTATCATGATTATAGGTAAATGGTAGTCCTAAAAGGTTATTTCTAATGCTATGATGTGCTCACAACCATCCTCCCCTTCATGATTTAACCCACCAACCACAAATGATGCTGACATAGAGACATAAATGTTGTAATCCTTGTCAAGGTCAAGAAGGATAGTTAAAAGAGTCAATGTAAGTGCATTCTTTAATGCATCAATTGTTTTTTGAGTTTGGTCATTCCACACAAAGGGTATGTTGTAATGTAACAAATGCAAAAACCCATGAGCACACATAGCGCAATTAAGAATGAATTGATGAAGAAAAGTGGCCTTGCCTTGAACACTTTGCAATTAGTGCAAAGTTATTGGGAGAGAAAACTCAAAAATGGCTTGAACCTTCAACGAGTTTATAGTAATATCCTTTGTAGAGAATGAATCCTACACGGTTATCTATTGCAACACAAAAAAACACACTTAATTGTATTCAAGCAAATTATATATTTTTGACATTGAATGAAACAATGTGAAAATCTTCTAAGAGCGTTATACTTGTATTTGCCACCATATGCCTTGCATGATGTCATTAGATGTTATGAGGGTGAAATTACATAATTGAGTAAAAATCTCATAATTATTTCACATGGAAATAGTTATTTTGTCACAATTTTCAAAATTATGAAATAATAATTATTTCATAATTGAGAAAAAACTCATAATTGAGAAGAAAGTTCATAATGAGTTGGAAAAAGCCCATAATTGAGCATGGAACTTGAGCAAAAAGTTCATAATAGAGAAAAATTTCATAATGGGTTTGCAAAATCTCATAATTGATCATGGAACTTGTACATGACTTGTACTTGCTTAGTTCACATGCCATCAAGCCTATTTATGGATTGCAATTGCTTGGTCCACATGTCGTCAAGCCTATCTATGACTCGTATCCGCCTAATTCACATGTCATCAAGCATGTCTCCAAGTCCTTCTAGATTCTAATAAGAAGAGGCCAAATAGGGGGATAGGGAATATCTAAAGTTTGAGTCATTGTACTATTGAAACTAAGAGAGGGAAAATAAAGGTGTCAAGCAACTTGGAGCTTAAAGGTATTGCAACAATTATCAAGGTTTATATTTGTTGGTGTACTTTCTTTGATAATCAATAAAGATATATGCCATTTCCCCTCTAATGTGTTTTATATTGAGTTTTTTTATCTAATGCATTTTTAGATCAACTTTTACTTGAGCAAAGTAAATTAGATATTGTTCTAATATTCTTTAAGGCCAAATGAGTTTGAGAAAGGTATGTTTTGTTTTTTGTGTGCAGGTTATTGAATGTTGAGATAGGACTAGATTCTTGGAGTTGGATCAACTATGAACATGCAAGCACAACCACTGTAACCAGGTATGGTCCTTTCTCCTATCCTCATCACATCAATTGAATGAATAAATTATGTGTAGAGTGAAATGCGATTGTGTCTTATCCCCTATCTATTTGTAATCATAATTAGATGAGTGAGAGGGATAACCTATCCATAGGAGGGTTTCCTCTTCAAAGAAGCGTTGTGACCATTTCTTCAAATGAATAGTGATATTGTTGAGAAAAACAAGGATGATACCAACCAAGTCATGAAAAGCAATATGAAATGTACCATTAGAAAGTGGCTCCAACATTCTTCAATCTAAAAGCATAATGCAATGTCCCCCATGGTGCACTATTGATGGGATTTCTACCAACACCAAAAGCACATCCCTTGTGAGTGAGTTAGGTTCATTGATAAATATAGAGATATGATATTGTCTACCTTTTCCTAGGGTTCATATTCATAATGGAAATGAAAATAGGAAGATAGATATAAATACATAGTGATCATTTTTTTCCCTTGTCTCATGAATAACTTGGTTAGTCCAATTCCAAAGCTAGATTCCTCGACAAACCTACACAATTCAAATTAACAAAACCTTTCTCTTTTCCATTTAAACGTTTCAAATAGACAAAAAAAATTGCAAAATCATAAAACTGTAGTTGATACTAAGGAAAATCAAGTTCCTACTAATATTATTATCCATGCATGGAAAGATTTAATAAATACATGATAATGGGTGGGGGGAAGAAGATAGATCTATTATATCAATATAAAAAAGATGACAAAAAGTATACCCGAATCTTGTTGTAACATCTCCTTCAATAGATTTTGAGTCCTCTCATCCTTTGCCACATGCAATCAACTTTCCAACAATATGGTTGTAGTTTCACTTTGGCAGAGTAGCCAAGGAGAGACTAAACTAACTCTATAGAAAACTCAATCACATATTGAAGAACCAAGGGATAACATACTCAAATAGAGAGAAAACTACAAGCATATGGCAATTAACCACATGCCTGATTTTTCTCTAACGTAATGGTGTATTCTCTTGCCATGTCCTTCCCTTTACCTAAGAGCCCCTATTTATGTGAGTAGAGAGTCAATGCAATTGAGGAGTGAAGTGCATGCCATACAAATGTCAAGCATGCATGATATCCACTCTAGGCCTATGAATTATGTATAATTTGTACTTTTTAATGGCATTTGAGGGTGCTACATGTTTATCATTGAATATTAGTGACCTAGTTGTGACTTTTACTTGGGAAACCCATGAGCACATGGTAAATGACTTAAATTAACCTTGGATATGTTCTATCAGATTTGGCATAAGGTGTGTAAGTGGATTGACTCATCTAATTTGACCATAAGTGACCAAATAAAAGTATAACATATACCTTCTAATGTGTGAGGTTAGAAGGAGAGGACAATTGATGGTTAAAATACATTATAAAGTGGAGAGTTCTCACGTAAGTGAGCTAGGGAGTACAACAAAATAAAGATATTGGGAAGTACCTACAAGCGAAGACCCAAAATCAATTGAAAATATTCCCAAGGTGGGCATACATATACTTAGGTGGAAAAAGAGAATGACCACCTAGTCTAGTACATTATGGATCCATGAGTTGTGTAATATGCAAAATTGTGGCCATGAAATAATACATGGTGAATTTGGGTCAAAACAAGATCATGGTCATGAAATTCAAGTGGATCCACATATTAATGTATATTAGGAGAACAACCATAATTGTGTAAAATACAAATTGGTCTTGCAAGGTACCCATGATGTAGTGGTAATATATAATAAACTTAGGTTGTAGCACCAAAATAGGATGGAATCATAACCTAAGGTTTTTAATCCAAACCCATAATAAGTGTGGATCCACAACATATGATTAAATGATCTGAAGTCAAACATGGGAGAAGCCATTCATGTATATAATTAATAGATGCGAGGCCACCCACCAATGATGATAATGAGCACCAAGCTATTTAGGAAATTCTAATAAGTGTGAATATATGTGTTGTTGTCGAACATTTACAAAATCAATTGATTATGAGTCATTATGCATACCCACTATTGAATGTGAAGGAACCTACCATTGATGACTAGAAGCCCCAAATTACTACAAGGGTCTCTAAATCCACTTCTAAGAAAAATGAATTGGATTTGATAGGAAGTGATCCATCGAAAGGAGGGCATTAAGGTGTTCCTCATCCATTAACATAAGATAGTAACAATTTTGATTACTGGGACAACAACTTGAGAAATCATACAATTGAGTACAATTTAACAGTGGGAAGGTTGATATGGATAATCAAGGCATATGAGGATTTAAATGAGATAGGTTGAAGACATCCCTTAAAATTAGCATGACATAATGGTGACTTGGGTAGCAATTTACACCAAAAAGGACCAAAGTTATACATCATTAATGTAGAAGGTGTTAAGGCATTCTCCATAGAAATTGGAAGAGTAACCAATAGGAGGAGTAAAATTGAAAATCACAGTACAACTCCTAAGGTAACACTACAAACCCAATTGAAAATAACTAACTCAGAAAAAGGTTTCGCCCAAGGGTAACATAAACTGACGATTTCCATTTAAATGGATGAACCATAAAGATCTAATTTCTTCTCGCCTCTCTTTTTTATTTTTATTTTTATTTGTTTTTGTCATTTCCATGTTATAAAGGTTGAAATAGAATAACTATGATGTCATAATATAGTGGAGGAGATGAATGCCGCAAGGCATGCCTATTACATTCAGATGCATGGAACATACCAATGGAAAAGAAAGAAAAAAGGTGTTCAACAAGTTGTGTACACTCACAAGCTCATCTCCTCTAGGGATAGGTTTCAAAAGGCTAATTAATCGATGTAAATGGTGAGTAAACTAATGTGAATACATTGCAAGCATAAGGAAGCAAACACCAATGAAGAATTCGTCATAAGTGTGCAAGCAATGATAAGAAATACTAATACAAATCAAACATGAAATCATGGTGGGGCTAATGGGGCTCGTAGACCTATGCGAAAAACTCATCATAGATACCTATTGATGGAAACATAGGTGCTCATTCGAATGGCCCATGATAGGTAGGAACTATCAAACAAATTATTTCTTCATAATTGATGTAGATAGGTTA
The DNA here is from genome assembly GCA_031772625.1 of Pinus tabuliformis. Classification (NCBI taxonomy): domain Eukaryota; kingdom Viridiplantae; phylum Streptophyta; class Pinopsida; order Pinales; family Pinaceae; genus Pinus; species Pinus tabuliformis. The sequence goes on along the minus strand of CM062817.1, from coordinate 719,113,323 downwards.
AGGCCACAACTTGATGGGTTTGACCCTAAGGCATAATATCTATAAAACAAAGGTTAATAGTGGAAAATGGAAGGTAAGAACCTATCATTATATGCAAGATTCACAACATTTAACTCAAAGGTCACATAAACTCACATTGAAAAATGCCAAAGAATGGTACCTACACTCCTTTAAACTATCAACATACCTTGAATAAGGGTTAGAAATAAAGGTAAATTGCATGAAATCCAAAAATAGTGAGAAATTGGGGGAAATTGGCTTTTGTTTTGCAAAATACAACTAAAATGTTTTAAATAAATGAAAATCACTTAATTTGTACCATTTTACTTGTCAAATTCATCATCATCGGAAAAACCAATTTACACCAAAAACTTCAATTGAGGATTCTAAGAGATTCCTCTGTCAAAATTTCAAGCTATGTGGACTAGGTAAGCCCTCATCTCATGCTCTTCATTTTGATTCACTTCAATTTTAAGAACTTTGGATTTTTACTGGGTGCAAAATCTTTTTTGGTGTGCGTATGTGTGCTCATGGTTCTTGCAATGAATAGTCATGAGCAAATAGAAATACTTGTGGGTTGTTAGAGTAAGACTAATGGGTGACCACAACTATCCATACATGGTGTTGCAAGCACACACATATTTTTGACAAAAACAAACACCCAAAAATGGAATTGATTTCTATTTTCCTTATGGATCATGCAAAGCCTTATGTAATGATCGAGTGGAGAGAGTGAGCACACGAATAATAGAGAATGATTCTTTAGGTGATTGGGCCACACGAGGCACACTTCGTGATTACGACATTTTCAAGTTCTTCAAGAGACCCAACCTGTCGAGACAAACAATGCTATTGGAGAGACTTGCTAGGTATTGGGATCCTAATGAGTAGGCATTTTGGATTGGTGAGGAGACACTTCATTTGGATGTTGAGTACATCTATTTCCTTATAGGGCTATCCCAACAAGGGATACTAGTAGCCTTGAAAGGAGGTGGTAGAGGCGGGGTCATTACAAGTGTGAAAAATTGCATACACACCTACTATGCACTAGGGACATGGAAGGTACCAATCAATCGTCAATTTAAGCTATATGTGATCTAAGACTCAAACCATTATGTTCATCATTTTATAGATAGTGGGATCCACGACACTACATCTACCTTTTGAGTATTGATGCAACATGACATAAAGTGACTAAGGCCTGTGATATTTGATTGGTGTTTAGGTCCGATAGCCTAAATGAATGACCCAATAATGATCAATATGTGAGACCAACTGAGTACTTGTAGGACAGGGAGATAGGGATTATTTGGTCATGAGAGCATGTTGTTCTCATTCTTTATAGAGAGATTTCTAACCATGTGCTCATACAATTTTGTTCCTTTAAATGGGTTGAGAGAGCCAAGATATAAAAAATTATGCGTTACCACTCACCACCCTCATGTTTTTAAGTATTGCCACACATGATTACATTATTTTAATCAAAGACATTGAGAATATTCTACATGATTTAAACATTGAGGAACGCCAACTCCGAGACGCCCATATGTACAATAATACATTTATTATCGATCGCTTTCATTCTTTCAATTTAAAAATATTAATAAAATGGTAACATACAATTTTCTTCTTCACACGTTGAGAAACATTGAAAAGCCCCGATTCCAAAATGCTAATATGTACAATTGTTACATTTGTTATCCATCACTTTCATTCTTTCTATTTACAAATATTAATAAAATAGTAACAATAAAATGGTAATCCTAATGTGTACCGTTGAGAACTTTGTTATCCATCGCTTTCATTCTTTTAATCTAAAAACATTAATAAAATAGTAAGAATCATTTTTATTAATTTGAAAATGTTTAAAAGAAAACTATAATGTAACCCCGATAAAGTTGATAGGGGGCGCGGGTAGTGGGCGCGTGCTGCTTGGGTTGTCGGTGTTTGAAAATACACCGACAGAGTGGGCTTGTAGTGGGTTAAAAAACAGAGCCAACGCTCCCAGTTCAGGGAAAGAGTTTATTCGGTAGAAAATGACATTTATTTTGTGTTGTTAGACAGCTAAATACATGCATGTGTAGCTTTGCTGTCTTAAGCACGGTTTGTACAGGATACATGATTTATATGACACAGGTGGCTAGATTAAAATCGGTAGACGGTTAAAATCGGCGTGTCCAAGAAAAAGCATAACAGCCCGGATGGACCATTTTCTTTCCCAATATGGCTGAATGGTTAAAGCAAGAAAAAGCATAACAGCCCGGATGGACCATTTTCTTTCCCAATATGGCTGAATGGTTAAAGCTCAAATTAGTAGGTTCGATTCCTGCTGATGCACTTGGAACGTTCAGTTCAATCGCTGCTCACGGAATTTATATAGCTCGCCCTTCTTGCTTGCTTTGTGGTGCCTACTAGTCGATCGGTCCTATCTCATCTGCTCTCATCCCCGCTGCTCAATTCAATCGATCTCAGGGTAGGGCCTTTTGTCTCTGGAAGGAGTACATAGACAGTGTATTGGGTATTTCTTTTTGCGTTGTGTTTTGGGATGAATGTTGAGTATGCCTGTTTTGTGATTTTGGTTGGTCATTGCAGGCTTTGTGAGAGTTTGGTTTCAGGTTGCAGAGGGGAAGAAAATTTTACAGCCTTATCAGCTGATAAATTGACTAAGAAAGGTAATAAGAGAGAATGATGAGAGCCATAATATACATTTTGGGCTATTGGAAAATGTGCTGAGGTCTTTACTCGATCGATGGGATAGCCCACCGATTTTGCTCTTGCCTGGTGATATGCGCTATCATACAGAGCTTCGAGCCTATAATAAGCCGAGGATGATAGCGGTCGGGCAAAAGCACACCGCTTACTGTAGAGTCAAGATGGCAACCTCTCTCGGAAAGCCAAAAGTGCGATGCTGCACAGGGCGAATTTTCTCCATATGTACCTGGTCCTGTACACCTTGACCTCCGATTACGTGTCCCAAGTATAAAATTTCTTCAGGTATAGTCAGACTTTATAAAATTTCTTCAGGTATAGTCAGACTTTTTCCACCGTTTAAAATGCATGCAACATTATTGCAATTCCTGGAACCTTTGATTTCAAAATCATTGTAGTTGTCATAAAATGTGTGCTTATTCATTTGGTTCTCCTAACGATGTGATATATCCTCTTACAGTTTCAAGACTTTCTAATCTATTTCACAAATTAAGAGAATGTGGTCATATGTGTTTCAAGACTTTCTAATCTATTTCACAAATTAAGAGAATGTGGTCATATGTTTTGTGATGTCATTACAGGTTTTGTGAGAGTTTGGTTTCAGGTTGCAGAAGGGAAGAAGATTTTACAGTCTTATCATATCAGTTATTAAATTGACTAACAAAGGTAATAGGAGAGAATGATTAGAACCATAATATACATTTTGGGCTATTTGGAGATGTGCTGAGGTCTTTGCTCGATGGATGAGGTAGCCCACCGATTTTACTCTTGCCTGGTAATATGCGCTCACTGTTCTTTGATTGTATTGATTGATTCGCCCATCATGCAGCTCACTGTTCTTTGATTGTATTGATTGATTCGACCATCATGCAGAGCTTCGATCCTATAATTAGCCGAGGATGATAGCGGTCGGGCAAAAGCACACCGCTTACCGTAGAGTCAAGATCGCAACCTCTCTCGCAAAGCCAAAAATGCGATGCTGCACAGGGCGAATTTTCTCCATATGTACCTGGTCCTGTACACCTTGACTCCCCATTACGTGTCCCAAGTACAAAATTTCCTCAGGTATAGTCAGACTTTTTCCACTGTTTAAAATGCATGCAACATTATTGCAATTCCTGGAACAGTTGATTTCAAAATCATTGTAGTGGTCATAAAATGTGTGCTTATTCATTTGGTTCTCGTGACAATGTGATATATCCTCTCATAGTTTTCAAGACTTTCTAATCTATTTCACAATTTAAGAGAATGTGGTCATATAGTTGGACTTCTTATTAGTTGTCAACGAGACGTAGATAATATGTTGGTTGAAATTGATGGTTGGGTGCTTTTCGACTTGTTTTCCATGATCTCCTGATTACCTTTAGCGGATTGTTGTTAAATAATCCTTGATGCAAATTCTCCCAATACTATTACGGCGGGGCAGAATTATAAGGCTTGCCTCGTTCACTGCCTTGCTCTACAATAGGAGATTCAAGATCAATTTACGTTTCCCCTCATAAAGTCTCAGGGATCATATTTTTTGACTTATTAGATCGATTTACATTTCTCCTTATAAACTCTCCCATATACTATTCCTTTACTTATAACAGAAATTGAGATTCCCCTAGCTTTGAGAGAATGTAAATTCCTCTCATAAAGGCTCCTAGTGTCCGTGATCCCATCAAGGCTCCGAGTATTCATGATCCCTTTCATGGGAGAATAACCACTGGGAAGGTCACTGTCCTAATCCTATTTCTTTACTTATAACAGAAATTGAGATTCCCCTAGCTCCGAGAGAATGTAAATTCATTTCTTACAAGCTCAAGTGTTCGTGATCCCCTCCATTGGAGAATAACTCGTGGCAATCCAATGGTGGCTTGTAAGGTAAGGTGATTGAAATGTTATTCCTTTAAATGTCCTTTTTTCTTGTCTCCCCATAAAATAAGAAAATCTCTTTAATCATTTCCTGATCCCCTAATTTATACTAGAATAAATAATAAAATACGTTAACAAGGCCACAACTCTTCCTCTTGGCTGGGAGCTTTTCTCCTTGGGATCTTCTATGAACTTGAATGGTGTGTTGGCTGCCTCCTCCTTGGGATCTTATGAACTTGAATGGTGTGTTGGCTGCCTCCTTGACATAACTGCTTTCTTGGAATCGTGGATCTCATATGTATTAGTGCAAAGATAGGTCAAGGGTTGTTAAAACAACATTATCAAACTAGGGCGCTTCCCCAAAAAGGCAACCTGATAACAAACTCTTAAGACATAGCTCAGGTGCATGAAATCAGGTGAGGTGCCCTTGTAATGTGTGGTAACAACAATAGCTACTTTCTAATTGCTCTGACAGAGTTAGTAGGCGCTTCTTCTATGTTGTGCGCTTCAATGGTCTTTGGAGAGTGGGTTGGCTGGTCGCTCCTCAAAATAACACCCTCCATTAATAATGGATCTGACTTTAAAGATGTGCAATGTAACAACCCCACAACCATACTCATAAAGGTGTGTTTCTCTTTTAAGGTGGTTTGACCATGTCAAGTGTATCTTTGGGCAATGTTTGCCCCCTTCTCTAAGAGTGTCACCATCCTTATCCATAAAAAAACTTCATGAAAGCGGTAAGCTGGGTTATCTTTAACTGTGTCAAGGGGTTCAAAGTAATGGGGCACCCTAAGAGAAAATGACTTGGCTTCTTCTTAAACCACCTTTTACCAACAATCGTAAAAAATTAGCATTAGAATGATCGGGTCCACTTGTGCCAACTGTCCTCAACAACCTTGAGTGATTTTGAAATCATCCCTTAAACATCTTCATTTATCCTTTATCATGCTGGGCGTTTATACATGTTCAAGTTCCTATATCATCTTTTTTGGAGCGCTCTTTTAGACTTGGCTTTAGTTTCTCCATCTACCAAGCATTTCAATCCTGTTGGAGATACCCCTCTATCATATCTACAAAGCTTGTCTGGTGCATGCTGCGATTTGAGAGTTTTATTGCTATGTGAGTGCATTTTTGGATTGTATATTAGCACCATAGCTGCTAGAGAATGCTCCCATTGTTGGGAATCGGAAACCAATCAGTGTAATCTGAGACCTTTCCATTATAATCAGAGATCAGGGAAAGCATATCTCTCTCAAAGGCTGCACCCCCATGTCAAAAACATTCTTTCCAGAAATAAGAAGAGCTCACTCTTTCAAATAATTACAATCTATTGCTTCCTTTAAGCTTGGAATATGTCTCCTCACTGAATTTTTGAATCAGTGTAATCTGAGACCTTTCCATTATAATCAGAGATCAGGGAAAGCATATCTCTCTCAAAGGCTGCACCTCCATGTCAAAAACATTCTTTCCAGAAATAAGAAGAGCTCACTCTTTCAAATAATTACAATCTATTACTTCCTTTAAGCTTGGAATATGTCTCCTCACTGAATTTTTGACCGTTAAAAACCTCCATGTCATGCTATACATGATACTCTCAAAGAACCATTTGTTTCCAATGTATCCCTTCCTTATCAAATCTAGAAATATACACTTTTATTGTTGTATGGTAATGAAACATTCTGAAGCAATTCATCTTCCTCCACCACAAGCATACATAGCGTGTGCCTGGCTGCAAATTGGAAGTGTATGCATTAATTTAAGCCAAACACCATCTTCTTAAAGGAGTTATCCTTTTCCATGGCTTTGTTTGGGCTAAACTTATTGACTGCTGAAATCCCTATATTTTTCCTTGTAGCTGAAACCTTCTCAAATATGAACTGGTGTTGACCACGGTTCCCCAAAACAAAGTTTACTGCTATTGGTAATTCTGTCTCAAGTCTATTGAGGAATTTATCTTATTGCTGCTGCAAGTACATCATGAAATAGGGTCAAACATAGTTTCCAAACTTTCTTTTTTCACATGATGCCTCATCAAGTCCAATAATAACTAAACAGGGGACACCCTTTCTACTGCTCAACAAGACTGAATATAAGTTTTTGGTGTGTGTCACCACCATTTTCTAGGAACATGATTCTACTTGAGCAAGGTGAGATTAGCAATATCAACAATAAAGGAAGTGGTTAGCATGCCAAGTGAAAATAATGCCTTAGTGCTGGGGATATGCTTCATTCTGATCTGATTTAAGCAACACATGCATTGATTTTGTTTCCTGAAAACAAAGCCATTCATTACTGATGCAAACAAAAATTGAGTGCTCTACTTATTTGGATAATCAACTAATACTTTTTGCCTTACCAATGTATTCACTAGACCACACATAGACTTGGTCAATTGATCCATTTCCTCGTACTTCACATATCTCTGTGGAGGTCAAATTAACCCTTGAAACTATATAGTGTTGATTTGACCTAAAAAATAGAAAACTAAAGCACATTACCTATGGTTGTGGGTTCTCCTACATCTATTGTTCATGAGAATGGCATGTTGTGCATCTCATCAATCATCTTTGCTTAGTTGCTAGAGCTTTCTCACACTGACCTTTTAATGATGACAGTTCTTTGCCCTTCTATTGTTGAGCAAGAAATCCTTCCTTCTTTGAATGAATCTTTTGAAATTTCTCTCAATAGGAATGACCAATTAGATCTGTAATACTACCTCCTAGGTTGAAATAAGAGCCATCCATAGAGATGAAACACCAAGATTAGAGGAATACACGTCTTCATCATTGTACTGCTGGCAGGAATGTCCAAATTGCACATGCAATTTTAGGGGTAAGTAGGTGTTAATTTTAGGTATGTTCTATGCTTAGAGCAATTTATTTCAATTTTCTCAGTTAGCTCAATATCTTTTCCAGATTAGCAATCACATTAGCATTAAAGTAAACCGCAGATAGAACATAAACATAAATCGCAGAAGACAAGCCAAGACAAGAGGACACAAGATGTGGCGCTAGCCAGGGACAAACCCCAATGTGGGGAAACCCTTGATCAATTCTTCTTATATGTTCTTCAATAGTTCAACTGAGAGAAAGAGATAGTATGTTTACAACAGAAGTCAACATTTTGACTTATCTAGATAAGAGCATAGATCATCTCTAAGAAGATGATACATGAGATCAGTTGAAGACATGCTGCTTTAACTGATTCTCCAAGGTGACTCCTTCACCTATTGTTGTGCTGCATTTCGTTATCATGCTGCACCTCACCGCGCTGCACCATGTTGCATCCATCATCACTATGCTGCATCCATCATCACTATGCTGCATCTCATCACGCTTCATTAATCATGACTGTACCCATCACTGTATTGCATTATGTGCCATTGCTGCACCATGTTGCCATACTGACCTATGTGTTGGTTGCATCTTGCTTGTTTGTTGTCCCTAGCATGCTTGTTGTCCTTAGCATGCTATTTGTCCCTTGCATGCTATCTGTCCCTTGCATGCTGCTCTCCTTCGGAGACAGATGCTCTAGCTGTTCTGGTAGTTCCTCGTAGTTCCGACAGTTCTAGTTGTTCCCAGTAGTTCCCGGCTTCTGCCCTCTGGATTAGGGCAGCGTTATCCCTTAGGATCTCGCCTCCTACTAAAACCAAAGACAAGTAGAGAGGAAGAGATCCCAAGTGTGTTGAAATGACTTGAAGGCCACCTCTATTTATACTAAAATGTTGAGCACAAGTGGGGTTTATTTGGTTGCTGGCTGACCTTGACGAATTGTCCCATAACACAAATAAATTCATATCTCCATGAATACTTATCAGAATCGGATGATCTTTAAATCAATCCTACACCTCTCGATGAGAGGGATCTAAGAAAAATATCAGCTTCCTTTAATAAGATGACCCACATGGAGTTTAGCCCTAGTTGCCAATTTTAACAGTAGGCAAGCCTAAAATAATACTGAGGTTATGCTTCTAAGAATACTAGGTCTAAAAATAAGGAAGGAATGTGGTTCAGGGATGTTTTGTATGAGCTTGGACTTGTTGAAAGGAAGGCTACAAAAATCAGTTGTGATCTAGCAAAGAATCATTTTTTTCCCTCTAAAGCTAGATGTTGACTAAATCAAAGATCTTGTGTTTGATGGCATTGTTGAGTTGGAGTTTTATATATGTGAATAAAATCTAGTATACATTTTCACCAAATGTTTTACAAAGACAAAGTTTGTGAAGTTGAGATCTATGCTTGGGATGAAGGAAGTTTACATAAAGTGAGGATTTGATGTGATGTTATGTCACCTTCTTCATCTTATTCTTGATACATATATATGTATTTTGCAAGGTGCTCCTAGTCAATATTGACGAGGGGATATTAGGATGTGTTATATTGCCTAATGGCAATTTATGTGGTGTAATTTTGGATCTAAGCTTTAATGGCACCTTTTGGGACTTGTTTAAGTAACTATTACCCCCATAGTGGTTGTATGTTAAGGAGTTAGATATGTTGGTCCAAGATATTTTATTATATTTCTAGGTGGGCCCATTAGTTTTATTGATATTTAGTGGATGCTTCTAGAAGGCTAGAAGGCTAGTTAGGCATAAAATTGAAATGAATGGCTCATATTTTGGATATATAGAGTGAGTGCACTTGGAGGTTATGACGTACCAACACAGTGTTGGAGTTTGATTCTAAATCTTGGAGCATAGGTTGCACTGTGAATCTCTTGTGTCAATTTTGCTTTGTAGCTTATAAGGTAAGGGGATTGAATTGTTATTCCCGATAAGGTTATGAATTGAACTTTTGTGTTAAAGCTAAGGTGGATGACATCACAATGGTGGAACGCCTCATGAGTTGTTGTGTGAAAGCTAAGGTAGATAATCATGGGCCAAGCATGAATAATGATTTCCATTTCAATTACCCTCATAAAGGCTACGACAAAAAGTAAATTCCCCTCATAAAGGATTCAATACTATTTCTTAGCAATTGCAATTACCCTAATAAAGGATCCTAGATACTATGAACATTGTGTCAAAATGAATACACTATCACTAACCAAATGCCTATAGAATACTCCAATCAAATTTTGAAATTAATTTAGTAGCATTTACTATAAAGGGACTGTTGTAGCAACTACAATAACGCCAAATTTTTGACATTTCTAAAATTTGGAGTTCCTCCTTACTTTTATTTTAAAGAAATGAGCACCCTTGTTTCTCTAAGTCAACAAAGTCAGATAGCTGCACTGGCACATTTTGTATAAAGAGCTCAGTGCCCCTCACCTCCTTAGCATGGTGCAACTCTTACTAATAGCCTAGTGCAATTTATTGTCTTAGCATTGTACAATGCTACTCGACAGCGCATCGCAATGCTATTCCTTAGCGCGGTGCATTACAAAGCAATTCTTTAGCGCACCGTCTTAAACCTTAGCGCACCTCCCTTACCTAATCAATCATGGAGTCAGGGGAAATATATTTGTTAAGGAGGATCTCCCATCACAAACTGGACTTGAAAATGAAATTTCAAAGAGATTGAGCTACAAGTGACTGTCCAAAAAGATGGGCATTTTTTAGGCCCCATCCTCCCCATTCTTTTGGAAGGCCAATCCTTTTCCAGTTGGCCAAATGCAACCTTCTATACTCCCCACTATTTCTCCAAATATAATTAAAACATAAATTATCTTTTCTAAGATACCTTTTGGTATGTACACTAGGAGGTGCTAATAATTTGGTAGAGATCCTAGAAATGATTTGACCAATACCAACCTACCTACTCTGGACAACCACCTATTGCACCGAAAATGAATCCTTTTACCAACTTGACCAACCAACTAGTGCTAATTAGCTTTCTTTTAGTTATTTGGTTGGATATTAAACCTAAGGTATCTTATGCCTTTGGGATTTCCTCGAGCATAGGGTAGTACAACCTCCAGCTAAGCCAAAAGATTGTCATCTGGAGAAAAAACATAAGAGATTGACTTATGTCTGTTCATCTCCATGCTAGTCTCAAACAATATAGGTTTAAATTATCCATCACTTTGACTTTCCGAAGGATTTCTAGAACAAAAAAGTAGAATATCATGGACAAATAATAGATGTGTTCTTAAAAGATGTCTGCCAACCGGTACACCCCTCACCATCTTTCTAGCCTTTGCATTTAGTAAGCATCTGCTCAACCCCTCGGAAAATAGTAGAAATAAGTATGGGGACTGTTACCGCTCAAACTAGCAGGGGTCCTAGGAGGGGATCCTATAGAGCAACTACTAGGTCAAGGGAAACAATGGAGCAATAGCCCAATGTCACCTCAGCTAAGGCTCCCTGCTCTTTACAGACTTTCACTGATGGGAGGAGACCCAGTATAAGAGGAATCACAATGATGAATGGATCAATGATTGGATAAGGAGTGATTCCTAAAGCCTATTCACAAAAGAGACTCAATTAAATAACTTGCTTGAGAAGCAAGGTGATGGGCTCTCTAAGAAGGGCTATGAGGATACCTTGGCATAGGGTTGGAGGATATGCCTTCACAAGGGGCTTCCTGGACTGAAGGATCCTTATGGAGAAATGGATTCTATGTAGTCCTTGTGGAATTTGAGTTATAAAGTTGCGGGACCATAGGGAACCAATGTGGGCCCAAACTAGGTCAAGGGTATGGATTTGATCGACCAAAGAGGGGTTTGACCTAATTAGGGAGGAGAAGAGGATCAAAGGACAAATTTTCTTTGAGATTTGAATTCAATGATCCTAATGAGGACACTAGCCAAGGGAAAACTAGGGCAAGAAATGGTCCTCGAGCTAGGGCTTGCTATATCTCGAGATCCCACCATTGGATTTGCTTCAAATTTGGAGGGCCTATAGAATAAATCTCAATGCAATTTTGGACCAAAAATCGAAGTGTTTGGATGGCTAGATTGTGAGATAATTGATGCCCTAGGTGACCTATGTAGGCTAGGCCTAGAAAAAGAGGGAGGTGAAAAAAATAAGCGTTGAAAATGATCACCAATGGAGGATTAGTGCCTTGTCCTTTGGGAGAGATGGAGTCAAGGAGAATTTATGGTTTGGGAAGAATTCACCTAATCAAGGAGGCCTTCAACAACTTCGCATGGCATTTAGAGCATGAGAACAGTTGCTGCAAGGACTTTATACTTCGGTTTGCAATAAATGATGACTTATCGAGATGTATTTAACATAAATTATCTCTAGGAACATTCACCCATTCATACATGGCCCATGACATGATGCAACACTATAAAGAACAAAAATTCCCACAATTTCATATAGAGCAGCAGTAAATTTCAGACTTGTATAGAGAAAATCCCAACAACATTCATGTGACAAAAGTAAATGACAAGAATAAGCATTAAAAGAGTGCTTACATGTATAAAAGAGTATATCCAATCACCAAATTATTCCAATAATGAAGCTCCAAGAAAAGAGAGAGATATCCAAACATCAAAATTCATCCATTACATCCAAAATCCTCCTCCAAAAGGAATAGCGAAAATCACAAGAGACAAGAACCCAATCCAAGTGATGATGATCAAAATGATTCATCTCACTTCTATTTATATACTCTAATGAATTCAATTTAGCTAAATTGGCCTAATTTAGCCCCTAAAATAAAATAATGTGCATAATAACAATACTTTTGGTGACAAGCCCACCAAATAGCTCAATAATGTAAATATAAGCCTCTCAAGAGGGTCGAATGATAAAAAAAATTGAGTCGTTAGGCTTTTGAGGTGGCCGAATGAAGTCCAAGGGGTGCCATGATGTAGAAATGGACTCCAAACATAGTGGACAAGGGGTTGGCCCCTTGTTTTCCAAGCAAGAACTTATGGTGCTCCAAGTGGGTGTGGGGGCACAAAGACATCCTCATGGGTCTCCAAGTGGATTGAAAATGCCTATAGACCAGCTGTAAGGGCTAGCATGGTGATGTAAGCCCTCCCTCTGTAGCGGGAGACATCCTCTAGACCCTGAAACATCTGCCAAGTGTATGGTGCAAGTGTGGAGCCGACTGGGCGTGGTGAACCAGGTTTAGTGCTGGGGATCCATGGAGGCCCATGGCTCTCAACGCTCACCCTACAAGTGCCAATGTGGGCCTCTAGAGGGCTAGGACCCTATATAGGGAGACCAAGCCCCAAATGAAGACCCACCTACAATCCTGCATAAGATCCAATGCGTCCCCTTGCCCTCTAATACAACAAGTCATTAGAATAATCAAGTAATAAAGCTTACAAGTCATGGGATCAGTGGGGCACTTCATGGTGGCATGCCCTTCCATAGTGGGCTCTGGCATATACAAGTGTCTCCAAGCTCAATAGGGGGTTAACCAAGGACCCTATTAGGTGGTTTCAACCTCTAGAGGGGGTGACATGTCCGTGGTACATCCCTCAAGCAGTAGGTGGCAAATGATATAATAATGGAATGGCGTAGTTCGTTCACACTCTCTATCATCCCCAGAATAGGATCAATTTCCAGAAACACGGGATTTCGGACAGCTTTTGAATTTCCCCAGAGAGTCGACCCCGAAAGTGGATCGATTTTCAGAATCCCCGTCTTTTGGACAGCAAATGCTTTTGTATTCGGAGTGAACCCCGAAATAGGAGCAATTTCCAGAAACCCCGTATTTCGTACAGCTTTTCTGTTTTCCCTAAAGAGTTGACCCAAAATAGGAGCAATTTCCAGAAACCCCGTATTTCGTACAGCTTTTCTGTTGAAAGGGAAGTCAAGGCCAAGCCAACCTCCCAAGGGAGGGGAATCATCTAGACTGCATGTCAAGGTGCAAGGGTAGCTATAATAAGGGAAGCCCACACTTGGTTATATGAGTGTAGGAGGGAGCAAATCATGGTACATGTGTTACCCCGACCTTTGTTTTTCCACCCTTCTTCATATGCATTTTGCCTTTGATCGATTTTTCTTTATAACTGCTCGGGGCTCCAGGGGATGGAGAGCATGATGTGTAATATGTAGCAGTGGATACCCCCTTGAGGTGGGGCAGTTCATCGCCCACTAGGGGTTGACAATCATGGGTTCCTTAATGATGAAGGGGGCTCATCTAGGGCCCATAGGAACCAGGGTGAGGCCATGGATAAGGGGTATAACTCATGTTTGGCTTTTGCCCACGTGCTAAATTTGTGTCGCGACCATCTTTTGCATTTTGTAGTACATTTCTTGTTGAGAGCGGCCAAATTATGCTTTTTATTTTATTTTTAGCTGCATCAACCTCTAGGGCATCGTTCTAGGCTCGACCCAAGGTGTGGACAAGGGGAGGGGGGGCTAACCCTATGTGGACCCAGCGGACACATGTGGACCCAGATGGGAAAAGAGATGAATGGGGCTAAAATGACTGGAAGGGGAGTAATGCAGGTGGTGTTGGGAAGCGGGACCATGCAACCAAAATCAGGATTTCTCATGTAGTGCTAGCCCTAAAGCTAATGGCTAGTAAAGGAGATCCCATGGGACTAGGATACAAGGGTAACCACAAAATCGCGCAATGGAGGCAAGAATACAGACCTAACCCACTATTTCCGCATCCCCCCACCAATTCATGCCTGAAAGTGCCCATGACAAGTAAGGAAAATTACTCAACTATACCAATAAAAAGCCATACCTTTGGGGTCGGGAGACCCACCTTCAAACATACATTCATAACAGATGGGCGAGGGACCACATGGCTAGCTCAGGCGGCAGAGAAAATGGCACATCGAGCTATCTGGGGGCTGCAAGGGGCTGCCGGTTGAGGACCATCCAGGAGAAATTTTTTCTCCTATGCATACTACCCACAAGTGGTGGGTAACAGGGACAAAGGATAAAAGAGGGTGCATGTTAATGGCTCTTTTAATCCTATGAGATGGTTATTGAAAATGTGACTTGTTGCTTGGATCTTCTCTTGGATATTTTGGATTTTATGTTGAGTAGCTAGCGTTGTTATTCTTGGAAATGATCTCTTTGAAGACAAGTCTTTACAAATGAGAAGAGACTAAGTGTGATGATATCTAAGTTGCACGGTACGGGGAAACGAGTACGAGTTTCAAAACGGGAACGGGTACCAAACGTGTCCCCCCAAATTTTGGAAACGAGGAAATGCAATATATATATATATATAGATATATATATGTTATGACATTTAAGAAATATGTGCAATCATAAAGCATACATGATACATTCTAATTTATTACATTATGATTAAATTGTCAATTGTCAATGCATAAACTATAAGTCTCTAAATTTACATCACATTTACTCATGAATGATCACATAATGAAAATAACAATATCCAAAATCAGCCATGAGAAATTTCTAATTTCTTGTCTCGTGCTTGATTGGGAGTCTCCTCCTACATAGTCGAACGACCTTAATGCTCTTGATTAAATACAAGTTCCATACCCTAGTACCCTAGGTGCTCTTGATTATTGGGAGTCTCCCTTGAATAGAGGGCTTGGTTCTCTTGATTAAATACAAGTTCCATACCCTAGTACATGAAAAAATCCAATGGAAACATTGCAATTCCCCCAATCCTGGAATCCCGAAAAACAGATAAGTCTGCTGTATTTTGAGTGAGATCTAAAATTCTAATTTCTCCATATGAAATCCAGTGAGGGCGAAACCACTCTCAAACATCCTGAGTCATTTCATGGTAATGTTAAAAATTTAAGTAAAGGAGAATGTCACTTTTACTTAAGAATTTAACATTACCATGAATTGCATATCAACACTAGGGCCATAGGCTTGAACATTAGGCTACCCCACTCAAAAAAATCATCTTTTTTTATAACTTCGCCTCCAGAAAATATTTTAGTCACCCAATAAAAAATTTAAGTAATGTTAAAAATTTAAGTAAAAGGATGAAAATGAAAGATAAAGGAGAATGTCACTTTTACTTTAAGAATTTAACATTACCATGAACTGCATATCAACACTAGGGCCATAGGCTTGAACATTAGGCTACCCCACTCAAAAAAATCATCTTTTTTTATAACTTGAGAGAGGCATCTAGAAGCATCCAAAAGATATTTTAGTCACCCAATAAAAAATTAGAAGCGAAAAAATAAAAAATAAAATAAAAGAAAATGTTAAGTGTTAACTGGAAACTCTACCATATGGCTTGGAAACTCGTTTCCGACCGTATTGGCCATGTTTCCCTAGCGTGAAATGAGCCAATATGACCGGAAACGAGTTTCCATGCCTTACAATACGAGTTTCCTCGTTTCCGGCCGGAAACGGACCCCTGGGCAACGTTTCCTGCAACTTAGGATGATATTGTCCCTCTTTAGCCCTTGCTGTAATGTTGATATTGGGGAAGCTTGGGGAAGATTTATGTTTTAATAAAAAATGGCACATGTTAATGGCACTTTTAATCGTATGAGATGATTATTGAAAATGTGACTTGTTGCTTGGGCTGTCCATTCATTTGAAGGTTGCCTTTCTTGGTCCTTTCCTTTGTCATCTCATGGTTCTTCCTTTACTATTTGGGTTGCAAGTTATTTTGACCTTAACATATTCATTGCAATGGTGCATCTATTGCTAGGGCACTCACTCACTCTCATATAACCTAAAATTCATTTGGACTTGTAACCCAACCACCCTTTGGCGACGTCACTCACACAAACCTTAGAATTTACCATTTCAATCAAAACCCTAGGTGAAATTAAACCAGGAATAGATACACAAATAGACTAGATTCATTTAACATATTACATTAATTTTAAGCATGTCACAAATACATACATAATTTAACCATAACATAAAATTGAGCTCAATCAACCACAACAATGCAAAACCATATGTATATATATATATATATAGAACGGAATAAACATCAACAAGTTTTCAAATACTTGTGATTTTTCTGTCTAGATTCGGACCTTTAACGTTCCTCCTAGCCACAGACCGTGTTGTTCATAAGCTCTCAACTGTGAGTCACCCCTGAGTTGGGGCCTCGACTCTATGGCCACCACAACCATAAACTAGAGCCACCAAGGCTCACACACTAGGATGCATCCTCTACGACATGATTAACTGAATAACCATGCCTCAATTAGTTACAGAGTCCAAACCCAAGACTCAATGATTGCTCAACCAATTCCAAAACTCAAGCACAGGGCTCACCAGCTGGTTGCTAAAAATCGAGTTCTCCAGAACTCTAGTCAGCTCCAAAGTTGAAGCCTAGGACTTGTTACCACATAATCTAGCAGGGCCCTAAGGAAGGGAAAACCTAAGGGACCACTACTAGATTAAGTGGCAACAATGGGACAATGACCCACTATCACCTAAATTAGAGTCCCCTTCTTTTTACGGACTTTCATCGATATGGAGTCCCGGTAGGAAGGGAATCACTTAGAATGGATAGATCAATGATTTAGGTATGTCGAGATTCCACAAATCCCATTCAAGGAGAGACACAACAATGGCTCAATGCTTCAAGGAAGTTAAACACTCTCCAAGAAAGTCCTAAGAGGAGATCAAGACTTAGGGTTTGAGATTTGAAATGATAACATGTATTCCTAAGATCAAGGCTCCAAGTGATAGGGCAGGACCTCTCAAGGAAACTTTATGTGATGCTTTGATATTTCTAAGAGGCTTCTTACTTCCTTTGAGAGACCTAGGAAAGGTTTGTGTTAGGCCTAGGGTTTTATGGATAATCGTGGGAAGAAATACTTCCAAAGTACTCACTATGTCAAGGCAAGGGAGGAGAAAGGGTTTCTTATGATTTGTTCCAACGAATACTATGCTCATACAACACTCAAGAAAGTCCCTTAGTCTAGGAGAAACAAGCAAGGGTTTCCCTTCTAGGGCATACCTAGGGCACAATATTTTATGGATGAGGAACTGTGAAAATTTTACCAAGCTTGGAGTTTCTGTAGGCAAGACCCTAAGGAAGAGTCTTGTCCTCACAGAATCTAAAATTTCCCTCTATAAAGGAATTTACTCGATGCCCTAGCCTAGCTGTCCTAGAAAAAGGAGATGAAAATCAAAGGAGGAGAAAATATGGAGAAGAGAGGAGTTGATCATAGAGTTTCTTGGACTAGTGCCTAGTCCTTTGGCGTATGGAGTCCTAATGCTTTTAAATTGGTCAAAATCGTCCTTAAGGAGGCTAAAGATTGGTGCTCTAGCAATCGACCCTTAACATTTATCCACCCAAGATTTATGGAGTTTTATGGAAGAAAGACAAAACTTCATCCTCTAGGAACATTCATCATTTTCCATACAATGGGTAACATATGCAATTAACAACCAAATAGCTTTCCAAAAACGATTTTCAATAATTAGGGCACAATAACATTAACCTTGCTGCACCAATTCCATACATTAGACATTATTTCAAGAAAATATTCAATAAGAAGAACTTACAAGATGACAATATGATATATCCATTTGCAAATCATGATATGGCTCCAAAGCAGATCGAAAATTTCAGCTCCAAATGTCAAAATGCATCAAAGAATCTCCAATAACTTTCAAAGAAAAAGTGCGAGTTCTTTTACAAGACAAGAATCCAAGTGATGATGATGATCTCTCACAAATGAGAGTGGGTTCTATTTATATGAACCTCACTAAGTCGAATTAGCCTAACTAGCCCCCAAAAGATTAAAATAATGGGCAAGAAGCAAGCCTTGGTCACAAGCCGACCAAGTAGCTTTCACAAATTATATATTAGCCATCCAAATGCTAGCTGAATTGATGATGTCATGCTGATGTAGGGCCGCTGGAGGGCCATGTGGAGTCCTCTTTGTGTCAAAGTGTGAGAGAGGGCTCTATAAATATTGAACAAGGGGATGGCCCCTTGGTCTCCATGCAAGACATCATGTGGGGCCCCAAATTGGTTTTGGGGCACAAGAACTAGTCTCATGGGTCTCCTGATGATAGAAAAGCCTATGCTGCTCCAACGATGAGGGCTTTGACGATGGTGCTTTCCCTCCCATGTCTCAAGGGTGAGACAAACCTCCGCTGGGCCTTGGATCAATTGCCATAATATGCTAAGTTGGCCAGGGCACATTGGTGCAAGTGCATCATCTTGTGAAAAATGTGGGGTAATGAAGAGACTGCTTAGGGTGCAATGAAGGTGCCCACGACATGAAATAATGCTTTAACACATGATGGCAACGCTTCCCCTTGGGGATGTCAATATGATCCTCTGGTGGGATTGGGCCCCAATTATAGCCCAACCCATGATGAAACCACTTGTCAATTACATATAAGATCCAATGCGCTTCCTCACCATTAGGTTCAATAATTCATTAGTCCATCTAAGTGAACCAAGCTTTTTAATCAATGGCACATTGAGATTTCATAGTGGGCTTCCCTTCCAAATTTGGGGCTTTAAGCTTGTAATAGTCTTATCTCCCTAGGTAGGAGTGACTAATAAACAACCCTATTAGGTGTTCCTAGCCCCTAAGGAGAAAGACATGTCCTTTGTACATCCTTCAATTGATAGGCGCCATGTGAATGATGATGAATGGATGGGGACACAGGGGTCTAAAGGCCAAATGGCATGGGTTCAAGGATGATAATGATGAGTTCATTAACCTTTTGCCTTTTCTTGATTTTTCTTTGTATTACTGCTTGAGATGGGAGCATGCTGTGTATGATGTAAGCAGTTATTACCCCCTTAAGGTGGGGCAGTTCATCGCCCACTAGGGGTTGGGACATGCATGTGTTTCTTAATGACGTGGGGGTACTCATGGGGCCCTAGGAACCAGGGTGATGGCCATAATGATAAGCGGTAGAGCTCGTGTTTGGCTTTTGCCCATTATTTTAATGTTCCGACCATCTTTTGCATTTTATAATATTCTTTTCTTTTGTTTCTTACTTATGGCCATGATATGCTTTTAATGTTCTTTTAGCTGCATCAACCTCTAGGGCAACATTTTCAGACCCGATCCAAACCTATGGATAAGGGGAGGGGGCTGTACCAATGCCTTGTGGACCCAAAGAGGGAAGATGATGAAATAGGGCTTGTAATGTGCAAAGGGGAGTGAAAATTATGGAATGGGAAAACGAGACCGTGCTACCAAAATCAGGGTTTCCCAAATAGAGCCCTTCCTAAAGCTATAGGCCAATAAGGGAGATCCCATAGGACTAGGATTGAGGATTAACCCCCCATTTAAGGTGATGGAACAAAACTGTGGTCAAAACCCTTTCTTCTTCCAAGTTACCCAATAATCCATGCCTAAGATGCCCAAGGAAAAACAAGCATAAGCACCCGATTGCATAATGAAAAACATGCCTTTAGGATTGGATTTCCCACCTTCAAGCATATGCTCTCGACAAATGGGCGAGGGAACATATGACTAGTTTAGGGAATGGAGATGAAATGGCACAATACATCGACTACATCGGTGGTTGTAAGGGCTCGCTGGTTGCCGACTAAAGAGACGTCTAAGAGAAAAATTCTCCTACGGGGTCACCCAATTTTGATGGGTAACATCTGGCTCTAACTGGGACATGAGCTCTGTGTAGAGTGCACGATCAATGTTCTTGAATGGGGAGGTCATGAGAACACCAACAATCCCTTGGGATTGCAGGCTTGTATTCTTCACATCACAAACAATGTTGGAAGCTTGTCTTGGGCGTACTTTTATCGCCCATGTTTTCATCAAATAATAAACCATATAGAAAACAAAATCTACGCTATGATGCAACTCTAATATAAATGCATCTATTCTAGCATGAGAACATGACATGATGATAGTAGCTATGCAAAATAAATATGCAATGCATCCTACTCTAATATACATAGTATACAATGTCAAGTATTCAAGAAAGGGGTGAGGTAACTGGCCTTGACGGGAAAACTAAACTAGTTTACTTTTCACCAAGATACAAAATTTCTTAACAACTTATAAGCAACAGAATAGATACATAGAGATAAAAACACAACACACAAATTTACACAATTATTTTTCTTAGGAAACCCAATAGGGAAAAACTTGTCTCCTTGATGTGGTCTTTTATTGATCTTGAGCCATTGAATCAAATATAAACCAATTTTTTCAACTGAGAACACACTTGTTCTTTGCTATACTAGCCTGAACCACCTTGTAATTACACTAACCCATATCCTACTTCCTTGCACTCTTCTTGGCCCTATTTTTGTCCGCACTAGGCCTCCTATTTCTTAGCACACAAGACCTCCTATTCTTTACGATGCAACTCCTAGATCCTAGTGCAATTCTGCTATAAGGAAGTCTGCTCACTACTGCGCACTAGCTCCTCCAAGATACACACTCCACAACCAAAGAGATCTCACACAAATTTGTGTACTCAATAATGATTAACCTTTGTGCCTTCGTCCTTCCTTTATAGAATGCTAAAATTGGCAAGTACAAAATTAGAACTCGTGTGGTTGACAAGTTACCTGAGTCCGAAGTAGTTCTCTCTTGAATCATAACTGGAGTCATAACTCGTCTTTACTTCAATCAATGACTGAATCTCTAACTCATTCTATTTGCTCTCATAACTTCCAGTCGATTCTGTAGTCAAACTAAAGAAGGATCCACTTAACTGATCCTCAAACACTATGCATGAACTTGTGAGTATCATTCCTGCAAACTGAAAATAAACTTAGCATGTCCATGAACTCGCTCCATGGTCAAGGAAAGACAAATCGTGGTATTTCTGGCTAAGGCATGAGCCAAAGAAGACCTTCCACTTGCTACACTTTTCAACAATCCCTCTTAGCGAGGAAGGGATTCTGTACAACTCCCAACTTGTCTCTGAAATAGATGAAATTTCTTCTTGCCAATGCCTTGGCCAAGATATCTGCTGTTTGCTCCTCTATTGGAATGTACGATAACTTTACTATCCCTTTTTGCACACAATCTCTGAGATGATGATACCTAATCTCAATATGCCTTGAGTGATCATGAAACACTAGATTCTTAGAGAGCTTAATGCAACTTTGATTGTCATAATGTATCACAATAGGTTCCATCCCCTTTCTGAAAAGGCCCACAAGCAACTTCCTCATCCAGATAGCTTCGAATGCTGCCAAACTGGCAGACATGTACTCGGCCTCTGCTGGACTAAGTGCAATTGATCTTTGCTTCCTGCTAAACCAGGAACAACTACTTACCCAATGTTGAAGACGCAACCTGAGGTACTCTTTTGATTTGTGGAGCACCCTACCCAATCTGCATCTATGAAGCCCTCAAGCCTCACTCCATCAACTTGTTTGTACAACAAGCCATAATCTGTTGTGCCTCTGAGATACCTTAAAACGTGCTTCGCAGCAACCCGATGAACTTTGGTCGGTTCCATAATGAATTGACTCAGCTAGTTTACTACAAAACAAATATCAGGTAGTGTGTTGACCAAATACATCAACGACCCGATGAGCTTCCTGTATAATGTAGCATCTACTCTCTCTGCTCTGCTAGCATCCACCTTCCTCTAGTTTGTGACTAGAGGCGTGGCCATGGGCCTGCAATCCTGCATACGAAACCTCTTGAGAATATCTTGCGTGTACTTGCCCTGTCACAAGAAGATCTCACCATCACTCTGCCAAACCTCCAATCCAAGGAAATAGTGCATAAGCCCTATATCCTTCATCTCAATTTCCCTTGCAAGGTCTGCTTTGCAATCCTAAATCAGGCTATTTGCTCCAATTAGTATAAGATTGCCAACATAGAGCGTTAGAATGAGTGGAAGCCCTCCAACCATGATGTCATATAGGCTGGGATCCGCCTCACTTTTAGTGAAGCCCAATCCTCGAAGGTAATTGTCAATATGAGTGTACCATACTCTTGGAGCCTACTTGAGCCCATAAAGAGCCCTCTTTAGCCTACAAACATGTGTGTCTTTGCTGAACTGCTCAAACCCCTTTGGTTGCTCCATATAAATCTCCTCCTCAATCACTTCATTGAGGAATGTTGTCTTCACGTCCATCTGGTGGATCTTCCACCCCATTCGTGCTGCAAGTGCCAAAATAGTCCTGATGGATGAATACCATGCTATTGGGGCAAACATCTCATCATAGTTTATGCCCTCAATTTGT
This sequence comes from Pinus tabuliformis, assembly GCA_031772625.1. NCBI lineage: Eukaryota > Viridiplantae > Streptophyta > Pinopsida > Pinales > Pinaceae > Pinus > Pinus tabuliformis. The sequence continues at coordinate 719,090,770 of CM062817.1, read as the reverse complement.
GAGAAGCCCTTGGCCACAAACTTGTCCTTGTACTTCACACTCCCATTTGCTCCATGTTTCACCTTGTACACCCAATGCGAGCCTACTACTGATTTGCCCTCTGGTCGTGGCACAATCTCCCAAACATCGTTCTTCATGACAGAGGACTATTCCTCCATCATGGCATCTTGCCAAACCTGCTGAGAAGGATTTGTGTCCAACTCTGTCATCAGTGGCATATACGAGGTGTACCTCTGTGGCTGCTTGCTCTGCTTGAACATAGAGCTAGGAGCTTCAACACGCTCTCGGGCCTCCTGAATCAACATGTTAGCCCACTTGGCTCTCTTCCTTCCTGTGCCAAGAGTCTCTAACTGGGTACCTCTTTGCTCTCATCCTGGTCTCTCCTCCTCCTCATCCTGTTGTGTGACCCTCTTGCCACTTGGCTAAGACTCAATCTGTGATCCTGGCTAAGTCTCCTCTTTGGGAGCGAATAACTCCTCCTCAAGTACTCCAACTTGATCTCACTCTAAGGACTCCCTCAGAGCTCTGTCCTCCTCAATCCTCATGTCCCGCCTGATAACTGTCTTCTTAAGTGATGGAACATACACCTTGTATGCCAAAGATGTCTCATTGTAACCCATGAAAATGCCCTTTTTTGCTGTGGGCTCCAGCTTCTTCCTGCTATATTTGGACACATGGCAGTAAACTTTTGTGCCAAAGATGTTGGAAATACTGAGAGGGGGGTGAATCATTATTTCTTTTACAATTGTTATTTTTATGCCAGATAAGATCACTTAAAACATAACACAAAAAAATATTTATATCAAAATAATTATTAATAAAAACAATGAGGACTCCAATCCTCTTTTACAATCTTCAAATTTCAAACTGTACAATAATTCCATAGGGCTCCAACCCTCTGCTTCAAATCTTCATTGTGGGTTTATTGGTTCTTTAAGGCTTCCAATATCTTCTGCAACAAATCCTGAATGATCGTCTTTAAGAATGTTTCTGATCCAACAATGAAAACCCCTAGGTTTGCTTCAAAAGATTCTCCAAAATGCTTCAGGGGTAGGTTTGCTTCAACAAATTCTCCAAAATGTTCCCGGGGTAGGTTTGCTTCAACAAATTCTCCAAAATGTTCCCGGGGTAGGTTTGCTTCAACAAATTCTCCAAAATGTTCCCGGGGTAGGTTTGCTTCAACAAATTCTCCAAAATGTTCCCGGGGTAGGTTTGCTTCAACAAATTCTCCAAAATGCTCCTAGGGTTAGTCCATCAAGGTCATCCTCAACAATGCTCAGTTCTTCAAGGTGGCTAAAAGGTTGCTTCAAGTCTTCCAAGGGCTACTTCAACAAGACTTAAAAAATCTCCTCCAATAATACTCTACAATAATGCTTCTAGGATGTCTTCAATGCTACTTCTTCAAATGTCTGCTACACGAGTGCGTCAAAGGTCCACTTATAAAGTGTCTCCAAGACTCTTCATCTGCTTCAGATGTACTTCTGCAAAGTTACATCACTAGAGCTTCAACAATGCTGCTCCAAAATGTGACATCAAAGGTGCTGCAAGAGTGATCTCCAAAGTGTGCTCCAAACAAGTTTCAAAGTTCACAGCTGCTTCAAAAGTCTTTAGGACTGCTTCAAAGAACACCAAGAGCATGTGTAAAAGACTGCTTCAAATTCTCATCGGTTGACTTTTGGAAGTGCTTCAAACAGTCTTCAAGGGTGCCCCAAAAATACCTTCCAAGAAGCTGCTTTAAAATGCCTTCAAGAACTTATCACTGGTTAGCTTGAGATCTTCTCTGTCCACTTGTCTTCACGATTGCTTAAGGTAGGTCTGCACAAAAGGTCTTTAAGGCTGCTCTAGAAGATACTAGGACTGTGCACACAAGGACTGCTACATTGCTTATCCAGGGATGATTGTTACTAAGGCTCAACAATCTGCTCTCCAATAGTACTTCAGCTATTCCAATTGATATTGTTCTTAGGGTCTACAACTCTCCCTTCTTATCACTTATCTATTATACCCAAATCACTGAGCTAGGACACACAAATTTGCCCATTATTTGACCACTTGCTTCTTTAATGTGATAGAAGTTAGGGCAAATAAAAAAATGCCTTGCTTTACTCGGAAACTTCAGCACAACTCTAAAGGAATCATAGTTCTGGGCACAACTTGAATGGAGTTTCAGCCTAATTTACAGTCTTCTACGACTAGGGTTACCTCAGTCACATATCATACCTTTATATGTTGTGCTACCTTACTCACAGTCCTGAAAACTATTGCGCTATACCATAAGGAGACTCAACCCTCAATTGACCACGTCCTTCTCCACAAACAAGGTCTCGACCCTTTTTTAAAGCACACATCTGAGGTACGGCTGTCACAGAGATACCATAGGAAACATATCAAACAAAAACATCCCAATAATGTCCTACGTCCAGTCCTTGGACTTGTCCTTTCTTTTGAACGTTTGCAATTTTTATTTGTCCACAGATCCGAGTTTGTGTCTCTGTCCAAAGGGTTTGAATAGAACAAGATCTTTGTCCAAGTATTTCCTCACAGGACAGTAATGTAATTCTGAACTTAACCATAGAAAACAATCCTTCTATGTTCGTCCTTCTAATCTTCTATTCTTCCTTTCCTCATATACAAGTTGCTTAATTGAACTGATTTTGAAATGGACGAGTCTAACTAAGTACTTATAGTTGTTTGAACATGTTGAAAAGACATGTTTGTTGGTTAAGGAGAGCCGACATATCTATTTGGAGCCGACCTGTGCATAATTTTTGACATTTATTGAATAAACAACATTTTTCAAGGGTCCGATCTAATATGTTTTTGAGATGGTCTTGCCAAATTTTGTAGGTTCAACATCCAAAATATCTTTTGTAGTACTAACAATTGTATCTGAAAGGGTTTCAACCATCTCTTTCCAAGCATGCTCTAATGTACTAAGACAATATAGAACAGAAGGTTTGACTCTTGAAAAAGAACTACCAACTTTTCTGGAAATCACTGCCAGCATCTCACTCACAACAATCCACATAGTCAATTCCTGATCTTCATGTTGCCATCTAAAGTCTTCCTCAGGAAAATATCCTTCCTTGCAACATTTGTATCCATGAATGCCTCATGATCATCGATCCACACACAAGTAGTATAATAGCATATATTGTATTCATGGTGGATGATATTGTCTCTAATGATAGAATAGGACCCTTATGTGACAGTCTTTCTTGGAAGATCTCTCCTTCCAAATTCTGATCATGGCATATGCTTTAGTGCTTCCTCCTAGGGTTTGCTCCAACATCAACATGTCTTTATTCTTGAAGTGCCCCACTGACATATACTTCATGCTTAGGTCATCTTCCATACACCTAGGCTTGCTTCCATATAAATGTCAAGACATACTCTTCAACAATTTTAGGGCTTTCCAACCAACCTTCTAGGGTTTGCCATCAACACCTTTCCATCAATGTACTTTAGGGTTAGGGTTTGCTTTCAACACCCAGGGTTTGTTTGTAGGTTCAACTTCAACAATGCACACCTAGGGTTTGTTGTCATATTGACATTAGTGACAACTCTATCCAACAAAGGATACAAAAGTGTGAAACATCAGGCTTCTTCCCTAGGAAAGCCTCCTCTAGTGTAACTCGTCCAAGCACCCTGTGTGGACTCTTGTTTTGCAGAAATACTACAATGTTGCATGCCTCTGCCCATGGGAACATATGCAGTCCTTGATCATGCAACATCGCCTTGGCCGCTCCAACTATGCTGCGGTTCTTCCTCTTAGCCACCCTATTCTGCTGAGGGGTATGGGGTGTCATTAGCTCTCTCCTATTGCCCTCCTTGGCACACAAGACCTCAAATTCATTGGAGATATATTCCCCACCATTATCACTCCTCACTTGGAGGTTCAACTTCAACAATGCACCTAGGGTTTGTTGTCATACTGTCATTAGTGACAACTCTATCCAACAAAAGATACGAAAGTATGAAACATTAGGCTTCTTCCCTGTGAAAGCTTCCTCTAGTGTAACTTGTCCAAGCACCCTGTGTGGACTCTTGTTTTGCAGAAATACTATAGTGTTGCATGCCTTTGCCCATAGGAACATAGGCAGTCCCTGATCATGCAACATGGCGTTGGCCGCTCCAACTATGCTTTGGTTCTTCCTCTTAGCCACCCTATTCTGCTGAGGTGTATGGCGTGTTATCAACTCTCTCCTATTGCCCTCCTTGGCACACAAGTCCTCAAATTCATTGGAGATATATTCCCCACCATTGTCACTTCTCACTACTTTGATCTTCTTCCCAGTCTAGTTTTCTACCAAGGCCTTGAACTCCATGAACTTGGTTAAGACCTCATCCTTCTTCATAAAAAATATCCAAGTTTTCCGAGAATAATCATCTATGAAAATAACACCTGTGTCTCATAAGTGATGGAGAAGAGAAGGGCTTGCATACATCTGAATACAACAACTCCAAAATCCCTTTGGCTCTGTTGCCTCGGCCTTGGAAAGATAACTTGGCATACTTGCCAAGCGTGCATCCCTTGCACACTCCAATCTTGTCAAGGGATGCACGAGAGTGTGCAAGGGATGCATGCTTGGCAAGTATGATCTCCCTTGCACACTCCCTCTAAACAATGATCTGCCCTCAGTCCTTGAACCGACATCTTGCTTATCCCAAGAATTGCTTCTTCAAAACTTTGATCTGCGCTCTTCACTAATGATCAACTTGGTGCTGGTCTTTATATTGATATCTGCTCTGATACCATGTTAATTCTCCATGAAATTTTGCAACTACTTAGTTGATTTTCTAAAAGCTGAACTAGTTTACTTTTCTCCAAGATACATAATTTCTTAACAACTTATGAGCAACGAAATAGACACATAGATATAAAAATACAACACACAAATTTACACAATTACTTTCTCAGGAAACCCAATAGGGAAAAATACATAATTTCTTAACAACTTAAGAGCAGCGAAATAGACACAGATATAAAAATACAACACACAAATTTACACAATTACTTTTCTCAAGAAACCCAATAGGGAAAAACCTATCTCCTTGATGTGGTCTTTTATTGGTCTTGAGCAATCGAATCAAATACAGGGCAGTCTGTTCAACTGAGAACACTTCTGTTCTCTGCTATACTAGCCTGAACCACCCTGCAATTATGCTGACTCCTTGAAATCTGCCTGGCGCTATTTCTGTGTGTGTTAGGCCTCCTATTTCCTAGCGCACAATACCTCCTATTCTTTAGAATGCAACTCCTAAATCCTAACGTAATTCTCCTACAAGGAAGTCTCCTCAATATTGTGCACTAGCTCCTCGAAGATACACACTCCACAACCAAAGAGATCTCACACAAACTTGTGCACTCAATATGATTAACCTTTGTGCCTCTGTCCTTCTTTTATAGATTCGGTCCATGACTCCATGCTGAAATTGGCAAGGACAAAATCATAACTCATGTGGTTGACAAGTTAACTGAGATCCAATTGGTTCTCTCTCCAATCATAACTAGAGTCACAACTTGTCCTTACTTCAATCAATGACTGAAGCTCCAACTCATTCTATCTTCACTGATAATTGTGTTAATTTGATAGCTCAGGGACAAATTCCCACCTTTGTACAACCTTCCTAATCAAGAAAGACCCCTCCTATCCCTTGGAAGAATTCAATTTGGTTAAGGAAAATTACATTTTTAATATGGAAACCCACATGTGCACAAAAGTACAGGTCGACTTTAAAGAGAAATTAGACACCCTTGGAAGCCTACAAATACAAGTCAAGTGAACCTCATTTAGAGATCATCATTAAGCATCTTCTTCTTCTTTCTTCTTTGGTTTGGCTCGCACAAGTCTGAAGTTGGTTCGCGGAAATTGGTTCATACAGGTTCTAATTTGCAGGGTTTGAGCTCGCACGTGTGAGGAAGGGTTTTTGGTCTGTAACCGTAGGGTTGGAATAAGATAATCTCAGCTATAGCCGCACGCATGAAAGGGTACTCCCTGCGGCTGGAGCATTGCATCCGCACACATGATCACTAGCTCCGTGGCGGCTGGGATCTATGATTTTGATGATAGTTGACCACAAACTCTGATTGTTGGCTGCAGGCTTGGAATTTTGATTTCTAATCAGTGTTGTTGCTGGGATCATCTCTTGAATATTGTTTGGTTTGTTTTGCTGGATAGTTTTGTGATTAAATAATTGGAACATTGTACTCTCTCTTTGTTGAACATTTTATGACAATCTAATAAGAAGAAGAATTTGAAAGGGTTTTCCCCCTTGCGGGGTTTTGCAGATTTTCCACGAAATTCTGATCTGCTAGATGAACAATTTGAAAACAAGTTTTCTTTTCACATAGACACAAAATTTCTCTACCAAATAACAACGGAATAGAACATAAATAAGATGTACAATTTCACACAAAAACAACACAATTTTTCTAGGGAACCCAACAGGGAAAACCCTTGCTTTAGAATTTTATTGAGGAAAACTGAGCAATAGATCTCTCACAAATAACCTTGCTTCAATAGAGAATACAATTTGATCTCTCAGCCTTAGTCTAGGCTTGAAGCAACCTGCAATATGCTATTCTTCCTCCTCCTGCTATGCGCACTAGATGCTCCTATTTCCTAGTGCAAATCCTTAGGAAATAGGCCCCTTTTTCCTAGCGTTGGTTGAGCTCCTATTAAATAGGGATTTCCCCTATTTCTATGCGCACATCCAAGAAGAAATTCTCTCCACTATAACTCGCACAAGAAACTCTTGGCTCGTTCCTCCACAAGCTCTCTTGCTCACAAACTCATGCTCAAGAATGATGAATACAAAGTGTGCCTTCGATATCCGTATAAGCAAATCTGATTTGGCTATTGTTAGTGAGTTTCTAAATTAGGAGTTGAACTGGCAATTTTCTATTTAACAAAAGTCAACACACTTAGTTAACTGGATCCTCCTAAAATTTATGAGGCTAACTCCATTTGTTCTTTTAGTTCCCAATTTAACTCACTCTAGAGGACAGATAACTCGGTCCTCCACAAACTTGCACTAGTCAAACTGCTTTTTGAACTTGTCCTCATCACTGGAACTCATAATCTCTAAGATGGTGATACCGAATCTCGATATGCTTTGAGCGATCATGAAACATTGGGTTCTCAAAGAGCTTAATGCAACTCTGATTATCACAATGTATCATGGTAGGCTCCATCCTTTGTCTGAAAAGTCCCACAAGTAACTTCCTCATCCAAATAGCCTCGCAAGTTGCTTGACTAGCAACCATGTACTCAACCTCTGTTGAACTGAGTGCAACTGTTTTTTGTTTCCTGTTGTACTAAGAAACTGCTGCACTAAGAAACTGTTGCTGACCCAATGTTGAAGATGCCACCTGAAGTACTCTTCCTGTTTGTGGAGCTCCCTACCCAATCTGCATTTGTGAAGCCCTCAAGCCTCACTCCATCAACCTATCTGTACCACAATCCATAGTCTGATGTACCTCTGAGGTATCTGAACACAACTTTGCAACAACCCAATGCACTTTGGTCGGTTCCACCATGAACTCACTCAACTGGTTGTCTGTAAAACAAATATCAGATCATGTGTTGACCAAGTACATCAATGACCCAATGAGCTGCCTGTATACTGTAGGATCCACTCGTTCTCCTTTGCTAGCATCCACCTTCCTCTAGTTTGTGACTAGAGGTGTGTCCATAGGCCTGCAATCCTGCATATGAAATCTCTAGAGAATCCTTACTCTGTACTTGCCCTGTCCCACGTAGATCTCACCATCACCCTGCTAAACCTCCAAGCCAAGGAAATAGTGCATAAGCCCCATATCCTTTATCTCAAACTCCCTTGCAAGGTCCTCCTTACAATCCTGGATCAAGCTCTCATCCCCAGTTAGTATAAGGTCATCGACATAGAGAACTAGAATGAGCGGAAACCCTTCAACCATTATGTAGTATAGGTTGGCATCTGCCTCACTCTTAGTGAAGCCTAATCCTCGAAGTTAGCTATCAATTTGAGTGTACCATGCTCTCGGAGCCTGCTTGAACCCATAAAGAGCTCTCTTCAGCCTGCGCACATGTGTGTCTCTGCTGAACTGCTTGAACCCCTTTGGGTGCTCTATATAGATCTCTTCCTCAATAACTCCATTGAGGAAGATTGTCTTCACGTCCATCTAGTGGACCTTCCACCCCATCTGTGCTGCAAGTGGCATAATAGTCTTGATGAATGAATACTGTACTACTAGGGCAAAAGTCTCCTTATAGTCTATGCCCTCAATCTGTGAGAAGCCCTTGGCCACAAACCATGCCTTGAACATCTCCACACTCCCATCTGCTCCATGTTTCAACTTGTACACCCACTTGGATCCAACTACTGGTTTCCCCTCAGGTCGTGGAACAACCTCCCAGACATCATTCTTCATGATAGAGGAATACTCCTCCACCATGGCATCTTGCCAAACCTGTTGAGAAGCTGCCTCCTCATAAGAAGAAAACAAGTTGGAAAACATCCACTCCAAAACTATTGTCAGCATATCCTGCTATCATTGAGTTCCATGAGACCATGTCTAGTTCAGACATATTGCCAAACAGTGAGTTTGCATCTACCATGCGACCCAATTTTGCATACATGTCAACAAGAGCATTCCCCACAAAAAGATATGAATCAAAGCTAGTTTTGATTATCTATGCATGAACCTGCGTGCCTTGTTCTAAAGAATCTAGCACTAAACCCACACTAAGAATGTTGGAAAAAGTGAAGTAGTTTGGCTTCACTCTTGCAAGGAGTAATCCTTTAAATAATTTAAAGACCTCTTCCCCATATCCATGCTTAACATATTTTGAAATTATCGCAGTCCATGAAAACATGTTTTTTTTAGGTATTTTGTCAAACACTTGGCATGCATCTTCGCTGGCCCCAATTTAGCGTACATATCAACAAGGGCAGTCGCCACGATTACATATGACTGAAAGCCAATTTTTATTACATGGGCATGAACTAATTTACCAAATTACAACCTTGCTATTTTAGCACAAGCCCAAACCACGCTAACTACTGTGGACTGATTAAACAACATACCTTTGTCTTATTTCATTCAGGAAAAGAGTTTCAATGCTTCTTCACAATGTCCCTAGTGAACATATTCATTGATCATTAGCGTCCTAGAATAGACATTTCGCTCATGCATTTTATCAAACACTTTGCGTGCATTCTCAACACTGCCACCTTTGGCTTACTGGGATTGTTGATCTGAATATGAGGTAGAAATGAAATGAAATTTTATTAATGTCCCTGGGTGACCACAAAAGTAGGTCACTGGGACTAAAGGATATATCTAGTGTAAATACAGGACATGTGGGAGTGCAAATGCAACTCCATCGCTGTCTCCCAAGACATCACATCTCGTGCATACGTTTTGTCAAATTGTTTGCAATGTTTTACAACTCGGACTCGGATTCGGACTCGGCGAGGATCGACTCGGACTCGGACTCGGACTCGGTAATGACTCGGCCGGCTCGATTTCAATGACTCGGTCGTTGTAAAAAATACATTAAATATTTATTTTTTTATAAAAAAACATAATTTTAAATATTTTAAACATAATTTAAAGATTTTCATTCAAGTTTCCAAACACACAACATTATATATACATGGAAGACAACATATAATCAAAGTAGGCTCATGAACCAATCCATTATATCAAAATGGTACGGTGTACCCAATGGCAATAGTAAATACATAGTCAACTGTAGTCTGTCATACATGATCAAAGACTCATCTTTATGTTCCGCTTCATTATTTCTTGACCATCTTTATTGGATTCTCCTCGTCATTACGATTCTAAGGATATATAGCACGCTGCGAGACTCCTTACTGTTTGAAAGATATGTTTAACTTAAGTTGGTGCACCCACTATGTGGTCACAAGCCCCAAATAAGTTGATAATATGGAAGCATATTAAAAGGCTAAATAATTGTTGAAAATGCCAAATTGAACCTTCTAATATCTTGCTGGACCAAAAGGTTGTCAAAAGATTAAGGTTAACATTTGAAAATGTATTAAATATACGAGGAAATTTAATCATACTATGGTCCAAAATAGAGGACAAAATGGCCTCATTAAGCGTGGGATTCTTGGCTCCAAAACTTGTTTTAATTAAAAAAATTAAATTTTGGGCTTCCCTCCCAAATACTCAAGTAGACTGCCTGTCATGAAAGCCTATCCAAATCTATTTAAACGCACCCATCCTCTCTCCAAAAGAGATAAGATAATTCGGACATCCTTTGATCTGTAACAGCATTGAACTTGTATAAGGGTTTGTGGTTTATAGTTCTGGGATTCCCTGGGTTCGTTCAACATATATTTTGCAGGTTTTAGTCATTTTGTTCTGAGGGCATAATCGTTGGTTTTCTGAAATTGTTTTGACAGTGGTTCACAACTCTATGATTATGACACGGTTCTGATCCTTTACTATTCGCCTCTAGAACAGAGGTATACATTAAAGAATATTCTGTTTAGTGCAAAAGCATTGCGTGGCAGCTAAATGTGATGTATCCGACCCTGTGAGGCACATTTCAAGCCTAAATACAACTCATTTTTGTGAGGTCGATACCTGGAAGTGTTTGAATATCTGCATATAATCTGAAGTAGATTGCCCTAAGAAGAATGCATCTGTGATTGAAACGGCCGAGTCATTACGGGACCCGGCCGGGTTGACCGGGTCAGCTATGACTCGGCCGAGTCATTGGCTGACTCGGCCGAGTCATAGCTGACTCGGCCACCGAACCGGGTCATGGGCGGGTCATAAAAATTGGCATTGAAACGTCAGAAACGGCCGTTTCCGTTTCGGTACGGCCGTTTCGTAAAACACTGATTGTTTGTAGTACCACTTTGCAATTTCACTTCTATGCTCACAATGGCTAGCCCATGTGGCCTTAGTGTTTAAACTGAGGCTTTGATACCACTTGTAATGTCACTGTGTTGAAATCGAGGCTCTGATACCACTTGTAATGCCCCGTGTTGAAACTGAGGCTCTGATACCACTTGTAATGCCACCATGTTGAAACTGAAGCTCTGATACCACTTGTAATGCCCTCGTGTTGAAACCGAGGCTCTGATACCACTTGTAATGTCCCCAACCACCCTTGGGTGACGTCACTCACATAAACCTTAGAATTTACTATTTCACTCAAAACCATAGGTCACTGAACACAGCTCCAATCTACCCTCTTGTTGATCATTAGTCCATCAACAACAAGACATAGGGTCTTCTATTGTGTTGTACGCAACTCCGTTTGTGAACAACTCTAGACTGCCCACTGCTGCTCCTCAGCTCCTTTGGGTCTACTTGCCCACTAGCTGCTCCTTAGTCCTTCAAGAACACAACTCTTAGGGACTTCTTCCCTCTATTGCCTACCTGTGCTGCTTCATCGAGGCAAACTTAGGGAATGGATGGCTCCCACCTATCACTATCAAAAGTCGTCCTTCAACAACAAATTTGGGCTAGTCAAACTGCTCCCGTGACCTCCCCCTTTTGTCCTTCAAAGATCAGTCCTAAGTATCTCTTCTTATGCCCTTCTAACAGTCCTCAAATTCCTTCTCAAGTGACTGTACTTAGGGTTGGGAGCAAGCCACTACATCCCTCCCAAAACTATTCTTTGGCTGCTCCAAACACTGTCCTAAACTAGGACACCAATTCTACACTTTTCCTACTTGTAGACATCCACTTCTGCCCTCCAAAACCCTTGGATTTGAGCGAGACTTTTTTTGAAGAACTCATCTCTAACTAGGGCAACCTGAAGTAGATCCAACCCAGTTGCAAACCACTCCGACAACCTCTGATTTCTTCTCTCCTACTGTAGATGAATGCGGCCTATCCTTGGCTACTAAGTAGGCTAGTTGATCCTCCAAGAATCATAATTTCATCCACGTTCAATACTTCAGAAATATCGCCCTGTTAGAGAGAGATTGCTTCCGTTTTCATGCTCATATTTCGTCCTCAAAAGTTGCGGCCTAGTCTCCTACTTGTTGCCTTTACCTGCATAACCACAACCCAAAACAATCCCAATACCAACCCTAACCAAACATGATCCTTTCTACTTCTTATTTGCAGACTCGACCTCCTCTTTCAGTCTTCACATGACAAATAAGTGACTTGATTGGGTGAGGAATGAGGCTCCTCCTCACTCCTATTTATATCATTCCTTAGGGTGACGTCTAACATTCTCAAATGGTCTCCTCAAGTCAAGGCCGACATGAAACTTAAGATAAATTCACCCACATAGTCACACAAAAATACTTTTCTCTCAACCCACAAGGTCTCTCTTAGTGCTACAAGTGCCCCTTGTTCCTTTAATGGTGCCCTAGAATCTCCAAGTGCCAAGTGTCCAAATCCATACACAATTTCACTCCCACAAGCTTTGGTGCAAATTCCACACCCTTGGGTTCTTAACCCACAAGTGACTTTGTGGTGCCAATTCCTCCACAACCCTATAGCCTAGGGTTTGGAGTACCTCCCAAGCTAATAATCTCAACACTCCCTCTTAGCGATGAATGTACTTCCAACACTAGGAAGTCTTCATCATCAGCACCTGCGACATTAGCCCATCTGGTGTCCGCCACTACAACTTACTTTATAGAATGAACCATGCTATCTCAGTAGTGCCTCTGCCTCATCTCATCTGAACCTAAATATCTCAACACTTCCATAGGGTTGCTCCCTTTGAAGCTAGATTCCCTCTGAGTTTGCACGGTCTCCATTGGCTCAACCTGTTACTGCTCTCGTGTCCTACAAGGTCATTCTGAGTTGTGGTCGAACACGACCATCATCACTGCAACTTAGTCCTTCAAGTACTCATCCTCCTCGTTCAAACACAACACATGCACATCCCTCCAATCTTGGATAATATTGTCGTTGTTATAATATTAGCCAAAGGAGGGTAGGTATGTGTATGGTTGATTCATCACTCTGTATATTTATCCTTTAAGTTCCCATGATTTATTCATGATCTCATATATAATATTATTTTATGCAACGAGTGACTACAATTGTAGTGTCTGGGAGGGTCGAGTGAGTCATGTTGTTTTCCAACAAAATATTGTTATTATTATTTGTTTACTAAACGTTTTCTCCTTCTAGCCTGGTTCTTGGGTAGTACCACTTAAATAGTGGTTTGAGATATACGTAAAATGGAATGTTTAAATTTATATGCTAATTTGCTCCACATCACATGCACACCCCCACACAACGTGCCCTAGAGAGGAGGATGGTAAGGTCGAGCAAGCAAGCATACTGAGCCTTCAACCAATCAACCATTGTGCTAGTAGACAACAATAGGATTTTGGGTGTTCTGTTGTTTTTCCACGGTACTAGAATCTAGGTTAGGGTCTTAGAAAAATTGACGCTACCAATCCAAATACCACAACAAACTACTTTGCACAATGAAATATAGACAACAGTAAGTCAATTAGTGCACAAATATAGACAAATTTTTACAATTTTTTTAGTAACCCAACTTCTTTATATTAACAAACTGTAATACAACTGTCTAGGGCTCCTGTACTAGGGATCGTCGCTATCATACAATAATTGATACAAGGAATAAAAACTAGGCTTTGATGTCAATAACTTTGACCACCAATCTACCCTGAACAAGATACACTGACCTACTAGCTGATCTAGTGCACTTCCTTCTTTATATTAACAAACTGTAATACAACTGTCTAGGGCTCTTGTACTAGGGATCGTCGCTATCATACAATAATTGATACAAGGAATAAAAACTAGGCTTTGATGTCAATAACTTTGACCACCAATCTACCCTGAACAAGATACACTGACCTACTAGCTGATCTAGTGCACTTCACAGCTCCACTGGTCGTATCCTGAACACACATGCCCGATCCATTGGCTCCCGGTCTGCAACAACACCAATCTGCCTCTATCAGTGATCTTGCTCCTTTAGGTCACTGAACTTGACTCCAATCTTCCCTCTAGCTGATCATTAATCCATCAACAACCAAGAAATAGGGTCTTCTATTGAGTTGTACACAATTCAGTTTCAATGAGGCAAACATAGGGAATGGATGGCTGCCACCTATCACTATCAAAAGTCCTTCAACAACAAACTTGGGCTAGTCAAATTGCTCCCATGTTCTCCTCCTTTTGTCCTTCAAAGATCAGTCCTAAGCATTCCTTCTTATGCACTTCTAACAGTCCTCAAATTCCTTCTCAAGTGACTATACTTAGGGCTTGGAGCAAGCCACTACATCCCTCCAAAACTGTTCGTATGGCTTCTCCAAATACTGTCCTAAACTAGGACACCAATCTTGCACTTTTCCTCCTTGTAGACATTCACTTCTGCTCTCCAAAACCCTTGGATTTGGGCAAGACTTTTTTTGAAGAAGTCATCCCTAACTAGGGCAACTTGAAGTAGATCCAACCCACTTGCAAACCACTCCAACAACCTTTGATTTCTTCTCTCCTACTGTAAATGAATGTGGCCTATCCTTGGCTGCTAAGTACGCTACTTGGCCCTCTAGGAATCATAATTTCGTCCACCTGCAATACTTCAAAAATCTCGGCTGTTAGAGGGAGATTGCTTCTATTTTCATGCTCATATTTCATCCTAAAAGGTTGCGGCCTAATCTTCTTCTACTCGTTTCCTTTACTTGCATAACCACAACCCAAAACAGTCCCAAAACCAACCCTAACCAGTCTTGATCCATTCTCCTTCTTGGTTGCGGACTCGGCCTCCTATTTCATTCTTCACATGAGAAATAAGTGACTTGATTGGGTGAGGAATGAGGCTCCTCCTCAGTCCTATTTATATCATTCCTTAGAGTGACGTCTAACATTCTCAAATGGTCTCCTCAAGTCAAGGCCGACTTGAAACTTAAGACAAATTCACCCACATAATCACATAAAAATTCTTTTCTCTCAATCCACAAGGCCTCTCTTGGTCCTTCAAATGGCCCCTTGTTCCTTTAAGGGTGCCCTACAATCTCCAAGTGCCTAAGTGTCCAAATCCATACAATATTTCACACCCACAAGTTTGGGTGCAAAGCCCACATCCTTGGGTTCTTAGCCCACAACTGACTTTGTGGTGCCAATTCCTCCACAACCCCATAGCCTAGGGTTTGGAGTACCTCCCAAGCTACCAATCTCAACACTCCCTCTTAGCGAGGGAGGTACTTCCAACACTAGGAAGTCTCCATCACCATCACCAGCGACACTAGCCCTTCTAACGTCCGCCACTAGCCCCTTTGGCTCTCGATCTGCAACAACACCAATCTGCCTCTATCAATGATACTGCTCCTTTAGGTGATTGAACACGGCTCCAATTTGCCCTCCAGTTGATCATTATTGTTTCAACAACCAAGACATGATCATTATTCTTTGAACAACCAAGACATAGGGTCTTCTATTGAGTTGTTCACAACTCAGTTTGTGAACAACTCTAGATTGCCCACTGCTGCTTCTTAGCTCCTTTGGGACTTCTTGCCCACTAGTTGCTCCTTTGTCCTTCAAGAACACAACTCTTAGGGACTTCTTTCCTCTGTTGCCTACTTGTGCTGCTTCAACGAGGCAAACTTATGGCATGGAGTGCTTCTACCTATCACTCTCAAAAGTCCTTCGTCAACAACAAACTTGGGCTAGTCAAACTACTCCATTGAACTCCTTTTCTTGAGCATCCCTTCTTTTCCCCTTCTAACAATCCTCAAATTCCTTCTCAAGTGACTTTACTTAGGGCATGGTTGTGGAACAAGCCACTAAATCCCTCCCAAAACTATTCTTTTGGCTCCTCCAAATACTATCATAAACTAGGACACCAATCCTGCACCTTTCCTCCATGTAGACGTCCACTTCTGCTCTCCAAAACCCTTGGATCTGAGCAAGACTTTTTTTGAAGAACCCAACCCTAACTAGTGCAACTTGAAGCAGATCCAACCTACCTACAAACCACTCCAACAACCTTTGATTTCTTTGCTGGTATTGTAGATGAATGCAACCTATCGTTGGCTACCAAGTAGGCTACTTGACCCTCCAATAATCATAATTTCGTCCACATGCAATACTTCAGAAATATCGGCTTGTTAGAGAGATCTTGCTTCTGTTTTCATGCTCAAGTTTTGTCCTCAAAAGTCTCGGCCTAGTCTCCTTCTACTTGTTGCCTTTACCTGCATAACCACAACCCAAAATAGTCCCAAAGCCAGCCCTAACCAGACTTGATACTTTCTCCTTCTTGGTTGCGGACTCGTCCTCCTATTTCAGTCTTCACATGAGGAATAAGTGTGTTGATTGGGTGAGGAATGAGGCTCCTCCTCACTCCTATTTATATCATTCCTTAGGGTGACGTCTAACCTTCTCAAAATGTCTACATGGCCTCTATTGGTGCTACAAGCATACCATTGTTCCTTTAAGGAACCCCTACAATCTCCAAGTGCTAAGTGTCCAAATCCATACACGGTTTCACACCCACAAGCTTGGGTGCAAAGCGCACACGCTTGGGTTCTTAGCCCACAAGTTACTTTGTGGTGCCAATCCCTCCACAACCCTGTAGCCTAGGGTTTGTAGTACCTCCCAAGTTGCCAATCTCAACATGTTCAATATTCCTCCCAAGTTACCAATCTCAACATGTTCAATATGTTTAAATATGCTTAGATCCCTCTTACAAAAAGTATTGTTTATCTTGCGATAACATTGATACAAAAATACAAAAATGGATGATCCCCCATTATATAAAAATGCTCAAAGTTAGTTATGTTTCAGATTATGATTGATTGTTGCATTCAACTCTCTAGTTTAACTTGTATAATGATTCTAATATCTTATTATGTATGTGTTGTAGATGGCTTGTTCTAGTGAGCATCAACGAGTGTAATACAAAATGGAATGTCTATCTTTATATAGCAAACTCTAGACAAGGTATGTTTGCAATTATGAATAATTATTTGTTTTGAATTATGCTTGCCATTACTATCTGTGTCTTTATTTTAACCTTATTCACACCACTTTTTTTCCTTTCAGCAGAGGAGAGGACACTACAATAGAGATAATGTGCAAAGGGGAAGTTTGCAATCTTTTGTTTGTTGTTGTCTACATGATTTGTTTTTGTTGAAGTTCATGCCTTCAAACTCTCTAGTTTGACTTTTATTAGAAATCTAATATTTTATTGTGTATCTATTGCAGATGGCATGTTCCAATGAGCATGAATACGTGAAATACAAAATGGATTCTCCCCTTTTATATAACAATCTCAAAGAAAGGTGTGTTTCTTATTATGATTAATTATTGCGTACTCTTTAGTTTAACTTATATAATGATTCTAATATCTTATTGTGTATCTTTTGTAGATGGTTGGTTTTGATGAGCACAAGCAAGTGGAATACAAAAGAGTGTCCATCGTTATAAAACAAACTCTACGGGAGGTGTGTTTCATATTATGAATAATTATTGGTTTTGAAATATGTTTAACATTACTAATTGTGTGTGTATTTTAACCTTATTCAACCCACTTTTTCCCCTTTCAGCGGAGGACAACACATTGCAGGAGAGATGATGTGCGAAGGGGATGTTTGCAATTTTTTCTTTGTTCTTGTCTACATGTTTTGTTTTGTTGAGTTTGAGCATGGCCATGCTGTGTTGTACTCGTTTTCGTTTGTTTTGTCTTTGTTTTCTTGTTTTTTGTAGTTTGGTCTTCATTTTGTTTGTTGGGTGTGTTGTACTTTGCTTTGTTTTGTTTCTTTAACGTTTCTTGCAGTTTGGTCTTGGTTTCGTTTGTTGGGTGTGGAAATGGAAATGAAGGAAGGAGACAAAGAAAATTGAGGTTATTGTTCATAAATGAAGGTGAGTCAACATATCTACATGCAATGCACTTCACTTAAAAGTATTTTTCGCTAATTTGTGGCTCCATTTTTTTGCTATTCAAATTATTATATGTTTTATCTATGCTCTGATAGTCAACTATATTGATCTTTTTTATGTAGTGAACAACTACAATTGTATGGTCTACAAAGGTCAAGTGGTGAAGATGCACTAGACATTCTACAAACATGACATAGAGGATGGGTGAGGCATACTTTTCTCCTACACAATACTATTGTCCTTTAATACATTGAAATATTTGTTAGTTGCACAATGATTTATCATTTTGTCATGGTTTCGAGGTAGTATGATCTTGTTCATGGGTGTGAGATTCAAGATTTTTCCTAGAACTTTGATATGAAAGAAATGGAAATGTTACATTAGGGTTCACATGTTCAAGGATTATTTTTCATGATTGTCGTTGTTATAATATTAGCCAAGGGAGGGTAGGTATGTATATATTGCTCTATATATTTATCCTTTAAGCTCCCATGATTTATTCATGATCTCATATATAATATTACTTTTTGCAACGAGTGACTACAATTGTAGTGTTTGGGAGGGTCGAGTGGAGAAGATATCTTAGGAAATGTAGATGCAACACAAAGGATGGGTGAGTCATGTTGTTTTCCAACAAAATATTGTTATTATTATTTGTTTGCTCGACGTTTTCTCCTTCTAGCATGGTTCTCGGGTAGTACCACTTAAATAGTGGTTTGAGATATACATAAAATGGTATGTTTAAATTTATATGTTAATTTGGTCCACATCACACTCACAACCCCACACAATGTGCCCTAGAGAGGAGGATGGTAAGGTTAAGCAAGCAAGAATACTGAGTCATCAACCAATCAACCATTGTGCTAGTAGACAACACTAGGATTTTGGGTGTTCTGTTGTTTTTGCATGGTACTAGAATATAGGTTAGGGTCATAGAATCACTTATACCACCAATCCAAATACCACAACAAACTACTTTGTACAACGAAATATAAACAATAGATAAATCAATTAGTGCACAAATATAGACAACTTTTTACAATTTTTTCAATAACCCAACTTCGTTATATTAACAAACTGTAATACAATTGTCTAAGACTCTCGTACTAGGGTTCATCGCTCTCATACAATCACTGATACAATGAATACAGACTAGTGTTTGATGTCAACAACTTTGACCACCAAACTACCCTGAAAAAGATACACTGACCTACTAGCTGATCTAGTGCACTTCATAGCTTCACTGGTTGTATCCTGAACACATTTGCCCGATCTGTTGGCTCCCGATCTACAACTACACCAATCTCCGTCTATCAAAGATCTTGCTCCTTTAGGTCACTGAACACGGCTCCAATCTGCCCTCTTGCTGATCATTAGTCCATCAACAACCAGGACATAGGGTCTTCTGTTGAGTTGTACACAACTCTGTTTGTGAAAAACTCTAGACTGACCATTGCTGCTCCTTTGGGACTTCTTGCTCTCTAGCTGCTCCATAGTCCTTCAAGAACACAACTCTTAGGGACTTCTTCCCTCTATAGCCTACTCGTGCTGCTTCAATGACGCAAACTTAGGGAGTGGATGGTTGCCACCTATCATTGTCAAAAGTCATTCAACAACAAACTTGGGCTAGTCAAATTGCTCCCTTGACCTTGTTCTTTTGTCCTTCAAAGATTAGTCCTAAGCATCCCTTCTTTTGCGCTTCTAATAGTCCTCAAATTCCTTCTCAAGTGATTGTACTTAGGGCTTGGAGCAAGCCACTACATCCCTCCCAAAACTGTTCTTTTGGTTACTCCAAATATTGTCCTAAACTAGGACACCAATCTTGCACTTTTCCTCCTTGAACACATCCACTTCTGCTCTCCAAAACCCTTGGATTTGAGCGAGACTTTTTCTGAAGAAATCATCCCTAACTAGGGCAACCTAAAGTAGATCCAACCCAACTCCAAACCACTCCAACAACCTCTGATTTCTTCTCTCCTATTGTAGATGAATGCGACCTATCCTTGGATGCTAAGTAGGCTACTTGGCCTTCTTAGAATCATAATTTTGTCCATCTGCAATACTTCAGAAATCTCGGCCTTTTAGAGAGGGATTGCTTTTGTTTTCATGCTCATATTTCATCCTAAAAAGTCGTGGCCTAGTGTCCTTCTACTTGTTTCCTTTACCTCCATAACCACAACCCAAAACAATCCCAAAACCAACCCTAATCAGACTTGATCCTTTCTCCTTCTTGGTTGCAGACTCGACCCCCTATTTCAGTGTTCACAAGAGAAATAAGTGACTTGATTGGGTGAGGAATGCGGCTCCTCCTCAGACCTATTTAGATCATTCCTCAGGGTGACGTCTAACATTCTCAAATGGTCTCCTCAAGTCAAGGCCACCTTGAAACTTAAGACAAATTCACCCACATAATCACATACAAATTATTTTCTCTTAACGCACAAGGCCTCTCTTGGTCCTTCAGACAACCCCTTGTTCCTTTAAGGGTGCCCTACAATCTCCAAGTGCCTAAGTGTCCAAAACCATAGACGAGTTCACACCCACAAGATTGGGTGCAAAGCCCACACCCTTTGGTTCTTAGCCCACACGTCACTTTGTGGTGCCAATTCCTCCACAACCCTATAGCCTAGGGTTTGGAGTACCTCCCAAGCTAATAATCTCAACACTCCCTCTTAGCGACGAATGTACTTCCAACACTAGGAAGTCTTCATCATCAGCACCTGCGACACTAGCCCATTCGGTGTCCGCCACTACAACTTACTTTATAGAATGAACCATGCTATCTCAGTAGTGCCTTTGCCTCATCTCATTTGAACCTAAAGATCTCAACACTTCCATAGGGTTGCTCTCTTTGAAGCTACACTCCCTATGAGTGTGCACGATCTCCAATGGCTCAACTTGTTACTGATCTCGTGTCCTACAAGGTTAGTTTGAGTTGTGTTCGAACATGACCATCATCACTGCTACTTTGTCCTGCAAGCACTCATCCTCCTCGGTCAAACACAACACATGCACATCCCTCCAATCTCAGATATGCAACATCACTTCCTAAAGAAGAAACTAGCCTGCCAACATGTTGTTCATCACATGAAGGAATCTTGATCATACCAATCTCGTCCATGCTAAAGCAATCCTAGAGTTGTCCCAATGATCTATGGCAAGTCATAGGAAGTCCATGATCAATAATCTGCCCTACAACAAATTGTTGTTCACCAGGTTCACCACCAATCCACCAGAACTCCCAACCAATCTCGTTGCCAAGCCAGTCAAGACCACATCTCCATGTCTTTAGCTGAAACATCTGCTCCATGATCTAGACAATCTGAACTCTCTTTGAGCTGCTTCGCTGTGCACACTCTGATTCACTGGCCCTTCAAAGTAGCTCTGATACCATGTTGTTTTTCCACGGTATTGGAATCTAGGTTAGGGTCTTAGAATCACTGGAACTACCAATACAAATACCACAACAAACTACTTTGCTCAACGGGATATAAACAACAGTAAATCAACTAGTGCACAAATATATACAACATTTTACAATTTTTTAATAACCCAACTTCGTTATATTAACAAACTAGAATACAACTGTTTAGTGTTAGTTTTTTGTAGCATCAGATGTGTTTTAGTCAAAAAATTTTGTGGAGAGGCTAGAATACAGGAGATCTCCAAAACCTAGAAATCATTTCTGGAAATTCCGCCTAAAAATGTCTTAATTAGATTATTAGCCAATTTTTAAATATTTCCTAAGTCTAAACTTGGGTAATATGGTTAATTAATCAGAATTAATTAAGTCAAGGCGTGAATCATCTATAAACTCACACAGATTGATCCAGAGATGATTTTAGCCATTGATTAAGTTTTAATCTTGGTCGTTGGTGCTCCAACAGAGGATTATAAGAGGAGGTTGATGTGGTGATGGAGAATACACTTGAGTAGTTCGATTTCTTGAGTAGCAGTGGTTAGTTGCCGGAGAGGGAGCCTGAGATCGAAACAATGAGAGAGGAGCAGAGACTGTGAAGCCGGAGGAAGGATTCCAAATCCGGTGAGTGCATTTGCAGAGGCAGAGGAGCCACAAAGAGGCTGACTACAAATTATTGTAGTAGCCTCTAGAGGCATTTTCGATTTTGCTGGGGAAAGACGAGTTTCAGTTCCAAAAGTTGGGCAGAGGTTCAGAAGGCCAGGAGAGACATTTTCCTAGACGAAAGCAGACCAGACAACTTGACGAGAAGCTGGTTCGAATTGAGTGCAGAAGTGACTGTGCTAGGGTGACGCAGTAGTTGCGCAGAGCCAGTTTGGACGACTCAATTTGCGCTGAGGTCAGAGCCTGTATTTGCCTGTGGAGTGAGGAAATATCCTCACTAGATTTTCTTGCCAGTATATTTCTCTGTAGGATTGCCATTTTAGGCATCCAGTTGTACTTAGGTTATTTCTCTGCTGCTTAATATTACAACCCTCAGCTGCTGCACTAGTTTTCCCAAGTTGGGTTTTTACAAGGACAATGGTCCAAAAATAATTGTGTTATTTTTATGTGTGTTCAACATTTCTTCCAGCGTTTATTCTTCCGCAGTTTATTTGTGTAGGTTGCAGTGTGATTTATTTAATATTTGTTGTAGCAAACAATAAATAAATTGTTAAATTAAATTAACAATTAGGAGAATATTTTCTAGTTGCTGCAATAGGATTCCAGTTGTGGAATTATCACATGGTATCAGAGCATAGTTGATCAGCCGGAGAGCTCAGTAGCAAAGACAGGAGTTTCATTGTTCAGTGTGGGCAGCAGATCGAAACCCCAGAGGCAACGCAATCACTTTGCCGAGAGGTCGAGTTTCTTGAGGAGATTCGATTTTTCTGAGTGAGGGACAGAAAAATTCGATCTCTCCAGATTGAGGGATTCCATAGGTAGAGGGAGCAACCCAATATTTTCGCAGAGCAGATCTCTAGCTAGACGCAGTAGTTTTGTAGTAGTTTGCTAAAGCAAAGCTAGCGTCGAGTGGTAGGAAGAAGAGCACATACTGAGGGAAAATTTTCCTCAGGGAACTTCTAGTCTCAAGAAGTTCGATTTCCCTTGCAGATCAGTGGTCGTTGTGAGCAGAGTTTCTCACTCCAGAAGGAATTGCGAATAACCTCGCAGTCGCTGAGTAGAAGGGAAGAGGAGATTTTCGACATTTTGTTGAGATGGCCACTGTTAGACTTTGAGATCATGATAGGTTGGATGGTGCTTCCAACTATGTCATCTGGAAGGCAAGGATATCCTTTCTTCTGGATGAATATGGCCTAAAGCCATATATTGATGCAGTGTCGACAGTTCCCCAGGATGCAGATCAGCTGAAGGAGTACAAAAAGTAGATGGCGCGGGTGAAGAGGTTGATCCTAGACGGAGTTCGAGATCACATTGTTTAACACATAGCTGGCCAAGGTACTGCCAGAGAGATGTGGGAGAAGTTGTGATGCATTAGGATGGAGAAGGGGGAAGGCATATACCCCTTCCTCACCAGGATTCAGGAGGTCCGAGATCAGTTGTCAGCTGTTGGGGCAGCGCCTCAACCCATAGAGCTAGTGTGATTGGCACTAAATAGTGTCTCCGAGGAGGGGCAGGTATTCATCCAAAGTATTTTGGGCAGAGATACCTTGCCAAGTTGGGACAAGATGTGGGTCGATCTCTAGGAGGAGGAGTTGAGGCGAGCTCTTTTAAAGAGCTCCATCAGTGGCAACATCAGCAGACAGAAATAGGTGAAGGAGGAGGAGAATGTGGCCCTCACATCAAAGGGTCCCACTCAGGGGTAGGGTGAGCAGAGGAAGAAGAAGAAGGGCCTGTCAAAGGTCAAGTGCTTCAGGTGTGGTGAGTTTGGCCACTGTAGTACCCAGTGTCCTCTTAGAAAGGACAAAGAGAAGAAGCAGGACCAGGCGACAACTCATGCCGAGATTGATACGCTGTCCTCCAGGGTTGTGGAAGACTTCGCTATGATCACCAACATACCTCTAGGAGTGAGGTGGGGTGATTTGGTGTTGTAGCCCTAGAGTGCTACAGATGGGCAAGATCCTTGAGGAGTCCACCTCATGGATCAATATCTTGCTACGGGGGCCCATAGTTTTCGGTAGCAGGCTGGATCAGTGCCAGTTGATGCAGTATGATGCCAGAGTGATAGTTGCAGAGACTAGTAGCAGTCAGAAGCTGAGGAGCGCAATGCAGAGTTGGCAGCAGTGCAATTGGCACAGTGTAGAGTCGACAGTAGCGCAGATTCCTCAGTGACAATATAGATACTAGTAGCAGTCAGAGACTCGGGCGACAAATGCATCATATTGATCACAATTTATTTAGTGTTTAGGATGCTTCTCAGTTGCAGATGTTGCGGTTGCAGCAACAACAAATGAGAGGGAGTTGCAATGCAGATGCAATGTTGGCTACAGTCTAGTAGGGTCAACAACAACATCATTGCAACAAATATCAGAGTTGCACTGTTGTTGGTGGGCAATAGGAGCTAGACATCAGTAACGTTACAAGAGATGATGCAGAGACAAGGTGTTGCTACAGGATGGGTAGTAGAGCACTAGAACACATTCCTTGCTAAGAGGGAGTGCTAGTTTTCTATAGCATCAGTTGTGTTCTAGTCACGAAATTTTGTGGAAGGGTTAGAATACAAGAGATCTCCAAAACCCAAAAATCGTTTTTGGAAATTCCGCCTAGAAATGACTTAATTAGATAGTTTTTAAATATTTCCTAAGTCTAAACTTAGGGAATATGGCTAATCAATCAGAATTATTTAAGTCAAGGCGTGAATCATCTAGAAACTCACACGGATCGATCTAGAGATGATCCTAGCCATTGATTAAGGTGTTGCTATAGGATGGGTAGTAGAGCACTAGAACACATTCCTCGCTAAGAGGGAGTGTTAGTTTTTTGTAGCATCAGATGTGTTCTAGTCACGAAATTTTGTGGAGAGGCTAGAGTACAGGAGATCTCCAAAACCCAGAAATCGTTTCTGGAAATTCTGCCTAGAAATGACTTAATTAGATTGTTAACTAGTTTTTAAATATTTCCTAAGTCTAAACTTAGAGAATATGGCTAATTAATCAGAATTATTTAAGTCAAGGCGTGAATCATCTAGAAACTCACATGGATCGATCCAGAGATGATCCTAGCCATTGATTAAGTTTTAATTTTGCCATTGGTGCTCCAACAGAGGATTATAAGAGGAGGTCGATGTGGTGATGGAGAATACACTTGAGCAGTTCAATTTCATGAGCAGATCGATTTCTTGAGTAGTAGCAGTCAATTGCTGGAGAGAGAGCCTAAAATCGAAGCGGTGAGAGAGGGGCAGAGACAGTGAAGCCGGAGGAAGGATTCCAGATCCGGTGAGTGCATTTGCAGAGAGGCAGAGGAGCTGCAGAGAGGCTGATGCAGATCAACGCTGTATCCTCTAGAGGCAATTTCGATTCTGCTGGGGAAAGATGAGTTTCAATGCTAGAAGCTGGGCAGAGGTTCCCGAGGCCAGGAGAGACATTTTCCTAGACAGCAGCAGACTAGTCGGCTTGAGGAGAAGCTAGTTCAAACTGAGTGCAGAAGTGACTGCGCTAGGGTGACGCAATAGCTGCGCAGAGCTAGTTTGGACGACTCAATTTGAGCTAAAGTCAGAGCCCGAATTTGCCTGTGGAGTGAGGAAATTTCCTCACTAGATATTCTTGCCAATATTTCTCTGTAGGATTGTCAGTTTAGGCATCCAATTGTACTTAGATTACTTCAATGTTTCTTAATATTAAAACCCTTAGCTGCTGCACAGGTTTTAACATTGGTCCAAAATTAATTGAGTTATTTTTATGTGTGTGCTAGCATTTCTTCCAACGGTTATTCTTCCGCAGTTTATTTTTGTAGGTTGCAGTGTGATTTATTCAGTATTTGCTGTAGTAAACAATAAATAAATTATTAAATTAAATTAACAATTAGGAGAACAATTTCTAGTTGCTGTAATAGGATTCCGGTTGTGGAATTTTCACATTTAGGGCTCTTGTACCAGGGATTGTGGCCCTCATAAAATCACTGATACAAGGAATACAAACTAGGGTTTGTTGTCAACAACTTTTGTTAATTTTTCTTACGACAACATTGTTCTTTACTATGATAGTTGCATTTCTTCATAAATACATTAAGTTCACCCCATATCATCATTACATTATTCAGATCTACACCATTATACATCAACATGTGCAATAACATAGAAAGAAACAACATCACCATCATCATCAATGCAGTGGAACATAAATGTTGATTTTGGGTAGCATCGGATGTGCTCTAGCCTTGAAAATTGGTGGAGAGTCTAAGGCACATGAGATCTC
This sequence comes from Pinus tabuliformis, assembly GCA_031772625.1. NCBI lineage: Eukaryota > Viridiplantae > Streptophyta > Pinopsida > Pinales > Pinaceae > Pinus > Pinus tabuliformis. Next base: position 719,064,579 of record CM062817.1, on the reverse strand, counting down.
CAAGACCCAGAAATCGTTTGGAGAAATTCCACCCAGATGAGGAGTTATTAAAATAATTAATATTTTTAATGGGTTCCTAAGTCTAAACTTAGGAAAATAAAAATATTAATGTGTATTAATAAAATATGGGTGAGAAAGTTCTAAGTGACGAGGATCAAGCTAGTTTTAATCTTAGCTGTTGATTAGGGACTTAATCTCGGCCGTTGATTCGTCAACAGGAAAAGTATAAGAGGAGGCTTGAGGGTCAGTTGAAGATACACCAAGTGATCAAAGAATTCGATTTTCTGGGGCGAGGTTTGCTGAGGAAATCGAGTTAGTGATCAGAGTTGCAGTGAGGGGCAGTTCAGCAAGGGATTTTCATCCGAGGTTGAAGAATACATACCAGAGAGGCAACGCAGTACCGAGAGAGTCAGCATAGGTTCTAGAAGGGCTGACGCAGAGGCCGAAGAGCTGACGCAGAGGACGCAGAAGGCTGACGCAAAAGCCGTAGAGGTTGGCGCTAGGCCTCAGAGGCAGCGCTGGGGAGATTCTTTGGGGTAGACTAGGAGCAGATCAACAGATTATGAGCTGGGAGAGGGTGACGCAGCTCCTGGAGGAGTGACACAGTTCCATAGCAGTGCTTGGAGCAGCTTTCGCTGTCCAGCATAAGGAACAACTGGAGTCATTGTGGGGTTTGATCATCCGTTTGCTGATTTGCCGGAATATCCGTCTCCAGATAAAGGTACGACTGCCGAGGATATTCTCTGTTGGGTGAGCCATTTCTGGCACCCTAGTTGTGTTAATGAAATCTGCTTAATAATACAAACCCTCTATATGTAGCACCGGTTTTATCGAATTGGGTTTTTCTGGGAATGATTGTCCAAAAATAACGTTGTCCCTTGTTTTATTGTCTCAGTTTATTTCAGTGCATGATTTGTATATCTGTGAAGGCTGCAATAGTGTTTACTTCGATGTTTATGCAATTAAATAACTTGTTAATGTAAAGAACAAGTAGGATATTGTAAACCAGTAATTGCAGTAGGGGTTTTTGATGTGTTAGATTTAGGAATTTCTACATGGTATTGGAGCGATTGCAGATCATAGGTGACTGAAGACACCAATTGAAAAATCTGAGAATTTGCAGCAGAGAAGCAGCTGTCCCGAGAGATAGCGCTGTTCCGGAGCTGAAGAGGCAAGAAGAGGAGTGACGCAGTGCAGAGAGAGTGATGCAGAGGCTCACGTAGTGCTTGCATCAGCACTCTGAGCAAGGAGAAGGGTCGGCACAAAGGCAGAGGAGGGCAGATCAGGGTCACGCAGAGCCACGTCATCTTTCTGAGCCAGGAAGGATTGATGCAGTTGGTTGGGAGGAGCAGATTCAGCCCACGCAGTGATTGCATAGAGCCTAAAGGGCTCAGATTCTTCGAGTTGCCAGGGCTAAGGGAGTTGTGTAGATTTTGATTTGAGGAGCTGGTGGGACGCAGTTTCTGTTGGTGCAGAACAATGTCTAAGGAGACTGAACCAAGGTAGAGGGAAGCACTACCTCGACAAATTTCTAGCCAAGAAATCTAGATCCGGGTTGCAGCGGCAAAGGAGGATTGGAGAGGAGTGATTCGACGGTTGGCCGGAGGATTTCCGAGAGGGAAATTAGGACTCAGAGGGAGTCTAGAGAAGAGGAGCAAAGATGGCAATGAATGGGTTGAGGGATCAGGACATATTGGACGGAGCATCCAATTTTGTCATCTGGAAGGCCAAGATCTTGGCAATCCTAGACAAACATCGCATCAAGGACTATGCCTTGAAGGTTGTTGCTGTACTGGTCGATGCTGATCCATTGAAGAAATACGAGGAGGCCCAGACTAAGGCCAAGTGCATGATCCTAGACGGGGTCAAAGATCATGTAGTACCACACATTGCTGAGAAGAACACGACAAGGGAGATGTGGGAGACCCTGACCACCTTGTATCAGGGCTCTTTCGTGCAACAGAAGATGCTATTAGAAAATCAACTAAGACAATATCAGATGCAGAAAGGACAGGAGATAGATCCCTTCCTTCTCAGGTTGCAAGGGATTCATGACTAGCTTACTTCCGTGGGGTCTACATCGGATCTAGAGTTCATGGTCAGGACTGCCCTGAATGCAGTCTTCGAGGAGTGGGAGACGTTTGTCCAGAGCATTTTTGGGCAGAGCAACTCTCCAAGTTGGGAGGAGATGTGGGCAACTCTTCGACAGGAAGAGCTCAGGAGATTGACCAAGGCAGGGAGTAGCGGTAAGGGAGTTTGAATCAAGAAGGAGGAGGAGGAGGATGCAACTCTCACATCAGTGGGACAACAAGGGCTATAAAAGAGGAAGAAGAAAGACATCTCCAAGGTCAAGTGCTTCAACTATGGGGAGCTGGGACATTATGCCTCTTAATGCCCCAGGAAGAAAGGCAAGGGAGAAGCTTCCGACTCAAAGGCTGCTCTAGCAAAGGCGGAGAAGGATGTTGAGACTGATGACGATTGTGCCATGAGTGCTCATGCACCTCTAGAGAAGAGTTGGGGAGACTTGGAGCTATAGTCGAGAGGACTACAGAAGGGGGCAGGATCCTTGAGGTGCACATCCGACTACGGGAGCCCTCAAAGACAGTAGCATGATGACAAGTGTTGGGTGGAGCAAGGTGTGATGAAGCGACAAGGCAGTGTTAGAGTGCATAAATCTGTAGTAGAGTGTTAGAGAGGCACAAAAGAGGTTGCAGCAGCGCGAGAGGCACAAAAGAGGTTGCAGCAGTGCAGTAGCAACAAAGGGAGCACAAGATAACAATAGAGGTGGCTTCAACATCACAAGGCTTTTAGACTGACCAGGATGTCAGTGTTTGGGTGAAGTCAGTTACTTACTTCTCGGTAACTAAGTTGCAGCGTAGCAGTTAGCAGTGGCAGTGCTATGGGCAACATGAAGCAGCGTGTTGAATGGGAGCTGCAGTACAGATGTAGCAGTGGTAGTGGCAGTGTCATGGGCAGCAGTACAGGAAGCAACAGTGCAGTGAATGTGAGGCAGTAGGCCAAGCATCAACACAGAGGACCAATGCGGAGGATCAGTGTGATGCTTCTATGGTGAAGCATTGTTAGAGCACATTCCTCGCTAAGAGGGAGTGTTGATTTTGGGTAGCATCGGACGTGCTCTAGCCTTGAAAATTGGTGGAGAGGCTAAGGCACATGAGATCTCCAAGACCCAGAAATCGTTTGGAGAAATTCCACACGGATGAGGAGTTACTAAAATAATTAATATTTTTAATGGGTTCCTAAGTCTAAACTTAGGAAAATAATAATATTAATGTGTTCTAATAAAATATGGGTGAGAAAGTTTTAAGTGAAGAGGATCAAGCTAGTTCTAATCTTAGTTGTTGATTATGGACTTAATCTCTGTCGTTGATTCGTCTCCAGGAAAAGTATAAGAGGATTCTTGAGGGTCAGTTGAAGATACATCAAGTGATCAAAGAATTCGATTTTCTTGGGCGAGGTTTGCTGAGGAAATCGAGTTAGTGATTAGAGTTGCAGTGATGGGCAATTCAACAAGGGATTTTCATCCGAGGCTGAAGAATACATAGCAGAGAGGCAGCGTAGTGCCGGGAGAGACAACGCAGGCCCTAGAAGGGCTGACGCAGAGGTCGAAGAGCTGATGCAGAAGCCGTAGAGGCTGACGCTGGGCCTCAGAGGCAGTGCTGGGGAGATTTTGTGGGGCAGACTAGGAGCAAATCAACAGAGTCTGAGCCGGGAGAGGTTGACACAGCCCTTGGAGGAGTGACGCAGTTCCAGAGCAGTGCTTGGAGCAGCTTTCGCTATCCAACATAAGGAACAACCAGAGTCGCTGGGGTTTGATCACCCGTTTGTTGATTTGACGGAATATTTGTCTCTGGATAGAGGTACTACTGCCGAGGATATTCTCTGTTGGGTGAGCCATTTTTGGCACCCTAGTTGCATGCATGAAATCTGCTTAATAATACAAACCCTCTATATGTTGCACTAGTTTTCCTGAATTAGGTTTTTCCGGGGACGATTGTCCAAAAATAACGGTGTCCCTTTTGTTATTGTCTCACTTTATTTCAGTGCATGATCTGTATATCTGTGAAGGCTGCAATAGTGTTTACTTCGATGTTTATGCAATTAAATAACTTGTTAATGTAAAGAACAAGTATGAGATTATAAACCAGTAATTGCAGTAGGGGTTTCTGATGTGTTAGATTCAGGAATTTTCACAATAAAAGGAACAATAGAAGAAAGCATGCACACATAGAAACACCAGGATTGGTCCGAGACCAGGGCAAAACCCAGTATGGGGAAACCCTTGCAAATCTTCTTCTTCTTTGATCGTCATCAAATGATGCAACAAAAAGAGAGTACAATGAGCCCAATACATATACTCTGCAGCATGTAACAATAAACTAGATCTAAAGATCTACAAATCTGTTATAACAATAGAGAAACCCAGATCTACTAGATCACCGAAGATAGCTGATGCCAAGATGCCAAAACCCTAGATCTAAACTGGGTCGCCCTCATCAACACAGTCTGTGAGTGATTGAAAACTTTAGGGTCGCACTCATGAAGATAGTATGTGAGCGACTGTAACTGCAAAGTCGCTCTCTTGTTGGGCTGTCCGAGCGACCAGAAAGGCAAATTCGCACCCTCGCAGTGCTATCCGAGCGATTGTAATGACAAAGTCGCTCCTTGGGTTACCTGAAGCGAGCGAACGGGGATCAAAACTTTCTGATATGCCTCTGAACCCAAAGTTGCTCCCTCTGAACTGCCTCCAAGCGACTAGAGGGCCAAAGTCGCTCCCTTGCCCACTCTGTGCCTGCGACTGAGGACAAAAAACCTCAGATCTATCTCTGTAGCCATAGTCGCTCCCATAAGCCTTTGTGCTTGCGACTATGGGTCTATAGTCGCTCTCATAAGCCTCTGTGCCTGCGACTATGGGTCTATAGTCGCTCTCATAAGCCTCTGTGCCTGTGACTATGGACCAGAATGCCCAGTTCTGTGCCAGCTACCGAGATCTAGAAGACCCTAACCCAGAGCGAACCTTTCGCCTATTATTTCGGACCCTTGAGCGAACTCCTTCTGTTGAACCTGTGTGAACCAAGACAAAAGAGAAGAGAAGATATGTGCCCAAATGATATTGAGGTCTCTTCTATTTATAGGATTTCCTGAGGGGTCACTTGGGGTTAAGACTGACCCAAGCAGTTACTCATGTGGTTAGGGCCGATCCATTCCATAATACATGTGTGAATAAAATAATTCATAACTTAACTTTCGCTTAACCAAATTGGGCGATCTTTAGGTTGATTTTGGTCCTCTTGAAAAGAGGAATCTAATGCAATCATTATCTCGGTCATTTGAGCCGTCCAAGGTGGAATTTTACTGCAATTGCAAAAATTAACACTCCCTCTCAACTAGGGAGAATTCCACCTGCCAATATTTGTCCATTGAACAATATGTCGTTCTGGAATCTTAGAGTGTCATTATGTATCATCTCTGTCATGTAGTCGTCGTGCCATGTCCATTTCAAGTGTCTAATTATCACAAATCATCATTGTACATCTCGATCTATCATTTGCTTATTCCTGCTTTTATGCTGAACATTCTCGGATCTAGAAGAAGAAGAATTTGTTACTGGAGGGGAGCTCAATCTACCACCCTCTATCCATCAGGCTGCTATCTAGAATCTCTGCTAGCGGGCAACTACCCGGAATATCATCAGGCTACTACCTGGAAATGTCATCGTGCTACTACCTGGAAACACCAGTGGGGAGTTAGATCTATGACTCGCATCATCATCGGAGAGCATATCATCAAGGAGCATGTCTCAACCTAGAACCACATCGGGGAGCAATAGCTTCCACCCATATCGAGCAATAGGATACCTCATCACACAGGGGAGTAAACGCTCGACCCTGGAATTTCATCGGGGAGCTACACTCTCAACCCAAAATCATATCGGGTTATCTCAACCCATCCTATTGCCTACTGATCTTCCCATCGATGGTAGAACACCTGCATCATAATCAACTTGGGTTGTACACCTCAAGTACACTCTCAACTCGTTGGCCAAAACGAGGAGCGGTATTCCCATCAAGTTGGCCTGCTTGAGGGTATGATGCTGACTGGGGTATACTCTGCAAAGACCAAGAGGGGAGCAACATTCTCTGACCCTATAAAGATAGGGGAGAAACATTCTTCAACCCTGGTTAATAGATAGGGTACCACCCTATTGCCCAAAGTTCCCTCAACCCCAGGAGCCCTCTATCTTAATTCCTCACTCTAGGAGCTCAGGTAGGGTGGGAAGAGTATGCTTAGTGTCCTCGATCAATGCTGCTCTAATCATCAACTTGTCTCAATAGCATCTATTTCTTGTTCATATAGAACATCAAATCAAATATCATGTCAGATCATATATAATCATATGAATCACAAAAGGATACCATAATCATCCTCCCTCTCAAGGAGGTGCCCACCACAAGCTTAAGCTTGTCTCGCACAACTGCACTGTCTCAATATATGAGAGTATCTCGGTTCCAACTATAAATATGGGACTTACAACCAATCAGATCATCACAATGTATCCATGGTATCCATGTCATATACAGATCATGCTCAAACAACTCTCTAAGGAGCTTGCGTATCGTGCTTCCTAGCTAGCCATGCTAACAAAATCATGATCAACCTCGTTCATACTATGGATCTCTCATCCAAGATATCATGGCAGATCGCATACACAAGCAACATCCAAATGTGCTTATCAAATATCAACAATACGTCTGTGCAGACACATATCATAGGAGAAATATCACATTCTCAAAATAGAACGCCTATGCAGATATTTCAAAGCATGCTCGGTGGCAACTTTATGAAGAAACTCACTCATGAGTTCATTATGGTTCTATGCACATCATACATATACAGATGAATGTTCAAAACAGAACATCAATGCTTCAACCTTCAGATGCGACGTCAAGTTCAACAACATCTTGAACTTCAAATCTGAGTATCCAAGGATTTTTCAAAAACATTTTCCAATAGCTTTGTACTATGGAATTTCTTTCCCAAATTCCAGAAATCGATTCATTGTGCCATGATACATTATTCCAAGCTTCATAAGCCATCTCCCTTTGATTTAGATCATCAGAGGCTCATCACATGTCGCAAGTAGATCATCAGGATATATGATCAATATCAAAGCCATACCATGGAACTCATCATTCTGACTTCATCAGATAACTGTCAAATCTAGACATATCTGGATTGCAATGCTCTAAGCATAATGCCTTGCTAAGCCAACATAATTATAACTCAATGTTGTACCATCAACAACAGAGTCAACTCATCAGAGTTTATAAGCCAAATCACGACCATTATGAAAGTCATCATTATCATAGTCTTAATACTTTCAACCAGGAGACAGGTGGAGCTCATATCAAGCTTATTTCAAATCATGAATTCATCATGCCAACAAGTTGCAATCAATCATGCAAATCAAGTCATTCTCATAATCATAACATAAGTCTTTTATGTTGCTATGTGCAAATGCATACACCGAGGATGAGTCATGTAAGTTCCACTTTCAACCAATGTGCTAAGAATAAGGAGGCCAATCTCCAAATAAGTCATCATACCCACATAGTATCGATATCAGGGCAAATCAACAATCGTCAAATTAGATCACTAGACATCAGGTCAAGTCCAAATGCTATCATAGAGCGATCTATAATCAAAGCATTTTTTAATCATCAATTCAAAGTTATTGTCAAGCATCATGACAAAACATTATTCATATATATCAGTAAGCCAAATCATGCCGACCTCATGTAGCACAAACATAGTGACATATCTATAAGTATGTCTCAGTTACCTGCAAACACCAAGAACCATACTTTTGTCCATCTGCAATACTTCAGAAATATCGAACTGTTAGAGAGATTGCTTTTGTTTTCATGCTCATATTTCTTCCTAAAAAGTCACGGCCTAGTTTCCTTCTACTCGTTGCCTTTACTTGCATAACTACAACCCAAAACCAGCCCTAACCAGACTTGACCCTTTCTCCTTCTTGGTAGCGGAATTGGCCTCCTATTTCAATCTTCAGATGAGAAATAAATGACTTGATTTGGTGAGGAATGAGGCTGCTCCTCACTCCTATTTATATCATTCCTTAGGATGACATCTAACATTCTTTAATAGTCTCCTCAAGTCAAGGACGACTTGAAACTTAAGACAAATTCACCCACATAATCACATAAAAAAAATTCTGTCAACCCACAAGGCCTCTCTTGGTGCTACAAGCGGACCATTGTTCCTTTAAGGGTTCCCTACAATCTCCAAGTGCCAAGTGTCCAAATCCATACACGGTTTCACACCCACAAGCTTGGGTGCAATGCCCACACCCTTGGGTTCTTAGTGCAGAAGTGACTTTGTGGTGTTGATTCCTCCACAACCCTGTAGCCTAGGGTTTGGAGTACCTCCAAAGCTACTTAACACTCCCTCTTAGCAAGGGAGGTACTTTCAACACTAGGAAGTCTCCATCATCATCACTGGCGACACTAGCCCATCTAACGTCTGCCGCTATAGCATACTCTGTAGAATGAACAATACTATCTCAGTAGTGCCTCTGCCTCTGCCTCATCTCATTTGAACCGAAATATCTCAACACTTCCATAGGGTTGCTGCCTTTGAAGCTAGACTCCCTCTGAGTCTGCACGATCTCTATTGGCTCAACTTGTCACTAATTTCGTGCCCTACAAGGTCAGTCTGAGTTCCGGTCGAACACGACCGTCATCACTGCAACTTAATCTGCAAGCACACATCCTCGTCGGTCAAACACGACACATGCACATTCCAACCGATCTCGGTTCCAAGCCAGTCAAGACCGCATCTCCATGTCTCCAGCTGAAACATATGCTCCATGATCTAGACAATCTCAACTCCCTCTGAGTTGCTTCGCTGTGGACACACTGATTCAATGGCCCTCCAAGTAGTTATGATACCATGTTGTTTTTCCACGGTACTGGAATCTAGGTTAAGATCTTAGAATCACTGACACTACCAATACAAATACCACAATAAACTACTTTGCTCAACGAAATATAAACGACAGTAAATCAATTACTGAACAAATATATACAACTCTTTACAATTTTTTTAACAACCCAACTTCGTTATATTAACAAACTGTAATACAATTGTTTAGGGCTTTTGTACCAAGGATCATGGCCCTCATACAATCACTGATACAAGTGATACAAAGTAGGGTTTGGTGTCAACAACTTTGACCACTAATATACCCTTAACAAGTTGCACTAAGTTACTAGTTGATCTAGTGTATGTCACAACTCCACTAGTCATATCTTGAACACATCTTCCCAGCCCTTTAGCTCCCAATCTGCATCAACACCAATCTGCCTCTATCAATGTTATTGTTCCTTTTGGTGACTGAACACAGCTCCAATCTGCGCTCCAGTTGATCACAACCAAGACATAGGATCTTTTGTTGAGTTGTTGACAATTCAGTCTGTGAACAACTCTAGACTGTTGACTACTTCTCCTCATCTCCTTTGGGAGTTCTTGCAAACTAGCTGCTCCTTAGTCATTCAAGAACACAACTCTTAGGGACTTCTTCTTTTTCCTAGTTGTGTTGCTTCAATGAGACAAAGTTATGGCATGGAGGGCTTCCACTTATCATTGTCAAAAGTCCTTCTTCAACAACAAACTTGGTCTTGTCAAACTACTCCCTTAACCTCCTCCTTTCCTTGAGCATCCCTTCTGTTGTCGTTCTAACAGTCCTCAAATTCCTCCTGAAGTGAATTTACTTAGAGCTTGGTGCAAGCCACTACAACCCTCCGAAAACTGTTCTTTTGGCTACTCCTAATACTCACCTAAACGAGGACACCAATCATGTACTTTTCCTCCTTGTAGACGTCCACTTTTTCTCTCCAAAGCCCTTGGATCTAAGTGAGACTTTTTTGGAAGAACTCAACCCTAACTACGGTAACCTTAACCAGATCCAACCTACATTCAAACTACTCCAAGAACCTTTGATTTTTCGCTCCTACTGTAGATGAATGCAGCCTAACCTTGGCTACCAAGTAAGCTACTCGACCCTCCAATAGTCATAATTTCATCCCCCTGCAATACTTCAAAAATCTTGGCCTGTTAGAGAGAGCTTGCTTCTGTTTTCATGCTCAGATTTTGTCCTCAAAAGTCTCGGCCTAGTCCCCTTTTACTCGTTGTCTTTACCTGCATAACCACAACACAAAATAGTCTCAAAACGAACCCTAACTAGACTTGATCCTTTATCCTTCTTGGTTGCGGACTCGTCCTCCTATTTCAATCTTCATGTGAGGAATAAGTGCCTTGATTGGGTGAGGAATGAGGCCCCTCCTCACTCCTATTTATATCATTTGTTAGGGTGACATTTAAACTTCTCAAATTATATCCTCAATTCAAGGCCGACTTGAAACTTAAGACAAGTTCATCCACATAATCAAATAAAAATTATTTTCACTCAATCCACAAGGTTTCTGTTGGTGCTACAAGCAATCGCTTATTCCTTTAGGGGTGCCCTACAATCTCCAAGTGCCAAGTGTCCAAATCCATACACGGTTTCACACCTGCAAGCTTGGGTGCAAAGTCAACACACTTGGGTTCTTCGCCCATAAATGACTTTGTGGTGCCAATTCCTCCAAAACCCTGTAGCCTAGGGTTTGGAGTACCTCCCAAGTTACCAATCTCAACATGTTCAATATGTTTAATTTTCATTGGATCCCTCTTACAAAAAGGATTATTTATCTTGTGATAACATTGATTGCATTATTCCTACTAGAATTATGTCTAGTTTAGAAATTTATAAACTGAGATGTAGCATGAAATATAAATGGGTTGGAATTAAGTTGTTTCACAAGTTCATGCCTTCAATTCTCTATTTATTTTTTATTAGAATACTAATATTTTATTTTCTATCTACCGCAGATGGTTGATTCCAGTGAGTAGAATTACATAAAATACAAAATGGTTATCCCCCTTTATATTAAAAAAGTTTAAGCAAGGTATGTTTCACATTATGATTGATTGTTGCATTCAACTCTCCAGTTTAACTTGTATAATGATTCTAATATCTTATTATGTATTTGTTGTAGATGGCTTGTTCTGGTGAGCATGAGTAAGTGGAATACAAAATGGAATGTCTATCTTTATATAGCAAACTCAAGACGAGGTATGTTTGCAATTACTAATAGTTATTTGTTTTGAATTATGCTTGCTATTACTATTTGTGTCTTTATTTTAACCTTATTCACACCACTTTTTTCCCTTTCAGCAAAGGAGAGGACACTACAATAGATATAATGTGCAAAAGGGAAGTTTGCAATTTTTTGTTTGTTGTTGTCTACATGATTTGTTTTTGTTGAAGTCCATGCCTTCAATCTCTCTAGTTTGACTTTTATTAGAAATCTAATATTTTATTGTATATCTATTGTAGATGCCATTTTTCAATGAGCATGAATACGTGAAATACAAAATGGACTCTCCCATTTTATATAACAATCTCAAATAAAGGTGTGTTTCTTATTATGATCAATTATCGCGTACTCTTTAGTTTAACTTGTGTAACGATTCTAATAGCTTATCGTGTATCTTTTGTAGATGGTTGGTTTTGATGAGCAAAAGCAAGTGGAATACAGGAGAGTGTCCATTGTTTTAAAACAAACTCTAGGGGAGGTGTGTTTCCTATTATGAATAATTATTGCTTTTGAAATATGAGTGTCCATTGTTTTAAAACAAACTCTAGGGGAGGTGTGTTTCCTATTATGAATAATTATTGCTTTTGAAATATGTTTAACATTACTAATTGTGTGTTTATTTTAACCATATTCAACCCACTTTTTTTCCCTTTCAGCGGAGGACAACACATTGCAGGAGAGATGATGTGCGGAGGGGATGTTTGCAATTTTTTGTTTGTTCTTGTGTGCATTTTTTGTTTTGTTGAGTTTTAGCATGGCCATGCTGTGTTGTACTCATTTTCCTTTGTTTTGAATTTCTTTTTGTTTTTTTGTAGTTTGGTCTTGGTTTCGTTTGTCGAGTGTGTTGTACTCTTGCTTTGTTTTGTTTTTTTATTTCTTTAATGTTTCTTGTAAATTTGTCTTGGTTTCGTTTGTTGGGTGCGGAAATGGAAATGAATGAAGCAGACAGAGAAAATTGAGGTAATTGTTCATAAATGAAGGTGAGTCAACATATCTACATGAAATGCAGTTCACTTAAAAGCATTTTTCACTTATTTGTGGATCCATTTATTTGCTATTCAAATTATTATATGTTTTATCTATGCTTTGATAGTCAAGTATATTGATCTTTTTATGTAGTGAACAACTACAATTGTATGGTCTACAAAGGTGAAGTGGTGAAGATGCATTAGACATTCTACAAACATGGCACAAAAGAAGGGTGAAACATACTTTTCTCATGCACAATACTAGTCCTTTAATACGCTGAAATATTTGTTAGTTGCACAATGATTTATCATTTTGTCATTGTTTCGAGGTAGTATGCTCTTGTTCATGGGTGTGACATTCAATATTTTTCCTAGAACTTTGATATGAAAGAAATGGAAATGCCACATTGGATTATTTTTCATGATTGTTGTTGTTATAATATTAGCAAGGGAGGGTAGGTATGTGTATGGAGGGTAGGTATGTGTATGGTTAATTCATCGCTTTGTATATTTATCCTTTAAGCTCCATGGTTTATTCGTGATCTCATATATAATATTACTTTGTGCAGCGAGTGACTAGAATTGTAGTGTCTGGGAGGATCGAGTGGGCAGGATAGCTTAGGAAATATACATGCAACGCAGAGGATGGGTGAGTCATGTTGTTTTCCAACGAAATATTGTTATTATTATTTGTTATTTCGGCGTTTTCTCCTTCAAGCATGGTTCTCGGGTAGTACCACTTAAATAATGGTTTGACATATACATAAAATTGTATGTTTAAAATTATATGCTAATTTGGTCAACATCACACGCAAAACCCCACACAACGTGCCTTAGAGAGGAGGATGGTAAGGTCGAGCAAGCAAGCATACTGAGCCTTCAACAAATCAACCATTGTGCTAGTGGACAACACTAGGATTTTGGGTGTTTTGTTGTTTTTCCACGGTACTGGAATCTAGGTTAGAGTCATAAAATCACTGACACTACCAATCCAAATACCACAACAAACTACTTTGCACAATGAAATATAAACAACAGTAATCAATTAGTGCACAAATATAGACAACTTTTTACAATTTTTTTAATAACCCAACTTCGTGATATTAACAAACTGTAATACAACTGTCTAAGGCTCCCGTACTAGGGATCATCGCTCTCATACAATCATTGATACAAGGAATACAAACTAGGGTTTGATGTCAACAACTTTGACCACCAAAGTACGTTGAAAAAGATACACTAACTTACTAGATGATCTAGTGCACTTCACAACTCCATTGGTCGTTTCTTGAACACATCTGCCCGGTCCATTGTCTCCCAATTTGCAGCAACACCAATTTGCCTCTATGAATGATCCTGCTCCTTTAGGTCATCTAACACAACACCAATTTTCCCTCTAGCTTAGCATTAGTCCATTAACAACCAAGACATAGGGCCTTCTGTTGAGTTGTACACAACTTTGTTTGCGAACAACTCTAGATTGCCCACTGCTGCTCCTCAACTCCTTTGGGACTTCTTGTTCACTAGCTGCTCCTCAACTCCTTTGGGACTTCTTGCTCACTAGCTGCTCCTTAGTCGTTCAAGAACACAACTCTTAGGGAATTCTTCCCTCTATTGCCTATTTGTTCTGCTTCAATGAGGCAAAATTAGGGAATGGATGGATGCCACCTATCACTGTCAAAAGTCCTTCAACAACAAACTTGGGCTAGTCAAACTGTTCCCTTGACCTCCTTTTTTCGAGCATCCCTTCTTTTGCCCTTTTAACAATCCTCAAATTCCTTCTCAAGTGACTGTACTTAGGGCTTGGAGCAAGCCACTACAGCCCTCCCAAAACAACTCTTTTGGCTGCTCCAACTACTGTCCTAAACTAAGACACCAATCCTACACTTTTCCTCCTTGTAGACATCCACTTCTGCTCTCCAAAACACTTGGATTTCAGCGAGACTTTTTCTGAAGAACTCACCCCTAACTAGGGCAACCTGAAGTAGGTACAACCCACTTGCAAACCACTCCAACAACCTCTGATTTATTCTCTCGTACTATAGATGAATTTGGCATATCCTTGGCTGCTAAGTAGGCGACTTGGCCCTCGAAGAACCATACTTTTATCCATCTGCAATACTTCAGAAATATTGAACTTTTAGAGAGATTGCTTTTTCTTTCATGCTCATATTTCTTCCTAAAAGGTCATGGCCTAGTCTCCTATTCGTTGCCTTTACTTGCATAACTACAACCCAAAACCAACCCTAACCAGACTTGACCCTTTCTCCTTCTTGGTTTTGAAATTGGCCTCGTATTTCAATCTTCAGATGAGAAATAAATGACTTGATTTGGTGAGGAATGAGGCTCCTCCTCACTCCTATTTATATCATTCCTTAGGATGACATCTAACATTCTTTAATAGTCTCCTCAAGTCAAGGACAACTTGAAACTTAAGACAAATTCACCCACATAATCACATAAAAAAAAATTCTCTCAACCCACAAGGCCTCTCTTGGTGCTACAAGCGGCCCATTGTTCCTTTAAGGGTTCCCTACAATCTCCAAGTGCCAAGTGTCCAAATCCATACACGGTTTCACACCCACAAGCTTGGTTACAATGCCCACACCCTTGGGTTCTTAGTCCAGAAGTGACTTTGTGGTGCTGATTCCTCCACAACCCTATAGCCTAGGGTTTGGAGTACCTCCAAAGCTACCAATATTAACACTCCCTGTTAGCAAGGAAGGTACTTCCAACACTAGGAAGTCTCCATCATCATCACTGGCAACACTAGCCCATCTAACATCTGCCACTGTAGCATACTCTATAGAATGAACAACATTATCTCAGTAGCGCCTCTGCCTCTGCCTCATCTCATTTGAACCGAAATATCTCAACACTTCCATAGGGTTGCTCCCTTTGAAGCTAGACTCCCTTTGAGTCTGCACGATCTCCATTGGCTCAACCTGTTACTGATCTCGTGCGCTACAAGGTCAGTCCGAGCTCCGGTCGAACACGACCGTCATCACTGCAACTTAATCCTGCAAGCACTCATCCTCGTAGGTCAAACACAACACATGCACATTTCAGCCAATCTCGTTGCCAAGCCAGTCAAGACCACATCTCCATGTCTTCAGCTAAAACATATGCTCCATGATCTAGACAATCTCAACTCCCTGTGAGTTGCTTCACTGTTGACACGCTGATTCAATGGCCCTTCAAAGTAGTTATGATACTATGTTGTTTTCACTTTTTCCACGGTACTGGAATCTAGGTTAAGGTTTTAGAATCACTGACACTACCAATCCAAATACCACAACAAACTACTTTGCTCAACGAAATATAAACGACAGTAAATCAATTATTGAATAAATATATACAACTGTTTACAATTTTTTTAACAACCTAACTTCGTTATATTAACAAACTGTAATACAATTGTTTAGGGCTTTTGTACCAAGGATCATGGCCCTCATACAATCACTGATACAAGTAATACAAAGTAGGGTTTGGTGTCAACAACTTTGACCACTAATATACCCTTAACAATTTGCACTGACTTACTAGTTGATCTAGTGTACGTCACAGCTCCACTAGTCATATCTTGAACACATCTTCCCAGCCCTTTAGCTCCCAATCTGCATCAACACGAATCTGCCTCTATCAATGTTATTGTTCCTTTTGGTGACTGAACACAGCTCCAATCTGCATTCCAGTTGATCATTAGTATATTAACAACCAAGACATAGGATCTTTTGTTGAGTTGTTGACAATTCAGTTTGTGAACAACTCTAGACTGTCGACTACTTCTCCTCATCTCCTTTGGGAGTTCTTGCAAACTAGTTGCTCCTTAGTCATTCAAGAACACAACTCTTAGGGATTTCTTCTTTTTCCTAGTTGTGTTGCTTCAATGAGACAAAGTTATGGCATGGAGGGCTTCCACTTATCATTGTCAAAAGTCCTTCAACAACAAACTTGGTCTTGTCAAACTACTCCCTTAACCTCCTCCTTTCCCTGAGCATCCCTTCTTTTGTTGTTCTAATAGTCCTCAAATTCCTCCTGGAGTGAATTTACTTAGAGTGTGGAGCAAGCCACTACAACCCTCCGAAAACTGTTCTTTTGGCTACTCCTAATACTCACCTAAACGAGGACACCAATCCTGTACTTTTCTTCCTTGTAGATGTCCACTTTTTCTCTCCAAAACCCTTGGATCTAAGTGAGACTTTTTTGAAGAACTCAACCCTAACTATGGTAACCTTAACCAGATCCAACCTACATTCAAACCACTCCAAGAACCTTTGATTTTTCGCTCCTACTGTAGATGAATGCAGCCTAACCTTGGCTGCCAAGTAAGCTACTCGTTCCTCCAATAGTCATAATTTCATCCACCTACAATACTTCAAAAATCTTGGCCTGTTAGAGAGAGCTTGCTTCTTTTTTCATGCTCAGATTTCGTCCTCAAAAGTCTCGGTCTAGTCCCCTTTTACTCGTTTTCTTTACTTGCATAACCACAACCCAAAACAGTCTCAAAACCAAGCCTAACTAGACTTGATCCTTTCTCATTCTTGGTTGCGGACTTGTCCTCCTATTTCAATCTTCATGTGAGGAATAAGTGTCTTGATTGGGTGAAGAATGAGGCTTCTCCTCACTCCTATTTATATCATTCCTTAGGGTGACATTTAAACTTCTCAAATTATTTGCTCAATTCAAGGGCGACTTGAAACTTAAGACAAGTTCATCCACATAATCAAATAAAAATTATTTTCACTCAATCCACAAAGCCTCTGTTGGTGCTACAAGCGACCCCTTATTCCTTTAGGGGTGCCCTACAATCTCCAAGTGCCATGTCCAAATCCATACACGGTTTCACACCTGCAAGCTTGGGTGCAAAGTCGACACACTTGGGTTCTTCACCCATAAATGACTTTGTGGTGCCAATTCCTCCAAAACCCTGCAACCTAGGGTTTGGAGTACCTCCCAAGTTACAAATCTCAACATGTTCAATATGTTTAAATTTGATTGGATCCCTCTTACAAAAAGGATTATTTATCTTGTGATAACATTGATTGCATTATTCCTACTAGAATTATGTCTAGTTTAGAAATTTATAAACTGAGATGTAGCATGAAATATAAATGGGTTGGAATTAAGTTGTTTCACAAGTTCATGCCTTCAATTCTCTATTTATTTTTTATTAGAATACTAATATTTTATTTTCTATCTACTGCAGATGGTTGATTCCAGTGAGTAGAATTACATAAAATACAAAATGGATTATCCCCTTTATATAAAAAAGTTCAAAGCAAGGTATGTTTCACATTATGATTGATTGTTGCATTCAACTCTACAGTTTAACTTGTATAATGATACTAATATCTTATTATGTATCTGCTGTAGATGGCTTGTTCGGGTGAGCATGTGTAAGTGGAATACAAAATGGAATGTTTATCTTTATATAGCAAACTCAAGACGAGGTATGTTTGCAATTACTAATAGTTATTTGTTTTGAATTATGCTTGCTATTACTATTTGTGTCTTTATTTTAACCTTATTCACACCACTTCTTTCCCTTCAAGAAAAGGAGAAGACACTACAATAGATATAATGTGCAAAAGGGAAGTTTGCAATTTTTTGTTTGTTGTTGTCTACATGATTTGTTTTTGTTGAAGTCCATGCCTTCAATCTCTCTGGTTTGACTTTTATTAGAAATCTAATATTTTATTGTATATCTATTGTAGATGCCATTTTTCAATGAGCATGAATACGTGAAATACAAAATGGACTCTCCCATTTTATATAACAATCTCAAATAAAGGTGTGTTTCTTATTATGATCAATTATCGCGTACTCTTTAGTTTAACTTATATAACGATTCTAATAGCTTATTGTGTATCTTTTGTAGATGGTTGGTTTTGATGAGCAAAAGCAAGTGGAATACAGGAGAGTGTCCATTCTTATAAAACAAACTCTAGGGGAGGTGTGTTTCCTATTATGAATAATTATTGCTTTTGAAATATGTTTAACATTACTAATTGTGTGTTTATTTTAACCATATTCAACCCACATTTTTTCCCTTTCAGCGGAGGACAACACATTGCAGGAGAGATGATGTGCAGAGGGGATGTTTGCAATTTTTTCTTTGTTCTTGTCTGCATGTTTTGTTTTGTTGAGTTTGAGCATGGCCATGCTGTGTTGTACTCCTTTTCCTTTGTTTTGAATTTTTTTTTGTTTTTTGGTAGTTTGGTCTTGGTTTCGTTTGTTGAGTGTGTTGTACTCTTGCTTTGTTTTGTTTTTTTGTTTCTTTAATGTTTC
Source organism: Pinus tabuliformis (assembly GCA_031772625.1). NCBI lineage: Eukaryota > Viridiplantae > Streptophyta > Pinopsida > Pinales > Pinaceae > Pinus > Pinus tabuliformis. Next base: position 719,046,080 of record CM062817.1, on the reverse strand, counting down.
TTGTAATTTTGTCTTGGTTTTGTTTGTTGGGTGCGGAAACGAAAATGAATGAAGCAGACAGAGAAAATTGAGGTTATTGTTCATAAATGAAGGTGAGTCAACATATCTACATGAAATGCAGTTCACTTAAAAGCATTTTTCACTTATTTGTGGATCCATTTGTTTGCTATTCAAATTATTATATGTTTTATCTATGCTTGATAGTCAAGTATATTGATCTTTTTATGTAGTGAACAACTACAATTGTATGGTCTACAAAGGTGAAGTGGTGAAGATGCATTAGACATTCTACAAACATGGCACAAAAGAAGGGTGAAACATACTTCTCTCATGCACAATACTAGTCCTTTAATACGCTGAAATATTCGTTAGTTGCACAATGATTTATCATTTTGTCATTGTTTCGAGGTAGTATGCTCTTGTTCATGGGTGTGACATTCAATAATTTTCCTAGAACTTTGATATGAAAGAAATGGAAATGCCACATTGGTGTTCACATGTTTAGGGATTATTTTTCATGATTGTTGTTGTTATAATATTAGCAAGGGCGGGTAGGTATGTCTATGGAGAGCAGGTATGTGTATGGTTAATTCATCACTTTGTATATTTATCCTTTAAGCTCCAATGGTTTATTCGTGATCTCATATATAATATTACTTTGTGCAGCGAGTGACTAGAATTGTAGTGTCTGGGAGGATCGAGTGGGCAAGATAGCTTAGGAAATATACATGCAGCGCAGAGGATGGGTGAGTCATGTTGTTTTCCAACAAAATATTGTTATTATTATTTGTTATTTCAACGTTTTCTCCTTCTAGCATGGTTCTCGGGTAGTACCACTTAAATAATGGTTTGACATATACATAAAATGGTATGTTTAAAATTATATGCTAATTTGGTCAACATCACACGCAAAACCCCACACAACGTGCCTTAGAGAGGAGGATGGTAAGGTCGAGCAAGCAAGCATACTGAGCCTTCAACAAATCAACCATTGTGCTAGTGGACAACACTAGGATTTTGGGTGTTTTGTTGTTTTTCCACGGTACTGGAATCTAGGTTAGAGTCATAAAATCACTGACACTACCAATCCAAATACCACAACAAACTACTTTGCACAATGAAATATAAACAACAGTAATCAATTAGTGCACAAATATAGACAATTTTTACAATTTTTTTAATAACCCAACTTCGTGATATTAACAAACTGTAATACAACTGTCTAAGGCTCCCGTACTAGGGATCATCGCTCTCATACAATCATTGATACAAGGAATACAAACTAGGGTTTGATGTCAACAACTTTGACCACCAAAGTACGTTGAAAAAGATACACTAACTTACTAGATGATCTAGTGCACTTCACAACTCCATTGGTCGTTTCCTGAACACATCTGCCCGGTTCATTGTCTCCCAATTTGCAGCAACACCAATTTGCCTCTATGAATGATCCTGCTCCTTTAGGTCACTGAACACAACACCAATTTGCCCTCTAGCTTAGCATTAGTCCATTAACAACCAAGACATAGGGCCTTCTGTTGAGTTGTACACAACTCTGTTTGCGAACAACTCTAGACTGCCCACTGCTGCTCCTCAGCTCCTTTGGGACTTCTTGCCCACTAGCTGCTCCTTAGTCGTTCAAGAACACAACTCTTAGGGAATTCTTCCCTCTATTGCCTATTTGTTCTGCTTCAATGAGGCAAACTTAGGGAATGGATGGATGCCACCTATCACTGTCAAAAGTCCTTCAACAACAAACTTGGGCTAGTCAAACTGTTCCCTTGACCTCCTTTTCCCGAGCATCCCTTCTTTTGCCCTTTTAACAATCCTCAAATTCCTTCTCAAGTGATTGTACTTAGGGCTTGGAGCAAGCCACCGCAACCCTCCCAAAACAGCTCTTTTGGCTGCTCCAACTACTGTCCTAAACTAAGACACCCATCCTACACTTTTCCTCCTTGTAGACATCCACTTCTGCTCTCCAAAACACTTGGATTTCAGCGAGACTTTTTCTGAAGAACTCACCCCTAACTAGGGCAACCTGAAGTAGGTCCAACCCACTTGCAAACCACTCCAACAACCTCTGATTTATTCTCTCGTACTATAGATGAATTTGGCATATCCTTGGCTGCTAAGTAGGCGACTTGGCCCTCCAAGAACCATACTTTTGTCCATCTGCAATACTTCAGAAATATCGAACTGTTAGAGAGATTGCTTTTGTTTTCATGCTCATATTTCTTCCTAAAAAGTCACGGCCTAGTCTCCTTCTACTCGTTGCCTTTACTTGCATAACTACAACCCAAAACCAGCCCTAACCAGACTTGACCCTTTCTCCTTCTTGGTTGCGGAATTGGCCTCCTATTTCAATCTTCAGATGAGAAATAAATGACTTGATTTGGTGAGGAATGAGGCTCCTCCTCACTCCTATTTATATCATTCCTTAGGATGACATCTAACATTCTTTAATAGTCTCCTCAAGTCAAGGACGACTTGAAACTTAAGACAAATTCACCCACATAATCACATAAAAAAAATTCTCTCAACCCACAAGGCCTCTCTTGGTGCTACAAGCGGCCCATTGTTCCTTTAAGGGTTCCCTACAATCTCCAAGTGCCAAGTGTCCAAATCCATACACGGTTTCACACCCACAAGCTTGGGTGCAATGCCCACACCCTTGGGTTCTTAGTCCAGAAGTGACTTTGTGGTGCTGATTCCTCCACAACCCTGTAGCCTAGGGTTTGGAGTACCTCCAAAGCTACCAATCTTAACACTCCCTCTTAGCAAGGGAGGTACTTCCAACACTAGGAAGTCTCCATCATCATCACCGGCGACACTAGCCCATCTAACGTCTGCCACTGTAGCATACTCTGTAGAATGAACAACACTATCTCAGTAGTGCCTCTGCCTCTGCCTCATCTCATTTGAACCGAAATATCTCAACACTTCCATAGGGTTGCTCCCTTTGAAGCTAGACTCCCTCTGAGTCTGCACGATCTCCATTGGCTCAACCTGTTACTGATCTCGTGCCCTACAAGGTCAGTCTGAGCTCCGGTCGAACACGACCGTCATCACTGCAACTTAATCCTGCAAGCACTCATCCTCGTAGGTCAAACACAACACATGCACATTCCAGCCAATCTCGTTGCCAAGCTAGTCAAGACCACATCTCCATGTCTTCAGCTGAAACATATGCTCCATGATCTAGACAATCTCAACTCCCTCTGAGTTGCTTCGCTGTGGACACGCTGATTCAATGGCCCTTCAAAGTAGTTATGATACCATGTTGTTTTTCCACGGTACTGGAATCTAGGTTAAGGTCTTAGAATCACTGACACTACCAATCCAAATACCACAACAAACTACTTTGCTCAACGAAATATAAACGACAGTAAATCAATTACTGAACAAATATATACAACTTTTTACAATTTTTTTAACAACCCAACTTCGTTATATTAACAAACTGTAATACAATTGTTTAGGGCTTCTGTACCAAGGATCATGGCCCTCATACAATCACTGATACAAGTAATACAAAGTAGGGTTTGGTCTCAACAACTTTGACCACTAATATACCCTTAACAAGTTGCACTGACTTACTAGTTGATCTAGTGTACGTCACAGCTCCACTAGTCATATCTTGAACACATCTTCCCAGCCCTTTAGCTCCCAATCTGCATCAACACGAATCTGCCTCTATCAATGTTATTGTTCCTTTTGGTGACTGAACACAGCTCCAATCTGCGCTCCAGTTGATCATTAGTATATTAACAACCAAGACATAGGATCTTTTGTTGAGTTGTTGACAATTCAGTCTGTGAACAACTCTAGACTGTCGACTACTTCTCCTCATCTCCTTTGGGAGTTCTTGCAAACTAGCTGCTCCTTAGTCATTCAAGAACACAACTCTTAGGGAATTCTTCTTTTTCCTTGTTGTGTTGCTTCAATGAGACAATGTTATGGCATGGAGGGCTTCCTCCTTTCCCTGAGCATCCCTTCTTTTGTCGTTCTAACAGTCCTCAAATTACTCCTGAAGTGAATTTACTTAGAGCGTGGAGCAAGCCACTACAACCCTCCGAAAACTGTTCTTTTGGCTACTCCTAATACTCACCTAAACGAGGACACCAATCCTGTACTTTTCCTCCTTGTAGACGTCCACTTTTTCTCTCCAAAACCCTTGGATCTAAGTGAGACTTTTTTGGAAGAACTCAACCCTAACTACGGTAACCTTAACCAGATCCAACCTACATTCAAACCACTCCAAGAACCTTTGATTTTTCGCTCCTACTGTAGATGAATGCAGCCTAACCTTGGCTGCCAAGTAAGCTACTTGACCCTCCAATAGTCATAATTTCATCCACCTGCAATACTTCAAAAATCTTGGCTTGTTAGAGAGAGCTTGCTTTTGTTTTCATGCTCAGATTTCGTCCTCAAAAGTCTCGGCCTAGTCCCCTTTTACTCGTTGTCTTTACCTGCATAACCACAACCCAAAACAGTCTCAAAACCAACCCTAACTAGACTTGATCCTTTCTCCTTCTTGGTTGCGGACTCGTCCTCCTATTTCAATCTTCACGTGAGGAATAAGTGTCTTGATTGGGTGAGGAATGAGGCTCCTCCTCACTCCTATTTATATCATTCCTTAGGGTGACATTTAAACTTCTCAAATTATCTCCTCAATTCAAGGCCGACTTGAAACTTAAGACAAGTTCATCCACATAATCAAATAAAAATTATTTTCACTCAATCCACAAGGCCTCTGTTGGTGCTACAAGCGACCCCTTATTCCTTTAGGGGTGCCCTACAATCTCCAAGTGCCAAGTGTCCAAATCCATACACGGTTTCACACCTGCAAGCTTGGGTGCAAAGTCGACACACTTGGGTTCTTTGCCCATAAATGACTTTGTGGTGCCAATTCCTCCAAAACCTTGTAGCCTAGGGTTTGGAGTACCTCCCAAGTTACCAATCTCAACATGTTCAATATGTTTAAATTTGATTGGATCCCTCTTACAAAAAGGATTATTTATCTTGTGATAACATTGATTGCATTATTCCTACTAGAATTATGTCTAGTTTAGAAATTTATAAACTGAGATGTAGCATGAAATATAAATGGGTTGGAATTAAGTTGTTTCACAAGTTCATGCCTTCAATTCTCTATTTATTTTTTATTAGAATACTAATATTTTATTTTCTATCTACCGCAGATGGTTGATTCCAGTGAGTAGAATTACATAAAATACAAAATGGATTATCCCCCTTTATATAAAAAAAGTTCAAAGCAAGGTATGTTTCACATTATGATTGATTGTTGCATTCAACTCTACAGTTTAACTTGTATAATGATACTAATATCTTATTATGTATCTGTTGTAGATGGCTTGTTCGGTGAGCATGTGTAAGTGGAATACAAAATGGAATGTCTATCTTTATATAGCAAACTCAAGACGAGGTATGTTTGCAATTACTAATAGTTATTTGTTTTGAATTATGCTTGCTATTACTATTTGTGTCTTTATTTTAACCTTATTCACACCACTTTTTTCCCTTTCAGCAAAGGAGAGGACACTACAATAGATATAATGTGCAAAAGGGAAGTTTGCAATTTTTTGTTTGTTGTTGTCTACATGATTTGTTTTTGTTGAAGTCCATGCCTTCAATCTCTCTGGTTTGACTTTTATTAGAAATCTAATATTTTATTGTATATCTATTGTAGATGCCATTTTTCAATGAGCATGAATACGTGAAATACAAAATGGACTCTCCCATTTTATATAACAATCTCAAATAAAGGTGTGTTTCTTATTATGATCAATTATCGCGTACTCTTTAGTTTAACTTATATAACGATTCTAATAGCTTATTGTGTATCTTTTGTAGATGGTTGGTTTTGATGAGCAAAAGCAAGTGGAATACAAGAGAGTGTCCATCGTTATAAAACAAACTCTAGGGGAGGTGTGTTTCCTATTATGAATAATTATTGGTTTTGAAATATGTTTAACATTACTAATTGTGTGTATATTTTAACCTTATTCAACCCACTTTTTTTTCCCTTTCAGCGGAGGACAACACATTGCAGGAGAGATGATGTGCGGAGGGGATGTTTGCAATTTTTTCTTTGTTCTTGTCTGCATGTTTTGTTTTGTTGAGTTTGAGCATGGCCATGTTGTGTTGTACTCATTTTCCTTTGTTTTGAATTTTTTTTTGTTTTTTGGTAGTTTGGTCTTGGTTTCGTTTGTTGAGTGTGTTGTACTCTTGCTTTGTTTTGTTTTTTTGTTTCTTTAATGTTTCTTGTAGTTTTGTCTTGGTTTCGTTTGTTGGGTGCGGAAATGAAAATGAATGAAGCAGACAGAGAAAATTGAGGTTATTGTTCATAAATGAAGGTGAGTCAACATATCTACATGAAATGCAGTTCACTTAAAAGCATTTTTCACTTATTTGTGGATCCATTTGTTTGCTATTCAAATTATTATATGTTTTATCTATGCTTTGATAGTCAAGTATATTGATCTTTTTATGTAGTGAACAACTACAATTGTATGGTCTACAAAGGTGAAGTGGTGAAGATGCATTAGACATTCTACAAACATGGCACAAAAGAAGGGTGAAACATACTTCTCTCATGCACAATACTAGTCCTTTAATACGCTGAAATATTCGTTAGTTGCACAATGATTTATCATTTTGTCATTGTTTCGAGGTAGTATGCTCTTGTTCATGGGTGTGACATTCAATATTTTTCCTAGAACTTTGATATGAAAGAAATGGAAATGCCACATTGGTGTTCACATGTTTAGGGATTATTTTTCATGATTGTTGTTATAATATTAGCAAGGGCGGTAGGTATGTCTATGGAGAGCAGGTATGTGTATGGTTAATTCATCACTTTGTATATTTATCCTTTAAGCTCCAATGGTTTATTCGTGATCTCATATATAATATTACTTTGTGCAGTGAGTGACTAGAATTGTAGTGTCTGGGAGGATCGAGTGGGCAAGATAGCTTAGGAAATATACATGCAGCGCAGAGGATGGGTGAGTCATGTTGTTTTCCAACAAAATATTGTTATTATTATTTGTTATTTCAACGTTTTCTCCTTCTAGCATGGTTCTCGGGTAGTACCACTTAAATAATGGTTTGACATATACATAAAATGGTATGTTTAAAATTATATGCTAATTTGGTCAACATCACACGCAAAACCCCACACAACGTGCCTTAGAGAGGAGGATGGTAAGGTCGAGCAAGCAAGCATACTGAGCCTTCAACAAATCAACCATTGTGCTAGTGGACAACACTAGGATTTTGGGTGTTTTGTTGTTTTTCCACGGTACTGGAATCTAGGTTAGAGTCATAAAATCACTGACACTACCAATCCAAATACCACAACAAACTACTTTGCACAATGAAATATAAACAACAGTAATCAATTAGTGCACAAATATAGACAACTTTTTACAATTTTTTAATAACCCAACTTCGTGATATTAACAAACTGTAATACAACTGTCTAAGGCTCCCGTACTAGGGATCATCGCTCTCATACAATCATTGATACAAGGAATACAAACTAGGGTTTGATGTCAACAACTTTGACCACCAAAGTACATTGAAAAAGATACACTAACTTACTAGATGATCTAGTGCACTTCACAACTCCATTGGTCGTTTCCTGAACACATCTGCTCGGTTCATTGTCTCCCAATTTGCAGCAACACCAATTTGCCTCTATGAATGATCCTGCTCCTTTAGGTCACTAAACACAATGCCAATTTGCCCTCTAGCTTAGCATTAGTCCATTAACAACCAAGACATAGGGCCTTCTGTTGAGTTGTACACAACTCTGTTTGCGAACAACTCTAGATTGCCCATTGCTGCTCCTCAGCTCCTTTGGGACTTCTTGCCCACTAGCTGCTCCTTAGTCGTTCAAGAACACAACTCTTAGGGAATTCTTCCCTCTATTGCCTATTTGTTCTGCTTCAATGAGGCAAACTTAGGGAATGGATGGATGCCACCTATCACTGTCAAAAGTCCTTCAACAACAAACTTGGGCTAGTCAAACTGTTCCCTTGACCTCCTTTTCCCGAGCATCCCTTCTTTTGCCCTTTTAACAATCCTCAAATTCCTTCTCAAGTGACTGTACTTAGGGCTTGGAGCAAGCCACTCTAGCCCTCCCAAAACAACTCTTTTGGCTACTCCAACTACTATCCTAAACTAAGACACCAATCCTACACTTTTCCTCCTTGTAGTGATCCACTTCTGCTCTCCAAAACACTTGGATTGCAGCGAGACTTTTTCTGAAGAACTCACCCCTAACTAGGGCAACTTGAAGTAGGTCCAACCCACTTGCAAACCACTCCAACAACCTCTGATTTATTCTCTCGTACTATAGATGAATTTGGCATATCATAACTACAACCCAAAACCAGCCCTAACCAGACTTGACCCTTTCTCCTTCTTGGTTGCGGAATTGGCATGCTATTTCAATCTTCAGATGAGAAATAAAAGACTTGATTTGGTGAGGAATGAGGCTCCTCCTCACTCTTATTTATATCATTCCTTAGGATGACATTTAACATTCTTTAATAGACAAATTCACCCACATAATCACATAAAAAAAAAATTCTCTCAACCCACAATGCCTTTCTTGGTGCTACAAGCGGCCCATTGTTCCTTTAAGGGTTCCCTACAATCTCCAAGTGCCAAGTGTCCAAATCCATACACGGTTTCACACCCACAAGCTTGGGTGCAATGTCCACACCCTTGGGTTCTTAGTCCAGAAGTGACTTTGTGGTGCGGATTCCTCCACAACCCTGTAGCCTAAGGTTTGAAGTACCTGCAAAGCTACCAATATTAACACTCCCTCTTAGCGAGGGAGGTACTTCCAACACTAGGAAGTCTCCATCATCATCACCGGCGACACTAGCCCATCTAACGTCTGCCAGTGTAGCATACTCTATAGAATGAACCACACTATCTCAGTAGTGCCTCTGCCTCTGCCTCATCTCATTTGAACCAAAATATCTCAACAATTCCATAGGGTTGCTCCCTTTGAAGCTAGACTCCCTCTGAGTCTACACGATCTCCATTGGCTCAACCTGTTACTGATCTCGTGCCCTACAAGGTCAGTCTGAGCTTCGGTCGAACACGACCGTCATCACTGCAACTTAATCCTGCAAGCACTCAACCTCGTAGGTCAAACACAACACATGCACATTCCAGCCAATCTCGTTGCCAAGCCAGTCAAGACCACATCTCCATGTCTTCAGCTGAAACATATGTTCCATGATCTAGACAATCTCAACTTCCTTTGAGTTGCTTCGCTGTGGACACGTTGACTCAATGGCCCTTCAAAGTAGTTATTATACCATGTTGTTTTCCACGGTACTGGAATCTAGGTTAAGGTCTTAGAATCACTAACACTACCAATCCAAATACCACAACAAACTACTTTGCTCAACGAAATATAAACGACAATAAATCAATTACTGAACAGCTCCAGAGTGTACGTCACAGCTCCACTAGTCATATCTTGAACACATCTTCCCACCCCTTTAGCTCCCAATCTGCATCAACACGAATCTGCCTCTATCAATGTTATTGTTCCTTTTGGTGACTGAACACAGCTCCAATCTGCGCTCTAGTTGATCATTAGTATATTAACAACCAAGACATAGGATCTTTTGTTGAGTTGTTGACAATTCAGTCTGTGAACAACTCTAGACTGTCGACTACTTCTCCTCATCTCCTTTGGGAGTTCTTGCAAACTAGCTGCTCCTTAGTCATTCAAGAACACAACTCTTAGGGACTTCTTCTTTTTCCTAGTTGTGTTGCTTCAATGAGACAAAGTTATGGCATGGAGGGCTTCCACTTATCATTGTCAAAAGTCCTTCTTCAACAACAAACTTGGTCTTGTCAAACTACTCCCTTAACCTCCTCCTTTCCTTGAGCATCCCTTCTTTTGTCGTTCTAACAGTCCTCAAATTCCTCCTGGAGTGAATTTACTTAGAGCGTGGAGCAAGCCACTACAACCCTCCGAAAACTGTTCTTTTGGCTACTCCTAATACTCACCTAAACGAGGACACCAATCATGTACTTTTCCTCCTTGTAGACGTCCACTTTTTCTCTCCAAAACCCTTGGATCTAAGTGAGACTTTTTTGGAAGAACTCAACCCTAACTACGGTAACCTTAACCAGATCCAACCTACATTCAAACCACTCCAAGAACCTTTGATTTTTCGCTCCTACTGTAGATGAATGCAGCCTAACCTTGGCTGCCAAGTAAGCTACTCGACCCTCCAATAGTCATAATTTCATCCACCTGCAATACTTCAAAATCTTGGCCTGTTAGAGAGAGCTTGCTTCTGTTTTCATGCTCAGATTTCGTCCTCAAAAGTCTCGGCCTAGTCCCCTTTTACTCGTTGTCTTTACCTGCATAACCACAACCCAAAACAGTCTCAAAACCAACCCTAACTAGACTTGATCCTTTCTCCTTCTTGGTTGCGGACTCGTCCTCCTATTTCAATCTTCACGTGAGGAATAAGTGTCTTGATTGGGTGAGGAATGAGGCTCCTCCTCACTCCTATTTATATCATTCCTTAGGGTGACATTTAAACTTCTCAAATTATCTCCTCAATTCAAGGCCGACTTGAAACTTAAGACAAGTTCATCCACATAATCAAATAAAAATTATTTTCACTCAATCCACAAGGCCTCTGTTGGTGCAACAAGCGACCCATTATTCCTTTAGGGGTGCCCTACAATCTCCAAGTGCCAATTGTCAAAATCCATACACGGTTTCACACCTGCAAGCTTGGGTGCAAACTCGACACACTTGGGTTCTTCACCCATAAATGACTTTGTGGTGCCAATTCTCTGTTGGTGCAACAAGCGACCCATTATTCCTTTAGGGGTGCCCTACAATCTCCAAGTGCCAATTGTCAAAATCCATACACGGTTTCACACCTGCAAGCTTGGGTGCAAACTCGACACACTTGGGTTCTTCACCCATAAATGACTTTGTGGTGCCAATTCCTCCACAACCCTGTAGCCTAGGGTTTGGAGTACCTCCCAAGTTACCAATCTCAACATGTTCAATATGTTTAAATTTGATTGGATCCCTCTTACAAAAAGGATTATTTATCTTGTGATAACATTGATTGCATTATTCCTACTAGAATTACGTCTAGTTTAGAAATTTATATACTGAGATATAGCATGAAATATAAATGGATTGGAATTAAGTTGGTTCACAAGTTCATGCCTTCAACTCTCTATTTTATTTTTTATTAGAATTCTAATATTTTATTTTCTATCTACTGCAGATGGTTGATTCCAGTGAGCAGAAATACGTAAAATACAAAATGGATTATCCCCCTTTATATAAAAAAGTTCAAAGCCAGGTATGTTTCACATTATGATTGATTGTTGCATTCAACTCTCCAGTTTAACTTGTATAATGATTCTAATATCTTATTATGTATCTGTTGTAGATGGCTTGTTCTGGTGAGCATGAGTAAGTGGAATACAAAATGGAATGTCTATCTTTATATAGCAAACTCTAGACGAGGTATGTTTGCAATTATGAATAATTATTTGTTTTGAATTATGCTTGCCATTACTATTTGTGTCTTTATTTTAACCTTATTCACACCACTTTTTTCCCTTTCAGCAAAGGAGAGGACACTACAATAGAGATAATGTGCAAAAGGGAAGTTTGCAATTTTTTGTTTGTTGTTGTCTACATGATTTGTTTTTGTTGAAGTCCATGCCTTCAATCTCTCTAGTTTGACTTTTATTAGAAATCTAATATTTTATTGTATATCTATTGTAGATGCCATTTTTCAATGAGCATGAATACGTGAAATACAAAATGGACTCTCCCCTTTTATATAACAATCTCAAAGAAAGGTGTGTTTCTTATTATGATTAATTATTGCATACTCTTTAGTTTAACTTATATAACGATTCTAATAGCTTATTGTGTATCTTTTGTAGATGGTTGGTTTTGATGAGCAAAAGCAAGTGGAATACAGGAGAGTGTCCATTGTTATAAAACAAACTCTAGGGGAGGTGTGTTTCCTATTATGAATAATTATTGCTTTTGAAATATGTTTAACATTACTAATTGTGTGTTTATTTTAACCATATTCAACCCACTTTTTTTCCCTTTCAGCGGAGGACAACACATTGCAGGAGAGATGATGTGCAGAGGGGATGTTTGCAATTTTTTCTTTGTTCTTGTGTGCATGTTTTGTTTTGTTGAGTTTGAGCATGGCCATGCTGTGTTGTACTCATTTTCCTTTGTTTTGAATTTCTTTTTGTTTTTTTGTAGTTTGGTCTTGGTTTCGTTTGTTGAGTGTGTTGTACTCTTGCTTTGTTTTGTTTTTTTATTTCTTTAATGTTTCTTGTAAATTTGTCTTGGTTTCGTTTGTTGGGTGCGGAAATGGAAATGAATGAAGCAGACAGAGAAAATTGAGGTAATTGTTCATAAATGAAGGTGAGTCAACATATCTACATGAAATGCAGTTCACTTAAAAGCATTTTTCACTTATTTGTGGATCCATTTGTTTGCTATTCAAATTATTATATGTTTTATCTATGCTCTGATAGTCAAGTATATTGATCTTTTTATGTAGTGAACAACTACAATTGTATGGTCTACAAAGGTGAAGTGGTGAAGATGCATTAGACATTCTACAAACATGGCACAAAAGAAGGGTGAAACATACTTTTCTCATGCACAATACTAGTCCTTTAATACGCTGAAATATTCGTTAGTTGCACAATGATTTATCATTTTGTCATTGTTTCGAGGTAGTATGCTCTTGTTCATGGGTGTGACATTCAATATTTTTCCTAGAACTTTGATATGAAAGAAATGGAAATGCCACATTGGTGTTCACATGTTTAGGGATTATTTTTCATGATTGTTGTTGTTATAATATTAGCAAGGGCGGGTAGGTATGTCTATGGAGAGCAGGTATGTGTATGGTTAATTCATCACTTTGTATATTTATCCTTTAAGCTCCAATGGTTTATTCGTGATCTCATATATAATATTACTTTGTGCAGCGAGTGACTAGAATTGTAGTGTTTGGGAGGATCGAGTGGGCAAGATAGCTTAGGAAATATACATGCAGCGCAGAGGATGGGTGAGTCATGTTGTTTTCCAACAAAATATTGTTATTATTATTTGTTATTTCGGCGTTTTCTCCTTCTAGCATGGTTCTCGGGTAGTACCACTTAAATAATGGTTTGACATATACATAAAATGGTATGTTTAAAATTATATGCTAATTTGGTCAACATCACACGCAAAACCCCACACAACGTGCCTTAGAGAGGAGGATGGTAAGGTCGAGCAAGCAAGCATACTGAGCCTTCAACAAATCAACCATTGTGCTAGTGCACAACACTAGGATTTTGGGTGTTTTGTTGTTTTTCCACGGTACTGGAATCTAGGTTAGAGTCATAAAATCACTGACACTACCAATCCAAATACCACAACAAACTACTTTGCACAATGAAATATAAACAACAGTAATCAATTAGTGCACAAATATAAACAACTTTTTACAATTTTTTTAATAACCCAACTTCGTGATATCAACAAACTTTAATACAATTGTCTTAGGCTCCCGTACTAGGGATCATCGCTCTAATACAATCACTGATACAAGGAATACAAACTAGCATTTGATGTCAACAACTTTGACCACCAAAGTACGTTGAAAAAGATACACTAACTTACTAGATGATCTAGTGCACTTCACAACTCCATTGGTCGTTTCCTGAACACATTTGCCCGGTTCATTGTCTCCCAATTTGCAGCAACACCAATTTGCCTCTATGAATGATCCTGCTCCTTTAGGTCACTGAACACAACGCCAATTTGCCCTCTAGCTTAGCATTAGTCCATTAACAACCAAGACATAGGGCCTTCTGTTGAGTTGTACACAACTCTGTTTGCGAACAACTCTAGACTGCCCACTGCTGCTCCTCAGCTCCTTTGGGACTTCTTGCCCACTAGCTGCTCCTTAGTCGTTCAAGAACACAACTCTTAGGGAATTCTTCCCTCTATTGCCTATTTGTTCTGCTTCAATGAGGCAAACCTAGGGAATGGATGGATGCCACCTATCACTGTCAAAAGTCCTTCAACAACAAACTTGGGCTAGTCAAACTGTTCCCTTGACCTCCTTTTCCTGAGCATCCCTTCTTTTGCCCTTTTAACAATCCTCAAATTCCTTCTCAAGTGACTGTACTTAGGGCTTGGAGCAAGCCACTCCAGCCCTCCCAAAACAACTCTTTTGGCTGCTCCAACTACTGTCCTAAACTAAGACACCAATCCTACACTTTTCTTCCTTGTAGACATCCACTTCTGCTCTCCAAAACACTTGGATTTCAGCGAGACTTTTTCTGAAGAACTCACCCCTAACTAGGGCAACCTGAAGTAGGTCCAACCCACTTGCAAACCACTCCAACAACCTCTGATTTATTCTCTCGTACTATAGATGAATTTGGCATATCCTTGGCTGCTAAGTAGGTGACTTGGCCCTCCAAGAACCATACTTTTGTCCATCTGCAATACTTCAGAAATATCGAACTGTTAGAGAGATTGCTTTTGTTTTCATGCTCATATTTCTTCCTAAAAAGTCACGGCCTAGTCTCCTTCTACTTGTTGCCTTTACTTGCATAACTACAACCCAAAACCAGCCCTAACCAGACTTGACCCTTTCTCCTTCTTGGTTGCGGAATTGGCCTCCTATTTCAATCTTCAGATGAGAAATAAATGACTTGATTTGGTGAGGAATGAGGCTCCTCCTCACTCCTATTTATATCGTTCCTTAGGATGACATCTAACATTCTTTAATAGTCTCCTCAAGTCAAGGACGACTTGAAACTTAAGACAAATTCACCCACATAATCACATAAAAAAAAATCTCTCAACCCACAAGGCCTCTCTTGGTGCTACAAGCGGCCCATTGTTCCTTTAAGGGTTCCCTACAATCTCCAAGTGCCAAGTGTCCAAATCCATACACAGTTTCACAACCACAAGCTTGGGTGCAATGCCCACACCCTTGGGTTCTTAGTCCAGAAGTGACTTTGTGGTGTTGATTTCTCCACAACCCTGTAGTCTAGGGTTTGGAGTACCTCCAAAGCTACCAATCTTAACACTCCCTCTTAGCAAGGGAGGTACTTCCAACACTAGGAAGTCTCCATCATCATAACTGGCGACACTAGCCCATCTAACGTTTGCCACTGTAGCATACTCTGTAGAATGAACAACACTATCTCAATAGTGCCTCTTCCTTTGCCTCATCTCATTTGAACCGAAATATCTCAACACTTCCATAGGGTTGCTCCCTTTGAAGCTAGACTCCCTCTGAGTCTGCACGATCTCCATTGGCTCAACTTGTTACTGATTTCGTGCCCTACAAGGTCAGTCTGAGTTCCGGTCGAACACGACTGTCATCACTGCAACTTAATCTTGCAAGCAATCATCCTCGTAGGTCAAACACAACACATGCACATTCCAGCCAATCTCGTTGCCAAGCCAGTCAAGACCGCATCTCCATGTCTTCAGCTGAAACATATGCTTCATGATCTAGACAATATCAACTCCCTCTGAGTTGCTTCGTTGTGGACACGCTGATTCAATGGCCCTCCAAAGTAGTTATGATACCATGTTGTTTTTCCATGGTCCTGGAATCTAGGTTAAGGTCTTAGAATCACTAACACTACTAATCCAAATACCACAACAAAATACTTTGCTCCCAATCTGCATCAACACCAATCTGCTTCTATCAATGTTATTGTTCCTTTTGGTGACTGAATACAACTCCAATCTGCGCTCCAGTTGATCATTAGTATATTAACAACCAAGACATATGATCTTTTGTTGAGTTGTTGACAATTTAGTCTGTGAACAACTCTAGACTGTCGACTACTTCTCCTCATCTCCTTTGGGAGTTCTTGCGAACTAGCTGCTCCTTAGTCATTCAAGAACACAACTCTTAGGGACTTCTTCTTTTTCCTAGTTGTGTTGCTTAAATGAGACAAAGTTATGGCATTGAGGGCTTCCACTTATCATTGTCAAAAGTGCTTCTTCAACAACAAACTTGGTCTTGTCAAACTACTCCCTTAACCTCCTCCTTTCCTTGAGCATCCCTTATTTTGTCGTTCTAACAGTCCTCAAATTCCTCCTGAAGTGAATTTACTTAGAGCTTGGAGCAAGCCACTACAACCCTCCGAAAACTGTTCTTTTGGCTACTCCTAATACTCACCTAAATGAGGACACCAATCATGTACTTTTCCTCCTTGTAGACGTCCACTTTTTCTCTCCAAAACCCTTGGATCTAAGTGAGACTTTTTTGGAAGAACTCAACCCTAACTACGATAACCTTATCCAGATCCAACCTACATTCAAACTACAAGAACCTTTGATTTTTCACTCCTACTGTAGATGAATGCAGCCTAACCTTGGCTGCCAAGTAGGCTACTCGACCCTCCAATAGTCATAATTTCATCCACTTGCAATACTTCAAAAATCTCGGCCTGTTAGAGAGAGCTTGCTTCTGTTTTCATGCTCAGATTTCGTCCTCAAAAGTCTCGGCCTAGTCTCCTTTTACTCGTTGTCTTTACCTGCATAACCACAACCCAAAATAGTCTCAAAACCAACCCTAACCAGACTTGATCCTTTCTCCTTCTTGGTTGCGGACTCGTCCTCCTATTTCAATCTTCACATGAGGAATAAGTGTCTTGATTGGGTGAGGAATGAGGGTCCTCCTCACTCCTATTTATATCATTCCTTAGGGTGACGTTTAACCTTCTCAAATTGTCTCCTCAATTCAAGGCCGACTTGAAACTTAAGACAAGTTCACCCACATAATCAAATAAAAATTATTTTCACTCAATCCACAAGGCCTCTCTTGTGCTACAAGCGACCCTTGTTCCTTTAAGGGTGCCCTACAATCAAGTGCCAAGTGTCCAAATGCATACATGGTTTCACACCTGCAAGCTTGGGTGCAAAGCCGACACGCTTGGGTTCTTAGCCCACAAGTGACTTAGTGGTGCCAATTCCTCCACAACCCTGTAGGCTAGGGTTTGGAGTACCTCCCAAGTTACCAATCTCAACATGTTCAATATGTTTAAATTTGATTGGATCCCTCTTACAAAAAGGATTATTTATCTTGTGATAACATTGATTGAATTATGTCTAGTTTAGAAATTTATAAACTGAGATGTAGCATGAAATATAAATGGGTTGGAATTAAGTTGTTTCACAAGTTCATGCCTTCAATTCTCTATTTATTTTTTATTAGAATACTAATATTTTATTTTCTATCTACCGCAGATGGTTATTTCTCGTGAGTAGAATTACATAAAATACAAAATGGATTATCCCCCTTTATATAAAAAAAGTTCAAAGCAAGGTATGTTTCACATTATGATTGATTGTTGCATTCAACTCTACAGTTTAACTTGTATAATGATACTAATATCTTATTATGTATATGCTGTAGATGGCTTGTTCGGGTGAGCACGTGTAAGTGGAATACAAAATGGAATGTCTATCTATATATAGCAAACTCAAGACGAGGTATGTTTGCAATTACTAATAGTTATTTGTTTTGAATTATGCTTGCTATTACTATTTGTGTCTTTATTTTAACCTTATTCACACCACTTTTTTCCCTTTTAGCAAAGGAGAGGACACTACAATAGATATAATGTGCAAAAGGGAAGTTTGCAATTTTTTGTTTGTTGTTGTCTACATGATTTGTTTTTGTTGAAGTCCATGCCTTCAGTCTCTCTAGTTTGACTTTTATTAGAAATCTAATATTTTATTGTATATCTATTGTAGATGCCATTTTTCAATGAGCATGAATACGTGAAATACAAAATGGACCCTTCCATTTTATATAACAATCTCAAATAAGGTTGTGTTTCTTATTATGATCAATTATCACGTACTCTTTAATTTAACTTATATAACAATTCTAATAGCTTATTATGTATCTTTTGTAGATGGTTGGTTTTGATGAGCAAAAGCAAGTGGAATATAGGAGAGTGTCCATTGTTATAAAACAAACTCTAGGGGAGGTGTGTTTCCTATTATGAATAATTATTGCTTTTGAAATATGTTTAACATTACTAATTGTGTGTTTATTTTAACCATATTCACCCACTTTCTTTCCCTTTCAGCAGAGGACAACACATTGCACGAGAGATGATGTGCGGAGGGGATGTTTGCATTTTTTTCTTTGTTCTTGTGTGCATGTTTTTTTTGTTTAGTTTGAGCATGGCCATGCTGTGTTGTACTCATTTTCCTTTGTTTTGAATTTCTTTTTGTTTTTTTGTAGTTTGGTCTTGGTTTTGTTTGTTTAGTGTGATGTACTCTTGCTTTGTTTTGTTTTTTTGTTTCTTTAATGTTTCTTGTAAATTTGTCTTGGTTTTGTTTGTTGGGTGCGGAATGGAAATGAATGAAGCAGACAGAGAAAATTGAGGTAATTGTTCATAAATGAAGGTGAGTCAACATATCTACATGAAATGCAGTTCACTTAAAAGCATTTTTCACTTATTTGTGGATCCATTTGTTTGCTATTCAAATTATTATATGTTTTATCTATGCTCTGATAGTCAAGTATATTGATCTTTTTATGTAGTGAACAACTACAATGGTCTACAATGGTGAAGTGGTGAAGATGCATTAGACATTCTACAAACATCACAAAGGAAGGGTGAAACATACTTCTCTCATGCAGAATACTAGTCCTTTAATAAGCTGAAATATTCATTAGTTGCACAATGATTTATCATTTTGTCATTGTTTCGAGGTAGTATGCTCTTGTTCATGGGTGTGACATTCAATATTTTTCCTAGAACTTTGATATGAAAGAAATGGAAATGCCACATAGGTGTTCACATGTTTAGGGATTATTTTTCATGATTGTTGTTGTTATAATATTAGCAAGGGAGGGTAGGTATGTCTATGGTTAATTCATCACTTTTTATATTTATCCTTTAAGCTCCAATGGTTTATGTGTGATCTCATATATAATATTACTTTGTGGAGCGAGTGACTAGAATTGTAGTGTCTGGGAGGATCGAGTGGGCAAGATAGCTTAGGAAATATACATGCAGCGCAGAGGATGTGTGAGTCATGTTGTTTTCCAACGAAATATTGTTATTATTATTTGTTATTTCGGCGTTTTCTCCTTCAAGCATGGTTCTCGGGTAGTACCACTTAAATAATGGTTTGACATATACATAAAATGGTATGTTTAAAATTATACGCTAATTTGGTCAACATCACACGCAAAACCCCACACAACGTGCCTTAGAGAGGAGGATGGTAAGGTCGAGCAAGCAAGCATACTGAGCCTTCAACAAATCAACCATTGCGCTAGTGGACAACACTAGGATTTTGGGTGTTTTGTTGTTTTTCCACTGTACTGGAATCTAGGTTAGAGTCATAAAATCACTGACACTACCAATCCAAATACCACAACAAACTACTTTGCACAATGAAATATAAACAACAGTAATCAATTAGTGCACAAATATAGACAACTTTTTACAATTTTTTTAACAACCCAACTTCGTGATATTAACAAACTGTAATACAACTGTCTAAGGCTCTCATACTAGGGATCATCGCTCTCATACAATCATTGATACAAGTAATACAAACTAGGGCTTGATGTCAACAACTTTGACCACCAAAGTATGTTGAAAAAGATACACTAACTTACTAGATGATCTAGTACACTTCACAACTCCATTGGTTGTTTCTTGAACACATCTGCCCGGTGCATTGTCTCCCAATTTGCAACAACACCAATTTGCCTCTATGAATGATCCTGCTCCTTTAGGTCATTGAACACAACGCCAATTTGCCCTCTAGCTTAGCATTAGTCCATTAACAACCAAGACATAGGGCCTTCTGTTGAGTTGTACACAACTATGTTTGCGAACAACTCTAGATTGCCCACTGCTGCTCCTCAACTCCTTTGGGACTTCTTGCTCACTAGCTGCTCCTCAACTCCTTTGGGACTTCTTGCTCACTAGCTGCTCCTTAGTCGTTCAAGAACACAACTCTTAGGGAATTCTTCCCTCTATTGTCTATTTGTTCTGCTTCAATGAGGCAAACTTAGGGAATGGATGGATGCCATCTATCACTGTCAAAAGTCCTTCAACAACAAACTTGGGCTAGTCAAACTGTTCCCTTGACATCCTTTTTCCGAGCATCCCTTGGCTGCTCCAACTACTGTCCTAAACTAATACACCAATCCTACACTTTTCCTCCTTGTAGACATCCACTTCTGCTCTCCAAAACACTTGGATTTCAACGAGACTTTTTATGAAGAACTCACCCCTAACTAGGGCAACCTGAAGTAGGTACAACCCACTTGCAAACCACCCCAACAACCTCTGATTTATTCTCTCGTACTATAGATGAATTTGGCATATCCTTGGATGCTAAGTAGGCAACTTGGCCCTCCAAGAACCATACTTTTATCCATCTGCAATACTTCAGAAATATTGAACTGTTAGAGAGATTGCTTTTTTCTCATGCTCATATTTCTTCCTAAAAATTCACGGCCTAGTCTCCTATTCGTTGCCTTTACTTGCATAACTACAACCCAAAACCAACCCTAACCAGACTTGACCCTTTCTCCTTCTTGGTTGCGAAATTGGCCTCCTATTTCAATCTTTAGATGAGAAATAAATGACTTGATTTGGTCAGGAATGAGGCTCCTCCTCACTTCTATTTATATCATTCCTTAGGATGACAGCTAACATTCTTTAATAGTCTCCTCAAGTCAAGGACAACTTGAAACTTAAGACGAATTCACCCACATAATCACATAAAAAAAAAATTCTCTCAACCCACAAGGCCTCTCTTGGTGCTACAAGCGGCCCATTGTTCCTTTATGGGTTCCCTACAATCTCCAAGTGCCAAGTGTCCAAATCCATACACGGTTTCACACCCACAAGCTTGGGTACAATGCCCACACCCTTGGGTTCTTAGTCCAGAAGTGACTTTGTGGTGCTGATCCCTCCACAACCCTGTAGCCTAGGGTTTGGAGTACCTCCAAAGCTACCAATCTCAATACTCCCTCTTAGCAAGGAAGGTACTTCCAACACTAAGAAGTTTCCATCATCATCACCGGCGACACTAGCCCATCTAACATCTGCCACTGTAGCATACTCTGTAGAATGAACAACACTATCTCAGTATCGCCTCTGCCTCTGCCTCATCTCATTTGAACCGAAATATCTCAACACTTCAATAGGGTTGCTCCCTTTGAAGCTAGACTCCCTCTGAGTCTGCACGATCTCCATTGGCTCAACCTGTTACTGATCTTGTGTGCTACAAGGTCAGTCCGAGCTCCGGTCGAACACGACTGTCATCACTCCAACTTAATCCTGCAAGCACTCATCCTTGTAGGTCAAACACAACACATGAACATTTCAGCCAATCTCGTTGCCAAGCCAGTCAAGACCACATCTCCATGTCTTTAGCTAAAACATATGCTCCATGATCTAGACAATCTCAACTCCCTCTGAGTTGCTTCGTTGTTGACACGCTGATTCAATGGCCCTTCAAAGTAGTTATGATACTATGTTGTTTTTCCACGGTACTGGAATCTAGGTTAAGGTTTTAGAATCACTGACACTACCAATCCAAATACCACAACAAACTACTTTGCTCAACGAAATATAAACGACAGTAAATCAATTATTGAACAAATATATACAACTCTTTACAATTTTTTTAACAACCTAACTTCGTTATATTAACAAACTGTAATACAATTGTTTAGGGCTTCTGTACCAAGGATCATGGTCCTCATACAATCACTGATACAAGTAATACGAAAGTAGGGTTTGGTCTGAACAACTTTGACCACTAATATACCCTTAACAATTTGCACTGACTTACTAGTTGATCTAGTGTACGTCACAGCTCCACTAGTCATATCTTGAACACATCATCCCAGCCCTTTAGCTCCCAATCTACATCAACACGAATCTGCCTCTATCTATGTTATTGTTCCTTTTGGTGACTGAACACAGCTCGAATCTGCATTCTAGTTGATCATTAGTATATTAACAACCAAGACATAGGATCTTTTGTTGAGTTGTTGACAATTCAGTCTGTGAACAACTCTAGACTGTCGACTACTTCTCCTCATCTCCTTTGGGAGTTCTTGCAAACTAGCTGCTCCTTAGTCATTCAAGAACACAACTCTTAGGGACTTCTTCTTTTTCCTAGTTGTGTTGCTTCAATGAGACAAAGTTATGGCATGGAGGGCTTCCACTTATCATTGTCAAAAGTCCTTCAACAACAAACTTGGTCTTGTCAAACTACTCCCTTAACCTCCTCCTTTCCCTGAGCATCCCTTCTTTTGTCGTTCTAACAGTCCTCAAATTCCTCCTGGAGTGAATTTACTTAGAGTGTGGAGCAAGCCACTACAGCCCTCCGAAAACTGTTCTTTTGGCTACTCCTAATATTCACCTAAACGAGGACACCAATCCTGTACTTTTCCTCCTTGTAGATGTCCACATTTTCTCTCCAAAACCCTTGGATCTAAGTGAGACTTTTTTGGAAGAACTCAACCCTAACTACGGTAACCTTAACCAGATCCAACCTACATTCAAACCACTCCAAGAAGCTTTGATTTTTCACTCCTACTGTAGATGAATGCAGCCTAACCTTGGCTGCCAAGTAAGCTACTCGATCCTACAATAGTCATAATTTCATCCACCTGCAATACTTCAGAAATCTTGGCCTTTTAGAGAGAGCTTGCTTCTGTTTTCATGCTCAGATTTCGTCCTCAAAACTCTCGGCCTAGTCCCCTTTTACTCGTTGTCTTTACCTGCATAACCACAACCCAAAACAGTCTCAAAACCAACCCTAACTAGACTTGATCCTTTCTCCTTCTTGGTTGCGGACTCGTCCTCCTATTTCAATCTTCACGTGAGTAATAAGTGTCTTGATTGGGTGAAGAATGAGGCTCTTCCTCACTCCTATTTATATCATTCCTTAGGGTGACATTTAAACTTCTCAAATTATCTCCTCAATTCAAGGCCGACTTGAAACTTAAGACAAGTTAATCAATAAAAAATTATTTTCACTCAATCCACAAGGCGTTTGTTGGTGCTACAAGCGACCCCTTATTCCTTTAGGGGTTCCCTACAATCTCCAAGTGCCAAGTGTCCAAATCCATACACGGTTTCACACGTGCAAGCTTGGGTGCAAAGTCGACACACTTGGGTTCTTCGCCCATAAATGACTTTGTGGTGCCAATTCCTCCAAAACCCTGTAGCCTAGGGTTTGGAGTACCTCCCAAGTTACAAATCTTAACATGTTCAATATGTTTAATTTTGATTTTATCCCTCTTTCAAAAAGGATTATGTATCTTGTGATAACATTGATTGCATTATTCCTACTAGAATTATGTCTAGTTTAGAAATTTATAAGCTGAGATGTAGCATGAAATATAAATGGGTTGGAATTAAGTTGTTTCACAAGTTCATGCCTTGAATTCTCTATTTATTTTTTATTGGAATACTAATATTTTATTTTCTATCTATTGCAGATGGTTGATTGCAGTGAGTAGAATTACATAAAATACAAAATGGATTACCCCACTTTATATAAGAAAAGTTCAAAGCAAGGTATGTTTCACATTATGATTGATTGTTGCATTCAACTCTATAGTTTAACTTGTATGATGATACTAATATATTATTATGTATCTGCTGTAGATGGCTTGTTCGGGTGAGCATGTGTAAGTGGAATACAAAATGGAATGTTTATCTTTATATAGCGAACTCCAGACGAGGTATGTTTGCAATTACTTATAGTTATTTTTTTTGAATTATGCTTGCTATTACTATTTGTGTCTTTATTTTAACCTTATTCACACCACTTCTTTCCCTTCAAGCAAAGGAGAAGACACTACAATAGATATAATGTGTAAAAGGGAAGTTTGCAATTTTTTGTTTGTTGTTGTCTACATGATTTGTTTTTGTTGAAGTCCATGCCTTCAATCTCTCTGGTTTGACTTTTATTAGAAATCTAATATTTTATTGTATATCTATTGTAGATGCCATGTTTCAATGAGCATGAATACGTGAAATACAAAATGGACTCTCCCATTTTATATAACAATCTCAAATAAACATGTGTTTCTTATTATGATCAATTATTGCGTACTTTTTAGTTTAACTTATATAACGATTCTAATAGCTTATTGTGTATCTTTTGTAGATGATTGGTTTTGATGAGCAAAAGCAAGTGGAATACAGAGAGTGTCCATTGTTGTAAAACAAACTCTAGGGGAGGTGTGTTTCCTATTATGAATAATTATTGCTTTTGAAATATGTTTAACATTACTAATTTTTGTGTTTATTTTAACCATATTCAACCCACATTTTTTCCCTTTCAGCGAAGGACAACACATTGCAGGAGAGATGATGTGCAGAGGGGATGTTTGCAATTTTTTGTGTGTTCTTGTGTGCATGTTTTGTTTTGTTGAGTTTGAGCATGGCCATGCTTTGTTGTACTCATTTTCCTTTGTTTTGAATTTCTTTTTGTTTTTTGGTAGTTTGGTCTTGGTTTCGTTTGTTGAGTGTGTTGTACTCTTGCTTTGTTTTGTTTTTTTATTTCTTTAATGTTTCTTGTAAATTTGTCTTGGTTTCATTTGTTGGGTGCGGAAACGAAAATGAATGAAGCAGACAGAGAAAATTGAGGTAATTGTTCATGAATGAAGGTGAGTCAACATATCTACATGAAATGCAGTTCACTTAAAAGCATTTTTCACTTATTTGTGGATCCATTTGTTTGCTATTCAAATTATTATATGTTTTATCTATGCTTTGATAGTCAAGTATATTGATCTTTTTATGTAGTGAACAACTACAATTGTATGGCCTACAAAGGTGAAGTGGTGAAGATGCATTGGACATTCTACAAACATGGCACAAAAGAAGGGTGAAACATACTTCTCTCATGCAGAATACTAGTCCTTTAATACGCTGAAATAATCGTTAGTTGCACAATGATTTATCATTTTGTCATTGTTTCGAGGTAGTATGCTCTTGTTCATGGGTGTGACATTCAATACTTTTCCTAGAACTTTGATATGAAAGAAATGGAAATGTTACATTGGTGTTCACATGTTTAGGGATTATTTTTCATGATTGTTGTTGTTATAATATTAGCAAGGGAGGGTGGGTATGTGTATGGTTAATTCATCACTCTGTATATTTATTCTTTAAGCTCCCATGGTTTATTTGTGATCTCATATATAATATTACTTTGTGCAGCGAATGACTACAATTGTAGTGTCTGGGAGGGTCGAGTGGACAAGATATCTTAGGAAATGTAGATGCAACGCAGAAGATGGGTGAGTCATGTTGTTTTCCAACAAAATATTGTTATTATTATTTGTTATTTCAACGTTTTCTCCTTCTAGCATGGTTCTCGGGTAGTACCACTTAAATAGTGGTTTGACATATACATAAAATGGTATGTTTAAATTTATATGCTAATTTGGTCCACATCACACGCAAAACACAACGTGCCTTAGAGAGGAGGATGGTAAGGTCGAGCAACGTGCCTTAGAGAGGAGGATGGTAAGGTCGAGCAAGCAAGCATACTGAGCCTTCGACCAATCAACCATTGTGCTAGAAGACAACTCTAGGATTTTGGGTGTTTTGTTTTATTTCCACGGTACTGGAATCTAGGTTAGGGTCTTAGAATCATTGACACTACCAATCCAAACACCACAACAAACTACTTTGCACAATGAAATACAAACAACTGTAATCAACTAGTGCACAAATATAGACAACTTTTTACAATTTTCTTAATAACCCAACTTCGTGATATTAACAAATTGTAATACAACTGTCTAAGGCTCCCGTATTAGGGATCATTGCTCTCATACAATCATTGATACAAGGAATACAAACTAGGGTTTGATGTCAACAACTTTGACCACCAAAGTACGTTGAAAAAGATACACTAACTTACTAGATGATCTAGTGCACTTCACAACTCCATTGGTCGTTTCCTGAACACATCTACTCGGTTCATTGTCTCCGAATTTGCAGCAACACCAGTTTGCCTCTATGAATGATCCTGCTCCTTTAGGTCACTGAACACAATGCCAATTTGCCCTCTAGCTTAGCATTAGTCCATTAACAACCAAGACATAGGGACTTCTGTTGAGTCGTACACAACTCTGTTTGCAAACAACTCCAGATTGTCCACTGCTGCTCCTCAGCTCCTTTGGGACTTCTTGCCCACTAGCTACTCCTTAGTCGTTCAAGAACACAAATCTTAGGGAATTCTTCCCTATATTGCCTATTTGTTCTGCTTCAATGAGGCAAATTTAGGGAATGGATGGATGCCACCTATCACTGTCAAAAGTCCTTCAACAACAAACTTGGGCTAGTCAAACTGTTCCCTTGACTTCCTTTTCCCGAGCATCCCTTCTTTTGCCCTTTTAACAATCATCAAATTCCTTCTCAAGTGATTGTACTTAGGGCTTGGAGCAAGCCACTCCAGCCCTCCCAAAACAACTCTTTTGGTTACTCCAACTACTGTCCTAAACTAAGACACCAATCCTACACTTTTCCTCCTTGTAGTGATCCACTTCTGCTCTCCAAAACACTTGGATTGCAGCGAGACTTTTTCTGAAGAACTCACCCCTAACTAGGGCAACCTGAAGTAGGTCCAACCCACTTGCAAACCACTCCAACAACCTCTGATTTATTCTCTCATACTATAGATGAATTTGGCATATCCTTGGCTGCTAAGTAGGCGACTTGGCCCTCCTAGAACCATACTTTTGTCCATCTGCAATACTTCAGAACTATCGAACTGTTAGAGAGATTGCTTTTGTTTTCATGCTCATATTTCTTCCTAAAAAGTCACGGCCTAGTCTCCTTCTACTCGTTGCCTTTACTTTCATAACTACAACCCAAAACTAGCCCTAACGAGACTTGACCCTTTCTCCTTCTTGGTTGCGAAATTGGCATGCTATTTCAATCTTCAGATGAGAAATAAAAGACTTGATTTGGTGAGGAATGAGGCTCCTCCTCACTCTTATTTATATCATTCCTTAGGATGACATTTAACATTCTTTAATAGTCTCCTCAAGTCAAGGACAACTTGAAACTTAAGACAAATTCACCCACAAAATCACATAAAAAAAAATTCTCTCAACCCACAAGGCCTTTCTTGGTGCTACAAGCGGCCCATTGTTCCTTTAAGGGTTCCTTACGATCTCCAAGTGCGAAGTGCGAAGTGTCCAAATCCATACATGGTTTCACACCAACAAGCTTGGGTGCCTTGCCCACACCCTTGGGTTCTTAGTCCAGAAGTGACTTTGTGGTGCTCATTCCTCCACAAATCTGTAGCCTAGGGTTTGGAGTACCTGCAAAGCTACCAATCTTAACACTCCCTCTTAGCAAGGGAGGTACTTCCAACACTAGGAAGTCTCCATCATCATCACCGGCGACACTAGCCCATCTAACGTCTGCCAGTGTAGCATACTCTCTAGAATGAACAAAACTATCTCAGTAGTGCCTTTGCCTCTGCCTCATCTCATTTGAACCAAAATATCTCAACACTTACATAGGGTTGCTCTCTTTGAAGCTAGACTCCCTCTGAGTCTGCACGATCTCCATTGGCTCAACTTGTTACTGATCTCGTGCCCTACAAGGTCAGTCCGAGCTCCGGTCAAACACGACCGTGATCACTGCAACTTAATCCTACAAGCACTCATACTCGTAGGTCAAACACAACACATGCACATTCCAGCCAATCTCGTTGCCAAGCCAGTCAAGACCACATCTCCATGTCTTCAGCTGAAACATATGTTCCATGATCTAGACAATCTCAACTCCCTTTGAGTTGCTTCGCTGTGGACACGCTGATTCAATGGCCCTTCAAAGTAGTTATGATACCATGTTGTTTTTCCACTGTACTGGAATCTAGGTTAAGGTCTTAGAATCACTAACAGTACCAATCCAAATACCACAACAAACTGCTTTGCTCAACGAAATATAAACGGCAGTAAATCAATTACTGAACACTCATTCAAAACACTCCAGGAACCTTTGATTTTTCGCTCCTATTGTAGATGAATGCAGCCTAACCTTGGCTATCAAGTAAGCTACTCGACCCTGCAATAGTCATAATTTCATCGACCTAGAATACTTCAAAAATCTTGGCCTGTTAGTGAGAGCTTTCTTCTGTTTTCATGCTAAGATTTCGTCCTCAAAAGTCTCGGCCTAGTCCCCTTTTACTTGTTGTCTTTACGTACATATCCACAACCCAAAACAGTGTCAAAACCAACCCTACCTAGACTTGATCCTTTCTCCTTCTTGGTTGCAGACTCGTCCTCCTATTTCAATCTTCACGTGAGAAATAAGTGTCTTGATCGGGTGAGGAATGAGGCTCCTCCTCACTCCTATTTATATCATTCCTTAGGGTGACATTTAAACTTCTGAAATTATCTCCTCAATTCAAGGCCGACTTAAAACTTAAGACAAGTTCATCCACATAATCAAATAAAAATTATTTTCACTCAATCCACAAGGCCTCTGTTGGTGCTACAAGAGACTACTTATTCCTTTAGGGGTGCCCTATAATCTCCAAGTGCCAAGTGTCCAAATCCATACACAGTTTCACACGTGCAAGCTTGGGTGCAAAGTCGACACACTTGGGTTCTTCGGCCATAAATGACTTTGTGGTGCCAATTCCTCCAAAACCCTGTAGCCTAGGGTTTGGAGTACCTCCCAAGTTACCAATCTCAACATGTTCAATATGTTTAAATTTGATTGGATCCCTCTTACAAAAAGGATTATATATCTTGTGATAACATTGATTGCATTATTCCTACTAGAATTATGTCTAGTTTAGAAATTTATAAACTGAGATGTAGCATGAAATATAAATGGGTTGGAATTAAGTTGTTTCACAAGTTCATGCCTTCAATTTTCTATTTATTTTTTATTAGAATACTAATATTTTATTTTCTATCTAAAGCAGATGGTTGATTCCAGTGAGTAGAATTACATAAAATACAAAATGGATTATCCCCCTTTATATAAAAAAAGGTTCAAAGCAAGGTATGTTTGACATTATGATTCATTGTTGCATTCAACTCTACAGCTTAACTTGTATAATGATACTAATATCTTATTATGTATCTATTGTAGATGGCTTGTTCGGGTGAGCATGTGTAAGTGAGCATGAGCTTGTAGATGCCATGTTTCAATGAGCATGAATACGTGAAATACAAAATGGACTCTCCCATTTTATATAACAATCTCAAATAAACATGTGTTTCTTATTATGATCAATTATTGCGTACTTTTTAGTTTAACTTATATAACGATTCTAATAGCTTATTGTGTATCTTTTGTAGATGATTGGTTTTGATGAGCAAAAGCAAGTGGAATACAGGAGAGTGTCCATTGTTGTAAAACAAACTCTAGGGGAGGTGTGTTTCCTATTATGAATAATTACTGCTTTTGAAATATGTTTAACATTACTAATTTTTGTGTTTATTTTAACCATATTCAACCCACATTTTTTCCCTTTCAGCGAAGGACAACACATTGCAGGAGAGATGATGTGCAGAGGGGATGTTTGCAATTTTTTGTGTGTTCTTGTGTGCATGTTTTGTTTTGTTGAGTTTGAGCATGGCCATGCTTTGTTGTACTCATTTTCCTTTGTTTTGAATTTCTTTTTGTTTTTTGGTAGTTTGGTCTTGGTTTCGTTTGTTGAGTGTGTTGTACTCTTGCTTTGTTTTGTTTTTTTATTTCTTTAATGTTTCTTGTAAATTTGTCTTGGTTTCATTTGTTGGGTGCGGAAACGAAAATGAATGAAGCAGACAGAGAAAATTGAGGTAATTGTTCATGAATGAAGGTGAGTCAACATATCTACATGAAATGCAGTTCACTTAAAAGCATTTTTCACTTATTTGTGGATCCATTTGTTTGCTATTCAAATTATTATATGTTTTATCTATGCTTTGATAGTCAAGTATATTGATCTTTTTATGTAGTGAACAACTACAATTGTATGGCCTACAAAGGTGAAGTGGTGAAGATGCATTGGACATTCTACAAACATGGCACAAAAGAAGGGTGAAACATACTTCTCTCATGCAGAATACTAGTCCTTTAATACGCTGAAATAATCGTTAGTTGCACAATGATTTATCATTTTGTCATTGTTTCGAGGTAGTATGCTCTTGTTCATGGGTGTGACATTCAATACTTTTCCTAGAACTTTGATATGAAAGAAATGGAAATGCCACATTGGTGTTCACATGTTTAGGGATTATTTTTCATTATTGTTGTTGTTATAATATTAGCAAGGGCAGTAGGTATGTCTATGGAGAGCATGTATGTGTATGGTTAATTCATCACTTTGTATATTTATCCTTTAAGCTCCAATGGTTTATTTGTGATCTCATATATAATATTACTTTGTGCAGCGAGTGACTAGAATTGTAGTGTCTGGGAGGATCGAGTGGGCAAGATAGCTTAGGAAATATACATGCAACGCAGATGATGGGTGAGTCATGTTGTTTTCCAACAAAATATTGTTATTATCATTTGTTATTTCAACGTTTTCTCCTTCTAGCATGGTTCTCGGGTAGTACCACTTAAATAATGGTTTGACATATACATAAAATGGTATGTTTAAAATTATATGCTAATTTGGTCAACATCACACGCAAAACCCCACACAACGTGCCTTAGAGAGGAGGATGGTAAGGTCGAGCAGGCAAGCATACTGAGCCTTCAACAAATCAACCATTGTGCTAGTGGACAACACTAGGATTTTGGGTGTTTTGTTGTTTTTCCACTGTACTGGAATCTAGGTTAGAGTCATAAAATCACTGACACTACCAATCCAAATACCACAACAAACTACTTTGCACAATGAAATACAAACAACTGTAATCAACTAGTGCACAAATATAGACAACTTTTTACAATTTTCTTAATAACCCAACTTCGTGATATTAACAAATTGTAATACAACTGTCTAAGGCTCCCGTATTAGGGATCATTGCTCTCATACAATCATTGATACAAGGAATACAAACTAGGGTTTGATGTCAACAACTTTGACCACCAAAGTACGTTGAAAAAGATACACTAACTTACTAGATGATCTAGTGCACTTCACAACTCCATTGGTCGTTTCCTGAACACATCTACTCGGTTCATTGTCTCCGAATTTGCAGCAACACCAGTTTGCCTCTATGAATGATCCTGCTCCTTTAGGTCACTGAACACAATGCCAATTTGCCCTCTAGCTTAGCATTAGTCCATTAACAACCAAGACATAGGGACTTCTGTTGAGTCGTACACAACTCTGTTTGCAAACAACTCTAGATTGTCCACTGCTGCTCCTCAGCTCCTTTGGGACTTCTTGCCCACTAGCTACTCCTTAGTCGTTCAAGAACACAAATCTTAGGGAATTCTTCCCTATATTGCCTATTTGTTCTGCTTCAATGAGGCAAATTTAGGGAATGGATGGATGCCACCTATCACTGTCAAAAGTCCTTCAACAACAAACTTGGGCTAGTCAAACTGTTCCCTTGACTTCCTTTTCCCGAGCATCCCTTCTTTTGCCCTTTTAACAATCATCAAATTCCTTCTCAAGTGATTGTACTTAGGGCTTGGAGCAAGCCACTCCAGCCCTCCCAAAACAACTCTTTTGGTTACTCCAACCACTGTCCTAAACTAAGACACCAATCCTACACTTTTCCTCCTTGTAGTGATCCACTTCTGCTCTCCAAAACACTTGGATTGCAGCGAGACTTTTTCTGAAGAACTCACCCCTAACTAGGGCAACCTGAAGTAGGTCCAACCCACTTGCAAACCACTCCAACAACCTCTGATTTATTCTCTCATACTATAGATGAATTTGGCATATCCTTGGCTGCTAAGTAGGCGACTTGGCCCTCCTAGAACCATACTTTTGTCCATCTGCAATACTTCAGAACTATCGAACTGTTAGAGAGATTGCTTTTGTTTTCATGCTCATATTTCTTCCTAAAAAGTCACGGCCTAGTCTCCTTCTACTCGTTGCCTTTACTTTCATAACTACAACCCAAAACTAGCCCTAACGAGACTTGACCCTTTCTCCTTCTTGGTTGCGAAATTGGCATGCTATTTCAATCTTCAGATGAGAAATAAAAGACTTGATTTGGTGAGGAATGAGGCTCCTCCTCACTCTTATTTATATCATTCCTTAGGATGACATTTAACATTCTTTAATAGTCTCCTCAAGTCAAGGACAACTTGAAACTTAAGACAAATTCACCCACAAAATCACATAAAAAAAAATTCTCTCAACCCACAAGGCCTTTCTTGGTGCTACAAGCGGCCCATTGTTCCTTTAAGGGTTCCTTACGATCTCCAAGTGCGAAGTGTCCAAATCCATACATGGTTTCACACCAACAAGCTTGGGTGCCTTGCCCACACCCTTGGGTTCTTAGTCCAGAAGTGACTTTGTGGTGCTCATTCCTCCACAAATCTGTAGCCTAGGGTTTGGAGTACCTGCAAAGCTACCAATCTTAACACTCCCTCTTAGCAAGGGAGGTACTTCCAACACTAGGAAGTCTCCATCATCATCACCGGCGACACTAGCCCATCTAACGTCTGCCAGTGTAGCATACTCTCTAGAATGAACAAAACTATCTCAGTAGTGCCTTTGCCTCTGCCTCATCTCATTTGAACCAAAATATCTCAACACTTACATAGGGTTGCTCTCTTTGAAGCTAGACTCCCTCTGAGTCTGCACGATCTCCATTGGCTCAACTTGTTACTGATCTCGTGCCCTACAAGGTCAGTCCGAGCTCCGGTCAAACACGACCGTGATCACTGCAACTTAATCCTACAAGCACTCATACTCGTAGGTCAAACACAACACATGCACATTCCAGCCAATCTCGTTGCCAAGCCAGTCAAGACCACATCTCCATGTCTTCAGCTGAAACATATGTTCCATGATCTAGACAATCTCAACTCCCTTTGAGTTGCTTCGCTGTGGACACGCTGATTCAATGGCCCTTCAAAGTAGTTATGATACCATGTTGTTTTTCCACTGTACTGGAATCTAGGTTAAGGTCTTAGAATCACTAACAGTACCAATCCAAATACCACAACAAACTGCTTTGCTCAACGAAATATAAACGGCAGTAAATCAATTACTGAACACTCATTCAAAACACTCCAGGAACCTTTGATTTTTCGCTCCTATTGTAGATGAATGCAGCCTAACCTTGGCTATCAAGTAAGCTACTCGACCCTGCAATAGTCATAATTTCATCGACCTAGAATACTTCAAAAATCTTGGCCTGTTAGTGAGAGCTTTCTTCTGTTTTCATGCTAAGATTTCGTCCTCAAAAGTCTCGGCCTAGTCCCCTTTTACTTGTTGTCTTTACGTACATATCCACAACCCAAAACAGTGTCAAAACCAACCCTACCTAGACTTGATCCTTTCTCCTTCTTGGTTGCAGACTCGTCCTCCTATTTCAATCTTCACGTGAGAAATAAGTGTCTTGATCGGGTGAGGAATGAGGCTCCTCCTCACTCCTATTTATATCATTCCTTAGGGTGACATTTAAACTTCTGAAATTATCTCCTCAATTCAAGGCCGACTTAAAACTTAAGACAAGTTCATCCACATAATCAAATAAAAATTATTTTCACTCAATCCACAAGGCCTCTCTTGGTGCTACAAGAGACTACTTATTCCTTTAGGGGTGCCCTATAATCTCCAAGTGCCAAGTGTCCAAATCCATACACAGTTTCACACGTGCAAGCTTGGGTGCAAAGTCGACACACTTGGGTTCTTCGGCCATAAATGACTTTGTGGTGCCAATTCCTCCAAAACCCTGTAGCCTAGGGTTTGGAGTACCTCCCAAGTTACCAATCTCAACATGTTCAATATGTTTAAATTTGATTGGATCCCTCTTACAAAAAGGATTATATATCTTGTGATAACATTGATTGCATTATTCCTACTAGAATTATGTCTAGTTTAGAAATTTATAAACTGAGATGTAGCATGAAATATAAATGGGTTGGAATTAAGTTGTTTCACAAGTTCATGCCTTCAATTTTCTATTTATTTTTTATTAGAATACTAATATTTTATTTTCTATCTAAAGCAGATGGTTGATTCCAGTGAGTAGAATTACATAAAATACAAAATGGATTATCCCCCTTTATATAAAAAAAGGTTCAAAGCAAGGTATGTTTGACATTATGATTCATTGTTGCATTCAACTCTACAGCTTAACTTGTATAATGATACTAATATCTTATTATGTATCTATTGTAGATGGCTTGTTCGGGTGAGCATGTGTAAGTGAGCATGAGCTTGTAGATGCCATGTTTCAATGAGCATGAATACGTGAAATACAAAATGGACTCTCCCATTTTATATAACAATCTCAAATAAACATGTGTTTCTTATTATGATCAATTATTGCGTACTTTTTAGTTTAACTTATATAACGATTCTAATAGCTTATTGTGTATCTTTTGTAGATGATTGGTTTTGATGAGCAAAAGCAAGTGGAATACAGGAGAGTGTCCATTGTTGTAAAACAAACTCTAGGGGAGGTGTGTTTCCTATTATGAATAATTACTGCTTTTGAAATATGTTTAACATTACTAATTTTTGTGTTTATTTTAACCATATTCAACCCACATTTTTTCCCTTTCAGCGAAGGACAACACATTGCAGGAGAGATGATGTGCAGAGGGGATGTTTGCAATTTTTTGTGTGTTCTTGTGTGCATGTTTTGTTTTGTTGAGTTTGAGCATGGCCATGCTTTGTTGTACTCATTTTCCTTTGTTTTGAATTTCTTTTTGTTTTTTGGTAGTTTGGTCTTGGTTTCGTTTGTTGAGTGTGTTGTACTCTTGCTTTGTTTTGTTTTTTTATTTCTTTAATGTTTCTTGTAAATTTGTCTTGGTTTCATTTGTTGGGTGCGGAAACGAAAATGAATGAAGCAGACAGAGAAAATTGAGGTAATTGTTCATGAATGAAGGTGAGTCAACATATCTACATGAAATGCAGTTCACTTAAAAGCATTTTTCACTTATTTGTGGATCCATTTGTTTGCTATTCAAATTATTATATGTTTTATCTATGCTTTGATAGTCAAGTATATTGATCTTTTTATGTAGTGAACAACTACAATTGTATGGCCTACAAAGGTGAAATGGTGAAGATGCATTGGACATTCTACAAACATGGCACAAAAGAAGGGTGAAACATACTTCTCTCATGCAGAATACTAGTCCTTTAATACGCTGAAATAATCGTTAGTTGCACAATGATTTATCATTTTGTCATTGTTTCGAGGTAGTATGCTCTTGTTCATGGGTGTGACATTCAATACTTTTCCTAGAACTTTGATATGAAAGAAATGGAAATGCCACATTGGTGTTCACATGTTTAGGGATTATTTTTCATTATTGTTGTTGTTATAATATTAGCAAGGGCAGTAGGTATGTCTATGGAGAGCATGTATGTGTATGGTTAATTCATCACTTTGTATATTTATCCTTTAAGCTCCAATGGTTTATTTGTGATCTCATATATAATATTACTTTGTGCAGCGAGTGACTAGAATTGTAGTGTCTGGGAGGATCGAGTGGGCAAGATAGCTTAGGAAATATACATGCAACGCAGATGATGGGTGAGTCATGTTGTTTTCCAACAAAATATTGTTATTATCATTTGTTATTTCAACGTTTTCTCCTTCTAGCATGGTTCTCGGGTAGTACCACTTAAATAATGGTTTGACATATACATAAAATGGTATGTTTAAAATTATATGCTAATTTGGTCAACATCACACGCAAAACCCCACACAACGTGCCTTAGAGAGGAGGATGGTAAGGTCGAGCAGGCAAGCATACTGAGCCTTCAACAAATCAACCATTGTGCTAGTGGACAACACTAGGATTTTGGGTGTTTGTTGTTTTTCCACTGTACTGGAATCTAGGTTAGAGTCATAAAATCACTGACACTACCAATCCAAATACCACAACAAACTACTTTGCACAATGAAATACAAACAACTGTAATCAACTAGTGCACAAATATAGACAACTTTTTACAATTTTCTTAATAACCCAACTTCGTGATATTAACAAATTGTAATACAACTGTCTAAGGCTCCCGTATTAGGGATCATTGCTCTCATACAATCATTGATACAAGGAATACAAACTAGGGTTTGATGTCAACAACTTTGACCACCAAAGTACGTTGAAAAAGATACACTAACTTACTAGATGATCTAGTGCACTTCACAACTCCATTGGTCATTTCCTGAACACATCTACTCGGTTCATTGTCTCCGAATTTGCAGCAACACCAGTTTGCCTCTATGAATGATCCTGCTCCTTTAGGTCACTGAACACAATGCCAATTTGCCCTCTAGCTTAGCATTAGTCCATTAACAACCAAGACATAGGGACTTCTGTTGAGTCGTACACAACTCTGTTTGCAAACAACTCTAGATTGTCCACTGCTGCTCCTCAGCTCCTTTGGGACTTCTTGCCCACTAGCTACTCCTTAGTCGTTCAAGAACACAAATCTTAGGGAATTCTTCCCTATATTGCCTATTTGTTCTGCTTCAATGAGGCAAATTTAGGGAATGGATGGATGCCACCTATCACTGTCAAAAGTCCTTCAACAACAAACTTGGGCTAGTCAAACTGTTCCCTTGACTTCCTTTTCCCGAGCACCCCTTCTTTTGCCCTTTTAACAATCATCAAATTCCTTCTCAAGTGATTGTACTTAGGGCTTGGAGCAAGCCACTCCAGCCCTCCCAAAACAACTCTTTTGGTTACTCCAACCACTGTCCTAAACTAAGACACCAATCCTACACTTTTCCTCCTTGTAGTGATCCACTTCTGCTCTCCAAAACACTTGGATTGCAACGAGACTTTTTCTGAAGAACTCACCCCTAACTAGGGCAACCTGAAGTAGGTCCAACCCACTTGCAAACCACTCCAACAACCTCTGATTTATTCTCTCATACTATAGATGAATTTGGCATATCCTTGGCTGCTAAGTAGGCGACTTGGCCCTCCTAGAACCATACTTTTGTCCATCTGCAATACTTCAGAACTATCGAACTGTTAGAGAGATTGCTTTTGTTTTCATGCTCATATTTCTTCCTAAAAAGTCACGGCCTAGTCTCCTTCTACTCGTTGCCTTTACTTTCATAACTACAACCCAAAACTAGCCCTAACGAGACTTGACCCTTTCTCCTTCTTGGTTGCGAAATTGGCATGCTATTTCAATCTTCAGATGAGAAATAAAAGACTTGATTTGGTGAGGAATGAGGCTCCTCCTCACTCTTATTTATATCATTCCTTAGGATGACATTTAACATTCTTTAATAGTCTCCTCAAGTCAAGGACAACTTGAAACTTAAGACAAATTCACCCACAAAATCACATAAAAAAAAATTCTCTCAACCCACAAGGCCTTTCTTGGTGCTACAAGCGGCCCATTGTTCCTTTAAGGGTTCCTTACGATCTCCAAGTGCGAAGTGCGAAGTGTCCAAATCCATACATGGTTTCACACCAACAAGCTTGGGTGCCTTGCCCACACCCTTGGGTTCTTAGTCCAGAAGTGACTTTGTGGTGCTCATTCCTCCACAAATCTGTAGCCTAGGGTTTGGAGTACCTGCAAAGCTACCAATCTTAACACTCCCTCTTAGCAAGGGAGGTACTTCCAACACTAGGAAGTCTCCATCATCATCACCGGCGACACTAGCCCATCTAACGTCTGCCAGTGTAGCATACTCTCTAGAATGAACAAAACTATCTCAGTAGTGCCTTTGCCTCTGCCTCATCTCATTTGAACCAAAATATCTCAACACTTACATAGGGTTGCTCTCTTTGAAGCTAGACTCCCTCTGAGTCTGCACGATCTCCATTGGCTCAACTTGTTACTGATCTCGTGCCCTACAAGGTCAGTCCGAGCTCCGGTCAAACACGACCGTGATCACTGCAACTTAATCCTACAAGCACTCATACTCGTAGGTCAAACACAACACATGCACATTCCAGCCAATCTCGTTGCCAAGCCAGTCAAGACCACATCTCCATGTCTTCAGCTGAAACATATGTTCCATGATCTAGACAATCTCAACTCCCTTTGAGTTGCTTCGCTGTGGACACGCTGATTCAATGGCCCTTCAAAGTAGTTATGATACCATGTTGTTTTTCCACTGTACTGGAATCTAGGTTAAGGTCTTAGAATCACTAACAGTACCAATCCAAATACCACAACAAACTGCTTTGCTCAACGAAATATAAACGGCAGTAAATCAATTACTGAACACTCATTCAAAACACTCCAGGAACCTTTGATTTTTCGCTCCTATTGTAGATGAATGCAGCCTAACCTTGGCTATCAAGTAAGCTACTCGACCCTGCAATAGTCATAATTTCATCGACCTAGAATACTTCAAAAATCTTGGCCTGTTAGTGAGAGCTTTCTTCTGTTTTCATGCTAAGATTTCGTCCTCAAAAGTCTCGGCCTAGTCCCCTTTTACTTGTTGTCTTTACGTACATATCCACAACCCAAAACAGTGTCAAAACCAACCCTACCTAGACTTGATCCTTTCTCCTTCTTGGTTGCAGACTCGTCCTCCTATTTCAATCTTCACGTGAGAAATAAGTGTCTTGATCGGGTGAGGAATGAGGCTCCTCCTCACTCCTATTTATATCATTCCTTAGGGTGACATTTAAACTTCTGAAATTATCTCCTCAATTCAAGGCCGACTTAAAACTTAAGACAAGTTCATCCACATAATCAAATAAAAATTATTTTCACTCAATCCACAAGGCCTCTGTTGGTGCTACAAGAGACTACTTATTCCTTTAGGGGTGCCCTATAATCTCCAAGTGCCAAGTGTCCAAATCCATACACAGTTTCACACGTGCAAGCTTGGGTGCAAAGTCGACACACTTGGGTTCTTCGGCCATAAATGACTTTGTGGTGCCAATTCCTCCAAAACCCTGTAGCCTAGGGTTTGGAGTACCTCCCAAGTTACCAATCTCAACATGTTCAATATGTTTAAATTTGATTGGATCCCTCTTACAAAAAGGATTATATATCTTGTGATAACATTGATTGCATTATTCCTACTAGAATTATGTCTAGTTTAGAAATTTATAAACTGAGATGTAGCATGAAATATAAATGGGTTGGAATTAAGTTGTTTCACAAGTTCATGCCTTCAATTTTCTATTTATTTTTTATTAGAATACTAATATTTTATTTTCTATCTAAAGCAGATGGTTGATTCCAGTGAGTAGAATTACATAAAATACAAAATGGATTATCCCCCTTTATATAAAAAAAGGTTCAAAGCAAGGTATGTTTGACATTATGATTCATTGTTGCATTCAACTCTACAGCTTAACTTGTATAATGATACTAATATCTTATTATGTATCTATTGTAGATGGCTTGTTCGGGTGAGCATGTGTAAGTGAGCATGAGCTTGT
Source organism: Pinus tabuliformis (assembly GCA_031772625.1). Taxonomy (NCBI): domain Eukaryota; kingdom Viridiplantae; phylum Streptophyta; class Pinopsida; order Pinales; family Pinaceae; genus Pinus; species Pinus tabuliformis. Next base: position 719,006,477 of record CM062817.1, on the reverse strand, counting down.
AGATGCCATGTTTCAATGAGCATGAATACGTGAAATACAAAATGGACTCTCCCATTTTATATAACAATCTCAAATAAACATGTGTTTCTTATTATGATCAATTATTGCGTACTTTTTAGTTTAACTTATATAACGATTCTAATAGCTTATTGTGTATCTTTTGTAGATGATTGGTTTTGATGAGCAAAAGCAAGTGGAATACAGGAGAGTGTCCATTGTTGTAAAACAAACTCTAGGGGAGGTGTGTTTCCTATTATGAATAATTATTGCTTTTGAAATATGTTTAACATTACTAATTTTTGTGTTTATTTTAACCATATTCAACCCACATTTTTTCCCTTTCAGCGAAGGACAACACATTGCAGGAGAGATGATGTGCAGAGGGGATGTTTGCAATTTTTTGTGTGTTCTTGTGTGCATGTTTTGTTTTGTTGAGTTTGAGCATGGCCATGCTTTGTTGTACTCATTTTCCTTTGTTTTGAATTTCTTTTTGTTTTTTGTTAGTTTGGTCTTTGTTTCGTTTGTTGAGTGTGTTGTACTCTTGCTTTGTTTTGTTTTTTTATTTCTTTAATGTTTCTGGTATGTCTTGGTTTCGTTTGTTGGGTGCGGAAATGGAAATGAATGAAGCAGACAAAGAAAATTGAGGTAATTGTTCATAAATGAAGGTGAGTCAACATATCTACATGAAATGCAGTTCACTTAAAAGCATTTTTCACTTATTTGAGGATCCATTTGTTTGCTATTCAAATTATTATATGTTTTATCTATGCTCTGATAGTCATGTATATTGATTTTTTTATGTAGTGAACAACTACAATTGTATGGTCTACAATGGTGAAGTGGTGAAGATGCATTAGACATTCTACAAACATGGCACAAAAGAAGGGTGAAAGATACTTTTCTCATGCACAATACTAGTCCTTTATTATGTTGAAATATTCATTAGTTGCACAATGATTTATCATTTTGTCATTGTTTCGAGGTAGTATGCTCTTGTTCATGGGTGTGACATTCAATATTTTTCCTAGAACTTTGATATGAAAGAAATGGAAATGCCACATTGGTGTTCACATGTTTAGGGATTATTTTTCATGATTGTTGTTGTCATAATATTAGCAAGGGTGGGTAGGTATGTCTATGGAGAGCAGGTATGTGTATGGTTAATTCATCACTTTGTATATTTATCCTTTAAGCTCCAATGGTTTATTTGTGATCTCATATATAATATTACTTTGTGTAGCAAGTGACTAGAATTGTAGTGTCTGGGAGGATCGAGTGGGCGAGATAGCTTAGGAAATATACATGCAGCACAGAGGATGGGTGAGTCATGTTGTTTTCCAACAAAATATTGTTATTATTATTTGTAATTTTGGCGTTTTCACCTTCTATGACGGTTCTCGGGTAGTACCACTTAAATAATGGTTTAACATATACATAAAATGGTATGTTTAAAATTATATGCTAATTTGGTCAACATCACACGCAAAACCCCACACAACGTGCTTTAGAGAGGAGGATGGTAAGGTCGAGCAAGCAAGCATACTGAGCCTTCAACAAATCAAACATTGTGCTAGTGGACAACATTAGGATGTTGGGTGTTTTGTTGTTTTTCCACAGTATTGGAATCTAGGTTAGAGTCATAAAATCATTGACACTACCAATCCAAATACCACAACAAACTACTTTGCACAATGAAATATAAACAACAGTAATCACTTAGTGCACAAATATAGACAACTTTTTACAATTTTTTTAATAACCCAACTTCGTGATATTAACAAACTGTAATACAACTGTCTAAGGCTCCCGTACTAGGGATCATCGCTCTCATACAATCATTGATAAAAGGAATACAAACTAGGGTTTGATGTCAACAACTTTGACCACCAAAGTAAGTTGAAAAGGATACACTAACTTACTAGATGATCTAGTGCACTCCACAACTCCATTGGTCATTTCTTGAACACATCTACCCGGTTCATTGTCTCCCAATTTGCAGCAACACCATTTAGCCTCTATGAATGATCCTACTCCTTTAGGTCACTGAACACAACGCCAATTTGCCCTCTAGCTTAGCATTAGTGCATTAACAACCAAGACATAAGGCCTTCTGTTGAGTTGTACACAACTCTGTTTGCGAACAACTCTAGACTACCCACTGTTGCTCCTTAGCTCCTTTGGGACTTCTTGCCCACTAGCTGCTCCTTAGTCGTTCAAGAACACAACTCTTAGGGAATTCTTCCTTGTATTGCCTATTTGTTCTGCTTCAATGAGGCAAACTTAGGGAATGGATGGATGCCACCTATCACTGTCAAAATTCCTTCAACAACAAACTTGGGCTAGTCAAACTGTTCCCTTGACCTTCTTTTCCCGACCATCCCTTCTTTTTCCCTTTTAACAATCCTCAAATTCCTTCTTAAGTGACTGTACTTAGGGCTTGGAGCAAGCCACTCCAGCCCTCCCAAAACAACGCTTTTCGCTGCTCCAACTATTGTCCTAAACTAAGACACCAATCCTACACTTTTCCTCCTTGTAGACATCGACATCTGCTCTCCAAAACACTCGGATTTCAGCGAGACATTTTTTGAAGAACTCACCCCTAACTAGGGCAACCTGAAGTAGGTCCAACCCACTTGCAAACCACTCCAACAACCTCTGATTTATTCTCTCGTACTATAGATGAATTTGGCATATCCTTGGCTGCTAAGTAGGCGACTTGGCCCTCCAACAACCATACTTTTGTCCATCTGCAATACTTCAGAAGTATCGAATTGTTAGAGAGATTGCTTTTGTTTTCATGCTCATATTTCTTCCTAAAAAGTCACGGCCTAGTCTCCTTCTATTCGTTGCCTTTACTTTCATAACTACAACCCAAAACAAGCCCTAACCAGACTTTACCCTTTCTCCTTCTTGGTTGCGGAATTGGCCTCGTATTTCAATCTTCAGATGAGAAATAAATGACTTGATTTGGTGAGGAACGATGCTCCTCCTCACTCCTATTTATATCATTCTTTAGGATGACATCTAACATTCTTTAATAGTCTCCTCAAGTCAAGGACGACTTGAAACTTAAGACAAATTCACCCACATAATCACATAAAAAAACTTCTCTCAACCCACAAGGCCTCTATTGGTGCTACAAGCGACTCATTGTTCCTTTAAGGGTAGTCCTTTAAGGGTTCCCTACAATCTCCAATTAAGGGTTCCCTACAATCTCCAAGTGCGAAGTGTCCAAATCCATACATGGTTTCACACCAACAAGCTTGGGTGCCTTGCCCACACCCTTGGGTTCTTAGTCCAGAAGTGACTTTGTGGTGCTCATTCCTCCACAAATCTATAGCCTAGGGTTTGGAGTACCTCCAAAGCTACCAATCTTAACACTCCCTCTTAGCAAGGGAGGTACTTCCAACGCTAGGAAGTCTCCATCATCATCACCGGCGACACTAGCCCATCTAACGTCTGCCAGTGTAGCATACTCCGTAGAATGAATGACACTATCTCAGTAGTGCCTCTGCCTCTACGTCATCTCATTTGAATCGAAATATTTCAACACTTCCATAGGGTTGCTCCCTTTGAAGATCGACTCCCTCTGAGTCTGCACGATCTCCACTTGCTCAACCTGTTACTGATCTCGTGCCCTACAAGGTCAATCTGAGCTCCGGTCGAACACGACCGTCATCACTGCAACTTAATCCTGCAAGCACTCATCCTCGTAGGTCAAACACAACACATGCACATTCCAGCCAATCTCGTTGCTAAGCCAGTCAAGACCACATCTCCATGTCTTTAGCTGAAACATATGCTCCATGATCTAGACAATCTCAACTCCCTCTGAGTTTCTTCGCTGTGGACACGCTGATTCAATGGCCCTTCAAAGTAGTTGTGATACCATGTTGTTTTTCCACGGTACTGGAATCTAGGTTAAGGTCTTAGAATCACTGACACTACCAATCCAAATACCACAACAAACTACTTTGCTCAAAAAAATATAAACGACAGTAAATCAATTACTGAACAAATATATACAACTTTTTACAATTTTTTTAACAACCCAACTTCGTTATATTAACAAACTGTAATACAATTGTTTAGGGCTTCTGTACCAAGGATCATGGCCCTCATACAATCACTGATAGAAGTAATACAAAGTAGGGTTTGGTGTCAACAACTTTGACCACTAATATACCCTTAACAAGTTGCACTAACTTACTAGTTGATCTAGTGTACTTCACAACTTCACTAGTCATATCTTTGAACACATCTTCCCAGCCCTTTAGCCCCCAATCTGCATCAACACAAATCTGCCTCTATCAATGTTATTGTTCCTTTTGGTCATTGAACACAGCTCCAATCTGCGCTCCAGTTGATCATTAGTATATTAACAACCAAGACATAGGATCTTTTGTTGAGTTGTTGACAATTCAATCTGTGAACACCTCTAGACTGTCGACTACTTCTCATCTCCTTTGGGAGTTCTTGCAAACTAGCTGCTCCTTAGCCATTCAAGAACACAACTCTTAGGGACTTCTTCTTTTTCCTAGTTGTGTTGCTTCAATGAGACAAAGTTATGGCATGGAGGGCTTCCACTTATCATTGTCAAAAGTCCTTCTTCAACAACAGACTTGGTCTTGTCAAACTACTCCCTTATTCTCCTCCTTTCCCTGGGCATCCCTTCTTTTGTCGTTCTAACAGTCCTCAAATTCCTCCTGAAGTGAATTTACTTAGAGTGTGGAGCAAGCCACTACAACCCTCTGAAAACTGTTCTTTTGGCTACTCCTAATACTCACCTAAACGAGGACACCAATCTTGTACTTTTCCTCCTTGTAGACGTCCACTTTTTCTCTTCAAAACCCTTGGATCTAAGTGAGACTTTTTTGGAAGAACTCAACCCTAACTACGGTAACCTTAACCAGATCCAATCTACATTCAAATCAGTCCAAGAACCTTTGATTTTTCGCTCCTATTGTAGATGAGTGCAGCCTAACCTTGGCTGTCAAGTAAGCTAATCGACCCTCCAATAGTCATAATTTCATCCACCTGCAATACTTCAAAACTCTTTGCCTGTTACAGAGAGCTTGCTTCTGTTTTCAAGCTCAGATTTTGTCCTCAAAAGTCTTGGCCTAGTCCCCTTTTACTCGTTGTCTTTACCTGCATAACCATAACCCAAAAGAGTCTCAAAACCAGCCCTAACTAATCTTGATCCTTTCTCCTTCTTGGTTGCGGACACATCCTCCTATTTCAATCTTCACATGAGGAATAAGTGTCTTGATTGGGTGAGGAATGAGGCTTCTCCTCAATCCTATTTATATCATTCCTTAGGGTGACATTTAAACTTCTCAAATTATCTCCTCAATTCAAGGCTGACTTGAAACTCAAGAGAAGTTCATCCACATGATCAAATAAAAATTATTTTCACTCAATCCACAAGGCCTCTGTTGGTGCTACAGTCGACCCCTTATTCCTTTAGGGGTGCCCTACAATCTCCAAGTGCCAAGTGTCCAAATCCATACACGGTTTCACACCTGCAAGCTTGGGTGCAAACTCGACACACTTGGGTTCTTCGCCCATAAATGACTTTGTGGTGCCAATTCCTCCAAAACTCTGTAGCCTAAGGTTTGGAGTACCTCCCAAGTTACCAATCTCAACATGTTCAATATGTTTAAATTTGACTGGATCCCTCTTACAAAAAGGATTATTTATCTTGTGATAACATTGATTGCATTATTCCTACTAGAATTATGTCTAGTTTAGAAATTTATAAACTGAGATGTAGCATGAAATATAAATGGGTTGCAATTAAGTTGTTTCACAAGTTCATGCCTTCAAATCTCTATTTATTTTTTATTAGAATACTAATATTTTATTTTCTATTTGCCACAGATCGTTGATTCCAGTGAGTAGAATTACATAAAATACAAAATGGATTATCCCCCTTTATATAAAAAAAGTTCAAAGCAAGGTATGTTTCACATTATGGTTGATTGTTGCATTCAACTCTACAATTTAACTTTTATAATCATACTAATATCTTATTATGTATCCGTTGTAGATGGCTTGTTCGGGTGAGCATGTGTAAGTGGAATACAAAATGGAATGTCTATTTTTATATAGCAAACTCAAGACGAGGTATGTTTGTAATTATCAATAGTTATTTGTTTTGAATTATGCTTGCTATTACTATTTGTGTCTTTATTTTAACTTTATTCACACCACTTTTTTCCCTTTCAGGAAAGGAGATGACACTACAATAGATATAATGTGCAAAAGGGAAGTTTGCAATTTTTTGTTTGTTGTTGTCTACATGATTTGTTTTTTTTGAAGTCCATGCCTTCAATCTCTCTAGTTTGACATTTATTAGAAATCTAATATTTTACTGTATATCTATTGTAGATGCCATTTTTCAATGAGCATGAATACGTGAAATACAAAATGGACTCTCCCATTTTATATAACAATCTCAAATAAAGGTGTGTTTCTTATTATGATCAATTATCGCGTACTCTTTAGTTTAACTTATATAACGATTCTAATAGCTTGTTGTGTATCTTTTGTAGATAGTTGGTTTTGATGAGCAAAAGCAAGTGGAATACAGGAGAGTGTCCATTGTTATAAAACAAACTCTAGGGGAGGTGTGTTTCCTATTATGAATAATTATTGCTTTTGAAATATGTTTAACATTACTAATTGTGTGTTTATTTTAACCATATTCAACCCACTTTTTTTCCTTTCAGCGGAGGACAACACATTGCAGGAAAGATGATGTGCGGAGGGGATGTTTGCAATTTTTTCTTTGTTCTTGTGTGCATGTTTTGTTTTGTTGAGTTTGAGCATGGCCATGCTGTGTTGTACTCATTTTCCTTTGTTTTGAATTTATTTTTGTTTTTTTGTAGTTTGGTCTTGGTTTCGTTTCTTGAGTGTGTTGTACTCTTGTTTTGTTTTGTTTTTTTTATTTCTTTAATGTTTCTTGTAAATTTGTCTTGGTTTCGTTTGTTGGGTGCGGAAACGGAAATGAATGAAGAAGACAGAGAAAATTGAGGTAATTGTTCATAAATGAAGGTGAGTCAACATATCTACATGAAATGCAGTTCACTTAAAAGCGTTTTTCACTTATTTGTGGATCCATTTGTTTGTTATTCAATTATTATATGTTTTATCTATGCTCTAATAGTCAAGTATATTGATGTTTTTATGTAGTGAACAACTACAATTGTATGGTCTACAAAGGTGAAGTGGTGAAGATGCATTAGACATTCTACAAACATGGCACAAAAGAAGGGGGAAACATACTTCTCTCATGCACAATACTAGTCCTTTAATACGCTGAAATATTCGTTAGTTGCACAATGATTTATCATTTTGTCATTGTTTCGAGGTAGTATGCTCTTGTTCATGGGTGTGACATTCAATATTTTCCCTAGAACTTTGATATGGAAGAAATTGAAATGCCGCATTGGTGTTCACATGTTTAGGGATTATTTTTCATGATTGTTGTTGTTATAATATTAGCAAGGGCGGGTAGGTATGTCTATGGAGAGCAAGTATGTGTATGGTTAATTCATCACTTTGTATATTTATCCTTTAAGCTCCAATGGTTTATTCGTGATCTCATAGATAATATTACTTTGTGCAGCAAGTGACTAGAATTGTAGTGTCTGGGAGGATCGAGTGGGCAAGATAGCTTAGGAAATATACATGCAGCGCAAAGGATGGGTGAGTCATGTTGTTTTCCAACAAAATATTGTTATTATTATTTGTTATTTCTGCGTTTTCTCCTTCTATCATGGTTCTCGAGTAGTACCACTTAAATAATGGTTTGACATATACATAAAATGGTATGTTTAATATTATATGCTAATTTGGTCAACATCACACGCAAAACCCCACACAACGTGCCTTAGGGAGGAGGATGGTAAGGTCAAGCAGGGAAGCATACTGACCCTTCAACAAATCAACCTTTGTGCTAGTGGACAACACTAGGATTTTGGGTGTTTTGTTGTTTTTCCACGGTACTGGAATCTAGGTTAGAGTCATAAAATCGCTGACACTACCAATCCAAATACCACAAGAAACTACTTTGCACAATGAAATGTAAACAACAGTAATCAATTAGTGCACAAATATAGACAACTTTTTACAATTTTTTTAATAACCCAACTTCGTGATATTAACAAACTATAATACAACTGTCTAAGGATCTCGTACTAGGGATCATCGCTCTCATACAATCATTGATACAAGGAATACAAACTAGGGGTTGATGTCAACAACTTTGACCACCAAAGTACGTTGAAAAAGATACACTAACATACTAGATGATCTAGTGCACTTCACAACTCCATTGGTCGTTTCTTGAACACATCTGCCTGGTTCATTGTCTCCCAATTTGCAGCAACACCAGTTTGCCTCTATGAATGATCTTGCTCCTTTATGTCACTGAACACAATGCCAATTGGCTCAACCTGTTACTGATTTCGTGCCCTACAAGGTCAGTCTGAGCTTCGATCGAACACGACCGTCATCACTGCAACTTAGTCCTGCAAGCACTCATCCTCGTAGGTCAAACACAACACATTGCATATTCTAGCCAATCTCGTTGCCAAGACAGTCAAGACCACATCTCCATGTCTTCAGCTGAAACATATGCTCCATGATCTAGACAATCTCAACTCCCTCTGAGTTTCTTCGCTGTGGACACGCTGATTCAATGGCCCTTCAAAGTAGTTATGATACCATGTTGTTTTTCCACGGTACTGGAAACTAGGTTAAGGTCTTAGAATCACTAACACTACCAATCCAAATACTACAACAAACTACTTTGCTCAACGAAATATAAACGACAGTAAATCAATTACTGAACAAATATATACAACTTTTTATAATTTTTTTAACAACCTAACTTCGTTATATTAACAAACTGTAATACAATTGTTTAGGGCTTTTGTACGAAGGATCATGGCCCTCATACAATCACTAATACAAGTAATACAAAGTAGGGTTTGGTGTCAACAACTTTGACCACTAATATACCCTTAACAAGTTGCACTGACTTACTAGTTGATCTAGTGTACGTCACAGCTCCACTAGTCATATCTTGAACACATCTTCCCAACCCTTTAGTTCCCAATCTGCATCAACACCAATCTGCCTCTATCAATGTTATTGTTCCTTTTGGTGACTGAACACAGCTCCAATCTACGCTCCAGTTGATCATTAGTATATTAACAACGAAGACATAGGATCTTTTGTTGAGTTGTTGACAATTCAGTCTATGAACAACTCTAGACTGTCGACTACTTCTCCTCATCTCCTTTGGGAGTTCTTGTAAACTAGCTGCTCCTTAGTCATTCAAGAACACAACTCTTAGGGACTTCTTCTTTTTCCTAGTTGTGTTGCTTCAATGAGACAAAGTTATGGCATGGAGGGCTTCCACTTATCATTGTCAAAAGTCCTTCTTCAACAACAAACTTGGTCTTGTCAAACTACTCCCTTAACCTCCTCCTTTCCCTGAGCATCCCTTCTTTTGTTGTTCTAACAGTCCTGAAATTTCTCCTGAAGTGAATTTACTTAGAGCGTGGAGCAAGCCACTACAACCCTTCGAAAACTGTTCTTTTGGCTACTCCTAATACTCACCTAAATGAGGACACCAATCATGTACTTTTCCTCCTTGTAGACGTCCACTTTTTCTCTCCAAAACCCTTGGATCTATGTGAGACTTTTTTGGAAGAACTCAACCCTAACTATGGTAACCTTAACTAGATCCAACCTACATTCAAACCACTCCAAGAACCTTTGATTTTTCGCTCCTACTGTAGATGAATGCAGCCTAACCTTGGTTGCCAAGTAAGCTAATCGACCCTCCAATAGTCATAATTTCATCCACCTGCAATACTTCAAAAATCTTGGCCTGTTAGAGAGAGCTTGCTTCTATTTTCATGCTCAGATTTCGTCCTCAAAAGTCTCGGCCTAGTCCCCTTTTACTCGTTGCCTTTACCTGCATAACCACAACCCAAAACAGTCTGAAAACCAACCCTAACTAGACTTGATCCTTTCTACTTCTTGGTTGCAGACTCATCCTCCTATTTCAATCTTCATGTGAGGAATAAGTGTCGTTATTGGGTGAGGAATGAGGCTCCTCCTCACTCCTATTTATATCATTCCTTAGGGTGACATTTAAAACTTCTCAAATTATCTCCTAAATTCAAGGCCGACTTGAAACTTAAGACAAGTTCATCCACATAATCAAATAAAAATTATTTTCACTCAATCCACAAGGCCTTTATTGGAGCTACAACGACCCCTTATTCCCTTAGGGGTGCCCGACAATCTCCAAGTGCCAAGTGTCAAAATCCATACACGGTTTCACACGTGCAAGCTTGGGTGCAAAGTCGACACACTTGGGTTCTTCGCCCATAAATGACTTTGTGGTGCCAATTCCTCCAAAACCCTGTAGCCTAGGGTTTGGAGTACCTCCCAAGTTACCAATCTCAACATGTTCAATATGTTTAAATTTGATTGGATCCCTCTTACAAAAAGGATTATTTATCTTGTGATAACATTGATTGCATTATTCCTGCTAGAATTATGTCTAGTTTAGAAATTTATAAACTGAGATGCAGCATGAAATATAAATGGATTGGAATTAAGTTGTTTCACAAGTTCATGCCTTCAATTCTCTATTTATTTTTTATTAGAATACTAATATGTTATTTTCTATCTATCGCAGATGGTTGGAATCATTCCAGTGAGTAGTATTACATAAAATACAAAATGGATTATCCCCCTTTATATAAAAAAAGTTCAAAGCATGGTATGTTTCACATTATGATTGATTGTTGCATTCAACTCTACAATTTAACTTGTATAATGATACTAATATCTTATTATGTATCTGCTGTAGATGGCTTGTTCGGGTGAGCATGTGTAAGTGGAATACAAAATGGAATGTTTATCTTTATATAGCAAACTCAAGACGAGGTATCTTTGCAATTACTAATAGTTATTTGTTTTGAATTATGCTTGCTATTACTATTTGTGTCTTTAATTTAACCTTATTCACACCACTTTTTTCCCTTTCAGCGAAGGAGAGGACACTACAATAGATATAATGTGCAAAAGGGAAGTTTGCAACTTTCTGTTTGTTGTTGTCTACATGATTTGTTTTTTTTGAAGTCCATGCCTTCAATCTCTCTAGTTTGACTTTTATTAGAAATCTAATACTTTATTGTATATCTATTGTAGATGCCATTTTTCAATGAGCATGAATACGTGAAATACAAAATGGACTCTCCCATTTTATATAACAATCTCAAATAAAGGTGTGTTTCTTATTATGATCAATTATCGTGTAGTCTTTAGTTTAACTTATATAACGATTCTAATAGCTTATTGTGTATCTTTTGTAGATGGTTGGTTTTGATGAGCAAAAGCAAGTGGAATACAAGAGAGTGTCCATTGTTATAAAACAAACTCTAGGGGAGGTGTGCTTCCTATTATGAATAATTATTGCATTTGAAATATGTTTAACATTACTAATTGTGTGTTTATTTTAACCATATTCAACCCACTTTTTTCCCTTTCAGCGGAGGACAACACATTGCAGGAGAGATGATGTGCGGAGGGGATGTTTGCAATTTTTTCTTTGTTCTTGTGTGCATGTTTTGTTTTGTTGAGCTTGAGCATGGCCATGCTCTGTTGTACTCATTTTCCTTTGTTTTGAATTTCTTTTTGTTTTTTTGTAGCTTGGTCTTGGTTTCGTTTGTTGAGTGTGTTGTACTCTTGCTTTGTTTTGTTTTTTTATTTCTTTAATGTTTCTTGTAAATTTGTCTTGGTTTCGTTTGTTGGGTGCGGAAATAGAAATGAATGAAGCAGACAGAGAAAATTGAGGTAATTGTTCATGAATGAAGGTGAGTCAACATATCTACATAACGCAGTTCACTTAAAAGCATTTTTCACTTATTTGTGGATCCATTTGTTTGCTATTCAAATTATTATATGTTTTATCTATGCTCTGATAGTCAAGTATATTGGTCTTTTTATGTAGTGAACAACTACAATTGTATGGTCTACAAAGGTGAAGTGGTGAAGATGCGTTAGACATTCTACAAACATGGCACAAAAGAAGGGTGAAACATACTTTTCTCATGCACAATACTAGTCCTTTAAATATATTGATCTTTTTATGTAGTGAACAACTACAATTGTATGGTCTACAAAGGTGAAGTAGTGAAGATGCATTAGACATTCTACAAACATGGCACAAAAGAAGGGTGAAACATGCTTCTCTCATGCACAATACTAGTCCTTTAATACGCTGAAATATCCATTAGTTGCACAATGATTTATCATTTCTTCATTGTTTCGAGGTAGTATGCTCTTGTTTATGGGTGTGACACTCAATTTTTTTCCTACAACTTTGATATGAAAGAAATGGAAATGCCACATTGGTGTTCACATGTTTAGGGATTATTTTTCATGATTGTTGTTGTTATAATATTAGGAAGGGCTGCAGCGATTGACTAGAATTCTAGTGTCTGGGAGGATCGAGTGGGCAAGATAGCTTAGGAAATATACATGCAACGCAGAGGATGGGTGAGTCATGTTGATTTCCAACAAAATATTGTTATTATTATTTGTTATTTCTGCATTTTCTCCTTCTAGCATGGTTCTCAGGTAGTGCCACTTAAATAATGGTTTGACATATACATAAAATGGTATGTTTAAAATTATATGCTAATTTGGTCAACATCACACGCAAAACCCCACACAACGTGCCTTAGAGAGGAGGATGGTAAGGTCAAGCAAGCAAGCATATTGAGCCTTCAACAAATCAACCATTGTGCTAGTGGACAACATTAGGGTTTTGGGTGTGTTGTTTTTCCATGGTACTGGAATCTAGGTTAGAGTCATAAAATCACTGACACTACCAATCCAAATACCACAACAAACTACTTTGCACAATGAAATATAAACAACAGTAATCAATTAGTGCACAAATATAGACAACTTTTTACAATTTTTTTAATAACCCAACTTCGTGATATTAACAAACTGTAATACAACTGTCTAAAGCTCCCGTACTAGGGATCATCGCTCTCATACAATCATTGATACAAGGAATACAAACTAGGGTTTGATGTCAACAACTTTGACCACCAAAGTACGTTGAAAAAGATACACTAACTTACTAGATGATCTAGTGCACTTCACAACTCCATTGGTCGTTTCCTGAACACATCTACCCGGTTCATTGTCTCCCAATTTGTAGCAACACCAATTTGCCTCTATGAATGATCCTGCTCCTTTAGGTCACTGAACACAACGCCAAGTTGCTCTCTAGCTTAACACTCTGAACACGACACAACTCTGTTTGCAAACAACTCTAAACTGCCGACTGCTGCTCCTCGGCTCCTTTGGGATTTCTTGCCCACTAGTTGTTCCTTAGTCCTTCAAGAACACAACTCTTAGTGAATACTTCCTAGTATTTCCTACATGTGTTGCTTCAATGAGGCAAACTTAGGGAATGGATGGCTGCCACATATCACTGTCAAAAGTCGTTCAACAACAAACTTGGGATAATCAAATTGTTCCCTTGACCTCCTCCGTTTCCTGAGCATCCCTACTTTTTCCCTTCTAACAATCCTCAAATTCCTTCTTAAGTGACTGTACTTAGGGCTTGGAGCTAGCCACTATAGCCCTCCCAAAATTGTTCTTTTGGTTGCTCCAAATATTGTCGTAGACTAAGACACCAATCTTGCACTTTTTGTCCTTGTAGACATCCACTTCTACGCTCCAAAATACTTGGATTTCAGTGAGACGTTTTCTGAAGAACTCATCCCTAACTAGGACAACCTGAAGTAGGTCCAACCCACCTGCAAACCACTCCAACAACCTCTGATTTAATCTCTGGTATTGTAGATGAATGTAGCCTATCCTTGGTTGCTAAGTAGGCTACTTGGCCCTCCAAGAATCATACTTTTGTCCACCTGCAATACTTCATAAATATCGGTCTGTTAGAGAGAAATTGCTTCTTTTTTCATGCTCATATTTCTTCCTAAAAAGTCACAGCCTAGTCTCCTTCTACTCATTGCCTTTACATGCATAACCACATCCCAAAACCAGCCCTAACCAGACTTGACCCTTTCTCCTTGGTTGTGGAATTGGCCTCCTATTTCAATCTTCAGATGAGAAATAAATGACTTGATTGGGTGAAGAATGGGGCTCCTCCTCACTCCTATTTATATCATTCCTTAGGATGACGTCTAACATTCTCTAATGGTCTCCTCAAGTCAAGGTTGACTTTAAACTTAAGACAAATTCACCCACATAATCACATAAAAATTATTTTCTCTCAACCCACAAGGCCTCTCTTGGTGCTACAAGCAGCCCCTTGTTCCTTTAAGGGTTCCCTACAATCTCCAAGTGCCAAGTGTCCAAATCCATACACAGTTTCACACCCACAAGCTTGGGTGCAAAGCCCACACCCTTGGGTTCGTCATCCAAAAGTGACGTTGTGGTGCCAACTCCTCCACAACCCTATAGCCTAGGGTTTGGAGTACCTCCAAAGCTACCAATCTCAACACTCCCTCTTAGCAAGGGAGGTACTTCCAACACTAGGAAGTATCCATCATCATCACCAGCGACACTAGCCCATCTAACATTTGCCACTGTAGCATACTCTGTAGAATGAACCACACTATCTCAATAGTGCCTCTCCCTCATCTCATTTGAACCTAAAGATCTCAACAATTCTATAGGGTTGCTCCCTTTGAAGCTAGACTCCCTCTGAGTCTACACGATCTCCATTGGCTCAACCTGTCACTGATCTCGTGCCCTACAAGGTCAGTTTGAGCTATGATCGAATACGGCCATCATCACTGCAACTTAATCTTGCAAGCACTCATCCTCGTAGGTCAAACACAACACATGCACATCCCAGCCAATCTCGCTGCCAAGCCAGTCAAGACCACATCTCCACTGTAGCATACTCTATAGAATGAACCACACTATCTCAATATTGCCTCTGCCTCATCTCATTTGAACCTAAAGATCTCAACACTTCTATAGGGTTGCTCCCTTTGAAGCTAGACTCCCTCTGAGTATGCACAATCTCCATTGGCTCAACCTGTCACTGATCTCGTGCCCTACAAGGTCAGTCTGAGCTATGTTTAAATACGGCCATCATCACTGCAACTTAATCCGGCAAGCACTCATCCTCGTAGGTCAAACACAACACATGCACATCCCAACCAATCTCGTTGCCAAGTCAGTCAAGACCACATCTCCATGTCTTCAGCTGAAACATATGGTCCATGATCTAGACAATCTCAACTCCCTTTGAGTTGCTTCGCTGTGGACACTCTGATTCACTGGCCCTTCAAAGTAGTTCTGATACCATGTTGTTTTTCCACGGTACTAGAATCTAGGTTAGGGTCTTAGAATCACTAACACTACCAATCCAAATACCACAACAGACTACTTTGCTCAACGGAATATAAAGAACAGTAAATCAACTACTGCACAAATATATACAACATTTTACAATTTTTTTAACAACCCAACTTCGTTATATTAACAAACTATAATACCACTGTTTAGGGCACTTGTACCAGGGATCATGGCGCTCATGCAATCACTGATACAAGTAATACAAAGTAGGGTTTTGTGTCAACAACTTTGACCACCAATCTACTCTTTTAGCAAAGATGGTTCCCTATTGGCAGTCACAATGAATGACAATGGCATAAAGAACTTACCCAACGCAGAGGGATTTCACATTTCCCTTAATTTGCATGCTAGAGATTAGATCCTTCGAAGGAACGAGGGTGCCACCAAAGACAATGGCAACAAAGGTAAATTGTTTAGTCCATGCACATTTACTGTGTACATGCACTGCTAATTAATGCTAAATTTTAAACTCTAACTAGATCATTTTTATGCGCAGACTCCAATTGTGAATGCCATGCCTCCTGCAGTCACTGCTCCTGGTTCCCTTCTCAGTGCTATAGAATGTTTGGAAAGACTTCCACCTGCATTGTCAATGACCAATTTTGTAAGAGCTTTCTCCTAGAATTATTTCTTTAGGATCTAGAATATTGGTCCAGCATTATTCAGTTTAGTTTGTTACATATATCTTATCATTTTCCAAACTTTCACTCAAGAGTCTAAATATTGTTGCTTTCAAGTTTCCTTATGGCATAGGATTTTGTTCTTTTCCCCTTTCACATGCTCTATTAGCCATTATTTTGGCATATCTTTTATAGGAATAGGATGATATGATCAATGAATGCTAACAATTATGTGACACTCGAGACAACATATGTGCAGAGTAGTATAGACAGACAGTCGGACCCCAGATGTTAAACGAAGGCTTCTAGATGAGGTCACAGACAAGAGCAACAATTGGATATTCACTGATATCACTAATTCGGGTCAGTGTAGGTCTCTCAGGTTGCCTGACAGAATGCATGCGAGCAAGGTATGCAATCATCCCTCTATTACGGAAAACACTAAAGGTTGGCATACTTTACAATTTTCTGTGCTACAAATTATGTGACACTCGAGACAACATGTGTGCAGAGTAGTATAGACAGACAGTCGGACCCCAGATGTTAAACGAAGGCTTCTAGATGAGGTCACAGACAAGAGAAGAACTGGAAATTGACTGATATCACTGATTTGGGTCAGTGTAGGTCTCTCAGGTTTCCTGACAGAATGCATGCGAGCAAGGTATGCAATCATCCCTCTATTACAGAAAACACTAAAGGTTGGCATACTTTACAATTTTAGGTTCTACAAATTCTGTCGATATTGATCCAAACAAGTAATATGCTATTTCTTGCAGGTGGTAAAACTGATATACACCAATTCCGGTGTTGTTGTCTTAGCATTGACATCCAGTGCTCCCCATAAGCTATGGAAATGGTTGTGGAGTGAACGGAATCCATCCGGAAAGGTGGGGTTCTTTAGTAGTTGTTGTTTGCTTCTTTTTTATTCGCCCGAAAGGTCGACCTGGTAAAAACAACGCGGAAAGAAGACATTTTGTTTTGTTTAGGTACAATTACTAGATGTAGATATATCCTTCCGTGGAGAGATCCTTAGGTACTGCCTGTCACTTCTGGACTGTAAAGCCGTAGTTATCGAAATTGGGAGAACATAATAGAGAAAACACTTTTGAATAGGCATCCAAACTGGGCAGCCTGCCTTTCTAATCTTGTTGTTAATTCTATTTTACCTGGCTTCTGTTGCTAGGTTTGAGGCTCCTTCCTGGTGAATGACTTCTGCTGAGAGGCTCCTGTTGAAAGGTTCTGTCTATAGGCTTATGGCTAGTGGTAAGAGTTTATAGATTATCTGTTTACTGTTTACGGTTCCTGATTACATGCTTCTGGAAAAAGGTGAAGGCTTCCGGATTCCTTCTGGCTAATGGCTTCTGGTGCACTTGGTGATGAAGGCTGAAGGTAAAAAGCTAAAAGCGAATACGAACGTGGAAAAAACCATTTGGCAGATATATCGCGTTTGGCCTGCTTCCGGTGGCAAGGTCTCCTTATTCAATATGATGACATTTAAGGTAAGAGAGCCTTTTACCTAAAGACCAGTTTCACTCTAATGTTTCCGATGATATATATAATTTCAGTTTTGGTACATTGGTCTGCTTAGGGTTTATTCTCTACTGTCTCACCTTCAACTTTCAAATTATGTGGATAATGGGGTTCAGTTACTCTATAAGTTTCTTGTGTAATGTTCTATCCAAAGGCTCCCAATTTATCTAAATCGCTGGTTTCATGGGATGTTAATTAGTGATTCATTGCAGGTCATGACAACTCAACTTTTATGCCGCCTCCTCCTGCAGCCACTTTTGTGGCTTTCCACCATCAGGACAATAACACCATTGCAATTGGCATGGAGGATTCATCATTTCAAATATACAATGTTCAGGTTGATGAGGTGCTGCCTGTGAATATCTCTTTCAATCCTTATCATTTTTCTTCATTGTGCCCTTTTACCAAAACTCACCTTTAAGTGGCATTCTCTGAACTTGCTGTAATTTTTACAGGTAAAAGCAAAGCTCAAGGGCCACCAAAAGAAAATCACAGGCCTGGCTTTTTCACCCGGGCCTTTTCACATGTTTATGAATGTGTTGGTATCTTCTGGAGCTGATGTCCAGAGTAGAAATGTTCATGTACTCACAACCACGTCTTTTGGCAAATATATCCCTGGGGCATAGATGGGTAGGACAAGCGAAAGTCAAAAGTTGTACAACCAGGAAGATCGTCACCACCAGTGGGGGATACAAGAGTACAGTTTCATAATGATCGAATTCACTTGTTGGTTGTGCATGAGAGTCGGCTTTGCTATATATGATGCTTCCAAGTTGGAAAGTTGGAGCGCTTCTGCTATGTAAGTACTTGTAAGCAGTGTTGAAATGAAACATTGACAATAATATAATGTCACTTACCTTCTGTATCTGATTGGATGACCTTGTTACATGGTTGCATTTGCAGTGGTCTCCTCGTGATCCCCTATCTGCTCCTATTTCAAGTGCCATATACCCATGTGACAGCGTCCTAGTTTATGCGAGCTTCTGTGATAGTGCAGTTGGAGTGTTTGATGCAGAATATCTCCTCCTATATCAAGTGCCTATGTAAGTACTTGTAAGCAGTGTTGAAATGAAACATTGACAATGACAATAATATAATGTCACTTAACTTCTGTATCTGATTGGATGACCTTGTTACATGGTTGCATTTGCAGTGGTCTCCTCGTGATCCCCTATCTGCTCTTATTTCAAGTGCCATATACCCACGTGACAGCATCCTAGTTTATGCGAGCTTCTGTGATAGTGCAGTTGGAGTGTTTGATGCAGAATATCTGCTCCTATTTCAAGTGCCTATGTAAGTACTTGTAAGCAGTGTTGAAATGAAACATTGACAATAATATAATGTCACTTACCTTTTGTATCTGATTGGATGACCTTGTTACATGGTTGCATTTGCAGTGGTCTCCTCGTGATCCCCTATCTGCTCCTATTTCAAGTGCCATATAGCCATGTGACAGCGTCCTAGTTTATGCGAGCTTCTGTGATAGTGCAGTTGGAGTGTTTGATGTAGAATATCTGCTCCTATTTCAAGTGCCTATGTAAGTACTTGTAAGCAGTGTTGAAATGAAACATTGAAAATAATATAATGTCACTTACTTTCTGTATCTGATTGGATGACCTTGTTACATGTTTGCGTTTGCAGTGGTCTCCTCGTGATCCCCTATCTGCTCCTATTTCAAGTGCCATATACCCATGTGACAGCGTCCTAGTTTATGCGAGCTTCTGTGATAGTGCAGTTGGAGTGTTTGATGCAGAATATCTGCTCCTATTTCAAGTGCCTTATACTCATGCGACAGCATCCTAGTTTATGCGGGCTTCTGTGCTTCTGTTAAAGTGCAGTTGGAGTGTTTGATGTAGAACGCTTGAGGCCTCACTGCCCATTGCACCTTCTGCATATTTACCATCAGGAATGAACTGGTAAATGGGCTCTTTCATTCTGTCAGTGTCCTAGTTTATGCGAGCTTCTGAGCTTCTGTGATAGTGCAGTTGGAGTGTTTGATGCAGAATATCTGCTCCTATTTCAAGTGCCTTATACTCATGCGACAGCGTCCTAGTTTATGCGGGCTTCTGAGCTTCTGTTAAAGTGCAGTTGGAGTGTTTGATGTAGAACGCTTGAGGCCTCACTGCCCATTGCACCTTTTGCATATTTACCATCAGGAATGAACAGGTAAATGGGCTCTTTCATTCTGTCATGGTTCATGCATCTGTTTTTTAGATTTGGATTTTGACAGGCATATTATGATTTAATTTATTGTTTGGTTATTTATTCGGCAGTAATGCCTATTCTCCAGTCGTTGCATCACATCCATCCGAATGGAGTTCATGTTATTGAGCCTTCAGAGTAAGAAGGGAAATGGGGTGTTGGACCTCCCCCAAATAATGGGACTGTCGGATTAAATCCATCATTAAGTAACCAAGGTTCGGCACCACCCTCAAGGTAGTTCTTGGAAACATAAGAACAATTTGAAGTGCACTCTTTATTTACAAGAATACCATTAATAATGGAAGCGTCACTGTCGTTGCATCACATCCATCCGAACCGAATCAATTTGCTTTTGGAAAAGCAGATGGAGTTCATGTTATTGAGCCTTCTTAGTAAGAAGGGAAATGGGGTGTTGGACCTCCCCCAAATTAGCATCACATCCATCCGAACCGAATCAATTTGCTTTTGGAAAAGCAGATGGAGTTCATGTTATTGAGCCTTCAGAGTAAGAAGGGAAATGGGGTGTTGGACCTCCCCCAAATTATGGGACTGTCGGATTAAGTCCATCATTAAGTAACCAAGGTTCCATCATTAAGTAACCAAGGTTCGGCACCACCCTCAAGGTAGTTCTTGGAAACATAAGAACAATTTGAAGTGCACTCTTTATTTACAAGAATACCATTAATAATGGGAGCGTCTTGTCAGTGAAATGCCTCCCTTGTGTCCCAGTTGTTGAGACATTCTATCAAGATTGTAATTTTCATCAGATATTGTTCAGCAAATTTAAATGATATGTAAATGAAAATGAGTATCTAGGTGCAATCCTGCTCCAGTTTTTACCCAAGAAAAATTGAAAGTCTCTCATTGGAGCTTAGGTCGTGTAAAAATTGAAAATCTGTCATATTTAAATGATATGTAAATGAAAATGAGTATCTAGGTGCAATCCTGCTCCCAATTTTTACCCAAGAAAAATTGAAAGTCTCTCATTGGAGCTTACGTCGTGTAAAAATTGAAAATCTGTCATTGGATCTTAGGTCGTGTAAAAATTGAAAGTCTGTCATTGGAGCATAATTTATGAATGTTCTTTCCGAGGGTTTCTCAGTGTCTATTTTTGAAACTCATTCATGTGCATTCAGAGAAACCTAGTTTATGCATAAGCTTTTTGTCAGGCTCGGGAATATTATATTATTATATTTATTAACTGAATCAGCATTTTTTAAACTCTCTTAGTACCACATGAGTTTTTTTCATATGTTCATGTGCATTCAGACAAACCCGGTTTATGCATGAGCTTTGTCAGGCTCGGGAATGAGTTTTTTTCATATGTTCATGTGCATTCAGACAAACCCGGTTTATGCATGAGCTTTGTCAGGCTCGGGAATATTATATTTATTAACTGAATCAGCATTTTTGACATCCTTATTTCTACCGCATGAGTTTTTTTTCATATGTTCATGTGCATTCAGACAAACCTGGTTTATGGATAAGCTTTGTCAGGTTTGGGAATATTATTTTTATTAACTGAATCAGCATTTTTGGGTTGAGTACTATTGGAGCTTAGATGGGTAATTAAATTAAATTGAGAAAACATTAATTATGCATGACTTTGTACAGTTGATTCAACGTTGGCTTTTTTGGCACGTGCTTTAATTTTCATGGCTTAAGTCATCACTTTTTATGGTAAATATATTGTTTCTGCAATTGACCCCAGGAACTTTCTTGTTTGATGACACTATTATTTAAACATAAATTATAATATTCATATTGTTGCAGCCTTTCAATTGATGTGATATTCTCATCTATTGATACAGATATAAATATTTACAGAAAAAACTTTTCAATTGATTTGATAATCCTTATAATATTTACAGAAAAAAACTTTCAATTGATTTGATAATCCTCATATTTTTGTAGCTTTTTAATTGATGTGATAATGCTCATCTATTGATAGAGATACACATATTTACAGAAAAAACTTTCAATTGATTTGATAATCCTCATATTTTTGTAGCCTTTCAATTGATGTGATAATGCTCATATTACTGCAGCCTTTCAATTGATGTGATAATGCTTATATTGCTGCAGCCTTAACTTTCAATTGATGTGATAATCCTCATATTGCTGTAGCCTTTTAATTGATGTGATAATCTTCATATTGCTGTAGCCTTCAATTGATGTGATAATCCTCATATTGCTGTAGCCTTTCAATTGATGTGATAATCTTCATATTGTTGTAGCCTTTCAATTGATGTGATAATGTTTGTATTGCTGCAGCTTTTGTGTTTTTTTATGGACTTGTTGAGAGGAGAGATGAGATCCTTACCTTGTGAAGTTGTAACATCACACATTTTGGATATCAACTTAATCGGATAATCCTTATATTGTTGTAGCCTTTCAATTGATGTGGTAATGCTCATATTGCTGCAGCCTTTTATTGTTGTAGCCTTTCAATTGATGTGGTAATGCTCATATTGCTGCAGCCTTTTAATTGATGTGAGAATACTCATATTGTAGCGTTTCAATTGATGTGGTAATGCTGCAGCCTTTTAATTGATGTGATAATACTCATATTGCTGCAGCCTTTTAATTGATGTGATAATACTCATATTGTTGCAGCCTTTCAATTGATGTGATAATGCTCATATTATTGCCGACTTTCAATTGATGTGATAATGCTCATATTATTGCCGACTTTCAATTGATGTGATAATGCTCATATTATTGCCGACTTTCAATTGATGTGATAATGCTCATATTGCTACAGCCTTTGTGTTTTTTTTATGGACTTTGCTACAGCCTTTGTGTTTTTTTTATGGACTTGTTGAGGGGAGAGATGAGATCCTTACCTTGTAAAGTTTAATATCACACATTTTTGGATACCAACTTAATGGGAGGTTACATTTTGGAGCTTTGTGTTTTTTTATGGACTTGTTGAGGGGAGAGATGAGATCCTTACCTTGTGAAGTTTAATATCACACTTCTTTGGATATCAACTTAATGGGAGGTTACATTTTGGAGGTTTTAATAGGAAGTTTTAATTTTATTATATAATATTAATTATGTGGTGGAAACATTTTAGCATTATATTTAATGTTCAATTTTCTAGGAATTTTATTTAAATTTTATGTTTTGAATTTGAATTTTGTTAAGTGAGCCATCTAAGACATCACAGCAATTTTAAATTTTATTTGTTTTTGATAATGTTTAATTTTCTAGGAATTTTAAATTTTATGCTTTGAATTTGAATTTTGTTAAGTGAGCTATTTAAGACATCACAGAAATTTTAAATTTTATTTATATTTTATGTTTTGAATTTGAATTTTGTTAAGTGACCCATTTAAGAGATGCATCACAGCAATTTTATATTAGATTTTTACAATTAGTTTGGGTTGCATAGTCCATAATAATATAGTATCTTGCAATGGATTAGAATGCTTGTTGAATTGACCTATCAAGTCAACATTTTACCTTATTATTATTATCGAACTTAAATTGAAGTAGGGTTAAATAAAAATGGATATTTTATTTCTTCAAAAGCTAACGTTAATATTTTAATAGTAAGTATGCATAGTAATGTTTTGTAATCAACCTATTAAATTTATAAATGCATTTCAAAAATGTCATTTCAATATTGCTAATTGAAAAATGTTTGATATAACCAAATGAAAATTAATTATTAATAACATATTAAATGACATTAATAGATAAATATCAAAATTATGATGTTTTGAATAGATGAATACCAAAATTATGATTGCAAATGTTCCATGTGCATGAATTTCATTTCTCCCTAATATTGGCTTATCCCTAAATCTATTACCATTATTTATTTTAAATAAGTTTAGTTTTTAATACCACTACCACAATGCCCCCCTTTAGGGAAACTTTTCTAAAATTATTGCTATTTTCACCATGCTTGGTCACATTATTACACTTTATACTATTTTCAAAATGATTATGTTTAGCCAATTACAACCTATCAATTTGTTTATTAGGCCACTATCATAATGCCTTACCATGTTGCAATTGATAACATGCATATATTTTTTCATACAAGTAATAGCTTCAACATCATTACCATGTTGCAATTGATAACATGCATATATTTTTTCATACAAGTAATAGCTTCAACATCATTTGCAAATGAGATCGTTGAGATTATTTATTAAGAACTATATTGTTTATTTAAATATTACCCATTAATAAATTACTTCATGAAACATTATTTAAATATTACCCATTAATAAATTACTTCATTTTTTTAATATTATGTTCAAGCAATTTAACATAATAAGATAAGAAATACTAACAATATATCCTATATTAAAAACAACTCACTACAAACATTACTATTATTTTTCCATTTTGGATGGAACTTTATTCTTGAGAAAGTACTAGGAATCAATGAATCATTACCACTACAAAATTGTTTTAAGTAATTACTCTCATGCACTTTGTACTATAAAACTCATTTAAATTTGTGGCTCCAAACATCTAATTGAAATGTACCAATAACCCATGAAAAAAATCATGATATACAATTATATTTCCTCCTATCCTAGTTGTCCTTAGAAAATATTCTTTATATATCATTATTGCATTGTTTTCGAAAGTTTTAATAGAAATATAAATTCGAATTGACTTAATGATAAATGGATGTACATTTTTATCTTGCTATCTTCATTGTTTTTTCTTTAAGGCAATTCTAAGCATTTCTACAAATACGGCTTCAACACAAGCTTTTGTCATAGCCGAGATCCCCTAATATTCTTATTTTTATGAGGCTATTAACCAAACAAAATGGAAAAAATTGGACAACATAGAAACAATACATGATAGGAAAGGAGAGTGTAATATACTCTATAATAGAAAGCCAAAAAAACCGCGGAAGTGAAAGATTAAAAAATACTTTAAAGCACAAGCTTTTGTCATAGCCGAGATCCCCTAATATTTTTATTTTTATGAGGCTATTAACAAAAAAAAATGGAAAAAATTGGACAACATAGAAACAATACATGATAGGAAAGGAGGGTGAAGTGAAAGATTAAAAAATATCATTAAAAAAATATACAGGTTGATAAATTTGGTAAAATTAAAGTTTTTAATATTGTTATAAAAATTTCAATTTCAAATTTCAGATTAATTTTAATTAATCCCTCTATTGCAAGATCGCCCTTCAAGGTTGTGACCATATGATGTGATAAATAGTTAAGCATCCATGTGATCCATAGTGTGTGAATAACATGTCCATGTTAGCCTTGCCAATACACACTTTGAGGAACTTAGAATACTCATTTTTCTACTTTGCTTTTTTATAAATCACTTTAGTAGTCAGAACTATATAAATTATCAATTCACCTTTATATTTTGATATTAAAATTAATTTTGATTATAAATCACTTTAGTATAAATTATCAATTCACCTTTATATTTTGATATTAAAATTAATTTTGATTAATTAATAATCATTGTTATTAAAATTAATTTTGATTAATTAATAATCATTGTTATTGTAAAATTGGTAAAATTAAAGATTTTAATATTGTTATAAAATTACAATTTCAAATTTAAGATTAATTTTAATTAATCCCTCTCTTGCAAAATCGCCTTCAAGGTTGTGACCAGGTTGTGACCATATGATGCGATAAATTGTTAAGCATCCATGTGATCGATAGTGTGTGAATAACATGTCCATGTTAGCCTTGCCATGTCTCTAAACTTCATGTTAATACATTATAAGTAATCTCATTATTTCTCTAAGAAACATGATGCGTAAGAAACATGATGTATTATTCCACTGGTGGTCAATAAAAGGACAAGTTCAATGTCTCTAAGCGAGTCCTGAAATGCCTATTTAAGTCAGAAATAAAGCCATTGTTGTGATGAAGTAAAACATGTCCTCTATATAAATTTTTGAAATACAAGGAACACTTTAGTTTCTTTCGTTCTTCTTCTGACAGTCTATCAAAATATTTTTCGGATCCCTCACCCAATATCCACCAACGCTCAGCAGAACCATGCAAACGATCCTTCCAGATAAATTCTGGAAACATTAACAGTTCAACCTGTGGCACATAAATTCTGGAAATATTAACATAAATTCTGGAAATATTAACAGTTCAACCTGTGGCACATAAATTCTGGAAATATTAACAGTTCAACCTGTGGCAAATAAATTCCGGAAATATTAACAGTTCAACCTGCGGCACATAAATTCTGGAAATATTAACAGTTCAACCTGTAGCACATAAATTCTGGAAATATTAACAGTTCAACCTGTGGCACAGTTCGTGTGATAAGACTTATATTTGCAGACAAATGAATAAATGGAGAGAGATCCTTCTCGAATTGATGAGGCCAAACCTGCCGATCCACAACTTTGCAATATCCTAATAAAAGAGCAGTCATTGTACACTACCAATCATCTGTCCCGTCATCTCAGGCGTCCATTCGCAAGGAATTCCAACAAAATTAAGGCACGCCTCAATTTGCATAGGTAAGCTATAAGCTATGAGCTAATCAATTTAAAATTGCCTAAAATTGGACACTCCGATTTACTGAAGTGACAATCCAACTCGGGAGAAGTTATCGGGCGTATTAAGAGGGCACGAGGGCGACTCTCTCTCTGCTTGGCGAGGATTCGCCTCTGTTACCTGGTTCGGCACAGGCGGGGAAGTCGGGTCATATCTTTCGGCCTCTGTTACCTGGTTCGGCGCAGGCGGGGAAGTCGGGTCATATCTTTCGGCCTCTGTTACCTAGTTCGGCACAGGTGGGGAAGTCGGGTCATATCTTTCAGCCTCTGTTACCTAGTTCGGCACAGGCGGGGAAGTCGGGTAATATCTTTCAGCCTCTGTTACCTAGTACGGCACAAGCGGGGAAGTCGGGTCAAATCTTTCAGCAATATCTCGATCGTCATTGTTGGAGCAGGCGTCCTGGGATGGCTTGCAGGTTTCAAAATGGTAGGATCACATATTATCGCAATAGTAAGCGCTTGGTCCTTGCTAACACATGCAAGCACCTCATAAGCCGATCTAGGCTGATCGGCACCGTTGGATCACGAAAATTTGGGACGTCCAATATCGTCATATATGGACCGTCAGATATCGAGCGATCTTGTCCGTCCAATCTTGCCGAATCTGGGCCGTCCAATATAACTAAATCTTGACCGTCAGATCCGGAAAATATGAGCCGTCAGATCTTGCAGATCTAGGCCGTCCAATATGAACAGATCTGAGCCATTAGATTGAGTAGATCTGGGCCGTCGGCTCTAGCTAGATCTAGGCCGTCTAATATAAACAGATCTGGGCCGTCCAATAACACGGGATATGGGCCGTCGGATCTAACTAGATCTTGACCGTCTGATCTTGCAGATCAAAGCCGTCCAATATGAACAGATCTGAGCCATCCAATAATGGCAGATCTGAGCCGTCCAATATAATCAAATCTCGGCCGTCCAATTATGGAAGATCTGAACCGTCCAATATAATCAAATCTCGGCCGTCCAATCATGGCAGATCTGAGCCGTTCAATATAATCAAATCTCGGCCGTCCAATCATGGCAGATCTGAGCCGTCCGATCGTAGCAGATCTGAGCCGTCCAATCATGGCAGATCTGAGCCGTCCAATATAATCAAATCTCGGCCGTCCACCTTGGCAGATCTGAGCCGTCCAATATAATCAAATCTCGGCCGTCCAACCTTGGCAAATCTGAGCCGTCCAATATAATCAAATCTCGGCCGTCCAATTTTGGCAGATCTGATCCGTCCGATAATGGCAGATATGAACCGTCCAATATAATCAAATCTTGGCCGTTCAATCTTGGCAGATCTGAGCCGTCCAATATAATCAAATCTCGGCCGTCCAATCATGGCAGATCTGAGCCGTCCAATATAATCAAATCTCGGCCGTCCACCTTGGCAGATCTGAGCCGTCCAATATAATCAAATCTCGGCCGTCCAACCTTGGCAAATCTGAGCCGTCCAATATAATCAAATCTCGGCCGTCCAATTTTGGCAGATCTGAGCCGTCCGATAATGGCAGATCTGAACCGTCCAATATAATCAAATCTCGGCCGTTCAATCTTGGCAGATCTGAGCCGTCCAATATAATCAAATGTCGGTCGTCCAATCATGGCAGATCTGAGCCGTCCAATATAATCAAATCTCGGCCGTCCAATCTTGGCAGATCTGAGCCGTCCGATCATGGCAGATCTGAGCCGTCCAATAAAGGCAGATCTGAACCGTCCAATATAATCAAATCTCGGCCGTCCAATCATGGCAGATCTGAACCATCCAATATAATCAAATCTTGGCCGTCCAATCATGGCAGATCTGAGCCGTCCAATATAATCAAATCTCGGGCGATCTGGTCCGTCCAATCTTGCCAAATCTGGGCCGTCCAATATCAGGCAATATAGGCCGTCAGATCTAACTAGATCAGCGATAGATTATAAAGAGCCTCTCAGCGATAGGTTATCAAATATAAAGTGCCTATCAACGATAGTTTATCAAATTTAAAGAGCCTATCAGCAATAGGTTATCAAATATATAATGGCTATCAACGATACGTTATCAAATATAAATAGCCTATCAGCGATAAGTTATTCATTACAGATGGCTTATAAGCGATAAGTTATTCATTACAGATGGCTTATCAGCGATAGGCTCTTCATTACAGATGGCTTATCAGCGATAAGTTATTGATTACAGATGGCTTATCAATGATAGGTTATCAAATATAGATAGGCTCTCAGCGATAGGTTATCAAATATAGATAGGCTATCAACGATACGTTATCAAATACTGATAGGCTATCAAAGATAGGTTATCAGATTCTGATAGGCTATCAAAGATAGGTTATCAGATTCTGATAGGCTATCAAAAATAGGTTATCAAATTCTTATATGCTATCAATGATAGGCTATCAAAGATAGGTTATCAAATTCTGATAGGCTATCGATCACTGGTTCTCAAAAACTGATAGTCTATCCTTCACAGGTTATCAAATACTGATAGGCTATCCATAATAAGTTATCAACTATAGATAGAATATCAGCCATAGCTTATCCACTGCAGATTATCCAATATAGATAGAATATCAGCCATAGCTTATCCACTGCAGATAGCGTATCTATGATAGTTTATCCACTACAAAAAGGGTATGTTATCAAATAGAAAGAGGATATCACCGATCGGTTACCCTTTCTTAATAAGATATCAGAAATCAGTTCTCTGTTATCCGCTGAAATGACCAACTTTTCATCTAGAAAAACACAGTTACAGAACAAGTTGCATATACATTTCCATGAACTATCAGAAGCATGGCACGGCACTTCCTCGAGTGCGAAGTACGTCATCTAGGCTCCTGCAATGATTCAGCGGCGAGCAAGGAAAGCAGAGAGGACAACGAGATTATTACCGGCTCCGCCCCTGCATATGTAATTTATTCTGGGCGTGGCTATTCAGTGGAGAGTGATCTCATTCGAGTTCCTCTTCTTTTGCAAACGGCCATGGAGCTCTGGAAACCCTAGCTCTGACCAACCTTAGCTCCGAGTTTTCCCTACCTCTGCGAAGCCCTTGCTCTGTGATGATGATCCCTAATTCAGCGATCGTGAATCACTTATTCGGAGCTGGTGATCCCTAGTTCTGTTGGCATCTTGGTGCCAGAGTTTTATGGATTTTGGTTTCTGTGGTTTTGGCCGATGCAGGCTTGTGAGAATCCTACCTCAAATCCGCTACCAGTTTGTGAGAAGTCTAGCTCAGTCTTTTGCCATGGAGAGCTTCGTCGAAAACCAAAGTGATGGCCGCTGAAAACCCTAGCTCTGAGTTTCCCTTTGCGAAAGAAACCCTCGCTCTGTGACGATAGTCACTGGACGTTTGCCCTTTTCTATCGGCCAGCTTTCTGCAAAGATGTGCGACATGCATTTGGACTGCAATGAGTTAATACGTAAAATACCTCCACAAATTGCCAACGTAACCAATTTAATATTCCTTAGAGGCCGATTCTTTTACATAGGTAATCCCATCTTCACTCGTGTAATCTCTAGTTATAACCAAATAGTGGTTCCATGACCAACACACATGCTATGTTCAAAGCATAATCTTAGCATTTAAAAATCACAACCTCTCCTTTTATAAGTCTTCTTTGGCATTTGGTCGAAAATATAACCTACAAACTACAATTATTTCTATGTAGTTAGTTTCCAAAACACAGGTGGTCTTAAGGCTTATCTATACATGACCATGTATCCTCAAATGTTTTATTTCATATATAAATCCTGTAAAATGATACCATCATGTTATTCCGAGTTTAGTTACAATTTTTGGAGCTATTTTTAGGTACATCGCAGTTCCAACTAATTTTTTAGGCAGTCCCCTTTAATTGAAGTATAATTATTTTCCAAAACACATGACCACTAAGTTTGAACTAGAAATTCTACACATATGCCCATCTACCTTAATCTGCCCATCTACCTTAATCTTGAAATGGTCTTAAGGCCTATCTATACATGACCATATATCCTCAAATGTTTTATTTAATATATAAATCCTATCAAATGATACTATCATGTTCTTCTGAGTTTTCTTCTTTGCATTTAAGTTACAATTTTTGGAGCTATTTTTAGGTACATTGCAGTTCCAACTAATTTATTAGGCAACCCCCTTTAATTGAAGTATAAATATGTAGTTAGTTTCCAAAACACATGACCACTAGGTTTGAACTAGAAATCCTACACATATGTCCATCTACCTTAATCTTGACCACTAGGTTTGAACTAGAAATCCTACACATATGCCCATCTACCTTAATCTTGACCACTAGGTTTGAACTAGAAATCCTACACATACGCCCATCTACCTTAATCTTGACCACTAGGTTTGAACTAGAAATCCTACACATATGCCCATCTACCTTAATCTTGAGGTGGTCTGAAGGCCTATCTATACATGACCATGTATCCTTAAATGTTTTATTTAATATATAAATCCTGTCAAATGATACCATCGTGTTCTTCCGAGTTTCTTCTTTGCATTGAAGTTACAATTTTTGGAGCTATTTTTAGGTACATTGCAGTTCCAACTAATTTATCAGGCAGCCACCTTTAATTGAAGTATAAATATGTAGTTAGTTTCCAAAACACATGACCACTAGGTTTGAACTAGAAATTCTACACATATGCCCATCTACCTTAATCTTGAGGTGGTCTGAAGGCCTATCTATACATGACCATGTATCCTCAAATGTTTTATTTAATATATAAATCCTGTCAAATGATACCATCATGTTCTTCCGAGTTTTCTTCTTTGCATTTAAGTTACAATTTTTGGAGCTATTTTTAGGTACATCGCAGTTCCAACTAATTTATTAGTAGCCCCCTTTAATTGAAGTATAAATATGTAGTTAGTTTCCAAAACACATGACCACTAGGTTTGAACTAGAAATTCTACACATGCCCATCTACATCTACCTTAATCTTGAGGTGGTCTTAAGGCCTATAAATCTTGAGGTGGTGGTATCCTCAAATGTTTCTTTTAATATATAAATCTTGTCAAATGACGTCATGTTCTTTCGAGTTTTCTTCTTTGCATTTAAGTTACAATTTTTGGAGCTATTTTTAGGTACATTGCAGTTCCAACTAATTTATTAGGCAGCCCCCTTTAATTGAAGTATAAATATTTTGTTTTTTTGCAAATAAAGGAGGTCTGACAAGTTATGGAATTTGATCCCTTTGGGTGCTTGGTGATACATTGTGATAACACTAGTTGTATAAGATTGTCTGAAGACCTAGCGTCTCACGGAAAGACAAAGCATATCAACAACAAGTATAACTACATTCCAAAGCTAGTACAAGATGGTGTGTTGTAGCTACAGTATATCTCCATCGATGAGCAGGTCACTGACATATTGACAAAATCTCTTCCTAATAAGAAGCTTGTGTATTTGAGAGACAAGCTTGGTTTGGTTGATATATCCTCCCTAGTTGAGAGGGAGAGATAGGCACATCATTCTTGTCTTCACTTCGGAAGACAGAACGGGAGATTGGGTAAGCATTTTCCATCTGATAGTCTTTGAGGACGAGGTAGGGCATCCAAGATAAGAGAAGTCAAGGACCTCTATTCTTTGAGGACTAGCTATCCAAGATAACAATAATCCAAGGAAGGACATACTCTGTGAACTCCCAAGTGAGGTATGTACCTTGAGAGACAATGATGATGGTGTCTATAAATCATTGGTCTCGCCACGTCCACCTTTAGAAGCCTATATAAAGGAGGTAACTCAACCTCCTTGGAAGACATTCATCACTCACTCATCCAAGTGAAGAAGAAGAGCAAGAAGGCAGCAAAGAAGGAAGAGGATGAAGAAGACTTGTTTCTGGGCTATTTCTCTCTCACGCGTGCGAAGGAAGGCTAGGGTTTTTGTTGTTGGATCAGGGTTTTTCTTCTCCAGGTTCGATCTTGAAGAAAGAAGAGAAAGAAGTTTAGCGAAGGTCACACTAAGTCATCCTCAAGCACCAGAAGAAGGAGAAATCCAAACGAAGGTCTAAAGAAGCCTTGGGAGGCTAGAATAAGACTTGTTTCTGGGCTATTTCTCTCTCACGCGTGCAAAGGAAGGCTAGGGTTTTTGTTGTTGGATCAGGGTTTTTCTTCTCCAGGTTCGGTCTTGAAGAAAGAAGAGAAAGAAGTTTAGCAAAGGTCACACTAAGACATCCTCAAGCGCCAGAAGAAGGAGAAATCCAAACGAAGGTCTAAAGAAGCCTTGGGAGGCTAGAATAAGTTCACATGTGTGGCATCAGCGACTACTGGGAGGGCTGAAAATTTCAGACTTGCAATAGAGGTCGAAATTATGAAGCTAGGGGTCGAAGTTGTGTTGCTGGAAGATATTTGATTGGGTTTGACTTCAACAAAGGAAGCACATCATTCGGAAGGGTTGGACTTGGCCTTGGAGGGTATTGGTATTGGTCTAGAGGTCTTGGAATTCGTCAATAGAAGAATCTATAAGAAGAGAAGAGATCTGTTGGTTTTCCTCTCCTCTGGAGAGGTTTTGGCCGTGGCTTGCAACCTACATTTTGTGTTCTTGTCTACTATTGCTCTTATTGTTTTGGTAGTTGTTTGATGATACACAAGCATAATAATAAGTGAAAAAGTTAATAAGAAAAAGTAAAAAGACATCGCAAGCACATATCAAGAAAAAGAGAAATCATCCTATTTATTGCCCTATAGATTTCTCAACACATTCTTCGGGTCCAACTGCCACTGGTTCATTTGGATTTGGCACTCTCTTATCCACATTCTTGAGTAGGGTCAGAAAACATTGCCCTAGAAGTCAATGCGACTAAAAGAATGTAAAAGCATAATATGGCCACAATGAAAGAAAAAGGATATTGAAATGCAAAACATGGTTGAGACATATGTTAGCATGTGAGCAAAAGCCTAACATGAGCTCGACCTTTCTCATTAGCAAACACCTAATTCCTAAGCACTTGATGCTTCGTCTCATAAAAAAGATCACTTGCATGTCCCAACCCTAATGAGCAATAAATTGCTTCATCTTAAAGGGGTAATTAAATGCTATATCATAAAGATCAAGCTTTGATCCTTGAGTTATGCACCAAAATAGAAAGCATTATCGAAAGAAATAAAAGGCCCACTAAAGCCTTTACTTCTTTTTGGCGGAAAAAGTGAGCCAAGCGGAGTAACTCATGCATCCACAATTATTGCCTTCATTACATCTATATACTAAGGATGTGGATTCCCACTCGCTGGTCCCACTTGACCATGCCTCTTGGCCATGAAATTTTCCCCTCCATTGCCACTTACTTATACCAACACCTATTGATTGAAGGATTAACCTTGGAAATGTCACCTCCTCTTGGGGGTTGGAAGCACCTAATAAAGTTGACTACTTAGCCACCCCTACAAAAGTGGTGAACACCTTTACCACACTTGGTCTAGTTAGATATTTGAAGGTGATCACAATTTGAAGCATGAATATGACCTTAACACTTAAGTATGATCCACTTACTTGGCATCCAAAACAAAGGACCACTTGGCATCAGATACAACACCACTTGGTATCAAATAGTGGAACCACTTAGCTTCAAATCTAACCCCATTGCCAAGTGAGCTATTGTGCCACTTGGAATCAAATAATCAAATTGTTTGGCATCAAATTACGGGGCCAAACCAAAGGTCACCACTGATGAGCCATTACCACATTGCCTGCATCATACAAATGCCACTTGGCACGTTTCCAGGCTTGGTTTTGCTTCTCGTTTCAATATTTTTATTTCCCTACTTGTATTATGTTGCTTAGGCCCCCCCAAAAATTGCTTGAACGAAACCTAAGAATAATACTAACCTTCCCATATTTATTAGCACAGGGCAGGGTTGCGCAAGTAACGCCCATTTGTTTGGCCGACTTACCCATACATATACACAAGGTACGGGAGCTCTCCACTTGTCTTGGATATTAATTCCTGAGAGTTTCCACTTATTTCATAATAATAATAGGGACCCTTCCTTGTACAAGTGAGGTATACTATGATGTAATTATTTAGACCTTGGTACATTCTACGTTTTTCCAGAGCCATTACTTCCTTACCACACATATGGATAGCCATTCCATTTTATATAGGTCCCTACTCCCTTCTCTGGCCTACGCAGACGTGATTCTTGGTCATAAAAAGTGTTGAATCAACTGAATCAATCAAATAATTGTTTGAGGCCTCTCTATTGATTGTGGTACGATAGCATCCTCAATTTGTGTTCTACAACGAAATATAGCGGCCAATATCATGCCAAAATGTATTGCCACTGTTGGAGGACAGTATAGCTTTAAAAAATTCATTTTTGTTATTTACAATGGAATCACTAAGCACAATGATAGACCGTGGTGTAGGATTGTTCTATAGCATGCATAGAATTTTCTATCCTCCTCATTTATTTTGTTTACTTTGCCCCATCTACTTACGAACAAATCAAATTTGTCACAAATCCTTGCATTGATCATAAACCCAAGAGGTCCAAAATCTAAAGCCTCACACAACCTAAGAGGACACTGACCATTTTAACATGCACTCAAAATGCCAAGATAATGTAAGGAGTTTTTTAACTTTCAACAAAAATATTATTCATTTAATGTATTTTGTGTGTGTGTGAGTAATAAGTATAAAATAGTTAATTTATGTTTTAAGAATATGTTTTACAATGTTAAGAACTAATTTAGTTATTAATGAATAGTGAATGATTTTATTTAAAAATAATTCAACAATTTCATATATTAATTAATATTATTTGAAAACTAAGCAAAAGAAAAAATACAAATTACAATTTGCATGTCGCATATCCAATTTACATTTGAAGCTAAGGCAAAGTTGAGATTGTCGCATTATATGTCGCTAAGACTTCAACCAGAGAAACAATAAAAGAAAAGCTTTGGCCTTTGTATGGAGATTCAAATTGTTAAATGGAGTTAGAGGAGGAATGGTTCAGCCAAAGTTAGAGGTGCGCTAAGTTTGGCAAAGGGACCAACATGTGGACCAAGGCACAGGTCTACCTTTATCTTATCATTTGACTTGGGAGAAATTTAATTTCTCTTGTAGTCAAAAAGTGAAACGATCTTAGTCATCTAAGACTTAATCTCAACCCATTGTGGGATTGGTGGGCTCACGTCAATTTCTAGGAGGGAAAAAGGGCACTCACTTGGTTCATTCACACACTAGAGACATGGTGGCTAAAGGCAGCAAGAAGAGGACACTTCAGGCTAAGGGGTTTCAACAAACTAGGGCTTCAAATCAACGTAGATTAAGGGAGAAAGGGAGGCATACAAGCCTCAAATATTACCTAGCATCCATTCTAAATTAGCCAAAACATATTAAGGGCGCAGAAGGGGTCGTACTTAAGCCATATTTAGTTGTACAAATTTGTACAGTGTGCAAGGTGAATAGGTCGTGACGCTAAGCGAGGGTGTATCAACATGTAGAGGAATTTATAGAGCCAAAGGGATGTTTTCCCTTCTTTGTAATATTTTTCTAAAAAAATACTTTTGTTGAAGCAACCGAATAAAAGCCACCATGTTTGAAGGTTTTCCCCAATTGGGGGTTTTCTGGGTAAAATTTGTTATGTACAATTTTATGGTGTCTTGGTCTTCATTTGTTCCATTGCATGCTAGTTATAAAATTTTGTATATTTTTGGATTGAAGTTAAAGTTGAGTTTTCAACTCTTTACTTAGCATAGTTAATAGATTAGTTGTCGAGTTTTAAGATATCTAACACAAACGAATAGGTAAATATATTTAGCGAAATCGATATTTGGCTTAATAACAATTTGGAACACAATCATAAGGTAAAACGGAATTTTTGGAAAACTTCAATACAATTGTTGGAAGAGATTTCATTTAAATTAGTGATCATTCTCAAATGCCATACATTTTCAAACAAAGAGGATGTGTTCAAGTAGCAATACCCTGACACTTGAGTTATGCCTTAGATGGATTGTTGTTCTTGGGGATTTATTTTATTCACTTAAAGCTTTGATTTTGAAGCAAAAAGGACTTGTTAATGTGCAATTTCACAAACACTTTTACCAACATTCAATCTTTTAAGAACTTTTTTTGGCTATAAGAGTTATTGTACCAAACCAAATCAATAAATTGATGTTGTGCAAAAGTCGCTTCAGAAGGAGAATTTTTCTCCTATTTTGGACAACCATCTAACCAGCAATCCTACACATAGCTTGATGATGATGATATGATAGCTCCACCCTCTGCCCCAAACATTACACCTCTCACCATCTAGCATTTCTCTTGAATGAAGGTGAGCTACCATTCAACATGTACTTAATGTTTTGGGCATTTAGTATGGATAAAAAAATAATCTGGATGATTAATTGATCTTGATTGTAAGTTTATTCTCTCACCTTACCAAACGGGTTAAAGATAGACTACCACTCAACAAGTACTTTGAGCATTGTGCAATAGGGTGCATTTAATGTTTTGGGCATTTAGTATGGATAAAAGGGTAATCTAGATTATTGATTGATCATGATTGTAAGTTTCTTCTATCACCTTACCAAAGGGTTAATCTTTAGCCCTAGTCAAGTGGGACCTCCCCTAAGGCCTTAGGGTTATAGAAGGGGCACTATGTAGAAGACCTGGATTGAAATAGCGTGTATATTCTCCCTTTTAGCATACTTAACACTTTCCATGTCACATTATTAGCCCTTGACATCATCTCCATTCTTCGGGTTCAAATGTTACTAGTTCATTAGGATTTGGCACTCTCTTATCCACATCCTTGAGTAGGGCCACATCCTTGAGTAGGGCCAAAAAACATTGCCCTAGAAGTCAATGCCTTAAAGAATGTAACATCATAGTTGGCCACAATGAAAGAAAAAGAAGATTGAAATGCAAAACATGGTCGAGACATAAGTTAGCATGTGAGCAAAATCCTAACATGACCTCTACCCTTCTCATTAGCAATCCCCCGATTCCTGAGCACTTGATGCTTCATCTCATCAAAAGGAACACTCGCATGTCCCAACCTTGATGAGCAATAAATTGCTTCATCTTAAGGGGTAATTAAATGCTATATCATAAAGAGCGAGTTTTGATCCTTGAGTTATGCACCAAAATACAAAGCATTATCAAAAAGAAATAAAAAGCCCACTAGAGCCTTTATTTTTGGTAGAAAAAGCGAGCCAAGCAAAGTAACTCAGGCATCCACAATTGTTGCTTCCATTACATATATACTCTCAAGATGTGGATTCCCATTTGTTGATCCCACTTGAACATGCCTCTTGGTCATGAAATTTTTCCCCTCCATTGCCATTTACCTATGCCAACACCTATTGATTGAAGGATTAACCTTGGAAATGTCACCTCCCCTTAGGGGTTGGAAGCACCTAATAAGGTTGATAACTTAGAAACCCCTACAAAAGTGGGGAACACCTTTAGCAGACTTGGTATAGTTAGATATTTGAAGGCGATCTTAGTTTGAAGCATGAATATGCCCTTAACACTTAAGTATGGTCCACTTACTTGGCATCCAAAACAGAGGACCACTTGGCATCAAATCTAACCCCATTGCCAAGTGAGCTATTGTGCCACTTGCAATCAATTAATCAAACCATTTGGCATAAAATTACGGGGCCAAATCAAATGGAACCATTGATGAGCCATTACCACAATGCTTGCATCATAGAACAATTCCACTTAGGAAGGCTATATGGTGTCACTTAGCATGTTTCCATATTTGGTTTTGCTTCTCATTTCAATATTTGTATTTTCTTGCATGTACTATGTTGCTTAGACCACCCAGCGAAATTGCTTAAACAAAACATAAGAATAATACCAACCTACCCATATTTATCAACACAGGCCAGCATTGGGCAGGGAACGTCCATCTATCTGGCAGACTAACCCATACATATACACAAGATATGGGAGCTCTTCACTTCTCTTGCATACTAATTCTTGAGAATTTCCAATTCTTTCGTAATAGCAATAAGGGCCTCGCCCTTCCTTTCTTAGGTGAGGTATACTGTGAGGTATTTATCTACACCACAATATATTCTGAGTTTTTCCAAAACCATTAGTTCCCTACCACACATATTGATAGCCATTCCATTATATATAGGTCTATGCTCTCTTATGTGGCCTATGCAAATGTGATTCTTGGTCATAAAGAAGTGTTGAATCAACCGAATCAATCAAATAACTACCCTAAGCCTCTTTATTGATTGTTGTACGAGAGCATCCTCAATTTGTGTTCTACAACAAAATATAGCAGCCAATATCATGCCAAAATGTACCACCACAACTAGAGGACAATATAGCTTTAAAAAAATTGTTTCTATTATTTACAATGGGAATCACTAAGCACAAAGATGGACCATGGTACAAGACCATGCATGGAATTTTCTATCCTCGTCATTTATTTCATTTACTCTACCCCATATGATTACAAACAAATCAAATCTGTCACAAATCCTCACATTGATCATAAACCCAAAAGATGTCCAAAATCTGAAGCCTCACACAACCTAAGAAGACACTAACCATCTTAACATACATTTGAAATATAAATATAGAGAAATAACTTTTTTTCAACTTTCGACAAATATATTATTTATTTAATGTATTTGTCATATATATATATAGTTAATATTTGTTTTAAGATTATGCATTACAGTGTTGCAAACTAATTTAGTTATTATTAATGAAAATTGAATGTTTTTATTTAAAAATAATTCAACAATTTCATATATTAAATAATATTATTAGATAACTAAGCAAAATAAAAAAATACAATTTACAATTTGCATGTCACATATACAATTTACATTTGAAGCGAAGGAAAATTTGAGATTGTTGCCATGTATAGTTGAGTCTTCAGCCAAAGAAACAATAATGAAAAAATTTTGCATTTTGTATGGAGATTCAAATTGTTAAATGTTGTTAGAGGAGGAACAATTCAGCCAAAGTTAGAGGTGTGCTAAGTTTAAAAAAGGGACCTACATGTGCACCGAAATTTAGTTTCTCCTATAGTCAAAAAGTGAAATGATCTTAGTCGTCCAAGTTGATTTCTAAGAGGGAAAAAAGGCACTCAATTGGTTCGTTCACACACTAGAGACTTGCTGGCTAAAGGTAGCAAGAAGAGAACAGTTCAAGCTAAGGGGTTTAAACAAACTAGGGCTTCGGATCAACACGGATTAAGTGAGAAAGAGAGGCATACAAGCCTTAGATCTTACCCAACATCCATTCTACTTCAGCCAAGTTGTATTCAAGGCGAAAAAGGGGTCGTACTCAGGCCATATTTAGTTATACAGATTTGTACAGTGCACAGGAGGGCTAACAGATGAGGTTGAGTGAGGGTGTCTCGGCATGTTGAGGAATTTGCATACCAAGGGGAAGTTTTCCCTTTGTAATATTTTTCTGAAAAATACTTTTGTTGAAGCAGCCTAATAAAAGCCACCAAGTTTGTAGGTTTTCCCCGGTTAGGGGTTTCTTGGATCAAATATGTTGTGTACAACTTTAGGGGTGTGTTTGTCTTCATTTGTTCCTTATTTTCTTTTGCATGCTAGTTAGAAAACTCAATATATTTGTGGATCGATTTTTGGCCTAATAACAATTTGGAACTCAATCATAGGGTAAAACAATTTTGATTGATTTTGATTGTACATTTTTTGTTGAGGCCCATTTTTAACCTCAAAATGACCCTAATGGTGTCACCTTCATTTTCAACTAAAATTGGAATATATTGAGCTATATATTTCTAAACCCATTACCATTTCCGTCTAAGGCTAACCTTATATTGAACCAGGTATTCATAAACCCACTCTCACTTGTGTTGAGTTAGGTATGCATCAGCCCACTCACGTTTATATTGAACTAGGTATCCATAAACCCACTCTCGCTAGTGTTGAGTTAGGTATCCATCAGCCCATTCTCATTTGTATATCGAGTTGGCTTTCCATATCCTACTCTCATTTGTATTTAAGCCATGACCAATACTATTTCAAATCAAGTACCCATAAACCCACTCTTGTTTGTATTTCATCCATGCCCATCTGTATATTGAGTTGAGTATTGATAAATCCACTTTCATTTTTATTTCATCATTTTCATATACAACCCACATGGGGGGGTTGTTGAGAATGGTTTTAGTTTCACTCAACCAAGGTTGACATACAATTTTAAAAATTATTTTATGTACTAGGAATGGCTTGTTATACATCCACGCACCCTAGGTCTAGTCTATGCCTTAGCTAGGAAGCATAAACAAACTAGTAGTGCCTAACTTAAATAGTTTTGCACAATGCAATATACCAACAATCAAATCAATGATAGTACATAATATTCTATGCCCAAAACTTGTTTCCTACCATTCCATTAATAAGAAAACACATGGGGCTCTCATACCAAAGATAGTGGCCCTTTATATCTCAGTACAACGCCAAATACAATGTTAAGTTGTTTTGACCAACACCTTGGGGCTAAGGTTTTGTCCTCTAAGCCTTTCCTGCCCTCATAAAGACACATACAACATTAAATACTTAGTTGTAGCAAACTAGGGCTTTTATCATCCCACATTAAGTTACTCAAACACAAATCATCTACTTGGGCATGATTCTTAGCCCATGGTCCTCTTGCTATAGCTTTCTTGAGCACTCTGCCAACTCCTTTGGGCCTTCAACCCTTTGCTAGCTTATTGTTTGCTCCTTTACCCTTCACCTAGCCATGCTCGCTACTACAATAGCCTTAATCAACTCTTTTTTTGCCTCAACCTCCCTTTTCTACCTTACACAGGCTAGCAAATGCCTCCCTAAGCCCAGCAAGCTGCTACAACAGCCCTGCAACCCTCTTACAACCTCATGTGGCCTATTCCTTGGTTGAAGCCTCACTTCAAGTTGTTAGTGGTCTACACAAAACTTCTTTCCAACCCTTCCCAAGAAGCAAAACCTTAAGCAAACTTGGCCTTGTCCATGGAGCTTTCCTACTTTAGTTGCAGCTACTTTTGTTGCCTTGGCTAAGTCACTTTTAGCCTTGATCTTCACAAGAAGAATGCTCCTTTTGATTTGACACCTTAACCCAACAATAATTAAATTAGAATAATAAGTGTTTTCATTGGGTTCAAAGCCCACTCACTTTGGGTCCAAAACTCCAAACTTGGATGCAAAGCCCATTAACCAAACCAAAAAGCCTCAAGGGCTTTTCCAACCAAACATACCTTCTGAACTACCAATATTTCAACACTCCCTCTTAGTGAGGGAGGCATTTCCCCTGCTTCTGAATCTAATCTGAAACCACGTCTTCCTTGAATGTGTCATGACTTTTCCTTGCATGATCATGACTTTCCTTGCATGGTCCATGACTTACTTGCGTGTACCATGACTTTTCCTTGTGTGCACCATGCCTTTCTTGCATGGTCAACGACTTTCCTTACATGCACCATGAATTTCCTTGTGTGGCCTGGAAGACTCCACTCTCTCACTTTAACCTGTAAGGTTAGACTTCCACTGGGTTGCAAACTCTCCCCCTGAGCTCGCGGTCTCCTTGCATTAGTCACACAACTCCCTCTCAGATCTAACACATGTGCTCATCTCACATCCAACTGCTCTTTGAAGTAGCTCTAACACCATGTTAGAAATCCATGAACCCTAGGTATAATCTATGCCTTAGCTAGGAAACATAAACACACTAGTAGTTCCTAACTTTAAACAATTTTGCAAAGCAGAATATACCAGTAATTAGATCAATGATAGTACACAATATTTTATGCCCAAAACTTGTTTCTTACAATTCCATTAATAGGAAAACTCATGGGGCTCTCATACTAGAGATAATGACCCTTTATATCCCACTACAATGCCAAATACAATGTCAAGTCCTTTTGACCAATACCCTAGGGTTGAGACTTTGTCCTCTAAGCCCATCCTGCCCTCATAAAGACACCTATAACACTCTAAATACTTAGTTGTAGCAAACTAGGGCTTTTACCAACCCACATTAGATTACTCAAACACAAA
Source organism: Pinus tabuliformis (assembly GCA_031772625.1). Taxonomy (NCBI): domain Eukaryota; kingdom Viridiplantae; phylum Streptophyta; class Pinopsida; order Pinales; family Pinaceae; genus Pinus; species Pinus tabuliformis. The sequence continues at coordinate 718,964,154 of CM062817.1, read as the reverse complement.
TCAGCTTACCTGAGCATGATCCTTTAGCCCATGGTCCTCTTGTTGTAGCTTTTTTGGGCCCTCTGTCAGCTCCTTTAAGCCTTCGACCCCTTTACTAGCCCTATTGTTTGCTCCTTTACCATTCAACCAACCCTGCTTGTTGCTACAGCAACCTTAATCAGCTCTTGTCCACATATCTATCCTTCAACTCATAGTTTTAAAACTTGGACTCAAACTCAAAACCTGTCGAGGGTCAACTTCGACTCGGTATCGACTCAAACTAGTTGATTCCAATGACTCAGTGTTTGTAAAAATTACATTAAATATTTAATTTTAATGAAAATTCGTATTTTTAAAGATTTCATTCATGTTTCCAAACTCAAAGCATTAGAATAATATAGAGAAGACAACACTTGATCAAAGTGCTCATGAATATAGCTATTATATCAAAACGGCACCGAGTGCATTGTCCAATACATGTAATATATAGAGATCAGGACAAAAACACATAACCAATGTTGCTCCAAAGATCGCCCAAGAACCTCCTTAATGTTATTCAGTGAATTTCAGAGATACAAATTCGGTGTACATCAATAATGAAGTCCAGAAATTTCAGTGAAGATTTTTGAGGGAATTCGGTGTACTGATGTTAGGGTTGTCACCACAAGACCGAAGGCATGATTGTATTGCAATATTGGTCACCATTGTTCGGCCGAAGCTTGGGTTATCTCCACAGTATCATATTACAGAACAGTGTGTGCCAATATTAGAGGACTGTGTTGCTACATCTACAAGAACGAATACAAGGATGTCACTAAAAGTATAGGGATATCATTACAAGAATGAGACATATCTTTGTTATGTGGCTGAGTTATCAAATGTTTATTGAATTGTGTCATTACATAAAGAACCAAAGCATGTCAGATGCATCTCACGGAAATTTGTAGAGGTTATCTCATTGTTGCAAAGAATATGTGTTAAGGACTAAGAGCTGAAGAAAAATAAACAAGGTTGACTTAGTGGAGGGAGTCTCTAGTCTAGGTTGTGAAGGTCTTGGTCATCTCATCTTGTTTTGAATCTACTGAAGGAAGAATTATTGACCGAGTTTTCCCCTCGAGTGGTGTTTTTCCCTGGCTGCGTGCCTACATCTTGTGTCCTCTTCTATTTGTTGTTTGGCATTAGTCTTGATGACAAGGAAAAGATAAATCAAAAGAAAGAATAATAATAATAACCATCACAAGATAATGTCATAATAAGAGAAATCTATTAACTTTCCACCCTATTAGATTTCTCAACAGTAGGGACCTGATGAGATCTACCTAGTTCAAGGGAAGTATGTCATCGAGATGTTGAAGAGGTTTGACATGATAGATTTCAAACCAATGACAACCCGATGATCACAAACTTGAAGAGACTAAGGAGTTTTCAATCTAGCCCAGTGGATCCTACCAAGTATAGACAATTGATTGACTCACTAATGTACTTGGTGAATACTCGAACATACATGTTTTGCAGTGAATGTTCTCAGTTAGTTTCAAGTGGAACCACAACATGATCAATGGATAGCTGCTAAGCACATACTGAGATATATGCAAGGAACAATCCACTACTACCTAAAATATGATAAGAGTAATGATGTCCACTTGATTGGATATACAAATTCCGACTGGAGAGGCAATGAGCAAGATCGAAGAAGCACTAACTACAGGAGGATGTTTTAGTTTTGGATCCTCCATGATCTCATGGATGAGCATAAAACAAGATACGGTTGCTTTGAGTAGTGTCGAGGCTAAATATATTGCAACCTGTGAAGTAAGCAGAGAAGTTATCTAGTTCAGGAAGTTGTTGTCCGACTTATTTGAAGGGCCAATGGACCCTACCGTGATACATTGTGATAACACCAATTGTATAAGATTGTCTGAAGACCCAGTGTTTCATGCAAAGACAAAGCATATCAACATCAAGCAGAGAATTTGTCTGCTTCAGGAAGTTGTTGTCTGACTTATTTGAAGGACCAATTAACCCTACAGTGATACATTGTGATAACACCAGTTGTATAAGATTGTTTAAAGAACCAGCGTTTCATCGAAAGACAAAGCATGTCAACAACAAGCAAAGAAGTTGTTTGGTTCAGGAAGTTGTTGTCTGACTTATTTGAAGGACCAATGGACCCTACAGTGATACATTGTGATAACACTAGTTGTATAAGATTGTCTGAAGACCTAGCGTCTCATGGAAAGACAAAGCATATCAACAACAAGTATAACTACATTCGAAAGCTAGTACAAGATGGTGTGTTGTAGCTACAGTATATCTCCATCGATGAGCAGGTCGCTGACATATTGACAAAATCTCTTCCTAATAAGAAGCTTGTGTATTTGAGAGACAAGCTTGGTTTGGTTGATATATCCTCCCTAGTTGAGAGGGAGAGATAAGCACATCATTCTTGTCTTCACTTCGGAAGACAGAACGGGAGATTGGGTAAGCATTTTCCATCTGATAGTCTTTGAGGACGAGGTAGGGCATCCAAGATAAGAGAAGTCAAGGACCTCTATTCTTTGAGGACTAGCTATCCAAGATAACAATAATCCAAGGAAGGACATACTCTGTGAACTCCCAGGTGAGGTATGTACCTTGAGAGACAATGATGATGGTGTCTATAAATCATTGGTCTCGCCACGTCCACCTTTAGAAGCCTATATAAAGGAGGTAACTCAACCTCCTTGGAAGACATTCATCACTCACTCATCCAAGTGAAGAAGAAGAGCAAGAAGGCAGCAAAGAAGGAAGAGGATGAAGAAGACTTGTTTCTGGGCTATTTCTCTCTCACGCGTGCGAAGGAAGGCTAGGGTTTTTGTTGTTGGATCAGGGTTTTTCTTCTCCAGGTTCGATCTTGAAGAAAGAAGAGAAAGAAGTTTAGCGAAGGTCACACTAAGTCATCCTCAAGCACCAGAAGAAGGAGAAATCCAAACGAAGGTCTAAAGAAGCCTTGGGAGGCTAGAATAAGACTTGTTTCTGGGCTATTTCTCTCTCACGCGTGCAAAGGAAGGCTAGGGTTTTTGTTGTTGGATCAGGGTTTTTCTTCTCCAGGTTCGATCTTGAAGAAAGAAGAGAAAGAAGTTTAGCGAAGGTCACACTAAGACATCCTCAAGCGCCAGAAGAAGGAGAAATCCAAACGAAGGTCTAAAGAAGCCTTGGGAGGCTAGAATAAGTTCACATGTGTGGCATCAGCGACTACTGGGAGGGCTGAAAATTTCAGACTTGCAATAGAGGTCGAAATTATGAAGCTAGGGGTCGAAGTTGTGTTGCTGGAAGATATTTGATTGGGTTTGACTTCAACAAAGGAAGCACATCATTCGGAAGGGTTGGACTTGGCCTTGGAGGGTATTGGTATTGGTCTAGAGGTCTTGGAATTCGTCAATAGAAGAATCTATAAGAAGAGAAGAGATCTGTTGGTTTTCCTCTCCTCTGGAGAGGTTTTGGCCGTGGCTTGCAGCCTACATTTTGTGTTCTTGTCTACTATTGCTCTTATTGTTTTGGTAGTTGTTTGATGATACACAAGCATAATAATAAGTGAAAAAGTTAATAAGAAAAAGTAAAAAGACATCGCAAGCACATATCAAGAAAAGGAGAAATCATCCTATTTATTGCCCTATAGATTTCTCAACACATTCTTCGGGTCCAACTGCCACTGGTTCATTTGGATTTGGCACTCTCTTATCCACATTCTTGAGTAGGGTCAGAAAACATTGCCCTAGAAGTCAATGCGACTAAAAGAATGTAAAAGCATAATATGGCCACAATGAAAGAAAAAGAATATTGAAATGCAAAACATGGTTGAGACATATGTTAGCATGTGAGCAAAAGCCTAACATGAGCTCGACCCTTCTCATTAGCAAACACCTAATTCCTAAGCACTTGATGCTTCGTCTCATAAAAAAGATCACTTGCATGTCCCAACCCTAATGAGCAATAAATTGCTTCATCTTAAAGGGGTAATTAAATGCTATATCATAAAGATCAAGCTTTGATCCTTGAGTTATGCACCAAAATAGAAAGCATTATCGAAAGAAATAAAAGGCCCACTAAAGCCTTTACTTCTTTTTGGCGGAAAAACTGAGCCAATCGGAGTAACTCATGCATCCACAATTATTGCCTTCATTACATCTATATACTAAGGATGTGGATTCCCACTCGCTGGTCCGACTTGACCATGCCTCTTGGCCATGAAATTTTTCCCCTCCATTGCCACTTACTTATACCAACGCCTATTGATTGAAGGATTAACCTTGGAAATGTCACCTCCTCTTGGGGGTTGGAAGCACCTAATAAAGTTGACTACTTAGCCACCCCTACAAAAGTGGTGAACACCTTTACTACACTTGGTCTAGTTAGATATTTGAAGGTGATCACAATTTGAAGCATGAATATGACCTTAACACTTAAGTATGATCCACTTACTTGGCATCCAAAACAAAGGACCACTTGGCATCAGATACAACACCACTTGGTATCAAATAGTGGAACCACTTAGCTTCAAATCTGACCCCATTGCCAAGTGAGCTATTGTGCCACTTGGAATCAAATAATCAAATTGTTTGGCATCAAATTACGGGGCCAAACCAAAGGTCACCACTGATGAGCCATTACCACATTGCCTGCATCATACAAATGCCACTTGGCACGTTTCCAAGCTTGGTTTTGCTTCTCGTTTCAATATTTTTATTTCCCTACTTGTATTATGTTGCTTAGGCCCCCCCAAAAATTGCTTGAACGAAACCTAAGAATAATACTAACCTTCCCATATTTATTAGCACAAGGCAGGGTTGCGCAAGTAACGCCCATTTGTTTGGCCGACTTACCCATACATATACACAAGGTACGGGAGCTCTCCACTTGTCTTGGATATTAATTCCTGAGAGTTTCCACTTATTTCATAATAATAATAGGGACCCTTCCTTGTATAAGTGAGGTATACTATGATGTAATTATTTAGACCTTGGTACATTCTAAGTTTTTCCAGAGCCATTACTTCCTTACCACACATATGGATAGCCATTCCATTTTATATAGGTCCCTACTCCCTTCTCTGGCCTACGCAGACGTGATTCTTGGTCATAAAAAGTGTTGAATCAACTGAATCAATCAAATAATTGTTTGAGGCCTCTCTATTGATTGTGGTACGATAGCATCCTCAATTTGTGTTCTACAACGAAATATAGCGGCCAATATCATGCCAAAATGTATTGCCACTGTTGGAGGACAATATAGCTTTAAAAAATTCATTTTTGTTATTTACAATGGGAATCACTAAGCACAATGATAGACCGTGGTGTAGGATTGTTCTATAGCATGCATAGAATTTTCTATCCTCCTCATTTATTTTGTTTACTTTGCCCCATCTACTTACGAACAAATCAAATTTGTCACAAATCCTTGCATTGATCATAAACCCAAGAGGTCCAAAATCTAAAGCCTCACACAACCTAAGAGGACACTGACCATTTTAACATGCACTCAAAATGCCAAGATAATGTAAGGAGTTTTTTAACTTTCAACAAAAATATTATTCATTTAATGTATTTTGTGTGTGTGTGAGTAATAAGTATAAAATAGTTAATTTATGTTTTAAGAATATGTTTTACAATGTTAAGAACTAATTTAGTTATTAATGAATATTGAATGATTTTATTTAAAAATAATTCAACAATTTCATATATTAATTAATATTATTTGAAAACTAAGCAAAAGAAAAAATACAAATTACAATTTGCATGTCACATATCCAATTTACATTTGAAGCTAAGGCAAAGTTGAGATTGTCGCATTATATGTCGCTAAGACTTCAACCAGAGAAACAATAAAAGAAAAGCTTTGGCCTTTGTATGGAGATTCAAATTGTTAAATGGAGTTAGAGGAGGAATGGTTCGGCCAAAGTTAGAGGTGCGCTAAGTTTGGCAAAGGGACCAACATGTGGACCAAGGCACAGGTCTACCTTTATCTTATCAATTGACTTGGGAGAAATTTAATTTCTCTTGTGGTCAAAAAGTGAAACGATCTTAGTCATCTAAGACTTAATCTCAACCCATTGTGGGATTGGTGGGCTCACGTCAATTTCTAGGAGGGAAAAAGGGCACTCACTTTGTTCATTCACACACTAGAGACATGGTGGCTAAAGGCAGCAAGAAGAGGACACTTCAAGCTAAGGGGTTTCAACAAACTAGGGCTTCAAATCAACGTAGATTAAGGGAGAAAGGGAGGCATGCAAGCCTCAAATATTACCTAGCATCCATTCTAAATTAGCCAAAACATATTAAGGGCATAGAAGGGGTCGTACTTAAGCCATATTTAGTTGTACAAATTTGTACAGTGTGCAAGGTGAATAGGTCGTGACGCTAAGCGAGGGTGTATCAACATGTTGAGGAATTTGTAGAGCCAAAGGGATGTTTTCCCTTCTTTGTAATATTTTTCTAAAAAAATACTTTTGTTGAAGCAACCGAATAAAAGCCACCATGTTTGAAGGTTTTCCCCAATTGGGGGTTTTCTGGGTAAAATTTGTTATGTACAATTTTATGGTGTCTTGGTCTTCATTTGTTCCATTGCATGCTAGTTATAAAATTTTGTATATTTTTGGATTGAAGTTAAAGTTGAGTTTTCAACTCTTTACTTAGCATAGTTAATAGATTAGTTGTCGAGTTTTAACATATCTAACACAAACGAATAGGTAAATATATTTAGCGAAATCGATATTTGGCTTAATAACAATTTGGAACACAATCATAAGGTAGAACGGAATTTTTGGAAAACTTCAATACAATTGTTGGAAGAGATTTCATTTAAATTAGTGATCATTCTCAAATGCCATACATTTTCAAACAAAGAGAATGTGTTCAAGTAGCAATACCCTGACACTTGAGTTATGCCTTAAATGGATCGTTGTTCTTGGGGATTTATTTTATTCACTTAAAGCTTTGATTTTGAAGCAAAAAGGACTTGTTAATGTGCAATTTCACAAACACTTTTACCAACATTCAATCTTTTAAGAACTTTTTTTGGCTATAAGAGTTATTGTACCAAACCAATTCAATAAATCGATGTTGTGCAAAAGTCGCTTCAGAAGGAGAATTTTTCTCCTATTTTGGACAACCATCTAACCAGCAATCCTACACATAGCTTGATGATGATGATATGATAGCTCCACCATCTGCCCCAATCATTACACCTCTCACCATCTAGCATTTCTCTTGAATGAAGGTGAGCTACCATTCAACATGTACTTAATGTTTTGGGCATTTAGTATGGATAAAAAATAATCTGGATGATTAATTGATCTTGATTGTAAGTTTATTCTCTCACCTTACCAAACGGGTTAAAGATAGACTACCACTCAACAAGTACTTTGAGCATTGTGCAATAGGGTGCATTTAATGTTTTGGGCATTTAGTATGGATAAAAGGGTAATCTAGATTATTGATTGATCATGATTGTAAGTTTCTTCTATCACCTTACCAAAGGGTTAATCTTTAGCCCTAGTCAAGTGGGACCTCCCCTAAGGCCTTAGGGTTATAGAAGGGGCACTATGTAGAAGACCTGGATTGAAATAGCGTGTATATTCTCCCTTTTAGCATACTTAACACTTTCCATGTCACATTATTAGCCCTTGACATCATCTCCATTCTTCGGGTTCAAATGTTACTAGTTCATTAGGATTTGGCACTCTCTTATCCACATCCTTGAGTAGGGCCAAAAAACATTGCCCTAGAAGTCAATGCCTTAAAGAATGTAACATCATAGTTGGCCACAATGAAAGAAAAAGAAGATTGAAATGCAAAACATGGTCGAGACATAAGTTAGCATGTGAGCAAAATCCTAACATGACCTCTACCCTTCTCATTAGCAATCCCCCGATTCCTGAGCACTTGATGCTTCATCTCATCAAAAGGAACACTCGCATGTCCCAACCTTGATGAGCAATAAATTGCTTCATCTTAAGGGGTAATTAAATGCTATATCATAAAGAGCGAGTTTTGATCCTTGAGTTATGCACCAAAATACAAAGCATTATCAAAAAGAAATAAAAAGCCCACTAGAGCCTTTATTTTTGGTAGAAAAAGCGAGCCAAGCAAAGTAACTCAGGCATCCACAATTGTTGCTTCCATTACATATATACTCTCAAGATGTGGATTCCCATTTGTTGATCCCACTTGAACATGCCTCTTGGTCATGAATTTTTTACCCTCCATTGCCATTTACCTATGCCAACACCTATTAATTGAAGGATTAACCTTGGAAATGTCACCTCAAGCACCTAATAATTTTGATAACTTAGAAACCCCTACAAAAGTGGGGAACACCTTTAGCAGACTTGGTATAGTTAGATATTTGAAGGCGATCTTAGTTTGAAGAATGAATATGCCCTTAACACTTAAGTATGGTCCACTTACTTGGCATCCAAAACAGAGGACCACTTGGCATCAAATCTAACCCCATTGCCAAGTGAGCTATTGTGCCACTAGCAATCAATTAATCAAACCATTTGGCATAAAATTACGAGGCCAAATCAAATGGAACCATTGATGAGCCATTACCACAATGCTTGCATCATAGAACGATTCCACTTAGGAAGGCTATATGGTGTCACTTAGCATGTTTCCATATTTGGTTTTGCTTCTCATTTCAATATTTGTATTTTCTTGCATGTACTATGTTGCTTAGACCACCCAGCGAAATTGCTTAAACAAAAGATAATAATAATACCAACCTAGCCATATTTATCAACACAAGCCAGCATTGGGCAGGGAATGTCCATCTATCTGGCAAACTAACCCATACATATACACAAGATTGGGAGCTCTTCACTTCTCTTGCATACTAATTCTTGAGAATTTCCAATTCTTTCGTAATAGCAATAAGGGCCTCGCCCTTCCTTTCTTAGGTGAGGTATATTGTGAGGTATTTATCTACACCACAATATATTCAGAGTTTTTCCAAAACCATTAGTTCCCTACCACACATATTGATAGCCATCCATTATATATAGGTCTATGCTCTCTTATGTGGCCTGTGCAAATGTGATTCTTGGTCATAAAGAAGTGTTGAATCAACCGAATCAATCAAATAACTACCCTAAGCCTCTTTATTGATTGTTGTATGAGAGCATCCTCAATTTGTGTTCTACAACAAAATATAGCAGCCAATATCATGCCAAAAATGTACCACCACAACTAGAGGACAATATAGCTTTAAAAAAATTGTTTCTATTATTTACAATGGGAATCACTAGGCACAAAGATGGACCATGGTACAAGACCATGCATGGAATTTTCTATCCTCGTCATTTATTTCATTTACTCTACCCCATATGATTACAAACAAATCAAATCTGTCACAAATCCTCACATTGATCATAAACCCAAAAGATGTCCAAAATCTGAAGCCTCACACAACCTAAGAAGACACTAACCATCTTAACATACATTTGAAATATAAATATAGAGAAATAATTTTCTTTCAACTTTCGACAAATATATTATTTATTTAATGTATTTGTCATATATATATATATATATATATATATATATATATATATATATATATATATATATATATATATATAGTTAATATTTGTTTTAAGATTATGCATTACAGTGTTGCAAACTAATTTAGTTATTACTAATGAAAAGTAAATGTTTTATTTAAAAATAATTCAACAATTTCATATATTAAATAATATTATTAGATAACTAAGCAAAATAAAAAAATACAATTTACAATTTGCATGTCACATATACAATTTACATTTGAAGCGAAGGAAAATTTGAGATTGTTGCCATGTATAGTTGAGTCTTCAGCCAAAGAAACAATAATGAAAAAATTTTGCATTTTGTATGGAGATTCAAATTGTTAAATGTTGTTAGAGGAGGAACAATTCAGCCAAAGTTAGAGGTGTGCTAAGTTTAAAAAGGGGACCTACATGTGCACCAAAATTTAGTTTTCTCCTATAGTCAAAAAGTGAAATGATCTTAGTCGTCCAAGTTGATTTCTAAGAGGGAAAAAAGGCACTCAATTGGTTCGTTCACACACTAGAGACTTGCTGGCTAAAGGTAGCAAGAAGATAACAGTTCAAGCTAAGGGGTTTAAACAAACTAGGGCTTCGGATCAACACGGATTAAGTGAAAAAGAGAGGCATACAAGCCTTAGATCTTACCCAACATCCATTCTACTTCAGCCAAGTTGTATTCAAGGCGAAAAAGGGGTCGTACTCAGGCCATATTTAGTTATACAGATTTGTACAGTGCACAGGAGGGCTAACAGATGAGGTTGAGTGAGGGTGTCTCGGCATGTTGAGGAATTTGCATACCAAGGGGAAGTTTTCCCTTTGTAATATTTTTCTGAAAAATACTTTTGTTGAAGCAGCCTAATAAAAGCCACCAAGTTTGTAGGTTTTCCCCGGTTAGGGGTTTCTTGGATCAAATATGTTGTGTACAACTTTAGGGGTGTGTTTGTCTTCATTTGTTCCTTATTTTCTTTTGCATGTTAGTTAGAAAACTCAATATATTTGTGGATCGATTGTTGGCCTAATAACAATTTGGAACTCAATCATAGGGTAAAACAATTTTGATTGATTTTGATTGTACATTTTTTGTTGAGGCCCATTTTTAACCTCAAAATGACCCTAATGGTGTCAGGAATATATTGAGCTAGATATTTCTAAACCCATTACCATTTCTGTCTAAGGCTAACCTTATATTGAACTAGGTATTCATAAACCCACTCTCACTTGTGTTGAGTTAGGTATCCATCAGCCCACTCACATTTATATTGAACTAGGTATCCATAAACCCACTCTCACTTGTGTTGAGTTAGGTATCCATCAGCCCACTCTCATTTGTATATCGAGTTGGCTATCCATATCCCACTCTCATTTGTATTTAAGCCATGACCAATACTATTTCAAATCAAGTATCCATAAACCCACTCTTGTTTGTATTTCATCCATGCCCAACCCTATATTGAGTTGAGTATCGATAAATCCACTTTCATTTTTATTTCATCATTTTCATCTACAACCCACATGGGGGGGTTGTTGAGAATGGTTTTAGTTTCACTCAACCAAGGTTGACATACAATTTTAATAATTATTTTATGTATTAGGAATGGCTTGTTATACATCCACGCACCCTAGGTCTAGTCTGTGCCTTAGCTAGGAAGCATAAACAAACTAGTAGTGCCTAACTTAAATAGTTTTGCACAATGCAATATACCAACAATCAAATCAATGATAGTACATAATATTCTATGCCCAAAACTTGTTTCGTACCATTCCATTAATAAGAAAACACATGGGGCTCTCATACCAAAGATAGTGGCCCTTTATATCTCAGTACAATGCCAAATACAATGTTAAGTTGTTTTGACCAATACCCTGGGGCTAAGGCTTTGTCCTCTAAGCCTTTCCTGCCCTCATAAAGACACATACAACACTAAATACTTAGTTGTAGCAAACTAGGGCTTTTATCATCCCACATTAAGTTACTCAAACACAAATCATCTACTTGGGCATGATTCTTAGCCCATGGTCCTCTTGCTATAGCTTTCTTGAGCACTCTGCCAACTCCTTTGGGCCTTCAACCCCTTTGCTAGCTTATTGTTTGCTCCTTTACCCTTCACCTAGCCATGTTGGCTACTACAACAGCCTTAATCAACTCTTTTTTTGCCTCAGCCTCCCTTTTCTACCTTACACAGGCTAGCAAATGCCTCCCTAAGCCCAGCAAGCTGCTACAACAGCCCTGCAACCCTCTTACAACCTCATGTGGCCTATTCCTTGGTTGAAGCCTCACTTCAAGTTGTTAGTGGTCTACACAAAACTTCTTTCCAACCCTTCCCAAGAAGCAAAACCTTAAGCAAACTTGGCCTTGTCCATGGAGCTTTCCTACTTTAGTTGCAGCTACTTTTGTTGCCTTGGCTAAGTCACTTTTAGCCTTGATCTTCACAAGAAGAATGCTCCTTTTGATTTGACACCTTAACCCAACAATAATTAAATTAGAATAATAAGTGTTTTCATTGGGTTCAAAGCCCACTCACTTTGGGTCCAAAACTCCAAACTTGGATGCAAAGCCCATTAACCAAACCAAAAAGCCTCAAGGGCTTTTCCAACCAAAAATACCTTCTGAACTACCAATATTTCAACACTCCCTCTTAGTGAGGAAGGCATTTCCCCCTGCTTCTGAATCTAATCTGAAACCACGTCTTCCTTGAATGTGCCATGACTTTTCCTTGCATGATCATGACTTTCCTTGCATGGTCCATGACTTACTTGCATGTACCATGACTTTTCCTTGTGTGCACCATGCCTTCCTTGCATGGTCAACGACTTTCCTTACATGCACCATGAATTTCCTTGTGTGGCCTGGAAGACTCCACTCTCTCACTTTAACCTGTAAGGTTAGACTTCCACTGGGTTGCAAACTCTCCCCCTGAACTCGCGGTCTCCTTGCTTTAGTCACACAACTCCCTCTCAGATCTAACACATGTGCTCATCTCACATCCAACTGCTCTTTGAAGTAGCTCTAACACCATGTTAGAAATCCATGCACCCTAGGTATAATCTATGCCTTAGCTAGGAAACATAAACACACTAGTAGTTCCTAACTTTAAACAATTTTGCACAGCAGAATATACCAGCAATTAGATCAATGATAGTACACAATATTTTATGCCAAAACTTGTTTCTTACAATTCCATTAATAAGAAAACTCATGGGGCTCTCTTACCAGAGATAATGGCCCTTTATATCCCAATACAATGCCAAATACAATGTCAAGTCCTTTTGACCAATACCCTAGGGCTGAGACTTTGTCCTCTAAGCCTTTCCTTCGTCATAAAGACACCTACAACACTCTAAATACTTAGTTGTAGCAAACTAGGGCTTTTACCAACCCACATTAGATTACTAAAACACAAATCAGCTTACCTGGGCATGATCCTTTAGCCCATGGTCGTCTTGTTGTAGCTTTCTTGGGCCCTCTGCCAGCTCCTTTAAGCCTTCGGCCCCTTTACTAGCATATTGTTTGCTCCTTTACCATTCACCAACCTTGTTGTTGCAACAGCAACCTTAATCAGCTCTTGTCCACATATCTATCCTTCAACTCATAGTTTTAAAACTTGGACTCAAACTCAAAACCTGTCGAGGGGTCAACTTCGACTCTGTTATCGACTCAAACTAGTTGATTCCAATGACTCAGTGTTTGTAAAAATTACATTAAATATTTAATTTTAATGAAAATTCGTATTTTTAAAGATTTCATTCATGTTTCCAAACTCAAAGCATTAGAATAATATAGAGAAGACAACACTTGATCAAAGTGCTCATGAATATAGCTATTATATCAAAACGGCACCGAGTGCATTGTCCAATACATGTAATATATAGAGATCAGAACAAAAACACATAACCAATGTTGCTCCAAAGATCGCCCAAGAACCTCCTTAATGTTGCTCCAAAAACCAACTCCAACTACTCACAAACTCCTCACAAATGCTCACATAAATGCAATGAGATAGTTGTGAGGAAATATGAGGGAGATGGGCCACCTTTATAGGTGTGGGAGAAGGGTAGAGGGGCTAGGAAATAGTTTGAACAAAAAGAATGATTTCAAATCCACCTAGCCCACCTTTTTTCCCATCGTCGAGACTGACCGGTTTAAGTCGGGCTCAATCGATCTGGCCGGTCCATCACCAAACCGGCTGAATCGGTGACCAACTCAACCGATTTGGTAACGGACCAGCCACCGAACCATATAATTGACCTAGTCGGTCTCGGCAAGGGTATGGCTCGGTCAACTAGGTCGATTCTGAGTCAGACCGACCTAGTTTTGAAACTATGCTTCAATTGTAGCTCCTTTTTCACTTTTAGCCTTGATCCTCACAAGAAGAATGCTCCTTTTGTCTCCTTGCCTTTATATTTATACTTTTCCAAGGGGTGTGTCTCTTAGCCTCACTCGCTGACATGAGCCGACTTGACACCTTAAGCTGACAATAATTAAATTAGAATTATAAATGCTTTCCTTGGGTTCAAAGCCCACCCACTTTAGGTCCAAAACCCCAAACTTGGGTAAAAAGCCCATTAACCAATCCAGAAAGCCTCAAGGGATTTTACAACTGGAAATACCTTCCAAACTACCAATATTTCAACATGGCTAAAGACCAACCTAGTCAAAATTCATGATTGTATTTCTTGGTTTGGTTAAGGCTGATTTGAACAGCCCACTCTTGGGTAAAACACCATAATCTTGAGTTTTGTATATATGCATAGCTCTCATTTGTGATTTCACAAATCTTGTGATCATTCTTTATAAAAGTGATTTGACCAATGGGCACCATAAAATGTTGCACTCTCCTGTGATTAGGTTATTTCTCTTTCTAGCATGCTGCTCTTGGGTTATTTTTCTCTCTAGTTGGTGCTGCTTTTCTTTCTCTTTACTGTAGATTTAGCATTTACTGCTTGGTTCCATTCAATCCTTTCTCACTCCTATGAATTAACCAATGGGACACCACAATCATAGTTTGAATTTAAAATAGATATGAATGGAACTTAACTACATTCACTTGCAGTCTATTTCTAACCACAGTAATGTATGGTCAATTTTTAACTGAAATTAACTGTGATCAAGAGCAGTGATGTATACAAGTACATATATCCATACCATTTTCAAATTTCTTGGTAACAAGGTGTATATATATATATACACACACTTTAGTATGCACACAAGCATACATATAGGAATATGTGCCTATACAAACACATAATACTGAGGAAAGGAAACCACCAAATTACAAAAAAGATTGAAACTGTTCTGCTTAGATTGCAGAACATTCTCAAATTTTAGATTGCATTTTCAAACAGGAAGGACTCGAATAAGTAGTCAATCTCCAGAAATTGGACAAGAGTTCTGCTTGGATGCATTGTTCTTGGGATTCATTCTACTCGTAAGTCTGGTTCCAGTGAGAAAAGACTTATTCTCGTGCAGATCCCTAAATTTATTTTCACCTAGATTCTATTTTTCAGGATCTTTTTGTCGTTCTAAGAGTTGTACCATACGGATTGAATGGTTCGATGTTGCACAAGCCATGTCACAACTTGCCAGAATAAGTTGGGTTATACATTTAGGAATCCACGCGAATAAACCCTTAGTTGTCAAAGTGTCTTTAAGATCTCACTTATTCATTTAAACTAAGTTAATAACTTAACTATTATTATTATCACTATGAACAAAATTTATATAATTAAAGCTTACAAGGTCTTGCTTCAATCAACGCCTAATATGAGCTGCACATGCTTTAAGAAGAAACAGCATTGCCCTCAGGTTGTCCATCTTCCAAAACCCATTTATTAGTTCACATCATTTATATGAAACAGTTATCTAAATTCCTATGATCAAGAGTAAGATCATTTATATTCTCAAGCGGCAAACAGTTGAACTCTGAATAATCCTGTTATCAGCCTCCCTAAGTATCCTTTCATGCAGTATACTTTCAGGAACTTAAAGAGTTAGTTACATTCCACTCTTTTTCAGCAGGTCTCTAATGATTTTGACAGGGATAGGTGAGGTCGATGCCGTCAAGGAAGATTTGCAAGTTCAAGAAGAGAGGAAGGCAGAAATTCATGCCCAAAAGTGCATGCATGTTCCTCACGAGAAACATTTAAAAACGTGAGGAAAAGGAGGCCAACCCTTGTCAGCATGAGCATTCCCACTAAGATAACAAAGGCCATCTTCTTCCTGTATCATTACCTACTCCTTGTAATATATCTTCTACAAATGCATTCTAGAGAGTTCAGACTTCAGATACAGATCTTGTTGAGTCTGAAAAATAATTACCATGGCATAAGAGAGCCGATTTATCAACCTGGATGCCAAAATAATGTGTTAGATTTAATTTATGTGTGTGAAATTTAACTGCAGTTCATTATGATATTTTTCTAACAAAGGTTATATACAACTTTTAACAGCAATCAATTTCAATCAATCATGATCAACTTTGAACTATAGTTAAAGTCAACATGGTCAATATATAACCATATGGTCAATATATTTAACGGCAGTTCATTATGATCCGTCTCTAAAAAAGGTTAAATACAACTTTTAACAGCAGTCAGTTACAATCAATCATGATCAGATTTCAACTATAGTTAATTTCAACATGGTCAATATATAACCATAGTTGATTGACATCAAGGTCAACAGAAGTAGAAGTGCATGTGTATGGATGCCTTTCTTTATGGCATGGTGTATATTCGATATATCTTTACGCATTTATACAAAGATATCTACACACACATACATATATGCCTACATGCGCAACAAATAAAATACATCAATATTTTACACTTAGTACTTATGTATTACATAGAGTTGCCCAGGTTCATGGGTGCATCAAAACACAAACATGCACATCAAAGTTGCATGGAGTCTCTTGTATGGGGACATTCTAGCACCCAGGGCACCAGAAATGTCTAGTACCCCAGGTTCATGGGTGCATCAAAACACACACATGCACATCAAAGTCGCATGGAGTCTCTTGTATGGTAACATTTATAGTACCCGGGTACTAGACATTTCTAAAGATGGGGTACCCGGTACAAACCTCCAAAATAGACTATGCCAAGTGCAGGTATGTACATCAATATTTTACACTTAGGAGTACTAATGTATTACACTGAGTTGACCAAGCTCATGGATGCATCAAAACAAACACACACAAACACATCAAACTTGCAATGAATCTCAGGTATGGAGGTCATCTTTAGTACAGGAACTACCAAGTACAAACCGTGAAAAATAGAGCATACCAAGTGCAGGTGTTTTGTGTGCGTGTGTGCACATGTTAGTTTGTTTCAATTGATTTGACAACATCAGCCAAAGATGCATCCTGATATGAGATCACAGGAGCCATTCCCATCAAGTCCTTTGAGGTTACCATCCACTCATTCGAGCTGCTGGTTAATACCAACATCCATCTAGGACTCTGGGGAAGTGGGTGAAATTCTGCAAGCTTGAAATGAATGCCAACAACAAGACAATGGTGTACGTTACATAAAATTATTGTCGGTTGCGAGAAGATGGTACCTACAACAGAAAACTGCCCACAACTAAAATTTGAATCCCATGGCAGCAAAATGGTGCCCACATAGCAAAATGCAGATACCTACTGCATACAATCAATGTCCACGGCAAGAAGATGATGCCTGCATGGCTAAAAAGGGATGGGCACGGAAAGAAAATGTTGCTCACTGCTTACTGTCCAGAGCAACAAGGAGCCAAAACGGTAAAAGCCAAAAAAAAACAAAAACTTGCAACAACAAATAAGCACCCCAAGCTCCAAATTGGGGCCCAAACTACTCACGAAATGACAAACAATGCTGCTGCATTTTTCATCTCCATGGTTGGAAAAAATGATTGTTGGGCTCTATTTTCAAACTATACATGTTCCAAACAAGGTTGAGAGTTAAGAAAATAAAGCATAGACCTTTTTTAACTCAGATCTGTTTACAGCCAGTCACGAGCAGCCTTAGTGGTTGGGATTCATGGTGCTAATGCCACCCACTTGGACTCTAGGGAAGTGGGTGAAATTCTGCAAGCTTGAAATGAATGCCAACAACAAGACAATGGTGTACGTTACATAAAATTATTGTCGGTTGCGAGAAGATGCTACCTACAACAGAAAACTGCCCACAACTAAAATTTGAATCCCATGGCAGCAAAATGGTGCCCACACATAGCAAAATGCAGATACCTACTGCATACAATCAATGTCCACAGCAAGAAGATGATGCCTGCATGGCTAAAAAGGGATGGGCATGGAAAGAAAATGTTGCTCACTGCTTACTGTCCAGATCAACAAGGAGCCAAAACAGTAAAAACCAAAAAAAAAAAAAAAAGCTTGCAACAGCAAATAAGCACCCCAAGCTCCAAATTGGGGCCCAAACTACTCACCAAATGACAAACAATGCTGCTGCATTTTTCATCTCCATGGTTGGAAAAAATTATTGTTGGGCTCTATTTTCAAATTATACATGTTCCAAACAAGGTTGAGAGTTAAGAAAATAAAGCATAGACCTTTTCTAACTCAGATCTGTTTACAGCCAGTCACGAGCAGCCTTAGTGGTTGGGATTCATGGTGCTAATGCCACCCACTTGGACTCTGGGGAAGTGGGTGAAATTCTGCAAGCTTGAAATGAATGCCAACAACAAGACAATGGTGTACGTTACATAAAATTATTGTCGGTTGCGAGAAGATGGTACCTACAACAGAAAACTGCCCACAACTAAAATTTGAATCCCATGGCAGCAAAATGGTGCCCACATAGCAAAATGCAGATACCTACTGCATACAATCAATGTCCACAGCAAGAAGATGATGCCTGCATGGCTAAAAAGGGATGGGCACGGAAAGAAAATGTTGCTCACTGCTTACTGTCCAGAGCAACAAGGAGCCAAAACAGTAAAAACCAAAAAAAAAAAAAAAACTTGCAACAGCAAATAAGCACCCCAAGCTCCAAATTGGGGCCTAAACTACTCACCAAATGACAAACAATGCTGCTGCATTTTTCATCTCCATGGTTGGAAAAAATGATTGTTGGGCTCTATTTTCAAATTATACATGTTCCAAACAAGGTTGAGAGTTAAGAAAATAAAGCATAGACCTTTTTTAACTCAGATCTGTTTACAGCCAGTCACGAGCAGCCTTAGTGGTTGGGATTCATGGTGCTAATGCCACCCACCTCAGTTAGAATCATAGGTAACCTTGCTCACTATGGTTTGTGTGCTATCATTAAAGGCCAGGGGGGCTTTCTAGGCAGCAGCGCTATGTGATTCTCGGTGGCAGCAATGGTTTTATGTTCTATTTACCGATTTCCCACTTGATAAATTAAATAAAAAAATAATTTAAAAAAATTAGATATGTATGCATTTGTTGGTTTCCTATTGGGTACGTGCCCAATGAAGGCTTTATTTTCAAGTTATGTATGCCCCAAAGAGTGTAAAGGGTTGAGCAAATAAACCATTGACTTTTTTGCCTTAGATTTTTTATGTAAGTTTTACTCTACAATTGAGGACACACATCGAGCGCTATAGTCCACAAGATATTATTTTAACTGGATATTAGAGAAATAATGCAGTTTTTTTCAAGTCTGTCCAACAAAATACAGCAGGATGTTAGCAGTTGTTGTGAAGACAACATTCTTTTCTTCCAAGGATGAGCACTGGGAATGTGACAGTCTACAGAAGTCAGAAAACCAATCATACCACAATTTTAATGGAATAAAATAGGAACATCCCTTGATTTGGGTTGGGGTCATTGGTTGCATCCCCGGGGAGCTTAGGAGATCCCTGTATTTTTCCCAGGTGAAGGATGGGTCTCTCGAGCGACACCGGGGACAAGGGGCACATCCCCTTTCCAAGTTCATGTAGCCTATTGCAAGGGATGTAAACCCCGCCTATTGAGGTATCATTTACTCATTTCCTTCTTACTTAATAAGGAACTGTCCCCAATTCTGTTAAAGATCAGTAAATCTTTGTTCAAACCTAAACTGGGAAATCCATTTAGCCTGATATGGTAGAGTCATTTTTTGACCAGCTAACTAAATTGTTGTGCTTGCTTCCTATGGTTCTAGTTCAGGTATCAAAAAAGACATCTTCTCAAACTGAACAACAGAACTCTAGAATGGTACCTTTCCCAGTGAGACACATGCACCTCTTTGTCCAAGTGTGATGGCTCATTAAGTTTCATAATATTGATGCTAATATCATGAATACCAAGGTGCGCTTGGAGATCAACACAAAAATCCTTTGGGCCTTGTTAACCCTCAGATTTGAGCCAGCTCACATTGGGCTGGCATTCAGAGTCGACTTTCAGAGTTTGCTGCTTCCACACAGGTCAAAGCCAGCTTTCGTAGAGATCAGATGGAGTTTCCAATGATTTTCAGCCATTTTCATAGTCAAAGATATTTGACAGCCACTTTCATCAGTTCTGGAAGACACTACTATTTTTAGCAGCTAGAGTTCAAAGGCTTTAATGTCAAAGGTACGAGCTCATGATTCTGATGAGCTATTTTGGTGCAACATGCGAGACATTGATATTTTTAGTAGTTGAGGTTCTAAGGCTCACATGGAGATTCTAAGTGTTAGAAAATCAGAAATACAGAAAGATTTTCTTATATAGACAATTACTTGTGATTCTTTTATCTTTATGTTCTTCTTTTATCTTTAGTTCATCAAGCAATTACCAAAACAATAACACAAGGACAACAGATGTAGGCGGACAGCCAGGGCAAAACCCCTATCTAGGGGAAAACCCAGTCAACAATTCTTCCTTCAATAGTTTCTCAAGATAATCCAAGACTCTTAACCTAGACCACACCAAGTCAGCCCTCAATCCTTCTTGCAGATGATAACCCTTCAAAATCAGCTTCGACCCAATAGCAGCAGCAGCTTCGACCCAATAGCAGCAGCAGCTTCGACCCAGTAGCAGTAGCAGCAGCAGCAGCTTCGACTAGACAAAGAAACCTTTGATCTCCCTAGATACTCCTTAGAAGTGAGAGAGAGATGGCCCAAAATTTCGATCTTGGTGTCTTCTATCTTCCTTCAAAATCTCGCACTCCTCTCCATACTCCTTCCATCTCTTTTCCAACTTCGCACTTCCCAGCTTCCAGCTTCAGGATATTGAACTATGCAAGAGAGAGTGAATCACTCCAAATGAATTCAAACTGCCTTGTATATATAGCCTTCCAGTGAGGTCGAATTACCCTTCTTGAGGCCGACTTGGTGTGGAGGAGACTAAATTCATTTTTTACTCAAAAATAAATAAATGAATTAAATATAACCAAAAAAAAAACATGATTCAAAAGCCCAAGAAGGGTCTTTTTTAATGGACAATGACTCTAATGACTCAGAATATATCCTAGAAGTCCTCAATGGGGACTTTGACCCAAGCATGAAAACCATGCTTCAATAAGTCATTATAATAATAATAAAAATATTTTCTTCATTCTTTTGATAAGTACATTTCATTGTGACTCAAATACATTTATGAAGACCAAACCTAGTTACATATTTCAACACTAAGCACATATCCAAATCATGGTATTCAAAACCGGCCAGTTTGAAGGTTCATTTGTGGGCTAAGATTTCCCATTAACCGGCCATAAACCAGCCGGTTTATGACAAACCCAGCCGGTTTTCCCATAAACCAGCCAGTTCATTACCAGCTCGAGCGTGAACCCCACGTGAGTTGTTTTTTGGATTTTCTAAGCAGTTTTGAGGGAAGCTAGGGGCTATTTCCCTCCAAAATAGCCCCTCCAAGCCTTTAAAATGATGTCTCCCCTCTCATTTGCCTCTTACATCTCAACCCTAGCAATGTTGGCAATCAATAATAATGTTAAATTCTTAAAGAAAAGTGACATTTCATCATTTTAACTAACTTTTTAACATTACCATGAAATGACCCGGATGTTTGAGAGTGGTTTCAACCTAACTGGATTTCATATGGAGAAACTAGATTTTTAGATATCACTCAAAATCTAGCAGACTTAATGGTTTTCAAGATTTCAAAATTTAGGGGATTGCAATGTTTCCAATTGAATCTGTCATGCGTGAGGGTATGAGATTGGCATTTGATCAAGAGCATGAAGCCCTTTAAGTACCTTGATGTTGGTGGCATTGATTGTTGAACTTCGTTGATGTTGGTGGTATTGCTTGTTGAATTCCTCTACCATGGCCTTAAGAAAAATGTACCCTTCAACCACAGGAAAATCATTGGTTAGGCATGCTAAGCTTTTTCCACCATATTATAAGGTTGAGAAGATGAACCCTTCACTCAAACCAAAATCATTGGTTAGGCATGTTAAACTTTTTCAAGTTCTACCATATTATAAGGTTGAGGCTTTGAGCAATCCAAGTTTGAAGACTTTGAGCTAAATGATGTTTATGCACCTCTTGTTGATGATCATATTTCTAGTAGTGTTGAATCAATGATGAGTTTCATGAGTTATCATATTCCATGGCCACAGATGATAGTTTCAACTTTCAGCCTTGTGAAGACTTCTCATGTTGAGATATACCAGTCTTGCAACTTGATTGTCCTTTACAAAGCCACCTATCACAACACATTATGATCTTCACACTTTAGTGTCAATCTATATTTCAGTGCAACTACTCAGGAGTTCTAACATGCTAAACAGGAGGAGAAATCTTGTGATCCCATCATCATCCTAGGATTTTTTGAACAAACCCTAGTTCAAATTCTGATGCTAACTAGGGTTCACAAACCCTAGATTCTTCAAATAGGAAATCCTTCATTCAAAATAACATTCAAATATTGAACCTTTTGAAATCAAAGGTCGTTGCTATTACAATTCATATGACTTTAAGAGCTTATGTCACAGACTTCATTCTTCATATATCTCAGATTTTCATATTTCAATCTTTACTTCAACAGAACAACTTTCACAGGAGCTCATAATTTAAATAATACATGCCAGTTAGACAGGTCAGCTCTGGCTTGTTGTAACTGTTCTTACACTTATATACATAATATACATACTATTCAGGGCTTCCACTGGACCTTGTCAGGAATATGCCTTTGGTATTTACATTTCTCACCAATCCACTGTAATGGCTTAGACAAACTATTCCACAACAAACTCGAATCATATGAAGAGAAAAGGGAATCCAGAATAGGTTGCATGATCACTGAAACTCGACCTAATTAGGCTCATAATCTCAATTTAAAGGATTCAGGTTCCGTGTTTTGACCAAAAGATCAAACAAAGAAATTGAATTGGGTTTAGAATCAATACCACATACCTCGAATCATAACCACAAAGCTTCAGATCATTGCCACAGAACTCGGATAGGACTCGAATCAATGCCACAAAGTTCAAATCAGATCTCGGATCAGTGCCTTAGTGTTCGGATCAATGAAACAGGCCTCAGATACATATACGACAGACTTCGTCCAACCACAGATGATCAGATTTCCCTTTAGATCTCAGTGCAAGGATTTTCATATCAAGGGGCAGTGAGAAATTTGGCCTATCATCCTAGAGAGATTCGGCCTTATCATGGGCTTCAACTACTCTTCAATGCCCCCCCTTCCCCTCCCAGCTTTGATACCATGTTGGTTTTTACAAGGGAAATGCTAGAACATTTTCTTATACAGATAATAGCTTCAAATAATCATAACAACATTAGATTTCATGTAACATTTTTACTTCATCAAGCAATATAAGAAAAATTCATTCATTAAGCATGATAGAACAATAGAGAAATAACCAAGAAACCATGAGACAAGAGATAGAAATTAGGCCTGAGGCCAGGGCAAAACCCACAAGGGGAAAACCCAGAAATTCTTCCTTGTGAGGGAGAGAGTTCAAGATTTAATAATACATCTAACGCCATCAAGATAATAACCAAAGTAATACCAAAGAAGAAGTTGAAATGCCAAGCCTTCTTCCTGAAATTTCGGCCCCCTTCTTTCCCCTTTTCTTTGTTGGAACAGAGCTCATGTAAAGATAGATCGATGATATGTACAAATGAGGGGAGGTCTCCTGTATATAGACTTTTGAGAAGGTCAAATGGGTGCTTTTTGGGGCCTAGCCGACCTGAAATAGAATGAGGCCAACTTTGAAATATTTTGGAGGGAAATTATAAATTCAAATTATTAAATTCTTCACATGATGACAAAACCGACCATGGCTACAATTTTCAACATCAAATTCCCTTAGATCCGAGTGCAGTAGTTACATAAGGGTCAAGGCTGAGTACAGTGACCACAGGCTGAGATAGAAGGGTCCGAGTTGGAGTTAGAAGACCACAGGAGTCTGTTTCAAGGGAAAGATGCCTCAGGAAGGAAGTAGCACAATACTGAAATTCCTCAAGCCTAAGCAGAGGTCAAGAAAGGGGTAATTGGCTATCGTTTTGCTATAGATGGTTGCAAAGAAGTTATGTTGAAGTTTTTCCATCAAGGAGGAGTGGACAGTGTTGGTTTGAGAGCTAATATATAATCAACTTGATGAGCTACATGACTGTGAGAAGTTGAGCTGATTAGGGTTGATATATGTAGTGTTTCTTGAACGACAAAGAGCATTTTGAGCAATTGATACGCAGAGGTTTTGGTGAAGCAAATTCTCTGAGTAAAGGAGGCAAAGGACCTACCAGGTGTCAAGGCAAAGTGGACTAAAAGGATTGTTGTACAAGGGCATCTTCAACAAGTTAAGTTTTATTCTTGGTCTTTTGGGCAGATTGGCAGTCAAAGGTTGTTGACTTCAAGCCCTAGTGTACACTGTGTATACTAGTGTCCTATATCAGGGCTTTGTAAAGGCCATGGGGCCATGATCCCTGGTATGGGATCCCTCTATTTGTTTTATTAAAGGAGTAATAAAAACAAGTTTTGGGTCTATAAAATTCTTGTGTACTTTGTTGATTCACTATTGTTAGATTTTTGTTGTGCAAAGTGCTTGAAGTTGTGTATTTCAATGTGTTTATGATCATGATTAGACATAAACCTGATCTGAAGTACTAGGAAAATCCAACACTCCATGTCCTACTATATTATTCAACTTATATAAGTTGATTAATTTGTTAATTATATAAAAATTAAAATATATTGAACATTATATTTATTTCATAAAATAATATTTAAATTTATATATAATACATAAATTGTATAATAGATATTCATATTATATACCATATATATTTAATTACTTAACCACTTCAATGATCATGTGGCTAAAAATTAATGTATTTTAAATTAATAATTTAAAGAAAGTGCATAATGAAACATTAAACTTGTCTATCATTCCGCAGGAGACCATACACCTCTAGACACTACTACTTGATATATGCAAACAAATAGTAGTCATGGACATGGGTGGATTATTCAATGACCCGATATATGCAAACAAACAATAGTCACAGACGTGGGTGGATTATTCAACAACAATATATGCAAACGGATGGCACCACATCAACCATACTACCCCTTTCACATGTTCTACAATGTTTTATTAGATAGCCACTAAAACACAGACTGAAAGTCAATTATTAAATAGCAGTTAGGTCACTCCATGAATTTACCTATTTAAAAGTTATGTGGCTCCTCTATGAATGTGCGGTGTAGCTACTTAGAATACACAAACCTGAACGCACCTAATCGAATTTGAACACTTTTTTATGTTTGCCGAATTTCAAATCTTAAAGTTCAAATTCGGCGAACATTGTGACATAGTGTACATCTTCATTTTTTGCTTCATGTCAGTTCATTTTGGTTGAGCGTGATTTTGGTTGTGGATTCTCTTATATCATCATTGTGGTGCACAAGATGTTACACATTGGTTGAGTGGCTTTGTCTTCATACCTAGTTCTCTCTTCACAGTTATACTTGATACCCATATGAGTAGTTGTGACATACTCCTTTGATGTTATGATATTGGTGGATGGCCCATACTCTTATTTTCATATTGCATGCCTTGCCTTGATGGATCAAGGCGTCTGATGATGGTACTTGCTTCACATAAGCTATCTTGGCATCATGGTATTGTTCCTTGCAGACTTGTATGGAGATCTAGTCACTAATATAATATGACGACATATGGAGCATCCTAGTACTTGAAGTGTTTATTATGTTCCTATAACAATATTTGATGCAATAGACAATTACTCCTATAGAGCACTCACCCTTTTTCCATGCAAATTGCATGCACACTACATGATGTTTGTAATGGAGCACCCTAAGGTTTTGAGGTTGATTTGGCAAGATTTTGGCACTTGATCATATGATCATTGGGGAGTCCTTCACTCCTCCCACAATGATTACATGACACATACATTGATGTTTTTTAGAAGCTATATCCTAGGGGATTGTGTCACCTGCTTTAGGAGTTGCAACAAGTGCCTTGGGCATTGTCACATGCACTGGGAACTATGAATCTACCTAGAGTGTTGTAGGAAAGTTGCCGCAAATTTCTTGCACAATGATCTCTCCTCATTCAGTATATATGTCCCAATTTTATTGGATATCAACATTTTGGCACATGGTTTAGGTGATTTTCATCTTATCGATGAGGATTGATTACATAGCACCTCTTGATGAGAGCTGCCCTAGCCTAGGGGGTTTGAGGTGTCTATAATAACCTTATGGTGACATTTGATGAGATAGATAGTGATTTTCATGGATCACTCCACCCTTTCATGATTTTTCAAGTTTCTATGCTATGATCGAAAGGGTCAACCAACTCCATGTTATACAATGAGATTTTATTGCTAGAGCGCTTGGCTTCCTTGTTATATTTTGATGATAAATATTGCACTTTACAATGGACATATACTTCATTCTCATAGAGCTATCCCTACACACACATATGGAGGCATTTCTTATGGATCGAGGTTACTTTATTAATGGAGAGAGGTCATTCAATGCATGTGAGGTTTGTGCTGATTTACGCCTTGGTTCATGGCATTATTCTATGGTAGTCAACCCCCTTCTTTGAGATCCCCCTGATTTATGGATGATCTTTACACTTAAGATCCACAAATGGCATTGAAGGGTTTTATTGCGCATCATTTGAGGTTGGTTACACCTTCGAGCTTAAGTTTGGCACACTTATCTTAAGCACTCCATCATTTGAGCCCTCTCTGCACTTTTTTTCATGAAGATGAGGAGAACATCCACTTGAGGAGGTTGTTTGTACATGTATCCATGCTACTTTATTGAGGGCACCCTACTCTCTTGATACTATATTCACACGTCGAATACATCTCTTAAAGGGTGCGCATGTGGAGAGACACTCGTTTATTATTTTTGGACGCCAATCCCTCATCTAAAGGACACACCCTTCTCTCTAGCTCTATCCTTGAAGATGGTTGTACCTAAGTCCATTATTTTGCTATTGTTTGACTTGCTATTGGAGTTAGTTACTTTAGAGTCATATTGTATTGTTTTCCTTGGATATTTTATTTTAACATCTTGCAGGAAATTGTGAATCTCAACAACTCATTGCTACTTTTAGTAAGCAAGTTGATTGAGAGGATTAGTTCACTATTATTCCTTGGGGGACTAGTGGATCTAGGAAAGCAAATACTTGTTTCTTGGAAAAAGAGAGAGTTGAAACCTATGGGTTTACTCTCTCCATTTGTAAGGTATGAATGGAAAAGGTCCCAAGCTTTGGAATAAGACTAATTCATCTTTTGTCTAGGCTAATGTGGAATGGATGTACAACTTTGTTTGTGCGGCAAATATGCTTGGTGCATATTAGTAGCTTGTATTGCAGGTTTGGAATGTCAAAGACGATTTGGGAGCCACGGAGGAGTAGTCTTGTTACATTGGAAGAGGTATTCATATACTATCTTTATCATCTTATCTAAAAGAGAAGAAACTCATTCCTTCGAACATCCTTTGTGAGTGAATGTATAATTTTTATGTTTAGATAAGGAGATTCATGGTTCAATTTGGTTGTGGAGCTCATCATAGAGTCCCTTCCATTCCATCAACTTCTAATATCTTGTTTGCCAAATCGAGGGTTGCTAGAAGCTTGTAGTTTATAGCCAACCAGCCCCTTGATCTCTTAAACAATTGCCCTTTAAAGTTGCATGCATGACCCCATAGCCCAAACAAAATGAGGCACCGATCTTCCCTTTCTTCCACCACATTTTAAATTTCTATTTTTGTTTCCTTAACACTTTTGCTTCCACTTCATAATACAACATCACGAGTTTGGTTAACCATTAGGATTCCCACCCGAGCTAGAGTTAATCTAGTCTTAAGAGAGAAAGGAAGGCTATTGTTAATTTTAGGCAACAATGGTATGTTCTATGCTTTAGAGCAATTTTACTTCAATTTCTTTATTAGCCCAGTATCAATATTCAATTTAGCAATCACATCAACATGATAGTAAAATGCAGATAGAACATAAACATAAATAGTAGAAGACAAGCTAAGACAAGAGGATACAAAATGTGGCACCAGCCAGTGACAAAATCCAATGTGGGGAAACCCTTGATCAATTATTCTTATAGTCTTCAATAGTTCAGCAGAGAGAGATAGTACAATTTACAAATCTGATAATTTATAACAGCAGCAAAAGAGCCCTAACCAGAAAATTCAACGGTGGTCAATAGGACAGATTTGACCCTCAGCAAATCGGTCAACTTTAGTCAATTTCGGCCTCCAAACAACAAGATAAAACAACCCTCAAACAATCAAATTCAGTCCAGTCAAAGTCTGGTCAAACAGCCCACCTGCGGTTAGCCCTAGCTGCAGTCAATGTTTAGCCTGGATGCATGTGCCTAGAAATGCGGCCTACCCAATCAAAGATAGCCCTCATAAAAACAGTCAAAGGAGGTCAATGCATGCTGGTCAACTCTTGGTCAAACTGTCAAGATCTCCTGAAATTTCGGCCTCCTAAAATTTCAGCCTCCTGAAATTTCGCACTCCTAAAATTTCGGACGTGTGGAGAGAGAGAGGCCCAAAAATCCGTACCCAATCAATGAGAAGAGAGAGAGAAGTGTGAAGATGAGTGTGTCCACATGAGGCTAAGTCACCTTCTATTTATATGCAACGTTGAGGATGAATAGACGTGACTGTTGGGCTTCTGAGCCTACATAAGTTTGTTGGCCGACCTTGACAATTTGACCATAATCAAAATAAATTCATAACTTCATTTGTACATGTCAAAATCGGATGATCTTTAGATCAATCCTAGACCTCTCGAAGAGAGGAATCCTAGAAAAATATCAGTTGTCATAAATAAGATGACCCCTGTGGAGTTTGGCCCTAAATGCCAATTTTAACAGTCCCTCTCAACTAGGGAGAACTCCATCTGCTAATCCATCTGCCAATCTGTACTATCTTTGCCATCAATGCACTGCTCTACTATGCTCTGCTGAACTATGAAGAATAAGAAGTGATAGAGAATGTATCATACCATTCTTTACTGACCCGAAGTCAGACCCAATCAAAGGAGAGTGTGTCATACCACTGTTACTAACCCAAAGTCAGTTCCAATCAAAAGAGAGTGTCTCGTACCACTCTTACTGGCTCGAAATCAGTGCCAATTTATCCCAGATCAATATCAGTCATCCTAGCATAGGGAGTACGGTAGTACACGATGCGTCCATCGGTAGTCCTATGGTCCCTATCCTCATTTCCCTACTCATTGGCCAGATGAGAGGTACTTCCCATGAGTCCCAAACTGCATGGGTAGGATGTCTCAACAGGAGAAAAGGATGAACCACTCATCCTGCCTACATGTCGCCAAGGGGTATCGCAGGGGAAGGTTGAACCACTCACCCTGTACACAGCAAACCACTAGGGGAAGGTTGAACCACTCACCCTATGGTTGCTCATCGCTCCAACAAGTACCCCAAGCCCCTCGGAGCTCCCATAGCTCAATGTCCATCTCATACAAGACCCTCATAAAAGGGTCTCTCCCCGACTCCAAGTCGTTCTGGGAAGGCCAAGAACTTGACCTTCCCCAAGGGGTTCATCAGAATATCAGCGACCTGCTCATCAGTCCCAATGTGATGGAGCCTTATTGCTCCTCATTATACCATATCCCAGATAAAGTGGTACCTGATATGTATATGCTTGGAGCGATCATGAAACACAGGATTCTCTAATAATCAAATCCCACTCTGGTTGTCGCAGAGGATCACGGTGGTATCCAGCACATGTCCAAACAGCTCACTGAAGAGCTTCTTCAACTAGACAGCTTCACAAGAGGCCATACTAGCGATTATGTATTCGGCCTCCGCGATGCTCAAGGCAACCGATTTCTGCTTCCTGCTCATCCAGGATATCAAAGCAAAACCCAAAGAAAAAACAGTATCCAGAAGTGCTCTTGCGATCCACCACTCTGCCAACCCAATCAGCATTAGAATAACCATGCAGACTCACATCTCCGGCAGTGTATCTCAGTCCATGAGTGATTGTGCCCTGAAGATATCTCAGAAGATTCTTGGCACCAATCCAATGTATATGATGAGGCTCAACCATATATTGGCTCAATGTGTTAACTGCAAAACATATGTCCGGACGAGAGTTCACCAAGAACATCAGTGCTCCTATGAGTTGACAATACTTAGAAGCATTTCCCAATTCAAGTCCAGCAGCACTACCACATAACTTCTTAAAGTTAAGTTCCATCGGAGTAGTCACAGGCTTGCAATCCACCATCCCAAATCTTTCCAATATCTTCACAACATATTTTCCTTGAGAGAGGAAAATTTCACCTGGCTTTTGCCTAACCTCCAACCCTAGGAAATAATGCATCGGTCCTAGGTCCTTCGTCTCAAATTTAGAGCCAACTCCCTCTTGCATTTGTGAATGAGAGGGTCTGCACTTCCATCAGCTCCATGCTTGATTTTGTAGAGCCGCTTAGAGGTGACAACCAATTTGTCCTGGGGTCTAAGGACCACATCCCAGACATCATTCTTCATAATTGACTCGTATTCTTCATTCATAGCATCCTTCCATACTTGATGCTTCACGGCTTCTTCGAATAATGAAGGCTCATTTTGAATGATAGTGCTCATGACAATCAAGTATCCTTGATACCTGTTCGGCTTCATGCTTTCACGAAAAATCCCCATTGGTGCAATATGTCTCTCGGCATCTTTGAGAGTCTCCCTAAGCCATGAGGGTCTCCTTTTGGAGGAGGAGGGCTCATGAGGAGAAAGATCAATAAGATCCATAGGTTCATCAACATCAGGCATCGTTTCGTCTTCTTTTGCATCCTGATTTCCAGTGTCAGCTTCTTTGTCCTTCCTTAGGATAGGAAGGTTGTTGATCTTCCTTAAGGCCATATCTTCGTCAAAGGTGACATCATGACTTATCTCAACTTCCTTTTGACCAACCACATAAATTCTATATCCTTAGAATTTTCACTATAGCCCACAAAGATTCCTTTCTTCCCAGATGCACCCAATTTGCTTCTTTTCTCTTTCGGCGCATGAAAATATACGAGACTTCCAAAAATTCTAAAATGAGAAATATCGGGTTTCTTACCAGTGAACATTTCTTCGAGAGTCTTGGAGTCCAATGCTTGATGAAAGCATCGGTTTTGAACATACATGGCGTTATTTGCAGCTTCAACCCATAAGAACTTCGAAAGGCCTTGATCATGAAGCATGGCACGAACAACTTCTACAATAGAGTGATTCTTCCTCTCAACCACACCATTCTGCTCGAGGGTGTATGGTGCTGTAGTCTCCCTCTTAATGCCAACTTCTCTGCAATAATCTTGGAATTCATTAGATTCGTACTCAATCCCATTATCAATCCTCAATATCTTGATTTTCTTCTCGAATTGGTTTTCGATCAAGGCTTTGAAATGTCGGAACCAGGTGAACACTTCATCCTTCTTCTTCAAGAAGTAGATCCAGGTCTTGCGAGAATAATCATCCGTAAAGGTGAGATAATATAAGTATCCTCCCAAAGAGTTTACGGGCATCATACCAGATATGTCAGAGTGAATCAATTGCAATATGTTTGTGGTCTTGCTATTACTTGAGGGGAATGGTCCCCTTGCAAGTTTTCCTAAGGCACATCTCGAACATACACCTTCATGCTCTACATTGAACTCGGGCATACCTGTCACCATTTTTCTCACATCAGGTAGGGCCTTATAATGAAGTTGGGCAAAAATAGTTCAGATTGTAGAGATGTGTCGCAAGACATGGCTCCCAATGGACTTCCTCCAACTTGATATAAAGTGTCAACCCTAAACCCAAGAGTAAAAGCATCTTTAAAATTTCTTTTCCAAACACATACCTTTCCATCGATAAAAGCCACCTTGAATCCTTTATCTTCCATTGTCGAAATGGACACCAAGTCCTTCTTGAGATCGGGTACATATAGTACTTCTTGCAAATGAATAGTTTTACCTTGATTCAATTGAAGGGTAACATTCCCTACTCCCTTTACGGGATAGGTGGCATTGTCTCCAAGGATGATCTCCAAGCTTGTCTCCTTTTCTATCAGATTAGAAAGGGCTTCCTTGTATTCGGTGAAGTGCCTTGAAGCACCACTATCAATCAGCCAATTTCCCAAAGTGTCCGAAGGAGAGGCAGTGGAGACGGCCGATATAATATAGTACTCTTTGTGCTTATTGTTAACAACATTTGATTCTTCATACCTGGAGTTCCTTGATTTCTTAGAGGGTCAACCATTTCCTTGATGTCCCGCATTCCTTTTTCCTTTACCATTGGACTTGCCATTCCTTTGATCATTGTTGTTGAAGTTTCCCCTGGAATGATTGTGATCATCATCATGTGATGTGTCCCTTCTATTTGGACACTCCCTTGCATATTGACCAAACTTATTGCAAACAAAGCACCTGCCCTTCCTTCCTCCCTTAGATCTAGGCTTTCCATGGAAATGACCTAAAACCCTGCATTATTTCTCCTTTTGGCATGAGCATAGAATGCAATGGGGTTGCTTCTATTAGAAGGCATTTCTTGCTCCACCATTCTTGTTTCTTCTTGAATGCATCTCGATATCAATTCTTCAAACCATGGAATTCAATCATTGTTGAGGAAGGTGGTTCTAAATACATACCACTTAGGTGGGGGTCCTCCAAGGGTGGTGAGAGTAAGTTCCCTGTCAGGAATGACTTCTCCAATCGAGAATAGATCATTCTTGATCTCAATAATCCTCAAGAAATAGGATTGAATATCCTCATCCTTGCCCTTCTTAATATCCTTCAACTTATTCTTGAGAAATAGAATTTGATTAGCATTACTAACCTTGGACATGCCGACCAACCTATCATAGATCTCCTTGGAGGTCTTCAATTCGGAGATGTAGGCCACCAGATGCTTGTCAATGGAATCCCTAATAATCTTCTTTGCTTTGACTTCAGCCCTATTGTACTTGGTCTTTGCAGTAGCCGGTGCATTTGAAGGAGGTTCAGGGATTTTACCCTGCACATAGTCCATCACTTCTTTTTCTTCCAAGGTCAAATCAAGAGACATCTTCCATCCATGATAGTCAGATTTATCATGGAGCTTGTCTTCCGCTGTGAAGTAGGATGAGGAACCCATTGAATCTTTTGTCCTTGTCCAACTATCTTTGGTGATTGTTCTTTCACTCTTGCTTGGGCTTTGTCTTCACCTCAGCTCTGATACCATGTTAATTTTAGGCAACAATGGTATGTTTTATGCTTTAGAGCAATTTTACTTCAATTTCTTTATTAGCCCAGTATCAATATTCAGATTGGCAATCACATCAACATGATAGTAAAATGCAAATAGAACATAAACATAAATAGTAGAAGACAAGCCAAGACAAGAGGACACAAGATGTGGCACCAGCCAGGGACAAACCCCAATGTGGGGAAACCGTTGATCAATTATTCTTATGGTCTTCAATAGTTCAGCGGAGAGAGATAGTACAATTTACAAATCTGATAATTTATAACAGCAGCAAAAGAACCCTAACCAGAAAAGTCAACATTGGTCAACAGGGCAGATTTGACCCTCAGCAAATCAGTCAACTTTAGTCAACTTCGGCCTCCAAAAAGCAAGATAAAATAGCACTCAAAATAGTCAAATTCAGCCTAGTCAAAGTCTAGTCAAACAACCCACCTGCAGTCAGCCCTAGCTGCAGCCAGTGTTGGTCAACAATCAACGTTTAGCCTCGATTTATGTGCCCAGAAATGCGGCCTACCCAAACAGAGATAGCCCTCACAAAAATGCAATCAAAAGACGTCAATGCATGCTAGTCAACGCTTGGTCAAACTGTCCAGAAATTCGATCTCCTGAAATTTCAATCTCTTAAAATTTCGCTCTCCTGAAATTTCGAACATGTGGAGAGAGAGAGGCCCAAAATCCATACCCAATCAATGAGGAGAGAGAGAGAGAGAAGTGTGAAGATGAGCGTGTCCAAATGAGGCTAAGTCACCTTCTATTTATATGCAACATTGAGGATGAATAGACGTGACTGTTGGGCTTCTGAGCATACATAAGTTTGTTGGCCGACCTTAACAATTTGACCATAATCAAAATAAATTCATAACTTCATTTGTACATGTCAGAATCGGATGATATTTAGATCAATCCTACACCTCTCAGAGAGAGTAATCCTAGAAAAATATCAGTTGTCATAAATAAAATGACCCATGTGGAGTTTGGCCCTAGTTGCCAATTTTAACAGCTATTGATGCAAAAGTGGGTGGCTCGTTTAACTTGCCCTTTGGGTTTCACAACTTGTGCATGAGGACTTTTGCACCAAGTGAGGACCTAGGAGGTAACAACTAGCACACAGAGAGGGAGGATAGGAAACAATGATTACTTAGGTTAGATAGATTTCAATGGATTCTCCAAATAGCACCATTTGATTCTACCAGTGTTTTAAAAACCGGTCGGTTTGAACCGTTAACTAGTCAAACCGGCCGGTTCACTAGCCGACAGGGTCAAACTGGCAGAAAAACCCGGCCAGGGTAGCTATAAACCCCACAGAATGCATTTTTGTGAGTTTTGAAGTTGTTTTGAGGGAAATTTGGGGTTGTTTTCCTCCAAAAATAGTCCCTCCAAGAAAAACATGCCTACCCTCTGATTTTCCTGACATATCTCAACCCTAGTAATGTTGGCAATTAATGGTAATGTTAAATTCTTAAATTTTTAACATTACCATGAAATGACTCAGGATGTTTGAAAGTGGTTTTGACCTCATTAGATTTCATATGGAGAAACTAGAATTTTAGATTTCACTCAAAAATTAAGCAGACTTAATGGTTTTCAAGATTTCATGGTTTGGGGGTTTGCAATGTTTCCATTTGATTCTATCATGCGTGAGGGCATGAGATTGGCATTTGATCAAGTGAATGAAGCCCTTTAAGAACCTTGATGTTGGTGGCATTGATTGTTGAACTTTGTTGATGTTGGTGGTATTGATTGTTGAACTCCTCTACCATGGCCTTAACAAGAATGCACCCTTCACTCAAAGGAAAACAACTGGTTAGGCATGCTAATCTTTTTCTACCACATTATAAGGTTGAGGAGATGAACCCTTCACTCAAACCAAAATCATTGGTTAGGCATGTTAAACCTTTTCAATTTCTATCATGTTATAAGGTTGAGCAATCCAAGTCTGAAGACTTTGAGCTAGATGATGTTTATGTGTTTCTTGTTGACCATGTTTATGTATTTCTAGTAGCGTTGAATCAAAGTTGAGTTTCATGAGTGACCATGTTGATCAATGATTTGTAGTTTTGATGTCTATTTTTGCTACTACTACTAAAGTTGTAGAGGAGTTTTAGGAGTCCTCAAACTCTAAGCCATATTATTTATGTAGCTCATGTTGATGATCTCTTGTCTAGTAGTGGTGATGAGTTTGATCATGATGACGAGTGATCACGCTGTTGATCACTGATATGTAGATTTGTAGTAGGTCAGTGACCCCATAGCTTAGAGCATTGTTTTTAGACTCTAAAGGCCATTTAGAGCCTCATTGATTATGTATTTTGCTGCGGATATGCATTACACTCGATGCCATTTTGATATATTCACCTTTACATGGTATATAGATGAGCAAACCTTGCATATTTTGTCTTTATTGGTGTGGAATCATGGTTTTAAATCTTAAAAATAGCTTTTTTTAATTAAAAACTAATTATTTCATGTATTTTTATAAAGACCAGTTCATTTAGACCTGACCAGTCCCAGTTTGACCGGTTCTGGTTAGAAACCCGGTTTATTAGGTGGACCGGTCCGGTCACCAGTTCTGGTTTTTAAAACTATGGATTCTACACAAATTTCCCAGAAGAACAATGGAATCCTAGGTCTGATTTGGTTGATTTTTTCAAAGATCTATGCCCAAAAATACTTCCACTTACAAACTAACTTAGGTTAAATATATTCTTCACATACAAAATCTAGATAAAGTAGTAATTCAAGTTTCAATATATGAGTTTTTGCAAAAACCTTTGCTTTCTTTTGCCTTGGGTTTCATCTTTATTTCCACCAACATGCTAAAAGACTTGGACATTTCTTAGGCATATGGAGAACTTGTTGAAATATGTGGGAAGGTCAAATTTACTCTATGTCCAAAACTTTAATCTAGAGGGATTTCCCATCTGGATTGTAACCCCAAGGTTGTTATTGAAATGATAGAGTAGAAAAACCCAAATTTTGAAAACAAGCTCTTTTAACAAAACTCATAGCTGATGTAGCAAGGAATCCAACACCACATCTTTCCTTAGGAGTTGGGAGAAAAATGACCTCTAATACATCTACAAGTGACATTTCTTCTTTTAGTGCTACATCAACTTTCTTTGTTGCATGAATTAAACGTAGGGAAAATCCTTCCATTTGTTGAAATATGTAACTAGGTTCAATCTTCATAATGACATGTGTAATCATGATTTTATGTATTTAATGAGAAAAAAAAAATTATTATTATTGATCTGGAGCCATGGATTTCATACTCAAGGAAAAATTATTTTTAGGTCAAGCTCCCATTGTGAGCTCTTAGGATTGGTCATTGAGTCATAAAGTCAATTGAGTCATTGTCATGTATTGAAGACCCATTTGGGCATGTTACATACTGTAAAAGTGAATTTATTTGAGTCATTGTAAGAGTCAAAAGACCCTCCAAGACCAAGTCCAAGTGCGACTAGTAAGTCGGCCTCCAAATGAAGCAATCAGCCTACACCAAGGTCAAGTCGTCCTAGATTAAATGGTAAGTCGGCCTCAAATCATGGACAAGAAGCCTATATAAGGAGGCACTTGGCCTCTCTCAAAGACACACATCACACACTTGATACTCGATCACAAGAAAGAAAAAGAAGCGAAGAAGAGGAGGATGAAGGAAGAAAATAAAGAACGAATTTTTGAATTGGTTTTGGCTTAGTTTCTCTCCACATGTGTGAGGAAGCTAGGGCACATTATACTGCAGCAAATCACAGGCACAAGGAGGACAAAATAAGTGGAAGAGGAGTATCTTGCAGGCCAAAATTACTAGAAGACTGGCACAAGCCAAGCGAAGGAGGAAAGGGTTAACATTACCCTATTTCGGTCACACGTGGGAAAATTGCAGTCATCTACAAGAGGCCGAGAATTGCAGGAAGAGAGGCCGAAAATCTTAGACTTGGGTTGCATGGCCAAGGGCTATGAATGAAGGGGGAATTGTAGCATTAGCAAGAAGAAGTTTTTGACTTGAGGCAAAAATCGACTTGGTCTTGGAGAAGTTTTGGTCAAGGGTCTAGGTCTTGGAATTCGTCAAATCAAAGATTCTATAAGAAGAATAATTTTGTGGGTTTTCCTCTCAATATTGGAGAGGTTTTGGCCCTGGTTGATCGCCTATATCTTGTGTCCTTTGCCTCATTGTTCTTTATGTTTTTGTTAGTTGTTTGATGAAGAGAACACATAATAATAATCAAGAAAAGAAGATGTGAATAAAGTAAAATAAAACATATCACAAACAATTATCAAGCAAGAGAAATCATCTTATCTCACTGCCCTAGATTTCTCACCATGGAATCAAAGCTAAGGTGACAAGCCAAGGAAGGGCAACTCATCAAAGGACAATCAAGGACCAAAGTACTGATAAGATCATCAAAGGCATCAAGAAGATCTTGATGGATGTCATAATAGTAACCCTATACATATTAGTGACATTATTGTGATATGGCAGGAACCTTGTTGACAGTATGATGACAGCAACCTTGCTCTTATATGACAGCAGTGACTTTGCTCCTATATGATGACAGTGACCATGCTTATAGTACATGATGACAATAACCCTTGATGGCACTATATTTTTGATGATGACAATTGACAATGATGACACCTACTCTTATGACTCTTAATAGAGATGATTCTTGAAAACACTTGACGACATTTGACAGTATTGATCCATGACAATGATCATGTCCCTTGTCAGTGTTGATCTCTGATGATGACAACACTTATTCCAATGACACGGATGTTACTTCTTGTGACAATGACATGGCAGTAGCTCTATAGAGATCAGATCGTTAAGTTCACAAACGTATTTGTGAACTGACTTAGGTTGGCCCTAGGAGGCTCGATGTGATTTATGTATCTCATTCATATTATAATTTATATCTCAGCTGAACATTTGATGAATATCTAATAGAACAAGAATTTGGTTGGGTTTTCCCAGCCTTGTGGGGTTTTGCCCTGGTCTCTAACCTAAATCATGGTGTCTATTTGTCCATGCTTTTCTTCTATTGTTCTTTACCGTTCCGTTGCATTGTTGATGTTATTGTTCTCTCTACATAATTGCTAATGATGATATAACGTAATGGGGTGAATGTAATGTGTAAACGATGAAAAGTTTTGAAAATGCAATTATCTACAGCATAGAACAATCAAGCCCTAAAAATTAGCATGGTATCAGAGTTGGGCTAAAGAAAAGTCATTGAGATCACCCCCGTGAAGACTCCTATGACGAAGTTCATGATCAAAGCAAAGTGAACAGGATGAAGATGGTAGAGACCTAAAAAAATGCTAGGGTTTGAAGGAAATCCTAGGAAGCCTCTAGAAGCTAGGGTTTGAGAGAAAACCTAAGAATGACCTTGATATGGAAAGCCCTGGTATGATTCAGAATTGTTCATGATATGATCTGTAAGAACCCATTCAATTATTCAAGTACTTGTAACAAACTCAGAGAAACCCTAGGTGAGGGTATGATGCAAGATCCAGTGGTCATCGATCATTGAGCTTGGTTGTTGATGAAGGAAATTAAGGATACAAGTGGTGTTCAAGATGGCACATTTGGTCTAAACACAACATTGTCGTATGGTTGACGGACCATGATGAATCATAGAGACAGGATCAAGAGGAAGTTGATAGGTTCCTACAATCCTCATGAGAGATAAGTACTTCCAAGACTTTTGTTATTTTCTGCACTTGTTTAGATTTATCATTTTAGACTATTGTTTATTCTTCCTGCATACTTAAATGATTCTTTTACTAACTTTTTGGATGAGGATGTGTTCAAGGAACGTAGATCCTTCTCAAGGTTCATCATGATGTAAAGCATTGCAGGAAGAGTTAGCTCTCAGAGGGAGTTGGTCCAGGTAGAGTAAACTCCAATGGGACGCTGGTGTAGGATAATGAAGAAGCCACCCTCCTATCTAGAAAAAGGATAACAGTCATGCCTCGTCATCATGTACACTTTCATTATGTTTATTTATTTTGCTATTATTGTTCTTGCTCTTGTTTTGGGATTAATAGGTACATCAAAAGGATGGAAGGACCTAGTCCACGATACCGAAATTGAGGAGGATGCAAAAACATCCCTTGATTAGAGTAGGCACTTGGAAGTTGGATAAGAGCTAAGACCTTGAAGGAAGGATTGCAGTCTCCCAATTTGATATATATGACTATGACTGAAGCGGCTTCCTATTCAAAGGGAGTAGACTGTTAGAATGAATGCAATAGTTTGAAGAGATGGTGAGAGCTTTATGTCCTTCACACAAGGACCATTTTAGATGACAAGATGCGGCAGTGTTAGATGCTTTTGTGATATCAAGCTCAACAGTGATACGATACTCTCAGAGGGAGAAGACTATGATAAGATCCTAGCACCTGTTGCCAGATGCACTATTATCAAATGTATGTGAAGTTGGCTTCCTTAAGGAAGAAGCGGACTTGAAGCTACGTCAAAACTTTGAGGCACATAAGAAGAGTTTCATGATTACAGATTGAAGTCCGTCCCATATGAACTCAAGCAAGTCCCTTGGACTTGGCATGCTTGGATTGATGGACACCTGATACAGACCCCGACTTCTCTTCAAGGTTGAAGGTATGTCCTTAATGTATGGTTTTATATATGCTAACAGGTTATTCCTGAAAAGATCGGATCATCTTAGAAATCAGTAGAGGGAGATGGCCTCAAAGCCTAGATGATCAACATCTTGAGATTAAAAAGTGTAACAAAGAGATGATGAGGACTTCCTTGTTAAAAAGTATGTTGTCGGAGACTTGACATGATGGATTGCACTAAAGCAGTTGAGAGAGACTCCTCTTCAGATTCAGATTTGATGGATCCTTGTCTTATAGCGTGATCCTTGAACTAGATAGAGACTAGAGATGTATATTGGGTTGTTGAGACAACTATTAATCATTAGGTTGAAATACACTACTGGACTTGATGGATACATCGATGTTGGTGGACTAGAAATGTTGTTGACAGGAAAAAGCACATCTAGGTGTTGTTATAGCTTGGGGTCTACCATGATTTCCTGGATGAGCCGAAAACAAAAGTCTGTTGATTTAACTATGACTGAGGTAGAGCAAATCGTTGCTAGCATGGCTAATTGCGAGGCAGTGTGATTGAGAAAGCTCCATGGAGAGTTATTTGAGAATGTGTTGGACATGACTATGACATACTTCGATAATATGAGTGGGATCTAACTCTTAGAGTATCTCATGTTTTATGACCGATCCAAGCATTTTGAGATTAGATATCATTATATCTGGCATATGGTGCAGAGGGAGCAGTGAGGCTCCAACAATGAATTGTTGTGAACTTAAAGCAATGAGACTTCAACAGATGAGCAGATTGTTCTTACCAAGCCTTTGTCAAAAGAGAAGTTCTTAGTCTTCAGAGAACAACTTGGACTAATGGATGTGACCCTCCTAGGAATGGGTCATGGCTAGTTGAGAACATTGAGCTATTCTCTTCCACCCTGTTTGAGCTCCTAGGGAGAGGAATTGAGTCGAAGAGCTCAGGGGGTTGAGGGAACTCTAGACAATAGGATAGGGTGCGATCCTTACCCCTACGATAAGTGTATCCCTCCTATTGTCATTGTAGGGTGTGTGTGTAATCCTTGTCACTTATGACACATGGGTATCTCCCCCTGCCATCAAGTCTGGGTTGTGACAAAGTATACCCCAGTATGCATCCTACCCACAAGTTGGGCTTCTTGGGATTACCACCCATCTAGGCAATGGGTGAGGAGACTTGAGATAGGGTGTGATCCTTACCATTTATGGTAAGTGGTATCTCACTCAAGTGATGGGATGCAAGTGTTCTACCACTGGCTCTTGAAGGTCAAGAAGGGAAGATCAACGGAAAATAGGATAGGTTGTGATCCTTACCTCTCATGGCCCTAGGAGGCAAACGTAGTTGTGAACTGACTTAAGTTGGTCCTAGGAGGCCCGATGTGATTGATTTATCTCATTCGTACTATAGTTTGTATCTCAGTTGAACATTTGATGAATATCTAATAGAAGAAGAATCTGGTTAGGCTTTCCCCACTTTTGGGGTTTTGCCCTGATCTCTGACCTAAATCATGGTGTATCTATTTGTGCATGTTTTTCTTCTGTTGTTCTTTATTGTTTCGTTGCATTATTGATGTTATTGTTCTCTCTACATAATTGCTAATAATGATATGATGTAATGGCTGAATGTAAAGTGCAAATGATGAAAAGTTTTGAAAGTGCAATTATCTAAGTAGAGAACAATCAAGTCGTAAAAATTAACAAGAACTTAGCCTTATGAGGACATTCACAAATAATCAAAAGTTATGCCCTATAAGCTCCCATTTAGCTACTAGCTTCATTTCTCTTCAACCCATTATCAATTCTCAATTGGAGATGACAGGAATATTTATAGGAAATAGTGTCCAAATCCATTCAACAAAAAATAGGTAGGATCAACTATTGCTCTATTTGTTATAGCAAATCCTTTAGGATTCAATAAATGCAATTTGTGTCATGAGGGAACCTTGGTGAAAGTTCTTAGGTTTGTCGATGGCAACAAGCCCACCATGGCAGTATGTCGTGGGAACCGTGAGAGCAGTTTGTCGATGTGTCAGTGTTGCTGCAAATTTAGAGTTTCAAGTTTTTTATTGCTGAGCTTGTTTGGTTGATTTGCTTTGTGCCATTTTTTAGATCTAGTGGTGTTTGTTATGCAGATCCTAATTAAAACAAGCACATTGTTGAGTTCAATGTTGGTACAATGGGCAATCTTCCCAACCCCGGCATGGATGGTCATGGTTCTCTTCTCTATGGTAGATTTGCAAAACGGGTGGATACAATTCATTCTCTTGGTTTGGGATTTGTCGCCTTTGCAAAGACAAAAGTTAATTCCCTGAAGGAAAGAGGATTGATTGGTAAAATCACCAAATTTTGACCCAATTATAGCTTTGTTTTAGAACGAGGGAGCCTATTAGTACTTTATACTGTGGAAACAATTATTTTTTCTTTTGTTTTGAAAGCAAGGAGCACATGGATCTAATTTACAAATTTGGGCCCTAATCATGGGCTCCACAGGAATGTTTCTAGTTCACTAGACTTTGGATTTTAATCCTTCCAGGGAAATCTCTTATGCACCTATCTGGAATAGATTGTCGTATCTTCCCTCATTTTGAAACAACAATGGTATTTTCAAAGCCATTGGTGACAAATTGGGCCGCTACATTTCTAGTTCTAAGGGCAAGGACAAAACTTCTCTTGTGTCAGAATTTGTGTTGAAATGGATTTTGCAAAAGAACTCCTGAGGCAATTTAGTTTGACTTGGGGGGCTAGTCCCACGTTCAAGCTCTAGATTGTGAGCAAGTTCCTTTTAAATGCATTTTTCGCCATGAGTATGGGCACTTTGCAAAACATTGTCCAAAAGCTATAGCACCTTAGTCTCCTTCTATACCTCCAACTTCTCAAACTAGTTTCAAGGAAGCAAAAGAATCATTCATTTAAGAGGCCTCATTCCAGCAAGTATGAATCTAATCAGCATCCTCCCTCCAATAATAGATATGAAGCTTAGAAGTCCTCAAATGCAAAATCA
This sequence comes from Pinus tabuliformis, assembly GCA_031772625.1. Lineage (NCBI taxonomy): Eukaryota > Viridiplantae > Streptophyta > Pinopsida > Pinales > Pinaceae > Pinus > Pinus tabuliformis. The sequence goes on along the minus strand of CM062817.1, from coordinate 718,921,362 downwards.
CAAATGAAGAAGATCAACCAGATCAAGATCAAATGGCTTGGCTTCAGAGAACATTTGTTCTCATGTTGAGGAAGTGCCTAGTTCTAAGGCTATTGAAATAGCTCACCTTCAAATAAAATGGAAGAAGAGGCCAGTTCAAAGGAAGAGAATGAGGTCAATCTCTCATGTTCTTCTCCTTCATATTCAAAAGTTTTACAAAGCAATCAACAACCAACCCCTCCATTAACAAGAAATAGAAAGATCAAAGCAAGAAATCTCGAAAATCTAGTTCCCATCATTCTTTAGCCTCCTGTGATTCTAGTGGGGGGGTGAGTTTTGATTAAATATTAGAAATGTTTTATTTGTGTACCACTTGTGCAAACAATTTGTAAGAATCTACTCTTGTTCTCGAGAAGCAATAGGCTCAAGTTTAATAAAGTCTAGTTTTGGATCACCCAACTTCTTCTTTTGTCGAGAGGGATCGTTTTTTTGCCGCCCTCCCCCCTCTTTCTAGAATAATGGAAAAGTTTATCCTTGAAGTATTCATCTCATTGTACTTTAGCTACGTGTTCTAGCTACAGATTTTACCTTAGTACAAATTTATTGTTCTAGTTAAAAAAGGTGAGGAGGGAAAGGCCAAGCACGTCATTATACGGATTTGATTGATGATATATTGTTAATTTTAGGCAACAATGGTATGTTCTATGCTTTAGAGCAATTTTACTTCAATTTCTTTATTAGCCCAGTATCAATAGTCAGATTAGCAATTGCATCAACATGATAGTTAAATGCAGATAAAACATAAACATAAACAGTAGAAGACAAGCCAAGACAAGAGGACACAAGATGTGGCACCAGCCAAGGACAAACCCCAATGTGGGGAAACCCTTGATCAAATCTTCTTTTAGTCTTCAATAGTTCAGCAAAGAGAGATAGTACAATTTATAAATCTGATAATTTATAACAACAGCAAAAGAACCCTAACCAGAAAAGTCAACGCTGGTCAAAAGGGCAGATTTGACCCTCAGCAAATCGGTCAACTTCAATCAACTTCGGCGTCCAAACATCGAGATAAAACAACCCTCAAAATAGTCAAATTCAGCCCAATCAAAGTCTGGTCAAACAACCCACCTGCAGTTAGCCTTAGATGCAGTCAACGTTGGTCAACAGTCAACATTTAGCCTTGATTTTTGTGCCTAGAAATGCGGCCTGCCCAAACAAAGATAGCCCTCACAAAAACACAATCAAAGGAGGTCAACGAATGCTGGTCAACACTTGGTCAAACTGTCTAGAAATTCGGTCTCCTGAAATTTCGGCCTCCTAAAAGTTCGGCCTCCTGAAATTTCGCCTCCTAAAAGTTCAGACGTGTGGTGAGAGAGAGGCCCAGAAATCTGTACCCAATCAATGAGGAGAGAGAGAAGTGTGAAGATAGTGTATCCAAATGAGGCTAAGGCATCATGTATTTATACCAAACGTTGAGGATGAATAGACGTGATTGTTGGGCTTCTGAGCCTACATAAGTTTACTGGTCGACCTTGACAATTTGTCCATAATCAAAATAAATTTGTAACTTCATTTGTACATGTCAGAATCGGATGATCTTTAGATCAATCCTACACCTCTCGCAGAGAGGAATCCAAGAAAAATATCAGTTGTCATAAATAAGGTGACCCACGTGGAGTTTGGCCCTAGTTGCCAATTTTAACACTCCCTCTCAACTAGGGAGAACTCCATCTGCTAATCCATCTGTTTTAATTTTAGGTATGTTCTATGCTTAGAGCAATTTATTTCAATTTTCACAGTTAGCTCAATATCTTTTCCAGATTAGCAATCACATCAGCATTAAAGTAAATTGCAGATAGAACATAAACATAGATCGAAGAAGACAAGCCAAGACAAGAGGACACAAGATGTGGCGCTAGCCAGGGACAAACCCGAATGTGGGGAAACCCTTGATCAATTATTCTTATATGTTCTTCAAGAGTTCAGCGGAGAAAGAGAGAGATAGTACAATTACAACTGAAGTCAACACTTTGACTTATCTAAATAAGAGCATAGATCATCTCTAGTAAGATGATACATGTGATCATTGAACTCAGTTGAAGACATGTTGCTTCAACTGATTCTCCAAGGTGACTCCTTCACCTATCATTGTGTTGCACCTTGTCATCATGCTGCACCTCACCGTGTTGCACTTCGTCATCATGTTGCACCTCACCGTGCTGCACCATGTTGCACCCATCATCATTATGTTGGACCTCATGACCATGTTGCACACATCATACTGTTGCACCTTATGTTGCCACTATTGTCCCATGTGTCATTGTTGCACCATGCTGCCACAGCTGTCCCATGTGCCATAGTTGCACCATGCTAGCCACTGTTGTCCCATGTGGCATACAGCTGTCCCACTGTTAGTGACATTGCCATTCCATGTTTGGCATACTGTTGTACCTTGCTGTCACACATGTTGTCCCAATGTTCACACATGTTGTCCCAATGTTTAGCATTGTTGTACCTTGTTGTCACACATGTTGTCCCAGTGTTCAGACATGTTGTCCCAATGTTTACACATGTTGCCCCAATGTTTAGCACTGTTGTACCTTGCTGTCACACATGTTGTCCCAATGTCCACATGTTGTCCCAATGTTTAGCACTGTTGTACCTTGTTGTCACACATGTTGTCCCAATGTTCACACATGCTATCCCAATGTTTAGCATGTTGTACCTATGATTTCTTGTTGTCCCATTAACCTACAACAACCCAACAATCATGCCTAAAACATACTTTGAACATGGCTACCTTTCTAGGAAGGGAGGAGACCCTACGCTGCAATTTCTAGGCAGTCTAGCCCTCACCAACAACTTCGGCCTTCCTCCTTTTGCTGCGGCCAAACAGTCCCTGAATTCTTCATTGGTCTTGCCTCTCTTGCTGCGGCCCAAAACAAACTTCTTCTCCTTTCCAACGAGCTGCTCTCCAAGGTATGTGTTGCACTTGATTGGATTGCGTCTAGGGCATCCTTAGGCCTGCGGCTAGGGCTTCCTTAGGTCAGCATTAGGGCAGCGTGGAGTTTCCTTCCATGGCTTCATTGGGCTGTCTTCTTTGTTGTGGCTAGGGCAGCCTCCTTTCCTCCAACGTCTTAGGGCTACTTCCTCCTAGATTTCTCTCACACTAAAACCCAAGACAAGTGGAGAGAAATCAAGAGAGAAGTGTGTGTGAAATGACTCTCAAGTCATCTCCTTTTATACTAAAACGTTGAGCACATGTGGGGTTTATTTGGTTGTTGGCCGACCTTGAAAAATTGTCTTACAACACAAATAAATTCGTAACTCCATGAATACTTATCGGAATCGGATGATCTTTAGATCAATCGTACACCGCTCGATGAGAGGGATCCAAGAAAAATATCAGCTGCCATAAATAAGATGACCCACATGGAGTTTGGCCCTAGTTGCCAATTTTAACAATCTGTCAATTTGTACTATCTTTGCCATCAGTGCACTGCTTTACTGAACTATGAAGAAGAAGTGAACGAGAATGTATCATACTAAGTTGCAGAAAATGTTGCCCAGGGGTCCGTTTCCGGCCAGAAACGAAACGGAAACGAGGAAACTCGTACCGTATGGCATGGAAACTCATTTTCGATCGTACTAGCCCATTTCACGCTGGGGAAACGTGGCCAGTACGACCGGAAACGAGTTTCTAGGCCATATGGTGGAGTTTCCAGTTAACACTTAACGTTTTCTTTTATTTTATTTTTTATTTTTTCGCTTCTAATTTTTTATTGGGTGACTAAAATATCTTCTGGATGCTTCTAGACGCCTCTCTCAAGTTATAAAAAAAAGATGATTTTTTGAGTGGGGTAGCCTAATGTTCAAGCCTATGGCCCTAGTGTTGATATGCAGTTCATGGTAATGTTAAATTCTTAAAGTAAAAGTGACATTCTCCTTTATCTTTCATTTTCATCCTTTTGCTTAAATTTTTAACATTACTTAAATTTTTTATTGGGTGACTAAAATATCTTCTGGATGCTTCTAGACGTCTCTCTCAAGTTATAAAAAAGATGTTTTTTTGAGTGGGTTAGCCTAATGTTCAAGCCTATGGCCCTAGTGTTGATATGCAGTTCATGGTACTGTTAAATTCTTAAAGTAAACGTGACATTCTCCTTTATCTTTCATTTTCATCCTTTTACTTAAATTTTTAACATTATCATGAAATGACTCAGGATGTTTGAGAGTGGTTTCGCCCTCATTGGATTTCATATGGAGAAAGTAGAATTTTAGATCTCACTCAAAATACAGCAGACTTATCTATTTTTCAAGGTTTCAAGATTGGGGGGATTGCAATGTTTCCATTGGATTTTGTCATGTACTAGGGTATGGAACTTGTATTTAATCAAGAGAAACAAGTCCTCTATGCAGGGGAGACTCCCAATAATTAAGAGCACCTAGGGTACTAGGGTCTGGAACTTGTATTTAATCAAGAGCACTAAGGTCGTTCGACTATGTAGGAGGAGACTCCCAATCAAGCACGAGACAAGAAATTAGAAATTTCTCATGGTTGATTTTGGATATTGTTATTTTCATTATGTGATCATTCATGAGTAAATGTGATGTAAATTTAGAGACTTATAGTTTATGCATTGACAATTGACAATTTAATCATAATGTAATAAATTAGAATGTATCATGTATGCTTTATGATTACACATATTTCTTAAATGTCCTAATATTAGAATGTATCATGTATGCTTTATGATTGCACATATTCCTTAAATGTCATAATATATATATATATATATATATATACGTTTCCTCGTTTCCAAAATTTGGGGGGGCACGTTTGGTACCCGTTCCCGTTTCGTTAACTCGTACTCGTTTCCCCATATCGTGCAACTTAGGTATCATACCATTCTCTACTAACCCGAAGTCAGTCCGAAATAAAGAGAGTGTCTCATACCACTCTTATTGACTCGAAATCAGTTCCAATCAAAAGAGTGTCTCATACCACTCTTATTGACCCGAAGTCAGTGCCCATTGATCCCAGATCAATATCTGTCATCCTAGCATAGGGAGTACGGTAGTACACGATGCGTCCATTGGTAGTACTATGGTCCCTATCCTCATTTCCCTACTCATTGGCCAGATGAGAGGTACTTCCCATGAGTCCCTGACTGCATGGGTAGGATGTCTCAGCAGGAGAAGGATGAACCACTCATCCTGCCTACATGTCGCCAAGGGGTATCACAGGGGAACGCTGAACCACTCACCCTGTACACAGCAAACCACTGGGGGAAGGCTGAACCACTCACCCTATGGTTGCTCATCGCTCCAAGAAGTACCCCAAGCCCCCCAGAGCTCCCAGAGCTCAATGTCCATCTCATACGGGACCCTCAATAGAGGGTCTCTCCACGACTCCAAGTCGTTCTCGGAAAGCCAAGAACATGACCTTCTCCAAGGGCTTCATCAGAATATCGGCAACTTTCTCATCAGTCCTAATGTGATGGAGCCTTATTGCTCCTCGTTATACCATATCCCGGATAAAGTGGTACCTAATGTCTATATGCTTGGAGCAATCATGAAACACAGGATTCTCTGATAATCGAATCCCACTCTGGTTGTCGCAAAGGATCACAATGCTATCCAACACATGTCTCTGATATTCAGCCTCGACGGTGCTCAAGGCAACCGATTTCTACTCACTGCTCATCCAGGATATCGAAGTAGAACCCAAAGAAAAACAACATCCATAAGTGCTCTTGCGATCCACCACACTGTCAGCCCAATCAACATCAGAATAACCATGCAGACTCACATCTCTGGTAGTGTATCTCAGTCCATGAGTGATTGTGCCCCGAAGATATCTCAGAAGATTCTTGGCACCAATCCAATGTATATGATGAGGCTCAACCATCTATTGGCTCAATGTGTTAAATGCAAAACACATGTCCAAACGGGAGTTCACCAAGAACATCAGTGCTCCTATGAGTTGACGATACTCAAAAGCATTTCCCAATTCAAGTCCGACAGCACTACCACATAACTTCTTAAAGTTAAGTTCCATCGGAGTAGTCACAGGCTTGCAGTTCACCATCCCAAATCTTTCCAATATCTTCACAACATATTTTCCTTGAGAGAGGAAAATTTCACTTGGCTTTTGCTAGACCTCCAACCCTAGGAAATAGTGCATCAGTCCTAGGTCCTTCATCTCAAATTCAAAAGCCAACTCCCTCTTACATTTGTGAATGAGAGGGTCTGCACTTCCATCAGCTCCATGCTTGATTTTATAGAGCCACTTAGAGGTGACAACCGATTTGTCCTGGGGTCTAGCGACCACATCCCAAATATCATTCTTCATAATTGACTCGTATTCTTCATTCATAGAATTCTTCCATACTTGTTGCTTCACGGCTTCCTCGAATGATGAAGGCTCATTTTCAATGATAGTGCTCATGATGGTCAAGTATCCTTGATACCTGTTCGGCTTCTTGCTTTGACGGAAAGTCCCCCTTGGTGCAATATGTCTCTCCGCATCTTCGAGAGTCTCCCTAAGCCATGAGGGTCTCCTCTTGGAGGAAGAAGGCTCATGAGGAGGAGGATCTATAGGATCCATAGGTTCATCAACATCAGTCATTGTTTCGTCCTCTTTTTCACCCTGATTTCCGGTGTCAGCATCTTCGTCCTTCCTTAGGATAGGAAGGTTGTTGATCTTCCTGAGGGCCATATCTTCGTTGAAGGTGACATCATGACTTATCTCAACTTCCTTTTGACCAGCCACATAAATTCTATATCCCTTATAATTTTCACTATATCCCACAAAGATTCATTTCTTCCGAGATGCACCCAATTTGCTTCTTTTCTCTTTTGGCACATGAAAATATATGTGACTTCCAAAAATTCTAAAATGATAGACATCGGGTTTCTTACCATTGAACATTTCTTTGGGAGTCTTGGAATCCAATGCTTGATGAGGGCATCGGTTTTGAACATACATGGAGGTATTTGCAGCTTGAACCCATAGGAACTTCGGAAGGCCTTGATCATGAAGCATGGCACGAATTGCTTCTACAATAAAGCGATTCTTCCTTTCAACCATACCATTCTGCTAAGGAGTGTATGGCATTGTAGTCCCCCTCTTAATGCCAGCTTCTTTGCAATAATCTTGGAATTCATTGGATTCGCACTCGATCCCATTATCAGTCCTCAATATCTTGATTTTCTTCTCGGATTGGTTTTTGATCAAGCCTTTGAAGTGTAGGAACCAGGGGAACACTTCATCCTTCTTCTTCAAGAAGTAGATCCAGGTCTTGCTAGAATAATCATCTGTAAAGGTGAGATAATACAAGTATCCTCCCAAAGAGTTTACGGGCATCATACCAGATATGTCGGAGTGGATCAATTGCAATATATTTGTGGTCTTGCATCAGGTAGGGCCTTATAATGAAGATGGGCAAACCTCCAGTGCCATAGTTTAGATTGTAGAGATGTGTCGCAAGACATGACTCCCAATAGACTTCCTCCAACTTGATATAAAGTGTCAACCCTAAACCCAAGAGTAAAAGCATCTTTAAAATTTCTTTTTCAAACACGTACCTTTCCATCGATGAATGCCACCTTGAATCCTTTGTCCTCCATGGCTGAAATGGACACCAGGTTCTTCTTGAGAAGTACATATAGTACTTCTTGCAAATGAATAGTTTTACCTTGATTCAATTGAAGGGTAACATTCCCTACTCCCTTCACGGGATAGGTGACATCGTCTCCAAGGATGATCTCCAAGTTTGTCTCATTTTCTATCATATTAGAGAGGGCTTCCTTGTATCCGATGAAGTGCCTTGAGGCACCACTATCAATCAGCCAATTTCCCAAAGTGTCTGAAGGAGAGGTAGTGGAGAGGGCCGATATAATATAGTACTCTTTTTGCTTATTGTTAACAACATTTGATTCTTCATACCTAGAGTTCCTTGATTTCTTGGAGGGTCGACCATTTCCTTGATGTCCCGCATTCCTTTTTCCTTTGCCATTGGACCTGCCATTCCTTTGATCGTTGTTGTTGAAGTTGCCCCTGGAATGATTGTGATCATCATCATGCGATGTGTCCCTTCTATTTGGACACTCCCTTGCATAGTGGCCAAACTTATTGCAAACAAAGCACCTGCCCTTCCTTCCTTAGATCCAGGCTTTCCATGGAAATGACCTTTAGACCCTGCATTATTTCTCCTTTTGGCATGAGCGGAGAATGCAGTGGGGTGGCTTCTATTAGAAGGCATTTCTTGCTCCACCATTCTTGTTTCTTCTTGAATGCATCTCGACATTACTTCTTCAAACCCTGGAATTCATTCATGGTTCAGTATAGAGGTTCTAAATACATACCACTCAGGTGGGAGTCCTCCAAGGGTGGTGAGAGTAAGTTCCCTATCAGGAATGACTTCTCCAATCGAGAGTAGATCATTCTTGATCTCAGTAATCCTCAAGAAATAGGATTGAATCCCTCGTCCTTCCCTTCTTAATATCCTTCAACTTATTCTTGAGAAATAGAATTTGATTAGCATTACTAACCTTGAACATACCGACCAACCTATCGTAGATCTCCTTGGAGGTCTTCAATTCGGAGATGTAGGCCACCAGATGCTTGTTAATGGAATCCCTGATAATCTTCTTTGTTTTGAATTCAGCCCTATTGTACTTGGTCTTCGCCAGTGTTTTAAAAAACGGTAGGCTCGAAACCGACTCGGCCGAGTTGGTCCGAGCCAGGCCTCAAAATATCAACCCGGCCCGCTCGGCCGAGTCCGTATTAACCCAGCAAGGTTACGTACAACGGCCCAGGCACATAAAAAACATAGTTTTTTTAAATTTTTTTAATTAATTGCTTGAGTGTCGCAAGGAAAAGGAGGCCAAAACAGGCAGCAGCAGGCCTTTCTCCCTCTGTCCAACCTAATGCAATTCCTATTTATTCAAAAACTCTAATTTAATTCAAAAGAAAATAAGAATTCTGGGACTGTTTGACATATTTGGTATTTGGATATCTTAATGTTGTAATTTCAAATCTGAAAATTCATCAGTAGCATAATTTTCTCTTCATCCGCATTTCAAATTAATTTGGGCTTGTTTTAGGCATTTGGCATAGAGATAGCTCACTGTTGGCATTTTGGAATTAACTAGCTCACTTGGCATCTTAAGTAGTCTCTGTTGTCCTAATTATCATTCATAGTTAGCTTATTGTTGTTCTAAAGTTACTCATTTGTGTCATTTAAAAAACTGAATACATTGCTAGCTTTAAGTGGTCTCATTTGCTCATAAGGTTGTTGGCATTGGATAATAAATATCTTGTTGAATATTTGATACAATAAGCCTTGGTATAACTCTCTTGTCTCATTGCTAATACATCATGTTGAAAGGTAACCTTACATGGGCACTTAGGCTCTAAGGGACTTGCTATTTGGGCATTGATTAAAAATCTCAATCGTTGGTAGTTTGTATTGAAGTAGACTAAGAGCATTTACAAATCTCACTACTTCTTTGGATACTTGGCTTTAGCATCTCATACTGAAACATTGGCAAATTGTATTTTGTTGTTATCTCTAGTTGGCACTTTGTTGCTATTAGCTTATAGTGTTGCTATCTTGAGCATATTGATGAATCATTTTTGTTGTTGGGCATATCTTGATATCATATTAGCATTTGTTTTATGGTTAAGATTATCTCTTGAATATTATTGTCGAGTACTTGTTTTCTTAATTAAAAATTTGATCATAATTTAAAGTACTAAATCATTAAGAGAATCTTAGCCTAAAAATCACTCTCCATCCTTGCATCGCATTCTAAGTTAACTTGCATTAATAACTTACCTCCAAGCATAAACTTGGTTGATACTAGATAGACCTCTAAGGCCGCCCTTTTCATCTAGCTTGAGGGGCTTAGTAACTCTTAGGTGGTTAACAGTGTGGCTCTGACTCTGATGATGATCAAGAGATTGATCCACATGATCTTGGCTCCTCTGGCAGTAGCTACTAGCCAGTAGTACTGGTCACAGTTTACTTTTGTTGTAGAGGCCATTTCTAGCCTCCTTGGTTATGTGTTTTTGTTTTGATCTCTATATCATGATTCATGATCATGTATGTATTGGATAGTGCACTGGGTGCCATTTTGATATAATGGATATATTCATGAGCCTACTTTGATCATATGTGGTCTTCCATCTATATTCTAATGTTGTGTTTGGAAACATGAATGAAAATCTTTAAAATTATGTTTTTTATTAAAAAAAAAATATTTAATGTATTTTTTACAACGACCGAGTCATTGAAATCGAGCCGGCCGAGTCGATACCGAGTCGGAGTCGGAGTCGACCCTCGGCTGAGTCGGTGTCAGAGTTTTAAAACATTGGTCTTCACAGCAGCCGGTGCATTTGAAGGAGGTTTAGGGATTTTACCCTGCACATAGTCCATCACTTCTTTTTCTTCCAAGGTCAAATCAAGAGACATCTTCCGTTCATGATAGTCAGATTTATCATGGAGCTTGTCTTCAGCAGGGAAGTAGGAGGAGGAACCCATTGAGCCTTTTGTCCTTGTCCAACTGTCTTTGGTGATTGCTCTTTCACTCTTGCTTGGGCTTTGTCTTCACCTCAGCTCTGATACCATGTTAATTTAAGGCAACAACGGTATGTTCTATGCTTTAGAGCAATTTTACTTTAATTTCTTTATTAGCCCAGTATCAATATTCAAATTAGCAATCACATCAACATGATAGTAAAATGCAAATAGAACATAAACATAAACATAAACAATATAAGACAAGCCAAGACAAGAGGACACAAGATGTAGCACCAGCCAGGGACAAACCCCAATGTGGGGAAACCCTTGATCAAATCTTTTAGTCTTCAATAGTTCAGCAGAGAGAGATAGTACAATTTAAAATCTGATAATTTATAACAGCAGCAAAAGAGCCCTAACCAAAAGTCAACGTTGGTCAACAGGGCAGATTTGACCCTCAGCAAGTCGGTCAACTTCAGTCAACTTCGGCCCCTAAACAACAATAAAAAAACCCTCAAAACAGTGAAATTCAGCCCAGCCAAAGTCTGGTCAAACAACCCACCTGCGGTCAGCCCTAGCTGCAGTCAACGTTGGTCAACAGTCAATGTTTAGCCTGGATTTTTGTGCCCAGAAATGCGGCCTGCCCAAACAAGGATAGCCCTCACAAAAACGCAATCAAAGGAGGTCAACGCATGCTGGTCAACGCTTGGTCTTACTGTCCAAAAATTCGGTCTCCTCACTCTTGAAATTTCGCTCTCCTGAAATTTCGAACGTGTGGAGAGAGAGAAGCTCAAAAATCCGTACCCAATCAATGAGGAGAGAGAGAGAAGTGTGAAGATGAGTGTATCCAAATGTGGCTAAGGCATCATGTATTTATAGCAAACATTGTGGATGAATAGACTTGATTGTTGGGCTTCTGAGCCTACATAAGTTTGTTGGCCGACCTTGACAATTTGTCCATGATCAAAATAAATTCATAACTTCATTTTTACATGTCGGAATCGGATGATCTTTAGATCAATCCTACACCTCTCGAAGAGAGGAATCCAAGAAAAATATCAACTGTCATAAATAAGATGACCCATGTGGAGTTTGGCCCTAGTTGCCAATTTTAACATATATGATACAACATGTAGCATTTCACACTTCACAGAGCAAGAAGTTCACATTGTTTTTCTCTAGTGAATTTCACTACAAGTTTCACCAATAACATAATTCACCAGGTTCTTTAGTTGTTTGTAGAAAATGGTACTAGACTTTTAGGCGCATGCAACCATATGATTTGAGTTAAAGAATTACAAGATAGCTCTAGTATTATTTAGCTATGATATAGAAATGCGAGTAAGAACATTTGCGTGGCTAGATAAGCAATTTCACTTCTACTGTATGGTTGATTGTTTAGCTTTAAAGTTCACATTTTAAATTTTATTAATAACATTATATTGTTTGGAAATTTAATTTACTTGTTCTCTTTTTTGCAAAATCCATTTCAACACAAAACTTCTCGTGTCAAAATTTGTGTTGAAATGGATTTTGCAAAGGACTCCCTGAGGAGATTCAACATGACTTGGAGGGTTAGTCCTAGGTTCAGGCTCTAGATTATGAGCAAGTTCCTTTTAAATGCAATTTTTTCCATGAGTATGGGCACTTTGCAAGACATTGTCCAAAAGTTATAGCACCTCAGTGTCCTTCTATCCCTCCATCTTCTCAAAGTAATAATGAGCAAGAAGCATTCAAACCAATTTCAAGGAAGCACAAGAATCATTCATTTAAGAGGCCTAATTCCAACAATTATGAATCAAATCAACATCCTACCTCCAATAATAGATATGAAGCTTTGAAGTCCTCAAACGCAGAAGTCACAGTTCAAGAAGATCAAGATCAAATGGCTTCAGAGAACATCAGTTGTCACATTGAGGAAGAGACTAGTTCTAAGGATATTGAAATGCCTCTCCTTCAAATAAAAAAGAAGAAGAGGCCAGTTCGGAGGAAGAGAATGAGGTCAATCTCTCTTGTTCTTCTCCTTCATATTCAGAAGTTTTAGAAAGCAATCAACGATCATCCCCTTCATTAACAAGAAATAGAAAGAATGAAGCAAGAAATCTCCAAAATATAGTGCCCACCATTCTTTAGCCTCACGCGATTCTAATGGGGTGTCAGTTTTGATTAAATATTAGAAATGTTTTATTTTTGTACCATTTTGTGCAAGCAATTTGTAAGAAACTACTCTTGTTCTCAAAAAGCAATAGGCTCAAGTCTTAGAAGGTCTAGTTTTGGATCTCCCCCCTTTCTTCTTTTGTCGGGAAGATGATGGTTTTTTGCCCCCCTCTTTCTAGAGTCATGGAAAAGTTTTTCCTTGTACCATTCATGTCGATGTACTTCAACTGCATGTTTCAGTCGCAGATTTTTGCTTAATACAAATTTCTTGTTCTAGTTTAAAAAGGTGACGGGGGAAAGGCCAAGCACATCATTATATGGGATTTGATTGATGATATATGGAACAACATGTAGCATTTTACAGTTCACAGAGCAAGAAGTTCACATTGTTTTACTCTAGTGAATTTCACTACAAGTTTCACCACTAACATTATTGGCCAAGTTCTTTAGTGTGTGTAGAAAATGGTGCTAGACCTATAGGTGCATGCAGCAATATAGTCTGAGTTAAAGAATTACAAGAGAGCTCTAGGATTATTTGGCTATGATATAGAAATGTGGGTAAGAACATTTTTGTGGCTAGATAAGCAATTTCACTTCAACTTTCAAATTGTATGATTGATTGTTCAGCTTTAAAGTTCACATTTAGACTTTATTAATAAGAGTATATTGTTTGGAAATTTAATTTACTTGTTCTCTCTTTTCCTATTTTTTAAGATGTGTGGTGGGATAACTATGGTGGACAAACATCAAATCTTCAAAAAATTGTAATTAGTGTACTAAGTCAATTTTCTAGTGCTTTGGATTGCCAACACAATTGGAGTTTCTTTGAAAAAACACTCACAAAAGCATAATAAGATGGAGTATCAACACCTCAATGATATGATGTATGTTTACGACATCCTTTGATTATGGGTGGGGTAGTTGAAGAACCCACTTGATGTACAAGCCATTTACTTGGATGTGATTCATCCCACTTCTAACTCAATGTTGAGGAGGGTGAGAGACCTATTATGGAGGATTCATTTCCCTAGTTAGATAGGGAGGATGATCGAGCGCAAGACCAACTAGAGCAAGATTGGCCAACTCACGACCAACCAATGCACAACCAACAAAATCAAGTGTAGGAACCACCAATTTGTAGCTCCATTAGACATGCAATTCCAAGACTCTCCACCAATAGGCCCTAGAAAAGAGGAAAAGGTCATTAACGCATCCATATTATAGTTTAATTTTTTATTTTATTTTAAACTCTTGAATTTTAACTCAACCCTAGTCAACTACTGATGGTTAATATATGATGTATGTGATTGGACAACCTATATATGATAATTGAATACCTTCTTTTAATATTTATGTCACAATGTAACTATCTGATGATTTAAGTTCATGTTTTCATTTAGTTGAAAAATATTACTTTATGAATCTTTTATTGGTCGACAATTTTTTGTTGAATTTTCCCAATTTTCATTTTTCAAACCCCTGCCAAAGTTGATTATGAGTGAGATTTCTATAACAATACTCACAATCTTTAGGCACAAGTTGCAATCCATTGACTCCTAAATCCATTTCAAGAAAAAAATTCACCACACAAACCTATCAGCTTTCAAGTGACTCCAAAAATCTTTACACCATGTTTAGGGGTGCTTAATGAGATTTGGGATGCATGGTGTATGTTTAGCCCTTGGTTGGTTCGAGGTGGATTTGCACATTGGATATTGCTTAATTAGTGATTGATCGACCTTAGTTATAGGTGATTGTCTGACATTCTTCCTTATGGATTTGGAGTTCCCTTAATAGCTTAAGTCACATCCTTCATGATGGCCACATGATGATGTTGCTCGCTTGGAGAAAGTTGTCCTTAAGAGAAGGAGCATATTACATCTTTGAGGATGGCATCAAGCGCTAGACAGCATGAGGTAGCTTGAATTCCTATATGGAAGCTTGAAGTTGGCTTGGGGAAACTTGGTTGTGATGATGTTCATGCAAGGAGAGTGGACCTAGTGGAGTATGATACGCCTTTGTTTGTGGCATAAGGGACCTACCTCCAAGCAACAATTTGATTGTGCTAAAGTTTACGGAGGTGCACATACTCTATCCCCCCTCTAGATTTGAACATGTGAACTCTTAGGATGAAACACATGTTTTTAACCATTAGACCCACTCAATATATATACATATATATATATATATAGACATGCACACACACACACACACACACATGTGTATATATAGAACTACACACACACACACACACACATATATGCATGTGTGGGTGTGTGTGTGTGTAGTCTCATTTTATATATAGCACATTATATTGAAACTTGAAAAGAAAGCATTACGAATAAACAAGCAAGAACATTTAAATGACAAACATAAATGACAAGCAATGTTCCACCATTTCTTATATTGGGATCCTAATCAGTATCATCACCCTTTGCATCTATCTCAATCCTTGAAGCACATTAGTCAACAACATGCAGTTTTGATGAAACTACTTAATCCAAGCTTTAAAATATGGTAGAAAAAGTTTAACATACCTAATCAATGACTTTGGCTTGAGTGAAGAGTGCACTTTTGCTAAGGCCACAACAGGAGTCAAAAGATCAATATCACCAACATCAAGGTACATTAGGTCTTGGTGCTCTTAAATAAATGTCAATCCCATACCCTTATACATGATGGAATCTAATGAAAATGTTGCAATCCTACCAATCCTAAAATCTTGAAAGCTGTTAAGTCTATTGAATTTTCAATGAGATATGAAATTCTACTTTCTCCATATGAAGTCTGATGAGGTTTAAACCACTCTCAACTTTAAAGAGTTTAACATTACCATTAATTGGTAGTATTTTTGGTGCAAATTGAGAGTGAAACCATCTTTTAAAGAAAATTTTCTAGTCTTAGATGCTTCTAAATGTCTCATCAATTCATAATTAACCTTTAATGAAGCATTAAAACAAAAAATGTGGATCCCAACAATCAAATTGTGGTAAAGTCATGACAATCTTTTTTTGGATACCTATTTCAATATGCACGAAACACATTTCCACACATGAAATGCATTTGATATGGATTGAAAAATGTTTCAAACACACTTTAGTCATGTTTCAACGTTTCAATACAAAAACCTGACTAGTACGAGAGGGTGTGTTTCCTACAACTTAGGTTAGAGATGTGACTAAGATGAGCACACTACTCATTCTCTCTCTATTATATCTTCATTTATATCTGCTTTCTCTCTCATGGAGTTGCTAGGGTTTATTGATCATCTCACAACATCTTGAAGTCTATAATTAGGGTTTGATCCCTTGGAGTATTGAAATTAGAGTTTTGAGATTAAACCCTAGCGGTATATTTGGTGAAGAAGAAGAGGAGGAAAAGATGTCTTGCCTTGGAGGATTTGTTTGAGTGCTTAATGGATGTTGGAGCTCCTTGGTTGAGCTAAAGTTTTTTTTTGTTTTCCCCAGCTAGGGTTTTAGAGAGCGATAAACCTATGGTATGTACCTATATGTTTCAACTACTGTAGTTATTAGACTCAGCTTTCTCTCTCATGGAGTTGCTAATCTTGCCTTGGATTTTTGAGTGCTTAATGGATATTGGAGCTCTTGGTTGAGCTCTAGCTAGTTCGATAAACCTATGGTATGTACCTATACAACTACTGTTTAATGAAGTTCTCAGTTATTCAATAGTTGTGTAAATCGCAAATTTGATTTTCTACCATCTATGTTCTTTATGGTTTGTAATTTCGAGCTATATAGACTTCTCGATTTGACGTAAGGGCAATTACCTTAAGTGATTTAACATCAATGTTATCCGAACTGAATCATTCACTGAACCAGCAGAGCCCAAAAATGTGAACTAGACCAAAACCTAAAAAAATCAAACCAAAAAACCAATCGACCATAAAATTCATAAATATACAAATTTTGAAAAAAATACATATTCATGTGAATCCAAACAATTATAAACAACTATGCAAACTCTCATATATATAGCTAGTAAGGGTGCATATAACCAAAATAGCACAAAGTGCAATCCATCTCTAAACCAAAAATACATCAACAAACTGGTTCTAGATGGCCTCTAGAGTCCAAAAAAAAAAATCATGCTACAACAAATACTTACATATCATCAAAATAATTGCCTTTATTGGGATCCTCATCGTCGCTATCATCCTCTAAGCATTAAAATAAGATAAAAGAATCTTAACATGTCAAATCGAGATTTTGCTTGAGTGATGGGTACATTTTTACTAGGATCGTGACAAAGGAGTTCAACAATCAATGCCACCAAAATCGAGGTACATAGAGAGTTTGGTGCTCTTGATTAAATGTCGGTTCCATACCCTCATACATGACAAACTCCAATGGAAACGTTGCAATCCCCCCAATCATGATATCCTAAAAACTATTAAGTTTGTTGGATTTTGAGTGGGACCTAAAATTCTACTTTCTCCATACAAAATATAATGAGGTTGGAACTACTCTCAAACATTCTGAAATAATTAATGTTAATGTTAAAAATTTAAGTTAAAGTGATAGATTTAACATTACCATTAATTGCATTGCATTAGTAAGGCCCTAAAGGTCGAATATGTTGAAATATAACGTATCTATGGTTGACATTTCTCATTGCATACTCGAAGAAGAAATCAATTTTTGGTCACTTTCAAGTGAGCTCAATTAAGCCCTTCAAGTCAGCTCCTTTAAGATCATCATGTTGACCCCATTAGGACTAACTAGCCCTCACATGACACCTACAAGTTCATTGGCATTCATTTCAATCATCATCCATCACAACAATTCAGTCTACAATTACAAAGATATCCACAAGTGCGAAGAGGATAAAGAGGGTTCTTTTGACTGCGGTTTGGATCTCCTTCAAAGGCTCGTTGACTACAATGACTTGGGTCTGGTTGGGATCATCTATACTTCTATTTTGTTGACTCTTTTCTGGCCAAAGATTGCAGAGAAACTCGCTCCTTTTGAGGTGACATAATTCTGAAGTTGATCTAGGGTTTTGGACAGCTCGTTAGCAACTTTTGTGGTTATTTCAATGGGACTTCGAACTCCTATCACAATGACTTCAAGCATATTTTTTGACCTCCTTGTGCAAACATTACTCATTAACAGAAGTGGAATTTCTCTCCTTCTATGAGCAGACTTTGATTGGGTATTTCATTGTTGACTATTTTGGATTTGTTGGAACATTTTGATGTACTATTGATGGATTGAATCTCTCTCTCATAAGGAAAGAATTTTTGGGTTTTGCCTTGTGGTTTTGCCCTGGCTATGAGCCTAATCTTGGTGTCCTTTGGCTCTTGCTTATTGTCTTTTGTTCATTGTTTACTATGATCTCTATTTACTCCTCTTGTTGAAGAATTAATGGTTGAAGATTTTCATGTATAGCTACTTGTTGAATAAAGTATAAAGAAGAAACAATTTATATCAACAGTCGTTATCAACTATGAAAAACTACTCTAACCATTGCAACACTAGAATTTCAACAAAATATTAGGTTGCCCCACTCATAAATTATTGTTTTCTTTTAAAAAAATTGTGTTCCAAGGGTCCTTAGTCACATCGTACAAAACTAGCCAACTCGTTGGAAAAAGGTCGATTAGGTACTGAACTGGTCTTTTCCAGCGCCTCGCAGTAGTTCAGACCAGTTTTTGCTCAAAAACAATCAGCCCAGCTAGTTCAGTCAAGCCTAAATCGGAGAAAGATAAGCGTTATTTGAAATAAGAGTTTTCAGTTTTGGTTTATGTATGATAAAATTTTCCTAAAGGGCTGAAACTTATCAAGAACACTTCAATATATTTTTCTCTTGGATTGCCTAGAAAATTGGGGCATTAAGAATTGAAATATTGTCCACTGCCACTGCTATTTTATTTTGTATTTCATAACAACCTTGAGGCAAAGAAATAACTGTGCAACTTCAGTCGAGTTTGGGAAATGAGAATGCAAGCTTCTAATGAGAGGAATTAAGCATTCAAGATAGGATCCATGATGAAATTGTCCCAATAAATTGAATCCACCAAAAATACATTTTCTATATTGACTCTCAAGATGTGTCTTGGGGATATGAGAGATTTTGTTCACTTCAATGTCAAGCATTGCGAATTTATGTGAACCAATTGAAAAATATTGTCGGACTAGTGAGAACCTTTTGTTGATTTATTTTCTTGGATTTTAGAACAGATTTAAGTTTACATTTTTGTGAGACTGGATTATATATTTTCTTTTAGATGAATGTTACAAGTGCAAATAGTCCAAAAAAACACAACTCATTTAACAGCTTGGAACCTCAAGGTTGAGAAGTTGAGTTTCTATTTTGGTGTTTGATATCATGAATGTTTTCTTTAATATAAATGCATAATGTTGTCCGCGTGTTCCCAAATACCATAAATCACCCATATTCTTAAAGGATTAGAACTGGTATTCTCTAGTTGTTGTTTTCAAATATTTCTGCTCTTATTGTCTTTCTTCTTTCAGAAATTCCCTAAGCGAAATCAAATGCAGCTTAGTGCTGATTTTTTGGTAGCTTGGGAGGTACTCCAAGCCCTAGAGTTCGGGGTTTAGACATGGAGCACCACAAAAGTGCTTTGTGGGCTTGGAACCCTAAGGTGTGGCTTTTGCACCCAAGCTTGTGGGTGTGAAACCATGAGGAGATTTTGACATGTGATTATTTGAGATGATAGAGGACCTCGAGAGGAGAAAGAGGCAACAATAATCACTCAAATCCGAGGTGTCTATGATGAGATATTCATTTTTCTTTGTAGCTGGTGGGTTTTGTGGATGACAAGTCATGAATGCTTGTGTTGTATGACAGTTGTACAAGCCCTCCATGATGGTTTAATGAAGCCCTTATATTAGATATAAATATAAGGTGATTGTGAGGTCATTTCCTCACATCCAAGTGCATCACTTCATAGATAATACATCTCTTATGCAATCGAGCTAGAGAAGAAGGCTAGATGTGAAAGATGAGGCCTATTTTGTGTCTCTTGAGGTATCTTTCAAGGTTGAGAAGCTATAGGTAGGCAATTGCAGTCCTTGAGGGAGTTTTGCATGGTGTCTTAGCCTTGTTTTGAATGGGAACTCTCTTCTACAAGTGAGTCGCAGCTCTGGAAGGCTAATTCAAGTAGGCCACAGACCTAGAACAGCTTGGACAGGGGGCCGAAAGGTTGAGGAGGTGACATAATTCTGAAGTTGATCTAGGGTTTTGGACAGCTCGTTGGCAACTTTTGTGGTTATTTCAATGGGACTTCGAACTCCTATCACAATGACTTCAGGCATATTTTTTGACCTCCTTGCGCAAACATTACTCATTAACAGAAGTGGAATTTCTCTCCTTCTTTGAGCAAACTTTGATTGGGTACTTCATTGTTGACTATTTTGGATTTGTTGGAACATTTTGATGTACTATTGATGGATTGAATCTCTCTCTCATAAGGAAAGAATTTTCGGATTTTCCCTTGTGGTTTTGCCCTGGCTCTTGCTTATTGTCTTTTGTTCATTGTTTACTATGATCTCTATTTACTCCTCTTGTTGAAGAATTAATGGTTGAAGATTTTCATGTATAGCCACTTGTTGAATAAAGTATAAAGAAGAAACAATTTATATCAACAGTCGTTATCAACTATGAAAAACTACTCTGACCATTGCAACACTAGAATTTCAACAAAATAATAGGTTGCCCCACTCATAAATTATTGTTTTCTTTTAAAAAAATTGTGTTCCAAGGGTCCTTAGTCACATCGTACAAAACTAGCCAGCTCATTGGAAAAAGGTCGATTAGGTACTGAACTGGTCTTTTCCAGCCCCTCGCAGTAGTTCAGACCAGTTTTTGCTCAAAAACAATCAGACCAGCTAGTTCAGTCAAGCCTAAATCGGAGAAGATAAGCGTTATTTGAAATAAGAGTTTTCAGTTTTGGTTTATGTATGATAAAATTTTCCTAGAGGGCTGAAACTTATCAAGAACACTTCAGTATATTTTTCTCTTGGATTGCCTAGAAAATTGGAGCATTAAGAATTGAAATATTGTCCATTGCCACTGCTATTTTATTTTGTATTTCATAACAACCTTGAGGCAAAGAAATAACTATGCAACTTCAGTCAAGTTTGGGAAATGAGAATGCAAGCTTCTAATGAGAGGAATTAAGCATTCAAGATAGGATCCATGATGAAATTGTCCCAATAAATTGAATCCACCAAAAATACATTTTCTATATTGACTCTCAAGATGTGTCTTGGGGATATGAGAGATTTTGTTCACTTCAATGTCAAGCATTGTGAATTTATGTGAACCAATTGAAAAAGATTGGCGGACTAGTGCAGAACCTTTTGTTGATTTATTTTCTTGGATTTTAGAATAGATTTAAGTTTACATTTTTGTGAGACTGGGTTATATATTTTCTTTTAGATGAATGTTACAAGTGCAAATAGTCCAAAAAAACACAACTCATTTAACAGCTTGGAACCTCGAGGTTGAGAAGTTAAGTTTCTATTTTGGTGTTTGATATCATGAATGTTTTCTTTAATATAAATGCATAATGTTGTCCGCGTGTTCCCAAATACCATAAATCACCCATATTCTTAAAGGATTAGAACTGGTATTCTCTAGTTGTTGTTTTCAAATATTTCTGCTCTTATTGTCTTTCTTCTTTCAGAAATTCCCTAAGCCAAAACAAATGCAGCTTAGTGCTAATTTTTTGGTAGCTTGGGAGGTACTCCAAGCCCTAGAGTTCGAAGTTTAGGCATTGGAGCACCACAAAAGTGCTTTGTGGGCTTGGAACCCAAGGTGTGGCTTTTGCACCCAAGCTTGTGGGTGTGAAACCATGAGGAGATTTTGACATGTGATTATTTGAGATGATAGAGGACCTCGAGAGGAGAAAGAGGCAACAAAAATCACTCAAATCCGAGGTGTCTATGATGAGATATTCATTTTTCTTTGTAGCTGGTGGGTTTTGTGGATGACAAGTCATGTATGCTTGTGTTGTATGACAGTTGTACAAGCCCTCCATGATGGTTTAATGAAGCCCTTATATTAGATATAAATATAAGGTGATTGTGAGGTCATTTCCTCACATCCAAGTGCATCACTCCATAGATAATACATCTCTTATGCAATCGAGCTAGAGAAGAAGGCTAGACGTGAAAGATGAGGCCTATTTTGTGTCTCTTGAGGTATCTTTCAAGGTTGAGAAGCTACAGGTAGGAAGTTGCAGTCCTTGAGGGAGTTTTGCATGGTGTCTTAGCCTTGTTTTGCATGGGAACTCTCTTCTACAAGTGGGTCACAGCTCTAGAAGGCTAATTCAAGTAGGCCATAGACCTAGAACAGCTTGGACAAGGCGCCGAAAGGTTGAGGAACAGTCCAAGTATGCCACAGGCCTTGTCTTTTGGGAGCAAGTGGGTCGTGAGGCAGGTTTGAGGGCTGGAATTAGCCCAAATCAGCTAAGGAGAGTGCAAAGAACTATTTGAAAGGAGGTCGCAGCCTTTGGAGGAGGTAAGGAGGTAGAAAAGAGAGTTGTAGCAGCTTGCCAACAGCCCTAACTAGGTGAACCAGACCTACAATTGTACTACACTAACCCTTGAGGAGTAAAGAGGTATATTATTGATGTACTTATGTTGAATTGATGCTAGGGATGAGGTCCTAGATTGGACATTGGTATTGGGAATTTGAGGTATGTTGGAGAGTAGTGTGAAAGTGCCCAAGTCTGAGTCCTAAGTGCAGCGCCTTGATGGACAAAGGTGGTTGCTAGGAGTGGCAGTTTGGAGGAGCTCAAGGTTTGGCTAACCAGGAGCAAATTGGATAGCACGTGTTCATTGTTGGAGAAGCGACATTCGATGATGATATGTGGTAGCCCTCCTGCCCTATGTTAGTCTTCATTGAAACAACGCAAAAAGACTATAATGGGAAGAAAAGTCACAAAAGAGTTGAGGAGAAACTGTGGGTAGAAGTCTCAAAGTGTTATTGCCTTGAAGGACAAAGGAGCAGCTAGTGAGCATAAAGACCCTATGTGTTGGTTGTAGATGGACTTATGATCAGCTAGAGAGCAGATTGGATAGCTAAGGTTCAATGGCCTAAAGGACTTGCATTGATAGAGGCAAGTGTTGCAGAACATAAGCAAAGGACCCGCAGTGTACAAGATACAACAAGTTGTGATTGTGCACTACATCAGCTAGATCGTCAGTGTATTTTGTATATTGTATTCTTGTACTAGTGGATGAGGGCCATTATCCCTGGTACAGGAGCCCTAGACTGTTGTATTATCAAATTGATTAAAATATAACAAAGTTGGATTATTGTAAAATTGTGTAAAAAGTTGTGTATATTTTGTGCACTAGTATATTTATTGTTGTATAATATTTCGTTGTGCAAAGTAGACTTGTTGTGATACTTGGTTTGGTAGCGTCGGTGATTTAAGATTCTATCCTAGACACCAATATCATGGAAAAACAACATTTAGGACGTAATTGTTGAGATGTCAATGTTGTCATTGATGGCCATATGGATCGAATATAGCATAAGCATTGAATATATATATATATACACAGATAGAATCCCAAGAAGCGTTGGACCCAAAGAGCAAGAGGAGCAGTACCAAAGAGAAGAGCGAGAAGCAGTTCAAAGAGAAGCCATCGGGAGCCAAAGGAAAGTCATCGGAAGCCAAGAGCAAGAGCCAAGACAATCCAAGGAGGAGCAGATCCAAGAGAAGACCGCATATGCCCAAGAGAAAGAGCCAAAAGGAAAAGCAGTGTTATGAGAGTAATAGAGTTTGGAAACCTTAATAATCCATTATTGGAACATATCACAATGCATATAATAAAACCAAACCAAGGAAATATCATATCGGCGTTTTTATTGTGTCACCACTCAAAACTCCGATCTTCAACCTCTGATATGCGATGTGGACCTCCGATCTCCGATATGCGATACGGACCTCCGATCTCCGATGTGCGATATGGACCTCCGATGCGATATGGACCTCCGATGCTATATGGACCCTCGATCTCCGATATGGACCTCCGATCTCTGACTTCCGATATGCGGACCCGACATGATTTAAGTTAACGATTTAATTATCTAATCGCATCTGCCTTTATCGGAACTTTTGAATAGCACCTCCAATAAGATCCTTCGATTGTCGATCGTTGATATGGTTGCGAACCCTATTGGCTTTATCATAATGTGTCTAATATATTATCATGTCCGCCTCATCGAAACTTTTCTATTTCGTAAGTCTTACAAGCATGTCATGTTAAAGCTTTCAATACAAACCTTTGATATCCTTGTGGTGCCAACGTACGAAGACTAAAGTGATGATGTGGCATGTAGGACTTCACGGCATCCATTATAATATGGTTTCGCGTTATTCGCTATGACCCCTCCTATCTTGCTATTATAATATCGTTTCCGTAACAATAAAACTATGTTATATTTCGTCGATTATTAACAAAGACCCCTTCCGACAGTTATTTAATATATTTTCAATGTGCCACCTCATGCACAAGTTGGCCTCTCCTCTAATGAACGTGTCTTTTCATTTATTGGCGAAACTCATATAAACACAAGTCAAATACTTCATTTCAAGTATCGATTCAGTGAAGATCTACTACAGAGATACATTACAATCACAACTCGTGAACGAGGAACACCGAGAAGGAATTGAAGGATTAAATTGTTTGTGGATATCTGCTCTAGAGCTCGAAAATTGGATTTGTAGAAGACTTGTGGCTCGGATCGAGGAACATTTCAATTTTGGTGAAGCCCATATCTGTGGGACATTGCAGTTCCGGTGGAGCACGAAATCATGGGTAGTACAATCTTGGTGGAGTCCAAATCTTAATATAAAAGTGTGAAGTAATATTCAGACTATCAGTGGAGGGGAAATAGCTTAAAGGCTCGGAGTTATAGTTACCTGTGGAGCTCGAACTACGCATCGGATACGTGATTACTTTAAGGACAATCACCTATGTTTGTTGGGAGCTTGACCTACACTACAACGAATAGAGAGCTCAGACTTGTGCAAACCCCGAACCAGTAAACAGCTCAACCTACAATACAGCGAATAGAGAGCTCAAACTTGTGCAAACCCCAAACCAGTAAACAATTTGAGAGACTCAAACTAACAGTGTCATTTGTGGAGAGCTCGGATAGACATCCTTTGGAGTTAACTCAAGACAGTCATCTTGAAAGAAGGCTCGTGAAGAAACTCATATTACAGTAGCAGCATTAAGAAATATTTTATTGTTGAAGCATTGTGAAGACTCTCTTGAAGAGTTCTTGAAGAAGCCCTTGAAGAGGCTTAGAGCGGGTGCAGAACTTGGGTTGCCTATAGAAGACACCTTGAAGGTCTTGGAGATATTATTGGAGACTATGAGGTGTTGAAGCAATCATGAGGTGACAAAAGGAGAGATTGTTTGGGTAACATGAAGAGTTGTGGTAACATATTCTAAGAAAACAAGGTTTTCATTGATAAAGTGATTTGGAGGAGGCATTGCTGAAGATAGATAGGGCTTGTTGCAGAAGATATTGGGAGCCATAAAGAATCATCAATCTTATCTTGACGAATTGCAGCTAACCCTAGAGGTAGGAGCCTCATAGAGACAAGGTTGGTGCCTTGGGAAAGATAGGGTTGGAGCCCTAGAGGTTGGAGCCTTGTGAAGTCCAAGTTGGTGCTTGGCAAAGTACAGATTGAAGCAGTGGATTGGAGCCCTAGAGGATAGGAGTCCTCAAGAAGACCAGGTTGGAGCCTGTACCAGAGATAGGGTTGGAGCCCTAGAGGTTGGTGCCTCAAAGTGACAAGGTTGGAGCCTTGGGAAGTCCAAGTCGATGCTTGGCAAACTACAAGTTGGAGCCTATGAGATTGAGGATTGGTGTCTTCATCTGGGGTTGGAGCCCTACACATTATTGTACTTAATTTATTGTAAAGAAGAGGATTGGAGTCCTCATTATTTCTGATTAATAAAATTATTTATTCTATCATTGTTCTTTTTGTGTTCAAGTTATAAGTGATCTAACTAGTAAAAAATAACAATTGAAAAGAAATATCGATTCACCCCCTCTCAGTATTTCTAACAGTAACATGCTTCAACAAACTCAGAATTGATTTCATTTCTGCTTTGGGAAAGAGAGGCACGTGAGAGAATTTTGGTGCAACAAAAACAACCATACAACCATACCTTTCTCATCACACATCTCGATTACTCTTCTTTTTCTTTGATTGATAAATGACCCCTTGATAACAAAGTGGCCTACCTTTGGCTTAGGTGTCACAACAAATGGGTATCTATTATGCCAAAGTCACCTAGGACTTGCACAATATCCGTGAGCCATCAAGGTCACTGAGACCTCCAACCGGTCACAAATGCAATAGTTACCTCTGCTGGCAGCATGAAAGTGGCAACATTTATAACCCCAATGTCTAAGCACTGAAAGTGCTTGAATTGACCAATATATGGCTGATGATTATTTTGTTTATGCTGATTGTGATGAAAAAATAGCATATGGCTAAGCTCTCTTCAAGAAGCTGAGCTCATAAATCAATTGGGTTTCCTTGAACTAAATGCCTCTTCTGAAGATAACATGCTTTTGGTTATCTAGACAACAACGATATTTGAATGCTAAATAATATGGTAATAAAAATGAAGTAGACAGATAGGAAAAAAGTATATTCCACGTGTTCCAGCTACTCAAATAAGATATTATGGAGTCTGTGTTGTGCATGAGTCTCAAAAGGATAAATTCAGGAACGTTATCATTTTCAATTTCCTTTATCACTGGTTAACAATATCAAATTTACATCAACAAATGACGTTTTGCAAGCACCTTGTTTATCAAATATAAAAATATTTGTCGTTATGTACACCTAATTTTTCAATTTTCAACAAAAGCCAAACAGGATAACCAATTACAAAAATAATTCATCAAAACAAAATAAAAGAACTCAGAAGATGTCCAGAGCATTGCCCACTTTAGAATATAATAAAAACTCAAATCGCCTCTAGGGCAATTTTATTACCTTGCGGTATGTTTAGGGCCAATGAGCTTTACGTTCAATCTTGCTTAAAATGAACCAAATTTGGTATACGTCGTGGCCTAAACTTACGGTTTAGGGTTATTGACAACCATGATGGCCCAAAATTATGGTTCTGGGTTATGACAACCATCATGCCCTAAAATTAGGGCTTTGGGTATATAGGCATAAATAAAGACCTGAGGTTAGGCTAAGGCTTAGGCTTAGATACTTCATGCAGAATCGTATTTAAGCCGGAACCCTGATCTGCCCCTCGGAACCCGCCATACCAATACAACTTTCTCTCTGAGAAACCCCAAATCCAAAACCCTGAAAACCCTAGACTAGCTGCAGTTTACAGCAAATCAAATGCAATCACCCAGAAAATATAAAACAAAAATCATCTGACCTCGATAACCAATAAACCTACAGTGGCGGTCTTCAAGAGCTCAAAATGCTTGTTGCCTCTGCGGAGAAAATACTCGATGTAGATGAAATCCTTTTTATCTACGGACTATGCATTTTTCTGAACTCTGCCTATACAATTTGCTATATTCTGCATCGCTCGGGGAACTCTTTGGTTCGGGCTGCTCGTAAGAATCCTCTGTATAAACTCAAAACCTGCCTTCGCATTCCCGAGAGCATTTACGCAGGCGCCATCAATGACATATTCTATAGATTATGGTGGCGTAGGCTAGAAGGTCTGTAAAACCAGCGAAGTACCAAGATTTCATTAACACTGAGGGAGGCATTGAATACTACCCAGTTGAATACCTACCCAGTTTTCATTAAATCTCATCGAGGCATTGAGATGAATGCAAGGTCATTTCTGAGGTTAATGGTTAAATACTCATCATGTCGGTTCCTATTTTGTAACGTACTTTTTAAATTATTTTTTAAGCTCATATATTAGTGAAGAAAATATTTATTAAAAAAATATCATTATATTTATTACTTAATAAAGGATAATTTTTTCCAATTTTTATCTCTTAAATTTCTGATTTGAGTGTAGTTCCTATGGCCCATCAAGTTGTGGTACATATGTCCACTTAATGACAATAATGGCTTGTCTACGAAGAATGTTAAGAATGTTAAAAGCTTGGGCAACAGAAAGCAAGACATTGGTTGTAAACAACTAAAGGCAATATATAACAAAGGGGTTAGTTACAGCGTCCTTTCACAGTCATTATGGTGAGGGAGTGTGGCAAACCTCACTGGGGAAGGCGAGGCAGAGGCAGACCATCTCTCCCTCCTCGACACAGCCAAGACATTGAACAATATGATGAAAGCATCCCTCGTCACTATCGGCACCTAGTTACAGAACAATTTTATGATAGCATCCCTCATCACTACGGATGCAGACCGAGAGGCCTAGGAGATGGGCATCACTAGTGATAATGTGTGGTCTCTTTGCAATATGTTGGGTCGTCGCCTCATAGACCAGGAAGATGTTACTATTGTGTTGGAGGGATGTGTTTGGGACCTAGACTTCACATTTGTCACGCCTGGGTTGTGTTGCGAGCCATCGATGGTGCTTTGGGGCTTCAATTCCAGCATATTTCCTCATCTACAAAGAGCTTCTCTTCACAGAACCCTATGGATTCTACCTCGCAAGATACCAAACCTTATAGGTAGCATACACGTCACACTAAGGGCCAATCCTCATCCAGGCCTCTACAACTACACAGTACAATGGAGAACATTCTTATGGATCTTGGAACATCTAGCAGTAAGGAAACTCATACTAGTGGCCCAAATGGTGTCACCTCCGCATGTAATGCACCAACCACCAATTGGGCACTCTCTGCCAATAATGAACCATCTGCCAGCAATGCACCCTTCACCAATTGAGCACCCTCGCATGAGGACTACTGTAATGACCCTGATTATCTTGCTAAGTAGGTTAACATTGTGCTAATGGTCCCAGTTTCGGTACATGCATGTATATAGTGTGAATGAGGTCTTGTTCGCTTTGCATTTGTATGGATATTATCAATACCTTTATTATCCTATGGCTATTGTGAACACCTTATTAAGTTATCTTGGTATACATGACCTTGAAAAATATTCTTAACAACTAAACTAACCCAATTCAAAGACACCAATTATAAAAAAGGAACAACGGTAGAATGTGGCGCTATTTATCAATAAACAATTCTTTGTATGAGGTGTGCATTAAGGTTACAAGCCTAATTTTGTTATTAGGATTGGATAGAGTACATATGATTCAACATAAACTTGATCTAGTGGATATAATTCAACAAGCGAGGGCGAACAAACGGGGATAGGCTCATAGGCATGAGGTTCATGGTGCAGTGAAGGAATCTCCAACCACTGGCATATATTATAGGATTCTTAGCACATGGTGGATGATATTTGCCAACACATTTTTCCGAACCGAGAACGAGCCTAGAGGAAAGGGCCAAATTACAGAAAAAATTACTACCCTGCAAACCCGTCAATAGTGACAGGGTTAAGCGGGGGCAAGGGGACACCTCTAGCTGGTCCAATGGGGTTGGGCCATAACTACCATAAGTATGAGTTGAATAGTATAAAATGAGGGAGTCGTGAGAAGGGGCGGTGGGGGGGGGAATGAAGAGTCAGAAGTAAAGGTGGGCAGTGAGAGAGATAAAAGGCAGTAATGAAGAAAGAGAAGGGACTCGCAGTAGGGGGGAAATGTGCTACACCAGAAGGCATGCGATGGAGTGTACAGTTACAGCAAAAGGTTACACCCACTCATTTCACCCTTTTGTCCTATAGTTGCAGTCATGGTTGTACTTTAGATGGCACTCTGTCCTTACTCCAACCACAACATGCTCTCGATTCCTAGATTGTGGTTGCCTTGCTCCATCGTACTAATTATTTGTCCTCTTATTGAAATGATAAAAAGGGTATGATTTGTTTCTCTTAACTTGTTGTTTTTCATGATTAATGTGGAATGTTCAGTTCCTTCTACTAACAAGATAAGGATTTCTTCAAATGGTAGCTCGTAGAACTATAACATCTAAACATGTCAACACCTGGATTTATTATAACCATCTGGAATGCTTATGCCCTAATTGATATGATGTTTTGTGTACTTATTACAAACATATAAAATGGTTGAAGCCTTAAGATTATTCTAGAACGATTATGAAAGTTGCAAGAGACTTCAAACCAGGGATGAGACTTAAACCCCGTGGAATATTTGGTCTCTTAAGATAATAGGATGGATGCATCATTGTAAGAGCATTACTTAAACGACATTCGAAAGCAGAAGTTGGTCATTATTGCAGAAGTGGGTGGAGGCTTTTTCTCTTGAGATATCTTAATGACTAGTGGGTGGAGAGTGTAGACCTCTGGCTACCCTGGACTAGTCTCCTCGATGGGTACTCAAACTGCAGTAGACTTTGGATTCTCTACATTAGGTGGAGCTACTAAAAATGCAACCATAGAGTGGAGGTAATCCTCTGGAATCCCATAACTGAATGAGGGTGGAGGTTCTCACCTTTAGAGCCCCTGACTGGCTAGTTGGTGAAGGTGGATTACTTTTGGAGTCCCTGAATTGAGTGAGGGTGGAGATTCTCATCTGTGGAACCCCTCACAAACTGGTGGATGGAGGTGGTTGCCTCTGGAGTCCCTGGACCATCTTGAAATGGAGTACCATTTGCCATAAGGGAGGAGGTCAAATTAGACCTCTGAAATCCTTGAAGGTCTAGACATGGGGACAGGTTTCATATGCTAGGAGTGATAGCTGCATTACAGGCATACTGTCAATGGTTGGGAGGAGAGTTATGAGTCTAGCCCCATGCCCATTCCAGGTCACACATTGTTGAGTGTATTAATCACTAAGGTTGCTCAACACATCTAAATGGTTCCAACTTACCTATTTGTACTAAGTTACATAACAGCATGGTTGACAAGCAGAAGTGGCTTGCTTGTTATGTTGATATCTCAATCTGACAACACATAGTTTTCCTGACATATGAACCATGAAAGTCTTCCAAGACCAGTTTACTTGTTGAGTGCTCAGATTTGGCACACTTTGGACTCCCAACATTAGGAGTTGCTAAATAATTGCAGGGTGGAGATTAATCTTTGGAATCCTTGAAGCAATAAAGGGTGGAGACAAATCTCTAGAATCCTTGGCCTAGTCACTAGGACATAATCATATGCTAGATAGTTGCAGTTGTGGCAATCTGCCAATAGTTGGTAGAAGAACTATTGGCCTTATACCAGTGACCATATAGCAAACCCATTACCTTGATATCCCATTCATGACTGGACCATTCACTTGACTGTGCATGGTTACCAGATTGCAGCACTAGGTATTTTCTTCATGTATGCCACATGCTTGAGTTGTTTAAGTGTTGTGTATAGTTATTAAATATGCAGGGTGTGGAATAGTGAGCATGATGCTAAAAACATGCAAGAGGATTCAAAACATAATATTGAACATTAAACATTGAGGTTAAACAACTACATGCCATGAGTCACATGCCTAGTACAAATCTCCTTGTCATTATGCCAACACATGCCTCTTTAAGTTTGGAGTAGCATTCTAATGGATTAGTTTCATGATGGAAGTTCCTTGTTGGTTGTGGTAACTAGTTCTAAGTATTATTTTGTTCATGGAATGTCATAGTGATCCCATCACTTTGTTAAATAATCCCATACAATTTTAAGTTCCAGCCTTACAATAGTTATATTTTTCTCTTGGGAAAAAAGCATTTAAATGGCTAGATACAACATTGAAATCTGAACAATGTACCTAAAATAGTTCTATGTTGATGCACTTGTGCACTGTGTAAAAAGGGCCCTTCAAATGTTCAAGGCTAGTGTCAATTTCCTTGATATTGTTGAATATAAATTAATGAAGTTTGTGGGTCTGCTCTTTCACTCATTTGCATGATAACCTTCAGAGTGCTCTTCTAAAACCATAGATAGCAGATTACAATAAGTTAACACCTTTTGATGCCAAATTATGAGCTTAATTTTGGAAACAATCTTGTTGCATTTTTAGGAAGGATTTGTGCTTTTTCTCTCATAATTACATAAGTTAATCACCAAACATATCGAGGGTTGTTACTTTTTCTCACATGCACATAGTGAAAATATGTAGTTGACTTTGACTTATTGTACAGTAGAAATCCCTAGAATTTTCATGCTATTACGTAGAACCTTAAAGGTGTGCAATGGTTAATTGCCTTGATTGTCACTAGTATTCATTTTTCTTCCCTAAGGATGTGATCCTCTTAAGGAGTGTGCATCTACCGGAGGGTAGAAAATCTCATAATCTTTTCACATGGATAACCAAAAAACCTCAAAGACTGTGTGTAAGTTTTGTAGCTATAAATTGCACTGCCATCTTGTACAATAATAGAATATTGACATAAACCATGTAGGAATTAACAAAATTAGAGTTATGTGTTGTCCACCATGATGTTTTGGGGTAAATACTTTACTGCAGGTAGTATGTAAAACAGAATTAGAGTTACGGGTTGTCCACCATGATATTTTGGGTAACTATTTAATGAGTTATTGTTGATGGCATGTAAAAACAATATGTTGTCATCTTACATTTACATTGGGTATGTTGTTATGTGAGCAATGGTTGTCGGAATTAGGCAAAGTATAATTTTAGGATTAACCATAACACTGGACTTAATAATTTGTCGCAAAAGAATTAACAAGAGAATTAATTGTGATTGGTGTTGTATGAAAAATCCACCCTCATTGGTTTCCTCACCCACAGTTCTGATTGCACAATTTGACTACACTATTACAGAAAGCGATGAATACCTATCATGGGTTGCCATGGGAAATTGAAGAGTCATTACAAGTTAGGTAGTTAAGCATGGATTTCTTTGGTCACTTATAGATACACTCATTACTTATACATACAATGTCGTCTATCTACTCAACCCATGCGGTAGAGGATGATCATATGTGTATGAGGATGAAGGATTTATAAGAGGAGGTGTCAAGAAGTTTTATATGCATAAATGAATTTTGGGCATGCTTAGAGTCCATAGATCAAGACCACACTTGCAAACTATGTCATTGAAGGTGAGCTCAAGTATTTGCTATGCTTGATGTGAAGTTAAAACATGGTTTGCTTGTAACTTGGTTAGGGTTGCTTAGAGTTGAACCTACAGATGCATAACTGCCCAGATTTTATGCTTTGCCAATATTTAATATTCAACCCAGATTTCATGTTTTATTCCCAGATTTTGTTTCATTCAAATATTGTTGTCATTTTCTACCTTAACTGCAACAAAACCACTACCTATGAATGGTTACTGATGGTAATTCCATAATAGGTAGCATGTTAGAAAGTCAACTCATTTTGGCATTACCAATGGTTAGAAATGGGGGGGGGAGGAATGGAGACCTTAGATTCCATTCCCAAGACAATACATTAGGAATTGAATCTTCACGGTAACCACCTCACCTTGTGAGGGTGATAAGGGGGTGTGTTACAAGTGGTATTAGAGCTCCCGGGTTCAACACTTGGACCTAATGGGATTTATTGCGAAAGAAATGAGAACTAAAGGTTTAACCCTATAATTAAGAGAATGACCATCTTTGACCAACTCTCAAAGATGGAGAAACTTGGAATACAATTAGGTGAATAATCATCATGGTCTGAATCACCAAGAATAAATTACAAATTACAAATTCAATAAAGAGATGTATAGGAAGTTCAGGGAATTATCCAAGTTACAGTCACTACATAAGCATGACATCCTTAACCCTACATTGACATGTATAATGATTTCATGTCTGATCTATTGGAGTTGAATTGATGCTAATAAGGTATGAGGTGTGATATGTGACGAGGTTGCTCCTACAATTGAGGCATGGCCGTCAATAATTATGCCTTTGTAATGCCTAGATGATGTCATGTAAATGATGTGTGTGTGTGACAAAATCCATGGGAGGAGTTAGTCATAAAACTAACATTCAACCCTACATGTGTAAAACTGCCAAGAGTTGTTGGGTTACCTTATTTATGCATTTTTGTCAAAGAGAGAAATATTTCTTAAGGGAAGTGATATAAGTTGGGTTGCCTTCTTTATGCATTTATGTCAAAGAGAGAAATATTTTCTAAGGGCAGTGATATAAGCTCAGAAACAACTTTTGTAGGAAAGGTTTGGAACCGAAATGGAAAGACAGTATGACAGATAGAACTCTATGAGCACCCAAACACATTTGTCCATATGACTGGGTGTGTTTGCATATTATCAATAGAATAAGACTGCAATTAGGAAGTGATAATCCAGGAAGGTAGGAAATAAGACGGAGACATATATCACCCCTTTGGTGCAGAGGAATTCGTAAATCCTTTAGGGACTAGCTGGCATAAGTCTTCAATGCACGCTTGAATGCAGTGTAGACTTGACATGTCCTCTTGGTGGCTAAACCAACAAGTGAAACCCAATAGTGACTAAAAGGGTGTACATTAGTCTTGCAACCTATTAACTCACTGTAGCCAAGGTAAGACTGATAAATATTCAAACCACCTTGTGTATACTTATCCCTTGGGTTGGGTATCTTTTCTCCTTGAATTACTAAGAAGGTGGAACTGTTTGGAGTGAAATATTGACCTCTTTTTGTTGTTGTTTCATATCTTGTTTTATAGAAGCCTTAAGGCTTAAAATTTACAGGGATAAGACCCAAGACACCTTTTAGGTTGAAAATGGAAACTTTTGTGTTGTGTAGAACTTTGAATTCTTATACACCTCCATGCCAATACCTTGTTTATGAATCTATAATGGGTGCCAAATTAGTAGTGAAAATAGTGAACAACAAGGCAAATAGGTGAGAGGAAGTGCTCAAAGTCAAATTCTCCAAGAGGCCATGAGGACTTGTTGTCTCAAAATTCCCACTGGCGCATATTTACTTCAGGACTGCTTAAACAACTATGAGCTTTGTCATTATAAAGTTGTAATGGTTGTTGTCTTCAAGCTCATGGCAATGGTTTATTCGGGTTCAAGAGTAGTTAGATGTACCTAGGCTCTTGAAGGACTTTTAAACCATTGGTGAAAATTATGAGTTCAAGATCTCAGTAAGAAAAAAATGTTGTAGTTAATGCACTTATCAAGTTATATTTTGAATGTATTTATTATGCACTTACCAAGTTATCATTGAAAATATTCTATGGGAAATTGGCATTACAGATGCCGAAGGTAATGTATATAATGCTTTTATATAGAATTTTGACAACTTTCTGTTCGTAGCAATTAAGGGAGTGTACAACAACTTTGTTGTTCTTTTTTCAAAAACCCCAGGGTTTGGATGATATGTACAACATCTAACTGTGTTGAACCTCTTGTTTATATTCTCCACAAATATTTCATCTCGGTTCAAGAGGTAGGTGCTTGTACCCTTGACAAGATATTGGATGATAAACAATGGGTAGATCTTGTTGTTGCTTCTTATGCTATGGCTCCTCTTATTTGATGAGTAGTTGGTATGAGCTATTCGTTACTTGAAGTTGCAGTAATACCACTGCCCCCTTCGCCTGAGATTCTCAAAACTCGTGTCATTAATTATACTTTGACAAATTTTATTGTTATGTTTGATTATTCGTGTGCTTTTATTCACAGTTCTATTATGGTTCAAATACAAATAGTATAGGAAAATGTGTAATGTTAGCTTGACTTGTGGAGCCCTCTTTTCCTAAAACTGACTCGTCCAAAGTGGAGTACAACATATAAGGAAAACATAATTACAAACAACTTTAAACATATTGAAGAAATCCCAATGATTTGGTCACCAAAAAACTCACGCTTAACCAAGCCATTGAGTCAATATTATTTCTTGAATTGCCATCTCAAACTCTACAACAACTTTAAACACTGACTCTGGTCTATTTAAACATGTGAATCAATTGATTCTTTTCCAAAAAATAAAAATAAATAAATTGAAGTAAAAAAAAAAATTAGGGGTATGTTGCAAGGAGGTATGTTACAAGTGGAAGTATAGCCACTTGATCTCTCACAGTGAGTGCAATTTTAGTGGAGAATACCAAGTGGAGTTAGGAAGAATCACCAATGTTGCCTAGGTATTCCTTCCTTCACTTTAAGATGGCAAAGTACCAACCCTGGCATAATTTCCCCAACCTTCCTAAACCCAAAAAATATGATGGTAGTGCAAGGTTGTGAAGTTAATATCAATATGTACCAATAATGGTTATAGTTTATTAGTACAAATTCATATGACAACTCAATTAAATTGATTTTAAAATGCTTAAAATGTTCAACGCTTTAGAAGTTTCCCTTTCCTCGAGGATGATGTAGGTGTTGTCGTGCTTTTATATTGACATAGGGCATGGGCATAATAGATCCTGGGCCGGGTATGACTATCCTAAACCACTCATAACATACGTAAAAGTTGTTACAAGATATTGCCTTTTCAATAGGTAGGCAATATATCCAACAACCAAATTAATACATAAAGCTCAATTAAAGAGACTGACACGAGACAATGTAATTGAGCGTATCCATCGATCACTAGAACATATGCAAAGGTATATTTTCATAGATCCATCACTCGCAAGTCAAATTGGACAGATACCAGACATACCTGTCTACATCAACAAAGAATTGGAGTCATGTGACTAGACATAAAAAAAATGTGTCATGATGGCCATCATACCTGCGAAGCTTACTCGACATAATGGCTGACAAAAAAATGTGACCAAGCATGTAGGATGAGATCAACTTTTGTTAACACTTCTAAAAGCCTAGTGTAGAGATGTTGGTTCTAACTTAAGGGTTGTATAAACTAGAATACAAGAAGACCAGATGCTCCAACCGTATCTCAATTATACCTCATTGGAATGTGTGGTTACCATGTGCTCAACATGTATAGTTGCATTCTTTCGTGTTTTTAGAATTTGGTTGATATGACTGGTGTTGGGATTTGCTTATGATCTATGTTAGGCTAGCCCTAAGTTTTTTTGTGCTATGATTGGTGTCAGTAATCTTCTTCTTGCCCACATTTGAGGCTAGTAATCTTAGAGAAGGTTGCATCCATTTCAAGGGATTAATTGTTTGTCACATTTCATAGTGTTATATTTTGTTGTCAATGAATGTAATTTTCATATTCGCGTACTTGATTAACTACACCCTAAGGGTTGTTGTATTGAACCAGATTTTCTTTTTGGTATTTATTTAGTTGAACTTGCCAAGACTAAGGTTTGCATACCTAAATATTTTAGTGAAACCCTGAGTTTGGAGGTTTTGTGTAAAATTAGGTAGCAATTTGAGAATTGGGCAACCTTTCAAAACCTCTACCAATACCATTTAAACATTGGGTTAGGCTATGTTGATGGTGTTGGACCAGCCAACATGTCAAGGGATCTCCCCGGTAAGAAGTCCCAACTAGACCTCAGACTGTTTAGTATAGGAGTCCCAACAGTGGGTTGTATGGTATCGCCTCGACCGCAGTTGCGCGCAGAGGTAAGTAGGATGTCCTTGTTGGTAGCAAGGGTGTGACTGATGCAGCAAGTCAAGGAAGGTGCATGAAGGGTTCTAACACACGGAAAGTGGGGCGAGTGCGCCCCTTGGAAACTTGTGAAAGCACGTGGCTAAGAAGGGAACACACGAGCAAAGATGCAGCACAAACTAGAAAGCAGCGTAACCAACGATCCAAAGTGATGGTTAAACCAACAACACATCTTAGTAAGATCGTACATACATATATAGAAAAAGTCCATACATACATGTGTAAGCAAACAAATACATATATCATTAAAATAACCAAGATAGCTGAGATACAACAACAACATATGCATGAAAAGTGTTGGTTTTGTTATATTAAAAGCAAAAGTTCCAATCATACAGTACAACCATGACCAACCACTAGTCCCGATAATGGAATGTTACAGTCATTGCCACCTGCTCCTCTAAAGGGATGTACTAGCTCTGCACTGTGGAGAAGTCAAGGCTCGTTACAATACACTCCAAGCTTTCTTCAAGATACTCCTATAGGAAGCTTAGCTCCCAAAAGCATGTACAATGAGTTATGAGGTTCTATAAATAGCAAATGGTGGGGTGACCCTTGACATTCCCCTTTGTGACTGTTCACCTACCCTCATGGCTCTTCAACTACTCTATGACTATTACATTCAACTATCGACACTTGGACTTTCACTTTACAAGATGTTACATACAATCTTCACATGTACCCATGTGAGACAAAATAGGCTTGAGCAAGCCATGCAAGACATCACTAAGACTTAGACAACTATGGGAAGACCAACTCTTTGACATCCTCGCAATGGTTGACAGTGGCGAACTAATGCCAAGCTTGGTAGTCTGTGATGGTGTCCGTGTACTTTGTGGTGACATCTTTTTGGAAACGAACTCTTGCCTCTGTTGCATCCGGGTACACTGATTTGGCTCCTCTGTCCAACTCATCTAATAACATGTGCATCATCGTCTTGAGTGCGGTCAGACCAACAACATACTGATGCATAGTGTCTGTGTTGATCACCAAGTTTGCACTGGTGGCTATGCGCATCAACTCGTCAAAGTACATGTCCAGCTCCAGTCAGACTTGATTCTTTGTCTTTGCCTCGGTGAGTGTCCCAATGGATGGGATTGCATGCATGCGCACAACAACATCCATGCTTCTGAACACCCATGCATGTGAAGCTTGCAAACCAGCGATGAGCTGCGGGAGTTCCTCATAGTTCCGGATCTGACTCTGGATGCGTGCCTTCAACTCTACCACCTTGGGCTTCATCAACTTGGGAAAGTGTAACGGAGCTCCCTTGTATCTCATTGTCCATGTTTTCATGTGGTCGATGATAGTGTGCAAATCTAACAAGATGCGTGCTCTCCTACCACAGTGCTACCGCCAATCGTTGAGATGGACAATTGACTTATGCATGAGGAAAAATTTGGAATACAATATTTGCATGACTGTCTCGAGAGATGATACCTCATTCAGTATTGCTCTCTTCAACTTTGCTCTAGCGGATGTTGTAACCTATTCTCCTCCCTGTTTGGCCGTCTGTAACTATTTAGTCATTTGCTCGTTCTTTGTTATAAAGAAGCGAACACTTGAGCTTGTGGCTTTGGCATATGCTCTGGTAGCATCGGCCAATGCTGCTGGATGCTTACACATGTCAGATACGATCACTCATTCTTCAAAATGCACAGTAGATGCTTGGACATCTGGAGTAGTCACTCTACGTGATTGCACAACTCTTTGTTGCGACTCGTCGAATGATCTGTTGTGCATCTCTGCTTCTGAATTGTCTTCGAGGATCTTAGTATCTCCTTGATCGCTAAGGACTTGCTCTACTTCCGGATCTAGTGAAGTCAGTGGGTTGACCTCTTGGTTATAAGGCATGAGGTCAATATCTTGTTCTGACTCTGGCTGCTCCATCTCCGTATCCATCTGCTCAAGTATCTGTTCAATCTCTTGAGCGAAGTCTTGCGACTGCGACAACTCACCCTGTCTACTTTGTGCCTGCTACTTGGATGAGTCTACAACCTGTATGGGCACAATTTCATCAATATGTGCATGTTGCACCTCCTGCTGTATCTGTCCCTGCTGCGCTTCCTTCTCCTGCCTGCGCAGCTTTTTTTCTTCTCGGAGTTGTTGCTTCAACTCTTGCAACTCCTTCATTATTTCCTCCATCCTATGTTTCTCTCTTTGCCTTTGTGCGTTCCTCCTGTCGTGTTGTCGCCTCTTCGCCTCTATTTCCAAAGCTGCTTTCAACACAAGTGGATTTGCTTTGAACTTGCAACTTTGTTCTGCCTCTGCGCTGTCAACAACCTTTCTCTTGCCTTTGTCACGCGTAGGTACATTACCCTCTGCTGCTGCGGATGATGCTGCTCTCTGAGATGTTGCTTCTCTCTACTTTGCTAACCATTCCACAGCTATGCCGACCAGTTCATTAAGCCTGGAGAAGTTGTGACAATATCTCCATGGGTCTTCCTCAGGCCAATGACACGCCCCGTGGATCCACAGAAACCACACTCTCGAATAGTGTTCTTTCACCAAGCAGTGCAGGTCATACGGATTGAAACTCCTGGTGCTGAAAGTAAATATTTTGAACTCATTGGTCTCGGCATCAGCATGCTTAAGATTCTGTATCTCGTATAACTTGATCCGCAACAGAAGAGCGGGTCAGGGTGCCTTCTTCTTCCGATGTAGTCTAGTTGACAGTCTTGTCGAGATGTGGTACAACACTTCTTGCATGACAAGCTTGTCCATGGAAAACTTCGGTAAAACATGCGGAGGTTTCTCCGCATTGTACCCCCGTATGAAGGTGCCAAGAGGTGAGGCATACCAATCCGCTATGTCGATCAATGCCTCCATTACTGCCTGCGACATGCAAGGTGGATCCTGCTCAAATATCATCTTATACACCGAGGTGACAAAATGGTCTGACAACTGTGTGATGACTCCGTGGAAGCTGCATTCGAAAAAAATCTACAATAAGTGTGTATAGAGGTTTCGCTGATGTCCATGCCCAACTCAAACTTGGGAACTGTTGACAGGCACATATTGCATCCAGAATGTATGTAGACATGTATATCGCTGCTTGTTGACCTTTGGGCGGTTGTTGAGCTTCTGTTACATGTTCCTTCAGCATGTGAGCCAACATGTCGAACGAGTTGCATGGTCTGCCTTCATTGGCCAAACATGATCACCCAACTCTGCGGGAAGGTGTTCGTGTTCTCTTGGTCGTATAAGCGGTATGTGAAGATGACTAGGTATTGATATGCCTTCTGCAATATCTTTGTCTTGTAAACCTAGTTAGGTGTCGTCCTGAAATTGGTTGGCTCCTTCACTCAACTCTTTAAGATATCTCTGGAGTTTGCATTGCTGCTGGGTCTACTGAAGGGTGTCTCCATTATGATCACCGACTGTGACAAGTGGTACATCTGTTGATAGTCACGTGCCATGAATGTAGCAAGCTCTATCCCGTTGACTCTGC
Organism: Pinus tabuliformis; assembly: GCA_031772625.1. NCBI lineage: Eukaryota > Viridiplantae > Streptophyta > Pinopsida > Pinales > Pinaceae > Pinus > Pinus tabuliformis. Next base: position 718,880,729 of record CM062817.1, on the reverse strand, counting down.
TTAACACCATCACCTTGGGATTAGTGTGCGAAACGATCCAATGCATCATGTCTGCGCATGAAAACGTGGGATACCTGCATGGAATCTGGTACAAGTCAGACTTGTGAATATTCACATAGACCCTGCGGTCTTCCAGATCTTCCACAAATGTGCCTAAGAATGTATCATTGATGTCCTGCCATTTCAACTTGATGTCTTTGTCTATGAGTAGCTTGGTGTCTTCGTAAATTGGCAAACTCATAGACACTAGCTCAACTGCATCTTCAGTTGCGCTTTCTACGGTGTCCTTTGACCCTGTTATTTTGGAGGCCATTGAACCTGAACCACTGAGAGATGGGCGAACACCTGCAATACCTAGAGACATGGCGACATTCATGGCAAGCAATCTATTAGTTGAAAACCAAAGAAAACTTTAGGACTGACATGCAACATACCCAGGAGACTTATGGCAAGTGTAGAATTTTGTAGAATTTTTCCTACAAATCAGCTAGCTTTGATACCATGTAGAATTTTTTCTACAAATCAGCTAGCTCTGATACCATGTAGAAATTTCCCACCTGTAGATCAACCTGGTAATGCAATGTACTAAAGCAAAACACTTGATCTACTTCTACAAACAATTTAGTGGAAGCTTAATCAACCATGAGAAACATCAATAGGAACACATATAACTGATAATAGGGAATCAATCACACATAACACAGAAGAATTTACCTGGGGAAAGCACCTACCTAAAAGCCCATCTCTGTATTATCATACAAGTGGAAATATAGTCCGGATTACACAAAGCCTTAGCTCGGAATCTATCTAGCTCTCATCACAATCCCTCTGTTACTCATAGACAGTCAAAGGCTTCTCACAAACCTTCTCCTCTGCCCTCCAAGCCTCCTATTTCTTTGTGCAGTTTCCTTGGGGTCCAGTGCTGCCACCTGTGTGAATTGGCCTCTTCACACACTCACTAACCTTTGATCTAACTGCACAAACCTGAAGGAGATAAATCCTCATCATGGATGAGCTTCCTTTATAGGAAAAATATTCATCCAACTGATAGTACATTGTCCCTTCTCTGATCTCAATTGGGTCTCTGACAGAACTGACATGCATCAGTTATCCATGACTGAATACACAATTATCTGAAAATAATAGTTGTCACATGCATGCAAGCATCAACAAACTATATCTCATTAATTTAACAACTTGTTAAATTAATATAACTGAACTTGACTAAGTTAAACTAAGTCAACTGATCCTCTCAATATAGAACTCATCCTTAATCCCTCAATCAGTGAAGCAAATCAAGGACACATTCCCCAATTAGTGGAGAAATAATTACATGTTCTCACAAAGACTTCAAGTTTGTTTTTCCTTAACTAATTAACTCATGGAGAATTAATTAATTAATATACCAAACTGTTGTTAAGACCAAATTCTTTTTTACTTCCTATAGTTAGACCAAGGACTGCTAAAAATAGGAAGGGACCCATAAATGCTATTTTTAGCAGTTTCACCTCTCACCCAATGTGGCCAATGACCTCACTGACCAAACTACTATTTTTAGACATGTTATTTTTAGCACATTCTAAATTTAACATTTCTTGTTGCACATTTTTCAACAGCAAGAATTGCGCAATTTTCACTGGGAGGTCGGGAGACTAACTGCTGGACTTGCACAAAGCACAGTCTGGACTATCAGGAGGTTGACTGGCTGGGGTTGACCTGCGGGGCTGAGATTGTGCAATGCACACTTTCAGCCAGCAAGGCTTGCAAGCCCAGGGACTGCATTGCGCAATTTTATGGGCCAACAGAGCACTGCCTCTCAGAAATGCGTAGAGCAAGCCTGGAGGACAGTCCCTGGCCATATTTGCGCATTTTCTAGGAGGAAGGCAAAGACTTCCCTCTCAGAAATGCTCAATGTTGTCCGGGCAAGGCGAGGTCCAGGTCAAGGTTGCCTAGACCCGCCAACGGGCGACTGAAAACATGTGTAGTTTTGAATGTATGGTGAAATTGAGTGTAAGCGAGAGTGAATGATCATGCATGCAAATAACGAATGCAAGATTCAGAAAACGGGAAGACATGCATATGTGTGAAGTGGGTCGCCGCAATGACAACCGTTGGTGCAAAAATAGTGTCGTGCATGTGACAATAGTGAGATGTAAACGAAAATTGAAATGGTGGTTGTACAGGCTAACATGCATGCAAACGATAGCAAGCGTTCATAGAAATCAAGCAGACAACACTCATACAAGCCAAAACACAAAAAGCGACAGAAAAGCTGCACAAGACTTCTAAAGTAGACTTACCTAGAAAAAGCTGAGCTGAACATGCCGACAACTCCTAGATGTGGTGTGGGATATCAGAGCTCCAAGATTGATGTGAGGAATGAGCTCTGCAACGTTAAATAAATAAGTTTGAGGCTCATGACATGCATGCCACAAATCTAGGAAAAAGCGACACTTGGAGGGAAGTTTCTAAAACGATCTTTGCACGCAACCTCCAACTACTAAAAATGAATCCCTATAATTTAGGGATGTTTTTTTCTATTTCGGGAAAAGAAGCCCATGCATGCAAATCAGGTTTGCTAGGTCTCGGAGGGAATCGGTCTACCTAAAGGCACATGCAACAGCCTGGGAGAGGGATTTGCACAGTTTCTGGGCTGAGTCAGGTTGGTCGTCCCTGAGGAATTACACAATTTCTAGGGTCAGCAGGTGACTGTCTCCCAGAATTGCGCAATTTCTAGGTTGAGGCCCAGTGCCCGACCAAATTGCGCAATTTTTGGGCTGAGGCCCAGTGCCAACCCTTAACCCAAAAATTCTGTGGGAGGCCCGTCTAACTGTTTTGCGCAATACTGGAGGTCAGCAGGTAGCCCAACAGATTTGCACAATTTCTGGAGGGAAGGTTGGTTCCCCTCCAAGATTGCGCAATTTTCTAGGGGAGTTGCTCAGCCAGCAAATAACCTAAGTCCGAGATGGCAGCCTGTGAAGGGAGTGAATCAAACTGACATGTACAGGCTGGCGAGCCACTAAAAATCAACTGAAGATTAATTATGTACTTTATAGTGCAAGACATGTTGCTAAGGATGGTTGGTAGGGAGGCTCCAAAATGAAGTGAACACAAAATTTCTAGAGGGTGGTTGTAGCTGCTACAACAGGCTAATAATGTCCCAGGGAATAATTCTGACATAATAGATCTAGAAGGGAGATGTTTCCTAACATCCAAGGGCATTGGTTTCCCCACTAGAAGAGATGGAACTAAGGATGCATTGAGAAAATGTGGAATGCCTTCCCAATTTATAACCCACTGGAAGTTTCCATCTAATAGTATATGGCGATGTCAAAAAGCTCTAACCCTTCCCTTCCAATTCAAATATGCATGTTATGGTCCTACGCAGGTCACAATGAGCATGCATGATCACCTTACTTTGTGTCTTGAAGACCAATTTAACCATTGCCTTATTGGCAAGCCCAATGATGAGTGCATTATAACTAAATGTAATACCATATCATATGGTTATGGAACCTACTCGAGGCAAATTTTTATCATGAAAATCATTTCGACGAAATGAATCTAATGGTGAGATTTGTCATTAACATATTTTGTTTATGGTCATAGAACCCTGAGGATGGTGTTCCCCTTAAGGGGGAGGGGTTGTAATGACCTCAGTTATCTTGCTAAGTAGGTTAACATTGTGCTAGTGGTCTGAGTTTCGATACATGCATGTATATAGCGTGAATGAGGTCTTGTTCCCCTTGCATTTGTATGGATATTATAAATACGTTTATTACCCTATGGCTATTGTGAACACCTTATTAAGTTATCTTGGTATACATGACCTGGAAAAATATTCTTAACAACTAAACTAACCCAATTCAAAGACACCAATTAGGAAAAAGGAACAACGGTAGAATGTGACATTATTTCTGAATAAACAATTCTTTGTATGAGGTGCTTATTAAGATTATAAGCCTAATTTTATTATTAATATTGGATAGAGTACATATGATTCAACATAAACCTAATCTAGTGGATATAATTCAACAAGTGAGAGCGAATAAATGGGGATAGGCTCACAGGTATGAGGTTCATAGTGCAATGAAGGAATCTCTAACCACCGACAGATATTACAGGATTCTTACCACATGGTGGAGGATATTTGCCGAGCCAGGAATGAGCCTGGAGGAAAGGGCCAAATGGCAGAAAAAAAATTACTAGCCTGCAAACCCATCAATAGTGACAGGGCTATGCGGGGACAAGGGGACACCTCTAGCTAGTCCAACAGGGCTCAACCTTAACTACCATGAGTAGGAGTTGAATAGTATAAAAGGAGGGAGTCAGGAGAAGAGAGGGGGGCACGAAGAGGCATAAGTAAATGTGGGCAATGAGAGAGATAAAAGGAAATATCAAAGCAAGGGAAGGGACTCGTAGTAGGGAGAAAAGCATGTTACACCAAAAGGCATGCAATGGAGTGTACAGTTACAACAAAAGGTTACACACGCTCATTTCACCCTTCTATGTTGAAAAATGCAGAAATAAATTCTCAATTTGATTTTTCCTTGATTAAATTGAGAAAATTTGAATTTCCACATTAGTAGACAACTTGGATGCAGTTAAATTGTGTGACATGGCTTGTGTCACCCAATTTACTCAGTAAATTCGAGTTGGAGGAGTTAGAGTTCAATTTAACATGTGTGGTTGCTAATTTGTAGCAATCAAGGTCAATTATCTCAGGTTATTTTGAGTTAAGCTAGTTCCAACTTTTGGAGGAACTAGTGGAAGGTTAGTTAAGCAGTGGGACTTCAATCAAACTCAATGATCATCTAGTTAACTAATCAATCAACCCAAAATTTCTAGTGCATGCAGAGAATTCAGGTTCCCTAGGCTTGGTGGAGATTCCAAGGCAGTGTAACATTAGTTGTAGACTAGTCTTGAGTGTACATGTGTTGCATGCAGACAAATGATCAACCAAAGGAATTGCGCAATCCATTTTGGAGGAATTCTTAAATAATAGGGGCCTAATTTCTTAAGGAACAATGCAAGGAAATAGGAGCTCAAGCAGAGGCAAAAAATGACTAAGTCTGGGTCAAGTACTTTCAGCACTTGCAGGTTGTGCTCAGTTGAGCAAAGCAATTATAATACATCTCTATTCATCAGACTAATGCAAGCATGCATTGGGGTTTTCAACATTTTGCTTTCCCCAGGAAAATACTTGTTGCATGTCTAAAATTTGTGTTCTAGATTGTGAATCACTTTCCGCAGAGTAGTAGAGTAAGTTTGTGTCTTGTGATTTTGATTAAAATTTCATGAGCAACTACAAATGTACATCATAATTTCTACATGGTATCAGAGCAGGATTCACATTAGAGCGAGAATTCAAAGTTGTTTCTTAGGAGGTTCGATTTTGGAGCTCAATGCAACAAGATTTCTTCAAAGCTGAGAAGATGGCCTTCAATGGACTAAGGCTACTCTAATTTTGTTGCATGGAAGAATCACATGGAGGTGTTATTGGATGACAATGGATTGCTATAATACATCAAGATAAATGTTGCAAAACCACCAGAATCTGATGCACATAACCTTGCTTAGTGGAATAAAGATGTAGCCAAGGCAAGGAGAAAAATTTTGGAGGTAGTACGGGATCACATAGTCTCAAATCTCCATGGAAAAGAAACTTCATTCGCAATGTGGAAAGCATTGAAAAAATTGTTCAAGAATAATAGTGACCATAGGAAGTTAGCACTGAAGGATAAAATTCGAAGTATCAAGATGCAAAAGAATGACACAATTCTGCAGTATCTGAGAAAGTTCACACAATGTCATGATGAACTTTGTGGGGTTGGTGTGAATGTCCCTGAATAAGACTTGGTAAGCCTAGCCCTTTTGGGCCTTGCAAAGAGATGGCATAACTATCAAGATTCAGTGAATGGAAGGGAGAAACTATCAAATTGGGAGTGCTTATGGTCTAATTTGGTACAAGAGGAAATAAGGCCGAATACCATAGATGGGACTTCATCCAAGGGTGAGGATGAAGAAAACTTTACATTGGTTGGAAAGGAAAAGAAGGGAAAATGGAAGAAATCTCAATCCAAACTAGAATCCAGTCAAGGGGGCAAGAAGAAAGATTTGTCCAAAATTAAATGCTTCCATTTCATGAATTCAGGCACTATGCCATGAAGTGTCCACATAAGAAGGAAAGCAATAATACCTCAGGAGGAGCAACAGGTGAAGCCTTGGATTCATAGTTTGAGCTTGACTTTACCCTTATTGCATGCATGGCCAACACAATGATGGGGAGCGTGTGGTACTTGGATTCAGGTGCATTGTTCCACATGACATGGTGTAGAGATTTTTTTAGTGGCCTAGAGGAAAAAGACTTGTAGATGCACATAGATATGGGGGATGATGGAAGGTATAGTGTGACCGAGATTGGTACAGTCCCCTTTCAAAGGGAGTCAGGCTCCCCCCTTAGGCTCAAGGATGTCATGTTTGTTCCGGGCCTAAAGAAAAATTTCATCTCTGTTGCAGTTTTCGAAGACCATGGTTATGATGTGATCTTGATCAAGGAAAGGCATTCTTGAGGCACATAGCCACCAGATATGTGAATCAAATCAGTGTTTGTGTGAAGAACCTGTATAAGCTAGACTTGGAGGATTATGTTACATTAAGAACTAAGCTGGAGAAGGTGCAGAGCAACGATGATGGTGAACTTTGGCATAGAAGACTTGGCCATTTTCATCATGGCATCTTGAATATTTTGCAACATATAACCATAGGCCTCCCCAAAGGATCACTTGAGCAGCAGGGTGTATGCAAAGGATGTACTTTGGGGAAGTACACAAAATCCACATTCCATGACCGGGACAACAAAGCAAATGCAGTCCTAGAAAGGATCCACTCTGATGTCTATGGACCTTTCTCGATAGCCTCCAATGTCAAGCACAAATATTTTGTCATTTTTATTGTTACTTCTCACGGAAGTGTTGGATCTTCTTCATGCGGAAGAAAGATGAAACATTATCCAAGTTCATAGAATTTAAGGCACTGGTTGAGAAAGAAACAGACAAGAAGGTGAAGGGTCTCATGAATAATAATGGAGGTGAGTACGTGTCGAATGAATTTAATTTTTTTTGTGTAATAGAAGGCATTTGATGAGAGTTGACAGCACCCCACAACCCACAACAGAATGGGATGGCCGAGAGAAAGAACTGTATCATTGTGGGAGCAACGAGGGCGATGTTGCATAACCAAGGAATACCTCTGCACTTTGTGGGCAAAGGCATGCAACACAACATTCTATTTGCAGAACCAATGTCCTCATCTGATTCTGGGCATGATTACATTGAAGGAGGCTTTCTTGGGGAGAAAGTCAGATGTGTCGCATTTCAGGATTTTTGGAGCCTCTGTTTATTGCCATGTCTCGAAAAAATCAAGGAAGAAGCTCGAGCCGACAATAGAATTGGGGGTATTTTTGGGTTACACATAAACTCCCCATAACTAACATCTGTACTTTCCATCCCTCAAAATGACATTTGTTCAAAGGGATGTAAAATTTAATGAAGAGAAAGCGATGAGGTGCTCTCTCAAGAGGGAGCTTCAGATCCCACAAGAAGAGGAGCTTTTAGCCCCAAAGGAGGAGCCTCAAGAAGTTGTGGAACAACCACAAATTGAGGAGCAAAGAGTGGAGACAACCACTCAAGTAGAACCATCTAGAGAAGCAAAAAAAAGGACTAGGGAAGCTGTGAAACTTATGCAGGATGCGAGGGAGAATGTGGGTGCTCCGTCAAATTTGCATAGGCAGAGAAGGTCACCAGATCGGTACACTGACTACATGGCTTTAATGATTGAGCTTGTAGAGAATGAACCATCCTATTTCGAGGAAGCGACAAAGAAACATGTATGGGTTGATGCAATGGTGGAGGAATAGTAATCCATTGTAAATAACAATGTTTTGGAAGTGGTACCACGACAAACAAATAAGCCAATTGTAGGTTCGAGATGGATCTTCAAGGTAAAGAAGACAACAGACGGAAGCATAGAGAAGTATAAGGCTAGATTTGTGGCCAACGATTACTCTCAAGTTGAACAAATTGATTATGAGGAGACCTTTGTTCCTGTAACAAGGTACCCATCCATTAGATCAATTCTTGCTCTTGCTGCCCAGATGGGATGGAAGATCCACCAGATGGATGTATAAACAAAATTTCTCAATGGGGTTATTAAGGAGGAGGTGTACATCCAGTAACCATAAGGCTTTGAGACTTTTTATCGGGAGTCTCATTTGTGCAAAATAAAGCAAATGTTGTACGGTCTCAAACAAGCACCCCATGCTTGGTACACCAGGATCGATAGCTATCTCACCGGTTTAGGCTTCACCAAAAGTGAAGTAGATGCAAACCTCTATCATATTTTTATAGAAGGTAAATGGTTGATTATTGTCTTATATGTTGATGAATTGCTCTAACTGGTGATGAATAGTTGATCTGATCTTGCAAGGAGGACCTTGGAAGAGAATTTGAAATGAAGAACATGGGTCTCATGCACTACTTCCTCGGATTGGAAGTATGGCAAGGTGATGGGGAGATATTTGTATTTCAAGGAAAGTATGCAAATGAGATACTACAAAGATTCTGCATGGAGAGTTGCAAGCCCATGGGGACATCTCTAACGACCAACTTAAGGAAGGAGGATGCCACTTTAGGTGAGGAAGTGGATGATACCATTTATCGACAACTACTGGGTCCAATGATGTACTTTATGAATACACAACCGAATATGTGCTATGAAGTCAACCAGTTGAACCAAGCTATGGTCAGGCGAGCCAAATTATTTTGTAGGGTAGCTAAGCATGTTTTACAATACCTCAGAGGCACTACCTAGTTTGGAATATGGTACAGAAGAGCAAAGGGAGTGAAGTTGTGTGACTTCACGTATGCATACTGGGTGGGGAGTCCATTAGATCGAAACATTAGGTGGAATTTTTAGTGTTGGGTCCCGTTGAAGCCTCAAAAATCACTACGACAACATGGGGGATAACCACCCAGTCCGAACCTTAAGACAACTCCTTTTCCGTTTAAAGTGGTGGCTTCGACTAGGGATAATGGGACCAGTTTCCCAGTGTGGGTTTTAATATGAGAGTGTGTGGTTCATGAGCGTTTGCAAATAGAATAATGATAATCTAAATGACCTATTCTATCATGCAAATCTTCTAACTAACTTATTATAATATAAACTCGGGTATTTCTGTGTGGTGTGCGATCTACTTAGGTATCTAGTTAACATGTGATAATAAAGATTAATCACGCATAAACAGAGATGATAACGTATAAGATAATTTCTTTGACTAAATAGTTAGTCAAAGAAATTTATAAAATATATCGCATATATGATGAATTATATATATGAAAATTAACAATTTCAGATATACATCATACAATAATGTAATTAACGCTTAACAGAAAGAATAAATCTCACATACAATTCATGAAAGTAAAGTGTTGTCACCGAATAAAAGAAAACAGAATCAATCATACAAGATAATAGTACCATATGTGAGAAGTTTTGCTCATTTAACTAATGACATGGATCGACTCTTTTCTTCAAGTCAAATTAACTCCGAAGAACACAATAGTGCATCAACAAAGGAAAGTAGTATGATATCTAAAAGAAATGATCATGTTCCATAATTTCACGAAATCATTCACAAACTTACAAAACTGCATTCTTTGCAAATGTTTTTGATAAAATTCTGGACCCTTCTCTAAATGCATGAGAAGGGTATAAATACTATTCTAACTAAGGTGCAAAAATAGATTATACAAAAATTTGAGGAGGTTTCAAACAACCTTCCTCCTAACTAGTTAACTAACTCCAAAAATAAACAGTGGCCTAATGAGTAGAACTAAGATGATGATTTGTTGTCTGCCAACTTTTCCTTCAAATCGCAAATATCGGTCATTGGTTTGAGTTGAGGAGGTGCCCCAAAATGTGTCCTGAGCTGTCCTGTGAAAATCGCATTGGTGAGAGGTGGCAACATCCATTGAGTCGAATGAAGTGAGCAGTTAAGGGTCATGATCTAGCTGTGCGATTTTACGAGGTATTGCCAATACGACTCCCAATTGGTCTTGGTCAATTTTGTGATTGCCTCCCTTTGAGTCTCCGCCTTTTCTTGCCAGCTTTTATGCAAAGCACCCAAATCGGGCATTTCTTTTAGGCTGCCTTCCTTTAGCAGGTTGGTGACAAACAGAGTGTGGTTCACTGCCTTGATTATATTCTTCGATACCCCAGCTGCCCTTGCCACTACTAGCTTAGCTTGCTTGATTCTCACGTCCCAATCTGTGAAAAGAATGTCTTTGTGTGTTTCCTCAATTTCAGGTAGATTGGCCTTCCTTCCCTCTTCTGTTTCTTTCCATTTGATGAACTCTGAGATTCTGGTATTGAGATCAATAAACTCGGTTCTCTGGTCGATAGCCTTATCTGTTAGTTGGTCACTGGTGATCAGATAAGGAGTAACGTGTGACATCTTTTGGCAGAAATGCTCTTGCTGTTTATTAGGAGGGAATTCAGTTCCAGAGCCTCTTTAACGAACTCCTCAATAGTGGGAACATACTTATATTTTTCCATGGCTTGCTGCAATTCTTGGAGTTGCATGTTTTTTTTTTCCGATATATCGGCTTTGTGGCTTATTTTTAAGACCTCCATGCTCTGTTGCAATTGGGCAAGCTCCTCATCTGCTTGCTTGTTCACACTTTCTTTCTCTGTTTTGAGTTGTGCAATCCTCTCCTCCTTTTCTCTCAACAAAGTAGAGACTTCAATGCCTTTGTCCATGGTGGCCATTGCATATGCTCCCGTGAACTGTGACAATCTAGTCAAGTTCTCAGCTGGGTTGAAAGGAATGTCCTCCAAACTATGTCCATTTGCTCGTTTCTAGGTGGGATCTCGGGTATTTCTACCCTTTTCCTTTTTCTTTGTCTCCTTACTACTGCCTTGTGGAGCGGGTTGTAGAACACATCAAGTGGAGGGATTTCAGACACTTTCAAGATGATCTCTGATGTGGGTAGAGCAGGGATAATCTCAGTTTGCTGGGATGTTGTCGCTCGTTCATCCATAGGCTTTGACTGCTCATCCATGGGTTTGGATTGGTCGTCCATAGACTTGGACTATGTATTCTCTTGAATATGTAGAGGAGTTTGACACTCCATTGTCTCTTGGGTATCTGTCGTTTTGGGAGTGTCTTGCAGTTTCTGATTAAATTGATCCCACTCCTGCTCCAAACTGCTGCCTTTGACCTCTGAACTAATTTCTTTAGGTGGGGTGCTCAGAACCTATTTCTCAGCTGACTTCTTGCTGGACTCTGTTGTATTATCTGTCTCTTGGGCCTTCCCCGTATATGGTGTTTTCTCAGTATTCACTTGAGATGTTGTGCGAGAACTAGGTCCTTCACTGTTAATAGTCACACTTGGAGTAGGCTTATCTTCGATTTTCAACAATTGCAGTGGGATTACTACGAGCCTTTCATTTCTGAATTCCTGAAATCTTTAAAAAAAATTAGGACTCAGGTTTGTTTTAGCCCATTCAAACGCTTGTTCGAAGGACTTGGCTGACTGTAACAGGTCTTCAAAATCGTTATCCCCATGGTTGTATGGCTTGAGCTATACCGCAGTAGTGATGTTATGTGTTACCTTGTCTGGATCGAATTTCCTTTTCGACAATGTATGAAGCTTGAGGGCTTCCATGTTTGTTGACTCCTTAATGGCATGATTAAAATTTGCTAAAGCAAAAGAACCACCCTTGACAGGAAAAGAGGGCCATAATAACTTATTGTTTTCTTTGAGGACTTTAGTTAGGCCTTTTCCTATGGTCTGGTAGGCAATTTCCCTTGCTAACAATTTATCAGAAACATATAAAGGAAGGACATGTGGGTCGAATGTGCTACCAAAAACCCTAATGTAAGTGAGCCATTCTTCAATAAAAATATTTGTCCATAGCTAGAAGGTCTGTTGCGGCTTCTTCGGAAAACCTGGGGTGTCCTTATTGAGAATTATTTGATGCAGGGGCAAACCAACAGAATGACACATCTTATAGAAATGGGGTATATAATGGGATTCCCATATTTTCTTATGACTGAGGTGGATAGGGTAGGGGTCCTGTAAAGTCCATTTCCAACCCATGGTAGGAAATGAAGTGCAAAAACAAATGGCGTCCATAATGTAGGCATAACAATAGAAAGGGCGAAGGTTCTCTAGAGATGAGGCTCTCTTCTGTTGATACTCGGTAATGATGGTGGCTAGGTTATCAAATAGGATGGTGGCCCAATTCATGATGTGGGAATTAATGCAGGCATCAATTAGAGGAATCCATTCTATGGAAAACTTAGAATTATTGGGAAACCCATATAGTCTACCTAACATAGCAGCTGCATAGTTATAGGGGTTTGCCAAAGAGGCTATAGCATACATAACCGATTTGTCAAATTTGAATTTGTTGTCTAATACTCTCCAGCCCTAGATCAACTTGAAGGGGTCTGGGTTCTTATTTGCAAAGCTGGCCATGTATGTCTTATCATATATATCTTGAGGATCAGGTATATGATACATTTTCTTCATATCCTCTGCTCTAAATGATTCCATGAGTTTGTTTCTTGAATTCCTGAATTGCCTATCTTCAATGGTGAGGTTTTCGACCACCCACCTGATCATATCCGTGTATGGGAGGATTTTAGCCCTTGCTCCTATCCTATGCAGGAAAGAACATGCAACGTCCTTGAATTGAAGCCCCGAAGGTCTTGTTGAGTCAGTTGTTGCTCTTGTAACAGTAATATTGGGATGCTTGTCCTCAAGTGTATTGTAAATGACCTCCCAAGATGTTGCTTCTCCATCAGAGTTGCAGACTGTATCAGAGAATATGGGAGCCATCTATGTAAACTTGGGTTTTGCAATGCTCTGCTTTTTTTTGTTTCTGCATCACCTTCCTTAATGACTTGCCTTTTGTAGCTTGCCTGAAATGGACAAGATATATCAGCGCAGACAATATCGGGCAATTAAGATTGAAGGCATTTCTGAAATGACCTTGGATCGTGAGAAAGGTTTAATGAGATACTCAATGTTAACTACCCATAACTTGGAAAATGATTAGCTCTCCTCGGGCCGCTAAATATTTTTTATCCTGTCAATTCATTCATGTTTGTATTTAAAACGTAATTATTTCACACGCTTATCGCTCTTATTCGCATATTGCAATCTTCAAATGGATACAATATAGCGTTGTGATTACTATAAGGTGAAATGTGATTGCGATTGTGGCAATATCACATTTCACAAATCGTTAATGGGCATTGTAATGGCATAGCTTAATTACTTGCGAAGTTTGCAAAGTACGATTTGTAAAATTACAAGGTGCTTATAATCAAGATATCGCAGCGGGAGGTTTGATCGCGCATCACAGATTTTTAAAGGTGTTTTATGATAGTCACATGGAAAAGTGCAATTTGCGATTTGCTATAAGGATCTCCTCCTTGGGTTGTTTTGCATGATTTTTCAAGGCAATTTCTTAGAGTTAGGTTTTATTATCCTAAGACTAAAATTTAAAAACGGTCCCCATTTATATCTCTAACCTAACTATTGTTATTCATAAATGGGGGGGTTGTTACATAGTACAACACTTGGCGATTCACTTGGGAGAACCAGTGATCTCTGAGTAGTTTTCTAAAATTTCTAAAACTTTTCAAAGTAATTAGAGTTTTTGGAATAATAATAGCATGAGTTATAAAGTAAACAACATTTCTCTAGAATCGTTATCAATTACATAATCCATTTATTCAACTACTTTACTCTTGTAATAATATAAATACAAATGTTTGCATCAGTCAATAATAAGAGTTAAAGTGATATAGCAGGTGTACTCTACAAATTAGTCTTTGATGTTTACTCGTTTATCACAGATAGAGCCTCTGCTGCCAGCAGGCGTTCATAGCCTCGACAGGGTTATCTTTTAGCCAGCAATGATTCATTATCCCATCTGAAGCAATTTTCAGATTTCAAAATGATATTCACTTGCTTTGAATCTCATTTGGATCTTGTTCCTTTTTCCTTTTTAATATAATCTTTTCTTTTAGGTTTCTTAAAAGACATCATCTAGGCTTAGTAACCTAATAATGACAATGCCATTCACTAGTTGTAACTAAATTGAACAAGTTGGCTCTTGATGATACCCCTTGTCTTCTGATCAATGAGATCATCGGCTATTACCCTATTTTGATATGCAGTATTGGTAATATCAGTTTAATTATTTCCCTATGACCATGGTAAACAAGCTCGCAATGAGACTTTTTATCTTCTAAGTTTTGTATATTTTAGAATTACACTCTGAAAAAAGGAAAATTTTATCAGATGGGGTGAATCATTGGCTCTTTTGAGAATTTTGGATGATAATGATGGAGTTTTAGGATACTGATCTGCAGAAAGTCCTTACTAGGTTAAAGATTTATTTTCTTGACTGATAACAAGACATTCATACTCTAAAAGAGAAGATTTTGTTCATAGAATAAATGTTTTTAGCAAGATCAAGTTTTTCAAATAAATGAGGTTTTCTTTGGTACTCGAATGTCCTAATTATTTCTTTTAACTTTTACTTACTTATAGAAGCGAAAAATCAGAAATATTATCAAAGAATTTATTTTGAAAAGCCAAAAGTAAATACTACTTAAACTTTATTTTCCTGAGAATTTGAAAGGCAATATGATACAAAATTGGAGAGGTTGTCTTCTAAGAAAAGTATTTTTTCAATATTTTCCCATTAACGGGCAAAAAATCCTTCTTACCTGATAAGTCTTGTAAAAGAAACGTTGATTGTCCAATTTTCTCAATAATTTGAAAAGGGCCAAGCCATAGTCTTTGAAATTTGGTATGTTTACCTTTTTCCTCATTTGCTTTTCCCATTTTAAAACCAAATCCCCTACTTCAAAAGTTTTTTGACTAGCAGAGGTTGTATCAAAAGAGGCTTTGACTAATAGTTGATGATGGAAGTGGGTTGCTTTGGCCTTTTCTCGTTCTTCTTCAAGGTTAAGAATTTGAAACTCTCTAGCTTGGAGAGAAGAAGAAGCGTTTTCATCTATGAATTGCACTAGGGCAAGAGATGGGATTTCTATGTTAGTGGGAAGAACAACTTCTTTCCCATAAACCAAAGCAAAAGGGGAAGAACCAATAGATGCCTCCTATGTAATTTTGACTGCCCATAAAGCAAATGTCAATGCTTTGTGCCAATTCTTATGATTTTGGTCAATAGTCCTTTTGATACTTTTGATGAGGTTTTTGTTTGTTGATTCTGCTAATCCATTATCTTGTGGATAATAGTTGGTTGAATATTTTAGCTTAAAACCTCACTTTAGAGCAAATTCTACCATTACATTTCTAGAAAAGCAAGATGCATTGTCAAACATTAACGCTGAGGGTAAGCCAAATATGGTAATAATGTACTGATCAATGAATTCTGTAATGCTTTCTGTATTGGCTATCCTTAAGGGGATAGCTTCTACCCATTTTGTATTATATTTAGTATCTATAAGGATGAATCTATGCAATTGGAAGAGTTAGGAACAACCTCACCAATTATGTCTAATCCCCATTGTTCAAATGGTTGTTGGATGTTTACTAGTTGCAAAGGGAATGTTGGCTTCCTTTCTCTTCCGGTTGTAGTTTGAGAAGTTTTACACTTTCTTGCATATTCATGTGTATCCTTAAATATCATTGGCCAATAATATCCTGCATGTAGGATTTTGTGAGCTGTGGTATTTCCTTCGAAATGTCCTCCAACTGGTCCTTCATGTAATTCTTGCATGACCTTTTCAACTTCAGGTTTCTCCAAACATCTTAGTAATACTGAATCATAATTTTTTCTAAACAATACATCATCGACTAATTGATATTGATTTGATTTCAACCTTAAAGCACACTTTGTTTTGTAATTAAGGTGCATAGGAGCATATATGTTCTTTAAATAATATTTCAAATCAGCATATTGTGATTGTGTATCATTGAGGATTACCTGTGATATTTGTACTTCATTACCTTGATCTTCTTCTGGTGATAACTGGGAAGCTCCTGTTAACATCCTGCAAAAACCTTGACCCCTAACAATTTTAGCTGGCTGGATTTCCACATCATATTCTTGAAGTGCAGTAACTCAATTGGCTCTTTTCTCCCCTACTTCTCTTTGGATTAATAATTGCCTTACTGCGGGGTAGGGTACCATTATCTTTGTATGGGCTTTAAGAAGAAAAGGTCTGAAATGTTTCAAGGTTTTAACAACAAATGCTTGTTTCTCGACAACTAAATAATTTAACTCGACACCTTGCAAGTTAAAATTGAAAAAGGAGATAGGTGCTTCGATGTTTTCATCATTTAGCTGTGTAAGAACTGTTGCATATGATTTATTAGATGAAAAAGTATATAATATGAAAGGTTTGAGAAAGTCAGGAGTTGTCAGTGAAGGAGCATTAATAATGGCTTTTTTAATCAACTCAAATGACTCCCTTTCATGTTTTCCCCATTTGAAAACTGTGTTTTTTCGTCTCATTGTTTGAAGGGGTAGGACAATCTGTGAAAATTTTGGGACAAATCTTTTTACAAAATTAATTTGGCCTAGGAATGATTGCATGGTATTCTTGTTATGTGAGAGAGGAATCTTTTCAATCTCTTGGACTCTATCGGGATCAATGTAAATCCCTTTCTTGGATACTATAAACCCAAGGAGTTTGCCTTCCGGTAAAGGAAAATAAGATTTTTTGGGATTTAAGGAAATGCCATATTTCGTGCATCTTTCAAAAATATGCTTCAGGTCACTTAAATGATTGCTCTTATCCTTAGAAAAGACTATGATGTCATATAAGTAAATAACAATTGATTTATTAATCAGGCCTTTAAAGGCAATATCCATAGCACGTTGGAATGTAGAACCTGCGTTAATGAGTCCAAAAGGCATCTTCTGATAGGCGTATGTTCCCCACTTGGTCATGAATGTTGTCTTTAATCTATCATCGAGATGCATAAGAATTTGATTATATCCTGAGAATCCATCTAGAAAAGACATTAATTCAGAACCTACAACTGATTGCAATATTTGTTCCATAGTAGGCAAAGGAAAGTTATCTTTTTGACAAGCTTTATTCAGGTTCCTAAAATCGATACAAATCCTAATATCACTGTTCTTTTTCCTTACATGCACCATATTCGATACCCATTTAGATTGTCTAACATGGAAGATTATTTTGGCTTTCAAAAGCTTGTTTAATTCGGATTTGATTTGGCTTTCAAGGTTTGGGTGAATTTTAAGAAAGTTTCTGTTGAACTGGATTTTCGTTCGAAGTCATAGGTATGGTATGTTGAATTACAGATGTATCATAGGTTTTGAGATCTGAGTAATCCCAGGCAAAGATACCTTTGCATGTTTTCAACAACCTAATGAATGATATCCTTTCTTCTGATGATAGGCCAAGACCTAGGTTGACATTTTGAGGTTTTTCAGTTCACCCTAAGTTTACTACTTCAAATCTCAAAGTAGAACTTTGAGTTTTGGAGTTAGTAACTTTCTTGAAACTATCCTTTAGATCATAGAGATCTTCCATCTTAACTACAAACTTCAGGATTGGGTTTTGATTATGATCATTTTTAATTTGGAGATCATGCTCTTGTTCGTCTATGATTTGTTCCTCATAGGACCCTTCTGATGTAAGGAAATTAATTATATCTGCATAGTTATTGAATACTATCCAATTTGTTACATTATCGGGAATAGATGGAATAAAGATTAACTATATTGAAAATCTGTCTGGACTAAACTCTTCTGTGGGTATAAGCTTGGATGCCACATTAGCAAGTAAGTCAGCACTTGCGTTTTGCAGTCTAGGAACCGAAGAAATGTTAAAAGCAGAGAAGTCAAAAGTCAGATTCTGGGCTAATGATTGATAATGTTTAAGGTGCCCAAAGACATAATGAATTGTATTTCTTACCTGCTTCATAATTATTTCATAATCACCAAATACTTGCAGATATTTGACATTAAGTCCAATGGCTTTGTACAGAGCTTGGATCAATGCTTCATATTCAACGACATTATTGGTATACTGAAATTCAAGTCTGCAGGCTAACATGGTGTTCTCTTCTTGCGGATTGATCAAAATGCATCCTGTGCCTGCACCGTCTTAAGATTTGGAACCATCAAAATAGAGAGTCCAGAACAAAGAATTATTTGAAATTTTATCTACTAAATTTACACACTTGGAAGCATCTGTTTGTGAAAAAATTTCTATTTGAGACACTACAACATTATCTAGGAAGGGAGACCTCTGAGCATTAAAGGATCCCAAAAATGACTCAGCTGAGTAATTTCCAATGATGTTATTGGTGAAGGCAATAGGTTCATTGCTTCCCTCAAGGTCAGTGGTTGTATATTTCATGAACTTTTCTTGGTCTACCCTGATTTGGTTTGGTTTACCATTATGTCGCAACAACATGTGAGACCAGTTAGTTGCAAAGTAACCATGCAACTTTTCAGACCAATCCCTACTTAGGATTAAACCATAAAATTCAGGGATATCAACCACTAAAATATCAATTATTTGCGAAACTTTTGGATTAGAGGAAAGCCTGATTGATACTGATGTTATTTCTTCGAGTACCTCTACTTTTGTCCTGTCTTATTGAACTATGTGTACCGCAGATTTTTGAGGTGTAATATTCAATTTGGTGCACACGGTTGTTGGCATAATATTTTAAGAGGCTCCTGAATCAACAAGACAATTATGAACATTCCTGTTGAAAATTTCGTAAGTGAGAAAAAATTGAGGAATATGAGAAATAGATCTATCACCGATTAGGACTAAATCTAAAGGATCTACTTTGTTGGAAGATGATGGAGGTTTTCCCATATCGTAGGTAGCTTGAGTAACTACAACAGATGGCAAAGGGGATACATGAACTGCTTTTAATTCTCTTAACAAAATTTTCTGTTGTTTTTTGAGTTTAGTGAGTTCATGCAAAGAAATGTTTGCTCTAGTCATTTTCATATCTTTGACTATGTTGTATTCCACTGTATCTGAAACTACCAATGTTTTAGAAGTATTTGGAGAATCTAGTGGAATATGGTATGTCTGACTAGTCTTAGACTTTTTGTTACTGTTTTCTCCTTTACAGGATTAGCAATTTTTTGTTTTTGATTTGTGATAAACGTGTCAAGAGAGTTTTTGCTCCTCATAGTTACTGGCATAGCTTGTGGCTCTTCTTCATTTGGGAGGATGAAATCCCAAATTCCATTTAATTCAACTTCTTCTTCCATTTCAGCTTCCTCTTCGGCTGGTGAGTCTTTTTCTGTTTCTTGATTAGACTCAACATTTGAAATGGTGTTAGGGGGTTGTGATACAAAAGAAGGATTCCTTTTAAACGAGTGAAAAAGTTTCTCGGGAGCAGAGAATTCTGCAACCTATTTCTTGATTTCAACCATTTCATTAGACATTTTATTTAATACTTTCTGCAAGCCTTCAAGATCGAAAGGGTCCTTTGAAAATTCCTTTTTAGAATGATCCTTAAATGTTACTTTCTTTGGCTTCCTCTCATCTGTTTGTGATCTCTTCTCTAAAGCTATAATCCTTCTTTCTACAGACGAGGCTTCTTTCACGTTTTCTACAAAGGTAGCCTTATTGTCTCTATCAACGAAACTTGCAATATTAGAGGGAAGAGACGATATGTACCATTCTATTTGTACATCTACAACAGGTTTTGAGGCAACTGGGATTTATTTAGCAACTTGTTCAATCTGGAGTTGAAGTCTTTGATCCTTTCATCTGAGTTAGCTTTTAAATTAGAAAGATTGTTGATCAAGGATGCTATGGTCCTATCAACACCAAATTTTGCAAGAAATACTTCTTGAAAAGTATCCCAGTTCCTAATTGAACCTGCTGGAAGGGAAAAATACCAAGATCCAGTAGATCCTTGGAAGGTATAAGGGAACAGTCTGATTACAACATCTTCATGTGCAACTTCATTAAGATTCATGGCCAACATGAAGTTATTTAGATCTTCTTTGGCTGGAAGACCATCGTCGGGATTGTACTTGGGTAGCCATTTTTCTAGGTTTGCTGGGAGTGCATTTGGATTTGCAACCAAGAAAACACCAGGGTTTGTCCAAGGTTGAGCGGGTTGATTGGCCATAACTTGAGTTGGAGACTGAGAAGATGGGAAGGTCGGTCCAGA
The DNA here is from genome assembly GCA_031772625.1 of Pinus tabuliformis. Classification (NCBI taxonomy): domain Eukaryota; kingdom Viridiplantae; phylum Streptophyta; class Pinopsida; order Pinales; family Pinaceae; genus Pinus; species Pinus tabuliformis. The sequence continues at coordinate 718,860,495 of CM062817.1, read as the reverse complement.
AGTAGGTATAGATGGAAAAAAACTTACTATTGGGTTAGTACTACTAGTGGCAGTACTAATTAAAGAAGTGGATAGTTGAGAAGTTGTGGATTGAGTAGAAGTGAATGGGGAAGTGAATGGATGGAAAGGTGATGTGATCTTGTTGGTATCTGATTCAGATCTTAGTGAGGTAACTTTCCTACGGCGTGGAGGGATAGGGAACTCAAAAGGGGTTACTCCAAGCCTTTCACTTTGAAATCTATTTAATACACTAGTTTGTTGTAATAAGGAAGTGACACTTTCATCAGAAACTTCAGGCCTCTGTGGCTTCTCAGCAGAAATGGATATATGTTCCAATTTCTGTATCAAATAATGAACTTCGGGAGACTCGGGAGTGTAATCTGGGGAAGGTGGTTGTCTTACTACTTCAGAAGATGAGGGATATGTTTCTATAACTTCAGATTTCTGATTAGGAGATTCTGAACGAGATCTGGAAGGTGTAGAAGTTGTGGAGGGGTTTTAACTCTTATGAATGTTTTTTTATTGACCTTTAGATTTATATGCCATTCATAGTTGGATGGCCCTCCTTCTAGCACCAAAATGTTGAAGCCTCGAAAATCGCTGCGACAACATGGGGGATAACCACCCAATCCAGACCTTAAGACAACTCCTTTTCCTTTTAAAGTGGTGGCTCCGACTGGGGATAATGGGACTAGTTTCCTAGTGTGGGTTTTAATATGAGAGTGGGTGGTTCATGAGGGTTTGCAAATAGAAGAATGATAATCTAAATGACTATTCTATCATCCAAATCTTCTAACTAACTTTGGGTATTTCTATGTGGTATGTGATTTACATAGATATCTGGTTAACATGTGATAATAAAGAGTAATCATGCATAAACAGAGATGATAACGTATAAGATAATTTCTTTGACTAAATAGTTATTCAAAGAAATTTATAAAATATATCGCATATATGATGAATTATATATATGAAAATTAACAATTTCAGATAGGCATCATACAATAGTGCAATTAACGCTTAACAGAAAGAATAAATCTCACATAAAATTCATGAAAGTAAAGTGTTGTCACTGATTAAAAGAAAACATAATCAATCATACAAGATAATAGTACCATATGTGCGAAGTTCTGCTCATTTAACTAATGACATGGATCGACTCCTTTCTTAAAGTCAAATTAACTCCCAAGAACACAATAGTGCATCAACAAAGGAAAGTAGTATGATATCTAAAAGAAACTATCATGTTCCATAATTTCACGAAAGCATTCACAAACTTACAAAAGTGCATTCTTTTCAAATGTTTTTGATAAAATTCTAGACCCTTCTCTAAATGCATGAGAAGGGTATAAATACTATTCTAACTAAGGTGCAAAAATAGATTATACAAAACTTTGAGGAGGTTTCAAACAACCTTCCTCCTAACTAGTTAACTAACTCTAAAAATAAACAATGCCCTGATGAGTAGAACTAAGATGATGATTTGTTTTCTGCCAGCTTGTCCTTGAAATTGCAAATATCGGTCATTGGTTTGAGTTGAGGAGGTGCCCCAAAATGTGTCATGAGTTGTCTTGCGAAAATCACATCGGTGAGAGGTGGCAACATCCGCTGAGTCGAATGAAGTGAGCAGTTAAGGGTCATGATTTGGCGTGCGGTTTTACGAGGTATTGCCAATACGACTCCGAGTTGGTCTTGGTCAATTTTGCGATTGCCTCCCTTTGAGTCTCTGCCTTTTCCTGCCAGCTTTTATGCAAAGCACCCAAATCGAGCATTTCTTTTAGGTTGCCTTCCTTTAGCAGGTTGGTGATAAACAGAGTGTGGTTCACCACCTTGATTATATTCTTCGATACCCCAGCTGCCCTTGCCACTACTATCTTAGCTTGTTTGATTCTATCGTCCCAATTTGTGAAAAGAATGTGTTTGTGTGTTTCCTTAATTTCAGGCAGATTGGCCTTCCTTTTGTCTTCTATTTCTTGCCATTCGATGAATTCTGAGATTCTGGTGTTGAGATCAGTAAACTCGATTCTCTGGTCGATAATCTTATCTGTTCACTAGTGATTAGATAAGGAGTAATGTGTGACATCTTTTGGTAGAAATTCTCCTGCTTCTTTATTAGGAGGGAATTCAGTTCCAAAGCCTCTTTAACAAACTCCTCAGTAGTGGGAACATCCTTATATTTTTCCATGGCTTGCTACAATTCTTGGAGTTGCATGTTTTTAGCCGATATATTGGCTTTGTGGCTTATTTTCAGGACCTCCATGCTATGTCACAATTGGTTAAGCTGCTCAGCTACTTGCTTGTTCACATTTGCTTTCTATTTTTCGAGTTGTGCAATCCTCTCCTCCTTTTCTCTCAACAAAGTAGAGAATTCAGTGGCTTTGTCCATGGTGGTCGTTGCATATGCTCCCGTGAACTGTGACAATCTAGTCAAGTTCTCAGCTGGGTTAAAAGGAGTGTCCCTCCAAACTATGTCCATTGGCTTGTTTCCAGGAGGGAGCTCGAGTGTTTCTACCCTTTTCCTTTTTCTCTGTCTCCTTACTATTGCCATGTGGAGCAGGCTGTAGAACACATCAAGTGGAGGGATTTCGGTCGCTTTCAAGAGGATCTCTGATGTGGGTAGAGTAGGGATAATCTCAGTTTGCTGGGATGTTTTCACTTGTTCATCCATAGGCTTTGACTGCTCATCCATGGGTTTGGACTGCTCGTCCAAAGACTTGGACTCTGTATTCTCCTGAATATGTAGAGGAGTTTCACACTCCATTTTCTCTTGGGTATCTGTCCTTTTGGGAGTGTCTTGCAGTTTCTGATTAAACTGATCCCAATCCTGCTCCAAACTGCTACCTTTGACCTTTGAACTGATTTCTTTAGGTGGGGTGCTCAGAACCTGTTTCTCAGCTGACTTCCTGCTGGACTTTGCTGTATTATCTGTCTCTTGGGCCTTCCCCATATCTGGTGTTTTCTCAGTATTCACTTGAGATGTTGTGTGAGAACTAGGTCCTTCACTGTTAATAGTCACACTTGGTGTAGGCTTATCTTCGATTTTCAACAAGTGTAGTGGGATTACTGCAAGCCTTTCATTTCTGAATTCCCGAAATCTTTCAAAATTTTCAGGACTCAGGTTCACTTTAGCCCATTCGAATGCTTGTTCGAAGGACTTGGCTGACTGTAACAGGTCTTCAAAATCATTATCCTCATGGTTGTATGGCTTGAGCTTTACCGCAGTAGTGATGTTATGTGCTACCTTGTCTGGATCGAATTGCCTTTTCGACAATGTATGAAGCTTGAGGGCTTCCATGTTTGCTGACTCCTTAATGACATGATTAAAATTTGCTAAAGCAAAAGAATTGCACTTGACAAGAAAAGAGGGCCATAATAACTTCTTGTTTTCTTTGAGGACTTTAGTTAGGCCTTTTCCTACAGTCTAGTAGGTGATTTCCCTTGCTAACAATTTATTAGAAACATATAAAGGACATGTGGGTTGGTTGTGCTACCAAAAACCCTAATGTAGGTGAACCATTCTTCAATAAAATATTTGGCGATAGCTAGAAGGTCTGTTGCGGCTTCTTGGGAAAACCTGGGGGCTTTCTTATTGAAAATTGTTTGGTGCAGGGGGAAAACAACAGAATGACATATCTTATAGAAATGGGGTATATAATGGGATTCCCATATTTTCTTATGACTGAGGTGGATAGGGTACGGGTCTCGTAAGTTCCATTTCCAACCCATGATCGGAAATGCAGTGCAGAAACAAATGACATCCATAATGTAGGCACAAAAATAGAAAGGGGGAAGGTTCTCTGGAGAGGAGGCTCTCTTCTGTAGATACTTGGTGATGATGGTGGCTAGGTTATCAGATAGGATGGTGGCCCAATTCATGATTTGGGAATTAACGCAGGCATAAATTAGAGGAATCCATTCGATGGAAAACTTAGAATTATTGGGCAACCCATATAGTCTACATAACATAGCAGCTGCATAGTTATAGGGGTTTGCCAAAGAGGCTATAGCATACATACCTGTTGTGGGGAAAAGTATCCGACTCGGAATGACCCTATCCCTACTCTAAGGGTGATAGTTCCTTAGCAACAACTGAAAGTAAAGCTTTGATATTTTCCTTTATGAAAGTACAGAGAAGGAAGAAAAGATTGACCAACCGATATCCTTCGCTTTTGTCGATCTTGTCTTCTCTCTTCGTCCCTTGCTTCCAGCTCCTTGTTCTCTTGCCGGCCCAGCTACACAAAGATCCTGCACAAACAAGAGAGGGAAACTACAAGAAACATGTACTCATAACTGATGCATGGATTAGAGTGAATCAGATATACAAGTAAATACAATACATCAATGCAATACAAGTATATAGGAGAACATTCAAAGCTTTATTGATAGAAGTAAAAGGTTCTGAGAAGGTTACAACCATCAATGGCTCCAATCCAGCAGCACCTCCCCAGCAGCAAGAAATCTCCTCTTCACCTCTATAAAAGCAATCACCCAATAACTCTAACTGTAAACCAACAGCACTTCCTTGCTTTGCACAAAATTCCAGCCTCCTTAGACCTCATAGAAGAGCTCTATATATAGGATAGAAGAAGAAAGGATGAGTCAGCTTGAGACTGACATAAAGCTGCCTTGTGTCCTTTCCCTCTTCAGTTAATCTTCAGTTCTTAAGTCCACTTGGAGATCCTTGCTTACACATGGAGATCAAGTACCTCTTACTCATCACAGGGCGAATTCCTTGAACCAAGTGTCAGTTTGGAAGCTTCCTGGGCAGTTGACACCTTGCAGAATGACTGTGCCACTTGGCCAATCTCGCCCAGCGCAGGTAGCCTTCATTGGTTTTGACTTTCAGCGCAGGTACAAGGAGGAGCAGTTGACATTCAGCGCAGATGCTCAGTGGAGCAACTGACATGATCCAAAAATAGCCTGTTTTTGAGTGTTTTCAGGTGGAGAACTGATGGGAAGTGCTGTGGTTTGCTGACCTTGTTCCTCTAGGGGTAAGAACAACATGTTTAGGGACTTTGGATCCCTGTAATTATCGACATTTCATGCTCCATGCTGTGAGGCACAAAAATGTCTATAACAGTTGCCCCCTAAAGTATGAGGCCGTTTATCGGGTGAAATGCTTTATCCAGAGGGTCCGAAGTTCATTCAAGTGCTGAGAGGTGCCCTGTAATACAATACAATACAATACATTATTTTTCATTCTGTTTTCATGAACTAGCTGAGGCGGGCATTCCCATGCTCAGCTTTATAAATACATTTTGGTACATAGAACAGACGATCGTCTGATGGTAGACTGATAACTCTCTGCTGAAATTATCATCCTTTGAGTAGGATGATCGTCTGTTGCAATGATGTACATGACAAATGCTTTTATATTTCCTGAATATGTATCGCAGCCCGGATGGATGAAACTAGATCCGGGGTCTTCAAACTCGTTCGATCTTCACTCTAAGTACAAGTCGATCCATGTGAGAATTTCGCTGAAGTCGAACATGGAAAGACATCACTTGATTACCGGTCAATGATGAAAACCGTTAACAAGCGCGAGAGGAATCACCGATAATGATAATGACCATCAAGGTACTGTAGTACAATTCACGTGGCGTGAATAAAGGACTTGGCGTCGAACGCCACGCAAAATCTTCTAGTCGAAGGTCATTGATGTATACCTGTCGCCGGAAGTGAGAAACTTGCCATTGAGGCATGCAAGCTTCAAAGTACTGATGGGGTTGTTCCTAGATCAACTTCTTGGATAATGAGCTGAAGTCGACAAGAAGCGATCCGTCAAAGGAGGGCCTTAATGAATCCCACATCAATGACACGGAACGGAGCTAATGATTTTAGTGGAGGTGAAAACAAACTGTGATATATGATTCAGGGTGGCGATCATGAATGGATGAAGGATAATGTATGGTAGTGGATGGGACACGGTTGACACTTTCAGAATGACCTCTCTTGAACATATAACGACACTGATGCGATGGATCGGTAGCATTACCCCAAAATGTGGATGGTTTGGCGAAGACCATGGTGATGAGACCGGTGAATGAAACAACCCAACCCGATGTGGTATGGAAGAAAAGTGTCATGTTCAAGAGCGACTTGCTACCATTAAGCTTCGATGTTCTCCCAATTTTTCCCCAGTCATTTCTGACCAGTACCTCTTTATTTTTGTCAAGCTTGAGGAGGATAACATATGCTTGTTCTATAACCTGCCCTTCGGGCAAGCCCATCGCTATGATTTAACGAGCTTAGCGATGGGGAAACTCGTTCTCGTCTAAAGACAAGTTTGTCGCTATTTAATCATTTTAACGAGTCTAATGACAAGGAAAACTCGGTCCTTTTCATTTTTAGAGAGTCTGAAAAGGTACAGAAAGTTAACTCCAAAATTCCTTTTTCGTCATCTAATCCCTTAAGTCCGAAAAAGTTTAAAACAATACAGAAGGGATGAATTTTCGGTTGCTTTAACGAGCCGAACAAAACAAGCGCTCGATCTTTTTGTGCAATAATCCCTCAGGTCCAAAAAGATTAAAATCTAGAGGAGGGATAGCTTTCCGGTCGCTTTAACGAGCTGGAAGGCCAAAACTCGGCAAACTTTTCATATTTTACGAGTCAGTGAAAAGAGTTCAAAGAAGACTCGTCTTTTGAGGAACGAGTGATGAACAGGGATAGCAGCAGATTCCAGGTACAGGTTGGAAGTCTCCAATCACGACAGTGTCACAAGGATGGCTAGGTGAAATCACTCTTCGCAGATGTTCCTCAAAATGGGTAAACACACAAATGGAAGTGAATGATCGGCCAAATGACGGTGGAGGTGACGGTGCACAAACACGACCAAGGCTTTTATGGCTGATGAATTTACGATCTCAAAAGGGTATTTACCGGTTCATTTTTTCTGAATGAGCTTGAACTCTATAGGAAAGCCTGCTCATGAACTTATGTTTATTTTTTAACGAGCATGAACTATGCGCTAAAACTGCTCGGATCTTGCGTTTATTTTTTAACGAGCATGAACTATGTGCTAAAACTGCTCGATATACCAGTCATAGAATAAGAACGCCTCCTGTGAGATAGCTATTTTTTAAGGAGCTTTATTTCACGAAGCTATGCTCCAATTTTGGCAAGTTTTACCTTTGCCCCATAGACTTTCTTCATGCAAGGTCGGAATCGGCTAATCCTACGAGTTTAAAGGGTTAGACCTACAGGTTTAAAGGGAGGACCTAAAAATTTAAAAAATAAATAGTCGTCCCTCGCTCACATTCCAAAAGTTTGCATGCCCCCAGACATAGGATAGAATTTCGAGGCTGCCCCTCCTCTCCCCTACCTCTGCTTTTCTTTGGGTGTTCACAGCTACTTGTCATCTTGCCAATCTAATGTTAACGATACTAGTCTTCTCGTTATTTTAAGGGGTCTTACGCGGTACTCAGTCTTCCCGTCGGCCCAACTTTTAGCGAACAGCTATTTGTGACAAGAGAAGAACACTACTCAAAGACAAAACATTGGTATTATTGAGGGAGGCTTGTCTCTTTCTTATTATCCGAAGAGGGTTCTATTTGCTGCCGCAAATCAATCTCTTTCTTCAGCGATGTCTATCATTGGGTTACTCAAATATGGTTACCCTCTGTCACAACAATAGAATCTCTTTCTTTGGAGGCTGCCCCTACTTATCCTTCAAAACATTTGTTTTAATGGGTGAGGCTTGCTTTTCCCCAAAGATGGTTACTGCTTGTCGCAATAAGGGAATTCCTACTTGGGCAGTGCCCACCTCTTTAGACAAAGGTGAATGACTCTTTTGCCAAACACATAACTTTAACAAAAGAATATTATTCCAGAACAACCCCTCTTCCATCCACGGACGGGGTACGGACTAGTCATATTCTTCTGCGGAAATTCTACCTTATACCCAGGGTTTCTTCTGCCCGGAGCAGACCAGGGTGCATGCCCCCTGGGTTCCAGTCTTTCTTTCCGAATCACTCGCACTCATCGGGAAGGAGGACTGGGGGCGGAGGCGAATCTTGTGTGAACAGACCATTTAGGAATGGTATTTGACTATTTGCGATGCGAGATCCCGGAAATGAAAGTTGGTCTACGAGCTTGACCATCCTTCCTTCGTGTGGAAAACACATTACTCTAAAGAGTGAGGAGACTATCGCTCCCATGCAATAAATATAGTCACGTCCAAGGAGTAGGTTATAATCCAAGGGTCCTTGGACGACCATCACGTTCAAATTGACGGTCTTCCCTTTCAATGTAACAGGCACATTGGGGAGGATTCCTAATGGTCGACTGGTTCCTTTATCAAAACCTGAGAGATTTCTTAACTCAGGTAAAAGCGCCGGGGAACCCAGTGCTTTCCAAGCAACAGAGGAAAGGATACTCACAGACGCCCCTTCATCAATGATAGTACCAGCCATGATCATTCTATAGATCTGGACAATGATTCTGAATGGTATACTGGCTGGTAACGGGGTCTGCCTAGTTGATTCCAATCAAAGGATACAACCAGGTTGCTTGGTGGTGGGACCGAATATACGGCCGGATATGACCCTGATGATGTTCCTTCCTGCGATAAAGGAATGGGCGCATTGCCCTGACGCTCATCAGAGTCGGTGCTGATGAAAAGAACCTGGACGGTGTCATCCTTATTCTCTTCAGTGAGGGTGTCGCATGAAGATGACTCTTCGGCGACGGTGTCATTTGAAGATGAAACTTCTGAAGGTAGAACCGGGTCAACTGCCGTATCGACCTTTGGACTTTCGTCCGGTCTGGATTCAGTAGGTTCATTTTTAGTGACTGACGTTTCAGCCGACCACTTGAGCGGGCCAGCTGTATTTTCAACCAACGAAGGACTTGGCACGAGTTTTTTGTATCCAGGAGGAAGTTTTACCGGTGAAACCGGACAATCTTCCAAAACTCTCTTCGCTTCGTCTAAGAAGGGACAACGGTGGATGGCATGACTGCCTTCACACAACTTACAGGGGAATCTTACTCCCCTTTTTTGTCTTGATCCTTCACTTTCGCTGGTTGACGGAAAGCCATCAACCTGATTGTCAGAGGTTGATGCCCCCGAATTGTGCAGACGAGGGGACCAGTCCCTTAGTATCCGGGGAATACAGGGACAATCTCTGTGGAAATGGTCTCCTCTACATATGACACATGGCGATTTAGGCCCGGTCTGTGCAGTGGGTGGGTTTTCGTCAGATGTCTTTTGCTTGCCCCCAGTCGCCTTCGCCATAGGCTCCTTCTGCTTCTTTTCTTTCTTCTTCTTTTCCTTCTTCTCCTTGGGAGGCTGACTTTTGCCAACTCTACCTTGTGAAGATGAAGGATCAGAGGAAGTATTGTAAGAAGTGGAAGGCTGGTGGGTAGTTCTAGACTGTTTGGACTGTTGATTCGACTGCTCAGGATTAGTGGCGATTTGGACTACATTAGTTGAAAAGAGCCATACAGGGAGGCCGATTGTCAATCCTGGAAGTGACAATGTTGCCATATGAGGCGCACCAACATCTCCCCAAGAGGAGAAGGGATTTGGACTTCCGCCAAGGTTGCCTCCTTGGTTGGTGGGCTCCATACTTTTCAACTGAAAGATCAACGTGGGAATAACAGGTGATTTTGTTCCGCTTAAAATAAATTTTATTAACGACGCTTTCAGACACAAACTTGCTTTTTCATGTTTTAAGAGTCGAGAAAAAGCTAAAGATGACTCTAGTCGCCTTCGATGTTTTAACGAGCCCGAAGTGACAAATGCTCGGTTGGACTTTTTCAGTTATAGAGTTTGAAAAAGGCCAAAAGAAACTGCTCTGGAGATCTAGGCAGAGGGTGTGCCAAACCTTTCGCGAAACCACAGAATACGTTTTACGGTACGGGTGGTCGATCTTCGTGAATGCTGTGTTCACTGCATCGCGATCAGTAGGGCGGTCGACACGGCTTCCTATGGATAAAGGATAATTGCCTATAGGGGTCTCCCAATATATACGCGACGGTACGTGGGAGCACAAGTCCGTATTAGTGCCACCGACTCTCAGGAGGAATCACCCACCTTCGTAGAGATCGACAGTCACTATGTTTAACGACGCCGGAACACGTCTCTACCTAGACCTCTAGATGTTTGCGTTATGTTACAAAGCGTTGTTATGTAAATTGGATTTATTTTAATGTTGATCTTGCTTAGCAGTTTGCCTTTAAGGATCACCACGAGATGTATATATACAACTTCCTAAATGCAATCTAAGATGAGAAGCAAAACTTTTCAATCTTTCAACTTTGAAAACCTTAATCTACTGAGGGAAAAGAAAGACATCAACTTTTCACACAGATCATAGAACACACACTAAATGCACTTTTTCCTAAATCAACATGCAAACTGTCAATAATGCACATGCACAATGCAGATATTTCTTTTCTTTATCCTTAATGTTGATGTAAGACAAAAAGGAAACTGTTGTGTAACTTTGAATCTAATTTCAAGCGGAAGTAAACAAGCTTGTCCAAAATCAAAAGACACCTTAAGATTGACTTGTTTAGACACTGGAAATGTATAGGTTCAAACCACAAGATGAAAAACAAACAAACTCAAACAGCCATGAACAGTAATAAAACTAGCTCTTAAGATCATAAAGACGCTTTTGCAGTTCAGGATCTAAGAGGCCACAGCTATACTGGTTTGCTTTTCACAATGGGAAACTGTAACAGAAACAAGAAATACTGAAAGAACAATCACAGTTTCATCACACAACTGAGGCGGAATAATGTCAAGGAAAGTTGGTTTACAGCAAGTACAAATGACAAGCAATCAGCAGCAAAATAATCAGTGAAAACAGGGCTAAGACTCAGTAGGAAACCTCAGCAAGACATTGGCTAACTGGTTCAGCGCAGGCTCTGGTCTGTCAAACTGACTCTCAGCGCAGTTCCCGAAGGGAGTACCTGCGCTGAAATGCAGACTGCCTTTGGACAGCCTGCACTGAGACACGAGAGTTGCGTTTACAAGGGTTTCCGGGTCATAAAAAGCTCAAAAATTCACTGTTTTTGCTGAAATAAAAAGCTATAGGTCAAGTACAAGCTAAGGGATGATCAAGAGGATGAAAAGCTATCACAAAGAGCACAAGAGTCTTTTGTAGATCAGCTCTTCAAATCATGAATCTGCTCAGAAAATGAGCAAGAGTAGCAGCCCCTCTACTTCGCTTTTGATATAGTCAAAAGCTTTTCGATTTGGTACTCTTTTCTTCAAGAAATGAATAGCAAAGATACTACAAACACCAACAAGATACTAGGCTCCCCAGCAGAGTCGCCAGTTTGTTGTGGGGAAAAGTATCCGACTCGGAATGACCCTATCCCTACTCTAAGGGTGATAGTTCCTTAGCAACAACTGAAAGTAAAGCTTTGATATTTTCCTTTATGAAAGTACAGAGAAGGAAGAAAAGATTGACCAACCGATATCCTTCGCTTTTGTCGATCTTGTCTTCTCTCTTCGTCCCTTGCTTCCAGCTCCTTGTTCTCTTGCCGGCCCAGCTACACAAAGATCCTGCACAAACAAGAGAGGGAAACTACAAGAAACATGTACTCATAACTGATGCATGGATTAGAGTGAATCAGATATACAAGTAAATACAATACATCAATGCAATACAAGTATATAGGAGAACATTCAAAGCTTTATTGATAGAAGTAAAAGGTTCTGAGAAGGTTACAACCATCAATGGCTCCAATCCAGCAGCACCTCCCCAGCAGCAAGAAATCTCCTCTTCACCTCTATAAAAGCAATCACCCAATAACTCTAACTGTAAACCAACAACACTTCCTTGCTTTGCACAAAATTCCAGCCTCCTTAGACCTCATAGAAGAGCTCTATATATAGGATAGAAGAAGAAAGGATGAGTCAGCTTGAGACTGACATAAAGCTGCCTTGTGTCCTTTCCCTCTTCAGTTAATCTTCAGTTCTTAAGTCCACTTGGAGATCCTTGCTTACACATGGAGATCAAGTACCTCTTACTCATCACAGGGCGAATTCCTTGAACCAAGTGTCAGTTTGGAAGCTTCCTGGGCAGTTGACACCTTGCAGAATGACTGTGCCACTTGGCCAATCTCGCCCAGCGCAGGTAGCCTTCATTGGTTTTGACTTTCAGCGCAGGTACAAGGAGGAGCAGTTGACATTCAGCGCAGATGCTCAGTGGAGCAGCTGACATGATCCAAAAATAACCTGTTTTTGAGTGTTTTCAGGTGGAGAACTGATGGGAAGTGCTGTGGTTTGCTGACCTTGTTCCTCTAGGGGTAAGAACAACATGTTTAGGGACTTTGGATCCCTGTAATTATCGACATTTCATGCTCCATGCTGTGAGGCACAAAAATGTCTATAACAATACCCGATTTGTCAAATTTGAATTTGTTGTCTAATACTCTCCAGCCCTGGATCACATGAAGGGGTCTGGGTTCTTCTTTGCGAAGCTGGCCATATATGTCTTATCATATATATCCTAAGGATCATATATATGATACATTTCCTTCATGTCCTCTGCTCTGAACGATCCCATGAGTTCATTTCTTGAATTCCTGAATTGCCTATCTTCAATGGTGAGGTTTTCGACCACCCATTTGATCATATCCGTGTATGGGAGGATTTTAGCCCTCGCTCCTATCCTATGCAGGAAAGAACATGCATCGTCCTTGAATTGAAGCCTCGAAGGTCTTGTTGAGTCAGTTGTTGCTCTTGTAACAATAATCTTGGGACGCTCGTCCTCAAGCCTATTGTAAATGACCTCCCAAGTTGTTGCTCCTCCATCAGAGCTGTAGACTGTATCAGAGAATATGGGAGCCATCTCTGTAAACTCAGATTCTGCAACGCTCTGCTTTTTCTATTTTTGCATCACCTTCCTTAATGACATGTCTTTTGTAGCTTGCTTGAAATGGACAAGATATATCAGCACAGACAATATCGGGCAATTAAGATTGAAAGCATTTCTGAAATGACCTTGGATCGTGAGAAAGGTTTAATGAGATACTCAACGTTAACTACCCATAACTTGGAAAATGATTAGCTCTCCTCGAGTCGCTAAATATTTATTATCCTGTGAATTTGTTCGTTTTTGTATTTAAAACGCAATTATTTGACACGCTTACCGCTCTTATTCACATATCGCAATCTTCAAATGGATACAATATAGCATTGCTTACTATAAGGCGAAATGCGATTACGATTTTCATAATACTGCATTTTGCAAATTGTTAATAGGCGTTGTAATGGCATAGCTTAATTACCTACGAAGTTTGCGAAGTGCGATTGGTGAAATGACAAGGTGCTTATAATCAGGATATTGCAGCTGGAGGTTTGATCGCGCATTGCAGATTTTTAAAGGTGTTTTATGATATTCACATGGAAAAGTGCGATTTGCTATAAGGATCTCCTCCTTGGGTTGTTTTGCAGGTTTTTTCAAGGCAATTTCTTAGAGTTATGTTTTATTATCCTAAGACTAAAAATTAAAAAAGGGTCCCCATTTATATCTCTAACCTAGCTATTGTTATTCATAAATGGGGGGGGTGTTGTTACATAGTACAACAAGTCCGCAGTGGTTTCCTGGTACAATAGGAAGCAAAGATTTGTGGCGCTTAGCCCAGCAGAAGTAGAATACATGGCTGCAAGTCAAACACCATGTGAGGCAATCTAGATGAGAAAGATACTTATCGAATTGTTTGGTCAGATGATGGATCCAACTGTGATATATTGTGATAATCAAAGTTGCATTAAGTTCTCTAAGAATCCTATTTTTTATGATCAATCTAAGCACATAGATATCTGGTATCACCATTTACGGGACTGTGTGCAGAGGCGGATAATGTTGTTGCAGTACATTCCGACAAAGGAATAAGATGTTGACATTTTGACAAAGGCCTTGTCAAGAGGGAAGTTCGAGTTCCACAGGTGCAGGATAAGTGTGGTTGATAATACCTTTATTGTTGTGAGGGAGTGTTGAAAAATGCAACAAGAAATTCTCAATTTGATTTTGCCTTGATTAAATTGAGAAAATTTGAATTTCCACATCAATAGACAACTTTGATGTAGTTAACTTGTGTGACATGGCTTGTGTCACCAAATTTACTTAGTAAATCTGAGTTGGAGGAGTTAGAGTTCAGTTCAACATGTGTTATTGCTAATTTGTAGGAATCACGGTTAGTTATCTTAGGTTGTTTTCAGTTAAACTAGTTCCAACTTTTGGAGGAACCAGTGGAAGGTCACTTAAGTAGTGGGACTTCAGTCAAACTCAGTGATCATCTAGTTAACTGATCAATCAACCTAAAATATCTAGTGTATGCAGAGAATTTGAGTTCCCCAGGCTTGGTGGAGATTCCAAGGTAGTGTAACATCAATTGTAGACTAGTCTTGAGTGTACAAATGTTGCATGCATTCAAATGATCAGCCTAAGGAATTGCAAAATCCATTTTGGATCAATTCCTAAATAATAGGGGCCTAATTTCTCAAGGAACAATGCAAGGAAATAGGAGCTCAAGCAGAGGCAGAAATTGACTAAGTTTGGGTCAAAGCCTTTCAGTGAGCAGAGAGATAGGTTATGCACGTGGAGGCTTTTACATTGGGTGGAGCTACTGAAGCAATAACCATAGGGTGGAGGTAAGCCTCTGGAATCCATTAATTGTGTGAGGGTGAAGGTTCTCACCTCTGGAGCCCCTCACTGGTTGGTGGGTGGAGGTGGATTACTTATGGAGTCCCTGAACTAAGCGAGGGTGGAGATTCTCATCTCTGGAACCCCTCACATACTAGTGGGTGGAGGTGGCATCCTATGTAGTCATTGGACCAGCTTGCAATGGAGTACCTTTTGCCAGAATGGGGAGGTCAAATTAAACCTTTGAAATCTCTGGAGGTCTGGACATGGGGAGAGGTTTCATATGCTACGGGGTGACAACTACATTATTAAAAGATTGTCAATGGTTGGGAGGAGAGTTATGAGTTTGGTCCCATGCCCATTCTAGGTCACATACTATTGAGTGTCTTAATTACCACGGTTGTAATGTTCCTTTTTTTGGTGTTCCTTATGGCATGGTTAGGATGGACTTTCAAGGTTGGAGGCAGAGAGGTCATAGGTGCAAGTTTATGTCATTAGCAGGCCCAGGGGATTTTGGAGATGTTTTATGGGGTCTGGAGGACTTCACTTTTCGTCTTCCATCACCAGGAATCATTCTGCACAACTCGCTTCTCATTTTATTGCAATCTGATAATTCTCGTAAAACAGGGTTATTATTGTACCTAACTCACTCAGTTACGCTTAAGGTGTCATTCCGAGAGGAATACTTAACAGAACACCTTAGTGTAATAACATGTTTGAACCAGAACGAGAAGATCTACAGGATGAGATGGTTAGTGGGGATTTTTAATGGCTTGAGGAGGCATGGTGGTCAATTTACCATTTTCCCAAATTAGAAAGATATTTTAATAAAGGGAAATGTGCTCAATGATTAAATTAATAATAAAATAAGAGCTTCTAGAGGGGTCCATCAGATCTATAAAAAGAGGAGGAGGAGGCCATTAGAGGACATCTTGGATTTGATATTTCTTTTTGTATGAGAGGTTGAGAACCTGGTTCTCTACTTCACTGGTAGCCCTAGGAAAAAAACCCTCGGGTGATTCAGTGAGATTGGGCGAGTACCCATCTCTCATTGGTGAATTCATCTAGAATTCACAAGAGAGCTCAATAGTGACATTTTAGTTTAGTTCTAGAGTGCTAGCACAACATTAGCGCAGATTATTAAGGCCTTTTTTCCATATCAACTATTTTACTGTATCAACATGTAAACAATAGTTGCTATTATAATAAGAGTTGAGATTATTTATGATTATCATATTATTGAATTGCATGCACTCTATTTGTTATATTTTACATGGAAATCTTCTGTTAGTTGAGTGGTAATTTTATGGAGAAGTGTTGGTTGAGTTAGATTTCTACAAAATTAGTCAAATATCTCATTTGGGATATTACAGTGGTATCAGAGTTGGTTTTCCTACTAGCCTAAGGGTTTATTGCAAATCAATTCGTGGGTTATTTTTTAAGAGCAAGCTCAAGGGTTTGAAATTGTTTGCAGTTATTCTTTAAGGCGCAAAAGCTAATATTACTTTTCTAAAAGTCCCAAGTTCTTATTGTGGCTAAAGCCTATCATATGGAGGTTGTAACATATTAAAAGTGGGCCCAATCATTTTATAAATCCAAATGTTATGTTAAGGGCCCCATGAAAATATTATTTCTTTTAACAAGGGCCAAGGTTTAATACTATTAGAGGGGCCACAAGCATACAATAAAATGCGGAGCCATTAATTTTGATGAGCCCGAGAACTATTAGATTTACCCTTGCAATTGAAAAGGAATAATTACAGAGGTAAATGTTGCTAATTGATGAACCGGTATTCAGCGAACCAGGATCCTGACAGCGTCATCAACACTATTTATGAAACCAAAAGTGAAGATGGAAGGTTTTTCTCTCAATCAATTTACTAAGGGGTTGTATTATTGTTACTGAGCATACTCATTCATGCGGAACACATTATTTTTGCTTCTTTTTTTTGTTCAGAAGAAAATCAAAGTACCCATCTTCGTCTATATGGGAAGAATTAAATCGTTGAGTAAAGGCCACAAGCACTAGATTAATAAGAAGGGCCAAAAGAACAATAAATAGAGGTTGAATTTAATTGCTCTGAGGGCATAGTTCCTTGTGATTGAAATGAGTCTAGAGTCGTTGTGTTTCCTTGTTGGGAAGTCGCTTACCTTTACTGTGGCTGTTGGGTGCATTCAAAGAGAGAATAGACCAAGATTTGCATAGCGCTGAGCCATTCTCTTCTTTGTTGTTGGTGCGAATCATTCTTGTGGCTAAGATTGGAAGTTCAGAGGAGAACAATGTCATTTGGGTAGCTATAATCTTATTTGATCGTGTTATTGTGGTTTTAATGTGACTGTGACAAAGCTGGAAAAATAGTGAAATAAGAGGTCGACTTTCCCAGGACCCTTTTTGCAGTAGAAAATAAAAGGCTTTACTCTCACACATCACACAAGGATATTATACAGGGGATAAAACAACATATCAAAGACTATTTTGTGCCTCAAAAACTAGGACTATGCCCACAATGGTTTGACAAAAAAAAATTCGTTGAACTAATTCATAAAATTCCATAAAAGCAATGGCATTTTGGGGTTATTTCTGGGTGGGTATTTCATAGTAAGGCTAGACCAAGGTCAAAGTGTAATGCACAATTGGAGGCTAAGTCACGAGAATTGATATTTTATGAACTACGCGTGTGTCATAAATTCGAAGCTACAATACATTGTGCCACCAAGTTGGAGTATTGCTACTACATATTTGAAGATCATCTACAGGAGGAGATTGCTGGGATTTTCTTGGGCCAAATACCCCAGTTCATTGTCGAAGGGAGTTATAGATTGTAATTACCAAAATGTGAGTATTATTGGGCCTTGAGAGTATGCATGCTACAATTTGTCAAAATATTGTTGTTGTTGTATGGTAGCAATAAACCATGTGATGCATGTCTAGTGTATGGTCAAATTATTGTGTCAAATGAAAATGCCATGATTGAGTGCTAAGCACATTGTTGAGACTTACGTCATGGTCATATCATTGTGATATGTATTTCTGTCATGCTATCAACCAAATCCTGTATGAGTCAACTTGATGTACTTGTCATTAGGATAAACTATGAAGAAACTCACAAAACTCCTAAAAGAATTGGAAAGATTGAGTTGTACAAAAGTTAGCTCCTTGAACCACCATGCATCATTGGACCAAAAAGCTAAGCAAAACAATAAACCTTTTTCAAGAGGGGTCTATGCCATTATTAAAAACAACAACCAAGGGATCTGCAAAAAGAGTCGAATATTGGACACAAAATCCTTGCACTTGGGACAGATTTGAAACACATGAGAATTAGAGTGAAATACCTTTTCAAACTAGATGAATTGGATGCACTACTTTCCGAAGTGAACTAGTTAGAAGGGAATAAACTAATTTGGGCTCTAAAACTAGCTATGCTTGCTCTCATACAACACAAGTTTTTGGAAGAACCTTGCGAAGGGGTCAAACTTCTAGTTACATCTTTTATTAGTTACATCATTAGACTAACTGCACCTATACCTCCTTACAATGATGATGTCATGAGGAGAGTTTTGAAACTGATAATAGAGACTTTTCACGACTTGGACAATAATGCATGCTATACCCTTGAGAAGAAGTTTGAGATTCTAGAAATAATGGCCATGGTCAGAACATATGAAATGTGATGACTTGATCCATCAGATGTTACAATGCTTCTTTAGCATTAAGAAACATCATCCTGACATGGTCAGAACAAACATGTTCATTTTGTCTTCAATTATGAGAGACTGTGATTGTTATCACCAAAAAATGATCACTTGGCCATTTCTAACTAGGCGGATCGAAATACATCATGTATGATTAATTTTACCATAGTAAAATCACTTTCACCATGGGAAATAATATAGTAAATCATTTATATTAGATCATTCCCGATTAAAATTAAAAAGCCCCATGAGAATAATTGAATAAATCATTATTTATTTAATTTTCTCTAAGAATAATTATTAAATTATTATTTGATAATTATTCATTGTCACATTTGACTAAATCACCTATGAATAATTAAATAAATCAATATTTATTTATTATGCCTTAATTATATTACTGGAATAATTGTTAAATCGCTATTTAATAATTATTTCAATTTCACACCATTCTTAATGCTTGCGAAATAATTAATAAATCATTTTATTTGTTAATTATTTTTACATAAAGGTAATTGACCATTTTGAATACTTTTTCCCTCTCCAAAAAATATAATAAATTATTCCTAATGGTTAGATCTTGATTTGGTCAATATTATTTTATTAATTTCCATTTTCGAGATTAACCCAATACTTTGTTATAAATAAGGGGGTTTTCCATTAATTCTTCACCATGATCATTGTCATCGTCATTATTATCGTCTTCTTTCATTTGAGCTCCCACTTGAGTTCTATAAATTGTTTTGTGTCTTTTCACATATTGAGAGAGAGAATCGATTATTGAAGCGTCAAGGACATAAAATGACCCGTCCTACAAAGGGGGATATTGCAGATCCTTTTTGTAGATCTCGTTCACAATGTGTTATCAATAAAGATTATTATTCATTTAAAAGTCTTTTCATATTGAGTTATTACATTGGATATATATTGTTGTTTGTTGCTTTTGATCGCATATGTCTTTTTATTACAAGTTTTTTCTCGTTTTATTATTGTAGATCTGAAGCATAAGCAACCAAAAATTGTTATTAATGTTTCTTGTCACCAATGACTTAAGTGAGATGTTTTTGGTACACCTTCCAAGAAATTTCATACTAACAAATGACGACTCCACTCAAGAAGTCATTCAGTGCCTGGGTGACAAAAGTTTGAGTAAATTTCATGGTTTTCTACAACTATTTGTAGCCTTTCAATTTCTATTTATAGTTTTCTTTCCTTTTTTGTCAATTTTTTGAATTCTAGTGGTTTTCTGGTTCTTTTCGCAGGTCACAAGTACCATCCTAATAGGAGACGAAAAAATTTGTGTGATATCTATCAACTGAGAGTCCCGGGAGCAAAACACACTTTTCAACCCCATATCTTATTTGCTGTTGGAATTAAGTGTCACTACCAAGTCAAGTCTCCGGGGCAGTTAGAGGTAGGAACATCATTCATTATTACCACACGTACTAGCAGAAGGAATGCTTTTTGAGCATCCTATAGCTCTTGAAGGGATGCCTCAAGCAACTTGAAGCTTGCGGAGGGCATCTGATGCCCATAGACCCCGTAAGCTCCTTCAAGGGCCGATGCGCCATCATGTATCATATGCAACTGCCTCATGCCTCTTATCCTTTTTGGATGAATCACTTCTATCCCTATTTCCTGACATTACCTTGACCATTCGTTCTTATGGATTTTCCCTTTGCTACATTTTGGAAGGACATGTTTTGTGGGCATAGCCGCTAGATTTTACATCCCCTTATTAAGAGCTTTTTCCTTATCAACTATGTTATGTGGGTGCATTCGAAGCATTCGAAGTTGATCCTGTTGGTTAATCGATGGGATCAATAGAGAGTGCTCTTAGGCTCTTCGACGCAGCCCCCTGTCTATTGGGATTCAGTGCTTAGACTTTTTCTGACAGATGGAGTTTGCCACCGTGTTTTGGTGTGTGGAATGTTTCTTTGTGGTAAATTTTTCCGTGGGGATTGGATTGCGAAAAATGGTTTGTGGGCCCCCTGTGGAAGTTTTTCATCCCGTGTTTTAGTTCTGTGGGTTAGTTTCTCCATTATTTTCTAGGGTTTCTTTCATGCCTTATGGGTTCATTATGATTTATAACACTTTATTTTCATTCACACGTGGAACTTCCCTTTGATGTGCTATTTGGTCTTTCATTATTTAGAACAAAATCTGAAAGTGCAATCGATGAAACTGTTCTAGATCCTGATTTCGTTGCAGACCTTGAAGTTCAACAGGGCAACAAATCAATTGATGTGTACATTCTGAAATCTCCACATTCATCCATTAATACTACCACTACCCCTGAGTTTCCTGAACAATTGTCCACTACTTTGAGTTCACCATTATTCCCTTCAACTTCAACAATAATACCTTCTGAAGTCCATTCTTCATCACCATTTATACCTTCACTCCCTCACCAACCTATCATTATTCTTTCATCACCTACTAGTCTTGGTTCTTCATCCACTATTGCATTATTTCCAAGTATCTCAACCCCACATCTTAGCCCCTCCTAACCTATAGCAATGGCAAACAGATATGCTCCTCTTGTTTTACCTGCCCAACTTCATGCTATGCTTGCAGATTATCAAAGTAAGATTTTCTTGTTTGATGCTACTGGTTAGTACACTGCCCAGCAACATGTAAACAAGATGTCTGACTTTTTTGAACTACATGAAATAGATGAAGCTGATGTCCAGATGAGACTCTTTGCCCAAACTTTGACTGGTGATGTCAAGAAGTGGTTTAAAGCCTTTCCTGCCAACCACATAGTAGACCTAGCAAATTTCCAAAGGTTGTTTATTGATAGGTGGGAAAAGAAAAAGAATCCCTTACAAATCCTTTCAGAATATGAGAATATTAGAAGAGGACCTAATGAAACTATTCAAGATTATTGCACTAGATTCAATAACATATATAATGCAATCCCCAAGCCCCAAGGGTTTGCTCAGTTGGTCAAAATCAGTGCCTCGCCATCGGGAGGTCACAGGGTCCAATCTCCCCGAAGCCCTTGGGGTCAGGCCTTGCTAGTGGGTTGCGGGGCTAGATGCCTCCGGGGTCGATCAACCCAGATTTTCCCGTGGACGTAGCGCCACCCGTTGACCAGGGTGTCCGTGAACCACAACCTAATATATATATATATATATATATATATATATATATATATATATATATATATATATATATATATATATATATATATATATATATATATATATATATAATGCAATCCCAGTTAACCTTAGACCCCCACCTGACTTAGCATTAATAAAGTTCCCTGATGGTTTTGAAACAGATATGGCATACCAACTTAGGGAAAGAAACCCCCCAACATTAGAAGAAATGCAAAGTGTAGCAGTTAGTGTAGAAGCTAATTTGTTAGCTAAAAGGGCTACAGCTAGAAATGAAAGGAGAGGAACTGTAAAGGATGAAACTTCACCATCTGACATTAAAATAGATAACTTAGCCAAAAATATGGAAAGAATAATGGATAGAATAGGGAACATGGAAAGGAAACCCCAATGGGATAAGCAACAAGCACCTCCAGTTAGAAACCCAAATTTCAGAAATAACCAAAACATTGGGAAAACGGACCAGATCATAACATAATGCCTCCTTTTCAAGAAAATTTTGCAGACACATCCCATCCAGAAGATCCAGAGAAAGATACACAAATTAACCTAATGGGAATAAATGATGAGGACACTGTTTTTCTAACCCAAGATGAGCAGGAACTGTATATGCTGCAGCAATTACAGGTACAGTCTGGGGAATCATTTGATTACAAACAAGGATATGACTCTGCCATCTTTGAAGTTCATAAACAATATAATCTAAGAAGAAAAAAGAATGCTGATGTCCCTGACCAAACTAAGAGAACAACACAAAATCAACCCAAGAAAATAAAAGAAGCCCCTGTTTCAAAGATCCTCCAAATTCTCCCTAGGCAGAACCCAAATCCTTCTAGCCCCACAATTGTAGATATAACCTCTGATCAACCTTCTGCTGATCAACCATCCACTTCAATTCCACCTAAGGAACCAATGGACAAAGCTCAAAACATTAGATTTGAAAATCCACATAAGGAATTCCCCAATAAAGAAAAAGAAGACAAGCCTACTCAAATCCCTGCTGTGAAAATTCAAAACCTTCAAACAAAAAAAATCTCTTTTCCATTCAATTTGGGAACAGAGATAGTGAAGCTAAAGATTTCAACTCCTTTAACATAACTAATTAAGAATGAAACTTATAAATCACAGATAAACCAGACCTTAAAGATTGCTGAAAATCAGTCTTTAGTTAACTTGTTTGATGACCAACTAGAACTCATATTTGGTCCAGATGTTAATGGCAAACCATTAGAAGGAGGAGTTCCACCTTTTTACATTAGCCTTAACATCCATGACAAAATTATACACAATGCAATGTTAGATTTTGGGGCCTCCCACAACTTAATGCCCAAATCAGTAATGGAGAAATTGAACCTAGACACTACAAGGCCTTACAAAGACTTATTTTCATTTGACTCTAGTCAGGTAAAGTGTCTAGGATTGATTAAAGACCTATGTGTCACTTTAGTCCAATATCCTACCAAAAGCATCCTTATGGATATCGTAGTTGCTGACATCCCACCAAAGTATGGCATACTATTATCCAGATCATGGGGAGCCAAACTTCAGGGATCTCTACAACTAGATATGTCATATGCAACAATCTCTGTTTTTGGACAACCTAAGAAACTGTACGGAGAAACCTTAATGAAATATATGGTAAGTAGCTAGGATTGGCCTCAAAACTTTCCCATCTACTCCATATGCTTAGATATTGATTCTTTTATCTTGTATAATGCTGATCAAACACAAGAAAAACTTTTAGACAGTACTAATACAGAACCAAAAGAAATTGCAGTTTCTACACAAAATGAAACTAACCAGACTACAGAGTTGTTCAATGAACAAGAAGGTCAAATTGCTGTGAATGATGAAAAGTTTGTTGCACCAGATAGTGAAGTTTATGATCATGAGATATTATGGCATTTAGAATTTGATGGATCAGTCAAAAGGTTAGGAGCAGGCGCAGGAGTGTGGATATATAATTTGGAAAATAATTGCTCAGAAGGCCATGCATATAGATTGAATTTTAAATGTACCAATAATATAGTCAAATATGAAGCATTAATTCTAGGTCTTAATTTAGTCAGGAATCTAGGAGCTAAAAGAGTTTCTATCATGGGAGTCTCTGAACTAATTGTAAAATAGATTGATGTTGTATATATGACTAAGGACCCTATATTGAGTTGTTATAGGGAAACTATCGTAGAAATACTTAACACTTTCATAGAAATAAAGCTTGCAGTAATCTCTAGAAAACGTAACATGGAAGCCCATAGTTTAGTAATGTTTGCTAGCACCTGCAAATTACCCTTCCAACCTAACCATCAGTACACTGCTGAAGTTAGGCACAGACCCACAATTCCAGATAATTTGAAGAATTAGCAGATATTTTCTAATGATAAACAGATAAATAACTTTTTACTTTCAGGAGAAGAGTTTGTAAATAACAATATAGATACTGATACATCAATAGATCCTGACACTAACGATAAGATAGAAATAAATAAGATAGAAGGTGATGAACTAGATAGATTTAACCCAACTAAATTTACCAAATCAGATGTAGATAACTTAGATAAAATGGAGATTGATGAAATAATCCGTGAAGAAACTGAAGTAATAAATAACTTCTTACCAAAGGGATTAACCCCTCTCGAAGATTTATTTGATTCAAATGATGTTCCTAGGAAACATAAAATGGAACCAATAAGGTCTGATATAGAGGAATGTAATATAGGCACTGATGAAAATCCTAAACTGATCAAACTTTCAAAATCATTACCCCCGATTGAAAAAGTCAAATACAATGAGTTATTGAAAGAATTTCAGGATGTTTTTGCTTGGAGTTATGAGGACCTTAAATCCTATGACACCAACATCATCTAGCACACAATTCCTATTAAAGAAAATCAAAATCCTTTCAAACAAAAACTTAGAAGGATTAATCCTGTCTTATTACCTGCAATTGAAAAAAAATTTAGAGGATGTATGATGCCAAAATAATTGCACCAATTAGATTTTCTGATTGGGTCTCAAACTTGGTGCCACCTAGAAAGAAAACTGGTGAGATCGGACTCTGTGTGGATCTCAGAAACCTCAACATAGTGTCACTAAAAGACAATTACCCTCTCCCGACCACATTTTACAGAGAGTAGTTGGATCAACCAGAATCTCATTGTTGGATGGGTTTTCTAGTTACAATCAAATCTTGGTTCATCCAAATGACCAACCCAAAAATGCTTTTACTACTCCTTGGGGCATATTTATGTATGTGAAAATTCCTTTTGGGCTAATGAATGCAGGAGCCACTTTCCAGAGGGCTATGGATATAGCCTTTGCAAAAGAAATTCATGATTTCCTTGTGATATATTTAGATGATATTATTGTATTGTCAAAATCTGACAATCAACATTTGGATCATCTAAGGCAAGTTTTTATTAAATGCAAGAAGTTTGGAATCTCCTTGAACCCTAAAAAGTCCTTGTTTGGGTTAGAAGAAGGAAAGTTGTTAGGTCACATAATTTCAAAATATTGTATAAGAATAGACCTTGCAGGAATAGAAGCCATCTTGCAAATAAGACACCCCAGGAACATTAGAGAATTACAAGCGTTCTTAGGAAAAATTAATTTTCTTAGAAGATTTATATCCAATCTAGCAAAGTTAATTAGGTCACTAAACAACATGATGAAAAAGGACTCCACCATAAATGGACTGTTGAGGCTAAAAAATCTTTTGAAGACATCAAACTAGCCTTAACTAAAACCCCTGTATTAATCAGTGCTAAATTTGACAAAGATTTCATCTTGTTTTCCTTTGCTTTTGAGCACACAATAGCTACTATTCTATTACAGAAAAATGACCAAGGCTATGAACAACCCATTGCTTTCTTCAACAAAGCCCTGAGAGATGCCCCCTTGAAATATAACATAATGGAAAAATAGGCCTTGGATTTAGTCAAAGCCATTAAGGATTTTAAGGTATACATTTTATATTCTCATATAGTAGCTTGCATTCCTAATTCAGTAGTTAAAGACATCCTAACTTAGGATGGTCCTGATGGAAAGAGGGGAAAGTGGATTGCCACTATTCTACAGTATGATATAGAAATCAACCCTACTAAGTTAATCGAGGGCCAAGGTTTGGCCAAGTTCATGGCTGAATCAAACTATCAGGCCTTGGATATAAACTTTATTGCAACAATAGATAATGAAGAGGAGATGGTGACTCCACTAATCAGCCAAGCCTTTCTTGAATCACCTTGGTATGTTGATATTATTTATGTTTTACTGAATTTACAAGCTCCTCCTGAATTATCTAGGACTAAAAGCAGGTTTTTGAAGATGAAATCCTTAAGATTTTGTATATTAGACAATGTTTTGTTTTGGATAGATCATGAAGGTATTCTTCTCAATTGCTTATTAAAAGAAGAATCTGACAAAGTTTTGCAAAAGAGTTTCATGCAGGTGACTGTGGAGGACGCCTTTATTGGAAGACCATTGCAGATAAAATCCTTAGAGCTGGTTTCTACTTTGCTGATTTCAAAAAATATGTGACCTTCTGTCACAAATGCCAAATCTTTGAGGGGAAGAAAAAGCTCTTACCTTAAACCTTCAATCCAATCTCTACTGAAATACATTTTCAACAATGGGTTTTAGACTTCATTGGTTAAATTCACCCACCCTCCTCTGCCCAACACAAATGGATCCTCACAACCACATACTACTTCATAAAATGGATAGAGGCCATACCTTCAAGGCAAGCCATAGATACTGTTATCATAACCTTCCTTGAAACCAATATTCGATCAAGATTTGGATGTCCAACTAAGCTCATTATTGATAATGTAGCAGCCTTTAAATCCAAAAGAATGATAGATTTCTGCAATAAATACCATATCACCCTTGGCCATTCCACAACATATTACCCTCAAGGTAATGGACTGGTAGAATCATCAAACAAAAGCCTAATAAACATCATCAAAAAGTTGCTAGAGGGCAATACGAAAACTTGAAATAAAAAGCTAGTCAATGCCTTATGGGTAGACAGATTGACTATTAAGAAATCAATTGGTACTTCTCCCTACCAACTAGTTTATGGAATGGAAGTTATCTTTCCATCTTCTTTGGGTGTACCAGTAATGAAGATACTTCAAGAATTGCAAGTTGAACCAAATAGTATCCAAAGAAGAATCAACCAAACTATTCATCTACAACAAACCAAAGAAGAGGTCTATGTCATGTCTCAAGTTGTACAGGAAAAGATTAAAAAGTTTTCTGATAAGAGAACCAAGGCTGAAGATTTCTACATTGGTGACAAAGTGCTCAAGTGGGATTCAAGGAGGGAAGACAAAGGCAAACATGGGAAATTTGATTTCCTATGGAAAGGTCCCTATGTCATTTATGCTTACAGAGGAAATAATGCTTTCTTCTTAAGAGAAATTGATGGTACAGATGCAGAAGGTGGGCCAGTGAATGGTCGAATGCTAAAACATTACTTTGAACCAAGTTACTAATTTTCATTTCCCATTTGTACATATTCTATTTTCAAAAGTCTAGTTTGGATTGGATGGTGATCTTTGAAGTTGAAGCCCGAAGAGAAGGCCCTAAGCTTTAAAAGATTCACTTTCATAAGTATCAATAATGCAGATTCATAAAAGGACACTTTGCAAGGCAACATCAACAACGATTCAAAGGCTACTGATCTTTAGAGTTCTTGACATTTCACTAGGAAATGCCATCCCTAAGTGGAGCCACTATTAGGTTCCTATACTAATAGGAGTCATAATTTTGAATGACTAAGGTTAAGCCTTGTAATATTGAACATACTGTTGCTTTTTGCGAATGTTTTCCATATTAAAAAAATTAAAATATGTAAAGAGGGTATGTCCTAAAAGAAAAATCAAAGGACAAAAAAAAAAGAGAAGGTCAAAAAATGAAAATATATGAACCCCAAAAACAAAAAGAGACCATGAAAGTGTGCAAGTCTAAATGCCACTACCATTTACTTTTATGCATAATAATGATTGTGTGCGGCTTGTTATTCATGCCACAATCCATGGTAGTCAAACTGCTTAATCTTGACTATGTCATGCTTTGAATTTTATGTTTATAGTTAGTGAATAAAAACTGACCAAATAGTTTAATCTTGGCATATCATAGATAGGTAGAGAAATAAAAGGAGCTCATAAGCTTAATCTGAGCCCTTGGATGATATAAGATTAGAAATAGATAGTTTGTTTTATAAAAGAAAAGATAAGATAAGGGTTTGCTAGCCTAAATGCACCCAAAGAAATGAAGAAAACATGTTAGGGTAAGAAATGGGTAAGTAAAAGAAAGGTTGCTCAACTACAAAGTTGATAGGATCAAAACACATTCATCATGCTTAAACATATGTGCTAATATGAATTATCAACTATGGAAGCAAAAACAAAGGTTTGCAAGTTAATGTGATTAACTCCCCCTCATTCATTTTCCCCTTACTTACTAATTTCCTATCTACAAGTATGTTCTAGTACTTTAAATCCTTCAAGTAAAAAAGGCTCAGAGCATTTCTCTGACTTTTGGTGGGACTAGACCCTCGACTTAATGACTTATGGACATCAAGTGTTAAAATCCCTCTTATAAAATTCATTTCCCCTCATCACCCTAAGAAAACCCCTTTTCCTAAGGATAAACTTCATTTGCCTAGGAAAAGTGAAAACCCCCATGTAAATCCTATTTCACTCAAAAACCCACAAAAAACATTTTATCCTAAGTATAAAGCTTATGCGCAAATATTACAATTTACATTATACTTAAGGATATCCCCACTCCACCAATCACATTTCATATTAATTATTAATTTTATTATATAATTCCCCGATAAAATCTTTTCCCGTATATTAATTAAATCCCTATGTAAATACCCCAAACCCTTAGTTTTAATGAAAACTATACGTTTACCCCTTGTCCCGATAAAAAAAAATCCCCTCATTAACCTTAAATAATCCCAATCTGCTGTGATTAAAGTCCTGCCCCCACCCCCAACCTCAGTTCATTTCATTCGTGCTATTTCATCACCGGACCATCGTCCGATCATCTGCGCTCAAATCAAATGGCACACAGCCATATCGGGCTCACCCGACGCCTGATCTTTACCTGAAGATTTAAACCCCGTCATTAAGCCCCGTCCGATCGCTTTAAACCTATGATTAAGTCTTAAATAAACCCATACCGCCGAAGTTTAAAGCTCTGGGCCCCTCCTAAGCCCATGCTTTTATCACCCGTGCACTTCCCTCTCCCGAATACCGTCAGATCAACATTCCCCTCATCTAATGTTCCACAGCCATATCGACCGCACCCGATGGCCGATCATTACCCGCCTGATAAAGCGGTTTTCCCCGGCCCCCCAAAGGCTACGTGTCAAGCGCTGGAGTATATCGGGTGACCCCTCCTAAATACCGCCTTCGCCTCATAAGCGGTGCAATGACCTCCAATACTACCTCCCCGCCAACCCGATAAACCACCTATTATCCATAATATGAATTTCTGCGCCAAATTCAAAAAGTTTCCCGTTAAAACTTAAAACCATGAAAACCCTCGTTTTCATGCTTTTTGCCCCGTTTCACAATAAAAACAATTAAACCCTCCGGTGCCACCCTGAGCCTTTGCAACACAATTCAACCTCCGATTACGTTTAAAACACTGCCACGACTCCTTCCCCAAACATCCCTATGCCATAAAGCCATCAATTGCCTTTCCTGTCAACCTGTGTTTTCTTAATAATTGTTGAATTTTGCAGGCAATCGACAGAAGGCCAGAGCTTGGATAAACAATTATGATACTAGTCGCAAAACTTGTTTACTCCAAGACTCGACAAGAAACCGATTAAAAAGCCTATATTTAGAAGAAGAATACCATTACACATAGAACAAAGAAGAAAACGATTACACACAGAACATAAAAGAAAACGTTCACAGAGACCTTGACTGTCAAAACAGAGGAACCAGACAGAGTATGCAGTTAGAAGACAAACAAATGAAACATACAAAAACTTGACCAATATCCACTACCAGATGCTGATACACATAAAAACAAAATAATTTACTGTTGAAACACACAGTAAAAGGTTAAAATGTACAGTAAAAAGGAAAAACATAGTAAAGGATAAAGACAAGTCATGAAAGTGAAAGAGTATCAGTGACAAAGAGTATCAGATGAAAGCCTGAAGTAAATGAAGCCTCCAGCATAATAGTTCAAACAAAAAAGAGCATAAAGGGCTAAAACCAAACCATAAAGGCCAATAGTACCACAATAAATGGGACAACATGAAAGCAGTTCACTAGCTGTCTCTATCTTCCTGCAAGAAGATATTTGTATTTCCTAGATTAAATCTCAAGTTAGTTTGGGATATTTTGTAATAAAACTTTTGTATAAATTCTTCACAATTCGAAGTATGTAGTGTGGATTCTTAGACATTTCTATAGACTTCTTTATCAAAAGACTGTAAAGCCATTAGAGCATTGAATGAACCAGCAAGCTGGATTGATGAATAAAGACCAGATATTTCAAAGGATTCATGTGTTGAGTGAATTGCAGACAAGTATTTTCTCACATGGTTGTTATCTTTCTTAAAGTTTTTCCACAATGTATTTATGAACCAGAATGCTATAATTGGAGTATTATCTCAGAATTTGTTTAATTACACTCTGTTTTAACAGTTAGGCAAATACGCGTTTTCTACTGATATCTAAGTTAAGGAATTATTAATTGCTCCTTAGTTTAGGTTGTCTCTTTATAATCTATAGCAAAGGATTCTTAATTGCCCTTTGTTTCTGATCACCCTTTGTTCCTCGTTTAAATCCCAGTCTGAGAATTCTTAATTTCTCTCTCACCCTGGTTCAAACCATTCCACTCCTCTGGCCCAAAGACCTGCACTCTACTCTGCTAGCTTACCCTTTAGTGAGTTGATCCAGTTATGTTGCCCTTCTGTTGACTCCATAGCCCAATGGCCTAAAGACATCATCTATCCATCTGTTTTAAGGATTCCACCACCCTATCTTCGGTACAAATCAAAAACCCCTTGAACATTCAGAACTAGCCTAAAATCCCATCAAACAAAACTAAATCATATAGAGAGAGCCCTCTCTGAGCTTAGGTTGGCTAGAGCCTATGCCCAAAAGTTGGTTTGTGGTTACCTCGATCATTTTCTTTCTTCTAATAACTTCTAGAGAAAATTCTGAGTGATAACAACTACTTTGAGGAAATACCCACTATAGATGATTCGATCTTCAAAGTTGGCATTTGAATTGGGTGGACTACTCGTACTAGAGTTTTGGGAGATAGCATCAGCTAACTTCGAGAAAAGGACTTTTGTCACATCCTACCACCCCTTTAGAACAATGGATAGGGAGCAACTAGACATTATTGAAAGAGCCCATGCTATCTTTACGCATTTGTATAAATGCCCAGAGTAGAAGAGGCCAGGTCCAATAGTTGGTAGTATCAGACAGAAGAAGGGACATATACGATTACGATGCTTCTTGGACAGTTTCTGTTGCAACCAATCACACCCCACAGACATATGATCTGTACACTCACACAGGATGCTACTTAATCAACCAAAGCCTCATCTAACCAATCACACCATAGATCGGTAAAACTCCCTCACACCCATAGGTAAGTTATGTCTATTCTTTGTCACGCCACTTCCACGGGACCTAGTAACAACAAGGAGACGTCGAGGACCATCACCTCTCTCGACACCTGCACCCCTATGGAAGCAAACACAACCTACACTCTACATTCATTTGAACCTCCACCTATAAAGGTTCCCTTAATAGGACTGAGACTTCGCTCGATAAGCCTGTCGCAATCCATTTTAAAGCACGTAATGCTTGGTTGGTTGTCTGCCTAATTGTGTCTACCAACGATGTTCAAGTCTCTAGGTTGGTTGGGATTTCTAGTAGTTGGATCCCCGATCGGGGACTCAAGCTCCGTACCTTAACTGGGTAGGTGCCTTATGGATCCTAGATATGCCCTACTGCTAGATGCACTTCCTTCGAATATGATTATCTACGGAATGCTTTCCCCATGCTACTTGCAATGGAGATCAACTGTTGGACATGAATTTTACCTTTTTCTAACCCTCTTTGTCTCTTTTGCTTGGTTATAATGGCCTATATTTCGTTCATCTGGACCCTTGTATAGAGGGTGCCCAAACAGGTCACCAACCAGGTAATGGAGACCTGTCAAATCAAACATCCAAGGTTGATACAATACAAGTACCAGGTATGGGACATGTTTTCAAATTGATTTTATGCCATCAATATCACGAATGTCTCTAGAAAAGTAAACCATAGAGTTGCGAATCTAGCCAAAATTGTTGCTTAGTTTAGACCTCCCAACCTCGACCATTTGTCATACTCTATTAAAGTCATGCATAGACTTACTGTCTCAGATAATATGAAATAGTGGAAAGTGTTTGAAGATGAAGAGAAATTAATATATTTATGACTATGCTGGATGAAAAAAAGAACATGAATATTGACTTGGGTTGGCACTTTGACCAGTCGTATTTACTTTATTTGTTCATCTTAGCCCTTACTTATGCATGCATGCATAATGTTCTATCAACCTTGCGTCTTTGGCGAACCTTGATAGGACTGACTCCATTACCTTTGTTAGAAAAATATTATATATGACAGAGAAATGCAAGACATATAATATGCAGAAAAACACAAACACATAAAACCAGAGAGACACAGATATACGTGGTTCACCCAGTTTGGGCTACGTCCACCCCGAACAACCAATCCTTCCTTTATATTATCTAGCAAAATGAAGAGACACAACCTACATCAGATCCGCTGTAATATCCTTTGTTTTCTCTCACAATGTCACCTACCTGTTTCTCGCTCTGAGAATACACATATATTCCACAGCCTCAATACAATACCCTCAAACAAAGAGAGGGATTGCCTTCTAGGGCAAAAAACCCTAAACTAAACATAAATTCTACCGTTAGATCATCCGCCTAATGAACGGCCCAGATTTACTAGAAATTACTATACCTTTACAAGGCAATTTTAAACCCCCGCCGGGGGACCGCTGGCCCCCTGACCCCCAGCCAGGGGGATGGCACTTTCTATAAGCGAATGTGCCCCACAGACAAATAAATGCAGTTTTTGACTGATCCTCTGGGCGGATATTGATTTTATTATAGGATAACATAAATTCTACCGTCAGATCATCCGCTTAATGAACGACCGAGATTGACTAGAAATTAATATACTTTTACAAGGCAATTTTACATCTATTTTTAGCTTCGGGGGTCGCTGCCATTGAAACCCTCGCCAGGGGACTGCTGGACCCCCCGAACCCCCGCGGGCGCACCCCCCTGCATGGAGGGGTGTACAATTTTCCTGGGGTATACATCCGGCTGAAATAAAGACCTCTAAATTAGGATGATAATCATGCTCCACACCCAACAACCTTAACTTTAGAGTGAGCAGGATTCCAAACTCACCACTTACTTCATGAATTCGTTGCTAGGCTACGCACTTGGACCATTCATTCATATTACTTTATAAGCCCACTTTCTTTCTGGACAGCTGCATTGGATCGTTGGAACTACTTTGATTTATAAACTAACTACAACTCTTCTCAGCAGGCTCACTGGTTGGAAGGCATGATATCCAGAGAAGTTGGTTGGGTTGTAAAGTGAAGATTGGTCGGAACCCAAGGATAAGTGAACAAGCCCGGTTGGAGAGAAGCCCAAAGATCAAACTGATTGCCTGGTTCCGGTTAAGCCAGTTCGAGCATGCTTTCATTCTTGTTGTTTGGCATTGGATGGATGGATGGGAAGGAAGTTCCTCCACAACTAGAATGGGCCACTAGAAGGTCCTTCATTCACCCTCGGTTGTAATTGGATATTGCCTCCTTGAAGGCAAGACAATTTTGTCTAGTTTGGTTGTGCTTGTCCCTCTGCGTTTCAGAGCACACTTTTTGGTCCATTATCTGCATTTTCCACTGTTTCCAGGCCAGTACCTACATTTTGGGTTTCTTTTCTAAAAAAATTTCAGAATTTTTTCAAAAACTTGTCGAGAGTATTATGTGTGGACTGGGAAGGGTTTATTATCTTTTTTTTAGTCTCCCCTAAGCCTATATTTTCTTAGTTTTTCTCTTTGAGGAAGGAAAAACCCCCCTAGGGTTTAGAGTACACCTCCACTTTTTTAGGAAGAGATTGATTGGGTGAAAAGTCTAGGGTTTCAACATTTTCAACCACTAATTTTCAAAGTCTAATCCATTTCTTTACAACACATTTAGATAGGTTTCTTTCATCTTTTCTCTCTTTAGCATTTGGGTTTTGCCTTTCCCCCTTAGAATCACCTTAAGCATCCTATGTTTTGGAGCTTCATACCTATCCTTTACAACATTTGTCATGTATGATTTTCGTTGTGTGTCTGCACCATTTCAACATATTTGTGCCTCTAGATCTCAGTCTCTTTGACATTAGGTCTTTTAGGCTTTTTATGTGTCTTTGAGTAGTTTGTTTTCCTTCTCTTGCTTAGTTGCTTGATAGCCTTTTT
Organism: Pinus tabuliformis; assembly: GCA_031772625.1. Classification (NCBI taxonomy): domain Eukaryota; kingdom Viridiplantae; phylum Streptophyta; class Pinopsida; order Pinales; family Pinaceae; genus Pinus; species Pinus tabuliformis. The sequence goes on along the minus strand of CM062817.1, from coordinate 718,826,517 downwards.
GGGTAGGGTTTTTTGTTCTTGATTGGTTGTTTATTTTTCTGTCATTTTTAGTTTTGTTTACATCATTACAACACACTATTTCAACAACACATGGCATCATAAAACATGCTCAATTAACTCATCCACTTGACACATGATTTTCACACACTCACACCCTAAGCAAACGTGAGCTTGGTTAACACTGCCAAGCCAAGACTTGAAACACTACACCTTAATAATTAACATACATAGATTAAGCCCACTTGGGCACCAAGACCATACAATTTGTGCAGTTTAGGTGTAGGATTGGTGGGATAGGCTTCCAATAACACCTATCGATCACTTACATTGAGACATAGAAGTTGAAATATTAGAGAGATTAAAATCCTTCACCATCCCACGGTCTAAAGCTAAAGTGCATCAGAAACTTGATTAAGAAGGGGTTATGCTAGGTCATCATGCGAGTGGTTCTCCTCTAGGCTACCCAACTTGTGGTAGGGAATCCTGTGTGGTGGCTGACCACCAAGAAGCTCAAGACTCGACCACCCTCGTGGGACGAAGGTAACGGTAGTAACCAATCTTAGGAAAACACCCTATAGGATTGGCTGTGGGAAGAAGTTGGTATTCTACGTTACCTTTCTCTAGACAACATTGCTTGCGGGCATCAAATTCATCAAGTAAGAAGTTCTTTGGAAGGCCATCAAAAATAGTAGATTTAGGATTATTTGAGGATTTAGACAGCCTATAGGCTAGAGTTCTTTTTCTTTGTTAGGATTTGCTTGCTTGTATTAGAGTAGCATCATTAATATATTTAGTTTACACTTGGAACCACTGCACTAAGTGTTTGCTTATTGTTTTTTTCTATCTTTATCCTATCATCACCCTTTAGTCCTTAAAATCATCATTGTCTTGAAATCATTGTGCTCCCTAGGCATTTTTCATGGAGACTTCGACGCATTTGCCCTCAGTTTCCATTAGGACATATTACTCCTCCCTATCGAGTTAGAGTCCATCCTCCCAGTCCTTGATCAAGTTCTCATTCTAACTCCGGTTATATTGATTTTTCTAGTTCATCCTTTGATTCCATGTCTTCTCAACCCATACCATCACCATGTCAAGCACCAAAATGGGTGCAGGAAACCAAGGTGGTAACTCAAGTACTAACCTAGGTAACCCCACAAGCAGAACCTCTACCTGTATGGTCACTCCTACTCCATTACTTCCTTTTATGGCTAGATTGAGTCTCCCTGATTTTAGCCAGCTCATCAACGACCCGCTTCTCCATGACCCTAATTGGCCAGCTATGGCTACTAAACTTCCTTACAACATCCCCAAATTTTAAGGTAATCTTGGAGAATATCCCACAAATCAAGTTTGCTCATTCCATATGTGGTGTTCATCTGATTCTGTCACTGAAGACTCCATCCGTCTTCAGCTTTTCCAATGCACTCTTACTAGAGATAATGTTAATTGGTATTTCAATCAACCTAGAGCCACTCATTCCACTTTTGTGACTCTTGCCAAATATTCTATAGCCTATTTCCAGTAACCTCTCTGTTATGACACTAGTACTGAACTATTGACTTCTTTCTGTCAAACTTCTGGCACTCGCCTATCCGACCATATTCAGGAATGGCATAGAAGGAGGACCATATGTAAATCTCTTGAATTCAAGGACCGTATCTAAATGGATTGTTTCCTTAGATCAATTTTGGCCCCCATTGCTAAATATTTCACTTCTCACTTCCCTCAATCTGAGGAAGATGCGCTCCAAGTAGCCTTGAAATATGACCTGATCTACACCCAATCAGGTTATGTTTATACTGTCATTGTTGATCTACCTCGACTTGGCGCTGCTAATGCACCAGGGGCATCTCATGTTGTTGATGGTATCATTGGATCCATTTAAAGCCCTCAACTTCAACCATATGCTCCACCTCCGAAGAGTTATGGTGAACCCCAGGGAGGGACCAATTCCTCTTACACCTATCCCTCCCCTAATATTCCACATGGAAACTCTTATCCAGGTCCCAACACGTCATATGCATATCCCCATCCACATGAGCAGATGTCAGGGCCAGTGGTTTCTCCACCCGTCTATCCTGATGTTGTCCCATATCCTTATTATCTGTATGCACCGCCTAGTGCTCTAGCCTCGGTGACACTAGCACCCCAATCCCCCATGCCTCATCCACCTCTACCATAGTAGAAATCTCCCCCACAAGGTAAAGTGTATGCTTAGCAGAGTGCAACCAAGCCCCATAACCCCAATAAAATGAACAAGGGGAAAGGTAACCGGAACCAACAATCTCAAGGTAATCCAGATAACTAGGGTCCACCACCTAATGCACCTTAGGGAAACCAACCTAATCCCGCAACCCAACAACAAGGCAAACATCCCAAGCAAAACAAGGTTATTCATACAAACAAACCTTGTGCCTATTGCAACATATATGACCATTATACTCACGAGTGTCCCATTTTACCTCAGATGTGTCAATTATGGGAAGCTCAAGTATCTGTTTCTAGGGGACCGCAACCCATAACTCTTCCTCCTCCTCATGCTTCATCTCAACCAATTGTGCTTACCAATCCTTTTCCTCACTAAGGATATCTCACTGTTCAACTTACACAAGGTCATGCAACTCCCCCACCTCCGCCATCTGGTCACAACGATTATCAGATTCTTATGATGAATTTCGATGAAGTCAACCCTATTAGATCTAAGACTTTTGTGATCCTTAATGTAGATATAAGTCTTTCGGATTAATCACATTGATAATATTTTGTCGACGTTTCAAACCAACTAATATGGACCATCCTCAAGAAAAGGTGAAGAATCAACTGATCTCAACACCAAGCAAGTGAACCTTCAGACTCGATCACGCCAATATGAAAGGCCACCTGCTAAGTCAATGACTGAGTCCTAACCCCAAGTCTCCATCAAGCCTCTGTCATCATCAAATGGTACCTTACAGATCCCTCCACCTAAGGTAGAGGTTATCCCCAAGATCCCCAAAGTTCCATTACATTGAAACAATGCCTCTGCTAAAGTCGCCCATACTTATAGCATAACAGATGACTTGGCGGAGTCTCTTACTGCCATGTCAATGTTGCAAGTCGTCCATACATCATTCATCCTTACAACACGTACAAGTGGAGGGAATGCTTTTTGAGCATCCAGTAGCTCGCGAAGGGCTGCCTCAAGTAGCTTAAAGCTTGCGGAGGGCATTTGATGCCCGTAGACCACGTAAGCCCCTTCAAGGGCTGACGCACACCATCATCCATCATATGCGACTACCTCATGCCTCTTATCCTTTTTGGATGAATCACTTCTATCCCTATTTCTTAACATTACCTTGACCATTCGTTCTTATGTCTTTTCCCTTCGCTACATTTTGGAAGGACGGGTTTTATGGGCCTAGCCGCTGGATTTTACATCCTCTTATTGGTAGCTTTTTCCTTATCGACTGTATTCTATGGGTGCGTTCAAAGTATTCGAAGTTGATCCTGCTCATTAATTGAAGGGATCAATAGAGAGTGCTTTAAGGCTCTTCGAGGCAACCCCTTTGTCTGTTGGGATTCAGTGCTTAGACTTTTTCTGATAGATGGAGTTTGCCATCGTGTTTTGGTGTGTGGAATGTTTCTTTGGGGTAAATTTTTCCGTAGGGATTGGACCGCGAGAAATGGTTTGTGGGCCCCCTTGTGGAAGTTTTCTGTCCCAAGCTTTAGTTTTGTGGGTTAGTTTCTCCATTATTTTCTAGGGTTTCTTTCGCGCCATATGGGTTCATTAAGATTTATAACACTTTATTTTCATCCACACATGGAGCTAGAAACAATAGAGGAGAGGCCTGGACTTTAGGTATGGAACTTTTGCCTTGGACATAGCCCTGGAACATGAGCAAGGACATGGTGCAGGAGGGACACTTAAAACTTTTGGGTTACTACCAGAGCTACACCTTGGGAGTAGACAACAAAGAAGCTTAGAACTATTTTCACAAAACCTTTTTATTCATAGTTTTCACCGAATCAAATTTCCATTTTTAGAGGGACGAAGAATATATCCAAAATAAATTTTCTCTTATTGAATATATATATACATATATATATATATATATATATATATATATATATATATATATATATACATATACATATACATATACATATACATATACATATATATATATATATACATATACATATACATATCCATATATATATATATATATATTGAATACAAAGTTGCTTATCGGGGATACAAAACTAGGCGTAGTAGCTTTTATACATAGCTACTTTGTGGAAATACCCACTATAAATGATTCAACCTTCAACGTTGGCGTTTCAATTGGGTGGACTCCTCGTACTAGAGTTGTGGGAGATAACATTAGCTAACTTCGAGAAAAAGATTTTTGTCACGTCCTACCACCCCTTTAGAATAATGGATGGGGAGCAACTAGACACCACTGATAGAGCCCGTGCTACCTTTTCACATTCGTAGAAATGCCCATAATAGAGGAGGCTAGGTCCAACAGTTGGTAGTATCAGACAGAAGAAGGGACAAATACGATTATGATGTTGCTTGGAGAGTTTCTGCTACAACCAATCACACCCCACATACATATGCTCTGTACACTCACACTAGATGTTGCTCAATCAATCGAAGCCTCATCTAACTGATAACACCATAGATCGGTAAAACTACCTCACATCCACATGCAAGCTATGTATATTCTTTGTCACCCCACTTCCATGGGACCTAGTAACAACAAGGAGACGTTGAGGACCATCACTTCTCTCAGCACCTGCATCGTTGCAATCCATTTGAAAGCACACAATGCCTGGTTGGTTGTCTGTGTGATTGGGTCTACCAATAAGGTTTGAGTCTCTAGGTTGGTTGGGATTTGATAATTATTCCTTGTCACATTTCACTAAATCATCTATGAATAATTAAATAAATCAATATTTATTTATTATTCCTTAATTATATTATTGGAATAATTGTTAAATCACTATTTAATAATTATTTCAATTTCACACCATTCTTAATCCTTGCAAAATAATTAATAAATCATTTTATTTGTTAATTATTTCTAAATAAAGATAATTGACCATTTTGAATATTTTTTCCCTCTCCAAAAAATATAATAAAGTATTCCTAACGGTTAGATCTTGATTTGGTCAATATTTTTTTATTATTTTCCATTTTTTGAGAACAACCCAATACTTTGTTATAAATAAGAGGGTTTTCCATTAATTCTTCACCATGATCATTATCATCATCATCATTATCGTCTTCTTGCATTTGAGCTCCCACTTGAGTTCTATACATTGTTTTGGGTTTTTTCACATATTGAGAGAGAGAATCTATTATTGAAGCATCAAGGACATCAAAGGACGTGTCCCACAGAAGGGGATTTGCAGACCCTTTTTGTAGATATCCTTCACAATGTGTTACCAATAAAGATTATTATTCATTTAAAAGTATTTTCATATTAGGTTATTACATTGGATATATATTGTTGTTTGTTGTTTTTGATCGCATATGTCTTTTTGTTGCAGGGTTTTCTCATTTTATTAATGCAGATCTGAAGTGTAAGCAACCAAAAATTGTGGTTAGTGTCACTTGTCACCAGTGACTTAAATGAGATGTTTTTGGTACACCTTCCAAGAAGTTTCATACTAACAAATGACGACTCCACTCAGGAAGTAAATCAGTGCGTGGGTGACAAAAGTTTTAGTAAATTTCATGGTTCTCTACAACTATTTATAGCTTTTCAATTTCTATTTATAGTTTTCTTTCCTTTTTTGTTAATTTGTCGAATTCTGGTGGTTTTTTGGTTCTTTCTGCAGGTCATAGGTACCATTGGAGTAGGAGAATACAAAATATGTGCGAGATCTGCTGACTGAGAGTCCTGGGAGCAAAACACACTTTTCAACCCCATATCCTGTTTGCCGGTGGAATTAAGTTGGGGGGTGGGACCATGATTCGTCCTTACCACACGTACCAGCGGAGGGAATGCTATCTGAGCATCTTGTAGCTCACGAAGGGCTGCCTCAAGCAGCCCGGATCTTGCGGAGGGCATATGATGCCCAAAGCCCGCGTAAGCCACCTCAAGGGCTGACGTGCACCATCATTGATCAATCGTGATTGCCTCATGCCTCTTATCCTTTTTAGATGAATCATTTCTATCCCTATTTCTTGACATTACCTTGACCATTCGAAACTATGACTTTTCCCTTTCGCTACATTTTGGAAGGAGGGGTTTTGTGGGCCTAGCTACTAGATTTTGCGTCCCCTTATTGGGAGCTTTGTCCTTATCGACTGTATTTTATGGGTGCGTTCGAAGTATTCGAAGCTGATCCTGCTCGTCAATCGATGGGATCAATAGAGAGTGATCTAGGGCTCTTCGAGGTAGCCCCCTGTCTGTTGGGATTCAGTTCTTAGACTTTTTCCGACAGATGGAGTTTGCCACTATGTTTTGGTGTGTGGAATATTCCTTTGGGGTGACTTTTTCCATAGGGATTGGACCGTGGGAAATGGTTTGTGGGCCCCCCTTTGGAATTTTTTCGTCCCGAGTTTCAGTTTTGTGGGTTAGTTTCTCCCTTATTTTCTGGGGTTTCTTTCACGTCGTATGGGTTCTTTCATGCTGTATGGAGCTGGAAACAATAGAGGAGAGGCATGAACTTTAGGTATGGAACTTTAGCCTTGGGCATAGCCCTAGAACATGAGCAAGGACATGTTGCAGGAGGGATGCTTACAAATTTTAGGTTACTACCAAAGCTACACCTTGGGAGAAGGCAACAAGGAAGCTTAGAACTATTTTCACAAAACCTTCTTATTCATCGTTTTCGCCTAATCAAAATTTCCATTTTTAGAGGGACGAGGAATATATCCAAAAGGAATTTTCTCTTTTATATATATATATGTATGTATGTATGTATATGTATATGTATGGGCAGGCATACAGAGATTGAATACGAAGCTGCTTACCAGGGATACAAAACTGGGTGTAGTAGCTTTGATACATAGCTACTTTGAGGAAATACGCACTATAGACGATTCGATCTTCAAAGTTGGCATTTGAATTGGGTGGACTCCTCGTACCACAATTGTGGGAGATAACATTAACTAACTTCAAGAAAAGGACTTTTGTCACGTCCTACCACCCCTTTAGAACAATGGACAAGGAGTAACTAGACACTACTGATAAATCCCATTCTACCTTTATGCATTTGTATAAATTCCTAGAGTAGAGGAGGCCAGGTCCAATAGTTGGTAGTATCGGACAGAAGAAGGGACATACACAATTATGATGCTTCTTGAACAGTTTCTGTTGCAACCATTCACACCCTACAGACATATGATCTGTACACTTACACTGGATGCTGCTCAATCAACCAAAGCCTCATCTAACCAATCACACCACGGATCGGTAAAACTCCCTCAAACCCACAGGTAAGTTATGTCTATTCTTTGTCGCACCACTTCGAGAGGACCTAGTAACAACAAGGAGACGTCGAGGACCATCACGTCTCTAGGCACCTAGACCCCTATGCAAGCAAACAAAACCTACACTCTGCATTCATCTGCACCTCGACCTATAGAGGTTCCCCTAACAGGATTGAGACTTCGCTTGATAAGCCCATTGCAATCCATTTGAAAGCACGCAATGCCTGGTTGGTTGTCTACTTGATTACATCTACCAACGATGTTCGAGTCTCTAGGTTGGTTGGGATTTCTAGTAGTTGGATCCCCGATCAGGGACTCAACCTTCATACCTTAACTGGGTAGGTTCCTTATGGCTCCTAGATATGCCCTACTGCTAGATGCACTTACTTCGAATCTAATTATCTACGGAATGATTTCCCCATGCTACTTGATAGGCATATCAACTGTCAGACATGAATTTTCCTTTTTTCTGACCCTCTTTGTCTATTTTGCTTGGTTAGAATGGCCTATATTTCGCTTGTCTGGACCCTTGTATAGAGTGTGCCCAAACGGGTCATCAACCAGGTAATAGAGACCTATCAAATCAAACATCCAAGGTTGATACAATACAAGCACAATGTATGGGACATGTTTTCAAATTGATTTTATGCCATCAATATCACACATGTCTCTTATGTTTCTAGAAAAGTAAACCATAGAGTTGCGAATCTAGCCAAAATTGTTGCTTAGTTTAGACCTCCCAACCTTGACCATTTGTCATACTTTGTTAAATTCATGCACAAACTTACTATCTCAGATAATATGAAATAGTGGAAAGTGTTTGAAGATGAAGAGAAATTAATATATTTATGACTATGGTGGATGAAAAAAAGAACATGAACATTGAATTGGGTTGGCACTTTGACCAGTCGTATTTACTTTATTTGTTTATCTTAGCCCTTACTTATGCGCGCATGCATAATGCTCTATCAAACTTGCGTGTTTGGCAAACCTTGATAGAACTGGCTCCATTACCTTAACTTTCAGAGTGAGCAGGATTCCAAACTCACCACTTACTTCATGAATTCGTTGCTAGGCTATGCACTTAGACCATTCATTCATATTACTTTATAAGCCCACTTTCTTTCTGGACAGCTATGTTGGATCGTTGGAACTCCTTTGATTTATAAACTAACTATAACTCATCCAGAGAAGGTGGTTGGGTTGTAAAGTGAAGATTGGTCAGAACCCAAAGATAAGTGAACAAGCTCGGTTAGAGAGAAGCTCGAAGATCAAATTGATTGCCCGTTTCAGGTTAAGCTAGTTCGAGCATGATTTCATTGTTGTTGTTTGGCATTGGATGGATGGATGGGAAGGAAGTTCCTCCACAACTAGAATGGGCAATCAGAAGGTCCTTCATTCACCCTTAATTGTAATTGGATATTTCCTTCTTGAAGGCAAGACAATTCTGTCTAGTTTGGTTGTGGTTGTCCCTCTGCATCTAGAGCACACTTTTTGGCCCATTATATGCGTTTTCCACTATGGATTTTTTTCCGAGAAATTTTCAGAATTTTTTCAAACTTGCCAAGAGTGTTTTATGTGGACTGGGAAGGGTTTATTATCTTTGTTTTAGTGTCCCCTAGGCCTATATTTTCTTATTTTTTCTCTTTGAGGAAGGAAAACCCCCCTAGTGTTAAGAGTACACCTCCACCTTTTTAGGAAGAGATTGACTGCGTGAAGAGTCTAGGGTTTCAACATTTTCAACCACTAATTTTCAAAGTCTGATCCATTACTTTACAACATATTTAGATAGGTTTCTTTCACCTTTTCTCGCTTTAGCATTTGGGTTTTGCCTTTCCCCCTTAAAATCCCCTCAAGCATCCTACATTTTGGACCTTCATACCTATCCTTTACAACATTTGTCATGTATGATTTTTGTTGTGTGTCTGCACCATTTTCAACATATTTGTGCCTCTAGATCTCAGTCTCTTTGACATTAGGTCTTTTAGGCATTTTATGTGTCTTTGAGTAGCTTGTTTTCCTTCTCTTGCTTAGTTGCTTGATAGCCTTTTTGGGTGGGGTTTTGTGTTCTTGATTGGCTATATATTTTTGTCATTTTAAACATTATTTACAGCATTACAACACATTATTTTCAGCAACACATGGCATCATAAAACATGCTCAATTAACTCATCTACTTGACATATGATTTTCACACACTCGCATCCTAATCGAACGTGAGCTTGGTTAACACCGTCAAGCCAAGACTTGAAGCACTACATAGATTAAGCCCACTTGGGCACCAAGGCCATAAAATTTGTGCAGTTTAGGTGTAGGATTGGTGGGATAGGCTTCCAATAACACCCATCGATCACTTACATTGAGACATAGAAGTTGAAATATTAGAGAGATTAAAATCATTCACCATCCCACGGTCTAAAGCCGAAGTGCGTCAAAAACTTGATTTAGAAGGGGTTATGCTAGGTCATCATGTGAGCGGTTCTCCTCTGGGCTACCTAACCCGTGGTAGGGAATCCTGTGTGGTGGCTGACCACCAAGAAGCTCAAGACTCGACCACCCCGATGGGATGAAGGTAACTGTAGTGACCAATCTTAGGAAAACACCTGATAGGACTGGATGTGGGAAGAAGTTGGTACTCTACATTACCTTTCTCTAGACAACTCTGCTTGCGAGGATCAAAATTCATCAAGTAAGAAGTTCTTTGGAAGGCCATCTGAAATAGTTGATTTAGGATTATTTAAGGATTTAGACAGCCTATAGGCTTGAGTTCTTTTTCTTTGATAGGATTTGCTTTCTTGTATTAGAGTAGCATCATTAATATATTTAGTTTACACTTGGCACGACTGCACTAGGTGTTTGCTTATTGTTTGTTTCTCTCTTTATCCTATCATCACCCTTTAGTTCTTAAAGTCATCATTGTCTTGAAATTGTTGCGCCCCCTAGGCGTTTTTCATGGAGACTTCGAGGCATTTTCCCTTAGTTTCCATTAGGACATATTACTCCTCCCTATCGAGTTAGAGTCCATCCTCCCAGTCCTTGATCAAGTTCTCATTCTAACTCTGGTTCTATTGATTCTTATAGTTCATCCTTTGATTCCATGTCTTCTCAACCCCATACCATCACCATGTCAGGCACCAACATGGGTGCAGGAAACCAAGGTGGTAACCCAAGTACTAACCAGGGTAACCCCACAAGCGAAACCTCCACCAGTATGGTCACTCCTACTCCATTGCTTCCTTTTATGGTTGGTTTGAGTCTCCCTAATTTTGTCCAGCTCATCAACGACCCTCTTCTCCATGACCCCAATTGACCAGCTATGGCTACTAAGCTTCCTTACGACATCCCAAAATTTTAAGGTAATTCGGGTGAAGATCCCACAAATCAAGTACACTCATTCCATATGTGGTGTTCATCTAATTATATCACCGAAGACTCCATCCGTCTTCGCTTTTTCCAATGCACTCCTACTAGAGCTAATGTTAAGTGGTATTTCAATCAACCTAGAGCCACTCATTCCACTTTTGCGTCACTTGCCAAAATTTTTATAGCCTATTTCCAGTTACCTCTCCGTTATGACACTGATACCAAACTATTGACTTCTTTCTGTCAAACTTCTGCCACTCGCCTATTCGACCATATTCAGGAATGGCATAGAAGGAGGAGCATATGTAAATCTCTTGAATTCGAAGACCGCGTCTATATGGATTGGTTCCTTAGATCACTTTTGGCCCCATTGCTAAAGATGTCACTTCTCACTTCCCGAATCTGAGGAAGATGCGCTCCAAGTAGCCTTGAAATTTGACCTGATCTACACCCAGTCAGGTTATGTTTATACTATCATTAATTATCTACCTCGACCTGGCGCTGCTAAAGCACCAGGGGCATATCATGCTGCTGATGGTATCATTGGATCCATTTAAAGCCCTCAACTTCAACCATATGCTCCACCTCCGATGAGTTATGGTCAACCCCAGGGAGGGACCAATTCCTATTACACCTATCCCTCCCCTAATCTTCCACATGGAAACTCTTATCCAGGTCCCAACACATCATATGCATATCCCCATCCACATCAGCAGATGTCAGGGCCAGTTGTTGCTCCACCTGTCTATCCTAATGTTGCCCCATCTCCTTATTATTTGTATGCACCGCCTAGTGCTCCAGCCTCACCGATACTAGCACCCCAACCCCCCATGCCTCATCCACCTCTACCATATCAACAACCTCCCCCACAAGGTCAAGTGTATGCTCAATAGAGAGCAACCAAGCCCCCTAACCCCAATAAAATGAACAAGGGGAAAGGTAACCGGACCAACAATCTCAAGGTAATCAAGATAATTAGGGTCCACCACCTAATGCACCTTAGGGAAACCAACCTAATCCTGTAACCCAACAACAAGGCAAACATCCCAAGCAAAACAAGGCTCTTCATACAAACAAACCGTGTGCCTGTTGTGAAATATATGACCATTATACTCACGAGTGTCCCCTTTTACCTCAGATGTGTCAATTATGGGAAGCTCAAGTAGCTGCTTCTAGAGGACCACAACCCATAAATCCTCCTCCTCCTCTTGCTTCATCTCAACTAGTTGTGTTTACTAGTCCTTTTCCTCACCAAGGATATCTCGATGCTCAACTTACACAAAGTCATGCAACTCCCCCACCTCCACCATCTGGTCACAACGATTATTAGATTCTTATGATGAATTCTTACGAAGTCAACACTATTAGATCTAAGACTTTTGTGATCCATAATGTAGATATAAGTCTTTCGTATTAATCACATTGATAAGATTTTGTCGACATTTCAAACCAACTAATGTGGTCCATCCTCAGGAAAAGGTGAAGAATCAATTGATCTCAACACCGAGCAAGTGAACCTTCAGACTCAATTGTGCTAATATGAAAAGCCACCTACTGAGTTAGCGACTGAGTCCCAACCCCAAGTCTCCATCGAACCTCTGTCATCATCAAATTGTACCTTATAGATCCCTGTTGGGTGAAAATATTGTTGTTTAATTCTATTGTAGTATTTGCCCAACTATTTAATTTGTCAACCCGAGGTTTGTAGGCTTACGAAGCACATGCACTATATATGCAGGACCGAAGTGGAACTAATCTAATCTAAATCACTGAAGTTAAATTAATCTAGAAAAGCATTGAAACACTAACTAGGAAAGCAGGAAATTAATCTAGGAAAGCAATACAACATGTGAAGAGTTGAATGACAAACAATATATGTGAGCTCACAACAATAAAGCTATCTCAAATTACATTACAAGAATTAAATGACAAATCATGAAAGTGTAACAATAAAAGAATATGAATCAAAGCTAAGAATCCCCTAGTCAAAAATACAAGACTATCTCTCTAAACTCAAAAAAACTCATGAAATGAAGAGAGAGCACTCTCTTATATACATGAAGAAGATAACCATCTCATAATGACAGATCCACTATTCTCTCAACCACTCTCAACTACTTTCTCATTATTACAAGATATGATCCCTTCAAATCCTCCACACATCTCTCACATATCTTGGATAAGATATGCCAACCAAATCCTCCATGATCTTCTTCTTAGGAATAGGCTTGAATAATTATCTCTTTAAAATGGTGGAGGAAATATTTGAGAAGTCTCTTGGAATTAATCCTTCACATATCTCCTACACATTACAAAGCTCACATATTCTTGAGATATATATGAAAACATGTATATTTTCTAATATTTAATCATAAATTCACTTATAATACAAAAATGAATAAAGTGGAAAATAAGAAGGTGAAACCCAAATGTATTTATGAAAATGATATGATGAAAGGTTAATGGGATGATGAAATGTAAGGAATAGTGAAGGGAAAGGTGGATGAAGATACGACATTTCTGAGTCCCAACAATCCCTCCACCTAAGGTAGAGGTTATCCCCAAGATCCCCAAAGTTCCATTATGTTGAAACGTTGCTTATGCTAAAGTCACCCATAGCTATAACATAGCAGATGAATTGGCGTAGTCTCTTATTGCCATGTCAACGTTGCAAGTCCTCCAGACATCATTCATCCTTACCACATGTACCAGTGGAGGGAATGCTTTTTGAGCATCCTGTAGCTTGCGAAGGGTTGCCTCAAGCATCTTAAAGCTTGCAGAGGGCATCTGATGTCGTAGACCACATAAGCCCCTTCAAGGACTTACGCGCACCATCATCCATCATATGCGACTGCCTCATGCCTCTTATTGTTTTTGGACGAATCACTTCTATCCTTATTTCCTGAGATTAACTTTACCATTCGTTCCTATGGCTTTTCCCTTTGCTACATTTTGGAAGGACGGGTTTTTTGGGTCGAGCCGCTGGATTTTATGTCCCCTTATTGGCATCTTTTTCCTTATCGACTATGTTCTATGGGTGCATTCGAAGTATTCGAAGTTGATCCTGCTCGTTAATTGATGGGATCAATAGAGAGTGCTCTGGGGCTCTTCGAGGCAGCCCCCTATCTGTTGGAATTTAATTCTTAGACTTTTTCTGATAAATGGAGTTTGCCACCGTGTTTTAGTGTATGGAATGTTTCTTTAGGGTAGATTTTTCTGTAGGGATTGGATTGCGAGAAATGGTTTGTGGGCCCCCCTGTGGAAGTTTTTCGTCCCGAGTTTTAGTTTTGTGGGTTAGTTTGTCCATTATTTTCCAACGTTTCATTCACGCCATATGGGTTCATTATAATTTATAACACTTTATTTTCATCCACACGTGGAGCTAAAAACAATAGAGGAGAGGCTTGACTTTAGGTATGGAACTATCGCCCAGGACATAACCCTGGAACATGAGCAAGAACATGCTGCAGGAGGGACACTTACAACTTTTGGGTTACTACCAGAGCTACACCTTGGGAGTAGGCAACAAGGAAGCTTAGAAATATTTTCACAAAACCTTCTTATTCATCGTTTTTGCCTAATCAAATTTCCATTTTTAGAAGGATGAGGAATATATTCAAAAAGGGATTTTCTCTTATTGAATTTTTCCTTTTCATAAACTATATATATATATATATCTGTGTGTGTGTGTGTGTTTCACGAGATGCTTTCTTTGGCGGATGGGCAGGCATACGAGGATTGAATACAAAGATGCTTACTGGGGATACAAAACTGGGCGTAGTAGCTTTGATAAGTAGCTACTTTGAGGAAATATTGTTGGATTGTTGGGCCCTGACACAGGTTCGGAAGAGTTATTAGCCAAACAAATCTCGCAGCTACCAGCCCTTTTGGCAACAGCCCGGGGAGCGCGGACTGAGGTATCACCCGAGGTAGCACGGGAGGGTGCTGGAACCAAGTTTCTGCACCCTTGGGATGTCTTGATGTGGTCTGGAGGGGTCGCGAACCGTTCTGTAGCCTCGTGCTACTTTGGACTATTATCGGGCTTATGTGAGTGTACTTGCTTATTAATGAAATTATGATAGATCTAATCCTTCTGTTATAGTCTTTAAGCAAACATTTAACAGTAAAACCCAGTGCATGCAATCATAAAAAACAATATAAATTCACATAATAGATGAAAAACCCAGAGACAGTAGATCAACAATATTTCAAAACCCACTTATCTTTATTAATAACTTCCTTTCAATACAACCTTCTTTCTACCCTGCGCACACAGTTGCGCACTCTATCAAGCCTCCGCGCACACAGTTGCAAACTCTATCAAGCCTCCACGCACAGAGCTGCGGAGCCTCTATCTATCCACTGACACCCTTGAATCAAACTTACAGATGCAGACCTCTGATTCCTTTCACCAACCCATAATACATCAGAGCGAATCTAGAATAAAAACTTCCTTCTACCCTTAGAGCCTCACTCTATTTATACATTCCCTTGGTCCACGAACCATGGGCAGATCGACTTACTTTTCATTATTCTATATTATTTTTTGGTGGACAACCCCTTGACTCGACCTATTGCATTTTGCGCTTCGCGCATGTCGGAAATTTACCATATTATTTCCCTAACTTTTAGGCTTTAAGCCCCAAAACCGTTACACGCGGCCTCTGCTACCCAACAGGCCCCCAACACAATCATTGTGACTCGTCCCGAGTCACTCATTGGTGTGGCGACACGCGTTGCCTAAGCTTCGCGGTCCACCATCCCTGTGAGTGACACACTTCGTGTTGTTGCTCCCGCTTTGTCTCCTGCAACTCTTCTGCTAGCTCTTGCTCCATTGCCTTCTTTAATTTGCACAACCGATGATGCTCATTCTGCTCTGCTCGGTTAAAAAATAGCACCCCCTCATAGGATTTTAGCTCTAGCTGGGTGCCACGTATGGGAATTCTTCGTGCCAACGCAACAAATCTCCAATTTTCGGTTGCCTCGACGCACTGTCTTCTGCAGCCTGTGTTGCAATTTTGCAAGATAATTACTGCTATCCGCAAGATCCCAATCTTCAAGGTGTGTACGAGACGAACTATTAACTGCAATTCTACCATTTGGCTCCATATTTACAGGCTTTCCCTTATCATTGATGGTGCGCCGACCAACCCATGGGTTAGGCAGCGGCATCCGGACCAGTTCTGCTTCGTGTCTAGGAATTTCCGGCACATCCCCTACCGTCAGTGCTGAACTCTGCATAATGCCCGTAGTTGTCAACACCATACGATTCAAAAAGTCCTGCATCTGCATTGGCCATATCACAACACTTGGGCTTACTCCTTGAGTGTAAATAATGAACATTTCCATAGTGGCGAGAAGGCACAATAGCTCACTTTTCTCAGAAGCGTAGCTCGCTCGGCAGATGCCCCTCGATGATTTATAAGCGTTTCGAAATTCAAATTCCATGGTTCCCTCCTTTTTTGGTGCCGTAACGTTAAGCCTGCGGCAAATTGTTCCAGATCTTGCTCGTACCTCGTCTCTTAATTGCTCGCCGCCCGCTCCCTTTTGCCATAACTCAGATATCTTGTCATGAATAGTGTCAACAAAGGTCACCTCTCTGCTTGTCCACGCAGCAGGGCAACCCCTTCTGCGCACCTGCGACACTTGTGACATACCAATTCTACGCGCCTTCTAATTGTCGCATAGCTCCCACACAGATTGCTTTAACGTTCCTCGCTCTCTTTCAACTGCCTAGAGCGGTGAGACTACCGTTAGTCAGTTAGTCAGGCGGGCGGCCCACCCGTGTAGAGCTTCAAGCGACTGCCATTTACTCTACCTAGGAAAGGCTCTCCATTCAGCTTGGCCAGTTGGACCGCGCCTCCATCTGTCCCAGCCAATGCATTTAGAGTTTTCTAGGGAATTTTTCGAATTTGCTATTGTATAGTAAGACCAGATCATTTTATTTGAACGTACGCATCTTGATATGGCGATCGTGCCAAGATTTTTCCCACTGCTTCTGTACCTGCTGATGGAATCCTTCCAGAAACTGTTCCTCCTTAAGTTCTTCCAGTTACGTGATCCTCTCCTCCAAAGTCGTGTGGTCTGCCATGCCTATTGTTGCTGCTATGCGCAAACTGGGTTTAATGTATTCCATTGGCATGACGACTTCTTTTCGGTAGACTAATCGGAAAGGCGTCTGACCCGTCAACTTCTTACACGTTGTTCGATATGCCCATAACACGATAGGCATGCGCAAATCCCAATCATTCCACTATGCATTACATACCTTTGTTAACGCAGTCTCCAAAATTTTGTTAAATGCTTCAATGATCCCATTTGCTTGCAGATGATACAACGTACTCTATTGATAGTATATTTGAAATTCCTTAGTGAACGCGCTGATAGTCTCATTTAGGAAATGCATTCCGTGGTCGCTCATTAGAATTTTGGGACATCCAAATTGCATTAACACATTCTCGAATAGGAATTTCGTAGCTATAGCGGCTGTGCAATCTTTAACTGGCTGTGCTTCCGCCCATCAGGTCAAGTATTCTATTGCGGTGATGATATAGCGCGCCCCCATCTTTCCTGGAGGTGTGATAGGTCTTATAAAGTCGATTGCCCATTTCTCGAACAGTTGTAGTGTCATCTATGGCTTGAGTGGCATCTCATCCCTCCGCGATGGTTTCCTAGTCTGTTGACACACGTCGCAGGCCCGACAGTATGCCTTTGAGTCTTGATGTAGAGTTGGCCATGAGAGCCCTGCGCGAAGAATCTTTTGTGCTTTAGCGCGCCTTGTGTAATGTCCTCCTGCAACCCCCCATGTGCTTCGGTAAGGATCTATCCTCGTTCAAATTTCGGTACATACCTGCGTAATATTTCATCATTGCCTATTTTGTAGAGGTGCCCTGCAATAACAGTAAAGTCGGCTGCGCGTATCACTAGTTCCTTCTTCTGCTGCACCGAATACCCCTGTGGCGCGGTTCCGGTGGTTAAGAAGTGGATTATATCCTCAAAGTGGCCATCCGCGATGTGTACTGCATAGATTTGTGCATTAGGGAGTCCCTCCTCTAGATTCATGCGTTCTTCACCATTCTCAATTCGAGACAGGTGGTCTGGGCCTGCGTTTAGATACCCCGGCTTTACGATGACTTCAAAATCATATTCTTGAAACAATAACAACCATCTGCAAATGCATCTCCCTAACACAGGCTTATTCACTAGGTATTTTAGCGCAGAGTGGTCAGTATACATCTTAAAGTGTCCTTCGAGTAGGTAGTGGCGGTATCTCTGGAGCGCGTATACCATCGCCAATCCCTCACGCTCAGTAGTGGAGTAGTTCTTCTCAGCGTTGGAAAACCGTCGACTTGCGAACGTGATTGGGTGATCAATTCCTTCCACTCCTTCCTGTGTGAGTACCGCTCCCAGCACGATACATGATGCGTCAACATGCACATGAAATTAGACGTCCCATTTTGGAAAGACCAATATAGGAGCTTATGCCATCTTTTCCTTGAGCGTTTCCAGACTTTTGTTACATTCCTCATTCCAACAATAAGTAGCGTCCTTTTTCAACAACTGTTCCATTGGCTCTGTAATCTATGCGTAGCTTTTTATGAACTTCCGATAGTAACCAGTGTGTCCCAGCGTGGCACACAATTGTTTGATACTTCGCGGTGCTTGCAGATTGAGTATGACAGTGATCTTCACTGGATCCACCATTAGACCTTGCTTACAGACCACGTGGCCAAGCAAGTTCCCAAAGGGGACAAGGAAAGTACACTTCTTTAGATTCAGTGCAATCTGGTGCCGTCGGCAAGTATCTAGCATTAGCCGTAAACTCACAACATGTTTCTTGACTAACCCAAAAACGGTCCAGTCATCAAGATATACTTCCAAGAACTTATGTATAAATTCCTTGAATGCAGCTACCACGACGCGCAAGAATATCGCCGGCGCATTCTTCAGTCCAAATGGCATCACCGTGTACTGAAAACAACCCCATTCGGTGGCGAACGTTGTTTTACTCCTGTCCTCTGGCGCGATCTTGATCTGGTGGTACCTCGAGAAACTGTCCGTGAAGGAGTAGGCTTCCTGTCCACCCACATTTTCCAGTACCTCATCTGTAAATGGCGTCGGAAATGGATCGTTAACACATGCATCATTGAGCTTCCTGAGATCCACGCAGATGCGAATTTCTCCTTTCTATTTTTTCTCCTGCACAACCATAGGACTTACCCAGTCGGACTCCTCCACTGGTTCAATAATTCCTGCGGCAAGCATTTTGTCCAACTCTTCACGGACCTTTGCTTAATACTTCGGATTTAGTCGATAAGGCTGCTACTTGATGGGCTTCACATCTGGCTTCAGGGTTATCTTCATCATTCTCAGGTCATCGAGGATCCCTTTTAACTCCATGATTTTAGTCGGGAATAAATCTCGATATTCGCAAAGTAATTCAATGACCTTTTCCACCGTTGCATCATCCCAACAGTCCCCAAGTGTTGCATACTTCGGTTCCTCCTTCGTACCAATGTGTACTTGTTTCATTTTCAGCAGCGCGATGATGTTAGGGTCCTCGATCGTTGGTCCGCGCACCTTGCGACTCCCCTCTGTTTTCGGGATATTGATCTTTCTGGGATCATCCTCATCATCTTCGATCTGTACGTTGTAACATTCAAGGGCCCGGCTCAACTAGTGTGACCAGTTTGGCGGCACTATTTCTTCTGGTTCCACTGGTACTTTGAAAATAATGTCCTTTACTAATTGCAACGCATCGTCAACAGTGTCCATCCATTGGTCCTCAAATAAGAATGTTAATAAAAACCCTTCGCATAAGATATCCCATTCGCTTGTACCATGTTGGAGCTTTGTTTTAGTGTACCAGTTCCTTGGGATGCCATCCAGGGAATGATAAAACAAGTGTACCCACTCCGGTTGAGGCTCTTCTCCATAGGCTTGGACCTATTTGGTAAGGTGCATGCGCGGGTCGTCACGTCCATCATATTTCTTAGTTATTCGTAATTTCAGCTTCCCAAATCTTATCTCCATCATGCGCATGCAACTGCGCCAATCTTTGAAGGTTCCTTCATGTGTTCCCCACCATCGCGTAGGTGTTGCACGCAACGCCCATCCTAATGCATCAAACCACTGGTGTTCTGGTACCGCGTGCTCAAACTTGGTCAGGAATTCGTCTACCTTGGTCAATCCATCATACATTGGTAGTTCTTGATCCTGAGCTTTTACGCAACACAACGACTTTGTCATCATATTGCAGTTTAACGTGGTTACTTCGTTCAACCGGTTATGCCATCATTCGTCTTCTTCATTTGAATCTGAAATGCAAGCCTCAGCACACTCCCACAATACTCTTTATTTTGCTGTTGGATTGACCCAATCTTGATCCCGTGCCGTTATCTTGTAGATATGATCCAACTCTTCATCAATTTCGTCATCACAGATAGGTTCACTGTAGTGTGTTCCTTCAGCCGGGTCTAATGAAATGACTACGCATAGGGACTTCTTCTCAAATATCATCTTCCGGTTCTTTATATTGATGACTCCATTCATATCCATGGCCCAATCTATCCCTAATAATGCGGGGTATGGATTACTGTCATCAACAATTTCTATTACTTCAAATTCTGTCTGCAGCTAATGCCTTCAATATCCACCGTCACCCCTCGTAGTCTTCCCATTAGTAAGATATTTTGCTAGTTAGCCATCTGGAGTTAAATAGGAGACCATTGTAGTGCGGGCCTGCCCATGTGTTCCCACGTTTGCTTAGGCAACAAATTTGCATCCGACCCCAAATCCAGAATGACCTAATCCATCTTGTACTCACCGATTTGCACCGTCATTCGCATCCCCCACCTGGTGCGCAGAGCATGTTTTCCCAGTTTCCGGACAACGCCCCACTCCTCTGATCCTGCACACCTTGTGATCAGCTCTTGTAGCCCCTTAACTGCTCTATTGTCACGTAGTAACCTCATACATGTCTCTAAAAAGGTAGTCAGCATTGAGGGTTCCATCCCTGGCTTCATTGGATCCCTGCTACCTGGAGTAGAGACCTCCATGAAGCTCTCTTTAGCTTCCTTAGACGTCTCCTTCCCTTGCTCAAATTCATGCTGCTTTGAAGGGGTTTTGTGAACCTCGGGGCCTACCTCAGCTAGTTTCCCCTTATCTCCCCTCGTAGTTGCACTGCTCCCCAATACCATGTTTATATTGGGGTCCTCTTCACGTGGTTCAACCCTCATCATTTGGAAATTCTGCGTCGCTACGGGTTGTGCTTCCCTTTTCTCACATATTTGGGCTATCAGTGTGGGGAAATCTATCATTTCATGATCAAACTACTCGCAGTAGGGGCACGATATTCTGGTTGGGTTGGTACAAACACGCGCATAGTGCCCTGGTCCTCCGTAATTGTAATAGATCAGCTTCCCATGACCCCTTCCTGGCCCCATTCCTCCCTGTCCTTGCCCACGTCCCTGGAACCCACCGCGCGCTATCGCCGTGGTTGGATCCTGACCTCACACTTTAGTATTGATTCTGTAGGTAGATGATCGTTCCATCAATAATTCGTAACTACAGCAGACGCGTTCCTCGTGTTCCACTGATTTGCAAAAATTGCAGAATCGCTGTCAAGG
This sequence comes from Pinus tabuliformis, assembly GCA_031772625.1. Lineage (NCBI taxonomy): Eukaryota > Viridiplantae > Streptophyta > Pinopsida > Pinales > Pinaceae > Pinus > Pinus tabuliformis. Next base: position 718,805,094 of record CM062817.1, on the reverse strand, counting down.
GGTCTGGGTAAATCTTGGCAGTAAGTGACAGTTGTCCGTGTTGTGCTTTCCTCCTACTTGACAGATTGCACACCAGAGCGAGGCTGCCGCACCCATCCCTGCTGCACCTCTCATCACAACGTTGTTGGTCCCCCCACTGCCATATAGGTTACAATGGCCGGACAACGGTCTTTATTGTGTCCTTGGCTTCTACATTTGATGCACCATACCTCCTCTTGCACTTCTAGCCAGGTTGCCTTCTCCTGTTTTAAGCTCTGCATTTGTAAACATAGGCTTTGTATTTGCGCGTGGATCTGCTGAACTCCCAACCCCAGATCCTGTATTGGAGTTTCGTGCAACCTTATTGCTATCTCTAATGCTTCGGCTTGCGTTGAGATTTGTTGTGATAGCGTCGTTCTTAGATGTGGTGTCAAAGAAGCCACAAATCACGCGTAGTGCTGCACATCTGTTAGCGTCATGTTAGTTTCTCGGATCATGCTTTTTAGCCTCTGATCCAAGTCCCAAGGGGTTTCTCCTGGCATCATCACGATTTCCTTAAACCCGATGATCGACTATGTCTCTGATTTCGGCCGACTGAATTCTTTCTTCAATGCCTCCCAGATTTCCGTTTTTCCCACATTTAGTTGATCGCTCGAGTATTTTATATACCACATCAACGCGTGGTCCTGTAGTGCGCTAACCAGGGTAGCCTTTTTGATGTTATCATTCGTGACTTTGCACGCTTCCCATACTTCCCTTACTACGAACTAAAAATTTTATGGATCTTGGCTTCCTTCTCCTTTGAATACTGGTAACTTGATCGCACTTGTCATGTCTACCCTTTGCTCTATGCGCAAGGGTGCTAGGGCCTGCTATGACCTCATACCACTTCTCAACTACTCCTTAATTCCTTTCTCCATAGGTTTTCAGACTTCCGACATCAAACATCCCTTAGGTAGATCACTGTCCCAGAAACATAACCATTTGTTGGCTTATTGGGCCCTGACCCAAGTTCGGATAGGCCTCCTCGCACACAGCTGCGGAGCCTCTATTATCAACTGACACCCTTGCCTCAAACTTATATATATATATATATATATATATATGTATGGGCGGGCATATGAAGATTGAATACGAAGCTTCTTACTGGGGATACAAAACTGGGCATAGTAGCTTTGATACATAGCTACTTTGAGGAAATACCCACTATAGACGATTTCATCTTCAAAGTTGGCATTTGAATTGGGTGGACTCCTCGTACTAGAGTTGTGGGAGATAGCATTAGCTAACTTCGAGAAAAGGACTTTTGTCACGTCCTACCACCCTTTAGAACAATGGACACGGATCAACTAGACACTACTAATAGAGCCCATGCTACCTTTACGCATTTGTATAAATGCCCAGAGTAGAGGAGGCCAGGTCGAATAGTTGGTAGTATCAGACAAAAGAAGGGCCATATATGATTATGATGCTGCTTGGACATTTTCTGTTGCAACCAATCACACCCCACAGAGATATGATCTGTACACTCACATTGGATGTTGCTCAATCAACCAAAGCCTCATCTAACCAATCACACCACAGATCGGTAAAACTCCCTCACACCCACAGGTAAGTTATGTCTATTCTTTGTCACACCACTTCCACGGGACCTAGTAACAACAAGGAGACGTCGAGGACCATCACCTCTCTCGGCACCTGCACCCCTATGGAAGCAAACACAACCTACACTCTGCATTCATCTGCACCTCTGCCAATAAATTTTCCCCTAATAGGATTGAGACTTTGCTTTATAAGCCTGTTGCAACCCATTTGGAAGCACGCAATGCCTGGTTGGTTGTTTGCCTGATTGCGTCTACCAATGATGTTCGGGTCTCTAGGTTGGTTGGGATTTCTAGTAGTTGGATCCCCAATCAGGGACTCAACCTCCGTACCTTAATAGGGTAGGTGCCTTATGGCTCCTAGATATTCCCTACTGCTAGATGCACTCCCTTCGAATATGATTATCTATGGAATGCTTTCCCCATGCTACTTGATAGGCAGATCAACTGTCGGACATGAATTTTCATTTTTTCTGACCCTCTTTGTCTCCTTTTCTTGGTTATAATGGCTTATATTTCGCTTATTCGGACCCTTGTATAGAGGGTGCCCGAACGGGTCACCAACCATGTAATGGAGACCTGTCAAATCAGACATCCAAGGTTGATACAATACAAACACAAGGTATGGGACATGTTTTTAAACTGATTTTATGCCATCAATATCATGCATGTCTCTAGAAAAGTAAACCATAGATTTACGAATCTAGCCAAAATTGTTGCTTAGTTTTGACCTCCCATCCTTGACCATTTGTCATACTCTGTTAAAGTCATGCACAGACTTACTATCTCAAATAATATGAAATAGTCGAAAGTGTTTGAAGATGAAGAGAAATAAATATATTTATGACTATGGTGGATGAAAAAAATAACATGAACATTGACTTGGGTTGGCACTTTGACTAGTCGTATTTACTTTATTTTTTCATCTTAGCCCTTACTTATGCTCGCATGCATAATTATCAACCTTGAGTCTTTTGCAAACCTTGATAGGACCGACTCCATTACCTTAACCTTTAGAGTGAGCAAGATTCCAAACTCACCACTTACTTCATGAATTCGTTGCTAGGCTACGCACTTGGACCATTCATTCATATTACTTTATAAGCCCACTTTCTTTCTAGACAGCTGCATTGGATCGTTGGAACTTCTTTGATTTATAAACTAACTACAACTCTTCTCAGCAGGTTAGCTGGTTGGAATGCATGACATCCAGAGAAGGTGGTTGGGTTTCAAAGTGAAGATTGGTCGGAACCCAAAGATAAGTGAACAAGCGCGATTGGAGAGAAGCCCGAAGATCAAATTGATTGCCCAGTTCAGGCTAAGCCGATTCTAGCATGCTTTCATTGTTGTTGTTTGGAATTGGATAGATGGATGGGAAGGAAGTTCCTCCACAACTAGAATGGGCAACCAAAAGGTTCTTCATTTTCCCTCGGTTGTAATTGGATATTTCCTCCTTGAAGGCAAGACAATTCTTTCTAGTTTGGTTGTGGTTGTCCCTCTGCGTTCCAGAGCACACTTTTTGGCCCATTATCTGCATTTTCCACTATTTCCAGTCCAGTACCTACATTTTTATTTTTATTTTTATTTATTTATTTATTTTTATTTTTATTTTTATTTATTTATTTATTTTTATTTTATTTATTTATTTATTTTTATTTATTTATTTATTTTTATTATTATTTTTTTTTCGAGAAAATTTCTGAATTTTTTCATACTTGCAGAGAGTGTTGTGTGTGGATTGGGAAGGGTTTATTATCTTTGTTTTAGTCTCCCCTAGGCCTATATTTTCTTAGTTTTTCTCTTTGAGGAAGGAAAAACCCCCGTAGCGTTTAGAGTACACCTCCACATTTTTAGGAAGAGATTGACTAGGTGAAGACTCTAGGGTTTCAACATTTTCAACCACTAATTTTCAAAGTCTGATCCATTACTTTACAACACATTTAGATAAGTTTATTTCACCTTTTCTCCCTTTAGCATTTGGGTTTTGCCTTTCCCCCTTAGAATCCCCTTGAGCACCTACGTTTTGGAGCTTCTTACCTATCCTTTAGAACATTTGTCATCTATGATTTTCGTTGTGTGTCTACACCATTTTCAACATATTTGTGCCTCTAGATCTCAGTCTCTTTGACATTAGATATTTTAGTCGTTTTATCTGTCTTTGAGTAGCTTGTTTTCCTTCTCTTGCTTAGTTGCTTGATAGCCTTTTTGGGTGGGCTTTTGTGTTTTTGATTGGATGTTTATTTTTCTGTCATTTTTAGCATTGTTTACAACATTACAACACGTTATTTTCAGCAACACATGGAATCATAAAACATGCTCAATTAACTCATCCACTTGACACATGATTTTCACACACTCGCACCCCAAGCGAATGTGACCTTGGTTAACACCGCCAAGCCAAGACTTGAAACACTACACCTTAATAATTTAGCACACATAGATTAAGCTCACTTGGGCACCAAGGCCAAACAAATTGTGCAGTTTAGGTGTGGGATTGGTGGGATAGGCTTCCAATAACACCCATTGATCGCTTACATTGAGACATAAAAGTTGAAATATTAGAGAGCTTAAAGCCCTTTACCATCCCATGGTCTAAAGCCGAAGTGCATCAGAAACACGATTTAGAAGGGGTTATGCTAGGTCATCATGCGATCGGTTCTCCTCTAGGCTACCCAACCCGTGGTAAGGAATCCTGTGTGGTGGCTGACCACCAAGAAGCTCAAGACTCGACCACCCCCATGGGACGAAGGTAACTATAGTGACCAATTTTTGGAAAACACCCTAAGGGAAGAAGTTGGTACTCTACATTACCTTTCTCTAGACAACTCTACTTGCGAGGATCAAAATTCGTCAAGTAAGAAGTTCTTTGGAAGGTCATCTGAAATAGTAGATTTATGATTATTTGAGGATTTGGACAACCTATAGGCTATAGTTCTTTTTCTTTGATAGGATTTTCTTGCTTGTATTAGAGTAGCATCATTCATATATTTAGTTTACACTTGGCACCACTACACTAGGTGTTTTCTTATTGTTTGTTTCACTCTTTATCCTGTCATCACCCTTTAGTCCTTAAAGTCATCATTGTCTTGAAATCATTGTGCCCCCTAGGCATTTTTTGTGGAGATTTCGAGGCATTTGTCCTAAGTTTCCATTAAGACATACTACTCCTCCCTATCAAGTTAAAGTCCATCCTCCCAGTGCTCGATCAAGTTCTCATTCTAACTCTGGTTCTATTGATTCTTCTAGTTCATCCTTTGATTCCATGTCTTCTCAACCCTGTACCATCACCATGTCAAACACCAACATGGGTGCAGGAAACCAAGGTGGTAACCCAAGTACTAACCAAGGTAACCCCACAAGTGGAACCTCCACCAGTATGGTCACTCCTACTCCATTGCTTCCTTTTATGGCTGGTTTGAGTCTCCCTGATTTTAGCGAGCTCATCAACGACCCTCTTCTCCATGACCCCAACTGGCTAGCTATGGCTACTAAGCTTATGACATCCCTAAATTTTAAGGTAATCCTGGAGAAGATCCCACAAATCAAGTTCGATCATTCCATATGTGGTGTTCATCTAATTCTATCACTGAAGACTCCATCCATCTTCTCCTTTTCCAATGCACTCTTACTAGAGTTAATGTTAAGTTATATGTCGATCAACCTAGATCCACTCATTCCACTTTTGCGACTCTTACCAAATATTTTATAGCCTATTTCTAGTTACCTCTCCGTTATGACATTGCTACCGAACTGTTGACTTCTTTTTGTCAAGCTTCTGCCACTCGCCTATCCGATCATATTCAGGAATGGTATTGAAGGAGGAGCATATGTAAATTTCCCGAATTCGAAGACCACGTCTATATGAATTGGTTCCTTAGATCACTTTTGGCCCCCATTTCTAAAGATGTTGCTTCTCACTTCCCTCAATTTGAGGAAGATGCGCTCCAAGTAGCCTTGAAATTTGACCTGATATACGCCCAGTCAGGTTATGTTTATACTGTAATCTACCTCGACCTGGTGCTACTAATGCACTAGGGGCATCTCATGTTGTTGATGGCATCATTGGATCCATTTAAAGCCCTCAACTTCAACCATATGCTCCACCTCTGATGAGTTATGGTCAACCCTAGGGAGGGACCAGTTCCTCTTACACCTATCCCTCCCCTAATATTCCACATGGAAACTCTTATCCAGGTCCCAACACGTCATATGCATATCCCCATCCACATTAGCAGATGTCAAGGCTAGTTGTTGCTCCACCTGTCTATCCTAATGTTGCCCCATCTCCTTATTATCTGTATGCACCGCCTAGCGCTCCAGCCTTGCCGACACTGGCACCCCAACCCCCCATGCCTCATCCACCTCTACCATAGCAACAACCTCCCCCACAAGGTCAAGTGTATGCTCAACAGAGCACAACCAAGCCCCCTAACCCCAATAAAATGAACAAGGGGAAAGGTAATCAGAACCAACAATCTCAAGGTAATCAAGATATCTAGGGTCCACCACCTAATGCACCTTAGGGAAACCAACCTAATCTCGCAACCCAACAACAAGGCAAACATCCCAAGCAAAACAAGGCTCTTCATACAAACAAACCGCGTGCCTGTTGTGACATATATGACCATTATACTCACGCGTGTCCCTTTTACCTCAAATGTGTCAATTATGGGAAGCTCAAGTAGCTGCTTCTAGAGGACCGCAACCCATAGCTCCTCCTCTTCCTCTTGCTTCATCTCAACTAGTTGTGCTTACCAATCCTTTTCCTCACCAAGGATATCTCGCTGCTCAACTTACACAAGGTCATGTAACTCCCCCACCTCCACCATCTGGTCACAATGATTATTAGATTCTTATGATGAATTCTGATGAAGTCAACACTATTAGATATAATATTTTTGTGATCCATAATGTAGATAAAAGTCTTTTGGATTAATCACATTGATAAGATTTGGTCGATGTTTCGAACCAACTAATGTGGTCCATCCTCAGGAAAAGGTGAAGAATCAATTGATCTCAACACCGAGCAAGTGAACCTTCAGACTCGATTGCACCAATATGAAAGGCCACCTGCTAAGGCAATGACTAAGTCCCAACCCCAAGTCTCCGTCGATCCTCTGTCATCATCAAATGGTACCTTACAGATCGCTCCACCTAAGGTATAGGTTATCCCCGAGATCCCCAAAGTTCTATTACGTCGAAACGTTGCTTCTGCTAAAGTTTCCCATACATATAGCATAGCAGATGACTTGGCACAGTCTCTTGTTGCCATGTCAACATTGCAAGTCCTCCAGACATGCCCATCACAACATAAATCTCTACTCTCTGCTTTGGGTGTTGTGGATCCTTTTGACTATATTATGGTTGCCTTTGAAGTTGACAAATCAAAACATCCTCCCCTTCCTTCATCCGTTGCATTTCAAATACCTGTCTCCATAAGAAACATCATTGTTCAGCGGTGTGTCATAGATGAAGGCGCCTCCACCTGTGTGATGGCAGCTAGTGTTTGGAAGCAACTTTTTTCGCCTGACCTGTCCCCTTCCACCATCACTCTTCGTGCTTGTCACAGTCATCCCTCTCATCCCCTTGGCTTATATTGTAACTGTCATATCACTATTGTTGGCAATAATATCTCTATTGGCATCGAGGTCATTGATATCCCATTAGATTATAACATCAATTTAGGTCGTAGTTACACCTATGTTATGTCAGCTGTCGCATTTCTGATTTTCCGTAAGATGTGCTTCCCTCGTAATGGAAAGATCACCACTATCAATCAACTAACGTACTATGATCCTAAGTCTCAGATTTCACCTCAGTCCACTATCTCATGGATGACTGGAAATAATATTTTTTCATCCCTGACCAATGTATTTCCTAGAGTCTACAAAGCTTCTACCTTGCTTGGTGCTTATTATGGTCCACTGCCTTCTCCTTTTGAGCCTAGCTCATCCAGTGTTTGCATGCTTCAATCATCACGTGCTGCTCACAAGCGGTCTGATATGCCTTCACAATAGCCAACACCTCCACAACCTGTTGTTCCCAACTCAACCCAGCCTTCAAGTACTACTCCTCATGGTACTTTTCCTGCTGCTAGTATCTCACCTACTCCTTTTCAGCCCAAAATCATTCCCCTAGGTCTTAACCATCTTGGAGTTGTTCCCCTAGGTCATTACCCTTCTGGTCTGATACCATTCTTATTTCCACCCGTGGGAATTTATTCTACACTTGTCACTGGTACATTGAGTTTACCTAACATTACCTTGGGGATCCCAATTTGGTACATTGACCCCCTTGCAAACACTCCCTTTGATTAACTCAAACCTTAAACTGCTTTGACCCCGGTTCAACCTATTATTCCTACCCCTTACTTTCCTTCAGTGCCACAGTAGCCTAAACATGAACCTACTCTTGTTGATAAAGCATCTAGTGAGGGGGGTAAAGCTCAGAAAAAGGGAACCAAAGACAAGGAACCCCAACCAACTCCAGCTCCTCCTAAGCCGCCAAAGCTTAGTCCTCCATATGCTTTGCATGATGTTGTTGGTCAATAATTATCTTGAACTCCCTCATATCAAGAATGTGGTCCCTGATGCCTTTCTTGATTCTAACATCCCTCAGAACCATGTTACCTTACCTTAGTCAGCTAAGAAGAACAGATCATTACTTATGAATCACCCTGTGCTTTGTGTGATATATATGGTCATTATTCTCATAATTGTCCCCATCTCAAAGAATTTCGTGATATACCTCAAATCCTTCACGAATTAGAGGTTTCCCTTACTAATTCCACCTCTCCTCTACCTACGGTTTCTAGTCCCACTCCTATGATAGAGAAGGAGGTCTCCCAACCACTCATCGTGATCCCTCCTCATGATGTCGAGATGATAGATAATACCTCTCTTATTCTATACCTGTCATCAACCATGGGATCGATATATTGGGACTTGCTAGCTGTCTCCTATTGTGATTTTGTTCAACCTTCTTCCACGAATACTTCAGTCTCAACATCGGTAGATCTCACATCTACTAGTCACCTGTCTCCCAACCTTGATGGTGCGTATGTGAACCTTGTCTCTCCTGAAGATGCCTAAGATAGCTCTTCTTCATCATGTGGTCTCTCTTCCTCCATTCCCCCCATCTTCGATTCTAATGAAGACACCATGGAAGCCATGACCACCCCTGATTATCCTTGGGATGATATGCACCATCGTGCGTACTTCCTTCCACAACAAACATGTGATCAATATGTTGTGAAATCCAAAGACTTCATCCATGGTGAGGTTGATTAGTTCAAGAAAACCCTTACTTCGAACCACATCCACCTTGTGTCCATTACATTGAAACCCAATGTTTGGGTAAGGGGGCATCCAATTTTGAGTGTCCAGGAGAAGCAATTCTCCCAAACCCTCATAGTGCATCTGGTAGTGTCGACTCTAGTCCCATCCTTCTTCCCCATGGTGAAGAACCTCTAGAGTCCCATATCACTCTAGATCACCATGGGAATTATCCACTTAATCATTCCTCCATCTTACATCAACAACCCAATCCATTAGACATTGTTGTTGGTCTACCACCATGTTGTCTAGGTGAGCATCCATTCATTATATTTGAAGCCATTCTTTGGTATAGTGACACTACGTATGCGAACCCATAAATTCCGTCCATTTGATTCATATTTGCAATGCCAAGTGAGATTGGTAATCCACAATTTCCTTTCTCATACTGCACCCATCATACATTCTTCCCACATGAGGACAACCATAAACAAAAAATGGTTAACCACATCATCAAAATGTGTTTGGAGTCAACTACTATAAATACATTCGGTATGCCCATAACATGCTTCATCTATCCATACAAAAATGGGGGGCACATATGCCCCTATCCCTCCTCGTGATCCTATACAAGCTGTTGCATTAGTAGGGCCGAATGATTTAATCCATTATTTGAGCACTTGGAACACAATGTCACTCCACAAACTCATGTAGCTAGGGGGCATCATTCCCACCTAATCAGTCCCCTCCATCATCACATATTGGGGGGAAGTATCTCATACTTAGGGGCATGATATCCCCTAGCTATCTTCTCACTTAATTAACATGAGTCTCGACTTAGACCTTAGTGATCTAGGTATGGTCGATTATCCTCTCATTCCTTGGATAGTTTGTCCTACCGGCCTTGTCGGTGAGACATATATACATCGCATATCATAGATGATTCATACCATACATTGAAACATTCTACTATATGTGATGTCGCACTTACCACCTGATCCCCATGTTTGAATTGCTGGGCAGGGATGATTCTAGACCTTCTCTAGTACTTCATTCATGTATTCCTTTTTTACCTTGATTGTTCACTAGGAACCATCCTTACAAGAAGCATTAAGGTCATTTTTAGACAAGTAAGGCCACCTAACAAAAAATTGCAAGATTTGGATTACGATGGTTAATTTGTCTATTATGATGCCCACAAGATTTAGGGCCTTCTCCTCATCTCCAAATTCTCCAACAATTCACTATGCAAATGAATTGGATTTGGGGGGCAAGAAGCCCTTTTATACGAAAAACCCTAGTTTTCCATTGCCCATTGTGAACAAATCGTAGCTCGTTTTGACGAGTTGTCAACATCATTGGAAAGTTCTCACTAAGTTATAAAATGGGTCTCCCTTTTTTTTTGGTAATGTGAAACTTCACCGGGAAGCCAGTTTTTCCATGAGGTCTCACATTGTTACCTATTAAAATCAAATTTCTTCATTTGAGCGACCTATACTCTAGTACCACTTTATCTGTGCATTTTTTGACTCACGTGTCTATTTTTGTCATGAGTAACCATAATTTACTCATGTTTTTATGGTCCCCTGCAGACCTCCCCCACGTGGCAGCATCATCGAGTCACCCTTGTTGAGAGCAACCAAGATGAGACACCCTTGTATATATGGATTCACTTTCAAGTCCCCTTGAGTCCAGTTACAATATTCCATACATATTTGTGTCACATTCATCCCATCGTGTTCATATTTGGCCTCCATCTATACTACTTTGTCTTTGAAAAGCCCCCGTTTGAGTAATTGACCATCCCCTCTTAGTTCGAGTCAGTTGCTGTCAGGTCAACCATACATATTATGCTTTTACAAGGAGAGTCGTCAACCCACCACTAATCTTGTTTCCTTCCATAATCATCCTTGGTGTTAGTGCATCAGTCACTCTACTATGATAACTCATGCCTTTGTTGAGGATTCCCCATTGCCTTAACTCTGGCGAGCCATCTTCTGTTGACTTCAACACATTTATGTTGGGTGTGGAACATGATTATCATCCTAATTTAGAGGTATTTTGTTTTAGTTAGATGTATACCCCAGGAAGATTGTACACCCCTCCATGTAGGGGGGGGGGGCCAGCGGTCCCCCGGCGGGGTTTCGGGGGTAGCGCCCCTGAAGCTAAAAACAGATGTAAAATTGCCTTGTAAAAGTATAGTAATTTCTAGTCAATTTGGGCCGTTCACTAGGTGGATGATCTGACGGTAGAATTTATGTTTAGTTTAGGGTTTTTTTCCCTAGAAGGAAACCCCTCTCTTTGTATGAGGGTATTATATTGAGGGTATTATACATGTGTATTCTTAGAGCGAGAAACAAAGAGGCTTCAAAGCTAAACACAGATGTAAAATTGCCTTGTAAAAGTATAGTAATTTCTAGTCAATCTGGGCCGTTCATTAGGCAGATGGTCTGACTGTAGAATTTATGTTTAGTTTAGGGTTTTTTGCCCTAGAAGGCAACCCTTCTCTTTGTATGAGGGTATTGTATTAAGGCTGTTGAATATATGTGTATTCTCAGAGCGAGAAAGAGAGAGGTGAGACTATGAGAGAAAACAAAGGATATTACAATGGATCTGCTGTACGTTGTGTCTCTTCATTTTTCTAGATAATAGAAAGGAAGGACTGGCTGTTCGGGGTCGACATAGCCCAAACTGGGTGAACCACATATATCTGTGTCTCTTTGGTTTTATGTGTTTATGTTTTTCCTCTATCATATATAATATTTTTCTAACAACTGGTATCAGAGCCGAAGGTCTATTTGGCTGATAAACTCGCAGGAAAGAAGGGTTTCTCGTTCAAGTGGGAGCAATGGAAAAAGATGGTAAGTTTAGGGCGAGAAATTTAACGGCCAAAACTTCCCACAGTGGAAGATGCAGATGGAAGATTATCTGTATTAGAAAGATCTGTACCTACCATTGAGCTGAAAAACAAAGAAGCCAACAGCCATGACAAATGCAGAATGGAACATTCTCGATGGAAAGGCACTCAGAACAGTACGATTGTGCCTCGCAGCGTTGGTCACCTTCAAAATTTCGAAGGAAACAATGACAGAGAGTTTGATTCAGGCGTTGGCAAAACTATATGAAAAACCCTCGGCCTCAAATAAGGTATTTCTTATGAAACAATTATTTAATATGAAGATGTTGGAAGGTGGATCTATTGCAAACCATTTAAATGATTTTAATATAGTTATAAGTCAGTTAAGTTCTGTAGGGGTAAACTTTGATGATGAATTCAGAGCTCTGTTATTCTTGTGCTCATTGCCAGAAAGTTGGAATGGTTTAGTAATGGCCATTAGTAACTATGTTTCTAGATCTAGTACTTTAAAGTTTTATGATGTTGTTGGTGCAATCCTTAGCGAGGAAATGCGACGGAAAAGCTCCGGTGAGACATCAGGTAATGCTTTGAGTGCAGAGTCTAGGAGAAGAAGAATGGAAAGAGGAAAGAGCTCAGGATATCATAGTAAATCAAGGAAAGACAGATCCAAGTCCAGATCGGGGATAGTGTGCTTGAAATGTGGAAAGAAAGGACACCTAAAGAAAGACTGAAGATCTCGGAAGGGAAAAGAAGGAGATGCACAACAAGAAAACAACCATGAAGCAAATGTGATAGGTGAGGTGTTACAAGATGCTTTGATTCTTTCTTTTGAAAATATTACTGATTCCTGGGTGGTAGATTCAGGAGCCTCATTCCATGCCACACCTGATAAGAAATATTTTCATGACTATTTTCAAGGAGATTTTGGACAAGTCCATTTGGGTGATGATAAACCCTGTAAAATTGTTGGAATGGGTAAGGTTCTTGTAAAACAGCAAAATGGAAACCAATGGCTATTAAAGGAGGTAAGGCATGTTCTAGATCTGAAGAAAAATCTTATTTCAACAGGGCAATTAGGTGGTGAAAGTTTTGTGACAACTTTCACAGATAAAGCTTGGAAGGTCACCAAAGGAGCCCTGGTAATAGAAAAAGGCGAAAAGGTTGGTACATTGTATTTATGAAATGGTATTTCTAACTATGTTAATGTTTTAACTTCCAAAGGAGCAGATGTAGCATTATGGCATCATAGGCTTGGACACATGAGTGAGAAGGGGATGAAGATTCTTCACTCATGGAATTGGTTGCCGGGTTTGAAGAATGTTGATTTGGACTTCTGTGAGAATTGCATTTATGGAAAACAGAAGAGAGTCAGATTTCTGAGAGTTGGGACAGAAAAGAAGAGCGAAAAATTAGAGCTTGTGCATACAGATGTATGGGGACCCGCTTAGGTATCATCTCTCGGTGGCTCTCGTTATTATGTTACTTTTATTAATGATGCAACTAGAAAAACTTGGATTTATTGTATTCAAAATAAATCTGATGTATTTGATACTTTAAAGAAATGGAAAGCTTTGGTTGAAATTGAGATAGGAAAGAAATTGAAGTGTCTCAGATCAGACAATGGAGGTGAATATTGTAGCAAAGAATTTGATAGGTACTGTTCAGAGCATGGAATTCACAGGGAGAAGACAGTTCCAAGAACACCACAAGAAAGTGGTGTATCAGAAAGGATGAACAGAACAATCATGGAGCGTGCAAGGTGCATGAGATTGCATGTAGGATTGCCTTTACAATTTTGGGCAGATGCTGTAGATACTGTTGTTTATCTAATAAATAGAGGGCCTTCAAGTTCCTTGGATGGTGGTATTCCAAAGGAAGCATGGACAGGTAAAACGGTAAACTACTCCTTTTTAAAGCCTTTTGGTTATGAGGCCTTTGTCCATATTAATAAAGAAAATAGAACAAAGCTTGAGGCAAAATGAAAGAAATGTACCTTTATTGGATATGGTGTTAATTATTTTGGTTATCGCTTATATGATTATGAAAATCACAAAATCATTAGGAGCAGAGATGTAATATTCAATGAAAAGGTCTTGTATAAGAATCAGTTGCAGGAAAAGAAATAGGAAAAAGAAAATAAGGAATACGTAGTTCTTGATGGGATCACTGAAAAAGTAAAGGTGCCTGAAAATAATAATAATCAAAAACCACAACAACAGCAACCACCACAACAGCAACAGGCACCCCAAACACCTAAAAGTGGTGTTAGAAGATTTGCTAGGATAAATATACCCCCTGAACGATACTCTCCTTCATTATATTATTTATTGTTAACTGATTCTGGTGAACCTGAATGTTATGAAGAAGAAATGCAGGTTGAAAGCAGGAAGAAGTGGGAGCTAGCCATGGAAGAAGAGATGGACTCCTTAATGCATAACCAGACTTGGTACTTAGTCAGGTTGCCTGCAGGTAAAACTACATTGCAGAATAAATGGGTTTACACGCTGAAGGAAGAAGATGGAGGAAAACAGAGGTACAAAGCTAGACTTGTGGTGAAGGGGTTTGCACAGAAGAAAGGTATTGATTTTGATGAAATATTTTCTCCTGTTGTTAAAATGACTTCAATTAGAACTATTTTAAGTCTAGCAGTAGTTGAAGATTTGCATCTTGAGCAGTTATATGTAAAGACAACCTTTCTCCATGGGGATTTGGAGGAAGAGATATATATGCAACAGCCACAAGGATATGAGGTAAAAGAAAAGGAGAAACTAGTGTGTAGATTGAAGAAGAGCTTGTATGGCTTAAAACAAGCTCCAAGGCAGTGGTATCTAAAATTTGACAAGTTTATCTCTAAACAAGGTTACACTAGATGTCACTCTAATCATTGTGTTTATCTGAAAAAGCAAATGATGGCAGCTATATTATATTGTTATTGTATGTAGATGACATGCTTGTTGCAGGGTCTAACATGCAGGAAATAAATGTGCTCAAAAGAAAATTGGCAAATTCATTTCAATGAAGGATTTGGGAGTTGCAAAACAAATCCTTGGTATGAGAATAACTAGAGACACGAAAAATCACAAATTAACATTGTCTCAGAATGAGTACATGCAAAAGGTGTTGAAAAGATTTAATATACACAATGCAAAACCAATTAGTACACCTTTTGCTAGCCATTTCAAAATTAGTAAGGAGATGTGCCCAAAGACCTAAGAAGACATGGATTATATGTCTAAAGTTCATATGCATCAATAGTTGGAAGCTTAATGTATGCAATGGTCTGCACAAGGCCTGATATTGCACATGCAATGGGAATTGTAAGCAAGTACATGAACAATCCAGGAAAAGAACATTGGATGGCAGTGAAATGGATTCTCAGATATTTGAGAGGTACCACAAATCAAGCATTATGCTTTGGTGGTTCAAACATTTCTCTACAGGGATATGTTGATGCAAATATGGTAGGTGACAGAGATAACAGGAGGAGCACTATAGGATATGTATTTATTGTGGGTGGAACAACTATCAGTTGGGTTTAAAAAATCCAAAGTGTTGTTGCACTTTCAACAACAGAAGCAGAGTATGTTGCTGCTACAGAGGCTAGTAAAGAAATGATTTGGTTACAAAGTTTTATGGATGAATCAGGTAAGAAGCATGATATGGGCATGTTATACAGTTATAGCCAAAGTGCCATTCATCTTGCAAAGAACTCAACATTTCATTCCAAGACTAAACACATACATCTCAAGTACCATTTCATACGATCAATGTTGGAAGATGGAGATATAAAGCTGGAAAAGATACACACTAGCCAGAGTCCTGCAGACATGCTAACAAAAGTTGTAACCAGGGAGAAACTGAGAATATGCTTAGTTTCATTTGGTCTTCAAGGATGACGATGAAGATGAGAAACAACCAGGTCCAAAGAAGGGTCATTGTCCATCAAATGAAGCAACGGTGGAGTTGCTACAATCATTCTCCAAGTGGGAGATTGTTGGGTGTGGAGCATGATTATCATCCTAATTTAGAGGTCTTTGTTTCAGCCGGATGTATACCCTTCCATGTAGATTGGGGGGGGGGGGGGGGGGGGGCGCGCCAGCAGTCCCCCGGTGGGGGTTTTGGGGCAGCACCCCCGAAGCTAAAAACATATGTAAAATTGCCTAGTAAAAGTATAGTAATTTCTAGTCAATTTGGGCCGTTCATTAGGCAGATGATCTGACAGTAGAATTTATGTTTAGTTTAGGGTTTTTTGCCCTAGAAGGCAACCCCTCTCTTTGTATGAGGGTATTGTATTGAGGCTGTTGAATATATGTGTATTCTCGGAGCAAGAAACAAAGAGGTGAGACTGTGAGAGTGTTGAGATTGCAACAAGATGATGGAGCTTAGTGAAAAGAGTCGCCTTCACTAAGTGGGCCCGCAGGCTATTTTTGGCGCAAGTCTATTTTTAGACTATGTCTATTTTTAGACATATGGATCATGTCTATGTTTATGGATGATTGATCAAGTTGGGAAAATAGATGGACTTCTATTTTTGATGAAAGTGTGAGTGATCACAGTGTGAGTGATCAAGTCTATTTTTAGACTGGCTGTCAAAAATAGAAAAGTCAAATATTATTATCTCACAATAATATTTGGACTATAAACTTAATCTTATTCTCTTGGAGCACTTCAGTTTGAGCTACGGAAGTGGCACATGCAGCTGTCAGAAGGAAATTCGTTTTTCTTATGAGTCAGTTGAGTTGTTGCATGCATGACTTCAGTTAGAACTCAAGTGAGTTGAGTTTAGTGGACTGGAGGTACAGTTGATGGAGTTGTGTTCAGTTTAACTTAGTTAAACTGGTTGTAGTTAGTCTAACTGCAGATAGACTAATGATGATTTGTTAAACTAATTATTAACTCATAATACAACTAAAGAATACATCAGTTAACTCAGTTGCATGTCAGTGCATGTTCAGTTCAACAGGGACAGGTGGTAGAGAATCAGATTGCTATCAGTTGTGACTATAGTTGTGCACCAGATCTTGCACAATCAAGGGATTGAGTATGCCAATGAGTTTGCTCACGTATTTGGCCCGCATTTTAGCCTTTGCTCACGTCCACAAAGAGTGAGTGACTATTTTGCAGGTGAAAATCGAGTTTGGGAAGCAATTCTCATCAGTTCTTGAGCAGGTATTGAGCAGTGGAGGCAGGCAAGCAGTGGAAGAGATTTGGAGATCAGATCTGAGCTGTATTGTGTGTAACAGAGGTGGAGATACTTGTGAGAAGTATTATGCTGTGTAATGTTACATGACTCAATCAATATAATATACAGATAGTGTGGGGTTTTTAGCGAGATGCTTTCCCCGGGATACATACTGTGTTTATGAGTTTGATTGATGCTTCTATGTGTGCCTGTGAATGTTTCTGCTTCTGTAAATTGATGATCAACGTAGAGGAGATTATGTATTATACATGTTCCGCTTATAATTGTATGATCAGGATAATCTCTGTGAATATGTGTTAAATTATTCAAAATTTCTACATGGTATCAGAGCTAGATAATTGTAGAAAAAGTTTCTACATGGTATCGGAGCAGCTTGATTTGTAGAAGAGATTTTTACAGGATATCAAGCGAGGGTTGATCGGAAGCAGTTGAGTTGGTTGCTGGTGGAATTTGAATTTGCAGCAGTGTTTTCTTGGTGACAACGCAGCAATGTCTTTCAACGGATTGCGAATGTTATTCCAAAGCAAGAGCGACCTGACGCTCAAGGATAAACTCAGTAACAATAAAGGTGAGAATGGATCTTCATCAAAGGTATCTGATGAAGAGAATTGCGCTTTGGCTGCCAAAGCAAAGAAAGGGAAGAGCAAGAAAGCTTCTCAGTCTGGTGCGAAAGGTAAGAAGCAGGATATGTCCAAGGTGAAGTGTTTTCACTGTCACCAGCATGGACACTATGCCACAAATTGTCCGCAGAAGAAGAAGAACAAGCAAGCTGCTGGATCTGCAGGGGGAGAGGCTTTAGCTTCTAAGTTTGAGCTTGATTTTTCATTGATCGCATGCTTGGTTTCAAGTGTGATGGGATCAGTGTGGTTTCTGGACAGTGGTGCGTCTTTTCACATGACGGGAGATAGAGATTTGTTCTCTGATCTGGAGGACAAAGATCTTGGAGTGCACATCGAGATGGGCGATGATGGTAGATACAGTGCGACCGGTATCGGTACCATTTCCTTTGAGAGGGAGTCTGGTAAACCCTTTGTATTGAAGGAAGTCATGCATGTTCCAGGATTGAAGAAGAATCTCATCTCAGTGGCGATGTTAGAAGACAAGGGGTATGATGTTGTTTTCAGCGAGGGAAAGGCCTTCCTGCGCAGCAAGACAACTGGTGAGACCGGAAGATCGGAGATGGGTTCGAGTGAGGAACCTTTATCAGTTGCATGTAGATGGATGCGCAGCAATGGCAGGCAAGGCAGAAGGATGGTGAGCCGGGATGATGGCGAGTTGTGGCACAGGAGATTGGGTCACCTTCACCATGGAGCCTTGAAGATACTGCAGCAGATCACTACAGGGCTTCCTAAAGGCACACTTGCGCAGTCAGATCAATGCAAGGGGTGTACTTTGGGGAAGTTTGTGAAAGCCACCTTTCACGAGAAGGATAGTCGCGCCACGACGATCCTTGAGAGAATTCACACAGACGTGTGTGGACCTTTCTCAGTTGCTTCGACAGCAAAACACAGGTATTATGTGATTTTTGTTGATGATTTCTCTCATAAGTGCTGGATCTTCTTCATGCAGAAGAAGAGCGAGACATATTCAAAGTTCTGTGAATTCAAAGCACTGGTCGAGAAGGAGTCGGGGAAGAAGGTGAAGGCTCTTAGGAGCGATAATGGTGGTGAATACATCTCGGACGAGTTCAAGGATTTCTGCAAGGCAGAAGGGATTCGTAGAGAGCTCATAGCTCCCATAACCCACAGCAGAACGGGGTAGCTGAGTGGAAGAACAGAACGATTGTGGGTGCTGCACGGGCAATGTTGCATGATCAGGGCCTACCCCTTCACTTGTGGGCGGAAGCATGCAATACAGCAGTTTATGTGCAGAACCGTTGTCCTCATAGGATACTTGGCATGAGTACACCCGAGGAGGCTTATTCTAGTAAGAAGCCTGATATTTCTCATGAACATGCTGGCCAGTAACACTTAACCTAGAATCAGCCAAGAAATCAAGAGGGTGCTACAATTGGCTAAGAATAGCAAGGTGGGAGACTGGTGCCTGTACCATAACCACGCTGAAATTAGAGTTTATGGCTGCCAAGTAGCCCCTTATAAGCTACCCAAATACCTCCCTATGAGGATATTTGTACTTGAATATTTTAGGTAAATCATCAATTCAAATGAAGTCAACTTCCTAGCAACTAGGAATAAGACCCAATTTAAAATAAAGAACCAATTGGGCCCCTTCATATGTAATAACAGAGAAGCTGGACCAGGGGTTGATAAGATATTACAATAGATGAAATTCAACAATAGCTTCATATGGCAGTATGACCCTCATGGGGTCATAAACAAGTTAAGACTCAAGGTCAAATTGGGACCTTTCATCCACCACCCAAGACCTGATATTGAACAATTTGCCAACTAATCTGAATGGTTGGAAAATACATTGATTGACATGGATAGCACAGTTGTGGATGTTGAGAACACACTCATTAATGTGGAAAAGAAAATTTACCAGAGTTTTTTCCTGCAGGTTCCAGAACTAGGGGAACCCATGAATATTCCTCCTGTCCTACAGACCCCAACCAATGAGGAGAGGAATCCAAAGAGGAACAGGGAAGAGAGTTCCAATTCTACCATGGAGACTAAAGATGAGCTTTTTGAGCTCAAAAAAAGGCCCAAATTGAGTCCTGTGTATGAACAGGAGGATAACATTGAATCAGTAGAAATAACTGACACTGAAACAATGGGGCAGAGGAGCAAAGACACAACTACTTCAGGTGAAACACAACAACCATCAACCTCCAACACTCAAATGATTGAGAGACAACAAAGTGTTGAGGTTTCCTCTTTCATTAGGTCAGCTGACAGAGAAAAGGACATTAAAGACAGGTATAAAGAAATAAAAATGAGGAATGAGAAGTTAAAGGCTAAGACATATGCCCAATACTTCAAACATACACCAACCAACCAGAGCAGGTTGATGTCAGCTTTTGACATCAAAGCAGGAAAGATGCAGGTCTCATTTATGCAACCCACTGTTCAGCAACCAAAGACCTCAACGGATTATAGGAAGACTGATTTTGAGGTATTGGCCAGGGATGTTCATCCCATTGACCAGATAGAGTTTCATAAACAGGTCGGAGAGATGATTTACTCCACCCTTACAGGAAATGCCATGGTTACACATAGGCTGTAGGGTTCACTGGATAACATCACAACCCAATATAAATTGGAGAAGGCCTCTTCACAGGCCAAAGACAACAAGATCAAGTTATCGGAGTACTCGGTCATTGAGCTGGGCCATGATCCTAGTGACATTAAGGCAATTGAAAAATTGATCAAAAAGAAGAATGAGGAGATAACAGCTCTCAAGAAACAGCTAAAGTTGTCTCATTTATAACACCCACAAACTAAAGAGGTCCTGGAGAGCTAAACCAATCATGAAGAGATGATGGACCCAACACTTCAATTGAATGATTAGTTAAAGGAGATGGAAAAAGAGTTGGATAACTTGATTTAGCTAAAACAAGCTAATATTGAGACTGCCCCTGCAAATGTTATTCCAACACTAACCACTGCAGTACCTTCTACTTTGGCAGCATCCTTAGCTCCCACAACTCCAATGGCCACAGCACTGCCAGCATCCACACCATCTACATCAATAACAGGGTTTACAGCAACAGGGTCTACAGGTGATGAAGCAAACAGGTTGGTCAAAGCAATGGAAGAAATGTCCATTCAGACCACTAAGATGAACAGGCTTAAGGAAAAAGTGACCAGCCTGGAAATTGACTACAAGCTTGCCCAAATCATGCACAAAGAAGAAAAACAGAAGTCTACAAGGATGAATGAATGAATAAAAAGCTTGGAGAAGGAACTGACACTGAATGAACCCCTAGGTCAGGCTAAGGAACAATTGTGGGCCAATATCATTGACTCTGTCAATGATATTTGGCCATCCATCCAAGTTATTTTTGAACATATTGATTTAATAAAGCAGGCTACAAAAGCCATACAAAGAGTCAAAGCAAAACTTGGAGACATGCCAGAGGAAGCTACAAGGATCATTCACTTCCTCAACTCTAAGAACAAGTATGAGTTGTAGGAATTAGAGATACCTGACAGAACAGGTACAATTTTGGAAGTTAAAAGGGTCATCACCAAGAGGAACTTAATGTTAAACCTGGAAGACAAGTGCCAAAGCATGCAGTTGGCCATTGACAGATTCATGGTCAAATTTGAAATTTTGAGGCAAAAAGGTTTACCGAATCCCTTGGTAATAAATGATAAGCTGATGACACAGGAGGACTATAACAGAAAAATCCGAGAAGTGGCCAGAGATCAGGTGAATACTTCATCCATGAAGGGCATACCTACTAGCAAAGTATTATATCAAACTTTTGAGAATTTGTTTTACCTCCAACATGAGGTAAAACACCTTTTTGTCAATAAGCCTACTTTTGCCAAGTATACAGAGGCAGATGAGATTTTCAGGAAAATGATCAATATCCAATTACCATATGCCAAAACATGGGAGAAACTAAATGATTTACTATAGAATACATAGTAAAAATGTACAATAAAAGTAAAATGGCACAATAAAAGGATATTGACAGGTCAGCGAGGTCAAAGTGTATCAGGTGAAAGTGTATCAGTTGAAAGATCAGAGTGAATAGAGCATCCATTGTGAAAACCAAACAACAAAGCATAGATTAAAGTGCAAACTATAAAAGTTTAAAGCAAACACAACCTAATAAGGAGGGACAACAAGCATTAGTTCAATAGCTGTCTCTATCTTCTTGCATGAAGATTTTTCTTTCTCCTAGATTAGTTCCCAAAATAGTTTGGGATATTTTGGAAAATATTTTTGTATAAATACTTTATAATTCGAAGTATTGGGTGTGGATTGCTATACATTTGTAAAGTTATTTTAATCATAAACCTGAGGGTTATTGTACCAATTTTCAAGTCAACAGACTGGAGCAAGTAATAAAGAGATTACATTACAGGATTCATGTGTAGAGCTATTACAGTGAAGTATTTTCTTTTTCAATTTGTTATTCTCTTATGTTTTTTACAAACTTAAATGTTATCTAAAGTTGAATGAATTAACAAGGAATTTATCTTAAAATTTGTTTAAGTACACTCTATTTTCTACAATTAATCATTTACATGTTTTCTTTTGATATCTGGATTTGAGAATCCTTAATTGCTCTCCCATCCTGGTTGACCTCTTTCACTTTCTTCATAATCTGGCCTAAGGAACCCTCAATTGCTCTTTGGATCCGATTAAAAACCACTTCACCATTCAGCCTTGAGATCTGAAGTAAGTCTGCTACCTTTCCCTGTAGACATGTTTTTAGAACTTGATCCAGTCCTGTTTGTCTGACATTTGACCCCATAGCCCAATGGTAAAAGACAACCCTTTTTCATCTATGTAAGTGATCCCACCACCAAATCTAAATCAAAACCCAAGAACAATCATGAATAGCCTAAAATCAAATAACTAAACAAAGTTAAATAAAAAAGGGAGAGCCCTCTCTCAGATTAAGAAGGTTATATCCTAATCTACAAAGTTTGTTTGTGGTTACCTCTATCATTTCTTTTTCTAACAACTTTGAAGATATTTTGGAGTGATAACATATTGACGACCATACTGGGGACTTCGATCCTCAGTCAAATAAAACATTAAGGAAACCTTAAATTTCATCTTGAGCCCCTTAAAGTCATTTTTATAAGCTGTTCTTAAAAGGTTTCATAAAAACAATTAAAAAGTTAAAATTATGGCTCCCAAGAAGGCTCACTATACCAGGGAAAATCCAGATCCAAACCCTGCTACCATAGTTGATGACCCAGACAAGATTTTAAGAAAACCAAAAAAGGTAGAAACTCAAGAAAGTAGCATCCAGTTAGTTAAAGCAAATTCACTCCCCGAGGAATTACCAATTTTAGAAGAAATTCCAATTGATTTGTCATTTGATCTCTCATTGTTTAGAACCAAATCAAAGAATGCAATTCATGAAACTGTGTTAGACCCTAATTTTATTCAATTCATTGAGTCGAACATTAAAACTGAGATAGCAAAATTAGAAATATCAGTCCCTTTGACTGAGTTAGTGAAAAATGAGTCATATAGATCACAGATCACTCAAACATTGAACATAAGTGAAGGGGAAGATGCTGTCAATTTGAATGATGATCAACCTGAGTTATTGTTTGGCCCTGAGGTAAATGGTATTTCTTGGCAGGGAGGAATCCCTCCTTTATATATTAGCTTGAACATTCATGACAAAATATTACATAATGCTATGCTAGACTCAGGGGCATCTCATAACTTGATGCCAAAGGCAATCATGGAGAGACTAAACTTAGATATCACCAGACCATATAAGGACTTGTTTTCCTTTGACTCTAGTCAAGTTAAATGCCTCGACCTGATCAAGGATTTGTGTGTAACTCTAGTCCAGTGCCCAGCAAAGAGTATAATGACCGACATAGTAGTTTCAGACATCCCACCCAAATATGGAATGTTGTTATCTCGCTCATGGGGAGCAAAATTGCAGGGATCTTTACAATTAGATATGTCATATGCCACCATATATGTTTTTGGTTAGCAAAGGAAACTATATAGAGAGACCTTGATAAAATGCATGGTGAGTAGTGCAGAAAAACCACAAAACTTCCCTATATACTCCATGCATTCTGATATGGACTCTTTTATCTTGTACAATTCAGACCATGATAAAAAGGAAATCACAACTGTAGAACAAAAATATAAAACAACTGACAGTGAAAACATTTTTCATGAATCACTATGGCATTTGGATTTTGATGGATCTGTGAATAGACTTGGAGCAAGTGCATGAGTGTGGATTCACAACATGGAGAATAATCATTCTGAAGGTCATGCATTTAGGTTAAATTTTAAATGCACAAATAACATGGCAGAATATGAAGCTCTGATCTTAGGATTACAAATGGTTAGAAAACTTGGAGCCAAGAGAGTTTCTATACTGGGAGACTCAGAATTGATTATTAAACAAATCAAAGGAGAATACTCTGTAAATAATCCCAGACTGAGTCAATATAGAGAGACTGTCCTAGATTTGATCAAAGACCTTCTGGAAACAGACTTTGCTGCCATTCCTAGGAAACAGAATATGCAAGCCCACAATCTGGCCACTTTTGCTAGTACCTGCAAACTGCCTTTTCAACCCAACCACCAGTACACTGCAGAAGTGAGACATAGGCCTGTCATACCTGACAATTTGAAATATTGGCAGATCTTCTCACAGGATTCCCAAATTTATGATTTCATGAATGCTAAAGGTGAGTTTCAGAATTGTAATATAGATACAGATTGTACAGTAGACAATGACATAGATGGTGGGATAGATGTAAATATTTTAGATATAGGTAAACCCACTAATTTCACAAAACTAGAAGTAGATAACTTAGAAAATGTAGAAATAGAAGAAATAATGAATGATGATCCTGAAATTCTTAACCTTAAAAATAATTTTTTGCCTAAGGGATTAGTCCCCTTAGAAGATTTGTTTGATTCCAATGATGTAGTTAGGAAACTGAAAATGGAGCCTTTAAGAGTAGATATAGAAGAATGTAACATATGAACTGAAGAAAAACCTAAAGTCAGTAAATTATTAGAAGCCTTACCTCCAGATGAAAAGGTTAAATACATAAATCTGTTTAAAGAGTTTCAAGATGTATTTGCATGGAGTTATGAAGACCTAAAGTCTTATGACACCAGCATAATTCAACACAAGATACCTATCAAAGAAGATCATAAACCTTTTAAATAGAAACTTAGGAGAATTAATCCAGCTCTTATGCTATCTATTGAGAAGGAAGTAAAGAGAATGTATGATGCCCAAATTATAGCTCCCATTAGATATTCAGATTGGGTCTTAAACTTAGTCACTACTAGGAAAAAGACAGGAGAAATCAGACTCTGCATTGATTTCAGAAATCTAAACAAGGTCTCATTGAAAGAAAACTATCCTCTCCCAAAAATGAACCATATTCTTCAGAGGGTGGTAGGTTCATCCATAATTTCACTGCTTGATGGATTTTCTAGATATAACCAAATCTTAGTTCAACAAGAGGACCAGGTAAAAACTGCATTTACTACTCCTTGGGGTAATTTCATGTATTTGAAAATGCCTTTTGGATTAATGAATGCAGGAACAACATTTCAAAGAGCTATGGATATATATTTTGCTAAAGAAATCCTTAGATTCCTAGTTGTTTACCAGGATGACATCACATTCTTTTCTAGATCTGATAATGAACATCTAGATCACCTGAGAAGAGTTTTCATTAAATGCAGAAAATTTGGGATTTCCTTAAATCTCCAAAAGACACTCTTTGGTCTAGAAGAAGGTAAACTCTTGGGACATATAATATCCAAAGATGGAATTAGAATAGATCTTGCTAGAATAGAGGCAATATTGACCATCACCCATCCTAGAAACATCAAAGAGTTACAGTCATTTTTAGGCAAGATAATTTTTCTTAGGAGATTCATTTCAAATTTAGTAGAATTAATCAGAGAACTAAATAACATGTTAAGAAAAGATTCAACACTTAAATGGACAGTGGAAGCTAAAAAATATTTTTAGGCCATCAAATAAGCCCTTACCAAAACTCCAGTCCTTATAAGTCTCGACTTTCAAAAAGATTTTATAATTTTTTCTTTTGCTTCAGAACATACTATTGCAACAATCTTGTTGCAAAAGAATAATCAAGCATATGAACAACCCATTGCATTTTTTAGAAAATCTTTAAGAGATGCAACCCTAAAATGAAACATAATGGAAAAATAGGCATTAGCTTTAGTGAAAGCTATTAAAGATTTTAGAGTATACATCTTATATCTTAGTAGTAAAGGACATTTTGACACAAAATGGGCCTGAAGGGAAGAGAGGCAAATGGATTGCCACAATTTTGGAATATGACATAGAAATAAAGCCTACTAAACTTATCAAAGGCCAAGGTTTAGCCAAACTCATGGCTAAATCGAACTGTTAGGCCCTAGATATAAATATCATTGGTGCCCTTGATGATAAGGAAGAGATGGCGACTCCACAGATCAGTGAACCTTTTAGAGATTCACCTTGGTATGCAAATATCATATTTGTCTTACTAAACTTACAAGCTCCTCTTGGTTTATCTAGAACTAAAGCTAGATTTTTGAAAATGAAATCAATGAGATATTGTATCATAGATAATGCTTTATTTTGGAAAGACAATGGTGGTATTCTATTAAACTGTTTACTGAAAGATGAAGCTGATAAAATTATGCAAGAATTTCATGCAGGAGATTGTGGAGGACACTTGTATTGGAAGACTATTGCTAACAAAATTCAGAGGGCTGGTTTTTACTGGCCCACTCTTTGTGCCGATGTCAAGAAACATGTGACCTCCTATTATAAATGTCAGCTATTTGAGGGAAAAAGAAATCTTTTACCTTTACCTCTGAAACCCATATCCAAAGAAGTGCCATTTCAACAATGGGGTTTAGACTTCATTGGAGAAATTCACCCAGCCTCCTCAGCCCAACATAAATGGATTTTGACAACCACTGATTATTTTACCAAATGGATAGAAGCCATTCCTTCTAGACAAGATATAGTCTCTGTCATTATCTCCTTGAAAATAATATTATGTTAAGATTTGGATGCCCCCAAAAGCTCATTACTGATAATGCAGTTGCTTTTAAATCCAAGAAAATGGTAGACTTTTGTAACAAATACCACATCACCCTTGGTCACTCCACTGCCTATTACCCTCAAGGTAATGGACTTGTAGAATCCTCTAACAAAAGCCTTGTTAATATCATTAAGAAATTACTGGAAGACAACAAAAAGACATGGAACAAAAAGTTGGTCAATGCCTTATGGGTAGATAGACTAACTACCAAAAAGTCCATTGGTACATCTCCCTATCAGTTAGTATATGGGATGGATGCTATTTTTCCATCCTCTTTGGGAGTGCCAGTGATGAATATCATCCAAGAGTTGCAGGTAGAACCAAATGATATCCAGAGGAGGATAAATCAAACAATACACTTGCAGCAAACCAGAGAAGAAGTCTATGTCAAATCACAAGTAATCCAGGATAAAATCAAAAAGATTTTTGATAAAAAGACTAAAGTTGATGATTTTTACATAGGTGACAAAGTACTTAGATGGGATTCTAGAAGAGAAGACAAGGGCAAACATGGAAAATTTGACTTTCTGTGGCAAGGCCCTTATGTCATTTATGGTTACAAAGGTAACAATGCTTTTTTCTTGAGAGAGATAGATGGATCAGATCTACCAGGAGGACCTGTCAATGGTAGAATGTTGAAGCATTACTTTTCCACAGATTAACAATAGTTCACTTTACTTTACTCATTGTATATAACAGTGCAGAGTTTAGATTGGATTGGATGGTAATCTTTTGAAGTTGAAGCCCGGAGAGAAGGCCCTGAGCTTTGAAGGGTTCACCATCATAAGTATGAATAAAGCAGAATCACAGAAGAACAATTTACAAGGTAACTTCAACCACATTTTCAAAGGCTATTGATCTTGAAGTTCTTTACATTTCACCAGGAAATGCCATCCCCATGTGGAGCCACTATTAGGGTCCTATAGTAATAGGATTCACAATTTTGAATTGGCTATGGTTAGTCTTGTAATATTATACATACTTTTGCTTTCTGTAAAATATTTTCCAAATTAAAAATTAAAAAATGTAAAGAGGGTATGTCCTAAAAGAATAATCAAAGGACAAAAAGAAAAAGAAAAGATCAAAAAAGTGAAAAATATGAACCCCAAACAAAAAATAAAATAGATCATGAAAGTGTGCAAATTCAAGTGCCACTACTTGTTACTTTACTATGCAAAATAATGGTTGTGTGCAGCTTGTCATAAATGCCACAACCCATGATGGTCAAATAGCTTAATCTTGACTCATTCATGTTTTGAATTTTATGTTGATAGATAGAGAATAAAGATCTAAACAAACTGTTTAAACTTGGCAGATTAGTAGTTAGGTAGATAATAAAAATGTGCTCATAGCTTAATCTGAGCCATTGGAAGTTATAAGGTTAGAATTAGATAGTTTGATTGTCAAAAGAAAAGGATATTAAGGGTCTGCTAGCTTAAATTCATCGAAGAAAGTGAAGAAAAAATGTTAGGATAAATAATGGGTAGGTAGAAGAAAGGTTGCAAATGTACAAGTTTTCTTAGTCAAAAGCACATTTATCATGCTTAATCCTATGTTTCATGTGCAAGAGCATTTATGAGAGTGAAAAGATGTTCACAAGCTTGTTTGATTAACTTCCCCTCATTTCATTTCACCCCCACATACATACTTACTAATTTCCCCATTATCTCATCATTTTTCATTAAAATGCCCTTTTCCCCTGCATTTTGATCCTTATCCCTTGGTTTCACACATTTCCCTAGTAAATTACCTTCCAAAACTCACCCCCTACCCAAAAACCCCTTTTCCCTAGTGTGAAACCCATTCCCTATTGCAAAAATCACCTTCCCCCTTATTAATTTCCTTATTTTCCCTTCAAAACCCATAAAAACCCCTTATCCTAAGTTTTTATCCCCCCCACATTATTTAAATTAATTCCCCAATTCATATTTCCCTGACAAAAACCTTTTAACCCACCAACCCTTGGTGCAGTTAAACTAACCCCGCCACATTAACCCCTGGTCCCACTCCATTAGACCCACTGATTATATTTTAAATCCCCGCCTTAGTTATTAATTAATTACAATTAATTGTAATTAACCCCCACGGGCCCTGCAAATCCTGACTCTGTTTCCCTCCATGCATATTGACCACACGACAACCGTTCGATCTTCCACCCCCAGATCCGACGGCGCGCATCCATATCGCGCTCGTTCACTATTCGATCGTTACTAGCTTGAGAGCACGCAAGATTCGTGGTTTTGTCTGGGCACTGTTCTACTATGTGGCAGCCCCAAGCGAGATTGCGTGTTCTCAAGGGAATGCCACCTGCCTGCCAAAAGTGGTGCGATGACCCGTAAAACCGCCTCCCCACCAAAACCAAAACCATCCACTGTTCATTTGTAAAATTCCGCGCCAAATTGTAACCATTGCTGGTTAAAAGGCCAGAGAAACCCATTTCAACTCTTTTCGATCGTTTGTATTATGAATGTTGCTCAAGCCTTTCTGCGACACCCTGAGCCTCTACGACCAAAATTGATCACCATCTACTGCTCGAAGAAGCTACAGACGCCCAATTCAACCATATAATTCATAGCTAAAGCAACTGTACCTTCTGCACTCACCATTGAACCAGTTTGCAGCACATACCACCAAATTCCAGGTATTTTTGGGAAAACCAGAATGACCCTCTAAATTTGAAAACGTATAGTCAAGTTTAAAGATTAATTAATTGAAATTAATTAATACATTTTCCTAATTGAAGAGTAATTTGCCTGTATACCCAAAACCCCTCTTTTGCAAACTACAATTACCCTCTCACTGTACCAGAGTTTCCCAAACCTCACTTCTACAGCCAATACAAGCCTAATCCCAATCCATAAACTTAGTCATGGCTTCCTAGACCTCTCTAGATGTGAGACCTGTGTCAATCCCTCACCTGGACATCGACCATTTGGCACTAGCAAACAGGGATTTCTAGATAAAAGATATTGCTACCCAACCTACCTTCTGAAGCTCCACTGCTGGAGTAAGGATAGATTCCTGAACCATACCGATGACATCCATCTATGGGAATCCAATTTACCCAAATACCTATTCCTAGAAGTTCACCCATTCCCTGATATCATACATTTTTGTCATGCCTACTATATCCCTAGCCAAAGGGCTATTGTTGCCCCTAACCAGCAGCTCTTATTCACCATCACTCTAGAGTCTATCAACCAAATGTTGCAAGTCCAACCTAGCCCTAATGAGACCCCATTATCTATTGGAGACCTATTGGACTTATATATCACACTAGACTTGGTTAAGATAAGACAAATCTTCCAGACTTTCATCATAGAAGACCACCATACTCCCACAGATACTCCACCTTATGCTGCCACCATTTTTTCAGAGACATGAAGACATATAATCACCATGCACTCTTGCATCTTAGGATATACCACAGATGAGGATGTGGATGAGGTCATCCTGGCCTTTCTGTCCATTTTTACCCTAGGCAGACCTCCTGCTATCATGTATGATTATGCTCAATTCATTGTAGATAGGATGGATGAACAATTCACAAGACTGCCCACTGAAAGAGTTTTCAAATACTCTTCAGTCTTATTTCACATGTTTTTGTATTATCAAGTAGATAAATTTCCTGTTAGCATACAGAAGTTGGATACCAAGGGAAAAGAGAGATCAATGGTCTACTGGACGCATTTACCTATAAAGACTTCATAGATTCATTTGTCTACCCAGTCATGAACATGCTGACTAGTAACACTCAACCTAGAATCAACCAAGAAATCAAGAGGTTGCTACAATTGGCTAAGAATAGCAAGGTGGGAGATTGGTACCTGTACCAAAACCACACTGAAATTAGAGTTTATAGCTGCCAACTAGCCCCTTATAAGCTGCCTAAATATCTCCCTATGAGGATATTTGCACTTGAGTATTTTAGGAAAATCATCAATTCAGATGAAGTCAACTTCCTAGCAGCTAGGAAGAAGACCCAATTTGAAATAAAGAACTAATTGGGCCCCTTCATATGTAATAACAGAGAAGCTGGACCAGAGGCCGACAAGATATTACAACAGATGAAATTCAACAACAGCTTCATATGGCAATATGACCCTCATGGGGTCATAAACAAGTTAAGGTTCAAGGTCAAATTGGGACCTTTCATCCACCACCCAAGATCTGATATTGAATAGTTTTCCAAAATATCTGAATGGTTGGAAAATACATTGATTGACATGGATAACACATTAACTTGTGGATGTTGAGAACACACTCATTGATTTGGAAAAGAAAATTTACCAGAGTTCTTTCCTGCAGGTTCCAGAACTAGGGGAACCCATGAATGTTCCTCCTGTCCTGCAGACCCCAAACAATGAGGAGAGGAATTCAAATAGGAACAGGGAAGAGGGTTCTATTTCTACCATGGATACTATAGATGAGCTTTTTGAGCTTAGAAAAAGGCCCAAATTGAATCCTGTGTCTGAATAGGAGGAGAACATTGAATCAGTAGAAATAACTGACACTAAAACAATGGGGCAGAGGAGCAAAGACACAACTGCTTCAGGTGAAACATAGTAGCCATCAACCTCCAACACTCAAATGATTGAGAGACAACAAAGTCTTGAAGTTTCCTCTTTCATTAGGCCAGCTGACAGAGAAAAGGAAATTAAAGACATGTATAAAGAAATAAAAATGAGGAATGAGAAGTTAAAGGCTGAGACATGTGCCCAATACTTCAAACATACACCAACCAACCAGAGCAAGTTGATGTCAGCTTTTGACATCAAAGCAGGAAAGATGTAGGTCTCATTTATGCAACCCACTATTCAGCAACCAAAGACCTCAGCGGATTATAGGAAGATTGATTTTGAGGTATTGGCTAGGGATGTTCATCGCATTGACCAGATAGAGTTTCATAAACAGGCCAGAGAGATGATTTACTCCACCCTTACAGGAAATGCCATGGTTGCACACAGGCTGCAAGGTTCACTAGATAACATCACAACCCAATATAAATTAGAGAAGGCCTCCTCACAGGCCAAAGACAACAAGATCAAGTCATTGGAGGACTTGGTCATTGAGCTGGGCCATGATCCTAGTGACATTAAGGCAGCTGAAAAATTGATAAAAAAAAAAGAATGAGGATATAGTAGCTCTCAAGAAACAGCTAACGTTGCCTCATTTAGAACACCCACAAACTAAAGAGGTCATGGGGAGATAAACCAATCATGAAGAGATGATGGACCTAGTACTTCAATTGAATGATCAGTTAAAGGAGATGGAAAGAGAGTTGGATAGCTTGATTCAGCTAAAACAAGCTAATCTTGAGACTGCCCCTGCAAATGTTATTCCAACACTAACCACTGTAGTACCTTCCACTTTGGCAACATCCTTAGCTCCCACAACTCTAATGGCCACAACACTGCCAGCATCAACACCATCTACATCAGCAATAGGGTCTACAGCAACAATGTCTATAGGTGATGAAGCAAATAGGTTGGTCAAAGCAATGGAAGAAATGTCCATTCAGACCACTGAGATGAACATGCTTAAGGAAAAAGTGACCAGCCTGGAAACTGACTGCAAGCTTGCCCAAATCATGCACAAAGAAGAACAACATAAGTCTACAAGGATGAATGAACGAATAAAAATCCTGGAGAAGGAACTGACACTGAATGAACCCCTAGGTTAGGCTAAGGAACAATTGTGGGCCAATATCATTGACTCTATCAATGATATTTTTCCATCCATCCAAGTTATTTTTGAATAGATTGATTTAATAAAGCAGGCTATAGAAGCCATACAAAGAGTCAAAGCAGAACTTGGAGACATGCCAAAGGAAGCTACAAGGATCATTCACTTCCTCAACTCCAAGAACAAGTATGAGCTGCAGGAATTAGAGATACCTGACATAACATGTAGAATTTTGGAAGTTAAAAGGGTCCTCACCAAGAGGAATTTAATGTTAAACCTGGAAAACAAGTGCCAAAGCATGCAACTGGCCATTGACATATTCATTGTCAAATTTGAAATTTTGAGGCAAAATGGTTTACCGAATCCCTTAGTAATAAATGATGAGCCGATGACACAGGAGGACTATAACAGAAAAATCCGAGAAGTGGCCAAATATTAGGTGAATACTTCATCCATGAAGGGCATACCTACTAGCAAAGTATTATATCAAACTTTTGAGAATTTGTTTTACCTCCAGCATGAGGTAAAACACCTTTTTGTCAATAAGCCTACTTTTGCCAAGTATATAGAGGCAGATGAGATTTTCAGGAAAATGATCAATATCCAATTACCAGATGCTGAGACATGGGAGAAACTAAATGATTTACTGTAGAATACACAGTAAAAATGTAAAAATGTATAGTAAAAGTAAAAGGGCACAGTAAAAGGATATTGACAGGTCAGCCAGGTCAAAGTGTATCAGGTGAAAGTGTATCAGTTGAAAGATCAGAGTGAATAGAGCATCCAACATGAAAACCAAACAACAAAGCACAGATTAAAGTGAAAAATATCAAAGATTAAAGCCAACACAACCTAATAAGCAGGGACAACAAGCATCAGTTCAATAGCTGTCTCTATCTTCTTGCATGAAGATTTTTCTTTCTCCTAGATTAGTTCCCAAGACAATTTGGGATATTTTGTAAAATATTTTTGTATAAATACTTCATAATTCGAAGTATTGGGTGTGGATTGCTATACATTTGTAAAGTTATTTTGATCATAAACCTGAGGGTTATTGTACCAATTTTCAAGTCAGCAGACTAGAGCAAGTAATAAAGAGATTGCATTACAGGATTCATGTGTAGATCTATTACAGTGAAGTATTTTCTTTGTTAATTTGTTATTATATTATGCTTTTCACAAACTTAAATTTTATCTAAAGTTGAATGATTTAACAGGAAATTTATCTCAGAATTTGTTTAAGTACACTCCGTTTTCCACAGTTAATCATTTACATTTTTTCTTCTGATATCCAGATTTGAGAATCCTTAATTACTCTCCCATCCCGGTTAACCTCTTTCACTTTCTTCATAATCCGGCCTAAGGAACCCTTAATTGCTCTTTGGATCCGATTGAAAACCACTTTACCATCTAGCCTTGAGATCTGAAGTAACTCTGCTACCTTGCCCTGTAGACACTGTTTTTAGAACTTGATCCAATTTTGTTTGTCTGACATTTGACCCCATAGCCCAATGGTAAAAGACCACCCTTTTTCATCTAAGTAAGTGATCCCACCACCAAATCTAAATCAAAACGCAAGGACAATCATAACTAGCCTAAAATCAAATAACTAAACAAAGTTAAATAAAAAAGGGAGAGCCCTCTTTGAGATTAGGAAGGCTAGATCCTAATCTCCAAAGTTGTTTGTGGTTACCAGGGAAAATTTTAAGAACCCCCCCCAAATTTATAAATATAATAATTGGGCGAATCTCCATGGTTTATAGGAAAAATGGAAGGCGATTTTATCAATAATATAATATGTATATATAATTTTCTGGCGAATCTCTCACCAGGCATGGCGAATATTTTACTCAATTATAAAATATTGTAAGAACTTGGCAAGTCTTTCACTAAATAATAAAACTTTGTAAAGTCCTAGTGAATTTTAGCATTGTGAACTCTTAGAGAATTTTTTGAAGAAGTATAAAACCATATATGATAAGAACCACATGGTGGCAATATCACTATTTTTTTTCACATTTCCACGACATGGAACTTGTCTATAAAATTATAAAAAAACCAACCAAGTCCCTTATAATATGTAGGTAAGCTTATAACAGAGTCTGATACCTCTATTATGCTTGTCTTCATTCAAGTGTCATAGCTGCTATACTTAACACTGTGAATCACAACTCTCTCAGAACTCAACTCTATAGTGTACTTAAAACCTTTGGAAATTGAATCTGACAACTCTATAAAAAGGATTAGTGAAATAGAAGCTTTTGTGAATGAGCCCACTAACTATCACTGCTAAACAATCAATCTAGACTATGAAGTCTTCCATCTTGATCACAATCGTGCTCACGATCAAGGGAGTGCGATCACCTGGCCTGACATAATGGCCATCATAGCTTCCCTGCCAATACACAAGTATGTTCCTGTTTGCAGTTAGAAAAATTACCCAAATTACAATCTATTTACTCCAACCTATGTTGGAAAGTTATAGAAGGATGACTAGTGCAATCAATCCATTCCTTTTAGCCCTGGATTTGTTTCAGTTTAAACAGAAGTATACAAATATACTTGTCCAATGTCTACTGCTACTGAGCATTAGTTAATTCATAAGAAAGTATGTAAACACACAAACATAAATTCACACTCATGAATATCCCAACTTTCTATCAAGTTCTATGACTAGTGATGGAAATCACAATTATTTTCAAAATCCTGGAATCATGCCTAAGCATCCTCTATGAATGACCCAATGCCTTCCTGGTTAGCTGTCTACATTAAATTTGCAACAAACAATATGACATTAGGCATGGCTTGAAAGTAACAAACCGCTGCAGAACTCAGGCATAGATGGCAAGTGCAGACCGCGTTTTCAAGATATCGGTTAGAAAATCCATAGCATATAATAGCACAAATTGAGAAACTCATAATGTCCTGTCTGTTGAATATTGTAGCCAATTTTCTCACAGATTATACTGCAGAGCATAAAACTGCTGATAAATTAACATAACACACAGGCTTCATATTCCTTGTATATGGCTTCATATTCTTTGTTTTTCTTCAAGTTTGTTGCTTTACAAGACTTAAATTATTCCTTCTGAATTTGTTTTACAAGACTTAAATTATTAAAGATAATAACAAATCTTCCCACCATTCAAGATAAATCTGATTTAACTTGAATGCACATATTCTTTATTTCCATTATCTAAATGTTTTACTGTCATGAAAAATATATATTTCCATCTCAACATGAGCTAGCAAGAGTGCCTGTATGTAACATGATATAGTGGATGAAGGAGCCAACAATGAAGCACAAAAGGAGCATATTGTTGCATCTGAAAAAGCTTATGGGGTAATGCTATTTCCTTGTAGTATTTAGTCATTTATTTCTAAATCTAGGGTATTGAATCTAGCAAAACATGATTTGAATTATAGCTGTTATCTTAGGATAAAATAGGGGCTACTTGTTACTTGAAGAGGATAGCATTTCTCTCTATCCGTATAAAAAAAATTCTACTCATGATATCATTTTATGTTAATTGGATATTGACAGTTTGTATTTAGTTTATTTCAGCGTTTTATTCTAGTCATTCATATATAATCTCTTATGTTATTGGTCATACATATATTATTGTTAACCTATTACTATTTATGTAGTTCAATCATAATTGATTCTTCAATATGTAAGAGGATGGCACATAGATATAGGCATCGAATCTTCTGTACATTCATTCTGAAAATCTTAATATAATTCTCCTATTCTCTCTCCTACTTTCTTTGTGAGGCCAGTGTATGTACATTTTTAGAATATCTCTTCATCATCTCATCTCACCTATTTGAATCTTTGTTAAGTTGGCAAGTTCATATTCGGAAAATTGTGCTATGAATGTTTAATGCTTTCTTTGTTCAACACTTTTCATTGGAAAATAGACTTCTATTAATGTTGAAACATTATGCTGCCTCTCTATTTTTCTATTAAAATGTATGACTGAAGTCTGAGACTGCCAAACCTCAAGCTTTGTTGGCAACAAAATGCCTCACTAGGCAGAGTAATTAACCCCTTAAACTACATGTTCCACAATCTGGGTAGACTAGGGTATGAGGGACTACAAAGCCCTTAACAAAAAAAGGAGGATACCTGCATGTTTACTGTTTGATCCAAACACTTTAACATAAAACAAAGGATATAAAAACTTCTGCATGCATTCCTTCAATGGACAGAGTTAACATGGCAGTGATTCAGGAAAAATTGGAAAAGGCGCTTTACACAATTGAGTGCTAGTAAGGGTAGCTCTACTTGTCAGGAATATCAAGAACCAAGTAGCTCACTGTAAGAAAATGGTTAATGCTAAGGATGGTCCACCAACAGTGTTGTTCAACTAAATGAAGAGTTGAACTGTAGGCCGCTGCTTACAAGTTTGGAGGACCTTGGAAATGGTGTTCTTCCCAAGAGTTGAATCTCGAACAAGTGGCACCAGCCTACATGGTCCTTGACTTCAATCTGTGCATAATGTCTGGCACTTTGATCTACAGAAATGGCATAGAGGTGGTATATAATGTAATTGTGTCCTTCAGAACATAGATTGGTTGTCATCAATGTGCCACCACAATGGCCAACTGGTCAGGAAGAATACACAGCCCCTCTTCTATTGCAGAAACCCTGTTACGGGTTAACAAGAAGAAAGAAAAAACCAAAAAAAGAAGATAAAAAATCCAACTTTAGCCTGAACAAAAATGTGGCCATGCAAAATAAAGAGGGCCTAGTGCAATACTTGCACCACTCTGAGAAATGAATTGGATCTTTTTAAAGGTAATTGCTGGTTTAGCCATTACCTTTAAAAACTAACCAAGGGAAAACATTTACAGAAGTTCTAATATTGTAAGCCTTACCATTTCCTTTTCATTTGTCAAGTTTAATTTCCACATTTTTTATTTCAATGAAACATTAAAGGCTGCAAACTTTGTGGTTATGATCCAACTGGTAGAATAAGGATGACTTTCTATGAAGCTCAAACCACTCACAGGACCCTTTAATACCACGGGGTCTACAAAACCACAAGACTGACATAATAGATTTCATGCTTCAAGAAAACAGAAATACTTCAAGCTTGACTTCCATTACATTTTTTTACACGCACTATATGGTCTACCCTGTCCTCTGAGATGGACAGAGGTTCTTTGTGAAGACACACCAAATACAACCGAGTGATTTATGGCACAATGATTAAATAATGATAAGCCAACAAAATATGTACTATTAAACATAAGATATGCTCACTCAAGGGAAAGATTACTAGCCGAGGATTTATACTCCAAACACCTAATTGGAAGTTGGTTTATGTGGCCTCAAACCAAATGCACTCGGACTCATATTTTTTCCTTGACTAACCAGGGGAATGCCCGAATGCTTTTCCCCTCTGTGAGGGCTATGTGTCTGTCTGATCTCACTTATACGGGGGCTATATATTTGTTTAGCTTCTGCAACTTGGGGACTTAATGCAGACTCGGATCCATGAATTGGTGTGCAATCACTCAAGCTAGTTATCCGTGGACTATATGTGTGTTTGACCTCACCGCGACTTCATGTAATCATCTCATCCAAAACTTCGCCATCATTTGCACCTGTTCCCATGCTTCCTAGTCCGAACCCCTGAATTCCAGCTTCCTGCAATCAATATATGTTACAGTTCAATTTATTATTGTTCATGTTGCAGGGCTTATGAAATAGAATTGAGTAATATTTTTAAAATTTGTTTGATATGTGTCTTGCACTCACTGTTATATTGCATGGCATTCCAGGGGCTTCTTCATACTCTGCTGCATCCAATTCTTGAAGATGTGCTCCTTTGAAAAACTTGGGAAGGATATACTGCCTCGCTGGGACTAACAAGTTACAACATGATTAGTAGTGGGAAGAGAACACCATCTATAGGCACCCATGTGATACCAAAACATGCCAACAAATAACATGTCTGGAAAATGGTGAAAGTGGCAATTGTCTTGAAAGGCACCATTTCAAGAAATGTAGCATGATACTCCTAAAGTTCTCTGTAACCATCAGTTCAACATTGATCAGCTTTGAAAACTATATTACAAGCATTAAATTCAATCACATTATAGTTTGAATAAAGTTCATACTTGTATCTACGGCTTGGAGTAGTGAAAAGAAACAATAGCCTTTCCCAAAATTGATTTCCTGGCAAACTCTCTATGGCCATGAAGGCAAAGTAACCCCAAAGCACAGAAGTTGGGATCTTTCTAATGATGGGCATTACTGCAAGGTAGCAACCACCATCAGAGATTGCAACAAATTACTCAATTGCTGTTCTTTCACCTCAACAAGAAGCAGGTCATCCACGTCCTTGTCAACATTAAAAATTGATTCATCAACTGGGGCATCCATATTCCCAGTACTTGCGGCCAACTGAATTGTGGACTCTTTCAATTCCTTAAGTGCCTGCATAAATGGTTGGGACATGACAAGACAAATAAATAAAGGGAGAGGAAAATTAGATAAAATGAAACACCCAAACTCAAAAATAAGACCATTACCAAGGCAGGTGGAGGCTGATAAACCATTGGGGTCTGCATTTGCTCATAGGCTTCTTGCATGTTTCTGTATAATTGCCCTAAGGTTGAATTTTTTCTGCATACTTTTCCAGATTGTTGTCACTAACTTGCTAAGCACCAACTGTAACAAAAGTACTTGTAAGTTACTCGTCTATAAAATGTCTGAATTGTGTCTTTTCCCTGAGAAGCTGCAATTGATAATTCCAATATATTAGTACCTGATGTTTGAGGGTAGCTAAGCCTTTCATGTGCATTGGAGATTCAGGAATAACACCATTTGAAGGAGGTATGCCAACAATACCACATAAAATAGTCTGTCACAATAAAAGGAAAATTTATGAATCCACTAGAGATTTTTTATGGAGGTGAAAACAAAGAATGAAGAGTTAGATCAAGATGTCTTCAGGAGAGCAAAAGCTCTTCCAGAATAGGGTAGCCAGTGATAGTTGAACCTAAACATGAACCCTGACAAAAATTACAACATAGTTCTAAATAATATATATTTACTGTGGTAATGGGCCTTGACACAATCTCTGCAATAATGGCCCTGCTTGATACAACATCATTTTTCAAGGGTTTTTTGTGAAGTTTCCTTTAAACTTTTCTATGCAGACTTCTTCCCTTTCTTCTTAGTGATTTCAGTGTAAGTGCTCGGTATACACTCTTTTAAGTGAATCTGTTCCAGCAATGTTCTTTCTGCAGTAACATTCCACCAAGAAAGTTAGCCACTTTATCAGTGGCATTCACACTGGTCACAAATGGCTGAAACATTTTTTTCAACCATTGGAACAGTGGCACTACGAACTTTAGGATCAATTCTATCATCAACTGCTCCAAATTGATCTTGCACATCCTGAATACGTATCGTATAAACAGTGATATACACAACCAATCATTTAAAATGCATACAGTCATTTCCTAGAATAGAGAATCCTTGTTCTGTTAGAGAATCCTAGTCCAAATCTTACAAGAACTAATCAAACTTCTAATTTGAGGACCAATATGATCTGCAATAGTAAAACTTATAATGTACTGCACATCTTCATTGTGCGCCAAAAGCTTTACTAATTCTTTAGCAATAGTGCAATTTGTCTTCTTACCCTCCACAAGTCTTAACAATCAATTCTTCAATTATATGTTTAGCACCCTTCACTTGAAGATAGGATAATTCTTCCCATCAAGCTTAACGTTGGGTAGAGGGATGCTTTAAAATTAAGATGAAGCTATCCTCCCCCTTGCTCAACAATTCTCTACAGATCTCAGAACAGAACCAAAGGTAATCTCAGGAACAACGTACTATACTACTATGACAAAGAACCACAATTCTGAAAGAAACATCAGTTTGGTTAGGATCTTCAAACAGCTACCAAGGAATCAAGCAAATGCTGCTCTGCAATTCCAAGACTTCAAGTATCCAGATGCATTGCATTGCTCTATGGCACATCAATGCAATTAATTAAGCATAGAAATAACATCTCTATGTAGCGGCACTTAAAATATTACAAAAGGTGATCATTCACTGAGGTACATTCCAAAAAATATATAATTATTGTTGCCACATCATCCAGATTTAGAATAATAATCTATTGGAATGGACACATTGATAAAAATTCCATTGTTGAGTTTGGGTTTGAGTTATTTCTTCCTCTAACTGCTCTCCAAAGCTAACTATTCAAACCAAGTCACCCTTCAATGACATACAACTCACAAGGTTCTCAAAGGCAGAAAAATCAAAAGCGTATAACAGTTAATATGTCCTTTACTGCTCCATTTTCAGGTGAAAGATTTTCAGTAATATAAACAGATCTTCCAATAGTCAACATGTAACAACAACCAAGAAAATATAGGAATCCACCAATAAACTATAATGCAAGGTCTTTTTTCTCTTTTCGAAAGGTTTCCATGAAAAACTTGTTCAAATTCATTTGTAGAGTAAGCACATAAAACGTTAATGTAATTAACCTTGAGCATGGAACATAATTCTTCTTAATCTCCATGATATTCAAGAATCAAACTCCAATGGCAGCATTGGCTTCAACACGTCTTCCTTTTATCCCTTCAAAGCTGCCATGGGTCATGATGGCTTGATCAATGATCGCATGCTCTTAAGACCATACACACCCTAATACCAATTGAAAGAAATAAATAATGATCTAGAAACGAGAAGAAGAAAGAAAGTGGTGTAAAAGGCCCAAAATCAAATCGAGCAAGTGCCCTTGATTATATAGGATATTAATCATAACCACCTTATAATAGTCAACCCTAACATGTGACCAAGTTCATAATACATAGGATAAAAACTGTACTACAAGATACACATGAAGATGTTCAAGGACTTAAGATTAGGAGTCATGACTAAGCCAAAAGGTTGACATTTATAGGCTTCCATCCTCCCAAACTAAGGCTTGGTCCCTTTTAGGGTTTAGAGAGGGTAAGTTATAGTTTATTTGATTCACCTCCCAATTTGGGGAATCTCCCTAAGGTTTTCCTAGACACTTTAGGACCTCTTTGACCCTAGCACTCTCTCTAGAGAGCTCTCCAAACCCTAGTTGCTCCTATTCTAGAGTGATAATGATGTTCTAATATGATCTTTCTTTGGCTCACAAGTACAAATTTGCCTTGGGACCTCTTTCTCCAATGCATAGATCCACTTGCCACTTCCCGTCTCCTCATTTCCTTATAGTATGCATTTGTTGTTAGGGGCTTGGACCATGTCAACCACACCACATGGTATCTCCTCATGCAAAGGGCTTTCCTTAAAATATGTAGCCTCAAACAAAGTGTCCTTATCTCTAATTTTGATTGTACTTAGTTGCAATATGTTAAGTTGTTAACATAGCCAACTCGATTGTCAAACGAATATCCTTCCAAACTTGTTGACCTTGCTGATATCTAGTGCTGTTTTTGCATGGTGGTCAAATTTGGATCCACAATATCAGCTTGATTGTGTGCCATTGTTATGCAGGGTCTCAATAGTTTCTTCATTAATCTCCTGGAGCCTTTTAAACCTCACCTAGGGATCTTCACCTATTCTCACTTTCTCTCCATTTCCTATTCTCCACATTGTACTTAGTTGTAATATATAGACTGTTGTATAGACACTCTATATAACAGTGCAATTTGTCTTATAGCTTTACTAATTCTTTAGCAACAGTGCAATTTGTCTTCTTACCCTCCACAAGTCTTAACAATCAATTCTTCAATTATATGTTTAGCACCCTTCACTTGAAGATAGGATAATTCTTCCCATCAAGCTTAACGTTGGGTAGAGGGATGCTTTAAGATGAAGCTATCCTCCCCTTGCTCAACAATTCTCTACAGATCTCAGAACAGAACCAAAGGTAATCTCAGGAACAACGTACTATACTACTATGACAAAGAACCACAATTCTGAAAGAAACATCAGTTTGGTTAGGATCTTCAAACAACTACCAAGGAATCAAGCAAATGCTGCTCTGCAATTCCAAGACTTCAAGTATCCAGATGCATTGCATTGCTCTATGGCACATCAATGCAATTAATTAAGCATAGAAATAACATCTCTATGTAGCGGCACTTAAAATATTACAAAAGGTGATCATTCACTGAGGTACATTCCAAAAAATATATAATTATTGTTGCCACATCATCCAGATTTAGAATAATAATCTATTGGAATGGACACATTGATAAAAATTCCATTGTTGAGTTTGGGTTTGAGTTATTTCTTCCTCTAACTGCTCTCCAAAGCTAACTATTCAAACCAAGTCACCCTTCAATGACATACAACTCACAAGGTTCTCAAAGGCAGAAAAATCAAAAGCGTATAACAGTTAATATGTCCTTTACTGCTCCATTTTCAGGTGAAAGATTTTCAGTAATATAAACAGATCTTCCAATAGTCAACATGTAACAACAACCAAGAAAATATAGGAATCCACCAATAAACTATAATGCAAGGTCTTTTTTCTCTTTTCGAAAGGTTTCCATGAAAAACTTGTTCAAATTCATTTGTAGAGTAAGCACATAAAACGTTACTGTAATTAACCTTGAGCATGGAACATAATTCTTCTTAATCTCCATGATATTCAAGAATCAAACTCCAATGGCAGCATTGGCTTCAACACGTCTTCCTTTTATCCCTTCAAAGCTGCCATGGGTCATGATGGCTTGATCAATGATCGCATGCTCTTAAGACCAACAGTCTATACATAATTAGACTACAGTCTATACAACAGTCTATACAGACACTGTGTTCAATCCAGATTTTGATTACAAACACCATTGAGGCCATACGGTATCTCCAATTTTTCACATCATTGAGGTCATCAGTATCTCCAGTTTCAAACAGCATTCAGGCCACATTTGCTTCAAAGTGCTTACAAGTATTGTCAAACGGCAATACATTCTAAATTTACTCATATTACACTTGAGAACTAGAAACACATACCGCTTGAGAAGAGAGCTGCTGCCGCTTCAAGTACCTCAAGTGTAATATGAGTAACGTTAGGCCTAAGCACCTTTATTATTGAGATTGAGTGCTTTCAAATACCAGGAGACAGGTGTGTGTGTTGACTTCAAGTTTGGCCTGGGAGAATTATTACACACTTTAAGCAGATTCTGTGAGGTTTCAAGGCACAGTGGGAACAAATCTTCAACTAAGGAGGTTGAGAACTGTCTAGTGACCTAGAACAACTAAGTGGGTTATGCGAAGATATTTATTAAGGGTGGTTGTGTTGAAG
This sequence comes from Pinus tabuliformis, assembly GCA_031772625.1. NCBI lineage: Eukaryota > Viridiplantae > Streptophyta > Pinopsida > Pinales > Pinaceae > Pinus > Pinus tabuliformis. The sequence goes on along the minus strand of CM062817.1, from coordinate 718,761,494 downwards.
GTAGTAGGGAGGTTTAGAACGCAAGACAGGGGCGAGTATAGTCACTGTGAGAAAGAACTTGTGGAAAATCTGGGAAAATCAAGATTGTTTGTTATGTCAAAGGTCAAAGGAATAGAGCAATTGACTAGTGGGTCATAACGTAAGGTTCCACAGTTAAGGCTGCTAGAAAAAGGGTCGGAAGAGCCAAAAATGGGAAGGTGAATGAATGAGATGGACTACGTTGAATGATGGAAATATGAGAGTAGCCAAGAGGTATGCATTAAGTGGTACTAGAGCAATATTGATGCTCTTGGGGATTGACAAGTGATTGAGGAGGTTTCTGCAGTGAACCAAAAAGATTTATAAGATTGCTCGTGAAGAAGAGACATCAAAGTTGAGACAAAGAAACCAAGAAAATTTTGGGCAAGAGGAACCTAAGAAAAAAAGTGAGGAGAGAAAGAGATTGAGAACGGAATACAGGATTGGAGCATATTAAAGAAGTACCAACCAAGTGTAGAGCTAGGAAGAACTGAGATATTGAGACCTCAGAGGTTAAGGAACTAGTAGGTAACTGGTTTGTATTTTTTTTTAAATGTATACAAGGAGTTAATCCTTACAGTGGTAATAGTAGAAGGAGTGGTAACAGAGGACCAATAAAGTTCTTAAAGTGTATGGCAAGAAACTTACGACAAATAGGCTACAAAACAAAATAGAAGGTTTCTAGCTGAGGTCCTCAAAGAGAAGAGAACAAGTGGAGTTCTCAAAAGGTGAGAAAAGTGTAGAAGCCATAGAAGACCAGAGCATGCTCAAGTGGGTTCCAGAGGAGGGAACCAGAGGAATACCAAAAGCCTAGGTTGAGGTGAAGTGGGTGAGATATTGGGTAACAAGTGATGGAGAAGAATTGTTAAAGGGGCTTGAGTGTAGCTCACAATGAGCAAGAGAAAGCTCACAAGAAAGGAGGAAAGAAGATGGCTACTGATGGACATAATTCAAAGAGAGGCCATAACAAAAGGGAGAAGCATGCCAAGGAAAATGGCATGAGTAAAGAAGAAATTGAAAAGGAGATTTATGAGTTGAAGGAGAGATTCAACATAGTCAAAATGAGGCTTTAAAGAGAATACCAAAGGTAGAGATGGGACCTAAGGAAGAAGGCCAAATTACTTGTCAGAAAAAAGAGCTAGGGAGGAAGATGAAGCACCTGTTGAGCCTAAAGTTGAATTAGTTCACTATTTTGAACCAGAGCAGGGAATAGTCCTTGATGATGAGGAAGATGTTGAAGAGAGACTATCAGAGAGTCTCATGGACTGCATAAAGAGTTCAAATCAACATATGGATTTGTTGATAGAAGATATGGTGGAAAAAGCATCATAACAGTAGAGGGAGCTACACAAAGAGGATGTCGATGAGACAATAAATGAAAGTCTCATGGGAGGTTAGCTAGAAGTGCTCGTAACACTAACATATATACCATATGGGGCTAAAGAGCTTGGTGATTATGATACTGATGCTATGTGTATAGATGCAGATGATAAGGATTTTCAAGAGGGACAATCATTCATAGTTTTCATAAGAATAGAAGAAAGAGAAGAAGTACCTTCCTAAAGCATGGAAGGAAGAAAATTTGATGTTGGAGGCATCAGAAGAGGCCAGGTAACCTTTTATTTTTAAAATTGGTGAATTTTATGTGAATGCATGCTTTGCATGTGAGGAGAATGGACAACTGGTCCAAAAGGAGAACGAGAGCACTAAATTGATCCAAGAAATCCAAATTGAGGTAGTAGATGCTAGACAATCCTCAAGGAAGGATGAGTTTCCAAAAGGAAAAAAACAATGCATAATGAAGCCAAGATAACCTTGCAAGCAATTTTCAGAAGTGACCATGGATCCTAGCAGCCATGTGAAAGATGGATAACAAAACCAAGTTTATGTTAAGACAAGGAAGGAGGCAAAATTATCCCTCAAATGTCATTAAGGAGGAGGCCTTGAACAATCAAAGAATGCATCTATAAGAGAGAAATTGTAGAAGAGGGGATGAACAACATCATGATGCAATGTTCTTTAGAGATCAGTTGATCAATCCAAGGTTTAAGGATTGGCTTGAGTAACATTGTTCAAAGAATGCAATCAATAAGACAAAGGTGTCGAGCTTATTGCTGCAACTGGAGAGCTTGGTTCAACAACAAGAATTATGAATGTTGGCACCCAAGGTATAGTACAATTAACCACAAAGAGAGACTCATTTGTCATGTGAAGTCCTTGAGATGAAGACTACAATTGTGGAGGAGATTGTATTCTAGTATGATGGCAAAGGATAACCAAATGAAGAGGAGAAGGGAGAAGGATTATCTCTCATCGGGCAACGATGGTGGAGGTAGCCAAGTTTTTTGAACACATTAGAGTTGTTGTTGGATGATGAAATGACAACTAAGGTAGTACATTCTAAATTTACTCATATTACACTTGAGAACTAGAACACATACCGCTTGAGAAGAGAGCTGCTGCCGCTTCAAGTACCTCTTATGAAAACTTTTCAAAAGGTCTATACAAAACTTGAACTACAGTCTATACAGACACTGTGTTCAATCCAGATTTTGATTACAAACACCATTGAGGCCATACGGTATCTCCAATTTTTCACATCATTGAGGTCATCAGTATCTCTAGTTTCAAACAGCATTCAGGCCACATTTGCTTCAAAGTGCTTACAAGTATTGTCAAACGGCAGTACATTCTAAATTTACTCATATTACACTTGAGAACTAGAACACATACCGCTTGAGAAGAGAGCTGCTGCCGCTTCAAGTACCTCAAGCTCAAACTAGTCTGTTGTTCTTTCTTGCATCAAAAGAACTGAGTACAACGGCAGGCAAATGTTACTAGATAGGAGGTGGTTCAAGCAGACACGCCACCTTATGTTCCAGCCATTCTCTATTTAGCTCTACTGGTTTTCTTATACCTATACCAGGAACCCGAGCCCACTAGGAAGCCTTTCGCTCTTTTAGATCGTGTAATGCAATCTCAGATCTTCACTTCCTATGCCCTGAAACCAACCCTATATCTGTGTCCTGGCACTTCATAGAAGAAGCATTAAGGAAAGGCTATCCCGGCTGGGTGCTGCTGGTTTGAAAGAGCAAACCTACATCAACTCTAAAATCATCACTTACATCTGATCAGACCATCTCATTGACTAGAGAGATTGAATCCACTAGACTACCATCGATAAACAATCAACAGAACATCAACTAGCTATCACATAAAAGAAACCAAAAGACACTTACCGCTCCCACCGGCCGGCTGATGGAAATGGACTGACTACCGGAGATATTCGTGTTATTTCGTCTACACTGGTTTGTACACGAATGCGTGGGTTATACCGAGTACTTGGTGAATTATAAACCGCTTCAAATAAGAAACAAGTTCCATGAGTATAAAATCAACAAATACAAATGAATATTACATTTTTTATCATCACCCAACGAACAAGAACCAAACAAAACTCAAGTCTAAGGGAAGGTTTATCAACTTGATGTCGAAAGAAGTACCATGAACAGGTATACCCCATCTTCCGGAAAGTAATTGCAATCCCTGAGAAAAGAAATCATCTTATTGTCTACCACAGTACAGACTATCGACATCTGAGACAAAAATTCATTCCCAAGTAGTCCAAAGCACCTCATAGCAGTTTCTATATTACAAATCAGACAATATTAATACAACAGATTTCTTGCCCCGAAAACTTTTCAAAAGGTCTATACAAAACTTGAACTACAGTCTATACAGACACTGTGTTCAATCCAGATTTTGATTACAAACACCATTGAGGCCATACGGTATCTCCAATTTTTCACATCATTGAGGTCATCAGTATCTCCAGTTTCAAACAGCATTCAGGCCACATTTGATATAAATAGTGCTAACTGACCCATGACTCAGGCAAGAAAACACCCAATTCCCCCACTCAACCCTATGAACCAGCCCATACTTGGCAACATGACTATAACGCTCCCTCTCACCATAAAAGACATTTGAGACAATTGTACCGAGATCAAGCTGAATGAAAAATATGAACAATACAACAATCATTGCCTAGATCTTTCCAACACGAACAATACATGGGAATCAGAAGCAGGAAGTTGCCTTCTCCATCACAATATTCATCTTGGGATACTGGCAGACTGCAAACATCCAAATGCTGTAATATTTAGGGTAAGTACTGATAACTTTCCAGCTCAACAACACAACAAAAGGGAGGACACAGACAATCATAAAAAGAGTAAGCAGATCACGGCTACTTATCCCATGCTTGAATATCAGCAGAGTTAATATACCTTTTACACGAACATGAGAATAAAGGGGCCTAATTTCTCGCGCTCAGCCAACAATTCGGTCAAGTACCGATTGTTGTTGTTGCTGCTGCAGTGGCATGAGCCGTTCAAATCCAAGAAACAATGGATACCGAAACCAGAGAAGAATAAGCGGATTGAAATCTGAAAATGCAAGAATATCCCACCGAAACTGCTGCTGCTAGATTTGTGAACTAGGATGAAAAACCCTATTTCAAAACCATTTTTATACAGGGACCCAGGGAGCCATATACACCAAAACAGCGGGCTGAATCCGTCAAAACAGGGAGCCGCCCTCGCTCCGCCCTCCATTTCAAAATAAATCTAACATCCCATGACCAAATCGACCCTCACAAACCACTCCCGGGACCAAATCGACCCTCACAAACCACTCCCAGACCAGAAAACCCAAACTGTAAATCAAAATGGGGGCGATTTTGATCAAATACGATTCCGCAAATATCAAAATGGGGCTATTTTGATCAAATACGGTTCGGTTAGTTTATCCGCCCTGGGCTAAAATAAAAAAATAAATTATTTTTTAAATAAAATATGGCCTAATTATATAAAAAAAAAATTATTATTTTAATTAAAAATTCGCCCCATTAAAATATAAAAAGCCTTAAATTTCGCCTTTGGGCTATTATTCGCCCCTAAAATTAACCTTGGTGGTTACCTCTATTATTTCTTTTTCTAACAACTTTGAAGAAATTTTGGAGCGATAACAGGTTCCAACCTTCATCTTTGTTCAGTGCTTCAGATTAAGCAAATGGAATCATCATTTCCCTTTGACTTAGTTGTTTCTCAAGTGTTTGACGCTAGCTCATTATCACACGCTTGAAAATCGTACACTTGACGGTTCAGTGATCCAGACGATTGTCCCAGTGATTCCCGAGCATGTGTGAGATGTTCCAGAACTCATGAAGGGGTGACACTTCAGGTACCCCCCAACATGTCCGGATGTCCATAGATGTTGATCCAACCTCATATGCATCACTGTAGATGTGATGGGTTCAGTTTTCACCACTTGTAGTGACCACAACATGCATGTCTCCTTCAGATGATCCATTCAAATCTTTAAAGCCCTTCCCTATTCAAGAGGACTTCTTTGGTTGTGATCCCCCCTCACCAGGTCATCTTGAGTGGAATTATATCTCATGTACTTAGATATTATTTTATTTAGTCTTGACCTATGTCTTTCCAGGCACATTACGTATATGGGATTCATTGTATTATTTTTTGGCCCATTGATGCTAGCATATCATGTATAATGTACTTTGCAGTTGAGTCCCACATTGTTGGGCTCACCATTATTCTTTGTACTCAATTATATCGGTGGGTATGGGTATGCCTCCCCCGCCTCATTTGAGATCATGTACCCTGTTATCACCAAAAAAACAAAGGTTTACATTTTGTTAGTCATGGTCTTAGATAAGTGTCAAGTCACCCTATGTTTCAATGGGAAGTTGGTAGGTTAGGAGTCTCTAAGGCTTAATTTTTCATGTCCAAATAAAGTCTAGCATGCTTTTCTATGTTTCATAATTCCTACAGTCTTGTTAGAAACTCATAGCCAATTTGAAATTTTTTTGAATTAGCCCTGAAACCACATTTTCGTAGTGCAGATAGTGTAAATTGTCTGTTTTGCGCTACGAAAACGCTATTATTTTCGTAGCGCTTTTCCCTGCGCGCTACGAAAGCGTGGATTCGTAGTAACAATCTTGTCAAACATCAATCCGTTAGAATTCCGTTCGAATTTTCATTATTAGGTGTTAGCTAGGAGTCAGTCCTTAAGCATGCCATCGCTCCAAACTCATCATTTCAAATTTAGGGTCCATTATGAAAGATAGTTTCAAAATTCGAAAATGGCTGGCTAATCTTATCATTTTAGATTGCATGCAAACCCTTAAAACAATTTTTTTCGAACTATAAACTTTGGTAATTGTTCACCAAGGTTTTCTTCACTCAGCGTTCAAGCGAGGATGGCAAGCGAGGCTGATCAATTGAGTTTCAAAGGAAGTCGGTTTTGTCATAAAAATTCAGGAGAAAAGATGACAGAGGAGAAGAAACGACACAGGTCTGGTCATTGCTTGAGAACAAAACCTGAAAGCACTGAGGTCCCAATCAGAGACAAAGCAGTTGTGGAAGCTTTCAAGAAAGCAAGGTGCTTGAAGTTTTGTAAGAAATTGTAGGGAGGGAATACCTAGGTGACAAAGGAGTTTGCACTCCATTTCAGTGGCTTAAGTACAAAGGTTGGGATGCTTAATTTGTAGGTTTCTCCAGAGGTCATAGCATTGGTGACAAAAATTCCTAGGGGGCAAGAGACATGGTTCAAAAGCTTCAGATTTGACATGGAACCATGCAAGGTGTTCCTAAAGCCACAGTTTTTAGAAACTGACTTAACCAAGGCAATTCTCAAAGACTACATCAAGGACAGCTATACCAACCTGCTCTTCAACATTCAACGTTATTTCACCTGTGAAGGCAGATATCAAAAGATTTATTCATACCATTTTAAACTCCTTTTACATTTTACTAGTGTGATTTCTCTAGATTTGCCTTACTTCTTATTTCGAAGTATAGCTAAGATGGAAGATAAAGTACAGTTAAAATCCCAAGGATGTGAGACCTCGCTGTTTCATCATGGTCTAATTAAATTGATAGTTGTACATGAGCTCAAAAGGGTCAACAAAGATTGGTCTTCGTTTTTGTTTGTATGTGACTTTGGGACAGAAAAACAAGGTGCAGACACTAGCCCTAGGGTTAAGGGAACTCCATCAGCAGAAACCAGCAAGTCTGCGATGTCCAGGGAAAAAAGGTATACTAAGTTAAATCCTACGAAGCAGGTGAAAGAGCAGGCAAGAAAAACCTTAGCACTCAAAACTCCAGCAGTCAAAAGCCCAGTAGTCATTCTTGAAACTCCTAAATCTGCCAAGGAAAAGATATCTGAGGTTAGGGGAAAGACATAAGAGCAGTCAACCAGCAGACCACTTCAAAAGAGGTTGACTAGAAGCCAAGTTGAAAAGGAAAAAGGAAAAATAGTGATCTCGGGAGAAGGTTCAAGCTTGGAGGGTGATTTAAATGATATCTTAAAGGCCATTAACATTACAAAATCCCCTATAGTGCAGGCAGATGTGACAAAATTTGATCAAAATAAGTCGAAGAAAGTGAAACCCTCCAAGAAACTGGAATTCGAAGATGATGTTACAACCTTTGTGTTTAAACCTAGAAAGCATTTAACCAGGCAATCCAAGAAGATGTAGGAGTGGAGTGTTGAATTGGAAAGAACATAAGAAACCTTTGCTGTTCAAGAGGAGTTGATAGACTTACCATCTCCAAGACCTGGAGGAGACAAAAACACAACTCCTACCACTCAAACAGAAAAGACCAGTTATGAAGTTATGGAAGAAAGGTTAAAAGCTGCCAATAATGAAATTGCTAAACTAAGAGCGAGAGCAAGAGAGCATGTTGTTGAAAAGTCCATTTTCAAAAGGATGAAGGCTCTCTGGGAGGTTGAAAAGGTATCTGAATAAGAAATAGTTAACAGTGAAAATGAATGCTTCACCTAGACTATTCCTGCAATCAAAGAGGCCAGATTTGTAAGGAAAGTTAATGCTCAGCTCAGAGCTACAAACAAGGGGTTGAAAAGGCAAATTGAAGATCTGGAAATTCAACTAACCAAATCTAGACAAGGGTCTACAACAATTACGAAACAGGGTGTTGAAAGGAACCAGTGAAGCAGATATAGTATAAACAGTTTTGGCACACAAAAAGAAATTTGGCATATAAAGGAAGCACAACTATGAAGAAGAACATTTACAAGAATAAGTGATTTTGTTGGTTGATCATATCAGTCCTTTTGGAATTTTGAAAAAACTCCCAAATTACAGATGTTTGAAGGCTGTGTTGAAAAAAGAACATCACACAGCAGTTTTGTAGCACACTACGAAACTGTTGAAGATGATTATTTAGAACTTATGGATGTTTTCCAAAGGTAAGGTTAGATTAGTTCCAAATTTTGAGGTTGCTGGTAGACAACTGATCATGTATGAACTATCATATGATAATGGTGTAGATAGCAGAGCTTCAAGGGGCATTTCATAGGTAATATGAAGGCTGTGCTACGAAAACAGAGTATTTTCGTAGCACAGTCATGTTTCATTCTTTACACCATAGGCTCGAGTTTCTTTTTGCACAGGTGGAAAATGATATTTTAACAGTTTATTGATGCATGCCACGTATACACCAGCAGAAAACCATTTGAAGATAAGCACAAAGGGTAAGGGCCTAAAAAGGAGGAGCTCTGTCTCCTAATTTTCAGGACAGTTAGGGCATAAATGAACAGGTTTTGCAACAACACTATGGACACCATCAAACTCGAAGACATGGTTGGAAGCTGATTTAAAAATGTATTAAAGACTCAGATAAGGTGGTTGAAAGCATGTTCTAGGAGTTTTACTCCTATTTGTATTAGGACTATTAAAGACAACTAGTTGTCAAGTTGTAATTAAATAAGTTTGTTTTGTGCATAGATAGTGGTCTAAGTTAGGAATTCGAATTCCTCTAAAGTTGGATGACAATATCCAAGGATGTAAAACTCTATATTAAGCATGAGAACCAAATTCCTAAGGGTTTGAAAGTTCATTAGTAAAGGAAAGATTGTGTTATTGAAAGAAACTGTGTTTTTCATACTTAATACAGAGATCAGTTTGACTACTCAAGATTCACAAAGAGTTTATGTGTTTGATGTTCTTATGGCTTTGTTCAATTACTTATTTGCAGTGGTATGAGCTTGTGATACTTAGAATTTATTGGAAAATGCTCTAACTTCCTTCACATGCTTGTAAATTGTGTTGTTTCATTGTGCTACTGTTTTATTCATAAACCTAAACTCTAAGTGCCTTGACTTCCATGTTTTACTGATCATGTTGTTTTGTTGAAGACTATTTTGACTCCAAAGCCCAATAGATATTTGCTAATCATAGTTTCAACCAGCCAACTAGTTGTACTTTTGTTCATTTTGTTCCTGGAGTTAGCCATCTAATCATTAATAAAAAAACCTAAACCTAGTGAGAGAGCCCTCTCAGGTTGAGGAGGCTAAGCCTCAACCAAAATATTGGTTTGAAAGAGTTACTCAGAGTCTGCTTGATTCGCAACCTATCAAGGTCAGATTTTGTGATAACATACCCTAACATAAAATGAGACTTCTATCAAGTTTGTAGGTCTCGCCCCCTCCATTTTTGTCCTTCCTACTAACGATGATGCCATTTGCAAGAATATGCAATCTGAGTTGTTGGCCATTTGGAGGAAGGAACAATTGATTTCACCCATTGATTATGAGCTAGCTAAAAGGTTGGTTAAGCAAAACATCAGGTTGTTCAAAAGATAGTTCACCCAAGAGAAGTTGCGGAGGATTTTTGGTGACCAACCATGCAACAAGATGAGATGAGGAGGAAGGGTCTTTGCTTCATCTACAAGGAACATTGGGGACTTGACCACTCATTCTTGAGTGACACAAAGGGAATGATAGAGGTATATTATGGGGAGACTCATTCTGACCATTAAGATGGGGATTCTTTTGAAGAGCATCAACATGCATGTGTGGATGATGGCAACGGTCATGGTATGCATAACTATTGTTGAGGCATATTAATTACCTATCATTTAATTGTCAACCCAGGGGTTTCGTAAAACTTGCGAATCATGCATGCATTTTATATGCTAGATTCCAATTTAGATCAATCTAACTACGAAACCAAATAATTACAAACCAAATTCACCTATTCTAATTCAACAATCAATTCAAAAGGAATTATAGTACAGTGTGCGGAATTGAAATCTTAATCTTTCACACTTGTAGGAATTGAAATCTTAATCTATCACACTTGCGGGAATTGAAAAGCAAACCACTCTTTCAGAAATGAAATTGCATGAAATGAAATCTACTCTAAGGGATCATGTGTGCATTATCAAATTAGGATCCTATGAAATGAATAATCAAAACCACATGATATGAAATGAAAGCAAAAACAATCATTCTTAACCTCTAGATATGAAAGCAAATAAAAACAATCACTCTTAACCTCTCACACAGGAAAATATATGAAAGAAATAAATCTTCATTTATGAAAAACAATAAATCTTAATCTATGAAAAACAATAAATCTTAATATATGAAAGCAATAAATCTTAATATATGAAAAACAATAAATCTTATTCTATGTAAAACAATAAATCTCACACATTATAGGTGGCCAATCCAAAAGCATGAAGGATGAAAAGTTGAGAGGCTCCAAATGAAAGCATAACCAAATCAAAGTGAACATCACTCATGAGAATGGTGCCAAATCCAAATTCTATATTTAAAACATGAGCATTTCCCCAACTTTACACATGCCATTGAAAGGAGGAGGCTCTCCTATTTATACAAAAACATAAGAAGCTACCTCATTAATGGAGGTCCATTATTCTCTCCCTAGATCCCTAGAAAATCTCATAGAGTTACAACTCAAATAGGTAATGATGAGACACATATCCTATTTGACCTTTATCCAAATATTCTTCCATATCTTGAAGGGAATTCGAATTTGAGCATTGGAGGCCACATAAGGGTGCCTTGGAAGCTTCCAAATGACCTAAACATGTCTTGACATTCAAGCCACTTTTAAGTATTAGCAAGTATATGTCATTTTTCTAATTTTTAACCATTTAATTCACTTATAATACTAGAAATCATCAGATTTTGGAAAACACAAATGTAACCCATATAATTATGAAAATGGAAGCTAATGAAAGATTATATGGCTATGGAGTTGTGACATGTGAGTGAAATGGTGGCAATAAAGGTGAAAGTGGATGATATTTTGAAGACATTTTGGAGACTCTACATACATCCCAACTGACGTTATTGCATGTCCTCATGGAATCTATTGCATTTCTTAATCATGATTTGCTTTTGAATGAGCTCGGCTTATATCAATTGTCCTTAAACTTTGCATTTGATAGTTTCATTTCTTTTCGCAAAGTATTTCTTATCATACATTGAATTGTAACATGTTTGGCTGGTTCTTGTGTGACAACCAAATTTTAATTAGTATTGGTTCTTGTGTTTCAATACCTTGTTCCTTTTTGTTGCAGTATGATTCATTCAACATATTTAAGAATGGATCTTTGAATCAACTATATAATATGCTCAACATTTAGGCATTTATTTGCAAATCACATAACTTTTGAACCATAATGCAATTATAACGCTGATGACAAGTATGTTAGATGAAATGAAGTGATATGGATGTGATAATAAATGGATGTCCCCCCCACCCTCCCCCAACTAAAGGTGTTTACGGTTTTTTTTCAAATGATAAAGGAAATATGGTGAATTATTTTCCAAAATTTATAATTTCAGTATTCAAGAAATTCTATGATTAAAAGCTAGAAAATAACATATCTTTACTTACCTAGGAAGTGGACAAACTGTGCGTATGTAGAGAAGTTGTAGCTGTTGCTGGATCATGGAATAGAATGTAGAATTTCATCTGCTTCTTGGTTGCATAAATGGTGGATGAGGTGGTGAAAGTGAACTCTTTATTGCTGTTGCTAAATCTGTTGTATCTGCTGCAAAATGCTGAAATGATATAGTCTTCACCTACTACAAAACCCAATGGTACAATTCTAGTCACGCGAATGAATGTGTTGTTGCCGAGTATGAAGAGAAGTCATTGGATTACCGACCATTAATGAATTTCATTAACCAATGCGAGACAAACTTTCCATTAATGTGAACGAGTGCCAAAGTACCTAAGTACATCTTGCAAAGTGCGGATAGATGAGCTGATGTCGAGCCACTTGCAAGATCCAACGATCAAGGGACATTGATGTATTCCCATCATTGTCAGCGAGAGAACTTGTCATTGATGCATACAAGCCTTAAGGTATTAATAAGGACTCTAGCCCTGAACCTAGATAATGTGCTGATGTCGGTAGGCCAAGACTTGTTAGAAGGGAGGCCTCAATGAGTCCTCCATCATCTAATGCGAGTATGAAATGATGTTTTGGAAGGACTATGAATGAATTTTTTTGCAATGGATCAAGGTTTATTTAATGGAAAGGAAAATTACAAGAGGGTAAAAAAGTGAACGGAAAACAAAAGGACAAATCAGCATGTAAGCGAGCTGAATGTCTCTATGAATGGAAATGATGGAAAATGTGAATGGAAAATGTAAATGGAAAATGTGAAGGAAACATGTGCCTCTTTGAAAGGAAAATGGTGATGACGATGCTTAGCGAAAATGCTTGAATAGCTTGTGAGTTTGGAGAGGGAAATGATGGCATTTATGGATGATAGAAATGGATTCAATTGGTTCGTGTTTCTTGAAATTGGTCGTAGAAAATCAATCATGCATAATTGGCTTCCTTCAATTCTCTGATTACCCAGGAACCTAAAAATAAACATGGCACTAACATTGCAATAAAACGTAAGTGTGTTCAAAGAGAAGTGATTAATTTCTCTAGGTACATACGAAAAATTTGCATAATTAACAGGTTCATGACGTGTTTTCGTTTCAAATGGTTAGTCCAATTTTACAATTGCGATAATAAATCCAATTTCTAAAAGAAAATAATTTTCTCAATTTATGTTTGAATCGTAGCATTTCATAAAGAAAAAGAAATATTATCTGCGAATGCTTAATGATTCCTGCAAAAGAATCCTCAATAAAAAATTCATCAATTGATCCCGCAGATAAAGCACCTTCATAGTTCTTTTTCTTTGCTGTATCATGCTTGAAAACATCATCATTAGAAAAAACCAATAAATTTTGATCATGATTTTCTGATTAGAATGCATTGTTGACAAATAGATCATTGAGTTAAATACATAGCTGCAGAATTGTTTTTCAATTGCAGAATTGTGGTCCAGCTGCAGAATTGTGTAGTTTCTGTAGCTAAATCCTGAACAGACAGTTAAGTACACACAACTATGCATTTTTGTTATAAACAAATAACCAGTCCAATAGAGCATTTTTTTTGTTTTTTGTTTTTTGTTTTTTTTGTTTTGTTTTGTTTCGATAGGTGTGTTTGAGTGGACCGTCACAACACATTTTTCTCAATTTTCTCCAATCACTAAATGAATTTCACATCAAATTTTTATTTTTTATTTTTTTATGACAATTTTCCATGGCAATTTTCTTAAAAAAAAATAATAAAACACAATCTAAAAATTAATGAAATATTTACAAAACTAAAAAGTAAAATAAATATACATAAAAGAAAAACATATATACAAACTAAAATATGCATATAGACTGATTAACTGACCTTTTGCCTATGCTTGAAGTTAGAAGATGCCTATCATCACCTTGCTCATTCGACTTATACCTACCAGTGGCGAAATTTTTGTACAAGTTAGAAAACACTCCAACGAGTAGAGTGGATATTGCAGTAATAATGAGAGCTGTAACAACTCCCTTAGATTTGTCATTTTTCTTGCCTAATTATTCAAGAGGAGGCGAATCATAAATATGTGAAACGATGGATGAACATTGGTCTGAAGGAAAAACAATTGTCAATGATGATGATGGGCTGGAAGCCTCGACAATTCTCTGATCGATTATTCTCTTCTGATTTCAGAACTAGGTACCACTTTCATCCCATGAATTGTCTTTGGATACTGAACCTATGAATTCTTTAGCATCCGATGAAGTTGAGATTAGCAGAAGAGAAAAAGGCAGCAACAACTGCAGAAATCCTACGTTAAGCCATTGTGGACATCCATTCCCTGTGATGCCCTAATGAAATGTTCATTCACCATAAATAAATTGAATTGCTGGGAGAATCAATAAAAGGTTCTGCACTGAATCCAGAACCGAAACTCTTTGTTGGAAAAACACCCCTTTCTTGGTAGACCTCGTCGGAATCCAACAAATGATAAGAAATGTGAGAAAACGGTGATCGACATCTCCGCATCTACGTGGCAGATCTACCTCCTATAGATAAGGGAGGCCAGATTCTTGGCGGATTGTTTGCAGGAGAAAATCAAATGGCCGCAACTGTCTTTGTGCATTAATTAAAAACCATTTTTTCTCATGCAATTTGCCAAGTAAGGCTCCAGAGAACCTCGAATATCTCCCAATCTATTACGAATTTGAGAAAATCGTTCCTGTGTTTGATAATTGACCCTGTTCTGAGAAAACCCACATTTTATTTTTTTGAAATTCATTTTAATTTGGCTAGAAATTGTGTTTAAAAAATGACGTTTTAGAGCTCTTACGCATTTTGGCAAATGCTCATGTAAAAAAAATTACTTGTTGGATTTTTCATGTCCACCGCCAAGCATGGATGAGGATGAACGCAAGTCTGCAAGGGTAAGTCTGGCTTCAACTTATATCCATTTGGATCATCCCCAGTGTATGAAGAATAAAAATGAAAACACAACGATCTGGATACTATTTGGATCATCCCTGGGTGTGTGAAGAATAAAAATGAAAACACAACCATATGGATAATCATTTGGATGCAGGGCTTTTGAAGAATATCCACTCGGGGTTGAATAACCCTCTACACAAGGTTCAAGCCATAACGTGTCAAGATTTGCTTGCATATCATGTTTTTTTTTAGATGGGTCCTTCGAGTTTTCGCCTATGATGCTCCTATCAGGATATTCTTTCTTCAACTGTTTGAATTCTTTCAACATGGTCGCAAGTGGACTGTCATTAATAAGTTCAATATTTTTTGTTGGAGACATAGTTCTTATAGGAGAATGTTTTCCAAGAGTTGGATCATCATGGATGCTCATAATATGAATCAAATCAGGTTTGGCTATAGAAACGAGTTGTTTCTGTAGCTCCTCAAAAATGGAATAGATATGCAACAATTTAAAGCAAGATCTAATTTTATTTTTAATTTCTAATGATGAATTTTGGATTTTGATTTTTAAGCTAATGCAATTTTTTTTCTTTATCGGTCGCATGAGAGCCATTTATCAATTTGTGAGTGTCTTAATTCTCTAAAAAAAAATTGATAATTTTTATTTAAAAATTTACATTTCCCTTATTAAAAAACATGAAGAAATTTATTTTTTTATTTTATTTAATTTATTTATTTATTTTTTAAATTAAAAATCTAACATGATTTTTATTTTTATTTTTTTATTATTTAAAATCAAAACACCAATTTTTTTTATTGAAAATGTTTATGATGTTAATGAAAAAATGCAAGAAAATAAATAAAATTCTAAAAGATTTAAAGTCCCAAAAAAAATGCAATCAAGCTTGATTTTATTTTTCTTAATTATCTTCTTCTTTTCTTTTTTTTTTTCTTTAAAGTATATGAATGTTTCCAATGGAGCCATGTGTGTAACAAAATGATAGATATGCTCATATGCAGGTTTGAAATACATTTTTTGATACGTACCCGTGTATGAGAGACCAACTGTCTTGATTGAGATGATGTCAGAAGATACTGAAGAATGGAATACTAGGATCCAGTGACTATCTTGAACCAAGATTCAATATAACCTTGTCTTCCTTCTATCATGTCATGCAATTCCTCACATATGTGATCTCCATTCATAGAATCTGGTGATAGGTATGCATGAAACTTTTCAATCTTAGGTTCCAACAACTGCTCTTTATTGACAGGCATCCATGATTCTTGGATCTTATTTGAATCTTCTTCTTATGGTTGTTGTTCTTCAATGATAGCTAGTGAATCCTTTTATAATACCTCAAAATTGTAAGTGGATTGAGGTGTTTTATTGTTGGGGATTCGAAATGGTTGTGCAGGTAGTGGCATGGGAATGGATCTTTGGGGTGTTTGTGTGTGCGGTAATGGGAAAGGTTGAATTGAGATTAACTGAGGGTGAAATTGATGTTGCGGTGGAGGTGAATGGTATGGATAACATTGATATTGGTATTGAGGATAGTGAGGGAAAGATTGAGTATATGGTGGATTTCCTCTATAAGGCTCTTCCCAACCCTGTTTCCAAGATTGGTTTTGAGATTGGGATGGAGATGGCCAAGGTGTTTGCCAATTACTTTGAGATTGTTGTGCATAACACTGAAATTGTGCACAAGGATATTGCATCATATTGGTTTTATGAGGCTGCCATGGTCCTCTTGGAGCTTGATTCACTCCATTATCCTTTAACCCTAGTAATGATGGGAAATATTTAGTAGTATGTGATCCTGCACAAATTTTACAAACTTTAATGTTATCAAGTGGACATTCATGCAAATCAACATTTTCAACTTTTTGCTTGTTTTGCATTCTTATCATCTCAATTTGTTCATTTAAATTACCAAGAATGTTTAGCAAATTTTTAAGTTCAGTTTGACTTACCAATCCCGTTGTCAACTTACTTTCCCTTGTCGTAACTAGAGCTTGAGGAGATCTTCCATACTTTGCTTTTCCTCTTGATATATTCTTGCATAGTTCACAAATCTCTTGAAATGAAAATTGATAAACATCTCATTTTCCCACCAGGTTAAGAAGATCAATCCATTCATCCTTTATAGCATTTAGTAGGAGAGTTTTTAATATATCTGATCCTAAATTATGCATTTTAGATCTTTTGATATTATAAGTAAATATCTCCACTAGGTCTTCTAGATTTTCATCCTCTCTTTGATTCATCTTAAAGACTTCATTTCTAAGGTCATGGTGTTTGTAATGATTTTTATATTTTTCCAAAAATATTCTTTTCATATCATCCCATATCCTTATAGAATTTGTTCCTAAAGTCATGAACCATCTGAGAGCTTTATCCTTCAATGTTTTTGGAAACAAATATAATTTTTGAATGTGTAATGAGTAGCCATAAGATCTATAAATGATTTCAAATTAAAAAAGAAAGGTTTTCGGGTCTTCTGATCTCATACTTTTGAAGTTAGGAAATACGGATGGAGGGATGTTCTTCATTTGATCATTGACATCAATTTCTTGAATGGGAAATCCAAAAGGATATCCACCAATTTCTTCATCCTCCTTTGTCATCTCTTCTACCTGCAAAAATAAGAATTCATGATGTGGATGTGTGGCTCTTACTGCACCATGTGATATAGTGGGGGTGGTAGGTGATTGAAGGTTTTTATTATTATTATTATAAAAATGATATGCAACTAAATGATTTATGCATCTACATGCTTTAATCATGCATCTAGAAAAAACTGAAAAATGAAATCTAGACTGAAAGCTAGTTCCTATGCACACTTCCCCGACAATGGCGCCAAAATGTTGAGGCAAATTAATTACCTGTCATTTAATTGTCAATCCGGGGGTTTCATAAAACTTGCGAAGCATGCATGCAATGTATATGATAGAAATTAACTTCCAATTTAGATCAATCTAACTATGAAACTAAATAACCACAAACCAAATTCACCTATTCTAATTCAACAAACAATTCAAAAGGAAATATAGTACAGTGTGCGGAATTGAAATCTTAATCTTTCACACTTACAGGAATTGAAATCTTAATCTATCACACTTGCTGGAATTGAAAAGCAAACCACTCTTTCAGAAATGAAATTGCATGAAATGAAATCTACTCTAAGGGATCATGTGTGCATTATCAAATTAGGATCCTATGAAATGAATAATCAAAACCACATGATATGAAATGAAAGCAAAAACAATCATTCTTAACCTCTAGATATGAAAGCAAATAAAAACAGTGACTCTAACCTCTCACACAGGGAAAGATATGAAATAAATAAATCTTAATCTATAAAAGCAATAAATCTTAATCTATGAAAGCAATAAATCTTAATCTATGAAAAACAATAAATATTAATCTATGTAAAACAATAAATCTCACACATTATAGGTGGCCAATCCAAAAGCATGAGGGATGGAAAGTTGAGAGGCTCCAAATGAAAGCATAACCAAATCAAAGTGAACATCACTCATGAGCATGGTTCCAAATCCAAATTCAATATTCAAAACATGAGCATTTCGCCAACTTTACACATGCCTTTGAAAGGAATAGGCTCTCCTATTTATACAAAAACATAAGAAGCTACCTCATTAATGGAGGTCCATTATTCTCTCCCTAGATCCCTATAAAATCTCATAGAGTTACAACTCAAATAGGTAATGATGAGACACATATCCTCTTTGACCTTTATCCAAATCTTCTTCTATATCTTGAAGGGAATTCGAATTTGAGCATTGGAGGCCACATAAGGGTGCTTTGGAAGCTTCCCAATGACCTAAACATGTCATAACACTCAAGCCACTTTTAAGTATTAGCAACTATATGTCATTTTTCGAAGTTTTAACCATTTAATTCACTTATAATACTAGAAATAATTAGATTTTGGAAAAAACAAATGGAACACATATAATTATGAAAATGGAAGCTAATGAAAGATTATATGGCTATGGAGTTGTGACATGTGAGTGAAATGGTGGTGATAAAGGTGAAAGTGGATGATATTTTGAAGACATTTTAGAGTCTCTACAACTATCTGGTGGATTGGTTTGATGAGAAATAAATTATTCCCATTCAGAGAGGAGACCAAGGAGGTGAGTTATCAATGGAAATCTAGCATGGTGAGCACGTAGAGGAGCTTGAGCAGACTTGTAGAGATGTTAACAACAACCCAAATATACATCCATTTTCGATGAGTTAGCATGTGCAACCCACAGTTGAGCAGAATTTGCGTGATGGGCTATTTTTGGAGAGTCATCTAGTGGCTCATATTGAACCCATCATGGAGGATAAGCAACAGTCCTTGGGGTCAGCTATTGATGAGGGGCATACAAATGTGCATGCTACAATTAGGGAGGTAGTATTTGCAGACATTGGTCATTAGGAGGCTTTGGGACCTGACTGGACAATTTTGTAGGTGACGAGTGGCCTGGTGGAGCATGGAGCTTTCGATCAGGTGAGGGAGGCTCTATTGGAGACAATAGTACATCCATCTTTGGGTCTAACCACTGACGAGGTGCAATTAAAAGCAATGGAAGCTAGCAAAGATGCAGTATTTCCGGGTCATAGACCTCTCCAAGAGTACATTGAGAGGGTGTTTAGTGTGGGTTGTCCACTTGGAAGAGAGGCAGTGATTCCTAGACATATCCAGTTGATTGGTTGGGCAGAGTTGCATGAGTTGAGCATGGTGAAACTCAGTGGACTCGTACCATATATAGGTGCATGTGCATCTGATCCTTCCCATGGGATGGATTGGCGGGAGATCATGAGTTGGTATCCTGTTGGTAGCACAATATTTTCAGTCTGGAGCATAGTGCAACAAGAGCCATGGAGCATTGATGCCTAGTCTTGGTGGCATTGGGATCCAGGAAGTTTTTTTGATGATATTTAGAGGTTGGTATGGGATCCGACCATCAAGGGGTCTATTCATGGTGGGTTGACATAGAGGCATAACATCACCCAGTGGTTTGTATGGGATCCAAACATCAAGGGGTCTATTCATGGTGGGTTGACACAGAGGCATAACATCACCCAGTGGTTTGTATGGGATCCGAGCATTGGGTCTCAGTGGCATTGGGCCACCAAACTGGTCCACAGGTTTGGATATCTTGAGGGAAAGCAATCTTGGGGACGGAGGATTTGTGATGTTCCTTTTTATGGTGTTCTTATGGCGTGGTTAGGGTGGACTTTCATTGTTGGAGGAAAATAGGTCACAGGTGTAGGTTTACGTCATCAACAGCCCAAGGACTTTTGGAGATGTTTTATGGGGTTTGGAGGAGTTCACTTGCCATCTTCCATCATTAGGATTGATTATGCACATCTCGCTTCCCATTCCATTGCATTATGATAATTCTCGTAAAACACGATTATTATTGTACCTAACTCACTTAATTGCGCTTAAGGTGGCATTCCGAGAGGAATACTTGATAGTACACCTTAGTGTAATAGCGTGTTGGAACCAAAACGAGAATATCTACAAGATGAGATAGTATAATGGGGATTTTCAATGGCTTTAGGAGGCATGGTGGCCAATTTAATATTTTCTCATGAGGGAAATGTGCTCAATGATTAAAATAATAATAAAATAAGAGCTTTTAAAGGGGTCCATTAGATCTATAAAAAGAGGAGGAGGCCATTATAGGACATCTTATATTTGATATTTTTTCTTGTATGAGAGGTTGAGAACCCGGTTCTCTACTTCGTTGGTAGCCCCAGGACGGAAACCCTCGGGTGATTCAGTGAGATTGGGCGAGTACCCATCTCCCCTTGGTGAATTCATCCAAAATTCAGACGAGAGCTCAGTACTGATATTTTAGTTCAGTTCTGGAGGGCCAACACAACATTGGAGTAGATTCTTGAGGTCAATTTTCCATATCAGCCATTTTACTATATTAGCATGTAAATCATAGTTGCTATTATAATAAAATTTGAGATTATTTCTGCTTATCATATTATTGAATTGCATGCACTCTATTTGTTATATTTTGCATGGCAACCTTTTGTTAGTTGAATGGTAATTTTATGGAGAAGTTTTGGTTGAGTTAGATTTAAGCAAAATTAGCCAAATATCCCATTTGGGATGTTACAAAGGTTGCTCAACACATCTAAATGGTTCCAACTTACCTATTTGTACTAAGTTCTAGGAAAACACGGCTGGAAAACATAAGTGGCTTGCTTATTATGCTAATGTCTCAGTCTAACATCACATAGTTTTCCTAACATATTAACCATGAAAGTCTTCCTATACCATTTTACTTGTTGAGTGCTCAAATTTAACACACTATGGACTCCCAACATTGGGTGGAGTTTCTAAATAATTAAATGGTGGATATTAATCTTTAGAATCCCATAAACAATAAAGGGTGGGGACAAATCTTTGGAATCCCTGGCTTGGTCACTGAGACAGACTCATATGCTAGATAGTTGCAGTTGTGGCAGTCTGCCAATGGTTGGTAGAAGAACTACTGCCTTATACCAATGACCATATAGCAGACCCATTACCCTTATATCCCATTCATGATTGGACCATTCACCTGACTGAGCATGGTTACTAGATTGCAACCCTAGGTATGTTCTCCCTGTATGCCACATGCTTGAGTTGTTTAAGTGTTGTGTATAGTTATTAAATATGCAGGGTGTGGATTAGTGAGCGCAATGCTAAAAACATGCACGAGTATTCAAAACATAGTACTGAACATTAGACACTGAGGTTAAACAACTACATTCCACAAGTCACATGCCTAGTACAAATATTTTTATCATTATTCCAAGACATGCCTCTTTAAGTCTGGCATATCATTCTAATGGATTATTTTCATGATGAAAGTTCTTTGTTGCCTGTGGTAACTAGTTCTAAGTATTCTTTTGTTCATGGGATGTCATAGTGATCCCATCATTTTGTTAAATAATATTATACAGTTTTAAGTTTTAGCCTTACAACAATGATATTTTTCTCTTAGGAAAAAAAATTTAAATGGCTAGATACAACAGTGAAATCTGAATGTTGTACCTAAAATAGTTCTTTGTTGATGCACTGTGTAAAAGGGGTCCTTCAAATGTTCAAGGCTAGTGTCAATTTCCTTGATGCTGTTGAATATAAATTGATGAAGTCTATAGGTCTGCTCTTTCACTCTTTTGCATGATAACCTTCAGAGTGCTCCTCTAAAACCATAGATAGCAGATTGCAATAAGTTAACACCTTTTGATGCCAAATTATGAGCTTAATTTTGGAAACAATCTCGTTGCACTTTTAGGAAGGATTTGTGTTTTCTCTCTCAGAATTGTGTAACTGAATTTCCAAACATATCTAGGGTTGTTACTCTTTCTCACATACACATAGTGAAAATATGTAGTTGACTTTTACTTAATGTACAGTAGAAATCCCTATCATTTTCATGTTATTACACAGAACACCATGAGAGGTGTGCAATGGTTAATTGCCTTGATTGTCACTAGTATTCATTTTTATTCCCTAAGGATGTGATCCTATTACAGAGTGTACATCTACCAAAGGGTAGAAAAGCTCGTAACCTTTTTACATGGATAGCCAGAAAAACTCAAAGACTGTGTGTATTTTTTGTAGCTATAAATTGCACTGCCATCTTGTACAATCATAGAATATTGACATAAACCGTGTAGGAATTAATATAATTAGAGTTATGTGTTGTCCAATATGATGTTTTGGGGTAAATAATTTATTGCAGGTAGTATGTAAAACATAATCAAAGTTACGAGTGATCCACCATGATATTTTGGGTAACTATTTTATAAGTTATTGTTGATGGCATGTAAAAATGATACATTGTCATCTTACATTTACATTGGGTATGTTGTTATGTGAGAAATGGCTCTTGGACTTTGGAAAAGTATAATTTTAGGAGTAACCATAACATTGGACTTAATAAGTTATCCCAAAATAATTAACAATAGAATTAATTGTGAGTGGTGTTGTATGCAAAATCCACCCTCACTAGTTTCCTCACCTACAGTTCTGATTGCACAATTTGACTACACTACTACAGAAAGCGATGAATATATATCATGTGTTGCCATGGGAAATTGAAGAGTCATTACTGGTTAGGTAGTTAAGCATGGATTTCTTTGGTGAATTATAGATACACTCATTACTTACACATACAATGTCGTCGATCTACTCAACCCATGCTTTTGAGGATGATCATATGTGTATGAGCATGACGACTTTATAAGAGGAGGTGTCAAGAAGTTTTATATACATAGATGGATTATGGGCAAGCTTAGTGTTCATAGATCAAGACCACACTTGCAAAATATGTTGTTGATGGTGAGCCCAAGTATTTGTTATGCTTGATGTGAAGTTAAAACATGGTATGCTTGTAACTTGGTCAGGGTTGCTTAGAGTTGAACCTATAGATGCATAACTACCCAGATTTAATGTTTTGCCAAGATTTAATATTCAACCCATATTTCATGTTTTATTCCTAGATTTTGTTTCATTCAATTATTGTTGGCATTTTCTACCTTAACTATAATGAAACCACTGCCTATGAATGGTTACTGATGGTAATTCTATAATAGGTAGCATATTAGAAAGGAAACTCATTTTGGCATTACCAATGGTTAAAAAGGGAAAACAAAGGAATGGATACCTTAGATTCCATTCCCAAGACAATACATTAGGAATCGACTCTTCATAGTAACCACCTCACCTTATGAAGGTGATAAGGGGGTGTGTTGCAACTACTACAAACCAACACCATTGGAATTGGAAGATCCTCCTGAGCTCAAGCATGGCGAGGAGAACCCCAACAATCAACACTCGACATTTCTCAGGCTTCCATTGTGACTCAAGTCATTTTGAGGCTTCTGCCCTTCTACTATTTTTTTGTTTTTTGATGATATAAACTATTCAAGCGGTCATCTAGTTTCCCTCACAAGGGCAAATGGTCCTACCTACCACAATTTTGTGACAACCAACCTCTTTTTCTTATGGTGCAATCTTGTATCTAGCTAGCCAAATCCCTCAAAGCATGTAATATATGTACATTTTATTGTAATACAAAGATGTCTAAGTTCATATATATAAGAGAACAAAGATGCTTAAAATTTATGTGAATATAATTAAATTATATTTGTTAAGAGGTTCACTTTAATTTTATTATAAATAGAATTTAATTAGATTCACATAAAATTTAAGCATATTTTTTCTCTTATAAATAAGTTTGTCAACTATCTTAGGGAAGTAATGGAATTGAAGATGTGGGAGTGAGCAGTTAGGGTTTTCTAGCCATTGTTGTTCCTCCCCTTTGTGTTGATTGTTTTTTTTGTAGATTGGGATTTCATTTGTCGTTGAGGGAGATTTTTTTTCAGTCTTCATGATAACTTTTCATTTTTTTCCATTGAATCAGGGTTTTTCTTGATTTTCAACTACCTCAGTTTTCTATCAGCTTGATAATTCTTTTTCTATTCCATATGTTCCCAACCCATGGGGGTCTTTCCTGTTGTCGGACTATGATTTAGTGGTGCTATTTTCAGAGTGTTTGAGATCATTGTTTTTTAAATGTCTTCTAGATCACGAATGTTATCTTGCATATCCTTCCCCTGTACCACCAGATACATAATTGGAACTCCTTGTAATCCAACTAGTGCTTATGATTTCTTTAATATAAATGTAAATAGTATTGGAGTAGGAACTAACCCTATTAATAGTAACATTTCGACTGTATTTTGATGGTTCAAAGACACAAGAGGGTTTTGGAGCTGGTTGTATTTTGATAGACCCGTAAAAGAACAAATATTTGATCTCATACTGCTTGGAATTTGAGTGCACAAACAACGTTTCCGAATATGAAGCACTCATTTTTGGTTTAAAGAAAGCCATTGACCTCAAAGTGGAAGCACTCAAGGCAATAGGTGACTCATAAATTATTACACAATAGGTTTGAAATACAATTCATTGTGTGTCACCTAATCGTAGAAATTATCAACAAGAGGTATGGTGACTCATTTCATATTTCCAAGCTTTTAATATTAATTTTGTTCCTCGGATTCATAATGTTGTTGCAACTACATTATCTAGTGTTGTTGCTATGTTTTCACCTTTGAGAGATGGATTTTTTGTTGATATTATTTACAAGCCATGTATGCCTGATAATGTTACTAACGTTTTTGTTTTCAATGATGACCAATAGATATTGGACTTCGTGGAAAATGTTGGTGTGTTCAAGGATGCAACAATTGATAGATGAGCATGAGAAAGTCCTGCAAGGATCAACTCAGGAAAACAAAGGAAACGAAATTCCCAAGGGTGTGGTATCTTTAGAGAAGCTGTATGGCCTGCAAAATCATTTCAAGGGACCAACTAATGCAAAGAATCATAGCTTCACATTGTCTCTAGAACAAGTAAATATGGGTACCAAAGAAGATTCAAAGTATGTAAATATCAATACATGTTGTACACCTCAGGAGTGACAAACTTTTATTTGTATTTTCAAGCAATATTGAGATGTGTTTGCATGGACGTACAATGACTTGAAAACTTATCACACACAAATTATCCAACATGTAATACCTATCTAAGAAGGGTAAAGCCTTTTTAGTAGAAATTAAGAAAAATTCATCCGACACTTGAGCCCCTCATTAAAAAATAATTAAGAAAATTGTTGGATGCTCGGATCATATTCAAATTTCATCATTCTACACGAGTCTCAAATTTGGTTATCGTAAGAAAGAATTCCAAAGAGATACTCCTCTGTGTTGATTTCCACAATTTGAACCAGACTTCGGATAAGGACAACTACCCCATGTTGTCTATGGAGCAGATAATTCAAACAATATCTAAGTCAGAGATGTTCTTGTTACTAGATGGCTTTTCTAGATATAACCAAGTTCTAGTAGCAAAACCCGACAGACACAAAACCACATTCAGGATGAAGTGGGGTACCTTTGCATTTAAGTGAATGCCTTTTGGACTCATCAATGCGGGTTCTACCTTTGAGCGGGCTATGGACATTGTGTTCCATGGTTTAATCAAACAAAGTGTAGTGGTATACTTGGATGATGTTACAATATTTTCAAAGAAAAGACCTGATCACTGTCGCCAACTAAGACATATTTTCGAGCAATGTAGAAAATATGGCATATCTCTAAGCCTAAATAAGAGCATATATAGAGTGTTTGAGGGTAATCTATTGGTCCATATCTTAACTAAGAGCAGGATTAAAGTGGACCTGGAATGGGTCAATACTATTGCTCAGATTCCTTTTCCCATGAAAAAAAAAGTTATGCAATCCTTCCTAGGGAAAATTAACCTCCTCCATAAGTTCATCTCAGATTATGCACATATAGTTAAACCATTACAAGAGATGATTTAGAAGGATGTAGTTTACAAGTGGGATAAAAGGGAGAACTATGCCCTCTCTTGTATTAAGTAAGCAATTGTCGAAGCCCTAGCATTATATAGTCCAAATTTCGGCAAATATTTCATGTTATATACTTTTACTTCTGACACTTCTCTTGCTGTCATTCACACTTAGAAGGATGATCAAGAAAATGGTCGACTAATATTATTCATGAGCGCTGATTTACAGGGGTATGAATTAAACTACCTCGCCATTGATAAACAAGCCAGTGTAATATACAAGGTGGTGAAGCATTTTAGGCCTTACCTTTTGAAGAGTCATGTTATTATCTTTGTGCCTCACCTTGCAGTTAGATCACTTTTTGTACAATAAGAGTTGGGTGAGAGGAGGGTGAACTGGATGACAAGCCTCCAAGAGTATGATCTTGAATTCAAGCCAGTTCATACGATAAAATACCATGGTTTCTATTAGCTTGTAGAGGAAGAAATCAATGCACCAAAAGAGGAATATTCTAGATGGGAATAGGAAATTGATATGTATAATATTGAACAAGATATCCCCGCTGATGCAGTTACGTCTTGGTACATGGACGTGCTCTAGTATTTAGAGCATGGTACCTTACCCTCACATTTATTAGCTAAAAAAATAGGGTGATTCGATCGAAATATTTATCATACCAGCTTGTACATTGTGTGATTTTTCGGAATCATCACAAAGGTGTCCTGCTCAAATGTATGGACACATAAGATTCATAAAGGGTACTAAAAGATATTCACGAGGGGCCAACTAAATTACACTACATGGGTGATACTACTGTGCATAAAGTTATGCAAGTTGGTTATTATTGTCTCACATTATTCAAGGATGCACATACATACACTCGTAAGTGCCTAGTTTGTCAAATATGTGCTAGTCGTGATAGAAAGTCAACCACATCATTGTAACCCATTGTTGTTGAATAACCTTTTCAATAGTGGGGATTGGATGTCATTGGTGAAATATTTCCACACTTGTTGAACCAACACCGATACATATTAACCACTACAAAGAATTTTACTTGGTGAGCTAAATAGTTCCTCTAAAAAAAGTGAAAGAGTAGGAAGTCATCAACTTCCTTAAGCATAATATCACTACCAGGTCTGGAATTCCTATGTCACTTGTTTTTGATAATGCAAATTATTTTCCATAGCTAAAACTTGATGATTTTGCATTAGAAAACAATTTAGCTAAATCTACCAACAAGAATCTAATCCTTATCATCAAGAAAATTGTTTACTTTGAGAAAAGGAATTGGCATAATTCTTTGGTGAATTATTTGTGGGCTGAACCTGTCTCACCCAAACCCTCTCTAAAGACTTTCCCTTACTTTATTGTGTATGGAAAATAAGTTATCCTTCCTTTGAACATATAAATCCTAACCCTTCAAATTTCCCAATAATCTTGAGGTAAACCATGTCTTGTAGTTCAAAGTAGGATAGACACCTTGTTGAAGTTAGAGGAAGAAAGGTGGAAAGCAAAAGAAAAGTTTTTCATCCCAAAGAGTCATGACAACAAGTCTGCGCGGAATGAGGAGTTCAATATGGGAGAGCTAGTATTTAAGTGGGATAAATCCCACGAAGAGAAAGGTAAACACACTAAATTCCAATCCATGTGGATCAAACCTTATGTTGTTCATGACAAGCTTGGCCATCACACTTATCGTCTTCAATCCTTAGATGGGAAGATGGAATCTCTTCCTGTCAATGGCCAAGATCTCAAACAATATTTTCAATAACAATATAGGGTTGTATCCCTACACTATGTATGTATTGTTTCCTTGTCCTTTCCTTTGTTCATGTCATGTTTTGTCCTTTTCGTCGTCTTTGTTTTGGTTTCCTGTGAATAAAACCTTGTGTGAAAGTGTTTTGTCTGGTTCCAACAGATGTGGCAAAAGTTTAAAAGGGTTCTGTGACATAAAAAACTTGGTTAACTTTTAGTCCTTCTTCTTTGTTTTGGTTTGATATCTTTAAGTCAATGATATCTCAATGGAAAATATGATCCTTCAAATGAAGAGCTTTGGAAAAAACCATCACACATGTATCTTTTCTAGGATCTTCTTTCCTTGACTCAATACTATAATTAAATGGTGTCTTTCATGCTAATCTAATCGAGTAGAGAAAGGAAAGGGGAAAACTAATAGCAAGCATATTAATTATAAAGGTATATAACATTCTCTGAAGGAACAACCTCTCCTGCTCTCAATAAGTTAGGATACCTATTTCGTGTTAGCGATATATACACCAATAATATGCCAATGTGCATATTGAAATAAAACAAACGAAGGGTGAAAGAAGAGAAAAGCTTCCTATACAGAGAGGTGAAGCAAATAACATTTCCAGGGTAGTAAACAGGCTTGTTGGTAGGGAAGCAATGCTTGTTTTCCTATAGTGACTCTGTTGAACAAGCATGCTAGTAACAGAGAAACACTAGAGATGAAACTAAAATTTTGATCATTTCAAACTCGCGACTACATACTACTCTTCTTCTAGATCAAAACAATTGCAATATAACAAGCTTTGTGAATGTGTTTAACCGAGAAAGGGAATAGGCAAGACTACATCTATAATCGGGTTAAGTGGGGAAACCAAACTAATCCACATAATGAATCAATACTTCTTGAAAGACTAGACTCTGTGCATAAAAGTTAGACTAGAACAAGAAGCTGGAGTTCTACTAGTGTGTTGCCAAGTTGTTGTGATTGCTACAACACCCTCCAAATTTTGGACTATATTCAAACTTTGGAGCTTCCTTTAGACATGTGAGCTGCCGTTTCTAGAAGTAAAAAACATTTCATGCTTGTTCTATAAGTTTCCAAGTCCCTTTGTGAAGAAAACCTAGGCGTCGTCTTTTGGTAAAGGAAGTGTTGCACTTTGTGTAAGAGAGTTATAGTGCATCTTTAAGAGGCAAATTTGGCACTAATGGGCCCTATTTATCATAAAGACATGTACTAGAATGATTCCCAAAGTTTTATGCATTGTTATGTTGGTGTCGTTACTTTTGTTGCAAAGTGTATCTTAAGTGTCGCAGTTGGAGGTAAGTGTCGTTTACCTATCGTTTCAATGGGTACATGTTGATTTTGGGTGACACATGTTTCCTTGTCATTATGAGTGTGTGATTGTAACAACCTTGGTGAAAATTCCATGTAATAAAAGTTAATAAAGGAAAAATAATAACCACAGTTATGGGACACTTATTCCAAGCTGAATGTTGGGAAAAACATCCTGATGTCGGTGTTCCTTTGGTTTATTATGGCTAAGGAAATTGGAAAAGGCTTTGAAAAGGAAAAATGGCATTTTTGGCAATTTATTTATGAAAATAATGGAAATTATGAGAAAAGGAAGGTGAAAGATCATAGGTTGCATGTGAGGAGGAAAATGAAGGAAAATAATGGAAAAATGAAGAAAATAGAGTCCAAATTAATAAAAAGGCTTCTAAGGATCACTTGGTACCTTTTGTCAGTTTAGTTTTGGAGCTCTCTCTATTCTCTCTCTCACACTCTTGGACGCTTAGAGTTTTCTTGGAGCACTTAAAATTTGGATCAAGAAAGGCAAATAAGGCAAAGAGGAAGCAAATATCAAGAACGGAGGAGCAGGATCAAGCAGCGACATCAGGTTTACTTGCATGTATCAATTTGCATGTGTGACTTCCTTGTTAGATTTGGCATGCATGGTTATGCATGTGTGTTCTTGGTTCTCTTTCTATTATGGGCATGTGATTTTCCAGGTGTTACAACGTTCTTCACCCTTGCCATTTCCAGATAGCCAAGGTGAGATGGGGTTCTCATGTTTTGGTTGGGTTGGATTGCCAGATGGATTCGAAGCTAAGTGAGATGGATATCTTAATGAAAGAACACATGGTGTAGTGATCCATGAACCAGACTATGGATTGTAGTAAAGCCACTCGCCTAGTGACCCCTGAACCAAACTATGGGTTGTGGTAAATCCAGGTATTGTGTGCCTCAGTGGGCCTAGGAATCCTTGACTGGTGAATGGCAGGATATACAGTAAATCCTGAAGGTGGTTTCCCTTGATCAAGCCTAGGAATCCTTGCCGATGAATGGTGGGATATATGGTAAAGCCTGGAGGGTGGTGTCTCAATTATGTCTTAGTGACCCTTGGATCAGATTGTGTGTTGTGGTAAAGCCTAGAGACTAGGAGATAATAAAATTCCTCACAGTGTAGGTGGAGAAATATGGTGGCATCCATGCTTGTTTATGCTCTAGTGATTCAGTGAGGATTGTGGTAAAGAATGATTCTATTAATGAGGGTGAGGTGGTTTAGCCTCAGGAAGCCCTAGTTGGTTCTTTTGGTTTGAGTCCCACATTCATGCTTGGAATATGGCATGGGGGTGATTGGCTGAAGAGAGACTTGGCTCAGCCAATCTATGGTCGGGTGGAATGTGGTAGTCCCATACCGGGTTGGCTTTTGCATTCATTAATAAGAGTTTCTTTCCTTGGTATTTTATGAGAAAATGTACTGGATTATATTATATGTGGCATTTATGGCTATTGTATCCTCATTATTTCTGTTGTTTATATGTTGCTTATGAATGTGTTTTATGACAGTGAAAATGTATGGTTCTCATCATGTTTTGATTTGTAAATGAATGAGCAATGAATATATGACCTAATAGATGATAATGCAGCTAATGTGATAAGGCACCAATGCTTCTTAGTGATTCTCAGATAAGTATAAGACCCTTATGCTCAGATTTGTTATTATGACCTGTAGGATGCATATTTGTGACATGTTTGATGAAATTCCTGTCATGGCTAGTAGGGGTCCAGTCAAGTCCTTGTTTAATAATTTGCATTGGCATCATTGTCTCTATGTTTCTTTTCATTTCTGTGAATTCCATGAAGTTTTGGGCAGTGACTGGGTCCTAGCCCTGGAATTTAGCCTTAAATCTCATAATCACTGGCATAGCACTGGTAGAAAAAGGCTATAGTCGCACTCAGGCAGGCTCATGGGAGTGACTAGGACCCTCAGTCACTTGGAGGGCTTAGCAAGGGAGCAACTGGGGCTCTAGGTCCTTGAACTATTGAGTTTCCTCAAGGGTTGGTCACCTGGAAAGGTGGGGTATCTCCTGGAGGTTTTGTAGGATATGTGGATGGTTAGTTTGGTTGTGTTTTATCATTTCCACTTCCTTAAGGTGACCTAGGAGGTTGAATCAAATCATAGTATCCTCTTGTCACATGTTTACTCGGTTTGGCCGGTTACTTGGGTATACGTGGGAGGATGTGTTATAGATTGGTATCAGAGCATGGTTCATCCCTTGGACTGGATGGCTGGTGTATTGGTCATGCATTCATGTCGGTTGCATATGTGTTCTCATGTTTGTGGTGTATGTACTAGTTGTGTATGCATGGTGTTGCTATGGTTGCTGTGGTGTTGCCATGTGAACAGTTAATGGCATTGTTGTTGGATGTGTTTATCATGAGTTTATGTTAATTATACACTTGATATTTATTTCAGCATTTGTATGTAAGGTGTATGCGTGCGTGTCATACATATGTTGTTATGCATACATTGATATGGGTGTATTTTTCATGCACAAGGTCATGATGTGTGGTTAATATGGTCATGCATTGATTACTGGATTATGGTTAGGTTGATATCTATATGTTGTTGTGATTACGTTTATACATGTATTGTGCTAATCTGGTTAGTCTTGCAGATGATATATCCTCCCTTGAGTTATACTGAGGTACATTGGTTTGTTTATGATTTGGTTTAGCTGACATAGTGTGCCTTGTACGAATAGATCAAGATGACTAGCAAGATGGTAGACTACAAAGATTCTCCCTATGAATCAGATGAGCAACTTGGTGTTGGGCACTCTTTTGTCTTAGCAGACACATTAAGGAGTTTGAAGGAATAAGTAAGAAGTTGTAAAGAAAATAATGACATAATCATGTAGGCACAAGAGAAACAAGCAGAAGTCAATGCAGTAATCCTTCAGAGTTTGTCAAACTTGCAAAGACAAGGACCACTTCGGATCAACTATGTACAAGAGAATGGGACTAATGGGGCATATGGCAGTAGGTATCAACAGATTAGATAGAGATGACACAATCAGAGATGGTAGATTCCTGGATACTCTGGATAGGAGAGGTGATGGACACAGGTAATATTCTAGTTCTGGTTCTGACAGGTATCATGATTGTCATCGTTATTACCCTTACAGGAGGAATGATAGGGAATACTTTCTAGATGAGTTTAAGAAAGTGAAGCCACTAAATTTTGATGGAGAGTTAAAGAAGCCTGAGGATGTAGTGGATTGGTTACTTGGTATGAATAAGTTATTTGAACTGCATGAGTATACAGAGAATATGAAGGCCAAAATAACTATCTTCAGCCTTAAAGGGAAAGCAAATATCTGATGGGAAGATATAAAATGGGCCAGGGACACCAAGATAAAGGAGTTGAGTTGGCATGAATTCAAGAGACTCTTTAGAAAGAAGTACTTGTCAGAAAGTTATTACGACAACAAAGCCAAGGAATTCTATGAGCTCAAAATGGGATTGACGACATATGAGGAGTATACGACCAAGTTCTCTGAGCTATTGAGGTACGTATCGTATCTTAAAGATGAAAAGGCTAAAGTCCATATATTTGTGATTGAATTTCCATTAGCATTTAGAGATCGGATTCGATATGATGAGCCTCGATCACTTAAGGAAGTTATTGGGAAACTAAAGCATTGTTATGAACAGTCAAAGCGTAAGAAAAAATCTCAGCAATGATGGAAAGGGAAAGAAAAAAGTAAAGGTAAAAGGAAACCGAAAAGAAAAAGGCCTTATAATGTAGAAAAGAAAGAGAATGTTGCACCATATAAGAAGTTCAATGCATCTAGACAGGGACACGGGTCACAACAGCATAATAGAGGTGATGGTATAGGACGATTGGAGTGTTGGAAATGTGGTAAGGAGCATCTTAAGAGGGATTGTTTACATAATTAGAGTGGTAGGCCTCAGATCTATAGTGTACAGGAGGTGAAAACTATTGGGGATGTAGGGCAGATCATTCCTCGTATCTATACAACGTTGGATAATAGGCAGGCAGATCATTAGGCATTTATCATTAAGATGGACGATAAGATTTCTATGAAGTTGTTTCTATTTTGATTGACCCTAGATCTAATTGATATAATCATAGTTATGTTAACCCTGACTTGGTGGATAAGTGTGGTTTGAATAAATAAGTGCATGCAAAACCTTGGTTATTGCAGTTGGCTATAGGTACAAAGAAGAGAGTTCATCATTGGGACCCAAGTGGATTGTTATTATAAATCTATTGAGTGCATGGATGACAATGGGGAGCAAAGAATCTTGCATGGTAAGAAGAAATCAACATCAGTTAGGATAGTGACAACTATGCGAGCAAAACACAGTCACAAAAAAGGGTGTGTGTTATTTAAAATACACATTTCTAGTGGTAAAGGTGAGGATGAGGATGTAGAGGTATTGATTAGGTACCTGATCTTGCAGCAGTTTCAAGATGTGTTTCCAGCAGAGATCTCAGAGTTTCTGCCTCACAGAGAAGTGGAATTCTCCATTGAGTTGGTACTAGGGGCAACACCAACATCAAAGGCACCATACAGGATGAGCACTCCAGAGTTAGTAGAGTTGAAGTTGTAGTTGAAGGAAATTCTTGACAAGGGATACATTAGGCCAAGTGTATCACCATGGGGTGCATCAGTCTTGTTTGTGAAGAAGAAATATGGTACTCTCAGGTTATGCATTGATTACAGGCAGTTGAACAAGGTGACCATCAAGAACAAGTACCTGTTGTTGAGGATTGATGACTTATTTTATCAGTTAAAGGGAGCAACAATGTTCTCAAAGATTGATTTGAGATCCGGATATCACCAGGTATGCATCAAGGAAGAGGACATTTACAAGACAAATTTTCGGACCATGTATGGGCATTATGAGTTTGTTGTAGTTCCATTTGGTTTGACTAATGCTCCAACTACCTTTATGTGCTTGATGAATAGTGTGTTGCATCCTTATCTGGACAAGTTTTTTATTGTATTCATTGATGACATTTTGATATATTCTAAGAATGAGGAAGAGCATGCCAAGCATTTAACAATAGTGTTGAGATTGTTGAGAGAGCATCAATTGTATGCTAAGCTCAGTAAATGCAACTTCTTTCAGACAGAGGTACATTACTTGGGGCATGTGGTCTCCAAGGAAGGCATAACAGTAGATCCAGAGAAGATAAGAGCTATCATGGAGTGGGCAGCTCCTAGAAATGTGGATGAGGTAAGATCATTCATGGGGCTAATAGGCTATTATAGGAGGTTCATCAGGAACTTCTCTTAGATTGCATATCCTATTATGTCATTGCAGAGGAAATGTAATAAATTTGAATGGACAAAGGAATGTGCAACAAGTTTTTAGCAGTTAAAGCAATTGTTGACAAACACTTCAGTGTTAAAGATTGAAAACCCAAACCAAGAGTTTGTAGTGTATATAAATGCTTGCAAGAGAGGACTTAGTGGAGTCCTTATGCAGTAGCAACATGTAGTATGTTATGAGTCATGGAAACTAAATGAGCACGAGCAAAACTATTTGACACATGATCTTGAGTTGGCAGCGATCATTCATGCGTTGAAGATTTGGAGGCAATATCTTCTTGTTAGGAGGTTTGTACTGATGAGTGATCATAGTGGGTTGATATACTTGATTGACCAACCAAATATGAATGTCAGGAAAGCTAGATGGTTGTCCAGAATCAATGAGTTTGACCTTGAGATCAAGTATATCAAGGGTGAAGAGAACAGGGTTGCATATGCTCTTAGCAGGTGGATACAAGTAAATCACATTGCAGCTATGAGTTCTTATGGGATAGACTTACATGATCAGATTTTACAGGCAGGTTAGCAGGATGACAGGTATAGAGAGCTTATGCACATGTTACAATGGAGTACAGGTACAAGTGCATAGGATGCAGACTATCATTTCTTAGCAGATGGCTTGATCAGATTTAGGGACAAGATATATGTGCCAGACAACAGTGAGCTCAAGAAGATTATCTTGAGGGAGTTTCATGCGAAACCATATTCAGGTCACCCAGGCTACCAAAAGACATTGACAACAGTAAAGAAGTTTTATTATTGGCCAAATCTGAAGAAGGATGTGGTAGAGTTTGTGGCTAGATGTTTGGACTGTCAGCAGGTAAAGGCATAATGTAAGCATCGAGGTAGACTACTACAACTTATTGCAATTCCATAATGGAAATGGGAGGTCATTTCCATGGATTTCATCACAGGTTTGCTGAGGACATCTAGACAACATGATTCCATAATGCTTATGGTGGAAAAGTTGACTAAGGTAGCACACTTCATTCCAATGAAGGCTATGTATTCAGCTAGCAATGTGGCATAGGTGTTCATCAAAGATGTGGTCAGATAACATGGTGTTCCGAAGAAGATTGTGTCAGACATGGATGCAAAGTTCACTTCCAAGTTTTGGAAGGAGTTGTTTGTAGGTTTAGATATAGAGTTGGCCTTCAGTACAACTTATTAACCGCAGAAAGATGGAAATACATAGAGGGTCAACAGGATATTGGAGGACACATTGAGGATGTATGTGATGCATCAACAGAGGATATGGGAGGAGTACCTTCCATTGGTTGAGTTTTCTTATAGAAATGGTTACCAAGAGTCACTGAGGATGAGTCTATTTGAGGCATTGTATGGGAAGAGTTGTATTACTCCCATTAGTTGGAGTAACTCGGTGAATAGGGTATTGATTGGACTAGATATGTTAGTAGAAATGGAACAAGAAATGCAAGTAATCAAGAAGAATCTAAAGGCAACACAGGACATGAAAAAAAACTATGTAGATTGGAATAGGTTGTTTAAGGAGTTTCAGGTTGGGGAATAGGTGTACTTGCGCATCAAGCCAAAGAAGATCTCCTTGCGGATTGGATCGTGTGCCAAGTTGGCACCTCGGTTTTGTGGACCTTTCAAGATCCTTGAAAGGATTAGATCAGTAGCCTATCGAATTGCACTGCCTCCGACAGTGAAAGTCCATGATGTTTTCCATGTGTCATTGCTTAATAAGTATGTTAAATATGTTGATCATGTGATTGACTAGTCTGTATTGAAAGTGGAGCCAAATGGAGAATTCTAGCCAGAACCTTAATGTATATTGCAGAGAAAGGTGTTCATGCTCCAGAATTGAGCAATCAAGTATGTTAAAGTGTTGTGGAAGAACTTTGAGCCTGATGAAGCTACATGGGAGATGACAGATTAGATGCGGGCTATGTATCCTTCTTTATTCACTAGTTGAATGAATTTCCTTGATATATGTTTTGGGTATATGTGTTGGAATATTTTGGTATATGTATATGGATTTAAATATTTCCATGAGCTATGTTATAAAGCTCCAATAAGCTGTATGGGGGTCATGTTATTATGTTGTTATGTTGGTTTGCTTATTCGCAGGTTGATCATTGTAAATACTGAAACAAGCTAAGTTATAAAGCTCCATGGGTAGTATGTTTTGCTTTCAGAAGTCTTGTTGGTTATAGGTGTCATTAAACACCGAGGACAATCTTCCCCCAATGGGGAGAGTTCTGTAATAACCCTGGTGAAAATTCCATGTAATAAAAGTTAATAAAGGCAAAATATTAACCATGGTTATGGGACACTTATTCGAAGCTGAATGTTGAGAAAAACATCCTAGTGTGGGTGTTCATTTGATTTATTATGTCTAAGGAAATTGGAAAAAGCTTTGGAAAGGAAAAATGACATTTTTGGCAATTTATTTATGAAAATAATGGAAATTAGGAGAAAAAGGAAGGTGAAAGGTAACATGTTGCATTTGAGGAGGAAAATGAAGGAAAACAATGGAAAAATGAAGAAAATAGAGGCCACATTAATAAAAAGGTTTCGCGGGATCGGTTGGTACCTTTTGTCAGTTTAGTTTTGGAGCTCTCTCTCTTTTCGCTCTCTCACACTCTTGGACACTTAGAGTTTTCTTGGAGCACTTCAACTTTGGATCAAGAAAGGAAAAGAAGGCAAAGAGAAAGCGAAGATCAAGCAAGGTAGAGTCAGATCAAACATCTACATGGGGTTTCGTCGTAGGTTTCAATTTGTATGTGTGACTTCCTTGCTAGATTTGACATTCATAGTTATGCATGTGTGTTCTTGTTTCTCTTTTTATCATGCGTATGGGTTTTTCTAGGTGTGACACTGTTCTTTAGCCTTGCCTTGCCATTTTTAGATATCCATGGTGAGATGGGGTTCTCATGTTTTGGTTGAGTTAGATTGTCGGTTGGATTCAAATCTGAATGAGGTGGATCTATGAATAAAAGAACACATGGCCTAGTTATCCCTGAACCAAACTGTGGATTGTAGTAAAGCCATTGGCCTAGTGACCCCTAAACTAGACTATGGGTTGTGGTAAAGCCAGATATTGTGTGCTTCAGTGGGCTTAGGAATCCTTGACCGATGAATGATGAGGTATACGATAAATCCTATAGGTGGTTGCCCTTGATCAGGCCTAGGAATCCTTGCTGGTGAATGGCGGGATATACGTAAAACTGGAGGGCGGTGTTTCAATTATGGCCTAGTGACCCCTGGATCAGACTGTGGGTTGCAGTAAATCCTAGAGACTAGGAGGCAAGAAAATTCCTCAGTGTAGGTGGAGAAATCCGATGGCATCCATGCTTGTTTATGGCCTAGTGATCCAGTGAGGATTGCGATAAAGTCTAATTCTATTGATGAGGGTGAGGTGGTTTAGCCTCGGGAAGCCCTGGTTGGTTATTTTGTTTTGAGTCCCATATTCATGCTTTGAATATGGCACGGGGGTGATTGGTTGAAGAGAGACTTGACTCAACCAATCTATGGTCGGATGGAGCATGGTAGTCCCATACCGGGTTGGAATTTGCATTCATTAATAAGAGTTTCTTTCCTTGGTATTTTATGAGCAAATGTACTTGATCTAAATTTAAACAGGAACACAAAAAATTACAGATATAATGATAAACATAGAGATGCAGCAGAAATAAAACTTCATTTCATTAATATCAAAGAACTGAAATATGTTTACATACAGAATGGAAATAAACTAGCTCGGGAAATGGTAGCTTATCTCTGAGAAGAGATGTGGCGGCTACATGCCTTTGAACTTTGTTACAATGAGGCTTGAAGGCCTATTTATTATTGAGAAACATTGGAAAACCCCAAACATCCAAAGACCTAACCCTAGGAGATGAAACACCAAATTATGGGCCATGTTGGGGTACATTGGTACATCAACTTCTCGGGCTCGTAAATTTGGCATACGATCTTCGTTTGACTCACACAATACCTCATTAGAAAGATCTATACGGGGACTACAATTATTAAGAACAAATGCTAAGTTGAAAACTCATATTTGCCACTGGTGATTTTCCAAAAAAAACGTCATTTAGGGCCTCAAAACAACTCCAGAAGTTCAAGACCCGAAAAACTGCCAAAAATAATAAATTGTGCTACAATTAAGGAAAATAAAAAAATGAAAGAAACAATGGTGGGGGTCCTGTTAGCTCTGCTACATTTTGTGTCATTTGATGGATGGAGAGTAGATGTGACAGCACTGTTTCATGTTTTATGGAGGCTCGCAGAGGTCAGTTTCCTGTTCTATTTCATTCTCCTTATAACTCCTGCTAACCCCGTTTCCACCTTCCCCGTAAATCCTCCTATTCTTCGTTAAACCCCTCTATCCTTGTCTTTTTCCCAAAACCCCACATAAGCCCTTTTTCCCAAGACTCCTGTGCGTTATTTTTGTTTAAATAACTGTAAACCCCGTATTAATCCATTTTTTGTTTAAGCCCCAGGCGCTAATGTTTTAACGCATATATCTACGGGCCTCTGCAAAAGTGCTACCGCCGAGACCTCTACCTGTCACATCAACCCCGGAGCACATGTTGATAGCCCCGATCGTCCGATCGCGCCTGCCTTATCATCTGACGGTGTACGCAAGCCCCGATCGTACGATTGCGCCTGCCTTATCATCTGACGGTGTACGCAAGCCCCGATCGTGCAACTTGCACGCACGATAACCCCCGGGGGGGGGGGGGGGGTGGTTTTGGGCGGCCACGTGTCATAATTTGATTGTATCACGCCCTGCAATACAGAAATTGCCGTCGCGCCGAAAGCAGTGCGTGGAAACCACCCGCCGTGCAAAACCGCCCTCCTGTACGATCCCCCGACCGTTAGCCTGTGCGCGCCTTCCGATAGCGATCACCGTCGGATCTGGCGTGTTTAGATCTGAAGACCCTTGTTGCTCTCGCGCATATACCTCCTGATATCTCCTCCCGCACGATCTCCACCGTTGGTTTTATCATCCGACGACTGTCATCTAATCCCGACCCACTCATGTATCAATATTGTTTCGTGCCTCTGAACCATGTTATTCACCCAAAGAATGAAGGCGACGATCTACCTGCTCTCTGCACAATTAAAGCTTCAACTACTGTGTTTAATGCAGTGTACACCCGAAGGACAAACAAGACGACCTCGAGTAGTGAAGAGCATTTATCAGGCATGGAATTTAATCCATAATTCACTCCAGCTACCAGAGAAGGACATGAGACTATCTAAAAAGGCCGATTTTGTTCATTGAAATTAGCAGACTGTATCAGAGACCATATCTAGTTGTAAATGCGGTTGGTGGTCAGTTATGACCCTTCCACGCATAGGTTAGCAGAGCAATTTTGTAATCAACCTCTATATATATCCAAAAGACAGAATGTAATAGGTTGATGAGTGTTATTTTGTTGTAAGGTTCAACTTCTGGAAATTGTAACTGCTGTGATACCTGCAGCGTCTGGTCTTCATTTTCAGCTAATACAAGCTTCTTTTGTTGTCAATTGCTCACTGTCCACTTCTTCTTCTTGTTCCAGGTTGTGCCTGTTTTGCATTTATTCATGTGCTATTAATGTTTAGCATTAGAGGGGCTGTCATCCCACCTCTGTGTTAGGATTTAGCATGTATCATTGAATTTGTTTGCAGGTTTATGTTATTTTAATGCCAAAGACCTGTCATCCTATCTATGTATTAGAAAATAGATTTACAGACCTTTTAACTGGTTGCAGCCGGCCATCACAGGGTCTTGTGCATGTGCTGGTGTGGTCAGTCTTCTCCATCATCACATTTTCTTAAAACTGTGAGTAATTGGTGGTCTAAAGCCTTGTATTCTGGGGGTGTTCACCCATGTCTGGGGTTAAGCATAGTAGAAGTGGCTATCTGGCTTGAATATGCAACATTTCTTTCATTCATCCACCATTTTCCAACATTTTATGTTGAGTTTGTAATGTTCCCGAGCATCTCTGATATACAACCTAGGAGAGTTTCTAGGGGTGATAACAGGTGCAAGTGGAATAGGCAGATGGCCACCAATATCCACCTAGATCATTCCTCCCCCCTTACGAAGCAATGGTCCCCATTGCGTTGAGTTCCTCCATGAGATGAGGAAAATTTTGTTGAACATGGTCCTTGGTGAGCCACTTTCCCCATGAAGGAGTTGGCCTGCTTTGACAACCCAATATAGTTGGATCCTTTGCTGCCGAGTGTTATTAATCTATGTGTCCATGATTCGATCAGTTATGGCTTGTTCCATGTAGTATGGGTTTAACTCTATGAGTTGTTCTGCAATGTCGGATGTGCCCAACAATGGTGGAAAGTAGGCCCAAAGGTAGTCCACATTGAATATTGGGTGCAGACCAAGGAATTGTGGAATACTAAGCTCAAAGGCATTATCCCCTACTACCTTGGTGATGGTGTATGGCCCATATCAGTGTGAGCGAAGCTTGTTGTGGTGCCTAACAAGGCGCTCCTTATGCAAATGTAGCCAAACTTTGTCGCCCACCTTAAACTTGTCTGGCACCCGATGTTGATCATGTCGTTGCTTGTACTTAACATTGGCTCTGTCCAATATGTCATGGACCTGTTGGTAGATGTATTGAATGTCCTTAATGAAGTTGTTTTCCTTCTCGGCTTCGGACTAGACACGAGCTGAATTTGTGTGAGTAGCTGCAAATGGTATGGCCACATCAATGGGACATAGTGGATGGAATCCCATACCCACCTGAAAATGGCTGTGGCCAGTTGAGCTATGGAGAGCTCAATTATAGCTATGCTGGACATAAGGGAGGCTCTCATCCCATGTGCTTGGATTCCTTGAGTTGTACATGTGTAGAATGTGTATGATCATCTTGTTGACGACCTCTGTCTGGCCATCAGTTTGGGGATGGAAAGCTGTGGACTTAGTGAGCTTGGTGTTGAGCATCAACCAGAGACTAGACCAAAATGTACCGAGGAACTTGCTATCCTGATATGAGATGATAGTCTGTAGGATCCCAAAGTGTACCCAAACTCGTTCAAAGAAGAGTTTAGCAGTGGCTTCTGTTGTGATATTCTTCTTGCAGGCCACCATAATGGGCATCTTCGAGAATCCGTTGACAACCACAAAAACAGAGTCATTATCATGTTTAGTAGAAGGAAGGCCCAACATGTAATCCATGGAGATGGATTCCCAAGGTCGATTAGGGGTAAGAAGCAGAGTATAGAGGCCTTACTTCTTGATGGTCGGTTTAGCAATGGCGCAGGTAGTGCAAGATCTGATGTACTTCTTGACATCCTGTCAAACATTCGGCCAATAGAAATACTTCTACAAGACTGCCACTATTTTCTCAACCCAAAAATGCCCAGTGACTCAACTGTAGTGCGCTTCCCAAATTATCTTGGCACGCTCACTTGAAGGAACACAAAGGTGTCGCAGTTGGCATAATAGTGCATCCTGGAGGTGAAAATCTGGAACTTGCTGACCCTCCAAGAGCGTCTAGTATGTGTGGCCGGATTCTGGGTCACTTTTGTAGAGAAGTGGCTAATCAGAAGTATTGTGCCCATAAGAGTTGAGCATGGTGGTTAACACCATAATCAGTGGTTGGCTGAGGTAGTTTGCAACATTATTGGTGCTGCCCTTCTTGTACTTGATATTCAAATGGAACTGTTGTAGGTATGTGGACCACTTTTGATGGTGACCATTCTACAACTTCCCTTGTGTTTGTATGAATTGCATGGTTGGTGGTCAGTGTGGATGACTGTTTCCTTCCCTAAAATGTAATGCTTCCATTGTCAGCAGGCCTGCATAATGGAATACATCTCATTGCCATTAGTGGGATACTTCCATATTGTGCCTAAAAGTGTCTCACTGTGATATGCCACTGGATGCCCCTGTTAAGTAAGGACTGCCCCAATAGCATAGTCAGAGGCATCTGTCTCGATCTCAAATGGTTGTTGCAAGTCTGGTAATGTGAGCACTGGTGTAGAGTAGAGGCGATGTTTCAACTCTGCGAATGCCTTCTGTTGAGATTTAGACCAAAAGAATTTTTCTTTCGCTCCTCCCTTGGTGACTTGACTCATGGGCTAAGTGATATGAGAGAACCCCAACACGAACCTGTGGTAAAAATTGGCAAGACCTATAAAGCTACAGAGCTCTGTCAGAGTGGTTGGGGCTAGCCAATCCCAAATGACTTCGATCTTGGCTAGGTCCACATGCACCCCCCATTCGTCAATAATGTATCCCAGATACTAAACCCAGGTCATGCCAAAAGTGCATTTCTCTAAATTGGCACACAACTTGTGTTGCCACAGTGTTTGGAGAACCAATCGGATGTGGTGGAGGTGCTCTTCCCAACTCTGGCTGAAGATCAGGATGTCATCCAAGTATACCACTAAAAATGAGTTGGTGAATTGCAGCAAGATGTCATCCATTAGCCTCATGAAGGTTGCAGGAGCATTCGTCAACTTGAAAGGCATAACCAGCCATTCGAAAAGGCTATCCTTGGATTTGAAGGTAGTCTTCCACACATTAGAAGGTTCGATTGGTACTTGGTGATATCTAGACTTCAAGTCAATCTTGCTGAAATATTTTCCCCCCTTTAGTTGGTCCAGAAGGTCATCAATCTGTGGGATCGGGTAACTATTTCAGACAGTATTCTTGTTAAGTGTTCGATAGTCAATACAGAGTCTCCAAGTCCCAACCTTCTTCTGTACCAACATGATCGGGCTCTCACAGGGCGATGAACTCGACCAGATGTGAGATTTCTACAACAACTCCTGAATCTGCCTCTTGATTTCATCATTCTCTAGAATAGAGCGTAGATAGATTGGTCCATTGGGCAACGATGCACCTGGGGTCAGATCGATGGAGTGCTTGACCTGATAGTGTAAAGGCACCCCTACAGGGGAGGTGAATATTTCCTCGTACTCCTCAATGACCTTATCCATCTGTTGTTGTCATGCGGAGGGGCCCTGTTTGGAGGTTGTGGCCAACATCTTCTTCTTTCCCTGAGGGTGTATCATCAAGAAAACAAATTTCCTGGTTTTGTAAATGAACTTACTGCATTGTTTTGTGGTAACCAAAGAGATGACGGTAGGCGGTGCTACCTCCGGTATCCTGTACAACTTATTTCCTAAGGTAATAATAATAGCGCGAGGCCTTGACTCATACACATCATGTTGCTTCCACAAGTATGGTTGGCCTAATAATACATCACAAACATCAAGAGGAGCAACGTCACATAATACCTCATCTTTGAAGGGCTTGATGCTGTATGGAAGGTGACACTATTGGCTGACACGAAGATCACATCCTTGGTGAAGCTACCTGATGGTGTATGGTTGTGGGTGTGTTGTGTTCAGTAAGCCCAGGCGCTTCACAACCTCTGCTGAAATGAGGTTCTTTCGGCTCCTGCTGTTGACAATGAACTATAGTGGGGAACCCTTTACCCACATCTAAGAGTGGAAGAGGTGCTCCTCCTCCTATGGATATTCGGGTTCCTCCTTCTGGATCTTCGTGGTGGAAACAGTGGAATTGGGCTTCACATCGATAATCTTCTTCCCTTTGTCATTCCCCTTGTTGGGTTCGAAATCAAAGTCAGAACATGCGTCTAATTTAGAAGACTTCAGCTCTGCCACTAGTGACTGCTTGACCCAACACTCACTTGTGTTGTGAGTGGAGCTCTTATGGAACTCACACCAATTTCTCGTGTCCTTCTTCGGCTTCGCGGTGTTGTTCTTTACTTGCAGCTTTGGCGGGTTTTCCTGGGCCTCCCTGCCTTGACTTTGTCCTTTGTTTTGCAGTTTGGGGGAACCTTTCCCTTGCTTCAGATTTGCAGATCCAAAGTCTCGTTTTTTCTGTTTAAGCTTCTGCTCGATCTTGACAGCGTATCAATATGCCTTGCCAAGTGAGGAGATGTCCAAGAACTCCATCTCATCTTGGATGTACTTGTGTAGGCAGCCGTGGTACTTGAGTACAAAATGTTTCTCAGAATCCTTGATACCCAACTTTGTGCAAAGGGTATGAAAAACATTGGTAAACTCCGACACGACTTAGTCCCTTCCTTGTCGCAGCATAGTCCACTTTATGTCTTTATCCTCATAGCTCCCAATAGGGTAGTATTACTCCTTGATGACGTCCCAAAATGAATTCCAAGTGGGTGCAGATGAAAACAGTGA
The DNA here is from genome assembly GCA_031772625.1 of Pinus tabuliformis. NCBI lineage: Eukaryota > Viridiplantae > Streptophyta > Pinopsida > Pinales > Pinaceae > Pinus > Pinus tabuliformis. The sequence goes on along the minus strand of CM062817.1, from coordinate 718,716,846 downwards.
GGTTGTACTTTCATCCTTCTACTCATAGTACATTTCTCACCAGTCCTTGATGTGGGGGGTGACTTTGAGAAGAGAAAAAGTAATCTTTTCCCAATTGGAAAAATCATGAATAGAAAAATATCCTTCTATAAGATTTAACAACTTATGTTGTCGCAGTGTTTGGAGAACCCATCGGATGTGGTGGAGGTGCTCTTCCCAAATCTGGCTGAATGGCCACAAGATGTCATCTATCAACCTCATAAAGGTTGCAGGAGCATTCATCAACCCAAAAGGCATAACCAGCCATTCAAAAAGGCTCTCCTTGGCTTTGAAGGTAGTCTTCCACACATTAGAGGGTTTGATTGGTACCTGGTGATATCTGGACTTCAAGTCGATCTTGTTGAAATATTTCCCCCCTTGAGTTGGACCAGAAGGTCATCAAGCTGTGGGATCGGGTACCTATTCCAGACAATGATATTGTTCAATGCCTGATATTCAATACAGAGTCTCGAAGTCGAATCCTTCTTCTGTACCAACATGATCGGGCTCCCACAGGGCGATGAACTCGACCGAATGTGACCTTTCTGTAGCAACTCCTAAATCTGCCTCTTGATTTCATCATTCTCCAAAACAGAGCGCAGATAGATTGGTCCATTGGGCAACGACACACCTGGGGTTAGATCGATGGAGTGCTTGACCTGACAGTGTAGAGGCACCCCTACGGGGGAGGTAAAGATGTCCTTGTACTCCTCCATGACCTTTTCCATCTATTGTTTTCGTGTGGAGGGCCCTGTTTGGAGGTCGTGGCCACCATCTTCTTCTTTCCCTGAGGGCGTATCATCAAGAAAACAAATATATTGGTTTTGTAAACGAACTTACTGCATTGTTTTGCAGTAACCGAAGAGATGGCGATAGGAAGTGCTACCTCCGGTATCCTGTAAAACTCATTTCCCAAGATAATAATAATAGCGCGAGGCCTTGACTTATACACATTATGTTGCTTCCACAAGTATGGTTGGCCTAATAATACATCACAAACAACAAGAGAAGAAACGTCACATAATACCTCATTCATGAAGGGCTTGATGCTGTATGGAAGGTGACACTACTGGCTAACGCGAAGATCCCATCCTTGGTGAAGCTACCTGATGGTGTACGATTGTGGGTGTGCTGTGGTCGGTAAGCCCAACTGCTTCACGACCTCTACTGAAATGAGGTTATTTTGTCTCCTGCTGTCGACAATGCATTATAGCAAGGAACCCTTTACCCACATCTAAGAGTGGAAGAGGTGCTCCTCCTCCTCTAGATATTCAGGTTCCTCCTTCTGGATCTTCGTGGTGGCAACGGTGGCGTTGGGCTTCGCATCGATAATCTACTTCCCTTTGTCATTCCCCTTGTCAGGTTCTGACTAAGAGACAGAACATGCATCTGATTTAGAAGCCTTCAACTCGACCACTAGTCACTGCTTGGCCCGAAACTCACTTGTGTTGTGAGTGGAAATCTTATGGAACTCACACCACTTTCTTGTGTCCTTCTTTAGTTTCACAATGTTGTTCTTTACTTGTGGCTTTGGCGAGTTGTCCTGGGCCGCCCCGCCTTGGCTTTGTCCTTTGTTTTGTGGATTGGGGGTGTTATCACTCCAATTTTTTTTTTGAGTTGATGAGAAAGAAATGATAGAGGTAACCACAAACCTACTTTGGAGATTGTAGGTTTTAACCTCGTACAAAAATTACTTGCATACGAATTCTAAAACACAGAAAATAAACAATGCGAGAGCATAGCACATAAAACACATATACGCAAAGATTTTCCCCTGGATCCCAAAACCGGGACTACCAACTTGATTTTTCATTATATTCCTTTCAATGTTACAATACATATTTATACATGCCGAAGCATCCAATACCATGGACCGAAAACCATCGCGTCCAAAACCATGTGTGAAAAATCATGCACAAAAACCATAGGTAGGTACGCCCAACCTAATATACAGTCCATAGAGTGGGGTTACCTGCACCCCTCAAACCTCCTTATGACCCCCCTCCCAGCTATGCAATCGACACAATGAAGGAGGGGCTTCACCCCCCTTCTAAACCCCCGGTTAACTACGCCGGCTAGTTGTGGAAAGAATATAACACAACCCAACAGAGATTAGGATCTAGCCTTCCTAATGTTCAGAGAGGGCTCTATCTTTATGTTTTAACTTTGTTTAGTTAATTGATTTTAGGCTAGTTATGATTGTACTTGGGTTTTGATTTGGATTTGGTGGTGGGATCACTTACTTAGATGGATAGAGGGATGTCTTTTACCATTGGGATATGGGGTCAAATGTCAAGCAAACAAGACTAGATCAAGTTCTGAAAATAGTGTCTACAAGGCAAGGTAGCTGAGTTACTTCAGATCTTAAGGCTGGATGGTGAAGTGGTCTTCAATCGGATCTAAGGAGAAATTAAGGGTTCCTTAGGCCAGCTTATGAAGAAAGTGAAAGAGGTCAACTGGGATGGGAGAGCAATTAAGGATTCTCAGATCCAGATATCAGAAGAAAACATAGAAATGATCAACTATTCAAAATAGAGTGTACTTAAACAAATTCTGAGATAAATTTACAGTGAATACTTCACTATAATAGCTCAGCACATGAATCCTGTAATGCAATCTCTTTATTACTTAGTCTAGTCTACTGACTTGAAAAAATTGGTACAATAACCCTTAGGTTTATGATCAATACAACTCTACAAATGTATATCAATCCACACTCAATACTTTGAATTATGAAGTATATATACAGAAATAATATACAAAATATCCCAAACTGTCTTGGGAATTAATCTAAGAAAAAGAAATATCTTCATGCAAGAAGATAGAGACAGATGTTCAACTGTTGTATGATGTCCCTGTTTATTAGGTTATGCTATCTTTATGCTCTGATATTTTTTTGTTTATTTTCTGCCTTGCTGTTGGCCTTCACGCTGAATGTTCTTTTCACTCTGATCTTTCAACTGATACACTTTCAACTGATACTCTTTTACCTGGCGGATGTATCATTATCCTTTTACTGTGCTGTTTTCACCCTTACTGTACATTTTTACATTTTGACTGTGTACCTTTACAGTAAGTCATTCATTTTTTCCCATGTGTATGCATCTGGTAATTGGATATTCAACATCTCACTGTAGATATCATCTGCCTCAGTGTATTTGGAAAAAGTGGGTTTATTTACAAAAAGGTGTTTTACCTCATGATGGAGGTAAAACAAGTTCTCAAAGGTCTGATATAGGACCTTGCCAGTAGGCATCCCCTTCATAGATGAAGTATTTACCTCTATGATATCTTTATGCTCTGATAGTTTTTTGTTTATTTTCTGCCTTACTGTTGGCCTTCACGTTGAATGTTCTTTTCACTCTGATCTTTCAACTGATACACTTTCAAATGATACTCTTTTACTTTGCGGATGTATCATTATCCTTTTACAGTGCTATTTTCACCCTTACTGTACATTTTTACATTTTGACTGTGTACCTTTACAGTAAGTCATTCATTTTTTCCCATATGTATGCATCTAGTAATTGGATATTCACCATCTTCCTGTAGACATTATCTGCCTCAGTGTATTTGGAAAAAGTGGGTTTATTTACAAAAAGGTGTTTTACCTCATGATGGAGGTAAAACAAGTTCTCAAAGGTCTGATATAGGACCTTGCCAGTAGGCATCCCCTTCATAGATGAAGTATTTACCTCTATTCTATCTTTATGCTCTTGGTATGTTCTATTCTTATAACAGTTTACTTCTTTTTCTTATTATATTCCACATATTAGCAATCACATGTACATAAAGTAAAGTGCAGATAGAACATTAAATGATCGACAAAAAACAAGCCAAGACAAGAGACACAAGATGTGGCGGCTAGCCAGGGACAAACCCCACAATGTGTGGGGAAACCCTTTGATCAAATCTTCTTTTATCTTCAATAATTCAGCAGAGATAAATAGTGCAATAAATCTGATTCATATCAATAGTAGCAAACCCTAGATCAGCAGCATCAGCATTAGCGGCTTCTTTATCAAACTAGGACAGACGATATCTCACAAACTGACCGTCAGATTGACTTCATTCCACCACCAAAAGTTGTGGCTTCCAGAGGAGGTTTAGATGAACCTACAATGCAGTTCAGATGAGGAGATCTTCTAGGCCACGCAGGTTAATCTTTACTTCGTTAGTTGCAGCTTCAGTTTCAGCAGTTTTCGGCTTCAAACTAGGGCAGTCGATATCTTACAAAATGTTCGTCGGATTGACTTCATTCCACCACCAAAAGTTGCGGCTTTCGAAGGAGGTTCAGATGAACCTACAACGCAGTTCAGATGAGGAGATATTCTAGGCCACGTAGGTCAATATTTGGATCTGCAGTTGCAGCTTCAGGTTCAACAGCTTCCGGCTTCACATGTGTGAGAGAGAGACCCATTTCTGCACAGTAGAGAAGAGACTCATTTCTGCGCAGTAGAGAGAGAGATGTGATGAGAAGAGTGAGCGTAAATGAAGAAAAGTCCTCTTATATTTATACACAACGTTGGTGTTTGAATAGATGCGACTGTTGGGCTTCTGAGCCTACATGAATTGTAGGTCGGTTTGATAATAATTCCATAATCAAAATAAATTCATATCTCAATGAATACTTATCAGAATCAGATGATCTTTATATCAATCCTACACCTCTCGATGAGAAGAATCTAATAAAAATATTATCAGCCATGAATAAGATGACCCACATGAAGTTTTGCCCTGGTTTCCAATTTTAACACTTCCTCTCAACCAGGGAGAACTTCATCTGCAATCTGTCAATCGGTCCTTACTATTCATCCATCAAATGCACTGCCCTGTACAGCCCGACCCTTGCCCTACTCTGCTCTATTCTACCTGTTCTGCTTTGTCTTGTTCTACCCTGTACTAATCGGTACTATTTTTCTCTGTTCTGCTCTGCTTTTGTCTGAATTATGAAGAAGAAGAAATGATCGAGGATGTATCATATTGACTCAAAGTTAGTCTCAGAGTATGTACCACTGGTCCCAGACCAGTCTCAACCAACCTGAAGTCAGCATCATAGTGAGTACAACTCCACTGGTCCTAGACCAGTATCATCCTCCATTGACTCAAAGTCAAGTCTCAGAGTGCGTACCACTGGTCCCAGACCAATCTCAGCCGACCTGAAGTTAGATTCATAGTAAGTATCACTCCTACCACTGGTCCCAGACCAGTATCGCAGTCTCAGAGAGTGTACCACTGGTCCCAGACCAGTCTCAACCAACCTGAAGTCAGCGTCATAGTATTTACCACTCTCACTGGTCCCAGACCAGTACTGCACTGACATGAAGTCAGTCTCGGAGTATGTACCACTGGTCCCAAACTAGTCTCAACCAACCGAAGTCAGTGTCATAGTATGGTACAACTCCTACCACTGGTCCCAGACCAGTATCGCAGTCTCAGAGAGTGTACCACTGGTCCTAGACCAGTCTCAACCAACCCAAAGTCAGCGTCATAGTATGTACCACTCTCACTGGTTCCAGACCAGTACTGCACTGACACGAAGTCAGTCTCGGAGTATGTACCACTGGTCCCAAACCAGTCTCAACCAACCCGAAGTCAGCGTCATAGTATGGTACAACTCCTACCACTGGTCCTAGACCAGTATCACAGTCTTAGAGAGTGTACCACTGGTCCCAGACCAGTCTCAGCTGACTCGAAGTCAGCCTCATAGTATGTACCACTCTCACTGGTCCTAGACCAGTACTGCACTGACACGAAGTTAGTCTCGGAGTATGTACCACTGGTCCCGAACTAGTTTTAATCGACCCGAAGTTAGCATCATAGTATGGTACAACTCCAACCACTGGTCCCAGACCAGTATCATTGATCCCAGATCAATAGAGGTCATCCTAGTGTAGGGAGTATGGTAGATAAAACGATGTGTCCATCGGTACTACTATGGTCCCTAACTTCATTTCCCTGCTCATTGATCATATGAGAGGTGCTTCCCATGAGTCCCAGACTGCATGGGTAGGATGCCTCGACAGGAGAACTAATCAATCCTATCCTCACAGGAGAACACATCAATCCTGCTACAATCGCCATGGAGAACAGATCAATCTAGGCCGCCATGGAGAACACATCAATCCAGGCCTCACAGGAGAACACATCAATCCTGCTACAATCGCCATGGAGAACACGTCAATCCAGGCCTCACAGGAGAACACATCAATCCTGCTACAATCGCCATGGAGAACACGTCAATCCAGGCCTCACAGGAGAACACATCAATCCTGCTACATAGGAGAGCGAATCATCCTGTTCCACAAGAGAGCGAATCATCTTGTTCCAGTGCGCACCACCAGGGGAGGGTGAGTCACCCTATGGTCATATGTTGCTCCACTAAGAACCGCAAGCCCTTAGAGCTCCCAGAGCTCAATTTATGCAACATTTAGGATGCTTGTACAAGGGTTTCTTGACGACTCCAAGTCGTTTGGGAAAATCACAGATTAGATCTTTTCTCGGGGCTTTGACAAGGTGTATCAACCTGTACATCATCTTAATGCAATGGAGCCTCCTTTCTCATCGACTTGCCATATCCCAGATGATGTTTATCTGCTGGAGCAATCGACGAATACAAGATTCCTCAATAATCGAATCCCACCTCTGGTTGTTACAGAGAATCACAATGGTATGTGTTCAAACAGCTCACTAAAGAGCTTCCCCAACCAGGCAGCTTCATACGAGATCATACTCGTAGATATGTATCTGGTCTCGGTGGTGCTTATGGCGACTGACTTCTGCTTCCTACTCATCCATTATATCGAAGCAGAATCCAAAGAGAAACAACACTAAAAAGTGCTCCAGTGATCCTCCACACTACCTGCCTAATGAGCATTCAAATAATCATGCAGTTTCATATTTCCGGTAGTGTATCTCAATCCATTAGTAATTGTGCCATGAAGATATCTTAGAAGATTCTTGGCATCAATGCAGTGAGGCTCAACCAAATATGAGCTCACAGTTCTAACTGCAAAACATATGTTCGGATGGAGGTTCACCAAGAACATCAACGCGAATGAGTTTTTGAAACTCAGAGGCATTTCCCAAATTTGGTCCGACATCACTACCATATAACTTCTAAAAGTTAAGATCCTCAAGGTAGTCACAGGCTTGCCGTCCATCATACCAAACCTTTCCAATATCTTTACCACATATTTTCCTTGAGATAGGAAAATTTCCCTTGGCTTTTGCCATACTTCAAGTCCTTGGTCCTTCATTTCAAATTCAGAAGCCAACTCCCTCTTACATTTGTGAATGAGAGGGTCTGCACCTGCTAGAAATAGGTCATCCACATACAACACCAGTAGGAGAGGCTTGTCATCTTCAACCTTAACGTAAAGGTTAGGATGATCCAGGTGGATGTTGGTGGCCACCCACCTATCCCATTTGGACCCCCACAATTGTCTCTTTCAGTCTTTTCAGTTTCCTAAATTGCAGCACAGTTTACTATTTTTAGCAGTTTTTCGGGTCCTGAACTTCCGGAGCCGTTTTGAGGCCCTAAACGACGTTTTTTTGGGAATCTAGGGCAACATGGGTCCATGGACCCATGTTGTCTCCCAAAGTGGTAGTACTCGGATAGATCTTTCTAACGAGCTATCGTACATGTCAAACGGAGATCGCATGCCAAAGTTACGACCCCGGGAAATTGATGTACCAATTTACCCAAACGGGGCCCACAATTTGGCGTTTCATCTTCCAGGGTTAGGTTTTGGGATGTGAAGGGTTTTCCATTATTTCTCAACAATAAATAGGCCTTCGAGCCTCATTGTAACACAGTTCAGAACAGTTCAGAGGCATGTAGCCACCACATCTCTTCTCAGAGATAAGCTACCACCGCCCTAGCTGGTTTATTTCCATTTATGGTTGTAAGCATATTTCAGTATTTTCCATTAATGAAATGAAGTATTATTTCCGTTGCATCTTTGTGTTTATGGTTATCTCTATATTTTATTGCGTTCCTGTTTAAATCCGGATCAGTGGTATCAGAGCGGTCTGCTTTTTCTCTGTTTTTCTTTGCATGTCCCCAACGAGGTCGGGATATAAGGAGTTAGGGCTTGAACTAGTCGAACCTTTGCAAGACCATCCTCGCAAATCCCGACGGCCTCCCATGGCGGATGAGAAGATAGACGAGGGGGCAGGAGATCCTATCAAAATCTTGCTCGAAGAAGTGCTCGAGCGGCAAAGGAACGCGATGATGGATAGCTTTGCGCAGATCCTTCAGCGGCTACCCAGAGGCGACGCATCGGCTTCCAACAGCGACTCTGGAAACGCCACACCGTTTAAGGTACAAGTTAATTTTGAAATCCCCATCTTCGAGGGTCAAATAGATGCAGATGCTGTAGATAAATGGTTAAATCTGCTAGATGGGTATTTTTCTGTTCACGAATTTTCAAGTCGGGAAAAGATTGTTTTCGCTCTTCTCAAAGCAGCCCCCCACGTCAAGGACTGGTGGGAAACCTATTGCGAGTAGAAGGATGAAAGTACAGGCTCATTATTTTCAGTCTCACCCACTTGGAATGACTTCCAGGATGCCATCAAGGAGCAGTACTACCCTGTCGGAAGCTATGAGGACAAATACATCAAATGGACCACACTGCGGCAGGGACGAGACCAAGATGTGCCGGAGCTCACAAACATTTTTCATACCCTTCGCACACAGTTGGGCATCAAAGATTCTGAGCTGCATCTGGTACTCAAATACCGCGGCTGCCTGCACAGATACATCCAGGAAGAGATGGTGTTCTTGAACATCCCCTCACTCGGCATGGCATACCGATGCGCTGTCAAAATCGAGCAAAAGTTCAAACAAAAGAAGCGAGACTTTGGATCTGCAAATTCGAAGCCCAAAGGACAAAGCCAAGGCGGGGTGACCCAAGACAACCCGTCGAAGCCGCAAGAAAAGAACACCACCACGAAGCCGAAGAAGGACACAGGAAAGTGGTGTGAGTTCCACAAGAGTCCCACTCATAACACAAGTGAGTGTTGGACCAAGCAGTCGCTAGTGGCCGAGTTGAAGGCTTCCGAATCAGATGCATGCTCTGACCTTGAGCCAGAACTTGATAAGGGGAATGGCAAAGGGAAGCAGATCATTGATGCGGATCCCAGCGCCATTGTTGCCACTGCCAAGATCCAGAAGAATGACCCTGCAGATCCAGAAGAGGGGGAGCTTCTTTTCCACTCACAGATGTGGGTGAAGGGTTCGCCGCTACAATTCATTGTCGACAGTGGCAGCCAAAAGAACCTTGTTTCAGTAGAGGTCGTGAAGCGGTTGGGCCTACCGACTACACCACACCCACAGCCGTATAGTATCGGGTGGCTTCATGAAGGACGAGATCTCAAAGTTCGCCAGCAGTGCCGCCTTCCCTACAGCATCAAGCCCTTCACAGACGAGGTATTGTGTGATGTTACACCTCTGGATGTTTGTGATGTATTATTAGGCCAACCATACTTGTGGAGGCGACATGCTGTGTATGAGTCAAGGCCTCGTGCTGTCATTATTTCTTTAAATAATTCATTATACAGGATACCAGAGGTAGCCCCACCTACTGCCACATCTTTGATCACTGCTAAGAAAGGCAGTAAGCTCATCTCCCAGACTAGGAAATTCATCTGTCTGGTTCACTCCCAAAGTAAGGGGAAGATCGTTGCTACATCCATGACCCCTGCAAAGGGTTCCTCCACGCAGCAGCAACAACAAAGGGATACGGTCATGACAAAACACAGGAACAACTTCTCCTCACCCACAGGGGTACCACACAAATTTCAGGTGGGCAACAAAGTCTGGTCGCATCGACAGAAAGAACGCCTTACTAGAACCCATCAAAAGCTCAAACCACTCCGACATGGTCCTTACAGCAGTACCAAGGCTATGGGGAACAATGCTTTGGAGCAAGTCATTCCTCCATTCCTTCGCCTGCACCAAATGTTCAATGTGGACCATCGTCGACCATGCTTCCCACCATTACTTGACACATCAGAGATTACAGGACAAGTTCAGTAGATGGAGGAACTCAACGCAATGGGGACCATTGCTTCCTAAGGGGGGAGGAATGATCCAGGTGGATGTTGGTGGCCACCCACCTATCCCATTTGGACCCCCACAATTGTCTCTTTCAGTCTTTTCAGTTTCCTAAATTGCAGCACAGTTTACTATTTTTAGCAGTTTTTCGGGTCCTGAACTTCGAGAGTCGTTTTGAGGCCCTAAACGACGTTTTTTTGGGAATCTGGGGCAACATGGGTCCATTGATTGATGTTGCCTCCCAAAGTGGTAGTACTCGGATAGATCTTTCTAACGAGCTATCGTACACGTCAAACGGAGATCGTATGCCAAAGTTACGACCCCGGGAAATTGATGTACCAATTTACCCAAACGGGGCCCACAATTTGGCGTTTCATCTTCTAGGGTTAGGTTTTGGGATGTGAAGGGTTTTCCATTGTTTCTCAACAATAAATAGGCCTTCGAGCCTCATTGTAACACAGTTCAGAACAGTTCAGAGGCATGTAGCCACCACATCTCTTCTCAGAGATAAGCTACCACCGCCCTAGCTGGTTTATTTCCATTTCTGGTTGTAAGCATATTTCAGTATTTTCCATTAATGAAATGAAGTATTATTCCGCTGCATCTTTGTGTTTATGGTTATCTCTATATTTCATTGCGTTCCTGTTTAAATCTGGATCATAGGATCAACTTCACTCCTAGTGAATCCCAGCTTCATCAAGTAGCTGCCGATCCTCTCATACCATGCTCGGGGTGCTTGCTTCAGCCCATAGAGAGCCTTCTTCAACCTGCATACATGAGATTTTCGATCATCAATTTCAAATCCTTCGGGTTGCTCCATATAGACCTCTTCTTTGATCGAGCCGTGTAAGAACACAGTCTTGACATCCATCTGATGTAGGTTCCATCTGGAAACAGGTGCAAATATCACATCATAGTCTATACCTTCCTTCTGGGAGAAACCACGAGCAACAAAACGAGCCTTATACATTTCCATACTTCCATCTGCTGAATTCTTTATCTTGTAAAACCATTTGGAAGTAACAACTGTCTTGCCCTGGGGTTTGGGAACTACTTCCCAGACATCATTCTTCATGATAGACTCATATTCTTTGGTCATAGCATCCTTCCATACTTGATGCTTGACGGCGTCTGAGAATGATGAAGGCTTATTTTGTATGATCGTGCTCATGATGGTCAGGTATCCCTGATACCTATTAGGTTTCTTACTTTCACAAAAGGTTCCTTAGGGTGAAGCATGTCCTTCAGCATCATCAAGTAGCCCCCTAAGCCATGAAGGCCTCTTCCTAGAAGAGGAAGGCTCATGTGGAGGAGGATCAATCGAATCCATGGGTTCTTCTACATCAGGCATTGATTCATCATCCTTTTCTTTCGGTTCCCTGGTGTTGGCTTCTTGAGAGCTCCTCAAAGTTGGAAGATTGTTCACCTTGCTAAGAGCCATATCTTCATCAAAGGTGACATCAGGACTAATTACGACTTCCCATTGACCGACTACATAGATTCTATAGCCTTTAGTATTTTCACCATAGCCCACGAAAATTCCCTTCTTTTCAAATGCACCCAATTTATTTCTTTTCTCTTTCGGCACATGAAAATATACAGGGCTTCCAAAAATTCTAAAATGAGAAACATTAGGTTTCTTACCGGCGAACTTTTCTTCAGGAGTCTTGGAACCCAATGCTTGACGAGGGCATCGATTTTGTACACATACGGCAGTGTTTGTAGTTTCAGCCCATAGAAACTTCAGAAGTATTTGATCATGTAGCATGGCCTGGACAACTTCCACAATTGTGTGGTTCTTCCTTCCCGCCACACCATTCTGCCCAGGAGTATGTGGTGTAGTGATCTCCCTCTTAATGCCAGCCTCAAATATGCCTAAGTGAACCAACTGTAATATATCAGAGGTCTTGCTTTGGCTTGAGGGGAATGGTCCCCTTTTCAGCTTTCCTTCGGCACATCCCGGACATACACCTTCTTTCTCTACTTGGAATTCTGGCATCCTTGTTACCATCTGTCTTACATCGGGTAGAGCTTTGTAATGAAGGTGGGAAAACCTCCGATGCCAAAGTTTGGACTGAAGAGTTGTGTCACAAGACATGACACCTAGTGGACTTCCATCGATCTGATATAATGAATCAACACTAAACCCAAGAGTAAAGGAATCTTTAACATTATTTTTCCATATGCATACCTTGCCATTGCTGAAGGTTACCTTGTAGCCTTTGTCTTCCATTGCCGAGATGGACACTAGGTTCTTTTTGAGGTCAGGTGCATTTAATACATCTTGGACTTTCTGGCCTTCTTAAATGGTTGTCCTCTTCCTCGATCCTCAACTCTCCTCTTACCTTTGCTGTTGAATTTGTCATTCCTTTGATTTTCCATCAGAGGTATTTTGATCATTGTCCCGGTGTGAGTCCTTTCTATCAGGGCACTCCCTTGCATAGTGACTTGCTTTATCGCAGATGTAACATCATCCTTTTCTTCCACCCTTAGGTCCAACCTTTCATTTTGATTTAGTCTTGGAATTATTTCTTTTCTTAGCATGAGAAGAAAAGGCAGCAGGAGGACCTCTAGGCATGGGCATTTCTTGCTCTTCTTCCCTTGTTTCTTCTTGAATGCATCTAGCCATTAATTCCTCGAAACCAAGAATTACATTATAGTTCAGAAGAGTAGTCCTGAACACGTACCATTCAGATCGTAATCCTCCAAGAGTCGTGAGTGCCATTTCCCAGTCTATTTTAGATTTCCTTCGAGGTGTCCAGTTTAGAGATGTAGGCCACCAAGTGCTAGTCGATAGAGTCCCAGATGATCTTCTATTTTGACTTCTTCGGTTTTCCATTTGTTCCATGCGGTAGCAGATGCATTTGATGGAGGCTCAACAATATTACCTCTTACATGGTGCAGCACTCCTGGATCTTCTAGGGTTAGATCAATAGACATCTTCCATGCGTGATAGTCATCCTTCTTACGAAGCTTGCCTTCGGTAGAGTGTTGAGGACCCCATAGTTCTTTTAGGATAACCTCGCCAATCTTCTCTTCGGTGATTGCTCTTGCTCTTGATTGGGCTTTGTCTTCACCTCAGCTCTGATACCATGTTAAGTTATGGTATGTTCTATGAAATTTACTTCTTTTTCTTATTATATTCCACAGATTAGCGATCACATGTACATAAACTAAAGTGCAGATAGAACATTAAATGATCGACAGAAAACAAGCCAAGACAAGAGACACAAGATGTGGCAGATAGCCAGGACAAACCCCACAATGTGTGGGGAAACCATTTGATCAAATCTTCTTTTATCTTCAATAATTCAGTAGAGAGAAATAGTACAATAAATCTGATTCATATCAACAGTAGCAAACCCTATATCAACAGCATCAACATTAGCGGATTCTTTATCAAACTAGGGTAGACGATATCTCACAAACCGACCGTCGGATTGACTTCATTCCACCACCAAAAGTTGCGCTTCTAGAGGAGGTTTAGATGGACCTACAATGTAGTTTAGATGAGGCGATCTTCTAGGCCACGCAGGTCAATATTTACTTCTGCAGTTGCAGCTTCAGTTTCAACAATTTCCGGCTTCAAACTAGGGCAGTCGATATCTTGCAAACTGTTCGTCGGGTTGACTTCATTCCACCACCAAAAGTTGCAGATTTCAGAGGAGGTTCAGATGAAACTACAACACAATTCAGATGAGGAGATCTTCTAGGCCACGCAGGTCAATCATTGGATCTGCAGTTGCAGCTTTAGGTTCAACAGCTTCCGGCTTCACATGTGTGAGAGAGAGACCCATTTCTGCACAGTAGAGAAGAGACTCATTTCTGCGTAGTAGAGAGAGAGAGATGTGATGAGAAGAGTGAGTGCAAATGAGGAAAAGTCCTCTTATATTTATACACAACGTTGGTGTTTGAATAGATGCGACTGTTGGGCTTCTGAGCCTACATGAATTGTAGGTCGACTTGATAATAATTCCATAATTAAAATAAATTCATATCTCCATGAATACTAATCGGAATCGGATGATATTTATATCAATCCTACACCTCTCAACGAGAGGAATCTAATAAAAATATTATCAGCCATGAATAAGATGACCCACATGAAGTTTTTCCTTGGTTTCCAATTTTAACAACTCTTTTACCTGGCAGATGTATCATTATCCTTTTACTGTGTTGTTTTCACCCTTACTGTACATTTTTACATTTTGACTGTGTACCTTTATAGTAAGTCATTCATTTTTTCCCATGTGTATGCATCTGGTAATTGGATATTCACCATCTTCCTGTAGATATCATCTGCCTCAGTGTATTTGGAAAAAGTGGGTTTATTTACAAAAAGGTGTTTTACCTCATGATGGAGGTAAAACAAGTTCTCAAAGGTCTAATATAGGACCTTGCCAGTAGGCATACCCTTCATAGATGAAGTATTTACCTGATCTCTGGCCACTTCTCTAATTCTTCTATTGTAGTCTTCCTGTGGCATTATTTTTTCATTTATTACCAAGGGATTGGGTAGACCTTTTTGCCTCAAAACAACAAACTTCACCATTAACCTGTCTGTAGCCAGCTGCATGGTTTGGCACTTATCTTCCAGGTTCATCATCAAATTCTTTTTGGTGAGGCCCTTTTTTACTTCTAGTATTGTGCATGTTCTATCAGGTATCTCCAATTCCTGCAATTCATATTTGTTTTTGGAGTTAAGGAAGTGAATGATCCTAGTGGCTTCCTATGGCATGTCTCCCAGTTCTGTTTTAACTCTTTGTATGGCTTCTGTAACCTCTTTCACTAAGTCAGTTTGCTAAAAAATTACTTGGATGGATGGCCAAATATCATTGACAGAGTCAATGTTATTGGCCCATAATTGTTCCTTGGCTTAGCCAAGTGGTTCCTTTAATGTCAGCTTTTTCTCTAAGCTCTTCATCCTTTCATTCATTCTCGTTGCGTTCTCTACTTCTTCTTTGTGCATAATCTGAGCAAGCTTATTGTCATTTTCCAGACTGGTTATCTTCTCCTTGAGCTTGTTTATTTGTGTGGTCTGAATGGACATGTCTTCCATTACCTTTATCAACTTACTTGCCTCATCACTTGGTTGATTTGTTACTGTTGTCGACCCTGTTGCTGATGTAGACGCTGTAGAAGCTGGGAGGGATATAGCCAGTGGAGATGTAGGAGCCAATGAAGATGCCAAGGTGGAGGGAACTGCTGTGGTGACTATTGGAATGACAGTAGCAGGGGCAGTCTCAAGGCTGTCTATTTCAGCTGTATCAAGCTGTCCAATTCCTTCTTCATCTCTTTTAATTGATTATTAAGTTGGAGAAAAAGGTCCATCATCTCCTCCTGATTAGTTTGGCTCTCAAGGACCTCTTTTGTCTGTGGGTGCTTTGAATGAGGCAATTTGAGTTGTTTTATGAGAGCAACAATGTCCTCATTCTTTTTCTTTATTAACTTCTCAACAGCCTTGATATCATTGGGATCATGTCCCAACTCAATTACCAAGTCCTCCAGTGACTTGATCCTGTTGTCCTTGGCCTGTGAGGAGGCCTTTTCCAATTTGTACTGTGTTGTAATATTATCTAATGAACTTTGAAGCTTATGTGTGGCCATATCTTTCCCTGTCAAGGTGGAATAGATCATCTCACCTGCCTGCTTGTGGAACTCAATTTGGTCAATGAGATGAACATCCCTGGCCAAAACCTAAAAAATTGCTTTTCTGTAGTCAAATGATGTTTTTGGTTGCTGGACTGTTGGTTGCATGAATGACATCTGCATTTTTCTTGTTTTGATGTCAAAGGTTGACATCAACCTGCTTTGATTTGCTGGTGTCTGCTTGAAGTATTTGGCATAAGTTTCAGCCTTCAACTTCTCATTCCTCAACTTGATTTCCTTGTATCTATCTTTGATATCCTTTTCTTTATCCACTCGCCTGGTGAATGAAGAAACCTCAATGCTAAGCTATCTCTCAATAAGTTGAGTATTTGATGTTGAGGGATGGTGAGTTTCTCCTAAAGCTGATGGGCCTTTGCTCCTTTCCACCATTGTATCATTGTCAGTGATTTCCACTGAGTCAATGGTGTCTTCCTATTCAGTTACAGGATTAAGCTTGGGCCTCTTCCTGTAACTGATCTCGAATTGTTCATCTATGGTTTCCATAGCTGAACTGGAACCTTCTTCCCTATTTCTCTTTAGATTCCTGTCTTTGTTTGTTGGAGTCTGTAAAACAGGAGGGATATTCATTGGTTCTCCTAGTTGTGGAACCTGTAGGAAGGAACTTGTATCAATATGTTTTTCTACATCAATCAATGTATTTTCTACATCAACTATATTACTATCTATGTGTATTAGAGTGTTTTCCAACCATTTTGATTGGTTGGAAAACCTCTCAATGTTTGGTTTGGGATGATGGATGAAAGGTCCCAATTTAACCTTTAGCCTTAGCTTATTTATGGCTCCGTGAGGGTCATACTGCTACATAAAGTTGTTCTTGAATTTCATTTGTTGCAAAATCTTATTTTCCTCTGGTCCAGCTTCTCCGGTATTACAAATGAAGGGGCCCAATCGATTTTTCATTTTGAATTGGGTTTTCTTCCTAGCTGCTAGGAAATTTACTTCATCAGAATTTATAATCTGCCTAAATTATTCTAGTGAAAATATCCTCATAGGGAGGTATTTGGGTAGTTTGTATGGGGCAAGTTGGCATCCATAAATTCTTATTTCTATGTGGTTTTGGTACATATACCAGTCTCCCACCTTATTGTTCTTTGCCAACTGTAACACCCTTTTGATCTCTTGCCTGATTCTGGATTGAGGGCTACTGGTTAGCATATTCATAACTAGATGGACAAATGAATCAATGAAGTCCTTGTAAGTGAATACAGTGGAGTACTTTTGGATCAACGGTGTCCAAAATATAACTGACCTTGGATTTCCTTTGGTATCCAACTTCTGGATGCTGACAGGGAATTTATTTGACTGGTGGTATAAAAACATGTGAAACAATACAGATGAGTACTTGAAGACTCTCTCAGTAGGTAGTCTGGTGAACTATTCATGCATCCTATCTGCTATGAACTAAGCATAGTTGTAAATTACAGCAGGAGGCTTGCCTGGGCTAAAGATGGAAAGGAAAGCCAGGACAACCTCATCCACATGCTCATCTGTGGTGTATCCTAAAATGCAAGAGAGCATGGTAATAATCTGTCTGCCTCTCTCAGAAAAAATGGTGGCAACATATAGAGGACTTTCTGTAGGAGTATGAAACTCCACTATGATGAAAGTTTGGAAAATTTGGGCTATTTTTGGAAGGTCTAACTTGGTATAGAGATCCAGAAAATCCCCAATAGAAAGTGGGGTTTCATTTGGGCTTGGCTGGACCTGCAACATTTGGTTAATGGATTCTGCAATGATGGTAAACAAAACTTGCTGGTCAGGGGTGACAATTTCTCTTTGGCTGGGAATGTAGCAAGCATGATAGAAGTGGATGATTTCTAGGAATGGATGTACTTCTGGAAACAAATACTTGGGAAAATTAGACTCCCAAAGGTGAATGTCATCATTCTGGTTTAAGAACTTGTCCTTACTCCAGCAGTGGAGCTTTAGAAAGTAGGCAGCGGGAAACTGTATGCTTTATTTGGAAGTCTCCGTCTGCTAATGTAAGGTGGTCGATGTCCAGGTGAGGGGTTTGCAGAGGTCTCACATCCAGAGAGGTTTGGGAAGCCATAATTGGGTTTACAGATATGAATTAGGCTTGTAGTGGTTTCAGGAGTGAGGTTTAGAAGCTCTGGTAGAGTGGGAGGGTAGTTACAGTCTGTAAAATAAGGGTTTGGGGTATACAAATAAATTTCTCTTCAATTTAGGCAAGTTTCTTAATTAATTTCAATTAATTAACCGTTCAATTACATTGTGCGTTTTCAAATTGAAGGGTCGTTCTAGTTTTTTCCAAGAATACCTAGAAATCGATGGTTTGATGTGCAGACTGGGTTCAGTGGTGAATGCAAAAGGTACTGTGGCTTTAACTATCAATTGGTTGCTTCAATTAGGTATCCAGAGCTTCTTCAAGTGGCAGATGGTGATCAAATTGGTCACAGAGGTTTTATGGTGTCGTAAATGGCTAAGCAGCAGTTTACAGTGAAAATGCAAGAAAAGAGCGAATTGGGGCTTTTTCGGCCTTTTAACAGGTAACAATCACATTTTGGCGCGGAAGTAATCAATGAATAGTGTGCAATTTTTGGTCTAGGTAGGGAGATGGCTTTTGGGCCATTGCTCGCTTTTGGAAGGCAGGCGGTATTTTTCGCGAGCACGCAATCTAGCCTGGTGCCGCCACGTAGCAGAATAGTGCCCTGGAAAAACTGCGAATCTCGTGTGCTCTTGGGATGTTATCGGTCAGATAATGAATCCACGCTATATGGCTGTACACCGCCAGATTTGGGGGTAAAAGATCGGAGGGCTATCGCGTAATTGAGTTGCACGGATGGAATCGGGACAGTGATTTGGCGGGGCCCGAGATTTAATTACAAATAATTGTAATTAATTAGTAAATAAGGTTGGGATTTAATATAAGCATTGGGCTAATAAGGTGGGACCATGGTTTATATGGCGGGGTTTTTTTAACTACACCTAGGGTTGGTGGGTTAAAGAAGGGTATCGGGGAAATATGAAGTGGGGAAGTTAATTAGATAAAGCGAGGGCATAAAAACTTAGGATAAGGGGGTTTTTAATGGGTTTTTAAGGGGAAAAGAGAAATTAATAAGGGGGGAAGTGATATTTGTAATGGGGAATGGGTTTCACACTAGGGAAAGGGTTTTGGGAAGGGGGGATGATTTTTGAAGGGTAATTTCTAGGGAAATGTGTGAAACCAAGGGGTAAAGGTCAAAATGAGGGGAAAAAAGGTATTTATAAGTGATGAAGGGATAATGGGGAAATTAGCAAATAAGCATGTGGGGTGTAGTGAAATGAGGGGAAATTAGTAAACAAACTTGGTAAATGTTCTTTCTTTCTCACAATTCCTCCTGCACATGAAACATAGGATTAAGCATGATAAATGTGCTTTTGAGTCAGTAACCTTGTGCATTTGCAACCTTTCATCTACTTACCCTTTATTTACCCTAACAATTTTTCTTCATTTCATTGGGTGCATTTGAGCTTGCTGACCCTTTATTTCCTTTTCTTTTGACAGGCATACTATCTAATTCTAACCTTATAACTTCCAATGGCTCAGATTAAACTGATGAGCTCATTTTTATTCTCTACCTAACTACTGATCTGCCAAGGTTAAACAGTTTGGCTAGATCTTTATTCTCTATCTATCAACATGAAATTTAAAACATGAATGAGTCAAGATTAAGCTATTTGACCATCATGGATTGTGGCATTTTTACAAGCTGCACACAATCTTATTTTGCATAGTAAAGTAAAAAGTGGTGGCATTTGAATTTGCACACTTACATGATATATTTTATTTCTTTTTGGGGTTCATATCTTTCACTTTTTTGATCTTTTTATTTCTTTTTGTCCTTTGATTATTCTTTTAGGACATACCCTCTTTACATTTTTAAATTTTTAATATGGAAAACATTTTGCAGAAAGCAAAAGTATGTACAATATTACAAGACTAACCATAGCCAATTCAAAATTACGAATCCTATTATTATAAGACCCTAACAGGGGGAACCTTTCCCTTGCTTCAGATTCGCAGATCGAAAGTCTCGCTTTTTCTGTTTAAGCTTCTACTCGATCTTGACAACTTATCGGTACGTCATGCCGAGCGAGGAGATGTCCAGGAACTCCATCTCATCCTGGATGTACCTGTGTAGGTAGCTGCAGTACTTGAGTACAAAATGCTTCTTAGAATCCTTGATACCCAACTTCGTGTGAAAGGTATGAAAAACATTGGTAAACTCCGGCAAGTCTTAGTCCCTTCCCCGCCGTAGTGTGGTCCACTTTATGTATTTATCCTCATAGCTCCCGACAGGGTAGTAGTACTCCTTGATGACATCCCAAAGTGAATTCCAAGTGGGTGCGGCTTGGTGGGCCCCAGTATTGTAGCAATAATGCTACAACTCCTGGAACTCCCTTCTTTAATTTTATCAACCCGGTAGTTCGTAACAAACTTGGAAGTGACGGTGCTGTATGCACAAGTACCAGCTCTTGCCGCAGCTGTCACTTGGTCAGCTGGCACAAGTCTGCTAGGGGTTTAAGCCAACCTCTATGAGCTCTTAGAAGAAGCTTTTTAACTGATGGATGAAAGCTAACTCAAAGGAAGCTAATCTACTTGCGGAAAGAAACTGAAAGCCAAAAAGAAACGCAAACCCTAGCAAACCCTAATTCTACCAGCTAGTCCTACTGACACAAATGAGAGCATGCAAACTACTGAAAGAGATGCCATTACTTCTATGAAGGTAAAATACATGTGTCTAGACTACCTCTATCTGAAGAAAACATATTTTTGTATTTTTGTTCAAGTTGTTGGAATTATCATGCATGTGCTTCTAACTGGCTCTTTACTGTGCAAGGGTAGATCAAGGGGAGAAATGCTTGGGAAAGGTTGGGAAGGTTCAGAGAGGGTCTAAGGGGTCCCTAACACCCTTCTAGAGAGTTTCACAAAGTTTGGCTGCCAAGAAACCGCGTTTATGAGCTTCTACAGGAAGTCTGCAGGGGTTCTACAGGATGTTTAGGATTTCTACAGGATGTTCTATAATTTTTCTACAGGATGTTTAAAAATTGGATTTTGGAGGATGGGTGAGTGAGGTAAGGTGCATGAATGGATAGGGAGGTAGGGTAGGGGCCTGAAATGACCCAAGCACTGATGGATAGAGTTGAGGAGAAGGTGTAGATGGCTGGACTTGTTCCCTACTGAAGTAATGCTGCACAAAAGGTAGGGTTATGAGGGCAGCATGGCAACGTGAGGCAAGAAACCAAGTTAGGAGATGGAGAAGATGGGTTTGAGGGAGTCTAGGTAGACAGAGAAGTGGCACAGGAGCTCTGAAATTTGTGTTTCCAACTGAACCAACAAAGACATGCAAGAAAACAAAGATCTAGTTATGCTACCCTAATATGATCTAGCTAACAGTAACAAGAATGGACATCAGCTTTATTTGTAAGGAAACCATGTATATTAACTATGAAATGAAGCAGTCAAAGATCTGAACATGTAACCAACTTCTGCAAATGAAAACCAAACACTAATGATTGCATGGCAAAGCAAAGTCAGTGTTTTTGTGGGCAGCAAAGTCATCCTAGTCACAGCTCCTGATCCCACTGAGGGAAAGGTGAAACCACAGATGTTTGTTGGCCCTTTTCTTGAAGCTTTTTCTGTTAACAACCTATCAACTAAATATGAGCATGAAAAGCTATTTTACTCATCAAAAAACAAACTAAATAACAAAACAAGATTTAGATCTAAATAGCAAATTTTATTCTAAGAATGCAGCAAAAACGCATAAAGATAATCAAAGGAGGTATTGGGCGCTTGAGATGGGCCCAACCCCAAGAGCTATAGCCTCCTAAGAGAGATTTAGAGCTAGTGAAAAGCTGGATTCATCTTTATTGAGCAATAAAAGAAGAGTTACATCAAAACTGTCCACAAGGAGAACTTGAAAATGAGCTGAAAGCAAAGCTAATCTATTGCCTAAAAATCAAAATACAAACTAGCTAACTTCTGCCTACAAAATGACTAACCATTGGCTACAAAATGACTAACCACTAGCTCCCCAAAATGACTAACTGAAATGAGGCCCTAAGCCCTCTTATTTATACAAATTGAGGACCCCAACAGTCCTCCTAAACTTTAGGGACTCAGCTGCCCAAGACTTGTAGTTAACAGCAGTCCTACTTGACTTGCTTGGCTGCCCTTGTGCTAATTGATTTGGTGGCCCTTGAACTCCGAGCTGATGGTGGAGAATTCGAGGTAAGGGCCCATAAATGAAGGGGACACCTTCCTACAAATCCTCTCCCTTGTTCTCCCACGAATTTGGCTGCCAAGTGCTCATTAAAACCTTCAATTTTATCTCCAAATTGACCAAAAAGGCTACACAAAGCACACATTAGACTTGTTGGCATAATGACTAACCCAATTCACTCTATTAGCATAAATATAATAAAAAACATGCAATAAACTAATGAGAATGGTGGATTAAGTCGAATTAGGAGGTTGAATGAGCCCAAATAATTATCCATTTTTGGGGCTCATCATCACCCCCTACTGAAAGTCTTGCTCATCCTCTGAGCAACCAATCTATCTCCTCATCTTTGATGGCCTTGGTGGCCTCCTTGTCATGCCAAGCTTCCGAAGTGATGTCCTCTTCTCTGTCATGAAACCATGCTTTTCTCTCTGCTTCTTCCCACTACTTGCTCCTTTTCCTAGAGAATTCTCAACTTCCTGTAGAACTGTCTCAGCATCCTGTAGAACTGTTTTTAAGTCCATTATCTGAATTCTCTCTCTCCCAGTGAAGGTTTTTGGCTTCCTCATTCATAGGTGATGGACATCCTTGAAGGAGGCTCCTCCTTTTGGTTAGCTTTTGTGTTCTTAATGACAATTTTCTCCTTTGTCTGTGGTTTGGGGTCTGCCAGTTCTTATCTGCATGCCCTTTCTTGCCTTGAAATATAGTGGAAGCTCCCTCTTTCACTTCTCCTTCGGCTTGGGAGAGGTACCTAGGGTGGCCAGCACAGCTGCTACCTCCCTAGCTAGAATTTCGGCCAATTTCTCCTTCTGTTGTCCTTTTTCCGGACTTCCTGTAGAAAGTCCTGTAGTGGCTGGTTTCTGGCTTCCTGTAGAAACAGTTCTCTGTCTTCCTGTAGAAACAGTCTGTTGGCTTCCTGTAGAACCAATTTTCTCTAGTTTGGCTTGCTTGGCTGGGGGTGCCTTCTCCTTGACCTGTGCTGTGGTTGCCTTGGGTGTGTCCCTACTTGTTTGGCCTTTTTCAGTCTTCTCTGCCCGTGCTTGCAACCGCTTCTCCCTTGGCGTTTGTGTTTTTACTTCACCCACAGCTTTGGCCTCAACAGCTTGTCCTTTTCCCTCATTCCTCTTCTTGTTCCTTCTGTGGTGGTCTTTCTTGTGTTTCTTTTCCACTGGCTTTCTCTTCTAATGAGTGGTGGGGTAAGCTTTAGGGTCAACCCTCTGAAATCCACAGTTGCTAATGTTTTTGATTTGGGCTGCAGGAACTTAAGGAACTCCTCTGTGATTTCATCATCATGACCTTGAATTTTATCACAGAAGGTCATCCACTTTGCACAGGTAAACAGGTCTACCACCTCAGGAGTTTCTCTCAACTTCTTGGAATCCGAGGGTTCCTTTCTGATAAACCCTCCAGGCATGGTGAGAATACCCTGTTTTCGGCTTGAGCTCTGGTTAGAATGGAAATTCAGATGTGGCTTTCCTCCTTGGTTCTCAGGACAAGATTTCTCTGTTGTTTGTATCTCCCCTTTCACCAATTCTTTGGTTATAATACTGCTGCTGCCCAAAAATAAACTTTTCAAAAGGAATTAAGCCCTCACAGACAGAGTGCAGAGCTACTTTTCACACTAACCATATAACAGTCACAAAAAAAAAGTAGTTTATATGTGCACAGGTGAGCGTTACAGTGGTTTGTCATTAAAATGGGGAGAGTTTTCTGGCAGGAACCATGGAGGTGAATATGACGCAACACCATTCAAAAGAAATTCTGTGTATTATATAAGCAAAACACTGTCTGGACCCACAGGCAGATTGGTTCCAATATTTTTCACTTCAAACGAGATAATTCACCACCTTTCGAAAATTAAGCATGGGGATGGCATGTTCGAGCCTACCTCTCTTCGAAACTCCAATTTATCGAAGAAAAATCCAGGCTTTTCTGCTCTGGAAGGCTGTTTTCTGTGTTTCCTGTAGAAGACTTCCTGTAGAAATGCCTGTAGAGCGTGACAGGCGGGAATTTCTTTAAGAAACGGCAGAAATCTCGAGAAACCAGGCAGAAATCTTGTAGAGGACCACTGGTTAACTGATCTGGAAGTGGTGGACATGTGCTTCAGTTGACCGCAGTTGAACAAAGAGTGGTGAGAGTTTCAGCCGAGCGTCGTTTAACTGCAGCGTGATTCACGTGAGAGAGTGAAGTGGCCAAGTGTACGTGGCCACATGCAACTGGAAGTGTTGTTCCTGAACTGTGCGTTTTCCCCCTGTAATCACTGCCGTGAATTGAACTGAAGTTTAAACGGCCAACACTCCTGATTGCTTTAATTTTCACGTAAGTCAGTTGTCCACGTGTACTGCGTGACTTCCGGCTGAGTGATAGAGAAGGAAATCGGCTTAACCTTGCTATATTCGTGGCTTAATTCCACCATTCCATTCATTCATGCAGTTTTTAAATTAGATTTGTGCAATAGAAGAATGAGTTTCAGTCACGTACCTGAAGTCAAATGGCTGCTGTGAGGTGCTGAGGCTAGTCATTGCTGCATGCACTGGTTTCTTTGGTTGCATGAGGGCTTGGCTGATGATTTTTGGCTGTTTTCCTTGTGCAGGTGTCCTCTAGCCGGATGCATGCTGCAGGAGTTCATTTCCACGCTCAGATCTGCACCTTCAAGCTGCTGCTGCTGAATTTTCACCGGACCAGAACTTGTTTTCGCCATTGCTCCCAAACGGTAAACCGGATTGATCTGAAACTTGCTGAGCATGTTCCTATCATCATGATGCACCTCCCATAGCAAAATTGCGATCAATGGATGCACATATTTCGAGAAAAATGGAAAATGGCTGAAGATTTCAGAGATCAATTTCTCGGAAACCGTGCATCAGAATTGGCTGAAACTGCTTGGGTAGGCTACTATCACCCATGTGCATCTCCCCATGAAACAGGTTTTGAAACGGATGCACGGATATGGAGAAAATGCAAAAATGGCTGAAGGAGATGGAGGCTGATTTCTCGGAAATCGTGCACCGGAATTGGCTGAAACTGCTCAGGCATGTTGCCATCACCCTTGTATAATTCCCCATAAAATGGTTTTTCAAATGGATGCATGGTTTTCAAGTTAGGGCAAAAACAAATTCTGTTCTAGGTATTTTTGCTTCAAGGCATTTTGTAGTTGTGTTGCATGGTAAGAAAAATGAACTTGGGCTGTGATGCAGGTATGGAGATGATGGAGGAGGAGTTTGAAAAGTGCAGGAGGACTTCTGAACCCTTGAGGAAGCTACCATGTTTGTCAAACCACCTTTTTGAAATCCATTTCTAGCTTCCTACAATTTCTACAGGAACTTCCTATAGAAGCACAATGAAGAAGCACAATGAGGTGGAAAAGATGATGGAAAAGGGTGAGGAATGGGAACATGGATGCTTGCAGGCATAACCAATGGATTCCAAGCTTTAGATCCCCTTCCAAAATCGAATCTGGCTCGCTTGAAGGTTCTACAGGATGTTTCTTGTAGAAATATAGAACTTCCTTTAGAAGGCACAAAAAATCCTTTGTCTTTGTTTTGAGTGATCCTCCTGACCTGCAATGTCATTGCTGCAACCTGAAATTATTCAATGGAAATTAGATTTATTTTTCTTTTTCTTTTTTTCTCTTTTTTTTTTTGAAAAACAACTAGGGCGCCTCATTGAGGTTTTCACCCTAATTGCTTGCCCTGGGCGCCTCCAAGGGAGGTTTTCACCCAGAGATCTTATTCTCTTTTCTCTTTTTTCCCAACCCATTGACCGCCTCATGGAGGTTTTCAATCAATGAGCCAATCTAAGGTGCCTCCGAGGAGGTTTTCACCTTAGATTTTTATTCTCTTCTTATTTTTTTTTTCTTTTTTTTTTCTACCCTACCCTACTTGAAAAACAAAATCATTTTCAAGTGTAAGTATACTTCTAATGGAGCCATGTGCACATCGAGATTAGAGACAAAACGATGTGGAGGCTCGAAATGCATGCTTTGACAACTATCCAGATTTCAGAGACAAAATGATCTGACTTTGAAGGGATCAAACATAGCTGAGGAAGAGAGTACTGCTGCAACTTAGTGACTGTTTGGAACCATGTCTCAATATAGCTTTGATATCCTTGGTCCTTTTGCTGATCTGGATCATTCTTCATGTCACCTTCTAACATGACTTCCTCATCTTCCTCTTTTTGCTGATCTTTCTCTTGAATACGTGGAAGATTTGATGGTAACCATGAAGGATCTTTCTTTATCTCTGCTTCTGATGTCTTCTCTTCATCAAGTAAAGCCCATGGTTCTTTGATTTCCTCTTCTGAATCTTATTTTGCCTGATGTGGTCCTTCAATGCTTTCAATATAGTCTCTTTTTTGCAATACTCTTCCTGAGCTATGGTGAATATATTTGAGCTCAAGAGGAATCGTTTGGACATGTTGTGCCTCAGCTTTGCCATTGGGTTGAGCTACTCCATTGCATGGTTTTGGAAATGGTGGTAAAGGTAGCTGAGTGGGGGTGTATATTTGAGATGGATGTGGATGGGGTTGTGGTTGGGTAGGCATTTTGGGTTGCCTTGGTGGAGCAGGAGGCGATGGTTGTGGATGAGCAGGTGGTGGAGGAAAAGAAGCGGGAGGAGTGTTGTATTGGTGCCTCCACCCCTGATGAGGTGCATTCCACTGAGGATGTGGCTGAGCATAAGAGTGAAACAAATGAGCAGCTGGTTGGGCATAATATGGATCTATGAAGGAACAAGGAGGAGGTGTGAACCGGGAAGGATGAGCAGGGGGACCCCAAGAAGGCATGAAAGTGGCTTGATAGGGGTCATAATAGGTCTCGGATGTCCCTTGCAGTTCCTGCTGATAAGATCTAGGTTCATGTGGCCTCCTTTGGTTCATATAGTAGAGTGACTCAGTGGCTCCTTTGGCTCTCTGATATGCAGCTTTGATTCTGGGTAAGGAAGGGCACTGATCTGTAGGATGGTATTCTTCACATTCAAAACACACTTCTATGGAGTACAATGGACATTCGTTCCTAGGATGCTTTCTAGTGCACCTAGGACAAAAAATGGCCAAAGCCCTCTTGGCTTCTTCTTTCTTCTTTTGGATCCGCAAGGTATCCAGTTGCATGGCAAGAAACTGCCTCATATCACTCTTGAAATCTTCGATCTGATTTTCAAATTCATCTTTGGACAAGGTGCTGCTTCCAACATATTTGCTTGTAGCCATTTGCTCCAGAGGAATGGTTTCTTCTTCTTCTTCCCTTGAGGTTCTCCAAATATGTATTGCTTTCCACCTAAGGGTTCTTTAATCACAACCATCGAAGAAGAGAGAATGTTGGCTGTGTGAAGCAGTGGGGGTGTTGTGCAATCATTTTTCTAACTTATCTCTACTCTTACAAGGCATGAAATGAAATCTTTTTGGTTGATTTTTGCTTTTTTCTACTTCTACCTGCAAAACTGAAATAGATTGAACTACAACTAACTATCTTGCTAAAATGAAAATGCGGAATTGAAATGAAAGCAGGAAAGGACTAATCTATTTTGCTCAAATGAAATTGCAGGAATGAAATGCTAGTCTACGCTTGTGGAATTGAAATGCTAATCTACGCTTGCAGAAATGAAATTGCGGAATTGAAATGCTAATCTATGAAAGCAAGAAATGCTAATCTACTTTTGCATAAACGAATTTGCATAATGGAAATGAAATAAACTACTTAGCAGAAGGTTGTAGAGGAAAATAGAAGAATAGCAGCAATCACCAATACTCTAACGCTTCCCCGGCAACGGCACCAAAAAATATGGTGGGCCCCAGTATTGTAGCAATAATGCTACAACTCCTGGAACTCCCTTCTTTAATTTTATCAACCCGGTAGTTTGTAACAAACTTGGAAGCGACGGTGCTGTATGCACAAGTACCAGCTCTTGCCGCAGCTGTCACTTGGTCAGCTGGCACAAGTCCACTAGGGGCTTAAGCCAACCTCTATGAGCTCTTAGAAGAAGCTTTTTAACTGATGGATGAAAGATAACTCAAAGGAAGCTAATGTACTTGCGGAAAGAAACTGAAAGCCAAAAAGAAACGCAAACCCTAATTCTACCAGCTAGTCCTACTGACACAAATGAGAGCATGCAAACTACTGAAAGAGATGCCATTAATTCTATGAAGGTAAAGTACATGTGTCTAGACTACCTTTATCTGAAGAAAACGTATTTTTGTATTTTTGTTCAAGTTGTTGGAATTATCATGCATGTGCTTCTAACTGGCTCTTTACTGTGCAGGGGTAGATCAAGGGGAGAAATGCTTGGGAAAGGTTGGGAAGGTTCAGAGAGGGTCTACGGGGTCCCTAACACCCTTCTAGAGAGTTTCACAAAGTTTGGCTGCCAAGAAACCGCGTTTATGAGCTTCTACATGAAGTATGCACGGGTTCTACAGGATGTTTAGGATTTCTACAGGATGTTCTGTAATTTTTCTACAGGATGTTTAAAAATTGGATTTTGGAGGATGGGTGAGTGAGGTAAGGTGCATGAATGGATAGGGAGGCAGGGTAGGGGCCTGAAATGACCCAAGGACTGATGGATAGAGTTGAGGAGAAGGTGTAGATGGCTGGACTTGTTCCAAGAAGACTGAAGTAATGCTACACAAAAGGTAGGGTTATGAGGGCAGCATGGCAACATGAGGCAAGAAACCAAGTTAGGAGATGGAGAAGATGGGTTTGAGGGAGTCTGGGTAGACAGAGAAGTGGTACAGGAGCTCTGAAATTTGTGTTTCCAACTGAACCAACAAAGACATGCAAGAAAACAAAGATCTAGTTATGCTACCCTAATATGATCTAGGTAACAGTAACAAGAATGGACAACAGCTTTATTTGCAAGGAAACCATGTATATTAACTATGCAATGAAGCATTCAAAGATCTGAACATGTAACCAACTTCTGCAAATGAAAACCAAACACTAATGATTGCATGGCAAAGCAAAGTCAATGTTTTTGTGGGCAGCAAAGTCATCCTAGTCACAGCTCTTGATCCCACTAAGGGAGAGGTGAAACCACAGATGTTTGTTGGCCCTTTTCTTGAAGCTTTTTCTGTTAACAACCTATCAACTAAATCTGAGCATGAAAATCTATTTTACTCATCAAAAAACAAACTAAATAACAAAACAAGATTTAGATCTAAATAGCAGATTTTATTCTAAGAATGCAGCAAAAACGCATAAAGATAATTAAAGGAGGTATTGGGCGCTTGAGATGGGCCCAACCCCAAGAGCTATAGCCTCCTAAGAGAGATTTAGAGCTGGTGCAAAGCTGGATTCATCTTTATTGAGCAAGAAAAGAAGAGTTACATCAAAACTGTCCACAAGGAGAACTTGAAAATGAGCTGAAAGCAAAGCTAATCTATTGCCTAAAAATCGAAATACAAACTAGCTAACTTCTGCCTACAAAATGACTAACCATTGGCTACAAAATGACTAACCACTAGCTCCCCAAAATGACTAACTGAAATGAGGCCCTAAGCCCTCTTATTTATACAAATTGAGGACCCCAACAGTCCTCCTAAACTTTAGGGACTCGGCTGCCCAAGACTTGTAGTTAACAGCAGTCCTACTTGACTTGCTTGGCTGCCCTTGTGCTAATTGATTTGGTGGCCCTTGAACTCTGAGCTGATGGTGGAGAATTCGAGGTAAGGGCCTATAAATGAAGGGGACACCTTTGATACGGATTTAAACAGGAACACAACAAATTACAGAGATAACCATATACACAAAGATGCAGCGGAAATAATACTTCATTTCATTAATGGAAAATACTCAAATATGCTTACAACAGAAATGGAAATAAACTAGCTAGGGCGATGGTAGCTTATCTCTGAGAAGAGATGTGATGGCTACATGCCTCTGAACTGTCTTACAATGAGGCTCGGAGGCCTATTTATTGTTGAGAAACAATAGAAAACCCTTCACATTCCAAAACCTAACCCTAGAAGATGAAACGCCAAATTGTGGGCCCCGTTTTTGGGTAAGTTGGTACATCAACTTCCCGGGGTCGCGAATTGGTCATACTATCTCCGTTTGACGTGCATGATAGCCCGTTGGAAAGATCTCTCCGAGGACTACGACGGAAAAGACGATTTTTATCAAAAAAATCGCTGGCTCCCAAAAAACGTCGTTTAGGGCCTCAAAACTGCTCCGGAAGTTCAGGACCCGAAAAACTGCTAAAAATAGTAAGTTGTGCTACAATTAAGGAAACTGAAAATGCTGAGAAAGACAATGGTGGGGGTCCAGGTGGACTTGGCATGTGGCCACCAATATCCACCTGGATCATTCCTCCCCCTTAGGAAGCAATGGTCCCCATTGCGTTGAGATCCTCCATGAGATGAGGAAACTTCTGCTGAACTTGTTCCCTGGTGAGCCACTTGCCCTGCTGAAGGAGTTGGCCTGCTTTGACAACTCGATACAGTTGGATATTCTGTTGGCGAGTGTTCTTGATCTGTGTGTCCATGATCCGATCAGTTGCAGCTTGTTCCATGCAATCTGGATTTAATTCTGTGGGTTTGAGCTGTTCTGCAATGTCGGATGTGTCTAGCAATGGTGGAAAGTATGGCCGAAGGCGGTCCACATTGAACACTGGGTGCAGGCCAAGGAATGGGGGAATGCTGAGCTCAAATGCATTGTCTCCCATAGCCTTAGTAATGGTGTAAGGACCATATCGGAGTGGTCTCAATTTCCGATAGGCTCCAGTAAGGCGTTCCTTTTGCAAATGCAACCAGACTTTGTCGCCCACCTGAAACTTGTGTGGCACCCGATGTTGATCATGTCGCTGCTTTACTTGGCATTTGATTTTTCAAGAATTTCATGGACCTGCTGGCGAATATGTTGGATGCGCTCAATGAAGCTGGTGGCCTTATCTGTTTCGGACTGGACATGAGCTGAATTCATGTGAGTAGCTGCAAGTGGCATGGCCACATCAATGGGGCATAGTGGCTGGAATCCCAAACCCACCTGAAAAGGGCTATGGCCAGTGGAGCTGTGAAGAGCTCGGTTGTAGCTATGCTGAACATAGGGGAGGCTCTCGTCCCATGTGCGTGGATGCTTTGAGTTATACATGCGCAGAATGTGCACAATCATCCTATTGACAACCTCTGTCTGGCCATCAGTTTGAGGATGGAAGGCTGTGGACTTCGTGAGTTTGGTGTCCATCATTGACCAGAGACTGGACCAAAATGTGCTGAGAAATCGACTGTCTCGATTTGAGATGATAGACTGTGGGATCCCAAAGTGCACCCACACTCGTTCAAAGAAGAGTTTAGCAGTGGCTTCTGCTGTGATATTCTTCTTGCAGGCCATCATAATGGCCATCTTTGAGAACCTGTCGACGACCACAAAAACACAGTCATTTCCATGCTTAGTGGAAGGAAGGCCTGACATGTAATCCATGGAGATGGATTCCCAAGGTCGACTAGGGGTAGGCAACGGGGTGTAGAGGCCTTGCTTCTTAATGGTCGGTTTGGCAATGGCACAGGCAGTACATGATCGGATGTACTTCCCAACATCCTGTCGAAGATTCGGCCAATAGAAATAATTTTGCAGTACTGCCACTGTTTTCTCGACCCCGAAATGCCCAGCAGCCCGACTGTAGTGTGCTTCCCAAATCATCTTGGCACGCTCGCTTGAAGGAACACAAAGGTGACCGAGGTGGCATAATAGGGCATCCTGGAGGTGAAAATCTGCAACCTGCCGACCCTCCAAGAGTGTCTGGTATGTGTGGCCGAATTCTGGGTCGCTTTTGTAGAGAAGTGGCCAATCAGAAGTCTCGTGCCCGCAGGAGTTGAGCACGGTGGTTAGCGCCATGATCGGTGGTCGACTGAGGCAATCTGCAACATTATTGGTGCTGCCCTTTTTGTACTTGATATTCAAGTGAAACTGTTTCAGGTATGTAGACCACTTCTGATGGCGATCATTTTGCAATTTCCCTTGGGTCTGTATGAACTGCAGAGGTCGGTGGTCTGTGTGGATGACCGTTTCCTTCCCCAAAATGTAATGCTTCCATTGTCGGCAGGCCTGTACAATGGAATACATCTCTTTATCATAAGTGGGGTACTTCCGGACTGTGTCTGAAAGTGTTTCACTGTGATATGCCACTGGATGTCCATGTTGAGTAAGGACTGCCCCAATAGCATAGTCAGAGGCATCTGTCTCGACCTCAAATGGTTGTTGTAAATCTGGTAACGCGAGCACTGGTGCCGTGCAGAGGCGATCCTT
The DNA here is from genome assembly GCA_031772625.1 of Pinus tabuliformis. Lineage (NCBI taxonomy): Eukaryota > Viridiplantae > Streptophyta > Pinopsida > Pinales > Pinaceae > Pinus > Pinus tabuliformis. The sequence continues at coordinate 718,684,637 of CM062817.1, read as the reverse complement.
CAACTCCCTGAATGCCTTCTGTTGAGATTCAGACCAAAAGAATTTTGCTTTCGCCCCGCCCTTGGTGACTTGACTCAAGGGCCAAGAAATATGAGAAAACCCCAACACAAACCTGCGGTAGAAGTTGGCAAGACCTAGAAAGCTGCGTAGCTCTGTTAGAGTGGTTGGAGAGGGCCAATCCCGAATGACTTGGACCTTGGCTGGATCAACATGCACCCCCTGTTCATCAATGATGTATCCCAGATACTGAACCTCGGTCATGCCAAAAGTGCATTTCTCCAAATTGGCACATAGCTTGTGTTGCCGCAGTGTTTGGAGAACCTGTCGGATGTGGTGGAGGTGCTCTTCCCAACTCTGGCTGAAGATCAGAATGTCATCCAAGTATACTACTACAAAGGAGTTGGTGAATGGCCGCAAGATGTCATCCATTAGCCTCATAAAGGTTGCAGGAGCATTCGTCAATCCGAAAGGCATGACCAACCATTCGAAGAGGCCCTCCTTGGATTTGAAGGCAGTCTTCCACACATCTGAGGGTTCGATTGGTACCTGGTGATATCCTGACTTCAGATCGATCTTGCTGAAATATTTCGCCCCCTTTAGTTGGTCTAGGAGGTCATCAATCCGTGGGATCGGGTACCTATTACGGACAATGATCTTGTTCAGCGCCCGATAGTCAATACAGAGTCTCCACGTCCCATCCTTCTTCTGTACCAACACGATCGGGCTCCCACAGGGCGATGAACTCGGATGGATGTGACCTTTCTGCAGGAGCTCCTGAATCTGCCTCTTGATTTCATCGTTCTCCAGAACGGAGCGCCGATAAATTGGTCCATTGGGTAGCAGTGCACCTGGGGTCAGATCGATGGAGTGCTTGACTTGACAGTGCAGAGGAACCCCTGCCGGGGAGGTGAAGATGTCCTCGTACTCCTCCACAATCTTGTCCATCTGTAGTTGTCGTGCAGAGGGGCCCCGTTTGGAGGCCGCGGCCACTGTCTTCTTCTTTCCTTGAGGGCGTATCATCAGGAAAACAAATTTCCTGGTTTTGGAAATGATCTTACTGCATTGTTTTGCAGTAATCAAAGAGAGGGCGGCAGGTGGTGCTACCTCTGGTATCCTGAACAACTTATTTCCCAATGTAATAATAACTGCACGGGGCCTCGATTCATACACGGCATGTCGCTTCCACAAGTATGGTTGTCCTAGTAATACATCACAAACTTCAAGGGGAGCAATGTCACACAATACCTCATCCGTGAAGGGCTTGATGTTGTATGGAAGACGACACTGCTGGCTCACGCGAAGATCTCGTCCTTGGTGAAGCCACCCAATGGTGTATGGTTGTGGATGTGATGTGGTCGGTAAGCCCAACCGCTTCACGACCTCTGCCGAAATGAGGTTCTTTTGACTCCCGCTATCAACAATGAACTGTATCGGGGAGCCCTTTACCCACATCTGGGAGTGGAAGAGACGCTCCTCCTCCTCTGGATCTTCGGGTTCATTTTTCTGGATCTTTGCGGTAGCAACAGTGGCGCTGGGGTCCGCATCAATGATCTGCTTCCCTTTTTCATACCCCTTATCGGGTTCTGACTCCGTGTCGGAACATGCATCTGATTCTGAAACCTTTAGCTCAGCCACCAGTGACTGCTTGGCCCGACACTCACTTGTGTTGTGAGTGGAGCTCTTATGGAACTCGCACCATTTTCCAGTGTCCTTTCTCGGCTTTGCGGCGCTGTTCTTTGCTTGCAGCTTCGGCTGGTTGTCTTGGGCTGTCCCGCCTTGGATTTGTCCTTTGTTCTGTGGTTTAGGGGCACCTTTCCCCTGCTTTGGATTCGCAGATCCAAAGTCTCGCTTCTTTTGTTTAAACTTCTGCTCGACCTTGACGGCATACCGGTATGCTGCGCCGAGCGAGGGGATGTTTAGGAATTGTATTTCTTCCTGGATGTACTTGTGCAGGCAGCCACGGTATTTGAGTATCAAATGTTGCTCCGAATCCTTGATACCCAACTTTGTGCGAAGGGTATGGAAGAGATTGGTGAACTCCGGCACGTCTTGGTCCCTTCCCTGCCGCAGCGTGGTCCACTTTATGTATTCATCCTCATAGCTCCCGACAGGGTAGTACTGCTCCTTGATAGCATCCCGGAACGAATCCCAGGTGGGTGCGGCTGAAAATAGTGAGCCAATACTTTCATCCTTCTGCTCGCAGTAGGTTTCCCACCAGTCCTTGACGTGGGGGGCTGCTTTGAGGAGAGCAAAAACAATCTTTTCCCAACTCGAAAATTCATGAACAGAAAAATAACCCTCTAGCAGATTTAACCATTTATCTACGGCATCTGCGTCTATCTGACCTTCGAATATGGGGATTTCAAAATTAACTTGTACCTTAAAGGGTGTGGCGTTTCCAGAGTAGCTACTGGAAGCCGATGCGTTGCTTCTCGGTAGCCGCTGAAGGATCTGGGCAAAACTGTCCATCATCGCGTTCCGTTGTCGCTCGAGGGCTTCTTCGAGCAAGATTTTGATGGGATCTCCTGCCCCCTCGTCTTTCTTCTCGTCCGCCATGGGAGGCCGTCGGGATTTGCGAGGCTGGTCTTGCAAAGGTTCAACCAGTTCAAGCCCTAACTCCTTATATCCCGACCTTGTTGGGGACATGCAAAGAAAAACAGAGAAAAAGCAGACCGCTCTGATACCACTGATCCGGATTTAAACAGGAACACAACAAATTATAGAGATAACCATATACACAAAGATGCAGCGGAAATAATACTTCATTTCATTAATGGAAAATACTCAAATATGCTTACAATAGAAATGGAAATAAACTAGCTAGGGCGATGGTAGCTTATCTCTGAGAAGAGATGTGATGGCTACAGGCCTCAAAACTGCTCCGGAAGTTCAGGACCCGAAAAACTGCTAAAAATAGTAAGTTGTGCTACAATTAAGGAAACTGAAAATGCTGAGAAAGACAATGGTGGGGGTCCAGGTGGACTTGGCATGTGGCCACCAATATCCACCTGGATCAACCTTCCTACAAATCCTCTCCCTTGTTCTCCCACGAATTTGGCTGCCAAGTGCTCATTAAAACCTTCAATTTTATCTCCAAATTGACCAAAAAGGCTACACAAAGCACACATTAGACTTGTTGGCATAATGACTAACCCAATTCACTCTATTAGCATAAATATAATAAAAAACATGCAATAAACTAATGAGAATGGTGGATTAAGTCGAATTAGGAGGTTGAATGAGCCCAAATAATTATCCATTTTTGGGGCTCATCACGGCTGAAAAAAATGAGGTCGTACTTTCATCCTTCTACTCACAGTAGGTTTCGCACGAGCCCTTGACGTGGGGGGTGGCTTTGAGAAGAGAAAAAGTAGTCTTTTCGCGACTGGAAAAATATTGAACAGAAAAATATCCTTCAAGAAGATTTAACCATTTATCTACGGTGTCTGCATCTATTTGGCCCTCAAATATGGGAATGTCAAAGTTTACTTGTACCTTAAAAGGAGTGGTGCCTCCAGTGGCTGCTGGATGTGGATGCAACACCGATGGCCAACCGTTGAAGGATCTGGAAAAAGGTATCCATCATCGTGTTCCTTTGTTTCTTAAGGGCCTCCTCGAGCAATATCCATCATCGCGTTCCTTTGTTTCTCAAGGGCCTCCTCGAGCAATATTTTGATAGGATCTCTTGCTCCATCATCTTTATTTTCTTCCCCCATGGGTGACCGTCGAGCTTTGCGAGGTTGACCTTGCAAAGTTTCAACCAAATCGTGCCCTAAATACTTATACCCAGACCTCATCAGGGACATGCAAAGAAGGATCGAGAAAGAGTAGACCGTTCTGATACCACTGATCCAAATTTAAATAGGAACACAACAAATTATAGATATAACCATAAACACAGAGATGCAATGGAAATAAAACTTCATTTCATTAATATCAAAGAACTGAGATATGCTTACTTACAAAATATAAATAAATTATCTCGGGTGATGGTAGCCTATCTATGAGAAGAGATATGGCAGCTACATGCCTATGAGTTGTGTTACAATGAGATTTGAAAGCCTATTTATTATTGAGAAACAATGGAAATCCCCAAACATAAAAAACCTAACCCTAGGAGATGAAACGCCAAACTATGGGCCCCTTTGGGGTAAATTCGTACATCAACTTCCTAGGGTCATAACTTTGGCATACGATCTCCCTTTCATGCACATGATGCCTCACTAGAAATATCTATCTAAGAGCTACAACTACTGAAAACGAATATTGAGTTAAAAACTATATTCACCACCGGTGATTTTCCAAAACAATGTCATTTAAGGCCTCAAAATGGCTCCAGAAGTTCAGGACCTGAAAAAATTGCCAAAAATAGTAAACTGTGCTACAATTAAGGAAACTGAAAAATTGAAAGAAACAATGGTGGGGTTCCAAGTAGAATAGGCAGGTGGCCACCAATATCCACCTTGATTAGTACTGGATTATATGTGGCATTTATGCCTGTTGTATCCTCATTATTTCTGTTGTTTATATGTTGGTTAGGAATGTGTTTTATGATAATGAAAATGTATGGTTCTCATCATGTTTTGACTTGTAAATGAATGAGAAATGAATATATGACCTAATAGATGATATTGCAACTAATGTGATAAGGCACCAATGCTTATTAGCGATTATCAGATAAGTATAAGAAACTTATGCTCAGATCTATTATTATGACCTGTAGGATGCATATTTGTGACATGTTTGATGAAATGTTTGTCATGGATAGTAGGGGTCCACTCAATTCCTTGTTTAATAATTTGTATTGGCATCATTTTCATTATGTTTCTTTTCATTGATGTGAATTCCATGAAGTTCTGGGCAATGATTGGGTCCTAGCCCGAGAATTTAGCCTTAAATATCGCAGTCGCTAGCATAACACTGGAAGAAAGAGGCTACAGTTGCACTCAGGAAGGCTCATGGGAGCGACTGGGGCCCTTAGTCGCTTGGAGGGCTTGGCGAGGGAGCGATTGGGGCTCTAGGTCCTTGAAATGTTGAGTTTCCTTAAGGGTTGGTCATCTGGAAAGGTGGGGTTAGCTCTTGGAGGTTCTGTAGGATGTGTGGATGGTTAGTTTGGTTATGTTTTGTCGGTTCTGTTAGCGCTTGAAATTTCACCTCAGGCTGAGAAAGGTAAACCTCAAGGCTACATCAAACCATTTAGCCTCATAGCTAGCCCTACGGGGCAGGAGAAGGCTCTCTCCGGTCTATCTCGTGAAATCTTCGATAGATGAGATGACCAATAAGGTAACACTGATATTAGGCTAGTAAACTGATCAAAAAGGTTGATTTGGGGTTTTTTTGGGTTTTTGGTGGCAAATTGAGGAATTGCAATTTTGGGTGCGGGGATTGAACACAGTTTCTGTAGGGGGTTCTTTGGGGTGAGGTAGGAGACAGTATTGATGCCTTTGATTGAGGTGAGCGGATGGAAAAGACTGGTGAGGAGCTAAGGAGAGAAAATAATACTTTGAATTCTCCTTAAACAGTAGAAAACATAGAAATTAAACAAATTTAAAAGCAGAGCATGGCAAGCATGAATTCTTACTTTAACACTTCATTTGTTTAATATGCAGAAGGAAAGAAAGGAGATGATCACATAAACACACTTACAAGAACATTGAGAAACACACCATCAACACATGAGTCCACAAGAATCCCAAAGAGGACTGCAAAACCCTGGTCTTCCTTAGCCAAAAATTGCAGAGATACAGTGAAATAATACAATGATAGCTTCTCCCTCAAGAGTCCAACCATGAAAATGAGCAAGAAAGTACATAATATAGATGATCTAACCTCTTTCCCTGCCTCCATGGGTCGAGCTCACTATCCTAGGAGCTGTTTCAACCACTTCTAAACTAAGCACTACAAACTAGGCAGTCAAAACAACTTGTCTCTATAAACTTGGAAACCAATTCATTCATTTAATTTTTACCCTTTTCATGAATGAATGTTCTAGAAGTGTTAAACAAGAGTAAAAGTGTCTTAGAGTTACAAAAATTACATCAAAGATAATCATCTTCAACCCCAAAAAGTCAAACTGAGTCAAATCTGCGTTTTCTGGGCTGTACAGTGCAATCTGGCAAAAAACTGCCTGACAGGTCGCGCCCCCCTGCCTGACAGGTCGCGCCCCTTTGGAGCTCTGTTTGAGGCACTTGCAGGTGGCCAAATTGCACAAACGTGGGCTTGTTGGAAAGGTCTGTGAGTCTACTTTCCAACCCAACTGGAATGTTTGAATTTGGAGTTCATTTGCCCTGTCAAAAACCATTTCTCCCAAGACAGCTTTCTGCAGTTCAAAAAAGTGGCAGAAAGTCAAATTTTGCATGTATTTTGACCTTCTGGAGGCCTAAAACTCCATAAAAACTCAAGTCCATCCATGGGCATATGTAACTTTGCATAAAAAATCAGGAAATGCTGAGTTTTTGTGAAAAGGAGTTGCCATGACAAAGGGTCTCACGGGGGGTGAGACCCGTTAAAGAGCCAAAACCTGTAAATTACCAAAAAATGCCAAAATTACCCAAAATTCTCAAATTTTTTGGGATTTGAGCTGTGGCTAGGCTATTGAGTGCCATGATCTTTGAGTGAAGCCTCAGCCAAGATACAGAGTGGATTGGTCTTCTTTTTCCCTTTTAGGGCCTCGGAGAACCGCCTTTGAAACATCTTCATTTTGGCCTTGCACACATGCATTCTTGCCCAGTAATGGTTTTTCATGTTCCTCAGCAACTTTTTATCTTGGTTGGCCTTAGCCAACAGCCTCTCCAAGTGTGCGTTCTCCTGGATAAGCATAGACTCTCAGTCAGCAGGCAATGGGTCACCGGGTCTTCTACGGTTTAAGGTTCGGTCACTACGAATCCTCCATAGCTCATCAAGTGCTTTCTCCTCCTCCAACTGTTTGTTGCGCTGCTCCAGGTAAGTGATGGTCCATTGGGCACCCTCAAATCTCCTCTGCAAAGCATCATTTTCAGCTCTGAGATGCTGAATGATCTCCTTTGCCTCCTGGCTAGGAGAACTGGTCTCAAGATCAACAAACTCAACATCGGGAACTCCTGATGGACCCTCATCAAGCATGGGCTCTTTGCCCCTCTCTGGTACTTGTGCTGGTGAAGAAAGCGAGGCCCCTTCCACCTGATGTGGAGATAACACTCGCTGAGCTGAAGATGAAGGCGAGACCCCTTCCACCTGCTGTGGAGATAGTACTCGCCGAGCTGCTGCAAACAAGGCCCTCTGGCCTCTCTGATAAGTGAGCTGAGATGAGGAACTAACATGTCTAGTGACAGGGATGTGATGTCGGTGTGATGGTCCTCCCTCCTCATGAACAACCTCAGGATGTGGCTGTGATGGCGCTGTGAAAAACTCACGAGAGATGAACTCCTCCCATGAGATGCCCTGCTGAGTCAACTGATGCAATACTACTAGCTGAATCAAACCATAATGATGAAGGCTCCTATACTGCTGTGCTGGGGTCTTCCTCTGCAACATGGGCACCATCCTCTGAATGTTCCGAAAGAAGAAAACGGGGATGTTCATCATCCTCACTCAGGTGAAGTGCATCAAAAGGCGAATGTGATATGAGTACACCTGTGAAAATCTGCCCTCACAGGTAAAATAGTGCATAATAAGCCTCATGATGGGAGCATACTCACTCCGGAGAAACCTGAATGGAAAAACACCCGCCAAATGTCTTATGAATGGTGGCCGGACATAAGGCTCAAAGTGAACAATATCTAGCATCTTGCGCTTATTCCACACCTCACCAACATTAGGTATCCCTGTAGCATGTGAGATCACCTCGGGTGTCAATGTAAAGTTCACCCCTGCAAGATTGACATGTTCGTCATGGAGGTGTAAAACACAAAGGTGGGCCAGGTGTACTGAAAACAAGTGACTGCCATAGGACAGGCCTGTAACTCTGCTAAAGAAGTGGGCTCCTCTCGCTTATGATGTCCACCCTTACCACCCTTACGAGGCCTCCTCTGTACCTCAACCTCTGCAGATGATGAATGGTCATCACTTTGCTCGTAAGTTTCGGTTTCTGACATAGTTTAGGAGCAAAGTGGACAAACTGTACTGCTGTCTCTGCCTGTAAAAAGTGCTGAATTCTATGCTGTTTCAAGGGGAAAAAGACATGAGGGATGTTATCACTTAGAATTGCAGTCAATGTAAATTGCAGTCAATGTATGTAATGTTGTCCAAAAAATTTCATAGTCAAAAAAGAGTTGTCTAGTGGTTATGTTCCTATGTGTGTTACTTAGGGATCATGTTTTAAAAAGGTATTGATGTGAGTCATTTTCAAAAACCGTTTATCATCCTCCATCATAATTGTTTAAGGCATGTCTTGTCTTGTTTGCGTCATTGGTCCTTTGCGCAGTTTCGCAACGCAGTCTGATTGGCCAATTTGGCAGCGCAATAATGTTTCCGCCTTTTCGTAGCATGTCAATAATCAGCCATTTCGTAGCACATTTTGTTAATTTTTAACTGTCTGCGCTACTAAATCGGGGATTCGGGGATTTTGCAGCGCGTTTTCTTGAAATGTCAAGTCTGGGGGGATGAGTCATTAGGTCCGTCCATATATTGTCAGTTGATGTCCTCTCCAGGTCATTATGGGTCATCATTCCGCCATGAGGTTCAGAACCACGCACATAAACATCATTCAAAGTGATTTTATGATGTATGGTAGTGTCATGATATTTGTTATTAGTGCGTAAACTGACTTGCTTGTATGACAAGACTGTTGAAGCGCAAAGGGAGCCCGAGTTTTCATTTAAAAGGACCTGATTGCAAGCGAGCCTGCATTCCAAAGTTTGAAGTTGCATTCTGAGTTGAAGCTGCTGTTAGTTCTCTGTCCGAAAGTTTTCAAAGTAAAATGGAGAAAAGGGAACATCGATCCGGTAGGTGCCAAAGAACAGAACCGGAGGGGCTTGATATTACGTTAAAGGATGAAGGTGTAACAAGAGCTTTTAAAAGTGCTGGTTGCTGGAGGTTTTGTGAGAAGTTGCAAGGAGGGCACGCAGAGGTAACAAAAGCTTTTGCATTGAATTTTACTGGTTTAAACTCTAAGGTGTCAATGCTAGAATTCCCTGTATCCCCAGAAGCCATTTCTAATGTGACTGAGATTCCTAGAGGTGGACATGAATGGTTCAAAAATTTTAAATTCGACATGAGCCCCTGTAAGGAATTTTTGAAGGAGCCTTATGTAAATGAGGATCTCACAAAAGCTGTGCCAAGGAGTTACGTGAAGGAACATTTTGCCCTGCTCCTCACATGCATCCAAAAATATTTAACATGCGAAGGGAGGTATAACAAAGTTTATTCATATCATTTTAAACTTTTGTTACATTTCACAGGCAAAGCATCAATAGATATCCCTTTCTACTTGTTCAGAAGCCTAAGTAAAATGTGTGATAAAATTCAGCTGAAAAAAGATGACTGTGAAACATCACTGTTTCATCATGGTTTGGTGAAGTTGTTAGTGTTAGATGGTTTGCAGAAGATTGGTAAAGATTGGGACTCCTTTATTTTTATGGCTGGCTTTCAGAGCAAGACAGGCCTTACTCCATTGCCTGTTAGGGAAAGAGAAAAAGCAATTGAAGAACCTACTCTTGCTGAGCTCAGAAAGGAGGTGAAAGATCAGAAGAAGTCCAAAACCAAGTTGAAGAAACCAGTGAAGCCTTTGGTGATCAAGGAGACACCTCAATCATCATCAAAAGAGAAGGTCAAACAGAAGAAGGATGCACCTGCATCAAGTGAAGTTGAAAAGGTATCAAGAGTAAAAACCAGAGGTCAGTTAAGCAAGGAGAAGGGTAAGTCAATTGCTGTTGAAGAAAGTCCTATGTCAAAAGCTAGTTTAACTGATTTACTTGAAGCAATTGAACTTGAACAAGATCAATCAGTGCAGATTGAGCCAATGGAGTTTGAGCAGGACCAACCAGTGCAACCAATGCACATTGACTTAACCCAATCCTCACCAGAGAGCATGAAGAAATCAAAGGCTTCGAAAAGGTTACGGTTTGAGGAGCCTAGTGAAGAATATGTGTTCAAGCCACGGAGGCCAATTACAAGAAGACAAATGAAAGAGGCCGAGAAAGTACATAAAGAGGAGGCAGCTGTAAAAATGCCTAGTACAGAGTTTCTTGAAGTTTTGACTAAAACAGTGCATGCAGCCAAGAGTAAAGATAAGAGTAAAAAGGTTATTATTAGCCAAGGGGGAAATGTCATAGCTATCAAGAACCAGGCAGGAACAACCCAGGAAAAAGTGGCTCAGATAAAGAGTTTTTCTAGAGAACGTGCAGTGAGATATGCTAGTTATAGAAGGGCTGTATTAAAAGGCAGCACAAGTCTACTGGGGCAAGCTGACTCAAGGTCTGATGTATTTTCATGGATGGTACCAGCACTTAAGCAAGCAAAACTCATAAGAAAGCTGAACATGAGCCTGAGATCAGAAAATAAGGCTTTGAAGAAAGAGGTTAGCAGTTTGAAGAAGAAGCTAGGTAAACTAGCTCACTGACTTAAGAGGAAAGGTGCTTTTCAAGTTTTGATAAATTTTGGTTCAACTTCCATCATTTTGAAATTATTTAGGTCCCCAACACCTGTATAAAATGTCTGAAGAAATCATGAGTTTAAGCAGAAAGCGCTTCAAGATAAATATGTTTTGTTTTGACAAAAACAGTAGTTTCGTAGCGCGCTACGAAACTACTGTAGATGCTGTTTTATAAGAAAACAATGAATTTGATGATGAGGTCAGCGAATTTTGAAAGGAATGCCTCGAGGACAGGAGGGAGATCATACAAGGCTATCATAGCAATTCAAATAGTGACAGGTGTAAGTTTTGAAGAAAAAGTGAAATATTTTGCTTTTTGCTTAAGTTTTCTTAAAGGCACTTTATGACCGAATTACTAGGGTTCTGGTAGGGTTACCGGGATTTTTGGTTTGTACACCTGTTCAGTCCACAAGGCATCCAGATCATGAGGCATATGGTGTTATGCGTTGTTATTGAAGGATTAAAGAGCTTGGAGCGTGGTCTTTAAATAAGTGAAGAAGAATGGAAGACAGGGACCATGAAGATAGGGTACTCATCTTTACTAATTAATGAGCCATCTGCACAGCTAGCACCCGAGACCAGCTCGTTCAGTGAATGTTCCTCCAACATATCTCAGCCACAATAGAAAATGTACAACTGTCAAGGATCCAAGAAGAATCATGCATACGAGGAGATAGAGTTGGACTTTCAATGTAATTAGGACTCTATGCATTTACAGCACAATACCTTATGTATTTAATAAGTTTGTTTAAAAATAGATAAGGTTAGTTAATGATAGACCATCGAGCTCTCCCCTCATGCTTGAGGAGGAGACTCAAGGTAGTTTTAGTTTTGGTTTTCCTATATATAGTGAAAACTCTGATGTAAGTAGGGTTGGAGATTTATACAAAAAAACAGAGTTTTTATATTGGTTAATGTAAAAGACTTTTGACAGTAATAGAAAGATTACTTTTTCTTCCCAAGATTCATCTTGTGTTCAAAGGCTCAGAATATATGTGGTTTTGTCTTTATCCTTTCTGTTTTACAGCTCAATAGACATGCAATCACTCTGAATTCACCTAGTGCTCAGACTTCCTGTGTATGTTTATGAGTTGAGGTTCTTTTTGAGAAATGTTCTGAGTGTTTAAACATTATATGCCTTGGCTTCCATGATTGAGTAGTTAATAGTTTACTGCAGAGGTGTTTGACTCCATGAGCCCAATGGAAGAAGTGTTATTTTGTTGTTCCAACCAGCTTATTTTCATGTACTGTTTGAAGAGTTAGCCATCTTTTCTTGTTATTAATGCATATCAAAAATCTGTGAGAGAGCCCTCTCTGACTAAGGAGGCTAAGCCTTAGTCTAAAGCCTGGTTTGAAATAGTTACATGAGATCTTGCTAAGTAGCAGCCCTTAGTACACGATTTTGTGATAACAAGGGAAATGTTAGGGGAGGGACCTTTTTTCAAGGAATTGGGAATATATAAATATGACAGGGAATTTTTAAGGAAAATGTTGCAAACCATTATGCATATAGGAGTACATATTTAAAATCAGGGATATTAGGAAATCATTTGCAAAAATCACTGCATATGGGAAAAATATGTAGGAAAGTGAACATATGGGGATATGAAAACATGCAGCATTAATAGGGGAAGATAGGGAAACATATGCACAAAACTGCTGACATATACACCAACATTTTCCATTGTTTACACATGCATATGGTAGAGGGAGATTAGGGTTTTGAATGCTTTGGGAGAGGGGTAGGGTTTACACTTTTAGTTATTAGGGAGAAGGGAGGGTTTGCATTTAATTTATAAATAGCATGGGAGAAAAATAGGCATACATACAAGTGTGAGTGGAAAGGGAAAGGAGGGAAACAATTACAAAGGAAAAACACCTTGAAACAACACAAACCCTAGCACATTTTATCCATTAACATTGCAGTCATATGAAGAGGTTTCACTTGTACAATTTCAATCATTAAAACATGTTTTATGATATCCACCAATCATAACCACACCCATTTCAAGTTTAGAACACCTACCTCAAACAAATTTGTGTCTTGGAGAGCGTTTGAGAAAATTTAAAATCGTTTTGCAGGGAGACAACTCGACGGGTCGCGCACCACGCCCAACGGGTCGCGCCCGTTGTATTTTCACACTGTGGAAGACCCTCTGACGGGTCGCGCGCACCTGACGGGTCGCGCACCTGGCCTGATGGGTCGCGCACCAGTCCAATGCCCGAACTCGCTCTCTATTTGCTCCTTTCTCTCAATCACTCTCTCAAACCTCTCTTGCAAGCATCTAGGATGCACAATGAGAGTGATAGGAGGGAATTTGGGGTTTTATAAGTTTCATTTGAAAAAATTTCATTCACAAACCCACTTTCTAATGTTTTCTCTTTGACACTTTATAACACTGACTTTTTGGTTTCTTTTGTCCTGAATTTGACTCATTAAGTGCTTTGACTTGATTCTTTTTGCAGGTAGATCATCTGAGGGATCTTGGCAAGGGGACCAGGGTTGCATTTTGTTCGCTGAAGACTTTTGAAATTTCATCACTTATTTACAAACTTGGAAAATGACCTTGGCTTTAAAAACAGAGTTTTTAAATCCAAGGTGAAGATTAACTGTACCAGATAAGAAATCTTGAAGAAACACTTTTACAATCATCCCTCTGGCTTGCTGAATACTCATTGACTTTTCAGACACATGACCCTGTAAACATATTTGACCAAAACCCTAGACCTAGGAAATTGACCTCAAGACAAGATAAGACAAGCTTGAAAGAGCTTAATGACTGAAATGACCTAAACCAGCAATGCCAAGAGGGGTACAACACACCAGCTCCTCCATCAGGGTTATGGCATGCCTAACGGGATGCAAAAATTGACACTGATGAGACACCTACATATGCAAATGCAAAGAGTTTTGATCGCTGATGGAGGGCTTAAGACCGACTCTAACATTGGCTCCAATGGGGATGGTAGCTCCTTGGAGGTACCAAGAACCTTAGACCTCTGGGAGAGCAGACCAGTGCTTTATTCATTGGGCAATGGAGTCAACTTATACACATGTGACCAAATTTGAAACAACTTTATTTGACTTGGACAAGTGACTGAAATCCTAGACTAAATTTGACACTAACTAACTCACTCTATGCAGAAAATAAACTGACTGAAATAACTCTAAAAACTCATACCAACTAATCACCATTTTCAGAATTATAGCCTTCACCGCGGGCCCCAAACTGAAGATGGGAGATCAGTTTCACACTTGCTGCAGAATGAAAATGAAATGGTAATTACAATGAGAATGATTAGAGCAGAAAATGCTCAAGCATGATACCTTTTGAGCAGCCGGCCATTCACCGACCCACCAAGACATTCATCACCGTTCATTTCTTTGAGAAGAAAAGCATTTGGACCACGGTATGCTGCAATTTTGTAGGGACCTTTCCACAAGTTGTCAAATTTTCCATGCTTCCCTTTGTCTTCATTGCGGGCATCCCATCTCAGCACAACATCATCAATATGAAAATCCTCTGCTTTGGCCTTTTTGTCATAGATTTTCTTTATGCGCTCCTGCAACTTAAGGGAATTATGGTGAACCTCTTCTCGTGTCTGCTGTAAATGAATCATTTGGCTGATCCGTCGTTGCATAGGATCCTCCTCACCACCAGCTTCTTGAAACAATTTAGCTACTGGAACACTAAGTGAAGTCGGAAACACTGCATCTACTCCATAAACCAGTTCAAAAGGTGACATACCAATTGACTTCTTTTGACTTACCCGATCAGCCCATAATGCATTTATTAGCTTCTTGTGCCAGCTCTTCTTATTTATTTCCAACAATTTCTTTATGATGTTCACTAGAGATTTGTTCGAAGATTCAGCCAGCCCATTACCTTGCGGATGGTAGGCGGTCGAATGCCCCAAGCTGATGTTATATTTATAGCAAAAATCAACCAACTTCTTCGATTTGAATGCTGCTGCATTATCTGTAATCAACTTATGTGGACAGCCGAAATGTGACAAGATATTACTTTCAAGAAAAGAAATAATTACCGAATCCATGGCTTGCTGGGTGGGAATGGCTTCAATCCATTTCGTGAAGTAATCTGTGGCGGTCAAGATCCATCGATGCTGCCCGGAAGATGCTGGGTGGATTTCACCAATAAAATCCAAGCCCCATTGCTGAAATGGTGCATTGATTTCAACCGGCTTGAGAGGCAATGGCTGTAACTTCTGCTTTCCTTGAAAAATTTGACATTCATGACAACTCTTTACCGCTTTATACACATCAGAAAATAAAGAAGGCCAATAGAAACCAGCTCTCAAAATCTTATTAGCCGTGGTCTTCCAAAATAAGTGACCCCCACAGTCACCTTTATGGAAATCATCTACTGTTGTCTTAGCTTCCTCTTCGACCAAATAGTTCAGCAAGATGCCACCGGGATCCTTCCAATAAAGTGCAGATTTGATAATGCAAAATTTGGCAGCTTTTAGTTTCAATGTTCTAGCTTTGTTTCTAGGCATTCCAGGGGGTGAAGACAAATTTTGAAGCACATAAACTATATCAGCATACCAAGGAGAAGACACAAAGATATCGGATACCTGTAGAACTGAATTTTCTTCATCTTCATCGGACAAGGCAGCAATCAAATTGATATCAAGGACGTGAAGGTTTGTTTCAGCCATCAACTTAGCAAGACCTTGACCTTTAATCAACTTGGTAGGCTTAATTTCTACATCATATTCTAATAGTGCAGCGATCCACTTACCCCTTCTTCCTTCCGGTTCCGTTTGTACTAAAACATCCTTCACAGCTGCATTAGGGACATACGCCAAAATATGAGAATTCAATATGTATACCCGGAAATCTTTCAAAGCCTTGATCAGCGCCAGTGCTTGCTTCTCAATGATATTATAATTCAGCGCTCCGTCTCTTATGATACGGCTGAAAAAAGCTATGGGCCTCTCAACTCCATCCCTTTGTTGCATCAACACGGCTGCCAACGTATGCTCGGAAGCAAATGAAAACAAAATAAAATCCTGCGTATAATCTGGGCTGATCAAAGTTGGGGCTGAAGATAAGATTACCTTTATCAAATTAAAAGACTTCACCGCTTCTTCGGTCCATTTGAGCTCGCTGTCCTTCTTGAGCATATTGGTTATCTCTCTAAGATGTTCGGCAAGATTGGGGATGAAACGATGCAGAAAATTCAATTTACCATTGAAGGACTGAATTTCTTTCTTGCTACGGGGCTGCTCCAACTGCTGAATTGCCTCCACTCGTGCGGGATCTATACGAATGCCATCTTTATAAATAATATGACCCAGCAACTTGCCTTCGCTCATAGCAAAAAGACTCTTCTTCGGATTCAATGAGATGCCATATTTTCTGCACTTTTGAAACACCTTAGTCAAATGAAACAAATGCTCTTCATCTGATTTAGAAAACACGGTCAGATCATCAAGATAAACAACTAAAAAGACATCTTTCTCATTTGCAAAAGCCATGTCCATTGCCCGCTGAAATGTGGCACCCGCGTTCTTCAATCCAAATGGCATCTTGGCATAATGAAATGTACCCCATGGAGTAGTAAATGCTGTCTTGTCACGGTCATCTTCGTGCACCAAAATCTGATTATACCCGGAGTAACCATCAAGCAATGACATCCTTGATGCCCCCACTACCCGCTGCAATATGTGGTCCATCTTGGGCAGCGGATAATTATCCTTTAATGACACCTTGTTCAGATTTCTAAAGTCTATGCATAAGCGAATTTCACCGGTCTTCTTTCTCACGGGCACTAAGTTGGAAATCCAATCAGAAAACCGGATTGGCACTATGATTCCAGACTTATACAACCTGTTGACTTCCTTCTCAATCAATGGCAGCAATTTAGGATTAATTCTTCTCAACTTTTGTCGGAAAGGCTTTTGATGTGGCTTTATGGGAATGGTATGCTGAATGATACTTGTGTCATAAGTTTTCAAATCTGAATAGTCCCATGCAAAAACATTAGAATACATAGACAATAACCTGATATACTCTTTCTTTACCTTAGGCGGCAATGCTTTTGAGAGCTTCACCATCTTTGGATTTTCAGCTGTCCCAAGATTCACATCTTCAACTCCTTCATCCGTTGGCCTCAAAGTTGGCTTGCGGGCCACATCATCTTGATCGAACAATTCTTCCAAAGGAATCAATCCTTTAGGAATGTAATTGTCCTTGAGCTGCAATACATCCATCTGATTTACTCCTTCAGCTTCCGTGTCTATTGAAATGTCTTCGAATTTACCCTCAACTTGCAGAAAATCTTTGATTTCTTCGTCATCTTGGAAAACTTGCCAACACCTTTGATTATCTGGAACTGTAGGACGATGCTTCACATATATCTCAAACTTATTGCTGGAATTCATAGGTATTTTCAGATTACTTGCTGCCTTAGCCAATGCATCCGCAACACCATTTTGAATCCGGGGTACACATGTCAAAGTATGTTCAGAAAACCTCTTTAAGATATCCAGGACAGCATTCCGATATGCTCGCATACGAGGATGTTTGGCCTGAAATTCACCTTTCACTTGCTTGATAACCAACTCGGAGTCGCCATATACCGCTATTTTCTTTGCCTTCAATTTCCGAAGGATTTTCAGGCCAGCAATAAGAGCTTCATATTCTGCCTCATTATTTGAACAATCAAATGCCAATTTATAAGAACATACCCGTACCTTGCTTGGGACTTGATTTTGAGCTGAAAACGGGCTTCGAATCCACACACCTATACCAGCACCATCGCTGCCCACTGCGCCATCAAAATCCATGGTCCAAAGACCATTCTCATCATCTTCTAAGTGCTGAAAATCTGATTTTGATGCATGCTCTGTTTGCTGCCCATTTGTTTCAGCAATTGGCCTTATGACAACAGACCTTTCTTCACTTTTCTTTCTCAAAACTTCTCTGCAATTTTCTGAAATGTCTGGTATATCTTCTACTTGAACTAACTGACTATCTACCTCATTGAAATTCTCCGCAAACAAAACAAAAGATTCTAAATCTGTTTGTACATAATTTACAGGATGATTGACGGGCTTTTCCTTACTAGTGATCATGTATTTCATCTTTTGTTCCCGATATAACTTCCTCATTTGACCGAAAACTGGAATTGTGGCATATGAAAAATCAAGCTGAAGTGTACCTTTGAGCTTGGCTCCCCATGATCTCGACAACAACATGCCAAACCGCGGAGGAATGTCCGCCACCACCACATCCATCAAAACATTCTTCGCTGGAATTTGATCGAGACTCACCACCAAGTCTTTGATCAAGCCAATACATCTTACCCGGCTGGAATCAAACGAATACAGATCATGATACTTCCTTGTGATGTCAAGTCCCAGCTTCTCCATGATTGTTTTCGGCATCAAATTGTGCGAGGCTCCCGAGTCAAACATGGCATTGTGCAACACAAACTGATATAAAATGGAGGAACATCACTTTCGGGAGACTCACCATTTAAAGCTGGCCCAAAAATCAACTCCGGCTGATCATCTTGTACATTCACCATGTCTAGCATTGGATCAAAATTCAGCAGCTTGGAAATTTGACCTCGGTAAGTGCTGTTCTTCATGACTTCCGTCAAGGGAATAGATACTTTTAACTTTGCAATCTCATTCTCCAAACTGAAAACTGAAACCTTCTCACTTTCTTTAGCCGGATTATCTCTTTTTTCAGCTTTATCCTTTGGTGCATTTGATGGCTGATCTATCCTAACTGCTGGTGATGATTGAGTTGTTGAAGGACCGACTATGTCTTTACCTTTTGAAGAAACCGAATCATTCTTTGCTGGAATGTCTTTCTTTTTCTGCACGGGAATTATAGGAATAGCTCGGTTTCTCAATTGCCTTTGCTGTCCTTGCTGCGCTGATAAAGCATTCAAGTACCCTCTTTGATACTCTTCGGATTCTTCTTCAAGTATCGCATCGTTTGACAAAATATAATGCTCATCTTGGGGAAAGACGGAATTACTCACCAACTCATCTTCTTCTGTAATATATGTGGGCATATCATCAGGAGTGAAGAAGTGATTTTCCTCTCCAACATTATCACCTTCATCTTCAGATTCTTGGCTAACAAAATTCTGCTGAAAAGGTGGTTTCTGCTGAACTGCTGCCTCTTTGCTTCACGCTGCTTGATCCTATATTGTTGCTGCTGTTGACCTCTGAAATTGGGATTACGAATCTGAGGATCCGGCTTGTCAATAGTCACCTTTTCAAATGTCCTTCTAAGCTGCTCAAGTTCACGGAGAACAACCTGATTTGATGTGGATGGTTCCTCCTTGATTGTGACTCGCTTTTCTGCCTTCATCCTTGCTCTTTTGTCATTCAAATTTGCCTCAACGCTGACAACAATTTTCTGCATCTCCTCCAAGGTAGGTGGATCTCTATCTCTCAATGAGTAGGCCATCTCCGGATCAAAACCATCCGGAAACTTAAGAAGTGCTGATTTTCTAGATGGCCTCAAATCATCGGGAATAGCATTATAAACTGTATTGAACCTGATTATATAATCTTGAACAGACTCACCCGGATTACGCTTGAGGTTGTTGTATTCGGCATTAATTTGAAGCGGATCTTTTCTGATTTCCCATCGATCTAAAAACTGATTCTGAAGTGCTTCCAAATTAGCAATGCTGTTAGCTGTCAACCCTCTGAACCATTTTCTAACTTCTCTTGCAAATGTTTGCACGAATAACCACATGGTAACATCTTCTTCATCTAACTCATATAGATCAAAGAATGTGGTCATCTTGTCGATATGCTGCTGAGCGGTAATACTTTGTGGAGTGCCATCAAACATGGGGATTTTACTTTGGTAATCAGCTGGCATATCATGAAGATTTGCAGGTAAAACCAATGGGGCAAACCGGGCAGCCATGGCTCTAGGAGGGGGAGTAAGATGAGTATGAGGAGGAGGAGCTGTGATAGCAGGGATTATAATAAGGGGATGTGTAGTTTGTGGAGTTGGGGGAGTCGGAGGAGTAGGAGAAGAAGGGGGAGAACCGACTGTTGATTCAGGATAGGTGATTATAGGTGAAACTGAAACATAAGGAGGGTAAGATTCTTCATGAGCCATGATAGTAGATCCAATGTGATCAGAAATATTCTCAACAAAATCAGCAAGGGTAGTAGCTTGAACACGTGTCTGAAGGTGTCTTAAGATGAAATTTTCAACCAATTTATTATGTCTCTCAAACTCAATAGCAGCTACAAAATCAGGGTCAAGAACTAGAGAATCGAGCGCACTTTCAGACTTAGCTTTAAACAGAGACAACTCAAAGCTTTCGTCAAAATCTAAATCTTCAAGATAATAAAAAATAGCTGGGCATGAATGAGATTTAAAAATGGGTTTGGGATCTGTAGCCAGCTTGTTTTCTCAAAAAGACTAGGAAAGAAAAAGCATTCAGCCTGTGAAAACTCTCAACCTATCATCCACGGCTCAGAGTCAACAATTATACTGGGATAAAGTGTCAATGAAGCGCTACGTTCACAAGCTCACGGAGATAGACTGAAGCAGCGTTTATCTACTTGCGCTGATGTAAAACAAGAGCGTTTTCGAAGGCTACCTGGCGTAACTTCAGGCTCCGTCTAAGACTTATGAAATAACACGTCAATGAGAAAAGGATTAGTTGTTCTCCCCAGTATGGTCGCCAGTATGTTAGCGCTTGAAATTTCACCTCAGGCTGAGAAAGGTAAACCTCAAGGCTACATCAAACCATTTAGCCTCGTAGCTAGCCCTACGGGGCAGGAGAAGGCTCTCTCCGGTCTATCTCGTGAAATCTTCGATAGATGAGATGACCAATAAGGTAACACTGATATTAGGCTAGTAAACTGATCAAAAAGGTTGATTTGGGGTTTTCTTGGGTTTTTGGTGGCAAATTGAGGAATTGCAATTTTGGGTGCGGGGATTGAACACAGTTTCTGCAGGGGGTTCTTTGGGGCGAGGTAGGAGACAGTATTGATGCCTTTAATTGAGGTGAGTGGATGGAAAAGACCGGTGAGGAGCTAAGGAGAGAAAATAATACTTTGAATTCTCCTTAAACAGTAGAAAACATAGAAATTAAACAAATTTAAAAGCAGAGCATGGCAAGCATGAATTCTTACTTTAACACTTCATTTGTTTAATATGCAGAAGGAAAGAAAGGAGATGATCACATAAACACACTTACAAGAACATTGAGAAACACACCATCAACACATGAGTCCACAAGAATCCCAAAGAGGACTGCAAAACCCTGGTCTTCCTTAGCCAAAAATTGCAGAGATACAGTGAAATAATACAATGATAGCTTCTCCCTCAAGAGTCCAACCATGAAAATGAGCAAGAAAGTTCATAATATATATGATCTAACCTCTTTCCCTACCTCCATGGGTCGAGCTCACTATCCTAGGAGCTGTTTCAACCACTTCTAAACTAAGCACTACAAACTAGGCAGTCAAAACAACTTGCCTCTATAAACTTGGAAACCAATTCATTCATTTAATTTTTACCCTTTTCATGAATGAATGTTCTAGAAGTGTTAAACAAGAGTAAAAGTGTCTTAGAGTTACAAAAATTACATCAAAGATAATCATCTTCAACCCCAAAAAGTCAAACTGAGTCAAATCTGCGTTTTCTGGGCTGTACAGTGCAATCTGGAAAAAAACTGCCTGACAGGTCGCGCCCCCCTGCCTGACGGGTCGCGCCCCTTTGGAGCTCTGTTTGAGGCACTTTCAGGTGGCCAAATTGAGAAAAAGTGGGCTTGTTGGAAAGGTCGGTGAGTCTACTTTCCAACCCAACTGGAATTTTTGAATTTGGAGTTCATTTGCCCTGTCAAAAACCATTTCTCCCAAGACAGCTTTCTGCAGTTCAAAAAAGTGGCAGAAAGTCAAATTTTGCATGTATTTTGACCTTCTGGAGGCCCAAAACTCCATAAAAACTCAAGTCCATCCATGGGCATATGTAACTTTGCATAAAAAATCAGGAAATGCTGAGTTTTTGTGAAAAGGAGTTGCCATGACAAAGGGTCTCACAGGGGGTGAGACCCGTTAAAGAGCCAAAACCTGTAAATTACCAAAAAATGCCAAAATTACCCAAAATTCTCAATTTTTTTTTTGGATTTGAGCTGTGGCTAGGCTATTGAGTGCCATGATCTTTGAGTGAAGCCTCAGCCAAGATACGGAGTGGATTGGTCTTCTTTTTCCCTTTTAGGGCCTCGGACAACCGCCTTTGAAACATCTTCATTTTGGCCTTGCACACATGCATTCTTGCCCAGTAATGGTTTTTCATGTTCCTCAGCAACTTTTTATCTTGGTTAGCCTTAGCCAACAGCCTCTCCAAGTGTGCGTTCTCCTGGATAAGCATAGACTCTCGGTCAGCAGGCAATGGGTCACCGGGTCTTCTACGGTTTAAGGTTCGGTCACTACGAATCCTCCATAGCTCATCAAGTGCTTTCTCTTCCTCCAACTGTTTGCTGTGCTGCTCCAGGTAAGTGATGGTCCATTGGGCACCCTCAAATTTCCTCTGCAAAGCATCATTTTCAGCTCTGAGATGATGAATGATCTCCTTTGCCTCCTGGCTAGGAGAACTGGTCTCAAGATCAACAAACTCAACATCGGGAACTCCTGATGGACCCTCATCAAGCATGGGCTCTTTGCCCCTCTCTGGTACCTGTGCTGGTGAAGAAAGCGAGGCCCCTTCCACCTGATGTGGAGATAACACTCGCTGAGCTGAAGATGAAGGCGAGACCCCTTCCACCTGCTGTGGAGATAGTACTCGCCGAGCTGCTGCAAACAAGGCCCTCTGGCCTCTCTGATAAGTGAGCTGAGATGAGGAACTAACATGTCTAGTGACAGGGATGTGATGCCGGTGTGATGGTCCTCCCTCCTCATGAACAACCTCAGGATGTGGCTGTGATGGCGCTGTGAAAAACTCACGAGAGATGAACTCCTCCCATGAGATGCCCTGCTGAGTCAACTGATGCAATACTACTAGCTGAATCAAACCATAATGATGAAGGCTCCTGTACTGCTGTGCCGGGGTCTTCCTCTGCAACATGGGCACCATCCTCTGAATGTTCCGAAAGAAGAAAACAGGGATGTTCATCATCCTCACTCGGGTGAAGTGCATCAAAAGGCAAATGTGATATGAGTACACCTGTGAAAATCTGCCCTCACAGGTAAAATAGTGCATAATAAGCCTCATGATGGGAGCATACTCGCTCCGGAGAAACCTGAATGGAAAAACACCCGCCAAATGTCTTATGAATGGTGGCCGGACATAAGGCTCAAAGTGAACAATATCTAGCATCTTGCGCTTATTCCACACCTCACCAACATTAGGTATCCCTGTAGCATGTGAGATCACCTCAGGTGTTAATGTAAAGTTCACCCCTGCAAGATTGACATGTTCATCATGGAGGTGTAAAACAAAAAGGCGGGCCAACTCTCTGTGGTGCTGAATCCGAGAAATCCTCTCACAAAACTCATAACAAGACATGTACTGAAAACAAGTGACTGCCATAGGACAGGCCTGTAACTCTGCTAAAGAAGTGGGCTCCTCTCGCTTATGATGTCCACCCTTACCACCCTTACGAGGCCTCCTCTGTACCTCAACCTCTGCAGATGATGAATGGTCATCACTTTGCTCGTAAGTTTCGGTTTCTGACATAGTTTAGGAGCAAAGTGGACAAACTGTACTGCTGTCTCTGCCTGTAAAAAGTGCTGAATTCTATGCTGTTTCAAGGGGAAAAAGACATGAGGGAAATGTTAGGGGAGGGACCTTTTTTCAAGGAATTGGGAATATATAAATATGACAGGGAATTTTTAAGGAAAATGTTGCAAACCATTATGCATATAGGAGTACATATTTAAAATAGGGATATTAGAAAATCATTTGCAAAAATCACTGCATATGGGAAAAATGTGTAGGAAAGTGAACATATGGGGATATGAAAACATGCAGCATTAATAGGGGAAGATAGGGAAACATATGCACAAAACTGCTGACATATACACCAACATTTTCCATTGTTTACACATGCATATGGTAGAGGGAGATTAGGGTTTTGAATGCTTTGGGAGAGGGGTAGAGTTTACACTTTTAGTTATTAGGGAGAAGGGAGGGTTTGCATTTAATTTATAAATAGCATGGGAGAAAAATAGGCATACATACAACTGTGAGTGGAAAGGGAAAGGAGGGAAACAATTACAAAGGAAAAACACCTTGAAACAACACAAACCCTAGCACATTTTATCCATTAACATTGCAGTCATATGAAGAGGTTTCAATTGTACAATTTCAATCATTAAAACATGTTTTATGATATCCACCAATCATAACCACACCCATTTCAAGTTTAGAACACCTACCTCAAACAAATTTGTGGCTTGGAGAGCGTTTGAGCAAATTTAAAATCATTTTGCAGGGAGACAGCTCGACGGGTCGCGCACCTCTGACGGGTCGCGCGCACCTGGCCTGACGGGTCGCGCACCAGTCCAATGCCCGAACTCGCTCTCTATTTGCTCCTTTCTCTCAATCACTCTCTCAAACCTCTCTTGCAAGCGTCTAGGATGCACAATGAGAGTGATAGGAGGGAATTTGGGGTTTTATAAGTTTCATTTGAAAAAATTTCATTCGCAAACCCACTTTCTAATGTTTTCTCTTTGACACTTTATAACACTGACTTTTTGGTTTCTTTTGTCCTGAATTTGACTCATTAAGTGCTTTGAATTGATTCTTTTTGCAGGTAGATCATCTGAGGGATCTTGGCAAGGGGACCAGGGTTGCATTTTGTTCGCTGAAGACTTTTGAAATTTCATCACTTATTTACAAACTTGGAAAATGACCTTGGCTTTAAAAACAGAGTTTTTAAATCCAAGGTGAAGATTAACTGTACCAGATAAGAAATCTTGAAGAAACACTTTTACAATCATCCCTCTGGCTTGCTGAATACTCATTGACTTTTCAGACACATGACCCTGTAAACATGTTTGACCAAAACCCTAGACCTAGGAAATTGACCTCAAGACAAGATAAGACAAGCCTGAAAGAGCTTAATGACTGAAATGACCTAAACCAGCAATGCCAAGAGGGGTACAACACACCAGCTCCTCCATCAGGGTTATGGCATGCCTAACGGGATGCAAAAATTGACACTGATGAGACACCTACATATGCAAATGCAAAGAGTTTTGATCGCTGATGGAGGGCTTAAGACCGACTCTAACAGGTTCCACTTCCTTAAGGTGACCTAGGAGGTTGAATCAGATCATAGTAGCCTCTCATTACTTGGGTAGATGTGGGAGGAGGGTGTTAAATTGATCATGTTCAAGTCATGTTATGGTTTAACCTCTTGCCTCATTGATCGCACACTTAGTCAATTTTTGAAGTGAACCTTACCCGATCAACCTCTCCTCAACTTGCCTCCCTAAACTATGCACTCTACAGTCTCAGGCCCCAGTCAACAACCCTTACCTCCTGGAACTGAGCACTACGCAGTTACAGTACTTAGTATCTACCTCATGATTTTGGAAACTTTGCAATTTTCTCTCTCAGATAGCCTTCCATTGCGCACTGCACAATCATAGTCAACAATCAATCCTCACTGCCTCCATCGCATGCACAACTGCGTAATCTTGTGGCCTAGTCTCCCTTGAACTATACACTACAAAATCACAGTGATCGAGCTTACCTTATTGTGTCACTCTCTCCCTCAACTGCGTGGTTCTATCTCTATACACTATGCAATCACAGTGAGTGAGCCTGCCTTGTTGTGTCATAATCTCCCTCAGCTACGTAGTTCTATCTCTCAGTCCCTTAGCCATTGTTCAACTTGAAGTCATAGTTACCAAACCCTCATCATTCCCCCTAGAACTAAACATTGCGCAATCCTTGAGCCTCCTCCTTAGTCCCACACTTAGTCCCAGATCCAATCAATGAATTGCATGAAGAAAGTTAGAATAGGAGATTTCTGTATTGATGTCATGTTGTCATGAGTGAATTTCATATGTAGTTACTATATATTGACATGAAAGGATGATGTTCAAGGAGGATTCCAAGGTCCGAGACTATTCAAGAAGACATTTATGAAGCTAGAAAGGAAAAGATGATCATCAGGAAATAGGATGAAGGGACACTTGATCACGAAGAAGATTGAAGACCAAGATCACATGGAAGACTCCATATCGTCAAGCCTTTTGCAGGAGGAAGATGAAGTGCATGCAAAAATTATCATGAAGATACAAAGATGGAACAAGAAGAGAAGCTTGGCATAAGAATTCTACAATGAAGTCCATGTCATTAGTTCCAATTCATGTCTTTTCAGAGTGTCACATCAAGAGTCATATGTGTCATCATATTTTCCATTTCATTTGTGTATGTAATTATGTAATTTTCAAAAAATGATAAATTTAAAAAGTGTGGAAGCCCAAAGGTCACTTATAGAATGTGAGAAGTAATTTCGAAGTCCAAAGGTCTCATAGGAGTTTCAAAAAGTTACATGGAAGCCCAAGAGTCATGAGGGGAGCTCAACAGTCACAAGGGACGCAAAGAGTCACCTCATTTGTTATATATACACCTTCATAGCTCGAGCAAAGGAATTTTCACCTTGACTTCTCATGCTAGGCATATAAGAGAAGATTAGGTTTTTGAGAGGCAAGTAATTGCTTAACGTTCCACCTATGGAACAAGTGTTGTATCATCGTAATGGTGTATCTTGTAACTTTCACTCAATAATTCAAAGCTCTTGGGGTCAACACACTTCTGATTAGGGGACTACTCTTTCATTGTTTGTGGTATATGTTTATGTTAATTCATAATAAGGAAAATGAACTATTTCATTTGCTTTAGTATGCATCTTTGAATCATGTGTCTTTTGCTTTTCATGATCATGGTTTCCTTATGAATTGTTTTGCAAAACTACTAACGCTTTTTGTAGATATGTGTGTGTGTCTTTGCTAGGATAGTACTATTACTTTTCTCTTAAAGACTCACATTTGTTTTTATTTATATCAAAAGTACACATGCTTCTCTTATGCCATTTATTGTAGCCAAGGCAAACCTTTAAGATAATGGAAACCGACCATACATTCTAGTTGGGGCTCCTACTCCAAACAATGTGAGGTCTAATGAGGACTTCATATTGGGGAGACCCCCTTATTTTTGGTAACATCCAACACCGTCAACACCTCCCTCATCCCAATAGCATAAATTCATTATAACAAATACAAATTATTTTATTAGATGGGTTGAGGCAACACCTTTATGTGTGGTAAATGCCAATCAAGTCATTAATTTTCTTGAATCTCAAATTATCGCTCATTTTGGTGTTCCTGAGTCATTGGTCTTTGATAACGCATATTATTTATCATCTCATGAGTTAGACACATATGCCTTAGAAAAATGAATAAAGATTAAATATTCAACAAACTATTATCCACGAGGAAATGGCCTTGTTGAATCTTCAAACAATAATCTACTAAAAATCCTTTAAAGAACAGTCTCAGAAAATCATAAAAACTGGCATACTGCACTATTTAATGCATTATGTGCTGATAGGGTCACACTAAAAGCTGTTATTGGCAACTCACGTTTTTTCCTTGTTTACAGTAGAGAAGCTATATTACCCCCTCATATCTTTCTTCCTTCTCTGCAGTTGTCCCAGAGTGTCCAAGAAGTTAAGTCATCAGTTATGGAAGATAGAATAAATGCTTTATTGAAATTTGAAGAAGAGAGAAAAAAAACTAAAACCAAGTTAAATCAACATCAATAATTGGTAAAATGATGGTTTGATCACAAGTCTTCTTCTAATGGGGATTTTGAAGTTTGTGATATGGTTTTGAAATGGGATAAGGACCACGAGGACAAAGGGGAGCACACCAAGTTTCAAAATCTATGGTTGGGACCCTTCATTGTTACATAAAAGATCAAACCCAACACATTTCCAATGTAGACTTTGGAAGGTCAACCTGAGTCACTCCCAGTCAATGGGAAACTTTGAAAAGATATTTTGCATGATCTCCTTTGGGGGAATTTTTTACACATTTCTATTATGAATTTATTTGATTTTGTATATTTGAATTTTCTATTTTCTTTTTCTTAAGTCCACTTTTACTTTCCTTGATTTGAATGCCTTTTGATATTATTTTTCTGTTTTATTCCACAGTAAACTCTGCCTTGAAACAAGTTTTTAAAAAGGAATCTTTACCATATGACTTATTGGTTCACGTATTAACTGTTGAATCAATTCTTTCAATTTGATGTCAACAAACAATTTTTTTGTTCAAATATATCTTTAGATCTGGTCTCAATTACAAGAATTATCTCAATCCACTATTGTTCGAGAAGAATTCATATTTTAGAAAAACAAATTATTTTTACCAACATTACTAATATGAAGTTGGAAATGTAAACTTTTCATGCCATTCCTTGCTCTTAAGGAGCAGACCCCCCATCTATTTAGTGATCCATCAAGGGTTAATATTAATTAGAGTGTATTTTAATATATTAAGGATTAACTGAGAGATAGGAGGTCTCATTAAGAGTCAACCTACTATGATCATGGGTCCTAATGAAAGTGAAATTACCAATACTAGTCGCCAAGCCAAGGTAATGGCTTTTGGTTATAAAACTAAAAGGAAAGAGGTCTCATAACGAGTTGGCTTGTTCGTTTTTGTTAGTTCTTGTGAATGGCACTGTCACCCTCTAGTACCAAGCCAAGGCAAATACTTTAAGTTAATTTTCAGGAAAAAGTTTAAGTAAATTAAATATTTTTAATAGTTCTAAAACCATATCTAACTGATGGGATACTGGCACATCAATGGGTTAAAAAGTACCCTTGCTGAGGGTATGGATGTCTGCTTGCATCAAAGGCTCTACCTGTGGTATTAAAGTTATGATTACACCAACTTCCATAATTTGTTGTTTATTTTTCTCAATCTATTATCTTTGTGTATCCTTCCTAATATTTAGCGAGTTTTATTCTAATTCTGTAAATTGCTGATTTTTTTTAATAAATATATTGATGGACACTTTACTATTTTGCAGACTGAATTAAAAGATATTATTTCTCAACATGTTGTACATGTCTATGTTACGTCTGATTCTTACTCTTTTCATTTCGTTTCTTTCCAGGCAGAGAAAACTAGTTCAACCTAGCAAGTCACCAATTGTTGGCATGCCAACCCACTCCCTTTTATTTTTGAAAAAATAAACGGGCCACTCTTATATTTTCTTGTCATTTTTTAGTATTTGAGTTTAATCTCATTTGATTGAAATGATTTTTGCATGTATAACTTCTATTGATGAAATAATATGCCTTTGGTTACATTATCAAGTGCCTCTATTTATAACACTTACTTTCAAGGTTATTTTGTCAATTTCTCCTTTATACATCACCAATTTGGAAGTCATGTTTCTTTCATTTGTTTAAACCAGTTATTCAAGGCCTATCACTTATCTTGAATATGAATGTTAGAGTGAAAGGAGAGCCGCTACAGAATCAAAGATTCTATAGTAGCCCTTCCATATTCAATTTGATTAAACTTTTCCCTAACTAGTCATATCATGTCCCAAATACATTGGTTATGTTGTTTGGCTTTGTAATATACGTGCATAATTATAGTAAACCCCTACAGGCACTATACCATGGTTTTAAGTGAGTGAAACTTGATTTAAATTATTCATTAAAAGATTGGCCTAAGACTATAGGTTCCAAAGCATGATTATTGTGATATTACAAAGGATCTCGATTCAAAATGATTATAGTTGCACTTTACAACACAATTATCATTGTTTTCAGATTCAAATTAGGGTTTTATGGTTACCAACTGTCCTTTGTAGGATGGTGATCCAGATTATTTCCAACTATGTTCAATCCAAGTTAATCCGGATTTCTCAGCTACCAGAATTAACCAAGATCTTTTATTTCTGCGATGTTAGCATAATTGCATGTGAAAGAGTATGAAAAACCACATGTGCATACTTTAAAGAAGAGGAACAATAAAGGAAACCATCAAATTAAAGAACACACACAAGTTGATAACGGAGTTTACCTAGTGTGGGTTACGTCTTCGGACCTGATGTCTAGAGTGGGGAGGTTGCTTCGTTAAATGTTGCAAGATGATGATGAGTACATGATGTGTTATTTGTCAAATACAAGGATGGACTTCCTTAACTAGAGTGGCATGTCTCTCCACGAGACATTATTCTATAAGAACTCTCACTCATAAAATCTCTCCTTTAGCATGACAAAATATCAAACTCTCACATGAAGTGGCATACAAATATCCTCAAACAAAATGGCATACATGGATCTCAACATCAAATAATCATCTCAACAAAAATCAAAAGAAGACATGGCATCAATGCATTTTATATCTCCATTTCCGGGGATGGCTCGAAAATGCACAACTTTGCTGAAGAAACAGACAATGCAGTTGAATTCCTAATGAAAAATCATGCAATATGATTGTAAACTCAACCCCTTTCTAACTTGGTCAAATTTGGGCTCCCTGGGAATCTCAAAGATTTCTCAAAGATTCTTTTTTGCAGGTTGATTGAAATTCGGTTGCTCAGACGAAGAAACATATCAAACCATCACATTTCTTGCGAAAAACTATGAAAAATGAAAGTTGGCCTAGTTCTCAAAATATAATTTTCGGGCCTCTAGGGAATCATTCAGATTTCATGCAAATTCTGGCGTCAAGGTTCCACCTTCATGGTCCTGCCCTTAACATTCTGCTCTTGAAAAATCCGCTGCTCGGATCAGAAAACCGATCATGTCATCAAACTCCTAGAGAAATTCTGGTTAATATGAGTGTAAACTTGGCATGATTCCACCACTATAAAAAACCAGCTCCAAGGGAATATTAAATATTCCTCCAAGATTCCTTAAATCATGGTTCTACCCTCCTCGATCTGCGTGTCAAGCATGGTTCCACTATGGGTTGGGTTCCACTGCTTGACCTCTGTTCTTTATTGCCTAGGCGAATGAGAAATATTGGTTTAAATATATGTTTGTGGGTGGATTAAAGAATGAGGCGCCATGTGGTGCATTGGTAATGGTGGCAAGTTGGTGGTGAGGGGTCTTGGGTTCAAAACCACCCACACATTTTTTAAACACTTCTATTTATTTGTATTTCATGGAGGAGCCGCCCATTGGGTGTGCTATCCTATGTGGTTGGACGGTTTCGATCCCCACTGGCCCCATTAACACATATGGTGGCCTATTGTTTTAATGATCGTGGGCGAGGTCCTGTGTCAGCCGCGGGCCCCAACCCCTTTTAATTTGTTGTAATAGATAGCGTTGGGTTGGCAGGGGTGGAAGACTACCACCCATTTCTTTTCTATTTTTTTGTTTATTTTTGTTTTTTTAACAAGTTTAAAAACTAGTCGGGTAGCTAGAAAAATTAAGTAGGCGCCAATTTCACCCGTTCTGACTGCCAGAAATAGTGACCATTAAGTTCCAATTTTTTGCCTGGTTAACTGTCACCAAATTTGGTGGGTTTTGCCAAAATTAATCAGGCCTCCAATTTTAGTGGACCTCTAAATTTGGTTAGCGCTCTATTAAATTTGGTGAGTGGGCCAAGTTTACTAAAACTTTGACTGCGAATATCTTAAGCATACAAACTCATATTTGAGTGTCATTTGTGCCATTGGAATTAAGATGATGAGATCTATGTTCTAGTCCTAGTTTCGATGAAATCTGACTACTTTGATTTTTGAGCCTTTCTTGAGTCCTCTTTGGTTTTTGAGTCTTCCTTGAGCCACCTGGATCATTCCTCCCCAATAAGGAGATTTTGGTCCTCCAAAAGCATGAACAAAATCTAGAATCTGTTGTACGCCCTCGCCTTCACAAAAAGTGCCCTTAACAGGCCACACTTCCTTCTCCTTCACCTTTGTTCTTTAGAGCCATGAGTGATGAACCAATACCTATACTCTATGCAAACCTAGAGTACATCTTGCAAAATACATGGCCAATTACATGACCTATCATGATCTAGCAACCCCACACTTTCCAAGACTTTACAACACACTCTTTGGTCAAGTTTACATTAGAATCATAACATAAACCAATACCCCAGTGATCAATAAAAGGCCAAAATCATCATCATGTTGCTTAGACAAGTGATGGAAAACACTTCATCACTTTTACATTCATTTCACAACATATTATTTACAATATGTGGCCATGACAAGCTACTATCTCTAATAAAACCATTTCCCACTCATTAAAGTGAATGGGTCATCATTCTGGAGCTGCTTCACTTGTTGAACAACTTCACCGACTAGTTCCTTCACAAGTGATTTGTCTTTCTTGAGACACTGCTTTGGATGGAGCCTCCAACATGTGGCTCTCCAATGTCCATCTCTATTACAATGAATGCAAAAATTATTCCTCCTCTAGACTTGTTTGACCTTCTTCCTACCCTGATGTGGATAAGTGTTTACAGGTCTTGTCTTTTTCATAGTTGTCATTCTCTTGTAGCACTTGGCAACCACATGGTTATACAAGCCACAAAAACTACATGGTTTTCTATGCCACAAGTTTTGTTCACTATTACCAATTTACTTGTAATCAAAAGGGACATTAGCATAATGATACCTTTTATACCTTGCTTTGGTTGTCTCTTTGGCATACCCACTTCCATTTGGAAATGAACAACAATCATGATCACTGGAGGCTTGTGATGTATTCTCAATATCCTTCATTGCCTTGGACTTATCGCCTGAATATTCTCTTATGTCTTCCTTCTTGACATAGCCTTGCCTTGCATGTCACGGTAATCCACCAATTAGATGGGATTCACAATGCCTTGCCCATTATCTCCTAGGCCCTTGCCTTCATATCCCATCTTCTTCATTATTCTTGAACCAATGCCTATAGTGTGCTTTTCAAAAGACCCCAAATCATCATCATCATGTGAAAATGAAATCGAGGAATTACCAACATTATTTACCTCTGAAGTAGATGATGATGGCTTCACTAAGCCCTTATTGCATTTCAATGTTTCCAAGGCCTCTTCCATGGCTCGTAATTGAATCTGCAATCTCTGCTTCTCCTCTTCTACTTCTTGTAAAAGTCTCGTCAATTCAACATTATATGCTTGAAGGCTCTGATTGATCTCTTCATTTGAATAATGAGAAGAAGAATATTCACCCAAAGATGGAGATGGAGCATCCTCCTTTGCTCTTTCTTTCTCCTGTTCCTCTTTTGCCATTTTCTCCTCATAATATGCATACATTATATCTACCATTTTTTACATCATGTCGAAGGCCTCATATAGATCTTTGTTCTTCTCCATTTTCTTTTCTTGTTGCATGTTCATTCTCTGGTTATCACACTCACAATTTGCATCAGCAAGAAGACCGCTCTGATACCAAACTTGATTCAGATCTCTCAGCTATCAGAATTAACCAAGATATTTTACTTCTGTGATGTTAGCAAAAATTCATGTGAAAGAGTATGAAAAACCACATGCGCATACTTTAAAGAAGAGGAAACATAGAGGCAACCATCAAATCAAAGAACACACACAAGTTGATAATAGAGTTCACCCAGTGCAGGTTATGTCTCTGAGCCCAGTGTTAAGAGTGGGGAGGCCGCTTCATTAAATGATACAAGATGATGATGAGTACATGATGTGTTGTTTTTCAAATCGAAGGATGAACTTCCTTAACTAGAGTGACATGTCTCTCCATGAGACATTATTCTATAAGAACTCCCACTCATAAAAGCCCTCATTCAACATGAAAAAAATATCAAACTCTCACATGAAGTGGCATACAAGGATCCTCCAAGAAAATGGCATACATGGATCTCAACATCAAATCATCATCCCAACAAAAATCAAAAGAAGACATGGTATCAATGCATTTTATACCTCCACTTTTGGGGATGGCGTGAAAATGAACAACTTTGCTGAAGAAATAGACAACACAGTTGAATTCTAGGGGAAAAAGTCGTGTAATCTGACTGTAAACTTTACCCCTTTATGACTCAACCAAATTTGGGTTCCCGGGAATCTCAAAGATTCCTCAAATATTTTTCTACGGTCTGACTGAAATTCAGCTACTCAGACGAAGAAACATATCACACCATCGTGTTCCTTGCGAAAAACTGAGGAAAATGAGTATAAAGTTGACCTGGTTCTGAAACAGTCATTTTCGGGCCTCTAGGGAACCTTTCATATCCATGTAGATTCATGCATCAAGGTTCCACCTTTAACATTCTTCTCTTGAAAAATTCGTTGCTCAGATTAGAAAACTGATCATGCCATGAGGCTCCTCATGAATTTTTGGTTAATATGAGTGGAAACTTGGCATGATTATGCCACCATCAAAAAGTTAGCTCTAAGGGAATCTTAAAGATTCCTCCAATATTCCTTAAATTATGGTTCCACCCTCCTCAATTTTTGTGTCAGGCATGGTTCCGCTGTGGCCTAGGTTCTGCCACTCAACCTTCGTTCTTCGTTGGATGGGCGAATGAGAAGGACTTGTTTAAATATATGTTTGTGGGCAGATTAAATAATCAGGCACCATGAGGTGCGTTGGCAGTGGTGGGAAGTTGGTGGTGAGGGGTAAGGGGTTCAAAAATAACCGATACATTTTTTTAAACACTATTTGTTGTTTTTATTTCGTGGAGGGGTCATCCATGGGGCGGGTCGGCCTACGCAGCTGGGTGGGTTCAATCTCCGTCGGCCTACGCAATTGGGCGGGTTCAATCTCTGTCGGCCCCATTAACATATATGGTGGCCCGTTGTTGTAGTGGTCGTGGGTGGGGTCTCGGGTCAGCCGCAGGCCCCAACCCCTTTTAATTCCTTTTAATAGATAATGTTGGGTTGGAGTTGATGAACACACCACCTTTTTTTATTTTTATTTTAAACAAGTTGTTCAAAATCCGTCAGCTGAATTTTAGGGTAACTAGAAAAATTAAGTAGGCGATAATTTTTCCAGTTCTGACTACCAGAAACTGTCACTGTTAAGTTCCAAGTTTTCGCCTAGTTAAATACCACCAAATTTGGCAGGTTCTACCAAAATTAGTCATACTTCCAATTTTAGCAGACCTCCAAATTTAGTTAGTGCTCTTCTAAATTTGACTAATGGGGCTAAGTTGACTGAAACTTTGACTACGAATATCTTGAGCATACGAACTCGGATTTGAATGTCATTTGTGTCATTGGAATTAGGATAACGAGCTCTACATTTTGGTTCTAACTTCGACGAAATCTGACAACTTTGATTTTTGAGCCTTTCCTGAGCCCTCTTTGGTTTTTGAGCCTTCCTGGAGCCACCTAGATGACAAGCACTCTCGGCCATTCATAATTCGAAGCAATTATTCTTTTGATATTGCCTTTTCATCTCTCAGAGTCAAATGCTTTGGGGTTTCATTAATACCAATCTTCCTCATTTTCATTATCGCTTCCCTTACTTGACCAATTTCTTTGCAACCTAGGGTTTGGTTGTTGTTTGTTGTGTCTTCTCCCTAATTTTCCATAATATTTTATGAAATCCTTTTCAAAAATCTAACCATGTCATTATCTAGTTTGTTTTGAAGCTATTGGCTCAGAAATGGTGGAGGCTTATGATGGTTGTGTGAAATTGTTCTGTCAGTTGTGCTGGTGGGAATTTCTGCACCTCTTTTAGGGTTTTAGCAAGGGGGTGGTCACAACTTTTGCTTCTACATTTAACAAGAAGAAAGCCATGATAGGTGACCTAGAGATTACTGTTGACGAGATTTTTATCACATAAGCGTCCTGTGTCTCAGTTGAAGGGGAGAATAGGGCATACCATTGATGTGGTAAACACAACCCTTATTTGCAGCCCATATCCTTCTCTGTTGAACCTCTGTTGAAACCAACAGTTTCTATTCAATGTGCTACGTCTTAATGGTCGTATAGGCCAGTTAATGAAGGAAAATAAATAGTTAAGGGTATCCTTTTCAACCTAGGCAATTAACGAGGAAGAAAAATATTCCATCACTGAAAGAAAAACTCAGTCAAAATACATTCATATTATTATTGAGTCATCAAATCTTAAAGTCGCTATTATTGAATTAGAAGATTTAGATGCACAAAAGTAGTGATTTTGCTTTGAATGAAGCTTCTTAGGTATTGTTTTTCTATTCTAGTTGTTTTCCGTTTTTGAATAAAAAGGATGTGATAGAATCATGCATTCTGCAATAGACTCCCTCTAATGTTCTTATCACAATTGTTTAATTTTGTATTATGTTTTTGACAGGATCCCCACATATGCAATGTTGTGTTCTTGGACTTTACAACCTGAGATTTTTTCTACCATAATGGACTATTATTGGTTGCGTATGGAAATCCACTTGCCTCTTATTTTGTCTTAGTTATATCTTTCAGCCGAAAGGCTTGGAAAATCAATACTTTATGTTTATATTTGTAATTAATAGTTAAAAGACAATTTTAGTACTATTATTTGATACTCAGAGGCTGGTAAAATTGTATATATATCCCTCATTTTGATTAGAAAGGGAGGTGGGAAATGCTGGAAAAGTGATGTTGAAAACTATGACTGTGGAACACATATTCATTTTGGGTGCATATATCAATATGATTTTATTATGTTGGTACATCTTCATTTGAGCTATCCTTCCATAGTTGTATTATTATTACTATTTGTATGTATTCTTTCTGTGGTTTGATATTGGGAAGTCTAAAGGTAATATTGCTTGAGGTATACTGACTTGGATCGTGGACTAATAGCTATCTTTATGCATTACTTTTCCTCCATGTTAGTTTAATTCCCTATACATGAAACATATTGTATAACTCATCTAGTGACTAGTGTCTTGAGGGTAATACAAATCCTAACATTCTGTTGATTTTGATCTCTGTGATTTGATGATCAAATTCATGGCAATGTTATCTTTTTGTGAGTTAAACTGATACATACGTTGTTTTATTTTCTATTATATCATTATTATCTGACTACTTGTTTGTTGATTTGATTCATGAATAAATAGTTGGAATATTGTTTGATAGAAAGTGATATAATAGCCCTTTTATTTCAGTGTTTTGTCTCGACCAAGGAATACTTATCTAATATAGTTTTATGATTCTTAATGTGAGGTGCATCAACCAATAGAGTTTGATCTATGTTAGTTTGAAAGAGATAAAGATTTATTTTATGTAGCTTTATTTTCATTTATATCACATTATAGAATCATTTTCTCTTAGTTTAATTTATAATTGCATTTATAAATTAAATATTAGTTAGTATATTTCATTTTGTTATTAAATAAATTCTGTTAAGAAATTCATTTATCTTTCATATACCAGTTACACTACGTTCTAGTTATTTCTCATTTGTATTATAATTGTATACATTTCTTGTATTATACTGCTTCATTTATGTTTCTGTAACATACTCTTACTGTAACTAATTTTTCTATAACATTCTAATTCTTAGCGTAGATTCTAATTTATAAATAACATATGTAAATTAGAATTAGTATATTGTATTAGCTTGGTGGTGAAACATACAATCATGTTCTCTCAATAACAATATCAAGTTGGACTATTTGTATTCCATTGTTTTTCTTGTATAGTTAAACTTATCATTCACTTTTAGTTTAGTTTTAGCCATATATTATTATAACTTAGTTTTAGATTAGTATAGGATAACCTTAGTTTAGATTTGGATTAGTTTCCTCGAGTTCACTCCTTCGTAAGAAGAAAGGATCCAAGGCTAACAAAGCCTATTGACTTAGATGTACAACGCACGTGTCAACACTACTAAAGAGAGTCATCGAAGGTTCAATAGTATAGGAAAGGGTAGTTATATTCAAGAAGGAGCCAAGAGTCACAGGAAGAGTCCATATAAGTGCTAGATGTGTGGAGGAAACCACTTGAGGAAGGATTTCTAACAACACAGACACTCTAGTCCGAGGTTGTACAATGCATAGGAAGCATAAAATTTGGGATATGTGGTATGCCTAGGATCTACGCAAAACTAGAAAATTGTAAGCAGATCATCAGGCTTCCATAATTGAGATGGAAGGTAAGATTTTCAATCAAACTATTTCTGTTTTGATTGACCTTAGTTCTAACTATAGCTACATTAGCCCAATGTTTGTGGAACAATGTCATTTGAACTAAGAACCACATGAGGAATCCTAATGAGTTTAATTAGCCATGGGAATAAGGAAGAGGGTCAGATATTGGGAGAAGGCTTGCCCAATTGAATTAAATGGGATGCCAATAGTGGAAACCTCAATATGTTATTGTTGGGTGTGTACACCATGTTGTTGGGCATGGACTCGTTGTATGTGGCACACAAGACTAAGGTTGAATATTTGAAAAATTAATTGAGTGCTTGGATGAGCACAAAGAAAGAAGGATACTGCAAAGAAAGAAAAATCCTACTTCGGTGTTGTTGATCATATCCATGCAAGCCAAGAGAAGCAACATGAATGATTGCCATTTATTTGTTTTGTAATTTTCTAGCAATGAAAAATCCACTAGCAATGTTGAAGAAGAGGAAAGCAAATCGTTGACGCAATATATTTGGTATTGTAGCAGTATGTAGATGTATTTCCAATAGAATTTCTCGTATTACCTCCTCACAGAGAGGTAGAATTTTCAATTGAGTTAATGCCTGGAGTATCACCGACATCTAAAGCATTGTAAGAAGATGAGTACACCTTAACTACTTGAGCTAAATTACAACTTAAATAAATTTTGTTTAAGGCTATATAAGGCCAAGTGTGTCTCCATGAGGAGCATCAATTTTCTTTGTGAAGAAAAATGATTGTACTCTCAGACTCGTTATTGACTACAAACATTTAAACAAAGTAACCATCAAGAACAAATATCCATTACCATGAATTTATGATTTATTTGATCAATTGAGAGGAGCAACAGTATTCTCCAAAATTGATTTGAGGTCAGGCTACCATCAAGTGCGCATCAAGGAAGAAGACATCCATAACACTGCATTCTAGACAAGGTACAAGTATTATAAGTTCATGGTGGTACCCTTTGGGCTTACTAATGCCCCTACCACTTTCAAGTGTTTAATGAATAGTGTGTTGCACCCTTATTTGGATAAGCTTTTCATAGTCTTCGTGGATGATATATTGGCCTATTCAAATATCAGGGAGGATCATGAAGAGAATTTGGTTGATGTATTGTAGTTGCTAAGTGAACACAAGCTTTAAGCAAAGCTTAGCAAGTGTGAATTATTATATCACAAATAAATTACTTGGGGCAAATTGTATCTAAGGAGGGGGTATCAGTTGATCCAGAAAAGGTCAAGCCCATCATGGAGTGGAAAACACCAAGGAATGTGAATGAGATTAGATCATTCATGGGGTTAGTA
Source organism: Pinus tabuliformis (assembly GCA_031772625.1). NCBI lineage: Eukaryota > Viridiplantae > Streptophyta > Pinopsida > Pinales > Pinaceae > Pinus > Pinus tabuliformis. The sequence continues at coordinate 718,645,692 of CM062817.1, read as the reverse complement.
GGATATTATAGGAGGTTCATCAGAAACTTCTCCAAGATAGGCCATCCTATCACATCCTTGCAGAGGTAAGGAAAAATAATTGAGTGGACAACTGAATGTGCAACAAGCTTTGAGAAATTGAAGTAGTTGCTCACTAATGCACCAACGTTGAGGATTGTAGATCTAGATAAGAATTTTGTGGCCTATATAGATTCCTGCAAGTAGGGGCTCAATGGAGTCTTTATGTTGGAGGGGAAAGTAGTTTTCTATGAGTCACAAAAGTTAAATGAGCATGAGGCAAATTATGTGATTCATGACCTAGAGTTAGTTTCCATTGTTCATGCATTGAATATGTGGAGGCATTACCTCCTTGGTAGAAAATTCACGCTCATTATAGACCATGGAGGGCTCAAGTATCTATTTGAGTAGCCCAAGTTAAATGCAAGGGAAGCCCGATGGCTAACCATTCTCAATGAATTTAATTTTAAAATTAGATATATAAAATACAAGGAGAATAGAGTAGTAGATGCACTCAATAGGAGGGTGAAATTAAATCATTTAGCAACCATAAATTCTTTTGGGAATGATCTTGAAGAAAAAACAAAAAATGCTAGGCAACATGATGAGAAGTATCAAAAAATAAAAGAAAGTATACAACAAGAAGGTGAGGGTGGAGTGAGGGTGGAAAGGATGAATAATATCAACTCACAGATGATGGGCTAGTTAGATTCAAGAACAAAATCTACGTGCCTAACGACATAGATTTAAAGAGGCCCATAATGAGAGAGTTCCATGCTAAACCATATTTCAACCACTCGAGATACCAAATATTCTCATTGCCATAAAAAAGTCTTATTATTAGCCTAATATGAAAAGAGAAGTGGTTGATTTTGTTGCTAAGTGCATAGAATGCTAGCAAGTGAAGGACGAACGTAAACATCCAACAAACTTATTATAGCCCATTCCCATTGCAAAATGGTAGTGGGATGTGATCTCCATGGATTTTATTACTAGGTTTCCAAGAATGACCAGGCAACATGATGCAATTATGGTGGTCATTGACAAGTTGAACAAAGTGGCTCACTTTGTAGCAATCAAGTACGCCAATTCAGTTAGTGAGGTGGCTCAAATATTCATAAAAGATATTGTGAGGTTGCATGGCATTCCCAAGAATATTATTTTAGACCTGGATGCCAAGTTCACTTCAAAATTTTGGAAGGAACTATTTGCAGGTTTGGGGATTGAATTGGCATTTAGTTGTATAACTTATCATCCACATATGGATAGGAAAACAAAGAGGACAAATAGAATCCTCGAAGACATGTTGAGGATGTATGTAATGCATCATCCAAGGAAGTGGGAAGAGTATCTTCCTCTTGTGGAGTTTTCATACAACAATGGATACCAAGAATCTTTGAAAATGAGACCATTCAAGGCACTTTATGGAAGGATACTCCTATCAACTAGAGTGATCTAGTAAGTAGGGTTCTTATTGGGCCTGATATGTTAAAAGAGATGGAACAACAAATACAAGTCCTTAGGCAGAATTTAAAAGTGGTACAGGATAGGTAGAAAAACTATGCATATCATCATAGGGTGCGTAAGGAGTTTCAAGTTGGGGAACCTTTTTACTTGAGGATTATACCCAAAAAAATTTCCTTGAAGGTTGAGTCATGCGCCAATTTGGCACCACTGTTAGTAAAAGCACATGATTTTTTCCATGTTTCGTTGCTTAAAATATATGTGCATGACTCTAATCATGTTATTGATTAGACTATGTTACAAGTGGAACAAGAGGGAGAGTTATAGCCATAACCTCTATGCATCTCGGATTGGAGACAACTCAAACTCCTAAACCAAGTAATAGAGAAAGTCAAAGTGCAGTGGAGGCACTTTGGGCCCAAGGAAGTCATGTGGGAAATGGATGACTAAATGAGGGAAACATATCCTTTCCTATTTGTTGAGGAAGGAAAATTGTAATTTCATTGTAAATGCTGTAGAAATATGTGTGTATAAAGTTCCATATCAACTGTGTTTGTTTTGTTTATGCTTATTCAACACTGAGGATGGTGTTCCCCCTCAAGGAGGAGGGGCTCGTGACATCCATTGGTTAACATTTTCCCTCTTGTAAATAATTGTAATTATTTTAAAATGTCTGAAAAAGGGACACAAATTCCATTGCTAGAGCTAGGAGGTTGTTTGAGGAAATGGTTGTTTTTAAATATTAGTCTTGGTTGGATGAAAGAATTAAATGCGCTGACTATGCATTGAATTTAACTAAAATATAAAGGACTAGTCCAAGTGTCCTTCAAATCAAGAAACAAGAAAAGAAATGAAAAAAACTTAAGAGCGTCATGGGCTACATTGTCAGGTCGTGGACTACTGTGAAAATCGTGGGAAAGCAAAGGCATTTTGTTTTGCAAGGGCAGGAAGGAGGACATTTAATGAATCAATTTCCATACATGATTAGGGACACACGAGAAAAAATGCAGTGGCAGAGAACACAATGTTCATATCTACTGGGAAAAATGCACAAAGAGATCCATAAGGGAGAAGAGTAATCTTTAACATTGAATTGAGTGCTGGAAAAAGGGGGGCACCAGGTGAGGAACCCTTTGAGGGAGGCTTGCTAGGTGATTTGGTTCAGAGACCATGGCTTTCTTGTAAGATTGAAGAAACCACTAGAAGCTTGTGGTTTGATGAACCTGTTGGACTGGGAAGAATCACTCAGGTGGTTGTGAGGGCTAATGAACCACCAAGAGTTTCCTTGTGGATAAAGCTCTGATGCTTAACCCACTGAGGAACCGCTTGGACTAGTGATTTATTTACCCATAAACAACTTAACCACTAATGAAACTTCCTTATAGTGAACTCTACTCTCTTGAAAGTGAGCTATATTTGTTGTGTTATGAAATGTTGGCATGAATGGGAATATGCCTGAACAATGTGAGTTATAATGAGTTTAACTAGTGGATGAAGGAAACATGGCCTTGTGACATCCTATTTCAGATGTGTTGAATGGTTGGAAAACACTCAGAAGCACCCCACCTCAAGCTTTGGAATCCAGCTTGGGCGAAACAGTTACAAGTAAGGCTTGGCTGCAACTATTTATGGTTGGGTAGAGAGTTGTAGTCCTGATCTTCGTTGCCAACTCCAATGTTGATTTTAGATAAGTGTTTGTGAATACATTCCTTGTTATTGAGTTCATGTTGAGCTATTAAATCAATGTTGTATTCAATGTATGAACAATTCATGGTTCATTGTGAGTGGAATGGTGAAATCTTGATGAATGTGTGCCTTGTTGTTGTGTGCCTTGATCAACGTGAGTGTTGTATGCACTAGGTAATACCATTGTTTGTGGTATGAGAATTGGATGTTCACTGTTTGGATCAAGCCTGTAGTGATGTTTATTTGATGACCAATTGTATGGTTTATGCCTATAAATTGAAATGAAAAGGGGAATTCCTATTTATTTGTGGAATGTTGATCTCCAATGTGGCTTTCTTAGGCATAATATGCTTTCTTTTTACCTTTATAAGTTTTTTATTATGCTAATTTGTTCCACAACAGACTTGCAGATCTTTGGAATGATATTGCCTCATTTCTTGCAAATCATTAAGATTCAAAGGGACTGTAGACCTTTGAGAGGATAAATGAGCAAGTCCCTGGACTATGTTATGCATTTAAATTATCGAAAAAATAGGAAGTGTAATCTTGTTGTAAGCTTAGGAGGGATAGCATCAATTTGTGCCTCAAATAAGCTTAATGGAAATGGTTGAGTTATGGCCTAAATCCAAGTAATTACAGAACCATCACAACCAAGCCATAGTGAAGTTGTTTCATAAATGGCTCTTGATGCGAAAACCTGTGGAATACCTAATATTAGAACCTTATTTTTTTAAACCTTATCACAAAGCTGCACAAAGCTTACATAAAGGAAGGAGATTGAGGTGATGTGTCCCGAAGGTCATGACCTTGAGAGTTCATAGTGAAATGCACAAAGGAAAGCCTGGGATGATTACGACCAGGATGAACTAGCAGAGCCATCAACGTGGAAGCATCTGGGGTGAATGGGGCATTTATCATTGGACGAGGGGAGAATAAGTCATCCATGTAGAAATGCACTACGCTATTGAGGAGTCCTGCATTAGGGCCCACATAGATGGGAAATGGTTTCGGCATATGATGAGAATTTTCCCATCCCGGAGTATGTCTCCTAAAATGTAGCCATGCACAATGCTTAAGGAAGGGTAATGATGACTTGGCATTGGGGTGACGTGGTAGGAGTGGGCTTGAGAGTGCGACTATTGCTACTCGCTACAAGAGGACATGTGGAGTGGGGCTGTTGGATCCATTAAGTAGTAGTGGGAGCCGTAGACCAATCAGAAGGCATCAGTAGCATAGAGGACTAGACCCACTAGGACACATAAGCCCATAGGTTTGTCCTTGGTCGTATGAATGCAATGCTTATTTTGAAAGGAGCGAGGTGGCATAACATTGGGACACATGGACATACATGTGATCTTGACTATCCTTTCATTGGTGTAGCGCAAACCCACCATACAATTCAGCCTAAAAGGCCATCCCCGAAGCAACTCATGATGATGAAAAATGGAAAGGGCTGGGTAATGGGGATTTTACCGTCAACTGATTGTCTGTCGACTCAAAACATATGTGTATATATATATGTATTTGGCCGGTGTAATTGGGTCAATGATATGTGTGTGCGTCCGCATGCGCACACATGTAAATGTGAAGACCCATGTGATGAACGGATCGGTAGCTAAAGCATTAATGCCAAGTGGTGTCGGGAGGTTGGCTAGAATAGCGACATGGGTACCACGTCGTAGGATGATGATGTGGCATTATCTGATTTACTCACGTTCAAATGGTCATATCTCTCGATCTGGAAGTCAAATTGAGATTAAATTTATATCATTGGAATTGTCTCGACATCCATATGAAGTTTTAAGGAAGTTTAAAAGATCAAAATTTTAGATCCCATTTCCATAACATTATCTTTGATCTCGGGTCAGTATAATGACCATGGGCCTTCTAATCTATGTTGCGGTGGGAATTAATCTGTTAAACTATTGCAAATATAACCCTTGAATTGGATCTTTGGAAGCACTCCTCCTCAAGCTCTAGAATCTGGCTCGTGGGTGGCATAAGCAAGAAAGGCTTGTCCATAGCTTGTCTAAGGTTGGGTGGAGATTTAAAGTCCCAATCTCAGTTTCCAGACCCTTTACTACAAGATACATATTTCTTACGTCTCATATGTTAGTAAATGCTAACAAATGTATAATGTGCCATTTAAATACTATTTGAATATATGAAATGTTTGTTTCCTAAAAGAATGGGATGGTTGGCTTCCTATGTAATACCTATAGAACGAGTTAAGTTCTTGTCTTTTCTTAGTGCCTATATTATGCCGAGGAGTGTTGATTTTCCATGTAATGTATTTTCTAAGCAACTGATGAGGAATGGTTAATTCCTGTGAATTTAATATGAAAATGCTTACTTATAATTATTATAATGATAATTATGTGCTGGCACAGGGCTGCTAATTTGTTGGAATGGTATTCGGGGATGTTATTCTTGCACAAAAATTTGTTACTAGCGTCTTGAACATCTTCTCGGGAATGGTATTATTCCTGTAACCATGCTGGGATTGTAAACTAGTCCAAATGGTTTGGGAATATATAGATAAACTATCTTTGTCATATTAAGTTAAAATTTGACTGAAATCATTTGGCTATCAACTCTTAACTTCTGACTTATAGGCATGAGGGAGGTAGCTCTATTTCCACACACACACACACACACACACATATATATGGAAAAGGTTTGACTAAGCTCAAGAGGGATAACTCCAAGGGCTTGTGCCAACTATATTTACATATGTTCATACATGTGTCTGAAACCTTAACACCTTGGAAGAAAACACATGCACCTTGTTTGAACAATCTAAACTATGTGATCAAGTGCGTTGACCAAGGGCATAAGTGAAGGAAATTTGAGACCATCACTGGTTGTTTTTTATTTTCCACTATTGGATGACCTTAGAGGTTCTACACTAAGGATTTCAAAAGGAGGCTCATAGAGAACTCTTGGGATTAAATCCTCGGGGTGACGTGGAACGTTGGCCCATATACGGTGGATCTTGCGAAGGAGATATGGACCATTGATCTTGGCAAAGCATTACCACCATTGGATCATCTTGTAGGATTTGCACCACAACATTTGGCCTTGGTGACGTCACCCTAGATCCATGGATCACAAAGGTTTCATATGAAGGGCACAATAGATTCCCAAAATTTAATCTACGGGATGAGGTGGCAGGGAGAGGGGACTGCATCACGTAGTATGCCCATGATATATGTGTATTGTGTAATGGGATGTGCTAAGAGAGGTGTAACAAGTATGAGTGGGTCGGTAGCTTCTATGTGGTCATGAATTGGGACAGTGACCCGGGAGCCATGTTGGGACCACATGGGCATCGCATGGTAGGTAGATGATGTGGCGTTAGATAATTGGCCAAGACTATAATCAAACATATATTTTAATATGAGATTTAGATTGAGAAAAATTATATATCATTAGAAAGGTCTCAATGAGATAGACACAATGGAATTATCCACTTTAAGTTTTAAGGAAGTTAGAAAAAAGGTCGAAAAATTTGGAACCCATTTCCATAATTGGACCTTGGAGATTGGGTCAGCATATTAATTTCCTATTTTTGACCTTATTTAGGGTTGGGGATAGTAGGAGGTATGTTTATAGAGTGGTATAAGATATTCTAGGTTTAGCACTTGGACTAGATGAGCTCTATTGAAGAAGAAACCAAGTGAAGGTTCATCATTGGACCTTGAATATCCAGTAAGGCCTTACTCATGGTACATGTTATGAACTTGACTATTGTTATCGATTGATTGTGTGTATAATTTGGTGTGTCCTTGTATGCATGTAGCATGATACTAATGATGTATTTGATTTTACTAATACTAATGTGTTAATCAAGTTATAATGTTGCAACTAGCTTTACACCAACGAATTTTCACCAGCAAGCCAAGGTTAAAGTGTTTGTTATGTAGCTGAGTTTTGTTAAAATATAATAGTGGTGTGTGTGTGTGACAACACATAAAATACACTAAGGCCCAAAGAGATGAAATTAAAAGACCACAAAAACAACAAAGGGTGGTACAATATAGAACTAACATACCAAGGAACGAATAATATAATTGTGTAGTATAGCTTTGATCAATCACAACGTGTACATAAAGAGGAAAGGTTAGTTGGATAGCAAGCATGGGTACATTATCTTGATTGGATGGATACATTGAGGAGCTTGAAAGTTGAAATACGGAGCTGCAAGGCTGACAATGAAGTCAGATCATAGGAGCGACAAGCATAAGTTAATGCAATCATATTACAGAGCCTCTCAGAATTACAGGGGAAAAAGAAACATGATTTTGGAGCTAGCCATAAAGGAAAGAATAAAAGAATAATGGAGCAAGTGAGAGAAGATCCAAGAAAATGCATAGGTTTTCAAGTGAGGACACCATAAGAGGGGGTACTCAATTGGATACCCCAGAATAAAGGACAAACCACCACAGGAAATGACCTAGTGATATTCATAGACATCACCACCACCATCATCATCATGACAAGGGAAAGGGAAAGGAGTATGTGCCAGAAGAAATTAAAAAAGCCAAACCTTTTACATTTGATGGGGAGGCAAAGAAAGCAAAAGACGTAGAATTTTTCCTACAAATCAGCTAGCTCTGATACCATGTAGAACTTTTTCTACAAATCAGCTAGCTCCGCTACCATGTAGAAATTCCCACCTGTATATCACCTGGTAATGCAATGTACTAAAGCAAAACACTTGATCTACTTCTACAACCAATTTAGTGGAAGCTTAATCAAACATGAGCAACATCAATATGAACACATATAACTGATAAGAAGGAATCAATCACACATAACACAGAAGACTTTACCCGGGAAAAGCACCTGCCTAAAATCCCATCTCTGTATTATCATACAAGTGGAAATATAGTCCGGATTACACAAAGCCTTAGCTCGAAAGCTATCCAACTCTCAGTACAATCCCTCTGCTGCTCATAGACAGTCAAAGGCTTCTCACAAACCTTCTCCTCTGCCCTCCAAGCCTCCTATTTCTATGCACAGTTTTTCCTGGGTCCTCCAGCTGCAACCTGTGTGATTCTCACCTAACACACAACACTGACCTATGAAATAACTGCAAAAACCTGAAGGAGATAAATCCTCATCATGGATGAGCTTCCTTTATAGGAAAAATATTCATCCAACTGATAGTACACTGTCCCTTCTCCGATCTCAACTGGGTCTCTGTCTAAACTGACATGCATGAGTTATTTAAGCTATAATATGCAGTTATCTGAAAATACCAGTTGTTACATGCATGCAAGCATTAACAACCTGAATCTCATTAATTTAACAACTTGTTAAATTAATCTAACTGGACTTGACTCAGTTAATTGAGCCAACTAATTACAACTCATCCTTATCTCTTTAACTGATGGATAAATTCACCAATTAATAGATAAATTGTTGCATGTCCTCATATAGACTTTAATTTTGTTTTTCCTTAACTAATTAACTCATGGAGAATTAATTAATTAATATTCCAAACTACTGGTAAGACCAAATTCGAATTTACTTCCTATAGATAGACCAGGGACTGCTATAAATAGGAAGGGACCCAGAAATGCTATTTTTAAAACTTTCTATTTTTAGTATTTTCACCTCTCACCCAAGGTGGCCAATGACCTCACTGGCCAAACTGCTATTTTTAGGATTCCTATTTTTAGCACATTCTAAATTTAACATTTCTTGTTGCACATTTTTCAACAAAAGATGTTGAAGCATGGTTTCTTGGGATGAAAAATTTCTTTAGGGTTCATAACTACTCTGAGAATATGAAAGAAAAGGTGGATATCTTCAGCTTGAAAGAAAAAATTGACATATTGTGGGAAGACTTAAAGAATGTAAAAAGCATAAGAGAAGAAGAATTGTCTTGGGGTGAGTTCAAGGGACATTTCAAGAGAAAATATCTATCCGAAAGGTATTATGATAGCAAAAATAATGATTTATATGAGCTTAGAATGGGAGAGATGTATGATTAAGAGTATATTACTAAATTCTTGAAGCTATTATGGTATGTGCCTTACCTCAAGGAGGAAACGAAAAAAAGTTCAAAGATTCATCAGTGGACGGCCATAGTCCTTCAAAGACAAAATCAAATTCGATGAGCCATAAAACTTGGAAGATGTAATAAAAAACTCAAACACTATTATGAATAGTCAAAATGCAGGCATAATTAAAAAACAATTGGAAGGTGAGAGGTGGTCTATGATACAAAGGAAAAGGGTATAAGAAGTAGTGGAGGCTACAAGCTATGCAAAAAAGGTAAGGTCCAAAGCTAGGGAATCAAAACTGATCCTAGTATAAATTTAATTCTAAGAAAAAAAGTTGAATTACCCAAGCCATAAGAGAAGAAATAAATAATTACATCCTCGAGGCCAAAATAGTTCAAGAAGTGGCCCAAAGCATCCCCAGGATATATGCAATGTTGGACAACAAACAAGTTGACTATTAGGCATCCATAATTGAGATGGAAGGTAATATTTGTGATCAAACTATCTCTATTTTAATTGATTTGGGATCTAACTATAGTTATGTTACCCTAGAAATTGTGAAACAATGCCAATAAGCCAAGAAATCATACAATGAATAATTGAAGGTCCAATTGGCCAAGAAATTGCATGAGGAATCATGACAAGTATAATTGGCCATATGAGAAAGGAAAAGAGTGGAGAATTGGGTGAGAGTGTGCTCAATGGATCTGAATGGCATACTAACGATTTCCAATTTAAATGTATTACTACTGGGAGCACACAACACATATTTGGGAATGGATTGGATGTATATGAATCACACCAAGGTAGATTGCTTTGAGAAAGCCATATAATGCTTAGATGAGTATGGGGAGAGAAGAATATTGCAAGGGAAATTAAAATCCACATCCGTGAGTATGATTAGAGCCATGAAAGCTAAAAAAGTTGCAAGAAGGGGTGTATCTTGTTTACTATTTCAATGCCACCGAAGCTAATAACAATGTTGAAGGTGATGGATAGGACAATCTAACGAAGCATCCCATTTTAAGCAAATTCCTAGATGTATTTCCTGAAGAAGTTCTAGGGTTTCCTCCTCATAGAGAAGTGGAATTTTTTTTTATGAATTAATGTCAGGCTCAACCTTAACTTCCAAGGTTCCATATAGAATGAGCACTCTAGATTTAATTGAGCTAAAGCTACAACTCAAAGAAAATTTTGACAAATAATACATAAACCAAGTGTGTCTGCATGGGGAGCACTGATCTTATTTGTGAAAAATAAAGATGACACACTTAGGTTGTGCATTGATTACGAACAGTTAAATAAAATAACCATTAAGAAGAGATACCCCCTATCACCAATTAATGATTTATTTGATGAAATAAGGGGAGAAATAATCTTCTCCAAGACTGATTTAAGATCTGGATACCATCAAGTGCGCATCAATTGATGATTTATTTGATGAAATAAGGGGAGAAATAATATTCTCCAAGACTGATTTAAGATCTGGATACCATCAAGTGCGCATTAAGGATGAAGACATCCATAAGACAACGTTACTGACTATGTATGGGCATTATGAGTTTGTGGTAGTGCCCTTTGGGCTTACAAATGCACCTAAAAATTTTATGTGCTTAATGAACATCGTGTTGTGCCCTTATCTAGATAAATTTTTAGTGGTTTTTATGGATGACATGTTGGTCTATTCAAAGACCAAGGAGGAGCATGAGGAAGATTTAGTTGTAGTGCTACAATTGTTAAGAGAACACAAACTTTATGCAAAGCTTAGTAAATGTGACTTCTTCCAATCACAAATTCATTATTTGGGACACATTGTCTCAAAGGAGGGAGTATATATTGACCCAAAGAAGATCAAGGCCATCATGGAGTGGCCAACACTGAAGAACGTGACCGAGATTAGATCCTTTATGGGATTGGTAGGCTACTATAGAAGATTCATCAAAAAATTCTCCAAGTTTGACTATCCAATCATTGCATCGCAAAATATGGGGAAGAATTTTGAATGGACTATTGAATGTGCTACAAGTTTCAATCAGCTGAAGCAACTACTCACCAATACACTAGTGCTAAGAATAACAGATCCAAAAAAATATTTTTTAGTTTGCACAGATGCCTGCAAACTTAGGGACTTGATGGAGTCTTAATGTAGGAAAACCAAGTAGTTTTTTGTGAATCCAGAAGTCAAAAAAGCATGATTAGAACTATGAAACCCACAATTTAAAGTTTGCTTCCATTGTCCATGCATTTAAAATGTGGAGGCACCGCCTCCTTGGAAGAATATTAACTCTAATGATTAATCATGGAGGGCTGAAGTATTTGTTTGACTAGCCTAAACTAAATTCTAAACAAGCTAGATGGCTACCCACAATCAATGAGTTTGATTTTGAGACTAAGTACATTAAGGGCAAAGAGAATTGATTCGTTGATGCAGTTAGCTGAATGATGAAAATGTGCCATATATCAACCACAATTTATTATGGTACTGATGTTAAGGAAATGATTGAAGCGGTTGGGAAAGAAGACAAAAAATATCATATATTAAAAGAAAAGCTACAGGAATAACTCAAAGGTGAAAAGGACAAGGAATATTGCATCACAATGTCTGGGCTAAATCAATTCAAAAACATAATTTATGTGCCAGATGAAGATAACCTAAAGAATATTATATTAAAAGAGTTCCATGCAAATCCATATTTTGGCCACTCAGGCCACCAAAATACCTTAACAACCATAAAAAAATTCTACTATTGGCCTGATTTGAAAAGAGAGGTGGCTGATTTTATTTCCATATGCATGAAATTCCAACAAGTGAAAGTCAAATGCAAGCATCTAGCTGGTTTACTGCATCCTATTCCCATTTGAGAATGGAAATGGGAGGTAGTTTCCATGGAATTTATTACAGGGCTACCAAGGACTTCCAGATAACATGATGCAATCATGGTTGCGTTTGACAAGCTGAGCAAGGTGGCTCACTTTGTAGCTATTAAGTCTACAAACTTAGCTAGTGAGGTGGTTTAAGTTTTCATATAGGAAATCATAAGATTGCATGGAGTTCCCGAGAAGATAATCTCAGATAGAGAAGCCAAGTCACTTCAAGGTTATGGAAGGAACTATTTGCAGGCTTGGGGACATAATTAGCTTTCAGTACAACTTATCATCCATAGAAAGATGAAAAAACATAGAGAAAAATGTGATCCTCGAGGACATGTTGAGGATGTATGTGATGTGCCGACCAAAGAAATGGGAAGAATACCTTCCACTTGTAAATTTCATATAATAATGGGTACCAAGAATATCTGAAGATGAGCCCATTTGAAGCATTGTATGGGAGGAGTTGTAACACTCCTATCAGCTAGAGTGATCTAATGAATATGGTTCTCATTGGCCTGATATGTTAAAATAAATGGGGCAAGAAATGAAAGCTATTAGAAGGAATTTAAAAGTGGTACAAAACATAAAAAAGTTCTACCCAAACCAACATAGGACACATAAAGAGTTCAAAGTTGGACAGAATGTACACCTGCGATTTAGACCAAAGAAAGTCTCCTTGAAATTTGGGTCATGTGTGAAGATGACACCATGATTTTGTGGGCCATATGAAGTGTTTGAAATAATAGGGCCAATAGACTATAGGTTGACCTTGCCTCCATTAGTAAAAGTTCACGTTGTTTTCCATGTTTCTTTGCTTAAAATATGAGTGTTGAATTTTAATCATGTGATTGACTAGTTTGTGTTGCAGGTAGAACCAGAGGGAGAATTCGAAGTGGAATCTCTATGCATCTTGGAATGGAGGAAACTCACGCTATGGAATAAAGTAATAGAACAAATAAAGGTGTAATGGAGGCACTTTGGGCCCGAGGAAGCTACATGGGAAATGACTGATTAGATGTGGGCAACATATCCTTTTTTGTTTACTAAATGAAGCAAATGTAAATAAAGTTGTAAATAAATTGTTTAGAGTTGTGTCTATAAAGCTCCAGATATTTTATTTTGGATTAGGGTTTGTTTTGTTTTATGTTTGGTTATATAACACTGAAGATGGTGTTCCTTCAAGGGGGAGGGGTTTGTGACAATCCAGGAAAGTTCCCTTATGTTGTAATATTATCTCTATTTTTGTCAACTTAAAAATACCTGAGAAATTGGGAAACATATTCTAGAGTTTAAGGAAGGAGAAAATATTGAGGAGACAAGTTGATATAAGTGTTAGGCGCTTTGTCTTTAAATAAACTAGTTTCAAATAAATTGACATGAAAAAGGAGTGGCTGGGAACCGCACTTAATGCTATTAAAAAATTTAAGAGAGAGAGAGAGAGAGAGAGAGAGAGAGAGAGAGAGAGAGAGAGAGAGAGAGAGAGAGTCATTAATGAAGTCTAGCTTCATTGGTAGACAGAGGTGGTTGAATGCATATTTTAGTGGTTGGAGTAAATGATGAGAATTGTCTTTGCGTAACTTGATAGTACACAGCCTGAAGAGACAATTGGTGGAATTAGAGAAGCTTGAAACATAATTACTTAAGTGAGGGATGCGTGGGGGAAGGGGGGGAGGTTTTGTTTTGTCCAGATCAAGTTCTATTTTTGAATGAAAGATTTCCCTCTGTAGCAGTGCAACTACTGAGCCCACTATCTGTGGCTTGCTAGCTAGGATAATAGAAATTATAGAGTAAGTGGCCTACCTTGAGGCTGTTGAACCCACTATGTGTGGCTTTCTCAAGGGTCGTTGAACCCATTGGGGATCTTTAAAAAAGATGAACCTACTAGCTAGGATTTAGAGATACCTGGGTACTTGAGGGGCTATTGAAACACTAGGTGTGGCCCTGAGTTGGGAACACTGGTGCTTTCTCTCTCTGTGGAACTACCTGGATGGGTGATCTCCACACTCCCATGGTAGCTTGTTTGTTATTGAATCTTCCTTTGAATTGAAAATAACTCTTCTCTTGTTATTGAACTCTGGTGGGTGAAGTTGGTGTGGCCTTGGTGCACCTTTTTGTAGCCAAAACTCTTGAATTATTTCTTTGGAATCACTCCTCCTCAAGCTCTAGATTTGGCTCAGGGGTGGCAACTGCAAGAAAGGCTTTGCTGCAACTTGTCTAAGGTTGGGTGGAGAGTTAGAGTCCCAATCTCAGTTGCCAAACCCTTTACTACAAGATAAGTATTTCTTATGTCTCATATGCCAATGAATGCTAACAGATGTTTAATGTGCCATTTAAATACTATTTGAATATATGAAATGTTTGTTTCTTGAAATAATGAGATTGTTGGATCCTTGTGTAATATCTAATGAACATGTTAAGTTCTTGTGTTTTCTCAGTGCCTATATTATGCCAAAGAGTGTTTATTTCTATGTAATGTATCTTATGGGAAACTGATGAGGAATAGTTAATTCATGTGCATTTGTTATAACAATCCTTGCTTATGACTCTTGTACTAAGAATTATATGTTGGCACAATGTTGATAATTTGCTGGAATAACATTCATGGATGTGATTCGGGCACAAAAATGTGTTACTGGCATCTCAGACATCTTCTTAGGAATGAGATTATTCCTGTAACCATCATGGGTCTGTAAATTGGTCCAAATGATCTAGGAATAAAGAGATAAACTATCTTTGTCATATTAAGTTAAAGTTTGACTGAAATCATTTGGCTATCAAGTCTCAACTTTTGACTTATAGGCATGAGAGAGGTAGCTCTCTCTCTCTCTCTCTCACTATATATATATATATATATACAAATATTATTCCTGTAACAATCTTGGGTCTGTAAATTGGTCCAAATGATCTAGGGATAAAGAGATAAACTATCTTTGTCATATTAAGTTAAAGTTTGATTGAAATCATTTGGCTATCAAGTCTTAACTTTTGACTTATAGGCATGAGAGAGGTAGCTCTTCCTCTCTCTCTCTCTCTCTCTCACTATATATATATATATATATATATATATATATATATAGATATATATATATATATTAGAACTACACAAGGCGAAGGTTCAACTAAGATCACGAGGGATAGCTCCAAGGGGTTGTGCCAACTATATCTACATATGTTCATATATGTACGTGCAACTGGAACTGTAACACACCCCCTTATTTAACCAAAGGTGGTTATGATATTACTCAACTCTCACCACGCGGTTATAAGAATGGGGTAATATATATATATATATATATATATAGATATAGCAAGCTTAGAATGCATGTTTGATTTCCAAGCAAGTTATTTTATTTTTGTGATGATGGACATATGCCTTCTGAGTCCCTAACAAAGAGTATTGTATCTTGTTTTGTTAAGTTTAGGTATGCTCTATGGTAGAGCAATTTATTTTAATTTTCCAATATCTTTTCTAGATTAGCAATCACATTAGTATTAAAGTAAACTACCGATAGAACATAAATATAAATTGCAGAAGACAAGCCAATACAAGAGGACACAAGATGTGGTGCTAGCCAGGGACAAACCCCAATGTGGGGAAACCCTTGATCAATTCTTCTTATATGTTCTTCAATAGTTCAGCAGAGAGAGAGAGAGAGAGATAGTACGTTTACAACAGAAGTCAACACTTTGACTTATCTAGATAAGAGCATAGATCGTCTCTAAGAAGATGATACATGAGATCAATTGAAGACATGCTGCTTCAACTGATTCTCCAAGGTGACTCCTTCACCTATCGATGTGCTGCATTTCATCATCATGTTGCACCTCACCGCGCTGCACCATGCTACACCCATCATCATTATGCTGCATCTCATCACTCTTCATTAATCATGATTGTACCCATCACTGTACTACATTATGTGCCATTGCTGCACCATGTTGCCATCCTGACCTATGTGTTGGCTGTACCTTGTTTTCTTGTTGTCCCTTGCTTGCTTGTTGTCCCTAGCATGCTTATTGTCCTTAGCTTGTTGCTAAGTACCATACAACTGTCCCAATGTTAGTTAGTTGTCCCTTTCATGCTTCTCTCCTTCGGAGACAGATGATCCTATTGTTTCGGCAGTTCTCGCTGTTCCAGATTTTCCAACAATTCTGACAATTCCAGCTCTTCCGAATTTTCCGACAGTTCTGGTACTTTTCCAACAATTCCTGCTTTTCCGACAGTTTTGAATTTTCCGGCTATTCCGGTAGTTCCGACAGTTTCGATTGTTTCAGCTTTTCTGGCTTTTTCGGCTCTTCCGACAGTTCCGGCTTTTCCAGAAGTTCCGGGTTTTCCAGCTTTTCCAGTAGTTCCAGATTTTTCGGCTTTTCTGATAGTTCTGACTTTTCCAGCAATTCCAGCTTTTTCAGCTTTTTCGGCTTTTCCCGCAGTTCCGAATTTTCGGCAGTTCTGGATTTTCTGGCTCTTCCGACTTTTTGAGCAACATAGAGCTTATTCTCCCATGCCTGCATTTAGATCTAGGGCATGTTATCTAGGGCAGCGTATACCCTAGGGCACTCCCTCTAGCTCTCATCTTCATCAAACCCAAAACAGGATGAAGTGAGATCACAAGAGTGTGTGTGTGTGTGTGACAAATGACTTCAAGTCCTCTTCTATTTATACTAAAATGTAGAGGTTGAATAGACATGACTGTTGGGCTTCTGAGCCTACATAAGTTGCTGGCTGACTTGACAATCCCATAATCAAAGTAAATTTATATCTTCATAAATACTTATCGGAATCGGATGATATTTAGATCAATCCTACACCTCTCAATGAGAGGGTTCCAATAAAAATATCAGCTGTCATTAATAAGATGACCCACATGGAGTTTTTCCCTAGTTTCCAATTTTAACACTCCCTCTCAACTAGGGAGAACTCCATTCACTGATCCATATGTCCTGACTGTACTATCTCTGCCATCAGTGCCCTTGCACTGCTCTGCTCTGCTCAACTCTGCTAGCTGTGCTATGCTGTGCTCAGCTCTACTAGCTGTGCTCTGCTCTGCTAGTTGTGCTCTACTCTGCTCAGCTTAGCTCTGCTGGCTCTGCTTTGCTCTGCTCAAATCTATTGGCTCTGCTCTACTCTGATCAACTCTACTGGCTTTACTCAGCTCTGTTGGCTTTGCTCTACTCCGCTCAGCTTTGCTGGCTCTACTATGCTCTGCTTAGCTTTGCTGGCTCTGCTGTGCTCTGTTGGCTCTACTGTGCTCTGCTCTTCTCTGCTGTCTTTGCTTTTCTCTGCTTAGCTCTGCTGGCTTTGCTTAGCTCTGCATAACTCTATTGGCTCTGCTCTGCTGTGCTGAACCATGAAGAAGAAGAATTGATCGAGAATGTGTCATACCATTCTCAACTAACCCGAAGTCAGTCTCAGAGTGTGTACCATTGGTCCTAGACCAGTCCTCAATTGACCCGAAGTCAGTGTCATAGTAGGTACAACTCCTACCACTAGTCCCAGACCAGTATTCTACTGACTTAAAGTCAGTCTCAGAGTATGTACCACTGGTCCCAGACCAATCCTCTACTGACTCGAAGTCAATTTCATGGTGGGTATAACTCCTACCACTGGTCCCAGACCAGTATTCTACTGACTCGAAGTCAGTCTCAGAGTATGTATCACTAGTCCCAGACTAGTATTCTACTGACTCGAAGTCAGTCTCAGAGTATGTACCACTGGTCCCAGACCAATCCTCTACTGACCCGAAGTTAGTGTCATAGTGGGTACAACTGCTACCGTTGGTCCTAGACTAGTATTCTACTGACTCGAAGTCAGTCTTAGAGTATGTACCACTGGTCCCAGACCAATCCTCTACTGACCCGAAGTCAGTGTCATAGTGGGTACAACTCCTACCACTGGTCCCAGACTAGTATCATTGATCCCAGATCAATGAAGGTCATCCTAGCATAGGGAGTACGATAGATACAATGATGCGTCCATCGGTACTACTATGGTCCCTATCCTCATTTCCCTGCTCATTGATCAGATGAGAGGTACTTCCCATGAGTCCCGAACTGCATGGGTAGGATGCATCGATAGGAGAACTAATCATCTTGTCCACAGGAGAGTAAATCATCCTCTCCCACAAGAGAGCAAATCATCTTGTCCATAGGAGAGCGAATCATCTGTACACAGGAGAGCGAATCATCCTATCCCACAAGAGAGAAAATCATCTTGTTCCACAATCGCCATGGAGAACACATCATCCAGGCCTCACAGGAGAACTAATCATCCTACTACACAATCGTCATGGAGAACACATCATCCAGACCTCACAGGAGAACTAATCATCCCGCTACACAATCGTAATGGAGAACACATCATCCAGACCTCACAAGAGAACTAATCATCCTGCTACATAATCGTCACGGAGAACACACCATATAGACCTCACAGGAGAACTAATCATCCTACTACATAAGGGGATGATCCCCTTGTAATATTTTCCTTCGGTACATCTCAGACATGTACTTTCATGCTCTTTTCGAATTCATGCATCCCTGTCATCATCTGACTCACAGACCTTCGGTGCTATGTGTCAATGGACATGGTCCCTAGTGGACTTCCTACAACTTGATACAACCCTGAACTCAAAAACATCTTTGAAAAATCTATTTCCAAACACGTACCTTTCCATCGATGAGTGCCACCCTGTAAACTTTGAATTCCATTGCCGAAATGGACACCAAGTTCTTCTTGCCATGAAGTACATAAAGGAGATTCTGTAAATGAATCGAGTTACCCTCATTCAGTTGAGGGGTAACATTCCCTACACCCTTTCAGGGATAGGCGGCATCAACTCCAAGTGTAATCCCACGCTTGTTTCCAACTCTACCAAATTAGAGAGTGCACCCTACTATCCAATGAAGTGCCTTGAAGTACCACAATCAATAAGCTAGATTCCCAAAGAATCTGAAGGAGAGGGCCAATACAAGATAATGCTTCTTTATCTTATCAAAAAAAACATTTGATTCTTCATACCTGGGGTTCCTTGCTTTCTTTGAAGAGTCGGCCATTTCCTTGATGACCTGCATTACCTGTCATTCCTTTGATTATTGAAGATGTCCCTGGAATGATTGTTATCTTCATTAAGAGATGTGTCTCTGTCATTCGAACACTCCTTCACATAATGGCTGAACTTATTACAACCAAGGCATCTACCTTTCCTTCCACCCTTAGATCCGAACTTCCCATTGAAGTGATCTTTCGGTAGGCCATCAGAAAATTCTCCCGCGCCATTATGATAATATTCTCTGCTTCGACTTCACCCTCGGTGAATTTGAAGAGGGATGAGGAATCCACTGATCCTTTTGTCCTTTCCTGAACGTCTTTGATGATTGCTCTTTCATTCTTGCTTGGGCATTGTCTTCACCTCAGCTTCGATACCATGTTAAGTTTAGGTATGTTCTATGCTAGAGAAATTTATTTTAATTTTCCAATATCTTTTCCAGATTAGGAATCACATCAGTATTAAAGTAAACTGCAGATAGAACATTATAAATTTCACAAGACAAGCCAAGACAAGAGGACACAAGATGTGGTGCTAGCTAGGGACAAACCCCAATGTGGGGAAACCCTTGATGAATTCTTCTTATATGTTCTTTAATAGTTTAGCAGAGAGAGAGAGAGATAGTACGTTTACAACAGAAGTCAAAACTTTGACTTATCTAGATAAGAACATAGATCATCTCTAAGAAGATGATACATGAGATCAGTTGAAGACATGCTGCTTCAACTGATTCTCCAAGGTGACTTCTTCACCTATCGATGTGCTGCATTTCATCATCATGCTGCACCTCACCGCGCTGCACCATGCTACACCCATCATCATTATGCTGCATCTCATCATGCTTCATTAATCATGACTATACCCATCACTGTACTGCATTATGTGCCATTGCTGCACCATGTTTCCATCCTGACCTATGTGTTGGCTGCACCTTGTTTGATTGTTGTCCCTTGCTTGCTTGTTGTCCCTAGCATGCTTATTGTCCTTAGCTTGCTGCTAAGTACCATACAATTATTCCAATGTTAGTTAGTTGTCGTTGCATGCTTCTCTCCTTCAGAGACAGATGCTCATGTTGTTCCGGTAGTTCCTGGCAGTTCTCGTTGTTCTGGCATTTCCAGCAGTTCCAACAGTTCCGACTTTTTTGGCTTTTCCGACAGTTCTGGCTTTTCCAGATTTTCCAACAATTCTGGCTTTTCTGGCTTTTTCGATAGTTTTGAATTTTCTGGCTCTTCTGACTCTTTCGACAGTTCCGGCTCTTTCGATAGTTCCAGCAGTTCCAGTTTTTTCTGCGTTTCTGGATTTTCTGGCTCTTCCGGTAGTTTTAGCTTTTCCAGCAGTTCCGGCAGTTTCAATTTTTTTGGCTTTTTCGGAAGTTCCGAATTTTCTGGCAGTTTCAACTTTTCCAGCTTTTCTAGCAGTTCCGGGTTTTTCGGCTTTTCCGGCAATTCTGACTTTTCTGGCAATTCCGTCTTTTTCGGCTTTTCTGGATTTTTCAGCAGTTCCGACTTTTCTATGTTTTCTCGCAATTCGGCAGTTCCGGCTTTTCTGGCTTTTTCGACAGTTCGGCTTTTCCAACTTTTTCAGCTTTTTTAACAACGTAGAGCTTATTCTCCCATGCCTACATTTAGATCTAGGGCATGTTATCTAGTGCAGCGTATACCTTAGGGCACTCCCTCTAGCTCTCATCTTCATCAAACCCAAAACAAGATGAAGTGAGATCACAAGAGTGAGTGTGTGTGTGACAAATGCCTTCATGTACTCTTCTATTTATACTAAAATGTAGAGGTTGAATAGACATGACTGTTGGGCTTCTGAGCCTACATAAATTGCTGGTCGACTTGAATTTGTCCATAATCAAAATAAATTCATATCTTCATAAATACTTATCAGAATCGGATGATCTTTAGATCAATCCTACACCTCTCAATGAGAGGGATCCAATAAAAATATCAGCTGCCATGAATAAGATGACCCACACGGAGTTTGGACCTAGTTGCCAATTTTAACATGTTTACTTCTATGAAAATTTTTAATTCAACTTTTAGGACAAAGATTTTCATTTGTGACATGGTATTTTATTAGCCCTATTGTAAGCTTGAAACCAACATCCCATCCTTGAATGTGCAAGGGTTATGATTTTTCTTGGATACTTGAAAGGAAAAATATGAGATATATTCACACTCGTTTCTATTATAGACAAGATGTTTTAATGAGAAATTCACTTAAATATTCATGATGGGCAAATCCTTAATAGAATGGAGTCTCTAAATCCAAACATAAATAATTGAAGACTGTTTTGGGTTTAGAAATTGTATTAGACTTCCTAGCAAGGAATTCAACTTTAGATGCAACAATATGGAGTGCACCTATGGTAGATTCCAATGAGGTCTATTACTTTCATAGATGATCAAATCTTCAAATGTCAATATAATATCTAACCTTAAAATGATGGCAAAGGTCTTCTTCTCTACAGACAATTTCTCATGCAAAAATATGATATGAATGTCGCACAAAATTGCGGTGGTATGAAGAATATCTTTGTGGAAGAGGTGCATCATATTGTGATGTTTTAGATTTTTGTCTCATTGAAGAAAGTAATGCATATCCAAAACTTTATAATAATAACCTAACTCATGAAATTTATGGTAAAGACAAGCACGAAGTAGATCTAATATTGATAACGTTGGCTTGATTCTTTTCAACACCAAAATGATGAATGAGGTCACGCACAATCAAGAGCTCGAGCCAATCTCCACTAATACCTTAGTCTACTTATAGAACCCGTCGAAATGTTACAATTTTGGTATCTTTAAGAATTACACAGAGCATTGATCATATAATAATGTTGTTGCCTCAAAATATCATTCTAGTTACTAGGAAAATGTGGAGATGGTTGCTATATATGATCATATTCTTGAAAATGATGAAGATATCACAAAGAAAATTTCCTAGATTCAAGCATGAGTTGGTTTTTGTTTCTAGGTCATAGTTTCAACAAAGATGGTAAAGCTTGTGAACAACCTAAACCTACAATAGTCCATCAATACGAAGACTCTATTATCTAGCCTTTTACCAATGACGACAGGTATATACAAGAAGCCACATCTGGAATATAGGTTTTAACCCCATACAAAAACTACCTGCATATGAATTCTAAAAGACAAAAAATAAACAATGCGAGAGCATATGATGCATGAGCATTCATCTCAACAATATCATTGTATTTTAGTAGACATAGGAGGTCTTTTGTTTCCAAGGAAGTTGGTTTCCTATGTTTTGAATTAATGTAATTATTAAGGTTTTGAGTGATTTTAATGAGATAAGCTAGAATAGGGATTTAATTAAGTATATTGAGGCATATTTGTAAATGTTATTGAATGTAGGAGAACATGAGAGAATCAGGATAGCTGAGAGATTGAGAGATTTGAGAATTAATTGTAAAACTTAGATTAGGAGTTAGTTCATGATTTTGTGGATTAGAGAGGATCCTTAGAGATAAGGAAGAGATTTTAGGATTTTGTTGAGAAGGTTATGGATCTAAACCAGGAATTGGTTGTAGAATACTTTTGTTTAAATGTAAGCCTAAAAGGCATAGTCAGGGGTTAGCGGTTAGTCAGTCAGGTCAAGAGTTAGATAGGTTTGATTGTAAGCCTATGGGCAGGTAGGAAAACAGAGGCCACTGATTAGAAAATCAGGGTAGAGAGACAGAGAGTCTCATTATGTAATCATATATATATATATATATATATATATATATATATATATATATATATATAATATATATATATATATATATACAGAGATTCAATTCCTAAATTGTGTAAGTGTGTGGATTGAGTAATTGAATGATAAATTGTGTGTGAATTAGAGTTTCTGCATAGTATATGTATGCAGGTGGAGTTCGGGCAGAACACAGAGAAGAAGTGAGGATGAAGGATCGTGGTTTGATCGTTGAATCCGATCAAAGGATCCAAGTGAAGTTTAGGGATGAAAGTGATTAAGAGTGCATGAATTAAGTCCAAGAGGGGGTTGTGTTGCAGGACAACTAAATACCCTAAACCTTGAAGTAAACCGAAACCACGTAAAAACGAAGTAAATAGAAGGAAAAAGAAATGAAGTGACGATGCACAAGAGGCGTTGGATCTATGAGATCAATGAATGAGGTTGAAGGCAATGGGCGACCAAGATTAAGTCACGTAATATAAAGTAAAAGAGATGAACGATGGAGATTAAGTCGTGCGTTAGTCAAGGAAGAAAAGCGGTTTTATCAGTGTAGGTGGTTATCGGGTGGAGAAAAAGTGGTAAGTGGTAATTCGGGGTGGTAACTAGATTCCATTTATCAGTCGACACGTAGCACACCGCAGGAGAGAGGAAACCACTTTATCGGGAGGGTAATCCTCGTGCAAGTGGTCCATCCGATACCGCTGTTAACCATTAGATCAAATGTGCCTTGATCAATGATGGAGGATCACGATTAGTTTTGTTGATCAGGTGGACCAACAACCGTCGGATTGAAAGGTAAGATCAACGTCAGAGATTAACATGATAATGTTTAAGGAAAATGCAAATGTGATGAAGGTTTATTCAATGGTCTTAAACCCTCGTTGAATTTCGGTGACCGAGACCATTCATTGGTTCGTGATCAGACGGTGATCGTGCAGAGAAGTGCTCGCAGGTTAATATTTTGAGCAGACCCGATGTATTTATCAATGCAAGTTAAACTTGTGTGAGTTCCATTCGATGAATGGAGATCGTGCGATAGCCGTTGATCTGGTGGAGTGAAATCAGTGGTGGAGGATGAACGCAATAAGGTGAGCATTGGAAAATGTGCCAAGGTCATGGATTGGTGGACAGGTAAGGTTTAAAGCAGTTTATGTAATATTTCTATTATACTAGAGTTATAATAGAAATAGCAGAGTCAAAGGTATTATGGTTTAAGTCGGGTTTTATCAAAGTCTAACCATGGTATGGTTAATATGAGAGGATATTAATAAATTAACCAAGGTTAAGGAGGGTTGAATAAAGTTCGGCTAGAAAGGTTAATGAAGGGTTAGACTATAGAAAGTCAAATGAAACGTTTCCGCATGAGATTAAATTAAGAAGCCTAAAGCTTGTATTTGTGAAGGTTTTCACCATGGAATAGGTGATTAATTCCTAAGACCAGTGACATGCAATTTTATTTGCATAATGTGGGTATTTTCGGCTTAGGCTGGCACCATTTTTGGTATCAGAGCAGCACAAATAAATTCTGTGTGAAAAGTTCTTTGAGAAAATTTAGAACAGAATTATGTTTTGAAGGTGTGTATACAGGTGAATGGTGATGAAAGCAGGAAAGAAGAGATCATATTTTAAATCTGACATACAGATAGGCACACAGAGATAAAGTATAGCAGAATATTGGGAGAATTTGCAGAAGCAAGAAACAGAGAACAATCCATTCAAAGTGAAGGAGAATGATAGAACAAGATCATGCAGAGACCTTGAAGGTGAGATGATATGTTTTTATTTTAGTTTGATTTTAGGATTTAAGAGTTTGTGGTCTTTATATTGATGCACAGGTAGCAACATAAGAAGGTGATAAGATTGCAGCAACCTGGAGCAAGGAGTGCTCAATTGGTTCCAGAGGAGAGAACCAGAGAGATGTCAAAAGACTAAGCTCAAAGGAGAGAAGCTTAGTGAGGCATATGTAGGAAGAAGGAGACTTGTTACTGTAGAGGTATTGTTGTAGCTCACAAAGGAAATTCCACAGAGGATGTGGGTAGAATTGCTAAGTAATGAAGGAAGCTGATAAGACTTTCTAACTGAAAGAAGAGGTGGTTAGAACCAAGTATTTCATTGTGATTGAAATACAAGAGGATAATTGTGTTCTTAGAAGATGCAGATGATTTGAAGCCTAGAAGGAGCAGAGAGAAGTGCTCAAAAGAGGTTCCAGAGATAGGGAACCAAGGGCTTGCCAAAAGACAAGTACAAAGGAAAGCTTGGTGAGGTAAGTGGCAGCAGGGAGGACTTGCTATTGCAAAGGCTTTAGTGAAGCTCATAGTGAGTGAGTGAAGAAATCATCGAGATGGAGAAGAAGATGACTACTAATAGTCATAACAGAGGTTTTGAGGAAGACCACAACAAAAGAAAAGTGAAGAAGGAGGATGCCAAGGCAAATGGTAAGAGAATGAGTCAAGAGGAGCTTGAAAAGGAAATTGCAGAGTTAAAATAACAACTCGATGCATTAAGGAGGATACTAGAAGAAAGCCAGAGACAAGGTTGGGTCTTGAGGAAAAGGGTAGTAAAGTGGCATAAGTTACAGAGAAGGCTACAACAGAGGAAAGTGAAGTGGTTGGTGGAAAAACTCAGAGAAGATGAGTTGGAAATGGAAGTTTCTATTTGTGAGGTAGAACAAGGTGAAGTTCTGGGTGAAGATGAAGAATGGAGATCAATGAAATATTGGGATAGTTCAAAGCAGCATACTAAAATGTTGCCAAAGGAAGAAGAGACACTGAGGCCTTATGTTTTTAATTATAATAATTGTTTTGTGAGTGTAGGTTTTGGAGAGGATTGGCAGCCTTATGAAGCTATCATAAAACTTGATAAAAATTACCAGAGTTCAGAGGAGAACTTCGATAAGTATACTGATGTACTGACAGGGGATGAAGAATACCTTTTAGAGGATAAGTATTCTAGTGCAGAGTATGATGGAGAATGCCTCTTGAATGAGGAAAATATTGAATTGTTGTAGCAGAAAGAAATTATTGATGAATTGATATTTGGAACTGTTACAAAACAAGGACAATTCCTTGTGGAAGAAGGAGATGAAGATCAACCTGAAGAGCTGATATGTGAAACATTAGTTGAGGCTGTTGAGCCTTACATTTTTCAAACTGAGAATTGTTGTGTGAATATAGGGATTACAAGTGTTGAACAAGAACTTATTTCTGTGGAGATGAATGAGACAAAATTGTCTATGGAAGGCAGTCCGATTGAATAATTGGGCAATAGTGACCATGTAAAGGATGAAGCTCGAAATAAAGATCATTGTGATGAAACACTTGCTAAATGTAAGGAGGAAATTGAATTGCTGGAGAAGGTGCTAGGAGGAAATGACAATAGAAAAGAAATGGTTACAATAGTACTTAATAGTAGCAGAGGGTCTTTAAAAGACATAGATACAAAAGAGTGTTTTGATTCACAAACCAATAGTTTGTTTGCAGGAACAATGCATAGAATGATTGAGTGCGATGATGAGATCGAAGAAATTGAATAGAGGTTATTTGGAGATGAAATGGAAGTTCAGAAGTAATAAGAAGGTAAGGATGTAAGGGTGGCAGTAAGGAACCAACAACTACAAAGTGAAGGTAACCAACAGAAGATTAAAGGTAAATTTAAAGAAGAGACTATGCTAGCTGAAAACATAATAAAGGATCATCATTCCATCATGATGATAGGCACAAGGGAGATAACCAGGGAAGCTATTGAGGCAATCAATAAAGAAGAAGGAATAAACTCTCATCAAAGGACCAGTGAATGGGATAAAGAATTAGAACTACTAGAGAAATGGCTGAAAGCACCAGTAGGGAAGAAAGAACCTGATGAAGATTGCAAAGGATATGCAAGAGAGGAAGAGGAAAGAGTCCAACAAAGAAATGAGTTGGACATAGAAATTGAATTGATGATGGATTTGATGAGAAAAGTGTCTCAAAGGGAGAAGACAATAGTAAGAAAGAAAAGCAGCAACAAGAAAAAGATAGCAGCAGAATGTGAGAGCATAGCTAGTGGGGCAATGTAGCATAAAGTGTGGAGACCTGGAGAAAAACAACAACAAACAACAACAACAACAACCAAGGACAGACTACAGAACAAAGTATGGGATCCAGGAGGACACAGATCAGAAGCACATGATCAGGAGATCATGATTGTTTTCAACCTTGAGAGTCTGATGTAGGAGCATTCATCTCAACAATATCATTGTATTTTAGTAGACATAGGGGGTCTTGTGTTTCCAAGGAAGTTGGTTTCCTATGTTTTGAATTAATGTAATTATTAAGGTTTTGAGTGATTTTAATGAGAGAAGCTAGAATAGCGATTTCATTAAGTATAGTGAGTCATATTTGTAAATATTATCGAATGTAGGAGAACATCAGAGAATCCGGATAGTTGAGAGATTGAGAGATTTGAGAATTAATTGTAAAACTTAGATTAGGAGTTAGTTCATGATTTTGTGGATTAGAGAGGATCCTTAGAGATAAGGAAGAGATTTTAGGATTTTGTTGAGAAGGTTATGGATCTAAACCAGGAATTGGTTGTAGAATCCTTTTGTATAAATGTAAGCCTAAAAGGCATAGTCAGGGGTTAGCTGGTTAGTCAGTCAGGTCGAGAGTTAGATAGGTTTGATTGTAAGCCTACGGGCAGGTAGGAAAATAGAGGCCACTGATTAGAAAATCAGGCCAGAGAGACAGAGAGTCTCATTATGTAATCATTTGTTTATATATATATATATATATATATATATATATATATATATATATATATATATATATATATATATATATATATATATATATATATATATATATATATATATATATATATATATATATATATATATATATATATATATATATATATATATATATAGATATACAAAGATTCAATTCCTAAAATGTGTAAGTGTTTGGATTGAGTACTTGAATGATAAATTGTGTGTGAATTTGAGTTTTTGCATAATATATGTATGCAGGTGGATTTCGGGTAGAACACAGAGAAGAAGTGAGGATGAAGGATCGTGGTTTGATCGTTGAATCCAATCAAAGGATCCAAGTGAAGTTCAGGGATGATAATGATTAAGAGTACACGAAATTAAGTCCAAGAGGGGGTTGTGTTGCAGGACAACTAAATACCCTAAACCCTGAAGTAAACTGAAACCACATAAAAACGAAGTAAATAGAAGGACAAAGAAATGAAGTGACGATACACAGGAGGCGTTGGATCTATGAGATCAATGAACGAGGTTGAAGGCGATGGGCGACCAAGATTAAGTCACGTAATATAAAGTAAAAGAGATGAATGATAGAGATTAAGTCGTGCGTTAGTCAAGGAAGAAAAGCGGTTTTATCAGTGTAGGTGGTTATTAGGTAGAGAAAAAGTGGTAAGTGGTAATTAGGGGTGGTCACCAGATTCCATTTATCAGTCGACACGTAGCACGCCGCAGGAGAGAGGAAACTGCTTCATTGGGCGGGTAATCCTTGTGCAAGTGGCCCATCCGATATCGCTATTAACCATTGGATCAAATGTGCCTTGATCAATGGTGGAGGATCGCAATTAGTTTTGTTGATCGGGTGGACTAACAACCATTGGATTGAAAGGTAAGATCAATGATAGAGATTAACACGATAATGTTTAAGGAAAAGGCAGACGCAATGAAGGTTTATTCGATGATCTTAAACCCTCGTTGAATTCCAGTGATCAGGACCATTCATTAGTTCGTGATCGGACGATGATGGCGCAGACAAGTGCTCACAGGTTAATCTTTTGACCAGACCCGATGTATTTATCAACGCAAGTTAAACTTGTGTGAGTTCCAGAGGATGAATGGAGATCGCATGATTTCCGTTGATCTGGTGGAGTGAAATCAACGTGGAGGATGAAAGCGATAAGGTGAGCATTGGTAAATGTGCCATGGTCGTGGATTGGCAGACAGGTAAGGTTTAAAGCAATTTATGTAATATTTTTATTATACTAGAGTTATAATAGAAATAACAGAGTCAAAGGTATTATGGTTTAAGTCGGGTTTTACCAAAGTCTAACCATGGTATGGTTAAGATGAGCGGATATTAAGAAATTAACCAAGGTTAAGGAGGGTTGAATAAAGTTTCGTTGTAAAGGTTAATGAAGGGTTAGACTATAGAAAGTCAAATGAAACATTTCCACATGAGATTAAATTAAGAAGCCTTAAGTCTTTATTTGTGAAGGTTTTCACCATGGAACAGGTGATTAATTCCTGAGACTAGTGACATGCAATTTTATTTGCATAATGTGGGTATTATTGGCTTAGGCTGGCACCAACATAACACATAAAACACATATACAAAAAGATTTTCCCATGGACCCAAAAACCGAGATTACCAACTTGATTTTTCATTATGTTCCTTTCAATGTTACAATACATATATATGCATGCTGAAGCATACAATACCATGGACCGAAAACCATCACGCCCCAAACCATGTGTGAAAACCATGCACAAAACCATAGGTAGGTTCGCCCACCTAATATAGGGTCCAATTTTTTTTTTTCCCTAGGGCGCTGCCCCAGACCCCATAGAGGGTGGATAACCACCCCCCTCAAACACCCTGTACAGGGGGGGCTACCGCCCCCCTTGTGACCCCGACACTGCACAATTGGTGCAACGAAGGTGGGGCTCCACCCCCCCTCTAACCCTCCGATTAACTAATGTAGCTAGTCGTGGAAAAATGTAACACAACCCAATATGGAAAAGGAGGTAAGTAACCCATGGAGACCACCAATTAGGGTCATTCCAATGACAAGATCGTGTTTGAAATAATTATTGGAAATGGACTATTTAATAAAGAAGATATACTTGGTGAACTGAAAAGGCATAGAATTATCCTTTTGGGTACCAATAATATTACTAAGAATGGCTTGTATCCAGGATTTGCAGCTAGTCTATACGTAGGTATTGGAACCCTTAATGTTGGTAACAGGGCATATCCCTTAACACATACTACGATGATCATAATCATTTTCAAAAGGTAATTGGGTCGTAGTATGGAATGTGCACTTCTAATGGGTTGTTTATGAACAATTCACAAAACCATGATTCACAACACTGGAAAACCATATTCCATTCCTAGTTTTGGCATTTGTTGATGCATCAATTTAGATAATAATATAAGTTTTATGAAATTTCCACAGAATTCCTTCAACCAATCCCTCTCTGAAAAGCTTGACATTGGTACATAGCCTAACATTGCTTATATTTCAATTTTAGGTGTATCTATATATATATATATATATATATATATATATATATATATATATATATATATATATATACATATAATGGAGAACATGATGGGTGGTTGCATTACAAGTGTGTACATGTTGGAGTTCTCAAGAGGCATGTTCATTTTAACTTAGTTGGGATTACCATGTTCATCTCATGTTCAAATATTTGGTATCACCTTACCTATTACACTTCACACATTAATCAACTATTTCTTAAGGGAAATGATTCTCTAGTGCACCCATTATACTCTAATAAATGTGTGACTCTATGAGATATAAAGTAGTGTAGCTTTAATAAGGAAATTCAACAAGTCATGTCTAGGAGAGGTAGAGATACTCATTAAGTACTTTATACCATATAAATGCATCACATCCTGTAACATATTTACCACTATTCATAGTACTTGATGAGCATCCATACTGTACATTGTATGTCATGACAATCCATACACAATTTCTCACACAACACAAGCTATACATTGTACATTATTAATTCTTTGTAGCATAACCGATAACCATATTTTAAACATGCCTAAGCAACCATAATCCTCCATGTATCCAACATACTAATAGTAGCAATCAATTCACTGTACATTTAACATGAAATAACATGCATCCCAAAGGAGAACAGGCAACTAAATTAGGAACCATAACTCACCTCCCAACCTTAGATAAGCTACAATCAAACCTCCTGTGTAACTATCACCCCCGAGCCAAATTCTATGACCTGAGAAGACTTCTCAGGAAACAAACCAATAAGTAAGTTGAACAAGGATATCAAAGGTACCTCTACCCTTCAATCATATGAAGACTTAGTATAGGTTATTCCAGGGAGTCTAAAGGTCTACTTCCTCCACCCTAAACTTGTAGTCAAAGTATCCCCACCCAATAAAGGGAGCCCAAAGCCTACTGCAAATTTGATACACAAGCAAGGAAGGTTAGTCCAGGGAAACCAAAGGTCCACTACCTCCACCCACCACACAATGAGGGAATTAATACCAGGGACCCCAAAGGTTTAACCTCCACCTAGATTTGTTGTCACAACAACCCCACCCAGTGAAGGGAGCCTAGGATCTACTGTAACTTTGACACTTAAGTAAGGAATGCTATTACATGGAATCCATTTTCTTTTAAACAGAACTAAACACAATCACAATATCTCAAAATATACGGTTGATCTCACTGATCTTGGTTCTCTAGGATGAGTTTCCCTAATAGTTGTGAAATAGGACGCTAAATTCTTGGCATTGATTGATTGTTCCACGAATCATTAATGAATAACTTTGAAGACAAAGTATATCTCTGCATTGATATTCCAACTCCTTGGATTAGCCCATTCTAATCCTTTTTCAACTAAAGGAGTCTCCATTAACTGTGTAAATATGCACTATTTCTATTGCTAAACCTTAGCTCTACTTGCATGGTCCTCCTTACAAATATTTTCCCTTCCTTTTGGGCATGTTTGAGCTGCCTCTCTCGATGTACAGGGTAGATGTGTTGGTCAAAATACACTCCTCAACAACTCCAAATCATTTCTCCTTTGCCTCTCTATTTCCCAGTTCATAACACACCCTTCCTCCACACTCCTCGAACTCCATCCCTTTTTCCCCAATTCTTGCTCTATCTCCTCATGCCCTTTTTCACAAATCCCTTCCTTAATTTTTCCTATCTGAATATTGTCTCCTGGTTGTTAGTGTTTGGTCCAGTCTAGATCCTCTCGAACAATCAAAAGTGTCCCATGCTGTGGCAATTATATATATATATATATATATATATATAAGTGTTGGCCTCAATACTTAATTATCAACTAGGGAATTGTAATCAGTAGAGTTGATGCACTATATGTGCCGACAATAGATAAGTTCTGATATATATATATATATATATATATATGTATGTATGTATATATATATATATATATATATATATATATATATATATATATATATATATATATATATATATATATATATATGTATGTATGTATATATATATATATATATATATCTATATATATATATCTATATATATATATATATGTATATGTATATGTATACATATATATCTATATATCTATATGTATATATGTATATATGTATACATATATATACATATATATGTGTGTGTGTGTGTGCCTCAATACTTAATTATCGACCAGGGAATCGTAATCAATAGAGTTGATGCACTATATGTGCCGACAATAGATAAGTTTTGTTGTCTGCTGTGTATAGTATAGATAGTGAGTATTACAAACTAACACTTCATTCTACAAACTGTAATTCATTTCGTCACACAATTAATGAAAAGCCACACAATGCTCAAGTACTGTAAACTGAATATTCTAAATCAGGTAACGAGTTCCTCCATTTATCGGCTCATGAAATAACAAGATGGATCTAACTTCATTCCTTGCAACCATTACTCTTAATCAATTCAATGCATTTAAACCAGGCAATCAAAATCAGTATAGGAAATATGAGTCTTCACTAGTGGTGCATGTAGGTGAATGGTGAGATCTCAAGTTTTATCCTTCCTGTACTTCAAACAATCAATCATTAAATCTACAACTCAAATACAACTTGAACTAAGAAAGCATCACTCATAAAACAAAACTGGAAACACTAAACTATTGAATAACTTAAACAAAGGAAAACTTGCCTTGATGGCTTTGGTGGGCCCTTATCGAGCTACCAAGTATAGAAAAGGACTTATAGAGCTAAGAAGTAAAATAACACATTGATATTAACAACTGCTACTCATATTATTAATGAAAAATAAGGATTACAATATCAGCATTACAAATCTTAGAGTTCTCTATTTCCAACCTAATCTCCCTTCTCAGATCTCTTTGAAGACTAAAATATTAACTATTAACCATTGAAGAAAAATATTTTGATTAACCTAATATTTCGACAAGCCTCTCTTTTATAAATAAGAGGGTCGTTACAATCAAAGTACAAGAGATAATCATCAATCTATATAATGAAACTAAAATTAAATTTGTAACTTCGTCCTCATGACACGAAGTTCATGAGGAGGAAGTGGATCTCGGGTAACTAACTAAAGGAGATGTTTTCAACAACTTCGTTGGTTCCATTGTATATTGTTTGCTGAAGCACTAAGTTTGGAGATGAAGTGTGGTACTAGAATTGTTAGGATATTCCGACACATAGGATATAGTTAAGTTCAACTTGGTCTAGTGTAGAGTTAGGTATAGAGTTAGGTAAAGTGTGTTTTTTTACCGTTGTACATTTTGTAACTTACAATCCGACGGTCACGATATGTAGTGATCCGACGGTTCATTTCTCTCAGTATTACCGACACTTGATCCGTGGCTTGACACCCGATTGGTCCATGAGTTCTATTTAAAGCGCATGGAGGGTCATTGTTCGGGTAATCCGTGCATGAGAGAAGCTTATGTAAATTTTCATTCTTTGTAATAAATTGCCTGTAGTACCCACGTTGGGACAGGCCGTGGACTGTTTCCCTCTTTGAGGGTTTTAACCACGTCAAAAATACTGTGTATTGATCTGTGATCTGGTTGTGAGCGGTGTCCTTTTGGTATTCTTTCTGAGGAACTTACCCTGTAAATTCCTACATGGTATCAGAGCTTTTGAGGGCCGTGTCCGTTGGTGATCCAAATCTGAAGCCGGTAGAACTGCATGCGGCTGTCGTTTCCTAGATCTGCTGTTTCTGACTACTTTCGGGCCGACAGGACTGCTCTGTTGCGTTTGGAGCATCTATTCCAGTGAGGACCCCTTTTGTTTCACGCGAAAAGGTTTCCGGTAGCCCTAGCTGTGTCATTTTTCAGATCGGGAGGTATACAGTGTTTTTTGCAGTTTACTGTTTTTTTCTCTCTGCTTATTTCGGTTTCGGTTTATTTAGCCTTTTTTTTAACCGGATCTATACCTTTCATTTTTGCGTATGCTCTTTGCCCTGCGACTCTGTGCGATCTGGGAAAATCAGAAACAGAAAGGAAGGATTTTTCTCATGCGTATGCTCTTTTCCATGCACCTTAGTGTGATCTCGGAAAATCAGAAACATTGAGAAAAATATTTATTTTTTCGGCTAAAGCTAACTTTGAGATTTTTTTTTTTTTTTTTTTTTAAATTTCTAGTTTTTTGGCTAAAGCTAACTTCGAGCCACAAGGCTCGTTTTTTTTTGCATATTCGTGTTGGGTTTGTGTTTTGTGTTTTGTAGGGAAAAGAGCTTTCTCAAGGCAAGCACGCAAACCAAGGCCCCCCCCCCCCCCCTCTCTCTCTCTCTCTCAAATTTTTGTATAGATCAATTGGTTCAAAGCTATTTTAAGAGAGTAGAGGTCTTGGGTTCAAGTCTCCATTTTGTGGAGGCGGATCTTTTCATTCCCGCACATTCAGCTATGCAAAGATCTAGTCCAGCATCAGCGCAGCAAACACATTGAACTACACATGCACTTCATCAGAAAGCTCATTCATGACCATGTTCTTGAAGTGCAATATTGTCCAACAGATGATCAGGTTGCAGACATCTTCAAAAAGGCTCTCACAGAGGCGAAGTTCACTAAACTTCGATATATGCTTGGAGTTCAGGAAGTTGTCACTAAGGGGGGATAGGCTCTAGTGCCTCCTTCCTTCTCCTATTGTGTCATATTTGTAAATCCTTCAATCCTATCCCAAGTTGTTCTTAAGGGGGGATGTTAGGATATTCCGACACATAGGATATAGTTAAGTTCAACTTGGTCTAGTGTAGAGTTAGGTATAGAGTTAGGTAAAGTGTGTTTTTTTACCGTTGTACATTTTGTAACTTACAATCCGACGGTCACGATATGTAGTGATCCGACGGTTCATTCTCTCCTCGGTATTACCGACACTTGATCCGTGGCTTGACACCCGATTGGTCCATGAGTTCTATTTAAAGCGCATGGAGGGTCATTGTTCGGGTAATCCGTGCATGAGAGAAGCTTATGTAAATTTTCATTCTTTGATTAATAAATTGCCTGTAGTACCCACGTTGGGACAGGCCGTGGACTGTTTCCCTCTTTTAGGGTTTTAACCACGTCAAAAATACTGGTGTATTGATCTGTGATCTGGTTGTGAGCGGTGTCCTTTTGGTATTCTTTCTGAGGAACTTACCCTGTAAATTCCTACATGGTATCAGAGCTATTTGAGGGCCGCGTCCGTTGGTGATCCAAATCTGAAGCCGGTAGAACTGCATGCGGCTGTCGTTTCCTAGATCTGCTGTTTCTGACTGCTTTCGGGCCGAGAGGACTGCTCTGTTGCGTTTGGAGCATCTGTTCCAGTGAGGAACCCCTTTCGTTTCACGCGAAAAGGTTTCCGGTAGCCCTAGCTGTGTCATTTTTCAGATCGGGAGGTATACAGTGTTTTTTGCAGTTTACTGTTATTTTCTCTCTGCTTATTTCGGTTTCGGTTTATTTAGCCTTTTTTTTAACCGGATCTATACCTTTCATTTCTGCATATGCTCTTTGCCCTGCGACTCTGTACGATCTGGGCAAATCAGAAACAGAAAGGAAGGATTTTTCTCATGCGTATGCTCTTTTCCCTGCACCTTAGTGTGATCTCGGAAAATCAGAAACATTGAGAAAAATATTTAGTTTTTCGGCTAAAGCTAACTTTGAGATTTTTTTTTTTTTTTTTTTTTTTAAATTTCTAGTTTTTTGGCTAAAGCTAACTTCGAGCCGCAAGGTTCGTTTTTCTTTGCATATTCGTGTTGGGTTTGTGTTTTGTGTTTTGTAGGGAAAAGAGCTTTCTCAAGGCAAGCATGCAAACCAAGGCCCCCCCCCCCCTCTCTCTCTCTCTCTCTCTCTCTCAAATTTTTTGTATAGATCAATTGGTTCAAAGCTATTTTAAGAGAGTAGAGGTCTTGGGTTCAAGTCTCCATTTAGTGGGGGCGGATCTTTTCATTCCCGCACATTCAGCTATGCAAAGATCCAGTCCAGCATCAGCGCAGCAAACACATTGAACTACACATGCACTTCATCAGAAAGCTCATTCATGACCATGTTCTTGAAGTGCAATATTGTCCAATAGATGATCAGGTTGCAGACATCTTCACAAAGGCTCTCACAGAGGCAAAGTTCACTAAACTTCAATATATGCTTGGAGTTCAGGAAGTTGTCACTAAGGGGGGATAGGCTCTAGTGCCTCCTTCCTTCTCCTATTGTGTCATATTTGTAAATCCTTCAATCCTATCCCAAGTTGTTCTTAAGGGGGGATGTTAGGATATTCCGACACATAGGATATAGTTAAGTTCAACTTGGTCTAGTGTAGAGTTAGGTAAAGTGTGTTTTTTTACCGTTGTACATTTTGTAACTTACAATCCGACGGTCACGATATGTAGTGATCCGACGGTTCATTCTCTCCTCGGTATTACCGACACTTGATCCGTGGCTTGACACCCGATTGGTCCATGAGTTCTATTTAAAGCGCATGGAGGGTCATTGTTCGGGTAATCCGTGCATGAGAGAAGCTTATGTAAATTTTCATTCTTTGATTAATAAATTGCCTGTAGTACCCACGTTGGGACAGGCCGTGGACTATTTCCCTCTTTGAGGGTTTTAACCACGTCAAAAATACTGGTGTATTGATCTGTGATCTGGTTGTGAGCGGTGTCCTTTTGGTATTCTTTCTGAGGAACTTACCCTGTAAATTCCTACAGGAATTAGACAATAGATGCTGGTACCAGAACATAGCAGTGGAATATGGGTACCAGAATCGAACAAAGAATATGAGTACAGGAGTTAGACGATAGAACAACTGGAGCAGTTGGTACCAGAATCAAACAGTGGAGAAATTTGGTACCATAATTGAACAATGGAATGGTTGTGATGAGAAAATTAGCCAAAATCTCGGGCCACAAGTCAAGTGTCAAATGAGTGCACGCGTGTGGTGAGCATGGTTGCTAAGAACACAACTATTGGTCAAGTACTGGATAGGTGCACATGTGATTGACGAGTGCCAGATTGCCGAACGAGTACTAGACGAAATACCAGAATGCTGAATGAGTACTAGAAGAGTAGGGAATCCAAATATCTATGTGAACCAATCAGATAAATTAGAGAGTAAAATATCAAATAATGATATTTTTACTATAAGAAAACATAGAAATTGTGTTTTGAGACATAGATTACCTCATATAGACATCAGAAGGCTAAAAAGGCATATACTTGGAGAAAATAAGCGAATAGTAGATATATTTGAGGCAAAATAGGTTAAAAAGGGAGGTTAATCAGGGAATTATAAGCGTTAAAAGGGATACCCAACATTCCCCCATGCTTAAGTTGTTGCATGCTCTCATGCAAAAAGGATCAATCTTCAAAATTTCCAAAAATGAAGCCTTCCTTGCCTGGGTATCAGTTATCTGGTTCTAAGACCTTCACACTGAAGGCCTCTTCATTGAGTTCCCTCCTAATGACTCTGGTAAAATGCACAAGACAAATAACTTTATTCAACTTAGTGGAGGCCTCATCACACTCCTCTTGTAGCCTCTGGCTATTCTCCTTAAGCTACTCATTTTCCTTCTTAAGATAGTCATCCAACGTCTTGTACTCTTTCACTTCTTCCTTTAGCTTCTCATTTTTCTTTTGAAGTTTTTCAATCATGGCTAACATTTGCTGCCTAGCTAAGGAACTATCATGCTCAGGTGTTTTCTATTTAATCAATGTCCTCTTAGCTTCTACTTCTTTCCTTAATTATTGAAACATTTATGTGACACATTCTTCTGTTTGATTGAGTGTCTCTCCTTGTACATGTTCTCCTTTAGGAGAGGCAGAGATATCAATAAAATGTGCTAGAAGAGGAGGAGTGGGAGTAGTTATTACCACTTTTTCCATACTTTGGCACAGGGGTGCTAATGGCTCACTATCCTCGAAGAACTTTCTCTTCTTTCCTTTGTCGATGATAGGGTCTTGGTGGCTTCCTTTTCCTGTACATGTACCTTATTCATTTTAGAACTTTGAGCCTTGTTATTGCCTTCATTAATTTTAGGCCTCTTTCCTTTCTTAACACTTGGTTCAGGAGTTTCTTATTTGGGCAATTCGACATCTACCTTTGAAGTGGTGCCTATGACGTCTTTGTCACTGCTAGTTGACTTTTTCTTCTTCTTCTCACTGGTCGAAATCTTGCTTAGAGTGGGTGAATCGATAAAAGGCTTCTTACTATTTGAAGACTTTCTCGTTGATGCAAAAGTTTCTTTGTCGCCTTCGACTTCACCCTTATCCAACTTATTGATAGACCTCAATGGAGTAGGGCTATCAATAGCCTCCTTGGACTTTAATTTCTTTTCATGCTTCTTACTGCTTTCCTGTTTGTTGTCAATGTCCTTAGTGCTCACTTCTGGTAGCCTTTCCTCCATGTGTTGGGAACCTTCTGACTGAGCAAAGTGTTGTGATATAAATGTCTTCCACTTACTGCCCTACTTCTTGATTTCATGGAAAACTAAAAGTTTAATTAACCCATGGTGGTATATACTAGTTTGAACATTTTTAGAGGATGGATGAATTCCTCTGGCCATCTTGTTTAGGCTCATCCATAGAAAATATGAAAAATTCATTTCAGGACCTCCCTCATGTTATCACTCCTATGGATCTCCAAGGCTAAGGAAGAGTCCAGATGAGGTAACCACATACCAACCTTTTGACTTGGTAGCTAGCCCTACCAGGCCAGACAGGGCTCTCTCCAAAGGATCACAACCAAGATGGCTGGATAATTTAGGGTTTTAGGCTAGATATAGTAGCTCAAATTTTTTATTTGATTTGATTGGGGTAGTCATTAGATGAGTGAATTAGGCCAGGGAGTGAACTAGGTCAGGGCAAAAGATAATCAGAATTGCAGAAATTTGATGGGGCAATGTAGGAAAGTAATTTAACACGTTGTAATATAGTGATGAAATGGTATAGACCGATGAGGTGCTAAAAAGAGCATGGAAATCATGAATTCTTTTTAAACTGAAGAAATGAAACAAATTATGATGATTTTCCCAAAACATAGCATAGAAGATGTATTCTGTTTATCACACCTTGAAAATAAAACATATTTAGAAGTGAAATGGATAATGGAAGATACAAAAAATTCACACATATGTAACTGAAGAAGAAACAATATCAAAATACCATGCCATAGGAATCCCACCAAAATAGCTGCAACTCATCCAATATATTCCATGCCAAAGTCTTAAACAATAATACAATATCCAATGGAGTCCAACTTGTAGAAGAAATGAGAAGTTACATGATATAGGCCTCAAACCAACTCATCCTAGCCTCAGGGGTCGAATCCATGAGAAGAGGAGCAGTTACAACAAAAACTGAACTAATAGCTAGAGTGTAGGGTGGTCAAAGTGACTCATCTCTAACTTAAGTGAAATGATTCATTACACCTCATAGAGTCTATTTACCTAATGTATTTACCATAGGTAATAGTAAAAAGACCATAATTACATTTACATGATCAATTACATAAGTAAAAATTTGATTTCCCAAGAGGAAAATCAAATCTGGAGAAGAACAATGAAAAATTAGGAAACTGGTCAAACGCAAAGTGCCATCTTCAGAACCACTTTTCACTGCCTTCCCGATGTCCAAATTGAGCCCAGGATAGCTCATTCGAAATCTTATCCTGTCTAGTTTCCAAATATTCCTTTAGTTTTTCAAAATGGACTTCATTTGACCATCCAAAAGTTCATTCTCCCAAGACTGGTCAAAAAGTGCAGAATGAGGGTGCAAAAATGAAGTGTGATCTTGTAGGAAACGTTTGGAGGTCTTCCTCAGCTCCAAATTGAGCTCATGATAGCTCATTCAAAATATATTTCTATCTAGTTATCATTTGACCCATAAAACAATTCATTTGGACATTCTCGCTAGGAGAAAAAATGATTTTCCCAAGGGCACTCTAGAAGTGCAACAACTCTCTTGTAGCAATTGTATTTTTGACATTTATCCAAAACCATGACACCTATGTAAAAATGGAAGGAGGTTTTTCATCCTTGACCTATTATGGAAAAACACCTCTCACTTTTGTAGAATTCATCTCTGTTTGGTTAGAAACATACTTTGAAGCAAAACTAGCCCTATGTGTGGCAAATGACTTGTCCCTTGGAATGACTTCTTCAAAAATGATGGAGACATGGTGTCTATGAGTTGGAATGGCCTCAAACTTGCTGAAATGACCTCCCTTATGCCTCCTCTGCTCAGATGTCTCTGATTCCATAGCCAACCCCAGCTCAGTGGGAGAGGAAATTAGGGTTTAGTGTAGGCAAAATAAGGGATTTCATAAATTTATAGGAATGAAGGGAAATAAAGGGGATAGGGGGCTTCTAAATTCTTAGGAAAATTTTGGGAGGTATGGAGGTATGTTAGGAAGTAAGGGAAACTAGAATTTTAAGGATTGAGTGAGGGGAAGGGGTCCAAAAAGGTGAAACACGAGCCTAGTCTAGAAAAGTGTTAAACGTGTGGCAATAGGCTAGGGTTTGTAAAAAAATGATGATTTTGAGGGATAGGAGTGGTGGGAAGTGTTTAGGAAGGTATATTAAGGATAGGGGAAGTTGTCAGAGCATCATGATACAAGTTTTGTTGGTGATCTAGCCATGGAGGTCATGAAAGCAAGAAAAATGTCCTCAAAACCCTGGGAGAGGGAAATGAGAGGAATGGGCATAGGAAAAGGCCAAGGGAGGAATATGGAGTGCAGGTGAGTGAGATATTGATGTATAAGAGTGAAAATGAGCCTTCACTTGGTCTTTTATGGCTGTTGGGCTGTGAATACGACCACTTTTTAAACACTTATTTCATCCATTTTTACTCTTCTTTATCATGTCATTTATTATAATTTATTATATAAATCCAATTTATAATGATTTATGCTCTTATGAATGAATATTATTTATTCTCCTTTATTTCTAATAAATTGATGATTATGGATGATTTTATCAATGAAAGTTTTAATAAATTGGTTGTAACATTATTCACCATTTTTAGCCTCCAATACAATTTCCAGATTGAAGATTTGATCATTAAAAGTGCCAACTCAGAAATTCGCTGGAATAAGAAGTGACAGTTTTGTGGTTGAGATTCTGGGCAAATGAAGAAGAATCTGGAAAATTCGGAACATGGGTTTTGTCTAGAACGGACCAAATTAACTTTAGTGGAAAATGGTTTGCGGAAATTCGGCTTGTATTGAGAGAAACATAGGGTTCTTTGAGAACGATTTTCTCAGATTTGCTGTGTGGCCGTTTTCCAAATCTCAGATGCAAAGCCAAATTCGCCTTGCTCTTGTTGAAAGATAGATGGCAATATATTTTCTTGTTGATCAATTGGTTGGAAACAATCCAATTTTGTAATAGAAATCATGTTGTAATTATCTCTGTTGTAACTGCTCTCTGATCTCTCTATTTAAATGAAAACAGAGATCAGAGATGGGGATGGAAAAATGATGGAGGATGGAATTGAGGACTCAGAATTAGAGATTCAAGAGTGATGATGGATTACTCATGATGGAATAGAATAGGATAGGGGGAGAGGGGGATGGAATGAGTATTATTCTGAACTGTAATTTTATTTGCAGACTCTCGCTGTTGAGAAGACACAACTCACTGTAATGTTGTTTGATTTGATGATTAATATATAAGCAGAGTTATTATTCCTTCGCATCTTTTGAAGCACTATCGGTAGTGATCACTGGTGGTTAAGGGCCCAACCCTGGTGGATTCACTTGCCGTTCCTGTACCATTATTTCATGATCTTTACCGTGTGATGGTTTGATTTTATTTGTATTTATCGTAATCATGTTACTTTACTGCTTGGTATTTCCAGACTAAATGAATTGATATGTTTTATATACTGTACTTAAATTGCATTGTTGTTCATTTCCTTCTTAACAGAGATCACTGCTTTTCACCAGCATGTTGTTGTGCTATTCATTTCATCTTCAAAGCTACGCTGATCACTCCAGTAATTTAACAGTTTTCTGTTCATTACAGTTATATAATTTTGGCTGCTCATTTCTAATACTTAGCACTGTTGTTCATTTACTTTCTGCAATTATTTAAGTTTGCCTTTTAGCATTCTTTTAGTTAGCACAATTGTCTCATTTTCATTAAGTTGTAGTAATACGATTGATTTAATTCTTTGCACTTTCCAATTGGTTATTTAGTGTTGTGTGTGAGATCAACAACTGTAAAGGACATTGGCTATCGCTGCCTAAGTTCTCAGATTGTGGATCTTATTTATGCTTGATTTACTTTATATCAGTTAAACAAGGATAGATTTTTGCTGTTCAATCCTATTTATAGAAGTAGATGATGTTCCATTTCTTGTCATTTGAAAATCATCATTGCTTTGGTGTGCAACAGGGCCGTCAACTGTAGAGAACATTGGTTACTGCTTCCTTGTTCTCAGATTGATTGTCTTGTTCTAGTTTGATTTCAATTGTATCAATCTCTAGAGGAATGAGTTATTGCTACTGTATCCTCGATTGATGTTTGCTGAGTGAATAGTTGGATTTCAGAGCATTTGAGTTTATGTTGTTGTAGTTAGATTTTGTTTCAAGCATTCATTTACTTTTGTATTTTAAGCACTATACTGCAAAACATTACTCTTGAGTAAATAGCCGCCTCACACTGAGTACACTCTTGAAATAAAAAGTCGTCCCTGGGTTGAAAATTAATGTGAAGATAATTAGGAGTTAAAAAGACACCTTTTTGTCACTCGACAATGGCCTTATACCTTGTTTAAATTTTAAAAATTGGTCTTGAGACCCACTTTCTTCCTTTAGTCATTCACCTTACTCTTGGAAACTATACCTTTACACTTGACTTTTTCTTTGACAAATTGATCACTTGATATACATTGAGAACAATTTGACCTTTGAATTTTTGGTCCTTTGGCATTTTGGAACTCTGAATTAGCAGCTTGGAAATCATGTGCTTATTACATTTGAAAGACATAAAATTACATAGTGAAAAATAAAATTACAATTTGGAATGAAACTCAAACTTGAAATCAAAATTACAATTTTGGCAAGCATCTTCACATGTTTGCAAATCCTCTTTAAATGAAAAAGGGATATTATTTTTTTCACTCTCATACTTTTGCTGGCCTTATGCAGTGAAATGGTGTTTTATTGGACCTTGAAAGAATGAAACCTAGAGACCTAATGGAAACCTTGAGCGAGTAGACTTCATGGTGACTTGACTGACATAAAGACCTGATGAAATGAGCTTTCATAATTGATGTATGCTCATTAAGACATGAAGGTGGGCCAGAAAGTATGAATTTTTGAGGGAGAGTGAGGTTTTTGACTAGGGCTACCATCAATGAGTAAATTTTTGAATGAGGACCTAGGTGAAATGACAAAAATTTCTGAGCGAGACCCTAACATTAATATGAAAAGAGGATTTTTGATCACTGATGGTAGTATGAAAATACTGACACTAACATCGGCCTTATTGGGGATGGCAGCTC
This sequence comes from Pinus tabuliformis, assembly GCA_031772625.1. Lineage (NCBI taxonomy): Eukaryota > Viridiplantae > Streptophyta > Pinopsida > Pinales > Pinaceae > Pinus > Pinus tabuliformis. The sequence continues at coordinate 718,602,148 of CM062817.1, read as the reverse complement.
CTTGGATGTGTCAAGAACACCGTAGACCAAGTGCCTAACCATGTGGGCCAATACGGTCAAAAACTCAAAAACTAATGAGCATGACTAAATACTGCAAATGCAAATGACATAAATTGACTTGTGACAAACTGAAAATTGACTGAAAAATGAATAAACACTGACTTACTTAATTGACAAATGAACTTTGAAAATGGTAGAAAATCATTGAAACTTTATGGCCTTCATTTCGGGCTCTGAACTCGAGTGATTCTCTACTTCACACTTGAAGAAAATTAAACTGTACACCGTCAATTGCAAACTCTACTGGAAATTGACACTGAAAAAGATGCTCATAAAGTTGAGCTTATTTATCACACCTTATCTATTCTAATTGATCCATAACCTACTCATTCAAGTGATGCGAAATTTCCAATGAAGCCAAAAAAGGAGATGACCATTCACTAAAATTCTGCTCACATCCTCTGTAAGCAGACATAATGATGTACCTGTAGGCAACTCACAATGAAAACTAAAACCAAGATTTATGCTGATAAACAAAATAACATTCATCTTCTCCAATGCTTGCAAAAGACTGTCCAAGGGATCTTGAAAATTATGAAGCATTACTCTTTGTGAATCAACAAAAGGAGAAGAATAAGAATTATTTCCATATGGTTGTAACAAATTAGCAAAGGGATCCTCCATAATATTTTCAATAGCATAAGTGTCCATATCTATAGGATCTGGGGAAAACACCTTTTCATCAAAAAAACTTTCATTTTTTGAACCTTGAGGAAGATTTGTATACGTAAGGGGCTCTGAAACAACTTCTTCTTTGGGTAGATCATCTTTTGAATTCATCTCGCATTAGGTATCTTGTTGTGATTGGCGTTTCGAACCAGCAATGGTGGTTCATCTTCAGGATGTAAAATCTTTCACATCATGAAGATGAACCACCGTTGCTAGTTCAAAATGTTGATCAAAACAAGATACCTAATGCGAGATGAATCCGGAAGATGATTTACACAATTATGAAGATCGCAGAAACCTAAAATATGAAAAACTTCTTCTTTATCACTACTCTCCTCTTCATAGTCACTTGGAAACTGGAAATACTATACCATAACATCAACATTATCAATGGATGGAATATGGATTTGAAAATTAAGAATATGATTATTTCTTCTTCAATAAAAGGAGGAAGTACTCTTTTTTTTCTTTGGCCAAAACCAAAATTGTCTTCTTTCCCTCCTAAAGTTTGACATGGATGTTGAATATCTTCATTAATTTGAAGCAAAGGAATATATAAATTTTCATTAGATTGCTGATTCATTTCATGTGATTCTTTTTGACTATCAAGATGCAAAATTCCTTCATCTACAAGTAAATAGGAAGCTACGGTATGCTGATTATGATCTTGTGTATCAAAGTGACTGTATTTTTTAGACTGTTGTTAAGGCTTCAATGATTTCTTCATCATCCATACACTCGATATCATCAATACTTTCAAGATATGCAATGAAACCTTCACTATAATCACAACAACTTTGTAAAGAAAGATAAGACTTCACATAATGGTTGGAGAACACATTATGGAAATCTTTTAGAGAACATAAGCTTCCTTCTGGTAACCCTTCATACCATACCCTAACTTTATCTTCAAGGGTAGCCATAAAAAAATTCATGAGATAGTCCTCAGGAAACTCAAATCTTAGTCTACATACATGTACATGAAACCTTACTAAATGCAAAGTAACATCATCTTCTTGTTCATTTTTAAATATAGGAAGATTTGTAAACCAGTCAACATGAGGCATATGATTTGGAAATCCAGGGATATGAGATCTATCCATAGGAGCATACCTGGGATTTCTTCTTCCAGTAGAACTCATTTTGACAACAATGAAGTCACCAAGAAGGTTTTCAAATTACTGGTTCTTGAAAAGTGGAGTTGCCATGAAAATTCTGAACCTTTGGATTCGTCGACACTGGAGTCGCCAGGTGAATGATTTCAGCCTTTGTGTGCCTGATCAATGTCCACCATCAACAATTAGATCTAACTTTTTCGTACACCCTGGGAAAATGAATCTTTCATTCCCCGACAACGGCGCCAATATGTTATCGCTCCTCTAGATCTCCAAGGTTGAGGAAGAGTCCAACTGAGGTAACCACAAACCAACCTTTTGACTTGGTAGCTAGCCCTACTAGGCCGGAGAGGGCTCTCTCCAAAGGATCATAGCCAAGAGGGCTGGATAAATAGGGTTTTATGCTAGATATAGTAGCTCAGGGTTTTGATTTGATTTGATTGGGGTAGTCACTGGATGAGTGAATTAGGTCAGGGAAAAAGGTAATCAAAATTGCAAACACCTAACGGGGCAAGGTAGGAAAGTACTTTAACACTTTGTAGTATAGTGATGAAATGGTTTAGAATGATGAGGTGCTAAAAAGAGCATGGAAATCATGAATTCTTTTTAAACTGAAGAAATGAAACAAATTATGATGATTTTCCAAAAGCAGAGCATAGAAGATGTATTTTGCTTATCACACCTTGAAAATCAAACATATTTATAAGTGAAATGGATAATGGAAGATACAAAACATTCACACACATGTAAGCGAAGAATAAACAATATCAAAATACCATGCCATAGGAATCCCACCAAAATAGCTGCAACTCATCTAATATATTCCATGCCAAAGTCTGAAACACTAATACAATATCCAATGGAGTCCAACCTATATAATAATTGAGAAATTACATGATATAGGCCTAAAAAAAACTCATCCTAGCCTCAGGGGTCAAATCCATGAGAGGAGGAGTAGTTACAGCAAAAACTGAACTGATAGCTAGAGTGTAGGGCAGTCAAAGTGACTCATCCCTAACTTAAGTGAACTGATTCATTACACCTCATAGAGTTTATTTACCTAATGTATTTACCCTATATAATATTAAAAAGACCATAATTACATTTACATGATCAATTACATAAGTAAAAAGTTGATTTCCCAAGAGGAAAATCAAATCTGGAGAAGAACAGTGAAAAATTAGGAAACTAGTCAAACGCGCAGTGCGAGTGTCAAACGCGCAACACTATCTTTAGACCCAATTTTTCCTGCCTTACTGGTGTCCAAATTGAACCCATGATAGCTCATTGGAAATATTATCCTGTCTAGTTTCCAAATCTGCCTTTATTTTTTCAAAATGGACTTGATTTGACCCTCCAAAAGTTCATTCTCCCAAGTCTAGTCAAAAAGTGCAGAATGAGGGTGCAAAAATTATGTGTGATCTTGTGGAAATTCTTAGAGGTATTTTGCAACTCCCAATCGAGCTCATGATAGCTCATTGGAAATATATTTTTGTCTAGTTATCATTTGAGTCATCACACAAGTCATTTGGACACTCTCGCGAGGAGAAAAAATGATTTTCCCAAGGGCACTCCAGAAGTGCAACAACTCTCTTGTAGCAAATGTATTTTTGACATTTCTCCAAAACTATGACACCTCTATAAAAAATGAAGGATTTTTTTTCATCCTTGGCCTATTATGGACAAAAAATACTCTCACTTTTGTAAAATTCATCTCTGTTTGGTTGGAAGCAGACTTTGAAGCAAAACTGGCCGTATGTGTGGAAAATGATTTGTCCCTTGGAATGACTTCTTGAAAAATGATGGAGACATGGTGTTGATGAGTTGGAATGGCTTAATACTTGCTGAAATGACCTCCCTTATGCCTCCTCTACTCAGATGTCTTTGCTTCCATAGCCAACCCTAGCTCAGTGGAAGAGGAAATTAGGGTTTAGTGTAAGCAAAATAGGGGATATGGGAAATTTTTAGGAATGAAGGGAGATAAAGGGCATAGGCGCCTTCTAAAATCTTAGGAAAATTTTGGGAGGTAGGGAGGGATGTTAGGAACTAAGGGAAATTGGAATTTTAAGGATTGAGTGAGAGGAAGGGGTCCAAAACGGTGAAACATGGGCCTAGTCTAGAAAAGTGTCAAAAGCGTAGCAATAGGCTAGGGTTTGTAGAAAAATGATGATTTTGAGGGATAGGAGTGATGGGAAGTGTTTAGGAAGGTATATTAAGGATAGGGGAAGGTTTAAGAGCATCATAATACAATTTTTGTTGATGATTTAACCATGGAGGTCATGAAACCAAGAAAAATGTCCTCAAAACTCCGGGAGAGGGAAATGAGAGGAATGGGCATTGGAAAAGGTCAAGGGAGGAAGATGGAGTGTAGGTGAGTGAGATTTTGATGTATAAGAGTGCAAATGAGCCTTCCCTTGGTCTTTGATGGCCTTTATACATTGTCTAAATTTTCAAAATTGGTCTTGAGACCCACTTTCTTCCTTTTGTCATTCACCTTACTCTTGGAAACTATACCTTTACACTTGACTTTTTCTTTGAAAAATTGATCACTTGATATACATTGAGAACACTTTGACCTTTGAATTTTTGGTCCTTTGGCGTTTTGGAACTCTGAATTTGCAGCTTGGAAATCATGTGTTTATTACATTTGAAAGACATAAAATTACATAGTGAAAAATAAAATTACAATTTGGAATGAAACTCAAACTTGAAATCAAAATTACAATTTTGGCAAGCATCTTCACATGTTTGCAAATCCTCTTTAAATGGAAAAGGGATATTATTTTGTTCACTCTCATACTTTTGCTGGCCTTATGCAGTGAAATGGTTTTTTATTGGACCTTGAAAGAATGAAACCTAGAGACCTAATGGAAACCTTGAGCGAGTAGACTTCATCTTGACTTGACTGACATAAAGACTTGATGAAATGAGCTTTCATAATTGTTGTATGCTCAGTAAGACATGAAGGTGGGCCAGCAAATATGAATTTTTGAGGGAGAGTGAGGTTTTTGACTAGGGCTACCATCAGTGAGTAAATTTTTGAATGAGGACCTAGGTGAAATGACAAAATTTTTTGAGCGAGACCCTAACATGAATATGAAAGGAGTATTTTTTATCATTGATGGAAGTATGCAAATACTAACACTAACATCGGCCTTATTGGGGATGGAAGCTCCTTGTAGGTGTGAAGAACATTGTAGACCAGGTGGTTAACCATGTGGGCCAATACGGTCAAAAAATCAAAAACTAATGAGCATGACTAAATGCTGCAAACTCAAATGACATAAATTGACTTGTGACAAACTGAAAACTGACTAAAAAATGACTAAATATTGACTTACTTAATTGACAGCTGAACTTTCAAAATGGAAAAAAATTAGTGAAACTCCATGGCCTTAATTTTGGGCTTCGTACTCCAATGATTATCTACTTCACACTTGCAGAAAGTTAAACTGTACATCGTTAACTGCAAACTCTATTGGAAATTGACACTGGAAAAGATGCTCATAAAGTTGAGCTTATTCATCACACCTTATCTATTCTAATTGATCCATAACCTGCTCACTCAAGTGATGCAAAATTTCCAATGAAGCTAAAAAAGGAGATGACCATTCACTGAAATTTTGCTCACATCCTCTGTAAGCAGACATAATGATGTACATGTAGGCAACTCACAATTAAAACTGAAACCAAGATTTATGATGATAAATAAAACAACATTCATTGTCTCCAATGCTTGCAAAAGACTGTCCAAGGGATCTTGAAAATTATGAAGCATTACCCTTTGTGAATCAAGAAATGGAGAAGAATAATCATTATTTACATATGGATGTAACAAATTAGCAAAGGGATCCTCCATAATATTTTCAACAGCATAACTGTCCATATCTGTAGGATCTAGGGCAAACTCCTTTTCATCAACAAAACTTTCATTTTCTGAACCTTGAGGAAGGTTTGCATGTGAAAGGGGCTCTAAAACAACCTCTTCTTTATCACTGTTCTCCTCTTCATAGTCACTTGGAAACTAGAAATATTGTACAATAACATCATCATTCTTAATGGATGGAATATGGATTTGCAAATTAAGAATATGATTTATTTCTTCTTCAGTGAAAGGATGAAGTACTCTTTGTTTTCTTTGGACAAAAAAAAAATTGTCTTCTTTCCCTCCTAAAGTTTGACAAGGATGTTGAATATCTTCATTAATGTTAAGCAAAGGAGTATATAAATTTTCATCTGACTGGTGATTCATTTCATGTGATTCCTTTTGACTATCAAGATTCAAAATTCCTTCATCTCCAAGCAAAGAGGAAGCTACTATATGCTGACTATGATCTTGTGTATCAAAGCGATTGGCTTTTTCAGATTGTTGTTAAAGGGAAAATCAGAGAAGGCTTCAATGATTTCTTCATCATCCATACATTCGATATCATCAATACTTTCAAGATATGCAATAAAACCTTAACTATAATCACAACATCTTTGTAAAGAAAGATAAGACTTCACATAATGGTTGGAGAACACATTATGGAAATCTTTTAGAGAAAATTAGCTTCCTTCTGGTAACCGTTCATACCATACCCTAACTTCATCTTCAAGGGTAGCCATAAATACCTTCATGAGACAGTCCTCAGGAAACTCAACGCTTAGTCTACATACATGTACATGAAACCTTACTAAATGCAAAGTAACATCATCTTCTTGTTCATTTTTAAATATATGAAGATTTGTAAACCAGTCAACATGAGGCATATGATTTGGAAATCCAGGGATCTGAGATCGATCCATAGGAGCATACCTGAGATTTCTTCTTGCAGTAGAACTCATCTTGACAACAATGAAGTCACCAAGCATGTTTTCAAACTACTGGTTCTTGAAAAGTGGAGTTGCCATGAAAATTTTGAACCTTTGGATTCGTCGACACTAGAGTTGCCAGGTGAATGATTTTAGCCTTCATGTGCCTGATCATTGTCTACCATTAGCAATCAAATCTAACTTTGTCGTACACCCAGGGAAAATGAATCTTTCATTCCCTGAAAACTGCGCCAGTATGTTATCACTCCTCCGGATCTCCAAGGCTGAGGAAGAGTCTAGCTGAGGTAACCACATACCAACCTTTTGAATTGGTAGCTAGCCTTACCAGGCCAGAGAGGGATCTCTCCAAAGGATCACAACCAAGAGGTCTAGATAATTTAGGGTTTCAGGCTAGATATAGTAGCTCAAGGTTTTGATTTGATTTGATTGGGGTAGTCACTGGATGAGTGAATTAGGTCAGGGAGTGAACTAGGTTAGGGCAAAAGAGAATCAGAATTGCAGACATCTAATGGGGCAAGGTAGGCAAGTACTTTAACACTTTGTAGTATATTGATGAAATGGTTTAGACTGATGAGGTGCTAAAAAGAGCATGGAAATCATGAATTCTTTTTAAACTGGGGAAATGAAATAAATTATGATGATTTTCCCAAAACAGAGCATAGAGGATGTATTCTGCTTATCACACCTTGAAAATCAAACATATTTATAAGTGAAATGGATAATGGAAGATACAAAACATTCACACATATGTAACTAAAGAAGAAACAATATCAAAATACCATGCCACAGGAATCCCACCAAAATAGCTGCAACTCATCCAATATATTCCATGCCAAAGTCTGAAACACTAATATAATATCCAATGGAGTCCAACCTGTTAGGGTCCTATTATAATATGATTCATAATTTTGAATTGACTATGGTTAGTATTGTAATATTGTACATACCTTTGCTTTGTGCAAATGTATTCCCAAATTAAAAAATGTAAAGAGGGTATGTCCTAAAAGAACAATCAAAGGACAAAAAGAAACAAAGATAAACAAAAAAAAGTGAAAAATATGAACCCCACAAAAAGAGATAAAAATAGATCATGAAAGTGTGCAAATTCAAATGCCACTACTATTTTACTTTTCTGCAAATCATGATTATGTGTAGCTTGTTTAAAATACCATAATCCATGATAAGTCAAACAGCTTAATCTTGACTTTTCATGCTTTAAATTTAATGTTGATAGATAGAGAATAAAGATCTAGCCAAACAGTTTAATCTTGGCAGATCAATAGTTAAAATAGAGAATGATAGGGAGCTCAACAGTTTAACTTGAGCTCTTGGCTGAAATAAGGTTTGAATTAGTTAGTTTCCTGTTTCAAAGAAAAATGAATAAGGGTTTGCATGTTCAAATGCACCCATGTAAATAAGGAATAAAATGTTAAAATAGCAGATGGGTAGGTACAAGCAATTTTTACAATCATGGATAAACATCATTTGGCACATTACTAATTCCGCTCCCCACAATGTGCTCCAGTACTAAAATTCTTCAGTCATAAAGATTCAGAGCATTTTTCTGACTTTTGGTGGGATCAGACCCTCGGCTTAATGACTCATGGACATCAAGTATTGGATTCCACCTTATTGAAACCCTTCTCATTCACGAAAACACCCTTTTCCCTTTACACCACTCATTTTACCCTAAAAAATCCCCTTTTCCTAAGTTTAAAACACATTTTACCTAGGAAAGGTAAAACCCCCTTAACTAATTCCCCTCTCATTCAAAATACTCAAAAACCCACAAAAAAATGCTTTTATCCTAAGTATAGGTGTTAAATGTTGATATTGGGCCACCAAAATGAAGAAATTCAAGCCAAACATCATATTTTACATTATGCTTACTATATTTTACATTTCGCGCATTCATTTCATATTAACATACTAACCTAATGTATTAGCTCCCCGATATACCTTTTTCCCGTATTAAATAACTCCTTCATATATAATAACCAAACCCCGATTTAATTATAAAATATAGTTTCATCCCACGCATTGTTTAAATTAACTCCTTGCTTCATATTTCCCCAACATAAACCTATGAACCCACCAACCCTTCGTGCAGTTAAAGAAAACCACGCAAATCTTCACCCTAATTTCCCCCCGTGCAACTTCACCACACAACAGCCGTTAGATATCTCACCCCCAGATATGACAAGGTGCATCCATATAACGCTCACTCCCTCTTCGACCTTTATCAACCCGAGAGCACGCAAGATTTACGGTTTTGCTCGGGCTCGATTTTTCTGCGTGTCAGCCTTTGACATAGATCGTGTTCCCTTAAGGGAATACCGCTCACCTGCCAAAAGCGGCGTGATAGTCTCCGAAATTGCCTCCCCACCCAACACAAAAAATGTCAACTATTCATAAAATACCTTCCCCACCAAAATATAACTGTTCCCCTTTAAAAGGCTGAGAAGCCCCATTTCATCCCTTTTCGCTCATTTTTCTGTAAAACCTCAGCAATATGTTTGTGACACCCTGAGCCTCTGCGACCAAAATTCATTGTCGTCTACCACCCGAAGAAGCTCCAGACACCCAACTTGAGCATCCAGTTCACGTCTGCAGCCACCATACCCTCTGCGATCACCATTCAAACTAATTTTCAAGCCAATTCACCAATTTCTAGGTATTTTGAGAAAAAACCAGAACGACCCTCTCATTTCAAAATGTACAGTAAAAGTCAAAAGGTTATAGTGAAAGTCAAAAAAGCACAGTAAAAGGAAAAAGATAAATCAGCTAGATGAATGAGTATTAGTAAAAGTGTATCAGATTGAAAAGTCAAAGAGAATAAAAGTATCTGGCGGGAAGACAAACAACATGGAAGACAGTTACAAAGCATACAGATAAAATAAATTCATGTCAAAGTGATGATAGATGAAAAAACAGAGTAATCAAGGTAAATAGTAAAAGTAAACATGGAGGCAGTAAGGGTTAAACAAAGATTAAGACACTTTCACCAGCAACAATGAAGTTTATCCAAAGTAAAGGTAAAAACAGTTAAAAGAAAATTAAGGTTAAAAGATGAAATCAGAGCATGAATGGTACATTTTCCAGAAATTTCCTGTTTAAGTCATAATTTTGCAAAAACTATTGTGGCCAACCCAAGATGTATTTTGAGAAACTAGAGGATTTTTGTGTTCCTAAAAGGCCAATCTATGAAAACCTATCTCACTTTTTACACAGGTATTACAGAAAGGGAAATAAATGCATATCTTCAAAGCCTATTTTTCGGACTATGCAAAGTCTTGTTTTTGAAATCTTTTTGTAGAGAATATTGTGAACATATGGAGCTGAATTTTGGGAAACGGAAAGAGATTTATCTCAATAATATACTTATCTACAATAAATTCTTTCACTTTTTACATATCTATCTCAGATTGAGATATAAAAAGGTATCGCTGGACCCTAATTTTGCAGAATTTCTGGGGCAGAATGCACAAAGGAAGGAGGTAGTTAGTGACTTGGAAGCCTCATCATCAATTAAGAGTTGCTATCAAATTTCAATTTCTATTATTTGTCACCATCAATCCATAAATATAGTTCTAAAAATATTCATTAGTTTTGAGTGTCCTTTATTTAAGTTCTATTAATGTAAAACAGTTTGAGATCTTTGTAAAACTAATCTTGATATTTTTTCAAGATATTTCAGTTTAATTGGTATAAATACTTATTCATTTGAAGTATTTTGGGTGGATTATTTTACATTTGTAGAGTTATTTTGATCTTAAACCTAAGGGTGATTGTACCATTTTCAAGTCAACATACTGGAGCAAGTAATAAAAGCATTTCGCTAGAGGATTCATGAGATGAGACATTTGCAGTGAAGTATCTTCTTTATTTGATATTGTTACCTTATTATGTGTTTCATAATATTAAATGTGTTCTAAATTTGAATGAATTATCTGGAGATATCATTCAGAATTTGATTAAGTACATTCTGTTTTTCACAGTTAGTGATTTACATGTTTTCCTCTGATACCCAGATTTGAGAACCCTTAATTGTTCTCCCATCCCGGTTGATTTCTTTCATTCCTTCCAGAGTCTGGCCTAGGGAACCCTTAATTTCTCCCTAGATCCGATTTGAAACCATTTCACCATTTAGCCTTTGATATCTGCAGTAACTCATCTATCTTGCCCTATAGACACTGTTTTTAGAACTGAATCCAGTCTTGTTTGTCTGACTTTCGACTCCATAGCCCAATGGTAAAAGCCAAACCTCTGTTCATCTAAGTAAGGTGATCCCACCACCCAAAATTTCAAATAAAAAACCAAGTGAAAACAATAAATAGCCTAAAATCATCTTAACTAAAACAAAGTTAAATTATAAAGAGAGAGCCCTCTTTGAGCATCGGGAAGGCTAGGTCATGATCTCAAAAAGTGGTTTGTGGTTACCTTTGACTTTTCTTTCTTCATTAACTTCAAAATAAATATCAGAGTGATAACACAACCTATAGAATAACTGAGAAATTACATGACATAGGCCTCAAACCAACTCATCCTAGCCTCAGGGGTCGAATCCATGAGAGGAGAAGTTACAAAAAAAATTTAACTGATAGCTAGAGTGTAGGGTGGTCAAAGTGACTCATCCCTAACTTAAGTGAACTGATTCATTAGACCTCATAGAGTCTATTTACCTAATGTATTTACCCTAGGTAATAGTAAAAATACCATATTACATTTACATGATCAATTACATCAACAAAATGTTGATTTCCCAAGAGGAAAATCAAATCTGGAGAAGAACAGTGAAAAATTAGGAAACTGGTCAAACACGCATCGCCATCTTTAGATGTACTTTTTCATGCCGTCCCAGTGTCAAAATGAAGAAAACTAAATCAAGTAATAATAAAACACTCATAAAATAAATATCAGACATATAGAAAAACCAGACATGGCAGAAAAGGCCTCAGCCTTACAACATTCCTCACATTCTCATTATTAATCAATCCAATGTACAAAGAATGATAATAGTACAAATAAATACATGAGGAAGTTGGTCTCAAGATAGTACGTCTATCTTGGACACTATGGTTGAGAAAATATCTCAACAACACACTAATCTAGGAGCCTAACTAGTTGGAGAGAATCTCTCAACCAACTAAGCCTAAACTGACTCCTAACCATGAGGAACAAACTCAATCTAGAAAGGTAGGATTAAATCCTAACTTTCATGATTTTAATTAATTTAATTATTTGGACTTAGAATTGTTTTTAATGTGAGAGTGAGGCTAACATTCCCCCCCTCAATGATAAGTCCAAATTAAGAACCAGGAACCATCTTCCAAGTTCTCATGCTAAAACTGTTGATCCTCAAAAAAACATTTTCCTGAAAAACCGCCAAAGCTGGATGCTGAAAAAACTCAAATCTGAAGAGAACATGAATCAGCTGCATGTCTGATTCATCTCTGAATGTTTCTTGACAACTCCATCATGTGCCAAGCTGCAAAAGGATCCATCTGTCCTTTGCTTGCAATCAACATCCTTTGTCCATTGAAAAAATATTGAGAACGCCCACTGGCTGATGACGTTGAAAAACAACTCACTGTTGCTTTTGCTGTGTTTGAAAACTACTCACGGTTGACTTTGCTGTCGATCGCCCACTGGTGAATTTTGTTGATGCTCACTTGCTGATGAAAATGCCCACTGGCTGCTTTGTTGATGTTGTCGAGACTTTCAGTTTGACAACCACTGGAAATGCCCACTGGCTGCTTCGCTGATGTTTTCAAGACTTTCAGTTTGAAAACCACTGTTAATTTCATTAACATTTTCCCCCCTTTGTCAGTTGAAAGGAGAGACAATCTTCTTCAAATTATTTTTGAACTCCCCCCCTTCAGGTGTAGGAGTGTTTCACTGGTGTACTCCCTCGTTCAACTGCACGAGAGTACCATCTTCATTTTTACTGTTGGCTGCAATATGTGTGAGTGAATTCGATTATAAAACTTATACAATCTTCTGACCGTGGATGACCATTCCCAGGGATCAATCCATGAATAATTGATCTTTGATCTGGCTGATTGTTGTTGTTTGTTGCATTGTGCTGATGAATGATTTGACTTGCCACAATGGTGACAAGGATGGAGATCAAAACACTGATATTCCAGATGACCGGTTCTTTGACAATGAAGGCATTTTGGTTTGATTGCAACTTCAATTTGTGTGTATTTTTGTTTGTCTTCAACTTTCTCAGAACTAGCTGATGTGATTTGTGCAAGAAACCCTGCACTGACAAACTTAATGGGCCTTGAATAATCTGGGATATGAAATTTGGCGTCATCTTTGACATATCCTAAGCCTCATCGATTTCTGTTACTTTGGATTTCTTCCCATGGCTTGATGATTGGTTTGGAAGAAAGTTGAACTGGATCAGGGACCACTTCGACACTTGAAGTTGGTTTGATCAGTGACTTGGAATCATTCGCTGTATTTGTATTGTTCAAATACTTGGAAGCATCACCCTTCTCTAGAAACTCAGTTCTTTGTAGTTGCGACTCCAGTTGAAGGAACTCAATCATTTCATGTGCATGTTGACGATGCACTTGAATATCAACAAGAGTTTTTTTGCTAATGTTCACCATGTTGCCAGCTGATGATAAAATCAAATTGTTAAGAATTTGGGACAGTTGAATGTGTGTCGCCATGTTAGCTTGCTCACTTTGAATTCAGGCTTGCTTGTACTATTGCTTATTGTTGATGCTTTAAACACTTGCTAGAGTTTTATAACTTGGTTGCTTGAACTCTTGATTTCACGCTCGCTTGATGACGATCGCTTTGCTTGAATGCTTCATTGACACTTTGTGAATGCTTCAATCAAATTCACATTGGCTCATTTGTTGTAGATGTCATGCTTTGAACTTTCGCACTTGATTTTGACACGCTCGCTTGCTTGGTTGTTTGAATGAAACACTCACTTGATTTGTTGTTTGAATGACATGCTCCCTTGATTTATTGCTTATTGCACTTGCGTTAAACACTGGCTTGATTTGATGCTCACTTGAAGAATAGAATACTAGAATTCACACTCGTTTGATGATGATTGCTTGCTAGATGGCTTGCTTGAACTTGCTTGATTGATTACTGACACTTTATGCTTTCTTGAATGTACTCATTGAATGTGCTGATTTTAAAAAAGGAAGGGTGTCGAACACTGTCGAAAATGCACCCAAGAGACAAATGAAAAGTTCAATCTTGATGACTCAGTTGAAGACTTACTTGACTTAATGTATTCACCTTAACAATTCAAATTAGGGTGTCGGTTACAACCGAGAATGTGCCCGTACAATTTAGTTAAAAATGTTTATCCACAAGTGATACAAAAAGTGTTGATGATGTTGATGTCATCTTGGCTTGAAATGCTTGATTTTGTAGCGTCCTTAACTTGATTTCTTTGATTACATGATGTGAAATGTGCTTGCTTGGAAGATCATCTTATCAAGTTGATGATGTGACGCTTTGTGCTTGTGTACTTAAGCTTGATTACAGGAGCTTGATTAAGTGTTCTTATACTTAAGCTTGCTTGTGTGCATGTAGTTGTTTAAGCATAATACAAAAATTTGAACACAAGTCATTCACACGCATTCATTACACACGGTGTACCTAAGATCCCCTTATTCAATTTCGGGCGGATCTAGGACAAAAACACCACAAAAATTATGATTTTATTAATTACTGGAGTACATCATTCTTCAATGTCACAACTTTGTCGTGGAAACTTCTCAATGAGAATGTCACACTTGCAAACTTTGGAAGAAAATTGTCTTCAAAAACTGCCTATAGTGACTCAACCGCTCTCAAAGTAAAATATTACTTTGCAGTACAATAATGACTTTCACTTATCACTCCAACTACAAGAATTCACTTATGATGTCATTACATAAAAAATTACAAATACTCCTTATCTCTCCACTGTTCCAAAAAAGGATTTAAAACTCATTCCAGAACAAACTCTAATGAGTATTTTAAACACATAATCACACTCGATCCCAGATCTAATCGAGCAATGGCGACCCAACATTCAGCTTGCTCTTGCTTGGGAAAATCGGTCAACATGCTTCTACTTGCATTCTTCTCGTTGGGGATAATAGCTATTATAAAACAACATATTGTATTCTGAAACCATGTGCCAAATTAACCACTACCATACCCATTAATCACCTCCATCGTGGCTTTATATTCATAATTATTGAAGAAATTTCTTCATAACTCGGGCTATTGCCATCATAAAGAATTTATAGACTTCAATTAAATTATAAGTAATAGACTATTTATCAACCATGCCATTAAATTTATTAACTTCACCAATTACCATCTTCGAACAAAATAGAGAATAATAAGAATTGATTTTACCCTTACCAATATGTGGCAAATTGGCAATTTGCTGATGTTTTCTCTCGACTGGAAGAATCATGTGGCAAATAGATTCCAACTATTGTTGCTTCTCCGTGGTTTACAATTCGATTCAAACTCCTGAGAGTTAATCTCAGCATGTCAATATGTTTGCACTGGTAGTGCTAAAATTCCTAATCCCTTTGACTCCAACATCTCTTTGCGCTCATGTGGAGGTGGCATTCATACATGGTGGTTTCCCCAATTATTTAATGTTGCAAGGGCTCAAATCATTAAGGTTGTGAGGGAAAGTGAGTTTCTTCGGAAACTTTACTTGGAGCAAATATGTGAAAGCGCTGCAATGGATTTTCAAGACCAAGCATCTCCTTCATCTCGGCGCCCTCCAAGTAGATATGGACAACCAAGGTCTATTGTGAATCAAATTGTTGATCGGTACTTAGGAAATTCCATCACAGGATTGACAGGTTTTGCGCCAAGTTCTTCTAGTAATCTTTCACAACAATAGTCTTTGAAGAAGAGAGTTAAAAAAATGCGACAAAGACTGATGGCACTGAAGTATGAATTTGTTGAGCCACCAATGGGAGCTGAGAGCACTGGGCATGGTTCAATGGAAACAACAACAACTTCTAGGTCGAAAATATGAATATGGCTTTCGGCATACTAAAAACCTCCACAGCAGCTACTTCCAGGGACCAGATTTTAAAAAATACAACCTAATCCTTTGGGCCTATCAGCGCAACTGCCTCTTCATAACGCGTTAATCAGAGGATGATTATTAGCTGGTAAGTATCAATTTCCAGAGACTGATGTTGGGACTAACAAGAGATTATGTTGAATGCCCAAACCGATCATAATATTCATTCCACTAATGAGATGGGTTTAATTAAACAACACCAACCATCCATAGAGGCAGCCTTTCTTTTTCAACGCATGATGCTTAGATACACTCATTTAAATAGTTGGGTGTCCATGACCTGAAATGAAATATATTTTTGAAAAATAAGAGGAATCAAGTGAATTTACCAAAGGCGAGCACCCTTATGATGTAGTGTACATCAAATCCACTGATAGGAGTGAATTAGACGCACTGAAAGTGATTAGACACCTTTAAAAATTATTGATCTCTGTTTTTCTAATATGGTAATGCCAACGTTATGGGTACAAAATTACAGAACATACATGCTTCACGCTATTACAAGGGCTGACTATACAACAATTAGCGTGCTTCCTTTCTCTAGCAATCACATCACCACGGATTTGTCAGCAGCTTCTCACAGATTCTTCCATGCAAGTTGCTCCCTCAACACTAGTCTGTGTACGTAGGTGGCTTCTATGAGCCTCGACTCTGGTTATACACTAGAATTGGAGTGTTTATACGTTGGAATGATCATACAAGCGACAGAAGGAGGATTACCGTCAGTAGATCACCTCATGCTTCAACACAACGATTTAGCAATTATATCTCTTCAATGCACATACTCGAAACGTTTCAAAGCATAGATCTTCACGCTGATCCAATACACATAGATCGATTTCCACATGCACAGATAGAATACAACTTTTGTGATTGACACCTGATTCATATGATAGCTTCCAGAGAATGGCCGATTTAAATCGCTACTATGCTACAAGGTTTGAACAGTTAATCATACAACCACAAACTTAAAACAATGACTCAATCGGTGCTTCCATTTGAAAACTATTGTAGAGATCCTCTAGCACAGGTTGTAGTACCATGGCTCCGATACCAATTGAAGAAAACTAAATCAACTAATAATAAAACACTCATAAAATAAATATCAAACATATAGAAAAACCAGACATGGCGGAAAAGGCCTCAGCCTTACAACATTCCTCACATTCTCATTATTAATCAATCCAATGTACAAAGAATGATAATAGTACAAATAAGTACATGAGGAAGTTGGTCTCAAGATATTACGTCCATCTTGGACACTATGGTTGAGAAATATCTCAACAAAACACTAATCTAGGAACCTAACTAGTTGGAGAGAATCTCTTAACCAACTAAGCCTAAACTGACTCCTAACCATGAGGAACAAACTCAATCTAGAAAGGTAGGATTAAATCCTAACTTTCATGATTTTAATTAATTTAATTATTTGGACTTAGAATTGTTTTTAATGTGAGAGTGAGGCTAACACCAAATTGAGCCCAGGATAGCTCATTGGAAATATGATTCTGTCTAGTTTCCAAATATTCCTTTATTTTTTCAAAATGGACTTGATTTGACCCTCCAAAAGTTCATTCTCCCAAGACTGGTCAAAAAGTGCAGAATGAGGGTGCAAAAATGAAGTGTGATCTTGTAGGAAACTTTTGGAGGTCTTCCTCAACTGAAAATTGAGCTCAAGATAGCTCATGGGAAATATATTTCTATCTATTTATCATTTTACTCATCAATCAAGTCATTTTGACAATCTCTCTAGGAGAAAAAATGATTTTCCCAAGGGCACTACAGAAGTGCAACAACTCTCTTGTAGCAACTGTATTTTTGAAATTTCTCCAAAACCATGACACCTGTGTAAAAAATTAAGGAGGTTTTTCATCCTTTGCCTATTATGGATAAAAGCCTCTCTCACTTTTGTAAAATTCATCTCTGTTTGGTTGGAAACATACTTTGAAGCAAAACTGGCCCTATGTGTGGCAAATGATTTGTCCCTTGGAACGACTTCTTGAAAAATGATGGAGACATGGTGTTTATGAGTTGGAATGGCCTCATATTTGCTGAAATGACCTCCCTTATGCCTCCTATGCTCATATGTCTCTGATTCCATAGCCAACCCTAGCTTAGTGGGAGAGGAAATTAGGGTTTAGTGTAGGCAAAACAGGGGATTTGGGAAATTTATAGGAATGAAGGGAAATAAAGGGGATAGGGGGATTCTAAATTCTTAGGAAAATTTTGGGAGGTAGGGAGGGATGTTAGGAAGTAAGGGAAACTATAATTTTAAGGATTGAGTTAGGGGAAGGGCGAAACACGAGCCTAGTATAGAAAAGTGTCAAAAGCGTAGCAATAGGCTAGGGTTTGTAGAAAAATGATGATTTTGAGGGATAGGAGTGATGGGAAGCGTTTATGAAGGTATATTAAGGATAGGGGAAGGCGTAAGAGCATCATGATACAAGTTTTTTTGCTGATGATTTAACCATGGAGGTCATGAAACCAAGAAAAATGTCATGAAAACCTTGGGAGAGGGAAATGAGAGGAATGGGCATAGGAAAAGGTCAAGGGAAGAAGATGGAGTGTAGGTGAATGAGATATTGATGTATAAGAGTGAAAATGAGCCTTCCCTTGGTCTTTGATGGCCTTTATACCTTGTTTAAATTTTCAAAATTGGTCTTGAGACCCACTTTCTTCCTTTTGTCATTCACCTTACTCTTGGAAACTATACCTTTACACTTGAATTTTTCTTTTACAAATTGATCACTTGACATACATTGAGAACACTTTGACCTTTGAATTTTTGGTCCTTTGGCATTTTGGAAATCTGAATTAGCAGCTTGGAAATCACGTGCTTATTACATTTGAAAGACATAAGATTACATAATGAAAAATAAAATTACAATTTGGAATGAAACTCAAACTTGAAATCAAAATTACAATTTTGTCAAGCATCTTCACGTGTTTGAAAATCCTATTTAAATGAAAAATGGATATTATTTTGTTCACTCTCATACTTTTGCTGGCCTTATGCAGTGAAATGGTGTTTTATTGGACCTTGAAAGAATGAAACCTAGAGACCTAATGGAAACCTTGAGCGAGTAGACTTCATGGCAACTTGACTGACATAAAGACCTGATGAAGTGAGCTCTCATAATTGATGTATGCTCAGTAAGACATGAAGGTGGGCCAGCAAGTATGAATTTTTGAGGGAGAGCGAGGTTTTTGACTAGGGCTACCATCAGTGAGTAAATTTCTGAATGAGGACCTAGGTGAAATGACAAAAATCTCTGAGCGAGACCCTAACATGAATATGAAAAGAGGATTGTTGATCACTGATGAAAATATGAAAATACTGACTCTAACACCTAGAAATGCAATAGAAGTCTCAAATGATAAAGGAAGGTAACAGCATACCTACCCTCACAAGTCACAAACCTCTACAAAGCATTAAGCATTAATCGATACTCATCTTTGACCCAAATTTTTGAAATGCCTTTAGTCCAGTCCGGGTTCTAGTGTTTTGGAGTCAAGAATTTGTGACAAAGCTCCTTATTGATGGCTGCACCTTTAAAATACTTCTCCCCTGTGGCTAGTAAACCCATGGACCATGCTATAGTAGCCTCGGTCACTTTAAACTTTTAAAACCCTAAACTGAACATTCTCACCATCAAAACGATGACTAAAAGCAAGAGAAACATCTTCATTATACCTTTAATTTTTCATAGGATTGAAGTCCACCCCGATCGCTTGAGTTTTTCCCTACATTATTTATACTCCTCGGTCTCTCTGTAAGACTGGAATTATGGTTCGTGCCTATCCATCCCCATGCTTGCAGTGAAAACAAGTATCGAACTTGAGAGGGGTTTGGTACAAGACAGGGTAAGCGAGTACCAAAAATACTTAATACAGGATACAGAAGTAGTTTTACGAGTACCTGATGAAATTGACATACACAGTATCAGAAATGGTCGACACACACAGTACCAGAAATAGTTGACACATAGTTTTGTGAATGGGGATACAGGGGTACCGAAATTGGTTACACAGTATTTAAGGCAAAGCAAGAAGGGAAATAATGATCATCTGGATGGTGAAGCCATCCAGAGGGGCATTTATAATTCAAAGGGAGAATGATAACTGCTACAATGTCTGCATAATTGGTAAGTGAGTGGTGTATATGGCAATGATACGTCATATGCAGAATTTGTTCATAAATTATTTCCATATATGACATCGTATTTACAGGAATGGGTGTTAGATATGATACATAGGATATGGTCAGGTACAAAGGTACGACACGTTCACATTAAAGTTTTTTTAGTCATTCTTTTCATCATTCACCTTCACAGTTATGAAATAGTGGGATCATCATTACTTAAATGACCCATGAAGGTGGAATAAGGGATAATATACTTGCTTAGATTAGGATCAATACTTCAGTTAATCATTACCATAATCATCCCATTTGATCACACAAAAGGATTTTTTCGAAGGTAAATGGTTTAGGATTAGGATAGGACTAGAAAGTAAAGGGTGATAAAAATGAGGATAATCATATGTCATCACACAATTAATATGAATCCTTAATAGCAAAAAGTAAAAATATTGATCTTATACCTCCATTACTAGATTACACATAAAACATTTCCTTCAATTCCGAATGAACGCAGAGAATTTCTTCAGTACCAGATGAACACAATGAGCTCCTTCAGTAACGGATAAACAAAAATAGCTTCAGTACTAGATGAACACAGAGAGCTTATTCAATACTAGATGAACACAATGGACTTATTTGGTACCGGATGAATGCAAAATGTCTTAGTGAAATCTCCAAATTGATATTTTACAAGCTTCCTCTTGTAACTTAACACATTCTGAAGGTCTAGATAGATAATGATAATTGTTGATGTTGTATATGAATCTATTTACTGGAACAAATAAGGAAATGAGCAATAAACACTGGTGCACGAATTCAAAAATTGCAATGGAAGAGGTGGAAACTGAAGAAAAAGAAGCCACTGATTAGGTTCCAAGGTTTTGTATTGGAAAGCCATTTTGGAGTTGGATATCTTCCTCTTCTCGGGATCAAGCAGACCTTTGTTTCCTGTTTCCATTTCCATTTTATTAGGAAATCACCTAACTACTACTATTCTATGGATTTTTCTCGAGCCTAGATTAGTCAATTCCCACCGAGGTTTTCAATTTTAAGGAGTCTGGAAAACTTAAAGAAAACTCCATTCTCTCTACTATGGATTTTTCTCGAGCCTGGGCTAGTTAATGCTTGTTGGTATTTTCAATTTTTAGGAGTCTGAAAAACTTAAGGAAAAATCCATAAGCCCCCTTTCCATATATAACCTACTAAGGTTGGATAAAGGAATAAACCTACTCCTGGCAGATGTTCTCCTTATTTCTTATCTACATGAGAACACATTCAACTTTTTCTTTTGTTAGTAACACAAAAATCATCATATACATTAGCATACCTGTATACATATATGTAACAAGTGAAATTAATTATGAAACAAAACTTACAGAGGTGGATCAATGAGAGGAGGGTTCCTCTCATCGACTAATTGTATTCCAGAATTCTAAAGAACATGATTGGAAAAATACTCTTTTGATAGTGGTTTGTGATAGACTTTCAATCGATGTCCATTGACAACAAAAGAGGTTTGATCTCCATCAATATTCTTGATTTTAACTGATCCATTGTCGGATACTATCTCTATCTCATAAGGTCTGATCCATCTAGTTGACAACTTCCCTTTGAAATTTTTAAACTTGCCGTCGGATAACAAAGCCCATTCGCCAGGTTGAAAAAGTTTCCTTTTGAGGAACTTATCGTGCCATTTGGTTCTATGATCTTGGACAAGCATGGTTTTTTGAAATGCATCTTGTTTGATTTCATCTAGTGCATTCAAATCCATCAATATTTGTTTTTGTGCCTCACCTAGATCCATTCCTAGCTACATGGTTATTCTGAAGGTTTTAATCTAGAACTCTATAGGAAGGAGTACCTATTTTCCATAAACCAACTCATAAGGCGAGTGTCCCATTGTGTTCCTCCAGGTTGTCCTATAGGCCCACAAAGCTTCAGGTAACCTATCGGCCCAATCTTTGTGATGCAGTTGTACTGTCTTGGTGAGAATGGCTTCAATAACTTTATTAGTGGATTCTACCTGCCCATTCTCTTGTGGATGATAAGGGGTAGATTTCCGGTGTCTGATTTGATATTGCTCAGTGATGGTTTTGACCAATTTAGAGGTAAATTGGGTGCCCTGATCAGTTACTATTTCTCTCGGTACTCCAAAGCGAGTAAATATTTCCTCAAATAAGAAATCAACAACTGATTTCTCATTAGCAGAGTATAATGCTTTTGCTTCTACCCACTTGGTTACATAATCCGTACATACCAAAATATATTTTTTATTTTTAGACATAGGAGAAATTGGACCAACAAAATCTAATGCCCACTTGTTAAAGGGTTCAATAACTACCTGTGCTTGAAGAGGAATTTCATTTGTTGGGGTTGGATTTCCCATCCTTTGACAATCGTCACAACTAGCCACATACTTCTTTGCATATTTAAAAATAGTGGGCCAATAATATCCAGACTGTAACACTTTGTATGTGGTCCTTTTGTCGGCAAAATGTCCACCACATGGCTCATTATGGCAAGCTTTTAGGATATCCTCCATTTCATCCTCTCGTACACATATTCTAATTACAATATCTGGTCCAGTATGGTATAAACAATCATCATGCCACATATAATTAGTGCTGAGTTGAATGATTCTTTGTTTTTCTCTTGAGGACAAATTCTGTGGCAGTTTTCCTGTAACCAGGTAGTTGGCTACATCTGCATACCAAGGAGTATAAGTAGAAATAGAAAATAAATTTTCATTAGGAAAATCATTAGCAATTGGTGCACTATCACCTGTATGAACAAGTCTAGACAAGAAATCAGCAACAAGATTATCTCTTCCTAGCCTATCAACAATAGTAATATTGAATTCCTGTAGTAGTAACAACCATCTAGTTACTTGGGAATTAGTGATTAGTTTATTCATTAAAAATTTAATAGCTGAATGATATGTATGTACAAACACTTCATACCTAGTTATATAATGTCTAAACTTATTGATGGCATGAACTATTGATAAGAATTCCTTTTCTATGACTATATAGTTAAATTCGGTAGGGGAGAGATTTTTGTTGACAAAGTAAATGGCATAGGGGATTTGATTTTCCCTTTGGCCCAGAACAACCCCCAAATTTGTGTCTGAGGCATCAGTACAAATGTGAAAAGGGAGGCTCCAATTTGGTCCTCTTAGAACTGGAGTAGTTGACAATTTTTGTTTAAGAGTTTCAAAGGCAATTTGACACTGAGGACTCCACTGAAAATCCACATCTTTAGTTAGAAGTTTAAACATAGGGGCAACTATTGTGGTAAAATTTTGAATAAATCTTCTATAGTATCCGACATGCCCTAGAAAGCTTCTAACTTCTCTTTGAGAGTTGGGAGTTTTAATTTGAGCAATTATTTCAATTTTAGCAGGATCCACTCTTATCCCAGTTTTAGAAATATGATGACCTAGCACAATACCCTCAGTAAGCATCATTCTATATTTTTCATTGCTAAGGGAAAGGTTAGTCTCTTGACATTTGATTAAGACTTTCTCCAGGTTGTCTAAATCTTGTTGAAAATCTTTCCCATATACTGTGAAGTCATCCATATAGACTTCGACACAGTCTTGGGTTAGATCTGAAAAAATAGCAAGGAAAACCCTTTGAAAGGTGGCAGGGGCATTACATAACCCGAAAGGAAGAACCCTATAGGCATAAGTACCCCATGGAAAAGTAAAGGTGGTATTTTCTTGGTCTTCAGGTGCAATTTGGATTTGATTATAGCCACTAAATCCATCCAGGAAGGAAAAATATTTCTTCCCAGTCAAGGTATCCAATACCTGATCAATGAAAGGCAATGGGAAATAGTCTCTAAAGGTGGCCTTATTTAGTTCCCTAAAATCCACACAAATCCTCCATTTACTGTTTTTCTTAGGTACGATGAATAGTGGTGACACCCACTTGCTATGAGAGATAGGGTAAATGAAGTTAGCATTTAAGAGGTTTTGAAGCTCTTCTTTTACTATTTCTTTTATGGTTGGGTTCATTCTCCTTTGAGGTTGCCTTACTGGTCTAATTTCATTGTTTGTATAGATATGGTGCATGCAGGTATCTGGGTGAATTCCTTTCATATCAAAGTAGTCCCATGCGAAAGCACCACATTGCCTTTTAATCATTTGGGTCAATTGTTCTTGTTGTTCTAACCCTAGACCAAAATTAATGTATAGAGACTTCGCAGGATAAATTTCAACATCATGGGAAAATGAATCCTTTATTTCATATGTTGTTGTTGTTGCAAACAATTAGGAGGTAGAAGGATGACATGTTTCCTGAAATTCAAAACTGAAAATATGCTCATATTCTTGGAAAGATTGTGGGAAATCAATACATATCATTGTGGCTAAGAACAAGTTCAAAACTTGATCCTCGGTTTGTTCTTGAAGACCTTTAGACTGCTCAATTGTTAACAATGGTTGAGTACATTCCTCTTCTCCATATGGGCTTTCTAACCACAGAGGAACTTCTGTAGCAGGTTGGGCAGGAGGAAATAAAACAATCTTTTGACTTTGACATCCATTAGAAATTGTCATCTCTCCAGACCTGCATCCAATGAAGGCATCAATAGTAGCGAGCCAAGGTCGACCCAATACTACTGGATGTCCAAGTTTGGAGGATTTTGGATGGATCACAAAGAAATCTACCGGATATTCCCAGGAAGCTAGTACAACTATTATGTCATCCAGGCTTCCTGCAGGTTTAAGAATAGATTTGTTTGCTAATTCCAATAAAGTTTGAGTGGGCCTTAAGCCTTCTAGCTGCAGATTTTGCATAATATCCACAATCATGACATTTATTGTTGCACCTAGATCAATAAGGGTGTTTGGTAAAGAGATACTGTTGATCTGTATGGTCACTAACAGGTTTCCAGAATCAATGCATTTAGAAGGCATCTCTAACATGGTTTTCGATAATAGGCCAACTAGCTTGATAACAAGGGGATCCTTCCTCTTTCTTCCTGGATTTTTAATGCAAAGGTCCCTTACAATCTTGGCATAAATGGGAATATCCTTGATGGCTTGCAACAAGGGTATCCTCACACAGAAATTTCATAGTTCGACCTCTAAGTCATATTCTGGCGGGACCTTAGGCTTTTTAACAAGCAACCTTTCTGGGTAAGGTGGCTGAGTAATTTCTTGAGATGGTTCAGGTGGTGTAGTAAAATTGATTACTCCTTCAGGAGGGTTTTCTTCTTCACCAAGAGGAAAATCTTCCTCTTCGTTCTCAGAAGGTGAATTTGTTGGTTGTTCTTCTTGAATAATGACTGCAAGTCCTATTTTGTTTAATATCTTCCCAGATCTTAACCGAATTTCATTGATTGGAACTGAAGTGATGGTATAAGTAGGGAAGGTATACAACTCTACATTTTGCACAAGTTGAGTTGGTTTATTATTAGGATTTGGAATAGGTTGTGTAGGCAATTGAGTTGGTCAAGGGGGATTTGGATTCGGTGGTACTTGTTGTTGACTCGGATTCATGGGTAGAGAAAGTTGTTGTGGGTTTAGGTTCATAGGAAACTGTTGTTGAGGAAGTGGATTCATGGGTAGAGCAGGTTGCTGTGAATTTGGATTCATGGGAAGTTGTTGTTGTTGTTGGAACAAAGGTAAGAGGGGTGGATTAAACCCTGGCAATAACTGAGAAATGTTTGAGGGATATTGTGTATAGTTTGGATAAGAGGGTGCTTGGTAAGGTTGTAGAGGTATGTGTCCATACATAGTTCCCCTCCAACCTTGTTTCCAAGAATTTCCTTGTACTGGTTGGGGTCCCCATTGAGAATAAGGCATCTGAGGGGCCCATTGCTGTTGAGTGAACTGCATGTAAGGATCTTGGGACATGGAGGGGTTTTGTTGCCTCCATGGTCTCCTAGAGGAATAGGATGAATCTTGCGGTTCTATCCCCCCTTTGTATATATCTTGCAGTCCTAGTAATGAAGGACATTCTTTGGTTGAGTGCTTATTTGTGCAAATTTTACAAACCTCTAGGGTAGTAAGGGGACATTTTTGTTCCAGGACGTTTCTTCCTACAATGAGGAAAAAAGATAGCTAAAGCAACATTTTCCTGTTCTTGCTTCCTTTTGCTATTGAGGGTATCTAGCTAGTTACTAATGGTACTAAGGATATCAATTTTAAAATTATCCAATAGATTCCCCAATTCTGTCCTAGTTACCCTAGTTGTGGTTGGTTTGACAGTTCTCTTCCAAGTTCTTTAGGAGTTTTTCCAGTTTTGGCTTGTCTACGTGATTACTTTTTACAATATTCATCAATCTCGGCAAATGATTTTTGATAGACATCACCCAAACTCATAAGGTTAAGTACTTCTATACAGTCATCTCACACTCCTTTTAGAAAAATGGTCTTAACTGTGGCTAGGTCAAGAGCAACTTGTTTGGATTTTTGGTAATTGTAAAGAAACCTTTCTAAATAGTCTTCTAGGCTTTCATCTTTAGCTTGTTGCATTCTAAAGATGTCATTCCAGACATCCCTAGGTCTACAATAGACTTGGTATTTTTGCAGAAAGGCTGATTTCATATCATCCCAATATGTAATAATATGCTCCCCTAGACTCATAAACCATCTTAATTGCAGAGTTTTTCAAGGTAGTTGGGAAAAGTTTCAGGTTTTTAGCATTATCTGTATAATTATAAGTTCTACATAATATATCAAATTCGAATAAAAATGAATCAAGGTCTTCAGATGTCATACCATTGAAATGAGGTAATGATGACAAGGGAATGTTCTTCATATTGACATTCCTGGTAATGTCAAGGATTGGAAATTTGAATGTTTCTGGTTCATTGTTTTTCGGGTTGTTGACTCTTCCTTCTCTTCATTCCATTGTTCCTTCCCACACTTTAAGATTTATGGCAGTTGGAGATGTCTCACTTGCATAAGATGATGGTTTAGTCACTAGATTATCTGTAACATTCCAATGTATTGTCTCCACTGAAGTTTGAACTTCCTATATCACTGTCTTGATGTCTGTTGATGTCTCCTCCACTGTTACCACCAAACTCTCCTCCTTTTGTGTTTCCTTGCATAATGATTAGCAAAATTAGTCGGGGTTACAATTTTAGGACTATATATATTTTTTGTGTTTTTAGATGAAATAAATATACCTTTCCTATCTCTAATTCTTTTCATAAAAACACAATTATCAAACTTTAACTACTTACCAAAAGATAGGACAACTTAAATTTGGAGCGACCCCACCATAGTGGATGCGCAAGTTCTTAACTCTCATCTTACCGTCTTATCTTCGCCCTTAGTTCATCCTCAAAATTACTCACAATCCATCAAACAAATCTATCACTGTTTACAACTCCCTGACAACAGCACCAAAAATGTTGGGGAAATTATCTATATATATATATATATATATATCTATATATCTATATAAGTTTTTGCCTCAATACTTAATTATCGACCAGGGAGTCGTAATCAGTAGAGCTGATGCACTATATGTGCCGACAATAGATAAGTTTCATTGTCTGCTATGTATAGTCTAGATAGTGAGTATTACAAACTAACACTTGATTCTACAAATTGTGATTCATTTCACCACACAGTTAGTGAAAATCCACACAATGCTCAAGTACTGCAAACTGAATATTCTAAATGAGTTAACGGGTTCCTCCATTTATTGACTCATGAAATAACAAGATGGATCTAACTTCGTTCCCTGCCACTATTACTCCTAATCAATTCAATGCATTCAAACAAGGCAATCAAAATCAGTATAGGAAATATGAGTCTTCACTAGTGGCGCATGCAGGTGAATGGTGAGATCTCAAGTTTCATCCTTTCTATACTTCAAAAAATCAGTCATTAAATCTACAAATCAAATACAACTTGAACTAAGAAAGCATCACTCATAAAACAGAACTGGAAACACTAAACTATTTAATAACTTAAACAAAGGAAAACTTTCCTTGATGGCTTCGGTGGGCCCTTATCGAGCTACCAAGGTAAGCTAAAGACTTACAAAGCTAAGAAGTAAAATAACACACTGATCTTAATAACAAGTGCTCATATTATTAATGAAAAAGAAGGATTACAATATCATCATTACAAATCTCAGAGTGCTCTGTTTCCAAACTAATGTCCCTTCTTGAATCTCTCTGAAGACTAAGAGATTAACTATTAATCATTCAAGAAAAAGATTCTGGTTAACCTAATCGTTCAACATACCTATCTTTTATAAAGAAGAGGGTCGTTACAATCAAAGTACATGAGATAATCATCAACATGTATAATGAAACTGAAATTACATTTGTAACTTTGTCCTCATGACACGAAGTGCATGAGGAGGAAGTGGATCTCCGGTAACTAAGTAAAGGAGATGTCTTCAACAACTTCATTGGTTCCATCGTAGATTTTTTGCTGAAGCACTAAGTCTGGAGATGAAGTCTAGTACCGGAATCAGATAGTAGATGCTGGCACCAGAATAGAATAGTGGAATACAAGTACCAAAATCGAATAATGAATATGAGTACGATAGTTAAAAGATAGAATAACTGGAGCAGTTGGTAGCAGAATCAAACAGTGGAGCAACTTGGTACTAGAATCGAACAGTGGAATGGTTATAATGAGAGCATTAGACAAAATCTCGGGCCATGGGTCAAGTGAAAGATGAGTGCACGCGTGTGGTGAGCACTATCGTTGAGAACACAATTATTGGTTGACTACTGGATAGGTGCACAGGTGGTTGACGAGTGTCGGATTGCCGAACGAGTACTTGATGAAACACCAAAATGATGAAATGGCTGAGTACCATAATGTTGAACGAGTACTGGAAGAGTAGGAAATCCAGAGTTCTATGTGAACCAATCAAAGAAATTAGAGAGTAAAAGATCAAATAATGATATTTTTACTATAAGAAAACATATAAATTGCGTTTTGGGATATACATTACCTCATATAGACATCAAAAGGCTAAAAGGGCATATACTTGGAGAAAATAAGTGAATAGTAGATAGATTCTAGGAAAAATAGGTCAAAAAGAGAGGTTAAGTAGGGCATTATAAACGTCAAAAGGGAGACCCAACATCCCATTTGTCCTCTCTCTCCACATTTTTGTGGTGATTAGCCTTATCATCACTAGTTGGTTTTTGTGTCTACCAACTCCATCTTGCAGGCCAATTATCCTAATGCCACTTAGCCCTTTTCCCCATTGCTTTCAATTTTTCAACCTCCAAGGTTTGTTATAAAAAAAACAAATATGACCCTAGTAGAACAAATCTTCCCAACCCTAGAATCAATTGTCTCCCTTTTCCTTAGCCCATGTGTCAATGTCCATGCATATATTTTTTTTGCAATATTTACACAAGGTTTACAAGAATATATATATATATATATATATATATATATATATATATATATATATATATATATATATATATATATATATAACTTCAAAAATTATACGAATTCCAAATTTTTTACAATATTTACACTAGGAAAGTATTTACAATAACCGTATGAGTGCAAAGTAACCAAGACAATATTACTGTTGGGTGTGGATCCTGATCATCTTCTTGATTTAGAGGTCTTGTTTTAGTTGGTGTATACCCCATGAAGATTTTACTCCCCTCCAGCCGGGGGGGAGGGGGTCTAGGGGCAGCGCCCTTAAAGCTAAAAATAGATGAAAAATAACCTTATAAAATATTGTAATATCGTATATATATATATATATATATATATATATATGTATATGTGTGTGTGTGTGTGTGTGTGTGTGTGTGTGTGTGTGTGTGTATACATATACACATATATATATGTGTGTGTGTGTGTGTGTGTGTACACACACACACACACACACACACACACACACACACACACACATATCTATGACTCCCAAAATTATACGACTTCCAAATTTTTACAATATTTACACTAGGAAAGTATTTACAATAATCGTATGAGTGCAAAGTAACCAAGACAATATTAACAGTTGGGTGTGGAGCCTAATTATATTCCCAATTCAAAGGTCTTGTTTCAGTTGGGTGTATACCCCATGAAGATTGTACACCCCTCCACGTGGGGGGTGGGGGGGTTCCAGGGGAAGCACCCTGAAAGCTAAAAATAGATGAAAAATAGCCTTGTAAAATATTGTAATTTTGTAGTCAATCTAGGCCGTTCATTAGGCGGATGATCTCAAGGTAGAAGTTATGTTAATTTAGTGTTTTTTCCCCTAGAAGGAAACCCTCAGTTTATATGAGGGAATTGTTTTACGACTGCGTATTATTATTCTGAGCGAGAAAGAGAGAGGATACTATGTGAAAGTGAAGAGGAAATTACAACGGATATGTTGTAGGTTGTATCTCTTCATTTTGTTGGATAATATAAAAGGAAGGACTGTTTTTTCTCCATGGACGTAGCCCAAATTGGGTGAACCATGTATCTCTGTGTCTCTCTTGTTTTATGCATTTTCGTGTTTGTGTTTCCACAATATTGTATGTGCTTCATTGCTTCGTTAATTAATTTCTAACAACTGGTATCAGAGCTGAAGGTGTATTTGGATGATAAACATGTAGGAGAGAAGGGTTCTTGGTTCGAGTGGGAGCAATGGTGGAAGATTGTAGTCTTAAGGTTGAGAAATTTAACGACCAAAACTACCAACTATGGAATATGCAAATGGAAGATTATTTGTTTCAGAAATATATGTACCTACTATTGAGTGGAAAATCAAAGAAGATGACGAGTATTAAAAACAAAGAATGTGATCTTCTTGACAGAAAGGCACTAGGAACAATACAATTGTGTCTACCAGTGTCGGTGGAATTCAAAATTTCAAAGGAAATGACAACAAAAGGTTTAATGACAACATTGGCCAAACTATATGAAAAATCCTCAGCCTCAAATAAGGTATTTCTTGTGAAGCGTCTATTTAATATGAAGATTTCAAAAGGTGGATCTGTTGCGAATCATTTAAATGAAATTAACACGGTTACTAGTCAGTTAAGTTCTATAGGGGTAAATTTTGATGATGAAGTTAGGGATATGTTATTTCTTTGCTCATTTCCAGAAAGTTGGAATAGCTTAGCTATGGCTATTAGTAAATCTGTCTTTGGATCTAGCACTTTAAAGTTTGATGATATTGTTGGTGCCATCCTTAGTGAGGAAATGCGATGGAAAAGCTTCGGTGAGACATCAGGTAATGCTTTGACTGCAGAGACTAGGGGAAGAAAAATGGAAAGAGGAAGGGTCTGAGGAAATCAGAGTAATTCAAGAAAAGGCAGATCCAAATCTAGATCAAGGACAATGTGCTGGAAATGTGGGAAGAAAGGACACATGAATAAAGACTGCAAATCTTGGAAGGGAAAATGAGGAGATGGACAACAATGTTGAGAAATGGCAACCAGAAATTCCAGTTTAATTTGTCCTTGAATTAAAATCGAATTCTATTCTCATAGCAACTTGTAAATAGTTAATTAAGTTTAATTAATTTAATTAGCTTAGGAATTTTGAGTTGGAAGTCTTTCTATAGTCATGTATATGTTCTCCCTAAGTTTTGTGGGTCCAGTATGAGTTTAAATTGAGTTGGAAATTATATCACTCAATTTACTGAGTTAAGTTCAGTTAAATTAGTTCTAAATTGTTTTTGGAACCAATAGAGGACTTGTAGAAATTTTGAATAATATGACACTTATTCACAGAGATTATCCCGATTATACACTATTGCGGAATACATGCACAATACATAATCTCCTCTACGTTAATCATCAATTTAGTAGCATCAAAAACAATGAAACATCAATCGCATGCACACATTAACACAGTATGTAACCCGGGGAAAGCTTAGAGCTTAAAACCCCACACTATCTGTATATTAACGATTGAGAACATGTAACATTACATAGTACAATACTCCTCTCAAGTATCCAGCACTATCTCCACCTGTTACACACAAAACTAGCTCAGATCCGAACAAGTCACAGGTTCAAATCTCCTCCACTACTTTGCCTGCCTCTATTGCACACAATACCATGTGAAAATCACTCACTCTGGAAATCACGTGAGCACAGGCTATAATATTGGGCATATACTGGGAAATCATCATGAGCATACTCAATACATTTCTTGTGCAAGATCTCATGCACAACTATAGTCACAACTGATGGCAATCTCAACCTCTAACACCTGTCTCCATTGAACTGTACATGCACTGAGTTAACTGATGTATTCTTCAGTTGCATTATGAGTTTATAATTAGTGAATTAATTTAATCAATTAATTCACATCACTCATCACTAGTCTATTTGCAGTTAGACTAATTACAACTAGTTTAACAAAGTCAAACTGAACACAACTCCATCAACTCCACATCCAACTCCACAGAACTCACATGCATGAGTTCTAACTGATGTCCTGCATGCAATAGCTCAACTGACTCATAAGAAAATCATATTTCCTTCTGAAAGCTGCATGCGCCACATCCGTAGCTCGAACTGAAGTGCTCCAAGAGGATAAGATAATGTTTATAGTCTAAATATTATTATGAGACAATAATATTTGACTTTTATATTTTTGACTAGCAGTCTAAAAATAGACTCTGATCACTCCTGCTGTGATCCAAAAATAGAAGTCCATCTATTTTTCCCAACATGATCAATCATCCATAAAAAACATCCTGCAACTCATAGACCATGATTCATATGTCTAAAAATAGACATAGTCTAAAAATAGACTTTGCGCCATAATTTGCCTGCGGGCCCACTTAGTGAAGGCGACTCCTTTCCACTAAGCTCCATCATCTTGTTGCATTCTCAACACTCCCTCTCAACAAGATATGGATTATTAGTGACCCCTATCTTGCCTCGGTGGTATTCGAATTTTCTCCTGGTGAGCGCCTTCATCAAGATATCAGCATCCTGATCCTCCGTTGGAATGTATGAAAGTAACATGATTCTCCGCAGCACAAAAACTATGATATGATGGTACCTGATGTCAATGTGCTTAGATCTATCATGAAATACAAGATTAGCCGAGAGTTTAACGCAACTCTGGTTATCACAGTAAATCACAGTAGGCTCCAAGTAAGAACCGAACAAACTAACCAGGATCTTCCTCATCCATATAACCTCGCATGCAGCCAAACTTGCTACCATATACTCGGCCTCTACTGAACTGAGTGCCACGGATCTCTGCTTCTTGCTATACCAAGAAACTGCTGTCGACCCGATACTGAAGACCCCTCCTGATGTGCTCTTTCTCTCTGTTGGGCTCCCTGCCCAATCTGCATCCGTGAAGCCACATAGCTTCACCTCATCCTCCTATCTGTACCACAATCCATATCCCGATGTGCCTCTCAAATAACACAATACATGCTTGCTCGCCTTCCAGAAGAGCTTGGTTGGCTTAACCATAGCTTGTGAATGCTGGTTAACAGCATAGCATATATCGGGTCGTGTATTGACCAGATACATAAGTGACCCCACCAACTATCGATAAATAGTGGCATCCACTTCTTCTACCGAAGTGGCATCCTCCTTCCTCCAACCTCCAGGAAGAGGAGTATCAATAGGCTTGTAGCCATGCATGTTGAACTTCTCTAGTATCTCCTGAGAATACTTACCCTGAGAAACAAATAGTCCATCATTACGCTGCCAAATTTTCAATCCCTGGAAATAATGAAGGAGGCCCAAGTCCTTCATCTCAAACTCCTTAGCAAGATCATCCTTGCATGAAAGTATAAACAACTCATCAACTGTTAGAATCAAATAATCTACATAAAGTACAATGATAAGCAACTTACCCTCCACCACAATCTGGTATAGGTTAGGATCCGCCTCACTCTTGGAGAATCCAAGTCTAGTGAAATAGCTGTCTATCCATGTGTACCAAGCACGTGGTGCTTGTTTCAACCCATACAACACTCTCTTGAGCCTGCACACATGCGACTCGCTGCTGAAGACCTCAAAGCCTTCAGGCTACTCAATGTACACCTCCTCCTTAATGATTCCGTTGAGGAACGCAGTCTTCACATCCATTTGATGAATGTGCCATCCCATCTGCGCTTAGAGAGCAAGAATCGTCCATATGGAAGAATACCTTGCGACAAGTGCAAAGGTATCCTCATAATCGATCCTCTCTATCTGTGAAATGCCTCGGGCAAAAAATCTTGCCTTGTAATTCTCCACACTCTCGTCAGCTACCTGCATAACTTTGTAGATCCATCTCGAACCCACCATTGATTTCCCTTCCGATCTAGGAACAATCTCCCATGCACTGTTTCTGACAATCGAATCATACTCTTCCACCATGGCGTCTACCCATGCGGGATCCTCCACAGCTTCCTCGAAAGAGGATGGCTCAGTCACAACACATTTTCTCATAAGAGCCATATATCTAGTGTACCGATCAGGTGACTATCTCCACCTGCGTTGGGCTGTAGGTGGTCCTACAACTTTCTCTACATCTTGAGCCAGTCGCTCAACTTCTGTCAAGCGCTTTCGCCCTTTGATGGTTGGCGTTGCATGAGTGGTCTCTTCCACTCCATGAACCTTGTCCTGTGGCTGATCCACGTCCTGAAGCTCATCCTTAGGAACTAATAGCTCCTCATCTACATGCAAGTGTGGCTCCCTCTCAAGCGAACACTTCATGGCTTTCTCCTCCTGAAATTTTATATCCCGTCACACAACAGTCTTGCCACTGTCTGGCAAATACACATGATAGTTGTGGGGCATATCAGTGTACCCCAAAAATATCCCAACCTCTGCGGTTGGCTCCAACTTCTTCCTGGCATCCTTCATTACATGCATGTAAATGTTAGCACAAAAAATCCTCAAATGAGAAAGATCAGGCTTCTTACCAGAATAAGCCCCTTGGGTGTACTCATGCCAAGTATCTTGTGAGGACAACGGTTCTGCACATATACTGCTGTATTGCATGCTTCTACCCACAAGTGAAGGGGTAGGCCCTGATCATGCAACATCGTTCGTGCAGCACCCATGATCGGTCTGTTCTTTCGCTCAGCAACCCCGTTCTGCTGTGGGTTATGGGGAGCTATGAGCTCTCTTCGAATCCCTTCTGCACTGCATAAATCCTTGAACTCGCCAGAGATGTATTCACCATCATTATCGCTCCTAAGAGCCTTCACCTTCTTCCCCGACTCCTTCTCGACCAGTGCTTTGAACTCACAGAACTTTGAGTATGTCTCGCTCTTCTTCTGCATGAAGAAGATCCAACACTTACGAGAGAAATCATCAACAAAGATCACATAATACCTATGTTTTGCTGTCGAAGCTACTGAGAAAGGTCCACACATGTCTGTGTGAATTCTCTCAAGGATCGTCGTGGCACGACTATCCTTCTCGTGAAAGGTGGCTTTCACAAACTTTCCCAAAGTACACCCCTTGCACTGATCTGACTGCGCAAGAGTGCCTTTAGGAAGCCTTGTAGTGATCTGCTACAGTATCTTCAAGGCTCCATGGTGAAGGTGACCCAATCTCCTGTGCCACAACTCGCCATCATCTCGGCTCACCAATCCTTCTACCTTGCATGCCATTTCTATGCATCCATCTACATGCAACTGATAAAGGTTCCTCACTCGAAACCCTATCTTCTGGGTTTCTCCAGTTATCTTGCTGCGCAGGAAAGCCTTTCCCTTGCTGAAAACAACATCATATCCCTTGTCTTCTAACATCGCCACAGAGATAAGATTCTTCTTCAATCCTGGAACATGCATCACTTCCTTCAATACGAAGGGTTTACCAGACTCCCTCTCAAAGGAAATGGTACCGATACCGGTCGCACTGTATCTACCATCATCGCCCATCTCGATGTGCACTCCAAGATCTTTGTCCTCCAGATCAGAAAACAAATCTCGATCTCCTGTCATGTGAAAAGACGCACCACTGTCCAAGAACCACACCGATCCCATCACACTTGAAACCAAGCATGCGATCAATGAAAAATCAAGCTCAAATTGCGAGGCTAGAGCCTCTCCTGCTGCAGATCCAGCAGCTTGCTTGTTCTTCTTCTTCTGCGGACAATTAGTGGCATAGTGTCCGTGCTGGTGACAGTGAAAGCACTTCACCTTGGACATGTCTTGCTTCTTGCCTTTCGCACCACACTGAGAAGCTTTCTTTCTCTTCCCCTTCTTTGCTTTGGCAGCCAAAGCGCAATTTTATTCATCAGTTCCCTTTGATGAAGATCCGTCCCTAGTATTCCGCCTGATCTCCTCCTGCACAAGATCTGACCAAAGTCTCTCCCATCCTGGAAATTTCTCCCGACCATTGACAGAGTCCTGATAGGAATTCCAACTCTTTAGAAGACCAAGGAGAGCCAAGCTCACCAAGTCCTCATCATCAACAATCACCCCCACACTTCCCAGCTCATCCCTGCACTGAGTGAACTTTGTGAGATACTTGGGCATACTGTCTCCCTTCTCACATTTGATGTTTCTGAGTTTATCTTTGAGCGGCAGCTTCCTCTGATTTCTCTTGCTTTGGAATAGATCTGTCAATGCTTTCCACATCAAGAATGGAGAATGCTTTCCATGCAGGCTGGACACAAAGTGATCCTTCACACCCTCCAACAGAATCCTTCGACACTTTGCTATCTTCTTTTGCCAAGCATCAACCTGCGCAACATCAGTAGGCTTTGGGACATCAACCTCTATGAAATCCTTCAGCCCATTATCATCCAAAACTGCCTCCATCCTGTCCTTCGATGCAATATAGTTCGAGCTGCCCTCAAGAGAATACTCCAATCGCAATCCGTTGAAAGGCATTGCCATGTTGATACCAAGAAAACACTGCTGCAAATTCGAATTCCACCAGCTCCAAACTCAACCGCCTCTGATCTAGAATTCGTGAGAACAAAGTATTTCTCATACAGAGATTGATTGTATGGGCTTTTACCAGATATCTCACCTTCCGAAGGAAGGATGAATCCAGAGGCTACCTGGCCCGATTACAGACTCTGCCTGAAGAAATAAAATGTAAACACTTTCTGAATAGTAGATCTGATGATCAACTCCTTTGATACCATGTAGAAATTTTGAATAATATGACACTTATTCATAGAGATTATCCCGATTATACACTATTGTGGAATACATGCACAATACATAATCTCCTCTACGTTAATCATCAATTTAGCAGCATCAAAAACAATGAAACATCAATTGCATGCACACATTAACACAGTATGTAACCCGGGGAAAGCTTACAGCTTAAAACCCCACACTATCTATATATTAATGATTGAGAACATGTAACATTACATAGTACAATACTCCTCTCAAGTATCCAGCACTATCTCCACCTGTTACACACAAAACTAGCTCAGATCTGAACAAGTCACAGGTTCAA
Source organism: Pinus tabuliformis (assembly GCA_031772625.1). Taxonomy (NCBI): domain Eukaryota; kingdom Viridiplantae; phylum Streptophyta; class Pinopsida; order Pinales; family Pinaceae; genus Pinus; species Pinus tabuliformis. The sequence goes on along the minus strand of CM062817.1, from coordinate 718,564,920 downwards.
ATCCCCTCCGCTACTTTCCCTGCCTCTATTGCACACAATACCATGTGAAAATCACTCACTTTGGAAATCACGTGAGCACAAGCTATAATACTGGGCATATACTGGGCAATCATCATGGGCATACTTAATACATTGCTTGTGCAAGATATCATGCACAACTATAGTCACAATTGATAGCAATCTCAACCTCTAACACCTGTCTCCACTGAACTGTACATGCACTGAGTTAACTGATGTATTCTTTAGTTGCATTATGAGTTTATAATTAGTGAATTAATTTAATCAATTAATTCACATCACTCATCACTAGTCTATTTGCAGTTAGACTAATTACAACTAGTTTAACAAAGTCAAACTGAACACAACTCCATCAACTCCACATCCAACTCCACAGAACTCACATGCATGAGTTCTAACTGATGTCCTGCATGCAATAGCTCAACTGACTCATAAGAAAAGTGTATTTCCTTCTGACAGCTGCATGTGCCACATCTGTAGCTCGAACTGAAGTGCTCCAAGAGGATAAGATAATGTTTATAGTCTAAATATTATTATGAGACAATAAGATTTGACTTTTCTATTTTTGACTAGCAGTCTAAAAATAGACTCTGATCACTCCTACTGTGATCCAAAAATAGAAGTCCATCTATTTTTCCCAACATGATCAATCATCCATAAACAACATCTTGAAACTCATAGACCATGATCCATATGTCTAAAAATAGACTTTGCGCCATAATTTGCCTGCGGGCCCACTTAGTGAAGGTGACTCCTTTCCACTAAGCTCCATTATCTTCTTGCATTCTCAACAGGACTAACAGTCAGTTGGTGCACTAATGCATCTACTAGTTCTACTCCAGTTAACTGAATATTCCCTCATGAGAAACTCATGCATGTCAGTTCATAGAAAGACCCAGTTGAGACCAGAGTGCAGGGACAATGTACTATCAGTGGTATTATTTACTGGAGTGTAAATATCATGCATACATTAGAGATTGATCCTATGTTTGGATTGCACAATTTTGGAATCATGAATACCCTTTAAATACAGGTTATTCATCATATGAATTACGCAAGGAAATAGGGGCTTGGAGAGCTGCAAAATTGGCTAAGTGTTGGCCAAGAGATAGATTGTGAGCTAAGAGAGTTAAGCATACTTGTGCATAAATGTTCTAGTGAGAACAAGCTTTGTATCTTCAATCATATTTCTGATATATGCAATACAGATAGCGGGGTTTTCAGCAGTGGATTTCCCTAGATACATCTTGCATTATGTGCCATTGATTTATCTTCTTCTTTTTCATATTGTTTTCATCGATCTATTGGAGTTCGTTGGTTGAAAGTAGAAGTAGATTCTTGTCTCGTGCTTTAGAAAATTGCATGAGCTTGTGAATCTACAACATTTTCTACATGGTATCAGAGCTAAGAACAATATACTAGAGGAGATTTCAAAGTTTTGAGTTTTGGGTTACAAGTGAATTTCAAATTTATAATACATACTTCAGGATCGACATATGGCATTCTACGGTTTGCAACTCGAGTATCCTTTGGTACTAGACTCGAATTTTATAGCCTAGAGGGACAAAATGGAGTTGTGCCAGAGGATAATGGCTTGAAGGAATTTGTTGATCAAGAAATTCCTAAGCCAACAACATCGGATGCATAGAATTTGGCCAAATGGAAGAAGTGCGTGGAAAAGGTAATGCGGATAATCCTTGAGGGAGTTCGAGACCACATTGTCTCGAGTCTCCATGGAAAGGCAACTCCGTATGCTATGTGGAAAAAATTGATGGACTTGAATCAAAACAAAAGTGACCAAAGGAAATTGGCACTGAAGGGAAAACTTTGAAAAATCCAAATGGAGAAAGGTGAGATGATTCCAAAATACTTCACCAAGTTCGCTCAGTGTCATGATGAACTTGGAAGTGTTGGAATCACAGTTGCTGAGGATGATATGGTGAGTGTTGCTCTTCTGGGACTCCCAAAGAGTTGGCATAATTATCAAGACTCTATCAATGGTCGGGAGAAGCTACCGGATTGGGAACAACTGTGGTCAGATTTGATGCAGGAGGAACACCAGGGATGGCTCTTCATCAAAGATTGATGATGAAGAGAAATGTGCCTTAGAAATTAAGGTGAAGAAGGGGAAAGGGAAAGCTTCCCATTCTAAATCAGATTCTTATCATGGAGGTAAGAAGAAAGACATGACGAAATTTAAGTGCTTTCATTTTCATGAGCTAGGCCATTTTGCTACAAATTGTCCATTCAAGAAGTCCAAGAAGAAGTCCTCGGGAGGAGCGGCGGGTGAGGCTTTGGCCTCCCAATTCAAATTGGACTTTTCCCTCATTGCATGCATGGTGTCATGAATGATGGGAAGTGTATGGTACTTAGACAGTGGAGCTTCATTTCACATCACTGGTGACAAAGAGTTATTTAGTGACCTGGAGGAGGAAGATCTCCAGATGCATATCAAGATGGGTGACGATGGGAAGTATAGGGTTACTGGATTGGGCATGATTACTTTTTAGAGGGAGTATGGGGCTCCACTCACCTTGAAGAATGTAATGTATGTTCCCAGGCTAAAGAAGAACTTGGTATTCGTTGCCATGCTTGAGGATAGAGGCTATGATGTGATCTTCTTGAAAGGAAAGGCATTCCTTCGACACATAGCCATGGGTCAGGTAAAGAAGAGAGAGATTCAAGTGAAGAATATCTATAATCTGGAGGTAGAGGAGTGTGCTACTTTGAGTACAAAAGCAGAAAGGGTGTAGATCCAAGACATTGGCGAGTTGTGGCATAGGCGATTGGGCCACTTGCATCATGGGGATTTGAAGATATTGCAGTAGATCTCTACCAGTCTTCCCAAAGGTTCACTTGAGCAAGTTGATACATGTAAGGGGTGTACTTTGGGAAAATACACCAAGTCTTCCTTTCACGATAGAGACAATCGAGCATAGGCTATTCTAAAGCGATTCCATTCAAATCTGTATGGACCATTCTCGAAAACATCCACGACCAAACATAGGTATTATGTTATATTTGTTGATGACTATTCTCTTAAATGCTGGAAAATTTTCATGCATAAAAAAGGATCAAAATTTCACAAAGTCTTATGAGTTTAAAGAAATGGTGGAGAAAGAGTCAGGCAAGAAGGTTAAATCTCTATGAAGTGATAATGATAATGAGTATGTCTCAAATGAGTTTAAGAAATTCTGTGCAACGGAAGGGATTAAACGGGAGTTGACGACACCCGTAACCCTCAGCAGAATGGGGTGGCCGAGAGGAAGAATAGAAGCATAGTAGGGGCAGCGAGGGCGTTGTTGCATGATCAGGACCTACAACTACACTTGTTAGCTGAGGCATGCAACACGATGGTTTATGTTTAGAACCATAGCCCACATCGGATACTTGAGATGAAGACACTAAAGGAGGCTTATTCTGGTAAGAGGCCAAATGTTGGTCACTTCATGATTTTTGGGTCATCAGTATATTGCCATGTGACCAAAGATACATAAAATAATCTTGAGCTGACAACAGAGTTGGGGATATTTTTGGGGTACACTGATACACCTAACAACTATCAGGTGTACTTACTGACCAACAGGATGATAATGGTTCGCAAGGATGTCAGATTCGATGAGAAGAATGCCATGCAAGTTTCCCTAGAGAGGGAGGTTGAACTACATGCATATGAGGAGCTTTTAGCTCTTAAGGTTGAGGAGCCTTAGATTGATGTGGAGCAACCACATGCAGAGGATCTGGGAGTGGAGACATCCACTTAGGTAGAGTCTTCTAGAGAGGGAAGAAAGTGCACCAGAGAGGCTGACAGATTGTTGGATGATGCACAAGAGAATGTGGGAGCACCCACTTCTCAACACAGGCAAAGGAGGTCACCTGAGAGGTACACTAGATACATGGATCTTATGGGCGAATGTGTTGTGACAGAGCCATCTTCCTTTAAGGAAGCAGTGTAACAACCGGTTTGGGTTGATGCCATGGTGGAGGAGTATGACTCCATAGTTCGTAACAATGTTTTGGATGTGGTCCCGAGACCAGAGGACAAGTCAGTGGTGAGCTCCCATTGACTTTACAAGGTAAAGCAAGCTACATATGGTAGTGTGGAGAAGCATAAGGCTAGATTTGTGGCCCATGGCTTTTCACAAGTATATGGGATTGACTATGATGAGACCTTTGCTCATGTTGCAAGTTACTCATCAATCAGATCTATATTGGCACTATCAGTGCATATGGTTTGGAAGATACATCAAATGGATGTGAATAAAACCTTCCTTAATGGCATGATTGAGGAAGAGGTGTACATAGACTAGCCTGAAGGTTTTGAGACCTTTGACCATGAGTCACATGTGTGCCAACTCAAGAGAGTGTTGTATGGGCTGAAGCAAGCACCCCGTGCTTGGTACACTAGGATAGATAGCTACTTCACCGGGTTGGGCTTCACGAAGAGTGAAGTGGATGTGAACCTATACCACATAGTGGTGGAAGGTAAACTGTTGATCATTTTAATTTATGTTGATGATCTCATACTAACAGGTGATGATCAGTTGATTAAGTCTTGCAAGGAGGACCTTGCAAGAGAGTTTGAGATGAAGGACATGGGGCTCATGCATTAATTTCTTGGCATGGAGGTATGACAGGGAGACGAGGAGTTATTTGTGTCTCAGGGCAAGTATGCCAACAAGATACTCAAGAGCTTCTGCATGGAGAGTAGCAAACCCATGGAGACTTCTTTAGCAGGTGTTAGAGTCGGTCTTTACATTCCTCCGTCAGAGATCATTTCTCTTATTGCATTTCATTTTTTAGGTGTCTCATACAGTTCATTCATCTGCATTCCGTTAGGGGGCATGCCATAGTCTTCAAGTGTTGAAGGCTCATTTTCATTCCAAGAGCAAAGAGGAGGCAATTCAAATCGGCTTTTGTGAACAAGTAAGGATATTGGGCGAAAATCTTTGTAAATATACCGGCGCGGTGCACTGGGCTTCAGAACACAATGTTATTTTACACAGGCACGATGCATTGGGCATGCTGCGCGACGCACACAGCTAAAGGCTCGAAACTGCTAACAATTTCTCCAAATTGCCAATAACAAGCACGAATTTTCCAGGTAGAGTCTTAATCTTTGTGTTTCATCCAATTTTGTGCTAGGCTATGGTGGTTGATGGATGGTAATGGTTCAAACAAAAACATCAAAACCTACCTCTTAAATTACCTCAAGGAAACTTGCTGTTAGGGTTTCAAAATCATTGTTTTGTCACCAAATTCACTCCCTCATCCCATTGGTCCCTTGTTTTCATCATTTCCTAAGTTTCCCTATCCCCCTAAGCTCATTAATTCCTTCTCCTAAATTCCCTTTCCCAAATTCTCAAACCCAAAACCTCAAACCCCAACCGTATACAAAAATTCCTAACCCTATACATAAATTCCCAAACTCTCCCATATTTCCCTAACTGATTTTATCCCAACAGTCCCTAATCCCTCACTGTTTTCCCCTCCCTTTGCAGTCCCTCATTTCACTATTTTCCCCTTGGTGCCAGAGCTCAAGTACATCACCAAAAGGCAGTCCAACACAGTTTCATACATTAGCAGCCATTTCTCCAAGGTAATTTGTATACCAGCAGTTATGTCATCCGGTGATTCATCTGATTATGAAGTGGAGACCCAAAGTGACTCACCCATGGAGGAACATGCACCCCGGAGGCCTCATAGAGGTGGCAGACATATTAGAGAAGAACCAACCACCCTTACTGAATTATAGACCTGCCCTCTTGCCATCTCTTGTTTTCAGCATCAGTCATGTTATGAGTTTTGTGAGAAGGTTGCTAATGTTCAATTTCATCATGAGTTGGCTCGTCTGTTTGTACTGAATTATAGGCCTACCCTCTTGCCATCTCTTGTTTTCAGCATCAGTCATGTTATGAGTTTCGTGAGAAGGTTGCTAATGTTCAATTATGTCATGAGTTGGCTCGTCTGTTTGTACTGCATTTACATGGTGATTAGGCCACTTTAGCCGGTGTCACTTTCACACTAACACTAGATTCCATTTCATTAGCAACCGTCATACCAAACATTGGAGAACCATGGAACAAGAGGCAGAAAATTGACCGGCAACACTATGAGCCGTACATCAAGCCTGGCTTTTTGAGGCAGCTCAAGAGAGTGTTTCCTTTCCGATATCTTAAAGATGAATATGCTCCATTAATGAAATTAATCATGAAGTATTTCAGCTGTGGGGGACGGTTCTCCCGCTTGTATGCTTATCACATCAGTTTTGATGCATTTCACACGGGTACAGATGATGAGCATTCCTCATTTCATATGCCCAAATATAGAAAGGATGACCACCCTTGTGCATCACAAGACCCCTCAGCAGCAACTTAACAGTGTTTATCATTTTTCTCTCATCAAGATTGTGGTGGTTCATCAGCTTGGATTACAGGGCATCACTTGGGATGATTTTATCTCTCGTGACTTTTTCAGAGCTTCACAGGGATCTTCAGAGGCTGAACATGTGACAGGTGGACCTTCTTATCAGCATGAAGGTCATGAGACACATACTGCTACTATGCCAGTATTCATTACTTATCAGAGGGGCACTAGATAGTTATTTGTAGCAGCAAAGTGAGTGTTATCTCCACCTGGGGTGGAAGGGGCCTCGCTTCCGACATCAACACCACAGGTACAGGACAAAGGCAAGAGGCCAATGCAAGATGAGGGGCCTTCAGGTGAACGAGAGACCGACTTCATTCTCATTCAAGATGACGATACAGACATGGGCCCGCAAAGTGCCAACCTTAGAGATATCATCCAGGAGTAGCAGACAGAGATCAAAGCCTTGTCCCTCAACTTGGAGAGGGCTAAGTGGAATATAAAATACTTGGAGCAAAGGAATAAGCAGCTTGAAGATCAGCAGGTGATTATGGAATTACAAAACATCAGGGAGAATCGTCAAGCTGCCCAAAGGAGGAGGATTGAATTCACTTCATTGGAGCAAGAGATTAAAGATGATCGAGAGTCTTGGCTCAAAAGAGTCAACATCCACTTAGAGAGACTGCTAGAAAAGTCTGATAGGGACAAAGCATTGCTGAGACACATGGCTTTCCACTACATGGCACGGAACAAGGTTTGCAAGGCACGAATAAGGAATCTAAAGGCAAAATTAAAGAAGGAAATAAGGAAGCAAAAGAGGCAAAAGGAGCATGATCATCTTCAGATATTGGCCGAAGCCTCTTTAGCCCAACATGACACTTGATAGAGAAGGTCCAGCCCAAATTTCAAGAAATTTGGAGCAATTTTTGGCATTTTGAAATTTTTTGCACTAAAAAACAAGTTTTGCCTCGCTTGCTTTTGCTAGAGGGCTCAAAATCTCAAAAACTTTACATTTTTGGATTTGGCATGAAAAATTATGGTTGCTTGTGCATGGCCAAGAAATTTGGGCAGGTTTTGAGCCCTCAAGAGGTCAAAAACACTCAAAAAATGACCTCACTGCCCTTATTTTGACACACAGGAAGCAGTCTTGGGAGATTGAAGTTTTGGAGGGGCAAATGACATCCAAATTCAGAAATTTCACTTGGGTTGGAAAGTAGACAGGTAGGGCTTTCCAACAAGCTATCTTGGGCTCAATTTGGACTCTGGGAAGGGCCTCAAATTCAGCTTTAAAGTGGCATGGCGCATAGAGAATCAAGCGCAGTGCATAGAGGATTTTTGCCTATTTTTCACTATACAGCTCAGAAATTCGCCCAGTTTTGACTAGTTTCACTTTTTCATGTAACTCTTGATCCACCATGATGTAATTTCATAACCATGATGTAATTTTGGTACATATTTACTTGTTCTAGAGGATTCATTCACTAAAAAGTCAAAATTAAATGAATGAATCAGTTTCCTACCATATAGAGGCAAGTTGTTTGATTGCCTAGATTTCAGTGCTTTGTTTAGAATTGGTTGAAACAACTCCTAGAATGATGAGCTCGACCCCTAGAGGCATGGGAATGGGTTGAGCTAGTCTATATCATGTATTTTCTGAGTCATTTTCAGGGTTGGACACTAGGGATTGCTTGGCACTCCATTGTACATTTGATTTCTGCATTTTTGGCTAAGGAAAGACCAGGGTTTTGCAGCACTTGTTGGGATCCTTGTGGCTCTGTGTTTTGATGGTGTTTTCTTCATGCAATTGTAAGTTCATTGATGTTTCATGTATGCCATTTCCCTTCTCTTTGCTTCTGAAATTAAACAAATGAGTGACAAAAGGTAGAATTCATTAGCTTGCTGTGCTCTGCCTGTTAGTTTGTTTAATTTTCAATGTTTTCTTCAATTTGAAGAGGATTCTTGGTACCCTCTTGCCCTCTTCAGCACCTCAGCGGTCTTTTCCATCCATTCATTTAATCTAAAGCATCAAAACTACTGCCTACCTCACCCCAACCAGAACTCTACAAAAATTTGGCCTCATCCCCGGACCCAAATTTGCCTTTCCCTTTTTTCCAACAAAACCGTCAAAAACTCAAATCAAATCCTTGCACTTCATACCTAGCCTAAGATCAGTTTTTAAATCAATGATCTCAAGCCCCATCGATTATCTTTCGCTGAGATTGACCCGGAGAGAGCTCTCTCCTGTCCTCGTAGGGCTAGCTACGAGGCTGAGCGTGGTTTGATGTGGACCTAGAACCTTGCCTTTTCAGCCTGAGGCAAATCTAGGCTCTAACAGCAGTGACTGGAGGAAGGAGGATGCTAATTCAAGGGAAGTAGTGGAAGGTACTATTTACAGGAAGCTTGTGGGTTCACTCATGTACTTGATGAACACACAATCAAATATGTGCTATGTAGTTAACCAACTTAGTCAAGCGATGGCTAGGCCTACCAAGCTATATTGGAAGGCGACAAAGCATGTGTTGAGATACATCAGGGGCACTTCTCAGTATGGATTATGGTATAAACGAACAGAGGGAGTGAAGCTTCAAGGCTTCACCGATGCAAATTGGGTAGGGAGTACATCTTACCAGAAAATCATATCAAGAGGGATTTTCAGTATTGGGTCAACGACAATTTCTTGGTACAACAGGAAATAGAGATCGATTGCACTTAGTTTGGTAGAGGTAGAGTACATGGTTGCGAGTCAATAAACATGTGAGGCCATCTGGATGAGGAAGATCTTGGTTTTTTTGTTTGGTCAGTAGATGGATCCAACTGTGATTTACTATGATAATCAAAGTTGTATTAAACTCTCTGAAAATCCAACTTTTCATGATCGGTCCAAGCATATTGATCTCCAATATCATCATCTCAGAGATTGTGTATTGAGGATGATTATGTTGTTAGAGTACATTCCCACAGAGAAGCAAGATGCTAACGTTTTGGCAAAGGTATTGGCAAGATGTAAATTTGAGTTTTAGAGAGACAAGACCGAGGTAGCTAATAATCCCTTTCTTGTTGAGAGGAATGTTGAGAAATGGCAAAAAGAAATTCTAGTTTAATCTTTCCTTGAATTAAATTGAGAATTAAAATAGAATTCTATTCTCATAACAACTTGTAAATAGTTAATTAAGTTTAATTAACTTGATTAGCTTAGGAATTTCAAGTTGGAAGTCTTTCTATAGTCATGTATATGTTCTCCCTAAGTTTTAGGGGTCTAGTATGAGTTTAAATTGAGTTGGAAATTAGATCACTTAGTTTACTGAGTTAATTTCAGTTAAATTAGTTCTAAACTGTTTTTGGAACTAATGGAGGACTAACAGTCAGTTGGTGCACTAATACATCCACTAGTGCTACTCCAGTTAGCTGAAGAATCCCTCATGAGAAACTCATGCATGTCAGTTCAAAGAAAGATCCAGTTGAGACTAGAGTGTAGGGACAATGTACTATCAGTGGTATTATTTACTAGAGTATAAATATCATGAATACATCAGAGATTGATCCTATGTTTGGACTGTGCAGTTTTAGAAGCATGAATTCCCTTTAAATACGGGCTATTCATCCTAGGAATTACTCAAGGAAATAGGGGCTTGGAGAGGTGAAAAATTGGCTAATTGTTGGCCAAGATCTAGCTTGTGAGCTAAGAGTCTCGAGCATACTTGTGCAGAATTGTTCTAGTGAGAACAAGCTTTGTATCTTCACTCATATTTTTTATATATGCAATACAAATAGCGGGGTTTTGAGCAGTGGCTTTCCCTAGATAAATCATGTGTTATGTGCCATTAATTTATCTTCTTCTTGTTCATATTGTTTTCATCGATCTATTGGCTTCTGCTAGTTGAAAGTAGAAGTAGATTCTTGTCCCGTGCTTTAGTAAATTGCATGAGCTTGTGAATCAACAGGATTTTATACAAACAAGAGAACAATCATGAAGCGAATGTGATAGGTGATGTGTTGTAATATGCTTTGGTTATTTAATTAGAGAATATTATTTATGTCTGGTTGGTAGATTCAGGGGCTTCATTCCATGCCACACCTGATAGGAAAATTTTCGTGACTATATTCAAAGATATTTTGGACAAGTTCGCTTGGGTGATGATAAAGCCTATAAAATCATTAGAATGGGTAAGATATTTATAAAGAAACAAAATGGAAACCAATGGATATTGAAGGAGGTAAGGCATGCTATAGATCTAAAGAAAACCCTATTTTAAACCCCGGAAGTTAGGTGGTGAAGGTTGTGTAACTACATTCACAGACAAAATCTGGAAGGTCACTAAAGGGGCCCTGGTAATAACAAAAGGATAAAAGGTTGGTACGTTGTATTTTTGCAATGTTATTTCTAATCTTGTTAATGCTTTAACCTCCATAGGAGAAAATACGAGATTATGGCATCATAGGCTTGGGTACATGAGTGAGAAAGGGATGCATATTCTTCACTCAAGAAATTTGTTGTCAGGTTTGAAGCATGTTGATTTTGATTTATGTGAAAATTGTGTTTATGGAAAATAAAAGATAGTCAGATTTATCAAAGTTGGGAAAGAAAATAAGAGGAAAAAATTAGAGTTTGTGCATACAAATGTATGGGGACCTGCTCAGGTATCATCTTTAGGTGGCTCTCGCTATTATGTTACTTTGATTGATGATGCAACTAGGAAAAATTGGGTTTATTGTATTCAAAATAAATTTGATGTATTTGATACTTTCAAGAAATGGAAAGATTTGGTTGAGAATGAGATAGGAAAGAAGTTGAAGTGTCTCAGATTAGAAAATGGAGGTGAATATTGCAACAAAGAGTTTGATAACTACTATTCAGAGCATGGAATTCATAGAGAGAAGATAGTTCTAGGAACACGACAAGAAAATGGTTTTTCAAAAGGGATGAACATGAAAATCATGGAGTGTGCAAGGTGTATTCCAGAGGGCCTTCAAGTTCCTTAGATGGTGGTATTCTAGAGGAAGCATGGAGAGGTAAAAAGGTAAACTAATCACTTTTACAAACTTTTGGTTGTGAAGCTTTTGTCCACATCAATAAAGAAAATAAAACAAAGCTTGAGGCAAAATCAAAGAAAAGTACCTTTATTGGATATGGTGTTAATGATTTTGGTTATTGCTTATATGATTATGAAAACCACAAAATCATTAGGAGAAGAGATGTCATATTCAATGAAAAGGTCTTGTATAATGATCAAATGTAGGGAAAGAAATAGGAAAAGGAAAACAAATAATACACAGTGCTTGATGAGATCACAGAAAAAGTAAAGATGTCTGAAAATCATAATGATCAGCAACCACAACAACAATAGGAACCACAACAACAGTAGGCACCTCAAACACCTAGAAGTGGTGTTAGAAGATCTACCAGGATAACTAGATCCCCTGAACGATACTCTCCTTCATTATACTATGTATTGTTGACTGATTTTGGTGAACCACAAAGATATGAAGAAACAATGCAGATAGAAACATGGAAGAGGTGGGAGCAATTTATAGAAGAAGAGATGGACTCCTTGATGCATAACCAGACTTGGGACTTAGTCAAGTTTCTTGTAGGTAATTTTTTTTGTAGAATAAATGGGTTTACAGGTTGAAGGAAGAAGATGGAGGTAAATAGAGGTATAATTCTAGAGTTGTGGTGAAGGGGTTTGCACAAAATAAAGGTATATACTTTGATGAAATTTGTTCTCCTGTTGCTAAAATGACTTCAATCAAAACTATTTTAAGCCCAGTGACAGAAGAAGATTTGCATCTTGAGAAATTAGATGTAAAAACAACCTTTCTCCATGGGGATTTGGAGGAAGAAATATATATGCAACAACCACAAGGGTATGAGGTTAAAGGGAAGGATAAATTAGTGTGCAAATTGAAGAAAAGCTTATATGGCTTAAAATAGGCTCCCAGGTAGTGGTATTTAAAATCTAATAGGTTTATGTTTGAACAAGGTTATACTAGATGTCACTCTGATCATTGTGTTTATCTTAAAAGGAAAAATGATGAACTATAATATATTGCTATTGTATGTAGGGTCTAACATGAAGGAAAGCAATGTGCTCAAAGGAAAATTGGCAAATTCATTTGCAATGACAGATTCAGGTGTTGCAAAACAAATCCTTAGTATGAGAATAACTAGATATAGGAAAAATTGCATATTAACATTGACTCAGAGTAAGTACATAGAAAAGGTATTGAAAAGATTTAATATATGAAGAATGAAAAACTAGTTAGTACACCTTTGGCTAGCCATTTCAAACTAAGTAAGGAGATGTGTCTCAAGACCCAAGAAGAGATGGATTATATGTGTAAAGTTCCATATGCATCAACAATTGGAAGCTTAATGTATGTAATGGTCTTTACAAGGCCTGATACTTCACATGTAGTGGGATTTGTAAGAAGGTATATGAACAATCCAGGAAAAGAGCATTGAATGGCAGTGAAGTTGATTCTTAGGTATTTGAGAGGTACCACAAATCAAGCATTATGTTTTGGAGGTTTAAACATTGTTCTATAGGGATATGTTCATGCAAATATGGAAGGTGGTAGAGATAATAGGAGGAGCACCACTGGGTATGTGTTTAATGTAGGTGGAACAACTATCAGTTGGGTTTCAAAATTGCAAAACATTGTTGCACTTTCAACAATAGAAGTAGAGTATGTTGCTGCTACAGAGGCCAGTAAAGAAATGATTTGGTTGCAAAGGTTTATGGATGAACTGTGTAAGAAGAAAGAGATGGGAAGGTTATATAGTGACATCCAAAGTGCCATACATCTTGCAAAGAACTCAACATTCCACTCAAATACTAAACATATACAACTCAAGGACCATTTCATATGGCCAGTTTTGGAAGATGAACAATTGAAGTTGGAAAAGATACACACTGGCTAGAATCCTGCAGATATGTTAACAAAAGTTGTAACTAGAGAGAAATTGAGATTATCCTCAATTTCTATTGGTCTTTAAGTAATAGGATGAAGACAAGAAACAACTAGGTCCAAAGTGGAAGCATTTCCCAACAAGTGAAGCAGCAGTGGAGTTGCTAGAATCAGTGTCCAACTAGGAGATTGTTGGGTGTGGAGCCTAATTATCTTCCTGATTTAGAGGTCTTATTTCAACCGGTGTATATCCCAGAAAATTGTACACCCCTCCATGCGGGGGGTGCAGGGGCAATGCCCCTGAAGCTAAAAATAGATGAAAAAGTTCCTTGTAAACTATTGTAATTTCATAGTCAACCTGGGTCATTCATTAGGCGGATGATTTGACGGTAGAAGTTATGTTAATTTAGGGTTTTTTCCCCTAGAAGGCAACCCTTGATTTATATGAGGAAATTATTTTACAGCTATGTATTAAATCCTGAGTGAGAAAGAGAGAGGAGATTGTGTGAGAGCGAAGAGGAAATTACGACGAATCTGTTGTAGGTTGTATCTCTTCATTTTGTTGGATAATATAAAAGGAAGGTGTGATTGTTTCTCCATGGACGTAGCCCAAATTGGGTGAACCCCACACACACACACACACACACACACACACATATATGTCTCTCTTGTTTTATGTATTTATGTGTTTGTTTTTCTGCAATATTGTATGTGTTTCATTACTCTGTTAATTATTTTATAACGTTTACAATATCTACACGAGTGCAAAATGACTAGGAAAATATGTGCAATATCTACATAAGTTTGAAATGACCATGGTAATTACATGAACCTGAACACCTTGGATGAAAATGTATGAACCTCATTTAAACCATCTAAGCTATGTGATCATGTGCCTTGAACAAGGGTGCAAGTGGAGGAAATTTGGGACCTTCGATGATCATAGTGCATTTTCCACCATTAGATGATCCGAAAGGTTCTACCCAAGGGATTTCAAAAGGAGGAATGTAGAGAAATCATGGGATTCAATACCTGGGGTGACGTGGAAAGGTGGCCCATATATGGTGGAATACGTGAAGGAGATATGGAACATTTATTTGGGCAAAGCAATATTGCTATTGGATCATCCCAGAGGATTTGTACCCTGGTGTTTGGCTTTGGTGACATCACCCCAAATCTCCACAAAGATTTTAAATGAAGGGAAAACTAGATTCTCAAAATTTAATCTCTAGGCTGAGGTGGCTGTGTGTTATGAACCCAGCTCAAGAAAAGATAGAAAAGATAGATCAACGCCTTAGAATTCAGCCTCTTCGAGGGGGAAACCTCCTTTACATTACATAAATGAACAATTCTTGGATGATACAAATGACAAAACCTCCTTTCTATATATAGGAGTCTAGGGAGTCACAATATAATCCAGCCGACCTAACAATAATAATATAAAGCCACAAAAATAAAAATAGAGGGATTCTATGGGGCACAGAAATAACAATATGGGGGTAATAGGGGCACAACAATATAAATAAGGGGTATAACTACAATAGTAATGGGGTAATCACTAGTATTATAGGGACCCAACATGCCCATCTCCTTCAAAAAAGTGTTGTCCTCAACGCTTGAGTAGTTCTGGATACTTCTGCATAAAATTCTCATCCTCCCATGTGGAATCTTCAGCGGATAAGTTCTTCCACTTGATAAGATACTCTGAAATTGATTGATTTCGTAGCTGTCGAGTTCTTGTTTCTGTGACTGCTTCCGGTTCCAATATAATTTTTCCTTCCTCGTCAAGTTCTGGCAAAATTGTTTGAATTGGGAGCTCGTCACCTATAACCTTCTTTAAACATGAAACATGGAAAACTGGGTGCAATCGAGAAGCTGCAGGAAGCTCCAATTTGTATGCCATAGTACCAATCTTTTGCAACACCTTGTACGGACCATAATACTTTGGTGATAATTTATTATCCTTCTTAGCTTGCTTTAGGGTCATTTGCTTATATGGTTGTAGCCGTAGGAATACCCAATCACCTACATCAAAACTTCTTTCACTGCGATGTTGATCTGCCTGTTGTTTCATTCTATTTTCTGCCAACACGAGGTTATCCTTTAAGAGTTGGAGGACTTGTTGTTGATGTTCGATGTGATGTTCCACTGCCTGAACCTTAGAATTTTCTCTTAAATATGATGTGATGGATGGTGGTTGATACCCATAAAGTGCCATAAATGGGGTCATTTTTGTTGCTATATGGAAGGAAGTGTTATACCACCATTCAGCCAGAGGCAACCATTTGACCCATTGTGTCTGCTTATCAGATACAAAGCAACGAAGATATCCTTCCAAACATTTGTTTACTATCTCAGTTTGCCCATCAGATTGAGGATGATAAGATGAGCTATGAGCTAACTGAGTACCAAGATAAGAAAATAATTCTGTCCAAAAATTTCCAGTGAAAATGGGATCTCTGTCACTTACAATAATCTTTGGGTTTCCATGTAGCTTTTGAATTGTTTCCATAAATGCAGTAGAAACTGTACTGGCCTTAAATGGATGTGATAATGCACAAAAGTGTGCATACTTGGTAAGTCTGTCAACTACCACCATGATGGCACTCTTTCCCTTAGACTTGGGTAAACCTGTGATAAAATCCATTGAAACCTCCTCCCAACGTTGGCTTGGAATGGATAAAGGTTGTAATAGACCCGATGTCTTAATTGTTTCAACTTTATTTTGTTGGCAAACCAAAAATTCCGCCACAAACTTTTGAATATCTGATTTAAGGCCATCCCAAAAAAATTCCTTCTTAACCCTGTGGTAAGTTTTTAAAAATCCTGAGTGCCCTCCTAAGGGAGAAGTGTGCAATTCCATAAGAATCTTTTGTTTTAGCTGGGAATTCTTACAGAGGTATAAGCGATCTTTGTACAATAACGAATCATTTTTCCAGCTAAATGTATCAGAAGTACTGGAATCTTGTTGTAGCTTTCGAATAAGTGCCCACACTTCTTCGTCATTCTTCCATTCCTCCCTTGCTTCGTTTATCCAATCTGGTTGGATAATAGAAATGGCACACAACAATGCTTCCACATCCTCATCCTTTCTTGAGAGTGCACCTGCCACCACATTTTGCTTCCCTTTTTTGTAGATGATTTCAAAGTCATAACCCAACATCTTTGTGACCCACTTTTGTTGCTCTTCAGAGGATAATCTTTGTTCTAAAAAGTATTTAAGGCTATCATGATCTGTTTTTACCTTGAAGTGTCTTCCCATTAGGTAGGGTCGCCATTTCTTAAGTGCATGGAGTATTGCCAACATTTCCTTTTCATAAATAGTTTTGCTTAAAAAATTTCCCTTGATTGGACGACTTTCAAAAGCAATGGGTCTTTCATCTTGCATTAGAACATCACCAATTCCATTTCCTGAAGCATCACATTCCACAATAAAGGTTTTTGTGAAGTCCGGTGTAGCTAAGACCGGTGCTTGGCACATTGCCTCTTTAAGATGTTCAAAGGCCTTTGTTGCTTCCGGAGTCCATGAAAATGAATCTTTCTTCAATAATGTTGTTAGAGGTGCTGCTATTCTCCCATAATTCTTAACAAACTTGTGATAATACCCTGTCAACCCAAGAAATCCTCGCAGATGCTTTATGGATGTGGGAATTTTCCATTCCTTAATGGCTTTAATTTTGCTAGGGTCTACCTTAACTCCTTCATGAGATACAATATGACCCAAATATTCCACCTCCTGGACTCCAAAGAAACATTTGGATCTTTTTGCATATAATTGTTTCTCCTCCAATAGTTGTAGCACCCTGTCAACATGTTCAACATGATCCTTCCAAGACTTGCTGTAGATTAGTATATCATCAAAAAATACTAACACAAATTTTCTAAGGAATGGTTTGAAAATTGAATTCATTAAACCTTGAAATGTTGAAGGTGCATTGGTAAGGCCAAAAGGCATGACCAAAAATTCATAATGACCCTCATGAGTTCTAAATGCCGTTTTCGGAATGTCTTCAACCTTCATTTGATGATATCCCGAACGAAGATCCAACTTGGTGAAGTAAATTGATCCATGCAATTCATCAATAACAGGAATGGAACTTATCTTTAATAGTGAGCTTGTAGTGAGCTTGTTGAGCCTATAATCCGGACACATGCGCCATGATCCATCCTTCTTGTGCACCAATACTACTGGAGCTGAGAAAGAACTTTGACTCGGTTGAATTATACCAGCCTCTAGCATTTCTGCAACCATACGTTCAATTTCACTTTTTTGGACATAGGGATATCTGTACGGCCTGATGTTTGGAGGAACACTTCCTGGAATCAGATGAATAGCATGATCATGATCACGCATAGGTGGGAGACCCTTGGGAAATACCTTGGAATGATTGTCTAGGACTTTTTGGAGATCTGGAGAAATAGATGATTCCAATGTGGAAACATCTAGCGAGCATAATTGTGCGATTACACCTCTTTGCTCCTTTTTTAGAAGCTTTGTCATACCATGAGAGCTGATTATCTTTCCTGGTTTCCCTGCAATACCCCTTAATTCAAATTCCTTTCCTTCCATAGAAAATTTGATGAAAATTTCTTGAAAATTAAAAGCTATTGTACCCAAGGATTGTAGCCATTGGACTCTTAGTACAACATCCGCACCTCCCATTGGAATGGAAAGCATTGGGCTAGTCAATACATATTCTCCAATGGATAGCTTGATATTATGGCACTTTCCAGAGCAATTTACTGTTCCTCCATTTGCAATCATCACTTGACACTCTGGTGCTGGATATAGGAAGCAATTCAATTCTTTTGCTACCCTACAATGAATAAAATTGTGGGTGCTTATTGAATCAATCAACACTATTACCTTTTTCTTCTTGATTTGTCCTTCTATCTTGATGGTTTGAGGAGTGGTAATTCCCGCCAATGCATTACAAGATATGGTCGGATTTATTTGTTCTTCATCTAGGCTTTGTTCCTGAAGTATATATTCTTCTTTTGACCTTTCTTGCTCCTTTTCTTCTTCCTCTTCACAATCTATGTAGAATAATTTCTTCTCAGCACACTTATGACCTTTTGTGTATTTGCTATCACAACTGTAACAAAGCCCTTTTGCTCTTTTTTCTTCCAATTGTTGTGGTGTCAACCTTATAGGTTGTGGAAGACTAGGGGCAACACTTCCATCTTTATAGTTGTGAGTGGTATGCTTCCTGGTTGCCATAATTTTGCTTTCCATTTTTCTTGCTAACCTGAATGCCTTCTCTAATGAATCAGGTTCCCAAAGGCGAACATCATGTTGGATATTATCCTTTAAAGACCCTATGAACACATCAATCCTATGCTCCTCTGGAATATCTTTTACCCTTATGTTCAATTTTTGGAACTCCTCAATGTGCTCCATTATTGAACCCTTTTGTTTGAGACTTATCAATTGGCTAAAAAAAGTGTTGCTTTTTGTATCTTCATAATGTGCTATCAATTCTTCCGTAAAAATTGCCCAAGTGATAAATTGTTTACGAGAGCAAAGCCATTGATACCATACAAACTGATTTGGTTCCAAATAAACAGTTGTCATACGTACCTTTTGTGCGTTTTGCACATTATTGAGATCGAAGAATTGCTCCATCTGTAATATCCATGTGGCGGGATCCTTGCCATCAAACTTCCTCATATCGATTTTTGGAATATGGTGATTCTTCGATCCAACATTAGCGTATATGGAATCATGATTAACATTTCTTTTGTTCTCATCATGAGTTTCCTTTACTACCTTTTCACCATTAGTGACCCTTTCTTGTAGCAACTTCTTCAATTCTTCCATGTCTGTCTTCATATCTATATTCAAATCTGCCATGTCTCTCTTCAAATATGTCTTCGAATCATCCATCTTAGCTTCCATGCCCTTTATCTTAGATTCCACGCCACTTATCTTAGCTTCTGTTAGCTTTTGTGAGCGTGACATTTGTTGCACTTGTTCTTGTAATTTTGATAGATCATGTAGCATTTCTTCCTCTTCTTCATGGGTCATGCTAGAGCTTTCAGGTTCCTTACTAGGTGTTTGCATTTTCTTTCCTCGGGGCATCAGTTACCGATAATAATGCTTTACTATGCCCTTTGAATTCCGTTAAACCAAGCTTACACAAAAATTAAAAAAAAACTACACACCTTTTTTCACTTTATAGAAGCCTGATATTGAATCTGATGTATCTCTGTAATTTCGGATCATCCAATTCTGAAATTGCTACCTGTAGTAGCCTTCTGCGTCCTCTTTCCAATGCCACAAGTCTGAGCCAAATTGGATTCTCCAAGGAAGAGTTATGTGAAATCTCCCACAGTGAGTTGTGCGATTACACCTCTTTGCTCCTTTTTTAGAAGCTTTGTCATACCATGAGAGCTGATTATCTTTCCTGGTTTCCCTGCAATACCCCTTAATTCAAATTCCTTTCCTTCCGTAGAAAATTTGATGAAAAGTTCTTGAAAATTAAAAGCTATTGTACCCAAGGATTGTAGCCATTGGACTCCTAGTACAACATCCGCACCTCCCATTGGAATGGAAAGCATTGGGCTAGTCAATACATATTCTCCCATGGATAGCTTGATATTATGGCACTTTCCAGAGCAATTTATTGTTCCTCCATTTGCAATCATCACTTGACACTCTGGTGCTGGATATAGGAAGCAATTCAATTCTTTTGCTACCCTACAATGAATAAAATTGTGGGTGCTTCCTGAATCAATCAACACTACTACCTTTTTCTTCTTGATTTGTCCTTCTATCTTGATGGTTTGAGGAGTGGTAATTCCCGCCAATGCATTACAAGATATGGTCGGATTTATTTGTTCTTCATCTAGGCTTTGTTCCTGAAGTATATCTTCTTCTTTTGACCTTTCTTGCTCCTTTTCTTCTTCCTCTTCACAATCTATGTAGAATAATTTCTTCTCAGCACAATTATGACATTTTGTGTATTTGCTATCACAACTGTAACAAAGCCCTTTTGCTCTTTTTTCTTCCAATTGTTGTGGTGTCAACCTGTTATGAAACCAGCTCAAGAAAAGATAGAAAAGATAGATCAACGCCTTAGAATTCAGCCTCTTCGAGGGGGCAACCTCCTTTACATTACATAAATGAACAATTCTTGGATGATACAAATGAAAATACCTCCTTTCTATATATAGGAGTCTAAGTGGTCCCAATACAATCAAGCCGACCTAACAATAATATTGTAAAGCACAAAATAACAATAGTGGGCTTCTATGTGGCACAATAGTAACAATATGGGCACTACATGGGTACATCAATATAAATAAGGGGTATAACTACAATAGTAATGGGGTAATCACTAGTATTATAGGGACCCAACATGCCCCTCTCCTTCAAAAAAGTGTTGTCCTCAACGCTTGAGTAGTTCAGGATACTTCTGCATAAAATTCTCGTCCTCCATGTGGAATCTTCAGCGGATAAGTTCTTCCACTTGATAAGGTACTCTGAAATTGATCGATTTCGTAGCTGTCGAGTTCTTGTTTCTATAACTGCTTCCGGTTCCAATATAATTTTTCCTTCCTCTTCAAGTTCTGGCAATATTGTTTGAACTGGGAGCTTGTCGCCTATAACCTTCTTTAAACATGAAACATGGAAAACTGGGTGCAATCGAGAAGCTGCAGGAAGCTCCAATTTGTATGCCATAGTACCAATCTTTTGCAACACCTTGTACGGACCATAATACTTTGGTGATAATTTATTATCCTTCTTAGCTTGCTTGAGGGACATTTGCTTATATGGTTGTAGCCATAGGAATACCCAATCACCTACATCAAAACTTCTTTCACTGCGATGTTGATCTGCCTGTTGTTTCATTCTATTCTGTGCCAACACAAGGTTATCCTTTAAGAGTTGGAGGACTTGTTGTTGATGTTCGATGTGATGTTCCACTGCCTGAACCTTAGAATTTTCTCTTAAATATGATGTGATGGATGGTGGTTGATACCCATAAAGTGCCATAAATGGGGTCATTTTTGTTGCTGTATGAAAGGAAGTGTTATACCACCATTCAGCCAGAGGCAACCATTTGACCCATTGTGTCTGTTTATCAGATACAAAGCAACGAAGATATCCTTCCAAACATTTGTTTACTATCTCAGTTTGCCCATCAGATTGAGGATGATAAGATGCGCTATGAGCTAACTGAGTACCAAGACAAGAAAATAATTCTGTCCAAAAATTTCCAGTGAAAATGGGATCTCTGTCACTTACAATAATCTTTGGGTTTCCATGTAGCTTTTGAATTGTTTCCATAAATGCAGTAGAAACTGTACTGGCTTTAAATGGATGTGATAATGCACAAAAGTGTGCATACTTGGTAAGTCTGTCAACTACCACCATGATGACACTCTTTCCCTCAGACTTGGGTAAACCTGTGATAAAATCCATTGAACCTCCTCCCAACGTTGGCTTGGAATGGATAAAGGTTGTAATAGACCCGGTGTCTTAATTGTTTCAACTTTATTTTGTTGGCAAACCAAACATTCCGCCACAAACTTTTGAATATCTGATTTAAGGCCATCCCAAAAAAATTCCTTCTTAACCCTGTGGTAAGTTTTTAAAAATCCTGAGTGCCCTCCTAAGGGAGAAGTGTGCAATTCCATAAGAATCTTTTGTTTTAGCTGGGAATTCTTACAGAGGTATAAGCGATCTTTGTACCATAACGAATCATTTTTCCAGCTAAATGTATCAGACGTACTGGAATCTTGTTGTAGCTTTCGAATAAGTGCCCACACTTCTTCGTCATTCTTCCATTCCTCCCTTGCTTCATTTATCCAATCTGGTTGGATAATAGAAATGGCGCACAACAATGCTTCCACATCCTCATCCTTTCTTGAGAGTGCATCTGCCACCACATTTTGCTTCCCTTTTTTGTAGATGATTTCAAAGTCATAACCCAACATCTTTGTGACCCACTTTTGTTGCTCTTCAGAGGATAATCTTTGTTCTAAAAAGTATTTAAGGCTATCATGATCCGTTTTTACCTTGAAGTGTCTTCCCATTAGGTAGGGTCGCCATTTCTTAAGTGCATGGAGTATTGCCAACATTTCCTTCTCATAAATAGCTTTTCTTAAAAACTTTCCCTTGATTGGACGACTTTCAAAAGCAATGGGTCTTTCATCTTGCATTAGAACAACACCAATTCCATTTCCTGAAGCATCACATTCCACAATAAAGGTTTTTGTGAAGTCCGGTGTAGCTAAGACCGGTGCTTGGCACATTGCCTCTTTAAGATGTTCAAAGGCCTTTGTTGCTTCCGGAGTCCATGAAAATGCATCTTTCTTCAATAATGTTGTTAGAGGTGCTGCTATTCTCCCATAATTCTTAACAAACTTGCGATAATACCCTGTCAACCCAAGAAATCTCGCAAATGCTTTATGGATGTGGGGATTTTCCATTCCTTAATGGCTTTAATTTTGCTAGGGTCTACCTTAACTCCTTCATGAGATACAATATGACCCAAATATTCCACCTCCTGGACTCCAAAGAAACATTTGGATCTTTTTGCATATAATTGTTTCTCTTCCAATAGTTGTAGCACCCTGTCAACATGTTCAACATGATCCTTCCAAGACTTGCTGTAGATTAGTATATCATCAAAAAATACTAACACAAATTTTCTAAGGAATGGTTTGAAAATTGAATTCATCAAACCTTGAAATGTTGAAGGTGCATTGGTAAGGCCAAAAGGCATGACCAAAAATTCATAATGACCCTCATGAGTTCTAAATGCCGTTTTCGGAATGTCTTCAATCTTCATTCTGATTTGATGATATCCTGAACGAAGATCCAACTTGGTGAAGTAAATTGATCCATGCAATTCATCCAGTAATTCATCAATGACAGGAATGGGGAACTTATCTTTAATAGTGAGCTTGTTGAGCTCCCTATAATCCGGACACATGCGCCATGATCCATCCTTCTTGTGCACCAATACTACTGGAGCAGAGAAAGAACTTTGACTCGGTTGAATTATACCAGCCTCTAGCATTTCTGCAACCATACGTTCAATTTCACTTTTTTGGACATAGGGATATCTGTACGGCCTGATGTTTGGAGGAACACTTCCTGGAATCAGATGAATAGCATGATCATGATCACGAATAGGTGGGAGACCTTTGGGAGTCTCAAATACCTTGGAATGATTGTCCAGGACTTTTTGGAGATCTGGAGAAATAGATGATTCTAATGTGGAAACATCTAGCGAACATAATTGTGCAATTACACCTCTTTGCTCCTTTTTTAGAAGCTTTGTCATACCATTAGAGCTGATTATCTTTCCTGGTTTCCCTGCAATACCCCTTAATTCAACTTCCTTTCCTTCCACAGAAAATTTCATGAAAAGTTCTTGAAAATTAAAAGCTATTGTACCCAAGGATTGTAGCCATTGGACTCCTAGTACAACATCAGCACCTCCCATTGGAATGGAAAGCATTGGGCTAGTCAATACATATTCTCCCATGGATAGCTTGATATTATGGCACTTTCCAGAGCAATTTATTGTTCCTCCATTTGCAATCATCACTTGACACTCTGGTGCTGGATATAGGAAGCAATTCAATTCTTTTGCTACCCTACAATGAATAAAATTGTGGGTGCTTCCTGAATCAATCAACACTATTACCTTTTTCTTCTTGATTTGTCCTTCTATCTTGATGGTTTGAGGAGTGGTAATTCCCGCCAATGCATTACAAGATATGGTCGGATTTATTTGTTCTTCATCTAGGCTTTGTTCCTGGAATATATCCTCTTCTTTTGACCTTTCTTGCTCCTTTTCTTCTTCCTCTTCACAATCTATGTAGAATAATTTCTTCTCAGCACACTTATGACCTTTTGTGTATTTGCTATCACAATTGTAACAAAGCCCTTTTGCTCTTTTTTCTTCCAATTGTTGTGGTGTCAACCTTGTAGGTTGTGGAAGACTATGGGCAACAACACTTCCGTCTTTATAGTTGTGAGTGGTATGCTTCCTAGTTGCCATAATTTTGCTTTCCATTTTTCTTGCTAACCTGAATGCCTTCTCTAATGAATCAGGTTCCCAAAGGCGCAACATCATGTTGGATATTATCCTTTAAAGACCCTATGAACACATCAATCCTATGCTCCTCTGGAATATCTTTTATCCTTATGTTCAATTTTTGGAACTCCTCAATGTGCTCCATTATTGAACCCTTTTGTTTGAGACTTATCAATTGGCTAAAAAAAGTGTTGCTTTTTGTATCCTCATAATGTGCTATCAATTCTTCCGTAAAAATTGCCCAAGTGATAAATTGTTTACGAGAACAAAGCCATTGATACCATACAAACTGATTTGGTTCCAAATATAAAGTTGCCATACGTACCTTTTGTGTGTTTTGCACATTATTGAGATCGAAGAATTGCTCCATCTGTAATATCCATGTGGCGGGATCCTTGCCATCAAACTTCCTCATATCGATTTTTGGAACATGGTGATCTTCGATCCAACATTAGATCTATGGAATCATGATTAACATTTCTTTTGTTCTCATCATGAGTTTCCTTTACTACCTTTTCACCATTAGTGACCTTTCTTGTAGCAACTTCTTCAATTCTTCCATATCTGTCTTCAAATCTATCTTCAAATCTGCCATGTCTCTCTTCAAATCTGTCTTCAAATCTATCAAATCTGCCATGTCTCTCTTCAAATCTGTCTTTGAATCATCCATCTTAGCTTCCATGCCCTTTATCTTAGATTCCACGCCACTTATCTTAGCTTCTGTTAGCTTTTGTGATCGTGACATTTGTTGCACTTGTTCTTGTAATTTTGATATATCATGTAGCATTTCTTCCTCTTCTTCATGAGTCATGCTAGAGCTTTCAGGTTCCTTACTAGGTGTTTGCATTTTCTTTCCTCGGGGCATCAGTTACCGATAATAATGCTTTACTATGCCCTTTGAATTCCTTTAAACCAAGCTTACACAAAAATTTAAAAAAAAACTACACACCTTTTTTTCACTTTATAGAAGCCTGATATTGAATCTGATGTATCTCTGTAATTTCAAATCATCCAGTTCTGAAATTGCTACCTGCAGTAGCCTTCTGCGTCCTCTTTCCAATGCCACAAGTCTGAGCCAAATTGGATTCTCCAAGGAAGAGTTATGTGAAATCTCCCACAGTGACTTGCTTTTAGACTGGTTCAGTAGAGCGAACTTGTACGACATGCCACGAGTCACTGTTTCAACCTTTGAATCTAAAACACACATACAAAAAACTACAGTCCGTCCTCTTTCTGCACCTTTTTACGAAATTTCAATCCGATCCTCAGAGAGAGAGTTATGACGATTTTCCCCAGGTCACCTGTTTTGAATGTAATTCAGGAGTCTGCAAAAAGGCCAATTTCCTTAGATCATATCTCCGCAAATATCGCGCGAAAATATTTGAAATTTGGACCCAAGGTTCAGCGCCAATTCTTCTCAAATGGGTTTTTCTTGCGACTTCTGAAACGTCACAGAAAAAAAATTATAGCGAAAATTCCACGATGACCTGTTTGGAGCAGCGAAACCCTAGAATCCAAAGCTTTGATACCAAATGTTATGAAACCAGCTCAAGAAAAGATAGAAAAGATAGATCAACGCCTTAGAATTCAGCCTCTTCGAGGGGGCAACCTCCTTTACATTACATAAATGAACAATTCTTGGATGATACAAATGAAAATACCTCCTTTCTATATATAGGAGTCTAAGTGGTCCCAATACAATCAAAGCCTACATAACAATAATATTGTAGGGCACAACAATAACAATAGTGGGCTTCTATGTGGCACAATAGTAACAATATGGGAACTACATGGGTACATCAATATAAATAAGGGGTATAACTACAATAGTAATGGGGTAATCACTAGTATTATAGGGACCCAACACAACCTTATAGGTTGTGGATTCCTGGTTGCCATAATTTTGCTTTCCATTTTTCTTGCTAACCTGAATGCCTTCTCTAATGAATCAGGTTCCCAAAGGTGAACATCATGTTGGATATTATCCTTTAAAGACCCTATGAACACATCAATCCTATGCTCCTCTGGAATATCTTTTACCCTTATGTTCAATTTTTGGAACTCCTCAATGTGCTCCATTACTGAACCCTTTTGTTTGAGACTTATCAATTGGCTAAAAAAAGTGTTGCTTTTTGTATCTTCATAATGTGCTATCAATTCTTCCGTAAAAATTGCCCAAGTGATAAATTGTTTACGAGAGAAAAGCCATTGATACCATACAAACTGATTTGGTTCCAAATAAACAGTTGCCATACGTACCTTTTGTGCGTTTTGCACATTATTGAGATCGAAGAATTGCTCCATCTGTAATATCCATGTGGCGGGATCCTTGCCATCAAAGTTCCTCATATCGATTTTTGGAATATGGTGATTCTTCGATCCAACATTAGCGTCTATGGAATCATGATTAACATTTCTTTTGTTCTCATCATGAGTTTCCTTTACTACCTTTTCACCATTAGTGACCCTTTCTTGTAGCAACTTCTTCAATTCTTCCATGTCTGTCTTCATATCTATCTTCAAATCTGCCATGTTTCTCTTCAAATCTATCTTCGAATCATCCATCTTAGCTTCCATGCCCTTTATATTAGATTCCACGCCATTTATCTTAGATTCCACACCACTTATCTTAGCTTCTGTTAGCTTTTGTGAGAGTGACATTTGTTGCACTTGTTCTTGTAATTTTGATAGATCATGTAGCATTTCTTCCTCTTCTTCATGGGTCATG
Source organism: Pinus tabuliformis (assembly GCA_031772625.1). NCBI lineage: Eukaryota > Viridiplantae > Streptophyta > Pinopsida > Pinales > Pinaceae > Pinus > Pinus tabuliformis. Next base: position 718,537,842 of record CM062817.1, on the reverse strand, counting down.
CTAGAGCTTTTAGGTTCCTTACTAGGTGTTTGAATTTTCTTTCCTCGGGGCATCAGTTACCGATAATAATGCTTTACTATGCCCTTTGAATTCCGTTAAACCAAGCTTACACAAAAATAAAAAAAAAACTACACACCTTTTTTCACTTTATAGAAGCCTGATATTGAATCTGATGTATCTCTGTAATTTCGGATCATCCAATTCTGAAATTGCTACCTGTAGTAGCCTTCTGCGTCCTCTTTCCAATGCCACAAGTCTGAGCCAAATTGGATTCTCCAAGGAAGAGTTATGTGAAATCTCCCACAGTGACTTGTTTTTAGACTGGTTCAGTAAATCGAACTTGTACGACGTGCCACGAGTCACTGTTTCAACCTTTGAATCTGAAACACACACACAAGAAACTACAGTCCGTCCTATTTCTGTACCTTCTTACGAAATTTCAGTCCGATCCCCAGAGAGAAAGTTATGACGATTTTCCCCAGGTCACCTGTTTTGAATGTAATTCAGGAGTCTGCAAAAAGGCCAACATCCTAAGATCATATCTCTGCAAATATCGCGCGAAAAGCTCTGAAATTTGACCCAAGGTTCAGCGCGATTTCTTCTCAAATGGATTTTTTTTGAGACTTCTGAAACGTCACAAAAAAAAAGTTATAGCGAAAATCCCACGATGACCTGTTTGGAGCAGCGAAACCCTAGAATCCAAAGCTCTGATACCAAATGTTATGAACCCAGCTCAAGAAAAGATAGAAAAGATAGATCAACGCCTTAGAATTTAGCCTCTTCGAGGGGGCAACCTCCTTTACATTACATAAATGAACAATTCTTGGATGATACAAATGACAAAACCTCCTTTCTATATATAGGAGTCTAGGGAGTCACAATATAATCCAGCCGACCTAACAATAATAATATAAAGCCACAAAAATAACAATAGAGGGATTCTATGGGGCACAGAAATAACAATATGGGGGTAATAGGGGCACAACAATATAAATAAGGGGTATAAATACAATAGTAATGGGGTAATCACTAGTATTATAGGGACCCAACACTGTGAGAGGGGCCCACACTGTGTACTACACCCATGATATATGTGTATTTTGTAATGGGACGTGCTAAGAAAGGCTTAACAAGTATGAGTGGGTTAGCAGCTACCATGTGGCCATGGCTTTGACAATGATGTGGGAGCCACGTGGGGACCACACAGGAGCCACATGGCAGGTAGATGACATGCCACCAGTTAATTGGCCAAGAATTTAATCATCCATATCATTTAATCTGAGAGATAGAATCATTGTAAAGGCATTGATGAGACAGACACAATGGGATTATCCTCTTTAAGTTTTAAGGAAGTCATAAAAAGGTCAGAAAATTTCGACCCCATTTCCATAATTGGACCTTGGATATTAGGTCAGAATATTAACTTCCTCCTTCTAACCTTAGTTAGGGCTGGGGATAGTAGGGGGTATGGTTACAGGAAAGCATCAAGAAAAAACACAAAGAAGACAAAGGTAAAACACTAGATCTAGGGAATGCTAAGGAACCTATATCTACTCATTATATTTTCCCATTATGATATTAAAATAACTAAAGGTCTATTTCATACTTCATTCGCTTCTTGGAAAGATGCAGGATTGCTTGATATAGGTGTAACCTGCCATATCACCTTCTGAAAAGACTTCTTTGAATACCTAACTGACAATGTAGATGGAGCAGTTTACTTTGCAGATAAGTCAAGTCTCAAGCCATATGGATTTGGCACCATCAGGATTAAATTGCTTGGACTTCCTGACTTTCTTCTACATGATGTACTTTGCCTTCTAGAAATGTAGATAAGCCTATTTTATATTGTTCAAATTTATCAGCTAGGAAACTCCATCCATATGTTTGATGGAAAAGTATAGATACGGGAAACATCAAACAACATAATTGTCATGATTAGAATAGAAGAAGAAATATTGTTGAAGCTATAAGGAACATCTGCTCGTGCATAAAACTCTGCATATAATTCTCAATATAGTGAAGGTACATAGCCATCTAGTCTTCTTTGGAAAGCAATATTTGGACATCTTAATTATGACAATCTTTGTTTGTTGAAAATAAATGGTGTTTCTGGTTTGCTAACTATTCCAAGGAAATTGAAGCAAAGTGTTGTTGCTGCTACAACAACCTCCAAATTTTTCCTACATTCAAATTTTGGAGCCTGCTTATGATCATGTGATCCTTCGTTTCAAGGCATTAATGTCGCATTCAATTATGTTGTCTAAGTGTTGAAGTCCTCCTTTAGGAATTTTAAGTGTCGAGCTACTTGTTTTCACATGCCCAACTCTTGATGTTTTCACAAGCACACTTCATCCAAGCTGGAAATCATAGTTAGTGGTTGCACAGTCCCTAGAGACATTGACTGCATAATCCTTGCCAATAGTATTTTCATAGTTGCCAATCATAGTTACTATGCAATCCTTGCTCATAGTGACTGCACATTTCTTGCCCTCGATGATTGCACAGTTCCTACTGATAGTGATTTCACAGTTCCTACTGATAGTGATTGGACAATCCTTACTCATAGTTCCTGCACAAATTCCAATGATAATGTAAGGGAATTCTCTATAGATAGTGTTTTTGAATTCCTTGTTGATAGTGAGAGCATACTTCTTCATGTCAGTACTATCACATCTCTTGGTGGCATTTAATTCACCATTGGATCCTAGTTTCTTGACATGAACTAAGCACCCTAGCAAACCTAACCCTAACTACATGTATTCTCTCCCTATGTAAAGACTCCAGTCTAGAGCTCATTTTCACATTCATCTTTCACTTTTGAGCTCTGCGCACTATTGGAGTACAAGGAGGATTCTCTCACTCGTAGTTGTAAATGCCTCTGAGTGAGTTTCTCAATTATTTCTTTTGCTTTCTTTTTATCTTGCATATGTATTTCTTGCTTGCTCTATCTTTTGTAAGTGTCTCTTTCACTTGATTGTGTTGCTTTAAAGCTTGCATGCATCACTTTCACTTGTTTTAACACATCCTAAATGCACCTTGACACACCTTTTAGAGGCAACTCCAACACACTCTCTTGCACTAGTTGATGCTATTCATACTAAGAACATGTGCTGAAAACTTTCCCATGGCATAATGCACCTTTTGGTTTTAATCGACACTTGTGTTGTAAAGGTATATCCTAAGTGTTGCACTTGTTAAGTGTCACTTTTTTATTTTCACTGTATACATGTTGGTTTTGGGTAATGTGTATCTTCTTGTCATGTTATTGATTGTATGTGTGTGTGCGTGTGTGTGTGTGAGATCATGTTCAAGACTTGTTGTATTCTCTTACTCTACTCTCTTATCTCACCGATCCCACACTTAGTCAATTTTGGAGTTCTCTTTGTCCTCCCAACTTGCGGAATCGATGACCAACCCTCAACCTCCAACTGCTACACCTGCGCATTCCTAAGCTATAATGATGAAGTCCTTATCTCTTGGAACTTCACACTACACAATCCTAGAGGAAAGCCTCTTCTAATGAGCATTGAGCAATCTTAGAGCTTAGTCACTTAGCCTTGCTGGTTACAATTGCCTAATGCGCAATTCTGATAAGCCTTTCCTTACATTGTGCACTATGCACTTCCAGTGGATAGTCGTGTCATTTATTGACACCTGCAGAATCCAATTGTGCAATTCCTAGAGCCTCCTCCTCAGTTACTATGTATTGCGTAGTCACAATGCCTATGCTTACCTCCCTTGTCTCCTGAACTTGCCCACTGCTCAATGTTTTGACTAGCCTTGCCTTCACTGCGCACTTTCAATGAGTAGTGAGGTCACCATTTAATACTTGCAGTACTCAACTATGTAATACCTAAACCCTTCTCCTCAAGCACTGTGCACTATGCATTCTTAGTGAGCAATCCTACCTTCTCTGCCTCCTAGACCTGCACAATCCCCATTAGCGTGTCTCTTCCTCCCTTTCCATTACACACTACGCACTCCTAGTGCCCAATCATCCACTCCTTACCTCTTGACCGTATGCATTGTACCCAAGAAGGCCTCTCCCTTAACCTTTGTGCACTATCCCATCACATTCAACATTTCCACAAGATAGAATAGGTGGATTTGGGACTAATTTTATCTTTTCCTGAGTGAACTTCATTTACAGGTGTTATCATCCTATCATGGCAAGATGATGATCAAGGAGGTAAAAAGGAAGAGGTTACAAGAAGGACACTTAGATGAGACACAAATATTCTATCATGTAGGAGTAAACGAATCTTGGACCATGGTAGAGAGTAAAAACTCATGTTGCCTTGGAAGGTTCCAATGCTTATCCAGACCCTTTGGAGGGTGAAGATGAAGTACAAGTCAAATATATCATGAAGAACTAAAGACATAGCAACAAATAGAGGAACTTGGATATGATATATTACAATGAAGATTTATGTCATAGTCGCCAAATTATAGCTTCTCAAAGTGTCATCACACAAGTCTTATGTTGTTCATGTATTTTGCCACAATTTGTGGAATGTAATTTTGTATTTCTAAAAAATGAGAAAATGTAAAATGTGTGGAAGCCCAAGGGTCACACATGGAACATGAAGAGTCACTAGGAGTTCCAAGTGTTATGTAAGAGCTTAAAGGTCAAGTAGAATCTCAAAAGTCATATGGGAACTCAAGAGCCATGAGGGAAGTCAAGAGTCACATGGGAGGTGAAAGTCGCCTCATTTGTTATAAATAAACGCTAACACCTCAAACAAATTTTTATCATGAGAAAATCGTACACTCATTTGTATGCACTAGAAGATACTTAGAATTAGTGACCAATACACATAGAGGCTACATTTTTAGCTGGAAGCATCACAAAGCCCAAAAAATAAAAAACTTTCCTATGATTCAGTTAAAAAATTGACCCACGCGAGTGTACTACTACTAGAAATTAACAATCGCACGACTTTTTCTTCGATAGCCATGTGGTTGCGAAATTCGTAGTCAACACCTCGGGTCATGAATTTACTTAAGAAATGCTCCAACTCTTGACATGATGGGATGGAAATTCGAGCCTTGAGCCTTAATAAGCCTTAAAGGAAATAAGATGGTAGCTCTCATCTCATTTATGAGGCAAACAACCACATTGATGAGCCAAAGGAGGGAAGGAGTGTCCAAAAATTCTATAAATACAAGTTCATGGAGAGCCAAAAACAAGAAGTAGTGCATTGTTATGCTGCCAAAATTTCTCCCAAGCAATCTAGCATTCCATTGTGAGGAGAATTCCATCATTGTAAAGATTTTTCTATGTTCTTTTGAGAGAGAAAGAGCTTGCAAAAGAGATTGAGAAAGGGAAATCCTTGTTGAGAGTTTTTGAGCACCATTGCTCAAACAATTCTCTTCAAGTGTCTTTGATACTTCTATTATAACTCTTCCACCACCAACAATCAATAAAGATGATCCTTTTCCTATACCTTTGTTGATTTTTTTTGCTTCATCAAGCTTATTTGTGTCTTGTTTAGTGTAGTTTTAATTTAGTTTTTATTCATGCATTGTTTCCATTACATTCAATGCTTTGTTGGTTCTTATTTAAGCACTAAAATCATCCAATTGTTTGTATGCTCCTTGTAGGTAACAACCAACTCCAAGGAAGGTGTTTTTGGGACCCATAGTCAACAAACACACCAATACAAAATGGTGACTCCACTTGTTTTCTTTCTTTTATCTAATTGGTTGTTTTGCATGACCTTTTTCTCTTAATTTTCACTTCATTTTGCTTATGTATTTTCTCTGGAATTTTGTAGGTTCCCTTGGACCTTTTCTTGGTCCGAGAAGACTCTTTATTCAATTTTTTCGTGTTTTTTGCGTGACTTTTACCATAGACAAACGCGCGGGTCGCGCATTTGTGCAACACCTAACCCGCATGATACATAGAAAGCTCAAAATTTCATTGTAATTTATCTTTCCTAAATGTTTGATAGCCTTTAGTGAACTTCTTGCACTCCTGTAATTTTTTTATAATTTAGATAGGTTGCTTAATTGCTATGCTAACCACTATTAGTAGGGCAATTGTTTATTTTTTTTACTTTGAAAATTTACATTACAAAAGTTATTTGGGAGGAAAGTAAATGGCCATAATCACATATATTTTCAACTTATTTTTCTCATTCTCACATAGCTTAATTAGGAGGAAAGTAAGTGGCCTTAATCCACATATCTTTTCAACTTGTTTTGCTCATTTCAAAACTCACATTACATAGATTAATTAGGAGGAAATAGGTGGTCTTAAATCCAAATATCTTTTTTACTAACCAAAGCTTTTTACTTCATTTCAAATTAGTATCGGGACTAGGACAAGGTGTTATTAAAGAAAGGGAGTATCCCTTGCTTCCCTTGCATCCTTGTGACGAGGGCCTAGGTTTGCATCTGAATTTTTTTTTAAAGAACTCAATTTACATCTCCCTTTAGACTCACATAGTGTAAATAGGAAGGAAGTAAGTGTCCGATAATCCACACATTATTTCTTTTCTTGCAAGGAACAAACATAACATAGTGTAATTAGGGGAGTTTGTAAAGGATCACTGCATATCTACATCACTCGATACTTTGTATGCTCACTATTTCACTTACACACACTTGGAGGAAGACACCCTATACCTAGTGGCTAGCCTAGTAACAACAAGGGGGAAAGCACACTTGTATTCCTTTAGAGAAATTAATATAAAGAAGAAAGAGGACTTACTTTGATGTCAAAGTTTCTTTCTCCTCGCTTAAACTCTTTTTTGCCTGCTCCAAGTGCTTCAATCTACACTTGCAACACAAGCAAGACAAACAAACACTACATAAATAAGTAGATCAATGATAATTCCTCCATTCAATGAATCGTAAACATTGAAATACAATTGTAATAATATATGGTACAAATGTATAAGGAAATAAGAGAACTTTGTATTAAATGGATTAGGAAGAGTTACAATCCAGTGATCAATTACTTGTAGATTTCTCCTCAAGCTAATGTACTCCTTCCTTTTTCTCAAGGAAATCTCCAATCCTCCACCAAAAGAGCATAAGTGATATGTATTTAGGCTCAATTCAACAATATAAGGATGTAAGTAAATTCCTCTAAAGCCAACCTTGAGCTCTTAGAAGAGGGTAAATTTATAGGATGAAATGGTAGTTTTGGGTTTTACCAATCTAGGCTTGAGATCCATGAAAGGTGGGAAATCAACTTAAGAGATGAAGGTAATCCTATGATCATAGGAGTTCGAGGTCATTTTTGATAGTAAATGGTTGAAACTGCTTCAGAAGATTCTAGAAGTGGAATATTCGAGATAAAATATCTCGTTTCCCGAAAATCTAGAACCAATGCACCTGTAGTAATTACAAGACTGCAATGGAAACACCTTTGATTAGTTCTACAACTGCTTTGGCGCGCATGGGCACAGTGATGGTACCTGCGATGGCCCTAGAATCAAATATTTTGACCTTAGTTTTCTGTTTGTCTTGTACTGCCAGAAAGATAATGATTAAAGCTTTGTGGGGGATGATTGCAAGTTGATAAAGGATGATGATTAAACCCATTTATAATCCATTAGGTCCAACATAACAATATAACTCAAGTATGTCAAGTACCCTAAGTGCGATATAATAGAAATAATACGACAAGTGCAACACATGAAATCATGTTGGAAATCACGTTTGAGGAATGAAGTGCTTTTCCATGAGATAAGTCTAGAGCATAAGTATCAAATTCGAGATCATCATTTGTTACAATACATATTACATCATGATATCATTTCTGAGGGAGGTAGACCCATACTCAGCATCTAAGCCAATATTACATGTACAATGATCAAGAAATCTCGTCCAATGATGACAGCGTGTGGACCCATGGTTGGATGAGAGTCTGAATGATCATAGGCATCATACTTTGTGATCTTGTATTAATCCTGAAATCACAACCTAGATGGATGAAACTAGATCTGTGGTTTTCTATCTCATTCACTCGATTGTTTATTGTATGAGTATAACCATGTGAATAAATGAGTTGAAGTTGAACATGGTAGACATCATCTGGTTACCGACCAATGATGTAAGACATTATCAGACGTTAGAGAAACCACTGATGATGTTAATGGCTCACAAGGTACTATAGTACAATCTATGTGGTGTGAGTAGATGAGTTGAAGTCTAACACCACACAACATCTTTTGGTCGAAGGCCAATGATGAAGACTTGTCACCGAGAGCAAGGAAACTTGTCATTGGTGTATGCAAGATCTAAAGTATAAAAGGGAGTTTCTAAGTCAAATTCTTGGATAATGAGCTAATGTCTATAGGATGTGACTCGTCGCAAGAGGGCCTTGATGTATCCTTGTCAATGACACAAAACAGGTATCAAGATTTGAGACATAATGATGTTGATGTAGAGCTGGCTCAGGAATGACAAACATAAATGAAGGCTTAGAAGTATTGTAGCGGATATCAATTGAAGGAATTCTCTCGAACATATTGGTGACACTTTATGGATTTGGTAGCATTTACCCAAAAATGCGAAGGCTTTTGATATGGTGTGATTAACCAAAGAGGAAAGTAGATTTCCCAACCCAATAGTCACAGAGATGAAGTGAAGGAGGGTCATGTTCAAGAGTGACTCACTGCCATTAATAGGTCAAGTACCCTGTTTTCCCAATTTCCCTAACCATTTCTATTCAATACATCTTTATTTTTTACAAGCTTGAGGAGGATAACATATGATTGATCTATAAGTTCATCCTTTAGATGAATCCTTCTAAGTATTTTTAATGAACTCTGAGAAGGAGTGGTTCGGCCACGTCATGTTTGACAAGTCCAATTTTTTTTTTATGCTTTTTACAAGTCCAATGAAGGTGTAACTCAACTTATTTTTCATGTTTAGAGAGCTTGAAAAAGAGGCGAAAAAGAAAACTCCACAGGTTCCTTTTCATAAAATTGTCTCTTGAGTCCGAAAAGGTAGAAAATGATACTCAGGAGAAACCCTTAGCCATGTTCGACTAAGGTATTCCTTTTTTGTAAATAGTCTATCCCAATCCAGACAAGGGTTAAAATTATACTGGGCAGGTGTATTTTCATTTAATTTAATGAGTTCTAAAAGACAAGTGCTCGAAAACATTTTCATGTTTATGGAATCTGAAAAGAGATGAAAGAGGATTATTCTTGGAGGAATGAGTGGTATAAAGGGTAGAAACTAGTTCCAGTCATGATGTAAATGCTTGAAACAAGTAGAGGTCAAGAGGCAGGTGTTGTCATTGTGACAAACACCCTCCAAAATTTCACCTACACTTGAATTTTGGAGCCTACTATGGATCTTGTGATCAGTCATTCCATGGTCACTTCTTGATCGGTCGAGTTGAAATCACTTGCACACACATTCTCAGTTTGCAACAAGTTCATGAGGACATTATTTTATGCAAGCTTGAACAAGCATAGCACATTCCATCAATACAATGTCTGTGCAATGTTCAACCCATGTCGACAGTTAGTGCACACTGTTATTGACAATCCCTCACTCTTGGATGTGTTTGTACTTATATTTTGGTGAGTTTTTCAAATTGTCGTTTTTGTGCACCTCTTTCATGAGTGTCATTTTCATGCTTTAGATTGACATTTTTGTTTGATTTCACTTTAATTAGTGTCCTTTTAATGTTATCTTCACTACGACATGTGTTTCTTTCACTTTTGTTCATATATCACAAGTGCTTTCCCCCTTTTCTCTTCATATAGTAAATGTCATCTTTTCGAATGTGGAGTGTCACACAACCCAAGAAAACTAGTTTTGGTGGTTTCAAGAGGTGACTGTTAGCTCTGCTACAACTTCAGTACTTAAAGGTCAAATTCAGGACTGGTGGTTGGTTTGTGCCGAGAAAGGTGCTCACAGCGGTCGTTCTCCTCCTTCTCCTTTAGTTTCCTCACACCCTCTTAACCTCCGCTGTCTCTGATTCTTTCATATCATCCCTCGCCTTTCCCTATTCCCCACTTAATTCCTTTACCTGCTGCCTTTGTTTTATCTTTATAAAATCTGCATATCCCCTTTTCTTTAAGCCCCGGGTGCTAAACTTATGAGCTCGCGCCCACGTGACCCACCGCTCCATAACCCTTTGCCACCTTTTTTTTTTCGCGCGCTAAGCCTCGTTCTTTTCCACACCGTTGATCGCATCCATCACCAGATCTAACAATGGACGCTTCCCCCGATCGCGTGACCTGCGCACACGTTAACCCGCGAGGGCTGTGGTTTTCGTATGCCACGCGTCGTAATCTTACTGGATCATGCAATCATATACGGATACCACCTACCTTCGATAGGTGGTGCGATAAAACCGCTTTCTGCTACCGTACCCTTCTGCCGCCCGTTAATCTTCCTTCCGTCTCCGTCAACCGTCAGATCTGCCACATCTAGATCCAATGGCCTTCGTTCCTCCATCCATATTTCCTCTCGATACCTCCTTCCGATGTGATCTCCACCATTGATTTATATGATCCAACGGCTCACGATGCACTCCACCCGCTTCTCCTGATAGCCCCTACAATTTGTCCTCTGCCGTTCATCTGTGGATCCGACGACCATTAATTGTTCTCATCTTGTGCACACCTTCGCCATACTGTATTTACTCCTTTGACTGTCTTGAGCTCCTGAAGGACGAAGCCATCTGCTACCAAGTACTTTGCATAATAAAGCTTCAACAACTGTGTTTAAAGGAAAGCATGGCCGAAGAGGAAAATCCAGAAGTTTGAGCAGTCAAAGGCATTTACCATTTTACGGAGTTTCACTTATGCAGTACACTACTTGCTCAGATGAGGACTGCAAAGCATCAGAAAAGGCCCATTTTGTTCATTAAAACACTTAGATTTTAGCAGAGCCCATATCTAAGAATTAATGTCTAGGTGGTCCATTATGACCCCTTCTCATGTAATACAACAGAGTGTTTTTGTAACCAACCTCTATATATATCTAGAAGACATAATGTAATAGGGGTTGATGGTTGATGAGTGTTATCTTGGTGTAAGGTTCAACTTCTGGAGACTATAACTACTGTGATACCTGCAGCTTCTGGTCTTCATTTTCAGCTAATACAAGCTTCTTTTGCTGTTAATTGCTCACTTTCCACTTCTTCTTTGTTCCAGGCTGTGCTTGTTATGCATTTATTCATGTGCTGTTGATGTTTAACATTAGAGGGGCTATCATCCCACCTCTGTGTTAGAATTTAGCATGTATTATTGAATATGTATGCATGTTTCTGTTGTTTTAATGCCAGAGAGCTGTCATCCTGTCTGTGCATTAAGAAATATATTTACAGACCTTTTAACTGGTTGCAGCTGGCCATCACAGGGTCCTGTGCATCTGCTGGTGTGATCAGTATTCTCCATCATCACATTTTCCTTAAACTGTGAGTAATTGGTGGTCTAAAGCCTTGTAGTCTGGGGGTGTTCACCCATGTCTGGGGTTAAGAATAGTAGAAGTGGTTATCTAGCTTGAATATGCAACATTTCTCTCATTCATCCACTATTTTCCAACATTTTGTTGAGTCTGTAATGTTCTCGAGCATCTCTGATATACAACCTAGGAGAGTTTCTTGGGGTGATAACAGTAAACTTTGTGTAAATTATTTGGTATTACCATGTAAACATGTATCGCACTCATTTCCAAAGTTTAAATCACTGTCGCATAGGTGTCGTCACGGTCGTCACAAAGTGTATCTTTGGTGTCACACTTGGCATAAGTCGTCGCAAAGTTGTCACACTAAGGGAAGTATGTTGTTCATGTGTTTTGGGTGATCTATATTGTGTCGTCAAGAATTATAAGTTGGTGATCACATTCAATCCTTTTTCCTGTTCACATCAACTTCATAGATCCCACACTTAATCAAATAAAGAAAACTTCCCAACTGGGAAACCTAGAGTCACCTAACTTTCCCAAACTGCACATTGCGCAATATCAGTCCTCAAGTAACAACCCTACCTATTGGCATGGAGCAATGCACAATTATTTTCTCCCAGAACTACGCACTACACAATATCAGTGCTCAAGCCCGACCCCTGAGCTAAAAAATTGTGTAATCGTTCCCTCCAGCTAGGCCTGAACTGCACATTGCGCAGTCTCAATCCTGAAACTCAACCCTTGAGCTCCTGAACTATGCATTGCATAGTCTTAGTCCTCAAGCCCAACCCTTGAGCTCCTGAACTGCACAATTGCGCAATCACTTGGTCTCTCCCCCTCCAACACTACACATCGGGCAACTTCAAGCCTCAAGCCGTAAGCTTGAGGCCTTGAATCCATCAATTGCACAATCTACCAACCTGTTCTCCTATTTGATCTACGCATTTGGAAACTTCAAGCCTCAAACTTCACCTCTTGAGTTCCTCAACTGTGCAGTCACTCAGCCCAGGCCTTCAGAACAACACACTGCACAATCACAAGCCTTAAGCCTCCTGCTTGAGCCCTTAAGTCCCTCAACTGCGTAGTCCCTCAACTCCGCAGTCCCTCAACTGCGCAATCCCTCAACTGCGCAGTCCCTTTGCCCAAGCCTCCAAAAATATGCAGTGCGCAGTCTCAAGGATCAAGCCTCCATCTTGAGTCCTTGAGTCCCTCAATTGTGCAATCCATGTTTTCAAGAAGACATAAAGAAAGCAACAACAAGAAGTGACTTGACATTGCCATGTCATCATGCAGTCCATGTCATGTTGTGTCATGGAACATCATGTGCCACATTATTCATGAATTATGTAATTCTATATTGGAAAATGTAATGTAAAGTGGAAGTCTAAGAGTCATCTATGTAATGTGAAGAGCCATGTAGGAAGTCGAAAAATCATGAGAAGTCAAACAATCATGAAGGTAGTACGAGAGTCATAAAGGGGGTGAAGGATCACCCCATTTGTTATATATACAACCTCATTGTTCATGCAAGATACTTTTCACCTTGACTTCTCCCATAAGGCATAAGTGAGACATAGTCAGTACTTTTGGGAGCAATTTGTGGCTCCAACGCTATACTATTGGAGCTAGTGATGTTCATTGTATACATGTGTCTTGGGACTTTTACTTAATACTTGAAGCTTGATGGCCAACATGTTTTCATGCATGGATTGTGAATATTTGTAATAGTGTTCGTGAATGTTTATGATTCATGTTTTTTTCACCTATACTAAAGTAGTTGAACAATTTTGGTTATTTTAGTGCTTATCTTACTGAAAATGTGTTGTAATGGTTGTAACAATCACCATATCTATGTGGAATATTTTTGCTTGATGTTAGGTGATTCTCTTTTTCATGTGTGTGCACCTATACTAGGGTGGTAGTACACTTATCCTCCCTCTGAAATAGAAGAACTTTGATACACCTACAACTAAACATTCACCAGGCACACTTGCTTGCTTTTCACAAAGGCACCTACACGCTTCTCTCCCTTGTTGACAACTAAAGCCAAGGAAAATCTATAAGAATACATGGAAACAGGGCCAACACTTCAGATGGGGCTCCTATTCCAAATGATGTGAGGTCTAATTGAAACTTCACATCGGGGAGTCCCCCTTTTTTGACAAATTTCCAACATCATCAACAAATGGCGCTAGAAGGAGGGCGAGATGAAATGCTATCCCCTTCGAGTCTATTCTGAATATCTTATCTCAAATGGCTCATCTTGAAATCATACTCCTGGGGTGTTTTTCTAACCTACTGCTTGGTAAAATTTAAATCCCCAATGAGCCTCTTTATCACTTGTCTCAATTGAAGTTTGATGGTGAGGATGGAACATCGATAATCGAGCACATTTCTAATTTTCTTAATTTTGTGAATATTACAAAATCAATGATGAATATTTTGCTTATGTGTAATTCTTCCTCACCCTTGAAGGTTGTGTTAATAGATGGTGTCATACCTTACAATCTTCTTCCATCCGTTATTTTCATCTTTTCCTTAAGGAGCTTTATCAAGCCTTAAGTAGATATGATTACCGAGATGTTTATAAAAGAATTAATCAACTAAGAATGAAGCCTAATTGATCAATTGAGGATTTCTCTGATTGATTCATTCACATTTGTTATGAATTTAATAAAGAAGACACAGATTAGGATTTATTTAAGCACAAGTTTGAGTGTTTGGTTCACATCTCTTTGCATGGTGAACCTGAACCTCTTGATGTTTCTATTCCCCCAACTCTTTCAAATTATTAGACACCTCTAATTTCAGAGGAGGAATCTACTACTCCTTTTGTTCCTTGTCCTCTTCCTTTTTCAATCTTGATAAATGTGCCTCCTTGCAATGATAATAAATTCGGAAAATCTGCAAATCAAATTCCTAATCCATCTTCTCATCCTCCTTTCGTTTTTCATGATTCAGATCCCATGGAGAAAATCCCGGAATGATTCATGAAGCCTATGGTGAATACTAACTCCTCCATTACGCAAAATGATATTACTGCTAATAACTTAAGTATTGAATATGATTTAGATATCTGTCATCCTTTACCATCTCTTTTTCACGACCCCTTTTCCCTTTGATATGCCTAATGGATCTCTTTCAAATATAAGAGATGATCAGGTGCAAGGTAGTCACATTTCACTAGGAGAGGAGTAGAAAGGTAAAAATTCTTTCAACCTTTTTTTTTTTCAAAATACTCCATGTGAAGATGGTGTTTCCTCATTCTCGATTGATATTGAATCTGGTAATATTGGTAGTCAATCAAATGCAATCAGTTTTCCTAATCAATCTCAAGTCTTGGGAAGCAATCATTTTGATGAGGATGACTTCGTTGATACATATGATGATGAATTCCTAAGTGCACCTTCTGATATTTCAATTTCTCAAGAAGATTTTGTTTTGAAATATTTGGATCTTAAATATGTTTCAGTAAAAAAAATTCACTTATGAATACTTGTTCCTCTTCACCTCCCTATCCTTTGTGCTCTACTCTTTCCAATGCATCAACTTGTGATGGAGACTCTCAATGCTCTTCATGCTTGTTATCTCATGAGTTGAATCTTGAAATGACACACGGTAGTGAGAATATCCATGATGAAGAAGAAATCGATGAAACTATAGAGCATCCATTCCATCCCTTATAATCTCTTGTTTTTTATGTGGTCATCTCTTCGAATCAATGTGATCACGAGATTTCTATGATTCATACATATTTAGATTTGTGATCAAAAGAATATTATGACTTGAGTATTTTTTTGTTGAAGTTGAATAATATGATCAAACCAATGATGTAGATAGTTGCGATCTAGACAATGGCGATCCTATTAACTTAATCAATAACAACTGTCCACATGCCATTTGTGATCTGACTGAGTTTATAAAATGTTCTTATCTGTCTTTTCAATGTTTTGGAACTTGTTAGGAATTCGAGGCACTTCAACTGTTGTTGATGGTAATGTCAAGTTCTCTCCATCCTAGTAAAATTCCTGAATCATTTCAGATATGGATTTTCTTGCACAATTATTTCATTTGTATTGCTTCACTAAATGCAAACTCGTTCTCGATGGATTTTGGTATTTCTCGAGATCGTGTTTTGATCATACTACTGTAGTGAATTCATCCTCATGCAATTCTCTTGTATGGAATTTGGGTTTGGAGTGTATACCTTTCGTGAATGTGAAAAATTTCAAAGCAAATCAATTTGAATATTACCTTTGGCAAAATAATTCATATATGTTGAGTGTTATGGCAAATAATCAGATCCTAGTTTTTCTTGTGAATACTTGACACCAAAAATCCTCTTGAGTGTTAAAAAGTGCTTGAGTTATTTGTTTAATCAAGTTCCTCTTTTCCGTCCACTATATCCTGACTGGTTTTTTATATTTTCTATACTTGCATTCCTTTTCAATTCTTTCGATGATTACGATGCTTGTAAAATTTGTCACCAGTCACAAGAAAATTGTTTGTCATATTCAACATGTGAGGAAGTTGATTCTATTATTCAGAGAATTTTCAAAGTTGTTCATTTTGATTTATCTTTGTTAACTACAAATCAAGAATCTGATGTTTTAATCAATCCATATGATCATCATTCTGGCTTTGATGATTTTCATTCAGCTTACCATTTTCTCATCAGTACATCAGATGACAATTGTGTTACATCCTTTGATATTTATGGTTTAATGTCTTGTTATTTGGGCGTTTGTTAAGCAGTTGAGGCACTTCAGCCTTTTATGATGCTTATGTCAGGTCGTCACTATTGTGGTATGCATGCTGAATATGATCAAATCCATTTTCCCTCACAATATTTGCATCCTGACCCAACACTTTTAATTGAAAATTCATATTTTCAAAGATTTTAGGGTTCTCGAGGGGACTATTTCGAATTTTATGATCCAATCGCTGAATGGTTGGAGAAATCCTACTTGGCAAGCTCCATTGCAAATAACAAGTTTTGATATTTCCTCACGGTTGCCAAGAAGTACAATGCACATGAAGATGCATTCACAAGAAGTTTTTGAGGTTTGTTTAATTATGGTTTTCATCATAAAGGTAAGAATGTGAATTAGGTAGAAGTAGTGATTATGACACATTTTTCTGCTCACATGCAAGACCTTCAATTTTATGTGCAAATTATTCAAGCTCTCATAATTTCTCTTGCACATTACTTTATATTAGTTTTAATCGATCATATCTTTGTGATTACAAGTTAGGAACAACTATGATGGCTTCATTGGAAATTTCATTATACGTGACCTCACATTTCTAGCTGATTAGGTTAGGATTAGGTCTAGTTACATATTAGTTTACCTACACATTCATCTCGCATGCATTTTCTATACTTTGTCTTGTGTTTTATGATTTTTGTTTCGCATCATGTTGTGGTTTAGCCTCCTTCTATTTTGTCTTCTGGTTTTTCTTCCTTTTTGTGTGTTATATTTTCTTTTGTTTTGTGAGACCTTGCATGAAGATTCTCTGTTGGCTCAAAATGAAATGTGGAAAAATAGAAAAGGGTTTTCTAACATTGTAACATTTGGATAATGCTTTGTCCTTCTTCCTCATCTTGGTTACACCTTTTGGTTGATGATGTTTTGATGGAAAATACGATCCTTGCATAAGAAAAGCCTTGTATTGAACCATGATCTCCATGCCTATTTCGGGAAACCTCATGCCTACACTCAGGTCTTTATGTTTCAGTGTTTGCAGGCTGATCCAATCAAGTAAAGAAGGACAAGGGGAAATCTAAATGAGCAAACCAATATCATAGGTCTTGTATATGATTATATGAAGGGACAACCTCTTCTGCTCTCAATAAGTTGAGATACCTCTTTAGCCCATGAAATAAATAAGTGTCGATGCACAGTCCTATATAAAATTAAAAACTAAAGGCAAAAGAAGAGAAAGGCTTTCTGTGCAAAGATGTGAAATAAGAAACACCGTCAAGGTGCTGTCTAGGCCTACTAGGCCAAAGATGAAAAATTGCACTCTAAAAATCTAAAGCACACGAACTTCATTACCCTTTCCTAATTTGAAACATTTTTCAATCACTGACCTTATGTTTGTGTTTAACCGAGTAAAGGAATTAAGGGGACTATGCTTATGCATGGGGTAAATGGGGAAGCCATCGAAATCTGAATGATGAATCAATACTCCCTAAAGAAATAGACCCTGCACAAAAGAATTGACCAAGGAAGAGAAGTTGGAGTTCTACAAGTGTGTCACTAAGTGTTGTCGATGTGAAAAACACCATCCAAAATTTTACCTACACTTGAATATTGGAGCCTTATGTGGATTTTGCGATTGATCATTCTGTGGTCACTTCTTGATTGGTCAAAGTCACTTTCTCACACATGCTCAGTTTGCAACAAGTTCATGAGCGCATTATTTTACACAAGCTTGAACAAGCATAGCATAGTCCGTCAAGATAGTCTCTGTGCAATTTCCAACCCATGTTGGCAGTCAGTGCACATTGTTATTGACAGTCCCTCATTCTTGGATGCGTTTGCACTTCTATTTTGGTGATTTTCTCAAACTGTCACTTTTGCACACCTTCTCTTTCACTAGTTTCATTTGCATGCTTTCGGTTGTCACTTTTTCTTGATTTCACTTTAATTAGTGTCATTTTAATGTTATCTTTGCTATGGCATGTGTCACTTTCACTGTCGTTCGCATATCACAAGTGTTTTTCCCCCTTTTCTCTTCATACAATAAATGTCGTCTTTTGGCATGTGGAGTGTTGCACAACCCATGAAAGTTAGTTATGGTGTTTTAAAGGGGTATGTTTATGTAAATGAGTTGGTGTTTTCAACTACGCAATCTCCCAGCCTGTTCTCTTGTCTGAACTGTGCATTGGGAAAATTCAAGCCTCAAGCTTGACCACTTGAGTTCCTCAACTGCCTAGTAAATCAACCCATGCCTTTAAAACTACGTACTGCACATTCTGAAGCCTCAATCCTCCAACTTGAGCCCTTGAGTCCCTCAACTGTGTAGTCCCTCTACCCAAGCCACTAAAACTGCACATTGCACAGTATCAAGGCTCAAGCCTCCAACATGAGTCATTGAGTCCCTCAACTACACAATAATTTGACCTTGACCATCCTAAACTGTACATTATGTAGTCTCAAGCCCTAGTCCTAGACCTTGGCCTCTAGAACTACTCAATCCCTAAGCCAGTCACTCAACTAGTCACTAGTTCCAACCCTAACACGTGATTTCATGAAGCATCTTAGGCTAAGGGTTTTTCAGACTGATTTTGTCTTGTCATAGGTGGATTGCAGTTGCAGGTATTCTATTATGTCATCACAAGATGATGATGAAGGAGATGGATACGAAGACTATGCTAGAAGACACCTAAGGAGCTGAGGAGATAAGATGATCATCAAGCAAGAAGACAAATGAACACTAAATTATAATAGAGGATGGAAGATTAAGACCACATTGAAGAATCCTTATCTTCAAGTCATAAGGAGTAGCAAGAAGAAGAACATGCACAATATTTTCAAGAAGACATAAATAAAGAAACAACAAGAAGTGACTTGACATTGCCATGTCATCAATGTCATGTCATATCATGTCATTTATCATCATGTGCCACATCATTCGTGGATTATGTAATTCTATATTGGAAAATTTAATGTAAAGTGGAAGTCTAAGAGTCATCTATGTAATGTGAAGAGCCATGTAGATAGTTGAAAAGTCAAGAGGGTAGTCCAAGAGTCATAATGGAGGTGAAGGATCAACCCATTTGTTATTTATACACCCTCATTGTCCTTGGAAGAGACTTTTCACCTTGGCTTATCCCATAAGGCATCAGAGAGACAAAGTCATCACTTTTGGGGAGCAAATCATGGCTCCAATGCTCCACTATTGGAGCTAGTGATGTTCACTGTATACATGTATCTTGGGACTTTTACTTAATACTTGAAGCCTAATGGCCAATACGTTTTCATGCATGGATTGTGAATATTTGTGATATTGTTCTGTGAATGTTTATGATTCATGTTTATTTTCGCTTGTACTAAATTAGTTGAACTATTTCAATTACTTTAGTGCTTATCTTACTAAAAATGTGTTGTAATGGTTGTAACAATCACCGCATCTATGTGTACTATTCTGCTTAATGTCAGGCGATTATTTTTTCTGCTTGTGTATGCCTCTACTAGAGAAGTACTATTACCTCTCTTTTAAAAGGCTGTCCTCTCCTCCCTCTCTAGTATAAGAACCTTGATACACTTGAAATTGAACATTCACTGAGCACACTTACTTGCTTTTCGCAAAGGCACCTACACACTTCTCTCTCTTGTTGATAGCTAAAGCTAAGGAAAATCTATAAGAATACATGGCAATTAGGCCGATAGTCCATATGTGACTCCTATTCCAAATGATGTGAGGTCTAATTGGGACTTCACATTGGGGATACCCCCTTGGTTGACGGATTTCCAACACTGTAAACAACATGCTAATAAGACCACTCATCGCAACGATTCCTCAAGAAAGGGTAAAATAACCAAGTGAAAGCGTATGATCAACCAAGCAGATGGTGATGATGGAATGAGAAAACCAAGGCTCACATGGTAGAAGTAGGATGATAAAAAATGGAAATCAAAAGAGGATAGGATGAGAATGGTTTCATTTTTTGCACAAGCTTGAAACATGGGAAACTATGTTTGAAGTTGGTTTCAGTTTTACATAAGCTTGAAAAAGAGGAAAACTATGCTTGGAATAAGTTTGTGTGCCCCAACATAATAAATCAATTCTAGGCACATGCCTCCCAAGCTTCATTTCATTCACCTAAGTAGGCCACTGGTTACTAACATGCAAATGGAACAAAGGTTCATTTATGAGATCAAGTGAAAGATTCTACTGGGAATTTATGAGATCTAATCAAAGACTTGAATTGGAAGGGAATCTGTTTCATTTTTTAACGAGTGTGACACAACAAAAGAAATATTCTCAAGACACCTTCGTTTCATTTTTAATGAACTTGACACACGAAAATGAACTCTGCTCCAAGACCTTGTTTCATTTTTAAATGAGATTGACACAAGAAAAGGAACTATGATCATGATACCTTATTTCATTTTTTAACTATTCTCTGAATGTGCCTTTTGTTGGACATATATTTTCAGAGCTTTCATATACCTCTCAAAGAAAATCATCCACCTCATTGATATGACACCCACCAATTCAATGTCATCGACTAGATGTACAAGTAAATGGACATGTAGGTCCATGAAAATTGTAGGGAGCTCCTTCTCAAATACTCATACAATTTCTACAATATCCTTCTTCCATTTTGGCACTTCACATTTGTGAATCTCCTTGGATGTCACCCACCTAATATAAGAATAGTAAATTAGTATGAACCTTTAGGAAAAAATTAAAATTCAATACAATATATTTGTTGAAAAATGAAACAAGAAATTCTCAATTTGATTTTTCCTTGACTAAATTGAGAAAATTCGAATTTTTGCATCAATAGACAACTTGGATTCAATTAGCTGAGGTGGCATGGCTCTTGTCACTCAGTTAACTCAATAAATTCGATTTGGAGGAGTTAGAGTTCAATTAAGCATGTGTGATTTCTAATTTGTAGCAATCAAGGTTAGCTATTTAAGGTTGTTTGAGGTTACACTAGTTCTAACTATTGGAGGAACTAGTGGAAGGTCAGTCAAACAGTGGGACTTTAGTCAAACTCAATGATCATCCAATTAAATGATCAAACAACCCAAAATATCTAGTGCATGTAGAGAATTCGAGTTCCCTAGGCTTGGTGGAGATTCCAAGGCATTGTAACATCAGTTGTAGACTAGTCTTGAGTGTACAGGTGTTGCATGTAGTTAGATAATCAACCTAAGGAATTGTGCAATCCATTTTGGAGATATTCCTAAATAATAGGGGCCTAATTTATCAAGGAATACTGCAAGAAAATAGGAGCTCAACCAGAGGCAGGAATTGACTAAGTATGAGTCATAGCCTTTTAGTGAGCAGAGAAATAGGTTATTCACTTGCAGGTTGTGCTGAGTTGAGCAAAGAAATATTAATACATCTCTATTCATCAGATAAATGCAAGAAAACATTAGGGTTATACATGTTATGAGAGAAGGATTCACATTGGAGTCAGAATTTCAAAGTTGTTTCGCAGGGGGATCAAATTTGTAGTTCAATGTAGAAGGATCTCTTTAGAGTTGAGAAAATGTCCTTCAATGGATTAAGAATATAGCATTCCTTGGAAGGAAAATCTAATTTCATCACATGGAAGGATCACATAGAGGTGGTATTGGATGAAAATGGATTGCTAGAATACATCAAGACATATGTTGCAAAACCAGTGGAATCTGATGCGCAGAACCTTGCTCAGTGTAAGAAAGATGTAGCCAAGGTGAGGAGAATAATATTGGACAAAGTATGGGATCACATTGCCTCAAATATCCAAGGGAGAGAAACTTCATTCATAATGTGGAAAGCATTGAAAACATTGTTCGAGAATAGTAGTGACCACAAGAAACTGGCACTCAAGGACAAACTTCGAAATATCAAGATGCAGAAGAATGCCACTATTCTGTAGTATCTGAGCAGGCTCATACATTGTCATGATGAACTTGGTAGGGTTGGTGTAAATGTTGCAGAATATGACTTGGTAAGCCTAATACTTCTAGGCTTTCTTAAGACCTGGCATAGCTACCAAGATTAAGTGAATGAGAGGGAGGAACTACAGAATTGGGAAAGCTTATGGTCTGATTTGGTACAGGAGGAAATGAGATGGAATACCAAAGATGGTACTTAATCCAAGGGCGAGGATGAAGAAAAATTTGCATTGGTTGGAAATGGAAAGAAGGGAAAAGGGAATAAATCTCAATCCAAACCAGAGTCCAACAAGGGGGCAAGAATAAATTCTTGTCCAAAATTAAATGATTCCATTGTCATGAATTTAGGCACTATGCCTTGAAGTGTCCACACAAATATGAAAGTAGGAAGACCTCAGGAGGAGCAACAGGTGAAGCCTTGGCTTCATAGTTCGAGCTTGACTTTACCCTTATCAAATGCATGGCCAACATAGTGATGGGGGTCTTGTGGTACTTGGACTTAGGTGCATCGTTCCACATGACAGGGTGTAGAGAGTTTTTTAGTGACCTGAGAAAAAATATTTGTAGATGCACATTGAGCTGGGAAACGATAGAAGGCACAACAAAACTTGGGTGGTACAGTCACCTTTCA
This sequence comes from Pinus tabuliformis, assembly GCA_031772625.1. Taxonomy (NCBI): domain Eukaryota; kingdom Viridiplantae; phylum Streptophyta; class Pinopsida; order Pinales; family Pinaceae; genus Pinus; species Pinus tabuliformis. The sequence continues at coordinate 718,515,195 of CM062817.1, read as the reverse complement.
GAGAGAGTCAGGATCCCCTCTCAGACTCAAGGATGTCATGTTCTTTTTAGGCCTAAAGAAAAATATCATCTTTGTTGCAGTTTTGGAACACCGTGGTTATGATGTGATCTTCAGCAAAGGAAAGGAATTCCTGAGACACATAACCATAGGACATGTGAAGCATATCGGGTTTTGTGTGAAGAACCTGTACAAGCTAGATGTGGAAGACTGTGCTGCATTAAACACTAAGGCAGAGAAAGTGTAGAGGCACGATGTTGGTGAAATTTGGAACAGAAGATTTGGCCATTTACATCATGGCGACTTGAAGATTATGCAACAAATAATCACTGGCATCCCTAAAGGATCACTTGAGTAGCAGGATGCATGCAAATTATGTATCTTGGGGAAGTACACAATATACACATTCTATGATCAAGACAACAAAGCACATGTGGTCCTAGAAAGGATCCACTCTGATGCCTGTGGACCTTTCTCGATAGCCTCCACTTCTAGACACAAATATTTTGTCATTTTTATTGATGACTTCTCACAGAAGTGTTAGATCTTATTCATGCAGAAGAAAGATGAGACATTCTCCAAGTTCATAGAATTCAAGGCACTGGTTGAGAAAGAAACCAACAAGAAGGTGAAGGCTCTTAGGAGTGATAATGGAGGTGAGTACATGTCGAATTAATTTAAAAAAATTGTGAAAAAGAAGGCATTCAATGAGAGTTGACAACACCCCACAACCCACAACATAATGGGGTGGCTGAGAGAAAGAACCATAGCATTGTGGGAGCAACTAGGGTGATGTTGCATGACCAAGGCCTACCACTACATTTGTGGGCAGAGGCATGCAACAAAATATTCTATTTTCATATCCGGAGTCCTCATCGGATTCTAGGCATGATTAAACTAGAGGAATATTTCTTAGGTAGAAAGCCAGATGTGTCACACTTCAGGATTTTGGAGCCTCTATTTACTACCATGTCTCCAAAGATTCTAGGAAGAAGCTTAAGCCAATAGCAGATTTTGGGGTATTTTTGGGTTACACAGAAACTTGTCACAACTATCGTGTGTACTTTCCATCCCTCATAATGAAAATTGTGTGAAGGGATGTAAATTTTGACTAGGAGAAAGCGATACGATGCTCTCTTGAGAGGGACCTTCAGATCCCACTAGAAGAGGAGCTTTTCACTCCAAAGGAGGAGCCTCAAGAAGTTTTGGAGCAACCACAAATTTAGGAGTAGAGAGTGGAGATAGCCACACAAGGAGAACCATCAAGAGAAGACTGAAAAAGAACTAGGGAAGTTGAGAGACTTGTGCAGGATGCAAGGGAGAATGTGGGTGCTCCTTCAAATTTGCGTAGTCACAGAAGGTCACCTAATCGGTACACTGGCTAAATGGATATAATGACTTAGCTTTTAGAGACTAAGCCATCCTCTTTCGAGGAAGCAATAAAGAAACCTGTATGGGTTTATGCAATGGAGGAATATGAATCCATTGTAAAGAACATTGTTTGGGAAGTGGTCCCAAGGCCAATAGATAAATCAATTTCAGGTTTGCAATGGCTCTTCAAGGTAAATAAAACAATAGATGGATGCATAGAGAATTATAAGGCCATATTTGTGGCCAATGGGTACTCTCAAGTGGAGGGAATTATTATGAGGAGACCTTTTCTCATGTAGAAAATTACTCATCCATTAGATCAATTCTTTCTCTGGTTGCACAGATGGGGTGGAAGATCCACTAGATTGATGTAAAAACAACATTCCTCAATGGAGCTATTGAGGAGGAGGTGTACATCGAGTAACCGGAAGGATTTGAGACTTTTATCAGGAGTCTCATGCGTGCAGACTCAAGCGAGTGTTGTACTATCTCAAACAAGCACCTTGTGCTTGGTACACCAGGATTGATAGCTATATTGCCCTTTAGGATTCACCAAAAGTGAAGTGGATGAAAACCTATATCATATCTTAGTAGAAGGTAAATTTCTTATTATTGTCTTATATGTTGATGATTTAATTTTTATTAGTGATGAGAAGCTGATTAGATCTTGCAAGGAGGATCTTTCAAGATAATTTGAAATGAAGGAAATGGGTCTCTTGTACTACTTCCTTGGGCTGGAAGTATGGCAAGGTGATGGGGAATTATTTGTTTCTCAAGGAAAGCATGAAAATGAGATACCACAAAGTTTCCGCATGGAGATTTGCAAACCCGTGGAGACATCTCTAGCGACCAAATGGAGGAAGGAGGATGCCACTTCAGGTGAAGAGGTAGATGCTACTATTTACCGACAATTAGTAGGTTCATTGATGTATATTATGAACACAAGAACAAATATGTGCTATGTAGTTAATGAGTTGAGAAAAGTTATGGTTAGGCCAACCAAATTCTTTTGGAAGGTAGCTAAGCATGTTTTACGATACCTCAAAGGAACTACCTATTTTGGACTATGGTATATACGAAAAAGGGGAGTGAAGCTATGTGGCTTCAAAAATGTAGATTGGGTAGGGAGTCTATAAGGCCGAAAGAGTACATCAAGTCAGATTTTCAATGTTGGATCCGTAGTTGTTTCCTGGTACAACAAGAAGTAAAGATATGTGGGGCTCAACTCAGCGAAAGAAAATACATGCCCGTGAGTCAAGTAGCATGTGAGGCGATCTAGATGAGAAATATACTTGTTGGATTATTTGGTCAGATGATGGTTCCAACTAATATCTACTATGATAATTAGAGTTGCATCAAGCTTTCTAAGAATCCTATTTTTCATGATCGACCCAAGCATATAGATATCTGGTATCACCATTTATGGGACTATGTGCAGAGTCAAATAATGTTGCTTCAGTACATTCCTACAGAGGATCAAGATGCTAACATTTTTACAAAGGCCTTGTCAAGAGGGAAGTTCGGGTTCCACAAGTGCACGATATGGGTGGTTGATGATCCCTTTTTTGTCAAGAGAGAGTGTTGAAAAATGTAGCAAGAATTTTTCAATTTGATTTTTCCTTGATTAAATTGAGAAAATTCGAATTTCCACATCAGCAAACAACTTGGATGTATTTAAATGAGGTTACATGACTCTTGTCACTCAATTAGCCCAATAAATTCAAGTTGGAGGAGCTATATTTCAGTTAAGCATGTGTGATTGCTAATTTGTAGCAATGAAGGTCAGTTATCTAAGGTTGTTTTTAGTTAAACTAGTTCTAACTGTTGGAGGAACTAATGGAAGGTCAGTTAAGTAGTGGGACTTCAATCAAACTCAGTGATCATCCAATTAATTGATCAATCATCCAAAAATAGCTAGTGCATGTAGAGAATTAAAGTTCCCTAGGCTTGGTGGAGATTCCAAGGTAGTGTAACATCAGTTGTAGACTAATCTTGAGTGTACAAATGTTGCATGTAGTCAGATGATAAAACTTTGGAATTGCGCAGTCCATTTTGGAGAAATTCATAAATAATAGGGGCCTAATTTCTCAAGTAATTGTGCAAGGAAATAGGGTCTCAAGTAGAGGAAAAAATTGACTAGTATGGGTCAAAGCTTCTTAGTGAGAAGAGAGATAGGTTATTCAATTGTAGGTTGTGCCCAGTTGAGAAAAAACAATTGTAATACATCTCTATTCATCAGATTAATGCAAGCATGCATTAGGGTTTTTAGCAGATTGCTTTCCATTGGAAAAATTATTGTGTGCATGTGTGTTATTTCTCATTGCATGTCTGAGATTATTGTTCTAGATTGTGAATTACTTTCCACAGAGCAGTAGAGTAGGTTTGTGTCGTGTGATTTTGATTAAAATTTCACGATTAGTTGCAAATATACAACATAATTTATACAATATCTATGTCTCTTACACATGAAAAATCCATACCACATACCTTGCAAATGTTGAAAATCGACTTATGGCATTCCTCAAGTCAATGATAAGACATGGCATGATATGCTTTCAAACACATTTATCAAAGGTAATTAGTTATTTTTGTCACACAATAGAATATCAGAATATATTTAGTACCTAATCAATTTTACCAATACATGTTAAATGATGATATATAATACCTTCATAAAATTCTGAAAATAATGTGTTTTAAATCCTGTGATATGTCCATCAACTATAAAAGCTTTATCTAATAATGACCCATAGTCAAAAGGTGTCATTATTAAACATATGCCATTTTGCAGTTGGTCTAGATCTTTCTTTTTGAAAGTCCATGGAGATTCTACATAATTTTTATTTTCCCTATTTTGTTAGAAATATTTTCTATCAAATTTCGTACCTGAAAGAGTAATATCTCTCCCCGAAGACAGGTGTCCTTCTCTTTTTTTGCTATATGTCGAAATATTGAATCTGGGACATTTTTTAAGATGTGCATAGGATCTAATAGGTGTGATATTAATAGATCCTTCCAGTATGGGAGCTCATAATATATGGATTTCCTTTTCATCCCTTTTGGCATCTTAATTACAACTTATTCTAGTTCTCCAATAGAATCACCCCCATCAAAAAAATCCTTCCAAGCTTTCAATTCAACATCTTCATACTTCTTAAGCCAATCAGTTGGACCCATAATCACAGGAGGGCCTATATTTTCAACTTTTCCATCAGATTGATTCTTATGGCGATTTCTAAACCTATGATTTGGTGGTAGAAATACCTAGTTGTTTGAATAAATAAATTTATGTAGATCTTTAGAATACCACCCTTAAAATTGTTCTACACATCTTGGACATGCAAAAGTCCCCTTTGTTTGAAGCCCTGCAATTCAATAAGTAAGGTTAATAACATCAAAATAATAATATAAAACTAATTATTAGAGTGGGGATGATAATAAATTATGAGTGTGAATACTTATTTTCTTTTAGCTTACCGAAACAAACAACAAGTCCTGGGAAGTCATGAATAGTCCAACACAACACACCATACAACACGAAGGACATAGTTTATGGAGGAAATGATATGTCATAAATTCTTATGCCTTTCCATAGAAGTTGCATGTCATCAATAAAAGGTGCAAGATAAACATCCATGTTTTAACTTGATGTTTTCCTGGAACAATGAGAGTCAACATAAGGTGCTCCTTTCTGACAATCATTCATGGGGGAATATTGTATACTATCAATCTGACAGAAAAAACACTATAATTTGAGCTCATGAAAGAGAATGGGCACACTCCATCAATTGTAAGACAAAACCTGATACTGCGGGTTTCATCTTTGATTTTCTTGGCCATTTTCCTCTATGTGTTTAAATTCTTTGGAGTTGGTCAGAATTCAGTTGAATCCATTTTTACTCCTATTGTTTGCATGCTAGTCCATCAATTGTGCAAGTGACTTGCAATGAAACATTATTTGAAGTCTAGGTATAATTGGCATGTGATGTAAAACCTTGTTTGTAACTGCAGGACCTTGTACATATGCATGATATCTCTTCTCTTTGCATACAAGGCACTACCTTGTGTTGATATTAATTTATGTATAAAATGCAATCATTTTTACATGAATGAATTTACTTATATTCAATCCCCAACTCACCCAACAACTGATCCACCTCTCTGCATGTTGATGGCAACACATTCTCTTTAACTTAGAAACCGGAGAACCCACAGTAAAAACCATTTTCTGTCAACGTTTCAAATCCTAACAGGGATCCATCATCAGGACTATTATTGAATGATGATAGAGAAGAGCTCGAAAGTGAGAAATATTTTAGTTTTTAGTGCCCTGTAAGAAATATTTTAGTTTTTAGTGCCCTGTAAGATTGCCAAGTATTATATCAATTGAATGTTTTACTTATGATGAACATGTTTGATATGTTAATCTATATTCTGACTATTCATATCAATATATGGTTTTAAAATCCGCTTGAATAAATATAAACAAAGTTGATGAATGTTTAAGAATTACATACACCAATTGACAATGCATTGTAAGAAATATATTTCAACTCACTTTAGTAGGGTGGTGAATCATTTTTTTGGCTAACCAAATAATGACTTGATTTCTAATAATATTAATTTGCATGCAAATTTTAAGGTTCTAATTGCACCTGATTTGAACACATGTGTCTTTGTTGCTTTCCTGGTGGATGCTTTCAGCAGATTGTTATCATCAACATTACGTTGGTGGTATTTACCCCTCTGTTGACAGTGTTGGACCTGCCAACATTCAAGGTGTCTCCCTGATATGTGGTCTCAATTATACCTCACACCATTTGGGATAGGAGCCCCATCCAGAATATGACCCGGTTACCATTTTCTTAAATATTTGTCTCGGCTCTAACTGTCAGCAAGAGAGAGGAGTGCATATGTGCCTTTGAAAAGCAAGTAAGTGTGCCTAGTGAGTGTTCAATTGTAGGTGTGTCAAGGTTCTTCTACTACAGAGGGAAAAGAAAGTGAGCCTCTAAGAGAAAGGTAATAATACCACCCTAGCGAAGACACACATGAACAAGAAAGACCTATCTAGCATCTAGTGGAATAGTCCATAAAGATGTGACATTCATTGAAACCATAAAAAACATTCTCAATATGATAAGCACAAAAATAATCGAAATAGTTCAACTACTTTAGTATAGGTGAAAACAAACATGAATCATAAACATTCACAAAAAATATTACAATTATTCATAATGCATGCATGAAGAATGTGTTGGCCATTAGACTTACAATATTAAGTAAAATTTCCCATACAAATGTATACAATGAACACCACTAGCTCCAGAAGTGGAGCATTGGAGCCACTACTTGCTCCAAGAACTAGCTTGTCTCTATGATGCCTTGCGGGATGTAGTATACCTAGGGGGGATAGTATGGGGTACAGAGGGAGTTACCCAAGGGAATAATGTAATAATGGGATGGGCCATAGTAATAAATAAGGTGGTTAACTCGTATCATGTAAAGGACCACAAGTAGTTAGCAATAATGTAATAAGCCCATGGTATTAGATAGATGGTATTGAGGGAACCATGGTAATGACCCATGGTATTGTATGTATGAGGCCTATATAGAGGATAAAGACTCCCCATTGAGAGATGTCAAGGATTATTGTATGGACAAGCATATGGTTTGTGGAGTGTTCTCCTTCCTTAAGGAGTGAATGTATGGTGTTGCCCTACCTTAAGGGTTTGATATTAATAAAGAATCATTTCTATATTCAGATCTCATTATTTCTTGGTTATATTTCTATTATCTTATATTTTCAAGTTAGATCCATAGCAAGTGGTATCAAAGCACTTTCTTGGGCAAAGCGAAATTGTTTTTTTAAGGAAATTTTTGGGGTGGTGAGTTTACAAATCAGATCTGTATGTTCTAGTGTAAAATATGTAGAATATAATTGCATATATGATTTTTTGGTGAAAAAAATACCCAATTTGAAAAAAAAATCGATCGAATCGGAGTCCGGATGAGGGAGATATCGCTGATTTAAAAATCATGTGTTGCAGACATTTTTCGGGGTGGTGATTTTGCAGATCATATCTGTATGTTCTGGTGCAAAATATACAGAATCTAATTGTAGATCTAGGTTTTTGATGAAAAAATACCCAATTTGAAAAAAAAAAAAACGGCCGAATCGGAGTCTGGATGAGGGAGATATCGCTGATTTAAAAATCAGCTGTGTTGCAGATATTTTTCGGGGCGACGAGTTTGCAGATCAGATCTGTACGTTCTGTGGAAACATTTGTAGAATCTAATTGCAGATCTAGGTTCTTTGAAAAAAAATACCCAATTTCAAAAAAAAATCAGTCGAATCAGAGTCTAGATGAGGGAGATCTCGTTGATTTAAAATCAGCCCCTTTTTCAGAAATTTTTGTGACGGCAGGACAGCTGAAGCGCGAAACTAAAATTCCGATGCCTAGATCGGAATTTGATGAAGATGTACAAATTTGATGGCTCTGATCCGGCAATATGGGTAGCACAAATGGAACAATATTTCACTCTGAATCACATCGTAGATGATGAAACTAAACTACGTGTGGGAGACCTTTACTTGGACCAAGAAAGATGGCAATGGTGGCAGGGGCATTCTAAATGCTATCCAAGGACAATTACTTGGCAGATGTTTGCAAAATCCATTTGTGACCGCTTTGACCGTGAATCTAATTTTTTGGGTCATCTTACTAAGCTCAGACAGACATGCACAAAACCTAGCAAAGATTTTATTTTTACAGGAAAGAAGGAAACCAAGAAACCTAAAGGGTTATTTTCTGCTGGTATATCCTTATTACAGGTTCATGGATTGATTCAGAAGGAGAATATCATTGTGTCTATAAATCCTAGTTGCAAGCATAATTTTATCAATGTTAATTTGGAAAAAAAATTGCAAGTTCCAGCAAAACACATTGAAAACACACAAGTTGATAATGAGGATGTTCAAGTTTATAAAGATTTGAAGATTTCTATGGATAAGTATGTGTTGCATTGTGATTTTTATACTTTAGATATGGATAACATGGATGTTGTTTTGGGATATCCTTGGATGGAATCTGTGGGTACTGTCAATATTAATGTGCAGAAGAAATTCATGAAACTTTGGTATAAAAAGAAGAAAATTACATTGCAGGATATTTCTATTAAGACCCAAGCAGAGACTATGGAGGTAGAAGCACAAAGATCTAATGACACTGAAACATCAGATGATGAGACTTTAATGGTCGACAACCAAACACAAACATTGAAATAGGTACCAGAAAAACTGGGAGAATCTAAGGAGGCTGAAGCAGAAAATGTTACAGGTACTGATACATCAGATGAGGACTCATTGGTTGAAGTAATATTGGAAGATAAAAAACAACAACAGGCACCACAACATGTACCAGATACCAATCAACCTCCATTAGGTGGTGAATTAAAGAAAAATACACTGTTGGTTAACACTTAAGCGTATCACCACCCACATCACCCCGCAAGAAAACAACCAACAAGATGGCAACGAATTAGCCACAAGGACAACAACCCCTGCATGACAGATAGAGAGAGGCACTGATCCACCTACTACACATCAACATAGAAGAGATGCTAGGATCAACTTCCATCTCAAGCGAGCGAGGCACCAACTAGATTGAGGGTTCACCTTTCTCTTGGATGGCTAGATGCTTGTGCATGGTACCAGTGGACTACTCTTTTGAGTAGATCTTATTATTTGTGTTCTTCTTATGTTTTGGGGATGAAACATGTTTAAGGGGGGTGGAATGTAGTATACCTAGGGGGGATAGTATGGGGTACAGAGGGAGGTACCCAAGGGAATAATGTAATAATGGGATGGGCCATAATAATAAATAAGGTGGTTAACCTGTATCATGTAAGGGACCACAAGTAGTTAGCAATAATGTAATAAGCCCATGGTATTGAGGGAACCATGGTAATGACCCATGGTATTGTATGTATGAGGCCTATATAGAGGCTAGAGACTCCCCATTGAGAGATGTCAAGGAATATTGTATGAACAGGCATATGGCTTGTGGAGTGTTCTCCTTCCTTAAGGAGTGAATGTATGGTGTTGCCCTACCTTAAGGGTTTGATCAATAAAGAAGCATTTCTATATTCAAATCTTGTTATTTCTTGGGTATATTTCTATTATCTTATATTTTCAGGTTAGATCTATAACACAGGAGGAGCCAAGGTGAAAATTCCTCTGCTCATACAATTAGGATATATATATATATATATATATATATATATATATATATATATATATATATATATATATATATAACCAATGGGGTGATGCTTCACCTCCCTTGTGACTCTTTGACTACCCTCATAACTGTTTGACTTCCTATGACTTTTAAACTTTACACGACTCTTCATATTCTGTACATGTCCTTTGGAGCTCCAGTTTATAATATATTTCGAATAGGAATTTACATAATCCACAAAATGTTGTGGCATAAGATGACTTATGACATGACATGACACTATTGACATGGACTACATGATGACATGGAAATTTTAAGCCATTCTTGTTGCTTCTTGCTATGTGTATTCTTGAGAATGCTCTTTTGTCCACCTCCATATGGCTTAGAGATAAGGATTCTTTAGTGATATCAGGTCTTGCGCTGTGGTCACAAACTGATGTCCCTTTTCTTTCTCCCAATTGATCAACTTGCATATTCATCTATAGAGGTGTCTTCTAGAATGTTTCCCTTCTTAATCATCCTATCATGGCATGGTAGAATACATGCTTCTGCAATTCACTCATGACAATATGACATCAGTGTGATAATCCCCTATTTTAACATGCTACATGATAATCCACTGAATGAGCCGGAACTGGGTGGAAGGCTGAGGAAGAGGCTCAGTTACTATACAATTGCATAGCTCACGTAGTAAAGGGTTAGGTCTAAGCCTTGAGACAGTGCAATGCATAGTTCGGGCTAGGTTGCTCATGAAGATTGCACAGTTGGGAAGCTCAAGGAGCTAGGTTGCGGGCTTGATGATTGAAGTTTCCTAATGCGCAATGTTGGAAGGATAAGGAAGCCAGGTGACTACACAATTGCGTAGTTCAATAGTTGTGCTTGAGGATTGAGACTACGTAATGCACAGTTCAGGCCTAGTTGGAGGTCATGATTCAGAAATTTTGGAGCTTAGGGGTTGGGCTTAAGCACTAAGACTGTGCAGTCCTAGGAGGAAGGAACTGCACATTTCATAGTGTGAAGAGGTAGGGTTGCATCTTAAGGGCTGAGATTGTGCAATGCGCAATTTAGGAGGGCTGGATGAGGCTAAGTTGCTTGGTTAGGAATTTTTCTGAATTTGGCTAGGTGTGGGATCGATGAAGCTGATGTGAACAATGATAAGGATTGACTGTGATAACACACTTATAACACTTTACGATGCAACATAGATCATCCATAACACATGAACAACATACCTCCCTTAGTGTGACAACTTTACACAACTTACGACAAGTGCGACACCAAAGATACACTTTGCGATGACCGTGACGATACTTGTGCGACAATGCTTAAAACTTTGGAAATGAGTGAGACAAATGTTTGCATGGTAGGATCAACTCATTTACACAAAGATTACCTCTTGAAAACACCAAAAAAATATTATATACATCGTGTGAAACTTAACATGCGAAAAGACGACATTTCGATTTTCCTGCAAATGGGACCAAAACATTTAGAGAAAACACATGCGATAAGTCTTATTGTTTGCAAGGACAATATGCAAGACCAAAGTGGGCCCAAAAATTTGGTGTAAGCCAAAATTTTGGAGGGTGTTGAAGAAGCGAAAACATTTGGTGACACACTTGTAGAATTCCAACTTCTTTGTTTAGGTTGAATCTTCTGTGCAGGGTCTTAGTTCTTCAGGGAGTATTGATTCATCGTGCATATCACTTTGGCCTCCTCAATTACCCCATGAATAATGGTCCCATTTGTGCCTTCTCAGTTGAACACAATCGTAAGATCAATAATATCGCAATGTTTCGAATCAGAAAGGGTAGTATAGTTCATGAGCTTTAGAATTTTAGAATATAGTTTTTCATCTCTGGTGTTGCTCCACTACCAACAGGCCTGGAAAGTACCCAGACGTAGTCTAACTACAGGAACACAAACATTTATATGCTGCTAGTGAGCCTAGACAATACCTCGGTGGAGTTGCTTGCTTCAACTCTTTGCGCAAGAAGCCTTTCTCTTCTTTTGCCTTTATTTATATATTTAAATAGGACTATGCATATGAACTTGTTCATTTTATGGGTGAAAGAGAGATCCTGAATTATTGAGAGCAAAAGAGGTTGTTCCTTTGGAGAAGCATATAAAGACCCCTTATTTAGGTTTGCTCGTTTAGATTTTTCCCCTTTTCCTCTATTGATTGGATAAGCATGAAAACACTGAAACAAAAAAAATAGAGTGCACGCATAAGGTTTCTAGAATAGACACAAGTAAGTATCATGGCTTGACACCAAAATCTCCTTATGGACTGTTGGGATAGGGTCCCTAGGGTCAATTTTGGGGTTAGTTAACCAAAAATTTGTATATGTTTTTGTAAAATATGTAAAGTCTCCGAGAAATGTAGATGTGGAGCGCAGATAGATAGGAGTCAAAGGGGTCTTAGCCCCTTGTTTGGATAAGTAGATAAGTTGCTTTCGAGACTCACCCATGGTCTGCGAACCATGGTATTGTATTGAGAAGGCTATATATTTTAGTCATAGCGAGTCTAGAGAAAAAGTAGCAAGTAAGCTAAGGCAAGATAGAGACTGTTTTGGGGAAGTGCTAAGGTAGGAAGGCTCTGCTTCCTATACATAGGCAAGAAGGGGAAGGCTCCTGCATCAGAGTGTGTAGGAGGCCTTGGTAATTACGCAACTGAGTGCACGGACCCTTGCAGTTGAGTGCACAAGGTAGAAGAGTTTGTAATCTGAACATTGAAGATCAATAAAGACTGATTTTGAGGAATTATTGAGCAATCTGAGTATTTCTGTTGATTCTGTTTATGCTATGATTTGTCGCTTATAATGTGTTTTCTATGGAATAATGAATGAATGCTATGCGAAACCAATAAATTTGTCTTATTTATGCATGATTTAAGTATTTATCTAGTTTCGTGAAGATAAATAGTTATTTCTGCTATGAATTATGAGGAATTGAATAGATCTATGAGAAATCAGATCTAGGGTTATTTATTAATGCCTGAAAGTGAATAAATTGTCTATTTAAGGTATTCAAAGTCTGATCATAGACCTTCTCGAAGGTCTAGAAGCCATTTTCATAGAGTTGCAGTAGCGACTCATAAGAGACTATCGATCTATGCGAAGGCAGATTTGAGCTATAGGAGCTTAAAACCCACTTATCACATGTCCCTGGATGGAGAAACTTGCTTCTAGTATCCCCCAATACTGCTTTGAGTGAGACTGCAGCCTACACTATGCAGGTTGTTGCCAAAAGGGCCAGCAGTTAGGGTTTTTTTGGTTGGCACGAACAACTCTGAGCCTGGGTTAGACCCCCTTAAGCCAACAAATGGTTCTGTTGCCGGGACCGGGATCATCTAAGAGATGTGCGATAAATTGTTTCCTATGAAGAAAGAGATTGATAAGTGGATTGATCGAAAATCGCATGCATTCACGGCTCAAGAGAACAAGAGCCCTAAATTATCCAAGGACCAGTGGTTGCAAAGATTTTTGTACACAAATGAGACCGATGCGTTCTTCTATTTCTTCCCTAAAGAACTATACGATTGGTTGTCTAAATTAGCTGATAGTCAAGGGACGTGGAGGCTGCAAGGACCTAAAATGTGGATTCCTGAACTGGTGTGGCACCTAGAAGCATCAGAAAGCAATATCGCGCGGGCTCTGGATCACTGGGTTGATCACGATCGATAGAAATATCAGCTATAGTGAAGTGGAGCGAAGGATATTTAAAGGACCAAGAGTTAAGTATTTGAAATCAATGAAGACTTGGATTAAAATTCTGTTATGTGAAAAAGGGGTTATGTACTTACCTTGATGTTTGGGGTTATGCAAAGTGGGAGATTCTTTAGAAGGAATAGATGGTCCAACCCAGAATATACTCTGCTCGTTGAACCCCCTTCAAGCGATGACGAAGGGGAAGTGCTGACTATGCCGCGAAGTGCAGTTCAGTTAATAACACAGGGTATTCCGAGGATACCTCATCCATCCACCCCACCTCCACCTCCACCTCTGCCTCATACACCTACACCTACGCCTTCACCCTCTACACGTCCATTTCCACCATTCAACATGGTGAACGCGATGAAGATGCTGATCTTTAAAGGAATGGGGACCGAAGATCCAGAACAATTTTTGTTTGTCACAGATGTTGTTTGGACAACACAATAGATTATAGATGATAATATTAAGAAAGCGCAGTTGGTTACAACCTTACATGACTGCGTGTTAACATGGTATATCAAGTATTGCATTGATCACCCCAACGCGTCATTGGCAGATACCTAGCTAGGTTTGAACAAGGAGTTTAGTAAGCCTAAGTCAGAGGCACAATTAGTAATTGAATTTAAGGAAATCCAATAGAAGGTCGATGAGACACCTTGGGACTTTGATCAGAGGTTGAAATGCCTGATTAGGAAGGTTAATATGCAAATCTCAGATACCCAACATTGTGATTGGTTTATAGCATTGCACCTGGTTTATAGCATCACTCTTGCCACATTTAAGAATACCTATGTCACAATAAAAAATAGTAATGCAAGTGGAAGCCTTGGAGATCATGATGAGGTTGGATGCATCGCCTATTCAGGATACAAACCTCAGAGTGCAACAGATTCATTCGCAGCTGGAAAGCCTGCACTTGGAGTTGCAGAGCTTGAAGAAAGGAAGGGAAGCTCAGCCGAAGGTGTGCGCTGAGATATGGTGTCTGAAATGTAAGAGTCATGGACATGATAAAGACCATTACCTGGTCTTTAAGAATTACATCATAGGGGGAGGGCTTGTTCCCCTAAAACCAGAGAATAATGTTGGGATGAGCGGAGGAGCTGCGCTATGGTGTTTTATTTGTCAGGTCACAGGATAACATTCTACTGATAACTTCCATCTATTGTAAAAGTTTGTACAGACCCCTCAACAGTTATTTTACAATTTCTGTAAGTTTGTAGGAAACGATGAACGCGATTGTAGGAGTTATGAGCTAATGACGGAACCTACAAAATTCAAGCAGAGAACCGTCCTCAGGATCAAGGTGTAAGAGAAACGCGCAGAGGATTCCAAAGCCAAGGATGAGGAAGAGGTGCTGGACCAGGGCGATGGCATGGGTAGATAATCTGCTATTACTGTGGCAAAGCAGGGCACTTTGCGCGAGATTTTCAAAATCCCATGCATGCCTCATGCTAATATTGTTGACAGTTTGACCATGTCATAGAGGAATGTCTGGTCCTTATCGAAAATATGAAAGAGAATAAGGTGCAGGTCCAACAGCCTACGTAGAACATTCAGATGATGAGGGTGGAGCCTCGTGAAGAGGATCAAAACATAAATATGGTGTTAAGAAGTGGTATGACAATTGGCGCAGATAAAGGTAAGCAGCCTGAGGAAGATGGATGGGTACACAAGGCTGGTGAGAAGGAGGTCTACTTTGATTTGAATCATGCTAAAAAAACTTTCTTGAAAGCAAAGAAGAACTTCACTGAGGCCTCCACCTCAGGAAGTCAGGAGAAAATGATAGCGACTAATGCGACTCAAGAAGTAGATCCTTCAATACTAGCTACCTTTCTGAAGACTTGTATGAAGCTTTTGCATGATCAGAAAGCCATCGAAGGATTGCAAGACTTAATAAACAAGTGTGCCAATAGGGAAAAGACTCCTACAGAGCAGTGCATAGTAAGAAATATTGGTAAACATAAGGCCCGAATGGGGTGCGAGATAAGGCTAACCATGCAGATAGGTGAATATGAAATGGACCAGGTAATCTTGGATTTGGGGTCTGATGCGAATGTCCTACCTAAGAAGGTGGTGGGCTCCAGTATTGTAGCAATAATGCTACAACTCCTGGAGCTTCCTATCTCTAATTTTATCAACCCAGAAGTTCGTAACAAACTTGGAAGCGACGGTGCTGTATGCACAAGTACTAGCTCTTGTCGCAGCTGTCACTTGGTCAGCTGGCACAAGTCCGCTAGGGCTCAAGCCAACTTCTATATGTTCTCAGAAGAAGCTTTCTAAATGATGGACGAAGGCTATCTCAAAGGAAATTAACCTACTTTGTAATAATGAACTGAAAGCCAACAAAACAGGGAAACCCTAGTAAACCCTAATCTGACTAGTCTAATCTCTATGATGCAATGGTGGGAGTGCAAACTTCTAGAAATGATGCCATTACTTCTAGTGATAGGAGATGCATGAATTTAAGCTACTTCTACTGAAAAGAACATTGTTTTTGTATTTTTTCTTTAGTGGTTGGAGTTATTATGATTTTGTTTCTTATTAGGGTTTGACTATGCAGGGGTAGTTCGAAGGGAAAGAAAGCTTGGGAAAGGTCAGGAGGGCTAGGAGAGGTTCCAGAGGATCCAAAACATCATTCCATAGAAGTCCACAACGTTCAGGTGCTCGGCAACCGAGGTTACAGGTTTCTACAGGATGTCTGCAGGGGATCCTACAGGAAGCTTGGGATTTCTACAGGAAGTCTGCTAACTTCTACAGGATGTTCTGTGGTTGGAGTGTTGGGTGATGGAGGAGTGGAGGAGTTGTATGGGTGGATAGGTAGGATGGAAAGGGAGCTTATGATGGCTCAGGGATAGAGATATGAGATGAGGAAAGAGTGCTTGCAGCTGGTTGGTGAATGGAAGGGTGGAAGCAATGAAAAGTCCAAAAAGATGGAGCTACGTGAACAGTGAAAGTGTTGGAGGGCAAACGAGCTGAACAGAGGTTGGGTAGGTGACTTTAGGCGTGGTTGAGAAGAAGAAGAAGATAACAGAGTGATGCAACGCAGTGTAAAGGAAACAAATCTGCACAAAGCCGAGAATTCATCAGCCTATCCTAACTGTGTTATTAAATCAACGAACAGCAATGTAAACTTCAGAGAAAAATCGTGCATGGAGTTGGAATGAAGAAGTACTGCTCAAGATCAGAATGCATGAATGGATCTACAATCGAAATGACTGTGTTGCAGCTTGAATGAAAGTGTATGACTGCGTTTTTGGTGGTTGGTACGGTCTACACCCCAATCTCCAAACAGAGATGGCAGTGAGTGCACTGTCAGCCTTTTCTTGGAGCTCTAATGAATGCGGATCCTCCTACTCTAATCTAAACAGCTAAAAGCACTTGAACTGTAAACTAATCCTACTCAATCACATAAAAGAACTCGAATCAGCAGACTGTAATTTCTAAATGCATGTCAAAGCAGTGGAATAAAGTGCTAAAAGGAAAGTTAAATAACAATACAAGGAAGAGGAGGTCTATTGCTCTCAGGTTGGGCCCTAACCTGAGAGCTATAGCTCCCTTAAAAACTTAGAATTTAATCCAAAGATGCCTGCCTTTATTGAATAATCATGAGTCTAATATCATGCCAAAACTGGCTTACAAAAAGCAAAAAACCGAGATGTAGCTCGTGCGTAGAAATTGCAACAGTAGTTCAAAAGTTCAAAAAGCTCCTATCAAAGGCCACGGCCTTAATATTTATACATGATGAGGGTCCAGCTGGCTTCCTCAATACGTGGAGCTTGGCTGTCCAACTGATAGTTAAACTGCTGTAAACTGCTGTTCCTGTAGAACACGTTGGCTGCCTTTAAGCTCGGTGGGGAGAGCTGTTGGAGCTCGGAGTTAGGGTGGAGATCACGAGGGAGGTTATTTAAGGCTGTAGACAACCTCCCTATAAACCTGCAATGTCACCTTTTTTGTCTCTTTGTCTCCTTCTGCGTGGTCTTTGCTCCCTTAAATGCCAAAAAACCTGAAATCATCATGTATTAGCCACATAGATATAATGCCTGCCCTTCTTCCTACAAATAACACGAATATACCAAGAAATGAATGCATAAGTGATAAAAGATGAAGGGTTGAGCAAGGTAAGTAGGCCAAATGAGCCCAAATTGTTACCAAAAATTGGGGCTCATCATCACCCCCCAGCTAAAATATTTGCTCATCCTTGAGCAATTTTGCCCCAGCTCCTTGTCCTTGGCCGAGAACTAGGCTCCGGAATACGTTCTTTCTTTCCTACTCTTGGTGGCTCTGCCTGTTCTGCCCTTGGTGGCGATGAGGGTGCCGCTCCTTCCCTCTTCTCTGTTTCCTTGACCTGGAGCCGGGCTTTTGAAGCCGATTGGTCTATCCTTCTTTTCCAAGTAGTTTTTTTGGGCTCCCCTTCTCGTAGGTGACCGATATCTTCGAGGGGGACCTCTCATTGGGTGAAGTAGGGGCATCCCCTGTAGTGACTTGGCTGCTGGATGGGGGCTGTGGCTTGCCCGCCGTTATTCTCAAACTTCTTCGGGCTTCAAAGCATAGAGGGGTCTCCCTCTTTCTCTTTTCTTTTGGCTTAGGTGGCGTGCTGAGGGCGACCAGCACAGCTGCTGCCTCCCTTTCACGGATATCAGCTTTCTTCTCCTTGGGTTTCACCTTTTCGGGGCTTCCTGTAGAAGACCCTGTTTTAGCCAATTTCGGGCTTCCTGTAGAAGACCCTGTTTTGGTAATTTTCGGGCTTCCTGTAGAAGACCCTTTTTCTGTTTTTGGGCTTCCTGTAGAAGCCTGTTTCTCCTTTCCTGTAGACACAGGTGTCACCACCTTGGCTTGCTTTGCTGCATGGGTTTTGCTTTTTGGTTTGGTTGCGGGTGCTGATGAGGTACTTGTGCTGATGTGGACCTTCTCAGCTTTGTCCGTTCTGCTCTGCAACCTTTTCTCTCTTGCTGACAAGATGGGTGTGTCACCTTTTTCCTCAGCATCCTTTTTCTCGTGCTTCCTCCTTTGTTCTTTCTTCTGCACTATGGTCGGGGTCTTCTGGCCTGTTTCTTTCTTTCCTGCGGCCACTGCTTCTTTTTCCTCACTGCTGGAGGAACCGTTTTCTTCAATCAACATCCTTATGTCCCCATCTCTTGTCAAATTTCTGAATGCTTCCCATGAGAGGGGAACCTTATATGAATGAAGCGCATCCTCCACAAAAAGTTTGATCAATCCATGGTGGGCTACCTGATCTGGTATGCCTTCTTTTAACTTTGTGGCACACTCAATTAGAGACTGTAGCAAGAAATAAGGAATGCTCAGTTTGTTTTCTACAGGAAGATTAATCTGGTGTCTCAATTCAGTGAGCAACCTGAAGTGATACCCGTACACGATGCTAAAACGGCCTTCACAGGTTATATACTTCATGATTTGCAGGCTAACTTCATTCCATGGTGGCAGCAAGCTGGTTCTACGCACCCCATTTTTGTCCTCCGTGAATTCCTCCTCAGGTGGAAAGAATTCTTTCTTTGCCTGCTGGCTCAACTTCCTTTCTTCCTTATCCCATGGCAGACCCATCAGAAGTTCAGTAATTCGACTGATATATTGCGGGGTGAGCTTGAGGCTTAGGCCCCTGAAGTTCACGGTGGCCAGTGTTTTGGATTTCGGCCTCAAGGCTTGTAAGAATTCTTCTGCCACTTCGTCGTCATAACCCTGCAACTTGTCACAAAAGGATATCCATTGTGCCCGTGTGAAAAGCTCCACTACCTCCTGGTTTTCTCTTAATTTTGATGAATCAGTGGGTTCCCGTCTAATAAACCCACCCGGCATGATAAAAACTGTTGCTAGAGGTGGCGAGTGCGGAAGAAGTTTAGCTTATTGGGACAGAGCGTAGAATTACGCTTCCGTCGTGCAAATAATCCACAAAACTTATCCCTGAGGACCTTGACACAGTTTAATTCACTGACATCCTGTAGAACGACAGTCTATGCACAACAGACAACACTTGCAATAACTTTCTATGACCAGACTGTAGACGACGATCCTGCCACCTTTAAAAACCAATTGCATGGAGAGTTCAGGGTTACCTTTTTATCTGCCACCTTTTTACGTGAGGAACCCGCCTTCCTGTAGAAACAACTTTCCTGTAGGAGCAGCTTTCCTGTAGGAGCAGCGCGTGATTCCTGGGGAAGACTGCAGTTGGTCTGCGCTCTCGATGGTGCTTCACAGCCGTTTTGATAGCCAAAGGATCGGAGTTTCGAACAGCAGAGGGATCTGAAAGTTCACTCGAGCTTCAAACAACGAATGATAAATGCATGCCGCCAATCTAGCCGATTAGATTTGAATCGGCGGAATCCGTGGCGCGGGGGTGAGCTGTCCCCGCCGGACCGTTGGATGACGTCGTCCCATCATTCGTTTGCGAGTTCACTTACTACCGCATCATCCCTCCAGCAGATCCGCCGCCGTTTCTTCTGCTAAATCCGTTTTTTCCGACGGGGATTGTTCTCACGTGTGTGCTGATCATTCCTTTTGTCACGACCACCACCCAAACATCTGACTGGACCATTAACCGGTCGACGTGGCTAGTCAACTGGCCATACTGCCGCTCAACCCATTCACTTCACACTTTGCAAACAATTCAAAGTAAAATTCATGCGATTTGACGGAAGAAAGGGTCGAGACACTTACCTGCGCGGCTGCAACACGATTTTTCAGGTTTTGGACGATGATGACTGGATCTATCTGCTGCTGGTGAATTTGCACCGGCCCGGAGGTTCACGTTTACAGGCTGCCGATGATGGAGTTGATGCTTGGCTGCATGCGTCCGCGTTCATTGCATATGGCCAGCGCTGTGAATAGTATACACTCTAGCGGGCTTAACTGTTACAGGACTCCCGCGGGATGTCTTGTAACAGTTCTTCCTCCTTGGGTGCATGCTGCACGACGAAGGATTTGGCCTCCCGATCACGCTCCCAGGGCTTCTGGATGACTGAGATGGATATGGTATGAGATCTTCAGCGTCTTTTCATTTAAAACTTGCTTTTTCTGAGAACTCATCGATCTGCTTGCTGGTGCAGGTAACTTCGTTGCATGTCGACAAGGATGGCAGGACGAGGTGACAACAATGTGCAAGGGAGATAACAATAGCTTGCATGCGTCCAAACCGATCCTTAGTCGTTAGATCTTCTCATAACATGGATTCTAGACCGTCCTGGGCTTCTACAGGAAGTTTCCTGTAGAAATACAGAGCTTCCTGTAGAAAGGTTGCGTTTCCTGTAGAGAGCCTGCACCTTCCTGTAGAAAATCTGCATCTTCCTGTAGAAAATCTGCGTCTTCCTGTAGAAGACTGAAGCTGTGATAAAATTTCACATACCTTGGAGAAAATGAGTATTCTTGGAGGAGGTGCTGGTGAGGTCTCCTAACAGCATGATAAGGATCCTTGGCTTTGAGTTGAGAGGCTTCCTCTCCTCCATAGAACACCTGCAACTTGCATGCAATTTTACATTATGAATTGGCTGATCTTGTTTTTTTTCTTATTGTTTTCTTCTTTTTTTTTTTTTTGAAAGATAACAGGAGCGCCTCAATGAGGTTTTCACCCTTGCCATCTGCCCTGAGCGCCTCAAAGAGGTTTTCACTCAAGGATCTTTTTCCAATTTTTTTTTTTTTTTTGAAAGACAATAGGGGCGCCTCAATGAGGTTTTCACCCCTACCACCTGCCTTGGGCGCCTCAGAAAGGTTTTCACCCAAGGATCTTTATTATATATATATATATATATATATATATATATATATATATATATATTTAGATCTTTCAGGGTATGCCCAAAGGAGAGGCAGAACCCTTCTCTATGACCAACACTGATTTCTCCATAGTTTTGATGAACTCTTGTCTTGAGAGAGGCTTCCTGTAGATCTTCAATCGATGCCCATTGACAAGCATGGGGATGGCTTCCTCATCAATGGTCCGAATAAGAACAGATCCATTGTCATGACATTTTTCCACTGCATAAGGTCCTAGCCATCTGGTTCTCAGCTTCCCCTTGAAATCTTTGTATCTGGAGTCATACAACAAGGCCCAATCTCCCGGCTGAAATTGCTTGTCATGGAGATGTTGGTCATGCCACACCTTTCTCTGAAGTTGAACTACTTCCGAGTGCAGGAGGGCCTGCATTCGGT
Source organism: Pinus tabuliformis (assembly GCA_031772625.1). NCBI lineage: Eukaryota > Viridiplantae > Streptophyta > Pinopsida > Pinales > Pinaceae > Pinus > Pinus tabuliformis. The sequence goes on along the minus strand of CM062817.1, from coordinate 718,493,714 downwards.
GCTCATCCAGTCCATTCAGCTGCAATAACCTTTCTTGTTGTGCATGGCTGAGATCTAGATCTAGCTGAGCTGCCATCCTCAAAGTGTTGTACTCGAACTCAATGGACAACAAAGCTTTCTTCCCATAGACCAGCTCATAAGGTGTGAAGCCGGTGGTGGTCTTCCAGGTGGTGTGGCCTCAACCAGGCGATCTGCCCAGTCTTTTCTGCTGCTGCTCACCACCTTAGTCAAGATCCCTTCTAATGCTCTATTGGTGACTTCCACCTGCCCATTTGCTTGAGGGTGATAGGGGGTGGAAGTCCTATGCTTGATCTTGTGGTGAGCTAGTAAGTCTTCAACCATGTTGGATGTGAACTGGCTCCCTTGATCGGTGACCAGCTCTCTTGGGTAGCCAAACTTGTAGAAGATGTTTTCTCTTAGGAACTCGGCCACCTTTTCTTCTGTTGCTGCTTTGATTGCTTTAGTCTCTGCCCACTTTGTCAGGTAGTCAGTACACACAATGATGTAGGACCTTTGCCTCGAAGGAGGGTTGATTGGACCCACAAAGTCCATACCCCACTTCTCAAATGGCTCAAGAGTCACTTGAGGTTGGAGAGGCATCTCATCCCTTTGAGTCGGTTTCCCCATTCTTTGGCATTGGTCACATTGGCTGATATATCTTTTGACATCTTGATGAAGTGTGGGCCAATAGTAGCCTGCCTGCAGGATCTTGAAGGCAGTTCTCTTTGCTGCAAAATGTCCTCCACAAGGCCCATCGTGACAGGTGAGGAGGATATCAAAGACTTCCTCCTCCCTTACACAACGCCTTAAGATCTGATCGGGGCTAAGCTTGAACAGATTGCCCCCGATCCAAGTAAATGAGGCACTTTTTCTAATGATTCTGCTCTTCTCTCTTGAAGATAGGTGTGGAGGGAACTGTGCTGAAACAAGATAGTTTGCTATATCAGCAAAACATGGAGAGAGTGCTGAGATAGCAAACAGATGTTCATCGGGCATCTGGTCATCCACTGTTCCATCCTCATCTGCAGACAAATCCAATCTAGATAAAAAGTCAGCAACAACATTTTCTTTACCTGGTTTGTCAACAATGGTCAAATCAAACTGCTGCAACAAAAGTAACCATCTAATAATACGAGCATTCACATCTGGTTTATTCATTAAATATCTAATTGCAGCATGGTCAGTATGTACAAATGTTTGATAGCCAGTGATATAATGTCGGAACTTGTTCAGTGCATGGACCACAGCTAAAAACTCTTTCTCAGTTACAGTGTAATTCAGCTCAGCTTTGGACAAGTTTTTGCTAACAAAGTAAATGGCATATGGAAGTTTTTGTTCGACTTGTCCTAAGGCTGCACCTATGGCTTTGTTCGAGGCATCAGTGTGGATGTGGAAAGGTAGGGCCCAGTTTGGACCTCTCAGGATTGGGGCTGACACCAACTTGTCCTTTAATTCATTCAAAGCCTTCTGACAATCATCAGTCCACTTAAACTCCACATCTTTTGCCAACAGGCCAAACAATGGCGAGGCTAGCTTGCTGAAGTCCTTAATGAATCTCCTGTAATACCCTGCTAATCCTAAGAAACTCCGAACATCCCTTACCTTTTGAGGAGGTGGAACCTTCTTGATGAGAGCAATTTTGTTAGGATCCACCTGTAACCCTTGGCAGGAAATGGTATGGCCTAGCACGGTCCCTTCAGTCATCAGGAATTCACATTTTTTAGGACTAAGGGACAGGTTCATCTCAATGCATTTGGTTAGGACTTTTCCCAGATTGGACAATGCTTCCTGGAAGTTGGCCCCATAAGGAGTGAAGTCATCCATATAGATTTCCACTGCATCATGGACCAGCTCCGAGAAGATGCTCAAGACAGCTCTCTGGAAGGTAGCAGGAGCATTGCATAGCCCAAAGGGAAGAACTCGGTAGGCAAAGGTACCCCAAGGACAAGTGAAGGTGGTCTTATATTGGTCTTCCGGGCTGATTTGAATCTGGTTGTACCCGCTAAACCCATCCAGGAAAGAGAAGAACTTCTTTCCTGCTAGTCCATCCAACACTTGATCTATGAAAGGTAGAGGGAAATGGTCTTTCTTGGTAGCTTTGTTCAGTTCTCGGTAGTCCACATAGATTCTCCACTTCCCATTCTTCTTGGGAACCAACACCAGAGGGGACACCCATTCACTATCTGAGATGGGGTAAATGAATCCGGCATCCAACAATTTTTGCAATTCTTCCTTGACAATGTCCTTAAGGGCTGGATTCATTCTCCTCTGAGGTTGCCGAACCGGTTTACAACCCTCTTTGATGTATATGTGATGGGTACAGACCGAGGGATGGACTCCTTTCATCTCCTTATAGCTCCAAGCAAAAGCATCTAGGTGACTGGCCAACAGGCTACACAGCTCCTTTTCCTGGGAAGGAGATAGGGAGGAGCTGATCTTTAACGTTCTCTCAGGGCTGAACTCCACATTCTTGACTCTGGGAGTGACAGGGTTGGTCGTACAAAGATCCACTAAGGTGCTGGCTTGGGCATCCTCCACCAATTTCTCTAAGGATAGTGCACTGGAAGGTGGATTCTGGATCAAGGTCTCAATCAAGTCATCCTCGGTTGGGGGGTGTCTTCTAGTGGTATCTAGGGTGAACAAAGGTGCCGAGTACACTTCATCCTCTTCTCCTTCCTCCAACCAAAGTGGTAAGTCATGCTCTAAGGAAGGTTGGGTAGGAGGATATAGGACTAGCTGCTTGGACATAGGACCATTCTTGATGGTCATGTTTCCTGCACGACAACTTATGTAAGCATCTGCAGTGGCTAACCAAGGCCTTCCCAAAATAAGAGGATATCCAGTAAGCTTTGCCTTGGGTTGCAGAACCAAGAAATCTGCAGGGTATTCCCAAGAGTCGACAAAGACCAAGACATCCTCCACAATCCCTTCGGGAGTCACAGTGGAGCGATCTGCAAGTTGCAGAACTGTCGAGGTCTTCCTCAAGGAACCCTGAAGATTGAGTTTGAGCATGGTATCCCTGGTCATCACATTAATGGCAGCTCCCAGATCAATCAAGGTGTGAGGTATGATGATGCCATTGATGTGGACATCTACTACAGGACTCCCAGGATCTATATACTTTGGGCAGATGACTTGTACTAACATAAGGTCAGACAGTTGTCCTAAGACATTGATGGTTGAAGCATCTCTCTTTCGCCTGCCTGGGTGTTTGAAACACTTTTCCTTAACCAGTTTGTTGTATATTGGTACATCCTTGATGGCTTGGAGAAGTGGTATTTTCACACACAACTGGTTGAGCTCACCCAGAAGCTCATCCTCCTCTGGGTTGGGTTGTGTGGTGGCTGTTAGTCTCTCAGGAAAGGGTGGAATAGCCTTTGGTTCACTTTCCTGTTTATTTTCCTCCTCCTCTGGGGGAGGAGGTTGGTGATCTGGAAGAGTCTTGCCAGATCGAAGATTGATCTCCTGGATCTCCACAACATAAGTAGGGCATGATGTTTCCCCAGTGTATACCTGCTGGGCCTGTCTATTGTTGGGGTTCGGGTTTGGTTGAGCAGGTATTTGAGGTTGCCTTGGAGGAGCAGGAGGTAATGGTTGAGGTTGAACTGGTGGTGGAGGAAAAATGGCAGGAGGAGTGTTGTACTGGGGCCTCCACCCTGACTGAGGTGCATTCCACTGAGGCTCTGGCTGTGCATGTGAGTGATAGGAATGAGTAGAGGGTTGAGTAGGGTACTGAGGTGGATAAGACCATGGAGGAGGCATAGACCAAGAAGGATGAGCAGGGGGACCCCAGGAAGGCATAGGAGTCGATTGGTTGGGGCTGTAATAAGCTTGAGGTACCCTTGCATCCCCTGCTGGTAAGGTCTAGGTCCTTGTGGCCTCCTTTGGTTGAGGTAATAGAGAGGTTCAGTGGGAGCTTCTGTCCCTTGGTACATGGCTTTAAATCCAGGTAAGGTTGGACATTGGTTTGTGGGATGGTCCTCCTCACAAACGAAACACACTTCAACCGAATGCAATGGACATTCGTTCTTAGGGTGTCTCCTGGTACATCTAGGGCAGAAGATAGCCAAGGCTCTCTCAGCTTCTTCCTTCTTCTATTGGATCCTGAATGTGTCTAGCTGCATGGAAATGGTCTGTCTCACCTCACTCTTAAGATCTTCTAATTGATTTTCAAACTCATGTTTGGAGAAAGGGACACCAACTGAGAGGAGGTTTCCTCTACCTCGTTTCCGAGCTGCCCTGGAGTGGTTTCTAAACACAGTCTTGATGTCCTCATAAGGCAGTTGGTAAATGTCCCCCCCAGCTAACATGTGAAGGGTATCTAAGAGGTCTTCAGGGACTCCTCGGAGCAGGACCAACTTGAGGGATTCAGGGTCAAGTGTGCACCTGGCCCGCTTATAGCTAAGTTGGAACCTCTCCTCATAGTCCTCTAAGGACTCATCATTTCCCATGGTCATCCGAAAGATTTCTCCCTTGGTTTCCTTGGACCTACAGTAATCCCGGTACTTGGTATTGAAAGCTTGCTGCATCTGAGCCCAAGTGGTGATACTATTCCCAGGTAAGCCCATGAACCAACGTAATGCTGCATCCTTAAGAGTGGAAGGGAAGATAGTCATAGGTTCTACAAAGGACAGCAAACTCAAACAGGAAGGTATCAGGATCTTCAGTAGTCAGTCCATGGAAGTGAGGTAAGGTGGAGGGGCTAATGTTCTTCATTTTCATCTCTCCATTGGTCTCTCGGATGGGGAAGGCACCTTCTATCCTCTCATCTTCTCTTCTATTGTCAGCCATAGCTTCAGATGGGATGGTCTCTAATTCTTCTTCTGCTATAGGATCTTTGTATATCTCAGGAGGTTCACCTATAGGTTCTTCTGGATCACTGTCACCGAAGAAGAGAGAAGGGTGACTTAGTGATGTGGTGGGGGTGTTGGGTAAGAATTTGCCTGTTTTATCTCGATTCCTACGAGGCATGAAATGGAAAGAATTTTTTGATTGCTTTTGTTTTTTTTTTCTGTGGTACCTGCAAAACTAAAACAGAGTGATCTACAACTAACTATAAAGATGCAGAATTAAATTGAAAGCGGGAAAGAACTAATCTACTTTGCTCAAATGAAATTGCTGGAATGGAAATGCTAGTCTATGCTTGCAGAATTGAAACACTAATCTACGCTTGCAGAATTGAAACACTAATCTACGCTTGCAGAAATGAAATGGAAGAATTGAAATGCTAATCTATGAAAGCAAGAAATGCTAATCTATGAAAGCAGGAAATGCTAATCTATGAAAGCAGGAAATGCTAATCTATGAAAGCAGGAAATGTCTATGCTACTTTTGCAGAATGGAAATGAAATAAACTACTTGGCAGAAGGCAAGAGTAAGAAAATAGAAGAAAAGCAACAATTACTAATACTCTGACGCTTCCCCGGCAATGGCGCCAAAAAGATGGTGGGCTCCAGTATTGTAGCAATAATGCTACAACTCTTGGAGCTTCCTATCTCTAATTTTATCAACCCGGTAGTTCGTAACAAACTTGGAAGCGACGGTGCTGTATGCACAAGTACTAGCTCTTGTCGCAGCTGTCACTTGGTCAGCTGGCACAAGTCTGCTAGGGCTCAAGCCAACTTCTATATGTTCTCAGAAGAAGCTTTCTAAATGATGGACGAAGGCTATCTCAAAGGAAATTAACCTACTTTGCAATAATGAACTGAAAGCCAACAAAACAGGGAAACCCTAGTAAACCCTAATCTGACTAGTCTAATCTCTATGATGCAATGGTGGGAGTGCAAACTTCTAGAAATGATGCCATTACTTCTAGTGATAGGAGATGCATGAATTTAAGCTACTTCTACTGAAAATAACATTGTTTTTGTATTTTTTCTTTAGTGGTTGGAGTTATTATGATTTTGTTTCTTATTAGGGTTTGACTATGCAGGGGTAGTTCGAAGGGAAAGAAAGCTTGGGAAAGGTCAGGAGGGCTAGGAGAGGTTCCAGAGGATCCAAAACATCATTCCACAGAAGTCCACAACGTTCAGGTGCTCGGCAACCGAGGTTACAGGTTTCTACAGGATGTCTGCAGGGGATCCTACAGGAAGCTTGGGATTTCTACAGGAAGTCTGCTAACTTCTACAGGATGTTCTGTGGTTGGAGTGTTGGGTGATGGAGGAGTGGAGGAGTTGTATGGGTGGATAGGTAGGATGGAAAGGGAGCTTATGATGGCTCAGGGACAGAGATATGAGATGAGGAAAGAGTGCTTGCAGCTGGTTGGTGAATGGAAGGGTGGAAGCAATGAAAAGTCCAAAAAGATGGAGCTACGTGAACAGTGAAAGTGTTGGAGAGCAAACGAGCTGAACAGAGGTTGGGTAGGTGACTTTAGGCGTGGTTGAGAAGAAGAAGAAGATAACAGAGTGATGCAACACAGTGTAAAGGAAACAAATCTGCACAAAACCAAGAATTCATCAGCCTATCCTAACTGTGTTATTAAATCAACGAACAGCAATGTAAACTTCAGAGAAAAATCGTGCATGGAGTTGGAATGAAGAAGTACTGCTCAAGATCAGAATGCATGAATGGATCTACAATCGAAATGACTGTGTTGCAGCTTGAATGAAAGTGTATGACTGCGTTTTTGGTGGCTGGTACAGTCTACACCCCAATCTCCAAATAGAGATGGCAGTGAGTGCACTATCAGCCTTTTCTTGGAGCTCTAATGAATGCTGATCCTCCTACTCTAATATAAATAGCTAAAAGCACTTGAACTGTAAACTAATCCTACTTAATCACATAAAAGAACTCGAATCAGCAGACTGTAATTTCTAAATGCATGTCAAAGCAGTGGAATAAAGTGCTAAAAGGAAAGTTAAATAACAATACAAGGAAGAGGAGGTCTATTGCTCTCAGGTTGGGCCCTAACCTGAGAGCTATAGCTCCCTTAAAAACTCAGAATTTAATCCAAAGCTGCCTGCCTTTATTGAATAATCATGAGTCTAATATCATGCCAAAACTGGCTTACAAAAAGCAAAAAACCGAGCTGTAGCTCGTGCGTAGAAATTGCAACAGTAGTTCAAAAGTTCAAAAAGCTCCTATCAAAGGCCAGGACCTTAATATTTATACATGATGAGGGTCCAGATGGCTTCCTCAATACGTGGAGCTTGGCTGTCCAACTGATAGTTAAACTGCTGTAAACTGCTGTTCCTGTAGAACACGTTGGCTGCCTTTAAGCTCGGTGGGGAGAGCTGTTGGAGCTCGGAGTTAGGGTGGAGATCATGAGGGAGGTTATTTAAGGCTGTAGACAACCTCCCTATAAACCTGCAATGTCACCTTTGCTGTCTCTTTGTCTCCTTCTCCGTGGTCTTTGCTCCCTTAAATGCCAAAAAACCTGAAATCATCATGTATTAGCCACATAGATATAATGGCTGCCCTTCTTCCTACAAATAACACGAATATACCAAGAAATGAATGCATAAGTGATAAAAGATGAAGGGTTGAGCAAGGTAAGTAGGCCAAATGAGCCCAAATTGTTACCAAAAATTGGGGCTCATCAGAAGGCATGGGAAAGGATGAGGAGACTTGCATTGCAGTGGTCTCCTATTCAGTTGCACATGGAAAATTAGCAGAATATTATTCCAATGGGGCATTTATATGGTGTAACGGTGGATTTTGAGGGTGCGAGTGCACTGGCTGACTTTGAAGTCATTGAGACAGTGGATGATAGTAACCCATACCCCACACTGCTAGGAATTGAGTGGGCTATTGATATGAATGAGGTAATCAACTTGAAGAAGCGGAAGCTGTCATTTGAGAATAAGTCGCTCAGGGTTATAGTGCCACTAGACCCTACAGAAGGAACACATTAAACTGAACCTGTGCACGACTATGTAGAGAGTGATGATGATCTTGATCAGATATACAAGATAACAATGTAATATGAGGATTGGATCAATCCTATAGCAGATGGATGAATTAGGTGGGATAGGGATAGCTCCTATGCCTCAGATTCAGATGAAAATCTTGAACACTGGCAGAATAGACTGCATGAAGTATCTACGCTCCGTTGCAATATGATGACCAAGTCGCTGAGGTGTGTCTTAACTGAGGTAAGAAATCTTCTGCATTATGATGGTCTGACTAATGTGGAACTATTTCTGGATGAATTTGAAAGATAAGTACCAGAAGAGCATCGATTCCAAACACTAGAGTTGGTGTTGCGTGCTACGCATGCCCGTTGGTGGGGTACGCACAAGGAGAGCTTTGTAGGATGGAGAGAATATAGACGAATGATGAAGTTAATATTTGGCCATGCTAATACTAGAATGACAGAAAAATATAGTGGGAGGGATGATCAATGCGATCATTTAGCATGATGGACTAAGGCTTGGGGGACAGAACCACAACCAGAATGGGTGCATATATTCTATCATACGCTAGATACGGTCCCAATGAACTGGTATTTGGAGGCAAAGCTTCGCCATGGGAATGCTGAAGGGAGAGTTTTTTATTAACCTTCAACTTTGAGAACAGGTTTGATATTTTTGATGAAATGCTACAAGAAATAAAAGCAGTTGTATTCAGAACGCCGAAGGAACGGTATACTGGGCTCAGCCAGATTGTATGTGACTGCTGAAGAAGAGGATGATCCGGAGAATATTACCAATCTTGAAACTGAAGTACAATGTGAGGTTGAAGGATTGAAGGTGGCAAACCTGAATATATCAGATCCCTTGGAAATTTGACACGTAGACATTTGATTTGAATAAGAACCTAAGTTCGTGAAGATAGGAGACTATTGGGATGAAGATATGGTTGATAAGGTAGCTGAGCTAATGCGTGAGTACCGGGTCTTATTCCCCACGAAGTTTTTAGATTTGAAAGGGATTGTAAGAGATTTAGGTTTTATGAAGATTACATTGAAACTTGATGCGAAGCCTGTTAAGCAACGACCTTACCGATTGAATCCAAAGTATAAGGAGAAGGTGCGCCGAGAACTGGATAAAATGCTGGAAGCTGGTATCATTGAGCCTGCAGAAGAATCAGATTGGGTAATCCCTATGGTGGTCCAAGAAAAGAAACAGAAGGGTGAGATCCACATATGCGTAGATCTTTGGAAGTTGAATGATGCCTGCATGCATGATTCATTTCTGACACTATTTACTGACGAAGTATTAGAAAATATTGGCAGATAGGAGACATATTTGTTTAGTGATGTTTTTTTGGGTTATTATCAAATAAATATCGCGCTAGAGGATCGAAGAAAAACAACCTTTGCAACTGAGGGGGGTTGCTTCCAATATACAGTTATGCCATTTAGATTGAAGAATGCGCTTGCAATATTTTCTCGGGTAGTGATCGCGACGTTCAAAGAGTTCATTCATAAGTTCCTGGAAGTATATTTTGATGACTGGACTGTGTTTGGGTTGGTGAAGTGACATGTTGTGAGTTTGTGCCTCATGCTGGATACATGTCGAAGGTATCAGATCGTGTTGAACTTAAATAAATGTATATTTTGTGTGCCTTTTGGAATTTTGCTTAGCCGTGTCGTCTGTAAGCAGGAATTGATGTTGGACCCTGCGAAGATCATTGTAATTGTGAATTTGGAACCTCCTAGGAATGTGAAACAACTATGCATGACATTGGGACACATTGGGTACTACATGAAGTTTATCAAGGCGTATGCCCAAATAATCGCGTTGATGGCAAAATTGTTAAAGAAGGATGCAATGTTTTGCTGGGATGAAGACTACCAATGAAACTTAGATGTCTTGAAGGAGAAAATGGTGACAATGCATATTTTGGTGTTTCCTGACTGGAAAAAGGAGTTTCATGTGCATGTCGATGCCTCTTGTATTGCGCTAGGAGTAGTCTTAACAAAAGTAGGAGAGGAAGAGATCAATCATCTGATAGCTTTTGCGAGTAGAAAGTTACCCAAAGTCGAGAATAATTACTCCACCATAGAGCGCGAAAGGCTGACGATGATCTACACACTGCAGAAGTTTAGACATTATTTGTTAGGTGGACATTTAAAAATGTATGCAGATTACTTCGCGTTGAAATGCCTGGTCAATAAGCCTGTATTGGGGGGGACAATATGCTGAAGGTTACTATTGTTCTAGGAGTACGACTTTGAAGTAATTGTGAAACCTGGAAGGCTGAATGCAGTATCAAACCATCTATCCAGGATTAAAATAGGTGAGGAACCAAGTAGTCTGGAGGAAGGACTGCGAGACGCGCAACTCTTTGTGGTGCGTGTCGCGGAAAATAATTTTTCTGATATTATTCAGTTCTTAACATCGGTAACAACTCTAGAATGTCATTCCACTCAACAAAAGGAGTTAATTGTTCGCACTGCAGACTTTTCAGTAATTGCGGGTCATTTGTATAAGATGGGGTCAGATGAGATATTACGAAGGTATGTTCTAGGGTTTGAACGCACTAGTATCTTGGCTGAAGCCCATGGAGGAGTGGTAGGAGTTCACTATGCAGGGAAAGTGACCGCACAAAAGACCTTGGGCGCTGGGTTATGGTGATCAACATTACACAAGGATTCTAAGGCATATTGCTAGGTGTGCGATGCTTGCCAAAGGATGGGGAAGCCTTCGCGAAGGGATGAATTTCCTTTAAATCCCCAAGTTTCATTGCAAGTATTTGAGAAATGGGCCATTGACTTTATAGGTTCGATACAACCACCAAGAAAGAAGACGGACGCACGATATATCATTACTGCAACTGAGTATTTAACCAGGTGGGTAGAAGCGCAATCAATGAAGGATTGTACAGTGGCCATTGCCGTGAAGTTTCTATTTGAGTATGTATTAACAAGGTTTGGATGCCCAAATATATCAATGAGTCATAGGGGTACTCATTTCTTGAATGAAATGATCAATGCGATGTTGGAAGAATTTTAGGTATATCATTAGAAGAGCACGCCCTATCACCCACAGGCAAATGGAATGGTGGAAGCTTTTAATAAAATTTTGGAGCATGCATTGACAAAGGTATGCATCACGTAGAGGAATGACTGGGACATGCACATACCTGCTGTGTTATGGGCTTATAGGATGACCTATAAGAAATTGACACGACAAACGTCATTCAGGTTGGTCTATGGAACTGAAGGAGTCATGCCAATGGAGTATATTGTGCCTAGTCTAAGGATTGCAGCCTTGACTGAGAAGGCAAAACATGAGACCTTGGAGGAACAACTCGCACATATCATGGATTTTGAAGAAGACTGCTTCCTTGCAAAATTTCACCAGCAAGTGAAAAAGGAAGGGGAGAAAGCATGGCATGATCAACATATTAAGCTGCACACATTCAAGGTCGATGATTTGGTGTTGTTATATGATAGAAAGTTCATGAAGTTTCTATGAAAATTTCAAATGCACTAGTTAGGGCCATATGTTATTAAGGAGATCACAGATGGTGGCACAGTTCAGCTTGCAAAGCTGGATGGAGAACCATTCCCTGGAAAAGTAAACAGAAGTAGGTTGAAGCTGTACACAGGGGATCCTACCACTGCGCGATGACTATATGGAAGCATAACAATCTTAGTAATCCAGGCAGTTGTATGGGATTGTGGAACTATAAACTATGTTGCCCGACTAGGTGAAGAACGGGGTTGGAAGGCTGCACGAAGGATGACAGGGGTGTGACAGTTGAAGCTGCACTATATGAGCTGCGCCATGTAGGATGGTGCCACGCAATGGGTCCAAAAGTAGTTGTTGAGGTTACTATTCATGATTTAATGACCAAAAATCAGTTAAGAGGAGTGGGTAGGCGATATTTATAGCGAAAATATTTGGAGATCTGCCACCAAAGATGCATTTATTATCATAATTTGGGGGAAATGGTCGGATTTGAATTCAAAACTTCTTATAGATTATGCGTGTTGGTCCAACGAAGAACACTTTTCATTTTGAGAGTTGGTTGGGTGCTACTGTTTGACACTTATAGATCGTAAGGTTTGGGAGGACTTGATTTCCAGTACAGTATTTTCAACGTTGTTTGAAATTGACCAGAGACTTGTTCTGTAGCAAATGATTGCTACAAACCCCACCGAAGCCATAAGTTCAAAAGCTACTATTTCCAACATGACGGGCCTTGAGATATCAAGTATGGAAGCTACAAACCCTATGCCTACCACGTCGAGGTCACCGAAGCCAAAGAAATCCGTTGTAAAATAAAAGAAATCCACTGCAAAAGAGAAGTAACCAACTGCAAAGGAGAAGCAGAAGACGCTGATGCTAGTGAGAATTTCACTGAGGAAGAATCCAGAGGTGTGACAAAAGGAGAAAAAAGACAAACAGTTGGAGAAAGTGGTTGACTTGGAGGAAGAGGAATACCAAGGCGTAGAGGAATTAGACGTTGAAGAGGTAGAGCCTATCTCACGGCTCCACAAGTATATCCCTTCGCAGGATGAAAAGACCAAGGTTACCAAAAACCCCAATTCCGGGAAATTCTCAGTTTCAACTCCCCTGTTGCCTGAAAAAGTGGAATTTGAAGGCACACCATTAATGCCAATTCCTGTGCTGAAAATGGAGGATTGGGACCTTGCGGACCACAAGAGGTTCCCACACTTGGAAACAAGGAAGTATATGACCAAAATTTACTATGAGGATATTGGGGTTACGCAGTTGGAGCCCATGAAGTGGGACCGAAGTGTTGAGCAGGCTGGGATGTTGCACGTGCTCTGTGTGCCACACTTTCATCGATCAACTATCAACATGGTGTGTGTACGCCAACTCCTCACGCTAGTACATGATGGGTGTCTATGGCTTGGGGAGCCCATCCCGATCAGGGACATTTTAATTCATCGGATCACAAAGCTTCCCTACAAAGGGGCAAACCCTACCAAGGAGTTTGGAGGGAAAACCAGGGAAAACGATTTGGCAGATAAGATGAAAGTATAGTATGGGCTCGTTAAGGAGTCGCGTGGATATTCTATCAGCTCTATTTAGGACCAGGCGGTGAATTTTTCTGCCAAAATTATCACAGGAAAAATATTCGGAAGTGTCGCGCGAATGAAGTTCCAGCGCCGATGGTATCACTAGTAGCTTAGTGCATGAAGGGAGTCCAATACAATTAGGCAAAGTATCTATGAAAGGAGTTCCTTGCAAACTACCAAGAAGCCCAAGAGGAAAGCAATTCATTTCATTACACTTGGATTTTATTATCTATTGTTTTAATGGCTTGGAAATTGCCAAAGGATAGTTAGTTCCCCCCCGCACAAGGAATATTTACTCGAGGCAACACGGTTCGCCTCGCTGTGGTCTACAAAGGATTCGACAAGAATTAAGGAGTCAAAAATTTTCTTGATTCTCATGGAGATGGATCTTCATATGGTTATCAGTCAGAGACCAAGGTTGTCCCCAACCTTGTTCAAGCAATTGATGACCTACATGGAGTTCAACGCCGATTTCCACAATGTGTCAATCAGAGCGCGAAAGGACCCAAAGCACGTAGGGAACAAGTTTCCCTATCTGGTATCTAAGATGGACATGCATGAGATCATGGGGTATTGGCCAATAGAGTGGTGTGAACCCATGGGGCTTGATGTGGGAACAAGAAAAGGTGTGGAGATATCTGCTACGCAGAAGTGTAAGGAAGCTGCTCAAAAGGCCGCGCGAGATCTCGCTGAGCAGGAGAAGAAGGAGGCAATTGCTAAGGCAGCTACGGAGAAAGAGAAGGCAGAAAAAGAGCACACTTCCAAAGAGTAGGCATAAAAAGAATGTCAGGATATAGAACAAGGTGAAAATTCGGCCTCACAGCACACAAACGAGCAAAAATTGTCAAAATAGGGAGGAGGCAGTGGTGAGGAGTAGAGCATTCCTTTCACCTTGAAGAGACACGGGCAGGAGCAGACAGGTGGACAACGCAAGAAGCATAAGTCTAATAAGAAGACACACATTGACCCAATGGTGTTGACAGAAGGTGATCTTGATGAGATCGGTGACAAGGTGAGAGACACAACCACTAAGGTGTTGCAGTAGTTTGAGCAACAGTATATGTAGACACTGGGAAGCGTCGAAAAGGATCTGCGCAAGCTCCAGATCTAGGATAATAGGATTCAAGTGGGGGTCAGGAAAGTGAGCGGGGTGCAAGCGAGCCTGACACAGGGAAGTGGCACAATGGCAGAGCTAGAACGGACTCTAGACCTTAGAGTCATACCATTGCTAGAGGGGTTTGTTCATGCAGAATCAGATGAGCATCACGCTATGTGTTTGGTTGTGTTATATTCTTTCCACATAGTTACCAGGGGGTTTGAAGGGCACCCGTAACCCCACTTTATGGGGTCCGATGCAGCGCCCCGGAAAATTTTGGTTTTGGACCCTATGTTAGGTTGTGCGGACCCACCTATGGTTTTGTGCATGATTTTCACACATGTTTTTTGGACGTGATGGTTTTCGGTCCATGGTATTGGACGTGATGGTTTTTGGTCCATGGTATTGGATGCTTCAGCATGTATAATATGTATTGTAACATTGAAAGGAACATAATGAAAAATCAAGTTGGTAGTCCCAGTTTTGGGATCCCGGGGAAAATCTCTGTGTATATGTGTTTTATGTGTTATGATCTCACATTGTTTATTTTTTGCGTTTTAGAATTCGTATGTAGGTAATTTCTGTACGGGGTTAAAACCTACATTTGGTATCAGAGCTATTTTGGCTTCAAGGGGATGCCTTTGTTGCTGAGGGGTTTCGCTCGGGCCTGGTAGACCTTGTTCAGTGGGAGATCTGCGAGATCGATTCTAGTGGTGAAAGAAGATGGCGAGTAGTGGAAAGATAGAGATCGAGAAATTTAATGGTCAGGGTTTTGAGTTGTGGAAAATCAAGATGGAGGATCTGTTGGTGGATAAAGACTAGTGGATCGTGGTAGATTCGGGTACTAAACCAACAGGAGTGTCGGATGAAGAATGGAAGAAGTTGGATCGGAAGGCAAAGAGCACAATACGATTATGTGTCTTAGATTCAGTATTGTTGAATGTATCAGGGGAAGCTACGACAAAGGCTTTGAGGGACAAGTTAGGGACTTTGTACCAATCTAAGTCTCTAGTGAATAAACTGCTCTTGCGGAAAACACTGTATAACCTAAGGATGAAAGATGGAGACTCGGTGACAGAGCATCTGAATGCATTTAATACTGTGGTAAGTTAGTTAGCATTTGTTGATATTAAAATTTCAGATGAAGATAAGTGCATCAATTTGTTGTGTTCTCTACCAGATTCGTGGGATAGTCTGGTTATTGCAATAGGTAACAATGCAACTGCCTTGCATTTTGATGAAATAGTCTCATCCTTGTTGACGGAGGAGATGAGACGAAAAAATATGGAGAGCCAAAATGGTGATGCCTTGTCTGTACGAGGGCGGACCCAGAACAGAAACAAAAATAAGTCATCGAGTGGGAGATCTAAATCTAAAGGGAGATCTAAATCTCCAGGAAAACCTGTAAAGGTGGTGTGCTGGAAATGTGGAAAGGAAGGGCACTACAAAAGGGACTGTAAATCTAAAGCTCCTGACAAAGGAAAGGGATCTGATGAGGCTCCTTCTGCAGAGGCGAAAACCACCTCAGATGAAGGTGGGGATGTGTACTTGGCTTCTTCAAGTACACATGTAGATCATGAGGCATGGTTGATTGACTCAGGTGCATCCTTTCACTTCACTCCCCATAGAGAGTGGTTCTGCGAGTATGAGAAATATGATGGTGGTGATGTCTTCTTGGGGGATGATAGGAAAGCTAGAATCGTTGGTCGCGGAAAAGTAAAGTTGAAGTTGCAAGGTGGAAGGGTTAGAACACTTCCAGGTGTTCTACATATTCCTGCATTAGCCAGAAATCTGATTTCTATTAGCAAGCTGGATGATGCAGGTGTAAAAACAGTGTTCGAGAAGGATACCTGCAAGATGGTTCGGGGAGCACTGGTATTGATGTGGGGAGTTCGGATTGGAACTCTATACAAGCTGCAAGGTAGCACTGTTATTGATGGGTGTAATAGTTCTGTGGTTCCTGAAAGTGGAGCAGAAAATCTAGTGGTCTCTAGAGAGAAGACCATGTTGTGGCATCAAAGGCTTGGACATATTGGAGAAAAGGGCCTTCAGATACTTCATGGTAAAGGTATTGTAGAAGGTATGAGTAATAGCTCTCTGGATTTCGATTTCTGTGAAAAATGTGTATATGGGAAGCAGAATCGGGTGAGTTTCACCTCTGGTAGTAAGAGGGCGAAACAAATATTAGAACTTGTGCACAGTGATGTGTTTGGACCTGTGAAGGTTCCATCACTAGGTAAGTCTATGTACTATGTATCATTTATAGATTACTTCTCAAGGAATACATGGATATATTTCCTTAAGAAGAAATCTGAAGTCTTTGACAGGTTTAAAGAATTTAAGGCTCTGGTGGAAAACTAGACAGAGAATAAGATAAAGGTGCTGAGGACAGATAATAGTGGAGAGTTTTGCAGTAAGGAATTTGAAGAATTTTGTAAGAAGTGTGGTATAGCACGACAGAAGACTACTCCATATACACCTCAACAAAATGGAGTTGCAGAAAGAATGAATAAGACGTTAATGGAAAGGGCAAGAAGCATGCTCAGTGGTGGCAGGTTAGGACAGGAATTTTGGGCAGAGGCAGTGTGTTACCTGGTCAATAGGTCACGTTCATTAGCGTTGGAGGATAAGAATCCACAAGAGGTATGGACTGGTAAGAAACCCTATCTTTCACATCTGAAGGTATTTGGATGTGATGCATATGTACATGTTCCAAAGGAGAAACGAATCAAGTTGGATAGTAAATATGAAAGGTGCATCTTTATTGGGTATAAGGATGGTTTAAAGGGTTATAAGCTTTGGAACCCAGTCACACGAAAGGTTGTGTACAACTGAGATGTGGTTTTCAGAGAGGTGAAAGATGTTATTAAACATGAAGTCCAATGAAAGGAACCTGAGAAGATAGAGTTTAAGCTAAAGGAGGAAGAATCAGACTCTACAGCAAAGGAGGAATCAGAAGATGAAGAGCCACACTCCAGCTGTGAGAAGATCAGTTCGAGAAAGAAGGCATCTTGAAAGGTATAATCCATCTGCTTTCTGTTCAAATTTTGCTTTATCTATTATTAATGATGATCCCAGAACTGTGAAGGAAGCAGTAGATTCAGAGGATGGAAAACTTTGGAAAGAGGCCATGGTTGATGAAATGGAATCTTTGCACAAAAATGAGGCTTGGGATCTGGTGGAGTTGTCGCTGGAAGGAAACCCATTGGCAGCAAATGGGTGTTCAAAAAGAAGACAAATGCAGAAGGAAAAGTGGAGAAATAAAAAGCTCGATTGGTAGCAAAAGGTTATTCCCAGGTGCCGGGAATTGATTTTGGTGATATTTTTTCTCCTATTGCCAAGGTAACTTCTATTAGATTACTTTTATTTGTTGCTGCTGCTTTTGATTTTGAGGTAGAACAGATGGATGTGAAGACAACATTTCTTCATGGGGATCTGGAAGAGGAAATCTACATGAAGCAACCTGAAGGCTTTGCAGCGAAGGGTAAGAAAGAATTGGTATGCAAGTTAAAGAAGTCTCTGTATGGGTTAAAACAGTCACCAAGGATGTGGTATCAGAAATTTGATACATTTATATGGGGACTTGGCTTCACCAGAAGCAAAGCAGATCACTATGTGTATTTTAAATTAAATGGTGATTGTGTTATTTATCTGGTCTTATATGTGGATGATATGTTGCTGGTTGGAAATGACAAAGAAATTATCTAGGATTTGAAGACCCAATTGTCCTCCAAATTCGACATGAAAGATCTTGGTGCTGCAAACTATATTTTGGGCATGGAAATTAAAAGATATCAAGCAAAGAGGAAGCTCTGGTTAAACCAAAGGAAGTATGTCGAGACAATACTGCAGAGGTTTAATATGCAGGATAGTAAACCGGTGAAGGTTCCTATTCCTGTAGGTGTGAGGTTATCTACTGAACAATGTCCCAAGACACAAGAAGAGGAAGAGGACATGTCCTGTGTTCCATATGCAAGTGTAGTCGGTAGGCTGATGTATGAAATGGTCTATACTAGACCAGACATTGCACATGCAGTGGGAGTATTGAGCAGGTCTATGTTAAAACCAGGAAAGGAGCATTGGACAACAGTGAAGCGGGTTTTCAGGTATTTGCGTGGCACTAGTGATTATGGTTTGTGCTACCAAGGAAGACCAGGATTGGACAAAGTGTTGGATATTCGTGGCTTTGTTGATGTAGACTGGGCTGGAGATCTGGATCAGAGAAGATCTACAAGTGGGTATGTGTTTAACCTATTTGGAGGTGCAGTCAGTTGGATGAGTAAGAAACAATCTGTAGTGGCACTATCAACTACAGAGGCAGAATACATGGCAGCCACTCATGCAAGCAAGGAAGCAGTTTGGTTGCAAAGATTGTGTTAAAGTATGGGGTTAGTACAGGAAGCTATAAGGATAGACTGTGACAGCCGAAGTGCAATTTTCTTGGCAAAGAACCCTGCATATCATTCAAAGACAAAGCACATTGATGTTCAGTATCACTTTGTGAGGGATATGATAGAAGACAAAAAGGTGTTGCTGGTAAAGGTGGACACTTTGAAGAATACTACAGACGCATTGACAAAATCTGTGAGCTCTGAGAAGTTCTCTTGGTGTAGAGAGACAATGGGCATTTTAGGGCTGGGAAAATGACTAATCTCTCTTGTGGCCCCCTGTGGAAAGAAAACAACAAGTGGGAGAATGTTGGGTTGTGTTATATTCTTTCCACGTAGTTAACAAGGGGTTTGAAGGGCACCCATAAAATTTTGGTTTTGGACCCTATGTTAGGTTGGGCAGACCCACCTATGGTTTTGTGCATGATTTTCGCACATGTTTTTTGGACACGATGGTTTTCGATCCATGGTATTGGATGTGATGGTTTTCGGTCCATGGTATTAAATGCTTTGGCATTTATAAATACTTATTGTAACATTGAAATGAACATAATGAAAAATCAAGATGGTAGTCCCGGTTTTGGGTTCCAGGGGACAATCTCTGTGTATATGTGTTTTATGTGTTATGATCTCGCATTGTTTATTTTCTATGTTTTAGAATTCTTATGCAGGTAATTTCTATACGGGGTTA
Source organism: Pinus tabuliformis (assembly GCA_031772625.1). Classification (NCBI taxonomy): domain Eukaryota; kingdom Viridiplantae; phylum Streptophyta; class Pinopsida; order Pinales; family Pinaceae; genus Pinus; species Pinus tabuliformis. The sequence goes on along the minus strand of CM062817.1, from coordinate 718,474,602 downwards.
AAATCTACACTATGATTAATACAGTGAAGGACATGGGACTGAATTTGGCTGCGCCGCCATTCAAGGCCCTTGGGGTTTCAGATAAATTGAGGATCAAAGAGCAGCGCACCCTCATCGTCATCAGTGAGTTTAAGGTCAACAACAAACATATGTTCGTGGAGAAAACTCAAGCTTTGAAGGAAAAGGAGGAGCTATAGACATGACGTCAGAGCCTGGAGACAACAATAGAACAGGCCTGCAAAACAGTACCAGAATCGAATATCCCTAAGAATGCTGAAGCTTCAGAAAAATAAGGAAATTGGCTGCTGCAATACGTGCCTCAAAAGAGGAAGTTGATAGGGTTACTTTTGATTTCCAGATGAAGATAGCAGAGCTACAGTTGAAGTTGCAGTGAACGACCTCGCAAGAGGTTCGGGAGAAATGCATAGCAACAATCAAGGATGGTATGAACACATTGGATACCACAGTCACAGACTGTATAATGATGTTCGATGCAGCGATGGAATTATGGACGAATCTGTAAGAGGAACCGAACCTGTAGAAGCTGAATACCGATGTCTGAGAGACATAGTGGCAATATGATGAGGTTCGAGTGACTACGTGCACTTTGGCGCTAGCACAACACCTTGCGAAGTTACAAGAGGGAAAGTGACTGCAAGCACAGGTGGAAGAATTGCAGAGGAAAGAGGCCCTGCTAAATGCCAGATTACAACCGTGGCTAGAGGAAGCTTGTCAGATTATTCTATCACTTCAGGAAAAGCTAAAGGTGTTACATCATACTCAGAGGACAATGCGCCTAGCAGTCAGGGCCTGACAACAGATAAATTGATCGAAGAGGTGTAGCAGGTTGTGACAAAGAGCATTGTTGAAGTTGTAGTGTTACAGGTTGAGCTCGGTGGTCTACGAAACAAGATCAAGGCACCAACAGAGTGTCTCGAGGGTGATTCATGACCGTTGTGTTGGGGGCCTGTTGGGATAGGGTCCCTAGGGTCAATTTTGGGGTTAGTTAACCCAAATTTTGTATAAGTTTTTGTAAGTTTTGTAAAAGATGTAAAGTCTCCATGAAATGTAGATGTAGAGCGCCCAGATAGATAAGAGTCAAAGGGGTCTTAGCCCCTTGTTTGCATAAGTAGATAAGTCAGTTTCAAGACTCACCCATGGTTCGCGGACCATGGTATTGTATTGAGAAGGATATATATTTGAGTCATAGCGAGTCTAGAGAAAAAGTAGCTAAGTAAGCTAAAGCAAGATAGAAACTATTTTGGGCGAGTGCTAAGGCAAGAAGGCTCTACTTCCTGTACTTCGGCAAGAAGGGGAAGGCTCCTACATCTGAGTGCACAAGAGGTCTTGATAAGTTTGTAGTTGAGTGTGCAAACCCCTGCAGCTAAGTGCGCAAGGTAAAAGAGTTTGTAATCTGAACATTGAAGATCAATAAAGACTGATTTTGAAGAATTATTGAGCAATCTGAGTATTTCTGTTGATTCTGTTTATGCTATGCTTTGTCGCTTATAATGTGTTTTCTATGGCATAATGAATGAATGCTATGTGAAACCACTAAATCTGTCTTATTTATGCATGATTTAAGTAGTTATCTAGTTTCGTGGAGATAAAGAGTTATTTCTGCTATGTCTTCTGAGGAATTGAATATATCTGCGCGAAATTAGATCTAGGGTTATTTATTGATGCACAAAAGTGAATAACTTGTTTGTTTAAGGTCCACAAAGAATAATTGTAGACCTTCGCGAAGGTCTAGAAGCCATTTTCATAGAGTTGTAGTAGCGACTCATAGGAGACTACCGATCTGCACAGAGGCAGATCTGAGCCATAGGAGCTTAAAAACCACTTATCACATGTATCTAGATGCAGAAACCTAGTTCTAACATCCCCCAATACTACATCAGGTGAGATTGCAACCTGCGCTATGCAAGTTGTTTCCGAAAGGGCCAACAGTTAGGGTTTTGTTGGTTGGTGCGAACAACTCTGAACCTGGGTCAGGCCCCCTTAACCCAACACAAATGAATCATATTTTCCATCAGAACATCATTAATTAGATGATGTAACCACCACAAGGAAGGAGGACCGAAGGTTAGCCAAATGTTGTAGTGTCATAAGACTCTTTTCAACTCAACCACACACAAAGAAGCCAAAAAACATGTTCACACATGACGCTTATTTACATTGACAAAAACATAAACAAAAACAAAATATCAACAAAAAAATAAGAAAGAAAACAAACTAGGTACATAGGGTAGGGCATAACCCCAGATCATCATTAAAAATATAGTTTTAAGTCTTGGCCATTAAAAGGAAGAGATTATATCTTCTTGTCTAGTGATTGAAGATGATATGTGTGTTGGCAAAGATTTTCATGCACAATGAACGGTCTCATCCACATGGATTGGAACTTAGTGTGTTTGCCTTTGTCCTCGTGGGCTTTGTCCCACTTTAAGACTAGGTCATGCACACAATTCATTTTCCCTTGTAGACTTCTTATTGAACCAGATCTTGATACGAATCTGGTGAAGAGAGAATTCTTATTTTGCTTTATGTCTTTCCTCCTATAGCTTACAGAGGATGTTTATCCTACTTTGAACCAATAGGCATGGCTTACCCTGAGATTCCTGTGAATGTTGAAGGGTAGGAAAATATATTTTTAAATGTAGGATGGCTTCTTTTCCATACACCGAGAAGTATGGATATATATTCAGAGAAGGTTTTGGCGTGACTCAGCCAACTCATAGGGAATTCACCAAAGTGGAGTGCTAGTTCCTATGTTCACAGAAAACAATCTTCTTAATGATGCATATTAGGTTCTTATTTGTAGACTCAACAAGACCATTTCCATGGAGATAGTAATTAGTTGAATGTTTTAATATAATTCCATTTTCCAACGCAAAATCATATAATCTTAATGACTAAAAATATGTTGCATTGTAAAAAATAAGTGAAGTCGGAATGCCGAACTTGGAAATGGTATTATGCTTAAGGGAGTTGATGACTCCCTGATCATTCACTTGTTTGAAGGGAACTGCTTCTGTCCACAGCGTGAAGTAGTTTGTGGCAATGGAATGTAGCAGTGTGTTTCTTTGATGAGTGCGGAAAAATCTCACTAATGACATCTAGGCCCCATTGTTGAAATGGTTCTTCCATTGCAATAGGATGCAATGGGGTGACTGACTTCTTTCCTCTCTCGATAAACTTCTGACAGACTAGACACTTGCGGGCATAGGCGTGAGCATATTTGAATAATGTGGGCTAATAGAAACCGAACCACATAACTTTTTGCTCTATTGTTTCACACAAAAAGCGTCCCTCGTCTGGTCCACCATGGAGATCACACAACACTTTCTCTGAATCATGTGATTCCAAGCCCTTGAATAATACTCCATTATGGTTCTTTCTAAAAAGCACCCCATGCACTAACTAGTAAGACAATGCTTTTAATCTGGCTGCCCTCTTCTATCGCGTGGATAAGTGAGAGGGAAATGTGTCGTGCTCAAGATACTAGCACACATTTTCATACTAAGAGCTTGTGAGAGTAGTGGGGGAATCTCACTTGACATTATATATCTTGATTTGTTGCTCCCATCTAGATGGATCTTCTTCTTTTGCATCCGATTCTTTTGCTACTAGCCGACATAAACCATGGCCCTTGATAGTGTGAACTGGCTTGAATTCTAAGTCATACTCTTGTAGACCAGTCATCTAGTTCAATCTTCTCTCACCCATCTCTTATTGGACAAACACTGATCTGACTGTTGGGTGTGACACAAAGATTATTGAGTGATTCTTCAAGAGATAGGGCTGGAAGTGCTTCACCGCCTTGTCAATTGCATACGCCTATTTATTAATGGTAGGATAGTTAAGTTCAGGTCCTTGTAGGCTTACACTCATAAAAGATATGGGAAACTCATTTTTTTGATCATCCTTTTGTGTAAACACAACGACAATAGAAGTATCATAAGCGAAAGTGTAGAGCAGAAAATATTTATTGAAATATGGGTTGTACAAGGCTAGTGTTTCTGCGATAACTTGCTTGATACAGGAAAAAAAAATCCTTTTCCCTTTTGTCCCACTTGTATATTGCATCCTTCTTCACCATCTCTTGCATAGGTTTCACAATTTGAGCGTAATCGGAGATGAACTTGTGAAGAAAGTTGATCTTCCCTAAGAAGGACTGCATAGATTTCTTATTCACTGGGAGGGGAATCTACGTAAGAGTTCTAACCCTTTCAGGGTCTACTTTCATCCCATTTTTCATGATAATGTGGCCAAAGATATTACCCTCGGACACTACAAAAATAATCTTCTTAGGATTAAGGGATATCCCATATTTTCGACATCGCTTGAAGATTAGCTTCAAATGGCGTAGATGGTCATATATCTTCTTAGAAAACATCGTCAAGATACACCACTACACTTTGCCCGATTAGTCTGTGAAATGAAATGTCCAATGCACATTGAAATGTTGCACCGACATTGACTAGCCCAAAAGGAATTCTTCTGAATGCGAATGTGACCCACTTCATTCAGAATGTAGTTTTAAGTCTGTCAGGCTCTAAGACCAGAGCCTGATTGTATCGTAAATAACCATCAATCAAAGAGAACATCTTTGACCTCTTTTCCATCTTTTCCATAGATGACACAGGGTAGTTGTCTTTGTCCAGGCATGGTTCAGATTTCCGAAATTGATGCACAAGCGGATTTCCTCAGACTCCTTCCTTACTGGGACCAACTTAGATACCAAGGTTTAATGTCTCACCTTGTAGATGATCCAATAATCCAACAAATTCCTCAACTCTTTTTAAATAAGGGCTCACACATTAGATGTACCTTTCACAGCTTTCGCTGAAAAGGCTTGGCCCCTTCCTTGATTGGGATAGCGTGTAGGATTCATAAGTTTTGAGCTCATCATATGTCCATGCAAAAACATCTCGGTACTTCTTGAATAAGAAAATGAAGGCTTTCCACTCTCGTGGTGTGCAACAAGTACCAAGATTGACAAACTTCAGATCCTTCTCTGTTCCAAGATTTATCTGTTCATGCGACAACGTTGAACTATGGGTTTTAGGGTTGAATGACCCTCTAAAGAAATTCTGCAAGTCATACAACTTTTCCAATGATATCACACCCTTCGACATGGGGTTTTCCTTGTCTGCGCAAGTTTCATCTTGCAACGCTATTTTGTGCTTGTCTTCATCAATAACTGCATCTTTGAATACATTGACTTCGCCATAAAGTGCATTATCTAATGGTCATAATTAAAAACACATAAATTAGTAATATTATTAGGGAAAATTTGTTTATAAATAATTTCAATAGAAAAACCGTCCCTAAGCAGTGACAACTTAGCAACAACATTTGTTAATGCATCTGCAACTGCGTTACACATTCTAGGAACAAATACAATGTTAAAAGCTCAGAATTGAGAAATTAAACACCATACCTCTTGTTGATAACCCTTCAGATGAGGTGACACATAATGTATAGTATGTGTACCTGTCATACGATGATTTTAGAGTCACCTACTGCTTTGAGAACCCAAAAATTGAGGTCAATTGCCTTCTATAAGCCCAGGATGAGTGCTTCATATTTTTTCGTGTTGTTTGTGCACTCGAATTCCAAGTGACTTGAGATAAAGCTTTTTCTCTATTGTGGGTTTGCTAAAACACAACTAGCTCTAGATCCCTCCCGTGTCTTTGAACTATCATAATACAAAGTCCAAACATCATATGTACAAGAACTATGCCCTACACTAGTAATACTACTACCACTATTATCTAATGTACAAAGGTAATTCACGCTAGTTGGACTAGGAAGGAGTTCCAATCATGTGTTTGGTGGGATTGGGGAAGGTTGAGCAAGATAACACCCCAAATTCATTTCTAAGAAGCAATTACCAAAGGTGATATTTGCGAAAGCAATTGGTTCATTCTTTCCCTCAAAGGGAGTAACAATGTGCTTCATGTAAGGCTTTGAGTCTACCTAGATTTGGCTATTTCTTCCCTTATATGAAAGCCATAAATGTGACCAATTCGTACCAAGATACCCATGTAATTTGTTGTACCAATCTCTACTCAACAATACACCATATTCTTTAGGGATGTCCACAATCACTATGTTTATACATTGGTGAACTCGTTGGTCAGATGATAGGAGAATAATCACATTTCTAAGTTCACCTATAGCATGGACAAGAGTACTGTCCAACTGAATAATCTATGCATCTGTATTATCCCATTTTGCATTAATTTTCTTAGCTACATATAGTGGCATTACGTTTACAGATGAATGAGAATCAACTAAGAAATTGTGTACATTGTAATTAAATTTTTTGAATGTTAATAAAAACAAAGGGCAACGTGTGTTAGCATCTAATGTTAAAGCATTAAGAATAAATTCCGGGGGACCAGAGGACTTACCAAATCCATTCTGTGAAGAAGTGTTGTTACCTGAGGTGGTTTGTCCAAGAGAATGGACAAGTAGTTCTGTTGGCTCGCGATCCTTGTAAGTTCAAAGAGTGAAATATTAACGCAAAATTTCTTCATGTCTTTAACTATATTATAATAAAGTACGAGAGACATTGACAAAGTGTATAGAGGAGTAACTTTATCTACTACTTTCAGGATGGTGGACTTGCTTTTGCTACTTGCGGAAGTACTTTTCACTATAGCCACGTTTCCAAACTTGCTCTAAGTGTTCTGAGTTGAGTTAACAGGCAGTGTGATCTTCGTTAAAGCTCGTTCCTTCAATTTTTTCCTTGTCAACTCTTGTTTGGAGATCAGCCCTTGGCTTCTCAACTTATATCGATTGTTTTGCTTTTGAGATGGGTCCTAACTCAGTGGCAGTTCTTTGACACTTTTATTTTCAAATGCATAACACAATTGAATATATTTATTGCGTGTCCAACACTCATAGTTTCTTCAGTTGCAACAATTTATTCCTTCTCTTCTGCTGGCTTAGTCTACTCACATGAAAGTACAATGTCCATGATATGCATAGCTAGAGCATTCATGTTGTGGTTCCATTGTGGGAACATTTTTTCTGAATGATACTCTTGATTAACCGAACAATATTGATCCATGCCCATGCTTTTAACATTCAACATGATGTTTGAGCTCTATGCAGACTTGGCTAGCTGGTTGTTGTTGCTGCTAGAGTTGGAAGCCCTTCTCAGGAAGTTAAATTTAGGGGGCTTTTTGTTGATGGTGGTCTCACTTTTCCTTTTTCTTTAACTTTTCCAATTCATTAGACAAAGACTTGATGGTGTGGGTCAAGCTTTCAAGATCAGTAGATTTCTTTTCCTTGGCCTTACTTACAGAGGCTTGAGACCTTTTTCCTATGCCTTTGGAGTCCTATGATGGTTCATCATCTACGATGACTCCAATCACACATAGTCCTTTTCAACTGCAATTGCCTCTTCATAATTTTCTGCTAGCATTTCTTTCATAGTTCTCTTCACGAACTGTGTGATGCTTGTTGGTAAAGCTGCTGTGTAATAATCAATAGTGATGGAGTCAAGAGGTTTCATATTTTTAGGAAATTTTTTCAATATACGATTGAATCTATGATTAAAATATTTCGCTTTATCTTTCTGCTCCATCTTTAGATTTCGCTCTCTTAACAACATGGTGGGGGTTTTTTCATCAACAAACTTTTCAAGAAAAATATTTTTAAACCCCTTCCAATTCTGGATAGATTTCAGAGGAATACTATGGTACCATACAACTATTATGCCATATAAGATACAAGGAAAAAGTATACATGCAACATCATCGTAATGTACCTCAATAATTTGGAGATGTAGGTAGAATTTGTCTAAATGGTCCTCTGCTTTCACTAATTTGTTAGGGTCATACTTCGTTAACAAATTATTCGGGTGCCTTGACATCTTGTGTAAAACACCCAACAATGCAATTAGGCCCCAAGACATCCAATCTAGATCTTGGTCTACCATATGTTCGTCTCCATGCTCCTCCTCTTTGTCAAAATTTGATGGATCTTCGTCCTCTTCTTCGTAACCATCTAACTCACGGAGAGTGTCATCTGAGAGTACAACTTCATCTCTATCACCACGGTTAAAAGATGGAGTTTGCTATGATTTCTCTATGTTTTCAATAGTCTCTGCTAACTCTTCAAGGGTGGCGAGAACCAAATCTTCGACTATAGAAACCACTGTCCTAGTAGGAGTGGTTACATTCTTCTTTGGAAAATAAGGAATATTGTGTAATCTAGGGATCAATCCCACAAGGTTTGCAAAATTATGGGTTATAGGCTGGATGGTCTAGATTTGGTCATAAGATATTTCATAAGTTTGTCCAAAATCGGGTTGAGAAGACCCTCCAACTTCAGGAATATGAGCAGGGGAGGTGCTGGGAATATTGCTGCCTTGATTGAAAGAAGTAGGATTAGGGTGGGCGAGGTTATCAAACATAAAAATATGGTGGCACTCCTTCTAGCACTAGAAATATTGACAGTGCTAGACCTTCCAACATTCAAGGGGTCTCCTCGCTATGTGGTCCCTTTTATGCCTCACACTATTTGGGAAAGGAGCCCCATCTAGGATAAACCCCAGTTACCATTTTCTTAAAGGTTTTCCTTAGCTCTAACTATCAACAAGAGAGAGGAGTGTATATGTTCCTTCGAAAAGCAAGTGTGCCTGGTGAGTGTTAAATTGTAGGTGTGTCAAGGTTCTTCTATTGTAGAGGGAAAATAAAGTGAGCCTATAAGAGAGAGGTAATAATACCACCCTAGTAGAGACACACATGAACATGAAAGATCCATCTAACATCCAGTGAAATAGTCCAAAAAGATGTGAAGTTCATTGCAACCATTACAACAAATTCTCAATATGATAAGCACTAAAATAACTGAAATAGTTCAACTACTTTAGTACATGTGAAAAAAAACATTAATAAAAAAAATTCAAAAAAAAAATCTTAGAAATATTCATAGTGCATGCATGAAGAACGTCCTAGCCATCATGATTCAAATATTAAGTAAAATTTCCCCGACACATGTATACAAACAACACCACTAGCTCTAATAGTGGAGTGTTGGAGCCACTACTTTCTCCCCAAAAGAACTAACTTGTCTCTCTGATTCCTTGTGGGAGGAGCCAAGGTGAAAAGTCCTCTGCTCATATAAATAGGGTGTATATATAACCAATGGGGTGATGCTTCACCTCCTTGTGACTCTTTGACTATCCTCATGACTACTTGACTTCCTATGACTTTTCGACTTTACATGACTCTTCATATTTTGTACATGTCCTCTGGACTTCCACTTTACAATACATTTCTAATAGGAATTTACATAATCCACAAATTGATGTGGCAAATGATGACTCATGACATGACATGACATGACACTGCTGACATGGACTACATGATGACATGGCAATGTCAAGACATTCTTGCTGCTTTTTGTTATGTGTCTTCTTGAGAATGCTCTTCTGCCCACCTCTGTATGGCTTAGAGGTAAGAAGTCTTTAATGATATTTGGTCTTCAACTGTGGTTGCAGACTGGTGTCCCTTTTCTTTCTCTTGATAGCTCATTTTTCATATTCAACTACAGAGGTGTCTTCTAGCATGTTTCCCTTCTTCATATCCTTCTTGATCATCCTGTCATGGTATGATAGAATACCTACTTTTGCAATTCACTCATGACAATATGAAATCGGTGTGATAAACCCCTAGTCTAACATGCTACATGATAATCCATTAACTAAGCCAAAACCGGGTGGAAAACTAAGGGAGAGGCTGAGTGACTGCATAATTTCATAGCTCAGTTAGTCAAGGGTCAAGTCTGAGCCTTGAGACTATGTAATGCACAATTCAGGCTGGATTGGTCATGAAGATTGCGTAGTTGGGGAGTTCAAGGAGCCAGGATGAGGGATTGATGACTGAAGTTTCCCACTACGCAGTGCTAGAAGGACAAGGAGGCTAGGTGATTGCATAATTACATAGTTTAGGAGCTCAAGGGTTGGGTTTTAGGACTAAGGCTATGAAATCTGTAGTTTATGCTTGGATGGAGTGCATGGTTACACAATTTTAGAGTTCAGGGGCCAAGCTTGAGCACTGAGACAGCGCAGTGCAGAGTCCTGAGAGGCAAGAACTATGCATTGCGTAGTGTCAATAGGTAGGGTTGCATCTTGAGGGCTAAGAATATGCAATGCATAGTTAAGGAGGGTCAGATGAGGCTAAGTTGCTTGGTCAGGAATTTTTCTAAATCTGGGTAAGTGTGGGATCGATGAAGCTAATGTGAACAATGATAAGGCTTGACTGTGATCACAAACCACACACTTAGAAAACTTGATGATGCAACATAGATCATCCATAACACATGAAAAACATACCTCCTTCAATGCGATAACTTTGCAAGAACTTACGACAAGTGCGACACTAAAGATATACTTTGCGACGACCATGACGAGACTTGTGTGACAATGCTTAAAACTTTGGAAATGAGTGTAACAAATATTTACATGATATGATAAACTCATTTAAACAAAGATAACCCCTTGAAAACACCAAATCAAGCTTATATACATCGTGTGACACTTAACATGTGAAAATACGACATTTCAATTTTCCTACAAATGGGACCAAAACACGTAGAGAAAAAACATGCGATAAGTCTTAGTGTTTGGGACGAAAATATGCAAGACAAAAGTGGGCTTCGAAATTTAGTGTAGGCCAAAATTTTCTAGGGTGTTGTAGTAGCAACAACACCCTGCTATCATCGTTACTATCAACCATATGAACATTATTGTCATCATTGTTTCCATCCCCAAAGAAACTTGTAAGAAATTCATCCAATCCTTCTTCATGCACTACATTTTCACTATCATGATCATCACCATTAAGGCTAGGTAGCATGTCATTAGTGTATGCTAATCTCATCAGCTATTCAAATTTCTCAGGTGGTAGAGTTCTCTTTAAATATGTTATTTTCGCCCTAGTATGGCTTAAAAGATGGTTTGAATCATCTTAATAGCCCAGTTGGATCAACTTGGGTATAATTAATACCCGTTCTTTCATCATAATCTTCTACCTATCAACAAACACAACCATTATTTAATGTTTGGCAAGAATTCGATAAATCATAAATGTATGAATTTAAAAGAAATATAATCAAATATCACTTAACAAATCCCATCCCATGTACTATAGTCTTGACCAACCTCTTCTTCAGTGCAATTATTTTTTGTGTCTAGAGGATCCATTTTCATATTCTCTTCCACCCACTATGACCTTCGTGGTTTAACAACTTTAGGTCCACGCTCATGTACATATGTTTTTTTCTTTTTCTTTTGCTAGTTGAATGCTTAAGTTGTGCACTTGTTACAATCTCCATATGAAATATCAACATCATGCATTAATTTATTTCAAGATTGTATAATACACTATAAATTCTAATAATACCATGCAAGATTATGGACGTATCACAAAATGCTTCCTAAGTTAAGTCAAAATTTGATTACCTGATTTCTTGCGATATCCGCAGTGTCCTTATTTGATATGACATGATTTGTTGCCATGGCCTCATCTTGCTCCTATAATACAAAAATAGTCAATGATGTTTAGTACACAATTTATATAATTTCAACCAATATGCTATCCGTGGCCTCCTCTAGATCTTGTAATACACAACAATGACATTAGTCACTTAACCTCTATGCACTTTGTTGTTTCTTTGTCGAATTGGCTCAACACACAATCGATTCAGCTGGTTTTCACCACACCTTTCTAACTAGAATGCCCCTATTTTCAATATATACCCTTTTTTTTAATTTCTACTCCTAATATGGTGACATGACCCAAATATTATAAATATTAGATGAAGATTATGAAACTAATGGACTAATTTTCTTTTTTCTTTCATATTTTCATTTAACTTAATTCAAACCCTTCATAACATGGAAGCCTCCCACATTGACATTTCAAAGTGCAAAGATGACAATTAATACAAATTAGATGGAGTGGAAAAATTAAATATTATAGGTGCTAAATTAGGCACAAATTTCGCCCCGAATTGACTACATTTTTCGTCGACGTTAAATTCGGTGCTAATAGTGCACAAATTACTGTCGACTATTCAACCAAATCAATTTAAAAAAAATAAAATCCCACCAATCTATAATTCACCTGTGCAATGGATAAACCTATTGTGTATCTTGATTATTCAACCAAAACAATGAAATATATTCACCATATTTCCATTCTCAGACTCACCAATTGCAAATTGAGGGATCTTTGAAGTTCTATGTGAAGTTGGAGCAAACCATGGTTTGAGCAATGCGTGGAGGTTATGAAAGAAAATAACTAATCAATTGGATCTTTGTTGATGGTGGGAAGATATATTGACGAACCTCTCCTCTCCTGTTGTGGATTTCAGTAAAAAAAAAACGATTTTTGGGTGTGATTTGACCTTTAGTAGTCACGAAATCAATTTGTACATATAATTCACCCCTACCATAGATGAAAATCAAACCCTTGTACATCCATTTTGCACTACTGTTGTTTAAAATAGTTAGCGGGAAGGGAGAAAAATGTAGGGAACAAAGAGAAGGGATTTTCCACAGTCTGGAGGAAAAAAATTCAACCTAGGATGTTAAACAATGTCAAGCAACAATAGAGGGAAATAAGAAAAGGATCTGATTCTTGCGAGAATGAGTATTTCATACTCAATTTATAGATCTGTATATGTTTCCATTTCTTGTTTGAATTGTAATTTTTAGTTTTTAGTTTTTAGCTTTCAAAATTATAAAAGAAGAAATTAGGGTTTATTTTTTTCTTTCTAGATTTAATATAAATTTTTTATTGCACATATATAGGGACATGACAGTGAGAAACTGGAAGAGGCAATGACTTCTATATTGGGGGTAGAAGCAGTGAAAAAAATAGAAGGTATGGACTTTTCCATGCTTTCAAAATATGTGGAAGAACATACTAAAGGCACTGAAATAGACCAACCAAAGCAACCTTGTCAAAGGGAATCAATTGATTCCTCATCAACTCCTTGATCGAGAAAAAGATCTAGGAAAACATCAATCAAAATAACCTCTAAGAATGTGGAACTAGGAAAAAAGACATCGAATGTCCCACCCACTCCTGGGACATAGATTTCTTCCACAGCCAGTACATGTACTTACGCATCTTGCATTGGTATATATGAAACCGAGTTAGGATATGATGTTGTCTATGGGGAAATCAGAATGAAAGATGTCAAGAAAGTGTTCAATTGTAGGTTGAAGGAATCATGCCTTCAACGCTTCAAAGAGAATATACATCTTCCATTATTGAAGATACCCATGCACCTTCAAAAAGCAAACATCCAATGACATGCAAACTGAATTTGGGACATGTTGGTCAGCAAACCAAGTAAAAAAACAAATAACTCAAAATTGCAAGAGATTATGTTGCAACCAAATGAAAAAGATAAAACAATTTCCTCTCAAGCTAAGGGCCAAAAGAAGTCCAATTTATGTAAGCATGAAAGTATGGAAAGAGCTCATGAAAGCATATGATAGAGCATATGCACGAAGGAAGTCCGATGAGGAGAGCACACAAGTATTTCAATTTGGTCATAAGATTATTTCAAATTCATTAAATGATTTTTATATTTTACTAGTGCATAATTAAAATTAATTAGTGTATATTTCAGGACAAGGCCTCGAAGGCCAGGCTTGCCAAATATCATGCCACACATCACAGTGGCCAAACAGGTTTAGAAGCCTTGGCATGCAAAATTGTAAAAATATGTATATATAATTTTGTATAAAAAAGTAAATGATTGGATATTAATTAGTTTAACTTGTTCATCCTCCATGTTTTGACAGGAGAAACAATATGGCCATTATCCATCACAATTGGAATTCGATATGATACAAGAAAAAAAGTGGTCTGATTTTGTTATCTGGATGGAGAATAAGGTATCATTAGTTGACTTTCAATAACTTAGTTGGATATTGTTACGTTAATATGTCAATTTGCATTTCTTGTGTTGAGTTGTTTATTTATGTGTAGCTTGAGTTCTTTGGTTCCCCATCAGTCATAACAGCCTTATAAATCACCAAACTTTCACTATGATCAATTCCTTATTGATCATGTGATCAAATTGTAGCTCAAAAATGAAAGTGATCATCAAGTCTTAAAACCAGCGTCAAGTCGAAGTGCTCGTCATTTTGAATCCAACGACATTCATTTAACCTCAATCCGATACTGTATGCTCAAGTTATTGTGCGCTGACCGTTTGGCTCAACAACTAAAATTTTGGTAAGTTAGTTGACTAGGTGATCGTATGGTGAGTCAACATGGTGAATGTGTAGGGTATGAGCCAACCACAACTTGACAAGGGGCATCCACCAATTTTGGCACATGGTCAAATGTCATTGGTTGATCATTTGTTGATTTGGGCCAATGGAAGGGTACCATGTGGCACCCCGAAGGTCAACTAAAATTTTGGTTATGTCCAACTCTGGTTTGAGGGATTCGAACCCCTGACCTCAAAATTCACAACGCAATGCTCTACTAATAGACTATAGTGTTGCTTGTTATACTATTGGCAGAACCCATATTTAAACTTTATATCGACGACTTGTGTAGGAAGGGGACAAGTTTCCAGCGAAAACCCCTAGTCGCATACATACCCATAGGAATGTGACTCCAAGTGGAAGGCAGAGGCACTACGGAGTGGGTCCTAGCCCCAGGTCATGTGATCGACCACAAGACCGCACACCAATACTCGAGGGGCCCGATGGGAAGGGCGGGTGGTTAGCTTGACCCATGGTCCCATGGCAACCGATAAGACCACTTGCCCAACCTTTCAGGGGCTAGGCCGACGGGGGCGAGCGTTAAGGCCCAACCCATGGCCTTATCTGCCTATATGACCGTGTTTTTCAGACTTAAGGTGTCATTAGCGAATTTTATCATCCAACAAAATGCACTGGTGGAGGGCGAAAATGTCGCTCCATTAGCGAAAAATAGGGAAAATTTGTAGGACAATTAGACTGTTGGTCCCATTTGTAGGATAGTTAATAGTAAAACTTATGGGAGAACTTGAAGAGCAATATAATTTTGATTTTTTGACCAAATTGAGCTCAAGAAGAGTCTACCTTGGGGTTTTTAGATATAATGGATCTAATGGTGACCTCTAATTTTTGATTTGAGAACATCTAAGGAGTATTTTTGTAGGTTGAATACCAAGGGTGTATGGATCAATCAGGTTTTTGAAGCAGTTTTGGAAGGTGTTTGAGCATGGAGAAGGCCTTGTAGGGGCTTTCTCACCTTCATAAGTATATTGCAATAGTTGTTACTTGCAGGGTTCAGCTTAGGTTTACTTTTCTCATTATGTCATGTTTAGGGAAGTTTTGTTTATGTTCTTCAATGTGGAATTGAAGTGTTGATATGCTCATGTAAGCTCATTTCAGTTGGAGTATAGGATCTTTGTAGGAGATGCCTTGTATTATTGCATTATGTGAGAGTTTTTTGCACGAGACATTACCTTGTAGGGATACTAGCCACACATTTTCACCAACATAATTTTATGTGCTCCTTTTTACACTGAATATATGGAGTAGTCTAGCTATGTTGGCAGGCCCAGAGATGTAGCCAAGGAGGGGTGAACTCTGTCAACAAATATTTTATTATGCTCTTTATGATGCCTGTATGAGTTATGTGATATTATGTTGCTTATGTTAAGTTTACATGTGAAGACTAACTCATGACTTGAAGAGACCTTAAAAAGAAGGTTGTTTTGTGTCAAGACCCATTATTGTCTTTCAAAGCATTGTAAAAACCGTTGTTTATTTATTTGTTTGATTTTGGAGAAGAGGAAAAAGACACCTCCTCCATTTTCAGATCAATTATAAATCATTATCCAACCATGGATTTATCAAGTCATTGTCCAAAAACCCTAGGCCAAAGGAGAGGTGCAAGACCATGTAAAATGTTGTAACTCCTAGAGACAACCTTTGGGCCGAAAAAGGTCAATGCCTAGGAAATCCATATAATTCCGTGAAATATTTGCACACTCTGCTCAAAATTAAACCGAGATTTATACATTTGGACGATATCCTTCCATGGAGAAAAACCTATAGATGTAATGTGAGCTAGATCTTGGGAAAATTAGAAAATAAATTCAACAGGCCTACTTATCTGTAGAAATCATGGAGCACTTCATTAAGGTTTCTTAGATAAAAATAGTTACAAACACATGTTAGAAGGTACAACTGTATTTTTATCTAGTTGTCCTATTATCCTGCTATTCTAACTATCTCTTGACTAAAACATATACACCACAATAAAATTATGGGCCACATGCATGGACAAAGGAACTTGGCCCCTGAGGCCCAACACTTGGGTCTTTAGGCTTGATTTCCATTTGATGAAGGATAGTTTCACATATGTCCGATAGAGTTTTATCTAGAGTTGGGCATTGAGACATTATGTGAAAATCCAACTATAGCTCTAATAACTTTATGTAGTCCGGAGTGGATTCAAACAAAGTTTTTCTTAACCAAAATAATTGGAAATCTCTCTACAAAAAGTTAACTATTATATTGCCTTTCAATACCACAATATTCTTCTACTAAGAGGTGTCCAGTCTATACTTCGTTGCTATTAAATCCTGTTCATAAGCTTCCTAGGAAAATAAATTTCCATCTATACCCCAACAGGTTGGTAATTGAGCAGTCTGCCTCTGATCAAACTTGGAGTGAAAAGTGGTTACAAAACTATTCAATACCTCTAGTTTATTCTTAGCCCGAACACACAACTAATTATTCTTAATAGCCTTATTTATCTCTAGAATTACCACAACCCTGTCAACAATGTGCAATGTTGTTGACACCTAATCATCAAGATTGGGTGAATAAGTGTAACTTATGTAAATAAATAATGGAAAATATGAAGAGTGACCGGGAGATGAAATGAATAGTCTCCCACTCATGTATATAATAAAGACCAACATGAATGAATATAACGAATTGATTTTGAGGAGTTAATGCTTGGTCTGACATGGTATCAGAGCTAGCACCATTTTTGGCTTCCCTCTGCTTTGTAACTCCCTATTATGCCTATGTTTTGCATTTTTTGTAGGCTGACATCTCTGTCAAATCCCTGCGAAATCTCATTCATTGTTGAAGTGCGTTACTGCATTGAAGGAGTCGATTGGAGCTAGCTACTACCTAGAGGTGTTGTGGAGTGAGATGGGGTCGAAACTCTTGGCACTGTTGGTGCCTCCACGCAGGAGGAAGGAAGGCCAAGACTTATGAATATAGAAATTATCCGCAGAGGATTGGTAACTGATCATTGTTGTGTGGGAGTTGGTAAACTGACCACTCCTCACCATATTCCAGTTAATGCTCTTCCATATCCGTTTCATACATTGAACTCTGCTTCCATTTCCACGCTCACCGCACTCAGTTGTTTTGAAGTTGTGGTATACGATGTGGTTTTACATTGTTTTGAATCCACAACTATAACATACCATATTATTGTTGCATATATTCCGCAGCTGTAACGCCATACCATATCAGAGCTTTTAATACACTACTTTTTTAATACACCATTTTAATACATGCGCGCTGCCTCTATTGTGTAATACCACACTGCCTATTCTATCCATAGTGGTAATACCGCGCTACCTATTCTATCCATAGAATCGTATAGTTCCAAGACATATTCAGCTTGTTGTTCACAATGATGAGGAGCTGAGAAAATTGCTGGGTGTTGTAACCATTGTCAATGGAGTAGTCCTTGGTACTAGAACTGAGACCTCATTCTGGTGTATGATGCACAGCGGCCAGGAAAACATCCGAAGCGATGAGAAAACGTATATGGAAGTGGTTTGCAGTGATGATGGTGGGAGCGCTAGTGGCAGTTGGATGGTATTGGCCAGAAGGATTCGTGGTGAAAGGGCCTAAGCTTCCGTTCTCTGAAATATGTGCACCATTTAAGATCACCATTTTTTGATATATAATTGCCTCCTATGTACTTATTAGACTGCTACTTTGAATATGTACTGATTTGTTATGTGAGTTATGCAACTCTGATTTCTGGTCATAGTACATTCTAAATGAACCAGCATATTACGTATTTCCTTGGTGATGAAACTTCATATGGTGGATTTAAGACTGCTGGTTTTAATACACTGTTGTTTTAATTATCCCTCATTATATTTTTTTCAAAGTTAAATAGAGTTTGCCACTAGAAGTACAATTTTTTACAGTATATTGCCAGAAGTATTTTTTTACAATACACAGATTTTACAATGCATTCAATCATATCCATTGTGGGAATAGTTCTCACTGGAAAGGAGAACTATCCTGAGTGGTCCCGGATGATAAAACACACCCTCATTTTCAATGAGTTGTGGAAAGGAGTGTGTGTTGGAGATGGAGACAAAGAGCCAGAACAACCTACCTCAGACAAAGAGTTCACCATTTGGGAAAATAAGAACAACAAAGCCTATGCATTAATTGCAGCATCTGTAAGTGAAGAGGTGAGTCACCATATTTCACCATTTTCAATTGCTTTTGAAGCCTTACAAAAGCTGAAAGAACTCTATGACTCACATTCTACACTTGAAGTTGTTCAACTCATGATTAAAATCTTCACTCTTGAATTATAAAATAATGATCCTCTTGCTCTTGCATCCGAAGTAAATCTATAATGCATGATATCAAAGCCACTAAGGTTGAATTGGATATTCCTCTTATCTCTTTTCTCAAGGCACTTTATCCTACTTACTCCAATTATCTTGGGTCATTGCAAGCAAATGGAAATCTCAAAGATATTACCTTTGACTCTCTTGTGAAAAAATTTGTTGAAAGAGAGAAAGATTTTGGAAAGAAGACAGCCCTTGAATCTTCTGAAGAGGTTGAGTGCCTTGCTCATAAAGAAAAGAATCTTGCCCAAGATTATTCCAGAGGAAGAGGTGGTTGAAGAGGAAGAGGAAGATATTTCAGAGGCAGGGGGCAGACACTCTTAAGGAGAAAAGGCATATTTTCACTGCATACACTGCAAAAGAAATGGATCACATGATGCCTCCACATGCAAGTTACCTTGGGACAAAATTGAGCAACAAAGAAACCAACCCAAAGGTAAAACTAATGACACATACAAAGGTAAAGCACTTGAATCCGCTCATTATGTTGCGGTGCAATGTAATATCAGAGTAAATGAAGATTTATTTAATGCTTCACTTGCTTCTTGGAAAAATGATTAGTTACTTGATTCAGGAGCAACTTGCCACATGACTCATAGAAAAGATTCTTTTGAAGAATTTACTTACAATGTTGATGGAGTAGTATACTTTGCAGACCAATCAAAACTCAAGCCATCAAGGCTTGGCACAATCAAGCTTACATTGCCTGGTCTTCAAGACTTTCTTCTACATCATGTTCTATATCTCCCATAGCTGAAGAGAAACTTGCTATCCTTGGTCCACATCCACCAGCAAGGTCACTCCATTCATATGTTTGATGGCAAGCTTGAGGTGAGAAAAGCATATGACCACTCACTTGTCATGAGGGGAATAGAAGAAGAAAGGCTTCTCAAGCTGCAGGGTACCTCTGCTCGCGCACAACATTTCTCATACAACTCTCATTATGAAGAAGGTACACTTCCATCAAGTTTATTATGGCATGCTATATTTGGACATTTGAACTATGGCAGCCTTCACTTGTTGAAGAAAAATGGTGTTACTGGTTTGCCTACAATTCCTAGGAAACTTAAGCAATGTGATGCTTGCATTCTAGGAAAGCATAGCAAACAGTGTTTTCATGATTCACATTCAAGAGCACATAGAAAAATTGAACTCATTCATTCAGATTTATGTGGTCCAATGCATGTTCCTTTTGCAAATGGAAATAAATATATGATGACATTTATTGATGACTGCACCAGAATGTGTTGGGTTTATTTATTGAAGAACAAATCTGATGCTTTTCAAACATTCAAGAACTTTCATACATGGATTGAAAATGATGCACAATCTCATATTTACTCTATTCGAACTGATAATGGAAAAGAATATACTTCAAATTAATTTGAAAACTATCTTCGCCAACATGCGATCAAACATCAAACAACTGTGCCTTATAATCCCCAATAGAAAGGTGTAGTTGAAAAAATGAATAGGACAATCTTAAATATGGTGCGCTCCATGTTGTTTTTCAA
Source organism: Pinus tabuliformis (assembly GCA_031772625.1). Lineage (NCBI taxonomy): Eukaryota > Viridiplantae > Streptophyta > Pinopsida > Pinales > Pinaceae > Pinus > Pinus tabuliformis. The sequence continues at coordinate 718,454,416 of CM062817.1, read as the reverse complement.
AAATATAAAATTGATGTTTTGGGCTAATGTAGTTCTATGTGCTGTATATATAAAGAATAGATGTCCATTTAATGTTATCAGAAACAAGACTCCCTATGAAATGTGGTATGGGCACATTCCTTTAGTAAAGCATCTCAGGGTCTTTGGTTCCACTTGTTATGCCTTGATACCAAAGATACATAGAAACAAACTTGGTGCAAGAAGTAGTAAGTGTATATTCCTGGGGTATTCAAACACCTCCAAAGCATACCGTCTCTATGATGAAGTCAATAAAAAGTTTGTTGTATCTAGAGATGTAATCTTTCTTGCATCCAAAACTGACAATGTTGTTGAGCGACAACTTGATCACTTGGATAGATTCGCAAATGAAAAATCATTTCAATAATTTGATAATCATATTCCACATCTTAAAGGGGGGATTCCTATACTAGATCAACCTGTGGAATCTTCTTCTGAAGAACTCTCTCCCCTGCATGAAAATCCAACAATGGATGATACTTTAAGTGATGTGATTGATAGAATTGGGAGACTCAATCTTGATTCAGTCCCAACTCAATCAATGGAGCAGCATGGACCATCTGAGAAAGGTCCCCCAAAGTGGTTGACAAAGACACTTGAAAGTGTTCATCCTGATGAGGTTGGAAAGACAGGATCTAGAAATTCAAACCGGAAAAATGGAGGTGATGTAGATGACTCTGATTCACCTGTTGATATGAATGTTTCTTATGATTGCGAATTGAATTTGTCTAAAGATTTCGAACCAACTTCCTCCAAAGAAGTTGCTTCTCATGATGAATGGAAAGAAGCGATGCAAAAGAAGTATGATTCCCTATTAAAGAATGGCACTTGGAAGTTGGTTGATCCTCCATTAGGAACCAAACCAATTGGATCCAAGTGGGTCTACAAGAACAAGTATAAAGTAGATGGCTCACTTGACAAGAACAAAGGAAGGCTTATGGCACAAGGTTTTGCACAAAAAGAAGGGGTCGATTATGAGGATACTTTCCCCCACAGCAAAATGAGCTACCATCTGCACACTCTTTGCCTTAACAACTCAAAACGGTTGGAAAGTCCATCAAATGGATGTAAAAACTGCTTTCTTGAATGGAGAACTAAAAGAGAATGTTTTTATGTCCCAGCCTGAAGGATTTTTTGTGAAAGGACATGAACATAAAGTATGCAAACTTGTGAAATCCTTGTATGGACTCAAACAAGCACCGTGAGCCTGGTATGAAAAACTAACTGAGCATCTTCTGAAACTCAATTTCAAACATTATGATCTTGATGATGCCACTTTATTTGTAAAGAAAATTGGCAAAACAATTGTATATCTTGTGGCATATGTAGATAATCTTTTGATGACAGGGAACAATGAAAGCTACATTGCATCCATAAAGAAGGAATTGAGGAAAGGTTTTGAAATGACTGATTTGGGCTATGTTCATTACTATCTTGGTATTGAAGTAACTCAACATCCGAAGTCCATATTTCTATCTCAAAATAAGTACATTGGAGATTTGTTGAACATGTTTGGCATGACAGAATGCAATCCTCTTACTACTCCAATGGAACAAAACTTAAAGCTCACATCCATTGAAGGAAAAGAATTTGAGGATGCAACAAAGTATAGACAGCTTGTAGGAAGTCTCTGTTATGAAACCATCTCACAAAAAGATAGAAAAGAAAGATCCACGCCTTAGAATTCAGCCTCTTCGAGGGGGCAACCTCCTTTACATTACATAAATGAACAATTCTTCGATGATACAAATGACAAAACCTCCTTTCTATATATAGGAGTCTAAGGAGTCACAATATAATCCAGCCGACCTAACAATAATAATATAAAGCCACAAAAATAACAATAGAGGGATTCTATGGGGCACAGAAATAACAATATGGGGGTAATAGGGGCACAACAATATAAATAGGGGGTATAACTACAATAGTAATGGGGTAATCACTAGTATTATAGGGACCCAACATGCCCCTCTCCTTCAAAAAAAGTGTTGTCCTCAACGCTTGAGTAGTTCTGGATACTTCTGCATAAAATTCTCATCCTCCCATGTGGAATCTTTAGCGGATAAGTTCTTCCACTTGATAAGATACTCTGAAATTGATCGATTTCGTAGTTGTCGAGTTCTTGTTTCTGTGATTGCTTCTGGTTCCAATATAATTTTTCCTTCCTCGTCAAGTTCTGGCAATATTGTTTGAATTGGGAGCTTGTCACCTATAACCTTCTTTAAACATGAAACATGGAAAACTGGGTGCAATCGAGAAGCTGCAGGAAGCTCCAATTTGTATGCCATAGTACCAATTTTTTCCAACACCTTGTACGGACCATAATACTTTGGTGATAATTTATTATCCTTCTTAGCTTGCTTTAGGGACATTTGCTTATATGGTTGTAGCCGTAGGAATACCCAATCACCTACATCAAAACTTCTTTCACTGCGATGTTGATCTGCCTGTTGTTTCATTCTATTTTGTGCCAACACGAGGTTATCCTTTAAGAGTTGGAGGACTTGTTGTTGATGTTCGATGTGATGTTCCACTGCCTGAACCTTAGAATTTTCTCTTAAATATGATGTGATGGATGGTGGTTGATACCCATAAAGTGCCATAAATGGGGTCATTTTTGTTGCTGTATGGAAGGAAGTGTTATACCACCATTCAGCCAGAGGCAACCATTTGACCCATTGTGTCTGTTTATCAGATACAAAGCAACGAAGATATCCTTCCAAACATTTGTTTACTATCTCAGTTTGCCCATCAGATTGAGGATGATAAGATGAGCTATGAGCTAACTGAGTACCAAGACAAGAAAATAATTCTGTCCAAAAATTTCCAGTGAAAATGGGATCTCTGTCACTTACAATAATCTTTGGGTTTCCATGTAGCTTTTGAACTGTTTCCATAAATGCAGTAGAAACTGTACTGGCTTTAAATGGATGTGATAATGCACAAAAGTGTGCATACTTGGTAAGTCTGTCAACTACCACCATGATGACACTCTTTCCCTCAGACTTGGGTAAACCTGTGATAAAATCCATTGAAACCTCCTCCCAACGTTGGCTTGGAATGGATAAAGGTTGTAATAGACCTGGTGTCTTAATTGTTTCAACTTTATTTTGCTGGCAAACCAAACATTCCGCCACAAACTTTTGAATATCTGATTTAAGGCCATCCCAAAAAAATTCCTTCTTAACCCTGTGGTAAGTTTTTAAAAATCCTGAGTGCCCTCCTAAGGGAGAAGTGTGCAATTCCATAAGAATCTTTTGTTTTAGCTGGGAATTCTTACAGAGGTATAAGCGATCTTTGTACCATAACGAATCATTTTGCCAGCTAAATGTATCAGAAGTACTGGAATCTTGTTGTAGCTTTCGAATAAGTGCCCACACTTCTTCGTCATTCTTCCATTCCTCCCTTTCTTCGTTTATCCAATCTGGTTGGATAATAGAAATGGCACACAACAATGCTTCCACATCCTCATCCTTTCTTGAGAGTGCATCTGCCACCACATTTTGCTTCCCTTTTTTGTAGATGATTTCAAAGTCATAACCCAACATCTTTGTGACCCACTTTTGTTGCTCTTCAGAGGATAATCTTTGTTCTAAAAAGTATTTAAGGCTATCATGATCCGTTTTTACCTTGAAGTGTCTTCCCATTAGGTAGGGTCGCCATTTCTTAAGTGCATGGAGTATTGCCAACATTTCCTTCTCATAAATAGCTTTGCTTAAAAACTTTCCCTTGATTGGACGACTTTCAAAAGCAATGGGTCTTTCATCTTGCATTAGAACAGCACCAATTCCATTTCCTGAAGCATCACATTCCACAATAAAGGTTTTTGTGAAGTCCGGTGTAGCTAAGACCGGTGCTTGGCACATTGCCTCTTTAAGATGTTCAAAGGCCTTTGTTGCTTCGGAGTCCATGAAAATGAATCTTTCTTCAATAATGTTGTTAGAGGTGCTGCTATTCTCCCATAATTCTTAACAAACTTGCGATAATACCCTGTCAACCCAAGAAATCCTCGCAGATGCTTTATGGATGTGGGGATTTTCCATTCCTTAATGGCTTTAATTTTGCTAGGGTCTACCTTAACTCCTTCATGAGATACAATATGACCCAAATATTCCACCTCCTGGACTCCAAAGAAACATTTGGATCTTTTTGCATATAATTGTTTCTCCTCCAATAGTTGTAGCACCCTGTCAACATGTTCAACATGATCCTTCCAAGACTTGCTGTAGATTAGTATATCATCAAAAAATACTAACACAAATTTTCTAAGGAATGGTTTGAAAATTGAATTCATCAAACCTTGAAATGTTGAAGGTGCATTGGTAAGGCCAAAAGGCATGACCAAAAATTCATAATGACCCTCATGAGTTCTAAATGCCGTTTTCGGAATGTCTTCAATCTTCATTCTGATTTGATGATATCCCGAACGAAGATCCAACTTGGTGAAGTAAATTGATCCATGCAATTCATCCAGTAATTCATCAATGACAGGAATGGGGAACTTATCTTTAATAGTGAGCTTGTTGAGCTCCCTATAATCTGGACACATGCGCCATGATCCATCCTTCTTGTGCACCAATACTACTGGAGCTGAGAAAGAACTTTGACTCGGTTGAATTATACCAGCCTCTAGCATTTCTGCAACCATACGTTCAATTTCACTTTTTTGGACATAGGGATATCTGTACGGCCTGATGTTTGGAGGAACACTTCCTGGAATCAGATGAATAGCATGATCATGATCACGCATAGGTGGGAGACCTTTGGGAGTCTCAAATACCTTGGAATGATTGTCCAGGACTTTTTGGAGATCTGGAGAAATAGATGATTCCAATGTGGAAACATCTAGCGAACATAATTGTGCAATTACACCTCTTTGCTCCTTTTTTAGAAGCTTTGTCATGCCATTAGAGCTGATTATCTTTCCTGGTTTCCCTGCAATACCCCTTAATTCAACTTCCTTTCCTTCCACAGAAAATTTCATGAAAAGTTCTTGAAAATTAAAAGCTATTGTACCCAAGGATTGTAGCCATTGGACTCCTAGTACAACATCAGCACCTCCCATTGGAATGGAAAGCATTGGGCTAGTCAATACATATTCTCCCATGGATAGCTTGATATTATGGCACTTTCCAGAACAATTTATTGTTCCTCCATTTGCAATCATCACTTGACACTCTGGTGCTGGATATAGGAAGCAATTCAATTCTTTTGCTACCCTACAATGAATAAAATTGTGGGTGCTTCCTGAATCAATCAACACTATTACCTTTTTCTTCTTGATTTGTCCTTCTATCTTGATGGTTTGAGGAGTGGTAATTCCCGCCAATGCATTACAAGATATGGTCGGATTTATTTGTTCTTCATCTAGGCTTTGTTCCTGGAATATATCCTCTTCTTTTGACCTTTCTTGCTCCTTTTCTTCTTCCTCTTCACAATCTATGTAGAATAATTTCTTCTCAGCACACTTATGACCTTTTGTGTATTTGCTATCACAATTGTAACAAAGCCCTTTTGCTCTTTTTTCTTCCAATTGTTGTGGTGTCAACCTTGTAGGTTGTGGAAGACTATGGGCAACAACACTTCCGTCTTTATAGTTGTGAATGGTATGCTTCCTACTTGCCATAATTTTGCTTTCCATTTTTCTTGCTAACCTGAATGCCTTCTCTAATGAATCAGGTTCCCAAAGGCGCACATCATGTTGGATATTATCCTTTAAAGACCCTATGAACACATCAATCCTATGCTCCTCTGGAATATCTTTTACCCTTATGTTCAATTTTTGGAACTCCTCAATGTGCTCCATTATTGAACCCTTTTGTTTGAGACTTATCAATTGGCTAAAAAAAGTGTTGCTTTTTGTATCCTCATAATGTGCTATCAATTCTTCCGTAAAAATTGCCCAAGTGATAAATTGTTTACGAGAACAAAGCCATTGATACCATACAAACTGATTTGGTTCCAAATATAAAGTTGCCATACGTACCTTTTGTGTGTTTTGCACATTATTGAGATCGAAGAATTGCTCCATCTGTAATATCCATGTGGCGGGATCCTTGCCATCAAACTTCCTCATATCGATTTTTGGAACATGGTGAGTCTTCGATCCAACATTAGAGTCTATGGAATCATGATTAACATTTCTTTTGTTCTCATCATGAGTTTCCTTTACTACCTTTTCACCATTAGTAAGTATTTCTTGTAGAAAATTTGTCAAATCTGTCTTCAAATCTGCCATGTATGTCTTCAAATATGTCTTCAAATCTGCCATGTTTGTCTTCAAATCTGTCTTCAAATCATCCATCTTAGCTTCCATGCCCTTCATCTTAGATTCCACGCCATTTATCTTAGCTTCTGTTAGCTTTTGTGAGCGTGACATATGTTGCACTTGTTCTTGTAATTTTGATATATCATGTAGCATTTCTTCCTCTTCTTCATGAGTCATGCTAGAGCTTTCAGGTTCCTTACTAGGTGTTTGCATTTTCTTTCCTCAGGGCATCAGTTACCGATAATAATGCTTTACTATGCCCTTTGAATTCCGTTAAACCAAGCTTACACAAAAATTAAAAAAAAACTACACACCTTTTTTCACTTTATAGAAGCCTGATATTGAATCTGATGTATCTCTGTAATTTCAGATCATCCAATTCTGAGGTTGCAACCTGTAGTAGCCTTCTGTGTCCTCTTTCCAATGCCACAAGTCTGAGCCCAATTGGATTCTCCAAGGAAGAGTTATGTGAAATCTCCCACAGTGACTTGCTTTTAGACTGGTTCAGTAGAGCGAACTTGTACGACGTGCCACGAGTCACTGTTTCAACCTTTGAATCTGAAACCATAGACAAGAAACTACAGTCCGTCCTCTTTCTGTACCTTTTTACGAAATTTCAATCTGATCCTCAGAGAGAGAGTTATGACGATTTTCCCCAGGTCACCTGTTTTGAATGTAATTCAGGAGTTTGCAAAAATGCCAACTTCCTCAGATCATATCTCCGAAAATATCACGCAAAAAGCTCTGAAATTTGGACCCAAGGTTCAGCGCCAATTCTTCTCAAATGGGTTTTTTTTGCGACTTCTGAAACGTCACAGAAAAAACGTTATAGCGAAAATTCCACGATGACCTGTTTGGAGCAGCGAAACCCTAGAATCCAAAGCTCTGATACCAAATGTTATGAAACCAGCTCACAAAAAGATAGAAAAGAAAGATCCACGCCTTAGAATTCAGCCTCTTCGAGGGGGAAACCTCCTTTACATTACATAAATGAACAATTCTTCGATGATACAAATGACAAAACCTCCTTTCTATATATAGGAGTCTAAGGAGTCACAATATAATCCAGCCGACCTAACAATAATAATATAAAGCCACAAAAATAACAATAGAGGGATTCTATGGGGCACAGAAATAACAATATGGGGGTAATAGGGGCACAACAATATAAATAGGGGGTATAACTACAATAGTAATGGGGTAATCACTAGTATTATAGGGACCCAACAGTCTCAACTACCTAACTACTACTAGACTAGACATTTCGTTTGCTGTTGGAATCCTCTCCTGGTTTATGCAAAAGCCTTGTGAGGGACATTGGTCTGCTGCAAAAGGAGTTCTAAGGTACTTAAAGGGAACTCAAGGCTTTGGAATCAAGTATACACAGGTGGATGACTTCATCTTGATTGGATACTCTGATTCAGACTTCGATGGAGACAAAGATACTGAGGTATCTACTTTAGGTTATGCTATGAGTCTTGGATTAGGAGCTGTCTCCTAGAGATCATGTAAATAATCAGTTCCAACAAATTCCACAATAGAAGCAGAATATGTGGCAACAACTGAGGCAATAAAAGAAATTGTGTGGCTTAGGAAAATTCTTGTAGATTTGCAGGTAAAACAAGTACAATCGACTCCACTCATGATTGACAATACCTCAGCAATAAAGTTGGGCAGAAACCCAAAGTTCCACGATCAAAAGAAGCACATCAATATTAAATATCATCTGATTTGACATCATGTTGAGGCCAAAACAATCCATCTCCGCCATTGTTCCACTAATGAGAAAATTGCAGACATCTTCACCAAAGTGCTTGGAAGAGAAAAGCTTGAAAGATTCAGAACGATGCTTGGACTTACCAACATCCCTTCAGATTAAGAGGGGGAATGTTGACACCTAATCATCAGGATTGGGTGAATAAGTGTAACTGATGTAAATAAATAATGGAAAATATGAAGAGTCACCAAGAGATGAAATGAACAGTCTCTCCCTCATTTATATAATAAAGATCAACCTGAATGAATATAACGAATTGATTTTGAGGAGTTACTGCCTAGTCTGACAAATGCCTTCAAGTTTGCTGGATATTTTTCATTTAAGGATTTGATAATTTTTTTGGCTCTTTGTGCTTCTTTTTGAGTTTATTTCTTGCACACAACAAAAAATTCAGTAACAATAAAAACTATTGCCCTTTCTTCTGCAACAACTTGGAAAAATTTCCATGTAGCCCATACTTGTTGGATGATATCATCCCAAATGACCTGTCTAGCATCAATTAGGGACATATTCCCTTTCAACCTACTTTTTAACTCCTTTACCTCCTCCTGAGTTGTCTTGTACTTTTCAAAAGTTTGTTCTGCCTCCAATTTAGCTGATTTTAATTAATTTTCCTTAGTAGCCAACTCTACTTGAAGCAAGGTGATTTGATCTTGAAGTTTTTTCATTTATGCCTCAGAAATGTTTAAGATCGGTCATCACATTTGTCAGCTTTTCTGAAGGATCATCTGATTTGGTAGGAACTACAATTGTGCAAACATGATCTCTAATAGTGCATTCTAGGTCTTGAAATTTATCCTTCAAGGATGCTACCTCTTTGTTCTTATCAGTCAGTTGAAGGGTTATTTATTCCTCTTATTTCTCCACATAAGCTACTTTAGCAGTGTGCACAGGTTCTTTTGTAGTCATATTTAGCTTCGGTTTTAATGATTGGAATTCAGCTTTCGTTCCTTATATTAGGGCTTTAATTTCCTCGTTGTCCTCTGTGTTAACATCCAGTATGATGATCAAATATTTGAAACACTCATTCTATACATATAGGGCCCTAGAATGCGCCTTTTCTTGCTTGATTCTGTTAGAGGCATTTTCTAGAAGTTCATTCGCTTTGTTGATTAACAATGAGGCCTTGCTCAGATAATGATATATGATATCACCGGTATACCTATGTTAATTAATCTTTTCATGTAGAGGGACATCTGCAATGTCGAGGGATAATTCCACATTTTTAATCTCAACCCCTATGGGGAGTTGTTGGCATGATGGGGCTTGACCCAGGTTCAATGTTATCTATGCCCTATAGTTGTTTAGGAGGAGAAGGAACAAGATAAAATTAGGATATGCCTAGATCTGAGGAATCTCAACGATGTGTGTGTCTATGACCCATTTCCAACACCATTTACAGATGAAGTCCTGGAGAATGTTGGGGGCCAGGAAGCCTATTCATTCACTGATGGGTTCTTAGGGTACCACCAGATTAAAATTTCTCCAGAAGACCGCAACAAGACCACCTTTGCGACAGAGTGGGGATGCTTCCAGTACACAATGATGCCATTCGAGCTGAAGAATGCGCCCGCGATCTTCTTAAGGGTCATAATTACATATTTTAAGGAGTTCATCCATAAATTTTTAAAATTTTATTTTGATGACTGGACTATGTTGGGTTGGTAAAGCACCACGTTGCAAGTCTACGCCTTATGTTGGATACTTGTCGCAGATACCAGATTGCCCTAAATTTGAAGAAATGTATCTTTTGTGCACCCTATGGGGGCCATGTGGTATGCAAACAGGGATCAATGGTAGACACTGTGAAGATAACTGTTATTGTCAATTTAGAGGCTCCAAAGAATGTAAAGCAACTGCGCACAATGCTAGGCAACACCGGATACTATAGGAATTTTATCAAAGCTTATGCGCATATCACTACCCCATTGGAGAAATTACTGAAGAAGGATGCAAATTTTTGATGGGATGAGGAGTGTCAGAAATGTTTGGACGTTTTAAAGGAAAAGATGGTGACTGTGCCCATTTTGGTGTTCCCAAATGGGAAGAAAGAATTTCATGTTCATGTGGATTCCTCCTGTATTTCATTAGGTGCGGTATTAACCAAGCTAGTTGAAAGCGAAATTGATCATCCTATAGCCTTCGTGAGTAGGAAATTATCAATGGTCGAGAATAACTACTCAACTATAGAGCGTAAAGGGTTGGTGATGGTGTACACGCTACACAAATTTTGACATTACCTATGAGGCGCACACTTCAAAATGTATATAGATCACTCCATTTTCAAGTACCTGGTTAACAAGCCTATGTTGGGAGCGGGGACATCTGTAGGTGGCCGATGCTTTTTCAAGGGTACGACTTTGAGGTGATTATGAAGCCCAGACGATTGAATGCGGGACCATATCACTTATTGAGGATTGAGACAGGTGAAGAGACCACTAGTTTGGAAGAAGGGTTTTCGGATGTGCAACTATTTTCTATACGTGTTGTAGACGACAAGTTTGCTAACATAATCTAGTTTTTAACCACTGGTACAACCCCAGAGGGATATTCTACACAGCAGAAAAATGAATTGGTGGTCCACGCAACTGATTTTTCTATGATTGCTGGAAACTTGTATAAGATGGGCTTTGATGAAATACTTCACCGATATGTTCGGGAGTTTGAACAATCTAGCATCCTTGCCGAAGCACATGGAGGAGTGGTGGGAGGACACTATGGTGGCAGAGTAACCACGTAGAAGACCCTGCAAGCAGGATTGTGGAGGCCCATGTTTTATAAGGATTCTAAGGCATATTGCAGGGCATGCGATTCTTGTCAGAGGACGAGGAAGCCATCGTGGAGGGATGAACTTCCCTTAAACCCACATATTTCTTTGCAGGTGGTTGAAAAATGGGCGATTGACTTTGTGGGTCCAACATAACCACTAGGGAAAAAAATGGGCGTGCGATACATTATTACTGCAACCGAGTATTTGGCGCGCTGGGCAGAAGCACAACCGATCAAAGACTATAGCACTGCTACAATTGCGAAGTTCCTTTCCGAGTTTGTCTTAACTTGGTTTGGCTGCCTGAAGATATTGATGAGCAACAAGGGTACGCACAACTAATGGAATTGGAGGAAGATAGGTTTTTGACAGGATTTCACCAACAGATGCAAAAGGAGTGTGAAAAGCCCTGACATGATCGACATATTAAGTAGTGCACCTTCCAGGTGAATTATTTAGTGTTACTTTATTATAGAAAATTCCCAAAGTTTCTTAGAAAATTTCAAATGCATTGGTTGGGGTCGTGTGTCGTTAAACAAATTATAGATGGTGGCATAGTTTAGCTCGCGAAGCTGAATGGAGAGATGTTCCCAGGAAATGTTAATGGTAGCCAATTAAAGTTGTACAAGGGTGATCCCGCCCCTGTGCAATGACTATATGATGGCAGGATAGTCTTAGTACTCCAGGCAGTTGCAAGGAGGTATTGGACTTTAAACTACTCTGCCCAAATCGCGAACAAACGAAGAAAAAAGGTTGCGCGATGGAGGAAAGCAGGGTGCTAAGGGGAGTTGCGCCAAGGTCACTGTGCTACGGGGATGGGTGCCTCGTAGACCACTCAAAAAGTATCCATTGAAGGTACTATAGATGATTGGATGGTAAATTTTTTGTTAGGAGGAGTGGGGGGAGGGCGCATTTATTGAGCAAATATTTAGAAATCTGCCACCAAAGGAGCATTGATGATGGGGTTTTGGAGGAAATGGTCAGATTCGAATTCAAAATCACTTATAAATCTGGCATGTCGCCTTGCATTAGAACACTTTTCTCTCTGAAAATTTATTGTGAGCTTTCTTTCCTTGTGTTGCAATAAGAGCTTAATTCTATGTCCGAGCCCAATTGTGAGGAGATTTTCTCATGACCAGGGTTCGCTAACGTATCTAAAACTTTTCGTAAGGCCTTCCTAGACAGAATGAATACAACTCACCCCATAGAAGCCGCAAGTTCTAAAGCCGCAACCTATGAAGTCGTGCCCCCTGAAATCGCGCATGCAATGGAAGAAACACCCTCTATACCTATGGTGCTGAGGTCGCCTAGGCCTAAGACAGTTGCAGCCGATAAGAAGCAAAAGAAACCACAGTCCATTTTGGTGAGGCAATCACTGCGGAAAAACCCCACAGAGATTCGCCAAAAGGGGAAAATGGATAAATCACAACAACCACATGAGCCCCTTGACCTTGATGAAGAAGAGCTTCGTGGAGGCATCAAGGAGATGGATGCTGAAGAGGGTGAGCCTATCACTTAGATCCCAAAGTATATCCCACCATGAAAAGGCAAAGCTAAGGTACCTAAAGCCCTAGATATCGTCAAATTCATGGTTTCTACACCACTATTGCCAGAGAAAGTGGTGTTTGAGGGAGCACTATTGGGGCACATTTCATCACTCAAGCTGGAAGATTGGGACTTGGCAGACCATGAGAAGTTCCCGCAATTTGCGCTGAGTAAATATTTGGCAAAGTTTTACGATGAAGAAACTAGAGTAACATGACCCGAGCCGATGAAGTGGGTTATGGGTGTTGAGAAAGAAAGTCTGTTGAACATGCTTTGGGTGTCGCATTTTAGTGAGACGAATATAAACACTATGTGTATTAGAAAATTTCTCACCCTGGTGCATGATGGGTGTCTCTAGCTAGGAGAACCCATCCCTATTACTGACATGTTGATCCACCGGATTACCATGTTGCCCTATCAAGGTGTGGATCTAACAGAGGCCTTTGGAGGGAAATCAAAAGAAAAGAAACTTGTGGACCAGATGAAGCGTGAGTTCGGCTTGGAAAAGAAGCCGCGTGGATATTCCATCTGTTATATTATAGACAAAGCAGTGTAGTTTTCCGTGTAGATATTATCTTGCAAGATTATGCGGAAGTGTCACGTGGATGAGGATCCAACGCCCGTGATTTCATTAGCTGCACAATGTGCTAAAGGAGTCCAGTACAATTGGGATTAGTACCTGTGTAAAGAATTTTTGACAAGATGTCGTGAAGCCCAGGATGAGGGCAAGGCATTTCATTATGCCTGGTTATTTTTATTAATCGTACTGGTAGCATGGAAGATGCCAGAGGATAGACAATTTCCTCTGCAAGACCCAAAACTTTTGGAGGCAGCGAAGTTCGCTTCGCTCTAGGCAACCAAGGATGCAACGCAGGTCATGGAGACCAAAATGTTTTGGGTGCTAGTAGAGATGGATCTCTGGACGGTGATTAGCCAGATGTCAAGGCTATCACCTACTCTATATGAACAGTGGGAGCCTTATGCAGAATTCAAGGCGGATCTTCACAATGTTTCTATCTACACGAGACAGGGTCCAAAGAAGGTGTGGTACAAGTTACCTCACCTTGTGGGTGAGGCAGATGTACAGAAGATTGTTTGGAAATGGCCAGGAGAGTGGCTGAACCCATCAGATCTAGGTGCAGGTACATGAAAGGAAGGGGAAAGTACCTCCATGTAGACCTCAACAACACAAAAGTAGAAGGACACAGACCAGGTTGCAGCTCGGGAGAAAGCAATGCAGCAAAAGGAAATTGCTACTAAGAAGGCTATTAACAAGGAAGCTACTGCTAAGGCAGCCACTGAAAGAGATCAGAAAAATAAGGAAACGATGATAGAGGTTAAGGAGTCTGCCTCTCTGTGCACCAAGGAAAAAGAGGATTCAAATGTTGAAGGAGGCGAGGGCGAGGAGCCGGAACCTCCCTTTTAGCACAAGAAGAGGCTGAAGCCGAGGACATCTTCAGGACTAAGGAAGAAGTAGAAGTCCACCAGATTCTCCCAAGTGGATCTGCTAGTCCTCATGGAGGGGGACTTAGATGAGATTGGAGATAAGGTCAGTGACACAACAACGTAATTGTGGAAGAAGTTCAAGCAGTAGTACCAGTAGGCGCTGGGGAATGTATAGAAGGACCAACATGATCTGCAGATCCAAACAAGGTGACTACAAGTGAGCGTTGGTCAGGCGAGTGATATTCAGGTGAGCATGCAGCAAGAAAGCTTGATAGTCCTAGAAACAGATAAGACTCTAGATGTTAGAGTCATTTAATTACCGGACGGAGTCCTGATTGCCTAATCAGAGGAAGCGAACGCCCAACTATCACAGATCATGGATTTAGGTGTCAATCTCATGACATTCCCTATCTAAACCCTCCACGAATTGCATCAAGGTGTATTCGACGAGCTAAGGGTTAGGGAGCAGCGTGCATTACTGGTGATCAACTAGGTCAATACCAATAACCAACAAATATTCGTAGAAAAGGCACAGGCGTTGAAAGAGAAAGAAGAAATGGCCACATGCAAACAACACTTGGAGGCCACAATTATACATGCATGTAATGCGCTGCCAAAGCTCAACATTCCCAAAGAATAAGAATGCTCTGAGAAGATAAAGAAGTTGGCTACGACAGTCAGGGAATTAAAGGATGAAATCGTCCGAGTCCGATTTGAACTCCAACTGCATATTTCAGAGTTGTAGTTGAAGTTGCAGCTGAAAAATATGCTAGAGGTCCTAAAGCAGTGATCAAGGAAGGGATGGCCACATTAGACACAATAGTCAAGGACTGCACAGACTTATTCAAGTAGGCCATGGAACTCTAGACATCTCTGTAGGAGGACCCCACTCTGCAAAAGATCGACACTGACATTTGGGAGAAGCAACAACAATTTGATGAAATAAGGTCAAGTGCGCACACTTTGGCATCAATCCAGCACTTTGCACGCTTACAGGAAGGAAAGAAGCTGCAAATATAAATTAAAGATCTATGCTGGAAAGAGGCCATCTTGAGGGCCAAAACACAGCCTTGGACGGAGGAAGCCAACCAACTCACTCTATCAGTTTAGAACAAGTTAAAAGGCATCCAATAGACACAAAGAACAATGGGCCTCACGGCAGAAGGCCCTACTATAGAGAATCTCATCGAGGAGGTACAACAGGAAGTTATGCACGACACAACTACTTTGCAGGCTCTGAAGATGGAGTTCTATGAACTCCAGGAAAAGATTGCAGCACGAGTCAAGTGACTCGAGGACAAGTCACCTAATTGTGTTGGGGGCCTACTGGGATGGGGTCCCTGAGTTAAATTTTGGGTTAAATTTTGTATAAAATGTAAAGTCTCCACGAAATGTGGAAGCAGAGCGTGAAGATAGTATGAGGGGGCTTTAATCCCTTAGGTGGGTAAGTGATAGGGAGGTTTTGAGACCCGCCCATAGTCCGCGGACCATGGTATTATAAGTGAAACACTATATATAGATAATTCATAGTGAGCCTAAGGATCATCGAACTAAGATAGAGAATTATGGATTGGGCAAGTAAGCTAAGGCAGGAAAGGTATGTTTCCAATACTTAGGTGAAGGGGAAGGATCTTGCAGCTGAGTGTGCGAAGATCTTGGTAAGTCTGCAAGCTAAGTGCGTAGGCCCCTGTAGCTGAGTGTGTAGGGAAAATAATTATGTACTTAAAATATTATACTTAATAAAGACAATTTTTAGCCAATTATGATGCATCTGTGTATTATTTCTTACTTCTCAAAGTTTTTGTATTTTCACTCTGTGTTGAAATTTATATGAATTAATGTTTATCTGGTGCGTGAAAGTAGTAAATCAGTATTATTTCTACATGCTATGAATAATTAATGGCCTTCACGAAGATCTGGAAGTTTTTTAAGCGAATTTATTGTAATCATCTGTTTCAGAAGGGTTAGGGTTCATGAAGATAGATCTAAGCCTTAGAAACCACAGGAACCTATCACATTGACCTTTGGATGCAGAAGCCTGGTTCTATCATCCCCCAATACTGCTTCGGGTGGACTGTAGCTTGCGCTACTGATCCAGGTGGATGTTGGTGGCCACCCACCTATCCCATTTGGACCCCTACAACTGTCTCTTTTAGTTTTTCTGTTTCCTTAATTATAGCACAGTTTACTGTTTTTAGCAGTTTTTCGGGTCCTAAACTTCCGGAGCCGTTTTGAGGCCCTAAACGACGTTTTTTCTGTCGTAGTCCTCGGAGAGATCTTTCCAATGGGCTGTCATGCACGTCAAACGGAGATAGTACGACCAATTCGCGACCCCGGGAAGTTGATGTACCAAGTTACCCAAAAACGGGGCCAACAATTTGGTGCTTCATCTTCTAGGGTTAGGTTTTGGAATGTGAAGGGTTTTCCATTGTTTCTAAATAATAAATATGCCTTCGAGCCTCATTGTAACACAGTTCAGAGGCAAGTAGCCACACATCTCTTCTCAGAGATAAGCTACCATCGCCCTAGCTGGTTTATTTCCATTTCTGGTTGTAAGCATATTTCAGTATTTTACAGTAATGAAATGAAGTATTATTTCCACTGCATATTCATCTTTATGGTTATCTCTGTATTTTATTGCGTTCCTGTTTAAATCTGGATCAACTACGAGGGTTGTTGCCGAAAGGGCCAACAGTTAGGGTTTTATTGGTTGGCACATATAACGTTTAACATGGGTTAGGCCCCATAAAGCCAACATGAGTAATTGAGTAGTTGGATGCAATAAGGAAATCTTGAGCAGGTTCTCCTCCAGGTCCATTACTAAAAGCAATCTGGTATGAGAAGAAGATGATACCTATTTGGTTAGCTGATCCATCATCACTACCTTTGCTCTTTGATTGTTTTCTTCAATTTTGTGACAATATTTTAATGTTGCATCTAGAATAGAAGAACTCCCTTCCATTGTGGGCACTTTCAAGTTTAGGGAGCTGGATGGTACAATCTTCTTTGGGTTTGCCAGGATCATGTGAAAACCTGGTTGATTAGGGGTACTTCTTGTTAATTTCACTTGTATTTCCTCCTCATCCTTAGGTTTATCCTAGAATTCTTTGATGTCTATACCTTCACATCTATCTCCATTTCTTCAGGAGTTTATTTTTAAAATTTTCTCTTTGTCTGCGAGGGTCTAAATCTCCAACTCTGAACTAATGGGCCCAACCTCTTGATTTTCCTTCCACTCTATTCAGAATTTCTTTCATGGGTATATGGGGATGAGTTGAAACTATTTATCCCATGAGAAACAATATTACGAGGATCATATTTTCATCTCTATCCCAACTCAAAATGGAACTCCTTAATCTTGTCTTAAACATAGGTTAGATCTTGTCTAGAATTTACAATGAATGGACCACAATATTTCCTAATTTTAACATGTATCCTTTATGCATAGGAAGGAAATGAACTTATTCCACATACAAGCTATGTCTAATAAATTCCAAAGAGAAAACCCTAATGGGCATAAAGATTGGAAATCTATAGGGTTTCTCATCAAATCCATACAACCCGATCTTAGTAAAATCCTCAAACAAATATTGATCTCCCACTTTGGCATCCTTATTGTTGAAAATAGCAACAAGAAATGATAACAATAGAATCCAGAATATTCCAATTTTAAATTGTCCTTGAATTAAAATTCAAATTTAGTCTCACTAGCTGCTTGAAAAATAATTAATTAATTCATCTTGAGTTAATTAGTTGGAGAAATTCAAGTTAGAAGTATTTCTGAAGTCATGCAACAGTTATTCCTTAATTACGGAGATAAGATTGAGTTATATTTGAGTTGTAATTAGTTAGCTCAGTTTACTAAGTTAAGTCCAGTTAAATTAGTTCCAAATTGTTTGAGGAACTAATTGTGGGTTATCAGTCAGTTGATGCATGCATGTACTCAACTAGTGTACTCCAGATAACTGAATATTCTCTTATCCTTAACTCATGCATGTCTATTCTGCGAAAGACCCAGTTGAGATTAAAGATAGGGACAATGTACTATCAGTTGCATGTTTTCTCCTATAAAAGAAACTTATGCATGCATAAGAAACAAGGTTCCTTGAGGATTTTTCAGTTTTACAGGGTGTGAGATTAGTTTGAGAGATCAGTGTTACACTTGGTAACAGGAGGATCACCCAGGAGAAACTGCGCAAGGAAATAGGAGTCTTGAAGGGAAGATAAGGTTTGTGAGAAGCCTTGTTTGCCTATGAGCATCTAGGAGGATTGTACTGAGAGCTGGTTATCTGTGAGAGCTAAGGCTTTGTATTATGATGATATATTTCCACCTTGTATGATAATACAGATAGTGGGGTTTTTAGCTGAGGCTTTCCCCTGAGTATTCTTCTGTCTTTCATGTGCATTGATTCTTCTTTTGGTTATATGTGTTCAGCTTGATCTTGCTCAAATATTTTAAGCTTCCACAAATTGATTGTAGAAGTAGATTAAAGTATTTTGCTTTAGTTATATTACATTATCAGGTTAATCTACAGTTAGAATTTCTACATGGTATCGGAGCTGAGTTTATCGGAGTAGTGAATAGTATAAGGAGAAGAGAATTCGAATTTTGAAGTTCGGGGTTGCAGGTGCAAATCAAATTCATCTCATACTTCAAGGTTGGTCAATGCCGTTCTATGGCTTGAGACTCGAGTATGCCTTGGAAGGAAGCTCGAATTAAATAGCATGGAAAGATCACATGGAGGCTATATTAGAAGACAATGGCTTGAAGGATTTCTTTGATCAAGAAATCCAAAAGTCAACTTCAACTAATGCACAAGAGTTGGCTGAGTGGAAGAGGTGTGTGGCGAGGGTGAGACGAATCATCCTTGGGGGAGTTCGAGACCATATTGTCTCGAGTCTCCATGGGAAGGATACTCCATATTCAATGTGGAAGACATTGAAGGACCTCTACCAGAACAGTAGTGACCAGAGGAAATTGGTGCTTAAGGATAATCTTCGAAGAATCAAGAAGGAGAACGACGATAATATTTCCACATATCTGAAAAATCTCACCACCTATAGAGATGATCTTGAAAGTGTGGGAATAACTACTGAAGATGATGATATGGTGAGCCTCGCTCTCCTTGGCCTTACAAAGAGATGGAATAGCTACCAGGACTCTGTGAATGGAATGGAGAAACTATCGGATTGGGAACGACTGTGGTTAGATCTCATGCAGGAGGAGATTAGGAGGAGCACACGAGATGGTTCTTAATCCAAGGATGATGATGAAGAAAATATGGCCTTAGCAAGTAAGGAAAGGAAAGGGAAGGGGAAGGCATCCCATTCCAAATCGAATTCTTCTCATGGAGGGAAGAAGGTTGACAAGTCTAAAGTGAGATGCTTTAATTGTCACGAAATGGGTCATTATGCAACTAATTGTCCATCGAAGAAGTCCAAGAAGGGATCCTTGGAAGGATCTGAAGGTGAGGCATTAGCCTCTCAGTTGAAAATGGAATTTACCCTCATCACATGCATGGTGTCATTGATGATGGGTTGTGTCTGGTATCTTGAAAGTGGAGCCTCATTCCACATGATTGGCGATAAAAGTTTATTCAGTGCCTTGGAGGAGAAAGACCTCAAGATGTGCATAGAGATGGGTGACGATGAAAGGTATAGTGTTTCAGGAGCGGGCACGGTTGCTTTTCAGAGGGAGCATGGAGCTCCTATCACCCTGACAGATGTGAAGTATGTTCTTGGACTGAAGAAGAACTTGGTATCGGTCGCAATGTTGGAGGACAAAGGCTACCATGTTGTATTTAGTAAGGGAAAGGTTTTCCTTAGACACATCACCACGAGACAGGTAAAACAGATTAGTTCACAAGTTTAGAACCTGTATGCTCTTGAGGTTCAAGATGAATGCAAAGCCTTGAGGAGCAAGGAAAATGTTAGAGACTTGGTGGGTGAGAGGGAGAGTAAATTATCTCTCAACATACAACCCAGAAGAAGTATCAGACAATTGTGGAGGAGCCACAATTGGAGATGCTGAGAGGAGACCAAGTGGAGGCATCCACTCATGCAGAGACCTCCACTAGGGGGAAATTTTGAGCCAAGTGGGTAGAGGGAGCACATGTAGCCATACCTCCAGGTGTGAGGTGGGCTGATGTGAAGTGATAGTCCCAAGGAGGCTAAAATTGGGTAGGGTCCATTGAGAAGTTTTATCTCATAGATTGTACCTTACTATAGGAGTCCAAAGTATATAGTAGAGGGAGGAATCAGTGGGATTGATGCAGTTAGAGATCAAAGTGACAGAGGCTAGAAAAGTTAGATACTGAAGAGTGCAGAAAAGGATTGACAATAGTGTAAAAGACTGAGTCAACAAAAGCACAAAGTTTTCAATTGACAGAGGCAATAACAGTCAGAGACTTTGATGAAAGATGCATCATACTGATTCAGGTTGGATGTTTTTTTGTTTCTAAAGTTGCTAGAGAAAAAACACTAGGGAGAAGTGTTGCATGCAGAACATTCCAAAGGTTCAGGATCGAGATCGAGTTGAATTACTTTCTTGTTGAGAGGAAGTGTTGAAAATAGCAACAAGAAATGATAAAAATAGAATCCATAATATTCCAATTTTAATTTGTCCTTGAACTAAAATTGTGAATTAAAATTCGAATTTAGTCTCACCAGCTGCTTGAAAAATAATTAATTAATTCATCTTGAGTTAATTAGTTGGAGAAATTCAAGTTAGAAATCTTTCTGAAGTCATGCAACAGTTATCCCTTAAATTAAGGAGATTATCCATTAATTAAGGAGATAAGATTGAGTTATATTTGAGTTGCAATTAGTTAGCTCAGTTTACTAAGTTAAGTCCAGTTAAATTAGTTCCAAATTGTTTGAGGAACTAATTGTGAGTTATCAGTCAGTTGATGCATGCATGTACTCAACTAGTGTACTCTAGATAACTGAAGATTCTCTCATCATTAACTCATGCATGTCTATTCTGAGAAAGGCCAATTGAGATTAAAGATAGGGAAAGTGTACTATCAGTTGCATGTTTTCTCCTATAAAGAAAACTCATGCATGCAGAAGGAACAAGGTTCCTTGAGGATTGTGCAGTTTTATAGGGTGTGAGATCAATGTTACACTTGGTAACATGAGGATCACCCAGGAGAAACTGCACAAGGAAATAGGAGGCTTGGAGGGTAGAGGAGAAGGTTTGCGAGAAGCCTTGTTTTCTTGTGAGAATCTAGGAGGATTGTACTGAGAATTGGTTAGCTATGAGAGCTAAGGCTTTGTATTATTTTGATATATTTCCACCTTGTATGATAATACAAATAGTGGGGTTTTTAGCTGAGGCCTTCCCCTGAGTATTCTTCTGTGTTTCATGTGCATTGATTCTTCTTTTGGTTATATGTGTTTAGCTTGATCTTGCTCAAATCTTTTAAGCTTCCTCAAATTGATTGTAGAAGTAGATTAAAGTATTTTGCTATAGTTATATTTCATTACCAGGTTAATCTACAGTCAGAATTTCTACACTTATTTGTTTTAGTAATTTATTCTATTGTGGGAGGATCCTTGGGGGTTGTGTACCATTCATGATAGTGTAGATGGTGGCCATAAAAGTGAACAGAAAATCCCTGATTTTCATGCTTTATTTTGACTATGTTTGTTCATTCAATCACAAATTTTCTCTGGTTTATAGATTCAAAAGTGATTATACCTAGGTACTAAAATTTATCCATATTAACATACAAGAATAAGTATACCATAATGGAGGGATATATGAAGAGATGGGAAATGTGGAACTTCCCAAAATGGAGATTAATGGATTTAGTTAGGAATTCAGGTATGTCTAAATAATTAGTGTGATCTAACATGTGGCTTAGAAACCCTAAGGCTGACTTAGTCACATTGGTGGTTTTGTCTTCCCCATTTAACACTAAAATTGAGGCTAAGACCTTCTGGGCATCTTGAGAAAATATATACATAGGATATGTCTCAGCCGACTGAGGATTTGGTGTCCCTGGTAGTGAAGTTATTGCAAACAAGGCCAATTTATTCCCTTCTGATAATTGAGTGAAGTCTAGAGCCAATGAGTCTTCATTGAATGGCTTTGGGTTTTGGAGATTAGGGAAACAAAAAGCCTTATGAATGAGGTTATAGGTGACTTCAAGGATAACTTCTCTTGTGGAAGATGCAACACAGTTTCTCTGAGGGACGTATGCAGAAGCCAACCAAGTCAGAAGCTCAATAAAGTGATAAGTGGCCAGGGTTAACATATAATACAAACTAGAATTCACTATGTAAAAATAATCTCATTTACTCAGAAAATTTCCTCAAGAGTCACGATGGAACTGGTCAAAGCCCAACGGGAACCTCGGGTCATCTATCTCTACTTCAATATCCATCAGGGGTCCTTGGTTGGAGGTGTTAGAGGTTGTAGGCTTTAGGGAAGTTTTCTGAGACTTATTTAACTTCAACATGATGATAATTGGGTTTAGTGAGGAGTATAATTACCTAAAACCTGAGGGGAATGGTGAAAGTCAGATTGTGTTATTCACGAGCTGACTTGGATGCTGAAATTAAGAATTATAAATAAAACCTTTCGATCATTTGAGTTCGATAAGAGTGAGAAATTTGATGGAATGCATATAAGATGGGAGTAATGATGCGATAGGGAAATGATGTGGGTAATGAGGTAGGCAAATGAATTAGGGGGTGGAAAATGAAGGACGTGTGGTGGAGTGGGGCTGATGTCATAGGGTGAGGTGGTAGGAAGGATTTATTGGCAAATGGAGATGCCGCATTACGAGAACAAGGGTGGTTTTGAAAACTGTTTACGACCCTGTGCTACCCCCGCTCGTGCTTTTCCAAAAAATGAGTCAGGGTGGTGCAATAGATCATATTCATTGATTGACTAATCGATGAGATTACAATCTTGTGTTACATCACCCCCTATCCAACTTAATTATTGTGCTACTTGGTGTGACAATTTGTGTACAATGCCAACAAACCTATACTGACACGTTGTTGAAATTTCATGGCACTTGACTATTGGTGCTCATTGATGTGGACCCATTTTTAGAAACTCGCGCTTGGGCCTGTTAGTTTGGAAATAGCAAGAAAAAATGCAACTATGCTAACCCAAATAATTCTCCCTCCTTTGTTTTAATTTTATGTCCCTTCCCCCTCCCTTTTAGTATAAATTTTGGAAAATATCAAAGAATAAGTACAACATAATATATAAATCGTAGACAACAAACCAAATTACATGGGATTGATAACGGATGCTTGGGTTGAGAGAAAATAACATGGGATTGATTATGGAGCCAAGATACATGTGTTGGGGAGCATGGGATGATTGTATTGGAAAGAAAGAATCCTTTTGATGAAGAGCACTTGACACTTGCAACCCATGCTTAGAGATTTCACCACTTGAGGATTGGTCTATTGATGTGTATACCTTGGAGAGATAGCACTTCACTTGGATACCTTATCTTGTGCATTAAATTATATTGATTGTGTAATTAGTCCATTACCAATGTTGGCCTCCCTCACCTACTATGTATAGAGGGAAGATAATGCATTTGTCTACACTATACTCATTATTCCATGTATATAATTGTCATGGGGAGTTCTTAGTGCTTGTGTGATGAAATAGAGGAAGACCTAGAGTTTGTGATGCAAACCCTAGAGAAAAAATGAAGATGATTGCTAACACTAGGGATGATCTTAAGTCTTAGCACTTGCCTTAGCAATTATTTGCCATATGGTAGGATGAAGGGTGTATTGAGGTATGAAACATTTATTTTGTAGTGATATATATATATATATATATATATATATATATATATATATATATATATATTGAATGAATTAAGCAGATATGTAGGGACATGGCTATTAGAATAGGAACATTTATGATGTAGGCATGTGTTGGAGCATGTTTGAACTTTGAAGGCCTGGTTTGAAAGAAAGGACTTGAGTAGAGGGTCTTTTATCTTGTCAAAGGGCTTCTTCCTCCTTGTAACCTCATTAATAAAAGCAAATATTTATTTTGGGGAGCTTGGGATTTTGGTCCCTTGGCATCCTCTATCTCCTTATTTAAAAGGGAGATAACCTACTAACTCACTAACTTGGTCCTCTTTCATTTTAATTTCTAATATAGTTTAATTACATTTACATTCTAATTGCATTTCTAACTTGCATTTCCTTGCACTGCTACTTGGTCTAAGTTGCACTTGAAAAATTTGTTGTCTTGTTTCATTTGCAATTGTGATCTAAGTAGTCTTTCTAATCACTATTAGCAATCTCATCTGCCATTTAACATTTGTGAGATCTCTATAAATTTCTTTCCTATTCAACTATCTAAATAAGTGAGAACATATAATAAACACACTATTACCTAAAGGCATTGTGGGATTTGCTCTAATATCTAAACATCTATTAATGCTACTATTTCATTGAGGTAATTTCTTATTGTTTCATTGAGCATTGTTATTTGCTAGCAATCTTGTATCTTTGAAGTACCTATCTCATTTGTGATTGCAAACACATTGGCATTAATTCTCTTTAAAGTAATTTTGATATCATTGTCTCATTTGAAGCAATTACATTTTCATCCTAGAATTTAGCCTTACATCATAAAAATTTACCTCCAAGCCTAATATTGGTTAATATAAAGTTTTAGGGCAACCTTATTCATCTAATTTGAGAGACTAGACCCTCATTCACGATTAACACAGGTGACCTTGCAGTCGTCAGGGCCATAGTCCCTACAACACGAAGGCACTTCGGTAGTTAGAAGAAACGAGAGGTATCGTTAATAAAACCCTAACTTTCTTCACCAAACCTTCTCTATACAAATTGTGTTTGTGACTAACTTCAAAACAATTGAGAAGAAGGATTCATCTAGACTAGGCATTTAACTAAAAGTAACCAAGATCTTGCATTCCACCTAGTTTAGTTTTGCATTCCATCCTTCTAACTTTTCATCTCTTGTGGCATAACTATCATTGTGGGTATTATATCTTCCTTGCAATATTGTATTTTTTTATTTTTATTTTTTATTTTTTATTTTTATTTTATTGATTTATTTATTTTATTTTATTTTATTTTTTATTTATTTTATTTTATTTATTTATTTTTATTTTTTATTTTTTGTTTTTTATTTTTTATTTTTTATTTTTTTATTTTTTATTTTTTTTATTTTTTTTTATTTTTTATTTTATTTTATTTTTATTTTTATTTATTTATTTATTTATATTTATATTTATATTTATTTATATCTTATATTTTATATTTTATATTTTATATTTTTATTTATTTATTTATTTTTTTCTGTACTCATCTTTGATTATATTGCTCATTGTCTATTTACATTGTAATTCTTGTCTTGAGAATTTTCTTCAAATTACAAGCTATTTCTATTGTGCAAGTTATTTTTATCTTCTCATATTTGATATTGTGCCATTTATAACACTTCTTGTAGCATTGTTGTTATTTTAACTTGAACATCTATTTAGTCTCTAAATTTCCATTGAGCATTGTTAAGGCACTGGTCTATCATCTTTACATCTTATATCTGCCTCATTTGATCTAAATTGAAATCCATTTTTTAAAATGCTTATAAACTCTTAAAATTACTCTATTTAAAAATCAAGTTGCAATAATAACAATTGTATTTCCATCATATCTCCTAAAATTATTGTTCCAACAAGTTTCATCCTTTAGTTTTCGCCTTTTAGGGACTACCCCACTTGACTTAGCTAATTGAATAGGGATTAGAGTGACAACCCTTGTTCTGAGCATTGCACCTTAGGTGTACACTTTAGGCGACTACATTTTTTTCAAACTAGGCCTTCCAATCTTTTGCAATGTCACATGGAGGCGCATTCTCGAGGGTTGTAGACATGTTTGCTACACTCCCCACGCTCCTAACATGGGTACTTCAAGCAGGATGTTCCCCACATCACACCTCATGAGACTTCATATGGAGAAAATAGACTTTCATATCTTATTCATAATTCAATGGACCTAATAGTTTTCAAGGTTTGAGAAGATGGTTTCTTGGCATATGAAGTGGACCTACCTTGGATGATGAGCACTAGGAAATAGGAGGAAAGGAGGCTGACCCTAGGAGCATTGGGATCACATGGCATACCTTAGGAGGATGAGCACTTCACTTGAGGATGCTTGGGTTGAGAGCACATTACATGGGATTGATTATGGACCCAAGATACATGTATTGAGGATCATGGTCGAATGATTGTCTTGGAAAGGAAGAAGATTTATGATTCCTAGATCTATAAGTTTGGATCCCTGTCAAATTTTGGTAATTCCTAGATATTTGAGCCTGTTATCACATTTAAAGTCTTGAGGTCAACTCAGTTGGGGCTTTAGGGTCTAAGTTCAGCTAAATTTTTATGAGTGCTACCATTTGTTTTGATACCGCCAATTCTAATGATATAAAAGAAGGTGCTGCCAAAACAAATGGCAATGAATACTATGCATTTTTGTAAGGGAGGTGATGCCAAATGTGCTTATACCATGTGATGTAAAATATCTCATTCGACAGGTGGAATTATCAAAGTCACGTGCTATAATCATCCTTTACTTGTCAAATCAGATTTTCCAATAGAAAATGTTGATGACCAAAGTAAAAATGGGCATGATGGGTATGATGGATGCATGAGGGGTTTCTTCACTTTGTGTCCACTCGTTAATTTGAATTAGCATAAAAGCTATAAAAGATAGATCAACGATTTAAAAATCAGCCTCTTCGAGGGGGAAACCTCCTTTACATTACACAAATGAACAATTCTTGGATGATACAAATGACAAGACCTCCTTTCTATATATAGGAGTCGAAGGGGTCCCAATACAATTAGAGCCAACATAACTATAATATTGTATGGGCACAACAATAACAATAATGGGCTTCTATGGGGCATAATAATAACAAAATGGGGACTATATGGGTACAATAATACAATAAGGGGGTTGCACTAATAACAATAATGGGTTACGCTAGTAGTATAGGGACCTAACATGCCCCTCTCCTTCAAAAAGTGTTGTCTTCAACGCTTGAGTAGTTCTGGATGCTTCTATATAAAATTATCATCATCCTGTTGTGGCCAGCAACAACCCCCCTTCTTATTTAGTGTTATTACTAATACTAAATAAGTGGGGACCCTTAGTCAAAATTTAAAAAATCAATTAGTGCTTATATTTCCTTTTTCAATAAAACTTACCATCATAATCTTAGGAGAATACCCTTAAAAAATTAAAAAAGCCTAAGTTTTATGATAAAGTAAGATTATTCCTTAGGAAATATCGCATCGCAAAAGGATCATGCATACCTCCTTGCAGACCCGAATTCTAAGATTGCGAAATCGCGATACGGGACTACGGACATATATCGCATCGCATGCGTCAAACACCACTTATATTGAAAAACTTTAAACCACCGATATGCGACGGCGCATATTGCAAATCGCAGGAAACAGATTAATGAAAATTTTCATATACCATGCTCCCGCGATATCGCGATTTTGCGATATGGCGATATTGCGATAGAGCAATTATGCGATATTGAGAGAAAAGCGGCAGTGCGATAGAACGATTATGCGATAATGCAATATTGTGACTATGCGATATAGCGAGCAAGCGATGTCGTGATTATACGATGTTGCAATCTACGATATTGCGAAGCAAATCACTAAATCGCTTCATCGCAGATCTTTCGGGCTCGTGGTTTGAAAAAGCATTTTCCATAAACCAAGACCTGGTTATGCGCTTTAATGCTAATTAATGAGTTAGTTGCCAGTTATTAATGGAATATGGTTTCGTGTTTATCAAAAAGTCATTGCACATAAGGTGATGTATTTTATATGTCTTTGGCATTTAAAGCTTTCCCGTCACCTTTTCCATATCATTATTCTCACTTCATTTGCAAATTGCAAGAACGAAGAACAGGGAACGATACAAAGCAGTACGCAGGATATTATGGGAAAGAAAGGGAAATCCCTGAGCTCTGAAGAGAAAGACATGGTGTCCTTGTATACAGACACCGCCTGCAATAGACGCTGGTATTGCTACCTGGGAAGGCATGTACAATCTACTTGAGGAAGAGAATCCCAGAGTAATGGAGGTCGAGGCTACTGCAGGCTCACAAAGTTCCTCTAAGGTGTCCATCACAGAACTGGCTTGTTCATTCTTACACCGAATAGCGGCGAGGCCCAAAATTCTTCCATATGCAGACATGGTTAAATGGATACTGGACAATGCTGATATCAGAAATAGACAGTTTAAGACTCAGGGTCAAGGACTCATTGGCTCATTTGCTTCACAAGATTTGAGGCTCATGTATCATTTACCAAAGCCATAGGCAACTTATAGCAAATAGTTCATGGACAAGTTTGCAAAAGAAAACCAAGACCTGGCAGAATGCACCAAAGACTGGTCAAGAAGGGACAAACTGCTAAAAAAGGATAAACATGGTATGTATAGTACTGGTTCTCTCACCTCTCTGTATTGCTTTGCTTTACTGCTGCCATGCTTTGCAGACTTTTTGGAAAGCCAGACATTAACAAATTTTCATCTGAATGGCTACCATTATTGGATGCCGCCACGAATGCTATTATCATGGATTGGGCTAAAATATTGTCTGATAATTTAGTCACGGCTATTGTAAATTACCGGTCTAAAAGAACCGTTTCTTAGAGAATTTACCCCCCTTTCTACTTATCTGCGTATGTGATGGATGTGATTTGTTATGTTTCCAAGTTTCCTTTGATGGGTTGGAAATGGACGACTCAAGACCCCTCACCCATTCATATTTATCATAAAGAATTGTGGGATTCTAAGTTCACCCCGTATTTCTACAAGATTTGTCATGGAGTCATGCTGCCCCTGTACAAAATATTGTATGATAAAGATCCTCCAAGATGTTCTCCTGAAGCAGACGTAGACATACTCCCTGTCGTGAGATGGTTCGGAGAAGAACTGTTTACATATGTCAGAGTATTTGGAAGTACCGCTTCCCCTCACATCTTACCCTTGTATGTCCCTGATAAACTCATGGCACGAGAAATTGCTTATCAAACCTGCGGAGAAGGAGGTTTGACTAAAGATTTGAAGGACAAAAAGAAGGCTATTTGGCCACAATTTCCTGTAGCCTGTGGGGCCTTTTCACTATTTGATGTAGGTCATGCATTCACGGAAGTAAACAACATAACATGTTTACAATTATTCAAGTTTCCAGCAAGACCATTTGACCCTCATGATATTGCTAAGAATTTCACTACTGCACTCAAAATAAAGGTGTTTTCTGGAAAAGATGATCTTTTTGATGACATATTCCAACAGAAAAACACACTTGAAGAAATTCTGCATTCGGCCCAAATGTGATTCTCTCCAGCAGAATTTCAAGAGTTCAAGACATACAGGGAAAGGAGATTAGCTAGTATCCCCTTGGAAAAACTACGCTTGGAACCTGAAATGGAACCAACTCTGAGTGTCAGTCTTAGCAGAAGTTCAAGCACAGACAGGTCTAAATCTAAGTCCGAAAAAGAAACATCTGAACATTCCAAGAGATCAGAAAGTGACCATGGTAAAAGCGAGGGGTCAATAAGGGATACTGCCCAATCAAAAGAGCTCCCACAGCAACAGGCTTTTACCTCCCCGCAAACAGATCCTCCCCCTCTCATCGTTCAACCATCAACAAACAGAACCGAACTAGATAAAGAATGGGAGACCTTCAATGAATTGATCAATCTAGAGGGACCAAGTACAAAGACACCTACAAGTGATGTACAGGCAACAGAAGATATAATCACAGGAACAATTAGCAATACCCCAAAGATGGAATATATTCCCATCACCCCATCCTCTGAACTCATCCTCAAGATAGAAGAAATTCCTCCTCTTGATGTATTCTATAGTCCGCAACACAAGGTAGTAGTAAGAAGACAAAGGAAGAAAAGGAAATTGGAAAACGTGCTCTCTCATGAGGCAGAACAATTAGACATCCTATGGCAAGATCCTACTATCGATCCCACTGAGAATCTCACCAAATTATCTCAGATCGCAGGAGCATATGCCTCCACAACCATTGACAAAGCATCTGAGGTATAGCAACTACTAAAAGAAAAGGAAGACCAAATACGAGTTTTGCAACAATAGTTGCAACAAGCCAATGCCAACAACGAAGCATAGAAACAACTTGAAAGACTACACCAGGACTTACAACAAATGCAGATAAGCTACCAAAATAGTTTGGCAGAGAAAGAAAAACAGTTGCAGGATATACAGGAGATGCACAAGGATGATCCTAAACTTACAGAATTCATCACAGAATCCATTTCCTTGAATGATCAACTACTGCAGCAACAGGAAGCATTGTGCCAAAGAATATCACAGTGGAACTCTTACTGTGAAATAAGCGATAAAATCACTAATCAAGTCGTAGATTTACGAAATGATTATGATTTAATTGATAAATGAGTTACTGAGTATTTGACTTGGCAAGAAACAGAGGAGGGAAAAAGAGCAGGCGCACCAAGGATCAACGACAATCACAAAGAAATTCTTTTTAATAAATGGGATGCACAACTCAGGGAAGCAGAACAAGTAGCAGAAGAAGCGGCCATGATAGCAAACATTGTTATTGATTGTATAAATGAAAATTTTCATAGAGAAAACCTGATCACAAAAACCACTCCAGGGTATCTACCAAAGGCACAACAATTACAGACAGACTGGAGACAGAAGGCTCAAGAAAAGACAGAATCAATCCAAAGGTTAACCAAGTTGAATTGGGATTCTTACTGGATGTACTTGGTAAAACCACACAGCTAGTGGATGACTATCAAGTGTATCATCAATTCTGCTGAGAAGATGGTGCTAGCTCTTGCTGATTCTGTTTTTGCAGCACAGCTAAAATTGGAAGTCGGCCAGCCTAATCTTCTCAAACAGATGCTGAACGCGTGCGATTTCAAGGAGCAGATACATAGTTAGTTAGCAATTTTAATTTTTAGTTTTAATTTTGTTTTATTTTTGCCCAAAGTGAGGACAGTCATTTAAACCACATCCTACATTTTTGTAATAAGTTATTTTTAGATTTAGTTAGTAGTATTTAAACCCTTCTCATGCATTTAGAGAAGGGTCCTGAAATTTGTCAAAAACTTATCCCCAGAACATGCACTTTTGTACCTTCTGAGGAGGTTTTGATGAATGAAAGGAATAGGGTTTATTGATATCTACATTTAATATCTGCTACTGATGTTTCACTTCTGTACTCTTAGTGGATGTTGAATTAAGAAGAGATAAATCATTATCACTTGAAGCTCATGAGTAGGACTAGTTATAAATGGTACTTCTATCTCTTAACTATTTCTGCCTTTGTGTTAAAGTGATATTCATGTTTAGTTGTTTATATATTGATGTGTGAATGCTTGAGTTATCATTTGGCACTTTTGTATGGTGATAGCTATTTATTTATGCTTA
Source organism: Pinus tabuliformis (assembly GCA_031772625.1). Lineage (NCBI taxonomy): Eukaryota > Viridiplantae > Streptophyta > Pinopsida > Pinales > Pinaceae > Pinus > Pinus tabuliformis. Next base: position 718,423,105 of record CM062817.1, on the reverse strand, counting down.
ATGTATGAATAGCTTATTATGCGATATGTCTTTCACAACTGTTTCGTCTAACTTTTTATACAAAGTGGTTCATCTTTATTGAATTCTTTTCTCATCACAGTTGAATGATCTTTATTACCAATTGTTATCTGAAACCATTTTAGATCTCATAACAGAAGGATTACACCCCGGGTTAGTGTAGATTTAGATATTTTTTCTTATTAGAATACAATTTGCATGTTATTAGATTAAAGTTAGAATTAGTGCATCTCACTTAGGAACTTTTAGAAAGAGAAATATCAATCCTTCACACACACACATATAAATTGGGAAACTGGTCCCATATCCTCAGTCGGACCCACTATACCAAACGGAAAAGGAGCTGCTAACCAAGGTCCGGACTGGGTGGGTATCCCCCTTGTTGTAGACCCGATTTTCGGGGCTTCAACATATTTGGTGCTAGAAGGAGGGCCTCGAACTGTGAATGGCAATCAAGTCTAAATCTAAATACCATTCTGAGAGTAAATCACCCTCACCGTCTCCCCTGACTTCTCCATTGCATTTAGAATCTTTAAATCCCGAGCTAGAAGTCGCTGGAGCAACAGCCGCTGCTACAAACCCTGACATTTCAGAACAATCTACTATTGAAACTCCTGAAGTTGAATCTTTGATTCACAAACTTCAGCGATTTTCTATATCTCCTCAGAAATCTGATAAATCTCAAGGCAGCGTGACTTTGCAATATAACCTTGCTCATCCTCTTACCAGATTAAAGAGTGAAAAGTTTGGTGTTCAGCCAACCGAATTACCTCTACCTACAAGGAAGAGAGCAAGGAAATCTCCTAAAGGGTCCGATAGTGAGACTCTTTCATCATCATCATCCATCTCAACCTCTTCACTGCAAAGTCAACCATCCACTCCTCCACTTCATATCATTGTCCATCAGTCCACTAGAACTACCACATCTTCTTCTCAATCATCTGGAGTCATAATATCCTCATATTCTCAACCACATGGATCATCTTCTGCACTTTCCTCTGTTAGTAGTTCAGTGATGGCCCAATCTCCATGGAATAACCCAGGGGTAGTCTTAATGCCTGCGCCCTTAAGTCAGTTACCGGCCCATCCTGAAAAATGGCTGCCTAAGTTTAACCCTGAGGCAGGCATGCTAGCGAAAGAACATATAAATAACTTTATGCTATCCATAAATCTCAATGGAGTTACCAACGAAGATGCTGTGGTTCGACTTTTCCCTTATACTCTGCAAGGAACAGCCGGATCATGGTATTTCTCATTACCATCTGGATCTATTACTAGTTGGGAGATTTTCCAAGAACATTTTTTTATTAAGTTTGGTGATGATAGGTCTACGACGGCACTAATCAACGACTGTCTAACCTTAGGGCCGAGTCAAAAGAACCTATCAAAGATTTCAATTTACATTTCAAAAAAATCTTAAATAAAATTACTGCTGCTTCCTAGCCTAGCGAAGAAGTGCGAAGTGAATGGTACATTACTGCTTTACCATCAAACTTAGCAATCTTTGTTGATAGGGAAAACAAAATGACTATGTTTGAAAATATGAAAGAAGCAATAGTAGTAGAGAAATGTATTATAGCCCTAGAAAAGAAAAACGCGATAGAAGAATGGAAATCCAAGAAGGTTTCTTTCGAGGAAGATCCCAAGAAAAAACAATTGAAAGATCCATTTGATTTAGAAGGATTGCAAAAAGTTTTGAAGACCATGTCTAACGAGATGGTCGACATTAAGAAACAAGTGGCAGAAACTTCTTCTAAAAAGCCATACAGACCTTTTAAAAGAAACCCTTCGACAGATTCCAAACCCCCTAATGCTATTACAAGTGCTGAATTCGAAGAAGAAGAAGAGGAAATCGCTACTGAGGAACACACCGATGAAGAAGAAGTTGTAGAATTACAAGGTATGTGGGATTTCATCCTCCCAGATGAAGAGGATCAAGAGGCATTCCCGATTAGTACTCGCAACAGAAATCAACTTGATCCTCCTCAACCTACACCTAAGCCAAAGAGCGCAAGCTCAATGACTAAGGATAAAGTCACAGCCAAGAAAACGACACCTAAAGCGACTCAAACCAGCCCAATCCAAACAGACCCATCAACTCCATCTAAAACGCTGATCGTTTCGGATGAAATGGAGTATAATATCATAGAAGACATGAAAAAGACTAGGGCCAATATCACTTTTTACGAATTGAGCAAGTTAAAACACCAGCAAAAGGTACTTTTGAAAGAATTACATGCTGTACCAGTTGCACCTTTGCCCGCCGTTGTAATCTCTCAAGCTTCCCATGACATGGGAAGACCTCCAACTAATGCGATGAATAAAGTTGATCCAAACAATATCGCCTTAATTGGAGGAAGATCGAGATCTCATACTCCCCCATTTCTTCTTACTTATGAAATTTTCAATAAAAATTTGCATAATTGCTTAGTGGATTCTGGAGCTTCATCGAATATTTTACCAAAGTCAATATGTGAAAAATTGAACGTTCAACCATAGAAATCTGTTGTGCGCATAGTTCAGCTAGATCGGTCGCAAGTTGAAGTGATTGGCGAATTAAATCAGGTTACCATAAGGCTGTCATCCAACCCAAAGGTATGTCAAGTAATCGATATTTTAGTTGATGATATTCCGGAATTTTATGGCTTAATTCTTAGCAGATATTGGTGAGAAAAACTTCACGGATACTTTGCAACTGACTGGTCGCACATGTGGCTCCCTTACAACGGTAAACCAAATCAGATAAAAGTTGAGCGGGAAGGACATAAAAAATACATAGTAACAGAACTCGAGGGAGAAAATGAACCAGTAGCATATAGTTCTAACATCATTGGCAACTATTTAGTAGATTCTTTCCTAGGAAATTTTAATGCTCATACCTCACCTTACTTAGAACATTTTGTTTTATCTCAAGTAGAAAATTACTCTCAAACATATAGTTCTAAATGTATTAATTTCATAGATAGTCCTGTAAATAAATCTTTATTTTGGAAACTATTTTTTGATGGTTCTAAGTCTAACGAAGGAGCAGAAGCAGGATGCGTGTTAATAAGTCCAGAAGGAGATAAGACTGTGCTAACTTGCAGACTCGAATTTGATTGCACCAACAATATAGCAGAATACAAGGCTTTAGTCCAAGGGTTGTACAAAGCAATAGGATTAGATGTCAAATACCTTCAAGTTTTCGGAGATTATGAAATTGTAATCCGACAGGTACGCAATACTATACATTGTTTATCAGGTCATTTAAAACATTACCAATCTTTAGTTCAAGATTTGACTGAACACTTTATAGCATTTAATATTTCATCAATTCCCAGACTCCAGAATGCTAGTACAGATCTCTTAGCCAACGTAGCTTCCAAACTCATTCCTTCAGAAGATTTTAGCCCTGATCGATTTTTAATTGAATTAATTTTTAGACCATCTATTCTTGATAACATTACCAATTGGATGATTTTCAATGACAATCCTGATATTGTGAGTTTCCTCACATCTGAAGGATCCTATACCAACCAAATAATTGACCAAGACTAACATGACCGACAATTGCAACAAGATAGCACTAACAATGCTATACCAAAGTCAGTAGTCAAGTTAGAATATCTTTATGATTTGAAAGATTGGTTTAAAATATCTACCAATTCAAAACTCCAAAGTTCAACGTTGAATTATGAATTAGTAAATCTAGGAACTAATACCAAACCACAGAATATCAACCTAGGCCTTGGTCTAGCTCCTGAAGAAAAATTAGCGTATATTCGTCTCTTGAGACAATACAAAAGTGTCTTTGCTTGGAATTACGATGAACTCAAAACGTACAACACATCTATCATCCAACATACTATTCCAATGATAGACAATGAAAAACCTGTCCAACAAAAGTTGAGAAAGATCCATCCCAATCTAGAAAACCAGATCAAATCTGAACTCAATAAGTTATTGAAACCAAAATAATTTTTCCCGTTCGACATTCCAAATGGGTTTCCAATATGGTCCCTGTTAGGAATAAACACGGAGATATTAGAATTTGCATTGACTTTCGAAATCTTAACAAAGCCTGCCAAAAGGAAAATTTCGCTTTGCCTCCCATTGAACAAATACTGCAGGCAGCCGCGGGCTCAGAATTGATGTCCTTCTTGGATTGATTCTCAGGATATAATCAAGTGTTGGTACATCCCGATGATCAATTAAAAACCACATTCAGAACTAAATGGGGCACATACGCATATCAAAAGATGCCATTTGGTCTGATTAACGCGGGTGCCAAATTTCAGAGAGCTATGGACATCGCATTCAAAGGGTTAGTTAATAAATCAGTGGTAATCTATTTGGATGATATAACCGTATATTCCAAGAAATGAAACAATCATCTCAGAGATTTAAAACAAATCTTCCAACGTTGTCAAAGGTATGGAATTTCACTTAACCCGAAAAAATCCTTTTTCACATTAAGTGAAGGAAAAATTCTTGGATTCATAGTGTCAAAATATGGAATTCACTTTGATCCTGATAGAATCAAGGAGATTTCCGCAGTTCCTCTACCTCACAACAAGAAATCCATGCAATATTTTCTTGGCTAGATTAATTTTGTAAAGAGATTTTTTTCCAGATTTTTCAAGAATTGTGTCTCCTTTACAAGCAATGATTAAAAAGAACTCAAACTTTAAATGGGGCCAAGATGAACACGAGGCATTCAATCTGATCAAACAAGCAATTATTAATGCTCCATCTTTAGCAACTCCAAATTTTTCTGATCCTTTTATTTTATATACATTTGCCTCTGATAAGTCATATGCTGCGATACTCACTCAAGTAAATCAAGAAAAGGCAGAAGCCCCAATTGATTTTTTCAGTTCCAATTTACAAGGGGATGAGTTGAATTATTCAGATGTGGAGAAACAAGCTTATGCTATTTTCAAAGCAATTAAATATTTCAGACCTTTTCTACTCAAAACACATACAAAAATCATAGTACCATTTCCAGCGGTAAGAAATCTTCTGGTACAGAAGGATGTGGGTGAGAAAAGAGCCAATTGGGTTACTGCCTTACAAGAATATGACGTAGAAATCAAATCGGCAAGTATTGTAAAAGGTCAAGGCTTTTGCAAAATGCTAGCTGGAGCATCGCTGATGTCCGAAATTCCATCTGCAGAGATACAAATGTACGAGGTAAGTCTAAACGATGTTGAGTCATTATATGCTAATATCATTTACTATCTAAAGAATGGATATTCTCCTTCAAACCTCGACCATACCAAGAAAAGAGATCCAAGGTTGAAAACCAAACAATATCAGCTCGTAAATGATGTTCTTTTCAGAATAATTATGATTATGTTCTCCTTAGATGTCTTGAGAAATTTGAAAAAAGATCTTGCAGGAACTCCACGATGGGCCAACAGGCGGACACTACGCTGGAGATGCTACTGCTCATAAAATCTTATGCGCAGGCTATTACTGGCCCACATTATTCAAAGACTCACATAACTACCTGAGGAAATGTCAAGTCTGTCAAACACTGTTGGGAGACAAAAGAAACCATCCTTGCCACTGCAACCAGTTAACATTGAGCAGCCCTTCGATCAGTGGGGATTGGATGTAATAGGTGAGATCATTCCTCACTCTTCTAAACAACATAGATATATCCTTACGACAACATATTACTTTACTAAATGGGTAGAAGCAGTTCCACTGAAGACAACTAATGCTAAAAATATCATCGAATTCATAGATCGGTTCATCATCACCAGGTTTGGATTGCCTTATGCTTTAATGTTTGATAATGCATCATATTTTTCTGGTAATGCGATCATTGAGTTTGCACTCAAAAGGGGTTTCAAGCTTAAATAAACTGCCAATTATTACCCATAGGGGAATGGATTAGTTGAATCTACAAATAAGAACTTAATCATGATTATTAAGCGAACCATTGACCAAAATCATAAAAATTGGCATAAGTCTTTAGTATATGCTTTATGGGTAGATCGAATAACGCAAAAAGCCTCCATCGACACTTCTCCCTTTAATTTAGTTTATGGGAAAGAAGTGTTTCTTCCAACTCATTTGGCAATTCCCTCTTTAGCCTTAGTTCAATATATCAATGAAGCACCAACTTCTTCCTTACAACTAAGGCAGTAGGAAATAATCAAGTTAGAAGAACGACGAGAACATGCCAAGATAACTCACGCTCATCATCAAGCCTTAGTAAAAGCCTCTTTTGATTCCAACATGATATCCAGAAAAGATTTTCAGATGGGAGATCTAGTTTTAAAATGGGACAAGGCTCATGAGGAAAAAGGGAAACATACAAAATTTCAACGAATGTGGCTTGCCCCTCTTCAAATCATAGAAGTCATAGGTCCGTCTACATTTATATTACAGGATTTAACAGGAAGAAGAGATTCTTTACCTGTTAACGGTCAGATCCTCAAAAAATATTTTCCATAGGAGATCATTCTTTTATTTTGTAGAGTAGTTGTTTTAGTTTCATAATAAAACCGGTTATAAATGGTTACATTTGAGATTTACGAAAACAACACAAATTCTCTTTTAGATTTTGTTTTTTCACTTGTATAAATAGAATTCTTTTAGAAAATTGATCATTATTATTGAAAGATACAGTTAAAAGCTCTAGGCCTAGAAATGATACTAGATTCAACTGTATAAATTTTGATAAAAAACGACTTTTAGTAAAGAAATTGTTTTGCATCAGTCCAATGAAAGGTGTCAATAACAAAACGAAGATTCTTTGTAGAAAAGCTCTTTCCAAAAACTCTATTATTGTCATCCAGAGCCATGTTAAGGAAACAATGATTTCCTCCCCACTTAGGAAACTTCAACGTTCAGTGAATGATCCAATGATACACTTTAAATTAAAGAGTAAGAGGTCTCATCACGAGCCGGCTTATCATGATCACAGATATTATAGCTTGCTGACTTTGCCAATAATGCATACCACAACAAGGCAATGACTTAAGATTGTTGTAATCAAAAGACAAGGGGTCTCATCATGAGCCAGCTTGTTCAGCAAGGTTATAAATCAGTGAATGACTATGTCATAAATTGGCTATCAAACCAAGACATTATTCTTTAAGGGTAAAAAAGAAAATGAAAGCAATAAGTGTGGAAATGGATTTCTCTTTGAAAATTGTAAATTTCTCTAAGTAGGATACAGGGCCATTGCTGGATAACAGGTAACCCTGTCGAGGCTATAAACGCTTGTTGGCAGCAGAGGCTCTACCTACGACAAATGAGCACATTCAAAATTGATTTACAGAGAAGGCTTTATTTTTATCTGTATAAACCAAGTAATGACTGATGTAGATACAAGGACTAGCTTGAGGGAGTAAATAATCAAAGTTGAAAATAGAAGAAACAAAATATCATTGATAGGTAAAAGCATAATTTACTTTGTCTTTCTATAATAAAGTGTAATTTTCTGGAAAATTTTCTATTTTGGAAGTTTAGAAAATTCAAAAGAAAAGCAGAGATAACTAGTTCTTCCAAGTGAATCGCCAATTGTTGTGGCCAGCAACAACCCCCCTTCTTATTTAGCGTTATTACTAATACTAAATAAGTGGGAACGCTTAGTCAAAATTTAAAAAATCAATTAGTGCTTATATTTCCTTTTTCATTAAAACTTACCGTCATAAGCTTAGGAGAATACCCTTAAAAAATTAAAAAAGCCTAAGTTTTATGATAAAGTAGGATTATTCCTTAGGAAATATCGCATCGCGAAAGGATCATGCATAACTCCTTGCAAACCCGAATTCTAAGATTGCGAGATTGCGATACGGGACTATGGACATATATCACATCGCATGCGTCAAACACTGCTTATATTGAAAAACTTTAAACCACCGATATGCGACGGCGCATATTGCAAATCGCAGGAAACAGATTAATGAAAATTTTCATATACCAGGCTCCCGTGATATTGTGATATTGCGATATGGCGATATTGCAATAGAGCAATTATGCGATATTGCGAGAAAAGTGGCAATGCGATAGAACGATTATGTGATAATGCGATATTGTGAGTATGCGATATAGCGAGCAAGCGATGTCGTGATTATGCGATGTTGCGATCTGCGATATTGCGAAGCAAATCGCAAAACTGCTTCATCGCAGATATTTCAGGCTCGTGGTTCGAAAAAGTATTTTCCGTAAACCAAGACCTGGTTATGCGCTTTAATGCTAATTAATGAGTTAGTTTCCAGTTATTAATGGAATATGGTTTCATGTTTATCGAAAATTCATTTCACGTAAGGTGATGTATTTTATATGTCTTCGGCATTTAAAGCTTTCCCGTCACCTTTTCCATATCATTATTCTCACTTCATTTGCAAATTGCAGGAACGAAGAATAGGGAATGATACAAAGCAGTATGCAGGATATTATGGGAAAGAAAGGCAAAGCCCTGAGCTCTGAAGAGAAAGAGATGGCACCCTTGTACACAGACACTGCCTGCAACAGAGATGCTGGAATTGCTACCTGCGAAGGCATGTACAATATACTTGAGGAAGAGAATCCAAGAGTAATGGTGGTCGAGGCTACTGCAGGCTCACAAAGTTCCTCTAAGGCATCCATCACAGAACTGGCTTGTTTATTCTTACACCAAATAGCGGGGAGGCCCAAAATTCTTCCATATACAGACATGGTTAAATGGATACTGGACAATGCTGATATCAGAAACAGACAGTTTAAGAATCAAGGTCAAGGACTCTTTGGCTCATTTGCTTCACAAGATTTGAGGCTCATGTATCATTTACCAGAGCCACAGGCAACTTATAACAAACAATTCATGGAGAGGTTTGCAAAAGAAAACCAAGACCTGGCAGAATGCACCAAAGATTGGTCAAGAATGGATGAACCGCTAAAAAAGGATAAACATGGTATGTATAGTACTAGTTCTCTCACCTCTCCGTATTGCTTTGCTGCTGCCATGCTTTGTAGACTTTTTGGAATGCCAGACATTAACAAATTTTCATCTAAATGGCTACCATTATTGGATGCTGCCATGAATGCTACTATCATAGATTGGTCAAACTAGCCATTGGAGGCTCTACTCGGTCTATTTAACATGCTTCGCTAGATCTGTTCTTCAACTTGTCCTGACGATGAACCACACTAGTTGGTTCGAAACGCGTCGACAAATGATTTTCCATGTGATTTTCGCCGAAATCTTTCTCTAGCTAAAATATTGTCTGACAATTTAGTCACGGCTATTGTAAATTACTGGTCTAAAAGACTTGTTTCTCAGAGAATTTACCCCCCTTTCTACTTATCTGCATATGTGATGGATGTGATTTGTTATGTTTCCAAGTTTCCTTTGATGGGTTGGAAATGGATGACTCAAGACCCCTTACCCATTCATATTTATCATAAAGAATTGTGGGATTCTAAGTTCACCCCATATTTCTACAAGATTTGTCATGGAGTCATGCTGCCCCTGTACAAAATATTGTATGATAAAGATCCTCCAAGATGTTCTCCTAAAGCAGATGTAGACATACTCCCTGTCGCGAGATGGTTCGGCGCAGAACTGTTTACATATGTCAGAGTATTTGGAAGTACCGCTTCCCCTCACATCTTACCCTTGTATGTCCCTGATAAACTCATGGCACGAGAAATTGCTTATCAAACCTGCGGAGAAGGAGGTTTGACTAAAGATTTGAAGGACAAAAAGAAGGCTATTTGGCCACAATTTCCTGTAGCCTGTGGGGCCTTTTCACTATTTGATGTAGGTCATGCATTGATGGAAGTAAACAACATAACGTGTTTACAATTATTCACGTTTCCAGCAAGACCATTTGACCCACATGATATTGCTAAGAATTTCACTACCGCACTTAAAATAAAGGTGTTTTCTGGAAAAGATGATCTTTTTGACAACAGAAAAACACACTTGAAGATATTCTGCATTCCACCCAAATGTGATTCTCTCCAGCAGAATTTCAAGAGTTTAAGACATACAAGGAAAGGAGATTAGCTAGTATCCCCTTGGAAAAACTACGCTTGGAACTCGAAAGGGAACCAACTCCGAGTGTCAGTCTTAGTAGAAGTTCAAGCACAGATAGGTCTAAATCTAAGTCCAAAAAAGAAACATCTAAACATTCCAAGAGATCAGAAAGTGACCATGGTAGAAGCGAGGGGTCAATAAGGGATACTGTCTAATCAAAAGAGCTCCCACAGCAACAAGCTTTTACCTCCCCGCAAATAGATCCTCCCCCTCTCATTGTTTAGCCATCAACAAAGATAACCGAACTAGATAAAGAATGGGAGACCTTCAATGAATTGATCAATCTAGAGGGACCAAGTACAAAGACACCTGCAAGTGATGTACAGGCAATAGAAGATATAATCACAGGAACAATTAGAAATGCCCCAGAGATGGAATATATTCCCATCACCCCGTCCTCTGAACTCACCCTCAAGATAGAAGAAATTCCTCCTCTCGATGTATTCTATAGTCCACAACACATGGTAGTAGTAAGAAGACAAAGGAATAAAAGGAAATTGGAGAACGTCTCTCTCATGAGGTAGAACAATTAGACGTCCTATGGCGAGATCCTACTACCAATCCCACTGAGAATCTCACCAAATTATCTTAGATCGTAGGAGCATATGCCTCCGCAACCATTAACAAAGCATCTGAGGTACAAAAACTGCTAAAAGAAAAGGAAGACGAGATACGAGTTTTGCAACAACCGTTGCAACAAGCCAATGCCAACAACGAAGCACAGAAACAACTTGAAAGACTACAGCAGGACTTCCAACGAATGCAGATAAGCTACCAGAATAGTTTGGTAGAGAAAGAAAAATAGTTGCAGGATATACAGGAGATGCACAAGGATGATCCTAAACTTATAGAATTCATCACAGAATCCATTTCCTTGAATGATCAACTACTGCAGCAACAGGAATCATTGTGCCAAAGAATATCAAAATGGAACTCTTACTGTGAAATAAGCGATAAAATCACTAATCAAGTCATAGATTTACGAAATGATTATGATTTAATTGATAAACGAGTTACTGAGTATTTGACTTGGCAAGAAATAGAGGAGGGAAAAAGAGCAGGCGCACTAAGGATCAACGGCAATCACAAAGAAATGCTTTTTAATAAATGGGATGCACAACTCAGGGAAGCAGAACAAGTAGCAGAAGAAGCGGCCACGGTAGCAAACAACGTTATTGATTGTATAAATGAAAATTTGCATAGAGAAAACCTGATCACAGAAACCACTCCAGGGTATCTACCAAAGGCACAGCAATTACAGACAGACTGGAGACAGAATCAATCCAAAGGTTAACCAAGTTGAATTGGGATTCTCACTGGATGTACTTGGTAAAACCACACAGCCAGTGGATGACTCTCAAGTGTATCATCAATTCTGCCGAGAAGATGGTGCCAACTCTTGCCGATTATGTTTTTGCAGCGCAACTAAAATCGGAAGTCGGCCAGCCTAATCTTCTCAAACAGATGCTGAATGCGTGCGATTTCAAGGAGCAGATACATAGTTAGTTAGCAATTTTAATTTTTAGTTTTAATTTTGTTTTATTTTTTCCCAAAGTGAGGACAGTAATTTAAACCGCATCCTACATTTTTGTAATAAGTTATTTTTAGATTTAGTTAGTAGTATTTAAACCCTTCTCATGCTTTTAGAGAAGGGTCCTGAAATTTGTCAAAAACTTATCCCCAGAACATGCACTTTTGTACCCTCTGAGGAGGTTTTGATGAATGAAAGGAACATGGTTTATTGATATCTGCATTTAATATCTGCTATTGATGTTGCACTTTTGTACTCTTAGTGGATGTTGAATTAAGAAGAGATAAATCATTATCACTTGAAGCTCATGAGTAGGACTAGTTATAAATGGTACTTCTATCTCTCAACTATTTCTGCCTTTGTGTTAAAGTGATATTCATGTTTAGTTGTTTATATATTGATGTGTGAATGCTTGAGCTATCATTTGGCACTTTTGTAGAGAGATAGCTATTTATTTATGCTTAATGTATGAATAGCTTATTATACGATAGGTCTTTCAAAACTGTTTCATCTAGCTTTTTATATGAAGTGGTTCATCTTTATTGAATTCTTTTCTCATGGCAGTTAAATGATCTTTATTACCATTTGTTATTTGAAATCATTTTAGATCGCATAACAGAAGGATTACACCCCGGGTTAGTGTAGATTTAGATATTTTTGCTTATTAGAATACAATTTGCATGTTATTAGTTTAAAGTTAGAATTAGAGCATCTCAGTTAGAAAATTTTAGAAAGAGAAATATCAATCCTTCACACACACACACATAAATTGGGAAACTGGTCCCATATCCCCAGTCGGACCCACTATACCAAGCGGAAAAGGAGCTACTAACCAAGGTCCGGACCGGGTGGGTATCCCCCTTGTTGTAGACCAGATTTTCGGGACTTCAACACATCCCATGTGGAATCTTTAGCCGGTAAGTTCTTCCACTTGATGAGATACTCTAAAATTGATCGATTTCGTAGTTGTCGATTTCTCGTTTTTGTGACTGCTTCCGATTCGAATATGATTTTTCCCTCCTCGTCAAGTTCTGGCAATATTGTTTGAACTGGGATCTTCTCACCTATAAAATTATTTAAGCATGAAACATGGAAAATTGGGTGCAGTCAGGAAGATGCAGGAAGCTATAATTTGTATTCCATGGTACCAATCTTTTGTAACACCTTGTACGGACCATAATAATTTGGTGATAATTTATTATACTTCTTAGCTTGCTTAAGGGACATTTGTTTGTATGGTTTCAGTTGTAGAAATACCCAGTCACCTACATCAAAAATTATTTCACTGCAATGTTGATATGCCTGTTGTTTCATTCTATTTTTCTCCAAAGTGAGGTTATCCTTTAAGAGTTTTAGAACTTGCTGTTGATTCTCGATGTGATATTCCACTGCTTGAACCTTAGAATTTTCTTTTAAAGATGATGTGATGGACGGTGGATGATATCCACAAAGTGCCATAAATGGGGTCATTTTTGCTGCAGTATGGAAGGAAGTGTTATACCACCATTCAGTAAGAGGAAACCACTTGACCCATTATGTCTATTTATCAGATACAAATCAATGAAGATATCCTTCCAAACATTTTTTCACTATCTCAGTTTTCCCATCAAATTGAGGATGATAAGATGAGCTATGAGCTAACTGAGTACCCAAATATTCCACTTCTTGTACTGTAAAGAAACATTTGGAGTTTTTTGCATAGAATTATCTCTCCTCCAATATTTTGAGCACGCTTTCAACATGTTGAACATGATCCTTCCAAGACTTGTTGTAGATTAGTATATCATCAAACAATACTAACAAAAATTTTCTAAGGGTTTAAAATGGAATTCATAACACCGTGAAATGTAGAAGGTGCATTGGTAAGGAAAAAAGGCATGACCAAAAATTCATAATGACCCTCATAAGTTCTAAATGTTGTTTTTGGAATGCCTTCAGTCTTCATTCTAATTTGATGATATCCTGAACAAAGATCCAACTTGGTAAAGTAAATTGCTCCATGTAATTCATCCAATAATTCATCAATGACATGAATGTGAAATTTATCTTTACTAGTAAGCTTGTTAAGTAAAGAAAGCTTGTTGAGCTCCCTATAATCTGGACACATGCACCATGATCCATCCTTCTTGTGTACTAATACCACTGGAGGAGAGAAAGAACTTTGACTAGGTTGAATTATACCAACCTCTAGCGTTTTTGCAACCATACGTTCAATTTCACTCTTTTGGGCATATGGATATCTATAAGGCCTGATTTTTGGGGGAACACTTCCTGGAACGAAATGAATATCATGATCATGATCACGAATAGGTGGGAGGAATTTGGGAGTCTCAAATACCTTGGAATGATTGTCCAAAACGTTTTGGATATCTAGAGAAATAGATGATTTCGATGTGGGAACCTCTAATGAACACAATTGTGCAATTACGCCCTATTTTTCTTTCTTTAGAAGATTTTTCATGCAATTAGAGTTGATTATCTTTCCTAGTTTCCTTGCGACACACCTTAATTAAACTTCCTTTCCTTCCCAAAATAAATTCAAGAAAAGTTCTTGAAAATTAAAACCTATCATACCCAAATATTGTAGCCATTAGACTCCTAGTACAACATCTACACCACCCATTGGAATGGAAAGCATTGGACTATTCAAGACACATTCTCCCATGGACAACTTGATATTATGGCACTTTCCAGAGAAATTTATGCTTCCTCCATTTGCAACCATTACTTGACACTCTGGTGTTGGATATAGGAAGAAATTCAATTCCTTGGCTATCTTACAATGAATAAAATTATGGGTACTACCTAAATCAATCAACACTATTACCTTTTTATTCTTAATATGCCCTTCTATCTTGAGAGTTTGAGGAGTGGTAATTCCTGTCAATGCATTACAAGATATGGTCAGATTGATTTCTTCTTTCTCTGGGATTGGTTCCTGGTGTATATCCTCTTATTTTGACATTTTTGTTTCCTTTTCTTGCTCCTCTTCCCCATCTATGTAAATTAATTTCTTCTCAGCACACTTATGACTTTTAGTGTATTTTCTATCACAATTGTAACAAATCCCTTTTGATCTTTTTTCTTCCAATTGTTTTGGTGTCAACCTTGTAGGTGGTGAAAGGCTAGGAGCAACAATAGTTCCATCTTCATAGTTTTGAGTGGTAGGCTTCCTTGTTTCCATAATTTTTCTTTCAAATTTTCTTGCCAACTTGTATGCCTTCTCCAATGAATCAGGTTCCCAAAGGCGAACCTCATGTTGGATGTTATCATTTAAATTCCCTATGAAGACTTCAATCCTATGCTTCTATGGAATATCATTTAACCTTATATTCAATTTTTGGAAGTCCTCAATGTGCTCTGCCACTGAACCTTTTTGTTTGAGATTTATCAATTGGATAAGAAGGTGTTTCTCTTTGTATCCTCATAATGTGCTATCATTTCCTCTATGAAAATTGATTAGGTGACAAGTTGTTTACGAGAACAAATCCCTCTATACCATACAAACTGATTCGGTTCTAAATATAAATATGCAATGCACACATTTTTTTTTTTTGCACATTATGTAGATCAAAATATTTCTCCATCTGTAGTATCCATGTTACGGGTCCCTTGCCATCAAAATTCCTCATATCTATATTTTGAATATGTTGGGTCTTTAATCCAACATTAGATTCTATGAAATCATGATTAACATTACTTTTGTTCTCATCATGAGTTTCCTATACTACCCTTTCGCCATTAGGAGGCCTTTCTTGTAGCAGCTTTGTCCCACCTTCCTTCAAACCTTCCATGTATTTCTTCAAATCTTCCATGCCTTTCTTCCAATATCCTTCCATACCATCGATATCAACTTCCATGGCATAGATAAAACTATTTATCTTAGCTTCGATCGCATTCTTCAAATCATCCATCCTATTTTGATTAATAGGTGTTTCTATTTTCTTGATTCAAGTCATTCTTTTTCTTTCTTTAAGGATATCAATCTTGAATCTATTGTATCTCAAAAAGTTTAGATCTCCAAGGTCTACAATTGCGGCCTACGGTAGCCTTCTGCGTCCTCCTTCCAATGCCACAAGTCTGATCGAAATTGGATAATCCAAGAAAGTGTTATGCCCAATCTCCCAAGATGACCTGATTATATACTTTTTTAGCAGGGTGAACTTGTACATAGTGCTACGTGTCACTGTTTAAACCTTCAGACCTAAAATCAATAAAAAAAGAAATACAATCCGTCCTATTTATGTAAATTCTTACGAAATTTCAATCTGATTCTCAGAGAGAAAGTTATGATGATTTTCCCAAGGTCACCTATTTGGGATGTAATTTAGGAGCCTGCAAAAACCCTAAATGTCTTGGACCATATCTCCGAAAATATAGAGAACAAAGATCTAAAATTCAGGCCTGAGCTTCACCAAGATTTCATCTCAAATGGGTTTTAATTTTAGATTCTGAACCTTTGTAGAAACAAAACTATAGTGAATATTCCACGATGACCTACTTGACATGGAATTCTGGAGCTTGGAAAAACCCTAACTTCCTCAGATCATATCTCCGAAAATATAGCGAGACAAGATCTGAAATTCGTACCCAAGGTATAGAACGATGTCAGCTCAGATGGTTTTTTTTTTAGCTTCTGAAACTTCATAGCAAAAAATTTATAGCGAAAATGCCACAATGACCTATTTAGAGCAGCGAAACCCTAGAATCCAAAGCTCTGAAACCAAATGTTATGAAACTAGCTCACAAAAAAATAAAAAAGATAGATCAACAACTTAAAAATCAACCTCTTCAAGGGGGAAACCTCCTTTACATTACACAAATGAACAATTATTGGATGATACAAATGACAAGGCCTCCTTTCTATATATAGGATTCTAAGGGGTCACAATACAATCAGATCCTACATAACAATAATATTGTTGGGGCACAACAATAACAATAGTGGGCTTCTCTGGGGCATAATAATAACATGGGGACTATATGGGCACAATAATACAATAAGGGCGTTGCACTAATAACAATAAGGGGTTACACTAGTAGTATAGGGACCTAACAAGAGTAAATTGGCATACAAAAAAATGGAATTTCCAGTGAGATTTTGGTAAAATCTGACATTTTTTTTTTGGAAATCCCAGGTAAAACTATCAAGATTCAAGATTTTGGCTTCCATAAGGGTTTTTAATGGCGTTAAATCCATTTCCACTATCAAAAAAAAGATTCAAGCACTCCTGCCATTAGATTTTTTAGGGAAAAAAATTCGCAAAATTCCGGTCTCCAGGCCAATTTACTCTGTCGGTAGACAACTTCGTTTGAATTTCCATATTTTTATGGCTAAGGTTAAAATTTCTTTGTGTTTTTCATGTTGGGTTTCCATGAAAGTAACTCTCAGTTGTTTTTTACAAACATAGTTCCTAATAAGTTTTCAATTATTTGACTCTTTTGTGATTGACAGATAAAATTGTGAAGATGGGAAAGGGCGAGCCTTTGTGCATGGATGAGCATAACATAGTGGACTTTATTGAAGCTTATTCAAAACATTATGAGTGGTTTGTGTAGGCGGGTTGAGTAGAGTATTGTCACAGGCTCGAGGGGTTAAATTACAATGTTGCTTGGTTTTTCGCAAAGGGGTTTTATGGGAAGGTGGTTACTTTTGCTAACATTTCATTCCCAATTACGAAGGAAGTCATTGTTGAGGCAAGAAACTTGCCTATTGATGGGTATATATGGTTTAAAAACCAAAATATTCTAGGTATCAACATCACAATTTTCCTGAAGGAAGAGCACCAAAATGAAAATTGGAGGATGAATGTGCAGAAATGTGGCTCAAACCCACTTGGAATGATTCCCTAAAGTTCATACATATGCATTTTACGTGTGAGGGTAAGCGTGATAGGATTTCCATGTAACACTTCAAGATTTTGGCTCATTTGACTAGTCAATTAAGAATGAGCATGTCATTTTTATTGTTAAAGAGTCTTATCAAAATTTCTACAAAAGTTAGAGAAAAACCCAAGTCTTCCCCCCATTGCATTTTTCACAAGGATTTGATTAAAATATTAGTTGTCAATCAGATTAACAAGATATGGAGAGCTTCAGACGATTTGTTATTATGGGGAGGGTTTGTTAAACCAATCATTTCCAAACCAAACACCGTAAAGGGTAAGAAATAGGGAAAGGCCAAGAACCCTATCCAAAACCCCGAAGCTCCAAAGAAATCAAGTTCCTCTATCCTTGCTAGAAGTAGGAGAAAAACTTCACTAGGTAAACAAATAAAAGACCTTGTTTATTTTCCTATGGCAGAAAAAATGTATGTAAGGAGCAGGAGGGTTCTTGAGAAAAAAACTTTAGCTTCCCCTTAAGAACAATTTCCAAAAGTGTTAGAAGATTACCCAACTGATAAGCCTGGCAATAATAAACAAGAAAGGGGCTTATGGTTTAAACTCAGTGATACAAAGGACTTAAAAGATAAAAACCAATCATCCAAACTAGCACAAAAGGAATATGAGAAAGATGTTACCCTACCTGAGATGTATGGGATGAGAAGACCCCATAAAAGGCCCACAAATAAGCTTAGGATCAACTTTAAATTATAGCAGAACCCAAGTTTGAAAGAGAAATTCATTGTTTGATGATATTCCTATGAAGGATTTGGTAATCAACAAGGAGGAAGCTTTAAGTTCCTCTAAGAAGAAGAAGACCTAGAAATAGAGTAAAAGAGAAAAAAAGGCCCCCAAGGCCAAGAAAAGCAAAACAATAAAACTAATTGAAAGAAGCAACATGGACCTTTTGTTAGATGCAACATAAAATGTTAAATAAGTATCCCAAATATAGCACTGTTAAATGTTCTGACAACACTAGTTTTTTATAGTGTTGTCAAATTTTTTGGTAGCGAAAACCTTTGATCTATTTTTGTTAGTGCTGCCAAATGTCTTGGCAACACTTTCACTATTTTTATTTTAACACACATATACCATATATTGTGTCAAAACTTGAATCATACTCCCCGACAACACATTTTTGAAGGCGATATGGATTTTGTCAAAATATTTTTGGAGAATATCTATTTCACAACAAGCACTATCTTGATAAGGAAAGAACAAATATCAAAGGGAAATTTCCATTTTGAGTGGATACGTCAATATAAAAGTAGGATTTTGAGGCAAGAAACAAGGGATTTTCTAGATTTTGTTGCAGTTTATCATTAACTTGTTTCAATCCACATATTCAACATACTTCACAGCTACAAGACTACTTTTTGTTGTCATGAATTATCAACGCATAAATATTTACTTGTAAATGTACTTTCAATTTTAATTTTAATAGATTAAATATATATACATATATCTTTATTATTTTGTAATTAAAATTTCCCAAAAAATATGGATTTCAGTTTGTAAACTTCTATAAAACTGTGAAAAAAGAAGAAACAAGGGTTGGTAGTTTTTGAAAACAGACTTATATTGTGTATGTTTTATTTTTGAGATTAATGATATTTTCAATCCAGAAGTATTAAAGGTTTCATTTTAGAGATTTCTTTTGTGGTGTTTATTAGTTTGTTTCCTTAGTTATGTTTCTTTCTTGTGTGAGATTTCATGGATGTTAAGTCTTCATATTTGATCTAAAGTTAAGTTTCATGGAATTCATCTCTGTTGAGATGCTCTACTATTATGAGATTCAAATATTTTCACCATTTCTGCTAAAGTTTCACAGAACTCATTGTGATGCTCTATTGTAATGGTTTGTTCTCTTTTCCTGACTACCAACTTGATAATCAAAGGTCTAAGTAAACATTATCATCTTTGCTCTAAATGATGACAAACATTGAGTCTTCTTCTCTCATCTTTAGAGAAAACCTATCTTTATCTCATCAACATGGATCATTGTGGAAATAAATATAAAAGAAAACAATGATGTCTCTAAAACTCAATGATTGTTTCCATTGCAATTCATTAATTAGTTGTTAATGCATTGGAATTAATTTTTTTAACAAAAATGAGTACTTTTTTCATTCAGTCCACGCCCGATCGCGAAAAATACTCAGGAGAGTTAAATTGTTTATTTTCTCTTGGGAATTTGGAATTACAAATTGCATGTATCTACCCCATCCAAAATTACAACAAAAGCCCCAAACTAACTAAGTACTCTTATTATTCTAGATGTATATATGCAACAAAATTGGAACATCATCCATGTACACTTAACTCCTACCATTACAATTAAGTTGGATCAGAATCATCAATAAGACGTTTGAGATAAAATCCATGAGGATGATCACCTCGAGGGCTTGTAGGACGATTGAGGTGGAAGTGCAAGTCCATGATAATGTTGCGCAGATCATCCACTTCATCCTCTAGCTGACTATTTTTCTTTTGATGGGACTCAATTGATTATGTTTGGAATTTACTTACCTCTTGCTGCTCATATGCTAGGACCTTCAATTCATATATCTTTGCATTCATCTCTTCATGGGTCCTAGACAATGGTCGCGGATAGTTGAGACAAAAGAGTAAGTCTCAGAACTAGAATCCATAGGTGATAAATGCTACGACACAAACCAAATATAGGAAGAGTAGTTCAAAACTGGATGAGATAACCCAACTACCTGCATCAAAGGAAAATACTCAAATGATTTAGGAAAGAAATGAAAGACTAGATCACCCCTTCTCAAAACCCCGCTTTGACCTTGATCTGGGTTGTAATTAAAAAAATTCAGGAACACCAGGGGTTGCTCGCTGGAGCACCAAGGAAATTAATCGAACAATGGAGAATTGTACCTTTGAATAAGCAAAAAAATTTGTGCCTTCCTCTCTCGACACATCCAAGCATGGAATTCCTACCGAGATATGAAATACACAAAAGCAGAAGAGCCTCTGAAAGCTCCACAAAAATTCACAATATTCCAAAGTGTTCACCACTTGACGAAATAAAGCCACCTTTCTCTCAAGACTCAGAGAGTTGACAACCCTTGCCTTAAACTACTTAGATGAAATTGAGGAATCTTGGCCTCCTATACACCATTTTAACTCCATTCGGAAGAACATCTCCATGCATTACTTCAGATTCGCCTCACCTAAGCCATGTTACCAAAGTCAAACAATTAACTTCCCATTCCCTAAAGAGACATTTTCCTCGCTTTACATGGTATCTGCGTCACTCGCCTATCTAATCATCCTCAGATCCCATGATAATGGCACGTTGGAGAAGGTAATGAAAATGAGAGTCATAGATCCTGAGCGAAGGATGACGAGAGTAATGGTTAATTCCAATGAATGCCACACATTTGCATGTATTCGAACCCTATAGGTTACCACGATTTTTGGGTACGAGAGGAGTCCTTCCATCATTGCAAACATCACCATATCTCTAAGGAAACTAATTTAAGTGGTTGTCTAATGATGACAATGATTAAACGTTGAGGAATGAGGGAGGAGTGAAGGTATGGGAATTGAGGGAACACATTTCCATCGGTCAACTTAGTTTCAACAAAGACTCGCCTCACCCAATCCAGGTTCCCAAAGTTGTACAATTAACTTCCCATTCACTGAAGAGACATTTTCCTTTCTCACCATTATATTGGCGTCACTCCCTTGTCTAATGTTCCTCAGATCCCATGGGAATGGCACGATAGATAAGGTAATTAAAATGAGATTAGTAGATGTTGAACAAAGGATGATGAGAGCCATGCTTAATGTCAATGAATGAAACACATTTGCATGTATTCTATCCCTGTAGGTTTCCACAATTGCTGGGTATGGGAGGAGTCCTTCCATCATTGTAGATGGCACCATATTTTTTAGGACGCTAATTAAGTTGTAGTCTAATGATGCCAATGATTAAATGTTGAGGAATGAGGGGGGAGTGAAGTTATGGGAATTTTGGGAACAAATTTCCTCGGTTAACTTAGTTTCAACAAAATGGAGAAGCCATGGGATGAGGGAGGGGTAATAAATATAATTCATAGACATCGATTAGGGGATGATAGTTTGGTTAATGATTCCATTGATTTCTACTTGTCCTTCTGCCAAGAGGCAGGCTTTGTTGGCCATGAGGTCAACATCAATATTGAGACTCTAAAGGATATGGTAGGGGGAATAATTAGAGAAAGATACCAAAATACTAATGATGTGATTAAATAGAAGACTTGGCATATTATCAATTAGAGGAGTCTTTGATCTAAGATGTTGAATAATTAGGAAGGTGTCACCTATGACAGTTATATATTCGATGCCCCTTTTAGATGCTAAGCTTATCCCCAAGAAAAGACCGTACATCTCCACCTGATTGTTGGATTTTCTGCCAAGCCCTCAAGAGATTTTTTCCATAATTCTTCCCTCAGGATTCAAAAGAATCCCTACCCCTCCTGCCACCCTTGGTTTAATTAAATTGTTAATTATTAATCACCAGAGGAAAATTGGTAGAACTTGGGAGAATTTCTTATTTTTAGGAGGGTTTGTTGAGTCATTTTCTACCAAGCCTAAAACCAACAAAAGGACGAAACATGAAAGACCTAAAACCCTATCCAGACTGCTAAAATTCCAAAAAAATCAACCTGCTCTACCCTTACTAGAAACAGAAGGAAATATTTTGTGGACAAACACATTGAAAACCCTATTTCGATTCCCGTGGTAGAAAGGGTAAGAGAGTTCTTGAGGAAAATCCTTCAGCCTCCCAACAAGAACAATTTCCAGAGTTGCTAGAAGAGAAACTTACTGATAAGTTTAGCAGTCATAAACATGAGGAGGGTTTAGAAGTAAATGTCAGTGAAATAAAGGATTTATAGGATCAAACCAAATCATCTAAACTTATACAGAGAAAGAAGGAAAAATAGGTTACTTTAGATGAGATGTATGGGATGAGAAAACCCCATACAAGGCCCCCAAATAAACTTAGGCTCAAATCCATATTGCAGTAGAACCCACCCTTGAAGGATCAAGTCATTGATCTTGATTATAGGTTTTAACCCCGTACAGAAATTACCTGCATACGAATTCTAAAACACATAAAATAAACAATGTGAGAGCATAACACATAAAACACATATACACAGAGATTTTCCCCTAGATCCCAAAATCGGGATTACCAGCTTGATTTTTTTCATTATATTCCTTTCAATGTTACAATACATATTTATACATGTCGAAGCATCCAAAACCATGGACCGAAAGCCATCACGCCCAAAACCATGTGCAAAAAATCATGCACAAAACCATAGGTAGGTCCGCCCAACCTAATATAGGGTCCAAAAAACAAAATTTTATGGGGCACTGCCTCGGACCCCATAGAGGGGGGTTACCTGCACCCCTCAACCCCCTATGACCCCCTCTGCTACGCAATCAGCGCAACAAATGGGGGGGCTCCACCCCCCTTCTAACCCCTTGGTTAACTATGTGGTCTAGTTGTGGAAAGAATATAACACAACCCAACGTTCTCCCACTTGTTGTTTTCTATCCACAGGGGGCCACAAGAGAGCTTAGTCATTTATCCATCCCTGCAACGCCCATTGTTTCTCTACACCAAGAGAACTTCTCAGAGCTCACAGATTTTGTCAATGCATCTGCAGTATTCTTCAAAGTGTCCACCTTTACCAGCAACACCTTTTTGTCTTCTATCATATCCCTCACAAAGTGATACTGAACATCATTGTGCTTTGTCTTTGAATGATATGCAGGGTTCTTTGCCAAGAAAATTTCACTTTGGCTGTCACAGTCTATCCTTATAGCTCCCTATACTAACCCCATACTTGAACACAATCTCTGCAACCAAACTGCTTCCTTGCTTGCATGAGTGGCTGCCATGTATTCTACCTCTATAGTTGATAGTGCCACTACAAATTTTTTCTTACTCATACAACTGACTAGACCTCCAAATAGGTTAAACACATACCCACCTGTAGATCTTCTCTGATCCAGATCTCCAGCTGAGTCTGCATCAACAAAGGCATGAATATCCAACACTCTGTCCAATCCTGGTCTTCCTTGGTAGCACAAACCATAGCCCGGGCTATCCAACACTTGTTCACCTGATGGCTCACCTGAAGGCCCCTCATCCTATATTGGCTCCTTACCTTTGTCCTGTTCCTGTGATGTTGATGGAGGAAACGAGGCCCCTTCCACCCCGGGTGGAGATAACACTCGCTTTGCTGCTGCAAACAAACATCTTGTGCCTTTCTGATATGTGATGAAAACCAGCACACTAGCAGTCTCATGGCACTCATACCGACGAGAAGGTTCACCCTCATGCTTAACCTCTGATAATACCTGTGAAGTGCTGAAGAAGTTACGGGAGATGAAATCATCCCAAGTAATGCCCTGCAATCCTAGCTGATGAACCACCAAAATCTTAATAAGAGCAAAGTGATAAACACTGTTAAGTTGCTGCTGAGGGGTCTTGTGCTGCATGAAGGTGTTCATCCTCTCTATGTTCCTGCAAATGAAAAATTGGATGTTCATCATCCGTACCCTGGTAAAGTGCATGAGCAACCTGATGTGATAGGCATATAGACGAGAGAACCTCCCCTCACAGCTGAAGTACTTCATGATCAACTTCATGAGTGGAGCATATTCATCTTTCAAATATCTGAATGGAAAGAATCTTGTGAGCTACCTCAAGCAACTGGCCTTAATGTAAGGCTCATAATGCTGCCGATCAACTTTCTGTTTCTTGTGCCATGGTTCTCCAACATTCAGTATACCGGTTGCTAATTTGACAGTTTCGGGTGTCAGTGTGAAGGTGTCCCTAGCCAAGATAGAGTGATCTCCATGTAGGTGAAGCACAAAAAGACAGGCCAACTCATGATGAACTCGAACATTAGCCACCCTTTGAAAAAATTCAAAACATGATAGATGCTGGAAGCATGACATGTCAAGAGGGCAGGCCTGCAATTCAGTGAGGGTGGTTGGCTCATCCCTAACATGTTTGCCACTCTTGTGATGTCTCCTGGGAGCCTGTTCTTCCGAGGATGAATCACTTTGTGTCTCCATCTCATACTCTGATGAATGCTCAGATGCCATAACTGTTGTGTGTACTGTACTTGGGCTACCCTTTGATGATGGTGTGAAACTAGGTGTTGTTGTGATATCTGCCACCAAGGGGAACAATAAAAAAAAGGGACTATTAGGAGGGGAATAATATGATGGGAATAGGGGTTATGGGGAGAGTTTTTGTTTAGGGATATATAGGAGGGTTTGGGGATTTGATAGGGTAGGGTTTTGGGGTTTTGATAAGGTATGGTGTTGGGGTTTATATTTGACCAAAGAGTGGAGGGATAAGGAATATGGGTTTGGTAATATTTTAGGGTAGGGAGAATAGGAAAAAATGGGATAGGGGGGATAGGGAAAAATGGTAAGAAAGGGAAAATGAGGGGTGATAACGGAACCTTGGCATCAACACCACAATTATGCAACCCTAGAAATAGCTTTGGTGATTTCAAGTGGTAGGGTTTAGGCATTTCTTATTGCAATTATACATAGCCATGAACCACCATATGTTGACAAAATTTGATGAGCAAGCCAAGAGATAGATCCTACTTGGCAATTGGAAGGAATTCCAAAAGATTTGATGCAATTGGGAACAATTTTGGGCCTCTGTGGGTGTGTGCCGCGCTTGGTATATGCGTCGCGCCCGTTTTAGTTTTACACTACAGGGTCGCGCTCTTTGCGCCGCGCTCCCTATATGCGCCGCACCCCTCTGTGTGTGCGCCGCGCTCCTGAAACCGACTCCAAACTCACTCAAACGCATGCTTTGCACTCTCAATCACTTTGCTATGTTTCTCTATGACCTTGGTGTGCACAATGATTTGGTTGCTTGTGGAAACTTGTATATAAAGACCTTGGAGTCATGGGTTTAATTTTTGCTTCTTCAAAACCCACTTTAATAATGTTTCACTTTGACACTTTTCACTGATTTAATGCAACACTGAATTTCACTTTTCCCTTTGAATTTTTAGCTAAAATGATGAAATTTTTTGGCACTTTTGCAGGGGTCACACGACATGGAATTTGGCCAAGGAAACCATGACTGCACCTGAAGAAATCAACTGGAGACTTTTTTTGAAAATTATCACAAATGACACACTGTTTGACTTTTCTTCAAAACAAAGTTTTGAAGAACAGTCGAAATTTGTCCACATGACGATGAATATCTCTGAATCATAACTTTGTAAGGGCCTCCCTCTGGCCTGCATGGCTTTATTGGACATGTTTGAAGACCAATTTATCTGATCCCTAGACCTAATGACTGAAAATGACTCTCGTCCATTAAAAGATCGAACATTGACTGTCATGGACTTTAGTGATCATTGACAAAAGACCTAAGCCAGCAAGAGCCAGAAATGAGGGGAAATGACTAGCATGACCTTTTCCATCAGATTATGGCATGCTCCTAGCGGAATTCAGCTGGGTGAATGGAGCGTGACTCCTAAAAATGAAATGCATAAAGAGTTTTGATCTCTGAAGGAGGATTGACCAGACCGACTCTAACAGGCAGTATGTTTTATTTTCAACAGTCTTGTTGGTTATAGGTGTTGTTGAACATCGAGAATGGTGTTCCCCAAGGGGGAGGGTTTTGTAACAGCCCTGGTGAAAATTCCATGTAAAAATATATAAGGCCACGATGATGGGACACATATACCAAGCTAAAAGGTGGGTAAAACATCCTAGTGGGTGTTCATTTCATTGTTTATGGATAAGAAAATTGGCAGAGGCAATGACTAAGGCTTTGGAAAGGCAAAAATGGAAATTTTGGCACATTTATTTATGAAAATAATGGAAATTAGGAGAAAAGGAAGGTGGAAAGTCACAGGTTGCATGTGAGGAGGAAAATGAAGGAAAATAATGGAAAATCAAGCAAATAGAGGACTCATTAATAAAAAGGCTTCTAAGGATCAGTGGGAAAGACTTGGTCAATTTAGTGTTAGAGCTCTCTCTCATTATTCTCTCTCTCTCTCTCTCTCTCTCTCACACACACATACTCTTGGAGAGTTAGAGTTTTCTTGGAGCACTCTTGGAGGGTGTGGCATATTTGGATTCTTGGAGCAAGAAGGAAAAGGAAGAGAAGGAAAGCACAAGAAGGCATCGAGATCAATAGCTACATCATATTTGATTGCAGGTACCAAATTTCATGTATGTTTCCTTCACTAGTTTTGGCATGCATGGCACATGCATGTGGTTTCTCGGTTGATTTGTCACCGACATGGAGGATTGCCTGGATTGATAGTGTATTTTCCTAACCATGCCATTTCCTAGATAGCCATGGTGTTGTGGGTTTATTTGATTTTTTTTCTAGTTGGTTCTCATGTTTCCTTAGCTTGGGTTGAGCTATTAGTTCCTGGAAGCCTTGGCTGGACAAACGCACTGGAAGCCATATAACAGCTTGGGTTGAGTTATTAGTCCTGGAAGCCCTAGTTGGACCAACACTCCAGAAGCCTTGGTTGGACAAATGTTATGGAATCCCTCGGTGGGTTGAGTTACTAGTCCTGGAAGCCTTGGTTGGACAAATGCTCTAGAAGCTCAGTAAAAGTTGTGGGTTGAGTTACTATTCCTGGAAGCCTTGGTTAGACAAATGCTCTGGAGCCCGACGATAACTGTGGGTTGAGTTACTAGTCCTTGGAGTTGGGTTGGAAAAACACTCTGGAGCCTTGGAAAGCTTGGATAGAGACTGATATGATGATGGTTATGTGATATCTGACCATGAGGTGGAATCATTGTTTGATGGGTTGAGGTGGATGACCTCTCGAAGGCCTGGATGATTTTTCACTGATGTGTTCAATGATATCCCACGTTCATGCTTGGAATATGGCACGAGGGTGAATGGTTGAAGAGAGATTTGGCTCAGCCATTATGCGGTCGAGTGGAACATGGAAGTCCCATCCCGGGTTTGGATTTTTGATCATCAATGAAAGGTTATTTCTCCTGTTATTTCTATGAATATTATGATATATTATAAGTGTTGTATATGGCTATGATTGCATTGATATTTTTGTCCCTATTTTGTTGGTTATGTATTTATTTTATGATAGCAGTTATGTTTGGTTCTCATCATGTTCTTACTTGTTATTGAATGATCAATGTATCTATGACCTAATGGATGAGATGACAACTAATGTGATAAGGAGACAATGCTTCATAGAGAATCTTAGATAAGTATGAGACCCCTATGCTTAGATCTATTATTTTACATGTCGGTTACATGTTGATGATATGTTTGACGAAATGCCTGTCATGGTTAGTTGGCGTCTGGTTAAGGTCTTGTTGATCTTATTGCTTTTGCTTCATTGTTTCCCTGTACTCTTCTTGATTTCAAGCTATCGTTCCATTCTGGGCAGTGGCCTGGGCTTTGGGCCTAAAAAAATTGGCTTAAATCCCGGGGTCATTGGCATGCAGGTCTATGAGAGATACTTTGGATCTCTAGTCGCTCCTTTGCCCATAGCACGAGAGTGACTATGGCCCAAGAGATCTAAATCAACAATGGGATGTAGGGATAGGATGTTTGAGTGGCTGACTTGTCTCCTGAGGGTTCCGTTGAAGGTGTTAGATGACTGTATGTGATGTTCTGTTGATTACATTTCCTTAAGGTTACCTAGGAGTTTGAATCATATCATGGTAGCATGTAGTCACATGTTTACCCCAATTGGCTAGTTGCTTGGGTAGATATGGGATGAGGGTGTTACACAAACCTTTATCATATTGTGGTAGAAGGTAAATTATTAATTATTGTCTTATATGTTGATGATTTGATTTTTACCGGTGATGAGAAGTTGATCAGATCATGCAAGGAGGATCTTGCAAAATAATTTGAAATGAAGGACATGGGACTCATGCACTACTTTCTTGATTTGGAAGTAAAGAAAGGATATGGGGAACTGTTTGTCTCCCAAGGCAAGTATGTAAATGAGATACTGGAGAAGTTCTGCATGGATAGTAGCAAGCCCATGAAGACTCCTCTAGCGACCAGTTGGAGGAAATAGGATGCCACTTCAGGTGAGGAAGTGGAAGCTGCCATTTATCGACAACTTGTGGGTTCACTATTGTATCTTGTGAACACACAACCAGATATGTGCTATTTAGTGAACGAATGAGTCAAGATATGGTTAGGCCTACCAAATTATATTGGAAGGAAGCTAAGCATGTTCTTCGGTACCTAAAATGCGCCACCTAGTTTGGATTGTGGTACGAATAGACAGAGGAAGTGAAGCTATGTGGCTTCACAAATGCAGATTGGGCGAGTAATTCCATTAGAATAGAAGATTGCATCATGAGGAATTTTTAGTGTTGGGTACACAGTTGTTTCTTGGTACAAGAGGAAGCAAATATCTGTGGTACTCAACTCAAAAAAAGCATAGTACATGGCTGTCAGTTAAGAAACATATGAGGCGATATGGATGAGAAAGATTCTTGTGGGATTGTTTAGTCAGATGATGGATCCAACTGTGATAATCAGAGTTGTATCAAACTCTTTGAAAATCCCGTATTTCATGATCGATCCAAGTATATAGATATCTGATATCACCATCTATGGGATTGTGTGTAAATTTGGATTATGTTGTTGGAATATATTCCTACAAAGGAATAAGATGCATATATTTTGACAAAGTGTTTGTCAAGAGGAAATTCGAGTTCCAAAGAGGTAGGATCGGGGTAACTAATAATCTGTTTTTTGCTGAGAGGGAGTGTTGAAAATGTAGCAAGAAAATCTTAGTTTGACTTTGCCTTGGTCAAACCAAAGAAAATTTGAATTTCTATTACAACAGAAATATTGGAGGTAGTTAACTAAGGTAACATGACACTTGTCACTCAATTAACTCAATTAATTCGAGTTGGGGAAGCTTGAGTTTAGTTAAGTATTATTGATTGCTAATTTGTATCAATTTATTTAAGTTAAATTGATTTATGGTTAGTTAAACTAGTTATAACTATTGGAGGAACTAGTGGAAGGTCAAGTTGTGGAAGTGTAACTTCATCTCACTGAGTGATAAACTAGTTAACTAATCAATCAACCCAAAATAGTTTATTCATGCAGAGAATTCGAGTTACCCCATTGAGATGGAGATTCCAAGGAAGTGTACTATCAATTGTAGACAATCAGAGGATGAGCCAAGAAGGATTTCACAATTCCAATTGAGGAATTTCCTAATTAATAGGGTCCTAATTCCTCAAGGAACAATGGAAGGAAATAGGATCTT
Source organism: Pinus tabuliformis (assembly GCA_031772625.1). NCBI lineage: Eukaryota > Viridiplantae > Streptophyta > Pinopsida > Pinales > Pinaceae > Pinus > Pinus tabuliformis. Next base: position 718,393,354 of record CM062817.1, on the reverse strand, counting down.
GAAGGGATTGAAAATTGACTAAGTGTTGGCTAGAGTCAGTCAATCAAGCAAAGGGATAGACTATATAGTTGCAGGTTGTGCTCAGGCTTGGGAATAATTATATTTCATATCTATTCTTTGATTAATGCATTATAGATAGGAAGGGTTTTTGAGCATTTGCTTTCCCCTAGATAAATCTCTGTGTATGTGTGATAAAACTTCGTGCATGTTTATGATTTGTGTTCTTGATCATGAATTGAATTCAACAAATGCGTAGAGTAGATTTGAGTCTTGTGTTTTAGTAAATTACATGAAAAGTTCCATATCTTCACAATAATTTATACAATACATGTATCATTTTCACATGTTATTAATCCATTAGTATATGTGAATTTCACTTGTTTTAGTTATATATGATGATGATATTATCATTATTGACTCGTAAATTTATATATATTGAAATTGGTTGATGATTTGGATGCATATTTATTACATATGATGGTTTTGATTTACCACTCATGATGGATGTTGCCAAGTTCACTTAAATTATAGATATTTGACTCACTTGTTTTAATTATAGATGATGGTCATGTTACAATAATTATATTGTTATTTTATATATACTGGATGTTGTAGATTCTATTTTGATGGAGATTTAATAAGTATAATGATGTTGCTAACTTGTATGGATGTCCATGGAGGCAGGAGCAGGGGGATTTATTTCTCACCTCGACGAAGAAAAGGAGATAAAATATGCATGGGGGCTAGGGGTGACGAGCAACAACCAGGAAAAGTATATGGCATTATGGAAAGGGATGGAATTCACAATAGAAAATGGAATAAAACAACTAAAAGTCATTGGCAACTATAAAATCATTATAAACAAGCTATATAGTGCCGCAAAATAGAGGACTTAAGGATTCCATCGCTTTTTCATATAATCAAATTATCAATGGGTCAGTTTGAATCTATTTATTTTTACAACATCAAAAGACATTTGAATTAGTCAGTGGATCAAATGGAAAACACGAAAGTCTTATTAAATCTGGGAGATTTGAAAATAAATGGGGAATTAAGACCATAATGACAAAAAGGTACTCAATAACTAGGTAGCTCCATGGGTGCATTAAGCTCAGGAATAGTGAACAATTAGTGGATTCAATTAAGATTAAATACATATTAATTATAATAAAGATGAAGCGTCATAGTTTTGTGGGAATTTGTGTTTGCATGGCCACCTAGAGCGACTACGTAAGCCCGAAGATACATTGGAAAGAGAATCCAATGACGATTATATATTTATTAAGGTGCACATGTGATGATTTGATATACTGGTGCATACATATCTGTTTGGCAGAGGCTTGAAGATAATCCTTCACATTGTTCCATTGATGGATTTGATGCAAGTGGACAAGAAGAGATTAGAAGCCTTCAATGTGACTAGACTTGGGAGCAAGCTTGGATAGGAATTGCATCATTATATATGAAGAACGAGGGCACTCAGGAAGCCAAAGTGAAATTTTATTATTTTATCACAACATTAAGGTAGTTAATGTGGGATTTACAGGTGATAATGGCGCATATTGAAGGAGAGGAAGGTGGTGAGATCGACCTCCAGCTAGTCGAGATTGTAGGGGTAGTGGAGTTCCTGATTACCTTGAATTATCACCAAACAGAGATGCAACTCACAATGATTAGATCCCTAAATGAACTCCTATCCCATCAGATAGGTCTACTAGAGCTGAAGTTGGAGCATCTACAATTGGAATGTTGGAAGGTAATGAGATGGCGCACAACGTGGGAAATCTTTGAGTTCATGAATTCGACAGACTGAAAGGGAAGGGAATGATGGTCAGACAATAATGGCCAGTGTGGAGCATAGCTCTAGTTTTGAAGACTCTGCGGAAGACAACTTGCACCAAGCTGAGGGTTCCAGGTGTTGAGTGATAAAAGGTGTCTTTTTAAATCCTAATTATCTTCACATTAGTTTATCAATCTGGGCAAGATTTTGTATTTCAAGAGTGTACACAGTTTGTGGTGGCTATTTACTCAAGAGTAATGTTTCTAAATTGTAGTACAGTGCTCTCAAATAAATGGATGAACAAATAAATTCTAATTGAAATTAAAAGCAAGTCCAATCCTTTAAGGAACTCAAATCCTGCGATAATCTAAGTAACAACAATGCAATCTATATAACAACGCTATTAGTTAAGAGTGCAGTAATAATAACTCTTCCCTTAAAAACTGATAGAAATTAAATCATGTTCATTCGAATGTAAAATAACGATGGCATCAACCTGAGAGTTCTTAACAGCAACAGTTATAGATCAATACAGTTGATTACACTGAGAAAGAGATGTACCAATGAAACTCAATTTGAAATGAAAGGAAACTAATCGAGAAACAATTCTGTAAATTAAATATAAAATAGAGTTATTCTATCATGCAAAGAACCAATGAACAACAAAGCGATAAAATAACATAAGGCAGTAATATGATCACACTAGCACACTTGCGATAATTGAAATCATATAATACAGATGAAGCAGTGAGTTCCACTGGAAGCCGGGCCCTAGCTGCCAGTGTACACCGCTTAGTTACTTCAGAGAATGAAGAGGAACAACAACTCTTTTATTTATTAATCATCAAATTGTGAAATCATTACAATGTATTTGCGCTCTATAGAAAAAGTCCATAATTGAGAATTACAATGGTAATACAACAATCCCCCTTTCCTCCTATCCTATCCTATCTCTAATAATCCCTATCTTAATCTCTCATAATCTATCCCATAATCTCCTCTCCTCTAATCTTTGTTTTGATTTAAAAACACAAAGAGAAAAGAGAAGTTACAACCATGATGATTACAATATGATTCCATTACAAAATTGGATTGTTCTCAACAAATTGATAAACAAGATCATATCTGAAATATTTCCCCATCAGGGACAGGTCGAATTTGGTGTTGCAACAGAGATAATTTGGAAAACGGCCACAACAGCGAATCTGAGAAAAACGTCTTCAGAGAACCTTCCATTTTTCTTAGTACAGACCGAATTTGGGAAAAATTCCCTACACAAAACTAATTTGGTTCGTTCTGAACAAAACCCATGTTTTGGATTTTCCAGATTCTTCTCCATTTGCCCGAACCATTCAATACAAAACTATCACTTCTTATTCCAGCGAATTTCTAAGTTGGCACATTTAATGATGAGCTGGAGATCAAATCTGCAATATGGAAAATATCTTGGAGGCTAAAATGGTGAGTGTTGTTACAACCAATTTATTAATAAACCATCATTGGTAAAATCATGCATATTTATCAATTTATTAAAAATAAAGGAGAAGAAATAATATTTATCCATAAGAACATAAATAATTATAAAATGGAATTATATGATAAAGTATGATAAATGACGTGATAAAGAAGAGTAGAAATGGATGAAATAGGTGTTAAAAAGTAATAATAATAATGACATATTAACAGCCCAACACCAAGTCCAACACTGATGACTTTGGGGAAAACAACATGAAGCAAGAAAAAAAAAACCAGGAAGACTAGGTCACTGTGATGCACGAGGATCAATACATATTTAAATTTTAATAGATATATATGATATGCTGATATGTAGTTTTTAATGGAGTTCTTTTTTAGAGTATATGGGGAAAACTTTCTTAGTATAATAATATGTGTTATGAAGAAACTTTTGTGTGTATGGAACTTGATGTAAAAGGTTATGGTCTTCAAATCAAATGATTTTAATGCCACTCAATACCCATTCTTATATATATATATATATCTATGGATGTCTGGTAAAAATTATTTATAAACGTTATCCTATAAAATATTTCAAATGCATTCATATGAATTACTATATAATCATATAACTTATTTAAGAGACATGATATATTTAACTAATTAAATCGAAATAAAACATATTAATTTAATTATATGCAAAACAATAATAATTTTTGGAAGCAAAAAAGAAGTAACAAAGGAAGCCAAATTGGAAGCCACACTAAAAGAAAAACCAAAAGCCAAAATGGAAGCAATATTTGGTGCTAAAGTCGACACTACACATGGCACTATTCCTCGCTAAACCTGGCACTGTTATTGGCACAATTCTCGATAGTATTCCCGATACTAAAGCAGGTGCTATTCCTGACATTATTCATGGTGCTAAAGCTGACACTATTTCTGGCGCTATTCCTGTGCCTGGAAGGAAAGAAAGAAGCAACAATGGAAGAAAAATTTGAAGCCACATTAGAAGAAAAAATTAAATAAAAACGAGAAGAAAAATTGGAAGAAAAACAAGAAGCGAAATTGGACGACGACTAGAAGCTAAACCTGAAGCAAATCCTGGCGTTATTTCTGGCACTATTCCTTGTGCAATTTCTGATAATATTGATGACGTTATTTCTGGCGCTATTGACGTTGTTATTTTCGACGGTGTTTCCATTGCTATTTTTGGTGCTATTGCTAGCACTATTGCCATTTCTATCTCTGGCGTTATTTTTGGCGCAACTATAAGTGCTATTGATGACATTATTTCTGTCTCTGAATATGACGTTACTTTTGACGCTATATATGGCGCAACTGTCAACTTAATTTCTAGCATTGCAGATGATGCTACTGTCGACGTTGTCTTTTCTCGTAGTAAGAAAACACTATTTGCAGCATTATTTCTGGTGTTACTTAAGGCGATAAATTTTGCACTATGGTAAACATACCTGCTTGCACCTATTTTTGCATCAAAGAAGGTGTCCAATTCATGGACTGGAATACACTAAATTTCGGTGCTATTTTAGGCGCAATTTTCCTATTCTATTGTTGTGATTGCATCTTCTTGGGGTACTTAGATACCACCAAAGCATATCATCTCTATGATGAGGTAAATAAGAAGTTTATATTGTCTAGAGATGTGATTTTTCTTAAATCTTCCAAGACTGACAATACTATTGAGCGACAACTTGATTGTTTAGACAAATTTAATCATATAAAAAATTATCATGAATTTGATAACGATATTCCACATCTTTAAGGGGGGATTCCTATATTGGATCAATCTATGGAATTTTCTTCTAAAGCACTGTCTCCCCCTCATGAAGTTTCAACCACTTTTCTAGATCGGGAAGACCCTTTGAGTGATGTGATTGAGAGGATTGGAAAGATAAATATTGATGCAACCCCATCTAATTCAACAAATTAGCTTAGAACATCTCAAAAAGGTCCTCCAAAAAGGCTCATTAAAACACTTTAAATTTTTCATCTTGATGAGGTTGGAAAGATAGGGACTAGAAGTTCCACTAGACAAAATAGAGGTGATGTAGATAATTCTAATTTAGTTGGTGATATGGATGTTTCTTATGATTGTGAATTAAATATGTCTACTAATTTTGAACCAACTTCTTTTAAATAAGTTGATTCTCATGATGAATGGAAAGAATCAATGGAGAAAGATTATTATGCTCTCATAAAGAATGGAACATGGAAGCTATTGGACCCTCCATTTCGAACCAAACCAATTGGCTACAAATGGGTCTTCAAGAAAAAATATAAATCAGGTGTTTCACTTGACAAGCGCAAATAAATGCTCATGAAAAAAGGATTTACACAGAAAGAAGGTGTCTGTAGTATGCTTGACCAACAAAAAATTTCAAAAGTGTGAAATAGGCCAGATATACCACAAAAAAAAACACAATGAGATGCCAACAATAGAAATAGTTTATTAAAATCTACAGAAATATTGTTCACTTGCCTCTTCGAGGGGGAAATATCTAGTAGAGCAAAGCTCAATTACACAACACAACACAAGCCTTTCCTTGCTATCTTCAACATTATATAGTTTCTTGAGACCCAAAACCCTAACTACTCGTACTCCCTTACATATTATAACAACACCCCCTACCCAACACCTAAAATAGGTGGTCACTATGTAAACCCAATCTTCAAAGTACCATTATGAAAATAGGGTATAAATTTTTTTACTTTTCCAAACTTCCATAAACTCATATTAACCATTACCATCGCATCCGTCTCGTCGAGACGAAGTTTGTTGAATGTGTGCATAATTCAAAGTCATGAAGCCAGTGAAATATGCCACCATTGTGAGTTGAGTCCAACTGAGTTGTGGAGAGAACTACGTACAGAACATACACCAAAGTGGAGTGGCCAACGACGATGGATGCTCTCGTTGATGAAAACCATGGTTCTTACATTTATAATATCTAATGAAAATTCCATGCGCTCTAATGAAACTCTTAAACAAATATATGATGGAGTGGTTAATTAAAGCTCCATGCATTCAAATGAAGCTCTTAAATAAAATATTTGATGGAGTGGTTAAGTAAATATTTATAGGAGAGAGAATTAGTGGAAGACATGATTAATTAATTGGTATTTAAGGAGAGAGAATTAGAGGAGTGTTTTTTAGATATATATTTTTTTCATAGATATTTTTTTTTAAATGGTAAATGTGAGAAAATAATTTTTTATTGAAAAAGATATTTTGTATATTTTTTTATAAGTAGTGTAGAAAAAGGTTATACTAGCAATTGTATCGAGAGGTGCAAAGGGATGTCGAAAGTTTAGATTGGATTTTTTGACGTTTACGCGAGCTTCATTGTTCGAGTGGTTCGGTTTTTTTGTGAACAAACGATACAGAGGGGGCAACATAGGTAGGGGTGAAAGAATGTCGGGATTGTTTCCTTCCCATTCTTTGCCCATCTATTGCAAATTTCTATCAAAGCTATGTCTAGACTCTTGATCATGCATTCACAAATAACTTTTCCCAATGAGAATTGTAAATTGTGAATTCATGGATAGCTTTTCCCAATGAGTATTGTAAATTGTGGATTTTATCAGCTGATGATTTTGATAATTTCATGGCTTCCATGCTTTCAAATGCATTCTGTTTTTGCAACAAGGGGGATCCAGTAATTCAAATTATGGTGGGATGGCATGTGAGATTCAGTTTCCAACGAGCTTACATTGACATTTTCTTTCTTTGAATCCATACCCTTGAGTGAGATCTTTATCTCCTACTCAAATAGAATTCTTGATTTTATGGGATTTTGAGCCAACGTTATCTTTTCGCATGATACCTCATCAGTGCAAATTGGCGAGCACCCAATGAATGACAGTGATGCACTGTCAAACGACTTGCAACCAACATTAAAATACTAGAGAGTATATGAATGCCTATTGTGCATAAGTCTAAAGGGATGCCAATTTCCCACCACATTAGCGCGGGCCTTGTGCCATCCATTTTGGGAATCTTGGTCAGACAAATTTACTAAGCGTGGGTAAAACCTTGAGTATACATTTTGGAGAAACTTTTTTGGTGAATTTTATATATTTTTGGAACACTGTCCTTATCATTAAAATGATTGAAAAAAATTAGAATTTTGTAAGTTCTAAACCTGCAATGATTTAGATAGATATGATGCTAAGACGGTTCACCATTTTTGCATTTTCGTCAAATTTTATCTCTATTTTAGCCGACATTCTTGAGTTGGCTCTCTGTCTATTTGATGTGTAAGTTTTATTTTTTAGTTAATTCTTTTATTTCCCAACTTGTGTTGTCCAATGCTTCAAATCTTTGGTTTTTGTCATGATGCATGATTTTATGCAGTGTCTGATGGTGTTTTCTTTTATCTCTAAGTAATTGGAGGTTATTGTTTGAATGTGTCGTATATGTTGTTAGTATGACCACTTTATTTGACATTGACATTCCCCAACTAAGTTGGATGATGACATATCCTATGTCGCATGACATAACTTTATCACTGTGTTCTCGTCACATTTCCTTGTTCATCTATTGGCAGATTGCATTTCCTGGGGGGGAGGGATATAGTTTGACGGTAAAATGCTCATCACTTGTTTACCTGTCACATATAGTAGGAATTTATGAACTTGTCACCAACATAAAGGAAAGGAAAATGGTTAATGTGTTTAATAAAGTTGTTAAAAATCGTTAATTTGGATATGTATGTTAGATTTCAAATTGTTATTTCATTGGGTTTGATGACCCACCTCTCATCGTGTTGAATGGTTTGAAGGTGAAAATGAAAAGGCAGGTAGCGCTACCGATTGACCTTGCTCCTGCCTCTTGAGATCAATAACTCATATTCCATCACAATACCAAAACATTAAAGAGGTAAAGGGATCAACTGCGTTTGAAACTATGGACTCTAACACTAGATATAGAACTGGGCAAAGGGAAGTTGGGCCTTCAATGACTAGATCTAGTTCAACTTAAGATTACTTCTAATTTGCGTGTGAGATATGTTCCTTCATCCTCTTTTTCCATGCGTGCATTCTGTTTAACTGAGAGGCCATATAAAAACCCAAAGAATAGAGTGATTGGAGTATGTTGATGGTGTTGTACCCGCCAACATCAGGGGATCTCCCTGGTATGAAGTCCCAACTAGACCTCACACCGTTTGGTGTAGGAGTCCCATCTGCTACAATGGCCTGGTTTCCATTATCTTAAGGATTTGCCTCAACTCTTGCCTGTAATCACATGAGAGTGGTTTGCTTTTTCCTCAAGAAGTGAGGTTCGTGTGTCTAGTGAGTGTAAGTGTCACTTGTGTCAATGGTTCTTTCATTGTCGAGGGAGAGGGTGAGAGTGAGTTCCAGGTCAATTGGGAGCAGTCCCAATACTACTAGGAACACACAACACAACAAAACATACACAAATTTGGCAGAGTAGTCCACACGGATGCGGCAGTCACTACACACAAGGGAAGATAACACGTATAACACTCAACATATTAGTCGACACGAGTGCAATGGTATTTTACAACAAGTTTCATGTGAAAGGTCTGTCTGATGTCCGGGAGATTAGTCTACACAGGAGAGACAACTTTAACAACATATACAACACGTTTCCATTAACAAATTATGCATTACAACAAGTGAAATAGTTCAAATGTAGAACATAGGTTAAAGAAACATGCATCACAAGTGTTAAATATTAGTCTTACAATAGTTACAATACATGTGTGAAAACATGTTGGCTTGGTAGTAGGCTTCTCAATTAAGTGAAATTTCCAAGACACATCATTACACCATACATCACTAACCCCGTGTGAGAGGCGTTGGAGCCACTACTTACTCCTCAAAGGAAAGATTACAGACTCTCTTGGCTATGTGGGAGGAGTTGAGGTGAAAAAGTCCTTTGCATGTACAAATGAGGGGGTATTTATAGCCAAGGGTGAAAATTGACCCTTGTGGTTGTTCTACTACCCTCATGACTATTTAACTTCGATGAATTTTCGACTTTACATGACTCTTTGTACAACAAGTGGGTCTCTTGGACTTCCACGTTACATTACATTGATTGACAACATAGCCCATAGTGGAGATGTAGGCAACATGACTCATGACATGACTTGACATGACAGTGCTAGTACATTCGTGCTACTGTTGGAGTGCATGTTGAGCTACAGTGTTGTTGGGTGATGGATGCCTTCATGGTGTATCATAGCTTCACCTCTACATGGCAAAGTACGCGGAGTATTCGATGGTCTTTGGTTCACTTGATGATGCTTAGGCATGTTGCTCCTTGCTTTCATGTTGGAAGGCTTGATGGGCTCATCTATTTGTGAAAGGTGCATGTTCATCCGTTCGTCTGTTCTTGAGCACATCTTGCATGTTTGCTCGTATGTTCATCCATGAACATATCTTTGCATGATCATCCATTCGCGAGCACATCTCTTCGCATGCATTATTTGTTCATCCGTTGCTAAAAATGTTCTTCTGCATGTGCTCCCTTCGTTCATCCCATTCCTCATCTTGCCATGTTTGTTGGTGTACCTATACCTATAGTTATTCATGATGAGACGACATCAAATCCAAAACCTCCTAGTCTACCATGACACATGATCATTTCGGATGCAGGTGACCGGGAGAGGCAACAAGGTTGTGAAGCGGGATGATGGCTCTAGGAACTGCTGATGAAAACTGCACAAGAGTCACTGAGTGATGAAGATGGGCAATCTAGGTCGACAGTGACTATCTGCGAGGTATGGCTTGGCTGGAAGGCAAAATTGTGCAAATTTTGGGAGGGACAGTCCGGGCTACAGGAAGGCAAGGTAGGCAGGATCTGCGTAGTTTCCAGAACGAGCAGGTAGCAGGGATGGGAAGGCAAAATTCGCACAATTTTCTGGAGGAACGGGTCAGGCTAGAAGGAGGGTCAGCAAGCAATGATTGTAGAGTTTTTGGGAGGAACTTCCCGGGATCATGTCAGCCAAAACTGCGCAATTCCCAGAGGGAATTTGTAATGGCTACTAGGATCATTGGCAAATGAAACTGCATAATTCCTGGAGGGAACTGGTAGCCTACTGCTAGGAGCTGCTGGTAGAGGAAACTGCACTGAGGCTGGGAGGTCGACCTGCTGATCATCTCTCTGCAATTTATAACCTGAGAAAACTGTTGGGCAGCAGAAGGCCTGCTCATGAAAACTACTCAATTTCTTGGATGAGAAGACGGTCGACTGTTGGGATGACTGACTGAGAAAACTGCGCAATTTTCGGAGGGAGACAGGGACAAGCACTTGGTGTCTGTCCAGCCTGTCTGCGTAGTTTCCTCAATTAGCTGAGCGAGTAGGGTAAGTGGCCTTTGCGTAAATTTTTAGGGGAGTCAGTCCCAGGGTGACTATCAGGTCCAACTGTCCGAGTGGTCAGTATGAAAGTGGATTGAATTTCATGCAGGTAACACAGCTTGAAAAGACATTCTTGATGCTTCTACATTGTTCTAGTTGACAGTTGATCGATTCAATGGTGGGGTGATGGTCCAATTGTCAAAGGGGAGTCCAGTCGTCAGAACTTCAACAAAAATGACTAAGTGTGTGAATGATTGAAATATGCATAGGTGATCATGCAAACACACACTCTCGTGACTTGACAACGAAATGACTCAAACCATCCAGACACACATGTTCAACATGACTAACCAACGGTGCAAGTGACAAGCGCGACACTCGAAATTGATCTTTCATTGATCGAGATGATGCTTGCACGATAGTGAATGTGACTTCGTGTGTGAGTGCAATAGATGCTTTCATAGAGAACACAATATGCACATATGAAGCAAAGACTTTGAGTCTAACCAAAACATGGTCGCAAGCATGACTTAGACACTAGCATGCAAAAACTTGAATGAAATGAACAAGCAAGGTAGATGCAGGGACTCACACGAGCTCACGGAGTGAACCCAAGTGTGTGTAGTCATCAAGTGAAACTCTCAAGGGTGGCTCCGAAATAGGGTGCAGTCCAAAGTTTTGGAGGGTGGTTGTAGCCGCTACAGCACTTGGTGACACACTAGTAGAACTCCAACTTCTTTGTTTCAGTTCATTGCTAGCATATGGTGTTGGTATTTCACGGAGTATTGAATCGATGTGTGGGTTACTTCGGCTTCCCCACTTACCCCATGGACATACATGGTCCACCCTTCGACAACTCAGTCAAACACAATCAAAAGTTCAGCTTGATCTCAGTGTTTCGAATTCGGGAAGGGTAGTTTAGCTCACGAGTTGAAGATTTTTAGAGTATAAGTTTTCATCTCTGGTGTTTCTCTGCTGCTAGAAGGCCTAGACAGTACCATGGCAGAGTCATTTAGGAACACATACATTTCTCCACTGCCAGTGAGCCTGGATAGTACCCTGGTGGAGTTGCATGCTTCACCTCTCTACGCAGGAAGGCTTTCTCTTCTTTCGCCTTTGTATTTTTCAAGAGAAATGTGTGTAGGAACTTATTTATTTTTGGGATGGAAGAGGGACCCTGACTTATTGAGAGCAGAAGAGGTTCTTCCTTCAGAGAAGCATGTAATACCTCTAACATAGGTTTGCTCGTTTAGATTTTCCCCTTCTTTGTTTCTACTAGTTGGATGAGCTTGAACACACAAAGAAGAAGGTTGAGTATAGGCATGGGGCTTCCCAGTGTGGACACAGGTTCATGGTTGGACCAAAACTTCCCTTGCAGATGGTTCATATTTTCTGTCAAGACTTCATCGGCCGAAGGTTATAACCAAGCATAGAGAAGACGAACACAATACTGGCCAAGTGTTGTAGTGTCACAAGTCTCTTCAAATTTCAGCCACATACTCTATTCAAAAGCCAAAACGTAGTAGTTGGCAACACTTATTTCCGGAAACAAAAATAGTAATATACCAAGCAAACAAAACAAATGTAAACAAAAATAGTAAGCAAAGCAAACAAAGTGAAAACAACAACAAGCAAGCAAAGAAACCAAGTCAGCAAGCAAACAATCATGCAAACCAGAAAGCAAAGACAAGCGAAAAAAGAAAACACTACTCCTACTTCTACGTTAAACGGTCGGGGTTACGTGAAATGAAATTTCCAATGAAGCCATTATAGGCATTCCTGACCTGCAGTCACAAAGGTACGAGCAATTAAAACAGATAAAAAATAATGTGCAATAGAAAATTAAAAACCTTGAAAAACATGCACACGAGAGAGAAGGTCTCACCTGTGGGTGGAAGAATGTGTCACAACCACCCAACACACATGCTTACCTCTTCTGTGACTACCATTTTTCAACAAGCCTCAGAGGCCAAAGAGGAACAGCGCAAGGAAATAGGAGCTTGGAGGGCAAAGAGGAAGGTTGGAGATGTTGGCTTGTTGGGGCCTGACCCAGGTTTTAGAAGTGCATTAGCTGAACAAATCCCGCACTACTGGCCCTTTCGGCAACAGTCTGCGGAGCGCAGACTGAAGTCTCACCCGAGGTAGTATGGGAGGGTGATGGAACCAGGTTTTCGCACCCTTGGGATCTCTGGATGTGGTCTGGAGGGGTCGCGAACCGTATGTAGCCTTGCACCACTCTGTATTGCTATCAGGCTTTCGCATAGATCCGCGTTGATTCACTTGCTTATTAATGAAATTATATAGAGCTGATCTTCTGGTTACAGTCTTTAAGCAACCAATTAACAATAAACCCAATGCGTGCATTCATAAAAGACATAAACTCATATAACAGTCATAAATTTATAAAGTCGATGCGTAAACCAGGATACAAACAAATCCACAAAGTAACACAGTATTTGAGAAGCAACTTATCTTTATTAATATTCTTGATTCAATACAATTCACTTCCTACCTTGCGCACACAGCTGTAGGGGTTCGCACACACAGCTGTGGAGCCTCTACCCAACCACTACACCTTCGACCCGAATGTATAGACTTAGAGCACAATTACTCCCAAAAACCCATCACCCATCAGATCTCTTCCAAAAACTAACTGCCTTCTACCCTTAGAACCTTGCTCCATTTATACATTCCCATGGTCCGCGGACCCTATGTATGCCGACTTACTTCCTATTATTCTATATTATTTTTGGGTGGACAACCCTTTGACTCGACCTATTACATTTTTCACTCCACGCATTTCAGAGATTTACAATATTATTACCCTATCTTATAGGCATTAAGCCCAAAACCGTTACGCGTGGCCTTCACTACCCAACATGAGAGAAGCCAAGATTGCATGTGAGCATCTATGAGGATTGTACTGAGAGCTGGCTAGCTATGAGGGCTAAGTATTTGTATAATTCCTATGTATTTCCACCATGTATGATAATACAATAGTATGGGGTTTTTAGCTGAGGCTTTCCCCAAAGTATTTTCATGGGTGTTGTGTCGTTGATTCTTCTTCTTCTGGTTATATTGTTTAGCTTGATCTTTAAGCTTCCGCAAATTGATAGTAGAAGTAGGTTATAGTATTGTGCTTTGATTTATATTGTGTTATTGGGTTAACCTATATCAGATTTTCTACATGGTATCAGAGCTATGAACAGTATACTGAGAAGAGAATTCGAAGTTTGAAGTTCAGGGTTGCAGGTGCAAATTGAATTCATATCATACTTCAAGGTTGACCAATGGTGTTCTATGGCTTGAGACTCGAGTATGCCTTGGAAGGTAGCTCGAATTACATAGCATGGAAAGATAGAATGGAGGTTGTATTAGAAGACAATGGCTTGAAGGAATTCATTGATCAAGAAATCCCAAAGCCAGCTTCAACTAATGCACAAGATTTGGCTGAGTGGAAGAAGTGTGTAGCGAAGGCAAGACAGATCATCCTTGAGGGAGTTCAAGACCATATTGTCTCGAGTCTCCATGGGAAGGATGCTCCATTTTCAATGTGGAAGACATTGAAGGACCTCTACTAGAATAGTAGCGACCAGAGGAAATTGGCGCTCAAGGATAAGCTTCGAAGAATCAAGATGGAGAAGGGTGATACTATTTCCACATATCTAAACAAGCTCACCACCTACAGAGATGAGCTTAGTAGTGTGGGAATAACTACTACCAATGATGATATGGTGAGCCTCGCTTTCCTTGGCCTTCCAAAGAAATGGAATAGCTACTAGGACTCTGTGAATGGAAGGGAGAAACTGTCGGACTGGGAATGACTGTGGTTGGATCTTATGCAAGAGGAGATCAAGAGGAGCACACGAGATGGTTCTTCATCCAAGAATGATGATGAAGAAAATATGGCCTTAGCAAGTAAGGCAATGAAAGGGAAGGGGAAGGCTTCCCATTTCAAATCGAATTCTTCTCATGGAGGAAAGAGGGGTGACAAGTCTAAAGTAAGATGCTTTAATTGTCACAAGATGGGACATTATGCGACTAATTTCCCATCGAAGAAGTCCAAGAAGGGATCCTGGGAAGGATTGGAAGGTGAGGCATTAGCCTCTCAGTTCAAAATTGACTTTACCCTCATTGCATGCATGGTTTAATCGATGATGGGTTGTGTCTAGTATCTTGACAGTGGAGCCTCATTCCACATGACCGGTGATAAAAATTTATTCAGTGCCTTGGAGGAGAAAGACCTCAAGATGTGCATAGAGATGGGTGACGACGATAGTTATAGTGTTTCAAGAGTGGGCATGGAGCTCCTATCACCTTGACAGATGTGAAGTATGTGCCTGGAATGAAGAAGAACTTGGCATCGGTCGCAATGTTGGAGGACAAAGGTTACGATGTTGTCTTCAGTAAAGGAAAGGTGTTCCTAAGACACATAGCCACGGGTCAGACCAAGAGGATAGGAATTCGGGTGAAGGATCTCTATAAACTAGAGGTAGATGATTGTGCAGCATTGAGTACGAAAGCAAAATTGGTGCAAAGCCAAGACATTGGCGAGTTGTGGCACAGGCGTTTGGGCCATTTTCATCATGGGGCTTTGAAGATAATGCAGAAGATATCTATAGGACTTCCCAATGGTAAACTTGAGCAAGTTGACACATGCAAAGGTTGTACCTTGGGAAAGTACACCAAGTCTTCCTTTCATGATCGAGACAGTCGAGCAGAGGCTATCTTAGAGTGAGTTCATACTAATTTGTGTCGACCATTCTCAACGACATCCACAACAAAGAAAAGGGATTATGTGATTTTCATTGATGAATATTCTCGTAAATTCTGGATTTATTTCATGCAGAAGAAGGAACAAACCTTCACAAAGTTTTGTGAGTTCAAATCTTTGGTCGAGAAAGATTCACGGAATAAGATCAAGGCCTTAAGAAGCGACAACGGTGGAGAATATATCTCTGAAGAGTTTAAGGACTTCTGTGTAGCGGAAGGAATTAAACGAGAGTTGACGACACCTCATAACCCACAGCAGAATGGAGTGGTCAAGAGGAAGAACAGAACTATTGTAGGGGCAACACAGGCAATGCTGCATGACCAAGGCCTACTACTTCACTTGTGGGCACACAACAGTCTATTTGCAGAATAGAAGGCTGCATCGCATACTTGGGATGAAGACACTAGAGGAAGTTTTCTCCAGTAAGAGACCAGATGTGGATCACTTTAGGATCTTTGGCTCATCGGTATATTTCCATGTGACAAAGGATGCACGGAAGAAGCTTGAGCCGATAGCAGAGTTGGGGATATTTGTGGGGTACACTGATACACCTCACAACTATTGAGTGTACTTGCCTAGCAGTCGGAAGACAGGGGTTCACAGAGATCTCAAGTTTGCTGAGCAGAAAAGCCATGCGAGTTTCACTTGAGAGGGAGCTCCAACTACAGGCTGTGGAGGAACTATTGGTTCCTAAGGAGGAGGAGCCTCAGACTGATGCGGAGCAGCTGCACGCAGAGGTTCCAGGAGTGGAAACATCCACTCAAGCAGATTCTTCCAGAGATGGACAAAAGCACACAAGTGAAGCTGACTGATTGTTGGAGGATGCGAGAGAGAATGTGGGAGCACCATCTTCTTAGTGCAGATAGAGGAGGTCATCTGAGAGGTACACTAGATACATGGCCCTTGCTGGGGAATGTGTTGAGACCGTGCCATCTTCCTTTGAGGAAGTAGTGTAGCAGCCGATTTGGGTTAATGCTATGGTGGAGGAGTATGACTCCATAGTTCGTAATAGTGTTTGGGACGTGGTTCCAAGACCAGAGAACAAGTCAGTTATGAGTTCCCATTGGCTTTACAATGTAAAGAAAGCTACTGATGGTAGTGTGGAGAAGCATAAGGCAAGATTTGTTGCCCGTGGCTTCTCACAGGTCAAGGGGATTGACTATGATGAGACTTTTGCTCCTATCGCAAGGTACTTATCTATCAGATCTATGTTGGCACTATCAGCACAGATGGGTTGGAAGATCCATTAGATGGATGTGAAGACTGCATTCCTCAATGGCCAGATTGAGGAAGAGGTGTACATAGAGCAGCCAGAAGGTTTTGAGACCTTTGATCATGAGTCGCATGTGTGCTGACTCAAGAGAGCGTTGTATGGGTTGAAGCAAGCACCTCGTGCTTGGTACACTAGGATAGAAAACTACTTCACCGGGTTGGGCTTCACAAAGAGTGAAGCGGATGTGAACCTGTACCACATCGTTGTGAAAGGTAATTTGTTGATCATCGTACTTTATGTTGATGATCTCATATTAACTAGTGATGATTAGTTGATTATGTCTTGCAAGGAGGACCTTGCAAGAGAATTCGAGATGAAAGACATGGGTCTCATGCATTACTTCCTTGGCATGGAAGTGTGGCAAAAGGATGGGGAGTTTTTTGTGTATCAGGGAAAGTATGCCAACGAGATACTCAGGAGATTCCACAAGGAGAAGTGCAAGCCCATGCAGACTCCTCTAGCAAGTAACTAGAGGAATGAGGTTACTACTTCAAGAGAAGTGGTAGAGGCTACTGTGTACAGGCAGCTTGTGGGTTCACTGATGTACTTAGTGAACACATGACCAGATTTGTGCTATGCAGTGAACTAGCTAAGTCAAGCGATGGTTCAGCTTACCAAGATGTTTTGGAAGGCGGCAAAGCATGTATTGAGATACCTTAGAGGCACATCTCAGTATGGATTATGGTACAGGCGGACAGAGGGAGTGAAGCTACAGGGCTTCATTAATGCAGATTGGGTAGGGAGTCCATCAGATCGGAAGAGCACATCAGGAGGGATTTTCAACCTTGGGTCAACGGTAGTTTCTTGGTATAGAGGGAAATAGAGGTCGGTTGCACTCAGCTTGGTAGAGGCAGAATACATGGTTGCAAGTCAGGCAACATGTGAGGCCATCTGGATGCAGAAAATCCTAGTTGGTTTGTTTGATCAGAGGATGGATCCAACTGTGATATATTGTGATAATCAGAGTTGTATCAAACTTTATGAGAATCCAATATTTCATGATAGGTCCAAGCACATCGACATCTGGTATCATCATCTTAGAGACTGTGCAGCGAGGAGGATCATGTTGCTCCAGTATATTTTGAAAGAGGAGAAAGATGTTGACATTTGACAAAGGCATTGTCAAAGTGTAAATTCGAGTTCCATAGAGACAGGATTGGGGTGGCAAATAATCCATTTCTTGTTGAGAGGGAGTGTTGAAATATGGAAACAAGAATATTCCAATTTAATTTGTCCTTGAATTAAATTATGAATTAAAATAGAATTTAGTCTTAACAACTACTTGGAAATAATTAATTAATTTATTTTAAATTAATTAGTTGGAGAAATTTAAGTTAGAAGTCTTTCTGAAGTCATGCAAGAGTTATCCCTTAAATTAAGGAGATAAGATTGAGTTATATTTGAGTTGTAATTAGTTAACTCAGTTTACTGAGTTAAGTCCAGTTAAATTAGTTCCAAACTGTTTGAGGAACTAATAGTGAGTTAACAGTGAGTTGATGCATTAATGCACTCAACTAGTGCTACTCCAGTTAACTGAATATTCCCTCATTAGAAACTCATGCATGTCTATTATGAGAAATACCCAGTTGAGATAAATGTTCAAGGACAGTGTACTATCAGTTGCATGTGTTTTCTCATGGATAAAACTCATGCACGCAGTCAAGGATTAATCCTTGAAGATTGTGCAGTTTTGGAGGTTGATCATCCACTTGGTAACAGGAAAATCATCCATAAGGAAAAGTGCAAGGAAATAGGAGCTTGGAGAGCAGAGAGGAAGGTTGGAGAGAAGCCAAGATTTCCTATGAGCATCTATGAGGATTGTACCGAGAGCTGGCTAGTTGTGAGAGCTAAGGATTTTTATAATTCCTATGTATTTCCACCATGTATGATAATACAATATTATGGGGTTTTTAGCTGAGGCTTTCCCCAAAGTATTTTCATGTGTATTGTGTTGTTAATTCTTCTTCTTCTAGTTATATTGTTCAGCTTGATCTTTAAGCTTCTGAAAATTGATAGTAGAAGTAGGTTATAGTATTCTACTTTGATTTATATTGCATTATCGGGTTAACCTACATCAAATTTTCTACAGAGTAGTCCACACAGATGCGGCAGTCACAACACACAAGGGAAGATAACACGTATAACACTCAGCAGATTAGTCCACACAAGTGCAACGGTAGTTTACAACAAGTTTCATGTGAAAGGTATGTCTGATGTCTGGGAGAGTAGTCTACACGGGCGAGACAGCATGAACAACATATACAACACATTTCCATTAACAGATTATGCATTATAACAAGTGAAATAGTTCAAATGTAGAACATGGGTTAAAGAAACATGCATCAAAAGTGTTAAAGATTAGTCTTACCGCAGTTACAATACATGTGTGAAAATGTGTTTGCCTGGTAGTAGGCTTCTGAATTAAGCGAAATTTCCAAGACACATTGTTACACCATACATCACTAACCCCGTGTGAGAGGCGTTGGAGCCACTACTTACTCCTCAAAGGAAAGATTGCGAACGCTCTTGGTTATGTGGGAGGATTTGAGGTGAAAAAGTCCTTTGCATGTACAAATGAGGGGTATTTATAGCCAAGGGTGAAAACTGAGCCTTGTGGTTGTTCGACTACCCTCATGACTATTTGACTTCCATGACTTTTCAACTTTACATGACTCTTGGTACAACAAGTGGGTCTCTTGGACTTCCACGTTACATTACATTGATTGACAACATTGCCCATAGTGGAGATGTGGGCGAAATGAATCATGACATGACTCAACATGACAGTGCTCATACATTTGTGCTGCTACTGGAGTGCATGTCAAGCTATAGTGTTGCTGGGTGATGGATTTCTTCATGGTGTATCACAACTTCACCTCTGCATGGCAAAGTGTGCAGAGTCTTCGATGGTCTTTGGTTCGCTTGATGATTCTTAGGCATGTTGCTCCTTGCTTGCATGTTGGAAGGATTGACATGCTCATCTGTTTGTGAAAGGTGCATGTTCATACATTCATTTGTTCTTGAGCACATATTTCATGTTTTCTCGTCAATCCGTCTGCGAACATATCTTTGCATGACCATCCATTCGCAAGCATATCTCTTCGCATGCATCATTCGTTCATTTGTTGGTGAGCTTGTCCTTATGCATGTGCTCCCTTCATTCATCCCATTCGTCATCTTGCCATTTTTTTTGGTGTACCTATACGTGTAGTCACTCATGACGATATGACATCAAATCCAAAACCTCCTAGTCTACCATAACACATGATCATTTCATATGCAGGTGACTAGTAGAGGTATCAAGATTGTGAAGTGGGATGATGGCTCTAGGCACTGCTGATGAAAAATATGCAAGAGTCACTGAGTGATGAAGATGGGCAATCTAGGTCAACAGTGACTGTCGGTGAGGTCTAGCTCAAATGGAATGCAAAATTACACAAATTTTGGGAGGGACAGTCTAGGCTGCAAGAAGGAAATGTAGGCAGGATCTGTGCAGTTTCTAGAATGAGCGGGAAGCAAGGGATGGAAGGCCGAATTTGTGCAATTTTATAGAGGAACAGGTCAGGCTGCAAGGAGGGTTAGCAAGAAGAGATTGCACAGTTTTTGGGAGGAACTGCCTAGGAGCCTAGTAGCCAAAACTGCTCAATTCCCAGAGGGAACTGGTAGTTCGCTGTTGGGATCACTGGTAGCCGAAACTACACAATTACTGGAGGGAAATAACAAACTGTTGCTAGGAGCTACTGGTAGAGGAAACTGCACTGAGGCTGGGAGGCCGACCTACTGATCATATCTGCACAATTTTTGAGCTGAGCAGACTGCTGGGCAGCAAAAGGCCTCATGAAAACTACACAATTTCTTGGATGAGCAGTCGGTCGAATGATGGGATCACTGACTGGGAAAACTATACACTTTTCTGAGGGAGATAGGGATGGGCACTTGGTGTCTGTCTGGCCTGTCTGCGCAATTTCCTCAATTAGCTGAGCGAGTAAGGTTAGTGGCCTCTGCGTAATTTTTGAGGGGAGTCAATCCTGGGGTGACTGTCGAGTCCGACTGTCTGGGTGGTCAGTATGAAAGGGGATTGAATTTCTTGCGAACAACACAACTTAAAAAGACTTGCTTGATGCTTCTGCACTGTTCTAGTTGACATTCGGTCGAGTCGATGGTGGGGTGATGGTGCTGCTGTCAGAGGGGTGTCTCATCTTCAGAACTTTAGCAAAAATGACTAAGTGTGTGAACAATCGAAAGATGCATAGGTGATCATGCAAACACACACTCTCATGAATCAATGAAGAAACAACTCAAACCATCTAGACACACATGTTCAACATGACTAACCGATGGTGCAAGTGACAAGCGCGATACTCGTGATTGATCTTTCATTGGTCGAGACGACTCTTGTGTGATAGTAAATGTGACTCCATGTGTAAAGCGAAGACTTTGAGCATAACTAGAACATGGTTGCAAGCATGACTTAGACACCAGCATGCAGAAACTTGAATGAAATGAACAAGCATGGTCGATGCAAGGACTCACACGAGCTCATGGAGTGAACCTGAGTGTGTGTAGTCACCAAGTGAAACTCTCAAGGGAGGCTCCGAAATCGGGTACAGGCCAAAATTTTGGAGGGTGGTTGTATCTGCTACAACAAAGTATAAAAAATATGCAACATCAGCTACTATGGAAACCCGTGGACATTAGCGCCTTCAAACTTGAAGTCAACGCAAGAAGGATCTTCTGGTGAGAGAGAAAAACAAATAGGAACAAGAGTGAGGAGCGATGTGAGAGAAGAAAATGAATAGGAACAAAAGCAATGAGAAATAGCCATCTATTATTTTTGAATAGGTGTGAGGAGGACGAAATTGAGGACCTCTTATTGGCTGGGATGAACAGTGTTTGCTCACCCCAAGCCCGAAGAGAGCCCAAAGAGTAAATGCCTTCAGCGTAATTATGTTCTCTCATTAATAGATATTGTACTCATTGAGAAAATGTATTAAGAAAGGGAGTCTTGAAGGAGTCATGTTTCATCTTTGATATAATTGAACTTCTTAAGCTCTTCATTGTACTCAAATATTAATAAAAGGGATATTTTGTGGTGGTGGTTGAGTCCCAATTTTTGGGACATTGGTTCTTGTCCTGGGATGAAGTGGGACACATTGTGTTCATTGTGCACTTTATCTCTCTAATTCTCTGATTCTCTCTTACTCTCCTCATGGCAACAAGCAGTATTATTTTGTCTAAACTTGGCACAAACTATTTTTATTGGAGAAAACACATGCAGCCTTTATTCACAACTAAAGATTTATGGGAACTTGTAACTGATGGATACATTATGCCTTCTCTTGATGAATTAATTGTGTTCATTGTGCACTTTCTCTCTATAATTCTCCGATTCTCTCTTACTCTCTTCATGGTGACAAGCAATATTATATGCCTAAACTTATTGGCACAAACTATTTTTATTAGAGAAAACGCATGCATCCAATATTCATCACTAAATATTAATGGGAACTTGTAGCTAATGGATACACTATGCCTTCTCCTGATGAATTCAAAGTATTAAGTGATGTTGAAAATAAATCTCTGAAGGAACTTATTAAGAAAGATAATGAACCGCTTTCACTTATAGGAAGCGCTCTTGAAGAATCTATATTTCCCAGAGTCAGTGGTGCAATATCATCTAAGCATGGGATATCTTAAAAAAAACATATGAAGGTGTTGTTGTAGATAAATTTCAAACATTAAAGATGAATTTTGAAAATCCCCACATGCAAAGTAACGAATCCATTCATGATTACATCACAAAAATGCAAGATCTTGTTAATCAGATCAGGTCATTAGGTGAAGAATTTCTAGAGAGAAAGCTAATTGAGAATATTTTGAGAAGTGTTTTGCCTAATTTTTAGATGGTCACCACCAGTATTATGGTCTTGAAAGATTTAAATACCATGAAAATTGATGAATTGAGTGGAATCTTGTTAACTGTTGAAGAAAATCATCCACCTAAACAAGTGGAACATGCCTTTTCTGCAAAGCATAGAGGAAGAGGAAGGAGCACAAGTCAATATCATAATCAAAATCAAAATAGAAATCAACAAAATTAACAAGGAAATGCATCTCCTTCAAGAGGTAGAGGAAGGAATCCCAGTCAATTCAGAGGAAGAGGCAAAGATGGATCTCATGGAAGAGGACAAGGAAGAGATGGAGGCAGAAATGGAGGAAGAGGTGGAGGACCACAATGTTATTATTTCCAAAAGTTTGGCCATCTTGAAAGAGATTGTTATGCAAAAATGTGAGATATGGAGCAAAAGGGTGCTAATAAATTTGTTGAAGAAACTAGGTATGAGAAGTTATTCAAATCAAGTTTGATTGCACATAGTGAAGAAAGTGAAGCATGGTATATTGATTTAGGATGTTCAACTCGTATGACATCTCAAGAGGAGTTGTTTACCAAAATTAATGACAACTATTCCGGTAAAGTCACATTTGGTGATGATAGTGTTTCTGAAGTGAAAGGGAAAGGCACAATTGAAATACCAACATTGCATGGAAAGAAGAAGTTAATTGAGGACACTTTGTTGGCACTGACATTGAAGAAGAACTACTTTCTATAGGACAAATGATGGAGAAAAACTACAAGTTAGTGTTTGATAATAAAAAGTGTTTAGCCATGCATAAGTTGAATCAAAATGTGGTTGTAGCAAGAGGTGAAATGACTGAAGAAAAAAATTTCAAGCTCTCCTTTGGTTCAAGTAATTCACAGAGTTTAAAAGCGACAAAAGAAGCAAATTTTAAGCTTTGTCACTTAAGGATGGGACATTTGAATTTTCAGAGTTTGATAAAGGTGAGAATTCTCTAGAAACTCACACAGATTGACTTGGAGATGATCTCAACCATCGATTAAGTTTTAATATTGGTCATTGGATTCCCAACTAGAGATTGTAAGAAGAGGTCGATAAGTAGATGGAGAAACACACATCGCAGTGAGTGAGAGCCAACAATGCGAGTTCGTTGGGCAGTTTGAGCTAACCAACAACAGAGTTTGAGCTAGAGAGAGGACACATGGCTAGAGAGGGGCAGAGACAATGATCTGGAGGAATATTTTCTTGTTACAGAGAAGCAAGAGAGGAGGCATAATTATTTCTCTAGGAGGTTGCGACGGGACTACACAGTGCCTCAAGAAGGCAATTCGATTTAGCTAGTGAGGAGTTCATTTCAGTTTCCAGAGGCCAGGAGGATTTTCCAATAGGCAGGAGAGACACTTGCCCAGTTAGCAGAAAACAAGATAACTTGATTAGCATCAGTTCTGGGATGAGTGTGTGGCAGATTTCATAGAGGTGACATAGAGCCTACGTAGAGGGTCTAGAAAGCTTGATTTTCAATTATCAGTTTGAGCCGGGATCGCTTGGAAACAAGGGTAAATTCCCTCAGTTGATTTTGTCAGTATTTCTCTCGGGTTGGAAAGCCAGTTGGTAATCCAAATTTATTGTATTCAGATTTTACTACTAGATAATAATAAAACCCTCAGTTGCTGCATCGATTTTCCCACATTGGGTATTTCCAGGGACATTTGTCCAAAAATAATTGTGTCAATTTTTATGTGTGTACTAGCATTTCTCAATTTCCAGCGCTTTTATTTTCAACAGTTTTTTATTTGTGAATATTTCAGTGTGATTAATTCATTGTCACATAACAATAAATTGCATAGTTAATTTTACAATTAGAATAATTGATTTGAGTTGTTGCAATAGAAATTTCGTAGAAATTTTCACACTTGCCTTCCATCCAATGCAACACTAATTATGGGTATGTTATAAGCAACATCATTCGTGACAGTTGATGCTTGTTGGACATTATTTAAATTTCCTTCTTTTTCAATGGGCTTTGTAGACAATCTCTCCAAAGGTGGTTTTCACCACAACCCTAACATTTAATTGGTGGTTTTATTGATTGATTGAAATTTTTGTTCCTTGTATTAGATCCTCCTTTTTGCCCAAAATTCTTTTACTAATTAAAATTTTTGTTGTAGTTTCCAACTTGCACACTTTTAGTAGAAGAAGGCTCTTTAAATCCCTTTCTTTTGCTGTTAAATCTGTCAGGTTTCTTTGGTACCCATCCTATATATTTTTCCCCTTTTTGTTTGCACTAATTGAAACATAATTTGGCTTTTCTAATGGTCTCGCCCATAGTTTTAGGTTGGTCAAACTCAATCCTTTCCCTATATGAAAAAAGGTAGGCAACTAATAAGTCTTTGTATTTTTGCCTTCTCTTCTTTCAAATGGGCACATACCTTAATAAACTCATGAATTTATTAACAAACTCATCCATAGTAAATTGTCCTAATTTCAATTCATGAAACTCTCTAGATTTTTCATCAAAATACCTCTCAGTAAAATATTTCTTTTTCAATTCTTTCTGAACAATTTCCAAGTTAAATTCTTACTTCTGATTCTTTTAACAACCTTGTTTTCTTCCCACTATAAAGTTATCTTTCCAGTCAGATGGTAGGTTGTCAATATTTCTTCCAGATTACTTGGCTAATTGTATACTTCAAAATATTTAGACATATAGAGGAACCATGCTTTTGCACCTTCAGAATCACCATCAAAGTTAGGAGGTTTGATATTCTTAAACTCCCCGGGTAACTGAGAGGAAGATCTCCTTTTTCTAGGAAAAGTGTTAGTTTTTGTAGCATCAAATGTGTTCTAGTCACGAAACTTGGTGGAGAGGCTAGAATACATGAGATATCCACAATCCATAAATCGTTTATGGAAATTCTACCTAGAGATTATTTAATTATATTATTAACCTATTTTTTAACGTTTCCTAATTCTAAACTTAGGAAAGCTAGTTAATTAATCAGAATTAATTAAGTCAAGGTGATAATAGTCTAGAAACTCACACAGATCAACTTCACGATGATCCTATCCCTTGATTAAGCTTTAGTCTTGGTCGTTGGTTTTCCAACAAAGGATTATAAGAAGAAGTCGATGGGAACTTAGAGAAGACACTTCAGCAGTTCGATTTCCTTGGTAGATCGATTTCCAGAAAACAGTAGCAATTTTCAGATAGCCAGATATCGAAGCAGAGTCAGTGAGGGGAAGAGACAATGATCTAGAGGATTTTTTTTCAGATATGGAGAGGAAACAACAAGTGGCTGAGTTATTCCCAGTGAGGCAGCGCAAAGGACTACACATTTGCTTCAGAAGAGCTATTCGATTTGGCTGAAGGAAAATTTGATTCAGCTTCTAGAGGTCGGGAAATTCTTCCAGAGAGATGGAGAATTAGTTTCCTCAGTAGAGATAGGCATAACGACTTCATCGTAGGCAGTTCTAGGCTAGACATCCAAGGTTCTGCACAAGAACTACACGAAAGATAAGCAAAGGGTCCAGGAGGACGTGTTTTCTGAGGTAGAGTTGTGTTAGGATTGCTCGTGGAGGAAGGGAAATTCCCTTAGATAATTTTGGCCATATTTTCTTGATGTTTGGATTGCTAGTAAGGCATCCATAGATTGTACTTAGATTTCATTGTTGCATAAAAATAAAACCCTTAACTGTTGCACCGGTTTTCCCAAGTTGGGTTTTTCATGGGACATTTTTCCAAAAATAATTGTGTTAGTTATTGTGTCTGTGTGCTAGTATTTTCTTAGTTTCCAACACTATTTTCTTCCACACTATTTATTTGTGAAAATCACTATGTGAATTATTTAGTATTTGTCGTAGCAGACTGCAAATAAATTAACAATTAGGAAAATAATTTATAGTTGCTATGATAGATGAAATTTTCACATGGTATCAGAGCGTGAGTGATCAACCAGGAAGCTCAAAAGCAGAGGAGGGAAGTTCGTTGTTCAGTGGGAACAATGGGCCAAAATTCCTAGAATTTTCGCAGTCCATTGACAGGTAGGCCGAATTGCTGAGGCATAAATTCGATTTTCAGTTTTAGATTGGCAAAAAAGTCAAGTTGCCCGGGATAATGATTCCAGCAGTCAGAGAGAGCAGCAACAACTCATATTTTCTCTGAGTAGATTCCTTAGTTGGATGTAAAGGGCTTTGTGCTAGCAGAATCAACCTCAAGTGGAAGAGATATTTCACACATAGAGGGAGATTTCTCTGAGAGGGTTTCCAGCCAAGAAATCTGAGACTGGTCGTTCTATCAATCAACGGATTAGCGAGCATTCGGCTGACTTAAGACATGGTAGGACCAAGTCCTCGGCCCTGGCTGAGCATGCGGGGAAAACTTTGCATCATATATGTATAGAGGAGGCTCAAGTCATTGCCAAAATTGCGCAGTTTCACCATCGCAAATTTAGAGAGGCCCTGGAGATTGAGAAAAGGCCGAACAATCTTAATAGGGATGATGGCTGGAAGATTAGCCGTTGCTGGGTCCCAGCCTTGTCTTCCTAGCCTCCTCATTCCCCTCTGTGTTAGGTCTTAGGGTTTCTGTCTTCCCCCTCCTTGAATTTTTCCTTTGGCAGTTTTGTCCTATTATTATGGAGTGTTTTAGTTTCGGGCTATCTGGTGTATTAACCTTAACCTGTTTATGATTCTATTGGGCATATTATTAGAATTGAGTTTCCCTTTAACTAATAAAACCTTTTTAAACCTTATGAATAATAATATATTTACCTAATGATATAGTTAACCTTAATAATTTTATTGGAATAAATAAATTTTGAATAAATATGGATTATTATTAAATATAAAATATTTGACCATTATGGATAAATTATGATATACCATTTTTTAAAACATGGACTTTATAAACCCTAAATTATACCTTATAAGTAATAATGTATTTACCTATTGACTTAGTTATACTTTAAAAATTTTGAATTAATATTGATTATTTGACCATAGGTTTAAAGGATTTATTATGATATACCATAATCATGAACTTTAACAACCCTAAATTATTATGATATTTACCTAATGTAACTAGATTCTAGGGGTTATTATGTTTGTTTATTTATTTATTTAATTGATTTTATTATTATTATTAGTACGATTATTCTTATTATTTATTTATTTAATAACTTAATTATTAATTATTTTATTTATTTATAAACTATTACTAAATACTATTGTTTAGTAATTTATTTGGTAATCGTTTTTACTTTATTATTTTTATTTTCTATAACTATTATTATTATTATTATTATTATTATTAGTATGATTATTATTATTAACAACTTAATTCTATTATTACTTTTATTACTTTTATTCTCTTCCATCTTATTTGTTTATTATAAGGAATGGTCCCTCATTACCTCTAAAAATACTTTATAATTCTTCATTTATATATTTATATTTTTTTATTATTATTCTATAATCCTTTATTTATATATTTATTTATTTACCTTACACCTAATATAACTAAATTTATATATAAAAAATAATTTTTACCTACTAATGATTCCATTTATTTTTATTAAATAAATTATTTTATATTTTTTCATTTAATTATTTATTTAATAGATAAATAATTTATTTATTATTATTTTATATTGCTTCATTTATATATTTATATATTTATTGAATAAATAAATAATTTATTTTTATTTTATATTTCTTCATAAACTAATTTTATATATTTATATATAAATTTATATATATTTATTTAATTATTATTATATTATAATTTATTTATAATTTTATAAATAAATAATTTATTATTAATCTATAATTCTTTATTTATATATTTATTTATCTTACACCTAATATAAAAAAAAAAAAAAAAAAAAAATTACCTACTAATGATACCATTTATTTTTATTAAATAAATAATTTATAAATTTATATTTATTTATTTAAATAATTTATTATTATTTTTCTTCATTTATATATTTATTTAATAAATAAATAATTTATTATTATTTTATAATTCTTCATATTTTTATTTTTTATCTTACACCTAATATAACTAATTTTATATATTTATATATAAATTTATATAAATTTATTTATTTATTATTATATTATAATTTATTTATTTATTCATTTTATACCTAATATAACTGAATTTGACCTTGCTCCCTTAGTCAGGTAACCGTTGGTGTCTCTGCTCTACCTATTTAAACAGGCTAAGCTGGATCTGTTTTTCAACTTGTCCTGACGATGAACCACACTAGTTGGTTCGAAACGCGTCGACAAAAGATTGATTATGTGATTTTGCCGAAGATTTTCTAAACAAATCTGATTTTCCTAGTGGAAAATTGGTGGTAGTAGTTAGCATATCTGCGCATTCTAGGATAGAGTGTGAGTAAAATAGAAACATCCAAGCAGAGGAAGAGGGAGTTTCCAGATATGGCCACTGTAGGGATTAGAGATCAAGATAGGTTGGATGGAGCTTCCAACTATGTCATCTGGAATAATAAGATGTCCTTACTTCTAGATGGATATGGCCTAAAAGCCTACATAGTTAGGATGAAAATCAGCTCAAAGAATACTAGAAGGATATGGTGAGGGCGAAGCGATTGATATTGGATGGAGTCTGAGATCATATATTCTCACATTTGGTAGACAAAGATACAACCAAAGAAATGTGGGTAGCTCTCTCCACGCTATATTAGAGTTCTTCTGAGCAGCGGAAGATGTTCATGGAAGAAAAGCTCAAATGCATCATGATGCAGAAGGGAGAAAGCATAGATCCCTTCCTCACCAAGATTCAGGAGGTCCGAGATCAACTTGCATTTGTTGGGGCAGCACCTCAACCATCAGAGCTAGAATGGTTGGCACTAAACAGTGTCTCAGAGGATTAGCAAGTATTCGTCCAAATTATATTAGGCAGAGACATGCTACTTATATTGAAGAAGATGTGGGCCGATTTGTAGCAGGAGGAAATGAGGTGAGCTTTGCTTAAGATCTCCATCAGTGGAAACACTAGTAGCGGATCGAAGGGTGTGAAGGAGGAGAATGCTGCCTTGGCATCAAAGAGTCCTAGTTAGGGGTAAGGGGAGAAGAAGAAGAAGAAGAAGGACCTATCAAAGTCAAGTGCTTCATGTGTGGTGAGTTCAGTCACTACATTACCCATTTTCCTCTCAGGAAGAAGGACAAGTAGGAGAAGTAGGACAAGCAAGACAAGCAACCAACACAAGTTTTCTTCTAGGCTAGAGGAAGAGTTTGCTATGGTCACAGATATACCTCTTAGAGTGAGTTGGGGTGATTTGGTTTTGTAGCCCTAAAGAGATACAAATAATGGCTAGGGTCCTTAAGGAGTTCACCTCATGGATCGTTACATGGCTATGGAGGGCCCACAATATTCAGTAGAAGGATTTTTGGAAAATATAAAGTGTCAGGCGTTCCTGATTTTCACTCTACATTTTCTGTATAAGACTACCAATCAGTGATTGGTTTTCAGTCTTATACATTTTTTTTATTTTTTTTTAACAGAAAGGAACAAAGGCTAGGCTGGTGGGGAAGAAGGATTCTTCTTCACCAGCCTTATTGCAAAATTCTCTTGAAACATTTTGACAAATTCCTCTTTTGAGAGTGGCTTATGATAAATCTTTAATCTGTGGCCATTCACAATAAGAGGAGTTTGAAATTCATCAATGGTCTTGATTCTTACTGCTCCATTGCTAAAGACTTTGTCAATCTCATATGGCCCAAGCCAATGAGTCTGAAATTTACCTTTGAAGTCTTTAAACTTGGAATCAAATAGTAATGCCCAATCTCCCTCTTGAAACTTTTTCTCTTTGATGTATCTGTCATGCCACTTAGCTATTTGATGTTGAACGAGATCATTTCTTAGGATTTCTTCTTGTCTGATCTCATCCAGCGCATTCAACTGCTCCATTCTATGCTTCTGGGCTTCTGATAGATCCATCCCCAACTGAACTGCCATCTTGAAAGTTTTGACTTGAAACTCAATGGGGAGCAGGACTTCTTTCCCATAAACAAGTTCATAGGGAGAATGTCCTATTGTATTCCTCCATGTAGTTCTATAGGCCCATAAGGCTTCAGGAAGCCTTTCTGCCCAATCTCTTCTATGTAGATGAACAGTTTTGGTGATGATGCTTTCAATAACTTTGTTTGTAGACTCCACTTGGCCATTTTCTTACGGATGGTAAGGAGTAGATTTTCTATGCTTGATTTTATATTCTTCCATCAGCTTCTCCATCATGTTGGATGTAAATTGACTTCCCCGATCTGTCACAATTTCTCTTGGGACACCAAAGCGAGTAAAAATATCCTCATAAAGAAAACTAACAACTGAATTTTCAGTAGCAAAAAGTAATGCTTTGGCTTCTACCCATTTAGTGACATAATCAGTGCATACCAATATATACTTCTTTTGTTTAGATGGTGGATTAATGGGTCCAATGAAATCTAAAGCCCATTTTTCAAAGGGTTCGATGAGTACCTGTGGTTGTAATGGCATTTCATTTGAAAGAGTCGCTTTCCCTACTCTTTGGCAGCTGTCACACCTTTTGACATATTCTTTTGTATCTTTGAAGAGGGAAGGCTAATAATATCCTAAAGAAAGGATTTTATAGGCCGTCCTTTTGTCAGCAAAGTGTCCACTGCATGGTTCATCATGACATGCCTTGAGGATGTCAGGCATTTAATCTTCCCTGACACATCTTCGGATCACACAATCTGGACCTGTTTTAAACAATTCGTTAGAAATCCATGAATATTTTGAACTCTCCTAAATAATTCTTCTTCTTTCACTAGGAAATCGATGTGGAGGTAGTTTCCTTGTAACCAAATAGTTAGCAATATCTGCATACCAAGGAGTCTTAGTAGTTACTGAAAATAAATATTCATCTGGAAACTTATCCTCTACAGGAGAATCTTCTTTAGTATTTTGGATCCTAGACAAGAAATCAGCCAATGTATTTTGTTTCCCTGGTCTATCCAACACAGTAATATTGAATTCCTATAAAAGTAAGAGCCATATTGTAACTCTGCCATTAGTAACAGGTTTGTTCATTAGATATCTAATCGCAGAAGGATTATTATGGACAAAAGTTTCATAGCCTGTTATATAATGTCTAAACTTATTGATTGCATGAACAACAGCTAAGAACTATTTTTCAGTCACGGTATAGTTCAACTCAGTGGGAGTCAAATTTTTACTGGTATAGTAAATGGCATAAGGAACTAAATCCTTTTGACCCAACACAGCTCCTAGAGCTGTATCTGAAGCATCTGTAGAAATATGGAAAGGAAGTTTCCAATTTGGCCCTATCAAGATGGGTGCTTCAGATATTCTTGTTTTCAAAGTTTCAAATGCTGATTGACAATCAGGATCCCATTTGAATTCACAGTCTTTTGTAAGTAATTTGAAGAGTGGAAATGCTATTTTGGTGAATTTTTCTATAAATCTTCTATAGTACCCAGTAAGTCCCAGAAAACTTCTAACATCTTTTTGACAATTTGGAATAGGCAACTTGGAGATGACCTCAACTTTTGATCTATGAACTTTAATCCCATCCCCTGAAATATGATGTCCCAAAACAATACCTTCAGTAAACATCATAAAGCATTTTTCATGACTCAATGAAAGGTTTGTTTCTTTACATCTTATAAGGACTTTTTCCAAATTCTCTAATGCCTCTTCAAATGAGTCACCATAAACTGTAAAATCATCCATATAGACCTCTACACAATCATGGATTAGATCAGAAAAGACTTCCTAGTACTGCCCTTTGAAATGTTGCGGGTGCATTACATAATCCAAAAGGAAGCACTCGATAAGCAAAAGTTCCCCATGGACAGGTAAATGTGGTCTTATCTTGATCTTCAGGTGCTACCTGAATTTGATTATAGCCACTAAAACCATCCAAAAATGAAAAGTACTTTTTACCTGCTAGAGTATCAATACCTGATCGATAAAGGGTAAAGGAAAGTGATCCTTCAAAGTTGCTTTATTCAATTCCCTGTAATCAATGCATACCCTCCATTTACCCTTCTTTTTAGGTACTATAACCAAAGGAGAAACCCATCGGCTATCTGAAATTGGATAAATGAAGTTTACATTGAGTAGTTTTTGGAGCTCTTCTTTCACTATCTCCCTAAGGTTTGGATTCATCCTTCTCTGAGGTTGTCTGATTGGTCTACTGTTTTCCTCGATGTAGATGTGATGAATGCAAGTCATAGGTTCAATACCTTTCATATCAATATACTCCCATGAAAATGCAGTAGAATGTTTTTGCAAGATTTTGGTTAGCTCTCCCTGTTGTGATTTTTCCAAGTTTTTGTTGATATTTAATGTTTTACCTGGAAAGATCTCAATGGCGGAACTACCAAACTCTTCCATAGAGTAAAGAGACATTTGTCTAGATGATAGATACTCAATGTCAGAATCTAACTGAAATTGTGTATGGTCATATTATGAAGATGTTTCAAAGTTTTCTAATGTGTTCAGAATTTGACTATCTTCACTGATTTCAGAAATGGTAAAGACAGGTTGTATAGTGTCCTCATCATCAACCCATTCATTATCTCCTACTTCTGTATTTGCTTTTGCTGGAGGATACAGATTGAATTTATTTGTCAAATTACCATCAGAAATATACATATCCCCAGATCTACAACTGACAAAAGCATCAGCTATGGCTAGCCAAGGTCTTCCTAAGATGAGTGGATTCCCTCCTAGATTACTCTTGGGAGTTAAAATCATGAAATCTACTGGATATTCCCAAGAGTCTAAGGAGACCAAAATGTCTTCTAATACACCATCTGGTTTGATAATTGATTGATCTGCAAGTTGCAGTAGAGTAGGTGTAAAAAGAAGATTAGGAAGTTTTAGCTGTTCCATAGTCTGTCTACTCATAATGTTGATAGCAGCCCCTAAATCAATCAAAGTATTTGGAATTTCCACCCCATTGATATGTGTTTTGACAATTGGACTACCGGGATCTACATACTTCTGCATGGTAATTTTTCCCATCATGATATCTGCAATTTTTCCTACCAGGTGGATTCTTCTTGTATCTCTTGGTTTCCTTCCTAGTCTTTTGAGACTCAAATCCTTTATTGTTTTTGCTAGAATAGGAATCTCTATAATTGTTTGTAGCAAGGGAGTCTTGATACAAACATTCTTTAATTCATCTAGAAAATCATAGTCAGGCAACAAGATTTGTTTTTCCACTCCTTTGTCAATTTGTAATCTTTCAGGGAAAGGAGGTGTGGATGAAGATGCAGGTTGCTCAACTATAAGAGTTGTGGGGGTTGACTCTTTTTCTTTTTGAGTGCTTGGGTTTTGAAGGGATGCTTCAGAACCTTTATTGGTTTCAAGAGAATTTTCCTCAGAAATGCTTTGCAATTGAGCATCTATAGAAGGCTTTTCTAAAACTCTACCAGATCTAAGTTGTACATCATTGAGAGGAACAATCATATAGGTAGGAAATTTTTGTCCTTCTACCATGTAAGCATTTTGAGGGTTTTTATTATTGGTATTTGGCAATGGCTAGGAAGGTAGTTGATTTGTCTTTTGTTGGAATGGAAGCAAGAGTTGGGAATTTGGATTTTGTTGAGAAGGTTGTTGTTGTTGTGGAAATGGCAATGAAAATTGTGGAGCTTGTTGATTTTGAAAAAATGGAGGATATTGATAAAATTGAGCAAATATCCCATAAGGATTTTGCATACCTTGTACCCATGATTGAAATGGATTTTGAGGTTGGGACCAAGGTTGTTGCCAAGGATTCCAATTTGGTGGGGGTTGAAAGTTCATGGGGTTGTTAAACCCTTGATTTTGTTGCCCCTGCTAAGGTCTCCTTGAAACAAAATAAAGAGACTCAATTGAATTTGGGTCTTCTTGAAAGACAGCTTTGAGCCCCGGAATTGAAGGACAATCCTTGATCTCATGGCTTTCTGAACAAATCACACATGTTTCTACAACTTTTGCATCCAAGGGGCATTCCCTTAGAGCATGTTTCTTCCTACATTTTGGACAAAAGATGGCCAAAGCTTCAGCTTCTGCTTTCTGCTTGTTTTGTATCTTAAGGGTGTCTAGTTGCTCACTAACGCTCCCTAAAATATCAGTTTTGAACTCATCAAACATGTTGCCAATCTCAGCCCTACTTACTGATCCAATTGCAGATTTGTTTGCTCTAATGAGAGAAGGATCTCTAGGCCCTTTTCCAGTATTAGATTTTCCCCTTGAGAGATGGACACATAGCTCTGCTATATCATGAAGTGGAAGTTGAGATATATCTCCTTTTCCCATCATGTTCAAAATATCTATCCATTCATCTCTAATGTCTTTTAATAGAAGGGCTTTCAAGGTTTCCTCATCTAGGTTATTCATTTTTTTTCTTTTTAGGTTGTATTGAAATCTTTCAAGTAAATCCTCTAAGTTTTCATCTTCTTTTTGCACCATTTTGAATACCTCATCCTTATGATTGGTGGGCATACAATAGTCCAGGTATCTATCCAAAAATATTTGTTTCATATCATTCCAAGTGCTAATAGATTGAGTTACTAATCCCATGAACCATTTTAGAGCAGCTCCCTTCAATGTTGAAAGAAACAATTTGAGTTTTTGAGAGTCTTCCATATAATCATAAGTTCGGCACACGACTTCAAACTCAAATAGAAATGTTTTAGGATCCTCACTTCGCAACCCATAAAAGTTTGGGAGGACATATGGTGAGATGTTTTTCATTGTGGTTCGAGATTCCTCATCAACTATAGGAAATCCAAATGAGTTATCTCCATCCCTATTTCCCCCGTTGTTACCTCTACCTCCTCCAAATCTGTTTACTACTTCCTCTGTCATGATAGTTTCCTCAGAGATTTCAGAGTCCTCTGGTTCATCTACTAATGGCGAACGATGAGTAATTTCTCCCTCTTCTTCTTCAGGTGGTTCTACTTCCTCGACTACAATGTGTTTTCCCATAGAAGTAAAGAAAGGGTCTTTTCCTAACTCAAATTTGGTGGATAGTGTGGGAGAGTCTCCTAATTCAGATGCTACCCCTTGAATTCCAGGAATCCTAAGGCTAGGAGTGTGAGTTGGAGATGATGGAGGTGTATCTTGTCTATACCTTGAAGTAGATGGAGTTGTAAAAATCGAACTCTTGGCCCTAGCTATAAACCTTCCCCTAGAATCTCTTGCTCTATGCATGTCATTTTTTTATTTTCCTTCAAGTCGGGCTAATAATTCTCTTTCTGATTCCAGATCACTCTAGGTGCAAGAAGAGAGCATACTCAAGAAATTATTGAACCAATAATTCTATTTTCTGATCCTCCAGGTCACACTAGGTGCAAGAGGAGAGCATACTTTGAGAAGTTATCAATTTTTACCTTCCTTGAAATTTTCTTGTTTTTTTTAAGAAATTGGCTACCTAGTTTCACTTCCCCGGCAACGGTGCCAAAATGTTTGGTCAATTTAGTGTGTCCTAAATTGCTATATAAATTGTCAATCCGGGAGTCGTAAACTGCTGAAGTGAGGTGCACTATATATGCAAGATAACCGATTTCTTACTTCTTTGTCGTTTTTTGATTTTTGGTTTGTTTTTGGGTTTATCTTTTGTTGATTCCCTAATGTGAGATGGCAATCATAAAAGTCAAGTATGGACATAAGTGTTCAAGGCAATGGTGACCTTAAAATGATTTCCAAACTTCAAAGTTTTCAAAAAGGTTTTAAAACTTGCAATGATGAAATCAGTTCCTAAGAGAAAATAAAAATGTATCTATATTCTAATTAAACCAAACAGTGAGCTAGTGACTATGAAACCCAGTATCCTTGCTGCTATATAAAAAGAAACTGAACTCAAAGAAATTCAAAAACTGCAAACAAAGTAAACTAAATCATATTACATCAACTCATATTCTGACCCCTCACCATTCGACTCGCTCTGGCTATAGGAGGTAATCATAAACAAATTGAGCAATATGATATCTAATTTGCATAAAATGAAACTAAGATCAAACTACGCATTCATACTTCAATCCCTCACCATTTGACTCACTCTGGCTATAGGAGGTAACTGAAAATGACATGAGTAATCTAATCACTAACTTGCAGAAAAATAAACTAATATCAAACTACGCATTCATACTTCAATCCCTCACCATTTGACTCGCTCTGGCTATAGGAGGTAACTGAAAATGACATGAGTAATCTAATATCTATCTTGCAGAAAAGTAAATGAACAAAACAAAACTGAAAGAAATAAACAGTGCTGGAATTAGAACTAAGAAAATAAATCAGCAGAAGGACAAGATAATTCCATGTCATTAGTCATTAAAAAGCTATGTGCAAATGCCTGGGCTATCTATTAGAACCTGAAATAAAGACACTGATCAGTCAACAGTCATTAGAAAGCATAAAAAACTATGGACAACAATCAACATGAACACCAAAAGCAGTGTATTATATACAAACAAACAATTATGGCATTAGGAACGTAAAGGAAGAAAGCATGACTCTAGACAGCAATTACAGAACCTTGGTGTGTACAGAGGCCCTCTGCACAACCTCGGCCAATCAGCAATCAACCACGAATTGAGCTTAAAAACAATGTCTTCTCATGTATTAAAATGCAGTCATAACATGAGGATTAAGTCACGACACAATGGGCTCGTAAAACAGTCGAAATTACATTCAAAAAGCTAGCTAATATGCGTATGAGAACGTTTTATTTATAATAGAGGATGACACAACTACTTTCCTAAAATCTGCACTGATAAACAGACATGTGAATAACCACGTCCAGAAATCTAGCATGATGGTAGCCGTGAAAATTAAATCCAAGGAGGGTGGCTGTTAGATTCGGTTCATGGGGCAGTCCACAGGTGTTATCAGGCCTCCTGAGATTTAGGAATTTGCCACGCAAGTCTTCACGTGGTGAAAAACAGAGTTTTGCCACCGTAAAACTCTTAGGTTGACCACTGCTTGACTGTCCTTGACCACGACCTTCTGTGAAGGATTCGGCTGAACCAAGAGGACACGTTCCATGTCCACATCATTTGCAACTTGCCCATGTGGTCAGATTCTCCTGTAGACACCTGTAACATATACTTCAACAAAAAGGCTACAGAAAGTTGAGCTGGCTGCGGAAAGTGACAAAATTCCGCAGCTGACTGAGCAAAAATCTAGATCAAACAACAGTCACAAGACATAGTTAGGAAACCATTTTATATGCTATTTTTAAACTAATATGCAATGATTTGACAGCTTAGGAGGTTCAGGTAAATGGAAAAAGGCTAAAAAGGGTGTATATGGAAGATGCAAGTTTGGGACTCAACAGTTGGTGAGAAACACACTGGTGTCGCATGATTAGAGATCATAGGATTCCTAAAACCACATGAAGTATGTAGAGATATGACGTCATAGGATGGAATATTGGGCATGTAATTTATATGCATGAACTTAAAACAAATCTTCAAGAGAGCTAGAAGTTCAATCTTTTTTTTATACTATGTCCATTGATAGTATTTAGGGATGGGTTTGTTACATTGCAAGCGTCAATATAAGAAAGTGAAATTATTCAATCTATACAAGATAAACCTCAAAAAATTATGAGTATTTATTTTTTAAATAATTACTTAATGCTTAAAAGATATAATATGCATTTGAATGTTTTGGAAAAAACCCTACGATACCTTGTCACTGACTTCCCCGCTGCTCACATCGTTTCTATAATTCCTTCTGCCATGGAAAATTTTGTAAGTGGGAGAAAAGCTCCCTCATATGGAAAAGTTACTACATGGAACCATCACCCTAATTAATATGCTAATCCTCACCCTGATGAGGTCGTAAAAAATCCAAGCACAGATCAAGAGCAAGGATCCTCAAGGCATGCTTCAACCAACCGAAGACCTCTAGGAAGTTTCCTTCCAAAAATAGTTATAGATCCAAAGT
The DNA here is from genome assembly GCA_031772625.1 of Pinus tabuliformis. Classification (NCBI taxonomy): domain Eukaryota; kingdom Viridiplantae; phylum Streptophyta; class Pinopsida; order Pinales; family Pinaceae; genus Pinus; species Pinus tabuliformis. Next base: position 718,354,908 of record CM062817.1, on the reverse strand, counting down.
TTGAGATGCACTCCAATCGAATTGGGAAGTACATTCAAAACATGAGAGATCATACTTTAACTAGAAAATTCCTAGGAATTTGACCCTTAGAAAAATCTATCACCTACTAGATTCAACACAAGTGGAAGTGAAAGGGATAGGTCAAATTGGGGTTGGGGGAAAAAGGATTTGTCACCATTATCTTTTCCAATGTGGAAGATCGCATGAGGGTTTTCGAAAATGGACCATACTTCTTCAAATTTGTAGGATTATATCTTAGGTTTTAGATGGAGATATTTGTTTTAGACAAATAGGATTTTACAATAGCCCCATTTTGGATAAACATGTACTCTTGCTAGAGAATTCTAGAATGAAGAAATAATATAAAGAATTAGAATTTATCTTGGTCATTTTCTCAAAGTCTTATAAGCCAATAAACGAGCAAGGTAAATATATTATTCTTGTAAATGCATATGTTTGAATATCTCAGAGTCCCTTCTTGAGTTGATTGATATCTAATATCTAGAAAAAATTGGAAGAAAACCTTGGAATATGAACACATTCCATTCCACTGCTATAGATGTTATAAATATAGAAATATCTATATAAATTTCCCGATCCTAGTTCCTAAAACTATTGTAGATAAATTCCAAGTTCCAGATAAGGACAGATTCCCTAAATTGATTAATTGTTGTTATGGACCAAAGCCTCCACTCATGCAAACATACTCTATAAAATCCCTTGTTATCAACAACCTACGGGTAATCTAGAAACCCATGGTTATGGGTAAACTGAAAAAACCATTTTCCAAATGTTCCATTTCCAACTCGGTTTTGGGTCATCCACAAAACCATGTTTATGGTTGAAACAAACACAAATATTCTCTTCATTGGCACTTGACACATTGTAATAATGATGGTTATGGGTCATCCACAAACCAAAGGTTATGGTTTAATCACACAAAACCCTTATATTCATTGGATCATAGCATACTGTAATCATGATAGTAGATTAAACAAAATGGGGTCCCTCTTTTTTTATCATGAGGGAATAGTCAAGAATTTCATTTTCTAAGTGGGGAGGATTGATCCGAATCTTTAGAGGGGTTATAGTCTAAGGTAAAAGTTATAAGCCATAAAGTCATATTTTTATGTAAAAGGTAAATTGATAGATATGTAATTGATAAATTAAACCCTAATTATAGTTGACTCCATAAAATACACCTTATAAAAGGAAATAAGAAGAGAGTGAAGGTCAGGAATGATAGTTCCTACAATTGGCCTCATTGCATGTAATGGTTCTTATTAATGGAATCATTGTCCAATTCTCTCTTTCTCTATCCCTTTTGTTATGTATCCGGTTCTTACATTTTTATCAATTTTCTTGTGATTAGTTTCCTGTAAGATCTATATGTTTTCTATCCTTCACTCTTGACATTCAACCCTCCAAATATTAACCTACAAGATCCATATCAATTACCAAAGAGGTCGGGACGTTGGTGAGAAACACACTGGTGTCACATGACTAGAGATCATAGGATGCCTAAAACCATGTGAAGTATCTAGGGGTGTGACATCATAGGAAGGAATATTGGGCATGTAATTTAGATGCATGAAATCTTTAAGAGAACTAGAAGTTCAATTTTTTTTATACTGTGTCCATTAATAGTATTTAGGGATGGGTTTGTTACATTGAAAGCGTCAATATAAGAAAGGGAAATTCTTCAATCTATACAAGATATACCTCAAATAATTATGAGTATTTGTTTTTTAAATAATTACTTAATGCTTAAAAGATATAATATGCATTTGAATGTTTTGGAAAAAACACTACCATACCTTATCACCAACTTCCCCGCTGCTCACATCGTTTCTATAATTCCTTCTGCCATGGAAGATTTTTTAAGAGGGAGTGGAGCTCCCTCATATAGAAATTTTACTACATGGGACCATCACCCTAATCAGTTAGCTAATCCTCACCCTGATGAGGTCATAAAAAATCCAAGGAAAGATCAGGAGCAAGGATCCTCAAGGCATGCTTCAACCAATTGAAGACCTCCAGGAAGTTTCCTTCCAAAAATAGTTATAGATCCAAATTTTGAGATGCACTCCAATCGAATTGGGAATTACATTCGAAACATGAGATATCATGCTTTAACTAGAAAATTCCTAGGATTTTTTCCCTCAGAAAAATCTATCACCTACTGGATGCAACACAAGTGGAAGTGAAAGGGATAATCAAATTGCAGTTGGGGGAAAAAGGATTTGTCACCATTATCTTTTCCAATGTGGAATATCACGAGGGTTTTCGAAAATGGACCATACTTCTTCAACTTTGTAGGATTATATCTTAGGTTTTAGACAGAGAGATTTTTTTCAGACAAAAAGGATTTTACAACAACCCCATTTTGGATACACATGTACTCCTTTTGCTAGAGAATTCTAGAATGAAGAAATAATAGAAAGAATTAGAATTTATCTCGGTCATTTTTTCAAAGTCTCATAAGCCAATAAATGAGCAAGGTACATATATTATTCTTGTAAATACATATGTATGAATATCTCAAAGCCACTTCCTGAGTTGATTGATATCTAATATCTAGACAAAATCTAGAAGAAAACCTTGGAATATGAACACATTTTATTCCACTGCTATAGATGCTATAAAAATAGGAATCTCTATATAAATTTCCCCATCCTAGTTCCTAAAACTATTGTAGATAAAGTCCAATTTGTAGATAAGGACAAATTCCCTAAATTGATTAATTGCTACTATGGACCCAAGCCAACATACTCTAGAAAATCCAGTGTTATCAACAACAACTTTGAACCTCTTGCAAATCTTGAATTCCCAAACCCTCCTCCAAACCTATCCCTCCTAGATATAGACATGTCTGATACCAACAACCCCAAAGAATCCTCTAAGGTTCCTCTTATTACCTCCTCAAGCTTGATCCCAAAGAACAAAGTCAAAATACTAAACAAAGCTATTCTCAAGTCAAGGCAACAAGTCCAAAAAGTGTTTACAAGATAAACCAATCCCAATCCTTTAGGGGTTCATGTCTAGCCTATTGTTGTTGGGAAAAGTATCCAATACAGAATGACCCTATCCCACTCTAAGGGTGATAGTACCTCAGCAACAACCGAATGCAAAGCTATTCAAGATTATTTCTTTATGAGATGTAAGAGAGAGGAGGAAGAGATCCACTAACCGTTATCTTCCGCTAATGATTGATCCAATCTTCCCTCTTTGCTGCTTGCTCCCAGCTCCTTGCTCTTTCACTGGCCCAGCTACACGAAGATCCTGCAAAAGCACAAGAAAAGGAAACTACAAGAAGCATACATCCATAATTGATTCAAGGATTAGAATAAATCAAATATACAAGCATCAATACGCCATTGAGACACATGCATATAGAAGAACCTCAAATGCTTTATTAATGGAAGAAGTAAAGTTCTGAGAGTGTTACAACCCTAAGAGGCCCAATCCAGCAACACCTCCCAGCAGAAAGAAATCTCCTCTTCACCTCCTTCAAGCAAATCACCCAATAGTTCTATACTCAAACCAACAGCACTTCCTTACATTCACAAGATTCCAGCCTCCCTAGACCTCATGAGAGAGCTCTATATATAGGAGATTTGGAGAAAGGATGAGTCAGCTTGAGCTTGGCATGAAGCTGACTAGTGTCCTCTCCCACTTCAGTTATTCTTCAGTTCTTGAGTCCACTTGGAGTTTCTTGCTTCCACTTGGAGATCTAGATCCTCTTACTCATCACAAGGCGAATTCCCTGATCCAAGTGTCATTTTGGAAGCTTCTTGGGCATTTGACACCTTGAGGAATGACTGTGCCACTTGGCCAAACTCGCCCAGCGCAGGTAGCCTTCATTGCTTTTGACATTCAGCGCAGGTACAGAGTGGAGCAGTTGATATTCAGCGCAGATGCTCAGTGGAGCAGTTGACATGATCCATAATTAGCTTGTTTTTGAGTGTTTTCAGGTGGAGAACTGATATTCAGTGCTGTGGTTTGCTGACCTTGTTCCTCTAGGGGCAGGAACAACATGTTTAGGGACTTTGGATCCCTCAGATTATTGACATTTCATGCTTCATGCTGTAAGGCACAAAAATGTCTATAACAGTTGCCCCCTAAAGTATGAGGTCGTTTATCGGGTGAAATGCTTTATCAGGAGGATCCGAAGTTCATGCAATCGCTAAGAGGTGACCTATAATAAAATACAATACAATAAATTATTTTTCATTCTGCTTTCATGATCTAGCTGAGGCGGGCATTCCCATGCTCAGCTTTATAAATTCATTTTGGTACATAGAACAGACGATCGTCTGATGGTAGACTGATAATTCTCTGCTGAAATTATCATCCTTTGAGTAGGATGATCATCTGCTGCAATGATGTACATATCAAATGTCTTTATATTTCCTGAATATATATCGCAGCCCGGATGGATGAAACTAGATCCGGGGTCTTCAAACTCGTTCGATCTTCACTCTAAGTACAAGTCGATCCATGTGAGAATTTCGCTGAAGTCGAACATGGAAAGACATCGCTTGATTACCGGTCAATAATGTAAACCGTTAACAAGCGCGAGAGGAATCACCGATAATGATAATGACCCTCAAGGTACTGCAGTACAATTCACGTGGTGTGAATAAAGGACTTGGCGTCGAACACCACGCAAAATCTTCTGGTCGAAGGTCATTGATGTATACCTGTCGCCGGAAGTGAGAAACTTGCCATTGAGGCATGCAAGCTTCAAAGTACTGGGGGGTTTGTCCCTAGATCAACTTCTTGGATAATGAGCTGAAGTCGACAAGAAGCGATCCGTCAAAGGAGGGCCTTAATGAATCCCACATCAGTGACACGGAACGGAGCTAATGATTTTAGTGGAGGTGAAAACAATCTGTGAGATATGATTCAGGGTGGCGATCATGGGTGGATGAAGGATAATGTATGGCAGTGGATGGGACACGGTTGACTCTTTCTGAACAACATCTCTTGAACATATAACGACACTGATGTGATGGATCAGTAGCATTACCCCAAATGTGGATGGTTTGGCGAAGACCATGGTGATGAGACCGGTGAATGAAACAACCCAACCCGATGTGATACGGAGGACAAAGTGTCATGTTCAAGAGCGACTTGCTACCATTAAAGCTTTGAGGTTCTCCCAATTTTTCCCTAATCATTTCTGACCAGTACCTCTTTATTTTTGTCAAGCTTGAGGAGGATAACATATGCTTGTTCTATAACCTGCCCTTCGGGCAAGCCCATCGCTATGTTTTAACGAGCCTAGCGATAGGGAAACTCGTTCTCGTCTAAAGACAAGTTTGTCGCTATTTAATCATTTTAACGAGTCTAACGACAAGGAAAACTCAGTCCTTTTCATTTTTAGAGAGTCTGAAAAGGTACAGAAAGTTAACTCCAAAATTCCTTTTTCGTCATCTAATCCCTTAAGTCTGAAAAAGTATAAAACAATACAGAAGGGATGAGTTTTCGATAATTTTAATGAGCCGAATAAAACAAGCGCTCGACCTTTTTGTGTAATAATCCCTCAGGTCCAAAAAGATTAAAATCTAGAGGAGGGATAGCTCTTCGGTCACTTTAACGAGCTGGAAGGCCAAAACTCGGCAAACTTTTCATATTTTACGAGTCAGGAGAAAAGAGCTCAAAGAAGACTCGTCTTTTGAGGAACGAGTGATAAACAGGGATAGCAGCAGATTCCAGGTACAGGTTGGAATTTTCCAATCACGGCAGTGTCACAAGGATGGCTAAGTGAAATCACTCTTCGCAGCTGTTCCTCAAAATGGGTAAACAATCATATGGGGGTGAACGATCGGCCAAATGGAATGGAGGTGGCAGGTGCAAACACGACCAAGGCTTTTATGGCTAATAAATTTACGATCACAATGGTTATTTACCGGAATAGGTTCATTTTTTAATGAGCTTGAACTCTGGAGGAAACTCTTGCTCACGCTTTTCTATTTTTTAACGAGCATAAATTCCACGGTAAAACTGCTCGAATCTCGCTTTTCTATTTTTTAACGAGCATAAATTCCGTGGTAAAACTGCTCGATAATACCAGTCATAAGATAAGAAATGTCTCCTGCAAGATTCCATTTTTTATAGAGTTCGCATCTCACATAAGCTATGCTCCAACTCCTCCTTTCTTTATGCAAATTCGGAAACGACTAATCCAAAAAACAAATAAATAACCGCTCTTGGCTTGCACTCCAAAAGGTTTGCATGCCCCCAGGTATAAAATACAATTTCAAGGTTGCCCCTCCTCTCCCCACCTCTGTTTTTCTTTGGGTGTTCACAGCTACTTGTCATCTTGCCAGTCTAATGTTAACGATACTTGTCTTCTCGTTATTTTTAACGGGTCTTACGCGGTACTTGTCTTCCCGTCGGCCCAACTTTTAACAGATCTTTTGCAAGATCGCAAGAGAACAGCTACTTGCGACAAGAGAGCAGCTACTTGCGACAAGAGAAGAACACTACTCAAAGACAAAACATTAATGTTATTGAGGGAGGCTTGCCTCTTTCTGGTTACCCAAAGATTGTTTTGTTAACACCATCAAACGAAAACATCTCCTTGGCACCGTCTACCGAAGTAGACAATGGTGAATGACCTTTGTCAAACAAGTAACCTTGACAAAAGAATCCTGTTCCAGAACAACCCCTCTTCCTTCTTTCGGATGGGGTACGGACTAGTCATATTCTTTCGCGGAAATTCTACCTTATACCCAGGGTTTCCTCTGCCCGAAGCAGACCAGGATGCATGCCCCCTGGGTTCCAGTCCCATCTTTCCGAATCACTCGCATTCATCGGGAAGGAGGACTGGGGGTGGAGACATTTCTTGGGTGAATAGACCATTCAGGGTTGGTATTTGACTATTTGCGATGCGTGATCCCGGAAATGAAAGTTGGTCTACGAGCTTGACCATTCTTCCTTCGTGTGGAAAACACATTATTCTAAAGAGTGAGGAGACTATAGCTCCCATGCAATATATATAGTCTCGTCCAAGGAGTAGGTTATAATCCAAGGGTCCTTGAACAACCATCACGTTCATTTGAACGGTCTTCCCTTTCAATGTAACAGGTACATTGGGGAGGATCCCTAATGGTCGACTGGTTCCTTTATCAAAACCTGAGAGATTCCTTATCTCAGGTAAAAGCTCTGGGGAACCCAGTGCTTTCCAAGCAATAGAGGAAAGGATACTCACAGATGCCCCTTCATCAATGATAGTTCCAGCCATTACCATTCTATAAATTTGGACTATGATTCTGAATGGTATACTGGCTGGTAACCGGGGTCTGCCTAGTTGGTTCCAATCAAAAGACACAACCAGGTTGCTTGGTGGTGGGACCGAATACACGGCCGGATATGACCCTGACGATGTTCCTTCCTGCGGTAAAGGAATGGGTGCATTGCCCTGATGCTCATCAGGGTCGGTGTTGATGAAAAGAATCTGGATGGTGTCATCCTTATTCTCTTCAGTGAGGGTGTCATTTGAAGATGAATCTTCATTGACGGTGTCATTTGAAGATGAAACCTCTGAAGGCAGAACCGGGTCAACTGCCGTATCGACCTTTAGACTTTCGTCTGGTCTGGATTCAGTAGGTTCATTTTCAATGACTGACGCTTCAGCTGACCACTTGAGCGGGCCAGCTATATTTTCAACCAACGAAGGACTTGGCACGAGTTTTTTGTATCTAGGAGGAAGTCTCAACGGTGAAACCGGACGATCTTCCAAAACTCTCTTCGCTTCGTCTAAGAAGGGACAACGGTGGATGGCGTGATCGCCTTTACACAGTTTGCAGGGGGATCTTGCTCCCCCTCTTTGTCTTGAACCTTCACTTTCGCTGGTTGACGGTAAGCAATCAACATGGCTATCAGAGGTTGATGCTCCCGAATTGTGCAACCGAGGGGACCAGTCCCTTAGTATCCGGGGAATACAAAGACAATCTCTATGGAAGTGGTCTCCTCTACATATGACACATGGCGATTTAGGCCCGGTCTGTGCTGTGTGTGGATTTTTGTCAGATGTCTTTTGCTTGCCCCCAGTCGCCTTAGGCTCCTTCTTCTTCTTCTCTCTCTCCTTCTTCTCTTTCTTCTTCATGGGAGCTTGGCTTTTGCCGGCTCTACCTTGTGAAGATGAAGGATTGGAGGAAGGGTTATAGGAAGTAGAAGGCTGGTGGGCAGCTCTAGACTCATCTAACTGTTGACTCGACTGTTCAGGAACCATGGTGTTCTGAACTACATTGGTTGAGAATAGCCAAATTGGCAGGCCAATTGTCAGTCCTGGAAGCGACAATGTGGCCATGTGGGGCGCACCAACTTCTCCCCAAGAGGAGAAAGGACTAGGATTTCCATCATGTGGAATTCCTTGGTTGGGGCGTTCCATGTTCTCAACCTACAGATCAACGTAGGAATAGGAGGTGATTATGTTCTGTTTAAAATAAATTTTATAACGATGCTTTAGACACAACTTGCTTTTTCACTTTTTAAGAGTCGAGAAAAAGCTAAAGATGACTCTAGTCTCCTTCGATGTTTTAACGAGCCCGAAGTGACAAATGCTCGGATGGACTTTTTCAGTTATAGAGTTTGAAAAAGGCCAAAAGAAACTGCTCTGGAGTTCTAGGCAGAGGGTGTGCCAAACTTTTCGCAAAACCACAGAATACATTTTATGGTACGAGTGGTCGATCTTCGTGAATGCTGTGTTCACTGCATTGCGATCAGTAGGGCGGCCGACACGGTTTCCTATGGATAAAGGCTTTGTTCCTATAGGGGTCTCCCAATATATACGCGACGGTACGTGGGAGCACAAGTCCGTATTGATACTTATCGCTTCACCGTGGAGGAATCACCCAACCACTCAACGCTAAGATATCACATTTAACGACGCCGGAACACGTCTCTAGCTTAGACCTCTATGTGTTTGCGTTATGTTTCAATGCGTTGTTATGTAAATTCAATTTATTTTAAGGTTGATCTTGTTTAGCAGTTTGCCTTTATGGATCACCACGAGATGTATAGTAACACTCCTAAATGCAGTCTAAGATGATAAGCAAGCTTTTCAATCTTTCAACTTTGAAAATCTTAACTACTGAGGGAAAAGAAAGATAACATCTTTTCACACAGATCATAGAGCACACACTAATGCACTTTTTCCTAAATCAATATGCAAACTGTCATAATGCACATGCACAATGCAAGTATTTCTTTTCTCTTTCTTAATGTTTGTGCGACACAAAAAGAAAGCTGTTGTATAATTTCGAATTCAATTTCAAGTGAAAGCAAACAAGCTTGTCCAAAATCAAAAGACACCTTAAGATTTACTTGTTTCGACACTAGAAATATATAAATTCAAACCATATGACGAAAGCAAAAGCTCAATCAGCTATGAACAGCAAACAAACTAACTCTTAAGATCAAAACGACACTTTATCACAGGTCTAGATCTAAGAGGCCACAGCAAGACTAGTTCACTTTCGTTATGGGAAACTGCAAATGATATAAGAAATACACAAAGAACAAACACAGTTTCTTTATACAACCGAGGCGGAATAGTGGCAAGGAAAGTTGGTTTCAGATAGGTACATTGACTGGTAACAGGCTGCAAAAACAAAGGTGAAAACAGGGCAAGAAACAACAGGAAACCCCAGTAGCACAAGGCAAGACTGGTCCAGCGCAGGTGGTACACAGGCAGTTTGACCTTCAGCGCAGGTAGCCCCTTCGGGAACTGCGCTGAAATGCAGACAGCCTTCACACAGCCTGCACTGAAGAACGAAACTTTCGTTTCTCTTGGTTTCCGGGTCACAGATTGCTCAAAAATTCACAGTTTTTGGCCAAATCAGAAGCTATCAGTCAAGTACACACTAAGGGATGACAAGGAGGATGAAAAGCTATCACTAAGAGCTTATTAGAGTCCTTGTGGATCAGCTCTTCAAATCATAAACTTGCCTAGAAACTGAGCTAGAGTAGCTGCCCTCTACTTTGCATTTGAAAGATCCAAATGCAGTTCGATTCGGTACTCCCTGTGTTTATGAAATGAATAGCAAAACACAAACAACCAACAAGATACGGTCCCCAGCGGAGTCGCCAATTTGTTGTTGGGAAAAGTATCCAATACGGAATGACCCTATCCCACTCTAAGGGTGATAGTACCTCAGCAACAACCGAATGCAAAGCTATTCAAGATTATTTCTTTATGAGATGTAAGAGAGAGGAGGAAGAGATCCACTAACCATTATCTTCCGCTAATGATTGATCCAATCTTCCCTCTTTGCTGCTTGCTCCCAGCTCCTTGCTCTTTCACTGGCCCAGCTACACGAAGATCCTGCAAAAGCACAAGAAAAGGAAACTACAAGAAGCATACATCCATAATTGATTCAAGGATTAGAATAAATCAAATATACAAGCATCAATACGCCATTGAGACACATGCATATAGAAGAACCTCAAATGCTTTATTAATGGAAGAAGTAAAGTTCTGAGAGTGTTACAACCATAAGAGGCCCAATCCAGCAACACCTCCCAGCAGAAAGAAATCTCCTCTTCACCTCCTTCAAGCAAATCACTCAATAGTTCTATACTCAAACCAACAGCACTTCCTTACATTCACAAGATTCCAGCCTCCCTAGACCTCATGAGAGAGCTCTATATATAGGAGATTTGGAGAAAGGATGAGTCAGCTTGAGCTTGGCATGAAGTTGACTAGTGTCCTCTCCCACTTCAGTTATTCTTCAGTTCTTGAGTCCACTTGGAGTTTCTTGCTTCCACTTGGAGATCTAGATCCTCTTACTCATCACAAGGCGAATTCCCTGATCCAAGTGTCATTTTGGAAGCTTCCTGGGCATTTGACACCTTGAGGAATGACTGTGCCACTTGGCCAAACTCGCCCAGCGCAGGTAGCCTTCATTGCTTTTGACATTCAGTGCAGGTACAGAGTGGAGCAGTTGACATTCAGCGCAGATGCTCAGTGGAGCAGTTGACATGATCTAGAATTAGCTTGTTTTTTAGTGTTTTCAGGTGGAGAACTGATATTCAGTGCTGTGGTTTGCTGACCTTGTTCCTCTAGGGGCAGGAACAACATGTTTAGGGACTTTGGATCCCTCAGATTATTGACATTTCATGCTTCATGCTGTAAGGCACAAAAATGTCTATAACACCTATGAAGGATAATACAAAGCAGAACAAAGACGAGGATAATTGGGACACATTCTTGTCAACTTAGGTAGAATAAAATTGATCTTGGAGGTTTATCCCTCCACCTAATCATCTCCCCCATGAAGATAATCTCCTGGACTATTAGAGGCCTCAATTTCAAGGGAAATCAATGACTTCTCATAGACAAGTGGCTCATGGAACATCCAACCTTCTTGATGATTCAAGAAACAATAACTCCCTATGAATTTGTATGAAGGTTGACAAAAAAATTGGGTTGAGGATGCCAATTTGTAGCTCTTAACACCCAAGTCCAATATATAGGTCTCGTTATCAACTGGAATTCTCAATAGGCATCCATCCTTACATGTTTTCTTCTTTCAAAATTCTCACTATGAAATTTTAGTTCATAGGATTGTTATAAACTTTTTTTCTTTCAAACATTTATCGCCCTAGACTAACCAAAGACAAGCCATATTTCTTCAATCCATCACACATGTTAATTTTCTCATCTCCCTGACATCTTGGATCCTAGGGGTATTTCAATTTGATAAAATATTTAGAAGAAAAAAAGGTTGGTGTTAGAAAGTTAGAAGTGGAATCCAACCTCTTCTAAAATGTCACAACTTCTTCTCATTTAACTGATCCCAATGCCATCAACAAACTTACACTTGAAAGAATTGTAGAGGTGGCTTCCAAAAAATAGATTCAATGCTAAATAGATATCTCATCCATGAAAATGTCTTCCATGCTCCCTAGCCATGGCTCAGATCACTAGCTGATCAAATTAGAAATTGAAATCAAGTCTCTCCCCAAAAATAAGCCTCTCCATCTAAAGCGTTTATGGCTCAAACATCCCAACTTCCAATCCATGATTAATGAATGGTGGGATGAACCAGAAAACTTGGAAGGATCAACAGTGTTTCACCTACAAAGGAAGCTAAATCACATTCAATATCAACTCAAAACCTAGAATAAGGAAAATTTTGGGAACATCACCCATGACAAACATAACTTGGAAGCCTAAATGTAGTGTATCCATTCACCAAGGAATATCACAGGACCTCATAAAGGAGGAAACAAGTAATCTCACTCTACTTGAAGAAAGAAGGAAATAGGAAGAAATAATTTGGCAACAAAAATATAGAATTAGATGGTTGAAGCAAGGAGAGTGAAATGCTACTTCCATAATTTGATGCTTTAGCATCAACACCACAATAATATTTCTTATTTAAAAAGTTGAGAAGGTGTCAAGGTTCGTGATCATTAAGACATGGCTAATGTGTTGGTTCAATACTATAGAGAGCTACTATTTTACCCTAATCTAGATCGCTAAGATGCTAAACACAAAATAGTTTAGCACATTCTACCTCTGGTTACCAAAGAGTAGAACAAGGTCCCAAGACACTATGGCTTCACTACTAACCCTTTTCAGGCTTTCTAGTTAATAATCAAACATTATATATTGCAAGTAGTGGAGGAATCAAGGAGATCAAAAACCATCCTAAAATTTTTTGACACTATCCTCTCCACCTAGTTCCTAAAAAGGGAAAAGTTGAAGACCCTAGAATATTTCATCTCATTGCTCTGTGTAATGTAATCTACAAAGTGATCACCAAAATAATAAACAATGACTTCAAACCATCCTGCCTTAGCACATTTCAACGAAACAAATTGGTTATGTGGAGGGGCATCAAATTCTAGATGGTATAATGATTGCACATAAAACCATTCCCTCTTTCAAATCCTCTAAGAAACTTGGCATGCTTCTAAAAACATTGATTGGTTCGAAACGCGTCGACAAAATCATCCTGATGTGATTTTCACCGAAGATTCTTCTCTCAAATTTATCTCTCCAAGGAATTTGATAAAATCAAATGGAGTTATCTCTGCAACATTATTCATGCCTTTGGATTTTCCCCTAATTATATTTATTGCATTAAGAGCCTTGTCTCTTTACCTTTATTCTCTATTTTTCTAAACAAATCATTTGTAGAAAATTTTGTAGATTCACAAGCTAATGCAATTTGCTAAAGAAAAAGACAAGAATATACTTCTACTCTTTACAGCGGAAGCCCATAAAAATCGAGCAAACAATAATCAATAGAGGAAGAGATTCAAAGGCACATAACACAATAAACATCCGGGGAAAGCCACAACTCAAAACACCACTATCTGTTTTGTATTAGTTCGGAAAATCAAGATGAAATTACAATGCTTGTTCTCTCTAGAACAATCCCAACACTCAGAAAATTCAATCTCCAACTCATAAGCATGCTCAAGACCAAAGCTTAGCCTCTTCACAAGCTCTCCAAGTCTCTATTCCAATGCGTAATTCCTATGGAGGATAGCTTGTATTTAAAGGGAAATAAAGCCTCTAAAAATTACGCAATCCCTTAAGGATTAGTTCTTGAATGCATGCAATATCAATGCAACTCAAAAAAATCTAAAACAAGTAATACACTATCCCTGCACTCTAGTCTCAACAGGGTCTTTCTCATAATCGACATGCATGAATTTCTGGTAAATATTTAGTAAACTAGAGTATCATTGGTGGAGTTCATTAGTATCACCACTGGCTATTAACTCATTATTAGTTCTCTCAATCAGGTCGAGAACTAATTTAACTGAACTGACTCATGAAATTGAGTCTTCTATTTTACAACTCACAATTAACTCAGGCTGGACTCCTACAAAGTAGGGAGAACACATACATGACTTCCAAAAGACTTCCAACTCGAATTTCCTAAGTTAAGTAAGGTTAATAAACTTAATTTAACTATTTTAAGTTGCTATGAGAATAGAATTCAAATTTAATTCACCGTTTAATTCAAGGACAAATTAAACTGGAATTTCTTATTTCCATTTCTCAACTCTCCCTCTCAACAACAAAGGGATTATCAACTACCTTGATCCTATTTCTGTGAAACTCAAATTTACATATGACAATGCCTTTGTCAAGATGTCAGCATCTTGCTCCTCCGTGGGAATGTAATCTAACAACATGATTTGCCTCAATACACAATCTTTGAGATGATGATACCGGATATCAATATGATTGGACCAATCATGAAAGGTTGGATTTTCAGAGAGTTTGATACAACTCTAATTATCACATAAATCACTATCGGATCCATCTGCTGACCAAACAAACCAACTAGGATCTTCCTCATCCAAATAGCCTCACATTTTGCCTGACTTGCATCCATGTACTTTGCCTCTGCCGAACTGAGTGCAACTAATCTCTGTTTCTTGTTGTACCAAGAAAATGGCACTGACCCAATACTAAAGATCCCTCTTGATGTGATCTTCCTGTCAGATGGATTCCCTGCCCAATCTGTATCGGTGAAGCCTTGAAGCTTCACTCCCTCTATCCATTTGTAATATAACCCAAAATAGATAGTGCCTCTGAGGTATCTCAATACATGCTTTTCCACCTTCCAATACAACTTGGTAGGTCTAACCATCGCTTGACTAAGCTGGTTAATTTCATAGCACATATCTGATCGTGTGTTCACCAAGTACATGAGTGAACCCACAAGTTGCCTGTAAACAATAGCTTCCACTACTTCTCCTAAAGTAGTGTCCTCCTTCCTCCAGTTACCAGTTAGAGGAGTCTTCATGGGTTTACTACTCTCCATGCGGAATCTCTTGAGTATCTTGTTGGCATACTTGCCCTGAGATACAAAAAACTCCCCATCTCCCTACCATAACTCCATGGCAAGAAAGTAATGCATGAGCCCCATGTCCTTCATCTCTCCCCCATGATAAGAATCTGATTTGGAATGGGAAAGCTTTCCTTTCCCCTTCCTTGCCTTAATCGCTAAGGCATGGTTATCTTCATCATTAGTCTTTGATGAAGAGCCATCACTGATGTTCCTCCTAATCTCATCCTGCATCAAATCCAACCATAGTCGTTCCCAACTAGCAGCTTCTCCCGACCATTGACAGAGTCCTGATAACTATGCCAACTCTTTGGGAGTCCAAGAGGAGCAAGGCTCACCATATCCTCCTTGGAAACCATGATTCCAACACTTCCAAGTTCATCCTGACATTGAGTGAACTTGGTCAAATACTTTGGAATCATCTCACCTTTCTCCATCTTCATTTTACGAAGTTTATCCTTCAGTGCCAACTTCGTTTGATCACTGCTATTCTGATACAAGTCCATCAATTTTTTCCACATAGCATGCAGGGTTTCCTTTCCATGGAGACTTGAGACATATGATCTCAAACTCCCTCAAGGATTATCCACCTTGCCTTCTCTACACACTTCTTCCACTCGGCCAAGTTTTGTGCATTAGTAGTTGTTGGCTTAGGAATTGCTTGTTCAACAAATTCCTTCAAGCCATTGTCCTCTATCATAGCCTCCATCCTATCCCTCCAGGCTATGAAATTCGATCTACCTTCTAGGGCATACTCAAGCCTCAACCCATGGAACACCATCTGCTGATCCTTAAGTATGTATGCAAATTTGACTTTCACCTATAACCCAGAAACTCAAAACTTCAAAATCTTCTCTAGAGACTTGATTTTAAATCAACGATAACTCCCTCATCTGAACTCTGATTCGGCTGATTTTTTTTTAATTTGGGTATCTTTTCCCAAGGAATCCAGACCTACAATTTGTTTCTGAAAATTTTGCACAAAAAGTCTCAAATCTTCTTTGCAAACTCTCGGCTGAAAAAACAATCTTACTCTGATACCATGTAGAAAATCCTATAGATTCACAATCTAATGCAATTTTCTAAAACAAAATACAATAATATACTTCTACTCTTACAACGGAAGCCCATAAACATCGAGAAAACAATAATCAATAGAGGAAGAGAATCAAAGGCACATAACACAAAAAAATATCTGGGGAAAGCCACAACTCAAAACCCCACTATCTGTTTTGTATTAATTTGGAAAATCAAGATGAAATTACAATACTTGTTCTCTCTAGAACAATCCCAACACTCAGCAAATTCAATCTCCAACTCATAAGAATTCCCAAGGCCAAATATTATCCTCTTCAAAAGCTCTCCAAGTCTCTATTCCAATGTGTAATTCCTATGGAGGATAGCTTGTATTTAAAGGGAAATAAAGCCTCTAAAAATTGCACAATCTCTTAAGGATCAGTTCCTGAATGCATGCACTATTAGTGCAACTCAGAAAAATCTAAATAAATAGTACATTGTCCCTACACTCTAGTCTCAACTAGGTCTTTCTTAGAATAGACATGCATGAGTTTTTGATGAGTAAATATTCAGTTGACTAGAGTATCACTGGTGGAGTTCATTACTATCACCACTAACTTTTAGCTCACAATTAGTTCTCTCAATCAATTTGAGAACTAATTTAATTGAACTGACTCATGAAAATGAGCCTTCTATTTTACAACTCACAATTAACTCACACTGGACTCCTACAAAGTAGGGAGAACATATACATGACTTCCAAAAGACTTCCAACTCAAATTTCCTAAGTTAAGTTTAATAAACTTAATATTCTAAGTTTCTATGAGAATAGAATTTGAATTTAATTCATAGTTTAATTCAAGGAAAAATTAAACTGGAATTTCTTGTTGCCATTTCTGAACATCATCTACTACATCCTCTTTGGCCTCTCATGGTACATGGAAAGGAGATCCAATGTCTCCTTTTCTCTTTATTATAGAAATGGAGGGTCTCGACTAGGCATTCAAAGTAGAAATTGAGGAGGAAAAAAATCAAAGGACTACATATATTTGGTGATGATCTCCCTCTATCACACCAACAATTTGAGGATGATACCTTGGGTACATGCATTACAATTTTTTAAGAAGTCAAAGGATTTCTAAAATTTTGGTGGACTTCTCTCTTGCCTTAGGTATGGAAATAAGAAAAGCTAAATCTCATATTTGTTTCTTGAATATTCCTTTGACTTTGAAGAAACATATTGCAAAGACACTTAATTTCGAAGATTTTTTTTTCCAACAAAACACCAGGGAGCACCGCTTAGTTTCCCTCATAAATAGTTTATGGAAGGATCTCATCAACAAATTTACTAACAATGTAAATAGCTAGACCTTCCAATCACTAAACTTGGCAGAAAGATTAGTCCTCCTTAAGTTGGTTCTATATGATTTTCCATATATTTTTGCTTTGCTCTGATGGGTCCCTCCTCCAGCCTTAACTTAATCAATATCCTATAATAACATTTCCTTTGGAGATGAGAAAAAATGGAAAAAGATCTTCAAAACCAAACTGAAGGGAGGTTTGGGCTAAGAGATCCAAGGAGTTCAAGGTATTTGGAAATGTATTTGGATGAGAAAATACACAAAGAACATTCCTATTTGGAAGCTCATAAGAATTTCCTTCTCCCAAGAAGGATACTCCATTTGGGATGTAGAAAAAAAGGGAATGCATTTGAGACAACAACATTGCTTTTGGGAAATCCATGATGGATATACAACTACGTTTTTGGAGGACTCATGGAAGAATCTCCCAAATTTCCAAGACCAAAATGAAATAAGCTATTTTCGCCTCTACATGACTGCCCAAGGCCTTCACAAAGTCAAATATTATTGTGATTCCTCTAACTCGAATCAAACATGGAGATAATGGTTAATTCCAAGGGAATGGGACCTCAAGCCCAAGGAGGCGACTTGGTCAAAATCTTGGAAAAATATTTGATAAACACTCATTTCAATATCTAACATAACTAATAAACTACAATGGGGTTATATACCAAGTGGTTCCCTTTTCATCCATGAGGCCTATATCCTGGAATAGGTTTCAAATAATTGTCAAAAGATTCCATTTGGAGCTGCATCTGGAAGAGAATTCTATGGCCAGTAGTTTCCATGTTCCTATGGCTCCTAGTTCAATAGAAAACATTAACCTGGAACAATATTCAAAAACACAAGCACACACGTCCCTATTTTTGTTCTCCATGCCTTTAGGAAGCTAAAAATGTGTTGTACCTCTTCAATAGTTTTGCTTGTTCCTATAATCTATGGAGCAATCTAGAATCTAACACGAAGATCTCATATTTTGATCTATCAAGTATCCCTCACACCATTAACAATTGGAGGGCTTAAGATTTTAATAATCCTATCTTGGACTACATTTAGACTCTCCTGCCATGCCTAGTCCTTTGGGCTATTTGGAAATAGGGGAATTGTCACGTATTCAAGAATCACTCCCTCCTTCACGAATCTCTTTGGATCATAGTTCAAAAGAATGTAAATGAATCAATTACTATGTAGTCCTAGTTAGATCATGACCGACAAGCCTTAAGTGAGGAGACCCTACGCTTCCAATCTGGTTCCCTACTCTAATAGTCATTATTTCCCCTTCTCTTAGCCCTACTACAATGTCATATTCCCTCCTCCTTGAACCCTCCTCTCCCTAATTTTCTAAAGATCAATTTTCACAATGCTTTAAAAGGTAACCTAGGTGAGGCAAGCTATGGAGGTAACTTCATTCGAGATCTCCTATCTACATTTATTCAAGATTTATGGCATATAATATTAACAATACAACATAACTGAAAATCCCTTACTATGACTTACCAAAATCAAGGATACGCCAAACTTATGGTGGAGCGAGATTCTGAATTCATTGTAAACACAATCTACAAATCCTACATGGTGCAAAAATAAGTAAAGTAGATCACAGTGGGAGACTTGAAATCCAAATCATACAAGTAGCATTGATCCTTCCTTCCATGCTGGTGATCATCCCTACTCACATCAAAAGAATTGTTAATACAATTGCAAATAAGTTAGCCAATCAAGGATGCAACTCATCAACTTCGTAAATCTCATCCTCAGGGCGTTACTTTGAATACTCCCCTCAAAAAAGAATGTTGGACGATAGCTATGAAGGACGAATCTCCTTGACCGACCTCTTTCTATCTTATTCCTTCATGCTCTTTGTTTGTATCTCTTAGTCTATAATTGGCCTATGTGGCTTAGCTTTTAGTTTTTAGATAAACAAGTAGAAATATGTCCTTTCTCTTTTGAAAAGGTTTAGATTCTAGGGCAGGTTTGGTATTCTCAATGACAAACAAACCTAGAACTCCATGACTTAATATGTACTTCATGATTTCAGGAAATAAAAAATATTAATCCCACCAAAAAATAATATACATTTGAATGAAATAATCATGTTTCTAACTTTAACTTAATAAAGAAAAAGCGTCAACATAAATAAATACTATAGTAAACTTTTCACTCTAGAAACTCAAGAAATTTATGTGAGCAATTTTAGGAAGACTTTGTAATCTAAATTTATGGTAACATCAACCATATCATGGTTCCATTAATATATACTAAAATATTTTGTAATTAGAACATCAACTATAGATCCATTTCCTTTTATGGGATGCATTGAAGATACTCTAATTTCAGGTCATTAGAAGCTTATTGCAACTATGATTAATTGCAACTATATAAATCAAATTATAATTTTTATGAAACTAGGTTTAGTGGCACAAATTAAAAATCAAGTTCTTGTATCAACAAACAAAATCTCCATAAGAAAAATATATTATCCCAAGAACTACTTAAGCCTAGTTACTAGTATGACACCAAGAGAAACTCTTGCGAAAAGAATCATTGAAAAATAAATTTTGTGGAACTAGGTTTATTGGCACAAATACAAAATGAAGTTCCTACCTCACCTAACACAATCTCCATAAAATAAATACATAATGGTTGAAAGATATAATTTATATTTGAATGAAATAATCTTATTTCTAACTCTAACTTAATCAAGAAAAAACATCGACATTAATGAATACTATAGTAAAATTTTCACTCTAGAAATTGAAGAAATTTATGTGAACAATTTTAAGAAGACTTTGCAATCTAAACTTAGACATCATCCATATTGTGGTTCCATCAGTATATACTAAAATATTTTTTTTAATTAGAACATAAACTATATATTCATGTCCTTTTATGAGATGCATTGATGATACTCTACTTTGCGCACACTAAAAGCTTACTGCAACTATGATTAATTGCAACAATATAGAGAATATTATAATTTTTATGGAAACTAGGTTCAGTTTGCACAAATGAAAATTCAAGTTCCTCCTTCACCAAACAAACTCTCCCTAAAACAGTATCTCAAGAATTACTTAAAACTAGTTACAATACAACGCCAAGTGAAACTCGTGCAAAACAATCATTGAATTTTTTTTTTTTTTTGTGGAAACTAGGTTTAGTGGCACAAATACAAAATTTATTTCCTACCTCACCAAACACAATCTCATTGAAATTTTATTCTAGGAAAATAATATTATCCCAAGAACAACTTAAAACTAGTTACTAATATGACACCAAGAGAAACTCTTGCAAAATCATTGCAAATTATTTTTTTTGAAACTAGGTTTAGTGGCACAAATGAAAAATCAAGTTACACAGTGTATGTAAGATAAATACTTAATGCTTGAAATATATGATTTATATTTGAATGAAATAATCTTGTTTCCAACTTTAACTTAATCAAGAAAAACCATCAACACTAGGTGAACTTTTCACTCCAGGAACTTAAGAAATTTACATGAACAATTTTAGGAAGACTTTACAATCTAAAATTATAGTAACATCAACCATCTTGTCGTTACATTAATATATACTAAAATATATTGTAGTTAGAACATCAACTATAGATTCATATCCTTCTACGGGATGCATTAAAGATACTTTAATTTGAGCACATTAGAAGCTTATTGCAATTAGATTAATTGCAAAAAATATAAACTAGATTATAATTTTTAGGGAAACTAGGTTCAATGGAACAAATGAAAGTTAAGTTCCCAAGTTACCAAAAATAATTTCCCTAAAATATTATTCCAAGAAATGCTTTAAACTAGTTATTAGTATGACACCAAATGAAACTCTTGCGAAAACAATCGTTATTATTATTATTATTTTTTAAATCTAGGTTTAGTGGCACAAATACAAAATCAAGTTCCTACCTCACCAAACACAATCTCTATCAAATATTTTTTCAATAAAATAATATTATCCCGAGAGTTAAAAATAGTTATTAGTATGACACCAAGAGAAATTCTTAAAAAAAATCATTGAATATTATTTTTTGTGGAAACTAGACTTAGTGGTGCAGAATCATTCCTACCTCACCAAACAAAATCTACGTAAATTCAATACTTAATGCTTGAAATATATAATTTATAGTTGAATGAAATAATCTTTTTTCTAAATTTAACTTATTCAAGAAAAAACATCAATATTAATAAATACTATAGTAAATTTTTCACTCTAGAAACTCAAGTGATTTATCTTAAATTTTTTAAGAAGACTCTTTAATCTAAACTTACAGTAACATCAACCATATTTTGGTTCCAATAATATATTCTAAGATATTTTGTAATTAGAACACCAATTATATTCATGTCTTTTTAAACATCAATATTAATAAATACTATAGTAAATTTTTCACTCTAGAAACTCAAGTGATTTATCTTAAATTTTTTAAGAAGACTCTTTAATCTAAACTTACAGTAACATCAACCATATTTTGGTTCCAATAATATATTTTAAAATATTTTGTAATTAGAACACCAATTATATATTCATGTCTTTTTATGGTATGCATTGAAGATACTCTAATTTGGGCACATTAGAAAATATTGCAACTATGATTAACTGCAACAATATAAATTAGATTATAATTGTTATGGAAACTAGGTTTAGTGGCACAAATGCAAAATCAAGTTCCTATGTCACCAAAAATAATCTCCCTAAAATATTATCCCAAGGACCACTTAAAACTAGTTATTGTTATGAAACTAAGAGAAACGCTTGCAAAAAAATCATTTAAAAAATAATTTTTGTGGAAACTAGGTTTAGTGGAATAAATGCAAAATCAAAATCCCACCTCACCAAACTAAATCTCTATAAACTAATATTTCAATAACTACATAAAACTAGTTAGTAGTCTGATGTAACAAGAAACTGCAAAAACAATCATTGAAAAAATAAAATTTTACTTAAAAGAACAGTTAGTCAACACATTGTTGTAATTCATTAAGGATAATCTTCAATCCATACAAGATAGATCTCAACGCACTACTGGTATTGTATTTTTGAAGTTTTCAAACAAATACTTTATTCATAAAAGACATGGTTTATATTTAAATTATTAGAAGCACACAAAAAATGGACAAAGATATGTAAGTCTGTGATGCAAATATTATTCGTATGATACACATAAAGACATAAATTCATGACCCTTGGTTTCATCTTCCAAGTGGCCTCCTGGACTCCTCGTGAATATTCAACTTCACTTGCGACTTCTTTCCTTTCACACAAGTGAATATTCCAAATTTACAAAACCCGCAAGGATTATATTTCCAACTTATCCCCACAACACCCCCGCTCCGCTCCCCCTTGCCCCAATTTGAAGGGGTGTATGTGAGTCCAAGAAGAGAGCTAAAAATATGAAGCTAGGATGTGCTCTCTAAATCTGGTGGTTTAAGGAAGACCAAAAACCAAATCGAATAGTAGTATTTGAAGTCTTTTATTAGTGGTGGTTTAAGGCTAACCACCAACTCTGGAACTTGGCTCGAAGCAGTGCCTAAAAAAATCATGAATCTTGCTAGAAGCTAATATCTTCTGCTAAATGGAAGTTCCCTCTAATGATAGTTTGAATATGACCACAATCTGTTGAATTGATTGTTTGAATATGACCGCAATATTTTGAATTGATTGTTTGAATATGACAAAAAATTGTTGTCTATTGGAAGAGGTAAGTCTTCTAATAAGTGGTGGTTTAAGGAGGACCAAAAACCAAATGGTGGGTTTTGGATGATCACAAACCAAATCGTGCTCATGGAACATGAGTCTTTCTCTAGCTACAACTCTGACTTTGTCTCTATGATTTTTCTACTAATTCTGGTTCTAGATGTGGCTTAGGCTTGTTTGATATGAATTTGAAACTATTACATGCATATCAATCTCCCCCTGCCATACAATCTATCCAAAGATATATTCCTTTAGACAGGTGTTAACTCCAACAAAAACGGATCAACTTCTTCCCAAGTCAATTGTTGCAACTCAAAATATAACAAATAAGTGCCTCTTCAACTACTAGTAATGGCTTTCAGATACTTTATGCACTCATGTTTCAACTAGGGTTTGTTTGGAGAAACTCTTCAAACTAGTGGTCATGAGGAATCAAAGAGGCAATATTATATTGAATTTTGGTGTTGTTTGATGTTAAGAAGTAAGACCAAGCTATTAAACAATACAACCACATTATAGAGAAAACCTTACAAATGCCTATTTTCTATATTTGGTTTTACAAATATTTAGTTACACAGAGCCTTTGGCTACTTACTTACAAAGTGGTTGAGATAAGAAATTTTTTTGCACATCTAGATTATGACAATGTGCACAATGCAACACCATGTCCTGAATGCTTTGGCTTCAACTGGAAATATTTTGGCACCTTATCATCTAGTGAAGAACTTATGTTGCATATCTTGTAATTTACGCACTTTAAGACAAGAAAATTCTCATGAACATATGGTAAATCTGAGGGAGTCCATGCACCAATTTTGGGGGATGGATAGTAAATCTCCAAGTGCTTATAAAAACGATCTTGTACAAAAAACCCTAGTAATAGCCAATTTATTCTCCATAGTGGCACTGATTTTTGGTGGACTCTTCCTAGAAAGTGCTAGAATAAAGACAAATGAATGGCCTATAGTCAAAACTACATTGTTTTCATAAAAAGCATGCAAAAATTCACTCTACAAGCCACCATAACTCTAGGTAGGGGTTGACACTGCCTCACTGTACTTAAAGGGATAAATAGAACCACTCTGATGAACCTAGCATGTCAACCAATTCCTAGTCCAAGTAAACTGATCTAAGAGAATTCATTTCGATCATTTTGATTATAATAATAAGCATACAAAGGTAGTTGTATATCCAGCCCACCCGTAATGATGAAATGGAATGTCAAGTCCTTCAATCACTTCAAAAACCACCCCACCATCAAACTAATAAAGGTTGGCATAGGAATTACTTTTTCTTGATTGGCTTGAGGAGTCAAACAATAATGTCCAGATAATTATTAACATTGTGGTGAAGCTCAATTGTATATATCATCGTCCTTAAGGGCCCTTTATTATTGGTTCTGACATCATACGTCCCGATGCTATTCCATGTGATTCAAACCATGTTTTGTGCATAGTTCTTCTTTATGATGAGAGCTCGAAGCTTCCTCCTAGGTGGTAGAGAAAAACATTGTATTTGAGCTTGTTTCCTATCCCTTGGAAAATTAAATGATTATTTGTAGGGATCAATTTGGCCTCGTAAAAATTGCATAGTCTAAACAAGCCATGTTTTCACCTTGAAAACAATAGAAATTTCGACATGATTTTAAGAAAATATGGTAGAAAGTTTTGAAAAGCAGGTTACAATTGTCAAACTTCACGATTTTGGGTGCCCTAGGGATTCTTGATGGCGTTGAATCCATTTCTTCCATAAAAATGATTTAAACACTCTCATAATTAGTTTTTTAAAGAATTTCTCACTAAACTTGAATGAGAAATTTTCCATCTAAGCAAAATTTTGGCCTCATTAAACAACACCCTTAAAAAATAAAAAAATTAGAAATTGAAACATTCCTCATGCCTACCACGAGGTCATCAACTTGCACAAATATCTTCTCTAATACTTTTGTTGTCTATGAGTTTGTATTGGCTGATGGGCCTTTGGTCAAGGCCATTATTGACAATGAGTACACAACCTCTTACATGCAGTGCACTAGTCACATGGATCCATTGGCTTGCTTGTTAGAGCTAGGCTTTGACTCACTTTCAAAGGAGTACACAAAGGTCACTTACGATCATTTGGGATCTTCTATCTACATTTATTCAATCTTTATGGGATATAATAGTAACAACACAATAGAATTGAAAGCCCTGCAAGAGGGACTATTGATTTCCCAAAATCAAGGCTACGCCAAACTTGTGATGGAGGGATATTCTCAATTCATTATAAACATGATCCACAATATCCTACATTTCACCCAAATAAGTAAAGCATCTTGCAGTTGGAGACTTGAAATCCTACTCATGCAAGTAGCATCACTCCTTCCTTCCATTCTGGTGATCTTCCCTAGTCACATCAAAATAATTGGAATAGAATTACAAAATTTAGCCAATCAGGGATGTGTGTCGTCAACTTTATAAATCTCGTCCTCATGGTAGTCCCTAGAACAATATCCCCTCAAGAAAGAATGTTGGACCATAGCTATGAAGGAAATTATATCTTATTCCTTCATGCTCTTTGTCTATATCTCTTATTTTGTAATCGACCTATGTGGCCTAGATTTTAGTTTTTAGTTCTTATAGCAACAAGTAGAAATATATACATTTCTCTTTTAAAAAGGTTGAGATTTTGGGTCAGTGATCCATTGGATAAAAAATATGCTAAAAATGAAAGTTGTCAGAATGTCTTGAAAATGGAACAACTAGATAGAGATTGTTGTTTTGAATCTAGAGCAACTTATTTCGCGGAAAACAGTTTCTGTATGCTCTCGGAAATGAGTTAAGATAAATTTGGCAAATAGGCAAATTTTGGAAAAATTTTATGCAGCCTACCCAATCAGCAATTCGTACAACTGACTAGGCCTACTAACTGTGTAAGGTTGACTGGGCTTCAAACAAGCAATGGAAGCTCACCATGTGGCAGTTTCTAGGTGCTCAGTTGGCGAAATTCTATTGGGTGGATTTGTTGGTGAGTGGACCAACTAGAGGCCACCACATGGCCCAGCTAGATGTTGCCATGTGGCACCTCGATGGCCACAAAAAATTGTTGAATTCTAGACTACACTCAATGGGATTCGAACCATGCACCTCACTCCAACTAAATTTTTCTCTTACCATTGTGCCACACATAGTCC
Source organism: Pinus tabuliformis (assembly GCA_031772625.1). Classification (NCBI taxonomy): domain Eukaryota; kingdom Viridiplantae; phylum Streptophyta; class Pinopsida; order Pinales; family Pinaceae; genus Pinus; species Pinus tabuliformis. The sequence continues at coordinate 718,328,827 of CM062817.1, read as the reverse complement.
TTATTAAAAGGACCTCCAAACGTTTTATTTAAACAATATGTGGGCGGAGTATTGGGGTAAGGGGTCGAGGGCTAGCCCCAAACCCGTTCACCATGCCCACAAGGACCAGGGGCAGCACCAGGGGCCAGGGCTTAGCCCCAACAACCCCCACCCTCCCCGATTTTAAATATTTTCCCATGTGTTCATAAGCCAAGACCAAGGGCCGATTTAGAGGGAGCTAGACTGCGGGGGCCAGCCCCAAGTCACATGGAACGTCCATGTGACTAGGAGGGTGAGCACAAGAGTTAATGGTGAATTTAATCATCCCATAATTTGCATCAATGGTGCACCAATTTGTCACCAAGTTAGCAGAAAAAGGGGTGGAATCGTAGTACGGTTAGCCCGACTTGGCGAATTTGTAGGTCGACTAGCAACAAAACTTGGGAAGCTCATAACTTTCTCAGGTTTTGATCTTTTTGGAAGAAGAAATAAGCTAGACAGGGTTTTCTGATAGCTCTGAATCCATTGGAGCTATTATTGAAGCCATTTGAGCACTATAACTTGATTTAATCACTATTTCTATGAGCATAATGATAGAGGCCCAAGCATTAGAAGCTGGACCATGACATGTAACCTAGGAGGGGTGAACTCCTTCATCACTTGTTGTTTTGTGTTTACTGTTATGGTGGTATTGTGTGAAATATTCTGCAATTTCTAAAGTTTAAATTCATTTTTATGTGCTTATGAATTTGACATAAGAGCCTTAAAAAACTCAAATTTAATCACTTGCAATTTTACATAAACCTCAAGCAGCTTCATATACAGATCAAGTTTGGTATCAGAGCTTAGGTTTTCTTTGATTTTGTGAGGATTTGATTGTTTGAAAGTGTTCTGATGCTTACAAGGTTGAATCTCAAGAGAGGAGAAGGAAATATTGTGGGTGCATGTTCTCAATTTGGGACAAGGACAAGGAGAGCACATTTTCCACAATCTCCACCACAAGTTTCACCTCAAGTTGTTCCTGAAGCTTTAGTAAGCATGTCTCATGAAGGAGGAGCTGATAATATGTCATAGGATGAGAAGGCTTTCAGAAAAGCATTCTTTGACATGGCCCACATAGTGAAAGTTCTCTATGAAGATATAAATTCAAGATTGCAGGGTGAGAGATCCAAGCCTTCAAAAGGAGAGGGTTCTTCTAGAGGAAAAGGAGGAGATGATAACAAGCCTTCAAAAGGAGAGGGTTCTTCTAAAGGAGAAGGAGGAGATGATGACAAGACTTCAAAAGGGAATGGTGACAAACCACCATCTTCTCCAGCACCATATTCACCTCCTTCCTCACCTTGATCATCATCCTCTTCCACAACAACCCTTACACAAGAGACTAGTGCAGAAATCCCCTAAGAGAAGGAAGACGACCAAGTCTGCACCTTTTGTCCGCATGATGATGAGGATGAGGTTCTATCAGTGCCAAATTCCAAGGATCCGTAAGAAGAAATACAAAGAGTCCAAGAAGATACCTCAAGAATTAGTAATATTTTAAGAGCATCTTTGTCCCTTAGACGAACGATGAGGAAAATGGTAAGCATCTACATGCAGTTTCTTTACATGAAAATGTTGATTTAAGCTCTTTTGCAGCTTTTGAGAAGCATAGAAAAGGCATAGGAACAAATCTCTTGTCCAAGATGGGTTACAAGGGAGGAAGCCTTGGAGTGAACAATCAAGGCATTATCCATGCAATTGAGGCAAAGGAGAGACCTCGAAATGAAGGTTTGGGCTATGTTGAAAAGGGAGAATGGTCCTCCAGTGATAACTCTTGGGTATCATGTTCTTTTTGTCATAAGAGAGGACGTGATGAGGAAAATTGTTGGAATTTGCATCGAATTTGTACCAAATTGGTTTCTAAAGCAAAAGGAGGACATGAAATGCAAGACCTCTCCAAAGAGAGATGAGCAAGTTGAAGAAGAGACTAAGACAAGTTCTTCTAACCATTCAAGCTCCTTGTGTAAGAAGCATGGTTCAAAGGATAACAAGTGAAGGTATAAGCCTCACTCAAATAATTTCTTTGATTTTGAGCCACATGATCAATTGAATAAATTTTTATGGAATATGGTTCCATGTACTTTCTGTCATTCACCTAACCATAGTGTGAAGAAGTGTCAACAAAGGAAAGAGTTGCCTGAATGTGGGAATGAAACAGGGAATACATACTCTCTTCTATGTTTGAAGACAATTTCATCAAGCAGCTAACACAAAAATTTATGTAGCCATTGTAATATCAATGGACATTGGGACAAGAAGTGCTGGAAGTTACATCCGCAACTTCATCCCAAGAAGGGAAAGCAAGACAAGGCAAGATAAGCTAAACATCGTCATGTCGACAGTGTTTGTTGTGAGAAGAAATTCAAGTTGTTTAAGTTTCCTTTGATTGACGACTAAGGAGGGAATATGTTTGTTCCTTCAAGGACAGTTTGTTGTTCTCCAAATTCTGGGAAATTGCAGTAAGATGGTATCTACAACAAGACAATGTTTCTAGAATCAAGGAAAAAAATTAGTTTTCATTAAAAGATCAAATTGTTGAATTCAGGAAAATTCCAATGGGTTGAGACTAGAAGGGTGAGGGGGACATACCTTCATCTAATTTTTCAGTAATAAAGAGCTTTTGGGGTCCAAAAGCTTCTAGTCGGGAGGAGTGATTTGTTGGATAAAAATTATGCTCAAAAATGAAAGTTGTCGGAATGGCTTGAAAATGGAACGAATGGATAGAGCTCGTCATTTTGAATCCGACACAACTCATTTCATGGAAAACGAATGTCGTATGCTCCCAAAAATTAGTTCTCATCAATTTGGAAAACATGGAAATGTTGGCAAAAGTTTGTGCAGGTTGCCGAGTCAGTAGTCCATACAGTTGACTATGCAAGGTTGACTGGGCTTCAAACATCCAATGGCATCTCACCACATGGTAGGTTCTAGGTGTTGAGTTGGTGAAATTCTATTGGGTGGAGTTGTTGGTGAGTGGACCAACAGGAGGCCACTACGTGGCCTAGCCAGAGGTTTCCACTAAAAAATTGTTGAAGTCCTAATTGCACTTGATGGGATTCAAACCACACACCTCACTCCAATTAAATTCTACTCTTACCATCGTGCCACATGTAGTCCTTATCAAAAGGACCTCCAAACACTTTATTTAAATAATATGTGGGTGGAGTATTGGGGTAAGGCGCCTAGGGCTAGCCCCAGCCTCGATCATCGTGCCGACAAGGACTAGGGGCCTAGGCTTAGCCCAGACCCCCATGATTTTAAATATTTTCCCATGCGACCATAAGCCAAAACCAAGGGCCAATTTGTAGGGGGCTAGACTGCAGGGGCCAGCCCCAAGTCATGTGGAGAATCCATGTGACCAAGAGGGCGCGCAAAGGAGTTAATGGGAAATTTAGTCATCCCACAATTTGCACCTGCGATGTGCCAATTTGTCACCCAGTTAGTGGAAAAAGGGGTGGAATTGTAGGATGGTTCGCCAAACTTGGCAAATTTGTAGGTTGACTAGCATCAAAACTTGGGAAGCTCATAACTTTCTCAGTTTGTGTTCTTTTTGGAAGCAGAAAGAGGCTAGACAGAGGTTTTTGATAGCTATGAAGCCATTGGAGCTATTATTGAAGCCATTTGATCACTGTAACTTGATGTAATCACTATTTTTATGAGCATAATGATATAGGCCCAAGCATTAGAAGCTGGACCAGGAGACATAGCCCAGGAGGGGTGAACTCCTTCATCACTTGTTGTTTTGTGTTTACCGTTATAGTGATATTGTCTACAATATTCTGTAGTTTATGAAGTTTAAATTCATGTTTATGTGCTTATGAATTTGACATAAAAGCCTTATAAAACTCAAATTTAATCACTTGCAATTTTACATAAACCTCAAGCAGTTGCATATACAGATTAGTCAGGTTTGGTTTTCCCAATGATGAACCAACCTAGAACTCCATGACTTAATATGTACTTCATGATTCCGGGAAATACAAAATATTAACCCCACCAAAAAATAATATACATTTGAATGAAATAATCGTTTTTCTAACTTTAACTTGATGAAGAAAAAACATCAACATAAATAAATACTATAGTAAACTTTTCACTCAAATAAATCAGATTATAATTTTTATGAAACTAGGTTCATTGATACGAATGAAAAATCAAGTTCCTACATCACCAAACAAAATATCCCTAAAATGTTATCCCAACAAATACTTAAAACCAGTTACTAGTATGACACCAAGAGAAACTCTTGCAAAATCAATCACTGAAAAATGTTTTTTATGGAAAATAGGTTTAGTGTTACAAATGCAAAATCAAGTTCCTACATCACCGAACATAATATTTGTAAAATATTATTTCAAGAAAATAATATTATCCCTAGAACTGCTTAAAACTAGTTAGTAGTATGACACCAAGAGAAATTCTTGCAAAAAAATCATTGAAAATTAAATTTTGTGGGAACTAGGTTTAGTGGCACAAATACAAAATGAAATTCCTAGCTCACCAAATACAATGTCCATAAAATAAACACATAATGATTGAAAGATATAATTTATATTTGAATGAAATAATCTTGTTTCCAACTTTAACTTAATCAAGAAAAAACATCAACATTCAAAAATACTATAGTAAAATTTTCACTCTAGAAACTCAAGAAATTTATGTGAACAATTTTAGGAGGACTTTGCAATCTAAAGTTATAAACATCAACCATCTTGTGGTTCCATTAATATATACTAAAATATTTTGTAGTTAGAACATCAACTATATATTCATGTCCTTTTATGGGCTGCATTGAAGATACTCTAATTTGAGCTCCTAAAAGGTTACTACAACTATGATTAATTGAAACAATATAAAGTAGATTATAATTTTTATGGAAACTAGGTTTAGTGGCACAAATGAAAAATGAAGTTCCTACTTCACCAAACACAATCTCCCTAAAATAAAATCCCAAGAACTACTTGAAACTAGTTAAAATACAAAACCAAGACAACTATTGTAAAAACAATCATTAATTTTTTTTTGTGGAAACTAGGTTTAGTGGTACAAATGCAAAATCAAGTTCCTACCTCACCAAACACAATCTCCTTAAAATATTATTTCAAGAAAATAATATATTATCCCAAGAACAACTTAAAAACAGTTACTAGTATGACACCAAGAGGAACTCTTGCAAAAGCAATCATTGATAAATATTTTTTTATAGAAACTAGGTTTAGTGGAACAAATGAAAAATTAAGTTCCTACCTCGCCGAACACAACATATGTAAAATACATGCTTAATGTTTGAAAGATATCATTTATATTTGAATGAAATAATCTTGTTTCCAACTTCAACTGAATCCATAAAAACCATCAACTCTAAGTAAGCTTTTCACTCAAGAAATTTATGTGAACAATTTTATGAAGACTTTTCAATCTAAACTTATAGTAACATCAACCATCTTGTGCTTACATTAATATATACTAAAATATATTGTAGTTAGAGAATTATCTTTACGTTCACATCCTTTTATGGGATGCATTAAATATAATCTAATTTGAGCTCATTATAAGCTTATTGCAATTAGAATGATTGCAAAAATATAAATTAGATTATAATTTTTTATGGAAACTAGGCTCAATGGCACAAAATGCAATTCAAGTTCCTATGTCACCAAACACTGTTGAAAATGCAACAAGAAAATCTTTATTTAATTTTCCCTTGAATTAAATTAGGAGAAAATTTGTAATTACATGTCACAAGACAACTTCTACGAGTTAACTAAGTTAATTTGACTTAGTTGGCTTAGTTAATTCGAGTTCAAGGTCTAACTTGAGTCATGTAGAGTGTCTCCTACTTTATAGGAGCCTCGATTGAGTTCATTTTGAGTTGTAATTAATTAATTCAGTTAAACTGAGTTAAAGTCAGTTAAACTAGTTCCATCTAATGGAGGAACTAGTAGGAGGTCTAAAATTGGGGTGTTGCTTCATGTGTTCAACCAGTTAACTGATAATTCAACTATAAATAACTTGTGCATGTGTGATCTGAGAGTTATCCAATTGAGATTGGAGTTCAAGGGCAGTGTACTATTAGTGGTATAATCATTCAAATTGTATAGGTGGTGCATGCAATCAAAGGAATGCCTATGATGGATTGCACAATTTCCATGAGGAATTTACCTAATTAATAGGGGTTAATTCTCAAGGAAACAACGTAAGAAAATAGGAACTTGGGTAAGCAAAAAACTGGTTAAGAATTGGCCAGCGCTTGTCTAGGAAGCTGCGTGACAGATACAGATAAAGCAAAGGTTGTTTGGGCTTGAGTAGAGCATTGTAATCTTCTCATATTTTCTCCCTAAGGAAATATATAGACAGCAGGGGTTTTTAGCTGTGGCTTTCCCAAGGAAATCATTGTGCAATGTTTTGATTGAATTCTTTCTCTTATATGCTTCATGATTTCTCGATCGGTTAATTTTTTTCGCTGATGAGTAGAGTAAATTTAAGTCTTTTGTTTTAGCATATTACATAAGAAATTTGAATATACAAGGAATTCCTACATGGTATTAGAGCTGAAATCACAATATAAGAGAAGAATACGAGTTTGTCTTTGCAATATCAAATTTTCATAATCAAATCTTCAAAGCTAGCAAGAAGGCCTTCTATGGATTGAGACTTGAAGATTCCCTTGAGGGTAGTTCGAATTATATTTCTTGGAAGGACACGATGGAGGCAATGCTGGAAGATAACAAGTTGAAAGAATTTGTAGATACTAATATTACTAAACCTCCAACATTTGATGCTTGGGATCTAACAGAGTGGACGAACTTTGTTGCAAAAGCGAGGAGGATCATATGGGAAGGAGCTCGAGATCATATTGTCTCGAACCTCCATGGGAAGGAAACTCCATATGCAATTTCGCAAGCCTTGATAAACTTATTTTAGAATAGCAGTGATCATAGGAAGGTAGCACTGAAGGTCAAGCTTTGGAAGATCAAGATGGAGAAGGGAGACATAATACCACAATAATTGAGCAAGTTCACCCAATGTCGGGATGAGCTTGGTAGCATTGGTATTATAGTTGTTGAGGATGATATGGTCAACCTAGCACTTCTAGGCCTTCCCAAGAGCTGGCATGACTACCAGGATTCTATAAATGGGAGGGAGAAACTACCAAAGTGGAAAGATTTGTGGTCCGACTTGGTGTAAGAAGAGATAAGGAGGAACACTATAGATGGAACCTCATCCAAGTATGATGACCGTGCCTTGGTTGGAAAGAAAAATAAAGGGAAAGGGAATAAATCCAAATCCAAAGGGGATTCCAATCAAGGCAGCAAGAATAAAGACTTGTCGAAGATTAAATGTTTTCACTTCCATGAACTGGGACACTATGCCACGAAGTGTCTACACATGAAGGTCGACAATAATCCCTCAATAGGAGCAGCAGTTGAAGCTCTAGCTTCACAATTCGAGTTAGATTTCATACTCATTTCATGCATGGTGACATCGTTGATGGGTAGTGTGTGGTATCTGGATAGTGGAGCCTCATTCCATATAATAGGCAACAAAGAATTTTTCACTGACTTGGAGGAGAAGGACCTACAGATTCACATTGAGATGGGAGATTATGGAAGGTATAGTGCAACTGACATCGGTACTATTACTTTTCAAAGGGATCTGTGTTGGCTACATGGGGCCTGACCCAAGTTCAATATTGAGTTTAGCCAATCAAATCCGAGCACTACTGGCCCTTTCGGCAACAATCCGCGGAGCACAGACTGAGGTCTCACTCGAAGTAGTATGGGAGGGTGTTGGAACCAGGTTTCCGCACCCTAGGGATGTCTTGATGATGGTTATGGAGGTTCGCAATCCTGATCTGCATGCTGCGCTGCTCCGCGTAGCTTTCTATTCTTCGCAACCCATGCGAACCTTCATATTATTCTGATCCGATCCTTACTGTGCTATTATATTAGTGCTTAACTTAGTTTGTGCGGGCCCAATATTCTTATTACTTGTTCAACTTTAAGATTAGCACGCATACTTGAAAATAATATAAATGCATAAAGAATAACTAGAACATAGAAATATAGATCTATAAGAAGATGCACAATATTTTGAATCAATCTTATCTTTATTAATACCCAAGTTCAGTTACATACCCAACTCCATCCTGTGCACTCAGCTACAGGGGTTCGTGCACTCAGCTGCAGACTCTACTAGGCCTCTGCGCACTCAGCTATAGAGCCTCTACCTACTACTACGACCAAATACACTTCAAATTCACTTCTATCTTCTAACCATGCCTTCGCAACTATCTATTACTTGTCAAAAACTTAGACTAACTTTACACTTAGAACCTCGTTCTATTTATACAATCCCATGGTATGCGGACCATGGGTAGGCCAACACACTTTACATTAAATTACATTATCTTAGGGCAGACAACCCTAGACTCTTGTGCTCCACAACCGCATTTCGCGGGGTCTTTACATTACATTTGACCAAAATTTAGGCTTCAAGCCCCAAAAACATGATGTGGGGGGATCCACTGCCCAACAGGCCCCCAACACAATCATTGTGACTTGTCCCGAGTCACTCTGATGGTGTGGCGATCTTTTCACGAAGTCCATGCAGCATGTCTCGTGCAGCTTGGGTATCCGCAACACACTGTTTCACCGCCTATTGTATTTGTTGCATGCTTATCTCTAAACTTTCTGTTGGTTTGTGTTATATTCTTTCCACGACTAACCCACGTAGTTAATCGGGGGGTTAGAGGGGGGGCGGAGCCCCCCTTCGTTGCGCCAATTGTGTAGCGGGGGGGTCACAGGGGGTTTGAGGTGTACCCGTAACCCCACTTTAAGGGTCCAGGGCAGCGCCCCAAAAAATGTTGGTTTTGGACCCTATGTTAGGTTGGGCGGACCCACCTATGATTTTGTGCATGATTTTCGCACATGTTTTTTTGGACGCGATGGTTTTCATTCCATAGTATTGGATGCAATGGTTTTTTCGGTCCATGGTATTGTATGCTTCGGCATGTATAAATATGTATTATAACATTGAAATGAACATAATGAAAAATCAAGCTAGTAGTCTCAGTTTTGGGATCTAGGGGAAAATCTCTGTGTATATGTGTTTTATGTGTTATGCTTTCACATTGTTTATTTTATGTGTTTTAGAATTCGTATGCAGGTAATTTCTGTACGGGGTTAAAACCTACATTTGGTATCAGAGCAGTTTTGGCTTCAAGGGGATGCCTTTATTGCTGAGGGGTTTCGCTCGGGCCTGTGGTAGACCCTGTTCAGTGGGAGATCTGCGAGATCGATTCTGGTGGTGAAAGAAAATGGTGAGCAATGGAAAGATAGAGATCGAGAAATTTAATGGTCAGAGTTTTGAGTTGTGGAAACTCAAGATGGAGGATTTTTTGGTGGATAAAGATCAGTGGATCGTGGTAGATCCGGGTACTAAACCAACGGGAGTGTCCGATGAAGAATGGAAGAAGTTGGATCAGAAGGCAAAGAGCACAATACGATTGTGTGTCTTAGATTAAGTATTGTTGAATGTATCAGGGGATGCTACGACGAAGGCTTTGTGGGACAAGTTAGGAACTTTGTACCAATCTAAGTCTCTGGTGAATAAACTATTCATATGGAAAAACTTGTATAACCTGAGGATGAAAGATGGAGACTCGGTGACAGAGAATTTGAATGCATTTAATATTGTGGTAAGTCAATTAGCATCTGTTGATATTAAAATTTCAGATGAAGATAAGTGCATCATTTTTTTGTGTTCTCTACCAGATTCGTGGGATATTCTGGTTATTGCAATAGGTAGCAATGCAACTGCCTTGTATTTTGATGAAATAGTCTCAGCCTTGCTGACGGAGGAGATGAGACGGAAAAATATGGAGAGCCAGAATGGTGATTCCTTGTCTATACGAGGACAGTCCCAGAATAGAATAAAAAATAAGTCATCGAGAGAGAGATCTAAATCTCCAGGAAAACCTGTAAAGGTGGTGTGCTAGAAATGTAGAAAGGAAGGCCACTTCAAAAGGGACTGTAAATCTAAAGTTCCTGGCAAAGGAAAGGGATCTGATGAGGCTCCTTCTGCATAGGCGAAAACCACCTCAAATGAAGGTGGGGATGTGTACTTGGCTTCTTCAAGTACACATGTAGATCATGAAGCATGGTTGATTGACTCAGGTGCATCCTTTCACTTCACTCCCCATAGAGAGTGGTTCTGCGAGTATGAGAAATATGATGGTGGTGATGTCTTCTTGGGGGATGACAGGAAGGCTAAAATCATTGGTCGCGGAAAGGTAAAGTTGAAGTTGCAAGGTGGAAGAGTTAGAACACTTCCGGGTGTTCTACATATTCCTGCATTGGCCAGAAATCTAATTTCTGTAAGCAAGCTAGATGATGCAGGTGTAAAAACAGTGTTCGAGAAGGATACCTACAAGATGGTTCGGGGAGCACTGGTATTGATGTGGGGAGTTTGGATTGGAACTCTGTACAAGCTGCAAGGTAGCACAGTTTTTGATGGGTGCAACAGTTCTGTGGTTCTGAAAGTGGAGTAGAAAATCTAGTGGTCTCTGGAGAGAAGACCATGTTGTGGCATCAAAGGCTTGGACATATTGGAGAGAAAGGCCTTCGAGTACTTCATGGTAAAGGTATGGTAGAAGGTATGAGTAATAGCTCTCTGGATTTTGATTTCTGTGAAAATTGTGTATATGGGAAGCAGAATCGAGTGAGTTTACCCTCTGGTAGTAAGAGGGCAAAATAGATATTAGAACTTGTGCACAGTGATGTGTTTGGACCTGTGAAGGTTCCATCACTAGGTAAGTCTGTGTACTATGTATCATTTATAGATGACTTCTCAAGGAATACATGGATATATTTCCTTAAGAAGAAATCTGAAGCCTTTGATAGGTTTAAAGAATTTAAGGCTCTCGTGGAAAATCAGATAGAGAAGAAGATAAAGGTGCTAAGGACAGATAATGGTGGAGAGTTTTGCAGTAAGGAATTTGAAGAATTTTGTAAGAAGTGTGGTATAGCATGATAGAAGACTACTCCATATACACCTCAGCAAAATGGAGTTGCAGAAAGAATGAATAAGACGTTGATGGAAAGGGCAAGAAGCATGCTCAATAGTGTCAGGTTAGGACAGGAATTCTGGGCAGAGGCGATGGATACTGCATATTACTTGGTCAATAGGTCACCTTCATCAGCATTGGAGGATAAGACTCTATAAGAGGTATGGACTGGTAAGAAACCCTCTCTTTCACATCTGAGGGTATTTGGATGTGATGCATATGTACATGTTCCAAAGGAGAAATGAACCAAGTTGGATAGTAAATCTAAAAAGTGCATCTTTATTGGGTATAAGGATGGTTTAAAGGGTTATAAGCTTTGGAACCCAGTCACACAAAACATTGTGTACAACTGAGATGTGGTGTTCAAAGAGGTAAAAGATGTTATTAAACATGAAGTCCAACCAAAGGAACCTGAGAAGATAGAGTTTGAGATAAAGGAGGAAGAATCAGACTCTACAGCAGAGGAGATGAAGAGCCACAAACTCCAGTTGTGAGAAGATCAGTTCAAGAAAGAAGGTAGCCAGAAAGGTATAGTCCATCTGCTTTCTGTTCAAATTTTGCTTTATCTATTACTGATGATGATCCCAGAACTATGAAGGAAGTAGTAGATTCAGAGGATGGAAAACTCTGGAAAGAGGCCATGGTTGATGAAATGGCATCTTTGCACAAAAATGAGGCTTGGGATCTGGTGGAGTTGTTGGCTGGAAGGAAACCCATTGGCAACAAGTGGGTGTTCAAGAAGAAGACAAATGGAGAAGGAAAGGTGGAGAAATACAAAGCTCGGTTAGTAGCAAAAGGTTATTCCCATGTGTCGGGAATTCATTTTAGTGATATTTTTTCTCCTATTGCCAAGGTAACTTCTATTAGATTACTTTTATCTATTGCTACTGCTTTTGATTTTGAGGTAGAACAGATGGATGTGAAGACAGAATTTCTTCACAGGGATCTGGAAGAGGAAATCTACATGAAGCAACCTGAAGGCTTTGTGGTGAAGGGTAAGAAAGAACTGGTATGCAAGTTAAAGAAGTCTTTGTATGGATTAAAACAGTCACCAAGGATGTGGTATCAGAAATTTGATACATTTATACGGGGACTTGGCTTCACAAGAAGCAAAGCAGATCACTGTGTGTATTTTAAATTAATTGGTGACCGTGCTATTTATTTGGTCTTGTATGTGGATGATATGTTGTTGGTTGGAAATGACAAAGAAATTATCCAGGATTTGAAGACCCAGTTTTCCTCCAAATTCTACATGAAAGATCTTGGTGCTGCAAACTATATTTTGGGCATGGAAATTAAAAGAGATCAGGAAAAGAGGAATCTCTGGTTAAACCAGAGGAAGTATGTCGAGGCAATACTGCAGAGGTTTAATATGTAGGATAGTAAATCGGTGAAGGTTCCTATTCCTGTAGGTGTGAGGTTATCTACTGAAGAGTGTCCCAAGACACAAGAAGAGGAAGAGGACTTGTCTCGTGTTCCAGATGCAAGTGCAGTAGGTAGCCTGATGTATGCAATGGTCTGTACGAGACCAGACATTGAACATGCAGTGGGAGTATTGAGCAGGTTTATGTCAAAACCAGGGAAGGAGCACTAGACAGTAGTGAAGCGGGTTTTCAGGTATTTGCGTGGCACTAGTGATTATGGTTTGTGCTACCAAGGAAGACCAGAATTGGACAGAATGTTGGATATTCATGGCTTTGTTGATGCAGACTGGGCTGGAGATCTGGATCAGAGAAGATCTATAAGTGGGTATGTGTTTAACCTATTTGGAGGTGCAGTCAGATGGATGAGTAAGAAACAATCTGTAGTGGCACTATCAACTACAGAGGCAGAATACATGGCAGCCACTCATGCAAGCAAGGAAGCAGTTTGGTTGTAGAGATTGTGTTCAAGTATGGGGTTAGTACAGAGGGCTATAAGGATAGACTGTGATAGCCAATGTGCAATTTTCTTGGCAAAGAACCCCACATATCATTCAAAGACAAAGCACATTGATGTTCAGTATCACTTTGTGAGGGATATGATAGAAGACAAAAAGGTGTTGCTAGTAAAGGTGGACACTTTGAAGAATACTGCAGATGCATTGACAAAATCTGTGAGCTCTGAGAAGTTCTCTTGGTGTAGAGAGACAATGGGAATTTCAGGGTTGGAAAAATGACTAAGCTCTCTTGTGGTCCCCTGTGGAAAGAAAACAACAAGTGGGAGAATGTCGGGTTGTGTTATATTCTTTCCATGACTAGCCCACGTAGTTAACCGGGGGGTTAGAGGGGGGGTGGAGCCCCCCTATGTTGCACCGACTGTGTAGTGGGGGGGGCGTCACAGGGAGTTTGAGGTGTACTTGTAACCCCACTTTATGGGGTCTGGGGCAGCGCCTCAGAAAATTTTGGTTTTGGACCCTATGTTAGGTTGGGCAGACCCACCTATGGTTTTGTGCTTGATTTTCGCACATGTTTTTTGGATGTGATGGTTTTTGGTCCATGGTATTGGACGCGAAGGTTTTTTGGTCCATGTTATTGGATGCTTCGGCATGTATAAATATGTATTATAACATTGAAAGGAACATAATGAAAAATCAAGCTGGTAGTCCCAGTTTTGGGATCCAGGGGAAAATCTCTGTGTACATGTGTTTTATGTGTTATGCTCTCGCATTGTTTATTGTATGTGTTTTAGAATTCGTATGCAGGTAATTCTGTACAGGGTTAAAACCTACACTTTCGTGAGCAGGATCACATTCCTTTCCAACCATATACAGTTCTTGCATCTATTCTAGCTTCCATTCAATGGTAGCTATGATCGTAAATGCTTCATCGATCCATGGCTGGATGCATGCTTTAAGCAGGGCTTCCTTTTGGTGCGTGACGTCTAATCGGTCCTTTAGTGCCCTTGCCTGCTGTAGTCTGGTGAGTCATTGAGTAAGGGAAACCGTATGCACGATGCCCCAGACACTGTCATACTCCTACTGCAACTCACACGCCCCTGTTTCTAGGCATTGTAGGTTCAGGTCTTCTTGTAGGTGCATAAGTATGGTTAATTCTTGTTCCAACATCCCAGTGCACCCCTGTGTCACTTGGCCAATTTGTTCCAACCCCATCTGGATAGCGCGAGGGCACTGCTCTCTGACTTCCGGGGGTGTGGAGGGCTATGCCTTCAATCACATCTCGGTGATTTGTAGGTTCAGCTCCAACTAAATCTTTGTCGTTTCCTCCTGGTCCTTGCAGACTCCGACTGCTAATCTATGGGCACACTCTACTGCTGGTAGATCTGTCGGCACGGCCAACTCTAGAATGCTCCTACATGCATCCTCTACTACTTGCTCCAATCTACTAGTCTATGCCACCAACTCATCCCTCTGGATGCTGAGCTAGTCCATGTTGATTTTCTACTCATGCAGGACTTGGATCGCTTGGCCTTCCCAGGCGCGGAGTTTGGTGATGACCCCATCCTGTAGTTGGTATAGTATTTCATGTGGCAGGGCAGCCAAGTTTAGATCGATGCTTGTCATGCTTCTCATCGCAGCCTGGTCATCCTTGCTTACTGTTGCTAACATGCCTTCGGGCAAGATGAAGGTGTTACCCATACGGGCGCGTAGCAGCTGTTTGGCCTCATTGGTTCCTGCTGCGACATGCTGGGCCAGTGTGCCTGTTTGGGGGTGTTGTACCTGTAAACCTTGTAGTTGCATGTTGAGTGACCCCAACATAGTGCTTTGCTCCATCTGCAACCCCTGGAGCATGTCCTCCGCGACTTCTCGAATCATTTTGCTGATATCCAATAGATCACCTTCTGTGAGCGTGATCAGGTCGACGGACGTCTTTGTGGCTTTCCCTTTCTTCCTGGGAACTATTTTCTCTGGGTTGTGTTAGTGTTAGTCTTTACAGCCTTCCTCCAGTGATCAAATGTGCTCTTACATAGTGATTTTGAAATGTCAAGGTCAAATTTTGTCATTTCAGTGAGTCTTCAAGCAAAATTTGGTCACTAGGTATTAGGTCTAGGGTTTGCTTTCACTCTTTTCAAAGTTTGCCCAAATGTCAGCCTATGTCATCATTCAGCTGAGTCTATCATCATTCATATGGTTGTCATTATCATGTCAGTGTCTAATGAGTCATTTCACACCTTGTCCATGCTTCAGTTGTGCCTAGGCAAGGTTCAATTCCCTCTCCTAGGGTTTTGAAGGCGATTTCTCTTGGGCGGACAAATCATCGGCAAAACTTGTTTCCTGATGTTCATACACCTTCCCCTATCCTTAAAGTACCTTATCAAACACTTCCCATCCCTTAGATCCGCCAAATTCCTCATTTTTGCACAAACCCTAGTTTCTAGCTACAATTTGGCAATTTTCTAGGTTTGGCCTGTGTTTTGCCCTTTTGGACCCCTTCCCCTCACTCAATCTCTGAGATTCCACTTTCCCCTGATTCCTAACATCCCTCCCCACTCCCAAAAATTTCCCCAAGAATTTGGAAGCCCCCTATCCCCTTCATTTCGCTCCATTTCGACAAAATCCCTTGTTTCACACATCGGGACAAGTTTCACTCAAAAGCTGTTTCTGAGCAATCAAAGATGAATTTTGCAAAACTGAGAGAGGTTTTTGTCCACAACATGCCAAGGAAGAAAAACCTCTTTCACTTTTTACACAGGTGTCATGGTTTGAGAGAAATGTCAAAAATACCGGCGAGAACAAAGGTGCTCCAAGGACGGTTGGCCAAAGCACAAAAACAAAGGAAAACGCCCGATCCACTCCAAACTTTGGCCAAAGCCTCTTTGACTGAGCATGGTACTTGATTGGGGACTCCCAGCCCAAATTTCAAGAAATTTGGAGAAAATTTTGTATTTTGCAAATTTTTGGTAAAATTACAGGTTTTGCCCACGGTTTGGTCTCACCCCGGGTGAGACCATTTTGGAGGACTGCTCGGAATTTTGAAAACTTGGCATTTTTGGAAAGGGCATGCAAAAATAAAAATTACCAATGCTTGGGAGAAGCCTGGTTTTGAGTTTTGAGCCTCCAAAAGCTCAAAATACATCAAAAAAATGACTTTCTGCCCACTTTTTGAGTTGCAGAAAGTGACCTTAGGAGAAATGGTTTTTGAGGGGTCAAATCAACACCAAATTCAGAAATTCCACTTGGGATGGAAAGTAGACAGGCCAAGATTTCCAATGAGCCATTTTGCACCTGATTTGGATCAGTGGAACCCACTCAAAAACAGCTGTAAAGGGGCGCGACCAGAACTTCCAGATTTGCCAGAATTGCCATTTTCGGTCAAAAAACACTGTTTTGACTATGGTTGACCATTTTTACTTGTAGATGATGGATGAATGTAATATTTTCATGGCACTTTGGTAGATTTTATCTTTCTTTACCCTTCTAGAAGCTTCCATGATGTAAAAGGTGAAAAATTAATGCATGGATGAGTTAGCTAAGTAATAGAGGCAAGTTGTTTGGCTGCCTATTTTCTAGTTCTTAGTTTAGAATTAGTTCAAACTGCTCCTAGGAAGCTGAGCTCGACCCCTAGAGGTGGGGAAAGGAGTTAGATGGTCTATATTATGCCTTCTCTTACTCATTTTTCAAGGTTGGAGGTTGGACTCTTGTGTAAGGAAGCTTTATTGTATATTGTGCATCTATTTATGCAATTGAAGGCAAGGAAAGCCAGGGTTTTACAGACATCTTTGAGGATTCTTGTGGATCTGATTGTTGATGGTGTGTTCTCTACATGTTCTTGTAAGTTTGTTTATGTGTTTCACATCTCTCTCATGCTTCTAAATTGGACAGATGAAGTGGTAAAGTTTGAACTCATGTTTTGACATGCTCAGCTTTTTAGTTTGTTCAATTTTAATGTTTTCTACTGTCTAGAGAGGATTCGAATTGTGTGTTTGCCCTCTTTAGCTTCTCCTCTATCATCTCTGATCATCCATCTCAGATTAAGACATCAGCACTCATTCCTACCTTGCCCCTTAGATCCCCCTGTGAAAACTGTGCTCAATCCCCGCACTTTGAATTGCACTTCCACCAATTGCCACCAAAACCCCCACAAATCATCAAATCAACCCCCCTTATCAATTTACTAGCCTAAAATCTTTATTATTAATTGGTCAGCCTAATCATATTGAAAGATCTATCGAATCTGACCCGAGAGAGCCTTCTCATACCTCGTAGGGCTAGCTACGAGGTGAAATGGTTTGATGTAGCCTTGAGAGTTTGTCTATTTCAGCCTAGCTGAATTCCAAGCGCTAACAGGTTGCATAGCCGCTTGGGTCGTGTTGATGCCGTACTGGGGTCTGTTTGGTCCTCCTCCCTGTCCACTTCCCTGGTCTTCTGCCCTGAGGACCTCTCCTGGCCTTCCTCGGCCTCTCTGGTTGGTGTGGTTGTAGTCTCTGCCGTCTATGTTGCTTCTTGTTCCTGGTGATTCCTCTCAGCCAGTTTCGCGAGGCACAACTTGGTGTCCTTCTTTCGTTGCTGCACTGCGATCTTCCCCATTTCCACTAAGTCCGGGGCGCGCCACTCTAGAGGCCATGACTCCATCACTACGAAGATCGCATCATCCGTTGTAATGAATGGAAGCTTCACCCATGTTCGGGCTAGATCCTTGCGTGCCCAGATATACAGGTTATGCATATCTGCCTTGAATTCTGTCGCACTTTGCAAGCTGTTATGAACTGTAGGGGACAAGCGTGGCCTGCAGTTGATCCATGTTTGGATGCTCGCCTCCACGAACACCCAGAACACCTTTATCTCGCGAATCCTGTTCACGTCTTTTGTAGCCCAGAGCGAGGTGTACCTCACGCCTTTGGGCAAGTCACCCTCTGCAATGGGAAACTGACTGTCCATTAGCAGATCCCCTACAACCAATAGGATGGATAAGAGAAACCACACATAGTGGAAGGTCTTACCCTGCTCCTGGGCCTCCCTGCAGTTCATCAAAAATTTTTCACATAGGAATTGCGCCCAGTTGAACTAGACCCCCTCTGCGATTGCTCTGCGAACGCAATCACAGACGCTAGTACTTCATCGGTGCGACATTTCGTCATCATCTTGTTGGCCAGTAGCTGGGTGGCTACGCGCACCCCTTGGTCTTTTATACTTGCTATTGTGTACCCCCGCTTCCTCTTTTCTAGTTTATACTTGGCCTTCATAGCTTCTGTGAGGGCCAAGTCACTGCTTTTTCTGGCTATGGCCGCGGGGTTGTTTCCTTTGACTGGCAGTCGAGAAATTCGGTGAATTAGATTAGCTGTGATGGGAATCAGTTCCTCCATCCTGAGATACCCATCATGCACTAGGCACAACAGCTTCCTGATGACAAAAATGGTGATGGGCGCGCGGTGGTAGTGGGGTATCCATCGCAGATGGAGTAACCCAGACTTCTCGACACCGCACAACCACTTCTACTTTATTAACTTATTTGTGGCCAACTGTGGGAACTTCTCACTATCTGCGAGGTCCCAATCCTTGAATTTCATAGTTGGTACTTGTCCCAACGGCATACCTTCAAACCTTATATCATCGAGGAGGAGCGGGGTCTGGAGCACACTCTTTGTGGCCTCCAGGTCCTTCAATACCTTGGCTTTCCCCTTCCATGGGGGGATGTAAGGAGGTAACTTTATCGTGGAATGATTTTGGGAGACATCCTCCGCCTCATCATCTTGTGCCCCAATTTGGGCAATCAAGGCCTGCAAGTCTTCCTACTCCTCCACTGTTTCAATGGTGACGACTTTTCCCTTCTCCGCCATTGACAATTTGCCAAACCGTGGGTTTCTTGGGGATACACGGACTAGCCCCGTTGTTTTCTTATCTTTTTGTGGTCACGGTGTGCGTGGTGATTTTGGAACTTCTGGCATAGCTGCTACCTCTCCAGGCTCCTCATGGGCCATATGGGGCTCTGCGGTAACTTCGGTGAATCGCACTCTTGTTCTAGCAACTATCATTGTGTCTACACTTGAGGGTGGTAAGAGTACGCAACGCTTAATGCTCTGTACTTGCTCAATTCTCAAACAACCAAGTGTTGCCTTGGAGCTAGCCCTGGGGTTTTTATAGTGACCTTTGAATTTGAATTCGACCCTTCCCCCACTTTTGCATCATTAATGCCTTCTTGGCGGAAGATCATCCCAAATCTCATTCTTAATTCTTGTCTTAATTGCCCACCGCCTGCTCCTTTTTGCCTTAAATTGGACCTCTTGTCATGAATACTGACACCAATGATCATCTCCCAGCCTACCCGCGCAGTAGCGCAGCCCCTTATGCGCAGTTGCGACCCCTGTGACGTCCTGATCCTATGCGCAACCTCGGTCTCGCGCATCTCCCATACAGACTCTTTTATAGTCCTGTGCTCTCTTTCAACTTCTTGGAGCGCTGAGACTGTGCTTCCTACGGATAGTCAAGTGATCGCACCACCAGTGTGAGGCTTCAATTTTCTTGCTATCCTGAGCCGCGGGCACCCCCCAATTACCCCTTCATCCATTAGTGCATCGCGTTCTTTTTTATGTGGTGCACTCCCCTGTTTACTTTGTCTAGTCAGGTGCGGTCGTAGCCATGGTAGCAGGGTCACAACTTCTTCTAATGTAGTAGTATGGTTGGCTAGACCTTGTCCCATCGTGCTTAGTTTTTCGGCAGAGCATGCTTGTGCGACTTCGGTTTCCATTTTGCTGATTTCTTCATCCAATGTCATGCTTTTCTTTCTCAGACATACCCAATCTTCGTCGAGTTCGCGAAGTTTCAAGTTCCCTCACCGAATGGCTTCGTGTAACTCCATAATTCCTTTACCCAAATCCTCATGTACTGTCCCAACTATGGGAGCTGTTAAATGGGGATTCTTCTCTGCTCTTATGGTTTCGTCTCTTCTCATCAGTGTTGGGGTCATTTTCGTGCTCCAGTTTTTGCTTATGGCCCTATAGGCCCATCGAGCCGCTGGTACGCGCAGGTCCCAGTCAGTTCGTCTTCCCTGGTGAAATCCATTCATGATTCCGCATAGCTTTTTGAATGCTCCACCGTGTAATATTAGTGGTATGCATCGTCGCATCTGGTTCTGATTTTCAATCCTTAGTCTGGGATGTACTTGCACAGCACACATTTGCACCCATCGACACAGGTGGGCACGCAAACTGCTTCATCCGGGCTACCCAGCTCTTGTTCGACGTTGGGGACTTCCAAAGCATAAGTGCATCCATCTTCTACATTCGCGCCAGTTTCCAATGGTCTTCTGATGTGTACTCCACCATCATGTGGGTTTTGCACGCAGCGCCTATTCCATCACACCGTACTGCTACTGTTCTAGTATTGCACTTTCAAATTTGCCAAGGAATTCATCCACCACTATTACTCCATCATATGTTGGCAGTTCCCTTGTCTCTGTTGTCATGCAACGCAATGATCTAATCATCACTTTGCAATTTAGCATTGTCACTTCATGCAACTGGTTCTGCCAGTGTTCTACCTCTTCGTCTGAATACAAAGTACAGGAGCTGTTGCGCTCCCATGAGATTCTTCCATCTGCAGTTGGGTTCACCCGATCCTAGTCTCGTGCCATTATCTAGTAAATACAATCTAGCTCATCGTCGGTTTCATCATCGCGCACTAGTTCAGTGTAATGTGCCCCTTCGGTTGGATCTAGCAGAACTACTATGCATAGGAACTTTTATCGAATATCATCTTCTGCTTCTTCAGGTTAATGACTCCATTCATATCAGTGGCCCTGTCTATTCCTAGCAACGCGAGATAAGGATTGCTATCATCAACAATCTCTATTACTTCAAAGTCTGTCTATGTGCTCGCACCTTCGATATCAACTATTACCCCTTGCAACCTCCCCATGGGAAAAATCTTCTGTTGGTTCACCATTCGTAATTGAATAGGGGACCATTGTAACGCGGGCCTGCCCATACGTTCCCATGTCTGCTTTGGTAATACATTCGCGTCTGAACCCAGGTCTAGGATTACCTGATCCATTTCATACTCACCAATCTGCGTTGTCAATCTCATTTCCCTCCCGGTGTGTAATGCATGCTTTCCCAATTTTTGGACTACGCGCGGTTCTCCTAACCCTGCACACCTGGTGATCAACTCCTGTAGTCCCTTAACTTCCTTGTTGTCGCGCAGCAGTTTCATGCATGTCTCCAAAAAGGTAGTAAGCATATAAGGATCCATCCCCGGCTCTAGTTGATCCTTACTGCCTGAAGTGGAGGCCTCCGCGAAGCTCTTCCTAGCTTCCATGAACATCTCATTTGCACATTTTAAGTCAAACTCAGGTTCCTTTGTAGGAGCCTTGCGAACCCATGCCTCTTCCTCGGGCTACTTCCCCTTATCCTCCTCTGTGGTCGCACCACTTCTGAGCATCATGTTCACATTTGGGTCTTCTTCGCATGGTTTAGACCTCATCATTTGAATATTTTGAGTCAGAGGAGGCTGGAGTACCCCTTTCTCGCACACCTGTGTGATCAATGTGGGACAATCTACTACTTCATGATCGAATTGAGCACAGTATGAATAGGATATTCTCGTTGGGTTGGTACAATCATGGGCGCAGTGCCCGGGTCCTCCACAATTGTAACAAATTAACTGTCTGCGGCCCCTTCCTAGCCCCATTCCTCCTCGTCCTCGACCTCACCCCTGAAATCCAGTGCACACCATCCCCGCAGCTGGGTCGAGGGCTCGCGTTTCTATCTGCATCCTATATGCTGGGGTCCGATCCATCATTAGCTCGTAGCTACGACAAGTACGCTTGTCGTGGCCTACTGACCTATAGAAATTACAAAACAACTGTTGGGGATTCTATGTATACTTCTGCAACAAATGAAAATTATCCATCATGTGCTTTCCTCCTTTTTGATAGATCCCACACAATAATGCGAGTGTCGCACTCAGCGCTGCCTGTGCCTTCGATCTCAACGGCATTGGCCCCCCTCTTGCCAAGCAGTTCGCGAATACTGGACAGCGATCCTTTTCATGGCCTTGGCCTTTACATTTTACGCACCATACTTCCTCGTGTGCCTTTGGCCGCGATTCCCTATCCTGCTTCAAGCTCTGCATTTCCAGGCATAGATTTTGTAGTTGTGCGTGGATTTGTTGAACTCCCAGTCGCAGATGCTGTATCAGTGTCTCATGCAACCTCATTTCCATTTCCAACGCTTTGACCTGTGTAGAAAGTTTCTGTTGTGACAATGCCATCCTCAGGTGTGGTGTTAGAGATTCCACAAACCATGCGCGATGTTGCACATCCGTGAGCGTCATATTAACCTCGCGAATCGTACTCTTCAATCGCTAATCCAGATCCCAAGGGGTCTCACCTGGAAGCATCGCAATCTCTTTAAACCCGATGATTGACTGTGTCTCTAATTTTGGGCAGCTAAATTCTTTGTTCAACGCATTCTGGATCTCTGCTATTCCTACATTTGGGTGATCATTAGAGTGCTTGATATACCATGTCAATGCGTGATCTTGCAGCGTGCTCACCAACCTAGCCTTCTTAATGTTGTCATCGTGACCCCTTGCGCTTCCCACACTGCTCTTACCATGAACTAGAACTGGTTTGGATCCTCATTCCCTACTCCTCTAAATACGGGTAGCTTGATCACGCTCGCCATGCTGAACTGCAGGTTTGGTGGAGGTGGAACGAGTGGAGATGGAGGTGAAGGAGGTGAAGCGGGTGGTGGCGTGGGTGGAGGTGGTAACTGCGGAATGCGCTACCTTATCAAACTGACCGCACTTCTCGGAGAGACCCAAGCGAGCTCTTCCTCGCTCTCTCGCGAAGGTGAAATTAAGGGACTGTTTCCTAATTCCCCGCTACCTTTGTAGATCTTTCCGCTCTGTTTCGTTCCAAACATTAATGTATTCGCATAACCCGCTTTTCACATAACAACATCTTAATCCAGGTATTCAAAGAATTAATGTACTTACCTCACAATCCCTTGAGAAAACTTCGTTTTGCTTCACTGTAGCTCACGGTTGTATCTACCGCGAACTCAGTGATAAATCCTCCTATTATCTAGTCAAGCCAATGGTCCACAAATCGCGTGATCTTATCTTCTGATGCCTTTAGTCTGTGCACTAATTCCGGAGTCCACACTATCGGTTGGTCGAGCTTACACCTTCCCTGGCTGTCGACTAACCTCGCAATCCACTCATACAGTTCAGAAGGAAAGGATGCGAAGAAGATCTTGTGGATTTCCATATACACGTAGCAATCTAGCCACCTTTTCTCGGATACCTGCGGATTTCTGTTTTCCTGCATCACGAACTCGTGAATCTTCTTGTCCAACCACTCTTCAATTTCCTTCTTTGTTGGGTTCTAGTGGCATGACATCAAACATCCCTTAGGCATATCCCGGTCCCGGCAATGGAACCATTTTTTGGCTACGTGGGGCCTGACCCAGGTTCAACAGTGAGTTTAGCCAAGCAAATCTCAGTACTACTGGCCCTTTTGGCAACAGTCCACGGAGCGCGGACTGAGGTCTCACCTGAAGTAGTATGGGAGGGTGCTGGAACCAGGTTTCTGCACCCTAGGGATGTCTTGATGATGGTTCTGGAGGTTTGTGATCCTGATCTGCGCACTGCACTTCTCTGTGTAGCTTTCTATTCTTCGCAATCCGTGTGCACCTTCGTACTATTTTGATTCGATCCTTACTGTGCTATTATATTAGTGCTTAACTTAGTTTGTGCGGGCCCAATATTCTTATTACTTGTTCAACTTTCAGACTAGCTCACATACTTGAAAATAATATAAATGCATAAAGAATAACTAGAACATAGAAATATAGATTATATAAGCAGATGCACAATTTTCTGAATCAATCTTATCTTTATTAATGCTCAAGTTTAGTTAAAGACCCAAATCTGCCTTGTGCACTCAGCTGTAGGGGTCCGCTCACTCAGTTGCAGACTCTACTAGGCCTCTTCGCACTCAGCTACGGAGCCTCTACCTACTACTACGACCCAATACACTTCAAATTCACTTCGATCTTCTAACCATGCCTTCGCAACTATTTGTTACTTGTCAAAATCTTAGACTTACTTTACACTTAGAGCCTCTCTCTCTTTATACAATCCCATGGTCTGTGGACCATGGGTAGGCCGACACTCTTTACATTAAATTACATTATCTTAGGGCGGACAACCCTAGACTCTCGCGCTCCGCACCTGCATTTTGCGGGGTCTTTACATTACACTTGAACAAAATTCAGGCTTCAAGCCCCAAAAACATGTTGTGGGGGGATCCGCTGCCCAACAATCTGGGTTCTCCTCTCACGTTAAAATATGTCTTATATGTTCCGGGTCTGAAGAAGAATTTAGTTTCAGTTGCTATGTTGGATGATCGTGGCTACGATGTGATATTTAGCAAAGGAAAGGCTTTCCTTCGTCACAT
Source organism: Pinus tabuliformis (assembly GCA_031772625.1). NCBI lineage: Eukaryota > Viridiplantae > Streptophyta > Pinopsida > Pinales > Pinaceae > Pinus > Pinus tabuliformis. The sequence goes on along the minus strand of CM062817.1, from coordinate 718,304,401 downwards.
AGCCATAGAACACGTGAAGTGGATCAGGGTTCCTGTGAAGAACCTGTACAAATTGGATGTAGAAGATGATGTTGCCTTGAGCACGAAAGCAAAGAAGGTGCAGAGCTGAGACATCGGTGAATTATGGCATAGAAGATTGGGCCATTTTCACCATGGAGCTTTGAAGGTCATGCAATAGATTTTTACAGGACTTCCCAAGGGTGCACTAGAGTAGCGAGATACATGAAAAGGGTGTACATTGGGGAAGTACACCAAAGACACCTTTCATGATAAGGACAATCGAGCGGAAGTGATACCTAAAATATTTCACTCAGATGTGTGTGTACCATTCTCGATAGCCTCCACAACCAAGCACAGGTATTATGTGATATTTGTAGATGATTTATCACGTAACTGCTGTAATTTCTTCATGCAAAAGAAATATCATACATTCTCTAAATTTTGTGAATTTAAAGCACTTGTTGAGAAAGACACTGGTAGGAAAGTGAAGGCTCTCAGGAGCGATAATGGTGGAGAATATGTGTCAAATGAGTTCAAGAATTCTTTTGAATTAGAAGGAATTCGATGGGAGTTAATAGCACCCCATAATCCACGAAAAAATGGGGTTGCTAAAAGGAAGAACATAATTATTGTGGGAGAAGGACAGGCGATGTTACATGATCAGGGTATACCATTGAACTTGTGGGTTGAAGTATGCAACACAACTGTCTATGTGCAGAATAGGAGTCCTCATTGGATTCTTGGGATGAGTACAGTAGAAGAATATTTTTCAGGGAAGAAACCAAATGTGTCACACTTAAGGATCTCTGGTTCATCGATGTACTATCATGTTACCAAGTATGCAAGGAAAAACTAGAGCTGATAGCTGAGTTGGGCATATTTGTGGGGAACATGGATACACCTCACAACTATCGAGTGTACCTGCCATCTCACAGGATGACAATTGTTCGTAGATATGTGAAGCTCGATGAAGAGAAGGCCATGAGATGTTCCCTTGAGAGGGAGCTTTAGTTACATGCAGATGAGGAGTTTTTGGCTCAAAAGGAAGAACCTCAAGATGTTGTGGAGTAGCCACAAGTATAGGAGCATAGAGTGGAAGCATACACTCATGCAAAGACATCCAAAGATGGAAGGAAGCACACCAAAGAAGCTGAAATATTGATGCATGATGATAGAGAGAATGTGGGAGCACCCACATCACAACACAGACAAAAGAGGTCACCAGATCCTTACATTGGCTAGATGGCTCTGATGAGCGAGACTGAACCATCCTCGTTAGATGAAGTAGTGCAACAACCAATATGGGTTGATGCCATGGTAGAGGAATATGGTTCCATTATCAGGAAAAATGCTTGAGATGTTGTCCCAAATCTATGTAAACTTTGAAACGGGAACTATAAACTCAAAACGAGAACTCTGGCCAAAAAACCCTGAAAAAACATAAAAAACAATGCTAAAAATGAAAAGTGTGTATACTGGAACGATGATTTTATTTTTTAGGGGTCAATTTTGAACATGTTTTAAAAATGGCAGTGACTACGAAATTTACTACGAAATTTTCATGCAAAATATAGCTTCAAAACGAAAGTGATGATACTGGAACAATGATTTTTTTTTTTAGGGTCAATTTTCAAACTTTTTAAAAAATGCTAGTAAAACCAAATTTTTATGTGCCAAGCAAAGTTGTTTATGAGGAAAAAACACATTAATGTTTCTGGTAGAACATCATTTTTCTTTCCTAAGTATAAATTCAACATGTTTTCATCCATAAAATGCTATATACAAAAGAAATTGAATTTTTTTCAACTATAAAATTAAAAAACCATGACATTATGAACTAATTACATCACTAAATGAATTCAAAAGTCATTATTTGTATATTGAATAAAACATACATTATATCTCTAATTTAATATTTCATTGTAGATATTTTAAACAATAAAAACTATCATAATTAAGACATATAATCCAACAACATAAAAATGTCCCATAACTTCTCATTTAACACCATATGGAAATCATTAATTTTATTTCAAGATATGATACATACATCAGTTATATAAACTGTCTTAAACAATTATTCAAAATCACTCATATTTTCTTGCACACCATCAGAATTCACATCTTCAAATGAGTGACTAGATGCTGACGAAGATGTTCCATATTCTTCTCTTTCATCAACTAGTGCCCCATCTGAGTCCACATGCATGCCCAACACTTCAGGTTTCAAAATTCTTCTAGATCTACGACTGGCTTCAGCAGACTCCCATCTCAACACTGTTCCTTTTGGTAACAACCTTTTTAGAATCTCTATCATCTTGAAGCGAAGAGTTCCTCTCTTTGTTAAATTGAAGTCATAAACAAGTATGTCAACATCCTCCAATTTTAATATGTCTGTGCAGCGGCGATTTATATTTGTACCCTTTCTTTTTCTCTTTCCGCCATTTTTTTGTCAACTACCATCTCTGGCTTATACACACCATTGAATGGGTGTGTATTTTTGGCATACCAATGTACTTCAACACTTGTAACATCCTCATTTTCTGTAAAGACCTTTATAACTTTAGCAACCCATAATGGATAGCCATTGGGATCTCCATCTGCTAGCACTGCAATCATGCAACCCTCCTTAATATCATGTACTAAACCCCTGTAAAGGTCTTCCATGGCTTCACGTTGTGCACAAGATCTTCTGGAACCAATATACATCTCTCTTTCCTCTACTTGTGAAGAATTAATAATACCTTGAGATTGTTGTTGTTCGACAATTTTTATTTCCTCATGTTCATTTGACACATTTTGTGGCCAAATAAATGGATTTTTCAAAGGTATATCTTCATTTGTTTTTGTTGAAATGATATCACTTTGATTATTGAAAAATGACTCCCACCAAACTGAATCAGCAATGTCAAAGTACTCATATGTATATCTAATACATTTTTTAATTTCTTCCAGGAAATCAGAATAATTTATATCTCTATTTTGTCTGTGTGCATTCTGAACTTCACCAATTGATTGCAATAACAATATTTTTGATGCAAATATTGGATGATCTGGAATGAACTTCAAAAATTGCAAATCTGAAGATGGTGCCCATTCTGCAGTAGTTAAATACTTCTTGCCCCATATTAGTGTTTTCCCATCAATTTTTTTGATACGAAATTGATGTTGGAAGCTAATGTCATTAAGTTGTTCAATGAATTTCCCCTCACCATATGATCCCAGAATAAACCTTCGCATGTCAACAGTTTCTTCCAACACATCAAAAGTAGGCTCTAGCATGTATGATTTCTTAAGACATTCAATTAGTGATGGCAAGCTCCCAACTTGCTTCCTCCTCAATATGACTTAAAAACGACTGAACATCTTATCAATATGGTCATGAGTGTGCCCAACAAGAAGGAAACCAACCTTTACCTTTTGAAAAATTCTCAATTCAACAAGCATGTTTAGATATCCAAAAACAACCTGATTTTTGTTTTCACGGCAAGTGTTGTCCAATTGTAGATACAAAACTTCAGGAAGAGTACCAGACCAATGAGAAATCACATCATGAATTATGGTTATGGTCAGATTTGCATCATTATGAATATTTGGAGCTGTGAAGTACACCCTTGGCAACATTTTCCCATTGAAGACCATACAACCAACCAAGTGAAACTGAATAAAATTTTCCTCCTATAAATTTTTGGGTGTGCGAACAAAATGTGGTAAAAGTGTTTTCTTCTGGTCCATACCATCAATTATCAAACCCAAATATTTATTTGGATTATCATAACACTTCTTTCGATGCTTGTACAACTTCTTCCTTTCATTTGTTTGTTGTTCGCGATGATCCTGAAGTTCTTTGACAATTAAATCTACACAACATAAAAGAAATTCATTAAGAAATATGTTTTCATAGTTGATGACTATACAATTTTAAAAGTTAAAGTTATGAATGCTTACCTCTTTCTGACCCTTCACATTTGTCCCTTTTTTATTTAAGAGAAGCACGTGTACTAAAAATCTCCATCCTTGTCTTCTTAGGAATATGGACATTGTTGAATTCTTTCTTCCATACTTTCACAAAATATTGATATGTAATAAACTGGCCATGTCCCTCAGCACCTTCTGCATATTCTTTGTATAAGTTGTGGATTTCTCGTCTTGAAAAATTATCTGGAATATGTATTATCTCTCTATTTGTCATACACTCTCCATGCTTTGAAAAGAAACCTTTCATCCTGACATTGCAGTATTTGATAATGGCCCAAACTGTCTTTTATGACGTACTTCTGAATAAAATGTGGGATCCTTTTCCAAATTTTCTTGAATTCTCGAGAGATGAAATTCCCAATCGAATGAAACATTTTGAAATCTTTTCTACAGATAAATAAAGTCCCAAGATGATAATCATAACCTGACAATGTAGATTGCATTCACCCAACTAAATATGAATTTTTCATGCTTTTATTCATTGACAAATATCTCTTCCTGCTTTCTAATGCAAATTTGAAATCCATATGTTTCAAGCAATCTTTTTGGCAACATTCACTTGAAATGAGAGCACTGATAGAACTTCTTCTCGTCAGATATTCTGCTCTACCCCTTGTATAACTAGAACAGCTTGCATTGATACGAAAAGGTCTGCTCCTACTCCTCGATACAATATTTCTTGGCAACATCTCCATCATTGGATCATCATTTGTATAAGGATTTTCATCATCATTAAGAGGAATGTTATCCACACTATGATCAGCTCTGCTTTTCAAATATTGACTTGGAGGATATTCTTCATCTTCCGCTTCTTTAGTGCTACTGTCGTAGTCCTTAGAATTTGGACTGAATGGAAAATCTGACTTGATGTTTAATGGATATTCTTCCTCATGTGCATTGTCAGTGCTACTCTCATAGTCCATAGAATTAGGACTACGTTGAAAATGTGACTGTTTACTTATTGAAGATGCTACATCCTGTCCTTTGTCACTGCTACCTTTATACTAATTAGAATTAGGACTAAGTGCATCATCCTGTCCTTCATCACTGCTGCTCTCATAGTCCTTAGAATTAGGACTAATAGGACATAGTGACACTCCATTATTTTGAAATTCATCATCACGCTCTTCATAACTATTGTTCTCATAGTCCGCAGAATTAGGACTAAGTGGACACCGTGACACTCCAATCTTTTGAAATTCATCATCCTGCTCTTCATCATTGCTGCTCTCATAGTCCTTGGAATTAGGACTAACTGGACACTGTGACACTCCATAATTTTGAAATTCATCATCATGCTCTTCATCACTACTGCTCTCATAGTCCTTAGAATTAGGACTAAGTGGACACTTTGACACTCCATTCTTTTGAAATTCATTATCACGCTCTTCATCACTGCTGCTCTCATAGTCCTTAGAATTAGGACTAAGTGGACACTGTGACACTCCATTCTTTTGAAATTCGCCATCATGCTCTTCAAAACTGCTGCTCTCATAGTCCTCGGAATTAGGACTAAGTAGACACCGTGACACTCCATTCTTTTGAACTTCACCATCATGCTCTTCAAAATTGTTGCTCTCATAGTCCTCAGAATTAGGACTAAGTGGACATCGTGACACTCCATTCTTCTGAACTTCACCATCATGCTCTTCATCACTGCTGCTTTCATAGTCCTTAGAAGTAGGACTAAGTGGAATCTGTGACTATTTATTTGAAATTCTCCATCCCCTCTTTCATCAGTGCTGCTCTCATAGTCCTTAGAATCATGACTAAGTGGAAGAATTGACTTTCTATTCATAGTGGAAGAATTCCCACTATATTCATCAATATGAATAAAGTTGTTACGCGATGAAGATGTTGATGGTGTATACATCGAAACTTCACTATCAAAACAATCCATCCCTTTCAAATAGAAGATGTTGAATGATACAAATGGAGAGTCTCCTAAAGATATTATATAGCTTAAAGAATGAAATTTTCCCTCCAAAAATTTTCCCTCCAAAAAGTTTCGCGAAAATATTTCCCTCCAAAAATTTTCGCGAAAATATTTCCCTCCAAAAATTTTCGCGAAAATATTTCCTTCCAAAAAGTTTGTTAGATTTATTTACCTTCATTATTTTATTCTACAATTTATTGAAAAATGTAAACTAAATTTTTTTATGAAATAAATCATTAAAATTAAAATTGTAAACTACAACTTCGACATTAATTATTTTAATAGTTAAAGTATATAATATTTACTAAACAATTGAATTTTTTTTTTTAATTTTTATAATATATTCTAAAACAAATTAATCCCACATTCAACCCGTTGTAAAACAATTCTACAATATTCGCTTTATAATATTTTAAAACAAATTATCCCACATTCAACCCGTTGTAAAAAAATTCTACAATATTCGCTTTATAATATTTTAAAACAAATTATCCCACATTAACCGTACGGTAAAACATCTCTGTAATTTCACTTATATATTAAAATTTCCTTATCGCTACTACTCACATCACATCCAGGTTTTCTGAAAATCGTTCAAAGACTCATGAATTTATGGAGCAGCTACATCACTATCAACAACATATTCAATGAAGAATTCTCGCAATTGAAAGGTAAGTTAAATTTTTTTCCTTGAAAATTTTCATATTAAATTAGTTTAATGAAAAAGAATTTTTTTTTTTAAATTAATAATTTTTCTGAGCCAAAATAACAATTACATCCATCGTGAGCATGGTGGGCCCGATCAAACTCAATCGCCCAATACCTGTGGGTGGGCCGCCATGGTGTCGCGGGGTGGGCTGGGAGGTTGGGCGAGCGGGCGTGGTGTGAGGGCGTAGGGGGGCGGTAGGGGGTGTGGGGGCAGCCCAGTAGCTCGCCTGCTTGTCGCAGGGTTGGGCGATTCTCAGAAGCACCCAACCCCCACGGCGGGCAGTGAGCTGCCAGGATGGGCATCGCTGCCTGACTCGCCCCCTATCTCCAACCCCCCTCCCGACACCCTCACTCCCTTCACCCACACCCCGTGCCCCTGCCCCCTCAATGCCACCCTCATCTCCTACCACCAACCCCCCAGACCCCTCACCCCCACATGATTCGCTAACCTTCCCATCCCCACCCGCACCACCCTCTTCCACCTCCACGCGCCCACATTGCCCCTATTCCCTCACCCAGACCCACTCGCCCTCCCCCTCACCGCCATCCCTCTACACCCACCTGACTGCACCCCACATCGACCGCACCACCCACGCCGCCGCCCTCCTCCTCACCCGCCCTTCGCATGCCTTCCCCCTCACCTCCTTCCCACCCATGTGTCCTCCCGTAACCCACTCTCACACCCCTTCCCTCACCACCCCCTCCACCTCCCCTTCCCCCCTCAACTCCCCGCGCCCATCCCTCCCTCACCCCACCTCATCCCCCCGGGCACCCTACCCCTCCCTCTCCTCCAACCCCCCTGGCGCCTCCTCCCCCTTCCCCACCCACGCTCCTCCCCCTGCCCCACCCACACTCCTTCCTCCCTCCCACGGCCGACACCCTACCCCACGCTCGCTCCCCCCTCCCTCATCCCCCTCCCCCGGCCCGCGCCCTCCCCCCTCCCTCATCCCCCTCCGCCTCCCTCCTCCTTCATCCCCGCCACCTCCTCCCCGTCCTGCCCTCCTTCTCTCCCTCCCGCAGCCCGCCCCCATGCCCAACCGGCAGCCGGGCCCCTCGCTCCCTCCCCCGGCGCGCACCCTCCCCTCCCCTAGTGCCCTCCCCCCTCCCTCATCCCCTTCCACCTCCCCCGCACCCTCCCTCCTCCCTCATCCCCACCACCTCCTCCCCTTCCCTGCCCTCCTTCTCTCCCTCCTGCAGCCCGCCCCCTGCCAGTGCTCGACCAGCGGCCTGCCCCCCCGACCACCGGTCGGGTAGGGGAGCGGGCCACCGGGGTGGTGCAGCCGAGGCCTGACCACCCCGGCGGCCCGCCCCCCAACCCGACCAGTGGCAAGGCGAGGGTGGGCGGCCGAGGTGGCGTAGGCTGAGGCCTGGCCACCCCGGCAGCTTGCCCCCCTGCTCGACCGGTGGTCGGGCGATTCCCGGAATTGCCCTGCCTCTGGTCGGGCCGGGTGGGCAGCCGGGGTGGCATAGGCCGAGGCTTGCGCCACCTTGGCGACCAGCCCCCTGCTCGACCGGCGGCCGAGCGATTCCGGAATCGCCTTGTCGCCGATTAGGCAGGCGCCACCCCAGCGGCGAGCCCCTCGGGTTGACCGATGGCCGGGCGATTCCCGGATTCGCGCTGTCGCCAGGCGATTCCCGGATTCGCCCTATCGCCAGTCGGGTGGGGGGGGCCTGCACCACCCCGGCGGCCTGCCCCCCCACCCGACCGATGGCCGGGCGATTCTCGGAATCGCCCTACTGCCGGCGAGCAATTCTCGGAAGCGCCCTACCGCCGGTTGAGCGGGGGGGCGGGCCGCCAATCGGGCACCGGCCGGGGGCGAGTCGCAGGAGGAGAGAGAAGGAGGGCGAGGAGGGGGAGGAGGTGGCGTTGATGAGGGAGGAGGGAGGGCACGGGGGAGGAGGAGGGGGATGGGGATGAGGGAGGGGGATAGGTGTCGGGGGAGGGGGAGGGCGTGCGTGGCCACCAGTCGGGCGGGGGGGTGGGCCACTGGTCGGGCGCCGGCCGCGAGAGGGAGGGAGGGCGGGGGGAAGGGACCGGGGGAGGGAGGAGAGGTAGGGCAAGAACCGGGAAGGGAGGGGGAAGGGCGTGGGGGAGGTGGGGGGCATGAGGGAGGGGGAAGGGAGAGGGCAGAGAGGGGAAGGGGTAGGGGGTGAGGGGAGTTGGGGGAGGTGAGGGGGCGCGGGAAGGGGAGGGGGTAGGGGGCGCGAGGGGGGGGGAGCCAAGGGGGTAGGGGGGAGAGGGGCGCGAGGGGGGGAGAGGGAGGCCGCGCACTGGCGGAGGAAGTGGGGGGGGGGGGAGACAGGCAAGGGGCGCGAGGGGGGGCGAGGGGAAGCATTTGGGGGGGGGGGGGGAGCCGGGTGAGGAGGGTCACGGGAAGGGTAGGGGATGAGGGGCGCGAGGGGGGGGGAGCATGGGCAAGGGGGCACTTGGGTGAGGGGGAGGGCACGGAGGGGCGGCGGAGCGCCGGGTGAGGGGGAGGGAGGGAGAGGGTGAGTGGGGGTGAGAGCGTGCGGGTGAGGGGGCGGAGGGTGAAGGGGAGGGCGGTGGAGGGTTGTCACTCACGATGGTTGTTATTCATTTTGAATTAATGGAAACTTTTGTTATACACTTTCTGTTTACAAACAATTTTATTCACTTCTTTTATGGTTAAGTTTTCAAAGATTTTTAGTGTACAAGGTTCATTTTGTTTCGTGCCTGACTCAGTGATATATTTTTTATTTAAAATCTTTGGCGGTATATTATCATTACTTTTGGTCAAATATTTTTTATTCATTACATATTTTTTTTTGTACTTACTAAAAAAATCAGACATATATTAAATAAAATATTAAAATAAATTATTTTAAATTTGAAAATATTAGAATTTTGGGTTTAGTAAATATCAAGATGTAAATATCATTTTGAGCGTAAAGTTTAAAAAATGTTTACATGATTTTTTATTCTTCTACATTTTTATTGAATATAGAATCAAGATAGATCTATGAAGGTTTCGACTAAAAAAATAATAAAATGTAAGAATTTTATTATTTTCACTACTTTCATATAATATATACATAGTTAATTTTGGAATGTTTTATTCGTGATTTACTTTTTCTACACTAGAATGTTAATGCATACCCTTTTAGAATGTGAGGGGGGGAGGGTGAGGGAGAGGGCGTGGGCGGGTGGAAGGGTGGGCGCGGGGCGTGCGGGTGAGGGGGGCGGCGTTGGCGGGCATGGGCGAGGAGGGCGTGCGGGTGAGGGGGCGGGCAGAAAAGGGGAGGGCAAGGGAGGGCGAGGGCGGGTGGAAGGGTGGGCAAGGAGGTGGAGGTCGTGGGCGAGGCTATGTGGGGATGTCGAGTGGGCGAGGGTGCACGGGAGTGCCTAGTGTGTGAGGGGGTGGAAGTTGTGAGGGGGTGTGGGAGGAGTCGGGTAGGTGGGGGGGTGAGAGGGGTAGGGGAGAGGCGGGTTTGTGTGAGGGGGTGAGGGAGTGTGTGAGGGGGGGCGAGAGGGGTGGGGGAGAGGCGGGTGGGTGTGAGGGAAGAGGGTCGGCGTGGGCATGTGGGGGTGGAAGGGGGCTGAGTGCAGGTGGAGATCGGGAAGTTGGTGGGTCAAGGGGGCTAGGTGAGGATGGGGAGGTTGGGGGTCGGCCCACCCCGCCCACCCCCCCCACATGCTTGCTCCCACCCACCGCCCGCCTATCCACACCTACACCCCCCTCTCGGCCACACCCACCTGGCTCGCCCGCCCTCACCCGCCCGGCTGCCCACCCTGCCCCGCCGTCCCTCACCCGACCCCCCGCCTACCGACCAACCCAGCCGGCACCAACCCACCCGCTTGCCTGTTAGGGGTGGCTGGGTGATTCCGATTATACAAATAAAAAATTTATGATATATTTTTGTTGTTAATTTAAGTTAATATGTTTTTATTATTTACTGATTTATGTGTTTCTATTTTTCAGGAAAATGGCATCAAAGAAAATTTCAGTGAATCTTTCTGGACCAAAGACTCTTAAAGGTGCATCTTCAAGAAACATTGGTGAACGAACTCCACCTGAGCTCATGGCTACAAATATTTCAAGTGCCTCAAGTGATAAGAAGATGATTTCAGACTGGAAGAATTCAAAAGAGGTGAAATTTCCATCAAGAATCTGGTATGTGAAAGAAAGAGAAAGCACAAATGTGAATATATATCTATATATTGATATACCGAATGATAATGGAATTTTTGAGGTGATGGGAAGAGTCATAGATATGTGTTTGGTACCGGACACTGAAGTTGTTTACATACTTACAAAAGCTCCCAAGTCACATGAAAGAATTAAATACCGACTATCATATTCATTATATGACACGAGAGAGGTATCTACAAAGTTGTGTAAACAAATCATAAATGAGATGACATGAAACATCATAAGTATTGTTATTTATATTTGTATTTTGCGTTCTTGAAAGTGTCTCGCAATATTTTTTTAACTTTGTTTTTTATTGACATATGATATTTTGTTTGGCAGAATTTTGTTGGAAGTTGTTCAATTAGGTTGGGAGGAATTCATTTCATAGATCATGATATCATGAAAGTTGTCAGCAGTTTTTACTCAGTGTCAGAAGAAGATATGGAAAACAAGCAAAATGTAGTAATTGATGATGCTACAAAACTACATCCAAAGAATCAGAAAAAAAGGCCTCTGGTGGATAAATCTAGCAAGGGTAAACAAGTTACTTTTGAGGACGATGAAGTTGAAACTGACAGTGAAGCATATGTTGCCATTACTAAAGATGACATTGGAACTGAGAAGAGCCGTAAAAGACTAAAAGTAACAAGGCCCAAGAATGAATCTGTTGAGAATGTTATGATGAAGAAAAGTAAAGTTGAAGATTTTGTAGCAGCCATTACCAGCAGTGAAGAACCTAGTGAAACTTCAAAAGAAAACAGAAAAATCATTACACCATGAGCTGATTTAGAGGATGGCATTATCAAAACAAAACAAAATGCCATTCGAGAGAATTTGACAAAGAAAAACTTAATTGATGGTGGTCGTACATTTCAGCTTAATGTCAGGAAAACCTATAAAGCAAGTGAAGGATAATGTCAATATCAAGTTAGAAAGCCACATCATCTGCATGTTCACAACTTGAAGACATTGATGAGGTACAATCCATATGCTCATGTGGTTAGTTATGTGCTTCTTGTTGATCCACTTCAAGTTCCCAACAAATAAGCATTTGATAAGTCAAAATGTTTTGAATACAATTATTATGTGCTTGGGGGGAACCATTCTGTAGAAGCTCAAAGACAATTGATGGAGGAATATTCTAATAACCCACATTTTGAAACAATGAAATGTATCATTTACGCTAGTTTATCAGATACAGAAGCAAAGCTAGTGGCATGGGATCATAATTCAGATAATGAATATAGGATGTCTATGACTTTCATCCAAAGGGTTAGATTTATTCGTAGTGAATTTGAAGAAAAATGTGGTGGGGATAGGATAAATGTTACTGCAGATTTCCGAAATGAATGTTGTATGGAAATAGGCTATTAGATTGAAGAGAAAACCAATTCAAAATGTCAGACCAGGCAGTAACTCTCCAAATGCAGTAAAACTGATTCGTCTATTATTCCATAGGTAGGTCACTGTTATATACAATAGGAGTGATTGTTCAGTTCATCTCCCGATGAATGTTCAGATTCCTAATTTATTTATTTACACAAAATTCCCCCAATCATGAAGATTAGGTGTCAACATTCCCCCCCTTAATCTGAAGGGATGTTGGTGAGTCCAAGCATCATTCTGAATCGTTCAAGCTTTTCCCTTCCAAGTGCTTTGGTGAAGATGTTTGCAATTTGCTCATTTGTAGAACAATGACGGAGATGGATTGTTTTGGCCTCAACATGATGTCGAATCAGATGATATTTAGTATTGATATGCTTTTTCCGATCATGGAACTTTGGGTTCTTGGCCAACTTTATTGCAGAGGTGTTGTCAATTATGAGTGGAGTTGATTGTACTTGTTTTACCTGCAAATCTTCAAGAATTTTCCTGAGCCACACAATTTCTTTCATTGCTTCAGCTGCTGCCACGTATTCTGCTTCTGTTGTGGAATCTGCTGGAACTGATTGTTTGTGTGATCTCCAGGAGACAGCTCCTGATCCAAGACTCATAACATATTCTGAAGTAGATTACCCCAGTTTCTTTGTCTCCATCGAAGTCTGAATCAGAGTATCCAATCAAGCTGAAGTCGTCCACCTGTGTATACTTGATTCCAAGGTCTTGAGTTCCCTTCAAGTACCTTAGAACTCTTTTTGCAGCAGACCAATGTCCCTCACAAGGCTTTTGCATAAACCTGGAGAGGATTCCAACAACAAATGAAATGTCTGGTCTGGTAGTAGTGAGGTAGATGAGACTTCCTACAAGCTGTCTATACTTTGTTGCATCCTCAAATTCCTTTCCTTCAATAGATGTGAGCTTTAAGTTTTGTTCCATTGGAGTAGAAAGAGGATTGCACTCTGTCATGCCAAATTTGTTTAACAAATCTCCAATGTATTTCTTTTGAGAAAGAAATATCGATTTTGGATGTTGGGTTACTTTAATGCCAAGATAGTAATGAACATAGCCCAAATCAGTCATTTCAAAACTTTTCCCCAATTCCTTCTTTATGGATGCAATGTAGCTTTCATTGTTCCCTGTCATTAAAAGATCATCTACATATACCACAAGATATACAACTGTTTTGCCAACTTTCTTGACAAATAAAGTTGCATCATCAAGATCAAAATGATTGAAGTTGAGTTTCAAAAGATGCTCAGTTAGTTTTTCATACCAGGCTTGCGGTGCTTGTTTGAGGCCATACAAGGACTTCACAAGTTTTCATACTTTATGTTCATGTCCTTTCACAGCAAATCCTTCAGGCTGGGACATAAAAACATTTTCTTTTAGATCTCCATTCAAGAATGCAGTTTTTACATCCATTTGATGGACTTTCCAACCGTTCTGAGCTGCTAGTGAAAAGAGTGTCCGGATGGTGGCCCATTTTGCTGTGGGGGAAAAGTTTCCTCATAATCGACCCCTTCCTTCTGTGCAAAACCTTTTTCCACAAGCCTAGCTTTGTGCTTGTCAAGTGAGCCATCAACTTTGTACTTGTTCTTGTAGACCCACTTGCAACCTATTGGTTTGGTTCCAAATGGAGGATCAACCAGCTTCCAAGTGCCATTCTTTATGAGGGCATCATACTCCTTTTGCATCTCTTCTTTCCATTCATCATGAGAAGCAGCTTCTTTGAAGGAAGTTGGTTCAAAATCTGTAGACAAGTTCAATTCACAATCATAAATAACATCCATATCAACAGGTGAATTAGAGTCATCTACATCACCTCCATTTTGTCAGTTTGAATTTCTGGTTCCTGTTTTTCCAATTTCATCAGGATGAACACTTTCAAGTGTCTTTGTCAGCCACTTTGGGGGACCTTTCTAAGATGGTCCAGGCTGCTCTGTTGATTGAGTTTGGATTGAATCAAGATTGAGTCTCCCAATTCTATCAATTACATCACTTAAAGCATCATTCGTTGTTGGAGTTTCAGTCGGGGGAGAGTGTCCTTCAGAAGAAGATTCCACATGTTGATCTAGTATAGGAATCCCCCCTCAAGATGTGGAATCTGATTATCAAATTCTTGAAATGATTTCGTTTTTGTGAATCTATCCAAGCGATCAAGTTGCCGCTCAACAACATTGTCAGATTTGGATGATTCAAGAAAATTACATCTCTAGATACAACAAACTTTTTATTTACTTCATCATAGAGGCGGTATGCTTTGGAGGTGTTTGAATACCCCAGGAAGATACACTTACGACTTCTAGCACCAAGTTTATTTCTATGTACCTTTGGTATCAAAGCATAACAGGTGGAACCAAAGATCCTGAGATGTTTTACCGAAGGAACATGTCCATACCACAATTCATAAGGAGTCTTGTTTCTTATAGCATTAGATGGACATCTATTCTTTATATATGCAACACACAGAACAGCATCAGCCCAAAACATTATCTTTACATTTTTGAAGAAAAGCATGGATCATACCATATTCAAGATTGTTCTATTCATTCTTTCAGCTACACCATTCTGTTGGGGATTATAAGGCACAGTTGTTTGATGTTTGATCCCATGTTGGAGAAGATAGTTTTCAAATTCATTTGATGTATATTCTTTTCCATTATCAGTGCGAATAGAACCAATATGAGATTGTGCATCGTTTTCAATCCATTTATGAAAATTCTTGAATGTTTGAAAAGCATCAGATTTGTTCTTCAATAAATAAACCCAACACATTCTGGTGTAATCATCAATAAATGTCATGATATATTTATTTCCATTTGCAAAAGGAACAGGCATTGGACCACATAAATTTGAATGAATGAGTTCAAGCTTCCTATGTGCTCTTGAATGTGAATCATGAAAAGACTGTTTGCTATGCTTTCCTAGAATGCAAGCATCACATTGCTTATGTTTCCTAGGAATTGTAGGCAAACCAGCAACACCATTTTTCTTCAATAGGCGGAGACTGTCATAGTTTAAATGTCCAAATCTAGCATGCCATAATAAACTTGATGGAAGTGTACCTTCTTCATGATGAGAAATGTTGTGCATGAGCAGAGGTTCCTTGCAGTTTGAGAAGCCTTTCTTCTTCTATTCCCTTCATGACAAGTGAGTGGTCAGATGCTTTTCTTACCTCAAGCTTGCCATCAAATATATGAATGGAGTGACCTTGTTGGCGGATGTGAACCAAGGACAGCAAGTTTCTCTTGAGCTGTGGGAGATATAGAACATGATCCAGAAGAAAGTCTAGAAGACCAGGCAGTTTAAGCCTGATTGTGCCAAGCCCTGATGGCTTGATTTTTGACTGATCTGCAAAGTATACTGCTCCATCAACATTGTCAATGAAATCTTCAAAAAAATCTTTTCTATGAGTCATGTGACAGGTTGCTCCTGAATCAAGCAACTAATCATTTTTCGAAGAAGCAAGTGAAGCATTAAAGAAATCTTCATTTAGTCCAATGTTACATTGTGCCTCAATATAGTGAGCGGATTCAGGTGCTTTACCTTTGTCTGTATCATCAGTTTTACCTTTCTGCTGGTTTCTTTTCTGCTCAATTTTGTCCCATGGTAGCTTGCATGTAGAAGCATCATGTGATCCATTTCTTTTGCAGCGAATGCAATGCAGATCTGCCTTTTCTCCTTGAGAATGTCTGCCCCCCCTGCCTCTAAAATATTTTCCTCTTCCTCTTCGTCCACCTCTTCCTCTTGTAGAGTCTTGAGCAGGATGCTTTTCTTTATGAGCAAGGCACACAGTCTCTTTAGAAGATTCAGGGGTTGTCTTCTTTCCGAAAGCTTTTCTCTTTCAGTAAACTTTTTCACAAGAGAGTCAAAGGTTATGTCTTTAATATTTCCATTTGCTTGTAAAGATTCAAGATAATTGGAGTAAGTAGGATAGAGTGCCTTGAGAAAAGCAATAAGAGGGATATCCAGCTCAACCTTAGTGGATTTGATATGATGCATTATAGATTTTACTTCAGATGCAAGAGTAACTGGATCATTATTTTTCAGTTCAAGAGTGAAGAGTTTAATCATGAGCTGAACAACTTCAAGTGCAGAATGTGAGTCATAGAGTTCTTTCAGCTTTTGTAAAGCTTCAAAGGCAGTTGAATATGATGAAATATGGCGACTCACCTCTTCATTCATAGATGCTGCGATTAATGCATAGGCTTTGCTGTTTTGTTTTCCCAAATGACAAGATCTTTGTCTGAGGTAGGTTGTACTGGGTCATTGTCTCCTTCTCCGACACACACTCCTTTCCACAACACATTGAAGATGAGGGTGTGTTTTATCATTCGGGACCATTCAGAATAGTTCTCCTTGCCAGTGAGAACTATTCCTACCATAGAGATGATTGAATGCATTCTGTAAAAAAATACTTCTGCTAATAGAAAAAAATACTTCTGCTGATATACAGTGAAATTGTTCTCAAAAATTTCTGTGGGAAACGATTTTGGTTGTTTAATTCATATCACAGTCAATAATCAATCATCCATCGCGAGCTCTACAAAGTTGGAGCAGCAACGGCATCAACCGCGAGCTATACAAAGTTGGAGCAGCAACAGCATTACAATTTCAAGCTCTGATGGCAGACATCTCATGTAATCTGAGAATGTTTTAAACAAAACATTAAACATCTATATTCTATAGTTGTTGCTTAGGTCACGCAGCAAGACTTCCTTCCAAAGTGCTTGACATCGTTAGAACATATGGCAGCTTTAAAAAAAATATGGAACAGCCTTAAAAACTTATGGGACAGCATTAAAAATACATATGGTATTAATCATATCAGCGTTCCAACATAGCATTAATATAATCAGCGTAAATACCACACCAACAGCCTTATTAAAACTGCGTAAATATGTGAACAGCTTCTAGACTTTTGCATCTTCAAAACCTTCTTGACAATCTTCTATTCTTCGACTAAAAATGCTCTAATAATTCGGTCACGTACAACTGAACCAGATAAAACGCCTCCATAGGCTCTATTAACAATGGAAAAATCTTCTCACGATCAATAAAGCACTGGTTATGAAAAGGAAGCAGCTCCGGGCAAGCCAACCTTACGGCCTGCGCTAAGAGAAGAAGTTCGAACAGTAAGCAGTAAGCTTCAACACGCAGTAAACTTATGGGACAACCTTAAAAACTTCAGCCTTAAAAAATTATGGAACAGCAGTAAACTTATGGGATTCCATGCAGGACGGGCAGTAAGCTTCAACACGCAAAGGAAAAGAAAACGCCCTCGGATGTTTGACGTCCCTTACTCCGAGAGTATTCCAGTGGTGGGTATCGAAGACCTCGATGGCCCTGATCAGTCGTTCAAAGGAATGAGGCTTCTAGATCATCTGCTCAAGCACATGGCAGACACCGTCATAATGCGTTTCAGGCGCCGTCAAGGGTCATGGAATACTGGCTTGAGCCGGCAGGGCTTATGGAGATAAGAAAGCAGGCCGGTATTGAAGATCCTGCATGGGTTCCTCAGTTGAAAGCCTGGGATGGTCACGATACCACAACGCTAGGCAAAGAAAAAAAATTTGGTAAGACAGAGGCGAGGTGAATCTGGCGACTCCTGCTCCACTTCTGGAAGACTGAGAGACGTTACAATCATGCAAAAAATCGTGCGAACTGTTAGAGGGCGAACTGGTCTATGTGCAGCGTTTAGACAGTGGCAGTCACTGTGGAGGAAACAGAGGGACAGAGAGCCCAGCAGTGAACAGACTACATGAAACTAGCAGAAGGGAGTTACAAGACTATGGCAAAAATGGAGCTGGCTCTGATACCATGTCAGACCAAGCAGTAACTCTCCAAATGCAGTAAAACTGATTCGTCTATTATTCCATAGGTAGGTCACTGTTATATACAATAGGAGTGATTGTTCAGTTCATCTCCCGATGACTGTTCAGATTCCTAATTTATTCATTTACACAAAATTCCCCCAATCATGAAGATTAGGTGTCAACACAAAAGGTGGAAAAGGCAACAAAAATAGTGATTTATTCAGAGGTGTTGATAACATTTTCCAATCGGCATTTAGAACTGGAGATGTTTGGAAGTTGATTGATGATATTTTTAGCATGTGGGAAGACATTGCCATTAAAAACCAGAGGGTCAAAAATTCTAAGCCATTGATATGTAGCAACAGTAAATCAGCTTCTGAAATGAAGCAGCTTCCAGACGATATGACTATCACACCTTGGAGGGCGATGCAAGGAGTGAAAGATGAAATTTTTTTCAAAGCAATACTATCTCGTGTGAGGTCAGGGGAATTATCATTGGAGGAAATGTTTGAAGAATTTCAAAAGTAAGTTTGTTGAATTATTTTTATTTATTTCTAGATTATAATTATATTTTAAATAAAACATGTTGTTCTTGGTAGTATTTGTTATACATATCATTATATTAACTTTTTGTTGCTTTATCTATGCAGTCACAAAGTTTACATGAAAATTCAAGAACAAATGGTTAGATTGTTGAATGAAGATAGTTGGGATGATGTTGTACGCAACTATCCAGATTCAAGTTCTACATCAACATTAAAAGCTTTTTATCTTGAATTTAAAAAGGTATCTTGATTTATACATTCATTTTTATTCACCTGTGTACTATTTTTAATTTATAACTTACACATATATTTGTTTATTTTATAAAAGATGATGAAGGATGATAATGGAGCACCAGATAGTTTCAAAACCTTTATTGAAAAAATAAAGATCGAAAGACTGAGGAAGCAACGTATTAAGAATGTTCAACTTGATCCAACTCTTAATCATTTCATTTGGAATGGGCTAGACACTATTCAATATCAAGTAATACAAGGTGACTATGAAGACATTGCTAAACTCATACCTAAAAGGGATTATGCCCTAGTCATTGCAGATATTCCTCATGGTTTCAATATTCCAAACATTGACTATGATAGTGACCCTTATACTTATCAAGCTCTTAGTAAAGTGGTTGCGGGATTTGTAGAAGTCACGTCATCACCATTATGGAGATTTGTGACATTTCATTCAAACACACAGTTGGCAATCATATTGTCAAGCTTCAAGGGGAAAACAAATTCAAGGATGCAACTTACATGGTAAGACGTTTAAAATGTATATTTGATTAATGTTGAAAAATTTATTTATGTGCAAGTTAATTGAACTTTTACTATTTCATGTTACAGGCAAAAGTAAAATATTCTTAACAATGAACATTAACAATTTATAAATGATTGTGAGTTCATTCATATTGATAGTTGGGCAAAAGATGATAACCATATGTCTATGATTTTTAATCAAGTAGATGGAAAGAGTCATAGCCAAATACTGACTTATGATGTTGTTGTGAGAAAACTGACATATGAAGACAAAGAAGCAAAAGGAGAGATAGTTAACATTTATCAAAAACCACAAGTATTGATTAACTATCTTATAAACATTTGTTCAAATGAAGGAAATTGGGTTCTGGATTTATTTTCTGACTCATGTAAGTTTTATTATATGGAATTGAATTTCACTATGTTATTTTTTAATTAATATGTCATTGTACTAATTTAGTTCATTATTTCTTTTGTGCTTGATAATTAGGTACAACACTAGCATGTTGCCTTCAAAAAGGAAGAAATTGCATTGCAATTGAAAAAGATCCAGTACAGTGCAATTTCATTCAGCAAAGAATTAATGCTCTTCAATTTCTTCCAGATGCAATGCAAGAAATTGGATTGAAGAAAGGGGACTTTAGTGAATCATGTGTGGCGAAAAAGGAAAAGGAACCCCAACCACCATCACATGGAATGTTTGGAAAGACATACATTGGGAGATTCGCAGGCATCAAAGATCCATTAGAAGAGGAAAATGAGCAAAAGGAAACAGAAAATATTGTGGAAGAAGACAATGATGAAACTTTAGAGGACGAAGAGTTTGTATTACGTGACATTGTTGATTAAATTTAAGTTATGCTTGTAAATCAAGCTTTGCAATGTTTTGACTTTGACATTTTATGAGAAGAATAAACACTCAATTAGGGTTGTTATACGTTCAATATTTGTAATATGTGATTTTCGCATTGATTTTTAAGTTAATCATTATTTTTTGACAAAAAAAGTGATTATTATTTTTTTTTGACATGAAATTCATTAAAAAAACTATTATTTAACCATTTTTAGTTAAAATTTTCGTATAAAAATTGTGATTTTGACATGTCAATTCTAGAAAAAAATTATCAAAACGTGTAGTTTTTTAGTTATATTTATGTTAAAAATGGTTATTTTATGTCCATTGTTAAAAAATATTGTTTTTTAGAGACAATTATTTCATGTGGATTGAAAAATTAATTAAGGATGTATAAATATGTAGAATATCGAAAATTCTAAATATCGACCTTCTAATTTAAAAATGCAAAACAATAAAAACCTCACTAAAAAAAATTAAAATTAGAATAAAAAAACAAGAAAATATGAAGAAAACAACCACTTCAAAAATTATCAAATTTACAAAATAATTATTTACATTT
The DNA here is from genome assembly GCA_031772625.1 of Pinus tabuliformis. Taxonomy (NCBI): domain Eukaryota; kingdom Viridiplantae; phylum Streptophyta; class Pinopsida; order Pinales; family Pinaceae; genus Pinus; species Pinus tabuliformis. Next base: position 718,283,710 of record CM062817.1, on the reverse strand, counting down.
TACACATTAGAAAATTTAAAGCCAAAAAACAGGTCTTTTAAAAAAAGGGTGTGATGCAGAATATTCACTTTTTTAAATCAGCATGAAAATCACTACCATTCTAAAACATAATGTACATAAAAAAAAAATTAAAAGTGCCAAAAACTATGCTCTAAAAAAAACATGTGTGTTTTGCATCACCCCTTTTCAAAATCATATCACTTTTTTGCTATCTCTACGAAACGGGTAACAATATCAATTCCCGTTTCAAAGTTTACATTGATCCAAGGCTAAAGGACAAGTTAGTGGTAGGTTCCAGGTGGATCTACAAGGTGAATCAAGCAACAGATGAGAGTGTTGAGAAACACAAGGCCAAATTTGTGGCCAATGGTTTCTCTCAGGTGGATGGAATTGATTACAAGGAGACCTTTGCTCTAGTAGCAAGGTACTCTTCAATGATATTTATTCTATCAATTTCAACACAGATGGGCTGGAAGATACAATATATGTATGTAAAGACAACATTCCTCAATGGAGGGATTGAGCAATAGGTGTACATTGAGCAACTAGAAGGATTTGAGACCTTTTACGGAGAGTTGCATTTGTGCATACTCAAGCGAGCGTTGTATGGATTGAAACAAGCACCCCGTTCTTGGTACACCAGGATTGAAAACTATTTCACCAAGTTGGGCTTCACCAAAAGTGAAGTAGATGCAAACCTTTTCCATATTGTGGTTGAAGGTAAATTATTGATTATATTATTATATGTCAATGATTTAAATCTAACAAGTGATGAGAAGTTGGTCAAATATTTCAAATAGGATCTTGCAAGAGAATTCGAGATGAAGGACCTAGGGCTTATGCATTATTTACTTGGTATGGAAGTATGGCAAGGAGATGGGGAAGTGTTTGTCTCTCAGGGAAAGTATTCCAATGAGATACTGAAAAAGTTCCACATGGAGAGAAGAAAACCCATGGAGACTCCACTAGCAGGGAATTGGAGGAAGGAAGATGCTACTTCAGGTGAAGTAGTAGAGGCTACCATTTACAGATAGCTTGTGGGTTCAGTTATGTACTTGGTGAACACATGATCGGACATAAGTTTTGTAGTTAACCATCTTATTCAAACAATGGTTAAGCCAACCAAAATCTATTGGAAGGCAACTAAACATGTGTTGAGATACCTTAGAGGCACCACTCAGTTTGGTCTTTGGTATAGATAGAAAAAGGGAATGAAGTTGCAAGGCTTCACAGATGTAGATTGGGGAGGGAGTCCATAAGATAGGAAGAGCGCATCAAGGGGAATCATCAGTATTGGGTTAGCAATAGTTTCTTGGTACACCATGAACTAGAGATTAGTTGCACTTAGTTCAACAGAAGCAGAGTACATGGTTTCTAGTCAAGCAGCTTATGAGGCTGTCTAGATGAGGAAGATACTTTTTGGGTCATTTGGTCAATAGATGGATTCTACAATGATTTACTGTGATAATCAAAGTTGTATCAAACTCTCTGAGAAACCAATTTTTCATAATCGATCCAAGCATATCGACATCTGGTATCACCATCTATGAAATTGTGTGCAAAGGAGAATCATGTTGTTGGACTACATTCCTATAGAGGAACATGATGCTGACATCTTGAATAAGGCACTGTCAAGAGGAAAATCCAAGTTCCATAGAGGCATGATTGGGGTATCTGATAATCCCTGTCTTTTTGAGAGGGAGCATTGAAAATGCAACAAGAAAATCCCGATTTAATTTTCCCTTGAATTAAATTAGAAGAAAAGTTGTAATTCCACATCACAAGACAACTTGTACGAGTTAAATAAGTTAATTTGACTTAGTTGGCTCAGTTAATTCGATTTGAGGGTCTAACTTGAGTCATGTAGAGTGTCTCCTAATTTATAGGATCCCTGATTGAGTTTATATTGAGTTGTAATTAATTAATTCAGTTTAACTGAGTTAAAATCAATCAAAGTAGTTGCAACTGATGGAGGAACTAGTAGGAGCTCTAACTGTGGGGTGTTGCTTCATGTTTTCAACCAGTCAACTGATAATTTAGCCACAAATAACTCATGCATATGTGATCTAAGAGTTACCCAGTTGAGATTGAAGTTCAACAGCAGTGTATGATCAATTGTATAATCATCCAAATTGTACACGTGGGGCATGCAGTCAAAGGAAGGCCTATGATGGATTATGCAATTCCAATTGAGGATTTTCCCTAATTAATAGGGGTTAATTCTCAAGGAAACAACACAAGGAAATAGAGACTTGGGCAAGCAAAAAATTGGTTAAGTATTGGCCAAGGCTTGTATAGGAAGTTGTTAGACAGATAGAGATCGTGCAGAGGTTGCTCATGCTTAAGCAATCTGTGTAATCTTCTCATATTTCTGACTAATGTAGTATAAATATAGAAGGGGTTTTTAGCTGTGGCTTTCCCCGGGAAATCATTGTGTAATGTGTTGATTTAATTCTTTCTCTTGTATGCTTTGTGATTTCTCGATCAATTAATTGTTACTTTTGATGAGTAGAGTAGATTCAAGTCTTTTTTTAGCATATTACATAAGTGGTTTGGATCTACAAGGAATTTATACAAACACAATATCCCTAAAATATTATCCCAAGAACTACTTAAAACTAGTTATTAGTGTGATACCAATAATAACTTTTCCAAAAACAATCATTAGATTGTTCTTAATTTTTTTTTTTGTGGAAACTAGGTTTAGTGGCACAAATACATAATCAAGTTCCTATCTCATCGAACACAGTCTCCATTAAATTTTATTTCAAGAAAATAATATTACCCCAAGAACTAATTAAAAATAGTTAATAGTATGACATCGAGAAAAATTCTTACAAAAATATTACTGAAAAATTATTTTTTCTGGAAACTAGGTTTAGTGGCACAAATGCAAATTGTTCCAGCGTTACCAAACACAATCTCCACAAAATCAATACATAATGCTTAAAAGATATAATTTATATTTGAATGAAATAATCTTGTTTCTAATTTTAACTTAATCAAGAAAAAATATCAATATTATTAAATACTATTGTAAACTTCTCACTCTTAGAGAAACTCAAGAAATGTATGTGAAAATTTTTAGGAAGACTCTATAATCTAAACTTATAGTAACACCAACCATCTTCTGGTTCCAATAATATATGCTAAAATATTTTGTAATTAGAACATCAATATATATTTATGTATTTTTATGGTATAGATTGAAGATAATCTAATTTGAGCTCATTAGAAAATTATTGCAACTATGATTAATTGCAACAATATAAATTAGATTATAATTTTTATGGAAACTAGGTTCAGTGGCACAAATACAAAATCAAGTTCCTATGTCACCAAACACAATCTCCCTAAAATATTATTCCAAGAACTACTTAAAACTAGTTAATGTGTGAGAATAAGAGAAACTCTTGCAAAAACAATCGTTTAAAAAATATTTTTTGTGGAAACTAAGTTTAGTGGCATAAATGCAAAATCAAGTTCCAGCGAAACCAAACAAAATATCTATAAAATATTATTTCAAGAACTACATAAAACTAGTTACTAGTGTGACACACCAAGAAAAACTATTGCAAAAACAATCATTAAAAAAAAAAACTTTCACTTAAAAGAACATTTAGTCAACATATTGTTGTAATTCATTAAGGATAATCTTCAATCCATATGAGATAGATCTCAAAGCACTATGGGTATTGGATTTTTGAAGTTTTCAAACACATACTTTATGCTTGAAAGATGTGATTTATATTTGCAGTATTAGAAACACACACAAAAATGGACAAAGATAGATAAGTGTGCGATGCAAATATTATTTGTATGATACACATAAAGACATAATTTCATGACCCTTGGTTTCATATTCCAAGAGGTATCTTGGACTCCTTGTGACTATTCATCTTCACTTGTGACTTCTTTCCTTCCACACAAGTGAATATTCAAAATTTACATTACCAGTACGGATTATATTTCCAACATATTATCACTGCCCCTCCCCCGGCCCCCCCCCCCATCCCCACCCCCATTGCCCCAATCTGAAGGGGTGTATGTGAGTGCAAGAAAAGAGGTAAAATATGAAGCTAGGATGTTCTTTCTAAATCTCATGTTTTAAGGAAGACCACAAACCAAATCGAGTAGTAGAAGCTGAAGTATTTTATTGGTGGTGGTTTAAAGTTAACCACCAACTTTGGAACATGGTTCGAAGTAGTTCCTAAAACAATGACAAATCTAGCTAGAAGCTAATATCTTCTACTAAATGGAAGTTCTATCTAATGATAATTTAAAGATAACCACAAAATATTGAAATGATTGTTTGAAGATGACCATAAATTGTTGTTTAGTAGAAGCGGTAAGTCTTCTACTAAGTGGTGGTTTATGGAGGGCCACAAACCAAATAGTGGTTTTGGGATGACCAAAAACCAAATTGTCCTCATGGAACATGAACCTTTCTCTAGATACAACTATGACTCTAGCTCTAGCATTTGGCTATTAGTTTTGGTTCTAGTTGTGGCTTAGGATCACTTGATATGACTTTGAAACTACTACATGCATATCAATTCCCCCGCCCCACCACCCACCCCCCCCCCCCCCCCCCCCCCCCCCCCCTCACCTGTCCATGTTAGATTCAAGGTGAGAAGATCAAAATCTCTCCTTTGCAAGTGAATCTTTTCTCTTATAGGGTTCTTATGACTAGAACATCTATATGAATGATGATTATGTTTTCCATAATTCTCATAAGGGTGAAGATCAAAACATTGATCTTTCATGTGGCCACTCGATGAAAATGTTGGAATTTGAGAATTTGATATGGAAATGAGGCAAGCGAAGATGAGTTTTCAAGACATTCAACACCTCAAACTGACTTGGTTTGGAATAGTTTGGAATGTGAAAGGTCACTACATTTTCATATCTAAGATTGGTTTTGCGGTTGTTGATGACATCTTCCCAAGGTTCGATGATGGGATTGGGAAGTGCAAGCCAAACTTCTACATATTCATTTCAATCTACTCCTGAAGTGGCATCAAGAATATGATCAATCGTTGGTTGATAATGAGAAACAATCTCAAACAAAGAATTGTAATGAACACAGACTAATTTAGAATGTTGACTATTTTGTTATAATCCATCTTGTTGGAGCTTTGACTCAAGTTGAAGAAACTCAATCTTGTCTTGTGAATCTTTTAAACATGTTAGGATATCTATGAGAGCGACTTTGATTATTTTGATTGTATCATCAATAATAGAGTCTATTAGAGTATTTAGTAATTTTAATAATCCATCAATTCCAACCATTTTATTAACAACTTAAGCTCAAGAGAGAGGTGTTGGCCTCAACTGATAATGCACCTATTACAATGCAATTCAACTTAGTTTCAAAATGTATATGTGAACTTACAAACATATAGATAGCTCCCAATATTGAGAAGTGAACTTACAAAGTCCCAATACTAGATAGTTGAATTCTTCTTGTCATAGCAACGTTGTTATCAATGAAATTAAGAGTTATGTAGATTGTTTGGTTGGTTTTCCTTTTCAAGGGTACATGTAGTGAGAAAAATTATCCATAAGGGTTATGATATCAGCACAAATGAAGAATATGACAGGTCATTTGATCAACAATTTCTAATCTCTTGGCTTTAAAAAGTGAATACTTAACGCTTACCATTACACTGTGATAGAGTTATCAAAGATATCCCCAACATTGGGAAATGAACTAGATCAAAATGGTTCTAACATAACCTCCGAGAATATAATCCTTTACACAGGTGTTAGCTCCAACAATAATGGATCAACTTCTTCCTAAGTCAACTTTTGCAACTCAAAATCTAACAAATAAATGCCTCGTCAACTACTAGTAATGGCTTTCAGATAATTTATGCAAAAATAGATAAGCTCACATTTCAATTAGGATTTGTTTGGAGAAACTCTTTGAATCGGTGGTCATGAGGAAGCAAGGATGGAAGCTTATATTGAATTCTAGTGTTGTTTGACATTAAGAAGAAGGACCAAGCTATTAAATACTACAACCAAATTATAGAGAAAACCATAGTAGTACCTATTTTCTATATTTGATTTTACAATGCTTTAGTTACGCAAAGCCTTCGACTAGTTACTTACAATGTGGTTAACATAAAAAAAAATTGTCATACATCTAGATTATGTACAATGTGTGTAATACAAAACCATATCATGAATGTTTTGGCTTCAAGTGACAAGATTTTGGAACCTTATCATCTAGTGATTAACTTATGTTGTATATCTTGTAATTTACGTATTTTAAGGTAAGAATATGTGCATGAACATATGGTAAATTTGATGGAGTCCATGCGAAAATGTTATTTACCTTTGGGGGATGGCTAACAAATCTCCAGGTGCTTATTAAAAAGAATCCTTGTACACAAAACCCTAGTAACAACTAGTTTATTCTCCATAATGGCACTAATTTCTGATAGTCTTTCTAGCAAGTGCTAGAAAGAAAAGAAATGAATGACCTACGGTCAAAACTACAGAAAACAAATTAATGGCCTACGGTCAAAACTACATTTCTTGCATAAGAAGCATGCAAAAGTGCACTCTACAAACCACCATAACTCAAGATAGGGACTGAAAATGCTTCATCATATTTAAAGTGTGTAAAGAGAGAGCCACTAAAGCTCATCTGACATGTCAACCAATTCCTTGTAGAAGCAAGCTACTCTAAGAGAATTCATTTCGATTATAATAATAAGCATACAAATGTAGTTGTATATCAGGCCCACTCACAATGAAGAAATGGAATGTCGAGTTCTTCGATCACTTCAGCAATCACCCCACCATCAAACTCATTAAGGTTGACAAAGGAAATTACTATTCCTTGATAGGCTCGAGGAGCCCAACAACAATGTCCATATCATTATTAGCATTGTGGTCAAGCTCAGTTGCATATCTGATCGTCCCGAAGGGCCCTCTAGTGTTGGTTCTGACATCAAAAGTCCCAACGTTATGTCATGCGATTCAAACCATGATCTGTGCATAGTTATTCTCTGTGATGAGAGCTCGAAGCTTCCTTTTGGGTGGCAGAAAAAGATTTTGTATCAGAGTTTGTTCCCAATCTCTTCAAAAATTAAATGTGTACTTCTAGGATTCAATGAGGAAATTATTATTCCTCATGCCTGCCATGAGGTCATCGACTTGCACACAGGATTTTTTCCAATACTTGTGTTTTCTATGAGCTTGTCTTGGCCCACGGGCCTCTGACGAGGGCCACTATTGACTATGGCTCCATCGGTGTGTTTGTCGGAGCTGAGTTCAAAGGAATACATGAAGGTCACTTACAGGCCCGTCACCAGTAACTTGGATGACATCCTCAGCCACTACTTGGAATCATTTGCAGTACCAGTCAGGCATGGGACAGATAATGTCAGAGATAAGTCTGGCCAGAGGCATTACTATACTCCACATAGAGAAATGGTAGGCCTGCAAAGGGAATAACACAAAAGGTAGACATGCGTTCCAACTTTGATACCCCTATTGGAAACACACACAAAAACGGACAAGTGTTCATTGCTTTGAATATGAGTTGAATAAGTGTTTTAATATAAAGATAAGGGGCTATAGGTATAGCAAGATATACTTAATAGTCAAAGGCTCGATTTTTGATGATATAAACTAATTCTCACTTTGTCATTGCTAGCAATTTTTTATTTTCAATTTCATTTGTGGATGAGATAATTCTTTATCCTTTCACGAAGAGTTAAAGAGAGATTGACAATTAATTAAGGCTTCCATTTTTATCTATGGGTACAATGATTCTTTAGCGTCTATTTAACTTTTACTCACATTAAAAGTTAATGAATACTAAATGAACCAATGTTTTAGCTAATATAACAAAAAGTCTCGACCATTCATTATTGTAAGTTGCAAGTTTGATTTGGTTTTGGTTTTTGTGGTGTAAAGTAAAAAAAGTTGGAAGAACAAATATTGTATACACAAAACTATTGGTATATTTCATTCAAAGTCACATTACAAGTCACATAAATAGTGCTCATCCGATCTAATAGATTCCAAACAAGGAATTGCTTCTTGAGAAAATCTCTCAACAAAATTCAACAACCAACAAGCTAATCTTACCTATTTACTAATGTAAGCATTGTTTCCAAGTACCCCTTTAATGCTTACATTGCATCATTACGAAGATTATTAGAAGAAACATAGATTACATATAGTCATATTTGTCTGGATCAACACTCACATCCACTCTGGAATCTTGAAAACACCGCTCTTTCTTCACCACCTCATCTTCGAGTTGTCACGTCAACTCCATTTAAAACATAAAGCCTTTGACCATCTTTGATAAACTTTGTATAATTAACACTTCTCGATCTCCCAAAAGACAATCTTGATATGGGATTGTATCCAACATTTAATTATGCAACTGACTTTTCTACACACATGGATCTCATAACATAACCTTTAACTAATGATCTTGAAGCCCGAAGCACAACAAGATCCATCAATAAATAACATATTCACACGATCAAATTAGTGATACTTTCTCTCGGCCTAAGAACGTCTATAACCACTACTTTAAATTATGTTAATTTATTCATTAATTAGTTCTCCACTATAAAATTTTACAAATAAATAATAATGATTGTGCACACCACTCCATGCCAAACCCACGCCACTTAACAATTTTACAATTTGAACATGAATTCACACATTGTTTTCTCAAAAAACCCACGCCACTTAACAATTTTACAATTTGAACATGAATTCACACATTGCTTTCTCAAAAAACTTAGCTGTAGGAACATTTAAAGATCTACTACGTGGCTCCCCTTAATCATGAAACACTGTAACATAATTCAAACCCAGTATTTGTAAAGCAATGGCTTCCGAGACATAGAAAATGGGACAACGCAGCTCACAAGAACTCGTTTTCACGCAAAACCAGCGCCTTTCGTGTGCAGTGACCTCTTTAAATTTCTCCCCATCCCCAGACATATAGTTCATGTATAGCGGTCAAACTATGACGTATGATCTGGCACACTTTCTAGATGTTGGCCATGAATGGAGACCCATGATCTTAAAGATATTTGAGCATAGATCCGATGAGAAGATCAACGGATGAATGAGAGAGAGTTGTCGCCTTGGAGGGAGAGGACTACCACAAACACACCAAGATTTGCAGAGACTTACATATTGAAACAAGAAAGAAAAGAAACAAAGTATATTCAATGAGTTTGATCCCCCTCGAATTCTCCCAATCTATCTTCCAATGGCATTCCTCCTAACTCAATGGCACAGTCTACAAGCCTCGTATGACCTTTTTCCAAATTTGGATTGCAGCGCTAATAGTGTCAATGGGGTTCAGCATTCGGTGAGACAAGTAGGTTCCATCGGCCTTATCTCCTTGGGCATTACTTCGAGTAACATTTATCGATCACTAGAAGCTAGAAGTTATCTCCTTGGGCATTACTTCGAGTAACATTTATCCACTAGAAGCTAGAAGTTCATATGCAAAGAGTACATGAAGTTTCACTAGGGGAGAAATACCATACTATGTGCATTCATATTGGGAATATAATGAGGAAAAATGACAAAATATATTGAGCATATATTAGGGGGTAAAGGGTTTTTATATTGGCAGGTATAAAAAATGGAGTTCAAATTTAATGAAAAAATATAAAAGGGTATACAAAATGTTAATGAAAAAATGGATACCTATAATATCTAATGCATGAAGGGTTTTTTTCAAATGGGAAGGTGTATCGGGTTCATATTGGTAAGGGTTAAATAATGTGATTTTTAGAGGTATTTTCCAATATGTACTCAAATTAGGGGTATTGTTTAGTATGCCATGAATGCACATGATATGTTAGAGATTCATTGAGTGAAATCCCGTGGCAAAGAGGGGCAAAGAGACAATTTTTTCACAGAGTAAAAAAAAAACATTGAAAATTCAAGGGTCGTATAGCATGTTCAAATCTAATGCCACAACACAGATTAGGGAATTGAATCTCTTGTGAAAACGTGGAGACTGCGCAACATGTTGAATTTCCACAATATTCGGTCTATGATAGAATCTTAGAATCTCTGACGCTACCAAACTAAGAATCTCAACAACGCTACTTTGCACAGAAAAACAATATAAAGCAGTAAATCACACATGCACAAGTATAGATAAATTTTTACAAATTTCAACCCAATTCATTATATTAATCAACATATAATACATTGCCTAGGGCTCCCATACAAGGGACAATGACCCTCAATTATCCACAAGTACAAGAATACAAGATACATTGACAATCTTGCTACAATATTTATGTTGTATCTCGTCCTGTCGGTCCTTTGCTCTCATTCTGCTCTCTAGTTGCCCCTTATTCCATCAAGAGACCACATAGAGTCTCCAAGAGGGTTTCCACCTATCACTATTGCAAGTCACTTCTGCTACAATGAAAACAGGCTAATCCAATCTTCTCTTCTAGGCTGGCCAATACCTGAGCTCAATCTTCCTTCTAGTACCTTCTTTCGTCCATCAAAGAGCTACACATTAGGCTCAATCCTTCACCCAACCTTCAGCTATCAAACTCTCGTTATGACTGCATGTTAAGGGCTACTTTGGGCCATTAACATGCTGCCCTCCACCAGTCCAATGATGCCTAATACTCCATTGTGAAATCTGCTCCAAGGAGAGGCTTCTAACCACCACGTTAATCCTTCCAATTGGCTCTGATGCCAAAAAGGAAATTAGAAGAGAATACATTTTACACACAAAACTATCCATATACTCCATTCAAACCCAATTACAAGCCACATAAATAGTATTCATGAGATCCAACAGATCCAAACAAGGAATTGCTTGTTGAGGAAATATCTCAACAAAACTCAACAACCAACAAACTAATCTTACCTATTTACTAATGTAAGGATTATTTCCAAGTATTAATGATAGATATTTCAAAAAGAAATTTAATCGCACAGGTGCTCTCTATCTCAGTATGGAAGAGATGTTATTTTCTATTGTAAATATTAATGGTTTTCAGAGTTTTGATGGTCCATTGTTTTTCACATGGTATTCTTTTTTAATGTAGCCTATTAAAGACATAAAATTTTAATAAAATTTCCCTATTTTTTTGAAGAAGGATTTATTTGAAGAGTAGTGAGTGCAACAAGGGGTTGTAAAAGTAAAACTATCCTTGAATAGAATAATTCAATCTTATTAGTCAACTATTTTAATGTGTGAATGTTGCAAAATTGCACTCCATCGATGTAGATTTTTACATCAACAAGCCTAGAAGCGATTGCATATAATTATAAGTGACTTAAAGAAAATTTTTGTTAGATATTCCATTCAAGCATTAAAACTTTAGAGGTATTGTTTACTTTAAGTTTCGTTAGGGCTTCCATTCAAGCCCAACAAAGTTTAGAGGTATTGTTTACTTTAAGTTTCGTTAGGGCTTCCATTCAAGCCCAACAATGTTGTGGGTTAATTTAATTATGAATATTACACACAAATATACCTTATTGCATCTGCCACTCATCATGCAAGTATTAACGTATTTTTATTTAGATTTCTATGCACATTTTCATTTTTCTTTATTTTATTTTTATGTGGATTTATTCTAATTTTTTTATTTTTCAGTTAAGATCTTTAAGGCACATGTTTGGACAAGAAACATAGTATTTTGGGTCAGGGACATAGATTTCAAAATTCATTATTGTTTAGATATATAGGAAATAAAAATCTCTTTTCACGTTGCATATTGTATATTCTTTAATAAAAATTATTTTCACATATTTTGAGATTATTTATGAATTTTGAGTATTCCCATATTTCAAATTTATTTATATTATTTTTCTTTTATTTGGAAGGTGACTTAAATTTCCAAACTCTTTTCAATTGAATTCATGGTTAAATCAGAGTGACAAGAGGGTTGTGGAATATTATGGTAAAGTAGTAAGTGCTAAATCTTTTTATAATTGAAAATATATTTTCTATAGCCATGTGCAAGCATCAATGAGAAAATTAGATATAACATAAGACGTGTATAATTGTAAGTAAAAATTTACATTAATGTCAAAATTAAAATGATGAATTAAAAATTGTTGTATCAATTTTAAAATGATTAATTGAAAATGACTATATATCCATTTTAAAATGATTGATTAAAAAAGATGTGTATCTATTTTAAAATTGCATAGGGTAGAGTTGACCCATTACCATGTTTACAATGATTGTATCGATTTTATTGTTTCATATGGTAGGTTTAACCCATTGCAATTTGATCTATCGAGTATACATTTTTAAAATTATTTAAATAAAAAACCAACGTTTATATTAATTTTAAAATTGTAAAGGTTATTTTTTAAGATTATTATTTTTTTCATTTTAGTGAATTGATAAATTTCAATTGAGAAATTATATAAAAACATTTGACACAGATTTGACCAATTAATTAAAAGAGATCTTTGAGTTAAAGGTTTTAATTTATTAACAAAATATTTAAAGGTTAATCTTTAACCCAATGAGGGAAAGAAATTCGAGAAATAAAATATTAAAATAATAACCCTTTAAAGATGTAATATTAGTATTATTGATATTATTAAAAGGGTAATGGCTTCACAATAATAATAATAATAATAATAATAATAATAATAGAAGCAAATGATAGTGATGACGATGACGATTAACATCCACTAAGATCAATGCAATTATCAGACCAAAGTAAGAGATTAATTTAGAGTCTTTGTTATTATTGAATGCATCTATAAAAATAATGATAAAAACCTTTTATAAATAGAAAATAATATTTATTGTGTGATACAACAATATTTTCAATTTTTCAAGGGGAGTTCAAGAAACATTTAACATAAAGAACTTAAGGAATGGAGGACAAAGATATTAAATAAACTACCCTAAATCCATCTTAACTAGAGTATACCATTTTAAAATTATTTAAACAAAAAAACATTTATATGGATTTTAAATTTGTAAAGGTTATTTTTTAAGATGATTATTTTTTCATTTTAGCCAATTGATAAATTTCAATTGAGAAATTATGTAAAAACATTTGATAGAGATTCAATATTTAACCAATTAATTGAAAGAGATTTGAAAATTAGATTATTAAAATAATAATTTCAAAGTGAAGGCTTATGTGAGAAGAGTAATTTGTTCTGACATTTCCAGATTACTCACATCGAAATTTTTGTGGTCGATGTTTGGAGCCATCAAGTGTGGCTCATCCCCAGGACAGAGATGAGCCACACTTGAAAGCTTGAAACTTCACCCACAAAATATTTGATGTGAGCAATCCAAAAATGCCAGAACAAGAAGATAACTTTTAAAAATAAAAAGTAATTAAAAGGAATCTCTGCCTTAAAAGTTTTAATTTATTAATAAAATATTTAACAGTTAATCTTTGACCAAATAAGGGAAAGCAACTCTAGAAATAAAATATCACAATAATAACCCTTTAAATATGTGATATTAATATCATTAATATTATTAAAAGGTAATGACTTAATAATAATAATAATAATAATATTGAATGGATCTATTAAAATATTGATAAAAAAAAATTATAAATAGAAGTTTGAAAACTTTCAAGGGGAGCTCAAGAAACATTTAGCATAAAGAAGTTGAGGAATGATGAATAAAGATATTGAATAAACCAACCTAGATCCATCTTAATTCTAGAACTACCAAGCTCTGAGAGGGATCAAATCTCTTGAGGTGCAAACCTATTTTAAAGTGAAAAGAGGTTTGATCCCTCTCGGCACTTGGTAGATCCATAGTTAAGATGGATCTAGGCTAGTATATATAGCAATTCTCTCTTTGTATATTATCATTTAAAGTTAAAATTTGAACTTTAAATTTTTTCCCAATTAATTTAGAATGTTGTAAATTTTTTGATAAAAATTCAATGTATACTAAAGTATATTTGATATAATATTTTTTTTAAATGAATGACAATACACACATAATAAACTTTCGTGGTAACTTAATTGACTATGGCCATGAAACTAAAGTGTTATGTACCAGTAGGGTCGAAGTTTAAATACCCTTAACTCACTTGTGTTTGCAGAAGGGGCATACATAGGCACCTAGCGGCTATAGTGGTAGTAGTCAGAATTTGTCCTGTGTCATGCAAGTACGAAATCGATACCATATCATGCAAGTACAAAATTGACCCAATTACCAATTCCTTTAGTCACAAAAAATAAAATAAAACACACACATCAAAATAATAACTAAAATCCATTTTTGAAAATTTGTTATCATCAACCAACTCACAAATAGATAGATCAACTACTTAAAAAGTATCCTCTTCGAGGGGGAAACAACTCTTGGATGATACAAATGACAATACCTCCTTTCTATATATATGAGTCTAAGTGGTCACAATAATAAAGCCTACATAACAATAATAATGTAAGGGCAAGAGGCTACATGGGCACAACAATAACAATATGGGGGCTACATGGGCTCAACAATAATAATAATGGAGCTACACTAGTATTATAGGGACCTAACATGCCCCTCTCCTTCAAAAAAGTGTTGTCCTCAACGCTTGAGTAATTTTGGATAATTCTGTATAAAATTTGCATCCAACCATGTGGAATCTTCAATGGGTAAGTTCTTCCACTTAATGAGATAATCTGAAATTGATCAATTCCATAGCTCTCGGGTTCTTGTTTCTGTGACTGCTTTGGGCTCAAATATGATTTTTCCTTCTTCGTCAAGTTCTGGAAACATTGTTTGAACTAGAAGCTTGTCATCGATAACCTTATTTAAGTATGAAACATGGAAAATTGGCTGTACTTGGGAAGATGTAGGCAGATCCAATTTGTATGCCATAGTACCAATATTTGCAACACCTTGTAAGGACCATAGTATTTGGGTGATAATTTATTATCCTTCTTAGATTTCTTAAGGGACATTTGCTTGTATGGTTGTAGCTGTAAAAATACCTAGTCGCCTACCTTAAAAATTCTTTCATTGTGATGTTGATATGCCTGTTGTTTCATTCGATTATGCGCCAAAGTGAGGTTGTCCTTTAAGATTTGGAGAACTTGTTGTTGATTCTCGATGTGATCTTCCACTGCTTGAACCTTTCACTTTTCTCTTAAATATGATGTGATGGATGGTGGATGATATCCATAAAGTGCCATAAATGGTTCATTTTTGTTGCAATATGGAAGGAAGTGTTATACAACCATTCAACTAGAGTAAGCACTTGACCCATTTTGTTTATTTATCATATAAAAAGCAACGACGTTATACTTCCAAACATTTGTTCACTATCTCAGTTTTCCCATCAAATTGAGGATGATAAGATGAGCTATGAGATAATTGAGTACCAAGACAAGAAAATAATTCCGTCCAAAAATTTCCGGTGAAAATGGGATCTTTGTCACTTACAATAATATTTTGGTTTCCATGAAGCTTTCGAATTGTTTCCATAAATGCAGTAGCAACTGTACTGGCTTTAAAAGGATGAGATAATGCACAAAAGTGCACATACTTGGTAAGTCTATCAACTACCACCATGATGGCACTCTTTCCTTCATACTTGGGTAAACCTGTGATAAAATCCATTGAGAACTCCTCCCAACACTAACTCGGAATGGCTAAAGGTTGTAATAGACCTGAGGTCTTAATTGTATCAGCTTTATTTTGTTGGAAAACCAAACATTATGCCACAAACTTCTGAATATCAGATTTAAGGCTATCCAAAAAAAATCCTTTTTGACCATGTGGTAAATTTTTAAAAATCATGAGTGCCATCCTAAGGGAGAGGAGTGCAATTCCAAAAGAATCTTTTGTTTGAGTTGAGAAATATTACAAATATATAAGCGATCTTTGTACCATAATGAATCAATTTTCTAGCTAAATGTATTAGATGTATTGGGATTTTGCTGCAAATTTTGAATGAGTGTCAACACCTCTTCATCATTCTTCCATTCATCCCTTGCTTCTGTTATCCGCTTAGGTTGGATAATAGAAATGGCACAAAGAAATACTTCCACATCCTCATCCTTTCTTGAGAGTGCATTTGCAACAACACTTTTCTTCCCTTTTTTGTAGATGATTTCAAAGTCATAACCCAACATGTTTGTGACCAATTTTTGCTACTCTTCTGAAGATAATATTTGTTCCAAAAACTATTTCAGGCTATCATGATATGTTTTTACCTTGAAGTGCCTTCCCATTAGGTAAGGTCATCATTGCTTTAGTGCATGTAGTATTGCCAACATTTCCTTCTCATAAATAGGTTTGTGTAAATATTTTCCTTTGATTGGACGACTTTCAAAAGAAATGGGTCTTCCTTCTATGATTAAAACAACACCAATTTCATTTCACGAGGCATCACAATCCACAATAAAGGTTTTTTTGAAGTCTGGAGTAGCTAAGACCTGTGCTTGGCACATTTACTCTTTAAGATTTTCAAAGGCCTTAGTTACTTCTGGAGTCCAATAAAATGCATCTTTCTTCAATAATTATGTTAGAGGTGCCACTATTCTCCCATAATTCTTAATAAACTTGTGATAATACCCTGTCATCTCGAGAAATTTTCGAATATGTTTTATGGTTGTGGGGATTTTCCATTCCTTAATGGATTAAATTTTGTTAGGGTCTACCTTAACACCCTCATGAGATACAATATGACCCAAATATTCAACCTCCTCTACTCCAAAGAAACATTTGGAGGTTTTTACATATAATTGTTTCTCCTCCAACAGTTTGAGAACCAAGTCAATATGTTGAATATGATCCTTCAAAGACTTCTTATAGATTAGTATATCATCAGAAAATACTAACACAAATTTTCTAAGGAAGGGTTTGAAAATGGAATTCATCAAACCTTGAAATGTTGAAGGTGCATTAGTAAGGCCAAAAGGCATGACCAAAAATTCATAATGACCCTCATGAGTTCTAAATGTTGTTTTCGTAATGTCTTCATTCTTCATTCTAGTTTGATGATATCCTAAATGAATATCCAGCTTGGTGAAGTAAATTGGTGTATGTAATTCATTCAACAATTCATCCGGAAACATGTGCCATGATCCATGCTTATTTTACTCCAATACTACTACAACAGAGAAAGAGCTTTGAATAGGTTGAATTATACTAGCCTCTAGCATTTTTGCAACCATACGTTCATTTTCACTTTTTTGGGCATAGGGATATCTGTAAGACTTGATGTTTGGAGGAACACTTCCTAGAATCAAGTGAATATCATGATCATGATCACGAATTGGTGGGAGACCTTTGGGAGTGTCAAATATATTGGAATGAGTGTCCAAGAATTTTTAGAGATCTGGAGAAATAGATGATTTCGATGTTTGAACATCCAGTAAGCATAATTTTACAATTGTGCCTCATTTTTATTTATTTAGAAGGTTTTTCATGCCATTAGAGTTGATTATCTTTCTGGTTTCCCTGTGATGTCCCTTAATTCAACTTGCTTTCCTTTCCAAAAAAAATTTCAAGAAAAGTTCTTGAAAATTAAAATCTATCATCCCCAAAGATTATAACCATTGGACTCCTAATACAACATCAACAACACCCATTGGAATGGAAAGCATTGGACTATTAAATACATATTCCCCCATGGATAGCTTGATATTATGAAACTTTCTAGACCAATTTATAGTTCCTCCATTTGTAACCATTACTTGACACTCTGGTGTTGGATATAGGAAGCAATTCAATTCCTTGGCTATCTTATAATGAAAAAAATTATGGGTACTACCTGAATCAATCAATATTATTACCTTTTTCTTATTGATATGTCCTTCTATCTTGAGAGTTTGAGTGGTAATTCCTGCCAATGCATTACAAGATATGTTCATATTCATTTCTTCTTTCTTTGGGGTTGGTTCCTGGTGTATATCCTCTTCTTTCGATGTTTCTTGATCATTTTCTTCCTCCTCATCACAATCTATGTAAAATAATTTTTTCTTAGCACACTTATGACCTTTAGTGTATTTACTATCACAACTGTAATAAAGCCTTTTTTCTCTTTTTTCATCTAATTGATGTGGTTTCAACCTTGTAGAACGCTAGGAGCAGCAACATTTCCATCTTTATAATTGTGAATGGTAGACTTCCTTGTTTCCATAATTTTGCTTTCCACTTTTCTTGCCACCCTGAATGCCTTCTCTAATGAATTAGGTTCCCAAAGGCGAACCTCATGTTGGATGCTATCATTTAAAGTCCCCAGGAAGAAATCAATCTTATGCTCCTCTAGAATATCATTTACCTTGATATTCAATTTTTGGAAGTCCTCAATGTGCTCTGCCATTGAACCCTTTTGTTTGAGATTTATCAATTGGCTAAAGAAGGTATTTCTATTTGTATGCTCATAATGTGTTATCATTTCCTCCGTAAAAATTGACCAAGTGACAAGAGGTTTACGAGAACAAAGCCATCGATACCATAAAAACTGATTGGATTCTAAATATAAAGATGCAATGCATACCTTTTGTGTGTCTTTCACATTATTGAGATCAAAATACTGCTCCATGTGTAGTTTCCATGTTACTGGATCCTTGCCATCAAGCTTCCTCATATTGGTCTTTGGAATATGGTGGGTCTTTAATCCAAATTTAGAGTATATTAAATAATGATTAACATTTTTTTTTTTTTATATCATCATGAATTTCATCTAATACCTTTTTGCCATTAGGAAGCATTTCTTGTAGCAACTTTGTCAAACCTTCCATCAAACCTTCCATGTCTACTTTTAAACCATTCTTCAAATCTTCCATCTTGCCTTTCATTTTTTATTCTATGCCATATTTCAAGCCTTCTATGTCTCATTTTAAACCATTCTCCAAACCATCCATCTTAGCTTCCATTTCATTTTTGGTTACGCTTTGCACGAGTGAAATTTGTTGCACTTGGTATCGTAATTTTGATATATCATGTTGCATTTCTTCTTCTTCTTCATGTGTCATAGAAGAGATTTCTGGTGGCTTAATAGGTGTGTCCATTTTTTTGTTTTGAGGCATTTTGAAATATACCAATGATATATGTGCTTCATTATGCCCTTTGAATCACTTCAAACTAATTTTTCAAACAAACATTATGCAAAATTTAAAAAAATACACACCTTTTTATTGAGTTTCAGGAGCTAGATATTGAAATTGTTGTATCTTTGTAATTGCAAATATAAAAGATCTAAAATTCTTTACTTGTGTATCTCTCTGTGTCTTCTTTCCAACCCAACAAGTTAGGACAATATTGGATTCTTCAAGAAAGAGTTATGCCCAATATCGCACGATGACCTGATTATAGATTGGTTCAGTAGAGCGAACTTGTCCAGAGTTCCATGTGTCACTATTTCGACCTTCAGCCATGAAAATAATATCTAAAAAACTATAGTCTGTCCTATT
The DNA here is from genome assembly GCA_031772625.1 of Pinus tabuliformis. Classification (NCBI taxonomy): domain Eukaryota; kingdom Viridiplantae; phylum Streptophyta; class Pinopsida; order Pinales; family Pinaceae; genus Pinus; species Pinus tabuliformis. The sequence continues at coordinate 718,264,318 of CM062817.1, read as the reverse complement.
TCTGTCACATTCTACGAAATTCAAATCTGATGCTCAGAGAGAAAGTTACAATGATTTTCCCTAGGTCACCTGTTTGAGATGGAATTCTGGAGCTTGCAAAAATCCTAATTTCCTCGGATCATATCTCCAAAAAATATACAGAGAAAAGATCTGAAATTTGTACATGAAGTTAATCACGATTTCTGATTCACATTTCAATTTCAGCTTTTGAAGTTTCATACAAAACATTTTATAGCGAAAATTCCACAATGAATTGTTTGAACCGGTGAAACCCTAGAATCTGAAGATCTGATACCAAATGTTATGCAACCAGCTCACAAATAGATAGATCAACGACTTAAAAATTATCCTCTTGGAGGGGGAAACCTCCTTTACATTACATAAATGAACAATTCTTGGATGATACCAATCACAATACCTCCTTTGTATATATAGGAGTCTAAGGGGTCACAATATAATCAGATCCTACATAACAATAATAATGTAAGGGCACAATAATAAAAATAGTGGGCTTTTGTGGGGCACAAAAATAACAATACGGGGGCTACATGGGCACAACAATAACAACAAGGGGGCTTCATTAGTATCATAGGGACCTAACAAAATTTTAAACTAGTAAAAGTAAAGAGAAGGGAGATCATGATGGAGAGAGATAGGGTTTACTTTTGTGAGTTTTTGTCTAATGTCGTCGTCAACCAAGAGCTTGGTGAAGGTGACTAAGGAAGGACAAGGCAAGGTATTTTTTATCTTCACAATGAAGCTAAGACTTCAACTCGGACTATGATTGCAAATTATTGGATGCATCCTCACTGGCTTGTACGTGAGATTCAAGAGGACACATACACAAAAAACTTTGTGAATGTATGTTGCAACAAAGGTCAACGTGCAATTGGATCCACAAATCAAATACCTAATAAGAAACATTAGGATCGCGGATATGGTGGAATTATGGCTCACAAAACCAAGTGGGAGAGGGACTGTCTGTCAAGGTTGTGATGCATGTGGATATTGGTGGCCACCCGCCAATTCCACTTGGACCCCCAAAATTATTTCTTTTAGTTTTTCAGTTTTCTTATTTGTAGCACAATTTACTATTTTTGGTAGTTTTTTGGGTCCTGAACTTCCGAAGCCGTTTTGAGGCCCAAAACAACATTTTTTGGGAAAGCTAGGAGCAACATGGGTCCATGAACAGACCTCATCCCAAAGTTGTAGTCCTCGGATAGATATTTCTAATGAGGTATTGTGTGTGTCAAATGAAGATCGTATGCCAAAGTTACGACCCCAAGAAGTTGATGTACCAATTTACCCAAAATAGGGCCCATAGTTTGGCACTTCATCTCCTAGGGTTAGGGTTTTGGATGTTTAGGGTTTTCCATTGTTTCTCAACAATAAATAGGCCTTCAAGCCTCATTGTAAGACAGTTCAGATGCATGTATCCACCACATCTCTCCTCAGAGATATGCTACCATCGCCCGAGCTAGTTTATTTCCATTTCTGTTTGTAAGCATATTTCAGTGTTTTACATTAATGAAATGAAGTATTATTTATGTTGTATCTTTGTATTTATGGTTATCTCTATAATTTGTTGCATTCCTATTTAAATCTGGATCAGTGGTATCAGAGGCGTCTACCCTTTCTTTGTTTTTCTTTGCATGTCCCCAACGAGGTCGGGATATAAGGAGTTAGGGCTTGAAATGGTCGAACCTTTGCAAGACCAGCCTTGCGAATCCCAATGGCCTCCCATGGTGAATGAAAAGAAAGACAAGGGGGCAAGAGATCCTATCAAAATCTTGCTCGAAGAGGCCTTCGAGTGACAAAGGAACGCTATGATGGATAACTTTGCTCAGATCCTTCAACGACTACCCAGGGGCGACACATCTACTTCCAACAGCTACTCTGGAAGCACCACACCCTTTAAGGTACAAGTTAACTTTGACATTCCCATATTTGAGGGTCATATAGATGCAGACGTTGTAGATAAATGGTTAAATATGCTAGAAGAGTATTTTTCTGTTCATGAATTTTCCGACAGGGAAAAGGTTACTTTCACTCTTCTCAAAGCCGCCCTCGACATCAAGGACTGGCAGGAAACCTACTATGAGCAAAAGGATGAAAGTATGGCCTCACTGTTTTCAGCCGCACCCACTTGGAATTCATTCTAGAATGCCATCAAGGAGCAGTACTACCCTGTCAGAAGCTATGAGGATAAATACATAAAGTGGACAACGCTGCGGCAGGGAAGGGACCAAGACGTGCCAGAGTTTACTAATATTTTTCATACCCTTTGCACAAAGTTGGGTATCAAGGATTATGAGCTTCATTTGGCACTCAAATATTGTGGCTCCCTACACAGGTACATCCAAGATGAGATGGAGTTCCTGGACATCTCCTCGCTCGGCACGACGTACTAATATGCTGTCAAGATCGAGCAAAAGTTTAATCAGAATAAGTGAGACTTTGGATCTACAAATCCGAAGCAAGGGAAAGGCGCCCCAAACCATTGAACAAAGGACAAAGCCAAGGCAGGGTGGCCTAGGACAACCCGCCAAAGCTGCAAGCAAAGAACAACAACGCGAAGCCGAAGAAGGACACGAGAAAGTGGCATGAGTTCCATAAGAGCTCCACTCGCAACACAAGTAAGTTTCGGGCCAAGCAGTCACTAGTGGCCGAGTTAAAGTCTTCGGAATCAGATGCATGTTCAAACTCTGAGTCAGAACCCGATAAGGGGAATAACAAAGGGAATCAGATTATCGATGCGGAGCCCAATGCCACCATTGCCACTATGAAGATCTAGAAGGAGGAACCTGAAGATCCAGAGGAGGAGGAGAACCTCTTCCACTCTCAGATGTGGGTAAAGGGCTCCCCACTACAGTTCATTGTCGACAACGGGAGCCAAAAAAACCTCATTTCGGTAGAGGTCGTGAAGCGGCTAGGCTTACCGACCACAACAAATCCACAATCGTACACCATCGGGTGGCTTCACCAAGGACGAGATCTTCGCGTGAGCCAGCAGTGTCACCTTCCATACAACATCAAGCCCTTCACAGATGAGGTATTGTGTGATGTTGCTCCCCTTGATGTTTGTGATGTATTATTAGGCCAACCATACTTGTGGAAGTGACATGTTGTATATGAGTCAAGGCCTCGTGCTGTTATTGTTACTTTGGGAAATAAGTTGTACAGGATACCGGAGGTAGCACCGCCTACCGCCATCTCTTTGGTTATTGCAAAACAATGCAGTAAGCTCATTTCCAAAACCGGGAAATTTGTTTTCCTGATGATATGCCCTCAAGGAAATAAGTGGATGGTGGCCACGACCTCCAAACAGGGCCCCTCCGCACGACAACTACAGATGGACAAGGTCGTGGAGGAGTACGAGGACATCTTCACCTCCCCTGTAGGGGTTCCTTTGCATTGTCAGGTCAAGCACTCCATCGATCTGACCCCAGGTGTGCCGCTACCCAATGGGCCAATCTATCAGTGCTCCATTATGGAGAACGATGAAATCAAGGGCCAGATTCAGGAGCTGTTGTAGAAAGGTCACATCCGACTGAGTTCATCGCGCTGTGGGAGCCTGATCGTGTTGGTACAGAAGAAGGATGGGACTTGGAGACTATGTATTGACTATTGGGCGCTGAACAAGATCATTGTCTGGAATAGGTACCCGATCCCATAGATAGATGACCTTCTAGACCAACTGAAGCGAGCAAAATATTTCAGCAAGATCGATTTGAAGTCAGAATATCACCAGGTACCAATCGAACACTCCGATGTGTGGAAGACTGCCTTCAAAGCCAAGGAGGGCCTTTTTGAATGGTTGGTTATGCCTTTCGGGTTGACGAATGCTCCTACAACCTCCATGAGGCTAATGGATGACATCTTGTGGCCATTCACCAACTCATTTGTAGTGGATACTTGGATGACATCCTGATCTTCAACCAGAGTTGGGAAGAGCATCTCCACTACATCCAATAGGTTCTCCAAACACTACGGCAACACAAGTTATGTGCTAATTTGGATAAATGCACTTTTGGCATGACCCAAGTTTAGTATCTGGGATACATTATTGATGAACAAGGGGTGCATGTGGATCCAGCCAAGATCCAAATCATTCGGGATTGGCCATCTCCAACCACTCTGACAGAGCTCCGCAACTTTCTGGGTCTTTCCAACTTCTACTGCAGGTCCGTGTTGGGATTTTCCCATATCACTTGGCCCTTGAGTCAAGTCACCAAGGGAGGAGCGAAAGAAAAATTATTTTGGTTTGAATCTCAACAGAAGGCATTCACATAGTTGAAACATCACCTCTACTTGCCACCGGTGCTCACATTACCAAATTTGCAACAACCATTTGAGATTGGGACAGATGCCTCTGACTATACTATTGGGGCAGTCCTTACTCAACATGGGCATCTAGTGGCAAATCACAGTAAGACACTTTCAGACACAGTCCGTAAGTATCCCACTTATGACAAAGAGATGTATTCCATTGTGCAGGCCTACCGACAATGGAAGCATTACATTTTGGGGAAGGAAATGGTCATCCACATAGACCACTAGCCCCTAAAGTTCATAGAGACACAAGGGAAGTTGCAGAATGATCGCCATCATAAGTGGTCCACATACCTGCAACAGTTCCATTTGAATATCAAGTATAAGAAGGGCAACACCAATAATGTTGTAGATTGCTTCAATTGACCACCGATCATGGCATTAACCACCCTACTCAACTCTTGTGGGCGCGAGACTTTTGATTGGCCGCTTCTCTACAAAAGTGAGCCAAAATTCAGCACACATACCAGACACTCTTGGAGGGTCATCATATTCCAAATTTTCACCTCCAGGATGCCCTGTTATGCCACGTGGGTCACCTTTGTGTTCCTTCAAGCGAGTGTGCTAAGATGATTAGGGAAGCACACTACAATCAGGTTGTTGAGCATTTCGGGGTCAAGAAAATGGAGGCAGTACTACATAAGTATTTCTATTAGCCGAATCTTCGGTAGGATGTCGGGAAGTACATCAGATCCTACACTGCCTGCGTCATTGCCAAACCAACCATCAAGAAGCAAGGCCTCTATACTCTGATGCCTAACCCTAGTCGACCTTGGGAATCCATCTTCATGGATCACATGTCAGACCTTCCTTCTACTAAGCATGGAAATGACTGTGTTTTTGTGGTCGTCGACAGGTTCTCAAAGATGGCCATTATGGTAGTCTGCAAGAAAAATATCACAGCAGAAGCCACTACTAAAGTCTTCTTTGAACGAGTATGAGTACACTTTGGGATCCCACAATCTATCATCTCAGATCGGGATAGCAGGTTCCTTAGTACATTTTGGTCCAGTCTCTGGTTGATGCTGGACACCAAACTCACTAAGTCCACAACCTTCCATCCCCAAACTGATGGTTAGACAGAGGTTGTCAACAGGATGATCGTACACATTTTGTGCATGTACAACTCAAAGCATTTACACACATGGGATGAGAGCCTCCCCTATGTTCAGCACAGCTATAACCGGGCTCTCCACAACTCGACTGGACACAACCCTTTTCAGGTGGGCTTGGGATTCCAACCACTATGTCCCATTGATGTGGCCATGCCATTTGCATCTACTTAAGCAGATTCATCTCATGTCCAATCCAAAACAGATAAGGCAAATAGCTTCATTGAACACATCCAACATATCCGCCAGCGGGTCCACGAAATTCTAGAGAAATCAAATGCTAAGTACAAGTTGTGACATGATCAACATCGGGTGCCACACAGGTTTCAGGTGGGCGACAAATTCTGGTTGCATTTGTAAAAGGAACGCCTTACCGGAGCCTATCGGAAACTCAGACCACTCCGATATGGTCCTTACACCATTACCAAGGTTGTGGGAGACAATGCATTTGAGCTCAGCATTCCCCCATTCCTTGGCCTGCACCCAATGTTCAATGTGGACCGCCTTCAGCCATACTTTCCACCATTACTAAACACATCCGACATCGCAGAATATCTCACACCAATAGAGTTAAATCTAGGTTGCATGGAACAAGCTGCAACTAATCATATCATGGAAACATAGATCAAGCACACTCACTAGCAGAAGATCCAATTGTATAGAGTTGTTAAAGCAGGCCAACTCCTTCACTAGGGCAAGTGGCTCACTAGGGACCAAGTTCAGTAGAAGTTTCCTCAGCTCATGGAGGAAGTCAACGCAATGGGGACCATTGCTTCCTAAGGGGGGAGGAATGATCTAGGTGGATATTGGTGGCCACCCACCAATTACACTTCGACCCCCACCATTGTTTCTTTCAATTTTTCATTTTCCTTATTTATAACACAATTTACTATTTTTGGCAATTTTTCGAATCTTCAACTTCCACAGCCGTTTTGAGGCCCTAATCAACTTTTTTCAGGAAAATTGGGAGCAACATGGGTCCTTGGACTGATGTTTCTCATCCCAAAGTTGTAGTCCTATGATAGATCTTTCTAGCGAGGTATTTAAAACGAAGATCGTATGCCAAAGTTACGACCCCAAGAAGTTGATGTACCAATTTACCCAAAACGGGGCCCATAGTTTGGCACTTCATCTCCTAGGGTTAGGGTTTTGGATGTTTAGGGTTTTCCATTGTTTCTCAACAATAAATAGGCCTTCGAGCCTCATTGTAAGATAGTTTAGAGGCATGTAGCCACCACATCTCTCCTCAGAGATACGCTACCATCGCCGAGCTAGTTTATTTCCATTTCTGTTTGTAAGCATATTTCAGTATTTTACATTAATGAAATGAAATATTATTTCTATTGTATCTTTGTTCTGTAATTTTTTATGTTCCTGTTTAAATCCGGATCAGGTTGTGGCCCATTTTTCTTTCATCCTCAGATCTGGAGGTGGATAGATCGAAGATGTTTTCCAAACTCATAGATTTAGAGGTAAACAGTCCAAGGATATTATCCTAGCTCATGGATGGATATTTTTCACGTTTTGCTCGGGATCACGATGCACCAATTGATATGATGTGATGGGCTAATAAGTCAGGGATGTGGTCTTCCATGGATGTAAACACCCCAGAGATAAAATTATATTTTTCTTATCGACAATCTAACATAATAATATGTTGGTTTAATGGTTCCTGGCTGAGACCTAAGAATTATATCAATGGGTGTATTCTTCTTGGGCAAAAAAATTGTGATCTCTACTTATGCTCCAAAGGCTTCTTCATAGTACAATTTGACACACAAAAATATTTGAAAAATATTCTAAATGAAGGGTCATGGTTTTGGGGTAGAGTTTGGCTTTTCATTACCCCATGGTTCCCAGAATTTGATGTTATGAACATGGTGGTAATAACAATGCCAATATGGGTGAGGTTACCAAATCACCCTCTTCCCTTCTAGCACCATCAAGTGTTGGAGGATATCAGAAATACCATATTAAAAAAATGAGCATGGATAGAACAACAAAATGCCTCTTTACTTTTTCTAGAATACGTGTACAGATAGACCTTAACAAAGGTCTCCCTGATCACATTATTTTAAAACACAAAAGCCTTAAATAGAAAAAATTTCTAAATCATGAGAATATGGAATTCTGATGTCACACATGTTTTCAAATAGGACATCTTTAGAACCTCTTCCCACAAGCAAAAAAGACTCCAAAAAAGAAAAAGAGGCAGGCCCCAAAACTAAGGGGATGGCAATTTCCTGACATCTTTGAAGACAAAGAAGAAGAGGTCATGGTAATTACTCCAAATACAGATGCATAGACATAGCCTAGTAGCCAAGCAAATGGAGGATTTGGGGATCAATCATGAATAATGGCTTATAACTAGAAGGGTGTTGAAACAATAGAGATCATAGCAACATTGCAGCATAAATTGAAAACACCCAGTGAAAAGGAATTGGGGGGAATAAAGAGATCCCATGTATCCAAGAGCTCAGACTGAGACAAAGAAACCCTCTGAAAGTAGAAGGCAAACACTTGGAAATAGTAATAGCCACTCCCAAAGCGGGAGTTTGGAAAAAAGTGGGGAAAAATAAAGGAAAACATGGGAAGCTAAATGAATTTTATCATACTTAGCCTCGACAAAATTATGTAATATATATATATATATATATATATATATATATTTCCTTTTTTGTGCATTAGTAAAAAAAACTGACATGATCGAATGCCTACCAGTATTTGAAGAATGTGTTTTTATTCCTTGATTTTAGGTTGAATAAAAATACAAATTTCCCCCGAAAAAAACTAAAATCTAATTACTACTTATTTATCTTACTTTGATTTCATACCCGTTATAAATTTCTAATAATATAGTAATTATGTATGCAAAGGGGAATAAAAACACATTCCCCTTTAAGATGTTCAAAGGCCAAAAGGCATGACCAAAAATTCATAATGACCCTCATGAGTTCTAAATGTTGTTTTCGTAATGTCTTCATTCTTCATTCTAGTTTGATGATATCCTGAATGAATATCCAACTTGGTGAAGTAAATTGGTGCATGTAATTCATTCAACAATTCATCCGGAAAAATGTGCCATGATCCATCCTTATTTTACTCCTATACTACTAGAGCAGAGAAAGAGCTTTGAATAGATTGAATTATACCAGCCTCTAGCATTTTTGCAACCATATGTTCAATTTCACTTTTTTGGGCATAGGGATATCTGTAAGACCTGATGTTTGGAGGAACACTTCCTGGAATCAAATGAATATCATGATCATGATCACGAATTGGTGGGACACCTTTGGGAGTCTCAAATACCTTCGAATGGGTGTCCAAGAATTTTTCGAGATCTAAAGAAATAGATGACTTTGATGTTTGAACATCTAGTAAGCATAATTCTACAATTATGCCTAATTTTTATTTATTTAGAAGATTTTTCATGCCATTAGAGTTGATTATCTTTTTGGTTTCCCTGTGATGCCCCTTAATTCAACTTGCTTTCCTTCCCAAAAAAAATTCAAGAAAAGTTCTTGAAAATTAAAATCTATCATCCCCAAAGATTATAGCCATTGGATTCCTAATACAACATCAACAACACCCATTGGAATGGAAAGCATTGGACTATTCAATACATATTCCCCCATGGATAGCTTGATATTATGAAACTTTCCTGACCAAATTATAGCTCCTCCATTTGCAACCATTACTTGACACTCTAGTGTTGGATATAGGAAGCAATTCAATTCCTTGGCTATCTTAAAATGAATAAAATTATGGGTACTACCTGAATCAATCAATATTATTACCTTTTTCTTATTGATATGTCCTTCTATCTTGAGAGTTTGAGTGGTAATTCCTGCCAATGCATTACAAGATATGTTCAGATTCATTTCTTCTTTCTTTGGGGTTGGTTCGTGGTGTATATCCTCTTCTTTTGATGTTTCTTGATCATTTTCTTCCTCCTCATCATAATCTATGTAAAATAATTTCTTTTCAACACACTTATGACCTTTAGTGTATTTACTATCACAACTGTAATAAAGCATTTTTTCTCCTTTTTCATCTAATTGATGTGGTGTCAACCTTGTAGAACACTAGGAGCAGCAACACTTCCATATTTATAATTGTGAGTGGTAGACTTCCTTGTTTTCATAATTTTGCTTTCCACTTTTCTTGTCACCCTGAATGCCTTCTCCAATTAATTAGGTTCCCAAAGGTGAACCTCATGTTGGATGCTATCCTTTAAAGTCCCTATGAAGACATCAATCCTATGCTCCTCTAGAATATCATTTACCTTGATATTCAATTTTTGGAAGTCCTCAATGTGCTTTTCCATTGAACCCTTTTGTTTGAGATTTATCAATTGGCTAAAGAAGGTATTTCTATTTGTAAAGAGAGAGCCACTAAAGCTCATCTGACATGTCAACCAATTCCTTGTACAAGCAAGCTACTCTAAGAGAATTCATTTCGATTATAATAATAAGCATACAAATGTAGTTGTATATCAGGCCCACTCACAATGAAGAAATGGAATGTCGAGTTCTTCGATCACTTCAGCAATCACCCCACCATCAAACTCATAAAGGTTGACATAGGAAATTACTATTCCTTGATAGGCTCGAGGAGCCCAACAACAATGTCCATATCATTATTAGCATTGTGGTCAAGCTCAGTTGCATATCTGATCGTCCTGAAGGGCCCTCTAGTGTTGTTTCTGACATCAAAAGTCCCAACGTTATGTCATGCGATTCAAACCATGATCTATGCATAGTTATTCTCTGTGATGAGAGCTCGAAGCATCCTTTTGGGAGGCAGAAAAAGATTTTGTACCAGAGTTTGTTCCCAATCTCTTAAAAAATTAAATGAGTACTTCTAGGATTCATGAGGAAATTATTATTCCTCCTGCCTGCCATGAGGTCATCGACTTGCACAGAGGATTTTTTCCAATACTTGCGTTTTCTATGAGCTTGTCTTGGCCCACGGGCCTTTAACGAGGGCCACTATTGACTATGGCTCCATCGGTGTGTTTTTCGGAGCTGAGTTCAAAGGAATACATGAAGGTCACTTACAGGCCCGTCACCAGTAACTTGGATGACATCGTCAGCCACTACTTGAAATCATTTGCAGTACTAGTCAGGCATGGGACAGATAATGTCAGAGATAAGTCTGGCAAGAGGCATTACTATACTCCACATAGAGAAATGGTAGGCCTGCAAAGGGAATAACACAAAGGTAGACATGCGTTCCAACTTTGATACGCCTATTGGAAACACACACAAAAACGGACAATTGTTCATTGCTTTGAATATGAGTTGAATAAGTGTTTTAATATAAAGATAAGGGGCTATAGGTATAGCAAGATATGCTTAATAGTGAAAGGTTGTAAGAATGACATCTCTCGATTTTTAATGATATAAACTAATTCTCACTTTGTCATTTCTAGCAATTTTTTGTTTTCAATTTCATTTGTGGATGAGATAATTCTTTATCCTTTCACGAAGAGTTAAAGAGAGATTGACAATTAATCAAGGCTTCCATTTTTATCTATGGGTACAATGGTTCTTTAGCGTCTATTTAAATTTTACTCACATTAAAAGTTAATGAATACTAAATGAACCAATGTTTTAGCTAATATAACAAAAAGTCTCAACCATTCATTATTGTAAGTAGCTAATATAACAAAAAGTCTCGACCATTCATTATTGTAAGTTGCAAGATTGATTTGGTTTTGGTTTTTGTGGTGTAAAGTAAAAAAATGTTGGAAGAACAAATATTGTATACACAAAATTATTCGTATATTTCATTCAAAGCCACATTACAAGCCACATAAATAGTGCTCATCAGATCCAATAGATTCCGAACAAGAAATTGCTTGTTGAGAAAATCTCTCAACAAAATTCAACAACCAACAAGCTAATCTTACCTATTTACTAATGTAAGCATTGTTTCCAAGTACCCCTTTAATGCTTACATTGCATCATTACAAAGATTATTAGAAGAAACATAGATTACATATAGTCATATTTGTCTGGATCAACACTCACATCCACTTTGGATTCTTGAAAACACTGCTTTTTCTTCACCACCTCATCTTCGAGTTGTCACTTCAACTCCATTTAAAACATAAATGCCTTTGACCATATTTGATGAACTTTGTATAATTAACACTTCTCGATCTCCCAAAAGACAATCTCGATATTGGATTGTATCCAACATTTAATTATGCAACTGACTTTTCTACACACATGGATCTCATAACATAACCTGTAACTAATGATCTTGAAGCCCGAAGCACAACAAGATCCATCAGTAAATAACATATTCACATAATCAAATTAGTGATACTTTCTCTCAGCCTAAGAACGTCGATAACCACTAATTTAAATTATGTTAATTTATTCATTGATTGGTTCTCCACTATAAAATTTTACAAATAAATAATAATGATTGTGCACACCACTCCATGTCAAACACACGCCACTTAACCATTTTACAATTTGAACATGAATTCACACATTGTTTTCTCAAAAAACTTAGCTGCAGGAACATTTAAAGATCTACTACGTGGCTCCCCTTAATCATGAAACACTGTAACATAATTCAAACTCAGTATTTGTAAAGCAATGGCTTCCGAGACATAGAAAATGGGACAACGCAGCTCACAACAACTCGTTTTCACGCAAAACCAGCGCCTTTCGTGTGCAGTGACCTCTTTAAATTTCTCCCCATCCCCAGACATATAGTTCATCTATAGTAGTGAAACTATGACGTATGATCTGGCACACTTTCTAGATGTTGGCCATGAATGGAGACGCATGATCTTAAAGATATTTGAGCATAGATCCGATGAGAAGATCAACGGATGAATGAGAGAGAGTTGTCGCCTTGGAGGGAGAGGACTACCACAAACACACCAAGATTTGCAGAGACTTGCATATTGAAACAAGAAAGAAAAGAAACAAAGTATATTCAATGAGTTTGATCCCCCTCGAATTCTCCCAATCTATCTTCCAATTGCATTCCTCCTGACTCAATGGCACAGTCTACAAGCCTCGTATGACCTTTTTCCAAATTTGGCGCTAATAGTGTCAATGGGTTTCAGCATTCGGTGAGACAAGTAGGTTCCATCGGCCTTATCTCCTTGGGCACTGGTTCGAGTAACATTTATTGACCATTAGAAGCCAAAAGTTCATATGCAAAGAGTACAGGAAGTTTCACTAGGGGAGAAATACCATACCATGTGCATTCATATTGGGGAATATATAATGAGGAAAAATGACACAATATATTGAACATATATTAGGGGGTAAAGGGTTTTTATATTGGCAGGTATAAAAAATGGAGCTTAAATTTAATGAAAAAATATAAAAGGGTATACAAAATGTTAATGAAAAAATGGATACCTATAATATCTAATGCATGAAGGGTTTTTTTCAAATGGGAAGGTGTATTGGGTTCATATTGGTAAAAGTTAAATAATGTGATTTTTAGAGATATTTTCCAATATGTACTCAAATTAGGGGTATTGTTTAGTATGCCATGAATGGACATGATATGTTAGAGATTCATTGAGTGAAATCCCGTGGCAAAGAGGGGAAAAGAGACAATTTTTTCACAGAGTAAAAAAAAAACATTGAAAATTCAAGGGTCATATAGCATGTTCAAATCTAATGCGACAACACAGATTAGGGAATTGAATCTCATGTGAAAACATGGAAACTACGCAGCATGTCGAATTTCCACAATCTTAGGTCTACGATAGAATCTTAGAATCTCTGACACTACCAAACTAAGAATCTCAACAACGCTACTTTGCACAGCAAAACAATATAAAGCAGTAAATCACACATGCACAAGTATAGATAAATTTTTACAAATTTCAACCCAATTCATTATATTAATCAACATATAATACATTGCCTAGGGCTCCCATACAAGGGATAATGACCCTCAATTATCCACAAGTACAAGAATACAAGATACATTGACAATCTCGCTACAGTATTTATGTCGTATCTCATCTTGTCGGTCCTTTGCTCTCATTCTGCTCTCTAGTTGCCCCTTATTCCATCAAGAGACAACACATAGAGTCTCCAAGAGGGTTTCCACCTATCACTGTTGCAAGTCGCTTCTGCTACAATGAAAACAGGCTAATCCAATCTTCTCTTCTAGGCTGGCCAATACCTGAACTCAATCTTCCTTCTAGTACCTTCTTTCGTCCATCAAAGAGCTACACATTAGGCTCAATCCTTCACCCAACCTCTAGCTGTCAAACTCTCGTTATGACTGCATGTTAAGGGCTACTTTGGGCCATCAACATGCTGCCCTCCACCAGTCCAATGATGCCTAAAACTCCATTGTGAAATCTGCTCCAAGGAGAGGCTTCTAACCACCACGTTAATCCTTCCAATTGACTCTGATGCCAAAAAGGAAATTGGAAGAGAATACATCTTACACACAAAACTATCCATATACTCCATTGAAACCCAATTACAAGCCACATAAATAGTATTCATCAGATCCAACAGATTCCAAACAAGGAATTGTTTGTTGAGGAAATATCTCAACAAAACTCAACAACCAACAAACTAATCTTACCTATTTACTAATGTAAGGATTATTTCCAAGTATTAATGATAGATATTTCAGAAAGAAATTTAATTGCACAGGTGCTCTCCATCTCAGTATGGAAGAGAAGTTATTTTGTATTGTAAATATTAATGGTTTTCAGAGTTTTGATGACCCATGGTTTTTCACATGGTATTCTTTTTTAATGTAGCCTATTAAAGACATAAAATTTTAATGAAATTTCCCTATTTTTTTTAAAGAAGGATTTATTTGAAGAGTAGTGAGTGCAACAAGGGGTTGTAAAAGTAAAACTATCCTTGGATAGAATAATTCAATCTTATTGGTCAACTATTTTAATGTGTGAATGTTGCAAAATTGCACTCCATCGATGTAGATTTTTACCAGCGAGCCTAGAAGTGATTGTATATAATTTTAAGTGACTTAAAGAAAATTTGTGTTAGATATTCCATTCAAGCATTAAAACTTTAGAGGTATTGTTTACTTTAAGTTTCGTTAGGGCTTCCATTCAAGCCCAACAAAGTGAAAGTGAGGATGTTGTGGGTTAATTTAATTATGAATATTACACACAAACATACCTTATTGCATCTGCCACTCATCATGCAAGTATTAACGTATTTTTATTTAGATTTCTATGCACATTTTCATTTTTCTTTTTTTCATTTTTATGTCGATTTATTCTATTTTTTTATTTTTCAGTTAAGATCTTTAAGGCACATGTTTAGACAAGAAACATAGTATTTTGGGTCAGGCACATAGATTTCAAAATTCATTATTGTTTAGATATATAGGAAATAAAAATCTCTTTTCACGTTGCATATTGTATACTCTTTAATAAAAATCATTTTCACATATTTTGAGATTATTTATGAATTTTGAGTATTCCCATATTTCAAATTTATTATATTAATTTTCTTTTATTTGGAAGGTGACTTAAATTTCCAAACTCTTTTCAATTGAATTCATGGTTAAATCAAAGTGACAAGAGCGTTGTGGAATATTAAGGTAAAGTAATAAGTGCTAAATCTTTTTATAATTGAAAATATATTTTCTATAGCCATGTGCAAGCATCAATGAGAAAATTAGATATATAACATAAGACGTGTATAATTGTAAGTAAAAATTTACATTAATGTCAAAATTAAAATGATGAATTAAAAATTGTTGTATCAATTTTAAAATGATTAATTAAAAATGACTATATATCCATTTTAAAATGATTGATTAAAAATTATTTGTATCAATTTTAAAATTGCATAGGATAGAGTTGACCCATTGCAATGTTTACAATGACTGTATCGATTTTATAGTTTCATAAGGTAGGTTTAACCCATTGCAATTTGATGTATCGAGTATACCTTTTTAAAATTATTTAAATAAAAAAAACGTTGTTTATATTAATTTTAAAATTGTAAAGGTTATTTTTTAAGATTATTATTTTTTTTCATTTTAGTGAATTGATAAATTTCAATTGAAAAATTATATAAAAACATTTGATAGAGATTTGACCAATTAATTAAAAGAGATCTTTGAGTTAAAGGTTTTAATTTATTAACAAAATACTTAAAGGTTAATCTTTAACCAAATGAGGGAAAGAAACTCTAGAAATAAAATATTAAAATAATAACCCTTTAAAGATGTAATATTAGTATTATTGATATTATTAAAAGGGTAATGGCTTCACAACAATAATAATAATAATAATAGAATCAAATGATAGTGATGATGATGACGATTAACATCCACTAAGATCAATGCAATTATCAGACCAAAGTAAGAGATTAATTTAGAGTCTTTGTTATTATTGAATGCATCTATAAAAATAATGATAAAAACCTTTTATAAATAGAAAATAATATTTATTGTGTGATACAACAATATTTTCAATTTTTCAAGGGGAGTTCAAGAAACATTTAACATAAAGAACTTAAGGAATGGAGGACAAAGATATTAAATAAACTACCCTAAATCCATCTTAACTAGAGTATACCATTTTAAAATTATTTAAACAAAAAAAACATTTATATGGATTTTAAATTTGTAAATGTTATTTTTTAAGATGATTATTTTTTCATTTTAGCCAATTGATAAATTTCAATTGAGAAATTATTTAAAAGCAATTGATAGAGATTCAATATTTAACCAATTAATTGAAAGAGATTTGAAAATTAGATTATTAAAATAATAATTTCAAAGTGAAGGCTTCTGTGAGTAGAGTAATTTGTTCTGACATTTCCAGATTACTCACATCAAAATTTTTGTGGTCGATGTTTGGAGCCATCAAGTGTGGCTCATCCCCAGGACAGAGATGAGCCACACTTGAAAGCTTGAAACTTCACCCACAAAATCTTTGATGTGTGCAATCCAAAAATGCCAGAACAAGAAGATAACTTTTTAAAATAAAAAGTAATTAAAAGGAATCTTTGCCTTAAAAGTTTTAATTTATTAATAAAATATTTAACAGTTAAGCTTTGACCAAACAAGTAAAAGCAACTCTAGAAATAAAATATCACAATAATAACCCTTTAAATATGTGATATTAATGTCATTAATATTATTAAAAGGTAATGACTTAATAATAATAATAATATTGAATGGATCTATTGAAATATTGATAAAAAAAAATTATAAATAGAAGTTTGAAAATTTTCAAGGGGATCTCAAGAAACATTTAGAATAAAGAAGTTGAGGAATGATGAATAAAGATATTGAATGAACCAGCCTAGATCCATCTTAATTCTAGAACTACCAAGCTCTGAGAGGGATCAAATCTCTTGAGGTGCAAACCTATTTTAAAGTGAAAAGAGGTTTGATCCCTCTCGACACTTGGTAGATCCATAGTTAAGATGGATCTAGGCTAGTATATATAGCAATTCTCTCTTTGTATATTATCATTTAAAGTTAAAATTTGAACTTTAAATTTTTTTCTCAATTAATTTAGAATGTTGTAAATTTTTTGATAAAAATTCAATGTATACTAAAGTATATTTGATATAATATTTTTTTTAAATGAATGACAATACACACATAATAAACTTTCGTGGGGTGACTTAATTGACTATGGCCATGAAACTGAAGTGTTATGTACCAGGAGGGTCGAAGTTTAAATACCCCTAACTCACTTGTGTTTGCAGAAGGGGCGTATGTAGGCACCTAGCGGTTATAGTGGTAGTAGTCAAAATTTATCCCATGTCATGCAAGTACGAAATCGATACCATATCATGCAAGTACAAAATTGACCCAATTACCAATTCCTTTAGTCACAAAAAAATAAAATAAAATACACACATCAAAATAATAACTAAAATCGATATTTGAAAATTTGTTATCATCAACCAACTCACAAATAGATAGATCAACTACTTAAAAAGTATCATCTTCGAGGGGGAAACAACTCTTGGATGATACAAATGACGATACCTCCTTTCTATATATATGAGTCTAAGTGGTCACAATAATAAAGCCTACATAACAATAATAATGTAAGGGCAGGGGGCTACATGGGCACAACAATAACAATATGGGGGCTACATGGGCTCAACAATAATAATAATGGAGCTACACTAGTATTATAGGGACCTAACATGCCCCTCTCCTTCAAAAAAGTGTTGTCCTCAACGCTTGAGTAATTTTGGATAATTCTGTATAAAATTTGCATCCAACCATGTGGAATCTTCAATGGGTAAGTTCTTCCACTTAATGAGATAATCTGAAATTGATCAATTCTATAGCTTTCGGGTTGTTGTTTCTGTGACTGCTTTGGGCTCAAATATGATTTTTACTTCTTCGTCAAGTTCTGGCAACATTGTTTGAACTAGAAGCTTGTCATCGATAACCTTCTTTAAGTATGAAACATGGAAAATTGGCTCTACATGGGAAGATGTAGGCAGATCCAATTTGTATGCCATAGTACGAATATTTTGCAACACCTTGTAAGGACTGTAGTATTTGGGTGATAATTTATTATCCTTCTTAGATTTCTTAAGGGACATTTTCTTATATGGTTGTAGCTGTAAAAATACCTAGTCGCCTACCTTAAAAATTCTTTCATTGTGATGTTGATATGCCTGTTGTTTCATTCGATTATGCACCAGAGTGAGGTTGTCCTTTAAGATTTGGAGAACTTGTTGATGATTCTCGATGTGATCTTCCACTGCTGTAACCTTTCACTTTTCTCTTAAATATGATGTGATGGATGGTGGATGATATGCATAAAGTGCCATAAATGGTTCATTTTTGTTGCAATATGGAAGGAAGTGTTATACAACCATTTAACTAGAGGTAAGAACTTGACCCATTTTGTTTATTTATCATATAAAAAGCAACAACGTTATACTTCCAAACATTTGTTCACTATCTCAGTTTTCCCATCAGATTGAGGATGATAAGATGAGCTATGAGATAATTAAGTACCAAGACAAGAAAATAATTCCATCCAAAAATTTCTAGTGAAAATGGGATCTTTGTCACTTACAATAATAGTTTAGTTTCCATGAAGCTTTCGAATTGTTTCCATAAATGCAGTAGCAACTATATTGGCTTTAAAAGGATGAGATAATGCACAAAAGTGCACATACTTGGTAAGTCTATCAACTACCACCATGATGGCACTCTTTCCTTCATACTTGGGTAAACCTATGATAAATTTCATTGAGAACTCCTCCCAACACTGACTTGGAATGGCTAAAGGTTGTAATAGACCTGAGGTCTTAATTGTATCAACTTTATTTTGTTGGAAAACCAAACATTATGCCACAAACTTCTGAATATCAGATTTAAGGCTATTCCAAAAAAAATCCTTTTTGACCATGTGGTAAATTTTTAAAAATCATGAGTGCCATCCTAAGGGAGAGGAGTGCAATTCCAAAAGAATCTTTTGTTTGAGTTGAGAAATATTACAAATATATAAGCGATCTTTGTACCATAATGAATCAATTTTCTAGCTAAATGTATTAGATGTTTTGGGATTTTGCTGCAAATTTTGAATGAGTGTCAACACCTCTTCATCATTCTTCCATTCATCCCTTGCTTCTGTTATCCGCTCAGGTTGGATAATAGAAATGGCACAAAGAAATACTTCCACATCCTCATCCTTTCTTGAGAGTGCATCTGCAACAACATTTTTCTTCCCTTTTTTGTAGATGATTTCAAACCATAACCCAACATGTTTGTGACCCATTTTTGCTACTCTTCTGAAGATAATATTTGTTCCAAAAACTATTTCAGGCTATCATGATATGTTTTTACCTTGAAGTGCCTTCCCATTAGGTAAGGTCATCATTGTTTTAGTGCATGTAGTATTGCCAACATTTCCTTCTCATAAATAGGTTTGTGTAAATACTTTCCTTTGATTGGATGACTTTCAAAATAAATGGGTCTTCCTTCTATGATTAAAACAACACCAATTTCATATCACGAGGCATCACATTCCACAATAAAGGTTTTTGTGAAGTCTAGAGTAGCTAAGACCTGCGCTTGGCACATTTACTCTTTAAGATGTTCAAAGGCCTTAGTTACATCTGGAGTCCAATAAAATGCATATTTCTTCAATAATTATGTTAGAGGTGCCACTATTCTCCCATAATTACTTAATAAACTTGTGATAATACCCTGTCATCTCGAGAAATTTTCGAATATGTTTTATGGTTGTGGGGATTTTCCATTCCTTAATGGATTAAATTTTGTTAGGGTCTACCTTAACACCCTCATGAGATACAATATGACCCAAATATTCCACCTCCTCTACTCCAAAGAAGCATTTGGAGGTTTTTTCATATAATTGTTTCTCCTCCAACAGTTTGAGCACCAAGTCAATGTGTTGAATATGATCCTTCCAAGACTTGTTATAGATTAGTATATCATCAAAAAATACTAGCACAAATTTTCCAAGGAAGGGTTTGAAAATGGAATTCATCAAACCTTGAAATGTTGAAGGTGCATTAGTAAGGCCAAAAGGCATGACCAAAAATTCATAATGACCCTCATGAGTTCTAAATGTTGTTTTCGTAATGTCTTCATTCTTCATTCTAGTTTGATGATATCCTGAATGAATATCCAGCTTGGTGAAGTAAATTGGTGCATGTAATTCATTCAACAATTCATCAAGAAACATGTGCCATGATCCATCCTTCTTTTACTCCAATACTACTACAACAGAGAAAGAGCTTTGAATAGGTTGAATTATACTAGCCTCTAGCATTTTTGCAACCATATGTTCAATTTCACTTTTTTGGGCATAAGGATATCTGTAAGACCTGATGTTGGAGGAACACTTCCTGGAATCAAATGAATATCATGATCATGATCACGAATTGGTGGGAGACCTTTGGGAGTGTTAAATATCTTGGAATGAGTGTCCAATAATTTTTCGAGATCTGGAGAAATAGATGATTTCGATGTTTGAACATCCAATAAGCATAATTTTACAATTGTGCCTTGTTTTTATTTATTTAGAAGCTTTTTCATGCCATTAGAGTTGATTATCTTTCTGGTTTCCCTGTGATGCTCCTTAATTCAACTTGCTTTCCTTCCCAAAAAAATTCAAGAAAAGTTCTTGAAAATTAAAATCTATCATCCCCAAATATTATAACCATTGGACTCCTAATACAACATCAACTACACCCATTGGAATGGAAAGCATTGGACTATTCAATACATATTCCCCCATGGATAGCTTGATATTATGAAACTTTCCAGACCAATTTATAGTTCCTCCATTTGCAACCATTACTTAACACTCTGGTGTTGGATATAGGAAGCAATTCAATTCCTTCGCTATCTTACAATGAATAAAATTATGGGTACTACCTGAATCAATCAATATTATTACCTTTTTCTTATTGATATGTCCTTCTATCTTGAGAGTTTGAGTGGTAATTCCTGCCAACGCATTACAAGATATGTTCATATTCATTTCTTCTTTCTTTGGGGTTGGTTCCTGGTGTATATCCTCTTCTTTTGATGTTTCTTAATCATTTTCTTCCTCCTCATCACAATCTATGTAAAATAATTTTTTCTTAGCACACTTATGACCTTTAGTGTATTTACTATCACAACTGTAATAAAGCCTTTTTTCTCTTTTTTCATCTAATTGATGTGGTGTCAACCTTGTAGAATGCTAGGAGCAGCAACACTTCCATCTTTATAATTGTGAATGGTAGACTTCCTTGTTTCCATAATTTTTCTTTCCACTTTTCTTGCCACCCTGAATGCCTTCTCCAATGAATTAGGTTCCCAAAGGCGAACCTCATGTTGGATGCTATCCTTTAAATTCCCTGTGAAGACATCAATCCTATGCTCCTCTAGAATATCAGTTACCTTGATATTCAATTTTTGGAAGTCCTCAATGTGCTTTGCCATTGAACCCTTTTGTTTGAGATTTATCAATTGGCTAAAGAAGGTATTTCTATTTGTATGCTCATAATGTGTTATCATTTCCTTCGTAAAAATTGACCAAGTGACAAGAGGTTTACGAGAACAAAGCCATCGATACCACAAAAACTGATTGGATTCTAAATATAAAGATGCAATGCATACCTTTTGTGTGTCTTTCACATTATTGAGATCAAAATACTGCTCCATGTGTAGTATCCATGTTATTGGATCCTTGCCATCAAGCTTCCTCAAATTGGTCTTTGGAATATGGTGGGTCTTTAATCCAAATTTAGAGTATATTAAATAATGATTAACATTTTTTTTTATCATCATGAGTTTCATCTAATACCTTTTAGCCATTAGAAAGCATTTCTTGTAGCAACTTTGTCAAACCTTCCTTCAAGCTTTCCATGTCTACTTTTAAACCATTCTTCAAATCTTCCATCTTGCCTTTCATTTTTTATTCTATGCCATATTTCAAGCCTTCTATGTCTCATTTTAAACCATTCTCCAAAACATCCATCTTAGCTTCCATTTCACTTTTGGTTACGCTTTGCATGAGTGAAATTTGTTGCACTTGGTATCATAATTTTGATATATCATGTTGCATTTCTTCCTCTTCTTCATGTGTCATAGAAGAGATATATGGTGGCTTAATAGGTGTGTCCATTTTTTTTGTTTTGAGGCATTTTGAAATATACCAATGATATATGTGCTTCATTATGCCCTTTGAATCACTTCAAACTGATTTTTCAAACAAACATTATGCAAAATTTAAAAAAATACACATCTTTTTATTGATTTTTAGGAGCTAGATATTGCAATTGTTGTATCTTTGTAATTGCAAATATCAAAGATCTAAAATTCTTTACTTGTGTATCTCTCTGTGTCTTCTTTCCAACCCAACAAGTTAGGACAATATTGGATTCTTCAAGAAAGAGTTATGCCCAATATCGCACGATGACCTGATTATAGACTGGTTCAGTAGAGCGAACTTGTACAGAGTTCCATGTGTCACTGTTTCAACCTTCAGCCATGAAAATAATATCTAAAAAACTATATTCCGTCCTATTTCTGTCACATTCTACGAAATTCAAATCTGATGCTCAGAGAGAATGTTACGATGATTTTCCCTAGGTCACCTGTTTGAGATGGAATTTTGGAGCTTGCAAAAATCCTAATTTCCTCGGATCATATCTCCAAAAAATATGCAGAGAAAAGATCTGAAATTTGTACATGAAGTTAATCACGATTTCTGATTCACATTTCAATTTCAGCTTTTGAAGTTTCGTACAAAACATTTTATAGCGAAAATTCCACAATGAATTGTTTGAACCGGTGAAACCCTAGAATCTGAAGATCTGATACCAAATGTTATGCAACCAGCTCACAAATAGATAGATCAACGACTTAAAAATTATCCTCTTGGAGGGGGAAACCTCCTTTACATTACATAAATGAACAATTCTTGGATGATACAAATCACAATACCTCCTTTGTATATATAGGAGTCTAAGGGGTCACAATATAATCAGATCCTACATAACAATAATAATGCAAGGGCATAATAATAAAAATAATGGGCTTTTGTGGGGCACAAAAATAACAATACGGGGGCTACGTGGGCACAACAATAACAACAAGGGGGCTTCATTAGTATCATAGGGACCTAAAAAAAATTTAAACTAGTAAAAGTAAAGAGAAGGGAGATCATGATGGAGAGAGATAGGGTTTACTTTTGTGAGTTTTTGTCCAATGTTGTCGTCAACCAAGAGCTTGGTGCTAAGACTTCAACTCAGACTATGATTGCGAATTATTGGATGCATCCTCACTGGCTTGTACGTGAGATTCAAGAGGACACATACACAAAAAACTTTGTGAATGTATGTTGCAACAAAGGTCAGCGTGCAAATGGATCCACAAATCAAATACCTAATAAGAAACATTAGGATCGCGGATATGGTGGAATTATGGCTCACAAAACCAAGTGGGAGAGGGACTGTTTGTCAAGGTTGTGATCCAGGTGGATATTGGTTGCCACCCACCAATTCCACTTGGACCCCCAAAATTATTTCTTTTAGTTTTTTAGTTTTCTTATTTGTAGCACAATTTACTATTTTTGGTAGTTTTTTGGGTCCTGAACTTCCGAAGCCGTTTTGAGGCCGAAAACAACATTTTTTGGGAAAGCTGGGAGCAACATGGGTCCATGAACAGACCTCATCCCAAAGTTGTAGTCCTCGGATAGATATTTCTAATGAGGTATTGTGTGTGTCAAATGGAGATCGTATGCCAAAGTTACGACCCCAAGAAGTTGATGTACCAGTTTACCCAAAATAGGGCCCATAGTTTGGCACTTCATCTCCTAGGGTTAGGGTTTTGGATGTTTAGGGTTTTCCATTGTTTCTCAACAATAAATAGGCCTTCGAACCTCATTGTGAGACAGTTCAGATGCATGTAGCCACCACATCTCTCCTCAGAGATACGCTACCATCGCCCGAGCTAGTTTATTTCCATTTCTATTTGTAAGCATATTTCAGTATTTTACATTAATGAAATGAAGTATTATTTATGTTGTATCTTTGTATTTATGGTTATCTCTATAATTTGTTGCATTCCTATTTAAATCTGGATCAGTGGTATCAGAGGTGTCTGCTCTTTCTTTGTTTTTCTTTGCATGTCCCCAACGAGGTCGGGATATAAGGAGTTAGGGATTGAACTGGTCGAACCTTTGCAAGACCAGCCTTGCGAATCCTGATGACCTCCCATGGTGAATGAAAAGAAATATGAGGGGGCAGGAGATCCTATCAAAATCTTGCTCGACAAGGCCCTCGAGCGACAAAGGAATGCTATGATGGATAACTTTTCCCAGATCCTTCAACGACTACCGAGGGGCGACACATCTACTTCTAGCAGCTACTCTGGAAGCACCACACCCTTTAAGGTACAAGTTAACTTTGATATTCCCATATTTGAGTGTCATATAGATGCAGACGTTGTAGATAAATGGTTAAATATGCTAGAAGAGTATTTTTTTGTTTATGATTTTTCCGACAGGGAAAAGATTATTTTCACTCTTCTCAAAGATGCCCCCGACGTCAAGGACTGGCGGGAAACCTACTGCGAGCAGAAGGATGAAAGTATGGCCTCACTGTTTTCAGCCGCACCCACTTGGAATTCATTCTAGAATGCCATCAAGGAGCAATACTACCCTATCAGAAGCTATGAGGATAAATACATAAAGTGGACCACGCTGCGGCAGGGAAGGGAACAAGACATGCCAGAGTTTACTAATATTTTTCATACCCTTTTTACAAAGTTGGGTATCAAGGATTATGAGCTTCATTTGGTACTCAAATATTGTGGCTCCCTACACAGGTACATCCAGGACGATATGGAGTTCCTGGACATCTCCTCGCTCGGCACGATGTACTAATATGCTGTCAAGATCGAGCAGAAGTTCAATCAGAATAAGCGAGACTTTGGATCTGCAAATCCGAAGCAAGGGAAAGGTGCCCCCAAGCCATTGAATAAAGGAAAAAGCCAAGGCGGGGTGGCCCAGGACAACCCGCCAAAGCTGCAAACAAAGAACAACAACGCGAAGCCGAAGAAGGACACGAGAAAGTGGCATGAGCTCCATAAGAGCTCCACTCGCAACACAAGTGAGTGTCGGGCCAAGCAGTCACTGGTGGCCGAGTTAAAGTCCTCGAAATCAGATGCATGTTCAGACTCTGAGTCAAAACCTGATAAGGGGAATAACAAAGGGAATGAGATTATCGATGTAGAGCCCAACGCCACCGTTGCCACTACGAAGATCTAGAAGGAGGAACCTGAAGATCTAGAGGAGGAGGAGCACCTCTTCCACTCTCAGATGTGGGTAAAGGGCTCCCCACTACAATTCATTGTCGACAACGGGAGCCAAAAGAACCTCATTTCGGTAGAGGTCGTGAAGCGGCTAGGCTTACCGACCACAACAAATCCACAATCGTACCATCGGGTGGCTTCACCAAGGACAAGATCTTCGCGTGAGCCAGTAGTGTCATCGTCCATACAACATCAAGCCCTTCACAGATGAGGTATTGTGTGATGTTGCTCCCCTTGATGTTTGTGATGTATTATTAGGCCAACCATACTTGTGGAAGCGACATGTTGTATATGAGTCAAGGCCTCGTGCTTTTATTATTACTTTGGGAAATAAGTTGTACTGGATACCGAAGGTAGCACTGCCTACCGCCATCTCTTGGTTACTGCAAAACAATGCAGTAAGCTCATTTCCAAAACTGGGAAATTTGTTTTCTTGATGATACGCCCTCAAGGAAATAAGAGGACGATGGCCACAACCTCCAGACAGGGCCCCTCCGCACGACAACTACAGATGGACAAGGTCGTGGAGGAGTACCAGGACATCTTCACCTCCCCACAGAGGTTCCTTTACATTGTCAGGTCAAGCACTCCATCGATCTGACCCCAAGTGCGCCGCTGCCCAATGGGCCAATCTATCGGTGCTCCATTATGGAGAACGATGAAATCAAGGGCCAGATTCAGGAGCTGCTGCAGAAAGGTCACATCCAACTAAGTTCATCGTGCTATGGGAGCCTGATCGTGTTGGTACAGAAGAAGGATGGGACTTGGAGAATCTGTATTGACTATCAGGTGTTGAACAAGATCATTATCTGGAATAGGTACCCGATCCCATAGATAGATGACCTTCTAGACCAACTGAAGCGGGAAAAATATGTCAGCAAGATTAATTTGAAGTCAGAATATCACCAGGTACCAATCGAACCCTCCGATGTGTGGAAGATTGCCTTCAAAGCCAAGGAGGGCCTTTTCGAATGGTTGGTTATGCCTTTCGGGTTGACGAATGCTCCTACAACCTCCATGAGGCTAATGGATGACATCTTGTGGCCATTCACCAACTCATTTGTAGTGGATACTTGGATGACATCCTGATCTTTAGCCAGAGTTGGGAAGAGCATCTCCACCACATCCGAAAGGTTCTCCAAACACTGCAGCAACACAAGTTATGTGCTAATTTGGAGAAATGCACTTTTGGCATGACCCAAGTTCAGTATCTAGGATACATTATTGATGAGCAAGGGGTGCATGTGGATCCAGCCAAGATCCAAGTCATTCAGGATTGGCCATCTCCAACCACTCTAATAGAGCTCCGCAACTTTCTGGGTCTTTCCAACTTCTACTGCAGGTTCGTGTTGGGATTTTCTCATATCACTTGGCCCTTGAGTCAAGTCACCAAGGGAGCAACGAAAGAAAAATTATTTTGGTCTGAATCTCAACAGAAGGCATTCACATAGTTGAAACATCACCTCTACTTGCCACTAGTGCTCACATTACCATATTTGCAACAACCATTTGAGATCGGGACAGATGCCTCTGACTATACTATTGGGGCAGTCCTTACTCAACATGGGCATCCAGTGGCATATCATAGTAAGACACTTTCAGACACTGTCCGTAAGTATCCCACTTATGACAAAGAGATGTATTCCATTGTGCAGGCCTGCCGACAATGGAAGCATTACATTTTGGGGAAGGAAATGGTCATCCACATAGACCACTGGCCGCTACAGTTCATACAGACACAAGGGAAGTTGCAGAATGATTGCCATCATAAGTGGTGCACATACCTGCAACAGTTCCATTTGAATATCAAGTATAAGAAGGGCAACACCAATAATGCTGTAGATTGCTTCAGTTGACCACTGATCATGGCATTAACCACCCTACTCAACTCTTGTGGGCGCGAGACTTCTGATTGGCCACTTCTCTACAAAAGTGAGCCAAAATTCGGCACACATACCAGACACTCTTGGAGGGTCATCATGTTCCAAATTTTCACCTCCAGGATGCCCTGTTATGCCACCTGGGTCACCTTTGTGTTCCTTCAAGCGAGCGTGCTAGGATGATTAGGAAAGCACACTACAATTAGGCTGTTGGGCATTTCGGGGTCAAGAAAATGGTGGCAATACTATAGAAGTATTTCTATTAGCCGAATCTTCGATAGGATGTCAGGAAGTACATCAGATCTTACACTGCTTGCGTCATTGCCAAACCGACCATCAAGAAGCAAAGCCTCTATACTCCTATGTCTAACCCTAGTCGACCTTGGGAATCCATCTCCATGGATCACATGTCAGACCTTCCTTATACTAAGCATGGAAATTACTGTGTTTTTGTGGTCGTCGACAGGTTCTCAAAGATGGCCATTATGGCAATATGCAAGAAGAATATCACACCAGAAGCCACTGCTAAACTCTTCTTTGAACGAGTATGAGTACACTTTGGGATCCCACAGTCTATCATCTCAGATCGGGATAGTAGGTTCCTTAGTACATTTTGGTCCAGTCTCTGGTCGATGCTGGACACCAAACTCACTAAGTCCACAACCTTCCATCCCCAAACTGATGTTTAGACAGAGGTTGTCAACAGGATGATCGTACACATTTTGTGCATGTACAACTCAAAGAATCCACGCACATGGGATGAGAGCCTCCCTTATGTTCAGCACAGCTATAACTGGGCTCTCCACAGCTCGACTGGACACAACCCTTTTTAGGTGGGCTTGGGATTCCATCCACTATGTCCCATTGATGTGGCCATGCCATTTGCATCTACTTAGGTAGATTCATCTCATGTCCAGTCCGAAGCAGATAAGGAAAACAGCTTCATTGAGCACATCCAACATATCCACCATCTGGTCCACGAAATTCTGGAGAAATCAAATGCTAAGTACAAGTTGTGACATGATCAACATCGGGTGCCACACAGGTTTTAGGTGGGCGACAAAGTTTGGTTGCATTTGCAAAAGGAACGCCTTACCGGAGCCTATCGGAAACTCAGACCACTCCGATATGGTCCTTACACCATTACCAAGGTTGTGGGATACAATGCATTTGAGCTCAGCATTCCCCCATTCCTTGGCCTACACCCAATGTTCAATGTGGACTGCCTTCAGCCATACTTTCCACCATTACTAGACACATCCAACATCGCAGAATATCTCACACCAATAGAGTTAAATCCAGATTGCATGGAACAAGCTGCAACTAATCATATCATGGACACACAAATCAAGCACACTCACCAGCAGAAGATCCAACTGTATCGAGTTGTTAAAGCAGGCCAACTCCTTCACCAGGGCAAGTGGCTCACTAGGGACCAAGTTCAGTAGAAGTTTCCTCATCTCATGGAGGAAGTCAACGCAATGGGAACCATTGCTTCCTAAGGGGGGAGGAATGATCTAGGTGGATATTGGTGGCCACCCGCCAATTACACTTCGACCCCCACCATTGTTTCTTTCAATTTTTCATTTTCCTTATTTATAGCACAATTTACTATTTTTGGCAGTTTTTCGAGTCTTCAACTTCGGGAGCAGTTTTGAGGCCCTAATCAACTTTTTTCGGGAAAATTGGGAGCAACATGGGTCCGTGGACTGATGTTTCTCATCCCAAAGTTGTAGTCCTATGATAGATCTTTCTAGCGAGGTATTTCAAACGAAGATCGTATGCCAAAGTTACGACCCCAGGAAGTTGATGTACCAATTTACCCAAAATGGAGCCCATAGTTTGGCACTTCATCTCCTAGGGTTAGGGTTTTGGATGTTTAGGGTTTTCCATTGTTTCTCAACAATAAATAGGCCTCTGAGCCTCATTGTAAGACAGTTCAGAGGCATGTAGCCACCACATCTCTCCTCAGAGATACGCTACCATCACCGAGCTAGTTTATTTCCATTTCTGTTTGTAAGCATATTTCAGTATTTTACATTAATGAAATGAAGTATTATTTATATTGTATCTTTGTTCTGTAATTTGTTGTGTTCCTGTTTAAATCTGGATCAGGTTGTGGCCCATTTTTCTTTCATCCTCAAATCTGGAGGTGGATAGATCGAAGATGTTTTCCAAACTCATGGATTTAGAGGTAAACAATCCAAGGATATTATCCTAGCTCATGGATGGATATTTTTCATGTTTTTCTCGGGATCACGATGCACCACTTGATATGATGTGATGGGCTAATAGGTCAGGGATGTGGTCTTCCATGGATTTAAAGACCCCAGAGATAAAATTATATTTTTCTTATCGACAATCTAACGTAATAACATGTTGGTTTAATGGTTCCTGGTCGAGACCTAAGAATTATATCAATGGGTGTATTCTTCTTGGACACAAAAATTCTGATCTCTACTTATGCTCCAAAGGCTTCTTCATAGTACAATTTGACACACAAAAATATTTGAAAAATATTCTAAATGAAGGGTCATGGTTTTGGGGTAGAGTTTGGCTTTTCATTACCCCATGGTTCCCAGAATTTGATGTTATGAACATGATGGTAATAACAATGCCAGTATGGATGAGGTTACCAAACCACCCTCTTCCCTTCTAGCACCATCAAGTGTTGGAGGATATCAGAAATACCCTATTAAAAAAATGGGCTTGGATAGAACAACAAAATGCATCTTTACTTTTTCTAGAATACGTGTATAGATAGACCTTAACAAAGGTCTCCTTGATCACATTATTTTAAAACACGAAAGCCTTAAATAGAAAAAAGTTCTAAATCATGAGAATATGGAATTCTGATGTCACACATGTTTTCAAATAGGACATCTTTAGAACCTCTTCCCACAAGCAAAAAAGACTCCAAAAAATAAAAAGAGGCAGGCCCCAAAACTAAGGGGATGGCAATTTCTTGACATCTTTGAAGACAAAGAAGAAGAGGTCATGGTAATTACTCCAAATACAGATGCATAGACATAGCCTAGTAGCCAAACAAATGGAGGCGTTGGGGATCAGTCATGAATAATGGCTCATAACTAGAAGGGTGTTGAAACAATAGAGATCATAGCAACATTGCAGCATAAATTGAAAACACCCAGTGAAAAGGAATTGGGGGGCATAAAGAGATCCCATGTATCGAGAGCTCAGAGTGAGACAAAGAAACCCCTCTGAAAGTAGAAGGCAAACACTTGGAAATAGTAATAGCCACTCCCAAAGCGGGAGTTTGGAAAAAAGTGGAGAAAAATAAAGGAAAACATGGGAAGCTAAATGAATTTTATCATACTTAGCCTCGACAAAACTATGTAATATATATATATATATATATATATATATATATATATATATATATATATATATATATATTATATATATATACATATATATATATATAGATAGATAGATAGATAGTTAGATAGATAGATATATATATATATATATATAATTTTTTTTTTTTTTTCTTTTTTGTGCATTAGTAAAAAAAATGACATGATCGAATGCCTACCAGTATTTGCAGAATGTGTTTTTTGTTGGAAATAATACTGAGAGGGGGGTGAATCAGTATTATCAAGTTCTTTTAATAAATCTTCCTTATTTATACTTTGAATTATTTTTGCATGTCAGTACCATAAAATAATGAGCATGAACAAAGAAAACAGATAGTCACACCAAAGAACACCAGATGTAAGGTGGAAACCCAATGTGGGTGAAAACCACCTGCTGCAATATGTCTCTATCTTCTTTCAAATTAGAAACTCCTTTTACAATGGTTTTGTACTGGTGCAGTCCTTTACCAGTACGCAGGCTGCAACCTGCAGAGAGCTACAACTCTCTCTCGTTTTCCAGTCTCTCCTGGAAGGGAGCTACAACCCCCTACTTCTTTTCTTTCAAGGACCACTTTTCATAAATTTTCAAACTGGATCCATGAACATCAAGAGATCATCAAGTACAAGTAAATCACCTAGTCAACTGCAGTAACCAGATCAACAATAACAGTAAACAAAACCTAGAACACCTTATCAACAGAAAAATTCAGCCAACAAAAGGTCTTAAGACAGATCCGCAGTTTTTCTTTATCTGGCCTGCGTGGCTCCGCACTTCACCTTCTGCTCCCCTGCGTATACCCGCAGAGAGCCTTCTGCTGCACCGCATACCCACGCACTGTTTCTTCAATCACGCCGCATACTGTTACTGTAGGCACGCACCCACAGATGCTATCGCGCCGCGTACTGCTACTGTAGCCACACACCCACAGATGCGATCGCGCTATGTATCTACGCACCTGCGGCTTCTGAAGCGCCACGTACTTTCACTGAGCCTACGCACCTGAACCTCTGTCACGCTGCGTACCCACGCACTGCGCCTTCTTCTGCTCTACGTACCCACGCACTGCTCCTTCTGCTGCTCTGCGTACCCACGCACTTGCACCGTTAATCACCTGCGTACCTCTGATTAGGGCCGAATTGGCAGTCCCCCAGCGTGCCACAGATAGTCAGATGCCCAGATCTGATCATGCGCTCGAGAGATCACACTTCATAGATTCACTTTCAACTTTACTTTTATATAGATCAAGCTTTTAAAACCGATAACCCAATATTTCAGATCTTAGGATATTCAATTTGCAAAGATACATTAGCCAAGTGATCTCCTTCCCTATTTATAGTTAAGCCCTTATTCACACCATGGGAAAAAACCATCAATAACCAATACAAGGGATCCAAACCGGGGCTAAAATAGATCCTATACCACGGGCCAAAACCATAGAATCAAGAACGGCGGGCTAAATACCATGGGCCAAACATAAGAAACCCCACGTGAGCGCGCTTCTCTGCCTTGAAGTGAGTGAACTGGGGGTACGCACCTCATGAACGGGTGACCTGCGTGTATGAACGCACTTCCTGGCCGATGTACTTGCGGGTACGCACCTTTTGAACCATTCACCTGCGTACCTCTTAATTTCCAACATTTTGAGAGCCTGATCAGAGCATTGCCACTTGAGGGTGTTGCCATCAAGTACAACATCTGTAACATAGAGCCATACCAGAATCATAATGCCAACAATCTCCCCCTTTGGACCTGATGGCAACCTCAATATCCTCAACGTCATTCTCCCCCTTTGACATCAAGGGCAAAGGGTTATGCTCCCCCTAAGAACATGCTCCCCCTGACTATAAACCAGATCTGCAAAGAAGAACCATAATCCACCAAACACCATAAATGACCATGAAAGAGATAGAGACATATTGCAGCAATATTCAAACCAGCATCCATGATGTACTTCCTCCATAATGCCAACAATGCATTATATGCTCCCCCTGAACCTGTGCCATTCGATCTTCAACCAATCCGCAACCCAGCAAATGTACGCATATACCCCAAATGAACCTTGCGTACAACCATCAATCAGAAGAGAGTCAACAACATGATGATGCATCAACAACCCCCAGCTTTTGCCTGAGGTATTCAAAGGTCTCCCTGGGCAATGGTTTGGTGAGTATATCAGCAACTTGTTCCTTAGAAGGAACATACTCCAACTTGACCTTTTGTTCAAGTACTTGTTCCCGGAGAAAATGATACTTGATCGGTATGTGCTTAGTCTTTGAATGCATGACTGGGTTCTTTGAAATGCTGATTGCACTTGTGTTATCACATAAGATGGAGATAGGTGGTGTACAAGTGATTTGAAAATCCTGCAAGGTCTGCATCATCCAAAGGAGTTGAGTGCAGCAAGATGCAGCAGCAACATATTCTACTTCAGCTATAGACAAGGCAATCGAACTCTGTTTCTTGCTGAACCAAGATACTAATCTGGAACCCATAAAGAACGCACCACCACTTGTGCTCTTCCTGTCATCCACGCTTCCTGCCCAATCTGCATCTGTATAAGCATGAAGTGTGAGATCTATATCTCTAGGATACCATAAGCCATAATTTTGAGTCCCTTGAAGATATTTAAAGATTCTCTTCATTGCCTGAAGATGAGTTTCCTTTGGATTTGCTTGAAATCTTCCAACTATTCCCACTGCATGCATGATGTCTGGTCGGGTACCTGTCAAATAAAGTAGACTTCCAATCATAGATCTGTAGGTTGGTTGATGCACTGCTGCTGATTCATCATTTGCACTGAGGCTACATCCTGTGACCATGGGTGTACATACTGGTTTTGCATCTTCCATGCCATATTTATTCAAAATCTGCTTGAGATACTTGGTTTGAGACAAAAAGATCCCTCCTTCTTTTTGTTGGATTTGCAAAGCAAGAAAATATGTCAGTTCTCCCAGCAAGTACATTTCGAATTCTTTCTGCATTACCAAGGAAAAGCTTTGACTCATAGCTTCTTCATTGCTCCCAAAGATAATGTCATCTACATACACAACAAGTATTAGCAATTTGTCGTTTTGAAATTTTATATAAAGATTGCTATCTGCTGATCCTTTTGAAAAACCTTGTTGATGAAGATATTTGTCCAAGCGATAGTACCAAGCCCTTGGAGCTTGTTTGAGACCATAGAGAGCCTTTTTCAATCTGCATACAAGATTTGGATCATTTCCAAGAATGAAACCATCTGGCTGCTCAATGTATACTTCTTCTTCCAAGTCTCCATTCAGAAAGGCTGATTTCACGTCCATTTGAAATACTTTGAAGTTTTGAAAGCTTGAGAGAGCAAGGAACATTCGGATGGCCTCAAGTCTTGCAACAAGAGCAAAGGTTTCTTCAAAATCTATTCCTTCTTGCTGCGCATACCCTTTACAAACAAGTCTGGCCTTGTTTCTAATTACTTCTCCATTTTCATTCAATTTATTTTTGAAGACCCATTTTGTCCCTATAACATTCTTATCCTTTGGTCTAGGAACCAACTCCCAAGTGTTGTTCTTTTCGATCTGCTCAAGTTCTTCATCCATTGCTTTGACCCAACATTCATCTTTGCATGCCTCTTTCACATTTTGTGGTTCAGTGGAAGAGAGTAATGCCAAATAGCTTGAAGCTTCTGCAACTGTTCTTCTTGTTTGTACACCTGCTTCTTTCTGCCCCAAAATCTGAGATTCTGGATGATTCTTCTGAACATATCTGGATGGAATCTTCTCTTCTATCCTTATCTGCTCCTCTGGTTCTTCTTGAGGTTCTTCTTCTTCATCATTCTGTGTTTGAGGGTAGTCTTCATCTTCTTCGATATCTTCATGATTTACTTGCCTAGGAATGTATCCCTTCTCATCAACCACTACATCAATGCTGTCAACAATTCTTCCAAGTCTTTTATTGTAGCACTTGTATGCTTTGCTGTGTGGAGAATAACCAAGAAGAATGCCTTCATCTGCTCTAGGTTCAAGTTTGCCAAGTTTCTCATCAGTATTCTTAATATAGCATTTGCTCCCAAAGATTTTGAAGTGCTTTACCGAAGGAGTCTCACCATACCAGAGCTCATGAGGAATTTGAGTGCTGTTCACCCGGACATTTGTTTTGTTGAGAATAACAACCGCAGCATATGCAGCTTCACCCCAGAAAGTTGCGGGAGTTCCAGACTCATCAAGCATAGCACGAGCCATTTGTTGGACTGTTCTGTTCATTCTTTCCACTACTCCATTTTGCTGAGGAGTTCTAGCTGTAGAGAATTCTCTTCTTATCCCATGTTCTTCATAGAAATCGAAAAATTCATTTGAGTTAAACTCCCCACCTCTGTCGGATCTGAGGCACTTAATTTTGTATCTTGATTCATTTTCAACCAAGGCTTTAAAGGATTTGAATTTTTCGAATGCTTCATCTTTGTGCTTCATAAGTCCTAACCAGACAAACCTGGAGAAATCGTCAATGAATAATATCAAGTATTCTTCTCCTCGAGGTGTCCTTTTCCTGAATGGTCCACATACATCTGTATGTACAAGCTCAAGAGGCATGCTAGTTGATCCTTCCTTCTCTGGAAAGTTAGTTCTGGTTTGCTTTCCAAACTGATATGATTTGCATATGGTGTTGTCTGGAATTTTGATATCTGGAAGACTGCGAACTGCCTGATATTTGCATGCTTTCCTTATTTGTGAAAAGCTTAGATGCCCCAACCTCCGGTGCCATAACCAGTGTTCATCATCCTTGCTTAGATATCATTGTTGTTGTCCTTCTTCAAATATGTATAGATTATTTGGAGTTCTTTTACCTTTGATCACCGTTTTACCTGTATCAAGATCACGAACAAGACATCCATTTGATCTAAATATCACCTCGGTTCCTTGATCACACATCTGGCTGACACTCAGAAGATTATGCTTCAATCCATCAACATACAAAACATTTCTAGCTTTGACCTTTTCTTTTAATTGAGCAGTGCCTTTTCCTTTTATAGCTGCAGGAGTATCATTTCCAAAAGAAACTTTCTTTCCCTTTTCTAAAGCAGAATATGATTCAAGTTTTTCTTTATCACCTGTCATATGCTTTGAACATCCACTATCAATGTACCATAGATTTTCCTGTCCCTCTGCATAAAATGCTATCCCACATCTTTCTGTTTGTGGTTCCTTTATTCTCCATGTTTTGGTGCTTGAGGCTTGTTCCTTTGTCTGCTGAAACCTGCTCCTACATTCATAATCTTCATGACCAAAGTTATTGCAAATAGAACATTCAACTTCATTTTCAAGAACCGAAAAGTTGTTATAGGTCCTTTTTGTAATCCTGGTCATACTTCTTTGTTTTTGAGCTTCTCTAGTCATGATTGCAACACATTGAGGTGCTTTGTGACCAAAGTTATGGCAAGAGAAGCATTGTCCATTGAAGAAACTTCTGCGGTTATCAAATCTTCCGGCCAAACGATTGTAATTTCTATTGTCATTCATTCTTGAAGCAAATTGAGAGGATTTTACCTGTGGTTGGTTGTAGCTTTTGTTCATCCTTAAGACGGATTGCCCCTGGTTTACCTGATAGTCTTTTTTTGTAATTGGTCCCTGCTCTGGTGATCTCCATTGTGTTTTTGCTCATTCCTTCTTGCTGCATCAAGATAACTCTTTGAGGTGGATGCTTGAGAAGTTTCTCCATTATACCCCAGACCTGTCTTGTTTAGTGGAGAACAATGTACACTGATGATCTCATCCAGAGTTTCAGATCCTTTGACAAACTTAAGATTAATAGCCTTTGTTTTCTCAATCTCTTTTCTAAGACCAACAATTTCACCTTCTAACTTTTCAAGATATTTTTCTTTTTCATCAATCTGAAATTGTAGAGTATCAATGATCATATTCTTTTCTTCTATACATGTCTTGAGTCTAGAAATTTCTTCATGAAAGCTATCCACATCTGTAGCATCCATGTAATCATCATCTTCAAATGCCATTAAAATTTTATAGTCATTACCTCGTTCATCTTCATCACTATTTGATAGACCATCACTATCTTCATGAGTGTAGTAGCTTTTCTTATTTGCATTCTGTTTCTTGCTCCATCTAACAGGTTCCTTTCCTTTGTCAATCTTATCCTTATGAGGACATTTCGCAGCATAATGACCTACTCTTCCACAAGCAAAACATTTAAAAGGTAACTTACCTCTGAACCT
Organism: Pinus tabuliformis; assembly: GCA_031772625.1. Taxonomy (NCBI): domain Eukaryota; kingdom Viridiplantae; phylum Streptophyta; class Pinopsida; order Pinales; family Pinaceae; genus Pinus; species Pinus tabuliformis. Next base: position 718,227,599 of record CM062817.1, on the reverse strand, counting down.
TCCAGTACCCCGTTGAAGATTTCTGACAAAATTTGATTCTTCTTCTTCTTCTGGCACGTGACTTGCTTCATAGTAGTCTCCTTTGCCTGAAGCCTTGAAAGCAGCTTCTCTCCTGTCTAATGGACCTCCCTTTCTCATTTCATAAGCAGTTAGAATTCCGTGTAGCTGAGACATAGTAAGAATTCGTAGATTTTCCTTTTCTTCTATTGCAGACACTTTAGATTCAAACTTGGGGGACAATGATCTTAAAACTTTTTCAACCACAATAGCCTCTTTTATTTCTTCACCCAAGTTTTTCATGCAATTAACAATCTCGTCTACCCGAAGAAAATAGTTAGCCACACTTTCATCATTATACATTCTGAGATTCTCATACTGAATCCTGAGGGTTTGAAGTTTAGCACGCTTTACCTGTTCATCTCCTTCGTAGCTCAAGACAATCTTGTCCCATATTTCCTTTGCGGATTTATATTGCATAACCTTTACGAATTCTATTTGAGATAAGCATCCTAGCAGGGTATTGACTGCTTTAGCATTTGTTTCATATTTCTTCTTCTCGGCCGAATCTGTAGGAGTAGCTGAAGGAAAAGTGTAGCCTGAATCTATGATATCCCAAACTTCTGTACCAAGAGATTGAAGATAGGCAGTAACTCTTACCTTCCAATAATTGAAGTTTGTCCCATCAAAGATTGGTGGCCTGATTGATGCTTCCCTCTCGTAGTTGCTCATGATGAATGATCTTCCTTCAAGCGATCAAGCTTCTCTGAAGGACCTGCTCTGATACCAATTGTTGGAAACAATACTGAGAGGGGGGGTGAATCAATATTATCAAGTTCTTTTAATAAATCTTCCTTATTTATACTTTGAATTATTTTTGCATGTCAGTACCATAAAATAATGAGCATGAACAAAGAAAACAGATAGTCACACCAAAGAACATCAGATGTAAGGTGGAAACCCAATGTGGGTGAAAACCACCTGCTGCAATATGTCTCTATCTTCTTTCAAATTAGAAACTCCTTTTACAATGGTTTTGTACTGGTGCAGTCCTTTACCAGTACGTAGGCTGCAACCTGTAGAGAGCTACAACTCTCTCTCGTTTTCCAGTCTCTCCTGGAAGGGAGCTACAACCCCCCTACTTCTTTTCTTTCAAGGACCACTTTTCATAAATTTTCAAACTGGATCCATGAACATCAAGAGATCATCAAGTACAAGTAAATCACCCAGTCAACTGCAGTAACCAGATCAACAATAACAGTAAACAAAACCTAGAACACCTTATCAACAGAAAAATTCAACCAACAAAAGGTCTTAAGACAGATTCGCAGTTTTTCTTTATCTAGCCTGCATGGCTCCGCACTTCACCTTCTGATCCCCTGCGTATACCCGTAGAGAGCCTTCTGCTGCACCGCGTACCCACGCACTGTTTCTTCAATCACGCCGCGTACTGTTACTGTAGGCACGCACCCACAGATGCTATCGCGTCGCGTACTGCTACTGTAGCCACGCACCCACAGATGCGATCGCGCTGCGTATCTACGTACCTGCGGCTTCTGAAGTGCCGCGTACTTTCACTGAGCCTACGCACCTGAACCTCTGTCGCGCTGCGTACCCACGCACTGCGCCTTCTTCTGCTCTGCGTACCCACGCACTGCTCCTTCTTCTGCTCTGCGTACCCACGCACTTGCACCGTTAATCACCTGCGTACCTCTGATTAGGGCCGAATTGGCAGTCCCCCAGCGTGCCACAGATAGTCAGATGCCCAGATCTGATCATGCGCCCGAGAGATCACACTTCATAGATTCACTTTCAACTTTACTTTTATATAGATCAAGCTTTTAAAACCGATAACCCAATATTTCAGATCTTAGGATATTCAATTTGCAAAGATACATTAGCCAAGTGATCTCCTTCCCTATTTATAGTTAAGCCCTTATTCACACCATGGGACAAAACCATCAATAACCAATACAAGGGATCCAAACCGGGGCTAAAATAGATCCTATACCACGGGCCAAAACCATAGAATCAAGAACGGCAGGCTAAATACCACGGGCCAAACATAAGAAACCTCACGTGAGCGCGCTTCTCTGCCTTGAAGTGAGTGAACTGGGGGTACGCACCTCATGAACAGGTGACCTACGTGTATGAACGCACTTCCTAGCCGACGTACCTGCGGGTACGCACCTTTTGAACCATTCACCTGCGTACCTCTTAATTTCCAACATTTTGAGAGCTTAATCAGAGCATTGCCACTTGAGGGTGTTGCCATCAAGTACAACATCTGTAACATAGAGCCATACCAGAATCATAATGCCAACATTTTTATTCCTTGATTTTAGGTTGAATAAAAATACAAATTTTCCCCCGAAAAAAACTAAAATCTAATTACTACTTATTTATCTTACTTTGATTTCAAACCCGTTATAAATTTCTAATAATATAGTAATTATGTATGCAAAAGGGGAATACATCTCTAGTGTACATATTACATTTGCAACCATTGCATTACTAGCGTATATTGTTCACCCATATTTTATGCATTAGTGTATATTGTTCACCGATATTTTACGCTCACAATAAAGCATGTGGTCAATGAAAACTTCATCTTTACTAATTTAACAAATTTTTTGATATTTCAAAATTTTAAATGGAAAGATGTTTTGTTTAAAATTATATTATTCAATGATAAAAATATTATTTTTTAAAGAAATTTAATAATAAAATTATGTTATTTTATTAGTCATTTCTTATTATTATATTTTTTAAATCAAAAAATTATTTTTTATTTATATTTTTTAAATAAATAAATTATTTAATTAAAAGAGATAAAAGAATGAGATTGGCATTTAAACTAAGCAAGAAGAATTCACTCCACAGTAAATTGACGAAACCTTGAAGCATTATCATCCCACTTAAATATGACATCCACCATTTGACCTAGTCTTGGGATCATTATTGATATCGTAGCTACCATCAAAGCCGAGAGGGAAAAAATAAATTCTAAGAACAAACACTCAGAAGTTTAATAAGAAGTTTAATAATCCCTCTGCCAACATTATTGAGGAATACTTCATTGCAGCTCATACTAAAGAGGAAATATGGTACTCCCAACACGGACACCATAATGGTGATTATGAATTTGATTTTATGTTTCTCATTCTCAAATAACAATTCTACCAACATAATGAATACCAAAGTGGATAGTGGATAGTGTGGGCAAAAATGACGACAACACATCTAACTTGGTTCATACCTCGGCCAATTGCAACAGATCTAACAACAAGAGAATGAATTCAACAAACTCTTTTATTAGTAATCACCCTAACAATAACATCAATAATATCATGAAGGATAGTTGTGACAACCACACCAACACCAAAAACATGAGCTCTAACAATATTTCAAAAAAAAAAATGACTATCACTATCACACTTAGTAACATAGGCTTGGTAAAAACCATGAGAATGTCATTAATTTATCCTCTCACCAATTAACTAAAGAAGAATATAGAATCCTTAATAAGGGCCTTAATTTTTCCATTACTCCCCAGAAGATACCTTTTGAAAGCATAATTTGTGGCATTGAAGAGGGCATTAATGATTTGAGCAGTTAGGCCAAAGAGAGCATAAGAATAGATCATGCTTCTATATTAAAATACATTAGGCCTTTGATGGGCCTCCAAATTGGACACAAATTAAGGCCCATCTTACCATCTTTTAGCACATTAAACCTCTCTTTTTGCATTAGATGACATTTTTTTAACTTTAATATGTTCATTAAGAAGGTTTATATATAATTGCATATTTGTGCCTAATATTATTTATTTTTGCAGAATACTAAGTAAATTATGAATGAGATAATATAGGGACTTGCTCTCTACTAGAGGATGGACCAAGATTGGATAATAAATGAACAAAATATCTTGAAATTACTGAAAAATTCTAGAGCTCCATTGATTAAGAAAATCTAGGAATGCGTTCTCTGTCATTTAATGAAAATTCCTAGCGTTGGGAACCTGATCCATTTTTTGAGGGATTTTAGAGGGGAAAGTTGCCTCGTTTCAAGGAAAATTCTTCCTTGTCACTTTTTATAAGTACCAATTTGAATTTGCCTCTAGAGGCATGTATTTCTTAGTCTTAATGTGGAGAAAACTTGTTATTTAGTAGTTCCACTTTCATTTCTAGCATAGATGTAATTAGATTGATTCAAATAATGAAGTTTGGTGCCATTGTTAGCTTCTCAAGCTTGGTTTCCTTCATAAGACTCCTTGGGTTTGGCCATCTCAGGAGCCTCTGAGCCCTCTTGTACAATCACTTTTTTTTTTTAATGTCTTTTTCACTTGCATCTCTTATTTCTGTATTTACTATTCATGTTTATTTTATTGTAGGTTATATTGGTCAAATGATTGAAGTGAATTATTTTGCAGGGTATTTACAGAGTCACAAGCATGATGCATTTTTAGAAAAACTTTGAAAAGTCATCTTCATCATTGAGCTACTTGGATTGGTTTACTAGTTAACAAATCTAGAATTTCTGCTAGAAAAATAGTAGTAATTTTCTGCCATTTTTTAGAACATGTTAATGAGCTTAATTTGAGTTGATTCCACTTGTATTGGGTCATAAAAGCATTCAAGTTAATAAAAAAAACTACCCCATAGCATTTTCACTTAATTAGGTTGGACATTTGATAAGTTAACTAGCTCACTAATTCTTGAATTTCTGGTTTTTAGAGTAGTAATTTTCTGTTTTTAGCACATGTTAACAGGGTATTTTTTTAGTGATTCCACTTGGAATGGAGTTATACGACATCATGCTTTATAAAAAAAAAAATCCATCTCATTTACATTTGATTTTCTTGGGCATTCGGCAAGTTATCTCGAGGAGCATCAATCTTATTACTCATGTAGTAGTCTTGTAGCAACATTGTAGTACATGTAAACTCAACCAAATTTGCTCCAAAGGATTGGTTTTGTCTCTTAGGCTTGAATCATGACCCCTAAGCACTAAATCTGTGATTGAATAAGACCAAATACGTCTTAAGCACTGCTTCCTTTCCATTGCAATTCACCTCTGCAGTTTGGATTAGTGGACAGATTCATGACTTGAAGAGCATAATGACAATTTTCATGATTACTTTATCAAGCACCTTGTGAACTCTATTGACAAAATCTATCTTGAATGCAGTGATTGAAGAATGATTTCATGATTAGGTTTTGTTTCATGCATCTTAAGCTAGGGTTTCCACTTCCAACATTTTTATTTCTATTACATAGACTAGGTTTCCTTTCGATGTACCATTTACACTCTATAGATAGGTTCATGTTTACATTTTTTCAAGTAGGATCAGCGTTTACATTCGTGTAAAGTAGAATAGTCTTTCCTTTCTACAAAAGTAACTAGGATTTCCTCTCTACAAAAGTAAATAGGTTTATTTTCTTCAAAAGTAAGTAGGTTTCCTTTTCCTGCAATTAGGATTAGTTGTGCTTTTTCTTTCTACAAACATAGAGTACTATAGTCTCTTGCACCAAGTTGGGTAGAAATACACCATCTACTGCACATACAATGTTGCAACCTCTTAAGTTTGTACAACATTGCATTAGATCAATGAAAGAAAGACCCATTTCTTGCTGCACATATAGTGCCGACATCTCTTAAGTTTGTACGAACCTCGGGTTGATAATTTAAGTTGTTAGCCTTGGGAGTTGTAGCATTCTTGTTGCAATACTAGGGCTCATCACTTTTAGGTGTCATTGCCGGGGAGGTGTCAAACTATGCATTGTTTTCTTCCCTAGTTGATTCACTTCATTTACTTTCTGTAAAAAATAAAAAATATTTGCATTGGGCATATTTCATTTCAAAAACAGAAAATTACATTGCATTAACATTCTTATTCAAAAGAAATTTTAAAAATACTTCTCTAACAACAACCCCTCCATTTGATCACATGGTGTCGTAAGAGCCACATCACCATCCACTTTTGCAAGTAGAAGAAGAAGAGGTGGCAGAGAAGGTAGAAGAAATGGATGGAGATGATGACAATGAAGAACATCATCTTGGATTTCCCTTTCAAGATATTGATATCAGTGTTCATATGACAAACATCCCTCTATATTTCCTTCCCAACTTCCATGGTATGATTTCAGAGGATCCAAAACCTTTCTCTTTGAAGTTGAAATACTTTGTAGATCTCATGTTTAGTTATTAAACACTAAAAATTTGAGTTTTTTTTCTGACAACATTGTAGGATACAACTCTTAAATGGTTCATTAGTTTAGTGACTAATTCAATAAGATCATGGAATGATACGCAAAATATATTTCTAGAAAAATATAAATATAACGATATTAAAGAAGAAATCTCTAGAATGACTCAAAAAGAAGATAAGAGCATTGAGGATCTAACAGAGAAATTAATGTCTAATGTTAAGAGGGAAAAATTACATCGTTTATGATTTGACATGCTAAAAACCCTTTTACTTAGAACAATTAGGGATGAGTGGATTGATCTCCTTGATCTCATGAGTAGATGTGATGTATACCAATTATAATTTGAATAAATTTGTGAAATATGCAAGTGCATATCAAGAGGAAGGGTAAGAGTAATTAATTAAGCATCAAGATCGGTAAGTCAAGCTGAACTTGGAAATTTGCTTGACAACTTTAAAATAGAAATTATTGGCAATGTAAGTGAATAAATAGAAATGTTAAGAATGCAAGATGAACAAAAATAAGATGTTGATATTTGTGTTTTCCATGCATAATAACATGCTATTAAATATTTCCCATCATTACCGAGGTTGAATGAATTTAACCAAGAGGAAAATGGAGCAATTCAATCACCAAAGAAGCTATGGTATGTACCTCCAAGAAGACCATGGTAGCCTAGTCAACTTGATATGATGCAAGAATCGAATTCACAATTTCAAGGTTATGCACATCCATCTCAAAGTAATTGGAACACACCCTTTCTTTGGCAACCTTAGCCATCTCAACCCCAAAACCAATCTTGGAAACAAGGTTGGCAAGGACGTTATGGGAGAAATCCACAATATCCACAATATTTTCTTCAATATCCTCCATACCCAACTCCATGCTATCCATACCATCCACCTCCATCACAAACATAGCCTCAACCACATCCATCTCAAAGGTCCACTCCCACTCAACTACCTATACCACCATTTCCAAACCTAGACAACGAACTAGCTCAACCCAATTACAATGTTGAGGTACAATACTTCCAAACATCTCCTTTGATCTAAATGGTATTCATCTTAGATCAAGAAGAATATTGTAGAAAATGGATTATTTTGATTTCAATGAAGGAAAACACTGAGAAATATAAGTTTCACATGAGATTGAGAAAGTTTCATCATGTTTACCATCAGATCCTCTATGTGTGCAAGAGAATAATAAAAAAATAGTAGAAGATTTGAATGGCACAAAAAAAGAAGACATGAAGAATGATCCAGACAAGCAAGAAAACCAAGGGAATCAAAGTAATATTGAGGTTTGGTTCCATAAAATCAACAAGATGGAGCATCACTCTCTCCTTCAACAATGGCTCGATATCATCACAAGTCAAAGTAGTTGGTCTTTCATATTCAGGTACATGTCAAAGCATATATTTTGAGCCTACAAATTATTTTATCAGTCATATTGTTATGCACATGGATCCATTGGAAGTATTCTTGTAGTTGAAAGAGATTTTATTTTGTCAAGTAGAGTAGGATAGAGGAATAAGAAAAAAAGGAAAAAGAGAAAAAGAAAATAAGAGAAAAAAATAAAATCTCGGGTGAAAATCTCCTTTGAGGTGCCTGACATTGGCTCACTAATTGAAAACCTCCTTGAGGCAGTCAGTGGGTTATAAAAAGAGAAAAAAAGGAAAAGATCCTAGGTGAAAACCTCCTTTGAGGCGCTTAGGTAGACCTACTAGTTGAAAACGTCATTGAGGTAGCTAGTAGGCCTAGGAAAAGAGAAAAAAATGAAAAAAAAAAAAAAATCTCCATGTATCTCTCTCTGATGAATACATGTGCTCTCCAACCTTTGCAAGCAACAAGAACAAGTTAACATCGAAACAAAAAAAGTTGATCAAAAACCTAGTCAAATAAAGTCAATCTTGGGCTTTCTTCTCTTTTGCTCAGATGCTCCATTCGGACCAAGGCCATTTCAATCCATCACCCTCATCCATTTCCAACATCCACCCATAATTCCCAAGTCTTTCCCATTCATTTTTCTTGTTTTCTTAAAGTGCTATAGGAAGGTTATGTTTTGCTATAGGACTTCCAAAATACATAGGGAAAAAAAAATATTTTTACCATATATAAAAAAATATGCATCTTTTTGCCAAGTTGTTTCATGGGGATATGCATAAGGATGATGTTAACATGCTCAAGAAATTTCAGCAAATTCTAGTGCATACTTTTCGAGAAATTGGCCTCCATCACCTACATCCATTTTTTATTTTTCTCAATATTCATGCATCTGTGGGGTAAGATTTTTTATGGGAAGATGCATAAGGATGATGGAAACATCATAATAATTTTTAGGTAAATCCAATCTACCATTTGAGAGATATGGATAAAACAATTTTGCTACATGAGTGTTCTAAAATTGCTACAGGAGTGACCAGAATTGCTACAAGATTGTGTTCGACATAGAGAGATAGGTCAGATCCCATTTTTTCCTTGCGGGAATGAAAAAATAAGTCTACCACACCTCCATCATCCATCCTCCACACCATTTAGTCACTTTTCCATCCAAAAATTCATCTTTGTTCATGAAAAAATCCCTTTTCACCCCTTCTTCCATAGTTTTCACCATCACTGAAACTTCTAGTCCCAACCCATGAGCTCACCATGAATTATCAGAGATTTTGAATGCATTGCATGAATATTATTGTGATCTTGGAGGGGTCTGTGTGACTACTACAGGAAAGAATCCAGTCTTGTAGCATCCTACACAAACCCTACAAAACCACAGTTGGAGACACTTGACAACACCAAAGTGAAGACTTAGCCATCCTGAAGCATTTAAGGACCATCTTTGTGATCTTGGGCAACCACACAACTATTGAGGAGTTTCTATAGGGTCATTGTTCATCTCTAACAACAACAGATCGATCCACCATTTGAAGAACTAGCATCAACATATTTTTTTCAGTGAGACACCTACAAAAAAATACAAAAATATTTTTTTCAAAGCAAGGCTAGAGCATGAAGCAACTAGCATGGAAAATGGCACCTCCAAATAGTCAACAGATCAACCACCATTTCTGAAGCAACATGCAGACATCAAGGCAACCAGAGACCATCAGGTAGGCACAGGTATGCAATATTCTTCACCTCTTCTCTTGAGCGTATTATGGTTAGAAATTTGTTGTCAATGCACAAGAGAGAAGGTTTTGTAGGCTGAAGGTGGCCAATAGTCTCGACCACCCTTGAACAGTTAAGTGTAACTAACTCCCTCACTCATGCAATGTGGAAAATGAAAAAAAATAAGGGTGATAATTACGAGGAGTGGAACAACAGGTCTATAAGGGGAATACATAGGTGGTATGTGGGGGCTAGCTTACCCAACACACTAAGCCTGCTACCACAAAAACAATAAAAGGACAAGTCTAAAGTTCATTTGTACTAAGATTTCATTCAAAAAATGGTAAGAGAAGCCCATTACATCATTGAGAGCCGAGTTAGCTACGATGAGGGGTTCCTTAGGTTGCTATAAAGGTGTTGCAAGGTTGAAAAGAAAGTGCTATAGGATCATAACCAACTCCTATAGGAGATAGAGTAGGTGCTACAAGAGACTGTATGCCTGCTACAGGACCGTCCCATGAGAAAAAAAGGGTCCCTGTCTTGAGAATTATTGGCCACAAAATCCTAGAATTTTGAAGGAGCCTCCAAGGGAAGGGTAAGTAACCAATTATCCTCACCTCTTATGCACAAAAAGCATGTGGAATTGTTCATATTTTTTCCACAAAATCATCTTTTAGAAAACTCCTAAATATTCCTCTTATGTCTGCTATGAAACTCTAAGTTTCTCTGAAAACTAAGCCCACAACCAAGAAGGAGAAGAAGAAGCTAATAAAGAAGAAGTAGAGGATGGAGAATAGGGAGATAAGACAAAATAAAAAAGAGTTGAGGAAGAAGGAGAAGAAGAGGCACAAACTATGCTAAACACTAAAATAATAGTGCCTAAGAAAGACCTAATCAAACTTGTTGTGACACAAATAGAAGAATGGAGAACTCCAGAGGCCATTAGGAAATAATCTAAGCAAAAAGAAAAAGAAGAAGGCAACAAAAGGAAAGAAGGCATTCACCATCAAAATATAACTCAAACCATAGTGATGAAAAGAGGCTTTCCAAGAGGTCTCTGATCTCTTCTAGCTTGTGTCCAAGGCCTAGAAGATGTTATAGAAAGGTAAGAGAAAAAATTAGGCATGAGGTGCAATTTTGGTCAAGATATAATAGATTATGTGAGTTTCTACAGGAGAAACGGAGCCACTACAGGAGAAACAAAGTTGCTATAGGAAGGGACATATTTGATATAGGAGAAGAAAGAGTGCTATAGGAAAGCTGCAAAAATCCCGATTTTGAGCAAATTTGTCACCAAAACCCTAGATTTGAAGAGGGACATCTAAAGGGAAGGATTGGGAGTATTGGTTTTCAAAACTTTGGAAAATCACAGTGACAATCATGGGGGGGTGGCTTCAATTGAAGAGATTCCACAGACTCATCAAGGATGTCAATTATTGTATATGTTGTGAACACTTGTATCCTGGGAAAACTTTGTGGACATAGTCAGGGAGACTTTCCTTAAGACACAAGCACAAGCCTAATTAGAACTTGGAGAAAATGATGGATCTACAGAAGAAGAAGAAGAGGATGCAGCAAAAGAAGATGTCCCAAAATTCCTTCTGAGGTAGCTCGGATGTTAGGGAGGCCACTAGAGCCATGAATGAGGCACAATTAGGTCACTAAGTTGCTCAAAAGATGAGCAACACTTTCAGTAGTTGGGTATGATGGGCCTCCAAATTAGACACAAATTAAGGCCAATATGACCATCCTTCAGCACATTAAACCTCTCTTTTGCATTATATGACATATTTTTAGCTTTAATATGTTCATTAGGAATGTTTAGAGATAATCGCATATTTGTGCCTAATATTATTTATTTTTGCAGAATATTGAGGGAATATTAATAAATTCTAAATGAGATAATATAGGTACTTTATCCCTGCTACAAGATGGACCAAGATTGGATAATAAATGAACAAAATATCATAAAATTATTGAAAAATTATGGAGCTCCGGTAATTAAGAAAAATCTAGGAATGTGTTCCCTATCATTTAATGAAGATTCTTAGTGTTGTGAACCATATCCACATTTTGAGGGATTTTGGAGGGGAAAGCTGCATTCTTTCAAGGAGAATGCTTCCTCCTTTCAAGGATAACGCTTCCTCATCACTTTTTATAAGTAAAAATTCGAATTTTCATCTAGGGGCATGTATTTCTTAGCCTTCTTGTGGAGAAAACTTGTTATTTAGTAACTCCACTTTCATCTTGAGTAGGGATGTACATGGATTTATTCAAATAATGAAGTTTGGTGCCACTTTTAGCTTTTAAAGCATGGTTTCTTTCATATGACTCTGAGTATCCTTGGTCTTGTCCATCATAGGAGCCTCAAATCCCCCTTGTACAATCTCTTTGTTTTCTTTGAATGTCTTTTTCACTTGCATCTCTTATTTCTACATTTGCTATTCATGCTTATTTTGTTGTAGGTTATATTGGTCAAATGATTAAAGTGAGTTGTTTTGCAGGTTGTTTACAGAGTCACAAGCATGATGCATCCTTAGAGCAACTTTTAAAACTCATCTTCATCACTGGGCTATTTGGATTGGTTTACTAGTTCACAAATCTAAAATTTCTGGAAGTCCTTTGTAGAAAAATAGTAGTAAATTTATGATATTCTTTAGAATGTGTTAATCAGCTTCATTTGAGTTGATTCCACTTGGATTAGGTCATAAAAACATTCAAGTTAATAAAAATAATTACCCCATATAATTTTCACTCAATAAGGTTGAGAATTTGATAGATTAGCTAACTCACTAATTCTTGAATTTCCATTTTTTAGAGTAGTAATTTACTGATGTTTTTTTAGCACATGTTAACAGGGGTATTTTTGAGTGATTCCACTTATAATGGAGTCAAAGGACATCCTACTTTATAACAAAAAAGTCCCCATCTTATTTTCATTTTATTTTATTGGGCATTCGACGAGTTATCTCGAGTAGCAGTCTTGTAGAAACCCTGTTATTCCTGTAGTAGTCTTGTAGCACTCCTGTAGCAGCCTTGTAGTAGCCCTATAGCAGTCTTGTAGCAACCATGTAGCATGTGTAAACTTGACCATATTTCCTCCAAAATCTTTGTTTTTTTCTCTTAGGCTTGAATCATGACCTCTAAGCTCTTAATTTGTGATTGAGCAAGACTAAAGACTTCTTAAGCCTTGCCTCTTCTCCATTGCAATTCACCTCTGCAGTTTTGATCAATGGACATATTCATGACTTGAAAAGCATAACGATGATTTTCATGATTAATTTATGAAGCACCTTGTGAACTCTATTGACAAAATCTATCTTGAATGTAGTGATTGAAGAATGATTTCATGATTAGGTTTTGTTTCATGCATCTTAAGCTAGACTTCCCACTTCCATCATTGTTATTTCTATTAAATAGACTAGGTTTCCTTTTGATGTACCATTTACCTTTGAAGAATACATTTGTAGGTAATTTTTGTACAAGGTTAAAACCTTCATTTGGTGTCAGAGCTATTTTGGCCTCAAGGGTATGCTTTTGTTGTTGATGGGTTTTGCTCGGGTTTGTGATAGACCCTATTACAATGGGAGATCTGTGGGATCAATTCTTATGGTGAAAGAAGATGGATAACAATGGAAAGATTGAGATCGATAAATTCAATGGATAAAGTTTTGAGTTGTGGAAGCTCAAGATGGAGAATTTGTTGGTGGATAGAGATCAGTGGATCACTATAGATCCAGGTACGACACCAACTGGAATATCGACAGAGGACTGAGCGAAGCTAGATCAAAAGGAAAAGAGCACAATACGATTGTGTCCCTTAGAATTAGTATTGTTGAATGTATCAAGGGAAGCTATGACAAAGGCTTTGTGGGACACGTTAGGGACTTTGTATCAATCTAAGTATTTGGTGAACAAATTGTTCTTGTGGAAAAAGTTGTATAACCTGAGGATGAAGGTTGGAGACTCAGTGACATAGCATATAAATGCCTTTAATGTTGTGGTAAGTTAGTTATTATCTTCTGATATTAAAATTTCAGATGAAGATAAGTGCATCAGTATGTTTTGTTCTCTACTAGACTCATGGGATAGTCTAGTTGTTGCAATACGTAGCAATACAACTACCTTGAAGTTTGATAAAATAATTTCATCCTTGTTGCCAGAAGAGATGAGGAAAAATATGGAGGGCCAAAATGGAGATGCCTTGTATGTGAGAGGACAAACCTAGAACATAAATGAAAATAAGTCTTGAAGTGGGAAATCTAAATCTAGAGGGAGATATAAATCTCTAGGAAAATCTGTAAAGGTATGTTGGAAATGTGGAAAGGAGGGGCACTACAAAAAGGACTATAGATCTAAAACTCCTGAGAAAGGAAAGGGATCTGATGATGCTCATTCTACAGAGGTGAAACCCACCTCAGATGATGGTCAAGATGTGTACTTGTATTCTTCTTAAAGTACACACGTAGATCATGAGGCATGGTTGATTGACTCGGGTTTATCATTTCACTTCACTCCCCATAGGGAGTGGTTCTATGAGTACAAGAAACATGATGGTGGTGATGTCTTCCTAAGGGATCACAGGAAGGATAGAATCATAGGACATGAAAAAGTCAAGTTGAAGTTGCAAGGTGTAAGGATTAGAACACTTTCTGGCATTCTGCATGTTCCTACATTAACTAAAAATCTGATTTTTGTAAGCAAGATGGATGATGTAGGTGTAAAAACAATGTTCGATAAAGATACCTGCAAGATGGTTCAGGAAGCACTAGTATTGATCGGGGAGTTCAAATCAGAAATAGTATAAGTTGTTGGGCAATATTATTATTTATTAGTGTAACAATTTTGTGGTTCCTAAAGGTGGATCAGAAAATATTCTAGTCTCTGGAGAAAAGACTATGTTGTGGCATCAAAGACCAGGATACATTAGAGATAAGGGCCTTCGACTACTGCATGGTAATGGTATGGTAGAAGGTATGTCCAATTTCTCTCTGCATTTTGATTTCTATGAACATTGTGTATATGGGAAGTAGAATCAAGTGAGTTTCCCCTCTAACGCTAAGAGGGAAAAAGTGATATTAGAGCTTGTGCATAATGATGTGTTTGGACCTATGTGGGTTCCATCACTAGGGAAGTATGTGTCCTATGTCTCATTTATAGATGACATCTTGAGGAATACATGGATATATTTCCTCAAGAAGAAATCTGAAGTCTTTGACAGGTTTAAATAATTTAAGGATGGTGGAAAATAAGACATAGAAGAAGATTAAGGTGTCGAGGAAAGATAATGGTGGAGATTTTGCAAGAAGGAATTTGAAGAGTTTTATAAGAAGTTTGGTATAGCACAGCAAAAAGAATACTCCATACACACCTCATCAAAATGGAGTTGCAGAAAGGATGAACATGACATTGATGGAGAAGGCATGAAGCATGCTCAATGGTCTTGGGTTAGGACAAGAATTCTGGGTAGAGGAAATGGATATTGCATGTTACCTGTTTAAAAGATCACCTTCATCAGCGTTGGAGGATAAGACTCCACATGAGGTATGGACTGGTAAGAAACCCTCTCTCACACATCTCAAGGTATTTGGTTGTGATGCATATGTGCATGTTCCAAAAGAAAAAAGAGCCAAGTTGGATAATAAATTTGAAAGGTGCATCTTTATTGGGTATAAGGATGATTTAAAAGGTTATAAGTTTTGGAACCCAGAAACAAAGAAGGTTGTGTACAGTCGAGATTTGGTGTTTAAAGAGGTGAAATATGTTATTAAACATGAATTCCTACCAAAGGAACCTGAGAAGCTAGAGTTTGAATTGAAGGAGGAAGAATCGGACTCTAAAACTGAATAGGAATTAGAAGAGGAAGAGCCACACACTCCAGTTTTGAGAAGATCAGTTCGAGAGAGAAGGAATCCAGAGAGGTATAGTCCATCTACTTTATGTTCAATTTTTTCTTTATTTATTACTGACGATGATCCCAGAACTATTAGGGAGGCAGTGGATTCAGAGGATGGAAAACTCTAGAAGAAGGCCATGCTTGATGAAATGGCATCTTTGTACAAAAATTAGGCTTGGGATCTAGTGGGGTTATTAGCTGGAAGGAAACCCATTAGCAGCAAATGGGACCTGGGTGTTTAATAAGAAGAAGAATGCAAAAGGAAAGGTGGAGAAATACAAAGCTCTGTTGGTAGTGGACACTTATTCATAGGTGTCAAGAATTGATTTTGGTGATATGTTTTCTCCTGTAGCCAAGTTAGATTCTATTAGATTACTTTTATCTGTTGTTGCTTCTTTTGATTTTGAGGTAGAACAGATGGATGTGAAGACAACAGATGGAAAAAAGAGATCTACATGAAGAAACCTAAAGGCTTTGCAGTGAAGGGTAAAAAAGAACTGGTATGCAGGTTAAAAAATCCTGTGTATGGGTTAAAAAAATCACCAAGGATGTGGTATCAAAAATTTGATACATTTATACAAGGACTTAGCTTCACAAGGGGCAAAGCAGATCACTATGTGTATTTTAAATTGATTGGTGACTATGTTAGTTATTTGGTCTTGTATGTGGATGATATGTTACTGATTGGAAATGACAAAGAAATTATCTAGGATTTGAAGACCCAGTTGTCCTCTAAATTTGACATGAAGTACCTTGGTGCTACAAACTATATTTTGGGCATGGAAATTAAAAGAGATCAGGAAAATAGGAAATCTGGTTAAATCGGAGGAATTATGTTGAGACAATATTACAGAGTTTTAATATGCAAGATAACAAATCAGTGAAGGTTCCTATTCCTGTAGGTGTAAAGTTATCTGCTGAATAATGTCCCAAGACACATGAAGAGGAAGAGGACATGTCCCATGTTCCATATGCGAGTGAATTTGGTAGCCTGATGTATGTAATGGTTTGTACCATACCAAACATTGCACATGAAGTGGGAGTATTGAGTAGGTTTATGTCAAAAGCAGGGAAGAAGCATTAGACAACAGCGAAGTTAGTTTTTATGTATTTGCGTGACACTAGTGATTATGGTTTGTACTATCAAGGAAGACCAGGATTAGATAGAGTTTTGGACATACATGGCTTTTCTAAATGCAGATTGGGCCAGAGATTTGGATCGGAGAAGATCTACAAGTGGGTATGCGTTTAACCTATTTGGAGGAGTAGTTAGTTGAATGAGGAAGAGACAGTTTGTAGTGGCACTATCAACTAGAGAGGCTAAATACATGGAAGCCCCTCATGTAAGCAAGGAAGAAATTTGGTTGCAAAGAATGTGTTCAAGTATGGGGTTGGTACAACGAGCTATAAGGATAGATTTTGATAGCCAAATTGCAATTTTCTCAGCAAAGAACCCTACTTGTCATTCAAAGACAAAACACATTGATGTTCAGTATTACTTTATGAGGGATATGGTTGAAGATAAAAAAAAGTGTTAATGGTAAAGGTGAACACTCTGAAGAATGTTGCAGATGCATTGACAAAGTCTATGAGCACTGAGATTTTTTCTTGGTGTAGAGAAACAATGGCCATTACAGCCCTGGACCAATGACTAAGCTCTTCTGTGACCTCCGGTGTGGAAAGAAAGCAAGTGGGATAATGTTGATGTGTGTTATATTCTTTCCACATGTCATGGGGTCTGGGATAGCGCCCTAGAAAAAAGTAATTTTAGCACGAAAAAATTGATTTTATGCGAACCTAATAATAGTTGGCCATACCCAAGGATGGAGGGTGGACCCAAAGATAGTGGGCGGACCTACCCATGGTTTTGAGCATCATTTTTGGGCATGGTGGCTTTTTCCCATGGTATTTTTAAATCTGGTCAAGGGAACTAAGATTATATTATAATCCAGGGTTAGTGGATTGAGATTTATGAATGCTTCGACATGTATATATGTATTGTAACATTGAAAGGAATATAATGAAAAATCAATGGTATTCCCGGTTTTGGAATCTAGGGGAAAATCTCTGTGTATATTTGTTTTATGTTCTCGCCATTGTATATATTTTCTTTTTTTAAGAATTTGTTTGTAGGTAATTTCTGTACAGGGTTAAAACAGTCAATTCCCACTATCATCCTTCACAAATAACTGGCATTCTTAAGACTCTAGCCATAAGAGTCCTGACCATTTTCAACAATGAACATATTGACCAAGAGAAGAACCATCTGATTAAGGCCTTCAAAAACTTTGACCACAAAGAAGAAGATATCAAAAAATCTTTAAAAAAGGCTGAGAAAAGAAGGCACCCATGTGAACCTCGACCACTATGCAAAAGGATTTATCTTCCATACATCAAAGGTGTAATTGATAAAATTGTCAAAATTATAAGAAAGAAGGACTTCTCTATTTCTTTTAAACCAATGAAAACTATCAATCAAGAGATGAGGTTCGTCAAGGATAACATTGACCCACATCAACACCAAGGGATCTATAGAATAACCTGCTCCTCTGGAAAATGATACATTAGGGAAACTGGAAGACCTTTTAAAATCAGGGTGAAAGAACACATTGTTGATATTAAACATGAGCGTGTTTGCTCTTCTGCCCTTGGTGAGCACTCTATCAAAACCAGGCACCATATAAACTTTAAAAACACTAGAATTATTGCCAGAGAAAACCATTATTTGAAAAGACACTTTGGGGAAGCTTTGTAGATCATAAGAAACCCTAACAATCTCAATAGAGACAATGGCTTTGAGATCAACAACTTTTGGATTCCTCTCTTTAAGAAATCCTAAATTCTACCTCATTTCTTACTTCCCTTACCTTTTCATCTAAATATCCTTCCCCTTCTCTTTCTCTCCCTCCCTCTCCTATATAATTATGAATAAATACTACATTAATACTATTAATAAAATATTAATAATAAAATTAGTAATAATAATATAAATTATTAACTTAGATTAATAACACTATTATAATTTTATATCAAATAAATTTTAATTAATAAATATACATTAGTTACAAATTAATAGAAATAAGATAGTTTTAAAAATCATAACATTATGAATAATATTAATATTATTAATATAATATTAATATTACTATATCTAATAAATATATTAATAATTATATAAATTCTTGCATATTGATAAAAATAAGATTATTATAAAAAAATATTAAATTTATAATAGAATATTATAGTATTGTAAATAATAATAATATTATTAACATAATATTAGTATTAATATATTTAATAATACATTAATGATAATGTATCAACACGAAATCATTATCATTTATATTATTATTTGGGTTTTCTCATTAAAAAATTTAAAGTAGATATCTTTTTGTTCCTTTTGCTTCTTATAACTATATAAATATTATTTTTTAGATTTTTATGTCTTGATAATGGATCCACTTATGGACTGGACACATTTATATATTTCTACAAAATGACTATGGTGAAATTAAAAAAGTAGTTTTCATTAAAAAAATAAAATATTATAGGTTAAAATTAACAACTTCAATATGACTTATAATTGTTTTCCTGGTTTTTTTTTAAGTCTTTTTTGAACTTGAGGAAACAGTGACATGAGTGAAAACTTGTCTCTTTACGGACTAGCTAAAAATGATTCCAGGTGGTGTAGTTTTCTTTGAATAAAGATGATAAGTCAGTCCTTATTCATAAGTAAATGCTTATAATAATTGTCCTCACTACTAATTTGACAACTAAGTTCTATATTTCTATTATGTAAAAGAAAAAGATGAAAAAATAAAAATAAAAATACTTTATATCATAAAACAAACCTTTGGCTAAAAAAGATCATTTTAATTCAAAATTTTAATTATATGACAAAATTAACCATTACATTAATATATGCACTTTTTGAATATAATTTCTAATTCAAAGTTGTAATTATATGGCAAAATTAACCATAATCATAATATTTCCATTTCGCTTTTTGAGTTTTCATTTTAATACCAGAGGTGCTTATGATATCACAGGAAATTATAATTATGGTTTCTATAAATTAAGTAAAATATATTTAGTTATATGCCAAAATTAACCATAAGCATAACATTTCCATTTCGCTTTTTGAGTTTTCATTTTAATACCAGAGGTGCTTATGATATCACAGGAAATTATAATTATGGTTTCTATAAATAAAGTAAAATATATTTAGGCTAATAACATATACTTTAAAAAGGAAGAAAGATAAAGTGCACGTGAATTAACATATACTTTTAAAAGGAAGAAGATAAAGTGCGTATGAATGTGCTTAGCCAAAAGCTGGCGAGGGAACTAAAGTCCAAAACACCCAAAGTCGAATATTGATGACAGTGATCTGATCCAAATATACGGGCATTGCTTCCAAAGAGGACAGTATGAAGCAAGGCAAATACCAACAGAATGGCTTGGTAGTTAAAAAAAAACCTGCATTTTGATTACCGAAAGATACCTTTGAAGCCCACAGATTCAGTTTCAAGACTATTTGTTAGCCCACAGATTCAAGACTATTTGTTAGCCTTCCAACTGGTTCTTGTTCCTGCCAAGTCAATGGCATACTAAGTAGGATAAAAGAACAAGTCCAAATCAAAACCTAGATGGATTTTTTTCAATAAACCATGACTAAATATCCACTGCCAAGCAGCTACAGTGTAGAGCCTACGGCACTGAGCCATCGTTGTCTATGCAATTTAATTTAGTTTACCTACTCATTTATTCAATTATTATCAATTTGTGACTCTGGTGTGGGGAAGTGAAATAGTGTTTAAACTGTATATAAAAGTGGGATTGATTGACGAGTTTTCAAGGCATTTAATATTATGAAATTGAATTGATTTGGCATGTGAAAGGTTACCTTTTTTTTCATATCTAAGATTGGTTTTGTGCTTGTTGATGTCCTCTTCCCAAGGTTTGATGATGGGCTTGGGAAGTGTAAGTCAAACTTCTGCATCTTCATTTCAATCTACTTCTGAAGTGACCTCACTAATATGATCAATTGTTGGTTGATAATGAGAAACAATCTCAAACAAATAATTATAATTAGCAAAGACTAATTTAGAATGTTGACTCTTTTGTTATAATTCATCTTATTGGAGTTGTGACTCAAGTTGAAGAAACTCAATCTTGTCTTGTGAAACCTTTAAATGGGTTAGACTATCTATGAGAGTGGCTTTGATGATTTTGAATGTATCATGAGTAGCAGAGTGTATCAGACTATTTAGTAACTCTAATAATCCATCAATTCCAATCATTTTGTCAACAACTTACTCAAGAGAGAGGTGTTGGCTTCCACTGAAAATGCACCTTTTTACAATGCAATTCAATTTATTTTCGACAAGTATATGTGAACTTACAAACATATAGAGGGCTCCCAATACTATAAGTGAACTTACACACATATTGATAGCTCCCAATACTAGATAGCTGAATTCATCTTGTTATAGCAACATTGTTATCAATCGGAAATTAAGAGTTGTATAGGCCATTTGGTTGCTTTATGCTTTTCAAGGGTTCATGAATTGAGAAAAATTCTTCATAAGGGTTATGATATACGACACAAATGAAGAATCTATGAGAGGTCATATGATCAACAATTTCTAATCTATTGGCTTAAAAAATTAAGACTTTATGCTTACCATTACACTATGATATGAAGATATCCCTAACGTTGGGAAATTAACTAGATTAAAATGGTTCAAGCATAACCTCCAAGAATATATTCCTTTAGACAAGTGTTAGCTCCAGCAACAATGGATCAACTTCTTCCCAAGTCAATTGTTGAACTCAAAATCTAACAAATATATGCCTCTTCAACTACTAGTAATGGCTTTCAGATAATTTATGCAAAAATAAATAAGCTCATATTTCAATTAGGGTTTGTTTGGAGAAACTCTTTGAACCACTGGTCATGAGGAAGTAAGGATGCAAGCTTATATTGAATTTTGGTGTTCTTTGATGTTAAAAAGAAGGACCAAGCTATTAAACACTACAGCCACATTATAGCAAAAACCTTAGCAATACTTATTTTCTATATTTGATTTTACAATGCTTCAGTTACACAAAGCCTTTGGCTACTTACTTACAAAGTCGTTGACATAAGAAATTGTGTCATTCATCTAAATCATGTACAATGTGTGCAATACAAAACCATGTCATGAATGCTTTGGCTTCAAGTGGCAAGATTTTGACACCTTTATCATTAATGAAAAACTTATGTTGCATATCTTGTAATTTACGCATTTTAAGACAAGAAAAATGCTATGAACATATGGTAAATTTGATGGAGTCCATGCACAAATGTTGTTTACCTTTGGGGATGGCTGATGAATCTCCAAGTGCTTATAAAAAAATCCTTGTACACAAAACCCTAGTAACATCCAATTTATTCTCCATACTAGCACTAATTTCGGGTAGAGTCTTTCTAGCAAGTGCCAAAAAGAAGACAAATGAATGGCCTACGACCAAAACTACATTGGTTGCATAAGAAGCATGCAAAAATGCACTCCACAAACCACCATAACTCTAGATAGGGGTTGACAACGCTTCATCATACTTAAAGGGGTAAAGAGAGCTACTCGGGCTAACCTAAAATGTCAACCAATTCCTAGTCCAAGCAAGCTAATCTAAGACAATTCATTTTGATAATTTTGATTATAATATTAAGAATACAAAGGTAGTTGTATATCATGCCCACTCACAATGACGAAATAGAATGTCAAGTCCCTCAATTGATTCAACAATCACCTCACCATCAAACTGATAAAGGTTGGCATAGGAAATTACTATTCCTTGATTGGCTCAAGGAGCCCAACAACAATGTCGAAATCTTTGGGACAACTCAATTGACAATGGCCGTGAAAATGAAGTCTTACGTACCAAGAGGTTTGAAGGTAAAATCTCCCCAATTCACTTGTGTCTGCAAAAGGGGCATACGTAGGCACCTAGGGGTTAAAGTGGTAGTGGTAAGAATTAATCCCATCTCACAAAAGTACGAAATTGATCCCATGTCATGCAAGTATGAAATTGATCCTGTATCGGGCGAGTACGAAATTGACCCAATTATCGATTCCTCTAATCACAAAAAAATGAAATGAAATACACACATCACAATGATAACTAAAATCCAATTACTACCTATTTATCTTACTCCTAAATTTCAAGCCCATAATAAGTGTCTAGTAATGTAGCAATTATATATGCAGAAGGGGCATATGTCTCTGGCGGATATATTACATTCACAACCATTACACTACTTAAGTGTATAGTGTTCATAAAGATTTTATGCATTAATGTATATTGTTTATCGAGAATTTATGCTCACAGTGAGGCATGTGGTCAATGAACATAATTGTTTCCAATGATAATGGAATTTGTCTTCATCTTTACAAATGGCATAGTCTACTTGTGATACTTTTTGGAGATTAATGTGACATTGCTATGGATGGTCATACATTGAAAATATTAACAAGCTTCGTGCATGGTATTGTCATCATATAAAAACTTATAATGGTCATCATGTACCATGTATTTTTTGGCATCCAACAACTCCACAACTCTCCCGATTTTATGGTGACTACACAACTCTGACTCCTAGATGTGAAAGTAACTGGTGAATTAAACAGTCCCGCCATACACATTCAATGCCACCGAGAATTTCAAACACTACCTCGTGCCCAAGATTTCAAACTAAAGTTGCATACCAAATTCATGAAATGAAACCAAACTATGATAGGACTATCCCACCTCATGTACAATCTAACTATGATCAAGCTATAAACGTTGCTCTGGATGACTGGTTAGTATATTTCTTATCTCTTCAATGGATATATCCAATTATGTATACATTTGTGTGTAAGATTTTATGCTCTCTCTTTCACTTGTTACCTACACTGCTTTGTTTGATTTCTATGAACAGAGCCATCAAACTTGCTAGACCGATATGATCTTGCCATTATCAATGTTGCAATTCAGAGCCATCAAACTTTCTAGACCACTATGATTTTGCCATTAGTAGTGTTGCAACTCCAATTTTGGTAGTTACAAGCCTAGATGATATTCAACACATAACATTTCAAGAAAATTTTGCAAGTTGGAGATTCATGCATGTGGTGTGGTTCTATCATGCAAAGCTTTAAGTCATATTCTTTCTCGTGATCTCCTTGATCCTTGGTTCTTTCTACAAGTAGAATACACCTGAAAGAATAGGTTTGTAGTATGCCCTAAAACTATTTTTGCTTGGTTAAGAGTTTGCCTTCCATGAACTTAAACATGTTAAGAACTCAAGACTCAGAGGCAGGAGCAAAAACCTACCCCCTTACAAACCACCAGCAAGATAATTCTTTGAATAAAGATGATAAATTAGCCTTATATAGCAGGCAGTGATAATTGTCCCCAGTACTAATTTGACAAATAAATTATGTTTTTTCACTTTGAAAAAAAATAAAAACACATAAGTGAAATTATTTTATATCATAAAAAAAACTATTTTATTAATAAAAAATAAAATAATTTCTAATTCAAAATTTTAATTATATGACAAAATTAACCGACCATAATATTTTCATTATACTTTCGTTGCATTTTTTGAGCATAATTTCTAATTCAAAATTTTAATTGTATGCCAAAATTAACAATGAACCTAATATTTCCATCTCACTTTTTGAGTTTTCATTTTGATACGAGAGGTGCTTATGATATCACGGGAAATTAAAAATTATAGTTTCTATAAATTAACTAAAATCTATTTAGGCTAATAACATATACTTAAAAAAAGGAAGAAAGACAAAGTGCAGGTGAATTGCTAACTTAGCTTGCAGGGTGAAGGTGCTCAGCCAAAAGTTAAACACCCAAAGTTAAATATTGATGACAGTGATCTGATCCAAATATATGGGCATTGCTACCAAAGGGGACGGTAGTAAGTAAGCAAAATACCAACAGAATGGCTTGGTAGTTGAAAAAAAACACTGCATTTTAATTTGAAGTGCACATATTCAATTCAAGTATATATTTTACAGTCACAAATATATTTTTCAGTCCTATTTATCTCAAGACCATTTGTTAGCCTTCCAACTGGTTTTTTTTCTGCTAGGTCAATGGCGTGCTAAGTAGGCTAAAAGAACGAGGCCAGATCAAATATCCACTGCACAACACTAAATATCCACTGCACTGCACACCACTAAATATCCACTGCAAAGTAGCTACATTGTACAGCCTACAGCACTGAGCCAGCGCTCTCAATATAATTGAATTTTGTTTACCTACTCATTTATTCATTTCTCATCAATTTGCGACTATGTACAGTGGGGAATTGGAACATTGTTTAAACTGTATATAGAAAGTTGTACCTTGAATTGTGTATTAAATTACTGAGTCATCGCTCTCAATTTAGTTGAATTTTGTTTACCTACTAATTTATTCATTTCTTATCAATTTGTGACTATGTACAGGGGGGAGTTGGAACAGTGTTTAAACTGTATATAGAATAGAAATTTGTACCTTGAATTGTGAATTAAATTATAGTTTAATGTATATATATAATGTGTTTTGGTCATTTTAATTAGGTTAATATTTTTTCAAAGTGATATTAGTAAGTTATGGTATTGGTTCATGGTATTGCAACAAAAGTTATTTAGAGGTTAAAAATTTTCATGGTAGAGGGGTGAATCTCTATGGTTAAATCTTGGTGGTAAAGTGAGAGTGAATCTCCATACTAACGTGAGGCATCCCTATGGGCATGGCGGTGTAAGGTAAGCCAGGGCTTTGGTCCCACGAGGTCCGGGTTCAAATCCTCCTTGGGTGAACTATGTAAACATATGATAATAAAAAAGAGAGTGAATCTCCATAATAAAGTGAGAGTGAATGATTAAGAATATTGGTATTGTAACAAAGCCTATTTATAGGCTAAGAATCTTCATGGTAAAGTGGAGGTGAACTTCCATGGTTAAATCTTCATGGTAATGTGTGAATGAATCTCGTAATAAAGTAGTGAATCTTGTTACACATTTTTTAAAATTTGATATATGTTTAACTCATACTATTTTTTTTTTTATAATTAATAATAATAATAATAATAATAATAAAGTTATAATCTAGTTAATTTTATGTTTTATGTTTTTTCTTTTTTAATTTTAGTAATATGAGATATATTAAGTGTTTCAATGTCTATGGACATTTACCAACCATTTAATTTATATGGTTTTTCTAGTTGTATCATATTTGAGTCAAGAAAATTACCATGACATATTTTTGGCATGGCGTGTTAAGATTGATCACTAGGAATACTAGTTTGCTAGGAATATGAGTTCATTGAATAAATGGGATGACGTGCCATGCTTAAGGAGATCTAGTCGTGAATATTAAAAGTGTAGCCTAAAGGCCAACAATTTCACCCTTTTCGGCTCAACATGATTCTGACCATCCATTTTTTGTGACTCTTCCCTCAAATGGACAACCTAGCTTCCATCTCCACCTATGTCGAACTATTAGAATGACTTGGACATTCCTAGAGCTACACGAACATTTACCTTTGTGTTGATTTCAACATTTAGCTTTATTTGTCATGATGAACATTAAATGTTTGGTTATAAAGTATTAAATGTTTTTCAAGTTGACTAACATTTACTTCGATAGAGATTAATGCTTTGTAGTCTCTCGTTTACGTTCACCTGTTATAGGACAAAATGACCTCCTCATCAACTCAGAGGTGAAAGACAGGATGATTGAAGCAAAGACCACAATTGCAGGCCCTGACTCCACACTAACGCTCTCTGCACACTACTAACCTGCTTTATAAATCTTGTTACCAAGCATAGAGGAGCGATAGTCACCCTGCTAGCTCAAGTTGTTAGACTAGGGGGATCGTTAGTGAACCTAAGGGAAGTTCATAAGGTTAAGCCAACGAATCTGCTCATAAATATCTAGATATTAATCCCTAAATTTGCTCAAGAAAAGCAAGGAAACTCCAAAAATCAAGATATTTGGAGAAATTCCAATTTGAGAATGAAGGAAAATGGGAAAAAGCTTAAAAACAGAGCAGGTTCATGGCTTTTGCCCTAATGAACTCTAGGAGGAGCTTGGCAGCCCTAATTCGATTGCTACATAAGCAGCGAGAGGGCCATTGTGAAAGGGGTCAGAGCATTTGGAAGGATAGCCCATGAAGTTGTTGGAAGGATAGCACTTGAAGAAGTGAGCTGAAGGAGAGAGAGAGAGAGGAAGAAGGGGCAAAGGAAGGCTGATACAATGAATGGTTGTAATCACTCTTCCATTATAAATATAGAAGTACAGTTGTGTTCCCTACTCCATAGTGTCGGTAATGTTGTTCATTTATTTGTTCATTCTGATGCTTGTCGAGATGAGTAGTTAAGTTATACACTAATATATGTTTGTGCATTCTTACATTAGTTTTTAAGAGCATATGTTGTGATTGGTTTGCCTTGTCCTTTGTGCAGGAATTGTCTTGGAGCCGGCCTTGAAGGAGTTCTTCTTATCGCATAGAGATCTCCAAACAAATCTAGAAGGAACTAAAGGTGATCCTCTTTCCATACCTTGTCAATTTATGTTTGATAGCTCCTGCAGATAATCTTACAGTCTGTCGAAGGTCCCGGGAAGGCCTTTGAAGGTAGTTTTCATCTTACATACACCGTGCATTTTACCCCATAGTAGAATTGGTGACTCTGCTGGGGACTATACATCTAGTTCCCGGTCTACCTAGACTCCTCTCAGTTCTTATCTTTCTTCTAAGAGCTTCCTACTTCTTGAAATCCTTTTCTGATCCACCAACTATCTTGTTACATCCTACTAGTTTGCATTCTCTTCAGAAATTGATCCTAAAGGCCCTTTGTTTGAGCTATTTCCCTCACTAACACAGGTTGCTATGCTAAACAGAGCTTTATAAAGCTCTGTCACTGTACAAGGAGCGTTAGTGGCCCAACTAACTCTCTGTTTACACTGAAACAAAGCGTTAGTCTCCCCTTTCCATGATTTCTAGAAGAGTTTGTGGACCAAAAGGGGGGGAAACTTGTCTCAGGGGCTAAAGTAAGATCTGCAACTATATTATGTTAACAAATTTGGTGTCCTAAAAATTCATTTTTAGGAAAATGTTTTAGTTTTTCTCTATTAAAATACATTTCTTTTGAAAGAAAGACTGATAAATTGTATTCATCCTTCTATTGAAATAGTTGTAAGCTACTTCATTTTGGTTTTCAGTAGTTGTTAGGAAATATTGGGAGAAGAATCTTTTGGTTATGCAAGTTTTGAATGACTTTAGATGCACAGAAGAATCCATGAATATGAGAAAAGATGAATATGTAGAATAAGACTTGTTTGCATAAGAAATTGAAATTTTATTTCAGAGCATTGTTCTGCATGGTTTATTGAGTTGAGAGTCTCACCATATTCATACATCAACACCCCTACCGAAGACAAATAATCAAGTACACTAAAATTTACATTAAAATCAATCAGATACTCTTTTGAGCAAACCAACATTAGCTAGATTAGGACCTTTGGAGAAGCATGTGAGTGAACTACCCAAGGTTGAAAACCAAAACTAGTGTCATTAATGATTGAAAAATCCTTCTGCACTCATATTACCAGGACCACTCCACTAACAACGGAGCGAAATACGAGAAAACATCGGACTGTAATTGAAGGTAGCCCACCTTCTCTTACAAATCCTTTGGGAATTCTGTGTATTGGGGGTCCCTTCGGGGATTTTGGAACTGAGTCGGGGACTCAGGTTTCCTGCCCACACAGTATGTTGTCTACGACTATGTCCCCCCTGGTAATGTCTGTGATTTGAGGTATCTCTAGTGGCCAAAAATTCTAGGTACTTACACAAGGTGACTGGGACGGGCTGTCCTGGTACTTAAAACGGACGGATCTACTTTGTCTTCAGTTTTTGGGAGGGTGCTCATCTTCATGAGAGTACTTGGCCCCTCAATCTGAGGTTCAGGTGAAGCTCTAAAGTAACTGTAACCGTACATTTGGCTATCCTTCTCTGTTATTCATTGAGAGACTGGGTTTCATCTCCAGTGATCAGTGCTTATCACACGAGGTACTTTCCCTCTGTTTGTTGATTGATATATTTAGTGTATTTTTTTATTTTTAGGTACCTGAGTGCTATCATTTTTTAGAATTTAAATAATATCACATTAAAATCTATTTGATAAAACTTAACAGTCATTGTGGCTACATAAGGCCCTCGTCGTCACTCCAGAAGATTGTTAGGACTTCCTCCACTCATTGTGGAAGATCCACCGAGTTCCACTGACTCGGATTCCTCATCTTCGAGGAATCAGTCTCCTAAATCTCACACGGGATCTGTGTGGATGACCGATGATTCTAGTTTGCCGGAGGATTTCTTCACGAAAGGATTCCTTCCTCACTTTAACACTCTGCTCACAAATCTGTCGGATCCTATCGTGGTTCTTGTGGTACCTGTACTTCCTTCTTCAGTAGGTGGAACTTTCCCATCTATCCAGTCGACGACTCAAGGGTTGTGGAATTTTAGAGACACTGTTGGTCCTCTACCACTTCCCTAGTCGACGGTCATCACAACACCAGTAATGTGGAATCCCGCTATCCCGTTTGTCCCAGGTACGGCAACTCACATAACACCCTCTATAAGTGGAACCCAGCAGATGCCAGGTTCCACTCCTATGGTGCCACAATGCATACCTTCGACTAGTGCCACATATAGTGCTCCATATAACACTCAATGCGGCACTATGGGCGCGGTTCCCGTTTACCAACAACAAGGTTGGTCGCCAATGTACAGTTCCAACCCCTAGATTCAGATATCTGGGGGGTTCCCAATATGCACATGCCGGTGGGGAATGTCACAGTTCCCCCTCCGTTCTCAGGCATGCATGGACAGTCGCTGATTGACATGAGTGTTCCCTCTGTCAATCAAAGCCATATGGTTAGTTCTGTGTTGGTTGGGAATCCACAAGGGATTCCCAACCAATCCATGGGGGCACCCTACTCACAGACTCAAATGAGTTAAAGGGGAACTGCTTATATGGGGGGAATTTCATACCCTAGTATCAAAATCCTCATGGAAATCCACTCTACAACACCGTACCGCAAAGCAACTGTTACACCACGCAACCCATGTACACTATGGGGAACCAAATGATGGGAGGAGCACATAGCTCCTCAGGTCATCTGTCATCACCATGGTCCGAGCCGAGGGCACCTAACACTCTGCCTTTTTTGGCAACATTGGATATACCTGACTTATACAGGCTAACGAATGACCCCATATACCACAACTTACAATGGCTGCTGATCCCGCATAAAATACCGATGGACATTCCAAAGTTCGATGGAAAACAAGGGGAGGATTCAGGCACCCATATCACCACCTACCATCTATGGTGTGTTTCAAACTCTATGGTGGATGATAGTGTTCGGTTACGTCTTTTTCCCCACACCCTCACTGGCAATGCCGCGAAATGGTATATTGAGTTACCACGCATGTTAGTAATTACCTTTGATGCTTTAGCAATGGAGTTCATAAAGAACTTTCAGTTACCCATCCGCTATGAGACTGGGACAGAGCTCCTTACTTCATTTCATTAGGATATCTCCACCCACATCTCCGATCATATTCATGAATGGAGACGTAGGCGGAGGTTGGTCGAAGCTCCCATCCCTGATTTTCTCTTAATGAACTGGTTATGTAAGTCCTTACTCCCACAAATCGCTAGAGATGTTGCTCTAGGTGGTGCGGTCACAGAAGACCAATCCATACGTCGTGCCCAACACTTAGATTTGATTTATTCATAGTCTGGCACTCTTTATGACATCATCCCCAATGCTCCTGGTAACCCCAATGCTTCCACCACTCAGCACCCTGGAGCACATGCCAACAGGATTTTCAGCGCAACCTCTGGAGTTGCTGTAAAACAACTCGGTGGTTCCATTACCAAGCTAGCAGTGGACCCCTCTACCAAAGCGACGACTCTTCCTGCCACTACGATAAACTTTGTGCAGTCTACACAAAAATCTGATGGCAAGAACAAGAAGAATAAGAACAAGATCGCTCCTTCTGAAGAGCAGTCATCCAAGCAGCCCAACCCGAAACAGAAGGTCGCTGCACCTACTGATGAGGAAAAGGATAAAGGCACTAGATATCCATGCAAACTCTGTCTTGAAGACCACATAACCTGGTGTTGTCCACGTCTTCAAGAATGCATAGATTACCTTGCCAAAAGGGATTCTGGTAAGGCACCTACCGTCCTTAGAAATCCTTTTCCTACTGAACAGCAACAAAATCTCGTTGCCAACCAACCGCAACCCACGCCAAGGGGCAGCGGCGGTTCGCAACATCCTTCAGCTGGTGAAGGAAATTCTACCGTTTACACAATTGAAACAGTAGAACTCGCCACAAGAGCCAAATCTTATGGAGCTCCTGTCACTCCAGCAGCAGAACCATCCTCGGGTCAAAACCCATCGCCGCCCAACGATCTGCATATCGAAAGGCCGGTTGAGGACTTTGTAATTTGACCCCCCAAGGGGGCACTTCGACACACAATGCATAATACATCTGCATGTGTTGCCCAACACTACAACATCATAGAGGATTTGGTGCAAGCGCCGTTGGCTATGTCGACGCTCGAAGTATTACAAACATGCCCCAACCAACGAAAAGCTTTGCTTTCAGCTATCGGAGGTATTGAACCTATGGATTCCATGCTTGTTATTTTCAACATGGACAAGTGTAAACCTTCCCTTTCCCACCAGCTTGCATTTCAAGTGCATATCACTTTGAAAGGTAAAGGTATACACCGAACTGTCATCGACGAAGGTGCTTCAACCTGTGTCATGCCAGCTTCATGTTGGCTCGCCCTGGGTTCCCCAACCCTATCCCTGATGTCAAAATCCCTTAAAGCTTTCGACGGCCACACCTTTATCCCAAAAGGATACCTAGCTAGTTTTCCCATCATGTTGTATTGGAAAACAGTAACGGTGTACGTAGAATTCGTGGACAAGAAACTCGACTATAATCTGTTGCTGGGTCACAGTTGGACATATGCCATGATGGTTGTTGTATCCACTGTATTTCATATCATCCTATTTCCATTGGATGGAAAGGTCATTACAGTGGATCAGTTGTCTTTCTGCACCCTCGATTATTCACCATTACCAAGTGGCTCCGTACCCCTAGTAGGAGGTGGAACTGATACTTATGTCAGTATTGGTACCGGTCTATTGAAGGCTTCTTCCCTTATCAGTTGTTTTCCTCTTTAGCCGCCCCAAGTTTCACAATCAGTCAATATGCTTTCATCAATTCCTCATGAACTGACCAATCCCTGGATCCTAACGGCGCCTTCAAACCTTGACACATTCAGAGACCAGATGCCGTTGTCACCATCTGAATTGGCCTACCAAGGCATTCAATCCGCATCCACATCTCTGGTCATGTTGTCGATCGCCGACGGTACCACCGCCCTTCCCATAACTGCTCCTCCTTTAGATCCGCTTGATCAACTCCCATCTACGGACGAAGCTATTCGAGAAATCATGAGTTTTGGAGAGCAACATTGGGAGGATTGGCATCTTTTGGTTCCAACATCTGATTCGAACAAGATGCCTCTTCAAGTCCTGTCCTCTGACATAAACGAAATAATTTCCCCACCCTATACAATCATCCAAACTTTTGGGGCGGAAGGAAATATGGGCGACACTTCCAGGTCATTGCCGATAGATATTTCAGTCACGACAGGCATCGTGGAAGACACTCAGATGTGAGTAGATTGCAGTCCTGAGGAAATTACAAGCTCCACCTGCCTACATGAGGAATTCCATGATGAATACGTTTGGTCTCACGAGGAAATTCTTGACTTTAATATGTCGTTTGTCGTGCATGAGATCTAACGTTACGACGAGGCAAAACAAAATGGGTGGCCAATCCCTTCCCTAGAATAGCCGTTGAACCCATGCCCGACCCTACTGTAGAAGAAGAATGCCTACTATACCTTAAACAATTGGATAAAACCTGTCGAGATGTTGATTTAGCACTCACAGCTCACAAGGAGCAGGTACAAACCCAATTTGCAAAAGAGCTTAGGTTTTGTTCTTTCCAAGCGGGCGACTTCGTATTGATCTATCATCCAAAAGATAACCTCTTGGAGGCATGCACGCTTCGACCCATTTGGCTAGGTCCCTATGTCATAACGAAAGTCCTCCCCACGGGGGCATATGAACTGCAGGACTGGGATGGAATCCCACTCAAGGAGCCCAAATATGGGCTCTATCTGAAAAAAGTATTGTGCCTAGTATTGCACTAGGTATGTGCTTTGTAATTTTATGTATTCATAAGTTTTACTTACCCTTTTTGATGTAATTGGATTGTTTTGTTATTTAGTGGAGTACTTGTCTCATGCATTCTTCTCGCAATGCAGATGTCGTCATTGCCCTTAGCATATGTAGGATATGCGGATGGTGCCAGTCGTCACACACGACACATTGCATCAGCTGCTTGGGTCATCTACACACCCGAGTCAGAACTATTTTTCTCTGGGGGGGTCTTTCTTGGTACCGCCACCAACAATATTGCCGAGTACATGTATGTCGTTTTTCTTCTCACGGAAGCGTCATCAAGGGGCATCTCCAATTTGGTGGTCAAGTTAGACTCCCAGCTAGTCGTTATGCAATTGACAAACCATTATCACGTCCGTAATCCAGCCTTGTTACGTAACTATCTAAGGGTGCGACTCTTGGAACGTCAATTTGAAATAATCACATATGAGCATGTTCCTCGAGAATTAAATACAGTCGCTGATTCGTTAGCTAACTATGTATTGGATTGGAATTTGTCTCATTTGTTATAGTAGCATGCATGAGAAGTAAAACATTTACTAAAGTTAAAAATTTGTTACAAAAAACATTTAAAAACACATTTACACCACCAAAATACCAAAAATATCTGTATATATATAGATCGAAATCCAATATTTTACATCAAAATATTCCAAAACTTGGATGATTTAAGTACAAAATGGCTCAAAGCCCAGCTACAAGCACTCATATGGATACACCAGAACACCTGCTAAAATGAGCCTATTGCTCCAGAAAATCTAAAACAACTCTAGCTACCCTTTGAAGAGGAACCAGAAACCACTTAGGTACGCCAACGGTGTGCCACTACATATGAGTGGGAATCTCCCTCATAGGAAGGGGGGGACACCCATAGTTAAACCCTCTAGGTTCCTCAGAACCTCGTGGAGACTGTTGGCATCGCCCCCTCCAGCAAGGCGTTGGTCGCCTCGTCGCACATAGCAAGGTTCGCCTACAGGTCGTACTAGCACCACATTTGTGTTAAGCATAAAAGATTCATGTCAGTGCTTATTTCACCTTTAAAAAACATTATATATACATTCAGAAGCGCAAAAATACTTAAGTACTATCAAAATTATTCTCACCTTGAGGACCCTAGTTGGTCCCGGGTGGTAACATCAAGTCTGGTTCACCGGTAAAGTCCATGCCTTCATAGGCATAGTCATCAACAATCATAATCTGGCTACGGAGCCACTGGAAGAAGTCTTCATCAAAGAAGTGTTGGAGTGGTCCTCCTCTTGTGCGAGAATCGAGTGATGACCAGTGACCCTACCTTGGCTCCCTCGGATCAAAGGGATCTAGGCTCATCTGTGGGTGCATGACAGGTACCCTCTCAAGGAAAAATGAGACTATGATAGTACTGTACCCAAAACTGCGTTGGATACGGGTCTTGCATGCTGTTAATTCTGCCTTCAACTGGCGAAGCATTGCTTCACACCAGTTGAACATCTGTGGCTGGACACAGTCAATCACAAGCAACAGTTGGGCCATTGTCACTACGTGGGGACTTTTTGACCCCGCCAACCATACAATCAACCATAAAACTGCCCTCATAGACCGAGATCGAATCCTCTCTATAGGGACTCTGTTGCTGACTAGTCCACTCTCAGGGATGCAGTAGATCTATACTAGCTCTAAAGTAGATCGTGGATCTGACCTGCCACCGGTGAGGTTTGCTTGTGCCCCACGACACGATAAACCAAT
This sequence comes from Pinus tabuliformis, assembly GCA_031772625.1. Taxonomy (NCBI): domain Eukaryota; kingdom Viridiplantae; phylum Streptophyta; class Pinopsida; order Pinales; family Pinaceae; genus Pinus; species Pinus tabuliformis. Next base: position 718,193,289 of record CM062817.1, on the reverse strand, counting down.
CAAAAATTAAATGTCATCCCGGTCAATCGCCAGCACTTGATCTCCAATCCTGAACACTTGCTCGTGTTCATCCCAGTGCTGTATGATCCATCTCAGTAAATCCTCTTGTCCTTTCATCAGCTCTAGCTTTGCATACTTCAACAAACCGCAACGACGCAATGCAAGTATGCATGATGGATCATTTCGCATCAGCAATTCCTCATTATCATGGGCCCGTTCTCTCCATAGGTGAGTCATTTCAGCCTAAAACCTGCACAAAATAACCCTATAAATAGTTAAAATGGGGAAAAATCACTTAAGGAATCCATGCATGAGGGTTTTAAATGCACCCTACAGCCCTAACGCTACCCCCAGTGCTGCACAAGGAGGATTAACGTCCTACAGTGGATCGTACAGAGCGTTTAACGCTCCCTATTGGCCATTTGGAGGCTGTTAGTGTGCAAATAAAGCTCTAGGGAACCTCAGATCTACAAAATTCCACCCATAAAATTGTTAAGAAGGTTTAGTAAGGCATAGAGCAAGGTTTTAGCTCTCACCCAGGACTGACGGCATGTCGAATGGTTGCCCGGATCTCTTGCAATGGTCCGTGGAAAATTTGCTCCTCTTTAGCTCCAACAAGCTCTCACAAACTTCAAAATAATGAAAATCATGCACGTGAAAGCTCAAAGCATCTCCTTATATAAATTTGAGAGACATGATTTTTTGAAAATCATTAAAGAGGAAGTAGTCCATTCTCCATGATTTCTTATCGTGCATGAACCCAAATAATAGGAATTGCTGCTTTTTTATACTTTTTACCACTTTTTATGAAAGTACTTTCAGGAATGAAAAGCAGTAAAAGTTGCATGCAGTTCTCAATAGAGCACTTTTGGAGATATTTTATTGCTCTTTAAAAAATATAAACATCTCCAAGTTTTTTATCGTGGGGCTCATTAAACATATACCGTGATCAATAGAGCACTTTTAGGGATATTTTATTGCTCTTTAAAAAATATAAACATCTCCGAGTTTTCATCGTTAAGCTCGTTAAATCTTTGCGACGATGGTCAGAGCACTTTTTGTGATATTTTATTTCTCTTTCAAAAATAATAAACATCTCCAAGTTTTCATCATAACGCTCGTTAAATACATGTAACAATGCTCTGAGCAACTCTTTTCTGATCTTTTTCCAGCTCATAAACTGAAAAAAACTAAAGGAGCATTCTTTTTAGGCGCTTTTTTCTCGCTCTTTAAATTGAAAAAATCCTGAGCTATGTCTTGCTGTTCGTTAAACTTGCTAAATATGACCCTCGCATTCTTTTAGGTACTTTTCTCGCTTGTTAAAACTGAAAAATCCTGAGTTTTTGTTATTGGGCTCATTAAAAATTCATGACAAAACACGAGGTTAGTCTGTTGCCTCGTACTCGTAACAAAATGAGGTCGACATCTATTGGAAAAAGGTTTCTCTTTATCCGAGTTCAATAGATTAAAAAGATGGAAAAGTAATCGATCTGGGTATACTATTAACCTTTTGTCGCACCCGATTAACAACTATGACAAAGGGACCACCATGGAGTCTCTCTTTACGATCTTTTCAGACTCTCTAAACATGAAAAGACCACTGAGTTGTCTAGTTTGGACTCTTTAAAATACACAGACAAGATATAGAGTCATTCTTTTTACGATACTTTTCAGACTCTTAAAACATGAAAAAATCGACGAGTTTGCCTGTCTGGACTTATTAAACTAATCAGATAGGGCAAAGAGTCGTTCTTTTTGTGATCCTTTTCAGACTCTTTAAACATGAAAAGATCGATGACTTTACCCGTCTAGACTCATTAAAAAATCAGACGGGGAAAGTGGACAATACAACTGTATTCTGTATTTGAAAGCGTGGTTTGGCAGCAATCGTTCCCTTGAACATGGAATTCCCTCAGATAAACCTTCATTTTGATGGCCTCTCAGTATGAACCCTACCAACCTATGAGTTTTAGCCTATATACCATGATGTAATTACATCTCTGTATCTTAAACACTCTGTAGTGTTCATGAGTCTAGTGCTATCTAGTTAAAACCGTTGTCGTGCCTTCTATTGTTCAAGGGTCCCCATTTGTTTCCTCTATCAACCGATCATACATATCCTTTCATCATGCCCTCTATTGTTTAGACCCAAATGCTCAAAAGATTCCTCAAAAAACAAAATCATTCTTGTCCGGTTTCGTGTTGACTGATGTAGGACACGTCATTGCCTACCTTTTGATAGGTTTCTTCCTATCGACTTCAACACTCTATCTAGGAAGATAACCCAGAAACACATTTAGTGCCTTGGTACTTGCAGACATTAGTGGCAGGTTACCTTGTGTTTGATCACGGGTTTTCATTATTGGTTCCTGGTTAAGAGATTCTACGAGTGTTTGACGCCAAAGAAATCTTTCACACTCGCTAATTTGCACTGTGCATCTTGGAGACCATCACCATTATCGGTGGCCTTCCTCGCATATGTTAACGGTCTCCATTATTGATTGGTAATCAAATGATTTTGTGCATGTTCGACATCAACACATCTTATCAGATGTACTGATCTATGCTATTCGGTGAAGCAGAAATCAAGACCTTGGGTAGAGGCTCACATCATTCAGCCTTGTTTCCTCTCCCAAGCTGCAGATATTGTTCTTTGGAGACAGCTATTTCAGGATGATCTATTATGACACTGAATCCACTCTGTGCTTATTGGAGGCCAGCATTGTTATCTCTCAGAAGAGAAAATTGCTCTGACATAGCTACTGAGCATGGGAATGCCCGACTCAGGACATTATTTTAGCAGTTTATATATATGTATGTGTTGTATCAGGTTTTCCTTGCCGCCAAAAACTTCTCTCTCTCTCTACAAAAATTTTGACTAAAAATTATAGTTTTTTCTAAAGTATTTCGGCCATCGTCTCCGCCTATGATCTCATACTTTAGGGGGCATCTGTTATAGGAAAAAATGACCTCCTCATCAACTCAGAGGTGAAAGACACGATGACTGAAGCAAAGACCACAATTGCAGGCCTTGACTCCACACTAACGCTCTCTGCACATTACTAAACTACTTTATAAAGCTTGTTATCAAACATAGAGGAGCGTTAGTCACCCTGCTAACTCAAGTTCTTAGACCAGGGGGAGCATTAGTGAAACTAAAGGAAGTTCAGAAGGTCAAGCCAACGAATCTGCTCATACATATCTAGATATTAATCCCTAAATTTGCTCAAGAAAAGCAAGGAAACTCCAAAAATCAAGATATTTGGAGAAATTCTAATCTGAGAATGAAGGCAAATGGGAAAAAGCTTGAAAACAGGGTAGGTTCATGGCTTTTGCCCTAATGAACTCTAGGAGGAGCTTGGCAGCCCTAATTCCATTGCTACATAAGCAGCGAGAGGGCCATTGTGAAAGGGGTCAGAGCATTTGGAAGGATAGCCCATTAAGCTATTGTGAAATTGTCATACACTTGAAGAAGTGAGCTGAAGGAGAGAGAGAGAGAGAGGAAGAAGGGGCAAAGGAAGGCTGATACAATGGATGGTTGTAATCACTCTTCCATTATAAATATAGGATTGCAGTTGTGTTCCCTACTCCATAGTGTCAGTAATGTTGTTCATTTATTTGTTCATTCTAGTTCTTGTCGAGATGAGTAGTTAAGTTATACACTAATATATGTTTATTGTGCATTCTTACATTAGTTTTCAAGAGCATATGCTGTGTTTGGTTTGCCTTGTCCTTTGTGCATGAATTGTCTTAGAGCTGGCCTTGAAGGATTTCTTCTTGCCGCATAGAGATCTCCAAACAAATCTAGAAGGAACTAAAGGTGACCCTCTTTCCATACCTTGTCAATTTATGTTTGATAGATGAACACGTGCATAACTTGGTAGCTCCTGCATATAATCTTACAGTCTGTCGAAGGTCCCGGGAAGGCCTTTGATGGTGGTTTTCATCTTACATACACTGTGCATTTTACACCATAGCATCACCCATCAACGAGAATAAAAAAACATTAAATATTTTATAAGTGGAGAGAAGTTTCATTGAATTCAAAGTATTCAAGCACACTCTCTTCCATATAGAAATTATTTAATACTTTGTAGTCAAGTCTTTACTACTCACCTATTAATTAAAATGAAGGACTATTAAATGTTTTATAGATATAAATGGATATTGTTGAATTCAAAGTATTCAACAACATTAATATCAATATAGAAACTATTTAATGTTTTGCAAACATATGCTTAATGCTCACCCATCAACTAGAATAAAGAACCACATGGCAATCAATGTTCTAGGTGGATAAATGGACCATAAGCAACATAAACCCCTTGTCAAGAAATAGGAGGGATAATACTCATTTAATAAAAATATTTAAGAGGTAACTTAATATGGAGCAACCCATGCAGTGTAGATGAATTAATTTATGCAAGGTTTGGGTTCAAATCTCATGAGGATAAATTGAGAGAGGGGATGACATTGTCACAAAGGATGTCCAGGTTAAATGGATGCTCATGATGAGGATCACTTATAACATTTTGACTTTATGAGTTTTCCATATTAGGTAATGGTGGTGTATTGAGGTCTTCTTATATCCTTTTAGTCCCTGTCGCAGGCACGACTGGGACTATAGTAATCGAAAGGGCGGTGTTAACATTAGTTTAAGCTGCTTAAGCTGGTTATTATTCCGTGTTGTCTTTAAATGAGCATAGCTTGCCACTTCATAGTCTTATTTGGCCTCTTCCCGAGGTGGACCATATATTATATGCATTTTTTTGGTCGTATATGTTCACAAGTGTAGACTAATGCTAACATTAATTTACAGTATTAAATGCTATGTTATTTGGCCTTGCTTATTTATCTCTTAAGCATGATGTAAGCTTGTTGTGTTTTGGTTTTCTTGGTTTTGAAATTTATATTTCACTTGGTATGCCACCACATGGTTCTTGCATGTGCTCTGCATTGCTTGACACCTATCACTACCTCTATCTCTGCATCACTACCATTGGATTACAATACATGTGATTCACCTAATGCAAGATGAAAAGCGCCCGAGGCCTCTCTCTGTTCACTGAGCCGTAAGCACAGGCAGTTCCGCCATTTCTCCTCATAGGGGAAATTGTGTAGCCAATGCCATGTCTAGTAGTTAGGGCATGTAGCTAGGGCATGTTCAATAGAAACAATGGATCAAAGAAGCAGTAGGTCAAAGAAGCACTAGGGCATGGCTTCATGGCTAGGCATCTATCTCTTGTATATCTCTTGTTGTTTCCCACTTGCCCCTAAGAAGGAGTAGCTTGACAATTTGATGGGCTAGTGATATTCTTTGTCGCACCTAGAGACATCCACTTAACAGAGGCTACTGCAAGCATTGAAACCAAAGAAATTTTTTTGTTGTGTTCTAGAGGCAAGGGCGTTGCTTCCCCTACAGTCAAAATCCCCTGGGTAGTAGCATTACAATATTCATTTGTAGTTCCTACCAATGTATGTACATGTGTAGGAGTAAAAACTCCATTATCCCAACCAATTTGTGTTCCAGAGTGAAATCTCCATACCTTCCAATCAATCTATGTGCAGGTGTAGAAGCACAATTATTTTCAATAAATTTATGAGCAAGAGCAACATGAGAATAATCCTAATGTACCTTGTCTACAGAAGTTGCTTGGAATTTGTGGAATGTCGCAACCGTTCTTTCCCTGGGCGAACCAATTGCGATCAAATTAGCCTTCATCTCTTGAGCTCTTCTTTGGCAACTAGGATTTGAGGGACATCTTGAATTATAGAGGCTGTCACTCGCATGCTTTTGACGTCTCCAATTTTAAACCCCCTCTGAAATTTTCTCAACAAGCCCATATTCACCATGTTTTGGATGTGTTTTACCCAGATCTCAGCTTAGTACTTACTCAATTTGTCCACTACCTTAATTATTCACAAAATCTGTTCTAGTTAATGTAACATAATCAAATGCAGATTCTTTTGGTGAAATTTGAAATACGAATCGAACCTGGGGGTGTTGCTGAGGCTTTTTTCTCTGCCTTGACGTTTTGCCTTAGCTTCAGTTGGCACCTTATTGGGAGAATTTTTGTTATATTCTCTATATTTCCATTCTTCATAGGCAACATGGTGTTTTCATCCTTGATTTTGCATTAAGAAAACTATAGAAGCACAAATTGAAAGTACCTCTCCATGCTAAGGGAAGGAAAAGCCACAAGTGGTGACCATGTAATGTAAGTGTTATTGTGTCCTACTTCCTTTTTTCGATAGCAAGGAACAAACACATGTCAATCAATGTCATCATCTAGGAAATTTAGAAAATGTGTTAACTTTTATGAACTGTGCATGGAATATTTTATTAAAGCTCTAGAGCCTAACCCGTTCAGTTTATATACAACTTATAAGGTGTGTCAGCTACTTTGAAGCATCATGTGTTTACAAACATGTACCTATCTTTCCTAGGAACCGAACCTGTTAGATGTGTAATCAAACAAATGTAATTGAACTAGTGTGAAAAGAGTACTTTTCGAGAAATGTAAAGTAGTATGATTTTTCCTTATATAGTTGTCCAAAAAAAATGATCACTGGATTCAAGGTTCTAATTATTTTTTGTTCTTTTTTTTATGATTATTGGCATGGTTAATGTCCTTAGGCTTGCCCAATTGACTAGCTTTTATTTCACAAGTTTTTGGTAGCAGATTCACTTAAGATTTACTGCTTGACACAAATATATACTATCTGGATGTCAAACATTTTGCAATATATTTAATACAATACTATGAAACGTTACTTTATTCAAGGGATTTTTTAATTAACGATATTCACTGAACATATTTTGTGAAATGATTTGTTTTGAGGTTTTTCTAGTTTTTCATTTGAAGAGAAAATTCATGAAAATTTTGTTGTGCAATTTGTGTTACAGTGAACTTTGATTCATTAATAGAATATTTGATCATGTCTGAATGCTGCATATTATGTAGAAATTCCCACCTGTAGATCACCTGGTAATGCAATATACTAAAGCAAAACACTTGATCTACTTCTACAAACAATTTAGCGAAAGCTTAATCAAACATGAGCAACATCAATAAGAAAACATATAACTGATAATAAGGAATCAATCACACATAACACAGAAGATATAACCCAGGGAAAGCCTCAGCCTAAAACCCCAACACTGTATTATCATACAAGTGGAAATATAGCCAGTATTACAAAAAGAATCAGCTCAAAAGATATCTTGCTCTCTCTACAATACCTCTGCTGCTCATAGACAATCAAAGGCCTCTATCCAACCTCTGGTCTGCCCTCCAAGCCTCCTATTTCTTTGCGCAATTTTTATTGGGGTCCAGTGCCGCAACTTGTGTGAATTGGCCTCTTCACACACTCACTAACCTCTGATCCAACTACACAGTCCTGAAGGAGATAAATCCTCATCATGGATGAGCTTCCTTTATAGGAAAAATATTCATCCAACTAATTGTACATTGTCCCTTCTCTGATCTCAACTGGGTCTATGTCTGAACTGACATGCATGAGTTATTCATGAGAGAATCTTCAGTTATCTGAAGTGCAACAGTTATATGCAAGCATGCATTAACTAACTGAACTTACTTAATTTAAACAAACTATTTAAGTCAATTATAACTGGACTTGACTCAGTTAAATGAGTCAGCTAATTACTACTCAAATTAGAACTCATCCTTATCTCTTTAACTGATGGATAAATTCCTCAATTAATAGATAAATTGTTGCATATCCTCACATAGACTTCATGTTTGATTTTTCACAACTAATTAATTCGTGGTGAATTAATTAATTTATTTTCAAACAACTGTTAAGTTCAAATTCGAATTTTACTTCCTATTTTTAGTCCAGGGACTGACTAAAATAGGAATCCATCCTGAACTGCTAAAAATAGAATGCTATTTTTAGCACTTCCATTTTTCATTCCCTGTTGCTAAATCCATCACTGGTACCCAAACTGCTATTTATAGCATTGCTATTTTTAGCACTTCTATTTTTAGCATTTCTTGTTGCCATTTTCAACACCCCCTCTCAACAAGAAAGGCTTCCTCTCGATCCCGATCCTATACCTTTGGAATGTTCTGCATGCAACACTTCTACCAAGTGTGGTTGCTCCAACAACTCTAGAAACAAAAAAAACTCCCAACTAACCTCTCTGTTGGGCTAGAAACATACTCTGATGCTGAAGCTCTACTTGCTGATGACAAGTGCTCCCTATTTGACCTCTGCGCTATTGCAACACTCCATGCATCTCACACCGTTGCACACCTCTCTGTGCCATCTTGCACTGGTGCAACACTCCTGTGCCTCTCGCATCGTTGCAACCTACTAGCTCTACACAGTCCTGGGACTCCTGCACTGTAGCTCTACCTACCGCTCCATCCACATCTGTCTCTACCCAATCAGTCAGTCCTGCTACTCCTCATCGGGGCTCCTGTAACAAAGTCGAATCAAAGAGGTTGGGTACCTCAAGGATCCTACCCCTCCTCCTTAGGACGATCACTCCACATCACCCCACCTCCTACCTGGAGGTATGGCTGCATGTGATCCCTCTGCCCACCTAGCTCGAAGTTCCCCCCTACTGGAGGTCTCTGCATGAGTAGATGTCTCTACTTGATCTCCTCTCGGCTTCTCTAGTTGTGGCTGATCCACAACCTCTTGAAGCTGCTTCACCAATCGGGGCTCCTCCACAATCGTCTAAGACTTCTTCTGGCACTGCATGTTGAGAGTTAATGTACTCTCCCTCTTAACCACCAAGTCTCCATCAGTTGCCTTGCTCCTCAAGGCTTTGCATGCATCTTGAACCTCAAGAGCATACAGGTTCTTGACCCGTGAACTGATTTTCTTTACCTGTCTAGTGATGATGTGTCTAAGGAAAAAATTTCCCTCACTGAAGACTACATCATAGCCTCTGTCTTCCAGCATCGCGATCGACACCAAGTTTCTCTTCAGTCCTGGTACATACTTGACATCGGTCAAGATAAGGTGAGTTCCATGCTACCTCTAAAAAATAACCATGCCTACACCCAAGACACTATACTTTTCATCATTACCCATCGCTATGAGTATCTGGAGATCTTTCTCCTGCAAAGTACTGAACAAACTCTTGTCGCCGGTATGTGGAAAGAAGCTCCACTGTCAAGAAACCAACCACTTCCCACCATGGATGAAACCATGCATGCGAATAGTGTGAAATCCAACTCGAACTGTGAGGCCGGTGCCTCACCTTTTGATCCTTCCACGGATCCCTTCTTGGATTTCCTCAGTGGACAATTTGTAGAAAAATGGCCCACCTCATGACAATGAAAGCATCACACTTTCGATTTGTCAAACTTCTTCCCACCATGGGAAGAACTGGATTCGGAATGAGAAACCTTCTCCTTCCCCTTCTTCGCCTTACTCACTAAGGCACAGTTTTCTTCATCCTCCATGGATGAAGAACCATCTCTGGTGCTTCTTCTTATCTCCTCCTGCATCAAATCCGACCAAAGTCATTCCCAATCTGGAAGTTTCTCTCTTCCATTAACTAAGTCCTGGTAGCTATGCCAGTTCTTAGGAAGACCGAGGAGCGCAAGACTCACCATGTGATCATCAGTTGTCGTGATCCCTACACTTCCAAGATCATCCCTGGATGTGGTGAGCTTGTTCAGATACATAGAGATCGTGTCGCCATTTTCACACTTGATCTTCCGAAGCTTGTATTTCAGTTCCAACTTCCTCTGATCACTGCTATTCTAATATAAATCTTTCAATGTTTTCCACATTGAAAACAATGTCTCCTTCCCACGGAGACTCAAGACTATGTGATCTCGAACTCCCTCCAGAAGGATTCTCCTTGCTCTAGCCACACATTTATTCAATTCAACCAATTCAACAACGCCAGTTGGCTTGAGGACTTCTTAATCAATGAAGTCCTTGAGACCGTTATCCTCTAGTACTGTTATAGCTCTTATACCACTTGTTATAGCTTTGATACCACAGATCTAACCCGGAAATACTATAGATCTGATATGAAAATATGAGATCATGCAAATAAACCCAGAAAGTATATGAAATGATTCTTTATTGATATCAAACCCTTAAGGTAGGGCAACACCATACATTCACTTCTTAAGGAACGAGAGCACTCCACAAGCCATGTGCCTGTTCATACAATAATCCTTGACAATCTCCATGTGGAGTCTCTAGCCTCTATATAGGCCTCATACATACAATACCATGGGTCATTACCATGGTTCCCTCATACCATCAAACTAATACCATGGGCCCATTACTTTATTACTAACTACTTGTGGTCCCTTACATGATATGGGTTAACCACCTTATTTATTACTATGGCCCATCCCATTATTACATTATTACCTTGGGTACCTCCCTTGGTACCACATATTATCCCCCCTAGGTATATAAAATTCCACCCCCCTTAGCATGTTTCGTCCTCGAAACATGGGAAGAACACAAATAATAAGATCTACTTAAAAGAGTAGTCCACTGGTACCATGCACGTGCATCTAGCCATCCAAGAGAAAGGTGAACCCTCGATCTCGCTGGTGCCTCGCTTGCTTGAGATGGAAGTTGACCATGGCAGCTCTTTTGTGTTGATGTGTAGTAGGTGGATCTTTGCTCCTCGCTATCCGTCATACGGGGGTTGTTGTCCTTGTGGCTAATTGGTTGCCATCTTGTTGGTTGTTTTCTTGCGGGGTGATGTGGGTGATGATATGTTGAAGTTTTAACCCACGGTGTCTTTTTCTTTAATTCACCCTGCTGTGGTGTCTTCTTTTCCAATATGGCTTCAACCACTGAGCCCTCATCTGATGTACCTGTAACCTTTTCTACTTCAGCCTCTGTTTGTGTTTGATTGTCGATCATCAAAGGCTCATCATCTGATATGTCAGTCCCTGGAACATCTTATGCTTCAGCCTCCATGTACTCTACCTGTTTATTGATGGAAATATCCTGTAATGTAATTTTCTTCTTTTTATACCAGAGCTTCAGGAATTTCTTCTGCACATTAATATTGATAGTACCCGCTGTTAGCCTCCTATTGCAATAGGTTTCATATTTCATGATTGACTGTTTTACATGCCAAATATGTCATCTTTTCATGCTGCAAGGTTCCATATTTCTAAGAAGTTCCATTTTGAAGAATCATACCATTTTTGAAGAGTTTTATAGTTAAGGGAAAGCCAAACAGCTTAATCTTGGCTTCCCTAGGTTTAAATTGCTTGTTTTAGAAGATAGAGAATGAATATCTGTCCAAACAGCTTAAGCTTGGTAGATGAGTAGCTAGGTAGAGAAATGAAGGAGCCCAACTGCTTAATCTAGGCCCTTGGAAGAGATAAGGGTACACCTAGCTAGGAGGGCAGTCAAAAGAAAAGAAGATAATCAGGGTCTGCAAGTCTAAGTGCACCCATTCAGAAGGATGAAAAAATGTTAGGTGTATTAGGCTGGGTAGGTAGTTAAGGTTACAGAAACAAGGTTTTGATCACCTCATGTATTGTCAATCAGAGCTCCTCTCATCAATGACAGAAGTGGCAAAGCAGTTGTTTTGATGGCAGAACTTTGGAAGAATGTCTAATTCCCCTTCTATTCCCCCATAAATCACTCACTAACATCCCCTTGAGGACCTTGGGATCTGCCCAACCAGTCCTGTTATCACTTCATTTTTGTAAAATACTAAGTCAAGTTGTGACTCTCATCAATGAAAAGAAGCCACATTTCTTGTGTAAAGATCATTTCTCCATATTCCATTCAGTACTGTGCCTAAGTTCCATTTTGTAAACTTAGCTTCATGCCCCTACACTTTCACTTCACAAGGTCATATTAACTCCTAACTCTATTATCTAGCTCCCTAGATAATTTCCTTATCCCCTATTATACAAAAAATTATATAAAAACCCAAAAATAATACATATTCCCATCCCCTGGCACTATAGCCCTATAACATCAGTTTGGGGAAATACTAAGTTCATTTGGGGCTTGGCATTAGCCTTTCCGCGTTCAAACCTAGGATTGATTTAGCATTTGGTTAAATTAATAACCATCGGCACCCACTTACAAACCCATAAAACCCATATTACCCAAAGTCTAAACCCTCGCAGCATTGTATAAATATTCGAATATTCGGGCGGGTTTTGTATGTTAACAGCCCACCAGCTCGCAGTTTCGTCCACCGTCAGATCGGTCCCTCCCAATCCGATGGCCCTCGGCGATTTTGGAGCCACCTCGACGTTCTACAGTTAGCTTCCAATAGCGTAGCGGTTTCTCCGCCGTACAGAAGACAGGTGTCCCGTTTTGATTGTATCGGGCGGGCTCTGACAAATACCGCCCTCGTACAGAAGGCGGTTCGATAAAACCACAAACCACCTTCTGTCTCTCTGCCACTGACGTCAGCGCCATGTCGCCGCTCATGTCACCTCCGTGTCAACCCGCCACTGCTCCGTGTCACCGCCAGCTCATCTGTCAACGTCCCTCCACCGCCTTCTATCCTGCGCCACCTGTCCTCCGCTGATGTCACTGCCACATCACCTTGTCGTACCCGGGACCCGCCGATGATGTCATGCTGACGTCATCACAGAAAAGGCGCAAAGGGCGAGAATCACGTCAAAGGATGCCTGAATCAAGAAACAAAGGCAGTAATCGCGCATCGCTAAGAAAAATTGCTCAAAAAGGAGAGCTTCCTATTGCTCAGCTACCTGCAAAACCCAAAAATTCGCAAGAGGCAACGCTGGAAACAGAAATCTAAAGAAAAGACAGCAGGCAGAGGGAGTCAAGATATGACTACGGCAATTTTATAAGAAGGTCAAGTATGCATACCAAGAGTAGGATAACAAAGCAGTGACTCAGCAAAGCACCAGGGCAGCAGGCCCAAAAAACGCAAATTAAAAGCACAGCCTCAGCCGACTCAGTTGATCCCAAAAGTCTAAATTCTCTGACAGAACAGATAGCTAGTACCCTAAATATCTACTGCATCATTTACTCTTTCATCTACTATTCCTCAAGAGTTGGTGAAGAAGTTATGAGTTATTAACTCATCAACTAGATATTTAGTAACTCATTTTTTGTATATATACTTCCCCACAGAGCATATTTGTGGTGGGTCGTTGGTTGATAATCCTCATTCTAGACTTGCGTTGTATACTTTGAGAGCTCTATAATCAAAGACTGCTGGAATGCTTTGGATGAAGAACTGTTTGTTGTGTTATTTAATGGCCAAAGAGTGACTGTGGAATTCCTGTGTTACTACATGGCCCAATAAGTGTTTTCTTACCTCCGTTTACAGTTTATATATGTTTACGCCACCATTGTGTTACCATCTAAATAGCAAGAAAGAAGAATAGCTTAGGCTTTACTTGACTGCACTCTATGCTTAGTTCTTGTTATTTCTATATGTTTTCTTCAAAAATGGCTATGAATATGCATACTTAAATAATCACGTTTACCCTGTTTCTTTCACATATGACTGTTATTTAGGAATTCTTGACTGCTCCTAGACAAACTTTCATTCACCTTCCCTCTCTGTTAGCTAATGAAAGATTCTTAGTTGCCTTTCATCTCTGACCTTCATTCCATCTTTATTCCAGCTTGATATTGTTCTATGTGTAGCTATCCTGCTCTGTATTCCTCTTGTGACCAAGAAAACGCAACAAAAAGCCCTAATCCATGACTCCATGCCCAATGGTTTGAACTTCTCACTCTATGCATCCCAACTCTGCTTGAAAACATCATCCTTCCCACCAAAATCAAAACAAAACCCATGTACACCATAACTAGCCTAAAATCAACCCAAAACAAAGCTAAATTTTAAAGAGAGAGCCCTCTTTGACTGCAGGTAGGCTAGGACCTACAGCCCAAAGATTGGTTTGTGGTTACCTCGGCCATATCCCTTAAGGAGCCAAGGGACAACCTGAGTGATAACATCATTGGCGACTCCGCTGGGGAACTATTCAGAAAATTCCAAAAAACAAGTTAGAAGTTGGCTCCCAAGAAGAAAACATGTAATACTAGGTCAAATCCAGACCCAAATCCACCAGCTGTTTTTGAAAATCCCAATTTAATCTCTAGAAACCTTAGCAAACAAAAATAAGAAGAATTTGTTGATTCTAGTCCTGAAACAGTTCAGCCAAGCTGTTTTCCAACCCCTGCTAAAGTTTTGCTTCGTTCAACCCCTACTTCCCCTTGTTCGTCATCCACCTCTCCAAGCACCTTTTCCACACCTCCATTCACTACGCATACTACCACCACCACCACTGTTATTACAACTGTTCCAGCTATTCCAATCGTTCCACTTATCCCTGTAAAATATGGCTAACAGATATGCACCTTTATAGTTACCTGCAAATCTAGGGGCTATGCCTCAGGATTATCAAACCAAAATCACATATTTTGATGGTACTGGTTCTGGCACAACCCTACAACATACCAAGAAAATGCAGGACTATTTTGAGAGTTATGAAATAGATGATGATAGTGTAAGAATGAAGATTTTTGTCCAAAGTTTAACAGGAGATGTAAGGTCCTGGTTTAGAGCTTTTCCTGCAAATTCCATAGTTGAACCAGAGGCTCTTTACCAAACATTTCTTAACAGATGGGAGAAGAAGAAGGACCCTCTGCACATATTATCCGAGTATGACACTATCAAAAGAGGCCCTCAAGAAGCTGTCTTAGACTATTGTGCCAGGTTTAACAATGTTTACAACGCTATTCCACAAAACCTTAGACCTCCACCTGATCTTGCTTTATACAAATTCCCTGATGGATTTGATTCAGACATGGCTTATCAGTTAAGGGAAAGAGCCCCTCAAACCTTAGCAGACATGCAGAATGTAGCTGTTAGTGTGGAGGCAAATCTGATGGCCAAGCGAAATAGAGCAAGAGTTGAGAGAAGAACCACTTTTAAAGATGAACCTTCAACCTTTGAGCAAAAATTGGACACAATCATCAAAGGTATGGACAGCTTTGAAAATAGAATGGGAACTATTGAAAGAAAAGCCTCATGGGAAGGACAACAAAACAATCCTATCAGAAATCCAAACTTTAGAAAAAATCAAAACCCAAACGTTGGAAGGGCAAGTCTTGACCATGATATAAGACCTCCTTTTCATGAAAACTATGCTGAAGCATCCACATCTAGTGAGCAGATAGAGGACACTCACATAAACTTGATGGGTTTGAAGAGTAAACAACAAGTATTTCTAACCCAAGAAGACCAAGATGACGATGATATAAATCAATTTCAGACCAATTCTGGAGAGTCATTTGACTTCAAACAAGGCTATGATTCAGCTGTCTACGAAGTCCATAAACAATACAAATTGAGAACAAGAACCATTGATGTATCTGATCCCATCAAGCCAAAGGATGCCAAGTAGCCTAAGAAATTAAAAGACAAGGCCACTATCACAGAACCTGCTGATAAAACAGACCCAAAATTAAAAGAAGTGACCATAGAGGATGTATCTGACATGTAGCCCTCTAATAACCAGCCTTTTGTATCCTTTCCCTCAAAAGACAATGTAAATAGCACTCCTCAAAGCCTTCCCAAAACAGAACAATCTCAAGAAATCACTGATAACCAAGAGAAGATCACTGAAGATACAATTGAAAAGGGAAAATTTGCCAGTCACAATACTAAAACACAGTCAGAAAAACCTTTTGATTTAGAAGCAGAAATTGGTAAATTAAAGATATCTATTCCTCTCTCTGAGCTTGCCAAACATGATGTGTACAGACAGCAAATCAAAAGATCACTGCAAATGCCAGAGAACAGGGATGATGTTAATGTCTTAGATGATCAACCTGAATTGCTTTTTGGTCCTAAAGTCAATGGTAAATCAGGACATGGAGCTATTCTACCCTTTTATTTCAGTTTGCACATTCATGATAAAGTGTTGCACAATGCTATGTTTGATTCAGGTGCTTCACACAATCTAATGCCCAAATTTGTAATGGAGAAGCTAAACCTTGATGTCACTAGACCCTACAAAGACTTATTCTCATTTGATTCTAGTCAGGTCAAGTGTTTAGGCTTAATCAAAGACCTTTGTGTGTCTTTAGTCCAATTTCCCAACAAAACGATCATAATGTACGTGGTGGTTGCTGATGTTATAGACATTTTTGTGCCTTGCATCACTGAGCATGAAATGTCAATAATCAAGGGACCCAAAGTCCCTAAACATGTTGTTCCTACCCCTAGAGGAACAAGGCCAAGTAACCACAGCATTCACAAAAGTTCTCCACCTGAAAACATTCAAAAACAAGGCAATTCTGGATCATGTCAACTGCTCCACTGAGCATCTGCGCTGAATGTCAACTGCTCCACTATCTACCTGCGTTGAATGTCAACTGCAAAGAAGGCTACCTGCGCTGGGCGAGTTTGGACATGTGGTAGAGTCATTCCTCAAGGTGTCAATGCCCAGGAAGCTTCCAAAATGACACTTGGATCAGGGAATTCGACTGGTGATGAGTAAGAGGTTCCAAATCTCCAAGTGGAAGCAAGAACCTCCAAGTGGACTCAAGAACTCAAGTGGGAGAGGACACTAGTCAGCTTCATACCAGCCTCAAGCTGACTCATCCTTTCTCCAAAACTCCTATATATAGATCTCTCTCATGAGGTCTAGGGAGGCTGGAATTTAGTATTTGCAAAGAATTGTTGTTGGTTTGTGGCTAGAAATATTGGGTGTGTTATGCTTTGAAAGGAGCTGAAGAGGGAATTCCATTCTGCTGGGAAGGAGATGCTGGGTTGGAGCCCTATGGGTTGTATCTCTTCCTGAACCCTGTTACTTTCAATAAAGCTATCTTGATTCTTTCCTATATGCTGGTGTATTTTGTGTAATTGCATTAGTATATTTGATTTACTTCTAATCCTGAATCATTTATGAATATGTATATTTGCCTTTGTATTGTGTTCTTCTCTTGTTGCAAGTAGCTGTTCTCTTGTCACAGGTAGTTGTTCTCTTGTGATCTCGTGGGATTCAAGTAGCTGTTCTCTTGATCAAGCGAGGAGGCAAGTAGCTGTGGACACACAAAGAGAAGAGGATCTAGTTTGAGGGACAGCCGGAAGATAACGGTAAGTCTGTCGATCTCCTCTCTTTCATATTTCATAAAGGAAGAAATCATGATAGCTGTATTCGTTTGTTGCTAAGGCGCTGTCACACCTTAGGTGGATAGGATCGTCCTAAATAGGCATTTTTCCCCACAACAAATTGGCGACTCCACTGGGGAAGAACTTGTTTATTCATTTCATTTGTGTTTCCGTCATTTGTTTACTTCATAGACTTGACAGCAACTCTTGAACTGCATCTTTCCCGGATGCAAAGTAAAAGTTGTTGCTTTGATCCAGTATGTTGGACTTGTCTACGATTTAAACTAGATCCACAAATGATTTGATTGATCCTTGTGATAGTCTTTAGTACCCTATCAAAGCATCCCTCTATTTATACCTTGCTTGTGTTTCTGATTTGGCCTGGAACAGTTGATTTTTGAGCATCTTGTGACCCAGAAACCAAGAGAAACGAGAGTTTCTCTCTTCAGCGCAGGCACTGTGAAGGCAGTCTGCATTTCAACGCAGGTCCCGAAGGGGCTACCTGCGCTGAATGTCAAACTGACAGTGTTGGACCTGCGCTGAACTAGTGTGGCCTTGTGCAGCTGGGGTTCTTTGTTCTTTTTTGCCCTGTTTTGATCTCTGTTTTTGCAGCCTTTAACCAAGTATAGGTGCTAGTCTGATAAACCTTTTCTTTGCCTGAATTCCGCCCCAAATTTTTGTACAAAAAGATTGTGAATGTTTTTATGTGTTTGTGGCGTCATTTACAGTCTTCCTTTGCATGAGTAAAGTAGTCTTTCTGTAGCCTTTGATTCAGATCTGACTGAGAGTGATCTTAGAAGAGAGTTCATTGGCTGTTTGTTAAGATTGATTATAGTTTTACTTTTGCTTATTGGTTTGAATTTTTTCTTTTCAAAGTATCAAAACGAGTCTTTATTTCGAAAATCGCAAAGTGATTGTAATCTCTTCTACCCTTGTTGATTTCGAAGAAAGTGAACTTGTTGATTTTGGTCATTGTAAAAGTGAATTCAAAGTTGTGCAAAAAGCTTTCTTTGTAGGCATTTATACTAAGAAAGTGAAAACAAACACCTGCATTGTGCATTTTGCATTTGATAAGTTTGCATGTTGGATTTAGGGAAAGTGCATTAGAGTGTGCTGATTGCTCTTTGAGAAAAGACAGTCGCTCTCTTTTCCCTTAGTAGCTAGGATTTTCAAAGTTGAAAGATTGTAAAGCTTGCTTATCATCTTAGACTGCATTTAGGAAGTTGTATCATACATCTCGTGGTGAACCTTGAAAGGCAAACTTTAAAAAGATCAACCTAAAACAAACTGAATGAACCTAACAACGCTTTGTAACATAACGCACAACATAGAGGTCTAGGCTAGAGACGTGTTCCGGCGTCGTTAAACATAGTGACTGTCGATCTCGAAGAAGGTGGGTGATTCCTCCTGAGAGTCGGTGGCGCTAATACGGATTGTGCTCCCACGTATCGTCGCGTATATATTGGGAGACCCCTATATGCATATATCTTTTATCCTTAGGAAGCCGTGTCGGCCGCCCTACTGATCGCAATGCAGTGAACACAGCATTCACAAAGATCGACCACCCGTACCGTAAAACGTATTCTGTGGTTTTGCGAAAAGTTTGGCACACCCTCTACCTAGATCTCCAGAGTAGTTTCTTTTGGCCTTTTTCAGACTCTATAACAGAAAAAGTCCATCCGAGCATTTGTCACTTCGGGCTCGTTAAAACATCGAAGGAGACTAGAGTCATCTTTAGCTTTTTCTCGACTCTTTAAAACTGAAAAAGCAAGTTGTGTCTAAAAGCGTCTAATAAAATTCATTCAGTTCGGAAACACAAATTTCCCCTTTTAATATTTTGGTTGATCGAGTAATCCGCAATCGTGGAAGAAAGTCAATTGAAACCCCGTCGTTCGCGGAGGCTTACGAGTCAACCGTCTTTGTCTCCGGAATCGAAAACAGTACGGATAAAGCGAACTCGTATAACCGGTTCAAAATCTCCTATAAAAGTTAGAACAAGTGTTCCAACTACATCTGAGATTCCGGTTACTCCAAACATTTCTGGAAACCCTGCCTCTATAGAAGAAGTTCAACAGCCACAGAGGGACAGTAATACTGATCCTAGTCTGGGGGCAAAAACTTGTGTAACGGAACCAGTTCCATCTGTAACCGGTCCAGAGAGTTTTGTTCCTCAAACAACTGTTGCTATCGAAACAACCCCTTCTTCGGCACCAGAAATATTTTACGGACCTGACGGTCTTCCTCTTCCACCGGGTTTGATTGCGATAGAGGAAATTGCAGAGGATCCGCAAGCAAATACTCCAACCCATTTTGGAGTCGGGGTCACTCTATTTCCTTTATCAGAAGTTAATCCACCACAAGTGGAGGTTCCTGTGGAATCGCTAGGCAATCTATTGGATAGACTTAAAATGTCTGAACAACCGTCATCATCTAGGACTGTGTCAAACGACATAGCGATAGCAGAAGCTCCTGCCGTCACTCCAACAATGTTTGCCGGCATACCAGCTGTCCCAACTAGCTCTCAACCGCTAGAAGGAGTCCACTAAGGGACTATTTCGACAGTGTGGTCTGTTCCAGTTTGTTCATCCAGAGTAATATCCGGCAACTCTTATGTTGAGACTCGCCAAATTGATCCATTTGGAGGTCAATTTGGGCAATCCAGTCCCCAAGGACAATCAATCCCCTTGAGTTCTGGATTGCTACCGTATGGGGGGCAGTATGCCCTTTCATTACCCCCTCCGGGAGGGTACCCATACGGGAGTTCGCAACAGTATTCAGGTTATACTGGAATTACATCAAGTGGTTGGGTACCTATGCTACCTCAACAACCAAGGGTTGTATATTCTATGCAACAGTGTGTACCTATGACGAACATCCCAACCACACCGGCTATTGTAACAATGTCACAAGTTCAAGCGATGCCTGTTGCATGTCAACCTCAGATTTCTCAGGTTGTAATGCAACAGCCACTTGACCATGGGTCACAACCACAATCGCCAACTGGTGGGGTGACACAGGTCCAAACGGGTACAATTACCCCACACCTTGGTCCAACGGTTAGCATAGCACAACAGAACATGGCTTCACAACCGTGGTTAGTGCAATACCAACAACCACAATTCCAGCAGGTATACCAAGGTTCTGAGCAGCAGATCTTTGCGAACAGTGGACAACCATATATCCAAAACGGTCAAAACCAACCACTTTACAGTGGTCAAGTCCACCAACCGTATCAGTCATACCAACATCAATTACATTATGCTGGTATGCAAAGGCCCACTGCTCAAGCGATTCCATCGTACCCTGGTTATGCTTCACCTAACCTGAATCAACAGTTACCATTCGTGGCGACTTTAGAGTTACCCGATTTACACCGGTTAACCAACGATCCGATTGCTTATGCCCCTTGGTGGCCAGCGATTCCTCACAAACTTCCATCTGACATTCCTAAATTCAATGGAAATCCAGGTGAAGACCCATCGAATCACGTGATGACTTTTCATCTGTGGTGTTCATCCAACACCCTAAACGATGATTCGATAAGGCTTCGCCTTTTTCAGAGGACATTGACAGGTCCAGTGGCTAAATGGTATATTGAATTACCTAGAGCCTCGTTCGACAATTTTAGTTCCCTAGCCACGACTTTCTTAACCCATTTTCAATTACCGATAAGGTATGAAACGGGAACAGAAATATTAACCAACTTCAAGCAGACAACTGCCACTCATATATCTGATCATATACATGAATGGCGTCGTCGTCGTAGAATGGTTAAAACATACATTCCCGATCAGCTGTTAGCTGAATGGTTTATAAATTCGTTACTTCCTGCTATAACGGAAGATGTGGCAAAGGGGGGAGTCGTAACAGAGGAGAAAGTTATCGCTCGTGCACAGTATCTGGACTTAGTTTATACTCAGTCTGGCACACTCTACGACAAAATACCTGACGCCCCTAGACCGGAATTTTCAATTCCTCCTCCTCCAAAATCCAATAGTGACTCTCATGCCGGTGATGGCGTGATTGGCACGGCAAACGCGAAATCGATAAAGGCTTCGTCTAAGAAAGCCCGTAAGAATTCGGATCAAAATGCAAAACAAGAAATTCTTGCTTCGGAAGTAAATGCCGTATCAGCAGATAAAGGCAAAGAAACCAGTCAACCAGGAAGCAAGAAGAAGCAAAACAAAGGGAAGAAGAAGAAACAGGGTGAGTCATCCCCTGGAAAAAATTCTTCAAACTCTCCTGGTAAAGGGAAACCAAATTATCCATGTCAAATATGTGACGATGAGGATCATTACACAAGGAATTGTCCATTCAAAGCTGAATTAAAGAGGTTCTTTAAAAGTTCCCAAACCTCAGCTGTGTTAACTGATCCGTTTCCCAACCCAGGTCAAAATATGGTTGATAGTGGAAATGCTTCCCCGTCTCAAGTGCTTATGTTGTCAGTTTCAAAACAACAGAATGATGCTTTGATTTCGACAAGGAACAAAGATTACGGGAATCCTCAGCTGTCGAACGACAAAGGTAAGGATCAACCAAGTAGTTCGACAACAACTTCGACAGAAGTTGTACCGCCCATCATTCCTGAATTAACAATAAAACCGCCAAAGGGAGTAATACACAAGTCGACGTTTAATCCTCGCGCCAGGGCGGCGCAGCATTATAACATAGTGGAAGATTTGGCCCAATCGCCATCCGCTATGTCGACTCTTGAAGTATTACAAAATTGCCCATCCCAAAGGCAGGCTTTGTTATCAGCTATTGGTGGGGTTGATCCTAAGGATTCCAATCTTGTATCTTTTGATCACAAAGGATACGATCCTCAGTTACCAGCTCAACTAGCTTTCCTTATTCAAGTGAAAGCCCTCAACAAAACTGTTCATAGAACAATTATTGATGAGGGAGCATCTACATGTATTATGTCGATGAGTTGCTGGAAAACTTTAGGATCTCCAACCTTGTCACGATCTTCGACGACATTGAAAGCTTTTGACGGAAGGACTTATACCCCATATGGTATCCTTAACAACTTGAAGGTTGAACTGGGAGGAAAAACAGTAGAAATTGATGTTGAGGTCATCGATGGAAATCTTGACTACAACATCCTACTGGGTAGACCATGGATTTATGCCATGGCAGCTGTTGTGTCGACTTATTTTAGGAAGATCGCATTCCCGTTTGAAGGAGGGATTACGGTCGTCGACCAACAGAACTTCCTCCCTAATAGTTCACAAGTTACAGGAAGCATTCCCATGATCCATGAGAGCAACCATTCGCTTCAAGATATCGGAGTAGGATTATTGAAAGACCCCACATTGATGGGAACTTTCGCGCTACCACCTCCCATTTACATAGGAAATATACCGTTTGTAGCAACCTACAACATGCTATCTTCCTCGAAGGTCGCAAAAGACAATGTCGACATGGATCGTGCAATTGTTTTGCCCCCAAGCCCTTTAAAAATATTGTAGCAATCAATGTTTCAAGCATGGGAGGCGAACCCAAATCAATGCTCGTCAAGCGTTTGGGTAGATAGGTCTAGAGAATATGGTACCTCATTAGATCCTTGGTCGAAAGTACATGGGACTGACAAAGGAATCTTACAATCAATGTTGATTGATGGGGCACCATGGAATGATCACCACCATCGTTCCCTTCTTCCGGAATATGAAGAAGATACTCAACGTGACCTTTATCACCCTTCAGTTTTTGAATTCCTAACAAATACTGTAAATACGGTGGATTCCGAGCGAAACTTATCCAATATTGAAGAGACTATAGCCATAAATATCTCGACTAAAACAAATGTTGTAGAGAATATTTATGTCGGCAAAGGTTGTTCCCCTTCAGAACTGGAAATATATAACGCTCTTTTTCGCGAATTCAGAGATGTCTTTGCTTGGTCATATGATGAAATGCCAGGCATTGACTCGAGTATCGTTGAACATGAAATTAAAATGTATCCTAATGTCAAACCAGTAAGACAACGGCTTCGGCAGGTGCACCCCAAGAAAGCCGCTGCCATTAAGGCGGAAGTTGAAAAACTTCTCCATGCTGGATTCATCTACTCGGTTCCTCTAACCGATTGGGTATCAAATATTGTCCCTGTTATGAAGAAACAAGGGACGATTAGAGTGTGTGTCGATTATAGGGATGTAAACCAAGCTTGTCCGAAGGACAACTACCCTACACCCTTCATCGACCAGATAATTGATGAATGCGCCGGATGTGAAATCTTTTCATTTATGGATGGATTTTCCGGGTATAATCAAATAAATATCCGCCCACAGGACCAGTCAAAGACTGCATTTATTTGTCCGTGGGGCACATTCGCTTATCGAAAATTACCCTTTGGTTTAAAGAACGCAGGGGCGACGTTTCAGAGGGCAATGAATTATGCCTTCCATGATATCAAGAACATTGTTCAACCTTATCTCGACGACCTTCCGGCTCATTCGCGAAAGCGGACTGATCATCCACAGCATTTAAGAGCGATATTTCTACGTTGCCGACACTACAAGATAAGACTCAATCCGCACAAATGTGTGTTTTGCGTCGGTTCTGGTCGTTTACTTGGCTTTGTAGTCTCTAAGGATGGGATTCGTCTCGACCCCTGCAAGGTTCAGGCAATCATTAATTTGCCTCCACCTTCAAATTTGCTTCAGATTCAGAAACTCCAAGGGAAAGCGAACTTTCTGAGGAGGTTCATTCCAAATTACGTAGAACTTGCTAAAGGTTATACTCGTCTTTTGAAAAAGGATGTACCTTTCGTCTGGGACCAGGTGGCGCAAGCTTCCTTTGATGCTCTGAAGGATTGTCTAGTAAAAGCATCATTAATGTACGCCCCGGACTATCAAAGAGATTTTAACCTGTATCTGGCTGCAGCAGATATGACCATTGCGATGGTTTTAGTTCAAGAAGTCAATGGAATCGAACATCCTATATATTATTTAAGTAAAAACTTAAATGATACAGAAAGCAAATATTCTTATTTTGAAAAACTAGCGCTTGCAGCTGTTCAAGCGATTCAAAGATTTCGACATTATGTCCTCTTTCAGAAAACTACCATTTTGTCAGATTGCAACCCCATGACTTATATACTGTCGCGTCAGTTGCTGGGGGGCAAATATTCAAAATGGATAGCGATCCTTCAAGAGTTTGATCTGGAATTTGTAAAATCCAAATCAAAAAAAGCTCTAGTTTTCGCAGAATTATTGTGCGATCTCCCATCATCGTCCAACGATGAAACATCAGAAGAGTCAATCGTGGACGAAAGTTTGTTTCTGATATCTACAAGCGATGAATGGTACGGAGATATCATAGTTTATCTCCAAACCCAAAAATTCAGGCCTAACACCTCTCACTCTGAACAGAAACGTATACACTACCAAGCAAAAGACTACATGATCATCGGTGATACACTTTACCGTCGTGGTATTGATACAGTTCTGAGGAGGTGCCTTACCCATGAGGAGGCCGAAAAAGCCCTGAATGAATGTCATTCAGGCACGTGTGGGGGGCATCAATCTGGATATGCAACAGCACAAAAAAATCTTACGAGCAGGTTACTTCTGGCCAACTATGTTCAAAGATTGCATAATCGCAGTCAGAAGTTGCCATGCTTGTCAAATTTTTGATAGCAAAACCAAAAGACCACCCACACCTTTACAGCCAATAGTTGCTGTAGGGCCTTTCGCCAAATGGGGCATCGATTTCATGCAATGTAACACCACCTCGACCGGGGGGCATGGGTATATTATAGTCGCTGTTGACTATTTTACCAAATGGGCCGAGGCGATGCCTACATTGGATAACACTGGTGAAACAGCTGCCCTTTTCTTTTTCAATCATGTAGTCGCCAGGTTCGGCGTACCACAGGCTATAGTTATAGATCATGGATCGCATTTTCGCAATCACATGATGGTCGAATTAGCTGCCAAGCTAGGGCTATCTCACGACAGCTCTACCCTGTATTATCCGCAAGCCAACGGACAAGTTGAAGCAATCAACAAGGTCCTGAAGCGTATGTTGCAAAGGATGATCGGGGTTCATAAAAGAAGGTGGCACCTAATCCTGTACTCAGCCTTGTGGGCTTACCGAACGTCGGTAAAGAACGCAACCGGGTTCACACCTTTTCAACTGGTGTATGGCATGGAAGCAGTCTTGCCAATCCAGTGCGAAATTTCGTCGCTTAAACTCGCAATTGATCTCCT
This sequence comes from Pinus tabuliformis, assembly GCA_031772625.1. Classification (NCBI taxonomy): domain Eukaryota; kingdom Viridiplantae; phylum Streptophyta; class Pinopsida; order Pinales; family Pinaceae; genus Pinus; species Pinus tabuliformis. Next base: position 718,167,981 of record CM062817.1, on the reverse strand, counting down.
CCCCGGAACTTCAGAAGAAGAGGCTCGTTTCTTGGAATTAATCCAATTGGATGAAACCTGTCGTGATGCCGCTTTGGCTAACGAAGCCCATAAGAAACGAGTCAAAGCGCAGTTCGACAAAAGTGTCAAACCCCGTGTCTTCTCAGAAGGTGATTTGGTCTTGCTTTATGACCAAGAATCCGATAAATTGGGAGCAGGTAAATTAAAATCCTTATGGATGGGCCCCTATATTGTTAAAAGGGTGTTAGCAAAAGGAGCCTACGAGTTAATGGATTATGACGGAATTTCACTGGCGCAGCCCCGCAACGGGTTGTACCTCAAGCGTTACTATGCTTAATAGTAACCTGCATGCTTTTGTTGTATTTTTTTTTCGCTAAAGTATTTGTTCTGGTCGAGTGATCCATTTTTCATTTGTTGCAGATGTCGAACCTTCTGGAGACATGTGTTGGATATGCCGACGGAGCGAGTCGTAGTTCGCGGAACCTATCCTCCGCAGCCTGGGCCATTTTTGATCCAAGCGGCAAGTTAGTAAGTTTCAGAGGAGTGTGTATTGGGCAATCAACGAATAACATCGCTGAGTATAGCACGTTGATAGAACTACTCTCTGATGCCATCACACGTGGCATATGCTGACTAATTGTCAGGCTAGACTCACAGCTCGTAATACTATAGCTCAACGGTATATATTCCGTTCGCAATCCAGCTATTTATCGCATGTTCCTAAGGGTTAAGATTTTGGAAAGACAGTTTGATTCAATTCAATACCAGCATATTTCTAGAAACTTAAACACATTAACCGATGCATTAGCAAATTATGTGTTAGATAGACATTTGCGACATTTGTAAAAAGGGATACATCATCAATGATTGTACATATGGATCATATAACTCAACCAGAATAAAACTCGAAAATCAAAATATATATAAGTTGTTTATCGTTCATACATAATGTTCTGTAACCAAGACAAAATCGGTCATATGACCCAAAAAATCAAAAGCGCTAGGGGGCACCCTAGCCTAGTGGTGCTCATGATAGCACGTCACGGCCTGTGCAATCATGCGCAAGAGACGAGTCCATCGTCTAGGCACACCAGTAGTATGTCGCTGCAACTGTAAAGGTAACTCATCGATCCGTACATCCGGAATACCGAGAGTAAGGCTCTCAACCTGCTCCTGCACAGCTGTAAGGGTCTCAGTGTCGTCAAGGTCGCGAAGAATAACTCTCCCAGTAGGCTCCACTGCCGGAGCAGCAACTAGCGGTCTCAGATGAACTGCTGGACGAACAGGACCAACACCTGCATGCACCCAAGAGTTTGATTAAAAGTCTTGATAGAATAAAGCACAGCAACATTATGAATAAAAACAGTAAACAGTGATATGGTCAAAGATTTTACCAATAGCGCCCCACTGTTCGCCATCCGGTAACACCAAATCCGGATCACCTCGGAAATCCATACCCACATATGGATACTTGGAAAAGACCATCTCCTGGCGCTCGAACCACCTGAAGAAGGCATCAGTGAAAGTAATCTGAGGTTGACCAGCATGCCTAGACATGTGATCGACCCACCTCTGCATGCGTGGCTCGGTCGGAGAAGACAAGTCGAGTATAATATACTGAGGCTGCATCAGTGGGATTTTCTCCAAGGCGAAGGCAGTGAGAATAGAACCAAATCCAAAGTTCTTCAGCTTCCCGTCCTTTACCTTGGTCAACTGACTTTTCATCTGAACAAGTACTGCATCACACCAGTTGAATACTTTCGGTTGGAGACACTCCAAGGCGTGCTGCACATAGGATCTGTTGGCAACATGTAGAGCTGCGCTACCGGCCATCCTACCAATGGTATACAGAATAGACCTGAGAGACCTGTCAGTAATCTCACGGATAACAACCTTGCCGTCTCTGCTCGGCTAGGAACCTTCCCTGCAATACTGGCGGACATAATCTCTCACGGAGTCAGTCCCCTGGGTCGAACCTGACAAAGAAATGGGGGCACCCCGCCTTGACAATCCGGTCAAGAAGTAAATGTCCTCTATGGTCAAGGGGATGGATTTTCCCCTAATCTGGAATACTTGGTTAATGGGATCCCAAGCATCAAGCATATACTGCAGTAGAGAGATCTGTGCTCTCATGCTAGAGATACGGAAAAACTTCAGCAGGCCACAGTTCCGCAACGCATTCACTGTGACAGGGTCATGGAGGAAAATCATGTCCTCCTCTTCATGTTCTCGTTCTCGCCATGTAAGGGACATCTTGTTCAAAGATCCCTGCAAAACAAACAAGAGAAGGAGTAAGTTCCTGAGTTTGATGAGAAACTGGCGAAAATTCATCAAAAAATGTGCTAAAAACTCAGTTTTCTGAGCCCAACGCAGGCAGAGAGTGTCCTACCTGCGTTGAAGGTCAGGCTGCCTTAAGGCAGCTTGACATTCAACGCAGGTTTCGAATGGGCAACCTGCGCTGAAGTTAGGGCGCCCTGGCAAAACCCCTGAGGCTCAGAAAGACTGGGAAACAGGCACAAAATGAAGAAAGGAAACCATGAAAAGAAAGAGCTAAGGTTTAGCTCCTACCTGGTCCAGACGGCGCCGAGAATCGTCCACAGAATCTCTCGAAATCAGCTGGTGAAAATCAAGGGGGAAGAGGCACCTCCAGAGCTCCAACAAACAAATTCAAATGAAATGGTAAAATGAGAGGTAAAAACACCTTTTAATGGCTTTTTACGTAGTTCAAAGCGAAATATTAGGGTTATAATCTCATTTTCATGCAAATATTATTCATTTCTAACAAAGTTTGTTGCAGCAATTGATAATGCAGTACTATCCTTGAAAAAAAGAAAAGCTATTTATTGTAAAAATCAAAATTTGACTATAGATTCGAGCAGTTTTAGCATAAAGTTCATGCTCGTTAAAACATAAACGCGAGATCCGAGCAGTTTTAACGCGGTCTTCATGCTCGTTAAAAAATAAATAAAAGCAGTGAGTAATGTTTCCTCCAGAGTTTAAGCTCATTTTTATCTAAAAAATGAACCTATCCCGGTAAATAACCATTGTGATCGTAAATTTATCAGCCATAAAAGCCTTGGTTGTGTTTGCACCTGCCACCTCCACTTTCATTTGGCCGATCGTTCACCTCCATATGATTGTTTACCCATTTTGAGGAACAGCTGCGAAGAGTGATTTCACCTAGCCATCCTTGTGACACTGCCGTGATTGGAAAATTCCAACCTGTACCTGGAATCAGTTGCTATCCCTGTTTATCACTCGTTCCTCAAAAGACGAGTCTTCTTTAAGCTCTTTTCAACTGACTCGTAAAATATGAAAAGATTGCCGAGTTTTGGCCTTCCAGCTCGTTAAAAGGACAGGAAGAGCTATCCCTCCTCTAGATTTTAATCTTTTTGGACCTGAGGGATTATTGCACAAAAAGATCGAGTGCTTGTTTTGTTCGGCTCGTTAAAGATATCGAAAACTCATCCCTTTTGTATTGTTTTATACTTTTTCGGACTTAAGGGATTAGATGACGAAAAAGGAATTTTGGAGTTAACTTTACGTACCTTTTCAGACTCTCTAAAAATGAAAAGGACCGAGTTATCCTTGTCGTTAGACTCGTTAAAATGATTAAATAGCGACAAATTTGTCTTTAGACGAGAACGAGTTTCACTATCGCTAAGCTCGTTAAAACATAGCGATGGGCTTGCCCGAAAGGCAGGTTATAGAACAAGCATATGTTATCCTCCTCAAGCTTGACAAAAATAAAGAGGTACTGGCCAGCAATGACTGGGGAAAAATTGGGAAAAATCAAGAAAACTTTGATGGTAGCAAGTCGCTCTTGAACATGACACTTTTCCTCCGTATCACATTCGAGTTGGGTTGTTTCATTCACCGGTCACATCACCATGGTCTTGCCATACCATCCATATTTGGGGTAATGCTACTGATCCATCGTATCAGTGTCGCCATATGTTCAAGAGAAGTTGTTCAGAAAGAGTCAACCGGGTCCCATCCACTGCCATACATTATCCTTCATCCATTCATGACCGCCACCCTGAATCATATGTCACAGATTGTTTTCACCTCCATTAAAATCATTAGCTCCGTTCCGTGTCACTGATGTGGGATTCATTAAGGCCCTCCTTTGACAGATCGCTCCTTGTCGACATCAGCTCATTATCCAAGGAGTTGATCTAGGAACAACCCCTTCAGTACTTTGAAGCTTGCATGCCTCAATGGCAAGTTTCTCACTTCCGGCGACAGGTATACATCAATGACCTTCGACCAGAATATTTTGCGTGGTGTTCGACGCCAAGTCCTTTATTCACACCACGTGAATTGTACTGCAGTACCTTGAGGGTCATTATCATTATCGGTGATTCCTCTCGCGCTTGTTAACGGTTTACATCATTGACCGGTAATCAAGCGATGTCTTTCCATGTTCGACTTCAGCGCAATTCTCACATGGATCGACTTGTACTTAGAGTGAATATCGAACGAGTTTGAAGACCCCGGATCTAGTTTCATCCATCCGGGCTGCGATATATATTCAGGAAAAATAAAGACATTTGACATGTACATCATTGCAGCAGATGATCATCCTACTCAAAGGATGATAATTTCACAAAAATTATCAGTCTACCATCAGACGATCGTCTGTTCTATGTACAAAAATGAATTTATAAAGCTGAGCATGGGAATGCCCGCCTCAGCTAGATCATGAAAGCAGTATGAATCATAATGTATTGTATTGTATTTTATTACAGGTCTCCTCCCAGCAGATGGATGAACTTCGGACCCTCCTGGATAAAGCATTTCACCCGATAAACGGCCTCATACTTTAGGGGGCAACTGTTATAGACATTTTTGTGCCTTGCATCACTGAGCATGAAATGTCAATAATCAAGGGACCCAAAGTCCCTAAACATGTTGTTCCTACCCCTAGAGGAACAAGGCCAAGTAACCACAGCATTCACAAAAGTTCTCCACCTGAAAACACTCAAAAACAAGGAAATTCTGGATCATGTCAACTGATCCACTGAGCATCTGCGCTGAATGTCAACTGCTCCACTGTCTACCTGCGTTGAATGTCAACTGCAAAGAAGGCTACCTGCGCTGGGCGAGTTTGGACATGTGGCAGAGTCATTCCTCAAGGTGTCAATGCCCAGGAAGCTTCCAAAATGACACTTGGATCAGGGAATTCGACTGGTGATGAGTAAGAGGTTCCAAATCTCCAAGTGGAAGCAAGAACCTCCAAGTGGACTCAAGAACTCAAGTGGGAGAGGACACTAGTCAGCTTCATACCAGCCTCAAGCTGACTCATCCTTTCTCCAAAACTCCTATATATAGATCTCTCTCATGAGGTCTAGGAAGGCTGGAATTTAGTATTTTCAAAGAATTGCTGTTGGTTTGTGGCTAGAAATATTGGGTGTGTTATGCTTTGAAAGGAGCTGAAGAGGGAATTCCATTCTGCTAGGAAGGAGATGATGGGTTGGAGCCCTATGGGTTGTATCTCTTCCTGAACCCTGTTACTTTCAATAAAGCTATCTTGATTCTTTCCTATATGCTGGTGTATTTTGTGTAATTGCATCAATATATTTGATTTACTTCTAATCCTGAATCATTTATGAATATGTATATTTGCCTTTGTATTGTGTTCTTCTCTTGTTGCAAGTAGCTGTTCTCTTGTCATAGGTAGCTGTTCTCTTGTGATCTCGTGGGATTCAAGTAGCTGTTCTCTTGATCAAGCGAGGAGGCAAGTAGCTGTGGACACACAAAGAGAAGAGGATCTAGTTCGAGGGACAACCGGAAGATAACGGTAAGTCTGCCGATCTCCTCTCTTTCATATTTCATAAAGGAAGAAATCATGATAGTTGTATTCGTTTGTTGCTAAGGCGCTGTCACACCTTAGGTGGATAGGATCGTCCTAAATAGGCATTTTTCCCCACAACAGCTGACATTCCACCAAAGTATGGCATGCTCTTATCAAGATCTTGGGGAGCAAAACTCCAAGGATCTCTCCAACTAGACCTCTCCTATGCCACTATTTCAGTCTTTGGGCAACCAAAGAGACTGTATAGAGAAACACTATGAAGTATGTGGTAAGTAGTGAGGAAAAACCCCAAAACTTTCCATTTACTCAATCCATTCTGATATGGATTCCTTTATATTGTTCAATGATGATAGCTGCCCTCCCACTGATGAGAAGCCTTTGCCTTTAGAACAAGAAACATGCATCAATCAAGAGTCAGTTGCCCATACCCGTGAAACTGTTAAAACAATTAGTGCAACCAGCATACAAAAAGAACCACGGGAAGCACAAAACCTAGGTCCGCCCAATCCTAAAATGACTGAAACTCTTAATACTAACCACAAGCAAGAAATCACATGGTATTTAGAGTTTGATGGTTCTGTTAATAAGCTAGGAGCAGGGGCAGGAATATGGATTCACAATACACATAACAGCCATGCAGAGGGTCATGCTTACAGGCTAAACTTCAAATGCACCAACAACATGGCGGAGTATGAGGCCTCCTTTTAGGCCTTAAACTACTCAAAGCTCTAGGAGCTGCAAAAGTGTCCATTCTAGGTGACTCCGATTTGATCATTCAACAGATGAAAGGTAACTTTGTTACTAATGACAATAGGCTAAGAGCTTATAGGTCTGCTGCCATAGAAATACTCAATTCCTTCACCGAATCCAAACTTGCTAAGATTTCTAGAAGCCATAACATGCATGCTCATATTCTAGCTACTTTTGTTAGCACTTGCAAGCTGCCCTTTGAGCCCAATCACCACTTTACTGCTGAGATAAAGCACAGGCCTGTTGTCCCTAACAATATCAAAGATTGGCAAGTGTTTGAGGATGATGCTCAAATCAACAATTTTCTTACCTTACAGCAAGAATTCTCAAGCTTAAACATTGATGAAGATGCCATGGATGACCCACAACAGCAAATGAGCCAAAATGAGCAAACTATAACAGCTGAAGCAGCAAATCAAATGCTGCACCCAACCATTTTTGATGAGAAAAACATGCAAGAGCTAAAGCAAATGCATTTAGATGAAATAGCTGAAGCAGAGGCCGAAGTGATTGATTTAAAAGAAAATTTTCTACTTGCTAGCCTCACTCCATTAGAAGACATATTTGATTCAAACGATGTCCCCAAAAAGCCAAAGATGCAGCCCTTAAACGCTGCTGTGGAAGACTGTAATATTGGGACAGCAGAGAAGCCCAAAATGATTAAACTGTCCAAGTCTTTGCCTCCCGATCAAAAACCAAAATATGTTGATTTATTTAAAGAGTTTCAAGATGTATTTGCCTGGAGTTATGAGGACCTTAAGTCCTATGACACCTCTGTTATTCAACATACCATTCCCTTAAAGCCAAATCAAAAACCCTTCAAACAGAAACTAAGGAGAATCAATCCTGTGCTTCTCCCTTTGATTGAGAAAGAAGTGAAAAGAATGTTTGAGGCTGGTATCATAGCACCCATTAGATTTTCAGAATGGGTATCCAATCTTGTTCCCACAAGGAAGAAAACAGGGGAGATTAGACTATGTGTGGACTTAAGAAATCTGAACCAAGTCTCCCTTAAAGATCACTACCCACTAACAAAAATGGACCACATTCTACAAAGAGTAGTGGGGTCTTCAAGAATTTCTTTGCTAGATGGATTTTCAGGTTTTACTCAAATACTTGTTCACCCGGATGACCAAGACAAGACAGCCTTTACAACACCGTGGGGAACCTTTAAATATGTGAAAATGCCTTTTGGACTAAAGAATGCAAGTGCTACCTTTCAAAGGGCCATGGACATTGCATTTGCCAAGGAAATCCGTGATTTCCTAGTGATTTACCTTGATGACCTTACTCCTTTCTCAAAATCTGATCAAGAGCACCTTAAACACCTAAGGCAAGTGTTCCTAACCTGTAGGAAATATGGCATTTCCTTAAATCCTAAGAAATCTCTCTTCGGCCTAGAAGAAGGCAAATTGCTAGGCCATATCATTTCAAAATATGGAATTAGAATAGATCCAGAAAGAATCCAAGCCATTTTGCAAATCCCTTATCCAAGAAACATCAAAGAATTGCAAGCATTCCTAGGAAAGATCAATTTCCTAAGGAGATTTATCCCAAACTTGGCCGAGCTGATAAGAATGCTAAATAACATGTTAAAGAAGGATTCCAAGGTAAAATGGACTTTAGAGGCCAAGCAAGCCTTTGAGGGCATAAAATCTGCCTTAACCCAAGCCCCAGTCCTCACAAGTCCTCAATTTGATAAGGATTTCATCATTTTTTCATTTGCATCTGAACACACCATTGCTGCTGTCCTTTTGTAGAAAGATGATCAGGGAAATGAAAAGCCAATTGCATTTTTCAGCCGAGCCCTTAGAGATGCACCCTTGAAGTACCAAATCATGGAGAAGCAAGCATATGCCCTTGTTAAAGCAATCAAAGATTTCAGAATTTACATTTTATATTCACATGTGATTGCTTATTTGCCAAATGCTGTTGTAAAAGACATATTAACTCAAGAGGGCATAGAAGTCAAAAGAGGCAAATGGATTGCCAATATCCTTGAGTATGACATTGAGATAAAACCCACCAAGCTGATAAAGGGACAAGGTTTAGCCAAACTGATGTCCGAAACCAATTTTCAAGCCTTAGACATTAATCAACTGGACAATGAACAAGCGCTGGTGACTCCACATATCAGTGAAGCTTTTTTGCAATACCCATGGTATGCTGATATATGTTTTATATTGTTAAACTTGTGTGCTCCTCCAGGGTTGTCCAGAACCAAAAGATATTTTTAAAGATGAAAGCATCAAAGTTTTGTGTCTTAGATAGTGCCCTGTTTTGGAAAAATCATGAAGGAATATTGCTTAATTGTCTAACTATGAGTGAAACTGACAGTGTCATGAAAGAATTTCATGCAGGGGATTGTGGAGGGCACTTATATTGGAAGTCCACTGCTGATAAGATACTAAGGGCTGGTTTCTATTGGCCCTCTTTGTTTGCTGATGTGAGAAAGTTTGCTGTTTCATGCCACAAATGCCAAATATTTGAAGGCAAAAGAAAGCTTCTGCCCTTGCCCCTTAAGCCCATTTCAACTGAGAAGCCTTTTCAACAATGGGGTCTTGACTTCATTGGAGAAATCCATCCATCCTCTTCTGGCCAGCATAAGTGGATTCTAACAGCCACAGATTACTTTACCAAGTGGATTGAAGCCATCCCATGTAGGCAAGCCAATGACTCCACCATCATCCAATTCCTTGAAACCAACATTTTGTCCAGATTTGGTTGTCCTGAGAAGATCATTACAGATAACACTGCTGCCTTCAAATCCAAGAAAATGATCAGTTTTTGCCACAAATTCCACATTACCTTAGGTCACTCCATAGCCTATTACCCTCAAGGTAATGGCTTGGCCGAATCATCCAACAAGAGTCTAATTAACATCATTAAGAAAGTCTTGGAGGAGAACAAGAAGAACTGGCACAAAAAGCTTGTAAATGCCCTATGGGCAGATAGATTGTCAACCAAGAGATCCATTGGGATGAGCCCATATGAGTTAGTCTATGGCATGGAGGCCAAGTTCCCCTCTTCTTTGGGAATCCCTGTTATCAAATTGCTGCAAGAGATTCAGGCAGAGCCAAATGATATCCAAAGAAGAATAAACCAAACCATCCATTTGCAGCAAACAAGAGAGCAAGTGTACGACAGAGCTCAGATTTTACAAGAGAAGCTCAAGAAAATGTTTGACAAAAGAACCAAGGCTAAAGATTTCTACATAGGCAACAAAGTCTTAAGATGGGATTCAAGAAGAGAGGACAAAGGAAAGCATGGCAAGTTTGATTTCCTGTGGAAAGGCCTCTTTATTATTTCTGTTGTTCAAAGCAACAACACATATTTTCTGAAGAGTTTGGATGGCAGCACAGCTGAAGAAGGCCTTGTCAATGGCCGAATGCTAAAGCACTATCATGATCCCTTTTGTTGAACGCAACACAGCTCTGTATACTATCTGTACATTAATATTTGTATTTTCAGCACTTTTTCTTATAGCAGGCCAATAAGAGGGAACAACGCAACAAATTTTGAAGGAAAGATCAAAGAAAGCTCTATTTCAGATCTCTGTTTTTTGAAATAATTCCAAAGAAGTGCTCAAGCAGATTTCAATATGTTTACAAGCACCCAAAAGGCAAGAAGCAGAGCTGTAATTTTTCTGCAATTCAGCTCAAAAGGATACTGCATATCAGCTTATAAGAATTCAGTCAAAGGCATTGAGAAGAAGGAGAATTTCAGTTTACAGCAACAATTGAAGATCAAGGCATTCTGACCTACTGTTCTTGGCTTTTCATCTTGAAAAACCATCCCCAAGTGGAGCCACTATTAGCCTCCTATTGCAATAGGTTTCATATTTCATGATTGACTGTTTTACATGCCAAATATGTCATCTTTTCATGCTGCAAGGTTCCATATTTCCAAGAAGTTCCATTTTGAAGAATCATACCATTTTTGAAGAGTTTTACAGTTAAGGGAAAGCCAAACAGCTTAATCTTGGCTTCCCTAGGTTTAAATTGCTTGTTTTAGAAGATAGAGAATGAATATCTGTCCAAACAACTTAAGCTTGGCAGATGAGTAGCTAGGTAGAGAAATGAAGGAGCCCAACTGCTTAATATGGGCCCTTGGAAGAGATAAGGGTACACTTAGATAGGAGGGCAGTAAAAGAAAAAAAGATAATCAGGGTCTGCAAGTCTAAGTGCACCCATTCAGAAGGATGAAAAAATGTTAGGTGTATTAGGCTGGGTAGGTAGTTAAGGTTGCAGAAGCAAGGTTTTGATCACCTCATGTATTGTCAATCAGAGCTCCTCTCATCAATGATAGAAGTGGAAAAGCAGTTGTTTTGATGGCAAAACTTTGGAAGAATGTCTAATTCCCCTTCTATTCCCCCATAAATCACTCACTAACATCCCCTTGAGGACCTTGGGATCTGCCCAACCAGTCCTGTTATCACTTCATTTTTGTAAAATACTAAGTCAAGCTATGACTCTCTTCAATGAAAAGAAGCCACATTTCTTGTGTAAAGATCATTTCTCCATATTCCATTAAGTACTGTGCCTAAGTTCCATTTCGTAAACTTAGCTTCATGCCCCTACACTTTCACTTCACAAGGTCATATTAACTCCTAACTCTATTATCTAGCTCCCTAGATCATTTCCTTATCCCCTATTATACAAAAAATTATATAAAAACCCAAAAATAATACATATTCCCATCCCCTGGCACTATAGCCCTATAACATCAGTTTGGGGAAATGCTAAGTTCATTTGGGGCTTGGCATTAGCCTTTCTGCGTTCAAACCTGGAATTGATTTAGCATTTGGTTAAATTAATAACCATCGACGCCCACTTACAAACCCATAAAACCCATATTACCCAAAGTCTAAACCCTCGCAGCATTGTATAAATATTCGAATATTCGGGCGGGTTCCGTATGTTAACAGCCCACCAGCTCGCAGTTCCGTCCACCGTCGGATCGGGCCCTCCCCATCCGACGGCCCTCGGTGATTTCGGAGCCACCCCGATGTTCTACAGTTAGCTTCCGATAGCATAGCGGTTTCTCCGCCGTACAGAAGACAGGTGTCCCATTTTGATTGTATCGGGCGGGCTCTGACAAATACCGCCCCCGTACAGAAGGCAGTCCGATAAAACCACAAACCGCCTTCTGTCTCTCCGCCCCTGACATCAGCGCCACGTCGCTGCTCACGTCACCTTCGCGTCAACCCGCCGCTGCTCCGTGTCACTGCTAGCTCATCTGTCAGCGTCCCACCACCACCTTCTATCCTGCGCCACCTGTCCTCCGCTGACATCACTGCCACATCACCCTGTCGTACTTGGGACCCGTTGATGACGTCATGCTGATATCATCACAGAAAAGGCGCAAAGGGCTAGAATCTCGTCAAAGGATGCCTGAATCAAGAAACAGAAGCAGTTTCGTGCATCGCTAAGAAACATTGCTCAAAAAGGAGAGCTTCCTATTACTTAGCTACCTGCAAAACCCAAAAATTCGCAAGAGGCAATGCTGGAAACAGAGAACTAAAGAAAAGACAGCAGGCAGAGGGAGTCAAGATATGACTACGACAATTTTATTTGAAGGTCAAGTATGCATACCAAGAGTAGGATAACAAAGCAGTGACTTAACAAAGCACCAGGGTAGCAGGCCCAAAAAACGCAAATTAAAAGCACAGCCTCAGCCGACTCAGTTGATCCCAAAAGTCTAAATTCTCTGACAGAATGGATATCTAGTACCCTAAATATCTACTGCATCATTTACTCTTTCATCTACTATTCCTCAAGAGTTGGTGAAGAAGTTACGAGTTATTAACTCATCAACTAGATATTTTGTAACTCATTTTTTGTATATATACTTCCCCACAGAGCATATTTGTGGTGGGTCGTTGGTTGATAATCCTCATTCTAGACTTGCGCTGTATACTTTGAGAGCTCTATAATCAAATACTGCTGGAATGCTTTGGATGAAGAACTGTCTGTTGTGTTATTTAATGGCCAAAGAGTGACTGTGGAATTCCTGTGTTACTACATGGCCCAATAAGTGTTTTCTTACCTCTGTTTACAGTTTATATATGTTTACGCCACCATTGTGTTACCATCTAAATAGCAAGAAAGAAGAATAGCTTAGGCTTTGCTTGACTGCACTCTATGCTCAATTCTTGTTATTTCTATATGTTTTCTTCAGAAATGGCTATGAATATGCATACTTAAATTATCATGTTTACCCTATTTCTTTCACATATGACTGTTATTTAGGAATTCTTGACTGCTCCTAGACAAACTTTCATTCACCTTCCCTCTCTGTTAGCTAATGAAAGATTCTTAGTTGCCTTTCATCTCTGACCTTCATTCCATCTTTATTCCAGCTTGATATTGTTCTATGTGTAGCTATCCTACTCTGTATTCCTCTTGTGACCAAGAAAACGCAACAACAAGCCTCAATCCATGACTCCATGCCCAATGGTTTGAACTTCTCACTCTATGCATCCCAACTCTGCTTGAAAACATCATCCTTCCCACCAAAATCAAAACAAAACCCATGTACACCATAACTAGCCTAAAATCAACCCAAAACAAAGCTAAATTTTAAAGAGAGAGCCCTCTCTGACTGCAGGTAGGCTAGGACCTGCAGCCCAAAGATTGGTTTGTGGTTACCTTGGCCGTATCCCTTAAGGAGCCAAGGGACAACCTGAGTGATAACACCCTCAGATTCCATCCAAGGATATCCCAAAATAACATCCATATTATCCATCTCTGAAGTATAAAAATCACCATGCAACACATACTTATCCATAGAAATCTTCAAATCCTTATACACTTGAACACCCTCATCATCCACCTGTGTGTTTTCAATGTGTTTTGCTGGAACTTGCAATTTTTTTGCCAAATTAACATTGATAAAATTATGCTTGCAACTAGGATTTATAGAAACAATGATCTTCTCCTTCTGAATCAATCCATGAACCTGCAATAAGGATATACCAGTATGAAATAGCCCCACATGTTGCTCCTTATCTTGTTTTCTGGCATGAGACCATCTGTCTAAAAGTAATTTTTCAAATTCTTCATCGGGCAGGTTGTAACACTTCGTTTTGTTAAGTAATCCCCACCATGTGGCTGCCTCCTCTCTAAATAGCTCCACTACCCACCATTTTCAATTTTTTTTCCATAATGATTTTTGTTCTTTTATGTATTCTTCAATAGTAGGACCATTATCTTTCCCTGTAAAAAATTCCTTGCTAGAAGCCATGAAGGTTTGGAAAAATTTCACTTACTTGGCGAAAATTTGAAATTGTCACAGTTTAGTCAATATTGCTCAGAATTCGTATTATGACCTGTTTTTGGAAATGGAACAATCATTCTGCATTTTCCCACGTGATATAAATCTTGATACAGGCACTAGAATTTCAGATCTGTGCTGCAACTCTCTCGCCGTCACCAAAATTTCTGCAAAAAGAGCTGATTTTAAATCAGCGATATCTCCTTCATCTGGACTCCGATTCGATTGATTGTTTTTTTGAAATTAGATATTTTTTCACAAAGATTCCAGATCTACCATTAGATTTGGCAGATATTGCATCAGGACGTCCAAATCTGCGCCGCAAACTCTCTGCCCTGAAAAATCGTCTGCAACCCCACTGATTTTTAGATCAGCGATATCTCCTTCATCCGGACTCCGATTCAACTGATTTTTTTTTGACATCAGCTATTTTTTCACAAAGAATCTAGATCTGCAATTTTATTTTACAGATCTTGGACCAAAACATACATATCTGATCTACAAATTCGCCGCCCCCGAAATCCTGCAAAAAAAAATAAATTCTCCACTGTTTGCCCAATAAAGTGCTCCGATTCCAATTGTTATAGATCTGATCCAAAAATATATGAGAATAGAAAATAACCCAAGAATAACAAGATAGAAATGATTCAATTTATTAATTTCAAACCCTTAAGGTAGGGCAACACCATACATTCACTCCTTAAGGGAGGAGAACACTCCACAAGCCATATGCCTGTTCATACAATAATCCTTGAGAATTCCTTGACATTTCTCAATGTGAAGTCTCTAGCCTCTATATAGGCCTCATACATAAAATACCATGGGTCATTACTATGGTTCCCTCATACCATCAAACTAATACCATGGGCCCATTACCTTATTACTAACTACTTGTGGTCCCTTACATGATATGGGTTAACCACCTTATTTATTACTATGGCCCATCCCATTATTACATTATTACCTTGGGTACCTCCCTTGGTACCCCATATTATCCCCCCTAGGTATATAACAAGTACTGCTTCCATGCGATCCTTCCAGGCTATATAATTTGAACTGCCATCAAGGGCATATTCGAGTCTCAAACCATAGAACGCCATAGGTGAAATAGAGATGTGACAAGAACTAGATTTATATATTCAGGAATCACAAACTTTAACTTCTCCCTTCTTGTATACTGTTCTTCCTTGATCACCTGTGCTTCGATACCATGTAGAAATTCCCACCTGTAGATCACCTGGTAATGTAATATACTAAAGCAAAACACTTGATCTACTTCTACAAACAATTTAGCGGAAGCTTAATCGAACATGAGCAACATCAATAAGAACACATATAATTGATAAGAAGGAATCAATCACACATAACACAGAAGATATAACCCGGGGAAAGCCTCAGCCTAAAACCCCAACACTGTATTATCATACAAGTAGAAATATAGCTAGTATTACAAAAAGAATTAGCTCAAAAGCTATCTTGTTCTCTCTGCAATACCTCTGCTGCTCATAGACAGTCAAAGGCCTCTATCCAACCTCTTGTCTGCCCTCCAAGCATCCTATTTCTTTACGCAATTTTGATTGGGGTCTAGTGCAACCACTTGTGTGAATTGGCCTCTTCACACACTCACTAACCTCTGATCCAACTACGTAGTCCTGAAGGAGATTAATCCTCATCATGGATGAGCTTCCTTTATAGGAAAAATATTCGTCCAACTGATAGTACACTGTCCCTTCTCTAATCTCAACTGAGTCTCTGTCTGAACTGACATGCATGAGTTATTCATGAGAGAATCTTCAGTTATCTGAAGTGCAGCAATTATATGCAAGCATGCATTAACTAACTGAACTTACTTAATTTAAACAAACTGTTTAAATCAATTATAACTGGACTTGACTCAGTTCACTGAGCCAACTAATTACTACTCAAATTAGAACTCATCCTTATCTCTTTAACTCATGGATAAATTCCTCAATTAATAGATAAACTGTTGCATGTCCTAACATAGATTTCATGTTTGATTTTTCACCACTAATTAAATCATGGTGAATTAATTAATTTATTTTCAAATAGCTGTTAAGTTCAAATTCGAATTTTACTTCCTATTTTTAGCCCAGAGACTGACTAAAATAAGAATCCATCCTGAACTGCTAAAAATGGAATGTTATTTTTAGCACTTCCATTTTTCATTCCCTGTTGCTCAATCCATCACTGGTACCCAAACTGCTATTTACAGCAGTGCTATTTTTAGTACTTCTATTTTTATCATTTCTTGTTGCCATTTTCAACATATTATGCCTATGAAATGTTGAATTAGTATTGGACACAAATTTGATTATGTATATGTTCCATGTGGCTTGAAAGAGTTCCCATCGAATGCTTTTAACAGTGTAGCCAAGGGGCAAGCCAACATTGCTAGGAGATTCATGGATCCCATTATTAGCATTGCTAGAATATGCAAACTCAGAATTATCTTCAAATATATTTGATGAACTTTATGAAGAATTCATAATAATGTGATCCATTTTAGTGTGATTCTTGGCATGGGTGGGGGTACCAAATTTCCTTTTATACCATGTTACATCAATGTATAACCTACATTTTCCACCATACAACTTTTGCACCCGTTAATATGTTGAATCCTCATTGTAGGATTAATTAGATTTATGATATCCAACATGGCCAATATTATGATACCTTTGCTTAAGAATTCATAGGAGCATCCTCGACATGGCCTATAATTCGTTAACATTATCACATCAATCATGACCTTTACCACATGCTAAATTTGTGGCATTTCACCTTCTTTTCTTGCATTACTTTCATCACTGATTGGGATTCCAAGACTATATGCTAGTGAAAAAATGATATTTGAGATATTCGTTCTTTCCTATTGCATTCCATTTTATTCCAAATAGAATAATAAATTTTCTCCACTCGAAGTCCACAATTTGATGTTGCTAGTGTTGCGTGCTCACTCAAATGATATGCATGCTAGTGGGGAAGCCCATATCGATTCAATCAACATATGCCCTATCGATTCCCTTCAAACTTTCTATAGAAGAATAACAACTCTAACGTCGTATTTCCTTCATAATTCCCTGTGAAGAAGTGAAAAGACTAGGTGCCGGGGGCATGTTTGGGGGGCCAACAATAACGTGCTTATTCACCCTGTCAAAACTAACTAGCTTGATAGTCTCTGGCTCCCATACATTGTTTTCTCTTCACTCAGTGGCAGGGACTTGCTGTTTCATAACATCCCTTGTTTAGTGTATAGACTATTACCAAGAGTTTAGGAAATTTCATGAGGAAGTCCTCTATCTTATTTTTATAGATTGAGTTAATAAATTTATATACAATTCTTTAACATTATTCTTTTTTCTTCTTTTTATATATGTCAAAGAAACTTGTTTAGGATTCTATTGATATAAATAGTCAAATTCATAATATTTATTAATGTAAAGATTTTAATAAAGGAAACGTGGAAACAATATTAAAGTCATCAAACATACAGAAATTTTGTAGAATCATTGCTAAAATAAAATATGTTGATGTCCAAACTATATTTAAAGGCAAGTTCAATTGTGAGTCCAATGGTCCTTATTATGTGATGAAGTATTTGTAAAGCCATGGTGAAAGTTGAAGTTAGTAAAGTCAACTAATGTATAATCACAACAATAATGTGCTAATTAAGTTCACTTATCCATTGTAAATGTTTATCTTCTTGGACATTGTGCAAATCAACAAGAAATATATTTTTATGCATGTAATTTAGAGTTGATAGAGAATATTGTAGTAGATAAAAGAAGATGATAAAGTAAGGTACAATCAAAACAAATAAAGAAGAATATGTTGACTCCATGACAAAAAATGATAATAGAGGAAAGTACAAGAAAGATGAAAGAATAAGATGGTGAACTCCTAGGCACAATCTAAAGAAGCAAGAGGCAAGGAAATATTGCAGAGCAAAGGAACAGGGAATAGGAGGAAAGTTTGATGCAACAAAAGCAAGGAGGAGGAAAAACAAGATAAGAATAAATAGTACCACATGTTCAACAATTGAGATACAACACTGAAGTGAAAATGAAATCCCTAATTATATTGATCATCCTCCTTTATAATATTGTTTTGGTGATGAAAAAGATGATGGTCATGGTCCTATGATTGTAAAAATGGATATATCAAATTCAAATGAAAATGTATTTGAAATTTATATTGTACCTAAGCCAAATGATGATTTTGGATGTAAGCAGTGAGAACGCAAGTGTACCCCCATAATTATGATTGTTGATGGCTCATGGTAAACCAAAAACCACTTGTCATGATAAATGAAGGGTTGTGGTTAGCTAGAAACCATTGATGTAATGTATGGTTTGTAGCAAGTTGAAAACACTTGAGTTGTAATGGTTAAGAGTAGACCAATGTGAAACCCTACATGATGTGATGGTTGAGGGTAATCCATTAAAACCTCTAGTGTCATTATGGGAAAGCCAAAGAAAACCCAAGATGATGATGCAAGGGGAGTGAAAAGGTTTGTGATGGATTTAATGGTTGAAGAACCATGTATAAGAAGAGGTATCCTAGAGAATTGATGGATGTAGTGGCTCGAAGCCCATGTATTCCAGTGGATGTTGACCTTTTTATATAAACGTAAAAAAAAAAAACAATGTTTATATATTTCAAGTTGATCCAGGTGGATATTGGTGGCCACCCACTAAGTCCACTTGGACCCCCACCATTGTTTCTTTCAAATTTTTAGTTCCCTTAATTGTAGCACAGTTTACTATTTTTAGTAGTTTTTCGGGTCTTGAACTTCCGAAGCCGTTTTGAGGCCCTAAACGACGTTTTTTGGGAAAAATGGGAGAAACATTGGTCCATGGACCGATGTTTCTCTTCCCAAAGTTGTAGTTCTCAGATATATCTTTCTAACGAGATATTGCGCGTGTCAAACAGAGATCGTATGCCAAAGTTACGACCCCAAGAAGTTTATGTACCAATTTACCCAAACGGGGCCCACAATTTGGCATTTCATCTTCTAGGGTTAGGTTTTTGGATGTTTAGGGTTTTTCGTTGTCTTTCAACAATAATTAGGCCTTCGAGCCTTATTGTAAGACAGTTCAGATGCATGTAGCCACCACATCTCTTCTCAGAGATAAGCTACCATCACCCTAGCTAGTTAATTTCCATCTCTATTTGTAAGCATATTTCAATATTTTACAGTAATGAAATGAAGTATTATTTCTATTGCATCTCTATATGTATGGTTATATCTATAATTTGTTGTGTTCCTGTTTAAATTTGGATCAGTGTTATCAGAGCAGTTTGCTCTTTCTTTGTCTTTCTTTGCATGTCCCCAACAAGTTCGGGATATAAGGAGTTAGGGCTTGAACTGGTCGAACCTTTGCAAGACTAGCCTTGTAAATCCCAACGGCCTCCCATGGTGGATGAAAAGAAAGACGAGGGGGCAGGAGATCCTGTCAAAATCTTGCTCGAACAGGCCCTCGAGCGACAAAGGAATGCGATGATGGACAACTTTGCCCAGATCCTTCAGCGGCTACTTAGGGGTGACACATCTACTTCCAGCAGCTACTTTGGAAGCGCCACACCCTTTAAGGTACAAGTTAACTTTGGCATTCCCACATTTGAGGGTCAAATAGATGCAGACGTCGTAGATAAATGGTTAAATCTGCTAGAAGGGTATTTTTTTGCTCATGATTTTTCTGATCGGGAAAAGATTACTTTCACTCTTCTCAAAGCCACCCCCCACGTTAAGGACTGGTGGGAAACCTACTCTGAGTAGAAGGATGAAAGTACGACCTCAATGTTTTCAGCCGCACCCACTTGGAATTCATTCCAGACTGCCATCAAGGAGCAGTACTACCCTGTCGGAAGCTATGAGGATCAATACATAAAGTGGACTACACTGCGGCAGGAAAGGGACCAAGACGTGTCGGAGTTTACCAATATTTTCCATACCCTTCGCACAAAGTTGGGTATCAAGGATTCAGAGCAGTATTTGGTACTCAAATACTGTAGCTTCCTGCACAGGTACATCTAGGAAGAAATAGAATGCCTGAACATCTCCTCGCTCAACACGACATATCGATATGCTGTCAAGATCGAGAAAATTTTTAAACATAAGAAGCGACATTTTGGATCTGCAAATCCGAAGTAAGGGAAAGGTGCCCCCAAACCGCAGAACAAAGGACAAAGCCAAGATGGGGCGGCCCAAGACAACCTGCCAAAGCTGCAATCAAAGAACAACACCGTGAAGCCGAAAAAGGACATAGGAAAGTGGTGTGAGTTCCATAAGAGCTCCACCCACAACACAAGTGAGTGTCGGGCCAAGCAGTCACTGGTGGCTGAGTTAAAGGTTTCAAAATTAGATGCATGTTCTGACTCTAAGTCAGAACCTTACAAGGAGAATGAAAAGGGGAAGCAGATTATCCATGCAGAGCCCAATGCCACTGTTGCCACCACGAAGATCCAGAAGGAGGAACCTGAAGATCTAGAGGATGAGGAGCCTCTCTTCCACTCCTAGATTTGGGTAAAGGGCTCCCCACTACAGTTCATTGTGGGAGCCAAAAGAACCTCATTTCGATAGAGGTTGTGAAGTGGCTGGACTTGCCGACCACAACACATCCACAACCGTACATCATCAGGTGGCTTCACCAAGGATGGGATCTTCGCATGAGCCAGCAGTGTCACTTTCCATACAACATCAAGCACTTCACGGATGAGGTATTTTGTGACATTTCTCCCCTTGATGTTTGTAATGTATTATTAGGACAACCATACTTGTGGAAGCGACATGCTATATATGAATCAAGGCCCCGTGCTATTATTGTTACTTTGGGAAATAAGTTGTATAGGATACCGAAGGTAGCACAACCTACTACCATCTCTTTGGTTACTGCAAAACAATGCAGTAAGCTCATTTCCAAAACCAGGAAATTTGCTTTTCTGATGATACACCCTCAAGGAAAGAAGAAGACGGTGGCCACGACCTCTAGACAAGGCCCCTCCGCACGATAACTACAGATAGACAAGGTCGTGGAGGAGTACGAGGACATATTCACCTCCCCTGTAGGCATTCCTTTACACTGTCAAGTCAAGCACTCCATCGATCTGACCCCAGGTACGACGCTGCACAATGGACCAATCTATCGGCGCTCTATTCTAGAGAACGATGAAATCAAGAGGTAGATTTAGGAGCTGTTGCAGAAAGGTCACATCCGTCCGAGTTCATCATCCAGTTGGTACAGAAGAAGGATGGGACTTGGAGACTCTGTATTGACTATCGTGCATTGAACAAGATCATTGTCCTTAATAGGTACTTGATCCCATAGATTGATGACCTCTTGGACCAACTGAAGGGGGCAAAATATTTCAGCAAGATTGATTTGAAGTCAGGATATCACCAGGTACCAATCGATCCCTCCGATGTGTGGAAGAATGCCTTCAAAGCCAAGGAGGGCCTTTTTGAATGGTTGGTTATGCCTTTCAGATTGGTGAATGCTCCTGCAACCTTCATGAGGCTAATGGATGACATCTTGCGGCCATTCACAAACTCATTTGTAGTGGTATAATTGGATGACATCTTGATCTTCAACCAGAGTTGGGAAGAGCACATCCACCACATTCGACAGGTTCTCCAAACACTGCAGTAACACAAGTTATGTTCCAATTTGGAGAAATGCACTTTTGGCATGACCCAGGTTTAGTATCCGGGATACATTATTCATGAATGGGGGGTGCATGTGGATCCAGCCAAGATCCAAGTCATTTAGGATTGGCCATCTCTAACCACTCTGACAGAGCTCCACAACTTTCCAGGTCTTGCCAGTTTCTACTGTAGGTTCATGTTGGGATTTTCTCATATCACTTGGCCCTTGAGTCAAGTCACCAAGGGAGGAGCGAAAGAAAAATTATTTTGGTCTGAATCTCAACAGAAGGCATTCACAAAGTTGAAATATCGCGTCTGCTCGGCACCAGTGCTCGCATTACCAGACTTGCAACAACCATTTAAGGTTGATACAAATGCCTCTGACTATGCTATTGGGGTAGTCTTTACTCAAAACGGGCACCCAGTGGCATATCACAGTGAGACACTCTCAGACATAGTCCAGAAGTATCCCACTTATGACAAAGAGATGTATTCCATTGTGTAGGCCTGCTGACAATGGAAAAATCACATTTTGGGGAAGGAAATGGTCATCCACATAGACCACTGACCCCTATAGTTCATACAGACCCAAGGGAAATTGGAGAATGATCACCATCAGAAGTGGTCCACATACCCATAATAGTTCCATTTGAATATCAAGTATAAGAAGGGAAACACCAATAATGTTGCAGATTGCCTCAGTTGACCACCAATCATGGCATTAACCACCGTGCTCAACTCGTGTGGGCACGAGACTTCTGATTGGCCACTTCTATACAAAAGCGACCCAGAATTCGGCCACACATACTAGACACTCTTGGAAGGTCAGCATGTTCCAGATTTTCACCTCCAAGATGCCCTGTTATTCCACCTAGGTCACCTTTGTGTTCCTTCAAGCGAATGTGCCAAGATGATTTGGGAAGCACACTATAGTCGGGCTTCTAGGCATTTCGGGGTCGAGAAAACGGTGGCAATACTGCAGAAGTATTTCTATTGGGCGAATCTTCGATAGGATGTCGAGAAGTACATCAGATCATGCACTGCCTGTGCCATTTCCAAACAGACCATCAAAAAGCAAGGCCTCTATACCCTACTGCTTACCCCTAGTCGACCTTGGGAATCCATCTCCATGGATTACTTGTCGGGCCTTCCTTATACTAAGCATGGAAATGATTGTGTTTATGTGGTCGTCAACAAGTTCTCGAAGATGGTCATTATGGCGGCCTGCAAGAAGAATATAACAGCAGAAGCCACTGCTAAACTCTTCTTTGAACGAGTGTGGGTACACTTTGGGATCCCATAGTCTATCATCTTAGATTGGGACAGCAGGTTCCTCAGTACATTTTGGTCCAGTCTCTGGTTGATGCTGGACACCAAACTCACTAAGTCCACAACCTTCCATCCTCAAATTGATGGCTAGACAGAGGTTGTCGACAGGATGATCGTACACATTCTGCGCATGTACAACTCAAAGCATCCACACACATGGGATGAGAGCCTCCCCTATGTTCAGCACAGCTACAACCGGGCTCTCCATAGCTCGACTGGACACAACCCTTTTCAGGTGGGCTTGGTATTCCATCCACTATTTCCCATTGATGTGGCCATGCCATTTGCAGGTACTCACGTAGATTCAGCTCATATCCAGTCTGAAACAGATAAGGCAAACAACTTCATTGAGCACATCCAATATATTCGCCAACAGGTCCATGAAATTCTGGAGAAATCAAAAGCCAAGTACAAGCAGCGACATGATCAACATTGGGTGCCACACAAGTTTCAGGTGGGTGACAAAGTCTGGTTGCATTTGCAAAAGGAACGCCTTACCAGAGCCTATCAGAAACTCAAACCACTCCAATATGGTCCTTAAACCATTACCAAGGTTGTGGGAGACAATGCATTTGAGCTCAACATTCCCCCATTCCTTGGCCTGCACTTAGTGTTCAATGTGGACTGCCTTCGGCCATACTTTCCACCATTACTAGACACATCCAGCATTGCAGAACAACTCACACCCACAAAGTTAAATTCTGATTGCATGGAACAAGGTGCAACTGATCAGATCATGGACACACAGATCAAGCACACTCGCCAGCATAATATCCAATTGTATTGAGTTGCAAAGCAGGTCAACTCCTTTGCGAGGGCAAGTGGCTCACCAGGGACCAAGTTCAGCAAAATTTTCCTCATCTCATGGAGGAACTAAACGTAATGGGGACCATTGCTTCCTAACGTGGGAGGAATGATCCAAGTGGATATTGGTGGCCACCCACCCAGTCCACTTAGATCCCCACCATTGTTTCTTTCAGCTTTTCAGTTTCCTTAATTGTAGCATAGTTTACTATTTTTAGCAGTTTTTCGGGTCCTGAACTTCTGGAGCCGTTTTGAGGCCCTAAACGATGTCTTTTGGGAAAACTTACTGATAATTCTAGAAATAATTTAAATCTGTTAGGACAAGGTGATATTTCTCAGCAAACTTTTGAACAAATTTGTGAATTATGCAGGAAATTTTCAAGAAATCAGTGTAGATCCGGTAGAGGAACTCGAAATAGAAATAGAAAAACTAAATCTACTGATGCTATGATTATTGGACTAGAAAATAAAATGGAAAACATGAAAATTGATATAATGAATACTGTTACCAAACAGTTGGACTCTTTAAAATTTCAGCAAAAACTCATGAAGGAACACGAGTCATTATGTATTTTCTGTCCTGAATGTAGAGACAAGCATCCTCCTAAAGAGTGTCCTCTTAATTTGAAAGAAACTAATAAGTGTGCTATTTGTGCAAAAGACCATGTCACAGAAAAATGTCCCTCTATACCAAGACTTAAAACTGTATTTACAAGGTGGCATCTTGAAGCTGAATACTTGTATGCTATGGGAGCAATAAGGAATTGGCCTCAGGTAGGTGCAGGTATGTGTCCTGAATTTTCTCCAAACTATTTTGATTATAATTCACATGCATCTTCTTATCCTAACACTAATCAGCAGTGGCAGTATGGGAATCAATATCAGCATGGGCAACCTTCTCAACCATGGTAACAAGGTTGTAGAGGGCCAACTCATTCTCCATATTCCTACCAGCCACCTATGCAGTCATATTCATCTACACATACACCTTATTCAATGCCTAAACTTCCGAGTCAGTCTACTCCACCGTTGCCTTTACCCCCACCTTTTCGACCTCCTCAGTTACCTGCTCAACCTATGCCTAGTCCTAACGATAATAAAGTAGTGCAAATGATGTATGTAACAAACCCACCTTTACCATTCCAGTACCAATCTATTCCAGTTGGGGTTCATGATATTCAATTAAGATTGGGAAGGAGTGTAACATCAGAAAATTAGAAGCAACCTATAGTGATAGTTGAAAAGAAAGGAGAAGAGGAAACTCTTAACCGTTCTTCGAAGTTGTCACTAAGCAGCCCTTACCCTCTGAATCCTTTCCATCTTCTTCCAACCATCCTCCCTTCCTAGAGAGGCTAGTAATGGAAAGAAGTGAGCCTATTTCTGAGACTAGCTTGGCATCAGAGCTTCAAAATCTTTTCATTAAGATACCTTTGCTTCAAGCCATCAAAGAGATCCCCATTTGTACCAAGATTATTAAGGAACTCTATCTCAAGAAACCTGGGAGGAAGATATTGGAAGCCCAAACCATTCAATTTGTTGGTAGGGAAGCAGAGTTGATGACGGGATGTGTGTCTATGGAAAAATATACTGATCCAGGAAACCCTGTTGTCTCAATTCAAATTGGTAATGTCCTTGTCTCTAATGTTCTTATAGACCTGGGGGCAGCCATTAATGTCATGACTAAGCAAACCATGGATCAACTTCGGTTATCTCATCTTCGCCCTACTCCCACTGTGCTTGAATTAGCAGATAGATCTAAAATTAAGCCAAAAGGATTATTAGATGATGTGACCATCTCATTAGATTCTTGGGAATATCCTACTCATTTCATTGTGCTTCAGCCAAAGAACCTATTAGGAGGACATCCCTTGATCTTGGGTCGACCATGGCTTGCTACAGCTGATGCATATATTGGATGTCATTTCGGTGATATGTATATTTCATATGGAGATTCTAGGAAGAAAGTTACCTTATACCCCCCTGCCAGATCCATTCAGGACCTTCGAGATACTTTATGGTTGGATCAAAGCAGTGATGAGGAGACTCAGCCCATTTCCCTTATCCATCATTATACTAGGTCTTCACAAGAAGATGAGATTCAAGATTTCCTGAATAATCTAGACACTATGCCTAATTTTGAGCCATTGAGCCAGATTTTCAACCTAGATTTTCAAGATAATCATGATTCTCATTCTTTTGTACCGCTGCATTTGACCACTCCCTTGAGTACTCCTGAGCCTGATACTACTCTTGTTGAGATTAGCCCTAGTAAATCCTTGCATATTAGTTCAGATTTGGACTCATCTCAGCAGGAGCAACTTGTGAATTTGTTGCAAAACCATCTTAGTGCCTTTGCTTGGGGCTATGAAGATATGAAGGGTATTCCTCCTGAAACTTGTACACATCATATCTATATTCAGGAAGGAACCCGACTTGTCCGACAACCCCAAAGGCAAATGAATCCAGCTCTAAGAGATATTGTGAAGGAAGAAGTACATAAACTCTTGGATGATAGTTTTATCTATCCTATTTCCGACAGTCAGTGGGTCTCTCCATTGGTGCTAGTACCTAAGAAAGATGGAAGATGGCGTATCTATATTGATTATCGAGAATTAAACAAAGCCACTCTCAAAGATTATTTCCCTCTCCCTTTAATTGACTAGGTGCTTGATACCCTTGCAGGAAAGAAATATTTTTCCTTTTTGGATGGATTTAGTGGTTATAACTAGATACAGATTGCACCCAAAGATTAGAATAAAACTACTTTTACATGTCCATGGGGTACATTTTCTTATAAAGTGCTTCCCTTTGGTTTATGTAATGCCCCGGCTACCTTTCAAAGGGCAGTCCTAGCCATTTTTGCTGATCTAGAATTTGTAGAAATTTATATGGATGACTTTTCTGTGCTTGGTGATTCTTTTCAGGAAGCTCTCAAAAATCTGGAGAAAGTACTTCTTCGTTGTCAGGAAGCCCATCTCGCCTTGAGTGACAATAAATGTAGATTAATGTGCAAAGAGGGAGTGGTACTTGGCCATTTGATTTCTAGTAAAGGTATCCACGTTGATCCAACAAAGATTGAAATCACTCTGCATCTTCTTGAACCCAAAACTCAAAGGGAAGTAAGAGGTTTTTTAGGACATGCTGGTTACTATAGAAGATTCATTGAAATTTTTTCTAAGATAGTTGCCCCTCTTTTCCAACTTCTAGCTAAGGATAGTGAATTTTCTTGGACCACATCTTGCCAACAGTCTTTTGAAACATTGAAGGAAAAGTTAGTACATGCACCAGTTTTGAGAGGTCCTAACTGGTCCCTGCCTTTTCAAATTTCCTTTGATGCTTCAAATTTGGCTATTAGCGCAACTTTAGGACAAGAGGAAAATAAGCAATCCTATGCTATTTATTATATTAGTAAGAATTTGTCTTCTGTTGAATTAAATTATACAGTTACACAGAAAGCGTTTTTAGCTGTAACGTTTTCAATTAATAAGTTCAGGCACTATATTACAGGATATGAAGTATTTGTACATATTGATCATTCCGCGATTAAATATTTGATGAACATACCATTAACTAGCGGTAGAGTGACTAGGTGGTTACTATTATTGCAGGAATTTAATATTACTATTGTTGATAGATTAGGAAAATCTAATGTTGTAGTAGAGTTTCTTTCTAGGTTAGATAATCCTAGTGAGGCAACTCCTGTTAATGATGATTTTCCGGATGAATATATTTTTGCTATGTTAACAGATTCTCCGTGGTTTGCTGACATTGCTAATTACTTGGTTACTGGGAAAACACCACCCCACTTGTCCGCTCGTGAAAAGTGGAATATTATTCAAAAAAGTGCTGCATACTCCTGGATTCAGGGAGTTCTCTTTTACACTGGTCCAGACCTGATTATCCGTAGGTGTGTAAGAGAGGAGGAAGTGTTTGACATATTGAAAACTGCTCATGATGAACCTTGTGGAGGCCACTTCGTTGATAAGCAGACTACATATAAAGTATTGCCTGTTGGTTACTTTTGGTCTTCCTTGTTTAAGGATGCCAAACAATATGTCAGGCAATGTGATCATTGTCAACGAGTGGGACAACCTAATCAAACCAATGAAATGAATTTATGCCCCCAAGTTATGATTGAGCCGTTTGAAAAATTGGCTATTGATTTTATAGGGCCAATAAATACAAGGTCATTAACTAAAAAGCATATTTTGGTTTGTACAGATTTTGTTACATAATGGGTAGAAGCTAAAGTTGTTTCCTTTTCTATAGAAAATGTTGTTGTTGATTTTCTTTTTACTGAAATATTTACTATATTTGGTGTGCTTAGAGAAATTGTTTCTGAAAATGGTCCATAGTTTATTTCTAATATGGTACAGGGTGTGATGGAGCAATACAAGATCCGGCATAGGAAATCTGCGCCGTATCACCCACAAGAAAATGGCCAGGTGGAATCCACAAACAAAGTGATCGATTCCATTCTTACAAAGATAGTAAATATGCATCGGAAAGACTGGGCTAAAAGATTACCAGAATCTTTGTGGGCATACAAAACCACTTGGAGAAATAGCACGAGACATACACCATATGAGCTGGTATATGGCAAACAGGTTTTGTTACCAATTGAATTCCAGATCAAAACTTTCAAAATTGTAGTTCAGTTAGGACTAGATCTCTCTAAGGCACAACAACAACGTCTTCTCCAATTAAATGAGTTAGATGAATTTCGTAGGGATGTTGTTCAGCAGAACATACTAATTCAGCAGCAATGCAAAAGGTGGCATGGCAAGTCTATTTAGAAAAAGCAATTCCAACCAAGTGATTGGGTGCTCCTTTATGATTCTAGATTTAAAAAATTTAAAGGGAAATTCCATACACATTGGATGGGACCTTATGAAGTGATTCAAGTATTCGAGAACGAAGCAGTAGAAGTTAAAACTATTGATGGAAAAAATTCAATATTCTTGGTAAATGGACACAAATTAAAGAAGTATTTTTAGCCACTTGCCAAGAAATATTTTACACAGCAAGTTTGGGATGGTAATGGTGAATGGTAATACCAACCTTTTGAAAACATGAATTCTTCTTCTTCTTAAAAATAAAAATAATACCATTTTTTTTAAGTAAAGAAAAAACTTTTTCCTGTAATTATGAAAATCAGTTCATTGACATGATTGCAGAAGGATCAACCTAAAAACTAGCTTGCTGGCAGGAAGATAAAAAATTTCTACTAAAAAGAGAATGTTGCTTGATCTTTAGATATGATAGCGACCACCAAGTAAAAGCAGGTTCAGCAGAACCAACCTTTATACAATTGGGGTAATTAGCATGGATATTTTTATTTAAGTAATGCTTAATTTTCACTACAGTTATTTTTCTTGCACCAATGTAGGAAGACTTTCTAGAAAATTTTCTGCCTTTCTTCATATTCCACTTTCGTAATATTCCCTCATTTTTCTTCTTCAATCCCATAATGATTAACCTTCCCATATTCTTCTAAATTTACCCTGTTTGTTTTGTAAAAACCCCACTTTACCCTTGAATTTTTTTCCCTATCCCACTTATGTTTATCTCCTCTTGTGGGACTATTCCTGGAATCCCTGTAACAGAATTCCTTCCCATTTTGAAATTTCCCTTTTCCCACTTCTTTGTTCCCTCATGAATTCATTATAGGATCTCACGCACAAAAAGCAAAAGGATATGCTCTGAAGCATCAAGAAAGGGCGAAGCAAATTTCCAGTATAAATTGAGGAAGCCATGTTAGAAGTCCAACCTATATTTTAATTAAATTCCCTGTTCTCTATTTCAGATATTGTGCTTGCACTAGTGCAAGCATGTCATCCTATATAATAATGCAAGCAGAATGGTACCAACAGAATAGCATAGTTTAAGCAGTGCAAGCAAACCGGTGCAAGCATGCACCTTGTCAGAAACATAGTACAATTTGTTCTTTTCATAGCATAAGTTATATAAAAGTGGTCGTCATGAAAGTTTATAAGAATTCCTTTCACTTAGTCGATGAGTACTTGTGCTATCATATTAACTAGGAGAAAATTATTTAAAGTACAAGGTGTTTTTAAGTTAAGAATCATGATCATTTTGTAATGAATGCTAAGTTCTTTTTTTTGAATTATGAAGGAGTGCAGAAGTGTTTAATTGTTGCTTGGATATAATTGCCCCTTTCCGAAATAATCCTAGATGTCCTTCACTCGTAATGATTACCTCACCTAGCCGTTAAAACGCCGCCGCAAGTACCAATCCGGCATGATCTCAAAGATGTTGCACATCCACGGCTATTTCAGTGGAATGAATGGGTGATAAGATGGAAGGGATGGTGGACGGTTGGATCCCTATCTATAAGAACCAATTTTCCCGGTGCTACATGTAAATTCTTAACTGTTCATAACCGTTAAGCAGCGATGCCGCCTGTTTGAAGCGAACCTTTGTCTCTCAGTAGGGTATAACAAACTATTGAGTATCGAAATAGTCTTGCACTATTGCGAGACTTGGGCTTTCTTCAATTCTTGCAAAAGTTTGACGGGCACAACAGTGAAGTGGCCTTACAATTTGCCAGAAATTTCAAAAATGACTGAGTAAAAATTGGGCCTCTAAAATTTGAGGTTCTAAAAGAGTTTATAGCAGCAGCGACAGGCTTGGAAAATACTGGTGAGCAGTGGTTTAAGAATCAGAAACTAGAAAGGAAGTGATGGCAGTGTTTCATCATCGACAAGAAGATGAAGGTATATTGGAAGGAAGGAATTCCACGCAGTGCCCTGCAGGGACAGTGGCAGGACCTCCTTTTCATCCTACCTAAATTCATAACCTGTGAGGGAAGGTACTCCCGCACTTTTTTGTACCATTTTAGGATGTTGCAGCATTTCGAAGCCACCCAGCGCATCTGGTGGAGGATGAATTTCCCCTATTTTTTGCTTAAGAGCTTGGAAAAGATGGCCAAGGATGTGCGGGATGGACGGGAAAGCCAGGCCAACAAGAAATTATATCACCATGGCCTGATAAAGATTTTGGTCTAGAAACAGTTAGAAGTTAAAGGCATGACCTGGGAGGCGTTGTTAAAACAACTACATAAAAAGACAACTGTTGGAAAGGAGACATAGGACCCTGCCAACACAAGCAAGGGTCCGAGTAAGAATGTAAAGGGGAGTCCTTCTTACACCAGTGCAAAAAGGAAATGACCTAAAAAATCAATAGAAGAAAGGGCCCCATCTCCAAATAAGAAGATAGCTAGTGCACCTGTTGAAGACACTCCTTCTACGCCAGCAGTACAGGCACAGACCCCGAAGAAGACAACCTATCAGTCCTTGCGGACGCAGCAAAATTTTTGGATGTCGAAGATGACACTCTGTTGGCTGATTTCATTAAAAGGCCTCGGAAAAAGAATTACGAATCTGGTGCAGGCAAAGAACCACAGTCCCCACAGGGCTTTGAATCCCCTTCTGCACCAGTGCAAGAAGAAGAACCAGAAGAAGAAGAATTTCTTAATGTAACCATGAGGGATACTGAGGTCCCTAAGGAAGACACAACCCCTATTGAGACAGTAGAAGAAGAAGATTTGGTAACTCCTGCTACTCAAATAGTTGAGCTAGAGCTTCAAGTGCAGAACTTAGAACAACTCATAGCTAAAGTGAAGGAGGCTAAAGAACAGAGTAAAGAAGAATTAACTGCGAAGATCCAGAAAAAGAAAGGAGAAGTTAGAGTTTGGAGGTACCGAGCTGCGCAATGTTTCAAGCGACTTAAAAAGGTGACAAAGAAACTAAAGACCATCAGAAAGAAGAAGTCTGAAACATTGTAGGCTGATGTCAGTAGGTCAGAGCAGGATTGAGCTAGAATTCTCAAAGTTTTGAAGGTTTTTTGCAAAGGTAAAGAGTTGTGTGAGGACACACAACAGCTTAGGGATGGGAGGATGTTAGCCCCCTAGTTTTCTCTCTTTTTTCCATTTTCCCCTTCCTAAATCATAACCATTTACCATTGTTTTACCTCTTTTATAACCCTCATCTTGCACCAGTCCAAGCACGGTGACATATTTGGTATAAACTTTGTTTTTAATACTTTTAATTTAACTTAGCATTAGTTAACCATTTATTACATGATTTCTTACTTTTAATCACTCTTTTTAACTTATCGATATCTCCAATGTTGATTTGGTAGTTAGAGTACTTACCATGACCGCTGATCCTAGTGCAGGATTGGATCTTGCACCATTGACAACACAACAAATCCTTGCAGCAGGTCTGAACCTCCTTGATCACCGCCTCATTTTGAGCAGCTTCAACCACGATAGCAAGATCGATCCAAAGGCAGTCGAGATCGAATCTGTGAAGGACGAAAGCTGGAGATTGGCTACAGCCAGTTTTGCTAACTGTCTAATTTTGAAGGCCAAAAAGCTAAATTCTGCGTTTGGTTATGTAATCGGTTGAATGATCTATTTTGGCCTTTGGCCAAAGATCTATATAATGTAGAATGTAAATAGGACTAAGAGGAAGTTTTTGATAGTAGAAAAGAATAGAGACACATATAGAGAGGCGGTAACAGGTTGTTGTATTTTGTTATCACGCAAATCTGGGCTGGATGATGTATTAGTGTATGTACTTGCCTCAGTGAATTAATAAAAGGGAGCTCCGCCTCATGTTTCACAAATTGTGTTTCTGTATTTGAGCTGATGAATCGATTAAGGTATTGAGCAATGTTTTTATTTAAAGGGGAAACACATTAGTTGGCTAGGGCCTAGCCAACCCAGCACATTTACCCCATTTCCCGTTTTCCTATAATTTTTGTTTACATTGTCAAGTGTGATTTAATTTTAAGCACATGCATTCCTGTCTGAGTGAAAGTGGATCCGTTGTGTGAAGTAGATAAATTCCCTTTCTTGCACTTGATTTTATATTGGTTTTCCTCCACTTGGTCCAAGCAGGAGAAATAACCCTGCACCAGTGCACGTTGGTGTGATATATCCTTTTCTGCAGTTCTGTTTGACTGGTTTTCCCCACCTAGTCCAAGCAGGAGAAATGAACCTGCACCAGTGCACGTTGTTGTGATGCAACAAGCCTTCTTAGTCTACTTCCCACAATCTTCTTTCTTTCATTAAATTCTCATGACAGGATGAATGTATATTGATTGTTTCTTTATTCTTGCACTCTGTTAAGATCAGAAACATTCACTTTTTATGTGTACAATTTGATTTAACAATATAATAGCACTTGCAATAATTAAGCACTCATTTTAAGATAAATGCTAAGTGCAGGAAGCTCTGATCTGGTGCAAGAACTAGTTTCTTGCCACGAGATCTGAGTACTTTGAACATGGAAAAGTTCAATCCCTTACAGGAAGCAAAAATCCTTTAATAAAGATGCTATTTATACCTTCTGCATAAATCTCTGTTCTTGCACTAGTGCAAGCAGACTGCGATAGTACATGACATATTAGTGCAAGAAGGAAATCTCTAAAGGAGCAGGTTTAAGGGCCCATCTGATGAGACTGTTAAGTGTCTCTGCTAGAGAAAAACACACACTCAGTAGTTAAACAATAATTAGCTAGAGTGATTGCCCTTTATCTTTAATTCCCTCTTGCAAATGCATTCTTTGTTGTTCTAGTCTTAGATTATTTTGATGGTTCAAGTTTCCCTTTTTCTCTTTTTGATTTGATTCTGCAATCTTTCCTTTAAAGAAAGTAGGGATTTATATTAGGAAGATTCATACCATCTCTGGCATTGCCTGTGCTTCATCTCTAAGTTTATGGATCCCCCGGGTTGACAAATTAACTGTTGAGGAGTTTGCTTAAGTGTAATTCCTGCACCCCACAATAAACGTCAACAAATTCATTGTCAAAATCATTCACAACTTTCATATCAAGCCATAACTCAACCTCCTTGCTTGTCTAGATTAATTGGGATATAGATAAAAATATCATTCAAACTTGATATGTAGTAAATATTAGTGATCATGCCATTTTGACATTATATCCTGCCACAATTGGAATATTTAGTGCAAATCATTTGCAACTAGTACTTATTCTTTCGTAGCCTTATTCAATGAAGAAAAGAGAGATGTATCTTTAATAATACAATGGATATTGCCAGAATGAACTGTCCACTCACTTTGTAAGTGTGATCACATGATTTGTACGAAGTACAAATAGAAAAACTATAATTATCTCTCTTAGCTACCGAGAGTAGATTTTCTAGGATAGTTATTCGATTAGTCAACACTTCACCTTCAATATTTTTGACCTCTTCCTCAAGATCACTAGTATTCCTCCCATAAGTCTTCTTGACATGTATTCATAGCTCTTCTTATTTTTACCTTTATTACTCAATGGTTAATATTTTTGCTTCGTCTTATCATTCTATGAAAAACAATCTGTATCATAGTAACTTCCATGATATTTCTCTCAATTGCATCCCTAACCTATTTCTCTATAGTTTTTTCAGCATTTTCCCTTAAGGACATGACCCCTTTTCTTATTCTCATGTTTACCCTCATCAAGCAACTTTTCCTATAACTTAATTAGCAAACCATGGAAGCAATTAAAGGTATAGTCCTTATTATGTTTTTTTTGGAATCTTGGCTAGCACAAAATGTCAAACATAAATTATCATAGGGTGTCTTTGCATTATCAATATCAATTCTATAAGCTAACTATCTATCTTTGAAAAGTCATTTTCACATTCACCCAACTTCAGTTGTTGCTCCTACGTGTGAGCCAAATAATTTTCAATCCTATCAAAGGAAGGATAATTAAGGGATATCAATTCTTTCTCAATCTACAAAACTTGAATTTTGTTGGTCTTACCAAATACATCCTTCAACTTCTGCGAAACTTGATTGAAACAATCAATATTCATGGTATGGAAGTATTTTTTTCTAGAGATGTGGGTCATGATAACCCCAATAACCTCATCCTTCTTCTCATTTAAACTAATGAACATATCCTATTCATTCTTATGGTTTGGAATTGAAGAAATTGAATGTTTTCAAAGAGTTTACTCTTTAACACTATTTCCATATTTTTTTGTCATGTTTTTTCCATTTAAAAATAATGGCTTTTACTTAGAACTCATAATAAATTTGAAAACCCTAAACTGGTCTACAATTCTAAAAGTGAGTCAATCTATCTTCGAGATCCAACTCAAATAGGAGGGCATACACTAGTAGTATCCTCCAGAGAAAGAAATAAGAATAAATATCAAACCACTAGTTTTTATGCCATGTTGGAGAAAGGGGGAATTGTAAAAGAGTTTTACTATGAATTCAAAGAGGGTGGGAGGTGGTGCCAAAATACACCCTTACACCACTAAAGCACAAGTGAAAATAGCTCAACATATGGAATGCATAACAATAAATTAACTTAATAGACCAATCCATAGGCACATCTTTATATAAACAAAAGTGTAATTAACTACCATAAAATAAGTAAGGCATTGTACAATTTGATTGCCTTAAGAAAACCCCCAAGATTCAAATTTTATGTCTCAACCTATGCACCAGTCAACTTCGGTGGAACCATTTTTGGTTGGTTTGATTAAGAAACTGACCACTCTATCAACCTTTCAGTCAACCTTTGAAAATCTCTAGATTGACATTGATTAACTCCATAACATCATAATTTGGAAGATAAAGATTGTAAATGAAGATGAGAATCTACAACATCAGCATGAGGACATTCTTTTTAATCATGTAGGGTGTTTGATGCATTGGCATTCCTATTCAAATTAAGATATCCCCTGTAGAGAAGCAATACATGAGAATAAGTATAACTTAAATGAGAAAGAATATAGAACCATGTAAGTTGAGTTGATATGTGTTAGGAGTGGAACACTTAGGGAACAATGGATAAGGGTTTCATTGAGAATGATGCATTGTAGGTGGAGATTAAATGGTAAAGAGGGTCCAAATACCAAATCTATCCAAGCCTTAGACACACATTCATTATTCCAAGTTTTGGTTGAAGTTGTAATGCAAAGGAAAATAAGTACATAAAGTTGAGAAATCCATAACATTTCATCCCCACAATATAGTACATTATGAAATGTGGGGTTGATCAGGTGCATTATGAATACTTTGTGAGAGGCCAGTGTTTAGGTCCATCATCACTTAAAATGTGGGCCGGAGAGATGTGAGTTATATCCACAAGTGGAATGCATAGTGTTAGGTGGTGCAAAGGAGGATGTGAATTAAGATGGTAAATGACCTCCCATTCCTTGTATCCATATTATGTGTGTAGGGAGGGATATAATAAAACATTAATGTATCCATTGTCGAAAATAATGAGAGCGGGTGAATCAATATTTCTCTTCAATTAGTATATTTTTAACTTCTCAAAGCATTCATTATCATTACATTAGATCAAATCATAAATCAACATCACATCACATGAAAGACACAATTTTTTTAGGTGGAAGCCCTTTTGGGATGAAAACCACCGAACGCTTCTTAATATTTGTCTTCAATAATTTTACATCAATATGAAGCTCAAACTTCTAATATTTTCAGCTCCAACTGAAGGAGTCTCCAACCCCCTGGTTTACCAAATCCAACTAGAAGAATCCTGCAATGTCTTGGTTTATAGGCTCCAACACCCTATTTACCAACTCTAATTGGAAGGATGCTCCAACACCCTTTGCAGGCTCCAACTTTCCCTAGCACCAACCTACCACCCTGAAGTGTTCTCAGGATCCAACTTGAAGTATAATCCACTCTCCTCCACCCTATTACCCTTTCAACAAGTGCATCATGTTTCACAATTTCTAGATTGGATCCCTTATGCTCAATAAAATGAATAAAATAATGTGTTGGATTATGTCAATATATAATACTGCCACAATGTTTTCAGCAACAACAACAACTTCTTCAGTTCAAACAATCAAATCGTAGCTTTCAATATCAATAGTCATAAAAAATTCTTCATCTACCCAAGCCCATCATCTTAATTATAAAACAGACTGTGATAAAACCCTAGCTGTATCATAAACATCAATACCTTAAGTATTCAAACTTATAAAATTAAATTACATTCACATGACTATGCATGGCACAAACAAATGTCCTTTGTTGCATACAATTCCTAGCTAGACAACATATTCAAAACATCCTAGCAACAACGTGAGACCTTAGCATTGATGAAGCAATATAAAATTTCCTTTCTCAAGTGATCAAACACTAGCTCCACAACATACTCTCTCTTCCAAAACCTGCATAAATAATTATGCCGATAATCCTATCTCGATCTATATATGGCAGTATCATACACCGCTGACAAACCTTGAATGCAAATGTTAAATCTAGGTTTTTGGATATTATAACCTCTTCTCAACATATATTATCAAACAATATAATGTTTTCACTATAATAACCCTAGAATCTCAGCAGTTCAAAAACCTGCTCAAAATCAAACCTTAGTCAACATAAATCTTCATTGTCAATCTCACTGTCAGCAAGCAACAATTTCAAACCTTACTTAACTATCCAAAAGGGTATTATGCATCCATGTACTAATATATCAAATCAAACCCTAGCAATAGTTTCCTAACACTTTAGAGGTGACACAATGTCATATGCTAGTATTACATTAGTACAACATCATCATCAACACTCTCCTAAGTCATAAACACTTTCCAATCACATACATTATCCTTTTAAATGTCCTCAAACCAACAAAAAATTGTACTATTAGTAACAACTTAGAAATATTATGGAGTAATCAAGCACAAAACAAACAATAGTACAATCACAAATATTGTCTCACTCCTAGGTGCCAAAATGACTATCATAATCAAAGGCTAATCCAAAAACATAGAGAACTCAACTGAAAATTAACACTTGGCTCAAATTTTGGATTTGATCTTGCATCCGACCTCTACCATGTACAATATACCCTTGCCTTAACCCTTGACCAAAGCATTAATCTCCGCACAACTAGGTCAATACAAGTATTCCTCTAATAGTGGTGAGACAAATGATAAGACAACATTTTCAAAAATTTTGCCAAACTTAGACAATGCAAGTGCTCTGTCGCATACATAACTATGACGAATCCTCTATCAATCATGCCGGAATATTACATAGCCATTATGATCAAATCTCATGATCTCTACTCAATTTACATGTATAATTTTGGCCTGATTTATCACACTGTACAAAGGCTGCCAATGTAGAGGGATTTCATTCACACTTTAGACACAAGTTGCCAACACATTTTGATACATAATGTTATCCATGATAACCACTAGAAATAATTTTTATTTTTATTAGTAAAGGTTTTCCATCACTGATCTTTGTGTCTTTTTGTTGTTTTTTTGAAAGCAGTTGTTGTGCTTTGCATTTGGAGATTAAAGAAGGAAGGATAGGTCTATTCTAATTGTTTTGGATAAATTTCCATATTCTCTGAAACCAATTTCTTTCACAAACCCCATTTTACTCATTTTTTTCTAAAAACTATAGCCGTGGTGACCCTATTTCAACTCTAGCCGTGTTTCCCCATATTCCAACTCTAGTCATGTTTCACCCATTTCCAACTCTAGCCGTGTTTTCCATTTCCCCTTTGAAATAATTTTAAAACATTAATAAAACATATCGTAAGCCTTTTAAAAGGCTGGTACCGAAAGTCTATATCGCAATCGACCTTTTCCCTTTTGTGAAACCATATCTGCCCATGTCCCTCCTCTGCTTGCGATTACAATATCACAAATCGAAAAGTCTCTCCTCCACCAATATTGCAAGTCCTCCCTGCCGATTGCGATATCGCATAAACCCATCACCACTCCGCTGGTTTTACAATTCCTCCCTGCTGATTGTGATATCGCAAGTATCTCCTCCCCTGCCAATTGCGATAAAGACCTGCCCGCCGATTACGATAAAGACCTTCTCGCTGATCGCAATATTTCCTCCTCCCCCTGATTGCGATGTCGAAATCGGGGATCGCACAGACATAACTCCCTCTTCTACCGAACTTCCTTTCGACTTACGATTGTGATGGACCTCATCAGTTAATTTTTATGGTTTTTAAAATTTCAGGTCTGGCATATGTTGAGAATGCAATAAGATGATGGAGCTTAGTGGAAAGAAGTCGCCTTCACTAAGTGGGCCCGCAGGCTACTTTTGGCGCAAAGTCTATTTTTAGACTATGTCTATTTTTAGACATATGGATCATGGTCTATGAGTTGCAGGATGCGATTTGTGGATGATTGGTCATGTTGGTAAAAATAGATGGACTTCTCTTTTTAGACATATGGGCGGTTTCTATTTTTAGACTGCCAGGATAAAAATAGAACAGTCGAATATTATTGGCTCATAATACTATTTGGACTATAAACATTATCTTATCCTCTTGGAGCA
The DNA here is from genome assembly GCA_031772625.1 of Pinus tabuliformis. Lineage (NCBI taxonomy): Eukaryota > Viridiplantae > Streptophyta > Pinopsida > Pinales > Pinaceae > Pinus > Pinus tabuliformis. The sequence goes on along the minus strand of CM062817.1, from coordinate 718,128,998 downwards.
CTTCAGTTTGAGCTACAGATGTGGCACATGTAGCTGTCAGAAGGAAATACGCTTTTGTTATGAGTCAGTTGAGCTATTGCATGGTGGACTTCAGTTAGAACTCATGTGGTTGAGTTTGGTGGAGTTGATGGAGTTGTGTTCAGTTTGACTTGGTTGAACTAGTTGTATTTAGTCTAACTGCAGAATACACTAGTGATGAGTGATGTGAATTAATTGTTAATTAATTCACTAATTATTAACTCATAAAGCAACTAAAGAATACATCAGTTAACTCAGTGCATGGACAGTTCAGTGGAGACAGGTGTTAGAGGTTGAGATTGCTATCAGTTGTGACTATAGTTGTGCATGAGATTTTGCACAATCAATGGATTGAGTATTGCCAATGAGGATTTCGTGGTTCAGCCAAGGAAATACGAGTTTGGATCAGCCATTCTCATCTATTCTCATGCAGGATTGCACAATGGAGGCAGGCAAGCAACAAAGGAGATTTGAACCTGTGATTGATTCAGATCTAAGCTAGTTTGTGTGTAACAGGTGGAGATAGTACTGAGTACTTGTGAGGAGTATTGTACTATGTATTGTTACATGTTCTCAATCAATATAATATACAGATAGTGTGGGGTTTTCAGCTGTATGCTTTCCCCGGGTTACATACTGTGTTAATGTGCGCATGCAATTGATGTTTCATTATTTTTAATTCTGCAAATTTGATGATCAACGTAGAGGAGGTTATGTATTGAGCATGTATTCCAAAATAGCGTATAATCGGGATAATCTCTGTGAATAAGTGTCATATTATTCAAAATTTCTACATGGTATCGGAGCTGTTGATCATCAGATCTATTATTCAGAAAGTGTTTACATTTTATTTCTTCAGGCAGAGTCTGTAATGTTGGAAATAATACTGAGGGGGGGGTGAATCAGTATTATCTAGTTCTTTTTAATAAATCTTCCTTATTTATACTTTGAATTATTCTTGTATGTCAGTACCATAAAACAATGATCATGAACAAGAAAAATAGACAGTCACACCAAAGAACACCAGATGTAAGGTGGAAACCCAATGTGGGTGAAAACCACCTGCTGCAATATGTCTCTATCTTTTTTTTTTAATTAGAAACTCCTTTTACAATGATTTTGTACTGGTGCAGTCCTTTACCAGTATGCAGGCTGCAACCTGCAGAGAGCTACAACTCTCTCTCGTTTTCCAGTCTCTCCTAGAAGGGAGCTACAACCCCCTACTTCTTTTCTTTCAAGGACCACTTTTCATAAATTTTCAAACTGGATCCATGAACATCAAATGATTATCAAGTACAAGTAAATCACCCAGTCAACTGCAGTAACCAGATCAATAGTAATAGTAAACTAAACCCAGAATACCTTATCAACAGAGAAAAGTCAGTCAAATAAATTCCTTAAGATAGGTACGCAATTTTTCTTTATCTGGCATGCGTTGCTACGCACTTCGCCTTCTACACCTCTGCGTATCCCCGCAGAGAGCCTTGAGCTGCACTGCGTATCCACGCACTGTTCCTTTAAACACACCATGTACCTTCACTGTGCCCACGCACCCACTAATTCTATCGCGCCGCGTACTACTACTGTGGCCATGCACTCTGAGATGCTATCGCGCCGCGTATCTACACACCTGCGGCTTCTGTAGCGCCGCGTAATTTCGCTGTGCCTACGCACCTGAACCTCTGTCGCGCTGCGTACCCACGCACTGCGCCTTCTTCTGCTCTGCGTACCTACGCACTGCGCCTTCTTCTGCTTTGCGTACCCACGCACTTGCACTGTTAATCACCTGCGTACCTCTGATTAGGGCCGAATTGGTAGTCCCCCAGTGTGCCACTGATAGTCAGATGCCCAAATCTGATCATGCGCCCGAGAGATCACACTTCATAGATTCACTTTCAACTTCACTTTTATATAGATCAAGCTTTTAAATCGATAACCCAATATTTCAGATCTTAAGATATTCAATTTGCAAAAGATACCTTAGCCAAGAGATCTCCTTCCCTATTTATAGTCAAGCCCTTATTCACACCATGGGACAAAACCATCAATAACCAATACAAGGGATCCAAACCGGGGCAAAATTAGATCCTATACCATGGGCCAAAACCATAGAATCAAGAATGGCAGGCTAAATACCACGGGCCAAACATAAGAAACCCCACATGAGCGCGCTTCTCTGCCTTGAAGTGAGTGAACTGGGGGTACGCACCTCATGAACGGGAAACCTGCGGGTATGAACGCACTTCCTGGTCGGCGTACTTGCGGGTACGCACCTTTTGAACCATTCACCTACGTACCTCTTAATTTCCAACATTTTGAGAGCCTGATCAGAGCATTGCCACTTGAGGGTGTTGCCATCAAGTACAACATCTGTAACATAGAGCCATACCAGAATCATAATGCCAACAATCTCCCCCTTTGGGCTTGATGGCACTCAAGATCCTCAACGTCATTCTCCTCCTTTGACATCAAGGGCAAAGGGTTATGCTCCCCCTAAGAACATGCTCCCCTTGACTATAAACCAGATCTGCAAAGAAGAACCATAATCCACAAACACCATGAATGACCATGAAAGAGATAGAGACATATTTCAGCAATATTCAGACTAGCATCCATGATCTCCTTCAGTACTTCCTCCATAATGCCAACAATGCATTATATGCTCCCCCTGAACCTGTGCCATTTGATCTTTGACCAATCCGCAACCCAGCACATGTACGCATATACCCCAGATGAGCCTTGCGTACAACCAACCATTAGAAGAGATTCAACAACGAGATGATGCATCAACAACCCCCAGCTTTTGCCTGAGGTATTCAAAGGTCTCCCTGGGCAATGGTTTGGTGAGTATATCAGCAACTTGCTCCTTAGAAGGAACATATTCCAACTTGACCTTTTGTTCAAGTACTTGTTCCCGAAGAAAATGATACTTGATCGGTATGTGCTTGGTCTTTGAATGCATGACTGGGTTCTTTGAAATGCTGATTGCACTTGTATTATCACATAAGATGGAGATGGGTGGTATACAAGTGATTTGAAAATCCTGCAAGGTCTGCATCATCCAAAGAAGTTGAGTGCAGCAAGATGCCGCAGCAACATATTCCGCTTCAGCTGTAGACAAGGCAATCGAACTCTGTTTCTTGCTGAACCAAGATACTAATCTGGAACCCATAAAGAATGCACCACCACTTGTGCTCTTCCTGTCATCCACGCTTCCGGCCCAATCTGCATCTGTATAAGCATGAAGTGTGAGATCTGTATCTCTAGGATACCATAAGCCATAGTTTTGAGTTCCTTGAAGATATTTGAAGATTCTCTTTACTGCCTGAAGATGAGTTTCCTTTGGATTTGCCTGAAATCTTCCAACTATTCCTACTGCATGCATTATGTTTGGTCGGGTACCTGTCAAATAAAGTAGACTTCCAATCATAGATCTGTAGGTTGGTTGATGCACTGCTACTGATTCATCATTTGCACTGAGGCTACATCCTGTGACCATGGGTGTACATACTGGTTTTGCATCTTCCATGCCATATTTCTTCAAAATCTGCTTGAGATACTTGGTTTGAGACAAAAAGATCCCTCCTTCTTTTTGTTGGATTTGCAAACCAAGAAAATATGTCAGTTCTCCCAGCAAGGACATTTCGAATTCTTTCTGCATTACCAAGGCAAAGCTTTGACTCATAGCTTCTTCATTGCTGCCAAAGATAATGTCATCTACATACACAACAAGTATTAGCAATTTGTCGTTTTCAACTTTTATATAAAGATTGCTATCTACTGATCCTTTTGAAAAACCTTGTTGATGAAGATATTTGTCCAAACGATAGTACCAAGCCCTTGGAGCTTGTTTGAGACCATAGAGAGCCTTTTTCAATCTGCATACAATGTTTGGATCATTTCCAAGAATGAAACCATCTAGCTGCTCAATGTATACTTCTTCTTCCAAGTCTCCATTCAGAAAGGCTGATTTCACGTCCATTTGAAATACTTTGAAGTTTTGAAAGCTTGAGAGAGCAAGGAACATTCGGATGGCCTCAAGTCTTGCAACAGGAGCAAAAGTTTCTTCAAAATCTATTCCTTCTTGCTGTGCATACCCTTTACAAACAAGTCTGGCCTTGTTTCTAATTACTTCTCCATTTTCATTCAATTTATTTTTGAAGACCCATTTTGTCCCTATAACATTCTTATCCTTTGGTCTAGGAACCAACTCCCAAGTGTTGTTCTTTTCGATCTGCTCAAGTTCTTCATCCATTGCTTTGACCCAACATTCATCTTTGCATGCCTCTTTCACATTTTGTGGTTCAGTGGAAGAGAGTAATGCCAAATAGCTTGAAGCTTCTGCAATTGTTCTTCTTGTTTGTACACCTGCTTCTTTCTGCCCCAAAATCTGAGATTCTGGATGATTCTTCTGAACATATCTGGATGGAGTCTTCTCTTCTATCCTTATCTGCTCCTCTGGTTCTTCTTGAGGTTCTTCTTCTTCATCATTCTGTCTTTGAGGGTAGTCTTCATCTTCTTCGATATCTTCATGATTTACTTGCCTAGGAATGTATCCCTTTTCATCAACCACTACATCAATGCTGTCAACAATTCTTCCAAGTCTTTTATTGTAGCACTTGTATGCTTTGTTGTGTGGAGAATAACCAAGAAGAATGCCTTCATCTACTCTAGGTTTAAGTTTTCCAAGTTGCTCATCAGTATTCTTAATATAGCAATTGCTCCCAAAGATTTTGAAGTGCTTTACCGAAGGAGTCTCACCATACCAGAGCTCATGAGGAGTTTGAGTGCTGTTCACCCAAACATTTGTTTTGTTGAGAATGACAACCGCAGCATATGCAGCTTCACCCTAGAAAGTTGCGGGAGTTCCAGACTCATCAAGCATAGCACGAGCCATTTGTTGAACTGTTCTGTTCATTCTTTCCACTACTCCATTTTGCTGAGGAGTTCTAGCTATAGAGAATTCTCTTCTTATCCCATGTTCTTCACAGAAATCGAAAAATTCATTTGAGGTAAACTCCCCACCTCTGTCAGATCTGAGGCACTTAATTTTGTATCCTGATTCATTTTCAACCAAGGCTTTAAAGGATTTGAATTTTTCGAATGCTTCATCTTTGTGCTTCATAAGTCCTAACCAGACAAACCTGGAGAAATCTTCAATGAATAATATCAAGTATTCTTCTCCTCGAGGTGTCCTTTTCCTGAATGGTCCACATACATCTGTATGTACAATCTCAAGAGGCATGCTAGCTGATCCTTCCTTCTCTAGAAAGTTAGTTCTGGTTTGCTTTCCAAACTGACATGATTTGCATATGGTGTTGTCTAGAATTTTGATATCTGGAAGACCGCGAACTGCCTGATATTTGCATTCTTTTCTTATTTGTGAAAAGATTAGATGCCCCAACCTCGGGTGCCATAACCAGTGTTCATCATCCTTGCTTAGATAGCATTGTTGTTGTCCTTCTTCAAATATGTATAGATTATTTGGAGTTCTTTCACCTTTGATCACCGTTTTACCTGTATCAAGATCACGAAAAAGACATCCATTTGATCTAAATATCACCTCAGTTCCTTGATCACACATCTGGCTGACACTCAGAAGATTATGCTTCAATCCATCAACATACAAAACATTTCTAGCTTTGACCTTTTCTTTTAACTGAGCAGTGCCTTTTCCTTTTATAGCTGCAGGAGTTTCATTTCCAAAAGAAACTTTCTTTCCCTTTTCTAAAGCAGAATATGATTCAAGTTTTTCTTTATCACCTGTCATATGCTTCGAACATCCACTGTCAATGTACCATAGATTTTCTTGTCCCTCTGCATAAAATGCTATCCCACATCTTTCTGTTTGTGGTTCCTTTATTCTCCATGTTTTGGCGCTTGAGGCTTGTTCCTTTGTCTGCTGAAACCTGCTCCTGCATTCAGAATCTTCATGACCAAAGTTATTGCAAATAGAACATTCAACTTCATTTTCAAGAGCCAAAAAGTTGTTATAGGTCCCTTTTGTAATCCCGGTCATACTTCTTTGTTTTTGAGCTTCTCTAGTCATGATTGTTTTATATGCAACACATTGAGCTGCTTTGTGACCAAAGTTATAGCAAGAGAAGCATTGTCCATTGAAGAAACTTCTGTGGTTATTAAATCTTCCGGCCAAATGATTGTAATTTCTATTGTCATCCATTCTTGAAGCAAATTGAGAGGATTTTACCTGTGGCTGGTTGTAGCTTTTGTTCATCCTTAGGATGGATTGCCCCTGGTTCACCTGATAATCTTTGTTTGATGTAATTCGTCCTTGATTTACCTGGTGATCTTCATTGTGCTTTTGCTCATTCCTTCTTGCTGCATCAAGATAACTCTTTGAGGTGGATGGTTGAGAAGTTTCTCCATTATAGCCCAGACCTGTCTTGTTTAGAGGAGAACGCTGTACATTGATGATCTCATCCAGAGTTTCAGATCCTTTGACAAACTTAATATTAATAGCCTTTGTTTTCTCAATCTCTTTTCTAAGACCAACAATTTCACCTTCTAACTTTTCAAAATATTTTTCTTTTTCATCAATTTGAGATTGTAGGGTATCAATGATCATATTTTTTTCTTCTATACATGTCTTGAGTCTAGAAATTTCTTCATAAAAACTATCCACATCTATAGCATCCATGTAATCATCATCTTCAAATGCCATTAAAAGTTTATAGTCATTACCTCGTTCATCTTCATCACTATTTGATAGACCATCACTATCTTCATGAGTGTAGTAGCTTTTCTTATTTGCATTATGTTTCTTGTTCCATCTAGCAGGTTCCTTTCCTTTCTCAATCTTATCCTTATGCGGACATTTTGCAGCATAATGACCTACTCTTCCACAAGCAAAACATTTAAAAGGTAACTTACCTCTGAACCTTCCAGTACCCCGTTGAAGATTTCTGACAAAATTTGATTCTTCTTCTTCTTCTGGCACGTGACTTGCTTCATAGTAGTCTCCTTTGCCTGAAGCCTTGAAAGCAGCTTCTCTCCTGTCTGATGGACCTCCCTTTCTCATTTCATAAGTAGTTAGAATTCCGTGTAGTTGAGACATAGTAAGAATTCGTAGATTTTCCTTTTCTTCTATTGCAGACACTTTAGATTCAAACTTGGGGGACAATGATCTTAAAACTTTTTCAACCACAATAGCCTCTTTTATTTCTTCACCCAAGTTTTTCATGTAATTAAAAATCTCGTCTACCCAAAGAAAATAGTTAGCCACACTTTCATCATTATACATTCTGAGATTCTCATACTGAATCCTGAGGGTTTGAAGTTTAGCACGCTTTACCTGTTCATCTCCTTCGTAGCTCAAGACAATCTTGTCCCATATTTCCTTTGCGGATTTATATTGCATAACCTTTACGAATTCTGTTTGAGATAAGAATCCCAGCAGAGTATTGACTGCTTTAGCATTTGTTTCATATTTCTTCTTCTCGGCCGAATCTGTAGGAGTAGCTGAAGGAAAAGTGTAGCCTGTATCTATGATATCCCAAACTTCTGTACCAAGAGATTGAAGATAGGCAGTAACTCTTACCTTCCAATAATTGAAGTTTGTCCCATCAAAAATTGGTGGCCTGATTGATGCTTCCCTCTCGTAATTGCTCATGATGAATGATCTTCCTTCAAGCGATCTTCTCAGAAGGACCTACTCTGATACCAATTGTTGGAAATAATACTGAGAGGGGGGGTGAATCAGTATTATCTAGTTCTTTTTAATAAATATTCCTTATTTATACTTTGAATTATTCTTGTATGTCAGTACCATAAAACAATTATCATGAACAAGAAAAATAGTCAGTCACACCAAAGAACACCAGATGTAAGGTGGAAACCCAATGTGGGTGAAAACCACCTGCTGCAATATGTCTCTATCTTTTTTTTTTAATTAGAAACTCCTTTTACAATGATTTTGTACTGGTGCAGTCCTTTACCAGTACGTAGGCTGCAACCTGCAGAGAGCTACAACTCTCTCTCGTTTTCCTGTCTCTCCTGGAAGGGAGCTACAACCCCCTACTTCTTTTCTTTCAAGGACCACTTTTCATAAATTTTCAAACTGGATCCATGAACATCAAATGATTATCAAGTACAAGTAAATCACCCAGTCAACTGCAGTAACCAGATCAATAGTAATAGTAAACTAAACCCAGAACACCTTATCAACAGAGAAAAGTCAAGTAAAATAAATGCCTTAAGACAGGTATGCAATTTTTCTTTATCTGGCATGCGTTGCTACGCACTTCGCCTTCTGCACCTCTGCGTATCCCCGCAGAGAGCCTTGAGCTGCACTACGTATCCACGCACTATTCCTTTAAACACGCCGCGTACCTTCACTGTGCCCACGCACCCACTAATTCTATCGCGCCGCGTACTACTACTGTGACCATGCACTCTGAGATGCTATCGCACCGCGTATCTACGCACCTGCGGCTTCTGTAGCGCCGCGTAATTTCGCTGTGCCTACGCACCTAAACCTCTGTCGCGCTGTGTACCCACACACTGCGCCTTCTTCTGCTCTGCATACCTATGCACTGCGCCTTCTTTTGCTCTGCGTACCCACGCACTTGCACTGTTAATCACCTGCGTACCTCTGATTAGGGCCAAATTGGCAGTCCCCCAGTGTGCCACTGATAGTCAGATGCCCAGATCTGATCATGCGCTCGAGAGATCACACTTCATAGATTCACTTTCAACTTCACTTTTATATAGATCAAGCTTTTAAATCGATAACCCAATATTTCAGATCTTAATATATTCAATTTGCAAAAGATACCTTAGCCAAGAGATCTCCTTCCCTATTTATAGTCAAACCCTTATTCACACCATGGGACAAAACCATCAATAACCAATACAAGGGATCCAAACCGGGGCAAAATTAGATCCTATACCACGGGCCAAAACCATAGAATCAAGAATGGCGGGCTAAATACCACGGGCCAAACATAAGAAACCCCACGTGAGCGCGCTTCGCTGCCTTGAAGTGAGTGAACTGGGGGTACGCACCTCATGAACGGGAAACCTGCGGGTATGAACGCACTTCCTGGCCGGCGTACCTGCGGGTACGCACCTTTTGAACCATTCACCTGCGTACCTCTTAATTTCCAACATTTTGAGAGCCTGATTAGAGCATTGCCACTTGAGGGTGTTGCCATCAAGTACAACATCTGTAACATAGAGCCATACCAGAATCATAATGCCAACATGTAATCGGGCTAGGTAGCCTCTGGATTCATCCTTCCTTTGGAAGGCGAGAAATCCGGTAAAAGCCCATACAGTCAATCTCTGTACGAGAAATACTTTGTTCTCACAAATTTTAGATCAGAAGCAGTTGAGTTTTGAGCTGGTGGAATTCGAATTTACAACAGTGTTTTCTTGGTGTCAAAGTTGAAATGTATTTCAACGGATTGCGATTGGAGTATGCTCTTGAGGGCAGCTTGAATTATATTGCATGGAAAGACAGGATGGAGGCAGTGTTAGATGATAATGGGTTGAAGGAGTTCATAGAGGCTGAGGTCCCAAAGCCTACTGATACTGCTCAAGTTGATGCTTGGCAAAAGAAGACAGCAAAGTGTCGAAGGATTCTGTTGGAGGGCGTGAAGGATCACATTGTGTCCAGCCTGCATGGAAAGGCTTCTCCATACTTGATGTGGAAAGCGTTGACAGATCTATTCCAAAGAAAGAGCGACCAGAGGAAGTTGGCGCTCAAGGATAAACTTAGAAACATTAAGTGTGAGAAAGGAGACAGTATGCCCAAGTATTTCACGAAGTTCACTCAATGTCGGGATGAGTTGGGAAGTGTGGGGGTAACTGTCGATGATGAGGACTTGGTGAGCTTGGCTCTTCTTGGTCTTCCAAAGAGTTGGAATTCCTATCAGGACTCTATCAATGGTCGGGAGAAATTTCCAGGGTGGGAGAGACTTTGGTCAGATCTTGCGCAAGAGGAGATCAGGCGGAATACCAGGGACAGATCTTCATCAAAAGCAACTGATGAAGAAAATTTGCGCTTTGGCTGCCAAAGCAAAGAAGGGGAAGAACAAGAAAGCTTCTCATTCTGGTGTGAAAGGAAAGAAGTAAGACATGTCCAAGGTGAAGTGCTTTCACTGTCACCAGCACGGACATTATGCTACAAATTTTCTACAGAAGAAGAAAAATAAGCAAGCTGCTGGATCTGCAGCAGGAGAGGCCTTAGCCTCGCAGTTTGAGCTTGATTTTTCATTGATCGCATGCTTGGTATCAAGTGTGATGGGATCGGTATGGTTCTTGGACAGTGGTGCATCTTTTCACATGACAGGAGATCGAGATTTATTTTCTGATTTGGAGGAGAAAGATCTTGGAGTGCACATTGAGATGGGGGATGATGGTAGATACAGTGCGACCGATATCGGTACCATTTCCTTTAAGAGGGAGTCTGGTAAACCCTTCATATTGAAGGAAGTGATGCATGTTCCAGGATTGAAGAAGAATCTTATCTCTATGGCGATGTTAGAAGACAATGGATATGATGTTGTTTTCAGTGAGGGAAAGGCTTTCTTGTGCAGTAAGACAACTGGAGAAACCTGGAAGATAGGGGTTCGAGTCAGGAACCTTTATCAGTTGCATGTAGATGGCTGCGCATCAATGGCATGCAAGGCAGAAGGATTGGTGAGCCGGGATGATGGCGAGCTGTGGGACAAGAGATTGGGCCACTTTTACCATGGATCCTTGAAGATACTGCAACAGATTACTACAGGGCTTCTTAAAGGAACTCTTGTGCAGTCAGATGAGTGCAAGGGGTGTACTTTGGGAAAATTTGTGAAAGCCACCTTTCACGAGAAGGATAGTCGCGCCACTATGATCCTTGAGAGAATTCACATAGACGTGTGTGGACCTTTCTCAGTAGCTTCGACAGCAAAGCACAGGTACTATGTGATCTTTGTTGATGATTTCTCTCGAAAGTGTTGGATCTTCTTCATGCAGAAGAAGAGCGAGACATACTCAAAGTTCTGTGAGTTCAAAGCACTAGTCGAGAAGGAGTCGGGGAAGAAGGTGAAGGCTCTTAGGAGCGACAATGGTGGTGAATTCATCTTTGGCGAGTTCAAGGACTTCTGCAGTGCAGAAGGGATTCGAAGAGAGCTCATAGCTCCCCATAACCCACAGCAGAACGGGGTTTCTGAGCGGAAGAACATAACGATCATGGGTGCTGCACAGGCGATGTTTCATGATTAGAGCCTACCCCTTCACTTGTGGGCAGAAGCATGCAATACTGCAGTATATGTACAGAACCATTGTCCTCATAGGATACTTGGCATGAGTACACCCGAGGAGGCTTATTCTGGTAAGAGGCCTGATATTTCTCATTTGAGGATTTTTGGTTCTAACTTTTACATGTATGTGACGAAGGATGCGAGGAAGAAGTTGGAGCCGACCACAGAGGTTGGGATATTTGTGGGGTACACTGATATGCCCCACAACTATCGTGTGTATTTGCCAGACAGTCGCAAGATTGTTGTGCGACGGGATATAAAATTTCAGGAGGAGAAAGCCATGAAGTGTTCGCTTGAGAGGTGTTATAGACATTTTTTTGCCCTACAACAACAAGCATGAGATTTCCATAAACCAAGGGCTCATAAGTCCCTAAAAGTGTTGTTCTAACCCCTAAAGGAACAAGGTCAACAGATTACTACTTCTCCCAGAAGTTCTCCACCAGAAACTACTCAGAATTGGTCAAAACAGGATCATTTCAGCTGCTCCACTGGATAAGTGCGTTGCATTGCACCTAAATACACTGTGAGGGTGCGTTGCATTTCAAAACTCCCTTCTGTAGGGTGCGATGGGTGAGAAATGACAAATGGCAGTGTCATTCCGCGAGGTGGAGAGGCAATGGAAGCTTCCAGAATCTTCTCCTATGACACTTGCCTCACTGAATTCGACCAAGGATGAGTAAGAGGCCCTCAGTCTCCAAGTGGAAGCAAGAATTGACAGAGAGAAGATACTAATCAAATCACAAGCTGACTCATCCTCCTTACACATATCTATATATGGATCCCTCATCCCAGAGATCCGCAGGCTGGAATTTTGCATATTGTAAGGAATTGTTGTTGGTTTCTAGAGACAAACATCATATTGTTGGGTGATTTATACTTTGTTTGAGGTGAAGAGGGGCTTTTTTGCTGGGAGGTTGATGCTGGGTCGGAACCACTAGTTGTAACTCCTCCTGGATCTTTTCTTGTTTATCAATAAAAACTATTTGAGTTTTCCTCCATGTTTTTATATCATTGATGCTAGTTACATTTGTATGGTTAACTTAAATCTGATCCTAAGTTGTTTATGAATATAGATCCATGTCTTTGTATAGTGCTCTGCTTCTGTGATCTTACAGGTACTTTGTGAAGCTGGGCATGCAAGGGAGCAGGTAGCTGGAGACCATCAAAGAAGAGAGGGATTGGATCAAAGGATTAGCGCAAGACACAGGTTGGTTCTTTCTATTCCTCTCTATTTATAAGTCATAAAGGAAATACAAAAGTAGTTTTTCTCTGTTTGTTTCTAAGGTAGCTGTCACACCTTAGTGGGATAGAGTAGTTCTAAATATACATTTTTCCCTGTAACAAAATGGTGACTCCACTGGGGAGATAATTAGTTTGTTTGTTTATCATTTTTTGTTGTTTGTTTCATAAAATTATAAGTAGCATTCGAACTGCATTTGCCATAACAAATGCAAAGTCGATAACTGCTGCTTCAATCCATTCACTGGATCTGTTTATGATTTAAACAGCTGATTCACAAACTATCTGATTGCCCTTGTGATAGCTCTTAGATCCTCCTTAGATCTACCCCTGATTGTTGCATTACTGATTGCTTTTTACCTGGCCAAAAACCAAGGACTGAACTGCAAACTGTGACCCAGAACCCGGACAGAGTCTCGTTTCTGGCCCAGCGCAGGTACTGTTCAGAGATCTTGAATTTCAGCGCACTTCCCGAAGGGGCAACCTGCGTTGCATTTCAGATTCTCTGTGTTACAGGTGCGCTGATCAGACTAGCTCTGTGCAGCTGTGGTTCCTGTGCTTCATTCTTTCCAGTTCTATCCCTGAATTTTGCTGCCTGTGATCAGTATATGTCTGTTTGAAACCTCTTTTCCTTGTTGTTATTCTGCCTCCTTGTACAAAAGAACTGTAGATGTTTTTGTGTGTTTGTTAAGTCGTTTACAGTTTTCCTTTGCAAAAGTAGCATAGTCGTACTGTCGTCCTTTGATTTGAATCTGTCGCAAGTGTCGGTTTCGATCATAGGAGAAAGTTTGATAGCTGTTGATGGTCGATTATCCTGTTACTATTGCCTTTGGTCTGAATTTGTAATTTTCTAGTGTCAAGAACAAGTGTTCATTTCAAAATCGTAAGGTGTCGTAATCATCTCTGTTTTTGATTTCGAAAAAGAGCTTGTTTATATTTGTCGCTTGAAAAGAAATTCAGATTTGTACATCAACTTTCTTTTTAGCATCAATACTAAGAAAGTCGAAAACAAATACATGCATGTGCATTTGCATATAGACAGTCTGTTTGGCTTGATTTAGGAAAGTGCATTTACAGTGTGCTCTTTGCTCTTTGTGAAAAGATTCTGTCTTTCTTTTCCCCTAATAGCTAGGATTTTCATTGCACAAAAGAGATAAAATTTTGTTTATCATCTTTAGATTGCATTTTAGGAATTACATCTACATCTCGTGGTGAACCTGAAAGGCAAACTTCATAAACAAGATCAACTGAAAATAAATTCAATGAATCTAACAACGCTTTGGAACTTAACGCACAACATTTAGAGGTCTAAGCTAGAGACGTATTCTGGCGTCGTAAAGCCTGGTAACTGTTGTCCTCATTGATGGTTGGGTGATTCCTCCACTTTGAGATGATAAGTGCCAGTACGGACTTGTGCTCCCACGTACCGTTGAGTATATTTTGGGAGACCCCTATAGGCTTAAATCCTTTATCCTTAGGAAGCCGTGTCTGCCTCCCTATCGATCGCAATGCACTGAACACAGCATTCGGGAAGATTGACTGCCGTACCGTAAAAAGTATTCTGCAGTTTTGCGATTGGTTTGGTACTCCCTCTACCTAGATCTCCAGAGCAGTCCCTTTCATTCCTTTTTAGACTCCTTAATGGAAAAGGTCCATCTGAGCACTTGTCACTTCAGGCTCATTAAAAATCGAAGGAGACTAGAGTCATCTTTTGTTTTTTCTCGACTCTTAAAAACTGAAAAAACAAGTTGTGTCAAAGCGTCTAAAAATTTATTTTAAACGGAATATTCATTACCCCTTTCCTACGTTGATCTTGGGTTGAGAAAATGGAGTCAACCAACCAAGGAATTCCCCTTGGAGGAAATCGTAGTCCCTTCTCCTCTTGGGGAGATGTTGGTGCACCCCATATGGCCACATTGTCTCTTCCAGGACTGACAATTGGTTTGCCTGTATGGCTCTTCTCAACCTCTCTCGTTCAGAACACCACTATTCCTGAACAATTGAATCAGCAATTAGACGAGTCCAGAGTTACCCACCAGCCTTCTACTTCCTCTAATTCTTCCTCTCCTCCTTCCTCTTCGCTTGATAGGGCTGGTAAAGCCAAAAGTCAAGTTCCTAAGGAGAAGAAGGAAAAGAAGAAGAAAGAGAAGAAGAAGAAGGAGCCAAAAGCGAATGGGGGCAAACGAGTGTCGTCTAATGAAAATCCACACACTGCACCGACTAGGCCTAAATCGCCATGTGTCATTTGCAAAGGAGACCACTTTCACGGAGATTGTCCTTGCATCCCTCGGATCTTAAGGGACTGGTCTCCTCGTTTGCACAACCCGGTGTCGTCAACCTCCGATGATCATGTTGAAAACACACCGTCAACTAGTGAAAGTGAAGCCCCAGGACAAAAAGGAAAATGTAGATTTCCTTGTAAACTGTGCGAAGGCGATCATGCCGTCCACCGTTGTCCCTTCTTAGACGAAGCTAAAAGAGTTTTGGATGATCGTCTGGTTTCACCGTTACGACTTCCTCTTGGATATAAAAAACTCTTACCGAGTCTGTCACTAGTTGAAAATCCAGCTGACCCGCTCAGGTGGTCGGCCGAAGCATCTGTCATTGAAGATGAACCCTCTGAATCCATACTAGACGAAAGTCAAAAGGTCAAGGCGGCAGTTGACCCGGTCTTGCCTTCAGAGGTTCCATCTTCAAATGATACAATCACTGAAGAGAACAAGGATGACACCGTCCAAATTCTTTTCATAAGCACAGACTCCAACAAACATGGGGGCAATTTACCCGTTCCTTTACCGCAGGAAGGAAGTTCGTCAGAGTTGTACCCGGCCGTCTATTCGGTCCCACCTCCAAGCAACCTAGTTGTCTCCTTCTACTGGAATCAACTAGGCAGACCCCGTTTACCAGCTAGCGTACCATTCCAAATTATTGTTCAAATATATAGAATGGTTATGGCTGGTACCATCATAGATGAGGGGGCTTCTGTGAGTATCCTTTCCTCAACTGCTTGGAAAGCGCTTGGTTCGCCATCGCTTTTGCCTAAGATGAGAAATCTGACAGGCTTTGATAAAGGAACCAGTCGACCGTTAGGGATCCTTCCCAAAGTGCCCATAACGTTGAGAGGGAAAACCGTTCACATGAACGTGATGGTAGTTCGAGGACCCCTGGATTACAATCTACTCCTGGGACGAGACTATATTTATTGCATGAGAGCCATCGTCTCATCACTCTTTAGAGTGATGTGTTTTCCGCACGAAGGAAGAGTGGTCAAGCTCGTAGACCAGCTTTCATTTCCCAGATCACACATAGCAAATAGTCATATACCATCCCTGAATGGTCTTTTCACGCAAGAAATGTCTCAATCTCCAGTCCGTCCTCCCGATGAGCGCGAGTGATTCAGAGGGATATGACTGAAACCCAGGGGGCATGCACCCTGGCCTGCTTCGGCAGGAAAACTTCGGGTATAGGGTAGGTTTCCGCGAGAGAATATGACCTCTGTACTCCCGTCCGTGATTGGAAGAGGGAGTTGGACTGGAACAAGATTCTCTTGTCAAAGTTATGAGAGTTGGCGAGCACCGCCGCTCACCTTTGTTTATCTCGGTAGACATCGCCGAAGAAGTGTTTTGTTTGCACTATGAATAGAACAATCTTTGGGTAACCTGTAAGAGGTAGGCCTCTCTCGGTAAAACAAATGTTTTAACGGACTAAAGAAGGGGTAACCTTGAAACTCTGTTTTATACCTGGGGGCATGCAAACCTTTTGGAATGCAAGCGAAGAGCGACTATTTATTTTTTAAATTTTTAGGACCTCTAACCCTTTAAACTCGTAGGATTGGTCATTTCCTAACTTGCATAAAGAAAGGATGTGGGGCAAATCTCTAAAAGTTGTCGTTTTTATATGAGACATTCTTATCATAAGACTGGATTAATCGAGCAGTTTTAGCACATAGTTCAAGCTCGTTAAAAAATAAACATAATACATGAGCAAGTGTTTCCACCCGCGTTTAAGCTCGTTAAAAAATGAACTATTCCCCCGGTAAATAACCATCGTGAATGTAGTACTTCAGCCGTTAAAGCCTTGGTTGTGTTTGCACCGTCACCTCCACTTTTTCATTGGCCGATCATTCACCTCCATCGGATTGTTTAGCCATTTTTAGGAACAGCTGCGAAGAGTGATTTCACTAGCCATCCTTGTGACACTGCCGTGATTGGAAAATTCCAAACCTTACCTGGAATCAGTTGCTACCCGTTTTATCACTCGTTCCTCAAAAGACGAGTCTCCTTTAAGCTCTTTTCAACTGACTCGTAAAATATGAAACGATTGCCGAGCCATTGGCCTCTCCAGCTCGTTAAAGGGACAGGAAGTGCTATCCCTCATCTAGATTTTAATCTTTTTGGACCTGAGGGATTATTACACAAAAAGATCGAGCGCTTGTTTTGTTCGGCTCGTTAAAACTATCGAAAATTCATCCCTTCTGTATTGTTTTATACTTTTTCAGACTTAAGGGATTAGACGAAAAAGGAATTTTGGAGTTACCTTTACGTTCCTTTTCAGACTCTCTAAAATTGAAAAGGACCGAGTTATCTTTGTCGTTAAACTCGTTAAAAAGATTAATAGCGACAAACTTGTCTTTAGACGAGAACGAGTTTCACTATCGCTAGGCTCGTTAAAACATAGCGATGGGTTTGCCCAAAGGGAAAATTATAGAACAAGCATATGTTATCCTCCTCAAGCTTGACAAAAATAAAGAGGTACTGGTCAGCAATGACTGGGGAAAAATTGGGAAGAAAACTCAAAGAAACTTTGTTGGTAGCAAGTCGCTCTTGAACATGACACTTCCACTCCGTGTCCGAGTCGGGTTGGGTTGTTTCATTCACCGGTCACATCACCATGGTCACGCCATACCATCCACATTTGGGGTTAATGCTACCAATCCATCACATCAGTGTCACCGATATGTTCAAGAGAAGTCATCCAGAGAAGTCACCCGTGTCTCACCCACTACCATACATTATACTCCATTCTTTCATGACCGCCACCCTGAACCTTATATCATCAGATCGTTTTCACCTCCATCAAAATGATTTGCTCCGTTCCGTGTCATTGATGTGGGATTCATTAAGGCCCTCCTGTGACGGATCACTTCTTGTCGACATCAGCTCATTATCCAAGAAGTTGATCTAGGAACACCCCATTCAGTACTTTGAAGCTTGCATGCCTCAATGGCAAGTTTATCACTTCCGACGATAGGTTTACATCAATGGCCTTCGACTGAAAGATTTTGCGTGGTGTTCGACGCCAAGTCCTCTATTTACACCACGTGAATTGTACTGCAGTACCTTGAGGATCATTATCATTATCGGTGATTCCTCTCGCGCTTGTTAACTGTTTACATCATTGACTGGTAATCAAGTGATGTCTTTCCATGTTCGACTTCAGAACATTTCTCACATGGATCGACTTGTACTTCTAGTGAAGATTAGACGAGAATGAAGACCCCAGATCTAGTTTCATCCATCCGGGCTGCGATATATATTCAGGGAAATAAAGACATTAAATGTACAGCATTGCAGCACAGATAATCATCCTACCAAAAGGATGATGGCTCTATTGGAATCATCAGTCTACACTCAGACGATTGTCTGTCCTATGTACATGAAAATGAATTTATAAAGCTGAGCATGGGAATGCCTGCCTCAGCTAGATCATGAAAATATTATGAAGATAATGTATTGTATTGTATCTTATTACAGGTCTCCTCCCAGCATTGAAAGAACTTCGGATTCTCATAATAAAGCATTTCACCCAACACCAAAAGGTTAACGGCCTCATACTTTAGGGGGCAACTGTTATAGACATTTTTGCCTACAACAACAAGCATGAAATGTCCATAAACCAAGGGCTCCTAAGTCCCTAAAAGTGTTGTTCTAACCCCTAAAAGAACAAGGTCAACAGATTACTACTTCTCCCAGAAGTTCTCCACCAGAAACTACTCAGAATTGGTCAAAACAAGATCATTTCAGCTGCTCCACTGGCTAAGTGCGTTGCATTGCACCTAAATACACTGTGGGGGTGCGTTGCATTTCAAAACTCCTTTCTGTAGGGTGCAATGGGCGAGAAATGACAAATGGCAGTGTCATTCCGCGAGGTGGAGAGGCAATGGAAGCTTCCAGAATCTTCTCCTATGACACTTGCCTCACTGAATTCGACCAAGGATGAGTAAGAGGCCCTCAGTCTCCAAGTGGAAGCAAGAACTGACAGAGAGAAGACACTAATCAAATCACAAGCTGACTCATCCTCCTTACACATATCTATATATGGATCCCTCATCCCAGAGATCCAGAGGTTGGAATTTTGCATATTGTAAGGAATTGTTGTTGGTTTCTAGAGACAAACATCAGATTGTTGGGTGATTTATGCTTTGTTGAGGTGAAGAGGGGCTTCTTTGCTGGGAGGTTGATGCTGGGTCGGAACCACTGGTTGTAACTCCTCCTGGATCTTTTCTTGTTTATCAATAAAAACTATTTGAGTTTTCCTCCATGCTTTTGTATCATTGATGCTAGTTACATTTGTATGGTTAACTTAAATCTGATCCTAAGTTGTTTATGAATATAGATCCATGTATTTGTATAGTTCTTTGCTTCTGTGATCTTACAGGTACTTTGTGAAGCTGGGCATGCAAGGGAGCAGGTAGCTGGAGACCATCAAAGAAGAGAGGGATTGGATCAAAGGATTAGTGCAAGACACGGGTTGTTTCTTTCTATTCCTCTCTATCTATAATTCATAAAGGAAATACAAAAGTAGTTTTTCTCTGTTTGTTTCTAAGGTAGCTGTCACACCTTAGTGGGATAGAGTAGTTCTAAATAGACACATTTCCCTGTAACAAGAGGGAGCCACACTTGCATGTAGATGAGGAGCTATTAGTTCCTAAGGATGAGCTTCAGGACGTGGATCAGCCACAGGACGAAGTTCATGGAGTGGAAGAGACCACTCATGCAGCGCCAACCATCAGAGGGCGAAAGCGCATTACAGAAACTAAGTGACTGGCTCAAGATGCAGATAAGGTTGTAGGACCACCTACAGGTCAACGTAGACACAGACAGTCACCTGATCGGTACACTGGATACATGGCTCTTGTGAGCAAATGTGTTGTGACTGAGCCATTCTCTTTCGAGGAAGCTGTGGAGGATCCCGCATGGGTAGATGCCATGGTGGAAGAGTATGATTCGATTGTCAGAAACAGTGCATGGGAGATTGTCCCAAGACCGGAAGGGAAATCAGTGGTGGGTTCGAGATGGATCTACAAAGTGAAGCAGGCAGCTGACGGGAGTGTGGAGAAGTACAAGGCTAGATTTGTTACCCAAGGCTTCTCACAGATAGAGGGGATCGATTATGAGGAGACCTTTGCACCTGTCGCAAGGTATTCTTCCATAAAGATGATTCTTTCTCTCTCAGCGCAGATGGGGTGGCACATTCATCAGATGGATGTGAAGACTGCATTCCTCAATAGAGTCATTGAGGAGGAGGTGTACATAGAGCAGCCCGAAGTTTTCGAGATATTCAGCAGCGAGTCGCATGTGTGCAGGCTCAAGAGAGCGCTGTATGGGTTGAAATAAACACCACGTGCTTGGTACACACAGATAGACAGTTATTTCACTGGACTTGGATTCTCCAAGAGTGAGGCGGATCCTAACCTATACCAGATTGTGGTGGAGGGTAAGTTGCTTATCATTGTACTTTATGTAGATGATTTGATTCTAACAGGTGATGAGCTGTTGATACTTTCATGCAAGGATGATCTTGCTAAGGAGTTTGAGATGAAGGACTTGGGCCTCCTTCATTATTTCCTGGGATTGGAAATTTGGCAGCGCAGTGATGGACTATTTGTTTCTCAGGGTAAGTATGCTCGGGAGATATTGGAGAAGTTCAACATGCATGGCTGCAAGCCTATTGATACTCCTCTTCCTGGAGGTTGGAGGAAGGAGGATACTACTTTGGCAGAGGTATTGGATGCCACTGTTTATCGACAGTTGGTGGGGTCGCTTATGTATCTGGTCAATACATGACCCGATATATGCTATGCTGTTAACCAGCTTTCACAAGCTATGGTTAAGCCAACCAAGCTCTTCTGGAAGGCAGGCAAGCATGTATTGCATTATCTTAGAGGCACATCGAGATATGGATTGTGGTACAGACAGGAGGATGAGGTGAAGCTATGTGGCTTCACGGATGCAGATTGGGCAGGGAGCCCAACGGACAGAAAGAGCACATCTGGAGGGGTCTTCAGTATTGGGTCAACAACAGTTTCTTGGTACAACAGGAAGCAGAGATCCATGGCACTCAGTTCAGTAGAGGCCGAGTATATGGCAGCAAGTTTGGCTGCATGCGAGGCTATATGGATGAGGAAGATCATGGTCGGGTTGTTCGGTTCATACTTAGAGCCTACTGTGATTTATTGTGATAAATAGAGTTGCATTAAACTCTCGACTAATCCAGTATTTCATGATAGATCTAAGCACATTGACATCAGGTACCATCATATCAGAGATTGTGTGCAGCGGATAATCATGTTACTTTCATACATTCCAACGGAGGATCAGGATGCTGATATCTTGACGAAGGCGCTCACCAAGATAAAATTGGAATACCACCGAGGCAGGATAGGGGTTGCTGATAATCCATATCTTGTTGAAAGGGAGTGTTGAGAATGCAACAAGATGATGGAGCTTAGTGGAAATAAGTCGCCTTCACTAAGTGGGCCCGCAGGCTATTTTTGGCGCAAAGTCTATTTTTAGACTATGTCTATTTTTAGACATATGGATCATGGTCTATGAGTTGCAGGATGCTATTTGTGGATGATTGGTCATGTTGGTAAAAATAGATGGGCTTCTATTTTTAGACAAATGGGCGGTTTCTATTTTTAGACTGCCAGGATAAAAATAGAACAATCGAATATTATTAGCTCATAATAATATTTGGACTATAAAAATTATCTTATCCTCTTGGAGCACTTCAGTTTGAGCTACAGATGTGGCACATGTAGCTGTCAGAAGGAAATACGCTTTTGTTATGAGTCAGTTGAGCTATTGCATGGTGGACTGCAGTTAGAACTCATGTGGTTGAGTTTGGTGGAGTTGATTGAGGAGTTGATGGAGTTGTGTTCAGTTTGACTTGGTTGAAATAGTTGTATTTAGTCTAACTGCAGAATACACTAGTGACAAGTGATGTGAATTAATTGTTAATTAATTCACTAATTATTAACTCATAAAGCAACTAAAGAATACATCAGTTAACTCAGTGCATGGACAGTTCAGTGGAGACAGGTGTTAGAGGTTGAGATTGCTATTAATTGTGACTATAGTTGTGCATGAGATTTTGCACAATCAATGTATTGACTATTTCCAATAAGGATTGCGTGGTTCAGCCAAGGAAATACAAGTTTGGATCAGCCATTCTCATCTATTCTCATGCAGGATTGCACAGTGGAGGCAGGCAAGCAGCAGAGGAGATTTGAACCTGTGATTGATTCAGATCTGAGCTAGTTTGTGTGTAACGGGTGGAGATAGTACTGAGTACTTGTGAGGAGTATTGTACTATGTATTGTTACATGTTCTCAATTAATATAATATATAGATAGTGTGGGGTTTTTAGCTGTATGCTTTCCCTGGGTTACATATTGTGTTAATGTGCGCATGCGATTGATGTTTCATTATTTTTAATTCCTTAGAATTGATGACCAACGTAGAGGAGGTTATGTATTGTGCATGTATTACGCAATAGTGTATAATATGGATAATCTCTGTGAATAAGTGTCATATTATTCAAAATTTCTACATCATATTGAGAAATCACCGTAAGTCAGTGTTAATGCCCCTTTTCTCTTTCCGACGGCGATATGCAAGTTTTGGTTCCAGATGTGATATTATATCACACTTTATTAAAAGTTTCGCATCCAGACAGTTGCAAAAACATTATCGAATATGGTAAAATGTTCCCCTCCTGCATTATGATTGTGATAACAACAAGCCTAGGTCAACAAGCATTAAAGTATGCATTTTGCTTCCGCTCCGTGAGACAGAGAGGCTGTTTTTCCGGCGTTTCTTCAATAGAATGGTCATTAAACAAAATGCGAGAAAAGAGGGCAGCAAGACATAAAGGGTAGCAAAACACAGAAGAAAGCGAGGCACTCTCAATACGTTTTGCTAGAAACAACACAATAAGATTTCGAAGAGCTAGATGTTTGAGTTTCCACAAATACAATGCCACACTACAAAAGTTTGATTTTCCTAAATAATTGTAACTGTTAGATAGGTTTTGTTTATACTACTCCCATTTGTATTCGAACTCTATTGTAACATTAATTCCTATGAAGGCTCAAATTTTTATTAATCAAATAGGATTTGATCTCATACATATCGATGGAATCTAGCCCAGGTGTCAGATTTTGTAAAATAGATCTTTCTTTATAAATAATGAGATTTTCGACTCTAGTAAGCGAATCGATGATGTGCGGAAGACCATTTTGTATATTTTTTTATTTAATAGAAATACAATTTGCAGCAGTCCTCTATTTTTAACCTGAGATTCCTTTTTTTGTTTCAGTTCCATCCTATCATGCTTGTATGTTGTTATTAGTTTTCATAGCTTATTTGATTACCGGGAATTCAATGTTACATTGCTCCAACTTCCTTCAATTTGTTGTGATTAATGTGCATGTCCATATCCACATTAGTAAACCAAAAATGCCTCAGCTTCCATACAACAATGTTGTTTCTAGTTGATTTTATTTAATTGACTCTATGCCCAATGGTGGCTATCCTCACAATCTTTCACCTGCAAAAATCACATAGAAAACCAGAGTTAGCCATTTGTATTTTTAATTATATTGAGAGAGCCCTCTCAGACTGTAAGGGCTAACTTCCAATTGAAAGTTGGTTTGAAATAGTTACACTAGGTTGAGGGTTGATACAACCCAACCTGTCCCAGCCTGGTGATAACATTTTGGTGCATCTGTCGGGAGTCAAAAAGATCATTTCCCATATTTTACTTGATTCTCTTCATTCTAATTCTTGAGGGTATCAGGTAATCAAAGTTTTCTAAAGGTTGTGATATTACCTTGGCGACTCCAATTTATAAAAATCTAGAAGATTGAAGCTTCATGGTTACTCCACTACTTACATATCAGTAGCTTGAAGAAGTTTGAAGATCAGTTCTACTGCAAGAATAAATGTTAGGTATGCTCCTATGGATCTATCTCATATCTATGGTTTTCCGAATCCTATGCCCTGCGTTGATTGGTCAACCCATTCTCCCATGTTTAGAAATGAAAAGGAAAATGATGTTGGTCTACATTTGGTTAAATTCCATATACATGTATGTAGATTGAGTGTTGAGTTCCCTAAGGATTGTCTCATGAAAATGTTTATGGATACCCTTTAAGACAAAGCTAGAGTATGGTATGAAGTGTTGCCATCAGGATGCTTGTGTTCTCTTAAAGATTTTCATAGAACATTTTTTGGACATTATGGGAAGTCTCATCCTTCATCACCACTGTTTCAAAACTATTGTAATTTTTGGAAAGTTTTCATTCAACATCTCAAAAGTATTGATGATGATGTAGAATGTATGGATGATGAGGAGATGTTAGAGGCACTTTATGAATTTTCTTCTCAAGCTATTTTTCATGATGATCAAGAAGTTTTCCAACAAGCAGATGTCTCTTCTTTACTTGAAGATGAAATGGATTAGCAATTTGACAGTCAAGTCATATTACATGAAATACATGAAGATTTGCAACCCTATCAATCTATATGCAGTCAAAGGTATGAGTCCTTTTTTGAGATTTTATGTCAAGAAGAAATTCCTCAAGATCGGGTTGTTTAAAATACATGCATGAAAATTATAGACAGTGAGGTAACATGTGATGAAAATTGTCTACCTAGACAAGATCTTTTTTCTATTGAATATCATAATAATGTTGTCCCAGTTAAAGTGCATGAAAGTTCACTGTTAGGTAAACTTGAGATACATGAAGAGCTGAATATACAGGTTTTACCTATTCCATTTGAGGATCATAAAAAATGACATGGATGATATGCATAAAGTTATTTATATAGGAGTTGTTAGTGTTCAGACTCAAGATGACATTCCTCAAGCAAAACTACCAAAGGTTATATCTAATTTGTTTGATAAGAAAAAGATTAGTTTTGATACACACAATATGGATGTCATGTTTGAAGATGTTCAAGGATGCATGGATGGTTTTGTTGATTTACATGGAAGGGAAGACAAATATGTTGTTGCCTTTTTATTTGATGATGTTCTTGGAATTGAAGACATAGGACAACAAAGGCCATCAGTTATGAATGAATTCAACCCTCATGGTTTTACTCATCAAGAAAAGGTGATTTTTCATGATTATCAAGATCGTTTGGTAAGTCTATTCCAGTCATCAATGAAGGTGAAGTTTCTTTCATTTACAAGCTCAAGTGATGGATTCAATTTTTATTCTGAGTTGCTAATAGATGATCCACTACTGATTTTGTTCAAGCATAGTCAAGGAGCCCATGCGTTGGATCAACCCTTTGACTGGTTATACTTGAGGTTTCATATCACTTGAATCAAGCAGGTGGATTTTCAAATATTAGAGTAAGATTATTGGTAATTAAATAAGCTTGTTGGGCAAGCATTTCCTTCAGCTTTAGGTTACATTTTACAGTTGTCAATTTCAGTTTGTACAACAGTTTGATATCATATTACAACAATAGTAGTTGGTTTTGAGTTGTATTGTAGTTTACTTTTCAGTTTAGTGAAGTTGGTTTGGATGTAGTCTTTAAATTTGGGATCAACCCAATGGTCAGGCAACTAGTCTGCTGGTTCTTTGCTGCACCACAGGGGCATAGCATCCCCATTGGAGCCAATGTTATCCATGATAACCACTAGAAATAATTTTTAGTTTTATTAGTCAAGGTTTTCCATCACTGATCTTTGCATCTATCTGTTGTTTTTTTGAAAGAGGTTGTTGTGCTTCGCATTTGGAGATTAGAGAAGGAAGGATAGGTCTATTCTAATTGTTTTGGAGAAATTCCAATATTCTCCAAAACCCATTTCTTTCACAAACCCCATTTTACTCCTTTGTTTTCTAAAAGCTCTAGCTGCAGTGACCCTATTTCAACTCTAGCCGTGTTTCCTCATATTCCAACTCTAACCGTGTTTCACCCATTTCCAACTCTAGCCATGTTTTTCCTTTCACCTTTTAAATACTTTTAAAACATTAATAAAACATGCCGTAAGCCTTTTAAAACGTAGAGACTCGCAGTATATATTTCAATCAGCCTTTTCCCTTTTGCAAAACCATATTCTTTGCTTGCGATTGTGATATCAAAAATTGAAAAGTCTCTCCTCTGTTGATATCTCAAGTCCTCCTCGTCGATTGCGATATTGCATAAACCCGTCACCACTCCTCTGCCGATATCGCAATTCCTCCCTGCCGATTGTGATACCTCATGTATCTCCTCCCCTACCAATTGCGATAAAGACCCGCCCGCTGATTGCGATATCGCAAGTATCTCCTCCCCTACCGATTGCAATAAAGACCCGCCTGCCGATTGCGATAAATACCTTCTCACTGATCGCAATATTTCTTCCTTCCCATTGATCACATAAAGTTTCGTCCCCCCGTCAATTGCGATGTCGCAATCGGGGATCACACAGACATAAATCCCTCCTCCGCTGAACTCCCTTTTGACTTGCAATTGTGATGGACCCGATAAGTTATGTTTTATGGTTTTTAAAATTTCAGGTCTAGCATATCGAGAAATCATTGTAAATCAGCATTAACGCTCCTTTTCACTTTTTGATGGCGATATGAAAGTTTTGGTTCCAGATGTGATATTATATCATGCTTTATTAAAAAATTTGCATTCGAACAGTCGGAAAAACATTATGGAATATGGTAAAAGGTTCCCCTCTTGTATTCTGATTGCGATAACAAGAAGCTCAGGTCAATGAGCATTAAAGTATCCATTTCACTTTTGCTCCGTGAGACAGCGAGGGTGTTTTTCGGCATTTCTTCAACAACGTGGTCATTAAATGGAATCATATAGGATTTGATCTCATAGATATCGATGGAATCTAGCCCAGGAGGGAGATTTTGTAAAAAAGATATTTCTCTGTAAATAATGAGATTTTTTACTCTAGTAAGGGAATCGATGATGCGAGGAAGACCATTTTGTATGTATATATATATATATATATAGATATATATATATATATATATATATATATATATATATATATATATATATATATATATATATATATATATATATATATATATATATATATATATATATATATATATTCAGTTAATAGAAATACAATTTGCAGCAATCCTCTGTTTTTAACCTGAGATTCATTTTTGGTTTCAGTTCCATCCTATCATGCTTCTATGTTGTTATTAGTTTTCATAGCTTATTTGATTACTTGGAATTCAATGTTACATTACTCCAACTTCCTTCAATTTGCTGTGATTATTGTGAATGTCCATATCCACGTTAGTAAACCAAAAATGTCTCAACTTCCACAAAACAATGTTGTTTGTAATTACTTTTCTTTAATTGACTCTATGCCCAATGGTGGTTGTCCTCACACTATTCACTTGCAAAATTCACATAGAAAACCAAAGTTAGCCATTTGTATTTTTAAATATATTGAGAAAGCCCTCTCAGATTGTAAGGGCTAACTTCCAATCAAAAGTTGGTTTGAAATAGTTACACTGAGTTGAGGGTTGACACAGCCCAACCTGTCCTAGCCCAATAATAACACAAGAAGACACTCATATTACTATATGTTTAACAACAACCAAAAATCACATTCCACACAGTTATTTTTATCACACAATATTACAATGGCTGGTAAATGCATTGACATTTTTTATCCAAATAAAATTCTCAACGTTCCATTAGTTTAATAGGTTCACACACAACTCATGCAAATACAGCCTCAACGTGCTCTGCTACAAATGCCTTTTTATTATTGACACTCTAATCGTTCTAAAACTATTATTGCACCAATGCACAGGGTACAGGGCTTCAAATCACACTTTCCATAGGAAATTTCTCTTTTAATTACATTACATAAGTGCCAACAATCAAATTGCACTTCACAGATGTAGCCATTTGAAATGGTAAACTTTGCAGGTGTATATTAGTCCTTTTGTCGTATCCATAGTATGTATATAAATGTGACTACGTCAACCAAGACAATGTCAAATGACTGAACACCAAATAATTCTTCCATTCAAGTATTTACTAATTTAGTCATGATGAGACAAACTTTCATTCATCATACATTATATCATCATCATGTCATTGTTGTGTTATACCAAAAAAATCATGTATGCTGCATGCATCGTCAGTCCTCTATGCTGGATTTTAAACATTTATATGAATAGTTGTCATAATTGACTCAACACACTCAAACAAACGATATTAATTGGATTTGATTATGAACAAAACTATTTCTACCAAATGAGATCTCTTCAACTAGTTGAAACTAAGATATTTGCAAAGAGTGAGTCTGGGGATTTGATCCCACGTCAATTTACTAATTAATATAATGAGCCAGTGTTATGATTCCATTCACCATTTAGTTTGGTGACACAACCCTATATCCATGATGTGGAAATAACATCTCTACATGAATTCCTCAACAAAATAACCTCAACATTTTTGGGTAATAAAATTAATTGGCGTTTAAGTTCAGCCCTAGTGTGAACAATGTTCCAAGCTTCAGGTTCCCACAAAAATTAATTTACCATATACCAAACTTAGATCCAATTTCATGAAATCCTTATGAAACTCTTATTGCTCAGATAAGATGTGAGATATCCCACAGAAAGTTTCTCTATGCAAACACTAGTAGACCAAAAAAAAAATTAGATGCACAACAAAACTTGATCTATAACTCTAGATAGGCATTACTATAATTGGTCGTAGAGAAAAAGAATTCCTTGCCTCAGATTAGCATTGGATACTTGAATTTTTTTTTAGAAGAAGGGAGTTTTTTATAAATTTTGAAGGGGTTACTTTAGGAGAGCCGACTTGTACATAATGGAGGAAAAATTAGAATATTTTTTTTTTGTTTTTTTTGGAGAAAAAAACTAAAATGAGGTCGACTTGTAACATTTTCTTCCTTGACTTTCCCATCTTGATTCACCTGATATCTACCTTCCAATTGTTAAGTTGCAACTGAAGGAACTTACTTTGATTCCAATTGTTGGAAACACTGAGCAGGGGGTGAATCAATATTTATGTTCAATTAGAATATTTCTAACTTCTCATAAAGTTAATTATCAGTATCATTATATCAAGCAT
This sequence comes from Pinus tabuliformis, assembly GCA_031772625.1. NCBI lineage: Eukaryota > Viridiplantae > Streptophyta > Pinopsida > Pinales > Pinaceae > Pinus > Pinus tabuliformis. The sequence continues at coordinate 718,100,101 of CM062817.1, read as the reverse complement.
AAACCAACATCATATCACATGAACAATAAACAAAACCATTCAAAAATGCATGAAAATGAAGACAATAGACACAAAATTTTTAGGTAGAAAGCCTTCCTAGAGAAAAACAACCAAATGCTTCTTAATATTTGTCTTCAATAATTTTACATCAACAGGAAGCTCCAACTTCCAATCTTTTCAGCACCAACTGAAGGAGGCTCCAACCCCTTGGTTAACAATAACTTATAGATGTTTAACAACAAACAAGAAGCCCACACCACACAAGTCTTCTTTTTTGTGCAACATTACAGTTGTTGTGAAATGCATTGTTATTTTGATCAATACAAAATTCTCAATGTGCCATTAGTTTCAGATGTTCATACACAACTCAAGCAAATATGCCCTCAACATGTTGCGCTACAAGTGTTTTTTTTATTGACACATTAATCAATCTAAAACTGCCATTGCACTAATGCACAAGGTATAGGGCTTCAAATCACACTCTCCATAGGAAGTTCCCTTTTAATTACATTACATAAGTTCCATCAATTAAATTGCACTTCACACAGGTAGCCATTTGAAATGGTAAACTTTGGAGTTATACATTAGTCCTTCTGTTGTATCTGCAATATGTATATAAATGTGACTATGTCAACCAAGACCATGTCAAATGACTAGACACCAAATAATTCTTCCTTACAAGTCTTTGCTAATTTATTCATGACCGGACAAACTTTCAATCATCGTACATCAGATCGTCGACATGTCATAGTTGTGTTATACCACAAAAATCATTTATGCTACGTGCATCATTAGTCCTCAATGTTGGTTTTTAAATATTGATATGAAAATTTGTCATAATTGACCAAGCACAATCAAACAAATGATCTTTATCATATTTCAATATGAACAAAAGTGTTTCGGCCAAACCAGATCTCTTCAATTGGTCAAAACGAGGATCTCTACAAAGAGTAAGCCCGGGGATTTGATCCCACATCAATTTACTAATTAATCCAATGAGTCACTGTTATGACCTCGCTGACCATTTAGTTTGGTGACACAACCATGTATCCATCATGTGGAAGTAACATCACTACATGAACTCCTCAACAAAACGACCTTAGCATTTTCAAGTAACAAAATTAATCGACATTCAATTTTAGCCCTATTGTGAACAATGTTGCAAGCTTTAGTTTCTCATAAAAAAATAATTTACCATCTACCAAACTTAGAACCAATTCATGAAACCCTTATTGATCAGATAAGATATGAGATAGACCTTAGAATGTTTCCCTATGCCTAACAAAACACCACTAGACCCAAAAAAAAATTAGTTTCCCAACAAAACTCAATCTATGTCTCCACATAGACATGACTATAATTGTCCATAGAGAAAAATAATTCCTTGCCTCAGATTAGCGTTGGATACTTACATTTGTGGAGAAGAAGGGTGCCTTTTTATAGAGGTTGAATGGGTTATTTTAAGAGAGTTGATTTCTACATAAGGGAGGGAAAATAAAAAAATTCAAGTTTTTTTTTAGGAGCCAAAAATTAAAATGAGTCTAACTTGTAACATTTTCTTTGAATTTAAATTTTTAATGCCCTCAATGAATTACTTTAGCCAAAAAAAAAAATCATTAAAAGTCCTTTTGACTTCTTGAGTTTCCAACTAATGACATATTGCCATGTCATCACCTTTTGGGGATATGGACCACAAGAAGTGGGCTTTAACCGTCCAGAGGGCATATCTTGCAAATCGTGAGGATCCACGATGTGTGCCATATACCGTTGGAATTAGAACGATAAGGAATATCCAATGAAGATGGTCTTGTGAGAAAATATTCTTACCCTCATCCTCAGAATATTCAGTAAGTGTGGGGCTTCTAGGGTTTCTTTCCATCCTTCTAGGGCTTCTTTTCTATTGAAGTTTCCACTGATGCAATCAATGATGTATATTAAGAGCATTCAAGAACTGATGTTTACTTCAATGATAACACCATTTAACTTCCACATCCATGTAATAAAATAAATAAATGTATGAAGACATGAAAAGGTTTGAGTTAGGGGTTGTGTGACTGTTACAAACCCAACCCCCTAAGTGGCATTAAGGAGATGGATTATTTAAATTTTTCCTCTTAAAAACTAATATAAGGTCAATTTTGAGATCATAAAGGCATTTTCCTCATTGATATCTTTCTAATTATTTTACTCATACTCAATTCTAAGCTTTTAGCACAAAGTTATGCCCTTTCAAATTTTGAAAATGGATTTCTCTCCCCTACCATGTCATTGTATATACAAGGACACACACAAAAATGTACGATAAAACATCACCTACTATATGGGAATGACACAAGTTTCACGAATATAAAAGAATTTTGGTCTTAATTAGCTTATTGCATGATAGAAAATTTCCCCCAACATGTTGTATCACATCCCTTGCAAACTTCTTATCGCACAATGAAGCTTTAAAATATGTGACACACCACAAGTTGTTAAAAGTTCTATCATGCAATGTTTTTCATCACCAGAAAACATCTCATAACATTCAAAACTTTTATCTTGTGCAACACATCACAAACAACAAAGATTTCTATCATGTGACATATTTATCACACCAGGAAAAACCTTCTACCTTGTAATGTGTCACCTTGTTTTCTTTTTTAGTTGTGTGAAAAATTATTTCCTTGAGATGAGTCTTTTTTTGAATCTCAGAATTTTCAAGGACATTATCTCTTTTCCAACTTATCCACTTAGAAAAAAAATCCCCTACAAATATGATGTCCAATAAAACTTTTTATCATTACAAATAAATCTTCACATAGTGATATGTCGAATCCCAAAATATTTCCCTTTGAGAGATGTGTCATGCCTCAAAGATATTCTTTGTGTGATAAAACTTGGCACACTTTATCAGGTCATAAAATTGCAACAAATCTTCACCACTTGTAGTGTATCACATACATGGAAGAGGAAAGTGATTGACCTAGGCAAGTTTAGATATGATCACACCCTGAAAAGAATACTGGAGAACAAGCATAAAACCTTGTCAACTCCCATTAGAATCTAGTATTTAGTCACTAAAGAAAGGATCATTACATTAGAAACCAAAAATGATCCACTTTCCATGGCCTCATTAGGAATAACATTCTCTTAAACTATTGAGAGAATGTGAAAGACCACCTTGAATAGTTGAAGCAGAAGGATAACCGCATAGCAAAGTTGGTGCAACAGAGCAATCTATTAAATGCTAACAACAAAAATATGAAACATGAGGGAACTAACATGGAATATTACAAGTATTTTGAATCTAAAGTGCATGAATCTTATAAGAAGGTGGTCAGATATAAGGTCTATCCATGCTTCCAACAAATCCAGAAGATATTCACCAAGCTACAAGGAGTACAAAATGTTGTGCACTAGCTAGAGAAATTGTTATACCAAATATCACATTGAGATGGGGGGTGAATCAGTGTGGTGGAAAACTTATCATTTCAATGTTTTCATCAATAATCAAACATGTAACAATGTATCATAACAATAAATGAAGTAGTGCATCAAGAAGCCATCATTGCATCAACACAAGAGGACACAAGATTTTATGTGGAAACATTTACAAGAGAAAACCACAAATTCTTCTTCTTCTTCTTCTTTAATTCATTACATAGATTTGTAACCACCGAACTAGTGAAGGCAGCCACCCCCAAGATGTGCAAGAAACTACTTTTGGTAGGCTACAACCTGATTAAGGCACCAACAATGAAAAGTGTGCAATCAACGACTTGTCACAAGCTACAAATTAATTGAGGCACCAACCTCATACATGAATAAGCTTCAACTTGTTGTAGGGTTCAACCTAATTGAGTCACCAACCTCGGTGGAGGCACCCACCTTGATGGGCCTCCAAATTAGATACAAATTAAGGCCCATCTCAACTTTCTTAGGCACACAAAGGCTATGTTAAATCTCTCCTTTTGCACTTAATAATGCTTTTTTTTAGCTTTAATATGTTCATTACGAAGGTTTAGAGATAATTGCATATTATGTGCCTAATATTATTTAATTTTGTAGAATATTGTGAGAATATTGGGCAGATTCCGAAGATTTGGAATATGAGATAATATAGGGAATTTCTCACTGCTACATGATGGACCATTAAATGAATAAAATAACATAAAATAATTGACAAGTTCTAGAGCTCCACTAGTTGAGAAAATCTATGGATGTGTACCCTACTACAGGAGAAGTCGAAACTTAGTATTTAATGAAGATTCCTATGATTGGGAACCATATATGCTTTTTGAAGGATTTTTGAGGGGAAAGATACCTCCTTTCAAGGAGGATGCTTCCTCATCAATTTTTATAAGTACCAATTCGAATTAGCCTCTTGGGGCATGTATTTCTTAGTCTTCTTATGAAGAAAACTTGTTATTTAGCTTCTCTACTTTCATTTCTAGCAGGGATGTACTTGGATTGACTCTAATAATGAAGTTTGGTTTCATTTTCATATTCTAAGGTTTGGTTTCCTTCATAGGTCTCTAAGTATCCTTGGGATTGGACATCCCAGGAGCCTCAAAGACCTAATGCATGATTTCTTTATCTTGTTTGAATGATTTGTTCACTTGCATCTCTTATTCTTGCTTTTCCCATTTCTTCATTTATTATTCTTGCTTCATTTATTGTAGGTTTGTTTGTTTGTTTGTTTTTTTTTTTTTTTTTTTTTTTTTTTTTCAGGTCATTTATATAGGTACGATTATGATTCATCCTTATAACAACTTTGAAAATTCATATTCATCATTGAGCTACTTGGATTGGTTTACTAGTTCACAATTTTGGAATTTCTGGAATATCTTGTAGAACAATAGTAATAATTTTTTGTTGAATTTTAGCATGTGTTGATGAGATTATTACAAGTTTATTCCAATTGTATTGAAGCCTGAAAACATGAAAATTAATAACAAAATTTACCCCGTATAATTTTCACTTTATCAGGTTATGCATTTGGTAGGTTAACTAGCTCATTGATTCTTGAATTTCCACTTTTTAGAGTAGTAATTTTCTGTTAATTTTAGCACATGTTTTCAAGGGAAATTTTGAGTGATTCCACTTGGATTGGAGTCCTAGGATATCCTACTTAACAAAAAGTTTCACCCCATCTCATTTGTGTTTGATTTGCTTGGTCATTTTGTAGAAATTCCTTATAGATTCAAACCTCTTATGTAATAAGCTAAAACAAACGACTTGAATCTACTCTACTCATTAGCGGAAAGAACTAAGAAATCGAGAAATCACAAAATAAACATGATACGAGATTCAATCACATATTCTCATAGATTTATCTTAGGGGAAAGAAACTACTCAAAACCCCTTTCTATATGTATTTCATTAGTCAGAAAATAGAGAATAAATACAATGCTTGCTAAAGCCTAAGCAACCTTTGCACTAGTATAATATATCTCATTGCTTCCTAGACAAGCTCTGCCCAATACTTAACCAATTCCAAGCCTTCCCAAGTCCGTATTTCCATGTGTTTTTCCTCAATGAATTATCCCCCTATTAATTAGGGAAATTCCCAATTAGAATTGTGCAACCCCTGTAGGCCCTTATCTGACTGCATGCACCACCTGTACAATTTGAAATTTTATGATAGTACACTACCCTTGAACTCCAATCTCAATTGGGTAACTCAAGTTATCTACATGCATCAATTATTCTGGGTTGATTGATGAGTTAACTGAAAGATTAGCTGAAGTTACACCCCTCTACTGGACCCTCCACTAGTTCTTTATCAGTTAGAACTAGTTAAATTTGTGGTAACTCAAATTAACTGAACTTGATTGCTAGAAATTAGCAATCAATCTTAACTAAACATAACTCAAGTGTCTCCAAATCGAATTAATTGAGTTAACTGAGTGAAAATGCCATGTCACCTCAGTTAACTACCTCCAAGTATTTTTATGAAATTAGAATTCAAATTTCTCCTAATTAATTTTGGAAAAAATTAAATTAGGAATTTCTTGCTACATTTTCAACACTCCCTCTTAGTAAGAAAGGGATTATCTACTGACCTAATCCTACCTCTATGGAACTTGAATTTGCATCTTGATAATGCCTTTGTCAAAATATTTGCATCTTTTTTCCTTTGGAGGAATGTACTCCATCAACATGATTCTCCTCTGCACACAATCTCGTAGATGGTGATATCAGATGTTGACATGCTTGGACCGATCATGAAAAATTGGACCCTGAAAAACAGATCATGAAAAACACTGGTTTTCACAATAAATACTATAGGATCCATCACCTGACCAAATAGCCCAATAAGGATCTTTCTCATCCAGATAGCCTCACATTTTTCTTGACTGACAGCCACGTACTCTGTGTCTTCTAAGCTAACTGCAACATATTGTTGCTTCATGTTGTACCAAGAAACCAATGTTGACCCAACATTGAAAATTCCTCCTAATGTGCTCTTTTTGTCGAATGGACTACCCACCCAATCTGCATCTGTGAAGCCTTGTAGCTTCACTCCTTTTTCCTCCTATACCAAAGACCAAACTGAGTGGTGCCTCTGAGGTATCTCAACCCATGCTTTGATGCCTTCCAATACAGTTTGGTTTGCTTAACCATAGCTTGACTAAGTTGGTTAATTGCATAACACATGTTCAGTCGTGTGTTCATAAAATACATAAGTGAACCCACAAGCTACTTGTAGATGTCAGCCTACACTACTTCACCTAAAGTAGAATTTTCCTTCCTCCAATTCCATGCTAGAGGAGTCTCCATGGGTTTGCTTCTCTCTACGTGGAACTTCTTCAATATCTCATTGGCATACTTACCTTGAGAGACAAACAATTTCGCATATCCTTTCCATACTTCCATATCGAAGAAATAATGCATGAGCCTGAGGTCCTTCATCTCGAATTCTCTTGCAAAATCCTCTTTGCAAGACTTGATCAACTTCTTATTAGCGGTTAAAATTAAATCATCAACATAGAATAATACAATCAATAATTTACCTTTAACAATAATATGGTAAAGGTTTGCATCTACTTCACTTTTTTTGAATCCCAACCCAGTGAGATAATTTTCGTCCTGGTGTACCAAGCACAAGGTGCTTGTTTCAATCCATATAGTGCTTTCTTAATTCTACACACATGTGAATCTCCATAGAAGGTCTCAAATTGTTCCGGATTCTCAATGTACACCTCTTCCTCGATTAATCAATTGAGGAATGTTTTCTTCACATCCATCTAGTGGATCTTCCACCCCATCTGCACAGCAAGAGCTAGAATTGATTTGACTGAAGAGTCTCCTCATAGTTAATTCCCTCCACCTGAGAGAACCCCTTGGCCACAAATCTGGCCTTGTGTTTCTTGATGCTTCCATATTCCACTTGCTTCACCTTGTAGATCCACCTGGAAGCTACCACTGACTTGTCCTCTAGTCTAGAGACCTCTTCCCAAACACTTTTTCTAATAATCGAGTCATACTCCTCTACCATGGCATCAACCCATACTGCTTTCTAAATTGCTTCCTCGAACGAGGATGGCTCGGTATCCACAAGCTCACTCATCAGATACATGTAGCTAGTGTACCGATATGGTGACCTCCTTTTCCTGCACTGTGATGTGGGTGCTCCCACATTCTCTCTAGCATCATGAAATAATCTATTAGCTTTGTCGGCGCACTTCCTTCCATCTCTTGATGTTTATGCTTGAGTGGAAGTATCCACTCTCTCTACCTCTACTTATGGCTTCTCCCCAACTTCCTGAGGTTCCTCCTTTGGAGCTAAGAGCATCTACTCTGAATGCAAATGAAGCTCCATCTAAAGGGAATGCCTCATTCCCTTCTCCTCATCAAATTTTTCATCTCTTTTGACCACCATTATCTTGAGAGATGGAGAGTTGTGAGGCGTTTTTGTATATCCCACAAATATGCCCAACTCAGTTGTAGGCTCTAGCTTTTTCCTTGCATCCTTGGAAACATGATAGTAAACTGATGATCAAATGATCTTGAAGTGTGACACGTCTGGTTTCTTCCATGAAAAATCTTCCTCTGGTGTACTCATGCCAATAATCCTATGAGGACTCTTGTTCTAAAAATAAACAGTTGTGTTGAATGCTTCAACCCACAAGTGCAACGATAGCCTCTGATCATGCAACATGGCCTATGCAACTCCCAAAGTACTTTTGTTCTTCCTCTCAGCCACCTCATTCTGCAGTGAGTTATGAGGTGTTGTTAGCTCCCGTCGAATGCCTTCTTTTGCACAAAATTTATTAAATTCATTTGACACATTCTCCATCGTTGTCGTTCTTGAGAGCCTTCACTTTCCTACCAGACTCTTTCTCAACAACTTCTTTAAACTCAAAAAATTTGGAGAATTTATGATATTTCTTCTGCATGAAGAAGATCCATCACTTCTATGAGAAATCATCTACAAATCTTACATAATACCTGTACTTGGCCATGGAGGCTGTCGAGAAAGGTCCACACACATCCAAGTGAGATATTTCAAGGATTGCATTGAAGGTGGCTTTTGTGTATTTCCCTAATGTACACCTGTTTCATGTATCTCGTTGCTCTGGTTCACCCTTGGGAAATCCTGTAGAATTATGCTACATGATCTTCAAAGCTCCATGGTGCAAGTGGCCCAATATTCAATGCCATAATTCACCAATGTCTCAGCTCTATACCTTCTCTGCTTTTATGCTCAATGTTGCACAATATTCTACATCCAATTTGTAGAGATTCTCCACTTGAACCCCGATTGATTCACCTGTCCTGTGGCAATGTGTCTAAGGAAATCCTTTCCTTTCTTAAATATCACATCGTAGCCACAGTCTTCCAACGTAGCTGCAACTAACATGAGATTCTTCTTCAGACTCGGAACACACATCACATATTTTAATTTGAGGGGAGAGCCAAAATCCCTCTGAAAAGTAACTGTACCGATATCAGTCCTTTTCCTCCAATTCACTGAAGAATTCTCCCATTTCGATGTGCATCTGGAGGTCCTTCTCCTCCAAGTCACTGAAGAATTCTTAGTTTCCTGTCATATGGAATGAGGCTCCACTATCTAGATACCACACACTACCCATCATGGTGCTCACCATACAAGTGATGAGGGTGAAATCAAGTTCGAATTGTGAAGCAAGAGCTTCACCTGCCACTCCTCTTAAGGGCTTCTTACCCACCTTCTTGTGTGGACACTTCATGGCATAGTGTCCTAGTTCATGACAATGAAAGCACTTGATCTTCGACAAGTATTTCTTCTTTCCACCCTGACTAGAATCCCCTTTGGATTGGGATTTCTTCCCTTTCCCTTTCTTTTCCTTTCTAGCCAAGGCACAATTATCCTCATCATCAAGCTTGGATGAGGTACCATCTCAGGTGTTCTACCTTAAATATTCTTGCACCAAGTTGGACCACAATCTCTCCAAATTTGGTAGCTTCTCCCTCCCATTTACCATATCTTGGTAGTTGTGCCAACTCTTGGGAAGGCCTAGAAGTGCTAAGCTTACTAGATCATCATCAATAACTATAATACCAATGCTCCTAGGTTCATCCCAATATTGGGTGAAATTTCTCAGGTCTTGTGGTATTGTGTCTCCCTTCTCCATCTTGATCTTCTGAAGCTTGTCCTTTAGTGCCATCTTCCTATGGTCATTGTTGTTCTAAAATAGGTCTATCAAGGCTTGCCACATTACATATGGGGTGTCCTTCTTGTGGAGATTCAAGACAATATGATCTCAAACTCCTTCTAGCATGATCCTCCTCTCCTTTACCACACATTTCTTCCACTCTGCCAGATCTTTAGCATCAATTGATGGGGCTTAGGAATATCATTGTCTATGAATTCCTTCAGCCCATTATCTTCCAACACTTCCTCCATCCTATCCTTCCAAGAAATATAATTCGAGCTACCCTCAAGGGAATATTCGAGTCTCAATCCATAGAATGACATTTTTGTTGGCTCTAAATAATGATACTGCAAATTTGATTCACCTGTAAAGACAAACTCAAATTATTTTTCTTCTATTGTGATTCTAGCTCTAATACCATGTATAAATTCATTATAGACTCAAACTGATTATGTAATATTCTAAAACAAAAGACTTGAATCTACTCTACTCATACGCAGAAACAATTAAAGACTTGAATCTACTCTACTCATTCAACTTGTCCTGACGATGAACCACAATGGTTGGTTCGAAACACGTCGACAAAAATTTCTCCATGTGATTTTCGCCGAAGAATTCTTCAAAAATTTGATATGGATCACAGAAGTCTCAATTAAACAATTAAACAATTAAGAAATCACAACATAAACATAAGACAAGATTCAATCACATATGCTCATAGATATATCTAAGGGTAAAGAAACTACTCAAAACACCTTCCTATCTATATTGCATTAGTCAAAAAAGAGAGAAGAAATACAATTCTTGCTCAAGCCTGAGCAACCTCTACACTAGTATAATATATCTCACTGCTTCCTAGACAAGCTCTGGTCAATACTTAACCAAATCCAAGCCTGCCCAAGTCTCTATTTCCTTGTGTTGTTCCTCAAGAAATTAGCCCCTATTAATTAGGGAAATTTCCAATTAGAATTGCGCAATCCCTTTAGGTCCTTCTCTGACTGCATGCATCACCTGTACAATTTGGAATTGTCTACAACTAATAGTACACTACCCTTGAACTCCAATCTCAACTGGGTAACTCAAGTTATCTGCATGCATCAATTATTCTGGGCTGATTGATGAGTTAACTGAAATATTAGCTGAAGTTACACCCCACTACTAGACCCTCCACTAGTTCTTAATTAGTTAGAACTAGTTAAACTCATAATAACTCAAATTAATTGAACCTGATTTCTAGAAATTAGCAATCAATCATAACTAAACATAACTCAAGTGTCTCCAACTTGAATTAACTGAGTTAACTGAGTGACAAGACTACGTCACCTCAGTTAACTACCTCCAAGTATTTTTATGAAATTAGAATTAAAATTTCTCCTAATTAATTTTGGGCAAAATTAAATTAGGAATTTCTTGGTGCATTTTCAACACATTCAGTGAGATAACTTAGAGGATAGACTAGCTAGTAGGCTAGTTATTTTATTATTTTCAGGTATAAAAATAATAATCTTTCTTGTGTGCAGGTGATACTTTGGGTTTGTAGGGATGGGAATTTCCATTCACACTCCTTATCCTACCACTAACTCCCTTCTTTATACCTCAACAACTCCAAAACACTATTCATCCAAAGTACATTTTTGGGTTGTTTAAGTCCACTGTGTGCATTGGTTTTGTGAAAGATGGGTCCCTTGAGGGTACTAATCTTGGCGAGGGCCTCAGAAAACCTTCATTTAACCTCCATTACCATCTCATACCTTTAGGTTTCCTTTCTCGTCCTAAAAATTATCACGGATTCAATCTTACAACTAAATAGGGCAATCATGTAGCATCATGTAAAATCCCTCCAAACTTGACCAAACTTGTACTTGAAGCTTGATTTTTTCCTCTTAGCCTTGAATAATGTGTCTTAGGCTCTGAAATCATGGTTGAGGAAAACCAATGACCACTTAGGGCTTGCCTTTCTACCACTGCACCTTACATCAGAAATTAGGGTTAGCAGATAGGTTCATGAATTGAATATCATAATGATGATTTACACGATTAATTTTTGAAATTCTTAATGAATGTTGTCACTAACATATGGTCTCTTTGAATGTAGTGATGGTTCATGCTCTATGATTTATGCAATTACCATAGGTTTGTTTGATTTCATGATCTTCACTTCATTTCATTAGCTCAACGAAAGAATGAAACATTTCATGTTACACATATAGTGTTAACACCTTTTAAGTTTGTACAAACCCCAAGTTGATAATTTAAGTTGGTAGCATTGGGAGTTGCAACATTCTTGCTGCAATACTGGGGCTAATCACACCTCCTTCTTCAACTTCATGTGGATTCTGAAGTATGTGTTGTTTCCTTCCGTAGTTGATTCATTTATTTTACTTTATGCAAAAAAAAAGGCATATTTCATAGCAAAAACAAAAAATTGCATTGCATTAGCATTCTTATTCAATTTTTTTTATTAAAATGGAAAAAATACTTCTCCAACAAAAAACCCCCCCAAGTTTACCACATGGTGAAGTAAGAACTACATCACCTTCCACTTTTGTAGGTAGAAGAAGAAGAGGTGGCAAAGAAAGTAGAAGATATAGATGGAGATGATGACAATGAGGAAGATTCTCTAGGATTTCCCATTCAAGATACTAATATCAATGTTCATATGAAGAACATCCCTCCATCTTTCCTTCCCAACTTCCATGGTATGAGGTTAGAGGATTCAAAAACCTTTCTCTATGAATTTGAAATACTTTGTCGATCTTATGGTTACTTATTAAACACTCAAAAATTGAGTGATTCGAATTGGATCATTATATTTTTTGTCATCTAGCTCGATGCATTTGGAGTGGAAAAAGTGGAGGAATAAGCTCATGGGATCGTTTTTACTGGCAGGACCCAGTTTGGCGAAACAGGGTTTGAAACCTTCCGAGAGTGTTTTGAGGCATCAAACGATATTTTTTGGGGGTAAAACTTTGCCTTGTTATCGCTACACCTTTTCATGATATTATACACATAGATACCTTTCCAACGACACAAGAAATGGGTCAAGCAGAGTCTGTATGCAAAATATATGCCACTCAGAAATTGGCATTCCTTTTTCACACCTATAGTTAAGGAGGATGTCGCATCAACCCCCATTATTCATGGAAAATGGTCTAGCCATGTGTTTGTGATGTAAAATACTCTATAATAGTCTATTTTGTCACTCTAGTTAAGAGTTGATGTAGTCGAACTTAACCACTAGTAGGCAATCAGGTTATGTTATAATCGGGCCACTAGGAGGAAGAGGCATTCCAATCTTTCCAGAGAATTTTGTTCCATAGCTGATAAAAGATAGCCAGGAGAGATAGGAGGTAGAGAAAACAGAGAAGATTCATGCACTATAGTAGCCCACGGGGTGCAGACATTAATTCTTTGTACCTACAACCATATTTACAGATAAAGAAAGAGAGTGAAGCAGCCTCACCTTCCAGATGGGGTTTCTCTCGAAAGTATTTCCCAGAGATAATATCTTGTGTCTTATGTGTGTGAGATTATTTTGTTATTCTCTACTTTTCTGCATAATTTATATTCACATGCATGCACCAATTACAATTAAATCCAAAGATCTTAAAGTTTAATAAACTTTAATAGTGTAAAATTTCAGTATTTTAATATATTATTATCAGATTTGTTGTGACGAACTATCCAATGGAATATCCACGACAATTTATAGATCATTTGGTATCAAAGCAGGTTTCTTTGGGTATTTTATGGATATTTGTAGGGGATCTAGGTCGGAGGGGTCAAAAATCGTAAAACCCTAATCATGGTCGATGAATCTATAAATGAACCTCGTGATCCTGTTGAGGTAAGGTTTTCATGGCTTGAACAACACGTCACGGATATAAACCACAATTTAAACCTCCTCATGGTGTCCCTAAGAAATAAGATGTGGATATTTGGAGAATATGGGGTTTCGAATGCAAAGGAAAAATCAAAATGGGGATTAGAAGATCGGGGAGAAACAAAGAACCAATCGACGAAAGGACGCAAAAAATGTCAAGCTAGTTCGAGTGTCGTGAACCAATCACAGCCTCTGTTTAAAATGGAAGAAAATTTTGATATCAATTCGTACCACAGTGAGACTGACACTCTGAAGCTAAACCACTAGTTGCAGAAGCTAGAATTTTATTTCAATGTCCATCAGATTGAGGAAGGGAAAAATATATCATTTGCACGGCTTAAATTAGAGGGCCATGCACCGAATTTGTGGGAGAGCCACACAAAAACCCTGAGGTTGGAGGGAGAACCTCCATTGACTAAGAGGGATGATTTCAAAACCCTCATTAAGTCACAATTTTATCCCAATGGGTGCATGGAGGACCAATGGATCTAGTGGCATTACTTCAGGCAAACGTCAGGCCAAAGCGTGTAGGAGTACACCACAGAATTCAAAAAGATGGATATAATGCTAGGTATCTCTCCAAAGAACCCAAATGTACTCCTCAAGTATTTGGGGGGTCTACACCAACATTTGCATGAGAAAGTGATGTTGTTAAAGCCCAAATTGGTGGATGAGGCTTGTGTATAGGCACAATACCTAGAGAACATATGCTTGAAAAGAGCGCAATCAAGTGGATCGAAGCAGAAGGAGCAACCAGAAGCTTCTAAGGAGTGGAAGAAGAAGAAAAAAGGGGAAAAGATAAAAATACGGCAGCCACAACACAACAGTGCAAAGATCCTAGCAACCACTGCAACATTGATGACCATACAAAGGAGAAGTGTTGGAAGTTACATCTGTAGCTAAACCCGAAGAACAAGAAGAAAGAAAATAAGAAGAAGAATCTCTTGGCCACTGATTCCAGCAACCAAGTTGAAATAAGCTCAGACGTGGATGACAAGATTATCTGTACATCAGTGCAAAAGGAAGCGAATCTGAGTAGCCTTCAATAATAGAAAGAGAAAGAAATGACCAAACTCTTCCATATAAAGATATAGTTCAAGAAGACAAAGATTAATGCTCTGTTTGACTCAGGATCGCAGGCGAATCTCATTGTAGCAGAGTTGGTCAAGAAGTTGGGGCTGGAAGTTTGTGACCATCCAAACTCATATCCACTGGGATGGATAAATAAGGATGCAGAGTTGAAGGTAACAAAATAGCGCAAAATTATATTTGTTATCAGTGTTGATTTTATTAATGAAGTAGATCTGGATGTGGTTCCTCTTGATGTATGTGGAGTCATGCTTGAGAGTCCATACATGTACATGTGTGATGCAATATTCATGAGGAGAGATAACTAGTACTGGCTCATCATGGATGGAAAATCGTTCATCATGAATGCGCACAAAGGAAAGTCAAAACTTTCACTGATAAGTGCCAACCAAGCCAAGAAATTGATCAATTCCATCAAAAAGTATGTTTTATTGTTTTGAAGAGAAATTGAGTCTGAAGAGGAGTCAATAAGAGGCAAGGAATCTCTGAGGTGTGTACTAAGAAACATGAACAACAATTGGCATATAAGGATGTGTTCCAAGAGCCTAAAGGGTTACCACCTAAGAGAGAAGTGGACCACGAGATCCAACTATTGCCAGATTCCCCATTGCCAAATATTGGGATGTACAGATAATTTATTATAGAAGCAAGTGAGGTGAAGAAACAATTGCAACAACTTCTATAACATGGTGTCATTCAACCAAGTACATCACCATGTGGATAACCCATCATCATTATGGTGAAGAAGGATGGGACTTGGCGGATATGTATAGTTACAGGGAATTGAATAAAATCACGCCCAAGAATAGATACCCCTTGACAAAGATATATGATCTGCTAGATCAGTTGCAACAAGCAAAGTATTTCACCAAGTGGACTTGAAGTCTGCATATCACCAGTTTCGAGTCAAAGAAGAATATACATGGAAGACTACTTTCAAAACCATGTAAGGTTTGTATGAGCGGTTAGTTATGTCATTTGGCATATGTAATGCACCAACTATGCTTATGAGATTAATGAATGATATACTACGCCTTTTTACAGATTCATTTGTTATTTTTTGTCTAGATGATATACTAATATATAGTGCTACTTGGGAGGAGCATATTTGAGATTTGACATAGGTGCTGGAAACATTGAAGAAACACCACTTGCTAGCAAATCTCAATAAATGTGAGTTTGTGCAACATTCTTTGGTGGAGGAGAGCTGAAGATAGATCCTTCCAATATGGATGCCATCATGAAATTGTCGATGACTACTAATTTTTTTGAGGTCAAGAGTTTCACTCGAGCAACACAGTGCCTGAGGAAATTCATAGCTTGATTTTTAGTGGTAGTAGCACCACTCCACACCATAAAAACAATTGTCAAGAGTTTCTAATGGGGAAAAGGTCAACAAAAAGATTTTGAGGAGCTAAAGAAGAAGATTAGTCAAGCACGAGTTCTAGCATTACCAAACTTGTTGTGACCCTTTGAAGTAGAAATAGATGTGATTGGGTATGTTATGGGAGTTGTCTTGATGCAAGGAGGAAGGCCTATTTGCTATCATTTTGAAATATTTCATGGGGTAGTTCTTAATTACCCTACCTATGATAAGGAGCTCTATGTCATGGTGAAAGTTGTGAATAAGTGGAAGCACTATATGATGGGAAAGGAGACATTAATCCACATAGATCACCAGTCGTTACAATACTTGCAGGCCCATAATAAGCTACAATAGACTAGGCATTACAAGTGTATGGGGTTTTTACATAGTTTCATTTGGTGATCAAGTATAAGAAGGGTAGCACAAACAAGTTGGCCGATATGCTTTCAAGGCCACCCACATCAAAGATTATAGCTTTGGGGACTCTTATGCACATGGAGCCATTCACACATGATGCATACAGAGAAGCATATTTAAAAGATGAGGCATTCAAAGAGGTGTATCAACAATTGTGGAGTCAAAGCCATATGTCGGATGACGACAACACTATTGGCTATCATCTCTAGGATGGGTTGCTCTACAGGTTGGTTAAGCTATGAGTTCCTAAAGGTGAGCATTTGCATCCGATTAGAGAGGCTCACACCTCCAAAGTTGTAGGGCACTTTGGTGTAGGGAAGACTATGGCTAACTCGCAGAGGTATGTGTATTGGCCCAAGATGCAAGAGAAGGTAGCTAGGTTCATAAGAGGATGCATGCTTTGTTGTACCAGCAAGCCTAGCAATAGGAAACAGGGTTTGTATCTACTCTTCTTGAGAAAGAAGACTATGGCTAACTCGCAGAGGTATGTGTATTGGCCCAAGATGCAAGAGAAGGTAGCTAGGTTCATAAGAGGATGCATGCTTTGTTGTACCAGCAAGCCTAGCAATAGGAAACAGGGTTTGTATCTACTCTTCTTGAGAAAGAAGACTATGGCTAACTCGCAGAGGTATGTGTATTGGCCCAAGATGCAAGAGAAGGTAGCTAGGTTCATAAGAGGATGCATGCTTTGTTGTACCAACAAGCCTAGCAATAGGAAACAGGGTTTGTACCTACTCTTCTTGGGAAATAATTTCCATGGAATTTGTGGGAGGCTTACAGACAACCAGGATGGGACATGACTACCTATTCATGGTAGTTGACAGGTTTATCAAGATGAGTGCTCTAATGTAAAAAGACCATCAATGGACAAGAAGAAACAAACTTGTTCTTTGGATAGGTTTGGGTGCACTTTGGGATACTAAGGAGCATCATTTCAGACAAGGACACAATATTTCTCAATGCATTCTGGACTACATTGTGGGAGAATATGGACACAAAGTTGAAGAGATATACGGCATTCCATCCATAGACATATGGGAAGAATGAAGTAGTAAACATGAGTTTGGTGTAGCTTCTGAGGGGATACAACTAGAAGTATCCGAAGACCTAGGATGAAAATTTGGTATACATACATCATTATTATAATAGAGCAATCCAAACTTCTACAGGAAAGTCCCCATTTGAGACTTGTTTTGGATATTTTCTACCTTCACCTTTGCATATTGCATATGCACAGCAAGGAGGAGTGAGGGAAGATATTACAGGAGATGCTTTGAGGGATGAAAAATTTATAGAGAAGATCAGGAAGATCCATCTACAGGTACAAGAAATACTGTAGAAGTCGCAGGAGAAGTATAAGGCCAGGCATGATCATAGAACAGAACAAAGAAATAATTCAAAGTGGGAGATAGAGTATGGCTATAGATGAACAAGGAGAGGTTGCAGGGACCTGGTAAGAAAATAAAGGCTCTAATAAATGGTCCCTTTGAGATACTGGAAAAGGTGGGTGATAATTCATATCAACTCAGTTTACCACCATATATGCGCAGCTACTCAGTTGTGAATGTAGAGAATGTGAAACTCTATGAGCCTTCCATGCTAGATCAGGAACATGAACATATCCTACATTTTGTGCAGGATTTGCCACCAAACACTAAGGCAGAGTTGACAAAAGATACAGTTTTGCAGAAGAGGCCCAAAACTACAAGACATGGGAAACATGACCTTTGGAAGATTGGGTTGAAGGGACAACTTGCAGGAAAAGCTAAATGGTACACGAGAGAGAAGGTGGAGGAAACATTATCTCACCTCATTTAGTAAAATATTTTGGGGACCAAAAGCCTCCCAAAATGGGGAGGTGTGATCCGAATTGGATCATTATATTTTTTTTCATCCATCTCAATGCATTTGGAGTGGAAAAAGTGGGGGAATCAACTCACGGGACCATTTTTACTCGCAGGAACCAGTTTGGCGAAACAAGGTCTGAAACTTTCTAGGAGTGTTTTGAGGCATCTAACGATATTTTTTGGGGGTAAAATGTTTCCTCTTTAGCGCCACACCTTTTCATGATATTCTACACACAAAGACCTTTCCAACGATGCAAGAAGTGTGTCAATCAAAGTCTATGCAAAAGTTATGCCAATTAGAAGTTGACCTTCTTGTTTTCACACCTATAGTTCAGGAGGATGCCACTTCGGCCCCCGTTATTCGTGGAAAAGGGGCTAGCCACATGTTTGTGATGTAAAAGACTCTAGAAGAGTCTATTTTTTAACTCTAGTTAAGAGTTGATGTAGTCAAACTTAACCACTAGTAGGCTATCGAGCCGTGTTATAACTAGGCCACTAGGAGGAAGAGGCATTCCATTCTTTCGAGAGAATTTTGTTCCATAGTTGAGCAAAGATAGCCAGGAGAGATAGGAGTTAGAGAACACAGAGAGGATCTGTGCACTGTAGCAGCCCACAAGCCACAAGCATTACTTCTTTGTACCTGCAACCATATTTCCAGGAAGAGAAAGAGAGCGAAGTGGCCTCACCTTTCAGCATGGGTTTTCTCCTGAAAGGGTTTCCCGGAGAGAATATCTTGTGTCTTATGTGTGTCTAAGATTATTTTTTTGTTCTATACTTTTCTTCATAATTTATATTCACATGCATGCACTAATTATAGTTAAATCCACATATCTGAAAGTTTAATAAACTGTAATTGTGTAAAATTTTAGTATTTTAATATATTATTATCAGATCTGTTGTGAAAACCTGTCCAGTGGAATATCCATGATAGTTTATGGATCATTGAGACTGTTTCCAGAAACAGTGAAGGATAGATACCTTAAATGGTTCATGAGTTTATGTACTAATTCAATAAGATCATGGAATGATACGCAAAAGATATTTCTAGAAAAATACAAAGATGATGTTCTTAAAGAAGAATGTTTTAGAATGACTTAAACAGATTATGAGATCCTCAAGGATCTAATACAGAGATTTATGTGTAATGTTAAGAGGGAAAAATTACATCATATAGGATTTGACACACTAAAAACCCTCTTATCTAGAACAATTAGGGATGAGTGGATTAATCTCCTTTATATCATGAGTAGAGGTGATGCCAATACCAATTATCATTTGAAGAAATTTGTCAAAATGAAAGCACATATCAAGAGGAAAGGAAAGAGTAAGTAAATTAGCATTAAGATCAATAAGTCAAGCTAAACTTGGAAATTTACTTAACAACTTTAAAACAAAAATTCTTAGCAATCTAAGTGAAGCAAGTAGAAATGTTAAGAATGCAAAGTGAACAAAAAGAGGATGTTGATGTTTGTGTTATCCATGAAAAATCACATGCTAAAAAATATTTCCCATCATTACCAAGGTTGAAGGAAGTTTACTAGGAGGAGAGTGGAGCATGTCAATCACCAAAGAAACTCTATTATGTAGCTCCAAGAATACCATAACAGCCTAGTCAATCTGGTATGATGCAAGAACCTAATTCACAATTTCAAGGTTATGCATAAACATCTCAAAGTAATTGGAACACATCATTTCCTTGGAAACCGTGGTCATCTCAACCCCAAAACCAATCTTGGGAACAAGGTTGGAAATGACCTTATGGGAGAAATCCACAATATCCTCAATATTTTGCTTGATATCCTCCATACCCAACTCCATGTGTCTCGACCATCCACCTCCACCACAATCACAACCACAACCTCAACTACATCCATCTCAGGGATCCACTCCCACTCAACTACCTGTACAACCATTTATGAACCCAAACAATAAAGTAACTCAACCCACTTACAATGTTGAGGTACAACACTTCCAAACAACTCCTCTTGATCTAAATGCTATTCATCTTAGATAAGGAGGTATAATATTGCAAAAAATATATTCTCTTGATACCATTGAAGGAAAACATTCAAAAAATGAAAATTCAAATGAGGAAGCCAAAGAATCATCGACTACACTTGTTGAAGAGCAAAAGTTAGAATTAAAGATTGAGAAAGTTCCATTACGCTTACCATCAGATCCTCTATGTGTTCAAGAGAGTAATCAATAAAAAGAAGAATATTTGAATTTCACGGAAGAAGAAGACATACAGGATTATCTATATGAGCAAGAGAACCAAGGGCATCATAGCTATATTGAGCTTTGGTTCGAGAAAGTCATTTAGCTGGAGCACCACTCTCTTCTTCAATAGTTCTTGACATCATCAAAACATCTAGTCTCTCATTTCCAGGTACATGTTAAAGCATATCTTTCAAGCCTACACATGAGTTTATCTATCATCTTGATGTGCAAATGGCTCCATTGGAAGTATTCTTATACTTGAAAGAGTTTTTTTTTTTTTAATTTTTAATTTTTAGGATAGAAAAAAAAAGAGTAGAAAGAAAAGAAGAGTGAAAAAAAAATAAAATCTTAGGTGAAAACCTCCATGAGGTGGTCAATAGGTTGGAAAAAAGAGAAAAACAAAATAAGATCTTAGGTGAAAACCTCTTTTGAATCACCTAGGTAGACTTGTTGGTTGAAAAACTCATTGAGGAAGCTAGTCGGTCTAGGGAAAAAAGAGAAAATAAAATAAAATAAGAAAAAATACACATAATAAATGTCCTTCTTACCATGATGAATGTGCAGGAAAATCAATTAAACAAAATAAACAGGCCAACTTGGATGTTTGGCTCCAAGCCAATGCATGATTCTTCAGAGGAACCAAGAAGCTTCTCCACATCACACTCATCCATTTCCTAACCATCCACAACCTTCACCTATCATTCCCAAACTTTTCCCATTCATTTTCCTCATTGTCCTAAAGTGCTACATGAAAGTTTTATGCTGCTACACAATTGATAAAACACACAGGTCATAAATTGTTTTGACCATATCTCAAAAACCATGCATCATTTGACCGATTTGTTTTATGGGGAGATGCATAAGTATGATGGTAACATTCTTAAAAACATTCAGAAAAATCTAGTGCATATTTTTCAAGATATTAGCCACCATCACCTACAAGAATTTTTCATTTTTCTCGAGATTCATGCATGCATTGACTAATATTTTCTATGTGGAGATGCATAAGGATGATGGAAATGTGCTAAAAAAAAATCAAGTGAATTCAATTGCGCTGTATTGCTATAGGATTGTCCCATATATGCTACAGGATCATGATCGATATATAAAGAGGGTTTAGATCTTGCGTTTACCATATAGGAACAAGAGGAGGGGTCCACCACACCCTCATCATCCATCCTCCACACCATTTAACCTCTTTTCCACCTAAATATCCACCTTTGTCCATAAAAAATACCCATTTTCACCCCTTCTTTCATCACTTCCACCTTAAAAAAAGGCTTATGATCCTTGTCCATAGATTGATCATGAATTATCAATGTTTTTGGAAGAATTATCTGAAGGATATTGTGGTCATAGAGGGGTTTGTGTGACTGCTACAAGAAGAAATACAATCTTGTAGCAGTCTGCACAAACCCTACAAGATCACAGTTGAGAGCACCAAATTGAAGAACCAATCATCATAAAGACATTAGAGAGTCATTTCTTAAATTTTGGGAAGCTATAGGACCTATGAAAGGTTGTTAAAATATCACTGTTCACCTTCAACAACAACATTTGATCCACTTCTTGAAGAAAATGTATTGTCAAGCTTCAACTAGTTAAGCACATCTCAAGAGATTTTTTTTTATTTATTTTTTTATAGATAAAATCCAATTCATGGAGAAACGAGCATAAGAATATGACAGCTCAAGAATCTAGCAAATCATCCATTATATCTATTCAGAAACAACATGCAAACATCAAGTAATCAACACATCAACTTTAGAACCACCAAAAGCAGCTTCAACAGTCATATGAGCAGTCTTAATATCACCTGTAAAACACATCAATGTAAATCCCAGGTATGCAATCCTAAAAACCTCTCTTACATACTTATTTTAGCTCAAAAAATTGTTGCAAGTGTATGAAGGAAACAATTTTTTATAGCCAAAATTAATAGCAGAGCAACCTTGGCTTTATCTAGTAGTTAACTTCACTTTCCCACCAAGACACCCACATGTGTGGGAGAAGAAGAAGACAAAAGTGAAAATGACTTGAGAAAGTGGGTTGTAATCATTTAGTCATGATAGAGGACAAGGAGTGCAAAGAGGTAGGTGGGGGCTAGATCAATTAACTCAAAGAACTTTGATTTTGTTTTGCATGCATTGAAAAAAAAGAGAAAAAAGAAAATAAAAAGGAATAAAAAAATAAATTAAAAAGGTGGACCCACCACCTCTTGGCATGCAAACCAATTGCTACATGATCCTACAAGTGTTGTTACATGATATAGGCTACTATAGTATCCTATAGGTTGCTACAGGAAGTGGATAAAGTGCTACAGGAAGGCCAATTTCATCCAGAGCAACCATCAAAACCTTGATATGCAAGGAAATATTTAGAGGAAATGTAAGTAAAAATTCCCCCTCTCCAACATTTAGCATAAGTATTCCAAAAAGACCTTATGCTTAAGAAAATCACTGTGCAAATTTACAGTTTTAATTCTAGTAAGAAAAAATTTTGGACTCGATGAGCATGGTGTGTTGAATAGGGCAAGGGTGCATGTTGAAATTTTTCTTTCCTCAACTTGGACACTAGGCTAACAAAAAATTCTGCTAGATGGGATTCCTTGAAAAATTAAAGGGGTATGATGATGAATTTGCATTGGAATTTACAGTCAACCTAAGGAACCCAAATCACCAAGAGTTTGTGACAACGATGGGAGGATTGGAAATACATTTGAATGAAAGTGGTATCAACATGATCACCATTTTACCTAAAAGAGTGCATTGAGACAAAGAATCTAGACATGAGGAAATGAGTGCTAAGAATTCCTTCATTTTTCAAGGTGAAACGCTAATGGAAGACTGAGATGGTAGAAGGGATGTGCAAATGTTATAGCAACATGTAGAACAACACTTAGAGAAACATGAGGAGCGGGAAATGAAGATGCATGCAAAAATATAGAGTAAGGAATAAGAGTAGGTCCCTCAGAGGATGAGCAACAATTTCAGTAGGGGGGAATGATGGGTCTTCAAATTAGATACAAATTAAGGCCCATCTCACCTCTCTGATGCAAAAAATGTTATATTAAATCTCTCCTTCTGCACTTAATAAATTTTTTTAGATTTAATATGTTCATTATCAAGGTTTATATATAATTGCATATTATGTGCCTACTATATCTATATATATATATATATATATATATATATATATATATATATATATATATATATATATATATATATATATATATATATATATATATATATATATATATATATATATATATATATATATATATATATATATATATATATATATATATATATATATATATATATATATATATATATATATATATATATATATATATCTATATATATATATATATATATTGTGAGAATATTGGGAAGATTCTGAAGATTTGGAAGATGAGATAATCTAGGGACTTTCTTCCTACTACATGATGGACCATTAAATGAATAAAATATCATAAAATCATTGACAGATTTTGGAGCTCCACTGATTAAGAAAATCTAGGGATGTGTTCCTTGCTACAGGAGAAGCCAGAACTCAATATTTAATGAAGATTCCTATTGTTGGAAACCAGATCCATGTTTTGAGGGATTTTGGAGGGAATTATACCTCTTTTCAAGATGGATGCTTCCTCATCAATTTTTATATGTATCAATTTGAATTAGCCTCTCGGGGCATGTATTTATTAGTCTTTTTGTGAATGAAACTTGTTATTTACCGGCTCTACTTTCATTTCCAACAAGGATGTACTTCGATTAACTCTAATAATGAAAGTTGACGTCATTTTCATCTTCTAAGGATTGGTTTACTTCATATGACTTTGAGTATCCTTGGGATTTTCCATCCTAGGAGCCTCAAAGCCCTACTGTATGATTTCCTTATCTTCTTTGAATGTTTTGTTTGCTTGCATATCTTATTCTTGCTTTTCCTATTTCTGCATTTAGTATTGATGCTTCGTTTGGTGTAGGTTATATTGGTTAAATGATTTAAGTAAGTTGTTTTGTAGGTAATTCATACATGTACAAGAATGATGCATCCTTATAACAACTTTTAAAAATCATATTCATCATTGAGCTACTTGGATGGTTTTACTAGTTCACAATTTTGGAATTTCTAGAAGTATCCTGTAGCAAAATTGTAATAAATTTATGTTAAATTTTAGTACGTGTTAATGAGATTCTTTAAAATTGATTCCAATTTGATTTAAGCCTAAGAACTTCTAAATTAATAACAAAATTTACCGCATATCATTTTCACTTGATGAAGTTAGGCATTTGGTAGGTTAACTAGGTCACTGATTCTTGAGTTTCTAGTTTTTAAAGTAGTAATTTCCTGCTAATTTTAGCACATGGTAACAAGAGTATTTTTGAGTTATTCCACTTGTATTGGAGCCCTAGGAAATCCTTCTTAATAATTTTTTTTACCTCATCTCATTTGCATTTAATTTGCTCGGTCATTCGATGAGATAACTTGGAGGACACACTGGCTGGAAAACTAGGTATTTTAGCCTTTTCAAGTATAAAAATCATAATAGTTCTTGCATGCAAGTGAGACTATAGGTTTCTAGCTCTGAGAATTTTCATTCACACCCTTCATCCTACCACCATCTCCTTTCTTCATACTTCAACAAATCCTTCAAATTGTTTTTCCATCGAGAGTACATTTCTGGGTTGTTGAAGGCCACAGTGTGCATTGGTCTTTGTGCAAGATGGGCCCATGAAGGGTAATATGATGGAATAAGGCCTCATACAAACTTCATGTACCATCCATTACCCTCTTCTACCTTCATATCAACTCTCTCACCATCAGAATTCTCATGGATTTAATCATGTAGCAAAACAGAGAAATCTTGTAGCAATCATGTAGCATCTTGTAGCATAGTGTAGAAGCACTCCAAACTTTACTAGAATTGTACTTGAAGCTTGATTGTTTCCTCTTAGCCCTGACTAATGTCTCCTAGGCTCTTAAACCGTGATTGAGGAAGACCAAATACCACTCAGGACTTGTCTTTCTACCACTACAACTCACTTCAAGAATTAGGGTTAGTAGACAGGTTCATGAATTGAATAACATAATGATGATTTACATGATTACATTTTGAAATTATTAATGAACGTTGTTACTAGAATATGGTATCTTTGAATGCAGTGATGGTTTATGATCTTTACTTTATGCAATTAGAATAATTTGTATTTCCTCGTCTTTTGTTTCCTGCAATAGGTTAAGGTTTCCATTTCTGCAATTCGTTTAGCCTTGATTTCATGATATTCACTTCATTGCATCAAATTAATGAAAGAAGGATACATTTCATGTTACACTTATAGTTCTGACACCTCTTAATTTTTCACGAACCCCACGTTGATAATTTAAATTTGTAGCCTTGGGAGTTTGAGCATTATGTTGTAATACCAAGACACCCACACGTGTGGGAGAGGAACACGACAAAAGTGAAAAGGATTTGAGAAAGTGGTTCTTAATATTTTATTCATGATAGATGACATGGAGTACAAAGGAGTAGGTGGGTTCTAGCTCAATGAACTCAAAGAACTCCGATTTTATTTTGCACGCAATGAAAAAAAAGAGAAAAAAATATTAATAATAAAATTAAATAAACTGGTTGACCCACCACCTCTTGGCATGCAAACTGGCTGCTATGGGATCCTACAAGCGCTGATATAAAATAGAAACATGTCGCTGCAAGATCCTACAAGTTGCTATAGGAAGCAGAAAAAGTGCCACAAGAAGGCCAATTTCTCCTAGAACAACAATCAAAGCCTCAACATGCAAGGAAATAGTTAGAGGAAATGTAAGTAAAAAGTCCTCCTCTCCAACATTTGGCATAAGTATTCCAAAAACACCTTATTCATCAAAAAAAGCACTCTACGAATTTACAGTTTGAATTCTGGTAAGAGACACATTTGAATTGGATGAGCGTGGTGTGTTGAATAGGGCAGGGGTGCATGTTGAAATTTTTCTTTCCTCAACTTGGACACAAAATTGTCAAAAATTTCTTTTGCTAGATGGGGTCTCTTGAAAAATTAAAGAGGTATGATGATGAACTTACATTGGAATTTACAATCAAGCTAAGGAATCCAAATGACCAAGAGTTTGTGACAACAGTGAGAGGATTGGAAATACATTTGAATGAAAGTGATATCAACATGATCACCATTTTACCTAAAAGAGTGCATTGAGACAAACAATATAGACATGAGGAAATGAGTGCTAATAAGTCCTTCATTTTTCAAGGTGGAAGCCATTGGAAGACTGAGATGGTAGAAGGGATGTGAAAATGTTATAGCAACATGTAGAACAACAATTAGAGAAGCATGAGGAGCAGGAAATGGAGTTGCATGAAAAACAACAGAGCAAGGAATATGAGTAGGTTCCTCAGAGGATGAACAACAATTTCAGTAGGGGGAATGATGGGTCTTCAAATTAGATAAAATTAAGGCCCATATGACCTCTCTTAGGCAAAAAAAGTTATATTAAATCTCTCCTTCTGCACTTAATATTTTTTTTAGCTTTAATATGGTCATTATGAAGGTTTAGATATAATTGCATATTATGTGCCTAATATATATATATCTATATATATATAGTGAGAATATTGGGCAGATTCTGAAGATTTGGAAGATGAGATAATCTAGGGACTTCCTCCCTGCTACATGATGGACCATTAAATGAATAAAATATTATAAAATCATTGACGGATTCTAGATCTCCACTGATTAAGAAAATCTACGGGTGTGTTCCGTGTTACAGGAGAAGCCAGAACTCAATATTTAATGACAATTCCTATTGTTGGGAACCAGATCCACTTTTTGAGGGATTTTGAAGGGGAATGCTACCTCCTTTCAAGGAGGATGCTTCCTCATCAATTTTTATATGTACCAATTCGAATTAGCCTCTTGGGGCATGCATTTCTTAGTTTTTTTGTGAAGGAAACTTGTTATTCAACAGTCTACTTTCATTTCCAACAGGGATGTACTTTGATTAACTCTAATAATGAAGTTTGATGTCATTTTCATCTTCTAAGGCCTGGTTCAAATCGTATGACTTTGAGTATCCTTGGGATTTTCCATCCTAGGAGCCTCAAATCCCTACTATATTATTTCTTTATCTTCTTTGAATGTTTTGTTCGCTTGCATCTCTTATTCTTGCTTTTCCTATTTCTACATTTCGTTTTCATGCTTTGTTTGATGTAGGGTATATTGGTTAAATGATTGAATTAAGTTGTTTTGTAGGTAATTTATACAAGTACAAGAATGATGCATCCTTATAACAACTTTGAAAATTCATATTCATCATTGAGTTACTTGGATGGTTTTACTAGTTCACAATTTTGGAATTTCTAGAAGTATCGAGTAGAAAAATAGTAATAAATTTATGTTGAATTTTAGCACGTGTTAATGAGATTCTTTCAAGTTGATTCCACTTAGGTTGAAGCCTAAGAAATTCCAAATTAATAAAAAAAATTACCGCATATCATTTTCACTCGATCAAGTTAGGCATTTGGTAGGTTAACTAACTTAGTGATTCTTGAGTTTCTGGTTTTTAAAGTAGTAATTTCCTGCTAATTTTTAGCACATGTTAACAAGAGTATTTTTGAGGTATTCCACTCGTATTGGAGCCCTAGTAAATCCCTCTTAATAAAAAAATTTACCCCCTTCTCATTTTCATTTAATTTTCTCGGTCATTAGGTGAGATAACTCGGACGGAAAACTGGCTGGAAAACTAGGTATATTAGTCTTTTCAAGTATAAAAATCTTAATCTTTCTTGTGTGCAAATGAGACTATAGGTTTCCATCTCTGAGCATTTTAATTCACATTCTTCATCCTACCACAATCTCCTTTATTTATACCTCAACAAATCCTTCAATTTTTTTCCATCGAGAGTACATTTATGGGTTGTTGATGGCCACATTGTGCATTGGTCTTTGTGCAATATGGGCCCCTCAAGGGTACTATGATTGAAGAAGGCCTCATACAACCTGCATGTACCCTCCATTACCCTCTTATACCATCATATCATATCTCTCACCATCAGAATTCTCATGGGTTTAATCATGTAGCAAAACAAAGTAATCTTGTAGCAATCATGTAGCATCCTGCAACACAGTGTAGAAGCACTCCAAACTTGACCAGAATTGTCCTTGAAGCTTGATTTTTTCCTCTTAATATTGAATAACATCTCTCAAGCTCTGAAACCGCGATTAAGGAAGACCAAATACCACTCAGACTTGTCTTTCTACCACTACAACTTACTTCAACAATTAGGGTTAGTAGACAGGTTCATGAATTGAATAACATAATAATGATTTACATGATTACATTTTGAAATGCTTAATGAACATTGTTACTAGCATATGGTCTCTTTGAATGAAATGATGGTTTATGCTCTTTAATTTATGCAATTAGAATCATTTTTCTTTCCTCATATTTTGTTTCCTGCAATAGGTTAAGGTTTCCATTTCAAGCATTTCCATTTCTGCAATTCGTTTAGCCTTGATTTCATGATATTCACTTCATTGCATCAAATTAATGAAAGAAGGACACATTTCATGTTACACATATATTTTTGACACCTCTTAAGTTTGTACGAACCCCAGGTTGATAATTTAAATTTGTAGCCTTGGGAGTTGGAGCATTATGTTGTAATACCAAGACACCCACACGCGTGGGAGAGGAACACGCGTGGGAGAGGAACAAGACAAAAGTGAAAAGGATTTGAGAAAGTGGTTTGTAATATTTTAGTCATTATAGAGGACATGGAGTGCAAAGGAGTAGGTGGGTTCTAGCTCAGTGAACTCAAAGAACTCCGATTTTATTTTGCATGCAATGAAAATAAAAAGAGAAAAAAATATTAATAATAAAATAAAATAAACTAGTGGACCCACCACCTCTTGACATGAAAACTTGCTGCTACGGGATCCTACAAGCACTGATATAAAATACAGACATGCGGCTACAAGATCTTACAAGTTGCTACAAGAAATAGAAAAAGTGCCACAAGAAGGCCAATTTCTCCTATAACAACAATCATAGCCTCAACATGCAAGGAAATATTTAGAGGAAATGTCAGTACAAAATCCTCCTCTCCAACATTTGGCATACGTATTCCAAAACCACCTTATTCATCAAGCAAAACACTCTACAAATTTACAGTTTGAATTTGGTAAGAAAGACATTTGGATTGGATGAGCATGGTGTGTTGAATAGTGTAGGGGTGCATGTTGAAATTTTTCTTTCCTCAACTTGGACACAAAATTGTAAAAAAAATATTTTTCTAGATGGGGTTTCTTGAAAAATTAAAGGGTTATGATGATGAACTTACAATGGAATTTACAATCAACCTAAGGAATCCAAATGAATAAGAGTTTGTGACAACAGTGAGAGGATTGGAAATACATTTGAATGAAAGTGATATCAACATGATCACCATTTTACCTAAAATGGTGCATTGAGACAAAGAATCTAGACATGGGGAAATGAGTGCTAAGAAGTCCTTCATTTTGCAAGGTGAAACGCCATTGGAAGAATGAGATGGTAGAAGGGATGTGCAAATGTTATAGCAACATGTAGAACAATAGTTAGAGAAGCATGAGGAGCAGGAAATGGAGCTGCATGAAAAATAATAGAGCTAGGAATATGAGTAGGTTCCTCAGAGGATGAGCAACAATTTCAATAGGGGGGAATGATGGGTCTTCAAATTAGATACAAATTAAGGCCCATCTCACCTCTCCCACGCAAAAAAGGTTATATTAAATCTCTCCTTTTGCACTTAATAATTTTTTTAGCTTTAATATGTTCATTATGAAGGTTTATATATAATTGCATATTATGTGCCTAATATATATATATATATATATATATATATATATATATATATATATATATATATATATATATAGTGTGAGAATATTTGGCAGATTCTGAAGATTTGGAAGATGAGATAATCTAGGGATGTGTTCCCTGCTACAAGAGAAGCCAGAAATCAGTATTTAATGAAGATTCCTATTGTTGGGAACCAGATCCAATTTTTGAGGGATTTTGGAGGGGAATGATACATCATTTCAAGGAGGAGGCTTCCTCATCAATTTTTGTATGTACCAATTCGAATTAACCTCTTGGGGCATATATTTCTTAGTATTTGTGTGAAGGAAACTTGTTATTTAACATTTCTACTTTCATTTCCAATAGGGATGTACTTCGATTAACTCTAATAAAGAAGTTTGATGTCATTTTCATCTTCTAAGGCTTGGTTTAATTCATATGACTTTGAGTATCCTTGGGATTTTCCATCCCACGAGCCTCAAATCCCTACTATATGATTTCTTTATCTTCTTTGAATGTTTTGTTTGCTTGCATCTCTTATTCTTGCTTTTCCTATTTCTGTATTTAGTATTCATGCTTCATTTGATGTAGGTAATATTGGTTAAATGATTGAAGTAAGTTGTTTTGTAGTTAATTTATATAGGAAAAAGCATGATGCATCCTTATAAAAACTTTGAAAAGTCATATTCATCATTGAGCTACTTGGATGGTTTTACTAGTTCACAATTTTGGAATTTCTAGAAGTATCCTGTAGAAAAATAGTAATAAATTTATGTTTAATTTTAGCACATGTTAGTGAGATTTTTTCACGTTGATTCCGCTTGGATTGAAGCCTAAGAACTTCCAAATTAATAAAAAAAATTACTGCATATCATTTTCACTTGATCAAGTTAGGCATTTGGTAGGTTAACTAGCTCACTGATTCTTGAGTTTTTGGTTTTTAAAGTAGTAATTTCTTGCTAATTTTTAGCACATGTTAACAACAATATTTTTGAGTTATTCCACTTGTATTGGAGACCTAAGAGGACAAATTGGCCGGAAAAATAGGTATTTTAGTCTTTTCAAGTATAAAAATCATAATATTTTTAGTGTGAAAGTGAGACTATAGGTTTCTAGCTCTGAGAATTTTCATTCACACTCTTCATCCTACCACCATCTCCTTTCTTTATACCTCAACAAATCCTTCAATTTTTTTTCCATCGAGAGTACATTTATGGGTTGTTGAACGCCACATTGTGCATTGGTCTTTCTGCAAGTGGGCCCCTGAAGGGTACTATGATTGAAGAAGGCCTATTAAAACCTTCATGTACCCTCCATTACCCTCTTCTACCTTCATATCAGTTCTCTCACCATCAAAATGCTCATGGATTTAATCATGTAGCAAAACACAACACTTTTGTAGCAATCATGTAGCATCTTGTAGCACCATGTAGAAGCACTCCAAACTTGATCAAAATTTTCCTTGAAGCTTGATTTTTTCCTCTTAGCCCTGAATAATGTCTCTTAGGCTCTGAAACTATGATTGAGGAAGACTAAATACCACTCAAGACTTGTCTTTCTACCACTACAACTTACTTCAACAATTAGGGTTAGTAGACATGTTCATGAATTGAATAACATAATGATGATTTACATTATTACATTTTTAAATGCTTAATGAACGTTGCTACTAGAATATGGTATCTTTGAATGAAGTGATGGTTTATGCACTTTACTTTATGAAATTAGAATAATTTTTCTTTCCTCGTCTTTTGTTTCCTGCAATAGGTTAAGGCTTCCATTTCAAGAATTTCCATTTCTGCAATTAGTTTAGTCTTGATTTCATGATATTCACTTCATTGCATAAAATTAATGAAAGAAGGACACATTTCATGTTACACATATAGTTCTGACACCTCTTGAGTTTGTACGAACCCTAGGTTGATAATTTAAATTTGTAGCAATGGGATTTGGAGCATTATGTTGTAATACGAAGACGCCCACACGTGTGGGAGAGGAACAAGACAAAAGTGAAAAGGATTTGAGAAAGTGGTTTGTAATATTTGAGTCATGATGGTGGACATGGAGTGCAAAGGAGTAGGTGGGTTCTAGCTCAGTGAACTCAAAGAACTACTATTTTATTTTACATGCAATGAAAAAAGAGTGAAAAAAATATTAGTAAGAAAATAAAATAAACTGATGGACCCACCACCTCTTGGCATGCAAACTTGCTACTACGGGATCCTACAAGCGCTGATATAAAATATAGACATGCCGCTACAAGATCCTACAAGTTGCTACAAGAAGCAGAAAAAGTGCCACATGAAGGCCAATTTCTCCTAGAACAACAATCAAAGCCTCAACATGCAAGGAAATATTCAGAGGAAATGTAAGTAAAATATCCTCCTCTCCAACATTTGGCATAAGTATTCCAAAAACACCTTATTCATCAAGAAAAGCACTCTACAAATTTATAGTTTGAATTCTGGTAAGAAAGACATTTGGATTGGATGAGCATGGGGTGTTGAATAGGGTAGGGCTGCATGTTGAAATTTTTCTTTCCTCAACTTGGACACAAAATTGTCAAAAATTTCTTTTGCTAGATGGGGTTCCTTGAAAAATTAAAGGGGTATGATGATGAAATTGCATTGGAATTTACAGTCAACCTAAGGAATCCAACTGACCAAGAGTTTGTGAGAACAGTGAGAGGATTGGAAATACATTTGAATGGAAGTGATATCAATAGGATCAACATTCTACCTACAAGAGTGCATTGGGACACATAATCTAGACATGAGGAAATGAGTGCCGAGTGCCAAGAATTCCTACTTTTTGCAAGGTGAAGCGCCATTGGAAGGCTGAGATGATAGAAGGGATGTGAAAATGTTAGAGCAACAAGTAGAAAAATAGCTAGAGAAGCACGAGGAGTAGGAAATGGAGTTGCAAGCAAAAAATAGAGCAAGGAAAATGAGTAGGTTGCTCAGAAGATGAGAAACATTTTCAGTAGGGGGTATGATGGGCCTCCAAATTAGATACAAATTAATGCCCATCTCACCTTTCTTAGGAACACAAAGGCTATATCAAATCTCCCCTTCTGCACTTAATAATATTTTTTTTAGCTTTAATATGTCCATTAGGCAGGTTTAGAGATAATTGTATATTATGTTCCTAATATTATTTAATTTTGTAGAATATTGTGAGAATATTGGGCAGATTCTGAAGATTTGGAACATGAGATAATATAGGTAATTTCTCCCTGCTACATGATGGACCATTAAATGAATAAAATATCATAAAATAATTGACAAGTTCTGGAGCTCCACTAGTTGAGAAAAGCTAGGGATGTGTTCCTTATTATAGGAGAAGCCATAACTTAGTATTTAATGAAGATTCCTATTATTGGGAACCATATCCACTTTTTGAGGGATTTTAGAGGGGAAATCTACCTCCTTTCAAGGAGGATGCTTCTTCATCAATTTTTATACGTACCAATTCGAATTACCCTCTTGGGGCATGTATTTCTTAGTCTTCTTGTGAAGAAAACTTGTTATTTAACTTCTCTACTTTCATTTCTAGTAGGGATGTACTTGGATTGAATCTAATAATGAACTTTGGTTTCATTTGCATATTCTAAGGCTTTGTTTCCTTCACAGGTCTCTGATTATCCTTGGGCTTGGCCATCCCAAGAGCCTTATAGGCCTAATGCATAATTTCTTTATCTTCTTTGAATTTTTTGTTCACTTGCATCTCTTATTTTTGCTTTTCCCATTGGTTAAATGATTGAAGTAAGTATTTTTTCCAGGTCATTTATATAGGTACAATCATGATTCATCCTTATAACAACTTTGAAAATTCATGTTCATCATTGAGCTACTTGGATTGGTTTACTATTTCACAATTTTGGAATTTTTGGAATATCTTGTAGAAAAATAGTAATAAATTTTTGTTGAATTTTAGCATGTGTTAATGATATTATTTCAATTTGATTCCACTTGTATTTAAGCCTAAAAACATGAAAATTAATAACAAAATTTACCGCATAAAATTTTAACTTTATCAGGTTATGCATTTGGTAGGTTAACTAGCTCATTGATTCTTGAATTTCTGCTTTTTAGAGTAGTAATTTTCTGTTAATTTTTAGAACATGTTTTCAAGAGTAATTTTGAGTGATTCCACTTGTATTGGAGTCCTATGAAATCCCACCTAATAAAAAAATTTACCCCATCTCATTTGTATTCGATTTTCTTAGTCATTCAATGAGATAACTCAAAGGACATACTAGCTCGAAGACTAGGTGTTTTAGATTTTTCAGGTATAAAAATCATAATATTTCTTGTGTGTAGGTGACACTATGGTTTTACAGGGTTGAGAATTTTCATTCACACCCATAATCCTACCAATATCTACCTTATTTATACCTCAAAAACTCCTTCAAAACACTATTCACCGAGAGTACAGTTTTGGGTTGTTGAAGGCCACCGTGTGCATTAGTCTTTGTGTAAGATGCCGCCCTGAAGGGTACTAAGCTTGGAAAGGGACTCATACAACCTTCATACCCTCCATTATCTTGTCCTACCTTCAGATAGTCTTTCTCACCCTCAGATTGCTCATGTATTCAATCTTGTAGAAAAACAAGGCAATCTTGTAGCATATTGTAGCAATCCTATAACATCCTATAGCACCACGTAAAAGCCCTCCAAACTTGACCCGAATTTTCCTTGAAGACTTATTTGTGCCTCTTAGACCTGAATAGTGTCTCTTAATCTTTGAAACCATGATTGAGGAAAGCCAAATACCACTTAGGACTTCCCTTTTTAGGCAATTAGGGTTAGTAGAAAGGTTCATGAATTGAATAAAATAATGATGATTTTCATGATTACGTTTTGAAATTCTTAATGAAAATTGTTACTATCATATGGTCTCTTTGAATGCAATGATGGTCCATGCTATTTACTTTATGCAATTAGAATAGGCTTTCTTTCCTTGTCTTTTGCTTCGTGTAATAGGTTAAGGTTTCCATTTCAATCATTTCCATTTCTGTAATTAGTTTAGGCTTGATTTCACGATATTAACTTCATTGCATCAGATCAATGAAAGAAGGACACATTGCATGCTTCACATATAGTGTTGACACCTCTTAATTTTGTATGAACCCTAGGTTGATAATTTAATTTGGCATCCTTGAGAGTTGTAACATTCTTGTTGCAATATTGGGGCTAATCATACTTCCTTCTTCAACTTCATGTGGACTAATTTTCATAATATTTCAAACTGGATCCACTAGCTCTTCAATATAGTTCTTCAAAATTGATCATGTTTGTTTTTCATAATGTTTTCATCAACCTTTCATATCCTATCCATACCTTGTTACCACCTATTCCTCGATCTGGTCACATTAAACACTTCTTAAAACTAGCTTTGGCCATATACACAACACTCAGTACAACCTGCTCATAACCCCCCAAAACATATAACACTAATTCTGAACATCAAAAATACATCATCAAGGGTTTTCATGATTGATCATGTTTCTTCTTTATCTTCCTTCTTCAATGTTTTTATTCTTTCCCCGTTTGACATCAATGGCAAAGGGACATGTTTTCCAACCAATCTGTCATGAATGTGTGAACTTGATCCTAATATAAGTGGAGTCTCCCATTGAAACTATGTTGTAAGTGCATTTTGATGCTTCTCTAATTATTCCTAGACTTCTCTGTGGACTTGGTAGAGTATCCCCTTGTTGACGGTGTTGGACCTGCCAACATGTCAGGGGATCTCCCCGGTAAGAAGTCCCAATTAGATCTCAGACTGTTTGGTGTAGGAGTCCCAGCAGTTGGTCATACGGTAATGCCTTGACCGTGATTTCACACGGAGGCAAGTAAGATGTCCCTATTGGTAGCAAGGGTGTGACAGCTACGACAAGACAAGGAAGGTGCATGAACAGTTCTAACACACGGAGAGTGGGATGAGTGTGCCCCTTGGAAACCTATGATAGCACACAACTTGGAAGGGTACACACAAGCAAAGGTGCATCACAAACTAGAAAGCAAGCTAGCTAACAATCCAAAGTGATGGTTAAACCAATCAACACATTTCAATAAGATTCATACATACTTATACATAATAGTC
The DNA here is from genome assembly GCA_031772625.1 of Pinus tabuliformis. NCBI lineage: Eukaryota > Viridiplantae > Streptophyta > Pinopsida > Pinales > Pinaceae > Pinus > Pinus tabuliformis. The sequence continues at coordinate 718,063,690 of CM062817.1, read as the reverse complement.
CATGTTAGCGCTTGGAATTCACCTAGGCTGAGATAGACAAACTCTCAAGGCTACATCAAACCATTTCACCTCGTAGCTAGCCCTACGAGGTATGAGAAGGCTCTCTCGGGTCAGATTCGGTAGATCTTTCAATATGATAAGCTGACCAATTAGGAGTAAAGATTTTAGGCTAGTAAATTGATAAGGGGGGTTGATTTAAAGATTTTTGGGGTTTTTGGTGGCAATTGGAGGGAGTGCAATTCAAGGTGCGGGGATTGGGCTCAGTTTTTGCAGGGGGATCTTTGGGGCAAGGTAGGAGTGAGTGTTGATGCCTTAATCTGAGATGGATGATCAGGAATGATAGAGGAGGAGCTAAAGAGGGCAAACAACAACTTTGAATCCTCTTTAGACAGTGGAAAACATAGATATTGAACAAAATTAAAAGCTGAGCATGGCATGCATGAATTCAAACTTTATCACTTCATCTGTTCAATTAGCAGCAAAGAAAGAGATGGAACACATAAACACACTTACAATAACATGTAGAGAACACACCATCAACACAACAATCCACAAGAATCCACAATGATGTCTGCAAAACCCTGGCCTTCCTTTTCCTCAAATTGCAGAGATACAAGTAAAATATACAATAGAGCTTCTCCCTCAAGAGTCCAACCATGAAAATGAGCAAGAGAAGGCATAATATAGACCATCTAACTCCTTTCCCCACCTCTAGGGGTCGAGCTCAGCTTCCTAGGAGCAGTTTGAACTAATTCTAAACTAAGCACTAGATAATAGGAAGTCAAAACAACTTGCCTCTAAAACTTAGCTAACTCATCCATGCATTAAATATTCACTATTTACATCAAGGAAGCTTCGAGAAGGGTTAATAGAGATTAAATCTATCAATGTGCCATGAAAATTATCCATACATCCATCATTTACAAGTACAAATGATTAACCAAGGTAAAAACTGAGTTTTGCAGGCCGAAAAGTCAAAACTGGCAATTTTCAGCTCGAGTCGTCGCGCCCCCTGCTCGAGTGGTCGCGCCCCTTTGCAGCACTTTTTGAGTGGGTTCCAGTTGTCCAAATCAAGTGCAAGATGGCTCATTGGAAAGCTCTGTGTGTCTACTTTCCATCCCAAGTGGAATTTCTGGAGTTGATTTGACCCCTCAAAAGTCAATTCTCCCAAGGTCACTTTCTGCAACTCAAAAAGTGGGCAGAAAGTCAAAATTTTGATGTATTTTGAGCTTTTGGAGGCCCAAATCTCAAAATCAAGTTGACCCCAAGTATAGGTAATTCTAGTTTTTGCATGCCCTTTCCAAAAATGTCAACTTTTTGTGATTCTGAGCAGTCCTCCCGAGTGGTCGCGCGGGGGGTGAGACCACTCCATAGGCAAAAACCTGTAAATTTCCAAAAAATTTCCAAAATGCTCCAAAACTCTCAAAGTTTTTTTATTTTGCTGCTGGATGAAAGCTAATGAGTACCATGGTGAGTGAGGGATGCCTCAGCCAAGATACGGAGTGGGTTTGTCCTTTTCTTCTTCTTCTGGGGCTCTGACAGCTTCCTTCGGAGAATTTTCATTTTAGCCTTGCAAACATGCAATCTTGCCCAATAGTGATTTTTCATGTTCTGTAGTAGCCTCTTGTCCTCGTTTGCCTTCTCTAACAGCCTCTGCAAGTGTGCATTCACACGGATAAGCATGAATTCCCTCTCCTTGGGCAGCAAGTCACCGGGCCTCCTACGGTTGATGACTTGGTCACTTCGAATCCTCCACATCTCATCCAACTCTTTCTCATCCTCAAGTTGCTTGTTGCGCTGCTCAAGATAGTTTATTGTCCATTGTTAGGGTTTTGGGTAGATTAGATGGAGGGCATTAGGGTTTAGGGAATGTATGTGAGGGAGGGATAGGGTTTAGGTACTGGGGATGGGAAATTTAATATTCTTTGCAAATGAGATAAGATAGAAACATATCATAACAATTGTGAATTTAATGGGAAACAATGGAGGGAATAGATGGGAATCAACACCTTGAAAAAACATCAAACCCTAGCATTATGCCTACATGAACAAGCAGCTACCAATGTCTTCTTTCCTTGCATTCTTGGAGGTATAATCACAAGCATGAGGATCCATAACCACCATCAACCAACAAAACAATTTGTAGAGAGCCTACCTCAACCCAATTTGCAAGTTTGAAGGAGATTTTGAGTGAGTTGGAGGTGATTTTGGCACTTACAGCCTGAGTGGTCGCGCACCTCCTGAGTGGTCGCGCACCTTGTAATTTAACACTGCAGGAGAGCCTCTGAGTGGTCGCGCACCTCCTGAGTGGTCGCGCACATTCACAGCCTTGTTTGAGGGCCTTCCTGGTGTCAGAATCAGGCGCAGGATAGCTCGTTGGAAATTTATTTGAGTCTAATTTCCAACCCAAGTGGAATTTTTCAATTTGGAGTTGATTTGACCTGTCAAAAATCAAATCTCCCAAGACTGGTCAAAAAGTGCCCAATGAGGCTGCCTCAAGGAAGAGTGTTGTTGCAGTCAACTTTTGAATACCTTCCTCAACCCCAAATTGAGCTCATGATAGCTCATTGGAAATATATTTGTGTCTAGTTATCATTTTACCCATCAAGAAAGTCATTTGGTCAACCAAGCTAAGAGAAAACTTGATTTTCCCAAGGTCACTTCAGAGGTGCCTTTGATTCTCCTGAGGCAACGGTATTCTTGACATTTCTCTCAAACCATGACACCTGTGTAAAAAGTGAAAGAGGTTTTTCTTCCTTGGCATGTTTTGGACAAAAACCTCTCTCAGTTTTGAAAAATTCATCTTTTATTGCTCAGAAACAGCTTTTGAGTGAAACTTGTCCCGATGTGTGAAACAAGGGATTTTGTCGAAATGGAGCGAAATGAAGGGGATAGAGGGCTTCTAAATTCTTGGGGAAATTTTTGGGAGTGGGGAGAGATGTTAGGAAGCAGGGGAAAGTGGAATCTCAGAGATTGAGTGAGGGGAAGGGGTCGAAAAGGACAAAACACATGTCAAACCTAGAAAATTGCCAGGTTGTAGCTAGAAACTAGGGTTTGTGGAAAAATGAGGAATTTGGCGGATCTGAGTGTTGGGAAGTGTTTGATATGGTATTTTAAGGATAGGGGAGGGTGTATGAACATCAGGAACCAAGTTTTGCCGGTGACTTGACCATCCAAGAGAAATTGGCTTCAAAACCCTAGGAGAGGGAAATGAGCTTGCCTAGGCACAACTGAAGCATGAACAAGGTGTGAAATGACTCATTAGACACTGACATGACAATGAAAACCCTCTGAATGATGATAAACTCAGCTGAATGGTGACATAGACCGAAATTTGGGCAAACCCTAGACCTAATGCCTAGTGACCAAATTTTGCTTGAAGACTCACTGAAATGACAAAATTTGACCTTGACACTCCAAAATCACTTTGTAAGAGCATATTTGATCACTGTAGGAAGGCTGGAAAGACTGACACTAACATTCCATACATGCATGCATAAGCAAATAGATACATATACCATTTAGAGTAAACAAGATAGCTGGAATACAATATGACATATGCATGAAACATGTTGGCTCTATTATGTTAAGAAGTGTAAGTTCCAGTCATACAATACATCCATGTCCAACCACTAGTTTCGATAGTGGAACGTTACAACCACAATCGCCTACTCCTCCAAAGAGATGTACTAGCTCTGCGCATTGAAGAAGCCAAGGCTCATTACAATACTGTCCAAGCTCTGTCTAAGATTGTCTTATTGGAAGCTTGGCTAACCAAAAGCCTATACAATGAGTTATGAGGTGCTATTTATAGCCAAGGGTGGGGTGAACCTTGACATTCCCCTTTGAGACTGTTCATCTACCCTCATGACTCTTCAACTACTCTATGACTATTACATTCAACTATTGACACTTGAACTTCCCCTTGACAAGACGTTACATTACAATGAACATGTGCCCATGTGAGACAAAATGGCTTGAGCCAACCATGAAAGACATCACTGGCACTTAGACCTTTGTGGTGAGACCAACTCTTTGACATGCTTGTGATGGTCGAAGGTGATGAGCTGATGCCAAGCTTGGTTGTCCATGATGGTGTCCTTACACTCAATGGTGACATCTTGTTGAATCAAACTCTTTCCTTCATTGCATCTGGGTGCACTGATATGGCTCCTTTGTCCAACTCGTCTGATAGCATGGACATGGTCATCTTGGTGTGACCGAATCGGCAACACATTGATGCATGGTTTCTACGTTGCTCTCCGAGCATGTGCTGGTGGCCATGTGCATCAACTTATCGAGGTACATGTTCAGCTCCAGTAAGACTTGCTTCTTGTTTTTGCCTCGGTGAGTGTGCCGAATGAGTGGGATCGCATGCGTATGCACAATGACATGCATGATGCTTCATTCCCTTGTATGCGATCAACAACACTTCTCACCTTATCTGCTCCGTGCCAGCTGCTGGGATGGATCTATAACTTGTATGGGTGCAGTTTCATCCGTGAGTGTTGTTAGCGTTCGAATTTGCCTCACGTTGAGGAAGGCAAAACTCGAGGCCACATCAAACCACGCTCAGCCTCGTAGCTAGCCCTACGAGGACAGGAGAGGGCTCTCTCCGGGTCTATCTCGGCAAAAGGTCTTCAAAGGGGCTGAGATGACCGATATGAATACTGATTTTAGGCTAGTAAATTGATAAAGATAGTTTGATTTAAGATTTTTAGGGTTTTGTTGGAAAACAGGGAAAGGCAATTTTGGGTGCGGGGATGTGACACAATTTTTGCAGAGGTCTTTTTGGGGCAAGGTAGGCAATCATCCTGATGTCTCTAAAGGAATTGAATGGATAGATATGACTGGTGAGGAGCTAAGGAGAGCGAGAAACTTTCAGGAGTTCTCCTTAAACAGATGAAAACATAGATATTAAACAAACTTAAAGGCAGAGCATACAAGATTATGAATTCTACCTCAACACTTCATTTGTTTAATTTGCAGAAGAGAATAGTAGGAAAATGATACACATAAAAAACTTACAAGTACATGAGAGAAACACACCATCAACACAAATAACCACAGGAATCCCAAATAGTGCTGCAAAACCCTGGTCTTTCCTCTGCCAAAATTGCAGAGATACAATGTGTAATACAGTCTAAGCTTATCCCTCAAGAGTCCAACCATGAAAATGACTAAGAAAATACATAATATAGGCAAGCTAACACATTCCCTTGCCTCTAGGGGTCGAGCTCATCATCCTAGGAGCTGTTTCAACCAATTCTAAACAAAGCACTACAATCTAGGCAATCAAAACAACTTGCCTCTATAAGCTAGGAAACCAATTCATTCATTAATTTTTTGCTATTTTATGAATGAATCTTCTAGAATAGGTAAATAAGTGTCATGTCAACATGAAAATACATTAATTACATCAAAGAGGGTGAAAAATCCCATCAAAAGTCAAAACTGGTCAAATAGCTGCGTTTTCCTGTGTTGAAGATGAAAAACTTAGAAAATACCCTGATGCGTAACGCACATTTCAGCTCACTTTTTGGGCACTTCCCGGAATCCAAATTGAGCTCAGGTGGGCTTGTTGGAAAGGTCTAGATGTCTACTTTCCAACCCAAGTAGAATATTTCAATTTGGTGCCCATTGGCCCCTCCAAAAATGCATTCTCCCAAGACTGCTTCCTGTGTGTCCAAAAAGGGGTAGTAAGGTCATTGTTTGAATGTTTTTTGACCTTTTGGGGGCCCAAAACTTGATAAAATGTCTTGGCAGTGGCTGAGTAGGTGTATTTCATCATGAAAAATCCAAAAATGTAGACCTTTTGTGAACTGGACCTCCCCATCTTCAGGGTAGCGCACGGCGCGCTACGCGTTGAGGGCAAAAACCTGTTTTTAACACAAAAATTTCAAAATTGACCAAAAGTTCTCCAAATTTTCTGAATTTTGAGCTGGGGATGTATCATCAAGTACCATGCTCCTTCAAGGAGGCTTCGGCCAAAATTTGGAGTGGATCGGGCCTTTTTCGCCGTTTTAATGCCTTGCTCAATCGCCCTTTAAGAACCTTCATTCTCGCTTTGCAAACATGCATGCGGGCCCAGTAATGATTCTTCATATGGCGGAGCATATCTTTGTCTTTGTTTGCCTTGGCTAACAATTTCTCTAAATGAGTGTTCACCCGAATAAGCATAGACTCTCGCTCAATAGGTGTCAAATCACCGGGTCTCTTGCGGGCCAAGTTTCGGTCTTCTCGGATTCGCCGCAACTCATAAAGAGTGTGTTCATCTTCTAGCTGCTTGTTGCGCTGCTCCAAGTAGTTGATTATCCAATTGGCCATTTCCAACTTCTGTTGCAACAAGCGATTCTCAGCCTTTTGTTGCTGAATGATCTCCTTTATCTCCGAGATAGGAGAACTGATATCAAGATCAATAATATCCGTGTCCGGATCTCCTGAAGGTCCGTCATCAAATATCGGTTGCTTGCCTCTGTCCTGTACCTGTACCTGTACCTGTGCTGCAGAAGGCAAGACCCTTTCCACCTGATGTGGAGATAATACTCGCTGTGCCGATGAAGAAGGCGAGACCCCTTCCACCCTAGGTGGAGATAATACTCGCCGTGCATATGCAAATAAGGCCCTGTGGCCTCTCTGATATGTAACATATGAAGGAGCACTGACATGCTCGGGCTCAGGAATGTCAAACTGATGTGAAGGCCCTCCCTCATCATGGACAATCTCGGGAGGTGGTTGTGGCACCGTGAAAAAGTCGCGAGAAATGAAATCCTCCCAAGCAATACCCTGCTGTGCCAATTGATGCATCACTATGATCTTAATCAGTGCATAATGATAGATGCTCTTATGCTGCTGTGCTGGGCTCTTCCTTTGTACTATAGGCACCATCCTCTCTATGTTGCGACACATGAAAAATGGAATGTTCATCATTCGTACCCTTGTGAAATGCATCAACAAACGGATATGGTATGAATATAGACGTGAAAATCTGCCCTCACAAGTGAAATACCGAATAATAAGTCTCATCAACGGTGCATATTCATCCCTTAGGAATATGAAAGGAAAAACAGCAGTTAAGTGCCTCATACACCCGGGTTTGATATATGGCTCATAGTGAAATCTGTCTAACTGCTGGTGCTTATTCCACTCCTCCCCTACATTTGGTATCTCGGTGGCCTGAGCAATAATCTCAGGTGACAAGGTGAAATCCACTCCAGCAAGGTTTACATGACCATTCTGTAAATGTAGGACAAATAAGCGAACTAGTTCTCGGGGATGTTGGATTTGTGAGATCCGCTCACAATATTCAAAACATGATTGGTACTAAAAACAGTTCATTGCAAGTGGACAAGCTTGCAAATGAGCCAAAGAAGTGGGCTCCTCCGTGACATGCCGACCACCTTTGCCACCCTTGTGATACCTCCTTGGCACCTCTATTTCTGGTGTTGAATCACTGTCATAACTCTGCTCATAAGATGATTCGGTTTCTGACATAGTTTTGAAGACAAGATGGCTGAAATGTATATGCTGACTGTGCACACAATTGACTGCTGTTTGACTTTTTCCTTTTTCAAAATGCTGTAGTTTGATTGAGTTAAGAAAGGATTTGAATGCTTGCTGGCAAGTTTCTGGGCGAAAAACCCAACACGTAGCGCGCCTTTCCCAACGCGTAGCGCGCCTCTGGTGCGTAGCGCACGAAAAAATTAACACAGGAAAAATCGTGCTGATGCGTAGTGCGCACCCAGCTACATAGTGCATTTTGCAGGAGGCTTTTGGAGGCCTTCCTGGTGTCGAAATCGGGCGCAGGATAGCTTGTTGGAAAGGTCTTTGAGTTTAATTTCCAAAAAAACTAGAATTTTTCAATTTGGAATTTATTTTCCCTATCAAAAGTCAAATCTCCCAAGACTGGTCAAAATGTGCCAAATGAGGCTGCCTCAAGGCAGAGTGCTGTTGCAGTCAACGTTTGAATGCCTTCCTCAACTCCAAATTGAGCTCATGATAGCTCATTGGAAATATCTTTATGTCTAGTTAATATTTGACTCATCAAGAAAGTCATTTGGCCAACCAGGATAGGAGAAAACCTGATCTTCCCAAGGTCACTTCAGAGGTGCATCAATTCTCCCGAGGCGCTTGTATTTTTGACATTTCTCTAAAACCATGACACATGTGTAAAAAGTGAGGGAGGTGTTTCTTATTTGGCATGTTTTGGACAAAAACCTCTCTCAGTTTTCCAAAATTCATCTTTAATTGCTCTGAAACATCATTTGAGTGAAACTTATCCCGATGTGTGGAACAAGGGATTTTGTCGAAATGAAGTGAAATGAAGGGGATAGGGGGCTTCTAAATTCTTGAGAAAATTTTTGGAAGTAGGGAGGGATGTTAGGAAGCAGTTAAAAGTGGAATCTTAGAGATCGAGTGAGGGGAAGGGGTCTAAAAGGGCAAAACACAGGCCCAACCTAGAAAATTGCCAGGTTGTAGCAAGGAACTAGGGTTTGTGCGAAAATGAGGAATTTGGTGGATCTCAGGGATGGGAAGTGTTTAATAAGGTACATGAAGGATAGGGGAAGGTGTATGAACATATGGATACAAGTTTTGCTAATGATTTGACCATCCAAGAGAAATTACCTCCAAAACCCTAGGAGAGGGAAATGGACCTTACCAAGGCACAACTGAAGTATGAATAAGCTGTAAAACGACCCAATGGAACTTGACATGATGATGAAAACCCTATGAATGATGATAGACTCAGCTGAATGATGACATGGACCGACATTTGGACAACTTTAGAAGGAGTGAAAGCAAACCTTAGACCTAAAGCCTAGTGACCAAATTTTGCTTGAGGACTCTTTGAAATGACAAAATTTGACCTTGACACTTTGAGACCACTTTGTAAGAGCATATTTGATTACTGGAGGAAGGCTGGAAAGACTGACACTAACATTGGCTCCAATAGGGATGGTAGCTCCTTGGAGGTGCCAAGAACGACAGATCTCTGGAAGAGCTAGACAGTGCCTTCATCCATTGGGCAATGGAGTCAAAAACTCAAGCTGAAATGCATGACTGAAAACTGATGACTTGACGACACAAATTGAATCTCACTCAACTAAAAACTGACTCAATACTTAAACACAACCGACAAACTGGAAATGATGCTCAAAGGGGAGCTTATTCATCACAACCTACTCTAACAGTTTCATTCATCACCTAATCAAGTGAAATGAAACAACCAGTGCAACCAAGTAAGTATTCCGTTTGCTGTTCGAATTCTCCGCAAGTGCTCACTTATGAACAACAAGAGAGAACTACTCAAAGGAAACTCCCATGACAACTTGGAAACAGATCCGTAAAATGATATGAATTCTCTCTCCACCTCCAAAAACACTGCATAAGGATCTTGAAATTCAAGCACACTGGAACCTAGCTCATCTAATGGATTACTTCTCGTTTCCTCATACCATGAATGCAAACTTTGATCTGAGCCTTTTGACGAGACCTCTGCTGAAAATGAGAAAGAAACCGGCTGCCGGATCAAATTCATATCAGCACGTCTCAAGCTCACATGTAGTCAATGGAGAAAGACTTTGACTGCAAACCTCATCCAAAACATCAGCTATTGGATCATGAAAAACTTGAAAAGACTGTTGTAATGTATCCATTGAAAATGTATGACATCCTTCTAGATGTTCATCTTTTTCTTGAGAGATTTTACGAAGATTCTGCCTTATAAACTGAAATGCTTCGAAACAAAAGGGTATAGAATCTTCCTGCATCATCAAATCATGTATTTCGTCTTCCACAGCTTCATCTGTAATTTGCCCTTCAATTTCATTTGGTGGCTGCAAATCTGATGCTATAGGCTGCTCAAGAATTTTGTTATCTATCTCATCCTCAACATTAACACTGAGAAATTGCTGATTTGTTATAGGCTGTTCATTTGAAGATTTACTATGCAATCTACCCTTCAAAAACTGAAATGATTCAAAACAGAATGGTACGGAGTCACCTTGAATCATTAAATCATGTGTGTGCACTTCCAAGTATTCATCTGCAACTTGACAATCAATGGCTTTCGGGGGTTGCAAATCTGAATATGAGAAGTCTTGAACAAAATTTTCATTTCTCTCAAGATGGTCCAAATCAAAACTTGTTGACAACTGATTTCTGATTGCATGGAAGTTGTCTCTAATGAACTGACATGAATCAAAACAAAAAGGAAAAGATCCTTCACTTATTTCAAAATTTGTTGCACTTTCCTCGTCACTATCATAGCTGGTATGTGAGGGCTAAACATTGTATTCAAACTGCTGAAAATGAACTTCTTCCTCCCACAAACTAGCTGTTGATTTGTCTGTAAGATTAGCTTCTGTTTGGAGAACATAATCATCATCATACTGATCAAACTGAGGCAAATCATTGGTATAAAACATATCATCAAGCATGCAGGTCATATCAACAGTGCTTTCTTCGCCAAGGTGATCTACAAAACAATCATTATCAGATCTATGACAACTAGGATAAGAAACAAAATGTTTTGGATCAGCAACTTGTTCTTCTTCAATCAACGAGCCATGAGTTTGAACATCATAATCATTCCTTGTGGTGATCCTGTCCATCATCTTTTCCACTGCACTTACCAAAATGTCAAGCTTCACCTCTAGAGATGTTGATTCAACCGGATCTATGTTTTTCATCTCTTCTTCTTTCAACCTTTCCCTTCGGATCAGCAGATGTGCCTCTACATTTACTGCACTGTTTTGCATGTCGTGAAGTGTTGCAATATTCCTTTCTCTTAGCTGAAACTCCATTTCCGGATCAAAGGCACCCGGATAGTGCAAGAGAGCAGATCTAGGAGTAGGCCTTATCTCAACTGGCATTGAATAATAAACTTGATTAAATCTGGCTGAAAACTGTTGTACTGTCTCCCCTGGCATTCTTTTCAGTTGGTTATACTCTTCTACAATCAAGAAAAGGTTTTTCCCGATCATCCACCTGTCGAGAAAAACTTTGACGAACTGCTGGAAATCTGAGATGCTCACATCAGGCAGGGTTTTGAACCAACTCTTCACTTTGCCTTGCAAAGAAAGAGCAAAAAGTCTTATACTAACATCTTCGCTATCAACTTCAAAAAGGTCTATAAAACACTCAAAATTCTACACATGTTGCTCAGCGTTGACATTCTTACTTTCACCATCAAACCTCGGCAAGTATAGATCATAGTTTTTGGGGAAAGCATGAAGAACAGAAGGTAAAACAAGAGGTTTATACCGATCTAGAATTTTACAAGGTGTAGGGGTATGTACAGCAGGTATAGAATCAGTCTTGGTCTCTTGAGGCTCATTAATTTGAAGATGGTCATCACAAGATTTAAAAGAAAGGTCTTGATCAAGCTCAAAGGCATGCAAATCTTTGGTATTCACAATCTTCAAATGGAAAGAATTAACTGCAGGTCGAGGATCTCTTCTCCAATACAGTATACTTTGCAAAGCCTTCTTTACATTCTTAGGAAAAGAGAAGAAATAATTTATGACAAAGAACAAAATGTCTTGGATGCAATTCCAACTTGAATACTTGATATGTTCATATTGTCCTTTCATGTTTCTGCTGGTCGGGATCATCCTCCAGTGGATTCTTTGGATCTGATCTCGAAAATGATTTAGAGTCACCAGGTGAATGATTTCAGCCTTGCCAGTGTCTGATCGTTGTCCACCATCTACAATCAGATCTGAACTTGATGCATGTACTGGGGCAATTAACAAGTTAGATGTCACGTTTACAAGCTAGACCGGAGATTGACTGAAGCAGCGTTTATCTACTTCCGCTAATGCAAAGCAAAAGCGTTTTGAAGGCTACCTGGCATAACTTCAGGCTCCGTCTGTAGCTTATAAAACAAATGACATCAATAAGCAAACCATTTGTTCTTGCCCAGTATGGTCGCCACTATGTTAGCGTTCGAATTTGCCTCAGGCTGAGGAAGGCAAAACTCGAGGCCACATCAAACCACGCTCAGCCTCGTAGCTAGCCCTACGAGGACAGGAGAGGGCTCTCTCCGGGTCTATCTCGACAAAAGGTCTTCAAAGGGGTTGAGATGACTGATATGAATACTGATTTTAGGCTAGTAAATTGATAAAGATAGTTTGATTTAAGATTTTTAGGGTTTTGTTGGAAAACAGGGAAAGGCAATTTTGGGTGCGGGGATGTGACACAGTTTTTGCAGAGGTCTTTTTGGGGCAAGGTAGGCAATCGTCTTGATGTCTTTAAAGGAATTGAATGGATAGATATGACTGGTGAGGAGCTAAGGAGAGCGAGAAACTTTGAGGAGTTCTCCTTAAACAGATGAAAACATAGATATTAAACAAACTTAAAGGCAAAGCATACAAGATTATGAATTCTACCTCAACACTTCATTTGTTTAATTTGCAGAAGAGAATAGTAGGAAAATGATACACATAAAAAACTTACAAGTACATGAGAGAAACACACCATCAACACAAATAACCACAGGAATCCCAAATAGTGCTGCAAAACCCTGGTCTTTCCTTTGCCAAAATTGCAGAGATACAATGTGTAATACAGTCTAACCTTATCCCTCAAGAGTCCAACTATGAAAGTGACTAAGAAAATACATAATATAGGCAAGCTAACACATTCCCTTGCCTCTAGGGGTCGAGCTCATCATCCTAGGAGCTGTTTCAACCAATTCTCAACAAAGCACTACAATCTAGGCAATCAAAACAACTTGCCTCTATAAGCTAGGAAACCAATTCATTCATTAATTTTTTGCTATTTTATGAATGAATCTTCTAGAATAGGTAAATAAGTGTCATGTCAACATGAAAATACATTAATTACATCAAAGAGGGTGAAAAATCCCATGAAAAGTCAAAACTGGTCAAATAGCTGCGTTTTACTGTGCTGAAGATGAAAAACTTAGAAAATACCCTGATGCGCAGTGCGCCAAAACCCTACGCGTAGCGCGCCTTTCAGCTCACTTTTGGGGCACTTTCCGACATCCAAATTGAGCTTAGGTGGGCTTGTTGGAAAGGTCTGGATGTCTAATTTCCAACCCAAGTATAATTTTTCAATTTGGTGCCCATTTTCCCCTCCAAAAATGCATTCTCCCAAGACTTCTTCCTGTGTGTCCAAAAAGGGGTAGTAAGGTCATTTTTTGCATGTTTTTTGACCTTTTGGGGGCCCAAAACTTGATGAAATGTCTTGGCAGTAGCTGAGCAGGTGTATTTAATCATGAAAAATCCAAAAATGTAGACCTTTTGTGAACTGGACCTCCCCATCTTCAGGGTAGCGCGCGGCGCACTACGCGTTGAGGGCAAAAACCTGTTTTTAACACAAAAATTTCAAAATTGACCAAAAGTTCTCCAAATTTTCTGAATTTTGAGCTGGGGGTGTATCATCAAGTACCATGCTCCTTCAAGGAGGCTTCGGCCAAAATTTGGAGTGGATCGGGCCTTTTTCGCCGTTTTAATGCCCTGCTCAATCGCCCTTTAAGAACCTTCATTCTCGCTTTGCAAACATGCATGCGGGCCTAGTAATGATTCTTCATATGGCGGAGCATATCTTTGTCTCTGTTTGCCTTGGCTAAAAATTTCTCTAAATGAGTGTTCACCCGGATAAGCATAGACTCTCGCTCAATAGGTTTCAAATCACCGGGTCTCTTGCGGGCCAAGTTTCGGTCTTCTCGGATTCGCCGCAGTTCATAAAGAGTGTGTTCATCTTCTAGCTGCTTGTTGCGCTGCTCCAAGTAGTTGATTATCCAATTGGCCATTTCCAACTTCTGTTGCAACAAGCGATTCTCAACCTTTTGTTGCTGAATGATCTCCTTTAGCTCCGAGCTAGGAGAACTGATATCAAGATCAATAATATCCGTGTCCGGATCTCCTGAAGGTCCCTCATCAAATATGGGTTGCTTGCCTCTGTCCTGTACCTGTACCTGTACCTGTGCTGCAGAAGGCGAGACCCTTTCCACCTGATGTGGAGATAATACTCGCTGTGCCGATGAAGAAGGCGAGACCCCTTCCACCCTAGGTGGAGATAATACTCGCCGTGCAGATGCAAATAAGGCCCTGTGGCCTCTCTGATATGTAACATATGAAGGAGTGCTGACATGCTCGGGCTCAGGAATGTCAAACTGATGTGAAGGCCCTCCCTCATCATGGACAATCTCGGGAGGTGGTTGTGGCACCGTGAAAAAGTCGCGAGAAATGAAATCCTCCCAAGCAATACCCTGCTGTGCCAATTGATGCATCACTATGATCTTAATCAGTGCATAATGATAGATGCTCTTATGCTGCTGCGCTGGGCTCTTCCTTTGTACTATAGGCACCATCCTCTCTATGTTGCGACACATGAAGAATGGAATGTTCATCATTCGTACCCTTGTGAAATGCATCAACAAACGGATATGGTACGAATATAGACGTGAAAATCTGCCCTCACAAGTGAAATACCGAATAATAAGTCTCATCAACGGTGCATATTCATCCCTTAGGAATCTGAAAGGAAAAACAGCAGTTAAGTGCCTTATACACCCGGGTTTGATATATGGCTCATAGTGAAATTTGTCTAAATGCTGGCGCTTATTCCATTCCTCCCCTACATTTGGTATCCCGGTGGCCTGAGCAATAATCTCAGGTGACAAGGTGAAATCCACTCCAACAAGGTTTACATGACCATTCTGCAAATGTAGGACAAATAAGCGAACTAGTTCTCGGTGATGTTGGATTTGTGAGATCCGCTCACAATATTCAAAACATGATTGGTACTGAAAACAGTTCATTGCAAGTGGACAAGCTTGCAAATGAGCCAAAGAAGTGGGCTCCTCCCTGACATGCCGACCACCTTTGCCACCCTTGTGATACCTCCTTGGCACCTCTATTTCTGGTGTTGAATCACTGTCATAACTCTGCTCATAAGCTGATTCGGTTTCTGACATAGTTTTGAAGACAAGATGGCTGAAATGTATATGCTGACTGTGCACACAATTGACTACTGTTTGACTTTTTCCTTTTCCAAAATGCTGTAGTTTGCTTGAGTTAAGAAAGGATTTGAATGCTTGCTGGCAAGTTTCTGGGCAAAAAACCCAATGCGTAGCGCACCTTGCCCAACACGTAGCGTGCCTCTGGTGCATAGTGCATGAACAAATTAACACAGGAAAAATCGTGCTGATGCGTAGCGCGCCCTGGGTGCGTAGCGCGCCCACCCTGATGCGTAGCGCACACCCAGCTACATAGTGCATTTTGCAGGAGGCTTTTGGAGGCCTTCCCGATGTCGAAATCGGGCGTAGGATAGCTCGTTGGAAAGGTATTTGAGTCTAATTTCCAAAAAAACTGGAATTTTTCAATTTGTAGTTCATTTTCTCTGTCAAAAATCAAATCTCCCAAGACTGGTCAAAATGTGCCAAATGAGGTTGCCTCAAGGCAGAGTGCTGTTGCAGTCAACTTTTGAATGCCTTCCTCAACTCCAAATTGAGCTCATGATAGCTCATTGGAAAGATCTTCGTGTCTAGTTAACATTTGACTCATCAAGAAAGTCATTTCGCCAACCAAGATAGGGGAAAACCTGATCTTCCCAAGGTCACTTTAGAGGTGCATCAATTCTCCCGAGGCGATTGTATTTTTGACATTTCTCTAAAACCATGACACCTGTGTAAAAAATGAGGGAGGTTTTTCTTATTTGGCATGTTGTGGACAAAAACCTCTCTTAGGTTTCCAAAATTAATCTTTTATTGCTCTGAAACATGATTTGAGTGAAACTTATCCCGATGTGTGGAACAAAGGATTTTGTCGAAATGAAGCGAAATGAATGGGATAGGGGGCTTCTAAATTCTTGAGAAAATTTTTGGAAGTAGGGAGGGATGTTAGGAAGCAGGGAAAAGTGCAATCTTAGAGATCGAGTGAGGGGAAGGGGTCTAAAGGGGCAAAACACTGGCCCAACCTAGAAAATTGCCAGGTTGTAGCAAGAAACTAGGGTTTGTGCGAAAATGAGGAATTTGGCAGATCTCAGGGATGGGAAGTGTTTAATAAGGTACATGAAGGATATGGGAAGGTGTATGAACATCTGGATACAATTTTTGCTAATGATTTGACCATCCAAGAGAAATTACCTCCAAAACCCTAGGAGAGGGAAATGGACCTTACCAAGGCACAACTGAAGTATGAATAAGCTGTAAAACGACCCAATGGAACTTGACATGATGATGAAAACCCTATGAATGATGATAGACTCAGCTGAATGATGACATGGACCAACATTTGGACAACTTTAGAAGGAGTGAAAGCAAACCTTAGACCTAAAGCCTAGTGACCAAATTTTTCTTGAGGACTCTTTGAAATGACAAAATTTGACCTTGACACTTTGAGACCACTTTGTAAGAGCATATTTGATCACTGGAGGAAGGCTGGAAAGACTGACACTAACAAGTGCATGTTGCGCCCCCTGCTATATATTTGCCTGCTGCAACTCATTCTATCATCTATGCATCTCCTTTTCTTCCTTGAGTTGCTGCTTCAGCACATGCAACTCCTTCTTTGTTCCGTTCTCTACATTCGCGTGATCTTCATGTCGCGTCATCACCTCATAGCCTGAGTCTCCAAAGTTGC
Source organism: Pinus tabuliformis (assembly GCA_031772625.1). Classification (NCBI taxonomy): domain Eukaryota; kingdom Viridiplantae; phylum Streptophyta; class Pinopsida; order Pinales; family Pinaceae; genus Pinus; species Pinus tabuliformis. Next base: position 718,047,077 of record CM062817.1, on the reverse strand, counting down.
TTTCATCACAAGTGGATCTACTTGAGCTTGCAACTTTTTTCTGCGTCTATGCTGTCAACAACCTTCCTCTTCCGTTCGTTGCATCCGGTATGCTATGTTCAACTGATGTTGATGGTGCTTCTTGCTGTGATGATGTTGTCAGTGTATTTTGATGTCCTTTTCTATGAACAACTTGATGTCTTCGTGGGTAGGAAAGTTCATAGACACTTGATCGACTTCATCACCAAGTGTGCTCTGAATGGTGTCTTCTACTCTGCTCTCCTGAAAACCATTGTGCCTGTGCTGCTAAGAGACAGAGGAACACCTGCGATACCTGGAGACATGGAAACACTCATGGAAAGAAATCTGTCATTCGAAAATCAAAACAAACTTGAGAATTGACTTGTAGCATACCTGTGTGACTCATCATGAAGGTTGCGCAATTTCTTTCGGGAGGTCGAGAGACTGACTGCCAAAACGGCATAAGGCACAATCCGAGCTGTCAAGAGGTTGACTGACTACTGAAAATATGCAATGCATAGTCCAGCCTGGCCTGCTGAGGACAGAAATTGTGCAATGCACAATTTCAGTGAGAAGTGACATGGAACCAGCAAACTTCATTGCACAGTTTCTAGGGCCAACAAGAAATTGCCTCCAAGAATTATGCAATGAAAGCTCGGAGGTCAGTGCCTGGCTAGATTTTCAGAATTTTTGGAGGGAAGGCAAAGCCCTCACTTCTGGAAATGCATAGTGCTAGTCGGGCAAGCCACGCTCCGGGCCAATGCAGCCCAGTCCAGCCGACGGGCGATTAAAAATATGAGAAGTGTGAATGAATGAGGAGATGAGTACAAATAAGAGTGAATGATCATTCATGAAAACAACAAGTGCAGGATTCAGGAAATGGGAAAGCATTCAAGTGTGTGAAATGAGTTGCCGCAATGACGAACGTCTGTCCAAAAATAGTTCCATGCATGTGACAGTAGTGAGATTTGAAAAAAAAACTGAAATGGTGCTAGTACAAGCTATTATGCATGTAAACAACAGCAAGCGCTCACTAAAATTGAGCGAACATCACTCACACAAAGTGAAACACAAAAAGCGACAAAAACGCAGTGCAAGTCATGAACAACGAGCTTACCCCAAGAAAACTGAGTTGAATGTGCTGCCGACTCCTATATGTAATGTGGGATGCCAGAGATGTAAGGTCAATGTGAGGAATAAGCTTTGCAGTGTCCAGTTGATGAGTTTTGATAAGATCGAGGTTGTGACGCGCATGCCACAAATCTAGGAAAAGTGACACTTGGAGGGAGGTTTCTAAGATGATCCTTTCATGTAACCTCCAGCTGCTAAAAATAGATCCCTGAATCAAGGGATTCCTTTGCATGTTTCCTTGGGAGGACCAGCCCATGCATGAAAATCAGTTTTTCTCGGTCCCAGAGGGAACTGGTTAACTCAACTGCACATGCAAGAGCCTGCACAACTGCTGGGAGAAATGAGCATTTATGGGAGGGAGCTGGGTTGGTTGCCCAAGAGATTTACGCAATTTCTGGGCAGAGCAGCTAACTGTTGCCCAGGATTGCACAATTCCTAGGCTGAGCAGCCCTACTGGGAAGAATTGCACAATTTTCTCAATGAAGCTTGACTGGAAAAATTGCGCAATTCTGGAGCCCAATAGGCTACAAGATAGAATTGCGCAATTTCTGGAGGGAAGGTTGGTTGCCCTCCAAAATTGTATAATTTCTTGAGGGAGATGCTCAACCTGCATCTGGACCAAGTCCAGAAGAAAAATCTGTGAGGGGAATGCAACAAGCTCTGATGGGCAGGCTATCATTCTATAAGAAAATCATTGAAGCTTGTGTACTTGACGAAGCAAGACATGCTGCTGTGAAAGGTTGGTAGGGAGGCTCCAAAACAAAGCTAAGGAAAAATTTTGGAGGGTGGTTGTAGCTGCTAGAACACCCCCTAAGACCATGCTACTAATGCTTCTCTGACTGTTCTTGGACTTTCCTGTGGATCTGATCTGAGTCTCTCCTTAAGATCATGTTTCCTTCACTTGTAAGTTCCTGCCATATTATTCAACTCATACTTTCTTTAATTTCCGCTAAAATATCATGTGGACTTGATGGAGTTTCCCTTGATACTATGCTTCCTATGGACGTAATCAAGAAAATCTCCTCTTGTCAATATACTTGAATCTACTAATATATATCTTCATTTTTTCTTACACTTCTTTCATACTGTAGTATTATTTTACATCTGATATATTATCATTAAGTCATACTTGCCATTGTTGTGCAAATAGAATATCCCTATATCACTACTCATTGCTTTTCTTGTTAACATGCACTACCCTCTTACTAAAAAATTCTTCTGAAAGTGATCATTCTATTTACATAATCTTGCTTCTTCAAGCTTTGATTCAATAAATTATGATCTTGAAGAAGCTTTCACCAAGAGATTAGATATGAGGGGTCATGTCTAACCTTTTTTCTTCCTATAGAGTTGATTCTTGGATTAATAGGGAGTTCCTCTCTCTTATCCCATCTTAAGTTGAATTTGCAATAACATGTTATGTGTCCTTAATTGTGACATATGTAACATACAACATTAAGCTTCAACATTAACACGAATGAATGCTATGATATATTTTTAATTTGATCCATTAGAGAATTTTTTTGGTCTAAAATGGATCTCCTAAGGAATATTATAAAATAATAGTAGAAATAATAAAATAAGATTAGATTAACTCATCAAGTTTTGGAGGGAAAAAATGAAAACATCTAGTTTTTCAACTCATATTTTTAACTTATTTCCCTATGATTTTACTCAAATTTTGAGCAGGAGCACTCGTTGGATACATAATTTAATTTTTCATTCGAGGAGTACCCATGTTCCATACTTTTGATGGGCCCTACTACACGAAAAATATGAAATACATGAAAAAATGTGATTGCAATCACATTTTTTCATGTATTTCACATTTTTGTGTACTAGGGTTCATCGAAAGTATGCAACATGGGTACTCCTTAGATGCAGAATTAAAAATCCACATCCACTAAGTTATTATTCTAAAAATTTGAGTAAAATTGTAGGGAGATAAGTTGAAAAAGTAATTTTTTTTTACCTTTTTACTCCAAAAATGGTGAATCATCCCCCATGGTTGACATCGTCATATTCAATATTATTGGTTCTTATAAAGTTGATTTTTGTTGTACATTTTTGTGTTGAGGCCAATTTCTTACCTCAAAATTTCTCTAATGCATATGTTTAATCATGGGAATTGATCATATCCTCTATACCTGATCATATCATGGGTTTTGCAATCCTTTGTTTTGTGGCCAAATTTTGTGCATAAAAAACAACTAAAGAAATTTTTTTGATACCTGGTGGTATAGGACGATCTTGACCTTTTGAACTTGTTCCTTGGAAGACTATCATCCATCTGTTGATTTCTAACTCTCGCTCCATTGTTGCTTATGGATCCTTTGTGAAGATTTTCTATCATGGGGGGTTCCATTCTTTTGTGAATTAGATGTACCATGTTCATGAACATGCTTGGGTTGATTCATTACATGCTTAGGATCTTCAATTGAGTTTTTTTGGATGTGATGAACGTATATTTGAGCTTCCTGGGATGATCTTCATTTGATGTTCTTGGAAGATCTTTATTCTTAGATATCCCACGCTTTGCCTGATAATCAAGACTTGTTTTAATGAGAGTATATATTTGCATGTTGAGAATATTATCCATATATTTAGTGTTATGAAACCAGCTCACAAAAAGATAGAAAAGATAGATCAACGCCTTAGAATTCAACCTCTTCGAGGGGGCAACCTCCTTTACATTACATAAATGAACAATTCTTGGATGATACAAATGAAAAGACCTCCTTTCTATATATAGGAGTCTAAGGGGTCATAGCATAATCAGAGCTGACATAACAATAATCATGTAAGGGCACAATAATAACAATAGTGGGCTTCTATGGGGCACAATAGTAACAATATGGGCACTACATGGGCACATCAATATAATAAGTGGGTTGTACTAATAACAATAAGGGGTTACACTAGTAGTATAGGGGCCTAACATGCCCCTCTCCTTCAAAAAGCGTTGTCCTCAACGCTTGAGTAGTTCTTGATGCTTCTGTATAAAATTCTTGTCCTCCCATGTGGAGTCTTTAGCGGGTAAGTTCTTCCACTTGATGAGATACTCTGAAATTGATCGATTTCGTAGCTGTCAGGTTCTTGTTTCTGTGACTGCTCCAGGTTCCAATATGATTTTTCCTTCCTCTTCAATTTCTGGCAATATTGTTTGAATTGGGATCTTTTGCAACTTTTGAATAAGTGGCCATACTTCTTCATCCTTCTTCCATTCATCCCTTGCTTCGTTTATCCAATCTAGTTGGATAATAGAAATAGCACAAAACAATGCTTCCACATCCTCATCCTTGAAGAGTCTTCCCATTCGGTAAGGTCGCCATTTTTTAAGTGCATGTAGTATTGCCAACATTTCCTTCTCATAAATAGCTTGGTTGAGATGTAACAGTAAAAATACCCAATCACCTACTTCAAAAAAAAATTCACTACGATGTTGATCTACTTGTTGTTTCGTTTGATTTTTCACCGAAGTGGCGTTATCCTTTAAAAGTTGGAGAACTTGTTGTTGATGCTCGATGTGATCTTTCACTGCTTGAACCTTTTTCTTCTTGATATGTCCTTCTATCTCTAGAGTTTGAGGAGTGGTAATTTCTTCCAATCCTTTACAAGATATGGTAGGACTCATTTCTTGATGCTCGATGTGATTTTTCACTTCTTGAACATTTTTCTTCTTGATATGTCCTTCTATCTTGATAGTTTGAGGAGTGGTAATTTCAACCAATGAATTACTAGATATGGTTCGATTCATTACTTCTTTCTCGATGTGATCTTTCACTTCTTGCACCTTTTTCTTCTTGATATGTCCTTCTATCTTGAGAGTTTGAGGAGTGGTAATTCTTGCCAATGCTTTACAAGATATGGTCTGATTCATTTCTTCTTTCTCTGGGGTGGGGTCCTAGCGTATATCTTCTCCTTTTGATGTTTTTTGATCCTTTTCTTCATCCTCTTCATATTCTATGTAAAATAATTTCTTCTCAGCACACTTATGACCTTTAGTGCATTTGCTATCACAATTGTAACAAAGCCCTTTTTCTCTTTTTCCTTCCAATTGTTGTGGTGTAACCCTTGTAGGTTGTGGAAGGCTAGGAGAAACAACACTTCCATCTTTATAGTTGTGACGGGTATGCTTCCTGGTTTCTATAATTTTTCTTTCCACTATGTCACAAAGCCTTTTTACTCTTTCCAATTGTTATGGTGTTGCTCTAAAAAAGGTGTTTCTCTTTGTATCCTCATAATGTGATATCATTTCCTCCGTGAAAATTGACCACGTAACAAGTTGTTTACGAGAGCAAAGCCTTTCATACCATAAAAATTGATCCAGTTCTAAATATGAAGATGCAATACATACCTTTTGTAACAGTGGTACACCATGTAGATCAAAATATTGCTCCATATGAAGTATCCAATTTACCGGATCCTTGCCATCAAACTTCCTCATCTTGCTTTTTCTTGATTTTAGGAGCTCGATCTTGAAACGACTGTAACTTTGTACTTTCGGATCTTTAAGTTCTGAAATTGTGACCTGTAGTATCCCTCTGTGTCCTCTTTCCAATGCCACCAGTCTGATCCAAATTGGATTCTCCAAGAAAGAGTTATGCACAATCTCCCACAGTGACCTGATTATAGACTAGTTCAGTAGAGTGAACTTGTACAACGTGCCACGAGTCACTGTTTCAACCTTTGGCTCTGAAAAATATATACAAGAAACTACAATCCTTCCTATTTATGTACCTTCTTACGAAATTTCAATCCGATGCTCAGAGAGAAAGTTATGACGATTTTCCCCAGGTCACCTATTTGGAATTTAATTCAGGAGTCTACAAAAAGTCCAACTTCCTCATATCATATCTCCGCAAATATAGCACAAAAAGCTCTGAAATTCGGAGCTGAGGTTCAACACAATTTCTTCTCAAATTGTTTTTTTTTTTATCTTCTGAAACATCGCAGAAAAAAAAGTTATAGCGAAAATGCCATGATGACCTATTTGGAGTAGCGAAACCCTAGAATCCAAAGCTCTGATACCAAATGTTATGAAACTAGCTCACAAAAAGATAGAAAAGATAGATCAACGCCTTAGAATTCAGCCTCTTCGAGGGGGTAACCTCCTTTTGATTACATAAATGAACAATTCTTGGATGATACAAATGAAAATACCTCCTTTCTATATATAGGAGTCTAAGGGGTCATAGCATAATCAGAGCCGACATAACAATAATAATGTAAGGGCACAATAATAACAATATTGGGCTTCTATGGGGCACAATAGTTACAATATGGGCATTACATGGGTACATCAATATAATAAGTGGGTTGTACAATAACAATAAGGGGTTACACTAGTAGTATAGGGGCCTCAAATTTAGTCCCTTTGTGAAGTTTTAGGTTGTGTTTGAGTTGTTCCAATTCTTTTTTCAAAAGCACAACTTCTTCTTATAGCCTTTCACAAACTTGTTCTTTCTCATTTAGTTATTCTGACAAAAAATAAATTGTCCTTTTATATTCCTCTAGTTCAACCTTAAGTGCAAGAATGGTCTCTTCATTTAGATGTTTCTCTCAAAGATTTTGCATTAGTTGGCCTTCCCTTTTTCTAAGGGTCTTTATTTCCTTTAATGCACTTCTAAGTTCTCCTTCATAATCTATTTCTAGTCCAGGCTCTTCAGTTCCAATAAAGAACAATATTTCACTTCTTTCACCATCAATCACACTTTCATTGCTTTTGTATCACTTTCTTCTTTTGAGAAGAAGTTCTTCTTCTTGTTACCTCGTTTCTTTGATTCTTAGAATTGAATCTTGGTTCATCATCATTATCATTCATTTTTTCATAAGGACATCTGGAACCATAATTATCTATTCTTCCACATTAAAAACATTTGAAAGGAAGCTTACCTTTGAAATTTTTGGTTCCTCTTTTCAACTTTCTGACAAACTTTAATTCTTATTCATAAGAGTTAGATTTTTTTTCGATTTTCATGCTTTCCCCATTCCTTGGCTACTTGAATTTTCATGATTCCAAATTTTCCTCCTTTATCCTTAGCTCATATGTTGATAGTGTTCCATGAAGTGCATCCATAGTCATTTTATCCATATATGTCAATTATTCAAAGGTTGATACTTTGGGATTGGATCTTTATGGAAAATATCTCAATATTTTTTGAACAAAAACACAATCCTTGGCTTTTTGACCGAGACCTGCAATACAGTTGACCATCTTATCTACTTGATAAAAATAGAACTCAATATCCTCATCTTCTTCCATCTTCAAATTTTCGAATTAGGCCCTAAAATATTATAGCTTGACTTCTTTTAACTTCCTATATCCATCATAAAAAATTCTAATCTTGTTCCATACATCGTGAGCCAACTTACATAGTATTACTTTGAAAATAACATGCTTATCTTGTGCATTGGATGTATAAAGTGCCTTACCAATTGTGTTTGTCAGAGGAGTATAGGAACTTTACACTTGATTTCTACAATTTCCCAAACATCATCTCCCAAGGAAATGAGATAGGTCTCCATTCTTATCTTCCATAAGGCATAGTTAGATCCATCAAACAATGGAGGATTTCTTACTACTCTAATCATGGTCATGTTTCGCTGAAATCAACCTGCTAGTACTTAACTATTCTTGAAGGTACCCCCTTTGATACCACTTATTAGACCAAATACCGCACTAAGGTGGGGAGGGTGAACCATGTGGTGGAAAACTTATCATTTCAAAAATTCATCAATAATAAAACATGTAGCAATGTATCATAACAATTTGCAGTATAAGAATAAATAAAATAATGCATCAAGAAGCTATCATCACATCAACATAAGAGGAAACAAGATTTTACATGGAAACCCGTATGGGGGAAAACAAAACATTCTTCTTTTTATTCCTCTTTAATTCATAACATAGATTTGTAGGGACTGACTTGCTCGAGGAACCCACCCCAAGATGTGCAAGAAACTACTTGTTGTAGGCTAGAACTTGATTGAGGCACCAACCTAGAAAAGTGTGTAAGCAACCACTTGCAATAGGCTACAACCTAATTGAAGCACCAACCTTAGAGAAGATCAAACTTCAAATTTTTGTAGGCTTCCATCTAATTGAGGCACCAACACTGGTGGACAAACCCATCTCGTTCTTCAAGTCTGTGTGGACCACTTTTCATAATATTTCGAATTGGATCCACCTACTCTTCAATATAGATCTTCAAAACTAATCATGTTTTTGTTGTCATACTGGCGCCGTCAACCTATCATGTCTTGTCCATACCTTTCTACCACTTTTTCATCAATTTGGTCACATCAAACACTTCTCATTACCAACTTTGGCCATATACACAACACTCACTGCAACCTGCTCATAAACCCCTAAAAAACATAACACTAATTATAAACATCAAAAATACATCATCAAGGATTTTCATGCCTTCATAATTGTTCACAGCTAAACCATTATTGTCATGCTTCCTCCAACATCCAATTTGACTTTGAAGTGAGCCTAGGAACCCCCAAAAAGCATTTAAAACTATACAAAAGATTAATCATTTAAAGGAATGGAATAATCTAGGTGCACCATAGAAAATGGCCCTTTACGGGCTCTACAAAATGTCTAATTGTTCTACAAAATGGTTAAACTAGACGCTCTAATAACCTCGCATATAAAAGGTTGATTGAGCCTAACTAGACTTGAACCCACAAACTTCATTATGCATGTTATCACTATAGAAAAAAAAAAATTGGACAACTTGTATGGTTGCAAAGTTGTAAGTTAGTCTTGGTCAAGTCATTTCTATTGTTTTGTTTAAGGAGTCTAAAAAATAGAATAGAGTCTTGTTCCCATTGTAAAATAAGGTCAACAATCTTGTTTTAACTATCATTAGTCCCACACTGGTTCATAGGTGCCATGTGTTAAGTCTGTTTTAAAGTTGACATGCGCTACGAAATCAACTAGGAGTTTTCATAGCGCAAACTCATAAAAATACACTATGTGTGCTACGAAAAAAGGGATTCGTAACTAGGATATTTCATAGCGCAAAACACAGAATTTGCATTGGCTGCGCTATGAAATCAGGGATTCGTGCCAGATCTTGTCTAGCTATATTTTCCATCAAAATCCGTTAATATTTCATCACCATGTGTCAGTCCTTGAACCATGCCTACCACATGCAGCCATTCATTCTCATCATTAGATTCATTAGAGGTCTTGTTCGCACTCTTTTCAAATTTCAAAAAGGGTAAGGTAAGGTGAGTTGGTTTTAGTCTTGTCTGTGTTCCTTCATGCATAAGAAGACAACTAGAAAGCTCAGGGATGACATTCACCAGAATTCTTTGAAAGATCAAGCGAGGTAGTTTCCAAACTAAGACAGTGCAGGTTTATCTTCAAGTTCCCTTGCAGGTGTTTCATAGACATGTCTGGGGAAAAGAAAAATCATAGATCAGGCCGGTGCCTTAGAGTTGAGCCTGAAGGTTTAGATGTGCTCATGAGAAATAACGAAGTTGAACATGCTTTCAAACAGGTGGGTTGTTGGAGATTCTACGAAAAACTTCCAGGTGGTCATGTTCAAGTAACCAAATACTTTAATTTAAATTTCACTGGTTTTAATTCAAGAGTTGGAGTGCTAGAAACTCCAATTTCTCCTGAGGTCATATATGTAGTCACTAAGATACCCAGAGGCTAGGAAATATGGTTCAAGAAATTTAAATTTGAAATGGCACCCTGCCAAGAATTTTTGAAGCCAGAATTCATAGGCTGGGACTTAACCAAATCAGTGCCCAGAAGATATGTAAAGGATTCATATGCCAAATTGTTGACATGCATCCAAAGATATTTTACCTGTGAGGGAAGATATCATAAGGTGTACTCTTACCATTTTAAGCTCCTCTTACATTTCACTAGAAAAATATCTCTTGATTTACCTTTTATCTGTTTCGTTGCTTAGGCAAAATGTCTGATAAGGTTCAATTGAAGAAAGAAGCTTGCGAAACCTCCTTATTCCATCATGGATTGATCAAGTTGATTGTTTTACATGAGCTTCAGAAGATTGGAAGAGAATGGTCTGCTTTCTTGTTTATGTCAGGTTTTAAAACAGAAACAGGACTTAGTCCTAAGGCTAAGGAGATTTCTTCACCAACAGTAAGTCATCAGGAGGAAATAAGATCAACTAGGTTTGTGAAATTGAAAGCTAGAAAGTAGGTGAATGAGCCTATGACACCACTAGTAGTTCAAGACACTCCTCAACAGTCACCGAGGAAGAAGGTTTAGATCAATGAGGTGGTACAAGAGTAGTCTGTCGATAAAACTGTCCAAAGAAGAGTAACAAGAAGTCAATTAGCCAAGGAAAAGGGGAATACTGTGATTTCTAATGAAATCCCAGCTTCAAATGGAAGTTTGAACGATCTCCTCCAGGCTATTAACATAGAAGAGACTCCTCTGGTCCAAGCAGATATACTTGAAGCAGGTAAAAACACAACAAAAAGAGTTAAATCTTCTAAAAAGCTTCAATTTGATGACCAGGTATTAGAGTTTGTGTTCAAGCCAAGAAGACCCGTGACTAGATATTTAAGAAGAATACAAGAGGCAGAGCAAGAATCAAGTGAGATAGGGGAGGTAGCAGAATTGCTTGAAGAGCCTGTGGTTCCATTAGTACAATCATCACTAGTGCACAAAGATGACAGAGGCAAGGCAGTTATCACTCATGAGGAAGATAGCTTTGAGGAGATCAAAAAGAAATTGGTGTCTGCCAATCTTGAGATTTCCCAACTCAAGGAAAGGGCAAGGAAACATGTAGTTTAAAAAGCAAATTGCAAAAGAGTGATAGCCAGTTGGGAAGATGGAAAAGTTCCGAGATATGAAGCAGTGTGCAGTCATGACCAATATTTCACCTGGACTGTCCCTACAATAAAAGAGGCAAGATATGTTAGAAGGGTCAATGAAAAATTAAGAACTAAAATCCAAATGATGAAAAGATAGATTGAAGATTTGAAGATTCAACTGAATGAACCAGAAGAACAGTCTCAACATAAATGAACCTGACAGTAAGTGAAGAAATTTTGACACAATTTTGATGCAAAATTTACTTTTTGAAGATTGAAGATTATTTTTGGATAGACAATGTCAGTTTTGTTTGGCCCATATGCATATGGAGAAGTCATTAAAAATCCCAAGAATGACAAAAACTATGTTTTTGACTCACAGCAGTTTCGTAGCGTGCTACGAAACTGCTAAAAATGACATATAATGCACAGCAGTTTCGTAGTGCGCTACAAAACTGCTGAAGCTGCCAATTTTGTTTTTTGAATCAATTTTGAAATGAAAAGGGGGAACCATTATGAAAGAATGCTGCTGCAGAAGATACAAAAGGGCCACCTCAGAAGTTTTGAATACTAGGCAAAGGAAAATTCAAAGAATGAGAGGCATTTAATAACTCCAAACTCTGCGCTACGAAAACAGCAGTCATTTCATAGCTCAGACAGTTGTCATGCTTCAACCAGCATCTAAGGGGTTTTGTCTTAGCATGAGTATATGAGAAGGACCTTTGGTCTAATTCAAGGCATCACATGTTATTAAAAGGGATAAAATGGTTAGCAGAATTCAAGGAACCACTTTGGAGACCAAAGCAGAAAAAATAGGGGCAGTTTTCCTAGTATCCAGGGACAGTTAAAGGACAAGCAATCAAAGGTCAGCATGAAGTCTAAAGTCATCACTCAAGCCAAAGATGAAGAGGGACAGATGTCAAAGAAAGATTTTGTTTTCATAGCTAAGGTTGTTGCTAGCATAGATAAGGAGTTACACTCCTAGTCAAATTAGGTCTCTAAGACCGTTATTTTATAGTCAGTTGTAATTAATAGTTTGTTTAAAGTTCAATAGGTGTTAGGTCTAGAGAAATTCGAATTCCCCTCTTATTGGAGGAAGGAATTCAAGCTTGTAAGGAAACTCTATATATGACAAGAGATGTAATGCACCAGGGTTGGAAATTTTCAGAGACAACACTCATATTGTGTCATTGTAGAAGATTATGTTTTTATGAATACAGACTTTAGCTTTACTTCTCAGGATTCAGAAAGAGTTCAATGGTGGTTTGTTTTATGTTTCTCCTCATTTCCTTATTTACAGTAGTATGAATGTATGATACTTAGAACTTATTGGCAATGCTATAACTTCCTTCATGCATTTGTAGACTATGTTTCCTACATGTTTCTATGTGTTAACTGATATATTGAACTTTTGATGCCCTGACTTCCATGTTTAGCTAATACTATTGTCATACTAAGCATTTTATGACTCCATAAGCCCAATGGATGTTTATTGATTGTGTTTCAACCATTTACACTCCTTCATTTGTTTCATAGAGTTAGCCATCTAATCCATTATCAAAATCTTTAACCTAGTGAGAGAGCCCTCTCAGGTTGAGGAGGCTAAGCCTCAGCCAAAAGTTGGTTTGAAATAGTTACTCAAGGTCTACCTGATCGACAGCTTGTCAAGGTTAGGTTTTGTGATAACAATGCAAACCAAGCCATACACCCAACTAATATGTTTGACAAGTCACTGGTCGAGACCACACATACACACATAGATATACATAAGAGACAAACCTTCAAACCATTGAATAAACACCATAACAAGACTTCACAAAAATTAATGTGTTATATACATATATCAAAGATAGACCTGTTAACACCTCGAACCATTGAATCAACAGTGTGTAGATATTTTACGAAACCAATATATACATATTAAAGATAGGATTGTGAGCACCTCAAACATACAACTAACCATCATGCCTAGACTTCACAAAACTATTGCAACCACAAAATTCAAACATCGAATCATAACTAAGCTTGTTCGTTGTTTAGAATTGATGTTTTTTGGAGTCACAATGTGGAACACACACATGTCACACACACACACACACACACTTTTCACATGGACCTAAGGCCCAAGAGGTCCAACCTCAAGGACAACTAATTTTCCATTCTAATGCACCAATGGAGGATAACCAACCATATGGAAATTAACCGTAGGGCTTATACCTTCCACAATATGATCCTACCAAATTGACCTTGTCCATATTTTAAGGCTCTAATGCTAGAGAGACAACCCATATGACCATACCCCATGACTTTTTCCTTAGGGGTTAATGACATTGATATTATGATGTCATCATGGCATCATCATGTCATGTGACAACCCGTGAGGGATGCCACGTGTCACCCAATTTCGTCCTTTTCACCAATTTGAATGCCCCAAATATTCTTGCGACATGGTAGACCCTAGAGGTGCCACTTCACCTGTTGATGTCATTTTTCTCAACCTGTAGGCAACCACCATGTGTCACTATGGGATAGGCTAGTGAATCTGTTAAATGGTATGCAAGTTGATCTATCATATGTCATTTGATTTTTCATCCAGTTGTCAGATCCATTTGATCTAAGAAAACATGCTTGAGCTTTAACATTATTAAATTTTTTGCATGTTGGGTTGTTGTCCATTGTAGATTTGATTATTGAGCCATATATATTCCTAGAAGATGTACACTATTTAACAAATTTTGTGTTTGTGGGTTTTTCTCTATATTTTGGACCCTTTACTAATGTTGATCTTCAAATGGCCATAACTTCTGATCTGAGAGAAGGTTTCTGGAGTGTGATATATCATTGGAAAGGCCTCAACAAGGACTATCCAACCATACTATCCATATACTCATTACAACATAATAACCTCTTCAAAATCTCAATAAAATTTAAACTTCTTTGACTTCACTTGGTGAGGGCAAGTAAGAGGTTAGGCTATCATATTGCTTCATGAATTACACTACTTCTTCCTTAAGCATCCCCTTTGGCATCAATCAAAATTGTTGTCATAAATGACCATGTTATGTGAAATATAAATGGCCCAAAGAATATCCAAAGGCTACATCAGAATTCCCTAGGATTAGAAGATTTAGGAAAAGTTGGAGAAATACATCTCCAAATATATATCTTAGTATCAACAACTTTATTCCTTAGTTGAAAAAATAATCAAGATGAATAAGTTTATTACCAGTATATCTTAAGGAGAAGTTAAACTAGATGAAGAATTATATATGCAGCTCAAAGAGATTCTATGTACGAAAGAGTTCTTTTTTAATGCCTTCATGAACAAACTCGCAAAATACAACCTCAAGAAACACATTATGGAGAACTCAAAGTAGAAAATAGTGCTAAAATATTGATGGTCTCATTAAATAAATATGTACAATCCTTCTAACTGAGCATATTAAAATACCATGTGTTATAGCTCCAAATCTCACTCTTGGGGTTTGTGATGCTGTACTCATGGCCCAGGGCAACCCCTCTTTCCAGACCTGGTCCAAAATTTTAAAAACAGTGTTTTATTCCCTATACGCGACATTTACCTGAGCTAAATGCATGTATACATGGGTCTGTGTATACCCAACCCGTGTATATGTCTTAAAACACTTAAAAAAAATTAAATCTCCTTAATTTCGGGCGAAGATCGCGGGTTTTACCTACTGATCACCTGTTAGTGCCAGTGGCTTAAATGTTCCCAACGAATTCCCAACTAAAAAACTACTTTGGGAGAAGTATAAAAAGGCTTCAATGGGAAGACCTAAGGGAGGAGAGAAGAGAGAGAAAGGTTATTATGCTGAGATTTCCCTGACTAGGTCTGAAGATCCTAGTGCCTCCTGCACTTCCCCCATTTACAACCCTTGTTTCCTTGTGTGATGATGTCTATCTACTACTTGTGATATCATGGAGTAAGTCATGGAAGGAATTTGTTAAAGGCTTGAGACTGGACGAATCCAGAGGACGGTTCCGCTTGGAGCCTGCGAAAGGACGAATCAGGTGAAATTATTCCTTTCTGTACTTTATTTGTCTATAATAAAAGAAACACTTGTCTTTGTTCCTGACATAAATCTTCTTCATGTTTATGATATCCATGTTATTATTCATGTATGAATGGTTGTTTAATTACATAACTAACTACCTTTCAATATATTATGAAGATGATTTCTTTATGATGTTTAGTCCATATACTGTTGTACTTTCTTGAATTGATTGTTTTGCAGGTTGAAGGAGAAAAAGGAACTCCAAGAAGGGTGTGGACCCTGGAAGGATCTTCTCAAAGGAAGGACCCCTAGGTACGCCCCTTATTGTATAGTTCACTTATATTAGCATCATGGCTGTATGGAATGTGTGTTTCTCTGTATAGACAACTTTCAGTCTGCTAGGGTATCAGCCCAAAACCCTAGGGGAACTTTTCCCTTAACAGAATTGGTGACTCCACTGGGGACAACAGTATTGTTGTTCCTATTTTGGGTGTATTCAAGCCAATCAGGGCTCAGCTGTCTGTTTGCTTGCTGTTGCTGTGTAGTCTATTCCCGTAGGAACTTGAATTATAAGTTTGGTCAGTTTCTTCAGACTGTTTTTTATTTTTTCTTGAAATCTTTTATATACATTGTTTTTCTTGTTTACAAAAACATATATACACATGTTCCCTTAATTTAACCCGCGTATACGCAGGTTTCCTTAGGCACAGTCGCGTATACACGCAACTATACATCAATACAGTCACATATATCTTGTAATTTTCAAGATTTTTTTAAATCTTTTCTTTCTGAAGGTCTGTCTGCTGGTTTGATTCAGTCCTGAACAGTTACTTTCCAGTGTCAGTTGTTAGTTTTATAGCAAGTATCTGATTTCAAATTCTCTCTGATTGTGAGAAGTGTTGGTCTTGTTTTTGTTTTTGCAAGCGTCATCGTTTTTTGTTTAAGCACGCAAGATTTCTTGCTGGGAATCTTGGCTGCTCTGATTCATCAGGGCAGGAAGATTGATCTCAATCTTTGTGTTAAATCTTGTTTTGGTGACCTTTTTGTTTTCTTGACAAAACTACTTTTTGTGACCATCTACTTTTCTTGTTTCACGAAAGTTGTTGATTGACACTTTCTTGAAAATTGTCTTTTTGATCTTTTGGTCTTTGTTGCCAAAGCTTTCATTCCTGCTTTTGATTGTTAAGAGCATCTTTAAACACATTTATTTTTGTTGAGTTTTCATCGATTGTGTGTTGTCAATTTGCAAAAGTGTTTGTTGCCTATTCTTCAATCATAAAGTTTCAGTATTGTTGAGAGCATTTTTGAAAAGACATTTTTGTTTTTGCTTTTGAAGAAAACTTTTTGAAAAACTTGGTTTTGCTTTCTTGAACTTTGTTTTGATTTGGTTTCCTTTTAGTGAATGAAAGTGCATTTTGGTTTGTCTTGACACTTGTTTTTAGTGTTTAGACGAAATGAATGGTAGCAACTCATATTCCATCTAAACATTTTAAGTGGAAAAATAAAAATTGATAAACAAGTAACTTTCATTTCTTGATTTAGAGTAGTCTTAAGTCTTGCATCAGCATGTACTCATTGCATTAGGATAGATTTGCACATCTTTTTAGGCATCCATAGCTTTGTTAACTTTTGTGAGTGTGAAGCGTGAGTAAAAGAGAAGAAAAGAAAATTTGTTGTTTTCTTCAAGATCCTCTGAACCCTATAGAAATTTATTTTCATCGAAAAACGAAAACAAGTGCATTTGCATGTAGTTTGGTTTTTATTAATTTATTTTGCGTCAAAACACCACTAGTTTCACTTCCACTTATCCCTTGACTTAAAGAATAACCCATTTAAAAAAAAGTGCTAATTAAAATATACTAGAACTTTTTATAATTGTCAAGTTAGACACACAAACAAGTTTTAGGATATTTTAGGGCCTTGGGTTAGGCGAGTGGAGAGATAACTCTCCAAGGCCATTTAAACTGTCAAACATAGGAGTCTGAATAGTGAGTGAAAATCCAATAGCATTAGGGAGACCAAGAAAGCTCCGGATCTGGGAGTTAAGCACAAGGGTTCTTGAAGATAGGGAAGAGAGATACCCCCTCTCCTACTTGTCGGATCTAACCTCAAGACTGTTCCGCCTGGCTTCTGATACGAGTTGGTAACCTTAGTTGCTACTCCTATGGATCTACACAAGTGGCTGCGGAGGGGAATCCCGTGGCACCTGAGGTCGACGTTGTATCACTTTCAACGGTACTATTGGAGGGCACCCTTGCGAAGCTTGGGGGCTTCCACCGGCGTGGGCTATTGTTAGGAGGTCAGCGTAACTTCCTCTGTTACCTTCGCTGATAGGACTGGGCCGTCATTATCCCACACTATCTTCGGAAGGCCCCTTACTCCACTTTCTTGTATTTTGGTGTCTGGTCCTCATCACCCGGAGCGGAAATACTTGAAAGTTGTTTGACTAGCTGATATCTTTTAGGGACTTTTTAGTGTGTGCTCTGTGCTCCTAGTTGGCCTAGATTTCAATTTTTTGAGTCTTTAGCTAGATCTTAATAAAAAATTCAAAGTGGCTGACCGATCACCCAGACGGTCTCGAAGACTTCGTGGTCTTTCACCACCAAGTTTAGAACCTTCTCCGAGAAGGCGTAGAGGTAATACTGCCGGTGGATTTCAACCCATGGCAGCTGACGCATCAGGGATTGATCCTCCTCTTGGGGGCATTAGTGTTCAGAATAGGCCTGGTACTTCTACAGAACAAGAGAGGAACACTCCAGTTCTTTCTCGAGTTCTCTTTCAAACGGAAGATAACATAGAAGTAGAAGCAGTTCAAGAGTCATTAGCAGCTCTGAATTCTCCCTTACCTTCTAGTTATCCAGAAGTATTACGATACATTAGGACTCCAACGCATAGACCGTCAAGTCCAGGTCACACTACGCACTTACCATTGATGACCACTACTGGAAGCATGGATTCTACTACAAGTGCTACAACTATGCAGACTCCAACATCAGTACAAGGGGGAGGAACTATTTCCATCCCCTCTGCATCTTTATTTGGGTCTTTTTCTAGCACATCTTTACCTGGGTCTACCTCCATTCCCTCTACGAGTGGAAATTCCCAGGCCAATGTTTTTAGTACTGGATTCTTCCCATTTGGCACCCATTCACAGGGTATTCCATCAGTTCCATTTAGTGCCTCCACATCCATGATGGGTGGATCGGTTTTATTTTAGGGTTTTCCTTTTGGAAGTGGTCATATACCACATTCCAACCCGATAGTAGGATCTATGCCTTTTTCTTCTACAGGACAAAGCAACAATCCTTTTCAAGGTTGGACTAACCCTGCGGTTAGTGGCATGGGAACTGGGAATCCGTTTTTCGGCCAACAAGGGAATGGGCCATACTCCACAGTTAGTTCATTTCGAAGTATTCCTCCTTTAGCTTCTGCTTGGAATCCTTATCAGGGGTTATCAACTCCTTATAATCCTTTAGGAGGAAGCTTCTCCGGTTATGGAGGTTTTGCGGCCGAAGTTGGTCAAACTCTGAGTTTTGCTGGATCACAAGGCTTGCCTTTTGGTTCAGCCGGTTCTGCTGGATACTTCGGGCAGCCTAGTGCTTTTCAAAATCCAGGATAATCTTTTCAGAACTTTGGGAATTCTGCCTAGTCCAGGTGGAATCCCTAAGGTCCTCCTAGGCTTCCTTTTCTGGCAACTTTGAACTTGCCAGATCTCACGAAATTAACAAACGATCCAATCAAACACAACCTGGCCTGGCCTCCGGTCCCAACCAAACTCCCTTAGGATATTCCAAAATTCGAAGGAAAGGACGGTGAAGGCCCAAGCGACCATGTAACCACATTCCATTTGTGGTGCTCATCAAACTCCCTTATTGACGACTCAATTAGGTTGAGACTTTTTCAACACACCTTGACTGGTAATGCGGCCAAATGGTATATAGAGTTTCCAGGGGGCAGCTTTACATCTTTCGCTGACTTAGCTACTATTTTCTTAAATCATTTCCAGTTGCTTGTCCGTTGTGATGCTAGAACTGAACTTCTGGCCACTTTTCGTCAGGACAAGGCAACTCACATTTCTGACCGTATTCAGTAATGGAGACATAGAAAGAGGCTCATTAAAGCTGAAATCCCTATGGAATACCGTCTCGAATGGTTTTTGAAATCTTTACAACCTGAAATCTCTAAGGATGTCTCCATTTCTGGAGTCTATTATGAGGAGCAAGCTATTTTTAGGGCCCATCAATTATAATTAATTTACTCTCAGCCTGGGATCCTTCAAAAAATATTTCCAGATGCTCCTGGTTCTCAGGTTGATATAGCCAAGTCGAAGCCAAGCCCCCATGCGAATGGTATCGTTGGATTGGTAGACACGAATGCGGTGAACTTGTTGAGCCAATTGCAGCAGTTGTCTTTACAAACTACTTCTAACAACCAAGTCACATCATCTAACCCTTCATCTTCCCAACCCTATTTGATTAATGTCGTCCAATCCAACCCCAAAGGAAATCAAATTCCCAATGGGAAGAAGAAAGGACGAGGTAAGAAAAAGAGTCAAGATGGGAAGGCTGATGCAAATAATCCTGGCAATAATGCTGGTGGTGGTAGAAATGAGTCTAAAAAGAATGTCAAGTTTCCATGCAAGTTATGCGGTGGAGACCATTTAACTCACCTCTGCCCCAAGATTGAAGATGCTCAGCACTTGTTAGGGCAGCAAGGGACTTCTAGTTCTCAGGCTGTGTTAACCAACCCTTTTCCCCAAGGGCAGCAACTTCTTGCTGGTGCGAGTTCAAACCCTGGAACCTCCGTAGGTGGCAACCAGGAAGGGAAAAGTCATCAAATGTTTTCATGATGGGTTGCAATGTCCATGTGGCCACTCGGTCACGTGATTACGGTGAAGCTGAAACTTCCAAGGACAAAACTGCTCCCAGAAATACCGACCTTCATATTGAGCGACCCCCTGTCGAGACTATAACATGGATACCGAAAGGTTCCGCTAAACGCGCGACTATTAATCCTAATGCTAGGGCCACCCAGAACTACTCCATTGTTGAGGATTTGGCCCAGAGTCCGTGCGCCATGTCCGCTTTAGAGGTTCTCCAGTCGTGTCTGGCTCAACGAAGTGCTTTACTTTCCGTGATTGGGGCAGTTGATCCAACTAACTCTTTAGTGCTCACTTTCGACATGTCAAATGTCAAAAAGTGACTCCCTCATCATATGGCTTTCCAAATAAATTCTACATGCCAGAAAATTAACATTTTTCGTACCTTTATTGATGAAGGAGCTTCCACGTGTGTCATGTCGATGGCATGCTGGAAGGCTATTGGATCGCCTTCGGCTGTTCCTTCACCTACCGCCCTGACTGCATTTGATGGTCATTCTCATAAGCCGCATGGGATTATCCCGGCCTTTCCCATATGTGTTGGGGGGAAGGTCGTTAACATTGAAGTAGAAGACATTGATGCTAACCTAGACTACAATCTCCTCTTAGGAAGGAACTGGGTATACGAAATGGACGACGTTGTTTCGACTCTGTTTCGTGTCATTTGCTTTCCTCATGAAGGGAAAATCGTTAAGGTTGATCAATTGGATTATTGTCCAGTCAATCCTCAGGCAATCTATGACTCTACTGTTCCTTTAGTGGATAACCCTCATCTGCCTACTGAGAATCTAGGAGTTGGGATGTATTCCTCATTGATGGGTATCTTTGATCTTCCCTCTCCTATCACTAGAATCAATGTCGTTTCATCATCTAAGGAGTCTCCTCAAAAAGAGTTCTTTCGAACTCATTATTTTACGAACCCTTGGACCTTGCCTTCACCTACGACCACATTAGATGAAGGACAAGTTAATGGAATGGCACTCCCTATGTCTGCAGCTGAGCTGAGATACCAATCTATCGTTGACTCTGCAGACAACCACTCTACTCCTTTTTCTGAGGAGGAGCTAGATGGTGATGTGGCCGCGGCCTGGACCCTTGATTCTACCTCTGCCCTGGACTACTTAGATATGGTTTTACCATCTGAAGAAGTGATCCTCGAAGTAATGATGAGTGTAGATTGACCTTGGGAAGACTTACACCATCATTCATATTTTCTTCCTCCATTGCAGGAAGTAGAGTCTAGGTTCTCCGAGCTCTTTACTAGTGATGTTTGTAGGATATCAAATCCTCTGGCTCCAGCACACTTTCGTGCCGTAGGTAATATGTCGGTGATTTCTAAAACGATATCTATAAACATCTCTAGGGACCCTAATGTAGTCGAGAATATCTTCATCGGAATCGAATGTTCCCCTGAAGAAATTCAAGTTTACACTGACCTTTTCAATGAATTTCGAGATGTATTCGCTTGGTCTTATGAAGAAATGCCTGACATTGATCCATCTATAGTTCAACATGAGATCAAGACGTATGAAAACAAAAAACCGGTTCATCAAAGGCTTCAGCCAGTTAATCCTAGGAAAGCAGCAGCTATTTAAGCTGAAGTAGAGAAGCTGCTAAAGGTGGGTTTCATATACCCTGTTCCTCTTACCGATTGGGTGTCTAACCTAGTCCCTCTGGATAAAAAGCAAGGAACAATCCGATTATGCATTGACTTTAGAGACCTAAATAAGGCCTGTCCAAAAGATAATTACCCCACACCATTCATCAATCAGATTATTGACGAGCGTGCGGGTAATGAGATTTTTTCCTTCATGGATGGTTTTTCCGGTTATAATCAAATTTCTATCCGTCCCGAAGATCAACATAAGACAACCTTTATATGTCCTTGGGGTACCTTTGCATACAGAAAGATGCCTTTTGGTCTTAAAAATGCTGGAGCCACTTTTCAGTGGGCCATGTCATATGCTTTCCACGACATTAAACATATCATCAAAGCATTCTTGGACGATCTCGCTGCTCGTTCTCGAAAGAGAACTGATCACCCTAGTCATCTTTGATTGGTTTTTGAGTGATGTCGTTTTTATAAAATCCGGTTGAATCCCAATCAGTGCGTTTTCGCGGTTACATCAGGTCGGTTATTAGGGTTTATCGTGTCAAATGAAGGGATTCAGGTCGATCCCTTCAAGGTTGAGGCAATAGTTTAGTTGCCTCCCCCATCTTCAATTTGGCAACTTCAAAGTCTTCAAGGGAAGGCTAATTTCGTAAGACGGTTTATAGTGAATTATGCCGAGATCACTAAAGGGTTTATGCGTTTGCTACGCAAAGGAGTTCCATTTGTATGGGACGAATTTGCGCAGCGGTCGTTTGATGCTTTGAAAAGGGCATTAGTCTCTGCCCCGATTTTGAGTCCACCGAATTATGGTAGGGACTTCCTTTTATATCTCACTGCAACAGAATCAACCATTGGTATGGTTCTCGTTCAGGAAGACGATGCTCTCATAGAGCATGTGATTTATTATTTGAGCCAAGGCTTAATAGGTCCTGAACTTCGCTATTCTCCGGTTGAGAAGTTGGCTTTGGCAGCTGTTCATGCTGTCCAGCGGCTCCATCATTACATCCTGCTACGTAAAACTTTTGTCTTAGCGGCGGTCAATCCATTTCAATTTGTCCTCAGTAGGAGAGTGATTGGGGGCAAATATAATTGATGGATAGTCATTTTGCAAGAATTTGATCTCGAGTTCTTGTTTGCCAAGCCTAAGAAATCCATGGTTTTTGTCGAGCTAATTTCTGAGCTGCCTTGTGGAGAGGATACTATTTATGAGGAAAGTTTTCCCGACGAACATTTATTCCTCATATCTTCACTCGACCCTTGGTATGGAGATATCATTGTCTATCTCTAGACTTCGAAGTTTCTCTCTACTTTCTCTAAGGATGAACATCGGAAATTACGTCACCTAGCCAAGAACTATGTTATCATAAGTGATACGTTATATCGTCGAGGGGTTGATTCGATCCTTCGATGATGTTTAACCTTGGAGGAAGCAGAGTCAGTGCTAAATGATTGCCACAGTGGAGCTTGTGGTGGTCATCTATCAGGGCTTGCTACAGCCCAGCGCATCTTGCGTGCTAACTATTTTTGGCCTTCGCTCTTTAAAGACTATGTTGAAGCGGTCAAACGCTATCACCCCTATCAAATCTATACTCGAAAGATGCACGCACATCCAGCTCCTCTTTTTCCCGTTATCACTGTCGGTCCCTTTACTAAGTGGGGTATCGATTTTACAACTTGTAATCCACCTTCAGCGGCGAATCACAGGTACATTATCGTGGCTGTAGACTACTTTACGAAGTGGGCCGAGGCCATGCCCACTTATAAAAATGATAGTGACACGGTAGCATTGTTCCTTTTTAATCAGATTATCTCAAGATTCGGTATCCCGAGAGAGATTATCACTGACCATGGCAGTCATTTCCAGAATCAACTGAGGTCTAAATTGGCTCTCAAATTGGGTTTCCGGCATGAGCATTCGTCTCCATATTATCCTCAGGCGAATGGATAGGTCAAGGCAGTCAACAAAACTCTTAAGATGATCTTGCAATGGACAATAAAAAAAAATCAGTCCAATTGGCATCTTATGTTGTATCCGGCTCTTTGGGCATACCAAACCTCCGTGAAGACTACTACTAGTTTTACACCTTTTATTTAGTTTATGGGATGGAATCTATCTTCCCCATAGAATTTGAAATTCCATCTCTTAAATTAGCTGTTGAGCTCCTTCCAGAGAGTTCGAGTCTCGAAGAGCGCCTCCTTCATTTGGAACATCTCGATGAGCAGCATCGAGATGCCGCCAAAACGAATGAGGCTCATAAGAAAAGGGTTAAAATGCAGTATGATAAAGCTGTCCGTCCTCGAGTCTTTTCTGAAGGTGACCTTGTCTTGGTCTATGACCAAGATAAGGACACCTTGGGGGTAGGCAAGTTTAAGCCTATGTGGTATGGTCCCTTCATTATTAAACGAGTTTTAGAAAAAGGGTCATATGAGTTAGTCAATTTTGAGGGAAACAAGTTGGCGAAGCCCCGAAATGGGCTCTACCTAAAGAAGTACTTTGCTTAAGTAGTAGTTAGGCAATGGCTTCTTTGTACATTATGTATATTTGTACATATCTCATCAAGAGTTTTTGATATCAACACTTTTTGGTCTGTTGTGGCAGGTGTTGATGGATGACTTGGTCTATTTTGGGTTCGCCGATGGTGCTAGTCGGCACACTCGGAATCTCGCTTCCGCAGCTTGGGTACTCTACTATCCAACTGGTCAATTGATGGTATCAAAGGGCGTATGCATTGGTACCGCTTCAAATAATATGGCCGAGTATACTGCCATCATTAATTTACTATCCGAGGCAATTTCTTATGGAATCAACTCATTGGTAGTTTATCTTGATTCACAATTGATAGTGTCACAATTGAAAAACATTTATCGGGTAAGGGATCCATGTTTATATCGCCAGTATTTAAGGGCGAGGTTGTTGCAAAGATCAGTTACTTATATTAATTATTTTCACATTCCAAGATCTCATAATTGGTTAGCGGATTCTATCGCTAATCAAGCATTAGACTGGCACATCAATCATTCATCACAATAAAATCAAGCATCAAAAAGTCCAATTGTATCTATATATATATATATATATATATATATATATATATATATATATATATATATATATACATAAGTCTGTCCAAAAAATATACAAAATTGGGACTCAAATGCCCATAATCATGTCCGGTATATCTAATGCCCCGGCTCAGGATGAGCGGCTAAGTAGGTAGCTATCGCATTGGCTACACGCCTAAAAGTGCGAACCCAGTCATGTGGCATGCCAACCACATGACGCTGCATATCCTCAAGAAGGTCCTCTATGGCAACCATTGGTACTCGATGAGTTAGTCTCACCAAGTGTTGCTGAACGGTATGTAGAAGTCGTTCTGTATCAGCAGCCGCCTCTTCGGCTCCTCGGCCGTGCCGTCCATGCCGCGAGAACCCATCTGGTCATACCGGCCCAATATCTGGAACATGATCATCATATTAGTCATTTGAATCCCATCAAAAACATTTTTCAAAATTCATTATTATATTTGAAAAATCCAAAAAAAAATAAAATCATAAAATCAAAAATACTTACCAATGTCGCCCCATGCTGCGGTCGGTGGTAATGCTAGATCGGGATCTCCTCAGAATCCAACCCAGCATAAGGGTAGTCATCTATGGCGATGATCTGATGATCCCACTGTTAGAGTCGGTCTAGTAGCCCTCCATCAGCGATCAAAGCTCTTTGCATTGGCATAAGTAGGTGTCTCATCAGTGTCATCTTATTGCATTCCATTAGGCATGCCATAAGCTTGATGGAGGAGCTGGTGTCTTTATTCCCCTCTTGGCACTGCTGGATCAAGTTGTTTCAGTCAATAAACTATATCAAAGTTGCTTGTCTTGTCTTGAGGTCAAAAGTCTTATGTCTAGGGTTTAGGTCCAATTTGTCTTCAAGGTCATGTCTCTAAAAGTCAATAAATGCCCAGCAGGCCAGAGGGATAATTATCAAAGTGTTTCTTTAAAAGATTTCATCTTGTACAGTTAATTTTTACCTTGGATTTAAAAACCCTGTTTTTAAAGCCAAGGTCATTTCTCAAAATTTTGTAAAAATTGTAAAAATTCAAAATTCTTTGAAAGGCAACACGCAACCCTGGTCCCCTTGATCAAGACTCTTCAGAAGCTATCCCTGCAAAAATTATCAAGGAAAAACATCAATTCAACCAATTTCAGGACAAAAGGAAACCAAAAAGTCAGTAGCATTCAAAGTTTAAAAAGTGTCATGAAAAACATTAGAAAGAGGGTTTTGACATGAAATTAATTCAAAACAAGGCTATAAAGTCATTCTCTCCCTCCATTAAGCTTCATTGTGCCTTCAAGCAATAGAGAAAATCGTTTTCAAGAGCATTTGGGCGAATTTGGTGAAGTGTGAAGGCGCGCGACCCGTCGAGACTGGCGCACGACCCGTTAGGCGAGCACGACCCATCAGGGCACCTCCGCCAGTGTAAATTTTATACGGGCGCGACCCATTGAGTGCGCGCGGCCTGTTGGGCAGTGCATGTGACCCATCAGGGTTTCCTCCACAGAAAAATTACCAGCAAGCTGCCAAGCGACCACAAATTGTCCAAGCTTGTCAGGTAGGCCTTCAATCATATAAATTATGGTTTGCTAAAGCTTGAGAAGATCATGATAATATTTTAAAAGCCTTCATTTGCAAGTAAAGACTCCATGTGAAAATATCAAAGTTGCTAGGGTTTGTTTTGCTGTTTTAAGGTATTCCTTTTCATTCCTATTGTTCCTACATTTTCCCACCTCCCATTTCTTACTCCCTTATCACTGTTATTTAATTTCCCTACCAAAAATATTAAGAAATCAAAAATCAAACCCTAAACCCTACCTCCCATAACATCCTTGCAAATGAAATTGTATGATGATGTATATGTCATAATTCTTCCCCTAAACTCCCTGTTTCATATATTTTTCCCAATTTCCCTTCCAAGTCTCCCTTCCCTAACATTTCCCTTGTGCTACTTGTCCCCTTGAAACAACATTTCAAAACAGTTAAAACAACAGATTTCAAAGCAGAAGCAACAATACATTTCAGCCACTTTGCTCCTGAAACCATGTCAGAAACCGAAACCGATTATGAGCAAAGTGATGACCATGAGTCAGCTTCAGAGTTTGAGGTACATAGGAGGCCTCACAGGGGTGGTAAGAGCGGTCACCATAAGAGAGAGGAGCCCACCTCTTTGACCGATTTGCAGGCCTGTCCAATTGCAGTCACATGTTTCCGTTATCTGTCATGTTATGAGTTTTGCGAGAGGATCTCTCAGATTCAGCATCACAGGGAGTTGGCTCGCTTGTTTGTTTTGCATTTGCATGATGGGCATGTGAACCTTGCAGGGGTGGATTTTACATTGACACCTGAGATGATTGCTCAAGCAACAGGGATACCAAATGTTGGAGAAATGTGGAACAAGCGCAAAATATTGGACAGTTTTCAGTATGAGCCTTACATTAAACCTGCATTTATGAGACAAGTGACGGGTGTATTTCCTTTCAGATTTTTGAGGAATGAGTATGCTCCTTTGATGAGGCTTATCATGCGCTATTTCACCTGTGAGGGCAGATTTTCACGTGTGTATTCATACCATATTCGCTTGTTGATGCATTTCACACGGGTTCGGATGATGAACATCCCTGTTTTCTTGTGCCAGAATATTGAGAGGATGGTGCCCTTGATGCAGAGGAAGAGCCCAGCACAACAATATAGGAGCCTCTATCATTATGGTTTGATTCAGCTTGTGGTCATACATCAGTTGGCTCAGCATGGCATCCCATGGGAGGAGTTTATCTCTCATGAGTTTTTC
This sequence comes from Pinus tabuliformis, assembly GCA_031772625.1. NCBI lineage: Eukaryota > Viridiplantae > Streptophyta > Pinopsida > Pinales > Pinaceae > Pinus > Pinus tabuliformis. The sequence continues at coordinate 718,019,780 of CM062817.1, read as the reverse complement.
ACAGCACCACTACCACATCCTGAGATTGTTCATGAGGAGGGAGGACCATCACAGCAGCATGATATCCCTGAGATTAGACATGTCAGCTCTCCTCCATTGGTCACTTATCAGAAAGGCCACAGGGCCTTATTTGCAGCAGCTCGGCGAGTATTTTCTCCACATCAGGTGGAAGGGGTCTCGCCTTCTTCATCAGCACCACGAGTGTTATCTCCACACCAGGTGGAAGGGGCCTCATCTCCGACAGCAGCACAGGTATCAGAGAAGGGCAAATAGCCCAGGATTGATGAGGGGCCATCAGCTGTTCCAGACATAGAGGTTGTTGATCTTGATATCAGTTCTCCTAGCCTAGAGTCAAAGGAGATCATTCAGCACCTAAGAGCTGAAAATGATTCATTGTAGCGAAGATTGGAAGGGGCACAATGGACAATCGCATATTTAGAGCAGCGCAACAAGCAGTTGGAGGATGAGCACACTCTTGATGAGTTGCGGAGGATTCATGAGGACCGCAACATCGCTCGAAAGAGACCCGGTGATTTGGTACCCGTTGAGCGAGAGGCTATGCTTCTCCAGGTCAATGCTCATTTGGAGAGGTTGCTAGCCAAGGCCAACCAAGATAAGGACTTGCTCAGGAACATGAAAAATCATTATTGGGCACGGATGCACGTATGCAAGGCAAGAATGAAAGTGCTCCAAAGACGGTTGGCCAAAGCACAAAAACGAGGGAAAAGGCCCGACCCCCTCCACATCTTGGCTGAGGCTTCTTTGAAGGAGCATGATATTAAATAACTCAACTCCAGCACAATTTTCAAAAAAATTTGAGCATTTTGGGTCATTTGTGATTTTTCTGGCAAAAAACAGGTTTTCTTCACCCTTTCATTTGGCAACTCCATTTTGGAAAAACTCAGCATTTCTAGATTTTTCATGGAAAGTTACACTTGCTCAGCCATTACCAAGAAATTTCACCAAGTTTTGGGCCTCCAGAAAGTCAAAAAACAAGCAAAAAATGACTTTCTGCCACATTTTTGACACACAGGAAGCAGTCTTGGGAGATTGCAATTTTGGAGGGGCAAATGACAACCAAATTCAGAAATTCCACTTGGGTTGGAAAGTAGACATCCCGTCCTTTCCAACAAGCCCACTTTTTCTTCATTTGGACACCTGGAAGTGCCTCCAAAGGCGCGCGACCCATTCAGGAATTGCGCGCGACCCATCAGGCAGTTTGCATAGGAATTCAACCTACAGCTCAGCAAAACGCAGTTTTGACGAGATTTGACTTTTTGGAGTTGATTTTCATCCTCCTTGTTGTAAATGATGTAATTTTATGATATTTTGACACTTATTTATCTCTTCTAGAAGATTCATTCATAAGATAGGCAAAAATTTAATGAATGAATTGGCTTCCTAGCTTATAGAGGCAAGTTGTTTTAACTACCTAGATTTTAGTGCTCAGTTTAGAATTGGTTGAAACAGCCCCTAGAAGGATGATCTCGACCCCTAGAGGCAAGGAAAGGTGTTAGATTTCCTATATTATGTATTTTCTTAGTCATTTTCAGGGGTTGGAGAGGTTGGACTCTTGAGGGAGAAGCTCTTATTGTATTACTCACTGTATCTCTGCAATTTTTGGCAAAGGAAGACTAGGGTTTTGTAGTCCTTTTTGGGATTCTTGTGGTCACATGTGTTGATGGTGTGTTTCTCTTTGTACTTGTAAGTGTGTTATGTGAATCATTTCCTTACTTTTCCTTCTGCAAATTAGGCAAATGAAGTGTTAAAGTAGAATTCATGACTGTCATGCTCTGCTTTTAAGTTTGCTTAATATCAATGTTTTCAACTGTTTAAGGGGAATTCAAGGTTATTGCTTGCTCTCCTTAACTCCTCACCGGTCATTCTCATCCATCCACCTCTATCAAAGGCATCAATACTGTTTCCTACCTCGCCCCAAAGAACCCCCTGCAGAAACTGTGTCCAATCCCCGCACCAAAATTTTCCCTTCCCCAACTTTCCACCAAAACCCTAAAAATCTCAAATTAAACCTTTTGATCAGTTTACTAGCCTAAAATCAGTGTTTCCTCATTGGCTATCTCGCCCATTGAAGATCTTTACCGAGATAGACCGGGGAGATCCCTCTCCTGCCTCGTAGGGTTAGCTACGAGGCTAAGTGGTTTGATGTTGCCTTGAAGTTTACCTTTCTCAGCCTGAGGTGAAATTTCAAGCGCTAACACCCACCAGGAAAAGAAGTCATCGTCAAATGCAGTCTGTGGGACGTCCCCACCCTCTAGATGTTTCATCAGGTTGGCCCACCTACCCATGCGTGGATCTCGTGTGGTGCTGATGGAAACTGCTACCCTAGGGTGGAGTGCTGGGACCCTCTCAAAAAAGAAAGAACATAGAATAGTCCCATATCCAAAGTTTTTGGTCTGTCCTCTCTTGATGGAAGTGAGCTGGCTTTTTAAGCTAGCCAGAAGAGGAGTACACCAGTCAAATACAGTGGTGAGACAGTCCACCGTCAAGCTCATGGTTAGCCGTGATGCCTGGTGCAGAGAAGCTGATCCGTTCACTCTAGCTATGGTAAACAGGATTATCCTCAGCGATAGACTCTCCATACGTGTGATGGAAATCTGACTTCCAACCTTTTTTGGATGTCTCGGGCAATAGATATGTATGTAATCCTCGATCGAGAAACTGCCTCGTGTCCTGCCCCTGGAATGTACTACCTCTCCCCTTCGGGAAAGGCTTGTGATGAAGTAGATGTCATCCACTTCCATCCTGAGTAGCATCTAGTCAATCATGAATGCATCATCATCGATACTCCAATAATCAATGAGCATCTCAAGCAAACATGTGTTTGCTTTCATATTTGGCAATTTGAAGAATTTTAGCAAACCACATCCCCGTAGGGCATCCAAAGCATCAAGATCGTTCATGACCTCATCATCCACTGCGGTATGCTCTCTTTCTCGCCAAGTGACTGGCATCCTAACGAAAAAATGATTTTTGACCATTAGATTTTTTGTTTAAAATGTCTGCGGCGTATACGCGGGTCCCTTTGCACACAGTTGCATATAGGCCCCACGTGTATGCAGGTTTCATATTACCAACCCACGTATGCGCCACGGTGAAATTTTTGGCAAAAAATTCAATGGTAAAACATAAATTAAAAATTCTAAAACTAGTCACAATGGATTGCAAGACAAGTATAAGAGTTACCTGGGGATTTTGGAAGAATCTGAATGGTTGAATTTGGCATATGGACAACTTGCTTCTTTTGCTACACTTCTCTGCTCTTAAACTCAAATGGTGAAAATGGTGAGTCCAAAAACTCTTTTATAGGTTTTGAAAATGCAAAATTTTTTCAAAATTTTATTTTCTTTGGCCTCATGTAACTTTTAACTTGGGAGCTTGGAATGGTTTAATTTTCAGGACATTTTGGACGTTTTTCGAGACGGTTCCATGACTGTTGACCCGTCATGGCAGGTATCGTTTTCTCACGGGTATATAGGTTAGGGAAGCCATTTTTCCGTTGCATTATGCATACTAGCCTCCATTTGTCGATACATCCACCATAGGGTCGATCCCATTGTGTTATGGTTCGTAAGCCATCTTCACTCGCCGATTTTTTAAATCATGACACGATGATAGAAGCCATCCTTTACATGGGCATCGTAGTTAGCACCTCACTGACATTTGTTGCCCATGCTGCTCCAATATGAGTAGGCTCGGGAGTCCTCTTTAGTCCTGCCATGACTTATGTGATGAAGCCTCATTCCTCTTTGCTTCTTCGCTTTGTTCTGGCCTTATACCCTAGAGGATCTTTTGTGTTGAGTTGTACCACTGCATTTCATTTTGACCATTTTCACCTTTGGCCTTGAGCCGACTTCACTTGGACTCGTGTTTAAGCCAACTTTTGACCATGCCGACTGCAAAATCAAAGTTTCATACCTTTAACTTCTGCAACTTGACGCACCTTGACCCGTGGAAGGAACACACCTTTGAGTGTCACTGACCAGCTTTCACCTCCCTGCATTGAGCATAGGAACGTTCCAATCCCAGGAACTAGATCATTTGTTTCACCGACACTCGTTCCTTCCACTGTACTATAGCATTCTTTTATTCTTTTTCCAGCTTAAAAGAAAAAGACAAAAGAATTATATATTCCAAAAAAGAGCGGGAACGGGACAATATTTCCATTTATTGTTGGCAGCTAGAGTCAGTCGTGTCACCCTTGAACCAAGCACTCAAAACAAAGTCTCCTCTGTTTGGGTAGGATTTAGTTTGACTTAGGTACGCCTTAACCTTGTTATTGAGTCAGTTCTCCCCTGATTGGTTATGTCTTCCAATCATATGGAGGGTTCGTTCGTGCCTCTTGCATGACGAACTTATACAGAGTCATCATATGCTGCCACATAGTCACATTGAGTCGTGCTTTTGTTCAAGGGAAGTTAGCCTGAGTCGGCCTCTCTGCGGTGTCTCTTGACTCATTTTTCAGTCGGCCATCCCTGGTTGTCAGTATCATGTCTATCATCACATCAGTTATATTGGTCCTTTACTCGTGCCGGTTTGAGAAGGTCTCCATTGACTTCTTGCTGGCGGGTCTTGTCCTTATCGACGATGACATCTTGCTCTAAGGACAAGCCTAGAGCTGCACCCTGGCCCTATTTTCATTATTGATAGGTCACCTTGTGCTCAGCATGATCAGTATCATGGGTCTTTGACTGAGTGGTTTCCCTTGTGTTCGACATCAACTTATAATATCTCACATTGGGATTCGTACAGTACATTGGTTTCCATTTGACCCTATTGGTGCATACCTTGCCTCTATGTCAGCTTCCATTATTGGTTGGTTTAGAGGGTTTCTGTCGTGCGCTAGCCACATCTTGTGTATGCTGGAAATGTACTTCGGTCGGGTTACTACATCTCTTTCGTCCGATTCCTTCCACATTATTGGCCTACGGGTTACACTCACGCTAGATTGATGAAGGATGCCTTAATGCCTTCCTTCTAGCGGATCTTTCCCTATCGACTCCGACTCATTGCTCTGGGGTAAAGATCTAGAGTCCATTTGGCAGTACCTTGGGGTTTGCAGTCATTAGTGGCAGATCCTTCACTATCGACAGTGGGAAACCGTCATTGTCTCCTGATCGATAGATTCTTACAGGTGTTTGACTCCAGCTCATCTATTCACACTTGTTAGATTGTCCTAGGTACCTTGACACTCATTATCATTATCAGTGAGTAGTCTCGTGTTTGTTAATGGTATACATCAATGATCGGTAATCAAACGATTTCTCACATGGTCGACTTCAGATCATTTATTCCCATGGTGTAGAAATGTACCACGGTGGTCGGTGAAGACCTCAGGTTGCATCAGCATTCATTGGTTCACTTGACAGTTGCTCCTGTTGCTGCTAGTTGATACCCTTCCACCTTATATGTTGCAGTCAGTCATGGCGACATTCTATATGCTGGCACCTGAGTTTATAGTGTAGTACCATCCTATTCCATCATGTTTAGTTGGTACCTTTTTTTATCAGTCTTTGATATCAGTGATCCGGTTCATCCTTCAGCATCATTGACATTCTTATATGTGATATTCAGACATGTACTTGTTTGATCATGATCATATGATCCATTATGTTTTTTCCAATTCTTTATACTTGTATACTTAGTGGATCCGCTTGTACTTGATATGCGGACATTCTTTACTTTTTCTGAGCATGGGTATTCCCGCCTTAGACAATGTTTCTTTCTGATCTCCTTTTGTGGCTTGGCAGGCTGAACTCTAGTGAAGTCCTTCTCAGTTTTTGACAGATTTCCTTTCCATATACTTGCTTAATACATTTCGGCCATCATGTACCCCTTCTGACCTCATATATTATGGGGCATCTGTTATAGCTCCAAATCTCACTCTTGGGGTTTGTGATGCTGTACTCATGGCCCAGGGCAACCCCTCCTTCCAGACCTGGTCCAAAATTTAAAAAACAATGTTTTATTCCCTATACGCAACATTTCCCTGAGCTAAACACGTGTATACGCGTGTCTGTGTATACCCAACCCGCGTATATGCCTTAAAACACTTAAAAAAAATTAAATCTCCTTAATTTCAGGCTGAGATCGCAGGTTTTACCTGCTGATCACCTGTTAGTGCCCGTGCCCAACTGTTCCCACGAATTCCAAACTAAAAAACTACTTTGGGAGAAGTATAAAAAGGCTTCAATGGGAAGGCCTAAGGGAGGAGAGAAGAGAGAGAAAGGTTATTATGCTGAGATTTCCTTGACCGGGTCTGAAGATCCTAGTGCCTCCTGCACTTCCCCCATTTATAGGAAACCCTTGTTTCCTTGTGTGATGATGTCTATCTACTACTTGTGATATCATGGAGTAAGTCATGGAAGGAATTTGTTAAAGGCTTGAGACTGGACGAATCCGGAGGACGGTTCCGCTTGGAGCCTGCGAAAGGACAAATCAGGTGAAATTATTCCTTTTTGTACTTTATTTGTCTATAATAAAAGAAACACTTGTCTTTGTTCCTGACATAAATCTTCTTCATGTTTATGATATCCATGTTATGATTCATGTATGAATGGTTGTTTAATTGCATAACTAACTACCTTTCAATATATTATGAAGATGATTTCTTTATGATGTTTAGTCCATATACTGCTGTACTTTCTTGAATTGATTGTTTTGCAGGTTGAAGGAGGAAAAGGAACTCCAAGAAGGGTTTGGACCCTGGAAGGATCTTCTCAAACGAAGGACCCCTAGGTATGCCCCTTATTGTATAGTTCGATTATATTAGCACCATGGCTGTATGGAATGTGTGTTTCTCTGTATAGACAACTTTCAGTCTGCTAGGGTATCAACCCAAAACCCTAGGGGAACTTTTCCCTTAACACCATGTCATCACAGAAGGGTTGTTACATAGAAGGATTCAAATGATCTAAACTTATTACAAGATCTAGGTATCTTATCTTTAGGAAGTCCTGAAGGTCCTTTTGGAAGATCCAATCACATTGTAGAAATTATTTTTTTAATTGTATCTGAAAATAATAAGAATATGAAGAGATAGAAACTACCCACTGGAACTCCAATAGTCCCTTGGGAAGTTACTAATGTAAACTCCTAGGAAGAAGGACTTTGAATTCCTAAACTTCTTTACTCTTGAACATTCATGTCTTTAGTAAGATTTTGTAGAGCTTAAAAGATAGGATCTAAGCAACTATTTTACTCTATATCCATTTAAAAATAATATTGAGAAGCCTTGAAGGCCACCGCCAAAATTGTAACTCAACGTATATTACGATTGTGCTTCAGACTATTCTCAAGAATTTTCATTTGTGTGTGCATTCTACGAGATTTATTGTTGTTAGCTAACAAACTATTCTATGAACTAGATATATCTTTCTTATATGGTTACTAGTTCTTTGTTGTTGCTTTCTTCAATGAGAACTTGTTAGATCAGAGATTGACTATTCTTTGTTTTCTCTAATAAGTTAAACATTTTACTGCCAGGAAATTATCTAACTTATTCTTGATACAACTATTGTTATGTTTAGTGGTTCATTTCTTTCTATACTCATCTATATTTTAGCATTTAGTTAGTTTACAAGAGTTTTATTTCTATAGTTAGATGGATATAGTTTAGTGTTCATGTTTCATTTTCTATTATGATCATCAATATCTCATAACATTTGACAAAAAAAGTATGGGTTTTTGGAGAAAATCTGAATGGGTCTCTTATCCCAAAAGGTGTGAGGCTTAATAGTGGGACTTCATATCAAAGGGAACCCCTTGTGACCATTACTAGGTCATTCATCCATGCCAAATTTTATTTTGGCACTAGGAGGAGGGCCCAAAGGGCATGGCTGGTAAGAATCCTTATTCATAATGAGAAAGAATTCTTAGCTAAGAAAACTCCACCCAGCAACCACATACCCCTCTTATCTATATTGATCATACTAAAAGGGAAACCAATTATGAAAAATTTACCTTCGAGCCTAAGAATGAAGAACCCTCTACTAAAGCTCTATATTATGTCCCTTCCAACGAAGTGATTCCCTTCTAGTATATTACTCATGCTTATGCTAGGCAGCTTGTAAGACTTCCTATAAGTCCTCATCTCACCAAGAAAAGGGCTACCATAAGACTAGCCACCAAAGATAGTGGCCTCATGAAATATGTTGAAAAATGTATTGAGCATGCACTTTTAAAAAACATCTATGGTCCTTTTGATCAAATAATTCCGACTCCATACAATTCATCGTATTATGATCAAGTATTGTCTGATACTAATGTTGAAATTTTTCATATTGATCATAACTATTACTCATATAGTTCTAAAGATGAATTAGATCAAGATGTATACAAGATATAATGGCAGGTAACCCTAGCCTAGATGGATGTCTATGGATCCCTCAACCTTGTAGGAAATCTACATGATATTCCTAAACAGTAGGGAATACAACTAAACAAGAGCCTAAGGCTAGCAGGAATAAGCCTTTACTACTAAATATATTAATGGAGAAAGATGCTACATATTTGGAGAGTGTACTTAAACTTGTGAAGAAGTTGTCAAATGAAGTAGTTGACTTGAATAAGTTAAGGTAAGTTCATCTCAACATATACCTTTTTGTCCTTTTCAAAATAAAACCAACAACCAACCCAAACCCACTAACAATTAGAGTGTGAACTTGAACTTAGATTATTTTGGCATGGATAAATTTTATTCCCATCATCAAGCCAATGATTCTAAGAAAACCTTCCCTTAGTGGGTAAACTCTATGAATTTTATTATTAACAAGCTCTTGGAACAACAATCATTAATTTATTGGATATCCAAAGAAACTAATGATGAACCTGGCATAACTGAAGAAGAAACCTCTAAAGGGTCGACTATTTTCTTTTGGAAATGGGTGGTAGATATTGATACATAGACAATTAGTCAAATTCCTTCAAGGAAACGAAATCCACATGGGAATCCTTGAAAAATTATAACCTTCACATATACATTATACTTTTAATATTTCCAAAGGTATATCTTTGTTAAGACAGGTGTTACCGCCCAAAAATTCTACAAAAATTACTAAGCTTATTACTAAAACAAACCTCATCCCTGCATAGAATACCAAGGCATATCCTATCCCTACACAAAGCACAAAGGAAACGTCAACTTCTGTGTGGAATAAAAAATCCTCTACCTATTCAGAGAACAATAAGTCTTCATCTTCAACTGATAATGTTATATCCCTAGCTTGTACATATAACAAACCCCTGGAGTATAATGTGATTGAATATATGAAGAAGACTAGGGAAATGGTATCAATTTCTGACCTCTACAATCTCCCTCAACATAAAGAGTTACTTCTAAAAACCTTTGAACACTCTCTTACTTAGGATAAACCCATATCAAATCGTGAAACTTTTGTGAAAACTCTTGCTGCAACACCAAGTAGTTTAGTTAATGCTTCCAATTCCACTATCATCACTGCAAGTATCAAAGCCATTCAAAGTCTCAAATCCCACCTTTCCAACTAACCTTTGATATTTTAAACCATAATGTGCACAATTTTCAATTTGACTCTGGAGCTTCCTCCAATTTCACACCTTATTTTGTATGCCAAAAAATTGGTGCTATGCTAGCAATGACTAATGCTAAGATAATTTCACTATACATATTAGGATTCAAATTCATAGATGAGCTAAAATATTTCTTGATTAGATTGTACTATGATCCTTAAGTTCATCAAATAACAAACATCATAGTTCTTTACATACTCAAGGCCTACAATATACTTTTAAGTAGGGATTGGTCATAGAAGCTTCAAGGATACATCCCTTTAGATTGCTCTCACCTTTGGCTACCCTACAATTGAAATAATAGTCAAATAAGGGTAGAAAATGAACCTCAAGGCCTACGATATACTTTTAAGTAGGGATTGGTGATAGAAGCTTCAAGATTGCTCTCACCTTTGGCTACCCTACAATTGAAATAATAGTCAGATAAGGGTAGAAAATGAACCTCATATGAAACATATGGTGACACAATTGGAAGAACCAAAAGAACCCATCAATGTTTCCCACAATAAATTGGGGAATTGTTTTCTAGAACCTAACTTTGATTTCTATACATCACAGCCATCAACTTTATCATCTGGCATATAGTTTGAAATTATTCAATGCTTATAGTCTAGTTATAATTATCATTGTACATTGGATGTAAATAGCAAGAGTTACATTGACATAGGAGTAAATAGTAACATTTTGACTTTGTATTTCAATGGTTCTAAGACATATGATGGAGCTAGCACTAGATGTATCCTTACTAATCCACACAAACATAAAACTCCAATATATTTCTAATTATAATTTTACTATACTAAAAATTTAGTTGAGTACGAAGCCCCTTATCTTCAGGCTAAAGAAAGATCTTGACTAAGTTAGAGTGTTTAAATGTCTTTGGTGGTTCATAAATAATTCTCTTATTGGTACATAACACCATTCATTGCCTATCTCTACACCACAAAGAGCTCCATCAAGAGGTATGGAAATTGATTTGAATTTTATATTTTCATTAATTGATATATGAATGTTGTCACTAACACTTTACCTAATGAAACTGTTATATTTACTCCCTTGTGTCATGACTTTTCTATTGAGTTTATTTTTGAATTTTTTGTGCCTGATAATGTCACTTCTAGGCACCTGCTACTCACCAATATAAATGAACATATTTGTCCATATTTTCACAAAGTATAGAGACATATTTGAATGGACATATGATGAAATGAAAACATATTGTATCTAAATCATTTAACACATCATTCCAATCAAGAATGATGCCAAACATTTTCAGCATAAACTATGTAAGGCACACCCCACACTAAAACCCTTAATCCAAAAGGAACTCAAGAATTTATGGATACACGAATAATATTTAAGGTTAGGAATTAACCATGGGTTTCCCACGTTCTATTAGTGAGAATGAAATATAGAAAAATCAAGCTCTATGTGGATTTTAGAAATATTAACCAAGCCTCCAATAAAGATAATTACCATTTTTCGCCTATGGAATATATCCTCTAGGAAGTTTCAGGATTTCCCTACTGGATGGATTTTTTTGGTTCTAACCAAGTTATAATTGTAGAAGGAGACATGCTCAAGACTACTTTTCACACCAAGTGACAATACAAGAAAAAGGACATCGGTGAGGGGCGAAAAATGTCACCATAAGCTCATTGTTGATAGTCAAAAGAGCATTCGTCATCATAAACTGAACGTCACCAAAGGTGGCATCGCCAAAAGTATAGATTTTGTAGTGACATACAAAGTCCATCACCAATAATGATTTATAATGACAGATAACGACCGTCACCATTTCATATGAGCAATGGTGATGGACCATAGCCTCCGTCACTGAAAATTGAACGTCACCAAAGGTGGCGTCGCCAAAAGTATAGGTGTTGTAGTGACATTCAAATTTCGTCACCAATAATGATTTATAATGACAGATAGTGACCGTCACCATTGCATAGGAGCAATGGTGATGGACCATAGCCTCGGCCACCAAAAACTGAATTTCACCAAACGTGGCGTCACCAAAAGTATAGGTGTTATGGTGACATTCAAGGTCCATCATGAATATTGATTATAATGATGGATAGTGACCGTCACCATTTCATATGAACAATAATGACTTATTGTGATGGATCTTTAATGGTTGTCACTATTGGTGCATATATATGGTGACGTTCATTGACCGTCACTAAAAGCCGCATTGTTAGAAGTATAGGTGTTGTGGTGACATTCAATGTCCATCATGAATAATGACTATAATTACGAACAATGGCTGTCACCATTTCATATCAACAACAACGATTTATTGTTACGGACCTTTAAGGGTCATCACTATTGATGCGTATATATGGTGGCGTTGACCGTCACCATTTCATATTTTTGGTGAGGGTCAAAAAACATCACCAAAGCTCATCGGTGATGGTCAAAAGAGCCTTCGTCACCAAAAATTGATCGTCTCCATTCCATATGGATGTTAGGGCACAATGGAATCGAACCACCAACCTCCTTCTTGTAAAGCAGGTGCTCTTCCATTGAGCTAGCACCCTTTAAAGAATTATATTTTTTAAAATTAGACCTTGAAACTTCATAAATTGTAAATTCTACAACTTTCAATAAATTAAAGTCTCAACAATATTTTATTAAATAAGAAAAGCAACATCGAAGATGTGGGTCCCTACCTAATGGTTATTGAAGCTATGAAAATTGAGTGGAGGGAAAAATAGTTATGTATAAGAGAATCAATATGTTCAGTTGAATACTCAATTAGAAGTGAAACTCTGAAGACATTTATAACCTATAAATGACCTATAACTATCAAATGCACCAAATATTGCAAAGGAAATGTCATAAGTGGATATCATATGGAAGAAGAGGAGGCAGGGACTTCGAACCCTTGTACATCTTGGCATGCCTTAGCACATGGCACATATTAGCTTGTTTGGCATCTCTTCATACTATCTGGCACATCATACCATGCCCTAGCATTCCCTAACACACCTTGGCAGTCATGACCTCACAACTAGCATTGCATTTTTCCATGACTTGGGAACCTTACATTCACTAGAACATCCTGGAACTCCCTAGTTTTCATGCCTCTATTATCCTCCATAATGACCTAGGCTAATGAATAGATCAACGGAGGTAACCACAGACCAAGATTTTAGTTTGGTAGCTAGCCCTACCAAACTAGAGAGGGCTCTCTCTATGAAATCACAGCCAAGAGATGACTGGAATGTAAATGATTTTAGGCTAGATAGCTAGGGTCAGGTGGGTTTTTGGAAAATTTAGGGACTTGGAACTCTATCCACTGGTGTCTTGTCTGGTAGAGACTTTGTCAAGGAGGCAAGGACTTAGAACTCTATCTAGGATAAAGCACCTAACATGCATGACATAAGCTCCCTAGAATAGAGTACTTCCTACCTAGAAGAGTGTCCCCTGCTCAAAATATAGAACCCTTCTCTACTGTTCACTTTTCTTAAAGATAAATCTGTGCATAAAATAGTACTAAGAAAAACACCTAAATTAAGAAAAATGAGCATCTAAGTCAAACTATAAAAGCATAATAAATATGTCTCTATATAAGTTTGGGAAACACTAGACAAGCATGCCTTCATACAACAACAATAAGATGCCTAAAATCGATGTGATTCTTTCATCGTTGCTTTACCCTCACAGCAAAACTGGAATCTATAGCATGTACCCAAAGGCTGTATGCATTTGTTGAAGGTGTAGATTGAAAGGATTTGCTGAGATGAAATACTATTGAAGGAGAAACACCTTCAAAACAATAGATAAAGTCTATTGTGAATTCAACCCATTTGCACACAGACCAAGGCTACTACTCGGTACACTTCTCTGCTGAATGGAAAATACAATGTATTTTAGTGACGCTGAAGGAAAAATACCTTGAGTGCAACATGGGTAAAACTCTAACAGATATTGTCACTGTGGCCTCGGTTGTCGATGATCTCATCAATATATGTAACAACTTTGATAATTGAAAAACCAAAAGGTGAGATGCATAGATCATTTGAAATGGCAGATTTGGGCATATTTTATTATTGTTTAGGAGTGTTAGTATAGAAAATGCAAGGTAAATTGTTGCGTCTTTATGTCACAGGCCAAGGATGCAAAGAAATACATAAAATATTAAATAACATGGTATAAGTTGATTGCAGGTTATTTTGGAACAGGAATGGATTCTCCTTGTGCGGGCTCTAATCTAGTGGGTATAACTTTAAATAAGAAATTGATAGTTATGGGGTTGAAATTGTCTCACAATTCATGAAAAGTCCCAAATTTGTTCACTAGAAAGAAGTAGAGCGAGTCGTCAGGTTTATGGAAGGGAACACCCTATTCGCAGGAAGATAACTTGAAATTAGTCGGGCATATTATTTCTCATCTTCTTGTACGTGTGTGCTTTGAAAAGATAACCACATCCAAAGACTTAATAACAACTCTGGTAAAGTTTATAGATGTGAAGAACTTCTGAGAAAACCCATCGCTTAATGATAATTGAGTGAGGAATATGTCGAAGGATTCAATCTTGCACTCAGTCATAAAAAGGAAGTTGGGGTATCCAGCATCTTGCCAACAAACTGACTCCAACCATAATGTGAAAGGCAGGTTAACTGCAAAACCTCTTTCCCACTTTGTAGTATTGTTCCCTCTTGAATTCCAACAGGTATCTCATTGTTTAGATCCACAAAACTTGTTAGGTAAACTTTGCATGATACAATTGTGACGTGCAAGCTTGACACACACTCTAGTTTCCCTCTAAAAGAGGGTAAGTCAAAATATTATGACAATCTTAACTGTAATTTGATCATACAATATTGAGGTATTGCATGGAATAAAAAATATACTATCAATGCACTAATGAAGAACTCAAAATAAACGAATTTCTTATTGCTAGAATAGCGCCTCTTGGGATTCTTGGATAAAGAACCTAACCTACATGGCAAAACCTTCCTATAATAGAGTACCTCCTACCTAGAAGTGTGTCCCCTGCTCAAAATATAGAACCCTTCTCTACTATGCACTTTTCTTAAAGATAAATTTGTGCATAAAACATAACTAAGAAAAACACCTAAATTAAGAAAAGTGAGCATCTAAGTCAAACTATAAAAGCATATTAAATATGGTTGTATACAATATTGAGGTATTGCATGTAATAAACAATATACTATCAATGCACTAATGAAGAACTCAAAATAAATGAATTTCTTATTGCTACAATAGCACCTCTTGGGATTCTTGGACAAAGCACCTAACCTGCATGGCAAAAGCTTTCTAGAATAGAGTACCTCCTACCTAGAAGTGTGTCCCCTACTCAAAATATAGAACCCTTCTCTACTGTGCACTTTTCTTAAAGATAAATATGTGCATAAAACAAAACTAAGAAAAACACTGAATTAAGAAAAGTGAGCATCTAAGTCAAACTATAAAAGCATACTAAATATGCCTAAAATTGATGCAGTTCTTTCATCGCTGCTACAACCTCTTAGGAAAACTATAATCTACAACATGTATCCCAAGGCTGCATGCATCTACTAAAGGTGCAGACCGAAAGTATCTGCTAAGATGAAGTATTGTTGAAGGAGAAACACCTTCAAAACAACAGATAGAATCTAATGTGCCTTCAACCCATCTGCACACAGGACAAGGTTGCTATTGGGTACACTTCTCCCCTAAATGGACACTACAGTGTATTGCTGCTCTACTAAAGGAGAAATACCATCAAATAAACACAGATAAAACTATAACATATATTGTTGCTGTTGTATTGGTTGTATAAGTTCTCATCAATATAGGTAACAACTTCGATCATTGAAAAACCAAAAGGTCGGCTACATAGATCATTTGAAATGATAGATTTGAGCATACTTTATTATTTTTTAGGAGTGTTAGTATAGAAAATGCAAGGTAGCCTATTGCATCTTTATGTTACAGACCAAGTATGCGAATAAATACAAAAAAGATTAAATAGCATGGTACAAGTTGGTTGCAGGTTCTTTCGAAACAAGAATGGAGTTCTCCTTGTGCAGATTCTAATCTATTGGGTATAGATTTAAATAAGAAATTTATAGTTATGGGGTTGGAATTGTCTCACGATTCATGGAAAGTCCCAAGTTTGTTCACTAGAAAGAAGTAGAGTGAATCGTCAGGTTTATGAATGGGAACACCCTATTCAAAGGTAGATAACTTCAAATTAGTCGGGCATATTATTTCTCCTCTTCTTGTACGTGTGTGCTTTGAAAAACTAACCACCTCCGAAGACTCAAGAACAACTCTAGTAAAGTTTATAAGTGTGTAGCACTTCCGATAAAATCCATCACTTAATGACAATTGAGCGAGGAATGTGTCGAAGGATTCAATCTTGCACTCAGTCATAAAAAGGAAGTTGGGGTATCCAGCATCTTGCCAACAAACCGACTCCAACGATAATGTGAAATCTAGGTTAACTGTGAAACCTCTTTCCCACTTTGTAGTATTGTTGCCTCTTGAATTCCAACAAGTATCTTGCTACTTAGATCCACAAAACTTGTCCCAAGTAAACTTTGCATGATACAATTGTGATGTGCAAGCTTGACATACACTCTAGTTTCCCTCTAAAAGAGGGTAATTCAAAATATTATGACAGGCTTAACTGTAATTTGATCATACACTATTGAGGTATTGTATGAAATAAACAATATAATATCAATGCACTAATGAAGAACTCAAAATAAAAGAATTTCTTGTTACTACAATAGCGCCACTCTTAGGATTCTCCAAGGAGCCACTAATTTATATACATTTGGAATCTTTACTTGGTCTACAGAAAGATTAAGCAATGGTAGTGATCATTCTTTGCCCTCCCATGGATGGTCTATACAGAGTCAGCAATAAATTGATTTAAAAGTGAGGTATATGCTTGAAAAATAGGAGTCCAACTCTTCAACTCTAATTTAGTGGCAAGGAAATATTCAACTGTAAATGCTTGATCTTCTACAGTGTAAATTTCTAGATAAATGGTTAGCGTAAATTTGTGCATTGTCCACATATCCCAAAAAAACATGTATGTCTGGACTCTGGTTGTGTGTAAGAGAGGGGAGATCACATAAATAATCCATTATCAAAAGAAAAAGTTAAAGCACAACATTCTATGGAGAATTTTTTTTAAATTTTATTACATGCCTTAGAAAGTTTGAAAGGACACAACTGAAGCTTCCCTCTCCTTCCACACTTCATTAAATATGCCCCCTTTCCAATGCAAATGTGGCCTGCAAAATCACAATAAGCAAATAGAATATGAAGAGTAAGTTTAATGAATTAAAGTAGCTTTGTTATACCTCAAGCAAATGGACTATGAGAAATTGGATTCATTCTCTACAAAAGATGATATAGCAAGATATAATTACATTTTTAATTGAAACAAAGGTAAATTGGATCCATGCTCTGCAATAGATGATATAATGAGATCTAATGACATTTTCAACTCAAACAAAGGTAAGTTGAGTAAGCTCAAGCTCCAAAATGATGGCATCCAACTTTTGAGTGGCAGTTACTTTATATATCTAACTAGAGGCTATAACATAAAGATATTTTTTATATGTGAAGATAAAAAAATGAAAGGAATGTGAAATTTTGACCATCAAGTATAAGTTCCTTTCAAGGACTAGATCAAACCATAACATTGTTATCAAGATAATCAACTCACCCATTCTAGTACACTTCTAGTAGTTTCATGATAAAACTCAAACTCAATAAACTTCAAACAACATAAATTAACCAACAATATGTCTGAGGTTGATTACCTAAGGATTATATCATACTAAATTACCTTTTGCATCTAACATTGAAAATGACTGTGAAAGAAATGATGACAAATCAGTGATTATGATGGATGCATGTGATGAAATAAAATAAAAAATAACCTTTCTCCTTGCTACTGATGAGCCTTCTAGGGGATTCTTGGATGAAGTTGATCCTGATCTGCTTTCTGAAATCAAAGAGACACTTTCTAGCTACTTTGGTTTGACAGACAACAACCCTAATGCTTATGAAAATGAATATGGAAAGCAATAAACGTCGATGAACCTGGTCTTGAAGAAGGTGTCTCAAAGTCTAATATGGACAGTATTTTAAATTTCTACAACTAGTAGAGGGTTTTCCCAGTTGGGTTCCCTAGAAAATTTTGTTTTTTTTGCTATAGTGTGATTGTGTTTTATTTCTGTTCTATTCCAGTACAAATTGGTAGAGATATTTTTTGTCTTCATGAAGCAATTAGTTTCAAATTTATTCATTCAAGCAGTAGCATAATTTCAAGGAAATTCTACACAAGGGACAATTAATCTATATTTTCACTTATATCTTTTGCAAGTAAAATTCACAACTAAATTTTCATCCAAAGTGTTTAGGTTACTAGCAAGTGGTATCACAACATATCTCAACATTGCAAGGCATAAATCATACTATTCAATAAGGTTGAGACTTGACATACAAAAATCTTCCCAAGTTATGCAAGAAAGAAAACTGTTGATTTTTAGTTATAAATCTATCCAACCAGAACAAAATTATGCCATTTTCAACACCCTCTAGTCAAAGTTATTCTTGGCCTCATTCAACTCAATTAAGAATATGTCAATCTCGTTGAGATTTCTTCTTCATTTCATGCTTCTATGTTATATATTTATGCAACCTAATATATCATTTATATTAAGAGATTATTCACTAAAAATTATTTAGTCTGTCCAACACATCTACCTAATTTTCTGATCAGTTTCTGGGAAGACTCTATTAGACATTTGCAACAGAAAATAGAAGACTGTTTTAGTACCTAGTGTTATAAAACTCTAATCTGGAAAATGTATTTTGGGTTGTTTCCCTAAAAATATTTACAAAATTTTCAATCCCAAAGCCATTTTAGGGAGAATTTTAGTTAGGGAGAAATTTAGTATTATTTTTGGAAAATTTGAATGCAACTAAAAGAAATTATTCCTGTTTCCTCAGAAGATTCCAATAGAAAAATATGAGTGAGTTCACAGAACTTAAGATTTGGAAATAATTAAATTTCACTTCCCTTTTCTGGGACCATATATGAGTGAATTCACAAAACCTGAGATTTGGATTCTGGAAACACTTAAATTTCACCTCATTTATTAGGATTAGAAGTTCCCTGAGATACAAACATTTAGCATTAAGGATCTACTTTGCTTGTTTAAGGACAATGTTCAGTTTATAAATAGTGATAAAAGAATCCTCGTATACATGCCTGACACAGTTCTTTGGTCACAACTAATGAAACTGAACTCCATCAGTACATAACAGATAAGGTAGAATGTAAGAGAGAATCTACTTTTCATCATTTACTCTGACAAAAATAACAATCTATACAGTCATATAAAGTTGTCACCACACCAAAGAAGGAATTAAAAACCAAAATAAAAATAGGAACAGGCTTGGATTGTTATGGTTACTTTAACAAAATGTTAAATAGGATCAATATGTTAATATGGAAAATAGTGTAGTTGATTGTGATTTATTGAGCCCAAGGGGTTATCCCAACCAAATGTCATTAATGTTACTGGGTATTTTCCTAGTTCTATGCTAGCATGTGCCCTGTTTGAAATCCCTTGGGTGAGGTGCACTAGTCAATGCCAATGGGTTTACTAGGGATGCCATCCATGAATGTGGGGAAACATCCATTGGGGTTCCCCAGAGAGTTTTTCTTGGAAATAATAAAAATAGGATTTCCTAAAGAGAAATTTTGAGATGCATACAGTGTACACCCAATAAAATCAACTCTATAGAGACAAACCATAAAAGAAGGAAAAATACATATGCTTTTACCTATGTTCCCTCGTTTTCCCTCATACCCTGTGAAAAGTGAAAATATGTTACTCTTAAACTTAAAAGAAAGGATGAAAAAAATAGTGAGTTTTGAACCAGTCCTCCTTGTGTGGAAGAAGACTAAAAGTGGGGTGGAAATGCAGTGAGGTTAGAAATGAAACATAGTTGGGCGCCATTAATGGATTGAAGATCCAATGGCGGGGTTCAATATTAGTCTGCTACTAGTAAAACCTTAATTCACAACTCTCTTCAATGTCGTTTTCCCTCCCGCCCCGTGAAAAGTGAAAATATGCTACTAGTTTTCCCTCCCTCCACCTTATGAAAAGCGAAAATATCTACTAGTTTTCGCTCCGCCCTATGAAAAGTGAAAATATACTACTTGTTTTAGAAATTAAATGAAGATTGGAATTAGGAAGGCTTTTTTACATCAAAATTAAGGCTGAATTTTTTCAAAAATGTTAAAATTTCCCTCCCTAAAAAACAATAAATACAATATTTATAGAGTATAGAGTAGATGTGTAGGTGTAATGTAAATATGTAAACAATTCTAAATATGGGCTTAGTTAAAGAATAATAGTAATAATAATAATAAAAGTCAAAAGTATGGGGATGAGTGCAAAATCTAAATGTTGGCTCAATTAATAATAAAAATAATAAAATTCAATTTGTTATATTTTGATTTTGGTATTAATTTGTGAATAGGTTTTGTTACAATACCATGAGCCAATACCATGGCTTATCAATACCTCAAACCCAAAAACCATAACTTATTTCACACCAAAATATTTTATAACAATATGACAAGATTCTTAACCATGGATATTCACCCTCCACTTTACAGTGGATATGATTAACTTGCAAAAAATTGGTTTTGTTATAATACCATGGGCAAATACTATGGCTTATCAATACCACATGCTCTAAAAACATAACTTATTTCACAATCAAAATATTTTATAACAATATGAAAATATTCTTAACCATGGATATTCATTCTCACTTTACCATGGATATTATTAACTTTGAAACAAACTTTGTTACAATACCATGGGCCAATACCATGACCTATCAATATCACATGCCCAAAAAACATAACTTATTTCAAAATCAAAATATTTTATATTACAGGATTCTTAATCATGGATATTCACCCCACTTTGTCATTGATATTATGAACTTGTGAATAGGATTTGTTACAATAGCATGGGCTAATACCATGGCTTATCAATACCACATGCCAAAAAATCATATCTTATTTCACAATCTAAATATTTTATAACAATATGACAAGATTCTTAACCATCGATATTCACCCCCACTTTACCATGGATATTATTAACTTGTAAATAGGCTTTGTTACAATACCATGGGCCAATATCATGCCTTATCAATACCAGATGCCCAAAAACCATAAGTTATTTCACAATAAAAGTATTTTAATTTAATTTAATGTTATAACATTTTTTATTTGAAGCTAATAGGAAAAGGGTTGTAATTAGTATTGAGATATATATAAACCCTCTATCCTCATGACTACTAAAATTATTCCCATATAAATTAAATTAAGTTTTTAATAAAATTAAAAATGAGAATACTTTTGTATTTAAAGATGTGAAATTTATATAATACAAATATTAGTAAGAAGCAACATATAACTATCTTAACTAAGGATCCAAGTGATGATAGCAAGCAAAGTGAAGGGAAGAGAGGGGGAGGGAGATAGTGACAAAGATGGAGGGTGGAGAGAGAGAGAGAAAGAGAGAGTGAGAGAGTGATGGGGAGAGATGGATAGAAGGAGGTAGGAAGAGAGAGAGGGGAGAGAGAGAAGAAGAGAGTGGGGGAGAGAGATATGGAGTTGGAGGGGGAGAGAGAGGGAGGAAAGAACTAAGGCATAGGGAGATAGAGGTGGAGAGATAGGGAGGAAAGAACTAAGGCATAGGGAGATAGAGGTGGAGAGGGAGAGGGGGTGACAAGGGATAGATGGATAGAGAGAGGGAGAGAAGAGAGGAGGGGAGAGAAAGAATAGGTGGGGATAAAGATAGGGAAAGAAGGGAAAGAGAGAGAGAGAGAGGCACAAAGATGGAGGGGGGAGAGAGAGTGATGGGGGGGATAGAGGGAGGTGAGAGAGAAAGGGAGAGAGAGGACTAAGAGAGAGGAGAGAGAGATGAAGTTAGAGGGGGAGAGAGAGGGAAGGAAGAAGAAAGACATAGAGGGAGAAAGGTAGAGAGAGAGAGGGAGTGACAAGGGAGCGATGGAGAGAGAAGAGATAGAGGGAAGAGAGAGAAGGGGAGAGGAAGAGAGAGGGAGAGAGAGTGTGCATGTTTGGGGGGTGAGATAGAGAGAGGGAATAAGAAAGAGACACATAGATACAAATATAGATATTATATAGTATTATATAACTAGCCTAGATCCATCTTAATCTGGATCTACCAAGTGCCAAAAAAGAGGTTTGAACATCAAGAGATTGGATCCCTCTCGGTGCTTGATAGATCTGGGTTAAGATGGATCTAGGCTGGCTTAATAAGTTTGTAGTTGTATTTGATAAACTAACACTTTTTTTTATGGTTGTGTTTGAAAACAAATTTTCCATATTTGGTGTATTTATCATAATAATAGTAATCAAATTTTAATTTAATTTTAATCTGACATTTTTTATGCAATGATTTTGTTGTTATTTTATAGAGATAGACATGTTATACTTTTGGAATTTGAAAAGGAAACACATGCTCTTAACTTGGTTGTATTGAAAACATTTAAGTGTAAGAAAGAAACATGCCCTCTTAACTTGGTTGTATTAAAAACATAAGTGTTCTTGTATACTAGGTGGGTGCAAACAAGAGAGAGTATATGGTAAGTGGATTAAATAGTTATAAACAAATGTTAGTTAAGGATCAAGTTACAAAAATATAACAAACAGGCTAGGGTTGAGATATTATTGTTTTGGGGCATCTAAAGTTGAAGGTACATTTTATGTAGGTGTATTCTAAGCCCTTGGGTGTAGGGCACATATTATGGGTATCTTGGACTTTTAGTGTGTGTTAGTGGTGTCAACTAGTGGTGGAGTGTCCAACCAATGAGTAGGCAAAGCTTTTCATTTAAAACGTTGGCATCAATCAAGTATTCTCCCTCTCTACTGAACTCTAAGATGAGGAGTGTGCATAATGGAGTTATTATTGTTACAAATTGCAAATATTTGATTAAGTTCAAGGGCTTGAAGTGGCTGCCTCAACCTACAAATATTTAAAGGAACTATGTGTTTTTCAATTAAACCCTTGTGGTCAAGGAGCTGCAAAAGAGGAAGGCCCTATGGCTACTTTTAAGGGGTTGTAATGACCCTCGTCTTGTGGTAAATATGTAGATATAATGCTAATGGTCCTGATCTTAGTACATTCAAGTATATAATGTAAATATTTTCCTATCACCTTGAATTGTGTAAATATGATAAATATTTTCTGGTTACCCTGATGTACATGTTGAAGTTCCACTTGCATGATTATGGGAAACATTTCTCAGTTATCCTTGTGTACATGGGGAAGATCATAATTAATCTATGTGATAAAAACACCTAGTAATATTTTCTCACTGAACACTATACAATAAACTTAACCCTAATATCTTAGTGAAGAACAAGTAACTACCTAGACTCTGGAAGGGTTTTTGGATTGAGTGTTAGTGAAACTCATTGCAGTTAGGTGTGCCAATGTGTGGTGAGTGTTAGTGAGTGCTAGGGAAACAGAAGGGAGCACTAGGTCAAAATGCATGGAAATGAATGAATAAGAGTATGTGACAGGGATTGTCAATGAGTTCCAGGGGTGCTAAGAGGGGAGTGACATGGTATGCTAAGTAGCGCTAAGTCATTCTAGCGTGCCAGAGAGACATGCAGCCAATATGTGCTAGGTGCGAAGGTGTGCCAAATAGTGCTAGGAAGTGTTAGGGAGCGTTAGGGAAACACAAGGGAGCACTAGGTGAAAATAATGCATGCAAATGAACGATTATGAGTTTGTGATAGGAAGTGTCAGCGATTTCAGGGTGTACTAAGGAGGGAGTGACAAGGTATGCTAGGAAGTGCTAACCCATTCTAGAGGCCAGGGAAACATGACAAGATGTGCTAGATGCTAAGGTGTGCCAATGCATGCCAGGGAGAGTTATGGAGTGTCAGGGAAAAACAAGGGAGAACTAGTTTCAAATGCATGGAAATGAATGAATAAGATTGCGTGACAAGGATTGTCAGCGAATTCTAGGTGTGCTAAGGAGGGAGTGACAAGGTATGCTAGGTAGTTCCAAGGAATGGTAGAGTGCCAAGGTGACATGCAAAGATGTGCCAAGTCCTAGGGTGTGCCAATGTGTGTCAGGGAGTGCCATGAGAACACAAGGGATAACTAGTTCAAATTGCATGGAAATGAATAGATAAGAGTGTGTAATAGGGAGTGTCAACAAGTTCCAATTGTGTTAAGGAGGGATTGACAAGGGTATGTGCTAGGTAGTGCCATGGCATGCTAGAGTGTCAGGGCATGTTAGGGAGTGGTAGGGTCTATTAGGGATTGGAAAATCATGCCAAGGAATGCAGGGGATGATAATTTGTGCCAGGTAGTGCCAATAGATTGTTATACGTGCCAGATGTTATGGCATGCGAAGATGTAAACTATGTTGCTTAGTTGTTTTATGGGAACTATTGGATGTGAGCCTTGAATTGGTAACTTGTTAAGTGGGATGAGTTAATATTGGACATGAGAAGCCTAAGATGATTTATAGTCCATTAGGGGAACAAGGAATAGTCTAGTTGTAGTAAATGTAACTTGGTAAAGTTGTTGTAGTCGAGGCAAGACTTGGTTGGGTTCCTAAGTCTAAAATAAAATAAGGGTAGTTATGAGGGAATGATAATTAATGAGTGCCATGGCATGTCAAGGAATGAAAAGGCGTGCTGACATATGCCAGATAGTGTCAATGCATGTCAAGGAGTGTTTGGGAGTGTCAGGGAATCATAAGGGAGAACTAGGTCAATGAATAAGAGATTATTTCATGGAGTGTCAGTGAATTCTAGGTGTCCCATGGATGAAGTGTGTTAGGAGAATTTCATATTAGTTCTTTTAGGAGGAAATCCTATGATTGTGATAAGAGGATGGAAAAATCAATTTGAGACAAAGGGAGAATTTGGTCTAGGCACAACACTATTTTTTCAATGACTTGGTTGGGTTCCCAAGTCACAAAAAAAGTAAGGTTATCTATGAGGGCATGAAAACTAGGGAGTGCCAAGGTGTGCAGAGAATTTCAGGAAGTGCTACCACATGTTATAAAGTTCCAAGGAATGTTAGGCATGTCAAGACATGCCAAGTGCTAAGGCATGCCAATGTGTGCTAGGTTCTAGGATGCGGCGCCAACACATGCTAGGGATTGCCAAGGAAACACAAGGGAGGAATTTTTTCAATTACATGTAAATGAATGAATGTGTGTGTGTGATAGGGAGTGTTAACAAGTTATAGGTGTGCTGAGGAGGGAGTGAAAACGTATGATAAGTAGTGCCAATAGACGATAGAGTGCTAGGAAATCCTGCTAAGATGTGACAAGTGTCTGTTGGGTTGTGTTATATTCTTTACATGACTAGCCCATGTAGTTAACCAGGGGGTTAGAGGGGGGTCGGAGCCCCCCTTTGTTGTGCCGATTGTGTAGCAGGGGTGGGGGGTCACAAGGGGTTTGAAGCGTACCCATAACCCCACTTTATGGAGTCTGGGGCAACACCCCAACATTTTTTGGTTTTGGACCCCATGTTAGGATGGGTGGACCCACCTATGGTTTTGTGCATGATTTTCGCACATGTTTTTGGACGTGATGGTTTTCGGTCCATGGTATTGGATGCTTCAGCATGTATAAATATGTATTATAACATTGAAAGGAACATAATGAAAAATCAAGCTGGTAGTCCCGGTTTTGGGATCCAAGGGAAAATCTCTATGTATATGTGTTTTATGTGTTATTCTCTTGCATTGTTTATTTTCTGTGTTTTAGAATTCGTATGCAGGTAATTTCTGTACGGGGTTAAAACCTACATTTGGTATCAGAGTTGTTCTGGCTTCAAGGGGATGCCTTTGTTGTTGAGGGTTTTCGCTCGGGCTTGTGGTAGACCCTGTTCAGTGGGAGATCTTCGAGATCGATTCTAGTGGTGAAAGAAGATGGCGAGCAGTGGAAAGATAGAGATCGAGAAATTTAATGGTTAGAGTTTTGAGTTGTGGAAACTCAAGATATAGGATCTGTTGGTGGATAAAGACCAGTGGATCGCGGTAGATCCAAGTACTAAACCAACGGGAGTGTCCGATGAAGAATGGAAGAAGTTGGATCAGAAGGCAAAGAGCACAATACGATTGTGTGTCTCAGATTCAGTATTGCTGAATGTATCAGGGGAATCTATGGCAAAGGCTTTGTGGGACAAGTTAGGGACTTTGTACCAAGCTAAGTCTCTGGTGAATAAATTGTTCCTGCGGAAAAAGTTGTATAACCTGAGGCTGAAAGATGGAGACTCAATGACAGAAAATCTGAATGCATTTAATACTGTGGTAAGTTAGTTAGCATTTGTTGATATTAAAATTTCAGATGAAGATAAGTGCATTAGTTTGTTGTGTTCTCTACCAAATGCGTGGGATAGTCTGGTTATTGTAATAGGTAGCAATGCAACTGCCTTGCAATTTGATGAAATAGTCTCATCCTTGCTAATGGAGGAGATGAGACGGAAAAATATGGAAAGCCAGAATGGTGATGCCTTATCTGTATGAGGATGGTCCCAAAACAAAAACAAAAATAAGTCATCGAGTGGGAGATCTAAATCTCCAGGAAAACCTGTAAAGGTGGTGTGCTGGAAATGCGGAAAGGAAGGGCTCTATGAAAGGGACTGTAAATCTAAAGCTTCTGATAAAGGAAAGGTATATGATGATGCTCCTTCTGCAGAGGCGAAAACCACCTCAGATGAAGGTGGGGATGTGTACTTGGCTTCTTCAAGTACACATGTAGATCATGAGGCATGGTTGATTGACTCAAGTGCATCCTTTCACTTCACTCCCCATAGAGAGTGGTTCTGTGAGTATGAGAAACACGATGGTGGTGATGTCTTCTTAGGGGATGATAGGAAGGTTAGAATTATTGGTCATGGAAAAGTAAAGTTGAAGTTGCAAGGTGGAAGGGTTAGAACACTTCTGGGTGTTCTGCATATTCCTGTATTGGCGAGAAATCTGATTTCTGTAAGCAAGTTGGATGGTGCATGTGTAAAAACAGTGTTCAAGAAAGATACCTGCAAAATGGTTTGGGGAGCATTGGTATTGATTTGGGGAGTTTGAATTGGAACTCTATACAAGCTGCAAGGTAGCACTGTTATTGATGGGTGCAACAGTTCTGTGGTTCCTGAAAGTGGAGTAGAAAATCTAGTGGTCTCTGGAGAGAAGACCATATTGTGGCATAAAAGGCTTGGAAATATTGGAGAGAAGGGTCTTCGAATACTTCATGGTAAAGGTATGGTAGAAGGTATGAGTAATAGCTCTCTGGATTTTGATTTCTGTGAAAATTGTGTATATGGGAAGCAGAATCGGGTGAGTTTCCCCTCTAGTAGTAAGAGGGCGAAACAGATATTAGAACTTGTGCACAGTGATGTGTTTGGACCTGCGAAGGTTCCATCACTAGGTAATTCTGTGTACTATGTATCATTTATAGATGACTTCTCAAGGAGTACATGGATATATTTCCTTAAGAAGAAATCTGAAGTCTTTGACAGGTTTAAAGAATTTAAGGCTCTAGTGGAAAACCAGACAGAGAAGAAGATAAAGGTGTTGAGGACAGATAACGGTGGAGAGTTTTTCAGTAAGGAATTTGAAGAATTCTGTAAGAAGTGTGGTATATCACGGAAAAAGACTACTCCATATACACCTCAGCAAAATGGAGCTGCAGAAAGAATGAACAAGACATTGATGAAAAGGGCAGGAAGCATGCTCAGTGGTGCCAGGTTAGGACAGGAATTTTGGGCAGAGGCGGAGGAGACAGCATGTTACCTGGTCAACAGATGACCTTCGTTAGTGTTGGAGGATAAGACTCCACAAGAGGTATGGACTGGTAAGAAACCCTCTCTTTTACATCTGAGGGTATTTGGATGTGATGCATATGTACATGTTCCAAAGGAGAAACGAACCAAGTTGGATAGTAAATCTGAAAAGTGCATCTTTATTGGGTATAAGGATGGTTTATAGGGTTATAAGCTTTGGAACCCAGCAACAAGGAAGGTTATGTACAGCCGAGATGTGGTGTTCAGAGAGGTGAAAGATGTTATTAAACATGAAATCCATCCAAAGGAACCTGAGAAGATAGAGTTTGAGCTAAAGGAGGAAGAATCCGACTCTACAGCAGAGGAGGAATCAGAAGATGAGGAGCCACAAACTCCGGGGCTGAGAAGATTAGTTCGACAAAGAAGGTAGCCAGAAAGGTATAGTCTATCTGCTTTCTGTTCAAATTTTTCTTTATCTATTACTGACGATGATCCCATAACTATGAAGGAAGCAGTAGATTTAGAGGATGACAAACTTTGGAAAGAGGCCATGTTTGATGAAATCGTATCTTTGCACAAAAATAAGGCTTGGAATCTAGTGGAGTTACTGGCTAGAAGGAAACCCATTGGCAGCAAATGGGTGTTCAAGAAGAAGACAAATGCAAAAGGAAAGGTGGAGAAATACAAAGCTCAGTTGGTAGCAAAAGGTTATTCCCAGGTGTCAGGAATTGATTTTGGTGATATTTTTTCTCCTGTTGCCAAGGTAACTTCTATTAGGTTACTTTTATCTGTTGCTACTTCTTTTGATTTTGAGGTAGAACAAATGGATGTGAAGATAGCATTTCTTCATGGGGATCTAGAAGAGGAGATCTACATGAAGCAACCTGAAGGCTTTGCAGTGAAGGGTAAGAAAGAACTGGTATGCAAGTTAAAGAAGTCTCTATATGGGTTAAAACAGTGACCAAGGATGTGGTATCAGAAATTCGATACATTTATATGGGGACTTGGCTTCAACAGAAGCAAAGTAGATCACTATGTGTATTTTAAATTAATTGGTGACCGTGTTATTTATCTGGTCTTGTATGTGGATGATATGTTGCTGGTTGGCAATGACAAAGAAATTATCTAGGATTTGAAGACCCAATTGTCCTCCAAATTTGACATGAAAGATCTTGGTGCTACAAACTATATTTTGGGCATGGAAATTAAAAGAGATCGGGTAAAGAGGAAGCTCTAGTTAAACCAGAGGAAGTATGCTGAGACAATACTACAAAGGTTTTATGTGCAGGATAGTAAACTGGTGAAGGTTCCTATTCTTGTAGGTGTGAGGTTATCTGCTGAACAATGTCCCAAGACACAAGAAGAGGAAGAGGACATGTCCCATGTTCCATATGCAAGTGCAGTCAGTAGCCTGATGTATGTAATGGTCTGTACTAAACCAGACATTGCACATGCAGTGGGAGTATTGAGTAGGTTTATGCCAAAACTAGGGAAGGAGCACTGGACAACAGTGAAGTGGGTTTTAAGTTATTTGATTGGCACTAGTGATTATGGTTTGTGCTACCAAGGAAGATCAAGATTGGACAAAATGTTGGATATTTGTGGCTTTGTTGATGCAGACTGGGCTGGAGATATGGATCAAACAAGATCTACAAGTGGGTATGTGTTTAACCTATTTGGAGGTGCAGTCAGTTGGATGAGTAAGAAACAATCTGTAGTGGTACTATCAACTACAGAGGCAGAATACATGGCAGCCACTCATGCAAGCAAGGAAGCAGTTTGGTTGTAGAGATTGTGTTCAAGTATGGGGTTAGTACAGGGAGCTATAAGGATAGACTGTGACAGCCAAAGTCCAATTTTCTTGGCAAAGAACCCCGCATATCATTCAAAGACAAAGCACATTGATGTTCAGTATCACTTTGTGAGGGATATGATAGAAGACAAAAAGGTGTTGCTGGTAAAGGTGGACACTTTGAAGAATAATGCAGATGCATTGACAAAATCTATGAGCTCTGAGAAGTTCTCTTGGTGTAGAGAGACAATGGGCATTTCAGGGCTAGAAAAATGACTAAGCTCTCTTGTGGCCCCCTGTGAAAAGAAAACAACAAGTGGGAGAATGTTGGGTTGTGTTATATTCTTTCCATGACTATCCCACGTAGTTAACCGAGGGGTTAGAGGGGGGGTGGAGCCCCCCTTCATTGCGCCAATTGTGTAGTGGGTGGGGGGATCAAAAGGGGTTTGAGGTGTACCTGTAACCCCACTTTATGAAGTCTGGGGTAACACCTAGGAAAATTCTGGTTTTGGACCCTATGTTAGGATGGGCGGACCCACCTATGGTTTTGTGCATGATTTTCGCACATGTTTTTGGATGCGATGGTTTTTAGTCCATGGTATTGGATGCTTCGACATGTATAAATATGTATTTTAACATTGAAAGGAAAATAATGAAAAATCAATCTGGTAGTCACAGTTTTGGGATCCAGGGGAAATCTCTGTGTATATTTGTTTTATGTGTTATTCTCTCACATTGTTTATTTTCTATGTTTTAGAATTCGTATGCAGGTAATTTCTATACGGGGTTAAAACCTACAGTGTCATGGTGTTCCAAGGAGTGTTAGGGAGTGTTAGGGAAACATAAGGGAGCGCTAGGTCATAATGCGTCAAAATGAAGGAATAAGAGTGTGTGGCATGGAGTGTTAGTGAGTTCCAAGTGTGTTAAGGAGGAGTTACAAGGCATGCTTAACAATGCTAAGGAATGCTAGAGTTCTAGGGTGACATGTGGCCAAGATGTGCCGACACATGTAAGGAAGTGTTATATGAGAGTGTCAGGGAAACACAAGGGAGAACTATGTCAAAATAAATGGAAATTAACAAATAAGAGTTTGTGATTAGAAGTTTCAGTGAGTTCTAGGTGTGCTAAGGACAAATTGACAAGGCTAGGCAGTGTTAAGGCATGCTAGAGGCTAGGGCAACATGCCAAGATGTCATAGGTGCTAGGGTGTAACAACACATGTAAAGGAGTGATAGGAGTGCTAGGGAAACACAAGGGGAAACTAGGTAAAAATTCATGCAAATGAATGGATACGAGTTTGTGACCAAGAGTGTTAACGATGTCTAGGTGTGCTAGGGAGAGAGTGACAAGGTATACACTGTAGTGTTAAGGAATGCTAGAGTGTTAAGGGGATAGGCCAAGATGTGTCAGGTGCTCGGGTGAGCTAGGGAGTGTTAGGGGGTGTCAAGGAAAAATAAGGAAGCACTAGTTCAAAATGCATGGAAATTAACAAATAAGAGTGTGTGAGAGGGAGTTTCAATGAGTTCTAGGTGTGTTAAGGAGGGAGTGACAAGGTTATATGATGGGCAATGTCAAGGTATGCTAAACTACCAAGGCATGTCAGGAAGTGCCACGATGTGCTAGGGAGTGTCAAAGCATGCTAAGGAATGTAGGGGATGTTAACGCATGCCACATAGTACCAAGGCATTCTAAGATATGTCAGGTGCTATGGCATGTCAAGATGTAAATTGTGTTGCTTAATTGATTTAGACCAATGTTGGATGTGATGAGCCTTGTCTTGGTAACTTGTTAAGTGGGATGAGTGAGATTGTACATGAGTACCCTAATATGAGTTACAAGTAGTTCTTAGGTGAACATCGCATATGTTGAATTCCCATGACACATGAGAATCCAGGTTTGGCCTTAGAATTTTTTATGCGAATGCACTCAAGTGCCACAACACATCTACTATGCAGAACGAAATCTGCCAAGAAAGGAAAAGTAATGGATTGAATGCACATAGTTTATGGTCTGCACATCTTCATATGTTAATGCTTATTATTGTGATATACAATATCCATTTATATGTCTGGTGTAAGACTCCTCTAGAGATTTCTATCCAGCAAAAACATCTCTGTGGTAAAAGTTGTAGTATCAAAGGTTCCTCCATCAAAAATAGCAACCAAAAGGGACCTTACTGTGCACACAGATGAAGAATTAAGAATATTGTTATCTATGAGTACTGATGTGGAGGTATGAGACAAAAGTATACAGGCAACAAACCTTTTTGTTCAACCAATCAAGATCTAAAAAGGAAAATGTGTGATTATATATACATGTGTGATAGTATTTGGAGAAATGCCAACCTAACCCACAAATTTGTTGACAT
The DNA here is from genome assembly GCA_031772625.1 of Pinus tabuliformis. Lineage (NCBI taxonomy): Eukaryota > Viridiplantae > Streptophyta > Pinopsida > Pinales > Pinaceae > Pinus > Pinus tabuliformis. Next base: position 717,988,205 of record CM062817.1, on the reverse strand, counting down.
TTTGTTGGAGCTGACCTATAATTGTTCCTAAATTTAATAAACATGTAAAGTAGGACTGACTTTTCAATATAAAATATAAATTGATAGGAACATGGCCAAATTGTGAAAGTGTAAAAATTGGTATGGTTTAAAGGGACAGATCCCTTTGAAAAGTCTTAAAAGTGGTAATGAAGGTGGAGCCTCGTTCTAGAACCCCTTTGGGCATCCATCTTAGGAATTGGTGTAGGATGCAACACTTCAGAATAATTTTTGTAGCAGTGATGTCAACACTTGTATAGTGACATGGGGTTGGAGTTGGCCTGTCAAAGCTCATTGGTCTACTTTGGAACTTCTCTAGGGTGATGCCTTAGATGATTTGGAGTACGAGGGCATGATTTGATATTTAGTTTGCATTGAAGAAGCTTTGGAGGCTAGATACTGCAGAAAAACCCCTTGTTCTGAATAGGGAAGCACATGCCACTGAAGAAAGTAGCAGTAAGTAAACAGATTTTAAACTCGAATCACATCACCATTTATTACGATTTGAAACAAGAAATAACTAAAAATTTCAAACACTACTATTCACTTTTCCTTTAGTCTAGAAGGTACAATGAATTTGGAAGCATGTACAATAATGTATCAACTTTCTTAACTCCTAATCCTAATGCACCTTCCTTGCATGGATAGATAAGACAATTAAAGTATGCCGCTAGTGAATATGATATGAGATATGCAAACATGCTTCCTTAGTTAAGGCTGAGAATTAATAACTAGGGAAGTACTCCTTTTAACCGTGCATGCAAAAACTAAATAAAGCAAACAGTTTCGCTACTCCAGGTGCCAGAAATGAATCCACTACCTAAGGTAAGTGCTTTGCACAGGACAAGATATTAAGGACTCAGAAACTTTGTTTCTTCCTTCAAGAGAGGTGTATGCCAAACAAAACTAAGCTATCATGCACTATCCTCCAAATTCATTCACCTTTAACAGAAATCTTGTGCCCAGAAAAAGACAAGAGACCAATATGCAACAGAATTCGCTGGCTGACCAGAGACCCTTGTGCTCAAACAACGAGATAATAAGGGAATGTCAACTAGGGTGGAATATTTCACCACCGAAATTGACAAGAGATAGAAGGGGTAAAAAACTATCATACCTAATGCTCAAGAACAAATGAATTAATCCACACTTGGTGATCCAAAATGAATTCAATCCTTCTTTATTTATAGATTTTCCAGAGGGGTTTCATATTCTTAAGTGATTGAGTAAACCTTACTCCAAACCCCAAATTTGGGTTTTTTAAGCTCGGTTTCCCCAAAAATTTCCCAACAATGGGTATTTTGGGGTTTTTTCCCCTTTATGGAGGACTATAGTCTACGGGGATGGATAGCATATTACGTCCCATTCGTCCTCAATTTGTAAAGTATGTTACATGGCACCTAATAAAAGAAATAGTGCTTTAGTTTAGGAGGTAATAACTAAATGCTTATTCATTTCCACATAGGACATACATCTTGCAAAAATGATCATGGGGTACAAATACTACAAAAGGCATAAATATTACTAGCATTGTCATAGTCCAAGAATAAAAACCATTTCAGGTGAAACAAGGTTAGTACCACATACTACAAGCACAAATGACAAATTCAAAAACAATATACTTATTCAATGAAAGAATGGAGAATCATATTAGCACACTTTAAATTCAATAGCTCTTGAGTTGCAGTGTTAATCAAAATTTCTTAGGTTGGATCATAATTAAGTACTCAATGTTGTTTTAGGTCCAATTTGGGGAAGGAGCTCTTGGTGACAATGGTATGATCAAGCTTTTCAGAAGGGAGCTCTGCTATACTTTTCAACATACAAGCCATTCATTCTAGTGGAGGAGATATAGAGAAGCCTTTAACAAGGACCTTTCCAAGATAAATTTGGAGGAAAATCCATTTTCAAAGCTTAAACATAGTTCTAGATTCAAACAGGAGTAGTCATTTTTCAAAACAATTATTAATTCCCAAGAAATTGGAGCGAAGCTGACATGTTGACCATTTATTCTTCTACTGGACAAGGAAGCATTTATGAAAATTCCTTGGCCCTTTGATCCAGTATTTGATGTAAATTTCTTGATTAGAAATGTAATAAGAGATACAGTTTATATTAAGGAAAAGGGAAAAGTAGAGGGCCAATCAATAATTATCTCTAAAAAACTCTCAATAAAATCCTAACATATTTGAAATGGAAAAGGATAACTCCATGGTTATTTTTTGCTTTAGAAACTTTGCTAATTTCCATGATTGAAGCATGTATTCACGCCTTGAAAGAAGCTCACAAATGCTTTTGATATTGGTTGAAGCAAAGAAAATGTGCAAAGTTACACTCACATAGAGGTATGGAAAAAAAGTATGTGGAGCTTGTTGTCCCAAAATCCAAACAAAGAATGGATAAAAGGTGAAAAAACCAAGTCAAAAGGTATGTGTAGCTTTTGTCATGCAGAGATAGGTGTTAAATCCACACTCTATAGCGAACGCTTTGCGGCACAAGTGATAGAAAGGTTTGCATGCAGAACTTTGGATTAAAAGGAGTGGAGCTTGATGCTACATGTCCACTATTACCCCACTTTCTGTATGAGTTACAAGAGATAAAAATAATGAGATATGGGAGATATAGAGTAGATACTATTGTTATTAAAATTTAGTAAAAAAATATTACTATGTCTTCCTCGACATAAAAGAAACATCTTCCATAAAATATTTTCTCCATGAACCTGATTTAAAATGAATCTCTTCCATTGACGTGCCCAACCACAAATAGAAACGATGCCGATGGGCCAATTTCAGTTTAGAAAATTCACAATTAGTTTCAATTGTAAGATCTCCTATTTTCAGTTCAGATTTCAGTTACAAGCAGTGAAACAGGACTCGCCGATCAATCGCGATTAATCACGAGTCAGAATATGCTCGCTCTCCAAACGATCCGATCTAAATATTTGTGAGTCAAACTCACGTTGACCAAGTTTAACTCATAGACAATGCAATTTTGACTTGAAACTTGCCGATTAAGGCATATTCCTGTGATTGATTCCAATTTATTCAATTTTTAGCCTTGACTCGACGAGCACGAGTTTTTCAATTTTACGTATGCCACATTGCTAAAAACTAAACGTCAGTCGTTCCAAAATTTGTTTCTCATTTCTCAAGCCCAAAACTCATACATCGAGACCTTCAGTAATCAATCACTACTCACTATTACACAGTCCAGACTCAATATCGGGGAACCAACAAGGTAAGTATAAGTCCAGACTCCATATCGAGCAATCGCCAATGTGTGCTCTATCCATGCTCCATATCAACCCTCGGGCATTCACGCGTCACCTTCAATGTGTGTTACCTTTAGGCTTAGCCGCTTCACTATTCAACAATTGAGGTACATTGACACTTGGCTTAAATAATAGGTATATGATTATATTGAAGTTTCAATGTCGTTTTCAATGGCAAGTTTCAAGTTTCACTACTCAACAATTGAATATTCGGCATATTCCTTTGGTTATGACTTTTCAAACCTATAAATGGGGCTTAAATAGATTTTAAAAATGCACTAAGAAATGGTTTCATACCAACCATCAACCAAGTCATCAAGCATTCCTTCCTTGGTCGATGTCTTGCCGACTTCAAAGGCTTTAACCATGCATTGACAACTCTGCGTATTTCTTTTCTTCTAGAATCTGTTATTGATGTATTGGTTCAGTTGTCTTATGCTAAACGAACTTGAAAATTCAAGATTACAATGAAATATCTGTTGATAATATTTCCTTTAGGTAGCATTTACTCATATATACCTAACTGTGTTTCAAGGTCATAATGATATATTAGGTCGAAATGTGCTTGTGTTGCTGGATAGACTCCTCTTTGATCCTTAACAAAACCTCATATCCTGTAAAACCAACCCTATTTTTTTTGAAGTTATATATGGAATTTTTAATTTTAATTTTTTATTGTATTTTACAGGATCCAAATTAAATAGAAGGCACAAATCCAAATCTAAAAAAAAGCCACAATTTAAACACAAGTCAAAAACAACAACAATGCCGAGGGAGAAGGACTTTGCATGGGCTTATTGTGACAAGATTCTTGGAGACCGTAAGCTCCTTTATAAATTTTGGAAAGCGAAATGTAGTGGAGGCATTTATAGATTCAAGTACCACCTTGCACAAATACCCGGCCATGATATAGGTCTCTACAAAAACGTTGACAAAAATTTCAAACACCAAGCAATCTTGGCCATTGATATGTTGAGTCAGCATAATGCAAAGAAAGAAAAGCAAAAAAAATAAATAGGAACTCCTGGAGTTGACAATTTTTCTTCCACTGCCCCATTGTCATCTCCCTCTGTTGAATCCTCAATGCAGTTCCCAAGTTTCCCACACATGCCTCCAAGTCCAAGTCAAACTCAAGGCCAAATGAATCCTCCTGCATTCAACCTTGGAGGTGGAAACATAAACACCTTTTTTTCTCCCCACAAAAAACTTGGTTCCCAACCTACCTTGGATACCACTAGTTGGAAAAAAAATATCCATAGTCAGGCAAGGAAGGCCATTGCGAACTCTTGGTACTATTCAGACATACCTTTCCATTGTGCCATAAGTCCTTATTGGCAAGCTATGATTGATGCAGTTGTTGTTGCAGGTTCAGGGTTCAAAGCTCCTTCATTAGAGAGTATTAGGACAGATTTTCTATTAGAAAGTGTTGAAGATGCCATGTTTGTGCTATCTAAGTTTCGTTCATCATGGGTAGAAATAGGGTGCAGGATCATGAGTGATGGATGGACAGATCAGAGGAATAGAAATTTAATAAATCTCCTTGTATCTTGTCTAGTAGGTACAATGTTTCTCAAATCAGTGGATGCCTCAGACAAGGTTAATACTGCACAAATTATCTTTTAAATGATGGAGGAAGTCATTCAAGAAGTGGGAGAAGAACATGTTGTACAAATTGTCACCGACAATGCAGCTAATTATATGGCTTCTGGTAGACTTTTTGAGATTAGGCACCCCACTAATTTTTGGACCTATTGTGTTGCCCATTGTATATATTTAATGCTTGAGGACATTGGTAAGCTTCATTGGATACATGAGGTTGTGGAGAAGGAAAAATCCATAACCAAATACCTATACAACCACATTATTGTCCTAAACACCATGAGAAAATACACTGAAGGTAAAGAAATTGTTCGACCTACAGTGACTAGATTTGCAACAAATTTCATATCTTTCCAATTTTTGGTTGAAAAAAAGATAAATCTAAAGAGGATGTCCTTGGAACCTGAGTGGATGGCATCTAAACATTCCAATACCATTGAAGGCATTGAAGTTGTTGCACTTGTGTTTAATGACAGTTTCTGGAAAGACGCCGAAGGGATTATTGTTGTTGTGGAGTCCCTTGTTAGAGTTCTCAGGTACTTCAAGTCTTTTAACTTTTTCATGTTTTAAATTTCATTTCAAGCTTCGTTTTATTTTCAAAGTTTCATATTAATTTAAATTTGAAAGCTTGAACTTTCAAGATGGTTGATGGTGACAAACCCGCTATGGGTTACATTTATGAGGTGATGGATCTCACAAAGGATGCCATCAGAAGAAGAAATGGGATGAGGAGGCAAAGTCTATGCCTCTTTGAGACATTATTGATGCACATTGGGATAGGAAATTGCATTCCCCCTTACATGCTACTAGGTACTTCTTAAAGCCATAGTATTTTTATGATAAGAGCAAATTTAATGAGGATGGGGAGGTTCACAGAGGACTTATGACATCCATGGAAATGTGCTTCCCTGATCCAGAATTTCAAAGTCGCGTCTTTTCACAAATATAGGATTATAGAGCACCACCTAAATTATTTTCTTATACCAGTTTTATACGAGAAAGGTCTAAGGTGTTTCCAAGTACCCTTTGAGGCTTGAAGGCTTTATCAATTCATTAAATTTGTTTAAAATTTATTTTGTATGTTAAATGTTTTATTAAATTTTGTTGTCTTTTTAAGTTTTTACTATTTAGTATTTAGTATGTCTACTCATGAACCCTTGCCACTTTCTAGGTCTTTGTGGCAAAACTTTTGTAGTGATATGCCAGATTTGAAGAGATTTTCCATTCGAATCTTAAACCAAGCATGCAGTGCTTCAGGTTGTGGGTGCAACTTGAGCATGTTTGAGAAAATACATTCTATGAAGCGCAATCAATTAACACAAAAGCACTTAAATGACCTTGTACTCTCCATTACAATCTACAACTTCACAACAAGAAATACTAGGTGAGAGCTTGAATTTGAAGGTTTCATAATCTGATTTGGAATTTAAAGTTTAAACTTTAAAGTTCAAATTCAAACTTAAATTCACATTTCAATGTCTCATGATAATGATAGGTTTGGATTATTCACCAATAGACCTTGAAGAGATAGATTTACAAACTACAAATGCAGTAGATTGGGTCCAATTAGAGGAGGCTCCTCTTTTAAGCCTACATGACTTGAAGAACTTTGAGAGTCAAGCAAGCGGAGGAGTGGGAGGAATCGCTTCTAGTTCTCACTCTTAAGAGTCTTAGACTCTTAGTTACTAATTTTTTCTAATTAGTATGTAGTTGTTTGTAAACTTTTAGAAGCAGTTGCTTCTAGTTCTATGTAGTCACTAGTTGGGAGTCATGACTCAGTACTTTGGATCATGTTTGGACTCATAACATAAATGAGATGCTTGTTCATTCATGATATTTTGGACATCTATTGATAATATGAATTGTTTGGACATGGATTTACTGAATATCAATGAAAATGGTTTTTTTTTTAATTCAATATATTTTTATATTTTTATTTATTTAATTCACTGATTTTTTTGCCGATTTTTTTTTTTTTTCTAATTTTTCCCCAATCTGATTAAAACTCTTAGCTATTTTTCCTTGCCGATTTACTGTCTATTCTAAGTTTGGTAACACTGGTTACAAGTTTCATTCTTCACTTATGAGTGCTAAGGTGTGCTAGAGAGTGCCAATGCATGCTAAGCAGTTTTAGGGAGTACGAGGACAACACAAGGGAGAACTAGGTTAAAATGCATGGAAGTGAATGAATATGAGTGTGTGTTGGGGTGTGTCAATCATTGCTAGTTGTAATGCCAAGGAGGGAGTGACAAGGTATGCTAAGAACGGGTAAGTCATGCTAGGGAATATCAAGGAATGTCAAGAAGTGCTAGTGTGTTTTAGGTAGTTCCGGGGTGTGCTAATATGTGCCAAATAGTGCCAAGGCATTCAGGGTGCCAAAGTATGCCAATATGCGTCAAAGAGTTTCAAGGAAATAAAAGGAATAACCAAGCTAAAATGAAAGGAAATGAAAACATAAGAGGGTTAATAAGTCGAGACTTTATCTTTTTCAAAAGGGGCATGCTAGGCACACTAATAATATGTTCCAATACATGCCAAGTTCCAATGTGTGCCAAGTGCTAATTTTTGTCAATGCAATATTTTTCCAAGGAGTTCCACAGCATGCCAGGGACTACAGGGAATTCCAAAACATGATAGGGGAGTGCTATGCTATGCTATGGCATGCCAACATGTGCTTTGGCATCCTACTCATGGCAAGATGTTCTAGGTACGTAGATGTTCCAGGTACAAAGATGTTCCAAGACATGCGAGGTTCCAAGGAATGTTAGTGTATTGTTCCAAAGCATTTTAAGGTGTGCCATAAGTGTTGAGGAGTGCTAGGTCTCTCTCATTAATAGAATTTACAGAGCTTGATTATTTATTAAATAATATAGTTCCTACACACACTAGTGGAACTTTAATTAAAGGAAATTTTCTAGATAATAAACCTAATAGAAATTAATCATGTGTTGACTCATAGGAATACTATATTCTTATGACTTGAGGGAAATGATACACACTAATTACTTCTTAACAGATTGACTGGCTATTATAACCACTATGACCTTGGACACATAATGAAAAAGACTCCACAACAATGGTCTTAAATCATTATATTTTGACAAAAAATATAGTAACAGGTACATAGAATCATCAAAAAATCATTGGAATGATTAATGATGATGAACATTTTTTGACTGTCACCAAAAGTAACCAAAAATAGCATTGGTGAGGGTCAATAAAAGATCGTCACTTGAAGTGTCACCAAAGAAGAATTAGTGATGGGCCTTTAATGACCCTCACCAAAAGTGTCACCAAAGAGAGAATTAGGGATGGGAAATTAACAACCCTCACCAAAAGTGTCACTGAAAATGGCTTTGGTGACAAACCTTAAAGGACCATCACTATATACACTTACAACAACGATTTTTTAAAGACTGTCACCATATGCGACATTGGTGATGGAACTTAAAGGTCCGTCAAAGGCATGAAGCATCATCAAAAACTCATTGGAATGATAAATGATGACGAAAATTTATTGATCATCACCAAAAGCATCATTGGTGATGGTCAATAAAATATCGTCACTAGAAGTGTCACCAAAGAGAGAATTAGTGATGGGCCTTTAATGACCCTCACCAAAAGTGTCACCAAAGAGAGAATTAGTGACAGGCCTTTAACGACCCTCACCAAAAGTGTTATTGAAAATGGCTTTGGTGACAAACCGTAAAGGACCATCACTATATACACTTACAACAATGCTTTTTAAAGACCGTCACCATATGTGACATTGGTGATGGACCTTAAAGGTCTGTCACAAGCACAACCCTCACCAATGACCTTTTTTCTTATAGTGTGGGGGACATTTTCTTACAAACAAATTCCTTTTGGCCTAATCAAAACTGGTGCCACATTTCAACATGCCATGGAAAAGACCTTCAAAGGTATGATAGGGCACAATGTAATGGTGTATCTTGATGATGTCGCTATATTCTCCAAGTGTAGGTCATACCAACCCCACCACCTTAAGAAAATATTTGAAAGGTGCAAAAAGTATGGGATTTCACTCACCTTGAAAAGGAGAATCTTTCCTATTGTTGAAGGAAACCTCCTGGGTCACATTATTTTTAGGTAAGGCATCTATGTGGATCAATAAAGGATAAATGAAATCATATAGATACCTCCTCCAAATAACAAGAAGGATATGCAGTCATTCCTAGGAAAAATAAACTTTGTGAGGAGAATCATATTTGATTTTTCCCATATTGTGAAGACCCTATAATAGATGATCAAGAAAGACGCTTAGTTCAAATGGACTACGACATGAAAGGAAACTTTCAACATAATTAAGGATTTTATAGTACAATCCCTTGCATTATATAGTTCATACTTCAACAAGGAATTCTCCTTGTACACTTTCACATTTGACTTCTCCCTGGCAATCATACTCACCACAAAGCTGACTAGGGAGATGGAAAATTGATCTCCTTCATGAGTATCGGTTTACAAGGCAGTAAATTGAATTATCTTGACATAGACAAGAAAACCCATGCAGTGTATAAGGAAATTAAGTAGCTATGACCATACATCTTGAAGATCCATGTGAAAGTAATAGTTTCCCATCCCATAGTGAGGTCACTATTTTTATAGAAACGGTTAGAGGAACATAGAGGTAACTAGATGACCTCTTTATAGGAATATGACCTAGAATTTAAACTTTCCAAGACTATCAAAGGTCATGGTCTATGTGGACTCTTTGTGGAAGCCCTAGACCTTGAAAATGAGGAAGAATAATAATGGGAGAATGAGTTATCCATGTACTCACTTGAAACTTCGTATGATTTCCAAATTGAAAAATCATGGTAACAAGAGTTAAAAAAATATCCATAATAGGGTATATTTCTTGATAATGTTACCACCAAGTAATGAATAGAAACAAGACTCAAAGCTTCACAATACCAACTAATTAATGGGGTAATATTTAGAATGTACCACAATGGATTTCTTCTTCATTGTTTGGAAAATACTAATGTCAATAAGATTGTCTCAAAAATGCATGATGGGGTAGCTGAAATACACTTTGCATGTGAAACCACTACACACAAGATGCTTAGGGTAGGATACTACTAGCCAACATTGTTCAAGGAATTGCATTCCTATGCTAGAAGATGTTTAGTTTATTAGAAGTGTGTTGGCCATGAGAAAATGTATGTTATCCCTTTGAAACAAGTGATAGTAGAAGAACCGTTCCAACAATTGGGATTGGAAGTAATAAAAAAAACTATCCACATTCCTATAAAAAGCATCGATACATACTAACAACAATACATTACTTCACGTATTCGACGAAGGTTGTTCCACTGAACAGAATAAATGACGAAGATGTCATACAATTCCTTGAGTAGCACATCATTACTAGGTTTGGTGTTCCAACATCCCAGTATTTGGTAATGCTTCATACTTCTCATGTTTAAAAATGATTGAATACACATTAGGTAAAGGAATTGTATTGAGTCTCTCAACTAACTATTATCCCCAAGGAAACATATTAGATAAATATAGCAATAAAAAGATGAAACATATCCTGAAATACAACATAACATATCAACTAATGAATTAGTATAACGCCTTGTCCAATCACTATGGAAAAATCATGCAATCCCCAAGGTTACTTTAGGAACCTCCCCATATTTTTTGTTCTATGTCCAAGAAGCCATATTACAACCTAATGTCTTCCTAACATTCTATAAATTATCCTAAGCTTCTCGAGTCCAGTCATGTATGAAAATGCAAAGGAGAATTAATACCCTAATAATACTCAAAGAGGAGAGAACCAAAGCCTTGTAGAACCTTGGCACCCACAAGTGGACCATAAAGAGATGGTTTGACAATAAATATGCTGGTGAGAAATAATTTCCAACGTATACCTTGTGCTCAAATGTTATAAACCAGATAAAGATAAGGGTAAACACACAAAATTTCAACCCTTATGGTTCGGTCCCTACTTAGTTACCAAACAACTTGACCTAGGAACGTATAAACTTTAAAACCTAAAGGGAGAAGTTGATATTATCCTCGTAAATGGCCAAATTTTGAAAAAAGTGCTTTGCATAATGGCCTTAGTTTCCTTAGAGTGTACATAAATAAAATTTATTGCATTTAGTTTTATTGATTCCTCCCTTTTATTTCATTCAGTTTTTCAATTACCCTAATTGTCCTTTCCTACATAAATAAAACCTTCTTTGACACTAAATTTTCTAAAATTTTCTTTAATGAAGGTTCTCTTCACTATGTTGCTCCTTTTCAGAAAAACGACAGTCAAACCATGAATTTGTGAATCACATATGGGTCTATTTTATGATAGTCACCATATCAAATTATGCCTATGGATAATATGATCAAAACCATGTGAGGAACACTGTGAATAGTGGAAACATTGAATGGATTCTAACCTAATTGTTGCACTGGTTTCAAGGACTGATAACATCATGTGCAATCTTAACCAAGCCTCAATATGATTTAAAGGAAAAATATTGAGCGGTGATAGCAAGTAGACATATATTTTACAAGCAACTTATAAACTTTCAAGAACATGAATCATCTTAGTTTTCTTGCATGAAAAATAACATGATCCCTCATCCACTTTATGGCCCAATGAAGCAAAAAAAAAGGGATGAATGCACATAAAAGTAAAGGATTGAGAAAGGCTTCCTAAATAACTGGGACATGTAGGTATCTTCATTAGGGATATGAATTCTTATTGGAAATGAAGAAAGGCCCGATATTTCATGGTGACTTTGTAGGGGCCATGGCATATCATGTGTAGTGGAGAAACACCAAAGACTCATCACAAATGTTTTATCTATTTATCTCAAGAAGTATCATTTTTTCTGTGGCAACAAAATCCAAAATGAAAAAGTAGGAATGCATTATAAGATATACCCTTATGGTCCTTCCTTAGGCTTCAACTAAAGTTGGAATAAGGAAGGCCATGTAGCTCAGCAATCCATAGTTCTAAGGAATGATACCATTGTGGCAAGATCTACACACCCTACAACCATGATGATCACAAGTGACTTATATCTCATCCTTGGATAATGATTAGAGATTCTTAGATTCTACTAGTTCATCACTTATTGTTGTAGTAGTTACAAAATTCCCCCTCATTTTCTTTTATACCACTTATGCCTAGAGGAAAATGAGTTTCCCTCCTTATAAAGAGACACATTGTACACCTGGTATGCTTTATTAACCTGTCATTAGATTAGATGAATTTTTTGTTGGCCTTGTCATCCCTTGAGATAAGTTTTAAGCATGATTTTGATATGTTGTCGAGCCCAAAAATATGGGGCTACACTAATGATCGGGCCAACATTTTTGTGCTAGGAACTTCATCATCCCAATGATATAATTCCCTAGTAGTTTAGTTTTCCCATTGAAATGACACCCAATGAAGAAAAAGTAACTTAGCTCTAGACTTGTAGACTTGTTTTTCCAAGCCCTGTATCACATTGATTATGACTTAACCAGTGAAAGGATTTGTTAACTTCATCATTCTATTAATATCACATTCAAGAGATAACCAAATCTACCATTTTCTCCCCAAAACTTGCTTTCAATCCTTGTATCACCATGTTGAGCACTTATCTAGGGATACACTTTTGTAAAGGGCCTCAACATGACTTATTAATCTTTTAAAACTCCCTAATGGTCACTTGTCTAGTGACACAACACCCCACAAATGACTTGTCCACTAATACACCCTCAAAACTGAGCTTTAAACCTTGTATCATCTTTCTCCTAATGCATTGCCCTAATGATGGACAATCCAGCAACACAGTGCCCCAATGTTGGTTAGCCTGTGACATACTCACAAATTGGCTTTTCAACTCATCTTGAAACTCATTTTCCCCAATGTATCATTCCATTTTTTATAAGTCTAGTGTTATATTGCTCCACTAGGCATTATTCTAGAGTTATATCGCCCCACTAATTCCTAATCTAGTGATACAACAATCTCTTTTGACTATTTTTCCATGACACACTGATCCTTAGCATTTTATAGTGTATTTTTCACTTAGTAGTTAGCGTAATTAAAGTGAAAAATACATTTATTAAAATAAATTAGTTCACCCAACATCAAAAAATATCTTTTAAAAGACATCATGTCACCCCCTTTCCTCACATTGCTCATTGAAATCTCTCTCATGAGATTGAAAACATATATTAGAGAGAGCACTTCCTCACTCCTTGTTAGTCCTAAGTGCCAGCCAATTCAACTCAAGTATGGTCAAATCTATCCAACTGAGTTATTTATTTTTAGCTTTAACTTATTTGTTATGTAAATAAAGTCACCCATCTCTTTTGTTGGCCCATCTTTTCCTATATATACCTCGTGCTCTATCAACTACTTATCCCCTTTTTCACATTAAGTGGGAAATACAATTTGTTTTATTTCAAAAGCTCAAAGGCTACATTACTGATCTTTCCCATTGAGCCCTAAGTCATCTCAATTCCCGTGCACTCAGAAAATTCCATAAGTGCCTCACTTCAGCCCCAAGGGAGACCCTCATAAAGTATAAAAGAGACACACACCCCCATATAGCTCACATCACTCATATATTGCTTGAGTTAACCTTAAAATTGTTCCCTAGTAGCCACCAAATGGATTTTCAGTCTCTAAATTGGCTGGTTGTTATGGGGAAACCCTTGGTTTTTCCCTTCTCCATGCCTAGTAACACTAAGATTTTATTCTCTCTATTTCCTAGGGTCCACTTGATCAAATATCTTAGGATTCATACTATTGGAACCCCTTATGCACCCCCTTACCTATCTTCATTATTAAATCTTGGATCCAAGCTCACTCACCAATAGTCTCATCTCTCCCCTTTAGAGAAAAATCACATGTTTTTCCCTTCCAAAAACCCTAGTCATTACTTCTGCAATGTGAAGAAGCATCTCTATGGTGCAATAATGGTCAAGATTATAATATAATGAATAACCATGTCCTATCCACTCTTTACAAGCATTTTCTTTTCCCTTCACCATTGAGACTTTCAAACCTTATTTCCTTTAGTTGTGTTTAAATAACATAAAATAAACTTGTGCACAAGCACAACTCACCTTGAACCATAAACCTCTGAGTTCCCTAGAATTAATATTGAAAGCTAATATGCATGATGGGTACTACTATTTTAATGGATTGTGTAAGTGAAATATGTATGTGTCAAAGAGAAGGACCTGCAAAGCCTCGATGACTGAGACCTCAGATGATGAGACACTTGCCAACTCACTTGGTCTTGAGTTATCAGATACTCCATGCTTCATCTAAAAATACACATCATACACATGGCTATAAGTTTAATATAAGGAAAATTATAGGGGCTCATATTCGCAGGTGGGTTAATTTTCTATGTTTTTCCCAAAAAAATATTCGCCAATTTCCATTTTTTCTAAAAAATATTCATCCACATTTTATAGTATAAAATTATTTTACCTTAAAAATCGCCAAAATTTTATATAGACTAATATAAAATTATTCTAAATATACATATTTTTACAAATATATTGCCAAACATTTTACAATTTGCATATTAGGGACTAGTAAGATTCACCAAGATTTCTAAACTTTAAGATAAACTTTCATCCTTAAATTTTTCCTTGTAACATTTATTTTAGAACGAAAATATGCCTCCAAATAATCGAGGCTTGCATATTTATAGGGATGCTAAGAGGTAATGCTTGAACATGCTAGTTTCTCATCCCCCTATCTTTCCATGTGCATAGGAAGTTAAGTGGTTATTAGAGAATATCCTGAGAAATACATGATCAAGGATAGCCATAAGAATCATATTGCTTAATTCAGTGCCTCTGACATTGAGATGTATTACAAGCTCCCCAAAGAGGAGTTGCCCTTGGATGAGGACTGACTAATATATTTCAATATCTTTCCTTGATAATTCTTGAATACATGGTTTAATAATAAAGGAACCTTTAAATCTAGACCAAAAAAATAATACCCTACCAATCTATTGAAGACTCCCTTTTAGCTAGTGGCTTCAATGATATGCAGGTTGTATGGCTAGCCTAATGCAAAAGCATTCTATGAATGATGGGTCTCATTGATGTATTATACATTAGCTTAGGGAAGCACATTTAATGGATTGATATTCTCTTTCTCTCCCTAAAAGACAATATCAATCAAGCTTAGAATTTGAAGGGATAACAACCTCAGTTCTTCATGCCTTCCTACATGGTGGACATAATCTATGTCAAGGATGTGTTCCTAGCAATGGGTAGGGAGTGAACAATGTGGGAGGAACCAATAACATTTATTGTAAAGTACTTAGAAGTTTCATTGCATTTAGTCTTACACCAAGATATGCAAGAACTTCTTGATTCCACGGTATGAATTCTATTTAATGTACCTACTCCATGTATGTTTGCAAGAGCCAAGCAGCTGATGTCCACAACTGGTGATTGGTATGTCGATCAGGATGGCACAAACTTGAAAATATTTGGAGCAATGAAACCTCCTCTTCTGCTACCAAATTTTGCAATTCATTCAATTATATTACGGGAAATAACATATCAGGTATGCGCAAGAATAGGTGGAGCGCTCTCATGGGACAAGAAGGCTCCCTAGCCACACATGTCATTACTACTGGGCTCATATTATTTAAAGGACATGAAATAAGATAGAGCATAATTTGACCCTCTAACAATATCCCTTTTGGGGATCAAACATTTTGTAGATATGATCCCAAATTTGCGATGAAGAATCATTATAAAGCATGAAAATATAGGTGGGATTACCAATTAGAGACATGGGCTAAAGAGGAGAAACGAAAAAATTCCTTGAACTTCCAAGAAGTTGTCCTAAGGATAGGCTATGATTCACCTCAAGAAAAACAAGAACAATCCCAAGTTGAAAAAGAATCCCTTTCCAAGAAAAAATATACCCAACAAGAAGCAATCAAAGTTACATGGGAGGAAAATATAAAATAGAAGCAAGAAGCAACCCAAATATCCTAGGAGCATGATCTTAAGAAGAAGGAAGAGGAAGAAATGAGTAGGGAGAAAGAATGAAAGAAAAAAGCAAAGTAAGAAAGAAAAATATTATAGGAAGAAGAATAAACCCTCTGACAGGGGGCATCAAAATACCATGTCATCATGGAAGGGATGTTACCTAGCATAATTAAGATGATATACTCCTATTACAAGATCTAGGTATCTTGTCTTTAAGAAATCTTGAAGGTCCCTTTGGAAGATCCAATCACACTATAGAAATTGTCCTTTTAGTCACTAGGTGCTACAAAGTATTCTCATTAAATATATTTCAAAATATTAAGGGGAGGGAAAGGGGAGAGGGAAAAAAGAGAAAGGAAATAAGAGAAAGAATATGAAGAGATAGAATTTCCCATTACAAGTCCAACAACCAACATGGGCAATTACTAATGTATTTTATAAATGATGTGAACTCTTAGGAAGAAGGAATTTTGAAATCCTAAACATCTTTACTTTTGAACATTCAATTATTTAGTAAAAATTGATAGACTTTAAAAGACATGATCTAGGAATTCAATATACTCTATATCCATTGACAAATAATGTTAAGAAACCTTGAAGGCCACTACCATAATTGTGACAATGTACCATATGATTGTGATTCAGGCCAATATTCAATATTTTCCTTGCTTTCTCTAATGAGTTAAACATTTCAATGCTAGGAAATTAGCTAACTTCTTTCTTGATACAACCATTATTGTGTTTAGTGGGTCATTTCTTCCTATCTTCATCTATCTTTCAGCATTTAGTTAGTTTGCAATAGTTTTATTTCTATAATTTGATAATTATTGTTTAGTTTGGATGGTTTCTTTGTTGTAATGATCATTCAATATCTCACAACATTCAACAAAGCAAGCATGGTTGCCGAGCTAGATGGCTCCCTCATCCAAAATGGCACGAGGTTTGATTGGGATATCGTACTAGAGAGAACCCCTTGTAATTGTTGTTGGGTTATTCATCCCTATCAACTGGACCCTACTAGTTTTTTTTTCTTTATAAAGAAAAATATTTTTTTATATTAATATTTAGGAGTAAGATTACAGATAGATTTTTCATAATATATTGTTGGGTCTAAGAATAATCAATTAACCATTATCTTAGGGTTTATCCAATAAAATTTTGTTCCATGGAGTTTCAAACTTTGAGAGACTTCAAAGATAACTATGAAAAAACAAATTATATAATTTGTATTTCAAGCCAGATTTTCAATGAGTGGACCATTTTGAAAAGACAAAATATTTCTATTTAGAATTTAACTATATACATTGTGAAAATACCAACAAGATGCAAAATAATTTTCCTTATACATTTATATATTTCCCTATTTTTATCACATTTAGTTTACTTTAAATAAAGGTAACAAAAAAGGGCTAGAGAACTAGCGTTCTTATCTCCATGACCATACTATTTGTTGAATTTTTGGATGCTTGAAATTTTGACTAATAAACTATTCAAAACCAACATTCTTATTGTTGATTCCTTTGAGGCGCTTCACACCCTTATGTATAAGATATTTTATCACAGGTATTTGTGTTGTTTTATGTTCCTCCAAAGCTTGAAGTTTTTGAGGACATGTGAGCCTTTTTATACTCTAGTGCAGTGTATTCAAATTATTTTTCCTTTAAGTCTAAACTTTATCTAAAGCTTGGAATTGTTCCATTACCTATAGCATGCTCCAATCCCATATTATGTAGAAGATATTAGCCATTATTTTCTTTGTTTCCATATGGTACTTCAAAATTCTATACTCATTGAGGACCTACAAGTTTTCCTTCTATGAGGCAATGGCTTTAGGATCCTTGTTGTTGTATGCCTCAAAGTTTAAATCTATTTTTTGATGTATATCATGCTACTGGTTATCTTATCTATTATTCCTGATAGTGCCATTAAGTCCTTCATAGACCGCCCTAAGTATATTGTAACAAAAGCACTATAGCAGAGGTGTTATGACAACATTGTACAAGGGTGTTGTAGCAACATAACGATCGTACAATAACATGGGTGTTGTAGCAATGCCACAAGGGTGTAACAACACCCCTATGCAGTGCTATTGATACACCCCTATAGCATTGTTTCAACACCCTTGTATTGTTGTTGCAAAACTGATATACAATGCTATTATTACACCCATGTATTATTGTTGCAACATCCCTATAACGTTGATGTTACTTATTTGAGGATATTCTCAATTATCAATTATTTATCTTTCTTTGAATTAGAGAAGGATAACATGGTAAAAAAACGTGAGCATGACTTTATTCAAGTGCCTTATCACTGAAATACTTTCTTTTTCTTATCTCCTAGAAATATAATTTTATGCCTATTACTTTTTCTCTAGATTGCATTCGTTGACAATTTTGAATTTTCCACTATCTAATTTAGTGTTCTTGTCTTCTTAAACTCCTCTTTTTTTAACTAAGTTCCTAGATGGCTTGCTTTCTATCCTCTTCAAACATTGAAAACTTTAAGCTTCATTGTAGTGCAGAAGACATGAACACAGACATTTATTAGTTCCTCCATGTTCCTATCCATCAAAACAATATCTTGAAAAAGAAATGATGTTTCCCTGGTCTTTAGTCATGAATAAGACATATTCTAGATTTCCTTGTATATTTTGAACATTTGAATCAATAATATCTTGTTTTTTATCTTGTAAGTGTTGATACTCACTTGTAATATGTCATGCTTCTTATATTGAGAAAAGGTGACCATGGGAAGGAAGCAGAGCTATAGAAATTAAAAGACAAACAATATCCATATCCATTTAATGTGAATATATTCTTGTTTTTAATTTTGATTTTTTTTTTATAAATGTAGTTCACACATGATGTTGATGATGTTGACAAAGTTAATGTTGATGAAGAGGCATTGTTTGAATGCCTCAACCTAATGGAGAATTTAAAAAAGGACCTAAAAAAGGCAAATGGGAACTTCTTGAATTTCTTAAGTGTGAACCCACCGAGAAGAATTAAGAAAGGTGTAGATTTTAAAAGTAATAGATACAACATTTTAGGGTAAGTGAAAATTAAAAAAAAAAAATATTAGATATATTCCTTTATGATTTTTTCGTTTGATATTTTTGTATGATCTAAACAATTTCTTTTGGTTGTTTCTATAGGATTATTTGGTATTTTTGCATGCCCCATTTGTGAGATTGGTGTTTGTAGTGATGTATCACCAACACCACAACATCCTAGTAGGAGCCACATCCCCACAATGATATTTTCATCTCTTCTTGAGGATTATGGTCCCATGACTCAGACAACTCCACCTTCTCATTGGGCACATGAAATACCCTCCTAGGGTAATGCACTAGATACTACACATGATGGTGGAGATGATTATTTAGGTGATTATATAGATTTATTTCCTAGATCAACATGTGTAACTAGTAAGGGAACAATGCCAATTACATTTTTGGTGTAAGAAAACCTTGTTTTGATCAAGATACCAAAGATCCCATGTAATTATGAATTCCTTAACTATTTCATATTATCTAATTGAATTGTACACCTCTTCAATTATTTTAAATTACTCATCAAATTATTTCACGGGGAACTACATTTTTATAGGCATGTTAATGATAAGGATATAGATATTTGTATGCCTACCATATGGACATGGTGAAATGCTCAAAATGAAAATTTGAAAATGCATCTTATGGACTATTTGGAAGGCCTGAATGGTGATTTGTTCTTCAAATGAGGAGTCACCTCATTGGATAGAACTTATTTAAAATATGTGAGGGATTAATATATGGTTCATTTGCAAAACAATCCCAAGTATGAGTGTCCTCCAATGTTTCCAAAGTGAAAATGGAAGCATATATTATAGGATTCAAAGGAGAAGAGGATGAGAAAAGAGGAAAATATGCCACCTTGTCTAGGAAAGTATATGATATTTTGAATTTAATTAATTATAGATTTTCCTTTTAATTATACCTAAAAATTGCAATATATAACCTATTTCAAACTTCTTGTAACTCTGAGACACCTATAAAGCAACCAACACAAGACTAAAAAAACATGGGCAACATAAAATTGGTCAAGGAGATTACATGAAACCAAAAACTTAGATTGTACTTACTAAAACATTAAACCACATCATTTCTATCATAATATGACTATTAGTTAATTACATTTAATAAGAAAATTTTGTGATCTTATGCAATGTAAGGGATAAATTAACACTATGACCACTGAAGAAGACCTCCTTCTTTGCTTTCAAGCCATGGTTGAACATCAACAACACATGGGATAGAAACAATCTAGCCCTATCAATGACATGGTAAATCAAATCAATAGAATTTAATTGTTGATTACTTGTAAAAGTTATTCATGATTGATTTTTCCTATATATTAATGTGTCCATTTTTTTTACACAGGAGAGCAACAATATTAGTGAGGTCAATAGTTGAAAACAACCCCATGATGATGGAGTGCAACCCGTCCATGATGGTATTATGGCTATAAAATTAGAACTCTGGATTTCAATTATGAACATTTACATGCAAATGGTGTACATATAACATTTCTTATTCCAATGGTAGAGCATGTAGATGAGGACGCCCAAAGAGAAGACAAAAACATGGTAACCTGAATAATGAATTCATCTAGCCCATTAGGTAAACACACATTGTAATGATATTCATATTAATATTCACTTGTAGATGGTGTACTTAAAAATTTTCTTGTTTCAATGATAGAACATGTAGAAGAGGATGATCGATAAGAAGAGGGGCACGCCATAACTAAACCAATGAATTCACCTATTCCACTAGGTAAATAAACATTATAATGATATTTTTATTGATATTTACTTGCAAATGATGTACTTACAACTTTTCTTGTTTCTATGGAATAACATGTAGATAAAGATGCTCAATGAGAAGTAGGGCATCTCACAGTTGAAATAATGATTTCGACTAGTCCATCAGATAAATAATAGTGTAATGATATTTGTATTAATAAATTACATATGTGAATAATAACTAATGATATTAATCTAGCCACTTTTATTATAGTAGTCGATTCCCCTTTGGAATAGATTGCATATCATGCATAGTCTAGAACTACATGTCATACATGTAAGGCTCTAATAATTGAAGGGGATCAAAGCATGGATGAGCCAATCATAAAATATACACAAAAGAAGAAACCAAAAAGGAAGTAATTATATATATTGTGAGGTGAATGTACAATGGCAACGTATTTTAATGAAAAATGTTTTTTTTTGTAAGTTAATTTGTATTACCTAAAAATAGCAAATTACAACATTTCTCTATCACTGACGAGCATATTACACAATATCACATTTACTACTTTCCTAGTATTAGATCCCAGGATTGATCATATATTTTTCCTTTTCTCTTGCAGATGTCAATCCACTCCAAGGAATTGTTAGGAACAATTGTAGATGGGATAGTGACATCATTTCTTTGAGATAGTTCCATTATAAAATGTTTTTCCATATTTGTTGTTTCCTTGTCACTACCTAAGTGATATAACTCATGGGTACATTTTTTCCCACTCATTTTTGTAGCCACAATCATGATTGTGTCTCTTTCATTTTTATTTGAATGATAGGCCTCCTCCACTTAGTGATGAGATGGTTCCACATGAGGTTGCGTTGAATTTGAAGGAGTTGATTTGGTAGAATATGTTTTATGTTGTTGTGGCTTTTCATGCCTTTGACCCGAATTATTCTTGGACCCTTTTGTTCCCTTTGGATCTTTCCATCCATGACTCATTTTTTTCGCATCCTAGGGGAAAAGGCCCCTTGTGAAAAGGGGCATGCATTTTGAAGATGATCGGGCTCTTGACAAGACCTACAATGGAAATTAATGTTTTTCATAATCCAACTATTGCGAATAAACATTACCCATCAACATGAGAAGGATTTTATTATGAACCATTTACTGAGGTCCACTTCAACACATATGTGAACAAAAGTGAGAATTCCTTTAGAAATATTTCCTGTGTCTATTTTGATAAAGTGACTTATTAAATCTCTCCCTCGATGGGTAAGCTAGGAAACCTTACCCAAACTGGAGTTTCCAAAGACGTCATGGAAGGTGGATTAAAATTAGGAAGCCATGGTTGCATTGTTAAACCATAAAAACCCCAAAACCAAGGTCCCTACTCAAAACACTTTTATAGGTCCTTTGAATTTTGAAGAGAACCACAAAGAATCCTTTTGAGAAAAATTGAAACTTTGTATTCTAAGACCATTTCTCATGTACCCATTCACCAAGAGTGAATTTCAAGGGAAAAAATACATTAAAACGGTAACTAATCTCCTGTCATTAATAATCTATAGCCATGAAGTTGGATATAATGTTTTTCACTTCAAGAGATGGAGTGACCAGTGCAAGATCCACAATGAATGTTAGCCCTGAGATATCTTTGAGCTTCAAAGGTGAATGTCCTAGGTTCAGGGCCTCCTTATAAAACTTTAGTTGGGAGGAGGAAGGCACCCCCCATCCTTTTGCTCCACCTCTCAATTGGAGACTAAATAAATAGAGGCATCCTTGGCTATGTCGTACTCTCTAAAGGATTTCAAGTCCTAAAGTTTCCTTCCACCATATAAGAGTCAAAAACTACCAGGGGATATTTGCAGCTGATCCTTGATTCTGGTAGCAGGAGAAGAGATAGGATCTAAGGATTTGACCAACATGCAAAAGGATCCCCCTAGAAATGGTCTCACAAAGAACAAAAAATTCACTAGATCTGGTATAAAGAAGCTCATTTGGGATGTAGCAAATAATATTTCACCTGAATAACCAGATATTAAGGTTGGGTGAGTTCCTTCAGACCCTCCTTTAAGAGAAAACTAACGCCCTCTAAAGTCATATATTTGCCAATAGAGTCTAAAATACATTGAAATCAAACTTTCCAATAACCTTTCCTTCTCCATAATCCTGCAAATCTCAAATAGCACCATCACTAGAGGCTAGATAGAAGGTATCAGTGGCAGGTATTAGCCATGACAATGGTGGAAACCACAGTTACATAGGCTAACTCAAGCGTAACATTGTTGGGGCTATGGTTATCCTCGATGATGGTGATGACCTTATCCGCATCACAGGTTGGCTCAATGAAGGCATTCAACCTTTATTTATTTGATATTTTCTTTGTGGAATCCTTTCTGATGACCTTATAAAGGTATTTCATGATACCCACTACAAGGAAGTGAACATATGCCCATCTGACAGTGCCATCATCACAGGTTTTAGTAATAATGGAATTTTGATTTCCGAAGTGTCCATGGGGTTAATGTTTTCTCCAGGGCTTTTTCTCCTTAGCAAGATGACCACGAATTATGCCTCCAAACATGTTGCGTTGAGGGTTTGCAGATCCATACAAAACCAAAGTCCAATGGAGACATTTTTTACTATAATATTGTATGTTTTATATGTACAAAAACACATATCTATAGACACACATGCTTGGTTCAATTACTTTTATTTTTTGTTTTTCTACTTTCTATGCATACTTCCAAATATTTTCCTATAGATAGATTGGGTATGGGGAATTGTGAGTGATGTGGGGGGGGGGGGGGGATGAAGGGGCCAAATGAGCTTCCACTTTCATGTAGTTTTCCTTATTGAGTAGAGAATAAATTATTCTCAAAACAAAGACAAACTCATTTAGGTATTCCACATTAGTCTTTCTAGACCTTCATACATTTTGATATATCTATTTATTTATTTAACTACTATTTAGTCATACAACATTTTATTCTTTTATAATTTATGTAGGTATTGGAAATGAAAATGGAAGTGGTGTTTCCAAGGAGAGGTGGTGTGTACAAAAAATAAGGAAATGAGATAGGTTTTTATTACATGAAGAAAGGTGAATAACACCATCCTATCCATAGTGGGTTCACCTTATATTTATTGTCGTTGATGATTCCATAAGAGTTCACAATTTTCAATGTTGAGTAGATATGTATCATTCACTCATAATTTTATTTATTTTTTATTTATATTCTTAAATGGTTTATTCATAATATCATCCACAACTTGATTGATTTTCTCATTGTAGTGAGTATTTCCATAGAATGATTCCTAGTTTTGTGGTTCAAGGTGATGACTTCACTCTTGGAGATGGAAGAGTTGGAGAATAAATATAAGAATCTAAATTCGATGATTAAAACTTCAAACTTAGGAACACGGGACTAGATATGCTAATTTACATTTTCATTTTATTGTTGTTAATTTTTCTTAGGGAAATATTTTCTTTTCTTTTGACAGTTTCATTACATATTTTACACATTGAATTTACCTCATGACATTATAGCATCATAACAACAATAAAAATTGTCTAGAAAGAACAATAACATCAATACTGCAGCAAAACTTAAAGAAACGAAGGAATAAAAACATGCACACATAAAGACACTAGGATTGGCCAAAGATCAAGACAAAACCCCACAAGGGGGAAAACCTAGAAACAATTGTTCTTCTTCCATTATATTTCATCAATTGTTCAGTTGAGATGCAAAATACAATTTTCATTAGGCTACCTATGACTTGTTAACAACTTTCTTTGTGAATAAGTTCCATTTCCAATATTGCCATAAAATTCTATCATCAATAACCTTCCAAACTAATATTAGGGTTGCAGATTAGAATACCATTTCTGTTGTTGGAATAAAAATAAAATTCCATACCATACTTCTCTATATACGGTACCATACTCATACCATACCATACTTCTCTGTACATGGTGCCATATATACAAAAAATATGCAATTGATACCATTCATAAATGTGAAGCCTAATAAAATCATAGATAAGTGTGATGACAATGATACCATGCTAAAGCAGAGGAAAAATAATGCAGAGAATCTGAACATTGATTCCATATCTACAACAATGATTTTTTTGATATTATACAAGAATGTGCGATGCTATATACAGAGAGACCATACCATATGAGAATGTGTGATGCCATATATAGAGAGAGTGATGTGAGTGCCATACCATGAGCGTGAAAACCCATGAAATGATGAGTGTGATTCCACTTTCATATCATATATATAAATATTTGTCTGATGTCAAGATTGTATTACGATGACATGCCAAGATTACAATAAGGTGCAAGATTGTAAAGAGAGTGCGATGGTAGGACTATAAAGAGAACATGATACTAAGATTTTGAAGAGAGTGCAATGCCAACAGAGTTATCTCATACCATACAATGGATGTGATTTTAATCATGCGAGAGTCTGTATCCATTACAGAGATTCTAGACAGCAAGAGTCTTGTCGATGGGTGAGACACCTAGAGAAGTAGAATTGTGAGAGTCCTGCGAGAGAAATATCCCGAGGGAATAAGCCAAATTGAAACTCAAAAATAGTATTCCATCTAAACCTTATAATAATTGTGTAATCTTAGATACCTTTAGATCAATACAATGTTGTGGGAGCCGACATGAAGCCTTGGAGGCTGACCTTGAATTCTTGGCAAGAATTTTGAATTCAAATAATTATTTAAATATAAATTCCTTCACAATAATAAATTTGTGCCCTTAATAGTGACACTGTACTTTTCAATTGAACATATTAATAATAGTTTAGCTTTTCCAATTTTTTGGGGTAAGAAGGGTTTGATTTAGGGAAAATGGAAATTCATCTCTAGATGCCTGAATTTCAAAAATTGTTACGTTTTTCTATTATTAGATGAGTGCACAATTACTATGTAATTGTCCCAAAACTTCCATGGTGACATTTGGAAAAGGCTTAGAGTATTTGCTTAGTATTCTTGTAAGATGTCATTCTAAACTATGTATTATCAAATTTAATGATGAACAATATCAAGCTTCATTTTGACTAGACAAACTTTTATTCAATTACATTGTAGTGACATTCGAACACAAACATGAACCAGTCAACTTAACCAACAACAAAGATCCCTCTTACAGGCTCCCTTCATCCCCTTAAAACACTACTCTTCCAATTGCATGGATGACTCCACTTTTCATTCACGTACGTATTTCTACATGCATTAATTCCCATTTTTAATTAATGAGAAAATGGATTACTTTCATGGCTTTAAATGTTTGCACATTGTTAATAAAATAAAAGTTATTGGGCCTTCCTAATATATGTGTTGAAGGAATTGGAAGGTTGTCTCTTTAATATGTAACTTCATAGGCCAGGTCCATTATGTAGGGATTGGGAATAGAAGTCGTGAAAAGTTCCCTTTTCCTTCAATTTCTTTCTGTTTCCCTTGTTGGTTCTTGTGTGGCACCATAGATGTTCAAGATCCTAACACAATTATTGTAGCACCCCTTAGTATTATTTTGTTGTAACGCCTAACAAAACATTGTTGTAACACATTCCAAACACTATTATAACATCCCCTAATGTGGTATATTTTCTACAATACTATTTTGTAACACTCATGTCATTGCTATTGTAACACTTGTGACACATCTCTTCTAGAATGTGTTATTGCAACAACTATTTTCATAACACATATTATGACTGTTGTAACATGTCCCTCTACTATTATGACATTGGATGAGGATGCTTTGTTAGGTTATATGAGTATGGTATGTGAAAAGAGGGACACATCGCACCCAAAACAATGGTTTCAACTATTCCATCAAGTAAAGAACATTTTAATGAGATAGTTTTTTGTTACATGAAGAAAGGTGAATAATACCACCCCATCCATAGTGGGTTCCCATTATGTTCTTTATTGTTGATTATTCCACAAGAGTTGAAAATTATCAACATTGAGTAGGTAATAATCTTTCATTCATTTTATTTGTTTGTTATTTAGGTTTTCATATGGATTATCCAAAATATCATCATCAACTTAATTAATTTTCTCATTGTCATGAGTCACTACAACTATATAGTTTATGAAGGCTGAGGGATGTAGAGATATCAGTTAATGCAAGTGGAAATGAATGATGAATTTAGATTTAAATTGTGTAGGTGATAAAGGCATTAGAAAAAGTGTAAAGTCACTACAATACAAGGGAAATATTTCCCATAGAATCATTATGAAATTCATGATTTAAGGTAACATGATTTCACTCTTAGAGATGACAAAGTTGGAGAGTAAATATATGGAACTAAATTTGTTGATGAGAACTTCAATCTCAAACACATGGGACCATGTATACTCCTTTATGTTTTCCTTTTATTATGACATTTTTTGTTACTAGATGAGTACATAGTTACTAATTAATTTGTCGCAAAACTTCCATGGTGATGTTTGGAAAAGGCTCAATGTATTTTCTTAGGATTCTTGCAATATGTCATTTCAAACTCTACCTTATAAAATTTAATTATGAACATTATCAAACCTCTTTTTTCTTAGCCAAACTTTTATCAAATTGGCATAGTGTTGTCGTTAGTACAACAATATCCTATTTTGAATATTCTAATAAAAAATTGGGACCCTTTTTATTTTTTTGTAAAGCCAAAATCCTAATTCGATGAAGCTATGAAATCCTGAAAATTTGATAAGATATTAGAGTAATGACAAATGACAGGAAAATAAATATTTCTAATAGATAACAAAATTTTCAGGTTCTATTTGTTTTAGTTATCATATAACAATGGTCAAAAGTTCAAACCCTAATACCTTGAATTCCTAATATCTGATACCTTACAACATGTGACATGAAAATACCAGATTCCCAAACATTCAATGTTCATCATTGGGTTCAATTTACGTCAGGAGGAAAGCCTCAAGCTAATGTTCCAATCTCCTAATAAAAATTTATCCTAGACCTTATGATATGTAGCAAGAAAATTTTACAAGTTGAAGCTTATTATTGGTCTCTATTTATATTAGGATGTATGTTTCATGTATGTTTTACAACAATCTAATAGGTTGGCATCTGATACTTCATATTCAATCATTCAAAGAATCGGTAAACTACTAATTGCTAATGTAAATTTCTCCATTAGTTTACAATTTTTTTAGGAATTGGTTGTATCACAAGTTTTAAATGTTGATTGTTTGACATATTATCTCAAAATATAACATTTTACATCCTAACAAGTTGATCAACAAGAACAGGCTTTCACATTGAAAATTCAATGTTTGGTAAATTGCCATGTCTGCATTAAAAGATGCAAGGATTTGAACTGCAATGTAGATATTGTTAATTCAATCATGGCCATAACAATCATGATCTACCATAAAATCAACCCTTCTTTCATTTTCATTATGAGTATGTAAACTAAAATTATCACACCTTACTGCTAAATGATTTCATAGAGAATTCACCAAGTACATCTATGTTTACTATAATTTAGTCAAATAATTTAAATTTACTTCTAGTATCTTTAATGGTGTCATTTTCTAATTGTAGTTTTATTTTGCAAGTTTTAAATAGTGAATATGATTAAAAGGGGAAAGGAGAAACAAGTTCATCCCAAGGAGGAAAAACATGACAAGAATTCTAACTGAGCCTTTTTCTCTAATACTTTCCCTAGCATCAGGGTCCAGAATTCTCGAGATTGGAGTGAGATTTATGAATACCTAGAAGAAGGAAATTTTAAATATGATGATTATGAATATTTTTACAACTTTGAGGAAGTATATTAGTGAGGCCTACACATAATTAGCTCTCGGCCAACCATTACCTTATTACAACATGGTAAACTAGATTATTTCTCATTCTGATGTCTAATCTTGCATTGTTGTCAATTCATCTCTGTCTAATATAGGTTCTTTCATACTTGAGGATATTTTTAGTATGTATAAATTAGAGCTCTCAAAGAAAAACTTAGACAATTAATTTCTTGGTAAGTTTTAGATAGAGGGATTACTTGAAGAAGAAACTCTCATGTCTAAATTAATTAGAGACTCGTGGTATGACTCTTATGCTTTCAATACCAAACAAGATCAACTATATTATGTCAAAAATTTGAAAAGAACTCATACATTTTTAGCCTCCATGTTATGTTCATTGTATTGGGAAGCCAATTCCTAGAATTTCAGGTTAGAATGGCTTCCTTGTTGAAATAAGGAATTGTTGGGGGCGGGGGGGGGTGTTGAATCAGTAATTATGAAACCCTTTTCCTTTTTTTGTTATGCTTACATTCCCTTCTTATATTCTTTTGCTTGTGAGAGCAATCATTCACTAAAGCAATGAATCAAAAATTTCAAACACACATGCTCATACAACAATCACATGAGTAGCACACATACATATTTGAAACAATGTTTTTCACGTGAAACCTAGAGGGAAAAAATACCAAATTTGTTGTTTGTTTATGATGTAAATTAAGCACGCACTTAGTTACATCTGTTTTTTTGTGAGCACCCACTAGCAAGAGGCACCAACCCCCTTTGGTTAGCAAGCACCAACTTTCCAAGAGGCACCATCCTCTTCAGTTTGCAGACACCAACCTGCTCTTTCCATTGTTCTACTATTTCATACAATTTTCAAACTGAAAACAAAGGCATAGAATATTACAAGTAAAATACCAAGATGGTTGATTGCAGATTCAACTTCTGCACTCTGTCTTTTGTTCTCTCATGCAACAAGTATTTTCTTGCTGTTCATAACAACAATTCCTCTGCACTCTTCCTCCTTTGGCAAGGGCTCTCTGCTCACTGCTCTTCAGGACTACCCTTACAATTATCCACACAACACTCTTTTTGCACTTGTTGTTGTTTCACAAAGTGTTCTCCTTGGTGCTTCAACCTCTCTGTCTCAATGCACACCTCTCACAACACAGCACACTGACAATTAGATGAACTCCCCATCTTCTCCATTTCAGGCAATGATTTTGTTCCAATAAGGCAATTTGCGCAAGGCAGTCTTTGTTGTCTGTCCTTTAGCTTCCCAACTATACTTAGGCATGGATTCCCTTTCCACTATTGTATCTCTTGGTAGTTTCTTTTCACAATAGTGAAACAGAGATGGACCTTGGAATTCTTTGCCATCTGCCTAGGTATAGCTCCATGCTCATAAATTAATTCTCAACTGACGTGCACACTCCTTTGAGAGTCCCATTCTCATTTATCGCTCCACAGATGTTAACAATTCACAAAGGTAACTTCTTTGTTCTCATTTATCATGACCATTCATGCACGTAAATCAACCGATTTCTTCCTTCATTATCCCAAATTCATCTTTGCAAAAAATGTTGTCCCTTATTTCTTGTTACAGATTCTTCTGTAGGTTTAAACCCTTTCAATGATAAACTCATTTGAGCCTACAATCAATTCCACAGCTACCAATCCATACATCCTTCAACTCATTGTACTACTTCATCAGATAAATGCCACATCGTAACTTCACAGAGGTGGAACACTATGATATTTCTCAACCCTAATATCCTCACTCCTTTGAAAATTAGATCCTTGAGCATTTATCCTCCATGGGACCAAGAGTTGTAACCTGTAGCTTAGATTTTAGGTTGCTAAGGAATTTTATTCTTGTCAGGGGTCAATCTTCCTTTGTTAACTGCTCTATGCCCTTGGTTCTTTGGATTCTCATGACCAAGTTGCAACCCAATATCGAAAGCCCCTTCCATCGTAACTTTTCCAACATCATCTATATTGAAGTTACATGATCTTCATCCTATGATATGCCGACCTCCGATACGATGTCATTAATCCACGTGGTGACTTCATAGCGATGAAATGTGTCGCCTAGATCTGACACATTAGGCCACCCAATAACATCCAATCAACCTACCACGTGTCTTGTGGTATTGCCTCATCATGCTGATGTCAGATGACACTGCAGCTTCTTGGAACCAATATTATGTCGTCATGTGTCATACCAGAGGAGAGAGAATACGGCCCATTAAAACTTGGTTTTACAACAGGATCCTTTGTTAATCTTTTTCAGAATTCCTCGGTGCTTTATAGTACCAAGGGATTCCTCCCTATTAAAATTGGCAACCAGGGCAAAAATTCATGTGGGTCATCTTATTCATGGCTATTAATATTTTTATTAGATTCCTCTTGTCGAGAGGTGTACGATTGATATAAAGATCATCCAATTCCGATAAGTATTCATGGAGATATGAATTTATTTTGATTATGGAATTATTATCAAGCCGACCTACAACTCATGTAGGCTCAGAAGCCCAACAGTCGCATCTATTCACCCACCAACGTTGTGTATAAATATAAGAGGACTTTTCCTCATTTAGACTCACTCATCTCATCACATCTCTCTCTCTCTACTACGCAGATATGAGTCTCTTCTCTACTGCACTGAAATGGGTCTCTCTCTCTCACACATGTGAAGCCAGAAGCTGTTGAATTTGAAGCTGCAACTGCAGAAGTAAAGATTGACTTGCGTGGCCTAGAAGATCTCCTCTTTGGAACTGCACTATAGGTTCATCTGAATCTCCTTTGAAAGCCGCAACTTTTGGTGGTGGAATGAAGTCAATCCGACGAACGATTTGCAAGATATCGACTACCCTAGTTTGAAGCCGGAAACTGCTGAAACTGAAGCTGCAACTGCAGAAGTAAAGATTGACTTGCGTGGCCTAGAAGATCTCCTCTTTGGAACTGCGCTGTAGGTTCATCTAAATCTCCTTTGAAAGCTACAAATTTTGGTGGTGGAATGAAGTCAATCCGACGAACGGTTTGCAAGATATCGACTGCCCTAGTTTGAAGCCAGAAACTGCTGAAACTGAAGCTGCAACTACAGAAGTAAAGATTGACTTGCGTGGCCTAGAAGATCTCCTCATCTGAACTGCGCTGTAGGTTCATCTGAACCTCCTCTGGAAGCTGAAACTTTTGGTGGTGGAATGAAGTCAATCCAACTGTCGGTTTGTGAGATATGGTCTGCCCTAGTTTGATAATGAAGCTCCTAATGCTGATGTTACTGATCTAGGGTTTGCTACTGATGATATGAATCAGATTTATTGTACTATTTCTCTCTGCTGAATTATTGAAGATAAAAGAAGATTTGATCAAAGGGTTTCCCCACACATTGTGGGGTTTGTCCCTGGCTAGCCGCCACATCTTGTGTCTCTTGTCTTGGCTTGTTTTCTGTCGATCGTTTAATGTTCTATCTGCACTTTACTTTATGTACATGTGATTGCTAATCTGTGGAATATAATAAGAAAAAGAAGTAAATTGTTATAAGCATAGAACATACCATAACTTAACATGGTATCAGAGCTGAGGTGAAGACAAAGCCCGAGCAAGAGCAAGAGCAATCATTGAAGAGAAGATTGGCAAGGCTATCCTAAAAGAACTATGGGGTCCTCAACACTCTTTCCTGCCGAAGACAAGCTCCGTGAGAAAGCTGACTATCACGGATGGAAGATTTCTATCGATCTAACCCTTGAAGATCAAGGAGTGCTGGACCATGTAAGAGGCAATATTGTTGAGCCTTCATCAAATGCATCTGCTGCTGCCTGGAACAAATGGAAAAATGGAGAAGTCAAAACAAAGAAGATCATCCGGGACTCTATCGACAAGCACTTGGTGGCCTACATCTCTGATCTAGACACCTCCAAGGAAATCTACAATAGACTGGTGAGTTTATTTAAAGTTAATGATGCAAATCAATTTTTGTTTCTTAGAAATAAGTTGAGGGAAATTGAGAAGGGTAAAGATGAAAGTATGCAAGCATACTTCTTAAGAATCACCGAGATCAAGAATGATCTCCTATCTATTGGGTAAACCATTACTGACAGAGAAATGGCACTCACAACTCTTAGAGGATTACCATCTGAATGGTATGTGTTCAGGACTACTCTTCTGAACAATAATGTAATTCCTAGTTTCGAGGAATTAATGGCTAGATGAATTCAAGAACAAACAAGGGTAGAAGAGTAGGAAATGCCCTTGCCTAAAGGTCCTCCTACTGCTTTTTCTTCTCATGCTAAGAAAAGAAATAATTCTGGGTCTAAATCAAAAGGAAAGGCTAGACCTAAGGGTTGAAGAAAAGGATGATGTTACATCTACGATAAAGCAGGTCACTATGCATGGGAGTACCCTAATAGAAAGGACTCACACCGGGACAATGATCAAAATCCCTCTGAGGTAAAATCAAAGGAATGACAAATTCAACAGCAAAGGTAAGAGGAGAGCTGGGGATCGAGGAAGAGGACAACCATTCAAGAAGGCTAGAAAGTCCAGGATGTATTAAATGCACCTGACCTCAAAAAGAACCTAGTGTCCATCTCGGCAATGGAAGACAAAGGCTACAAGGTAACCTTAAGCAATGGCAAGGTATGTATATGGAAATGCCTTTACTCTTGGGTTTAGTGTTGATTCATCATATCAGGTCGATGGAAGTCCGCTAGGTGTCATGTCTTGTGACACAACTCTTCAGTCCGAACTTTGGCATCAGAGGTTTGCCCACCTTCATTACAAAGCTCTACCCGATGTAAGACAGATGGTAACAAGGATGCCTAAATTCCAAATAGAGAAAGAAGGTGTATGTCCGGGATGTGCCGAAGGAAAGCTCAAAAGGGGACCATTCCCTTCAAGTCAAAGCAAGACCTCCGATATATTACAACTAGTTCACTCAGACATATCAGGTATGATGCCTGTGAACTCCTTGGGAGGATACTCATATTATCTCACTTTTACAGATGACCATTCTCGAAAGGCCTGGATATACTTCTTGAAAAAGAAGGATGAAGTGTTCCCTTGGTTCCGACACTTCAAAGCCCTAATCGAGAATCAAACCGAAAAGAAGATCAAGATCTTAAGAACTGGCAATGGGACTGAATATGAATCTAATGAGTTCCATGATTTTTGTAAAGAGGCTGGCATCAAGAGGGAGACTACTACACCATATACTCCTGAACAAAATGGTGTGGCAGAAAGGAAGAACCGCACAATTATGGACGTTGTCCGGGTGAGGCTACATGATCAAAGTCTTCCTAAGTTTCTATGGGCTGAAGCTGCAAACACTGCCGTATATGTACAAAATCGATGCCCTCATCAAGCATTGGGTTCCAAGACTCCTGAAGAAAAATTCACCGGTAAGAAACCTGATGTTTCTCATTTTAAAATTTTTGGAAGCCCTGTATACTTTCATGTGCCGAAAGAGAAAAGAAATAAATTGGGAGCATCTGGAAAGAAGGGAATTTTCGTGGGCTATGGTGAAAATACTAAAGGCTATAGAATCTATGTAGCCGGTCAAAGGGAAGTCATAATTAGTCATGATGTCACCTTTGACGAAGATATGGCTCTCAGCAAGGTGATCAATCTTCTGACTTTGAGGAGCTCTCAAGAAGCTGACACCAGGGAACCGAAAGAAAAGGATGATGAATCAATGCCTGATGTAGAAGAACCCATGGATCCGATTGATCCTCATTCACATGAGCCTTCCTCTTCTAGGAAGAGGCCTTCATGGCTTAAGGGGATACTTGATGATGTTGAAGGACATGCTACACCCTGAGGAACCTTCCATCAAAGTAAGAAACTTAACAGGTATCAGGGATACCTGACCATCATGAGCACGATCATACAAAATGAACCTTCATCATTCTCAGATGTCATCAACTATGGAAGGATGCTATGACCATAGAATATGAGTCTGTTATGGAGAATGATGTCTGGGAAGTAGTTCCCAGACCCTGGACAAGACAATTGTTACTTCAAAATGGCTTTACAAGATAAAGCATGCAGCAAATAGAAGTATGGAAAAGTATAAGGTTCATTTTTTGCTCGTGGTTTATCCCAGAAGGGAGGTATAGACTATGATATTTGCACTTGTTGCCAGATATACGACCATGCGCTTGATCTTAGCCCATGTGGCTTCACAAGGATGGAACCTACATCAGATGGATGTGAAGACTGAGTTCTTGCATGGTTCTATCAAAGAAGAGGTCTATGTGGAGCAACCTGAAGGATTTGAGATTTATGATTGAAAATCTCATGTATGTAGGTTGAAGAAGGCTCTCTATGGGCTGAAGCAAGCACCCCGAGCATGGTATGAGAGGATCGATAGCTACTTGATGAAGTTGGGATTCACTAGGAGTGAAGCTGATCCTAACCTTTACTTTAAGGTTGAAGATGACAAGCCTCTCATACTGGTGTGTTATGTGGATGACCTATTTCTAACAGGTGCAAACCCTCTCATTCACAAATGTTAGAGGGAGATGGCTTTTGAATTTGAAATGAAGGACCAAGGACTTGAAGTGTGGCAGAAGCCAAGGGAAATTTTCCTATCTCAAGGAAAATATGTGGTAAATATATTGGAAATATTCGGTATGATGGACTGCAAGCCTATGACTACCTCAAGGATCTTAACTTTTAGAAGTTATATGGTAGTGATGTCGGACTAGACTTGGGAAATGCCTTTGAGTTTCAAAAACTCATTCGCATTGATGTTCTTGGTGAACCTCCATCCGAACATATGTTTTGCAGTTAGCATTGTGAGCTCATATTTGGTTGAGCCTCACTGGATTGATGCCAAGAATCTTCTGAGATGTCTTCAGGACACAATCTCTCATGGATTAAGATACACTGCCGAAGATGTGAGACTACTTGGATATACTGATGTTGATTGGGCAGGCAGTGTGGTGGACCGTAAGAGCACTTCCGGGTACTGTTTCACCTTGGGATCTTCTTCGATATCCTGGATGAGCAGGAAGTAGAAGTCCGTAGCTTTGAGCACCGCCGAAGCAGGATATATTGTTGCTAGCATAACCTCATGTGAGGCAGTCTGGTTGCGAAAGCTCTTCAGTGAGCTGTTTGGATTTACGTTGGATACCACTGTGATTCTCTGTAACAACCATAGGTGGGATTCTATTATTGAGGAGTCCCGTATTCGTCAATTGCTCTAGCAGATAAACATCATCTGGGATATGGTGAGTTGATGAGCAAGGAAGCTCCATCACATTAAGATGATGTTCAGGTTGATACACCTTGTCAAATCCCCGAGAAAAGATCTAATCTGTGATTTTCCAAAACGACTTGGAGTCGGCAAGAAACCTTTGTACAAGGGTCCTGCATGTTGCATACATTGAGCTCTGGGAGCTCTAAGGGCTTGCGGTTCCTACTGGAGCAACATATGACCGCAGGGTGACTCACCCTCCCTTGGTGGTGCACACTGGAACAAGATGATTCGCTCTCTTGTGGGACAAGATGATTCGCTCTCTTGTGGAACATGATGATTCGCTCTCCTGTGTAGCAGGATGATTAGTTCTCCTGTGAGGCCTGGATTGATGTGTTCTCCATGGCAGCCTGGATTGATGTGTTCTCCACGGTGATTGTAGCAGGATTGATGTGTTCTCCTGTGAGGCCTGGATTGATGTGTTCTCCATGGCAATTGTAGCAGGATTGATGTGTTCTCCTGTGAGGCTTCGATTGATGTGTTCTCCATGGCAATTGTAGCAGGATTGATGTGTTCTCCTGTGAGGACAGGATTGATTAGTTCTCCTGTTGAGGCATCCTACCCATGTAGTCTGGGACTCATGGGAAGTACCTCTCATCTGATCAATGAGCAGGGAAATGAAGTTAGGGACCATAGTAGTACCGATGGATGCATCGTTGTAACTACCGTACTCCCTATGCTAGGATGACCTCCATTGATCTGGGATCAATGATACTGGTCTGGGACCAGTGGTAGGAGTTGTACCATACTATGACGTTGACTTCGGGTCGGTTGAGACTGGTCTGGGATCAGTGGTACATACTCTGAGACTGACTTTGAGTCAGTGGAGGATGATATTGGTCTGGGACCATTGGAGTTGTACTCACTATGACGCTGACTTTGGGTTGGTTGAGACTGGTCTGGGACCAGTGGTACATACTCTGAGACTGACTTTGAGTCAGTATGATACATCCTCGATCATTTCTTCTTCTTCATAATTCGGAAAAAAGCAGAGTAGAACAGAACAATGCAAGAGCAAAGCAGAATAGAACAAAACAGTACAGATCAGTGCAGGGCAGAACAAGACAAAGCAGAACAGGAAAATTAGAGCAGAGTAGGGCAAGGGTCAGGCTGTACAAGGCAGTGCATTTGATGGATGAATAGTAACGACCGATAGACAGATTGCAGATGAAGTTCTCCATGGTTGAGAGGGAGTGTTAAAATTGGAAACCAGGGCAAAACTTCATGTGGGTCATCTTATTCATGGCTAATAATATTTTTATTAGATTCCTCTCGTCGAGAGGTGTAGGATTGATACAAATATCATCCAATTCCGATAAGTATTCATGGAGATATGAATTTATTTTGATTATGGAATTATTATCAAGCCGACCTACAACTCATGTAGGCTCAGAAGCCCAACAGTCGCATCTATTCACCCACCAACGTTGTGTATAAATATAAGAGGACTTTTCCTCATTTAGACTCACTCATCTCATCACATCTCTCTCTCTCTAATGCGCAGATATGAGTCTCTTCTCTACTGTGCTGAAATGGGTCTCTCTCTCTCTCTCACACATGTGAAGCCGGAAGCTGTTGAATTTGAAGCTGCAACTGCAGAAGTAAAGATTGACTTGCGTGGCCTAGAATATCTCCTCTTTGGAACTGCACTGTAGGTTTATCTGAATCTCCTTTGAAATCTGCAACTTTTGGTGGTGGAATGAAGTCAATCCGACGAATGGTTTGCAAGATATCGACTGCCCTAGTTTGAAGCCAGAAACTGCTGAAACTGAAGCTGCAACTGCAGAAGTAAAGATTGACTTGCGTGGCCTAGAATATCTCCTCTTTGGAACTGCACTGTAGGTTCATCTGAATCTCCTTTGAACGCCGCAACTTTTGGTGGTGGAATGAAGTCAATCCGACGAACGGTTTGCAAGATATCGACTGCCCTAGTTTGAAGCCGGAAACTGCTGAAACTGAAGCTGCAACTGCAGAAGTAAAGATTGACTTGCGTGGCCTAGAAGATCTCCTCATCTGAACTACGCTGTAGGTTCATCTGAACCTCCTCTGGAAGCCGAAACGTTTGGTGGTGTAATGAAGTCAATCCGACTGTCGGTTTGTGAGATATGGTCTGCCCTAGTTTGATAATGAAGCCGCTAATGTTGATGCTACTGATCTAGGGTTTGCTACTGCTGATATGAATCAGATTTATTGTACTATTTCTCTCTGATGAATTATTGAAGATAAAAGAAGATTTGATCAAAGGGTTTCCCCACACATTGTGGGGTTTGTCCCTGGCTAGCCGCCACATCTTGTGTCTCTTGTCTTGGCTTGTTTTCTGTCGATCGTTTAATGTTCTATCTGCACTTTACTTTATGTACATGTGATTGCTAATATGTGGAATATAATAAGAAAAAGAAGTAAACTGTTATAAGCATAGAACATACCATAACTTAACACTCCCCAACACCCAATCATCATTTTGACCCCTGTTTGGAATCAATGCCAACACTTACATAGCCACCCATATACCACCAATTGTCCAACAATCTCCCCCTTTGGCATTGATGGCAACACCATAAGCTCCCCCTTAGGAAAGGCATGGTCTACTCTGATGCCAAAATTCTCCCCCTTTGACATCAATCCAAATAATACTTCTCAAATACTCCCCCTGAACCATTTCATCCTACTCTCCCATGAGTTCCACATGCTAAGTAGTTTCCACCACCTACCAAAATGAAGTCATTTCGAGGGAGGAGTCATAACTCCTATCTACTGCCTGAGATATTCAAATGGTTCTCTTTCCAGTGGCTTGGTAAAGATATCTACCAGTTTCTATTTAGTGGCCACATACTCAAGTTTGACAGTGTTGGCTACAACCTGTTCCCTCAAGAAATGGAACTTGATAGGAATATGCTTAGTCTTTGAATGCATGACTAGATTTTTGGAGATGTTGATGGCACTTTTGTTGTCACACATTATTGGAATGGGATCACTAAACTTTACCTGTATATATTTCAAGGTTTTCTTCATCCATAGAATTTGCATGCAACATGTAGTAGTAGAAATATACTATGCTTTAGCAGTCAACAGAGAAATGAAGGCCTGTTTCTTGCTGACCCATGACACTAAGAATTTTCCCAGGAAGAAATATGCACTAGAAGTACTTTTCCTGTCATCAAGACTTCCAACCTAGTCTGCATCCGTGTAGGCCTTCAACTTGAAAATCCTTTTAACAACAACAACATGACTGTCACGCGAGAAAGCCTGAAATCTAGCCATGAGCCCCACTGCTTGCATGATTCCTGGCCTTTAAGTCATCAGATAAAATGTTCCTATCATTGACCTGTATTCATTCTGATTTACCGACGGTGTTCCATCTTCTTTGCACAACTTGCAGTCTGTAGTCATGGGTATGCTGACTGGTTTGCAATCTTCCAGCCCAAATTTCTTCGTAGTTTCCTTGAGATATTTGGATTGGGATATAAATACTCCTTATGGGACTGAGTAATTTACAGACCCAGGAATAAGGATAGTTCTTTGATCATGGACATTTCAAATTCTATTTGCATACATTTTCCAAATTTATGCCCCAATTGTTCCATATCGCTGCCAAATATTATATCATCCACATACACAACTACTATCAGTAAATGGTCGCCATCAGACTTTACATAAAGGTTACTATAAATTGTGCCTTTCTGTTGTGGCCAACAACAACCCCCCTTATTTAATTTTATCACTAATACTAAATAAGTGGGGACCCTTATTCAAAAATTTAAAAAAATCAATTAATGCATATATTTCCTTTTTCAATAAAACTTACTATCATAAACTTAGGAGAATACCCTCAAAAACCTAAAAAGACTTAAGTTTTATGATAAGTTAGAAGGAAATCACTCCTTAAAGCACGTCACATCGCAAAAAGGGTAAAGGATACCTTCTCACAAGCAGAATTCTAAAAATACGAAATTGCGATGCGAAATCACGCATGAAAAACCCTCATCGCATTGCATGCCTTAAACCTCACCTACGCTGAAGTGCCTTAAAATGCCGATATGCGATGACGCATCTCGCAAATCGCATTTTGCAGAAAACACATTAACAGATGCTTGCCACACGTAAAGGATTTGCGATATTGCAATATTGCGAAGCAAATCGCAAAATCGCTTTATCGCAGATCTGCACGACCCATTGTTCGAGAAAGCTTTTTCCATAAACCAAGGCCCAGTTATGCGCATTTATGTTAATTAACGAGTTAGTTGGCAATCATTAATGAAATGTGGTTTTGATCTTATCAAGGAGCCAGTTCATGTAAGGTGATATATTTTATATATTTTCCGCATTCAAATCTTTCCCGTCTCCTTTTCTTATCATCGTTCTCACCTCATTTGTAAACTGCAGGAGCGAAGAACTGGGAAGTATACAGAACAGAGTTCAAAATATTATGGGAAAGAAGGGTAAAGCTCCCAGTGCTGAAGATAAAGAGATGACTCCCTTATACACAGACACCACCTGCAACAAAGACACTGGTATCACTACTTGGGAAGGCATGTATAGTTTACTTGAGGGAGAAGATCCCAAGGTAATGGAGGTAACGGCTACTGCAGGCTCACACGGGTCTTCTAAGGCATTTATTACAGATCTAGCTTGTTCATTCTTGCACAGGATAGTAGCGAGACCCAAAATTCTCCCTATACGGACATGGTTAAATGAGTACTAAATAATGCTGATATCATGTATCAAAGCTCGGAACCAAGGACGTATAAAACCATTCTTTCTACAAAATTTAAGCTTTATATCCTCTAACAAAATGTGCAAGAGGCAAAAATCGCATCAAGGAAGCCCGGATCAAGAAACGGAGGCAGTTTCCGATGCGCATCGCCAAGAAAAACCCCTCGAGATGGAAAGCCTTAAATTGCTCAGTCATCTGTAAGCGTGGAAACTTGTAGGGAAAAAGCGCTAAAGATGGAAGGTAAAATTGGAACTCAAAACCAGTAATATTTATCATCTATATCACCAAGTGATACATAGATATCTACCAAAGGTGTAGCATCTACAAACAAATTGGAGTCAGAAAGCTCAAGAAAAGGCAGAATCAATCCAAAGGTTAACCAAGTTGAATTGGGATTCTTACTGGGCGTACTTGGTAAAACCACACAGCCAGTGTATGACTCTCAAATATGTCATCAATTCTGCCAAGAAGATGGCACCAGCTCTTACAGATTCCATTTTCGCAGGACAGCTAAAATCAGAAGTCACCCAAATCTCCTCAAGCAAATGATGAATTCTTGCAACTTCAAGCAGTAGATATATTAATAGTTAGTTAGTAGTTTTAGTTTTAGATTTAGTTTTAGTTTTAATTTTTCTTTATTTTTGCCTGAAATGAGGACAGCCATTTAAACAGCATCCTACATTTTTGTAATAAATTATTCTTAGAATTAGTTAGTAGTATTTAAACCCTTTTCATGCATTTAGAGAAGGGTCCAGAAATTTGTCAAAAACTTGTCCTCAGAACATGCACTTTTGCACCCTCCGAGGAGGTTTTTATGAATGAATGGAACAGGATTTATTGATATCTGTGTTTAATATCTACTACCGATGTTGCACTTTTGTACTCTTAGTGAATGTTGGATTAAGAATAAATAGATCATTATTGCTAGAGCTCATGAGTAGAACTAGTTATAAATGGTACTTTTATCTCTTAACTATTTCTGCTTATGTGTTATGGTGATATTCATGTTCAGTTATTTATATATGAATGATTAAATGCTTGAGTTATCATTTGGCACTTTTGTACGGTGATAGCTATTTATTTATGCTTAGTATATGAGTAGCTTACTATGCGATATGTTTTTCACAACTGTTTCAT
Source organism: Pinus tabuliformis (assembly GCA_031772625.1). Classification (NCBI taxonomy): domain Eukaryota; kingdom Viridiplantae; phylum Streptophyta; class Pinopsida; order Pinales; family Pinaceae; genus Pinus; species Pinus tabuliformis. Next base: position 717,946,612 of record CM062817.1, on the reverse strand, counting down.
CTAACTTTTTATATGAAATGGTTTATCTTTATTGAATTCTTTTCTCATAGCAGTTGAATGATCTTTATTACCAACTGTCATTTGAAATCATTTTAGATTGCATAAAGGAAAGATTACATCCCGGGTTAGTTTAGAATTAGATATTTCTATTTATTAGATTACAATTGCATGTTGATAGATTAGATTTAGAATAAAGAAAGCATTTTACTTAGGAATCATTAGTTAAGAAATATCAATTCTCAACACACACACACATATTGGGAAACTGGTCCCATATCCCCAGTCGGACCCACTATACCAAACGGAAAAGGAGCTGCTAACCAAGGTTCGGAACGGGTGGGTATCCCCCTAGTTGTAGACCCGGTTTTCGGGGCTTCAAAACTTTCTTAAACCCTTTTTTATGAAGGTACTTATCCTACCTTTCATACCAAGATTCGGGGGCCTGTTTTAATCCATACGAGGCCTTTTTAAGTTTGCATATGAACCCTTCATTGGAGGTGAGAAGAAATCCTTTTGGTTGCTCAATGTAAACTTCTTCTTCTAAATATCCATGGAGAAATGAAAACTTCACATCCATCTAATATGCCTTGATATTCTTATGGATGGCAAGAGCAAGAAATATTTTGATAGCTTTCTGTTGAGATATTGGTGCAACGGTTTCCTCGAAATATACCCCTTCTATTTGGGCATACCCTTTGCAGACCAATCGAGCTTTGTTCTTGATTACTTGACCCTATTCATTCAGTTTGTTCTTGAAAACCCATTTGGTTCCAATAACATTTTTCTCTCTCAGCCTTGGAACAAGCTCCCAAGTGTCATTCTTTTCAATCTGATCAAGCACTTCATTCACTGCTTTAACTTAGAACTTTTCTTCACTTGCTTGATAGAGGTTATTGGGTTCTATTTGTGATAACAAAGCCAGATTCGTATAGCTTGTATTGCCAAAAAATTTCCTCCTGGTTTGGACACCATGTATTTGATCTCCAAGAATATGACTCTCAGGATGTTCCTTCTATACACACCTAGAGGGTGTCTTTGGCCTTGAAGTTGTGCGTGCTTCCTCACCTTCACTACCTGAATATGTTTCCTCAAGATCTGCGGACCTCAAATATGAACTTTCTTCATCATATGAGTTAATATTTCTTTTAGAGGACTTAGGTTATGAACCTACTTCATATACTATTACGTCAATGCAATCCTCAATCTTCTTTTTCCACTTGTTGTAACACTTATATCCATTGCTTCGAGTAGAGTACTCGATAAATATCTGTTTGTCAGCGAGTGAATCAAACTTTCCAGGATCATTCCTTTTGATGAAGCACTTGCATCCAAACACCTTGAGGTGCTTAACTGGTGCAGGTCTTCCGTTCCATAACTCATAGGGAGTTTTATCACTATTAGGCCTGAGTTGACTTCTGTTTGACAAATATACTACTACCTGAGCTACTTCTCCCTAGAAGTTGTGAGACACTCCTTATTCATCCAACAGTGCTCTCGTGATTTCCTGGATTGTTCTATTCTTCCTCTCTACTACTCCATTTCGTTGAGGAGTCCTAGCCACTTAGTATTGCCTCCTCATGTCATGCTCTTCACATAATTCCTCAAATTCTTGAGGTGTACTCTCACCCTCTGTCTGATCTTAAGCATTTTACCTTTAAGTATTTGTCATTTTCTAATTGAGCTTTAAACATTTTGAAATGATTGAATGCTTCCGATTTTTCTTTTAAGAGGAAAATACAAGTGGCCCTGGTGAAATCATCAATGATAAACATGAAATACCTCTCTCCTTTCTACATTTTTCCTCTAGTTGGGCCACAAATGTCTATGTGAATAAGCTCCAGAGGTCTAGATTAGGAGAACTCTTTTGACTTGAAATGAGTCCTAGTCTATTTTCCAAACTAACATGACTTGTAGATTGAGTTATCAAGCCTTGACATCCTTGGTAATCCTCTCATGGTTCCCATATTTCTCACTTTTATCAAACTGTCAAAATTCATATGCCCAAGCCTCTTGTGCCACAACCGTGTTTCACTTGTTTTTCTTAAATAGGAATTAACTCTGGAATTTCCGAACACATATACATTATTGTGGTTTCTAATTGTTTTTCCCACCAGTTTTCCATTCTTCATGTTGTGGTTCTCACAATCTTTGGATTGAAAGGTCACATCGTAGCCATTACCACACATTTGGCTAACACTAAGCATATTTCGATTGAGACCTTCTACATACAACACATTTTGTGCTCCTGTTTTTTTTATCAAGACTAACTACACCTTTACCCTTGATTCTTGCTATATCATTGTTTCCAAAGGTGACATTGTTTCCTCTATCCTTTTCTTTTAGTGACAAACAAATTCTTTTTTCCCAAGTCATATGTTTGGAACAAATACTATCTACATACCATTTGTTTTCTTGATTATGAGTTGATAAGGCGAGTCCACCTTGCATACTTTTTTTAGTCTTTCGTTTCCATCTCCCCTTATCCTTTTGGATAGCTATCTATCTAATATTTTGTGACTTAGACATGTATACAAACTTGCGTCTGCACTCATTGGCTTTGTGCCCAAAATTATTACATTTGGAGCATTCAACTTCACTTATCGAGGGAGAGAAGACATTCTGATTTCTAAGAAAATATTTTTGATATTTAGAAATCTGATGCATATTATATCTAGGATTTTCATCTCTTTCAACTTTGATCCTTCTATAGTCAATAGCTTTATGTCCAAAGGTATGACGTTTATAACACTAACCATAAAACAAATAGGCATGCCTATTGTTGGAAGCATTATGAGTATGTGCAGGAAAATATCTTGGTTGTCTGGCTAATTAGTTCATTCTCCATTGACAATCTCCCCTTTGCCCTTCTGCTCTTTTGTCTACATTAATTCTTTCATGATGCTTCTTTCGATGGATCTGTGGTTCTTCGAAACCTGAGGACCTGAATTTTATCTTCCCCATAGAATATTCTTGTGTCTTAGATTATCCCAGACCAGTTTTGATTCCTGAGGGTCTTTCACTACTCAAGATCTGATCTAGTCACCTTATCCCTTTGGAAAAATTTTCATTTAAACCCTTCTTGGTCTTTTTTCTCTCAAGATCAGTTCTCAGAGAGACAACCTCTACTTCAAGACTCTGACAGTTCTCTTCCCATTCTTGGATCAGATCTTGAAGAACCTCTTATTTTCGTTTAGCCTCCTCCAGTTTAACTTTCAAAGACAAAATATCATCTTTACATGTCTGTGAGATCATTTCCCTTTTTAACTTGAGCAACTCCTATTTCAAATGCTTGTTCTCCTCTTCTAGTCTCTCACAGGTTCCTTGTTTTTCTTCCAGTAGAAGGACTAGACTATCTTTTCTCTTGATAGATTCCTCAAGCTTTTCTTTTTGATAGGAAAACTCCTCATTGTCAGAGTTATACATACCTTCCTCTGCACACTGTAACTATTCCTTCAGCTGCTTATTCTTCTTCCTTGCTTTCTTTAACTCATCAAGGGCACTAATGAGTTCCCCTTCAAGGTCCACTACTCCTTCTTCTTCTTCCTCTTCAAAATCCATAATACCTTGTTTCTTGGAGTCTGTTTCGAAGGCCATAAGAAGATACTTATCTGACTCATTCTCTGATGATTTGTCACTTTATGACTCTGGTGCTGAGATATCCTCTTTGGAGTAGAACCCATTTTTTTCTTATAAAGCTTTTTCTTGTGTTGTGTCTGAGACTTGCTTCCAAATTTCAAATCCTCTTCCCTTTTAGCCTTGTCTTTATAAGGGAATTTGGATGAGAAATTTCCAACACTTCCACAGTCAAATCACTTAAAGGGAAAATTACCTTTATATTTTCCTGAGCCACACTTCAGGTTCATGGCTAGTTGAGCCAACTCCTAATCAGATTCACAACTGGAGTAGTCTTGATTATCTTTATGCTCCTTGGCCTTTCTAGATACTTTGAATTTTTCTTCCTTCAGTTCATACTTTTCTATTCCTACTCTCATCTCATAGGCTATGAGAGTACCATGCAACTAGTCCATCTTGAGATCCTTTTATCCATCTCTTCAATAGATGAGACATTGGCATTAAATCTCATGGGTATAGATCTTAATATTTTCTTAACAATCATCTCTTCCTTGACCTCTTCACCAAGTCCTCTAATCATATTAGTCACTTCACCAACTCTAAGGAAGTATTCTGCTATGCTTTCATTTTCACTCATTCTCAAGCTCTAAAGCCTCATTCTGAAGGTCTAAAGTTTCGCCTGATTGACTTTGTCATCTCCTTAGTAGTCTTACAGTGCATAAATTTTACAAGTTCTGATTGACTAAGGCCAAAGAGAATGGAATTCTTGGCTTTAGCATTGTTCCCATATAATTTTTTACCAGGAGGAATATCACCGACATTGTACTCTACTAGTAATGAAGTCCAAACATCTACTCCCAGGGACATAAGATATGATTCCATTCTTACTTTCCAAAAGGCATAGTTTTTCCCATCAAATACTGGTATTCTACTTGAGTAAGCATCTTGAATCTCTTGCCTAGACATAATTCCTTATAGATATACCTTCCAATGATTAGACTGTTGTTGAAGGAACTTGGCTCTGATACCAATTGTTGAAATAAGGAATTGCTGGGGGGGGTGTGAATCAGAAATTATGAAACTATTTTCCTTTTTCTATTATGCTTACAGTCCCTTCTTATATTGTTTTACTTGTGAGAGAAATCATTCACTAAAGTAGTGGATCAACAATTTCAAACACACATGTTATACAACAATCACGTGAGCAAAACACACACATTTGACACAACATTTTTCACGTGGAAACCCAAAGGGAAACAACCACCAAATTTGTTGTTTGTTTATGATATAAATTAAGCACCCACTTAATGACATTTGTTTGTTTGTGAGCACCCACTCACAGGAGGCACCGAACCCCTTTGGTTAGCAAGCACAAAATTGCCAAGAGGCACCAACCTCTTTAGTGTACAAACACCAACCTTCTCTTGCCATTGTTCTACTATTTCATACAATTTTCAAACTGAAAAAAAAAGGCATACAATATTATATGTAAAATACCAAAATGGTTGATTGTAGATTCATCTTCTGCACTCTATCTTTTGTGTTATCATGCAACAAGTATTTTCTTGCTGCTCACAAAAACACTTCCTTTGTGCTCTGCCTCCTCTGTCAAGGGCTCTCTACTGATTGCTCTTCAGGACTACCCTTACAATTCTCCACACAACACTCTCGTTTCACTTTCTATTGTTTCACAGAGTGTTCTACTTGGTGCTTCGACCTCTCTATCTCAATGCACACCTCTCACAACACAACACACTCGCAATTAGATGAACTCCCCATCTTCTCCATTTCAAGCGATGATTTTGTTCCACTGAGGCACTCTGCGCAACACAGTCTTTGTTGTCTATCCTTTAGCTTCCCAACTATACTTAGGCATGGATTCCCTTGCCACTATTGCATCTCCTATAAGTTTCTTGTCATAGTACCGAAATAGAGATGTACCTTACAGTTCTTTATCGTCTGACTATGCTCCATGCTGAGAAATTAATTCTCAGGTGACCTGCACACTCCTCCGAGATTCTCATTCTCTATATCGCTCCATAGCTCTTGATAGTTCACAGAGTTGACCGCTTCCTTCATTCTCCCAAATTCGTCTCTGCCATAAATGTTGTCCTTCATTTCTTGTTACAAAGTCTTTTGCGGGTTTATCCCCTTTCAATGATCAACTCCTCTGAGCCTACATTCAATTCCATAGCTTCCAATCCATACATCCTTTAAATCACTGAACTACTTCATTGGAGAAACGCCACATCGTAACTTCATAGAGGTGGAACGTTACGATATTTCTCAGCCTCGATATCCTCAGATCCCTTGACACTTAGCTTGTTGATAATTTCTCCTCCATGGGACCGATAGCTATAACTTGTGGCTTAGCTTTTAGGTGCTAAGGCGTTTTCTTCCTGTTTGGGGTCAATCTTCCTTTGCTAACTGCTCTGTGCCCTTGGTTCTTTGGATTCTCATGACCAAGTGAAACCTAATATCAGAAGCCTCTTCCATCGTAATTTTTCCAACATCATCTGTACTAAAGTTACGAGATCTTCATCCTCTGATATGATGACCTCTAATATGACTTCATTACTCCACATGGTGACTTGATGACATGTGTCGCTTGGATTTGACACATTAGGCCACCCAATAACGTTGAATCAACTTGCCACGTATCTTGTCATATTGCCACATCATGCTAATGTCAGATGATACTACAACTTTTCAAAGCCAATCTTATGCCTCCATGTGTCATACTAGAGGAGAGAGAAAAGGGGCCATTAAACCTTGGTTTTGCAACAAGATCCTTTGTTAATCTTCTTCAGCATTCCTCGGTGCTTTATATTACTATCGAAACTTCTGGACATCATAGCTTCTTAGAATACCTTAGTTAATAAGTTTTGATATTCTGAAGTCTCGGGCCTCCGATATTCCGATATTCTGATGCCTCGGTCCTTCCGATATCCTAAGGTTCCAACCTACTACTGATATTTGATGTGTTGATGTCTCGCTGTGGTGATCTCTGGGGGTTTCGATATTCGATATGCCGATGTGCTGATCTCCAATATTATTATATCTGATATGTTGTCTGCTCCAATATTCCTTCCTTCCTAAGGCTTCAAATCCCTGGACTTTGGCATACCATATCTTTTGATTCAGGAATCCATTTTTGAACTTCTAGATATCATTGGAAAACTCTTCCATAGAAATTTGCATTGGATAGAGTCCAATGTAGGCTTTGAGTCCATTTTCCACTTGTTCAATGGTTGCAAACTCTCTGCAACACTTTTCTCCTTGACTCTTCTTCTTGTGCTTGGAAGGTCAAACTCTCAACCACCATAGTGATCATTTTATGGCTTCTTTAGTAAGCCTGCTACTATGATGATTCTCTACATGAAGCCTATAGCTTCCATGGAATTCCATCATTGTAGTCATCATTTTATGGCTTTTCCAGTAAGCCTGCTACTATGATAATTTTCTACAAAACATTCCAATAACCATGGGATTCCTCCCGAACACCCAATCATCATGCTGACCTATTTGACATCAATGCCAATGCTTACACAACCACCCATAGACCACCAATTTTACAACATTCCTATTGTCTACCAAGTCATAAAATATCGAACCATATTTAATTGGGCTTATTTTGTGAACAAATCTACAAAGAGAAGTTAGAAGGTCTCGGAGGGCTCCAATAAGACAAGGTTTAAGTTTCTCTATTTCAAAATTATGTTACAAGAATTCCTTCTCACATATGTATTGGTGCTAGTCCCCATCTAAAAAAACCCATACATGTTTATTCTTAAAAGTTATTGGAGAAAAAATGCAAAAAATTATTTTGTGATATATGTGAGAACTTCATGATTCCTTTGCACTTCATGTTGGAAAAATAACTACCTCCCAGATTCACTCAAGAATATATGGATGGCATTAAGGAAATTGGAGACTAGTACATTGATAAGGAGTTTTCATATAATCAAATATATGTCTATTAGGAACCTCCCCATCTTCTTCCAAAATATATTCTTGAAAGATTAATTGTTAGAGAAATTTCTTACCAAAAAATACCCACTAGTATTGCATCTATTTTATTAAAGAATTAGAAAAGGAAATGGCTTATTTTCCCTTTTCCCGTAGGAATTTATTCATTGGTAAATACTAAATATTCCTTAAAGTAAGAAAAATAGCTAGTTCAAGGAACAATGAAGAGCCATGATCCCCAGGGCATTGTCAAGAAAAATTGTTCTGTAATAAGATTTAAACCATATATTCATGATCATTCTACCTTTTTTATATGATTTTCCAAGGAACTCAAAACTATGAAGAATTCATATGAAGATTTGGGAAAATCTAGGATTCCTCAAAATCATCTAAATTCTGGGATTTTTGACTGAATATGAAATCTATGTTTCTAAAAGAGAGATCTAGGATATAAGCGAACACTTTAGATTATCTTACTAATCAAGAAAAATCAAAGTTGAAAAAAGACACTACCTCTTCCTCTCCAAACAAACTTCTAGATCAATAAGAAAGTAATGAAAAACAAGGTAATACTGATGAAGTAGAAAGGGAGTAGGAATTAAAAGAGATACAATATAAATAATATTCTAAGAAGTAAGAAAATAAAACAAAAAAGGGATAATGCAGGAGAAGAGAGAACAAATATAGGGTGAGCGGGAACAACATAAAAATATGGAGGATGTACACAAAGATGAACACAACCAGGAAATCTAGGATCTATCTGGTGATATACAAAAGGATGTAGACTAGCAAGCTCCTTCTAAGACAAGCCTACTCAAAGCCCATAACCTACAAACTCAATATTTTTGAACTCATCTTATTTTATTAACACCACTCTAATCAATTCTATTCCTAGTAAGCTTGTTGGCATTATGATTCTGGTTTGGCTCTATGGTTCAGGTGTTGTACTTGATGGCAACTCACTCAAGTGGAAAAACTCTGTTCAGGCTCTCAAAATGATGGAAAATAAGAGGTTCGTTGGTGCATCGTTCAAAAGGTGCGGACCCGCAGGTTCTCCATTCAGGAAGTGTGGACATACCCGCAGGTTCTCCGTTCATAAGGTGCGGTCCCCCAGTTCACTCTCTCCAATGCAGAGAAGCGTGCTCACGTGGGGTTTCTTATGTTTGGCCCTTGGTATTTAGCCCGTCGTTTCATGATCCTATGGTTTTGGCCCGTGGTGTAGGATCTAAATTGTTGAACCCCGGTTTGGATCCCTTGTATTGGTGTTTGATGGTTTTGTCCCATGGTGTGAATAAGGGATTGACTATAAAAAGGGGAAGGAGATCACTTGGCAAAACACTTGTGAAATTTGAATATCTTAAGATCTGAAAGTTTGGGTGATTGGTTTTAAAATCTAGATCTAAATCAAGGAGAAAATTTAAGGCGAATCTATTGATAAGTCGTGATCTCTCGGGCACATGATCAGATCTGTGGATTTGACTGACTGTGGCACATTGGAGGACTGTTAATTTGGCCCTAATCAGGGGTTCGCAGGCGATCCACGGCGTAAGTGCGGGGGTACGCAGTGCAGGAGAAGACGCAGTGCGGGGGTACGCAGCGCAACAGAAGGCGCAGTGCGAGGTACGCAGCACAGAAGAAAGCACGGTGCGGAGATACGCAAAGGCACAGAAGGAACAGTGCGGAGGTACGCGGTCTGACAGACAGTGCAGTGCATATCTGAGTTGAGGTACGCAGTTAAGCAGAAGGAGAAAGTACGGTGGTATGCAGAGCAGCAGAAGGATACGATGCGGATCTGCGCAGTTCATGCACAGAAAGAATGCGGATATTCGCAAGTTTATATCAGTGAAGTTGCAGACCTGTCTTAAAACATTTGTTGGTTGTCTTTTATCTATTGCTGCAAAGTTATAGGTTTAGATTTCTGGTATTACTTTTCTGTTTACAGCATTCTGAGAAGTTGGGTGATTCATTGGTTGATTGTATAAGGAGTTTGGGTGACTTGCATGTACTTGATGATTATTTGATCTTCTTGGATCCAGTCTAAAAATTAATGAAACGTGGTCCTTAAAGAAGTAGAAGAGCAAAGGGGTTTGTAGCTCCCTTCCAGGAGAGATTGGAAAACGAGAGAGAGTTGTAGCTCTCTTCAAGTTGCAGCCTGCGTACTGGTAAAGGACTACACCAGTACAAAATCCTTGTAAAAGAAGTTTCTAATTGAAACAAGATAGAGACATACTACAGCAGGTGGTTTTCACCCACATTGGGTTTCCACCTTATATCTAGTGTTCTTTGGTGTGCTTATCTATTTTTCTTGTTCTTGTTCCTTATTATATGGCACTGACAAACAAATTAATGATCAATATCTGAAGAATAAATTAAAGTATAAATCTGGAAGGCATATTGAAAAGAATTTGATAATACTGATTCACCCCCCCTCTCAGTATTATTTCCAACAATTGGTATCAGAGTAGGTTCTTCAGAAGAAGCTTGATCGCTTGAAGAAAGATCTTGCATCATGAGCAATTACGAGAGGGAAGCATCAATCAGGCCACCAATTTTTGATGGGACAAACTTCGTTTATTGGAAGGTAAGAGTTACTGCCTATCTTCAATCTCTTGGTATAGAAGTCTGGGATATCATAGATACAGGGTATACTTTTCCATCAGCAACTCCTATAGATCCAGCTGAGAAGAAGAAATATGAAACAAATGCAAAGGTGGTCAATACTCTATTAGGATGCCTATCTCAATCAGAAATTGTCAAGGTAATGCAGTTTAAATCTCCAAAAGAGATGTGGGACAATATTGTTCTGAGCTATGAAGGAGATGATCAGGTAAAACAAGCAAAACTTCAAACCCTCAGGATTCAGTATGAAAATCTCAGGATGTATAATGATGAAAGTGTGGCTAACTATTTTCTTCGTGTAGATGAGATTGTTAATTGTATGAAAAAATTGGGTGAAGAAATAAAAGAGGTTGTTGTGGTTGAAAAAGTTCTAAGATCTTTGTCCCCTAGGTTTGAATCTAAAGTTTCTGCTATAGAAGAAAAAGAGAATCTACAAAGCCTTAAAATGTCACAGCTGCACGAAATTCTAACTGCTTATGAAATGAGGAAAGGAGGTCCATCAGACAGGAGAGAAGCTGCCTTCAAGGCTTCAGGCAAAGGCGAGTACTACGAGTCAGGACACATGTCAGAAGAAGAAGAAGAATCAAATTTTGTCAGAAATATTCAACAGGGTACTGGACGGTTCCGAGGTAAGTTACCTTTCAAATGCTTTGCTTGTGGAAGAGTCGGTCACTATGCTGCCAAATGTCCTCACAAGGATAAGATTGACAAAGGGAAGGAACCTGTTAGATGGAACAAGAAACAGAATACAACTAAGAAAAGTTACTACACTCATGAAGACAATGATGGCCTATCAAATAGTGACGAAGATGAACGAGGTAATGATTATAAACTTTTAATGGCTTTTGAGGATGATGATTACATGGATGCTATAGATGTGGATGACTTTTATGAAGAGATTTCTAGACTCAAGACATGTTTAGAAGAAAAGAATGTGATCATTGATACTCTGCAATTTCAACTTGATGAAAAAAAAAAATCTCTTGAGAAGTTAGAATGTGAAATTGTTGGCCTTAGAAAAGAAATTGAGAAAACAAAGGTTCTTAATCTTAAGTTTGTTAAAGGATCTGAAACTCTGGATGAGATTATCAATGTACATCGTTCTCCTCTAAGTAAGACAGGTCTGGGTTATAATGGAGAAACATCTCAAGCATCCATCTCAAAGAGTTATCTTGATGCAGCAAGGAGGAATGAGCAAAAGCCCAATGGAGATCATCAGGTAAAGCAGGGACGAATTACATCAAGAACAAACAGAGACTACCAGGTAAACCAGGGGCAATCCATCTTAAGGGTGAACAAAAGCTACAACCAGCCACAGGTAAAAACTTCTCAATTTGCTTCAAGAATGGATGTCAATAGAAATTACAATCATTTGGCTAGTAGATTTGATAATCGCAGAAGTTTCTTCAATGGCCAATGTTTCCTATAAGACAATCATGACTAGAGAAGCTCAAAAACAAAGAAGTATGACCGGGATTACGAAAAGGACCTATAACAACTTTTCGGCCCTTGAAAATGAAATTGAATGTTCTATTTGTAATAACTTCGGTCATGAAGATTCTGAATGCAGGAGTAGGTTTCGGAAAACAAAGGAACAAGCCTCAAGCACCCGAACATGGAGAATAAAGGAACCACAACCAGAAAGATGTGGGATAGCTTTTTATCCAGAAGGACAGGAAAATATATGGTACATCGACAGCGGATATTCGAAGCATATGACAGGTGATAAAGAAAAACTTGAATCATATACTGCTTTAGAAAAGGGTAAGAAAGTTTCTTTTGCAAATGATACCCCTGCAGCCATAAAAGGAAAAGGCACTGCTCAGTTGAAAGAAAAGGTCAAAGCTGGAAATGTTCTGTATGTTGATGGCTTGAAGCATAATCTACTGAGTGTCAGTCAGATGTGCGATCAAGGAACCGAGGTAATATTTCGATCAAATGGATGTAGCGTTCATGATCTTGATACAGGAAAAACAGTGATCAAAGGCAGAAGAACTCCAAATAATCTATACATATTTGAAGAAGGACAACAACAATGCTATTTGAGCAAGGATGATGAACATTGGTTATGGCACCGGAGGTTGGGGCATCTAAGCTTTTCACAAATAAGGAAAGCATGCAAATACCAGGCAGTTCATGGTCTTCCAGATATCAAAATTCCAGACAACACCATATGTAAATCATGTCAGTTTGGTAAGCAAACCAGAACTAACTTCCCTGAGAAGGAAGGATCAGCCAGCAAGCCTCTTGAACTAGTCCATACAGATGTATGTGGTCCATTTAGGACAGGGTCACCTCGATGAGAAGAATACTTTATATTATTCATTGAAGACTTCTCCAAGATGGTTTGGTTGGGACTTATGAAACACAAGGACGAAGCATTTGAAAAATTCAAATCTTTCAAAGCCTTGGCTGAAAACGAATCAGATCACAAAATTAAGTGCCTCAGGTCCGACAGAGGTGGGGAGTTTACCTCAAATGAATTTTTCGATTTCTGTGAGGAACATGGAATAAGAAGGGAATTCTCTACAGTAGGACTCCTCAGCAAAATGGAGTGGTGGAAAGGATGAACAGAACGGTCCAACAAATGGCTCGTGCTATGCTTGATGAGTCTGGGACTCCCGCAAGCTTCTGGGGTGAAGATGCATTTGTTGTGGTTGTTATTCTCAACAAAACAAATGTCCGAGTGAACAGCACTCAAACTCCTCATGAGCTCTGGTATGGTGAGACTCCTTCTGTAAAGCATCTCAAAATTTTTGGGAGCAAATGCTATATCAAGAACACTGATGAACAGCTTGGCAAACTTGAACCTAGAGCAGATGAAGGCATTGTCCTTGGTTATTCTCCCCACAGCAAAGCATATAAGTGTTACAATAAAAGACTTGGAAGAATTGTTGACAGCATTGATGTAGTGGTTGATGAAAAAGGATACATCCCTAGGCAAGTAAATCATGAAAATATTGAAGAGGATGAAGACTACTCTCCAAATCAGACAAATGATGAAGAAGAACCTCAAGAGGCACCTAAGGAGCAAATAAGGATAGAAGAGAAGACTCCATCCAGGTATGTTCAAAAGAATCATCCAGAATCTCAGATTTTGGGGCAGAAAGAAGTAGGTGTACAAACAAGAAGAACAATTGCAGAAGCCTCAAGCTATTTGGCATTGCTCTCCTCCACTGAACCACAAAATGTAAGAGAGGCATGCAAAGATGAATGTTGGGTCAAGGCGATGGATGAAGAACTTGAGCAGATCGAAAAGAACAACACTTGGGAGTTGGTTCCTAGACCAAAAGATAAGAATGTCATAGGGACAAAATGGATCTTCAAAAATAAGTTGAATGAAAATGGAGAAGTAATTAGAAACAAGGCCAGACTTGTGTGTAAAGGGTATGCTCAACAAGAAGGAATAGACTTCGAAGAAACTTTTGCTCCCGTTGCTAGACTTGAGGCCATCCGAATGTTCTTTGCTCTCTCAAGCTTTCAGAAATTCAAAGTTTTTCAAATGGGCGTGAAATCAGCCTTTCTGAATGGGGACTTAGAAGAAGAAGTGTACATTGAGCAACCAGATGGTTTCATCCTTGGGAATGATCCAAATCTTGTATGCAGACTAAAGAAGGCTCTCTATGGTCTTAAACAGGTTCCAAGCACTTGGTACTACCGTTTGGACAAATATCTTCATCAACAAGGTTTTTCAAAGGGATCAGCAGATAGCAATCTTTACATAAAAATTGAAAATGACAAATTACTAATACTTGTTGTGTATGTAGATGATATTATCTTTGGCAGCAATGAAGAAGCTATGAGTCAAAGCTTTGCCTTGGTGATGCAGAAAGAATTCGAAATGTCTTTTCTTGGAGAACTGACATATTTTCTTGGATTGCAAATCCAACAAAATGAAGGTAGAATCTTCTTGTCTCAAACCAAGTATCTCAAGCAGATTTTGAAGAAATATGGCATGGAAGATGCAAAACCAGTATGTACCCCCATGGTCACAGGATGTAGCCTCAGTGCAAATGATGAATCAGCGGTAGTGCATCAACCAACCTACAGATCTATGATTGGAAGTCTACTTTATTTAACAGGTACCCGACTAGACATCATGCATGCAGTAGGAATAGTTGGAAGATTTCAGGCAAATCCAAAGGAAACTCATCTTCAGGCAGTGAAGAGAATTTTCAAGTACCTTCAAGGAACTCAAAACTATGGCTTATGGTATCCTAGAGATACAGATCTCACACTTCATGCTTATACAGATGCAGATTGGGCCGAAAGCGTGGATGATACGAAGAGCACAAATGGTGGTGCATTCTTTATGGGTTCTAGATTAGTATCTTGGTTCAGCAAGAAACAGAGTTTGATTGCTTTATCTACAGCTGAAGCGGAATATGTGGCTGCTGCATCTTGTTGCACTCAACTCCTTTGGATGATGCAGACTTTGCAAGATTTTCAGGTCACTTGTACTCCACCTATCTCCATCTTATGTGATAATACAAGTGCAATCAGCATTTCAAAGAAACCAGTCATGCATTCAAAGACCAAGCACATACCGATCAAGTATCACTTTCTCAGGGAACAAGTGCTTGAACAAAAGGTCAAGTTGGAGTATGGTCCTTCTAAGGAACAAGTTGCTGATATACTCACCAAACCATTGCCCAGGGAGACCTTTGAATACCTCAGGCAAAAGCTGGGGGTTGTTGATGCATCATCTTGTTGATGAATCTCATCTGTTTCAGTTGTACGCAAGATTCATATGGGGTATTCGCGTACATTGGTCGAGGATCGAATGGCACAGGTTCAGGGGGAGCATATATTCTTCTAATAATGCATTGTTGGCATTATGGTAGAAGATCTTGGAAGAAGAACATGGATGCTGATCTGAATATTGCTGCAATATGTCTCTATCTCTTTCACGGTCATGTATGGTGTAGGGTGTATTATGGTTCTTCTTGAAGAATTTTTTCGTTTGCAAATCTGATATTTAGTCAGGGGGAGCATGATCAACAAAGCAAAGGCCTAAGCATGTTCTCAGGGGGAGCATAACCCTTTGCCCTTGATGTCAAAGGGGGAGAATGACGTTGAGGATCTTGAGGTTTCCATCAAGTCCAAAGGGGGATATTGTTGGCATTATGATTCTGGTTTGGCTCTATGGTTCAGGGGTTGTACTTGATGGAAACTCACTCAAGTGGCAAAACTCTGTTCGGGCTCTCAAAATGATGGAAAATAAGAGGTTCGTTGGTGCATCGTTCAAAAGGTGCGGACCCGCAGGTTCTCCGTTCAGGAAGTGTGGACATACCCGCAGGTTCTCCGTTCAGGAAGTGTGGACATACCCGCAGGTTCTCCGTTCATAAGGTGCGGTCCCCCAGTTCACTCTCTCCAATGCAGAGAAGCACGCTCATGTGGGGTTTCTTATGTTTGGCCCTTGGTATTTAGCCCGTCATTTCATGATCCAATGGTTTTGGCCCGTGGTGTAGGATCTAAATTGTTGAACCCCGGTTTGGATCTCTTGTATTGGTGTTTGATGGTTTTGTCCCATGGTGTGAATAAGGGATTGACTATAAAAAGGGGAAGGAGATCACTTGGCAAAACACTTGTGAAATTTGAATATCTTAAGATCTGAAAGTTTGGATGATTGGTTTTAAAAGCTAGATCTAAATCAAGGAGAAAATTTAAGGTGAATCTATTGATAAGTCGTGATCTCTCGGGCACATGATCAGATCTGTGGATTTGACTGACTGTGGCACATTGGAGGACTATTAATTTGGCCCTAATGAGGGGTTCGCAGGCGATCCACAGCGTAAGTGCGGGGGTACGCAGTGCAGGAGAAGACGCAGTGTGGGGGTATGCAGCGCAACAGAAGGCGCAGTGCGAGGTACGCAGCACAAAAGAAAGCACGGTGCGGAGATACGCAAAGGCACAGAAGGAACAGTGCAGAGGTACACGGTCTGACAGACAGTGCAGTGCATATCTGAGTTGAGGTACGCAGTTAAGCAGAAGGAGAAAGTACGGTGGTATGCAGAGCAGCAGAAGGATACGATGCGGATCTGCACAGTTCAGGCACAGAAAGAATGCAGATATCCGCAAGTTTATATCAGTGAAGTTGCAGACCTGCCTTGAAACATTTGTTGGTTGTCTTTTATCTATTGCTGCAGAGTTCTGGGTTTAGATTTCTGGTATTACTTTTCTGTTTATAGCATTCTGAGAAGTTGGGTGATTCATTGGTTGATTGTATAAGGAGTTTGGGTGATTTGCATGTACTTGATGATTATTTGATCTTCTTGGATCCAGTCTGAAAATTAATGAAAGGTGGTCATTAAAGAAGTAGAAGAGCAAAGGGGGTTGTAGCTCCCTTCCAGGAGAGATTGGAAAATGAGAGAGAGTTGTAGCTCTCTGCAGGTTGCAGCCTACGTACTGGTAAAGGACTGCACCAGTACAAAATCCTTGTAAAAGAAGTTTCTAATTGAAAGAAGATAGAGACATATTGCAGCAGGTGGTTTTCACCCACATTGGGTTTCCACCTTATATCTGGTGTTCTTTGGTGTGCTTATCTATTTTTCTTGTTCTTGTTCATTATTATATGGCACTGACAAACAAATTAATGATCAATATCTGAAGAATAAATTAAAGTATAAATCTGGAAGGCATATTGAAAAGAATTTGATAATACTGATTCACCCCCCCTCTCAGTATTATTTCCAACAAAGCCACCAACCACCTTTATGGATTTGGATATTCTAATTCTTGTGGAAGATACTATAGTCGATGCTTTTAACACATAAAAGAAATCCATTACCGAAGAAATGAGCAAGAAAAGGAAAATGGGACAACTTAAAAACTTATCTTAGGTTCAACCAAACTATATAATTCTTCTCATCAAAACAAGGAAAATTTAAAGGATGGAAAATTATCTTGAAGTTTAAAAACATTGGTGGATCTCACTAGTCCCTAATATGCAAACTATAAAATGTTTATTGATGTATTTGTAAAATTATTCAAATTTATAATGATTTTATATATACTTTCTATATAATGATGGCGATTTTAAAGGTAAAATAATTTTATATTATAAAATTTGGGCGAATCGTTTTTAAAAAAAAGGGAAATTGGAAAATCTTTTTTTGTTGTTGGAAAAATCATGGAAAATTAGTCCACTTGCGAATATTAGCCCCTAAAATTTCCCATGCATCTAAATGATGAGGAATTTATAGGTGAAATGGTAGATGCATTAAGCACTCCATAAACGCAAATATATGGTCGGTAAATAAACTGACAACTCAACTGAAAAAAGAAAAGCAACACATTCTTGTATTGTAGGGCCAATTTAAAGATAGAGAAATGGAGTTAGATAAAATGTATAGACAATAGCTCAATCAACTTAATGAAAATATCATGCAAATGTCATAATGGACAAGGATCTTCATGACAAGGAGATGCAATATATCAGAGCAGATCATTCCAAATAGCTTACTGATTTTCATCATAAACAAGATACAAAGATAACATAACTTTATGAAAGATATGAACAACAAATCAATGCTCTTGAATTAAATGTTGAAGACCTGAGGACAAAGCATAGGAATTTTGATTTCCTCAAGGCATAAACCCTAACAATAAATACTATAGTCTTTAAGTTGTAAGAATAATTCTATAAGAAATTGAACAATAAGCTACAACATGATATTCTAACAAAAATTTCTATTTAAATGAATTCTTAGCTCACAAAATAGAAGGAATCTCAAGTCTCATTTGAAAATCTACAAGTGTGGGAAGTAAACAATCTAGATGCTCCTAAATACCTTCCAAGGTCAACTGATGAAGACAATTTCCAATATCAAGTTGCTTTGAATACCTGGTTAGATACCTTTGAATATCCCTAAGAAATTAATACAATGATGAAGAAATATTGTACATAAATATGGTATGGAGCATTGGATGTCATTGAAGAGCACGAGATGCCAATATGTAGTTTCTAAGACAAATGGTTTCATTGAGAACCTATCTTATTGATGTGAAACAATTAAATAGTAATCAAATATAGAAAATAAATGAACTCAATGCTTGGGCTAGCATCTCAATTCAATAACTCATTTCTAAGTGTAAAAAATGTTCCAGGGCAATTACTTTTTATTTGATCAAGGCTAAAAAATAACATGTCAAAATTGTAACAAGGTTATAGAGGTATCAACTCAACATGGAGATTATGATACCTCCACTCATCACTGAACCACTGAGCAATATGACCTTGTGGCAATCATATCTAAAGAAGAAAGAGAAAAAACTCAATGATCGATCCTCGAAGGAAAAGGAGGAGATTTCATCATGATTTACATGAATTAGTTGTTATTTTGTTTTTAAATACTAGATAGAAGAAAATAGGTGAAATTCTTGTTTTGTGTTGTAATTATTATATATGGAAATTTAAAAGGGTTGGAAAATTTTGGACTTAAGACTGCATACTTTTATAAGCTTTGAGGAGAAATTGAGAAAACCAAGATTTTTTTCATGAATTTGTACATGCATGAATGAATGGATTTTGTAACAACATTTCCGTAAAATATAAAAAGTTATTTCTTTATACAGTTCTATGATACATTACTTTCCATAAAATTTGCTCTAATTTACCAATTATGTCTAAATGAGATATAAGCTTACATGTCTACTTTTTGAATAATTCTTTATCAATTAACACAATGTTTTTGTGCTTAATTATCATTGAAGTTAATGAACTTCTTCTATAACTCCGCGTGTCTATCTTTTCTCTTATATCTTCTTATTTGAGTAATTTTACACTCTTGGTCAAGATAGATAATTAAAATAAGTCGTTGAGATAATTTATGTTTAATTAGTTTTCAGGATTTTTTAATGTAAGTCTAGATTAAATCTTCTCCTCTTTGAACGATTTGAAATTAATTTCCAATTGTTTTAGTAGTTAATCGGTCCCACACATATTGGTAAAAAATACCATCCCAACTAAGAGCAAGTCTAACCAGGGCTTGCCATTAGATAGTTTTCCATAGTTGATATAGGGATTTTCCCTCGTATCAACACTTAGCCAACAATAAAGATCCCCCTTACCAACTCCCTTCATCCCCTTAAAACATTTCTCTTCCAATTCAATGGATGGCCTCCACTTATCATTCATCCAAAGGTTCCTACATGCAATAATCCCCTTTTATTTAATTAATTAAGAATTGATTTCTTTGGTCACTCAAAAAATTTGCATATTTTTAGTGAATCAAAAGTGATTGGACCTTCCCGATAAAGTTTTGAGTTGGGAAATTTTCTCTTTAAAATGCAAATTCATAGGTTAGGTCCATTCCTTAGGGATTGGGGATGGGAATAGTGAAAGGTTCCCTTTTCCTTTAGTTTATTTATCTAATTCCCCTGATAGTTATTTTTTGGAAATAAACTATGCAAGGCTCTATCATAGTTGTTGTAACACCCCTCAATGTTATTTTTTTGTAAAACTTGATAAGACATTGTTGTAACATTGATTGTGGTTGTTGTAACACATGCAAAAAACTACTATAACACCCCCCAATGTGGTGCATTCATTGCAACATTTCCCATCAATTATTATAACACCCATGTCATAGCTATCGTAATGTTTGTGTTGAAACTCCTGTAAAACATGTTGCTACAACACCTATTGCTATAACATTGATTCCAACTACTATAAGATGAACCTCCACTTTTGTTACATGGGATGAGGATGCTCAATGCGAAGAGGGACACATCAGACTTGAGATGTAAATTGGATTAGACTTGTAACCACAAGCTTTTGAATTTGGAATGTCCATTTGATCAGATGTACGAACATACTTTGACAAGATTGGGACATTTGTTTAATCTCACTTGCTACAAGAAGATGGCATTTTATAATGGGACAAAATACACCTTGTTCACTGATCTTGCAATTCCACTCGAATGCACTTTGGATGTCCTTTTTTTTCAAGGTCGTGATATAAACTCTAGATAAGTTTATGAAATCTGACATCTTATTTATCTCATTTTCAATGATAAGTTTATGAAATTTTCATCACAATTGTGACTACAAGTCACCAATAGTCTCATCGAACTAGTAAAGGGATTTGAATCACAAGTGAGATGAACACTATGTTGTCTAAACTCGTTGAATGTGTGATGCATATATGTTTTCGTCAATATTATGCCAAAATAAATGCAATGAATATTCTCTTTTCTATGCATCAAAAGTGCAAAAAGTTTTCATCAAAATATCTTCTAAACATTGTAGGAAGAATACCATATGTACTAGTGACATGCATTAATTATGGGAGCCTCGTTAAATAAGTTTCTATAGAGAGGCTATAATGATCCTTATTGATCTTCTATTATATTTCACCAAAATATGGGAATACCATGTTATTTCGGCTCTATTTTGGTTTCATTTGATATAATCAAACTAGAATGGAATGCAAATTCTTGTAGTTTCACTAGCATTTTCTATAGTATTATTATTCACTCTAAAAAAGAAAAAAAATTAGACTCATCATATTATATAATTATGTCATTAGAGAGATGAAAGGGAAACCTATAGTAGTGGTACTTGAATTTTGAAAGATTTGAATGAGTAAACTTCAAGGTTTATTTAGATGGTGAGGTATTTAGATTCCTTCTAATGGCATGATATGCAGTGAAATGTTTCAGTCCTTGACTAAGAATTTTCTCATTTATGGTCAAATATTTAAATATTTTTTGGCATTTTCAATGTATTTGGTTATTATTTCATTAATAAGTAGAGTATTTCAAGTCCAAATGGAAAATGGTAAATTCAAAATAACCAAAAAAAGGTTCTATTGTAATCCCTACAATAACCTCCCAAAATTTTACCTTGTATATTTAAAATTTGCCACCCCCCTCCCCCTCTTTTGAAAATTTTCATGGTTATTCCTATTTAATTACTTAAATGAACTCTTTAAATTTCCTAATCATCATCAAATGAGTCAATGAATATGTTAGGTTCCTATACCAATAAGAGTCATAATTTTGATTGACTAAGGTTAAGCCTTGTAATATTGTACATACCTCTGCTTTCTGCAAATGCTTTCCATATTAAAAAGTTAAAAAGTGTAAATAGGGTATGTCTTAAAAGAATAGTCAAAGGACAAAAAGAATGAAAATAGGTCACAAAAAATTGAAAATATGAACCCCAAAAACAAAAAGACCATGAAAGTGTGCAAGTCAAAATGCCACTACTATTTACTTTTTATGCTTAATGAATGGTTGTGTGCAACTTGTTACTTATGTCACAGTCCATGAATAGTCAAAATGTTTAAACTTGGCTATTTCATGTTTTCAATTTCGTGTCTATAGATAGAGAATAAAATATGACCAAACAGTGTAATCTTGGCAGATAATTAGATAGGTAGAGTAAATAAAAGGAGCTCAACTGTTTAATCTGAGCCCTTGGATGAGATAAGGTTTGATTTAGATAGTTTGCTATGTAAAGAAAAGAAAATATTGATAAGGGTTTGCTAGCTTAAATGCACCCTAATAAAGTGAAGAAAAAATGGTAGAATGAGTAGATGGGTAAGTAGAAGAAAGGTTGCAGAAGTATGGTGATTGATTAAACAAAAAGCATATTTATCATTTTTCATCATATGCTCCAAATATGAATGGACAATCAAGCATGTAAATGGATTTCAAAGTCAATTAATTAACTTCCCCCATTCATTTCACCCCTGTACTTAACTAATTTCCCATAATAAAGTTCTAAGTATTTAAAACCTTTAAATCAAAGAGGCTCAGAACATTTCTCTAACTTTTGGAGGGTCTGGACCCTTGTCTCAATGACTTATGGATATCAAATACTATATTTCCCTTATAAAATTCATCTCCCCCATCAGTTCATTCATTTTCCTAATAAAACTCCTTTTCCTAAGGGTAAAACACTTTTTGCCTAGGAAAAGCACTTTTCCCCATATAAAGCACTTTCATACCATAAATTCACAAACATGCTTTACCCTAAGTATTAATGTAAATATGTGAAAAACATATAATTCACAAAAAAGAATTGTACTTAGTGTTTTTCCCTTTTTCGCTCATTTTTCATATTAATTACTAACTTTTATTAATAAATACAAAATCCCCGCAAAACCCAATTTCCGTATATATTTAATTCCTGTGTATAAATTAGCCCTACCCCTTAGTTTAATTATAAACTATATTACTACCCCCTCCTCATCTGACAGCCCTTATCCACATCGAGCCAATCTGACATCCGCCCTTTACCCACCCGATAAAGTGGTTTCTCCCCTAGCCCCCGGTGCTACGTGTCATCTGTGGAATGGAATCGGGCGGCCCGTCCCGAAAGCCACCAAGTGCCTAAAAGTGGTGCGATATAAACCGTTTACCGCCCTCCCACTACGCGACAAATCAACCACTGTTCACCCCATACCTGCCAAAAACAACTTTTTACATATAAAATCCAAAAAGCCCCAAATTGTTTATTTTCACTGACATTTCATCTGCAAGCCCCTGTATGCATGCATGACACCTGCAAACGTCGAAGCCACAAACCTACGTAGAATTTCACTCAAAAGACGTCGCAGACAACCCAGTCAACCTTGTAGCTTATACAAAGCCATTTGACCACTTGCAGTCGTCAGCCATCCCGCTCAGAGCCAATTCACCCCAGTTCCAGATATTTAAACCAGAATTCACCAAATACCCTATCAATTTCGAAAGTAACCAGTTGCTGAGCGTTTTAGTTAAGTCAAAAATTAATTAAAAATTTCACACCTTGCTAAACACCATTGCTCTAAATACTGCAAATTACCCTCCCCCATTACTCAAATCCAAGAACTGAGAATGGAGGACCCTATTTCTATGGATGTGAGACCCATCTCCACGCCCCATTTGGACCTAGACCACCTTCCCTTAGCTGATAGAGATTTCTAGATAAAATGTACCACCGTTATAGAGCTCCTGCTCAAAATACATTGCCAAAGTAGGGACAAGTTCTTGAACCATGCTGATGAAATTGGTCTTTGGGAGTCAAATTTTCCCAAGTACCAGTTCCCCCAAGTCCACATTTTTCCTGAAATTTTACATATGTGCTATGCTTGCTACATCCCCAGTTACAGAACCATCATGTCTCATAACCACAAAGTACTTTTCACCATCACTCCTGAGTCTATCAATGAGATGCTACAGCTCCAACCAGGGCCAAACCTAACTCCCCTATCAATTGGAGACTTGTTAGACTTATATCCCAAACTCAACTCTGCAAGATTGGCCCAATTTATCCAAAACTTCATCATAGAAGAGAAGTACACCCCCAAGACCCCCCTCCATATGTAGAAACTATATTTTCTCCTTGGGGCCGAAATATTGTATCCATGATATCTTGTGTTTTGGGTTACTCCACAAGTGAGTACATTGATGATATCATCCTGGCTTTCATGTCCAACTATACCCCAAGACAACTTCCTGCAACTATTTATGACTTTGCCACATTCATAGCTGACAGAATGCATGAGCAGTTCACAAGAATGGGAAATGAAAGGGTTTTCAAGTACTCCTCAGTTCTATACCACATGTTTTTATATTATCAATCAGAGAAATTCCCATTCACCCTTCAAAAGCTAGACACCAAGGGTCAGCCCAGGTCAGTGATTTTTTGGACCCCATTGGTCCACCAATACCAGTATCCATACTCTTACTCTGATTTTATTGATTTATTTGTACACCTAGCCATGACAATGTTTACTAGAATCCCTCCTCCAAGGATCAGTCGAGAAATAAAAAGAGTCCTCCAATTATCTAAACAGACCAAAGTTGGTGACTGGTACCTTTACTAGAACCACACACAGCTTAGGATATATGGTTGCATGATTGCACCATACAAATTGCGAAGATGCCTCCCTATGAGGTTGTTTGCTTTAGAATATTACAGACAAATCATCAATGCAAATGAGATAAATTTTGTAAATGCCAAGAAGAAGGTGAATTTCAAAATAAAAGACCAACTAGGCCCCTTCATATGCAACTCTAGAGAGGTTGGCCAAGAAGCAGACCTAATATTACAAAGGATGAAGTTCCAAAGAAGTTTTGTCTGGAGATACGATCCTTTGGAATTCATGACAAAGAAAAGACAAAAGGTCAAGCTTGGACCTTTCTTTCACTATCCCATACCCGAGATAGAAGCTTATGCAAATCAAACCGGATGGGTGGAAGGTACCCTAGCAGAATAGGATAGCAACAGAGTAGATATTGAGAATCCTCTTATTGATTTGGAAAAGCAGCTTGATGAAAACTCTTTTCTGAAGGTACCAGAAAAACCAGAAACTACCATGAGCACTCCTCCAGTCATGCAGACTCCTCAGAACAAGGAGAAGGCCCCAAAAAGAAACAGAGAAGGAGCTTCCACCTCAGGGATGGACACCTCTGATTTACAATAGGAATCAAATAAGAGGCAAAGGCTAAATCCGGCCTCTGAGTAGGAATACACTGAAAGTTCAGCTGAGATCACCAATACAGAAGCAGAAAGAAGTAGGTCTGCCACTCCATCTGGAGGCATACAAAAGCCTTCCACTTCACAAACACAGGTATTGGAAAGGAAAATCAGTGTGGAAGTATCTTCCTTCAAAATCCCTGTAGACAAAGACCAAGACATCAAGGAAAGATATAAAGAAATCAAGACTAGAAATGAGAGGCTCAAAGCCCAAACTTACGCTCAATACTTGAAACTCACCCCTACCAATCAAACAAGGCTAATGTCAGCCTTTAACATTAAGGAGGGGAAGCTAAAGATTACCTTTGTGAAACCTAAACCTCAACAGCCAAGAATAGCCTCATATTTCAAGAAAATAGATTTTGAAGTGTTGGCAAGGGATATCCATCCCATAGACCAAATTGAGCTACACAAGCAAACAGGGGAGATGATATACTCCACTTTTACTGGAAAGGCCATAGCTGCCCACCAGCTACAGAACTCTTTGAACAATATCTCAGCTCAATTCTAGTTAGAGAAGGCCTCCTCATAGGCCAAGGACACCAGGATCAAGTCCTTAGAGGACTTAGTAATTGAATTGGGACACGATCCCAAGGATATAAAAGCTGCAGAACAACTTATTAAAAAGAAGAATGATGACATAGCTACATTGAAAAAATAGCTAAAGATACCCCAACTACTTCATCCACAAACAATAGAGGTTCTAGAAGCCTAGCAAAGACATGAAGAACTCATGGACTTAGTCTTGAAGCTGAATGATCAACTCAAGGAGACAGAGAAGGAGTTGGACACTTTAATTCAATCGAAGCAAAGTGACTTGGCCACAACTTCCAGAACTGTCATCCCCACAGTATCCACAATAGTTCCTTCTACCCTGGCAGCATCACTGGCACCTACAGTTCCACTTGCAATAGCCTTGCCAGCAACAATGGAATCTACTACAACAGCAGGAGCACCAGTGGACAAAGCAACAAAACTTGTGAAAGGCATGGAAGATATGTCTATCCAAGCTACCAAGATGAAAAAGCTAAAGAAAAAAGTGGCAAGTCTAGAAACTGACTACAAACTTGCCCAACTCAAGCAGAAAGAGGAAACACAAAGGGCCCAGAGAATGGGTGAGAGGATCAAAATCCTAGAAAAGGATTTAACACTTGAGAAGCCACTTGGACAAACCAAAGAAATGTTGTGGGCCAATATCATTGACTCTGTCAATGATATTTTGCCATCAATCCAAGTTATTTTTGAGCAAACAGAGCTAGTGAAGATAGCTACTGAAGCTATCTAGAAAGTGAAGGAGGAATTGGGAAATAAGCCTGAGGATGCAAATAGACTCATCCATTTCCTCAATAGAAAAAATAGATATGAGCTACAAGAGATGAACATTGAAGAAAAAACTGCCACCATTTTAGAAATAAGGAAGCTTCTTTTCAAAAGGAACCTTATGCTTAATTTGGAAGAAAAGTGCCACAATATGGAGGTAGCCATTGATAGGTTCATGGCTAAATTTCAGATTTTGAGGGAGAAAGGTCTACCCAGTCTTATGGTCATTAATGAAAAACTCATGACATAGTCGGACTATGGGGATAGACTTAGAAAATTGGCTAAGGTTCAAGCCAATTCCTCATCCATAAATTCCTTGCCAAAGGGCAAAGTATTATATGACACATTTGAGAACTTGTTTTTCCTTGAGCATGAGGTAAAACATTTGTTCGTCACCAAGCCTAATTTTGCAAAGTATACTGATGTTGATGAGATTTATAGGAGGATTATAAAAGTGAAATTACCAGATGCACAATGGTGGGAAACTGTGACTGACTTACTGTGATAAATTAACAGCTAAAAGTTACCACACAATAAATATGAAGGTAGCAGGATGAAATAGGTAAAGACAACACAATAGGGTCAAAGAGTAGCAGGGTAAAAGAGTATTAGATGAAAGATCAAAGTAAAGAAGACTCCAACGTGAAAATGCAACAACTATCAACCAACATAAAGGGCTACATCTCAACCATAAAGTCCAGCACAACCGTCATTAAAGGGACAACAAGAAACAGTTCATTAGTTATCTCTATCTTCTTGCTAGAAGATATTTGTATTTCCTAGAATAAATCTCAAGTTGTGTTGAGATATTTTGTAATAAGTTTTTGTATAAATACTTCACAATTCGAAGTATGTAGGGTGGATTCCAAAACATTTCTATAGACTATTTCTCTCGAATCAAAAATTCCATTGTATCAATGACTGGATTGGCTTACTGGATCAAGGAATAAAGATCAGACATTTTTATAGGATTCTTGTGTAAAGAAAAATACAAATAAGTATTCTCTCATGTTCAATGTTGTTTTCTTTCAAGTTTTTCGTAATCTTTATGTATATCTAAAATCTTAATTTTATAACATGGAATGATATTTCAAAAATTGCTTAAATGCACTCTGTATTGACTGTTATGCATTATTATATGTTTTCTTCACAAATCTAAGTTAAGGAATTCTTGATTGCTCCTTAATTTAGGTCATTTATTGTGATCATTAGCAAATGATTCTTAATTTCCCTTTGTTTACGATTATCCTCTGTTCTCCATTCTGATCCCGATCTAAGGATTCTTGAGTGCCCTTTCACCCTGATTAGAATTACTTCACCCATTAGGCCTAAATATTTACATTTCTCTCTACTAGCTTGCCCGGTGAACATTCCCCTTAATGAATTGATCCAGTCATGTTATCCATTTGTTTACTCCATAGCCGAATGGCTTGAAGATCTAGATCTATCCATCTGTTCTAATAATTCCACCACCCAACCTTCAAAACAAAACCAAAACCCCAAGGAACACTAAGAACTAGCCTAAAATCCCATAAGAAACAAAGCTAAATTATATAGAGAGAGCCCTCTTTGAGTTATAGGTTGGCTAGAGACTATAATTAAAATATTGGGTTGTGGTTACCTCAGTTTCTTCCTTCTTCTGATAACTTCCAAGGAAAATTCTGAGTGATAACATAGTGACAACCATACTGGGGAATCAAATCCTCAATCTTAATAAACCTTTAAGAAAATTTTAAAATCTTTCTTTCAAGCCTCTTAAAGGATTTATTAGAAGTTATTTACAAAATCTCACAAAAAGAAAGAAATTAGAAAAAGCTTAAATTTTGGCTTCAAGGAGAACTCACTACAGTAGGGCTAATCCAAATCCAAACCCTACCCGAGTAGTTGATAATCCCAACCTGATTTCGAGAAGACCCAAAAGAGAAGAAAATTCAGTCAGTCAAACACCTTCAATCAAAGCCGATTCGTGCCCTGATGAGTGGTTGTTTTTGAAGACCTTCCCTTTGACATGACATTTGATTTTTCCCTATTTAGAACAAGGTCTGAAAGTGCACTTGATGACATTGTTCTAGATCCAAAATTTATTGCAGACCTCGGAGTCCAAAATTCCAATCAATCAATTGATCAATATATTCTAAATTCCCCACAGTGATCCCTTACTACTACTAGGAACCCTGAGTTCACCATTATTCCCTTCAACCTCTGAAGTTCATTCCCCACCCATTCATACCCTCACTCCCTTACCAACCTATCATATCCCAGGTACCACCTGTTGGTCCTACTACATCCTCCACTACTGTATCATCCTCCAGTGCCTCAACCCCACATTTTATCCGATCCCAGCTTATAGCCATGGAAAATAGATATGCTCCCGTCATCTTACAGGCCCCACTTGGTGCCATGCCAGTAGACTACCAGAGTAAAATCGTCCAATTTGATGGCATAGGACACTACACTGCACAACACCATGTTAATAAAATGACAAACTACTTTGAACTTCATGAAATTGATATTGTGGATGTCCAAATGAGATTATTCATTCAAAATTTAGCTGGTGATGTTAGAAAATGGTTTAGATCAGTGCTTGATAATAGTATTGATAGTTTAAAAGTATTTCAACAACAATTTTTGAATAGATGGGAAAAGAAAAAGAATCCTCTACAAATCCTTTCTGAATATGAAAATATTAGGAGAAGACCCAATGAAACTATTTAAGATTACTGCACCAGATTTAACAATATATACAATGCAATTCTAGTTAATCTTAGACCCCCACCTGAATTAGCATTAATAAAGTTCCCTGATGGTTTTGACACAGACATGGAATTCCAGCTCAGGGAAAGAAACCCCCCAACCCTAGAAGATATGCAAAGTGTAGCATTAAGTGTAGAGGTCAATTTATTAGCTAAAAGAGCTAGAGTTAGGAATGAAAGAAGAGGATCATCTAGAGAGGAGCCTTCACCTTCTAACATTAAAATAGATAGCTTAGCAAAAGGCATGGACAAGTTAATGGATAGAATAGAGAATATAGAGAGAAAACCCCAGTGGAATAATCAACAAGCACCTCTAGTTAGAAACCCGAACTTTAGGAAAAACCAAAACCAAAATACTAGGAAAAATGGTCCTGATCAGAATATAAGACCTCCTTTCCAGGAAAATTATGCAGAAACATCCCATCCTGAAGATCCAGAGAAAGACACATAGATTAACCTGATGGGACTGGATGATGAAGGTATTGTTTTTCTGACCCAAGATGATCAGGAATTGCATATGCTGCAGCAATTGCAAATCCATTCTGGAGATTCATTTAACTATAATCAAGGTTATGCTTCTGCCATCTTTGAAGTACATAAGCAGTATAACCTAAGGAGTAAAAATAATTCTAATATCTCTGACCAAATCAATAAAACAGTGCCAAATCAACCAAATAAAATTAAAGCCCGAGTTTCTTAACTCCTCCAGATTCTCCCCAGATAAAACCAGAATTCTTCTGGTCCTACCATTGAAGATATTACCCCTAATCAACCTTCTGATGATCAACCCTCTTCTTCAACTTCCTCCAAAAAAATTGTGGACACACCTCAAAATATTAGATTGGAAAATTCACAAAAAGAAGTCCCTAATAAAGGAAAAGAAGACCATCCCACTCAAAACCATGTTGTCAAAAGTACAAACCCTAAAACAGAGAAAGCTCCTTTGCCTTTCAATTTGGGAGCAGAGGTAGCTAAGCTAAAGATTTCAGTCCCTTTGACAGAGTTAATCAAGAATGAAACCTACAAAACACAGATAAACCAGACCCTGAACCTTGCTGAGAATGAAGATTTCGTTAACCTGTTTGATGACTAGCTGAACTTATATTTGGTCCAGATGTCAATGGAAAACTATTAGAAGGAGGGATACCACCTTTCTATATTAGCCTTGGCATCCATGACAAAATTCTTCATAATGCAATGTTGGATTCTGGTGCCTCCCACAACTTAATGCCCAAATCAATAATGGAAAAATTGAACCTAGACATTACAAGACCTTACAAGGACTTATTTTCATTTGACTCGAGCTAACTAAAGTGTTTGGGGTTGATTAAAGACCTCTGTGTTACCTTAGTTCAATATCCTGCCAAGAGCGTCCTTATGGATATTGTAGTTGTTGACATCCCACCGAAGTATGGCATGTTGTTATCTAGGTCATGGGGAGCCAAACTTCAGGGATCTCTACAACTTGATATGTCATATGCAACAATTTCTATTTTTGGACAACCCAAGAAGCTATACCGAGAAGATTTAATGAAATACATGGTGAATAGCTAGGATCGACCTCAAAACTTTCCTATCTACTCTGTGCATTCAGACATTGATTCTTTTATTTTGTATAATACTGATGAAACACAAGTAACTCTTTTAGATAGTATTGATATAGAACCAAAAGAAATTGCAGTTTCAAAAAAAAAGGAAACTATCCAAACTTTAGAATTTTCCACTAAATAAGATAGTCAAGTTGAGGAAAAATTGGTGGAAATAGATGATACGAATTATGAACATGAGATATTATGGCATCTTGAGTTTGATGGGTCAGTCAATAAGTTTGGAGCAGGAGCAAGAGTTTGGATATACAATCTAGAGAATGACTATTCAGAAGGCCATGCATACAAACTAAATTTTAAATGTACTAACAATATGGCCGAGTATGAAGCACTACTTTTAGGTCTTAAATTGGTTAGGAAGCTAGGAGCTATAAGAGTTTCTGTCAAGGGAAACTCTTAATTAGTGATAAAACAAATTAATGTTGTATATATGACCAAAGACTCTAGATTAAGTTGTTACAGAGGAACCATTATAGAAATACTAAACACTTCCTTAGAAACCAAAGTTGTTGTAATTCCTAGAAAACATAACATGCAAGCTCATAGTTTAGCAATGTTTGCCAGCACCTGCAAGTTACCCTTTCAGCCTAACTATCAGTACACTACTGAAGTAAGGCACAGGCCCACAATCCCAGATAATTTGAAGAACTGGCAAATATTTGTTGATGACAAACAAATAAACAACTTTTTGATTTCAGAAAAAGAATTTGTGAATAGCAATATAGATACTCACATCAATAGACCTTAACATGGAAGATAAAATAAAAATTAATGAGATAGAAGGTGAAGAAATAGATAGATTCCATCCCACTAAGTTCACAAATTCAGATGTAGAAAACCTAGAACAAGTTGAGATTGACGAGATAATTAACAAAGACACTGAAGTAATTAATCTCAAGGACAATTTCTTACCTAAGGGATTAACCCCTTTGGAAGACCTGTTTGATTCAAATGATGTCCCTAGAAAGCCCAAAATGGAACCTTTGAAATCTGATATGGAGGAGTGTAATATTGGCACTGATGAGAATCCAAAATTGATCAAACTTTCTAAATCATTACCTCCCACTGAAAGAGTAAAATACATTGAGTTATTAAAATAATTTCAAGATGTTTTTGCTTGGAGTTATGAGGACCTCAAATCCTATGACACCAGCATCATACAACACACAATCCCTATAAAAGAAAATAAAAAACCTTTCAGACAAAAACTTAGAAGGATAAATCATGTCCTATTACCTTCAATTGAAAAGGAAATCCAGAGAATGTATGATGCTAAGATAATTGCACCAATCAGATTTTCTGATTGGGTTTCAAACCTGGTGCCAACTAGGAAGAAAATTGGCGAGATCAAACTTTGTGTGGACCTTAGAAACCTCAACAAAGTATCTCTTAAAGACAATTACCCTCTCCCCAAAATGGACCATATTTTGCAAAGGGTAGTTGGATCAACCAGGACCTCATTATTGGATGGTTTTTCTGGATACAATCAGATTTTAGTTCATCATGATGACCAAGCCAAGACTGTTGTCACTACTCCTTGGGGCACATTCATGTATGTGAAAATGCCTTTTGGACTAATGAATGTAGGAGCCACTTTTCAGAGGGCTATGGATATAGCCTTTGCCAAAGAAATTCATGATTTCCTGGTGATATACCTAGATGACATTATTTTATTTTCAAAATCTGACAACCAACATTTTGATCATCTAAGGCAAGTTTTATTAAAAGTAGGAAATATGGAATTTCTTTGAACCCTAAGAAGTCATTGTTTGGATTAGAAGAAGAAAATTTATTAGGTCATATAATTTCAAAAGATGGTATCTGAATAGACCCTGCAAGAATAGAAGCCATCTTACAGATACAACATCCAAGGAACATCAAATAATTACAAGCTTTCTTAGGGAAAATTAACTTTCTTAGGAGATTTATTTCTAATCTAGCAAAATTAATTAGATCACTGAACAATATGTTGAAAAAATATTCGACCATAAAATGGATTGTTGAGGCTAAGAAATCCTTTGAAGACATTAAATTGGCCTTAACAAGAACACCAGTTTTGATCAGTCCAAAATTTTACAGAGATTTCATCTTATTTTCCTTTTCTTTTGAGCACACAATTGCTATAGTTTTCCTGCAGAAAAATGACCAGGGCTATGAACAACCTATTGCTTTCTTTAGGAAGGCCCTGAGAGATGCCTCTTTAAAATATAACATAATGGAAAAACAAGCTTTTGCTTTGGTCAAAGTTATCAAGGACTTTAGAGTATATATTTTATATTCTCATATAATAGCCTATGTTCCCAATTCAGTTGTCAAAGACATCCTAACTCAGGGTGGTCCAGATGGAAAGAGGGGGAAATGGATTGCTACTATTTTAGAATATGATATAGAAATCAGACCAACTAAGTTAATCATGGGCCAAGGTTTAGCCAGGCTTATGGCTTAGTCAAATTGTCAGGCCCTAGATATAAACTTTATTGCATAAGTAGATAACGAAGAAGAGATGGCAACTCCACTAATCAGCTAGGCCTTTATTGAATCACCATGGTATGCTGATATCATTTTTGTTTTACAAAATTTACAAGCTCCTCCTAGACTATTTAAGACCAAAAGTAGATTTTTGAAGATGAAATCCTTAAAATTTTGCATATTAGACAATGCTTTGTTTTGGAGGAATCATGAAGGTATTCTTTTCAACTGTTTATTAAAAGATGAGTCTAACAAAGTATTACAAGAGTTTCATGCAGGTGACTGTGGAGGACACCTTTACTGGAAAACCACTGCAGATAAAATTCTTAGAGCTGGTTTTTATTGGCCAACTTTGTTCTCCGATGTAAAGAAACATGTGACCTCCTGTCACAAATGTCAAATTTTTGAGGGAAAGAAAAAACTTCTACCTTTACCCCTAAAACCAATTTCTGCTAAAACACCTTTTCAACAATGGGGGTTAGACTTCATTGGTGAGATTCACCCACCTTCCTCTACCCAACACAAATGGATCCTCACTGCCACAGACTATTTCACCAAATGGATAGAGGCAATACCTTCAAGGCAAGCCACTGACACTGTTATCATAACCTTCCTTGAAACCAACATTCTATCAAAATTCAGATGCCCAACTAAGCTCATTACTGATAATGTAGCAGCCTTTAAATCCAAAAGGATGATAGATTTCTGAAACAAGTATCATACAACCCTGGGCCATTCCACAACCTATTATCCTTAAGGAAATGGACTGGCAGAATCCTCAAACAAAAGCCTGGTGAACATCATAAAAAAGTTGTTGGAGGACAATAAGAAAACATGGAATAAGAAGCTAGTAAATGCCTTATGGGAAGATAGACTAACCACAAAGAAATCAATTGGTAACTCTCGCTACCAACTAGTCTATGGGATGGAAGTTGTTTTCCCATCTTCCTTGGGAACACCAGTGATGAAGTTGCTTCAAGAATTGCAGGTTGAACCAAATGACATCCAAGGAAGAATCAACCAAACAATTCATTTACAACAAACCAAGGAAGAAGTGTACATCAAATCTCAGGTTGTGTAGGAAAGGATCAAGAAGATTTTTGATAAAAGGACCAAGGCTGAGGATTTCTACCTCGGTGACAAAACCTTAAGATGGGATTCAAGGAGGGAAGATAAAGGTAAACATGGGAAATTTTATTTCCTATGGAAATGCCCATATGTCATTTATGCTTTCAGATGTAATAATGCTTTCTTCCTCAAAGAAATGGATGGTACAGAAGCAGAAGGTGGACCAGTGAATCGTCGTATGCTCAAACACTATTTTGAACCTAACTACTGATTTTTACTTTCCATTGTACATATTCCATTTGTTTTCAAAAGGTTTAGTTTGGATTGGATGGTGGCCATTGAAGTTGAAGCCAGAAGAGAAGGCCCTAAGCTTCAAAGGATTCACTATCATAAGTATCAATAATGAAGAGGCACAGAGGGTAATTTTGCAAGGTAACATTAACAGCAATCCAAAGGCTACTAACTTACAAAGTTCTTGACATTTCACCAGGAAATTCCATCCCTAAGTGGAGCCACTGTTAGGTTCCTATACCAATAGGAGTCATAATTTTGATTGACTAAGGTTAAGCCTTCTAATATTGTACATACCTTTGCTTTCTGCAAATGTTTTCTGATGTGATAATACTGATTCACCCCCCCTCTCAGTATTATTTCCAACAATTGGGATCAGAGCAGGTCCTTTGGTAGAAGCTTGATCGCTTGAAGGAGATCCGTGGAACAATGGGAAAGAAGCTTAAGAAGAAAGCACCTAAGAAGAAGAAGACATCTCAGAAGAACTATGACAGTGGGAGAATTGATTGGGGATTAGGTGTAAGAAGCTCTTCAGATTCAGAATCATTTCAGAATGAAGATGAACTATCAGGTATGAATTTGCTATCCTATGATGTTCCAGCTATCTATCCATTTGGAAAAGATGAAAGTGATAGCGAAACAACTAGATTTGCTCTTATGGGTGAACAAGAAAGATATCAAATAGAGGCGGAATTTAAAAGGCTTTCAGATAAAATCAGGGATCAACAATATCTATTGAACAAAAGGGAATGTGACTTCAAAGAAGAAGCTACCAAACTAAAGGGCCAAATAGAAGAAGGAAACAAGGTAAGGAAGTTATTCAAGGACAAATATCAAAAGTTGCAGGATGAAGTAACATCACTAAGAGATGAAGTCAATGAAAGAAGCACAACCATCAAGAAACTCAGAGATAGATCCAGTTACTATGAAAGTCTTGAAGCCACGATCCGCTCACTAAAGGAAGATCTTGAAGAATAAAAGAAGCAGAATAAAGATCTACTCCAAGCTATTGAAAAACAGGTAAACGAAGTTATCAGCTTGAAATCTCAGCTGGAATGTGCCTTCAGAATTCATCAAATGCAGCAGGATCTAAATGAAGAACAAGAAAAGGAGATTCTCAAACTAAGGCATCAGTTGGAAGAAGGAAGGAAAGCTGAAGAAGACATGAAGAAGCAATGTCTAGAAAAGGAAGAACAACTTCAAGTTGAGGTAAATATCTTGAAAGGTAAATTAGAAGAAAAGGATAAACTGTTATGATTTCAAGATAGTACTAAAGCCTTGGATGATATTCTTAGTAGTCAAAGGTCTCCTGCTATCAAGACTGGTCTTGGTTTTCATGAATCTGTTAAAGGTGAATCTAGTTCACAAGGTGAGGCAAGGAACTCTAAAGAGAAATCTAAAATGATCAACAAGGAGATAAGAGAGATGAGAGGTCAACCCCATCAACAATAAAGGAAAGAGATTCTTCAAAGAAAATATTTTACTCCTATCTATGGAAGTAATAGTCGGCCATTTACTCAGATGAATAATATTGAATGTTATGAATGTCATAATCTTGGACATGTTGCAGCTAGATGTAGAAGAAGAATGGTTCAAGATCATCAAACAGAAAGATCATCACATTCCAGGTACTTTAATGGATATTGTTTTTCTTGCAATATGTTTGGTCACAAAGCTGCTGATTGCTACAGGAGGAATATGAAACATATAATATGTTATGCATGTAACAAGCTTGGACATATAGCAAAGGAATGCAGGAACAAAGGACGAACATCACACCAAAAGGAGAAAACATCATCACACTTGAAGATATGGAAGAAGAAGGAAGTACAGTCAGAAAGATGTTGCACAGCACAATTTACTGAGACACAGCACAGCACAGACATAACAGACTCAGGGGGAGCTGAAAGTGTAAAAATTCAGTGTCCTGAATCTCATACGCAAGTTTCTTAAAGGGAAGTCGCGTATATACGCAAGTTAGACACTACGTTATCTCCCCCTTTGGACTTGATGGCAACAACACCAAATCACTCTACCCCTTTGACATCAAGGGCAAAGGGCGGACCAAGATATTCTCTTCCTTTGCTGTCCATACTCCCCCTGAGTACCTGCTGAAATCTCTGAATGAGCTCCCCCTTTGTATATGCCATGGTGCACCAATCTGTCCATGCTCTTTCTAAGAACATGCTGAAATCTCTGCTCTGTTGAAATATGCTTGTTCATGCTCCCCCTGAATGTAAGCAAGGTCTGCAAAAAGATGTTCTACAAGAAGAACATGACTCTATACATCATAAATGACCTTCCTATCACCAAAGACTCATACATACATCTATCTCCCATCACAATGGTGATATATCAAAAGTTTACATATGATAACATAAGAGAATAACATCATTCATCCCAGGCATAGTGGAGAAACCAACATAGGTCGTTACATGACCTGAAGAGATCTCATCAAATGACTACAATAGATAGAGACACACTATTACATCATGAGTCTTGATATGACATTTACATTGAATGATATACATGACATTTATAACAAACATCAGCAACAACATTGAATGTTCTGCTCCATAGCATCTGTCAACAGCAACTAGACCAGCAACTTGCAAGAATCATCAAGGTATGTCCACATCAACTCATCCTTTTGAACAGAACTCTATCATATGTGAGAAACACCATAGCCATCCAGATCTGCATGAACCAAGTATCATCAATTGGGAATATCTGCATCAATCAACATATGTACGAAACAACCTATCATCATATAGGTAAGAACTCATCTTCATCATGTCTCCAACAATGCAACTTTGAATAATCATCCATGTATCCAGCCAACAATCCTCATCCATATATGTGCCAAGAACAATAGGAATCCTGCATCATAACTGTAATATATGATCTTTATGCATATGACAACAAGAGCATATGAGTGACTCATCATCAAGCAAAGAAGATGTGAATTCAAGCTATGTACTTCTCCTTATCCTTATGAAGATCCCATGTAAGCACCATTAGAGAATCAACCACAAATTTGATCTATGTAAAAACTATGTAACCCCAAGAGTCATCTGAACAACTCATAACCATATCATAGCAAGATGAGTCATTTATCCATATAAGCATCATCACCAAGGACTAATAACCATAATGCCAACAATGCATTAAAAGCATATGCTCGCCCTCAACCTGTGCCATCTGATAGATCTGGTCATGCATATATCAGCGATAAGCATCAAGACATCATCATCATCAAGTTAGGATCAAAACACTTCTAAACATCTTACAAGTATCAAAACATTTCCACACATCCTCAGCAGACTGTAAGTATTAAACAATAGAGCAACTAATGGACTGAATCATATCAGATCCTTTTTCTGAGCCTGTCCCCACTTCTTTTCCTCAAACTGACATATACGCGACTTTGCAGTGTCTAACTCGCATATATACGCGACTTCCCTTTAATAAACTTGCGTATGAGATTCAGGACACTGAAGTTATACACTTTCAGCTCCCCCTGAGTCTGTTATGTCTGTGCTATGCTGTGTCTCAGTACATTGTGCTGTGCAACATCTTTCTGACTGTACTTCCTTCTTCTTCCATATCTTCAAGTGTGATGATGTTTTCTCCTTTTGGTGTGATGTCCGTCCTTTGTTCCTGCATTCCTTTGCTATATGTCTAAGCTTGTTACATGCCTAACATCTTATATGTTTCATATTCCTCCTGTAGCAATCAGCAGCTTTGTGACCAAACATATTGCAAGAAAAACAATATCCATTAAAGTACCTGGAATGTGATGATCTTTCTGTGTGATGATCTTGAACCATTCTTCTTCTACATCTAGCTGCAACATGTCCAAGATTATGACATTCATAACATTCAATATTATTCATCTGAGTAAATGGCCGACTATTACTTCCATAGATAGGAGTAAAAGATTTTCTTTGAAGAATCTCTTTCCTTGATTGTTGATGGGGTCGACCTCTCATCTCTCTTATATCCTTGTTGATCATTTTAGATTTCTCTTTAGAGTTCCTTGCCTCACCTTGTGAACTAGATTCACCTTTAACAGATTCATGAAAACCAAGACCAGTCTTGATAGCAGGAGACTTTTGACTACTAATAATATCATCCAAGGCTTTAGTACTATCTTGAAATCGTAACAGTTTATCCTTTTCTTCTAATTTACCTTTCAAGATATTTACCTCAACTTGAAGTTGTTCTTCCTTTTCTAGACATTGCTTCTTCATGTCTTCTTCAGCTTTCCTTCCTTCTTCCAATTGATGCCTTAGTTTGAGAATCTCCTTTTCTTGTTCTTCATTAAGATCCTGCTGCATTTAACGAATTCTAAAGGCACATTCCAGCTGAGATTTTAAGCTGATAACTTCGTTTACCTGTTTTTCAATAGCTTGGAGTAGATCTTTATTCTGCTTCTTTGATTCTTCAAGATCTTCCTTTAGTGAGCGGATCGTGGCTTCAAGACTTTCATAGTAACTGGATCTATCTCTGAGTTTCTTGATGGTTTTTCTTCTTTCATTGACTTCATCTCTTAGTGATGTTACTTCATCCTGCAACTTTTGATATTTGTCCTTGAATAACTTCCTTACCTTGTTTCCTTCTTCTAGTTGGACCTTTAGTTTGGTAGCATCTTCTTTGAAGTCACATTCCCTTTTGTTCAATAGATCTTGTTGATCCCTGATTTTATCTGAAAGCCTTTTAAATTCTGCCTCTATTTGATATCTTTCTTGTTCACCCATAAGAGCAAATTCAATTGTTTCGCTATCACTTTCATCTTTTCCAAATGGATAGATAGCTGGAACATCAGAGGATAGAAAATTCATACCTGATAGTTCATCTTCATTCTGAAATGATTCTGAATCTGATTCTGAATCTGAAGAGCTTCTTACACCTAATCCCCAATCGATTCTCCCACTGTCATATTTCTTCTGAGATGTCTTCTTCTTCTTAGGTGCTTTCTTCTTAAGCTTCTTTCCCATTGTTCCACGGATCTCCTTCAAGTGATCAAGCTTCTACCAAAGGACCTGCTCTGATACCAATTGTTGGAAATAATACTGAGAGGGGGGGTGAATCAGTATTATCACATCAATAAAACTTTTTAATTTCCATATTCAGATTCATATGTGCTACTTCCACAACTTCTTATGATTCAGTTAGTTGATCCTTGATGAGTGCATTACAACATTATCAATCATATTAACAGTAAACAGGTGCAGTAAAATAGAACACATCATCACACATAAGCGACACACATGAACACCATGATATAAGCTTGAAACCCCATGTGGGAGAAAACCACCTGCTGCAAGTCATCTCAATCTTCTTCTTAATAAGAAAATCCTTTTACAATATTTCTGTACTGGTGCAGTCTTATACCTGTACGCAGGCTTCTACCTGCAGAGAGCTACAACTCCCATAGATCTTGTACTAGCTGATCCATTTACTAGTACGCAGGCTTCTACCTGCTACAATGCTCCAAAGTTTTCAACAGCTACTGGAAGGGAGCTACCACCCCCGTAGCTCTTTTACTAGCTAAGATACTAGTACGTAGGCACCGGCCTACAATCTTCTCTCCTTCGGGTACCACGTTTCATACATTTTCAAACTGGATACACCTGAAGCACAACACATAATCTGAAAGGCCATGTTTCATCCAATTTTCATACTAGACCCATAAATATCATTGAAGCACATAATGAATCAATCTTCTGAATCACCCAATCACTAGATCAATACATATACAAGGATTGTATGCGTGTCAGCAATCAGATCTAGTCCATCAGATCATATAAGGATAATTCATTATGAACCTGATCCATTCATCCATCATTACTGAAGCTAATCATAATCATTCAATCAATCACTTCTCAGAATGCTGTTATCAGAACATAATACCAGTAACCAGACATCACTTCAAAACCCAGAACACTTCAATAAACAACAGAAGCAGCTAAAACATATTTTAAGAAAAGTACGCAACATCTTCAATGGAAACCTGCGGGTATCCGCTCTTGCACCATCTATTGATCCGCGGGTATTCGAACCTAAATAGGCTTCTGACCTGCGAGTATCCGTAGCTTACAGTCTTCTTCTCTGCGAGCATCCGCACCTACGGCTGCGGGTTGCCTACGCACCTCCGCACTGTACCCGTCTTTGGCCTGCGATCCTCCTGCAATCCTCCACACCTACACCGATCTCTGGCCTGCGAACCTCCGCACCTTTTCCTCAATCTACCTACGGATCTCCGCGCTTTCTCCTTCAGAGGCCTGCAGATCTCCGCGCCTGAAATGTGTTGCACCTACGGTCCAATCTTCAAATATGCCACAGACTATCAGATCTACAGATCTGATCATGTGCAAAGGAGATCTTGACCCATCAGTAGATTTTCCCTATAAAGCTCAGGTTTCTCCTTGATGTAGATCTATATATCACTCACCAACCAGAATTTTAGATCTTTCTCTCCTAAAGATATTCAACCCATAAGCATGCTCTAGCCAAATGATCTCCTTCCCCTTTTATAGCCTTAGGCCTTTCACAATACCACGGTACAAAACCATAATAACACAATACCACGGACTCGACAACCATAAGATTCCCACATGTGCACTTTTCTCTGCATGAAAGTGTGTGAACTTTTAGGACCGCACCTTTTGTTCTGTTAACCTGCGAACATGTCCGCACATTCTAAACAGAGTACCTGCGGACCCAGCGTATGACCGCACCTATTGCACGGCGTACCTGCGAACTTCTTATTTTCTTCATTCTTTGTGGGCTGATCATCAATCTCTACTACTGACCTGTTGTATTGTGATCTATCACCTGTATGAGTTGCCATCAAGGACAACACTTTAGCCATAATGCCAACAATCTCCCCCTTTGGACTTGATGGCAAAGCTTACTTGTCATACTAAGGATTTGTCATTTGATTCCTTTGAACTGTCCTGCATCCCATGTATTATGTCACATCTGATGTCTCTTCTATGGATTTACTTGATTGTATATAAGTGAGATGTTCTTCTATGAGTGGGTTGCCATCAAGTACAACACATGCATCATAATGCCAACATGTTTTCCATATTAAATAGTTAAAAAATTTAAAGAAGGTATGTCCTAAAAGAATAATCAAAGGACAAAAATAATGAAAATAGGTCACAAAAAAAATGAAAATATGAACCCCAAAAACAAAGAGACCATGAAAGTGTGCAAGCCAAAATGCCACTACTATTTACTTTTTATGCTTAATGAATGGTTGTGTGCAGCTTGTTACTTATGCCACAATCCATGAATAGTCAAAATGTTTAAATTTGGCTATTTCATGTTTTCACTTTCATGTCTATAGATAGAGAATAAAATCTAACCAAATAGTGTAATCTTGGCAGATAATTAGATAGGTAGAGTAAATAAAAGGAGCTCAACTATTTAATCTAAGCCCTTGGATGAGATAAGGTTTGATTTAAATAGTTTTCTATGTAAAGAAAAGAAAATATTGATAAGGGTTTGCTAGCACCCTAATAAAGTGAAGAAAAAATGGTAGAATGAGTAAATCGGTAAGTAGAAGAAAGGTTGCAGAAGTATGGTGATTGATCAAACAAAAAGCATATTTATTATTTTTCATCATATGCTCCAAACATGAATGGACAATCAAGCATGTAAATGGATTTCAAAATTCAATTAATTAACTTCCCCCATTCATTTCACCCCTTTACTTAACTAATTTCCCATAATAAAGTTCTAAGTGTTTAAAAAAAACCTTTAAGTCAAAGAGGCTTAGAGCATTTCTCTTACTTTTGGAGGGACCGGACCCTCGGCTCAATGACTTATGGATATCAAATACTAGATTTCCCTTATAAAATTCATCTCCCCCATCAATTCATTTATTTTCCTAATAAAACTCCTTTTCCTAAGGGCAAAACACTTTTTGCCTTGGAAAAGCACTTTTCCCCATATAAAGCACTTTCATACCATAAACCCAAAAAAATGCTTTACCCTAAGTATTAATGTAAATATGTGAAAAACATGTAATTCACAAAAAAAAATGTACTTAGTGTTTTTCCTTTTTCTGCTCATTTTTCATATTAATTACTAACTTTTATTAATATACAAAATCCCCGCAAAACCCAATTTCCATATATATTTAATTCCTGTGTATAAATTATCCCTACCCCTTAGTTTAATTATAAACTATATTACTACCCATATCCCAAAAAAATAAATAACCCTGCCTTAGCCCTTAATCCCGCATTAAAGCACCCCAATGAGATTAAACTCTAAATTAATCTCATACCGCCATAATTAAGTGCCCGTCGAGCCCCCCCTAGCCTCTGTGTAGTTTCTCCACCCGATCACCATGTGATCATCCCCCCTCCTCATTTGACGGCCCTTATCCATATCAGGCCAACCCGACGTTTGCCCTTTACCCACCCAATAAAGTGGTTTCTCCCCCAACCACCGATGCTACTTGTCATCTGATGAATGGAATTGGGCGACCCCTCCCAAAAACCACCAAGCACCCAAAAGCGGTGCGATATAAACCGTTTACCGCCCTCCTGCTACGCGAAAAATCAACCATTGTTCACCCCATACCTGCCAAAACTAACTTTTTACATATAAAATCCAAAAATCCCCAAATTGTTTGTTTTTGCTGACATTTCATCTGCAAGCCTCTATACGCATGCACAACACCTGCAAACATCGAAGCCGCAAACCTACGTATAATTTCAATCAAAAGACACCGCAAACAACCCAGTTAGCCTTGCAGCTTATGCAAAGCCATTTGACCACTTGTAGTCGTCAACCATCGCACTCAGAGCCAATTCACCCCAGTTCCAGGTATTTAAACTAGAATTCACCAAATACCCTGTCAATTTCAAAAGTAACCAATTGCTGAGCATTTTAGTTAAGTCAAAAATTAATTAAAAATTGCACACCTTGCTGAACATTGTTGTCCTAAATACTGCAAAATTACCCTCCCCCATTACTCAAATACACAAGAACTAAGAATGACGACCCCTATTGCTATGGATGTGAGACCCATCTCCATGCCCCATTTGGACCTGGACCACCTTCCCTTAGCTGATAGAGATTTCCAGATAAAAGATACCACCGTTATAGAGCTCCTACTCAAAATACATTGCCAAAGTAGGGACAAGTTCCTGAACCATGCCAATGAAATTGGCCTTTGGGAATCAAATTTGCTCAAGTACCAGTTCCACCAAGTCCAAATTTTTCCTAAAATTGTACATATGTGTTATGCTTGCTACATCCCCAGTCACAGAACCATCATGTCTCACAACCAAAAAGTACTTTTCACCATCACTCCTGAGTCTATCAATGAGATGTTGTAGCTCCAACCAAGGCCAAACCTAACTCCCTTATCAATTGGAGACCTGTTAGACTTATATCCCAAACTGAACTCTGCAAGATTGGCCCAATTTATCCAAACCTTCATCATAGAAGAGAAGTACACCCCCAAAGACCCCCCTCCATATGTGGCAATTATATTTTCTCCTTGGGGCCGAAATATTGTATCCATGATATCTTGTGTTTTGGGTTACTCAACAAGTGATTACATTGATGAAATCATCCTGGCTTTCATGTCCATCTATAACCTAGGACAGCCTCCTGCATCTATTTATGACTTTGCCATATTCATAGCTGACAGAATGCGTGAGAAGTTCACAAGAATGGGAAATGAAAGGGTTTTCAAGTACTCCTTAGTTCTATACCACATGTTTTTATATTATCAATTAGAGAAATTCCCATTCACCCTTCAAAAGCTGGACACCAAGGATCAACCCAAGTCGGTCATTTTTTGGACCCCATTGATCCACCAATACCAGTCTCCATACTCGTACTCTTATTTTATTGATTTATTTGTACAACCAGACATGACAATGTTGACTGGAAGCCCTCCTCCAAGGATCAATCCAGAAATAAAAAGAGTCCTCCAATTATCTAAACAGATCAAAGTTGGTGACTG
Organism: Pinus tabuliformis; assembly: GCA_031772625.1. Lineage (NCBI taxonomy): Eukaryota > Viridiplantae > Streptophyta > Pinopsida > Pinales > Pinaceae > Pinus > Pinus tabuliformis. The sequence continues at coordinate 717,902,470 of CM062817.1, read as the reverse complement.
GTACCTTTACCAGAACCACACAGAGATTAGGATATATGGTTGCATGCTTGCACCATACAAATTACCAAGATACCTCCCTATGAGTTTGTTTGCTTTAGAATATTACAGGAAAATCATCAATTCAGATGAGATAAATTTTGTAAATTCCAAGAAGAAGGCCAATTTCAAAATAAAAGACCAACTAGGCCACTTCATATGCAACTCTAGAGAGGCTGGCCAAGAGACAGACCTAATATTACAAAGGATGAAGTTCCAAAGAAGTTTTGTTTGGAGATATGATCCTTTGGAATTCATCACAAAGAAAATATAAAAGGTCAAGCTTGGACCTTTCATTCACCATCCCATACCCGAGATAGAATCTTATGCAAATCAAACCGAATGGGTGGAAGGTACCCTAGCAGACCAAGATATCACCAGAGTAGATATTGAGAACGCTCTTATTGATTTACAAAAGCAGCTTGATGACAGCTCTTTTTTGCAGGTACCAGAAAAACCAGAAACTACCATGAGCACTCCTCTAGTCATGCAGACTCCTCAGAACGAGGAGAAGGCCCCAAAAAGAAACAGAGAAGGAGCTTCCACCTCAGGGATGGCCACCTCTAATTTACAGCAGGAATCAAACAAGAGGCAAAGCCTAAATCCAACTTCTGAGCAGGAATACACTAAAGGTTCAGTTGAGATCACCAATACAGAAGCAAAAAGAAGCAGGCCTACCACTCCATCTGGAGGCATACAAGAGCCTTCCACTTCACAAACATAGGTATTGGAAAGGAAAATCAGTGTGGAAGTATCTTCCTTCAGAATTCTTGCAGACAAAGACCAAGACATCAAGGAAAGATATAAAGAAATCAAGGCTAGAAATGAGAGGCTCAAAGCCCAAACTTACGCTCAATACTTGAAACTCACCCCTACCAGTCAAACAAGGCTAATGTCATCCTTTGACATTAAGGAGGGGAACTTGCAGATGACCTCTGTGAAACCTACAACTCAACAGCCAAGAATAGCCTCAGATTTCAAAAAAATAGATTTTGAAGGGCTGGCAAGGGATATCCATCCCATAGACCAAATTGAGCTACACAATCAAACAGGGGAGATGATATACTCCATTTTGACTGGAAAGGCCATAGCTTCCCACCAGCTACAGAACTATTTGAACAATATCTCGGCTCAATTCTAGTTAGAGAAGGCCTCCTCATAGGCCAAGGACACCAGGATCAAGTCCTTAGAAGACTTAGTAATTGAATTAGGACACGATCCCAATGATATAAAAGCTGCAGAATAGCTTTTTAAAAAGAAGAATGATGACATAACTGCATTGAAAGAACAGCTAAATATACCCCAACTACTTCATCCAAAAACATTAGAGGTTCTAGAAGCCCAGTAAAGACATGAAGAACTCATGGACTTAGTCTTGAAGCTGAATGATCAACTCAAGGTGACAGAGAAGGAGTTGGACACTTTAATTCAATCGAAGAAAAGTAACTTGGCCACAACTTCCAAAACTGTCATCCCCACAGTATCCACAGTAGTTCCTTCTACCCTGGCAGCATCACTGGCACCTACAGTTCCACTTGCAACAACCTTGCCAACAACAATGGAATCTACTACAACAGCAGGAGCACCAGGGGACAAAGCAGCAGAACTTGTGAAAGCCATGGAAGATATGTCTATCCAGACTACCGAGATGAAAAAGCTAAAGGAAAAAGTGGCAAGTCTAGAAATTGACTGCAAACTTTCCCAACTCAAGCAGAAAGAGGAAACACAAAGGGCCCAGACAATGGGTGAGAGGATTAGAATCCTAGAAAAGGATTTAACACTTGAGAAGCCACTTGGACAAACCAAAGAGATGCTGTGGGCCAATATCATTGACTTTGTCAAAGATATTTGGACATCAATCCAAGTTATTTTTTAGCAAACAGAGCTAGTGAAGATAGCTATGGAAGCTATCCAGAAAGTGAAGGAGGAATTGGGAAATAAGCCTGAGGATGCAAATAGACTCATCCATTTCCTCAATAGAAAAAATAGATATGAGCTACAGGAGCTGAACATTGAAGACATAACTGCCACCATTTTAGAAATAAGGAAGGTTCTTTCCAAAAGGAACCTTATGCTTAATTTGGAAGAAAAGTGCCACAATATGCAGGTAGCCATTGATAGGTTCATGGCTAAATTTCATATTTTGAGGGAGAAAGGTCTTCCCAGTCCTATGGTCATTAATGACAAACTCATGACACAGTTGAACTATGGGGATAGACTTAGAAAATTGGCTAAGGATCAAGCCAGTTCCTCATCCATTAAAGCCTTGCCAACGGGCAAAGTATTATATGACACATTTGAGAACTTGTTTTTCCTTGAGCATGAGGTAAAACATTTGTTCCTCACCAAGCCCAATTTTGCAAAGTATACTGAGGTTGATGAGATTTATAGGAGGATGATAAATGTGAAATTACCAGATGCACAATGGTGGGAAACTATGACTGACTTACTGTGATAAATTAACAGCTAAAAGTTACCACACAGTAAATATGAAGGCAACAGGATGAAACAGGTAAAGACAGCACAACAGGGTCAAAGAGTAGTAGGGTCAAAGAGTATCAGATGAAAGATCAAAGTAAAGAAGACTCCAACGTGAAAATGCCACAACTATCAGCCAGCATAAAGGGCTGCATCTCAACCATAAAGGCCAGAACAACAATAATTAAAGGGATAGCAAGAAACAGTTCATTAGGTATCTCTATCATCTTGCTAGAAGATATTTGTATTTCCTAGAATAAATCTCAAGTTGTTTTGAGATATTTTGTAATAAGTTTTTGTATAAATACTTCACAATTGGAAGTATGTAGGGTGGATTCCAAAACAATTCTATAGACTATTTCTCTCGAATAAGAAATTATATTGTATCAATGACTGGATTGGCTTACTGGATCAAGGAATAAAGATCAGACATTTTACAGGATTCTTGTGTAAAGTGAAATACAAATAAGTATTCTCTCATGTTCAATGTTGTTTTCCTTCAAGTTTTTCGTAATCTTTTTGTATCTCTAAAATCTTAAAGTTATAACATGGAATGATATTTCAGAAATTGGTTAAATGCACTATGTCTTGACTGTTATGCATTATCATATGTTTTCTTCACAATCTAAGTTAAGGAATTCTTGATTGCTCCTTAGTTTAGGTGATTTCTTGTGATCAGTATCAAAGGATTGTTAATTGCCCTTTGTTTATGATTATCCTTTGTTCTCCATTCTAATCCCGGTCTAAGGATTCTGGAGTGCCCTTTCACCCTGATTAGAATTACTTCACCCATTAGGCCTAAAGATTTGCATTTCGCTCTGCTAGCCTACCTCATGAACATTCCCCTTAATGAATTGATCCAGTCGTGCTATCCATTTGTTGACTCCATAGCCCAATGGCTTGAAGACCCATCTCTATCCATCTGTTCTAAGAATTCCACCACCCAACCTTCAAAACAAAACCAAAACCCTAAGGAACACTAAGAACTAGCCTAAAATCCCATAAGAAACAAAGCTAAATTATATAGAGAGAGCCCTCTCTGAGTCATAGGTTGGCTAGATACTATACTTAAAAGATTGGTTTGTAGTTACCTCGGTTTCTTCCTTCTTCTGATAACTTCTAAGGAAAATTCTAACTGATAACAGAATCAACCATTTTCATGACAAGGAGTTAAGTCTATCTCACTATGGAGCCTAGCAGTAAATAATAATAGAAAGAGTACATTAATATATTTATTTGAATCCAGTCAATATATGAAATTTCATCTCTCTAGGTCTTGATATGCGTGTAAATATTGTGTCTCACAAATGTTGTTTGGAGCATAAAGGGGAAAGTGACTTGTTTGATCAGGTGCCTAAATTGTTAAATTCATATTTAAAGGACAATGACCATGGTCCTGTGAAATTGTGTCGGGAACTTGTTTACTACATGAAGGCCATTCAAACATCTCTTTACGAAAATATGTCGAAGTAAGAGGAACAACTCATTGGAATTCCAAACCAAGCACTAAAATCAAGGTCACAAACTAGCTTTCAAAAATACTAGAGATCTTGATGTTGTGGAATCTAAAAATAATTCTTTCAATTCATCTAATGGGTTTGGAACTTGTAAGAAAAAATATTCTTTGGAGAAATATTATGAAAATTGAGTATCATTGTCAGCCTCAAGTGGAGGTACTAATGGCATATTGGTGAAGTCTTAAAATATTGTTGCCCTATGAAACATTCCTGAATATTTTCAACTAGAATGAGCTAAGGCTGCCACCATGTGGGCTTATCAATGGTGGGAGCTAGCTTTGCAAATGTTGTGCTTCAGTGTCTCACATATACAAGGCCAGTTGTAACTTAATTTTTAGAATCAAAGCATACAGATACAAGTGGAAGGAATGATTGGTATTTTTATGTGAGATTCAAGCAAATTGAAGAACCATTTTCACCATTAGGATTACTCTCTTGTATCCCCAAAATGAGTGAAAATATTATATATGGAAGGAAAGAAGATGCTCATGAGTTCATTGGTGTTGAAATTTATTCAGTGCAATCTATTTGTCTTGATGAAGTTGGAGTAGACAAGGAAATAGATCATGATAGTTATGGAACCACACTTATATATTATATTTTTGGGGGGCATCTTCAATCCCACGTGAAATGTACACAATGCTAATGGGTTTCAAGTCGATATGATCATATGATGTATCTTAATGTTCAAATTCAAGGAGATGTGAGGTCTTTAGAGGATGCCACTATAAATAATAAATAAGCCAACTATCGCCTTGAGCTAGAAGTGAAGAGTATGAGAGGTGATATATCCACGCCGCCATATTCGAAAGTTATTTGTGAAGAGGGAAAGATTAATGGAGAATCAGATACAAACTCATTTTCTGAGTCTAGGTCTATGAATGATTGAGCTCCATGCGCTAAGGGTTTGTGATGCGCCACATCACATCATAATTTCTCTCCCTAGGCACATCACATCTATCTTTCATAACCAATTTACTATCCTTGTGCAATGACACATAATACTTGTTTATTTTGCAATAAGGAATTTGATGTGACACATTATAATCTCCCCTCATCGCATCACAAAAGCTTTCCTTGTATATTTGTCATTTGTGCACTATAGTGCAACCCATTGTACCAGGCTACCCAATATCATTGCATCACATGTCATCAAAGGCAAAATAAATATGAAACCAATGAAACACTCAAGGACATGCAAAATAATTTCAAAGCATGAGATGCTTGGATGAAGAAAATAAGAAGTCAAATAATCTATTGGCATAACTTCAATACATAGTTTCTGAAATACAAAAGTTTTTCTAGATATTTTTGAATTTTCTCTAGCATTTATTCAGTTGGCTTCAATGGGGAAAGCATTGAGCCCCTTTGTAAAACAAGAACTTGCCAATATATATAGAAGGCAGGAGACAAATAGCATGAATGCAATGAAAATTTATGTATAGGTTTTGGACACAGGGAAAATACCTGTATTCTTAGATGAAGTCTCAAACTCTAAAGAACGGAACAAGGCTTCTCACAAGTATGTAATATCTCTCTATGAAGTACTTGCCAAAGTGCGTGGAGAAAATCATCATTCCCCATACAAGAAAATTTATGACAACTATTGTGAAGACTCTGTCTTCAAGTGAAGGGTCATTTCCTTTGCAACAAGCTTGTGGAAGAGTTGTTGCAGACATAGCTAGATATGCCATCAATACTTTCAACATGGAGGCCCAATAAGAAGGTGTTATAAGAGACCTATGTACACCCTTTCTTGATGTACTAATAGGAACAATGGAGCCATCAATTGCAGGTGAAACATTATTTTTACAAGCCCTTATAGACTCCTATAGTTGGAAATTTTCTTTAGTAGATATCATTAATGAGGTTTTCCTAAGATTAACAAGTGCATAGGAAGAGAAACTGGAAAAAAAAAAAATAAATAAAAATAAATAAATAAAAATAATAATAAATAAATAAATAAAAATAAAATAAAATAATAATAATAATAATAAATAAAATAATAATAATAATAATAATAATAATAAATAAATAAATAAATAAAAAATAAATAAAAAATAAAAATAAAAATAAAAATAAAAAATAAAATAAATAAATAAATAAAAAAACAAAAACAAAAAAAATAAAAAATAAAAAAATAAATAATAAAAAAATAAAAATTAAAAATTAAAAATTAAAAATTAAAAAAATAAAATAAAAAATAAAAAATAAAAAATAAAAAAATGTTTCCCACATGAGTCTAGTTTGTTCTCTTGCTAAATTGAACTATCAGATTCTTGAAGCATATGGGAGGTATTTGATTAAAGTAGGGGAAGAGATATTAAAATATGGAGTTGCTAATGGGAACCAATGTTGAAGAGAAATTGTTGTCGACATGATCAATAGTTCATTGAAATCTATGGATACTCAAATTATAAGCTTTGAAATTCCTAATTTAGTTTATAATTTAGAGAGGTGTCATTTGGACAGGGAGCCATCTACTAGGGATGCGACTGTAGAAGCACTTTGAACTATGAGAAAGTATATTTAGAGAAAGGTTTAACAAATATCATCTCTTTCAATGAAGAAAGGTTTCATTGCATGGAGTTGTCTCCCAACCAGAAATCCCCAAGAAGAAGAAGCCTTTAGGGTGAGATATATTTTCATGTTTTTCCTCCAGAACTCCATAGTTTGGGTCACAAGAATCATTAGTTGTCTCCTATACTCTTTCGTTGGTTTCCTATGCTTCTCCTATTTCTCTATCTGTTAGGTTTGATGCACATAATGAGTGTCGCAGAGTGGCATATTGTAGCGTCTATGATGTGCAGAAATAAATGCAGTTTGAGAATGGAGGTGTAGATGTTTCTCTAAAATATGGTATACTCTCTATGAATGTAGCAAAATCTGATACCCATGGAAGAAAAATAGAATCCAAAATGACTAGGACGCATATTCATCCTCATCATATTCAAGAAGAAAGTGTAAAAGAATCACAAATAATTAGTTGAGATGATTCGTGCAATTTAACATTATCAATGAAAATCAAGTTGCAAAAAGAAGTTGGAGGCCAACCATACCTTTTGATAAGTGTATATTTTCTTCCTAACAATCAAGTTGGAGAAGAGGAATCAAGTCATATTAAATATTCCCCTATGACCTCCAGTATTTGTGGAAACACTTAATACATTCCCTTGGAAGCAGCCTATATTGGTCAGATGTCAATGTCCCCAATGACAATTTAGGATTTAAATATTTTTACTTCACCAACAAATATTCTTAGGAATTTGCAGCAACAATCTTCCCATGAATCTTCAAGTGTAGAAGGGCATGCTAGCAAACAATGTGAGAACAAAAAGTTTGATACTTCAAGCGAGAGAGAGTTGACTATAGCAGATGGCTTGAATTCCAATCCTACTATTATAAACTAAGGAAGAGAATGCAAGGGATAAAAAATGTTTCCCTGGAATGTGGGGAATTTCTTTACAAGTTTGCTAACATGGTTAATGAATCTTCTAATCGAAATTTTCAGGAGGAAAACTTACTAGAGGGAATTTTTTTCTCGACAACTACACAAAGAACTAAATCTATGTCAAAAACTTTTTCTAGTTATCCTTGCATGGATCATAACCCACAACCACGATTACCAAATGTCATGCCAACACATGCCCTTCAAAGAAATGTTGGGAAAATGTTAGGTCCCTGTAGTACTAGTGTAGTCCCCATATTGTCATTATTGTGCCCCCTGAATCCCACTATTTTTATTATTGTGCCCTTACATTATTATTGTTATGTAGGCCATAATTATATTTTGACCCCTTGTACTCCTATATATACCAAGGAGGTATTGTCATTTGAATAATCAAATATTTTTTCATTTATGTAATGTAAAATGAGGTTGCCCCCTTGAATAGCATTATTTTCAAGTCGTTGATCTATATTTTCTTCTATTTTTGTGACATGGTTACATAACATTTGGAATTAGACCTTTGGATCCTAGGGTTTTGCTGCTTAAAATAGGTCTTTTTGGAATTTTCACTATAACATTTTTTCTGTGAGGCTTCAGAAGGTGAAAATTTTCCCAGGGGGATTCGAAATTCATATGAACATTGTTTGAAAAATTACAATCTTGGTTTGCTATATTTTCGGAGATATGATCTAAGGAATTTACGGTTTTTGTATGCTCTAGAATTATTTCTCAAACATGTGATCTAGGGAAAATTATCATAAATTTTTCTTCAAGCATCGAATTTGAATGTCATAAAATGTAACTAAAAGTGCACATACTTTAGTTTCTTAGGGATAATTTTTAGGGTCAAATATTAAAAAAATGACACATGAAATTCTGTACACATGAAATTTTGTCCATAATCAGGTCATCGTGGGAGATTTGGCATAACTTTATATTAAAGAATCCAATTTTAGTTTCACTTGTGGGGTTGGAAAGAGGAAACATAAAGCTAAAAATTGAATGAATGTGACATATGAGTGAAATAAGACTTTGGTGTTGGGTATAGAAATAAATTCATACAAGTACTAGAACTTTCATGGCTTAGACTTATCTTGTTACTCGAGTGAAATAAATTTGAACTCATGTAAGTTCAAGCACTAGAGTCACTCATATATCATAGATGAATGGCAGGAGGAAATGATTTTCAAAGATATTTATATTTTTTTATGAGATTTTGTTGGGTATGTGTTATATTCTTTGCACGATTAGCACTAAGAGTTGTTACAGTGCATCGGGCGTAGTAGGGGGGTTGTAGGGGAGTTGGAAACCCCCCTTCATTGGGTTTGGGGAAATGGCCTGAAAAAATACTTTAGGTGGACCCAAGGATGGTTTAAAAGATCCAAGGATGGGGGTTGAAAGGAATATAATGAAAAATCAATCTATTTTTCTTAGGTTTTGGGTTTTAGGAAAAAGTCTCTATGTATATTTCATGTTCTCGCCATTGTACATTTTCTGTTTTTTTTTTAAGAATTCGTTTGTAGGTAATTTATGTACATCATTAAAACCTTCAAATTTTACAATTACATGGTAGTGTGACTGATAATTCTCTCCCTATGGCCTTGGGTGTGAAAAAATCCTTAGCTGGAGATCAAATATAGAAGTACAAATTACTATGAACAAAGTTGCAATGCATGTGCAAATCGATCTGAGTAGCATTAGATCAACATGTGTATCGTAAAGAGCTTGAGTTGTGGTCATCATTTGATGGCCATTTTTCTATAAAGGAACAAGATAAAATTGTAGGTCAGATAATTCACTACAAGTGCATAAGTGCTTTAGATAATGCTGCCATTGGCTCTAGCACAACCAAAAGTACTTGAACTTTCATGGCTTAGAATATCTTGTTATGAAAACAACACAAATGAAGCAATCACTTTCATGAAAAGGAAGAAGCAAGCATAATTGATGACCTCATCCATAATCCATGAAGATGATGGAATAATGGATCATTTGTCAAAGATTCAATAATTAAAGTTGTTGTTTTTAATGACAAATTTATGGAGAAATTAGTGGAATGACAGGTGAGATATTTATGGATGATTGTTGAGAGAATTATGGAGTGATTTGTGGAGTTATTGATTGAGAAATTTGTGGAGTTGACAAAATCTCGATACCTCTCCTCATGTATAAATATATGCCTATGTTAATGAAATAAGACTGAGTTGGTGTGTGAGAGTTATGCATTATTGTTGAATGTTTTATGCTCTGTAATTTAGTTTTTATTGTGTTGTTCCATCCTTAATTTGGTATCAGAGCCATTGCCCCCAAGAATTAGAGAGTTTGTGAGATCTATGAGAACCCTCTTGAAAAACAAAACTTGTGTATTTCATGTGTGTTTGGTGCATGCGTGAAGAACCTGAATAAAGAAGTGTTGGACATGAAGCAGTGTTGGAGCATGCAAACTAACGTAAAAATTATTTCCTACATAGCTATGCAATGAAGATAAGTTTTTTGGTGTAATTTTTCTGCTGGTATGTTTTTCATTTTATATGCTTCTTGCCTCTGAGGTTGTTTTGAACCTACATGCATTGATCCGGTAGCCTGTGATAATTTGAAGCAATGTTGGAGCAAAGTTTTTTTTGTGTAGAACAGCAAAAGAGGAGTCACCAGCATAGAATAGGAACAGACCCTCATGGAGAAGACTTGCGTGAAGCTACGTGGAGAAGTCTTCTGCGTAGATGAGAATCTAAGCGTGAAGAGACTCCAAGTTGTTTGCATTATTAAAACAGTCTATTAGGGCTTGCAAGAGCTACTGTGATTTCATCCGGTCAAATGCTTGTTCAACAAATATTCATTCAAACTAGGATCATTCGATTCTGGACATGAAATTTTAAACATGGACGTGAAATTTGAAATAAGAGTGGAGCGAACTCTAAATTTTTAAAGTTTAACATTAAAGTTTTTTTGTGGAGTGACTTTTCATGATTTTTTTTTTTGAATATTAAAACTTTTGTTTGAAGTGCACGTTAATGTTTCTTGAAGTGTGCATGACACATTCCTTTAGTTTATAAAAAGGGCTTTTATAAATGTGTGAAAGGGATTAAAATTTTCAATAAGGGAAATAAGAAGAAAATATGTTTTATAATTTTTTGAAAAGGGAGAATTAATATTCCTTCTCATGAAGGGGATATAATATGGTTTGCAATAATGAAAGGAGATCTAAGATGTAATTTTTTGAACAATTGAGCCTTTTATCTCTCTTTGTACTCTTCCAATTAATTAAAAAAAGATATTTTTTGGTGGTGGTTGAGTCCCAATTTTTGGGACATTTGGTTCTTGTCCCAGGTTGAAGTGGGACACATTGTGTTCTTTTTCATTTTCTCTCTATCACTCTCTCTTACTCTCATCATGGCGACAAGCAGTATTGTATTGCCTAAACTTGTTGGCACAAACTATTTTTATTGGAGCAAATGTATGCAGCCTATATTCATCACTAAATATTTATGGGAACTTGTAACTGATGGATACAATATGCCTTCTCTTGATGAATTCAAAGCATTAAGTGATGATGAAAATAAATCTCTTAAGGAACTTATTAAGAAAGATAATGAAGCACTTTCACTTATAGGCAATGCTCTTGAAGAATCTATATTTCCAAGAATCAGTGATGCAATATCATCTAAAGAAGCATGGGATATCTTAAAGAACATATTTGAAGGTGTTTCTGTAGCTAAACTGCAAACATTAAGGAGGAATTTTGAAAATTCCCATATGCAAAGTAATCAATCCATTCATGATTACATCAAAAAATATTCAAGATCTTGTTAATCAAATGAGGTCATTAGGTGAAGATGTTCCAGAAAGAAGGCTAATTGAGAAGATTTTAAGAAGTGTTCTGCCTAAGTTTTAGATGGTCACTACCAGTATTATGGTCTCCAAAGATTTAAATACCATGAAAATTGATGAATTAAGTGGATTCTTGTTAACTGTTGAAGAAAATCAACCATCCGAGCAAGAATAACATGCCCTTTCCGCAAAGCATAGAGGAAGAGGAAGGAATAAGGGTCAATATCATAATCAGAATCAAAACAAAAATCAAGAAAGTTCACAAGGAAATGCATCACCTTCAAGAGGTAGAGGTAGGAATCCCAACCATTTTAGAGGAAGAGGCAGAGATGGATCTGGCAGAAGAGGACAAGGAAGAGATGGAGGCGGAAATGGAGGAAGAGGAGGAGGACCACAGTAATATTATTGCCAAAAATTTGGCCATCTTGAAAGAGATTTTTATGCAAAAATGCGAGATACGGAGCGAAAAGGTGCTAATATTGTTGTTGAAGAAACTAGGAATGAGAAGTTATTCATCTCAAGTTTGACGGCACATAGTGAAGAAATTGAAGCATGGTATATTGATTCAAGATGTTCAACTCATATGACATCTCAAGGGGAGTTGTTTACCAAAATTAATGACAATTATTCTAGTAAAGTCATATTTGGTGATGATAGTGTTTCTGAGGTGAAAGGGAAAGGCACAGTTGCAATACAATCATTACATGGAAAGAAGAAGTTAATTGAGGACACTACAAGTTAGTGTTTGATAATAAAGAATTCCTAATCATGGATAAGTTGAATAAAAATGCAGTTGTAGCAAGAGGTGAAATGACTAAAGACAGAATTTTCAAGCTCTCCTTTGATTCAAGTAATTCACAAAGTTTGAATACAATAGAAGATACAAATAGTAAGCTTTGGCATTATAGGATAGGACATCTAAATTTTTAGAGTTTGGTGTTGTTAAGAAAGCAGAACATGGTGAATGGTCTTCCTTATATCAAGTTGGATGATGATGTATGGGAAGGGTGTATTTTTGGGAAACAACACAGGGAAAGTTTCTCAAATAGAACATGGAAGGCTAGAGAACGTCTAGCATTGGTACATTCAGATTTAGGTGGTCCAACGGATATTGCGTCTTTTGGAAAGGCACGCTATTTTCTCACTTTCATTGATGATTATTCTAGGAAGACATGGGTGTATTTTCTAAAAGAGAAGTCTGAAGTTTTTTCTCATTTTCTTGAGTTTAAGGCTTTAGTTGAAAAGCAAACTGGTCTACAAATTCTCACCCTAAGAAAAGATAATGGGGGAGAATACAAGTCAAATGAGTTTTTGAATTATTTTAGGAAGAATGGAATAAAGCAAGAGTTTACTAATTCATATTCTCCTCAACAAAATGGTGTTTCAAAGAGGAAGAATAGAACAATAGTTGAAATGGATAGAAGCATGTTAAAAACTAAGTCACTTGGAAATGAGTTTTGGGTTGAAGCAGTACACACAAAAATATACACTCTTAACCGATGTCCTACAAAGGAAATGTTGAATTTGACTCCAGAAGAAGCATGGTCAAGATACAAACCAAGTGTTGCACATATGAAAGTTTTTGGTTGTACTGCATATACACATGTTCGTAAGGAAAGAGGAAGAAGTTGGATGATAAGAGTGTGAAGCGTATCTTTATTGGATACAACATTGAAACAAGAAGTTACAGGTTGTTTGATACAAAGGAAAAGAAGGTGATAATAAGCAGAGGCGTTGTGTTTTATGAGAAGGGAGTCTATCATCCAGAACATGTACAGTTTGAATTGAAGAACGATGCAGTGAATATTGGTGATGATTCAAATTCCAAGTTAGTAAAAGAAGATGAAGTTAAGAAGAATCCTAAGTGGCTTGAAAGGGGTCATTCAGAAAGCAGTATGTTGGATAGAAATTTTGAAAGAAGGGTTACTAGATCTCAAAGTTATCTAGTGAATTATGCACTTATGGGACAGGTAATGAAAATAGATGAACCACATGATTATGCAGAAGCATCAAGAAAGAATGAATGGAATGAAGCTATGGAAGCAGAAATGAATGCCTTGGTGAAAAATGATACATGAGACTTGGTCAAATTACCAAAGGGAAAATATGTAATTGGCACTAAGTGGGTTTAAAAAACAAAGTATAAATCAAATGGCACAATTGATAAGTATAGGGATCGTTTAGTTGCAAAGGGATATGCACAAAAAGAAGGAATTGATTACACTGAGACATTTTTCCCAGTGTAAAAGTTGGATACAATCAGGATGGTTCTTGCATTAGCTGCATAGTCCAAGTGGTCAATTTTTCAAATGGATGTTAAATCAGCCTTTCTAAATGGTTATGTGGATGAAGAAATTTAGGTGGAGTAGCCTGAAGGTTTTTGAAGTGCCAGGAAAAGAAGATTATGTTTATAAGTTGAAGAAGGCCTTGTATGGTCTTAAGTAAGCACCAAGGGCATGGTATTCAATAATTGGTAAGTATTTTCAGGACCATGGCTTAGTTAAAAGTTTATCTGAGCCCAAGCTCTATATCTTTCAGTCAGGACATAACATTCTGATAGTTTTCTCATATGTTGATGATTTGATCTACACAGGGAATAGTACAAAACTATTTCAAAGCTTTAAGTCACATATGATTGTTGAGTTTGAGATGACAAATCTTGGTGAGTTACATTATTTCTTAGGTATTGAAGTTTGGCAGAAGGAAAATGGTATTTTAATGTCACAAGCCAAGTATACTTGGGACATTTTGAAGAAGTTTAGAATGTTGAGTTGCAAGCCCATGACAACTCCTTTGGAAGTTGGGTTGAAGTTATACAGACATGATGACTCCAATTCAGTTGATGTTTACTTTGTATCGTCAATTGGTTGGAAGTTTGATCTATTTAACTACAACTCGACTAGATATTTCTTTTGCAATCAGTATGGTATGAAGATTTATGGCAGAACCTTAAGGAATTGCATTGGAAAGCAGTAAAGAGGATTTTAAGATATCTGCATGGAGTAATTGGTTATGGTTTTGTATACAAGTCTACAGAAGATTTCAGGTTGATTGGTTATGCAGATTCAGATTGGGCTGGAAGTATGCATGACAAGAAATCAACTTCAGGGTATTCATTCAGTATGGTTTCAGCGGCAGTTGCTTGTAGTACTAATAAGAAATCAACAATTTCTCTCTCGACAGTAGAAGCAGAGTATAAAGCGGCAACGATAGCAGCATGTGAAGCAGTTTGGTTAATAACAATTCTAGAGGACCTACATAAAAAACAAGAGAAACCCACTCAGTTGATGATAAGCAAAGTGCTATTCAGATGACCAAGAATCCAATTTTCCATAATAAGACCAAGCATATTGATATTCAGTATCATTTTGTTCGAGATCTGGTTTAGCAAGGAGTGATCGAGATTGAGTATTACAGAACAGATAAACAGGTCGCTGATATATTCACCAAAGCACTGTCTAAGGAAAAGTTCTGCAAATTCAGAGATGACCTTGGAGTATTTCCAAATTATCATCATGGGGGAGAAATGATGGAATCATGGATCATTTGTCAAATATTCAATAATTAAAGTTGTTGCTTTTAGTGAGAGATTTATGGAGAAATTAGTGGAATGACAAGTGACAGATTTATGGATGATTGTTGAGAGAATTATGGAGTGATTTGTGGAGTTATTGATTTAGAAATTTGTGGAGTTGACAAAATATCAATACCTCTCCTCGTGTATAAATATATGCCTATGTTAATGAAATAAGATTGAGTTGGTGTGTGAGAGTTGTGCATTATTGTTGAATGTTTTATGCTCTCTAATTTAGTTTTTGTTGTGTTTTCCATCCTTCAGAAGGCACATCATAAATTTTGACTCATTATATTTCTTTTGTCATATTGTAAATATTATTTTGTCATGAAAATGGGCGAATACCAGGAGTCATGTAGGAGTCAATAGGAATATGAAAATACAATGGGACTGTGATAAATCATGAGGTAGTTGAAAATTGATGCGTAAGTTGAAGAGTCACCTACCCATTTGTATAAATATACCCTCATGCCTCTAGCAAAGGGATTTTTAGCACTTAGGTGGCTCTTAGCACTCTTACTCTTGGTATTTTGGAGATTGAGCTATAGTGAATCTTGGGCAATTATTTTGGAAATGACATGAGAAGCTCGCCTTCCACTATTGGATCTTAATGGACTTGTGGTACATTTATTTGAGATTTCAGCATTATCATTGAGAAGATCTACAATGTTGGAAATATTCTTATGCACTTTCATGATGGTTGTAAGGATATATTATACTTTTGTTATGTGTTCATGTTTTCTTTCATATGATTTATATATTAATGAACTAATTCATGGCTTATGACTCACATACCTTCTCATGTATTTCTTCTCTTTCATTTCGTGCATTGCATTAGTTACTAGTTGTGAATTACTATGAAATTAGTTTCTAGTGCTCTCTTTACTCTTGTATATCTTGGATGGTTTTAGATAAATAATCCCTCTTGAGATGTACTTCACCTTATTACTTTGTTGTTATATCTTTGTACTTTGTGTTTCAAGTTTATCATTTCTCAATTGATTCATATTCACACTCCGATTATTTCACACTTGCTTTCACATTAACACCTCCTCACCCAAAAACCAAGAGAAAATAGACAAACATGGTGGCAATTGGGCTCATATACCAGATGGTACTCCTATCCCAAAAGGTGTAAGGTCTAATAGGGACTTAATATTGGGAAGATCCCCTTAATCATTGACAGTACATTTTACCCCATCAACTGGTCCAAATGCTTTTAATAGTTTGTTGACAGGCTATTTAAATTATAAACCATTTTAAGGTCAAAATATTTGAATTGAATGAGTAAATTCACTTCAAATTTTATTGCTTTTAATAATTAAATGTAAATTCATAATCCAATGATATGAGACACTTTTGACAAGTAAAATAATTCTTAAGAAAACTTTCCTTTTAATAGAATTTAAGGGATGCATTCCTTTCCATAAGGGAAATATTCAAATCCATATTAATGACTAAACTATTGTTTAGGTTTTTAAGCTCTTATTATTATTGAGAAAAAAATATTTAATTTTTTAAACTCTTACTATTACCAAAGTAATCTAGTAATAGCAATAGTAAATATTCATAGCCTTTGTAATTGATGAGTTCGTATTTTATGTACAAAATATTTAAAGATTTCCCTATAGGTAAAACTTCCTTTGGTTGGAAAAATATTATAAGTCTCAGTAATTTGTATAAGTAAAACTTTCTTTGGTTGGAAAAAATTATAAGTCTCACTACGTACATAGCAATTAATGACACTACAAAAACATATTTTTCAAAAGGGAAAATATTTGAATCCCTGTTATGTTCGATATTCATGGCCTTTGTAACTGATGAATTAGTATTTTAAGTATAAAATATTTAAATATTTTCCAATAGGTAAAACCTCCTTTGGTTGAAAAAAGATTATAAGTCTCACTATTTTGTAAAACCTCCTTTGGTTGAAAAAAGATTATAAGTCTCACTATTTTGTATAATGATCTAAGTACATAGCAATTAATGACACCAAAAAAAACATTATTCAAAAGGGAAAATATTTGAATCCCTTATTATATGTGAAATACCCATAATTGGAAACTCATTTGAAGCTATTTTGTATAAAAGTGTGCAAAGGCAGAGAGACACGCAAGGTTCAGACAAAAGGGTATCTATGGTATGGTATTGATTCAATGAACCCATGCATTCTTTTTATTATAGATTTTATTCAATCATGGTAAAGAGCTTGATCCATGCACCCTCTATCTTAGGCTTTGGTCCTTATATTGGGAAATTGAAAAATTGAAAATCGATTAATATGAAGCAATTGTTTAAATTTTTTAATATTATGTTTATGTTAATGATATTAGGAGCACTATTGATTCTAGGAAATTAACGGCGGGAGCAGGAGGGCAATTTTTGAGCTAGGGTTACAGTTTTGCAGAGTTCGTTCTCCATGGAAGGCCGTAAAGGAGGGAGCTCCACTCCCTCCTACAAGTAGGCAGTGGCCAGCAGAGGAAAAAAACCAATAGAAGAGGATAAAGATCCTTCAGCTGAAAGGCAAAGAAACAGAGAAAAGGAGCAGGAGGACTCTAAAGTTAAGGAGAATAACAACACTAAAGAAAGCAAGGAAGCGGACAAGGAACAGGGCACAAAAGATAAAACTCAAAAGGGACCATGCAAACCCAAGACTACTATCACTCCTAGAGTTGTTTTGAATGATCCTGCTCTGCAGGCACATAGGTACCACATGCAGACTTATGCAATCATTTGTAAGTTCATGCGTTTATGGCCCACTGAAAAAGCATTACAAATATGGATTAAATACCACTGGAAACCAAAAGGAAGCATAGAAATACATCTTGGGTCAAATGGATTCTTTACTGTAGTCTTTGCAAACATTGAAGATAAGGACAGAGTGTTTGAAGGAGGGCCCTACTTTTATGCAGCAGCAAGTCTGTCTATGCGACCTTGGATCATGAATTTTTCCCAAAACGTGAAACTTTTACCTTGGTCCTGGTTTGGGTAAGACTCTACTCTCTACCTTTGGATTACTAGCAATTGGAATCCCTATCTGCCATAGGAAATAAGTTACGACGATTTGTCAAAGCTTCTGAGGCCACCAAAAGGGGAAAATACACATCCTTTGTAAGAATATGTGTGGAGATGGATCTTTCTGCAGCTCTACCGGATGAGGTAATATTGGAAGTGTTTGATGAAGAATGGGTACAAACAGTGGATTATGAGCACATCCCATTCAGATGTCGTAAATGTCATGAGCACGGGCACCTATTCAGAGATTGCTCTCTCAGTAAAACTGAAACAATAGTAAAACCAATACCATGAAAGACACTGAATGCTTTCACAAAGTGGTCCATAAAGGAAAAGGGAGCAAGAGGGGATCGAAGACACATCAAAATGAATGGCAGCAAGCCAGTCAAAACAGGTTTCAAGCACTAGAAGAGGAAGAGGGGATAACGAAAGAAGATCAGGCCAAGGGAGGTAGTCTAGTGAACGAGGAGAACGAAGAAGAGGATGAGCAAACACAAAACATTAATAAACAGAAAGAAGAAATGATGAGTGACACAGAATTGGAGATGGATCTGGAAATGACCCAGAGTTAGATGGAAATGGAAGACCATGAACTACAAGAGATTATTGAGAAAGAGAATCTAGATCTAGAAGGATTCTTGCAACAAGGAACTAGGGAGGGAGTGGATTCGTTACCTCCAGAGTAGTTCAATAGAGTTCAACAGCTGTTCTTATGGAAAACTCAGACCATAGGGCTGGAAAAAGCAAGGGAATCATGAAAGGCAGGGCAGTGAAGGTGTGAAAGCTATGAAAACCACACTGGGCTTGGCACCCAGATACCCAGGAAAGAAAAGGGGAAGGAGAAAGCAGAACAAGTTTTTGATGGAATGTGGAAAGCTAATGATAGACTCAGGTAAGATGAAAGACCTATCCAGTTACTCCTTTACAAATCTTTAATAATGAAGTTCACTTCTTGGAATATTATAGGCCTAGGCAGTAAAAGAAAACAAATATTACTTAGTAATAGAATAAAACAAGAAAAACCGGATGTAATCTTTATCCAGGAAAATAAATGTTCCATTCAGAAAATAAAAGAGATTCACAGTAAATGGCTCAATAAATTTGAGTTTGTGGAAGTCAAAGCAGACAATACAGCAGGTGGCATTCTCATGCTTTGGAACCCCCAAAAATTTGGCATTATAGATGCAGAAGTAGCCAGGGATTATCTATCAATGGTCATACAACCAGTGGGATATAAGAAAGTCTACCTAGTCACAAATGTGTATGGTCCCTAAAGAATGGAGGGAAAACTCAAGCTTTTAGATTCCCTGCAGGATCTCAGGGAAAGACATGCAAGCATCCCTTGGATCTTGGGAGGTGATTTTAATATGATCAAATCGTTTTTGGAGAAAAAAGGGGGCACCAAAACACTAAATAAAGATTCTTGTGCTTTCCAATCCTTCATAGACAATATGAAGTTAGTGCATACTGTTATGAGTAATGGTACCTTTACTTGGGACAATAAAAGAGGAGGAGAGTCTCAGGTGGCTTCCAAATTAGATAGATTCATTATCTCAGAGGATCTTATGCTCAAGGACAAGGACATAGTTGCAAGAGTTATCCCCTTTGGAGGCTCTGATCACTGGCCAGTGCAACTGGAAATTCAAGGCATTAGTACCCCCAAGAATAGACCTTTCATATTCGAAAACATCTAGCTTTCCCACCCAGATTTCGTCAATAACATATCCATCTGGTGGGATGAAGAATTAAACATTCAGGGCACAAGCATGTTCCTACTTCAAAAAAGACTAAAACATATCAAACTCAGGCTCAAGGAGTGGAACAAGAAGGAGTTTGGTAATATTTTTGAAGGAAAAAAATCTATTGAGGGAAAAATGCAGGAACTCAACCAACACTTATCAGGGAGGGTTTTGATAAGGATAGAAATGAGCAGGTAACCAAATATCAACAAGAATTGGAGAACTTATGTAAACAAAAGGAGATTTTTTGGAGGCAAAAATCCAGAGTGCAATGGCTAAAAGAAGGAGAACGTAATACCATATTTTTCCACAGATCCACTGTGGCGAACAGAGCTCACAACAAGATTTCTTCTATCAAGGACGAAAGTGGTAATCTTCTTCACTCTCATGAAGAAATAGAAGCAGTGCTCGTTTAGCACTTTCATGGTATTGCTCAGGAATCCTATTCAGATAGAGAACAATCCATTAGGGTTATATCAAGACATATACCTAATCTGGTTTCCAAAGAGGACAATTTCAACCTTAATAGACAAGTGTCGGAAGAGGAGATCAGTGAGGTCCTAAAAGAAATGCAAAATGGTAAGGCACCAGGTCCGGATGGTTTCAATGTTTATTTCTTCAAAGCTTGCTGGAATATTGTAAAACAAGACATTCTGAATGTAGTGGAAGACTCTAGGAGGGACAAAACCATTCTGAAGGTGCTTAACACCACCTTTATTGCCCTGATCCCTGAACAGGATTTAGCTCTAACTCCTTATAGGTTCAAACCCATTGCCTTGTGTGTTAAGAAATTTACTGCATAACATAAATAATTACTGAGAGGAACAAATATAAAAATAACCAACAACAACCATAAATACATAAACACACATGTTTATCTGGGAAAACCCCAAATCCAGGGAAAACCCAACCTAATAAGATCTTATTAGCATTGGTCAAAACCCTGGCCAATCCGACCAAGTGAGCCTTCACCACTCACCTCCAGGTATTGCATTACAATAAAGTCCTTCCAGCCTTTTATAAGCTCTATTACATATAATACCACGGGCAGAATACTATGGGTGCACAATACCATGTGCCCCAAAACCATCACTGTTTAACCTGGTCAACTTTGACTCTATCCTGAGTCAAGTTTACTTAACAATTCCCCCCTTAAACTTGACTCGGGGTTCCTTGACGAACTCCAGCCAAACCTGTTAAGTGAGACAATCCCGCCCACTCTAGCTCTTACTCCCCTCAGAGTTTTTACCCAGGGTATTGTTAATCTGACATCCCCCCTATCACCTAGGTCTAACCCAGACTTTACCAGTGATCACCAAGGGGTACACATGCCTTACCAGGTCTTACAGTAGTATGCCCATTTACATGGAATAATTTTGACTTCATTAATTTTTTTTTTGTTTATTGCTGCTACAATTCTGATCCATCCTCTCTCAATTTGATGTGCTCAAAAACTTCTATCAAACTGCTCCAACTATGAGCCCTCATAGATTCTAGCACCAGTAAATATCGCCCTGGCTGGCACTATCTTCTGCACATTCTCCTTGAGTTTCTTCTGCGTAAGATTGTTCCCCCATTATCTTCAGACCCAGATCTGTAAAAGAAAGGCTGCATTGATCTCATCACGCACTATAAACCCATGGCATCAAAGAATCCCCTTGAAGCCAATATCTAGCTCTGATACCAGTTGTTAAGAAATTTATTGCATAACATAAATAATTACTGAGAGGAATAAACATAAAAATAACCAACAACAACCATAAATATATAAACACACATGTTTATCTGGGAAAACCCCAAATCTGGGGAAAACCCAACCTAATAAGATCTTATTAGCATTGGTCAAAACCCTAGCCAATACGACCAAGTGAGCCTTCACCGCTCACCTCCAGGTCTTGCATTACAATAAAGTCCTTCCAGCCTTTTATAAGCTCCATTACATATAATACCACGGGCAGAATATTATGGGTGCACAATACCATGTGCCCCAAAACCATCACTGTTTAACCTGGTCAACTTTGACTCTATCCTGAGTCAAGTTTACCTAACATTGTGCAATGTTTTCTACAAGATAATATCTAAGGTTGTGGCCAATAGACTCAAACCTCTTCTTCCCACCCTGGTGTCGGGGGAACAATCTGGATATGTGGAAGGTAGGAAAATCCTCGATAACATAATTCAAGTTCATGAGGTGGTGCACTCACTAACAATCGAGAGGAAAGCTGGAATGATCATGCAATTGGATATAGCCAAAGCTTATGATAAGCTGAATTGGAACTATATCAGAAAAGTTCTCATGGCTTTTAGTTTTGATCACAATTGGATCAGATGGGTAATGGCCCTAGTAGCTTCTCCTAGTTTTTCAATTCTTGTTAATGGATCTCCTTCAGATACTTTCATTCCTTCAAGAGGCCTCAGGCAGGGAGATCGACTCTCTCCCTTTCTCTTCATTCTCATGATGGAAGAGTTGGGTAGATCTATCAAGCATGCTAAAGAAGTTGGTAAATTCAAAGGTCTACAACTTTCTGAAGATGGTCAAGCCTTAACTCATCAACAATTTGTGCATGATACCATGCTGCAAGGCATCCCCACAGTCAAAGAAGCTCTAGCTTATAAGCAAATCCTGAGAGACTTCGCTATGGCTTCAGGTATGGAAGTTAATCTCTCCAAAACTAAGATTTTTTTCTTTAACACTCACATTGCTATTCAGAGAAATATTTCCAGAATTTTGGGATTTCAAAGGGAGATCCTCCCTTCAAAATATGTGGGAGTCCCTCTAACGGCCAAACCTTTTCACAAGAGCATTTGGGAGCCAGTAATTAGCAAAATGCAAGATAAAATCAGGAAATGGACTATCAGATCTTTAAATTTGGCTGGTAGGTTGGTGCTAACCAAGGTTGTCCTTCAATCAATCCCAGTCTTCATGATATCAACTCTCCCAGCTCCCAAAGGTGTTCTACAGCAATTTAGAAATGTGAAAAGAGACTTTCTTTGGGGCAAGGGGGAAGAAAGAAAGAAATGGGCCTTAGTAGCATGGGAAAAAATCTGCAAACACAAAAACTATGGAGGACTCAGTCTGGATGATCCTGAAATTCTAAGTAAGGCTTTAGGAGCTAAATTATGGTAGCAATGGGTTAAAGACCCTGAGGCTCAATGGGCAAAGATATGGAAAGAAAAATATGCACACATGTAGCAAAACAATGATCTAATGAGAATGTCAGGATATAATAAGGGCTCTCACATCTGGAATAATGCCTTGGATAATAGGGGCTTAGTCCAAGGTAATAGCTTCTGGGAAATCAGAGAAGGAAACCTGGCCCTATTCTAGGAGGACAGATGGCAACAAGAACCTATTTTGTTAAAGGAAGACTTGAGGGATCTCAAGGAAGATATAGACACTAAAGGGCTATCTAAAGTAAAAGACGTTTGGGTCCAAACCAACAGTATTGGAAAATGGAGAACCTGGAGGAACTTTTATTTCAAGGATGAAAGCCCCCTGAAGGCTAAAGCAGAAAATCTAAAAAACATGTTAGAGCAAAGGAAGATTTTGAAATCATGGGGGCAAGATCAGCTAAGATGGGGCAACAAGAATGAGGGTACATTCAATCTCAAAGAAGCAAAACTCATTCTCCTTGACCTTAACTCACAAGCTCTAGATAAGACTTGGCAAGACCTATGGAGACATCAAGGCTGGATGAATATTAAACTCTTCATGTGGTTGGTTCAGCATAATAAATCTGACCTGGGATAATATCAGGAGGAGGGGTGTCCTAGGGCCTTCCAGATGTCAGCTCCGTGAAGCCCAAGAGGAAACTATGGAGCACCTTCTCAACAATTGCATCTTCACCTCCAGTTTGTGGGATTATTTTGCCTCCATTTTCCAACAGACTTATAGAGACAAACAGAGCATCATCAATACCCTAAACAGATGGAGAAGAACCTTTTCAGACAATGAGATTCTTAGCTCAGCATGGCTATCATGCCAAGTTTCATTATTTGGAATGTATGGAAATAAAGGAACAACAGAATCTTCAAGAATGAAAAGAGGCCATCCCAATGACTTTTTGAGCAGATCTTAAAACAAATCAAGGAAACATTTGGCACTATTGTGCGAAATCTCCTCAAGAACCCTCCTTTAGCAGCGGATTTGAGAACTCTCAGTGAATTGGGTTTGCAAGGACTTATACCTCAAGGATGGGATAGGAAAGTAATCTCCCTGGATTCTGAGCAAGATTTCTAGCACCCTCCCCCCAAGGGCTTTTTTAAATTCAACATTGATGGGGCTTCAAAGGGAAACCCAGGCTCCGTGGGTTACGGAGGTGTGTTAAGGGATGAGAATGGTGGAGTACTTTTCATCTTCTACTGTCATTTAGGAAGAGCCACCAATAACATGGCGGAGTTGATGGCTATGGAGCAGTGTTTAGAGTTCCTGAAACAGGACAAACAGTAAAATGTGATTGTTGAAGCTGATTCGGACTTAATCATCGAATCAGTCAAGAGGATCAGCTGGGGTACAAGGCCGGAAAAAGTCTCAAGGAACGGGCGTATGATCCAGGGCTTTCAATGGATTCAGCAGCACCTCCAGAGCCTTCGAACTATTAGCTTTAAACATGTACGAAGATCAGCAAATAAATTGGCGGATCTTCTTGCCAATCAAGGGGTGATCAGCACAAAGAACAGGGTTGCTTTTGGCTAGCAAGAAATGCCACAGAGTAGGTTAAAAGTGAAATGTTATGAACAGGCAGATGAAGACAGAATTTTGTTTTGGAGTAGGGCCATGGAGATAGAATCCAATTGATTCAGGTGTTCTATGTTTCTTATACATTCTACTTTCAGGTATTCAGGGGGTTGCAGCTCATTTTCAACCATAGTAACACGAGTTAGCATTGTTTTTTAGATTCCAATGGATACTCAGTCGGGCGGCCCTGGTTCTTCAAAGAAAGACCAGTTGGTGGGTGTTTCGACCTTCCTGGTTTCTAGTAGAGAAAACGAAACGATTGGTAGGATCTTGGGGACTCTCGGCAACTGCAAAACCAGGGGTTTTCTATCCGGGATCAGATTACCAGGCCAGGAGCGGCTTTCAGGCAATCGCGACCCTCACAAGCAGGAAATGGTATTGCCGAATTTGAATCGATTCCATACAAAGGGCTACACGTGGCAGTGGGGTTGGCTAAAATACCACCCTCATCGCACACTAATGTTCAGTGAAATTAGTTGGTGCGATATGATCCTCAGCCATCGGATCATGAGAAGCGATTCGACGGCCGGGATTGATCGTGCAGGTTATCAGTTTAGTTGGTGGGAAGTACTAATGTTCAGGGATATTAGTCGGTGATAAATGATCCTCAGCCGTCAGATCATGCGAAGCGATTCGACGGCCGGGATTGATCGTGCAAGTTATTTGTCTAGATTGGCGGGATTTTTGGCAGCGGCAATCTACCTTCAATCCACTGTCGGAATGGAAAACCGTGTACAAAGCAGTTTCCAGGTGATCGCATGGCTCCTAAGTGGTAAATAGTATTTGAGAATTGGAAGCGATCCCTTTAAGCTTCCAACACGTGGCAGGGGGGTGGTAATGAATACCGACCCCCATCACTCACTAATGTTCGGTCTTCTTGGCAGCGCGATATTGCTCCTGGCCATTGGATCTAGCCGACCGGATCTACGGTCAGAAACGACCATGCTGTTTTTGTGGGGCCGGGACTTTTTTCTCCATGAGTCTTATAGGGGTGTTTTTTTTCCTCTACCGGTGGTTGGCTCGAGCAGTATGGACAATGGCAACTATTGTTGATTTTCCGGGAAGTGGGGTGTGGAAGTTACCGGAGCTTTCCACGTGGTTGGAGAATCATTTAGTCCAACTTTTTGTGTAATTTGAGAGTTTGGTAATGACTGTTGTAGGGGGGGGGGGGGCATGCTATGGCAGGATGTCCTTTGTTTTTCCTGAGTCCATGAAGATGGATGGTTTTTTGTATATTTTGTAACTTTACTTTTGGATTAATGAAATAGAAGGATCGTCTCTTACTTCAGCAAAAAAAAAAGATATTAGGAGCACTACTACCATTTTATATATTTTTTCCTTTTCATAACACTACCCCATAGGTAAGTAATCAGTGCATTGAAATAGATAACGTTCTTCCATTATATTATGAAGGAAATTAGTATTAATTTGTACACATGCTACTACTAAAACAGAAAGTTGTTGCTCGAAAGAAGGATCTTATTAGTGCAAAAGGATCTTGTTAGTGCAAGGGTTTAGTTTTAAACACATCTCTCATAAGTTATTTTAAGTTGTTTTATGTTAGATTTATTTATTAAATAAGGTCGAATGAAGTTATAAAAAAAATACATAAATGTTGCTCTCTTTTTTTAGATTTAGTAGTTTATGTAATTTTCTAAAACACAAAACAAGAATTTACTCTACTCTCAAACAATGAAAAACAATGATTGATGAAAACAATAATTAGCAAGAAGAAGAATATCAATGGCACATAACACAATATTTCTCTAGGGAAAGTCATTGCTCAAAACCCTGACTATCTATATTACATTAATCAGAAGATCTGATAAGAAAATACAAAGCTTGTTCTCACTAGAACAATTCCTACCCATGTATGATCACTCTTTGTTCACAAGCTAGCTCAAGCCAAACCTTAGCCTATTCTACTACTCTCCAAGCCCCTACTTCCTTGCACAATTCCTAGAGGAAATAGCCTCTATTTAATGAGGAAATCCTTCTTCCATAACTGTGCAATCCAAACTTAGGTCCTCAACTGATTACATGCACCATTTGTACAACTCAGAAAATTATACAATTGATAGTACAATGTCTCTGCACTCTAGCCTCAACTGGGTCTTCCTCTAAATTGACATGCATGAGTTACTCATGAGTGAATCTTCAGTTACTTGGAGTAGCACTGAGGATGAACCAGTGCACCATCTCAGTACTAGACCCCTAGTAGTTCCACCAACAGTTAGAACTAGTTTAACTATCTATAACTCAGTCAAACTGAGTTATCTAATTACAACTCAAACAAACTCAATTTGGACCCCTAAAACTTAGGGATCACACTTACATGACTCCATATAGACTTCCATCTCGAAATTCCTAAGTTAACTAAATCAATTTAACTTAGTTAACTATTACAAGTTGCTATGAGAAAAGAATTACAATTTAATTTTCAATTTAATTCAAGGACAAATTAAATTAGAATTTCTAGATGTTATTTTTAACATTTCTAATTGTTCTTTTCAGCAATTTTATTATATTATTTATAAATTTAAATTATTAATAGAAATAACTCAATATTATTTTAAGTATATTTTTTCCTTTATCATTTGTGCATTGATTTGGCTAGACCAAACTTTTTCTTTATAGACTTATAATATAATGGTGCTTGTAATAATTTTAGAATTAGTTTGTAAATTTGAAGTGATTGATTCAAACAACTAAATAATCTTCAAGAAACACTACTCTCTTTATCATTTGGGTAATTGTGTATTGATTTGGCTTGAACAAACTTTCCCTTTCTAACTTTACAATGTAAAAGTGTTTGTAGTTTCATCTTTTTAGATGATATTACATGTTACAAATTTTGGTTGTCTAGTTTTTATAGTATTATTAGAGAAGGATTAAATAAAAATGGGCTTATATTTTTGTTAATTTATTCTTTTTATATACTATAAAAATATGGAGTGTGATCTTTTAATGTTAATTTTTACCAATTTCTTCAAAATATTTGGTTCTCAATTTCGTAACAATAAAATTTGAATTCAAAATTTAAATTATAGTTTAATATACTTTGGTTTTCTAACAATGAAATTTGAATTCAAAATTCAAAATTATAGTTACTTTGGTCTTCTAAATGATGGAACTCTTTTAGTTTGAGTTTTAACACGTACATATTGACTTGAGAATATAACCCGAGTTTTGTGTTCTATGTGTTATTTACCTATGTTGTAAATTAGGTGGTGCCACAAGCTAGTAAGAAAAAAAGCCTTTAAAAGTAGGTCTACAATGGAGATTTAAGGTTTAACCTCAGCAAATATACTTCTATTATTCATATGCATTTCAAGTCATAAAACTCCTTACAATGTAGAAAATTTATTGAAATGAAGATTTCCATAAACACTGTGACAAAGTATAAAATTAAATGAGATTTTATCTAATTCTTATTTATTGATAAAGGATGATTCAAAGTGTTGATATGGGTCTAATCACCACTCAAAAAATCTTACTTGGATAGACACTTCCAATTTAGGAAAATCTTATTTTTATGGTTCAGCAATGTAAAATGGTATATAGAGAATTCACTAAGTATAAAAGCATGATAACTATCTTCATGCATGGATCACCCTTTCTAAAGATCACACTACTTACCATTTCTTCTTAATCAACTTGTAAAAAAACATTATGGGTTTGTTCTTTTGCATGGGTCACTCTCTATAAAGGCACCACTCTCTTCTTAAATCAACCTTTGCTTATACCTTAGAAAATAATAGTAGGAATAAGTTTTTTTTTATACCCAAAAGGTTTTGAACTGGTGACCTTCACATGAGTTCCTTAATAGTACACTTTATCACTAATTGTTTTATGCCCCACAAACTAAAAAAAAGGGCATGGAGGTCAGAAGGACATGGAGGTGATATTTTATCCACTTATGCATGCACATGTCATGAGACCATTTATAATATAGTCTATTTGGGTGACATGGTTGACCATTGCATCAAGGTTCCCCCATGAATTCAAGGCTAGGTCCTCACAAGGATTGAACCTTGCCCAATAATGAAAAACTCCTCACTTTCCACCATTGGGTCCAACCCATTTGAGATTGACATGAATAAGTTAATATGGCATGAAGTAAAAGAAGAACTCAAACATTAATTAATGCAAATTTTACTTATATTTTTAGAAGTAATAACTTATAAATACTTTCATAAAAACTTTTGAATAATTCATAATAACTTCTAAGATAGATGAAGAATTCAAGCATTAATGAGTACTAATTTTACAATAACTTTTGAGCTTTATTTAATTGTACCTATAATGAAATCAACTCTTCTTTCACTATAGAGGATGCTCCATATGAATAAGCAATTCTTTCATCTCGGTTGTTAATATATTTCTATCACAAGTCAAAGAATATCCATTAAGAAAAATTTAATTCAGCGTGTTAGTGAGCATAAGAAAGAGGATTGATAATGGATATATGTCTTTCTCATAATATTCAGAGACAATTGATTGATTAATAGGATTAATAATTACAATCTCATATTATAGTTTTTTCATCATTTTTAGAATACAATCATAGTTCACCCCTTGATCATATTCCTAAATTTTTCCATCGTCATTATTTATTCCATTCAGTAAAATATAGGAAACCCAATCACATAAGTATCTAGATTTATAGTGATCATAAGATGGTGATGTTGGTTTTAATTTTGACTCTATAATAATGAATAGTTGGTTGTAATGTTGAAGATGAATTGTGTTATGTTGTTTAATAAGTTGTGATTATGAATATGATACCTCATTGTAGGTAAAGATGATTGACAAAGCCTAATAAGGCTTTCAAATTAGTCCAATATCCAAGTATGTGTAGCTCTACCATGTGGGGTTAAGTCACTTATTCGTGTAGGAGAAAGAATTACAAATTACAAAATGGTTTGTTAGTTTGAAAATTGCAACACTACCAGCATGTGTTTTTAATTAGTGCAAGGATTATACAAATAAGAGAAGCTACATGAGCTACCAGAGCTTCATGGTGTCTTCATGTCTCTAGTGTTTTAAGGAGCCAACAAAGTTTCAAGTTGGCTCCAGGTATCTATAATGTTTTATGGAGCCAACAAATCTGATTACAATAAACTTGACTTATAAATAAAATTAATGGAAAAATAAAGCACCTCTTGGTGCTAGGATCTAAGCCAAAAGTAGAACTCACTTTATTAAGAAAAGGTCATTTACTTAAAAAAATATTATAAAGTTTCAAATAGCCAACATTCACAAGAAAATTTTCAATAAAGTTGGTTTGAAGATGTTGTTCTGACAGTGACATGTTTAGATTATTAAATCCTTAAACAAGTTAATGAGTTTGTTTCTTGGAAATTTATGGCTTAAAAAACTCTTTTCTAGGTTTTTTAAATGTCTAGCTACAGAGTTTCTTACTTTTCATTAATTTTGTTGGAAAACTCTCCATGCGAAAAATATTTTGAAAATGGATTTAAATCCAATGATGGATTAAGTATTTAATTTATGTATCAAGAAAAGAAAAAAGAGTAAGGATCAACTTGTGTTTTGGGTAAACCTATATTTGTCACCTTGAATCTCAGATATACAAGAAATCTGAGCATGTTGTGGTTATGTATAAAGGAATTAGTATTCTTATTTTATCCTTCATGCATTATATATTAGATTCTTTGTAGAACTCGTACACACAACATGATAATTTGGTTAGTGTCTCCAAACATTGCTTTGAAAAATAATAGTTTACTTGTATGAAATTGAATACGCATTGGGAAAAAATCGATGCACAATTCTTAAGTAAAATACCTCATATATTAGCATCCTTAATTTGTCAACATACTTGTTATCATATAGCTAGACCCTATGCATAAGCTCTATTACAAATGATCTCCATTAGTTTC
The DNA here is from genome assembly GCA_031772625.1 of Pinus tabuliformis. Lineage (NCBI taxonomy): Eukaryota > Viridiplantae > Streptophyta > Pinopsida > Pinales > Pinaceae > Pinus > Pinus tabuliformis. The sequence goes on along the minus strand of CM062817.1, from coordinate 717,872,194 downwards.
TCGTGCTCAACATTTGGTAAGAAGTATTGTGCCCTTGAGGAGTTTCTTCTAGGAATCATTTGTAGCTAGGGATGGTACCAATGAATAAGTTCGTAAAGTGATATGCAATTTCACTTGATTTGTAATCCTTAAACACATAGCAACCTTCTTTGTTTTGTTATTTTCTTATGTCAAGTATTCTACTTTAATAACTATCGAACTAAATGGAAGTGGTTGCCTCATCATCAATTATGGATACATTGATGGTTTTCTTTACCTCTAGACAACATGCGGACAAATAATCCACACCCCATTCATTATCCTTGGGAAAACCACTACATATATGTTCCCTACAAAATATGAAGTAATGTTTAGTTTTATTATCATAAGGTATAGTATTTAAGATATGATAAGGTCATTAGTGTCTAACTAAAGGCCATAAGTATGTTAAATTGTATAAAGATCATAATAACATGTACAAGATTTAACACGTTATCATAATCTAGCGAAATGGATGATTGACATACCTCTATTAGGGTTAATTGAACAATTTCTCTTGAATCAACCAAAGTTATATTTGATCCCATATATCAACGTAGTCTAATATTCACATTCATCCCAATCACTATCACTTCATGGGGGATAAAGGAAGAAAGTTTTCTTTTCCATATTTCAAATGCAATGATGTTACAATATTGAATTGAATAAAAATCATGAGTCCTAGGCACACTCTTGCATTTCCAAGTGTGTGAATGATTTACCTTAGTCAAATGCCAAAAAAAAAACTTTGCATATCTTTTTCTTGTTGATTCTACTTACACTCTTTATTCCTCTACCATTATTGATATACACCACATAACTATGGATCAAGAATTTCAATTAAGGGAATTTATAGATAACCTCAATTCCTCCCTACATGGGGATTTTTGAGACATGCTCCAACTCCATCATGTTGTAGTTCCCTATCATTCCCTCTAGGACTCAAGGGCCATGCACATTTCCTTGATCTCCTTATACTTGACTAATATGTACCTCACCCCCAAAATACTTTTAGTGTCAAACTTATGCCATGAAAGTTACTACCTTTTGAATCTACTTAAGTGATGAGCCCTAGTATTACAACAATAATGTTGCAACTCCCAAGGCTACCAACTTTAATTATCAATCCAGAGTTCGTACAAACTTAAGAGGTGTCAGTACTATATGCACAACATGTAAGGTTCTACTTAAGCCAGTCTAAATAAATGAAGTGAATCAAGATGCACATAGAGCACTATGTTATAGAAAATATTTGGAAGATTCAGTAAATGGAAAACAAACTTATATTAACTTTGCAAGAAAGAAAATGACTGAAATATAACCAATTATATCGTAGAGAATTAAATGACATAAAATAAACCCTAATCTAAACCCTAATCTAATTGCATGAAAGTAAATGACAGAAAGATATCTTATTCTATCTTGTAGAAAGTAGATGACATAAAAGTAACCCTAATCTATTTTTCATAAAGTAAATGAAAGGAAAGTAACCCTGCTATATTTTTCAGAAAGTAAATGATAGCAAAGTAACCCTAATCGATTTTGCATAAAGTAAATGATAGAAAAGTAATCTTGATCTATTTGATAAGAAATAAAACTATTTTATTGTAGGAAAAAGAATGACTAAAGTAAATTCTATTCTACTTGTAGGAATACAATCAAATGCTCAAGAGTGCTAAAGGTAAATCACTTTCATTCTATCTAACACATAAAAAAAGTTGTATAACCAGTTGCAGAATTGAAGCTACAACTATGAAACAAAATTACATAGGGAGTCTCTAGTCTTCTCAAATCCATCTTCAAGGCTTAAATGATGTTGTAGAGTGATGAGAAATGAAAGACAAGTTTTTTATGAAATTCTAGAAGTGACTTGAAAAAATATATGTGCTACTACAAGATTTCTATAGGAGCAGTTTGAAGATGGAATAAGGTGGTGGAAGGATATGGAAGGGTGCAGGAGACCTTACCAAGCCCAAGCCTACTCATTGAACCAACTTGTATAAGGAAGAAGCAAGACCAGAAATCTCTTGTAGCTTGGTGAGGCAATTTCCAACACATAGAAAATTTGCAGAAATGAGGAGTAGTGAGAAAATTTGCAGAAATGAGGAGTAGTGAAAGGAAAGGTGTTGAAGGAGGTGATGCCCATCCATTAAAAATGGTTCTAATCTATTCTATGAACTAATGTGTTCCATATGCACACAAATTACATGTTTAAATAATTAAAACAAGATGATTAAGTAATTATCAAAACACTAATTGTAGGAAATAAAATGACACTGAAAGGATGAGATGAATTTTGAATAGAATTTGCCCATTACATAAAATAAAAATATTTTTGGTGCTTATCATCATAGGTTACACAACCAAGCTTCAATAAAGAGTTCACTTATCGACCTGCAGGGATAATGTTTTTCTCATAACCTAGATTTGCAAAAAATCATAGCTAGACTAAATGCATGCAAAAGAAATGTACAAAGGAAGGGGCTTGAGCACTTAGGTTGGGCCCTAACCCAAGGAGACTCAAGTCCCTTAAAGAAAACTCAGGATGAGAATAAAGTTATTCTTTTCACTAACCTCAAAAGTATTCAAACATGTAATATGAAAATGGAAACAATAGGCAAAAGTCTCCTTCTCTCATAATCACTATCTTACCTCTAGAATTTGAATCACTACTAAGATGTTAGGCTCTCTGATTTATAAAAAAAGTGGGTGAGGGCAAGCCTCCTTGAATAGAAGAATTCTTCCCTCCAAAACTCCTCAAAAGGTGGATTTAGTCTCTTGGTGTACTCACAGCCACTAAGAGGTAGTAACTGCTCATGAGCCAGCCAAGTTGTTGATGAAGTTGTAGCAAGGAAAAAGCCTCCTTGAATCTCTCTTGTTGGTCTCCAACGTGTTTTGCATAAGAAATCCTCAATATATTTCACATATAATGCATTAGGCCACAAGATATAGGAAATATCTCCTAACCTTCATAAGAACACATTATAACTTGAAAAAGATATTATCAAATGCAAGAGAGGTGAAAACATGCCAATGATGGTCAGATGGGCCTTAAATTATACTTATTTGGGAGGCCCATCATAGCCTAACCAATTTTTTACCAAAAGAGGTATATAGGAAAATATGAAAGGCCTTATCAAGGAAAATAGTTGTATTTAAGAGTGGAGTATGGGAATAGCATAGATGATTGGTTTAATTGTACTTATGATAGATATATGGGAATATCTTATATGATTGGTTTAACTTAGGTGGGTCTATTTAGGACTAAGAACCAAGGTCTAAGATCCTATTGGCTCCAAATAAGGATCATAATCCTTCCATGGGACCCCATAGGATTTTTACTATTCCTTGGTGACTAGAATGTCATTAAAAGGTTATGTGTGGTTTCTTGAGAAATTGTGAATATCCTTGGATGCCTACAATGTTGTTGTAGGAAATAAGGCAACTATTTCTTCCTATGACCATGCTTATGACCTCAAGAACTATTCGTATCGCTCAAAGCATCCAATTAGGATATATCTAGGAGTTTGATCAATCTTGTGTATAAATGATGGGTCATGTGGTCTAGGCCATGGCTTAGGACCAAAACATAGAGACATAGGCCCTAATAACTATTTATATAGTGCTCATTTCTTATGCATGTGGTCCTAAAAACATTAAAGTCCCTCGAGGTCATCACTGTTGTTTCTGGATGTATAGAAGATCATTAATAGGTCATGTGTGGTGGTTTCAAGAGTTGTACTATACTTGGATGATTTCAATGCTCTTATAGGGCCTAAGGAAATTGTTTCCTCCTACAACCTTGTCTACAACCTAGAGAAACATAAATAGTGTTCAAAACATCCAGTTAGAATATAGCTAGGAGTTTGACATCTTGTGGTCTATGCCATGGTTTAAGACAAAAACCTAGGGCATAAGCCTTCAAAATCATTCCCCTAGGGTTGTTTTCTCATGCATGAGGTCCTAAAATCAACAAAGGCCCTATTAAGGGAAATGTATTTTCATCTATGAGTGGTATAATGGAATAATCAAATTATTGGTGTACCTTGGTGTGGGGAATGTGTTATTCTTTGTATGGTTATCTCCACATGTCGTTCCTATGCACCATCCATGATAGGGGGATTAGAGCTATATATATATATCTATATATATATATATATATATATATATATATATATATAGGTCTATTTTTTTTATTTTTTTGCTTTTTTTGGTGTTTTTCAAGCAAGGGTTTTTCAACCCATTATAATCTAATTCCAATTATGTAATTAAGATTGTAATCTAATATAGTTTAATGGATTAGGGTTTTGAATGTTGCAGAACCCTATATATTGTATTGTAAATGGAATTTAATGAGAAACTTAGAGATGCATCTTTAAATTTCTTGGTTTTTGTATTTAAGTTTTTTCAAGGAAAATCTTTGTGTATTTTATGCATGCTTTCCATTTTATCTATTTTTTTTTTTCACTGTAAAGGTTTAAAAATTAGATTTAGTATTATAGAAATTATCTTGGCTTCAAGTGGATTCCTTTGTTGTTAAGGGTTTGACTCATTTTTATAGAGAAAGTTTTTCTTGCACATGTGATAAAACCTTGTTTCAATGGGAGCTTTGTGGTAGTGATTCTTAAGATGAAAGAGAATGATGAGTAGTTCTAAATTCAAGGTTGAGAAATTAAATGGGGAAATATTTGAGCTATTTAAGCTCTATATGAGGGACCTTATTTTATAAAAGAACAACAGTTCATTGTCGATCCTAATATTTCACTTACAAGTATGTCGCAAAAGACTAGGCGAAGTCAAATAGGAAGGAAAAGAATACAATCCAATTTTTTCTTTCATATTCAGTATTATTGAATGTCTCAAGAGAAGCTCTAGCCAAGGCACTATGGGATAAATTCGGGACTTGTTATTAACATATGTCGCTACTAAACAAACTTTTCCTTTGAAAGAAGATGTACTTCCTAAGGATGAACAATGGAGACTCTATGACAAAACAACTAAATGCCTTTAATATTGTTGTGAGTTTGTTGTTGTCTATAAATATTAAAATTTATGATGAAATATCTTCATTATTTTACTATGTTCTTATCCAAATTCATGGGATAATCATTGTGAGTAATGTAACCACATTAAAATTTGATGAAGTGTTTCACCCTTGTTATAAAAAGAATGAGGTATAAAACCATGACTAGTTAGAACATGGATGCCTTATCTATAAGAGGCCATTCCCAAGAACAAAATAATAATAATTTGATGGGAGGGAGATCTAAATATATAGTTTGATCTGAATCTCTAGGAAAATATTTTAGGAAATGTTGCAAATGTGATAAAGTTGGGCATTATAAGAAGGATTGCAGATCAAGAACTATTGGCAAAGGGAAGGGATCTAGTGAAATATTTCTTCCATAAAAGGGAAAAAACTCCTCAAAGGAAGGAGGGGATGTATGCATATCTTCTTCAATCACATCTTTAGATCATGATTTTTGGGTGATTGAATTGAGTGCTTCTTTTTTTATGAATCCTCACAGCGAGTGGTTTTGTGAATATGAAAAGTATAATGGAAGCATAATTTTCATAGGAGATTACTCAATGGCCTGAATCATAGATGAGGAAAAGTTATGTTTCTACTAAAGGATGGAAGGATTAGAACACTCCTTTGGGTTTTACACATTCTATATCTGGATAAAATCTTGATATCCATATGTAAGATGAGTGATGTACGTGTATATAATGTGTTTGGAAGGGAAACTTACAAAATAGTTTGATGAGAAATGGTTTTGATGAGGAGAGTTTGGAATGAACCATTAGACAAGTTGTTGAGAAGAGCCATCACTAATGGATGTGATTTTATTATTGTTCTTAAGGGTGGAAATGAAAAAGACAAAACCCTTACTATCTTTGGAGAAAATAAAATTATATGGAATCAAATATTAGGACATCTTTGGGAGAAGGGATTTCAAGAATTACATGGTAAAGGTATGGTTGAAGGTATGTTTCATCGCACACTAGATTTAAATTTCTATGAGCATTTCATTAAGGTAAACAAAATTGGGTAAGATTATCGTTCGATGCTATAAGAGTAAATGGAATATTAGAGTTGTTACACATTAATGTGTTTGGACCTATGCTTATTCCATTATTATGTAAATATTTGTATTGTGTTCATTTATAGATTCTTTCTTAAGGATCACATCGATTTAAAGAAGAAAATAAAGGTGTTGAGGACTAATAATGGTGGAGAGTTTTCCAGTAATGAATTTGAGTATTTATATAAGAAGTACATAATAATAAGGAAATAAAATACTCCATATAGACCTCAACAAAATGGAGATGTAGAAAGGATAAATAAGACATTGATGGAAAAGGAAAGGAGAATGCTTAGTGGTGTTTGGTTAAGAGAATAAATTTGGGCAGAGGTGGTGGATACTACATGTTATTTGGTAAATTGATCACCCTCATGAGCCTTGGTTGAAAAAGTATGCATGAGGCACGGGTTGGTTGAAAAGCCTCTCTTAAACATCTCAAACATTTCAATTATGATTCTTATGTACATTTTCCAAAGGAAAATAGGAGTGAGATAGATAATAAATCGAAAAATTGTATCTTTATTGGTTAAAAAGATGGTATAAAAGGTTATAAACTTTGTAACTTACAGTCTAAATGTTGCTTTTAAAGGGGTTATATATGTTCCAAAATAGGAAGTATGACCACAGGAAAATGAGATAGAGATAACAGAGTTTGGGATAAAGGATGAATAATTTGACTCAACAAATGAACATGAATTAGAAGAAGAAGAACCTCATACTCTAGAATTAAGGAAATCAATTTAGAAAATAAGACAACCAAAAAGGTAAACTCCACCTAATTTTCATTCTAGTTTTGATTTGTCTATTACTAATGATGATCCCAAAATGTTTAGGAAGGTTTTGGAATTTCTAATATGTGGGAGTAGTTGGAAATATGAATTTTACTTGGCAGTGAATGTAAAAATCATTTATCATTTTATCCACTATGGTTGGACCCTTCAATTTTTCACTCATATTTGAAAATTTAGTGGAATCTTCCATGGTTCTTAATAAAGTCTCCCTGTATGAATCTAGATTATATACAATAAATGTATTTTTCCTTTGGCCTAAACAATTTTAAATGGTCCCAGCCACAAGTTATCAAATTTTTCATACTTTCCTTTCTCCTGTAGTCTAACATCCCACTTCAGCACTATATCTCCTTGTTTGAATTCTCTCCCCCTAGCCTTATTATCAAAGATTATTTTAATTTTGGCTATATAAAGAAAGTGGTGAGCTTGAAAAACTAACTGATTACTAACTACAGTCATCTAAGTGAATTCTGCATTGCTAAATATTTCTTTAGCTGAAAAATTTCTCAATGAGCACTACCAGTGGATGTTTCAGTTTGATATATGAAATGCTTTCATGGATGAGTAAAAAACAAGATAACTTTTTATTAAGTAGTGATGAAGCATAATATGGTGTTGCATGTGAAGTAGGAAGGGAAGATATTTGGTTAAGAAAACTCTTATCAAATTTGTTTGGAAAGCCTATGGATCCTATAGTGATAAATTGTGATAATCAAAGTAGCATCAAGATGTCTAAAGACCCCATATTCCATGCAAGGAAGAAGCATATCAACAACAAGTACCACTACATTAGGTGTTTGGTAAAAAACGGGGTCATGAAGCTACAATATATTTTGATAAACGAACAGGTAGTTGATGTGCTAATGAAATATCTTCTGAATAAGAAGTTTGAATATTTTAGAAGCATGCTTGGGCTAGTTGATGTTACAAATTTAGTTGACATGGACACATGAAGCATCTTATGGTAAGATGCTTGGGAGGACATCTAGTCGGCCCATGTATTTATGTCTAGATCCCGAAGTATGGAGGGTGGCATTGGTCATGGAGTTCTGACCTTGGATATGCACCTAGATCCTTGGGTTGATGGTAGATCTTAAAAGCCTGATGGTACCTAGAGTGGCTAAATTTTGAGTCCATATTATTCCCACTCGATTAGAGTACCTTGGTCAGGTATCTAATATGTAGCACTAAGTGTGCTATAACTCTTCGTAGTTCATTTCATTTTGAGATCTTCCATGTACATTCATATGCATGTAATTATGAATACCTCCCTAGTTAAGAGGGAGTGTTGAAGAACGTAACTAGTATCGGTCTTCATAATTGTACTTATCAAAAGAAAATTTATTATTAAAGCATGGGTTCATGCTTGGGTCAATTGTTTCTAGTTCAAAGATTTCATTGAAGGATTCTAGGTTTTGTCTTGAGTCAGTAGAGTCATTGTCATTTTTATTAGACCCTTCTTGGGATTTTGTATCATGTAAAAAGAATTATTTTTGAGTCATAATGTTTATTTGTCACCTCCACACCAAGTTTTCTTTGTCCTCGTGAAGTTGACCTACATTAGGGAAACTCGACCCAGCAGAAAGTCTATATATAGAGAGGCAGTTCGACCTATATGGAGAACTCACTCAATAAGTTTTATCTTGAAGGAAAAGAAGCATAAAAGAGAGCGAAGTAGCTAGATAAGGAAAAAAGAAGATGGGAAGACCTAATTCAAGTTTTTGGGCCATCTATGTCTCACATGTGTGAAGTTTTTGGGCAGTTTCTAGGGCCAAAAGTATGATTCTACTTTAGGTCTAAAATTCTATAGCCGGGGGCCACAAATGTATTGCTAGGGGCCAAAATTCTGGGTTATAACTGCTACCAGGAAGCTGTCACTTGTAGACTTTGACAAGGATCATGTATTGGAAGGGATGGCTCACTTGGTGATTGGAGGAGGTATTTTTATAGGTATAAGAGGTCTTGGATTATCTCATCTTGATTTGATAGTGGAAGAGTTGGTTCCCCTTGAAGGGGTTTTTCCTTGGTTGAGTGCCAACATCTTGTGTCTCTTGTTCTTGTGGTCTTCATATACATATAATTTGGTAATTGCTTCATGAAAGATAATCTAATAAAGAAGTAAAAGAATCCAACATAACTCACAAGTAATTATCAAGAAATAGGAATCAAACCCCAATTCCTATGGTGATTGTATGTCGGCTGTTGGCCATCGGGCACTGTTTGGTCAATTTAGTGTTGTCTAAATTGCTCTCATAAATTGTCAACCCGGGGCTCGTAAGCTGATGAAGTGAAGTGTACAATATATACTTAAGCAGCCTTTCCTAGTTCTTTTTGTCGTTTTTAGTTTGTGTTTGACTTATCTTCCTAATGTGATGTGATGAAGTTATAAACAAGTGAGTGAATGTGTGTGTATGTGGTGATTTCTAAATGCTTCTTGAAATTTAAAGAGAAAACTTGAACAATAACTTGGAATGAAATTAAAGCTTCAAATGAAAGTAAAGCATCAAACAAAAGACCAATGGCACTAGTCCAATACCTTTACTGCTGATAAGAATGAAAATGACATCTACATTAACTCTATTGAAAGCAAGAACACTACTCTAGTTCCTTTAAAGCAATACAAAAAATAAGTGACAAATCACACTACTTAATTCTCTCTTAACATTCTGCCTTTAGCCAAATTGATCATGTGAAAAAGAGTTAGGAGTGAATTAGCAATATGAGTCTAAAACTAAATAAACCAAGCTGCAAATAAATGATGTTTTGGTCCCATAAAAGTTAGTGGATTATGATAAAAAGAACCATCAAAAGATTAGCAACTTGACAAAACTTGATGAAGTAAACTAAGCAATGAAACTAATGCAAGTCAAGGTAAAAATCAGCAGTTTAGATAAGACAACTTCAAATGCCACTAGTGATAAAAAGAAGTAAAAACACACTATCCCGGGCTCCTAACACACATGCAAGAACAAACTGATCAGTTCTGAAAAGTGCTGGAAATGTAAAGGCATAATTCAAACTGTACAATATTATACATGTCAAAAGAAGTGAACATTGCAGAAATCAAACTGTACATTAGTATACATGTGAAAATGAAAACATAAGAAGCGCAGGAAAATGAAATTAAAAACTACTGTACATAGGTTGTGGCAGACGGGGGCCCTCCATCTACTCAACCAGTTAAAGATCAGCTACACGGATAGGAGCAAAACAGTCTTCTTGATATTAAATCAGCATGTCAAAATACAAGAGTGTACACGCTATATAAAACAGTCTTTAAAACAGAGTTTTACAACAAAATGATTACAACCGAAAACTAAACTTGAAGACTAACTACTAAGCGTATGCAAACGCTTTATTTATAGCAGCAGAGACAAACTGTCTTCTGCGTAAACTAAGCTAACAACCAGCTAACTAATTAACTGTGCAAAAGACACGCAGCAACACCGTGCACTGTTTGAGGAAACGGTCATCGTGGATGATAAATCCACAGTTAGATTCTTGTCCCCTGTCGTCTTCGTGGCTCGAAGAAGATGCCAGCTGTGGTTACGTGCTTCACCTGCTCACGCAGAGCCGTGCCACCGCTTGAAACCTTGTTGTTTGACCGTGGTTACATCTGCGTTGACCGGGGGTATATATGAGCGAGTTGGCGTAGCTGATAGCACACGAACCATGTACACAGTCATACCAACTTGCCGATGTGGCCCTTTCCTTTGGAGGACACGTGGAACATAGCAAACAAGAAAATGGCTGCAGAATCTCTGAACGGCTGCGGAAACGCTGTATTAGCTGCGAAATTGCAGCACTTGTACCAAAATTCTAAACCAACAGTCAATCATTAGCACAGTCAACAAATCATGTTAAAAAGACATATAATGTAATGAATTGAACAAGTTGATGGAGGAAATGATGACAAAAGAGAGAAGTGAATAGGGAAAAGTTGTTGGGAGGATAGGTAAATGAGTGCAAGGTTGAGGCTCAACAGGAACCACCTATACACCAACAATTATGTGACATTTTATTGACTAGAAAGGTACAATAGTTACATCACAAAGGTAGTATGAGGGGGTGGGTTATGGCTTTTTTCAAAACCCTCGGAGGGGGTCCTAACATATTTTCCTAAGTGGCATGTTTCTTGGTGTTTTACCACTCAGGCACAATTTCATACCCCCCCTCCCACCCCCTCCATTAAACTTCAAAGACCCGAGGGTCCTCAACACAACTCCTTTGCCACCCATTTGATCAAGCTTGAACCCATGCTCCCAAAGCTACACGAGAGTTAAAACTTAGTGGCATTGTTAAATAAATAACCATTTATTAAAAAATAATCATTTTGATTTAATAAACCAACTTCACACACTACAAACGGGTTGTTTCTACAACAACAACAATTAAAATTTTATGTAAATGTTCATCATATAGAGGAAGAACAAGATATTTCATTTTCTCGATTTAAATTAGAGGGCCATGCCCTGACTTTGTGGGAAATTCATACAAAGACCTTGAGGTTGGAGGGAGATCCTACAATGACTAAGTGTGAGGACTTTAAAACCCTCATAAATTCACAATTTTACCCTATCAGTTATGTAGAGGACTAGCGGATCTAGTGGCACTACTTCAAATAGAAGCAAGGGAAGAATGTATAGGTGCACACCACAAAATTTAGAAAGATGACCATGATGTACTCATCAAGTATCTGAGGGGTCTACACAACCATCTATAGAAGCAAGTGATGATGTTCAACCCCTGATCGGAGAATGAAGTTTGGGTACATTCATAGTACCTAGAGAAAATAGACCAAAAGAAAAGGAAATCAAGTGGATCAGTGGAAGAAGGAGAACCATGATGCTTTTTAGAGAAAGAACAAGTGCTAAGATAAAAATGCAGTAACCATAGAACACTAGTGCAATGGTCCCAATAACCATTGAACATTGATGGTCATAGAAAGGAGAAGTGTTGTAAGTTGCATCTAGAGCTTAACTCGAAGAAAAAAAAGAAAGATAATAATAAGAAGAATCTCATAGCCATTGACTTGAGGAACTAGTTTGAAATCAACTCAGATGTGCATGAAAGATTGTATGTACATCAATGTAGAAGGAGGTGAATTAAAGTAGCCTTTAGCAATAGGAAGAGATCAAGAAGACCAAACACTTCTATATAAAGATACATATTAGAAAGACCAATATTAATGCTATATTCGACTCAGGATCACAAGAAATTTCATTGCAGCAAGGCTGATCACCAAATTGGTATTAGAAGTTCATGATCATCTAATCCCATATCCATTGCAAAGATAAAGGTAACAAAATGGTGCAAAATTAGATTTTATATTAGTGCTAATTTTATTAACGAAGTAGAACTAGCTGCAGTTCCCATTGATGTATGTTGAGTGGTGTTTGGAAGTCCCTATATGTATATATGGGATGCAATATTCAAGAGGAGATTCAACTGGTATCTCCTCATCAAGGATGGAAAATCCTTCACCATCAACACGCACAAGGGAAAATCCAAAATTTCACTGGTAAGTACTAACCAAGCTATGAAATTTACCAGTTCAAGAAAGAAGTATGTTTTACTATTTTTAAGAGAAAATTAGTATGTAGAAGAGTCAGTGAGAGAAAATGCATCACTAGAGGAGTGTACTAAGAAATAGAAATAACAAATGGAAGAGTTGTTACAAGCATCTAGGAATGTATTCCAAGAGCATAAATGGTTACTACCCAAGAGAGAAATGAAGCACAAGATCCTGTTATTGTCGAACTCCCCTTTGCCAAACATTTGGATGTATAGGTAGTATGTTATAGAAGCAAGTAAGGTGAAGAAATAATTTCAATAGTTACCAGAACATGGTGTCATTCGATCGAGTACATCACCATGTAGGTCACACATCATAATTGTGCCAAATAAGAATGGGACTTGACAAACAAGTATAGATTATAGGGCATTGAACAACGTTATACTCAATAATGGGTACCCCCTTGCCAAATTAGATGATCTATTGGATCAATTTCAACAAGATAAATGCTTCACTAAGTTAGAATTAAAGTATGGATATCACCAGGTTCGATTCAAAGAAGAAGATACTTGGAAGGCGACCTTCAAAACCAGGCAAGGTTTGTACAAGTGGTCAGTCATGCCATCTGGCCTATGCAATACACTAACTACATTTATGAGTTTAATAAATGATATATTGCACCCTTTTTGTTAGGTCCCTATAATACTAGTGTAGCCCCCTTATTGTTATTGTTGGTGTAGCCCACTTATTGTTATTGTTGTGCCCATGTAGCCCCCATATTTTTACGGTGCTCCCCCATAGAAGCCAATTATTGTGCCCTTACATTATTATTGTTATGTAGGCTTTGATTATATAGTGACCCCTTAGACTCCTATATATACCAAGGATGTCTTTCCATTTGTATCATCCAAGAATTGTTAATTTATGTGATGCAAAGAAGGTTTCCCCCAAGAAACATTGTGGTAAGGTAAGCAGAGATTTGAGCCTGAAAATCAAGTGACGTTTAAAAAAAAAAGGAGGTTAATTTTCAAGTCATTTATCTATCTTTTCTCCTGTTTTGTGATCTAGTTGCAAAAATTTAGTTTTAGAGCTTTCAATTCTAGGGTTTTGCTGCTTCAAACAGATTATTTTGGAATTTTCGCTATAACTTTCTTTCTACGAGGCTTAAGAAGCTAAAATTTTGAATACGTGAAGCCACAATCTTGATGAATCTGGTATAGAAAATTAAGATCTTTGTTCGCTATATTTTCTGAGATATGGTCTGAAGAAATTAAAGTTTCTACATGCTCCATAATTTAGTCTCAAACAGGTGGCCTAGGGAAAATCATCATAACTTTCTCTTCAAACATAATACTTGAATTTTGATAAAACTAACCAAAAATTCACAAACTATAATTTCTCATGTATCAATTTCAGGGTTGAAGGCTAAAACAATGACACATGCCATCCCATACAACTTCACTCTATTGAACCAGTCCATAATCAGGTCATCATGGGAGATTTGGCATAACTTTATCTTGAAAATTCAATCTTGGTCTCACTTGTGGCATTAGAAAGAAGACTCAAAGGGCTAACACAAAAATGAATTTCAAACCTTGGGAGGCTGAAATTACATAGGTACATTAGTTTCAAGATTGACCTCCTAAAATAAATAAAAAGGTGTGTAATTTTTTAAAGTTTGCGTAGCTTTTGTTTGAAATATCAATTTGAAGTGATTCAAAGGGCATAGTGAAGTATAAATATCGTTATTTGATTCCAAAATTCCTCGAAACAAAAAAATGGATACACCTAGTAAGTAACAAGAAAGCTCTACTATGATACATGAAGAAGAGGAAGAAATGCAACATGATATATCAAAATTACAAGGGCAAGTGCAACCAATTTCGCTCTCGCAAAGAATAACCAAAAATGAACTCGAAGCTAAGCATGGAAAATTTTAGGGGCTAATATTCGCAAGTGGGCTAATTTTCCATGATTTTTCCAAAAAAAGATTCACCAATTGCCATTTTTTATAAGAATGATTCGCCCAAATTTTACAATATAAAACTATTTTTCCTTAAAAATCGCCAACATTATATAGAGAGTATATATAAAATAATTATAAATTTGAATAATTTTACAAATACATCAATAAAAAAAATTTAATTTGCATATTAGGGACTAGTGATATTCGCCAATGTTTTTAAACTTCAAGATAATTTTCCATCCTTAAAATTTTCCCTGAAGCTAAGATGGATGGTTTTGAAGGAAAAATAAAAGTCAAAATAGAAGGTTTGAAATATGGTTTAAAAGAAGACATGGGAGTTTTTAAAGTAGACATAGACACGATGAATGTCAAGTTGGAAGAGTTGATGATTGTTGTAAGAAAGGCTTCCCAGTAGTGACAAGGTACTCCATGAAAATCATGATGAGGATAAAATGAATACAAATTATGATTTTAGAGACTCCAATAATGGGTTGAAGACCAACCATATTCCAAATATTGATATGAGGAAGTTTGATGGTAATGGTCTAGTAACATGGATGCTACAAAAGGAGAAATTATTTGATCTACATGATGTGTCGCACACACAAAAGGTATGTGTTCCATATTTATATTTAGAACAAAATTAGTTTGTGTGGTATTGATGGCTCTGTTCTTGTAAATCAATTATCACTTGTACAATTTTTATGGAAGAATTGGTAGCACATTATGAGGATACAAAGAGAAATACATTATTTATCCAATTGATAAATCTCAAACAAAAGGGTTCAATGGCAGAGCACATTGAAGACTTCCATAGATTGAATATCAAGGAAAATGATATTCCTAAGGAGTATAGGGTTGGTTTCTTCATAGGGAATTTAAGGATAACATCCAACATGAGGTTTGCCTTTGGGAGCCTAATTCATTGGAGAAGGAATTCAATGTGGAAAGAAAAGTTGAAAAAAGAATTATGGAAACAAGGAAGTATACCACTCACAATTATAAATATGGAAGTGTTTATGCTCATAGCCTCCCACAACCTACAAGGTTGATACCACAAAAACTGGAGGAAAAAAGAGAAAAATGGCTTTGTTACAGTTGTGATAGAAAATAAACTGAGGGTCGTAAGTATGTTGAGAATAAATTATTTTACATAGATTTTGAAGAGGAGGAAGAAAAGGAACAAGAAACATCAAAAGAAGAGGATATACACCAAGAACCAACCCCAAAGAAAGAAGAAATGAATATGACCATATATTGTAATGCATTGACATGAATTACCACTTCTCAACCTATCAAGATAGAAGGATATATCAAGAAAAAGAAAGGTAATAATGTTGATCAATTCGGGTAGTACCCATAATTTTATTCATTGTAAGATATCTGAGGAATTGAATTGATTTCTATATCCAACACCAGAGTGTCAAGTGATAGTTGCAAATGGAGGAACTATAAATTTCTCATGGAAGTGATTGTTGAATTTTGTGTACCTTGGGTGGTACTCCAAACCTTGGTGTTCGAGGGTTGGAGGTCAAAGCGCCACAATTGGGCTTGTGGGCTTGAGGTCCAAGCTTGTGGGTTTTGCACCCATTGTGATTTGGGCCAGAACCATGATGAAGATATGACATGTGATGGATAAGGATGATAGTGATCGGCGATATGATTCCAACGCATTAAGAATGATCCCAATCTGAGTTTTCATTAGAGATAAATGAATTTTTGAAGTTGGCTAATTAATTATTGCTTATCAATTCATCTAGGCTTGCTGTAAACACAACCCAATAGATGGGTCTCCTCATCAAATCGTTGAGCCCTTGTATGTGTATAAATACAAATTGTTTTGGAGTGTTTTAGTGCATCCAAAAAGAGAGCAATAATTGCCTCACAAGAGCTCGATGAAGAGAGATACTTATGTGCCCTAGCCGCAAGGAGCGGGCTTGAGACAACATGGATAAGGTCACTTCAGGAAAGCATGGAGAGCTCAAATTGGAGGCCGAGTTGCTGTGGGGAGTGCAAATTGGCAGGGTTGTCTTAAGGACCAATGTGTTGGAGGCTAGGACACGTTGAGGAGGCTCCTCACAAGCATGTTTTGGAGGCATTTCAGGAGCACTAAAATGTTGGAGTGAAGGTCGCAGTGCCTTGCTGGAGGGCCCCAGGAGGAGGGGTTTCTTTGACGGTTTGTTTGATGGTTTGTTGTGGTGGGACAACCCTCAAAAGAGGTTGTCATAGGTAGTTTGAAGGGTTGTAAGACAAGTGTTTTCATAACAGGGAGGACAATCTTAGTTAAGGGCTAGAAAATGGTCATACATTGCAGTGTGGAGAGAGATACTTTCACTACAGGAAATCCACAGTCCTTAGGGGAAATTCTGGGCAAGAATAAGGGTTGGAAAAGGGACTGTCATGATGCCCTAGTTTGCAGCAATGGAGCAACCTTCAAACAGTGGATAGAGGTATGTATTTTAGTGAATGTTTACAAGTATTAGATCCTAGTTTAGATTATATTTGGATCAGTTAAGGGCATCCTATGGAATTCAAGAAGGAGGGGAAGATCTGGTGATTAGATGCCCTACAGTAGTGACAAATTCCACAGTGATTGAATAGTAGACTTGTAGCAGAATATTGTTTCGCATTGGGTCAAAGTGTTAACCATTGCTTGGGTCAGTTTGTTTGTTGCTTGTAGGAGGAGTTAGGAGTTTTTTTGAGGAGCCTGCGTGGGCTATTGTGAGGCCTACCAAGCAGCAAAGGTGATAGAAGACACATTAGATCAAGAGGCAAGAAGACAAAAAAAGGTATGTTGCAAATGGACCAATGTATGATGGATTGATGGTGTCCTAGGTGAGGACACATTGATGTGCCTAGATTCATGCAATAGATACTTTATTATAGAAGCAAAGGGAATATTGGTGAAGTTTGTGGCCAGTTGTGTGTAAGGATCTCCTAGGTGTGCGGATGCCCTAACTAGGTGCATATGCTACAACGTGGACTTGGTCTCTCCTGGATTGTTGGAGGGAAACAAGAGAGAGGACCAAGTGTGGACGAGATTGGGCACTTATGATTTTCTGGAGGACAACATCATAATTTTCAAGTTGGAGGCTGATTAGCGACACCTTGATTGACATAGGTGTTTGCAAGAGAGGTCATTATTGAGCTCAAGGGTTGATGAGCTAGAGGAGTAGTGGTGGAGCCCAAGACTTGTGTTTGGAGAATGACTTCTACAACATATGATGGGTAGTCTTCCTAGCCCATGTTCATTGTGAGAGATGGACATCTTGCAGTGACAGGTGGCAACCCTATGTGCTCTATGTTGGTCTTCATCAGAGCAGCGCAGGAAGAACATAATGGGTTGAAGTCCCTGAGTAGTTGAGGAGCAGTAGTGGGAAGTTTAGAGTTGTTCGCAAGTGGAGCTGTGAACAACTCGATAGGACTCTTGATGTGTTATGGCCTTGATGGATGAAGGAAAAACTAGAGAGAAGATTGGATAGTCGAGATTCAGTGGCCAGATGGACTTGGAGCATTGATAGAGGAAGGAGCTACAAATTGGGAGCCAAAGGACCGAGAAGGTACAGGGTACGACCAAGGCAGCAGTGAGGAGGTCTACATCAACTAGATGGTTAGAGTATCTTGTTGAGGGCATATTGGTTATCGATGCACTGACCCAAGCCCCAATTTTGTATCTTGTACTAAGGGCCATTATCCATGGTACGGGAGCCCTAAACTGTTGTATTATATGTTATTAATATAATGAATTTGGGTTGAAAAAATAAAAAGTTGTCTATTTTCTGTGCATGTGTGATTTACTGCTTTATATTTCCACTGTGAAAAGTAGTTTATGGTTGAGATATTTGGTTTGGTAGCGTCAGTGATTTTTAGACTCTAACCTAGACCCAAGTTCGTGGAAATTCAACATGGTATCAGAGCGTATCTGACCTACTTTGAGGGAAAATGAATCAGAGTGTGCACAATGAAGCAACTTAGATGTAGTTATCAGTGTCTACATCATGGAGCAGAGGGTTCATCTAGAGACATGTAGATGTGATCTTGATAGACTACATGATGATATAGGCTATGAGTTCTGGTGGATCAGTGGTGAACCTGGTGCACTTCAGTATGTTGTGTGGCGATTTGTAGATCATGGACTTCCTATGTCTTGTCGTGGATGGTTGGGACAACTTGAGGGTTTCCTTGGCATGGATGAGATCAGGTTGATTAAGATGGCTTCATGTAATATACTATAGGTTAGCAGGCTAGAGTCTTCATCAGATCGTGATGTTGCATATCCGAGATTAGTGGTATTTACATGAGTGGTATTTGATCCAGGAATATGAGTGCTTGCGGGACTGAGCCAATGGAGATCATGTAGGTTTAGAGGGAGTCTAGCCTAAAAAGGAGCAACCCTATGGAGGTTTGGGATCTTCAAGTTCATATGTGATTAGGTAGAGGCATAATCGAGATTGTCGGATTCATTCTAAAGGGTATGCTATAGTGATGGATGCCAGATGGGATAGTGTCACCGTACTATTATGGTTACTTCCTAGTCTCGGAAGTACCTCCCTCGCTAAGAGAGAGTGTTGATTTTGTGTAGCTTGGGAGATACTCCAAGCCCTAGTGTTCAAGGGTTGGAGGTCAAAGTTCCATAAATGGGCTTGAGGTCCAAGCTTGGGGGTTTTGCACCCATCGTTATTTGGGACAAAACCATGATGAAGATATGACATGTGATGAATGAGGATGATAGTGCTCGGTGATACGATTCCAACACATCAAGAATCGTCTAAATCTGAGTTGTCACTAGAAGGAAATGAATTCTTGAAGTTGGCTAATTGATTATTAGTTACCAAGTCATGTAGGCTTGGTGTAAACATGGTCCAATAGATGGGTCTCCTCATAAATTCATTTAACCCTTGTATGTGTATATATACAAGGTATTTTAGATCATTTTATTGCATCCAAAAAGAGAGCAATACTTGCCTCACAAGAGCTCAGTGGAGAGAGATACTTTTGTGCCATAGCCATAAGGAGAGGACATGAGACAGCGTGGATAAGGTCACTTCAGGATAGCGTGGAGAGCCTAGATTGGAGGCCGAGTTTCTGTGGGAAGTGCGTCTTGGTTTGAGGGTTGTTTGAGGGTGAAAATAGGTCCAAGAACAAGGTTGTCTTAAGGACCGAAGAGCTAGAGGCTAGGCTGAGTTGAGGCGGCTCCTCACAAGCCTGTTTTGGAGGCATTTCAGGAGCGTCGAAATGCTATAATGAAGGTCGTAGTACCTTGCTGGAGGGACGTAGGAGGAGGGGTTTGTTCGAGGGTTTTTTTCTATGGGACAACCCTCAAAAGAGGCTACTGCAGGCAGTTTGAAGGGCTCTAAGACAACCACTGTCATTACAGGGAGGACCATGTTTGTTAAGGGCTAGAAAATTCCCATACATTGCAGCGTAGAGGGAGATCCTTTCACTAAAGGGCAACCACAGTCCTTAGGGGCAATTCTGGACAGGAATAAGGGTTGGAAAAGGGATTGTCATGATGCCCTAGTTTGCAGTGGTGGAGCAACCTTCAAACAATGGACAAAGGTATGTATTTTAGTGAATGTTTGCAAGTATTGGATCCTAGTTTAGATCAGATTTGGATCAGTTAAGGGAAGCCTATGGAAGTCAAGGAGGAGAGGCAGATCTAGTGATTAGATGCCCTACACTAGTGACATATTCCACAGTGATTGAGCAGCGGAAGGTTGTTGTGCATTGGTCAAAGTGTTGAACCATTAGGGGAATTTTGAGGTCTAAAATGGGCCTCCTAAGGAAATTATAAAATAATTATGGAAATAATAAAATAAGATTGATTACATCATTAACTTTTAGAGGGAAAAAAGAAAAACTATTTTTTCAACTCGTATTTTCAACTTATCCCCCCATGGGTTTACTCAAATTTCGAGAGGGAACACTTGTTGGATGCAAAATTTGATTCCTCATCCAAGGAGTACCCATGTTGCATACTTTTGATGGACCCTACTACACGAAAAATGAGAAATACATGAAAAGACGTGACAACAATCACATTTTTCATGTATTTCACATTTTTCGTGTAGTATGGTCCATCGAAAGTATGCAACATGGATACTCCTTGGATGAGAAATTAAATTTTGCATCCAACGAGTACTCTCACTCGAAATTTGAATAAAACCTTAGGAAGATAAGTTGAAAATACGAGTTGAAAAAGTAGTTTTAATATTTTATTATTTTTTAATCTTCTTACTTTTTTACTCCAAAAATGGTGAATCATCCCACATGGTTGACATCATCATCTTGAATCCTATTGGTTCTTATAAATTTTATTTTGGTTGTACATTTTTCTTAGGAGGCCCATTTTAGACCTCAAAATTCCCCTAATGATTACTTGGGTCAGTTTGTGGGCTGCTTGTAGGAGGTCTTAGGCATTGTTTAAAGGAGCCCACATGGACTGTTGGGAGGCCTACCAAGTAGCCAAGGTGACATCAGACACATTAGTTCAAGAGGAAAGAGGAAAAAAACAAGGTATTTTGCAGATGGACCCATCTATGATGGATTGATAGTGTCCCAAGCAAGGACACATTGATTAGCCTAGATTTGTGCAATAGCTCCTCTATTACAGAAGAAAAGGGTCGATTGGTGAAGTCTATGGGAATCCCTGTGTAAGGGTGTCCTAGGTGTGGGGATTCCCTAACTAGGTGTAGATGTTATATCGTGGACTCAGTCGCTCGTGGACTCTTGGAGGGAAGCGTGAGAGAAGACAAAATGTGGACGATATTGGGCACTTATAGTCTGTTGGAGGACAATGTGATAGTGTCAAACTTGGAGCTCGGTGAACAACACCTTGATTTACATAAGTGGTTGCGAAAGAGGAAGTTATTGAGCTCAAGGGTTGACGAACTGGAGGAGCAGTTATGGAGCCCGAGACTTGTGTGTGGAGAAGGACTTCTACAGCAGATGATGGGTAGCCCTCCTAGCCCGTGTTCATTATGAGAGATGGAAATCTTGCAGTGATATGTGTCAACCCTCCATGCTCTATGTTGGTCTTCATGAGAGTAACACAGGAAGACCATAGTGGGTTGAATTCCTTGAGTAGTTGAGGAGTAGCAGTGGGCAATTGAGAGTTGTTCACAACTGGAGCTGTGAACAAATCGACAAGAGTCTCGATGTGTTGTGGCCTTGATGGACGAAGGCACAACTAGAGAGTAGATTGGATAGCCGAGATTCAGTGGCCAAATGGACTTGGATCATTGATAGAGGCAGGAGCTGCAAATCGAAAGCCAAAGGACCGAGCTGGTACAGGGTGTGACCAAGTCAGTTGTGAGGAGCTCTACATCAATTAGACAATCAGAGTATCCTTTTGAGGGTAGATTGGTTGTCAATGGACTGACACCAAGCCCTAGTTTTGTATCTTGTACTAAGGGCCATTATCCGTGGTACGAGAGCCCTAGACTATTGTATTATATGTTGTTAATATAATGAAGTTGCGTTGAAAAATTTAAAAATTGTCTATGTTTTGTGCATGTGTGATTCACTGTTTTATATTTCCTTTGTGCAAAGTAGTTTATGGTTGACATTCTTGGTTTGGTAGCATTAGTGAATTAAGATTCTAACCTAGACACAAGGTTGTGGAAATTCAACAGTGACATAATATCAATCTTACCATGGGGGAATATGTATTGAATAGTCCAATGCTTTCCATTCTAATGGGAGGTGTTGATGTTTTATTAGGAATCCAATGGTTACAATCTTTGGGGACAACAACTTTTAATTTCAAAAAAAAATCTTGAAATTTTCTTGGGAAGGAAAGTAAATTTAATTAAGGGGCATCATAGGGAAACCAGGGAAGAGAATCAACTCTAATGGCATGATAAAGATTTTGAAGAAAGAACAATGAGGCATAATTGATGAAGCTCATCAATTGATACATTATAAGGGTCATGATACCATCCTCCAACTTTAGAACTATCTCTTTTTCACATTTATTTACGATTTTTTATATTATGCTTAGTGAGAAGGGTAAAATATGTTTTGCTTTGTCATGTGGCCTAATATGGTTTAATTTCAGGAAATGGAGCATTTTTGAGATAATTTCTTTACAGGAGCTCGGAGTAGACAACAAGGAGAGATTCTAAGGGGTTGTTCACCTCTTTAACTCCTTCAATCAACCCAAGATCACAACACTCTCCCTCATCATCTTAATGTCATTGGAAGCCAAGCAAGATGAGGTCATTGGAAGCCAAGCAAGTGCAATTAATGAGGAACAAGATCCACCATTCTCGAGTCGTGGGAGACAAAATATTCATATTTTCTAGGGAGCTTCTAGTAGCTACCCTATTGTATAAATAAACATGTAAAATAGCTTATTATGATTCGAGTTTTGCTTTTCAGGTAAATATCTATTGAGCTCAAGTACTTGGCACTGTTATTTTTTACTGTTATGTGATGTATTAGACATTGATGCAATGATAATGAGAAGTTTCTTATTGGTTCATCACTGAGTTAGTTCCAAAGGGCTAAGGCTCTTGGGTTTGGGCCCAACCCCAGTGGATTAGGTCCCTCTTGTGTATTTGTATCGCTTTTTATTTTAGAGTGCTTATTAGTTTCTTGTATTTCATTAGAGAATAGTCCATCAAAAATCTGTGATTGCAACCTCTACCTCATCTCTCACATGGGAGCACGAAGAGAAGGATGTACAACCACGGTCCAAATTTTTTAAGTTTTATATTTATTGGAAGAATATTGATGATGATTACCTTGTTTTCATGTTCTTGTTGTAGCTTAGGAGTTGATTTATTGATTAGGTGAGAGTTTTGGCATAGATTAGATAGCATCTAAATTCAACTAATCTTTTCCACTATTAGTTGTTTCATTTTGTCAATGATAAATGGGTATATGCATGTGATGATTACAGGGTTGTTTAGATTTATAGGCAAGGGCACCTTCACCACCTCCATCTTGGACTTTCTCACCTTCTCTTATGAATCCAAAATTATGTCCTAAAAGTTTTGTTCATGACATCATTTTCCTAGACCACCGTGAGCATCTCTCCGAGTGAAAAACATGCCTTCAGAAGGTTCTAAACTTGGCTAGGGAATTTTTCCACGCTTCATTCATTTACCTCAACCTCCATCCACCTTTCCATACCTTGAACCCATCATTTTCACCTCCTAAACCTTCTCAAAAACCTTCCTGTAGCATTACAAGCCTTACTCTAGCAATACAAGGCACCTGTACCAACTTCCTATAGCACACATGTAGTAGCTTGTTTCTTCACTAGTTTTTACTTTTTCTACAATTTGGACTTAGATTAGAAGGATGTTGAATCCCAGCTCTGACTCCATGATCAAGGGCAAATCCTAGGCCACTCCAAACCCTCCTTTTCCTTCACTGCAAAATAGAATAGAGTTAGTTCCCTTATCACAGATTTGGCACAAATAAAACATTGATTGATATGCAAGTGTGAGATAGATAGATGATACATATAATATTGAGTTATGAATTGATAGTTTAGCTTCTTGTTTGCAATTAGACTTGATGCCCAGATGGATGATTGCAAGATAATGTAGTTTCCTTTATGCAAGTAGTGTAGCTCTTTTCTTTTCATGAATTGATTCAATACCATTTTCAAGTTGAAGTGAATAACATGTCCCTTTGGATAGTTAGAGGTAGCTTCTTTCACCTTCATTAGCTAGTTTTCATTCTAATTCAGTAGGAGGAATGTTCTTGGAGCACTATTGATCAAATTTCCTAGTTGAGGGTGGAACGCATGGAATCCCATCTACTGTGCATATAGCACTGTCATCTCAAAGTTTGTATGAACCCCAGGTTGATAAATAGAGTTGAGAAGCCCTTGGGAGTTGCAACACTCTTGGTGCAATACGAGGGATCACCACTTTTTGGCATTGTTGTCTAGGAGGTGTCTAGCTAGATGTTATTTCTGCTTAAGAATTGTTTTCTATTTTGCATATAGTTTTGAAAAAGTAACATAAAATAAAAAGGGAAAGTTTTCTTTCATGCCTCATATGAGTAGAGATACTCAAGGAAAATTCTTACCAAACACCCCCACACCCTCAAGCAGTCAACCTTCACTCTTCTTCAATCACTGTCAGCTTCCCTCTTTGATTACAGGGGAATTAAAAGACCCTCTGTGAGAAACCTAAAAAAATTTAAGAACCTATTGGAGAAGAAGAAGAACCCACTTCACCTACCCAACCTATGGCTTAAAATAGGAACAATGAGGTTTTCCCTATCAAGGAGACTAATAGATAGGCTAGAATGAATAATATAAGACCTACTTCCCTTCAACACTTCCATGGCTTAACCCCCGGGGATCCTAATACCTTCATTTTTGAATTTTTTGTTGTCTCTAGGACCTATGACTATTCCTAATGACCAAAAGTTGAATTTATTCCCCTCTGCCCTTAAGGATCCAACCTTGCGATGGTTAATGGGTCTGCCTGGAGGTAGCATCACTACTTGGCCTCAAATGTAACAAGCCTTTAATGACAAGTATAGGGAGTATTGTACGTCCAAAGAAACCAAGGAAGAAATATTTAGAATGACTCTTGGACTTGATGAATCCATATAAGACTATGAATAGATATCTAAACTCAGTTATAGGAGGTTCATATGCACCCTTGATCCTAAATCACTCAAACTAGTTCTTCTCTGAGGGATCATGGAAGATTGGAGACCCTCAACATGATGTCTACGGGAGATATATATCAGTTATCCTATGATGACATTAAAATTATGTTCAAGAATCACTCTAGGGCTACTAGAAAGAAGGGTAGGGCTAGTCAAGGCTTGGCCAATTCCTCTCCTTCTACAACATCCATCAAGAATGAGATTGGGAACATGTTGGAGGACTTTAAAAGTGAAATGTTGCATACCTTTTCTTTGCAAATGGATACCATGCATATCAAGAGGAAGCAGAGAGATCCCTAGCCATTTTCTCTCTAAATCCACTAGAAATCACCCTAGAAATGAATTTCCATTAAATGTCATAGAGGCATGCTCAATCTGTGAGGAAAACCATGTCGCAGATAAATGCCCTTCTTTGTCTAGGTTAAAAATTGTATACCAAGGGGCAGCTCTGTTTTATAAATCAAAGTAGGTCTCAAGGAACTCATCCATACCAGCAAGGCATGCAAGGTGTATCCTACTCTTATTACCATCTAAACTAGAATGCACCCTTGCCACCCTAGTACTCTTCCACTCATCGATCATGTCCACACCTCCTTCTTGGACTTAAGCTCCTTAATATCCTCCTCAACTTGTTAATCAACCATTTCATCCTCAGCCTCCTCAATGGAACGACCCATTAACTCATCCCCAGCCTCAGCCTCAACCACAACTCACTCATCCTGTTCCACCATAGAAACCTCAGATGCGTGCTCAACCCAATCTAAACCCGAATAACAAGCAATCACAACAGGTCTATAGTGGAGAGACATCTTACCCTGCCTATGTTTTGGAGATCCAAGAGATCAACCTTAGGTCTAGAAGAGTGCCTCCAGATAACAATCCACCATCTCCACCTGAAGAACTTGAAGAGGAAAAGGAAGAGGATACCCCTCAAGTAAATCCACCTTGTTTTCCTGAGAGATTGATCCACCCTAGACAACACATCCCATAAGAGATTGAACTGCTGGGAGAATTCAATAATCTGTGTTAAAATACCCCTTCCCCAGGCTATTAAGGATGTTACCATCTATAATAATCTTATCAAGGAGAAATGTTTCAAACACCCTAGGAGAAGAAAATGAGACACCCCCACCATCAATGTTATTGGTCAATTATCTGATTTGATGTCAGGGAGATTGATTTGTCCAAAATATTTAGACCCTAGGAGTCCGGTTCTAGATGTGAACATTGATGGCACCATTGTCCCTCATACCCTGATTGATCTTGGGGCTGCCATCAATGTGATGACTAAATACACCATGCTAAAGCTAAACCTCCAAGGAGTGTTGAGGAAGACCACTACAATGTTGAAACTTGCAGATAGATCGACAGTAGGAGTTGTTGGGGATGTCATGGTCTCCATCGAATCTTGGGAGTATCCTATTGAATTCTTAGTTCTCCAGCCCAAAACAAAGTTCAATGGCTATCCTCTCATCTTATGAATGCCATGGTTAGCCATTGTCAATTCTTACATTAGTTGCAGGGCTAGGAACATGAGCATTAAGAATGGACATTTGTCTAAACAAGTGGTATTGTATCCTCCTACTCATATATCCATTGAGCATGACTTAACCTTGTGGCTAGAAGAGGAGGAGGAAGATGATATGTATCATACAACATCCTACCCAATCTGTACCTTAGATGTTGTTATAGGAGGGGGAAAACCTGATGAAGATGACCTCATTGAACATATCCTTTAGAACCAACCCCCCAATACCATGCCTCTTGATGAGCTAGTGAAAGAATTTGAGAGTAATATTTGGATTGAATTATGCTCAATTGACCCAAGTCTTTCCCATGTCAAAACTATATAATTTGGCCCATCTAGAACCTTGAAGATTAGCCCCTCTCTCATCCAACCAGGAAGAAAAATTGTGCAAGATGCTGAGAGAACACTTAGATGCCTTTGCTTGGAACTATAAAGAAATGAAGGGGGTGCATTCCTCAGTTCGTAATCATCACATCTACATCAAGGAGGTATGAATACCTGTGTGCCAACCTCAAAGGATAATGAACCCAACCTTCAAAGACATAGTAAAGGAATAGCTACAAAATTTGTTGGATGCAAGGTTCATATACCCCATCTCAGATAGTGATTGGGTGTTCCAACTAGTCTTACTCCCAAGAAGAATGGGAAGTGGAGAATCTTTGTGGATTATAAAGAACTGAACAAGGCCACAAAGAAAGACCATTTCCATTTTCCTTTCAGTGATCAAGTTTTAGATGGTCTTGCAGGGAAGAAGTTATTCTCTTTCCTGGATGGATCCGTTGGTTACAATCAAATACATATCAGCCCTGAGGACCAAGAAAAGACTACATTCACATGTCCTTGGGGTACCTTTGTTTATAGGTTCCTCCCATTCATTCTATGCAATTCCCCTGCCACTTTTCAAGGGGAATTTCTGAGCATCTTTATTGAGATTGTCCATGACTATGTGGGCATCTACATGGATGATTTCACTCCCTATGTGTGTGACTTCCTGGAGGATCTCTCTAATCTAGGTAAAGTCTTGAGAAAGTGCATTGAAATGAACCTCTCGTTGAGTCCTAAGAAATGTGAATTCTTAATGAATGCAGAGACTTTCCTTGGCCATTCAATATCTCAGGAAGGAATACAAGCATACCCAAACAATATTGCCATCATAAAAAGCATCCCTACTCCTCAAAATCAGAGGGATATTAGGATTTTCTTGGGCTTATATGGCTATTATAGGAGTTCTATCAAGGTTTTCAATAAATTTGCTTCAGCATTGTTTGGATTGCTAGCCAAGGACTCAAAAGTTTGTTGGACAAGTAGTTTCCAAGTGGCCCTTGAGATATTAAAAGATAAATTGACCACTGCACCCATACTTAGGGACCCCAATTGGTCCTTGCTTTTCCATATCCATACGGATGCATCAGACAAAGTTGTGGATGAATCCTTGGGGAAAATAGATGATAAGTTACCCTGTGCCATTCATTTCATTAGTAAAAATATGCCTAAGGATGAATTGAACTACACTATCACTAGAAAAGAGCTCTTAGTTATTTTATACTCCTTAAACAAATTTAGGAAATACATCAATGGATACCAAAATTTTGTGCATTTTGATCATGCAGTTATTAAATATTTGATGAATAAGCCTGATGTGGATGCTAGAATCATTATATGGTTGTTATTGTTACAATAGTTTGATTTGACTATAATTCAAACAATTAGAATTATAATTAAAACATAATAGAATAAATTAAAATTAAAAATTTTTAAATTCTAATATCTGTCGACTAAGCATCTCATCTCTATTTATTTGAGAAAAAATGAGAACAGTCTTTCAATAATATTTCACATCCTGATGATGAACCACCGTTGCTGGTTCGAAACGTCGATCAGAAAAGAAACCTAATGTGATGTATCCGGAAGATAATCTACATTATCATGGACAAGCTAGGAAAAGAAAATGTAGTTGAAGATTTTTTGTCTAGACTTACTTTTCCTACAAGTGATGAAGGGATGGTCGATGATCAGCTTCCATATGAGCACCTATTTTCTATCTCAGTGCTCTCTCCCTAGTTTGCTGACATATCCAACTACCTAGTTGCTGAGATATTTCCTCCAAATCTGTCATCCAAGGAGAAGAACATAATTATAAGGAAAAGTGCCCCTTTCACTTGGACTGGGGGCAATACTTTAAAACTAAGACCAGATCGGATTTTAAGGAGATGTTTCAGGGAATAGGAATTGTTTTACATCCTTTCAACCTGCCATGATGGGCTCTGTGGGGGTCATTTTTCTGCCAAGAGAACAACTTTTAAAGCTTTACAATCTGACTATTATTGGCCCACTCTCCACCAAGATGCAATAAGATATACCAACAGATGTGATCAGTGCCAAAGGATGGGGAAACCCACAACTAGTGATGAAATTCCTCTACAACCTCAAGTTGCCTAAGAGCCATTTGACAAGTGGGGCACAAATTTCATTGGGCCAATTGATCCACCATCAGCGCACAAAAAGTACATCATTGTGTGCACTGATTACTTGACAAAGTGGGTTGAGAAAAAGGCTGTGAAAGCAGCAACAGAGGATAAAGTCGCTGAGTTCTTAAGGGAAAATATTTTCTAAAAATTTGGGTACCCAAGGGAGATAGTCACTGATCAGGGGGCTCAATTCACATCCCATCTGATTGTGAATCTTCTAATGCAACAGCATATCAAACACAGAACATCTACTGCCTATCACCCTAAAGAAAATGGGCAAGTAGAGGTTACAAATAGGGCATTGGAGAGCATCCTCACAAAGGTTGTGAGAAGCAACAACATAGATTGGGAAGACAGATTAGTGGAGGCCACTTGATCCCATAACACCACTTGGAAGACAACAACTGGGTTCACTCCATACAATTTAGTTTATGGGAAGAAATATTTCCCTCTATTGAGATTGAGTATAATACTTTGACAATAGAAACCCAATTGGACTTAGATGTCACCAAAGAACAGTAAGAGAGGATGCTCCAATTGAATGCCTTGGATGAGTTCAAAATGCAGGCCCTCCTCCACACTGAAGTTATACAATTGAAAAGGAATGTATGGCATGATAAGCATATCAAAGAAAAGGTTTTTCAAGAAGGGATTTTGGAATTATTATA
The DNA here is from genome assembly GCA_031772625.1 of Pinus tabuliformis. Lineage (NCBI taxonomy): Eukaryota > Viridiplantae > Streptophyta > Pinopsida > Pinales > Pinaceae > Pinus > Pinus tabuliformis. The sequence goes on along the minus strand of CM062817.1, from coordinate 717,842,513 downwards.
TGATTCTAGGTTCAAATATTTTAAAGGAAAACTAATGAAAATATGGTTAGGCCCATACCTGATTAGAAAAATTCCAAGACAATGGAGTTTTTCAATTCAGGACCATTGATGAGGAAGGGATCCCTTTTCTTTTCAATGGTTACAGGATGAAGTTATACAAGAAACCTATTTCTAAGACAGAATTCATCAATACAATCAGTAGAGAAGTCAATGTGAATGGGAGTGCCATAGCTCCCAGTCCACAACAATCCTAGATATTTTTGTTGAAAAGAAAGAAAAAAGAAAAAAAGAAAAATTCCTGGATGAAAACCTTCATGAGGCATCTGAGGCCAACTCCTGGGTTGAAAACCTCTCTGAGGCATCCAATGAGCAAAAATAAAGAGAGAAAATAATAAATATCCCTAGGGGAAAACCTCTCTCGAGGAACCTAGGGTAGGCATATAGGTTTAAAACCTCCTCTGAGGCAACTTGTGTGTCTCAATAAAGAGAAAAAAACACACACAAGAAAAGGATTTTTACCATATCTGTTGACCTTTTTGTCATTTTGCAGGATTATATACAGTAACAGATTCCATGGATATAGGCCCAAAATTTTCAAGTTTCTTTCATTCTTCCAAGCATACACTTCCTATTCATCATCTCCACTCATGTGATCACTTCACTCCACCATCCCATTAGCCCAAAATCCAAGTTTCACCCCCTCTATAGACTGCTAAAGGAAGGACCTATAATTGCTACAGGGAGATCCTGTAGTGCTATGGGAGGGTTCTGAAAAGCTACATGATGGAGATCTGAGGACAAGGACAACCCAACAGGGACCCTATGACCTTGAAAATGATGAATAAGGTTCCCCCATCATGGTCCATCATCCATCTATCACACATCCATCCTATTTCACAAAAAATCACTCATTATTCACCCACTTTGTCTTACCCCTGTTGAAAATTTAAAAAACACACAAAATCCATTATCTTAATTTCTACAAGTATACACTACTTCCTTATGGCCCTAGCATTATCCTCAAGACTTGTTACAACTTCTCTCATCACCCCCATGCAGATTGAAGACCCTAGAGGAGAAGGAAAGGATTGCTACAGGAAGAAAACCTCCTCCTGTAGTAGCCTGTGCACACATCACAGAAAGCATTGATATTGTTTTTTCTCATCAGTAGGGTGGGTGATGGAGACTTATGAGACCACTATGAAGTAGTCATATCACTCCCAAGAGGAATTTCCACCAACAGTAGCAACTTGAACATCAACAAGGTACCTGCAAACACAACAATCAAGTATCATGAGGAGAAATGAAGAAATACATAAGAAATGAGCCAACAAGTCAACTCCCTTGATGCCAATGACATGGTCCAACTTCAGCACACAAATCCCTACAATAGTTTGATCATGAGGTAGGAAGAAGTATGGAAAAAACTTGACTCCTCCCTATGTGTGAATAACAAAAATGTGTAAATTTCGAGAGGGAATGTTTTAATAAGTTGGAGGTAGCTAGTTAACTTGGACACCCTCAGCTAGTAAACTAAAAGTGATGGTAAGAACTCATGAAACATGGAGATGTCACATCAACCGATTTGGGATCACAAATAGTGGGTGGTGATTACGAGGAAAGGAGAAATAATTACTCAGAGTGGGGACAATGGTCGAAAAGATGAAGCCCCATTTGACTGCCAAGTCACCACAATGCTCCAAGCCTAAACCAAAAATGGCATATTATGTACTTGGGCTCGGGTTCTTTTGCATAATCGCTCATTTAAAAAATAGTTAGGGAGAGAAAACACTCGGGGTGCCATTGAGGAGTTTCGAAACCCATTCTGAAATTGCTATAGGAAGGATCTATAGGCAATCCTGCAACTACTATAGGAGAGCTGAGAAACTGCTACATGAAGGTTGAGAAGGTGGAGGAAAGCCATAAAGATTCAAATTGATCTCTGAATTACCACCTTCATCCCAGACTACTTGACAAAAAGTAAGTTCCACCATCTGTTTCATCCATCCATCAGATTTCTTACAAACTTTACTTCAAATTCTACACGCAGTGGCAATCTAATTGTGAAATTAATAGGTTTTCTCGAGTAGTAGAGTAATAGGAATGTAGGAATTTTTCATTAACAAGGAATTTTTAACTCACTGCTACCACTGAATTACACACCGAAGTGATAGAAGAAGTATCTCTTCCTCATTTATTTAAAATCATAGAGAAGAAATGGGGGAGGATTTAACAGAAGGGATCCCTCAAATACCAGAGAATTTACATACACCCTCTTATGGTAGACATTTTTAGAAGACACCAGTGGCTAGGATTCTTCGAGTTATTGAAAGGGTATGATGATTATATTTACTTTGAATTTTCCATGGCTATGAACTCACAAACAGAGGACAGTTCCACCACTGTGGTGAGGGGGTTGGCTATCTCTCTCAGCCCTGAAATACTTAGCAAAGTAACAACCCTACCTTTAGGAATCAAGTGGAGCAAAGAAGACAAAGCCACCAATATCACTGCTAAAAATATTTTCTTCACTACCAATGAAAAGCATGTTGAGGACAAGACTGGAGTTAGGAGGGAAAGCCTACCTTATCCTTGGGATGAGGTGGTCTACCATATTTTGAAATACAGGGAAGGATGAGTGTGGTATATTCTTACCACTTTAGAATACTTCATGAACTCAAGTTCCAGGTAGAATTGCCTCTTGCTCAAAGAATTAGTGTGTCATACTTCCTCCTGCAGTCCATCAGGGACATGAGTCACAAAGTGAGAGAAGGAAAACAACACGTAGGCTACCATGGCCTCATTAAACTGATAGTGGTAGATGCCTTGAGAAATTTGAGAATCCTTGTCCTTTGGTCCAAATTCATAGACATTGACAGAGAAACCATCATTGAGACACAAACCGTCACACTAGATGAGACCCCAACCTCTAGTATTGGGGGAAGAGAGGGAAAAATAGAGGAAGAAGAATAAGGGGCAAGGACAAAAGAGGAAGAAGCAGCAAGGTTAGAAGAAAAGGAAAGAGAAACAGAAGTAGAAAGGATAGTAGAAGAAGCAAAGATGAAAACAGAGGAGGAAGAAGAACCAAAGGCAGAGGTAGGAGGAGAACAAGATGAAAAAGAAGAGGGGGAGAAACAAGAAAAATCAAGTCCTAAGAAGACTACTAAGCCCAGAGAAACATAGATACCCCCAAAACAAACAATTTTTTCTCCAGGAACCACTGAATAGGAGGTAGCTGCAACTTTAGCTACCTTAAGCACCCCAGTCAAACCTAAAAGGAAGAGACAAAGGCAATCCCCCCTATATTTTAAGACCAGGAAAAGCACCAAGATCAAGCAAGGGAGGCCACAAACTCCCACAAAGGTCCCCATCACAATTGAGGAGTCCCCAAGCAAGAAAGAGGAGGTAGGGCCAATTGAAGGAAAAATCAAAGAGGCCACCTTTCCAAAATCTACAAAAAATCCTCCTATAGCATATGTAAGGAGGCCCACCACCAGATCAAACCCTTCAAACAACCAAAGACACCAAAAATCCTCCAACAAGAAGAAAAAGGGAATCTATAGGAGAGGCAGAGCATGCTACAGGAGGAACAAAGGATGCCACAGGAGGGGAAGAATGTGCTCCTAGAGGGGTAGAATGTGACACAATATCTACAGGAGGTAGCAGCCTCCCCAAAAAAATTTGAAAAGGACTTCCCATAACTCCAAGAGCCTAGTCCAAAACCTAGACTAAGCTCCTATTACACATTCATTGTAGGGAGGATTATTCCCAAAAAAATTGCAGTTCCACTTTTCAATGAGCTATAAATAGAAAGAGGAAGAACCCATAGGTGGATGCAAATTTCCAATTCTAATAAGGTAGAGGATGTGGGCCTCATGGAAGAAAAAGTCCTTGAAATGAGCAAAGAATTAAGTGAGCTAAGAATGGGGGAGTCCACAATGAAGTAGCAGCTACAGGCAGAAAATATGAGGTTGAGAGAGAAGTTGCAGGAGAAATAAACCAAACTTGCCACCATGGCAAGCCTCTCCATGGAGACATTACAGTGCAAAAAACCATCCAAGTCTTATGCACTCTTTCTCAAACAACAGTGGCTGTTATTCCATATCAAAACCTTAGCACAACGTGGATCCACACCCATTTAGGATTATAAAAAGTTCATTGAATTTTGCAACCAAGTTAGCATGGAGGACAAAGAAAAATTGGTTGAGTTTTACATACATAACCTCACTCTGACTGATATGAATTTTTGGGATCCCAATGCAAGATTGGGGGATACACAGTTGATGGCATTACCATCCTGTTAGGTCCCTATAATACTAGTGATTCCCCCATTACTATTGTCATTGTATCCCTTATTGTTATTTTGTGCCCCTATTGTCCCCATATTGTTATTATTGTGCCCCATAGAAGCCCACTATTGTTATTTTTGTGCCCTTATATTATTATTGTTAGGTCGGCTTTGGTTATATTGTGAACCCTTAGACTCCTATCTATAGAAAGGAGGTTTTTTCATTTGTATCATCCAATAATTGTTCATTTGTGTAATGTAATTTTTTCTCCTCGAAGACGCTAGTTTCTAAGTCGTTGATCTATCTTTTCTATCATTTTGTGAGCTGGTTTCATAACATTTGGTATCAGAGCTTTGGATTCTAAGGTTTCGCTGCTCCAAATAGGTCATCGTGAAATGTTCTCTATAACTTTTTTGCTACGAAGTTTCAGAAGCTAAAAAAAAACCCATTTGAGAATAAATCATTTTGAACCTCGAGTCGGAATTTCAGATCTTTTAGCGCTATATTTTTTGATCTATGATCTGAGGAAGTTAGGGTTTTTGCAAGCTCCAGAATTTCATCCAACAGGTTGTCGTGGAAGTTTCACTATAATTGTTTTTATGCGAAGATTAAGACTCTGAAATGAAAACCCATTTGAGCCGAAATCTTGGTGAAACTCAGGTCTGAATTTCCAATCTTGTATCGCTATATTTTTGGAGATATAATTTGAGGAAATTAGGGTTTTGCAGACTCCCGAATTACATTCTAAACAGGCAACCTTGGGAAAATCGTCATAACTTTCTCTCTAATAATCATATAGAAATTTCGTAAGAAGCTACAGAAAGAGGACAGACTGTACTTTTATGTGTATTGTTTTGAGTCCGAAGGTCGAAACAGTAACACGTGGAACTTCGTACAAGTTCTCTCTACTGAACAAGTATATAAGCAGGTCATCTTGGGAGGTGGGGCATAACTCTTTCTTGGAGAATCCAATTTCTAATAGACTGGTGGCATTAGAAAGAGGGCACAGAGGGATACTGCAGGTTGTAATTTCATACCTTGGAGATCCGAAATTACAGAGTTACAGTCGTTCAATATCGAGCTCCTACAAGGAGAAAAAAGGTGTTTATTTTTTTTTTAATTTTGCATAAGTCTGGTTTGAAAAATTAGTTTGAAGGAATTCAAAGGGCATAGTGAAGCATTATTATCAGTAATTGATGCCCCGAAGAAATACAATGGAAACACCTAGTAAGCAACCTGAAAGCTCTAGCATGAATCATGAAGAAGAGGAAGAAATGCAACATGATATATCAAAATTACGAGAACAAAGGCAACAAATTTCACTCACAAAAAAGTGATAGAAGCTAAGATGGATGGTTTAAAGAAAGACGTAGAAGCTAAGATGTATGGTGTGGAAGCGAAAATGGATGGTTTAAAGAAATGCGTAGAAGCTAAGATGGATGGTTTAAAGAAAGACGTAGAAGCTGAGATGAATGACGTGAAAGCTAAAATGGATGGCATGGAAGCTAAGATGGATGATTTAAAGAAAGACGTGGAAGCTAAGACGAAAGATTTGACAAAAATTCTACAAGAAATTATTCCTAATGGTGAAATATTAGTAAAGGAAACTCATGATGAGAAAAAAATAAATGTTAATCATGATTTCATAGACTCTAACGTTGGATCAAAGAACCACCATGTTCCAAAGATCGATATGAGGAAGTTTGATGGCAAGGATCCCGCAACATGGATACTATAGATGAACGAGTTTTCGATATCCATAATGTCCAAAACACACAAAAGGTATGCATTGCAACTTTATATTTGGAACCAAATCAGTTTGTATGGTATCCATGGCTTTTCTCTCATAAGCAAATTTTCACTTGGGCTATTTTTATGAATGAAATGATAACACATTATGAGGATACAAAAAGCAACACTTTTTTTAGCCAATTGATAAATCTAAAACAAAAGGGTTCAATGATGGAGCACATTGAGAACTTCCAAAAATTGAATATAAGGGTAAAATATATTCCAGACAAGCATAGGATTGATGTGTTCATAGGGACTTTAAAGGATAACATCCAACATGAGGTTCGCCTTTGGGAACCTGATTCATTGGAGAAGGCGTTCAGGTTGGCAAGAAAAATGGAAAGCAAAATTATGGCAACAAGGAAGCCTACCACTCACAATCATAAATATGGAAGTGTTGTTTCCCCTAGCCATCCACAACCTAGAAGGTTGACACCACAACGATTGGAAGAAAAAAGAGCAAAAGGGATTTGTTACAGTTGTGATAGAAAATACACTAAAGGTCATAAGTGTGCTGAGAAGAAATTATTTTACATAGATTGTGAAGAGGAGGAAGAACAGGAACAAGAAATGTCAAAAGAAGAGGATATACACTAGGAACAAACCCTAGAGAAAGAAGAAATGAATCTGACCATATCTTGTAATGCATTGGATGGAATTACCACTCCTCAAACCATCAAGATAGAAGGGCATATCAAGAAGAAAAAGGTAATAGTGTTGATTGATTCAGCTAGTACCCATAATTTTATTCATCGTAAGATAGCCAAGGAATTGAATTGCTTCCTGTATCCAGCACCAGAGTGTCAAGTGATGGTTGCAAGTGGAAGAACCATAACTTTCTCAGGAAAGTGCCATTATATCAAGCTATCCATGGTAGAATATGTATTGAATAGCCCAATGCTTTCCATTCCAATGGGTGGTACTGATGTTGTACTAGGAGTCCAATGGCTACAATCCTTGGGTACAATAACTTTTAATTTTCAAGAACTTTTCATGAAATTTTCTTCAGAAGGAAAGGAAGTTGAATTAAGGGGTATCACAGGGAAACCGAGAAGGATAATCATCTCTAACAGAATGACAAAGCTTGTAAAGAAAGAACAACGAGGCATAATTGCACAATTATGTTCACTAGAGGTTCCCACATTGAAATCATTTATTTCTCCAGATCTCCAAAAAGTCTTGGACAATCATTCCAAGGTATTTGAGACTCCCAAAGGCCTCCCACCTATTCGTGATCATGATCATGCTATTCATTTGATTCTAGGAAGTTTTCCTCCAAACATCAGGCCTTACAGATATCCCTATGCCCAAAAGAGTGAAATTGAACGTATGGTTGCAAAAATGCTAGAGGCTGGTATAATTCAACCTAGTCAAAGTTCTTTCTTTGCTCTAGTAGTATTGGTTCACAAGAAGGATGGATCATGGTGCATGTGTCCAAATTATAGGGAGCTCAACAAGCTCACTATTAAAGATAAATTTCCCATTCGTGTCATTAATGAATTATTGGATGAATTTCATGGATTAATTTACTTCACCAAGTTGGATCTTCATTCAAGATATCATCAAATCAGAATGAAGGATGAAGACATTCCAAAAGCAACATTTATGACTCATGAGGGTCATTATGAATTTTTGTTCATGCCTTTTGACCTTACCAATGCACCTTCTACATTTCAAGATTTTATGAATTCCATTTTCAAACCCACCCTTAAAAAATTTGTGTTAGTATTTTTTGATGATATACTAATCTACAACAAGTCTTGGAAGGATCATGTTCAACATGTTGACAGGGTGCTCAAACTATTGGAGGAGAAACAATTATATGCAAAAACTTCCAAATGTTTCTTTGGAGTACAAGAGGTGGAATATCTTGGTCATATTGTATCTCATGAAGGTGTTAAGGTAGACCCTAGCAAAATTAAAACCATTAAGGAATGGAAAATCCCCACATCCATAAAGCATCTACGAGGATTTCTCGGGTTGACAGGGTATTATCGCAAGTTTGTTAAGAATTATGGGAGAATAGTAGCACCTCTAACAACATTATTGAAGAAAGATGCATTTTCATGGACTCCAGAAGCAATGAAGGCCTTTGAACATCTTAAAGAGGCAATGTGCCAAGCACTGGTCTTAGCTACACTGGACTTCACAAAAACCTTTATTGTGGAATATGATGCCTTAGGAAATGGAATTGGTGTTGTTTTAATGCAAGAAGAAAGACCCATTGCTTTCGAAAGTCATCCAATCAAAGGAAAGTATTTACACAAAGCTATTTATGAGAAGGAAATGTTGGCAATACTACATGCACTTAAGAAATGGCAACCCTACCTAATGGAAAGATACTTCAAGGTAAAAACAGATCACGATAGTCTTAAATACTTTTTAGAACAAAGATTATCTTCAGAAGAGCAGAAATAATGGGTCACAAAGATGTTGGGTTATGACTTTGAAATCATATACAAAAAATGGAAGCAAAATGTTGTGGCAGATGCACTCTCAAGAAAGGATGAGGATGTGGAAGCATTTCTTTGCTCCATTTCTATTATCCAACCAAATTGGATAAACAAAGCAAGGGATGAATGGAAGAATGGCGAAGAAGTGTGGGAACTCATTCAAAAGATACAACAAGATCCCAGTACATCTGACACATTTAACTAGAAAAATGATTCGTTATGGTACAAATATCAGTTATACCTATGTAAGAATTCCCAACTCAAACAAAATATTCTTAGGGAATTGCACAACTCTCTCTTAGGAGGGAATTCTAGATCTCTAAAAACTTACCACAGGGTTAAGAAGGAATTTTTTTGGATGACCTTAAATCAGATATTAAAAAGTTTGTGGTGAAATGTTTCGTTTGCCAACAAAATAAAGTTAAAACAATTAACACCCTAGGTCTATTACAAACTTTATCCATTCCAAACCAACATTGGGAGGAGGTTTCAATGGATTTTATCACAGGTTTACCCAAGTCCGAAGGAAATAGTGCTATCATCGTGTTAGTTGACATACTTACCAAGTATGCACACTTTTGTGCATTATCTCATCCATTTAAAGTGAGTACATTTTCTACTACATTTATGGACACAATTCAAAAGCTACATGGAAACCCAAAGATTATTGTAAGCAACAGAGATCCCATTTTCACTCGAATTTTTTGGACATAATTATTTTCTTGTCTTGGTACTCAGTTAGCTCATAGCTCATCTTATCATCCTCAATTTGATGGGAAAACTAAGATAGTAAAAAAACGTTTGGAAGGATATCTTCGTTGCTTTGTATCTGATAAACAAACACAATGGGTCAAATGGTTGCCTTTGGATGAATGGTGGTATAACACTTCCTTCCATACTACAACAAAAATGACCCATTTATGGCACTTTATGAATATCATCTACCATCCATCACATCATATTTAAGAGAAAATTCTAAGGTTCGAGCAGTGGAAGATCACATCGAGCATCAACAAGAAGTTCTCCAACTCTTAAAGGATAACCTCACCTTGGCGTAGAATAGAATGAAACAGTAGGGAGATCAACATTGCAGTGAAAGAAGTTTTGATGTAGGTGATTGGGTATTCCTACAGCTACAACCATATAAACAAATGTCCCTCAAGCAAGCTAATAAGGATAATAAATTATCACCAAAGTATTATGGTCTGTACAAGGTGTTGCAAAAGATAGGTACTATGGCATACAAATTGGAGCTTCCTGCAGCTTTCCGAGTGCACCCAGTTTTCCATGTGTCATGCTTAAAGAAGGTTATAGGTGACAAGCTCCCAGTTCAAACAATATTGCCAGAACTTGATGAGGAAGGAAAAATCATATTGGAACCTAAAGCAGTCAAATAAACAATAACTCAACAGCTACAAAATCGATCAATTTCAGAGTATCTCATCAAGTGGAAGACCTTACCCGTTGAAGATTCCACATGGGAGGGTGAGAATTTTATACAGAAGTATCCAGAACTACTCAAGCATTGAGGACAACACTTTTTTGAAGGAGAGGGGGATGTTAGGTCCCTATAATACTAGAGATTCCCCCATTACTATTTTCATTGTATCCCTTATTGTTATTGTTGTGCCCCTCTTGTCCCCATATTGTTATTATTGTGCCCCATAGAAGCCCACTATTGTTATTTTTGTGCCCTTATATTATTATTGTTAGGTCGGCTTTGGTTATATTGTGAACCCTTAGACTCCTATATATAGAAAGGAGGTTTTGTCATTTGTATCATCCAAGAATTGTTCATTTGTGTAATGTAAAGGAGGTTGCCCGCTCGAAGAGGCTGGTTTCTAAGTCGTTGATCTATCTTTTCTATCTTTTTGTGAGCTGGTTTCATAACACATCCTGGATGAATCATGAGGGGGAAAGAGCTGAGGAAGTGAAGGGAGTCATGGAAAAGGAGGAAAAGGAACCATTATATATTAGGGCAAGGATAGTGAGCCCAATGGTTGTCATTATCAATCATAGCATCATCTCCAATGATGTTGACGTAGAACCTAAATACCTTTCCAACCATGAACAATCCACCTTAAATTTTGAAGACACATTCAAGTTGTTGGGAAAAAAAATCTTGCAAGCTTGCCAGAGGAGATGGCATGCCTTACCCCACAGCCTCTAGATTAGAGAATATCACTCTCCTGAGAGGCTAAGGAATGCCTTGGAGAGGACACCCCCGTACAAGAGGATCATCCAAAGGTTAAAGTTTAAGTGGATAGGCATCAAGCTCAGTCCACCCTTGTTGCTAGGCCTATATGAAGGAAGAGATGAAGCAGAAGAGTAGAAGGAGTGGGCAGAAATATAAAAGAATGCAAGTTTCTATCCACAAGAAGGCAAACCATCTCAGGAACCTTGGGATGTCAGGGAGGCCACCCGGGCCATGAAAGGGATGCACATAAATGAATGAGTTGCTCAAAGGATGACCAACATACTCAGTAGGGGGGTGATGATGAGGCTCATCAGTAGGTACATTATAAGGGTCATGATGCAATCCTCCAACTTTAGAACTATATCTTTCTCACATTTAGCTACAATTTTTTTTATATTGTGCTTAGTGAGAAGGGTAAAATATGTTTTTCTATTCCATGTGGCCTATATGGTTTAATTGCAGGAAATGGAGCATTTTTTAGATAATTTCTATGCAAGGCCTCAGAGTATACAATAGGGAGAGATTCTAGGGTGATGTCCACCTCTTTAACTCCTTCAATCAGCCCAAGATCATAACACTCTCTCCCTCATCAACTCGAGGTCATTGGAATCCAAGAAAGACAAGGTCATTGGTAGAAAAGCAAGTGAAGTTAATGAGGAAAAAGATCCAAAATTATCGACTCATGGGAGACAAATATTCCTATTTTTAGGGAGCTACTAGTAGCTACCCTTTTTAATAAATAAACATGTAAAAAATCTCGTTATGATTCGAGTTTTGTTTTCAGCTAGGTATTTATTGATCTCAAGTACTTGACACTGTTATTTTTTATTGTTATGTGATGTATTAAACATGGATGCAATGATAATGAGAACTTTCTTATTGGTTCATCACTGATTTAGTTCCATAGGACTAAGGCTCTTGGGTTTGGACCCAACCCCATTCAGTTAGGTTCCTCTTGTGTATTTGTATCTCTTTTTAGTTCAGAGTTCTTATTAGTTTCTTGCATTTCATTAGAGAATAATCCATCAAAAATATGTGATTGCAACCTCTACCTCATCTCTCTCATGGGAGCATGAATAGAAGGATTTATAACCACAGTCCAAAAATATTATGTTTATGATTTCTTGGAAGAATATTGATGTTGTCTACCTTGTTTACATGTGCTTGTTGTAGCTTAGGATTTGATTTATCAATTAGATCATATTTTTTGCATAGATTAGATAACATCTAAATTCAACTCATCTTTTCCACTAATAGCTGTTTCATTTTTTAATGATAAATGGGTATATGGATGTGATGATCGCAGGATCGTTTTGATCTGCAGGCAAGGGAACCTTCACCACCTCCATATTGAACTTCCTCATGTTCTCTTATGAATCCCAAATTTTTTCCTAAAAGTTATGTTCATGAGATCATTTTCCTAGAGCAGCGTGAGCATCTCTCCTAGTGAAAAACAGGCATTCAAAAGGCTCTAAGCTTGGCTAGGGTATTTGGCCACCCTTCAGTCATTTACCTCAACCTCCATCCACCTTTCCATACCTTGAACCCATCATTTCTACCTCCTAAAACTTCTCAGCAGCTTTCCTGTAGCATTACAGGCCTTCCTGTAGCAATACAGGGCACCTGTAGCACACCTATAGCAGCCTATTTCTTCACTAGTTTTGACCTTTGCTGCAATTTGGACTTATATTAGAAGAATTTTGACCCCCAGTTGACTCCATGATCAAGGGAAGCTCCTAGGCCACTCCAAACCCTCCTTTTACTTCACTGCAAAATAGAATACGTTAGTTCCCTTATCACAGATTTGGCACAAATAGAACATTGATTGATATGCAAGTGTGAGCTAGATAGATGATACATAAAACATTGAGTTATGAGCTGGTAGGTTAACCTCTTGTTTGCAAGTATATTTGATACCTAGATGGTTGATTGCAAGTTAATGTAGTTTCCTTTCTGCAAGTAGTGTAGCTCTTATCTTTTCATGAATTTATTCAATAGAATTTTCAAGCTGAAGTTAATAGCATGTCCCTTTCCATAGTTAGAGGTAGATTCTAAATTTCACCTTCATTAGCTAGTTTTCATTCTAATTCAATAGAAGGAATGGTCTTGGAGCACTATTGATCAAATTTCCTAGTTCAGGGTGGCATGAGTGGAATCCCATCTACTGTGCATATAACACTGTCAACTCAACGGTTGTACGAACCCCTGGTTGATAAATAGAGTTGAGGAGCCCTTGGGAGTTGAAGCACTCTTGGTGCAATACTAGGGATCACCTATAATTGCACAATTATGCTCACTAGATGTTTAAGCATAGAAATCATTTGTTTCTCCAAATATCCAAAGAATATTGGACAATCATTCCAAGGTATTTGAGGCTCCCAAAGGCCTCCTACCTATTCGTGATCATGATCATGTTATTCACTTTATTCTAGGAAGCGTTCCTCCAAACATCAAGCCTTAAATATATCCCTATGCCCAAAAGAGTGAAATTGAACATATGGTTGCAGAAATGCTAGAGGAAGGTATAATTCAACCTAGCCAAAGTTCTTTCTCTTCTCTAGTAGTATTGGTACACAAAAGTATGGATAATGGCATATGTGTTCGGATTATAGGGAGTTCAGTAGGGTCATTATTAAAGATAAATTTCCCATTCCTATCATTGATGAATTATTAGATGAATTACATGGAGAAATTTTCTTCACCAAGTTGGATCTTCATTCAGGGTATCATCAAATTAGTATGAAGACTGAAGACTCTCTAAAAACAACATTCAAAACTCATGAAGGTCATTATGAATTTTTGGTCATTCCTTTTGGCCTTACTAATGCACCTTCCACATTTCAAGGTTTGACGAATTCCATTTTCAAAAAGTTCCTTAGAAAATTTTTGCTAGTATTTTTTGATGATATACTAATCTACAAAAAGTCTTGGAAGGATCATGTTATGTTGACAGGGTTCTCAAATTATTGGAGGAGAATCAATTGTATGAAAAAACCTCCAAATTTTCTTTGGGGTACTGGAGGTGGAATATTTGGGTCATATTGTATCTCACAAGGGTGTTAAGGTAGATCCTAACAAAATTAAAGCCATCAAGGAATGGAAAATCCCAACAACCTTGGAGAATATTTGAGAATTTCTCGGGTTAGCATGGTATCATCAGAAGTTTGTTAAGAATTATGGGAAACTAGTAGCACCTCTAACAACATTACTAAAAAAAAATGCATTTTTTTTTTACTCTAGAAGAAACTAAGTCCTTTGAACATCTTAAAGAGGCAATGTGCTAAGCTTCGGTTTTAGCTACTCTAGGCTTCACAAAACCTTTATGGTGGAATGTGATCCCTCAGGAAATGGAAATAGTGTTGTTTTAATGTAAGAAGGAAGATCCATTACTTTTGAAAGATTTCCAATCAAGGAAAAATATTTACACAAACATATTTATGAGAAGGAAATGTTGGAAATACTACATGCCCTAAAGCAATGGCTCCCTTACTTAATGGGAAGGCACTTCAAGGTAAAAAAATATCATGATGGTCTTAAATAATTTTTGGAACAAATATTATCTTTAGAAGAGCAGTGAAAATGGGTCACTATGATGTTGGGTTATGACTTTGAAATCATTTAGAAAAAATGGAAGAAAAATGTTGTTGTAGATGCATTCTCAAGAAGGGATGAGGATGTGGAAGCATTACTCTATGCCATTTCTATTATCCAACCTGACTGGATAATTGAAGAAGAGAGGAATTGAAGAATGACAAAGAGGTGTGGGCACTCATTCAAAAATTACAACAATATCCCAGTACATCTGATACATTTATCTGGAAAAATGAGTCATTATGGTACAAACATCACTTATATCCATGTAATAATTCCCAACTCAAACAAAATATTATTTTGGAATTTCACACCTCTCCTTTAAGAGGGCACTCAATATTTTTAAAAACATACCACAAGGTCAAGAAGGAATTTTTTTGGGATGGCCTTAATGTTGGCATTATGATTCAAGTGTTGTCCTTGATGGCAACTCACTCAGAGGTTCGTACAAGTGCTTAGAGGTTGGTACAGGTGCTCAGAGGTTGGTACAGGTGATGGCAACTTAATCAGAGGACAGATCTTAGTACAGCATGCCAAGAAAGTTCATACACGCAGGTTCGTTAAGCCCAAGTCGCGTATACAAGCAGGTTCACTATATACCAAGTCGCGTATACGCAGGTTCTCTATATATCAAGTCGCGTGTACACGCAGGTTGGCTTCAGTAAAAGAGCGTGTATGTGGAAAAGTACCTTTGGTCCGTGGCAGTTAGTCCTTGGAAGTTGTGCCTATGGTTTCGGACCATGGTGTCTCGACGGGCGTGTCGATCCCTCGTTTTGAAGTTGATGGTATTGTGTTACTATGGTTTTGGACCGTGGTATTGTGAAGTACCTAAGGCTATATAAGGAGAAGATCATTAGGCAAAGGAGCAAGTATTGGGTGTCTGATGAAGTGAGAAGATCCGGTATTGCTGGTTATCTGTTCGGGACGCTTGGCAAGGGTCGGATCTGACAGTGAAGGTATAAGTAATTATTTCTAGATCTGCACGCGGGTTGCCTTTGGTGAAAGCGCGTATACACGCGGTTTTGGTACAGTGAAGTAGCGTATGCATAATAAGATTTGATATTTCAGGTTGTTGCTGATTCTGGTGGTTGTTGCAGAGTTCTGGGCTCTGGTTTGGGCTCTGTGATCTTGATGACAGGGTTTCAGTGATTCAGTATTGGGTTGTTTAATGAATTATGATGCAAGTATAAGTTGATGATTGTATTGCAGTAATGTATGTTGTGTACTCTTGGATCCAGTCTGAAAATTGATGAAATGTGGTCCCTGAAGGAAAGAAGGTTGTAGGGTCAGCACCTACGTACTAGTAAATGGATCGGCTAGTACAAGAGCTGAGGGGGTTGTAGCTCCCTTCCAGAAGTAGTTGGAAAACGAGAGAGGGTTGTAGCCCTCTGCAGGTTGTAGCCTGCGTACTGCTAAAGGACTGCACCAGTACACTGTAAAAGAAGTTTCTTATTAAAGAAGAAAGAGACGAATTGCAGCAGGTGGTTTTCACCCACATTGGGTTTCCACCTTATATCATGGTGTTCATGTGTGTGGCTCTTGTGTGATGTTCTGTTCTGTTATTCTGCACCTGTTTACTGTTAATATGCTTAATAATGTTCTGATGCATTTACTGAAGATTAAGCTAACTGAATTATAAGATCTCTGGATATACGCGAGTTTCATTAGACACAGTAGCGTGTACATGCGGGTTCACTTAATTGAAGTAGCGTATATGTTTCTGAGTATGAAATTGGAAAGTTTTTACTGATCTGATAATACTGATTCACCCCCCCCCCCCCCTCTCAGTATTATTTCCAACAATTGGTATCAGAGCAGGTCCTTCAAAGGAAGCTTGATCGCTTGAAGGAAAAGATCCATCAGAATGGCTAATCCAGAAAGAGAGGCACACATCAGGCCACCAGTCTTTGACGGGAACAATTTTACTCACTGGAAGATAAGAACTACTGCATATCTACAATCACTTGGAGCAGAATTTTGGGGAATCGTAGAAGGAGGATACAAATTCCCATCAGCAACTCCTATAGATCCAGCAGAGAAAAAGCAATATGAGCTCAATGCCAAAGCTGTTACTGTCCTATTGAGTAGTTTGACTCAATCAAAATTTATGAAGATCATGCATTTCAAATCAGCTAAGGAAATATGGGACAAAATCGTTACAAGCTACGAAGGAGATGATCAGGTAAAAAGAGCAAAGCTTCAAACTCTCAGAATCCGGTATGAAACTCTTAAGATGCGTAGTAATGAAAGCATAGCTAATTATTTCCTGCGTATGGATGAGATTGTGAATTGTATGAGGGATCTGGGTGAAGAATTTGAGGAAGTTGTCTTAGTTGAAAAGGTTTTGAGATCTCTGTCTACTAAATTTGATTCTAAAGTATCTGCCATAGAAGAAAAGGAGAATGTGCAGAAAATCACCATGTCACAGCTTCACGGGATCTTAACTGCTTTTGAAATGCGACAAGAGGTACCACCAGAGGCCGCATTCGAAGTGTCAGAGGAAGAAGATGAGGTAAATTTTGTCAAGAATCTTGAACGGGGAACTGGACGGTTCAAAGGTAAGCTACCTTTCAAATGTTTTCTATGTGGTAGAGTTGGTCACTATGCTGCTAGATGTCCTCATAACAAAGGAAAGATATCTGAAGAAGATGGTAGAAGCTATTATACCCATATTAAAAGTTCATTCAATGATAGTGAAGATATTAGAAGTCTCATGGCACATAAGAAGAAGAATGCTTCATCCAATAATAGCGAAGATATTAAAAGTCTCATGGCACATGAAGAGAAGAATGCAGAAACTGAAGAAGTTTCCAAATTAAAAGAACAATTGGAGACAGAAATCAGGGTAAGGGAGCAATTGCAGGATATAGTAAAGGATCAGAGTACAACTATTCAGAGACTTGAATCAAAGATCCTCTCTCTAAAAGAAGATCTTAAAAAATCAAGAGAACAGAACAGAGAAGATCTTGAAGATCAAGAACATGAAGTGACCAAACTAAAACGACAAGTGGAAGAAGGAAGAAAAGCTGAAGAAGACCTAAGGAATCAATATCTGAAAAAGGAAGAACAACATCAAGTTGAGGTAAATATCTTGAAAGGTAAAATAGAAGAAAAGGATAAGCTTTTACGATTTCAAGATAGTACTAAAGTCTTGGATGATATTCTTAATAGTCAAAGGTCTCCTGCTATCAAGACTGGTCTTGGTTTTCATGAATATGTTGAAGGTGAATCTAGTTCACAAGGTGAGGCAAGAAGCTCTAATGAGAAATCTGAAATGCTCAACAAGGAACAACCAAGGAAAGAAATTCCTCAAGGAAGATCCTTTACTCCTAACTATGGACGTGATAGACGATTATTTCCTCCACTGAATAATGTTGAATGTTATGTATGTCATAATCTTGGACATGTTGCAGCCAGATGTAGAAGTAGAATGGTTCAAGAAAGATCATCGCATCCCAGGTATTTCAGAGGATATTGCTTTGCCTGCAATGCATATGGACACAAAGCAATTGATTGTGATAGAAGGAACATGAAAAATGTAAGGTGTTATACATGCAACAACTATGGGCATAAAGCAAGGGAATGCAGGAGCAGATTTCAAAATTCAAAACAAGAGGACCATACATCATCACAGTTCCAGGAACTGAAGAAGACAGAGACAGAAAGGTGTGGCATAATTCAGACAGCTGACATAACAGACACAAGGGAATCTGAAAGTGATGAAATTCAGTATTCCATCTTGCATACGCTGATATAATGAAGACAAGTCGCATATATACGCGAGTTACAGGCTGCAAAGTCGCGTATATGAAGAAAGGGCAGCAGAACAGACCCAGGTTCAGTCATGGTTGGCTCAGGCTCAGGGGGAGCAGAATAGACTCAGGAAATGGTTCAGTCATGGTTGGCTCACACTCAGGGGGAGCATATACTTCAAATAATTCATTGTTGGCATTATGAGTGGCTGATGAAACTAAATGATACATCTTGTTGTTTGATCAAAGGAATAGTATTGCAGGCTGATGCTTATGGTACAGATCTGAATGGCTGGTCTTAGAACCTGCATCTGCTCAGGGGGAGCGTGGATAGATTGGTACACTTTGGCATAAACAAAGGGGGAGCCAAATCAGAAACTTCAGCATGTACTCAGGGAGAGTATGGACAGCAGTATGGACAGCAGAAGGTATACCAAAGAAGAAAATATCTTGGTCCGCCCTTTGCCCTTGATGTCAAAGGGGGAGAGTGACTTGGTGTGGTGGTTGCCATCAAGTCCAAAGGGGGAGATTGTTGGCATTATGATTCAAGTGTTGTCCTTGATGGCAACTCACTCAGAGGTTGGTATAGGTGCTTAGAGGTTGGTACAGGTGCTCAGAGGTTGGTATAGGTGATGGCAACTTAATCAGAGGACAGATCTTAGTACAGCATGCCAAGAAAGTTCATACACGCAGGTTCGTTAAGCCCAAGTCGCGTATACAAGCAGGTTCACTATATACCAAGTCGCGTATACGCAGGTTCTCTATATATCAAGTCGCGTGTACACGCAGGTTGGCTTCAGTAAAAGAGAGTGTATGTGGAAAAGTACCTTTGGTCCGTGGCAGTTAGTCCTTGGAAGTTGTGCCTATGGTTTCGAACCATGGTGTCTCGACGGGCGTGTCGATCCCTCGTTTTGAGGTTGATGGTATTGTGTTACTATGGTTTTGGACCGTGGTATTGTGAAGTACCTAAGGCTATATAAGGAGAAGATCATTAGGCAAAGGAGCAAGTATTGGGTGTCTGACGAAGTGAGAAGATCCGGTATTGCTGGTTATCTGTTCGGGATGCTTGGCAAGGGTCGGATCTGACAGCGAAGGTATAAGTAATTATTTCTAGATCTGCACGCAGGTTGCATTTGGTGAAAGCGCGTATACACGCGGTTTTGGTATAGTGAAGTAGCGTATGCATAATAAGATTTGATATTTCAGGTTGCTGCTGATTCTGGTGGTTGTTGCAGAGTTCTGGGCTCTGGTTTGGGTTCTGTGATCTTGATGACAGGGTTTCAGTGATTCAGTATTGGGTTGTTTAATGAATTATGATGCAAGTATAAGTTGATGATTGTATTGCAGTAATGTATGTTGTGTACTCTTGGATCCAGTCTGAAAATTGATGAAACATGGTCCCTGAAGGAAAGAAGGTTGTAGGGTCAGCACCTATGTACTAGTAAATGGATCGGCTAGTACAAGAGCTGAGGGGGTTGTAGCTCCCTTCCAGAAGTAGTTGGAAAACGAGAGAGGGTTGTAGCCCTCTGCAGGTTGTAGCCTGCGTACTGGTAAAGGACTGCACCAGTACACTGTAAAAGAAGTTTCTTATTAAAGAAGAAAGAGACGAATTGCAGCAGGTGGTTTTCACCCACATTGGGTTTCCACCTTATATCATGGTGTTCATGTGTGTGGCTCTTGCGTGATGTTCTGTTCTGTTATTCTGCACCTGTTTACTGTTAATATGCTTAATAATGTTCTGATGCATTTACTGAAGATTAAGCTAACTGAATTATAAGATCTCTGGATATACGCGAGTTTCATTAGACACAGTAGCGTGTACACGCGGGTTCACTTAATTGAAGTAGCGTATATGTTTCTGAGTATGAAATTGGAAATTTTTTACTGATCTGATAATACTGATTCACCCCCCCCCCCCCCCCCCCCCCCCCCCCCTCTCAATATTATTTCCAACACTTAAATCTAATATTTAGAAGTTTGTGGCAGAATGTTTGGTTTGGAAAAAAAAATAAAGTTGAGACAATTAAGACCCTAGGTCTGTTACAAAATTTAGTTATTCCAAGTCAACGTTAGGAGAAGGTTTTAATGGATTTTATCACAAGTTTACCCAAATACGAAGAAAGAGTGTCATCGTTGTGGTAGTTGATAGACTTACCAAGTATACAGGATTTTGTGCATTATCTCATCCTTTTAAAGTCAGTACAATTTCTATTGCATTTATGGAAACAATTCAAAAGCTACATGGAAACCCAAAGATTACTGTAAGTGATAGAGATACCATTTTCACTAGAAATTTTTGGACAAAATTATTTTCTTATCTTGGTTCTCAATTAGCTCATAGCTCATCTTATCATCTCAATTTGATAGGGAAACCGAGATAATGAACAAATGTTTGGAAGGATATCTTTGTTTCTTTGTATATGATATGAAAACATAATGGGTTAAGTGGTTACCTCTAGATGAATGGTGGTATAACACTTCCTTCCATACTGCAGCAAAAATGACCCCATTTATAGAAATTTATGGATATCATCCACCATCCATCACATCATCTTTAAGAGAAACAATTAAGGTTCAAGTAGTGGAAGATCACATTGAGCATCAACAATAAGTTCTCTAACTCTTAAAGGATAGTCTCAGTCTGGAGAAAAATGGAATAAAACAACAGGAAGATCAACATCGCAATGAAAGAAGTTTAATGTAGGCAACCGGGTATTTTTACGGCTACATCCATACAAACCAATTTCCCTCAAGCAAGATAAGAAGGATAATAAATAATCACCCAAGTACTATTGTCCTTACAAGGTTTTGCGGAATATTAGTATTATGGCATACAAATTGGAGTTGCCTGCATCTTCCTGAGTGCACCTAGTTTTCCATATTTCATGCTTAAAGAAGGTTATCGGAGACAAGCTCTGAGTTCAAAAAACATTACCATAACTTGAAGAGGAAGGAAAAATCATATTGGAGCCTAAATCAGTCACAGAAACAAGAACCCAATAGCTACGAAATCGATCAATTTTAGAGTATCTCATTAAGTGGAAGAATTTACTTGCTAAGGGTTCCATGTGGGAGGATCATAATTTTATACAGAACCATCCAGAACTACTCAAGCATTAAGGAAAACACTTTTTTTGCAGGAGAGGAGTATGTTAGGTCCATATAATACTAATGTAGCTCCCTTATTTATATTGTTAGTGTAGTCCCCTTATTATTATTGTTGTGCCCATGTAGCCTCTATATTGTTATTGTGGTGCCCCATAGTAGCCCACTATTGTGCCCATACACTATTATTGTTATGTAGGCTTTCATTATATTGTGACCCCTTAGACTCCTATATATACCAAGGAGGTATTTTCATTTGTATCATCCAAGAATTGTTCATTTATGTGATGTACAGGAGGTTCCCCCCTCGAAGAGGCTAATTTTTAAGTCGTTTATCTATCTTTTATTTTGTTTTTTGATCTGGTTGCATAATACTTTTATATATTCATTTTTTATTGTCTATTTGGATGATATAATGGTATAAATTTATACTTTTGAGGAGCACATCTCACATTTGATGCAAGTGGTGGAGACGATAAATAAGAACCAAATGATAGCGAATCTCAAGAACTGTGAATTTTCATAACATTCTTTGGTGTAACTTGGGTATGTGATAAATGGAGAAGAGCTTAAGATAATTCCTACCAAGATGGAGGTCATCATGAAATGGTCGGTGCCTACTAATATTTCTACATCCAAGAGTTTCATTTGGAAGATAAATTACTTGAGGAAATTCATAGCCTCATTTTCAATAGTAGCAACACCACTACACGTTATAACAACAAGTGGCAAGAGTTTTCAGTGGAGAAAGGGTTAGTAGATGGCCTTTGAGGAGTTAAAGAAGAAGATTAGTCAAACACCCGTTATAGCATTACCAAACTTGTAGCAACCATTCTAACTAGAGATATATGCAAGTGGGTATGATATGGGAGTAGCCTTGATGCAAGGAGGAAGACATGTATACTACCATTCTGAAGTATTCCATGGAGTAGTTCTCAACTACCCCATCTACGACAAGGAGGTATATGCCCTAATGGAAGTTGTGAAGAAGTGGAAACATTATTTGATGGGGAGGGAGGTAGTAATCCACACAAATTATCAAATGCTACAGTATCTACAGGCCCAAAGTAATCTATATCAAATCAGGCATTAGAAATGGATGGGGTTTCTATAACAATTTCATTTAGTGATCAATTATAACAAGGGAAACACAAACAAGTTGGAAGACAATTGCTTTCAAGGCCATCCACATAAAATATCATATCTTTGGGAACTTTGATGCACATAGATCCATTCATCTATGATTGATACAAAGAGGCATATTCAAAGGATGAGGAATTCAAGGAAGTGTTTCAATAGTTGTAGATCTAGATTCATGTGCACAATTGTGACAATTCGGCTACCATATCTAGGATGGGTTACTCAACAAGCTGGATAAGTTATGTCTTCCTAAAGGTAAGCAATTGTGGCTGATTATAAAGGCTTGCATCTCCAAGGTTGTAGGTCATTTTGGTGTAGTGAAGATAATGGCGAACTTGTAGAGGTATGTGTATTGGCCCAAGATGAAATAACATGTAGTTAGGTTCATAAGAGGATGTGTGATTTTTTGTACCAAAAAATTTAGTAATAAGAAACAAGGTATATATCATTCCCTACTTGTACCACCTAATCCTTGGGAAATAATTTCCATGGACTTTGTGGTAGGTTTACAAACAACCAAGAAGGGACATGACTAGCTGTTTTTGGTAGTTGACAAGTTCAACAAGATGTGTGTTTTGGTTCCTTGTAAGAAAATCATCAGCATGCAAGAAGCAACAAACTTGTTCTTTAGACAACTCTAGATGCATTTTGGGATATGAGGAGCATAATTTAAAATAGGGACACAATATTTATTAGTTCATTTTGGACAACACTATGGGAGAATATGGACACAAATTTGAAGAGGTTTAAAACATTCCATCCATAGACAGATGGGTAGTCAAAAGTAGAGAATAGGACTTTGGTGCAACTTTTGAGGGGTTACTATTAGAAGCATCTGAAGACATGGGATAAACATATTGTGTATATACAACACTCTTATAAGTAGTCAACATTTCTACTAGTAAGTCCCCATTTGAAAAATGTTTTGTATTTTTGCCACCTTTACCTTTGACTGTTTCTTATGCATAACAAGGAGTGAGGGAGGATCTTACAGGGGATGTCTTAAAGGGGAAAAAATTGTTGGTAAGATCAAGTAGACTCATCTACAGGTACAAGAGACATTTATAAGTCATATAAAAAATATTAGACCATGCATGATTAGCATAGAATAGAGAAGTCCTTCAAGGTGGGCGATAGAGTATGGTTATAATTGAATAAGGAGCGACTACAAGGCCCTGGAAATAAAATAAAGGCTTTGTGATATGGTCCCTTTGAGATACTAGAAAAGGTGGGAGATAACACTTATAAACTCAATCTAACCCAATATATGTGCATTTACTCAGTGGTGAATGTAGATAACATGAAACTCTATGAGCCTTCCATGCTAGATTAGGAAGAGGAACAAGTCCTACTATATGTAGAGGATTTGGCATTAGATTCTTAGGCATTGTTGACAGA
This sequence comes from Pinus tabuliformis, assembly GCA_031772625.1. Taxonomy (NCBI): domain Eukaryota; kingdom Viridiplantae; phylum Streptophyta; class Pinopsida; order Pinales; family Pinaceae; genus Pinus; species Pinus tabuliformis. Next base: position 717,818,797 of record CM062817.1, on the reverse strand, counting down.
GGATACATTTTTGAATAAGAGGTCTAGAACTACAATATAGTGTTAACATGACCTTTATCGTATTGGGTTGAAAGGAAAAAACTTCCAGAAAAAGCTAAATGGTACACCCAAGAGAAGGTGGAGGAAAATTTTCATCACCTCATTAAGTAGAAGCTTTTGGGGACCAAAATGTGCCCAAAATGGGGACATGTGATATGGATTATATCATTATATTTTTTTTCATACATCTCAATTCTTTCATAGTGGATAAAAATGAACATGCTCACAGGACCATTTTACCAGTGGGACCCTGTTTGGCAAATTGGGGCGCGAAACATTTAGGGAGAAGTTTGAGGAGTTAAACAACATTTTTTGGGGGTAAAAAAATGTTGCTTTAGTATGGCACATTTTTCCCTAGTCTATACACAAATACCTTTCCAACAATGCAACAATTTCTTCTATTGGAGTATGTATGCAATCGCTATGCCACTCAGAAGTTAACCTTCCTGTTTTGACCACCATAATTTGAGAGGACGCCACATCAACCCCCATTATTAGTGTAAAAGCGTCTAACCACGTGATCATGATCAATAAGGCTCTATAAGAGTCCATATTTAACTCTAGTTAAGGTTTGAAGGAGTCAAAATTAACCATTAGTATGCTATCAGGTTGTGTTATAACTGGGCCACTAAGAAGAAATGGGGTTCCATTATTTTCAACTACATTTTGTTCCATAGAATGGAAGAATAGCTGAGAGGGATAAGGAGAGAGCACATAGACATGATTTGTGATTGTAGTAGCCCAAGGGTCACAATATCGTACTTGCATTCATTTTCCATTCAGAGAAAGAGAGTAGAGTGACCTCAACTTCCAATTGGGTTTCCTCCTAAAAGGGTTTCCTAGGATATATCTTGTGTCAATTGTGGTTTATGAGTTTTTATTTCATTGTTCTCTATTTTCTACATAATTAGAATTTTAATGCATATACAATAAATAATAATTAACAAATCCATAAATATAAGGTGAAATAAACCCTCATAGTAGATTTTGGATTTTCTAAAATATTTGGGTAGATCTGTTGTGACGAATTGTCCAGTGGAATAACCACAACAATTTATGGATCACTAGAAAAACACTATGGTTGAAGAAGTGGTTGATTTGGATAGGGATGAGGCTTGGGATCTAGTTGAGTTAATAATTGTTAGAAAACATGTTGATATCAAATGAGTGCTTATGAAGAAGTTGAATATATAAGGTAAAATGGATAAGTGTGAAGCTCACTAAGTTGCAAAAGGATTTTCCTAGGCAGACGGAACTAATTTTCGTGATTTTTTTTTCTCCTGTTGCTAAATAAAATTCTATTTGATTTATTTTGTTGTTGTTGTTATTTATTTTTATCTTGACATAGAGAATATGGATGTGAAGGGAACATACCTACATGGGGACCTCGAAGAATAAATCTACATAAAAAAACCATAAGCATTTGCAATGAAGGGAAAGAAATAACTAATTTGCAAGTTGAAAAGTTCCTTGTATGAGTTAAAACAATATCTAAGGATGTGGTATCAAAAGTTTGATACTTATATATTGTCACTTGGTTTCCCAAGAAGCATAGTTGATTATTGTGTGTATTCCAAACCAATTAGTGATTATTTTATTTATGTGGTAACATATGTTGCTCATTTGTTTTTTATCGGAAATGACAAGGAAATCATCAAGTATGTTAAATCTCAATTGTCTTCTAAATTTGATATGAAATACATTGGTGTTATAAATTTTATTTTGGGTATGGAAATTGAAAGAGATCGGGAAAATACGAAACTTTGGCTTAATCAAAGGAAATATGTTGAGATAATATTGTAAACATTTAATATGTAGGAATGTAAAGCAGTCAAGGGCCCTATTATTGTAGGTATAGAATTTTCACATTATCTCTCAAAAATAGAGGAAAAGGAAGAGGACAAGTCACAAGTGCCCTATGTTGATGTTATTGACAATTTGATGTATGCAATGGTTTACATTAGATTGGAAATTTCCCATGCAATGGGAGTTTTGAGTAGGCATATATAAAAACAAAGGAAAGAGCATTGGATGGCTATAAAGAGGGTTTTTAGCGATTTATGTGGTGCTATATATTATGCAATTTGGTATCAATGAAGACCTGGACTAGTTAAAGTGTTAGATGTACAGGCCTTTGTTGACATAGAATGGGATGGAGATATATTTCATCCACAATTAGTTATTCTTTTAACCCATATGGAGGAGCAATAAGTTGGATGAGTAATAGATAACGTGTATTTGCATTCTCAAGAACAAGATCTAAATACATGGTAGACATTCATGGAAGTTAGGGAACTATATATGGTTACAAATATCGTATTCAAGTTGTGATAGTCAAAGTGAAATCGTTTTGGTAAAGTACCCTACTTTTCATTCTAAAATCAAGCATATTGATGTTTAGTACCACTTTGTGAGAGACACGGTTGAATAGAATAAGGCGTTGATGGTAAATTTTGTCACTTTAAAGAATGTTGTGGATTCATTGGCAAAGTTTGTTAGTACTATGGATTTCTCTTGGCGTAGAGAAACAATAGACATTACTATCATCAATCATGGATATTTTAATACCTATCTCCAAACAACACCTAATAGATATCTATTAACCATTGTCAAACGACTAAGCCAAGCCAACACTGACCAATTGAGGAATCTTACAATGGAGTATCTCAAGCAATTAAATATGATTTATAATATGTAAAATGAGCATATGTCTATAAGACCTATTTATGTATACCCCTAGTTTAAAAAATAATTAGTAAAGTCTAGATGTAGACCTAGGTGATAGGGGAGGCCATGTTGTATTTCTGAACATTTTGTAAATAAACTTTGAGGGGGATAGGTTAATATCCCAATACATTTTTAAAGGGTGAATGTTCTATTAATCTTGACTTGGTTGTTGAGTATTCAAGATAACCTTGAGTTAGTCATCGATGGGCTTACCAATGATGGTTTTCAAGCCCATGATTTAGTGACCCATGGGATTTTATGTGATGAAGCCTATTTAATGGCCTTTGAAAATTCATTATAATATGCATCAACTGGTTAGTATTGGAAAAGCTTAATAGCTATCTATTAGATGTTAGTTTTCTAGAAATGCTCTCAAGGGTAAATCTCTAGTGTTTATGTATGTGCATGTTTCTTTTCCTGTTATTTCTCCCTTTATATTTTAACACTTGGGTGAGTTTGTTTAGGAGTAAAATCAAATAACTTAGATCATCACAATTCCAAGTAAGGATTATGGTCCATGCAAGGGGCCCCATAACATCATTATTGTTTCTAGGCACTAACTAGAATATTATTAACAGATTATGTGTGGTAGTTTTGGGAATTGCTTCTATCCTTGGATGCCTCCAACTATGATATAGGGCCTAAAAAACTATTTTCTCCCACAACGATGTCTACATCCACTAGAACCAAGCCTAATGTTGAAAAAATATAAATGGTGTTCTAGTTTGACTTTTCAGCAAGGTGACTTCAATGTGGTGGTTTAAGGATTTGTTATCATCTTTGGTTTCCTATAAGCATCCTCCAGGGCCTAAGGAAACTATTTCCTCCCATGAAAATGTTTATAGCCTTAAGAACTTTGCCTAGTGCTCAAAGCATCCAATTAGGGTATAAGTAGGAATTTGACATATTGTGTAAAAATGATGGTTCTTATGGACTAGACCATGGCTTAGGACCAAAACCTAAATATATAGTCCCTAAGGACTATTTATATAGGGTTCATATCTAATGCACGATGTACTAAAAAACATTGAAGGTCCTTGGGGTCATTATTACTTTTTCTAGGTGACTAGAAGAATATCAAGAGGTCATTTGTGGTGGTTTGAGGAGTTCTGACTATCCTTGGATGTTTACAACACTCTTGTAGGGCCTACGAAAATTTGTTCCTCCTGTGACCACATCTATGACCTGAAGAACCATACATAGTGCTCAAGATTTTTATTTAATATATAATTATTGGAATCCTATCTACAAAGGATGGGTCTTATGGTCTAGGCCATGATTTAGGACCAAAACCTAGATATGTAGGTCCTAAAAATTGTTCTTTTAAGGCTCATGTCTCATGCATGATATCCTAAAAAACAACAAAATCTTTTTCAAAGTAAATTTATTCACACCTATGAGTGGTCTATGAAATAAATTAAGTAACTGGTGTACTTTCTTTGAGTCTAGTTAGGAGTAAGAGTCAATAGCTTAGGTCCTAATAATTACAAGTAAGGGTCATGGACCATGTAAGGGGCCCAATACCAACATTACTATTTCTAGGCACTAACTATAACATCATTAAGAGGTTATTTATGGTGGTTTGAGGATTTATGATTGTCCATGGATTCCTACAATCCTAATAGGGCCTAAGCAAACTATTTCTTCCTACAACTATGTATATAACCTTTAGAATAATTACAAGCACTGAAAACATCCAAATGATGTTCCATTTTGACCATAAAACAAGGTGACTTCAATAGTTAGTTAATGAAGACATCATTGAGTTCTCAACCTAGATGATGCTATCTATTAAATATTACTATTGTGCCATTTTAATTTGTCTAGAACACCTCTTTGATTAATTTATTAGTTAGTGAATATAGTTACACTAGTTTGGAATATAATAACATTTCCATATTTATATATCATGTACATGTTTTTATTAAGTAGAATAATGCACACATATTTTTTAATTAAAATTGCACAAAGATCCTTTGCAAATATTAAAAATATTCTACTTCATATCTTGAAACCTTTATAAACCCTATAAACCATACTAACTTGTAAAATAGCTTGTATCCCAAGTTTGAAACAAGTAATTGTTAGACATGGTTATTTTTCTTTAACTTATAAACCAATCCAACCACTAGAAAGAATGAGTTAAATAGATAGTCTAGAGTTTATCTTTTGTCTAAACCAAATGCTAAGCTCACATAAAAGAAGAAATTAGTAGGATGGTGATTTGAATAGATCTAGACTACAAAACATATGTGCATGCATAACCCATTTATTTCCAAGTACAACAAAGAGGTGACTTCAGGAAGGGCATAATTCATAAAGATCATTGAGAAATAAATTTCTTGTAAGCTATTCCTTAATCTCAAAGAAGACTTTACATGTAACAAGTTCACCTAAGTATTGGAGAAATAAGAAAGGAAGTCATGAAGGAATTCCAGTAGTTATTGGTATCATCATTCTGCTTACTTCAAGCTAAAACCTTGGGTAGCACACACCAATTATAGATGTATTAAGTTCCTAATTTGTTGATTTCATGATGGAAAAACATGGTTAGGTTGTTCTTACATTGGAGCATATTATGGATACGATAATCTTTTCCATGGATGTGCCCAAATAATATTTCAAGAAAATAAAAGAGTAAATAATATCGATGAATATTACATTTACACAAATATGGCACACATAGAGGCAACTAGGGTGTCATAAGAATAACCATTATCACAAATATTATTAGGATAACTATCTAGAAACATCTAAGCCATAAGGATAAAATAGGGTACAATGCACACAAGATATTCCCTTGATTCGCAACTTGTGCATAAGGGAAATGGATTAACATGTGATTTTTCTTCATGGACTAATTCATTAAAGATATCAATGACATTCATAATAAAGGAAATACTTTAAATATGAATATTTTCTATTTTCCTTCGCTCTCTTCAGCTAGGAAGCTCCATAAGGGCACAACTTGATTTTAAAAAAAAAGGATTAGTATATGTAGCCTTCAAACAATGGAGGTGTAGAAAAGATTTTGAGATGAAAAGAAATTATAGTGATTTTAATGCATCATATTTAATATAATGATCCAAGTCACTCAATACCAACTAATATTTTAAAAATGTATTAGTCAGTATCGATAGTGGACCAAGTTTTGGGTGACTACAGACAATAACAATATCAAGCTAATAATGGAAACATGGTGTAGAATTGAGGTGAATCCCTTATTCCTTTATCTTAATTGAGGAAGAAGTCAACATGCATATTCAAATCTAGTTGGGGATAAGAAATTTGAGTGAATAAATTGATCATTTATGAATATTCCCTAGGGGAAAAAATCAATGAGAAGGATATATAAAATTTTGACAAGGTTCTTATCATCCATTCCATCTTGCAAGAAATTGACATAAATAACATTGGCTCATCCCTACAAGTACAATGATTTAGTTAAAAAAATATAACTTAACCTCCCTTTGACTTAATACAATTGAGAAAAATGACAGAATCAAGGGTTTGTGCATGACAATAGTCTCAATTCAAAATGTCAGATCATCTTCAAAACTAATAAAAGGAGAAGATACTTACAAAAGAAACTGGTTGAAGGAATTAAGTAGCTTGTAGAATTGGAAACATGGGGTAGAATCGAGGTGAATCCCTTATTCCTTTATCTTAATTGAGGAAGAAGTTAGCATGCAAATTCAAATCTAGTTGGGATAAGAAATTTGAGTGAAGAAATTGATTATTTATGCATATTCCCTAGGGGATAAAAATCAATGAGAAGGATATATAAATTTTTGACAAGGTTCTTATCATCCATTCTATCTTGCAAGAAATTGACAACAAATACATTGGCTCATCCCTACAAGTACAATGATTTAGTTAAAAAATTATAACTTAACCTCCCTTTGACTTAATACAATTGAGAAAAAAAGACAGAATCAAGGGTTAGTGCAAGACAATAGTCTCAATTAAAAATGTTAGATCATTCTTGATCATTTATATATATTCCCTAGGGGGAAATCAATGAGAAGGATATATAAAACATTTACAAGCTTCTTATCATCCATTCTATCTTGCAAGGAATTGACAAAAACTACATTGGATCATCCCTACAAGTACAATGATTGAATAAACATTTTATAGTTTTCATATTAGGGACTAGTGAGATAACTTCAAGATAGTGTGAGAGAGAGGGAATGGCGATGAGTCTGGGGTTTCGATGGCACAACTACATGCAACCCACAATCTCTTATGACCGCCTGCATCTGCCCCTGTAACCCTGTGGACTTTATCTTCGTTCCCCCTACGCCACTTGATCCAGGTTACTGCCTGATTGACCTCTATTGTTGAGTTACACCTTCCTCTCAGGTTTACCTCCTTACCCGTTTACTAACCTTCACCATTTGTTGTTAGTGCTTCTGTCCTCTTTTGGCAGCTGCCATTAACAATCTTGACAGTTATGGATGAGTTGGGTGACTTCAAGGATCTTTCAAAGGATGTACCCATCTGGACACCCACCAGGGCCACAACTACCAGTTTATTCCCTTTCATGTCTGACCTTACCAATGAAATTGAGGCCCTACCTCCATTTTCATGCCCTCACATCCCACCGGTATCCCTCTCAGAAGACGCTCCCTCTCCCCCTGACTTCATCTCTCAACCCCTCTCATCGTGCTCCCTGGCCCTTATCCACCCTCCGTCTAACCCTAGTTGCCCTACTCTCGAAGGTGTTTCTACCCTAAACCCTCCTCCGGCGGTGAATTACCCCCCCTGCAAACCTTCCCCAGGGTTTTGTGGTCCTTGGACCAGTACCATTTTCTCCTCTGTCCTCTTCGGTCCCCTCTCGGGGGCATTATACGAGCATTGGACCGATCTCTGGTATCTTCGCTTCTATTCTGCAGGTGGCGACCGAAAATCTCTGGTTTCTCCTTCTTTGGAACCTGCTCAACCTTCCTCGACTCAGGAAACATCGGCTGCAAGGAGTTTTTGGGTTTCAAGAAAGAAAAGGGGTCTTAAGCTTCGGACCAGCACGGTGCCCCTCAACTTTGCAGAGGACACTAAACTACTGGACGCTATGGACATTGCCGAAAAGGTTCTAGTGGGCCGGGTATGCAGAAGACATTACAGTGTGGAGAAATTACAACAATGGGCCTCGGAGGTCTGGGGTGAAAACCTGAAGGATACCCCGAAGGTTCAGACATTTGTCAAAGGTTGGTTTGCATTGCACTTCAGCTGTCTGGAGCATACGAACTAGGTGCTATCCACGGTCTGGCACATTGATCAGGCCCCTGTCTTACTCAGAAGATGGACACCCCTTTTTGATCCAGAGTGGGAGAGGGTCGATGCCAGCCCTATATGGGTCCGACTGCTCGGACTACCTTTGCATTTTTGGATGGAGGATGTCTTCAGGTGTATTGGGAATGCCCTTGGCATTTACCTCATTTTCGATGCCTCATATCAGTCTTCGAGGAGGATGGCTTATGCCAGGATCTTGGTTCACCTGGATCTTTCAGAGGGCTTGCTCGAGTACATTGACATCCGATGGAGGAACAATACTAGAAGAAAGCAGTTGGATTATGAGGGCATACCATTCCATTGTCGGAGGTGCCATAAGGTAGGGCATCTTTATAAAGACCGCCCCTGCTGGGAAAATCTAAAAATCAACCCTCGGCACAGGAAACTGCGACCCACCCGCATACTTCTCAGGACGTTCAACCTCGAAGCCAGGCTTCTACTACTCCTCTGAACATGGTTGATTTTGAGGTCCTGGCCGAACAACAAAAGACTCCAGCAGAAAAGATTGCGGCACCCCCACAGCCGATGAAGTGAGGGAGGCCTCCCAACCGTCCTCATCCACCTCCTCCTACTCATCCTCAATCACCATACGAGGGCTTGGCCTCATCGGGTATGAATCTTCCCTTCATCCCTGTTTCCACTTGTTGCTCATCTCATATTGATTGCATTTTATCAAGTTATTTTTTTGATCTTCATGTCATGAATCCATCCTCTGAACCTCTGGGATTGGGTCGGGATTCTGAACCCCCTTTCTCCGCTCCACTCTCCTGCCAGATTACATCTTGCCTCATCTTCTCACCTACCCCCTCCGTGCCTACTCCCTCTCACCTCCCTACATCTTCATCTATCCTCTAGGCCCCCCCACCTGGGGGGTACATGACTCGCTAAAAATTGAAGAGACACGCCCAAGACCATGTCAAACTTGATATACTCCAATTTCCCCCTCCCCCTAAACTCCATAGGGGCTGACCTTCCAGTCTATCTAAAGCCCAAGCACTACTGAAGATGAGATTGCTTTGGGAGTTCAATCTACTATCCCAGGGACACTTAGAGCCAGAGAATCCCAGTCTGTCCCCCCTCCATGAAGATTTTCTCTTACAATTGTAGAGGGTTGGCTAGGCCAAACAAAAAACTAGCTCTTCGTCGTTTGGTAACCAATGTACCACTTGATATTATTTTCCTACAAGAGACCCTGGGACCTGCATTAGACATCTCACAGTCCCTCCAAAACATGCTTCCTGGTTGGATTTTCATTGGACTTGATGCTCATGGGAGATCGGGAGGATTAGCTTTGGGCTATAACTCTCATACCATCAAGTTGCTCAATTGCTGGGGAGGTCTGGGCCATCTTGGAGCAGATATCAGATCTGCTGAACTGGGTATGAATTTTCGGATATATAATGTTTATGGGCCTTGCCAGAACAGACCTGCTTTTTGGCAGAACCTCCTGAGTACTGATTTATTCTTGACTGACCACCTGATCCTTGGTGGTGACCTTAATTTTTCCATCGGATACATTGAATCCTAGGGACACAGGGCACAACGAGACTCCCTTTCGAATTACTTTCTATCTGAACTAGAAGCTCACCATTTGATTGACATCCCCTCTGCAAAAATTCAAGTGACATGGAGGAACAACAAGACTGGGGAAGACAGTTTGGCCCGCGGGCTTGACCGCTTCCTTGTCAAAGAAAAGGTAATGGAATTGGGTTTTCATATCAGACTCTGGGTAGGCACATGTGGGATCTCTTATCACCTACCCATCTACTTGGAAATTTATGGAGGGAAAACAAAGCCTAAAGGACCTTACGAGTTCTGTTCTGTATAGCTCAAGGAAGACTCCTACAAAAGAATGGTCACTGAGTTCTAGAAGGCCAATCCCCCTGGGAGGAGGGAAGACAGTATTAAAGGGTTTATTCAAAATCTTACAATAATGAAGAGAATGTCCAAACTTTGGGCACATAATAAAAGAGTACACGAGGAACAATCTCTCTGTAGGATTGAATCTGAAATCACTGCATTTGAAAATGATCTTGGAGGAATATACATTTCAGAGGAACATAAGGAAAGGATGGTTTCTCATTATGCTATGTTAGGCCCCTATACTACTAGTGTAACCCCTTATTGTTATTAGTACAACCCACTTATTATATTGATGTACCCATGTAGTGCCCATATTGTTACTATTGTGCCCCATAGAAGCCCACTATTGTTATTATTGTGCCCTTACATTATTATTGTTATGTCGGCTCTGGTTATGTTATGACCCCTTAAACTCCTATATATAGAAAGTAGGTCTTTTCATTTGTATCATCAAAGAATTTTTCATTTATTTAATGTAAAGGAGGTTTCCCCCTCGAAGAGGCTAAATTCTAAGGCGTTGATCTATCTTTTCTATCTTTTTCTTGAGCTGGTTTCATAACATTTGGTATCAGAGCTTTGGATTCTAGGGTTTCGTTGCTCCAAAAAGGTCATTGTAGCATTTTTGCTATAACTTTTTTCTACGACATTTCAGAAGCTAAAAAAAAAAACCATTTGAGAAGCAATTGTGCTAAATCTCGGGTCCAAATTTCAGAGCTTTTCGCGCTATATTTGCGGAGATATGATCTGCGGAATTTGGTCTTTTTGCAGACTCCTGAATTACATTCCAAACAGGTGACCTAGGGAAAATCGTCATAACTTTCTCTCTGAGCATTGGATTGAAATTTCGTAAGAAGGTACAGAAATAGGAGAGACTGTAGTTTCTTGTATATATTTTTCAGCGCTAAAGGTCGAAACAGTGACACGTGGCACTTCATAAAAGTTCGCTCTTTTGGAAAGGTCTATAATCAGGTCATCTTGGGAGATTGTGCATAACTCTTTCTTGGAGAATCCAATTTGGATCAAACTGGTGGCATTAGAAAGAGGACGCAGAGGGCTACTATAGGTTGCAATTTCAGAACTTAAAGATTCGAAAGTACAGAGTTACAGTCGTTTCAAGATCGAGCTCCTAAAATCAAGACAAAGCAAGATGAGGAAGTTTGATGGCAAGGATCCGGTAAATTGGATACTTCAAATGGAGCAATATTTTGATCTACATGGTGTACCACTGTTACAAAAGGTATGTATTGCATCTTCATATTTAGAACCGGATCAATTTTTATGGTATGAAGGGCTTTGTTCTCGTAAACAACTTGTTACGTGGTCAATTTTCACGGAGGAAATGATAGCACATTATGAGGATACAAAGAGAAACACCTTCTTTAGAGAAACACCACAACAATTGGAAAGAGTAAAAGGGCTTTGTGACATAGTGCAAAGCAAAATTATGGAAACCGAAGCATACCCCTCACAACTATAAAGATGGAAGTGTTGTTTCTCCTAGCCTTCCACAACCTACAAGGGTTACACCACAACAATTGGAAGAAAAAAGAGAAAAAGGGCTTTGTTACAATTGTGATAGCAAATGTACTAAAGGTCATAAGTGTGCTGAGAAGAAATTATTTTACATAGAATATGAAGAGGATGAAGAAAAGGATCAAGAAACACCAAAAGAAGAAGATATACGTGAGGACCCCACCCCAGAGAAAGAAGAAATGAATCAGACCATATCTTGTAAAGCATTGGCAAGAATTACCACTCATCAACCTCTCAAGATAGAAGGACATATCAAGAAGAAAAATGTGCAAGAAGTTAAAGATCACATCGAGAAAGAAGAAATGAATCCAACCATATCTTTTAATTCATTGGTCGAAATTACCACTCCTCAAACTATCAAGATAGAAGGACATATCAAGAAGAAAAATGTTCAAGAAGTGAAAGATCACATCGAGCATCAAGAAATGAATCCGACCATATCTTGTAAAGGATTGGAAGAAATTATCACTCCTCAAACTCTAGAGATAGAAGGACATATCAAGAAGAAAAAGGTTCAAGCAGTGAAAGATCACATCGAGCATCAATAACAAGTTCTCCAACTTTTAAAGGATAATGCCACTTTGGTGTAAAATCAAACGAAACAACAGGTAGATCAACATCGTAGTGAAAAATGTTTTGATGTAGGTGATTGGGTATTTTTACTGCTACATCTCAAGCAAGCTATTTATGAGAAGGAAATGTTGGCAATACTACATGCACTTAAAAAACGATGACCTTACCGAATGAGAAAACTCTTCAAGGATGAGGATGTGGAAGCATTGTTTTGTGCTATTTCTATTATCCAACCAAATTGGATAAACGAAGCAAGGGATGAATGGAAGAAGGACGAAGAAGTATGGCCACTTATTCAAAAGTTGCAAAACATACCAATTCAAACAATATTTCTAGAAATTGAAGAGGAAGGAAAAATTATAATGGAACCTGGAGCAGTCACAGAAACAAGAACCCGACAGCTATGAAATTGATCAATTTCAGAGTATCTCATCAAGTGGAAGAACTTACCCGCTGAAGATTCCACATGGGAGGACAAGAATTTTATACAGAAGCATCAAGAACTACTCAAGCGTTGAGGACAACGCTTTTTGAAGGAGAGGGGCATGTTAGGCCCCTATACTACTAGTGTAACCCCTTCTTGTTATTAGTACAACGCACTTATTATATTGATATACCCATGTAGTGCCCATATTGTTACTATTGTGCCCCATAGAAGCCCACTATTGTTATTATTGTGCCCTTACATTATTATTGTTATGTCGGCTCTGGTTATGTTATGACCCCTTAAACTCCTATATATAGAAAGGAGGTATTTTCATTTGTATCATCAAAGAATTGTTCATTTATGTAATGTAAAGGAGGTTGCCCCCTTGAAGAGGTTGAATTCTAAGGCGTTGATCTATCTTTTCTATCTTTTTCTTGAGCTGGTTTCATAACACGCTACCAGATCAAAACTTCTCAAAGATAAGGAAGAAACTTGGCGCCTAAGAAGTAGAGCCATCTGGATGCATGAAGGGGATGAAAATACAAAATTCTATCACAAATACGCCAATGGAAGAAAGGCGATCAACACCATTTGGCAGCTACAGAATGAGCAGGGGCAGGTTGTTAATACATTCCCACAACTTGCTGAACTTGCGTCCTCTCATTTCAAGCGCACATATCATGCTCCCAGGGATATCAACTTGGTAGAAATCATCAAGGTAGCACAACTCTTCCCCAAATTTGTGGATCCTGAGGAGGGAGATGATTTAATAAAGGCAGTTACTCTGGAGGAATTGGAAACCACCTTAAAGTGGTTCAAAAAGGATAAAAGTCCGGGACCCGATGGCTAGTCAATTGAATTCTACTTAGATTTCTTTGACACCATTGGGGAAGACCTTCTCAGAATTTTTGAGGACTCAAGAACCAGAGGTTATCTTGAAACCTCAATCACCTCTACTTTCATTAACTCATTCTAAAGACAGACAATCCAGACTCCTTTGAGGATTTTCATCCCATATCTCTTTGCAACTGTATATATAAGATCATAGCTAAGATCATTGCAAACAAGATGAAACCTATCCTTTCTAATCATATCTCTCCGGAACAATTCGCCTTCCTACAGGACAGACAGATTCATGAAGCTGTGGGTACTGCTCAGGAAGTAATACATACTCTACACTCTAGGTGTGGGAAAGGTATGATTATGAAGGTCGATTTATCAAAAGCTTTCGACAGGGTAAATTGGCTATATATTAGAATGTTGTTAACTCATTTAGGTTTTCCTTACTTATTCATCAAATGGATCATGAGTTGCATTACTAATATCCCTTTCAGCATTCTGGTGAACGGAAGTGCCTCTCCCTTCTTTACTTTTGAAAGGGGACTGAGACAGGGATGTCCTCTCTCGCCTTTGCTCTTCCTGCTAGTTATGGAAGGCCTCAGTAATCTCATCAAAGAAGATCATCGAAGGGGCAGATTAAAGGGCATAAAGATAACATAAGGTTGTATCCTGACCCATCTTCTCTTTGTAGATGATATCCTTGTATTTCTCAATGGCAGTATTGGGGACATTAGTATCATCAAAGCCAATTTCTCCCTCTTTCAAGAGGCAACAAGTATGATCGTAAACGACAGAAAGTCCACTTTGATAGTAGCCAAATGTACTCCACATGAGATCTACTTTGTTCTGCAATGTTTCAATTTCACTCAGCTGCAACTATCTGATGGCTTAAAATATATGGGTTACAAGTTGAAGCCATTAGGCTGTAAAATCGCTGACTAGACTTTGCTCATCTCCAAGATGGAGAAAAAACTTAATACCTGGTACCTCAAATACCTCTAACATGCAGGATGCCTCACTCTAAACAAAAGCGTCTTGGAGGCCACTCCTGTATATTGGATGTCCCTGGCTTGGATACCCAGAGGCATACTCACTAGAATACAATCCCTCTGCTGTAGATTTCCTTGGCAAGGGAACAAACAAGGCAGGAATTTTGCATGGATCAGGTGGGAGGTCCTAAACCTACCAAAAAATGGGGGGTTGGGGTCTAAAAAAGCTAGAAGACTTCTCATCTGCACTTGTTGCAAAAATTGGTTGGCAATTAGTATCAGCAGACAGCCTTTGGACAAGGGTTACATATCCCAAATACATTGCTCTGATGCACACTATGGACTGGATTAGAAGACCCCACCTAAGTACCACGGGCATCTCTATCATCTGGAAGGCCTTCCTAAAATCTCTAAACCCCATCAGAGAGGGCATCACTTGGAGAATTCATTCCAGGAACACTGTTCGAATTGTCCTCGATCCGTGGGTGGGATGTGGGAACATGCACCATCTTCCTATGGAACTCATACAGTATCGCCAGCTTCATAACATTTCTTATATTACACAAATTGTAGACTTATAGAACTCCTCTTTCCTCCAACAGGCCTAGAAAACTACTCATCATTTAAACATTCCACCTATTTGGACACAGCACTGGGAGGACTACACTCAGGCCCTCACAGATGCCCACATTTGTATCCTTGATGGTGACGATGAGATTATATGGGCTCTTTCAAAAAATGGACGATACTCGCCAAAAGAAGGATATCTGACGCTGTCGGCACCAAGGAAGCCTCTGATACTTGTCGAGTGGTGGAGACATCTTTGGAAGCTTAAAGCTCCTCCCATAACTAGGCTCTTGATGTGGACCATCCTATGGGACAAAATCCCGACTAGTGATAACCTCCTCAAACGAGCATAATATGGTCCCTATTGGTGCAGCATTTGCAAGAAGGAAAATGAATCTACTTCCCACCTGTTTCTGGCATTTACAACTGCTTGTAATCTATGGAAACTTATCCTCCCTTCCATCGCCCCCTCTATAAACTGGGCTAGAAATACTATTCTTGAGGCTTGGCAGTCCTTGTACAACACTTCATCATCGCATAAGCTCCAGAACATCCCCCTTCTAATTTTCTGGTCTATCTGGATAGCCAGAAACCGTTTAATCTTTCAGGACACAATGTCAAACTGGGTTGTATTGGTAGCCAAAGTCACGGTTGATTATTCTCTCATCCCGGATGATCCTCCCCCCTCGTAGCTCCCGCATCCCCACTCCTGTTCAAATCGACCACAACAAACCTTGGGCTTACTTTGATGATGCAGCACAAGAGCAAGGCTGGGGGGGGGGGGCATACTACATATAAACCATCAACATACTTATAGGATGCTCATAGGCTTCCGAAGAGGCACTAACAATTCTGCTGAGCTCCTTGCCGCAAAACATCTCATTCATTTCGCTTTGGAAAAAACTACAGAGATCTACAATTATTTGGGGACTCCAAAATTATTTGTGACTGGATGAACAAGAAAACTAGATGTTCTACTTATTCATTGAATCATATCTTGGAAGAAACTTTGAGATTGATTACATCTTTTGATACTTTTACATGCTCTCATATTTACAAGGAGCAAAACGGGGCTGCCGACAACTTTCCAAAGAGAGCACCATGGTGAAGCATTTTACCAATATTTCCATTGGCCATTCATGGACCTAAATGTTTAATTTATGTTATTGTTATGGGATTTGCATAGATCAGGCACATACCATTTTTTGTATGTATATATTGACACTCTGAAAAGTATGGATAACAGTATGGTAATTGTTTGGCTTATAGACTTTTTTATTGTTGCCCCCTGCATGGATCAATGGCAACAATTTTGTTTATACATGACATGTTTATGAACTGCATATGCACCAACATCTACAAAATGTAATTTCCTTTCTTAATGAAAGTACGATTTTTCCTTATGGGAAAAAAAGTACAATGATTTAGTTAAAAAATTATAACTTAACCTCCCTTTGACTTAATACAATTGAGAAAAATGACAGAAAAAAGGGTTAGTGCACAACAATAGTCTCAATTCAAAATGTTAGATCATCTTCAAAATGTAATATAAGTAGAAGATACCCACAAAAGAAACTGGTTGAAGGAATTAAGTAGCTTGTAGAATTGGTAATAGGATTACCAATAACTCCAAAGCCACACATGCTTCTACCTAAGCTTGTGTTCAATCCACTTGAGGATTCTTAGCTGTCTCTTGGACATCCGCCATGCAAGAGGTCTTAGCGTTGTTGGAGGGTAGCTAGACATACCAACATAAATAAATCATGATCCTCTCATATGATGAGGGTAATATATTGTTGAATACACTTAATATACAATATTATACAATAGAAAATAAAGGATGTAGGGGAGAATAAAAAGATATAGAGTGTGGAAAACAACTCCCATAGGACATTGAGGTTAAGGAAGAACCATGAATTAAGGAGATGTTAGACACCAAAAGACTTGATTTAATGTTTCACTAGGCAACGATGTTGTAGAAGGCCTTGATGTAAACTTTTGGGAAGAGAAGGAATTAGCAAAATTTTATGAAAAAAATGATGGAAGAGGATAAAGATAGGAGATGGAAGACCAACAGATGCTAGATATGACTAACCCACATACATCCTTAGTTTGTATAGGACTAGTATTCTCATATTTCAATATTTTAATGTTGTGCATGCAATTTTATTGAGTAAAATTGCACACATGTTTTCATTAATAAAATCACACACACACACACATTCTTTTTTAATGAAATTCAAAAAGTAGAAAGGAGAGTAAATAGGTGGCAAGTTTGAATTTCAAAGAAATGCATTCACATTTATTAACACTTAAATTGTACTTGTCACCTATTATGTTTCATTTCTTATCCTATATGACTTCTTCAAAGTGCACAAAGTGATGTTATGGAAAGCATAAAGCATAGAAAATTTAGCATTTCCCTATTTTTCATCATATTCATAGAAGATGAAATTGCAGACATATGGGTTACAAATATGTACATTGATTAAGAATATGTTTTTTCATGTTTTTCTTCTTCTTTTTTCCTATTTTTATTGTGAGTTAACTCATTAGCTCCAAAAATATAGTGCCAATGTTTTTCCAATAATTTTTTCATTTCTTAATGATGTGAAAAAATTAAGTGTTGCACTACTAGATATTGACACACACACAAACTATATATACTATTTTTTAAATAGACCCTTACTATATTATTCGTCCTCTACATGAATATTGATTTATATATATTGGTTTTTCATTTAGATATTCAATGTTGTGCCAACATGAACACATAGCTTACCATCAACCCACACACACACCAAAAAGAAAAAATGTTAATATTAGAAAAAATCAAAATTGATATAGTAATGAAAATAATTCAATTAATAAAAGTTTAAATATTTTGAATCTCATCTTCTTACCAAAAATGAATATTTATTATATAAGTATCTCAAAATATACACGCAAATAATTATTGAAACCATAAAATTGATTTTTTAAATACCCCATCCATAAAATTATCGTAGACAAAATGCTTCCTCATCCCATAACATGCACACTCACAACTTGAGAAGGAATGAGAAGAACATGTTCTCCAACCAAAAATCCCAACTTGATTAGTTGCACTAGCCTAGCTAGATGTTATTACCTAACTAAAATTGGTTGCATGGCATAAAGTCCCTGCTTGAGGCCCTCCATTGCCAAGTTTCACTTTGATAGAAAGTCTCTCTCGCAGGGACACTACAACAAATGTGATATGTTAGAATATACTCTATGTAAGGGTGGAAATAGTAGTTTGTGTCTCATGAATGTGGTGTGCAATAGGAGGATATTGAGTGGGGGGTTAAATCTACACCTTAAATGGCCCAATCCAGTGTTTAAGTCATGCCTAGAATTTATCAATGTGTTGTAACCCCATCACCAACCCTTTTTAATCCTCTAATGTCAAAATAATTTACATAAAGACCTAAATAAAACTCATCCCATAATTTTAACAAGTTCTACAGGGAAGCTTAGTCCCTATCACTTAAGTGGAAATTATGTTTTCATAAAAATTGTAAATTGATAGATGAAATGGAAAAACAATTGCTAACTAAAGGGCAAGGAGTTTCATAAATTTTGGTGGGTAGTAACCGCTAGTAAGTCTGCACATTTACATGTTTAATCCTACTTAATTAAAGTGCTAAAGAAGACATAAATAATGGTGTGCACACATAAATAATGGTGTGCAATGACTCTTGGTAAGTATATTTATTTACATCTTATTCCTATCTTTTTTTATGCAAATACTTTCTTAAATTATGGTGTATGTTGTTTACGTGAGTATGAGCTATTTTTAAATATTTTTAATTTTAGTTGGTTTCATATGAAGCTTAACAATGAAAAATCACTCCACAAATATATAAAATTCATGGCATAAATAATGCAACTGCATCCAAAAATTATGGCAGAAAAATCTGAGGCAGTTATCAACATGGCACTAAGGATACAATAAGACCTTCAAATTATGGCCCAATCAAATGTTTGAAAAATAATTTTTGTAATAATATTGAAAAATAAATATTTGTTTTTCAAATTTAAATATTATTTGTTGCATTGGTCAATGTCAAACTAATAATGGTCAAGAAGCAAATATATTGTTAGAGTTTTGCTTGGTAGGGACTAATAAGAAATACATTAAGGACTTATTTTTGCAAAGAAATTTTTAAAATAACATTAACCATTTATCATTCCAATTATTAACAAATAATTGAAAATTACATCAATCCATACAAATATTTTCTTAATCTTCAAAAAAATGTTGAAAAAATGTAAAACCAACAAAAGCTAAAAAAAAATATATTTGTGTAAATCTCTTACAAACTTCTTACCAATATTGATGCAACAATGTTCATATGAGTGAGTGGTATGCCCTATATTTGGTAACATGAGTTAAATGTCCTTGGACATAGGTAATGGAAACAATGATTTATTAAGAGAAATATGTATTGGTACTATGGTTATTATACCTATGTCATACATGGTATTACTCATTCGATTTTTCTCTTGATTGGGTATACTTTCGTTTTACCAAAAAAATTGTAATTTCTCGATAGTTTAACATTATGGATTGAATTTTTCCCCCATCGGGGTACGAAACAGTTGGAGGCCCACTTGGGTTTGATTGATATGACATAACATTTATTGGTTTGGGATGGTGGGTGGTATCCCCCACGCCTTCACACGCTTATTCACTATGATAACATGAAGTGTCGCAGATCAAGGCAGATCCACGACGTGAAGGTTCGTAACCCTCAGTGCCTACAGGTTGTGGGAGCGGAGATGGAGTTACAACCATCTGTCTGGCATATAAAATCGGGTCCTCAGCTTCTTAGGGGACCTAATTTTGATGTTTACAGGTCCGCAACACCGGGAACGCGAGAGGTATACCCAGTTGCTGCCTGTCTCAGTTCAAGGTTGACATATAAAGTTTGGTCTGCCTACGTTGTATCCACTTCCAGCCTTTGTATAATGGGTTGGTTTACAAGAGTGGAAAGGTGGGAGAAAGGTGAAGAAAGGGGGCCCAACCTTGGAAGATGTGGTGAAGTCTCAGCCTTATGGTGGAGCCACGGGCCAAGGCGGAAGGAGCCACAAACAGCAAGAAGGAAAAGTAAAATAAGTTGGTTTGTCTTCCAGTCAAACTGTGCGGCAGAGGGGTTGGAAAACGAACTCTGAGATTCTTCAAGCCACAGTTCAGGCATGCTGCGAAGGGACCCCAGCGCAGGTGAAACAATTGATCACAACTTGGGAGGTAGAGTTGAATTTGAAAGTTGAGTTTGAACCGCCAACTAAAGATTCGGGGGAGCTAATCACGGACCCTGGTTACACTCGCGGTCATCTCACCCTGTTTAGACAGTCTACCCATCTCCATTGGTTAATGAAACGCATAGTGGCCAAATCGATGGTTGCGACTACCAACACATCAGTGCCAAATTAAGGCCGAGTCGAGCCTCCGAGACATTCAAAAAGAGCTTCAGCTTATTCAACATCAATTGCAAAATCAGAACGCTCACATAGGCCGCATTGAGTGGCATATCCCATGTCTACCACAATCTGAATTTCTAGGATCAAGTGCTAAAGATCCTGCTCCGGTGGAATCATCAGACGATTAGTTGTCGAAGTTATGTCTGTTAATTTTGGCTTAATTTAGTTGTATATGTTGGGTAGCATTTATGTTTTCAATGTTATTCTTACTAGTTGGTTTTTATACTATCAGCCTTATAAGGCTTGGTTAAATAGAGTCAAACTCTTCATGTTTTGGATGGATTATAATGAGATTTGGTGGCCAACAAACTTGGTTTCCCACTGGGCAGGTCAAGGACACCGAACGAATTATATATTTATAACATGCATGTTCATAGATGAATGAATGAAAGGTACTTCTAAGCTTACAAAAAAAACATTATGGATTGAATTTTATTATTTTTTATGAATATTTAAAAGTATTTATGTGCAATATGATTGGTTTAGGTCTTATTCTAATTGTTATTTCATCTTTGGACAACACAATACCATGTGGATAACTGCCTCATATTTTTTTGCGTGAGTTTTTTCATCCATAATTTTTGGATGTAGTTGTAATTTTTATACCTTGAATTTTAGATACTTTTAGATTTTTTATTGTTAAGCTTTATAAGAAACCACAAAAAATTAAAATCCTTGAAAATAGCTCATACACAAGTAAATAGTGTATTTATCATCAATTATTATCCACCATAATTTAAACATGTATTTGCATCAAAAATGGATAGGAACAAGATGTAAATAAATACACTTACCAAGAGTTGTTACTTCCCACCATTATTTATGCTTTCTTCAACTAGGAATAAAAATGTAAATGTGTTGACTTAATAAGTAGGAGTAAAAATGTAAATATGAGGACTTTTTGTGGTTATTACCCACCAAAATTTATGCAAGTGTTTACCCCTTAGTAAGCAATTAATTTTTCAATTTTATATATCAATTTGATTTTTTTTTAAATCTTGACGGGAAAAGGAAGCTAAGGTACTATAGGGAGGTGATCAAACCAACTCTAGCTAACCAAAATTATCTCTTTGTCTTGACTAGTGCTAAAAATAAAATGAACATTGCGAAGATATAACTCCCGTGAGCTTCGAAGTGAAACTAGGGGTTGGTTTACCCCCAAAACTCCATGCAAAGAAAGAATCTATCATTTGTGTGACACTAAGAGAATTGAAGATGAAAAACACTTTCTCTTGTATTGTACGGTTGTATTTTCGGCCCCTCACATTCGTTCCCATTTCCAAAAACAGGTGCTAGACTTCCAACCTTCTTGACTTGTTCAACTAGGATAACTATAGTGATCTGGGAAGGCTCCTCTCCCTTATATTTGATTATAGAAATACAATTTTAAAAAGCCTCAACTAATTTCTTTTCTTAATGTCTTATAGACCTCATCTGTCTCAGTGGATGTTAATCATCATCATCAATTATAATGTAACTTAAATATTTTTATAATATTTAAATTACTTTTATAATAAATATTATTAATTAACAAGTTCAAAATTAATAAATATTGTTAGTTAAGAGGTTTAAAATTTTATTAGTTGAATTAAATAATTTTATTCATAAACAGATGCAATGGGATAAACTCATAAATAATTAAGTGAAAATTGACTCAAATCATAAATTTTTATTTAATATATATTAAAAATAGTTAGACGCTTAAAAAAATTAATATAGATTCATTTAATTATTATATAATTATTTAAAAAATAAAAAACCACTTATTTATAGTACCTGGAAAATTGGTTTAAGTGCATGAGAATGAAATGAATTTTAACAAATAAATTAAATTATAGTAAAAAGATTATATGATTTTATTGAATATTAATAAGAAATAAGTAAAAAAATTAATCATAATAAATTAAAATGATTATCAATTCAAACACAAATAACTAAGTAAATAAAGCAACTTCATTTTTAGTAATTATATATTTTTAAGGAATTATTCAAATCTTTCACAAATATATCTCGCAAGAGTAACTACCATTTTAAATGTATATATCTATACTTTACACACAAAATGTAAAACTTTCTAGACAATATTTTCAACAAAAAATTTATCACTACAATAAGACATTATTATTGTCGCTGGGTAGGATTGGATTCTCTACCACCACAATGCAAATTACAATTAACAAAATACCTGAATTTACCCATCAGTATAACCTAAATTGGTTAGATTTTAAACCTTAACACTAACTTGAATTCAATACTTTTACTTTAATTTAACTATATTTAAACTAAGCAGAAGGTATTAGCTAATATTTAGCACTTGTTTATAGAATTATGAATTAAATTTGTAAGTGGATTTATTAATATGTGTTACCTTTAACCTTTGTATTTTTGTTAGAGTTGTGATTTTTTTTGAAGTGAGTGATAATAAGTTTGGGTCCATCCCAAACTTGGATATCTATTAAACAAAAACTCCAAAATTATAAAATTTGTAAAATATAAATAACATAATCAACTTTAAAATAATATATATAATTAATGATATTTGAAATTTAATCCAATATTTTGGAGAGAAGATAAATCATCTTTTTCATTAAGAAAGAGGAGTACATTTACAAGAAAATATATGTATTCCAATATACATCAAAAAATATAGACAACACTTTCAGCTTAGACAATCATCACATCACTGTTTGATAGTAACCAAAAATGGTCATGACAGATACTGCTATATGCTAAAAATAACTTAAACATGCAAAAAGGTTACATAACCAGTAGGATTGAACCACTACTCTTGATGTCAAAAAGGATATAACATATTTATAGACAAATATTATAAGCTATTTATGAGCTGAAAAAAAAAGAAAAGAACACCATGACATATAAATTTTTTGGAGCTAAGTAAAGGTCAAGGAAGATGATCCCTTCCTCCACCTATAGAGATTTCTTGGACAGATAATCAACCTATTGGTTCCATTCCCTTAATATATGTTGAAAGGATAGATTGAGGAAGAGATCCTTAAGAAATTGAATTCGATCCATCTAGTGATAGAGGGAAAGTACCTTCAAATGCCCTCTCCCCACAAGTCAGACAATCACACACTTTGAATCTCCATAAACCTAAAGAGAGACATTGTTTATGGAGGAAGCAATATATAAGAGGGTCCAAAAAACAGTAACCTCTTATTTGGTGTTGGACCGTATACTGAAAGTCATCCAGCTCTGAAAAGACCCAGAGGCATCTGGCAGGAGTGAAAGCCTGCTCCCTTACGGACCACCAGCGGGTTATTTCAGGTGGCGTGGTTTTCCTTGATAACAGTGATGTGTCAACTGACATTTGCGGATAGCAGCCAGACATGGTTGTCCTCACTGTTGGTTTGACAAACTGAGTTTGATAGGTTTTTCCACCTTTTGAAAATAAATAATTTTAGAGAATGATAATTAAAAAAAAAAAAAAAAAAAAAAATCTAAATTCATAAACTTTTAAGCATTCTTACGTAATTTTATTTAATTATTTTTATAATTAAAAGTTTGATTATATAAAAAACAAATTCCATATTATTTTAGTTTAATTTTTATATTTTTATTAATATATAATTAATATTAATATTAAAGTTTTGATTTATTATACTTATTCTATATTGTTTTTGATTAAAAAATTTTAATTTCTATTAAAAAAACAAAACAAAACACAAAACAAAAAGAAAAGAAAAAAAAAAAATTATATATATTATAAAAAATTTCATAAATTTATATTAAAATAAATTTTGGAATATATATATATATATATATAAATTTTTCATTAATTGTTGATAATTTTTATGTGATTTAAAATATATTTATCAAAAAAAAATATATTAATTACAGATAACACAAATTTAATAATTGTCATAAGACAAATTTAATAGTTGTCAGATTAATCGAAGAAATTGTCATTTATACAAGCGAAATATACGGAAATAACTTGTGTTAATTACGTCGTAAGTCTTTCCCCTCTGAAATGAACTCCCCTAAATGCCTTTCTGTCCTAATCTTAACCGTCAGATTCATTGTTAGACGATTCAACAATGATCTACTGTCCAATTTAATTAAAAAACATTAAAAATGGTTAAAGTAATTAGTTAATTAATTAATTGTTCAGCATGTCCCCCATCTGCCTACCCAGCCCATCTCTCGCGCATGTTTGCTGTAGAGGAGAGCGGGGGGCGATTGCCTTTGCTGCAGGAGGGTGAGGAGGGCCGCAAAGGGTGCGGGTGTGCAGAGGAGGGTGAATGCCTTTGCTGCAGGAGGGTGAGGAGGGCCGCAGAGGGCGCGGGCGTGCAGAGGAGGGTGAATGCCTTTGCTACAGGAGGATGAGGAGGGTCACGGAGGGCAGGGCGAATATTTTTTTTTTGTTGCACGACGATGAGGAGGCCGCGTAGGGCGCTTTTTTTGGAGGAGGAGGAGGGCCAGAAGGAGATTGAGATTAATTAGTTGGTAGTTTTTCCCATTTCTGCATCAGAATCGGTTATGGTGGTAGTTATTAGGTTATCATATACATCTGGGGTTAAGGTTCTCATTTCTCATCTCTTGCAATATTTGGAGCCTTCTTGCAGCAACAGCCTTCACATAGCAGCCTTCAGAGATTTGCAGCGTTTGTAGCTTTCACATAGCAGCTTTCGGCGGATTTTTAGCGTTCCGCCTGTCAGGTTAGTTCATTATCTTCCTTTTCAAAGAGTCTCATTACTGTTATGGATACTCTTAATATTATAGTGGTAGCTAAAAAGTCTCATTACTGTTCTGTATACTCTTTTGCTTTTTCTGTTTGAACAACCTTTCTTGCTTGCTGGAAATGAGTTCGCCTTTCCAATTTCACCTGCAATCCTCACTTTTCTTTCAAGTACTTCAATGAAATATATACTCTTAATAGTATAGCTGATCAGAATAAGAGTCTGTTGTTGTACCGAGCTCATCGAGGAGAGTAAAGAATTTAAATGTTTTTCTTTTACCTGCCTATGCCTTGATAGACAATCTCCAAAGTGTATCATGCTTGCTTAGCATAATTTGTTACTGCATCTTTTGGAAAAAATCGTTGTTTTAATCTTGATTCCTTACTAAATAAGCCATAGTGCCTTTGAATATTTCTTTCTGATTTCAATTAACTAAGCTCTTTGATCATTTGTCATAGCTTGGAGGATCACGACTCTATATTGTTCTTAACCTAAAAGAAAAGAAACTCTAGCCCACAGCCAGTGTATCTACCCCATTACTGTACTTCCTTTTTCTTCCTCTATCGACATATGCTTGTGATTCGAAGGAATTCTTCCAAGGAGTCATCATCTCTGTTCATACTTGTCGTAGGGGATAACAAGGATCCCATTAGCTCATTTATGCAAAGCTATGATAGATTCTTTTATTTTTCAAGGATCCCAAAAGCTCATCTTTGGAAAGCCCTTCTAGGTTCTTTGACTTTTCAATGACAACTGCTAAAACATCAAATTTGATTTGCAGCCTCCTCAAAACCTTCTCAACAATCTTATTTTCTAGTGATATAACCTTTGGGACATTACCCATATCAGCGATGTTGTAGCTATATACTTTTTAAGGATCCGGGTATCTCCAATATCAGTTCAAAACTTCAACTCATTAAACATTACCTGCGAATTTTCAACCAAGAGGAGACTATTCAGATCAGCTACCCTATAACACTTGCGGAAATTAGAAAGTCTTAATGTAGTTCTCAAAAGACAAAATTCTAGGTCCCCGTGGACGGACTGTCGAAATATTCCTTTCATTATTTGATCTCATGGGGCCAAGATCTGCTACTACACTCTGCATGTTTATGTGTTCGCTTTCACTCCTATAAAATTCTTTGTTCTTGTTCTTTGCATGAATTTCAACATGGGTCCTATCTGGGAAGTCATAACCATGAAAATATTGGTCTTGGTGTAAACTTAGTTTCCTATGCATGCCTGAATAGTTCAAATTGATTTCCTCTTCATCACTTAAGCTTGAATCATTAGATGAGCCATTTTCTTGTTGTGCAAATTTATCCTACTTTGCAAGGTGAGAAACACCCTAGGAAACTTTAATTTCTCTCTTTCCAGAAGAAATAATTTCCTAGGCAGCTGAATCTATAGATTTAAAATACATATTACACCCTCTACTACTTTCTAAAGAAACATTCTCATTGAATCTACTCAATGATATTGTAGTTGTACTTGATAGGTTTCCCTTTATACCATCCAAATCATAGGAGCTAGGTCTACAAGAATTATCTATGCCAATCCTATAAGGATTATGTTTAGCTTAAGAAGGAGTTTGCATATGCCTGTTGTCAAAATATTCTTGACACGAATCTACAAGTTGCACACTTGTTTTGCATGTACTTGTGTTGATGTTACTTTGTTGGTAAATATTTCCAACAAATGATGTAACTTCAATTGCATATGGTGAAGAGACTCATGGAGCCTATGAGGCATATTATTGGGAGTGTGAGTTTCATGCTTGTGTTGAGAAACAGAATGTGAGCTATCCTTGTCAGAGCCTGTTGCTATATGGGTAGCACTAGCAAATTTACTTGGTTCTTCAAGCAGGTCATGAGGAAGTTTCAATAGTTCTGGTTCTGATTCTGTTGGAGTCCATTCAATGTTCATATTCCTTTATTATTTCTTTCATAGGCTTCATCTTCACTTCCCCACTAGGTTTTCTTAGAAATAAATTGTCAATAATCATTGGTACATTACCCATATCAGCGATGTTGTAGCTATATACTTTTTAAGGATCCAGGTATCTCCAATATCCTATCCTATAGTCCTACTAGCTTGAATTTCATATTCATAGCTATTGCCAAGTTTTGTTGCTCCACTCTGCTTGTTGATGTGTTCACTTGCACTCCTATAAAATTCTTTATTCTTGTTCTTTGCATGAATTTCAACATGGGTCCTCTCTGGGAAGTCATAGCCATGAAAATATTGGTCTTGGTGTAAACTCAGTTTCCTATTCATTCCTGAATAGTTCAAATTGATTTCCTCTTCATCACTTAAGCTTGAACCATCAAATGAGCCATGTTCTTGTTGTGAAAATTTATCCTACTTTGCAAGGTGAGAAACACCTTGGGAAACTTTAATTGCTCTCTTTCCATAAGCAAGAATTTCCCAGGCAGCTGAATCTATAGATTTAAAATACATATTACACCCTCTACTGCTTTCTAAAGAAACATTCTCATTGAATCTACTCGATGATATTGTAGTTGTACTTGATAGGTTTCTCTTTATACCATCCAAATCATAGGAGTTAGGTCTACAAGAATTATCTATGCCAATCCTATAAGGATTATGTTTATCTCAAGAAAGAGTTTTCATATGCCTGTTGTCAAAAGATTCATGACACGAATCTACAGGTTGCACACTTGTTTTGCCTGTACTTGTGTTCATGTTACATGAAGGAAACTCAACTTCTTTTGGTTGGGAGGGACCTAAAAAAACTAAAAAAAATAATAAAAGTATAATACCAAATGATCTATTTATCTAAACTCCCTAACTAATGGACTAAAAAAATTAATGATAATGATACATTTTTACAAAATCTCGTGATTAGTAATATTGCTTTCCTCTTTAGAAATAGGTTGAATGTTCATAGAATCTGGTGATATTATTCAGTAATATATAGTTTCTTAGGAAAAACAATAATGTTGCCAGCTCCCTCCAAAGCTTCATGATAGTCACTTGAATGATTCCTGGAAAGTTCCCTTATTCACTATCTTGTACTTCAAGGCCTCAAAGTGGATAACCAACTCATCATAATCTGGGAGCTTGGGATGGACATGTGAACCGTTACTTTTTTAGGAGTTAGATCTTGATGTATTTGATTCTTCTAATGAAGTAAGAGATTGAGAGTTGTTATGTTTGGAGAATAGAATTCCTGGAGGTGGCCTTGTTGGTGGTTGGATTGGTAGAGAATATTGAGACTGAGGCTTGTTATTAGTCTTGGATATGAAATGTTGTATACTGATCTCCTTATCACTTTCAAATTTTGTTCCATCTGAATCTTCAAATACCCGAGAAAGTGTGTTTAAGCACACTACTTCTTTCATCATAGATAGTGATGGTTGTTCATCATCAAAGTCTTTCCTAGTTGAATCACCCCTATAACCACCAAAACAATGTTGTTTGACCTTTTAATACTTCCATAATTCTGCATAACAGATTTACTTCTACTATCATAGTTAGATTTACTTCCATTCTTCCACAAAGCATCCTATCCTATAGTCCTACTAGCTTGAATTTCATATTCAATGTAACTTCAATTGCATATGGTGAAGAGACTCATGGAGCCTATGAGGCATATTATTGGGAGTGTGAGTTTCATGCTTGTGCCGAGAAACAGAATGTGAGCTATCCTTGTCAGAGCCTATTGCTATATGGGTAGCACTAGCAAATTTACTTGGTTCTTCAAGCAGGTCATCAAGAAGTTTCAACAGTTCTGGTTCTGATTCTGTTGGAGTCCATTAATGTTCATATTCCTTTGTTATTTCTTTCATAGGCTTCATCTTCACTACCCCACTAGGTTTTCTTAGAAATAAATTATCAATAATCGTTGTATTGACACAATAGTTGGGTTGTAGTTTCACTACTACAGCTGCAAATCCTTTACCATACTTTGCTACAAATAGCTTGTCAATATCTAAACGTTCTGGAATGTCAACACATCTTGAAGTTGTGAATATTAAACTTGAAAGAGCTTCCTGCATTCAATGTAACTTCAATTGCATATGGTGAAGAGACTCGTGGAGCCTATGAGGCATAATATTGGGAGTGTGAGTTTCATGCTTGTGCCGAGAAACAAAATGTGAGCTATCCTTGTCAGAGCCTGTTGCTATATGGGTAACACTAGCAAATTTACTTGGTTCTTCAAGTAGGTCATCAAGAAGTTTCAACAGTTCTGGTTCTGATTCTGTTGGAGTCCATTAATGTTCATATTCCTTTGTTATTTCTTTCATAGGCTTCATCTTCACTTCCCCACTAGGTTTTCTTAGAAATAAATTGTCAATAATCATTGTATTGACACAATAGTTGGGGCGTAGTTTCGCTACTATAATTTCAAATCCTTTACCATACTTTGCTATAAATAGCTTTTCAATATCTAGAAGTTCTAGAATGTCAACACATCTTGAAGTTGTGAATATTAAACTTGAAAGAGCTTCCCGCAAATCAACAAGACATTTCCCATAGCTATTTCCAAGGTTTGTTGCTCCACTCTGCTTGTTGATGTGTTTGCTTGCACTCCTATAAAATTCTTTGTTCTTGTTCTTTGCATGAATTTCAACATGGGTTCTCTTTGGGAAGTCATAGCCATGAAAATATTGGCCTTGGTGTAAACTTGGTTTCCTATTCATGCCTGAATAGTTCAAATTGATTTCCTCTTCATCAGTTAAGCTTGAATCATCAGATGAGCCATTTTCTTGTTGTGCAAATTTATCCTACTTTGCAAGGTGAGCAACACCCTGGGAAACTTTAATTGTTCTCTTTCCATAAGCAGGAATTTCCTAGACAGCTGAATTTACTTATGCCGAGAAACAGAATGTGATCTATCCTTGTCAGATCCTGTTGCTATATGGGTATCACTAGCAAATTTACTTGATTCTTCAAGCAGGTCATCAATAAGTTTCAATAGTTTTGGTTCTGATTCTGTTGGATTCCATTAATGTTCATATTCCTTTCTCTCTTTATAGATTAAAAATACATATTACACCCTCTACTGCTTTCTAAATAAACATTCTCATTGAATCTACTCAATGATACTGTAGTTGTACTTGATAGGTTTCTCTTTATACCATCCAAATCATAGGAGCTAGGTCTATAAGAATTATCTATGACAATCCTATAAGGATTATGCTTAGCTCAAGAAAGAGTTTGCATATGCCTATTGTCAAAATATTCTTGACACGAATCTACAGGTTGCACACTTGTTTTTCATGTACTTGTGTTCATGTTACTTTGTTGGTAAATATTTCCAGCAAATGATGTAACTTCAATTTCATTTGGTGAAGAGACCTATGAGGCATATTATTGGGAGTGTGAGTTCATGCTTGTGCCGAGAAACAAAATGTGAGCTATCCTTGTCAGAGCCTATTGCTATATGGGTAGCACTAGCAAATTTACTTGATTCTTCAAGCAGGTCATGAGGAAGTTTCAACATTTTTAGTTGTGATTCTATTGGAGTCCATTCAATGTTCATATTCCTTTTTTATTTCTTTCATAGTCTTCATCTTCACTTCCCCACTAGGTTTTCTTAGAAATAAATTGTCAATAATCGTTGGGACATTACCCATATCAACGATGTTGTAGCTATATACTTTTTAAGGATCTGGGTATCTCCAATACCAATTCAAAAATTCAACTCATTAAACATTACCTGCGAATTTTCAACCAAGAGGAGACTATTCAGATCAGCTTCCCTGTAACACTTGAGGAAATTAAAAAGTTTTGCTACAGTTCTCAAAAGACAAAATTCTAGGTCCCCATGGACAGACTGTCAAAATATTCCTTTCATTCTTTGATCTCATGGGGCCAAGGTCTGCTGCTCCACTCTGCTTGTTGATGTGTTCACTTGCACTCCTATAAAAGTCTTTGTTCTTGTTCTTTGCATGAATTTCAACATGGGTTCTCTCTGGGAAGTCATAGCCATGAAAAGATTGGTCTTGGTGTAAACTCAGTTTCCTATTCATGCCTGAATAGTTCAATTTTATTTCCTCTTCATCACTTAAGCTTGAATCATAAAATGAACCATTTTCTTGTTGTGCAAATTTATCCTACTTTGCAAGGTGAGCAACACCCTGGGAAACTTTAATTTCTCTCTTTCCAGAAGCAAGAATTTCCTGGGCAGCTGAATCTATAGATTTAAAATACATATTACACCCTCTAATTCTTTCTAAAGAAACATTCTCATTGAATCTACTCAATGATACTATAGTTGTACTTGATATGTTTCTCTTTATACCATCCAAATCATAGGAGCTAGGTCTACAAGAATTATCTATGCCAATCCTATAAGGATTATGTTTAGCTCAATAAAGAGTTTGCATATGCCTGTTTTCAAAAGATTCTTGACACGAATATATAGGTTGCACACTTGTTTTGCGTGTACTTGTGTTCATGTTACTTTGTTGGTAAATATTTCCAACAAATGATGTAACTTCAATTGCATACTGTGAGGAGACTCATGGAGCCTATGAGGCATATTATTGGGAGTGTGAGTTTCATGCTTGTGCCAAGAAGCAAAATGTGAGCTATCCTTGTCAAAGCCTGTTGCTATATGGATAGCACTAGCAAATTTACTTGGTTTTTCAAGCAGGTCATCAGGAAGTTTCAACAATTCTGGTTATGATTTTGTTGGAGTCCATTTTTAACATGTGAGAAAAATTGTCAGCCACCTCTCCATCTGAAACCTCTTCGACTAAGGCTTCCATCCATCCTTCACAATCTAATAGATATTGTTCAGCAGTTTCAGCACATTCCTCTGCTAACCAAAGCTTAATCCTCTGCAAAACTACCCATGCACCTTGATAATCCATAGTAATATCCTTCTTGTTGTTAATTACTGGCTAGAGAGAATTTCCATTTTGGCAGCTTTTCATTTGAAATTTTTGATAGGACAAAAGGAGGTCTTTGTTAGAGAAGTTCAGGAGCATTTGGAAATGAAAAAGAATCATCAGTTCTTAAGACTATATCAACATAACATGGTCATTAATTTCCTTGAAATGAGGGAAACTTGAGAACAATGAAGACACCACCTAAGTATTGATGATAGGCTTAGTATTTTGAATTTAATAATCAATTCATCAGTTTTCTTGACTACTCTGTTTAAAATCACCTTCAACTGATTTAGTGTTGTCTCTAAACCTACCTTTTCTGTGTGAGCATCCTTTCTTGCTTGCTTTTCACCTTCAACCTCCAAGATAGCCTCCTTAAGTCGTGTCTGTTTTCTCTTAATTGCGTCTTCTTTCAAGTTTAAGGATTCATCTAATTGTTTTGCAATCTTTTTTTCTACCCTCCAGGTCTCTAAGATTTGTTGGAGAGTGTCTTCTTGTTTCCTTGCAATTTCATCACTTCAATTATTTCTTTATCTGCAACCATCTTCGAGTACTTCAATGAAATATATACTCTTAATAGTATAGTGGTCGCTGAAAAGTCTCATTACTGTTATGGATACTCTTAATATTATAGTGGTAGCTGAAAAGTCTCATTACTGTTCTGTATACTCTTAATATTATAGTCTCATCCTGAAATATTAGGACCATTTTTCTTGATGCATGCATTTCACTTCAACAATGTTCCCTGCTATGTTCAGGTTGTTTAGAAGTTAGAACGTTGTATAGGTTCTATCAAAGAAAGGTTATGCCCATTTAGAACCTGCATCATACATGCTCATATTTTTCTCTTTACTGTCACATCTTTTTCAGCCAAGATAGACCCTATCACATAAGAACAATGCAATGATGATTTTGTCATTTAATTTGATCAGGGGAGTCAATCTACTAAAATGAATGCATAGTACACCATGTCTAATTTATAACAATCCAGTGTTATTTCAACCATGTTTTTGCTGCAAAGTAAAATAGTAACACAAAATGGAAATAGTGTTCTGTTGTAAACAGCTAGAGATATAAAAATTAGGATATGGTAGTAGACATGACCATATGCTTGAAACCCTGTACTGTGATTGTAAATGGCAGTTGCATGAAAACTGAACATACACAACTAATATGGGAATGTTTAACTAAGGATCAAAGGCAATGAGGACCTATGGGCTAATATTTGTACTGATTTGAGCATGGTTTCATCAATAATTTACAATATAATATGATTATATTATTGCTAAACTGTCACTCTCCTCTTATTCTTCATAATTATTCTTTGTCTGTAAATTTCAGATATCAACGAGAAGAAGCGAGAATTGAAGCTTGGATAAATCTACAGACTTCAAAAGCTGAAGCTGAAACCAAAAAACTTGAGGTATAAGGAGTGTGCCTTTAAATATTTGTACACATTTTTCTGTTAAAACATTCAATGATATTTCGTCCACGCAACATCTTTGTCTGCTACATAATAATTGGCAAATTGTCTTGGATAGCTTAATAATTAGATTGTAGAGTACAGAAATTTGAAACACCATGCATTTGGCACGAATCTTACTTCTACTGAAAAGGAAATGTTGGTATGCATTGAATGACAGTTCTCCTCTTTTCATTTCATGGAGACTATAACATTTAGAACATATTTCGTAGCTTAGGTTTCAACCTTAATAGGAATTTTTCATACGAAATGTTTCTAACATGCGTAGGTTTATGAAATTTACAATTTATAGTATCAAGTATGTTACACCTGTCTGATTGTTTCTAACATGCATAGGTTTCTGAAATTGTTAATTTACAGTTTTAACTATGTTTGAAAAAGAATGATCATATAGAATTTGTTGTCATAAATCTCTTCATTTTTATGTTTACAAGCCTAGATAATCATTCAATTACAAACAAATTGAACATGCTTCCTTCCCTTTAGTTCATAAATTTTCATGTAGTGTTATAGGAATGTAATGAATGTTAAACATCTTATGCGAAGAAAACCACATTTTTGAGTTTTCTTTTGTATAGTACTTATTTTGTTATCTCTACTTTCAGAAAATGACAACAAACCTTACTGAGAATGTTATTTTCTCAATGCTATCTGGATCAACTCATATTCAACCATACCTACAAATTTTTGAACTTGAACCCATACAATCAATGAAAAATTCAACTCCATGATATCGCACTACCATCTCTGATGGCACACATAAGAAACACCTTATGCTTCCAACAGATTTCAATGACCTCGTAGCAATAGGCTTGCTACAAAAGGGTTATATTATAAATGTTAAAAGTTGGACTACTTCAACTATTGGTCCATCAATGTAAGTTTCTTATAAATTTCTTATTTCAACTTTAACATTTTTATCGATAACACTTCTGACTCTAACAATTATTCCTATGACTCTCATTTGCCGTGTAGGTCTATAAAGCTAATAGACTTCAAGATTTCTACTTCATTTGCACCCTTAATTGGTAATCCAAAAAATATGAGTATCCCCATCACATCTGAAGAAGACACTCCCTCCTCGTCAAACCAAGATCCTCAATCAAAAAGGCACTGCCCTCTTCCAACTACTCCAACCCCATCCGTCATCCCAGTCCAAATTCCCATCAAATCACTAAACCCTTACCATTCAAATTGGTGCATAAAAGGATACGTTCAAAGGAAAAAAAACTCTTCGACAATTTCAGAATCAATACGGACCTGATAAAGTGTTTGGCTTTGACCTGTTCGATACAGAAGGTGGAGAAATACATATTACTTGTTTCAACAATGTCGCCGATTATTTTTTTGACAAAATCCAACATGGAAATGTCTACATTGTCTCTAAAGGGAATGTGAAAATGGCTAATAAGCAATACAACCACTTAAACAATGACTGGGAAATTTTGTTAAATGCAACATCTACCATAGAGCATGTTGCCAGCAAAAAAATACATAAGCCAATGATGCAATTCAATATAAAATCAATCAATGAGATCAGAACAACAAACGTCAACTCCATTGTTGATATTCTTGGTATTGTCACTGACATTTCCAGTGTGTCCACTATACGTAGAAAAGACGGCTCTGAAGTTACTAAACAAACACTACAACTTCAAGACATGTCTGGGTATAACATGGATGCAATCTTTTGGGGAGGAAATTTTGATGCCGTATCACAAGAAATATCCTCCCTATGTGCTGCAGGAAATAACCCCATCATTGCAATCAAGTCTGCCTGTGTTGGAGAATTTAATGGAAAAAATGTCGGCACTACAACGAGATCCATTATTCTTGTAGATCCTGACATTGAAGAGGCCCACACGCTAAAGTCATGGTTTAAAAAAGAAGGTTCGACTGCACCTTCTACATCCTTGACAACAAGATCTCCTTTTGGCCATCAACAAAAAAAATAACAATTGCTGATATTTACAGTATGGATTCCTCAGAGAAACTAGCATTCTTCCAATTGAAGGGCACAATAACAAAAATTGGGATGGACAGTTTTTACTACATTTCTTGCCCGTCCATCGTTGATGGGAAAAAATGCATGAAAAAACTTATTCCACAAAATACAAGCATGTGGTTTTGCCCAAAATGCAATGCCGAAGTAACTGACTATGATTACAGATACTTACTGAAGATCTACATACAAGATCACACTACTAAATTAGATCCAATTGTTGCTTTCGAAGATGTGGGATCTACAATTCTTGGGAATAATGCCAAAGACTTCTATTTGTTATCCTCAGATCTAGATTTAATCAAGGAAATTGTCTCCAAAGCACTATGGACAGATCATATCTTCACACTATCAGTGAAGACAAAAACTTTCAAAGGAATACCACAGTTGAAATGTGTTATCATGAAAGAAGAAATCTTGCATTTCACAACAGAATGCAACAACATTCTTCGAGCAATTGATAACATCTCGATATCATAGATATATATCGCAAAATGTATTCCTCGCTTTCTGATGGTTTCTATTATCTTATTTTATAAGTACAATTTTGCACCATATACTATTGAATGCCTTCTTGACAAATTCCCTTATATAGTGTTGAAATAAATATTCATATGTTGGGTTGTGTTATATTCTTTCCACGACTAGCCCACATAGTTAACCGGGGGGTTAGAGGGGGGTCGGAGCCCCCCCGTTCGTTGCACCGATTGTGTAGCGGGAGGGTGACAGGGGGTTTGAGGGGTGCAGGTAACCCCACTCTATGGGGTTCGTGGACCCTATGTTAGGTTGGGCGGACCCACCTATGGTTTTGTGCATGATTTTCACACATGGTTTTGGACGCGATGGTTTTCCATCCATGGTGTTGGACGCGATGGTTTTCGGTCCATGGTATTGGATGCTTCGGCGTGTATAAATATGTATTATAACATTGAAAGAAACATAATGAAAAATCAAGCTGGTAGTCCCGGTTTTGGGATCCACGGGAAAATATCTGTGTATATGTGTTTTATGTGTTATGCTCTCGCATTGTCTATTTTCTATGTTTTAGAATTCGTATGCAGGTAATTTCTGTACGGGATTAAAACCTACATTTGGTATCAGAGCAGTTTTGGCTTCAAGGGGACGCCTTTGTTGCTGAGGGGTTTCACTTGGGCTTGTGGTAGACCCTGTTCAGTGGGAGATCTGCAAGATCGATTCTGGTGGTGAAAGAAGATGGCGAGCAGTGGAAAGATAGAGATCGAGAAATTTAATGGTCAGAGTTTTGAGTTGTGGAAACTCAAGATGGAGGATCTGTTGGTGGATAAAGATCAGTGGATCGCGGTAGATCCGGGTACTAAACCAACGGGAGTGTCTGATGAAGAATGGAAGAAGTTGGATCAGAAGGCAAAGAGCACAATACGATTTTGTGTCTCAGATTTAGTATTGTTGAATGTATCAAGGGAAGCTACGGCAAAGGCTTTGTGGGACAAGTTAGGGAATTTGTACCAATCTAAGTCTCTGGTGAATAAATTGTTCCTGCGAAAAAAGCTGTATAACCTGAGGATGAAAGCTGGAGACTCAGTGATAGAGCATCTGAACACATTTAATACTGTGGTAAGTCAGTTATTATCTGTTAATATTAAAATTTTAGATAAAGATAAGTGCATCAGTTTGTTGTGTTCTCTACCAGATTCGTGGGATATTCTGGTTATTGCAATAGGTAGCAATGCATCTGCCTTGCAGTTTGATGAAATAGTCTCATCCTTGATGACGGAGGAGATGAGATGGAAAAATATGGAGAGCCAAAATGGTGATGCCTTGTCTGTACGAGGACGGTCCCAGAACAAAAACAAAAATAAGTCATCAAGTGGGAGATCTAAATCTCCAGGAAAACCTGTAAAGGTGGTGTGCTGGAAATGCGGAAAGGAAGGGCACTACAAAAGGGATTGTAAATCTAAAGCTCCTGACAAAGGAAAGGGATCTGATGATGCTCCTTCTGTAGAGGTGAAAACCACCTCAGATGAAGGTGGGGATGTGTACTTGGCTTCTTCAAGTACACATGTAGATCATGAGGCATGGTTGATTAACTCAGGTGCATCCTTTCACTTCACTTCCCATAGAGAGTGGTTCTGCGAGTATGAGAAATATGATGGTGGTGATGTCTTCTTGGGGGATGATAGGAAGGCTAGAATCATTGTTTGTGGAAAAGTAAAGTTGAAGTTGCAAGGTGGAAGGGTTAGAACACTTTCGGGTGTTCTGTATATTCCTACATTAGTCAGAAATCTGATTTCTGTAAGCAAGTTGGATGATGCAGGTGTAAAAACAGTGTTCGAGAAGGAGACCTGCAAGATGGTTCGGGGAGCACTGGTATTGATGCAGAGAGTTCAGGGTGGAACTTTGTACAAGCTGCAAGGTAGCACTGTTGTTGATGGGTGCAATAGCTCTGTGGTTCCTGAAAGTGGAGTAGAAAATCTAGTGGTCTCTAGAGAGAATACCATGCTATGTCATCAAAGGCTTGGACATATTGGAGAGAAGGCCTTTCGAATACTTCATGGTAAAGGTATGGTAGAAGGTATGAGTAATAGCTCTCCGGATTTTGATTTCTGTGAAAATTGTGTATATGGGAAGCAGAATCGGGTGAGTTTCCGCTCTGGTGTTAAGAGGGCGAAATTGATATTAGAGCTTGTGAAAAATGATGTGTTTGGACCTGTGAAGGTTCCATCACTGGGTAAGTCTGTGTACTATGTATCATTTATATATGACTTCTCAAAGAATACATGGATATATTTCCTTAAGAAGAAATCTGAAGTCTTTGACAGGTTTAAAGAATTTAAGGCTCTGGTGGAAAACCAGAAAGAGAAGAAGATAAAGATGATGAGGACAGATAATGGTGGAGAGTTTTGCAGTAAGGAATTTGAAGAATTCTGTAAGAAGTGTGGTATAGCACGGCAGAAGACTACTCCATATACACCTCAGCAAAATGGAGTTGCAAAAAGAATGAACAAGATGTTGATGGAAAGGGCCAGAAGCATGCTTAGTGGTGCCGGGTTAGGACATGAATTCTGGGTAGAGGCAGTGGAGACAGCATGTTACCTGGTCAACAGATCACCTTCATCAGCGTTGGAGGATAAGACTCCATAAGAGGTATGGATTGGTAAAAAACCTTCTCTTTCACATCTAAGGGTGTTTGGATGTGATGCATATGTACATGTTCCAAAGGAGAAATGAACCAAGTTGGATAGTAAATCTAAAAAGTGCATCTTTATTAGGTATAAGGATGGTTTAAAGGGTTATAAGCTTTGGAACCCAGTAACAAGGAAGGTTGTGTACAGCCGAGATGTGGTGTTCAAAGAGGTAAAAGATGTTATTAAACATGAAGTCCAACCAAAGGAGCCTGAGAAGATAGAGTTTGAGCTTAAGGAGGAAGAATTAGACTCTACAACAGAGGAGGAATCAGAAGATGAAGAGCCACAAACTCCGGGTGTGAGAAGATTATTTTGAGAAAGAAGGCAGCCAGAAAGGTATAGTCCATCTACTTTCTATTCAAATTTTTCTTTATCTATTACTGATGATGATCCCAGAACTGTGAAGGAAGCAGTAGATTCATAGGATGGAAAACTCTGGAAAGAGGCCATGGTTGATGAAATGGCATATTTGCACAAAAATGAGGCTTGGGATCTGGTGGAGTTGCTGGCTAGAAGGAAACCCATTGGCAGCAAATGTGTGTTCAAGAAGAAGACAAATGCATAAGGAAAGGTGGAGAAATACAAAGCTTGGTTGGTAGCAAAAGGTTATTCCAGGTGCCGAGAATTGATTTTGGTGATATTTTTTCTCCTATTGCCAAGGTAGCTTCTATTAGATTACTTTTATCTATTGCTACTACTTTTGATTTTGAGGTAGAACGGATGGATGTGAAGACAAAATTTCTTCACGTGGATCTGGAATAGGAGATCCACATGAAGCAACCTGAAGGCTTTGCGATGAAGGGTAAGAAAGAAATGGTATGCAAGTTAAAGAAGTCTCTATATGGGTTAAAACAGTCACCAAGGATGTGGTATCAAAAATTTGATACATTTATACGGGGACTTGGCTTCACCAGAAGCAAAGAAGATCACTGTGTGTATTTTAAATTAATTGGTGACCGTGTTATTTATCTAGTCTTATA
This sequence comes from Pinus tabuliformis, assembly GCA_031772625.1. NCBI lineage: Eukaryota > Viridiplantae > Streptophyta > Pinopsida > Pinales > Pinaceae > Pinus > Pinus tabuliformis. The sequence goes on along the minus strand of CM062817.1, from coordinate 717,779,247 downwards.
TGTGGATGATATGTTGTTGGTTGGAAATGACAAAGAAATTATCAAGGATTTGAAGACCCAATTGTCCTCCAAATTCGACATGAAAGATCTTGGTGCTGCAAACTATATTTTGGGCATGGAAATTAAAAGAGATCAGGCAAAGAGGAAGCTATAGTTAAACCAGAGGAAGTATGTCGAGACAATATTGCAGAGGTTTAATATGCAGGATAGTAAACCGGTGAAGGTTCCTATTCCTGTAGGTGTGAAGTTATCTATTGAACAATGTCCCAAGACACAAGAAGAGGAAGAGGACATGTCTCGTGTTCCATATGCAAGTGCAGTCAGTAGCCTAAAGTAAGTGCAATTAGTAGCCTAATGTATGCAATGGTCGATATTAGACCAGAGATTGCACATGCAATGGGAGTATTGAGCAGATTTATTTCAAAACCAGGAAAGGAGAATTAGACAGCAGTGAAGCGGGTTTTCAGGTATTTGCATGGCACTAGTGATTATAGTTTGTGCTACCAAGGAAGACTAGGATTGGACAGAGTGTTGGATATTCATGGCTTTGTTGATGCAGATTGGGTTGGAGATATGGATCAGAGAAGATCTACAAGTGGGTATGTGTTTAACCTATTTGGAGGTGTAATCAGTTGGATGAGTAAAAAACAATCTATAGTGGCACTATCAACTACAGAGGCAGAATACATAGCAACCACTCATGCAAGCAAGGAAGCAGTTTGGTTGCAGAGATTGTGTTAAAATATGGGGTTAGTACAAGGAGCTATAAGGATAGACTGTGACAACCAAAGTACAATTTTCTTGGCAAAGAACCTTGCATATCATTCAAAGACAAAGCACATTGATGTTCAGTATCACTTTGTGAGGGATATGATAGAAGACAAAAAGGTGTTGCTAGTAAAGGTGGACACTTTGAAGAATACTGCAGATGCATTGACAAAATCTGTGAGCTTTGAGAAGTTCTCTTGGTGTAGAGAAACAATGGGTGTTTCAAGGCTAGATAAATGACTAAGTTCTCTTGTGGCCCCCTGTGGAAAGAAAACAACAGGTGGGAGAATGTTGGGTTGTGTTATATTCTTTCCACGACTAGCCCACATAGTTAACCGAGGGGTTAGAGGGGGGGAAGCCCCCCCTTCGTTGCATCGATTGCGTGGCGAGGGGGGTGACAAGGGGTTTGAGGGGTGTAGGTAACCCCACTCTATGGGGTCTGGAAAATTTTGTTTTTGGACCCTATGTTAGGTTGGATGGACCCACCTATGGTTTTGTGCATGATTTTCGCACATGGTGTTGGACGCGATGGTTTTCGGTCCATGGTGTTGGACGCGATGGTTTTTGGTCCATGGTGTTGGACGCGATGGTTTTCGGTCCATGGTATTGGATGCTTAGGCATGTATAAATATGTATTGTAACATTGAAAGGAACATAATGAAAAATCAAGTTGGTAGTCCTGGTTTTGGGATCCAGGGGAAAATCTCTGTGTATATGTGTTTTATGTGTTATGCTCTCACATTGTTTATTTTCTGTGTTTTAGAATTCGTATGCAGGTAATTTCTATATGGAGTTAAAACCTACATCATCCTCCATTGTATCTAACATTGTGTATGTACACTTATTCACATTTTTTTCATCTTCTTTCTTTTAACAAATGAGGTCACTTGCTGCATTACACATGCAACTATCTACATGTATAAATGAAAATTACTAAAACGTTCTTTCAAACACATTATTCAAATAAAAAATTCACAGAAAACTATTCAAAACTTCAATTGCTTTCTCCAATTTCAATTTAATACAATAACATGGTTGTTCTCTCCAAATAATTGTTTCCCCTCTCTTGCCTATAGGTACCATAAATTTTGCAAATGTCTTCTTCTTGTAATGATGAACGTGCCTGAAGATACTATGCAAAAAATAAAGAACGAATAAATGCACGACGTCGTGAGCTTTATCAGGCAAAAAAAAGCATCACAGAATGTCAAAAAAACAAAAAACAGAAGGAAAACCAACATTCATCATCTGAAACGTATGGTGAACATTCACATTTTCCATCAAACCTCTCCGTATTTTCCAATTCCCACCCCGAAAACAATCCTCCTTTGCAATTATCAAACTCTCTATCTTTTCAGCAAACCTCTCAAACAAATACATCCATACCTCATTGCCCTAACCCCTCCTTTGCACATGCTTTCAGCAATGTTTATACTAATGAAGCACATCGAGAACTCCGTACAAAGATTGATAAACTTGCACCTAAATTCCCATGCTCCATTTGCCTTGAATCATATTCTGGAATACATATTCGCAATTCGAACCAAATGTATTTCTGCTCTAGATGCATCTCTAAAAAAAAGGGTCATCACTTCTCATTATCAAACAACATGGACCCTGGTCCTCAACCAGCTATCCTTACGTCTCTTTCACAAATAGAAGAAATGCTCATTGCTAGGGTTAACCCTATACTGCAGGTAACACATGCACGTGGTGGCCAATATAAATACAATGGCCACACAATTTGTTTTCCACAAGACATTACAAAAATCACAAGCATGTTGCCACGATGTGTTGAAGACTTGGACATTCTAATTGTCACCCGTCATAGTAATGACCATCATGCTTATGATTGCATTGTCAGTAGACATCACATTCTCGCTGCATTAGAATACAAATTGGCAAATGACCCATACTATAAGAATGCTCGTATTGATAACAACGCACTAGCATCCTTACCAGCAATCCCCACCGATGTCTCCTCCTCCCTTTTCCATTCCAATACTATAGAAACAATTGTCCACCTTTCACCTGAACCACCACTTGAGCCCACTGAAGATTCCGCAAACCCATCCCTACACCAAACATCATCATTCATACCCATTATTCCTCATACAATTACAGAAATCCAAGAAATCTGTCATTATTACATGCTTACAACCACCATTCTGATACTACAATTGAATGGACACCAATTGGCTTATCCCCAATCAGTGAATACAACACAGAAGGTCTACTCTATATGGCTTTCCCCACCCTTTTCCCCGCAGGAGTTGCAATGCCCAATCAACCAAGAATGAAAGTAATGCAGTTACATGAATATGCACTTCATCTCATACATTACTATGATAATAGATTCTGCAAGCACCCACACTTTCATTATTACATATATAATCTCATGATGCAACATCACAGTCAAGCAATAGCCTCGATTTTTGTGAAAAAGAACATCGTAGATAACTTTCCAACATCTATTCAAGATCTGAACATCTGACTAAAACAATTTCCAAATGAGCAATTGGCAAAGCAAGTCATGCGATTTGGCTTCTCTTTACATGGAACAAAATCTTTTTGGCACAAAGCTAAAAATGAATTGACAGATATGATATCACAGCTCGGTTTCCCGATGTTCTTCTTCACATTAAGTGCAGCTGATACAAAATGGCCTGATCTTCATGCAGTCATGCCCGAATGTCAACCTACTAATATTGCAAACCAACAAAAATGGAGAAATTATAACATTATCTCTAACCCACATATAACATCACTATATATGCACCATAGGTTCACAACGTTTCGTGAAGTTATCTTAGAGAAACATTTGCAGACAAAAGACTACTGGTATAGGTACACATTCTCCCGCATTTATTTTGTAACTCTCTAAACATAATACCTCATATACTACAAAATTATCTTACAAAAATGCATACTTGACATGTATGAATGGCAACATAGAGGATCTACACACATCCATGGTTTCCTTTGGATAGAAAATGCACTTGATATGGAAAGCCTCAATTGGGAAGACACAGAAGAAGTCAATATTACTAGGCAGTTCTTCGACGAGTATATTTTAGCTTGGAACCCTCATATTCCTTTGATTACAAACCAACCAATTACTCGAACAAATCCAGAAGACCCTTGTCTATTTTCCACGCCGAAAATCTTCAGAACCAATCCTTTCAATGATTATGAACAACTCATCAATTTCGTTGAACATCACACAAAATGCACTGAAAGCACATGCCTAAGAAAAAAAGGATCTTCATTCGAATGTCGCTATAAATCACCATGGGAATTACATCCAAAATCATCCTTATTCATTGACTCCAATGGCCAAAAAACATACACCCCTGCTCGCAATGATGATCGACTCAATACCCATATCCCTACCATCCTATCTATTTGGCATGCAAATGTTGACTGCCAACCAGTACTCTCCATACATGTTGTACAAAAATATATCGCAAAATATGCATCCAAAGCAGAAAAAATAAAAGAAAAAATAATAATAATAAATAAAATAAATAAATAAATAATAAATAATAAAGAAAATAAATAAATAAATAAATTGAAAAATTGAAAGCTTCCACCACATGCTATGTAGAATTGTCCTCGATTCACCCATTGCTGACCCAGCAACATCTGCATTTCAAAAATTCCTTGCAGAAACCCTTGTTGATCGTGACATTGGAGCACAAGAAACCTGCCATATGCTGCAAAAATTACCATTAACATTGTGTAGTCGATCATTCTTTTCTCTAAATGTAAGCCAAAAAAATTATATGCGCCTTCCACAAACTAACACCACCTCCTCTACATCCCCACACATCATAGATACATATATCCAACGCCCTTCTACCCTAGAATCCACATCACTTATAGAAGTAGCAAGATCTTGGTCATATGATCCTCGTCGCAAAACAAACAAATGGAAACTTAGACCTACAAAAGCAATTATTCGGGTCATACCACGCTACTCCTCCATACCATCCACAACCAAACCTTACTATGCTGAATTTTGCAAAGTTGAACTTATGCTATACAAACCCTTTCACCATATCGTATAAGATATAGGAGATTTTGCTGTAGAATTCATCACAAATTGGCAAACATTTCGTCCATTCTACAAACCTTGGCATCAACACCGCACAATATCTAATATTGAATCTGTCACAAATGATAACTCAACTATTCATGAAGCGAATCCTCTAGACACCATGGATATAAATGAATGGGAATTACTCTCCCAATTATACCCTACAAATGAGCTCCTCATAAATGACCTTGACATGCTTGGCCTTTGTGGCTTTGATGACAACCATAACTGGAATCATACCACTATCCCATTAGATCTACAAAATAATGCCATACAATTCATTGAGAATAGCCGCTCCATCCAACACATTATTCAAACACATCAACATATCCTGATGACCCTTACTACATTATCTCCAATGCAAAGAAAAGCTCTAAATATTATTTCTAATCATTTTGCTAAGAAGGATAGTTTAGCCGCTCTCAGAATGATAATACAGGGCACTGCTGGTACAGGAAAATCCCTCCTAATCAGTTGCATCAAAGATATGCTCATAACCCTTGCAAGCCCAGAACCTTCACCAATCATGCTCCTCGCCCCTACAGGCGTTGCTGCCTTCAACATACAAGCATCGACAATCCATTCCGCTCTCCACCTTCCTATAAAGGATCTTATGCCCTTAGAAGGCAATTCTCTTACGAAATTCCAAGAAGAACTCAAGCATATAAGGTACATACTAATCGATGAAATGAGCTTCATTGGGCCAAAGCTTCTCAGCCATATTGACGAACGTCTTCGAGAGGCATTTCCACTGCAAAGAAACACTCCTTTCGATGGTTGTTCCATTATATTGGTTGGTGATCTCGGTCAGTTACCACCCGTCAAAGACATACCTCTATATGTAGGCACGAGCCATGGAAGCGCACTGTGGAGCGCCTTCAACACAGTGATCACATTAGATACAATATTTCATCAACAAGGCGACAACATCGCCCATGTTACTTTCAGGAACATCCTCCAGAACATTAGAAATGCTAATCCAACAATTGACGACTACAACATGCTCATGTCGCGCACAGATTCTTTTTTATTAGAAGATGAAATACATTCCTTCCATGATTCCATGCATATATTTCCAACAAATGCTCAAACAATGGTCCATAATAAGCAAATAATAAAATCTCTAAATAGTCCGGTCGCAAGATCCATTGCTAAAGATGACAGCACATATTCCAACATTTCCTCAGAAGTCGAGCAGCTTGAGCGAATAGTGTTACTATGCAATGGCCAAAAAGTAATGTTAACTTCCAATCTTTGGGTTTCAGTCGGACTTGTTAATGGTTCCCTTAGAGAAATTGTAACCATCTTTTACAAAGAATCAACTGCACCTCCACAACTTCCAATATTTGTTGTCGTAGCTTTTCCCAAATACATCAGGCCTCTTGGGGATGAAAGAAATCCCACTCACTTGCCTGTTCCAACAATAAAAAGAAATGGACGTACGCAAAGTCCACTAAAGATGGCTTCGACATTAACCATTCCTAAATCTCAAGGTATGACATTGCCAAAAGCAACAATTGACATTGGGAAAACTGAATGCCAGGGTCTCACATTCATAGCAATTTCAAGAGTACCTTCTCTACAAGATCTTCGGATCGGCCCTGCATTTAGTTTCGATCATTACAATAAAATGAAGGACAACAAAAATATTGCTCGTAGAAAACATGCAGAAGAAATTATCTGTTCAATGCCACCTCCAGGAAATCTGCTCCAATCCATACGTTAACATCACCAAAAGGTTTCTTTTATTTACTAAGCTCAATCTATTCCATAGCATATCTTTCATATCTTTCAACAACAATCAAATTTAATCATTATTAATCATGTTTGCAAATATTACAATTTCATTATATTTTTGTACATTTGATTCTAACATTTTCTTTCTTTCGCAACAGGACATATGGACTCAGAAATAGCACGACTATATAACTATTGGGACGAAATTGAGGCATCAATACTTAAGTTGCAACATATACAAAACAGATTTCTTCCGATACCAAATCCAACTGTACCATTGTACTATCTTCGTCCAACTATAAAATTATTACTACAAATAAAATCTTCCCTGAAACGCATAAACCACATTTATCAATGTGACAAAATGTGAAAAATACCAGCAGAATGGCAATCAAGAAATATGCGTCTCTAATTACACATAAATCTCCAATGGTGTTCGATATGCCATCATTCACCTTGCATCTTCGACTAACAATACTTTAATCCCCATGACAAAGGTAAGTTCATTTCCATTCATTCCAATTTCATTTTAACACAACTCACATGCAAACTATTACTAATAAATTTCACAATTAATTTACATATTACAAATTTTAACCAGATATACATTTTGCAGGTTCATTGTTGCTTCTTCAGGACTTCGTTGCCTCCAACAAATTACGATGCATCTTCAAATATGGAATGACAACCACAATGTTCTTCACAAAATTATATTTCTTTTCTCACCTCATCCGTTACAATTTACTACTTGTATTTTTCAATTGCAACTTGAAAAAGGATGTTTCAAGATCAAAAGACTTTCTTTGTTACAAACATTCTACTTTCTGTAAATTATACCTTATGTATATCACATGGCTTCATCTTCCACCGTTACATGCAATCTTATTTATTAAATATTATTATCAATAACCTTTCCCATGTAAACTACTACTAAAGAATTTCCACAATAAATTTACATTTTCCAAAATATTAATATTACTTCTACAACACATTGACAAAATAAAATTTCAACTATAAAATGACAACCATCAGGTTGTTCACAATCACGTATCATACTATCGTTTTTTTCAACTCTTTCATTAAAATCCACTTGTATTTTTTAATAACGCCATAAATATGTAACATATGGAAAAACATAATCTCGAAAAAAATAAAAAATAAAAAATAAAAAATAAAAAATAAAAATAAATAAATAAATAAAACAAAACAAAACAAAAACAAAAACAAAAAAAACTTACAATATTGAACAAAAAGATATTCACATAAACAACAACTACTTCATTGATAATGGATAACCTCTGCATGACATTAACTATAACTCATTATCATCCACCATTGCTTTCAAGAATGTCCATTCAGATGTTGCTATTCTTCCAAACACTATTGTTACTTACAAAATATCCATATTCAAAACACACATAACTAATACTTTCAATCGTAACTCAAATTGATCCACCCCTTGCTTTCAACAATGTCCATTCACAAGTCACTATTCTTCCACACACTAATTTTATTTACAATAAAACCATATTCAGCATACACATAACTAACAATTTCAATTGAAACTCATTATCATCGACCCTTGCTTTCAACAATGCCCATTCACATGTCGCTATTCTTCCACACTCTTTCTTATGGCATTTCCTTTGCAACATTAGGTGCAAATGCTAGTTATAATGATAATCGTCACAATCATCCAACTAACTTTGGTTGTTAAGTAGTTGCTATCAAGTGCATGTAATTCCATCCTGCCTTCCAAATTATCCATAATCCCATCCTCCCTTCCAGATTATCCAACTATAATAAAGTCACTACTCACAACTCTTATACTTGACTAAGTTCAATCAACTGCCAAAACATTAAGAAAATATTATAAAAAATATTGTTGTAAATTCTCATAATTTTTCTCATAAAAATATATTGTTTTTTTCCTTTTATATATATATATATATATATATATATATATATATATATATTCTTTGTAATTATTGGTAAATTTAAATATTAATATTTCATAATTTTATCAATTTATAAAGTTGATTAAATTATATTATATTATATTTTTATAATAATTTTTAATATTATATTAATTTAAAATTATAAAATATATTTAATTTAAATATATAATTATGATTTATGATAAATTGGTTTTTTTTTCTTTACACAGCATCAAAGTGAATCTTGAAGGTAAGGATAAGCAATAGAGTTAGGCACATTTAAATTTGGAAAAAGGCCATTTCAAAATGAATGGATAGAAAAGGAATCTACATTTCAAATGGTCTAAGCGCTCCCCACCTCTCTCTTTGAACTTAGTGAATTAATTGCCTACGTTGAATCTTAATGTTTATAGATGTTTTCAAGTAAGCTTTCAAATTTACAATTCTAATGTAAAGGAGATAAAGACTATTTTTAAGTGTTTTTAATATGATTTTCTTTATTTACTCAATATATTTTATTTATTAATTTTGAAAGATGAATATTAATATTAACCAATTTAAATGGGATTACTTTATTATAATTATAAAAAATATTTATTTCTATTAAATATTTATTAATTATAGAATTTAGTATTATTATTTTTGGAGGTCATTAAGGTGTGTGGTACGATAATTATATTTAACGTTTTTAGTGAACACTCTACGCATCTTCTCCACTTATTTCTAGGGATCTTGAAACTATTATTTACCAACTTTCAAATTTATTGGCCTTTTTAAATTAGAAAAAATATTTATTTTTCACTAAATATATATCAACCATGAAATTATTCATTAGCAATTTCATTTAGTGATAAGTATAATAAGTGCAACACAAACAAGTCGGCCAACATGCTTTCAAGACCACTCACATCAAATATCACAACTTTGGGAAATCTGATGCACATGGAGCCATTCACCCATGATGCATAAAGAGGGACATATTCAGAGGATGAAGACTTCAAGGAGGTGTCTCAGCAGTTATAGAACCAGATTCATGTGCATGATCATGATAGGACAATTGATTACCGTCTCTAGGATGGGTTACTCTATAGGTTGGATAAGTTGTCTTCCTAAAGGTAAACAACTGTGGTTTATTAGAGAGGTTCACACATCTAAGGTTGTAGGGAATTTTGGTTTAAGGAAGACAGTGGACAACTTGCAGAGGTATGTGTAATAGCCCAATATGAAATAACATGTAGCTAGGAAGATTATGCATGTTTTGTTGTACCAACAAATCTAGTAACAGCAAACAAGGTCTATATTATCCCTTACTTGTACCCATTCATATTTGGGAAAGCATTTCCATGGAATTTGTGAGAGGTTTACCAACAACCATGAAGGGACATGAATACCTATTTGTGGTAGTTGACAGGTTTAGCAAGATGTGTGTTATGATGCCTTGTAAAAAAACCTTCAATGGGAAATAAGCAACAAAGTTGTTCTTTGGACTGGTCTAGGTGCATTTTGGGATGCGAGGAGTATTGTTTCAAACAAGGACACAATATTTATTAGTTTGTTTTGGACTACAATCAGTGGGAGCAGATGGACACAAAGTTGAAGAGGTCTGCAACATTCCATCCAAAGACAGATGAACATACAAAAGTAGTCGACAAGACTATGGTGCAACTTTTGAGGGGTCACTATTAGAGACATCCAAAGACATGGGATGAAAAATTGGTGTATATACAACAATGTTATAATAGAGTAATCTACAGTTCTACTAGTAAGTCCCCATTTGAAACTTGTTTTGGATTTTTACCACCTTCACCTTTGAATATTGCATATGGGTAGCAAGGAGGAGTGAGGGGTGATCTTCCAAGGGATATCTTAAGGCGAAATTTTTTATTGAGAAGATTAGGTAGACCTATATATAGGTACAAGAGACACTGAGAATTCATAGAAAAGATATAAGGCTAGGCATGATTAACACAAAACAAAGAAGTCCTTCAAGGTGGGAGACAAAGTATGGTTACAATTGAACAAGGAGCGACTATAGGGTCCTGGTAAGAAAATCACATCTTTGTGATATGGTCTCGTTGAGATACTAGAAAAGGTGGGAGATAACACCTATAGACTCAACTACACCCATGTATGCACATTTACTCAGTGGTGAATGTAGAGAATATGAAACTCTATGAGCCTTCCATGTTAGATCAAGAAGAGGAACATGTCCTACTATTTGTAAAGGATTTGGCACCAGATACTTAAGTAGAATTGAGAGAGGATACAATTTTGTAGAAGATGTCTAGAACTACAAGATAGTGGTAGCATGACCTTTAGCAGATTGCGTTGAAAGGACGACTTCTAGGAAAAGCTAAATGGTACACCCAAGAGAAAGTGGAGGAAAAATTTCCTCACCTCATTAAGTAGAACCTTTTGGGGACCAAAAGTCACCCAAAATGGGGATGCATGATATGGATTGGATCATTATATTGTATTCCCATCTTAATGCTTTCAGAGTGGAAAAAGTAGAGGAATTTACTCACAGGACCATTTTTACCGGTGGGACACGATTTGGCAAATTAGGGTCCGAAATCTTCAGGGATAATTTTGAGGCTTGAACGATATTTTTTGGGCGTAAAAAATTGGTGCTTTAGTGTGCCACCCTTTTTCCTATCCTACATATAGAGACCTTTGCAATGATGCAAGACCTCAATTGGAGTCTGTATGCAAAAGTTATGCCACTTGGAATTTAACTTTCTTGTTTGACCACCATAATTTGAGAGGATGCCATATCAGCCCCAAAAATTCATGTAAAAGGGGCTAACCACGTGATCGTAACGAATAAAACTCTAGAATAGTCTATATTCTAACTCTAGTTAAGAGTTTAAAGAGTCAAGCTTAACCACTATTAGGCTATCAGGTTATGTTATAATTGGGCCACTAAGAGAAAATCAGGTTCCATTATTTTCGAGTGCATTTTGTTCCATGGATAGGAAGAGTAGTCAAGAGGGATAGTGAGATAACAAAAAGATGGGATTTGTGCACTGTAGTAGTGTATGGGTCACAATCCTTACTTCTTTATACTTGCATCCATTTTCTATTCAGAGAAAGAGAGCAAAGTGACTTCACCTTCCAGTTGGGTTTTTTCCTTAAAGGGTTTCCTAGTATATATCTTATGCCAATTGTGTTTTATGAGTTTTCATTTCATTGTTCTATATTTTCTACATAATTATAATTTGCGTGCATATGCAATAAACAATAATTAGCAGATCCATAAATCTAAGGAGAAACAAGCCCTCATAATGTAGATTTTAGATTTTCTAATATATTTTAGTAGATATATTGTGATGAATTCTCAAGTGGAATAACCACGAAAGTTATGGATCACTAGCAAAACACCATGGTTGAAGAAGTGATTGTTTTGGATAAGAATGAGGCTTAGGGTCTAGATGAATTAATAACTAAAAGAAAATGGGTTCTTATGAAGAAGTAGAATGTAGAAGGTAAGGCGGAGAAGTGTGAAGCTCACTTAGTAACAAAAGGATTTTCTTGGGGGGAGGGAAAAAAATTTGGTGAATTTTTTTCTCTCGTTGCTAAATAAAGTTCTATTAGATTTCTTTTGTTGTTGATTGATCCGAATGGAAAATGGCATCAACCCATGGTACTCATCCACCCATATTATTCATCGACCCATGGAATTTACCCATGGTATTGTAAATGGAATCCGCCCGTGGTATTGTAAAATCCACCCATGGTATTCATTCACCCATGGAATTTACCCATGGTATTGTAAATGGCATCTGCCCGTGGTATTGTAAAATCCACCCATGGTATTCATTCACCCATGGAATTGACCCGTGGTATTGTAACTGAAAAATACTATAAGTAACAAGTCACATTTTGTAAAAGGACAGATTGTCCGCCACAATGTAGCCTTTACAGTTATTATCGGTTTTAATAAAAAAGTTTCTTTGTGGTTTTGTTTATTGGGCATTCTCCTATTTTTCTTCTGGCAATGCAAGTTTTCAGATCTTGGGGGTCTCTCCTCCCAAGATCCATTTCAATCTTTTAGATCTTGGGGGCCTCCTCCCAAGATCCGGATCAGTGGTATCAGAGCGGTCTGCTTTTTCTCTGTTTTTCTTTGCATGTCCCCAACAAGGTCGAGATATAAGGAGTTAGGGCTTGAAATGGTTGAACCTTTGCAAGACCAGCCTCGCAAATCCCGATGGCCTCCCATGGCGGACGAGAAGAAAGACGAGGGGGTAGGAGATCCCATCAAAATCTTGCTCGAAGAAGCCCTCGAGCGACAACGGAACGCGATGATGGACAGCTTCGCTCAGATCCTTCAGCGGCTACCCAGAAGCGGCGCATCGGCTTCCAGTAACTACTCTGGAAACGCCACACCCTTTAAGGTACAAGTTAATTTTGAAATCCCCATATTCGAGGGTCAGATAGACGCAGATGCCGTAGACAAATGGTTAAATCTGCTAGAGGGTTATTTTTCTGTTCATGAATTTTCGAGTCGGGAAAAGATTGTTTTTGCTCTCCTCAAAGCAGCCCCCCACGTCAAGGACTGGTGGGAAACCTACTGCGAGCAGAAGGATGAAAGTACTGGCTCACTATTTTCAACCGCACCCACCTGGGATTCGTTCCGGGATGCCGTCAAGGAGCAGTTTTACCCTGTTGGAAGCTATGAGGATGAATACATAAAGTGGACCACGCTGCGGCAGGGAAGGGACCAAGACGTGCCAAAGTTCACCAATCTTTTCCATACCCTTCGCACAAAGTTGGGTATCAAGGATTCGGAGCAACATTTGATACTCAAATACCGTGGCTGCCTGCACAAGTACATCCAGGAAGAAATACAATTCCTAAACATCCCCTCGCTTGGCGCAGCATACCGATATGCCGTCAAGGTCGAGCAGAAGTTTAAACAAAAGAAGCGAGACTTTGGATCTGCGAATCCAAAGCAGGGGAAAGGTGCCCCGAAACCACAAAGAAACTTTTTTATTAAAACCGATAATAACTGTAAAGGCTACATTGTGGCGGACAATCTGTCCTTTTACAAAATGTGACTTGTTACTTATAGTATTTTTCAGTTACAATACCACGGGTCAATTCCATGGGTGAATGAATACCATGGGTGGATTTTACAATACCACGGGCAAATGCCATTTACAATACCATGGGTAAATTCCATGGGTGAATGAATACCATGGGTGGATTTTACAATACCACGGGCGGATGCCATTTACAATACCATGGGTAAATTCCATGGGTCGATGAATAATATGGGTGGATGAGTACCATGGGTTGATGCCATTTTCCATTCAGATCATTGATATTTCTTTTGATCTTGAAGTAAAGAAGATGGATGTGAATGAAAGATTCCTACATGGGGATATTGAAGAATAAATCTACATAAAACAACGATAATAATTTGCAATGAAGGGAAAGAAGGAACTAGTTTTCAAGTTGAAAAGGTCCATGTATGGATTAAAACAATAGCAAAGGATGTGGTATCAAAATTTTGATACTTATATATTGTCACTTGGTTTATGAAGAAGTATAATTGATTATTGTTTGTATTCCAAGCTAGTTAGTGATTATTTTATTTATGTGGTTGTGTGTGCTGAGGATTTATTTTTTATTGGAAACAACAAGGAAATAATTAAGGATGTCAAATCTCAATTGTCTTCTAAATTTGATATGAAATGCCTTGGTTCTACAAATTTTATTTTGGGTATGGAAATTGAAAGAGATAGGGAAAATGGGAAAACTTGGGTTAATGAAAGGAAATATGTTGAGATGGTCTTGTAAATGTTTAATATGTAGGAATGTAAAGTAGTCAAAGTCCCTATTCCTGTAGGTATAAACTTTGCACATTAGTGTTCAAAAATAGAGAAAGAGGAAGAGGATATGTCATGTGTTCCCTATGCTAATGTTGTTGGCAATTTGATGTATGCAATGGTGTACACTAGATTGGACATTGTGCATGCAATGGGAGTTTTGAGTAGGCATATAACAAAACCATGGGAGGGGCATTGGATGACTATAAAGAAGGTTTTTAGTGATTTGTGTGGCACTACATATTATGCAATTTGGTACCAATAAAGCCATGGAGTAGATATAGTGTTAGATGCACATGGCTTTGTTAACATAGAGTGGGATGGAGATCTATTTCATAGAATATCTACAACTGGTTATGTTTTTAACCCATTTGGAGGAGCAATAAGTTGGATGAGTAATAGATAACATGTAGTTGCATTCTCAAGTACAATACTTAAATACATGGAAGACATTCATGCAACGTAGGAAACTATATATAGTTACAAATATTATGTTCAATTCGTGATACTCAAAGTGCAAAAATTTTGGTAAAGAACCCTACTTATCATTCTAAAATGAATCATATTGATTTTTAGTACCACTTTGTGAGAGATATGGTTGAATAGGATAAGGTGTTGTTAGTAAATTTTGGCACTCTAAAGAATATTGTGGAATCATTGAAAAAGTTTGTTAGTACCATGAAGTTCTCTTGGCATGGAGAAACAATAGACATTATTGCCCTCAATCATGGATATTTTGAAACCTAGCTCCCCTATATGCTTAGATGCTAGATGTTAAAATGTAAAGAGAGAAATAACACAATAAGGAGCATGCACATAAATGGCCACTACATATTTACCTTGGAAACCCTTTTGGGAGAAACAACACCAAATAGATATCTATTAACCTTAGCCAAACGGTTGAGCCAAGTCAACACTAACCAATTGAGGAATCTTGCAATGGAGTATCTCAAGCAATTAAATATGCTCTATCACATGTAAAATGGGGTCCACACAAAAAATCCCAAAATGGACCAAAGACACATCTTAGCACATTCTAATAAAATAAAAAAAACTAGGCCAAAACCCAAGAGAAACCAAAAGAAACATCCAAAGATCCAACCCAAAATTCACAGGGGTGCAAGCAGAGGGCGGTGAACAACAAGGTGGCAACAAAAAATCCCCATAAATGAAGCAAAGAATAGCTTCGCGTCGAACCTCCATATCCATGATTTCAAAATATCCATATAGGGGAGCTAGATTTCAAAATATCCATGATTGAGGGCAATAATGTCTATTGTTTCTCTGTGCCAAGAGAACTTCATGGTACTAACAAACTTTTTCAATAAGTCCACAATATTCTTTAGAGTGCCAAAATTTACTAACAACACCTTATCCTATTCAACCATATCTCTCACAAAGTGGTACTAAAAATCAATATGATTCATTTTAGAATGATAAGTAGGGTTCTTTACCAAAATGATTGCACTTTGATATCACAAATTGAACATAATATTTGTAACTATATATAGTTTCCTACCTTGCATGACTGTCTTCCATGTATTTAACTATTGTACTTGAGAATGCAACTACATGTTATCTATTACTCATCCAACTTATTGCTCCTCCAAATGGGTTAAAAACATAATCAATTGTAGATATTCTATGAAATAGATCTCCATCCCACTCTATTTTAACAAAGTCATGTGCATCTAACACTTTATCTACTCCATGGCTTTATTGGTACCAAATTGCATAATATGTAGTGCCACACAAGTCACTAAAAACCTTCTTTATAGTCATCCAATGCCCCTTCCATGGTTTTGTTATATGCCTACTCAAAACTCCCATTGCATGCACAATGTCCAATCTAGTGTAAACCATTGCGTACATCAAATTGCCAACAACATTAACATAGGGAACACATGACATGTCTTCTTCCTCTTTCTCTATTTTTGAACACTAATGTGCAAAGTTTATACCTACAGGGATAGGGACATTGACTGCTTTACATTCCTACATATTAAACATTCACAAAGTTTATACCTACAAGGATAGGGACGGGAGATTGACTACTTTACATTCCTACATATTAAACATTTACAAGACCATCTCAACATATTGATTTTTTGAATTTTTTTACCAAATTCCAATAAAAAATATATCATCCATAAAAATTTATGACATGAATAAACAACACCTTCCCCAACCATACAATTATTACTTACCAACCTCAACATTATTGATATTTTGAAATTGATAAATTATAATTGCATAATAAATGAGTGTAAAAATGAACTAAACCCCAACCGGTTACCGAAATTTCATCCTCGCGCCATTGAAAATTATCGAACAAAATGTGCAAACTTTCATTTCTGGGCACTGGACGAAGCTTCTGGAGCTTCAGCCCGCGCATTCAATACAAACTATTTTCATTCAAATTCAAATCCCTGCAACCTGAAATAAAACGTGGCAGCCATGAAATGGCAGCGGAGTCGATTTATGCATATAAAACCTCCTTTATAAATTCCCTTTACATAGCCGTGAAAAAAATGGGGAACTGAAACCATCAGTTTAGCATTGGGTGCATTTTTATAAAATTATTCGGTAACATTTAAATTTATATTGTAATTTATTAAAATATGAAATTTAATTAAATCATATAATTAATTTATCGTGACTCACTCAATTCAATTTGACTCATTAATAGGTTTCATTATCATATATTCACAAATATTATTTTTTTTGTTTTTTTTGTTTTTATTGCTTTTAGGAAAGAAAAAATGAACATGTATTTATTTAGAAAGGCATATGTATATATCAATTTTGATAAGCATAATACTCAAATCTGGTGCAAAACCACATAATAACATATTACTCAAAATCAAGTTTTTCTATCACAAACAAAAAAGTGTGATTCTTAATCTCCTAATCTTCACAATGTCATAGATAATCCACCTCAAGAACTAGATACAAACTAGAAACAAAAAAAAAAACAAGCAAACATCATCTCTAAAACCATACATCAAGATAAACGTCTGTACTAATAGGTAGTATATAGAGCATCCCCCCAAACAAATAAAACGAAGCGATCCCTCGGCACCATGGAAAGTAGCCTGCACTTTGTTGTCGACCCTACTAGAAAACCTTGTATTTGATGATCCATGGAAGCATAACAAGTCCATCCTTTGACAATGCATTGACATCATTGTTGAACTCCATATGCAGATGTGTAAAGGTAACCAAACAAAAGAGTTCCTTAATCTTGTAGATCCTCTGCATATGGGGTGAAAGAAGTTCCTTTATTAATCCAATCTATAGCCACCTATGAGTCGCCAAAAATGTGTCTCCTCGAGATTTAACCATCTTGCTTAGTGTAATATACCCCAAAGGGCAATAATCTGCACTCTATTGCTGGTCCTGAAACCTCCATTCCAACAAAAGTGGAAAGTGTAATCTGCATTAATAGCGAGCCTGGCTCTACATCCACAAATGGATTTTTTGTGTTGCCCCATCAAATTGACCAATAGGAAAGGAAATCAATGGATCCTTATAACTTAAAATCCTTGGGATCTTGCATCTAGGATCCCATCTATATTCCATATAATAGGCACAATTTTTTGTTCCAATACACCCATTGTTATATGGGCAGTCTTCAAAGATTGAGGCATTATGCCCCCTCTAAATGCCCCAAAAAATAAAAAGGGAAGTGAATTATTCTCCTGCGCCGAATCAAACCAGTATTTAAAACATGTCTCAATAGATGAAAATCACCAACTTGCATTGATCCAAAGCCTCTATAAAACATATATCTAAGTAGCAACAGAAAAAGGACACCTAATGCACTAATGCAGAACATTCTTATGTGATCCATGCCATAAATTGCATCTTCCAGGGCCCTAAAACCCTCGCTTACATAAGTTGTCCCTAGGTAAGGACTTGATTCCTCCATATGAGTCAACCGAATAACGCAATCTTTCTTGGCGTATGCCATGACCAAGACCTATAAAACCAACACTTATCTTCTTGCCCGCCAAGAGAGGAAGAGATGTAATTGTATATACCTTTGACAAAGATATGATCCTTAGTTGAGTTGTCATGCCTGCAAATTTTGTCATCATTGTGGTTCAACAAAATGCTTCTATGCAAGCGAGTTTTAATGAGAAATGAGATTGGAGGAGACCAAACTTGAGCTTTTCGATGCACTCAAAGGAAATGATGATTCAAGAAAGGATGATAGCAATAATGCATCAACTTCCTTCCAAAATGAGGATGCTTGTATTTGGCATATGAACTTTCAAATAAAGTTATTTGCATTTTTTTAATCTTCCAATTCATGGCAAGTGGCACTCTAGTAATTTCAACACTCTAGTTTTCATAATTCTACTTGTTCATTTTGTCTATAATCCTATTATAAGCTTGGTCATCCTCGGACCTCGCTCTTCCCATGGCTCTTTGTGCTTTCTCGAAAAGGCACGGCTCATGAGCTCCCACAAAGTCATCTAGACCACACCATTCTACATTGAGAATCACTTGCAATCCATTGAATCACATGTCAAAGTTGAATGGTCATATAGAAAAGATGTGGATGTAGATAGGTCAATGCAAGGTTTTTTTTTAGAGTTACTAAACCGGGTAGCTTTTTAATATTTTATGAGTTGTAAGCTCACATAGGCATTCTTATCCGCCCAACTCATATTGCCCAACTTATCCACCCAATTGTGATTGGGTTGATTTCTTTGTATAAATACATTATTCATTGTTGTAATAATTAGAGAACTATTTAGTTCTACATGGTATCAGAGTGGGTCTGGACTTAACTCCCTCATGGGAGGGCCCAAGATTCTTGCCACCTTAAGTTCCCTATATGATATCTCAGTTTGTAGGTCTTCTCCAGATCTAAGTATGTCTTCTTTAATTGTTGCTAGTCAAGATCTAGATTGTTCATTTTCAAGTGGATTGTACCCCTTTCACATTTTGTAGAAATAATGCTAATCTCGTTGTAGCTCTCCTAGTTTATGAAGCTTGGTCTTGAAGGATGAAACTTGTTTTCTTGTGTTGAGGCATTTTCATGAGCATTACTCTTTCTTTTCCAATGAATGGTTGTATGTTAAGCTCATTTTCGTCTCTATTTTTCAAGATTATATATCTATTGATTCCTTAGTTGTAAATAGGTATCTAAAATGACCTTGTTTGTCTAAACCCTCATTAAGGATTATAGTCCATGATGGTCTTAATGGTACCTATTTTTGCACACTTGATGAGTGGATTTGATGCTACTCGTGCAAATATTTTAGAGTGTCTCTAGGCGATTGACTCCATGATTAGTATTTGTTTTGTTGATCTTAGATCTAGCCAATTTGGAGTGTTTATTGCTTAGGTTGCTTTGCATTGTCGATGCCTTTGCTTTCCTCCTTTCACCATCATTTGTGACATTTGTTGCCATCATCTACATCCACTCAATTAAGAGTTGTGGGGTCAACTTTCTTCAGAGTGAACCTCATATTGAGCATTGATTCCTATTTTTTCTCAATAGTTGCAATGGCTATGACCCATGCATTTTGGTGAGATGGATTGGCATCCATAAGGACACTAAATTCATGTTTGTTTTCTCGATAATGCTTTGTGTTGGGACTCATGTTAGAGAATCAATTGCTTCTTCCCTAAGTTGCACTGAAAAAGGAATGATGTGCATTTGTTACTCACCACATGAGGAGTTTTGCTACTTTGGAGTTCATATATGGATGACATCATTAACTTGTGGATATTCTTCAACTTTATATGCAAGATCTTTTCAACATGTATTTCTCTCATTTGGGGAGGAATTTTTCCCATAAAGTTTTCTCTTTTCCTCCACTTATGAAATGTTATTATTATACTTAATCACCTTAGCAAACCTTGTTGTCAAGCCCAATACTAACTTCTGTTTTCTCCCTATATTTTGAATATAATGAGTGTTAGAATTACTAAAATAGATAATTTATTAAACTTTTACAAATTATAAACTTTCATGAATTGTTAGCTCTTATCCACACAACTTTTGTGGAATAATATTTTTATCCACCTAATTATGATTGCTTTGATTTCTTTATATAAATACATTATTTATTGTTATAATAATTAGAGAACAATTTATTCCTTTTTTTTATTTAAGTTCAAGTCTCACTCTCGGCACACAATTCATATCATATAACCATTAATAGCAACCCCGTGAAACTCACTAAAAGGGAATTTACAATAAATTAAAAGGATCAGATAAATAAAACATATTCTTCATTACTTTTTCCCTTATTGAGGAAAGGGATAATGAAGTCATAATCTAAGTTGGAGATCCTCTGAAAACACTCCATTAGTGCTCTGCTCCTCACAAGTTCTTTGCGATGGTTTTTCTATTTGAATTTACTCTCTTTACTTTTCTTTATAATATGCCAATTTTTTTTAAATAATTTTTTTTGAATTTTTTCCCTTGGGTGATATTTTATTTAGATTTATGATATTTTATGAGATAATGTTGAGTGAAATAAGAAGGCAAAGGTTTTTATTGCTTAATTAAAAAATAATTTGGGTCAATTTTTGTGTGAAATAGGATGGTGGAAAAAAACACTTTATTTTAGAATGTGATGCATTCAAAGATATCAGAGAAAATTATGGGAATATGCTAGGATTGGTTTGTTGGCATTGTCTTTTCACTGAGAGGATTGTTGGAAAATTGAACCAACGTATCATCAATTTAAACAAGAATAAAATTGAATTGCAAAACACTGAAAATAAATAAATAATAATAATAATAATAATAATAATAAAATCTCATAAACTATTTTTAATCTCGTAAACATTGAAATATCATTTCATTTCAACGCTTTACATATTATTTTTTAAATTGACTTATTTTTTCATTAACTCATTTCCCTCTCTTGAAAAATCTAGGCGATATTTTGTTTACGTTTATAATATGCCCAATTTCCTCTTTGGTGAGCTCTTTAGATATTATTTTTTTGAATCTGTGTTCATTCTTTGTTGAACTCGTTTTTATCTCTAGACAAGTCTGGATGATACTTTGTCTCTTTTAAACCGTTTATCAGTCTGTTAGATAATTAAGGCTTTGGTTTGCACTGATAATTCTAATAACTTCGATGCTTGGATATAATCAATTTTACTAGATCAGCACAGTAACTTTTTGAATCTGCTGTATCCTGTATTTTAGTTATGTATTTGATCTTAATTTCTTATTAGAATGTGACAGAAAATTCAAAATAATTGATGATGATGAAGGTGGTTAAAGTCTACTGAGACCAAATTGGTCTATTTGACCTATAATTTTCTTAGTTTTTAATTATCTAGAGCCAAGGCATTCAAGTGGTCTTGATGATGAATCCCAGTTGGGATTTGAAATGTTGGCAGAAAATAGTTCTCACTGTGGATTCTCGATAACTAAGTCAGAAGAAATAGAGGTCTTAAATCCAGAATCATTTCCCTATACGGAGGGGATACCTTGAGTGAAATCAATTTACTCAAATGGTTCTTACTGTGGATTCTCCGGTAACTAAGTCACAAGAAATAAACCACAGAGATCTTAAATACAGAATCATTTCCCTATACGGAGGAGGGGATACCTTGAGTGAAATCAATTTACTCGAAAAATCTAGAGTGAAGGCATTCAAGTGGTCCTGATGATGGACCCCGGTTGGGATTTGAAATGTTGGCAGAAAATGGTTCTTACTGTGGATTCTCCAGAGGTCAAAAGAAATAAACCACAGAGGTCTTAAACTCAGTCTCTGGCTCCTCCTTTTTCTTGGCCAGATTGGTGTTGTAGCTTTCTTTTTTCTCTCTACGGTCTTCCAACTTCCTTTAAGTTGACAAGACAGATGAATAATTTATTGTTATAGCAATCCAAACCAAAATCAAGTAAACATGATCTTCAAAATAATTAAGGAGTCATCTCACAAAGCTGAATTGACAGACGGTCAAAAGTAGTTTGAATCCGGGCAAAAAATTTTCAATAAATCTTGTAGAGGTAGTGTTTGAATCGTGTTTTTGATAGTGGAAATGGATTCAACACCATCAAAAACGTCTAGGACACCTAAAATTTTGAAGTTTAACAACTATAACTTGGATTTACAAAAAACTTTGCCAGATTTTGTCTAAATATGACCGGAATTTCCATAACTTTTCGGACAACTCCTCCGCCTCGTTTTCTCTAAATATGACTAGAATTTCCATAACTTTCCAAACAACTCCTCTGCTCGTTAAGCTAGGCAATTCCTATTTCCAACCCCATAGCATTATAAATGCGCGCTGACAAGCGAGGGAAATAGCACTCGCCCTCTCTCTCCACAGCACGTGAACAAATAGATAGAGCGTGGAGAGAAAGACGAGTGCTATTTCCCTCACTTGTCAACCACATTTATAATGCTATAAGATTGGAAATAACATTTGCCGTTAAACTACAGGAATAATTAATAATAAATTGACCAGACAGACAAATAATTTATTGCTATGCCAATCCAAACCAGAATCACGTAAACAATCAATACGCTCATTAACATTCACGCCCGCGACAAAAGAATATTGTATTGATGTGAAGTGGGGCTGCCCGAGAGTCAGGTGGCACTCGTCATTTTACGCGTGATCTCAGCAACGCGAAATGAAAGATTTCATTACTGTCATTTCAATTTCATTTTTCTAAAAGCAGACCGTACATAAATTTGTTGGCAAACATTATGACAGTGCATGAATGCTATTCTGCGCCCTATGTGCTCATTTGTAATGGCAATGACAGAGGGTTGGTCGACGTTGTAAAGTATTATTTACAACGACCACATGGCCGCATTTAATAATATTAGAATGATATTTATATCTCTGAATTACAGGTCGGCATGATATTTATTTATAAATTTAAATTTATAATAATAATTATTGGTTGAACGTAAATTTCTTATCTCAATCTTAAGTACGAGGTTTAATTTTTTTCACAATTTTATAATTAAATGCCTTAAATGCCATAGTCTAATAATTATAGTTTTTGCTTTCAAAATTATGGAAATTTAGTCATATTTTGAAAAATCCAACAGGGATTTTTGTAAACCCAAGTAAACGCTGTCAAAATTCATAATTTTATGCTTTAGAAGTTTTTGATGGTGTTGAATCTATTTCCACCATCAAAAATATGATTAAATACTGCCTCTACATTTTTTTTTGAAATTTTTTACCCAAATTCCAATCACTTTTAACAATCCGGACAATTCCTCCACCTCAATATACCCGAAATTTTAATATTTTTTTTTAATAAAATATACGAGCCAGAGTTTTGAAAAGCACCAAGGTCGTTTAAAAATGGAGTCAAATCTCTAAGTTTAAAAAAACATTAGGGTAATTTTAAGATGGAGTAAGATCTTACACGCAAAGTTTGGGAAAACATAATGATCATTTTAAAATGGGGCAAAATTTTCGAAGGCAAAGATTTGAAAAGTATTAGAATGAATGAAGTAAAATCTTAAAGACAAAGTGGGGCAAACATCGAATTTTGATCTGCAAAATTCAAACCCTTTTTGAAATTATAGTTTGTAGTTTTGATTAAATTCAATCCCTTTTTCTAAATGGAATTTGTTTCCTATGGGCAAAAAGGAAAGCCCAATTTTTAGGATGACAATTTATAATTATTTTTAAGGTTGATTAATAAATTTAAAATATATTTTATTTTTTAATTTAATATAAAATAGAGTATATTTTATATAGATATAAATATAAATATAAAAATTATTGATTATAAATTAATTGATTTTTATAAATAATTGTTAATATAATATTTTTAGATGAATTGATTAATTAGTTATGTAAGTTTTGTTATTTTCCACCATGATTATTAGTACTTCCTTTTTTGTCGTATGAAAAAGCTAAATTATATTTAGATTAATATTTATTTTTATGTACGTAAAAAAAATTGATTTTTTTATAATATTCTAAGATCCAAAAAAAATAAAATATTTCGATTAGTATTTAATTTTATGTACTTAGAAAATTTTCGCTTTCCTTATAATGTTCCAAGATCTATAACTAGCCAGCCTAAGAGATTTCCTCTATTTCCTTAAACAATGAATCAACCAACATTAATAATAAGAATCAATAATGAATGTGTTCATTGCCTTTTCAATATTGAAATATCTTATTAATTATTATAAAAAATAATAATTATAATTCATCCTTCTATATATATATAACTTATATTTTAGATATCATTTTTTGGGATTTAATTGTGTTAAGTAAGACATTCATTTATGATCATGTCCATGAGAGGTAGTTGTAAGTGACTAATTTCTCATGATTTTTGAATAGTCCATTTAGCACTCATGGTATCCGGTGATGCTCACAGGAGTGAAGAAGTGAGATTGAAACTAGTGAAATAAATTACATAGCGTCAATAATCACCCCAAATCAATCTATCTAAAATATTGTCTTTAACATAAGATTTTAATAATAATCCTAAAGATATTAAATTTCAAATATCTTATTAACTATTATTAAAAGATTAATATAGTTAACCCTTAAACATGTTTCTTGTTTTCCCTGATAACCTAAATTTTACTCAATAAAGTCTTCCCTCGACATTAACTCATTTAAAATGTAATTTCTATTATAGGATTTTAATTATTTCTAAAAAACTATGGACATGGATCTATTCTTAATCATGTCGATATACATGTTTATTTTGAAATGGACCTTCAAGAATTTTAATTTAATTATCAATAATTAATAAATGGATAATAATTAATAAGTGGATCATAGGATTTAACCTTAATGAAATATCCACAAAATATTTTAGCAATCACACATATAAGGTTGAGATATATCTCAAAGCTAATTATATGATTTTGGGTTTTAATTTAATTAAGAAAATATTATAAAATTAAATTAAAATAAAGAATATATATTTAATATTCAAACTATAAAATATTTTTACAATTTTTTTGATATTTAGTATTGATAAGTGATAATATTACCTCTCATAGTATAGTAACAAAGTCTATTTAGAAATTAAGAATCTCCCTAATAAAACAACAATGAATCTCTATGGTTAAAAATCTTATATCATATTTTTAAATGTATATATGTTTAATTTATATCTTGATTTATTTTATAATTTTTAATAACAATACTTTAAAATAAGTCATAGTTTAATTAATTTTGTCAATTTGATACTTATCATGATATAAGTACTTGATGCCTATTATTGATCTCTATTGGCCATTTAATTTATATGATGCCTTATTTATTTTTTATTTCACTAAAACAATCATTTTTTACCAATCAAAACATCTACTTCAATTTTTATCAATCTATGATAAGCATCAAAACAATGACTTCATTAAAATTAAAAAAAACCAAAACTGCGTTCTAAGCCATATCAATTGAATGGTTGAGGTGGTAAATGCCGATCAATCCATAATAAATATCAAAACAATTACTACATGATACATCTCACATTGCTAAAATAAAAAAAATCATAAAAACTAATTAAATTGTAACTTTATTTTAAATGATTATTTTTAATAAATAATTAAAAAATTAATATATAAGTTAAACATATATACATTTAAAAAAAACATGGAAGGTGTTTCTTAACCATGGGATTCAAGCCCACTTTATCATGGGGATTCTTAATTTGTAAATAGACTTTATTACAATACCATGGTTTATCAATACTTCATACCCAAAAATCATAACACATTTCACATCACACTTGTTCATGTGACATTTTTTCTTAATTAATCAGTTTAATTAAATGGGTAAGAATGACAACTACTTTGGCAACTTGCCTACTAGGTTAAAAAAAACTAAATTATAACCTTAATATTATATATATATATATATGAGAATTGTGTTGTTGTTGTTATATATATATATATATATATATATATATATATATATATATATATATATAACAACAACAAGATTCTTAATCATGTAGATGTACTTCAACTTTATTATGGATATTCTTAATTTATAAATAGACTTTGTTACAATACTATGGGCCAATACCATGGCTTATCAATATTGCATACTCAAAAACCATCTCTTATTTCATATGACACTTTTTCATATGTCAATTTTTTAATTAAATGGTGGAAAATGACACAACTACTTTGGAGATAAATATCATATGATACTTGCTCATATGTCAATTTTTTAATTAATTAATGTAATTAAAAGATGGAAAATGACGCAATTACTTTGGAGACAAATATCATGTGACACTTGTTCATATGTCATTTTTTTAATTAAAAGTTAGAAAATGACACAACTACTCTGAAAATAAATATCCATTTTTGATTTGTGATTACTATTTGAAAATATTTTATAAAAGTTAAATCTCTATTTTCTATTTAATAATTAAAATAAAATTATAAAATTCCTATTCTAAAATAGATATATCTAATTAAATATAATATTTTTCATTATAAAAATAAATAAATATATAACTAATATTTATTTATTATATATTATATTATATGATAGTTGATATTTAATTTAAATATAATTGATATAATTAAATATAAATATTATTATAATTATATATGAACATATTTAGAAAAAATATATTAATAGTAAGTAAACGTTTATTTTTTTATAAATTTGTGTTCTAAATTTTAAAATTTGATGTGTAGATGTATGAATTGATTACCACCTTGTTACGCTAAGGATCATTGCGGAGGAATGTCGTAATGATAAATCCAATTTATTTTGCTGCTTTGTAGACTTTAGAAAGGCTTTCGATACGGTTCCTAGATACAACCTTTGGAATAGGTTAGAAGAGCTAAAGGTTCCTCTTGAGTTAAGAGCTGCTGCTATAAGGCTATACGAGAATGTAATTGTCAAGCTAAAGAACAATGAGGGGTGGTCAAAAGATATTAAGTGTAACATCGGAGTTAAACAAGGTTGCCCCCTCTCCCCTACTCTATTTGGCATTTACATCGATAAGCTCGAAGTATGACTGTTAACACAGACAAAACAAAAGTTATGATTATCAAATCCAAGAAGGACACTTGTGCTAATTTTATGTATGACAATAATAACTTGGAGGAAGTGTATTCTTACAAGTACCTAGGAATTGATATCCATCACAAGCTCAACTGGAACCATAGCATTGCGAAAAGGATCAATGGGGGATGGAAAGCTTATTTTGGTCTTGAAAATAATTGTAAAACAGGAAACCTCGTAATGTGGGATAAAAAGAAGTTCCTCTTTGAAACTTTAGTCACTCCTGTTATCTTATATGGCTGTGAAGTTTGGGGCTGCAGCATCTCCAGAGAATCATGGAGGAAGATTGAGCAAATCCAGAAGCGTTTTATAACTTATAACCTGAAAATTAAAAGTAATACACCCTATCCTATTCTCCTTATAGAAGCAGGGCTTTCTCCTATTGAGAGCCTAGCTATGCGCAGGTTTCTGTTGTACAAGCACAAGCTCAATAACATAGACAATCATAGACTTCCTAAGCTAGCTTTAAATTCCAGCCAAAACCACCTAAGGCTTAACCGAGGATGGCATAAGGACACAAGGGCCTGGCTAAACTATTGGGAGATCAATGAGAATGATGTTTTGCAAAACATAAATAACATTAAAGATATTGTTACTTCTAAGTTCAAAGAAAAATTGTGGTGTGAGAAAGATTTAGCGTCTAAAAGAAAATTAAGTTATTATAAGAAGGTCATCAACCCCACCCTTGAAGATCAAAAGTATCTCTCTATTCTAACTAGCTCAAAGAAAAAAATTAATATAGCAAAGATTAGAACGAATTCTCATGAGCTCCATAGTGAAATTGGCTGCTGGGCAGTTCCTAAAACGCCATGGATGGAAAGGATCTGCCATATTTGTGAGAATAGGAGCATCGAGGATGAAAACCACTTCCTCTTAGAGTGCCCTGCATACAACCACATTAGATCTCAATTTCACAACCTTTGTTACAATACTAACCTTCCTAGCCTTTTACAATGCCAAAATTATAGTGAACTCGGGAGGCTTCTCTCCAAGCTTTTTGAGCATAGGAATAAAATCTTAAATCAAAATAAATAATTTGTCTTTTTAGGTCCGATAGATCATTATTTGGTCTCAGCGGACGTTAACCATCATCATCATCATCATCAATAAAATAATTAGCACATCATTTTAATATACAAGTAATTTTATTATTTAATATATAAGTAATTTTTTTATTATTTTTTAAATTAAAATAAATATTATAAATCTACTTTAATTTTTGCACAATCAAGAAAACACATCATTTTAATATATAAATAAATAAATTTATGTTTACTATAATTACATAATCTATATGTAAATATTTGTGTTATTTTATAAAATATTTATTTTTATTTTTGTTATTTTTAATAAATATTATAAATCTACTCTTACATTTTTGCATAATGAAGAAAATTTTCCTAATCATCTTTTGGAGTGGTAAATAAGAAATTCAATGCTGTGGGGCTTGATGTACGGATCATCCACACTCAGGCTAGCGTGGTTTTATTACGTGTCACTAATTCATGCGAAGCATCGAGGATAAACTGACATGGTCACATTATGTGTCTTTATTTAAAAACTGACAGGGACAATTGAGAAAGTGTCGTTTCATGGTACCTAGTCCAGCAACGGGCCTACCCAATTTACACATCAACCATCTACTAACCTGTCAAGTTTCAGCTGGAGTTGTCTATAATGTGATTTTTTTGGAGTTTTTGGAGATTCAGATGACGGAATCTGGCAGAAGAAATTGAAGTTAAATTTGGCAGAAAAAATCTTGATTTGTTGCAGTTAAAATGGTTTTTTAACTGCATATTTCGATTCAGCACCCTGAAAAACCTCTGGGACGCTTTGATTGTGCAGAAAGTAGCTATCAAACTTGCGATTCCAATAAATTGCTGCCAGATTTTGGCCGGAAAAACCCACCGGAAAAACTTCCTAAAAATCGCATTATAGACAACTGCCAACGGAATATCTCAGCCCAAAGGCAAAGGCAATGAACCGATTAAGATTAATTATGGTAGGCTCTCAATCATGTCACGACGATCTATATAAATACCTATGCCGTCTACGTGCAGACTCAGAATCCATAGACAGTTCATATTTGCCATGGCCTCATCAACACTCTTGTGGCAAATTGCTAGATTGAGGTTTATACATACTGATTTGGTGGTGGGAATCTTATGGTTGGCGGTAGTGAGTTCGGTGGCCGCTGCAGCTCAGCCTGAATGGGTTGGGGACTTTCGCTACGTGAAGGAAGTCATAGTTACAAGGGCGATAGAAATCCTTCTGGTGTGCTCTATGGTCGGCGTAGGGCTGTTTTATATCATTAGCCATCGACCCCGCCACCACTGTTATCTCGTAGAATTTACCTGTTACAAGCCCCCGGTGGAGCGAGAGATGAACACGGAGATAAGCATGTATTTTAGCGGCAGGCACGAGCCCATAAACGTGGATAATTCAAATTTCCAGTGGAGAATTTATCTGCGATCCGGCTTGGGGGAAGAAACGTGCGGCTCGCGCTTCCTTTTCAATGATGAAACAGTAGCGACGTTGGAGGAAGCGTGGGTGGAGATGGAGGAGAGCTTCGTGGCTGTTCTGGACGAGTTGTTCGCCAAGACGTACGTGGAGCCATGGGAGATCGATATTCTCATCGTCAATGTCTCTACTTTCAGCCCGGCGCCGTCGCTGGCTGCGTGGATCGTGAACCGCTACAAGATGAAAGAGAGCGTCAAGACCTTCAATCTTTCCGGCATGGGCTGCAGCGCCAACATAATAGCCGTGGACATGGCCAAGGATCTCTTCAAGATCTACCGCGACTCCTATGCTCTGCTCGTCGGCAGCGAGAACATAACGCTGAATGCCAATTATAAGGGCAACGATAGGTCCATGATGGTCACCAATTGCCTCTTCAGAGTCGGCGGAAACGCGGTGCTGCTGTCGAACAAAGCCAAAGACGCAGCCCGGGCAAAGATGAAGCTCCTGCACGTCGTCAGGACGAATGTCGCCGCCGACGACGAGGCCTATGGCTGCGTCATGGCGAAAGAAGACGGCGAGGGTTTCTATGGCATCGGCCTCCGCACGACGCTGATCGACGTCGCAGGGGGCGCGGTGAGGAAGAACATGGCCACATTGGGCCCCAAAGTTCTGCCTATAATGGAACTGCTCTACTACGCCTACAATATGATATGTATCAAGGTCCTGAAGATGAATGTGAAGCCTTATATTCCTAATTTCAGGCTCGCTTTCCAGCATTTCTGCATTCATCCCGGGGGTCGAACTGTGATCAGCGGAATCGGGAAAAGCCTGCAACTAACTGAGTACGACTTGGAGCCCTCTCGCATGGCCCTCTATCGGTTCGGGAACACTTCCACCAGCGGGCTCTGGTATGAAGCGGCTTACATGGAAGCTAAGCGTCGCTTTAGGGCAGGAGATCGCATTTGGCAGATAGCACTGGGATCAGGATTCAAGTGCAACAGCGCAGTCTGGGAAGTTTTGAAAGAAACCCATCCTCTCGAAACTACTGTTTGGGATGACCGCATCCAGTGGTATCCTTGTAATACTCGTAAAGCTTACACTGATGATTACTGTAACAAATTTTTTGATCGGTTACAGACAGGAATTCGTGCAAGCTAAGACCAGCGTGGTAGGATTAATTTAAGCTTTGGTGACATCACAACTAGATGTGAATAACACGAGTCCAAAATTACAATCTTCGGTTTAGGTAGCACCGTTGATCTGCTGTGTGTTTTAATGTAGGTAAATAGATCCGTAACTGATAAATCCTGCATCATGAAATGACATAACACCTGTTTCTGTATATTTTAATGCAGGTAAATAGATCCATAGAGGGTTGAAGCATCTGAGCGTGTATTAGAGGGTTAAATATTCTGAGCGTGTATTATTTTGAATCGCCATGTATTTCAATATTAATTTCAAGCCTGATTCTTACTATTGACATGGAACCACAATTTTTTCTTCTTTTGTTGAAATTTTTATAGTCGGTGGAGATTCGTCCAGAAATAAATAAATTTGTCATTGATAGCCTACGGACTAACAACAGATACTCTCTATAGAATTATTCTATTCTATATCTTGAATATTTTAATTTACAAAATTAATAGAGATCCACAACAGTTATACTTTGATTTTTTTCAACAACAGTTATACTTTTATTTTTATTTTTTACAATTTACGCGATGGTAAGATTTAATCTCTATAAAATATTTTAGTTTAAAATATATTTTCAAAATGTTTTTTGTTTTTTAATTAAATTTATTAATTAAAAAATTATTATAGGAATAAGTGTCATATGAAAATAAGTTATGATTTTTTGGACATATTGTATTGATTAGCCATAGTATTGTAACTTAACCTAATTACAAATTAATAGTTTTGGAATTTCCATTGTAAAATTTGTTAATTTTTTTAAATGTGTATATATTTAATTTAAATTTAATTTTTTTTATCATTAATAATAATAATAATGATTGTAATACCCTCTTAATTTACTTCTAATAGAAATAACTTGACAGAGTGTGTGCTAATAGAAGGCTTAATATATGTCAGACATGGAGGTTTATATTAATTAACCAAGATCAATCAACCAAGGAATTAAGGGAATGTGGAAATGCTAGATGAAGATTTCACCTACTAGGCAGTGAATGTTGAGTTGCACCTCTCCCTAGAGATAAATATCTCATTTGGGGAAAAGAGAGCTCAAGGTGGAGAGAAAACATAAGGCAATCAAGAGGGAGGAGAAAAGAACTCATTATCTTAGAGAGGACGTTGTTGAGGTATGGCAGGACACTGCCATAGAGAAATTCTTGAGCTAGTTGGCCAGTGGAATTTCTGTTTAGACCTTTCTATTTAGACTTTTGAGTCTGTGAAAGTTTTAGGCAAGACTTAGTGAGGTCAGATGAGCCATGGTAGACCTGGTATGGTCTTTGTCCAAGCAAGACTGTATTGGAGGGAAATTAACTTGGTGAGGTCAGATAAGCCATGGTAGAATTGGTAGGGTCTTTGTCCAAGCAAGACTGTCTTGGAGGGAAATCAACTCGGGGGAGCTCTAGTGGTGTTACCACACTCATTGGTTGGGAGGAACACTCTTTCTTCCTTAGTGATTTCCTATGGCAATCTAACATATAAGTATTTCTGTGTATTCTGGTGGAAATTGTCCGATGTTATGTCTTTTTTTGAATATTTTTAATGAATGGATTCTATTAACTATTTCTGTAAATGGTTTGGTTTCAATAGAATTATTTATGAGAATTGAATCTATAAATAATTGTAGTAAATATTATGAAACCAACACACAAAAAGATAGAAAAGATATATCAACGACTTAGACATCAATCTCTTCTAGGGGAAACCTCCTTTACATTACACAAATGAACAATTCTTGGATGATACAAATGACAAAGCATCATTTCTATATATAGGAGTCTAAGGGGTCACAATATAACCAAAGCCGACTTAACAATAATAATATAAGGGCACAAAAAGTAATATACAATAAGATACAATAGAAAATAAAGGCTACAATGACAATAGTAATGGGGGAATCACTAGTATTATAGGGACCTAACAATAAACTACTTTCATTTAAAAAGAGAAAAACAAAAAGGTGGTTGAATGGAGAAAACAATGAGAAAAATAGTCTAAAAAGCTATCATAATGAAAGTTATGAGTCTGAATATAAATTAGAATAATATTAATGGGTTATGAAATCTTAAACAAATGAGCCAGATTAGTTTGTTGTCCAAACCAATAGGTACCAACACTTAAAGAACAACTCTAAACCTGTGATGATAAATCTATGAAGAAGGCATGCCTTGAACATCCATATATATATATATATATATATACCCCTTTAATTGTTGGAGCATTCTACATGTAACAAATAATAAAATACATTTGTATATATACAACTGGAGTTAAAATTCTACTCATGCATAAAGTGAAATATATTAAGCCCCAACGGAATCGATATAATCTGGATATGTATGAAATCGTACGAGGAATATAGTGCGGTTCTAAGCATTTATGTTGGAAGAACACCATCGTGAATACAATTTTTTATTTAAACACATTGAAGTTTAATCATGAGCCTAAATCACGTTAGGAACTAGTGTTGGTTAGTTCTGGGCTAGGGCCAACAAGAGCCAGCCATCCAGAACAATCATCGCAGTTCAAGAAAATCGATTACAAGGGGAGATAGTTGAAACGTATAAACCCCAATTCAATTAAATTGTTGTTTCTAACGAAATGATGGAAAAACCCCTCTTTATTGAATACTAATTAACAACATTTAAAGAATAACCCAAAATTAGTATTAAGCTTTAGCATTACGACAAGATTTCGAGAAAAACAAATTATATGTATGAACAAAGAACCGAATATAAATTAACGGAAGAGGAACGAATTTGAAATAAGAATTTTGGTTATACAGTGATCCAATAAGAGAACGTTTGGATATTATCTATTAGATAGTTGTTACAAGATTTTCCTCAATCAATAAAATGTCATGTTATTAACCCATAGTTATAAGTTAAGCAAGATCCTTAATCCATGCCACAAAATAACGATAATAACGATACAATGTAATTGATGGCCAAGACTTAAGTTTGGTTACAAGGTTGAGAGGCATTATTCAAAATTACTATTTTATAAATTACATATATTGTCAGGGTAGACTCGCTAAGCAAATCTTTATGCGTTCGGGCTAAATACTAGTGCAGTAACCTACAACAAGATGATAGGAAATCTAAATGACCTCCGACGATAATCAAGATAAGAGCTTGGTTGTCAGTGAGACCTGTAAGAAAGAGGGCTTGTTTTTGTAAGAAATTGGTGATGTTGGGAAGTGAAAGGATGCTTCCAAGAAACAACCAACTAACATACATACCTGAATAAAAAGAGAAGAGAGTTAGGAGCCCAAACCCAAAAACATAGAATATTATAGCTATTACAAAAGGGTGAGGCTCTTGTTACCTGCACGCAGAACCAAAGGTAGCCAAAATCCTTGTGCGTGCTACAGGTGCTGGAACAAATGATCAGAAAATTCAACAAAGGAAAAAAATGAACAAATAAGAGTTATACGAGAAAGAAATACTTGAAGTGAGGAGGCAAATCTTGTTCCGTTACTCTGCCAACTCCGCCATGGGCTGACATAGTTCTAATAACACCATAGACACTGAAATATAAACAATATGAGTATGGAAAATGATTTAAGTGAAGTTGGAAGGACGACATCAATGGAATTGGGTTAAGAATCATACCCTAATACACCAACGAGGGTTTAGTTGCAGACCCTTCCTTCCAACTATGAGTTGAAAATGAGTGAAGGTTGCCAGAGGAGCGAAGTGAAGTTAACTGGATAAATTCCCAAACACAATCTAGGGTGCAGAATCAACCCCTAAAATTTCATCTGTTGGATGAAGGAAAACTCAAGTGTCAGACATCACTGTAGCTATTGTCTCCAGAGCCTTCAACAAGACAACCCATTAATTACCTTGTGCATTTACATTGTCTGCTGTGGTAGTAGTTATCTTTGAGCTCTCATCCGAAGTTCACAGGAAGTTCATCAGAGGTTTGCCAAAGGAACGTAGGGACGCTAAGGCCGTTGTTTGGCGAGGAAGCCATTGTTGAGGCTGCAAGAGTGTGAAAGTTCTTAGTAGGTTCGCGCTGAGTTCACCACTGGTTCACCAGGAGTTGGCTATCAGAGATAATCGAAGAGACGCAACAAGTAGCAAGCTTGTGACAGAAACCCATGCTTAAAATTGGTATCAGAGCCAGTAATGTCTGGTTTTTAAGGTCGGTATTCTATTCTTAAACTCTCAAAGAATGGATTCATTCCGGAAATCTGTTTCATTCTGTGAATTAGAAGAGAGAGAATCTTTGGCTAAAGAAAATCCACTGAGAGATATGTTTGCTTCAAGTTCAAGTCGTGTCTTAAACCAAGCTGAACTTGAGTATGAAGAAAGTCAGCCATCTGCCCAATGGGAATTACCTGCCATAGCTCCCTCAGAAGTCTATAATGATGTATCTATGTTTCACCTAAAAGCTGTTACTAGAATCAGCATAAGAGAGTTTGTTATCCAAATACAAGAAAATTCTGATGTCATCCAGATCATTCCCTTATTGAATCCTAAAGCATTGCATGTAGAGGCCAAAAGGTTGAACACTAAATATCTACATCTAGAATGCATAAGAGTAGGAATCAGTCCCTTAGTACATCAAGGGTTAAATACTTTTGTGTTAGCAGCCATTGGAGACCTTACACACAACAAGTATACTGATTCTTTGATTGGCGGAATTGTTGCTCCACTTTCAAATGGCCCAGTCTATTTTGACTGTTTTCCAAATTTCTCTATCTATACTTTTGATGAAACCATTGACCAGATCCTCCAGCTCCAAATCCAAACCACTGGTTTCAATATGCACCAGAAGAGAAATAATATAGCCATCCATACAAAAGGTTATTTTTACCATACCAATACTTTATGGCCAGCCATCCGCCACACTCCCAGTCGAGATTCCAAGTCAAGTGTAGTTGTTATGACTGATGCTAAAAATCAGAAAATCGAGCATCAAACAATTCGATGGGAAGACTTGACTTTCCCTAAACACTGGGTAGTCCAAAATCCTAAGCCTCTGATCCCAAAAAGAATCACCTCAGCTGACATCAAAGAAAATCAATCTTCTGCAGTCCTATCCTTTCCCAGAAGATCTACTATCGATCACTGAGGTATTGAGAAAGCCTGTAAAAGTTCTAAATATTACAGGGATCCTTCTACTGTAGATACTGCATGTTCCAGTTCTTCCTCTTGTAAACATATTTCCCTTTTTGAGTTTGCACAAATTGTTAACTTTGCCTCTTTAGAAGTTAAATGCCCAGAGTGCCAAAATAATGTAAATTTACTCACGCTTGCTGAAACTGCAATTCATGCAAACCATAATCCCAGATCTGGCATAGCTCCTCCATCAACCTCTGTAAATCCATGCCCAAATCCTAAATGTTCAGACATCCCTTTCCCTCATGAACAGGAGTCTGATCATGTCCTCATGATGCATGAAATAATTACTTTGGAAGGAGAACACTCGAGATTAATAGAGATGATGAGTCTTATGAGACTAGCCAAGCCTAGATATGGACTAGGGTATCTGGAGCAAGCAAATGGCCTTATACCAGCATGTAGATTTGGTCCAGTCCCAAAAGATTGCAAAAAGCCTGCTGTAATGGAAATGCACAAATTCTTTTCTCTTATGGATGGGTGTTTAAAGTCTGAAATAAGTGCTAAATGGATGAAAGAAATGCTTAATTGGGATTTGTTTACTAATCCCCAAGCAAAAGAATTTGATCAGACTTAGACCCCTCATGAGAAAAAGAAATTAGCTGAAGATTGGAAGCATTTCATGGAGGTTAATAACTCAGGGGTATATTTTTATTGCTGGAAAGATAATATTTCTCCAATCAATGTTTTAACTGGTTCATCATCAACCTCTTCAGTTAATAAGCATGTTTGGACTGCCTTAGATGGAAGTAAAGTAGAAACTCCATCAACATTTCCTCCATTCAAAGGAATTGTTATTGGAGAAAACCAAAATGTAGCCAAAGCCATTCCTATGGTACAAAAAGATGACAATGCTTTAGGCATTGATGGCAGAATACAGAAGGCAAGTGAACAGTTGAATTGGACAAACACAACAATCAAAGGCCTAGAAATTAATATAGCTAAAGCAGTAGAGGTCAAAGAACAAATTGATACTGTCCAAGTATCAATAAATGAAGTAAATAAATGTTTGAATAATGTACAGTATGATTCTGCTGTTATTCACTCATATGCTAAAGAATCTCTGTCAAAAATAGAAGGAGTAGAAGATAAACTAGTTGATCACCTGGATTCAACTAAAAATCTTATAACTGGTTTGGAAAATAAAGTAGAAAAGATGAATTTGTCAAAAATAGAAAAACCAGTTCCAAACTCCTTTCTTTTCAAAAGAAATATAAAGATGCAGGATCCTGTCAAGCCTGTCAACAGGTTCCCAGCACTTTTTCCAAAGGAAGTAGCCACGTCTTCAGAATCTGAGGCTACTGAGAAAATAACTATTGCATCCTTATTTAAGGGTGAAGAAGAAGAGAAAAAAGAAGAGAAAGATCTTGATACTCAGATCTTTCCCATTTATGAACCTCTTGAGCATAGGTTCAATACATATCCAGCACCTGACCTTGAAGGCAAAGGTAAGCTCCCTGAAGCTCATACCTTTTTCCCAGATTCTCACAGAGAATGGAACATTGACAACATGAGCGTTGGTCAAATCAGACAGCTCATAGACATGATGTACACTGAATACAAACTTATGTGTCTAAGGGGAAAGAGTGAGATTGATGCTTGCAGGACAATCATACAGTGCTTCACAGGCACACTTCTCAGGTGGTGGGAAACAGAGTCATCTCCAAAACTCATAGCAAAGATGGAAGAAGAAGTACTAAAAGATGAAAATGGAGATGTCATACATAATCCAGATGGCACCACTATCAGTAATATGATAGGAGCATTGACATCAATGATCCTTGAACACTGGTGTGGTAGTGAGACAAAAATTGCAAATAAGAATGAAGTCATTCTTATGAACCTGAAATGTCATAAAATGTCTCAGTTTGAAGACTTCCACAGAGACTGGATGCAGCGGATTTATGAAGTTAAAGATTCAAAGAACTTGTTATGGAAACAAGTTTACCTTGCAGCACTGCCATCTAGGTTCGTAGATTATATCAGATTACAAGAAGTCTTTCAATTGCCATTTGAATCTTATACATGGGGAGAAATATATGCTCATATTACAAAGACCCTGGTAAGTCTTTGTACCAGCTCCAAAGTCAATAAATCTCTGGAAAAACTTTCCAGATTTCCAGACAAAAAGTCCATTTGTAGTAAATATGGACTTACAGCAGATGATCCTTTGGTAAAAAGAAGGAAAGCAAAGAAGAGAGCAAAAAGAGAATACAAAGAAAGATTCTATAAAAATCATAGAGGGTCTCCAAAGAGTAGAAGAAAATATCCCAAGCAGTCTCGAGGCCAAACCTCCAGAGCTAAAAAAGGATATTATAAGTATGTCCCGAGAACACATTATTACAGACCTTCAGATATTCATCTGCATACTTCAAAACAAGAAAAATGGAATAGCCTTACATGTTGGCTATGTGGTCAGACTGGACATACCTCCTCTAGATGTCCAGAAGGAGAAGATTCAAAGAAAAACAGAGGTAAGAAATCACAAGCCTTTGTTCCAAGAGGAAAGCAAGTCAAGCAAGAAGGGAAGGGACCAATGCAATGTATGAAATGTGGTTCCCATACTCATAAAACAGAACGCTGTCCCAATGTTGTAATCAGAGAAATAGCTCAGCAACACCAGATTGAAGAATCATCTTATGATTCTTTCAGTTCTTCTTCTGCAGAAGAAATACATGCTCACATACAGCAATGTTCAGATTCTGATTCTTCAGAATGTTTATGTTCTGAATCTGAAGAATGTGCCTGCCAAGTTCACTATGATTCTGATTCAGAATTCTTTAGTGACTCTAGTGACGTAGAAGAAAATGTCAAGCCACAGAAAGAGAAAGTCTTGATGGCAGACACTGAAGAATAAGAAATAAATTTTTTATCTCAGATCCATGCCATGGAAGAAGGTGAAATGAAGAATCGCTTGACTGAAGCATTCATGGACCAGCTAAAATCTAGAGCTTCAAAAGATTCAGGTAAGAAATCTTTGTTTATTGATGCCTCATTTGAAAGAAATACTAAATCATTTCAAAGGCACCAAGAGAAACCTGACAGAGTGAGATCTCTCACTTTGGGAGAAGTGAGTCACGAGATTCACAACATCAAGACATAAATCTCTACTATGAAGGCACAGATTGAAGAATTAAAAAAGGGAAAATCGGTGACTGGTAAAGCAAAAGAAGAAAAAGAAGATCGGTCATGGGACACTGCCCAATACAATGGTCATCAAATTGAAGTTGCTGAAGGATTCAAAGATCCAAATTTTGGATTCAAAGAGATGAGGCTTATGACCATCTCTTACCAGCAACATCATATCAAGGTAAATATCTGCATTAAAGGAGAAATGTTTGAATTAATTGCACTTCTTGATTCAGGAGCAGATATTAATATTCTCAATATCAAGACCATTCCAGCAAGATACTGGATTGCTACAGAAAGAAAGGTGGTGGGTCTAGGCAACAAAATGCTTAAATATGAAGTACCCAAAGCATCTCTATGCTTTGAGTATCACTGCATTAATTTAAAATTTGCAGTTGCAGATATTCCTGTTGATTGCATACTTGGCAATGTTTTCTTAGCAGCAGTAGAACCTCATGGCTCAGTGAGGCTAAAGAATGGAAAGGCTGGATATTTTATATCAGTCCCCACATCAAAAGGGACCAGAAAAAAAATTGAGTTGCCATATATTTAAAATTAGAGAATTTCCACCATGGTCTAGACAGTGCAAAATCCGGACAAAGCTGAAGCAAGATTGTCAAATCTGAAGGATCTAAAATCCACTCTCAGGATTGAAGAGCAGCTCAAACATCCTTAGGTGAAAAGCAAGATTGAGGATTTGAAAAGGAAAATTGAAGAAGAATGTTGCTCAGAAGAGCCTAATGCATTCTGGCATAGGAAGCAACATACAGTTGAGCTCCCTTACAAAAAAGGTTATGCTGGTAAACCATGCAAGAGCAGAGCAATCCCTATGAGTAAAGAATACAGAGATCTCTGCGAAAAGGAAATCAAGCAGCTCCTTGACAGAAAGCTTATCAGGGAATCAAATAGTCCTTGGAATTGTTATGGCTTCTATGTCAACAAGAGAGCAGAACAGATCAGAGGAATTACGAGACTAGTGATAAATTTCAAACCTTTAAATTCAGTTCTTGCAGATGACACATATCCTATACCACACAAAGGTGATCTCATTAGAAGAATAGCAGGAGCCAAGATTTTTTCCAAATTTGACTTGAAGGCAGGATTTTGGTAGGTTTCCATATCAGAAAAAGACAAATTCAAGACTGCTTTCAGTATACCAGCAGGCCACTACGAGTGGAATGTGATGCCTTTTAGATTGAAGAATGCGCCATCCAAATTCCAAAAGGTAATGGATAAGATTTTTAAGCCATACTTTGATTGGCTTATTGTGTATATAGATGATGTGTTAATATTTTCCAAGAATATTCAAGATCACTTCAAGCATGTAAATATTTTCAAAAATCTGGTGAAGCACAATGGTCTTGTGCTTAGCAAGAAAAAGATAGAGGTCTTTCAGACCACTGTCAAATTTCTGGGGCATACAATCTCCAATGGACAGATCTCATTACAAAAGCATGCATTAGAGTTCGCTGATAAATTCCCTGATGTCATAATAGATAAAAATCAGCTGCAAAGATTTTTGGGGTGCCTCAATTATGTCAGTAACTTCTACCAAGATTGTGCAAGTGATAGAAGGATACTGAATAAAAGATTGAAGAAAAATCCTCCAGAATGGACAGAAGTCCATACTAAGGCAGTACAAAATATTAAGGCCAAGGTAAAAACACTGCCAATTTTATATGTTGTTGATGATCTTGCATTTAAAATTGTGGAAACAGATGCAAGCAACATTGGATGGGGAGGCATTTTAAAGCAGAAGAATGGAGATACTGAACAGATTGTTCAGTTCGCTTCAGGAGTATGGAATCCGGCTGAACAAAACTATTCCATGATAGAAAAAGAGGTCAAAGCAACCTGGAATTGTATCAGTAAGTTTGAAGTATATCTCATTAATAAACCCTTTTTTCTCAGAACTGATGCATCAGCTTTACAAAAGGTCCTGACAAAAGATATCAAGAAAGTGGGAGAAGCAAAGTTTGCCAGATGGCAAGCACTATTTGCTAACTTTGATTTCAAAGTTGAGCATATCAAGGGAGAAGAAAATAACCTTCCTGATTTTCTCAGCAGGGAATATCTTGAGCCAAAAGATCATGTTATGATGATCGTCACTGAGTGGGACCAACATCAAAAGCAAGAGGTCCTACGAACTATCCCAGATGATCAAGATTGGGAAGAGTACAAAAGGAATTGGAAACCCACATGGCAGCTCAGAAATACAAAGGTACTCGACGCCAACTTGCAACCACATACTGACATTCAACACCTTGTGCCAGAACAGAAAGTATATCCTAAAGGCAGTAAGTGGATCCATGATATGGTCTACAAAAAAGCAAAAAGAGATGCCTGTATTGCAGAAGTAGCTCTGCAACAAAATTTCCATGACATTGCTGGAATTTGGTACTATGGGGGACAAAGCACAAACATATATGAAAAATACTTTTGTATCTACCGAACAAGAGATCTTGCTTGGAATGAGAAAAGACATTGGCCAGTCCAGCCATCTGCATTATGGCCAAAAGGTGACCCAAAGATTATTTTCCCTGACACTGTGTATGATTTTGCAGGTTATAAAAAACTTTGGTGGGATTTCCTCAATGTCGATGACAAAGAAGAAACTCACTATACAAAGTTAAAATTCAGTGCAACAGGCACTTTCCAAAGGAATCAGTAGTGCAAATGGTTCAGAGATTGGTGGCGTGACTATGGTGTAAACAGAACTGCAATGGACCCTATATACCATACAGAATATTGTAGAAAGCATTGTGACTTATGTTTTGAACAAAATATTGTAGAATGCTTTCATCCCATCTACAAAACTGTCAAAGAAATGACAGATCAAGAATGGTCCCCATTCCATGATGTAAACTATTCACTCCAAGAGTACATGCGAGAACATCTAGAATGGTTAGTCTTAACAAAAATTAAACATCAAATTGTTTTGGGTAAACCTATGATCGTTCACAGGATATATACAAAACCCTGGGATGAATTATTGTATAAGTGAAATAGATTCCCAGAACTAACTATGTTCTAACAGTTCACATGGGATTTCCGTAAAAGTATCCATAGTGTAATCATGATGTCTAGTCACAAGGACTTAATTGTGGCCAAATTTCTCGTGGGATTCGCTGTACTAAAGCCTCCACTGTGTAAATAATGCATGAAACATCTTTTCTCGTGGGCTTTGATAGATTAAAAGCATCCACTTTGTTTTGTCGGAAGCTTTTATGTAATATTTTCTTTTTCGGGCTGGAATCTTTGTGCGGAGATCGCTCTGGTGT
This sequence comes from Pinus tabuliformis, assembly GCA_031772625.1. NCBI lineage: Eukaryota > Viridiplantae > Streptophyta > Pinopsida > Pinales > Pinaceae > Pinus > Pinus tabuliformis. Next base: position 717,736,674 of record CM062817.1, on the reverse strand, counting down.
TACCCGAAAGCAATGATTCCATCCACCTTTCAGTCAGTTTACTGATGACTAACAATAAGGGTTGTCCCCTCCCATTCCTATAAAATGAGGGTAAGGCTCATTGTTGAGGCATCGAGTCTTAAAGTGTCTTAGAGAGTCAGTCTGATCTGAGAAGCCTGCGTATCAGTGTGCTCGACACTGGTAAGAACCTAAAGTGGCTGGATCATTTTAGAAGTCTTCAAGTCTGTATATGAGTCCAATCATATTCTGAGGCAGAGCCTATCTTTCGCCAGGTAACCTTCGGTATTGCTTGTTCCTTGCGAACAACATAAAGTCTGATAAATGCGAAGATAGTCAATCTCTGATAAAGAATCTCTCTATAATCCTGAAATCCATTCTGAAATAATATGAATATACCGTTCCGCGTTTAAATACCTTGCGCATTTACATTGTCCGTTGTGGTACCTCTGCAATGTATGAGGGCATAATTAAAAAAATATATGTATAACAAGGACTATGGTCACATATGAGGGAATATTCGACCAAAAAAAAAAGGAGATACCTACGACGAAATACTCTAAGGAATAAGTTTATAGGTGACACATGATCATAATTAATTAGGTTAGTAAAGTCACATAACATTTTAGAGAGCTTTCTCTAAGGCCAAGAATTATTGGTAATAGTTGGCCACAATAACATATTAAGAAAACCCTCTTACAACGTTAAACATTAACTTTAGAGAGAACCAGGCGGGTGGATAGTTACCTATGGAGTAGTCTACCTAGGCGGAGGAATTCTCCGGTTTCTGTCGCCGCCCAGAAAAACCTCCGGCTCCAGCCGCTGGCAATTCCTCTGCCGAGATTTGCCACCCTCCGCGAGCTCTGCCCAGCGCCGCCACCCTTCGCATTAATGATGATGTTTGACAGGAGTTCCATTGCTGTCTTGCCGCCATTCACACCTCAATTCGAATTTGGGAATTAACCGTGGGCTGAATTCGACCTGGCACTCCCCTGCAGCTCACCAAGTCACCAGAACAAGCGAAAACTGGATTCCCGGGCTCGACGCGACCCCTGCAGCTCACCAAAACAAGCGGAAAACTCACTCCCAGCTTTGCAGCTCACCACCCAGGCTACAAATAGGCAGGTTCATTCATCGAACCCACTCCCTGATCTGATTATATATGTATTTTGTTTCTGAGCTGAAACCAGGCTGTCTTGAATTGCTTAAATCGTTGGCCAGTCCTTGGGATTAGTAATTTTATATTTCCTAAGTAGGGTTCGAGCTCAATTCCTGCCAAATCTGTCTGCGTGCCTACTCTATTTCACATGGCCAATTTCTTTGGCCTTTCCTGTAACAACGACGAATGCAATGGTGTCATGGAGTCCGAGGTCAGCAGATACGGAGATATGGAAGCTGTTATCCCGAAGCGCTTAATGAACAAACTCTTGGCATGGCTCCGCGCCAATTTAATTTCTTATATGCAGAATCATTTTGGGAAAGATACCAGGGCCATGATCTCCTCTCCGGGCTTCAATGACAATGTGAATGATTACTGCAGCTTACTTTTGGATCAGGCCACATCTACCATACCAGAACTGAGAGCGGCCATGTTTATACCTGGAGCCAAGCACCGCGCTTTAAATGTGATTAAAATGCAGGTAAAGCAGGGGCTGGTTTTTCTGCTGGTCGGGAGCGGAAAAAACTATAATGATGCCAAGGCCTTTGTAGATCTGTATGTTACAGACACAGTTTAGCCAAATAATTAAATGCTACCGAGACTCGAGGTCTGAAGTGTTGTAAGCTGTTATGCGGTTTTGTGACTCATCTTTGCTCCAGTAAAGCGGGTAGTGGGGGTCGAAACAACCGGGCAGATAAAACTGTAATTCCATGAAAATATTTTCATTGTTAGTTCTCTTTTGTCTGAAAATGTTGTGTCATCTAAGTAGGTAGGGATATTTCAAATGATAAATAACGATTTAATTCAGTGCTGGTTCAGGAATTTCAGTTCGGATCTACTGAGTTAGGGAAATTTCAAATGATAAATAATGATTTAATTCAATTCTGGTTCAGGAATTTCAATTCACATCTTTTGAGTAGGGAAATGTCAAATGATAAATAATGATTTAATTCAGTTCTGGTTCAGGAATTTCAGTTCAGATCTACTGAGAGAAGTTTATTATGAAAATACTTTTAGAAATTTCTTTAACAAAAATCGGCCAGAAATTTACTTTGAGAATAAATTTCGATATTTCTGTAACAGAAATCGACCTAGTGGTTTGTTAAACGAAACCTTGGCCTCGTTGAAAAAGTAATTTCAAAAGGAAAAGTATGTTCACTATTAAGGCACTCAGTTTAATGGGACAAATCAAATCTTTTTGAGTAATGACGAGACTGATTAAAGAATACTTTGAGTGGAAAGCACATACCATAGATCAAGATAAGATAAGATCAAGAATACCTAAACATCACCTTTTCAATTCATTATGTTATTTTTTATTTGCAAAATGCAATGCATGTGGCTCTTAAAATGTTGACATTTCAGCAAAGTCATTACAAATATGGAAAACTCGCATACCTGTAAACCGCCACACTCCACGCCCCACTTAAGGCAAAGTTCAATAGAAGTAAATTGAGTAACAGTAATACCAAGAGAGGAGAAGGTGTAGGAATAAACCTGCATAGCAAAAGTGCAAGTAAACAACAAATTTTCAACAGATTCCCGATTATAACCACATAGTGGACATATACCCGGACCAAGGAAACCTCTCTTGCACAAGTTGTCCCAGGTGATGATCTTATTCTTTTAGGTTGGCCAAACAAAACATATAATTTTGAGGGGGACCTTCATTCCCCATATAGCAAGAAACTAATTTTTTGTCGAAGCTCCCAAAGTTTGTTGTAAGATGTAATGATATGTATCAGCTAGTACCATAGAGCCCTTATGTATAATGCCACCCAAGGTGATTTTTTACCTAGCATATTCCTACATAAACCTGCTTATCTGAGAACTTGAATGTAGAGGTTCCATTCAATAGCCATACGACCTTGTAGACCAACCTGTGATGCCTCCATCCAAATTGGCATACAATGTTCCTGACCTCTGATGACCTGGTCTAAGTAGAAAACACCCCTTGCGCTGAAGTATGTTGATGGTGTCCACTGATAGGAGATTTGTTGCACTAACTCCAACAATCATATCATGTCGGATAAACATTGAGTTTCCCATGCCGAACATCCATTTTGACCTCTGGAAGAACCAGGACTTGATCTTATGAAAGCTAGACCAGATGTAAGATCCTTCTTTGATACCAATCTCATGCTTCACAAACCAGTAAGTAATGTGTTGTTTTCTAACGTATTTATTAGCAATGATTTGTCCCCAAATACCCCCACCAAAAAGTGCATGACATAAATACTTAAAAAGTAATGAAACTCAAAAAACTTGGCTATCCAAAATCCCCCATCCATCAACAGATTTCAACCTAGAAATGGACTCCCAGGCTACTAGATGAAATTTATGTGTCGATCTCATGCCCGACCATAAGAAACGAGCGAGGAGAGATCAAATCAGGTTACAAATGTGAGTCGAGAGGGTAAATAAATGTGAGCAATATGTCACCATATGTTGCAGAACCAATTGTATCAAAGTGAAATGACCACCAAGAGAGAGGTAGTGGAACGACTAGCTTTTTAGTTTCTTGTCAGATTTCAAAAGGAGCCAAGCCCAATCATCAAATTTGTAGCAAGTTGGCTTAAGTCTAAAGCCTAGGTAGGTAAAACCTTCTTGTAAATGGGTCATATTCATGCCAAATTGGTTTGCAATGTATCTATTATCAAAGTCATTGCCACAGGAAAAGTATAGGCAGGATTTGGGACCATTTATAAATAGCCCGGAAGTAGCCCCCATCCTTTGGACAATGTGAAGTAGAGTCTCCCATTTCTCCTTCTTGATAATACCAAATGATAAAATATCATCCACGAAGAATAGGTGTCTAATGCTTACCTGTGGATCCATCTGCAAACCCTGAAATTTGTCCAAACTTCGTGCATCATTGATCTTTCTATTGAAATCGTCCATGACAAACAAAAAGAGTAAGTGGGGTAATGAACACCCCTGCTGCAGTCCTTTGTGAGCTCTGAAAAAAATTGTGTGGTAACCATTAATCAAGATAGCAAGAAAAATATTGGTCACACATGCCATGATCCACTCGACATTTCCATATTCCAAACCAATCTTAATGAGTATTAGTCGGAGCAGTCTCCAGTCTACACAATCATAAGCCCTCTGCAAATCAATTTTCATGACAGTTGCCTCTTTCTTCTTAGTATGAATGGAGTGAACACATTCTTGTGTGATGGTGATGGCATCATGTATGGATCTACCTGTAAGAAATCCAAATTTTTCATTTGAGATGTGGACCGAAAGAACTCCTTTAATCTGCTCAACGATGACCTTGGAGATGAGCTTGTACACAATATTACATAAAGAAATAGGCCTGAATTCTGAAAATGAAATAGGTGTGGAAACCTTGGGGATCAAGGCAATGAAATTAGCCTTAATGGAGCCATATATGCTCCTCTTGATCTATGATTCATCAACCATATCCCGAAGAGTCCCTCCCATCAAATTGAAAAAGTGTAGGAACAATTCAACAGTCCATCCATTAGGACCAGGGCATTTGTCCTTGGCAAAAGATATTAGTAATGAGTGAATTTCCTTTAAATAAATAGGGTGATTTAGATTCGCATTTGCTTCCTAATCGAACATCACAAAGTACTCTTCCATAGCCCATAGAAGATCTTCCATATTCACATCATCCCTCGTCCTTAAGCCAGGTATGATTGGACTTGAAAGGAATGCCCTTACGAACCTGTTCCATCCTCCACTGAAGCAGAGTGGGATAGTGACTAGAAATGAACAATTTCACCACCATTGATTGCATATTACCAAGGATTTCCAAAAGGCTCTGGTGTACCAAGAAGTGATCCAATCATTTTCCAATATATTCCTCCCCGCTTCTACCATTGTTTCAAGTGGGTTGGAGGGGAGAAGGGCATACATCAACCAAATGGTTTTCCTCAAAAAGTCCAGCCAGTTGTTCTGAAAAGGGGTCCCTTGGTCTTGTGGACCCCCAACATTCATCTCTAGACAATGTCAAGTTGAAATCCCCTGCAATGATCAGCAAGGGGATGTTAAGAATGTTTGTGTTCCTGATCCAATCCAAAAAAGAGTGTTTGTCAGAAAAAGGATCATAAATGTTCCATATGTGAAGCTTCTCGCGAGATCCCCTGAGACATCCAGAGAGAAAAATGTCGGCAAAGAATCTGTAGGCCTTGAAAATGCCCCTAAGAAGGATCCCATAAAGCAACTAGACCATTGGATAAACCACAGGAGTCGACAACCACCATATACCAGTGTGGAAAAATCAAACAGAAGGACGCCAGAGATCTCGCTGAATCGACCATAGTTTCTTGGATGAGAACAACAAAAGGTCAGAAAGAAAAGAGGAGGTGGCGTAATGACAGCCTTTTAGCGGCATCCCCCAAGCCGTGAAAAATGAGGGAGAGGATGATCATGATGGGCCAATATCATATGGCATACGATCTCTAAGGGCCCTAGAATAGTATGAATCAAGAATCAGAATATCATGCAGATCCCTAAAATCCAAATTTATGTGCAAACCTCGGGATTGCCCATGAGAATGTCGGACACACTTGCCAGCCTTACGTTGGGTGGTGATATTCTTAGCAGAGGAAGGGTTGATGATAGGGGAAGAGGCTTTGCCAATTCCTTTTTAGACGATAAGAATGGGGAGATCCATGGTCGGGTTAAGAAGGAGAAATCCCAGATCACTCTCCACATGATTGCGGGGAGAGGGGAGAGCAATCAAAACATGAGGGGAGGAAGAGCCATCATGCGGGAGTGAAGAAGTTGAAGGCCCTGACTCATTGGGACAGGAAAAAGGTCCAGGCATAGTGGTACGAGGCAGACTAGGTGTATCCACATTATCACACGAAGGAGGAGGCAAAGGCGGGTCATGGGGCGGGTCAGTTGTGTTAATGGAGAGATCACTAAGAGTTGTAATAGGAAGGTAAGGATGGGGTTCAAGATCAATATCATCATCATGAGAGGACCGAGGAGATTGAGAGGGAACACATAAATAATTATATACACAATGAGATGGGCCATCTGAAAGAGTGAAAGTACCTAGATTCGAAGTCAGCCCTCACATAGAAACAACACAGTCTTGTCTATCGCTGTGCAAGTCCCAATGAGAAGAACTAGCAGTAAGTTGGCGTCGTGGGCATTGATCAAGGAGGTTACAAGTATGGTGGCACAACAAACATCTAAACAGGACACCTCAATAGTCAATATGTTGAAGAATGTGCAGGGTGTTAGTGTCGGTCTTGAGCCCTCCATCGGTGATCAATAGCTCTTTGCATATGCATAGGTAGGTGTCTCATTAGTGTTAGTTTTGCATCCCGCTAGGCATGCCATAAAACTGAATGGAGGGCTGGTCTTTGTTCCCTTCTTGGCTTTGCTGGAATCAGGTCATACCATTTGAAAAAACCTTGTGTCACACTTGTTTCATTTTTGTCTTGAAATTCCAAGTCTAGGTATAGGGTTTCGGTCAAAATCATTGCCAGGTCATGAGTCAAAAGTCTGATGGTCTTCAGCAAGCCAGAAGGAGGTTTGTAATTACGTTTTATTGATAGTTTTCATCTGCTACAGCTTATTTTTACCTTGGTTTTAAAAACTCTGTTTTTAAACCCAAGGTCATGTGAAAATGGCAACAATAAAGGAAATTTTCAAAAATCTTCAGAATGCCGGCAACAACCCTGGTCTCTTCCTCAGAATCCATCAGAGAATCAACCTGCAAAAAGAACCAAGTGAAAACACTCAAAAAATCAATTTCAGGCAAAGTGCAACTTAAAAAACAGTGTTAAATTAAATGCCAAAACATGCAACATTTGAAAGTGGGTTTGATGTTTTAATTTTTTTAAAATGTGGACCTATAAAGACCAAAAAGCCCTCTTCATGGCCTCATTATGCATTGACAAACTTGCAAGACACAAAGAGAAGCAAAGAAAGGCGATTTGGCTGCGATTTTAGTCATTTATGGAGGAGCGACTAGTTGAGTTGGAGGTGCGACTAGTTGGGCAGGTGCGACGAGTCAGAGCTGCTCTCACAGTGTAATTTTTGAACTGGAGCGACGAGTCAGAGGGGTGCGACTAGTCGAGCTGGGTTTGCCAAGAAACGTGCCAAATCACCCAAATCGCCCTCCCAAATTGCTAAATCGACCAGGTAAGCTCCAAATTCATCTATGATAACAAGGAATAAGTGAATGATGACATGTCTCATGGTTTTCTTCTTCAAAAATTTGCAAGAGAAATGGTGAATTTAAATGTTGTCAATGTAGGCAAATCTGCTAGGGTTTTGTTTGTTTTTCAAGGTAAAAATCCCTCTTATCCCATCCTTGTTCCCTTGGCAATTAAATTCACAAATGTTGCTGCATGTTTATCTTATTATTTCATTTATATCGTTTGCCAGAAATACAAGGTTTCCATCCCATATTCCTTCAAAATCTTTCCCTTCCCAAATTTCTTCGCTAAACCCTAATATCCTTCATGTTCCCACAAACCCTAAATTGCCCTTCTCCTTCCCACGGCAAGCAAATTACATGGACCTGCAGCAAGAAAATAAAACAAAAAGAATAAAAAAAATATATATATATATATAAATTGATATGAAAAGAAAAATAAAAATAAAATGCCAAAATGACCCAAATATGAAAAACAAAGATATTATTGGGTATAAAAAAGAGGCAAGCTGCTGTTATGAAATTTATAAAAAGAAAAATCAAAGATTGCAGCTGTGTATATATTCATAATGGACATATTGCTGTGTTTTTGGTCTATAAAATCGTGTTGCTGTGCTGCCCAAAATAAACTCTGTTTTCCCTTTTTTATCATTCCCTTGAAGTTGTCAAATCTCCTTTTGATAAAAATACAAGTGAAGCTCTCTTTCCCTTATCACTAAATGCATATGAATCCCGTCCAGATAGCAGAGTTTGCTTCATTAAAGGATAAAAATCAAATGGATAATGCTGCCCCATACCCCCTGTCATAATATATGTTCTTTCCCTTGGTCCCTATCATACATGGTTTCGTTGCAAATGATTTCTTAAAAATGATAAGATGGTATGTGTTACATTTTGTGAATTTTCCCTAAAAATCCCTATTTTTATTTCCCATTCCTTATTAAAAATCCCTCCCCTAACAGTTCCCTTATGATTTTTCCCCTTGAAAACAGCATACTTCTCAGCATTTTGCAGGCAGAGGCAGCAGTTCTATTTACCTTTCAGCTTGCTCATCTGGTTCCAAAACCATGTCAGACACCGAGAGTTATGAGCCTAGTGATGACCATTCATCAGCTATAGAGGTGGTGGTACAGCAGAGGGTTCCTAAGAGGGGTGGTCATCATAGGAGACAGGAACCTACTTCTTTGGCAGCATTGCAGGCTTGTCCTTTGGCAATGAACGGTTTTCGGTACATGTCATGTTTTCAGTTCTGTGAGAGGCTTGCTCACAATCAGCATCATAGTGAGTTGGCACGTTTATTTGTTTTGCACCTTCATGATGGGCAGGTCACTCTTGCAGGGGTGAATTTTGTGTTATCTCCAGAGATGATTTCAGAGGCTACCGGGATACCGAATGTAGGGGAAGTGTGGCCCAAGCGCAAACTGCTGGACTTTATCTTTTTTGAGCCATATGTCAAGCCCTCATTTGTGAGCCTCTTGTCAGGGATCTTTCCTTCCAGATTCCTCCGGGCGGAGTATGTTTCGATCATGAAGCTTATCATGCAGTACTTTACATGTGACAGAATATTTTCACTGGTCTCCACTTGTCATATTCGCATGTTGATGCACTTTACCAGGGTGAGGATGATGAACATCCTGGTTTTCTTCTGCCAGGACTTTCAGAGGATGTCATCCGTATTTCAGAGGCGGACCCCAGCCCAGCAGCATAGGAGTCTATGCCATCATGGTCTCATTCAGCTCATTGTTTCCCATCAGTTGAGGCAGCAGGGCATTTCATGGGCAGACTTCATTTCTCATGAGGTTTTTACAGCGACATCACGGCCACAGCCAAAGCCACAGAGAGGTCAGCCAGAGCCACAGATCATTCATGAGGAGGGAGGTCCATCACGCCAGGCAGAGATTATTGTGCCTACACATGTTGTTTCCCCACTACAGTGTACATATCAGAGGGGTCATAGGACCTTGTTTGCAGCAGCTCGACGAGTATTTTCTCCACATCAGGTGGAAGGGGTCTCGTCGTCATCATCAGATCAGCGAGTGTTATCTCCACACCAGGTGGAAGGGGCCTCGTTGCCGACAGCAGCACAGGTAGCAGAGAGGGGCAAGCAGCCCATGATTGAGGATGAGAGAGCTGGCGATACACGTCATGATTTCATTGATTTTGATGCTCATTCTCCTTCTTCTGATTTTTATGAGCTTATCAGACAGAGAGAGGAGGATAACCTCGTGTTGCAGCAGAAGCTCGAAATGGCTCAATGGACCATCACTTATCTGGAGCAGCGCAACAGACAATTAGAGGCGGAGAAAGAACTTGACGAGCTATGAAGGATCCGTGGTAATAGAGGCTTGAACCGTAGGAGGCCTGGGGACCCATTGCCTGCTGACCGGGAGTCCATGCTCATTCAGGTGAATGCCCACTTGGAGAGGCTGTTAGAGAAAGCCAACCGGGACAAAACGCTACTACGAAACATGAAGAACCATTACTGGGCAAGGTTGCACGTTTGCAAGGCAAAAATGAAGATACTCCAAAGGAAGTTGTCCGAGGCCCGCAAGAGGAGGAAAAAGACCAACCCGCTCCGTATCTTGGCTGAGGCCTCTCTTACTCACCATGATACTGACTAGCCTTCTTCTAGCAGCAAAACCAAGAAATTTTGAGGATTTTGAGGCATTTTTGGCATTTTTTTTGAAATTTTACAGGTTTTGGCCACTCGACTCGTCTCACCCCGTACGAGACGAGTCGTCGATACAGCTCAGAACGGGGAAAACTCTACATGGTTGGATTTTTCTTGTAAAAGTACACTTGCCTATGGAAGGGTATCAAATTTTGTGAAGATTTGGGCAGCCAAAAGCTCAAAATACAGCCAAATTTTGACTTTCTGCCCCTTTTTTGAGTTGCAGAAAGCAGTCTTGGGATATTTGATTTTTTAGGGGTCAAATCAACTCCAAATTCAGAAATTCCGGTTGGGTTGGAAAGTAGACTTCCAGACCTTTCCAACGAACTATCCTGCACTTGATTTGGACTCCGGGAAGGCCCTCAAACAGCGCTGCCAAAAGGTGTGACTAGTCAAGCTAGAGGTGCGACCAGTCAAGCAAAATTTGCCAGTTTTTGACCAGTTCGGCCAGCTAAGCACAGTTTTCACTTGGGTTGATTATTTAGGCATGTAATTGATGGATTCTTGTGTAAATTTCATGGCATTAGATACTTTTACTCTTCTTTACCTCTTCTAGAAGCTTCTTTGATGTAAAAAGTTAATATTTAATGCATGGATAGGCTTCCTAACTTTTAGAGGCAAGTTGTTGTGCTGGCCTATTATCTAGTGACTGATTTAGAATTAGTTGTAACAGCTCCTAGGAAGCTGAGCTCGACCCCTAGAGGTGGGGGAAGAGGTTTGACCTTCTATATTATGCCTTCTCTTTCTCATTTTCAGGGTTGGACTCTAGAGGGAGAAGTGCTATTGTATTTTTGACCTGTATTTTCTGCAATTTGAGGAAAAGGAAGGCCAGGATTTTGCAGACTTCATTGTGGATTCTTGTGGATTATTATGTTGATGGTGTGTCTCCTACTGTTATTGTAAGTCTGTTTATGTGTTCCATTTCTTAATCTCTTGCTGCTATTTAAACAAAAGAAGTGATAAAGTTTGAATTCATGCATGCCATGCTCAGCTTTCAATTTTGTTTAAAATTTATGTTTTCCACTGTCTAGAGAGGATTCGAATTCATTGTTCGCCCTCTTTAGCTTCTCTTCTTTCTTCCTTGATCATCTCTTTCAGCTAAAGGCATCAGCATAAACTCCTACCTTGCCCCAAAGACCCACCTACAAAAACTGAGCTCAATCCCCGCACCCTGAATTGCACTCCCTCCAAATTGCCACCAAAAAACCCAAAAACTTTAAATCAAATCCCCTTATCAGTTTACTAGCCTAAAATCCTTATTCCTAATTGGTCAAACTCATCTCATTGAGAAATCCACCAAGTTTGACCCGAGAGAGCCTTCTCATACCTCGTAGGGCTAGCTACGAAGTGAAATGGTTTGATGTTGCCTTGAAGGTTTACCTTCCTCAGCCTAGGGTGAAATCTCAAGCGCTAACATATTGGCGACCATACTGGGGAGAACAAATTTGTTATTTGCTCATTGTTGTGTAATTTCTTAAGTCTTAGACGGAGTCTGAAGATACGCCAGGTAGCCTTCGAACACACTCTTGTTTTACATCAGCATTAGTAGATAAACGCTGCTTCAGTCGATCTCCGTGAGCTTCTGAAATCCGCACTTCATTGACATCTTTATCCCAGTATCATTATGGAACTCTAAGCCTTGGATGATAGGCTAAGAGTTTTCATACGGCTGAGCGGTTTTTTCTTTCCTAGTTTATTCGTAAAAGCAAGCTGGCTTCTGTTTCAAGACCAATTGTTAGATCTAATTCATCACCTGCTGTTATTGAATATTTTGAAGATCTTGAATTCGACGAAAGTTTTGAGTTATCTTTGTTTAAAGCTAAATCTGAAAGTGCTCTCGATTCTTTAGTCCTTGACCCTGATTTTGCAGCTTCTCTTGCTTACGAAAGACACAACAAGCTGATTGACAATTTCATTTTGAGACATCTCCAAAACGACTTGCATACCACTACTCTTGCTGATCTACTTGAGAATATCTCTGAGAATATTGCAGCTACTATCACGGCTCACGAAGCATCGTCCCCTCCCTTTGTTTCCATTTCACCGATAATCACTTACCCCGAATCTTCGGCTGGTTCTCCTTCCACACCTCGCACTCCTTCTACCCCTCCATCTCCACAAATTTCTCTTCCCCTTGTTACAGCTCCTGTTATCATACTTCCACCTCCCCCTCCTCAAACTCATCCTACTCCCCCGCCTCCTCCACCTAGAGCCATGGCTGCCCGCTTTGCCCCTCTTGCTTTACCACAAAACCTTCATGATATGCCCGCTGATTACCAAAGTAAGATTCCCATGTTTGACGGCACTCCTCAAAGTGTCACGGCGCAGCAACACGTTGATAAAATGACCACTTTCTTTGATCTCTATGAATTGGATGAAGAAGATGTTACGATGCGGCTGTTTGTTCAGACATTTGGAGGGGAAGTTCGTAAATGGTTCAGAGGGTTGGCAGCTCGTAGCATTGTTTCCTTGGAAGCACTTCAAACTCAGTTCTTGGACCGATGGGAAATAAGAAAAGATCCGCTGCAAATCAACGCTGAATACAACAACCTCAAGCGAAATCCGGGTGAGTCGGTTCAAGATTATATAATCAGATTTAATTCAGTGTATAACGCTATACCCGATGATTTGAAACCATCAAGAAAGTCTGCATTGCTTAAGTTCCCGGATGGTTTTGATCCGGAGATGGCCTACTCACTGCGGGACCGAGATCCTCCTACCTTGGAGGAAATGCAGAAAATTGCAGTCAGTGTGGAGGCTAATTTGAATGATAAAAGGGCAAGAATGAAAGCGGAAAAGAAGGTCACAATCAAAGAGGAGGTGCCATCCACTTCTCAAGTTATTCGGAAAATGGAAGAGGTGTCAAAGGCACTCCAAAATCTCAGTCTTGGCAAACCGGAACCACAAGTTCGAAATCCAAACTTCAGAGGCCAACAACAGCAGCCCCAATATAGGATCAAACAGCGGGAAACACGAGCACAAGAAGCGGCCGTGCAGCAGCCAATCCAACCTCCATTTCAGCAAAATTATGTCACTCAAGAATCTGAAGATGAGGGTGAAGGTCTTGGTGAAGAAAATCATTTTTTCACTCCCGATGATATGCCCACTTACATCACGGAAGAAGAAGAGCTGGTAAGTAATGCTTATACACCTCAAGATGAGCATTACATTCTATCTAATGATGTTGTACTTCAAGAAGAGTCAGAAGAGTATTAAAGAGGTTACTTACATGCTTTATCAGCTCAACAAGGCCAACAGAGACAGTTGAGAAACCGGACAGTTCCCATACATCCAATTCAAAAGAGGGCAGAAAATTTGGCAAAGAATGGTGCTGCTGTTCCACAGAAAAAGGGTAAAGAAGTCATGGATCCCCCATCAACTCAAATAGTTCCAGCAAACAAGATGGATCAGCCATTAAATGTACCCAAAGATAGAGCAGAAAAACGAGATAACCCGGCAAAAGAAAGTGAGAAAAGTCAAGCATTCAGCATTGAGAACGAAGTTTCGAAATTGAAATTGTCCATTCCACTAACAGAATTCATGAAGAACACTACCTACAGAGCACAAATTTCTAAGATGTTCAATACTGATCCAATGTTAGATGCGGTAAATGTGGAGGATGATCAGCCGGAATTAATCTTTGGGCCAGCTCTAAACGGTGAGTCTCCGGAAAGCGATGTCCCGCCATTCTATATCAGCTTAAGAATTCATGATTATGTGCTTCATAATGCTATGTTCGATTCGGGAGCATCACACAATTTAATGCCCAAGGCAATAATGGAGAAGTTGGGACTTGATATAACTCGTAACTACCATGATCTATATTCATTTGATTCCAGCCGAGTTAGATGCATCGGTTTGATTAAAGATTTGGTTGTTAGCTTGGATCAAATTCCCGCAAAGAATCTCTTGATGGATGTGGTAGTGGTGGACATTCCTCCAAGGTTTGGTATGCTCCTTTCAAGGTCATGGGGATCAAAACTTAAAGGTACTTTACAGCTGGACTTTTCATATGCCACTATTCCGGTGTTTGGCCAAATGAGAAAGGTGTACCGAGAGCAAAAGATGAAGTATATGATTACTAGCAAGGAAAAGCCAGTAAATCATCCTGTAAATTATGTACAAACAGATTTAGAATCCTTTGTTTTATTTGCTGATAATTTTAATGAGGTAGATAGTCAATTAGTTCAGATAGAAGACATCCCAGGCATGGCAGAAAATTTCAGGGAAGTATTGAGAACGGACAGTGAAGAAAGGACTACTGTCATAAAGTCAATTGCCGAAACAAATGAGCAGCAAGTCATGACTGCAACAACATCACAAGTGCAGCCCTTGGACGATGATGAAGATGGTCTTTGGACCATGGATTTTGATGGTGCAGTGGGCAGCGATGGAGCTGGCATAGGTGTATGGATTCGTAGTCCGTTTTCAGTCCCTAACCAAGTCCCAAGCAAGGTACAAGTGTGCTCTTATAAATTGGCTTTTGATTGTTCGAATAATGAAGCAGAATATGAGGCCCTTATAGCTGGTTTGAAAATCCTCCGGAAATTAAAAGCAAAGAAGATAGCAGTTTATGGCGACTCCGAGTTAGTGATCAAACAAGTAAAGGGGGAATTTCAAGCTAAACATCCTCGTATGCGGGCTTATCGCAATGCTGTTCTAGACATTTTGAAGCGGTTTTCAGAGCATACTTTAACATGCATACCCCGGATACAAAATGGAGTTGCGGATGCATTGGCCAGGGCAGCAAGCAATTTGAAAATACCAATGAATTCGAGCAACAAGTTTGAAATCTATGTAAAGCATCGCCCTACAATCCCGGACAACCAAAGGAGCTGGCAAGTCTTTCAGGATGATGAGGAAATCAAAGATTTCTTGCATGGAGAAGGTAAATTTGAAGAAATTTCAATAGACATGGAGCCTGAAGGAGTTAATCAAATGGATGTTTTGCAGCTGAAAGATAATCATATTCCTAAAGGGCTAATTCCTTTAGAAGAACTTTTTGATCAAGATGATGTGGCTCGCAAGCCAACTTTGATGCCAACAGAAGAAGGTGTGGAAGATGTGAACCTTGGGACAGCAGAACATCCAAAGATGGTGAAATTATCAAAGGCTCTGCCACTCAAGGTAAAGAATCAATACATTAGATTGCTGTCATCATTTTCTAATGTATTTGCTTGGGATTATTCAGATTTAAAGACATATGATACAAGCATCATCCAGCACACTATTCCTATAAAGCCAAATCAAAAGCCTTTTTGGCAAAAGTTGCGGAGGATCAATCCCAAGTTGCTGCCTTTGATTGAGAAAGAGGTCAATAGGCTCTACAAGTCCGGAATCATAGTTCCCATTCGCTTTTCAGATTGGATCTCCAACCTAGTGCCTGTGAGAAAGAAGACCGGTGAGATTCGCTTGTGCATAGACTTCAGAAATTTAAACAAAGTGTCGCTAAAGGACAACTATCCGCTGCCTAAAATGGACCACATATTGCAGCGGGTAGTGGGTGCCTCAAAGATGTCATTGCTAGATGGATACTCCGGCTATAATCAGATCTTAGTCCATGAGGATGACCGTGATAAGACAACTTTCACTACGCCTTGGGGAACATTCCATTATGCTAAAATGCCATTCGGTTTGAAGAATGCAGGTGCTACATTTCAGCGAGCTATGGATATGGCTTTTGCCAATGAAAAGGACATATTCTTAGTTGTATATCTTGATGACTTAACGGTCTTTTCCAAATCCGATGAGGAGCATCTATTTCACTTAACTAAAGTGTTCCAAAAATGCAGAAAATATGGCATTTCTTTAAATCCAAAAAAGAGTCTTTTTGCCATGAGTGAAGGTAAATTGCTGCGACATATCATTTCCAAAGACGGTATACGAATTGATCCCGCACGGGTGGAGGCAATTCAGCAGCTAGAGCAGCCCCGAAATAAGAAGGAGATACAATCTTTTAATGGTAAATTAAATTTTCTGCGCCGCTTCATTCCTAATCTTGCAGAGCACCTTAGAGAAATGACCAACATGCTTCGGAAGGACAGCGAGATCAAATGGACCGAGGAGGCAGTCAAATCCTTCAATTTAATCAAGGTAATCTTGTCTTCAGCCCCGACCTTAATCAGCCCTGATTATACTCAGGATTTCATTGTGTTTTCTTTTGCTTCCGAGCATACATTAGCAGCCGTATTAATGCAAAAAAGAGAGGGTGTTGAAAGGCCAATTGCATTTTTCAGCCGGATCATTAGAGATGGGGCATTAAACTATAATATCATTGAGAAACAAGCGCTGGCCCTGATTAAGGCATTGAAAGATTTCTGGGTTTATATTCTTCACTCTCATGTATTAGCTTATGTTCCTAGTGCAGCGGTAAAGGATGTCTTGGTACAAACAGAGCCGGAAGGTAGGAGAGGTAAATGGATTGCTGCTCTCTTGGAATATGATGTTGAAATCAAGCCCACCAAGCTGATTAAAGGACAAGGACTTGCTAAACTAATGGCTGAAACAAACCTTCATGCCCTTGATATCAACTTGATCGCTGCCTTATCCGATGGTGAAAGAGAAAATTCAGCGGTTCAGGTATCAGATATTTTTATTAATTCTCCTTGGTATGCTGATATAGTGTATGTACTTCAGAATGTGTCCGCGCCTCCTGGAATGTCGAAAAACAAAGCTAGGACTTTGAAATTAAAGGCTGCTAAATTTTGCATTATGAAATCAGCATTGTATTGGAAAGATCCCGGGGGCATCTTGCTTAATTGTTTGGTTGAAGAGGAAGCAAAAGCGACGGTAGAAGACTTCCATAAAGGTGACTGTGGAGGTCATTTATTTTGGAAAACTATAGCCAACAAGATTTTGCGAGCTGGTTTTTATTGGCCTTCTCTTTTTTCTGATGTGTACAAAGCGGTAAAGAACTGCCATGAGTGCCAAATATTTCAAGGAAAACAAAAGTTGCAGCCATTGCCTCTCAAACCGGTGGAGATTAGTGCGCCATTTCAGCAGTGGGGCCTTGATTTCATTGGTGAAATCCACCCAGCTTCGTCCGGGCAGCATAGATGGATCTTGACTGCCACTGATTACTTCACAAAGTGGATAGAGGCAATTCCTACTCGGCAGGCCACAGATTCGGTAATTATCGCTTTTCTTGAAACTAATATCTTATCACGTTTCGGCTGTCCATTCAAAATAATCACAGATAATGCAGCTGCCTTTAAGTCCAATAAGATGGTTGATTTCTGCTATAAGTACAACATCAGCTTGGGTCACTCCACCGCTTATCATCCGCAAGGTAATGGGCTGGCCGAATCATCAAATAAGTCACTAGTGAACATTATCAAGAAGATGCTGGAAATTAACAAGAAAAGTTGGCACAAGAAGTTGGTCAATGCATTATGGGCTGATCGGGTGAGCCAAAAGAAGTCCATTGGAATGTTGCCATTTGAGATTGTATACGGAGTTGATGCAGTCTTTCCAACATCACTTAGTGTACCGGTCGCGAAATTACTTCAAGAAACGGGAGAAGATATGGATCCAATGCAACGGAGAATCAATCAAATGGTCCACTTACAGCAAACAAGGGAAGAAGTTCTCCAAAACTCTTTAAAGCTGCAAGAACGTATCAAGAAAATCTATGATAAGAAGGCAAAGTTGGAAAATTTTCAGCTAGAGGATGTTGTTTTGAGATGGGATGCTCGAAACGAGGACAAAGGTAAGCACAGTAAATTTGATAATTTATGGAAAGGTCCTTATAAGATTGCTGCATATCGTGGTCCTAATGCTTTCATTCTCAAAGAGTTGAATGGTGATGAATGTCCCGGTGGGTCGGTGAATGGCCGGCTTCTCAAGAGATATCATGCTTGAACAATGCTGCTCTAAGTCATCTTCATTGTATATATCATTTTACTTTACTACAGCAACTGTGAACTGATCTCTCAGCCTTGGTTTGGGGCCCGCAGTGAAGGCTATAATTCCGAGGATGAAGATTGGTTGGTGTGAGGTTTTCAGTTTGTTTATTTTCTACAAGAATCAGTTTGTTTGAGTCATAGTCCTTTGAAAGTTTTCAGTTTATAATCCAAGTCAAATAAAGTCTGTTCGAGTATGGTTATATTTGTACTAGTTGACTCCATTGCCCAATAAGGCACTGGTCTGCTCTCCCAAGAGGTCCGAGGTTCTTGGCACCTCCAAGGAGCTGCCATCCCCATTGGAGCCAATGTTAGTGTCGGTCTTGAGCCCTCCATCGGTGATCAATAGCTCTTTGCATATGCATAGGTAGGTGTCTCATTAGTGTCAGTTTTGCATCCCGCTAGGCATGCCATAAAACTGAATGGAGGGCTAGTCTTTGTTCCCTTCTTGGCTTTGCTGGAATCAGGTCATACCATTTGAAAAAACCTTGTGTCACACTTGTTTCATTTTTGTCTTGAAATTCCAAGTCTAGGTATAGGGTTTCGGTCAAAATCATTGCCAGGTCATGAGTCAAAAGTCTGATGGTCTTCAGCAAGCCAGAAGGAGGTTTGTAATTACGTTTTATTGATAGTTTTCATCTGCTACAGCTTATTTTTACCTTGGTTTTAAAAACTCTGTTTTTAAACCCAAGGTCATGTGAAAATGGCAACAATAAAGGAAATTTTCAAAAATCTTCAGAATGCCGGCAACAACCCTGGTCTCTTCCTCAGAATCCATCAGAGAATCAACCTGCAAAAAGAACCAAGTGAAAACACTCAAAAAATCAATTTCAGGCAAAGTGCAACTTAAAAAACAGTGTTAAATTAAATGCCAAAACATGCAACATTTGAAAGTGGGTTTGATGTTTTAATTTTTTTAAAATGTGGACCTATAAAGACCAAAAAGCCCTCTTCATGGCCTCATTATGCATTGACAAACTTGCAAGACACAAAGAGAAGCAAAGAAAGGCGATTTGGCTGCGATTTTAGTCATTTCTGGAGGAGCGACTAGTTGAGTTGGAGGTGCGACTAGTTGGGCAGGTGCGACGAGTCAGAGCTGCTCTCACAGTGTAATTTTTGAACTGGAGCGACGAGTCAGAGGGGTGCGACTAGTCGAGCTGGGTTTGCCAAGAAACGTGCCAAATCACCCAAATCACCCTCCCAAATTGCTAAATCGACCAGGTAAGCTCCAAATTCATCTATGATAACAAGGAATAAGTGAATGATGACATGTCTCATGGTTTTCTTCTTCAAAAATTTGCAAGAGAAATGGTGAATTTAAATGTTGTCAATGTAGGCAAATCTGCTAGGGTTTTGTTTGTTTTTCAAGGTAAAAATCCCTCTTATCCCATCCTTGTTCCCTTGGCAATTAAATTCACAAATGTTGCTGCATGTTTATCTTATTATTTCATTTATATCGTTTGCCAGAAATACAAGGTTTCCATCACATATTCCTTCAAAATCTTTCCCTTCCCAAATTTCTTCGCTAAACCCTAATATCCTTCATGTTCCCACAAACCCTAAATTGCCCTTCTCCTTCCCACAACAAGCAAATTACATGGACCTGCAGCAAGAAAATAAAACAAAAAGAATAAAATATATATATATATATATATATATATATATAAATTGATATGAAAAGAAAAATAAAAATAAAATGCCAAAATGACCCAAATATGAAAAACAAAGATATTATTGGGTATAAAAAAGAGGCAAGCTGCTGTTATGAAATTTATAAAAAGAAAAATCAAAGATTGCAGCTGTGTATATATTCATAATGGACATATTGCTGTGTTTTTGGTCTATAAAATCGTGTTGCTGTGCTGCCCAAAATAAACTCTGTTTTCCCTTTTTTATCATTCCCTTGAAGTTGTCAAATCTCCTTTTGATAAAAATACAAGTGAAGCTCTCTTTCCCTTATCACTAAATGCATATGAATCCCGTCCAGATAGCAGAGTTTGCTTCATTAAAGGATAAAAATCAAATGGATAATGCTGCCCCATACCCCCTGTCATAATATATGTTCTTTCCCTTGGTCCCTATCATACATGGTTTCGTTGCAAATGATTTCTTAAAAATGATAAGATGGTATGTGTTACATTTTGTGAATTTTCCCTAAAAATCCCTGTTTTTATTTCCCATTCCTTATTAAAAATCCCTCCCCTAACAGTTCCCTTATGATTTTTCCCCTTGAAAACAGCATACTTCTCAGCATTTTGCAGGCAGAGGCAGCAGTTCTATTTACCTTTCAGCTTGCTCATCTGGTTCCAAAACCATGTCAGACACTGAGAGTTATGAGCCTAGTGATGACCATTCATCAGCTACAGAGGTGGTGGTACAGCAGAGGGTTCCTAAGAGGGGTGGTCATCATAGGAGACAGGAACCTACTTCTTTGGCAGCATTGCAGGCTTGTCCTTTGGCAATAAACGGTTTTCGGTACATGTCATGTTTTCAGTTCTGTGAGAGGCTTGCTCACATTCAGCATCATAGTGAGTTGGCACGTTTATTTGTTTTGCACCTTCATGATGGGCAGGTCACTCTTGCAGGGGTGAATTTTGTGTTATCTTCAGAGATGATTTCAGAGGCTACCGGGATACCGAATGTAGGGGAAGTGTGGCCCAAGCGCAAACTGCTGGACTTTATCTTTTTTGAGCCATATGTCAGGCCCTCATTTGTGAGCCTCTTGTCAGGGATCTTTCCTTCCAGATTCCTCCGGGCGGAGTATGTTTCGATCATGAAGCTTATCATGCAGTACTTTACATGTGACGGAAGATTTTCACTGGTCTCCACTTGTCATATTCGCATGTTGATGCACTTTACCAGGGTGAGGATGATGAACATCCTGGTTTTCTTCTGCCAGGACTTTCAGAGGATGTCATCCGTATTTCAGAGGTGGACCCCAGCCCAGCAGCATAGGAATCTATGCCATCATGGTCTCATTCAGCTCATTGTTTCCCATCAGTTGAGGCAGCAGGGCATTTCATGGGCAGACTTCATTTCTCATGAGGTTTTTACAGCGACATCACGGCCACAGCCAGAGCCACAGAGAGGTCAGCCAGAGCCACAGAGAGGTCAGCCAGAGCCACAGATCATTCATGAGGAGGGAGGTCCATCACGCCAGGCAGAGATTATTGTGCCTACACATGTTGTTTCCCCACTACAGTGTACATATCAGAGGGGTCATAGGACCTTGTTTGCAGCAGCTCGACGAGTATTTTCTCCACATCAGGTGGAAGGGGTCTCGTCGTCATCATCAGATCAGCGAGTGTTATCTCCACACCAGGTGGAAGGGGCCTCGTTGCCGACAGCAGCACAGGTAGCAGAGAGGGGCAAGCAGCCCATGATTGAGGATGAGAGAGCTGGCGATACACGTCATGATTTCATTGATTTTGATGCTCATTCTCCTTCTTCTGATTTTTATGAGCTTATCAGACAGAGAGAGGAGGATAACCTCGTGTTGTAGCAGAAGCTCGAAATGGCTCAATGGACCATCACTTATCTGGAGCAGCGCAACAGACAATTAGAGGCGGAGAAAGAACTTGACGAGCTATGGAGGATCCGTGGTAATAGAGGCTTGAACCGTAGGAGGCCTGGGGACCCATTGCCTGCTGATCGGGAGTCCATGCTCATTCAGGTGAATGCCCACTTGGAGAGGCTGTTAGAGAAAGCCAACCGGGACAAAAGGCTGCTACGAAACATGAAGAACCATTACTGGGCAAGGTTGCACGTTTGCAAGGCAAAAATGAAGATACTCCAAAGGAAGTTGTCCGAGGCCCGCAAGAGGAGGAAAAAGACCAACCCGCTCCGTATCTTGGCTGAGGCCTCTCTTACTCACCATGATACTGACTAGCCTTCTTCTAGCAGCAAAACCAAGAAATTTTGAGGATTTTGAGGCATTTTTGGCATTTTTTTTGGAATTTTACAGGTTGTGGCCACTCGACTCGTCTCACCCCGTACGAGACGAGTCGTCGATACAGCTCAGAACGGGGAAAAATCTACATGGTTGGATTTGTCTTGTAAAAGTACACTTGCCTATGGAAGGGTATCAAATTTTGTGAAGATTTGGGCAGCCAAAAGCTCAAAATACAGCCAAATTTTGACTTTCTGCCCCTTTTTTGAGTTGCAGAAAGCAGGTTTGGGAGATTTGATTTTTTAGGGGTCAAATCAACTCCACATTCAGAAATTCCGGTTGGGTTGGAAAGTAGACTTCCAGACCTTTCCAACGAGCTATCCTGCACTTGATTTGGACTCCGGAAAGGCCCTCAAACAGCGCTGCCAAAAGGTGCGACTAGTCAAGCCAAAGGTGCGACCAGTCAAGCAAAATTTGCCAGTTTTTGACCAGTTCGGCCAGCTAAGCACAGTTTTCACTTGGGTTGATTATTTAGGCATGTAATTGATGGATTCTTGAGTAAATTTCATGGCATTAGATACTTTTACTCTTCTTTACCTCTTCTAGAAGCTTCTTTGATGTAAAAAGTTAATATTTAATGCATGGATAGGCTTCCTAACTTTTAGAGGCAAGTTGTTGTGCTGGCCTATTATCTAGTGACTGATTTAGAATTAGTTGTAACAGCTCCTAGGAAGCTGAGCTCGACCCCTAGAGGTGGGGGAAGAGGTTTGACCTTCTATATTATGCCTTCTCTTTCTCATTTTCAGGGTTGGACTCTAGAGGGAGAAGTGCTATTGTATTTTTGACTTGTATTTTCTGCAATTTGAGGAAAAGGAAGGCCAGGATTTTGCAGACTTCATTGTGGATTCTTGTGGATTATTATGTTGATGGTGTGTCTCCTACTGTTATTGTAAGTCTGTTTATGTGTTCCATTTCTTAATCTCTTGCTGCTATTTAAACAAAAGAAGTGATAAAGTTTGAATTCATGCATGCCATGCTCAGCTTTCAATTTTGTTTAAAATTTATGTTTTCCACTGTCTAGAGAGGATTCGAATTCATTGTTCGCCCTATTTAGCTTCTCTTCTTTCTTCCTTGATCATCTCTTTCAGCTAAAGGCATCAGCATAAACTCCTACCTTGCCCCAAAGACCCACCTGCAAAAACTGAGCTCAATCCCCGCACCCTGAATTGCACTCCCTCCAAATTGCCACCAAAAAACCCAAAAACATTAAATCAAATCCCCTTATCAGTTTACTAGCCTAAAATCCTTATTCCTAATTGGTCAAACTCATCTCATTGAGAAATCCACCAATTTTGACCCGAGAGAGCGTTCTCATACCTCGTAGGGCTAGCTACGAAGTGAAATGGTTTGATGTTGCCTTGAAGGTTTACCTTCCTCAGCCTAGGGTGAAATCTCAAGCGCTAACACAGGGGACCCCATTCCAAAATAATGTCTTCCAGCAAGCCACCCACATAATCCACCTCAATGAGGATCCAAGCCATCCTCTTGTTGCAAGCCCCCAACACCTTAGGATCCATATAAACAAACTTACCCACTCAATTTTTGATCTCCTCCAAAGCCTTCCTGGTCCAAAATTCCAGCCGTAAGCCAGGAAGTTTAACACAGGTGTGTATGTTAAGAGGAGTGTTGGTGAGCAGGTTGAACTCACATACCATTTACAGAGTTGCAGAAAAATCTGGCTGCGCACCCATGAAGCCTTTAAAATTTTCTGGACATCCACCTGATGTAGGAAATGGAAGTTGTACCACTGATTCATTAAACAACTAACTTTCGAGGTATAACCCAATAATGGTTTCCACTAAGCCAAAACCCAACCCTCCATATCCATATTCTGAGAGCCATCGAAATACCATCGACCCTCTAACGCCTTGTTTTGGAGGATCTGAACTCAGTCCCAAATGACATCATGTATGAAACTGAGCATTTTGGGTTTAACGACACTGCGGACATTTTTGTGCCTCCTCCTTCGATGTATCAGTCTATTACTGAAGCCCCCATCCTGCGACATCACATCATTTGCATGCACATGCAAATATCACGGGGGTGCATGCATAGGATCGGCATCAACCACACGTTCACCATCCCACTCAGATCTCAGATGGTCAATATTACGAGCCTAGGATTGGTCCATCTCCAACATAGCTCATAGAAAGGTCTCTTGAGCAGAAATGTATGCATCCAGTGATGCCAAGTAATCTTCCATCCGCCCCCGGAACATATCAAACCAGAACGCATTTCCATGTCAAAACCAACCCCACCTACCACAATTTGATGAAGAGAAAAAGAACGCCCCAAACGATGTGTACCACAAAGGTCCGGAATAGCAAAAGTCTAAAATTGCAAATGTTGAGGAAAGAATATTACCATCCTCATGCAAGGGAAGAAACAACTGAGGATGTCAGAGGGAGTGCGTACATGTAACAAGGAACCAGAAGAATAAAAAACCCACAACGAGTGGATGTCGGGTCACAATGCGTAGTCAGAGAGGAAAGGATTAAATGTAGGAAGGCAGAAAAGGAAAGACACGTCGCCAGAACATGTAATGGGAGCCCACGCAAAGTCCTAGACCACTGATTTGCCCAAACGCGGATCACAAATAATGTCAACCACACCGCAAAAAAGTAAATGTCACATGAAAACAGTTAGAAAAAGGAGAACGAGGAAAAAACCAGTCAGAAGTGGTAACCCCAACGCCACCCAACAAGGACCCAGCATGACCCGAGCGGAGGAGAAGCGGTCACAAACAATGATTTATTCACAGGACCAATAACCCATAATCCTTCACCACAAGTTGCAGAATCTGAAACTAATATCCTTGAACAGACATGATATGTTGAAAGAGTCCTTCCATTTACGCCAGAGGTGTGGAAGTCGAAATTGTCCTTGTTGTTCTATATCAGCAGAGGAGTCCCCATTGAATAACCTCCCAAGATCGTCACTCCGGTGGTGCATCTGTATACAGAAGCGAGGAGTGCAAGCAAAAGAATACCAAAAGGGAGTGCTTATGGGCAACGAACTAGACTCAATTTAGTACGTAGACGCCATGAGCTGAAATGTTCAACTAGATGTCCGTCACGATGAAAATGGCACATATGAATGGCATAAATATGTGCAACACCTCCACGAACTAAGAAGTAAACATTCCAGTAGGTGGAGGTCAAGATATGTCAGCCCCATGGTGATCACCAAACATGTAAAATACCAGCAACAAACGGTACCACCCAGGTCTCAATCCTACCCAAATAGCGGGGAACACCACTCGAACTACGAAAAATCCACCAAGTTAACATGAAAAACCACTGAAAACCCAAGAATGTACACTGAACAAAGACATCTGACAATAATGACAAATGAAGAAACCCCCGGGAACGATCAAATGAATACCCACCACAATGAAACGGCCAGAGAAAAGTTACCAATAGACCCCAGAGAAACAGGCATATGAGGATAGTAGAGGCAAATAAATGGAACAAATTGCTAACCGCCAGTTATAAAGTGCACTTACACGGTGTCGTGACATAAGACGACAGGGATGTCCAAACACCTGGGGTATTCGAACCCAGCAAAAGGAAATGTGTAATAGCAGCCACAAACAAAAATAAAGCAAGGATATGAGAAACAAAGCACCAGTATTAATGTCAGTCCGTATGGAGAGTGCACCAGATGTTTTGAAGCATGTCCACCGGTAGAAGTTACAGACGGAGATGTTGATGAGCCACCATATCCTCCACTCCTTTTGCCTCTGACTTATTATATAGTTATAGTTAACTATTCTAAGTTTTGGAGGTCTTTTGAGCATATTTTTTAATTAAATTTTCCTATAATCCTGCAGGAATTTGTTGTAATCACAAGTTTGATATGTGAACTCTACAAAAAGAATTTCCCTGAGAGTTTTTCAAAGCTTTGAATCCATTTACACATTCAAAAATGGATTTTAAACAACAACAAAAACATAGTTTGACTCCAAAATCTAAAATAGTTAAACAATGCCCCTTACTTGTTCTGTTGAGATTTATTATTATTGTGATGGCATAAGGGTCTATTGTTTTTGTAGGTTGTTTAAAGAGGTAGTGATAGTGTTCATGTTGGTAATTGGGACTCTTTTCTAGGTTCCCTAGCAATTTCATAATGCATCTTTTTGAGCCCTTTGGTCTTAATATACTACTATCTTATTGGTAAGCAATGATGTTTATTTTGGCATCTTATTCCAATTTATCTATGAAGTTTCTAATTTTTTGGATTATAGGAAGGCCATCTCATTAGGAGAGTAATGTGTCTAAGCGCAAAGAGTCCACTTAGTATAATATAATTTCCATTTTCTCAATTATTTTAAAGGTTTGAGGATGAATACCAATTCTCTCCTCACTTTCCAAAGGCCCAAGATATTAGGAGAGTCATGTGTAGGAGGACTTCCATTAGCTCAATTACTTCAAGTCTTTAAGAGAATGAACACCAATTCTCTCTTAAATTTTTCATAATTAGGATTACTCTAGCACAATATAAACAACAAAAAGATTCCCTAAAAACACACTACAAAATTAGAAATTTGATTCTCAATTTAAGTAACCACTCTCAATCACTACCTCAAATCTTAAGATGCCTACTAATTTTGTTCATCTAGAAATTGAAGAAGATATTGTTCATTATAGTATGAATATTAACTACTAAAAATCTAATTTAACTAATCTAAAAGTGAAAAAAAGACAACATTACTACATCTCAATAAAATGTTATAATTTACGAAGTAATTAATAATATTAGAATTTCCCATATATATAAAACAGAGAACATAACAAGCTAATAAATATAAATTTTATAAATATAAGAAATTTATACATACAATACCTAAAAATTTACATTTTCTCCTATGAAAACAACAGTGACTATAATGTTATGTTTTATCTTTTATGATACAAATTCGCTATTAAAAAATCCAAAAGACCTATCTTTTAAACTACTATTAAAAAACAAAAAGTAAACACTTTTTCATATAAATCATCCATAAATATGCTTTCATTAAGCCTGATTTTTGTTGGCAAAGAAAAAAAATTGTCCCACCAGACAAATGATTCCGTACTCCATTACACTCTGGTACACTATTATGTTCATACGATCACATGCATTGTAATGACTTTGCTGAGATGTCAACATTTTAAGAACCACATGCATTGCATTTTACAAATAAAAAATAACATAATGAATTGAAAAGGTGACGTTCAGGTTTTCTTGATCTTATCTCATCTTGATCTATGGTATGTGCTTTCCACTCAGAGTATGCTTTAGTTAGTCCTGTCATTACTCAAAGTAATATATGATTTGTCCCATTAAACTGAGTGCCTTAATAGTGAACATACTTTTCCTTTTGAAATTACTTTTTCAGCGAGGCCAAGGTTTAGTTTGACAAACCACCCGGTCGATTTCTGTTACAGAAATATCTAAATTTATTCTCAAAGTAAATTTCTGGCCGATTTTTGTTAAAGAAAATTTTAAAAGTATTTTCAAAATAAACTTCTCTCAGTAGATCCAACTGAAATTCCTGAACCAGAACTGAATTAAATCGTTATTTATCATTTGAAATTTCCCTACTCAGAAGATGCGAATTGAAATTCCTGAACCAGAATTGAATTAAATAGTTATTTATCATTTGAAATTTCCCTAACTCAGTAGATCCGAACTGAAATCCTTGAACCAGCACTGAATTAAATCGTTATTTATCATTTGAAATTTCCCTACGTACTTAGATGACACAACATATTCAGACAAAGGAGAACTAACAATGAAAATATTTTCACAGCATTACAGTTTTATCTGCCCGATTGTTTCGGCCCCCACTGCCCGCTTTACCGGCGCAAAGATGAGTCACAAAACCGCATAACAGCTTACAACACTTCAGACCTTGAGTCTCGGTAGCATTTAATTATTTGGCTAAACTGTGTCTGTAACATACAGATCTACAAAGGCCTTGGCATCATTATAGTTTTCGCCGCTCTCGACCAGCAGCAAAACCAACCCCTGCTTTACCTGCATTTTAATCACATTTAAAGCGTGGTGCTTAGCTCCAGGTATAAACATGGCTGCTCTCAGTTCTGGTATGGTAGATGTGGCCTGATCCAAAAGCAAGCCACAGTAATCATTCACATTGTCATTGAAGCCCGAAGAGGAGATCATGGCCCTGGTAACTTTCCCGAAATGATTCTGCATAGAAGCAATTAAATTGGCGTGGAGCCACGCCAAGAGTTTGTTCATTCCGAGCTTCGGGATAGCAGCTTCCATATCTCTGTATCCGCTGACCTCGGACTCCATGACACCATTGCATTCGTCGTCATTACAGGAAGGGCCAAAGAAATCGGCCATGTGAAATAGAGTAGGCACGCAGACAGATTTGGCAGGAATTGAGCTCGAACCCTACTCAGGAAACACATATACAGCCCGGTTTCAGGTCAGAAACAAAATACATATATAATAAGATTAGGGAGTGGGTTCGATGAATGAACATGGCTAGGAGTGGGTTCGATGAATGAACCTGCCTGTTTGTAGCCTGGAGTTTTCTGCTTGTTCTGGTTAGCTGCAGGCGTTGAGTCGAGCCCAGGAATCCGGTTTTCACTTGTTTTGGTGACCTGGTGAGCTGCAGGGGAGTGCGGGTCGAGCGGTTAATTCCCAAATTTGAATTGAGGGGTGAATGGCCACAAGACGGTGATGGAACTTCGGTTAGACGTCGTCATTAATGCAGTGGGTGGCGGAGTTGGGCAAAAGAATTGCCAGCGGCCGGAGCAGGAGGTTTTCTGGGCGACGAGGGAAACCGGGCAATTCCTCCACCTAGGTAGACTACTCTAAATCAATTTGTTTATTATTCTTTTATTTTTATTCCAATCGTTTTGATAAAATATGTAATTCTTAATTTCCTAACATTATCAATATTTCGACCCTCTCGTTTTTCTCAAAGGCCTTTGCGTTCCTCTTTTCTTCTCTGTGTTCGGGTGCTCTTTTACTCGGCTTGGTTTTCCTGCTCCGTTTTCTGCGGAAGGCGATTTCCACTATGCTGTTTACAAAAATAATTTATGTGGAAGTTGATTATATATATATATATATATATATATATATATATATATATATATATGAAATTACATATTCTATACTAAGTTATGCTACGTGAACACACATATATCTCTTAAGATGTGTGAAAATTTGTAAGGATGAACATTTTATTTAATGGAAAATTGACAAATTATACAACAATATTTCATTTTGCAGAAAATATCACTAGGACACTAACATAATTCTCTACAAATTTGTCTTTTTACTCTGAATCAAAATTCACAATGCTTAATAAATTTTAAAAGCTTCAATTCAATAAAAGAATGAAATTTTGAAATTTCATTACCACATTTCCGACTTTCATGCATTCACCCATCTCCCTCATTTTGGACAACTCACCATTAAAACATTTTAACGATTTAACATATTAAAAATGTATTTTTTTATGCAAAATTATAATTTTTGTTATTTTTTGAAGTAACTGGTGAAGTAATATTTCAATTGCATTTTGCAGAAACACGTTCACCTAAGATTTTATTCAACTATTTAAATAAATTGAAAAACCAAGAGTACCTTTTTGAAGAGGACTCATAAACGAAGATAGTGAGATTTTTTATTGCATATATTTTATGTTATTGATTTTTTATTCAACCCCTTTGAAACTGTTCAAAAAAATTTCAAACATTATGTTTAAAAGAAATTAAATGAAAAATATCATATGAATTCGAAAATGTCAAGCTCACATGCCATTAGATAGAGGATTCTTTCATGTATCCAACATGATCAGCTTTGCCACTTAAGGACAAATTATGCCTTAAATCTGCTAGGGTAGAAAATTATGTTGCAGAGAAATCTACAGAAGGGGTGCTAAAACTACGATTTTTAGTACCTCAGTAGCTCGATCGAGCACTTAAGTTATAAATTCAAATAGCTTGATCAAGGGTTTAAGAAACCCTCAATTGAGCCATTAATGTGGTTAACCAACGACTCAATCGAGCCTTTGAAAAATTAATAACTTACCAACTGCGCACCAACTTTGTTTATGGCATTGATGTAAAAAGCTATAGACTAGGAGCTTGATCAAGTCCCTGTTACCACCCCAAACAAAAGAAAACAATACAAATTCGAATGTGCATGCATGGAAAAATAACAACAAACATTCATTGATAAAAAAATAACATAATGTGGAAATTACATAAGAATTCACAACAAACATGGGAAATTAGAGATTTCGATTTGAAAAAGGAGAAAAAGTTCCAGGCACAAAGGAAGTGCAAAAAAAATCGAAAGAAAGGATGAGAAAAAGACAACAGACATTGAGAGAACAACACGATTATTCAACTCAACAAATTCATGTAAATATAGGTAATTTAAGTTGTCTCACTTCTCATATTACTTGCTCCATATTGTATGCATTAGGAAATATGATTAAAAACAAAAAAAAAATGGAGAATGAAACTATAGAACTAAGATAAATAAACATTGAAAGTAATACCGTGTAGATAAAAAAATTGATATGTGACAATAGCTAAGGAAAAATCACCTGGTGTGATTAATGGCTCATTGGAATTTTTTGAAACCACTTGAATTCATGAATATTATGAACCACCTTCGAATTGTAATGGTCTAGGATAATCCACAAAATTTAAGGACGTGATTTAACCAAAGAAAATTGTTACATTTCTATATATTATTTACATGAATTACAATTCATTACAATTTATTTACAAGAGGGATTAGCAGAAATGGTTGTAACATAGGTGCTCCAAAACCTATAAACATTAGTTTGATTGGAGCCTGATATTCTTGTAGGAGTTAAAAGAGAGAAAACGTGTCAAAATTTAAAAGGAGAAAGAGTATCCCTCCTTCCAATGCGCATGTTGAGAAGACATTCTTAGTTAAACATATAACAACAATAAATTTTCGTGACATCCATCATCATATATAACATTTAATGGTTACTTGAATCCTAAATGATGATCCATACTTTTGAAAACCTCATAAGTTTCTTCTTTCAATCCTCCCATGAAGATTATGAGAATTTTAGAGAATATTTTTTTTAAAGACATACAAAGTGTAGTGTAGATTTTTGCTTGTACAAAAATGAATGTATTATTGCATGTCACTATAATGCTCCATGGAAGGTTTATGTGATTAATCAATATTAAATTCATAAACTATAAATGCAAAAGAAATAAATAAGCATGCACGTATTTATGATATGTTAGAAATGTTTACAATGTAAATCTTCTTAGAATGTGGCAATCTAATATTGATTAAATTCATATAGTTGTTTCTCAACATGTAATCGTGAAATATATTGCAAAGTATGGTTCAAAAGTAAAAAAGAGGAACCTTACTTTATACTTTATCAAGATTTGATGAAAATAATTGAAAACATAAAAGACATTTGATATCCTTCTTTGCAAGTGCATAAAAATTATTCCTTGTAGAAACATGCAGTTTTTTGAATCCTCTTACCCTTTCTTGTGCCCTACTTGATTATTGCACTAAAATATCCATGTACATTCTCTCATAAACAACACTAAAATCACTTGTGCCCCTCTTCACCACAAATGATAAAAATGTACATCCATTGTTGATAAGGCCTTGAAGCATCGTACTTGTTCTCTAAATCCACTAAAACCTCTATCTCTTGATTTATTTTTGTTTCCTTATAAACAACTTCAATGGTATTTTCATACTTCTCATCTCACATTTCTTCCACTTTTGTTTGGAATTGTAAAATTCTCTATAGTTACGATAAATTATTCCTTTAAGAAAGTTCTTCTTACTATTGTTTTATGGTAATTTTAGTTACATGTTTTAAAACGCTAAATGATATGGTGCTTCTAATGAAGAAAAAATTTCCAAACTAATTTGATCTTGTATAGTAGGCTTTCCAATATCATACTTAAAGACTAGTTGAATATGTTCTTTCTTGTATGAAGTGTGTATTTACATATTGTATGGTTTTTTAGTCACAAATGATCAATTATAATTAAATTTGTATAAATTTATAGGTATAATTTTTTTTAACTCTCATGAAATAAACTTGGCCCTTCAATTTGGTAATCATTAGCTTGATTTTTCAAGAATCTCTCATTCTCTCAAATTCAAAATATTCTCCATATCATTAAGTTAGTAATAATTCCCTTTGACATATATTCAATGTTTTTCAAAGAACTTCAAAAGTTAAGAAAATCGCGCTTGGCGATGTTTCTGAAGCTAGGGTTTGGAGGTCTGGCTAGGGCTCTGAGCAACCCGACATTGCAGACTTGTACGCCATAGGATAACAGAGATCAATTTCCACAAATGGCAACGCTGATGGAAGAGATGAACGTCACGATGGGGGGGAAAGAGATCCCCTCCTACCGAAATATAGTAACCAACGAAGAAAGTGCATAGGGCACACAGGTGACCAACACACGTAACGAACATGGAAAAGGCCATCCTATCCTCGGGGCTCAATGGCAGAACTAGATGTGTGGCCAGTGCCTTCCAAGGGCTATGAAGAAGCCTCGGTTCGTCATACCCAACAATAAACTTGAAGACTATATGAAACATATGAAATACCACGCAATGATTTGAAAATTTATAGGAGTCTAGCCAACAAAAAGGGATCTGGTGAAGTGGATCCAACGTAAATGGCAACCAAAGGGGCACATCGAGCTGAAATTGTGCAGCAGGGGATTTTACACGGTGAGTTTCGCCAGCCTAAAGGATAAAGAAAGGGCGTTTGATGGTGGCCCGTACTTCTTTAACAAAAAAGGGTTGCTTATGAGAGAATGGGAGGAGTGTTATAACCTAGATCTGGAAAAAATCATAGTACCTCCGGTATGGGTACTCCTCTTTAGCCTCCCAATGGACTTCTGGGATCCTGACATCTTGGAAGGTATCGACAACTCCATTGGCAGTTTCATGAAAGTTGTTGTTGGGAAAAATACTGAGAGGGGGTGAATCAATATTTTCAAATCAATTACTTTTTACATTCATATTCAAATTTTCTATACGCGACTTTACTGAAAGGAACCTGCGTGTGTACGCGACTATTCTTAAGATAACCAACGTATATCCAGTGAACTTATAATTCAATTAATTCATCATATGTTGGTCTTCAGCCAGTGCATTAGTACTTTATTAAACATTATATAAACAATAACCATGTGTTGTAATAACAAAATAAACCGTCACACATAAGCAATACACACGAACACTAGGATTTAAGGTGGAAACCCAATGTGGGAGAAAACTGCCTGCTACTATCGTCTCTGTCTTCTTTAATATAGAGAAAAATCTTCTTACAATCTTGTATTGGTGCAGACTCATACTAGTATGTAGACACCCACCTACAGAAGGCTATAATCTTCGTTTGTTCTCCAACTCCCGCGGGAAGGTAGCTCCAACCCCCTGGTTCTTGTACTGGCATAAACTTGTAACAGTATGCAGGCACCAAACCGCAAAAGGATACAACCTTCACTCATTCTCCAGCTGCTACTGGAAGGGAGCTCCAACCCCTTGATCACCAACTATTACTGGCAGGAAGCTTCGAATTCCTCACTAAAGGATCCAACCCTTAGCATCCTCCATGGACCACATTTCATAAATTTTCAGACTGGATACTCCTGACACACATCAACACAATATGTAGGCCACGTTTCATCAAAATTTGAAACTAAACCCATCAGTAAAATTGAAGCTCAAAATCAATCACCACCGCAATACAACCATAAAAAACAACTGCGTCAACCAATCATTGAAACCCATCAAATCTGAAGAAAAACAAAATCAATCAATTAGAATAGTCAAATCACTATCACCAGAACAAAGAGTTGAACCCAGAACACTGCATCAACAACCAAAACCAAATGCAATCACAAAAATCATATGTCAGAATGTATACGCTACTTCAATGAGGACAACCTGCGTGTATACGCCACTTTCTGTAACTCAACCTACGTATACCACTAAAGATACTGAATCATAAAACTTCTGAACCAAAGACATTCTGAAGATTTACTGTCATATTACAAAGTTCTAAATAGATAGAAGCAAAAGATCACCCTTCTTACTCAATCAATTAGTTAGCCAGACTCAATCTCCTTATACAATTAGTTTAACTTCAGATCTAATGAAGACATCATTGACAAACAACAATAAAACAACAACATTAATCAGATAGATCAGTAATTTCTGAACATCCAACCCTTCCTCTGTATACGCTACTTGGAAGTGTTGAATCGGTGTGTAGATGCGCCTTCAATGAGGCGAACTTGCGTATAGATCTACAAATAAAGAATATATCTTTGCAGCTTTCCAAGACTTCAGATATACCCAGATCATAACATTTAAAGGATAAAACATGCGTTAGCACTTAGATCTAGCCTATCCATTATCAGATCATACAATGAGAAGTCATTTCAGGTCTCATGATCCTCATCTTACATTGTATCCAAGGGTGCACAAGATGTTTCAAATATATATCATACCCATAACCCTTACAACGCAAACTATACTTCAGATAGGAGTATTCATGAAAAACCCTTTCACTTACACCTTTAGCTCTTTGATCTTCTCCTCCTTATATACTTAGAGCCTTTGTCAATACCATGAACCAAAACAACACTTAGAACCTATGGTATTCTTAGACGGGATAAAGTAACCATTATTTGATTCAATATTGTGGGCTAATACCATGGTATGGACCCTTAGTATTATTTAACCTTAATTTTCCATCCCATACACATTTTTCCTTCTGTGAAACTATGTGCATACATATATGCGCCTTTTATTATGTGTACTTGCGTCTATACGCGACTTGGACTAGGTTAAACAACGTATACAACTTAAAACATTCTCTTTCCTCAATTTCTTGATTCTAATCTATAATCCTTTGTCCCATCATCTTGTTCTTCTGTGCCATTACTCTGTTACCTCTAAATTGACCTGTTACAATGTGATTTTCCATCATACATCACTTTATCATTTCTGAACTGACTTGTGGATACATCTAGTTATCATATATGTGAGTTTCCATCAAGGACAACACATGTACCATAATGCCAACAATCCCCCCCTTTGGACTTGATGGAAACCATATTGATGTTGATCACTTCAAGATGTAGAACCTGTTAGATATATCAAACAACACCAAGATACTCTCCCCCTTTGACATCAAGGGCAAAGGGCGGACCAAGATATTCTCCCTCTTAGTACATGCTGAGATGCACTATATTGTCCATGCTCCCCCTGAGCACATGTAGAGTCTACAGAAATATTTTTCAAAAGAATAACATGACTCTATAACTCAACTATGTGAGTATGACCTTCCTATCACCAATGACCCATACTTACATCAATCTCCCAACCAAGTGGGGATACATATTTGACTCAACCACCCAACCAAGTGGGATTACATATTTGACATGATCTCAAAAGTCCATACATGATTGAATATGATAATTATTACATCATAGGTCTTTACATGACCTTTACGTCAAACGATATACATGACATTTATAAAAAAGACCAAAGACCTAAACAAGATCATGACAATTATTAGAAACTATCATACACCATATATGATCTGCACCATAAGCATCTGTTAACAGCATCAAGAACAACAACATGTATATGTCCATCATCAGTTCACAAGATAAGTCAATGTAGCTTTAATATCATCAACCTATGACTAAGTATGCTGCATATAGATATCAACTCATCCTCTTGAGCTTATCAATA
Organism: Pinus tabuliformis; assembly: GCA_031772625.1. Taxonomy (NCBI): domain Eukaryota; kingdom Viridiplantae; phylum Streptophyta; class Pinopsida; order Pinales; family Pinaceae; genus Pinus; species Pinus tabuliformis. The sequence continues at coordinate 717,701,076 of CM062817.1, read as the reverse complement.
TCAACTTGCTCCTTTTCCTTAGTAGAAAAAGCCTTATGTTCATAAAAAACATGTCATTTCATGAATCAACTAAGCATATTCCATATCTCCAAGTAGTGATATGAAATCATTCACATCATACCATATATATATGCGAAAACACCATATTCATCATCCATGACCATATCATCATCATTGTAGCACCAACTGCATGATCTTTCCATAAAAACCCTCAATAAATCAACCATGTATCATCACAAGGGAGTTTTTCAACATCCCACATCTGATAAGCATCAACCTTGATAATCAACATATGTGAGAACCAAAACTATCATCATAAAGTAAGAAGTCATCATCATTATATGATTGAGTAAGCCATTTCTCCAAATAGCCATGTCTTCATGAAACCTGCAATAACACCATTCTCTTGGCCAATTTTCTTCATAAGAAGATCTTTTATACCAACATCATTTACCAATGTGCAATTTAAGTAATCTTCCATGTATCTAGCATAGAGATAGCAATACGTATCTAGATTCTCATCACAAAATAGACCATGAGTTCACAGTCATTTGTCAAACTTTTTTGATACCATCAAGTGCAACAATCTTCAAAAAATATACCATGTGAGAGCCATGAACTATAGGAATCCTCATCCATAATTGCACCATATAAAATTTATGCATATTTGAAGGAACGATGACAACAACATAATAGAAATGAGTGACACTTATCATCATCAAATAATGAAGTTGTGTACTAAAGCTTTGTTCTTCTCCTTGAACTTATGAAGATCACCATGTAAGCAACATAAATATATGCATCATCAAAATATTCATCAAAAAATCATCCATAAATCAAGGACTTCTAAGAAAATACAATGCCAGCAGTGCATTACTAGAAACATAGAAAATGCTCCCCCGAACCTGTGCCAACTATTCACTGTCAAATCTGATCATTGCATATATTAGTAAGAATCATCAATGCATAATCATCAACTAATTATACATCAATTCATCAAAAAATTATGAGGGACAAAAGAAATTATAACTAGTATCAAAAGACCATAATCATCAACCATCAAGGCAGAAAAGACAATTGATCATTGACTGAACCATATCAGACCCCTTTTCTAAGTCCGTCCCACTGTTTCTTCATCAAAGAAACATATACGTGACTGTGCAATTTCAAAATCACGTATATACACGACCTGTCTTCATAAGATTCGCGTATGAAAAGTCTAACACTGAAATTTCATACTTTCAGTTTCCCCTGTGTCTGTTATTACTATACCTGGTCCTAGAATGTTTTCTAAAACTTCAGTTCCAAGAATACCATTATCATGATGGTTCTTCATCAGAGACTCCATTTTACTCTTGTATCCAATCATGTGATGATAAAATACACTATTATATTTGTCTTCAAATGAGTAGAGAGAAAGACCACACCTTATCTGATCTTCCTTTTCTTTATGATTAGTGGATCCATCCTTTTCAGATTTTCCGATATCAGTGTTCTTATTTGGTTGCTTACCAAATTGTCTATGTCAATCCATAGACTTGTTCCCGCAGTCTATTGTTATATTCCAAAAATTGTTACAAGCATAACATCTTATATTATTCATATTCCTTCTATAGCAATCAATGGCTTTGTGACCAAAAATATTGCAAGAAAAACAATACCCCTTAAAGTACCTGGAAGCTGATGATTTTTCTGTGTAATAGTTATTAGCCTGAAACATTATGCTTCTGCAACTGGCTGCAACCTGTCAGAAATTATGACATATAGAACATTCAACATTATTGATCAGAGGAAAGAATTGAATAACACTTCTATAGTTAGTAAATGATTTTCTTTGAAGACTTTCTTTCCTTGGTTGTTGATAGGGTTGAATTCTTGTCTCCTTGTTGAGCATTTCAGATTTTGCATTAGAATTCGTTGCCTCAGTTTGTGAGCTAGATTCACCTTTAACAGTTTCATGAAAACCAAGACTAGATTTGATGGTAGGAGACCTTTGACTACTAACAATATTATCCGAAATCTTAGTACTATTTTGAAATTGTAAAAGTTTATCATTTTCTTCTAATTTACCTTTTAGGATATTTACCTCAACCTGATATTGCTTTTCATTTTCTAGATACTGCTTCTTCATGATTTCTTCAGCTTTTCTTCCTTCTTCCATTTGTTATTTTAATTTGAGAGTCTCATTTTCTTGTTCTTCAAATGGTTGAAGTAGTTCTTCATTCTGCTTGTTTTATTTTTCAAGATCTTATTTTAAAGAGACGACCTCAACTTCAAGATCTTCACAGTCACTGGTTCTTTATTTAAGTTCCTTGGTTGTTGTATCCTTTTCATTCACTTGACTTCTCAATGATGTTACTTCATCTTGCAGTGTTTGACATTGATCTTCCTTGTCCTTGTACTGCTTCTTTATTTTGTTTCCTTCCTCCAACTGAGTTTTTAACTTGGTAACCTCTTCTTTGTAGGTACATTCCCTTTTATCAAATAGATCTTGTTGATATCTAATTTTATTTGAGCCCTTTAAATTCTTCCTCTATTATATTTATTTTGAACACTTTCACCCATGGGAGAAAATTCAGTTGTTTCATTGTCACATTCATTATCTTCAATATTGCATGAACAGAGAAAGGTATTTCCAAAGGACCAAAAATCAGTACTTGATAAATATTTTTCTTGTTCATCTTCATTCTGATGTGATTCTGAATGTGAATAATTACTTCCACCTAATAGCTAATCGTCTCTACCACTGTCATTGTTTCTTTGAGATGACTTCTTCTTTTGAGGTGCTTTCTTCTTTTGCTTCTTTCCCATTGTCTTGACGGATCTCCTTCAAGCGATAAAGCTTCTATCAAAGGACCTGCTCTGATACCAATTGTTGGGAAAAAAACTGAGAGGGGGGGTGAACCATTATTTTCAAATCAATTACTTTTTACATTCATATTCATATTTATATACATGACTTTACTGAAAGGAACCTGTGTGTGTACGCAACTGTTCTTAAGACAACCATCGTATATCCAATGAACTTATAATTTAGTTAATTCATCATATGTTGGTCTTCAGCCAATGCATCAGTAATTTATTAAACATTAGATAAACAATGACCATGTGTTGTAATAACAATATAAACCATCACACATAAAAAACACACATGAACACCAGGATTTAATGTGGAAACCCAATGCGAGAGAAAACCGCCTACTATTGTCATCTCTGTCTTCTTTAATATAGAGAAAAATCTTCTTACAATCTTGTATTGGTGCAAACTCATACTAGTACGTAGACACCCACCTACAGAAGGCTACAACCTTTGTTTGTTCTCCAACTCTTGCGGGAAGGTAGCTCCAACCCCCTGGTTCTTGTACTGGCGTAAACTTGTAACAGTACGCAGGCACCAAACCGCAAAAGGATACAACCTTCACTCGTTCTCCAGTTGCTACTGGAAGGGAGCTTCAACCCCCTGATCACCAACTACTGTTGGCAGGAAGCTTCAACTTCCTCACTGAAGGCTTCAACCCCTAGCATCCTCCATGGACCACATTTCATAAATTTTCAGAGTGGATACTCTTGATACACATCAACACAATATGTAGGCCACGTTTCATCAAATTTTTAGAATGGACCCATTAGTAACATTAAAGATAAAAGTCAATCACCACTGCAATACAACCTCCAAACGCAACTGCATCAACCAATCACTGAAACCCATCAACTCTGAAGAAAAACACAATCAATCAATTTGAATAGTTAGATCATTGTCACCAGAACACAAAGATGAACCCAAAACACTGCAACAACAACCATAACCAACTGCAACCTCAAAAATCATATGTCAGAATGTGTACACTACTTCAATGAGGACAACCTGTGTGTATACGCCACTTTCTATAACTCAACTTGCATATACCTCTAAAGATACTAAATCATAAAAAGTTTGAACCAAAGACATCTACTATCATATAATAGAGTTCTAAACAGATAACAACAAAATATCACCCTTCTTACTCAATCAATCAGTCAACCAGACTCAATCTCCTTATACAATTAGTTTAACTTCAGATCTAATGAAGACATCATTGACAAACAACAATAAGGCAGCAACACTGATAAGATATATCAGTCATTTCTGAACATCCAGCCCTTCCTTTGCATACGCTACTTGGAAGTGCTAAATTCGCGTGTAGACACGCCTTCATCGAGGCAAAGCTGTGTATAGATCTACAAATAATGACTTATAACTTCGCAACTTTCCAAGACTTCAGATATACCCAGATCATAGCATTTAAAGGATGAAACATGCGTTAGCACTCAGATCTAGCCTATCCATTATCAGATCATACAATGATAAGTCATTTTAGGTCTCATGATCCTGATCCAACATTGTATCCAAGGGTGCATAAGATGTTTAAGATATATATCATACCCATAACCCTTACAACACAAAATATACTTCAGATAGAAGTATTCATGAAAAACCCTTTCACTTACACTTACACCTTTAGCCCTTTGATCTTCTCATCCTTATATACTTAGAGCCTTTGTCAATACCATGAACCAAAAAACCACTTAGAACCTATGGTATTCTTAGACGGGATAAAGTAACCATTATTTTGCTCAATATTGTGGGCTAATACCATGGTATGGACCCTTGGTATTACTTAACCTTAATTTTCCATCCCATATGTGCTTTTCCTTCTATGAAACTACGTGCATACGTATACGTTCCTTTTATTCTGTGTACCTACGTGTATATGTGACTTGGACTAGGTTAAACACGTATACAACATAAAACATTCTCTTTCCTCAATTTCTTGATTTTGATCTATAGTACTTTGTCCCATCATCATGTTCTTTTGTGCCATTACTCTGTTACCTCTGAATTAACCTATTACAATGTGATTTTCCATCATACATCACTATATCATTTCTGAATTGACCTGTGGATACATCTAGTTATCATATATGTGAGTTTCCATCAAGGACAACACATGTACCACAATGCCAACAGTTGCAGACTCGACGAGAAAAGGAAAGTATACATTCGACACTCGTCTCTGTGTTTATATGAATATAACCAAACCCCTGCCGGAGTCCATTGAATTGGAATACCAAGAGGAGGTTTGGAAACAACCCATTGATTAAGGACACATACCCTTCCGATGCCGTCGCTGCCATGAATATGGGCATCTATTCTGGGAATTCCCTCTGAACCAACCCGAAACTCAAGAGGCATCTAAAACCAATAGCGCTAGGAAAAATAAAGAAGGGGAGGAGGAGGGATTTCAGGAAGTCTAAAGGAGGAGGCGGAACCAAAAAAACCACCATAATCCACCCTAGCCATGAACAAACAAAGGATCACAAGCTAATAATTGATTTGATATCCTACAAGAGGAGGAGGAGATAGGAGAAGTGAAAATGGAACCACTAGACAACCATCCAACTTTGCCAAGGGATAGTAACAATGCCAAAAGAAAAGAGGAAGATGTAATAATGGAAAAGGAGACCATGGAACAACCAGTAGAACAGGCCAACATGGAGATTGATAGCCAAAGAGAAGAGATAAGCAATGAGGAGTAGGTCCTATGTAAGTTGCTAAGCGAGTGGAGGCATTTGGATGAATGATTTATACCAGAATATTAAAAGAAACTCTTCAAAGAAACATTCCAACAGTACAAAGCAAAACATGACACAGGGGCATCAATTCAATTAGAACAATAGGATCTCAAAACACTGATGGGGGGACTAGGGACCCTCGGGAAAAGGAGGGAAGAAATGAGGCCAGAGAAAATTAAATGAGATGATCCAATTGATAGGAGAAGCACTAGTGAACTCAGGAAGTGTAATACTGCTATCTGTGGTCTTCCAACAACTTAACAAATCGTCTAAATGATAATCACATCTTGGAATATTAGAGCCCTTAATAGAAAAGGAAAACAACGCTATTTGAAAGAGAGACTCAGGAAAGATAAGCCCAACATCATGGTGGTTCAGGAAACCAAAATATCATAATCCAAATGCAAAGACATTCTAAATACCTTCAAACTGCAGTATGAAGTGGTAGCCCAAGATGCCAGGGACAATGCAGGTGGACTAGCTATCATATGGAACTTGGCGGAGGTAGTTTTTGAGGATTGGGTTAGTAGGCCCAGAATCCTTTTTGGGAGATTTAAGCATATAGGATCCTGAGACTAGGCCTTATTCACAGGAATTTAGACTACATATTCCAGGAGAAAGAGGGTTTTTTTTTACAAAATCTAGAAAATTTGAGAGGATATTATTGAGATGACTTATGGGTCATCGAGGGAGATTTCAACATGATCACATCCTCGGAGGAGAAAAATGGAGGAAACTGAAGCCAGGACACAAATATGGAAAGGTTCAGGGACATGATCACTGAGCTTCACTTAGTTGACATGGAGACCAATAATGGAATCCACACTTGGAATAATAAGAGGGGGGGACCTCACCAGATCTCTTCTAGGCTAGATCGATTCCTAGTCTTTGAGAAGGTAGTCACCCGTGACATATTCTTGGAAGCCTATATCCTACCGGGGATGGGTTCTCATCACTGGCCAATCCATTTGGAAATAGACCTGAAAAGAGGCCCAAAAACATACCCTTTATATTCGAATCTTTTGGCTCAGAGATCCATAGTTGATGCAGAAAGTGGAAACTCGGTGGAAGGACAATAAGGAAGTGGGAATAAATCATATGCACACATTCCAATTGAAACTCAAGGAAATGAAAAGCAAGATTAAGAAATGGAATAAGGAAGAGTTAAAGCATATTATGAGAGACCGACAACAACTGAGCAAGAAGATGGAAAAGATCCAACAACAAATCATAAGCCAAGGAAGGGACGAACATCTAGTGGAGGAAGAAGGGAGGATCATCAACCGACTGGAAGAACATAGAAAACAAAAAGAGATCTTTTGGAAACATAAATCAAGGATTAAATGGCTAAGAGAAGGGGAAAATACACTCGGTTCTTCCATAAAGAAATGGTACAACACCGCCATCACAACTGAATCTTCTAGGGCAGGAACATAATTGTCAAGCATGAGGAAATGGAGGACCTGAATGTGAACCATTTCCATGATATTCTTACGGAACTAGATAATGAAAGGTCAGAGGCAATTCAAAGAATTACCCAAAACATCCCCCACTTGGTTTCTAGAGATCAGAACCCGAGGCTTATGAGGGTCGTCTCTTTGGAGGCAGTGGAAGAGACAGTTAAAGTAATGAAAAAGAATAAAGCCCCTGGCCTTGATGTCACAATGGAATTCTTCCAAGTTGCCTGGACCTTTATTGACAAATATGTATTGGAAATGGTGGAGGAATCAAGACGCAACCAAAAGGTATGTCCAATATTGAATTCTACTTTTATCACTTTAATCCATAAAACAACTAAATCTAAGGACCCACAAGGGTTTAGACCTATAGCCTTGTGTAATGTGATATTTAAAATCATAGCCACTGTAATATTGAAGCGCCTCAAACCACTGCTCCCCAACCTCATCTCACTAGAACAAGTAGGAGTTGTCGAGGGCCATCAAATTTTGGATGACTTCATAACTTCTCAAGAGGCAATCCATTCCTTAAATCAGTTCAAAGCACCTTGTATGATGATTAAGCTCGACCTATCCAAAATTTTGGACCGTATTAGCTAGATTTTCTTCAACAACATCCTTCAATCCTATGGCTTCAATTAGAGATGGATCAACTGGATCTCAACAATGGTGGTCTCTCATGTTTACTCTATCCACTTAAATGGCTCCCTGACTAGATCTTTCAACCCCTCTCAAGGTTTGAGGAAAGGTGATTCGCTCTCGCCATTCCTCTTCATCTTTAATGCTGAAGGCCTTGGTCGATATTTGAAAAAGGAAGCCCAATCCCTGAAAATTCGAGGTCTCAGACTTTGGGGAAACGACCTACCAATCACCCACCAGCGGTTTTTTGATGATATTATTCTCTTTTTCCACGTATCCTTGAAAGAACTCTGACGTCTCAAAGAAATCCTCCAAGACTTCATGCATGCCTCGGGGACCCTAATCAACAATGATAAATTCTGCATCTTCTTCTTCAATACAACTAGAAATATCCAAACCTTCTTAGCACGTGTGCTAGGATTTGGAATCGGCTCCCTACCCTCCAAATACTTGGGAATTCCCCCATCTTTGAATTCCTTAAAAACCTCCCGCTGGAACTCTCTCCTTCCGAAAATTCAGAAGAAGCTTAGTAACTAGACTTTTTGAAATCTCAACTTGGCAGGTCGAATTGTCCTCCTCAAAGCTGTTCTGTATTCCATCCCAATCTATCAGCTATATGGCTGCCCCTAAAATATATTGTTCCAAAATGGTTGATACTTTCAAAAAATTCCTTTGGGGAGGAGCTCAACAACTCAAGAAATGGGCTCTAGTCTCATGGCCCAACTTATCTAAGCACAAAATGGAATGGGGATTGGGGCTACGCAATCCTCTCATATTAAACCAAGTCATGGGAGCTAAATCTTGGTGGAGATGGCTAAGAGGCGGTGCAAATATATGGAAACAAATTTGGACAAAGAAATACGCTATGCCAACCTGCACCGAAGATATCCTTAGGTACTGGGATCCGCTTAAAGGATCGTCAATATGGAACCTAGCTGCTCAAAACAGATACCTTATTCACCAAAATTTCTTCTGGGAAATCAGGAAAGGGGCTACCACTTGATTTTGGTAGGAGTCATGGCAACAAAGGGGAAAGCTTTTTGCCAGACAGGACCTAAGTGATATGTTCCTCTATGCCTCAGAAAACAAATATCAAACAGTAACCAATATTGGAAAGAAGGCTCAGGCATTGAAGAAGGGAGAAAATGGAAAACTTAGGAGGATTGGCTTGAACCACCAAACTTGAACCAATGGATGCAGTTAGAAAAAGCGTTGGAATCCAGAAGAATAACTAGACAACAAGGGTTGGACATATTAAGATGGGGATATGCAACAAAAGGCACTTACATGATCCAGGAGGCCTATAGGTTAGAGGTAGGCCGGGGTCACGAGAATCAACAAACAATTTGGGAAAAAATATGGGGAGGAAATTGGTGGCCAAAAGTGGCTACCTTTCTATGGCTAGTGTGTAGAGGTAGAATTTTAACATGGGTTCAACTTGAAAAGAGAGGCTTCTACTAACCCTCCTACTGCATCCTATGTGGAAAACATACTGAGGAGTTGGAAAAAATTCTAAATACATGCTCGCTTGCCACACAAAAATGGGATCAAGTAGAGGATCTTTTCGGTCACATGGACCAGGACCCCCAGAGCATTAGGGAATCCACCCTTTTGTGGTATCAAGGCCTATACTCTAGCTCGGTACTCAACCAAGCCTGGAATTTAGTCTTTGGCCTTACACTTTGGGAAATCTGGAAGGAGCGAAACTGTAGGATCTTCAAGAATAGAGGTCAGACCCAAGAGCTAGTTTTGGAAGGGATTGTCTAAAATATACGTGAAACTATCCTGGTAGAGAAATGGTCACCAGAAGATTGACAAGTCAAGCCCCAAGAATCTAGAATTCTTAAACGTTTTAAGCTAGCATTGACCATGATAGCCCCAGACTCTTGGAAATTGATCTCAAGGCGAGTGGAATCAACTCAAACCTTCACCACCCCACCTGAGGGCTTCATTAAAATAAGTTTCGATGGTGCTTCGAAAGGAAACCTGAGCCCTGTAAGGTTAAATGGGTTATTTAGGGATCACAAAGCCAAGACCAGGTTTATATGTGCGGATTACTGCAAACAGGCAAGCAATAATGAAGAGGAATTCATAGGAGCCCGTAAAGGCTTAATCCTAGCTACTACAATGGGACACATAAAGATAATAGTGGAGGGGGAATCCAAACTTGTAATCATCACTCTCAAGAAACTAAGCTAGGGGACTAATTGGGATAAGCTTAGTCATAGTTGGAGAACTGCTAGGCTGGTGCAGGAGCTGGGGGAGCTAATAAAGAATTTTGACTATGTAATCACAAAGCATGTAAGGAGGGAAGGAAATCATGCAACTGATTTCTTGGAAAATTGGGGTTATTCTCACCAAACCAAACCCCTTGAATTGATTTGGCCTCCCCAACAGAAGGAAGGTAGGTTGAAACCACTGGATGAAATTCTCAACCAGGATATGGCAAATAGCTCATGCAGTCTATTGGCACTGAAACAGAATCCCCAATCGGGGTGTGTATGAGAATATTGATGCAATCAAATGTTTTAATGGGAAGGGCCTCGAAAGAACAACCCACCACCCTCCACATGCATGGCAAGGTTTGCAGAGTCCCGTCGGGTAGATGGAAGAGAAATACGTATGTGGGTGGCAGCAAGAGGTGTATTCAATTCTGTTGTCGAGTGTTGGGTGATTGCATGAGGTTAGAAACTTGGAGGTTGCTAGGAGTTCGCAGTTGCAGAGAGCGGATAGACAAGGGGTGATATTGACCAGGCATTGCATGGGTGAATTGGTATGTTGTCTGCTCCATATCCCTTTTTGCAATACTGAAAGTATACTTGATTTACGTTCTGGGATAGTTGGGCATAATTCAGTGGGGTTCTAAGAGTCTTGGTCTTGCACTGTCTGGGTTTACGTCGAGTTGGGGGGTCTATATATGGAATTGGCTATGAGGCACCACCATTTCTATGCAATTTGGCACATGTCTATCTCATTAGGGGATTTTCTTAGCCTGGAATGTAGGGAGGGTAGGTAGGAATGGGGAATTGCATGCATGCATGCGATCCGTTGGGCTTCTAGTCGAATGGCCTTGGGAAATGCTTTATGCTAGGGGGGATGGGAGAATCCACGTAACCATAAAGAGTAGCTTTCTCATTAAAACTGTGGCCTCAACTCCACAACTGAGCAGGGCCAATCTTACAAAGAACTGAGTAATTATAGCGAAGCCTATGTATGACTGGTGCTAGCAGTCTGCGGGAAATTGTGCCGAGGGAGAGCAGGGTAACTGGGTGCATGGGGATATTTCTATGGCTGTAACCTCCTATCAGCATGGGAAGGTTATTCCCTTGAGTCACACTCAAGAGAGGTGGAATATATGGAGCCAAGCACTTGGCAACCACAATTCTAAGTTTGAATTGGCATGTGTCACTTTTGGAAATTACATTAAAATATGTTCTGAACCTCAGATGCTTGGTAATAAATTCTTTCAGGTTTTATTTATGCTTGTTGCTCTCTATATAGGTAAGCAGGTTGGAAATAGTTATGGGTATTCTAAAGGCCAAGGTCTCACTCCTCCAGAGAGCATCCATCGCCACATAACACCTTGAAGGAAGTGGGATAAAATGGTTTGTGTGACAACTAAATCTCGCAGCCGAACCCCGCGTGGCCGAGGTCGAGGCCGAAAAAATAAGGGAAAGTAAGAGGAAGGGGAACCCAACAACCTCGGGGTCAAGCCGAGAGGTCGTAAACCGATTTTTAATATCATCAATGAAGCAGTGGAATCCAATCATGAAGGCATAGATGAAGAAATATGAAAGCTAATAGAGAAGTGGGAGGAAGACCTGAACCGTCAGTTAGGTTCTATGGAGATCGAAGTCAATGACTAGTGGGTCTTAGTGCCTGACTCAGAGAACACCCGAGGCCAGTGAACCAATTCAAGCACACTCTTTTCCTCTACTGGTCGATGAAGGGAATCCTGGGCAAGGCCCTGGAACAAAATGCCTTGAATTTGGCTATTGCAGTGCAGACATCCCAGGACTACAAAAGACTTATAGAAACTCATGTTTCAGATGTAGAAGCAAGATGGGTGCCTCCAATGAATCGAAAATCATTTTCTATGCATACTGGTAGAGCAGGTGAACTCTTGGGGTCGAATGCAAAAGACCTGGTTCCAGTTGAATCTGCTTGAGTAGAAGAAGTAGGTTAATGAAATGATGTCTCTATCTTTTTGTAGATATTGATGTGGATATCATTTAATTTTACTTGTAATTATAGCTATGTTAGTAGGTAAGTAGATAGAGGGATAAATATGGACATAAAATCATATGTAGCTTGGATATAAAGATTCAAAATGTATCCCTTTTGGATGGCATACCATGATGTTAGGTGGCCAAGAGACTTGGTTTCCCATAGGGCAAGTTGAGGCCACCTAAAAAATTTCAGACCAGTGTGTTGTCAAGTGTTGTCGTGGCTACAACCACCCTCCAAATTTTTTCCTTAGCTTCGTTTTGGGACCTCCCTACCAACCTTTCACAGTAACATGTCTTGTCTTGTCAAGTACACAAGCTTCAATGTTTTTCTTGCAGAATGAGAGTTTGTCCATCAAATCTTGTTACATCCCCCTCACAGGATATTTCTATGGACTTGGTCCAGCTACAAGCTGAGTAGCTCCCTCAAGAAATTGTGCAATTATGGAGGGCAACCAGCCTTCCCTCCAGAAATTGTGCAATTTTTTCTGGCAGCCTGCTGGGCTCCAGAATTGCGCAATGCTCCCTGTCACTGTTCATTGAGAAAATTGCGCAATTCCTCCTAGCAGGGCTTCTCAGCCCAGAAATTGAGCAATTTTGGACAACAATCAGCTGCTCTGCCCATAAATTGAGCAATTATGGACAACAGTCTGTTGCTCTGCCCAGAAATTGCACAATCCCTCTGGGCAGCCAACCCAACTCCCTCCTAGAAATGAACATTTTTTCCTCCTAGATGAGTAGACTATTGCATGTGTAGTTGAGTTGATGGTTCCCTCCAGGACTAAGAAAAATTATTTGCCTACATGGGTTGCTCCTCCCAAGGCAGCATGCAAAGGCATCCCTTGATTCAAAGATCTATTTTTAGCAGCTGGAGGTTACAAGTAAGGATCATCTTAGAAAACTCTTGCCAAGTGTCGCCTTTCCTAGATTTGTGGCATGCATGTCATATCCTCGATATTATCAAAACTCATCAACTAGACGTTGCAAAGGTCATTCCTTACATTGACCTTGCAGCTCTGGCATCCCACATTGCATCTAGGAGTCGTCGACACATTCATCTCCGTTGTCTTGGGGTAAGCTTGCAGCTTATGACTTGCACTGCGTTTTTGGCGCTTTTGTGTATCGATTCGTATGAATGTTTTCTGCTTTGTTTAAGTGAATGCTTACTGTCACTTGCATGCATACTAGCTTATACTAGCACCGTTTTAGTTTTCATTTGCATCTCAATGCTGTCGCATGCATGACACTATTTTGCACGGAGGGTCCTCATCGCAGTGACTCGCTTCACACACATGCATGCTTTCCTGTTTTCAGAATCTTGCACTTGTTGTTTGAATGAATGATCATTCACTCTTGTTTGCACTCATCTCACCATGCATTTAGGATTCTCATGTTTTCATTCACCCGTCGGCTGGACTGTGCTGCCTTGGCCCAGACCATGCCTTTCCAAGCTAGCACTGTGCATTTTAGGAAGTGAAGACTCTACTTTCCCTCCATAAATTGTGTTATTCTAGCCAGGCACTGACCTCCACGCTTGCGTTGAGTGATTCTTGGAGGAAATGTCGTGTTGGCCCTAGAAACTACACAATGCATTTTGTTGGTTGCATGTCACTACTGACTGAAATTACGCATTACGCAAATTTAGTCCTCAACAGGCCAGGCTGGACTGTGTATTAGTTAGTCAGCCTCTTGACAGCCCTGATTGTGCCTTGCGCAATTTTGGCAGTCAGTCTCCCGACCTCTCGGCTGAAATTGCGCGACCTTCATGATAAGTCACACAGGTATGTTGCAAGTCAGTTCTCAAGTTCGTTTTGGTTTTTGACTGATAGATTTCTTGCCATAAGTGTTGCCATATCTCTAGGTATTGCAGGTGTTCATCTGCCTCTCAGCAATATAGGTACAATGGTTTCCAGGAGAGCAGAGTCAAAGACATCGTTCAGAGCACACTTGGGGATGCAGTCGATCAAGTGTCTATGAACTTGCCTACCACGAAGACATCAAGATGTTAGACAAGGACATCAAGATGTGACGACAACAGTATCACAAAGAGCATCACCATGACCAAAAACTGAAGGCATCATAATGGATGCAACGAATGCAAGAGGAAGGTTGTTGACAACAAAAAGGCGGAACAAAGTTGCAAGTTCAAGTAGATCCACTTGTGATGAAAGCAACTTTGGAGACTCAGGATATGAGGTGACGACGTGACATGAAGATTGTGTGAAGGTAGAGAACAGATCAGAGAAGGAGTTGCATGTGTTGAAGCAACAACTCAAGGAAGAACATGAGCTGCATAGACGAGAGAATGAGTTGCAGTAGGAACAGGTACAACAATAGGCGCAACATGCACTCACGGATGAAACTGTGCCCGTACAAGTTATAGATACATCCTAGCTGCTGGCATGGAGCAGACATGGTGAGCAATGTTTTTGATTGCATGGAAGGGAATTCAACAACATGCATGTCATTGTGTGCATTCATGCGAGCCCACCCATTCATCACACTCACTGAGGCAAAGACAAGAAGCAAGTTCGACTGGAGCTGAACATGCAGTTGACAGTTGATGCGCATGACCACCAACACACACTAGAAGATCAACATGGACACTATGCATTAGTGTGTTGCTGGTTCGACCGAACTCAAGAAGACCATGCACATGCTAGCAGACGAGTTGGATGGAGGAACCACACCAATGCACCCAAATGCAATAGAGGCAAGAGTTCGCTTCAACAAGATGTCACCATGGAGTGCATGCACACCATCAAAGACGACCAAGCTTGGCATCAGCTCACCACTTTCACCATCACAAGCATGTCAAAGAGTTGGTCTCGCCACAATGGACTGAGTGTCAGTGGTGTCTTGCATGGCTTGATCAAGCCATGTTGTCTCACATGAGAACATGTGCATTGTAATGTAACATCTTGTCAAGTGGAAGTTCAAGTGCCGATAGTTGGATTTAACAACCATAGAGTAGATGAAGAGTCATGAGAGTAGATGAACTGTCACAAAGGGGAATGTCAAGGGTCACCCCATCATTTGATATAAATAGAACCTCATAACTCATTGTAAAGGCTTTTGGTTAGCCAAGCTTCTGATAGGACTATCTTAGAAAAAGATTGGACAATATTGTAATGAGCCTTGGATTCTCCGGTGCGCAGAGTTAGTACATCTCTTTGGAGGATCAGGTGGTTGTGGCTGTAACGTTCCGCTGTCGGAACTAGTGGTTGGACATGGATGTATTGTATGACTGGAACTTACACTTCTTAATATAACAGATCCAACACGTTTCATCCATATGTTGTATTGTATTATATGTTATCTGGTTTACTCTAAATGATATATGTATTTGTTTGCTTACGCATGCATGTATGGACTATTCTGTATAAGTATGTATTAATCTTTATGAAATGTGCTATTGGTTTAACCATCGCTTTGGATTTCTCACTAACTTTCTTTCCAGCTTGTGATGCATCTTCACTCGTGTGTTCCCTTCCAAGCTAGGTACTATTACAAGTTTCCAAGGGGTGCACTCTCTTCACCCTCAATGTGTTAGAACCTCTCATGTACCTTCCTTGACTTAATATGGTTGTCACACCCTTGCTACCAACAGGGACATCTTACTTGCCTCTGTGCGAAATCATGGTCAAGGCATTACCATACAAGCCACTGCTGGGACTCCTACACCAAACAGTTTGAGGTCTAATTGGGAGTTCTTATCGGGGAGATCCCCTTACAGGTTGGCGGATCTAGCACCGTCAACATTTTGGTGCTAGGAGGAGGGCCAAATGATAAGCTGAGTCCTCACATCTGTTTTGAGTCTCTACATATCTATCATGACTAACTACAAAGTTGCTCTTCTGGAGTGTATGTCTTATGGAAACGATTTCATTATCTCGGAAACACTCTCGGATAACCTGTCACATAAAACATTTGATGGTGGAGGCCACTTAGCCTTGGTTAGGCACACAATCGGCATTGTAGGCTCATGCGAAATACATGAATCTTTGAAGAGTACATTACCTATGCGTTGTTCGTCTATACGCTTCGAGGGCACCCCATGAATTGGTGTGCCACGCTGCCCAAAAAATCTATTCATTATCTTTCTCATCTGCTCACAGAGATAGACCATGCTTTCAATCACTTTAACCATAAAGCACATGATCAAGAAATTTTGAAATTACAAAAAACACCCAATGAACTTGTTGATCAGTTTTACACATGCTTTTGTAATCTTGCATACTGATTTACCGAAGATGAAATTGATTGGGAATTTCTTTATGGGAGATTTGAGTATATTCTTCGCATATTCGAACCCTGCTCAGCACACTTCGGTGATGGAGCTGAGCAATCACAGGCAGACAAAGTTGTTGTCACAAGTGACTATCCGCTTGAACCTCATTAAATAGTTCCACCACTGTGGAGTGATGTGGGAGATCATGCACACACATCTGTTGAAATATCACATCCTCCCACCCCACCTACTCTTGAGATCTGCACAGATTTGGCTTGCAAGCCTGTTGGTCATCATGTGGATTCATTCCCTAAACCCTTTTCCCCGTGTTCTGTTGATCCTCCGGATTGTACTGTCTTGCGTTCTTCCATTCCGGACTCCTCACCTGCTGTGAATGAGGATCAAGTTGTCGACGGAGTTGGTGTTATGCAACTAACCTGCACCATCATTCATGATGAGTGTGAGCAGGAATCTAAAGAATAACTCGCGGTGAAGGATGACTCCCTTCAAGCCGCGCCTCATCTGCTTTACCCTGACATCCCTTGTGATTCTACCATTGTTGATTTTGCCTATGAAAACTCATTTTCGGATGTTTCTATTGCGGATCATTCACAGAACACGTCGAATTTCATTTTTTCATCACAGTATGGAGAGGGCACATATTCCTTCAAAAATCCATCCAATCTGTCATCAGTCATTTCAAAAAACACAGAGGGTGAACATCTTTGCTTCTCATATACCCCTCTACCTAATTCATCAAATCATGAGGATGCCGAAAAACATCCTGAATTTTCTGATCTTGGTTGTTGTGATCTCTCTACTTCTTCATCTGGTCACAATGTTGATTCAAGCATTGTTAATTTGTCTAAGACGCTGGTCTATGATGATATATCTGTCAACGAAGTCAAAACCCTACATACTGTTGAGGCACTTCATCCCGAGCTGATGGTTATGTCAGGCCCTCACTGTCGTGAGGTTGGTTTCGCTTCTGGTCAAGAAATTGTTGAAACACTCAAGGCTCCTCATCACTCTCTTCTTTGCATTGAAGATTAACCAAACACCTAGATTTCGTTTCCTCCACTCGAACTACACAATCCCATCGCTCATGCGTTGGAGGAATCTTACACAACAAGCACACATGCACAACGTAAGTGGTCTACCTTTCTCATGTTTGCTTGCATGTCACAGTCAAGAGAATGCATACACTCAACATATGCTTCTTGCTTTGTTTTTTGGTTTGTTTTCTTGTTATTTTCCATAGGTTAGTTTCTCATGGACCATGTGCGACTCTTGAAACAAGCCGGGTAAAGTACAAGAGGACTTGTACAACTATCAACATTTGGTTATCTGTTGTCTGCTCTCTTATGTAAGAACTTGTTGTCTTCGATCCATGATACATCAATGGAAAATAGGTAATGTTTGAAGTTAACCTTGGTGAAAACACAACGCTTGCACGCTAACTAGTATCACCTACTCTAGTCGGTTGTTTTTGGGTTAATCCTTGTCAGCTCAGTCAAGTAGAGTAAGGTGAGGGGGAAAATATTAACAAGCACGTCAGAGGTATACATAAACTACTTCTCTGAAGGAACAACCTCTTCTTCTCTCAATAAGTCGTGATCCCTCTTCCGCCTCTGAAATGAATAAGTAATATGCACAGTTATGAAGATGAAAAATGAAAAAATGAAAAAGTAAAAAAAGTAAAAAAAAAAATGAAAATGAATAAGGCAAAAGAAGAGAAAGGCTTCCTACATAGAAAGGTGATGCAAGTAACTCTACCGGGGTACTGACCAGGCTCATTGGTAGCGGAGCCATGCTTGTGTTCCTGCGTGACTTCGCGGGGGTATTGTCCAGGCTTGCTGGCAACGGAGCAACACTAGAGATGAAACTAAGGCTCTGATGACTATACTGCTTGTGCACCAATATACCCCTGAACCCCAATTGAAAATACTATGTTGACTTGGCTTGGAATGTGTGTCAATCGACCAAGAGCTTGGCAGGTGCTACATCTTACAATCAAACAACTGTGGAGGCCAAGACGAGTTGAGAAATGAACAATACTTCAGGAGCTGTTAGACTTGCTTTTCACGAACAAGGTCCATTTAGAGAGTTGGAGTTCTACCAATGTGTTGCCAAGTGTTGTCGTGGCTACAACCACCCTCCAAAATTTTTCCTTAGCTTTGTTTTGGAACCTACCTACCAACCTTTCACAGTAACATGTCTTGTCTTGTCAAGTACGCAAGCTTCAGTGTTTTTCTTGCAGAATGAGAGTTTGTCCATCAAAGCTTGTTGCATCCCCCTCACAGGCTGTTAATATGGACTTGGTCTAGCTACAAGCTGAGTAGCTCCCTCAAAAAATTGCGCAATTCTAGAGGGCAACCAACCTTCCCTCCAGAAATTGTGCAATTCTGTCTGGAAGCCTGCTGGGCTCCTAATTGCGCAATGCTCCCTGTCACTCTTCATTGAGAAAATTGCGCAATTCCTCCTAGCAGGGCTTCTCAGCCCAAAAATTGAGCAATTATGGACAACAGTCAGCTTCTTTGCCCAGAAATTGAGCAATTATGGACAACAGTTTGTTGCTCTGCCTAGAAATTGTGCAATCCCTCTGGGTAGCCAACCCAACTCCTTGCTAGAAATGCACATTTTTTCCTCCTAGATGAGCGGACTATTGCATGTGCAGTTGAGTTGACTGGTTCTCTCCAGGACTGAGAAAAAATTATTTGCATGCATGGTCTGCTCCTCCCAAGGTAGCATGCAAAGGCATCCCTTGATTTAGAGATATATTTTTAGCATCTGGAGGTTACATGTAAGGATCATCTCAAAAAACTCCCGCTAAGTGTCGCTTTTCCTAGATTTGTGGCATGCACATCACATCCTCGATATTATCAAAACTCATCAACTAGATGCTGTAGAGCTCATTCCTCACATCGACCTTAAAGCTCTGGCATCCCACATTGCATCTAGGAGTCATCGACACATTCAACTCAACTGTCTTGGGGTAAGCCCACTGCTCATGACTTGCGTTGTATTTTTGGTGCTTTTTGTTTTTTGCTTTGTATGAATGATGTCTTCTTGATTTCAGTGAGCGCTTGTTGTCGTTTGCATGCATACTAGCTTGTACTAGCACCGTTTCAATTATCATTTGCATCTCACTGTTGTTGCATGCATGACACTGTTTTGCATGGAGGGTCATCGTTGTGGCGACTCGCTTCACACACATGCATGCTTTCCCATTTTCTGAATCCTGCACTTTCTATTTGCATGAATGATCATTCACTCTCGTTTGCACTCATCTCACCATGCATTCAGACTTCTCATCTTTTCAGTTACCCATCGACTGGACTGGGCTGCCTTGTCCCGGACCGTGCCTTACCCGGCTAGCATTGCACATTTCTGGAAGCGAAGACTCCGCCTTCCCTCTAGAAATTGGGCAAGTCTAGCTAGGTATTGACCTCTAGCCTTTCATTGCACAATTCTTGGAGGCAATGTCCTGTTGGCCCCAGAAACTGCACAATGCAGTTTGCTGGTTGCATGTCACTATTGACTGAAATTGCGTATTACGCAGTTTCAGTCCTTAGCAGGCCAGGCTAGACTATGCATTGCACAGTTCCAGCGGTCATTTAGCCTCCTTACAGCCCAGACTGTGCCTTGCATAGTTTTGGCAGTCAATTTCCTGACCTCTCGGCGGAAATTGCGCGACCTTCATGATCATTCACACATGTATGTTACAAGTCAACTCTTAAGTTCATTTTGGTTTTCAACTGACAGATTGCTTACCATGAGTGTTTCCATGTCTCCAGGTATCACAGGTGTTCATGTGCCTCTCAGCAGTACATGTACAATGGTTTCCAGGAAAGCAGAGTCGAAGACACCGTTCATAGCACACTTGGGGATGCAATCGATCAAGTGTCTATGAACTTGCCTACCATGAAGACATCAAGTTGTTTGTAGACAAGGACATAAATATACGAAAACAGCATCATCACAACAAGCAGCACCATGAACAACAAATGAAGGCAGCATACCAGATGCAATGAACGCAAGAGGAAGTTTGTTGACAACACTGAGGCGGAACAAAGTTGCAAGCTCAAGTAGATCCACTTATGATGAAAGCAACTTTGGAGACTCATGCTATGAGGTGAAAGCGTGACACGAAGATTGCATGAAGGTAGAGAACAGAACATAGAAGGAGTTGCATGTGCTGAAGCAGCAACTCAAGGAAGAACATGAGCTGCATAGACGAGAGAATGAGTTTCAGCAAGAACAGGTACAACTTCAGGCACACCATGAACTCACGGATGAAACTGTGCCTATACAAGTTATAGATCCATCCCAGCAGCTGGCACAGAGCAGACATGGTGAGCAGTGTTGTTGATTGCATGCAGGGGAATTCAACAACATGTATGTCATTGTGCGCACGCATGTGATCCCACCCATTCAACACACTCACTGAGGCAAAGACAAGAAGCAATTCCGACTGGAGCTAAACATGCAGTTGACAATTGATGAACATGACCACAAGCACACACTAGAAGATCAGCACGGACACTATGCATCAACGTGTTTCCAGTTCGGCTGCACCCAAGAAGACCATGCACATGTTAGCAGACAATTTGGATGGAGGAACCACACCAATGCACCCAGATGCAACGAAGGTAAGAGTTCGCTTAAGAAAGATGTCACCATGGAGTGCATGGACACGATCACAGACGACCATGCTTGGAATCAGCTCACCACCTTCACCATCACAAGCATGTCAAAGAGTTGGTCTCACCACAACAGACCGAGTGTCAGTGGCGTCTTGCATGGCTTTCTCAAGCCATGTTGTCTCACATGAGCACATGTGCATTGTAATGTAACGTCTTGTTAAGTGGAAGTTCAAGTGTCGATAGTTGGATGTAATAGTCATAGAGTAGACGAAGAGTCATGAGGGTAGATGAACTGTCACAAAGGGGAATTTCAAGGGTCACCCCACCCTTTTCTATAAATAGAACCTCATAACTCATTGTAAATTTTGGTCAGCCAAGCTTTTGATAGGACTATCTTAGAGAAAGCTTGGACAATATTGTAACGAGCATTGGCTTCTCCACTGCACAAACCTAGTACATCTCTTTGGAGGAGAAGGCGTTGTGGCTGTAACGTTCCACTGTTGGAACTAGTGGTGGGATATGGATGTGTTGTGTGACTGAAACTTACACTTCTTAATATAATAGAGCCAACACGTTTCATGAATATGTTGTATTGTATTCTATGCTATTTGGTTTACTCTAAATGATATATGTATTTGTTTGCTTATGCATGCATGTATGGACTATTTTGTATAAGTATGTATGAATCTTTCTGAAATGTGTTATTTCTTTAACCATCACTTTGGATTTTTCGCTAACTTGCTTTCTAGCTTATGATGCATCTTCACTCGTGTGTTCCCTTCCAAGCTGCGTACTATTACAGGTTTCCAAGGGGCGCACTCACTTCACCCTCAGTTCGTTAGAACCTCTCATGCACCTTCCTTGACTTACTGCGGCTATCACACCCTTGCTACCAACAGGGTCATCTTACTTGCCTCTGTGCGAAATCATGGTCAAGGCATTACCGTATGACCCACTACTGGGACTCCTACACCAAACGGTCTGAGGTATAATTGGGAATTCTTACCGGGGAGATCCCCTTAGCATCTCCTCACAATACATACACAAACATAGCATCTCCTCTCGCAATAGTGAAAAAGGATAAAGGTAATGAAAGTGAAATTAAATCTGGGGTCTCACTTACCTGTAAACACTTTTGTCTAGGTATGCATAATTTGAGCGATACTCTTGACAATATCTCTTTTCTTCCATACTTTGGAGACACTAGCATGCCGAGAATTCTTTAGCTCTTATTGAATATGATAATCGTAAACAACTTATTGTCACATAATGTTTTTAATTTGTTACCCAATCAAACTTGGGTTTTAGCATTGGTTAACAATTGAGTAGAACTGGGTGGAAAAAACGATCGAGAATAATGATTGTGAGGAGTTTGCACAAACCTCTGAGGTGCCATAAAACCTGGTTAAATGAGTGATCTCATTGTGCTCCATTCCATATGTCATGAAGGTGGAAATACGACCTTGAAAATATGAACAAATGACATAATGACAAATTGGTTATATATATATATATATATGATAAAGTTAAACATTAGAAAATATATTGGTCAAAGCTCAGCTAATGGGTAGTCAAAAGAAAATCAATTGCTAGAGTCCTACCTTGGCATGCACTGATAAGGGTGGGAACTAAGAGATATAGTTGTCATATCATTAAATTAAAACAATTCTACAAATATGAGTAGTGGAAATTTTAAGGAAAATTGTTGAGCGTCACTCGAATCTTAAAAAAGTTGTTGAGCATCACCCATCTTATGATATTATGAAGGGCCCATTATGTTATATATATGTATGATGTGATAGTTATAATTAAATATGTATAGTTATATAATTATATAGTTATATTACGAACTATAGTTATAGTTATGTTACAGATTATATAATTACATAAATCTAGTTATATGTATCTATAGTTATATATCTAGTTATATTATAATTATATAGTTATATTATATATAACTATATATATTGTTATGCTATGCAATAATTATCTAGTTATGTTAATTGTATATATAGTTAAACATGTTAAATGTTTAGACATAGTTACCGAAGAATCCACAGTAAAACTTATTTTTCGTCAATGTTTCAAATCCCAATTGGGATCCATCATCAGGACTTTCTTGAATGTTAATATACTAGTTATGTTATATTGGAATTTTAATTTAATTAATATTTTACTAAGTACAATAAATCCTTAAAACAAATTACTATATTTATTATTAAAAAATATTTAAAATATAAATTAATTTAAATTTAAAAAAAATGAATTTTTTTTATTACTATTTGATAAATATAGGTTCATCATGAGCAACCAAATTCATCAAGTAATCCCAAGCTCCTAATTTATCTATTTATTGGTTATAGTTTGATTGTTTATATTTTGGAGTTTTTTTGGGCATATATTTGGTCAAATTTAAAATGCAATATATATATATATATATATATTTTTTTTTTTTTCACTAAATTCCTAAGAAAAAACTTTAAAACCTAAAATAATTAGAAAGTAAAGTTTTTACCATTAAAAAAAAAATCATAATAAACATAGTACCATTGAAATGATTGAAAACTTCTACAATGAAATGAAAAAAAATTAAAACCTAAATTATAGTTTTTTTTAGTGATTTTCAAGGGTTTTCTTGGTTCTTTTCATGGTGATTTTCATGGTTATTTTTTGTGGTTTTTGTATGGTGGGTTTTTATTTCAAATTATTTTATTTTATTTTGCAAGAAAAAATAAATAAAAGAGACAAAAAAGATAGGAAACCTACCTTGGCTTGAGCCTCTGGGATGTTGGCGACATCAGTGGGCAACTGGATCGAGTTCCTCCATCTCGTTCAATCTCTTCTTCCCCACGGTCTACATAAAATGACTTGCGTAGACCACGATTGGATTTTTTAATAGGAATTAACGGCTCAATCAAACCCATAGCTCGATCGAGCTTCTGTACCTCGGGTTACACAGAAGCTCGATTGACGGTTTGTTTTAATGCTCAATTGAGCTATCTCTTAGCCTTCAAGCAACTTGATCGAGAATTTAAAAATTGCTCGATCAAGCAATTAAAACAGCTTGATCGAGCTCCCTTTTTTCACCTAAATGCACCCTCTATTTGCCAAAAAGTGTAACCCAACTCCATGCGTAGACCGAGATGTCTAATTCCTTCCAAGATCGACATAGAGGCTTAATATGGAGTACACACACATATCTTGAGTGGGCCGAATGGTTAAGAACATGTTTTTCCTCATAATCATAGATTCAAATCCTAACTGGTATAGAGTTGGATTAACCATCTTAAAATTAGATTATATATATAACCAAATTACATCTATCATTGGAGAGGGATCAAGTTCTTCAAAGTAAAAAATGTTGGTACCTCTTGCAATTTTATCCCTAAAGGTGCGTCATAGATTTGGAGTTGAAATGGATCTATGTTAGTGTCTCTTGACTTAAATCATGCCAAAGTACATCTACCTTAACTTTAGAGGGGATCAAATATCTAAACATAGTTACCAATTAAACGAGAACTATTACCTCAAAATAGGTACTCTAGCCCAAAAACCCCAAAAATCATGAAAAAACAACCAAAAAATGGAAATTGTGTGTGCTAGAACGATGTTTTTTTAAGGGTAAATTTTTAACATTTTTTTAAAATGGAAGTAAAAACCATTTTTTTTCAAAATAGATGAAAAAAACACCCTAAACAAATAAGTGTTGACGCTGGAAAAAAAATGGGGTTACAATTTTGACACTTTTTAGGAATGGAATTAAAGATAAAATATCAGGACTTTGAAAAATTGTAAAATTCCAACTATTCTCGGACATGATGTTAAAGATAAAATATCATGTCTCAAATCCTGACAATTCCAACAATTTTCATCCACGTTGTTAAAGATAAAATATCTCGAGTCTAAAAAACTTGAAATTGTAATTGTTTTCAACAATATCATTAAAGATAAAATATCATAACTCAGAAAAAACCTTATGTTTTTGACAAATTTTCAACCATGGAATTAAAATACTTAACTTTTTAACATATTTCAACCAAGAAATTCTGGAAAAATTATATGACTAAAACAATTTTTAAAAACGAACAAGTAAATGAAAGATTCATTATTCCAAGAGTAATTTTTATTTCAAAGGCTAAAACTTTAGCTTTTTTCAAATTTTAGCCTAAGACAACTTATCCTATTGCAACCAAAACCTAAAAATCAACCATAAAAAAAAAGTGTCCCTTTTAATGAGGCATTAAAATTTCAACATTTTTAAAACTATCTTATACCAAATGAAAACAATAAATAATATCATGTCAATATCACCGTTTAATTTAAAAAATCAACATTAATTTCTAATATTTCTTTACCTTTAATCAAAATATCAATTTTGGTAGATTTGATATCACATACATTTTATTTTTGTAATTCATTATTGCATTCACCTGGGATTCATTAGATATTGTAGGTATCTATTTTTTCATTAACAATTTTTACACCCCTTTATATTTTCTCATTAACTTTAAGCTCCATTTTTTATATTTCACAATCTGGAAACCCTTTACCGCATATATATCCCCCAATATATTATGTCATTTTATCTTCATTATATATCCCACAATATGAACCCACGTGGTATGATATTGCTCCATGGTGAAGCCCCCGTGATTGCATTGTGGATATTCTAAAGAAATGGATTCTTCATAATTAAAACATATAATCCAACAAACATAGAAATGACCCATAAATTCATGTAAGATCATATGGAAGTCAAAATATTTATTTCAAGTTACCATGCAAACATCTCTAAAGATATGAATTCCTTTTAATTAAAACATATAATCCAACAAACATAAAAATGACTCATAACTTCATGTAAGATCATATGGAAGTCAAAATATTTATTTCAAGTTACCATGCAAACATCTCTAAAGATATGAATTCTTCATAATTAAAACATATAATCCAACAAACATAGAAATGACTCACAGCTTCATGTAAGTTCATATGGAAGTCAAAATATTTATTTTAAGTTACCATGCAAACATCCCTAAAGATATAAATTTTTCATAATTAAAAAATGTAATCCAACGAACATACAAATGACTCATAACTTCATGTATGATCACTTGGAAGTCAAAATATTTATTTCAAGTTACCATGCAAACATCATTTACATAAAATATCTTAGAAATTTGTTCAAGATCATCCATAGGTTCTGGCACACCATTAGAATCTACATCTCTCGATGAATGACTAGATGTAGATGAAGATGACCCATATTATTCTCTTTCATCAACTAGAGCCCCATCAGAGTCAACATGCATTCCCACCATTTCAGGTTTCAAAAGTCTTCTAGTTCTACGACTAGGCTCAATAGACTCCCATCTCAATATTGTTTCTTCTAGTAGCAACTTCTTCAAAATCTCTATGGTATTGAGGTGAAGAGTTCCTCTCTTTGTTAAATTGAAGTATAGACAATTATGTCAAAATCCTCCACTTTTAAGAGGTCTGTGTGGTGACGATATATATTTTTACCCTTCTTTTTGTCTTTTTTCCAATTTATTTATTAACTACCATCTCTAGCTTGTACACACCATTGAATGGGTGGATATTTGTGGCATACCAATGTACTTCAACACTTGTAATATCTTCATTTTCTTTAATGACCTTTATAACCTTCGCTACCCAAAATGGATAGCCAAGTGGATCTCCATATGTTAATACTATGATCATGCAACCCTCCTTAACATCCTACATAGAACCCCTATAAAGGTCTTCCATGGCTTCACGTTATGCACGTGATCTTCTAGAACCAATATAGATTTCTCTTTCCTCTACCTATTGAGAATTAATAATGCCTTGAGATTGTTTCTGTTCAACAATTTGTCTTTCCTCCTGTTCATTTGGCATATTTTACGGCCAAATAAATGCAATCTTCAAAAGTGTATCTTCATTTCCTAATCTTGAAATGATATCACTTTGATCATTTAAAAAATACTCCCACCAAACTAAATCAACAACATCAAAGTACTCATATGTATCTCTAATACATCTTTTTTATTTCTTCCGGACATTCAGAATAATTTATCTCTCTCTTATGCCTTCATGCATTATGGAGTTCAACAACTAATTGTAATAATATTATCTTTGATGCAAATATTGGATGATCTGGAATGAACTTCAAAAATGCTAAACCTGATGACGACCCCCATTCTGCAATAGTTGAATACTTCTTGCCCTATATAAGTGTTTTTCCATCAATTTATTTGATACAAAAATGATGTTGAAAGCTAATGTCATTAAGTTGTTCAATGCATTTCTCCTCACCATGTGATCCCAGAATAAACCTTCGCATGTCAATAGTTTCTTCTAACACATGAAAAACAAGCTCTGGAATGTATGATTTCTTAATACATTCAATTAATGATGGCAGGCTCCCAACATCCTTCCTCCTCATTGTTATTGAAAAACGACTAAACAATTGATGAATATGGTCATGATTGCATCCAACAAGAAGGAAACCAACCTTTACCTTTTTAAAATTTCTCAATTCAACAAGCATATTTATATATCCAAAAATAACTTTCTTTTTGTTTTCAGGGCTTGTGTTGTCTAATTGCACATACAAAACTTCAAGAATAATATCAGACCAATGAGAAAACACATAATGAATTATAGTTATGGTAAGATTTGCATCATTATGAATATTTGGAGCTGTGAAGTAAACCCTTGAAAACATCTTCCCATTAAAGACCATACAACCAACCAAGTGAAACTGAATAAAATTTTTCTTCCTATAAAGTTTTTGGTGTGCAGACAAAATGTGGCATAAGTGTTTTCTTTTGGTCCATACCATCAAGTATCAAACCCAAATATTTATTTGGATTATCATAACACTTATTTCAATGATTAGAGATTTTTTTTTCTTTCACTTGTTTGCTAATTGTGATGCTCTTGAAGTGCTTTGACAATGGAATATGCATATAAAATAAAATAAATATATTGATAAATATATTTTCATAGTTGATATGTATCCAATTTTAAAATGTAATGTTATGATTGCATACCTCTTTCTGCCCCTTGACATTTATCCCTTTTTTATTTAAGAGAAGCACATGTACTGCAAACCCCCATCCTTGTCTTCTTAGGAATACGAACATTGTTGAATTAGTTCTTCCATATCCTTGTAAAATATGAATATGTAATAAAATTACCATATCCTTTAGTACCTTCTGCATATTCTCTATATAATATGTAGATTTCTTGTCTTGAGAAATTATCTGGAATATGTATTGTGTCTTTATTTGGCATACACTCTCCATGCTTTGAAAATAAGTATTTCATACATGACATTGCAATAATTGTTGATGGTTCAACCTCTCTTTTATAACGCACTTCTGAATAATATGTAGGATATTTTTCAGACTTTCTTGGATTCTTGAAAAATGAAAATTTACTAATTTAATGCAACATTTTGAAAGCCTTTCTACATATCAATACATTCTCAATATGATAATCATACCCTGCTAGTGTAGATTCCATGCAACCTGCTAAAAATGAATTTTACATTCTTTTATTCATTGAAAAATATATCTTCCTTTGTTCCAAATCAAACTTGAAATCCATATGTTTCAAACAATCCTTTCAACAACATTCACTTGAAATTAGATCACCAATAAAAATTCTACTTCTGAGATATTATGTCCTAAACCTTGTATAACTGGAATATTTTGGATTGATATGAAAAGGTCTACTCCTACTCCTAGATACAATATTTGGTTGTAACGTCTCCATCATTTCATTATTATCTGTAGAAGCATTTTCATCATCATTGGGAAGAATATTATACTTACTATGATCATTTTGAACATAGTTAGAGAATTCATCACCATCATTGCTTGGAAAATATTCATTACCATCCTCACTTGAAGGCAATTCTTCACTACCAACATCTGTGCATTTGAAATCCCATCTGAGACGAAATTCTTCACCATGTTCATCCTTGCTTTTGAAATCCTCCCTTGGAGGATTCATTTCATCATCACTGTTGTACCTTGGAGACAATTCCTGGCTGAGTAGGAATGTGCCCAAGACATTCATTAAAGATTTCAATTTGATTGTTTATTTGTATGATCATTTTGTAATCCCCAGGGTATTAAATTTTAAACCCTTTAACCTTCAATACATGAAACATAACTTTAAATGGCCTTTAATTGTTGGATACAAATGAATAGAAATATGCGAGAAGTGTTGGTGAAAGTTTTAGAATAAAAGTAGTTCTGCACATAATATTTTACCATAAACTTAGAGGAAGGTGTGTTTGATGAGAAATTAAAAATTTGAAATAAGAGCAATGTTTAAGGATTTTTAACCTCAAAATTTACAGAAACTTATAACCATTAACTATAAATAAAGAACGGGTTGCTTCAATTCTTTCAATGAATAAATAGATACATAATATGATACAAGGAAAATAAATCATACCCAACAATTTCTAGAATCACTACAAAGATTTATTCATCATTCAAGTGAAGATCAAAGTACAAAAGTAGTCTTTTCTGAGGTATGCAAAAATATAGAATCCTTTTTCATCTTATTGAAGTACATTTATACACACTTTCAAGAGACAATTATCAGAATTGTCAACCTCCTAACATTAGGGGATTTTTGAGGTCTAAAATGGGCCTCCTAAGGAAATTATAAAATAATAGTGGAAATAATAAAATAAGATTACATTAAATCATCAAATTTTAGAGGGAAAAAACTAAAAAAACTATTTTTTCAACTCGTATTTTCAACTTATCTCCCTATGGGTTTACTCAAATTACGAGTAGAAACACTCGTTGGATGCAAAATCTGATTGCTCATCCAAGGAGTACCCATGTTGCATACTTTCGATGGAACTTGCTACACGAAAAATGAGAAATACATTAAAAACGTGATTGCAATCACGTTTTGTCATGTATTTCTTATTTTGCATGTAGAAAGGTCCACCAAAAGTATGCAACATGGGTACTCCTTGGATGAGAAACTAAATTTTTCATCCAACGAGTACTCCCACTCGAAATTTGAGTAAAACGTTAGGGAGATAAGTTGAAAATACCAGTTGAAAAAATAATTTTATTATTTTATTATTTTTTAATCTTTTTAATTTTTTACTCCAAAAATGGTGAATCATCTTCCATGGCTGACATCATCATCTTGAATCCTATTGGTTCTTATAAAGTTTATTTTGGTTTTACATTTTTCTTAGAAAGCCCATTTTAGACCTCAAAAGTCCCCTAATGCTACCCAACTATTCGAACATTACATTGAAACATAAAGAATTACATGACTTGAAAAATATAATAACTTTTAAAAGTAGACATTTCATCTTAAATCAATCTAAGATTGCAGAGAAATAGAGGATTCTGCTTCTGTAGCAGTAACTAGTGGCGACATCCATTCTCTAGTCTTCCTCCAGATTTTTGTACTTGTACTTGGGGAATTTATAAATTTAACATGTGCTATCCTGAAATTTGTGATTCTATTGTATGTAGGCTTCTCAATAAAAAGAGTTTTCATCATCCAAACAAGTTGAAAATATTTATGAAGATAATTGACAATTGTAGCTCCCTTTAATACTGTAGTCTTTTCATGTGTAGAATTAATCTTACTTTTTGCTTCCACCAATAATGTTTCATAAAGTTCCCAGGATAACAAATTGTTTTGCTGATCCCAACAGGATGGTAAACCAACCCTTGTTCTTTTATAAAAAATGATATTGAACTTCATCATTGCTTCCTTAATTTCCATCAATTTCTTCTCTGTTGCTTTTCTGTTGGCATTTTTCAATATCATTTTGTTTATTTCTATCACATGTTTAGTCCTGTCTTCTATTCCAAACTCCTTCATTTCCTGTGCAGACTTTGAGTTTAAGAAGTCAATCAATTTCTTAACAAACCGGGATCTATTCTGTATCTTATGTTTATTACTGAGGATGACTTCTTCTAAATCTCTAACAATAATCTTGTCCTCTTCAATGATAACCAAGAATTCTCACTGTATTAATTATGTCATTCCACAAGATTTCTCTTGCTTGTTCCAGAGACATGTTTCCTTTCACTTTCTCCTTTAATTCTTTAATATCTTGATGAGAAACCTATAAATCCCTTCTCTATTTTTTTGTAGTCTCCTTGGTTATAAACAACTCATCCTCAGTTACCTTGATAATTTTCACAACATTGCCAAACTCTGTTTTCTTCTTCAACCAATTTTCAGCAATGTGCAATTCAATCATAACTTGAGTCAGTTTCGCAATAGGATCATCTGAATTTGCTGCCACTACGGTCATGCATACATGTGAATCAATATTTTGATGTAAATAAAGATTCATCTCTTTCAACTTCATTATTTCTTCATCCCTTTGTATAATCTCTTGGATCAGTAACTCTTTCTCTTTTTCAACCCCTGCTACCTATGAAGCCATGGGATGCTTTGTAGAGGGAAATTTCAACTTCTTCTTCAGTACATGAATTTCTGCCTCAACACTTGGCAGTAACTTATGAACTGCAAATCTGTCTTCTGGATTCACACCAATCTTGAAAATTATCTTCTTCAAATCCTCATTTTGGGTATTAAGAGCTTTGGAATTTTCTTTCTCCAACTTCAGCGGATTTACCACTTTCTCTAACATATTTTCATCTTTAGAAGAGACTGAAGTAGATTTATATAAATCATGAAAGATTAACTGGCCAGTCTGCATATGTAAATTCATCTTATCAGGTAATGGAATCCTCTTTGCATCTATTGTTAAATTAACAGTCTTGAACCCTGTTGCAGATGTCACTGACATTACTGATGGATGAGAGAGAGAAAATTTCAACTGACTTTTCTCTAGATCCATATCTGATAACAACCTTGTTTGATATTCATAGATACCTGAGCTTCTGATTGTGATTCCATATTTTCTTTAATATTCTTGTTTCTTTCTTCCACCTGCAAAAACATTTTTTTAATCATGGAAACTGAATCTTGAGAAGATTCTCCTGGAATTGGAGAAGGAGTACAAAAAGTTTCCCCCAACTACAATTGTATACCAGGAGCTGTTGATGTACTAGTCTCTTCAGATATCTTTTCCATTTTTTCTACTCTGTCTTCTTCCTCTAGATCAATTTACTCTGACCTACCTCTTTTTAGGTTCTTTTCAGTAGCAAGAGGGGTCTCAATTTGTACATTTCCCAAGGGAGCTGACTGTCTTCCATTTGCCGACTTCTTATTTTCTGGTTTTGATTCATGCATAAAAGTGGCATAGCCATTTTATATTCTTTTGTTTGAAATTATATGATATGGATCATAAGCCCATTTCTCCTCCAACAATAAATTCATTCCTTCTAACAATTTCTGGACTTCATTTGCTGCTTGCCTAGTATTTATAATGAATGGTCTAACAAACCTAGGAAACTTGAAAATGAGTCCCTTATTTGTAGGTATAAAATGTACCTGATCCATATTGACTCTGCATAATGAATTCTAGAGAAAAAATTCTCATAGGAACAAAAGTTGGTAATTTGTAAGGCTCAACCTTAGCTCTGTACAATCTTATTTCAACATGATCCTGGAAATAAACCCAATCTCCAACCTTTACATCTTTACTCACTTGAAGGAAAGATTGAGCTTTAGGGAGTAAAGCTGGTGTAGGTGAATTTTTTATGATTGAATACACAAGTGAAAGGAAAGAGGGCGCAAAATAAGATATACCCTCATTTTTAGGATCAATTCTTACTACATTAGTCCAAAAGAACACTAATTGTTTATGCTTGAGAGTGTCCATGATATTCAACCCTAGATGCATGAATTTCTCAACATTGGAGTACAAAAATAGATAGGTCACAAGAGAAGGAAACCTAAAACAACTTGTAATAGTGAAATTCATTAACTGGACATTAATTAATTTTTCCCAATATGTTGGTATATACAATACAAATCCATGTTTCACAATTACATCAAACATTCCTAGAACTTCTTTTTCAATTACTATAATGTCTTATTTACCTAAAAGTCTAGCCAACACATGAAGAACTAGTCATACATCTTCAGCAAATGTATCCAAGGGAAAATGAGTGGAATCTATAGGGATTTGTTTTCCATTAGTCATCAAATACAAGAGAATTAGAGCACATTATGGTTCGAATAAATCTTCAAAATAGGTAGTCAATGATTCTTCGGAAAAAGACAAGTAAGACTCTGCAGAAGGATAGCACAGTGCTTGCTGAATCACGAGAGAGGACACCTTAAAAACATGTTCTCCTAGCCTATTCATCACAAAACACCTTTGAGGATACATTGTTGAAACTAGCCAATGAATAAATTCAGGAAACAAACATGTTTGAGGTAAAAATACTGCCAACACACCAGATTCTACCATTGCAACATAAATTGGGGAATTATACTGGTTTAAATGAACATGTTGGTAGAATTCATGATGGTTAATTGGGAAAGAAACATCGAAGATATCTCTTTTAGTATCCATGAGTGGAATGTAAGAAGAGGAACGGGCTAAAATAATTTTCTTTGCCATTTTCAAAGGATAAAATGATTGATTATGATAGAAATACTTGGTACTAGTGACGAGGCTGACTCGAGTGTGATTTGGACTTTGAATTTATCGACAGAGAGCAACATGACAATGTACTAAGCAAAAAGCAAAGAAAAGGTTTTATAGGAGAATGAGAAAATATAGGAGGGAGAATGGCATTAAGTTCTATCGTGGGGGAAATGACCGAATTTAATGAGGGATTTGACATTTTGGAGGACAGCTGGACAAAGGTGTATGAGATGGCGAATGAAAAATATGAACTAGCTCGCTTGTTGATGTCACTATGGGGGAACTACTCTGTACGGGACTAGATCTTGGGTGGTGCCTTTGTAGTAAATTTGCAATGTTCATCCAAAAGTCAACATGCCCGGCAAAAGTCTTTGCAGGGGCAGTATTCATGTTACCCTTCGACTTAGTTGTGTTGCCGATTTTTCTCCATTGGGCGGGTCCCATGTTCTTTGCCTTTCACTCAACACTGAATTTCCCACACTTTAACATTTTTGACTGCCCCCGCAGGGTCCCACCATCTATCTTTATTTATTACAAGACACTTTATAATGACAAGATATTAGTATTAAAAAAAACCTTTGATAAACCAAAGTAACTTTAGTTTAATCAAATAATAAGAAGTCTTTCAAATTTTTTCTTTTCTCTTTTCAGTATTTGATTTTTTCTTTTACAATTATATTTAATATGTACAACACATAAAATTTAAAACAAGTTATAACAATCACCATGACTGCCTTTGAAAGACTCACTTAGAGAAAATGCATTATTCACATCTTTGCCTCTAAAATTATGGCTTGCAAAAAACTCTTCATCCTCCCTTGATAACTGGTGCTCGCATAATCCCTGGGATTATGACCAAGTGGAAAATATGACTCTCTATTCATAGTCAAATTATCATTTGCAGGAAATTCTTCATCTTCCCCTTCGTTAGTGTTGTTCTCATAATCCTTGGGATTAGGAAGAAGTGGAAAATTTGAATTTCAATTTAATGGAAATTTTTTGTCCTCCCCTTCGTTAGTGGTGCTATCATAATCCTTAGGATTAGGACTAAGTGGAAACTTTGAATATCTATTGATTGGAAATTATTCATCCTTTCCCTCCACTTCCTTAGCGGTGCTCTCATAATCATTAGGATTAAGACTATATGGAAAATTTGACTCTGGAAATTCTTCATCCCCCCCCCTTCATCAGTGGTACTCTCATAATCCTTAGGATTAGGACTATGTGGAAATTTTGACTCTGGAAATTATTCAACCCCCCCTTCATTAGTGGTGCTCTCATAATCCTTAGGATTATGACTATGTTTAAACTTTGACTCTGGAAATTCTTCATCCCCCCCTTCATCAATGGTGCTCTCATAATCCTTAGGATTAGGACTATGTGGAAAATTTGACTTTAGAAATTCTTCATATCCCCCTTTCATTAGTGGTGCTCTAATAATCCTTAGGATTAGGAATAAGTGGAAAATTTGAATGTCTATTTACTGGAAATTCTTCATCCTACCATTTGTCAGTGGTGCTCTCATAATCCTTAGGATTAGGACTAAGTGGAAAAATTGACTCTCTATTCACATGAGATTCTTTTTGCTTCCCTTCATCAATGCTTCTCTCATCATTCTTATAATTAAGAAAAAGTGCAAAATTTGTCTCTCTATTCATAGTGAAATAATTCATGTTACATTCATCAAAATGAATAGCGCTGTTGCATGATGAATATGTCGATGCTAAAGAAAGAAACACTTCATTATTAGAAGAATCCATGACCTTCAACCAGAAGATGTCGAATGATACAAATGAAATCTCTCCAAATGTTATAGCTTAGAGATTGAAAATTTCCTTCTAAAGTTCCCCCCCAAAAATTTTCACCGAAAATTTTCCCTCCAAAGTTTCCCCCTAAAAACTTTCTCCAAAAATGTTCCCTCCATTCCCTCCAAAATTTTCGTCTAAAATTTACTTGAAAACATATAACTAAACTTTTGGTCTTGAAAAATTTCACTTTAGTTTCTATTCGAAATATTGACATAAATTTTCATTTAATGCATTTCTTCGAAATTAAAATAATTTTTTTAACATTGATTATGTAACTAAATTAATTTTTATAATTTTAAGTTTAATCCCACATTCGAGAAATGCTAAAGAAATCCCACAATCATCGCTATAAAATAACATTCATTGTTTCTATTCGTCACATCACATCAAGTTTTTTGGGTCTTGTTAAAAAGTTTGGAGCAATTTTGTGGAGGAACTATATTGTCATTGTCATCGATAACACATTCAACATGAGTTTTTCACGTTTGAAAGGTTAGTTTTCTTTCCATTTTGGCTATTTAAAGAGGAATTTGGGGAAAATTTATTGTTTTACGAGAAAAACCACATAAAAAACTCATTTTTTAAAATATTTTTATAGCAAAGAAGATGAAAAAAGACTCAAATTTGTGGGTTTTTTATTAAAGTTAAAAAAAAATAATTTAAAATGATTTTTTTTTTTAATTAAAATTTAGTTTTTAAAAACTATAGTTTTTTTAATTTAAATTTATATATATTTTAAAATTAATTATATTTTTTTATAATTTCTTTTTTTTTAATATATATATATATATATATATATATATTAGTTTTTTTTTTTATGAAATTTTTTATTCTTTTGGCCTGCCCGATGCCTCGGCCAACGACCAAAGGGCCACAGGTCGATTCCCGGAATCAACCCGTGGCCCTTTGGCAACTGGTCAAGGGCTGGTGGGGAGAGTGGGGGGGGAGGGGTCATATTTTTTTCATTAAATTAAATAAAAAAACAAATTTGTTAATTTAATTTTAACATATATATATATATATATATATATATATATATATATATATATATATATATATATATATATATATATATATATATAATATTTTATAAATTTACATATAGTTTAATTTATTTTTATATTTATATTTTTTTTAAATAGCAAATATACTATTAATTTTTTTTTAAAGTAATATATGTGCTTTTTTAATTAACTAATTTACATGTTTATATATATATATATATTCACGATGATGACATCAAGGAAGGTCTCTGTGAATATGTTTAGAACAAAGACAACAATTCTATCATCTAAAGTTGTAGGTGGACGCACTATGAACACTGCTGAACATACCCGAACTAAGAAACATCATAAAAGTCAAACAACTGGCCGTTCAAGTACATTTAAGATTATTTCTGAATGGAGGAATTCACGAGAAATAAATAAAACAAATTTTACATGGCATGTTAAAGATGTTGAATCCGATGATAGTACACATATTTATGTATACTGTGGTATGATTAACTTTTGTGAACCATATGAGGTAATGGGCAAAGTATGAGACATATGATTGGTGCCGAATGCAGACACTGTTTATGTTCTTCCAAAATTTCCCAAGTCAAATGAAAAGGTTAGATATCATCTCTCAAAGACCACGTATGACACATAGGAAGAATCTACAACATTGTGTAAAGAAATCACTTCCAACATTTCAAATAACATTGTAAGTATGCTTATTTATATTTATGTGTTATGCATTATTGTAAGGATCATTAATTTTTTTTATAAATGAATGATCATTGACATATTGTATTTTATTTGATAGGATTTTGTTGAGAGTCTTTCAACAATGTTGGATGGTGTTTATTTTCCAGAGCCAAATATTATGAATGTGATCAATAGTTTCCATACAGAGACAGAAGAAGAAAGGAGAAGGAAGCAAAGATTCTCAATCCATGAAACTGCAATACTACATACAAGGGATCATCAAAGAATCCATAAGGTGGGTCAATCTAGCAAAGGTAAACATGTTTCTTTTGAAGATGTGGCTGTTGAAGTTGAAGCTCAAAAATATGTTACCATTACTGAGGAGGAGGTTAGAATTTTTGTTGAAAATGAGAAAAGAAATAAAACACCAAAAGTAAAAATGGCCACGGATGTCTCTCTTCCACTTGATAATGATGA
Organism: Pinus tabuliformis; assembly: GCA_031772625.1. Taxonomy (NCBI): domain Eukaryota; kingdom Viridiplantae; phylum Streptophyta; class Pinopsida; order Pinales; family Pinaceae; genus Pinus; species Pinus tabuliformis. The sequence goes on along the minus strand of CM062817.1, from coordinate 717,663,717 downwards.
GATTATTTATGTAGAAGAAGATATGTTAACTAGTAAGAAGAATAACTTATCTTTAAGGTTTCTGCGAGTTTCATCATTGTTTAGATTATCTTCCGGATCCATCGCATAAGGATTCTTTTTCATCAACGTTTCGAACCAGCAACGATGGTTCATCTTCAGGATGTGAAAAATATTGAAAGATTGGTCTTATTTTTCAATTATATATATAGAGATGCTTAGCCGACAGATATAATTAATTTAATTATTCTTTTTTACTTTTAGGTTAATGATTATATTAATTATATTTGTTTTAATTTTCTAATTATATAATAATTTTAATTAATTATTTCTATTTTAATTTAATTTTAATTATTCCTTATTTTAATTTTAATTATTTCTTATTTTAATTATAATTCTTTTAATTATTAATCTTAATTTTAATTGTTATTTATTTTAATTAATTTTAATTTTAATTAATTATTTATTATAATTATTGTAATTATTAATTTTAATTGTTGTAATTATATTGATTTTATAATTGTCTTAGTTGTATAAATTTTTAATTATTTGTTTATTTTAATTAATTATTAATTATTAATTGTTTTGATTGTATTTATTTTGATTATTTATTTATTTTAATTATTATTCTAATTGATTATTGATTATTAATTATTAATTATTAATTGTTAATTGTTATAATTATATTTGTTCTAATTTATTTATTAATTATAATTGTTGTAATTATATTTATTTCATTTTTTTTTTTTTTTTTTTTTTTTATGCCGTGATTATTTATTAAGGCTCCCTATATATTGTCCTATGTTGAAGAGTTTATTATAGTTAAGATATTTTTGATTGATGTTTAATTCCTATGATTATTTTTATTTATTTATTTATTTTTTTAAGGTCAAAGTGTGTTATTAAATTAAAATGGATTAGATCTATTAAGTTTGTTCTAGGTTAATTAGGGGAGGATTCTGGTTAGGGGTAGATTTGGATGATAGGATTGGAACCCAGTTTTTGCTTATGGTCCATCCATCGTCTCTATTGAGGTTATTAGGGTGTTTGCTAATTTCTATGGCTTCCCTGAATTTCCTTATGAAGTAGTGATCGCTCCTGGCTAAGATCCGGGCATCTTTTATACATATTTGGTGCTTAGTTTTATCAGAATGTTCAGCTAGGGTTGAGGATTTGGATCGATCATGTTTAATGTTAGCTGAGTGTTCCTGGATTCTTATGTTAAAGGATCTTCCAGTCTCACCTACATAGGGTTTTCCGCATGAACAGGGAATTAAGTAGACACCTTTATGGCATTTAGGGTCAACTTTGTCTTTCACTGGATTAAGGCAATTGCGGATCGTGTTTAAGGGTTTGAAAGTGGTTAGAATTCCATTGTTTTTCAGGATGCAGGAGATTTTGTCGGTGGACCCTTGTATGTAAGGGAGGTTGACTTTACCTTTTATATTATCGAAGTTTTTATTTTTTTTATGTCGTGTTTTTTCTTTATTTATGGCTTTGATAGCTTGATGTTTATTGTTTCCATTTTTTAGGAAGACTTTAATGAGGTGTTCTATTTCGTTTTCTAGGTGTTCTTCATCAGAGTTTCTAAGGGCTCTGGTTGCTAATGTGTTGAGGACTCCTAGTTTGTGGGTAGGGCGATGATGTGAGGAGGCATGTAAATATTGTTCGGTGTGAGTCTTCTTTCTATATACCGGGTGGGATATAGAGCCATCCATCGTTGCTGGTTCGAAACGTCGATGAAAAGGAATCCCTATGCGATGGATCTGGAAGATAAGAAGAATAAATCAAAAGTTGGTAAATATGTTAAAATCATAGGCAACAATGAAGATCAAAGTGAAAGTTCTAAAGACAGAAAAGAAATCATAACACTAGGTGTTGATTTAGAGGATGACATTATTTAAAAAAAATGCCATTTGAGATCGCTTGAGGAAGAATAAATTAATTAATAGTGGAAAAACATTTGAGATTAATGTCACCCAATCCTATAGTTCAGATGAAGGAAAATCTCAATATCAAATTAGAAAAACACATCACCTACATGTCCATAATTTGAAAACATTGTTCACGTACAATCCATATGCACAGGTGGTGGATTATGTGTTTCTTGTTGATCCAAATCAAGTTCCTAACGAAGAGGCATTTGATAAGACACAATGTTTTGAATACAAATATTATGTAATTGGAGGGAACCATTCAGCAAAGGCCAGAAGATAATTGATCTAGGAATATCCCAATAACTCTCTTTTTGAAACAACGAAATGAATCATTTATGTTGGTTTAATAGAAACAAAGGAGAAGTTATTGGTATGGGATCATAATGAGTATAAAATGTCTATGACTTTCATCCAAAGGGTCAGATTTATTCATAATGAATTTGTAGAAAAATGTGGTGGGGATAAGACAAAAGTCAATTTAAGCTTTCAGAAGGAATGTTGTATGGAAACATGTTATTAATTTGAGGATAAAATCAATTCAAAAGGTGGCAATGTAAATTCAGAATTATTCAAAGGCATGGATAACATTTTCTAGATGGTATTTAGAACAAAGGAGATATGGGAATTGATTGATGACATTTTCGACAAGTGGGAGAATATTACCATAAAAATCAAAAGGTTAAAAAGTCTAAACCCATAATATGTACGAACAGTAAGACAACCCCTGAAATGAAACAACTTCCAGATGATATGAGTAACATACCTTGAAGAACATTGCAAGGAGTGAAGGATGACAACCTAGTCAAATCAATATTATGTAGTGTGAAGTCAAGTGAATTGTTATTGGACGAAATGTGCTCAGAATTTCAAAAGTAAGTTTGTTAAATTTTTTTTTTTGGATTATAATTTCCCTTTAAATATAACATATTGTTGTTGGTAGTATTTGTTATACATATCACTATATTAACAATTTTTACTTTATTTATTCAGTCATAAGATTTATATGAAAATACAAGAACATATGGTTAGAATGTTGAATGAAGAGAGTTGGAATGATGTTGTACACAACTACCCAGAATCAAGTTCGACAACAACATTTAAAGATTTTTATCTTTCATTCAAAAAGGTATGTTGATTTTTACATTCATTTTATTCATATGTAAATTTTTTTATTTTATTACTTATAATTATATTTTTTGATTTTATTAAAGATGTCAAAGAAGGATGCGAGTGCAGTACCAAATACTTTCAAAAGATTTATTGAAAAAATTAAGTTGGAAAGGCTGAGAAAGCAACATCTTAGGAATGTTGAATTTGATCCTACTCTTACTTGTTTGATTTGGAATGGGCTGGACACTATCCAATATCAAATAATACAAGGTGATTGTGAAAACATTGCAAAACTCATACCTAAAAGGGAATATGTTGTGGTTATTGCAGACATTCCTCATGGTTTCAATTACCCAGACATTGGATATGATAGTTAACCTTACACTTATCAAGCTTTTAATAAAGTGGTTACAAGCTTTCAAGAAGTCACAACATCACCACTTTAGAGATTTGTGACATTTCATTTAGATACACAATTTGCAATGTTATTAACAAGCTTCAAGGGAAAAGCAAGCTCAATAATGTAGCTTACATGGTAAGACATTGAAAATGTATGTTTGATTAATGTTATTTTTTTCGTTGTTGTACAAGTTAATTGAAATTTTACTATGTCATCTTACAGGCAAAAGTCAAATCTTATTTCTTCTGGAGATCAGCAAATTATAAGTGCTTGTGAGTTCATCCATGTTGATTGTTGGACAAAAGATAATAGCTATAAGTATATTCTTTTGATTCAAGTAGACGGAAAGAGTTGTAGCCAAAAAGGGGTTCATGATGCTGTCGTAAGAAAGTTAACATATAAGGATAAAGATGCAAAAGCAGAGATAGTTAACATTTATAAAAAAACACAAGCATTGATTAATTATCTTATAGATTTATGTTCAAATGAAGGAGATTGGGTTTTGGATTTATTTTCATGTTCAAGTAAGTTTTGTTATATAAAATTGAATTTTAATATTTTATTTTTTATTTTGATGTGTTCATACTAATTTACTTATTTTTTTTTGTGCTTGATGATTAAGTACAACACTAGCATGTTTCCTACAAAAAGGAAGAAATTGCATTGTGATTGAAATAGATCCACTACAATACAATTTTATTCAACAAAGAATTAATGCTCTTCAATTTCTTCCAGACGCAATGCAAGAAGTTGGTTTGAGAAAAGGAGATTTTAATGAATCACGTGTGGAAAAAAAGGCAAAGGAACCTCGACCACCATTATATGGAATGATTGGAAAATGACATTTTGAGAGATTTGTAGACATGAAAGATCCATTAGAAGAGGAAAATGGAGAAACTCAAGTAGAAAATATTGTGGAAGGTGAAAATAATGAAGTTGTAGAAGATGATGAACATGGATTATATGATATTGTTGATGACATTTAAGTTATACTTGCAAATCAAGCTCAATTTTGAGAGATATTAATTAGTTTTACTTATAATGTTTTGACTTTGAGATTTTATGAGAAGAATGGGCATTCAATTATTGTTGTTATATGTATTATCTGATTTTCAGTTTAATTTTTATGTGAATCATTTTTTTTTGTAAAAAACCTGTGATTACTATTATTTTTTAACATAAAATTCATAAAAAATGCTATTTTTAAAAAGTTTTTTGATGTTTGGATTTTCCCATAAAAATCGTTTATTTGACATGGTTTTGACAAAAAGTCTCAAAATGTGTACTTTTTTCATTATATTTATATTGAAAATGTGCATTATTTTGTCAAATGTGTAAAATTATTGTTCTTTTAGTGACAATTATTTGATGTGCATTGAAATATTAATTAATGCTACACAAACATATATAAAATACTAACTTTAAAATATTGACTATTTATTTACTTATTTTTTTTTAACTATGCGAAAAAATTAAGATTTCATTACAAAAAAAATCGAAAAGAAAAATAAAAACACACAAATACATAAATACACTTAAAAATAAATATCTTAGGGAAGAAGAAGACATTAGAAAATTTAAAGTTTCAAAAATCAACCCTCTAAAAAAGGGGTTGATGTTGCATCAACACTTTTCAAAATCAGCATGAAAATCACTAACATTAAAAAAAATGTTTATACTTGATACATAAGAAAATTTAAAGTGCCAAAAATATGTTTGAAAACAAAAAAAGTTTATTCTGAATCACCACTTTTCAAAATTTGGTGATTTTTTGCTACCTCAAAAAAACGGGTACTAGGTAATTTTCTCGTTTGATTAGTAACTATGTTTCTAGAGGTGAAAACCTTTTCAACAATGAAAGAGAGAGGAGACTGTGTGTGAAAGCAAAGAGGAAATTACAACGAATTTGTTGTAGGTTGTATCTCTTCATTTTGCTGGATAACATAAAAGGAAGGACGAGTTGTTTCTCCGTGGATGTAGCTTGAATTGGGTGAACCACACATATTTGTATCTCTCTTGTTTTATGTGTTATTGTATTTGTGTTTCTATGATATTTTGTGTATTTCATTGCTCCGTAAATTAATTTCTAGCAACTGGTATCAAAGCCGAATGTTTATTTGGCTGATAAACTCGCAAGAGAGAAGGGTTCTTGGAATCAAGTGAGATAAATGGCAGAAGATGGTAGGTTTAGGGTTGAGAAATTTCACAACAAAAAACTACCAGCTATTAAAGATACATATGAAATATTATTTGTATTAGAAAGATCTGTACCTACCATTGAGTGTAAAAACAAAGAAGTCGATGAGTATGACAAATGTAAAATGAGAGATTCTTGATAGAAAGGCACTAGGAACAATACGGTTGTGTTTGGAAGCATCAATGGCATTCAACATTTCAAGGAAAACAAAAACAAAAGGTTTAATGATGACATTGGCAAAACTATATGAAAAACCCTCGACCTCAAATAAGGTATTTCTTATGAAGCATCTATTTGATATGAAGATGTCAGAAGGTGGATTTGTTGTTGATCATTTAAATGAATTTAAGACATTTACCAGTTAGTTAAGTTATGTAGGGGTAAATTTTGATGATGAAGTTAGGGCTCTGTTGTTTCTATGCTCATTGCCAAAAAGTTGGAATGACTTAGTTATGGCTTTTAGTAACTCTATCTATGTATATAGTACTTTAAAGTTCGAAGATATTGTTGCTGCTATCCTTAGCGAGGAAATGCAAAGGAAAAGCTCCACTGAGATATCATGTAATGCTTTGAATGCAGAGACTAGGGGAGGAAAAATGGAAACATGAAGGAGCTCAGGAAATCATATTAAGTTAAGAAAAGGCAGATCCAAATCTAGATCAGGAATACGGTGCTAGAAATGTGGGAAGAAAGTACACCTGAAGAAAGACTACAAATATCGAAAAGGAAAAGAAAGGGATGGACAACATGAGAACAATCATGAAGTGAATGTGACAAGTGATGTGTTGCAAGATGCTTTGATTATTTCGTTAGAAAATATTATTGATTCTTGGGAAGGTGATTTAGGGGCTCCATTCTATGCCACACATGATAGGAAACATTTTCATGACTATGTTCAAGGAGATTTTGGACACATTTGTTTGGGTGATGATAAACCTTATAAAGTCATTCGAATAGGTAAGATTTTTATAAAGAAACAAAATGGAAACCAATGGCTATTGAACGAGGTAAGAAATGTTTTGGATCTGAAGAAAAATCTAATTTGAACAGGGTCATTAGGTGTTGAAGGTTGTGTAAATATGTTCACCAAAAAAACCTAGAAGGTCACTAAAGGAACCCTAGTAATAGCAAAAGGAGAAAAGTTGCTACATTGTATTTATGCAACAATATTTCTAATTTTGTTAATGTTTTAACCTCCGCAGGAGAAGATACGACATTGTGGCATCATAGGCTCGAGTACATGAGTGAGAAAGGGATACAAATTCTTCACTCAAGAAATTTGTTGTTAGGTTTGAAGCATGTTGATTTGGATCTCTGAGAATTGTGTTTATGGAAAACATAAGAGAGTTAGATTTATCAGAGTTGGGAAGGAAAAGGAGAGCAAAAAATTAAAGCTTGTGCATAAAAATGTATGGGGACATTCTCAGGTATCATCTCTTGGTAGCTCTCGCTATTATGTTACTTTTATTGATGATGCAACTAGGAAAAAAGGGATTTATTGTATTCAGAATAAATCGGATGTATTTGATGCTCTAAAAAAATGGAAATATTTGGTTGAGAATGAGACATGAAAGAATTTGAAGTGTCTTATATCAGACAATGGAGGTGAATATTGCATCAAAGAGTTTGATAACTATTATTCAGAGCATGGGATTCATAGAGAGAAGACAGTTCCAAGAACACCACAAAAAATGGTGTGTCAGAAAGGATGAACAGGACTATTATGGAGGGTGCAAGGTGCATGAGGTTGCGTGTAGGATTGGCCTTACAATTTTGGGTAGGTTCTGTTGATATTTCTATTTATCTAATAAACATAGGGCCTTCAAGTTCCTTGGAGGGTGGTATTTCAGAGGAGGCTTCAATAGGTAAAAAGGTAAACTACTCATATTTAAATGCTTTTGGTTGTGAAGCTTTTATCCACATTAATAAAGAAAAAAGAACAAACCTTGAAGCAAAATCAAAGAAATAAACCTTTATTGGATATGGTGTTAATGATTTTGGTTATCGCTTATATGATTATGAAAATCACAAAATCATTAGGAGAAAAGATGTCATATTCAATGAAAAGGTCTTGTATAAGGATCATATGCAGGGAAATAAATATGAAAAATAAAACAAAGAATACACAATGCTTGATGAGATCACGGAAAAAGTAAAGGTGTCTGAAAATCATAATTATCTGCAACTACAACAACAACAACAATAGGCACCTCAAACACTTGGAAGTGGTGTTCGAAGTTCCACCAGGATAAGTAGACCCCATGAACGACACTCTCCCTCATTACATTATGCACTGTTGATTGATTATGGTGAACTGGAAAGATATGAAGAAGCAATGCAGGTAGAAACTAGGAAGAAGTGGGAGCAAGCTATGGAAGAAGAGATGGACTCCCCGATGAATAACCAGACTTCGGACTTAGTCAAGTTTCCTGTAGGTAAATCATTACTGTAGAATAAATGGGTTTACAAGTTGAAGGAAGAATATGGAGGTAAACATAGGTATAAGTCTATACTTGTGGTGAAGGGGTTTGCACAAAAGAAAGGTATAAAATTTGATGACTTCTAGTGTTAAAATGACTTCAATCATAACTATTTTAAGTCTATTGGTAGCAAAAGATTTGCATCTTGAGTAGTTAGATGTAAAGACAACCTTTCTCCATGGGGATTTGGAGGAAGAAATATATATATAACAACCACAACAGTATGAGGTCAAAAGGAAGGATAAATTAGTGTGTAGGTATAAGAAGAGCTTGTATGGCTTAAAACAAGCTCCAAGGTAGTGGTATCTAAAATTTGACAGGTTAATGTCTAAACAAGGTTATACTAAATGTCACTCTCACCATTATGTTTATCTTAAAAAACAAAATGATGGAAGTTATATTATATTGCTATTGTATGTAGATGAGATACTTGTAGGGTCTAACATGTAGGAAATAAATGCTCTCAAAAGAAAATTGGCAAATTCATTTGCAATGAAGGGTTTGAGTTTTGCAAAACAAATCCTTGGTATGAGAATACTAGAGATAGGAAAAATCACAAATTAACAGTCTTAGAGTGAGTACATAGAAAAAGTGTTGGAAATATTTAATAGGTAGAATGAAAAACCAATTAGTACACCTTTAGCTAGCCATTTAAAACTAAGTAAGGAGATGTGTCCTAAGACTCAGGAAGAGGTGGATTATATGTGTAAATTTCCATATTCATCAACAATTGGAAGCTTAATGTATGCAATGGTCTGCACAATGCCTGATATTGCACATGTAGTGGGAGTTGTAAGCAGGTATATCAACAATCCAGGAAAAGAGCATTGGATGGCAGTGAAGTGGATTCTGAGGTATTTGAGAGGTACCACAAAACAAGCATTATGCTTTGGTGGTTCAAACATTGCTTTGTAGGGATATGTTGATGCAGATATGGAAGGTGATAGAGATAATAGGAGGAGAACCACAGGGTATGTCTTTACTGTAGGTGGAACAACTGCCAGTTGGGTTTCAAAGTTGCAAAACATTGTTGCATTTTCAACAACAGAATCAGAGTATGTTTATGCTACAAAGGCTAGTAAAGAAATGATTTGGTTACAAATCTTTATGGATGAGTTGGGGAAGAAGTAGGAGATGGGAAGGTTATACAGTGACAACCAGAGTGTCATTCATCTTGAAAAGAAATCATTATTTAATTCCAAGACTAAACATATACAACTCAAGTACCATTTCATATGGTTAGTGCTGGAATATGGACAGTTGAAGAAGGAAAATGTACACACTAGCCAAAATCCTGCGAATATGTTAATAAAAGTTACAACTAAGGAGAAGTTGAGATTCTATTCAGTTTCAATGTCTTCAAGTATGATGATGAAGAGGAGAAACAACTAGGTCCAAAGTGGAAGCATTTTCCAAAGAATGAAGCAGTAGTTGAGTTTCTATAATCAGTATCCAAGTGGGAGATTGTTAGGCGTGGAGTCTGATTATCTTCCTAATTTAGAGGTCTTGTTTCAGCCGGGTGTATACCCCAGGAGGATTATACACCCCTCCATGCGGGGGGGTGCGGGTGGGGGGGGGGGGGGAATTTTCCCCCGGCGAGAGTTTGGGGGGACCATCTCACCCAATTGGGGGGTTCGGGGGCTAGTGGGCCCTTGACATGGGTTTGGGGGCAGCGCCCTCGAAGCTAAAAATAGATGGAAAATTTCCTTGTAAATTTTTGTAATTTCATAGTCAATCTGGGCCTTTCATTAGGTGAATGATCTCACTATAGAAGTTATGTTAATTTAGGTTTTTTTCCCTAGAAGGAAACCCTAGGTTTATATGAGGGAATTGTATTGCATATGTGTATCATTATTCTGAGCGAGAAAGAGAGAGGATATTGTGTGTGAGAGCAAAGAGGAAATTACAACAAATTTTCTATAGGTTGTATCTCTTCATTTTGCTGGATAATATAAAAGGAAGGAATTGTTGTTTCTCTGTGGACGTAGCCCAAATTAGGTGAACCACATATATCTGTATCTTTCTTTTTTTATGTGTTTCTGTAATATCTTATGTATTTCATTGCTTCGTAAATTAATTTCTCTCTCTCTCTCTCTCTCTCTCTCTCTCTCTATATATATATATATATATATATATATATATATATATATATATATATATATATATATATATCCTCAAAATATCATAACACAAAACCTAAGATGACTGTTTAAACTAAGTCTCGTTGTAATCTTCCATAAGGGAAACTAGAAGTGTTGACAAAGGTCTACTTTTTACCTGTCAAAACCATCCTAGAGTAAGATGACTTGTAGTGCATTTTTATAGCAAAAAAGTTACCAACTTAACGAGAAATGTAACCTCAAAACATGAACTCTAGCCCCAAAAACCCTTTTGTTTGTGCGCAAAAAACATGAAAAAAAAAAGACCCCGAAAATGAAAAGCGTTGATGCTGCATCAACAATTTTTTTAAGGTTAAAATTCCCAAAAAAATAGTAACAACATTAAAAACCAAAATTTTTGTGCAATAAACATGTAAAAACACCTTGAGATAAAAAGTATTGATGCAACTTGATGCTGCCTCAATGCTTTCTTTTTTGGTTAAAATTCCAATTTTTGTTTAACAATGGCATTAAAAACTAAAATATTTATGCAATAAACATGAAAAACACCCTGAAATAAAGAAGTGTTGATGTTGCATCAACGTTTTTTCTATTTTGAGCTAAAACTCCAACATATTTTAGCAATGGAATTAAAAATAAAATATCATGATTCCGAAAATCATGAAAATTCCAATAGTTTGTGATAGTAGTTTTAAATAGAAAATATAACTACAAAATCCTAAAAATTCCAACAATTTTGAAACTGATGTTAAAGATAAATACCATGACACTCAAAAATCTTAAAATTTTGACATTTTTCAACCATGGTGTTAAAGATAAAACATCACGACTTCGAAAAACCTTAAAATTCTGACACTTTTCAGCCATAGAATTAAAAACAAATATTATGACTATAAAAAACCTTAGATGTCCGACATATTTCAAGATCAAATATCATGAATAGGAAAAACCTTAAATATGAACACCTAAATCAAAGAGTCATTATACCAAATCTAAAAAATAATTTTTTTAAAGCATTAGTTTAAGGAAGCTTGGCATATTCCAATGAAAACTTAAAAATCAACAATCAAATTGACACATATTGGGGGCATGCTTGACCCATTGTAATGAAAATTTAAAAATCAACCATCAAATTAACACATAGTGGAGGCGAAATTGATTTAGTGTAATGAAAACTGAAAAATCAACTATCAAATTGACACATATTGGGGTCAAGTTGCTAGTCGAACATGGACATAACCCCTATAACAAAAAATAAATAAATTAAAATTAAAAAAAATATAAAAATTAAAACATAAACAAAAAATTAAGAAGTTTAAACAAATAATAAGAAGCAAAAAATTAAATTAAGACATTGAAAAAAGATAAATTTAAAATTGAAACATGAAAATTCAAACATTAAAAAAATAGAAAAAAAAATAATAATTAAGAAAAACACAAATTTTAAAAATTAAATATTAAAAAAAAATAAAAATAAAAATTGTATAGATATATATATATATATATATATATATATATATATATATAAAAAACATAAAAAAGGGTAGTTCTTGCCCTGTCGTGCCACCAAAAGGCCGTCGTGGCCCAGGGGGGAACACGTTGGGACAACATGTTTTGGAATCGAACCCCACACCGTCCATGATGCCAAAGGGGAGGGATCACCTATTTTTTATTATTATTTTCTTTTTAATAGTTTTATATTATTAATTGTATTTTCTAAATTTATATTTTGATTAATTTATTATTATTATTATTATTTATATTTTAATATTTAGAATATTTTTTTAACCTTTTTATAGTTTCTTACTATTAATTTTTAAAATTTGTATTTTAACACTTTTATTATTTTTAAATATATATTTTTAATAATTTTATAAAATATATTTTTAATATTTTTCTTTTACTTAAAAGTTTATGTTTATTAGTTTCTTTTTTCTTAGTCCCTCACGATGGGTGGAGTGTCCACTGAAACTTTCGACAGGATTAAACATCCTCCACACAGTTTTTCCCTCAAATGTCTCTCAATAGTTTGTTTGTTCGTTTGTTTGTCTTTTTTTATTAAATTATTTTTTAATAATGTTTTAGTTTGTGTTTTATTTTTATTTTTAATTTTTGAAACGTTGTGTGTGTGTATTTTATTTAAATGTTTCTTTCAATTTTTGATTTAATTAATTATTTTTAATCAATTTATTTTCATTTTGACTTATTTTTATTAAAGTCATTTTTATTTTATGATTAAAAAAAAAAAATTGGGGTCATTTTTACTTAAAGTTTTATGTGAATCATTTCTTTTGGGAAAAAACATCAAATATTATCATTTTTGGACTCTCTCTCTCTTTTTTTTTTCTTCCTATTCAATTTTTTTCATAAAATCCTTCATTCAACATGCCATTTTTAGTGAAAATTTGAAAATATGTATGTATTTTTTTTTTTTTACTATATCTATATGCAAAATGTGTAATTTTGTTGTCAATAGTTCAAAATTATTATGATTTTAGTGACAATTATTTTATGCATATTGAAGTATTGATTAATGATACACAAATCTGTGAAAAATACTAACTTCAAAATATTATTATTATTTAACTCTGCACACAAAAAAAAACTATTGCAAAGAGAAATAAAAAGCACAAACTTGAAAAACACTTAAAAAACAAACAACTCAAGAAAAAAATAAAGAAGAAGAAGAAGAAAAAGACAAGTTGAAAAATGGTTAAATTATCAACATCTAGAAAACAAGAAAGTTTGAAGTGTAAAGAATATGCCCCTAATTAATTAAAAAACAAAAGGTTGATGCTACATTAACGCTTTTCAAAATCCACATGAAAATCAGGAACTTGCCTAGGAGCGTCTTCATTTTCTAATGGAGGGTAATTGAATTAAGATATTGGCTTCATTATACTTTGGTATGACCAGGGTGGGGAACCCAATTGGCTACTTCATCTTGGATTTTGGAATCAGAGTATGCTTGATGGTCATCTACAGTTAAAGCTTCGGGTTGGCCCATATTTCCTCTTGGATATATGGAGGGGTGGAGGAATGAAATATGGTCATCGCATGATGAGCCTAGGATTAAGCCTGCAGCTAGCCCTACGCTCCTTTGACCCCATTTCAATAGCGAGATTTCATTTGCTAGCAGAGCATGGCATTTAGAGTTAAGAGAGGCACAATTAAAGACATCCTCCAGTAGAAGGGAAACCTAATGAAACAAGATGATATGATTCAAGACCAAGGTATTTTTTAAGGATTCATATATTATTATTTATTATAGTATTATAGGCAACTGTTATGGTTTGAAATTTCATACATATAAAATGTAGGGAAATATTTAATAAAAAAACATGTAATTTACTATTAAAATTGATAATTTTTTAGCGAATATTATCCATTTAATCATATAGATGTAAAAAATAGGCAAATTTTCAATTAAATTGGTGAATATATTTTTTAGAAAATGTCCAAAAAATAGCCAATTAGTGAAATTTTGCCACTAAAATTTTCCTTGTATGGGACAATATTAACATATATTTAACACTTAGTTACTAGAAAGGTCTAGAACTTAGATTAGTAAGTTGTGATAGAAGGTGGACAAATAGACAGAAGCTTCGGGCAGGGTCCAACAACCATAAAATCCGAGGCACACCAATGAAAGTACACACCATTTATATGCCCTGTAGATCATGAACTATATTCCACCATGCAAATACTAACAAATCAAAAAATCTAGAGAGAGCGGACATAGAAAAAATTACCCCATAATTTTCTACTCACCAAGCATGGAACTATTGCAGACAAAGCTCGAATCCTTGCCAATTACTTCTTGTTCTGGCTTTGTCCCTTGTTAACACTGCATATCATGTCCCAAAAGTTGTTTCCTTAGCAATTATTGCCCTGCTCAATGCTTGAAGGATAGACAGTGGGTGCATGTATTGAAGGTTGATTTCCAAGGAATAAAGACCTTCATATGATTGAGTTCTCACATTACCAACACCATGGGAGAGATATCCCACCTGTAGTGGGAGCATGACAAAGGTATTACAAAAGAACATGCAACTGTGATAGATGGATAAGGTTTCCACAAAGCCAATTACATGGGGGAAATATCCCACCTGTGGTGGGGGGAATGTCACAGAGGTTGCAGAAGAACATAGAGCCACAACAGATGGGCTAAGAGCTCACATACTAAACAAGGGTTGCCATCTTAATGCAAAGGAATGTATGACAATGAACATGTGAGGTTGCATGGGGTAGGATAACCATGCCATCGCCCCCTCCCACTCCTCTTAAATGCAATAGGATGCGGCGGAGTGACTGACTCTCCTCCTTCTCCATTGACACATACTCCAAAACCCAGATTAGGGAATATATCTTATTATATAATATTTTTATTATGTGTGTGTGTGTGTGTGTAACATTTGTTTATATATATTTTTTCACTATATTCGTTTTTTATCTTCTAATATTTGTGACAATTGTATTTTTGTATTTTATTCTTATTCTAATCATATTCATTTTATTCACTTTTTTGTTATTTTGGGTTGGCTGATATTATGTTGGTTGAAAATTGTGAAATACATAAAAAATGTGATTGCAATCACTATTTTTCATGTATTTCACATTTTTCATGTAGTAGGGTTCATCAAAAATATGCAATATGGGTACTCCTTGGATGCAAAGTTAAACACCACATCCAACAAATTCTCCCACTAGAAATTCGAGTAAAATCGTAGGGAGATAAGCTCAAAATATGAGTTGAAAAAGTAAAATTTTCATTTATTCCCTCTAAAACTTGATGAGGTAATATAATATTATTTTATTATTTCCATTATTATTTGATAATATTCTTTAGGAGGCCCATTTTAGACCTCAAAATTTCTGTAATGCTTCTTGATGTCACCCCCCACTCCCTTTGGTTTTGGCTTTGGTTCTAGGTGGGGTTGTCTACATATCTAGCCTTGGGAGGTTTTTGGCTATCCCATTTCCTTGTGTTGTTTGGTTTTCTTCCTGTTTTTGATTGGTGTGCTCTAGGGAACTCTATTTTTTGGACTACTTTTGTAGCTTGTATCCAAATGCCTAGGAAAAGGGCTCACTCCCTTATTCAAATAGGTGGCAGGGGATATTTCAACATCTCTGGAGCTCACACTAGGGCCCAATATTCTACTAGACTACATCACTTTCAAATCTCCCATAAATTCAATAGGAAATTCATGCAGTTGAGGAGGAAATTCTCCATTCTAGAGGATGCCATTCTAATTCTGAAGTTATAGACACTATTTTTAATTGGTTTCTTTATACAAGAAACACCAAGGGAAGACAAAATCAATATCTTCATACTATTGATATTTATTGGCATATTAAATCACTGCTTGGAAAAGTGTTGCTTGACTGGAATGACACTAGAGCTAAGCCCCTTCTTTTAATGGAGGAATTGCAATTGTCATTTCAAAATATGGATGATTGCATGTCTCATCTGAATATCAGTGTTTTGTGTGACAAGGGACCAAATCCCCAAATAATCTAGGGAATTATATGCCCATAGACGTGTGCACCTTGTCCTAACTCCCTTCATGCCTCAATTAGTGACTACAACCATTGTTTTTATGTTTCTTGACGTTAGTTCAATTTATTTGGATATTGGGTTTATGTTAGTTTCTAGTGCCTCCTATATGACTAACATGCCATGGTTTTTTGAGTCTATGTTGTTTTGGTGGACATGTTTATGAATAAATATTTTTGGGGACAAAATCCCTATTGTTCTACCTCTAGTTTGGTTTCCAATCTAGCAAACCAAGGTAGATGGTAGAGAAGTCAAATACGTACTCCTTTTTTATGATTAATAGAAAGCTTTCTATATATATATATATATATATATATATATATAAGCTTTCTATTAATCATAAAAAGGGAGTACAAATTTGAATTCTCTACTCTCTCTCTCTCTCTCTCTATATATATATATATATATATAAGGGTAATGAGCTTTTTTGACAATTAATTAATTAAATATGGGAGATGTTCTTTAGTAATGTTGTGTTTAAAAATATGTAAAAATAAATAATCGCAATTTTAAAATAATTAAACGAAGTTAAATTAATATTAAATCCTAATCTATTTAGTGTTATGTTGCATAAATTTTTGGAACTAGTAAATATAAGTGAAAAAGTGAAATTGTGAGTGGAAAAATTATATATTAAAAAAATATAACATTGTTTAGAAAATCTTCGGCAAAATCACATAACCAATCTTTTGTCGACGCGTTTCGAACCAACCAGTGTGGTTCATCGTCAGGACAAGTAAATATAGATTATTTAATAAACATATATTATTGTATATAACTTATTATTTTAATTTCGAATGGACCATTATATTTAAATAATAAATAAAAATGATATATTTTAAGAACAAGATAGAGAAGATCTAACTTACCAATGGACCATTAAATAATTATTACGCAATTACCTAATGTAACTAAATTATGAGAATAATAGTGATTTATTACCTTTTACTTGTATTTAAATAATATTGGGATAATAATAAATATAGATTATTTAGTAAATATGAGATATAATTTATTAATGACCATTATAATTAAAATATTAGATATGGATATTATATTATGAATTCTCTTAATATTTGAGCTAATAATAATATTATATCTATTTGTTTTTAAATTAACAATTGATATTTACCTGTTTTAGCTATTTCTAAGAATGTTTGACCAGGATCTTTAGGTCAAAATTAGCCATTGGCATTATAGCCGTTGGAGTCTCTGCACACTCTATTTAATCAAGCTAAGCCGGATTGGTTCTTCAACTTGTCCTGACGATGAACCACACTGGTTGGTTCGAAACGCGTCGACAAAAGATTGGTTATGTGATTTTGCCGAAGATTTTCTAAACAATGTTATGGATCACAGAAGTCTAAATTCCTTAAAATATAACATGTTTTTTAAATTGATACAAGAGAGACCTTCTCCTTGTGCTCCAATAAAGATCTTCTCCTTGTACTCTTATTGTATATTAGTATTAATTTGTAGTATGTATATCATAGTATATTATATTATACTATGTTAATATATGAAATTACATTTCAATTTTTTTTTTTTTTTTAATATGGCTACTTCTATATTAATACAAAAATAATTTACACCGAGGCCATGGCCTCGTAGAGCTAGCCCAATGATGCGGCATGATTACAAGCATAACATATCTGTATGCAAAAATCCAGTTGAGTATTGCCCTCAAGAACTGTAGAGAGCCTGTTCATGATTAAGGCAAAAATACAGAAAACTCCATAGTTGTATTTGGAATTGAGAATTAAACCGGAGCTATGCGATAACCAAAACAGTAAAACTAGACTTGGTAACTGTGACCAGCTACACAACAACCCATTATTGAAAATAGAGGTAACTGTGACTGCGACCGAAACTGAAAACTGAAGGCTAGCAGAATGCCCCTTTCGTATGGAAAACTGGCAATATGAGCTAATGCATATGTCATAATATCTAGGACGGTGATGAGTGAACCTTCTTGAGCTTGCTGAAGACCAAGAAAACCAAAAAGAACCAACCTGTTTAAGCATCAGGAGAGGGATCAGGCGGCTCCTCGGTGATGCGGCATCCATACTTGTAATCATCGTCGTCATCAGAGGAGCCCACCTGATTCTTCATGCTTTGAGAAGCTTTTCTTTTGCCAGAGCCTGAAGCTTTGCTCTGTTCGAGGTTTGTCTGGATGGAGCCTGGTCTGTCTTCCGCCGGCCTGTCCGTAGTTGCCTTGAGGGAACCAGCCTCTTGACCTGAATTGAGCTCGCTAAGCTTAATGGTGACCGTGGCCATATAGGAAAAAGTGCCATGACTACAGGGGAATCGTAAATGAGCGACGTTGGTCATGTATTGGAAGGAGCTCGGTGCGACAATTTGCAATCCTATGCCCCTACCCCGTCCACTCCGAGTAGCTAGGTACCTGTCTGAGCGGAAGTCCGGGCAGGAGGTTGAGGAGTCCGTCGTGGAGGAGACAGCCTGGCGTCCAATTTTCCCTCGAGAGCTGCCTCTTCTGCAGCTCATCCGCTGTCGCAGTTTCGGCATAGCTAGAGGAGAAGGGTGATCCGGGCTTCCTGGTAGACGAAGGAAGCAGTAAAGGATGAAAACAAACTTGGCTTTAGCGCTCAAGGCAGCAAGCGGGTGGCAAGCGAAAGAGCAGGGAAAACAGAGGATGGCTTGAGGGCATAGCCAGAAGCTCCTCCAGCGAACCAAAGCCTGGTTTACTCCTGAGAGAGGACGAGAGCAAACCATTGCAATTGCAAAGGAGGAGGAGCCAGAGTGGAGGGGAGAAACGTGATTATGGAAAGTTGATAGCGCCATGATCAAGAAATTAACCAGCGGAGATGGATGTACTGGCATCATTAAAGTCTCATTAATCTGGAGCACAGGAGGAGTTATGATCGGAGCTGTGAGAGGATTTGTGGCGGTGAAGATCAACCATGCGCCCATCCAAACCGCGAGCCACGTACCTGTGCTGCCATCAGACACCCGGATCCGGGAGAAATTACATTTCAATTTTAATAAGTATCAATTTTCAAATTATATTAAAATTTACAATTATTTTTTTTAAATTTTTTGCATAACTATAATATTGAAATTACAAATTTAGTTTGTGTTAATAATATATAAACATATCACATCTCCCCCCCCCACCCCCAAGGCACACATATATATATCAAGGGTAATCATCTTCTCTCGGCTCGAGGGCGAAAGAAAATTGAACTTGGATGGGAAAGATAACGACCATTTTGCGCAACCACCTAAGATAACCCCAATTGGCAGACACAAATAAAGTTTTTGTATATATATATATATATATCTATATATATATATATATATATATATATATATATATATATATATATATATATACAGGAAATTTCAGCTTAAAAGTGCCCATGAAATTTTCATCTAATTTTCATTTCATAATATGTAAACCAATCAAAATCCTTTAAATTTAAAAAGACGTACATGTAAATATTGTGGAGGGAAAAGAAGAAAAAATATTTCTTTCAATTGTATTTTTTGTTTATCTCCCTATAGGTTTACTTAAATTTCAAGTGTAGATACTCATTGGATGCATGATTAAATTCCACATCCAACGAGTACCATTATGCATACTTTTGAGAAGACCCACATTGATAAAACTTGAAGCTACATTAAAAAAACATGTTTGAACACACTATTTTAATGTACCTTCAATTTTTATCAATGTGGGTCTTCTCAAAAGCATGCATAAGGGATACTCGTTGGATGTGGAATTTAATTCCACATCTAATGAGTGTTTACACTTGAAATTTGATTAAACTATAAGGATATAAGCCAAAAAAAAAATTAAAAAAAAAATTGTTTTCTTCTTTTCCCTCCAATATTCATGACTTGTGTTTTATTATTTTAACTATTATTTTATTCTTTTTCCTTAGGTGGTCACTTTTAGGCTAAAATTTTCTCATATCTCTCTCTCTCTCTCTCTCTCCCTCTCTCTCTCTCCCTCTCTCTCTCTCTCTCTCTATATATATATATATATATATATAAACGCCATAGTCTATGTATTCTAGGTTTTAGAGATTTTTCAAGTATATTTTCTAGTGGAATTAGGTAGGAATTTGTTGGAAACATAAGTTTGAGTTGTGAACTCTTCACATTTGAGTGCCTTAGAGGTTTTATACGGTGATAAATCCATTTATGCATTCAAAATCACATTTTAAACAATAAAAACTCACAAAAAACTCCAAAACTTAGAATAGTTAGACAATACCTGTATAAAATTCAAACGTTTTGTAAATTTAAAACATTGTTATATAGTGACATTTTTAGTAAATATAGTAAAAATATTTTAGTAAAATAGGTGTTTAGTAATAATTTAGTAAATATTAAAAATATTTGCATTTTAATTTAATAATATTGAAAATTGGTATTTATTAATATCAAGTTAGAATTTTTAGTTTAAAGATTTCCATACAAGAAACGTATTCCCATGCTTCCATATTCGTGAAGCTCCCAACTTCATAGAATTTTTCCCAATCAATTAGGGATTTTTGTTCCCATTCCTAAGCTCTATAAACATGGTAATGAGGTTAGGAAATTCTTGGAATGGTTCCTATGCAACTATTATTAACTATTAAGATACATCAATTTTTTAATGTGTAAAAGGCTCTCAGACATATAGTCAACACTTAAATTTAACCATTTGTGCACAGAGAGACACCCACTATGAACAAAGAACCATGGTTTCTTGGACAATGAGAATCATGAGCGGAATGTTGCCAATCATAATTGGGATGATGAAATAAACAACGTGGGTGATTAAACTGCCTTTTGGGTGCCCTAATACACCAAGAAAAGTGTTAGTTGTGGATTGGAATTATGTTGGGGTGTTTTAGGCTCCCTAAAAATGAATATTGCTTTTTGAACTCTTCTAGAATAGCTCTAGACTCTAGTTGGCTACTTTTTGATGTATCTTTCTTGAGCATTATAAACAAGAGGTGGAAAATAAATAAGGAATTGTCGAGTAGTGAATGGATTCCCTTATTTTCTTTGCGAACCAAGCTAAAAGGAATTTAGAGATTGTGATGCCCTAGGCTTAGTTGGGAAAGGAAATACCTAACTCTACCATATGTGTTAAGTAAAGCTGTTTTGGGAAATGAAATACCTAACTCTACCATATGTGTGAAGGAAAGTTGTTTTCACTTAGCTTAATTATTACTAAGTTACATTTTCCCCTTGTAGTATCATGGCCTTGCTAGGGTTGGTCATTTGTAGAAACATAATTTGCAACTCAACCTATGATTAGGTGGAAAAGACTCATTACCAATTAATTTCCAACTTGAAAACTTTAGATAATTGTTTCTTGATTATTGTTCATTTTTGCTTTGAATTTTTGTTGGGAAAATTAGAGATGGAAATTTATTTATATTATTATGTCATATATATATACATGTTCATGCAAGGTCGTATTTGAGTTCAGCTAAGATATCCTTTTGGGAATAAAATTGATGTCTCAAGTGGAGAAATTATTTTCTTGTTGCACAAGGACTTGCATAAATTTTGTGATGAATCTTACCAATTTGGCACAAAGATTTGCATAAATTATGGTGCCCAATAACTCTCCATTATTTACATGATTATAAAGAATATGTGGAGTTTCCTTATTCTCAGGATTGGAATTTGAAATTTCAACTATAAAAGTTCATATGAATATCGAACACAGTTTACATAAATTTTAAGGTTGGTAAATACTAGTAAGAAATCTTGTTTACTCGAGCTAATGTGATAAATTATGGTAATAATCCATTTTAGGAGTGAAATTTCCCTTAATGTATTAATCATGAAAAAATATTTATATGCATATAATTACTTACATTCATGGATTTCATATACATGAAGAAGAAGAGAATCCTAAGCATGAATTTCACCCTAATGTGGTCATTTGAAGCCAGATGCACAAGGTGCTCTTAGTAAATTTCACTGATTTCCTTGATATATTTGATGATTTCTATGATAAAGATAATCCTATGTGATGTATAATGCAAATTATCTTGGGTTTAATGCATAAACCTAAAAATCCATGCAGTTTGTTGATAATTGATTTTGAAGCCAGGAAATCCATCCTTCGGATCCGATCCCCAATCTTAACTATGAAGTGCTAGCTTTGTTTTTGTTTTGTAGCTGATCTTGCAATTAGGTACGCCTCTTGGTTTCTTAAGGCTTTTGTTGGTTGGGCGACCATCATGGTCGATCTGGCCCAAGGATCTCAATTAAACTAGGAAGTTGTAACATTTAATAACTTGGTTGCTTAAGTGGGCCCAAATTTCAAAAGTCAACTTCCTCCAAATTAGTCAAAAAACTAGATTATATCCTAAATATTGTAATTTTGACCCCTCAAGCCAGATAAATATCCCTTCAGTTAGCTGATCGAGGTTTGATTGGGTAGTTCACAAGTTTATGTCCCTCCCCACATTCAGTTAGATCCTAGATCAAGGCAAACTGAAGACCTAAAATGAAAGGTGAGGTGGTCTCCCCCTTTTTTGTGAAGGGATTCTTCACCTTTTATTTCAAACTCAAGGAGGCTGCAATCTCATATTCAGAAGCGGGCCTTATTTCACGGGTCTTCAAGGGTTATATCTAGATATATGGAACCCTAATTTCAATCATGAATGCGACATTCCTACAACTGTTCTAGTCTGGGTCAAATTTCCATACGTGCCTCTGCATTATTGGAATGGTGCAACTTTTAGATTGACTGGAAAATCCCTAGGAAGGTGTATCGATTGTGTTGAACCCAGGGATGACCTATTTGCATGTGCTTATATATATGTGTTGAAGTATATCTAGAGAAAGGCCTCCCAACTATAATCAACTTGTGTATGGATGACTGAACCCATATCTAGGAGGTGGATGATCCAGGTGGATATTGGTGGTTACCTACCTATTCCATGTATACCTCCATTCAGTTTCACTTGTTTCCTTGTTTATTTTAGCATTTACTATTTTTAGCAGTTTTTTGGGTCCCAAACTTCTGGAGCAGTTTTCACCCCTTAAATGACGTTTTTTGAGGTTTGATGGAGGCCCATATCCCTATGCAAGGGCTTGGGGCAAAACTTGTAGTACTCGGAGAGACCTTTCCAACAAGATATCGTACACGCCAAACGAAGATAATAGGACCAAGTTATGACCTCCCGAAGTTGGATGCCTAACTAACCCCAACGGGACCCACAAACTCTTGGTGTTACATCTCCTAGGGTTAGGGTTTTAGTTGTTTAGGGTTTTCTCATGTTTTTCAATAATAAATAGGCCCTTGATCCTCATTGTAACATAGTTCAGAGGCATGTAACCGCCACATTTCTTCTTAGAGATAAGCTACCATCGCCCGAGCTAGTCTTATTTCCATTCTGTTTGTAAGCATATTTCAATATTTGATATTAATGAAATGAAGTGTTATTTATGTTGCATCTCTATATTTATGGTTATATCTGTAATTTTTTACATTCCTATTTAAATTCAAATCCGTGGTATTAGAGCGGTCTACTATTTCTCTATTTTTCTGTGCATGTCCCCAACGAGGTCAGGATGTAAGGAGTTAGGGCTTGAACTGGTCAAACCTTTGCAAGACCAGCCTCACAATTATTGATGGCCTACCATGGGAGAAGAAAATAAAGATGAGGGGGCAAGAGATCCTTTCAAAAGCTTTCTTGAAGAAGCCCTCGAGCGATAGAGGAATGCAATGATGGACAACTTTGCCTATATCCTTCAACGGCTACCCAAGGGTGATGCATCTACTTCCAACAACTACTATGTAAGCGCTACACCCTTTAAGGTACAAGTTAACTTTGACATTCCCATATTTGAGGGTCATATAGATGCGGATGTCGTAGATAAATGGTTAAACCTGCTAGAAGGATATTTTTTTGTTCACAATTTTTCCAGTTGGGAAAATTTCACATTTTCTCTTCTCAAAGCTAGCCCCCACATCAAGGATTGGTGGGAAACATACTATGAGCAGAAGGATGAAAGTACGCCCTCACTATTTTTGGCTGCACTCACTTGGGATTTGTTCTGGGATGCCATAAATTAGTAGTACTACCTTGTCAGGAGCTATGAGGATAAACACATAATGTAGACCACACTGTGATAGGGAAGGGACACAGACGTGCCAGAGTTTACCAATGCTTTTCATACCCTTTTCACGAAGTTGGGTATCAAGGATTCTGAGAAACATTTGGTACTCAAGTACTGCGACTGCCTACAAAGGTTCATCCAGGATGAGATGGAGTTCCTTGTTCGGCACGACGTACCAATACGCTGTTAAGATCGAGCATAAACTTAAACAGAAAAAGTGAGACTTTGGATATATGAATCCGAAGTAAGGGAAAGGCACCTCCAAATCACAGAGCAAAGGGAAAAGCCAAGGCGGTGTGACCTAGGATAACCTGTTGAAGCCACAAGAAAAGAACAACACCATGAAGACAAAGAAGGACATGGGAAAGTGCTCCGAGTTCCATAAGAGCTCCACTCACAAAACAAGTGAGTGTCGGGTCAAGCTGTCACTGGTAGTCGAGCTAAAGGCTTCTGAGTCTGACACATGTTCCGAACCTGAGTTTGAACCCGACAAGGGGACTGACAAAGGGAAGTAGATAATTGAAACGAAGCCCAGTGCCACTGTGGCCACCACCAAGATCTAGAATATTGAGCCTGAAGATCCAGAAGAGGGGGAGCACCTATTCCACTCACAGATGTGGGTGAAGGGTTCTCCTATGCAGTTCCTTGTTGACAACGAGAGCCAAAAGAACCTCATTTCAGTAGAGGTCATGAAGCAGCTGGGCCTACCAACTACAACACATCTACATCCGTATACCATCGGGTGGCTTCACCAAGGACAAGATCTTCGTGTCAGCCAACAATTTCGCGTTCCCTACAACATCAATCCCTTCATGGATGAGGTACTGTGTGATGTTGCTCCTCTTGAAGTTTGTGATGTATTATTAGGACAACCATACTTATGGAAGTAACATGTTGTATATGAGTCTAGACCTCACTTTGTTATTATTT
Source organism: Pinus tabuliformis (assembly GCA_031772625.1). Lineage (NCBI taxonomy): Eukaryota > Viridiplantae > Streptophyta > Pinopsida > Pinales > Pinaceae > Pinus > Pinus tabuliformis. The sequence continues at coordinate 717,638,889 of CM062817.1, read as the reverse complement.
CTTTGGGTACTAATTTATACAGGATACTAGAGGTAGCCCCACCTACCGCCATCTCTTTGATCTCTGCTAAGAAATTCAGTAAGGTCATTGCTCAGACTAGGAAATTTGTTTTCTTTCTTATTCACTCTCAAAGTAAGGTGAAGGTCGTAGCCATGTCCATGGCCCCAGGGAAGAGTTCCTCCAAGTAGCAGAAGAAGGTGGATATGGTCGTGGAATAATATAGGGACATCTTCTCCTCACCCACAGGGGTACCCTTGCATTGTCAAGTCAAGCATTCCATCAATCGGACTCCTGGAGCACCTCTACCCAATGGGCTGATATATCGTCGGTCCATTATAGAAGACGAAGAGATCAAGCAGTAAATCCAAGAGTTGCTGCAAAAAGGGTACATACAAATAATTTCCTCACCTTTTGGGAGCTTGATTGTACTTGTACAGAAGAAGGATGAAACGTGGAGGCTCTGCATTGATTATCAAACAATAAACAAAATCACTGTTAGGAACATGTATTTAATCTCTCGATTTGATGACCTGCTAGACCAACTCAAGGGGGGGAAGTATTTCAGCAAGATCGATTTGAAGTCTAGTTATCACTAGGTTCCAATAGAGCCCACCAATGTATGGAAGACCATATTTAAATCCAAGGAAGGCCTTTTTGAATGGTTGGTTATGCCCTTTGGGTTGAAAAATGCCCCTGCTACTTTTATGAGGCTAATGGATGACATCTTGTGGCCCTTCACCAACTCGTTCATGGTGGTTTATTTGAACGACATCCTCATCTTCAACAAGAGTTGGGAAGAACAAATGGAACACATTTGACAGGTCCTTCAAACCCTTCGGCAACACAAACTGTGTGCCAACTTGGAGAAATGTACCTTTGGCTTGAACCAGGTCAAATACTTGGGTTACATCATAGATGAGTGTGGCGTGCATGTGGACCTGACCAAGATCCAAGTCATTGGGGATTGTCCAACCCCAACCATTCTAATGAAGCTTCATAACTTTTTGGGCCTTGCAAATTTCTATCAGAGGTTCATGTTGGGATTCTCCCATATCACTTGGCCTTTGAGTCAGATTATTAAGGGCGGGGTGAAATCCAAGTTTTCTTCATCTGAGTCCCAACATAAGGCATTCGTTGAGTTGAAGCATCGCCTCTTCTCTACACCAGTACTCACACTGTCAAACCTGCAACATCCATTTGAAATCGAGACAAATGCCTCAGACTATGCTATTGGTGCAGTCCTCACCCAGCATGGGCATCCAGTGGCCTATCATAGTGAGACACATTCTGATAAAATTCGAAAGTTACACCCCACCTATAATAAAGAGATGTATTCCATTGCGCAGGCTTGTCGACAATGGAAGCACTGCATTCTGTGGAAGGAGATGATCATCCACACCGATCACCGACCTCTTCAGTTTATACAGACACAGGGGAATTGCAGAATGATCACCATCAGAAGTGGTCTACATATTTGCAACAATTCCACTTGAACATTAAATTAAAAAAGGACAACACAAATCATGTTGCAGACTGTCTCAGCCGCCCCCTAGTTGCAACACTGACTACTGTTCTCAATGCTTGTGGTCACGAGACCTATGGATGGATGCAACTATACAAAAATGATCCAGATTTCACCTTGACATACTAGATGCTAGTAGCTGGAAAGAAAGTTCCCGATATCCTCCTCTAGGATGAATTATTATGCTACCTAGGCCACCTTTGTGTTCCTTCAAGCGAGCATGCCAAGCTAATTTGGGAGGTGCACTACAGTCGGGTCGCAGGACACTTTGGTGTGGAGAAAATTGTGGTTGTACTACAAAAGTAATTTTATTTGCCCAAACTCTAATTGGATGTTGGGAAATATATTAGATCCTACACTTCTTGCGTGATCACCAAGACAACCATCAAGAAGAAAGGCTTGTACACTCCTTTGCCTACTCCCATCCAACTGTGGGAATCCATCTTCATGGACTATATGTCTAGCCTCCCTTCTACCAAGCATGGTAATGACTGTGTATTTGTGGTTGTGAATAGATTTTCTAAGATGGCTATATTGGCGGCCTGCAAGAAGAGTATCATAGTAGAGGACACTGCCAAACTCTTCTTTGAATGAGTATGGATACATTTCTGGATCCCGCAGACCATTATATTAGATCAGGATAGCAGGTTCCCAAGCACATTTTGGTCAAGCCTCAGGACACTAATGGACACCAAGCTCACCAAATCGATTGCTTTCCATCCCCAGATTGATGGCTAGACAAAGGTCGTCAATAGGATGATAGTACACATACTCCGCATGTATAATTCAACACATCCTCAAACTTGGGATGATAGTCTTCCATATGTGGAACACACTCATAATAGAGCTCTCCATAGATCGACTGGTCGCAATCCCTTTCAAGTGGGTCTAATATTCCAACCATTGCGTATGATTGATTTTGCCATGCCTCATGCGAATACACAGGAAGAATCCACACATGTACTGTTCGTGGCTGCTAAAGAAACTAGATTTATTGAACGCATCCAACGCATCTTCGATTAGGTTCACGACATCCTGGAGAAGTCAAATGACAAGTACAAGCAATGACATGATCAAAATTGAGTGCCACACAAGTTTCAGGTGGGTGACAAAGTCTGGTTGAATTTGCAGAAAGAACACCTTACAAGAGCCCATCAGAAGCTTAGACCACTCTGATATGGTCCTTACACCATTACCAAGGTTGTGGGAGGCAATTATTTTGAGCTCAAAATTCCCCCATTCCTTGGCCTGCACCCAGTGTTCAATGTGGACTATCGTCGACCATACTTCCTACCATTGTTGGACACATCAGACATTGCAGAACAACTCACACCAATAGAGTTAAACCCAGATTGTCAGATTATGGACACACAGGTCAAGAACACTTGCCAATAGCAAATCCAACTATATCAGGTTGTTAAAGTTGGCCAACTCCTACACCAAGGAAAGTGGTTCACCAGGGATCAAGTTCAATAGAAATTTTCTCACCTCATGGAGGCTCTACAGAAAATGGGGAGCAATTCTTCCTAAGGGGGGAGGAATGATCTAGGTGGATATGGATGGGCAACCACCTATTTCACCTAGACCTCCAGTCAGTTTCATTTGTTTCCTTGTTTATTTCAACATTTACTATTTTTAGTAGTTTTTCAGGGCTCGAACATCTGGAGCAGTTTTGACCCCCTAGACGACGTTTTTTTGAGGTCCTCTATAGGCCCATAGCCACAGACAGGGGCCTATGGAAAAACCTATAGTACTCGGAGAGACATTTCCAACAAGGTATCGTATACGCCAAACATAGATAATATGACCAAGTTATGACCTCGAGAAGTTGGTTGCCCAACTAACCCCAACGGGGCCCACAAACTCTTGGCGTTACATCTCTTGGGGTTATGGTTTTGGTTATTTATGGTTTTCTCATGTTTTTAAAAAATAATAGTCCCTTGAGCCTCATTTTACCAAAGTTCAGAGGCATATAGCCGCCACATCTCTTCTCAAGATAAGCTACCATCACCCGAGCTAGTCCTATTTCCATTCTATTTGTAAGCATATTTCAATATTTGATATTAATGAAATGAAGTGCTATTTATGCTACATCTCTATATTTATGGTTATATCTATAATTTGTTGCGTTCATGTTTAAATTCGTATTAGTGGATTATGATAAACTCCCCTTCAAGTGCCACATCTGTCATGAATATGGACATTTCACTAGAAATTGTTCCAAAACAACAACTAATCAAGAAATCTAAGGAGAAAAAGGTGATCAATAGAAGCAATCCAAAATAAAGTGTGGCCCTAACAAGCAACAACCTCCTCTATAAGGGAAGGCCCCTCAACATCCCAAGGAGACAACAAATCCCAATAAGCCCAGTACTAAAAAATAGGGATTGAATTAATCTAGCAGTCACATGAGTGAAAACAATAAAATTGAAGCACTGGAAAATCTAACTAAAGAAGACAAAACTTCACATAAACATTTAGAGATTGACTCTCAAAACACTCATCCATGCAAACTTGAGAAAGTTACAAATGAAGAAAATAAATATGAGGAATCCTCCCAAAATGCGTATGCTGCAATATCAGATGATGAAGGAGATGCTTACCTCTCATCAAAGGAAGCCACGAGACCTTCCTATTAGGCCATCTCTACTGATGAGAAGTTAGAGGTAGAGAAATTTAAGGAAATGGAAAGGATAGAATGGTTGGGAGGAATTCCAATAATGATATCTTCACTGAACAAACAAAGAAGGATAGGGAACCGGGATATCAAATTACGATACCCCGATACTTGGAAGGGAAAAATATCATTGTAGCAAGCCCCTTGAAATGGGAAACTCTCCCTAAGAATAAGTAATGAATACTGTCTGTTGGAACTGTAGAGGCGTAGGATCAAACAAAATAACCATGGAAGAAAAATACTTAATTATGAAGGAAAGAACATTTGTGGCCCTCTTCTAGTAGACCAAATTGGATGAGAATGAATTCTACCCCAAGCACAATCAAATTTGGAAAAATATATCCTTCATTACAGTCAACTCAAGGGGAGCCTCTAGAGGATTATGTACATTATGAGATTTATACCAACGAAAACTATTGGACAACAAAAATATGCAGCATTGGATTTCCACTATTTTCAACATTCAGGCTTTAAATCATGTATGTACTGTAATAAAATTATATATTCCCATTAATTTTTTATAGAAGGAAGAATTTTGGGAATCTTTAATGGATATAAGGTATATGAACTATGGAAAAAAAATTATTACTGGAGGATAATATGATACGATTCTGCATCCAAAATAAAAAATAGGAGGGACGTTGATCAAAGATCCCTTCCAAGAATCCATGAAGGATCTAATAAGTTCACTCCATTTGATTGATGTCAAGCCATCCAAGAAGAGATTCACTTGGAATAATAAGAGAATAGGACTAGGTCACATAACTGCTCATTTGGATAGATTTCTAGTTACATACTCCTTTCTTTCTTTGAACCTAAATCTCCATTCATCTATCCCGCCTTGGAATGGTTCATACCACAGACCCATATTGTTGAAAGTAAGTATGCCTCTGAATTATGGTCCTATACCCTTCTGATTTTTTTCTCTCTGGCTCAAATCTCCTAGATTTTCAAAGGTCGTATCCAATTATTAGGTTAAGTGGCTAGATGGAAGCCCCATTTCCACATGGGAAACTAAGATAAAGAGGCCGAAGAAAGACATTAAACATTGGCTAAAGACTGGGAAATTCCCAAGCCAAGCCTCACTTCGAGTACTAGAAAATAAATTCTAATGTATCCAATGTCAGATAGAAATGAAGCTGGTCACTGAAGCTCTCCTACACAAAGAAATTGAAACCTTTTAGCCCTATCAGAAGCACTTACGATAGGAATATGGGTACTTGAGGATGAAATCCAGAAGTGTCTGGCTTCAATCTAGGGATATGAATACCAAAAAAATTAATAATTAAGATAAAAATAGGGAGCAAAAAAATAACATTTCTAAAATTCATCAACGGGGTTAAAATATTGAAGACTTTCAACTAATTCAGGATGTGTCTATCGATCATTTTAGCAAACTATATCAAGCCCCTGATATGGCCTCTGCAGAGGAAGATCTCTTCATGTTGGATCACATCCCTGAGATTGTCATAAAGGATATGAAAAATATTCTTATTCTCCCACCAACCGTGGAATAAATTAATCAAGCAGTCTTCTCTTTTCATCATGACAAGGCTTTAGGTCCAGATGGATTCCTTGCTCTCTTTTATCAACACTTTTGTGAATTTATTCATAGAGATTTGATCAGAATGATAGGATACTCTCTTAAATAGTTACGCATGGGGGGAGGAATCAATTTTTATTTTCTATCTCTTATATATAAATATAATAACCCTTCCTCCTTTGTTAGATTTTGGCCTATCTCTCTGTGTAATGTTTCATACAAGATCATTCCTAAAATTTTGGTTTTGTGGCTTAAGAAAATTCTCCCTCACATTATCTCTAAAATCCAAGGTGGATTTGTCCTAAGGAGACAAATTTTTGACAATGTCATCATGATTAAGGAAGCTATCTTTTGATACAATCTGGAATAGCTATCTCTTTAAAGTCATATGGAAAATGGGATCCCATGACAAATGTATTCAATGGATAGCCTTACATATAGGTTCCCCTTAGATAGGCCCTCTCGTTAATGGAAGAGGAACCCACTTTTTTAAAGCCTCCAAGGGGCTACTACAAGGCTTCCCCCTCTCTCCTTTCTTATACATCATAATGGTAGACCCTTTTGGTAGAAAATGGAATTTGAGAGAAGCATGGGATGCTTGCCAAGAATTCGATTCCCTTCTAGGGTAAGAAGTATAAACCACAAAAAAAATTGCAGATGATATGATTCTCTTGGGAGGGGCATCTGTGGTAAATGCAAAAAGATACAAAAAGGTAAATGGAAAGCTTTCTTGTGGATTTAGGAGGATTGGTAAATGGGGCCATATCTTAAATTTATTTTTGTAACTTCAATTCAACTCGTCAAAGGAAGATTGAAGAGGTGTTTGGATTCAAAGTGGTAAGGGATTGTGATGAGTCAAATATTTGGGAATTCCAACATGCTTGAAAAGACCTACCTCAAAATAATGGTAGCACATAATTAATAAGATCAAGATCAGAATGGAAAATTGGGGAGCTCGTTGGTTAAACCTAGAAAGCAAAATCCTCCTTTCTAAATCAGTTCTATCTCATATCCCTTTGTTCAAATGCTCAACTCTTATGTCAACAAAGACTATATTATGAATATTGGGGGTCCTTTTGAGGAAATTCCTCTGGGAGGGAGCTAAAACTATCACAAAAATGTTTCACCTCGTAAAATGGGCTATGTTGCAAGCTGCAAAGCCTCTTGGGGGGCTTGAAATTAGAAACTCTAATCTAATGAACGTGGCTTTAGGGGGGAAATTAGATTAGTAAATGATGACCCAACCTAACTCTTGGTGGGTGCATATTATGAAGGAAAAGTATCAGTAGTTCTTCGAGACTGGGAAACATCCTAGGCAGTGCTCCTCGAACTTGAAACTTATTACATCGACATCTGATTTGATAAGATCCCATCTCACTTAGATTCCTAGAAATGGGGCAAGCATCAGGCTGTGGAATAATTCAATTCTCCATGACTTGGGTTATTTGGAGAAATGTTTTGTTGATTGCATCGATTGTTTTCGTCTTCTTTAAGTTCCATATGAAAACATAAAAATAAAGTGTAATGAGTGTATCTGCATTGGTGAGAATAATGAAAATTGAAATAAACAATATACATTAATGTAAATTGAATATAATTGTACCATAGAAATAAGTGACTCATAAACTGTGCACATGGTTTCAAAACCAAGTCTCATGCCTTGTTGCAACAAGCCTTCTACTGGCGTAGTTCCATAATTTGTTTCCCGCATGTTTTAAACCCCATTATAAATCATAAATTTAATATAAAGGATTTTTTTGTTCTATTAATTATAAGCTTAGAGAAGTAAAACAACATAAATACTTACAAATTCCACAATTAATTTTTGATATGCTAACATATACTCGCAACCCTTATTTAACCCAATGTCAATCAATTCTTTCAATGGCTCTTCTTTGTATGTTAGCACTTATTTGAAGACATTCAAGGATGGTTGTTGTCAAACAACTTAAAATATACAAAAATGAAACGTTGAGTTGTTATAAGGAAATACTAAAAATTACTCACAAACTTTGAAATCAACCATTTTCTTCCTTATCATCCTATTTTATGTGTTGAATGATTTCCATTTTATTAAATATCATTTTTTGGGATTCAACTGCGTTAAGTAAGTCATTCATCTATGACCATTTCCATGAGAGGTAGTCGTAACTGATTAATTTCTCATGATTTTTTAAAATACTTGAAAATTAATATTTAATGTTATTTTTTTTTATATGTATATGTATAAAGTCAATCAGGATTACATACAATTGAAACACATTGTTGTTGAGATGGCTCCTCCTGTGATGCAATTATGTTCATTTCTTTGACCATCTCCTTGTACACTTTTTTGGACATTCCTACTGGCATGTTTCCCATATCAACTCGTTGATCATTAGGGATTTTTCATAATCTTCTTGAAAAAAGTAATAAAATACCTTTATATTGATATATGAAAACAAAATATAAAAAAACCGATATTAATAAATGAATGGTTTGTAGTAATATATGCATATAATTCCATAAAATCATTTGAATTAGGAATATTACCTCTGAATGATTATTTTTTGTTGTTGTATGTTTTTTCTATTGCAAGTATGACATGTCTCATTGACCATTTCTCTGAAAACACTCCTGTAGTTTAGATATAATTTGGTTTTTAAAATCATTGGATTAATTTTTGTATTGTAAGTGGAAAGTACATCTATACGTTTGTTCTCCTAGATCCCTCGTAATTTTGTAAAAAAATCCCAATTTTTTCATTAACCTCCAAGACCACTCTAGATGAAATAAGGACCAATTCATCATCATTTACATGCTCTATAAAAAATAATTCTTAGAATGACATTGATATGTTCATTCGTTGTTGCTCTTTGTAGAACATTAAACATATATGAATTAATAGATTTTTTGAAACATGTTATCTAATATTCTTAAGTATATTATTAATGTAAATTAAAAAAAAAAAAAACTCATATTGAATAATATTTTTTCATTCACCTGATTCATCATTTTGTAATTTTTCTATCAGGATTATACGGTCTTTTGCAATTTTTCTATCAGGGTTATACGGTCTTCTGCACTTAGATTATAAATAATCTTATTGACCTTCTTAATTTTGTGGCTCTGCATGACACGCACCAACCAATACATACTAGTTAAACTTACATACAGTTCAAAAGTATTAATTTTCACCTGATTCATCATATTACAAATTTTCTATCAGGATTTTACGCTCATTTGCACCTAGATTAGAAATAATTTTATTGACGTTCTTCATTTTGTGGCTTTGCATGACACACACCAACCGATACATACTAGTTAAACTTACATATAGTTCAAACATATTAATTTTGTAAAAAAAATACAAAGAACTTGCTTTCTTTGTTTTTTTTATTATGTGTTATCATTGTGTCGATTAATATCTTTGTTACTTGACACCTTCTAAGACATTTTTTTTTATTATCAATATACAACTTGTACCATCCAATACAGAAGGCATTAAATATATTTTAAAAATAAATCAAACAATTTTTAGCTAAAAAGAGCTCTGGTAACCGGTGCATTTATCTGAATAAATGCACCAGTCTGTTTATCCCATTAAACACACCAGACATTTAATTGTTCAACACCGTCATGGAAAATTATTTTTAAATTATGATGGTGTGATTTGTAAGGCTAAACACGCTGCAATGATTTGATGGTGCTATTTGGAAGAGGCATGTTGGTGCGTTATATTACACTAGGAGAAATGATGAACAAACTAGATAGAATTGATAGTGTTATAATATACTGGTGTGTTATATTACACATGGGGCACTTGTGCATTATATTATAGAAAGTTCACCACACAACATATAGTCATTTAAAAAAAAAACGGAGAGAGCCAACGAGGTTTGGATATAATTCGATAAGTGATTCCCTTACTTTACATGTCAAACACCGTATATATAGTAAGTACACAAACCCATTAAATCTAAAATGCCTAAAATGAAAAACTATAATTGTGAAGTGGTAGAGGAAGTTAAACTCTAGGGTGAAATTTTACAAGAAGAAGGGTTTAAGGTAAGTATTTATTTTTTTTGTTTTTTGTTTTTTTTGAATTTTAATTAAATTTAAATAGAAACAAAGATTGTAAAAAAATTTACTAGTAAAATCCACGGAATTTTTTTTATTATATAAGGTTTTTTTTTTTTTTTTTTAATTGAGAATAAATATAATAAAAATTGTAAAAAATTTTAACAATAAAATTTATTTATTTTTCTATCCAGAATTTTGAGTGAATCACCATACCTTTCATATTTTGATCTTTCTCCGGTTCCAAAATATTTTGTTGCTCTAGAGTTATCCCAGTATGTCTCTCTTGAAATTGATCTCTCTTTTAATAAAACCCTAATAGAAATTGTAAAAAAAATTATTAGTAAAATAAACAATAAAATTTAAAATTTTCACTATGTAGGGTTTTGAGTGGATCACCATACCTTTAAGCTTTTGATCTTCTGAATAGTTCTGATGTTCCAAAGTATTCTGCTGCTACATAGTGCTCCTGGTATGTCTCTTTTGAAAATCACTTCCTTGAAATTTTGGGTAAAATAATCAAATAGTGAATAAAGTTTTAAAATACCTTATGAAATTAGATTTTAAAAAATCAATTATTGATCGTTTTTTAATTTTAAAATATGAAAAAAATGCACTTTTTTTCCAATTTCTTCACACATTGGTGTGTCTGATAGTCAAGCGCAATGGTGCATTTATAGGAAAAGATCACCGACATTGCAAGGGTGCTAAATTTTTTCAATGCACCGACATGATACAATTTGTTTTTATTTTCAAAATCCCTAAATAGTGCAATTAATTTTTTAATGTAATGGTGCAATTTCTATTTAAAAGCACCAATTTTATAATTATTATAAGAGAACCGAGTTGGTTGAATTCGCTTTTATTTTCTAACATCTAGAAATAGGTGTGTAGCGACGCTATTTTATTTAAACGGATTGGTGCTTTTTGTACAAGAGCACTGACATGATAACATTTCTTTTTCTTCGTAATGCCAGAAACTGGTGTGGGTATTATTTAAATGCCCCGGTGATGGTACTTTTTACAAAGCACACCGATATGGTTTAAAAGCTATGAATTAAAGTAGTTCAAAGTATACATTATAAGAGCATCGAGTTGGTTGAATTCATTTTTATTTTTTTAATTCCAGAAACATGTGTGTAATGGTGTTGTTTTTTTAAATGCATAGGTGCGTTTTTGTAGAAGAGCACTGATATGATATCATTTTTTATTTTTTATTTTTTATTTTTATTTTTATTATATATATATATATATATATATATATATATATATATATATTTATTTTATTTTTTATTATTTTATTATTTTTATTATGTTTTATTATGTTTTATTTATTTGTTTTTTTTTTTTTTTTTTCAGAATTCCAAATATTGGTGCGGGTATTATTTGAATGCCCCGATGCTGGTATTTTTTTAAACACATCAATTCACTTTGTTTTGATAAGTGCCCCTGTTGGGTTTAAAAGCTATCTGAAATTTTATTTTCACATAAAATGGCATATTAATCTCAAATTATCCCTTAGGACACATCCACATGAATTACAATAGCTCATAGTATACATTTTCTGCTTAAAGTCAACTTATTCTTAAAAAATGGTATGAAAACTATATTGAAATTTAGATTATGGCTATATGGTTATAGAGATTAATTTTAGATATGCACACAAAAATTTATTTCTAATTTTTCTCAAATGCAGTGACAAAATCTCAATAATATAAAATGGCCAATTCTTCAAATTCCAACTCATTCCATATTGCTAATCAAATTTCTTCATGAAATTCTCCCTTTCCATCTCCAGTAAGTTCAAATTTTATTTATATTTCGATTTCTATTTGGATTGATTTTTTTAATCCATGTCAATTTGAATAAAAATGTATCAAAATTTGTAGGATCCTGATTCAAAATTGAGTTTAGATTCATAAAATATTCCTCCATTTCAAAACGTTGGGAGCTCTTATCAGGAGAAGCATATCGCAAGCAATTGGTAGATGAAAATGGACAACCTATTCACCCTTCCAATTGGAACATGACATCTTCCAGTGCAATCTTGGATCATAGTATAATGTAATTCCAGAAAACCGTTTGCATTGACTTTCTTAATAATATCATTGATGTTGTACTAATGACGTTCAATGTTTTTTGAAATTATGATTCTATTGATGATGAGCGACCCACCTACCATATTTTGGTGCACCCCACTACAATGTCAACTCAAAATAACACTACATTAAGAGAAAGACTCAGAGAGGAAGCATACAATGAATGGTTGAATTGACCACCTATTCAATTCACACTATGTCGAGATTCACCAATTAGGAATGACTACAATAATAGTAGTTCTTCATCACAAGTTGGAAATCGAGGCACTCAAATAGAGGTTGCTATGGATGATTACTTATGGGATATGACTGCCATGGAGGCAACGCTGTCAAATGAATTCGAGAACCATGAGCTAGGGGATGATGTTCATATCATTGGTACCTTATTTGAAAGCCTGGAATTTGCTTCTACCACCCCTCTTGGTAGCAAGTCAAAGTCTACTCAGTTGGGGACAAAAATATTGTTGTATAACGTGAAAGCAAATTTTGGCATGATGAATGCATGTTTCTTGGTAATATTAAGGTAATTGACCTGCATGTTCAATCAAGTTCCTTATATTTTATCACACAATAAAAATTAAAGATTGTCGATTTTATGAATGTTAAATATTGACATTGTACAATTATATTCCCCACCAGTTGCATGATATTCAAAGATAAGGTTCTTCCAAGTGATAATGCATTGTCGGGTAGCTGCGAAGCGGCAAAGAAGTTGTTGAAAATTTTGGGTGTTGAGTACATATCTTATCATGCATGTCTGAATGTGTTGGACAGTTGGCAATGTCTAGATGGTTGGTGGCACTCATTATGTTGGCATTGATGTCAACTGAACTAATACTAAAGATAGAGGCCACACTTGGTGGCATTGATGATCATGTTGTTTAGGGGGAGACCCATGGTTGCTGCATTATTCTGTAGAGAATCATCATAGTAGCTAGCTTACTGGAGAAGCCATAAAAATATGACTATGATGGTTGGGGAGTCCCAGAATTTGGAGGTATTTTCCCCCATGTGTTTAGTTCAAATGCTTTTGATTATGGAATAGTCAGATAGTGCTCTGGAAGGTCTTTCCAATGGTATTCTAGACTCTATAAAAGGCCTTCTAGATCAGGATTCATAGTCAGTTGAAGTTGGCAGACATAAAATATCATTCGATTAGGACATAGGCATATTTTGAACTAAGCTCAGGACTTAGGTGAGTAGGGCTAGTTAGAGGTTGGGTTGCGTAGTAGAGTCTGCAGGAGAATGAAACCTTGACTCCCGACCCTTGACCTATGTGGGGCTAGATCCAAGTCAGGAGATGGGTCTAGTCAGACCAATCAGAGGTGAGGTAGTGCAGTAAGGTTTAAGATGAATAATGAAACTCGGACTTCTGATCCTTGACCTGTGTGGTACCCGTATAGGAAATGTGGCAGATGACATTAGCATGATGAGGAAGTATGGAGGACACGTGGCAGGAAGTTTTGACTTTTTTAGATGGCCTAGTGGACCAAATTTAGGTGACACATGTCACTATACAGAAGGAGCCATGTGTCCTCGATGATGTCAGCATGACATGCACTGATGATTTGGCATAACCTCGAAGTTTTCACCAATGATTTATTTTGTGAAGTTCTTCCCATGCATTTAGTTATCGTAATTGAATGAATAAAACAAGCCAAAACAATGGAAAAGGTTCCTAGTTGAGCCTACAGGCAAGTCAAGGGTCGAGGCTAATATGGGTGCATAAGTAGGCAGATCGGGCCAACTCATGACCTCCTAATTACATTGAAAGGCACGACGGGAAATTAGTTTCACGTGGTCTTCCTTTGTTATTGGTGACTTCATTAACTATGGTAGAGGATTAGAACTAGTGTTAGTATTAATGATGATTGCAGAGAACATAGGCAAGGCAGTGAGGACCTCATGTTGTACAACAAATTTAATGGACCTGGCTGAAACAAAAGCTAGCTTTCCCTGATCTTTCTTGCACACCATGAGGAATTATATGAAAAAGATGGCTAGGTGCATAAGAGCTTTACTTGAAACAAGAAAACCATGTCTGAGGTACATGTCGTTTGGCATTAGTTTGTAAACATGGGAGACCTATCAGGAGTGCAAGATTTTACTGAGAATTAATTATTTGCATAGGGAATCACTTAGAAGTCCATCCTCTACATTAAATCAACTTTCATGACTGAGAACACAAGTTATAGAAGAACGTGGAGTCTTAGTGAAGTGTGCATTCAACTTGATTTAGCAACAAAAAACATACCTTGTTGTAGCACACTATGGGGTATAGGGAAAACAGAGACAACATCGGTCACAATGTAGCAGAGGAACAAAATAGTGGAGAGAAGTTATGCAATTGGGGGAATGAAAAATTGTTGAGAGTTTCAGAGTGTAGTGTTGTGGGTGTGTAACCTAGCTAAGTTTCATTGAGAGAAGGAGTATCATAGAGTCGAGACCTGAGTTGGTTGAAGAATAGAGAGAATAGTTCGAAGGAGAACTGGGGACTTGAAGGAAAGGAATTGATACTAGAGTAGACCAAATTTGTATCTCTATGTATACGCATTTGCCTTTATTTTTAGTTTGAAATTTGTATGAAAAGTTAAACAGTGGTTAGAGCGGGTAGTTGCCTACATTCATATGAGGTTGGTGCCTATTAGAAAGTAGTGGATTTATATCTTAAGGGCGTTGGTGCCTCCTATGAGTGAGTTCTCACAAACAAATTGATGTAATTAAGGAGGTGTTTAATTTACATCATAACAACAAACATATTGGTGGTTTTATCCATTTGGGTTTCCACGTAAAAATATATGTGTCAATATGTGTAAGTTTCTCATGCGATAGATTGTATGTACATTTGAATGCCTTATCTTATTTTTCATTTGTATCGTGGATGAATCCTCACATAAGTAACTAACAATAGTGAAAAGAATTAAATACCTATAGTTAAAGTTTTAAGAACCTCACTATTACTGATTCACCCCCTCCCCTCTCAGTAATTTGTTATTCCAAAAAATGGTATCAGAGCCAAGTTCCTTCAGGACTAACTTTACCACTGGAAAGTAGATCCATAAGGAACTATGTCTAGCCAAGAGAGTTAGTATGCTTACTCAAGCAAGATACCAATATTTGATGGGGCAAATGATGTATTTTGGAAAGTTATGATGTAAGCCTATCTTATGTCTCTAGGAGTAGATGTTTGGAGCTCGGTTTTGGTAGACTATGTTGTCCTTGATGTCCCTCCCATAGATGCAGATGGTAAGAAGGTGATTGGGAACAATTCTAAAGCCAGGAATTCAATTCTCTTTGGGCTTATTCAATCTAAACTTGTTAAAGTAATGCACTGTAAGTCTGCTAAGGAAGTTTGGGTCAAGCTAAATCAGAGTCATGAAGGAGATGAAAAAGTTAAGTAGGCCAAACTTTAAACCTTTGGAATGAGGTTTGAAGGCTTAAGATTGAGTGAAGAATAAAGCATAGTATAATCCTTCCTCAAAGTTGATGAAGTAAGAAATATGATTAGAGGGCTTGGTGAAGTTATCAAAGAAGATATTATTGTACAAAAGGTCTTAGTATCTCTACCTATGATATTTAATGCCAAAATATCTACCATCGAAGATATTTCTAATCTAAAGAGTCTCACAATGGACTAGTTGCTAGGTACTCACACAACCTATGAGATGAGAGTAGGAAAAGAGAACTCTGAATCAAAAGAGGTAGCATTCAAGGTGTCCAAGAAGGCTAAGGAGCACCAAGATCATTAAGATTTCTCCAGTTGCAATTATGATAAGGAGTTGGCTCACTTTTCTAGGAAACTAAAGTGTGGCTCAGGAAAGTACAAAGGGAAGCTACCCTTCAAATTCTTTGACTGTGGAAGAGTCATACATTTCTCATCCAAATTCCCTTACAAACAAAAGATAGAAAAGGAAGATGATCATAATTTTAGAGGCAGGGCTTAGAATCACCAAAAGAAGAGGCATTTTAAGAAAAAGGGGCTCTACTCTAAAGAGGATAGCTAAGCTCCAAAATCAGATAGCAAAAAATCCTTAGAGGATGAGTCAAAAGAATGTTTATTGATGGCATTTCGAGCAAACTCCAAGAAACAAGACATTACAGACTTTGAAGAAGAAGTATTTGTGTACTTTGAAGTAGAACTCATCAGTTCTCTTGACGAGTTAAAGAAGGCCAGAAGAAAGTACATGTAGCTAAAATATAAACTATAACGTGTTGAAGAAGGTATGTATAACTTAGACAATGAGGATTTTTCCTATAAAAAAGAAAAACTTGAAGAATCCATTAAGATTAAAGACAACTTAACTCTTCAACTAGAAGAAAAACAAAAAATATGTGAGAAACTAGAAGAAGAGAACATGAATCTAAAGGAGTTGTTCAAGGTAAAGAAGGAGATGATCTCATATGCATGGAAAGAAGAAATTATGTCCGTGAAAGTCAAACTAGAAGAAGCTAAATGAAAAGAAGAAGTTCTTAATGATTTAATCCATGAATGGGAAGAAAACTATCAGAGTCTTGAGGTAGAAGTTGTCTCTTTGAGAACATACCTTGAGAGATTGGAGATTAGGAAAGGTGTAAATGAGAAATTTGTAGAAGGGATAAGAAAGATAGATCAGATTCTGAATAGCTAAAGATCTCCAGAAAACAAAACAGGTCTGGGATATTCTAGGCCACATGAATCTTCTATGAGAAAGATGAAATTTAGGTCCACAAGTTTTGAGGAACCTGTGAGCTATGAAAATATGATTCAAGGGAGAATCAAAGAAGATAAAATGGTAGAAAGTAAGAGAGGATCCCATCACTGGAACAATATTTCCAACTTCTCAAAAGAGCCATACCAATGGTGAATGAATCATTCAAGAAGAAAACAAAGGTACTTTCATGAACAAACTCATGAATCTTCCAAATTTATGTACTCTAATCTATTTTATGGTCATTGTTATAATTTCCATATCTTTGGACATAAGGTTATTAATTGTAGAAGAGTCAAAGTTGAAAGAGATGAAAATTTCAGATACAATAAGTATCAACATTATAGATCTAAAAAATTTACTTCCAGAAATAGAAATTTATTCTCTCCCCTAATGAATGATGTTGAATGATTCAAATGTAATCATTTTGGGCACAAGATGATTGAATGCAAAATAAATTTTGATAAGCCACCTAAATCCCAAAATACTTGGCAGCTAGCCTTTCCAAAGGACAAGAAGAATTGGAAATGAAAGCCTGGAAAGCACATGGAATGTTGGTTTTCTCTGTTAGAACATAATGAAGAGAACAAAAGGTATGTGGATAGTGGTTATTCCAATCATATGAATGGTGATAAGGGAAAATTCATGTCACTAAAAGAAAAGGACAAAGAGAACAATGTCACTTTCAACAACAATGCCCCAACAAGAATTAAGGGTAAGGGCATAGTCAGTCTTGATGAAAAGACTAAAGCCCAAAATGTGTTGTTTGTAGATGGTCTGAAGCACAACCTGCTTAGTGTAAGCCATATGTGTGATAATGGCTATAATGTGACCTTTCGATCCAATCATTATGAGATTTGAAATGAAGAGAAGGGAAAGTTGGTAGGAAAGGTAGTTATAACTCACAATAATGTATATGTGTTTGATGACTCTAGAGTGAGATGTTATTTGAGCAAGACGAATCAAACCTGGTTGTGGCATAGGAGACTTGGTCATATTAATTTTGACAGTATGATAAATTTCAACAAGATAGGAGTTGTAAGAGGATTCCCAAGTATGTCAAGGCCTAATAATTCAATCTAAAAGTATTGTCAATTTGTTCATTACACTGGGACTCATTTCAAGAAAAAAAAGTTCTCTTCACACAGATATCTGTGGCCCAACTAGAACAAAAATCCCAAGAGGAGATAGATATTTTATATTGTTTATTAATGATTTTACCAGAGCCACATGGATAATTCTCTTGAAATAAAAATCAGAAGAACTTAAGCATTTCAAGACATTTAAGGCTCGGGTAGAGAATGAGAAAGTTCTAAATATCAAATGCTTAAGATAAGATAGAGGAGGGGAATACACTTCAAGAGAGTTTGAGGAAATATGTGAAGAGAATGGCATAAGGAGGAAGTATACTGTGGCCAAAAATCCACAACAAAATGAAGTAGCTGAGAGAAAGAATAGAAAAATCCAGGAGATGGTAAGAGCTATGATGGATGAAGCAGATGTACCTCACACATGTTGGGGAGAAGCAGCATAAGCAGCAATGTATCTATCAAACAACACACAACTCAAGCCTAAAGAGATAAAACTCCCTACGATTTGTGGAAGGGAAGACCTACATCAATGATACACCAAGGTGTTTGGCATCAAATGCTTTATCAAAAGAAATGATAAAAATCTTGGGAAGTTTGATTCACAAGTCGATGAGGGTATATTTTTCAGGTACTCTGCTTGAAGCAAAGGATACAAATGCTACAATAAAAGGACAAAGAGAGTTGAGGATTGCATTGATATAGTAGTAAATGAAATAATACCACAATATGAGTCCACCAAAGGAAACATGAACTCATATGGAGAAGAAATTTTAGCCATCACATCCTCAGACCATGAAGAAACAGAGTCAAATGATGAAGATGAAACAACCTCGAGGCCTAAAAAAGCATCCAGGTATGTGCAGAAACAACATCTTGAGAGTCAAATTATAGGAGATGAAAGCGTTGGTGTTTAGACCAGGAATAAATTTGTTGGTATTCCAAGTTGTGAAAATCTTTCTCTGTTATCTCAAGTTGAGCCCAAGAATCTTATTTAGGAAAGTGAGGATAGGTCCTAGGTGTGATCTATGAATGAAGAGCTAGATCAAATCGAGAAGAATGACACTTGGGAGCTTGTTCCAAGACCAAAAGAGAAAAACATCATAGGCACAAAATGGGTCTACAAAAATAAGCTAAATGAGCATGGTCAAGTAATAAGGAACAAAGCACGACTCGTATACAAAGGGTATGCCCAAATAGAGGGGATATATTTTGAAGAAACCTTTGCACCAGTAGCTAGACTGGAAGCAATCATAATGTTCCTTACTTTTTCCATTCATAAAAGCATCAAGTTATATTAGATGGATGTGAAGTTAGCCCTCCTTAATGGTGATCTGGAAGAAGAAGTATACATTGAACAACCAGAAGGGTTCATGATCACATTAAAAGGAGGATTTGTTTGTAAACTATAGAAGGGCATATATGGGCTCAAACATGCCCCTAGAGCTTGGTATGCCAAATTGGATAGGTATATTCAGGAATAAGGATCTAAGAGGGGCACCACATATAAAAATATGTACATAAAAATTGAGGATGACCACCTATTGATTATGGTAGTGTATGTAGATGACATAATGTTTGGCAACGATCTAGAATAGTTGGGGCATCAATTCGAAAATTGTATGCAAATAGAGTTTGAGATGTCGATGATAAGAGAAATGTCCTTTTTCCTCAGATTGCAATTTTTCAATCAAAAGATGGGGTATTTATCTCCCAATCCAAATACTCCCGAGAAACGCTGAAGAAATTTAGACTGGGAGATTGCAATATGGTTAGCACCCACATGGTTATAGGTTGTAAGTTATGCAAAGAAGATTAGCCACTCCTAGTAAATCATACTGTCTATAGATCGATGATAGGAAGCTTGCTATATCTCACAATGTCTAGACTAGACATCATGCAAGTAGTAGGTCTAGTGGCCATATTTCAAGCATGCCGCTATGAAAGTAATGTCATTGTTGTAAAAAGGATTTTCAAATACTTGTAAGGAACAATAGATTATGGGATGTGGTATGCTAGAAGTAGAGAGTTTTGATTGAAGGCCTATACTGATGTTGATTGGGAAGGAAGTATTGATGATAGGAAGAGCACCTCTAGTGTAGCATTATTTTTGGGAAACTGCTTAGTGTCCTGGGTCAGCAAGAAATAAGACTCCATTTCTTTATCAACTGCTGAAGCAGAGTATATTGTAGCTGCCACTTGTTGCTCACAAATCCTCTAGATTAAGTAGACCTTGAAAGATATTAAAGTAGATTTGACTAATCCAATTATGATCATGTGTGACAACACAAGTGCAATAAACATCTCTAACAATCTTTTCATGCACTCAAAGACCAAGCAGATTCCTATCAAGTTTCATTTCATGAGAGAACGAGTTGTTGCCAAAATTATCCGAATTGAATATGCGACCACTAAATGTTGAAAATGCAACAAGATGGTGGAGCTTAGTGGAAAGGAGTCGACTTCACTAAGTGGGCCCGCAGGTTATTTTTGGCGCAAAGTCTATTTTTAGACTATGTCTATTTTTAGACATATGAATCATGGTCTATGAGTTGCAGGATGCTATTTGTGGATGATTGGTCCTGTTGGTAAAAATAGATGGACTTCTATTTTTATACATATGGGTGGAGTCTATTTTTAGACTGCCAGGCTAAAAATAGAACAGTCGAATATTATTAGCTCATAATAATATTTGGACTATAAACATTATCTTATCCTCTTGGAGCACTTTAGTTTGAGCTACAGATGTGGCACATGCAGCTGTCAGAAGGAAATACGCTTTTCTTGTGAGTCAGTTGAGCTATTGCATGGTGGAATTTAGTTAGAACTCAAGTGGTTGAGTTTTGGTGGAGTTGATTGAGGAGTTGTGTTCAGTTTGACTTGGTTAAACTAGTTGTATTTAGTCTAACTGCAGAATACACTAGTGACGAGTGATGTGAATTAATTGTTAAATTAATTCACTAATTATTAACTCATAAAGCAACTAAAGAATACATCAGTTAACTCAGTGCATGGACAGTTCAGTGGAGACAGGTGTTAGAGGTTGAGATTGCTATCAGTTGTGACTATAGTTGTGCATGAGATCTTGCACAATCAATGGGATTGAGTAATGCCAATGAGGATTTCATGGTTTAGCCAAGGAAATACGAGTTTTCCTCAGCCATTCATCATTATTCTCATGCAGGATTGCGCATTAGAGGCAGGCAAAGCGGTGGAGGAGATTTGAACCTGTGATTGATTCAGATCTGAGCTAGTTTTGTGTGTAACAGGTGGAGATAGTACTGAGTACTTGTGAGGAGTATTGTACTATGTATTGTTACATGTTCTCAATCAATATAATATACAGATAGTGTGGGGTTTTCAACTGTATGCTTTCCCCGGCTTACATACTGTGTTAATGTGCGCATGCGATTGATGTTTCATTGTTTTTAATTCTGCAAAATTGATGATCAACGTAGAGGAGGTTATGTATTATGCATGCATTCCACAATAGTGTATAATCAGGATAATCTCTTTGAATAAGAGTCATATTATTCAAAATTTCTACATGGTATCGGAGCGAGGTTGATCATCAGATCTATTATTCAGAAAGTGTTTACATTTTATTTCTTCAGGCAGAGTCTGTAATCGGGCTAGGTAGCCTCTGGATTCATCCTTCCTTTGGAAGGTGAGATATCCAGTAAAAGCCCATACAATCAATCTCTGTACAAGAAATACTTTGTTCTCACGAATTTTAGATCAGAGGTGGTTGAGTTTTGAGTTGGTGGAATTCGAATTTGCAGCAGTGTTTCCTTGGTGTCAACGTTGCAATGTCTTTCAACGGATTGCGATTGGAGTATGCTCTTGAAGGCAGCTCGAATTATATTGCATGGAAAGACAAGATGGAGGCAATGTTAGATGATAATGGGCTAAAGGAGTTCATAGAGGCTGAGGTCCCAAAGCCTACTGATGCTGCTGAAGCTGTGGCTTGGCAAAAGAAGACAACAAAATTTCGAAGGATTCTGTTGGAGGGCGTGAAGGATCAAATTGTATCCAGCCTGCATGGAAAGGATTCTCCATACTTGATGTGGAAAGCGTTGACAGATTTATTCCAAAGCAAGAGCGACCAGAGGAAGTTGGCGCTCAAGGATAAACTCAGAAACATTAAGTGTGAGAATGGAGACAGTACGCCCAGGTATCTCTCGAAGTTCACCCAGTGCCGGGATGAGCTGGGAAGTGTGGGGGTGACTGTCGATGATGAGGACTTGGTGAGATTGGCTCTCCTTGGTCTTCCAAAGAGTTGGAATTCCTATCAAGACTCTGTCAATGGTTGGGAGAAATTTCCAGGATGGGAGAGACTTTGGTCGGATCTTGTACAAGAGGAGATCAGACGGAGCACCAGAGACAGTTCTTCATCCATGCATGATGAGGAGAATTGTGCCTTAGCAAGTAAGGTGAAGAAGGGGAAGGATAAGGGTTCTCTTTTCGAATCTAGTTCTTCAAATAATGGGAAGAAGGTTGACAAGTCGAAGGTGAGATGCTTTCGTTGTCATGAGTTGGGCCATTATGCTACTAATTGCCCAAAGAAGAAGTCCAAGAAGGGATCCGGGGAAGGATTTGAAGGTGAGGCACTTGCTTCACAGTTTGAGTTGGATTTCACACTCTTCGCATGCATGGTTTCATCCATGGTGGGAAGTGGTTGGTTTCTTGACAGTGGAGCTTCTTTCCACATGACTGGTGACAAGAGTTTGTTCAGTACTTTGGAGGAGAAAGATCTCCAGATACTCATAGCGATGGGTAATGATGAGAAGTATAGTGTCTCAGGTGTAGGCACGGTTATTTTTCAGAGGGAGCATGGAGCTCGCCTTACCTTGACTGATGTCAAGTATGTACCAGGACTGAAGAGAAACTTGGTGTCGATCACGATGCTGGAAGACAGAGGCTATGATGTAGTCTTCAGTAAGGGAAAGGTTTTCCTTAGACACATCATCACTAGACAGGTGAAGCAGATTGGTTCACGGGTCAAGAACCTATATGCTCTTGAGGTTCAAGATGCATGCAAAGCCTTGAGCAGCAAGGCAACTAATGGAGACTTGGTGGTTGAGAGGGAGCATATATTACCTCTCAACATGCAGAGCCAGAAGAAGTCTCAGACGATTGTGGAGGAGCCACGATTGGTGCAGTAGCTTCAGGAGGTTGTGGGGCAGCCACAACAAGGGAAGCTGAGAGGAGATCAAGTAGAGACATCTACTCATGCAGAGACCTCCAGTAGGGGGAAACTTCGAGCCAGGTGGGCTGAGGGATTGCATGCAGCCATAACTTCAGGTAGGAGGTGGGGTGATGTGGATTGATTGTCCCAAGGAGGAGGGGCACGATCCTTGAGGTACCCAACCTCTTGGATGAGACCTTGCTACGGAAGCCCCGATGTGGAGTAGCAGGAACTGGCTGATTGGGTAGAGACAGATGTGGATGGAGCTGCAGAGAGAGCGACAGTGTAGGGAATCCTAGGACAGCGCATAGCTAGCAGGCTGCAAAAATGCGAGAGGCACAAATGTTTTGCACTTGAATTTGGCCTCAGGCTGAAAAAAACAAAATCCAAGGCAACATCAAACCACTTAGCCTCGTAGCTAGCCCTACGGGGTAGGAGAGGGCTCTCTCCGGGTCTATCTCGAAAAAATATCTTCAAAGGGTGGAGATGACCAATAAGAACACTAATTTTAGGCTAGTAAACTGATTGAGAAGGTTTAATTTCAGATTTTTAGGGTTTTGGTTGAAAACAAGGGGAAAGCAATTTTGGGTGCGGGGATGGGACACAACTTTTGCAGAGGTCTTTTTGGGGCAAGGTAGGAGATTATCTTGATGCCTTTGATTTAAGTGAATGGATAGGAATGACTGGTGAGGAGCTAAAGAGAGAAAGAAACTTTCAAGAGTTCTCTTTAGACAGAGGAAAACATAGATATTAAGCAAACTTAAAGGCAGAGCATAAAAAATATGAATTCTACCTTAACACTTCATTTACTTAATGTGTAGAAAAGAAAAGTGAGAAAATGATACACATAACACACTTACAAGTACACGAGAGAAGTACACCATCAACACAAATAACCACAGGAATCCCAAAAAGTGCTGCAAAACCCTGGTCTTTCCTTTGCCAAAATTGCAGAGATACAAGGTGTAATACAATAGAAGCTTATCCCTCAAGAGTCCAACCATGAAAATGACTAAGAAAATACATAATATAGGCAAGCTAACACCTTTCCTTACCTCTAGGGGTCGAGCTCATCATCCTAGGAGCTGTTTCAACCAATTCTAAACTGAGCACTACAATCTAGGCAATCAAAACAACTTGCCTCTATAAGCTAGGAAACCAATTCATTCATTAAATTTTTGACTTTTTATGAATGAATATTCTAGAAGAGATAAATAAGTGCCATGACATCATAAAATTACATCAATTACATCAAGGAGGATGAAAAATCACTCCAAAAAGTCAAAACTAGTCAAATCTGCGTTTTGCTGAGCTGTAGGTGAAAATCTGGCAAACTTCCCTGATGCGTAGTGCCCCAATCCTGAACGCGTAGCGCGCCTTTGAGCCAACTTTTGAGGCACTTCCCGGAATCCAAATGAGGCAAAAGTAGGCTTGTTGGAAAGGTCTGGATGTCTAATTTCCAACCCAAGTGGAATTTCTCAATTTGGTGGTAATTTGTCCCTCCAAAATTGCAATCTCCAAAGACTGCTCCCTGTGTGTCCAAAAAGTGGCAGAAAGTCATTTTTTGCATGTTTTTTGACCTTCTGAGGGCTCAAAACCTGATGAAATGTCTTGGTAATTGCTGAGAAAGTGTAATTTGTCATGAAAAATCCAAAAATGCTGAGTTTTTGAGGAATGGACTTGCCCATCTTCAGGGTAGCGCGCGGCGCGCTACGCGTTGAGAGCAAAAACCTGTGTGTGGCACAAAAAAGTCAAAATTGACCAAAATTGCTCAAAATTTCCTGAAATTTGAGCTGGAAATGCATCATTAAGCACCATGCTCCTTCAAGGTAGCCTCAGCCAAAATATGAAGGGGATCGGGCCTTTTCTTCCGTTTTAGTGCCTTGGCCAACCGTCCTTTGAGCACCTTCATTCTTTCTTTACACACATGCATTCGAGCCCAATAGTGATTCTTCATGTGTCGGAGCATGTCTTTGTCCCTGTTTTCCTTTTCTATCAACCCTCTAGATGTGTGTTCACCTGAATGAGCATAGAGCATTGCTCCTTAGGTGTCAAATCACCGGGTCTCTTGCGAGCCAAGTTCCGGTCTTCTCGGATCCTCTGCAACTCATCAAGAGAGTGTTCATCCTCTAATTGCTTGTTGCGATGCTCTAAATAAGTAATTTTCCAATTTTCCATCTCCAAGTTTTGCTGCAACAAGTCCTTTTCAGCTCTTAGCTGCTGGATGATCTCCTCTGACTCTAGGCTAGGAGAAATGATATCAAGGTCAACAACATCTATGCCTGGAACACCTGATGGCCCCTCATCAATATTGGGCTGCTTGCCTCTCTCTGGTACCTGTGCTGCTGTCGAAAGCGAGGCCCCTTCCACCTGATGTGGAGATAACACTCGCTGTGCTGATGAAGAGGGCGAGACCCCTTCCACCTGATGTGGAGATAATACTCGCCGTGCAGATGCAAATAAGGCCCTGTGGCCTCTCTGATATGTAACATAAGGAGGAGTGCTGACATGCTCGGGCTCTGGAATATCAAACTGATGTGAAGGCCCTCCCTCATCACGGACAACCTCAGGAGGTGGCTGTGGCACTGTGAACAAGTCACGAGAAATGAAATCCTCCCATGGAATACCCTGTTGTGCCAACTGATGCATGACCACAATCTTGATCAGTGCATAATGATAAATGCTCTTGTGTTGCTGTGTTGGGCTCTTTCTTTGCACCAAGGGAACCATCCTCTCTATATTTCGGCACATGAAGAATGGAATGTTCATCATTCGTACCCGTGTGAAATGCATCAAAAAATGGATATGGTACGAATACAAACGTGAAAATCTACCCTCACAAGTGAAATAGCGAATGATGATCTTCATCATAGGTGCATACTCGTCTCTTAAGAATTTGAAGGGAAAAACACCAGTTAGGTACCTCATATATGCAGGTTTGATATATGGATCATAATGAAATCTGTCCAACGGCTGGCGCTTGCTCCATTCTTCTCCAATATTGGGTATCCCTGTTGCTTGAGCAACAATCTCAGGTGACAATGTGAAGTCCACTCCTGCAATATTCACATGCCCATTGTGCAAATGTAGGACAAACAAGTGGGCCAATTCCTTGTGGTGTTGAATTTTGGAGATTCTTTCACAATATTCATAGCATGATAGATATCGGAAACATGACACTGCAAGTGGACAAGCTTGTAGATAAGCCAAAGAGGTGGGTTCCTCCCTGACATGCTGACCACCCTTACCACCCCTGTGATGCCTCCTTGGCACCTCTACCTCTGGTGTTGATTCACGGTCATCACTTTTCTCATAATCTGTTTCGGTTTCTGACATGGTTTTGGAGGCAAGTGACTGAAAAAATAATGCTGACTGTGCACCCAATGAACTGCTGTTTTGACTTGTTTGAATGTTGTTACCAAGGGGACAAACACACATGGGAAATGTTAGGGAAAAGGGAAAATTGAGGGGATTAGGGAAAACAAATGTGGAAGGAAATGTTAGGAAAGGAACATGGAACATATACAATCATAATTTGTAGGATTGTAATGGGAAGTAGGGTTTAGGAAATTTACATAGAATTTTAGGAATTAATAGGGTTTAGGGATTTTAATGATTTTTAGTAGGGAAATTATATGATTTGCATGGGAAAAGTCAAGGAAAATGTTGAGGAAAATATGGGGAAAGAGGAATGGGAAAATGGGTAACCTTGGGCAGCAAATTTCAAATGGAACCCTAACACATTTGCATTTTTAATATTTGATACAGCAAGGTAGGGTTTTACTCCATATTAGCATGGAAATTTTTCATTTTCATTGCTCATTCATCTTAGCCAAACCAAAAATCACCATGATTAGATGCCTACCTGAAAAGATTTGGAGAGAAAAGCAGTTTAGGTGGCTTGCTGGCGATTTCCTGAGCAAGAAAACCCAATGCGTAGCGTGCCCAGCCTGATGCGTAGCGCGCCTCCCAACGCGTAACGCCTGAGTTAAATTGAACTGGAAACTACGCGCTGATGCGTAGCGCGCCCCCCAACGCGTAGCGCGCCTCTTCTGATGCGTAGCGCGCTGCTGCAACTGCTCAATTCGCCCAATGAACTTTGAACCCGTCTTGACAAGTATTCTCTTGGAGTGTTGAGAGGAAAATGAATTACCAATGAGGGATGGCATGCTTTTATAAGCTTCCCTTTAATTTTTTACTTGCCCAAAACCCACTTTATAATGTTTGAATGTTGACACTTTTTGCTTTAATTGGCTCTGACCTTTAATTTCATTTCTTTGAAAAATTGGTTGAAATGATGATTTTTTCTGAAAATTTTTGCAGGGATAGCTTATGGGATGCTTTGGGAAAGGAGACCAAGGCTGCACTTCGACATTTGGAGAATTTGAAATTTTGATAATTTTTACAAAAATGAGATAATGACCTTGTTTTCAAAAACAGAGTTTTTTGAGTACAAGGTAAAAATTTAGCTGTACAATGATGAGAAATGTTTAATGAAGGACATCACCTAAAACCTAAAAACTTAAAGCAAAATGAATGACCCTTTGAGGACTTTATTTATTTGAACAAACCTAAACCGACAGTGCCAAACAAGAGGGGAATAACGACATAAACTCCTTCCACCGAGATTATGGCATGCCTAACGGAATGCAACATGATCACACTGATGAGACACCTAACTATGAAATGCAAAGAGCTTTTGATCTCTGGTGGAGGGCTACTAGACCGACTCTAACAGACAAGTCGAAGGTGAGATGCTTTCGTTGTCATGAGTTGGGCCATTATGCTACTAATTGCCCAAAGAAGAAGTCCAAGAAGGGATCTGGGGAAGGATCTGAAGGTGAGGCACTTGCTTCACAGTTTGAGTTGGATTTCACACTCTTCGCATGCATGGTTTCATCCATGGTGGGAAGTGGTTGGTTTCTTGACAGTGGAGCTTCTTTCCACATGACTGGTGACAAGAGTTTGTTCAGTACTTTGGAGGAGAAAGATCTCCAGATACTCATAGCGATGGGTAATGATGAGAAGTATAGTGTCTCAGGTGTAGGCACGGTTATTTTTCAGAGGGAGCAAAGAGCTCGCCTTACCTTGACTGATGTCAAGTATGTACCAGGACTGAAGGGAAACTTGGTGTCGATCACGATGCTGGAAGACAGAGGCTATGATGTAGTCTTCAGTAAGGGAAAGGTTTTCCTTAGACACATCATCACTAGACAGGTGAAGCAGATTGGTTCACAGGTCAAGAACCTGTATGCTCTTGAGGTTCAAGATGCATGCAAAGCCTTGAGCAGCATGGAAACTGATGGAGACTTGGTGGTTGAGAGGGAGCATATATTACCTCTCAACATGCAGAGCCAGAAGAAGTCTCAGACGATTATGGAGGAGCCACGATTGGTGCAGCAGCTTCAGGAGGTTGTGGAGCAGCCACAACAAGGGAAGCTGAGAGGAGATCAAGTAGAGACATCTACTCATGTAGAGACCTCCAGTAGGGGGAAACTTCGAGCCAGGTGGGCTGAGGGATCGCATGCAGCCATACCTTCAGGTAGGAGGTGGGGTGATGTGGATTGATTGTCCCAAGGAGGAGGGGCAGGATCCTTGAGGTACCCAACCTCTTGGATGAGACCTTGCTACGGAAGCCCCGATGTGGAGTAGCAGGAACTGGCTGATTGGGTAGAGACAGATGTGGATGGAGCTGCAGAGAGAGCGACAGTGTAGGGAATCCTAGGACAGCGCATAGCTAGCAGGCTGCAACAATGCGAGAGGCACAAGTGTTTTGCACTTGAATTTGGCCTCAGGCTGAAAAAGACAAAATCCAAGGCAACATCAAACCACTTAGCCTCGTAGCTAGCGCTACGGGGCAGGAGAGGGCTCTCTCCGGGTCTATCTCGACAAAAGATCTTCAAAGGGTGGAGATGACCAATAAGAACACTGATTTTAGGCTAGTAAACTGATTGTGAAGGTTTGATTTTAGATTTTTAGGGTTTTGGTGGAAAACAGGGGGAAGCAATTTTGGGTGCGGGGATGGGACACAGCTTTTGCAGAGGTCTTTTTGGGGCAAGGTAGGAGATTGTCTTGATGCCTTTGATTTAAGTGAATGGATAGGAATGACCGGTGAGGAGCTAAAGAGAGCAAGAAACTTTCAAGAGTTCTCTTTAGACAGAGGAAAACATAGATATTAAGCAAACTTAAAGGCAGAGCATAAAAATTATGAATTCTACCTTAACACTTCATTTACTTAATGTGCAGAAAAGAAAAGTGAGAAAATGATACACATAACACACTTACAAGTACACGAGAGAAGTACACCATCAACACAAATAACCACAGGAATCCCAAAAAGTGCTGCAAAACCCTGGTCTTTCCTTTGCCAAAATTGCAGAGATACAAGGTGTAATACAATAGAAGCTTATCCCTCAAGAGTCCAACCATGAAAATGACTAAGAAAATACATAAGATAGGCAAGCTAACACCTTTCCTTGCCTCTAGGGGTTGAGCTCATCATCCTAGGAGCTGTTTCAACCAATTCTAAACTGAGCACTACAATCTAGGCAATCAAAACAACTTGCCTCTATAAGCTAGGAAACCAATTCATTCATTAAATTTTTGACTTTTTATGAATGAATCTTCTAGAAGAGATAAATAAGAGCCATGACATCATAAAATTACATAAATTACATCAAGGAGGATGAAAAATCACTCCAAAAAGTCAAAACTAGTCAAATCTACGTTTTGCTGAGCTGTAGGTGAAAATCTGGCAAACTTCCCTGATGCGTAGCGCCCCAATCCTGAACGCATAGCGCGCCTTTGAGCCAACTTTTGAGGCACTTCCCGGCATCCAAATGAGGCAAACGTAGGCTTGTTGGAAAGGTCTGGATGTCTAATTTCTAACCCAAGTGGAATTTCTTAATTTGGTGGTCATTTGCCCCTCAAAAATTGCAATCTCCAAAGACTGCTCCCTGTGTGTCCAAAAAGTGGCAGAAAGTCATTTTTTGCATGTTTTTTGACCTTCTGAGGGCTCAAAACCTGATGAAATGTCTTGGTAATTGTTGAGCAAGTGTAATTTGTCATGAAAAATTCAAAAATGCGGAGTTTTTGAGGAATGGACTTGCCCATCTTCAGGGTAGCGCGCGGCGCGCTACGCGTTGAGAGCAAAAACCTGTGTGTGGCACAAAAAAGTCAAAATTGACCAAAATTGCTCAAAATTTCCTGAAATTTGAGCTAGAAGTGCATCATTGAGCACCATGCTCCTTCAAGGTAGCCTCAGCCAAAATATGAAGGGGATCAGGCCTTTTCCTCCGTTTTAGTGCCTTGGCCAACCGTCCTTTGAGCACCTTCATTCTTTCTTTACACACATGCATTCGAGCCCAATAGTGATTCTTCATGTGTCGGAGCATGTCTTTGTCCCTGTTTGCCTTTGCTATCAACCTCTCTAGATGTATGTTCACCTGAATGAGCATAGAGCTTTGCTCCTTAGGTGTCAAATCATCGGGTCTCTTGCGAGCCAAGTTCTGGTCTTCTCGGATCCTCCGCAACTCATCAAGAGAGTGTTCATCCTCTAATTGCTTGTTGCGCTGCTCTAAATAAGTAATTGTCCAATTTACCATCTCCAATTTTTACTGCAACAAGTCATTTTCAGCTCTTAGCTGCTGGATGATCTCCTCTGACTCTAGGCTAGGAGAAATGATATCAAGGTCAACAACATCTATGCCTGGAACACCTGATGGCCCCTCATCAATCTTGGGCTACTTGCCTCTCTCTGGTACCTGTGCTGCTGTCGAAAGCGAGGCCCCTTCCACCTGATGTGTAGATAACACTCGCTGTGCTGATGAAGAAGGCGAGACCCCTTCCACCTGATGTGGAGATAATACTCGCCGTGCAGATGCAAATAAGGCCCTGTGGCCTCTCTGATATGTAACATAAGGAGGAGTGTTGACATGCTTGGGCTCTGGAATATCAAACTGATGTGAAGGCCCTCCCTCATCACGGACAACCTCAGGAGGTGGCTGTGGCACTGTGAACAAGTCACGAGAAATGAAATCCTCCCATGGAATACCCTGTTGTGCCAACTGATGCATGAACACAATCTTGATCAGTGCATAATGATAAATGCTCTTGTATTGCTGTGCTGGGCTCTTTCTTTGCACCAAGGGCACCATCCTCTCTATATTTCGGCACATGAATAATGGAATGTTCATCATTCATACCCGTGTGAAATGCATCAACAAACGGATATGGTACGAATAAAAACGTGAAAATCTGCCCTCACAAGTGAAATAGCGAATGATGATCTTCATCATAGGTGCATACTCGTCTCTTAAGAATCTGAAGGGAAAAACACCAGTTAGGTACCTCATATATGCAAGTTTGATATATGGATCATAATGAAATCTGTCCAACGGCTGGCGCTTGCTCCATTCTTCTCCAATATTGGGTATCCCTGTTACTTGAGCAACAATCTTAGGTGACAATGTGAAGTCCACTCCTGCAAGATTCACATGCCCATTGTGCAAATGTAGGACAAACAAGCGGGCCAATTCCTTGTGTTGTTGAATTTGGGAGATTCTTTCACAATATTCATAGCATGATAGATATCGGAAACATGACATTGCAAGTGGACAAGCTTGTAGATAAGCCAAAGAGGTGGGTTCCTCCCTAACATGCTGACCACCCTTACCACCCCTGTGATGCCTCCTTGGCACCTCTACCTCTGGTGTTGATTCACGGTCATCACTTTGCTCATAATCTGTTTCGCTTTCTGACATGGTTTTGGAGGCAAGTGACTGAAAAAATAATGCTGACTGTGCACCCAATGAACTGCTGTTTTGACTTGTTTGAATGCTGTTACCAAGGGGAAAAACACACATGGGAAATGTTAGGGAAAAGGGAAAATTGAGGGGATTAGGGAAAACAAATGTGGAAGGAAATGTTAGGAAAGGAACATGGAACATATACAATCATAATTTGTAGGATTGTAATGGGAAGTAGGGTTCAGGAAATTTACATAGAATTTTAGGAATTAATAGGGTTTAGGGATTTTAATGATTTTTAGTAGGGAAATTATATGATTTGCATGGGAAATGTCAAGGAAAATGGTGAGGAAAATATGGGGAAAGAGGAATGGGAAATGGGTAACCTTGGGCAGCAAATTTCAAATGGAACCCTAACACATTTGTATTTTTAATATTTGATACAGCAAGGTAGGGTTTTACTCCATATTAGCATGGAAATTTTGCACTTTCATTGCTCATTCATCTTAGCCAAACCAAAAATCACCATGATTAGAGGCCTACCTGAAAAGATTTGGAGAGAAAAGCAGTTTAGGTGGCTTGCTGGCGATTTCCTGAGCAAGAAAACCCAACGCGTAGCGTGCCCAGCCTGATGCGTAGTGCGCCTCCCAACGTGTAGCGCCTGAGTTAAATTGAACTGGAAACTACACGCTGATGCGTAGCGCGCCCCCCAACACGTAGCACGCCTCTTCTGATGCGTAGCGCGCTGCTGCAACTGCTCAATTCGCCCAATGAATTTTGAACCCGTCTTGACAAGTATTCTCTTGGAGTGTTGAGAGGCAAATGAATTACCAATGAGGGATGGCATGCTTTTATAAGCTTCCCTTTAATTTTTTACTTGCCCAAAACCCACTTTATAATGTTTGAATGTTGACACTTTTTGCTTTAATTGGCTCTGACCTTTAATTTCATTTCTTTGAAAAATTGGTTGAAATGATGATTTTTTCTGAAAATTTTTGTAGGGATAGCTTCTGGGATGCTTTGGAAAAGGAGACCAAGGCTGCACTACGACATTTGAAGAATTTGAAATTTTGATAATTTTTACAAAAATGAGATAATGACCTTGTTTTCAAAAACAGAGTTTTTGAGAACAAGATAAAAATTTAGATGTACAATGATGAGAAATGTTTAATGAAGGACATCCCTCTAGCCTGCTGGTCCTTGATGACCTCTCAAGACAAAATTAGACTCAACCCTAGACCTAAAACCTAAAAACTTAAAACAAAATGAATGACCCTTTGAGGACTTTATTTATTTGAACAAACTTGAACTAGCAGTGCCAAACAAGAGGGGAATAACGACATAAACTCCTTCCACTGAGATTATGGCATGCCTAACAGAATGCAACATGATCACACTGATGAGACACCTAACTATGAAATGCAAAGATCTTTTGATCTCTGGTGGAGGGCTACTAGACCGACTCTAACAGACAAGTCGAAGGTGAGATGCTTTCGTTGTCATGGGTTGGGCCATTATGCTACTAATTGCCCAAAGAAGAAGTCCAAGAAGGGATCCGGGGAAGGATCTGAAGGTGAGGCACTTGCTTCACAGTTTGAATTGGATTTCACACTCTTCGCATGCATGGTTTCATCCATGGTGGGAAGTGGTTGGTTTCTTGACATTGGAGCTTCTTTCCACATGACTGGTGACAAGAGTTTGTTCAGTACTTTGGAGGAGAAAGATCTCCAGATACTCATAGCGATGGGTAATGATGAGAAGTATAGTGTCTTAGGTGTAGGCACGGTTATTTTTCAGAGGGAGCATGGAGCTCGCCTTACCTTGACTGATGTCAAGTATGTACCAGGATTGAAGGGAAACTTGGTGTCGATCACGATGCTGGAAGACAGAGACTATGATGTAGTCTTCAGTAAGGGAAAGGTTTTCCTTAGACACATCATCACTAGACAGGTGAAGCAGATTGGTTCACGGGTCAAGAACCTGTATGTTCTTGAGGTTCAAGATGCATGCAAAGCCTTGAGCAGCAAGGCAACTGATGGAAAATTGGTGGTTGAGAGGGAGCGTATATTACCTCTCAACATGCAGAGCCAGAAGAAGTCTCAAATGATTGTGGAGGAGCCACGATTGGTGCAGCAACTTCAGGAGGTTGTGGAGCAGCCACAACAAGGGAAGCTGAGATGAGATCAAGTAGAGACATCTACTCATGCAGAGACCTCCAGTAGGGGGAAACTTCGTGCCAGGTGGGCTGAGGGATTGCATGCAGCCATATCTTCAGGTAGTAGGTGGGGTGATGTGGATTGATTGTCCCAAGGAGGAGGGGCAGGATCCTTGAGGTACCCAACCTCTTGGATGAGACCTTGCTACGGAAGCCCCGATGTGGAGTAGCAGGAACTGGCTGATTGGGTAGAGACAGATGTGGATGGAGCTGCAGAGAGAGAGACAGTGTAGGGAATCCTAGGACAGTGCATAGCTAGCAGGCTGCAACAATGCGAGAGGCACAAGTGTTTTGCATAGTGCTAGGTGGCACAAAAATGTCTGCAATGGTTCGAGATACATGGAGATGTTGCATTAGCGCAGATGTCAGAGAGGGAGCACTTGTCAGCAGCAGGTAGAGGTTCAGCATTAGAGTATGTTCCTAGCCCAACAGAGTGGTCAGTTGGGAGTGTTTTTGTTCCAAGTGTTGTTGGAGCAAGTGGACTGGGAAAATGTGTTGCATGCAGAATATTCCAGAGTTGCAGGATAAGGGTGGCAGATAATCCATATCTTGTTGAGAGGAGTGTTGAAAATGCAACAAGATGATGGAGCTTAGTGGAAAGGAGTCGCCTTCACTAAGTGGGCCCGCGGGCTATTTTTGGCACAAAGTCTATTTTTAGACTGTGTCTATTTTTAGACATATGGATCATGGTCTATGAGTTGTAGGATGCTATTTGTGGATGATTGGTCATGTTGGTAAAAATAGATGGACTTCTATTTTTAGACATATGGGCGGAGTCTATTTTTAGACTGCCAGGCTAAAAATAGATCAGTCGAATATTATTAGCTCATAATAATATTTGGACTATAAACATTATCTTATCCTCTTGGAGCACTTCAGTTTGAGCTACAAATGTGGCACATGCAGCTGTCAGAAGGAAATATGCTTTTCTTGTGAGTTAGTTGAGCTATTGCATGGTGGACTTCAGTTAGAACTCAAGTGGTTGAGTTTTGGTGGAGTTGATTGAGGAGTTGATGGAGTTGTGTTCAATTTGACTTGGTTAAACTAGTTGTATTTAGTCTAACTGCAGAATACACTAGTGATGAGTGATGTGAATTAATTGTTAAATTAATTCACTAATCATTAACTCATAAAGCAACTAACGAATACATCAGTTAACTCAGTGCATGGACAGTTTAGTGGAGACAGGTGTTAGAGGTTGAGATTGCTATCAGTTGTGACTATAGTTGTGCATGAGATCTTGCACAATCAATGGGATTGAGTAATGCCAATGAGGATTGCGTGGTTCAGCCAAGGAAATACGAGTTTGCTTCAGCCATTCATCATTATTCTCATGCAGGATTGCGCAGTGGAGGCAGGCAAAGCAGTGGAGGAGATTTGAACCTGTGATTGATTCAGATCTGAGCTAGTTTTGTGTGTAACAGGTGGAGATAGTACTGAGTACTTGTGAGGAGTATTGTACTATGTATTGTTACATGTTCTCAATCAATATAATATACAGATAGTGTGGGGTTTTCAGTTGTATGCTTTCCCCGGGTTACATACTGTGTTAATGTGTGCATGCGATTGATGTTTCATTGTTTTTAATTCCGCAAAATTGATGATCAATGTAGAGGAGGTTATGTATTATGCATGCATTCCGCAATAGTGTATAATCAAGATAATCTCTGTGAATAAGTGTCATATTATTCAAAATTTCTACACTAAAGAAAAACTAGCAGAAATATTTACTAAATGCAAGAGAGCCTTTTGTGTATCTCCGAAAACAGATAGGATTTGTGACTCCTCCTCCCAAATGAATCAATTACAATGAGTGATGGTATCTACCCAACTTAAAGGATCAATTGAAGAGTAGGCCACAATGGTTCAGGGGGGAGATTTCAGGAGAATCCTTTGCCATTGATGACAAAGGGGGAGAAGATTAATAGTGCTAAGGAGAATATCAAAAATGAAGAAAGTTATGGCTGGTTTCAGGGGGAGATTAATGTGTTGCCATCAATGCCAAAGGGGGAAATTGTTAGACAGTTGGCAATGTGTAGATGGTTGGTGGAACTCATGATGTTGGCATTGATGTCAACTAGACTAGTACAAAATATAGAGGCAACACTTGGTGGAATTGATGAGCATGTTGCTCAGGGGGAGTCCCATGGTTGTTGCAGTATTTTGTAGAGAATCATCATAGTAACTGGCTTACTAGAGAATACATAAAAAGATGACTATAATGGTCAGGGAGTCCAAAAATTTGGAGTCCCAAAATTTGGAATTATTTCGACCCCATGTGCTTAGTTTAGATGCTATTGGTTATGGTATAGTTGGATAGTGTTATGGAAGAGATTTACAATGTTATGTTGGACTCTAGAAAATTCCTTCTTTATTAGGAGTTATAGCCATATGAAGTTGGCAGACAGAAAATATCATTCGCTGAGGAACTAGATAGATTTTGAGCTAAGGTTGGGACTTAGGTGAGTCGGGCTAGTCGGACGTCAGGCTATGTAGCAGAGTTAGCAGGAGAATGAAGCCCACACTCCCTACCCTCGACCTGTGTGGGACCAGCTCCAAGTTGAGAGATGGGTCTAGTCGAGCTAGTCAGAGGTCGAGCAGTGCAACAAGGTTTAACAGGAAGAATGATGCCCTGACTCCCGACCCCCAACTTATGTGGGACCTGGTACATGTAACATGGTAGCTGATGTCAACTTGGCATGGCAGCACGTAGGAAATGTGGCAGGAAGTTTTGAAATTTTTGGATGACCTAGTGGAAGAAATTTAGTGACACATGTCAACATATAGAAGGAGCCATGTGGCCTTGATGATGTCAGCATGACATACACTAATGATGCGATAGAACCTTGAAGTTTCCACCAAGGGTTTATTTTGTGAAGTTCTTCCCGTGTATTTAGTTGTTAGTGTTGAATGAATAAAATGGGCCAAAACAGTTGAAAAGGTCCCTAGCTGAGCCTACGGTAAAGTCGGGGTCAAGGCTAATACGGGCGCACAAGAAGGAAGATTGGGCCAACTCAAGACCTCTCGACCAACATTGAAAGGTGTGCCTAGGAAATAGTTTCGCATGGTATTATGTGTTATTGGTGACTTCATTAAATATGGAATATGATCGAAGCTAGTGCCATTATTAATGGCTATTGTAGAGAACATAGACAAGGCAATGAGGACCTCAGTTTGCAGAGAAATTATAGTGGGCCTAGCTCAAACGAAAAATGGCTTGCCTCGATATTTGTTGCATGTCATGAATAATTAAATGAAGAATATGGTTGGGTGCAGAAGAGCTTGACTTGAAACAAGAAAGCCATGCCTGAGGTACAGGTTGTTCATTGGGATCAGTTTGTAAGCATGGAACACCTCTCTAGAGTGCACGATTTTACTGAGAATTAATTCTCCACATAGGGAATCACTCAAAAGTTCATCCTCTGCATTAAATCAGTTGTCATCATTTAGAAGACAAGTTTCAGCAGAATGGGGAGTCTTTTTGAAGTGTGCAAGCAAATTGATGCAGCAATAGCAGACCATACTGTGTTGTAGCACATTATCGGGTACAGGGACAACAAAGACAACATCGGTCACTGTTAGTGTAAAGATTTTGGAAAAGTGTACCAAAAACGATTGACTTAAGTCACTGGTGACAAGTGAACCTAACAACAAGATGCATTTTCTTCTATGCTTCAAATATGCAATAAAACGCAATAAAACCCTGCAAGAAAGTATTTGATGCAAGCCCAAAAATATAGATGTAGAAAAAAGAAGTGCAATAACCCAATGAAAGATTTTAATTGAATAATAATTTTATTGAAACACCTAGTGAAGAATATTTACACCATGGGTCTGTAAATCCCCCTTCGTGGGATGGGTCCTTTGATGTCTTTATGCTTCAGTGATCTTGTTCTTCTCTCAAAATGCAGAAAAACCCAAAATCAAGATGGAACTCAAGTGGGAGCTCAAAATTTATTAGGTGATAATGGTGACGATGATAATGATCATGGTGAAGAATGAATGGAAAACCCTCTTATTTATTACAAAGTATTGGAATAAATTAGGAATTGGAAAATAATAAAATATTATTGACCAAATCAAAATCTAACCATTAGGAATACTTTATTATATTTTTTGAAGAGGGAAAAGATATTCAAAATGGTCAAATATCTTTATTTAGAAAATGGTTGAAGTAATTAACAAATAATGATCATGGTGAAGAATGAATAAAAAACCCTCTTATTCATAACAAAGTATTGGGATAAATTAGGAATTGGAAAATAACAAACTATTATTGACCAAATCAAAATCTAACCGTTAGGAATACTTTATTATATTTTTTGGAGAGGGAAACGATATTCAAAATAGTCAAATATCTTTATTTAGAAAATGGTTGAAATAATTATCAAATAAAATGATTTATTAATAACTTTGCAAGGATTAAGAAAAGTGTGAAATTGAAATAATTATTAAATAATGGTTTAACAATTATTCCAAAAATAAGAATAAGGAATAATAAATAAATAGTGATTTATTTAATTATTCTAAGGTGATTTAGTCAAATGTGTTAAGAAATAATTATCAAATAATGATTTAATAATTATTTCTAGAGAAAATTAAATAAATAATGATTTATTCAATTATTCTCAGGGGTTTTTTTATTTTAATAAAAAATAATTTAATAAAAATGGTTTACTAAATTATTTTCTATGGTGAAAGTGAATTTATTATGGTAAAATTAATGTTACATGGTGTATTTTGATCCACCTAGTTAGAAATGGCTAAGTAATCAGTTTTTAGGTGATAAGATATTACCCTCCAACATATGAGCATCAGGAGAAAATCGTATGACCAAAATATGTTATATGTTACACTTCCATGAGATGCCAAAGGGGAGTCAGAGAGAGAGAGAGAGAGGAAGAGAGACAACTGAAGCAATGCAAGGAAAGTCAGAGGAATGGAGGGGGCGAGACCTACTAAGCTGATATAAGTCTCCTTTTATTTTGGAGTACATGATCTCAAATGAGGCAGGGGAGGCATACCCATATCTTTCGAGATAACCAAGTACAATTAATAATGGTGTTTCAAACAATGTGGGATTGAGGTACACAGTACATGATATGCTAGCATCAATGGGTTAGAATGTGATACGATAATACAATAAGTCCCATATACATAATGTGCGTGGAAAACAAAGGTTAGGACTGAATACAATGGCATCTGAGTACATGAGATAGTATGTCCCTCAATTTGACATGGTGAGGGGGAATGAAAACCAAATAAGCCTTGTTGCATAGGAAAGGGCTTGGAATGGATCGTCTGCATGAGACATGCATGTTGTGGGCACTACAAGTGGTGGGAAATGAGCTAGTCAAATCTACAGAACTGCGTCTGAGGCTGCATCATAATATACTGTCATTCAAGAATGTGGCAGGCTACCTGAAGGACCACCCCCTCATGCGGTTTGGAACATCTCACACACACCTAGGAAATGATGGTACAATCTGTTGGATCATTGGACCATCAAGTGTACGATTCTTGATCGTACGATAATGATCTCGAGTTAAGCACGTGATAAACAACCAAGTCAAAGGGAAATGATGATTCCCTTTGCGTGATCTGAGGCATCAAAAAATGATGTAAGATGGAACCAAGGTACACTGCCCTCTAGACCACGCTCCTAGAATAAATGTGCTGAAGTTGATAGAAGAGAGCCCGCTAGAGGTGAGGAAATGGGGATTCCTCAACAAAGGCACAAGGGTCATAGCAATGTCACTCATGAATTGACACCAGGGGTGATGATGGAAGGATACAAGATGAGACGCAGACTAACATATTCCCTCTATAGAGCATGATATGCATGGTTGACCTGGAAATGACTAACTCGATTCCAGAGGGGATGGTCAATTACTTTGACGAAGGCTTTTCAAAGACATAGCAGTATATATGGAAGCCAAATATGAGAAAAATGGGATGAATACGACATATAGATGAATGAAACATTGTAACTAGACTCAAGGGGACTTAGAACAGACTTCATAGATACAAGGGTGATTCATTGCTAATGCTTTGAACAAGGGTGACTTGATGATGCTTCCACATGGGGGGGAGCACAAAGGGGACAGTAAAAACATGAGTAAAAAATGGTTACTCATGACAAAAATCGACACATAAATCGACCATTGTAAAGGTAAAGTGGTACCAGAGTACAAACAGATCATATGAATAAATTCGATTTTAATAAGTGGCAAAGTGAGACATCGTAGAAAAAATGGCTTCCTAGTGAAGTGGAAAATTACCAAAAACAAAAAGAGACCAATTATAGAACTCGGTGAGAGCTTTCCAAAGGTGCTAACAGTTCGTCAAACCGAGCTATGGTTTGGTCGAAATGGGCAACGGAAAAACTATGGTTTTTCCTACCAAAGGGCTTCTTGCCCCAAAATCAAATTCATTTGCATAGTAAGTTGTTGGAGAATTTGGAGAGGAGGAGAAGGCCCTAAATATTGAGTAGATCATAGCAAAAAAGCTGATTGTCAAAATTCGTATCTGCGAGTTGCACGTAGGTGGCCTAAACTTATTAGTTTTGGTTGATTAAAATTTTAGATTAGGGCCTCAGCTCAGTGGGAGAAATAATTTCCTTTCCTCACGATCGCAACAAACATTGTTTCCCCTTTTTTGCATTCTGGAACACATAAACTAGGGAAAAAAGTGCATGAAACACAGTTTTGAGGGGAAAAATGGTTTTGTGAGTTGAAGGGAAAAGATGGTTTAGGGGCATCTGGTGAGTTCAAGCTAAGAACCAGGAGTGGATGCTTTAGAATATGAACTGATAAAACATAATGGTGTTTTACAGGTATGGAAGATTTAAAGCTGGTATGGTAAGAATGAGATTTTGATACTCTTTACGCTCAGGTTCAAGGGAACCAAGCAATCAAAGGGATTCTTTCGTGATATGGTTGTTCAAGTTCTTGGAGAACCCATTAATGAGGTTGGTGAGCCAATATTTTCTAGGATTGCGAGTTATTGGGATCTAGATTAGGAGGTCTTTGTGGTACAGGGGCATAGGATCGATA
This sequence comes from Pinus tabuliformis, assembly GCA_031772625.1. Taxonomy (NCBI): domain Eukaryota; kingdom Viridiplantae; phylum Streptophyta; class Pinopsida; order Pinales; family Pinaceae; genus Pinus; species Pinus tabuliformis. Next base: position 717,598,008 of record CM062817.1, on the reverse strand, counting down.
TTACTATCCAGGACATATACTTTTTGATTAGATTTCCACCTTTGTGGGTGGTTGGTGAGATAAATCTAGTGATTCCTTGTGGGAGGCATATAGGGGAGCTCATGGAGCATCATTGTGTATTAGGTGCTTGTGCCAAGGGTATGACCATCCAGATTCATGACTTGGAGAGACTTGAGACATGGGCTAAAGCTGCAACAATGGTGCAGATCTTGGGTAGTCATGCCTTTCATCACACATTAGGGGAATTGTGAGGTCCAAAATGGGCTTCCTAAGAAAAATGTACAACCAAATTAAAATTTATAAGAACCAATAGGATTCAAGATCATGATGTCAACCATGGGGGATGATTCACCATTTTTAGAGTAAAAAAGTAAAAATATAAAAAAATAATAAAATAATAAAACTGCTTTGTTAACTGGTATTTTCAACTTATCTCCTTAAGGTTATACTCAAATTTCGAGTGGGAGTACTCGTTGGATGAAAAATTTAATTCCTCATCCAAGGAGTACCCTTGTTGCATGCTTTCGATGGACCCTGCTACACAATAAATGAGAAATACATGAAAAAATGTGATTGCAAACACGTTTTTCATGTATTTCTCATGTTTTGTGTAGCAAGGTCCATTGAAAGTATGAAACATGGGTACTCCTTGGATAAGGAATCAAATTTTTCATCCAATGAGTGTTGTCGCTCAAAATTTTAGTAAACCCATAGGGAGATAAGTCGAAAATACGAGTTGAAAAAATAGTTTTATCTTTTTTCCCTCTAAAATTTGATGATGTAATCTAATCTTATCTTATTATTTCCATTGTTATTTTATAATTTCCTTAGGAGGCCCATTTTTGATCTCAAAATACCCCTAATGTAACTAGGGGGCGGATGATGCTTATAGAGAGGGTACTGATAGGGACCTGCTATGGGTGGGCCTAGATGATGTTGTTATCATTGAAACAATAGTTGGGACTATGCAGGTGACAAACCAATGATAATTGTTCATTATGGATATTTGTATGCTCATTCTTCTTTGAGAAGATCCCGACCATCCGTCCACTAGTGCAGATCCATGATGGGGGCCCACAAGGGCCCAAGATGTGTTGTTGGGGGCAGCTATTGCGACGAGGTGGAGGAGGGGGAGTCAGATGAGTGTTCTGACCTGAGTTCATTTCTCATTGGGACCAAATTCCATTGTACATAGATGACTATCCATATAGTGGAATGAACTTTCAGGGGTTCCTGATGTACCACTACCGCGAGGATGAACATGGGGTCCAAATGGTAAGTAATATTTGCTTATATTTTGGTCGCATGTAAATTTTATAAAATATATGTATGTGGTATTGATTTCAAAACTTGTGGTATGCAAATATAGCACTGGTGAGGCCAGAAGGATATGAAGGGCGAGCTGCAGCACTTGGGGCTGCAGATCAGAGAGGTTCGACATCATAGCAGAGATCAGATAGTGATGTGCTATTGTAGTATCTCCGTCGTAGGTTTGACGTGCTACTGACTGGGGTGACAAAGCACAGATGGCATGATATAGAAGCTCAATATATGGATGAATGCACTGGGCTTCCATCAGAATGGTGAGGTATCTTGAGACACATATCTATTGCCAGTCAGGAATTTCGAGACTTATGGGTAGGTGGAATGGATCCATTGGCCCGAGATCATCGAGATGATAGTGATTAGGCATAGGGACACGTGGGCCCCTATTTTGTGTTTTTGTAGCATTCTATGGGCATGTCGGATGTATTTAGAGTAGTGGATTCCAAACGCTAAATGTTGGATGTTATGATACATAATATGGTTATGCATCTTTTGTGACAATTATGGTTAGCCATTTGTTTATGCTATGGATGTATTTTTGTATATGCATGTGCTAAATGCCAAACTAGAATGATATGGGTAATGGTATCTCCATAGTTATTTTGTGATCTGGGAACATTACTGAATGAAATGGATTCAAATTCATGTGCCAAAATCTTAACTCGTAGATATTTTCTACAAAGGATAGGATTACGCAGATGATAAGCATCATTCAATTGAATGAAAAGTAGCAAGGAATCAAGACCAAAATGAAGGTGAAGGATGTGATGATCAAGGGAATCAGCTAACAAACCTATCACAACATCATATTCGGCTTGGTTATTGATGGCAGATCCAATGCAGATGTCGTTAGAGTGAACTAACAAATGCAAAGGTGTGAAAATAGCATAAGTTGTCGAGGCTAGATTCCTGAAGAAGCGACTCACACCATCAATATAAATGATATGTGGTGTGGATGATGGATCCATATGAAAGACTTAAGAATACAATGAATGAGAAGATGGGGAATGCAAGCTACCTAAATGCATAAAGAAAAAAGACATGCATTTCGATGGGAAATTCTATGGGTAAAATTTCTTTAGGTAGAGTGCATTCTGAGGGTTAGTAAGTATTTTGCTTTCTGTAACCTCTAAAAGGTATGCCCCTTTTCCCAAACACTTACAAATGATGTGAGGACCGAGCCATAATGGTACAAACTTCCCATGCCCAAAGACATCATGACCTTGGTCATAGAAGAGTACAAGGTCACTTTAGTAAAAGGTATGAGGGTGGACTTTATGGTCATACTGAGATTTGGTGTGCTTTTTAGCCACTTCAATGGTTTGCAATGAAACACAACAGTCTTCATTTGCACGCTCCAGCATGATGAGTCTTTTTTCTAAAGGTTGGGTGTTCGGAAGGAGTTCAACATCAAGGTGAAGGAAGGGGATTTCACACTCGATCAGTAAGACTGCCTCCTGTCCAAAAACAAGGTGGAAAGGAGTAAACCTAGTGGAAGTTTTTACAGAGGTTCTATAGGCCTACAATGCAGGTAAGAGCATAAGATGCTAGTTGGTCTCGTGTTATTTCATTGCCTGTTGAAGCATAGTTGAATAGTTTTATTGAGAACTTCAACTTGGCCATTGCCTTGGGGGTAATAAGACGATGAATATTGGTGTTCAAATCCCAATAGTGAGGATAACGCATGCCATATCTCATCTTCAAAATGTTAGCCACAGTTAGAAACCAATTGCTCAAGAACTCCAAATCGAGCTATAACATGGTTAAAGAAAATCAGGGTTGCAGTAGCTGCGGTGTTAATGAACGTGGGAATGGCTTCAACCCATTTGGTGAAATAGTTGATGGACATGATAATATACTTATGGTTATTAACATATGGGGGTTGACATTCCATAAAGTTAATAGCCCATTTACACAAATGACGGGTTGCGATGACAGGATGGAGGGGAGTAGGTGGAGTGTTGGGATTCATAATTGATACATTTTCTTACCTTACTCGCTTATCTTTATATTAGTTTTCTAAGTTTTTTTGTGTATATTATACGGTAATTCATGTGATATAGATTCTAGATAGGATTCAATGGATTTTCGTTTCTTTATATCCTTAATAAATCGATTTAAATCACTAAAGGCACTATTTACTTACAATTTGAACTGTTAATTGAACAAAGATATTTGATATTGGATGTTGTTCCCTGGAATAGTCGTGGAAGGGCGGATATTGAGGAGTTGTTCAGGTTAATTATAACCAGTTGAAGAACTCGACTTCTATCATGGATGGAACAGTTGAAGAAGAGATATTGGCCCCATTATTCCATGGAATCGTTGGAGATTTTGTAATTTGAATAAAGCATCCTGAGAATCTTCAGATTCTCAAGATCACTTTTCTATTTGAAAATAGACTCATTTGTAATATATAAATGAGGAATTGAACCAGAGTAAGAAGTTAAGAAATTTCAATCTATAGTCAATTTGATCTATGTTATAAGTTTTTATAGACAATCCTTGTAATTTTCTTATTATAGTTTAATGGATACTTTTTTAGTTCAATCTTAACTTATTGCGTTGAGTCTAGCACAAGGCAGTTTAATTCCAACGATCTTGGGCCCAGTCTTGGAACTACTATTGTCCTTTCTTGTATTATTAAATTCATATTTTTCTTTCATTCTTTGTTCTACAATTATTCAATTGAGTTCTAGATCTAATTGTTGATTATCATATTTACTATTACAGTCTAAGATTTTATAGTAGTTACAGTGGAATATCACGGAGTTAGACTTATTGCAATCAATTCTTCAAGTGTTATCTTTCATTTTTGTTTCCTAAAATTAGTGTAACGTTGTTAATTCTGAAGATTTGATATTATTTTCAACAGATTAATTTCTAGTCACAGTGTTGTTCCTTTCTTCCAAACACAGTTTCCTAGGAAACAACTTTGTATTTAGTAGAATTACTTCATTGTTTTTGGTAGGAGAGTTAATGCTTTGATCCCTTTAGCAGTCTTGATTGTTTAAGCTTGGAGTCTAGAAGTTGAGTGTGAGTTTTTTCTTTTAATAAGTGTGAGTTGTTCCTTTCATTCTCATGTCTTTACTTTTCATTAGGACCATACAAGTTAGGTGACATTAGCACTATCTCTTGCACAAACTGTGTGGAAAGTCTTGAAATAAACATATGAAACTCCATGTTGATGATTTAATGTGTAGAGGTTAGTTGGTTCATTAGGAACAATTAAGTGCCCCAACATTTTGGCATCATTTCTTGGAAGGTTTTTAAAGAAGTTCTACCTGTATCTATGAAGGGTTAGGTATTAAAGACAGAAGGTAAGAACTTGTGCATGCACCAAGTAAAAACCTTATGCTAGAGCCTACCCTCAGCTGATACACTTAGATCGCTTAAGTGTGTATGACTAGGAAAAATCTTAGAACTACAAATCTGATAGTTGTAGATAAAAATCTACCTCAAAAACCACCCAAAACCCAAGGTCAGCCTAACCTTGTAAGAACGAAATTTATAGACAAAATCATTTGTAAGTCAGAGTCTTAAGCATCATTAAGTCCCCAAACAATATTTGGGAAGGGTTCTACTATTTCCCCTCAAGTAGGAGAGTCATATGCTGCAACTCACGTTGAGATTCATGACAAGACTGTAGGATATGAGCAAAGCTTTCAAGATACATCCATTAGGAATCCCGGTCCTTCCAGTAAAAGTGAGGGGAATTCTTGTAATTTAAGAGAGGGGGAAGGTTAAACAAGTGAGCCATACCCATGAATTTCTGAGCCATAATTTATTACAACACCTGCTTTAAGGAAAGAACCTATATTTCATAATCTGAATAGTGTTGTGAGCCCTACTCAAGCCAGCCAACATATTACTTTCCAGATAATACCTCATGATCATGAAATTCCTGAGGATTACTGACATATTTTCAACCAAATGGAAAATGCAGCACTAGGAACACAAACTTCGACCAAATAATATCCTATTTTCGATCCACAGTCTAACACACCAATGAAAGTTATCTCATTACAAAATCTTCCAAATTTCCATGGAATGGCTTCTGAGGATCTTGATTCACTTCTGTTTGAATTCGATGTTTTATGTTGAGGTTATGACCATACCACTAACCTTGAAAAACTAAAACTATTTCCTTCTACCTTAAAGGAAGTGACCTTACAGTGGTTCATGGGACTAGGAGGGGGTACCATAACCTCATGGGATCAAATGAAAGAAGCCTTCCTAGCTAAATATCAGGATTATTGTCGATCCAGGGATTTAAAAGAAGAAATATTTGAAATGATGTCAGAAGAAGATGGAGCTTTGGAAGAATATGTTGAAAGGTTTTAATATAATTTGCAAAGATCGCCTTACACTACCCTACCTAGAGAAGTATTGAAAATTGATTTGATTAAGGGCATGAAAGATGAATGGAGAGAAACACTTAATTTAATGAGACAAGGTGATATTTCCAAAGATGAATATGAAAATATCATAACACTGTGTATAAGGTGCCCATGAGGAAGTACACGAACCAAATCTGGACTTCAGGATCCTCTCAGTAGAACCAACAAAACTATAGGCAGAGGTGTAACTCGAGCAAAAATTGATAATCTCTTAGAAGATTTTAAAATTGATATTTTGAGTACATTAACTACACAATTGGAAGTCCTATAGGTAAAAAAAAAATAGTATGATGTAGAGCATGATTTATCTATTCTTTGTCCTTGTTGTTGAAAGAAGAAAAACCTCAAGGAGTGCCCACTGGACACAGTTGAATTATGTGCTATTTGCACTAAATATCACTCAATGAAATGTTGTCCCACACTCCCTAGATTAAAAGCTATATTCAAGGAAGCCGAGGAAGATCCAAAGCCAACGTACCTTATCTCACAACGATGACAATGGTAGACTCACCATCCAAGTAAGATGTAGGATCCTTCTCTATTTAATTCCATTCAATATGCTCATCAACATATTCCTGGATCAACATGGCAAGGACAACAAACTTTTAATATCACTTGGAAATCTCAGTCGTACTCTACACCACCATGGATAAATCAACCATTTGCTGGACCTTTGTGGCTAAATTAACAATATCCTACATCTTCATGGCAAAACCCATCGAATAACTCATACCCTTCTCATTAGGAAAACTCATCTACATAGGGACAAATGTGGTCTCAGAATTGGCAACATCTTGCAGGACCGATTAGTCCTTCTGTCGGAACGATGCCTTAGTCACAACCACCATTGCAAGCTCCACTTTAGTTACCCCCAAATTTTCCACCTCCATTGTGACCTCAATTACTTGCTCAGTCGAATCCTAATCCGCTCATCCAATATTTGGATATTTTTGAAAACTCAGATTGTGGTTCTACTTCCTTTGAACGTAATGAGATGCAACTGATATATGGACGAACTATATTTCTAGAAGATTGGTAAAGTAAACCAATATCAGACAGAAAGTGAAAACCTTATTGAAGAGGAGCCCTTAGCAGAACACACTCCTCCCATCGTAGTTATCACTGAAACAGTCCATGTTTTGGGGAGACTTTCTGACCTTATTTTAGGGAAGAAAATACCTATCAAATATGATGACCCTGGAAACCCAGTAGTTATTATTCAAATTCAAGGTCATAACTTCTGAAATACCTTAGAGGACTTAGGAGTCGCAACTAAATTTTAACTGTAGAAACCCGTGGGATCCTTGGAATGACAACATTATTGGGTGTGGAGCCTGATTATCTTCTGTATTCAAAGGTATTGCCACATTGGACCCTATTTTGAAATGCCCGTAAAATATTCGCTGCAGGGGGGGTCTGGGGGGGGGGGGGGCAGCTGCAACCTTTATGGAGCCCCCCCCCCCTGGCGGGGGGTTTCGGGTGCAGTGCCCCTGAAGCTAAGAATAGATATAAAATGTCCTTGTAAAAGTATAGTAATTTCTAGTAAATCTGGGTCATTCATTAGGCAGAGATCTGACAGTAGAAGTTATGTTTAATTTAGGGTTTCTTTGCCCTAGAAGGCAACCCCTCACTATATATGAGGGAATTGTATTGCGTCTACGTCGATCTGTATCCTGAGTGAGAAAGAGAGAGGAGATTGAGAGCGAAGAGAGTGTTACAATGGATCTGCTGTAGGTTGTATCTCTTCAGTTTGATGGATAATATAAAAGGAAGAACGGGTTGTTTCTCTGTGGACGTAGCCCAAACTGGGTGAACCACATATATCTGTGTCTCTCTTGTTTTATGCGCTTTCTGTGTTTATATTTTTTGCAATATTTTATGTGTTCCATTGCTCCGTAATATATAATTTTCGAACAACTGGTATCGGAGCCGAAGGTGTATTTGGCTAATTAACTCGCAGGAAAGAAGGGTTCCTCGTTCTAGTGGGGGTAATGGCGAAATATGGTAAGTTTAGGGTCAAAAAATTTAACGGCCAAAACTTCTCGTTGTGGAAGATACAGATGGAAGATTATCTATATCAGAAAGATCTATACCTACCATTGGGTAGAAAAACAAAGATGCCGACAGGTATGACAGATGAAGAATGGAACCTTCTCGATAGAAAGGCACTCAGAATAGTATGGTTGTGCCTCGCAGCGTCGGTCGCCTTCGACCTTTCGAAGGAAAAAATGACAGAGGGTTTGATTAAGGCATTGGCGAAACTATATGAAAACCCCTCGACCTTAGACGAGGTATTTATTATGAAATGGTTATTTAATATGAAGATGTCGGAAGGTGGATCTGTTGCAGACAATTTAAATGATTTTAATACTGTTACAAGTCAATTAAGTTCTGTAGGGGTAAACTTTGATGATGAAGTTAGAGCTTTGTTTTTCTTGTGCTCATTGCTAGAAAGTTGGAATGGTTTAGTAATAGCCATTAGTAACTCTGTTTCTGGATCTAGTACTTTAAAGTTTGATGATGTTGTTGGTGCTATCCTTAGCGAGGAAATGCGATGGAAAAGCTCTAGTGAGACATCGGGTAATGCTTTAAGTGCAGAGTCTAGGGGAAGAAAAATGGAAAGAGGAAAGATCTCAGGATATTATATTAAATCAAGGAAAGGCAGATCCAAGTCCAGATCGGGGATAGTGTGCTGGAAATGTGGAAAGAAAGGACACCTAAAGAAAGATTGTAGATCTCGGAAGGGAAAAGAAGGATATGCACAACAAGAAAACAATCATGAAGCAAATGTGACAGGTGAGGTGTTACAAGATGCTTTGATTCTTTCTTTCAAAAATATTGTTGATTCCTAGGTGGTAGATTCAGGGGCCTCATTCCATGCCACACCTGATAATAAATACTTTCATGACTATGTTCAAGGAGATTTTGGACAAGTCCGTTTGGGTGATGATAAACCCTGTAAAATTGTTGGAATGGGTAAGTTTCTTGTAAAACAGCAGAATGGAAACCAATGGCTACTAAAGGAGGTAAGGCATGTTCCATATTTGAAGAAAATTTTGATTTTAATAGGGTAGTTAGGTGGTGAAGGTTTTGTGACAACTTTCACAAATAAAGCTTGGAAGGTCACCAAAGGAGCCCTGGTAATAGCAAAGGGCGAAAAGGTTGGTACATTGTATTTATGCAATGGTATTTCTAACTCTGTTAATGCTTTAACTTCCAAAGGAGCAGATGCAGTATTATGGCATCATAGGCTTGGACACATGAGTGAGAAGGGGATGAAGATCCTTCACTCAAGGAATTTGTTTCCGGGTTTGAAGAATGTTGATTTGGACTTCTGTGAGAATTTCATTTATGGAAAACAGAAGAGAGTCAGATTTCTCAGAGTTGGGAAAGAAAAGAAGAGCGAAAAATTAGAGCTTGTGCATACAAATGTATGGGGACTTGCTCAGGTATCATCTCTTGGTGGCTCTCATTATTATGTTACTTTTATTGATGATGCAACTAGAAAAACTTGGATTTATTGTATTAAGAATAAATCTGGTGTATTTGATACTTTCAAGAAATGGAAAGCTTTGGTTGAGATTGAGACAGGAAAGAAATTGAAGTGTCTCAGATAAGACAATGGAGGTGAATATTGCAGCAACGAGTTTGATAGGTACTATTCAGAGCATGGAATTCATAGAGAGAAGATAGTTCCAAGAACACCACAAGAAAATGGTGTGTCAGAAAGGATGAACAAACAATCATGGAGCGTGCAAGGTGCATGAGATTGCATGCAGGATTGCCTTTACAATTTTAGGCAGATGCTGTAGATACTACTGTTTATCTAATAAACAGAGGGCCTTCATGTTCCTTGGATGGTGGTGTTTTAGAGGAAGCATGGATAGGTAAAAAGGTAAACTACTCTTTTTTAAAGCCTTTTGGTTGTGAGGCCTTTGTCCATATTAATAAAGAAAATAGAACAAAGCTTGAGGCAAAATCAAAGAAATGTAACTTTATTGGATATGGTGTTAATGATTTTGGTTATCGCTTATATGATTATGAAAATAAAAAAATCATTAGGAGCAGAGATGTAATATTCAATGAAAAGGTCTTGTATAAGAATCAGTTGCAGGAAAAGAAACAGGAAAAAGAAAACAAGGAATACACAGTTCTTGGCGAGATCACTGAAAAAGTAAAGGTGCCTGAAAATAATAATAATCAACAACCACAACAACAAAAACCACCACAACAGCAACAGGCACCCCAAACACCTGAAAGTGGTGTTAGAAGATCTACCAGGATAAGTAGACCCCTTGAACGATACTCTCCTTCATTATATTATTTAATGTTGAATAATTCTGGTGAACCCGAATGTTATGAAGAAGCAATGCAAGTTGAAAGCAGGAAGAAGTGGGAGCTAGCCATGGAAGAAGAGATGGAATCCTTAATGCATAACCAAACTTGGGACTTAGTCAGGTTGCCTGCAGGTAAAACTACATTGTAGAATAAATGGGTTTACAGGCTGAAGGAACAAGATGGAGGAAAACAGAGGTACAAAGCTAGACTTGTGGTGAAGGGTTTTGCACAAAAGAAAGGTATTTATTTTGATGAAATATTTTCTCTTGTTGTTAAAATGACTTCAATCAGAACTATTCTAAGTCTAGTAGCAGCTGAAGATTTGCATCTTGAGCAATTAGATGTAAAGATAGCCTTTCTCCATGGGGATTTGGAGGAAGAGATATGTATGCAGCAGCCACAAGGATATGAGGTAAAAGGGAAGGAGAAACTAGTGTGCAGGTTGAAGAAGAGCTTTTATGGCTTAAAACAGGCTCCAAGGCAGTGATATCTAAAATTTGACAAGTTTATGTCTGAACAAGGTTATACTAGATGTTACTCTGATCGTTGTGTTTATCTGAAAAAGAAAAATGATGGCAGCTATATTATATTGTTATTGTATGTAGATGACATGCTTGTTGCAGGGTCTAACATGCAGGAAATAAATGTGCTCAAAAGAAAATTGGCAAATTCATTTGCAATGAAGGATTTGGGAGCTGCAAAACAAATCCTTGGAATGAGAATAACTAGAGACATGAAAAATCACAAACTAACATTGTCTCAGAATGAGTACATACAAAAGGTGTTGAAAAGATTTAATATGCACAATGCAAAACCAGTTAGTACACCTTTTGCTAGCCATTTTAAACTTAGTAATGAAATGTGCCCAAAGACCAAATAAGACATGGATTATATGTCTAAAGTTCCATATGCATCAGCAGTTGGAAGCTTAATGTATGCAATGGTTTGCACAAGGCCTAATATTGCACATGAAGTGGGATTTGTAAGCAGGTACATGAACAATCTAGGAAAGGAACATTGGATGGCAGTGAAATGGATTCTCAAATATTTGAAAGGTACCACAAATCAAGCATTATGCTTTGGTGGTTCAAACATTTCTCTACAGGGATATGTTGATGCAGATATGGTAGGTGACAGAGATAACTGGAGGAGAACTACAGGATATGTATTTACTGTAGGTGGAACAACTGTCAGTTGGGTTTCAGAAATCCAAAGTGTTGTTGCACTTTCAACAACAGAAGCAGAGTATGTTGCTGCTACAGAGGCTAGTAAAGAAATGATTTGGTTACAAAGGTTTATGCGTGAATTGGGTAAGGAGCATGATATGGGCACATTATACAGTGATAGCCAAAGTGCCATTTATCTTGCAAAGAACTCAGCATTTCATTCTAGGACTAAAAACATACAACTCAAGTACCATTTCATACGATCAATGTTGGAAGATGGAGAGTTGAAGCTAGAAAAGATACACACTACCCAGAATCCTGCAGATATGCTAACAAAAGTTATAACCAGGGAGAAACTGAGAATATGCTTAGTTTCAATTGGTCTTCAAGTATGATGAAGAAGATGAGAAACAACTAGGTCCAAAGAGGAGTCATTGTCCAGCAAATGAAGCAGCGGTGGAGTTGCTATAATCACTCTCCAAGTGGGAGATTGTTGGGTGTGGAGCCTAATTATCTTCTGTATTCAAAGGTATCGCCACATTGGACCCTAGTTCGAAATGGGGCGGCAACGCCGCCCGTAAAATATTCGCTGCAGGGGGAGTCCACGGGGGGGTGGCTACGACCTTTGGGGAGCCCCCTCGGTGGGGGGTTTCGGGAGCAGCGCCCCCGAAGCTAAGAATAGATATAAAATTGCCTTGTAAAAGTATAGTAATTTCTAGTCAATCTGGGTCGTTCATTAGGCAGAGATTTGACAAGAGAAGTTATGTTTAATTTAGGGTTTTTTTGCCCTAGAAGGCAACCCCTCACTATATATGAGGGAATTGTATTGCGTCTATGTAGATCTGTATCTTGAGTGAGAAAGAGAGAGGAGATTGAGAGTGAAGAGGGTGTTACAGCGGATCTGCTGTAGGTTGTATCTCTTTAGTTTGCTGGATAATATAAAAGGAAGGACTGGTTGTTTCTCCTTGGACGTAGCCCAAACTAGGTGAACCACGTATATCTGTGTCTCTCTTGTTTTATGCGCTTTCTGTGTTTAAATTTTCTGTAATATTTTATGTGTTCCATTGCTTCGTAATATATAATTTTCTAACAAACATTGAAACCACCTCTATTATGTTGGATTTAGATGATATATCTGTAGTAAAACTAGTAGGTACTCTAGATGATGTTATCATTTATGTGGATTCTTGGGAGTACCCAGTGAACTTTCTGGTCATCAACCCTAGAAATAGGTTGGATGGAAACCCTTTGATATTAGGGAGACCATGGCTGGAAACTACAGATTCATATATAGGATGCTAGATAGGGAATATGATAATTTTAAAAGGGATTCTTGTTAAAACCTCATCTTATATCCACCATCTAAACCCAACTTATCAGTTGACAATTATCAATCATTCCCTCCCGAATATCAAGAATAAAAAATGTGTTCTCCTCTAACTCTGGATGAAGCTCTTATTTTTAAAATACAAACTGAAGATGATGCAATTAATGGGTTTATTAACCAACCATCTATTATTGGGAATCTAATCTGCCATTTGTTAAAAGCTATGCTTGACAATGAGGCCCAAGCAGATCCATTGGAGGTTCTGAATAATGATCATATACCCACAACTGCAGTTCATAATAGTGTTCCCATCGAAATTGAACCTGGTAAGCCTTTGAACATTAATGATAATTTGGACGACCTACAACGTAAAAAATCAAGTCAAATCCTCTAGAAATATAAATAGGCTTTTGCTTGGAAATATTTTGATGTGAGAGGCATTGATCTCGAATTATGCACACATTGCATTTATATAGAAAAATATGGTTGTGCCATTCACCATACTCAAATAAGATTAAATCCACACCTTAGGGATATAGTAAAACAATAGTTTCAAAAGCTTCTTGATGTTAATTTTATATATCCTATCTCTAACAACCAGTGGGTTTCGTCACTGGTTGTGGTCCCTAAGAAAAATGGCAAATGGAGAATTTGTATGGATTATAGAGAATTGACTAAAGCTACATAGAAGGATCAATTTCCTCTTCCATTCGTAGATTAGGTCCTCAACACTCTTGCTGGAAAGATAATTTTCTTTCCTAAATGGTTTCAGTGGATATAACCAAATCCAGATTGCTCTCAAAGATCAGGACAAAACCATGTTCAACTACCCATGGGGAACATTTGCATACAGGGTTTTACCATTTGGGTTGTGCAATGCACCAACCACTTCCAGAGGGAAATATTGAGTATTTTTTTTTATTTGATCAGTGAAGGACTTGAACTATAAATGGATGATTCCATTCCCTATGGAAATGAATTCGACCAGGCTTTACCGGATCTAGAAAAATTTCTTGAACGCTGCATCGCTACCAGATTATGCCATAGTAATGAAAAGTGTCATATGATGATGACATAAGGCATAGTACTTGGGCATTATATCTCTGTTGTAGGCATCCAAATAGATCTAACAAAGATTTAGGTAATTCTTATGCTACCTACTCCTCATACACCAACTGAGGTGCATAGCTTCCTTGGCTATGCTAGTTATTATCATCGCTTTATAGAAAATTGTTCAAAAATAGCAGCACCATTGTATGTATTGATAGGAAATGTGGAATTTAAATGGTCTGATAGGTGTGATGTTGCTTTTGCAGATCTGAAAAAGATAGTTTCAACAACGCTTGTGTTACGAGGGCCAAATTGGAATTTAGCATTCCACATTTCATCTAATGCATCAGACACAACAATAAGAGATGTACTTGGACAGGGAGAATACAAAAAGCCTTATTCCATCTATTATATCAGCAAGAATCTTACACTGAGAGAGATAAATTATACAGTGACAAAAAAATAATTCTTAGTCGTTTTTTATTCTATCAATAAATTTCATCACTACATAACAAGATACCCAGTATTTTTATATACTGATCATTCTACCATTAGGTATTTAGCTAATAAATATGTTACTAATGTCAAATAACTCATTGGTTACTATTATTACAAGAATTAGATATTATCATAAAGGATCGACTGGGGAAGGAGAATATTTTTGCAAATTTTTTGTCCAGAGTTCTGATAGTGGCCGATTATTTACTTGTGGAAGATAAGTTTCCAGATGAACACCTATTTTTCATGATGGTTAAAACAACGCGGTATGCCGATGTGGCCAATTACCTGGTAGCACGAAAATTGCAAGTACATTTATCGTCCTGGGAAAAGAAGCTTATTGTTCAAAATAGTGCACGATTCTCTTGGATTGACGGTTACCTTTTCCATACAGGATCTAATTTTCAAATCCACAGAAGCATTATGGAATATGAATTTCATGATTTTCTTAAGGCTTTCCATGACGAACCCTGCAGTTGGAACTTCATTGATTGAATAGCTGGGCATAAAGTGTTACAGATGGGCTATTACTGGCCCACAATATTCAAGGATGCAAAGAAATATGTCTAGAGCTGTGATAACTATCAGAGGATGGGTCGCCCCATTCAAGCTGATGAAATTCCCTTGCAGCCGAAAATTGTATTCGAACCCTTTATAAGACGGGAATTGGATTTCGTGGGCCCCTTCAAACCACCGTAAAATCATAAGGTGTATATTTTTGTTTGCACAAAGTATGTAACGAAATTGGTGGAAGTAGTAGCCCTCTCAAAGGCTACAGAAGAGGTAGTTATTAGCTTTCTGTTTGAAGTATTTGTGTGATATGGATTGCCTAGAGAGAGTTTACCAGAAGTGGGATCATAGCTCACAACCCACAAAATTTCTACTACCGTGTAGAAATATCACATTAAATACAAAATTACTTCCCCTTACCATCCTCATGAAAATGGACAGGTGGAAAGCACAAATAAATTTATGGAGAAAAATTTAACCAAAACAGTACTTGCAAACCACTGGCACTGGGTTGCCAAACTCCCTAAGGCTTTATGGGAATATCGAACAACTTAGTGCAACACTACTGGATATTCATCGTACCAACTTGTTTTTAGTAAAGAGCCCATTTTTCTAATAGAATTTGAAATCAAGACTCTCAAAACCAAAAGGGAAGTTGAATTGGATTTTACAAAAGCACAAAAACATGGCCTGAAAAAACTTAATGAACTGGATGAAATGTGCCTATCGGCCCTGCAACATATAGTTATTATCCAGTAGCAAAAGGCCAAATGGCATGATCATCTCATCAAGAGGAAAAATTTTCAAAAAGGCAATTAGGTGCTATTATATGATTCTAGATTTCAAGATTTCCTGGGGAAGCTCCAAACAATATGGTTGGGACCATATGAGGTCACCAAATTTTATGACAACAGTATGGTGAGCCTTAGTATGATTGATGGTTCTGGCATCTCTTTCCTTGCCAATGGACATCGACTCCGCTTGTAACCTCGCACCTAGAGCCAGCTGAAGTTTTTGTTTAACTTCTTTCATTTTGTATATAATGTACATAGTTTTTGTGAAAGTTTTTAATTGATTTATGAAAAAAGGGGGGGTTGTTGTTTCCTTAGTTGCAGCTATTGTTCCCTGAGTTACAATTATTGTTTCCTTAGTCGCATTTGTTGTTCCCTGAGTTACAACTTTTGTTTCCTTTAGTCACATTTGTTGTTCCCTGAGTTATATTTGTTGTTCCCCGAGTCACAGTTGTTGTTCCTTTAGTCACAATTGTTATTCCCTTAGTCACAATTATTGTTCCTTTAGTCGCAGTTGTTGTTCCCTTAGTTACAACTAATGTTCCCTTAGTCATAGTTAATATTCCCTTAGTCACATTTCTTTTATTCCTTTAGTCATAGCTTTTGTTCCCTTGTGTTGGGTGTGTGTTATATTATTTCCACGACTAGCCCCAGGTGTGAAGCCGGGGGGTTCGGGGGGGCGGCTAGGCCCTCCTTTGTTGTGTTGGGTGCAGTGCCTCGATAAATTTTTTTGGACCCTATATTAGGTGGGAGGACCTACCTATGGTTTTGTGCATGCATTTCGCACATGGTTTTGGGCATGATAGTTTTTTGCCCATGGTATTTTGTAGATTCAGTCAAGGGAACTATGGTTATGTTCTAATCTAGGGTTAATGGATTGGGGTTTATGGATGCTTCAACATGTGTATATATATATATATATATATATATATATATATATATATATATATATATATATGACACCTAATCCGAAACGGATGAGGTGAAGCCGGACAGTCATCTAGAAGATGAACTGATCCGTTTTTGTATATGTATAAATAATAATAGTCGAATGAATAATATCACTCAGTTGTTTTGCGCTCATTAATTTCTGAGCTAACCTGGCCTGACATGGTATCAGAGCACAGGTCCTAGGTTCCAGAAATAGCGTAACTCCTCTGCTGCCTCATGAAACCTCTGCTCCCTGGCGCACCAGCGCTGCATACGCTCTCTGCTCTTCTGACATCCCTTCTGACATCGCTGCATACGCCCTCCCTTTCCGCTGGTCTTTTTTTTTGAAACACTAAATGCTCATAACGCTGCGTTGAGGTCCGTTCCCTATGCGTTTGAGATGGGCGTTAATTTCAGGCTTGTTTACTGACTTTGGTATGCGTTAGTTCACTCCTCTCATGCGTTCAGATTATTTGTGAACGCTGCGTTGAATGTTGAGACCATGTTGAACCATTGAATGTCATGAATGGTATTGTGCTGTATGTGGAAGTCGTGGTATGTATATTCAAGTCTGTGCTGGTTGTGAATCAACGGTGGTGAGAACCCTTTGCTAGTGCGTGATGCATTGGTGAATCCTGCATTGATATATCTGCTAGTGCGGTGTGAGCGTGGATGGTTTGTTCGTTGTCTCATGGTCGATGATTGTTCGTTGTATTGCTGGAAGACCACTATGGAAGGCCATGGCCTGAACTGTGCATCCGAAGTATAAAATTCAAAGTGCCAAAGTTGAATGCCAAGAATGGTATATGCGTTGTTTTTTTTTTTGAGATAGCGGGTGCTGAATATGTATATGTTGCTGTGGCGGTGCTTTATAGAATTTGTAATCTGTAAATCGGATGTTATAGCCATATAGCGTAGAATGCAACCCATAAGAGCACCTTACATACTGTTTAAATAAATCTGGATGCTTTGGCAGAGTCATGGGTGGATCAGTAGATAAAGGAGGCATTGAGTGACTGCGTTTTCCTTTATAGACTGCGTTGATGCATTGAGTGACTGCGTTTTCCTTTATTGAAAATGACTGCCTTACGTTGTATTGATATATATTGAGACCTGCGTTAATGGTGTGCTATTGGTAACTGCATTTTTTTGTTAAACAGTAATATATATTGATATATGGAAAAGCAGTGAGTGCCCTCATTTTTTTTAAACAGTGATATAGTGATATATGTGAGCAGTATTTGAGAAGTGAACAGTGTATTGAGCCCCCTTGTTTTGTTGAACAATGATATGTGAGCAGTGATATATATATATACTGTTGGAATGTTAGAAGAAAAATAAAATTGCATAAGGCAATCATATAAGGATTTTTTTTTTTCTCTCAACAGAAGTGTTTTTGGCAGAGATATTTTTTTACAGAATGCATTCAATCATTTCAATGGTCGGAATAGTTCTCACTGGCAAGGAGAACTATCCTGAATGGTCTCGGATGGTGAAACACACCCTCATCTACAATGAGCTGTGGAAAGGTGTGTGTGTCGGAGAAGAAGACAGAGACCCTGTGCAGCCCACATCAGACAAAGAACTCGCCATTTGGGAAAACAAGAACAGCAAAGCCTTTGCATTGATCGCAGCATCTGTAAATGAGGAAGTAAGTCGTCATATTTCATCCTATTCCACTGCCTTTGAAGCTTTACAAAAGTTGAAAGAACTCTATGATACACATTCTGCACTTGAAGTTGTTCAACTCATGATTAAACTCTTCACCCTTGAACTGAAAAATAATGATCCTCTTACTCTTGCTTCTGAAATAAAGTCTATAGTGCATGATATTAAATCCACTAAGGTTGAGCTGGATATCTCTCTTATTGCCTTTCTCAAAGCACTCTATCCTACCTACTCTAACTATCTTGAGTCTTTACAAGCAAATGGAAATCTTAAAGATATAACCTTTGACACTCTTGTGAAAAAGTTTGCTGAAAGAGAGAAAGCCTTTGGAAAGAAAACAGTCCCTGAATCTTCTGAAGAGACTGTTTTCCTTGCTCATAAAGAAAAGCATCCTGCTCAAGATTCTACAAGAGGAAGAGGTGGACGAAGAGGAAGAGGAAGATACTTCAGAGGCAGGGGGGGTAGACATCCTCAAGCAGAAAAGGCAGATCTGCATTGCATTCACTGCAAACGAAATGGATCACATGATGCTTCTACATGCAAGCTACCATGGGACAAAGTTGAGCAGAGAAGAAATCAGCAGAAAGGTAAAACTGATGACAAAGACAAAGGTAAAGCACCTGAATCCGCTCACTATATTGAGGTACAATGTAACATTGGAGTAAATGAAGACTTGTTTAATGCTTCACTTGCTTCTTCGAAAAATGACTGGTTGCTTGATTCAGGAGCAACTTGTCATATGACTCATAGGAGAGATTTCTTTGAAGATTTCACTAACAATGTTGATGGAGCAGTATACTTTGCAGATCAGTCAAAAATCAAGCCATCAGGGCTTGGCACAATCAGGCTTAAACTGTCTGGTCTTCCAGACTTTCTTCTGGATCATGTTCTATATCTCCCACAGCTGAAGAGAAACTTGCTGTCCCTGGTCCACATCCGCCAGCAAGGTCACTCCATTCACATGTTTGATGGCAAGCTTGAGGTAAGAAAGGCATCTGACCACTCACTTGTCATGAGGGGTATAGAAGAAGAAAGACTCCTTAAACTGCAAGGAACCTCTGCTCATGCACAACATTTCTCATATATTTCTCATCATGAAGAAGATGCACTTCCATCAAGTTTATTATGGCATGCTAGATTTGGACATTTAAACTATGATAGTCTCCGCTTGTTGAAGAAAAATGGTGTTGCTGGTTTGCCTACAATTCCTAGAAAACATAAACAATGTGATGCTTGCATTCTAGGAAAGCATAGCAAACAGTCTTTTCATGATTCACATTCAAGAGCACATAGGAAGCTTGAACTTATTCATTCAGATTTATGTGGTCCAATGCCTGTTCCTTCTGCAAATGGAAATAAATATATCATGACATTTATTGATGATTACACCAGAATGTGTTGGGTTTACTTATTGAAGAACAAATCTGATGCTTTTCAAACATTTAAGAATTTTCATAAGTGGATTGAAAATGATGCACAATCTCATATTGGGTCTATTCGCACTGATAATGGAAAAGAATATACATCAAATGAATTTGAACACTATCTTCGCCAACATGGGATTAAACATCAAACAACTGTGCCTTATAATCCTCAACAGAATGGTGTAGCTGAAAGAATGAACAGAACAATTTTGAATATGGTACGATCCATGCTTTTCTTCAAAAATGTAAAGACAATGTTTTGGGCTGATGCTGTTCTATGTGCTGCATATATAAAGAATAGATGTCCATATAGTGCTATAAGAAACAAGACTCCTTATGAATTGTGGTATGGACATGTTCCTTCGGTAAAACATCTCAGGATATTTGGTTCCACCTGTTATGCTTTAATACCAAAGGTACATAGAAACAAACTTGGTGCTAGAAGTCGTAAGTGTATCTTCCTGGGGTATTCAAACACATCTAAAGCATACCGCCTTTATGATGAAGTAAATAAAAAGTTTGTTTTATCTAGAGATGTCATTTTTCTTGAATCATCCAAATCTGACAGTGTTGTTGAGCGGCAACTTGATCGCTTGGATAGATTCACAAAACCGAAATCATTTCAAGAGTTTGATAATCAGATTCCACATCTTGAAGGGGGGATTCCTATACTAGATCAACATGTGGAATCTTCTTCTGAAGAACAACCTCCCCTGCATGACACTCCAACAACGGATGATGCTTTAAGTGATGTAATTGATAGAATTGGGAGACTCAATCTTGATTCAGACCCAACTCAATCAACAGAACAGCCTGGACCATCTCAGAAAGGTCCCCCAAAGTGGCTGACAAAGACACTTGAAAGTGTTCATCCTGATGAAATTGGAAAAACAGGAACCCGAAATTCAAACCGACAAGATGGAGGTGATGTAGATAACTCTAATTCACCTGTTGATATGGATGTTACTTATGATTGTGAATTGAACTTGTCTACAGATTTTGAACCAACTTCCTTCAAAGAAGCTGCTTCTCATGATGAATGGAAAGAAGCGATGCAGAAGGAGTATGATGCCCTCATAAAGAATGGCACTTGGAAGCTGGTTGATCCTCCATTTGGAACCAAACCAATTGGCTGCAAGTGGGTCTACAAGAACAAGTACAAAGCTGATGGCTCACTTGACAAGCACAAAGCTAGGATTGTGGCAAAAGGTTTTGCACAGAAGGAAGGGGTCGATTATGAGGAAACTTTTGCTCCCACAGCAAAATGGGCCACCATCCGGACACTCTTTGCACTAGCTGCTCAGAACGGTTGGAAAGTCCATCAAATGGATGTAAAAACTGCATTCTTGAATGGAGATCTAAAAGAGAATGTTTTTATGTCCCAGCCTGAAGGATTTGCTGTGAAAGGACATGAACACAAAGTATGCAAACTTGTGAAGTCCTTGTATGGCCTCAAACAAGCACCACGAGCCTGGTATGAAAAACTAACTGAGCATCTTCTGAAACTCAACTTCAAACATTTTGATCTTGATGATGCAACTTTATTTGTCAAGAAAGTTGGCAAAACAGTTGTATATCTTGTGGTATATGTAGATGATCTTTTAATGACAGGGAACAATGAAAGCTATATTGCATCCATAAAGAAAGAATTAGGAAATTTTTTTGAAATGACTGATTTGGGCTATGTTCATTACTATCTTGGCATTGAAGTAACCCAACATCCAAAGTCCATATTTCTTTCTCAAAAGAAATACATTGGAGATTTGTTATACAGATTTGGCATGACAGAGTGCAATCCCCTTTCTACTCCAATGGAACAAAACTTGAAGCTCACATCTACTGAAGGAAAAGAATTTGAGGATGCAACAAAGTATAGACAGCTTGTAGGAAGTCTCATCTACCTCACTACTACCAGACCAGACATTTCATTTGCTGTTGGAATCCTCTCCAGGTTTATGCAAAAGCCTTGTGAGGGACATTGGTCTGCTGCAAAAAGAGTTCTAAGGTACTTGAAGGGAACTCAAGACCTTGGAATCAAGTATACACAGGTGGACGACTTCAACTTGATTGGATACTCTGATTCAGACTTCGATGGAGACAAAGAAACTGGGGTATCTACTTCAGGATATGCTATGAGTCTTGGATCAGGAGCTGTCTCCTGGAGATCACGCAAACAATCAGTACCAGAAGATTCCACAACAGAAGCAGAATACGTGGCAGCAGCTGAAGCAACGAAAGAAATTGTGTGGCTCAGGAAAATTCTTGAAGATTTGCAAGTAAAACAAATACAATCTACTCCACTCATGATTGATAACACATCTGCAATAAAGTTGGCCAAGAATCCAAAGTTCCATGATCGTACTAAGCACATCAATACTAAATATCATCTGATCCGACATCATGTTGAGGCCAAAACAATCCATCTCCGTCATTGTTCCACAAACGAGCAAATTGCAGACATCTTCACCAAAGCGCTTGGAAGAGAAAATCTTGAAAGATTCAGAACGATGTTTGGACTCACCAACATCCCTTCAGATTAAGGGGGGGAATGTTGACACCTAATCCGAAACGGATGAGGTGAAGCCGGACAGTCATCTAGAAGATGAACTGATCCGTTTTTGTATATGTATAAATAATAATAGTCGAATGAATAATATCACTCAGTTGTTTTGCGCTCATTAATTTCTGAGCTAACCTGGCCTGACAATATATATATATATATATATATATATATATATATATATATATATATATATATATTGTAACATTGAAAGGGATATAATGAAAAATAAATATGGTAGTCCCAGTTTTGGGATCCAGGGGAAAATCTTTGTGTAAATCCATTTTATGTTTTATGCTCTCGCCATAGTTTATTTTCTATTTTTAAGAATTCATTTGCACGTAATTTCTGTATAGGGTTAAAACATACATTTGGTATCAAATTTGTTTTAGCTTCAAGGGGATGCCTTTATTGTTAAGGGGTTTTGCTTGGGCCTGTGGTAGACCCTATTCAATGGAAGATCTACGAGATCGATTCTTGCAGTGAAAGAAGATGGTGAGGAGTGGAAAGATAGAGATCAAAAAGTTTAATGGCCAGAGTTTTGAGTTGTGAAAACTCAAGATGGAGGATCTGCTTGTGGATAAATATTAGTAAATCGTAGTAGATCTAGGTACTAAACCAACGGTAATGTCCGATGAAGATTGGAAGAAGTTGGATCGTAAAGAAAAAAGCATAATACAGTTGTGTATCTCAGATTCAATATTGTTTAATGTATCATCGAAAGCTTTGAAAAAGGCTTTGGGGGACAAGTTAGGGACTTTGTACCAATCTAGGTCTCTGGTGAATAAATTTTTCCTATGGAAAACGTTGTATAACCAGAGGATGAAGGATGGAGACTCAGTGATAGAGTATCTGAATACCTTTAATACTATGGTAAGCCATTTTTTATATGTTGATATTAAAATTTCAAATGAAGGCAAGTGCATCAGTGTTCTATGTTCTCTACCAGATTCATGGGATAGTCAGGTTGTTGCAATAGGTAGCAATACAACTACCTTGTAGTTTGATGAAATATTATCATCCTTTTTGTCGGAGGATATGAGAAAGAAAAATATGGAGGGCCAGAATGGTGATGCCTTGTCTATATGAGGACAGTCGTATAATAGAAATAAAAATAATTCCTCGAGTGGGAGATCTAAATCTCTAGGAAAACTTGTAAAGGTGTGTTGGAAATGTGGAAAGGAAGGGAACTTCAAAAAGGACTGCATATGT
The DNA here is from genome assembly GCA_031772625.1 of Pinus tabuliformis. Classification (NCBI taxonomy): domain Eukaryota; kingdom Viridiplantae; phylum Streptophyta; class Pinopsida; order Pinales; family Pinaceae; genus Pinus; species Pinus tabuliformis. Next base: position 717,574,808 of record CM062817.1, on the reverse strand, counting down.
AAAGCTCCCGAGAAAGGAAAGGGATTTGATAATGCTCCTTTTGCAGAGGCGAAAACCACCTCAGATAAAGGTGGGGGTGTGTACTTGGCTTCTTCTTCAAGTACACATGTAGATCATGAGGCATGGTTGATTGAATCAGGTGCATCCTTTCACTTCACTCCACACAGGGAGTGGTTCTGCGAGTATGAGAAATATGATGGTGGTGATGTCTTCTTAGGGGATGATAGGATGGCTAGAATTATCAGACGTGAAAAAGTTAAGCTGAAGTTGCAAGGTGGAAGGATTAGAACACTTCTAGGTGTTCTACATATTCCTTCATTGGCCAAAAATCTGATTTGTGTAAGTAAGATGGATGATCCAGGTGTAAAATTAGTGTTCGAGAAAGATACATGCATTATGGCTCGGGGAGAACTGGTATTGATGTGGGGAGTTTGGATTGGAACTTTGTATAAGCTTCTAGGTAGTATTATTATTGATGGGTGCAACAGTTTTGTGGTTCTTGAAATTGGAGCAGAAAATACAGTGGTCTCTAGAGAAAATACCATGCTATGGCATCAAAGGCTTGGACATATTGGAGAGAAGGGCCTTTGAATACTTCATGGTAATGGTATGGTAGAAGGTATGTCTAATTTCTCTCTGGATTTCGATTGATGTGAACATTGTGTATATGGGAAGTAGAATTAGGTGAGTTTCCCCTCTGCTGCTAAGAGGGCGAAAGGGATACTAGAGCTTGTGCACAGTGATGTGTTTGCACCTATTGCTATTTGATCATTGGGTAAGTTTGTGTACTATGCATCATTCATAGATGACTTCTCAAGGAACACATGGATATATTTCCTCAAGAAGAAAAAAATAAAGTCTTTGAAAGGTTTAAATAATTTAAGGCTTTGGTGGAAAACCAGACAGAGAAGAAGATAAAGGTGTTGAGGAAAAATAACAATGGAGAGTTTGGTAAGAAGGAATTTGAATAGTTCTGTAAAATGTGTGGTATAGCATGACAAAAGAATACTCCATACACACCTTAGAAAAACAAATTTATAGAAACAATGAATAGGACGTTGTTGGAAAAGGAAAGCAGCATGCTCAGTGGTGTCGGGTTAGGACAAGAATTCTAGGTAGAGGCGATGGAGACTGCAGGTTACTTGGTCAATAAATCACCTTCATGAATGTTAGAGGATAAGTCTTCACAAGAGGTATGGACTAGTAAGAATCCTTCTCTTTTACATATGAGGGTATTTTCCTGTGACACATATGTACATGTTCCAAAGGAGAAAAGAACCAAGTTGGATAGTAAATATGAAAGGTGCATCTTTATTGGTATAAAGACGGTTTGAAAGGTTATAAGCTTTGGAACCCAGAAACAAGGAAGGTTGTGTACAATCAAGATGTGGTGTTTAGAGTGGTAAAATAAGTTATTAAACATGAAGTCATACCAAAGGAACCCGAGAAGATAGAGTTTGAGCTAAAGGAGGAAGAATCAGACTCTACAGCATAAGAGGAATTAGAAGATGAAGAGCCAAAAACTCCAAATGTGAGAAGATTAGTTCGAGAAAGAAGGCATTCATAAAGGTATAGTCCATCTACTTTTTTTCAAATTTTACTTTATCTATTAATGATGATGATCCCATAACTGTGAGGGAGGCAGTATATTCAGAGGATGGAAAACTCTGATAAGAGGCCATGGTTGATGAAATAACATCTTTGGATGAAAATGAGTCTTGGGGATTTGGTGGAGTCTTGGGATCTGATTGGAAGAAAATGGGTGTTTAAGAAGAATATGAATGCAGAAGGCAAGGTGGAGAATGTTAGGTCCTTATACTACTAGTGTAACTCCTTATTGTTATTAGTACGACCCCCTTATTATATTGTTGTGCCCATGTAGTCCCCATATTGTTATTATTATGCCCCATAGAAGCCCACTATTGTTATTATTGTGCCCTTACATTATTATTGTTATGCCGACTCTGATTATATTATGACCCCTTAGACTCCTATATATAGAAAGGAGGTCTTGTCATTTATATCATCCAAGAATTTTTCATTTGTGTAATGTAAAGGAGGTTTCCCCCTTGAAAAGGCTTATTTATAAGGCGTTTATATATCTTTTCTATCTTTTTGTGAGCTGGTTTCATAACATTTGGTATCAGACCTTTGGATTCTAGGGTTTCGCTGCTCCAAATAGGTCATCGTTTAATTTTTGCTATAACTTTTGTTCTGCGATGTTTCAGAAGCTAAGAAAAAAACCCATTTCAGAAGAAATCGCACTGAACCTTGGGTATGAATTGCAGATCTTGTCTCACTATATTTTCAGAGATATGATCTAAGGAAGTTACGGTTTTTGCAAGCTCCATAATTGTATCTAAAACAGGCCATCGTGGAGTTGTCGCTATAACGTTTTCAATACAAAGTTTCAGAAGCTAAAAAAAAAAACCCATTTGAGAAGAAATTGGTTTGAACCTTGGGTCCAAAATTCAGATCTTTTCTTGCTACAGTTTCGAATATATGATCTGAGGAAGTTAGGGTTTTTGATGACTCTCGAATTATATCCTAAACAGGTGACCTTAGTAAAGTCATCATAACTTTCTCTCTGAGCATCATATTGAAATTGTGTCCGAAGTTACAAAAAGAGGACGGATTGTATTTTGTTTGGGTATAACTTTTAGAACCTACGGTTGCAACAGTGACACATGGCATGTCATACAATTTCACTCTATTGAACTAGTCTATAATTAGGTCATCCGGGGAGATTGGGAATAAATATTTCTTCGGGAATCTAATTGTGATTAGACTTGTGGAGTTAGAAAAAGGAATCAGAGGGATATTATAGGCCGAAATTTCAGAACTGAAAGATCTGAAATTACAGATTTACAGTGATTTCAAGATCGATCTCCTAAAATCAAGAAAAAGTGAGATGAAGAAAAATATCCAGTAAATTGGATACTATAGATGGAGAAACATTTTGATCTACATGGTGTACCACTATTACAAAAGGTACGTATTGCATCTAATTATTTAGAACTGAATCAATTTTTATTGTATAAAGGGCTTTGTTCTCGTAAACCACTTGTTACGTGGTCAATTACGGAGGAAATGATAGAACATTATGAGGATACAAAGAGCAACACCTTCTTTAGCCAATTGATAAATCTCAAACAAAGGTGTTCAATGGTAGAGAACATTGAGGACTTAAAAAATTTGAATATAAGGGAAAATGATATTCCAGAGAAGAAGAGGATTGATGTCTCCATAGGGACTTTGAAGGATAACATTCAACATGAGGTTCATCTTTGGGAACCTGATTCATTAGAGAAGGCATTCAGGTTGGCAAGGAAAGTGGAAAGAAAAATTATGGAAACAAAGAAGTCTACCCCTCACAACTATAAATATGGAAGTGTTGTTTCTCCTAGCCTTCCACAACCTACAAGGTTGACACCACAATGATTGGAAGAAAAAAGAACAAAAGGGCTTTGTTACAATTGTGATATCAAATACATTAAAGGTCATAAGTGTGCTGAGAAGAAATTATTTTACATAGATTGTGAAGAGGAGGAAGAAATCGATCAAGATACATCAAAAGAAGAGGATATACATTAGGAACCAACCCCATAGAAAGAAGAAATGAATCTAACCACATCTTGTAAAGCATTGGAAAGAATTACCACTCCTCAAACTCTCAAGATAGAAGGACATATCAAGAAGAAAAATGTTCAAGAAGTGAAAGATCACATCGAGAAAGAAGAAATGAATCTGACCATATATTGTAATGCATTGGCCGAAATTACCATTCCTCAAACTATCAATATAGAAGGACATAGCAAGAATAAAAAGGTAATAGTGCTGTTTAATTCGGGCAGTACCCATAATTTTATTCATTGTAAGATAGCCAAGGAATTGAATTACTTCCTATATCCAGCACCAAAGTGTCAAGTGATGGTTGCAAGTGGAGGAACCATAAATTTCTCTGGAAGGTGCCATAATATCAAGCTATCCATGGGAAAATATGTATAGAATAGCCCAATGCTTTCCATTCCAATGCATGATGTTGATGTTGCAATGTACTAGGTGTCCAATGGCTACAATCCTTGGGTACAATCACTTTTAATTTTCAAGAACTTCTCATGAAATTTTCTTCGGAAGGAAAGGAAGTTGAATTAAGTGGTATTACAAGGAAGCCGGGAAATATAATCATCTCTAACGGATTGACAAAGCTTCTAAGAAAGAAAAAGGAGGTGTAATTGCACAATTATGTTCGCTAGAGGTTCCCACATCGAAATCATCTATTTCTCCAGATCTACAAAGAGTCTTGGACAATCATTCCAAGGTATTAAAGACTCCCAAAGGCCTCCCACCTATTCGTGATCATGCTCATTCTATTAATTTGATTCCAGGAAGTGTTCCTCCAAACATCAAGCCTTACATATAACCATATGCTCAAAAGAGTGAAATTGAACGTATGGTTGCAGAAATACTAGAGGATGGTATAATTCAACCTAGTCAAAGTTCTTTCTCTATTCTAGTAGTATTGATGCACAATAAGGATGGGTCATGCCGCATGTTTCCATATTATAGAGAGCTCAACAAACTCACTATTAAAGATAAGTTTCCCATTCCTGTCATTGATGAAGTATTGGATGAATTGCATGGATTGATTTACTTCACCAAGTTGGATCTTCGTTCACGATATCATCAAATAAGAATGAAGACTGAAGACATTTTGAAAACAACATTATTGAAGAAAGATGCATTTTCATGGGCTCCAGAAGAAACGAAGGCCTTTGAACATCGTAAGGAGGCAATGTGCCAAGCACTAGTCTTAGTTACGCCAGACTTCACAAAAACCTTTATTGTGTAATGTGATGCATCAGGAAATGGAATTGGTGATGTTTTAATGCAAGAAGAAAGACCCATTTCTTTCGAAATTCGTCCAATCAAAGGAAAGTATTTACACAAAGCTATTTATGAGAAGGAAATGTTGGAAATACTACATGCACTTAAAAAATGGTGACCTTACCTAATGGGCAGACACTTCAAGGTAAAAATGGATCATGATAGTCTTAAATACCTTTTCGAACAAAGATTATATTTAGAAAAACAGAAAAAATGGGTCAAAAATATGTTGGGTTATGACTTTGAAATCATCTACAAAAAAGGGAAGCAAAATGTTGTTGCAGATGCACTCTCAAGAAATGATGAGGATGTGGAAGAATTGTTTTGGGCTATTCCTATTATCCAACCAGATTGGATAAACAAAGAAATGGATGAAAGGAAGAAGGATGAAGAAGTGTGGCCACTCATTCAAAAGTTGCAGAAGATCCTGGTTCAAAAAATATTTCCAGAACTTGACAAGGAAGGAAAAATCATATTGGAGCCTGGGGCAGTCACAGAAACAAGAACCCAACAACTACGAAATCGGTCAATTTCAGAGTATCTCATCAAGTGGAAGAACTTACCTGCTAAATATTCAACATGGGAGGACAAGAATTTTATACAGAAGCATCAAGAACTACTCAAGCATTGAGGACAACACTTTTTGAAGGAGAGGGGCATGTTAGGTCCCTATACTACTAGTGTAACCCCTTATTGCTATTAGTACAACCCCCTTATTATACTGTTGTGCCCATGTAGTCCCCATATTGTTATTATTGTGCCCCATAGAATCCCACTATTGTTATTATTGTGTCGCTACATTATCATTGTTATGTCAGCTCTGATTATATTATGACCCCTTAGACTCCTATATATAGAAATGAGGTCTTGTCATTTGTATCATCCAAGAATTGTTCATTTTTGTAATGTAAAGGAGGTTTCCCCCTCAAAGAGGCTTATTTCTAAGGCGTTTGTCTATCTTTTCTATCTTTTTGTGAGCCAGTTTCATAACAGAGAAATACAAATTTTGGTTGGTAGCAAAAGTTTATTCTCAGGTGCCAGGAATTGATTTTTGTGATATTTTTTCTCATGTTACCAAGGTAACTTCTATTATATTACTTTTATCTGTTGTTGTTGCTTTTGATTTTGAGGTAGAACAAATGGATGTGAAGACAACATTTCTTCACGGGGATATGGAAGAAGAGATCTGCATGAAGCAACCTAAAGTATTTGTGATGAAAAGTAAGAAAGAACTAGTATGCAAGTTAAAAAAAGTCTATGTATGGGTTAAAACAATCACCAAGGATGTGGTACCAAAATTTTGATACATTTATTCAGGGACTTGGCTTCACCATAAGTAAAGAAGATCACTGTGTGTATTTTAAATTAATTGGTGATCGTGTTATTTATTTGGTCTTGCAAGTGGATGATATGTTGTTGATTAGAATTATCAAAGAAATTATCCAGGATTTGAAGACCAAATTGTCCTCCAAATTCGACATCAAATATATTGGTGCTGCAAACTATATTTTGGGCACGGAAATTAAACAATATCAGGCAAAGAGGAAGCTCTAGTTAAACTAGAGGAAGTATGTCAAGATAATACTGTAGAGGTTTAATATGCATGATAGTAAACCAATGAAGGTTCCTATTCCTGTAGGTGTAAAGTTATCTGTTGAACAATGTCCTAAGACACAAGAAGAGGAAGAGGACATTCCCCATGTTCCATACGCAAGTGTAGTTGATAGCCTGATTTATGAAATGGTGGGTACTAGACCAGACATTGCACATGAGATGGGAGTACTGAGTAGATTTATGTCAAAATCAGGGAAGGAGCATTGGACAACAATGAAGCAGGTTTTTAGGTAGTTGCATGGCACTAGTGATTATGGTTTGTACTACCAAGGAAGACCAAGGATGGACAAAGTTTTGTACATTCGTGGCTTTGTTGATGTAGACTGGGCTGGAGATTTAGATAAGAGAAGATCTACAAGTGGGTATGTGTTTAACCTATTTGGAGGTGCAATCATTTTGATGAGTAAGAGACAATCCGTAGTGGCACTTTCAACTAGAGAGGCAAAATACATGGTGTCACACGGAATCAGTCAAAAGTGCGGACACAAACGACCTTCCTAGAAGTCTAAGACATTCTAATGACAAACAAGACAAACTAGAACTATCCTTCTCTAAACATGCATTGTGATATGAGAAATCAAGTGTTTCGTTCTTACCTTTGTCCAAACGCTGTTGTAGAAGTCCAAGCTTTGTTGATCTGGATGAGTTCCTCCTTTTCTCCAAAACCTGCAATCACCAATAGTCAAACAATTAAATAGCACCTGATTATAACATAAAACAAAGCATATTCAACATGTAGACCAGGGAGCACATGAAATAACTCATAAACAACAAGTTATTGAGAAGAATGGACTCATTTGCATTAATAGGTAACAAAAAGAACAAATACAACCTGAGCCTTGGTGTTGTGCAAGTCCTTCCCATGGTCCGTCAAGAGTTCTCCTTTACTTTGACAAAGCACACCCACTTCCAAATAGAACAAGCAAAGATGGCAATCTCTCCTCACAAGCTTCTAAATGGGAGTCCTAATTCCTGCAGCATTTACCCTTAGAAAATGTATAGCTTTCAACCTCTCCTCCTTCTGGCCCAATGCCTGTATTTATAGTGCTCAAGAGGAGGTTAATCAGGTCCACCATCAATGGGATAATCCCCTCTTTGGGTGGGATAGCTCCCTTATTGATGGGATAAGTTCCTCTTTGATAGGAGTGCATGAACCATCTGGAGGCGCCCAATACACGTCGAACAACCTTCTAGAATGCTCTAGAAATGACCACAAGTAACTTTTTAAAGATGAAACTTGCGCATTCTAACCTTTATAGGGGGACGCACCTGTCCCTTTACATACAGAGCGTCTTTGGACGCAGCTTTTGTGAACATTGGGAGCGTCCCCGCAGGTAAGGTTGAGAGAACCTGCGTCCCCAGAGATAAATACATTTATACAAGACTTTCTCTCTTTTTTGGAGTTTGACATGGAGAGCAGAGGCATAAGACTTGCCTAAGAGGGTAGCATGACTGTTGATTGAGCCATACTAACTGTAAATAGTCATGGTGACATTTTTTAGTGTAACAGATTGCCCCCTAAAGTGCGAAGCCTGGAATAGATTAGGGTTTGTAATATCTAGGAAGGGTGAAGTGCTTTATCATTTCAAGGATTATCCCGTGGAGAGCCTGGTCAGAACCTGCAATTTTCAACACAAAATACATGTATAAGATTATATCATCACTGAGGTAGGCATTCCCATACTCAGATCAAAACTTTAACTAACAGACTAACTACTCTGATACAGGAATGATCTTGCAGTACATCACAATCATAGAATTTTGTAGACATAGTATGGACACAGCCATCTGTTTATGATTAGTCTACTTAGATAATGAATACAAAACTCCTCGCAGCCTGGATGGTGGAAACTAGATCCAGGGTCTTCATTTCTACTTCCCGAATTGGTACGATTCTAGCCATGCGAATAAATGAGTTGATGTCGAACATGGTAGAAACCACTTGATTACCAGTCGATGATGTAAACTGTTAACAAGCGTGAGAGAGACCACCATTAATGTCAATGGTTCTCAAAGTACCCAGTACAATCCATGAGATGTGAATGAATGAGTTGATGTCGAACATTTCACGGAATCCTTCGATCGAAAGTCAATGATGTAAACTGACGTCAAAGGCGAGAAACCTGCCATTGATGCATGCAGACTTCAAGGTACTGACGATTTCTAAGTCATCTCTCTAGATAATGTGCTGATGTCGATAGAAAGCGACCCGTTGCAGGCAAGCCCGCAACACGAAATCATTGTTCAAGTTGAAGAAATGTTGCTGTAAGGACTGACTCAGGGATGGTCAAATGGATGACTAGTATTTTGCAGATGAAAGTTTTGCTTGCAGACCTCTTGAACACATAACGAAACGACAGATGGCTTGGTGACGAATAGCTCAAAGTTAATCCCCGGAACCTGGTTAAAGACTTTCAAAGTGGTTTGATCAACTGTGAGGTAAAAGATTTCCCAACCCAGGTGAATGAAAAGTGTCGTGTTCAAGAGTGGTAATAAAGTTTCTTTTGAGACAAAAGGTAACAAACAGGTTCATTCTTCTCTCTTTTCCCCCACCATTTCTGGCAAGTACCTCTTTATTTTTGACAAGCTTGAGGAGGATAACATATGCTTGATTATAAGCTCATCCTTCGGATGAGTCCAACCTAGTTTTGATTCGAACCCTAGGAAGGAGTGGTTCGTTCCTATTTGTAATTGAACAGGTCCTTTACTGTGAAATTTTAACGAGCCCAGTATAGGAGAAACTCAGCGTTTTTCAATTTTAGAGAGTCTGAAAAACTTAAGAAGACTCCAAGTTGAACTTTTTCGTAGATTTGTGTCCCTCAAGCCCGAAAAAGTATAAAATAATACCTGGGGGAACCGCTTGATCTTGCGACCAAGGAGTACTTTCATGATTAGTGTCTTTGACCTGAAAAGTAAAAAGCGATCAAGGACAAGTCGTTTTATTTCCAATATCGAATTTGAAACGACAAAAATCCGGCAATCTTTTCTTGTTTTTACGGTCAGAAAAGGGCTATAAGAGGACCGTCTTTTAATTCCGTTTTAACGAGTGTAAAAGAAACGCTCGACAATCTTTTCATGTTTTAGGAGTCTGAAAAGGGCTTAAAAGAGAACTCCAAGGTTTCACTTTTTCGTAAGTTTTAACGAGTTCGAAAAAATGATAAAAAGGTACTCATGGTTTTCATTTTTTCGTAAGTTTTAATGAGTTTGAAAAATGATAAAAATGTACTCATATGGCCATATTTCAATTTAATTTACGAGCAGGAAAAGACGGAAAGAACTCGGCATTTTCATTTGTTTTATGAGAATGAAAAATAGCAAAATAATCTTGAGATTTTCATGAGTTTAACGAGTCTTGAAAATAACTGAAATTGACTCGAGCTAGGTTTCATTTTTACAAAAGCTTGAAACAGAGAAAAACTATGCTTCAAAGTAGTTTCATTTTTTCACAAGCTTGAAACAGAGATAAAACTGTGCTTGATGCCCCCTAAGCGTAACTGCTAGAGCGCATGCCCCCCAGCTTCATTTCATTCAATCGGTTGGATGAAATGAAGGTTGAGTTACGAGATCATTTGAAAGACTCGACCTAAAACTGTAAGAAAATTATGCAAAAAACTGAAATAACTAACCTAAATATACAACTTAACATTTACGAGATCTAGTCAATCTCTCGAGTCAAGTAGAGGAGGATTTGTTTCATTTTTTAACGAGCTTGACACAGGAAAAGAACTATGCTCGGATTCAGTTTCATGTTTACACAAGCTTGAAACGAAAAACTATGCTTGGTATAAGTTCACATGCCCCCAGCATAATGATGCAAAATGAGGTACATGCCCCCCAAGCTTCATTTCATTCAATGAGGTGGATGGAATGAAGCTTTACTTTCAAGATCTTGGAAAGACTTGTAGGAGCTGTTTCATTTTTTTAGTGAGGTTGACACAGGAAAAGAACTATCCTCAAAACTACTCTCTACAATCTACTTAACAAAAACTTTACTCTAAAAACCTTGATTCATTTTTTAACGAGCTTGACACAAGACAAGGAACTATGCTCTAAAATCCTTGATTCATTTTTTAATGAGCTTGACACAAGACAAGGAACTATGCTCATAACTACTCTCTACAATCTACCTACTTAACCTACCCTTGTTTCATTTTTTAACGAGCTTGACACAAGACAAGGAACTATGCTCAAAAAGTTCGCATGCCCCCAGCATAATGATGCAAAGCGAGGTACATGCCCCCCAAGCTTCATTCCATTCAACCGGCTGGATGAAATGAAGGTTTACTTTCAATATTTAACTTGAAAAGGGAGTTGTTTCATTTTTAAGGAGGTTGACACAAGAAAAGAACTATCCTCATACTTGATTCATTTTTTAACGAGGTTGACTCAGTAACAGGAACTGTCCTCGTACCTGATTCATTTTTTAACGAGGTTGACTCATTAACAAGAACTATCCTCAAAACTACTCTCTACAATCTACCTACTTATCCTAAAATCTACCTGATTCATTTTTTAATGAGGTTGACTCAGTAAAAGGAACTTTCCTCATGCTTCCAGTTTCATTTTTTAACGAGGTTGAGACAGGAACAAACTATCCTCGTAAACACTGATCATGGCTTCCAACTGGAAGAAAGACATGTCAATGGACACACCTTGATCATGGCTTCCAAGAGGTCTTCATCAGAAGGAAGAATACTTCTTTGGAAGGAACACATGTCAAGGGACTCAAAAGGGATAAGAACATCGTGTTCATGTAATCCCATAGAGTTTTCCATGTCAATTACTGGATCTAAATCAAGAGGCTCACTTACATCGGTAACTGAAAACATGGGACCAATTGCCACATAATTAACCCGTGGCGGGGTAGATACCACTTGAGAATGAGGAACATTTAGGGCTGTCATATTATTGGTAGTTGAAAAAAGACTAGGGAATGAAAGCTGGTCTACAGTCACAATACTGCCGTTGTGAGGGAAAGACATCACGCGAAAGAGTGTCGATACGACAGCTTTCATTGCATAAACATAGTCTCGCCCAAGGAGTAAATTGAAATCCAAGGGACCTCGAACTACCATAAGATCAATACAGACAATTTTACCTTCCAAGGTAAGAGAAAACTTAGGAAGGATCCCTAAAGGTTCACTAATGGTTCTGTTAAAAGCTTTCAGATTTTGCGTAATAGGCGCAAGCTGAGGGGAACCCAAAGCTTTCCAAACAGTTGAGGATAAAATACTGACAGAAGCACCTTCATCTACCTGAGTACGATGTATATCCCTACCACCAGCCTTGACAATGATTTGGAAAGGGATGGAGGAAGGAAGATGAGGTTCTGTCAGTCTATTCCAATCAAAGGAAAAGACCTCAGTACTTGGAGGGGGTTCTGTAGAAACAGGTGAAATGCCCCCCGGCATAAAAGAATCTGATGTAACAAGAAGAACCTGAGCGGTATGAAGTTCACTCTCTAAATGGAAAGTGGGATCGACCGAATGTGAAATTGAATCGACCACTTGATCAACTAATGGATCATCAACCTGAGTGACATGAGTTTCACTCTCCAATGGAAGAGTGTGATTGACTGTACTTGAATTTAGATCAATCACTTCGTCAATTGACGGTAGGTTGGGAGAAAGTTTACGGTAACCAGTTGGAAATTCTTGCTGTGGAACAGTAAGTTTTTCCAACAATGTTGAGGCTTCATCCATGTGAGGGCAAATGTGAGTTTGATGACTCCCTTTGCATAACTTACAAGGAAACCTAACTTTACCCTTTTTCCCAGGAACTTGACTATCACTGGTTGATGGATCAACGGAAAGTTGATGAGATTTTTCTGACCATACTTCCAAGACCTTTGGAATACCAGGGCAATTGACAAGGAAGTGGTCACCCTTACAAAGCCTGCAAGGGTATTTGGGTTTATGATGCATGTTGGAGGTTTCCTCAACACAACTAACACTTACATCCATGGTTGGTTGGTTGACTTCTTTCTTTTCTTGCTTCTTCTTCTTCTTCTTCTTCTTCCCTTTCTTCTTCTTCTTAGCCTCCTGGTTACTAGCATCAAGGCTTTTACGAGGCGAAGAGGAAGAAATGGAGGAAGAAAAATTAGGCGAAGAAGGTAAAGGGTCAACAAAAGGTTGGTGATGTTGAGATGGTGAACTCTGTTGAGGTGAAGCATCCGGTTGAGATGGAACAATTGGAGTATTTTGGGCCAACGAAGTTGAAAATAACCATATCGGTAAACCTATTGTAAATCTAGGTAATGACAAAGTAGCCATATAAGGAGGACCAACATTTCCAAAGTAAGGAAAAGTACTAGGATTCTCATTAGGAGGGGTTCCTAGGTTGATAAATTCCAGAACATTTGCCATTATATTCAACTTCAGTGAATTTTATTAACAATCTTAAAACTAAAATTAACAATTCACAATTCACACCTAACAATTAAAATTCACAATTCACACCTATGGTCTCTAAAACTAAAAACAAACAAATTAACATGCGCTATCAAATCTAGGAGTCAAACCATACACAAACAGTAGCCTTCCGGACCGAAAACACTAGTTGGTGATGAAGCCCAACATCGCCGAATTCAGTATAGAAGTGGTGGGTGGAACAGTTACCCCGGCAACCTGCTTAATGAATAGACTGGACCAAGTTCCTCCACTTTAACCGTCTCGACTGAAGTGAACCCCCCAGAAAATCCAAGTGAGTATAACCGACGTCTGCTCCAGGTACAGTGGGATCTTCCCTCCACCGTCACCTTGGGTAGAATCCTAAGATAATGGTCACTAAGGTTACCAACAGCAACAAATGCACCTGGGGGAACAGTCTACACTCCGACAGCACGCAAGGGCAGAGTATCAAGCTCAATCCCCTTGCCGGCTCCTTGACAATAATCCAAGGTTTACCGACAAGTGACCCCTGGCTCCTCGACAATGGTTAATCCGAGGTTTACCATTTGTAATACGTGCGTGTCTGGCGTCGTTCCCAACGAGGGAGGGTTGATCCCCTCACTGGTTCGGACACGAGCTCGTGCTTCTCCTTTAAGAGGAGCTTTCCCAGAGTACAAATGAAACAGTTGGATTTATCTTACCACAAGATAAGCTACTTGTTTGGTTTTGCTGTCTTGGAGAGTTAATTACTCTCCTACTCCAAGACACTAGCCTAAGCTATGTTGGTGTATCAGAGCCCTAGAAATGTAAAAATTACTAGATGAATTTTAATTAAGCGCTGTGTTATTAAGGCTGTTTTTACTCAAATGGGTAAATGGATATGAAACCAATGGTGTTATGACCCGAATCAACTGAATGCAATCGAATATGATAATGTAATCTTTTCAATTCGATGAATCCTAACTAAAGTAAGGAGAGAGTTTCCATTCACTTCCAACAATGCAAAAAATTGATCACTAAGAGAAAATATGACAAATTCTCTAATGCACTAATTTTATCAAGAAAAACTAATGCAAATCAATTCCAAACCATTTTTTTTATTTTTATTTTTTGTGTAAATTCAAATCAAAGAAAACTGATCTAAATCTACGATTGATTTTTCAGAATGTAAACCATGCAATTGTAATCTATGCACAATTCACTTGAAAAGTATGCAAATGTAATCTATGCACATTTTTCATTAATATTCCGAAAATGAGAATTCTAATTATGCAAATGTGATCTATGCAAGAGAATCCTCAAACACAAGATGATTCTAATGTGATCTAAGAACCAATCAAGTGCAAGTCGAGAAAATTGGGTGAGAGTTCCAAAGATCAAAAATAAAAATACTCAAAGGCGATTAACACACATACACAATTTAGCCCCCCCCCGGCGAATGAGGGGGAAATTTTTTTGCAAAAACAAAAGCAAAAAGATGCAAAATTGTGAAAAGACTGAGAGAAACCTCCAAGTAATGACCAAAGGAAAATAAATCAAGAATTTCTCAAGAAAGAGACTCAAAACACCCAATTGATGAAAGCTTAGAGCAAGAATGCTAATGAAACAAGTTCAGGTGAAGATTCTTGGCAAGGGACTAATGAATCTGGGCAGAAAAAACTAAGAAAAAACAAAATCTAAGAGCAAAAAGTGTAAAAAATGGAATTTTCTCAAATTTTGGCAGGGGACGCAGGCAACCCGTTAGCACAGGTGCGGGCCCGCTCTGTGCACACAGCAAAAGTGCGTCCAGGGACGCACTGTGCAGCACTCAGAGGGTGCGTCCTACTGAAAAACTCAAGAAAAACCAAAATAAAACTAATCCTAAGCTAACCCACCTAGAGATAGAATCAGAGAGCCAAAACCAGAAAAATAAACCAATTTTCTCAAAGCAAAGTTCACACAAAGGAAAATACTTTTCTCATCAATGGAATCCCCAGCGGAGTCGCCAATTTGTCACACGGAATCAGTCAAAAGTGCGGACACAAACGACCTTCCTAGAAGTCTAAGACATTCTAATGACAAACAAGACAAACTAGAACTATCCTTCTCTAAACATGCATTGTGATATGAGAAATCAAGTGTTTCGTTCTTACCTTTGTCCAAACGCTGTTGTAGAAGTCCAAGCTTTGTTGATCTGGATGAGTTCCTCCTTTTCTCCAAAACCTGCAATCACCAACAGTCAAACAATTAAATAGCACCTGATTATAACATAAAACAAAGCATATTCAACATGTAGACCAAGGAGCACATGAAATAACTCATAAACAACAAGTTATTGAGAAGAATGGACTCATTTGCATTAATAGGTAACAAAAAGAACAAATACAACCTGAGCCTTGGTGTTGTGCAAGTCCTTCCCAGGGTCCGTCAAGAGTTCTCCTTTACTTTGACAAAGCACACCCACTTCCAAATAGAACAAGCAAAGATGGCAATCTCTCCTCACAAGCTTCTAAATGGGAGTCCTAATTCCTTCAACATTTACCCTTAGAAAATGTATAGCTTTCAACCTCTCCTCCTTCTGGCCCAATGCCTGTATTTATAGTGCTCAAGAGGAGGTTAATCAGGTCCACCATCAATGGGATAATCCCCTCTTTGGGTGGGATAGCTCCCTTATTGATGGGATAAGTTCCTCTTTGATAGGAGTGCATGAACCATCTGGAGGCGCCCAATACACGTCGAACAACCTTCTAGAATGCTCTAGAAATGACCACAAGTAACTTTTTAAAGATGAAACTTGCGCATTCTAACCTTTATAGGGGGACGCACCTGTCCCTTTACATACAGAGCGTCTTTGGACGCAGCTTTTGTGAACATTGGGAGCGTCCCCGCAGGTAAGGTTGAGAGAACCTGCGTCCCCAGAGATAAATACATTTATACAAGACTTTCTCTCTTTTTTGGAGTTTGACATGGAGAGCAGAGGCATAAGACTTGCCTAAGAGGGTAGCATGACTGTTGATTGAGCCATACTAACTGTAAATAGTCATGGTGACATTTTTTAGTGTAACAGATGGCAACCACTCATGCGAGCAAGGAATCAGTCAGGTTGCAGATATTGTGTTCAAATATGGGGTTAGTAATCGAGCTATAAGGATAAACTATGACAGCGAAAGTGAAATTTTTTGGCAAAGAACCCTACTTATCATTCAAATACAAAGCACATTGATGTTCAATATAAATTTGTAAGGGATATGGTTGAGTACAAAAAGGTGTTGCTGGTAAAGGTGGACACTTTGAAGAATATTGTAGATGCATTGACAAAGTCTGTGAGCACTGAGAAGTTCTCTTGGTGTATAGAAACAATGGGTGTTGCAGGGTTGGACCAATGACTAAGCTGTCCTGTGGCCCCCTATGGAAAGAAAACAACAAGTGGGAGAATGTTGGGTGTGTGTTATATTCTTTCCACGACTAGCCCCAAGTGTGAAGCCAGGGGGTTAGAGGGGGGGGCAGAAGGGCCTCCTTCGTTGTGTTGGGCGCAATGGGGTGTTACACAGTATTGTGTCATGCCTCCTACACTTCCATGTGACATACCCCAAAGTGCATGAAACATGACCATGATATAGTATACTCATCCATGTATACAACTCAGATCCCTCCTAAGACTTTGTTTGGAAAATGTCTTGAGCTTTCCTTGAAGAAATAGCTCTTAAACCCTAATTTGAGCACCATCACTCTTACGAGGCTTAAAACTGCGATGGTCAAATGTTGAAATATGCCAAACGCATGATGAAATTTCTATGTTTTGTCATATACCCGCGATGATCCCAAAAAGGTAATTTTTCCAAAGGAGATGAGAAGCTTCGTGATCTAGAAGTTTCCAAAGCGGCAAGCTGGAGGTGGTTTCACATAGATGAGGTTGAATCTTCCTAACTTGACCTCTTTGTCTTATCCCTATGAGCTACCTCCTTAAGATGTGGGACTAATCCTATCTTTGGAGAAGTCCTGACTCCCTTTTCCAGTCTATAGATTCATCCTCTCCCATTCCCAAATGGTTGGTCAAGTTAGAGGTTGGGTTGGTCTATGTCCATTTGCACCCCTATGCTGAGCTTGTTCTTAGAGGCTCTTCATTAGACTTGGATAAGGAGTGTTTGGAGAGTTTCTTGGCTTGGACTTGGATTACCACTCAAGGAGAGCCTTTCAGCATCAAGGCTATGGTTGTAAGCTTCCCTTTATTCTTTAAATAATATACAACTATTGGTTCATCTTCCAAAAATATATATTTTCATGTATGTATTAACTTGGCATTCCTTGATCAACTAAGTAGGTTATTATTGGATTTGCTATTGGTTTTGGCATGATTTGTTGTCTCTTGATCACTTGTGCAGGTACATAAGCGCTGAAAGAAGTGGGAACAAGTCCGTGACACAAGCGGTTCGAGGATCTCAACAAAGGAAATCAAAATAGCATTAGAGTGAGGTAGGTCATCTCTCTAGTTCTATTTTTCAATTATAATCTAGGAAGATGTCTAGTTGATTGTCACTTTAGTTGTTAGACCCACTCATTGGGCTAGACAGATCATCTTTGTCCATAAAGATGATTAACCTTGTCGAAAAAATGACAACTCCGCTGGGAAGCTTATGACCCTTTCCATCTAATATTTCACCCTGATATTTCGTCTAGTTTGACCAACCGTCGATTTTTTGGCTTGTTTGCATCAGTTTGGGCTTATACCATCACTGATTACTGCCTTAGAGTGTTAATTCTGCATTGTTTTTGGGAATATTTTTAGTTTTTTCCCATATTCCTCGCCCATCACGAGTTTTACCTTTATAGCCGTGATGGTATGGCGGTTTTTTCCTTTACAGTTGTGATGATCGCGGTTTTTACCTTTACAGTCGCAATGAAATATTTTTCTTCAATTTTTGTTCATGCTGAAATCATCACTACTTTTTCTATACATAGTAGTGATGCCACCATGGGTTTGCCTATGCAAAGTAGCGATAATCGCGGGTTTGGTTATATAAAGTAGCGATGATCCTTGAATGTGAGAATTTTTTAGGTTTCTTCCTAATAATCTAGTGTGTCTTGGCCCCTAAGGTCTTTTCCTATCTTGTATGCTTGGATTTTTCAATGTTTTAATTGATTTCCTTGATTAATTTGCAAAATTTGTCTCGTTGGATTCGAAGTGAAATCTGACTGAATTCTAGGGTTTCTATTCAATGGTCATCGTTTTCTGCTTGTTGGTGTCATTGAGATGTTTGTTTTGTTGATTAATTGAGTGTTGTTTTCTATCGAAATCATTGAAAACATCGTTTTGCATTTGTTTTAGCTTGTATTTCAAAATTTACTTTTCTTGAAAATTTATTAGATTAGTTGCATTGAAAAGTTATTTCTTGAGATTCATCATTGAAAATAGATCACATTTTTCAATGATTGAAAGCTAAAAGTTGCATTAGTTGCATCAAATCATTCAAAATGGAAAGAAAAGCACAATTCATATATGTGCATCTTTGTAAAGTCAAAACCATTTTTCTTACGGAAAAGTTGCATTTAGGATAGTGAAAAGTGGAAATCATTTTTTACTTTTGTCATTGCATTTAGTGAAAGATTATATTTTGTTTTCACATTTTGCATTTGGGAAGACGAAATTGGAAGTTAGTGGAAGGCATTTTGTATGATGCATTATTGATTGAAATTTCTTCCCTTGGTTAGTTATGCTTTCAAAGAAACAATTTTTTTTTTCCAATATAGTTGCATCATAAGTGTTCAGGTGACATTGTTTTGAGCCTCAAAACTGTAACATAATTGAAGATTAACTCTAAAATAATTCAATTAATCTAAGGATCTTTTGAAACATTAATGCTTCTTAATTAGTCGTCTAGGCTAGATACGTGTTCCAACGTCTTTAAAACTTAGCAACTGTCATTCGCTCTTGCATTAGACAGCACTAGCACGAACTTGTGCTCCCCATACCATCAAGTATATAAAGGGATACCCCCATAGGTTGCAAACCTTTATCCATAGGAAGTCATGTCTACCACCCTGTAAACATGATATAGCGAACACAACATTCAGGTAGATTGCCTGCATGTACATCAAGTCCTTGATAAATTTATTTGCTGAGGTGTATATTGTAGTTCATGGTTACTTGGTACTCCTTTTACCTAGATTCACCTGAGTGGTCATTTCGAACTTTTCTCGCTCTTTAAATTTGAAAGATCATTGAGAAACTTGTCCTTTCAAACTCGCTAAACCAACGAAAGCGATTAGAGTCACCTTTTCATCCTTTTATAGACTCTTAAAACATGAAAAGGCAAAGTTTTAGTTTCAAATTCTAAAATTAATTGACTGCGAAACAACATCCTTCTTGTGGAAATAATCCTTAGTAGATCTTGGGTTGATACCAATGGCAACTTTTATTGAGTCTAACAGTCAAGGAAACCCCTCTAACGGGAATCTTGGTCCTTTTCCTTCTTTCAGAAATACTGGTGCTCCCTATATGGCAATGTTGTCCCTTCCTGGATTGACCATTGGTCTGCCAGTTTGGTTATTTTCAACGTTGATGGTCCCGAGTGTCCAAACCACTTTTAAACTGAGTTCTCCTCCACCTGAACAACATCAACCTCATGTTGATTCTAAAGTTGAACCCTCTCCTTCTTCGCCTGTTTCTTCATGCCATTCTTCCTCTTCGCCTGGTAAAAGTCTGGATTCTAATAATGAGAAAGCTAAGAAGAAGAAGAAGAAGAAGAAAAATAAGCAAGGTGGAAACCAAACAACTATTGTTACTGATGTAACTAATGAAGAAAAATCTTCCAACCAACCTCAGAAAGTAAAATTCCCTTGCATGTTATGTAAGGGTGACCACCTTCTTCGGAATTGTCCTAGTATTCCCAAGGTCTTAGAAGTGTGGTCCACAGGTTCACATCAACCTTTGTCATCAGCCTCTGGTGATCATGTTGGTGATAAACCTTCAACTAGTAAAGCTCATGGGAAAAAGGGAAAAGTCAAATTTCCCTGTAAGTTGTGTGAAGGTAACCATCCCATTCACCTTTGTCCTCTTATGGATGAAGCTTCCAAAGAGTTGGAAAACCTTACAGTTTCTCAACCTCGTCTTCCGACTGGGTATCGAAATCTTTCCCCTGATCCTTTGCTAGTTGATCAAGTGATTGATCAAAAGTCATCTTTGGTCAACCCCACTCTCTCTGAAAGTGAGTCTCGTGAGTCCATTCTTGACCAACCATTGGTTGAGAAAACGGTAGACTTGACTCCACCTTCAGTAACCGTACCTTTCTGGTAGAGAGTGAACCCCATACCACTCAAGTTCTTTTGGATTCTTCAATTTTGAATGAACTAGAGGGAAATCCTCTTGTTCCTGAGGTATATGAGAGAATTTATCCTATTCCCATCAAGCAAGAGAGAAGCGCTCCCATTCCTACAACACCCCTTCCGAGTAGTTTAGTCACTTCATTTGATTGGAGTCGACTGGCAGGATATCACCTTCTGTCTTATGTGCCTTTCTAGCTTACAGTACAGGCTTACCATATGGTTGCACCTAACACAGTCATAGATGAGGGTGCATATGTTAGCATCTTGTCCTCAACTGCTTCGCAAGCTTTATGTTCTCCTCATCTTGTCCCCGTCACCCAGAATCTGTTATCTTTTAATAGAGGAACCAGTCAACTATTAGGGATCCTTCCTAAGTTGCCTATTACTTTGGGAGGAAAGAATGTCTATATAGACGTGATGGTTGTTCAAGGCTCATTGGATTTTAATATACTCCTTGGTCGTGTCGATATTTACGTCATGGGAGCTCTTGTTTCTTCCCTCTTTCGAGTGATGTGTTTCCCACATGAAGGAAGCATTGTGATCATTGATCAGCTTACATTCATTGGTCCTGAGTCAACTCCCAATAAACCATCATCCCTAAGTGGTTCTTATTTTCAAGCGGTATCACACCCGCCACAGGTTAATTTTGTGGCCACCTGTTCCATGCCCACATCTACTTATGATTTAGTAGGTGAAGTAGTACACCATTTAGTGGGGGCATTGGAACCCGATTTTTCATTTGGATCCTTTGGCATGTATCGCTTCCAGAGTGTTGTTCTCCCTTCTAATGAGAACCTCTTGGAAGCCATGCCCTCCTTTGGTCTATGATCAAGGGGTATGGAGCAAAGTTCCTTGTCTTGTGTCAAGCTCCTTAAAAAATGAAACAAGGGGTGGAGTAGAGTTCCTTGTCTTGTGTCAAGCTCCTTAAAAAATGAAACAAGGGATGGAGCTGAGTTCTTTTCCTTGTGTCAAGCTCCTTAAGAAATTAAACAAGAGGTGGAGCAGAGTTCCCTGTGTTGTGTCAAGCTCCTTAAAAAATGAAACAAGGGATATGAGGATAGTTCTTTTACTATGTCAACCTCACTAGAAAATGAAATAGGTTCCATGAGGATAGTTCTTTTGCTATGTCAACCTTGTTAAATGATGAAATAAGTGTCATGAGCACGGATTTTCTCCTATTTCAAGCTCATTAAAAATTGAAACAAAATCCCTTCCAATTCGAGTCTTTGATTAGATCTTGTAAAATCCCAGTTGATTATTTCACTTGATCTCATAAGTGAACCTTCTTTCCATCCACTTAGGTGAATGAAATGAAGCTTGGGAGGAATATACCTCGAATCAAGTCATTATGCTGGGGGCATGCAAACTTATCTCAAGCATAGTTTATCTCCGTTTCAAGCTTGTGTAAAAATGAAACCAAATTCAAGCATAGTATGTTTCCGTTTCAAGCTTATGTAAAAATGAAACCAAATCCAAGCATAGTTTGTCTCCGTTTCAAGATTGTGCAAAAATGAAACTATTCCACTTTACATCTTGTGATTGCCATTTTTATTAGCTTTTTCCCAGATGAGCCTTTGTTCTTTCATTCCATCGTCACCATCTCTTTGGTCGATCATATGCTTTCACTTGGTTGTTTTGCCTATGCCCGAGGAACATCTGTGATGAGTGGTCTTATTAGCCAACCTCTTAACCTTTACATGTTTTGAGCAGTTCCCTCATGATTGGAACCAGTTTCTATCCTTTCATACAACTCATTCCTCCAGGTGGATTCCTCTTTTGGCTCTTTTCAGACTCCAAAAATATGAAAAGATTGCTGAATACTTGTCATTTCAAACTCGTGAAAGTAAATGAATTGAAGTCTACTCAGTATAAGTTTAAACCTTTTCCAGATTGAGATAGAATATTGTACGAAAAAGGAACACCTTGATCGACATGGTCAAGAGGTTCTCTCGAATATTGTTTTCTACCTTTTAGTATTCAGAGACAAACTACGAAAAGGGACCTGGTGGAGTTTTCTTCTTTTTTTATCTCTTTTTAAAACTCTCTAAATATGAAAAAGATACTAATTTTGTCTTACGTCAGACTTGTTAAAATTTTACAGCTAAAGACTCATCACCATGATGAGACCGAGCTTCTCCTTCCTAGGACTCGTAAAACTTACTAGGATGGATTCATCTGAAGGGTGAACTTATATGACAAGCACATGGTATCCTCTTTAAGCTTGTGTAAAAATAAATAGGTACTCACTAAAAATAGCGGGGGAAAGTGAAGATGAAACATATTTTGTATTGGTAGTATGTCACTTTTGAACATGACACTCTTCTTCTATCGTGTCGCGTTTGGGATATCCTCAGTCAGTCACTTGTCCTTCCAGGTTTGGATGATCCATTTTGCCTCTCGTCTGACTATTCCACCTCGTCATTATGACCCTTGGTCCTATGTTGAGTCTAATTCTGCCACATTTCGGAGTCGTGTCACCAATATGTTCAAGAGAAGTCCAATATGCAGTTATTTAGCTATACACCTTTTGAGTCATTATTACAGTCTTTAAAATTATTCCACTTTATTCCTTGTTTCATGTCAATGATGAGGGAATCATTATGACCCTCTTTCGACTGGTCACTTCCTGTTGACTGCAGCTCATTATCCAAGAATATGACTTAGAAACTCCCTTTCAGTACCTTAGAGATTGCATGCCTTAATGGCAAGTTCTTTGCATCCGATGACAGGTTTTTCACTATTGGCCTTCGATCGGGTGATTCCACGAATGTTTGACTTAAGCTTCATTACCGCATTCATGAATTGTACTGTCGTACCTTGAGAGCCATTTCCATTATGGTTGGTTCCTCTCGTGCCTGTTAATGGTCCACATCAATGGCTGGTAATCAGGTGGTTTTCTAGCATGTTCGACTGTGACACGCTCATTCACATGTTAGAATTCGTACTTTGATCAGGTCAGGATTGAGTGCAAGACCCTGAGTCTTGTCTGATATGACTCAGGTTGGGTGGAGTTATATGTTATTCATGATTGTACACATGTTTCTGATATACGGATGGTTGTGACCCTACCGTGGGAATTTATATTTATGATGATGATCCTTATATATCGGATGGTTGCATCCATGCCTTGGATCTTAGATTACAGATGATCCTTCTATATTGGATGGTTGCGCCCATGCCATGGATATTTTCATAAGTCCTTATTATCCGGATGGATGCGTCCATACTGTGGATTCATGTTTTGACATCAAATATGTATATGTATATGCATCCTTGATTTTCAAGTCTCTTGACAGTGTGTTTCCTCGTTCTTGCAAAATCTTGTAAAGCATCTCAATCATCACTCGTCGTTCTTCCTTCATGCTTTAGGGGGCATATATTACACAGTATTTTGTCATGCCTTCTGCACTTCCCTGTGACATACCCTGAAGTTCCCGAAACATGACCATTATACAATATGCTCATCCATGTATACAACTCAGATCCATCCTAAGACTTTGTTTGGAAAATGTCTTGAGCTTTCCCTGAAGAAATAGCTCTTAAACCCTAATTTGAGCACCATCACTCTTATGAGGCTTAAAACTGTGATGGTCGCATGTTGCAATATGCTAGACCCAAAATGACATTTCTATGTTTTCTCATATACCCGCGATGATCCCAAAAAGGTAATTTTCCAAAAGGAGATGAGAAGCTTCCAGAGTGGCAAGCGGGAGGTGGTTTCTCATAGATGAGATCGAATCTTCCTAACTTGACCTCTTTGTATTATCCCTATGAGCTACCTCCTTGAGATGTGGGACTAATCCTATCTTTGGAGAAGTCCTAACTCCCTTTTCCAGTCTATAAATTCATCCTCTCCCATTCCCAAATGGTTGGTCAAGTTAGAGGTTGGGTTGGTCTATGTCCATTTGCACCCCTATGATGAGCTTGTGCTTAGAGGTTATTCATTAGACTTGGAGGAGTGTTTGGAGATTTTCTTGGCTTGGACTTGATTACCACTCAAGGAGAGCCTTTCAAAATCAAGGATATGGTTGTAAGCTTCCCTTTATTCTTTAAATAATATACAACTATTGGTTCATCTTCCAAAAATATATATTTTCATGTATGTATTAGCTTGGCATTCCTTGATCAGCTAAGTAGGTTATTATTGGATTTTATATTGGTTTTGGCATGCTTTGTTGTCTCTTAGTCACTTGTGCAGGTACATAAGCGCTGAAAGAAGCAGGAACAAGTCCGTGACACAAGCAGTTCAAGGATCTCAACAAAGGAAATCAGAATAGCATCAGAGTGAGGTAGGCAATCTCTCTCGTTCTATTTTTCAATTATAATCTAGGAAGATGTCTAGTTGATTGTCACTTCAGTTGCTAGACCCACTCATTGGGCTAGAGGGATCGTCTGTGTCCACAGATAGGATTAACCTTGTCGATAGGTGGGGGGGTCACAGGGGAGGCGATAGCCCCATCGTCGGGGTCCGGGGTAAAGCCCCAAGATTTTTTTTCTTGGACCCTATATTAGGTAGGCAGACCTACCTATGGTTTTGTGCATGGATTTCACACCTGGTTTTGGGCATGATGGCTTTATGTCCATGGATTTTTTTAGATCTGGTCAAGGGAACTATGGCTATGTTCTAATCTAGGGTAAATGGATTGGGCTTTATGGATGCTTCGACATGTATATATATGTATTGTAACATTGAAAGGAATATAATGAAAAATCAATCTTCTAGTCCCAGTTTTGGGATCCAAGGGAAAATCTCTATGTATATATGTTTTATGTTTTATGCTCTCTCCATTATTTATTTTCTGTTTTTAAGATTCGTTTGCAGGTAATTTTTGTACAGTGTTAAATCTTATGCCTTGGTCGCGGTTGTTTTTCCCTTAGTCACAACTATTGTTACCTTGGTTGTAGTTGTTGTTCCCTTTTCCACAGTTGCTATTCCCTGGGTCGTGGTTGCTTTTACCTTAGTCCCAACTGCTATTCCATTGGTCATGATTATTGTTCCCTTAGTCAATGCTATTGTTCCCTTGGTTTCAGTTTTTGTTTCCTGAGTCGCAACTACTTTTCCCTTAGTCACATATGTTATTACCTTACTCATGATTGTTGCTTTCTAGCCATAGTTGTTTTTTTTAATATTTATTCGTTTAGTATGATTTTGAAGCTCTTCTTTGATATAATGGTGAGATAATCAGTTCGCCCAACAAATTTCCATAAGAGAATTCTTTATAAGAATTTTTTAATAGACTTCTAAGCCTCTTAAAATTTTAACAACCCTAATATTGTAAATACATAAAGATATTCATAATTTATTTCTTCAATCACCATTAGAGGAGTTTTTCTTTCCTCTTAGTTTCTTATTATTCTTTGATATCCTTTAAAAATAAATTTTGGGAAGCAAATTGCAAAGATAAAAAGGTAATTATTACAAAACTTTTGACACCATCCCTAAGTCTTAAGGAGCTGATGAGACACCCCATTCAATAATATTTTTATCATAACAAAACAAGAACAAAAAAAAAAAATTTTAATAAAAAGAGAAGAAGAGAATCGTACCAAGGATAGGAGGTCTCATCACGAGCCGGCCTACCATGATCATAGAATTTAATGAGGTGACATTACCACTCTGGTCACCAAGCCAGGGTAATTTCCTTCGATCCTCGAGTTGAAGCACAAGAGGTCTCATCACGAGCCGACTTTTTCATCTCATCAACACTGGTGAATGACATTGTTATCAATTGGTCACCACAGCAGAACAATGGCCTTTTGTCAATAATCGAAAAATAAAGTTATGAATATTTTATGGTAGAATGGGATACTAACTTATCAATGGGTTAAAAGGAAACCCTGTCAAGGCTATGGACGCCTACTAGCAGTAGAGGCCATGCCTATGGTATTGAAGTACATTTGAAATTACCATCTAAAATTAGCCATTTTTCTCTCCCTTAGAAATAATAAAGGAAAATCATTGGATTATTATGGAAACCTATTAATTTTTCCTTGGAAAGTGGTAATGATGAGTATGTATGAATGATTAATTTTAACTTTACATATCAGGGATGTAATTTTTATTAAAGAGCTACTAAGTCTATTCTAAATTTATTTTCTTTTTCTCTAAGGGTAATCTTTCGACAAAATTTGGCGTATCCATGATCGAAGTCCAAAATATCTCGACATGCTTTCACTTTGCTTTAATTCTTTGGGTGCCATAAATATCTAGTCCTGTCAGCATGCTTTGGGTGCCGTAAATATCTAGTCATGTCATCATGCTTTGTGATTAATGTGTTCAATAATTATGTCGCACGCCTCACCTGTTATTTCTATTGTTTTTACAGTTGCTCCATTATATCTAATTAATACACTCTTATCTGATTGGTCATGTCAACTATCTTAACAAATCAATTGCATGATGGAAGGTCATGGGCGACTTTTAATTTCATTGGGGGGGGGTGGGTGGTGAAAGGATAAACATATAATTGGACGTTTAAAAACTATTTAACATCAGTGCATGCTATGGTAGTTTGTATTTTATACTCCATGCAGCGCTTTTGTTCTTGTATCTACTGAACTTTTTTGTTTCTAGCTCCAAGTTTCTCCATTTGGAACAACTGAAATGGGTAGCCATTCAGTGTGTAGTGAACTTTCCTAGTTGCAAATATTTGATCAAGCATGCAGTATTCTGGACCGAGTATGGTGGTCAAACTATTTCTTGCAACTACAAGGCTTTGATAACAAAGTCGACTTGGAATTTACAAGGAATTTGAGCAATGGATAACAATAGTAAAGGGAAGAAAAATATAGGTAAATGAAGAAGTTTTAACAGAAGTGACAGGCCTTTCTATGGAAGGTGATAAGTGGTTTGAAATTCATACTCCATTACAGAGCGTAGCATCCCTTTTTGCAAATTCTGGAGAGACACTAGTCAGAAAGAGAAAAGGGTACAATCCCTCCTCATTGCCAGAACCTTGGAAAGAATTATAAGGCTTTGTCCAAATATACATTACATCTGATGGTCGGTACGACGTGGTAAGAGGACAAAATTTGAAGTTAATGGAAACATTGAGATGGAAGGTAATCCTAAACTTGCCTTATTTTCTGAATTTGCTATTGCATGAAACTACTTTAAGACTCAAAATATCTAAGGACCAAGCCTCAATGGTGAGTCACCATGGGCTCATAAAATTGATAGTTGTCAGAGGTTTGAACCAAGCACAATTGAGTTGGGAAGAGTTCTTAGGAGCTCCTGAGGTTCCACCAGAAACCAAAGCACCCATTGAAGATTCTGGAAACATTCCACCTAATAATGAGCAGCCAAAAGAGAATGAGGAGGCCAATCAAAATGAAAACATTACGGTAGAAGGTACCTCACAGGGAAAAGAACAAACTCCAACCCCCCAACAATTAACTAGGGCAGAGAAAATAATGGCTTCCCTCTTGGCTTCCCTGCCTAGAAAAAGGAGAAGATCGGCTAGGTTGGCTAAGTCACGAAATTTTATAGACTCCTTTGAACTGCCGCTGGAGGAAGTGGACCTAAAGAACTTCCTGATACACAAGAAACCCATCAAGAGGATTCTCCTCAAGAGGAGGAAATGGAGGCAAATTCTGAATTCTGTGAATTTCGAAGAAGTTGCAGGTTACTTAGGAAATATTTTGACCAAAATACACCACCTAATTCTCCAATCTCTACTCCTAATTCCACAACCACTAAAATTTTAGAACCCGCAGAAGAAGCTAAGAATACTTTTCTTCAAGAACATTATGAATATTATGTTGCAATTGTCCTGGAACCCTCCTCCCCTAAAGAAGTAGCTTTACAGTCTCCTTCAGAAAAATTAGGACAAGAAGTCAATATTGACTTTCCAAGTGAACCCCAAGTTGATAAAGACCTTGTGGAACCCATAATCAATGCCATAGTTGGTCCACCAAGGAAATGGTGATTGAAAAAACTAAAGCTACAACTGTTGTTTCTCTTTCCTCTTCTCCATTTACTCTGGCAAAAAATTATACATAAAAGACTAACAGGGGATTGAAGGAAAAAAGGAAAAGCAAGGGTGTTATAGACATTTTTGTGCCTTACAGCTCTAAGCATGAAATGTCCATAATCCAAGGGATCAAAAGTCCCTAAAAGTGTTGTTCCTACCCCTAGAGGAACAAGGTCAACCAATTACAGCTTCTCCCAGAAGTTCTCCACCAAAAACTACTCAGAAACAGTCAAATCAGGATCATTTCAGCTGCTCCACTAGCTACCTGCGTTGCATAGCACCCCAGTACACTAGCTAGGTGCGTTGCAACGCACCTAAATGCACTACCAAGGTGCGCTGAGCGAGAAATGCCAAATGGCAGTGTCATTCCGCGAGGTGGACAGACAATGGAAGCTTCCAAAATCTTCCTCAATGACACTTGCCTCACTGAGTTCGACCAAGGATGAGTAAGAGGCTCTCAACCTCCAAGTGGAAGCAAGAACTGATAGAGAGAAGCCAAAAGTCAAAACATAAGATGACTCATCCTCTCTGCTTACATCTATATATGGATCCCTCATCCCAGAGATCCAGAGGCTGGAATTTTGTACTTTCCAGAGAATTGTTGTTGGTTTTGAGATTGAGATCGGTGCATTGGGTGATTTATGCTTTGTTGGAGGTGAAGAAGGGATTCCTTTGCTGGGAGGTAGATGCTGGATCGAGACTCACTTAGTTGTATCTCCTCCTGGATCTTCTTGTTATATCAATAAAAGTATTTGAGTTTCCCCTACATGCTTGTGTATCAATGATGTTTTGTTATATATGCATGTTTAGCTTAAATCTGATCCTAAGCTAGTTATGAATGTAAATCTATGTCTTTGTGTAGTTTTCCTCTTCTGTGATCTTGCAGGAACTTGGTGAAGCTGGGCAAGTAAGGGAGCAGGTAGCTGGAAGCTGTCAAAGAGGAGAGCTATTGGATCAACGGACTAGCGCAAGACACAGGTTAGTTCATCCTATTCCTCTTCGTTTACATTTCATAAAGAAGAATACGAAAGTAGTTTTCCTTGTTTGTTGCTAAGGCACTGTCACACCTTAGAGTGGGATAGGGGCGTTCTGAGTAGATACTTTTCCCAACAACAAAATGGCGACTCCGCTGGGGATCGTGTCTAGTTATTTTATTTGTGTTTCTCTTGTTGTTTGTTTCATAAACACAGAAGTAGCAATCGAACTGCATTTGCCATTATCAAATGCAAAGTAGCTGCTACTTCAATCCACTCACTGGATTTGTTTATGATTTGAACAGCTGATCCACAAATGATCTGATGCCCTTTGTGATAGCTCTTAGTCCTCCTTTAAATCATCCCTCTAATTGTACCTTACTGATTGCTTTTACTCGGCCAAAATCCATAGATTAAACTGCAAACCGTGACCCAGAACCCGGATAGAAGTCTCGTTTCTGCCCCAGCGCAGGCTCTGTGAAGAGGTTCTGCATTTCAACGCAGGTCTCGAGAGGGCTACCTGCGCTGCAATTCAGTTTCTCTATGCAACAGGTGCGCTGATCAGCCTTTTCCCTGTGGAGCTGAGGTTCTTTGCTCCATTTTGTTCAGTTTTATCTCTGATTTTTGCAGCCTGTTATCAGTGTGTGTACCTGTCTGAAAACCCCTTTTCTTTGCCTTAGTTCCGCCTCCTTTGTACAAAAATACTGTAGATGTTCTTTGTGTGTTTGTTACATCATTTACAGTTTTCCATTGAAAAGTAGAATAGTCATACTGTCGTCCTTGGATTTAGATCTGTCGTAAGTGTTGATTTTGATCTTAGGAGAAAGTTTGCTTGCTGTTGACAGTTGATTATACTTTTTAATTTTACCTCTGGTTTGAATTTGTCTCTTTCTAGTGTCGAAACGAGTGTTTATTTCAAAATCATAAAGTGTCGTAATCTTCTCTTCCCTTTTGATTTCGAAAAGAAGCTTGTTTGTGTTTTTCACTTGAAAGCAAATTCAGATTTGTACATCAACTTTATTTTTAGGCATCAATATTAAGAAAGTGAAAACAAATACATGCATATGTGCATTTTCATATTGATAGTTTGTATGGCTTGATTTAGGAAAAGTGCATTTACAGTGTGCTCTTTGCTCTTTGAGAAAAGATTGTGTCTTTCTTTTCCCCTTGTAGCTAGGATTTTCATTGCTGAAAAGAGATAAAAGCTTGCTTATCATCTTTAGATTGCATTTAGGAATTACATTTACATCTCATGGTGATCCCAAAAGGCAAACTTCTAAGAAAGATCAACTTAAAATAAATTGAATGAATCTAACAACGCTTTGGAACTTAACGCACAACATAGAGGTCTAGGCTAGAGACGCGTTCCGGCGTCGTAAAGCCTGGTAACTGTTGTCCTCACTGATGGTTGGGTGATTCCTCCACTGTGAGACGATAAGTGCCAGTACGGATTGTACTCCCACGTACCGTCGAGTATATATTGGGAGACCCCTATAGGCTTAAAACATTTTATCCATAGGAAGCCGTGTCGGTCGCCCTACTGATCGCAATGCACCGAACACAGCATTCGGGAAGATTGAATGTCGTACCGTAAAAAGTATTCTGCAGTTTTGCGATTGGTTTGGTACTCCCTCTACCTAGATCTCCAGAGCAGTCCCTTTCGTTCCTTTTCAGACTCCTTAACGGAAAAGGTCCATCTGAGCACTTGTCACTTCAGGCTCATTAAAAATCGAAGGAGACTAGAGTCATCTTTTGTTTTTTCTCGACTCTTAAAAACTGAAAAAACGAGTTGTGTCAAAGCATCTAAAATTTATTTTAAACGGAATAATCATCACCTTTCCCTCGTTGATCTTCGAAGTTAGTCTCCGTTCATCATAAGTTCTTGTAGAATCGCTAGGAAATCTTTTGGATAGATTAGATATGTCTGAACAACCATCAACATCCAAGACTATGTCATCCGATGCAGCAGTGGCAGAGCCTCCTGCTGCTACTCCAATGATGTTCGATGGTATACCAACTGTCCCGGCAAGTTATCAACAACAAGCCGGAGTCCAATCGGGAACTGTTTCGACGACATGGTCAGTTCCTATTTCTTCATCTGGATTATCATCTGGTATTTCTTATGTTGAAACTCAACAAGTTGATCCAATGTGTCTTCAAAGGCCAATCTACCCTTTAAGTACTGGATTTCCACCATATGGAGGGCAGTATGCCTTTTCATTGTTCCCTCCCGGAGAACAACCATATGGGAGTTTACAACAAAGTTCAGGTCAAACTGGAATTACATCCAGCGGTTGGGTACCAATACTGCCTCAGCAACCAAGGGTTGTATATTCAATGCAACCAATCCACCCTGTGTCGAATATTCCCACTATACCTGCTATGGTGACTGTGTCACAAGTACAAGCGTTACCTGTTGTATGTCAACCCCAAGTTTCTCAGGTTGCAATACAACAACCTCTTGTCTCAACGACTCAATCACAACCTCAGGTTAGTGCCTCCTTATCTGGAGCGACTCAGGCTCAAACAAGTACTATGACTCCTCATCTTGGTCAATCGTCCAGTATTGGACAACAGAAAATGGTCCAACAACCAGGGCTGGTTCAATCTCAACAACCGCCATTCCAACAATCATATCAAGGACCTGAGCAACAAGTCTTTGTAAGTAATGGGCAACCACATTTCCAAAGCGGTTATCAACAACCATATTATAGTGGTTATGCCCATCAACCTTGTCAAAGTTGCCAACATCAAATACATTATGATGGTATGCAAAGACCCATTGCTCAGGCAATTCCATCTTATCCTGGGTACGCTTCGCCTAACCTGAATCAACAGTTGCCCTTTGTAGCAACTCTAGAATTACCAGATCTAAACCGGCCGACGAATGATCCAATTGCTTATGCCCCTTGGTGGCCAGCGATTCCGCATAAACTTCCGTCAGATATTCCTAAATTTAATGGAAATCCGAGTGAAGATCTGTCGAAGCATGTGATGACATTTCATCTGTGGTGTTCATCAAACACCCTAAACGATGATTCGATTAGGCTTCACCTTTTTCAGAGGACATTAACTGGTCCGGCAACAAAATGGTATATCGAATTGCCTAGAGCTTCATTCGACAACTTCAGTACCCTAGCCACAACCTTTTTAACCCATTTTCAGTTACCGATAAGGTACGAAATGGGAACCGAACTTCTTACCAACTTCAAACAAACGACGGCCACTCACATATCTGATCATATACATGAATGGCGACGTCGTCGTAGAATGGTGAAAACGTATGTTCCCGATCAGATTTTAGCTGAATGGTTTATTAAGTCATTACTGCCTTCCATCACGGAAGATGTGGCAAAAGGGGGAGTCGTCACAGAAGAGAAAGTTATCGCTCGTGCGCAATATTTGGACTTGATTTACACTCAGTCCGGCACGCTCTACGATAAAATACCTGACGCCCCTAGACCGGAATTCTCAATTCCTCCTCCTCCTAAATCAAACAATGACTCTCATGCCATCGATGGCGTGATTGGCGCGACAGACACGAAATCGACAAAGGCTACATCTAAAAAGGCCTGTAAGATTTCTAGTCAAAATGCAAATGAGGAACTTCTTGCCTCGGAAGTAAATGTCGTGTCGACTGACAAGGGCAAACAACTGAAGCAACCAGGGGGCAAGAAGAAAAAGAAAGGGAGAAAAAGGAAGCAGGATGAGTCATCTCCTGAAAAGCCTTCTACAAACCCTTCTGGGCAAAGGAAACCCCCTGCGGGGTGTCATATATGCGATGAGGATCATCGGACGAGAGATTGTCCACATAAAGCTGAAGTTAAGAAACTCTTTAAGAGTTCAAAAACCTCAGCAGTATTGACTGATCCATTTCCAAGCCCGGGAACCAAACTGGTTGCTAATCAAAATGCTTCCCGGTCCCAAGTGCTTATTTTGTCTATCTCAAAGCAGCAAAATGATGCTTTGGCAAGGAATAAAGATTACGGGAATCCACAGGTGTCGAATAACAAGGCTAATGAACAACCTAGTAGTTCGACAACAACTTTGACCAAAGTTGTGCCACCCATCATTCCTGAACAAATGATAAAGTCGCCAAAGGGAGTAGTGCAAAAATCGACATTTAATCCTCGTGCAAAAATAGCACAGAATTATAATATAATAGAGGACCTAGCCCAATCGCCGTCCGCTATGTCGACACTTGAGCAAGAAACCATCTCCCAAGAGCAAGCTTTATTATCAGCAATAGGTGGGATTGACCCAATGGATTCCAATCTTGTGGCCTTTAATCATAAAGGATATGACCCTCAGTTACCAGATCAACTAGCTTTCCTTATTCAAGTGAAAGCCCTCAACAAAACTGTTCATCGAACAATTATTGATGAGGGGGCATCTACATGTATTATGTCGATGAGTTGCTGGAAAACTTTAGGATCTCCAACCTTGTCACGGTCTGCGACGACGTTAAAAGCATTCGACGGAAGGACATATACCCCATATGGTATCCTAAATAACTTGAAAGTTGAACTAGGAGGGAAAACAGTAGAAATAGATGTTGAAGTCATAGATGGGAATCTTGATTACAACATCCTACTAGGAAGACCATGGATATATGCCATGGCAGCTATTGTGTCGACCTATTTCAGAAAGATTGCATTTCCCTTTCAAGGAGGGATTACAATCATCGATCAGCAAAACTTCCTCCCCAATGGTTCTCAAGTTACTGGAAGCATTCCAATGATCCATGGAAGCAATCATTCGCTCCAAAATATCGGAGTAGGTCTCCTAAAAGACCCTGCCTTAATGGGTACTTTTGCCCTACCGCCTCCGAGTAATCTGGCGGAAGTGGCCACAGTGGAATATGAAACCTTCTATATCTAATGGATTTGGACTCCGAGGACGGTTCTTATCTCGTGTCAACCTCGTTAAAAAATGAAACAAGGAGTCATGAGGATAGTTCTTTTACTGTGTCAACCTCATTAAAAAATGAAACAATCCCCTTTCCAAATCTCAAAGGTAAACCTTCATTCCAACCACCAAGTTGAATGCAATAAAGCTTGGGAGGATGCACCTCGATTTGCGTTATTATGTTGGGGGCATACAAACTTATCACGAGCAGTGTTACTACAGGGTTCAAGCTCATTAAAAAATAAACCCGCATTGAGCAGTGTTACCGCGAGGTCCAAGCTCGTTAAAAAATAAACCCGGACCGAGCAAATGTTTCCACCCGCGTTTAAGCTCGTTAAAAAATGAACTATCCCCCGGTAAATAACCACCGTGAATGTAGTACTTCAGCCATTAAAGCCTTTGTCGTGTTTGCACCATCACCTCCACTTTTCCATTGGCCAATCATTCACCTCAATTTGATTGTTTACCCATTTTGAGGAACAGCTGCGAAGAGTGATTTCACTAGCCATCCTTGTGACACTGCTGTGCTTGGAAAATTCCAACCCTTACCTGGAATCAATTGCTACCCTTTTTATCACTCGTTCCTCAAAAGACGAGTCTTCTTTAAGCTCTTTTCATGTGACTCGTAAAACATGAAAAGATTGCCAAGTTTTGGCCTTTCAGCTCGTTAAAGCGACCGGAAGTGATATCCCTCCTCTATATTTTAATCTTTTTGGACCTGAGGGATTATTGCACAAAAAGATCGAGCGCTTGTTTTGTTCGGCTCATTAAAACTATCGAAAATTCATCCCTTCTATATTGTTTTATACATTTTCGGACTTAAGGGATTATATGACGAAAAAGGAATTCCAGAGTTAACTTTACGTACCTTTTTAGACTCTCTAAAAATGAAAAGGACCGAGTTATCTTTGTCGTTAGACTCGTTAAAAAACATTAATAGCAACAAACTTGCCTTTAGACGAGAACGAGTTTCACTATCACTAGGCTCATTAAAACATAGCGATGGGTTTGCCCGAAGGGAAAATTATAGAACAAGCATATGTTATCCTCCTCAAGCTTGACAAAAATAAAGAGGTACTGGTCAGCAATGACTAGGGAAAATTGGGAAGAAACTCAAAGAATCTTTATTGGTAGCAAGTCGCTCTTGAACATGACACTTCCACTCCGTGCCTGAGTCGGGTTGGGTTGTTTCATTCACTGGTCACATCACCATGGTCACACCATACCATCCACATTTGGGGTAAATGCTACCGATCCATCACATAAGTGTCGTCGACATGTTCAAGAGAAGTCATCCAGAGAAGTCACCCTTGTCCCATCCACTACCATACATTATATTTCATTCTTTCATGACCGCCACCCTGAACCATATATCATCAGATCGTTTTCACCTCCATAAAAATCATTTGCTTCGTTTCGTGTCATTGATGTGGGATTCATTAAGGCCCTCCTGTGATGGATCGCTTCTTGTCGACATCAGCTCATTATCCAAGAAGTTGATCTAGGAACACCCCATTTAGTACTTTGAAGCTTGCATGCCTCAATGGCAAGTTTCTCACTTCCGGCGACAGGTATACATCAATGACCTTCGACCGAAAGATTTTGCGTGGTGTTCGACGCCAAGTCCTTCATTCACACCACGTGAATTGTACTGCAGTACCTTGAGGGTCATCATCCTTATCGGTGATTCCTCTCGCGCTTGTTAACAGTTTACATCATCTACTGGTAATCAAGCGATGTTTTTCCATGTTCGACTTCAAAACATTTCTCACATGGATCGACTTATACTTCGAGTGAAGATCGGACGAGATTGAAGACCCCGGATCTAGTTTCATCCATCCGGGCTGCGATATATATTCAGGAAAAATGAAGACATTGACATGTACAGCATTGCAGCACATATAATCATCCTACCAAAATGATGATGACTTCATCAAAATCATCAGTCTACCATCAGACAATTGTATGTCCTGTGTACATAAAAATGAATTTATAAAGTTGAGCATGGGAATGCCCGCCTCAGCTAGATCATGAAAACAGTATGAAAATAATGTATTTTATTGTATCTTATTACAGGTCTCCTCCCAGCATTGAAAGAACTTTGGATCCTCCTAATAAAGCATTTCACCCGATAAACAGCCTCATACTTTAGGGGGCAACTGTTATAGACATTTTTGTGCCTTACAGCTCTAAGCATGAAATGTCCATAATCTAAGGGATCCAAAGTCCCTAAAAGTGTTGTTCCTACCCCTAGAGGAACAAGGTCAACCAATTACAGCTTCTCCCAGAAGTTCTCCACCAGAAACTACTCAGAAACAGTCAAATCAGGATCATTTCAGCTGCTCCACTAGCTACCTGCGTTGCATAGCACCCCAGTACACTAGCTAGGTGCATTGCAACGCACCTAAATGCACTACCGGGGTGCGCTGAGTGAGAAATTCCAAATGGCAGTGTCATTCCGCGAGGTGGACAGACAATGGAAGCTTCCAGAATCTTCCTTAATGACACTTGCCTCACTGAGTTCGACCAAGGATGAGTAAGAGGCTCTCAGCCTCCAAGTGGAAGCAAGAACTGACAGAGAGAAGCCACAAGTCAAAACATAACCTGACTCATCCTCTCTGCTTACATATATATATGGATCCCTCATCCCAGAGATCCAGAGGCTGGAATTTTGTACTTTGCAGAGAATTGCTGTTGGTTTTGAGATTGAGATCAGTGCATTGGGTGATTTATGATTTGTTGGAGGTGAAGAAGGGATTCCTTTGCTGGGAGGTAGATGCTGGATCGAGACTCACTTAGTTGTATCTCCTCCTGGATCTTCTTGTTATATCAATAAAAGTATTTGAGTTTCCCCTACATGCTTGTGTATCAATGATGTTTTGTTATATATGCATGTTTAGCTTAAATCTGATCCTAAGCTAGTTATGAATGTAAATCTATGTCTTTGTGTAGTTTTCCTCTTCTGTGATCTTGCAGGAACTTGGTGAAGCTGGGCAAGTAAGGGAGCAGGTAGCTGGAAGCTGTCAAAGAGGAGAGCTATTGGATCAACGGACTAGCGCAAGACACAGGTTAGTTCATCCTATTCCTCTTCGTTTACATTTCATAAAGAAGAATACGAAAGTAGTTTTCCTTGTTTGTTGCTAAGGCACTGTCACACCTTAGAGTGGGATAGGGGCGTTCTGAGTAGATACTTTTCCCAACAACAAAGGGCCATCAAGAAATGAAGTTATTGAATATAAGAACAAGAATATACAAAGGAAGGTACGACAACTAAAGAAATGGTTGCAGGACAGTAAGGCCCAAAGGCGTCATGAGAAGAATGAAGTTCGGGAGAATGAAAGTCAAACAGAATTTGAAGACTTTTCTGTTACCTCTATTGTGGAAACTCAAAATGAGTTAGAGAAATTAAATTTTGATGCTCTGACTACTGAAGCAAGGACCCAAACATATTCACCAACCCTCATTGCAAGAATTTCATAGACAAAACATGTGCCTCCATATACTCCTTTAATTATGGAAGCCACCATTTATGTTTTGACTAAAAAGTTGGAGGAACAACGAGAAACTTTAACACGATATCGGAAAGAGGTAATACCTCAGAAGAAGCATATAGATTTGCTTCAAAAGTTTAAGGCATTGAAAATTACAGAAGATGAAACTTATGCTAAGTTGAGAGCAACTAAGAAAAAGGTCCAGTATCTAAAATATCAACTTGAAAAGGCCATGGAACAAATGAAAGAAGTATGTTATATATATTCTAATGCTTTTTCAAGCAGATTTACAACGAGAAATTATGCTTTATTTCTGTTAGAAAGGTATTTACTGCTTAAGGTCAAGGCCATTTGGTCAAGGAAACCATATGAATTCAGCAACATTTTGGATTTTCTTAATTCTTTTCATAAGTAGGATGATAAAACAAAGTACTTTTTATGCGAACTAGTACTTTATGTGAACTGTACATGCACAAATGCTTCCTAGAAGAGAAATTAGATGAGAACCCTATTCCTTTTAGAAGGGATGTACAATTTCAAGCTTTTGTATAATTCTCTAGGAATAAGAAAAAGTGGGCTAAAGCCTATAATGTATTTAAAAGAAGAGAGCTTGGCCTCAACCTCTGGGTTAGAGTAGAGCCACGTAGCCCTTTGCATACACTTATCTATCATAAGAGGTTTATGGAACAATATGGTGTTGTTGATGCTTTGGCACTAATTCACAATGATGTTTTGTAGTCAAGACTAGAGTACCTGGGAGACATCAAGGTTGAAGCTCTCCGAGGAGCCAAGAAGAGATGGCAGGCATCATCCGGTGAAGTTAAAAATAGAGAACCTTTTAGCCTTCATAATTTCCAGGCTGCAATGAGTAGGGCAAACGATTATTCTCATCTAGTATTGAAAGAAGGTCCTAGTTGGATAGAGTGCAAATACAAGTGCCCATCTGGTGTTCTCAAGAGGATTACAAATCTGAATATGACTTGATCGAGGCAGGTAAGTATGTTTCTTTTCAAGAAATATCGAGTAGAAATGAGTTTCGGCATTATGGATAAAATTCTTACCCAAACTATTCCCTTACTTCTCTTCATGTCAATCACTTGTTTTCATGAGGTCATACAAATAGGTAAGTTGGGGGTGATGTTGGGCTTCAGAATTGATACATTTTCTTAAATTACTCTCTTACATTTATATTAGTTTTCTAGGTTTTTGTGTGTGTATATAATATGATAATTCATGTGATACAGATTCTAGATAGGAGTCAATGGCTTTCCATTACTTTATATCCTTAGTAAATTGATTTAAATCATGAAAGGCATTGTTTACTTATAATTTGAACTGTTAACTGAACAGGGACATTTGATATAGGATGTTGTTCCCTGGAAC
This sequence comes from Pinus tabuliformis, assembly GCA_031772625.1. Taxonomy (NCBI): domain Eukaryota; kingdom Viridiplantae; phylum Streptophyta; class Pinopsida; order Pinales; family Pinaceae; genus Pinus; species Pinus tabuliformis. The sequence continues at coordinate 717,535,887 of CM062817.1, read as the reverse complement.
AATCATGGAAGAATGGATTCTGAGGATCTATTCAAGTTAATTATAACCAGTTGAAGACGTCGAATTCTATCGTGGATGGAACAGTTGAAGAAGAGATCTTGGCCCTGCTATTCCAGGGAAACGTTGGATATTTTTTAATTTGAATAAAGCATCTTCAGATTCTCAAGATCGCTTTTCTATTTGAAAATAGAATCGTTTTTAATATATAAACGAGGAATTGAATCTCAGTTAGAAGTTAAGAAAGTTGGAGCTATAGTCATTTTGATCTATGTTATAAGTCTTTACAAACAATCCTTGTAATTTTATTATTATAATTTAATCGAGACTTTTGTGGTTCAATCTGAGCTTATTGCATTGAGTTAGCTACGAGGCAGTTGAATTCCAGCGATCTTGGGCCTAGTGCTGAAACTAATACTTTCCTTTCTTCTATTATTAAATTTGTATTTTTATTTTAGCCTTTTTTCTACAATTATTCAATTGAGTTCTAGATCTAATTGTTGATTATCAGATTTACTGTTACAGTCTGAGATTTTGCAATAGTTACAATGGAATATCATAGAGTTAGACTTATTGCAATCGATTATTCGAGTGTTATATTTCATTTTTGTTTTATTCAATTAGTGTAGCGTTTTTCATCTCGAATATTTGATATTGCTTTGAGCAGATACATTTCTAGTCATAATGTTGTTCCTTTCCTGCAAATGCAGTTTCCTAGGAAACAAATTTGCATTTAGTAGAATTACTTCACTGTTTTTGGTAAGAGACTTAATTTTTTGATCCTTTTAGCAGTCTTGATTATTTATTCTTGGAGTCCATAAGTTGAGAGTGAGCTATTTCTTTCAATAAGTGTGAGTTGTTCCTTTCATTCTTATGTCTTTAGTTTTCATTAGGACCATACAAGTTAGGTGATATTAGCACTATATCTTGCGCAAACTGTGTGGACAACCTTGAAATAAACAAACGAAACTCCAGGTTGATGATTTAATGTGTAGATGTAAGTTGATCCTTTAGGAACAACTAAGTTCCCCAAAATGGATCTCGAACCTTAGGGGCGAATAATTGGAAATTGGGACAGTGTTTGATTGCCTCAATGCAATCGCTAAAGAGATAAGGCCAAAAGTATATATCGTGCATGATTTTTTTGGTAGTGGCCATTCCAGAGAGATGGCCACCACAAGCGCCACGGTGACAGTCATTGAACACTTGATCAACTTTAGCATGGGTGAGACAAAGATGGAGGATATTATCAATAGCACAATGATAAAGATCATCACCGATGAGCAGATAGCGAGGGGCTTGATATCGAATGCATCATTGATCATCAAAAGTAAGATGGGGGGTGGATTTATGGGTTCATAAATAGGTGAGAATGTCACCATACCAGGTATAATCTAAGGTTATAGCAAACAAGTGTTTGTATATGAGGTTATCATTTATCGGTAGATATGGCGCACCAGTAGGAAAGTCAGAAATGGGTTCAACAAGGGCTAAAATTTTATTACTCTTGGGTAGACAAATTCTTGATAAAATTCTCGAAGGATAATGACGTAATGGGCATACTTACCATTGCTGATTCATCGAATCATGAGGAAGGCCTTGGGGTTTGAATTAGTCACAACTTTGGTGGTACATGTAATGATATAATGACAAATTTTTTTAACAGAGAACACAACAACTAGCACAAACTTTACTTCATGGGAATATGACATGGGGGTACCGTTAAGGTTCTTACTGAATTAATAGATTACATGCTCATTTCCAAAACCATCGTCTTGGATTAAGACCCCGACAATGAAATAGGTGGAAACTGAGATATACAAGATGATGTCCCTTTCGAAGTTAGTTGGGTTATTCAAGGGAGAGGAAGTGAGAGAACGTTTGAGGGAATCAAAAGACTGTTTAGTTTGGACATCCCAAATGAATGGAATGTTAGACTGAAGGAATCTAAGAAACGCATAAGCGGTGGTAGAATAGTCAGGAACAAACCAACGAAGAAAGTTGGCTTTGCCTTAAAGGCTTTGTAATTGGCGAAGGGTGTGAGGAGGAGGAAGTTTGAGAATGGGTTGAACTTTGAGAGGGTTAAGAGTGATGCCATTTTTGGGCATAATGAAGCCCAATAATCAGCCGACAAGAACAAAACATTCACATTTAAGGGGATTGAGGTGAATGTTATACTTGTGACAACGAAGGAATATGGTACGCAAATCATACGAAAGCTTGGAATGGGCAGTGAGATCGTTTAGATATGCAAGGATAATGTGAGCCAAGTTGTGAAAACAGTAGGACATGGCACGTTGAAGAGTGGCTCCAACAATATTTAAATTGAAAGGAATGACCCTATGAGAAACATTTCCCCACGGACTAGTGAAGGCAGTTTTAGGTTGATCAGCATGACAGATAGGTATATAGTTATATCCGTAGAATCCATCGCTAAAGGAAAGAATCTCATGCCCCACACAATCATCAATGATTTGGTCTATGAAAGGTGTGGGAAAGTTGTATTTGGGACAATATTTGTTCAGATCATGAAATTATGTGCAGACACGAATGGTGCCTTGATTCTTTAGGGCGAGAACAGGATTGGACACCCATGTGGTGTATTCAACGAGTAATGAAACCAGCTTGCTTGAGCTTATTGATTTCAGCTTTGATAGCATCATAGTTGGAAGGATGGATAGGAATTTATTTTGGTGGACAGAAATGGCATCAAGCCAAGTGTCGATGTGATCAACAATGGGCATATCAAGTCAGGGAATATTGGAATAAGACTAAGTGAAAACATCACAAAATTCTTTAAATAACTTAGTGTAAGCCTCAATTTCTTCCAGGGTGCATTGTGCCCCCAAAGTGATATTTTATTTGATTCCTAGTTTATTCGAAATGTTAATTTTGATGGTAAGGGAGATGTTAGCATATTTCCTTATTCGAAAGCATATGGTGTAGGAATTATATTTTTGAACTAGTCGACCTCACCATGGATGAAGTCTTTGGACTCCACAACATATTGATCATGAATTGGCTGCGGAAGGAAGTATGCACGATGGGGCATGTCATCCCAAGGATAATCAGGGGTGGAAATGGCTTCAATGATGTCCTCATAAGAATGAAATATCATAGGACAGGAGGAATATATACCACCGGATGAAGAGGAGTTACCTCGGGTATCTTCATGAGAGACAAGGCTCACATGCGCATTGTCAACAATGGAGAGACATATGACTAGTAGATGTAACATCTACCAATGTTGATACCGAAGTGTTATCTGAAGAAGGTTCGATAGAATCACAATAGGAAATGTTAAGAGAGTCCCAATAGATCGATCTTATGTATGATGACAGGTAGAGAATAGGGGTGGAACTATCTGTCATCTCGATATCAGGAGGGTGAATCGCAATGGTGGGTTGGGAAACCTCTTGTTCTGGCATAATAGTGGGACCATAACCTGTAGGTAGAGGAGAAGTGGAATCACTATGAGTGACATCTAAATCACAAAGCATTTGAAGTGTATCACAAAAATATTTGAGACAAGGATAGTGATGGGAATAATAACCATAATTATCACACAAACCACAGGGTGATTCGTGCCAAAGGATCTGTTCTTAGGAATGTTAAAGTCATGAATGGTATCAAACAAAACATTCTTGATATGAAGGAGCCCATGATAATTATTGGTGGCTTTCCCAACAACATCACACAAAATGAATGGAGGAGCAAGCTTTAATGGTTTAAGAGGAATTGGAGTTATTTTTGGTGCATTGTATTTTGGTCTCTTTTTTCTGGGCTTTCCCCCCCTCACAAGATGTTTTCACAATAGGATTGGCTTCTTGTTCAGGTTATCATGGAATTGAAGCAAAGGAAGGTCTAAGAAAAACGAGTTGAACCAGGGTCAAAGTTATGTAAGGTTTGAGTTGATTAGGAGGATAGTTTGCAGGAGGATCAATCTACCATACTAGGATCCCCAAGTAAATGTTAGGTAGACTCAATGTAGCCATAATAGGGGTAGAAAATATTATTGGTGGCAAGAATAAGAAAGGTATCTAACCAGAAGGGTAATGACTTGGGGGAACTACTCGCAGATGGTTAAGACCTAGGGTAACAATTTTGGGTTGAAAAGGGTTGGGAGCAATACCAGTAGAAGGAAAATTTGTGCCTAGAGGGATTGTACCTGATGGATGGGTTGACTTGGGAGCAGGAGGTTGCAGAGGGGATGGTTGTTGTGAAGGTGTACCAGACCGTTTATGGGTTACCTAGATGCCTAAGTCATGCAAACACTAGACGAGCTAGGCTCAAAAGGGGTAGGTGGTCGGCCATAATAAGCCCCAAGTAGCATGGAACATTTATAGACTCTAGGAGACACATCAGTAAGCGAAGTGACAGTCTTATTTCCAGTCCCTGAGGAGATAATGGTCTGAGGAGATAATGGTATGAGGAGATCTTTGAGAATTATGGCCATAGTAACTCAATTGATTGATAGTGACGCTCTTTCTATTGTGAGGAAATCTCATCTTGCGAAAGACATCGGATGTGACAGTAGACATGGAATAGGTGCAAGTACGACCCAAAAAGAAGTTATAATATAATGGGGCATCAATAAATTTGATATAAATCAAGATACTCTTTTCGACAGTGGTGATGGGAAAATTGTGATACAAACTGAGGGGTTGCGAGGGGTGATTGTCCAAAGAATGAATAGTGATAGTGGATGGGGATAGGTGAGGGGATCCAAGTTACTTCCAAACTCTAGTGGCTATCACACAGGTATAGGCACCTTCATCTATGATACACCGTTGGACCCTGGTGTTCTTTATGGAGATTTGTATTTAAAACGAAACTGAGGAAGGAAGGGGGGGATGTTTCTCTTTGTCAACATCAAAGATAATCAAATGATCATTAGAGGGATCCACAGTGCCTAAAGAAGATAGTAGAGCTTTCTACTAGGATGGGCATGTCTAGAGGACTTCCAACATTGACATGGGAGTAGGAGACTGCACCAAGTCATCTACTATTCTATAACTATGGGCTACTTTGGAAGAAGCAACATTTCAATGTAATGGACCTTTGGGGATCTTGGGGGGAACCTCGACTTTAGGTAGAGGGATATGTAACTTTCCATTTGGTGATGACAGAGGCTCAGTGGAAAATTTTGGTTGGGGATTAGTCACTAGCTTGGAAGGTGGCTTGTCATATTGGCACGAATAGGTCTGAAGGTTGACTTTATCAGTGTTGACTTTGTTGAAATTCATCGTGAGGATATGGTAATTGTTCTTGCCAGATTGTGAACATGGAGGAGTTGCATTACCTTGTGCGGGTTGCAAAACTACGTATCCCTGATAGGGAAAAGTGTTGGTCAGCACAACTGGTTGTGATGAAGCAAGAGAGGGAGGACATGGAGCAATGGGTTGAGGTCCTCTAGAAGCAAATGCTTGAGCTTCCCATGCTTGGAACATTTGAGGTAGAGGGGACACTTGTGAGTATAATGGTCAAATACTTTGAAATAGGAAAAATGTTTATTCGTATAAAGAGCCTTCTTTTGGTTGGGATTTCCACCTTGTTGCTGGGTTACAGGATTACACTGGTCACACTGAGGGGCATTAGGTGGTAGCCCTCGATTTCCTTGGTTACCTTGAGATGGATGGTTCCGGTTACCATTCCCCTTATTATTTCTCTTAGGGTTGGGGGTTTTGGTTGCAGTTTGTTGAGCATACACTTGACTTTGAGGAGGTGGTTGTTGTTGTGGTAGAGTTGGAGGAGGCATGGAAGGCTGGGGCGCTGGTGTCGGAGGGGCTGGAGCACTGGGAAGTGCATAAGGATAGAAATAATTGAAGATAATGTTGGGATAACCAGGTGAAGCAACAACTGGCCCTGACATAAAATGATGCAAATGTGGATATGAATATGATGTTCTTGTACCGTGGTAAGTGTTACCATGGGAAGGAGTAGGATTGAGATAGGTGTAAGTGGAATTGGTCCCCCCCTGGGTTTGACCATAACTCATATGAGGTTGAGGGCATCGTGGAAGTTGAGCTTGTGAGATGGATCCAACTATACCATCAACAACATGAGATTCCTCTGGTGCATTAGTAGCACGAGGCCAAGGCAGATCAGGAGGACAATATAAACATACCCTGATATATAAAGTCATATTTCAAAGCTAATTGGAGCACTTCCTCCTCATACTAGGGGAAGTGGGAGGCAACATATTTACCAATGGGGGCCAAAAGCGATCTAAGGAACTAATCCATATAGACATAGTCTTCAAATTCAGGAGCCCTACACATGATCCTCCTTCTACAACATTCTTGAACATGATCAGATAGGCAGGTGGCAGAACATTTACAGAAATAGGTTAATATTTTAGTACCAATGTCATATTGGAGGGGTAATTTAAATTATGACAGAAAATCTTTGGTGAGAGTCACAAAGGTGGAATGGGAGGCATGCAGTTGGTCCACATATCACTTGGCGCAGTTCTAGTAAAAGTGTATTGGAAAAGAAGAAGATGAATGGAGTCCTCAATGATGGAATAGATGAACACCACATATTAAAAGAGAAAACATGATTTTTTGGGTATTCTCCACGATTTCTTTGAATTTGGGGATGTCGAAAGGAAGTTTGATAGGCATAACATGCCAACAGGGGCCATGGAGAAGAGGATCGTTGATGAGTTGGCTAAAATAAGGAAGGCTCAATCCAGCCATATAAGGGAGAAATGGGAAGTTAGCGACCATACTGACAAAGGGTCCACTTGTGCGGCTATCGTGGTTACCACCTTGATTTCTCGCACCCACGTTGGTGCCTAACATGGTGGAAGTATGGGGTTGGGAAGATGCAGAATCAAAGGAATAATGGGAAGAATCAGCAGAACCAAATTCAGAATGAGGACCCAATGGAGGATTAGGAGAACGAACTCTAACTCGATGGGGAGGAGTAAGATGTCCTAAAGGAAATGGGGGGTGAAGGCCACGAAGTCTCCCTGACAAATTTCTAGGGGCGCATTGATGTCAAGACAAAGATGACTCAATAGACTACAAGGTGATGATAGGAGAAAAATAACAACAAAAAACAAGCCAACACCTAGCGCAATGGTTCCAAGTGTAAACTAACTCTATTAATATGCTACTCTAATTCAAGAAAACACGTCCTATCAAAGAAAAACGACCTCTAGCCTATGGGTGATCTAAATCCTCAAACAAGTCCTAAGTCTACTATTTCAAATGGCCTTCAAAAATAATTCTTACTTGATGGAATTCGATCACCACAAGTAGAGTTTTATAGAGAAACGTGGGGTAGAGAGCCAACTACTTTCCACAACCAGTTCTATAGGGTGTTTTCCTATGAATGGTCACTATGGTTACCTTCGTCCCACAGGGGTGGTAAATTATTGAGTTTCTTGGTGATCAACCACTTCACGAGATTCCCTGCCATGAGTTGGGTAGCCTCGGGGAGAACAAATCGCATGATGGCGTAGCCCAACCCCCTCTGAATCCATTTTTTGACGCACTCTAGCTTTGGACCTTGGGATGGTGAATGATTTTAAGCTCCCTAATATTTGAACTTCTATGTCTCAATGCAAGTGATCAATGGATGTTATTGGATGCCTATCTCACTGATCCTACACCTAACTACACAGATTGTTTGGTCCTAATGCCCAAGTGGACTTAATCTATGTGTGTTGAGTTATTAAGGTGCAGTGTTTCAAGTCTTGGCTTGGCGGTGTTAAGCAAGCTCATGTTCTCTTAGGGGGTGTGTGTGTGAAAATGATGTGTCAAGTGGATGAGTTAATTGAGCATGTTTTATTTTTCCATGTGATGTTGAAAATAAACTGTTGAAAAACTATAAATAATGGTGAAAATAGACAATAAAATGAATAACATGTCCAAGCACACAAACCCCCACCCAAGAAGGCTATCAAGCAACGAAAAAAGTGGTGGAAAACAAGCTACTCAAAGACACATAAATGGCCAAAGGATATAATGTCTAAGGGAATGTGATCTAAAGGCACTAATCTATTGTAAATGGTATAGACAAACAACAAAAATTAGAGGTGAACAATGCCGCAAAGGATAGGCCAGATGTTATCACCAAAACATGATCACCTAGCCATTTCTAACTAGGTCGATCGAAATACACCATGTAGGATTAATTTTACAATAGTAACATCACTTTCACAATGGGAAATAATTTAGTAAACCATTTTTATTAAATCATTTTCTGATTAAAATAAAAAAACCCATGATAATAATTGAATAAATCATTATTTATTTAATTTTCTCTAAGAATAATTATTAAATCATTGTTTGATAATTATTCCTTGTCATATTTAACTAAATCTCCTAGGAATAATTAAATAAATCACTATTTATTTATTATTCTTTATTTCCATTATTGCAATAATTTTTAAATCATTATTTAATAATTATTTCAATTTCACACCATTTTTAATCCGCACAAAATAATTAATAAATCATTTTATTTATTAATTACTTCTAAATAAATATATTTTATATTTTTGAATATCTTTTCTCTCTCCAAAAAATATAATAAAGTATTCCTAATGGTTAGATCTTGATTTGGTAAATATTGTTTTATTATTGTCCATTTTCAAGATTAACTCAATAATTTGTTTAAATAGTAAGGTTTTCCATTCATTCTTCACCATGATCATTATCATCGTCACCATTATCGTCTCTTTTCTTTTGAGCTCCCATTTGAGTTCTTCACATTGTTCTGGGTTTTTCACATATTGAGAGAGAAGATCGATTACTGTAGCATCAAGGACATCAAAGGACGCATCCCAAGGACGAGGATTTGCAAACCCTTTTGTAGATATCCTTCATCAGATGTCATCAATAAAATAATTTATTCATCTTAAAGTCTTTCCATTTGGGTTATTAGATTAGATATCTATATTTTTGTTTGTTATTTTTTATCGTATATGTTATTTTTGTTGCAGGTTTTCCATTATTTATTGCAAATCTGAAGCATAAGCAACCACAAATTGTTGTTAGGGTCACTTGTCACCTAGTGGCTTAGGTGGATTGTTTTTGGTACACCTTCCAAGAGATTTCACACTAAAAAATGGTGACTCCACTAGGTTTTTAGCTACATTTGTCGTCAACAAATGGCGAATCGGTTTTCAGCTACATTTTTTGTCAACAAATGGTGACTCCACTGGTGTAATAACAACATTCTTGGGTGACTAAAGTTTCAATAAATTTCAGGGTTTTATACAACTATTTTTAGCCTCTCAATTTATGTTTATAGTATTATTTACTTTTTTGTCAAATTTTTGGATTTTGATGGTTTTCTTGTTCTTTCCGTAGGTCACAGGTACCAGCCAAGTAGGAGGCGAAAAAATATGTGTGAGATCTGATTCGAGAGTCTCTAGAGAAAAAATCACTTTTCAGCCCAAAATTTGTGTTCCATAGCACACTTTTTGGCCCAAAACCTGCGTTTTCCACTGTTTCAGGTCAGTACCTACGTTTTAGTATTTTATTTTATTTTTATTTTATCTTTGTTTTATTATTTTTATTTTATTTTATTTTTATTTTTATTTTTTTATTTTTTTATTTTTATTTATTTATTTATTTTTATTTATTTTTTTATTTTATTTTTTTTCTGAATTTTTTCAAATTTGCCGAGAGTGTTGTGTGTAGACTGGGAAGGATACTTCACCTCTATTTTTAGTCTCCCCTAGGCCTAGATTCTCTTGAATTTTCTCTTTGTGGAAGGAAAAATCCCCCTAGGGTTTAGAGGACACCTCCACATTGATAGGAAGAGATTTGTTGAGTGAGGAGTCTAGGGTTTCAACATTTTCAGCCACTAATTTTCAGAGTTTCATCCATTACTTTTCAATACTTTTGGATAGCTTTATTTTACCTTTTGTCCCTTTATAATTTGGGTTTTTCCTTTTCTCCCTTAGGATCCACTTGAGCATACTAGGTTTTGGAGCTTCATACCTATCCTTTGCAGCATTTTTCATCTATGATTTTTGTTGTTTGTCTACACCATTTACAGTAGATTAGTGCATTTAGATATCAACCCCTTTGAAATTAGGTCTTTTAGGCATTTTATGTGTCTTTGAGTAACCTGTTTTCCCTCTCTTCATTACTTGACATCTTTTTGGGTGGGATTTTGTGTGCTTGATTGGTTGTTTATTTTTCTGTCATTTTCAACATTATTTACAGTATTTCAACACTTTATTTTTAGCAGCACATGGCATCATCAACATTCTCAATTAAATCATCCACTTGACACATTATTTTCACACATTCACACCCTAAGAAAACGTGAGCTTGGTTAACACTGCCAAGCCAATGCTTGAAACACTACACCTTAATAACTCAACATACATAGACTAAGCCCACTTGGGCACCAAGGCCAAACGATCTTTGTAGTTTAGGTGTAGGATCAGTGGGATAGGATTCCAATAACACCCATCGATCGATTTCATTGAGACATAGAAGTTGACATATTAGGGAGCTTAAAATCCTTCACAGCCCCACGATCCAAAGTCAGAGTGTGTCAGAAACCTGATTTAGAGGGGGTTAGGCTAGGTCATCATGCAAGCGCCTCTCCTCAGTGCTACCCATCTCATGGAATAGAATCTGGTGATTCAGATGACTACCAAGAATCTCAATAATCATCCAACCCCATGGGATGAAGGTAACCGTAGTGACCAATATTAGGAAAACACCTTATAAGATTGGTTGTGGGAAGCAGTTGATTCTCTTCCCTACCTTTCTTTGGACAAATATTCTTGCAGGGATGAGATTCCTTCAAGTAAGAAGTTCTTTGGAAGTCCATCTGAAACAATAGATTTAGGATTGTTTGAGGATTTAGACCACCTATAGGCTAGAGGAATTTTATTTGATAAGGCATGTTTTCTTGTATTAGAGTAACATAATCAATATAGTTATTTTACACTTGGCACCACTGTACTAGATGTTTTCTTGTTTTTTCTTGCTCTTTTATTGCTATCATCACCCTTTAGTCCTTAGAGTCATTATTGTCTTGACATCATTGCGCCCCCTAGGAATTTGTCACAAAGACTTTGAGGTATTCAACCTCAGTTCCCGTTAGGACATATTACTCCTCCTCGTCGAGTTAGAGTACATCCTCCCAATCCTCCATCGAGTCATCATTCGGATTCTGATTCTATCGATTCATCTAGTTCTTCATCTGATTCCCCATCTTCTCAACCCCATACCTCCACCATGTCAGGCACCAACGTAGGTGCAAGAAACCAAGGTGGTAACCCAGGCACCAACCAGGGTAACCTCACCAGTATGACCACTCCTCCTCCATTGCTTCCTTTTATGGTTGGTTTGAGTCTCCCCATTTCAGCCAGCTCATCAATGATCGCCTTCTCCATGATCCCAATTGGCCAGCTATGACTACTTAAATCCCTTTAGAAATCCCAAAGTTTGACGGTAATCCTAGAGAAGATCCCACTAATTATGTTCGCTCATTCCACATGTGGTGTTCAGCCAATTCTAAAACTGAAGACTCCATCCATCTTCATCTATTCCAATGTACTCTTACAAAGCTGTTGCTAAGTGGTATGTGATCAACCCAGAGCCACTCATTCCACTTTTTCGTCTCTTTCCAAAGATTTTCTTGCTTATTTTGAGTTACCTCTCTGTTATGACATTGGTACCGAAATATTTACTTCTTTTTTTATGTCAAACTTCTGCCACTCGCCTATCTGACCATGTTTAGAAATGGCGTAGAAGGAGGAGCATCTATAGAGCTCCTGAATTTGAAGATCACATCTATATGGATTGGTTCCTTAGATCGCTTTTGGCCCCCATTACTAAAGGTGTTACATCACACTTCCCCCAGTCTGAGGAAGATGCACTCTAAGTAGCCTTGAAATTTGATTTGATCTACGCCCCGTCAGGTTTTGTTTACACTGTCAACCCTGATATGGCTCAACTTGCTGATGCTAATGCACCAGGGGCATCTCATGTCGCGGACAGCATAGTTGGAACCATTTCACACCCTCAACCATATGCTCCACCTTCGATGAGTTATGTTCAACCTCAATGAGGGACCAGTTCCTCTTAAATTTATCTCTCCCCTAGTCTTCCACATGGAAACTCTTATCCATGTCCCAACACGTCATATGCATATCCCCATCGGCATAGAAAGATGCTAGGGCCAGTTGTTACACCACCTATTTATCCCATTGTTGCCCCACCTCCATATTGTCTGTATGCATCACCTAGAGCTCTAGCCCATCGACACCAGTGCCCTAGCCCCCCATGCCCACTCCACCTTTGTCACAACAGAAAACTCCTCCACAAGGTCAAGTGTATGCTCAGTAGAGCGCAACCAATCCCCCAAACTATAAGAAAAGGAACAAGGGGAAGGTAACCAAAATTAGCAATCTCAAGGTAATCAAGGTAGCCAGCGTCCGCTACCCAATGCACCTCAAGGACCTCAACCTAATCCCGTAACCCAGTAACAGGGCAGAAAACCCTATCAAAACAAGAGTTTTCGTACGAAAAAACCTTGTGCCTGTTGTGACGTATATGGCCATTATACTCATGAGTGTCCCCTTTTACCTCAAATGTGTAAAGTATGGGAAACTCAAGCAACTGCTTTTCAAGGACCGCAACCCATCGCTCCTCCTCCACATCCTACTTCATCTCAACTGGAAGTTCTTACCAATCCTTTTCCTCACCAAGGATATTTTGTTGCTGAACCTACACCATGTTAGCTCCACCATCCTTTCACAATAATTATCATATTCTTATTCGCGCCAATATGACAAGCCACCCACTAAGTCAGCGACTGAGTCCCAACACCAAGTTTCCACTGAGCCTCTGTCGTCATCCAATGGTACCTTGCAGATACCTCTTCCTAAGGTAGAGGTTATCCCAAGATCCCCAAAGGTCCATTATGTCGAAACGATGCTTCTGCTAAAATCGCCCTAGCATAGTAGATGACATGGCGCAATCTCCTGTTTCCATGTCAACTCTAGAAGTCCTCCAGATGTTCCCATCCCAACGGAAAGATCTACTCTTTGTTTGGGTGTCATGGATGCCCAAGATGATCATATTATTGTTTGTCATGTTGACAAGTTAGAAATTCCTCCCTTACCTTCATCTGTTGCATTTCAAATACCAGTCTCCATAAGAAACACCATTTTTCAGCAGTGTATCATAAACGAATGCACCTCCACCTATGTGATGGCTGTTAGTGTTTGGAAGTGACTTGGTTCCCCAGACCTGTCCCCGTCCACCATTGCTCTCCATGCTTGGGATGATCATCCCTCGTAGCCCCTTGGCTTATATCACAATTGTCCTATCACTGTTGCTGACAAGATTGTCTCTATTGATATTAAAGTCATTGATTCTCCCTTAGACTATAACATCCTTTTGGGTTGTAGTTATACCTATTTTATGTCAGCTGTCGTATTTTCAGTTCACTGTAAGATGTGCTTTCCCCATAACAGAAAGATTTTCATCATTGATCAATTGATGTACTACAATCCCAAATATCAGACTTCACCTCATTACAACATCTCATTTGTGACTGACAATAAGACTATCTTGTTACTCACTAATGTCTCTCTTGGAGTCTACAAATATTCCACTTTTCTTAGTGCTTATTATGGTCCACCACCTAATCCTTCTGAGCTTATTTTATCCATTATTTGCATGCTCCAAGCATCACAAGCCTCCCACGAATGGTCTAGTATGCCTTTACAACATCCAACACCTATGCAACCTATTATTCCTACAACTCCTCAACGAACTTTTCCTTTTGTTTGTATCTCTCCTAATCCTTTTCTGACGAGAACCCTTCCCATAGGTTTTAACCATCTCAGAGTAGTTCCTCTAGGCAATTATCCTTCTAGTTAGATAACATTATTATTTCCACCCCTGGGAGTTTATTTTACATTTTTCATGGCCATGTTGAGATTTCCTAACATTACCTTGGGGATCCTAGTCTAGTACATCAATCCTCCTGCACACACTCCCCCAATCAACTCAAACTTTACATTGTTTTAACCTCGGTCCAAACTGTTGTTCCTACCCTTGCCATTGCTTGAGTACCACATCAACCTAAACATGAATCTACTCTTGTTGCAAAATAATCTCGCGAGGGGGAAAAGCCTAGAAAAAGGGAACCAAAGACAAGGCACCTACAACAACTCCAGCTCCTCCTAAGCCGCCAAAGCCTATTCCTCCATGCACTTTGTGTGATGTTGTTGGTCATGGAACCAATAATTGTCTTGAGCTCATTCATATCAAGAATGTGGTCTCTCATACTCTCCTTGATTCTAATATTCTTGAGGTCCATGTCACCTTACCTGAGTCAGCTAAGAAGAAAATATCATTAGGCATGAATGACCCTTATGCTTTGTGTGATAATTATGGCCATTATTCTCATCGATGACCCTATCTCAAAGATTTTTGTGATACAATTCAAGTGATTCGTGATTTATAGGTTGCTCGTAGTGATTTCAAATCTCCTCTACCTGGAGATTTTGGTCCCACCCCTATACTAGAATAGGAGGCCTCTCAACCACCCATTTTGATCCGTCCCTCTGATGTCAAGATGACGGATAGAACCACTACCATTCTCTACCTGTCTTCATCCATGAGATCGATGCATTGGAACTCCCTTGATGTCGCCTATTGTGATTTTGTTGAACCTTCTTCAACGAACACTTCGGTCTCAACATTGGTAGATCTTACATCTATTAGTCATATGTCTCCCAACCTTGACAATGCGTATGTGAACCTTGCCTCTCATGAAGATGCCTCAGGTAGCTCCTCTTGATCATGTGGTCTATCTTCCTCTAGTCCCCCCATAATCCATTATGATGAAGACATCATGGAAGCCATGACCACCCATGATTATCCTCGAGATGATATGCACCATCATGCATACTTCCTTCCGCAGCAAACCCATGATCAATATGTTGTGGAGTCCAAAGACTTCATCCATGTTGAGGCCAATTGTTTCACTAACCCCTTACTTCAAACCCATGAATTCAAACCTCAATCCACCTTGTAGCCATTACATTTCCACAGAATGTTTGGGTAAGAGGCATCCATTTTTTAGAGTCCGGGAGAAGCAATTCTCCCCAACCATCCTAGTGCATCTCGTAGTGTCGACTCTAGTACCATTATTATTCCTCATTTAGAAGAATCTCTAGAGTCTCGTATCACTTCTAATAACTCTTGGGATGATCCACTTACTCATCCCTCCATCTTACCTCAACTACTCAATTCCTTAGACATTTTTTTTATTCAACCCTCGTGTTGTCTAGGTGAACATCAATTCATTATATTTGAAACCACTCTTTGGTATAGTGACACCTTGTATGTGAAAGTATAAATTCGGTCCATTTGATTCATATATGCTGTGCCACATGAGATTGGTAATCCACCATTTATTTTCTCTAACTGTATCTATCTATTCTTCCCACAATAAGACATCCATAACATAAACAAATGTTGAACCACCTCATTAAAATGTGTTTGGAGCCCACAACTCTACATACATCCAATACACTCATAACATGCTACATCTATCCATACCAAACTTGGGGGCACATATGCCCCTATATCTCCTCATGATCCTCTGCAGGATCTTGTGCCAGTAGGGCCGAATGCTTGAATCCATTATTTGAGCACATAGAACACAATGACACTTCACAAACTCATCCAGCTAGGGGGCATCATTCCCACCTGATAAGACCCACCCATCATCATATCCTGAGGGGAAAAAATCTCATGCTTGGGGGCATTATGGAACCCATGGACACCTTTTTCAACATAAGTCTCAGCCTAGATGTTAGGTCCCTACACTACTAGTGTAACCCCTTATTGTTATTAGTACAACACCCTTATTATATTTTTGTGCCCATGTAGCCCCCATATTGTTATTATTGTGTCTCATAGAAGCCCACTATTGTTATTATTGTGTTCTTACATTATTATTGTTATGTCGGCTCTAATTATATTATGACCCCTTAGATTCCTATATATAGAAAGGAGGCCTTGTCATTTGTATCATCCAAGAATTGTTCATTTGTGTAATATAAAGGAGGTTTCTCAATTGAAGAGGCTGAATTCTAAGGCATTGATCTATCTTTTCTATCTTTTTGTGAGTGGTTTCATAAAATTTGGTATCAGAGCTTTGGATTCTAGGGTTTCGCTGCTCCAAACATGTCATCGTGGAATTCTCGCTATAACTTTTTTCTGTGATGTTTCAAAAACTAAAACAAAAACCCATTTGATCCAAAATCACACTGACAATCACGTCTGAATTTTAGATCTTGTCTCACTATATTTTTGGTGATATGTTTTGAGGAAGTTAGGGTATTTTGCAAGCTCCAGAATTCCATCTCAAACAAGTCATCGTGGGATTTTCGCTATAATTATTTGTCTACAAAGTTTCAGACTCTGAAATTAAAACCCATTTGAGATGAAAACCTGTTGAAGCTTGAGCCTGAATTTTAGATCTTGTTTCACTATATTTTCAGAGATACAATCCAAGACATTTAGGGTTTCTGCAGGCTCCCGAATTAAATCCTAAATAGGTGACCTTGGTAAAATCATCGTAACTTTCTATCTGAGCATTAGATTGTAGTTTCGTGAGAAGTTACAAAAAGTGGACATCCTGTAGATTTCTGTGTCTCAATTTCAGATCCATAGGTCGAAATAGTGACACGTGGAACTTTGTACAAAATCACTATTTTGAAAAGGTATATAATCAGGTTATCTTGGGAGATTGTGCATAAATATTTCTTGGAGAATCCAATTTTGATCAGATGGGTGGAATTGGAAAGAGGATGTAGAGGGCTACTGCAGGTCATAATTTCAGAACTTAAAGATCCGAAAGTACAGAGTTACATTCGTTTCAAGATCGAGCTCCTAAAATCAAGAAAAAGCGAGATGAAGAAGTTTGATGGCAAGGATCCAGTAAATTGGATACTTTTTATCATTCCTTTTTCCATTATTGGAATAATTGTTAATCATTATTTAATAATTATTTCACTTTCACGTCATTCTTAATCCTCACGAAATAATTAATAAATCATTTTATTTTTTAATTACTTCTAAATAAAGATATTTGACATTTTTTAATATCATTTCCCTCTCCAAAAAATATAATAAAGTATTCCTAACGGTTAGATCTTGATTTGGAAAATATTATTTTATTATTCTCCATTTTCAAGATTAACTGAATACTTTGTTATAAATAGGAGGGTTTTCCATTCATTCTTCACCATGATCATTATCATCATCACTATTATCGTCTCTTTTCTTTTGAGCTCCCATTTGAGTTCTTCACATTATTCTGGGTTTTTCACATATTGAGAGAGAAGATTGATCACTGAAGCATCAAGGACATCAAAGGACCCATCGTGCAGAGGAGAATTTGCAGACCCTTTTGTAAATATCCTTCACCAGGTGTCATCAATAAAAGAATTTATTCATGTTAAAGTCTTTCCATTTGGGTTATTGCATTGGCTATCTATATTGTTTTTTGTTGTTTTGGATCGTATATGTTATTTTGTTGTAGGATTTTCCACTTTTTATTGTAGATATAAAGCGTAAGCAGCCACAAATTGTTGTTAGGGTCACTTGTCACCTAGTGACTTAAGTGGAGTATTTTTGGTACACCTTCCAAGAAATTTCAAACTAACACAATAAACACCAAAAACCTAGGACACTCAAGGGGATCCTAAGGGGGAAGGAAACACCAAACTCTAAACGTAGTAAAATGATGAAGAAACCTATCCAAAAGGGTTGCAAAGTAGTGGAAAACACCCTAGAAATCAATGGTTGAAACTGTTGTACCCTAGACTCCTCAACTCAGCAAATCTCTTCCTAAGTGATGGAGGTGTACTCTAAACCCTAGGGGGATTTTTCTATCCTCCATGAGAAATTACTAAGAGAATATTGGCCTAGGGGTGGCTTTGCAAAGAATAGAAACCATTTCCAGTACACATGCAACCCAACTAACAAATTTGAAAAATTATGAAAAATGACAAAATGCGGAATTTGACCTGAAAAGTGCATTGGAATGCAAAATATGGGCCAAAAAGTGCGTTTTACTCCCGCAACTCTCATTTAGTAGATTTCAACCATATTGTGTCGTCTCCTGCTTAGTTGGTACCTGTGACCTTCTGAAAGATTTGGAAAACCAATAGAGACCAAAAAAATTCCAGAAAAGAAAGTGGATCTAAAAATAGAAATTTAGACGCTAAAAATAACTAGAAAAACACTAAAGAAACTAAAATGATAGTCACCAAGGATTTGAATTACTACAATATTGGATTCATCATTTGTTGATGACTATGTCACTAATAAACCAGTGGAGTTGCCATTTGTTGATGACTATGTCGCTAAAAACCCAGTGGAGTTTCCATTTGTTAGTGTAAAGATTTAAGAAAAGTGTACCAAAAACGCTTCAAATAAGTTATTGGTGACAAGTTACCCTAGCAAAAAAATGTGGCTTCTTCTATGCTTTAGATCTGAAATAAAATGTGATAAACCCTACAAGAAAATATTTGATGCAAACCCAAAACACATAGCAGTAGAAAAAAGAAGTGTAATATCCCAATGGAAGATTTTAAATGAATAATAGTTTTATTGAAACACCTATTGAAGAAGATTTACAACACGGATCTGTAAATCACCCTCCATGGGATGCATCCTTTGATGTCGTTCTTCAGCGATCTTGTCAGTTTAATAATTTTTTTATGATATTATTATTTGTAAATTTGATAGTCAAACTTTTAGAATTTTGGGTTTATATTTTAAGCTTCGCTTATCCATCTACTCTTGGTAGTTCACATCAAAGGATATTTTCTTTCTTGGAGATACCTTTTATATTTTTTTAGGATTTGGTGAGATGGCCTTGAACGACATCTATTATTTGTATTTTAGTTTTGATTGGCAAGTGCTTTGTATAAATCCATAAGAAAGTATTCGAGGTGGATTTTAGTACACAAATCGTTAGTGAATATTGAGTCTTAAATTCCTCGTGTTCCATCTCCATATTGCACAATCTATTCTCCTTTAATTTTGTGCCATTGAGCTCATTTGAGATATTGTATTAATACCTATTTCACATTTCTTATGTGATTGTATCAATTAGTGGTGCAAGGAAATCAAACTTGAAAAGTCATTTTACATCCCCTAGATTTCTTGAAGTGATGTCAATCTAGTGTATTTCGTATCTTAAACTCTCTCCATGAATAAGATCATCCTCTTGGTGGCTAAATGCTATTATGTTGAACGTGTTCTTTGATTTTGATATGAATTTTTACAAATTAATAACCTTTGAGATACATTTGCATTGTTAACCTTATCTTTAATTTTAATTCCACACACTTTTTTTTCTTGGTAAATTAATTTCTATTAATTCAAAAAAACATATTACATCAAGAAATTGGAGCATCAAAGTAAAATATTCTACATTTATAAAGTCACATACCAAGATAGTTCATGGGTTTTTCCTTTCCCCATTCTCCTTTATACATCAATCTAACCTACAGAGTTATCAGGAACAACTGAAGATCGAGTTATATCCTCATTTTTTTGAGATAGCTACATAGCCATAGGTTCAACCTAATTTGTCACTTCTTTTTCACTATCTAAGTGATCAGACTCATGGGTGTTCTTTTGCCCAGTTGTTGTAGGCACGATTATAAATGAGGCATTTTCGTTCTCTTTCACCATAATGAAGGAGAGATAGTGCCATAGGGGGTTCATCTGGTTCTAGAGGCATTCATTTATTAAGAGATGTCTTATGTTGTTAAGAAAGCAACTGATCAAACGATAACTATAACCTAAAAACAAGAGCATTAGCCAAAAAACCCCCCCAAAAAACATGAAAAAAACCCAAAAACGAAAAATGTGTATGCTAGAACCACTTTTTTTCAGGAGGGGGGGTTAAATTTTCAACATTTTTTAAAAATGACAGTAAAAACCTTTTTTTTGGTGCGAAAAAAAACCTTGAAATCAAAATGTGTTGATGTTGACACCAACATTTTTGTTTCAATAAAATTCCAACATCTTTTAGAAATGGCATTAAAAATCGAATATCATGACACCAAAAATCATTAAAATTCCAATAGTTTTTAACAATACGTTGAAGATAAAATATCACGACTCCAAAAAACCTAAAATTTCCAACAATTTTCAACCATGGCATTATGAGTCTGAAAAGCGTTACAATTTTTGCATTTTTCAACCATGGCATTAAACAAAAAAAATCACGATGCCAAAAGCCTTAAACTTACAACATTTTTCAGCCATGGAATTAAAAACAAATATCATGTCTATAACAATCCTTAGATTTTCAACATATTCGAGATTAAATATTATGACTAAATTAAATGTTAAAAATAAATACCTAAATCAAAAAGTCATTATACCAAATGCTAAAGCTATTTTTATTTTTTAAATCTGAACCTAAAACAACTTGGCACATTGCAACGAAACTTAAAAATCAACCATTAAATTGACACATAGTGGGGGCATGCTTGATCTATTGCAATTGAAACTTAAAAATCAAACATCAAATTAACACGTAGTGGAGGCGAACTTGATTTATTGTAACGAAAAGTGAAAAATCAACTATCAAATTGATGCATATTGAGGTCAAGTTTCTAGTCGAACATCCACACAACCCCTACAACAATAAATAAATAAAATAAAAAATAAAAACAAACAAAAATAAAATTATATATATGTATGTATGTATGTATTGCCTTGGCTCGCGACCCCTTGGCCACTGGGTGGGAGTGGCAGGTCGATTCTCGTAATCATTCTTCGTCGTGTTCGGGGTGAGAGGGTGATTCTAAGAATAACCCTTCATTGTGTTGGGGGCCAAAGGGTGATTCTGGGAATCACCCTCTGCCATGTCGGGGACAGAGGGTGATTTTAAGAATCACCCTTCATCATGTTGAGGGCCAAAGGGTGATTTCGGGAATCATCCATTGTCATGCTAGGGCTAAAGGGTGATTCCATGAATCACCCTTCGATGTGTCTAGGCTAGATGGTGTTTCCCATAATCACCCTTCGTCATACCGGGGCCAAAGGGTGATTCCTAGAATCAACCTCCATCATGTTGGTGTCGAGAGGGCACCGTTTGTGATTCCCAAAATCACCATTCGCCGTGTTGGGGGCTAGAGGGTGATTCTGGGAATCACCCTCTACCATGTCGAGGATAGAGGGTGATTACCTGAATTACCCTCCGTTGTGTTGGGGGTGAGAAGGTCATTCTGAGAATCACCCTCCGCCGTGTGTTGGGAATCATAATTGTCGTTAGACCAAAACTTGCATGTGTTAGTCAACGATCACATTGCCAGAGATAAGGATCCATGAGAGGCGGTTATTCCATGTTGTGAAACACATGGGGAGCATTAGTTTATCCAATGTCCAACAATATCCCCCCAACGCGATTCGAGTGTGTATCAAACTCGTGACCTATGCTCTGATACCACTTGTTGGGAATCACGATTGTCGTTAGACCAAAACTTGCAAGTGTTAGTTAACGATCACATCACTAGAGATAAGGATCCATGAGAGGCGATTAGTCCATGTCACGAAACACACGGGGAGCGTTGGTTTATCCAATGTCCAAAACCATGTTGGGTACTAGAGGGCGATTCCTGGAATCACCCTCTGCCATGCTGGTGCCAGAGGGTGATTCCCAGAACCACCCTCCGTCATGCTGCGGCCAAAGGGTGCTTCCCATAATCACCCTCACCCTCCACTATATTAGTGGCGAGAAGGCACCATGGGTGATTCCTAGAATCACCCTCAACTGTGTTGTGGGATAGAGGGTGATTCCCAAATCACCATCTAATGTGTCGGGGCTAAAGGGTGATTCCTAGAATCATCATCCATTGTGCTAGGGGCTAGAGGGTGGTTTTGAGAATCATAGCCACCCTAGCCCATAGCCCCTTGGCCGTTGGGAGGGGGTGGCAGATCGATTTAATTTATTTATTTTTAATTTGGTTATATATCTATATATCTATATATATATATATATATATATATATATATATATATATATAGCCACTTTTTTTTTGGGAGGGAGGGTTAAATTTTCAACATTTTTAAAAATGACAGTAAAAACCATATTTTTTGGTGCAAAAAACACCTTGAAATCAAAATGTTTTGATGTTGAAACCAACATTTTTTTTTGCTAAAATTCCAACATCTTTTAGTAATGACATTAAAAATAAAATATCATGACTCCAAAAATCATTAAAATTCCAACAGTTTTTAACAATACGTTGAAGATAAAATATCACAACTCAAAAAAACCTAAAATTTCCAACAATTTTCAACCATGGCATTATGACTCTGAAAAACATTATAATTTTGGCATTTTTCAACCATGGCGTTAAAGATAAAATATCACGACTCCAAAAGCTTTAAAATTTCAAAAATTTTCAGCCATATAACAAACCTTAGATTTTCAACATATTATGAGATCAAATATTATGACTAAATTAAACGTTAAAAATAAATACCTAAATCAAAAAGTCATTATACCAAATGCTAAAGCTATAGTTTTGTTTTTAAAATCTTAGCCTAAAACAACTTGGCACATTGCAACGAAACTTAAAAATCAACCATTAAATTAACACATAATGAGGTCATGCTTGATCTATTGCAATTGAAACTTCAAAATCAACCATCAAATTAACACATAGTGGAGGTGAACTTGATTTATTGTAACAAAAACTAAAAAATAAATTATCAAATTGATGCATATTGAGGTCAAGTTTCTAGTCAAACATCCACACAACCCCTACAACAATAAATCAATAAAATTAAAAAACAAAACAAACAAAAGTTAAATTAAATTATAACCCAAAAAATGATAATAATAATTATAATAAGTGCCCACGGGGCTTTGAATTGACGGTAAATGGGTGCACTGTTAAGGCACTCCTTGCGATAGGTCACTGGTTCAAATCCCTCGTGGGTAGTCTTGGCTCGTGACCCCTTGCCTGTTGGGTGGGAGTGGCAAGTCGATTCCCATAATCACCCTCCATTGTGTCTAGGCCAGATTGTGATTCCCATAATCACCCTTCATCATACTGGGGCAAGAGGGTGATTCCCAAAATCATCCTCTGTCATGTTGGTGTCTAGAGGGCACTGTGTGTGATTCTCGGAATCACCATTCACCATTTTGGGGGCTAGAGGGTGATTCTGACAATCACCCTCTACCATGTTTGGGCTAGAGGGTGATTACCTGAATCACCCTCTGATGTGTTGGGGGTGAGAAGGTGATTCCGAGAATCACCCTCCACCATGTTGGGGGCTAGAGGGTGATTCCCGAAATCCCCCTCTACCATGCCAGTGCCAGAGGGTGATTCCCAGAATCACCCTTCGCTATTGGTGGCAAGAAGGCGTCGTTGGTGATTCTTGGAATCACCCTCCACTGTGTTGTGGGCTAGACAATGATTCCAAAAATCACCCTCCACCGTGTCGGGGTTAAAGGGTGATTCTTGGAATCATCCTCCACTGCGCTGGGGGCTAGAGGGTGATTTTGAGAATCACACCCACCTTGGTCCATGACCCCTTGGTCGTTGGGCGGGGCTGGAAAATCAATTTTATTTATTAGTTTTTCATGTGTTATATATATATAACTTTATTATTTTATTTGATTTTTTGTTTTTTAATTTAAATAGTTAAGTAAAAAATATTAAAAAAAAAGTGCATACTTAAGACAAAAAAATTTAAAGTGTCAAAACTATGCCCGCGCCCCCCCCCCCACAAAAAAAAAGGTTGATGCTTTTCAAAATCTGCATGAAAATCAATAACATTTTAAAAAATTATCCATATTTAATATATCAAAAAAATTATAGTGTCAAAAATAAGCCAAAAAAAGGGGGTTGATGCTACATCAACACTTTTTAAAATTGGCATGAAAGTCACTAACATTGAAAAGAAAATGTGAAAAAAAATTAAAGTATAAAAAATATTCTTCTAAAAAAAAGGTGTATTTTGAATCAACACTTTTCAAAATTGGATGATTTTTTGCTACTTGTAAAAAAGTGAGAACTCGATTTAGTTCCCCATTGATTAGTTATCGTGTTTGTTGAGGGCTATCCTTCTTTGGACCTGTAGAGTTCTTGGTACCAGTTGTTGCCTTTAGTTCCTACCATTCACAACTAGTTTTATTTGGTTCCTGGATAAAAAAATCCCCTTTTGAGGAAGGATATGCATTCTAAAGGTGCCTAGGATATTGACAAGTTCTGCACCAGAAAACAATACTTTTATAATCCAATGGTTGCAGATACTTCTTTCCCTCCCACTTGAGGATAATTTTATCTAATAATCCTTTGCTCTATTGAAAGTTGGCAGCATCGAGATAGATTTCCTACATCCCCAAAAGATAACCCTAAAGCCCTAAAAGGAGAATCATTTGAGAAAATAATTTCAAAGTCAACTTTGCTCCATTTCGATCATAAGAGTGTTCTATAAAAGGTCAAACCCTCCTTAATATATAATATATATCTTGGTGAGAAATATTTGTGGCTTCTTTCTGTGCATTCTCAAAAGGATTATGATCTTCCGCTTTTATTAAATGTCATAGGGTTCTCGCAGGGGTCTCACATATTTAGCACAAGGGTTTTCACATCTCTATTGATATTGCATCACTAGATATGAACACATATCTCTAGTATATGAATTCACACATATGGTAATTGCATCTTTGTTTATATATGGTAGTCAGATCTCTGTTTTCATATGGAAATTGAAAATATGTTTATGGAAGTCACATCTATGCTTATGTCTTGGATATGGATGTGATCTCATTCCTCAGGATTATATGATATAATCAACAACGATTCTATGTACAGTTAGCACAACTTTATCAAAAATTACCTCTGGAATGTTTGACAACACATGTATGGTAATACACACGCACATCAAATAATATATGGTCATCACTCTAGATATGGTCATTGTTATGTTATCATGACTTTACATATAGTCATCTCTATGGTAGGGTATCGTCATTTTCTTCTTCTACGACTTTATTTATGGTCACGACCTTATTTCTATGTATTCCTCTATGACCTTAATGCACAATATCTATATGGTTTCGATACACAATGTTACACATATATGGTTATCGATTTGAGATGGAATTCTTTGATATTTGCAACAATGATTCACAATGATATATATATATATATATATGTATATATATATATATGTATATGTATATGTTCAACATTTTCAGTGGCTTTAATTCTTCTATGTAAATCTCCCTATAGTAAAATGTGTCAATAAACAGTATGATTCACACCTCTATTCGGTGGCATCTATGTTTAATATTCAGTGGCATTTTCAAGAAATATGCAGAAACCCTAATCAATATATGCAAAGATAAGACAATTTTGGTATGAATCATTGCATTAGTATGAAAGCACAATAGCACATTTGGTCTTGGCTCTTCAATAATATTGGTAGTATGACATATGTATGAAGCAACGTTGGTATTCATATGTAGCAGATCAATATGGAAATATTTTATGGCAATCTTGGCGATGGAACTTGTTCACAAACAAAGTTGTGAACAAGTCATGTATATGGCTTGGGTAGCCTGGTGACATTTGTACTTTGTACCTCATTGTTGAATAATTGATGACAATCTAATAGAAGATGAAGAATGGGCTTCCCCACTGTGGGGTTTCCCCCTGGTCCTTGACCAAATATTGGTGTCTATTTGTGCATATTTTTCTTTTGTTGTTGTTTACTGTTCCGCTACATTATTGTTCTTTCTACATAATTGTTTATGATGTTAATATGTTATGGGGTAAATGTGATATGTAAATGAAATGAAATTATCTTAATTAAAGAACAACCAATCCCCAAGAAAAATTAACATGCTAAGACCCACTTTGTCACATATGTAGACATATGTGATGATACCTTTTGCCAGTTTTTCACTATATGTTTTAATGTAGAAGCTTATTGAATCTCCAATATCTTCTAGGATATCTAGATGGATCCATTGGATGGGTACGTTCGGAAGCCTCACCCATACCGGAGTAGCCAATGGCTTCATGGTGAGAGGGTTAAGCTATAGAAACCATGGTTGTATCAAAAGACTAACTCAACCCCAAAACTAAGGATTGTGGTCGAAAACCTTATGCTTGTATTCTATATTTTTTAAGAAAACCACAAAGTATCCTTTCAAACACAATAAAAAATCTACATTCTAGGACCAATTCTAGTGAACCCAGTCCTAGAGAGGAGATACCAAGGGCCAAAATCCATTGAAACGACACATAATTTATTTCCATTTATATTGTATCATTATCTTAGTAATAACACCATTCACCTTGAGTGTTGGGATGTCCGTAGATTGTTCCACCAAAAATGCTTGACATGAAATATATTTTGGTGTCTAAGAATTGGGACATGGCTTGAGGGCGTCCTTGAAAGGCACAGGCTTTGAAGCCAAAGTTTCCCCTCTACCCATGGCATTTCCATTCAGGCATGCAATGAGAGAAATTGTGGCATCCTTCTTGATGCCATAGTATTTGAGATAATTCCAAACACATTAGATGAAAACCACCATTCAAATTTGATTAGAAGGTATATTTGTTTCATTGTTCTCAATAAGTTTAGGAAAAAAAATCCATATTTTATTATAGAACCTCAAGTCCTTTGGTAGTAGACTAATAAAGTTTAGTGACTCATTTTAAATATCTAATCATGATTTTTTTATTATTATTAATTTTGTGAGGGTTTTAGATGCAATTTTTTTAGTTTTCTAACAATGTGTAGTTTTTCTATGGATTCTCCTCATAGGTCAAAGGATAATTGAATTAAAGTGAGAATATGTGTTGATCATATATACCCTTCCTATCTTATCATTTAAAGGTTTCCAACAAAGTTGCTGGCAAATTTTGTTGTGGATGACTCTAGGTGATCACAAGGTGCATAAGGATCATGAGGAAAGACAAAATGAATATATTTGTGCATGGAGTTATGATTACCACCAAATAAAAAATTCATGGAGCAAGAATCAAGGAAGATCACATGTTTATTGTGGTTAGTGGAATGGGGGTAATTGTCCAATATGACATTCAAAAAGCCTTTGGACAAGACATCATATTTAGGTTTAGATTCTACCTCCAAATTTCCTTGTCATACCAATTATCTTATTACAAAAATAATAAGCATTGAAACAATCCTTCGTTAGACTAAAATGATATCTACAAAAGTTGCACTACAAATTCTTAATTTCAAAATATGCCTTTTTATACATTAATATCCTTTATCCTCTTGGAACACATTCATGAGATTTCTTTGTAAGGATGATATGACTCTAAGAAGGGATGTAGTACATTTATGGCACCCATTACTATGGAAGCATGTGGTTAAATAAGTTATAGTAGAGAATTTTCTTTGGCATGAGAAACATGTGTGTAGGTGGTTATCCCATTCATCTTGCAAATAAGGTAAATGAATTTATAAACAGAGAAGGGGATGTTTTTCCCTAAAATGGAAAATATGCACATTGAAGTATATGGCTATACAAGCCACCCTTAATTTTACCTAAGATGGTGTTGGAAAAATATTCACTCATGTAAGTTGATCACCTATACTTGACTTGGAATGAAGTTGAATAAAAGAAGAGTTACACATTTAACTCCATTTACCATTACATTGGATGTCAAACTTTCAAAAACACCATACATCATAGAAATACAACAACAAGATTAGATACTTTTAATTTGAGTACCATTGAGGCGTTCATAGGTCATGACCCATAAAGGATTTATAAAGAACATAACGAGCTAGTTAGATATTCAAAGCTTCTGAAAGTCAAGGAAAGAAACACTCAAGATCCTTGCATGCCACCAAACCTATGTGTCTCACGCAAGAACATTGAAACCCAATGGTACCATATATTATATGGCAATGAACTCTCAATATTCTCATGTGCCTTATCTAATCCTAGTTAATGAGTCCTTATTTTCGTCCTTTCCTGTTAGGTTTTGAGTTCATTCATCTTCCAAAAATTTCTTTTTTTATTACATTGTATGGTGTATGTCTCAAAAAAAATATCCACAAGATATATATTTGGTTCTTAAAATATATCACTAGGAATACCCTAGATCTTCACATGCCATGAAACCTACTTGTCTCACCTAAGAGCACTCAATCTCAAAAGTATTTTGTAATAATTTGCAATAACCTCTCAAGACTCTCATGTTTCATCTCATCTCAGTTAAAATATTAAGGTTGTAATCTAATCCCAATTAGTAACTTAACAAGTTGCCCTTCCTATTGGATTTTGAATTCATTATGATCATTTAGAGGTTTCCAACAAAGTTGTAGCAAATTTTATCATGGATGATGCCAAGTGATCACAAATAGTAGGGGCCATGAGAAATAAAAAAAATGAAAATATTTAATGTAGAGTTATTAATATCATCAAATAAACTATTCATGGAGTGAAAATCGAGTACACATTTATTAGGATAAGTGGAATGGGGCTAAATGTCCAAGTCAACATTCCAAAAGGTTGTGGACAACATGTCATATTTGGATGTTACCATTTTGAGGTAAGGAAATATGTTAAGAAAATGGGAAGTTGAGAAAGAGAAAGGTTGAAGGAATCAAAATACACAAAATCAAAGTGCATCATGATAGGTGGTTTGTCAAATGACTTAGTGGAGGGATGGGAGCAATGTAGCAAGAGGGATGGATTTTCTAGCAACATGAAAAGAAAGAAGCCATGGTTTGAAATGGAGATTATAGGGGATATTGAGAGATAAAAAATGAGAGGTACTAGATCCTAGTATGGGAAGGCATAATCACAACACAAGTCCCACCATTATGAGGAAAATAAAGTTTACTTGTCATAGTTTAGATATCATGGAAGTCCTGACACTGACAAGTTAATGGGATTCACAAAGCCAAAGGTATCCATTATATGTTGTAACCCTACTATATCCATTTGTGGATATCCTCTAAGTACCAAGAAAAAATATGTGAACCATGGAGGCAAAGTGAATCCTCAAAGCCACCCAATAGGATGACATAATACTAAGATCAGTACCAAGAGATCTAGAGATAAAGGTCAAGGAAGCGATCATGATTGAGAGAAGTAAGAAATTCAAGGATACAAGGGAGAAGCAATAGGTGACTATAAATGCATTCCTATGAGGTGAGGGGTGGCCATGACAACCATGAATCTACATGAACTTGAGTGTATCTCAGAAGTTAACAATAATATTCTAGGTCGAACATTATCATGAGTGAGGAAAGAAACACCAGAAAACCTTGCATGCCACCAAACTTGTGTCCCACATAAGAGCATTGAAACCCAATAGCACCTTGTAATAAGTGGCAATGATATCTCAATTCTCTCATGTCTTTTGGCATGTTGGTTAAGGGATTAGGGTGTGAATATAATCCTTGTTAGGTCTCCTTTTCAATTTTCTGAATATATCATTTTCCTCTATTTGTTATTCATAAATCCTTTCTGGGTCATGGCTTGTCAAAGCCTGAGTGGTGCTCAAATTAAAATATCTAATTCTATTGCCACATTTTTTCAGATGCATGGTGTTTATGATAGTCTACTATCCAATGTAATCTTCCTCAAGACATATATTTGGCCTCTGAAATATGAGGAAATACACACCTTATATCTTTTCATTCCACCAAACCTACCCAAGAACATTGAAACCCAACAATAGCTTGTAATAAGTCATACTGACCTATGAGGACTCAAATGTGTATTTCCACCTTGGTTAAGGGATTAGGGTTGTAATATAATCCTAGTTAGTGCCTCCATATAGTCCTTTCCTATTGGGTTTTTAGTTTTGTTTTCTTTGCCAACTCGGACGATGCCCCTTTGTATTGCATTGACCACTCATGCACGAAAACGATGGTTGTATGGACAACCTTGAGAGATTTGGCATTATCCTTACACTTCTATTGCATGTCGTGTAAGTGGAAAACTACTTTATGCACTATGACGAGCTATTCGTATAATCTATGCATAGTTTCTCCCAATGTCGATACTTCACCAAGTATAGTTGCCTTAAGTTATTCCAGATAAACTTGTGCAGGAGATGAATTTTGAACCTCTGCTCAGAGCTGTTCAACTTCTTGCCTTGCAACCTTTAATTTATTTCCCAACTATTTGTTCTTGGTCATCAGATACTCCTTGTTTGACTTTGTAGCACCTATGAAGGCCAAGTTGGATGAGGAAATGACATTCAGATTCTTTTTGGTGTGTGTCACAATCACCCTTTCTCTGATTAATGCAAGAGATGTGAGATCGTCTAGAAAATGTTTCTTCCTTGTAAACTCTTCTTATGAAGCTCACTGTAAGTCAGATTGTACATGTTCATAACCGAACCGTGATCAAGAGTAACAATTTCCTCTTCCTTGCTTGAAGCTTGCTCTGCTGTTGGAGGAGGGGAAAATGAGTGAGCCCCTTAGAATCATGTAATAATATGCAACTTAAAAGGAATACATGAGCATAAAAGGCATCACGATTTATCCTACAAAATATTTCACAAGTTAACGATGATGGCAATAAATAACAACACGCATTCAACAAGATTCATACTAATGTAAATGAAATAGTTCATAAGAATTAGCATAAGTGGAATAACATATATTGCAAACATAACAAAAATAATCCTATTATATTCAAAACATATGCATGAAAACGTGTCAGCTCTGAGATTTTATTAAATAAAAAGTTCCAAGCATGCATATACCATTGATGAACCACCAGTCCCAATAGTGGAACATGAAGTTTACACTTGTTCCTCCAAAGAAAGATACTCCCTCTATGTTGCAGAGAAGCCAAACCTCTCAAAAAACTCCCAAGCTCCTGATCCTAAGCTAAAAGCCTAGCCAAAAGCTTGGCTCCCCAAAAGCCCTTTACATAAGTTATGAGGACATATTTATAACAAAGGAGTGACTATTCATCTCCAGTTTGTGACTCTTGGACTTATCTCATGACTCTTGAACTTCTTTACAAAATGACTCTTCATATTCCACAATTGACACTTGGAATTCCACTTACAAATTAATTACAAAAGAATATTACAATATACTCGTACATATATAGGACAAAATTAGGTAAAGCCAACTAGAAAGCCTAATAATATAAATAAATTAAGCTTGAGTTTGGGGAAACTTCAGTTCAACAACTTTGAGTTGTAGGTTCTTAATCACATGACGGTGCTAAGATTTGTAATGCACAATGACTTCCCCAAACTCTGAGATGGGATCATGTTGAAAGCAGACTCTAGCCTCCATGACATCTGGGTACACTGACTTGGAATTGGTATGAGTTTCCTTCTTGAGTAGGAGCAACATGGTATTGATTGGATAGGGCCACCAATGTACTTTTTCATATTTTTCTTGTTTACTTCAAGATATTCCTTGGTAACGACCTGTATGAACCATTCCAAGTATTCTTCGACCTCCTGCCTAACCTAATTCTTGCGTTTGGCTTCAATGAGTGAGCCAACTGATGGGATATTGTGCGATTTCACCATTAAATCCATACTCTTGTAAAATTTGCATATGATTCCTGAATATTGGTGATGAATGAGGTGAGTTTTTTATTGCTTTGAATAATTATCCACACTTGTACGTTCTCCAAATCTGCCTATTGCCTTGTTTTCTTCACCAACTCGGATGGTGCCCCTTTGTATTGCATTAACCACTCATGCATGACAATGATGGTTGTATGAAAAACCTTGAGAGCTTGTTATTATGTTATAAAACCAACTCACAAAAAGATAGAACAGATACATAAATGCCTTAAAAATAAGCCTCTTTGAGGGGGAAACCTCCTTTATATTACACAAATGAACAATTCTTGGACGATACAAATGACAAGACCTCCTTTCTATATATAGGAGTCTAAGGGGTCATAATATAATCAGAGCTGACATAACAATAATAATGTAAGGGCACAATAATAACAATAGTGGGCTTCTATGGGGCATAACAATAACAATATGGGGACTACATGGGCACAACAATATAATAAGGGGGTTGTACTAATAACAATAAGGGGTTACACTAGAGTATAGGGACCTAACATGCCCCTCTCCTTCAAAAAGTGTTGTCCTCAATGCTTGCGTAGTTTTTGATGCTTCTGTATAAATTCTTGTCCTCCCATGTGGAATATTCAGTGGGTAAGTTCTCCTATTTGATGAGTGGTGGGCCCCAGTATTGTAGCAATAATGCTACAACTCCTGGAACTCCCTTCTTTAATTTTATCAACCTGGTAGTTCGTAACAAACTTGGAAGCGACGGTGCTGTATGCACAAGTACTAGCTCTTGTCGCAGCTGTCACTTGGTCAGCTGGCACAAGTCCGCTAGGGCTCAAGCCAACTTCTATATGTTCTCAGAAGAAGCTTTCTAAATGATGAACGAAGACTATCTGAAAGGAAATTAACCTACTTTGCAAGAATGAACTGAAAGCCAACAAAACATGGAAACCCTAGTAAACCCTAATCTGACTAGTCTAATCTCTATGATGCAATTGTGGGAGTGCAAACTTCTAGAAATGATGCCATTACTTCTAGTGATATGAGATGCATGAATTTAAACTACTTCTATTGAAAAGAACATTGTTTTTATATTTTTTCTTAAGTGGTTGGAGTTATTATGACTTTGTTTCTTATTAGGTTTTGACTGTGCAAGGGTGGTTTGAAGGGAAAGAAAGCTTGGGAAAGGTCAGGAGGGCTAGGAGAGGTTCCAGGGGATCCAAAGCATCATTCCACAGAAGTCCACAACGTTCAGGTGCTCGGAAACCGAGTTTGCAGGCTTCTATAGGATGTCTGCAGGGGATCCTACAGGATGTTCAGAGATTTCTACAGGATGTTCTGAAATGGGATTTTGGAGCATGGGTGAGTGAGGGAAGATGCATGAGTGGATATGGAGGTAGGATAGGGGTCTGAAGTGGCCTAGGAACTGATGGATGGAGCTAAGGAATGGCGAGGATGGTTCAATTTTTTCAAGGGAGAGTGAAGCAAGGTTGCACAAAAATTAGGGTTTTGGGAGCGAATGGCAAACGTGAAGCAAGGGTTCTAAGTAGAGGGTGGAGTGGATGGTGCTGATGGAGAATAAGCAGATGAAGGAGTGGTACAGGTGCTCTGCAAGTCGTTTTTCCAATTTGAACCAACAAAACTTATAAATTCAAAGACCTAGTTACGTTGACCTAATTTGCTAGCTGTTAGTAAAGAGAATGAACAGAAGTGTGACCTGCAATGAAACCATGTATTTTAACTCATGCAAATAAGAAAATGAAAGTTTGAACTCGTAACCAATCTTCTACACATGAAAGTCAAACACTAGTGATTGCATGGCAAAGCAAAATCAGTGTTTTTGTGGGCAGCAAAGTCATCCTAGTCACAGCTCCTGATCCCGCTAAGGGAGAGGTGAAACCACAGATGTTTGATGGCCCTTTTCTTGAAGCTTTTTCTGTTAACAACCTGTCAAATAAATCTGAGCATGAAAAGCTATTTTACACATAAAAAAACAAACTAAATAACACAACAAGAGTTAGATCCAAATAGCAGATTTTATTCTAAGAATGCAGCAAAAACACAGAAAGATAATCAAAGGAGGTATTGGGCGCTTGAGATGGGCCCAACCCCAAGAGCTACAGCCTCCTAAGAGAGATTTAGAGCTGGTGCAAAACTGGATTCATCTTTATTAATCAAGAATGAAGAGTTACATCAAAACTGTCCACAAGAAGAACTTGAACATGAGCTGAAAGCAAAGCTAATCTATTGCATAAAAATCGAACTACAAACTAGCTAACTAATGGCTAAAACAAAATGACTAACTGGCTAACCAAAATGAGGCCCTAAGCATTCTTATTTATACAATTTGAGGACCCAACAGTCCTCCTAAACTTTAGGGACTTGGTTGCCCAAGACTTGTAGTTAATCAGCAGTCCTACTTGACTTGCTTGGCTGCCCTTGTGCTCATTGATTTGGTGGCCTTTGAACTCCGAGCTGATGGTGGATAATTCGAGGTAAGGGCCCATAAATGAGGGGGACACCTTCCTACAAATCCTCTAGCTTGTTCTCCCACGAATTTGGCTGCCAAGTGCTCATTAAGACCTTCAATTTTGTCTCCAAGTGGACCAAAAAGGCTACACAAAGCACCCATTAGACTTGTTGGCATAATGACTAACCAAATTCACTCTATTAACATAAAAATAATCAAAAACATGCAATAAACTAATGAGAATGGTGGATTAAGTCAAATTAGGAGGTTGAATGAGCCCAAATAATTGTCCATTTTTGGGGCTCATCAATGAGATACTATGAAATTGATCTATTTCATAGCTGTTGATTTCTCGGTTTTGTGACTGCTTCAGGTTCCAATGTAATTTTTCCTTCCTTATCAAGTTCTCACAATATTGTTTGAATTGGGATCTTCTGCAACTTTTGAACAAGTTCCCATTCCTTTGGGCATATGGATATCTGTAAGGCCTAATGTTTGGAGGAACACTTCCTGGAATCAAATGAATAGCATGATCATGATCACGAATAGGTGGGAGGCCTTTGGGAGTCTCAAATACCTTGGAATGATTGTCCAAAACGTTTTGGAGATCTGGAGAAATACATGATTTCGATGTGGGATCCTCTAGTGAACATAATTATGCAATTACACCCCGTTGTTCTTTATTCAGAAGCTTTGTAATGCTATTAGAGTTGATTATCTTTCTTGGTTTCCCTTCAATACCCCTTAATTCAACCTTCTTTCCTTCCCAAAAAAAATTCAAGAAAAGTTCATGAAAATTAAAAGCTATCGTACCCAAAGATTGTAGCCATTGGACTCTTAGTAAAACATCAACACCACCCATTGGAATGGAAAGCATTGGGCTATTCAATACATATTCTCCCATGGATAGCTTGATATTATGGCACTTTCGAGAGCAATTTATGGTTCCTCCACTTGCAACCATCACTTGACACTCTGGTGCTGGATATAGGAAGCAATTCAATTCCTTGGCTATCTTACAATGAATAAAATTATGGGTGTAGGTTTTAACCTCGTACAGAAATTACCTGCATACGAATTCTAAAACAAAGAAAATAAACAATGCGAGATCATAACACATAAAACAGATAACAAAGAAATTTTCCCCTGGATCCCAAAACCGGGACTACCAGCTTGATTTTTCATTATGTTCCTTTCAATGTTACAATACATATTTATCCATGTCGAAGCATCCAATACCATGGACCGAAAACCATCACATCCAATACCATGGACTGAAAACCATCACATCCAATACCATGGATTGAAAACCATCGTGTCCAATACTATGGACCGAAAAACCATCGCGTCCAAAAAACATATGTGAAAATCATGCACAAAACCATAGGTGGGTCCACCCAATCTAACATAGGGTCCAAAACCAAAATTTTCTGGGCCCTGCCCCGAACCCCATAAAGTGGGGTTATGGGTGCCCTTCAAACCCCCTATTATCTACGTGGAAAGAATATAACACAACCCAACATTGTAGCCATTGGACTCCTAGTAAAACATCAACACCACCCATTGGAATGGAAAGCATTAGGCTATTCAATACATATTTTCCCATGGATAGCTTGATATTATGGAACTTTCGAGAGCAATTTATGGTTCCTCCACTTGCAACCATCACTTGACACTCTGGTGCTAGATATAGGAAGCAATTCAATTCCTTGGCTATCTTACAATGAATAAAATTATGGGTACTACCTGAATCAATCAACACTATTACCTTTTTCTTCTTGATATGTCCTTCTATCTTGATAGTTTAAGGAGTGGTAATTTCTTCCAATGCATTAAAAGATACGGTTGGATTCATTTCTTGATGCTCGATGTGATCTTTCACTTATTGAACATTTTTCTTCTTGATATGTCCTTCAATATTGATATTTTGAGAAGTGGTAATTCTAGCCAATTCATTACAAGACATGGTCGGTTTCATTTCTTCTTTCTTGATGTGATCTTTCACTTCTTGAACCTTTTTCTTCTTGATATGTCCTTCTATCTTGAGAGTTTGAGGAGTGGTAATCTTTTCCAATGCTTTACAAGATAAGGTCAGATTCATTTCTTCTTTCTCTGGGGTGGGTTCCTAGTGTATATCCTCTGCTTTTGATGTTTCTTGATCCTTTTCTTCCTCCTCTTCATAATCTATGTAAAATAATTTCTTCTGAACACACTTATGACCTTTAGTGTATTCACTATCACAATTGTAACAAAGCCCTTTTTCTCTTTTTTATTCCAATTGTTGTGGTGTAAACCTTGTAGGTTGTGGAAAGCTAGGAGAAAAAACACTTCCATAATTATATTAGTGAGTTGTGGATTCCTTTTTTCCATAATTTCGTTTTCAATTTTTCTTGCCAACCTGAATGCCTTCTCCAATGAATCAGGTTCCCAAAGACAAACCCCGTGTTGAATGTTATCCTTTAAAGTCCCTATGAGGACATCAACCATTTTGTTCTCTGGAATATCATTTACCCTAATATTCAATTTTTGTAAGTCCTTAATGTGCTCTGCCATTGAACCCTTTTGTTTGAGATTCATCAATTGGCTAAAGAAGGTGTTTCTCTTTATATCCTCATAATGTGCTATCATTTCCTCCGTGAAAATTGACCACGTGACAAGTGGTTTACGAGAACAAAGCCCTTTATACCATAAAAATTTATTCGGTTCTAAATAATTAGATGCAATACGTACCTTTTGTAATACTAGTACACCATGTAGATCAAAATATTTCTCCATCTGTAGTATCCAATTTACCGGATCCTTGCCATCAAACTTCCTCATCTCGCTTTTTCTTGATTTTAGGAGCTCGATCTTGAAATGACTGTAACTATGTACTTTCAGATCTTTAAGTTATGAAATTTTGGTTTGTAATAGCCCTTTGAGTCCTCTTTCTAACTCCACAAGTCTGATCGCAATTGGATTCTTGAAGAAAGATTTATTCCCAATCTCCCGCGTTGACCTCATTATAGACTAGTTCAGTAGAGTGAAATTTTATGATGTGCCACGTGTCATTGTTTCAACCTTAAGTTCTGCAAATTATACCCAAACAAAATACAGTCTGTCCTATTTCCTTAACTTCTTACGAAATTCCAATCTGATGCTCACAAAGAAAGTTATGACGATTTTCCCAAGGTCACCTGTTTAGGATGTAATTCAGGATTCTACAAAAACCCTAAATTCCTCAGATCATATATCTGAAAATATAGCGATACAAGATCTGAAATTCAGACACGAGGTTGAAAGCGATTTCTTCTCAAATGGGTTTTTGGTTTAGGTTCTGAAATTTGTAGCGAAAAAGTTATAGTGAAAAATCCACGATGACTTGTTTTAGATGAAATTATGGAGCTTTCAAAAACCCTAACTCTCTCAGATCATATATCCTACAATATAGTGAGAAAAGATCTAAAATTTGGACCTGAGGTTCAGCGAGATTTCGTCTCAAATGGGTTTTTTTATCTTCTGAAATGTCACAGGAAAAAAGTTATAACGAAAATGCCACGATGACCTATTTGGAGCAGCGAATCCCTAGAATCCAAAGTTCTGATACCAAATGTTATGAAACCAGCTCACAAAAAGATAGAAAAGATAGATAAACACCTTAGAAATAAGCCTCTTCGAGGAGGAAACCTCCTTTACATTACACAAATGAACAATTCTTGGATGATACAAATAACAAGACCTCCTTTCTATATATAAGAGTCTAAGGGTCATAATATAATCAAAGCACACATAACAATAATAATGTAAGGGCACAATAATAACAATAGTGGGCTTCTATGGGGCATAATAATAACAATATGGGGACTACATGGGCACAACAATATAATAACGGGGTTGTACTAC
Organism: Pinus tabuliformis; assembly: GCA_031772625.1. Taxonomy (NCBI): domain Eukaryota; kingdom Viridiplantae; phylum Streptophyta; class Pinopsida; order Pinales; family Pinaceae; genus Pinus; species Pinus tabuliformis. The sequence goes on along the minus strand of CM062817.1, from coordinate 717,497,980 downwards.
TAACAATAAGGGGTTACACTAGTAGTATAGGGACCTAACATATTATCCTTACACTTTTTTTGCATTTCGTGCAAGAAGACAACTTATTTTATACATGGTGACGAGCTCTTCATACAAGCTTTGCATAGTTTCTCCCAATGTCAAAACTTCACCAAGTATGGTTTCCTTAAGTTCTTCCAGATAAACTTGTGCAGGAGCTGCGTTCTGAACCTTTGCTTGGAGTTGTTCAATTTCTTGCCTCATAACCTGTAAGTTATTTTTCAATTGTTTGTTCTCAACCATCAGATACTTTGTGTTTACCTTTGTAGCACCTATGAAGGCCAAGTGGTTGCAACAATGGAATTCAGATCCCTTCCGGTGTCTATCATAATAACCCTTTCTCTGATGAATGCAATAGATGCGAGATCGTCCAGAAAATGTTTCTTCCTTACTTGTACAATCTTCTTCTGAAGCTCATCATAAGTCATACTGTACATGTCCATAACCAAACCATCATCAAGAGGAACAATTTCCTCTTCCTCGCTTGGAGCTTTCTCTACTGCTAGAGGAGGTGCAAACTGAATGGTGACCAGCTAAGTTCTCAACATTAGGTCAACATCTTGGTTTAACTGTTCCGGTTCCACCTCCATGTATTGAATCACAATTAGCTCCTCAATTTCTAGAGAAACCTCCTTGTCCTGCAATTGTTCACTCTCCTCTTCTGGTAACCAGTTCTGCTCTTTTTCCTCAGCTTGTTTTTGTGCTACTTACTTTTCTTCCATTCTTAACCTTTCTTCTCCTTCTCCTTCTTCTTTTCTTTTCCTTTTTTCTTCTAGTCTCCTATACTCTTATTCTTCCCTCTGATTCATTTCTTCCTCTTGCTTCCTCCGTGTCTCTACTGGTATAACCTCCTTCAAGATGATTAGATCTGCTTTCATCTTGCAACTCTTCTCCTCCACTTTGTTTGGTCAATTTAATGTTCTTAAATTGAAAACATAAATTATCGACCGGAGTTGGTAAACTTATGAAGTGCAGGTGCACTATATATGCTAGAAGCCTATTCTTTCATTTAGTAATATAATGGTTATGTTTGTTTTGAGATTTTTTGTTATCTAGATTTTTATTAGAGTTAGATTTCTACAAATTAATACATGGAAGTTAAGCTACTTGTTACAAATCTATTTGGTCACATCAAATCCCAACATTCAGATCAGTGTTTTAGGGCTCATCAAACCCTAATTTCAGTTTCTACACGCCCTAAACAAGTCACCCCTTTGAATGCCTCCTTCCTAGAAATTTTCATGACCTAAGACATCCAGAAATGGTCTCTAAAGGGACCAGCACAAGTAGATACACTGCCAGGGTGCTCTGCAAAGCAGGTAGATACACTGTCAGGGTGCTCTGCAGAGCACCTAAGCCCTCTTTAGGCTGCACTGGGCGAATTTGAGTGAAATTCAATTGGGGTTTGGGGAATATTCTTATCTCTTGGAGTCATCTAGAAGCTTCCCTTAGTTATCTACTCCTATGAGCTCGAAAATGGATGAGGAATGAGTTAAGGTGCATCCTATCCTCTCATCCCTTCCTCCATGGAACTAATTCTAAGTATGGAAGGCCATTCAATGCCACCATTTATGAAAAAACCTCCTTCATCCTCCTATAAATTGACCACTCATCTAAGTGATCAGGGGCTAGCTGGATTATGTTGAATTGTAAGGAGATAATGCTGCTATGAGACTTGACTTTGGAGCAAATGATGTGATGCCACAAGCTTATCTTTCTTTTGATGTGATGTGGATGGGATCCAAGCTAGAGGAATGACATTGAATCAGACACTGATGGTTGTAATTCCTTCTTCTATCTAATAAAGTGTTTGAACCTTTTTCCATATTTGTGTTCTTTCATAATGATTATATGTATGAATTTCTTTTGATTCCTTTCATTTATATTCAATGGATTGTATGCTTTGATCAGTTTTCATCTTTTGTTGTGTTGACAGGGTACTTTTCAAGCAGTTTAAGTACGGGAAGGAGTGACGGAATCGATATAAGGGAGGCAAGAGGAAAGAGCAACTACAGGTAGGCCTTCTATCCTCTCTTCCTATCTATTGCTTATAGGGAAAGTCTAAAACACTTTAAACTGTTGTTCTAGGCACAACTACTTGTCTAGTGAATTAGTATTTATCCGTAGATGCTAAATTCTCCAAAACACTACTATTAGAATAAATGGGAGTTAAGCTACCATTAGATTAATCTACCAAATCATATCTAATTGAGTATCATTCCTAAATGTCTTAATTTATTCATCCTAAAATTATGGTTCTATATAAACACTTTGCTTCTATGAAACAGAGTATTGGAATTCAAAAAAAAGCTTGTCTACAAAATATATATACAATTCTGATCTTAAACAGTATGAAAGGAATCTCTAATTACAAACTACAAAGTGATAAATTATAATTCTAAAAATCATGAAAAGACTAACAATAATGAAGCGAAAAACATTGAAGAACTAAACTATTGACGACTATAAGAATAAACGAAATACAAAATGGTAAACGAGATAAATGAGTTATACGAAATAATGAAAATAGCGAAGTAACTAAACTAGAATGCAATGATAACAGAAAAGAATTAAATGAAAAAAATCATAAAGAAATGAAATGAAAATAAACTAAAAATGTTGACTGTCTACAGGGGCCCTCCGCATCCAGTAGGTGTAACTCACACTCACATATGCATCGAATCACAGAAAGGTAACTTCAAATTAATAAAATACGAACAAAGATATGTTTTACAATTCTTCATCAATTAACTAATACTTCCTCTTCGATATCATTTACAGAGGATACATACTTATATAAAATGCATTCTCAAAAGTTTGAGACTTCTATGCCTATAGGTCTGTTATTCAATCCTAATTCAAATATGAAACTAGAAAAGAAAAGCATTATTTCGTCAATTTGCTATTTGGAAAGAAAATCAAGAAAACGTGATGCACTCTGACTTTTGATGTTACGAGTTTGACCTGTGCCTTGGACCGCATCATTGTGTGATTCCTTTAGTGAATTGGCTCGAGTAAATAGGAGGAGATCCATGAGGGGATCAATCCTCAACTACCCATGTGCTTAGTTGCTTCATTAGCGCACCAGAACCCTGCAAACCATGGAGGTAGCTGCAGATTTATAAAATAGTTGTAGAATCATGTTAATTCCATAGCTAATGAAATCTTTAACATAACAATAAGGAATATGAAAAATAATAAATGTAAGAGTTGTTACCTTATCAAAATCTATGATTTACTACCTTTATTGAGTTGATAGTGATGATGAAAAAAGGAAAAATGGAGGAAAAAGGGTGTCAAAACAAAACAATTATGGAACTCTACATTCCCCGACACTAAAGATCTTGTATGTCCTATTACAAAACGAAAAGTTGATATCTTGAACTACTACATTTTCTTGGACACTTCTGCCAATACATCTAACTTCACCTTTTTCACTTTCTTTCTAGTAATTTCCATCCTTGGTTTCCTCATCAGGATCTTGTATTTCAAGTTTATAACTTGTTTCTTGTTTTTCTTCTTCAGTTTCTTGTTCCTATTAAACCACAGACTTAGATGTAAGAGAAGGTTGTCACTCTTAGCTATTTGAATCTCGTTTTGTGCTTTCAAGGCTTTATTTTCATTTTTAATGTACCTATTTAATGTCTCCAGTTCAAATATTTCATGTTTCAATATATTGACTACTAGAGGTTCTTGTGGCTCATTAAATTGGACTTCTTCTTCCTGTTGAGTTGGGATTGATGTTCTTTTTGTGTCCCTTTTCTCCACAGAGTCTATATAATCATAGATCTCTTGTTGAACTGGATCAATCTCTGGCATTCTTCGTCTTGGACTCTAAGGAGGCAAGGTGACAGTTGGTGATGAAAGCCTCAGTGGTGAAACCCTTGGTGACAAAACCCTTGGAGATGAAACCCTTGGAGGTGAAACCCTTGGAGTTCCTAAATCTTCTTCTTCTACCTCTGAGTTTTCTTCTATTTCTATACTGACATGCTCTGTGCTCTTTGAGGGTAGTCCTTTTGCTGAGTTGAGTCTGGTACTCCTTCTTAAACCTATGACAAGGGTCTTTTGAGTTTTCTTCCTTTCTTTTTTAGGCTTCTCTGCTTGTGGGGAAATCTCTATTTCTTTTCTAGCTTTCTTTCTTCTAACATTTCTTTTGTTTATTTTTTCTAAAACTTCTGCAAGAGGGATGTCATCTTCTGACAGTTTCTATGGTTATTATGTTTCTTGCTCCTGTGTCTTATCAATTTTTCTTTTCCTTCCCCTCTTAGTTCTACTACTATTTGGCTACCCATGAGTTTCTTCCTAAAAGTGATTTCTTACTAAGAATCTCTCCCAATTATCACCTATGTTTTGGAGATGAAATTCAACAAGTATTTTGACTAAACCATGTTGATACATTGTATTATCTATAAACTGAATTCTCCTCTGAAAATTTCCTAACATCTTTCTAAGACTATTTAGTAAGAAATATGGAAGTTTTATCTCAATTTCTTCAAGAAAATTCATTAGCATTCGAATATGATAGAAAAACATACACCCAAACCTTCTTTCCTAGTTAACAAATTTTTGGATTATTATAAGTAGGTTCCTCCACCTACTTTTCAATGTTGTGCTTGGGATGTCCTTCTTGAAAATGGTGGTGTCCATGCTTGGTTTCTTCAAGAAAACCTTCCAGTCCTCTATATTTCAATACCTATGTTCTTGAACCATTTATCTCCAATCCACAACAGTCCAATGGCTTCGGCTATAAATGACTCTATCACTGTGAATTTGATGTCCCCTATCTCCACTTCAACTCCATCAAAGGCCTTGGTGAAGAATTTGGTAACTTCTCTATGGAAGTCATTGAAATTCTCTACAAATTTGAGCCACTACACCTTTTGTAGTAATTTTTTTGTTTGTGGATACCCCTCTAAACATTTATTCCCTGTTGGCTCTATTATGACTATCACACCCACGGTCGAGAATATTTGTTTCAAGAATGTTTTGTTTGACAGGGTAGGATGGCTTGGTAGGGTTTTTAGAGCGGAGAGGTCAAGAGTGTGAGTGATGGAACAATGAGAGTGTAGGTAGTGAGGGTATAATGGAATGAGGCAGAATCCATCCGTTAATATCATTCATGCTTATGTTTTGGGCGATTGATTCAATGGATCGGGATATGAGCTATGATGACTTGAAGTGAATGGTAGATTATGCAGTATTTGATATGACACGATCAACTCTTTGCAATAATGATTTTGATTTTTCGGTAGTACTATGTCTTACAATTCATATATGTAATGTTTTGATCCCTATTATTAGATTAAATAAGTGAATATTTTTGATTTATTTGCTTGGTAACCTTTGGTTGCCTTTTATGGCGTCTCCAGGTACTTTGCAGTGGAGGGAGTCCATCATTCCTTCAATTTTATGATCAGGGATGTCTGTCCAATTGGTTGTAGAAAGTCATCAGAGCTGCAGAAAATCAATAATTTTGTAGCTATTTATTCTTTTTGAAAAGAAATGGATAAAAGAAGATGGATTTCTAGAAAATGGGATACAAAGAAAATTTAAGATGCCAAGAATTCTTGGTTTTCATCTTGAATTTTTTGCATAAACATGCCAACAATTGTTGGCTTTCATGTTTATATATATATATCTTATTTTCTCTCTTTTTTTTCTTATATATATATATATATGAAAGAAAAAATTTTAAGGTGGAGAAGAAGAAAAATTCTTCTTAACCAACTTCAAATCAGAGTTGTCCTGAAAAAACTTTACAAATTCCTCCTTTGTCATTGCCTTGTGATAGATCCTGAGTCGATGTACATTCACTAAGAGAGGAACTTTTTCTTCATCAATAGTCCTAATTATGACTGCTCCATTATCAAAAACATTTTCAATCTCATAAGGCCCAAGCCAGTGAGTTTGAAATTTTTCTTAGAAATTTTTGAACTTTGAATCAAAGAGTAATGCCTAGTCTCCTGGCTGAAATTTTCTTTCGTTGATGTATTTATCATGCCATCTGGATCTTTGTTGTTGGACTAAACTAGTCTTCTAGATAGCATATTGCCTTATTTCATCAAGCTCATTGAGTTGTCCCATTCTTTTCTTTTGTGCTTCTGATAAGTCAAGTCCCAACTTGACTGTTGTCTTATAGGTCTAAATCTGGAACTCAATTGGAAATAGAACCTGCTGACCATAAACAAATTCATAGGGAGTATGTCCTGTAGTGTTTCTCCATGTGGTGCGATAAGCCCATAAGGCTTCTGGAATCTTTTTTGCCTAGCCCCTTCTGTGCAAGTGAAATATATTGGTGAGGATTTTTTCAATCACTTTGTTGGTAGATGCTACTTGCCCATTTTATTGTGGATGGTATGGAGTAGACTTTTGATGCTTGATTTTATATTCTTCCACTATCTTTTGCACTACTCTGGATGTAAATTGATTTCCTTGATTTGTTACAATTTCTCTTAGGACACCAAAATGAGTAAAAATATCCTAAAAAAGAAATGAAACTACAACATTTTCAGTAGAAAAAGAAAGTGCTTCAGCTTCTACCCATTTAGTAACATAATCAATTGATCCGAATTGGATCCAAGAAGAGTTATCAGAGAACCATGACTGTATTAAGTCGGGACAGGCTTCAAAGAATTAAGAGCAGCGATCAGAAACACCTTTAAATAGTGGTAGTTAGTAGCCAGCGTGGAACGACGAGGACCTCGGTCAAAGCGTGCTGACCGAGGCCCATGGAGATTGCGCAGGAGGCGAAACTAGCCCGTGGAAAGCTCGGATCGGTAAAAGGAGGTAGTTTTTGATGCGCGATTAGCACTAAGCGCGCATCACTAGGCAAAACGCCTCGAGAAGGAGAGGTCTCGAGTGCTCGGTCGCATGGGAGCCGGGAAAACCATGGGGAAAAGGCTAAAGGCTAAGGCGGGACCCATGCTCCAAAACCAGCGGTATTTATCGGGGGCACCCTTGGGCGGTAAGCAGATTTGGTGAAAACGGAGCGATTCCACTCAATTCCTGACGCGTGGCAAGCGGAGGAGAGAGAAAACTGCTGCTCATCACGTGCTAACAGTTGAGCAAGTCAACCATGCGAAATGTGCGAATGGCGTCAGATTTGGAGGCCCTAGATCTAACGGTTGAAATCGCGCCCAATGGGGAAACCGGAATTGATAGGGGAATAAGCCGCGATCTATAAGAATTTGAGGTCTGATTTGACCGCCAAGGTGGCAGAGGACTCATTCCATGACGTAACCAAAAAATTGAACCGACGAGGAAAAAAGATGGCGTAGTTTGTAGGAGGGCAAGTGGCCACTCCTTGTGAACCTGATGATGACGCCGAAATAGTGAACTGTAAGCAAAGCTGCAGCAAGTGATCTGACGGAAGTGGAAGGGGAATAGCCATGATATTGAATGGATTTAAAGCCATGAACATAAAAAGCAGAAGACACAGGAAGATAGAAGACGGAGAAAGAGAAGAAAGGAAAGAAGACAAAGAAAAAAAAGAAAAGACAGTGAAGCAAAAAAAAAAACAGAAAGAAGACAGAGGGCCGAGCTGACCAAAGGTAGCATCGAGCACCAGAGAGCTTGAAAGATTCAAGCCATCCCTGAGAGGATTTGTCAGGACTGAGCACCACATTGGGCTCCTTCCATTAAAGACCAGAGAGGTCGAAGAGCTGGTGAGGAAAAGAGTCTGTGCACTCTAGTGGCATGGGGAATCCAAGAACCACCCTGCCAAGCAAATTCTGTTTCAGGAGACTCATATTGAGCTCCTTCATTGTAATTCTCTACTTTAAGACACAATAAAAGAAGGCCACCACTGAGAGCTGGACCGGAGATGTAGCCCTGGAGGATAGGGTGAACTTATTAAATTCTTGTGTCCTTATATTTGCTCACTGTATTTCTCTGTTGTTTTCCATTTCAAGTGCCTATGTATTTGCAATCTGATCGATATGTTGCCTAAATAACATAGACACACACTAGCACATGAGTCTGTAATACCTTCATTTAATAAATCTTTAATTGAGATCACTCATAGGGTGATTTTCAGATCAAGTGGTATTAGAGCTTTAGGCTGTAAGGTTAGATAAGCTTGTGTTGGTTTAGTTGTTGGATGCTCACTAGATCAAAGCTCAAATTAGGAGAATGAGAGTTGGTTGAAACTAATCCTGAAATTGGGAGAGTCTATCCTCAGAAGACAATGTCAGAGGAAGGTTCTGTGGGGCCAGACCCTCAATTCATAGAAAGTTTCCTAGCTATAAAGTCCATGGTAGAAGAAATGTATAGAGACTTTAGAAAACATAAGGATGAAGACTCAACAAGCTTTAAACAAGACAAAGAAGAAGATGAGTCTCACTTCCATGACCACTCCAAAGGAATAGGGAAAGAGGAAAGCTTCCTCACACCTCCTAATAGCCCTGTGCATAACAAGAAAGCATCTTTAATCAATCTAGATGTTAAATTTGATTTGCCTATATATGATGGAGAGCTAAATGCAAAAAAGTTGGACAATTGGATTAGACAAATTGATGTTTATTGTAGAGTACAGAACATCGACTCGGACAAGAGAAAGATTCAGCTGGAAAGCCTACGCTTAAGAGGCACTGCCTTGGTTTGGTGGGAAGGCAAAACCCAAGCTGATATGAAAAGACATGGTAAGATTATCTATGTCTGGAGTGAATTTGTTTCTGCAATCAAAAAACAGTTCTATCCATTGGCCTACATGCAACAAGCCATGATGAGTTGGCAAACTCTTCGGCAATTGAAAGGGCAAAGTGTGCAAGGGTACAGTCAAGAGTTTCGAAAGAGAGAATTGATTCTAGGAATTTCATTAGACTCACCTGAAACTCTTTTGAAGTACATTGGTGGTCTACATAGCTACATGAGGCATACCATCCTCATGTTTAATTCCACTAGTATAGATGAGTTATTTGTACAAGCTACTCATTTAGAAGCTAGAGGAAATAATGGAAATCCAGAAGTTGGGGGACTATCCCAACCCACTATCAGGAAGAGAAAGGAGAAAAGAAAGTAGAAGTGGAAAGCAAGGAAGGTTAACATTGCACAAAAAAGAAAAGCTTCATGCACTCACTATAAAAAGGATGGGCATGATGATGAGCATTGTTGGATTCTGCATCCCGAGCTGAGACCTAAGAAGTTCGAGGGCAAGAAGAAGAAGACTGCTGCAACTATTCAGAAAGATTTGGGGTTAGACTCAGGAGATGAAACAACTATTACAGCCACAGGTATAAAATGTAAGAATTCTAAAGCATCTACTAGTAATTATGCTCAATCTATTATTGATGAAGAGAATGAGAGAAAAAGGCATGAGCTTTTCCATATTCGAGTTGTTTCCAAATATCAAAGGATTGATACTTTGTTTGATAGTGGCTCACAAGTAAATTTAATTTCTGAAGCAATTGTAAATAAATTGGGATTAGCAACTACACCTCACAAGAAACCATACCCATTAGGATGGTTGAATGATAAAGCACAACTACAAGTGACTAGATAGTGCAAACTCAAGTTTTCTTTTTGGTCAGCATTTGTAGATGAGGTGGAGTTAGACAAAATTCCTTTGGATATATGTGGAATTGTTTTAAGAAGTCCTTACTTGTATGATAGAAAGGCTATTTTCCACAAAGCTGAGAACAAATATCTACTTGTTAAAGATGGAATCGAGTACTTTGTAAGAGCTCATAAGCTCAAGAATAACTATACTCTCATAAACTCAGGGCAAATGAAAATAATGATAAATTCATGCAAACAATTCTTACTGATGGTTGTAAAGGAAAAAAGAACTGATAAAACCAATGTATTTGAGGGCTCTAATGCTAAACAACAAGCTAATATAGAAAAGGTTGTTTCAGAGTATGATATCTTGTTTCAAGAACCTAAAGGTCTGCCACCCAAGAAGGAAATAGTACATGATATTATTTTGCAACAAGATGTTCCATTTCCTAACATTGCAATGTACAGGTTGTCTGCTTTAGAGAATGCCAAAATCAAGAAGCAGGTGCAGGAGTTGCTCGAGAAAGGGTTCATCAGGCCTAGCACATCACCATGTGGGTCACCAATCGTTTTGGTGAGAAATAAATATGGCTCGTGGAGAATGTGTATTGACTATCAAGCACTGAATAAGATAACAATAAAAAATCATTATCCCCTTCCTTGCATAGATGATCTTTTAGATCAAGTGAATAAGGTTATTTATTTCACCAAGCTAGACTTTCACAGTGGATACCATTAGGTTAGGGTTGCAGAACAAGATGCATGGAAGACTGCTTTCAAAACAAAGCAGGGATTGTATGAGTGGTTGGTTATGCCTTTTGTCTTAACTAATGCTCCTGCTACTTTCATGAGATTAATGAATGATGTACTCAGACCTTTTTTTGATGATTTTGTTATTGTGTATCTAGATGACACAATGATTTTTAGTAAAATGTGCGAAGAACACTTAAAGCATGTTAAGCAGACATTAGATGTTTTGAGAAGAGAAAAACTTCATTTTAAACTCTCAAAATGTGAATTTGGCAAAACATCTCTAAATTATTTGGGTCATATAGTAGGGGGTGGTGAATTGAAGATAAATCCCTCTAAGGTGGCAGTCATTGTAAACTGGCCTAAACCCAAATCTGCTACAGAAGTTAGAAGCTTCTTAGGAGCAGCACAGTATTGGAGGAAGTTCATTTCTAACTTTTCCTCAATTGCAACTCCCTTACATGCTTTAACAGGATTGAACAAGGTGTTTCAGTGGGGAGGCAAACATCAGAAAGCCTTTGACACCTTGAAAGAAAATATTAGTACAACACCTGTACTAGCACTGCCTGATCTGCAAAGACCATTTGAGATCCAAACAGATGCCAGTGACTATGCCATGGGAGCAGTGTTGACACAGCACGGTAAACCCATATGTTATCATTCTGAGACTTTTAATCCTGCAGTAGTTAACTATCCTACATATGATAAAGAATTGTATGCATTAGTTCAGAGTGTGAAAAAGTGGAAACATTACTTAATGGGCAAAGAGACAGTAATACATACTAATCATCAACCACTTCAATATCTACACTCCCAAACTAAGTTGCAGCAATCAAGACATTACAGATGGATGGGTTTTCTACAACAGTTTCATTTAGTCATCAGATATAAAAAGGGCATACATAATAAAGTTGCAGACATGTTATCTAGACCCATTATAAATGCATCTACTATACTTAAGCATAATTTTGTGCTACATGAAAGCTACATTGAACAATATACTCAAGATATAGACTTTAAAGATGTATATGCAACTTTGAGTCAAGGAAAACGGGTAGAAGAATTGGATTACCATGAGAAGGACCGACTCTCATACCATTGTGGGAAACTCTGCATTCCACAAACTGAGTGAATAAAGATAATTAGGGAAGCACACACTTCTCTGATATCAGGTCACTTTGGGGTAAGTAAAACAGTTGCACCGTTGCAAAGATTTTGTTATTGGCCAAAAATGAATGAGACAGTTTCTAGATATGTAAGAGGGTGTACTATATGTGCTAAAAGCGAGCCCAACAATAGAAAACTAGGCTTGTACAGTCCATTACTAGTACCTTCTCACCCTTGGGAAAGTGTTTCCATGGATTTTGTTGGAGGACTGCCTAAATCTAGGAAAGGTCATGATTATCTATATGTTGTTGTGGATAGGTTCAGCAAAATGTGTATTTTGATACCTTGTAATAAACAGATTACAGCTGAACAAACTGCAAAATTGTTCTTTGAACATGTATGGGTTCATTTTGGATTACCCACTTCTATTGTATCTGATCAAGAAACCTGATTTGTGGGGAAGTTTTGGTCAATTCTGTGGGAACTGATGGACACCAAACTAAAGAAAATCACATCTTTTCATCCACAAACTGATGGCCAAACAAAAGCAGTTAACATGACAGTGATCTAGTTACTCAGAGGATATTGCAGCAAACATCCTAAGCTTTGGGATGACCATTTTTGTTATGTGCAGCATGATTACAACAGATCAAAACATTCTTCTACACAGAGATCTCCTGTTAAGACCTGTTTTGGTTTCACACCAAGGTCTCCTTTGGATTTTGTCTTTGGTAAAGATACCATAGTTGAGGTACATAGTGATGTCGACAGGGCAACTAGGTTCATTGAACAAATCCAGGAGATCCACTAGGCAGTATAGGAACAATTGGAAAAGAGCCAAACCAAATACAAGGCTAGACATGACAAGCATCGGATGGAGCATAGTTTCCAATTTGGTGACCAGCTCTGGCTGTATATCAGCAAGGATAGGATGCAAGGTGAAGGTAAAAAGCTAATGCCTATCATGTATGGACCTTTCAAAATACTTGAGAAGATTGGTGAGAACGCTTTTCGCCTTGATCTACCAGCTTACATGCACATCCATTCAGTCATAAATGCAAATTATTTGAGATTGTTTGAACCCTCACTGATTGAGGATCCTGAAGAGAAAGGTCAGTTGCCTTCTATTGATGACCTGCTCCCTGAATATCTTAATGACTTGCAGGAAGACACAGTGTTGGGCAGGAAGGTGAGGACGACGCATAGAGGAGATGTTGAGTACCTCAGAGTAGGGCTCAAAGGTTCAAAGCTGAGCAGTGCAAAGTGGATTGAGATTGGAAAAGTGAGAAAATAGTACCCTCACTTAGTCGATGCTTGAAAACCATCTTTTGGTGGTCCAAAATCTTTTCAGTGGGAAGGTCGTGATCCAAATTGGATCCAAGAAGAGTTATCAGAGAACTATGATTGTATCAGGTTAGGACAAGTTTCAAAGAATTAAGAGAAGTGATTAGAAACACCTCTAAATAGTGGTAGTTAGCAGCTAGCATGGAATGACGAGGACCTTGATCAAAGCGCGCTGACTGAGGCCCATGGAGACTGCGCAAGAGGCAAAACTAGTCCGTGGGAAGCCCAGATCGGGAAAAGGAGGTAGTTTTTGATGTGCGATTAGCGCTAAGCGTGCATCGCTAGGAAAAACCCCTTGAGAAGGAGAGGCCCCGAGCTCTCGATCGCATGGGAGTCTGGAAAACCATGGGGAAAAGGCTAAAGTCTAAGGCGGGACCCGCGCTCCAAAAACTGGCGGTATTTATCGGGGGCACCCTTGGGCGGTAAGCAGATTTGGCGAAAACGGAGCAATTTCACTCAGCGCCTGACGTGTGGCAAGTAAAGGAGAGAGAAAACCGTCGTTCATCACATGCTAACAGTCGAGTAAGTCAACCATGTGAAATGTGCGAATGGTGTCAGATCTAGAGTCCCCAGATCTAACGGCTGAAATCACACCCGATGGGGAAACCAGAATTGACAGGAGAATAAGCCATGATCTATAAGAATTTGAGGTCCGATTTGACCATCAAGGTGGCAGAGGACTCATTCCACGACGTAACCAAGAATTGAACCGACGAGGAAAAAAGCTAGCACAGTTCGTAGGAGGACAAGTGATCACTCCCTGTGAGCCTGATGATGACGTCGAAACAGGGAACTCCAAATGAAGCTACAGTAGGCGATCTGACGGAAGTGGAAGGGGAATCAAACAGCCATGAGCTTGAATGGATTTAAAGCCATGAACAGACAAAGCAGAAGACACGGGAAGACAGAAGACAGAGAAAGAGAAGAAAGGAAAGAAGACAGAGAAAACGAAGAAAAGACAGTGAAGCAAAAAAAAAAGTAGAAAGAAGACAGAGGGCCGAGCTGACCAAAGGCAACGTCGAGCACCAGAGAGCTTGAGAGATTCAAGCCATCCCTGAGAGGATCTGTCAGGACTGAGCATCACACTAGGCTCCTTCCATTAAAGACTAGAGAGGTCGAAGAGATAGTGAGGAAAAGAGTCTGTGCACTCTAGTGGCTTGGGGAATCCAAGAACCACCCTGCCAAGCAAATTCTATTTTAGGAGACTCATATTGAGCTCCTTCATTGTAATTCTCTGCTTTAAGACACAATAAAAGAAGGCCACCACTGGGAGCTGGACCAGAGATGTAGCCCTGGAGGATAGGGTGAACTCTTTATTAAATTCTTGTGTCCTTATATTTGCTTACTGTATTTCTCTGTTGTTTTCCATTTCAAGTGTCTGTGTATTTGCAATCTGATTGATCCATTTCCTAAATAACATAAACACACACCAACACATGAGTCTGTAATACCTTCATTTAATAAATCTTTAACTGAGATCACTCATAGGGTGATTTTCAGATCATCAATGCATACAAGAATACTTTTTGTTTTGTTTTGAAGATGGCTTAATTAGTCCAACAAAATAAAAAGCCCATTTTTCAAAGGGTTTGATGAGTACCTGAGACTGTAGTGGCATTTCATCTGAAGGAATAGGTTTCCCCATTCTTTGACAACTATCACACCTCTTAACATATTCCTTGTCATCCTTAAAAAGGGAAGGCCAATAATATCCTAAGATAAGGACTTTATAAGCAGTTCCTTTGTCAGCAAAATGACCCCCACATGGTTCACCATGTCATGCTTTAAGTATTTCAGGTATTTCATCTTCTCTTACACACCTTTAGATGATGAGATCTAGTTTTTTCTTGTATAATTCTTCGTTTATCCATGAATACGATGCACTTGTTTGGATTATTATTCTCTTTTATCTAGGAAACAAATATGAGGGTAACTTTCCTAAAACTAAATAATTGGCAATATCTGCAAACCAAGGTGATTTAGTAGATACTGCAAAAAGATATTCATTAGGAAACTTATCCTCTACAGGTGTATCATTGTTATCATTTTGAATTCTAAATAAAAGTTAGCAATTGTGTTTTGTTTTCCAGGTCGGTCCAGAATGGTGATATTGAATTCTTATAACAGTAATATCCATATTGTTACTCTACCATTAGTATTTAGTTTATTCATTAAATTTTTAATGGCGGATTTAATGGCGGAATGATCCGTATGAACAAAATTTTCATATCCAGTAATGTAGTGTCTGAATTTATTAATGGCATGAATGACATCTAAAAACTCTTTTTCAGTTACAGTATAATTTAGCTATGCATGAGTTAAATTTTTACTAGTATAATAAATGGCATAAGGAGTGAGGTCTTTTTGTCCTAACACATCGCCTAGAGTTGTGTCTGAAGTATCAGTTGATATATGAAAAGAAAATTTCCAATTAGGTCCTTTTAAGATGGGTGCTTCAAAGATCTTCTTTTTCAAAGTTTCCAAAGCCTTTTGACAACCAGAGTTCCAACTAAATTCACAGTCTTTGGTGAGTAATTTGAAGAGTGGAGATGCAATATTTGTGAATTTTTCTACTAATCTTCTATATTATCTAGTAAAGCCAAGAAAAATCCTAACATCTCGTTGACAACTTGGGATTGATACTTTGGAAATAACTTCTACCTTAGATGAGTCTACCTTAATTCCATTTCCTGAAACATGGTGACCTAAAACAATTCCTTCATTAAACATCATAAAACATTTTTCATGACTTAATGAAAGATTTTCTTCTTTGCATCTTATGAGAACTTTTTCTAAATTTTCAAGTTCTTCTTCAAAAGAATTTCCATATACACTTCCACACAATCATGAATAAGATCAAAGAAAATTCCTAGTACACTGCTCTTTGGAATGTTGCTGAAGCATTGCATAATCCAAAAGGAAGTACTCGGTAAGAATAAATACCCCATGGACAGGTGAATGTGGTTTTATCTTGATCTTCAAGTGCTACCTGAAGATGATTATACCAACTAAAACCATCCAAAAATGAGAAATATTTTTTTCCTGCTAATGTATCTAAAACTTGATCTATGAAAGGAAGTGGAACGTGATATTTCAAAGTTGCTTTATTCAATTCCCTGTAATCAATACATAATCTCTATTTTCCATTTTTCTTAGGAATGATTACTAGGGGTGAAACCCATTGACTGTCTAAAATTGGATAGATGAAATTTACATTTAACAGTTTCTGCAATTCCTTTTTAACAATTTCTTTTAAGTTTGGATTCATTCTTCTTTGTGGTTGTCAAACTGGCCTATCATTTTCTTCAATATAGATATGATGCATGCAGGTTTTAGGATCAATTCCTTTCATATCAATGTATTCCCATGCATATGCAGAAGAGTGTTTTTGCAATATTTCTACTAGTTTATTTTTCTGTAATTCTTCCAGGTTTTCATTGATGTTCAATATTTTTCCTAAAAAAAAATTATATTGAAGAATTTCCAAATTTTTCCATAGAATGTAAAGACATTTGTCTAGATGATAGATATCAATATTACATTGTTCTTGAAAATTTTGATTATTGTCACAATATAAAGAGGGTTCATTATTTTCTATTGAATTTAAAATTTTATCCTCCTCATTTATTTGTGCAATAGTGAAAACTAGTTGTATATCATTATCTTCATCTATCCATTCTTGATTTTCTACTTCCATCATTGTTTTTGCGGCTGGGTACAACGTAAATTTCTTTCTCAAGCTTCCATATGAGATAAACATGTCTCCTGATCTACAACTGATAAAAGTATCAGTTGTAGCTAACCATGGTCTTCCTAAAATTAATGGATGTCCTCCTAAATTATTCTTGGATTTTAGGATCATGAAATCAACAGGATATTCCCAAGAATCTAAGGTTACATATATATCTTCTAACACACCATCGAGTTTAATTACAGACCTATCTGCTAATTATAACAAAGTTGGTGTGTATTGAAGATTAGGAAGCTTCAATTTATCCATAGTTTGTTTGCTCATTGTGTTTATGGCTGCTCCTAGATCAATCAGAGTGTTTGGTATTTCAGTTCCATTGATGTGTGTTTTTACAATGGAGCTTCCTGGATCTAAATATTTCTAAATTGTTGTCTTCCCCATCATAGTATCTGCATTTTTCCCAACTAGTTGAATTCTTTTTATTTCTTTTCTTTTTCTTCTTAATCCTTTAGTACTCAACTCTTTAATTGTTTTTGAAAAAATCGGTATTTCTTTTATTGCTTTTAATAAAGGAATTTTTATACATACATTTTTCAATTCATCTAACGTATCATAATCAGGCAATATGATTTGTTTTTCTACTCTATCGATTTTCAACCTTTCAGGAAAAGGTGGTCTTGAGATAGATACTGAAGGTTTTTCTATAATAAGAGTGTTATTAGAATGTGTGGGATTTTTTTTGTTTCAATATTTTCTTTTTGAGGAAGGGAAATTTCTTCTTCAGAGTCATTATTATATTTTTGAGAATTCTTTTCTATTTCCTAAATAACAACAGATGGTTTCTTCCTTTCTAATACTCTACCAGACCTTAATTGAACATTATTCAGATCTAATGGAGTTATCATATAAGTTTGAGGATTCTGTCCTTCTAAGTTGTAAGTAGGTTGTGAAGTTTTATTGTTTGGATTTGGGAGTGGTTGAATGTGTAATTGATTTCATCTTTGTGAAAATGGAAAAGAAAGTTGTGGATTTGGATTTTGAGTTTGAGCTTGAGGTAACTAGTTGGTTTAAGGGAAGCATTGTGGTGGAAAATTTGGATAAGGTGGCAGATATTGTTGATATTGAGAATATCTTCCATAAGGATTTTTCCATCCTTGATTCCAAGATTGTGGTGGTTGAGCCCAAGGCTTCTATGGCATAGGTGGATTCCAATTATTTTGTGAAGATTGTTCAAATTGTTGAAGATTAAAACCTTGAGTTGATTTGTTTCAGGATTTTGCCATGGTCTTTTGGCAATAAAGTAAAGGGTGTCTACCTTATTTGGAATTCCTTATTCACTAAACACAGCCTTAAGACCTGGTATAGAGGAACATTCTTTTGTATCATGATTTTCCACACATATAACATAGGTTTCTATGCTTTTTAAATATAAAGAACATTCTCTCAGAGCATGCTTCTTTCTACGCCTAGGACAAAAGATGGATAATGCAACATTTTCGAATTTCTGCTTGTTTTATATTTAAGGGTTTTTTTTGTTCACTGAGGCTCCCTAAATATCTGTCTTAAAGTTATCAATAAAACTACCTATTTCTGACCTACTTACTGTCCCGGTTGTAGATTTATTTACTCTTGATAAAAGAGAATCCCTTGAACTTTCTCCTGTTCTTGCTTTACCTCTTGAAATATCTACACATAGATCACAAATATTTTCAAATGGTAACTGAGAAATATCTCAATTTACCATTAGATTTAGAAGATCAATTCACTCATCTTCAATGGATTTAAGTAAGAGAGCTTTCAAAGTTTCCTCATCTAGATTATTAATTTTTTCCCTTTTGATATGATAAACAAATATTTCGACAAAGTCTTCAAGATTCTTATCTTATTTTTGTACCATTTTTAAGACTACATCTTTGATGCTATGATGCATACAATAATCCTTATATTTCTCTAAGAATGCATCTTTCATTTGTGCCCATGTCCTTATAAAATTTGTTTCTAAACTTATAAACCACTTTAATGCTGCATCCTTTAAGGTGGCAGGGAACAATTTTAGTTTTTGAGCATCATGCATATTATCATATGATCTACATAGTACTTCAAATTCAAAGAGAAATGTCTCTGAGTCTTCACTTCTTATTCCATGAAAAATTTGGGAGAATAGAAGGCGAGATGTTTTTCATTGTTAATTTTGTATCTTCATTAAGGATAGGGAACCCAAAAGGTTCTGGATCTCCTCTTCCTCTACCTCTACCACCTCCTCTTCCATCTCCTCCTCCTCCAAACTTATGTTGTTCACCATTGACATTGTGTACTTCTCCTTCTCCTTCTTCAGCCATGATGGATTCCTCAGAAGAGATATCTGGTTCTACAACAGGAAATTTATCTAGTTTTTCTTCTAGTTCTTCTATCAATGGTTTGAAGTAAGTTTCTTCCTCTTCTTATTCAGAGGTAACTTCCAACTCTTGAGATAGAAGTTGTTCTCCAGTTGAAGATATAAAAATTATTCCAGTCGTTCGAGATGTAGAATCTACTTCTATCACAACCTTGTTGATGAAGTAGGTGAACCTTTAAATTGGATTTCGGATCTTAAGAATTCAGGAAGTCTATATTGGCCTAATATAGATGGAATTCAAGTTTGTGTGGGTGGTGTGGCACTACGAGGTCGTGGTGGAGTGAGTGATGATGTAGGAATTGAACTTCTTCCTCGACCTACAAACCTACCTCTAGAGTCTCTTTCCCTATGCATGTCATGTTTTTATTTGATTTTTTAAGGCTTCTATTTACACTTCCTCGACAACAACATCAAAATGTCTGTTCAATTTAATGTTCTTAAATTACAAGCATAAATTATTGACCGGATTTGGTAAACTTATGAAGTGCAAGTGCACTATATATGCTATAAGCCTATTCTTTCGTTTAGTAAGATGATGGTTATGTTTGTTTTGAGATTTTCATGGTTATCTAGATTTTTATTAGAGTTAGATTTCTACAAATTAATACATGGAAGTTAAGCTACTATTAGAATAAACGGGATTTAAGCTATTGTTAGATTAATCTACCAAATCATATCTAATTGAGTATCATTATGAAATGCCTTAAGTTATTCATCCTAAAATTATGAATCTATATAAACACTTTGCTGCTATGAAACAAAATATTGGAATTCAAACAAAATCTTGTCTACAAAATATATATATACAATTCTGATCTTAAAGAGCATGAAAGGAATCTCTAATTACAAACTGCAGAGTGATATAAATTATAATTCTAAAAAGCATGAAAATACTAACTGTAATGAAGTGAAAATTTTTGAAAGACTAAACTATTAAACAACTGTAAGCATAAACGAAATATGAAATGATAAGCGAGATAACTGAGTTATACGAAATAATGAAAATAGTGAAGTAACTAAACTAGAATGCAATGATAAGAGAAAGAAATTAAATGAAAACAATCATAAAGCAACGAAATGAAAATAAGTTAAAAACCTTGACTGTCTGCAGGGGCCCTCTGCATATAGTAGGTGTAATTAACACTCACATTCGCATCGAATCATAGAAAGGTAACTTCAAATTAATACGAACAAAGGTCTGTTTCACAATTATTCATCAATTAACTAATACTTCCTCCTCGATATCGTTTACAGAGGATACATACTTATATAAAATGCATGCTCAACAGTTTGAGACTTCTACGCCTATAGGTATGTTATTCAATCATAATTCAAATATGAAATTAGAAAATAAAATCATTATTTCGTCGATTTGCTATTTGGAAAGAAAATCGAGAAAATGTGATGCACTCAGATTTTTGTTGCTACGTGTTTGACCCGTGTCTTTGACTATGCCACTGTGTGATTCCTTTAGTGAATTGGATCGAGTGAATAGGAGGAGATCCATGAGGGGATCAATCCTCAACTACCCATGTTCTTAGTTGCTTCATTAGTGCACCAGAACCCTACGAACCATGGAGATAGCTGCAGATTTATAAAATAGTTGCAGAATCATGTTAATTCTGTAGCTAATGCAATATTTAACATAACAATAAGGAACATTTAATGAATATGAAAAATAAGACATGTAAGAGTTGTTACCTTATCAAAATATATGATTTAATTCATTTATTGAGTTGATAGTGATGATGAAAAAGGGAAAAATGGAGGAAAAAGGGTGTCAACACAAAACAATTATGGAACTCTACACACTGGACTATGCACAAATTTCCTCTTTCCCTTTTCACACACTGGGTTGTGCCTTTCCGCTGGTACTTCCTCTGGAGTGACTTATTTATGCGAAGCAACATGTTATGTTCTAGCGAAGCTGATTGGTTCATGGGACTTGGAGGCATTATAACAATTTTTCCATGCTTCCTCCTCGGGTCTTGGAAAGGTCCCTCTTGGCCATTGAAAATGAATCCTTACACAATGGTATTTACAAACATTCCTCGGATTGTATGTATTGAAATCCAAACAACTAAATGCATTTTTTTCTATCTCCTTTCCTTCGGTATTTGCAACTTTCAGATTCTTGATTTTGTACAATTTGATTTGCATAGGCAGAGCAAGACAAGGTGATTTCTTCTTCCTGTGTAGAACTACCGATAACCCTATGGAAAGAGGGTATGCAACTTCTTTCATGAACATACCCCAATATAAGATGAAGAGACTTACGTCCACCGAACATTCTAAGGAAATTCCCATCCAGTGAGGCAAACCAATCTGTTATCTTCGACGCTACTTCCATTGCCCCACATGACATGTAAGGTGGCTCTTCCTCAAATATTAAATTGTATAATGGAATGAGGAAGTAAGCAGTCAACCTTTCCATTACTCCTTTGTGTCTACACTCTGAAAGCAGCTTGCAGTAGATGTGCACGACAAAATCTCTTCGTGTCCAGGTCCAATTCATGCCAGTGAATGAATTGTGAGCACAAATTGCATCTAGCAGGTAGGAAAACATGTAAAATTTGGATTTATTTCCCTTGGGAGGATTATGGGCATTAGCTACATGGATCGTCAGCTTCTGATCCAGCAAGTTTGACCACTTGAATGGTTTTTGTTCATTCACAACCTGGTTCAGCAAGAATTCCCACCCTTCGAGGAAGGTCTCAGTACTCTTTTGACCATAGATTCTGCAACATAAAACTATCATGTATCGATAAGATTTCATAAGATACTTTGTCTTGTAGGTGTCAGTGGATGTCTGACAAAACTTTGCTGGCTTTTTCACCCAGCCTTTGACAACCTCCTTTGTGCTCAAGTAGATGGTGGCAGCATAGAAGTAAGAGTCCATGAGAAATTCTGGCTCCAACAAATGGTAAATGAGATGGTAATCTGATGCCAGAAAGGAGGCAAGCCTTTTTTCCACTGCCACTATTACTAGTCATACTCCTGGGATCTATGTGGGAAAATTATCCAACTGACAATTTCAGCACATGGGAAAGTCAAATATTTGCATGCAACTTTATGTAACCTTGACTTTTGGACATTGATATACACTTGAAAGTCCTCAAGATATACTTTGAAGTTTCTTGCTAAGAAGGCTTCATTTACTTTGTGCCATGTGATATCTGACTCCTTTTCTATGAGAAGTTGAATCTGAGAAAAATGGCAAGTTCATTGGAGTACTCTCAACTGCCTCCCCAGTGTTGCTTTCAGTGTTGCCATTTGAAGCAAATTTCTTTAGTGCCATGATGAAAATAGCTAATGAAGAGAAGTGCTCAACAACTGCAATACCTGGAGGAGGAAAATCACTCATGGCAAACATGAATTAGCTTCAACAAAAATACTCACATAGAAAAATCAAGGTGGCAACCACAAGATTGAAGGGAAGAATTGCACAAATCCTGAGATAAGGGAAGAGGTTGGCTCCAAGAACTGTGCATTGCGTAGTATTAGCAGCCATGGAACTAGCTTGAGGGTTGCCACAACACAATTCACATTCTCAACCTGCGCAGAATGAGGGAGAGCTCAGTGGCCATGGGTGTAGCTTGAGCCCTGGAACTGTGAAATGCGTAGATGGGCTAGCCAGGTACTATGCATTACACAATCCCAGAGGGAAAGCTTGAGGCTTGAGCCTTGGACTTGTGCAATGCCATCTGAGCAAGGCAACTGCTGGTAAAGTGAAGAGCAGATATGTCCAAAAAGAGAGTGGGAAAGTGGCAGATCTGAGTGATGGTGCAAGCTAGAGTGTAAATATTACTAAGGAAAGATAAATCAATGAAGATCAAGTGCATAATATCAACATGCAAAGAAAAAAACAAACATGCATAGGGAGTCGCGAAGTGACGACCACTGATGGGTAAAAACAAGAAAACTGACACAACACTTGTAAAATTTGAACAACAAACTGAACAAACACTTGCACAGTATAATATAAGTTAAAATTCCAACAACCAATAAAAGAAACAAGTGAAACATGATCATAGAAGTGAAATGACAAAAAACGACAGGAAAAGCGACAAAAGATGACAAAAGAAAAACTCACCTAGAAAAGCGCCACAAACTCCACCGAAGGCTCCTTGACCTCCTTGGGAAGTCTACAACCCCAAGATTGAAGGTAAAAATGACCTCTTGGGGTGTCCATTATATATCCAGGTCGATTAGGGTTTATGATATGCATGCCTAAAATAAGGAAAACCGACACTTGGATGAACGTCTAAAAATAACAACTTGTGTCATCCTTCGGGAAACTAATTATCCAATCCCTATTTTCTAAGTATTGCCTTTTTATTTTTGTTTTTTTTGGGAAACCAACCATTCAAATTGCCAAGAAGGATTATGCAATTTCCAACCACTGGTAAACTCCTTGACTCAATGAATTACGCATTTTATGAGCTCAAGAGAATATTTGCGAAGTTTCTTAGCTCAAGGTCAGGCTACCTCCCAGAATTGCCAGTTTTTTATCTCAAGGATGGCCTGCCTATCTAGATTGCACAATGTAGATTCTCAAGGCTAGCATGCCTTCCAATATTACACAGTTTTTGGAGGGAAGTTGCACGATCAAGTCAAGAGATAGCTTGTGTCTGAAATATATCAAACTAGGATCAACTCATCACAAGCACAACATGAAAATATAAGTCTTGATCATAGCGTTCTCCAAGTTCCCACTTTGTGATTTTCTGTTGGGATGTCACTAAAATCCTCTTATAATATTCAAATTTGTAGTGGCTCTCATAGATTTTAGTTGAGAGAAAGAATGTGAGTACCTCTATTTCATCTAAATAAATTCTTAGTTAGCAAATTTGAAGGCTTCCACTTCATTAATTAACAACTGCACTAAATGTTTTTCTTTCACATTTTATGGGTCCATCTATGGAGAATGAAATATTGTTTATCCAAAAATATTCATGATAGTAATATGTGAAACTCAATCAGAGACCTAGCATATATTTCATACCCATCAAAATCTTCAAACTTGGTATCCTTTTGTTCAATAATTTACTATATTTTAATTTTTAAGGAAAACTTCAACGAGAATATATTTGATGGTTACTAATAGTAGGTTGTAAATGTCAACAACTTACATTTTGATCAGGGGTTTGAATGAGAAGTATACAATCTTCCTCGAAGTCTCAATCAAAAACTAGATCGCATTCACTCTCGAACCAATCGACTCAATTTGGTAGGGGAAATGCACCTTACTCAATAAGAGAGAAATGTCATGTGTTGATTAGTACTTCCCACGTTTCCATATAATAAGAGATGTTACAACTAATAAGAATAACCAAGGCAACTCCATACTAATAATAGTAAGGGCTCCACCATAATGATATTATGGCTAAGGTTATAAAGAGACTATAGGATGCCTCATTTTGGGTCCATAAGCACCCAAACCCATTTTGGATTTGTTACTTAGGGAGTCAATATAATTCTCAGTAGGCAATTAAACAAGTTATGATAGTAGTTAATAACCTCGAGGGTGGCTCAACCATTAGACACAGTAAAAGTTAATAACCCCAAGGGACTTGATCAAATTTGAACATGTGGCCTTTGGCTTCCCTATTGATGACATGCCATATGAAAATGGTTCCATCAATCGAGATAATTCTTGATGTTGTTGAAGTTTCTACTATCAACAAAATAGTGTCAACAAATGGTATACATTGTTTGACATCTTGGAAGAATTTTAAACTTAAGGGAGAGAATTTGTGGATAGAATAATCCATTAATTGGTGTATGTACTAATTCTAATAGTCCTTTTCATCTAAAAGTTAGCAACTCTATTAATCCTAAATAATCCCCCCCCTCTCCCCTCCCCAATAACCTTTGTGAGATCACTTGAAGATTCACCTGAATCCACAACTCAAACAATTTCCAATTCCTATATAATTAATGCCCTTCACTTTTTCCTTTGACAAGCCCTCTTACACCTAAAAGACTTGGGGTTAGAAAGGTTCTATGCTAGTTAATATAAATCTAATAATTTAAAACATATACTCATCTTGGCTTATAAGGGTTTCCTTTCTCTAGCACCATCTAACACCAATGGATGATATAATTGGATCATTAGAACATTGTATTAAAAATAGTGTATCAAGTTCATCTTATGTTGGCTTTTTATTTTATGATAGAAGCATTCAACAATCCAATGTGGATGACATGTATGATATTCAAGTGTGACATTGTCTATCTCTTCAGCACGACGAGATTTGCTCTTAAATTTTTCTTTTTATCTCTCTCAATGTTGGATAGATTCAAAGTGAAGATGGATTTATGTTGGATCATTTTACCAACATATTATCTAAAATACCATTTTGAAAGGTAATTTTTCCTTTGCAAAAAATGGAAATATTCATCTAAACATATTTCGTGAAACAACTATTGGTCTATCTCAGAGTTTAAGATCTGGTACCATGTTAAATTTTACTAACCCCAGCCAATAGCAATTTCATTAACTAGAAATCAATTGTAAATTTATTAACTGCATATTTATTGAATAAAATCATTGTTGAGATTATTAACAGGTTAATAAAATATAAAATATTTGAAGAAAAATTGACAAATCTCATACAAATGCACATAGAAAATTATTCCCTTCAAATTTGTTGTCCATTAACATTAATTTTATGGCATACTAGGGCTTTTCTTCTTGTGAAACTTAATGCTTATTGAGGAAAATTACAAACAACAAAATTTGAAACTTTTCCAGTTGATAAAAACCTTCAAAACCTATCCTTCGATCTTGTTATGGATCCTTTTCCCTTGTTCCCCCTTGTTTTCTTCCTTTGGAATATGTACATTTGGATGAATGTCCTTCTCCACCATCATTGAGATCCTCACTATCTTAGTGTTGTGCTCACTTTGCAAACCGTTTTTTAAAAACTATATTTCTCAATAGAAAAAAAATATAATAAATAATAATAATAATTTAACATTAAAATTATATATATATATATATATATATATATATATATATATATATATATATATATATATTTTAAATAAATCAAAACTAATCAACAGATTAAAGATTATGCAAAAGAAAATGTTGTTTCCAAAATCCTATTGACTGCTAATGAAGTACACCATCAACAAAAAATTGTTCTCCTAACTTATTACTTCTACATATTTTTTATTTTAACACATATATCCATTCAAATATATTGAGAATATGAAAACATTGAAAAAATAAAAACAAAAACACAAAAAATTTAAAAAATAATAACAAGTGAATAAAAATATATATTAAAACATAAAAAATTAAAAAAAACATGACCCACTAAAATAAAATAAAATAAAATTTAAGATAAAAAAAATAAAAATAAAACAAACAAACAAAAATAAAAATTATATATATATATATATATATATATATATTAAAAAAAAACATAATCTAAGAAAAGATTTTGAAAAAAAATAAAATTAATTAATAATATTGATGTGATAATTAAAAAAACAAACAAACAAACAAACAAAAAACATTAAAATAAAACACAATAAAAACCATTAAAAAAACAACTTTAAAATAAATAAATTAGGAAAAAAAAACATTTAAAAAATTTAATCTTATAAAAAAAATACAAAACAAAAACATGACAAATGATGATGATGATGATGGTGGTGCTTAATGTCCACTGAGACCAAATTGGTCTATCGGACCTATAATTTTCTTAGTTTCTAATTGTCTGCCTCCTCGTCTTTCTTGGCGAGGTTGGTGCTGTAGCTTTCTTTTTTTTCTCTACGGTCTTCCAACTTTCTTTATCTTGCATCTCCTTCATCCTTTTTGGTTCTTGGGACATTGCTGTCTTAACTTCGCGATCTATTGTGTTCGTCCTTTTGAAGATAGTCGAAGAAGAAGTTTGGTCTAGGAGATTTGCTTTGCTGTTAAATGAAGATTTATTTTTTGTGGTATTTGAATCCTCATAACTGTTGATGCTTGAGGGTTTGTCGAGTTCACTCTTTTGTTGTTGGGCGGGGCCTTCCCCCTACTTGTCTTGAAAGTTGTTTCTTTCTTGCCCGATTTCTTGTGATTCAGAGTTTTCTCGAGAGTATTCTTCTTTGATGACAATGTAGTGTTCTTTTTGTGCTCCTTCCCACCAGGTAGATCTGTGGTGATTTTTTCTAGCAGAATTTTTCTAGGAGGCTTTTGGGCAGTTTTTAACTAGGTGGCCTATCTCAAAGCAAGATCGACATCAGAGGAGAACACTTTCATATTCGAGTCTCTGGTTCCACACATAGTCTTTACTTGTTAGGTGTATTTCAGCTGGGAATCTGGAGCTGAAGTCCATTTCCACACAGATGTGTGCATAGGTGGTTCTGGCATATTTCTCCATTTCTAGGCACCTGTAGTAAAATTTCCCAATTGCATTTCCAATGGCTTTTAGCGAAGAGAAATTCCAGATATGCAAGGGTAGGTTTGGCAATCTTACCCAAACTGGTGCTGAGGTTATGACTATTGTTGAGAGATCGAATGATGGGTTCCATGGCCTTGTGAATAGGCCTGATTTTTCCCAAAACCAAGGGCCAGAATCTAGAATACATTGTCTACTTTCAGGGTTTTCAAAATTTACTGTAAAGAAACCCCCTAGCACAGGGGTAGATATTAATTGCATCAGGAATTAGAGGCTTCCATACCTCCGAGATCCAACTGTGGAGAGTTTTCAGTCGCAGCCGAAAACCATTGAATCTGTAGATTAGGGCACTTTCAGAGAACTTCAAAGCCTCATCGAGTGAGGCTTGGACCACCTGGACAGTGGGAGCTGGGGCTTCACTGAGGATATGGGCAGGTGCTTGCCCCCCAGAGGCAGATGGAACTGAGCCAGCAGCTATTTTCATGAAGCTAGGAGCCATCTGGGGAATACTCTCCTGGACAGCCACAAGATCGATAGATGTAGCACCAGAGCCGAGGGCCACAGAAGGCCACAGAAAGATTGCCGCAGAGTGAAGATCTAAAGAGCTACAGCGTGAAGATCTGAAGAGCCGTGTGGAAATCCTGGAAGACGGTCATGAGAGCCGCAGCGTGAAGATCTGAGGTGAAGAGCCGCAGATCTGAAGCGTGAAGAGCCGCAGAGTGAAGATCTGAAGAGCCGCAGCGTGAAGATCTGAAGAGCCATGTGGAAATCCTGGAAGACGGTCATGAGGGCTGGGACCTAGGCAAGTGTGCAGGTTGCCCGCTCGCCAAGAGCCTAGCCCCTGCAATCACCTGGGCGGTAGGTCATATATATATATATATATATATATATATATATATATATATATATTAAATGTTTTATTTATTTTTTAATAATTATTTTATATTTATTTATTTATTAATTTTAATTTCATTTTAATTTTTGCTTTTAGTTTTTTTAATTTTAATTATTTAAATTTGTTTATTTTTTTTCAATTTTTTTTTTTTTTAATTATTGTAATTCTTTTATTTTTATTTATGAAGTTCTATTTATTTATTTTTTAATTAAAAAAAATGATGTTGTTTTTTTGTTATTTTTTCTTTAAATTATGTGTTTTTTTTTTAAATTTTTTCATATATCTATATCTATATATATATATATATATATATATATATATATATATATATATATATATATAATGTTTTATTACCAACATGAAAATCACCAACATTTAAAAAAAATTATCCACACTTAATACATTAGAAAATTTAAAGTGTAAAAAATAAGTCTTCTAAACAAAAAGGGTTGATGTTGCATCAACACTTTTCAAAATTAGCATGAAAATCACTAACATTTTAAAACAAATGTTCCTACTTGATACATAAAATAATTTAAAGTGTCAAAAATAAGTTTTTTTAAAAAAATGGGTTGATCTTGCATCAACACTTTTCAAAATCAACATGAAAGTTAGTAACAATTAAAAAAAATTACATAACAAAATTAAAGTGCCAAAAATATGCTCTAAAAAAAGGTTATTATGAATAACCACTTTTCAAAATCCGGTGCTTTTTTTGCTACTTCAAAAAAACGGGTAATCGATAATTTTCTCGTTTGATCGGTAACTATGTGTTCATTGATGTTGGGTCCCTATAATACTAGTGATTACCCCATTACTATTGTAGTTATACCCCTTATTTATATTGATGTACCCATGTAGTGCCCATATTGTTACTATTGTGCCACATAGAAGCCCACTATTGTTATTGTTGTGCCCTACAATATTATTGTTATGTAGGCTTTGATTGTATTGGGACCACTTAGACTCCTATATATAGAAAGGAGGTATTTTCATTTGTATCATCCAAGAATTGTTCATTTATGTAATGTAAAGGAGGTTGCCCCCTCGAAGAGGCTGAATTCTAAGGCGTGGATCTCTCTTTTCTATCTTTTTGTGAGCTGGTTTCATAACATTTGGTATCAGAGCTTTGGATTCTAGGGTTTCGCTGCTCCAAACAGGTCATCGTGGCATTTTCTCTATAACTTTTTTTCTGTGACGTTTCAAAAGTCGCAAAAAAAAACCCATTTGAGAAGAAATCGCGCTGAACCTTGGGTCCGAATTTCAGATCTTTTCGCGCGATATTTTCGGAGATATGATCTTAGGAAGTTGGTCTTTTTGCAGATTCCTGAATTACACTCAAAACAGGTGACCTGGGGAAAATCGTCATAACTTTCTTTCTGAGCATCGGATTGAAATTTCATAAGAAGTTACAGAAAGAGGACGAACTTTAGTTTTCTTTTATATATTTTTCAGAGTCAAGGGTTGAAACAGTGACACGTGGCACTTCATACAAGTTCACTCTACTGAACCAGTCTATAATCAGGTCACTGCGGGAGATTGTGCATAACTCTTTCTTGGAGAATCCAATTTGGTTCAGACTAGTGGAATTGGAAAGAGGACACAGAAAGCTACTACAGATCACAATTTCAGAACTGGACAATTCGAAATTACAGAGGTACATCAGATTCAATATCAGGCTTCTACAAAGTAAAAAAATGTTTGTAGTTTTTATTTTTTATTTTTGCATAAGCTTGGTTTGAAGGAATTCAAAGGGCCTAGTAAAGCATTATTATCGGTAACTGATGCCCCGAGGAAAGAAAATGCAAACGCCTAGTAAGGAACCTGAAAGCTCTAGCATGACTCATGAAGAAGAGGAAGAAATGCTACATGATATATCAAAATTACAAGAACAAGTGCAACAAATGTCACGCTCACAAAAGCTAACAGATGCTAATATAAAGGGCATGGAAGCTAAGATGGATGATTTGAAGACTGATTTGAAGACAGATTTGAAGAAAGACATGGCAAGTTTGAAGACAGATTTGAAGACAGACATGGCAGATTTGAAGACAGATTTGACAAATTTTCTACAAGAGATACTTACTAATGGTGAAAAGGTTGTAAAGGAAACTCATGATGTGAACAAAAGTAATGTTAATCATGATTCCATAGATTCTAATGTTGGATCGAAGACCCACCATATTCCAAAAATCGATATGAGGAAGTTTGATGGGAAGGATCCCGCCACATGGATATTACAGATGGAGCAGTTCTTTGATCTCAATAATGTGCAAAACACACAAAAGGTACGTATGGCAACTTTATATTTGGAACCAAATCAATTTGTATGGTATCAATGGCTTTTCTCTCGTAAAAAATTTATCACTTGGGCAATTTTTACGGAAGAATTGATAGCACATTATGAGGATACAAAAAGCAACACTTTTTTTAGCCAATTGATAAGTCTCAAACAAAAGGGTTCAATAATGGAGCACATTGAGGAGTTCCAAAAATTGAACATAAGGGTAAAAGATATTCCGAGCAGCATAGGATTTATGTGTTCATAGGGTCTTTAAAGGATAATATCCAACATGATGTTCGCCTTTGGGAACCTGATTCATTAGAGAAGGCATTCAGGTTAGCAAGAAAAATGGAAAGCAAAATTATGGCAACTAGGAAGCATACCATTCACAACTATAAAGATGGAAGCGTTGTTGCCCATAGTCTTCCACAACCTACAAGGTTGACACCACAACAATTGGAAGAAAAAAGAGCAAAAGGGCTTTGTTACAATTGTGATAGCAAATACACAAAGGGTCATAAGTGTGGTGAGAAGAAATTATTCTACATAGATTGTGAACAGGAAGAAGAAAAGGAGCAAGAAAGGTCAAAAGAAGAAGATATACTCCAGGAACAAAGCCTAGATGAAGAACAAATAAATCCAACCATATCTTGTAATGCATTGGCGGGAATTACCACTCCTCAAACCATCAAGATACAAGGACAAATCAAGAAGAAAAAGGTGATAGTGTTGATTGATTCAGGAAGCACCCACAATTTTATTCATTGTAGGGTAGCAAAAGAATTGAATTGCTTCCTATATCCAGCACCAGAGTGTCAAGTGATGATTGCAAATGGAGGAACAATAAATTGCTCTGGAAAGTGCCATACTATCAAGCTATCCATGGGAGAATATGTATTGACTAGCCCAATGCTTTCCATTCCAATGGGAGGTGCTGATGTTGTACTAGGAGTCCAATGGCTACAATCCTTGGATACAATAGCTTTTAATTTTCAAGAACTTTTCATGAAATTTTCTGTGGAAGGAAAGGAAGTTGAATTAAGGGATATTGCAGGGAAACCAGAAAAGATAATCAGCTCTAATGGTATGACAAAGCTTCTAAAAAAGGAGAAAAGGGGTGTAATTGCACAATTATGTTCGCTAGATGTTTCCACATTAGAATCATCTATTTCTCCAGATCTCCAAAAAGTCCTGGACAATCATTCCAAGGTATTTGAGACTCCCAAAGGTCTCCCACCTATGCGTGATCATGATCATGCTATTCATCTGATTCCAGGAAGTGTTCCTCCAAACATCAGGCCGTACAAATATCCCTATGTCCAAAAAAGTGAAATTGAACGTATGGTTGCAGAAATGCTAGAGGTTGGTATAATTCAACTGAGTTAAAGTTCTTTCTCTGCTCCAGTAGTATTGGTGCACAAGAAGGATGGATCATGGCGCATGTGTCCGGATTATAGGGAGCTCAACAAGCTCACTATTAAAGATAAGTTCCCCATTCCTGTCATTGATGAATTACTGGATGAATTGCATGGATCAATTTACTTCACCAAGATGGATCTTCGTTCAGGATATCATCAAATCAGAATGAAGATTGAAGACATTCTGAAAACGGCATTTAGAACTCATGAGGGTCATTATGAATTTTTGGTCATGCCTTTTGGCCTTACCAATGCACCTTCAACATTTCAAGGTTTGATGAATTCAATTTTCAAACCATTCCTTAGAAAATTTGTGTTAGTATTTTTTGATGATATACTTATCTACAGCAAGTCTTGGAAGGATCATGTTGAACATGTCGACGGGGTGCTACAACTATTGGAAGAGAAACAATTATATGCCAAAAGATCCAAATGTTTCTTTGGAGTCCAGGAGGTGGAATATTTGGGTCATATTGTATCTCATGAAGGAGTTAAGGTAGACCCTACCAAAATTAAAGCCATTAAGGAATGGAAAATCCCCACATCCATAAAGCATTTGCGCGGATTTCTTGGTTGACAGGGTATTATCGCAAGTTTGTTAAGAATTATGGGAGAATAGCAGCACCTCTAACGACATTATTGAAGAAAGATGCATTTTCATGGACTCCGGAAGCAACAAAGGCCTTTGAACATCTTAAAGAGGCAATGTGCCAAGCACCGGTCTTAGCTACACCGGACTTCACAAAAACCTTTACTGTGGAATGTGATGCTTCAGGAAATGGAATTGGTGCTGTTCTAATGCAAGATGAAAGACCCATTGCTTTTGAAAGTCGTCCAATCAAGGGAAAGTTTCTAAGCAAAGCTATTTATGAGAAGGAAATGTTGGCAATACTCCATGCACTTAAGAAATGGCGACCCTACCTAATGGGAAGACACTTCAAGGTAAAAATAGATCATGATAGCCTTAAATACTTTTTAGAACAAAGATTATCCTCTGAAGAGCAACAAAAGTGGGTCACAAAGATGTTGGGTTATGACTTTGAAATCATCTACAAAAAAGGGAAGCAAAATGTGGTGGCAGATGCACTCTCAAGGAAGGATGAGGATGTGGAAGCATTGTTGTGCGCTATTTCTATCATCCAACCAGATTGGATAAATGAAGCAAGGGAGGAATGGAAGAATGACGAAGAAGTGTGGGCACTTATTCGAAAGCTACAACAAGATTCCAATACATCTGATACATTTAGCTGGAAAAATGATTCGTTATGGTACAAAGATCGCTTATACCTCTGTAAGAATTCCCAGCTAAAACAAAAGATTCTTATGGAATTGCACACTTCTCCCTTAGGAGGGCACTCAGGATTTTTAAAAACTTACCACAGGGTTAAGAAGGAATTTTTTTGGGATGGCCTTAAATCAGATATTCAAAAGTTTGTGGCAGAATGTTTGGTTTGCCAACAAAATAAAGTGGAAACAATTAAGACACCGGGTCTATTACAACCTTTACCCATTCCAAGACAACGTTGGGAGGATGTATCAATGGATTTTATCACAGGTTTACCCAAGTCTGAGGGAAAGAGTGTCATCATGGT
The DNA here is from genome assembly GCA_031772625.1 of Pinus tabuliformis. Classification (NCBI taxonomy): domain Eukaryota; kingdom Viridiplantae; phylum Streptophyta; class Pinopsida; order Pinales; family Pinaceae; genus Pinus; species Pinus tabuliformis. The sequence goes on along the minus strand of CM062817.1, from coordinate 717,464,571 downwards.
GGTAGTTGACAGACTTACCAAGTATGCACACTTTTGTGCATTATCACATCCATTTAAAGCCAGTACAGTTTCTACTGCATTTATGGAAACAATTCAAAAGCTACATGGAAACCCAAAGATTATTGTAAGTGACAGAGATCCCATTTTCACTGGAAATTTTTGGACAGAATTATTTTCTTGTCTTGGTACTCAGTTAGCTCATAGCTCATCTTATCATCCTCAATCTGATGGGCAAACTGAGATAGTAAACAACTGTTTGGAAGGATATCTTCTTTGCTTTGTATCTGATAAACAGACACAATGGGTCAAATGGTTGCCTCTGGCTGAATGGTGGTATAACACTTCCTTTCATACAGCAACAAAAATGACCCCATTTATGGCACTTTATGGGTATCAACCACCATCCATCACATCATATTTAAGAGAAAATTCTAAGGTTCAGGCAGTGGAACATCACATCGAACATCAACAACAAGTCCTCCAACTCTTAAAGGATAACCTTGTGTTGGCACAGAATAGAATGAAACAACAGGAAGATCATCATCGCAGTGAAAGAAGTTTTGATGTAGGTGATTGGGTATTCCTATGGCTACAACCATATAATCAAATGTCCCTCAAGCAAGCTAAGAAGGATAATAAATTATCACCAAAGTATTATGGTCCGTACAAGGTGTTGCAAAAGATTGGTACTATGGCATACAAATTGGAGCTTCCTGCAGCTTCTCGATTGCACCCAGTTTTCCATGTTTCATGCTTAAAGAAGATTATAGGCGACAAGCTCCCAGTTCAAAAAATATTGCCAGAACTTGACGAAGAAGGAAAAATTATATTGGAACCGGAAGCAGTTATAGAAACAAGAACTCGACAGCTACGAAATCGATCAATTTCAGAGTACCTTATCAAGTGGAAGAACTTATCCGCTGAAGATTCCACATGGGAGGATGAGAATTTTATGCAGAAGTATCCTGAACTACTCAAGCATTGAGGACAACACTTTTTTGAAGGAGAGGGGCATGTTGGGTCCCTATAATACTAGTGATTACCCCATTACTATTGTAGTTATACCCCTTATTTATATTGATGTACCCATGTAGTGCCCATATTGTTACTATTGTGCCACATAGAAGCCCACTATTGTTATTGTTGTGCCCTACAATATTATTGTTATGTAGGCTTTGATTGTATTGGGACCACTTGGACTCCTATATATAGAAAGGAGGTATTTTCATTTGTATCATCCAAGAATTGTTCATTTATGTAATGTAAAGAAGGTTGCCCCCTCGAAGAGGCTGAATTCTAAGGCGTGGATCTCTCTTTTCTATCTTTTTGTGAGCTGGTTTCATAACAATTGATTTTAGTGTAGATGGTGATTTCTAATCCTATTTGATTGCTAGCACTAAATACATTGATTTTAGTGTAGATGTTGATTTCTAATTGTATTTCATTGTTTGCACTATATGCATTGATTTCAGTGTAGATGCTGATTTTTCATCTTATTTGATTGCTTGCACTAGATGCATTAATTTTAGTGTAGATGTTGATTTCTAATCTTATTTGATTGCTTGCATTAGATTCATTGATTTCAGTGTAGATTTCTTCTAATCTTATTTCATTACATGCATTAGATGCATTGATTTCAATGTATATGATGGTTTCTGATTTGATGTAACTCAATGTATGATGGTACATTAACTTAAAGTGATTGGATTAACAATGTGCATTGGTTTCAGTGTAAACACAAAAAAATGATTGACAATTTGCATTGATTTTTGTGTTATAGTAATTCAACCTATTAATATTGGAGAGCAAGAGAGACAAGGTATGATGTTTACTACAATAGTTCGAGTTAAAGAATTGAATGGTTTACAATATCAACTATCATTTTCATATAATCAATATGAAAAGATGGAAAAACTAATTAATAATGTAAAGATTTTGTAAATCTAACCACTCATTAAAAAAAATCAAAATTGCATTATTTTTTTACTTTTGTAAAACAAACTATAGATTAAAAAAATCATCAAAATATTTTGAAGGAAATAAATTATTTCAAACATTAACAATGAAACAAATGATTTCAAGAGTAATCTCGATGCAATAAATTATTAAAACTACTCTTCAAAATATATATAGTAAACCTGGAGGGACACTATTAAGAATTATTAATTGTCAAAAGTTGTAATACCTAAAATTAAATGAAATATATGTGCAGTATCATGGCAGAAACCATTCAAGACAAGCAACAAAAACAAAATTAAATAAGAGAATGATATAGTCCTGTCAAACAAAGAAAACATAATGTAAATTTCAAAGTATGAAGTTTATCTCAAACATATACATAATAATGATAATCTAAAAATGTGTCATTGTTTCCCTCAACTGGAACCAACCTAGATCCATCTTGTTGATCAGTGGTTGTAATTGATGTCAGCCCAAGCAGCACCAGGGGCTACGCCGATCTGGCAAGGGAATTTTGACTTGACAACTCATATTATTTTGCATCAAATATCTTCTCGATGGATTCTACTCGTCGATATGTTTCCGTTGATATATGGTACACCTCCCATTTCTTCATGGTTTGAGAGTTATTTGCATTTGAAGTTAGTAACCCTAGTTAGTGAACTAAAACCCTATGGGGTTGTGGCATGGCACTCATAATTGGTTGTGGTCATTGAATAGTCAATAATTAATAATATTTTTTTGCTCCTAAAATCCCTCCAATGTTCACTTGTTGAGGACCCTCTCAACTCAAGACATTCATATAAATAATGACCCTTATATCCTCCTCTAGTAGGGATATTGTGGCTTAAAATAGGTCATCATGGAATGTTCTCTATAAAAAAAAAATTTGCGAATCTTCAGAAGCTGAAATTAAAATCCGTTTGAGTCGAAATCTTGATGAACCTCGTGACCAAATTTTAGATCTTGGTTTGCTATATTTTCGAAGATATGATATGAGGAAGTTAGGGTTTTTGTAGGCTCCCGAATTCCATGTCAAACAGGGAACATTAAGAAAATCGTCATAACTTTCTCTCAAAGCATTGGATTCAAATTTCGTAAATAGTAACAAAAAGAGGACGGACTATAATTTTTTTAGTAGCATTTTTAGGGTCGAAGGTCGCAACAGTTGCACGTGGACTTCATACAAGTTCTCTCTACTGAACCAGGCTATAATCTGGTCATAGTAGGAGATTGGGCATAACTCTTTCTTGAATAATCCAATCTTGATTAGAGATATGAGGTTGCACAGAGAACTCAGAGGGATATCATAGGACGAAATTTCAAACCCTGGAGATCCAAAATTACATAGATACAACAGATTCAATATCGAGCTCCTAGAAGGCAAGAAAAAATATGCATTCAAGGATCACTGTAGTAAGGACCACACATCAACAGTCAAGCGTAAGTCTCCTAAAACAAGGTATGTATGATTAGTGTTTACATTTGAATTTTGAGTATCATCTCTGACATATTCTTTTGCAGGACAATGTAAATATATACAGAGTCTCGATTATATCTCTATGTCTCTATATGTCACAGTTAGTTTTGATACCACATTTCGGATGTTCTATTCTTGATACTACACATTTGATGCTACACCAAGTCTACTAAATCTATATGATGTTGTGAGTTCATGTTACTTGTCTTGTCATAGTTGATAGAATGGTCTCTGTTGGTGTACTTAGAACTTGGTTCATCACAAGTCTAGGGTTTGTCATCAGTGTCTATTGTATTATCTTTAGATCAGTTTTGGATATAGTCTTGCATAGACTCCAGGCCTATATCAAGAGTGGGAGTCTTTGTCTACTGTTGCAACAAGTCAACAACAAAAATGACAAGAACATTTCAGGTACACATTGTAATTTTAATTTGTATTTATTCATTATTATGCACTTACATGTGTTTTGCAGGCAGAGGTAATTTGAAGGGTATTTTGTTTTTTCCTTTTCAGATTGGGTTTCGCTAGGAAAATTTGAATGAAAGTAGAAGAATATTCAAGTACAACATCAAGCGATCATTCAAGAGGTGAAGTATCAAATCAAAGGAAGCATTGTAGCGGGACATCCTTTAAAGACATGATAGCCATCTGTATATTGTGAAGAAGTGTCAAGACCAAGAGTCATCATTGTGAAGTTGTAAAAGTGTCATCATTGGAAGAGTCATTATTGTAAAATAATCAATCTTCCTAGAGTGGAAAAGGCGTTTTTGGGAGGTATAGGAGTCTCTATTGGGATGATGTCATGGTTGGGTTGTAGTTCATAGTGTGATTGAGTGTTCGGTCAAAATCATTATAAATCATATTGTATCGTGGATCATTGTCCCTATTACGGGAATCCACACTCTTGTCTCATTTCAATCATTATAGGGTGGTAGGGAGGTGCTAGGCAGGTGCATGAAGTCGCCTACAGGTTGGAGCCTGTGAACACTTCAGGGTGGTAGGTTGGTCTAGGGTGTTGGGGCATCCATTCAGTTGATTACTAAAGAAACTAGGGCATTGGGGCGTCCTTCCAATGGGAGCTAGAGAAGAATTATTTTCTATAATTCTAGGAAGTTGTTGCTTTCAGTTCAGTTGGGGCCGAAGATTAAAGAATTTATTAGAAAAGCGTTCAGTGGTTATTGACCCGGAGGGGGTTTTCCACCTAAAATTTTAGTGCCTATTGTGTTCTTTTATTTACTGTTATTACTACATAAACATTAATAATAATTGAAGATTAACTAATTCTCTGAAAAGAATTAAAAGTGCTAATTGCTAAGGAATACTGATTCACCCCTCCCTCCCCCTCTCAGTATTTTCCAACAATTGGTATCAAAGCTTGGTTCCTTCAATAGCAGTCTAATAATTGGAAGGAGATCATGGAGTATACGAAGAATAGAGTTCCTTTTTTCAATGGAAATAAATATGCACTTTGAAGTGGAAGAATGCAGGTTCATTTGTTGGTGCAAGGATATGAAGTATGGGAAATCGTTGACAAAGGTTTCACACCGGCCTAGGATGAACAAGGTAAGAAAAATATGGTATATGATGCAAAATCTATAGATCTTATTATCAGTGGGCTTATCAAATGTGTTTATCTTAAGGTATTGAGTTGAAAAACTGCTAAAGAGGTATGGGGCAAGCTTGAAAATATATATGCAAGTGACTCAAAGGTGAAAGAAGCAAAACTTCAAATTTTCAGGGCAAAATTTGAGCAACTCAAAATGAGGGAAGATGAAGATATTGCTTCATACATTCAGTGTGTTGATGAAACAACAAATACATTGGAAGGTTTGGGAGAACCTGTTGAAACAAAAATTGTTGTCCGAAAGATCCTCAGAACCTTGCCAGCAATATTTAACCCTAAGGTATCTGTCTTGGAAGATAGATCGAATATGACCAATCTCAACACAGATGAATTGCATGGAATTCTTACGACATATGAAATGAGGACTAAAGAAGAGGATGGCATATCTCACTTAGAAACAACATTTTCCGCATCCAAGAAGAATAGTAAGGACAAGTAGACTCCGAAAGAAAAAGCTTGCAACTGTAAGGATGAGGAAAAGGAAGAAGATGAAGAAGAATTCTCAGATAAAGAGTTTGCATATTTCTCGCGGAAAATGAGAAAAGGTACGGGAAAATTAAAGGTAAAATGCCATTAATATGTTTTGATTGTGGTGAGGTTGGGCATTTTGCAGCCAAATGTCCTCACAAAAATGAGGTTGTTAAGAAAGGAAATAAAAGTCCCAGGAAGTTCACAAGCAAGGAAAGAAGAAATGGTTTAAGAAAAGTTTCTTCTCCAAAGAAAATAGCTCCTCATCCGAAGAAGACAGTGATAACGAAGAATAATTCAATGGAAGAGTATTGTTTATGGCAAAGCACAATAAGAAAGAGGCACCTAATGAAGGAGATGAAGAAGAAGAAATGACTGAGGTTGAATTTCAAAACGAAGTGATCAGGGTTATCAAAGAGCTCAAGGCTGAGAAGAAGCATGTCAACACTCTTGAAGATGAATTGAAGACAGAAAGGGAACATGTCCTAAATCTTAAAATCAATGTTGAATAATACAAACAGATTGAAGAATTGCTCAGGAATGAATTAAAGGAAATAAACAAGGAAAGAGAAGCATTGGAAGTTGAAATCATTTATTTATGAAAGCAAGTAAAAAATGGAAAAACACTTCAAAACTATGCCAGCAACTCAAAGTATTTGTATGAACTCATCAGCAACCAATGATCATGCAGCGACAAGACTGGTCTTGGTTACAAAGAAAAATTCAAAAAGGAGTCAAGTCCCTCTATGACAACTAAAGAAGATGGATATGAAAAAAGGGTAGATCCCCCAGCTAAATCAAGATATCAAGACTCGTGGGAAGAACCTTGGAAGATAATTCCTCGAAGAAGATTTCCTCCCAGGTACCAACCTATATTTTATGGTCATTGTTATTCATGTGGAAGGTTTGGACATAGAGCTTCAGAATGTCGCATGTATGTTTGCAATGAATATAATTCTAAAAGATCCTTCAGAAATGGATATTCCAGAACTCAACATAATATCAACAAATTTGATCATTTGAGAGATGATGTCGAATGTTACAAATGTAAAAATTTTGGACATATGGCTAGGGATTGTGAAGTTCCAAACACGTACAACTATTATTGGCAAAACCCTAGAAGCAAATTTGCAGGATCGCGAGATAAACACCAAACGAAATCTTCTATGAATAACATCGAATGTTACAAATGTCATAACTATGGACACATATCTTGTAACTGCAGCTACAAGATGGAATCAACCATGAATGAAAATCTTGACGACGATAATAAGAATATTTGGAAAGGTAAACAAGTACAGGATGAACAAGTACAAGATGAGAAATAAAAGCAAGAAGGAAATAAGGTCCCAATAGTTATTCTTTCACGATTCGTAACAGATTGTGAGGAATCAATTGTTTCTTTGGTTAATGACTCGAGTCAAGACGGTTTGTTAAATGACACACTATTTTGAACAATTTATCTTATCGACTCCTAGAAATTTTAAGATGAGGAGTCTATGCAATAGTATATGACATAAGTCTACGATTGACAGACAGGTAGTTTGAACAAGATGGCAGTTTCATTACATGTTCAGGGGGAGAAGAATAGTTGAAGTATTACAGATTCAAGAAAGGAAGCGCTGACAAGAAATCTCTATGTGAAAGTGGATCAAGACAATTTAATGATTATCGAGATATCTCAGCAAGATAAAGAAATATTCATATATCAAATCAAGTACATCAAGGAAATGCTCAATTAATTCAAGATGGAAGATTGCAAGCCTACCTTTACCCCCATGGTAACAGGTTACAAGAAGATTCATCAACGAATGTGGACCAAAGGTTGTATAGATCCATGATTGGTAGTCTCCTATATGTGACAATCTCCTTGCCAAATGTGATGAAGGTAGTTGGACAAGTAACACGATTCCAAGCAGCACCAAAAGAATCTCATATTATTTCCGTCAAAAGAATTCTTCGATATCTTTAAGGGCACAGCAGAATATGGTTTATGGCATCCCAAAGGAAATGATATAGTTATCCAAGATTATACAGATGCAGATTGTGCAGGAAGTGTTGATGATCATAAGAGTACCAATGGACCAGCGTTCTATCTAGGTGGTTATCTTATTTCATGGTTAAGTAAAAAACAGTCTTCAATCTCGCTATCCACAGCAGAAGAAGAATATGTCACAACAATAGCTTGTTGTACACAAGTTCTCTGGATGAAGTAAACTTTTCAAGATCTTCAAGTCAAGTTTGACGAGCCTATTCCCATCTTTTGCGATAACACCAATGCCATTAGTATCTCCAAGAATCCTGTGATGTATTCAAAAAACAAAGCACGTTCCAATTAAATATCATTTCGTTAGAGAGCAGGTCGCCGAAAAAAAAATATCAAGCTTGAATATGTTAGCACAAAGGAACAAATTGCAGACCTATTTACCAAACCATTACCTCATGAATCATTTGAGTATCTTCGCAAAAATCTTTGGATTCTCCCAAGTTTTATTAGACTCTTTCTCTTATTTACTCGAGTAGAAAGGGGGAGCGGAGGTGTGTACAGGTCCGCAGGATGGCTGTTTTTCAGGGGGAGTTACCCTTTGCCATTTATGACAAAGGGGGAGAGAAGGTAGTTGGAAAAGGTTTCATGATCGCAGGGGGAGTAATTGTGTTTCCATCAATGCCAAAGGGGGAGATTTTTTATCAGTAGTTGCCATTGATGTCAACCCAAGCAACACTAGGGGCTACCCTGATCTTGCAAGGGCATTTTGACTTGAAAAATCATATTATTTTTCCTCAAATATCTTTTCGATGGATTCTACTCATCAAGATGATTCCGTTGATATATGGTACACCTCCCAGTTCTTCACGGTTTTAGAGTTATTTGTGTTTTAAGTTAATAACCCCAGTTAGTGGGCTAAATCCCTATGTGGTTGTGGCATGGCACTCATAATTGGTTGTGGTCATTGAATAGTAAATAATTAATAATATTTTTTTACACCTAAAATCCATCCAATGTTCAGTTGTTGAGGACCCTCTCAACTCAAGACATTCATATAAATAATGACCCTCATATCCTCCTCTAGTAGGGATTTTATGGCTTAAAACAGGTCATCGTGGAATTTTCTCTATAAAGTTTTTTCTGCAAAGCTTCAGAAGCTGAAATTAAAATCCATTTGAGATGAAATCATGGTGAACCTTGTGACGATATTTCAGATCTTGGTTTGCTATATTTTCGGAGATATGATATGAGGAAGGTAGGGTTTTTGCAAGCTCCCAAATTCCATGTAAAATAGGTGACGTCCGTAAAATCGTCATAACTTTCTCTCCGAGAATTGGATTCAAATTTCGTAAATAGTATCAAAAAGAGGACGGACTATAGTTTGTTGAGCAACATTTTCAGAGCTGAAGGTCACAATAGTGGCACGTGGAAATTTGTACAAGTTCGCTCTACTGAACTAGGATATAATCAGGTCATCGTGGGATATTAGGAATAACTCTTTCTTGAAGAATCCAATCTTGATTAGACTTGTGGGGTTGCAAAGAGGACTTATAGGGCTACCATAGGACGAAATTTCAAACTTTGGAGATCCAAAATTACATAGATACAACAGATTCAATATCGAGCTCCTAGAAGTAAAGAAAAAACATGCATTCAAGGATCACTACAGTAAGGACCACACATCAATAGTCAAGGGTAAGTCTCCTACAGCTAGGTATGTATCATTAGTGTTTACATTTGAATTTTGATTATCATCTCTGACATATGTTTTTGCAAGACAACATAAATATATACAGAGTCTCGGTTATATCTCTATGTCTCTATATGTCACAGTTAGTTTTGATACCACATTTCAGATGTCTTATTCTTAATACTACACATTTGATGCTACACCAAGTCTGCTAAATCTATATGATGTTGTGAGTTCATGTTACTTGTCTTGTCATAGTTGATAGAATGGTCTCTGTTGTACTTAGAACTTGGTTCATTGCAAGTCTAGGGTCTGTCATCAATTTTTATTATATATATCTTTAGGTCAGTTTTGAATATAGTCTTGCATAGAGTCCAGGCCTATATCAAGAGAGGGAGTCTTTGTCTACTGCTGCAACAAGTCAACAACAAAAGTGACAAGAACATTTTAGGTACACATTGTAATTTTAATTTTAATTTTTATTTATTCATTATTATGCACTTATATGTGTTTTGCAGACAGAGGTAAGTTGAAGGGTATTTTGTTTTTTCCATTTGAGATTGGGTTTCGCTAGGCAAATTTGCATGTAGATAAGAAGATTCAAGGAAAGCATCAAGCGATCATTCAAGAGGTGAAGTATCAAATCAAAGGAAGAATTGCAGTGGGACATCCTTTAAAGACATGACAGCCATCTGTATATTGTGAAGAAGTGTCAAGGCCAAAAGTCATCATTGTAAAGTTGTAAAAGAGTCATTTGTAAAAGTGTCATCATTGGAAGAGTCATTATTGTAAAAGAATCAATTTGCCTAGAGTCAAAAAGGCATTGTTGTGAGGTATAGGAGTCTCTGTTGGGATGATTTCATGGTTGGGTTACAGGTCATAGTGTGATTGCTTGTTCGGTCAAAATCGTTGTAAACCATATTGTATCGTGGATCATTGTCCCTGGTACGGGAATCCACACTCTTTTCTCAATTCAGTCATTATAGGGTGGCAGGGAGGTGCTAAGTAGGTGCATGAAGTCGCCTACAAGTTGGCGCCTATGAACACTTCAAGGTGGTAGGTTGGTCTAGAGTGTTGGGGCATCCATTCAGTTGATTACCACAGAAACTAGGGCATTGGGGTGTCCTTCCAATGGGAGCTGGAGAAGAATGATTTTCTAGAATTCTAGGAAGTTTTTGCTTTCATTTCAGTTGGGGATGAATATTAAAGAATTTATTAGAAAAGCATTCGGTGGATTTTGACCTAGAGGGGGTTTTCCACCTAAAATCTTTGTGCTTACTGTTTGGTCAATTTAGTGTCCTAAATTGCTCTACATAAATTATCAATCTGGGTATCGTAAACTGATGAAGTGTAGTGCACTGTTTGTGCTAGATGACCCTTCTTACTTCATTGTTTTTGTGTTTTATGTTGTTTTGGGGGTTTTTGGTCCTTTAATCCCTAATGATTTACTAACTAACAAGAATCTTAAATCTAACTTCTGTAAACACTGCTAAGAACCTAAAGAAATGAGAATTAAAAGAGCTTAAGCAAGATCGGGAAGCAAAGTTCAATCAAGAAATGAAAACAGAGTTTCTATTTCTACTCTTATCATTATTTCCAAATCATGAACTAAAAAGTAAAAAGTAAAATTGCAACTACTGTCTAATCAATTACAAAAACAAAACTAAATAAAATACTTAAACTGAAAGTGAAATTGCAACTAATGTCTAGTCTATTATGGAAACAAAACTTAATGAAGTGCTTAGTTGCTCTGCCTCTCAATTTTGGGAGAAAAACTTCCTTGTGATGACATTTTGAAGAATTTTGTACTTCATTATTCTAAGAGAAGACAAATACAAAAATGCAGAAAAGACTCATTGCATGAATGAAGTATTCAACCACTTAGTTTAAGATGAGTTATCAACTAGAAGGGCTTTTCAAAAACATTTATCTACACCATGAGTCAATAAACTAGTAATAAAATGGCAAGAATAGTAATGGCACTGATCAATCTAATTGAAAACTTAAAGACTACATTACACTACTGCATTTCAACTTCTAACTACTGACAAAAACTAGAAAAAAAATTAAGTAAAAAGAAGCTATTTTGCATTATAAGAAAATGATAAGGATTGCATTATAAACAAGGTTAGTATGGAAATGATTATGAACATTGTGAGAGGAAATGATGAATTTACAGTTTAGCTAGAAAAAGACAAAACAAAATGAAATAAAACCTCAGTCAGCGCAGGGGCCCTCTACAACTGATCAGGTTATGTTTACTTAATCAAACCCCAAGAAACTCCTTCACATGTCCATAAAACTTGCGGTCTTCATATTAAAAAAAAAACAGGGAATGAGTTTTTCAAAATTACAGGGCAATAGTCTGAGCTTAATACATGAGGAAATTCGAACTCCTTCTGAGTTCTTTACATAGGTATTTATAAGAAAATTATGCAACTGATTGTGGAGAAAAATAAGCTACAACCAAAAACACGTAGAAGACAGGCACACGGAATTTTTTTCCTCAGCTGCTGGAGACATAAATCTAAGATGGTGGCTGTTGGATTTGGTTGCACAGATGGTTGTTGGAGTCTGTGGGTTCAAGAAGTTATTTCGGATAACGCATCCCATCACTGTGAAATGTGTTGATTATCCATGAAACAGAGTCCTATTGCCTTCAGTCTCTACGTTTGACTTCTCCATTGACCAAAGTCTTGTACCATATTCAATGTCGACTTGGGATAGGTGAATAGGACACGGTCCATGTCACGATGATTTCCAAGTTGCCCTTATAGTTAGTTTCTCCTTCTAACACCTGAAACCTATTAAAGCATGGAAGTAGCTACGAAACAGCTGATTAGTTGCAGAATTAGCTGCGTTCTGTAGCTAAAAGACAAAAATTTATTCAAATAGAAAAAAATAAAAGCATAACATGTAAAACACTAAATGTACTCCTTAAGGAAATATATACTAGTCATTGATGATAGGAATGCACTTCTTCATGGAAAAACAAAGAAAAAGGGATGAGAAGAGTTGCTAAGGAAAGGTCAGTTTTGAGGCTCAACATACCTCCACTGCAAAACCATTGCATGTCCCTATGCAATCAAAATTGTGAACTTCCTCCTCATATTGCATTTGTTTTGATACTTCTGCCAACACATCCAACTTCCTCTTCTTGCTTTTCTTTGCATTGATTGCCATCCTTGGCTTCCTCATAAGAAATCTGTATTTGAGGTTAATGAGTGTTCTGTTTAGCTTCTTATTTTTCCTTTTTAGCTTCCTGTTCTTTTTGTACCATAATCCCAAGTGTAGCATTGTGTTGTCATGAATAGATTTATCCAGCTTATTCTGTTCCCTCAAGGCTTCATTTTCTTTTTGGATGTGCCTGTTCAGAATTTCTAGCTCAAAGATCTCTTGTTTGAGAGAGCTAATTAGAGTTTCTTGTTGGGTGACACGATGTTCTGGATTAGTGGAAGTTCTTGGATCTATTGAGGTATTATTTTTCTCTAATGATTCTTTGTAGTCATAGATTTTCTGTTGTGCTGGATCTATGCCAGGAGAGGCTCTACCTGGGCTACCTTCAAAATTCTGTGGAGGAGAGTTCTGTGGACTTTGTTGAGATGGAACACTGTTAGGGGACTGAACTGGGGTTTCTTCCTCTAAGTTTATAAACTGGGCCTCTTTTGATTTCACCTTCTTCACCTTCTTCACCTTGCCTCGGAGTCTAGAGCTCCTCCTCAAGTTTTGGAAGCTTATGGTTTCTTCTTTTGTGTCCTTTTTCATCTTTCCTTTCTCCTTATTTTTCTTGATTTGCTCCTTGATCTTGGTTAGTCTTTCAAAAAGCAGTTGTTCATCTTCTTGTGGTGATGAAGGTTCAAGAATGTCCTTATTGATTTCTTCAACCCTTTCTTTCAATTTTCTCTTCTGCTTAGTCTGTTTCCTAACCTCTGGTTCAGGAGCCATTTCTATCTCATCCTTTTGTGAGGAGATTTCAATGCTGATATTTCTCCTTCTACTTCTTTTAACATGACTTCCCTCAAATAAATCTGGAGCATCTTGGAATAAATTCCTTACCAAGAAGTCTTCCCATGTATCCCCTACACTTCTCAAATGAAATTCAACTAAAATCTTCACTAGTCCATGATGATATAGAGTTGTTTCTATTGATTCAACTTTCTTTTGGACATTTGTTGCCATTCTTCTCAGACTATTCAGAAGGAAAAAGGGAAGATTGAGGGTTCCATTCTCTAGAAAATTCATTAACACTTGTATATAATAAACATACATAGATCCAAAACTTTCTTCACATGTAATGAATTTTTGCAGTATTAACAACATGCTACTCCGTTTTTTTTTTTAGTGTTGAAATTGGAATCCATTTTCTAAATACCGTAACATCCATACCTGGGTTTTTAAGAATCACCTTCCAAGATTCATCATGAAACTCTTTTTTTAAACCATCTATTTCCTAGTCTTGGGAGTTATGTTGCTTCTGCTATGAAGGACTCGACGACTGCAAATTTGATATCCCCTATTTCCACTTATGTGCTATCAAATTACCTTGCAAAGGATTTAGTGATTTCCTTATGGTAGTCGTCAAAATTTTCAATAAAACATAACCAACTGGCCTTCTGTAACATTCTCTTTAGCTGTGGATACCCCTCTATGTATTTTACCCCTACGGGCTCAGTTCTAACAATAAGCCTCATATCCTCTGTTCTCAGTTACCCTTCAAAACTACTCTCACTATCTAAAAAATGGAATGATTGCGTATATGGAAATGAGAAGACTGTGTATGCAAAAATAGGAAGACTGTGTATACGAAAATAGGAAGACTGTGTATATGGAATGACTGCGTATATGGAAACAGAACGACTGTGGATATAAAAACATAATGACTGTATGGTTGTGTGAATATGAGAGAAAAACTTAAGAATTGGTATGTAATAAATAAACAGTCAAGGTTTGAGAGTCGTAGATAGGTAGGTCACGTCATTAACCTAACTGTTAACAAATGTAGCTGTGGAGGATTGTTTAAGTACAAGTTATGGAGTTTGAAGCAAAGATCAGTTATAAAGGAATCATTGGACCGTTTGTCATTGAAGGCGGAAGATATGGCAGAGACATCGTGGCTGTCAAATCTCATAATGATTAATTAAGGAGACATGTGATCATACATGTTATACAAACTTATGTTTTTAAATTGCTTTTTGAAATAAATTTTTGTATTTACCTTTGGAACCTTTACCTTCCGCTTGTTAATATTTTTATGTTTTCTCCACAGGTACTTTAGGCATGATTGGTCTTCAAAGTTTATTTTTCTTCAATTACCTTCTTACATGATTTTATTATGAACTGCTTGGACTAATAAACAAATTGTTGCTGCAGAATCAGATTAGCTGCAGAATAGGATCAACTGGGGAACGAAATCAGCTGCAGAACGTGAAACAGAGAGTAAAATATGGCTTATGAATGAATGAAATGGAAATGGATGTGTAAGTGAAAATAATACAAGATGATAAATGAAAATGGAGATGAAAGAAATACTGGAAAAGGAAAAATTTATTGGTGAAATATGGAAATGGAATGAAGTGAAACTATAAAAGTAAAATAGAGTAAAGTGAGATGAGATAATGAATTTTACAGAATGCAGAGTGACTATGGCTTTTTGTCACCACTTATCACATAAAGGAAATGGAAAATATAGGGTGTCAGAAACTTCTGATTTTCACCCTGTATTTTCTATATAAGCATGCCAATCAATGATTGGTTTTCAATCTTATACAAATTTTTTTATTTTTTGTTTTTTGTTTTATTTGTTATACTTTTATTTTTTCTTTTAGATATGAAAATAAAGACTAAGTTGGTTGAGAATAATGATTCTTCTTCACTAACTTCATTTCAGAATTGTTCTAGAAGATCTTGATGAGCTCCTCCTTTGAAATTGGTTTTTGATATATTTTCAATCTATGACCATTCACAAGAACAGGAGCTTGACTATCATCTATTGTTCTGATCCTCATTCCTCCATTACTAAAGACTTTTTCAATATCATATGGCCCAAGCCAATAAGTTTGAAACTTCCCTTGAAAATCTTTAAACTTTGAATCAAATAACAGTACCCAATCTCCCTCTTGAAACCTCTTGTCCTTGATGTATTTGTCATGCCATTTAGCCCTCTGTTGTTGGACTATACCAGTCCTTTGAACTGCCTCTTGCCTAATTTCATCAAGTTCATTTAATTTCTCCAGTCTATGCTTTTGAGACTCTAATAATTCCATCCCCAACTGGACTGCCATTTTGAAAGTTCTAATTTAGAACTCTATAGGGAACAAGACTTGTTTCCCATAAACAAGTTCATAGGGTGTATGTCCCATTGTGTTCCTCCATGTAGTTCTATAGGCTCGTAAGGCTTGAGGAAGCCTTTCTGCCCAATATCTTATATGTAGATGCACAGTCTTGGTGAGGATTCCTTCAATCACTTTATTTGTAGACTGCAGTTGACCATTTTCTTGTGGATGATAGGAAGTAGATTTCCTATGCTTGATTTTGTACTCCTCCATAAGCCTTTCCATCATGTTGGATGTGAATTGAGATCCCTGATCTGTCACAATTTCTCTTGGAACACCAAAACGAGTGAAGGTGTCCTCAAAAAGAAATTTAACTACAGATTTTCGTTAGCAAAAGGTAATGCTTTGGCTTCTACCCATTTGGTGACATAATCAATGCATACCAATATATATTTTTTCTGCTTAGATGGAGGATTAATTGGTCCAATAAAGTCTAAAGCCCATTTTTCAAAGGGTTCAATAAGTACCTGAGTTTGTAATGGCATTTCATTTGAGGGAGCATGTTTCCCTACCCTTTGGCAGTTGTCGCACCTCCTGACATATTCTTTAGCGTCTTTGAAGATGGATGGCCAATAATAACCTAAAGAAAGGATTTTATAGGTTATCCTCTTGTCAGCAAAGTGTCCACCACACGGCTCATCATGAAATTATTTGAGAATATTAGGCATTTCATCTTCCCTGACACACCTTCTGATTATAAGATCTGGACCTGTTTTATACAATTCGTTAGTGATCCATGAATATCTTGCACTTTCTTGAATAATCTTTCTTTTTTCTCTAGGAAACAAATGTGAAGGTAACATCCCTGTAACCAAGTAATTAGCATCATCTGCAAACCAAGGAGTTTGAGTAGTTACTGCAAAATGATATTCATCAGGAAACTTATCTTCAACTGGAGAGTCTTCTTTGATATTCTGAATCGTGGACAAGAAATCAGCAACTGTGTTTTGTTTTCCAGATCTATCTAGCACAGTAATGTTGAATTCTTGCAAAAGTAAAAGTCATCTTGTAACTTTGCCATTAGTAATAGGTTTATTCATCAAATATCTAATTGCAGAGTGATTTGTATGAACAGAGGTTTCATAGCCTATTATATAGTGTTTGAACTTATTAATTGCGTGAACAACAGCTAAAAATTCATTTCTAGTCACAGTATAATTCAACTCAGTGGGAGTCAAATTCTTACTTGTATAGTAAATGGCATAAGGAATCAAACATTTTTGTCCCAGTATATCTCCCAGAGCTGTATCTGAAGCATCTGTGGAAATATGGAAAGGAAGTTTCCAATTTGGACCTCTTAAAATAGGTGCTTCAGAAATTTTTGCTTTCAAGGTTTCAAATGCTAATTGGCAATCAGGATTCCAACTGAATTCACAATATTTTGTAAGCAATTTGAAGAGTGGAGATGATATTTTAGTGAAGTTTTCTATAAACCTTCTATAGTATCCTGTAAATCCTAGAAAACTTCTAACATCCTTTTGGCAATTTGGAATTGATAACTTAGAGATGACTTCAACTTTAGATTTGTCAACTTTAATCCCATCTCCCGAAATGTGATGTCCTAAAACAATACCTTCTGTAAACATCATAAAACATTTTTCATGGCTTAGTGAAAAGTTTGTTTCTTTACAGCTTTTAAGAACTTTTTCCAAATTTTCCAAAGCTTCTTCAAATGTGTACTATAAAATCATCCATATATACCTCTACACAATCATGTATTAGATCAGAAAAAATTCCTAGTACTACTCTTTGGAATGTTGCAAGAGCATTGCACAACCCAAAAGGAAGTACTTGGTAGGAAAAACTTCACCATGGACAAGTAAATGTGGTTTTATCCTGATCCTCAGGTGCTACCTGAATTTGATTATAATCACTAAAACCATTCAAGAATGATAAATACTTCTTACATGATAATGTATCTAAAACTTGATCTATAAAGGGCAAAGGAAAGTGCTCTTTAAGGGTTGCTTTATTCAATTCTCGGTAATCAATGCACACCCTCCATTCACCATTATTTTTAGGCACAATTACCAAAGGAGAAACCCATTGGCTATCTGAAATTGGGTAAATGAAGTTTACATTTAATAATTTTTGGAGCTCTTCTTTTACAATTTCCCTAAGATTTGGATTCATTCTTCTCTGAGGTTGTTTGATCAGTCTACTGTTTTTCTCAATATAGATATGATGGATACAAGTCTTAGGATCAATGCCTTTCATGTCAGTGTACTCCCATGAAAATGCAGCAGAATGTTTTTGTAGTATTTTGGTTAGCTCTTCTTGTTGTAGTGTCTCCAAGTTTTTGATTATGTTCAATGTCCTACCTGGAAAAATTTCATTTGTAGAGCTACCAAACTCTTCCATAGAATAGAGAGACATCTGCCTAGATGACAAGTATTCAACATTAGATTTTTCTTGAAAGTGTGCATGATCATATTCTGAAGATGTTTCAAAATTTCCCAATGTATTCAAAATTTGACTATCTTCACTAATTTTTGACATAGTAAAGAGAGGTTGAATATCATCTTCATCATCAATCCATTCCTTGTCATCTATTTGTGTAATTTCTTTTACTGGAGGATACAGAGTAAATTTCTTTGTTGAATTAGCATCAGAAATATACATGTCACCATATCTACAACTAATAAAAGCATCAGCTGTGGCCAGCCAAGGTCTTCCTAATATGAGTGGGTGTCCTCCTAGATTATTCTTAAGAGTTAAGATCATGAAGTCAACAAGATATTCCCAAGAATCTAAGGATACTGAAATATCTTTTAGCACACCATCTGGTTTGATTACTGATCTATCTGCAAGTTGTAGTAAGGTAGGTGTGTAAAGAAGATTAAGAAGTTTAAGCTGCTCCATAGTTTGTCTAATCATGATGCTTATTGTTGCCCCTAAGTCAATCAATGTATTTGGAATTTCAATTCCATTTATATGTGTTTTGACAATTGGACTCCCCGGATCCACATATTTCTGTATGGCAAGTTTTCCCATCATTATGTCTGCTATTTTTCCTACCAGGTGAATTATTTTTGTTTCTTTTCCTTTTCTCCCTAGTCTTTTTATGCTCAACTCCTTTATTATTTTGGCTAGAATTGGAATTTCTCTAATGGCTTGCAGCAAAGGAATTTTGATACAGACATTCTTCAATTCATCTAGAAAATCATAACTGGGCAACAAGATCTATTTTTCTACCCCTCTATCAATTTGTAGTCTCTCGGGAAAAGGAGGTGTAGAAGTAGATGCTGGTTGCTCAATGATAGGAGTTGTATTCACTGATTCTTTTTGTTTTTATTTTTCAATGTTTTGGTTTTGGAGAGATGTTTCCTCAAAACTTTTATTGACTTTTAGAGAATCTTCCTCAGAAGTGTCATGTTCTTGAATAACTACAAAAGGTCTTTCTTTTTCTAATATCCTACTAGATCTTAGCTGAACATCATTAATATCTAGAGGAGTAATCATGTAAGTTGGAAATTGTTGTACTTCTACCATGTAAGCATTTTGAAGGTTTTTATTGTTGGGGTTTGGTAGTGGTTGGGCAGGTAACTGATTTGGTTTCTGCTGAAATGGCAGCAAGAGTTGGGGATTTTGACTTTGTTGTGGGGGTTGTTGTGGAAATTGAAATGAAAATTGAGGGTTCTGATTTTGAAGTTGTGGCTACTGATTTTGTTACTGATTATGTGAGGGAGGATAATTCTGATATGATGGAGGATATTGATCATATTGAGAAAATCTCCCATAAGGATTTTGTACCCCTTGTGCCCATAGTTGAGATTGATACTGAGATTGACGTTTAGGTTGAGGCCAATGTTGCTGCCAAGGATTTCAGTTTGGTGGGGGCTGAAGATACATTGGATTGTTAAATTCCTGATTTTGTGGCCCCTACCAAAGTCTTTTTGCAACAAAACAAAGAGGTTCTGCAGAATTTGGGACTGTTTCCTCTTGAAAGATAGCCTTAAGACCTAGGATTGAGGGACAACCCTTGGTCTCATGACTTTCTGAACAAATCGTACAAGTTTCTACAATTTTTGCATCTAAAGGGCATTCCCTTAAAGCATGTTTATTTTTTCATTTTGGACAAAAAAAGGGTAAAGCATTAGCCTCTGTTTTCTATTTGTTTTGAATTTTAAGGGTGTCTAGTTGCTCACTAAGGCTCCCTAGAATGTCAGTTTTAAACTCATTAAGCATATTGCCAATTTCTGCTCTGCTTACAAAACCAGTTGTAGATTTGTTTACTCTAACAAGAGAAGGATCTCTCGGCCCTTTCCCTGTTTTAGATTTCCCTCTTGAGAAATGAACACACAGTTCTCCTATATCACTCAATGGAAGTTGAGAGATATCTCCCTTCCCCATCATGTTAAGGATATCTATCCACTCATCTCTAATGGCCCTTAATAAAAGAGCTTTCAAAGTTTATTCATCTAAATTGTTCATCTTTGCTCCTTTCAAATTATAGTTGAATCTCTCAAATCAAATCTTCTAAGTTTTCATCCTCTCTTTGCATCATTTTGAACACCTCATCTTTGTGATTGGTAGGCATACAATAATCCAAGTATCTATCCAAAAATTCCTTTTCCATGTCATTCCATGTTCTAATGGATTGAGTGACTAACCCCATGAACCATTTCAAAGCAGCCCCTCTCAATGTTGAAGGGAACAACTTAAGTTTTTTAGAGTCTTCTAGATAGTCATAAGTTCTGCACAAGACTCCAAACTCAAACAAAAATGTTTCAGGGTCTCAATCCATAGAAGTTTGGGAGGACAGATGGTGAGATATTTTTCGTTGTGGCATGTGTTTCTTCATCCACTATAGGGAATCCAAGAGAGTTATCTACTTCCCTATTTCCTCTGCCTCCTCCATTATTACCTCTACCTCCTTCATTATCTCATCTACCTCTCCCTCTACCCCCTCCTCCAAACAATGAGAATTCTCCATCTTGTTCTTCCTTTGCCATTACGGTTTCTTCAGAGTCACTATAGGGTTAAACCTGCAAGGTTATTCACTCCTCCTTTGGTTCTTCTATTAATGGACTATGTGAGAGAGTTTCTACTTCTTCTTCCTCACCAGGTGTTCCTAATTCTTCAACTATAATGGGCTCTCCTGTGGAGGTAAGAAAAACTATTCCTCCTATTGGAGATTCGAAAATTTTCTCTCCTAAGACTGTCTTGATAGATGAAGTAGGAGATCCTTCTGATTGAGTTTCTACCCCTTGAATTCCAGGAATCCTACGGCTGGGAGTATGAGTCTGGGATGGAGGTGTGCCTTTTCTTGCTCTTGGTGGAGTAGGTGGTCTTGTAGGAATCGAACTTCGACCCCTAGCTATAAATCTACCCCTACAGTCTCTTTCTCTATGCATGTCATTTTTTTTGAACGTAAGAGATAAGGCTACCTAGTTACACTTCCCCGGCAACGACGCCAAAATGTTTTGTCAATTTAGTGTCCTAAATTGCTCTACATAAATTATCAATCCGGGTATTGTAAACTGATGAAGTGTAGTGCACTGTTTGTGCTAGATGACCCTTCTTACTTCATTGTTTTTGTGTTTTATGTTGTTTTGGGGGTTTTTGGTCCTTTAATCCCTAATGATTTACTAACTAACAAAAATCTTAAATCTAACTTCTGTAAAGACTGCTAAGAACCTAAAGAAATGAGAATTAAAAGATCTTAAGTAAGATCTAGAAGCAAAGTTCAATCAAGAAATGAAAACAAAGTTTATATTTATGCTCGTATCATTATTTCAAAATCATGAACTAAAAAGTAAAAATTAAAATTGCAACTATTGTTTAATCAATTACAGAAACAAAACTAAATGAAATACTTAAACTAAAAGTGAAATTGCAACTAATGTCTAGTCTATTATGGAAATAAAACTAAATGAAGTGCTTAGTTACTCTGCCTCTCAATTTTGGGAGAAAAACCTCCTTGTGATGACATTTTGAAGAATTCTATACTTCATTATTCTAAGAGAAGATAAATACAAAAATGCAGAAAAGACTCATTGCATGAATGAAGTATTCAACCACTTAGTTTAAGATGAGTTATCAACTAGAAGGGCTTTTCAGAAAAATTCATCTACACCATGAGTCAATAAACTAGTAATAAAATGGAAAGAACAATAATGGCACTAATCAGTCTAATTGAAAACTTAAAGACTAGTGAAACAGTAAATGAAACAACTACATTACACTACTTCATTTCAACTTCTAACCACTGAAAAAAAAAATAGAAATATATTAAGCAAAAAGAAGCTATTCTGCACTGAAAGAAGCTATTCTGCATTAGTAAGAAATGATAAGGATTGCATTATAAACAAGGTTAGTATGGAAATTATTATGAACATTGTAAGAGAAAATGATGAATTTACAGTTTAGCTAGAAAAAGACAAAACAAAATGAAATAAAACCTCAGTTAGCGCAAGGGCCCTATGCAACTGATCAGGTTATGCGTACATAATCAAATTCCAAGAAACTCCTTCACATGTCCATAAAACTTGCAGTCTTCATATTAAAAAGAAAACACAGGAAATGAGTTTTTCAAAATTACAGAGTAGTAGTCTGAGCTTAATACATGAGGAAATTTGAACTCCTTCTGAGTTCTTTACACAGGTATTTATAAGAAAATTATGCAACTGTTTGTGGAGAAAAATAAGCTACAACCAAAAACACATAGAAGACAGGCACACGGAATTTTCTTCCTTGGCTGATGGAGACATAAATCCAAGATGATGGTTGTTGGATTCGATTGTATAGATCACTGTTGGGGTCCGTGGGTTCAGGAAGTTGTTTTGGATAACGCTTCCCATCACTGTGAAATGTGTTGATTATCCACAAAACAAAGCCTTTTTTCCTTCGGTCTCTACGTTTGACTTCTCCATTGACCGGAGTCTTGTACCATCTTCCTTGTCGACCTGGGCTAGGTGAATAGGACACGGTCCATGTGACGATGATTTCCAAGCTTCCCATGTAGTTAGTTTCTCCTTATGACACCTAGAACCTGTTAAAGCATGGAAGTAGCTGTGGAACAACCGATTAGTTGCAGAATAGGCTACGTTCCGTAGCTAAAAGACAAAAATTTATACAAATAGCAAAACATAAAAGCATAACACGTAAATCACTAAATGTCCTCCTTAAGGCAATATATATTGGTCATTGATGATTGGAATGCATTTCTTCATGGAAAAACAAAGAAAAAGGGATGAGAAGAGTTGCTAAGGAAAGGGCAGTTTTGAGGCTCAACACCTACTATGTTCTCTTATTTACTGTTATTACTGCATAAACATTAATAATAATTGAAGATTAACTAATGCTCTGAAAAGAATTAAAAGTGCTAATTGCTAAGGAATATTGATTCACGTCCTTCCCCCCCCCCCCCCCCCCCTCTAAGTATTTTCCAACACATCTAACTCTGGATCTATCATGCATTGAGAGGGATCAAATCCCTCAAGGTGTAAACCTTTCCTCAAATTGATCAGGGGTAACCTTGATTTTAAAGGATCATGACCCGTGGGAAATTATAAGGAAGATCGTTCTTGTGCCAATAGATGTAAAACTGAAGGAAATGCATGAATACATTGGAGCCTAGAGAGTGATCGTGGATACCATAAAAGATCATTTGATCTTGCATTTGGAAGAGAAGCATTCAACTAGAGATATATTTAAGGTTCTAATGGACCTGTTATGAATTGATAACATGAATATGAAGATGATCTTGAGAAGCTATCTTAAATCCATCCAAATGTCAAGGGCTAAAAATATTATCAACTATTTCATGAAGATCACCTGAATACAGAATCAACTCGCAACCACTGGGAAGAAAGTGGTTGAGACAAAACTCATCAATGTGGCACTAAATGGGTTCACCAAGCCATGGGAATCATTTGTCAACAAATCTTGCACTCAGGAGCAACTTTCCAAATGGGAGAGGCCATGGGATGATTGCATCTAGGAAGAGGCTCAAGAGGAATCTAAGGTCAACATGCAAGGAAACGGAGAGGAGAAATGAACCCTAGTCAGCATCGCCAAGAAGGGTAAAGGGGTTCCAAGAGTAACAATGAGGGGGCAACCTCTTCGCTAGGAAAAGAAACACTAAAGAAACCTCAAATGATTCATTTTCCACAAGAATGGTCACTATGCATCGTAGTGTCTAAAGAAGAAGGCGAAGGGGAAGTCACAAGCAGAGGTACATCTTGATGAGTCTACAACAAAATTTGATAAGGACTTCGTATTGGTCTCTTATCTATCTACCAACATGATCACTAAGAGTGCTTGGTAGTGGTGCATCACTCCATATACCAAAATCATGAGATTTCTTTAATGGTCTGACGAAGAAAGGCTCAAGGGTTCATGTGGAACTTGATGATGATGTGAAGTATGCAATGAAGAGAGAGGGGACTATCTTGTTCCAATTCAAGTAAAGAGGAAGGTTGAAGCTTAAGGACATGCCCTATGTACCAAGACTAAAGAATAACTTTCTCTAAGTCTAAGAAATGTAGGACTGGGGATATGAGGTCGTCTTCAAGAATGAGTACATAATAGTGGAAACCTATGGGAGTTATGGCACGGTAAGTTGGGACACTTGCACTACATGGCATTGCTAATAATAACAAAGATTTTCACTAGTCTACCAGACTTCAATATCGAGAAACACGACATATTCAAAAGGTGTGCACTTGTAAAGAATGCCAAGGTTGTTTTCCACGCAATGAGAGTGGGTCCAAGAGGATATTGGATCTTATACATTTAGATGTGTGTCAACTAATTTCGGTGGCATTTAGCCAAAGAATATTATATTATGTGACATTCATTGATGACTAATCTAGGAAGATGTGGATTTGTTTCATGAAGACCAAGGAGGAGGTCTTAGTCGGTTTTAAGGGTTCAAGTCATGGGTGGAGAACCAAATAAAGAATAAGTTAGGTTAGATAATGGGGGTGAGTACACCTCCAATGGTTTCAAGGATTTCTACAAGGAGGCATAAATTAAGAGGGAAACGAAAGTATCGTACAACATATTAGAATGGGTTTGTGGACAGAAAGAACCAATCCATCATCGATTTTGCCAAGGCGATGATATATGACAAAAATCTACCTATGTTCCTTTGGGCAGAGGCATGTAACAAAGTGGTTTATGTGCAAAATAGGAGTCTTCAGAGGATATTGGGGGGAAAGACTCTAGAGGAAGCATTCACAAGAATGAAGCAAAATATAGGACACTTGAGGATCTTTGTGTGTCCAATATACGTCCATATGCATGTGGAGAAAAGGGAAAAATTGGAGCCCTCAGGAGAGAAGGGGATATTTTTTGGATACAACAAGGCCTCAAAAGTTTAAAATATATTCATATCAACACAAAGGAAGATAGTGTTGGAAAACTTATTGTGAGGACCTCCTAGATTGATAGCACTGGTCATGCAATTTCATTACATAGGTGGCACATTTTGTGAGTCCTCTTGGTTGGAGAGATATTATTTTTTTGAAATCTGATGCCCCCAAGATGGGTTTAGTGCTAGCCCATTTTCCATAAAGGGTTATGACCTTAAAATTCATTGTTTCCCTAAACAGAAGGTCAAAATTTATAATTTAAGAGGCCTAAATTCATGGGTCCAAATCTGCCTTGAAAGGAGATTATAAGAAAGGAAAAAGGTTGATTTTTTTAAGTGTCCTAAAGCCTCCTCTAATTAGGTCGGTTCATCTTCATTAGATTGGCTCTCAATTAGACATGGCTTTTCAAATATGAAAGTACTCATATTTGATCAAGTTGGCCCTAGTTAAGGGCTCCTCCAAAACACTATATAT
Organism: Pinus tabuliformis; assembly: GCA_031772625.1. NCBI lineage: Eukaryota > Viridiplantae > Streptophyta > Pinopsida > Pinales > Pinaceae > Pinus > Pinus tabuliformis. The sequence continues at coordinate 717,439,237 of CM062817.1, read as the reverse complement.
TACCCAATCCCGGAGCTCAAATAAAAAGAAGTGAAGCATCCTTTGATCAAGGAATTCATTGAACATTATTTGAGGCTTCTATTGCATCAAAGATCTAAAGAAAGAAGCCAAACTTTAAAGGTTCCTTTTCTCTTTATTGTTTAATCATTTGGATGGTGTTTTCGCTGGGATAGGGAATTGATTCTGAAGGTTGTTTGGGGCTTTTTGATAGCCAATCAAAGAGAAATTTTCTAAGCCTATTTCAGCCCTCCTAAGGTCCTATTAGTGCACAATTTTTTAGCATAATTAGACCCTCCTGAGGCCTCTCCTGTGATTGTCTCAAAGGCAAAATTTCGACCCCCTGAAGTGTCTTCCAGATTCCCTAATTTGGGTATGACTAAGGCCCTGATTCGGGATTGTGTAAGGCCCTATTTCGGCATAGTTAGATGCTTTCTCCTAAGCCCTATTCACATTGTTCCGAGGCACTTTAGAGGCAGAATATGAGGTCTATTTAGAGGTATATAAAGCCTCATTCTGAAGCTGCTTTCAAACCTATTCTATGGAAATATGATGCTCTTTTTTGCTCGACCCTCTAAAGTAGATGTCCCGAGGCTTAATTCTGCTAGTTTTGGTCTTTCTTAGGGAATAACTGAAGCAAGCTTCAAAGCTATTTTCAGACAAGACCTAATCTCTTTGAAATTTTATTCAAGGTTGATTTATAAGCCAAATCCAAACCTGAAAAAAAATAGAAGTCTATCCTGGGACAGGTTTAAAGTTTGTGTTTTTGAAGCAGACCTTGACAACATATTTATGGAAGACCTTGAACATTCTGAAACAAACCTTAATATGTAATTTGTAGCATATATTTTGGAGCAGACCCTGAACTTGTAGCTAATCCCTTCTTTAAGCATACCTTATAATTGTAGCAGACCTTTGGTGCTTGTTCTAAAGTCTTGGAGCAAGTTGTTGAGTTGAAAACCAAGGCTATTGATGATTTGAGGTATGAAGTTTCTTTTGTAGAATTTGAATGTTATTGTAATTGGACCATTTTCCCTGGTAAAGGAGCCCATGAAGACTATTTTATCTTTTATTTTATAGGGTGGAATGGTGGTGTGAGGGGAGGAAGTTGTAGCTTCCTTCAAGAGGTTGTCGCCTCCTTCCAGTGGGAGTCGGTATATCTTGGGGTTGTAGCCCTTCCAGTTCTAGTTGATAGATCTAGAAGTTGTAGCTTCCCTTGTAATATAAATATATTGTTCATATATATCTTGTGTTCATTTGATGTGAAGTTATTGGTTAATTGTTTTGATACTTAAATTTGTTATATTTACGAAATACTTATTCAACCCCCCTCTCAATATTTACAACGCATAGCTATGAGCATAGATGTTAATTTCAAGGAGAACATGGCATATCAAAAGTATCATGAGTTGCACCAATAGTGATAGAGGATGAGAAGGAGGCTCCAAAGAGAGAACAATGTTCAAACCTCTAGTTTAAGGAGACAACTTTTAAGTCCTTGATGGCAACCCTCAGTTCAGAATTGATAAGGGCAACTCACATTGTAACAGGTCAATTCAGAGGTAACAGAGTAATGGCACAAAAGAACAGGATGATGGAACAAAGAACTATAGATCAGAATCAAGTAATTGAAGAAAAAGAATGTTTTAAGTTGTATATGTTGGTTCACCTAGTCCAAGTAGTGTATACAAGTGGGTTCACATAACAAAATGCACGTATACGTATGCACACTCTTTCACAAGAGGAAAAGAGTGTATGGGATGGAAAATTAAGGTTAAAGAATACCAAGGGTCCATACCATGGTATTATCCCACAATATTGATCAGAATTATAGATACTTGATCCCGTCTAAGAATACCATAGGTTCTAAATGTTGTGTTGGTTCGAGGTATTGAAAAAAGCTCTAAGTATATGAGGAAGAGAATATCAAAGAGCTAAGTGTGCAAGTTAAAGGGATTTTCATTAATACTTCTATCTGAAGTATATTATATGTTGTAAGGTCTATGGTTATCATATGATCTGAAATATCTTCTGCACATTTGGATACAATGTTGGATCAAGATCATGAGACCTGAAATGACTTATCATTATATGACCTGATAATGGATGGGCTAGATTTGAATGCTAACGCATGTTTTATCCTTTAAATGTTATGATTTGGGTATGTCTGAAGTCTGGAATAGATTTGTAATTATAAGTTATTATTTGCAGATTTATACGCTGGTTCGGCTTGGTGAAGGTGCGTATACATGCTAGTTTGGCACTTCCAAGTAGCGTATGCAAGGGAAAAATTTGATGTTCAGAGATGACTAATCTATCTGATCAGTGCTGCTATTTTACTATTGTTTTTCAATGATGTCTTCATTAGATCTGAAAGTAAAATTGATTGTATAAGGAGATTGAGTTTGGTTGATTGATTGATTGAGTAAGAAGGGTTATCTCTACTGTTCCGTCTTTAGAAATCTGTAATATGACAGTAGATCTTCATAATGTCATTGATTCGTATAGTTTTTGGTTCATAGGTTTTATGATTCAATATCTTTAGAGGTATACGCATGTTGGGTTACAGAAAGTGGTGTATACATGAAGGTTGGCTTCATTGAAGTATCGTATACATTCTGACATATGATTTTTTAGGTTGTAGTTAGTTCTGGTTGTTGATGCAGTGTTCTAGGTTCAGCGCTATGTTCTAGTGTCAGTGATGTGATTGTTCAGATTGACTGATTGTTGGTAGATTCAGTTGTATTTGATGGTTGTATTGCAGTGGTGATTGATTTGAGCTTCAATGTTACTCATGGGGCCAGTATGAAAATTTGATGAAACGTGGCATACATATTGTGTTGATGTGTACTAGGAGTATCTAGTTTGAAATTTATGAAATGTGGTCCCTAGAGAAAGAGTGAAGGTGGTAGCCTTTTGTAGGCTGGCATCTACGTATTGGTAAACATATTAGCCAGTACAAGAGCTAGGGGATTGGAGCTCCCTTCCAGTAGAAGCTGGAAAACAAGTGAAGGTCGTAGCTTTCAGCAGGTAGATGCCTATGTACTGGAAAAAGTCTGCACCAGTACAAAATTTGTAAACACTTTTTATAATAAGAAGATTGAAGACTTAGACGACAACAATGGTAGTTTTTTCCTACATTGGGTTTCCACCTGAAAAATCCTGGTGTTCATGTGTGTTGCTTATGTGTGTTGATTTATTATGTTTTTACTATGTCTATTTACTGCTTAGTAAATGCATCACACTCTAATTTAAGTTCAACTGAGAATGAATCAGTTGTTTTACAACTTTATTATCTATACGCTGGTACCATTCATTATAGTTGCGTACATATGTTGTTTGTCTTCTTTAAAATCGGGTATACAATTTGAAAAGGGAAAATTATTATTGAAATTTTAAACACTGATTCACCCCCCCCCCCCATCTCAGTATTTTTCCCAACAATTGGTATCAAAGGAGGTCCTTCAGAAGAAGCTTGATCACTTGAAGGAATATCTCTCAAGATGACAATCACGAAGGAATGGGATCTATCAGACCACCAATCTTCAATGGAAATAACTTAGCATATTAGAAGATAAGAGCCAGAGCCTATCTTCAGTCACTTGGAGTTGATGTTTGCGCAATTATGGAAGGAGGATACCAATATCCAGCAATAATCCCCATAGATCCAATAGAAAAGAAGTTATATGAAACCAATGCCAGAACCGTCAATATTATTGGGAAGCCTATCAGAATCAGAATTCGTCAAAGTCGTGTAGATCAACATAGCGAAAGCAATATGGGACAAAATCATTTAGAGCTACGAAGGAAACTCCCAGGTAAAACGTGCTAAGCTCCAAACTCTCAGAATTCAATATGAAACTTTCAAGATGCATAGTGATGAAGGTATCGCTAGTTACTTTTTACAAGTAGATGAGATTGTAAATTGTATGAAGAATCTGGGTGAAGAAATAAAGGAGGCTACTTTAGTAGAGAAAATTTTGAGATCTCTATCTTCTAAATTTGAGTAAAAAGTATCTGCCATTGAAGAGAAGTGAGATCTACAATCTATTACTAGTGTTCAACTTTATGGAATTTTAACTGCCTTTTAAATGAGGAAAGGAGGTCCATCAGATATCAGAGAAGCCGCTTTCAAAGCCTTGGCAAGGGGAAAAGAAAAGGAAGATACCAAGGAACTAGGATATATACCAGAAGAAGATGAGGTAAACTTTGTGAAGAAACTTCAATGGGGTTTTGGAAGACTCAGAGGTAAGCTTCCCTTCAAATGTTTTGCTTGTGGTAGATTTGGTCATTATGCTACTAAATGTCCTCATAAAGATAATCATGACAAAGGAACAAAGGAAAGGATTCTGCAAAAGGTAATAGGAAATAGTTTGTTAATAGAAAAGGTTATTATACTCATGAATATAGTGATGACTTGTCTAACAGTGATGAAGATGAATCTGAACAAGATATTAAACTACTCATGGCTTATGAAAATGATGATTTTATGGATGCCTTAGAAGAAGAAGATTTTCTTGAAGAAATCACTCAACTTAAAATCTGTTTGGAAGAAAAGAATATGGTCATAGACACTTTGACACATCAACTCACTGAAAGGGAAAATCACAATGAAAAATTAGAATGTGAAGTAGTGGGTCTAAGAAAAGAACTTGAGAAGACAAAATCTTTGAATCTTAGATTTGTTAAAGGATCAGAAACCTTAGATGAAATCATCAAGGTTCAGCATTTCTTCTCTTATAAAGACTAATCTTGGATACACTGGAGAAACATCCCAACTAGAAAAGCCTTCAGCCATCACCAGAAGTTATCTTGATGCAGCAAAAACCAGTGAACAATGCGTCAATCCTCAGTAAAAGCCTAAAGGTACTCCCTAGGTAAATCATGCTCATTTTACTCAAAGGGTGAACATCAATAGAAGCACCAACCAAAAGGTGAACAATACCAAAATATTTTATGATCACATAAACTTCTACTTTAATGGACAATGTCTTTCATGCCATAATTTTGGTCATAAGGTTGCTCAATGTGTTGCTTACAAAACTATCATGACTAGAGAAGCAAGAAAAAAAGGAGCGTGACAAGAATCAAGAAAATTTGTTATAATAACTTTTCTCCTCTTGAAGATGAAATTGAATGTTCATTTTGCAATAAATTTGGTCATGAAGAATCTGAATGCAGGAGAAAATTTCTGCCAACAATTCAAAAGAAGAAAACATTATCAAATTCCAAGGTATGGAAAAAGAAGGAATTTCAGTCAAAAATATGTGGCATAGCTTTGTTTGCATAAGGACAAGAAAATCAGTGATACATTGATAGCATATGCTCTAAACATATGATAGGTGATAAAAATAAACTCCTTTCATACAATGCTTTGGAAAAAGAAAATAATGTCTCTTTTGGATATGACACACCAGTTGTCATTAAGGGTAAAGGTTTTGTTTATTTAAAATAAAAGGTTAAAGTTGGAAATGTTATGTATGTTGATGGTTTAAAGTATAACTTGTTGAGTGTTAATCAAATGTGTGATCAAGGAAATGAAGTTGTGTTTGGATCAAAAGAATGTGTGGTTCATGAGCTTGACATAGGAAAGACCATAATCAAAGGTACAAGAACTCCAAGCAATATACTAAAAGGAGGCCAAGAACAATGTTATCTAAGAAAAATAGATGATAATTGGTTATGGCACAGAAGATTGGGGCATCTGAGCTTTTCTCAAATAAGAAAATCATGCAGGCTCAAGGTTGTTCGAGATCTTCCAGATATCATCATCGCAGAAAATACCATCTACAAACCATGTCAATTCAGTAAGCAAACCAGAGTTCAATTCAATGCCAAAGAAGGATCAGCAAGTAAGCCTCTTGAACTCATTCATACTGATTTGTGTGGACCAACAAGGAAAAATTCATCTCATGGAGAAGAATATTCATTGATTATTTTTCTAGATTGTGTTGGATTGGTTTACTAAAACATAAAGATGAAGCATTTGAAAAGTTTAAAGTCTTCAAAGCTTTAGTTGAAAATAAATTAGATCTAAAAATCAAATGTTCCAGATCTGATTGGGGAGGATAATTCATATCAAATGAATTCTTTGAATTTTGTGAACAACATGGAATAAAGAGACAATTATCTGTTGCTAGAACTCCTCAACAAAATGGCGTGGCAGAAATAATGAATAGAACAATTCAAAAAATGGATCGAGCTATGCTAGATGTGTCTGGTACTCCTGACACCTTCTGGGGTGAAGCTGCACATACTGCAGTAAATATTCTCAACAAAGCTCATGTACGTGTAAATAGTGATCAAATTCCACATGAACTTTGGTATGGTAAGCCTCCTACTGTTGGCATTTTGGCACCGGTGTGGCGTTATGGTACAGGTGTTGTCCTTGATGGCAACTCACTTTGGTGACAGATCTCAGTTAAGGCACTCAGAATGAAGGAAATCTTATATACGCAGGTTCACCTTGCCGAAGACGCATATACACGCGGGTTATACGTTCAGAAGTTGCGTATGCGTATACATGCACTTTTATGCACAGAAAAGCACGTACATGGTGGGAAACTTATTTTTGGTCCGTGGTTATTAGTCCTTGGAATTTGAACCTATGGTTTTGGACCATGGTATCTCGTCAGAAGTGTTGACCCTAGGTTTGGGCCCTTGGTATTGGCTTATTATGGTTTTGGACCGTGGTATTGTGCAAGGGCTAAAACTATAAAAGAGGAAGGAGATCATGTGGCAAAGGATCATCTGATTTATTGAATATTTGATATCGTGCTAGATCTGGAATACTGGTGATTGGTTATGGTGCAGATCTAGATCTGAATGAAGAAGGAACCTGAGCGCAAGAAGGATTAGGACTATTGATGGATCAAAATCTCAAGGCTTGAACATTGGTATCTCTGTATGATTTTGATCAGTTATATGTGGCACACTCTTGATCTATAAATCTAGGTTAACTAATGTATGAATGTTTAAAAGAATAAATTATCCTTTATAGATCTGTACGCAGGTTCAGTGAAGTGTAGGTGCATATACACGCTTTTTCTGTGAATGAAAGAAGCGTATATGCAGGTTAGTTGTGGTAAAGAAGCGTATACACGCAGATTGACGAATAGTGAAGTAGCGTACATATCTTGATTTATGTTCTAGCTACTTCTGTTTTATTGCTGCAGTGTTCTGGGTTCAGAATTGGTGTTTGATTACAGTTACTGTGTTCTGGGTACAGCTGACACAGAAGTGTTTATCTGATTCAGTTTTTTGATTGGTGAAAAGGGTTTGGTTGATGCAGAAATATTTGATGGTTGATTGATATTACTTGTGGATCCAGTTTGAAAATTAATGAAACGAGGTCCCTAAAAGCAGAGAGAAGGTTGCAGCCTTCTGCAGGTAGAAGCTTGCGTACTAGTATCTCAAGCTAGTACAAGAACTAAGGGTGTTGGAGCTCCCTTCCAGGAAAGCTGGAGAACGAGAGAGAGTTGTAGCTCTCTGCAGGTTGCAGCCTGCGTACTGGTAAAGACTGCACCAGTGCAAAACATTGTAAAGAGAAGTTTCTAATTAAAAAATAAGATAGAGACGAATTGCAGCAGGGGATTTTCACCCACATTGGGTTTCCTCCTTATATCTTTTGTTCATGTTTGTGATTTTCTTCTGCTCTGTTTCACTGGTTCTAGTACTGTTTATTTGCTTCTGATTCACATATTAATAACTGACATCTGAAAGATAAATCAAATTATAAGTTTGCTTTATATACGCGGTTTTCCTTATCTGAAGTTGCGTATATACGCGGTTTTTTATTAACTTTAGTAGCGTATATTATCTGAAGTTGAAAAAGGAAATATTTGTCTTGATAATACTTCACCCCCCCCCTCAGTATTATTTCCAACACCTACTGTAAAACACTTTAGAGTTTTTGGAACCAAATGTTTCATCAAAAATACTGATGAAAAAATTGGTAAGTTTGAACTGAGAGCATACGAAGAAATATTTCTTGGTTATTCATCTAGAAGTAAAGGATACAAATGTTACAATAAGTGACTTCGAAAAATTGTTGAATGCATTAATGTTGTAATCGATGAAGCATGCAAAAATCTGAAACAAGTGACTTCAGCAAAAGAAGATGATAATGATGAAGATGGTGAATGCTTTCCCATATCAAATTGAAATGATATAGAGGAAGAAACCAATGAAGCTTCAGAAGAAGATACCACTAACAAGGGAAAAGGCTCCATCCAGGTATGTTCAAAAGAATCATATAGAACCCCAAATTCTAGGAGAAAAAGGGTCTGGAGTACAAACAAGAAGAAATCTTGTAGGATCTTCTAGTTATCTAGCATTATTATCCTCCATAGAACCACAAAATGTAAATGAAGCTAGCAGAGATGAATGTTGAGTTAAGGCCATGGATGAAGAACTTGACCAAATTGAAAAGAATGATACTTGGGAATTAGTTCCTAGACCTCATGATAAAAATGTTATAGGAACACAATGGATATTCAAGAATAAGTTGAATGAAAATGGGGAGGTTATTAGAAATAAAGCAAGGCTTATTTGTAAAGGGCATGATATATTTGTAAGGCTTATTTGGTAAGGGCATGATATATTTGTAAGGCTTATTTGGTAAAGGGCATGCTTATAAGAAGGTATAGTCTTGCTAGACTTGAAACCATAAGAATGTTTCTTGCTCTTTCAAGTTTATGAAAATTCAAAGTTTATCAAATGGATGTAAAATCTTCATTTCTTAATGGAGATTTAGAAGAAGTATATGTTGAACACCCAGAAGGATTCATTTTGGGAAATGATGCAAATCTTGTATGCAAACTCAAAAAGGATTTATATGGACTGAAACAAGCTTTGTGGGCATGTTATTATCGTCTTGACAAATATCTTCAACAACAAAGTTTCACAAAAGAATTTGAAGACAACAACGTATATACAAAAATTGAGAATGATAAACTGCTAATTATTGTTGTTTATGTTGATGATATCATCTTTGGAAGTAATGAAGAATCTATGAGTCAAAGCTTTGCTTCCGTTATGCAACAAAAATGTGAAATGTCTTTACTTGGAGAATTAACTTATTTTCTTGGTCTACAAGTGAAAAAAACAAAATATGGCATTTTTCTTTCACAAACTAAATATCTCAAGCAGATTCTAAAGAAATACGGAATGGAAGATTCCAAACCAGTATGTACTCCAATGGTAACAGGATGTAGTCTCAGTTCTAATGATGAATCTCCTACAGTGAATCAACCAGAGTACAGATCTATGATTGGAAGTCTACTTTATCTAATAGGTACCAGACCAAATATCATGCATGCAGTGGGAATTGTTGGAAGGTTCCATGCCAATACAAATGAATCACATCTTCAGGCTGTAAAAAGAATATTCAAATATCTCTGAGGAACTCAAGACTTTGGTCTATGGTATCCTAAAGATACAGATCTCACTCTTCATGCATATACAGATGCAGATTGGGCTGGAAATGTTGATGACCAAAAAATCACTAGTGGAGGTGCATTCTATATGGGATCACGATTAGTATCTTGGTTCAGCAAGAAAAAAAGTTTGATTGCCTTATTTACAGTTGAAGTAGAATATGTGGTTGTTGCATATTGTTGCACACAAATACTTTGGATGATGTGAACATTACAAAACATTCAAATCACTTATTCTCCACCCATCTCCATTCTATGTGATAATACAAGTGCTATTAATATTTCGAAAGATCTAGTCATGCACTCCAAGACCAAGCACATACCCATTAAGTACCACTTTCTACGAGAACAAGTGTTTGAACAAAAGGTTAAATTGGAGTATGTTCCCTCCAAAGAAAAGGTTGTTGATATATTTACCAAACCTCTTCCTAGAGAAGAATTTGAATATCTCAAACAAAAGTTGGGAGTTGTTTCTACCTCATCCTATTGTTAAAACCAATTTTCATAGGAATGTTTCCTATACGCAGATTTCATGAAGCAGAGTCGTGTATATATGTGAGTTTCTATGCCTGCAGTAGCGTATGTGTTTTTCTGATAGAAAAACAGTGGGTCAAACTCAAAATCAGTTTTTGACATGGGTGTTCAGTCTGATATTGATGGTTACAGTCTATTGATATGCTTTGTTCATTGATGTTTATTTGATTGATGAAGATGCCTTAATGAATGAATTGTTGACAATGCACAGGTAACACAGATTCAGGAGGAGCATTAGCCTTCAAAACATTATTAATTATTGGCATCATGGTTGTTGAATTCCACTTAGGTCTCAATTATTAATATAATTTGTTGTAAAGGTCATGTAAAGACCTATGGTGTAATAATATGTCTCTTTCTGTCATTGTCTATTATGAATGAGTCCTTTTGGACATATGATGTAATTTGTACTCCCACTATGCATGGGAAGGATGATGTAATAATTGCAATTTTTCAGTCATGTATGAACATTTGGTATATCCCCACTTGGTTGGGTGATTGATGTATGTATGATTCATTGGTGATAGGAAGGCCATACTCACATAATTGAGTTATCAATTCATGTTATTCTTTTGAAAAATATTTCTGCAAACTCTGCCTGTGCTCAGGGAGAGCATGGACAATATAGTGCATCTCAACATGTAATAAGGGGGAGAACATCTTGGTCTGCCCTTTTCCCTTGATGTCAAAGGGGGAGATTATCTTGGTGTTGTTTGATATATCTAACAGGTTCTACAACTTGAAGTGATCAACACTAATATGGTTTCCATCAAGTCCAAAGGGGGAGATTGTTGGCATTATCGTATATGTGTTGTCCTTGATGGCAACCCACACACAGGTCAGTTTAGAATTGATAAAGGGAAACTCACATTATAACAGGTCAATTCAGAGCTAACAGAGTAATGGCACAGAAGAATAGGATGATGGAACAAAGGACTATAGATCAAAAGCAAGCAATTGAAGAAATAGAATGTTTTAAGTTGTATTAAGTTGTATACGCTGGTTCACCTAGTCCAAGTAGCGTATACAAGCGGGTTCACAGAACAAAATACACGTATACTTATGCACGCTCTTTCAAAAGAGGAAAAGTGTGTATGGGATGGAAAATTAAGGTTAAAGGATACCAAGGGTCCATACCATAGTATTAGCCCACAATATTGAGCGGAATTACGGTTACTTGATCTCATCTAAGGATACCACAGGTTCTAAATGTTGTTTTGGTCTGAGGTATTGAAAAGGGTTCTAAGTATATAAGGAGGAGAATATCAAAGGGCTAAGTGTGCAAGTGAAACGGTTTTTCATGAATACTTCCATCTAAAGTATATTATATGTTGTAAGGTCTATGGTTATGATATGATCTAAAATATCTTGTGCACCTTTGGATACAATGTTGGATCAGGATCATGAGGCCTGAAATGACTTATCATTGTATGATCTGATAATGGATAGACTAGATCTAAATGCTAATGCATGTTTTGTCCTTTAAATGTTATGATCTGGGTATGTCTGAAATCTAGAATAGTTGTGAAGTTATAAGTTATTATTTACAGATCTTCAAGTTGGTTCACCTTGGTGAAGGCGCGTATACACGTTGGTTCGGCACTTCCAAGAAGTGTATGCAGAGGAAAAGTTTGTTGTTCAGAGATGACTGATCTATCTGATCAATGTTGTTGTTTTACTGCTCTTTGTCAATGATGTATTCATTAGATCTGAAAGTAAAACTATTGTATAAGGAGATTGAGTTTGGTTGATTGATTGATTGAGTAAGAAGGGTGAACTCTACTGCTATCTCTTTAGAACTCTATAATATGACAGTATATCTTCAAAATGTCATTGGTTGGTATAGTTTTTGGTTTAGAGGTTTTATGATTTAATATCTTTAGAGGTATACGCATGTTGGGTTACAAAAAGTGGCGTATACATGTAGGTTGGCTTCATTGAAGTAGCTTATACATTCTGATATATGATTTTTGAGGTTGCAGTTGGTTCTGGTTGTTGATGCAATGTTTTGGGTTCAGCTCTGTGTTCTGGTGTCAGTGATCTGATTGTTCAGATTGACTGATTATTGGTAGATGCAATTGTATTTGATGGTTGTATTGTAGTGGTGATTGATTTTGAGCTTCAATGTTACAGATGGATCCAGTATGCAAATTTGATGAAATATGGCCTACATATAATGTTGATGTGTACCAGGAGTATATAGTCTAAAAATTTATGAAACGTGGTCCCTGGAGAAAGAGTGAAAAGGCCTTCTGTAGGCCGGAAGCTACGTACTGGTAAACATATCAGTCAGTACATGTTAAAATTGGAAGCTAGGGCCAAACTCCATGTGGGTCATCTTATTAATGGAAGCTGATATTTGTTTTGGATCCCTCTCATCGAGAGGTGTAGGATTGATCTAAAGATCATCCGATTCCAATAAGTATTCATGGAGATATGAATTTATTTGTGTTATGGGACAATTCGTCAATGTCGGCCAACAACCAAATAAACCCCACTTGTGCTCAACGTTTTAGTATAAATAGAGGTGGCCTTCAAGTCATTTCAACACACTTGGGATCTCTTCATCTCTACTTGTCTTTGGGTTTTAGTAGGAAGAGAGATCCTAAGGGATAACGTTGCCCTAATCCAGAGGGAAAAAGCCGGAACTGTCGGAACTACTGAGAATAACTGGAACTGCAGGAACTACTGAGAATAGCTGGAACTGTCAAAACTACTAGAACTGCCAGGAAAAGCCAAAACTACCAGGAATAGCCAAAACTGTTGGGAATAACCAAAACTTCCAGAAAAAGCTGGAACTGTTGAGAATAGCTAAAAATGCTGAAACTGGCAGAACTGCCGGAACTACCGGGAATAGCTGGAACTGTCGAAACTGTCGGAACTGCCGGGAATAGCAGGAACTACCAGAACTGTCGAGAACAGCTAGAATTGCTAGAATTGCTGGAACTGTCGGGAACAGCCAAAACTGTCAGAACTACCGAGAACTAGTGGAACAACCAGAGTATCTGTCTCCGAAGGAGAGCAACATGCAAGGGACAACTAACTAACATTGGGATAGTTGTATGGTACTTAGCAGCAAATACACCAAGCATTCAATGTTACAGCTAGCATGCAAGGGTCAGCTAGCATGCAACAGCAAACATGCAAAGGGCAACAAGCATGCTAGGGACAACAAGCAAGCAAGATGTAGCCAACACATAGGTCAGTATGGCAACATGGTGTAGCAATGGCACATAATGCATTACAGTGATGGGTACAGTCATGATTAATGAAACATGATGAGATGCAGCATAGTTATGATGGGTGCAGCACGGTGAGGTGCAGCAAGATGGCGAAATGCAACACAACGATAGGTGAAGGAGTCACCTTGGAGAATCAGTTGAAACAACATGTCTTCAACTGATCTCATGTATCATCTTCTTAGAGATGATCTATGCTCTTATTTAGATAATTCAAAGTGTTGACTTCTGTTGTAAACATACTATCTCTCTCTCTCTCTCTCTTTGTTGAACTATTGAAGAACATATAAGAAGAATTGATCAAGGGTTTCCCCACATTGGGGTTTGTCCCTGTGATCTAAAAATGGGGCACTTAGGCTTTTTGTCTAACTTACAAGAACCTCTCCCACTTCCAAAGCTTATATATTCCCAAGTCTTATTGATTAACCAATGCGGAATTAAAAATACTTGAAAATATAGGCGTATGATGGTATTTTTTTTTAACTGATTATATGCTTTAAATTTTGTTGTTGTGTTGTAAGTTGATGTGCTTGAACTGATATATAAATACATATAGCAGTAAATGGTGCAGCAGTAAAACAAACACATAAGACAACAATTTAATTTGGAGTTCACTCAAAATTCTTGGGCTACGTCTCCTTCAGCTCTAGTAAACTCATCTAGGCTTTCTGGGATTATGGCAAAGTCCTTTTTACAAGCTCTTGGCTCAACTCCACTATTTTCCACAGAAACAATGGGTTTAGACACCATTTTATCCCTTGCTCTTGAAGCTTTCGGCTTTTTGGCTCTCGGCTCTCGCTCTGGCTCTTGGCTCTGGCTCTTGGCTCTGGCTCTGGCTCTGGCTCTTTGGCTCTATCTTCTTTGGCTCTCTGCAATTTACAGCTCTTTGGATTTTTTCACTTGACCTCCAAGTGACTCCCTTGGCTTCTCTGCGCACTCGCTTTTGCTCCCTCGACCTCCTTTTGCTTCCGCCTTTTCTTTTAAGCCAACTGGCGTTGTCCATTTGTTTTCTCTTCTCGGGCTCTCTGGCTCCGGGCCTCTATCCGTTCGAATCCCCCTCTGAGTGTTAGCAATCATTGCCAAATGCCTTCAGGGATGGTGGCCACCTGTTTTGCAATGAAAGGGACCATCGTTGTGTTGAAAAGCCCAAAATTAGCATTCTCGGCTTACACAGGAAAATACACTAAACACGGGAAAAATCCGCAAAAACTCTTTCTTTCGGATTTCAAAAATCATCAACTCTGCCCTAGACTCCTATCGGGTCCGCCTGAAATCGCTATTGCAAGTCGCAATTGCCTATTCCGTGGTTTTCTTTTGTATTTATAAAAATACATTAAAAACATTGAAAATCCAACGGAGGACCTTATGGTGGACTTCAAACAATTATGCAGCAACATTTTCATAATTTTTCGGGTCCGGCCGCATCGCATCGGTGCATATATATATATATATATATATATATATATATATATATATATATATATATATATATATATATATGTCTTAGTCACATTACTCTGACGTGATGTTGTGATGCAATTGATCGCAATCGCGTATCGCATAGACTCAGGGTTCCCATATGGAATGGCCGATGCCGACGCCGATATCGGTGATCGTGATACCACTTAGCGCGGGGTCCTGCCTCAAGCCCCATGGCATGGCCACCACCGATGCCGATCCATCGATATCGGCAATCGGCATATCGCTCGGCCCGGTCTTTATGTTATATACACACAAGCCTGCCTCTGACCCGATATGTCAAGGATCGGCCATCGGGGGTGCTTCCCCTTTTCACTTAAGTCTGCCTTGGACCTCCTCTGATGCGATTTTTCTTCATAAAGCCTTTTAGGCCATTTTTTTGAAGATTTGCCTCTTTTTCCAAAGAACAAAGGCATCTTCTTTCTGCAATAACTTCTACATCCTAAGTCCATTTTTGCCCATTCAAGTTGTAGCAGATTCAGAATGAAAAGATATCCACAATGGGGCTATTTCCGGGAACTTCCTCGGCCTTTCATTTTCCTCAGTGAGGAACACTTAGACTTAGGAGTCTATCCAAAATCCATTTTCGATCACCCTGGCTAGCACCACATCTTGTGTCCTCTTGGCTTGTCTTGTCTTTTGCAATTTATGTTTATGTTCTATTTGCAGTTTACTTTAATGTTGATGTGATTGCTAATCTGGAAAAGATATTGAGCTAACTGTGAAAATTGAAATAAATTGCTCTAAGCATAGAACATACCTAAAATTTAACAGTACAAGAGCTATGGGGTTGGATCTCCGTTCCAGTAGAAGCTGGAAAACAAGTGAAGGTTGTAGCCTTCAGCAGGTAAATGCCTGTGTACTAGAAAAAGTTTGCACCAGTACAAAACTTGTAAACACTTTTTATAATAAGAAGATTGAAAACTGAGACGACAACAACGGTGGTTTTTTTCCACATTGGGTTTCCACCTGAAAAATCCCAGTGTTCATGTGTGTTGATTTATTCTGTTTTTACTTCATCTGTTTACTGCTTAGTAAATGCATCACACTCAATTTAAGTTCAACTGATAATGAATTAGTTGTTTTACAAGTTTATTATCTATACGGTGGTACCATTCATTATAGTTGCAAACATATGTTGTTTGGCTTCTGTAAAATCGCATATACAGTTTGAAAGGGAAAATTATTATTGAAAGTTTAAATACTAATTCACACCCCACCCCCCTCTCAGTATTTTTCCCAACATTGTAGCTTCCTTCAAGAGGTTGTCGCCTCCTTCCAATGGGAGTTGGTATATCTTGGGGTTGTAGCCCTTCTGGTTCTAGCTAATAGATCTAGAAGTTCTAGCTTCCCTTGTAATATAAATATATTGTTCATATCTATCTTGTGTTCATTTGATGTGAAGTTATTAGTTAATTGTTTTGATACTTAAACTTGTTATATTTACAAAATACTTATTCAACCCCCCTCCCAGTATTTACAACATATAGCTATGAGCAGAGATGTTAGTTTCAAGGAGAACATGGCATCTCGAAAGTATCATGAGTTGCACCAATAGTGATAGAGGATGAGAAATAGGCTCCAAAGGGAGAACAATGTTCAAACCTATAGTTTAAGGAGACAACTTTTAAGTGGGAAGGAGTCAATAGCTCCTACCATTTCTATTAGGAGACCCAAGTGGATTCAACAGACATTAAGGGATTCTTTGGAGCATGTAGAGGCTCCTAGGAGCACATTCATGGAGAGCCTCTGTGTTGAAAATGTAATTAGGTTTGGTCTTCATAATTATACTTGTATCAATATGTATTTCATGTAAAAACAAAAAGAAGAAAAAGAATTTTTTATTTTTATTATTTTTTGTCTAGTCAAAGCATGCTCTTCATGCTTCTAGGGTTTATTGAGTCAAAAAAGAAAAATTGTCATGTGTCGAAGTCCCATTTGGATTATTTGTAAGAAAAATAAAAAATAAAAAAAATTGAGTCAAAAGAGTCGTTTTGTCACCCACAAGACCAAGTCAGCCCTACCTGGACAAGACACTTAGAAGAGGCACATTTTTGACCTCCTGGAAAACTATCTATACAAGACACTTCGACCTGATTTGTGTTAAATTTCCACTGTTTTATGCTTAGTACAATCATTTAGCCCAATTTTTTCTTCAATTAGCAATCATTTTCAAATTAATTTCAATCTTCCAATAACAAATATCAATTGTAGATAGAATAGTAAATGCAATGTACAATAGAAGACAACCAAGAGAAATGATAAGAGACACAGGATTTGGTCAAAGACCAAGGAAAAACCCCACAAGGGGGAAAACCCTTTCAAAATTTTCTTATGTTAGATTGTCATCAAATGTTCAGCAGAGAGATAACAATGATCCAATTAAAAAAGAGAGAGTCAAAGTTAAATCTTTGACTTATCCAACAATTAACCAACAAATATCCAAGAGATGAGCCCAAAGGAATCTGGTCAACAAATCAAATCTGGCCAAACTCAACAACAATCAACATCAACAAATGATGCCCTAAATAGTCAACATTTAGTGGTGAAATCATTACTCCAAAATGTTTGGTCCTGGAAACAGAAAACTCAACCTCTCTTGCTGGTCAAAGTCAAGTCAAAACAACCTCAAAACAACTCAGTCAAAGGAGAGATAATCCCTGTGGTCAACTTCAAATTTCTGTGGTCAAAGTCAATGGTCAACAACAATCAAAGTAGCCTAGAAAATTTCAGTTCCGCTACAAAAACTCGGCCTCCCAAGATCAAAATTTTCCAAGTCAAAGTGAGTCAAAATGCCAATTCAAACTTGGTCAACGACTTCCCAAACAAAATTCAATGCAGAAATTTTAGAATGTCGTTCTTCCCTTCACACGTGTGAGCTCAACTTCCTTGATTGCAGACCTACATGGACCAATCACAAGAGGAGAGAGAAGAGCAGACGTGTTGATGTGATGTATAAATGAGGTTACCTTGATGTGTATTTAAATGCTTCTTTGGAGACCCAATCATGAGTTTAGGTCGACCTGTACTTTTCTGTACTTGTGGGTTTTCCATTAGAAATAATAATTTTCCTTGACCAAATTGAATTCTACCAAAGGAAAATAAGGTCTTCTCTGGATGAGGAGGGTTGTTCAAAGGAGGGAATTTGTCCCTAAGCTGCCAAATTAACACTCCCTCTCAGTTAGGGAGAAATTTTTGAAAGCATCATAAGTCCCATCACAATTGTCTTGTCATCGACATCACTCAACCAAGTCATATCTCATCTCTACTCATATATGTTCATATGTTGAACACACTCGAATCTAAAGAAGAAGAATCATCATCATAGGGGAGCTCAAGCTACCACCATATATCCAAGGAAAATAAGCAGGATAACCTAACTTGTCACAAGTGACAAGGATCACACATCTTATTATTCGCTCATCTAGGGACAATATGCAGGATAACCCAACTTGTCATGAATGACAAGGATCGCAGATCCTATTGTCTTGATGATATTCCCACCTTAACCCTCAAGAGTCAGTGGTAAAACACCTGCATATTATCACTTGGGGAGGATATCCCTACTTATCAGTGGTAAGCATCACAAATGCCCACGTCTTCTCAACCATTAGCCAAATGGAGAGGATAATCCCAACAAGCCCTGCTTGTGGGTAGGATGCCAACTGGGTTATTGTCCCTCAAGTCTCGAATATTTGGTAGGGGAGGATAGCCCAACTTGTCATAAATGAAAAGGATCACAAACTCCTTACAATGACAATAGGTAAGATATTCCAACTTGCCATAAGTGGCAAGGATTGCGAATCCTATTGTCCAAAGATCCCTCAACCCCAAGAGATCTCATGGATCAATTCCTCACCCTAGGAGCTTAGACAGGGGAGAAGAACATAATTCAGTGTTCTTGATCAGTCGGGACCCTTACCTAGGAGGGTCACTTCCACCAATCCAAGCTTCTCTTTGAAGACCAAGAACTTCCCTTTTAGAAAATCCTTAGTGAGTATGTCTTATATCTGCTCGTCAGTCGAAATATGATGGAGTCTCACAGCTCCTCTCTGCACCATGTCTCGAATATAATGATACTTGATCTCAATATGCTTGGACTTGTCATGAAACACGAGATTCTCTTCTAATCGAATCCCACTCTTATTGTCACTATATATTACCATCTTATCGAGAACCCACTCAAACAACTCTCCAAAGAGCTTCTTCAACCATGCTGCCTCATAGCTAGCTATACTAGTAGCAATGTATTTTGCCATAGTCATATTGAAATCTACAGACTTTTGCTTTCGGCTCATCCACGATATCATGGCAGAACCCAAACTAAAGAAACATCTTGAAGTGCTCGTCTTGTCAATATTATTTCCATCCCAGTCAGCATTGGTGTAACCATGAAGCCTTACATATCCAACATTATATCTCAAACCAAGATTAATCATCCCATGTAAATATCTCAGCACATGCTTGGCAGCAACCTAGTGTGCATGTAGAGGCTCAGTCAAGAATTGACTCAAAGTGTTAACTCCAAAACATATGCCCAGACAGGTGTTCACGAGGAACATCAATGTCCCAATCAACTGTCGATACGGATTCGCCAAGTCAGGTCCAACAACATATCCACATTCTTGAAGTTTACCTCCGTCGGTGTGGCCAAGGGCTTGCATTCTACCATTCCAAATCTTTCCAACAATTTCACAACATATTTTCCTTGAGAAAGGAGAATCTCTCCGAGCTTTTTCCACACTTCTAATCCTAAGAAGTGCTGCATCAAACCAATATCTTTTATTTCGAATTCATAGGCCAGCTCCCTCTTACACTCGAGCATCAGAGGCTCACTACCTATCAATAATAGATCATCAACATATAAAACCAAAATGAGAGGCATACCTTGGACCACTTTGAAGTAGAGGTTCTGGTCAACATTGCTTCTCGTGAATCCAAGCTCCAGCAGGTAACTATCAATATAGGCATACTAGGCTCTGTTGGAGAATCTAAGGCAATTAGAGTTGATTATATTCTTCTTAGCAAGATAACTATATGTGAAGCGTTTTCAATTTTCTTCTTATATCAATCTTCACTTATTATTATTAGTATGTGTCTTCTTTAGTTCATCAAATAGCTACCAAAACAAAGAGACACGAACACAAGATGTTAGCATCTTTACGAACACAGACCGTTGTATTAGTGGCTTCTCCCCAAAGGAACTTCGACAAATTTTGATCATGCAACATGGCTCGGGCAGCTTCCATGACAGTATTGTTCTTCCTTTTAGCGACACCATTCTACTAAGGACTATAGGGTACAATCGTCTCCTTCTCAATTCCATCCTTCTTGCAAAAGTCAACGCACACATTAGAAGTATATTCTCCACCATTGTCAGACATGAAGGCCTTGATCCTTTTCCCTATTTGATTCTCTATTAGTGCCTTGAAGTCTTAGAACATCTCGAATGCTTCGTCCGTGTGCTTCAAGTAGAATATCCATGTTTTCTTGGAGAAGTCATCAACAAAGATTATATAGTAAAGATAGCCACCCAACGATTTTACTGACATGGGACCACATAGATCAAAATGGATGAGTTGAAGAATATCATTGGTCCTAGTTTTGTTGCAGGGGAATGGTCCCATAGACTTCTTTCCACTGGCACATCTCGTACATACTCCATCGTGGCTAGATTGAACATCAAGCATTCTAGAAACCGTCCTTTTAACTTTGGGCAGGGCTTCATACTGTAGATGTGAAAACCTCTAGTGCCATAGCTCACTTTAATGATTGCTATCATGCACTAAAGCTTGCAGTGGTCTTCCATTAACTCTATAGAGTCCTTCAATTCTAGATCCTACAGTGAAAGCATCCTTCATGTGAGATTCTAAAGCCCAGATGAGTACCTTTCCCCTTACGAAGGAAACTCTCATCCTTTGTCTTCCAAAGTAGATATAGGTACAAGGTTCTTCTTGAGACTCGGAACATACATCACATCATAAAGAAGAATGGTTTCCCCATAGTGCAAATGAAATTTAACAGAGCCAAATCCATTTACAAGATATGTAGAGTTGTCCCCAAGGATGATATTTATATTTGTCTTCCTCTTAACTAGATTTGAGAGGACTTCCCAATACCCATAAAATTTTCTAAAATCCCCACTATCTATGAAGAAGAATCACAAAGCCATATAACCACATGCGCAACAAATTAACACACAAAAATTCAACTGGTGGAAAAGGCAGAGAGCCATCATGTGGTCTCTCATGCTCATGTAATTCACATTATTCAAAAAATTTAATAATACATTTAAATACATGAGTAAGTGGTCTTAAGATAGTGTGTCTATCTTAGACTCACTTGGTTGAGACAATTTCTCAACTTACACACTAATTTAGGAGAGCTATTTGGATAGAATCTCTCATCCAAACTAGACTCCTTAATTTGACGAATTCTCATGATTTTATTTATTTTATTTAATAATTGGATTTATTATTGATTTTTAAGAGAGTGAGGCTAACATTCCCCCCCCAATGATAAATCCAAAACGAACAAAGAACCATCTTCCAAGTTCTCAAGTTGATCCTCAAAAAAGTTTTTCTTGAAAAACCGCCAAAGCTGGATGTTGAAGAAACTACAATATGAAGAAACCATGAGTCAATTGCATGACTGATTCATATATGAATGTCGCTAGACAACTCCATCATGTGCCAAGCCATAAAAGGATCCAACTATCCTTTGCTTGAAAACAACATCCGGTGTCCACTAACACAATATGATGAACGCCCACTGGCGTATTTCCCGATGATGATCGCCCACTGGCTGCTTTGCTGATGTTGTTGAGACTTTCAGTCTAACAACCACTTGTCAATTTCATTGACATTTTCCCCCCTTTGTCAGCTGAAATGAGAGGCAATCTTCTCCAAAATATATCTAAACTCCCCCCCGTAGGTGTAGGAGTGGTTCACTGGTGTACTCCCCCATTCAACTGCATGAGAGTACCATCTTCATTTTTACTATTGGTTGCATTATGTGTGAGTGAATTCAATTGTAAAACTTATACAATCTTTTGACCATGGATGACCATTCCCAGGGATCAATTCATGAATAATTTATCTTCAATCTGCTTGATTGGTGTTGTTTGCTGCATTGTGATGATGAATGATTTGACTTGCCACAATGGTGACAAGGATGGAGATCAAAACAATGATCTTCTAGATGACCAGTTCTTTGACAATGAAGGCATTTTGGTTTCACTACAACTTTAGTTTGCATGTATTGTTGTTTGTTTTCAACTTTCTCATGGCTTGTTGATGTATTTGATCAAGAAATCCTGCACTGATGAACTTGATCGGCTTAGAATAATCAGGGATATGCAAGTTGTTTTCATCTTTGTCATATCCTAATCCTCGTCGATTTTTGTTACTTTGAAGTTCTTCCCATGGCTTGATGATTGGTTTGGAAGAAAATTGAACTGAATCAGGGACCACTTCGACACTTGAAGTTGGTTGGATCAGTGACTTGGAATTAACATCTTTATCTTCATCTGTACGGATGAAAGACTTGAAAAAATCACTCTTCTGTTGCAACTCATCTTTTTGAAGTCGCGACTCCAGTTGAAGAAACTCGATCATTTCATGTGCATGTTGAATATGCACTTGAATGTCAGCAAGAGTGGTTTTGCTGATGTGCACCATGTCACTGGCTGATGATAACATTAAATTGTTAATAATTTGGGACAACTAAATGTGTGTCGCCATGTTGCCTTGCTGACTTTGAAGTCAGGCTCTCTTGTCGTAGAAGTCGTGCTTGAAAAATTGCTCACTTGAGTCGATCACTAAAATGACATGCTCGCTTGTACTGGTTGTTGATTGTTGATGCTTTTAAACACTTGCTTGAACTGCTGATTGTACGCTCGCTTGATGACGATCACTTTGCTTGAATGAAACGTTATGAATTCTTTAATGAACTTTACACAGGCTCGCTTTTTGTGCGTCGAACTGGTGTACTTGATTTGGTTACTTGACACGCTCGCTTGATCTTAGGGTGCATGCTGTAGACACATGCTTGTTTTGATGCTTACTTGAAGATTAGAGTCCACGCTCGTTTGAAGATGATTGCTTGCTTGATTATGTGCTTGAACTTGCTTGATTGTTTTATGCGTACTTGAATGAAATACTCACGCTTCCTTGCTTGATTGTTTTATGAACATGTTCGCTTTCTTGATTGTTGTTATGAACACGCTTGCTTGCTTGATTGTACTTTCTTGAAATACTTGTTGTCTTGAACTCTTGCGTGATTACTATACTTAGTGATGCACTGAATGTGCTAAAAAAAATGATGGGTGTCGAACACTGTCGAAAATGCACCCAAATGATAAATGTTCAAGTGACAACTGACTTGACTTAATGTATGCACTGTAACAAATCAAATCAGGGTGTTGGTTACAACCGAAAATGCACCCAGACAATTCAACTGAATTTGACTTTGATTACAATCCAACTTACAAGTTATGATTTGCAAGTTACAGTTTTGTATTGAACTTATTAAAAAATGATGCAAGTGCAATTTCCAAAAAAATTGTTGTTGAATCGCTGCAAATATTGTTGATGTAGATGACAGCGGAATTGGATGTGGATGTAGAAATGTCTTTGATAACTTGATTATGTATTGTTGCTTCATGATTACTTGCAGTTTGCTTGATTACATAAGCTTGAATGCACTAATTTGTTGTGTGTGCCATATTAGAAAGATACCATAGGAAAGTTAGTGTCAAAACTAGACACAAAAGAAAAACAATATCAAGAATTATGCGTCATCACAAACATACACATGGTGTACCTAAGATCCCCTTATTCAATTTTGGGCGGATCTAGGACACAAGCATCACAAAAATTATGTCTTTATTAAGTAGTGAATTACATTAACCTTCACCTTCAAAATATCGTGAATGAAATTCTTCAAACAATGAGAATGCCAAGCTTACAAATGCTTGAAGCAACTTGTCTTCAAAAACTGCCTGCACTGACTCAATCACTCTCAAAGTAAAAATATTACTTTGAATTACAATAATGAATTTCACCCAAACAAATTCACTTATCGCTCCAAATTTACAAAATACTTATAACTCCAAAATATAAAAAATAATTGCCCTTATCTCTCCATAATAATAAAAAAAATTATAGCCTTTTATGTTTGAAATAGGAATTTCCAAAAGCACTTTTACAAGTCACCAAGAAATATAAGATATTTTATTACTTTTATGAAAAGTAATAAAATATATTTTCAAAAGCTTATGTCTTTAAAAAAATGTGCATTAAGTATCACTTTAAGCATACCTTGAAGGAAGTGCATCAATCCTTTTTAGTTGGAATAATGTAAACTTTACTTTCATCCATGTTTATCCATGTAAACATCATTTAATTTACGCACCATTTAATTTAGCAACACAAGGAGGTCTTCCATGGGCAAGTCTTCCAATGCAGGTCTTTTCACAATGAATGTGTTCTCAATGCAATAGATCCTTCTCCACACTGGCTATACGTTGGCGCTCAAGCCTTTAAGGTGGCTCAACAAGAACCCATGCAAAAGTAGTGAAAAGGTCCCATATTCTGTTGATTTATAGTAGCCATTTTTGAATTTGATGCTACCATCTCTGAGATTTGATATTGGACGGCTGCCAGTAGAGGTATATAACACGTGTTGGGTTGTGTTATATTCTTTCCACATAGTTAACAGGGGGTTTGAAGGGCACTCGTAACCCCACTTTATGGGGTTCGGAGCAACGCCCTGAAAATTTTTGGTTTTGGACCCTATGTTAGGTTGGGCGGACCCACCTATTGGTTTTGTGCATGATTTTCGCACATGTTTTTTGGACGCGATGGTTTTTCGGTCCATGGTATTGGACGCGATGGTTTTTGGTCCATGGTATTGGATGCTTTAGCATGTATAAATATGTATTGTAACATTGAAAGGAACATAATGAAAAATCAAGCTGGTAGTCTCGATTTTCGGATCTAGTGGGAAAATCTCTGTGTATATGTGTTTCATGTGTTATGCTCTCGCATTGTTTATTTTTCTGTGTTTTAGAATTTGTATGCAGGTAATTTCTGTACAGGGTTAAAACCTACATTTGGTATTAGAGCAGTTTTGGTTTCAAGGGGACGCCTTTGTTGCTGAGGGGTTTCGCTTGGGCCTGTGGTAGACCCTGTTCAGTGGGAGATCTGCGAGATCGATTCTGGTGGTGAAAGAAGATGGCAAGTAGTGGAAAGATAGAGATCGAGAAATTTAATGGTCAGAGTTTTGAGTTGTGGAAACTCAAGATGGAGGATTTGTTGGTGGATAAAGACCAGTAGATCGCGGTAGATCCAGGTACTAAACCAACGGGAGTGTCCGATGAAGAATGGAAGAAGTTGGATCGGAAGGCAAAGAGCACAATATGATTGTGTGTCTCAAATTCAGTATTGCTAAATGTATCAGGGGAAGCTACGACGAAGGCTTTGTGGGACAAGTTAGGGACTTTGTACCAATCTAAGTCTCTAGTGAATAAACTGTTCATGTGGAAAAAGTTGTATAACCTGAGGATGAAAGATGGAGACTCGGTGACAGAGCATTTGAATGCATTTAATACTGTGGTAAGTCAGTTAGCATCTGTTGATATTAAAATTTCAGATGAAGATAAGTGCATCAGTTTGTTGTGTTCTTTACCAAATTCGTGGGATAGTCTGGTTATTGCAATAGGTAGCAATGCAACTGCCTTGCATTTTGATGAAATAGTCTCATCCTTGCTTACGGAGGAGATGAGACGGAAAAATATGGAGAGCCAAAATGGTGATGCCTTGTCTATACGAGGACAGTCCCAGAATAGAAACAAAAATAAGTCATCGAGTGGGAGATCTAAATCTAGAGGGAGACTTAAATCTCCACGAAAACCTGTAAATGTGGTGTGCTAGAAATGTGGAAAGGAAGGCCACTTTAAAAGGGACTGTAAATCTAAAGTTCCAGACAACGAAAAGGGATCTGATGAGGCTCCTTCTGCAGAGGCGAAAACCACCTCAGATGAAGGTGGGGATGTGTACTTGGCTTCTTCAAGTACACATGTACATCATGAGGCATGGTTGATTGACTCAAGTGCATCCTTTCACTTCACTCCCCATAGAGAATGGTTCTGCGAGTATGATAAATATGATGGTGGTGATGTCTTTTTGGGGGATGACAGGAAGGCTAGAATCATTGGTCACGGAAAGGTAAAGTTGAAGTTGCAAGGTGGAAGGGTTAGAACACTTCCAGGTGTTCTACATATTCCTGTATTGGCCAGAAATCTGATTTCTGTAAGCAAGTTGGATGATGCAGGTGTAAAAACAATGTTCGAAAAGGATACCTACAAGATGGTTCGGGGAGCACTGGTATTGATGCAGGGAGTTCGGATTGGAACTCTGTACAGGCTGCAAGGTAGCACTGTTATTGATGGGTGTGATATTTATGTGGTTCTTGCAAGTGGAGAAGAAAATCTAGTGGTCTCTGGAGAGAAGACCATGTTGTGGCATCAATGGCTTGGACATATTAGAGAAAAGGGCCTTCGGATAGTTCATGGTAAAGATATGGTAGATGATATGAATAATAGCTCTCTGGATTTTGATTTCTGTGAAAATTGTGTATATTGGAAGCAGAATCGGGTGAGTTTCCCCTCTGGTAGTAAGAGGGCAAAACAGATATTAGCACTTGTGCATAGTGATGTGTTTGGACCTGTGAAGGTTCCATCACTATGTAAGTCTGTGTACTATGTATCATTTATAGATGACTTCTCAAGGAATACATGGATATATTTCCTTAAAAAGAAATTTGAAGTCTTTGACAGGTTTAATGAATTTAAGGCTCTGGTGGAAAACCACACAGAGAAGAAGATAAAGGTGTTGAAGACAGATAACAGTGGAGAGTTTTGCAGTAAGGAATTTGAAGAATTCTGGAAGAAGTGTGGTATAGCATGGCAGAAGACTACTCCATATACACCTCAGCAAAATGGAGTTGCAGAAAGAATGAATAAGATGTTGATGGAAAGAGCAAGAATCATGCTCAGTGGTGCTGGGTTATGACAGGAATTCTGGGCAGAGGTGGTGGATACTGCATGTTACCTGGTCAACAGGTCACCTTCATCAGTGTTAGAGGATAAGATTCCACAGGAGGTATGGATTGGTAAGAAACCCTCTCTTTCACATCTGAGGGTATTTGGATGTGATGCATATGTACATGTTCCAAAGGAGAAACGAACCATGTTGGATACTAAATCTGAAAAGTGCATCTTTATTGGGTATAAGGATGGTTTAAAAAGTTATAAGCTTTGGAACCCAGTCACACGGAAGGTTGTGTACAGTCGAGATGTGGTGTTCAGAGAGGTGAAATTTTTTATTAAACATGAAGTCCAACGAAAAAAACCTGAGAAGATAGAGTTTGAGCTAAAGGAGGAAAAATCAGACTCTGCAGCAGAGGAGGAATCAGAAGATGAAGAGCAAAAAACTCCGATTGTGAGAAGATTAGTTTGAGAAAGAAGGCAGCCTGAAAGGTATAGTCCATCTGCTTTCTATTCAAATTTTGCTTTGTCTGTTACTGATGATGATCCCAGAACTATGAAGGAAGCAGTAGATTCAGAGAATGGAAAACTCTAGAAAGAGGACATGGTTGATGAAATGGCATCTTTGCACAAAAATGAGGCTTGGGATCTGGTGGAGTTGCCGGCTGGAAGGAAACCCATTCGCAGCAAATGGGTGTTCAAAAAGAAGACAAATGCAAAAGGAAAAGTGGAGAAATACAAAGCTCGGTTAGTAGCGAAAGGTTATTCCCACGTGCCGGGAATTGATTTTGGTGATATTTTTTCTCCTGTTGCCAAGGTAACTTCTATTAGATTACTTTTATCTGTTGTTGTTTCTTTTGATTTTGAAGTAGAACAGATGGATGTGAAGACAACATTTCTTCACGAGGATCTGGAAGAGGAAATCTACATGAAGCAACCTGAAGGCTTTGCAGCGAAGGGTAAGAAAGAACTGGTATGCAAGTTAAAGAAGTCTTTGTATGGGTTAAAATAGTGACCAAGGATGTGGTATAAGAAATTTGATACATTTATACGGGGACTTGGCTTCACCAGAAGCAAAGCAGATCATTGTGTATATTTTAAATTAATTGGTGACCGTGTTATTTATCTAGTCTTATATGTGGATGATATGTTGCTGGTTGGAAATGACAAAGAAATTATACAGGATTTGAGGACCTAATTGTCCTTCAAATTCGACATGAAAGATCTTGGTGTTGCAAACTATATTTTGGGCATGGAAATTAAAAGAGATCGGGCAAAGAGGAAGCTCTGGTTAAACCAGAGGAAGTATGTTGAGACAATACTGTAGAGGTTTAATATGCAGGATAGTAAACCGGTGAAGGTTCCTATTCTTATAGGTGTGAGGTTATCTGCTGGACAATGTCCCAAGACACAAGAAGAGGAAGAGGACATGTCCCGTGTTCCATATGCAAGTGCAGTCGGTAGCCTGATGTATGCAATGGTCTGTATTAGACCAAACATTGCACATGCAGTGGGAGTATTGAGCAGGTTTATGTCAAAACCAGGGAAGGAGCATTGGACAGCAGTGAAGCGGGTTTTCAGGTATTTGCATGGCACTAGTGATTATGGTTTGTGCTACCAAGGAAGACCAGGATTGGATAGAGTGTTAGATATTCATGGCTTTGTTGATGCAGACTGAGCTGGAGATCTGGATCACAGAAGATCTACAAGTGGGTATGTGGTTAACCTATTTGGAGGTGCAGTTAGTTGGATGAGTAAGAAACAATTTGTAGTGGCACTATCAACTACAGAGGCAGAATACATGGCAGCCACTCATGCAAGCAAGGAAGCAATTTGGTTGAGATTGTGTTCAAGTATAGGGTTAGTACAAGAAGCTATAAGGATAAACTGTGACAGCCAAAGTGCAATTTTCTTGGCAAAGAATGCTGCATATCATTCAAAGACAAAGCACATTGATGTTCAGTATCACTTTGTGAGGGATATGATAGAAGACAAAAGGGTGTTGCTGGTAAAGGTGGACATTTTGAAGAAAACTGCAGATGCATTGACAAAATCTGTGAGCTCTGAGAAGTTCTCTTGGTGTAGAGAGACAATGGGCATTTTAGTGCTGGGAAAATGACTAAGCTCTCTTGTGGCCCCCTGTGGAAAGAAAACAACAAGTGGGAGAATGTTGGGTTGTGTTATATTCTTTCCACGTAGTTAACAGGGAGTTTGAAGGGCATTCGTAACCCCACTTTATGGGTTCCGGGGCAACGCCCCAGAAAATTTTGGTTTTGGACCCTATGTTAGGTTGGGCGAACCCACCTATGGTTTTGTGCATGATTTTCGCACATGTTTTTTGAACACGATGGTTTTTCGGTCCATGGTATTGGACGCGATGGTTTTTGGTCCATGGTATTGGATGCTTCGGCATGTATAAATATGTATTGTAACATTGAAAGGAACATAATGAAAAATCAAGCTGGTAGTCCCGGTTTTGGGATCCAATGGGAAAATCTCTGTGTATATGTGTTTTATGTGTTATGCTCTCGTATTGTTTATTTTTCTGTGTTTTAGAATTTGTATGCAGGTAATTTCTGTACAGGGTTAAAACCTATAACACGGTCCCTTGAAATTAAACTCTATCACTTAGATTCAATGACATGCTGCCCAGAAAAAAGCTACGCTTCAAATTATTTTTGTGATGCCACACATTCAGACCAGAAAGATGCACCGATAGTGACCATGTGACTTACTTGGCAGTGTCTCCAACGATAAAATACATCAACAGTTCTAATATTCGATGGGAAAGGTTGTGGCCAGCGATCCACAATTAATTCGACTCCCAACACAGTAAATACTCAGCAGTTTTTGTTTCCACAAACCCATAGTCTATTCTAGCAAAGAAACTAAGGCCTCTCAAAACAACTTTCAATGATCATAGGAACCCATAAATCCGAGTTATATGCACAGACACTTCCTCTGGTCATCGAACACTGGTTAATCTCGTCCTTATAATGCAGAAAATCGACCCAGAAGCTAGCTTCAAGACTAGAGGAGCTTGTTTCCCTTTCTTAACAATAAATTTGTTCTCGTATAGCTGCCATAAATTCAGGTTACGATGGCAATTAAATTTTTCATAATCTGGGACTAATGGCAGCCAGTAGCAATGGGTACATATATGCATTTATCAGTCCTCTGGAAGTGATATATCAGCTCTTTGATAAAGTAATACGCTGCCCAGTTGTAGAGTAATAACCCATACATAACACAGGGGTATATAGCACTGGATGGATGCAATTATAGACGATGATTACGATGATATGCAATTCGAGGAGCAATTTCATAATATGACCACAAGTCCAACCAGTGGGCAATGGATAAGGCATGCAGCATGTCCCCTTTAATATTTGACTACTCCAGCAACCACAGGAAACAATGCACAAGCCCAACACTGCGAGACAAACATGGAAAGTTCAGAAGAGTGATTTTGTGGCCCTTGTGGGCAGCCAATTTCACTGCGCAGGAGTTGCTACTCCTAAACAACACACACAACCAGCTCGCACCAGCAAGAAGACTTTGCCTCTAGCTCTAATACCACATGAAGAAGAATCACAAATCCATATAACCATATGCACAACAAATTAACACACAAAAATTAAACTGGCGGAAAAGGCAGAGAGCAATCATGTGGTCTCTCATGCTCATGTAATTTACATTATTCAAAAAATTTAATAATACATTTAAATACAGGAGTAAGTGGTCTTAAGATAGTGTGTTTATCTTAGACTCACTTGGTTGAGACAATTTCTCAACTTACACACTAATTTAGGAGAGCTAGTTGGAGAGAATCTCTCATCCAAACTAGACTCCTTAGTTTGAGGAATTCTCATGATTTTATTTATTTAATTTAATAATTGGATTTATTATTGATTTTCAAGAGAGTGAGGCTAATAATCTACGAACCATCACAAGAATCTGGAGGAGAGGGACTAGAAAAAACATAAATAAAAATGTATTCAGATTGAGTGGCAGTTGCATTATTTCCATACATGGAGTTCATTGGTCTCCTTTGACGACGAGGTCCTTCTTCACGATCATCAAGAGTATCTCTTCTTCTTCTATCATCTCTTCTTCTATCGTCTCCTCTTGTTCCATCATCTGCTCTTCTTCTATCATTGAACCTGTTGTTGTTGAAGGCACAATTGTTGTTGTCATTAGAGAAATACTGAGGTCTAAAATGGGCCTCAAAACAAAAAAGTACAACCAAAATCAACTTTATAAGAACCAATAGGATTCAAAACGATGATGTCAACCATGGGGGATGATTCACCATTTTTGAAGTAAAAAAATAAAAATTAAAGATTAAAAAAAAAAAAAAAACTACTACTTTTTCAATTCATATTTTCAACTTATCTCCTTACATTTTTACTTAAATTTTGAGTGGGAGCACTCGTTGGATGCAAAATTCTATTTCTCATCCAATAAGTACTCATGTTGCATACTTTCAATGGACCCTGCTACATGAAAAAATGAGAGATACATGAAAAATATGATTGCAATCACGTTTTTTCAAGTATTTTTCATTTTTCGTGTAGCAAGGTCCATCGAAAATATGCAACATGGGTGCTCCTTGGATGAGGAATTAGATTATGCATCCAACAAATGCTCCCGCTCGAAATTTGAGTAAAACCATAGGGAGATAGGTTGAAAATGTAGTTTTTTTTTTTTTGCCTTCTAAAATTTGATGATGTAAACTAATCTTATTTTATTATTTTATAATATTCCTTAGGAAGCCCATTTTAGACCTCAAAATTTCTCTAATGAATTGGACTTTGAAGCATTTTCATTTTCCAGACAAACTTTGGCAAAGTGTCCATGCCTATGGCATGTGAAACACTCAACTTTATCATCCTTGAATCTTCTTTGGGAGTCCCTAGATGTTGGCTTCCTTTAGCTAGATGGACCTCCTCTTCCTTTCATTTTCTTGTCTCAAGCAACAAATGCAGAGGGGTCTCCTTTTTCATGCTTTTGAATCCTCCCTCTTGAGGTCATCCTAGATTTTCTTGAGTACACTTACCAACCAACTCATCAAATGTTAGAAATTTGGCATTGTTGCTTATAATGGTGATGAAGGTTTCCCAAATAGGAGGAAGGCCTTGAAGAGTGACTAACATCGACTCTCTATCAGATGTAGGCTCACTAGCAGTTTGTAATTAATCCCTTAGCTGGGATATTCTCATGACATAGGATTGCACAAATTCCCCCTTGTTCATCTTAGTGTCTTTAAGTAGATTTTTCAAGGAAATGATGTGATTCAAATTGTTGACCTCATACATCCCAACCAGCAAATCATAAATGTCCTTAAATTTCTTCAATTTTCGAGCATAAGTAAGAAAATGGTCTTTCAAAGAATCAATAACAATTTTTTTGGCTTTAAGCTCACCTTTCTTATATTTGGACTTGGCAGCTGTAGGAGCATTTTCCGGTGGATTAGGTACTTTTCCTTCCACATATTCCAAGACATTATTATCATCCAATATAACTTCCAACTTGATCTTCCAAGTAGCAAAATTTGATGAATCACCCAACTTCTCTATATCCTTGAAATAAGAGGTAGACATCTTGACAAAGTTAAATAGGTTCCTTTAGCTTTTCTCAAATATGATTGCTTCAAAATATTGCCTCCTTGGGCTTGTCTTCACCTGAGCTCTGATAACATGTTAAATTTCCATTATTCTATGCTTAGTACAATCACTTAACCCAATACTTTCTTTTATTAGCAATCACATTCAAATCAATTTTAATCGTACAAAAAGAAATAGCAATTGTAGATAGAATAATAAATGCAATAAACAATAGAAGATAGCCAAAGCAATGACAAAAGACACAAGATTTGATCAAGGAACAAGAAAAACCCCACAAGGGGGAAATCCCTTTCAAATTCTTCTTCTATTAGATTGTCATCAAATGTTTCGCAAAGAGATGACAATGATCCAATTCAACAAGAGAGAGTCAAAATCAAATCTTTGACTTATACAACAATTAGTCAAACAATATCCAAGAGATGAGCCCAAAATTCAAATTTGGTCAACAAGTCAAATCTGGTCAATGCCAACAACAACAAATGATTGTTAGGCCCCTATACTACTAGTGTAACCCCTTATTGTTATTAGTACAACCCCCTTATTATATTGTTGTACCCATGTAGTCCCCATATTGTTACTATTGTGCCCCATAGAAGCCCACTATTGTTCTTATTGTGCCCTTACATTATTATTGTTATATTGGCTCTGATTATATTATGACTCCTTAGACTCCTATATATAGAAAGGAGGTCTTGTCATTTGTAACATCCAAGAATTGTTCATTTGTGTAATGTAAAGGAGGTTTCCCCCTCGAAGAGGCTGAATTCTAAAGCGTTGATCTATATTTTCTATCTTTTTGTGAGCTGGTTTCATAACATTTGGTATCAGAGCTTTGGATTCTAGGGTTTCGCTGCTCCAAATAGGTCATCGTGGCATTTTCGCTATAACTTTTTTTCTGCGACGTTTCAGAAGCGAAAAAAACCCATTTGACAAGAAATCGCACTTAACTTCGGATCCAAAATTCAAAGTTTTTCGCGCTATATTTACGGAGATATGAGCTACAGAAGTTGGTCTTTTTGTAGACTCCTGAATTACATTCCAAACATGTGACTTGGGGAAAATCATCATAGCTTTCTCTCTGAGCATCAGATTGAAATTTCGTAAGAAGGTATAGAAAGAAGACGGACTGTAATTTTTTGTGTATATTTTTCAAAGCCAAAGGTCAAAACAATGACATGTGGCACGTCGTACAAGTTCGTTCTACTGAACCGGTCTATAATTAGGTCACTATGGGAGATTTGGCATAACTCTTCCTTGGAAAATCCAATTTGGTTCAGACTGGTGGCATTGGAAAGAAGACACAGAGGGCTACTGCAGGCCACAATTTCAGAACTAGAAGAACTGTAATTATAGAGTTATAGTCGTTTCAAGATCAAGCTCCTAAAATCAAGAAAAGGCGATATGAGGAAGTTTGATGGCAAGGATCCAGTAAATTGGATACTTCAAATGGAGCAAAATTTTGATCTACATGGTGTACCACTGTTACAAAAGGTATATTTTACATCTTCATATTTAGAACCAGGTCAATTTTTATGGTATAAAGGGCTTTGTTCTCGTGAACAACTTGTTACGTGGTCAATTTTCACGAAGAAAATGATAGCACATTATGAAGATACAAAGAGCAACACCTTCTTTAGAGCAACACCACAACAATTGGAAGAGAAAAGAGAAAAAGGGCTTTGTTACAATTGTGATAACAAATGCACTAAAGGTCATAAGTGTGCTGAGAAGAAATTATTTTACATAGATTATGAAGAGGAGGAAGAAAAGGATCAAGAAACATTAAAAGAAGATGATATATCTCAGGACCCAACCCCAGAGAAAGAAGAAATGAATTCAACCATATCTTGTAAAGCATTGGCAAGAATTACCACTCCTCAAACTCTCAAGATAGAAGGACATATCAAGAAGAAGAAGGTTCAAGAAGTGAAAGATCACATCGAGAAAGAAGAAATGAATTCAACCATATCTTGTAATGCATTCACTAAAATTACCACTCCTCAAATTATCAAGATAGAAGGACATATCAAGAAGAAAAATGCTTAAGAAGTGAAAGATCACATCGAGCATCAAGAAATGAATCCAACCATATCTTGTAAAGTATTGGAAGAAATTACCACTCCTCAAACTCTCAAGATAGAATGAAATATCAAGAAGAAAAAGGTTCAAGCAGTGAAAGATCACATCGAGCATCAACAACAAGTTCTCCAACTTTTAAAGGATAACGCCACTTTGGTGCAAAACCGAATGAAACGGTAGGTAGATCAACATCATAGTGAAAAAAGTTTTGATGTAGGCAATTGGGTATTTTTACAGCTACATCTCAAGCAAACTATTTATGAGAAGGAAATGTTGGCAATACTACCTGCACTTAAGAAATGGCAACCTTACCTAATGGGAAGACACTTCAAGATAAAAATGGATCATGATAGTCTTAAATACATTTTAAAACAAATATTATCTTTAGAAGAACATAAAAAATGGGTCACAAATATGTTGGGTTATGACTTTGACATCATCTAAAGAAAAGGGAAGAAATTTTTTGTTGTAGATGCACTCTCAAGAAGGGATGAGGATGTGGAAGCATTGTTTTGTGTTATTTCTATTATCCAACTAGATTGGATAAACGAAGCAAGGGATGAATGGAAGAAGGATGAAGAAGTATGGCCACTCATTCAAAAGTTGCAGAGGATCTCAATTCAAACAATATTGCCAGAACTTGAAGAGGAAGGAAAAATCATATTGGAACCTGAAGCAGTCACAGAAACAAGAACCCGACAGCTACAAAATCGATCAATTTCAGAGTATCTCATCAAGTGGAAGAACTTACCCGCTGAAGATTCCACATGGGAGGACAAGAATATTCTACAGAAGCATCAAGAACTACTCAAGCGTTGAGGACAACACTTTTTTAAGGAGAGGGGCATGTTAAGCCCCTATACTACTAGTGTAACCCCTTATTGTTATTAGTACAACCCCCTTATTATATTGTTGTACCCATGTAGTCCTCATATTGTTACTATTGTGCCCCATAGAAACCCACTATTGTTATTATTGTGCCCTTACATTATTATTGTTATGTTGGCTCTAATTATATTAACTCCTTAGACTCCTATATATAGAAAGGAGGTCTTGTCATTTGTAGTATCCAAGAATTGTTCATTTGTGTAATGTAAAGGAGGTTGTCCCCTCGAAGAGGCTGAATTCTAACGCGTTGATCTATCTTTTCTATCTTTTTGTGAGCTGGTTTCATAACAATGATGCCCTAACCAATTAGCGTTTAGTAGTCAAATAAGCTCCAAAAGGTTCGATCTTGGCAGCAGAAAACTCTACCTCTTTTGTTTGTCAAAGTCAAGTAAAAACAATCCCAAAATAGCTCAATCAAAGGAGAGAAAATCCGTGTGGTCAACTTTAGATTTCTGTGGTCAATGTCAACAAACAGCAGCAGTCAAAGTAGCCCAGAAAATTTTAATTCCTCCACAGAAAACCTAGCCTCCCAAAATTGAAACTTTCCAAGTCAAAGTGAGTCAAATGCCAAGTCAAACTTGGTCAATAGTTGCCTAAACAAAAATCAATGCAGAAAATTAGAATGCCATTCTTCCCTTTGCACATGTGAGCTTGACTTCCTTGATTATAGAGTTGTACAAACCAACCACAAGAGGAGAAGAGATAATATGTGTTGATGTGATGTATAAATGATGTTTCTTTGATGTGTATTTATATGCTTATTTGGAGACCCAATTATGACTTAATGTTGACTTATACTTTTGTGTATTTGTGGGTTTTCCATTAAAAATAATATTTTTCCTTAACCAAATTAAAGTCTTCCAAGGGAAAATAGGGTTTTCTTTGGATGAGGAAGGTTGTCCAAACTTGGAGGGATTTTGTCCCTACGCTGCCAAATTAACAATTTGATCGCTCACCTCACACATCAATTTATGTGCCAAATAGAAGAAGAATAATGAAGTCAAAGGAGAGAGAATTTAGTGGAATTTGGCTTGCTTTTCTTCACATGTGCAGAGCGTTCTGGGGCAACTCTGTGAAGTTGCAAGTCCAAATTTCTATTTGACCAAATTTGTTGAGGTTTGAACAGTGTTGCCTTTGACTTGGTTGGAGGAGTTTTATAGGAGAGAGAATTTAGTGGAATTTGGCTTGCTTTTCTTCACATGTGCGGAGCATTCTGGGGCAACTCTGTGAAGTTGCAAGTCCAAATTTCTATTTGACCAAATTTGTTGAGGTTTGAACAGTGTTGACTTTGACTTGGTTGGAGGAGTTTTGAAGGAGGGATGACTTGGTCTATGTGGAGGCCTTGGCCTTGGTTTTTGGATCTTGGATATCTCACTTTTATTTTATTCTATAAGAAGAAAAGTTGTTTGGGTTTTCCCCCTTATGGGGTTTTGCCCTACCTTGGAGCCTACATCCCTGTGTTCTTTGTCTTTTCCGATCTTCATGCACTTTATATTTTGGTAATTGCTTGATGAAGAAGACATAATAAAAGTAATAAAATCTAACAAACATTCACAAGTAATTATCAAGTAAGAGGAATCAACTATAATCTACTAGCATATTGATTTCTCAACATGGTATCAAAGCTAAGGTGAAGGAAGGGCAGCTTGAGGATCACATTTTGTTGGCACTCTTGTTTGAAGACATTCTTGAAGCAACTATCTTTTCTCTCCCTCTCCAATGGAAAGATACATGAAGGAAGGTCTCAAGACTCTTAGGAGTCTCCTTGAATCTATCAAAGGTTGCATCATTAAGTTCATCTCCAAGCTATCTAAAGAAGTCATGGATGGAAGTCTTTATTCCGCTCTTACAGGATCATTTGAAGATGATATTACATTGGAAATAAACAATGGAGCTTCAAGGCACATGATAAGGGAATGTGGTCAACTCAAAACTCTATTAAAAGGAAAATATTCTCACTCAATGGAACTTGGAGACAATAATAGCTACTTGGTCAAAGGGATTGGATCTACTTCCTTGGACGTGGAATCTGGT
Organism: Pinus tabuliformis; assembly: GCA_031772625.1. Lineage (NCBI taxonomy): Eukaryota > Viridiplantae > Streptophyta > Pinopsida > Pinales > Pinaceae > Pinus > Pinus tabuliformis. The sequence goes on along the minus strand of CM062817.1, from coordinate 717,401,874 downwards.
GGAAATATTCATCTTAACAATATCCTCTATGTCCTAGGTTTGAAAAAGAACTTACTTTCTATTTCTTGCTTAGAAGATAAAGGTGATATGGTGGCATTTGTTAATGGAAAAATTCTTGTTTGGGCAAAGGGTTCTAGTGTACAATATCCTCCTCAAGCCCTAGTACATCTAGACATTAACCCTTATGAATTATGGCATACAAGGTATGGACATCTCCATTACAAGATATTGGCATCATCAAATCAAATGGTTAATGGTAATACCCAAATTAAAAGAAGAGCATGGAGTTTGTAAGGGATGTGCCCTCGGTAAGAATGTGAAGAAACAATTTACTAGCAACGACACAAGATCCAAGGAAATTTTGGACCTCATACACTAATGTTTGTGTACCCATGGCAGAGAAGTCACTTGGTGATCAACAACACTGTGTAATATTCATTGATGATCACTCTACAAAGACTTGGATATATCTCCTAAATTATAAGGATGAAGTATTTGAGGAGTTCCAAGAATTCAAGGTAGAAGTAGAAAATTTGACAGGGAAAAAGATCAAAACCCTAAGATTAGATAATGGTGGAGAATATACTTCTAGATAACTCGGGGCCTTTTGCAAAGAAGCATGAATTAAGAGGGAGCTAATAGTTCCCTACAATCCTAAAAAAGAAGTGGTTGAAAGAAAGAATCGATCCATTGAAGAATGTGTAAGAGCCATGCTACACGACCAAGACATTCCCAAGTTCTTATGGGGAGAAGCTTTTGTAACAACGGTTTATATACAAAATCGAAGCCCTAGTAAAATCCTTGACGACATGACCCTAGAAGAAGCATTCACAGGAAAGAAACCAAATGTTGATCATAGAATTTTTGGATGTCTTGTTTACATTCACATTCCCAAGGACAAAAGGAAGGCTTTGGACCCGACAGGTATGAAAGGAACGCTTGTTGGATATAGCACCTCATCAAAAGCATATGGGTTATACATCAAGGAAAAACATTGTATTGAAGTAAGCAGAGATGCCATTTTTTATGAAAGCATTGCATACAAGAAGTCCAAGGATATTCCCATTGATTCTGATGAAGAAGAAGAACCTATCTTTACAAATGAAGAAGTTCCAAGACAGGACAATCCTCCAGATCCTACAACTAGTCATGAATAAACAGATGGACCAAGTGAACTCGTGTAGTCGGTGATCATTCCATAAACTTGAAAAAGGCTAGATTGGTTAAGATTAACCCTACAAGAAGCCAAAGGACATGCACCAACAAAAGGAACATTCAGAGAAAGCAAGAAACCTAAAATATATTCAGGTTATGTAACTTACATGATTAATCTTATTGAAGCGGAACCTACCACTTACGAAAAGGTAGTCGAACATCAAGAATGGAAGAATGCAATGCAATAAGAATACCAATCTATAATGAAGAATGATGCTTGGGAAATTGTTCCTAGACTTAAAGACAAATCAGTTGTAACTTCCAAATGGGTGTACAAAATCAAGCATGCGGTTGATGGAAGCATTGACTAGTATAAAGCAAGATTTGTGGCAAGAGAATTCTCTCAAAAGGAAGGAACATACTATGATGAAAATTTTGCTCCAACAACCAAATATACAACCATTAGATCACTATTTTATATTGTAGCTACTATAGGATGGAACGTTCATCAAATGGACATAAAAAAAACCATTCTGAATGGAATGATTGATGAAGTCTACATTGAGCAACAAGAGGGATTCGAAGTTCATGTCAAGGAAACACATGTTTACAGGTTGAAGAAGGCTCTATATGGCTTGAAGCAAGCCCCTAGAGCATGGTATGCCATAATGGATACATATCTACGAAGACTTGGTTTCATCAAAAGTTCTGCAAGTCCTAATCTCTACATCAAAGTGGTAAAAAATGAACTCGTGATCATACTACTCTATGTGGATGACTTACTAATAAAAGGTGTCGAGCATCGTATTCAAGAATGCAAGAAGCAACTAATAGTTGAATTTGATATGAAGGACCTTGGACTAATGCACTACTACTTGGGACTAGAAGTATGGGGAGATTTATCCTGGTCAAGGAAAATATGTGATCAAGATTTTGCATAAATTTGGAATGATGGATGGCACACTGATAATAACTCCCATTATTACAAATTTAAAGAAGTTAAGGAATTCAGACTCAAGCCTTGTTGATCCTACATCCTACTGATAGTTGATCGGCTCCTTGATGTACCTTGTGAAAACCTAGCTAGATATATGCTTTGCAGTAAACACTCTTAGTCAATTTAAGATGGACACAAGGCATGATCATTGATTAACAGCTAAACATATTTTCAGATATCTTCATGGGACTATACATCATTCTCTAAGATACATTGGAGGTAACAAGATTGAATTATTGGCCTACACAGATTCAGATTGGCCAGGCAGTGGTGCAGATGGAAAGAGTACTACAGGTGGATGTTTTAGTTTGGGATCCTCTATGATTTCATGGATGAGCAAACAACAGATTCAGTTGCATTGAGCAGTGTTAAAGCCCAATATATAACAACCAATGAAGTTGGTTGAGAAGTTATTTGGCTCTGGAAGTTTCTTGCAAATTTGTTTGAAGGACCTTTGGACCCTACCATCATAAGCTATGATAATCGAAGTTGCATAAGGTTGACAAAGGACTTTGTTTTCCATTAGTTTTCCATGCTACGACGAAGTACATCAATAATAAGTACCACTACATTTGAGGTTTGGTGCAGGATGGGGTTGTGAAGCTACAATACATATCCACTAACAAATAGGTAGCTAACATATTGACAAAGCCATAAGCCTAGTGAAGGAATTGATAGGGTGAATGGAGGATTGGATAAGCATCCGGGACCAATAATCCTTAAGGAATGGTATCCAAGATAGGAGTAGTTCCAAGGACTGATATTTTTTAGGATAAGAAATCCAAGATAAGAGTAACCCTTAGGACCGATATTCTTTGAGGATTGGGAATCCAAGATAAGAATAGTCATGTGAGGACATACCTAGTTTACATCTGAATGGTGTATGTGCCTTCATGTGAGGACATACCTAGTTTACATCTGAGTGGTGTCCAAATGTATGCCTCCCAACGTTGTGCTTTGATCTAGTGGAGAGATAGAGCTTGTTAGTCAAGGCCTTATTATGTTTGACAATGCTAGTTATGTTGATGATGATGCTTATCAATCCAAACCAATGTTTTAAAACTCTAACTCCGACTCTGACTTGGCCGAGGGTCAACTCCGACTCGGTATCGACTCGGCCGACTCGATTTCAATAACTCGGTCGTTGTAAAAAATACATTAAATATTTACTTTTTATAAAAACACATAATTTTAAAGATTTTCATTCATGTTTCCAAACACACAGCGTTAGAATATAGATAGAAGACAGCATATGATCAAAGCAGGCTCATGAATATACCCATTATATCAAAATGGCACCCAGTGCACTGTCCAACACATACAAGATGATGATATAGAGATCAAAACAAAAACACATAACCAAGGAGGCTAGAAATGGCCTCTACAACAAAACTCTGTGACCAGTACTACTGGCTACTGCTAGAGTTGCCAACATCATCTGGCTCAGTGTTACTTGGGAGCGGAAGCGAAAGCGGGGAGCGGGAGCAAAAACGGGAGCAGGAGCGACATTTTTAGAAGCTCCTGGTTTGGGAGCAAATCCCAGAGGAGTTCGACAACCAATGTCACTAACATCAAGGTACATAGAGATTGGTGCTCTTGATTAAATACGAGTTCCATACCCTAATACATGACAAAATTCAATGGAAACATTGCAATCCCCCAATCCTGAAATCCTGAAAAACTGATAAGTCTCCTGGATTTTGAATGAAATCTAAAATTCTACTTTCTCCATATGAAATCCAATGAGGCCGGAACCACTCTCAAACATCCTGAGTCATTTCATGGTAGTGTTAAAAATTTAAGTAAAAGGATGAAAATGAATATTAAGGAGAATGTTGCTTTTACTTTAAGAATTTAACATTACCATGAATATCATATCAATAATAGGGATCAGAGTCAGACAGGGAAGCCCAGGGAGTCCCCCACACTCAGAAAAATTATAAAAAATAAATTAAAAAAATCCATTTTTTGGGGTTTACTAGCTGTTGTCTGTGACCCGGCCGGGTCGATACAGAATTGGCCGAGCCGGCCGAGTTGTGTAACAACTCGGCTGGCTCGATATTAACCCAGCTGACCGAACCGGTTCAATGGCCGGGTTGAAATTTTTTTGACAGACTCGGGCCAACTCGGCCGAGTCGATTCCGAGCCAGCCGGGTTTAAAAACATTAATCGAAACTCTTCTTCTGAGAATATTTCAATTTGAGAGTATCTTGGTATCTTATTGAGTCATTATCAAAACCTCCCTAGTTAAGAGGTAGCGTTGAGAATGTAATTAGGTTCGGTCTTCATAATTATCATTGTACTTGTATCCATATTTATTTGATGTAAAAACAAAAAGAAGAAAAATAAATTATTATTATTATTATTATTCTAGTCAAAGCATGTTCTTTATGCTTCTAGGGGTTTATTGAGTCAAAAAAGAAAATTGCTCGTGTCAAAGTCCCATTTAGACTATTTGTAAGAAAAAAAAAAATTGCATTTTGAGTCAAAAGAGTCATTATGTGACCCACAAGACAAAATTGAATCTACTTGGACAAATCAGCCTAGAAGAGAAACCTTTTCGACCTTCTGGACAACTATATATACAAGACACTTCGACCTCATTTGCTCACTCATCTCACACATCGATTTTTGTGCCAAATAGAAGAAGAAGAATAGCAAAGTCAAGGGAGATAGAAGAAGTCAAAGGAGAGAGATTTCAGTGGTTTTTGTCTTGTTTCTATTAACGCATACGAAGGTGCTGGGGAAACGCTGCGAAGTTGTAGGTCTGAAATTGCAAGTCTAAATTTTTATGTTTGGCCATATATGTTGAAGTTTGACCAATTTTGACTTTTGTTGACCTTAATTTGGTTGGAGGAGTTTCGAAGGAGGGTTGACTTGGTCTATGTGGAGGTCTTGGTCTTGGTTTTTGGGTCTTGGATATCTCACTTTGATCTAATTCTATAAGAAGAGAAGTTGTTTGGGTATCCCCCTAGTGAGGTTCTGCCTTGACTTGGAGCGTACATCTTTGTATTCTTTGTCTTTTATGATCTTCATGCACTTTATAATTTGGTAATTGCTTGATGAAGAAGGCATAATAAAAGTAATAAAAAAACAACAAACATTCACAAGTAATTATAATAGGAATCAATCCTTATCTACTAGCATATTGATTTCTCAACACTCTAAAGAAGTTTTCGAACTACATGGCACTAATGAGTAAAGTCATTGAAGAGGCAATAAACTAGGGGGTTTGGAGGAAAGCCATGGCTAAGACAATGTGCTAGGACTCGAGGGAAACCGATCTAGGTAGCTCTTCATGAAGTACCTTTCTTGCTAAGAGGGTGGGTTAATGCTAGTAGCATCAGATAGGTGCTTTCACATAGGTTTAAGTGTCTAGACACAGGAGTCATCCAAAGGTCCTTTAACCTTACCCATTACTTTAATTAAATGAATTATTAAAGTAAATTTCTTTTATAAGAAAAAGTGAATTAATTTAATGAAATGCAAATTGTTATTTACATTAATGATTTAGATGAATCTCACCCACGGGGCTTTGGATTGACGATGAATGGGTGCACTGTTAAGGCACTCCTTGCGATAGGTCACCGGTTCAATTCCCCGTGGGTGCTTAGTTTAGTCTTAACATAGAAAAAAAATGATTTAGATGAATCTCAATTGTAGATCTCAAGTGAAGTTGAAATCTAATCTCAACCGTCAATCACTTAGATTATGGTTGTGGATTTAGTCAATAAATCAAATCTATAAAAGAACGACTAGATTAAGGGGAATAGCACATCAAGTGAGCACAAAATAGTGTAATATTGAGGATCTCAATGATTGGGTGGAGAAGGGCATTCATCCAAGTGTGCAAATTCCAGAGGAAGCAACAACAAAGAACTAGCCAACAACCAATAAGGTCAAAGAACAGGTTTTGGAGTTTTTTTAGCTAAAAATTCCAGGTTTTGCAGTTTGTAATTTTCCTCACTTGGTATTTAATTTCCTCCAAAAGAAACCCCGTGTATGTTGTAAAACTAATGAGCTAAAAATTCCAGGTTTTACAGTTTGTAATTTTCGTCACTTGGTATTTAATTTCCTCCAAAAGAAAACCCTCGTATGTTGTAAAACTAATGTTAATGGACAACAATTTTAAAGGGCATAATTTTCTATGGGCATGTATGAAATTAGTTAATTTTGCTTGTGTTGCTCTCAACACTGCTTTTATTCAATAAATCTACAATTTATAAATTTATTACAAATAATTTGCTAGATAATAAATTGCCAATAGTTAGAGTTATAAAATTTAACAATAACCATAAAATTTAAAACTAAATTCATATTTGAAGTTTCTTGCGACTTTCGCAGTAGCTCGTCTTTCAACAAGGGCATATCATATTATCCATGTTTTCACAAAAACTCCTCAAAACCAATGAAGGAAAGCTATTGAAAATGCTAGCCAAGATTCCGCCAAAAACGTATGCATATCACAACTTGGAAGCTTTGGACAAGGGAATATAATATATTATCCATGTTTTCACAAAATCTCGTTGAAGCCAGAGAAGGAAAGCTATTAAAAAATGCAGGCCAATATTATGCCAAAAACATATTCATATCACAACTTGGAAGAAATATTGGGAACTAGTAAATAAAGTGGAACGTTTCGTCAAGAATACCGAGAGAAACATAAATGAAAAATGTTATATGCAGCAAGTGAAGTGAAGCAATTTATTTGAGGGAGACATGTCATAGAGATACGTTTAGGCTTCAACTGTGTTGACACATAAAGTTAATAGAAGACGTAAAAGGATAGAATAAAACTTATTATAACCCTTACAGTCCCAAAGCAGTTAGGTGCAACGACAAATGCATGCCAACTTACCAAAGGTCATAGTCCAAAAAAAGGCAATGCCCAACCAGGGGCAAAAATATATGTAGAAATGTTCCCGTCTATAAAGGATATTTTAACTACGGACGCGTCCGTGTCCAAGAGGATTTGTCAAAACCCCTAGTTGGAATATGGATAATATAAGTGATATCCATATATTCTTATTAAACTTCCAACGCTACCTTTTATCACAGTCGATGAAAAAACTCTCGAGATAACTAGTATTTCAAAATTGAGTGTTCCGTAACTTGGACAAATCTTACATTTGAAGAACAAGGACTACACATCTGTTTGCAACTCTAAATACTTTTACGTAGACCAATACATGCATTCGGTAGGAGAAAGGGATCACTGTCAACCAAAATTGCTTTTATTTACACAATGTTTCGTATTGCATTTAGGATGAAGAAGGGTTTTCATTTTTCACATTATTTTCTAAAAAATATTTAGGTTGAACAGGGGCCCATAGTGTTCATCAGCGCTCAGGTGACGAAAAAAATATAACCAGAAAGTAAACAATAAATCCAAAGACTAAAATTCCACCATATATAAATGCCTGAGAGGACTGTACAGGAACCTTATATTCCACGGTACAACATCTCATCTTGTCCCGCTCACTCAATAGCACCCGCTGCACATATCTGAGATAAAAACATGAAAATAAATGTTATGCTAGAATCCAAATTCATTTCTAAGCTACAAATCATTTTAAGTATAAAAAAGGATTCCACAGTACAAATGTCAATGTATAATTTACAATCAAGATAATATCGCGTTACATTCAAACTTGGCTCCAGACAGGATTGTAAATATTCATCTCTAATGTTTACATAAATAGTCATTTAGGGTTGAAACTCTATAATAATAATAATAATAATAAAAGAAGATATTTCTTCTTATTTTATTGTCAATGTTACAAGTGCACTTGTCAACCATTGCCAATGTAAGTGCGCTGTAGACATGCTCTCATCTTCATCTTTCATTCAATATACTCTTTCATTCAATATTAGTATATTGAGTTCTTATCCTATATGGATTTCAACCAATTTTCCTTATGTTCAACTCTTCTTCTATGGAATTTTTGTAGCTGTGGTTGATCTTTTTGATTGCATTGAGAGGCACTCTACAACCCAATATAGGGATATAGGGGGAGATGTGTAGACATAAATGTTTGAAAATTTTAACATTTAATATAAAAACATTTATATGTCAACATAGTCAAAAAATTAAAACATAATGAGGGAAAGCATTGTCTACCGAGGCCATAATTTCCCCTGGATGGCAAAATTCTTTCCGGAATCCAATAATTTTTTTTTTCGAGAAATCTAATTCTGTAAGTGTTTGAAACATTTTTTATGGTGGAAATCGATTCAGCACCATCCAAAACCCCTGGAGCACCCAAAATCCTGAAGCTTGGCAGCTGTACCCCAGATTTCCAAAAATTTATGTCGTATTTTTTAAAAATCCTGCCAGAATTTCCATTGTTTTCCAGGCAAAATTGTGGCCTCGTTAGACTACGACCAAGGGAAATGAGTAGACGTAAATGTTTATGAACAACTTTTTAGATAAAAGAAAATCATACATGGTAGTGATAAATTAAGATTCATTTTACCATATAATTACTCCAGCGTTGTATCGTCCTTACCACTCATGTTAGAAATTATGCTATGTCAAAAGCTGCATAAAAAATTATAACCTAAATTGGTCAATGCTAAATTAATAGTGGTCACCGTACAAATTGAATCCTATAGTCCTACTTTGGAAGGAGCTAATAAATTGAGATGTAAAGTGGATAAATTAATTGTTCGTTGAAGAGCAAGGACTTGCACAAATTTTGGTGGATAGTAACTACTCTACACATCTATAGTTTTACTCTTACAAAAGTGTCGAGGAAAACATAAATAATGGTGGGAAGTGACTCGTGCTAAATATATTTATTTACATCTTATTTCTATCCATTTTTTTGCAAAGACTTGCTTAAATTATGGTGGGAAATAACTGATGGTAAATATGTTATTTATGTGAGTATGAGTTAAGATTAAGATGTAAGATTAAAATTAAAATGTAAATTTGTATTACTATGGAATTGATTTTTTTAAAGAAGATTTTGGTTTTAATTCTTTGTTTAAAATTAAAATAGATTTAGTGTAGGGAGATGTTCATGGTAAATAGTTAGATTTAAAATTAAACTAGCATATATATATATATTAAATGGCCTAATAAACATCAAAACACCTATCTAATAATATATCTCATGTTGTCAAGATTCAAAACCAGCCTAGATCCATCTTCACCCTGAATCTATCAAGTGCCAAGAGGGATCAAATCCCTCAAGGTGCAAATCGTTTTCATCAAGTTTTGCATTCAAAATAGAAGTTTGTACCTCGAGAGATTTGATCCCTCTCGACACTTGATAGATCTAGGGTTAAAATGGATTTAGGCTGGTAAACACAAATGTATATTTCAAGTAGGCTTAAAAGAAGGAAAATTTGAATTTTGCCTCCAAAATGTAACGCCGACTCTAAATGATCAAGTCAACCCAGCATGAAGTAACACCTATTCAGAGTCATTAAGTTCATTATTTAAAAGCCATTCGACCTCCTCTTCCTGGCATAATTCGAAACACCGTCTTCTATTGGCTCTGTTCACATGTGGGAGACTAAATAGGATGAATCTGAGGTGGAATACAAGGGCAAATCTAAGGTAGAATATGAGGACATATTTGAGGTGATGACCGTGCTTTGTCAAGAGTCCAAGAAGCAGAGTACATAGCAGCAAATCAAAAAAATTTAGATCAATGTCATCATGCAACTTCGAAATATTATCATTGTAAACCCAATCTCTGCAAGGTCTATTGTAAATGATGCTAGTATGATCATTTAACTATGTAACAACACCTATGTAAGCCTCTGATTTTGGCAAAAGATTTCATCCTAAGAAATTTTTTACCCTCCCCGAATTATGTGTGTTTGTAAACACGCATAAATGGCAAAGTTTTTCATCAAGCTTAAACCCCAAAGCTAGGGTGGAATTCATCGACAAGGTCTTAGGTGAGTCTTAGAGTTTATTGAGTTTGATGTAAGAGTGTGTTTAGGAATAGTTTTAGTGCATGGTACTTCATAATCAAAACATCATGGCTAAATTATTTTATTATAAGCACACTTGGTCTCATACAACATCATATTATGTCACAGAATTGGGTAATGCCTTGAGGGTTTGGTCTAAATGTGTTTTTCCCCTTCTAAGGGTTGATATTGTAATTATTTTGATGTAAAAATTATTTTGGTGCATGGTCACTCACAATCAAAAACCATGGCTAAAATATTTGAGGGTGTAAAAGTCATTAAATCTCCTCTAGAGTCAATTAATAATTTTTTTGGCTAAATCAAATAAAAATCCTAAGCCAGAAAATTATTAATTTTGAGTCAAAAAATAATTATAGAGAAATTAATTTCTTTCCAAGTGGAAAATAATAAAAAATTCGTGTGTCAAAAAGAACTCAATTTTTATAGGTCCTCCACCAAGTGAAGAATGGATATTTTAAGAAAATTTGAGCCCTTGCTCCTTGGTGGTTAATTCAAAGTCAAATTTTTTAGGAAATTAATCCAAAATATTAATTTTTGGATTAATAAAGAAATTCGAATTGGTTTTTAAAAGATTCAAATTTTTCCTCAAAAATAAAAATTTGATGGTGGAGATTAAAGATGATCAAGTTATTTTTGACGATCAAGATTATTTTGAAGAGGATCAAGCCAACTATTCGTTATTTTCCACTTGGACGAGTTTCCTCTACATAAGGAAGCCATTTAGCTTCTATTTCCCATCTTTGGATGTGGTGATTTTGTAATGTTAATATTGAGCTACTATTGTGCTGGGAACATTTTTTCTCATAATAGAAAGACTTTCGGGCTCAGTTCATGGTGTTCTTCTATCTGCTAATATGTGGTATGTGTTAGCTATGCGTTGATCTTCTATATTGTGCTAAAATTATTTAATCGTTATTTTATTTTTCGGTGATAAGAACATTCTATTGATATGAGCTATTTTAAGTGATCTGATTCACCACATGATCTACAATTTGTCATAAGATCTAATAGAGATTTACAGGTATGCTAGTCCTTGGGCTCCAAGTTCAAAGACTATGGAGAAGAATCGACCTTGTTCAAGCTCTAAGCTTTCATTGTGGTAAATTATTTTGAGGAGGGTTTTGGCTGGTCCATCTTTCGAGATCATTCACCCATAAAATTTGTTTAAAAAATCTTCTCAAAATTTTATTTGATCTTGGGCTAAAAGGATTTAACTTGCTAACAAAACCCCCAAATTGTATTTTGCAGATATTGTACATTTGTAAATTATTTCTAACCCTTGTTTTATTTTGTAGCACTTGGGGATTTTAACTTTTATACATATTTGGGGACATAAGATATAGTCCATCATCCAGAGCCAAAACCTCTCCTCCTGAGAGGAAAACCCACAAGAACTCTTTTCTTATAAAATTTTAAATGATGAAATCCAAGACCTATGACCCTTGACCAAGATCCCTCCAAGACCAAGTCAAACTGCTTCTTGATGAACTTCCTTCAACCCAAGTCAAACTTTCCTCATAGTCAATACAATTTCTCCTTTGACCAATATTGTAGACATGCAAGTTCCTCACAACAATTCGTCCTTATTGCAGAAACCCTAGGCCACACATGTGAGTGAAAATATGGTGAATTCTTCCTCCTTTTACCTTTGTTGAGATAAGTTATCTTTCCTTGGCAATTCAACTTGTATATTAGACTGATGTGACACCAAATTTTAGCTTCTTGTAGAGACTGCAATTTGACCTACCTACAACAGATTGATGCTCTAACCTTTTCGCACGTGTAAAAGGAATTAACCTCCGAAACAATCCCTAGGCAATTCAGTGTCTTTCTCTTTTTGTTCTTGAATGCTCGGCTTCTAAATTAGGTCCTCTTGGCACCTTAATTCAGCTTCTTGTGACAACAAAGAGGGTACCCTAATTTCAATTAGCACGTGTGAGAGATTAGCCCAAAAACAATTCCAAAACTTCGATATTTTCTCCTTGGTTCTTCTCCTCCTTTTTCACTCTTCTTTTGATCTTCTTCTTGCTTAGATCGAACTTCTTGAGAGCTACTTCGATTGTCTCAAATGTGGTCGACTTCCCCTTATATATAGGCTTCTAAGATGCCCTTAATACGTCGACATGTCATCTTTAGGAGGCCGACTTTTAGATTGCATGTCGACAAGGTCTTGGACGGTCTTTGACTCTAATTTTGACTCAAATAAATTTTCTTGACTTGATACAATAAGCCTAGGATGGTCTTCCATGCATGATAGTGACTCAATTGACTTGTTGACTCAATGACAAGCCCTAGAAGCACTCAATGGGTGCTTGACCTATAAATCAAATAACCTTGAACATGAAACCCATGCCTTAAGAATGACAATAATAATTTTATTTTTCTCTTTACATAAAATCATGATTACATATGTCATTATGAAAATCGAACCTAGTTATATATTTCAACACTCCCTCTTAACTAGGGAGGTATTCATAATCCATACAAGGTATTTGGATATTCTCAAACTGAAGAATTGTCATAAGAAGAGTCTTATTGATAAAACATCTCATAAGTTATCTTATCAGCTTATGTCAGTGCATCTCATTATACCAACCAGCATTGTCACATAGAAAGGCCTTGACTAACAACTCTATCTCTCCACAAGATTAGAGCACAATGCTGGCGACACCAATGATTATAAACACCTAAATCATTGTCTCTCAAGGCACATACCCCACCCGGGTGTTCAAAAGGTATTTCCTTTTCAAACAATTCCTTTCTTGGAATAACACATCCTCAAGGAATTGTTGAAATTTGTAACTAGGTTCGGTCTTCATAAATATATTTGAGATGTACTTACCAAAGAATGAAGAAAATATTTTATTATGACATATTAAAGCATGGGTTTCATGAATGGGTCATCATGTTTTAGGTCAAAGTCCCCATTGAGGACTTCTAGGATTTATTCTAGGCAATTAGAGTCATTGTACATTTAAAGAGACCCTTCTTGGGCTTTTAGATCATGTAAAAAGAATTAATTTTGAGTAAAAAATGAATTTAGTCTCCTCCACACCAAGTCGGCCTCATGATAAGTAATTTGACCTCACAGAAGGGCTATAAATACATAGTGTTTGAATTCATTTGGAGCATCTCATTCTCTCTCACATAGTTCGATCTCTGAAGCTGGAAGCTGGAATAGTGCGAAATTGTTTAAGGGATGGAAAAGGCGTTGAAAAGAAGTGTGAGTTTCTAGAGGAAGATAAAAGGGCTCAAAATCGAAATTTTGGGAAAAATTTCACTCAATTCTGAGGTGTATCAAGGGAGATCGAAGTTCTCCAAGTTTGGTCGAAGTTGCTGCTACCACTATTGTTGGATCGAAGTTGTTGTTGATGCTGCCAGGTCGAAGTTGCTTGAGAAGGATTATCATCTGCAAGAAGGATTGAGGGATGACTTGGTGTGGAGGGAATCTTTGTCTGGGTCTAGAGTCTTGGATTAACTCGAGAAGCTGTTGAAGGAAGAATTGTTGATTGGGTTTTTGTTAAATTTGGACAACTAGGTCCAAACTCCATGTTCTGATGCTCAGATTAAGAGGCTAATATTTTTGTTGGATTCCTCTTTCTGAGAGGTGTAAAATCCATATAAAAATAGTCTTAATCCGATGAGCAGAACTTATATTTTGAATTTATTATTCTTAATAAATTATATGTGCAAAGGTCAGCCAGTTTTGTAATGTAGGCTCACATGCCCAACAGATGTGTCACACACCCTCATTGATGGATATATATATACAGGAAAAGTTGGAGAGAATTTGATCACAACACAACTCACATCTTCCTCTCTCATCCTAAAAAGTACGAGCTACCTGGAGGACGAATTTCAGCCACACGTGGGAAGGACGAAGAGGATTTTTCTGCTGCTAGGGTTTCGCAGAAGTTTGACCAGCGTTGACTTTGGTCAACGCTTGGTCCAAACAAGCTGAAAACTTGTGGGAGGTTCGATTTTTGAAGGCCATACTACCTGGCACAAAAATCAAGGTCAAAGGGTTGACCGTTTTGCTGCTGCGTTGACTTTTAGCTTGCTGCCCCTGCGTTGACTTTTCAGGACAGCGTTGACTTTTGTAGAACTGACTTGGGTTGACTCATCTACTGGTTGGAGGGTTGTTGTGACACATGCTAGGCTGGCTGACCAAAGGAGACTTTGCTGGTTGAAGCATCCTGTTGACCGCCGAAACAAACACATACATTTTTCTTGTTTCTGATTTGTCTTCTGTAAGATCTGCTTATATGTTCTATCTGCATTTTGCTTATCTACTTGTATGATTGCTGTGAGAAAAGTGAAATTGCTCTTAGCATAGAACATCTACAAAACTTTACATGGTATCAGAGCTGAGGTGAAGACAAACTCTATCTATAGCAATCATCATCGAAGGAAATGGATTCCTCTAAGCTTGAATTCAGGGAGAATGACAAGCTGACTGGAAGTGATGACTTCCATGCCTGGAAGATGTTATTAGATCTCAAATTAGAAGATCATGATCTCCTAGATCATGTGACAGGGAAGATTCAAGAGCCTCCATCAAATGCCTCTGCTGCTGTTAAACACAAGTATAAGAAGGGAGAAATCAGAGCAAAACTGCTGATCAGGGAATCCATAAATAAGAGTCTGGTTGCCTACATATCTGAACTAGGCACATCCAAGGAGATGTATGACAAACTGATACTTATGTTCCGAGTAAACAATGTGAACCAAGTGCTATTCCTCAAGAACAAGTTGAAGAATATGAAGAAGGGCCGAGACGAGTCTATTCAAACTTTCTTTATGAAGTTGACCGAAACCAGGAACAATCTGCTAGCTATTGGGGAGACAATAGCTGATCGTGAGATGGTTCTTACCGCACTTGGAGGACTTCCATATGAATGGCAAGTATTCACAACTACCATTCTCAACAATAGTACCATCCCTAACTTTGATGAGCTTCTGTCTAGATGTATGCAAGAAGAAACAAGGATGAAGGAATTTGATAATGAAAGAAATGCTGCCTATGTTGCTCATTCCCGAAAGAAGAACTCTGGTGGTTCCAAGGACAAAGGAAGGACTAAGACTCAAAAGAAGAAGGGTAAATGTTTCACCTGCCATAGGACTGGACACTATGCTAGAGAATGCCCCTTCCAGAAGAATTCTCCCGATAGTGACGACAACAACAACAACCGAAGGAATGGGAATCAAAGAAATGACAAATCCAAAGGAAAGAGGAAGGCTCACTTTGAAGGAAACCATCCACCTTCTAAAAGGACTAGAAATACCAGGTATGAGGAGTCTAATGTTGTTGATAAAAGAAATGAGTATATTCTAATATCTGCTCTCTCAGCTGCATCTCCACCCGACACTATGGATGTTTGGCTAATCGATAGTGGTGCCTCAAGACACATCACCGGATTCAAGGAAGCACTTTCTGACATGGTTGAAAGGGATACTAATCTAGAAATTATCCTTGGGGATAATGCCACTTATCCTGTGAAAGGGACCGGGACTGTGACCCTCCACTTGTCTCAAGGACAAGTCCTTCATCTACAAGATGTACTCTATGTACCCAAATTGAAGAAGAACCTTGTGTCTGTATCTGCCATGGAAGACAAAGGATTCAATGTAACTTTCTCTGATGGAAAGGTACTCATGTGGAAGAAGAGCTTCAAGGAAGCTATCTCAATTGGTTTTAGAGTTGGTACACTCTACCAGGTTGGAGGGAGTCCGTTGGGAGCTATGACTTGTGATACTATCCGTCAAACCGAACTATGGCACCGAAGATTTGGACACCTTCATTACAAGGCTCTTCCCGAAGCAAGGAAGGTGGTGACAGGGATGCCTGATTTTGGAAATAATCATAAAGGTGTATGTAAGGGCTGTGCTGAAGGAAAACATACAAGGGGACCTTTCCCCTCAAGTGTCATAAAGACATCTGAGATATTGCAACTGGTCCATTCTGATCTTTCCGGTATGTTGCCTGTAACATCCCTGGGGGGATGTTCTTACTATATGACATTTACTGATGACTTCTCTCACAAAACCTGGATATACTTCTTGAAGAAGAAGGATGAGGCTTTCATGTGGTTCCGTACCTTCAAAGCCTTGGTGGAAAATATGACCGGAAAGAAGATCAAGATTTTGAGGACTGACAATGGCACTGAATATGAGTTAAATGAGTTCAAAGACTTTTGCAGAGAAGCTGGCATTAAGAGGGAGACTACCACTGCATATACTCCTGAGCAGAATGGTGTTGCTGAACGCAAGAATAGGACTATTGTGGAAGCTGCCCGTGCCATGCTATGTGACCAGGGTCTTCCAAAGTTTCTGTGGGGAGAAGCTGCAAATACTGCTGTGTACATTCAAAACCGATGCCCTCATTCCGCTTTGGACTCCAAAACTCCCGAAGAGGTTTTCTCTGGTAAGAAACCTGATGTCTCACATTTTAGAATTTTTGGATGTCCTGTCTATTTTCATGTGCCGAAAGAAAAGAGAAGTAAGCTGGATGCTACTGGGAAGAAAGGAATGTTTGTGGGCTACAGTGAGACTTCTAAGGCATATAGAGTCTATGTACCTGGTCAAAGGGAAGTAGAGATAAGCCATGATGTCACTTTTGACGAAGATGCTTCCCTGAAGAAAGTAGTAGATCTTCCTAGATCTGAAGAAAACCATGAAGAAAGACCTGGAAATCTGGAAGAACCCCAGGATGAGACTATGCCTGATGTTGAAGAGCCAATGGACCCTATTGATCCTTCCCCTTCTCTAGGAAAGAGGCCATCATGGCTCAGGGACACCCTCGAAGATGCTGAGGGTCATGCTGCCCCAAGGGGAACATTCCGAGAAAGCAAGAAGCCGTGTAGATACCAAGGGTATCTAGCTGCCATGAGTACTATTATACAATCTGAACCTGGATCTTTTGAAGAAGCCATCAAGCATCAAGTCTGGAAGGATGCTATGCATGAAGAATATGAGGCTATTATGAAGAATGATGTCTGGGATGTGGTCCCGAGACCGAAGGACAAATCTGTTGTCACCGCTAAATGGCTCTACAAGATTAAACATGGATCTGATGGGAGTGCTGAAAAGTTTAAGGCAAGATTTGTTGCCCGTGGCTTCTCTCAAAAGGAAGGAATTGACTATGACGATATATTTGCACCTGTGGCTTGATATACCACCATCCGATCCATCATAGCCCTTGCTGCTACGCAAGGATGGAGTCTTCATCAGATGGATGTCAAGACCGCTTTTCTGCATGGTGCAATAAAGGAAGAGGTGTATGTAGAACAACCTCTGGGATTTGAAGTTCAAGATCGAGACACTTATGTCTGCAGGTTGAAGAAAGCCCTCTATGGGTTAAAGCAAGCACCCAGAGCTTGGTATGAGAGGATGGATAGTTACTTGATGAAGCTGGGCTTCACTCGAAGCAATGCTGATCCTAACCTTTACTTTAAGGTTGAGGAAGGAAAGCCTCTCATTCTAGTGCTGTATGTGGACGACCTCTTCCTGACAGGGGATGACCCTCTCATTCATCAATGTAAGAGGGAGCTTGCTGCTGAGTTCGAGATGAAAGACCTAGAACTGATGCACTATTTCCTAGGCCTGGAGGTCTGGCAGAGACCTGGAGAGATTTTCCTTTCTCAAGGAAAGTATATTGTGAAGCTTCTGGAAAGATTTGGGATGGTGGACTGTAAGTCCGTGTCGACACCAATGGAACTCAACTTTAAGAAGTTGAGTGGCAGCGCTGCAGGGCCTATCTTGGCCAATCCTACTGAGTATCGTCAACTCATAGGAGCTTTGATGTTCTTAGTGAACACTCGTCCGGACATATGTTTTGCAGTGAATACTTTGAGTCAACAGATGGTTGAGCCTCATCATTTTCACTGGGTTGGTGCCAAGAATCTTTTGAGATATCTTCGGGGCACGATAAACCATGGGCTGAGATGCACTGCCGGGAGTGTGATACTCCGGGGATATACTGATGCCGATTGGGCTGGCAGTGTGGTGGATCGTAAGAGCACATCTGGATGCTGTTTCAATCTTGGTTCTGCTTCGATCTCATGGATGAGCAGGAAGCAGAAGTCGGTGGCTTTGAGCACTGCGGAGGCCGAATACATTGCTGCTAGTATGGCCTGTTGTGAAGCAGTTTGGTTGAGGAAGCTCTTTATTGAGCTGTTCCAACATGTGCTAGATACCACTGTAATACTCTGTGATAATCAGAGTGGGATTCGTATGACTGAGAATCCTGTGTTCCACGACTGATCCAAGCATATTGATATCAGGTACCACTTTATCCGGGATATGGTACAGCGAGGCGCCGTAAGGCTCGATCATATAGGAACTGATGAGCAGGTCGCGGATATTCTCACTAAGCCCCTGGGGAAGGTCAAGTTCCTAACCTTCCGTGAGAGTCTTGGTGTCGTGGAAAGACCCTATGATGTGGGTCCTGTTGGACGATGACCTCTGGGAGCTCTGGGGGGCTTTGAGGATAGCTTCTCGGAGCTATAAGCACTCATAATGCTTCTGCCCCACCCTTGTGATTATTGAGCTGGTTCGCCACTCATTTAATCTGTGCCCCGTATGCATCCTACCCATTGAGTTCAGGGCTCATGGGAAGTACCTCTCATTTGGCCAATGAGGTGTGGAAAAGCTAGAGACTATTAGCAAAGACTGATGGACGCATCAGAGATTGCCGTACTCTCTATCTAGGATGGCATGGTCCAACCACTTGATCTGGGATCAAGATTTGTGAGGTCTGGGACCTCTGAACTGATTATGTCAGTCGGGGAATGATGTCTTTATGACTGACCCACTTCTGTTCTGAAATAAAGAAGCCAGCAAAGCAAGTTTCGGCGGGATGACTCACGATGTTAATTGCACTAATAGATGGAGTTCTCCCTAGTTGAGAGGGAGTGTTAAATTTGGACAACTAGGTCCAAACTCCATGTTCTGATGCTCAGATTAAGAGGCTAATATTTTTGTTGGATTCCTCTTTCTGAGAGGTGTAAAATCCATATATAAAATTGTCTTAATCCGATGAGCAGAACTTATATTTTGAATTTATTATTCTTAATAAATTATATGTGCAAAGGTCAGCCAGTTTTGTAATGTAGGCTCACATGCCCAACAGATGTGTCACACACCCTCATTGATGGATATATATATACAGGAAAAGTTGGAGAGAATTTGATCACAACACAACTCACATCTTCCTCTCTCATCCTAAAAAGTACGAGCTACCTGGAGGACGAATTTCAGCCACACGTGGGAAGGACGAAGAGGATTTTTCTGCTGCTAGGGTTTCGCAGAAGTTTGACCAGCGTTGACTTTGGTCAACGCTTGGTCCAAACAAGCTGAAAACTTGTGGGAGGTTCGATTTTTGAAGGCCATACTACCTGGCACAAAAATCGAGGTCAAAGGGTTGACCGTTTTGCTGCTGCGTTGACTTTTAGCTTGCTGCCCCTGCGTTGACTTTTCAGGACAGCGTTGACTTTTGTAGAACTGACTTGGGTTGACTCATCTACTGGTTGGAGGGTTGTTGTGACACATGCTGGGCTGGCTGACCAAAGGAGACTTTGCTGGTTGAAGCATCCTGTTGACCGCCGAAACAAACACATACATTTTTCTTGTTTCTGATTTGTCTTCTGTAAGATCTGCTTATATGTTCTATCTGCATTTTGCTTATCTACTTGTATGATTGTTGTGAGAAAAGTGAAATTGCTCTTAGCATAGAACATCTACAAAACTTTACAGTTTTCCCCTAGATAGGAGCTTTGCCCTGACTATCCGCCTACGTATGTTTTCATTGTGTCGTTGTTTTGGTAATTGTTTGATGAACTAAAAGATAAAATAAGAACATAAAGATAAAAGAATCACAAGTAATTATCTATATAAGAAAATCTTTCTGCCTTTTTGATTTTCTATCATGGTATCAAAGCTAAGGTGAAGGAGGAAAAGGGCAGCCTTGAGTATGTATTACAAGGGATCTAAAGGATTGATCTATGGATCATATAAGGATCTCTTATAAGAAAAGAAGCTCGCTATCTTCAAGGACAATGTCTAATACATTAAAGAGTGAGAACAAGTTGGAAGGAGCATCAAACTACAGATCTTGGAAGAAAAGAATTGATCCCATTCTTGAAAAGAACAAGGTCTTGGATGTGGTCAGAGGGAAGGTGAAGAAACCTACCAAGAATCCAATGATGCAGACAATATGAAGTATAGGGAATTGGAAATATTGGCTATGACTTTGATGGTAGAAAGCATTAAGAACAATCTTGTCCCATATATTTCCAATATAGACCATGCTCAAGAAATGTATGAAGCATTGACAAAATTATTCACTATCAAAAATATTGGTCAAGTAGCAAGCTTGAAGAATGAGTTAAGAACTGCTAAGATAACAAAGGATGATATTGTGGCTTCCTTTTTTGTAAGGATATCAAAGATTAGAGATGAACTTCAAGTCATAGTTGAAATAGTACTGGAGAAGGAGTTAGTAATCATTGCACTATTGGAATTATCACCTACTTGGAGTTCTTTTGCTTCAGGTCTCAATAGTTGGAAAGAAGCTCCCACCATTGAACAATTATCAAATGCTTGCACCCAAGAAGAAATGACAATTTCATTAGTATCCAACAATGGAGAAGAAAAGGTGTCAAATGCATACTTTG
The DNA here is from genome assembly GCA_031772625.1 of Pinus tabuliformis. NCBI lineage: Eukaryota > Viridiplantae > Streptophyta > Pinopsida > Pinales > Pinaceae > Pinus > Pinus tabuliformis. The sequence continues at coordinate 717,381,099 of CM062817.1, read as the reverse complement.
CTTCCCACAAGAAAGGACACTCCAAGAAGTCAAGAGGGCCACGAAAGGAGATTGTTATGTCCAATATAGAATGCTACCAATGCCACAAGATGGGTCAATGTAGAAGTGACTGCCCCGACAATCTGAGGAACAAGAAAAGAAGTAGAGATCAAGCCAATGTAGCTGAACAAGGATCTCCAAAGAAGACTAAGCCCAAAGAATTGGATTTAAGGGACTTACACTACTAAGGTCCTTTGATCTAAGCCTTTTTATTTCACTTTGATTTCTGTCTTTTAGGTTTAACATACTTTGGAAAAACATTTTTATTTGTTCTTAAGGTTATAGGTATCCCTCAAGCTTGGATGAAACCCTCGTCAACCTCAAAAGATAAGTATCCTATTACCATTTTCATTTTTAGTTTTCCTTATCTACTTTTGTTTGCATTAAATACTAATCACATTTCTACTCTTATTTTCCTTGTTTAGGAAAACTTGTTGAAAACCCAAGGAAGAAGGCCTCATAAAAACAAAGCATTGGAATTACAAGGTTTGGTAAGGAACAAAAGGTATGTTTTGAATTACAAGTTTTGCTCTCTCCATATTCATTCTTGATAAACTATTACTAACATCTTTTTGTCTACCTTCCATGAATCTTAAAGATTCTTGATTGGGTAATTCATCATTGGATAAATCTACCCTCCTAATATCTTTGATTGCTCTTGTGGAACCCTAGAAAGGTTCATTGTGAAAACCTGACCTAAGGGTATGTCGATGATTATGCGTGAAACCCTGATCTTCTTAGGGTTATTGTTGAAAAAAAATGCCTGATGTTTTGATGAAGTCATGTTTGGGGTTTTGTATGGCTATGGAAACCCTAACTTGTTATGGTTGAATGGTAGTGTCTAAAATCTCAAACCTTTGAAGTATTGGCAATTAAGGGTTTTCTATGTTTTGTATTGAAACCTTAGATCATTAGGGTTTGGTGAGGTGTATACACAAGACCCTTATAAAGTCTTAGAAATGAAATCCTTGGAATGTGTGTTTGTCTAATCAAACCCTAGTCTAATCAAGTTTGTTGTACGTCTAACTCTTATTGATATTTGTGTAGTTGAGTTTGGGTAACACAGGTTATGACATGCTTGTATGATAATGAGATCCTAGATGTATGAGTTGATCTGTTTGTTGATGGTCATGAGTCCTATGGTTTGGAACTAACCCCTAGTCAAGGTTTAATTCTCTAGGATGATAGTTTTGTGAATTCTAGGCTTTGTAATCAAACCTTAGTAGAAGTCCAAATCTCTGATATATGATGACAATGTCATAATTTGAGATTTGTGTAGGAATGTTGAAATTTGAAGTTTTAGTTATGATTGATGTTTGATTGGTTGTGAAAATCTAGGGTTTGCAACAAACCTTAGTAGAAGCTAGTCATGTTGTTGATTGAGTTGTGATTGGTTTTGACTGTTGAATCTCATGTATAAAATATAGGGTTTGTATGAAATCCTAGCAGGAATTCTAACATATTAATTCTGAAAGTTGTTAGATACTTTGTAGATCTATATTTGTTTTAATTTTTTCTAGGGTTTTCTATATGTTGTAGTAGGGTATGTCATACCTTTGGAAGAAACATTGAAACCCTAGATGTAATCAAAGTTGTTATGAAATGCTCGAAGTCTTAATGAAGTAGTCTAGGGTTTATGACAAAATCCCTAGCAAGAAGTTGAAGAGTATGCATCTCTTGGTTGTAATTAAGTTTGGGCATCTGATATATAAAGTTGAATGCTTTCGTGATTTTGATATGGTTAACTTCATGCTTCTATAGATATGCATGTACTTGCTATCTAAGTTGTGCAGGTACATGATCTTCAAGATGGTGAAGATGTTCGTAAAGAAAAGTTGATGTGATAAGCATGATGTGAATGATGGTGATCATGATAACTTTGATGAGAAGGTTGTAAGCCATGAAGGATTCTTCGATGTCATGGATAAGAAATAAGACTCCCTAAGTTAAGAGGGAGCCTGGATGAAATATCCCTAAGTTGAGAGGGAGCTTGGATGAAAGGAATCTCCCTAGTTGAGAGGGAGGTCATATCATAGTCATGAAGAATACCTTGAAAGAAGAAATTGGAGAATGTATTTTGAAGGGCTGTTGAGATAAAAAAAGTCAGATCTATTTGTAGAATATGCATGGTTGAGGAATCTTCTGTCAAGATTCATTTGGGGAGCTCTAAGTCCTACTATGGAAAGTTGAAGAAGCAAAATCAAGTTGTCTGGAAGACCCCGAAGGTTTGTATCTACTTATGTACATTTGAAAGTTTGTCGCTGATTGGGATTGTGTTTGAACAAGTAAATCTCTTGAAGGTTGGATAACATGTTTTTACATGCTTTGTGTTATCGATCAGTGTTTGGAGAGATTTGTTGTCGATATACTTGTTTGGGAGGATTTGTTACTGATTGGAATAATCAAGAAGTTGAGGCTTTATGTGTGAGACATTGCCTAGGAGGACATCTGGTTGGCACTTTGTGATGTTGTCTAATTCCCGAAGTAGGGAGGGTGGCTTTGGTCATGGAGCTCTGACCTCTGATATGCACCTAGATCCCTGGGTTGATGGTTAGTAAGTAAGCCTAATGGTACCTAATGAGGTTGAAAGCTTTAGTCCATCTTAGTGCCACCTAGATAGATTGTCTTGGTCATGAATCTAGTCCATGGCATTGCGGTGCCTAAACTGTTGGAGGACCTGGGATAGATTGCCCTGGTCAGGAATCTAGTCCATGGCATTGCGGTGCCTAAAATTCATCATGGTTCATGTGTTCTGAGATCTTCCATGTACTTGTACTGATGAATACCTCCCTAGTTAAGAGGGAGTGTTGAAACTTGAAATTTGTAACTAGGTTTGGTCTTCATACATATATTTGAGATGTACTTATCAAAAGAATGAACAAAATATTTTATTATGACTTATTAAAGCATGGGTTTTATGCTTGGGCTATCAAGTTTTAGGTCAAAGCCCCATTGAGGACTTCTAGGATTTATTCTAAGCCATTAGAGTCATTGCACATTTAAAGAGCCCCTTCATGGGCTTTCAGATCATGTAAAAACAATTATTTTTGAGTCAAAAATGAATTTCGTCTCCTCCACACCAAGTCGGCCTCAAGACAAGTAATTCAACCTCACAGAAGGGCTATAAATACAAGGAGTTCGAATTCATTTGGAGCATCTCATTCTCTCTCACATAGTTCGATCTCTGAAGCTGGAAGCTGGAAAAGTGTGAAATTGTTTAAGGGTTGGAAAAGGAGCTGGAAAGAAGTGTGAGTTTCTAGAGGAAGATAAAAGGGCTCAAAATTGAAATTTTGGGACAAATTTCACTCAATTTTGAGGTGTATCAAGGGAGATCGAAGTTCTCCAAGTTTTATCGAAGTTGTTGCTATTGTTGCTAGGTCGAAGATGTTGTTGATATTGTCAGGTCAAAGTTGCTTGTGAAGGATTGTCATCTGCAAGAAGGATTGAGGGTTGACTTGGTGTGGAGTGAATCTTTGTCTGGGTCTAGAGCCTTGGATTATCTCGAGAAACTATTGAAGGAAGAATTGTTGATTGGGTTTTCCCCTATTTAGGGGTTTTGCCCTAGTTGTCCGCCTACGCCTGTTGTCCTTGTGTCATTGTTTTGGTCACTGCTTGATGAACTAAAAGATAAAATAAGAACATAAAGATAAAAGAATCACAAGTAATTATCTATATAAGAAAATCTTTTTGCCTTTCTTATTTTCTAACAAGAATTTCCTCTTTGACTACTCTTGCCTATTAGATGCCCTACCACATCCTCAAAGAGTATTAGAATCAATCTCAAATGCTTACCCAATCTTCCATTCTTTCTTCATAACATGAAGACAAGAATTATGTGTCCATCTCTCCCTCTCAACTAAGGAGGATATACTCATTCCTATAAAAAGGAATATACCCAAGCTCCCTCTTAACTAGGGACTTGTTACCAATAGCATCTATCTACTCTTTGGTGGAAATCATGGTATTATCAGTTACTTGTAGGGCTCCTCCTTTCGATATCATAAACTTCATCTTCTTCATTATGGAGCCTTCATCTTGTAGGGCAACCATCACTTTCCTTCAACGAACCATAGGGTTGAACCAATAGTCATATCATACTTCTTTTCATCAGAAAGTGATCTTCTAGTCCACATTTGGCTTTCCTTCATACAACTACCTCTTTTATTCTTTTAGGATCTTCCATCCAATTACATGAATGCTAGTTGTAGGTGACAACCCAAACAGATGTTTTCAAAAATAAAAGATGAACATCAAACCAAGATTACCTTTTTATGATGGCCTTTCGTCATGACATCAACTTTATGCAACATCAACATTTGTGCATGTATGACTCTATCTCTAAGACACTCAATATCAAGGGTCTCCTTTTTCAGACTTTATCAAGGTCTTCATACCTCCTCTATGGAATGTCATAGCTAATTCTTCTAGTCATCGGAGGTTGATCACTTATCTTATCTTACTATAGTCGCATCTTTTCACAAACTCTTCTTCCTTTCTGTGTGTATTGCTTTCTCAAGAACTTCTATACATAGTGTCTTTCATTATCGAAACCATCATTGTCAACCACCTCATCTTCCATATGAGATCATATTATGTTGATTTCATCTTATCAATATGTAGAAGAATTCAAGGCACATTATCTATATGCCTTCATGCTTCATTCTAATGGAAGAGATCTTTCTTCGATCATGCTCATAATATCGAACATTCAACCATGTTATCCGCAACTATATGACGACATGACTTTATCTATCAAATATGTGCATACCTTTTTCTTTCTATTAGTCATCTAGACTTCCTTCTAGCAATTTCTTGCTTGAAGATGAAAGTACTTCAAACAACTCAACATGTGGTACACGTAATGCCCCCTACCAATAATAAAAATAATAACAATAAATAAATAAAATAATAAATATTAAGATATAAGTAAATAAATAATAAACAATAAAGAAAAGATAATAATAGCAAATAAATAATAAAGAAAAAATAATAATAGTAAATAAATAATAAATAATGAAGAGAATATAATAATAAATAATGAAGAGAATATAATAGTAAATAATAAACCGGAGTTCTAAATAAATAGATAAAATACTATAATATTAAAATATAAGTAAATAAATTGTAACAATAAAGAAAAGATAATAATAGGAAATAAACAATAAAGAAAAAATAAGAATAATAAATAAATGATAAATAACGAAGAGAATATAATAATAATAATAAATAAATAAAATAGTAACTAATAAACCGGAGTTCTAAATAAATAAATATATATATATATATATATATAAACTATGAAAATAGTAAGAATAAGTAAAGTTAACAAAAAGTAAAAAAGAATAAAATAAGAAAAGAGTTAAATTAAGATAAATATTAAATTAAGTAAAATTTAAAATAAAGAAATAAAAGTTGGCATGTTGACACATGGAATGTGTCCTTGCAAATCCCTTTCTATTTTTAGAACCATTTGGTCTATTTAATGGACGATGAGGAGGACGTGATTCAGTCATTCCTTCATCCATTCTCTTGGGAGAAAAGTGTTGTGAGAGAAAGGATTCCTTGACAGTGGTATGTTGATTAAGGGCTAAAGGGTGGCTAGCTATAGAAAGATTATGTGCAGTTAAGCCTAGGTTGGGTGGAGAGTCATCCCCAAAACTTTGTTGTGGTTAGCAGGATTCAATAGCGTTCAACTCGAAATCACAAATAACGAATATTGTCGTTACAAATAAATTGTCTTTGCTCATGTTTTAAAAAAAAATCCATGCTAATTAGTTAAATAGTTTGTATGATTGATTATTAATCACATAATTGATATAATTAGTTGTATATTTTAATCAGGGTTGTTACATATGGTATCACAACTAGGCTCAAACACTTGGCGCCTATGGACATTTTAATATAAAAAACTTCGATTATTTCTCGAATTTCCATTTACTACTTTCGTGAGAGAATACTCTCGAATTTAAGGAGAAAAAAATTCATATTATCATCCATAACGAGCTCTAAGTTATTTTTTTGCTATTAAATATTATAAATAATATTAAAAATATAATAATAAATTAATTTTTCAATAAAATAATTAGTTTATACACATTGAGCCTTCTATATAAATCTTATATTTTAATAATAAAATGTAAATCTTTTATTAGTATTTATAATTACCTGCCATGGTTTTCCAAAACAACTTGTCAAAAATAATAATGGAGAAAGTTAGAAACACCGCTGGGGATTTTCACTTTCAATTATATATAATGATACAGTGGGGATTGTTTAAAACATAAAGAAATCTGTAGTGGAAAGTACAGAGGTGGAAAGTACAGAGGTGGAGAATGATTGCCCAAATAAACAACCATAAAGAGAACGCAAGAGAAGAAACGAAAGCAGATTCCACCAAAGTTTCCAAAACTTGGGCTCAAGTTATTAGCAATTCTGCTAATAAGGACAAACAAATATTCAAGTTGACAACATGCAAGATAGTGAAGACAAGGAAAAAAAAAATAGGGCAACAAACATAATTATTAAAGGGGTGAAAGACTATGGGAAAAATAAATGTTCTCTTGACCTTGCAAGAGACTTCTTGAAAGACAAGTTGCTATGGCAAGGACAAATATGCCAAGCATGGAGGGTGGGTAAATTTAACGGGGAGAGAGCCAAGCCCATAAAAGTCATTATGCATAGCTTGCGTGATAAATATATCATTCTAAGCAAGAAACATCTCTTGAGGGGTTCTCGTTTTTTCCTAGAAGAAGATTTAACTGTAAAACAACAGGAGGAAAGAAGGGAGGAAATTTTAAAGGTTAGGGCAACAAGAGATGAAGGCAAGGGAGCATGGATTTATAAAGGCAAAGTTGTAATAGTGCAATTTGAACCTCCTTCCAAAACAGAGCAGCAAGATGGTAATAAAGAAGAAGCAACAAACTCTTCAACAAGAAATCAGAAAGCAAGGTCAGTATGGGAAAGGAGGGATAGACTCAAATGTAAGTCTTGCATGCCAAAGTAAATAACAATCAAGTCATACCCAGGTTTCCTTAAAATTAGTTTGTTGGAACTACAGAGGTTACCCATGGAGACGAGGACCTGAGTTAGGGCCTATTGCGGAAGATAGAGACACAATTTGCCTCATAGATACACATGAGCATGAAGAGTGCAAGACACCTCCGTTTGAAGGATACTGGAATATGGAAGTGTGGAACAAGGCAACAGGGAATGGCAAAGGGCACGGGGGTATCATGGTTTTAGTAAGGGAGAAAGAAGGTCATCTCATTCAGTTAAGAAGAATAAGACTTAAATAAGCAATTCATTTGGTTTAAAATATCAGAAAATGGAAACCACATCAGAATTGCAGCATGCTATTTTGCGTCGTAGGGTTCAAAAATCTACAAAGGTAGAGGGCTTGACCACAAAGATCCATTTGCAGCCTTAAAAGCAGATATTGCAACATATTCGCAGCTAGGTGAAGTCCTTATAGTGGGTGATTTCAATGCTAGCACTGCAAGTGAGCAAGCTAGCACTCTTTGTTGTAAAGATGATTGTGACCCTATTTGGCTTACAGAAGAAAGTAATCATTAGTGGGAAAGAATTTCAGAGGACAAGGGCTGCAATCTCTTTGGTGAACAGTTGCTTACTCTATGTGGGGCCTTTGATTTAGTCATTTGTAATGGCTTGACTAGATGGGCAAAGTCCGGTAATTTCACTTGCAATACATACAATGGAGCAAGTGTGGTAGATTATGTAATTTGCTCGCATGGTTTGTGTGAGAAAATGGAGGAAGTTTCGATTGGAGATCCACTGTGGGACTTGAAATCAGATCACAAGCCAATTTATTTATCTTTCTCTTGGATTGGAAAGAAACAATTAGAGTCAAAAATTTAGCATGTCCAACAAAATCTCCCACAGGGCAGAATTTTGACCCCAGCAAATTGTAATACCTTCAAAATGACGCTAGTGAGGCTCCTCGAGAAGGAGAAAATTACAATTCACAACCTTCATAGTCATGAATTAACACATTTAATTCAATCCGCACTTGCAAAGTGCAAAAGAGCAAAAATTAAGAAGTCTAAAACAAATTGCTTTCTGGTTAATGCTTAGTTCGACGAGGAATGCAAAAAGGCAAGGAGAATGTGGAAAGAGTCAAACAAGGATAACATAAAGCTCAAAGCTTACATGCAGTTATTAAGCAAGAAAAAGGTCGATTTCATGGTTTCAAGGAGGGAAGAACTAGTCTTGCTTGGGAAAAATAATCCTAAATTATTTTGGAAGGAGCTCCAACCGAAAAAAGACACAAATTGGAAATAATATTACAGCTTCTAAATGGTTTGACTATGCATGACAACTCTATGAGCAGGTTCCCAAGGCTAACCCTCCCCCCTTGGTCAACACTGATACTGAACTCTTCACAGTACAAGAGGTAGAGATGGGTATCAGGAAGTTGGGTGTTAGAAAAGCAAAAGACTTCGCTGAACTCCAAGAAGAATATCTAAAGTGGGGCTCAAAGATTCTTACACCTCACATTACAAAAATCTTCAACAACATCATACAACAAGGGCTCCCCACAGATTGGACAACTAGCCTGGCAATACCTCTTTTCAAGAGCGGTGACGTCAATAATCCCTCCAATTATAGGACCATCATGATAAACCCTTTGTTTGCAAACCTATTTGGAAGCATGGAAGAAAACAAAATTAGCAAGTGGGCAGAAGAAAGAGATAAGTGTGCTAAAGGGCAAGCAGGTTTTAGACCTAAACATTCCACAGTTGATCATTGTATAACTTTAAGGCATATCATTGAAAAAGTTTGGGAGAAAAAGGAAGAAGTCTTTTGTTGCTTTGTTGATTTCAGAAAAGCGTTTGACTCGATTCCTAGAGATAAGCTTTGGCACGAAATGGAGGAACTTGAGGTTCCTAAATATTTGAGAGCAGTTGTGCATAGGCTATATGAAGAGGAGAAAGTCAAAATTAGAACTTCAACAGGCATTTCTGAAAGTTTTAGAAACGATATCGGGGTCAAGCAACGTTGTCCACTATCTCCTGCCATTTTTGGTTTATATATCAATAAGCTTGAGGAGTGGTTAAATTTGCAAGGGGATGATGGTATCTATTTGGGTAAGTTTGTTATAAGGCTTCTTTTGTATGCAGATGGCCTTATTCTGATTGCTATATCGGCTCTTGGTTTGCAAGAGCACTTACTATCCCTTGAGCGTTTTTGTGGAAGTGTGGGGATGCAAGTCAATATCAGCAAAACGAAAGTAGTGGCTTTCTCTAAGAAAATAAAACATAACTAGCATAAGTTCTACTTTGAAGGCAACATTCTAGAAGAAGTTGTGGATTACAAATACCTTGGAATTGACTTGGAATGGTTGTAGAAAGATAAAAACTTTGGGGGGTTGGAAAGCATTTTATGCTTTTCAAAATAGGTGTAGAGAGGCAGAGTTATGGGACTGGAAAACCACTCAAACTCTTTTTGGGCTTCTAGCGATTCTGGTGATTCGCTATGGTTGTGAACTATGGGCCAACAATACATCCAACATGCAGTGGAGACAAATTGAGAAAATTCAGAAACATTTGATTACAAACAAATTTAAGATTAAAAGTGCAATTCCTTATGCTATCTTGTTAAGTGAAACAAGGACCGCTCCTATTGATGCAATTGTTATGGTGTAAAAGAATGTTTGAATGATTGAATTCAGAACGAGCAAACAGCTCAATGATAATACAGAGATATTTACAATAATAGAAACATCAGGTTTCTATGTAGAATATGGAAACACTCAGTTTCGTCTAAGAAACTGCTTAAAAGAAAAAATAGCAACATCTAAAAGACTGAGTATTAAATACTAAATAGGAATATTCTAATACCCTCCCTTAATACTCAATCTATTTACAACACCAATAGACCCTCTGAATTTTACAAATTTATCAGGACCAAGAGGCTTGGTGAAGATGTCGGCGGGCTGCTCTGTTGTGGGAACATATTGCAACTGAACTGAGTCGTCTTCAACAAGCTGGCGAATGTAGTGGCAATGAGTTTCCACATGCTTTGTTCGTTCATGAAAGACTGGATTCTTGGCAAGTTTGAGCACTCCCTGATTATCACAAAACAAAGAAGTAGGCCCTGTCTGGGAAACATGCATATCTGCCAGCATACGTCGAAGCCAAACTGCCTCACAGGATGCCTTAACTACTCCCCGATACTCTACTTCTGTTGAGGAGAGAGCCACTGCCTGTTGCTTCTTACTAGTCCAAGTAACAGCACCGAATCCTAGATTAAACACATACCCAACTGTAGATTTACAGTCATCAACCGAACCGGCCCAGTCAGAATCAGTGTAACCACTGAGTATAGGATTGGAACTTCGAGTGTATAGGAGGCCATAATCAGAAGTGCCACGCACATATCGTAGCACACGCTTTGCTGCTTGCCAATGATCAGCTTTAGGAGCGGACATGAAGCGAGAAATGTAGCTTACTGCAAAATTGATGTCAGGTCTGGTAGCAATAAGATAGATGAGACTGCCCACTAATTGCCTGAATAAAGTTTCATCCACAAGGGGAGAGGATGACTGAGCTGAAAGTTTGAGCCCTGGTTCCATAGGAGTCATGGCCGGTTTGCAATCCTGCATTCTGAACCTGTCCACAAGATTTTTGGCATACTTGGACTGAGAGAGAAAGATCTGATTTTCAGTCTGCCAAACTTCAACCCCCAGACAGTAATGAAGAAGTCCCAAGTCTGTCATCTCAAAAGTTCTGCATAAATCTTGTTTGATCCCATGGATCAAATGTGCAGAGCAGCCAGTAATGATAAGGTCATCCACATAGACAACCACAAACAAGATATCATCACCAGTATGCTTGATGTACAGGTTTGCATCAGATGGGCTCCGCTGAAAACCCTGATCTGTCAGGTACTGATCAATTTTCATGTACCAAGCCCGAGGAGCTTGTTTCAATCCATAGATTGCTTTAGCTAACCGACACACTTTCTGTTCTTGACCAGCAACCTTGAATCCTGGAGGCTGCGTCATGTAGACTTCTTCTTGGAGATCACCATTTAGGAAAGCACTTTTTACATCCATCTGATGAACTTTCCAATTGAATTGAGCTGCTAGGGCAAGGACAAGCCTTATGGTACTCATCTTGGCTGTAGGAGCAAAAGTCTCCTCATAGTCGATGCCTTCCTTCTGTGAGAACCCTCGAGCCACAAGCCGAGCTTTATACTTGTCTATGGTTCCATCAGCTTTGTATTTCACTTTATACACCCATTTGCAGCCTATGGGCTTTTTTTCTGCCGGAAGATCAGAAAGTGTCCATGTGTGATTCTTTTGAAGACTCTGGAATTCAGCTTCCATAGCCTGTTCCCACTCAGATGTACCCTTAGCCTCTGAATAGGTTTGAGGCTCAAAAACACTGTGTAGGTTAGCCATAAGAGCAAAATTGACTGTAGACTGTTGTCTGTTCTTATGTCTAGAGGTTCTACCTTCAAGAAGCTCATCATCCCGGAGATCACCAATGGTTTTAGCCCACAATTTAGGCCGAAGAGTAGAAGAACCAATATCAGGAGTAGAGGAACCAATATCAGGAGGAGGTGGAGAAGACTCAAGAGCAATAGGGGCCGTAAGAGGAGGGTTATTTTCTGGAGGAAGCTCAGATAGAGTAGTATCAAATACTGATGCTACATCATCCCTCCCATAAGGTGGACCGACCGGAAGACGAACACTGTGAGGCTGATCCTCAGAACACTGCTCAGAAGAAGAAGACTGAAAGAATCCTCTGTCTTCATCAAATACTACATCCCGACTGAAGCTAAGACGACCAGTGGCTATATATATCAGCCTATAGGCCTTATGATGATCACTGTACCCTGTCATCATGAGTTTCTGGCTTTTGGAATCCAATTTAGAGCGTTTAGCAGCTGGAATCCAAACATATGCAACTGAGCCAAATACTTTGAGATGACTGATCTTAGGCTTACGGCCAGACCAAACCTCTTCAGGAGTCTTCCCTGTAACAGCTTGAGTGGGTGATCGGTTAAGAAGGTAAACAGCAGTAAACACTGCTTCAGCCCAGAATCTGTTTGGAACACTCCTGTGTTGTAACATGGAACGAGCCATTTCAACAATCGTGCGGTTGCGACGCTCGACAACACTGTTCTGCTGGGGAGTGTAAGGTGTGGTTAATTGACGTTTGATGCCATGAATATCACAGAAGTTGGCAAAAGCTGAGGAACAAAATTCCCCCACATTATCGGTCCTAAGGGTCATGATATTACAACCAGATTCTTTTTCAACTAAGGTTTTAAACTTCTGAAAGGTACTAAGAGCATCAGATTTATTTTTTAGAAAATACACCCACATCTTTCTACTAAAATCATCTACAATAAGTAAAAAATATTTGCAAGCAGTGATAGAAGCTGTATTCATAGGACCACAAATATCAGCATGAAGTAACTAAAGTACCTTAGATGCGCGCCAAGATTCTCCATCTTTGAATGAAGACCGATGTTGCTTTCCCGCTTGACAGGCGCTGCATACCCCCAACTGCTGAGTCTGAATATCAGGTAATCCTGACACAAGTCCCTCCCGAGAGAGCTGAGAGAGATACTGCATATTTAGATGCCCATATCGCTGATGCCATAGAGTGCTGATGGGAGAGACATGTGCTGCTAGAGCCACTTCTGGAGAGTCATCGGTATCAAGTAGCCTGTATAGACCATGGTCCTCTAGGCCAACAGCAACTGTTAGACTGGTCTCCCTGTCAATGATGGAGCACTTGTGTGCACTGAACACAACATCAAGCTGAGGAGAATTCCTCATAATCTGGCTGACAGATAGCAGATTAATTTCCATACCAGGAACATAGTATACATTCAGAAATATGAGTGTGCGTCCACCAGACTGAATTTGAACTGTACCTCTGCCAGCTACTGTGTACTTCTCACCTCCGCCAAATACCACAGAATCACTGAAAGGTGAGAAGTCAATAAACCAGTCACGCCTGTGAGAGAAATGGAGTGATGCACCAGAATCAATGTACCATGCAGAGGAAGGAACATGATCTGAAGACCTTTTAGCCATAAAGGCGTAAAAGGCAGACTCTGTCTGCTCGGAATGCTCTGCAACATTTGCTGTCTGATGTGGCCCTCCCTGTTTCTTCTGTTCAGAAGCAATCCTCTGTCGGCAATCTTTCTTCATGTGACCGAACCTATGACAGTAATTACACTGCACACTTTTCTTCCTAGCAGGATCAAAAGGCTGAGAAGAGCCTTTCTGCTGAAAGGACTGAGAGGACTGATATTTTGCAGCAAATGCATTTTCCGAGGACACTGATGAAGCACTACTACCAAACTGCTGTTTCCACCGATCCTGCTGCTGAAGTTTGGTACATAATTCTGGAAACTTCAAATCAACATTTGTGGTGGTAATGTTGAGTGTTTCGATGAAGTGTTCATAAGATTTCGGTAGACTTTTCAAAGTAATGACTACCATATCTTCTTCCTCCATGGTCCGACCAATGGCTTCGAGCTGATCTCGAATGTCTTTAATTTTGTTGAGATGTTCCTGTAAAGACATATGTTCGTCCATCATGATGGAGAACAACTGATTTTTGAGAAAAAAAGCTCTGCTTTTGTCAGATGTCTCATGCAGTTCTTTCAACTATTGCCAGATTTCGGCAGCTGTCTTGCCAGAAGGAATCTGTGGTAACTGATCATCAGCGACAGAGAGCTTGAGAAGCATAACAGCCTCTCGATTTCGATCATCAAATTTATCTTGATCGGTACCAGCTGTACCGGGACGAAGCTCTTTGCCCAAAATGAGCTGATCAAGACGCCTGTATTCAAAAATGGTCAACATTCTTTGTTTCCAAATGTTATAGTTGCTGCCATTAAAGCGCTGATTTCCTTCTAACATCAGATTGGTGAGCGTGGCCATTTTCCCAAAGAAAATACAGAAGGCTGACACAAAAAAAATGTAGCTGCCTGCTTATCCTGGTGTAAATCAAAACAGAAAATATTTACCCAGCAAAAATATATCTCCCCAGTCTAAAAAAAATAGCAATAGAGCAGGTTCCACTGCTGTAGCTGTACCCTTCTTTTAAATTTTACAATAAATATTCACGATGGAAAAAATCCGCTGACTTGTATATGATACCTTGGACACGGTTGTATTCAATAGATTGGAGCGATCATCTGAAATATCCCAAATTGGGAAAACTGCCGGCAGACAAGACCGTTGATGTTAAAACAAATACGTAGATTGAACAAAGTGAACCCACGTGAGCCGTCGAATGCCGTCAAGGCTTCACGTCTCTGCTACGATTTTTCCCGGTCTCTTCTTGCTGGATCTCTAAAAAAAAAAACGCTGCTGCTTCACAGTAATTATTTATCGGTCTTCTTGCTGGATCTCTGATACAAAACGCTGCTGCTTCACAGTAATTAATTATCGGTCTTCAATGGCAAAATGACGTATCAATTGTCTACGTTTATATGCGTTTGTGATATAACTGATGCAAGCTGTGGAAATATCTTCAAATTTACGGCAAAATGACGTATCACGATGAGACCAATAGAAAATACGAGAGCCACGATGAGATGACAGGGGTTCAAAAAAGACTGCTGCCCATAACACGCAGAGCGTATTTTCAAACCAGACGAACCATGCAACCCGGGAATAGCGATAGCTCGATCACCAATCCAAAATAATTACACGACTCCGATTTTCAAAACAAATGAGATTTGAATGAGAAGAAACACCTGGGTCACCTTTGCCGAAGAAATAGCCGGATTCGAAATGTCGGACTTTAATTTCAAGGCGATTTCACAATTCTGAGCCAGAAAGCCGTCCAGTTTTAATTCACGATTCCAAGCCGGAAAGCCAAAATGACTTTCACGATTCCGAGCAAACTGGCCAGCCAAAAAACAAATCCCGCTCCCACGAAACGGTCACCGCCACAAAGTTAATTCCTCAGAAAAATGATCATGCAGGAGAAGAATCCATTTCTGTATCGAGATGGACGACTGTAAGCTTTTATCACAGCGAGCAAAGCCGAGGCTAAGACTCAGTGAAGGCTACTTGGCTTACAGAGGGCTCGACCTTAGAAAGGACTCAAGAGATTAAGATGCAGAGAGAATAACTGTTCAAGAAATCTCTTAACCTCGCTCTGATACCATAAAAGAATGTTGAATGAATTAATTCAGAATGAGCAAACAGCTCAATGATAATACAGAGATATTTACAATAATAGAAACATCAGGTTTCTATGTAGAATATGGAAACACTCAGTTTCGTCTAAGAAACTGCTTAAAAGAAAAAATAGCAACATCTAAAAGACTGAGTATTAAATACTAAATAGGAATATTCTAATATGGTGCAAGTCATAAGGTATTTAAAAAAAATTGAGCAAATGGAAGAGGGTAGATGCCCTAAGGTTGTCTTTAATGATAGATTGTGCAAGAGCAAAAAAACTTGGATGCAGCAAAATCAATGTTACCAGACTCGGAATCGGCAATAAATCGATGAGGCAAAAGAGCGAAGAGTTTTAATCGGATCGGGAAAAATCGGGAAAAAATCGATGAATTCAATAAATAAAGATATATACATATTGAATTAAAAAAAAACATTGTTCATTGATATTCAACAAAGCCATGTCCAGATTCCCAAACAATGCATAATATCAATAGATGTCCCAAATATCATGAATGAATAAGTATCTCATATATGTTATGATTCCGAACATGATCCAAAGTACTAAGTCCTAATTCCTAACCAGTGACTACATAGAACCAGAAGCATCTGCTTCTAAGAGTTTATAAAATACTGCATACGAATCAGTAAAAGTGTAGTAACTGAAATTTCTTGATTGCTGCTGAAATGATAGAATAATGGTTTGCTACTGAAATCTCTGACATAGCACACGTTGAAGCTACACTGGAGCACACTGCACACTATGCCTCTATTACACTACGACTCTATTACCCTCTTGATGTATGAGTTGCGGGCCTGAGAAGTGAGAGATAAGTTATAGACCAACGTTTAATTTTTAACGTAACTAAACCACACAACGAAAAATGCGGGATCCCCAAAAGTTAAAACCCGTGCTCGCCGAGTTGACGGTTGAAAATCGCCTCAGTCGCCTAAATCGCAATTAATATGAGTCGCAAGTCAAACTCGGGTTGACCACAAGTGAAACTCGGTCAGCACAAGTTTGACTTGCCCAGAGTTGAATCGGATCGTTCGAGGGAAGAGCAGAGTTTGACTCGTGATTAATCGCGAGTGGTCGGAGATTCATGTGTCACTGAGCAAAATAACAAATGGTTTAGTAAATGGGGTATTTGCTTGAATGTGTGTCCCATAAACAGCAAAGAGATAAAAGCTTTTGTTGTGGAAAAGTTCCATAAGCGTAGCTGGGATAAGGAGCTAGGAAGAAAGAAAAAGTACTAAATTGAAGTATTTAATCCCATACATAGTCATCAACCAAAAGCATACATAGAGGCCAATATCTCTTGGAGAGCCAAAATTCTTATTGCTTAGTTAAGGACTAATTCTCATCAACTCCGTTGTGAAACAGGGCACTGGAAAAGGCCAAAGGAAGTGTGGGAGGAAAGACTATGCATTTTTTGTTCTTCCGGAAAAGTGGAAACAGAAAAACATTTCATTTTAGAATGTGAGGCCTTCAAAGACAACAGGTAAAGTTATGCAAGTATGCTGGCAGCTAGCCCTTGGGATAATCTATTTAGTGAGGAGTTTGTCGAGAAGTTGGGAGCATTTATTTTGAAGCTTCACAGAAAAAGGGTCGAATACATCACGCAGATGAAGAAGCAATCTGTCCCATAGGCTATCTTTAGCCTCGTGGACGTTAAAATAATTTCTTTCTTTCTTTCTTCCTATATTCTTTAAGAAGTTAGGTGAAAGAGTTATTTTGTAAATAACTAATAAATAGGTATATTAATAAAAACGATAGATTATTATTTTTGAGATTTCAAGATTTAACAAATTGAAATCCATGCAAGAAATTTTATAAAAGGCTCGATGAAAGGGTTTGGTAATTAATTGGCCACTAAGAGAGAATTGAACATGGGACCTGAGAGTTTCAAACAAGATGCCCACTGGTCGAGCTACCATGGTCCTTCATAGATAGGTCGACGGAAAGAAAACTTGGGTTCCCTATGTTCAATGTTTTATAGTACATGGTTACCTGCATGCCACATAGTTCGGCAAGGGTTTCCTATTGAAGAAACTCCAGCGGACAGAACCTATTGTATAATAACCTTGTTCGAATCATTGTTAAAAATTAATAGTATCGTCACCATCCATCCCCGCTAGAAAATACTTGAAGTACTGCTAATAACATATTCACCATATACCTACTCAAATCTTAAAAAAAAAACATAAATTTTTTTCTTACATGCCTCAAGGTGGCAACGGAATGCTAATAGAAGATTGTTTAGCGAAATACAACTTTAGATGATTACATTATATCATTCACATTTGGTTATTCGTTTATATAATCCACACAGTACTTTGTGTTACACTTTCAATTCTCAGAACTTATCCTAAGGAAATAAATATATTAGCAAAACTTGTTTTGAATAAAGTAGAAAGGAAAACTTCATTAAAGTTTTTTTTATCAATATTAATATGGCAAATCAATGACCTAAATGGTTCAAAATATATCTAAATAAATCTTGCATTTGCCTTCCTGATGCGAAGAGCTTTGGTATGAGGTACACAATGATTTTTGGGCTATAGTTTTTTTTTGTTTTAAATATAAAATTGTTTTGAATAAAGTAGAAAGGAAAACTTTATTAAAGTTTTTTTTATCAATATTAATATGGCAAATCAATGACCTAAATGGTTCAAAATATATCTAAAAAAATCCCACCTTTGCCTTCATGATGCGAAGAGCTTTGGTATGAGGTATTGTTATAGCGGCTACAACAACCCTTCAAAAATTTTCCTTAGCTTCATTTAGGAGCCTCCCTTCCAACCTTCGTAGCAGCTTGCGTCGCTTCATCAAGTTCACAAGCTTCAGTGTTCTTCTTGCACAAAGGCAGCCTGTCGATCACACCCTAATGCACCCCCGTCACACGCTGATCACCCAGACTTGGTCTAGCTGTAGGCTAAAAAGCTTCCCCAAGAGAATTGCGCATTTCTGGAGGGCAACCAGCCTTCCCTCCAAAAATTGGAAATCTTGCTTGGCAGCGTACCGAGCTCCAAAATTGCGCAATTCTGCCAGCCAACACTCCCAACGGGATCCATTGATAATGAAAGCAACTTTGCAGACTCAGGCTATGAGGTGACAGCGTGACATGAAGATCGCGCGAAGATAGAGAATGGAACAGAGAAGGATTTGCATGTGTTGAAGCAGCAACTCAGGAAGAACATGAAGTTGCACAGATAGACGAATGAGTTGCAGTAGGAACAGGAATAGCAGTGGGCACAACATGCACTCACGATGAAACTGTGCTCGTACAAGTTAAAGATCCATCCAAGCAACTAACACAGAGCAAACATGGTGAGCAATGTTGTTGATCGCATGCAAGGGATTCAGCAGCATGCATGTCATTAAGCGCACGCATCCAATCCAACCCATTCAAAACACTCACCAACGCGAAGACAAGAAGCAAGTCCAACTAGAGCTGAACATGTACATCGGCAAGTTGATGCGCATGACCACCAGCACACACTTGAAGATCAGCACGGATACTATGCATCAATGTGTTTCCAGTTTAGCCGCACCCAAGAAGACCATGCGCATGTTAGCTGATGAGTTGGATGAAAGGGGGCCGAGCCAATGCACCGGTTGCAACAGAGGCAAGAGTTCGCTTTAGCAAGATGTCACCATGAGGTGCATGCACACCATCACAGACGACCAAGCTTGGCATCAGCTCACCACCTTCACCATCACAAGCATGTCAAAGAGTTGGTCTCATCACAGTGGACCGAGTGTCAGTGATGTCTTGCAAGGCTTGCTCAAGCCATGTTGTCTCACATGAGTACATGTGCATTGTAATGTTGAGTCATGTCAAGTGTAAGTCAAGTGTCAATAGTTGGATGTAACAGTCATAAAGTAGGTGAAGAGTCATAAGGGTAGTTGAACTGTCACAAAGGGGAATGTCAAGGGTCACCCCACCCTTTGCTATAAATAGTCCCTCATGACTCATTGTATAGGCTTTTGGTCAGCGAAGCTTCTAATAAGACTATCTTGGAAAGAGCTTGGACAGTGTTGTAACGTGCCTTGGTTTCTCCACTGCACGGAGCTAGTTCATCTCCTTGAAGGAACAAGCGGATGTGGCTGTAACGTTCCACTATTGGGGCTAGCAAGTTTACATGGATGTATTGTATGATTGGAACTTACACTTCTTTATATAATAAGAGCCAATACGTTTTCACACATGTATTGTATCTGTTGTAAGACTGATCTTTAACACTTGTAATGCATGTTGCTTTAACCCGTGTTCTACATCCGAACTGATTCATTTGTTGTAATGCATAATATATTAATGGAATTGTGTTGTATATGTTGTTAATGTTGTCCCGTCCGTGTCCACTGCTCTGTCGAACATCAGACAAACCTTTCACATGAACTTTGCTGTAACAATCAGTGCACTCGTTCGAACTGATCCGTGGGTGTTGTACGTGTTATCTTATCTTGTATGTTGTGACTACCGCATCCGAGTGGACTACTCTGCCGGAAGCTGTGTATGTCCTATGTGTTGTGTGTTCCTAGCAGAGTTGGGACCAATCCCTTTCAACCTAGAACTCACCTTCACCCTCATCTCAACCCACCTGTGTTAGAACCTCTCATACACCTTCCTTGATTCACTGCAGTGGTCACACCCTTCCTACTGACAGAGTTATCTTACTTGCCTTTGTGCGACATCGCAGTCAAGGCATCACCTTACAACCCATTGTTGGGACTCCTACACCAAATGGTCTAAGGTCTAATTGGGACTTCTTACCTAGGAGATCCCCTTACATGTTGGCGGGTCCAACACTGTCAACATTTTGGCGCTAGGAGGGCCAAATGACAAGCTGAGTCCTCACATCTGTTTTGAATCTCTACACATCTATCATGACTCATTACCGAGCTGCTCTTCCGGAATGTATGTCTTATGGAAACGATTTCATCATCCCGAAAAGGCTCTCAAATAACTTGTCTCATAAAACTTTTGATGGTGGAGGCTACGTAGCCTTGGTAAGGCATGCGGTCGACGTTGTAGGCTCATGTGAAAGGGTACCCACGCACTGGTGTACCATGCTGCCCGAAAAATCTATTCATTCTCTTGCTCATCTGGTCACAGAGATAGACCGTGCTTTCAATCACTATGACTATATAGCACTCAACAAAGAAATTTTGAAATTACGAAAAGCACCCAATGAATTTGTTGAACAGTTTCACACACGCTTTTGTAATCTTGCATATCAATTCCGAGAAGATGATATTGATTGGGAATTTCTTGATGGAAGATTTGAGTATCTTCTTCATATATCCGCACCCCGCTCAACACACTTCAGTGATGGAACTACGCAATCACAGGCAAGCACAGTTGCTGTCACAAGTGACTGTCCGCCTTCACCTCATCAAACAGCTCCACCACCACGAAGTGATGTGGGAGATCATGCACACACCTCGGTTGAACTGTCACATCCTCCCACCCCACCTGCTCTTGAGATTTGCGCAGATTTGGCTTGCAACCTTGTTGGTTGTCACATGGACTCGTTCCCTCGACCTCTGTCCTCGCGTTCTGTTGATCCTCCAGATTGTACTCACCCACTCCGGACTTCTCACCTATTGTGAACAAGGATCAAGTTGTCGATGGAGTTGGGGTTGTGCAGCCAACCTACGCCATCATTCATGATGAGTGTGTGCAGAAATCTAAAGAAGAGCTCACGATGAAGGATGACTCCCTCCCAGCTGCGCGTCGTCCGCTTCATCCTAACATCCCTTATGATTCTGCCACTGTTGATTTCTCCTGTGAAAACTCATTTCCGGATGCTTCTCACAGGACACGTTGGATGTTTGTCTGTCATTACAGTTCGGAGACGACACATCTTCCTCGGAACGTCCGTCGAATCTGTCATCTATCTTTCTTGAAAACATGGAGGCTGAACATCTTTGCTTCTCATCTACCCCTCTACCTGATTCATCAAATCATGAGGATGTCGACGGACATCTCGGGTTTTCTGATCTTGATTGTCGTCATCTATTCACCTTCTCATCCAATCACGATATTGATTCAACCATTGTTAATCTATCCAAGACACTGGTCTACGATGATCTATCTGTCCATGAGGTTGAAACCCTTAAGACTTTCGAGGCACTTCAACCCGAGTTGATGGTTATGTCAAGCCCTCGTTGTCCTGAAGTTGGTTTCACTTTTGGTCAGGAAATTGTTGAAACACTCAAGGCTCCTCATCACTCTCTACTTGGCACTGAAGATCAACCAAACACACAGATTTCACTTCCTCTACTCGAACTACACGATCCCATCGCTCATGCCTTAGAGGAACCTTACACAGCAAGCACACATGCACAACACAAGTGGTCTACGTTTCTCATGTTTGCTTGCATGTCACGGTCAAGAGAATGCATACACTCGACATCTACACGTGGTGTAGCACAACACCATGGCATCACCATAGAATGCATGTCATGCACTTTCACTCATCTTTGTTCTGTGGTCACTTGTAAGCTCAGAGTGTGTTTGTCTTCACTGTTATATCTTTCTTGTTTGTTGGCTCGCATAGTTGCCTTGTTCGCGAACCATGCCTTCACCAACATGGATCAACCAATGCGACGGTGGCTGCATTGGAAGTATCACTTCACGTGAGATGACCCATGCACTGTTAGCTTAGGAGTAGTAGTGTTTTCTTTTGAGTTGTTTGCTTGCATGCTTGTTTGTTTACTTGCTTTGTTTGTTTGTTTGTCTGCTTACTTGCTTGCTTACTTGCTTTGCTTTTGCGCTTTTCTTCTACTCTTGCTTTGTTTTGTTGTTTGTTAGTTCGCTTGTTTCATTTCATAGGATAGTTTCGTACGAAACCATGTCTCTTGAATCAAGTTGGGTGAAGTACAAGAGGGCTTGTACAGCTATCACTACTATATGGTGAACCTTGGTGAAAACACAATGCTTGCGCACTAACTAGTGTCACCTTCTCTATTCGATTATTTTTTAGTTAACCCTTGTCAGCTCAATCAAGTAGAGTAACGTGAGGAGGAAAACCTTAACAAGCACGTCATAGATATGAAACTAAGACTCTGACGACTATACTGCTTGTGCACCTATATACCCCTCAAACCCAATCGAAACAATTGTGTTTCCTTGGCTTGGAATGTGTGTAAATCGACCAAGAGTTTGGCGGATGCTACATCTTACAATCAAGCTAGTGTGAAACCAAGATGAGCTGCAAACTTAACAATACTTCCGGAGGTGTTAGACTTGCTTTTCACGAACAAGGTCCATTCAGAGAGCTAGAGTTCTACCAGTGTGTCACCAAGCGTTGTAGTGGCTACAACCACCCTCCAAAATTTTGCCTTAGCTTCGTTTTGGAGCCTCCCTTCCAACCTTCGCAATAGCTTACCTCACTTCGTCAAGTTCACAAGCTTCAGCATTTTTCTTGCATAAAGGCAGCCTGTCGATCACCCGGACTTGGTCCAGCTACAGGCTGAGCAGCTTCCCCAAGAAAATTGCGCATTTATGGAGGGCAACCAACCTTCCCTCCAGAAATTGCGCAATCCTGTCTAGCAGCCTGCTGGGCTCCAAGATTGCGCAATTCTGCCAGTCAACACTCCCAGCAAGAATTGTGCAATTTTCCCCAGTAGGGCTGCTCAACCCATAATTTGTGCAAATCTAGGCAGCAGTCAGTTGCTCTACACAGAAATTGCGCAAATCTCCTGGGCAGCCAGCCCAGCTCCCAGCCAGAAATGCGCATTGTTCTCCAGCAGTTGAGCAATCTCTTGCATGTGTAGCTGAGTTGACCGATTCCCTCCGAAACCAAACAAAATTGACTTGCATGCATGGGCTGCTTCTCCCAAGGCAGCACGAAAAGGCATCCCATGTTTCAGGGATCTATCTTTAGCAGTTGGAGGTTAGATGCAAAGATCATTTCAGAAACCTCCCACCAAGTGTCGCTTTCCCTAGATTTGTGGCATGCACGTCACAACCTTAATGTTATCAAAACTCATCAACCAAATGCTACAAAGCTCACTCCTCACATCAGCCTTGCAACTCTGACATCCCACATCACATCTAGGAGCAATCGGCACATTCAACTCAATTGTTTTGGGGTAAGCCCACTTCCCATGCCTTTGTTACATTTCTGTCGGTTTTGTGTTTTCGCTTGTATGAGTACGATTTGCTAGATTTCTTTGAACGCTTGTTGTCGTTTACATGTATATTAGCTTGTCCTAGCACCGTTTCAATGTTCGTCAATATCTCACTGCTGTCACATGGATGAAACTGTTTTTTGCGAACAGTCGTTGATTTGGCGACTCACCTCACCCACATGCATGTTGTTTCATTTTCTGAATCTATCATCTACCATTTGCATGCATGATCATTCACTTATGCTTACACTCAGTATCAGCATGCATTCGTACTCACATTCACTTTTAGTTGCCTGTCGGCGAGTCTGGCCAACCTCGACCTGAACTCTGCCTCACCAAGAGCCTCACCAAGACATCATTGCGCGATCCTGAGAGGGAAGGCTCTGCCTTCCTCTCCAGAAATGTGCATGTCTACCCTATAGCTTTTCTGCAGACCTGATTTGCGCAATCCTTAGGGGCAGTGACTGTTAGCCAAGAAAATTGTGCAATGCAGTCACTGAGCCTGCAACCATCGCCAGCTGAGATTGCACATTGAGCAATTCCAGCAGTTAGCAGCCAGACTGGACTATGCATTGCGCAGTTCCAACAGTCAGTCAGTCTCCCAGCAGCCCAAACTGTGCCTTGTGCAATCTTGGCAGTTGATCTCCCGAACTCTTAGCAGAAATTGCGCAACCTTCATGATCAGTCACACAGGTATGTTGCAAGTCAATTCTCAAGTCTATTTTGGTTTTCGACTGACAGATTGTTTGCCATAAGTGTTGCCATGTCTCCAAGTATTGCAAGTGTTCATCTGCCTCTCAACAGTGCAATTACAATGGTTTCTAAGAGAGCGGAGTCGAAGCCACCGTTCAGAGCACACCCAGAGATGAAGTCGATCAAATGTTTATGAGCTGGCCTACTCACGAATATATCAAGTTGTTCGTAGACAAGAACATCAAGATATCACAGTAAGCAGCATCATGAATAGTAGCTGACGACAACATACCGAACGCGGCGAATACAGCGAACGCAATGAATGCAGCGGATGCAATGAATGCAAGAGGGGGATTGTTGACAACACAGAGGCGGAACAAAGTTGCAAGATGAAGCAGATCCACCGATAATGAAAGCAACTTTGGGGACTTAGGCTATGAGGTGACGGCGCGACATGAAGATTGCACGAAGATAGAGAATGGAACAGAGAAAGAGTTGCATGTGCTGAAGCAGCAACTCAAGAAGAACATGAAGTTGCATAGACAGACAAATGAGTTGCAACAGGAACAGGAACAGCAGTGGGCACAACGTGCACTCACGGATGAAACTGCGCCCATACAAGTTAAAGATCCATCCCAGCAGCTGACACGGAGCAGACATGGTGAGCAGTGTTGTTGATCGCATGCAAGGGATTCAGCAGCATGCATGTCATTGTGCGCACGCATGCAATCCAACCCATTCAACACACTCACCAAGGTGAAGACAAGAAGCAAGTCCAATTGGAGCTGAACATGTACTTCGGCAAGTTGATGCGCATGACCACCAGCACACACTTGAAGATCAGCACGGACACTATGCATCAATGTGTTGCCAGTTCAGCCACACCCAAGAATACCATGCACATGTTAGCATACGAGTTAGACGAAAGGGGGCCGAACCAATGCACCGGTTGCAACAGAGGCAAGAGTTTGCTTCAGCAAGATGTCACCATGAGGTGCATGCACACCATCACAGACGACCAAGTTTGGCATCAGCTCACCACCTTCACCATCACAAGCATGTCAAAGATTTGGTCTCATCACAGCGGACCGAGTGTCAATGATGTCTTGCAACGTTTGCTCAAGCCATGTTGTCTCACATGAGTACATGTGCATTGTAATGTTGAGTCATGTCAAGTGTAAGTCAAGTGTCAATAGTTGGATGTAACAATCATAGAGTAAGTGACGAGTCATGAGGGCAGTTGAACTGTCACAAAGGGAAATGTCAAGGGTCACCCTGCCCAGTATGCTCTAGACAAACACCTCCCAGTCTTCTGAGACTGCGTTTAGGGTTGTTCTTACCATCAATTCTGGATCTGGCATTGCCCCTATGGAAGTTAGTTGATCCCGGATCTGCTTCAATCGACCGAGGAATGGGTCAATCTATTCTCCCTTCTTCATCTGGTATGATCGCAACTGATTTTCTAGTAGCATCTTCCTCTGCACAGAAGTATGCTAATACAACTTGGTCAGGGCCTCCCACATCTCTTGTGATGTGTTCTTCTCAGCGATATGTGGTACTATATTATCCTTGACCCCGTCAAGGATGATACTCTTAGCCCTCGCCATTGCATCCTCGTACCCGTCATTATCAACCGAGTCAACTAGGATAGCTATCGTCCTCAAGGCGAAGTGCTTGACATGATTATTGTCTAGTACGAATAAGATTTTTGCCTTCCAGACTACAAAGTTTGAGGCTCCGTACAGTCTGTCATGGTCTCTTGCTCCGTGTAGTGCCATTTCGCTGCTCCTCTACTTCCCTCCTAGAAGTTCTTGGTACGACTCCTTTGAGCCTCGATTTCCCCGCTGGAAATCCTTCTACCAATGTCGAGATGCCCCCCTCCAATCATCTGTGCAACTGCAACACTGATCTGGATTCCTTGGCTAGAAATCCATCTTGGCAGCAACTCCCTCTACCTTGGTCTTGCCCTATTAGGTACTATTCTAACTATAATACCCCACCAGCTCCACTCTGCAACTTACCCATAGCCTCTTAAACCCCAGCAAACCAAAGTTTAGAGCTCCTAGGCTCTGTGCAATCCTGGCACAGGCAAATCAGCCTCCTTAGCCAACTGCGTCAACCCGTGTGGCTCTGCGTGCGCCTGCCTTTGCCTCCCTCAGCCTCTGCACTACCTTTTCCTGGCTCAATCTTGATGACACAGGCACTACGTCACCCCTTCCTTGCTGCTACTCTGCTAGAATAGCTTCTGTCACTCGGGATAGTTGTTTTCTGCTGCTGCTGCTCTGTTTGGTTGATGTCCTCCATTCTCCTGTGATCTACAACCACGCTCCAATACCATGTTGGAATTTCTAGGTCTGACACGTTAGAAACCCTTCATGCACTTT
The DNA here is from genome assembly GCA_031772625.1 of Pinus tabuliformis. NCBI lineage: Eukaryota > Viridiplantae > Streptophyta > Pinopsida > Pinales > Pinaceae > Pinus > Pinus tabuliformis. The sequence continues at coordinate 717,354,662 of CM062817.1, read as the reverse complement.
ACTGATTTATTCCTACCTACTTGTTCTGTTAATTAACAAGTTATTTACCATGTAAATACTGGAAATAAATACAAATGCAAGCTCAACACATTACAGATCATCAACTGAAGGAAACAGAAACAAGCACACAAGTGACACTGTTGTTTTTGGACTAATGTCCCCAAAAAAACCCAATGCGGGAAAACCGGTGCAGTTATCTGAGGGTTTGATTTATTAAGCAATTTCAAAATACAATCTGGGTGCCAAATCCGGCTCACCCAACAGAGAAAAATTTTGGCAGTAGTACCTCTCTACTCGAAAGCAGATATTCTGGTTGAAACCCCAGATAAACACTCTGACAGCTCCACAGCTCCAATCTGCCCCACGAAATCCCAGCGTCAGCCTCTATCTGGCCCAGGGTTAGCGTAGCGTCACTCTGGCTTGGCCTGCGTCAGCCTATGGAGGCATTGCGCCAGTCCTCTAGCCCTCTACATCACCCACGCTGGCCCTCTGAGGCATTGCGCAGCTCCTGGCTGCCTCTACGTGAGCCCTAGTTGGCTCTGTGTGAACCCTTGATTGCTTCTGCATCCCTCTCCGGCTACTGCGATGATCCTCTCGGTGCTATTTCTACCTCTTGGCTTCTGTATTCACTGCCCCTCCGCTGCAACTCTAATCACTCTCTCAACTTTCTCAACAAACCTAGCCCCAGAAAGTCAAAATCTTGATCTCTTGGTGTGTTCTCCAAGTGACCCTCAAGCCTCCTCTTATACTTTTCTCGTTGACAATTCAACGACCGATATTAAGTCCCTAATCAACGGCTAAGATTAGATCTGGCTTTATCCATGACTTTTGGACCCGTCTAACACAGTTTTATATTAATTCACATTAATATTTTATTTTCCCTAAGTTTAGACTTAGGAACTCCATTAAAAATATTAATTATTTTAATATCTCCCAAACTATTTAGAATCTACCCAAACCCCTTCTGGGTATTGGAGATCTCATGTGCCTTAGCCTCTCCACCAATTTTTGTGGCTAGAGCACATCTGATGCTACCCAAATCAACAATGACTAAGATTATATAACATGAATTTACAAGATTGTTTACTTGTGGTGGTTGAAATCATTAATATTGTCCATTTGGTTATCTTGCTTCAAGGATGTTGCTTCTCAAGAGGAGAAGAATGGTAATAAAGGAATTATGTCAACCAACACTAAATAATAATAATAAAAATTTGGTAAGAAAAATCTTGATACACTACTTATAGTAGGATGACACTAGACCAAATTGACACCTATAGGATGGAAACAAGAAGATAAAATGGGGAAAATGGGAAAGACTTTAACATAAAGGAAATAATCTCCTACCTAGTCAAGTATTATTGATAGCTATTATGAATAAATATATAGGAAATAATGTAAAATAATATAAATGATAATAATCATAAATAATGATTAGTTAATTAGTAATTAGGTTGAAGAGTCATGTCTCATTAATGAGACATGACTCTCCATGAAGAGAGACCTGCTTGTTATATAAGCAAGTCTCTCGTTCTCATTGTAAAATCAATCATTCCTATTCAGATATTTTAATATATAATATTTGTATCCTCATGGATATCTTTATATTCAAAGTCTTTTGGAGTAATTAATCTGTAGAAGGAACTTTGTTCACTTCATTTGGTATCAGAGCCACATTGTCTGATCTCGGCCTTTGGCTATCAACTCGTTGTCCACTTGATTGTCATCGTAATCAAAGCGTTTCGCTATATAGTGGAGATTCTCCTTTTATCGCCAAGCTTTTGGCAAATATATATATATATATATATATATATATATATATATATATATATATTGTAATTTTTTGACTTTTTTTCTTAATTTTATTCTCTCTTTTTTTTAATATATATATATATATATAATTGAAAACATAAAAGAAAAGGACAGCGGAGCCGCACCCTAACTTCCAACCAGCCACTGTTGGCACAACCAATGAAAACCTTAGTCGACGAAAACCACAGTTGTTGACTTCCAAACCACCACCGCATTTTCGGATATATATGTATATATTGAAAAATAATTCACCATTTCCCATTTTTTAAGTTCCAACAGGTTCCTCCTCCATGACAATCACAACTCCCCATTCTCCAATTGCCATCCCTACCACAGGCCATCGCAATAAACCATTCAAGCCGCCACTAACGACGACCTTCGTCTGAGCCCAACCACGCACTACATGTCACAACCGCCACTAATGACGGCCTCCGTCCGAGCCCAACCACTCACTACACGACTCTGCCTGCAACCACAGTGTGATTGGTTGCCCACGATTCTCCCCGCGTCTATCATCCAATGTTCTTCGTCTATGTCCAGCTAGTTGTTCAACGCCACAATCCCACCGTCCTGTCTGCACAGTCGCTCAGCCGCTGTGTAAAAATTCTCATCCCAATCCCACCGTCCTGTCTGTCAACACTCTGACCAATCCACTTATTGAAACTTCGTTCCCCCGTCAAACAACGTGTCCTCCCAGGTCAATAGATGTGACATTGGTAAGTTTCTTTTTGGCTCGATAAATACATTAGCATAGTTATAATACGCACCACATAGTATTATAGCTTAATCAATTAATTAAAAGAGATCAAGCCTTTTTCATTAACAAGCTTTGAGGAGGAAGGCAAAGTTATAAATAAATATATAGGAAATAATGTAAAATAATGTAAATGATAATAATCATAAATAATGATTAGTTAATTAGTAATTAGGTTGAAGAGTCATGTCTAAATGAGACATGACTCTCCATGAAGAGATGCCTGCTTGGTATATAAGCAAGTCTCTCATTCTCATTGTAAAATCAATCATTCCTATTCAGATATTTTAATATATAATATTTGTATCCTCATGGATATCTTTATATTCCAAGTCTTTTGGAGTAATTGATCTGTAGAAAGAACTTTGTTCACTTCAATAGCTAAGGTTCCCCATTGAACAATAACAATAAGGAAATTCTTAAATTAAAGAAGTTGATTAAGCTCAAACAACTTCCTTGGTGTGTATACCTAGTGAATAACATAGAAGTGATAGGTTGAACCATGAAAATATAATAAAGCCTATGACCAACTTATGTGATGATAGTGATGGAGTGTCTTTCTCTTAATGGCAAGGTCTATTAAGGATATGCACTAAGCAAATTCAACAACATGAATGATGATTAGGAATGACTTTGAGGGTCACACTGATGACTTGTATAATTTAAAAAGTGTCAAGATAGGAAGTTGTGAACACTCATAACTGAGGAATGATAAACTAGGAAAATGTTTAAAGATTTAGATGGTCAAGGGTAACAATTGTCTACCTTTGGCAAGAGAAATTGACTATGAAAATTAACGAGAAAAATCCTAGCATGAAGTGTAAGAAGGAAGGTTGATGGAAATTCTATAACAAGGTCGTGAGAAGAATTATGCAGAAATTAAAATATCAATTAATAAATGGTGAATTCGACTAAACTATATGCATTATTTCACGTGTGGATTGATGACCTAGTGATACTTCACATAAAACAACCCATTGGGTTGTGCCATTAAGAAGCTTATTTTCAAGCACACCAAGCATATAAAACCTTTTGGTGGATGATAATGGTAGTAGTGGTTTCGTGCTTCAAATATAAACCAAAGATAGTGTTTGACAAACCAAAAGTGAAGGGAAAGAATCCTTAGTCCAACTTGAGGAATGGTGCACCTATAATAAAATAGATCAAGTGGTATTGAGAAAGAAACATAATATGATAAGTCAATATTTTTTAAGGCGAACAATGGTGATTACTAGGTGACAGAAAAACCACTAGAGATTAATTATCCCTTTGCAAAAGTGCATTAATTATGACAAAGATTTAAAAAATGACAGCGTAATGTTTGTGTGCAATTGAATAGAATGATGTTAGGATGACTAAGCAAAATATGAATAGTGATCAAGGAATTTTAATTTTGGTGTTGATGATTTAAGAATAATTGTACAACCAATAATATCTTATTTTCATTAAATTTCATTGGGAAAGAAGAATACATGGCTAGAAATTAAGGTTCAAGATAATTCAACAATGTACTTAAATGACTATACCTACTATATAAATTGTCAACTTCTTAGTTAAAGGAAGTGGAAATGATTATTGAAAAGTAATTGGTATCTTGGTGAAAACATGTCACTAATAGTATTGGTAAGATAGCCTAGACCCTAGAGGGATGTTGAATAATCTCATTTCATAGTTGGTATTTATTGTTTAAATAAGCAAATGAGTTTGATTTTTTAATGAATCGCGATAAGAATGCTTATAATTTATTATTGTTCTAAATTTGATAAGTATTGAGATGATTCTCATATTGACGATGTTTCATGATGGTACGAGGATAATGATGCACATGTGGTTCCTATTTATTTAGTTGTTACAATAATGATGTTGTATGCTCGAGATGAAGATGATATGCATAGGGATAATGATGTTAAGATATGAGATATATTGACATGTTGTTCATTTATTATGTCATGATTGTCTTTGATGTTGATATGTTAATGTTGTAACTTATGAGGATGTTATGATGTGAAGCATGTGGTAATTGCATGCGGATTCTATGACATGCATGAGCATGCAGTTCTTTACTATCCAGAATGTGGTGATTAACAATGATGTTCTGTTCTCATGATGACATGCAAAAGTTGGCATGTGGATTATTTTCTAGGATATTATGATGTTATAACTAATGCATTGGTTGCATATTGAGATGTGGTCACTGACAGAAAATCTACTAATGGGCCGATAGGGCTGATTTATTTGATGATCTCGTGGGAGCCCATACCTGCAAGTGGTGTTTTTAAAACCGGAACCGGTGACCGGACCGGTCCACCTAATGAATCGGTTTACCGACCGGAACCGGTCTAACCGGCACTGGTTTGGTCTAAGATTTAAAACCATGATTCCAAGCCAATAGAGACAAAATATGCAAAGTTTGCTCATTTATATACCATGTAAAGGTGAATATATCAAAATGGCACCGAGTGCAATACGTATCATCGACAAAATAGCAAAATACATAAGCAATAAGGCTCTAAATGGCCTATAAAGTCCAAAAACAATGTTGCAAGCTATGAGGCCATTGGCCTACTACAAGTCTATAGTGTATACATGATCAATCATCAAGTTCATCACCACTACTAGCCACAGGATCATCATCAGGAGCTACATAGACATCATCTGGTTCAGAGTTTGAGGATGCCTCAGCCTCATCTGCAAACTCAGTATCAATGCCACCAATAACAATAGAAGTGGACCTAATGGAAGCACGAGTTTGTCGACCTGCACAACTAGTACCTTCCATTGGTTCTTTGCCTTTCCTTGATGTCGCTACTAATCCTAGTTCTGATGCCGCCACATAATCTGCTTCATCCCCCGCTAAAGCCATGTCGATATCAAAATCAACCTCAAACACAGGATCTTTAGTCTCCTCCACCCATTCTGATGTTGGATCAATATCGTCCAACACAAGGGGATATAGATCAGGTGTTTTGCTCATCATTTGGTTCCTCTTCAGTCGAAGGTTGTATTGCACGAAAACAAGATCATTTAACCATTTTTGTTTCAAACGGTTTCTCTTCTTCGTGTGTATGCACTCAAAAACAAACCAATTGCGCTCACAACCTAAAGCACTACAAGTTTGACTGAGCACTCTAATTGCAAACCTTTGCAATTGAGGACACTGGCCACCAAATGACTCCCACCAATGTGCTGCAAAGAAAAAGACATTAATTAGTAACTTAGTTTATAATTTGAATTGTAAAGAACGTAAACAATTTTAACTTGAAAAGAAAAACAAATTGGAAATTGGAATTGCTTACCTGGTTGGTCCACATCTCTTGCCATCTTTGCCAAGTTTTTGCCAAAAGTACCACCTGCCATAGTGAAAACAGTAAGTTGTCTATGTATTTCCAACTGGTCTGCATGGCTAGGGACCATGCGCTCCAAGCAATCAATCAATCTAGCTCTGACCTCCCCATCATGCAGATCTCCTAGCCGATTTTTATAATGATACTTTGGGTTCAACAAATACCCAGCTGCATGTATAGGATGATGGAGTTAATTGTTCCGTCTGTTATCAATTATCTCCCATATACGGCCATATTTAGCTAACCTGTCCTTATAAACTGCCCATATCTACTCCTTTGCCTGATCCATAGCCTCATAAATGTAGCCCATGGCCAATCTTTCCCCATCCACCATCCTTAGCACCTTAACAAGGGGCTAGGTAATTTTCACAAGCTCTAGAGAACTTTTCCAAAAATAAGTGTCTAACACTTTCTTTTTGGTGTCTTTTCCATCTGGTCTACGAGCCCACCGAGATTCAAACCATTCTTCAGAGGAAAACATTTTCTGCAAGTTTTTATGTTGACCATTGAGACATTGCAACGTGAGGAAGTGAGTTGCAAATCTCGTAATTGCAGGCCTAACAAGCTCTTTGCCCCTAGTGTTTTTCCTCCTTAGGCTCAATACCCATAAGTGGTTGTAAATGTATTTTGTAATGCACTTAGCATGCTCTACAGTGTTTTTTACCCACTCCACTTTGCCTATATCCTCAAGCATGAGGTCTATGCAATGTGCAGCACATGGAGTCCAAAATATGGTCTTATATTTGGTCTCAAGCATCTTTCCAGCAAGAACATAGTTTGAGGCATTATCAGTGATGACCTACACAACATGTTGCTCCCCAACTTCCTAAATAATGTTATCCAAATGCTCAAATAGAAGCATTGCATCCTTCACCTTATCAGATGCATCCACTGATTTCAAAAACATGGTTCCTTGAGGGCAAGAAACAAGGAAATTAATGACAGTGTGGTTCATTCCATCGGTCCATCCATCTGACATGATGGAATAACCTGTTTTGAGCCATGAATCTTTAAACTCAACCAAATACTCATCAATGGAAGATATCTCTTTTTGCAAAAGAGCTCCCCTCAGCTCATGCAGACTAGGGCCTTTGAAGCCTTTTCCTGTAGCTATAACAGAGTCCCACATAGCTTGGTAATAAGGTGAGCGAGTAGCATTAAATGGGATATCCGCAGATAAATGTTTATTTTACTTGATCACCGCAGATAAAATTAAAATCGTGAATCTACTAGCCACCTGACTTGGTGATTGTGGGTTCGTCCCCTACCTGGCGCGCCAGCTGTTAGGAGCGAAGATACCAAGCGAAAAGAAAATGCAGTCAGACAATTATGTACAACCCAGGGAGCGCAGAGGGCGCAAACAATGATTAGAAATACCATATGGCGAGGAGCCCAGAGAGCGCAGAGAGCCCAAAGAGAAAATATGACAGAAAAACTGATACAAGGAGTTACAACTAATTTTAGGAATGCTAAAAATAGGGCTAGAGAAATCATAGAGGTTGCAGCTAGAGTTTAGTTGAGTAAATATTCATGAAATGCATGAGTGATGGCAGAAATGACCTGCACATAAAGGCCATAAACAAATGGCTCAAAGTAATCATGCAGGGCAGGAATATGCCTGCTTTGATACCATGTTAAACACACACATGGCAAAGAAAAATAGGAAAGATAAAACATGAGAGTACATTTTTATTAACAAGGGATATACATTTATAGTACATGGTCTAACCGTTGGGTTCCACATCCCAAGGTCTCTTGGACTCCTTTTGTCTATTCGGCTTCCACACTAACCCATTGAGGATTAGGTATCCAATAGAAACCACCTAATAGGATGTATGGTTAACCCTATTTGGAGTTGGGAGACATTAGCACATGCCAAAGCCCACTATGGAAGGGCATGCCATTATGAAGTGCTCACTTGTTATCCATGGTTTATAAACTCTTTTACTTGATTTGTTTAATGACTTGGTGTGTTGGAAGGCACAGGGACGCATTGGATCTTATGCAGGATTGCAGGTGGTTTCCATTTGGGTTTGGTCTCCCTATACGGGGTCCTAACTCCAGAGGGCTACATTGGCACATGTAGGGTGTGTGTGTAGAGCCATGGGCCTCCACAACAGCCAAAAACACTCCATCGATCCCCACAACCATTTAGAGATTACTAGTGGTTCACTTATTGAAGGAGGAAGATGCACCCGAACCATCATGCCCAGTTGGCCCCAGAGTTGCACCATAAACTTGGCAGATGATCTATGACTTACACGATGATGTGGCATCACCTACACCATCATCCTAGCCCTTGCAGGCGATCTATAGGCATCTTTGATTTGTTTGGAGACCCATGATGACACGTATGTGCCCCCACATGTTGATCAGTGGTTTTCATTGGTGTCAACCCAAGCAGCACCAGGGGCTACCCCGATCTTGCAAGGGCATTTTGACTTAAAAATTTAATCTATTTTGAGTCAAGGATCTTTGAGATGGATTCTACTCGTTGAGATGTTTCTGTTGATATATGGCACGCGAAGTAATTCTTCACGGTTTGAGAGATATTCATGTTTGAAGTTAGTAACCCTAGTTAGTGGGCTAAATCCCTATGGGGTTATGGCATGGCACTCATAATTGGTTGTGGTCATTGAATAGTCAATAATTAATAAATCTTTTTTGCCCTTAAAATCCCTCCAACGTTCACTTGTTCAGGAACCTCTCAACTCAAGGCATTCATATAAATAATGACCCTCATATCGCCTTCTAGTAGGGATTTTGTGGCTTCAAACAGGTCATCATGGCATTTTTGCTATAACTCTTTTTGTGAAGCTTCAGAAGATGAAATTAAAACCCATTTGAGCCGAAATCTTAAGGAACCTCGTGACCGAATTTCAGATCTTGGTTTGCTATATTTTCGGAGATATGATCCAAGTTACGGTTTTTGCAGACTCCCGAATTCCATGTCAAACATGTGACATTGGGAAAATCATCATAACTTTCTCTCTGAGCATTGGATTCAAATTTCGTAAATAGTCGCAGAAAAAGGATGGACAGTAGTTTTTTGAGCAGTGTTTTCAGGGCCGAAGCTCGCGCAGTGACACATGGCACTTCGTACAAATTCGCTCTATTGAACTAGTCTATAATCAAGTCATCGTGGGAGATTGGGCATAACTTTTTCTTGAAGAATCCAATCTTGATCAGACCTGTGGGGTTGGAAAGAGGACTCAGAGTGCTACCACAAGACGCAATTTCAATCCCTGGAGATCCGAAATTACATAGATACAACAGATTCAATATCGAGCTCCTAGAAGGCAAGAAAAAACATGCATTCAAGGATCACTGCAGTAAGGACCACACATCAACAGTCAAGGGTTAGTCTCCTACAGTAAGGTATGTATTATTATTGTTTACATTTCAAATATGAGTATCATCTCTAACATATGTTTTTGCAAGACAACGTAAGTACATACAGGGTCTCGGTTATATCTCTATGTCTCTATATGTCACAATTAGTTTTGATACCACATTTCAAATGTCCTATTCTTGATACTACACATTTGATTCTACATATTCTTGATGCTACACCAATTCTACTAAATCTATATGATGTTGTATGTTCATGTTACTTGTCTTGTCATAGTTGATAGAATGGTCTCTGTTGTTGTACTTAGAACTTGGTCCATCACAAGTCTAGGGTTTGTCATCAATTTTTATTGTATATATTTTTAGGTCAGTTTTGGATATAGTCTTGCATAGAGTCCAGGCCTATATCAAGAGTGGGAGTCTTTGTCTACTGCTGCAACAAGTCAACAACAAAAGTGACAAGCACACTTTAGGTACACATTGTAATTTTAATTTGTATTTATTCATTATTATGCACTTACATGTGTTTTGCAGGCAGAGGTAAGTTGAAGGGTATTTTGTTTTGTTTTGGGATTGGTTTCGTCGGGCAAATTTTGCATGCAAGTAGAAGAAGATTCAAGTACAACTTCAAGCAAGAATTCAAGAGCAGAAGTATCAAATCAAAGGAAGCATTGCAGCGGGACATCCTTTGAAGACATGACAGCCATCCATATATTGTGAAGAAGTGTCAAGGCCAAGAGTCATCATTGTAAAGTTGTAAAAGAGTCATTTGTAAAAGTGTCATCATTGGAAGAGTCATTATTGTAAAAGAGTCAACTTGCCTAGAGTCGAAAAGGCATTATTGGCAGGTAAAGGAGTCTTTGTTGGGATGATGCCATCGTTGGGTTGCAGGTCATAGTGTAATTGGGTGTTCGATCAAAATCATTGTAAATCATATTGTATCATCGATCATTGTCCCTGGTACGGGAATCCACACTCTTGTCTCATTTCAGTCATTATAGGGTGGCAGGGAGGTGCTAGGTTGGTGCATGAAGTCACCTACAGGTTGGAACCTATGAACACTTCAGGGTGGTAGACTGGTCTAGGATGTTGGCACATCCATTCAGTTGATTACTGAAGAAACCAGGGCATTGGGGCATCCTTCCAGTGGGAGCTGGAGAAGAATGCTTTTCTAGAATTCTAGGAAGTTGCTGCTTTCATTTCAGTTGGGGTTGAAGATTAAAGAATTTATTAGAAACGCGTTTGATGGTTTTTTACCCAGAGGGGGGTTTCCACCTAAAATTTTTGTGCCTACTGTGTTCGTTTATTTACTGTTATTACTGCATAAACATTAATAATAATTGAAGATTAACTAATGCTCTGAAAATATTTAAAAGTGTTAATTGCTAAGGAATACTGATTCACCCCCCCTCTCAGTATTAAAACACCACATTTCATTTCAACAACCATAGGTTATTACAAGGGGCCAACCCCTTGTCCACTACTTTTGGGAGTTCAACTACACATTATGGCACATATGGACTCCATTAGGCCTCCTCCAAGGCCCAGCGACATGCACTATTCATTAGTTGAACTCTTGAGAGGCTTATTCTTTTGTTTATGAGCTAATCTGGTGGGCTTCTCACCAAGAGTTATAGTTATTTTGCACATTATTTTATTGTAGGGGCTAATGTAAGCCTTGTTACCCACCAATTTGTGGCGAATATCCCTAGGAGAATTCATTTTCTCCAAGATAGTCCTCAATCGGCAGCCCCTTGCAGCCTCCGGCTAGCTCATTGTGCCATCTTCTATGCCACTTGAGCCAACCATGTGGTCACTCGGCCATCTGCCATGATCGTATGTTTGAAGGTGGGTCTCCCAAATCTAAAGGTATGCCTTGTCATTTGGAAATTGATTATTATAGTTTTCTTATCATGGACACTTTTGGGCATGGATTAATGAGGGGATTCGACGGAAAGAATGGGCTAGGTTTGTGCTTCTGTCCCCTAGACCCTTTTTAGGAATTAACCTTGGATTCTAGTCCCATGGGATCTCTTTTACTAACCATTTGGTTCCATGGATGGTATTTCACGAGAAACATTGATTTTGGTTACGTGGTCCCACTCCCTTATCCGCTTCTATTACCCTCTTTCGATTCATTATTAATATTACCCCATCCATCATTTTTCCCACCTAGGTCCACATTCCTCCATTGGGTCAACGTAGGGTTTGCTCGCCCCTTGCCCACACATTGGGTCATGGCCTCAAATGAAGCTCGGAGGTTGATACAGCTGAAAAGAAAATTAAAAGCATATATGGCCACATTCAATAGGAAAATGTACCACAACACGAAAAAGATGGTCAGGACAAATAAATTTAGCACGCAGGCAAAAGCGAATACATGAGCCCTACCCCATCATCATAGTCATCCCCCTAGTTCCTACAGGTTTTATGAGCCTTCTTCATCATATAGGAAACCATGATTGTCCCAACCCCTGTGGGCAATGAACCACCCCACCTTAAAAGTGGTAATTCACCACTATATCTTATACATCATGCTCTAACCACTTGTGCCCAAAGCAGTTAATCAAAGAAAATCATAAAAAGGCAAAAGGCATAAAAGTGTTGAAGTTTCTAAGTTTACTTAGTTAGAAACCCTCCATGCACTTTATCTGATTTATTCCTACCTACTGGTTATTTTTCTTAACAAGTTATTTACAATTTAAATATTGAAAATAAACACTAGTGCATGCTCAACATATTACAGATCAGCAACTAAAAGAAACAAGAACAAACACACCATATGACACCATTATTTTTGGACTAATGTCCCCGGAAAAACCCACCCAATGTGGGAAAACCGGTGCAGTTATCCGAGGATTTTCTTATTAAGTAATATCAGAGTACAACCTGGGTGTCAAAAATGGCCTACCCAAAAGAGAATTTCCTTGGCAATAATACCTCTCAGTTTCTGACAAATCTACTGGCTGAAACCCCGAATAATCCTTCCAGCAGCTACTTGGCACCAATCTGCCCCAGAAACCCTAGCGTCTGCCCAATCTAGAAAGTGTCAGCCTCTCCTAGCCCAGCGTTGGCCCTGCGTCAGCCTCAGGAGACCCTGCGTCAGCTCTCTGGGCCTCTGCGTCAACTACGCTGGCCTCTCTAGTGCTCTGTGCAGCACTTAGCTGCCTCTCAGTGGCCCTGCGTGAGCACTAGATGCTCCTGCATCTCTCTCTCTAGTTGTTCTGCTACTCTCCCGCACTATCTCTGCCTCTCTCTCTCTGTACTCAATGCCCCTCAGCTGCTCTCTGATCACTGATTCTATCTCTCTTAGCAAACCCCGCTCTAGAGAATAGAACGATTGATCACTCTGGTGTGTTCTCCAAGTGACCCTCAAGCCTCCAATTATACTTTTCCTGTTGACATATCAATGGTCGAGATTAAGTCCCTAATCTATGGCTAAGATTAGATCTGGCTTGATCCATGTCTTTTGGACCATTCTAACACAGATTCATATTAATACACATTAATATTTTATTTAATTATTTTAATATCTCCTAACCTGTTTAGAATCTGCCCAAACCCTTTCTGGTATTAGAGATCTCATGTGCCCCAACCTCTCCACCAAATTTCGTGGCTAGAGCACATCTGATGCTACCCCAAATCAACATTCCCTCTTAGCGAGGATTGTTCTCTAGCAATACTCCTCACTGAGTATTTCTCTGATCATCCGGCATTGGTACCTGTGTTGATGCTAGGCCTTCCTGCCCAACATCCTCTGCACTGCTGCATCCTGTACTACTATCCATGGTTCTGCCACTGCCACTGCTGCATCTGTACGACAGCTCCCTTTGCATCTATGTTGTTGCTGGTCCTTTCTCCCAGCACTGAATCTGCACTGCACCTGCTCTCATCATGTTGCATCGTGCTGCCAACTACTACACTGCAACTCAGTTACTGAGAAGTAAGTAACTGATCTCCCAATCTGACCTCCCTGTTGGGCTAGAGACACCCATTGATGTTGAAGCTCTCTCTGTCGCTCACAAGTGCTCCCTCTCTGACCTTTGTGCTACTGCAACAACTCCCTGCATCTCGCACTGTTGCACACCTCTCTGTGTCGTCCTGCACTGGCGCAACACTTTTGTCCTCTTGCATTGTTGCAGCCTGCTAGCCTCGCATTGTCTTGGGACTCCTGCACTGTAGCTCTCTTTGTCTCTCCATCCGTATCCGTCTCTACCCACATCAGCCAGTCCTGCTACTCCTCTTCGAGGCTCCCGTAGCAAGGTCTAATCCAAGAGGTTGGGTACCTCAAGGATCATGCCCCTCATTGTCTATAGTCCGCCTGACTACAACTCGTTGTCCCCCCACTTCCACTCAAGTGGTGCGTGTGCACTCATGGCAGAGTCATCGTCTTTCAAATCTTCCTTCTCTTCCCGTGTTGGAGCTGCCTTAGTCTCGGAAGACTCTCCCTTACTTTTCTTCCTTGGACACTGGGTCGCATAATGACCCAACTCCCCACAGTGGAAGCACTTGATCTTGGAGAGATCTTTCTTCTTCCGCTTCTCCTGCTTTCCCTCGGATGCTAGGGCCACATCTTCCTCCTCCTACTTCACTTTGATCCCCTTGCTACTGCTACCCGTCTTTGACTGCATCTAATCTCTTCCTAGAGAAGAGTTGCCCACATCTCGTCCCAAGGTGGAAGTGTCCCTTTGCCCAGTATACTCTGGACAAACACTTCTCAATCTTCTGAGATAGCATTCATGGTTGTCCTCACCATTAGCTCCTGATCCGGTGACGCTCCTATAGCAGTCAACTGGTCTAGGATCTCATTTAATCCTCCGAGGAAGGTGTCAATTGATTGTCTCTTCTTCATCTGATACGACCTCATCTGATTCTCAAGCAGCGTTCTTCTCTGCACAGAAGTATGCTGGTACAGCTTCTTGAGAGCCTCCCACATCTCAAATGTCGTTTCATTCTCGGCTACATGTGGTACCACATGATCCTTGACCCCGTCAAGAATAATGCACTTGGCCCTCACCATCGCTTCCTCGTACCTGTCATTATCACTAGGTCGACTGGGACAACAATTACCTTCAAGGCGAAATTCTTGACATGATTCTTGTCAAGCACTGATAACATTTTGGCCTTCCAGACTGCGAAGTTCGATGCTCTGTCCAGTCTATCCTGGTCTCTTACCCCGTGTAGTGCCATGATGCTCCTCTACTTCCCTCTTGGAAGTTCTCTGTTCGACTCCTCTAGTCTCTACTTCCCGTCTGGAAGTTCTCTTCTGGACTCCCTCTAAGTCCTGATTTCCCTCCTGGAAATCCTTTTGTCGCTTGTTAAGATGCCCCTTACTCTGATCGTCTTGTGCAACTACACTGTTGATCCAGGTTCCTCGGCTGGAAACCCTCGGTAACAACTCCTCTGACCCTGCTCTGTCAGATACTATTCTGACTACAATACCCTCACCAGCTCCACTCTGTAATATTCCTGCAGCCTTCTAGACCCCAGAAACTACCTCTCTACGAACCGCGTCAGCCCCTCTCTGCCTCACACTGGCACTGCGTCAACCCTGGGATGGCCTGCATCAGCCCTCTAGCCCTCTGTGTCAGTAACGCTGGCCTCTCTAAGGCTTTGCGCAACTCCCGGCTTCCTCCGTGTGGCCCTGGCTGGCTCTGCGTCACACTCCTTGGCTTTTGCGCTGCCAGAAACAACTTCTGTCACCTTGGGACAGTTGTTTCCTAATGTTATTGCTCCGCTCGGCTGATGCCTTTTAGTCCTCCTGTGATCTGCAATCAAGCTCTGATACCATGTTGAAGTTTCTAAGTTTACTTAGTTAAAAACCCTCCATGCACTTTATCTGATTTATTCCTACCTACTTGTTATTTTCCTTAACAAGTTATTTACAATGTAAATACTGAAAATAAACACTAGTGCATGCTCAACATATTACAGATCAACAACTAAAAGAAACAAGAACAAACACACCATATGACAACATTATTTTTGGACTAATGTCCCTAGAAAAACCCAATGTGGGAAAACCAGTGCAGCGATCTGAGGGTTTTCTTATTAAGCAATATCAGAGTACAATCTAGGTGCCGAAACTGGCCTACCCAACAAAGAATTTCCTTGGCAGTAATACCTCTCAGTTTCTGACAAATCTATTGGCTGAAACCCCGGATAATCCTTCCGGCAACTACTCAGCACCAATCTACCCTAGAAACCCCAGTGCCTGCCCAATCTGGACTACGTCAGCCTCTCCTAGCCCAGCGTTGGCCCTATGTCAGCCTATCTTGGCCTGCGTCAGCCTCAGGCGGCCCTGTGTCAGCTCTTTGATCCTCTGCGTCAGCGATGCTAGCCTCTCTGGTGCTCTGCGCAGCACTTAACTGCCTCTGTGTGGCCCTGTGTGAGCACTGGCTGCTCCTGCGTCTCTCTCTCTCTAGTTGTTCTGCTACTCTCCCAGTACTATCTTTGCCTCTCTGTCTCTCTGTACTCAATGCCCTTCAGTTGCTCTCCGATCATTGTTTCTATCTCTCTTAGCAAACCCTGCTCTAGAGAATAGAATGACTAATCACTCTGGTGTGTTCTCCAAGTGACCCTCAAGCCTCCTCTTATACTTTTCTTGTTGACATATAAACAGCCGAGATTAAGTCCCTAATCGACAGCTAAGATTAGATCTGGCTTGATCCATGTCTTTTGGACCATTCTAACACATATTCATATTAAACACATTATAATTTTATTTTCCCTAAGTTTAGACTTAGGGACTCCATTAAAAATATTAATTATTTTAATATCTCCTGATCTTTTTAGAATCTGCCCAAACCCTTTCTGAGTATTGGAGATCTCATGTGCCCCAAACTCTCCACCAAATTTCGTGGCTAGAGCACATTCGATGCTACCCCAAATCAACAAAAAAAAGGGTGGAAAAATCAACGGCGAGCCACCTCATGTACCATGATTCCTCCCTGCTATACATTATAAACCCAAGTGTGGGCTTCCCTCTTATTAGCTACCCTTGTACCCCAACATGTGACCCAGGGCTGCCCCTTCTCATTCCCTACTTCATTCACCTATGTGCCACATGCCCCCACCTTTTCAACGGATGTACCTTGACTATGTTATCCCCTTTAGAAGTAAAAACCACCTAATAGGGTACATGGTTAACCCCATTTGAAGTTTAGGAGACATTGGCACATCCCAAAGCCCATTATGGAAGGGTAGGCCATTATGAAATCCCCACCTGTGGTCCATGATTAGGTAAGCTCATTTATTCAATTTCTCTAATGACTTGTTGTACTGGAAGGCTAGGGGACACATTGGATCTTATGCAAGATTTCAAATGGTTTCCATTTGGGTTTGGCCTCCCTATACGGGGTCCTGGTCCTCCACAGGGCTACATTGGCACATGTAGGGTGAGCGTTGACAGCCATGGGCCTCCATAGCAGCAACTTGCACTCCATGGATTCCCACAACCATTTAGAGATTGATCGTGGTTCACTCATTAGATGAAGAGGATGCACCTGATCCATCATGCCCAACCGGCCCCAAATCCACACCACACACTTCGCAGATGATCCAGGACCTACAAGATGATGTGGCATCACCTACACCATCATCCTAGCCCTTGCAGGCAATCTACAAGCATCTTTGATTTGTTTGGAGGTCCATGAGGACACTTGTGTGCCCCCACATGTCATTTGGAGCACCACAGGTTATTACAAGGGGACAACCCCTAGTCCACTACTTTTGAGGGTCCTATTTTTCATTGTGACACCCATGGACCTCATTAGGCCTCTTAGAGGGCCCTACGCCATGCATAGATTATTATTCGACCTCTTGAGAGGCTTACTTTTTCATTTATGAGCTAGTTTGGTGGGCTTGTCACCAAAAGTTGTATTATTAGAACATTATTTTATTTTTGGGGCTTATGTACATGAAGGTGGCTAATTTGAACTCCTAAGTTGTGTATAAATAGAAGTGAGATGAGCCCATTTGCTCATCATCACTTTGGTTTGGATCTTTTATCTCTCTTGAGATTTTCGCACTTTTTTCTAGAGGATGAATTGGAGCTTTATGGATGAGTTTTGATGTGTGGATATTGGTCTATCTTCTCTTGGACCTTCTTAATTGTCAATTGTGAATGGCTGGATATACTCTTTTACATGTAAATAAGTGCTTTTATGTTATTCTTGTTTACTTTTGTCATATATGTTGGACTAGGATTTTCATTGTTCTAGGGCTAATTGTCGTATGCATTTATCGCTTAAAATTGTGGAATTTGTATCTATTATAGCACCTTTCAATGTATGGGCCAAGTAATAGGAGCAAAATTTCCTAGAGGTAATTCTATCAACGAATTTAACCTTGACAAGCCATTCTTCTTTCACATCGAAGTATAAAAGTTGCAAGGTTGCTTCTTCTTGACCTAGAAGGCAAACGAAGTGATCTTGAGGCCTCCGAACAAAGAAATCCTACTCTTACTCAACATAGACTCCATTCTCCCAAATATTACAGCACTGATCTATCAAGAATGGTCACTAAAATCCATATTTTCTCACATCCTTCTGAGACTATCCACATTGGGGTACCTAGGGCATCAATTTCCTAACAAGCTAGCCATCAAAAAAATCAATCTCCTACGTGCGTTGGCCTTTCCTCTAGCTCTCCTCCAATTTTGAACCCATTCCAATGGTGGAGTTGGGAGAAAAGTCAAGCCTTAGCTCCAGGATCAAAACTTGCCCTACCATCCCTAAGGCTAGTACCTCATAAGGTCAAGACAACATCTTCAAGTGAAATTATTTCTTTGATCCTTTCCCCCACTTTTTCTAGGGTAAGAATATCATTGGTTGCTTCACACTTTCCTCATACCCTAGACCGGGTCCACTTGGCCCCATGTGATTCCGCTCCTTTAAAAGATCATTCGTCAATAACCATCTGGGATACCAATTCTAACAAGGATTTTAGGGATTGGGGAACTCCTTCACAAATCTTATCCCATAAACCTAACTCTCAAAATCCTCTCTTCCTTTCCCTAGAATACATAGTGCCTTGCTTAGAAAGCAACAAAGCTCCATCCTTCGAACTTTTCTGGAAAAGGGTTTGTCTAGGTCACTCATATCCATTGACTTATCATTCATTAGTGACTCCATACATATCGGGTCTCCTCTCGTCGGTGAAAGTCCGTAAATAGAAGGGAACCTTAGCTGAGTTGACAGTGGGCTAAGTCTCCATTTGTTGCCCTTGGCCTAGCATTTTCCCTTTAAGAATCCCCCTTAGGTCCCCTGCTAGTTTGAGCGGTAACAGGCCTAATTATCTAAATCAATCTCATTAGAAGTGTATGAATACAATTGATGTGAATTCATTTTAGCATCATCACCACTTGGATTTGGAACTAGTATCACTTTAGAGATTTTTGCTATCCCTCTTGGAGGAAGAATTTTTGGAGCATGGAATGAACTTCGATGTTTGCATAATTTTCATGTCTTGGAGCTTCTTGATGGCAAGTTTTTGGATGGTTGGATATATTCTTATACATGTAAGTGCATTTTAATTCTATTATTTCTTTCTAATTATGTCACATACATTATTGCTGGAATTTTGCTATACTAGGGCTTATTTGCTACATCTCTTATGCAAAGTTGTGGAAATTTTGTTTGTGGATAGTGAATGCTTCATGTATGGGCCATGTATAATGAATGAATGTTCCTAGGGATGTTTGATTATTGAAATTCATCTTGACAAGCCATTTATCTTACAAAACGAAGTATAAGTCATTGAAGTTCTTTTTGCTGTTGCCCTAGTGCCAAGCGAAGTTGTCTTTGGGGCTTCCTTGACCTAGAAAATTCAAAGGTCCATAGTCATAATTCTACCTGACTCCAATCTCCCTAAAGGATTAGGCACTAGTTCGCCCAAAGGTGATCACCTTAAACTTATTTCCCTTCTCCCCTTTCCTCTTCTCTAGGTCTAGTCCTCTAGGTCACCTAGGGCATCACTTATCTCACGATCTAGCCTCCAAATATTTCGATTTTTGGTCTACAACTCCATTGGTGTGTCTTCAAGAAGCCCTCCAAATTTCATGAAATTTCGACAGTAAGATTTTGAGATATCGCAATCCCTAACTCGAAGACAAATTCTTGCCCTTGGCTTCCCTTAGGCTAGAAACCTCACTGGGATCCTTACACTGCCATTCATTGAAAATTCATTCCTTAATCCCTTTCCCCTCCCTAATTAGGTCAAGCATATCATTGGTTGCTAAACTCCCTCCCCTTGGCCTAACCTAGGTCCACTTCATCCTGTGTCGTCTCGTATCTTATCTAAGTCAACTCTTCAAAAACCACTTGGGAAACCAAGTTCCACAAGGATTTTAGGGTTTAGGAATCTCCTTTACAAGTTACATTCCCTAAGCCAATCCCTCAAATCCCTATTCCCCTATCCTAGAGAACCTTGCACCTTGCCTAAGAAGCAAGCAAGTCCCACTCTTGGGTCTCTCGTAAGAAAGGGTCATCAAGATCTCTTCACACCCATCTTAGTTGATCTATCCTTCATAAGTGCTTCTCTATATATCGGGTCTCCTCCCATCAGTGAAAGTCCATAAATAGTAGGAAACTTTAGTTGTGGTGACAGTGGGCTTTAGCTTCATTGTTGCCCTTAGCCTAGTATTAACCCTTCAAGGATCCCCTTTTAGGACCGCTGCTCGTTTGAGGGGTAACAGGGTGTAAATTGATTCCAAAGGCCTATTCACAAGAGAGGCTCAAATGACAAGCTTACTTGCTTTAGAAGCAAGATGAATGGCTCTCTAAGAAGGGCTTAAAAGGATACCTTGATCCAAAGGTTCAGGGATATTTCTTGATATAAGGCGTCCTAAACCAAAGAATCCTAGAAAGATAGGGTTTCTAAGAAATTCTTGTGAAATTGGAGTTACAAAGTTGCGAGACCACAAAGAAGCCCTAGTGGGCCCATACGAGGTCAAGGTTTTGGGGTTGAACAACAAACTAATGGACTTGACCAAGTTGGGGTGGAGAAGAGGATCAAAGGAATTAGATTTTTTTTGAGATCTAAATGGAGACCCGTGGCTCTCAACGCTCACCCTACAAATGCCAATATGACCCTCTAGAGGGCTTGGACTGTTAATTTTTGTAGCATCAGATGTGTTGTAGCCATGAAATTTGGTGGAGAGGCTAGAATACATGAGATCTCCAAAAACCGTAAATCATTTCTGGAAATTCCACCTAGAAATGACTTAATTAGATTATTAACCAGTTTTAAATATTTCCTAAGTCTAAACTTAGGGAATATGATTAGTTAATCAGAATTAATTAAGCCAAGGTGCGAATCATCTAGAAACTCACACGAAACGACTCTAAGATTATCCTAGACAATGATTAAGTTTTAATCTTGGTCGTTGATGTTCCAACAGTGGATTATAACAGGAAGTCAATGGGCACTTGGAGAAGACACACTAGCAGTTTGATTTCCTTGGCAGATCGATTTCCAGAGAGCAACAACAGTTGTTAGAGAGCCAAAGATCGAAGCACAGACAGTGAGGAGCAAAGACAATAATCCAAAGGACATTTTCCAAATCCACAGAGGCAGCAGCAAGGGGCCAAGTTATTCCCAATGAGGCAGCACAGTTGATTCAGAGAAGCAATTCGATTTAGCTGGAGAGAAATCTGTTTTCAGTTCCAGAGGCCGAGGATAGGGTCCAGAGTGTCAGAGAAGCAATTTCCTTGGCAGAGACGGGCAGAACGACTTCATCAGAGACAGTTCAGAGGCTAAACGTCATAGGGTCTGTGTAGAGTGACGCAAAGGCTAACGCAGAGGGTCCAGGAGGACAAGTTTCTGAAGAGAAGTTGTGTCGGGATTGCTTGTGGAAAAAAGGTAATTCCCTCAGATATTTTTTCCCAAATTTTCTTGTTGTTTGGATTGCCAGTTAGGCATCCATAGATTGTACTCAGAATTTCACTATTGCATAATAATAAAACCCTTAGCTACTACACCGGTTTTCCCAAGTTGGGTTTTTCCGGGGACATTTGTCCAAAAATAATGGTGTCATTTTTATTGTGTGTGCGCTAGTATTTTCTCAGTTTCCAGCGCTATTATTTCCGCAGTATTTTATTTGTGAAGGTTGCAGTGTGATTTATTTGATATTTGTCGTAGCAGATAAATTGTTAAAATAATTGACAATTATAAAAATAAATTCCAATTGCTACAATAGGATTCCAGTTTTGGAATTTTCACATGGACCACATATAGGGAAACCAAACCCTAGATGAAGACCCACCTGCAATCCTGTATAAGATCCAATGTGTCCCCTCACACTCCAATACAACCAATCGTTAGTGCAATTGCGTAATGAGTTTACAAATCATGAAACTAAGTGGCCACTTCATAGTGGCATGCCCTTCCATAGTGAGTTTCAGAACGTACAAGTGTCTCCAAGTTCAAGAAGAATGTTAACCAAGGACCCTATTAGGTGGTTTCAACCTCTAAAGGGGGGGTGACATGTCCATGGTACATCCATCAAATGGTAGGTCGTATGTAAAATAATGATGGAATGGAGTGGGGCATTAAGGGAAGGCTCCAAGCCTAACACCACAATACAAGGGTAGCTAAGATAAGGGTATCCCACATTTCAATATATGAGTGTAGGAGGGGGTAATCGTGGTACTCGAGTTACCCTGGCCATTGTTTTTCCACCCTTCTTCATATGCCTTTTTCCTTTTGTAGATTTTTCTTTTGTAACTGCTCGAGGCTCAAGGGGATGAGAGCATATTATGTAGGATATAGCAGTGAATATCCCCTTTATGTGGGGCAGTTCATCACCCACTAGGGGTTGGGACAATCATAGGTTCCCAGGTGATCTAAGGGGCCAATATGAGGAGCCCTAGCAACTAGGGTGATGGCCATGTTGATAGGGGTAGCGCTGACGTTTGGCTTTTGCCCACGTGCTAAATTTGAATGTCCCGACCATCTTTTGCAGTTTATGGTACATTTCCTATTGAGAGTGGCCAAATTATGCTTTTTCTTTTCTTTTGGCTGCATCAACCTTTGGGTCATCGTTCCAAGCTCGATCCAAGTTGTAAACAAGGGGAGGGGAAGGCTAACTCCTTGTGGACCCAGACAGGAAGTATGGTGAATGGGGTTATACTGAGCAAAGGGAAGTGATCCCTCACCTTTTAGGGAATTGTGCCCTGAGTTGGAGAAGAGCTAACCAAAAGTGAGAGGACGAGCTGTCATGGTGGCAGCGGGTAGCCTTCTTGAGTCGCACAAGACTAGTCCCTTGATGCTTAGAACTTTACATTATTTGGGATAGGTTTTGTTGTAATAATGCCTTTTTATTGAAGCTAACTAACCAAGATGTCTTCTTCATCAGCTAACAAACACCTGTGGCCCAATATTCCTTTGACCTAATTATGACCATCTTTACAAACAGTTAACCCTCCTTTCTAGCTTATAGAGAATGACATTGTTGTCAAATCAACTCTTTAACAAGCAATGGTTACATAGAATCTAGATTGAATTTTACATGGAAATGGGTATCAGTTTTTGAAATGGATACACACTGCAAACTGATCCCTCAAATCTGGAAACGAGGAAATGTGGTACGAAAAAAAATAATATATATATATAAACTTTTCAAAAATGTGATTTTCTTTTATAAACGGCACATCATCTTCAAAGAAAAAAAAATCCCACAGGTTTTTTTTTCTTTCTTCTGTTTTATTGTCATTAAAAATTAGTGTCTATGTATCTTTATCAAAGATTTGCTTCCAAGTTTAGATGTTTGGGTGGTTCCCAGTGTTCATTTCCCAAGCCAAAACATGCTTTTGGAGGCGAAGACAGAGTCTTTAGCAGGGAAAATGTACCTGAAACACTACATGGCATTTTCCCTTATTTTCCAAAACGTGAAATGCAAGATGCAACATTTCACAATGTTTCAGGTGCATATGGTACGTGTTTCCATGTTTCCTGGTGTTTCACGGGGATCCAAACACCAGGGAGTTAAATGTTTCTTGCAACACTGCTTAGAATCAATTGGACAATTAGCAACCATTATATTAACAGTAAGTTCATGCCATTTAGTTTGGTTGAGGTTCAATCTATACAAAAGATTGTGATAAGCAGTGGACACAAGTAAGCCATTATTCCATCCAAGAAGCATTAGGATAATTCTTTATTGGATGCCTGTTGCAGATGCAATCATGTATAGGATGTGCATTTGTAAGGTCCAATCACCAATCATCCTTACAACTAAAGCTCTCCTAAGTCTCACTCACCATGCACGTAGCACATGCTCTCTCCATAACACCTGATCTTTAGGCGATTAGGTTTTTGAATATAAATGCATTACAATTATAGCTTGCTTCTCCTGATAATCAGTTCCGTTTAATCTCAAAAATACTAAATCACTGTCAGTTCAATAAACAAAAGATTACTTCATTTTTTGGCATAAATACTTACTGCTGGGTAAACATTGTATTTTGAAATATTTCGGAGGAATTCTTATGAGCATCATCCAAAAGATGGTTATACAACAGTCCAGCTAGACCCACAAACTGCTCTTCCAGATTCTGCACACCATATAAGATTTCAAAATGTTAAAACTGCACCTACAAAAACAAAGGTCAAAATTTAATATTCTCCCAAAATGTCTGTATGGTTTGAAATATTACGAGAGGTAATAACATAAAATCTGTGGCAATCTGTGCTCGTTAGATTATGTGATCAGAAATATACCAATATAGAGAAAGCAGAAGACATACATCAAGAAATTGTTCTAGGCGCTCAACAAGTTCATGTGGAAAAGGTTCTGGTAAGCTGGTTGTCTTCTTGTAGAACTTATCAAGCCACAACTCTGCAGTTGACTTCTTCCGTTGGCCTTTCACTGGCTCCCCAAGTGGTGTTTTCAAATGCTCATTTGCAAAGGACTGGACTGCCTGAGGATGTCATGCACAAGATTTGAAGGATTCTAAATACCAGAGTTGTACAAGGAAAACGAGTCTCAATTTGTAAAGGGAGCAATTTGTCTATTACAAGAAAAATGAGTAAACTTGTGACCTTCCTCCCTGTAAATCAAGGGAAATTCTTCATCCATGAACATGATGCGTTGGTCAGACAGACACTTGTATCACTGACCACTCACATACAAGGATGGACATGAGATTATATTTGTCAATACCTCTGTTGTGTCACGAATTTTATGTAGTGCTGCATCAACGCGTGCATAGATCGTGTTCCGCTGCGAAAGATAGAAATGACAGAATAAAAATTTGATAAATATATAGGCAATACTACTACCACTATGCCAAAATTTATGAATCCTAAGAACAGAATAAATACCATGTTTGTGCTGGACGCATGAATAACAATATTACCATGTTTGTGCTGGACGCATGAATAACAATATTACCATGTTTGTGCTGAATGCCTGAATCATGGGATATGTCACAAGTGGTACAGTGGATGGTGCTTTATTAAGCATTAAATGGTCTAATTATTATTTCGGGTTCACATCTCAAAGGAATGAAAATATAAGTTTCGAGTTTTGAAATAAACAGAGTTCAATATGAAAATGGAGGATTGAAGAAATTACTGACTTTTGTACAAAAACATAATAAAAAATCATACAACTGTCAATGAATTAAAATAATTAAGGTTTATATTGTAACACAGAACCAAATAAAGATATACGATTCAGTGATGTATAGTATGTGAATGTCTTGTGAGTGCATCACAAGATTTGTGTGCCTTAAATAAAATGATATTGCTATTCAATAATAAGTTTCAATTTTAAGAAATACCGTACAGTATTGAGACACGATGAGGGCCAATGCCACTTCATAGTCCTAATGGTTGACAGTCTTACCTCATTTGTGATATTAGCATCTTAAGAGTATCATGTACTGCCCCAGATGTAGTTCTATTCTAAGATACCACGATATTGATATTGATACAGATATGAATATCATTTTTAATAAAAGTTTTGATACAGTACAGCTGGAAACAGCATATATAAAAGATAACATATATACATCCATATATCTCTCACTATATTTATGTGTTTATAAACCCATTGGAAAGAGGATCATGTTTGGTCAGCCTTAAGGCTCACTAAGCAGCAGTAACATTGGCTGTGACTACATCAACAGCCCGAAGGCTAAGCATCATCAGTACACAGGATGGGAAAATATTGGTTGTGATCCCATCGGGGTTTGAATTGGTCACCCTCATGGCAACTGCTCCAGTTTGCAACTAGAGTCTAGACCACAGTCCAACAGTCTCTCTCTCTCTCTCTCTCTCTCGATATATATATATATATATATATATATATATATATATATATATATATATATATGATCCTCTCTCTCTCTCTCTCTCTCTCTCTCTATATATATATATATATATATATGATGCTCTCTCTCTCTCTCTCTCTCTCTCTCTCGATAATACGATATATATATATATATATATATATATATGATGAGAGAGAGAGAGAATTTTATATTGTTTCAAAGTATGATGCTAGCTCTAAGTTGGATTCCATAGAGAAGCAGCACTAGTTGCCAACACATAACCTGCAAAAAAGGATGTTGCATGAGCCTTGATTTTGAAAATTATTCATTATAAAGTCATCAAATGATTGCCAACATAATGCTCGAGTAGATGACCAACAGAACTCGCTTAATATCTTACTATTGCCACATCAAATATTTTATGGGATGTAAAATGTAAAATAGAGTGAGACATTTCCCCAAACATTCGGTTATTGATTGGCATGCATCTACATTATAAAATTTCTCACATAAAGAGAGAATAGATGAAGATCGATGGCAAATGTTCAATTGTCAGGCTATCGAAGTTGCCACAAATGTTGATATCTTAAATGCTTTAATGTTGTTTCATTTTATTGGGAGATGCAACATGGGAATTTGTCAGAAACATACATACAATGGATACCATACAGATCCGTGCTATATCCCTTCCACATATCCATTCACAAAGGACTTGTCACACCATAGACTGTATGGAGTGTTCAAAAAACCATTTCATGACACCTTGCAGGATGACACCCATGGACTTCCTATGTACTACTTGCAAATCTAGAGGGAATGTTACCCTTCATTTCAACAAGGGTACATATGGTCATTTTTCTTATTTTGATAACACCATTGTAAGTCCAAAGGATGCAAGTTAAAGCCTTGTAGGCCATGTGAAGCTATGTATTAAGGTATCCTAGGCCTATTACGGTCGGCCATGGCCAATCCCTTTGGTCCTCGTTCTTAGCTGCTTTCATCCAATATAGGATTAGAGGACTTGGGGTAGATCTGTTTAAGGGAGCCTTTAGTTATGTTGGTGTTGTTACTGCTCAAACTAGCAGGGGCCCTAAAAGGGGATCCTTGAAGGGCTACTACTAGACTAAGGGCAATAATGGAGCAATAGCCCACTACCACCTCAGCGAAGGCTCCCTACTATTTACGGACATTCATCGATGGGAGGAGACTCATTATGATGAGGATCACGAAATGGATGGACCAATGATAGGGTGAGGGGTGATCCTCGAAGCCTATTCACAAGAGAGGCTCAAATATGTGGCTTGCTTTCTTTGGAAGGCAAGGTTGAAAGCTCTCAATGAAGGGCTTAAGGGGAATTTCAAGGCTCAGGTTTATGGTATGTATCTTATAATGGAGGTTCCTAGGTCTTAAATTCTTGTGAAAGCTTGGATTCCACGTGATCCTTGACGAATTACCCTTAATAGTGCATGGAACAAAACGTGACCAAGTGGACCTGATGTTAGGTCAAGGGGATAGGATTTAGCAAGCAATGATATGCTTGACCTAATTAGGGAGGGGAAAGGGATTAAGGAATGAATTTTCAATGAAAGGCAATGCAAGAATCCCAGTGAGGTTTCTAGCCTAAGGGAAACCAAGGGCAAGAATTGGTCTTTGAGCTAGGGCTTGCGATATCTCAAGATCCCACAATCGGAATCTCATGAAATTTGGAGGGCTTCTTAAGGACACACCAGCGCAATTGTGGACCAAAAATCGAAGTATTTGGATGGCTAGATTGTGAGATAATTGATGCCCTAGGTGACCTAGAGGACTAGACCTAGAGAAGAGAAGAGGGGAGAAGGAAAATAGGTTTAAGGTGATCACCTTATGGTGGACTAGTGCCTAATCCTTTGGGGAGATTTGGAGTCAAGAGTAATTATGACTATGGACATTGAATTTTCTATGTCAAGGAGGCCTCAAAGACAACTTCACATAGCATTAGGGCAGCAGCAAAAGCAACTTCAAGAACTTTATACTTCGTTTTGCAAGATTGATGGCTTATCAAGATGAATTTCAATGAAGAAGCATCTCTAGGAACATTCATTCATAATACATGGCCCATACATGAAACATCACTATCTATAAAATGAATTTCCACAACTTCGCATAAATGGATGCAATAAATCAACCCTAGTATAGCGAAATCCCAGCAACAATATATGTGACAAGAATAGAAAAAAAAATCATTAAATTGTACTTACATGTATTAAGAGTATATCCAACCATGAAGAATTTGGTACTCAAGAAGCTCCAAGACAAGAGAAAATAATCCAAACATCAAAATTCATTCCATGATCCAAAATTCGTCCTCCAAGAAGATGTGCGAAATTCTCAAGAGAGATACAAGTCCAATCCAAGTGATGATGCTAAAATGAGTTCACATCACTTGGATTTATACACTTCTAATGAGTTTGATTTAGCTAATTAGTCCTGTTACCACTCGAACCAGCAGGGGCCCTAAAGGGGTTCCTAAGAGGGCAATTGCTAGGTTCAGGGAAACGTTGGAGGCTTAGCCCACTGTCACCACAGCGAAGTCTCCCTTCTCTTTACGTACTTTCACCAATGGGAGGAGTCCCAGTAGTGTAGGGATCACTTGTAAATTATATGTCAATGAATAGGTGGAAGGTGGCCCTACAAACACTTTTCCCGAGGATGGAGTGATGAATAGAACTTCCTTTCTCTTTAAGCAAGGGGCTTGGCTTTCCAAGGGTAAGGGGTGAGGATTGGAGGGTTGAGGGAGAAGGAATTGACTTACGGACGAGGTTCTCAATCCCTATAATCCTTGGGAAACTTGGATTCCCAAATGGTCCTTGACAAATAATCTTTATTGAGATGTGGGACCATATGGGACCAAGTGGAGCCAGCCCAGGTTCGGGGATGGAATACAGCAATCAATGATGTTCCTATCCTGGACAAGGTGAAGGGAAAGGACCGAACAAGAATATTTACTTCAAAAGGTTGAATTGATCTTGTTGAGGTCTAGCCTTGGGGATGCCTAGGGAAAATTCGATCCTAGAGGAGCTTGGGATTCCCAGAAATTCCACTGTTAGAATTGCCTCAAATTTGGAGAGGGAGTGGACCCACCAGCGCAGTAGCCTGTAGGAGATCAAATTTGTTCCTTGGGTCAATTCCCAGGAAATTGATGCCCTAGGTGACCTAATGGGGCTACACTTGGGGAAGAAGGGGAAAATAGTAAAAAGAGGGTTAAAATGATCACCCCTTTTAAGGGATCAGTGCCTAATTCACTTGGGGATATGGAGTCAAGGTTGATGATGAGTAAGACCTTGGTTTCTTGATCAAGGATGCCCAGAAAGCCAGCTTCACCCAATTTTGAGAGAAAGAAAAGAAAAGTAACCTTCAAGCATTTATACTTCAAAGCAAACGATGCAAGCTTGTCGAGACAAACAATCTCTGGGACATTTCATTCATATAACAGTGGCCCATACATTAAATTAGCTAAAAAATGCTCAATTCCACATTTCAATCATGCAGCAACCAACAATAATTTTAGCAGTATGCAACGACAAGAATAATAACATCAAATTTACTTTAACGTTATAGAATATATCTAACCAACATTTTGTTTTCAAGACAAAGCTCCAAGACAAGATAAATAGCCCAAATCCATACGTCAAAATTCATCCATCTCCAAAAAATGTCCTCCAAGGAAAAAAATGCGAAGTTCTCTAATATTAGAGAGATCCCAAGTCAAGTGATGATCCAAATGAATGTATCTAACATCAATATATAGCCTCCTAAGGAGTTTGAATTAGCATATGGGCCTACATTAACCCTAATGATAAAATAATGTGCAAATCAAACCCTATTGATGACAAACCCACCAAACTAGCTGACAAGCGTAAAAATAAGCCTCACAAGGGGCCAAATAATAATATGTATATGTCGTGGGGCCCTCGAAACACAATAATATCCAAAAGTGCCATATTGAGGAATAAATTCCTCAGAATATGATGGACAAGGGGGTGGCCCCTTGTTCTCCAAGTAGTAGACCTGTGGTGCTCCTAGTGGGTCTAAGGGCACATAAATGACCCCATGGGTCTCCATATGAATCAAAGATACCTATAGATCCTCTGCAAGGGTCCAAGTGGTGGAATGAATGTTGCCATGACATCATACAAGTCCTGGGGCACCTGCCAAGAGTGTTGGGCTCCTATGGGGGCCTGCTAGGCATAATGTACCAAGAATATCACCATCATCCCAAAAGTGGATCGCTAGTAGTGTCTGAGCATCGATGAAAATCCGTAGGGTGTTGTCTGCTGCTATGGAGGCCAATGGCCTTCCAAATAGTGGTTCACGCCTTCAGAAAATGTAGACTTGGATGAGGGGGCATCTCCATGTATCATTTCATCTAAGTGTTGGAAAGCTCTAGGTTCCCCGACTTTGTCTACACTTGGATCAACGCTAAAGGCTTTTGATGGGCATACCTTGTAGCCTCAAGGGGTTTTCTCTACTTTGCTTATAGAGCTCCAAGGGAAAACAATCTCAATTGAGGTTGAGGTCATTGATCCACCATTAGATTACAACCTCCTACTTGGGCGAAGTTGGTTTTATGCCATGACTGTTGTCGTATCCTCAGCAGTATTGCACGACTCGTACTCGTATAAGACTCAACGACTCGTATAAGGATCAAGAACGACCTGCATAAGACTCAGCAAAATACAAACTCCCTCCATTTTCCCTTTCCCTCCATCTGACCTCAAATAAAAGAAAAAGAAAAAAAGAAAATCGAAATTTGTTTTCAGGGACGAGTTTTATACAGGTTCTTACGAGTTTGACATGAGTCGTATGAAAGTCAACAAGTCAGTGCAAGTCGTATGCGAGTCAGCACTGGTAAGGGTCTTATGTGCGGGTTCTATGACAGTGACTCGTTTTGGGCCTCAGCATATGACTCGTTAAGACCCGCGAGTCACGAAGGGTCATATAAGGGTCATGCTTCACTAATCTTCATTCTTTTGTATCGTGATGTTCCACCATCAAGGTAAAATACTCTCTATCGACCAACTAATTTTCTACAGACTTGCTTTTTCACAATAATCAATCAATCCCCTTTGTATGTGATTCCACTTTTGCTACTAAAAGGATTGGAGCAGGGATGTTCAAAGACTCTTCGTTAATGGGTGTCTTCCCCCTTGCTCCACTGGACCCATGTCCATTTGCTTCCACCATTAACATTATCTCTTATGTCACTAGTTAATCTCTTGGACCTCCTAATCCTCGGGCGATGCTTACAAAAGATGAATCTCATAGTGGCACAATGCCACCTTTTGTGGAAGTAATCACCTCTTCAATGGTCCCACCACCACCTGGTGACATTGGTCAGAAACTCCATCCTAATACGCAAAATGATCAAACTGCACTTCCACATGCGTCATCATTCCATCACCTTCACATGACTCCCTTGATATTGAGTTTCCTTCAAACAAGGCCATCTTGGAGGTCATGGCTTCACAAGATAAGCCATGGGAGACTATGCATCATGATGCCTCTCTTCTCTCATAGTCGAACATGATGGAGCTTGACAAACAAAATCTTAATCAGGCCTGGGGGCATTTCTTGAGTCATTCAATGACATAACACCCTAAAACCAAGTCAAGTCTAGTATTTCCATCTCTAAACCTGCTACCAAATTATCCACTCTGAACTCCCTCGTTGATGAATGTCTCATATTCTCTTCATGTCTTTGATCGTCATTATCATGGAGTTGTCTTAGCTCAGGAGACCATTCAGGCTTTATGTCCTAGGACCATCGCTGATAATGTTATGGTTCTAAGCTATCCTTCGAATCCTCTATTGGAAAAGTAACTAGGTTTGGTCTTCAAATTTATTTTTGTACTTGTATCAATTTGTATTTTATGTAAAAAGCAAAAGAAAAGAAAAAGAAAAATTATTATTATTTTTCTATACAAGCATGTTCTTCATGCTTATAGATTTTTGAGTCAAAGAGTCAAAGTCCTATTTGGACCTTTGTAAAGAAAAGGAAAAAAGAATCTTTAAAATATGTATTTTTTATCAAAAACCCTCTAGATGCCAAAGTCGGCATACCCATCAAGTCATCCTTGCCAGAAAGGACATGTTTATTCGCACCCCTCTAGACAGTATAAATAGAAGATTATTTTTGCTCATTTAGATACACATAATTCACATGAGTTGTTCTGAAATATCGCAAAGAGGAATAGTGAAGAAGAGGAGGACAGAAGTCTAAAGAAAGAGCTTCTTCTTGAAGTTTAAGTTTGTGAAAGTTCTGCCTTAGTACATCTCTTGTTGCTAGTCTCTTGCTGGTGGATTTGCTAGGAAGAAGGAAGTTTTGACTTAGCATCTTGAGGGCTGGAATTTTCATGTGGTCATGGGTCTTGAATATCTCACTTTGATCTGATTCTATAAGAAGAAATATTTTTGGGTTTTCCTAATGGAGGGATTTTGCCCTGTCTTGGAGCCTATATCTTGTGTTCTTCTTGTTTCTGTGATCTCCATGTTATGGAAATTGTTTGATGAAAAGAAACATAATATATAGTAATAAGAAGTCAACTAATTCACAAGCAATTACTAAAGAAAGAGAAATCCAATATAAGTTGTAAGTCTCTCAATTTCTCAAAATCATCAACCTTTAGGAACATGGAAGTTCAATTGGATGTGGCATGCCACATCATTGTGTGCCATATGTTACCAACAACCACACATGAGTTCATACACATCAATTGGAATCCTTACATAATCTATCAAACTGTGTCATGCTTTGTACATACATATATAATTCAAACAAAAAACAAATATGCAAAATGACAACAAATTCATTGTTTCCTTGAGGTCTAAAGTCAGAGCTAACATCTCGGATTAGGATTCATCAATCTTGTCACTGCACTATTGACCTTTTTCATCTTCATTTCACTTTTCCTTAGGGCCCACCCCCGCCAAGTTGCAACATTAACCATATCTGCTTTGCACGTCATAACTTGTGCAGTAGAGCCTACCCTTCATGGGTGCCCTAGAATAGCAATTGATTGTCGTTTTGGTGCCCATGTTGTGTTCATTCGTAGGTTTGGGGATCCTCTTTAGTACCTACCATGACATCGTAATTGACCCTCATGCCTCTCTTTGTCTCTTGTTTTTGGCCACTATCACCCTTTAAGAGGTCCTCACTCTGTTATTCATTGTTTTTTGGTCGCTTGTGCTCACAGTCTTCAATGTCTTGTTAGATGTTGTCATAACAATGCTTGTCTCCATTCCACTTGCCAACCTTGTAGTCGTGCTTAACCTCTTCCCTTTGCATCAACCTTGCCTCCATCTTGCAACCCATCATAACCTCCTAAAGAGACTACTGTGATGAATGGATTTCCATTAGCAGACACTTTACCACTATTGCTAATATGTGCTTAACCACTTCCCTTTGCATCAACCTTGCCTCCATATTGCAACCCATCATCACCTTTCAAAGAGACTATTGTGATGAGTGGATTTCCATTAGCAAACACTTTACCACCGCCTCTTGCTTTGCTTAGGTTGGTTCCATCATCCTCGGAACAAGATGCATATCATTATACCACCCATCTCTTTAGGACGAGATTCCTTTTGGTATTGCTTTCATGCTCGTTAAACAATGAAAATCCCAAGCTTTTTTTGCAATCTTTTCATGCTCGTTAAACCTACCTAAAAATGTCAAGTTCTTTCCATTCTTTACTCTTCAATGTTCATTATTCAAATGAAAGCCAGCGAGCAATCTCTTCTCCATTCTCACTCTTCAATGTTCATTATTCAAATGAAAGCCAGCGAGCAATCTCTTCTCCATTCTCAAGCTCATTAAGCCATGAGGACATGGGTGTGCACTTTTATCTCTTTTTCTACCTCACTATCAAACTGACAAGAAAGGAACCTACTCTTAAGTATTCTCTCACCCCTTTTTCAAGCTCGTTAAAACTAAATTGAACACACACCTATCGAGGTCACTTGTCATCTCTTTCATGCTAGCTAAACTATGAAGGGGATCCACTATACAAAAAGGGAGGCGAGAAATGCATTTTTCTCCTGTGTTCTATCATGGCAATTGTATGTCGCCCTTGAAAATGGCACTTGTTTGAGTCATACTTTAACAATTTGTTTTTGTTGAGCTTTAGAGCCACGCCATTAGCTTGAGTCAAGTCACTCTATTATTGGGTCAGTATCTCACCTCATTGGTTACCCTTCCAGTCTATAGGCTTTGGTGATGCCTTCTGTGTCGCCATTGTGTCTATTTGGTATTTTTCAGTCGATGCTGCCAAGTTCACTTTTCTGTCATTCCATTATATGTTCAAGGGAAGTCCCAATCAGTGTCGACCATTTGCATGTATCATTATACCTTTTGTTTCGGCCATCCTTGTATCAATTGTGTATAAGTTCTTCAACTGCTAATATTAGAGATTTCATCTTGATGTCAGCTTCGTGTCGATTGATGGGGGATACATCAAAGCCCTCGGTCGACAGATCTCTTCCCATCAATGTCAACACCCTATCTGGGATGTAAATCTAGAAACAGTCTAGTACCTTGGAGCTTGCAGTCCTCAGTGGCAGGTTTGCTCATGATTGATAATTGGTTTCCATCGTTGGCCCATGTTGATTGACTCTACGAGTTCTCAACATAAGCTCACTCATTCACACTCCATAGATTCCCTGCATGCTCGATATCAGCTCATTCATTCACATGGACTAATCGAAGACCAAGCTACCTTACTTATGACCATTGCCTCTACCAAGTTGCATTGGGGGCACTAACATCAATGTCCAACCCTACTAATAGTTATTGTGCCATAAATCTGCATCATGACTAGTCCTCGATTAGGAGTCCACGATATGTCGTGTGGGCAACCATGCTCTTTCTCTCAGTGTTGAGTATGGGTATGCCTACCTCATGGATGTATTTTATATGTATCTAACTATGACTTTTGCAGCCTCGGCAGGTCTTCTATCTGTGGTCCCTCCTTCCGCCTCACTCACTGGTATTATTATGATAATGTATTTCAGTCATCAATGTCTCTTCTGACCTTATACATTAGGGGGCATCTGTTATAGCTCAAAATGCCACCCCCTTGGGTCTACTAGAAGGGAACATCATCTGAAAAGTCAGGATGCCAAAAGTGATTTGTGGAAAGCTCCAAAAAACATGAATTGCTGCCTTCAATGCTCCCTTGCAGTTGTAGCCAAGCAACACTAGGCCAAACAACGCTCTGTGTACACTGGCTTCAAGCAACAAAGAGCCAACAATGCCCCAATTACAATGTGATGGAGCAACAGAGTGAGAAATTACATGGATTAGGTCAAAATTGATCACTCAAAGTAAATAAGTATTAAAAGACCAGACATGGCCAAAAAGATGTCTACATTCGATATAACTCTCCATAGATCACAAAGAGGAAGAATTAACATATGTCGAAGTGTTGCCGGAGTATTCACTCATAGTTCTCTCTGCAATAAGCCACCATTACAGGCCCAGTGGACAGTGAGTCTTGCTGAGGGGAGGGCTGCAGAAAAAGTCTGCAGAAGTGCATGGCTATGTACAATATATTCTTGGTATAATACAAACTCAAATAGCTTTTCCCTCGCTATCTCATTTTCTCATGTTATTTTGTATTTACATGCTGATTATGAATATAGTTATATGTATGTGCTAACAGTCTTTGCAGGGTATAGAGTTCGGTGATTTTCTTTTGTGTGCAGGTATTCAAGGGTAGGGAAATGAGTGAAGATCTCCCAAGTTTTCCCTCAAGCTGGCTGCATCAACTAGCAGGCTCTTCTAGGTAAGACGTACAATCTCCTTACTCTCTGTAACTACTTGTCTATGTGTGCATGAACTGGGATATGCTTGTGTTGTATTGTGCTTTGACTGTAACCCCTTCCGTCTGGGAAAGTCTTGGGCAGGCTTGCTGGGGCTAAACTAGCTTGCTACTGCAAGTGAAATTTCTCCCTTAAACAACAACCCGTCACACAAAACCCTTGTTTTGAGCTGCAACATATACAGATTCAGATTGAGATTCAGTATAATGGATGGGAAAAATGATCTTACTGTCCAATCATCAATGTTCATTGTCAAAACTAAACATACATGCCCGGATCATCCCAAAAATCCACCCAGAATGTCTCAGGTGGGACAGCAAGTCCCCGTGTCCCAGAAAAGTCCCTAACAGTTTGAGTACATTTCCGAGAAGTCTTTGAAGTACCCAAAACACTGGAACAGCAAGTATGGTGTTTTCTAGAGGGGATCTGTCCCCATAAACATAGATTTCTGCCAAGAAAACATGTCTTTCCTAACATCAGGCTGTACTAGTCTTTTTACACTTTATGCTCATCTGGGCTATGTGCCACTCTCTTACCACATTTGGTTCTCTGGGTGATTTGGGACAAGCAGGAGTTGACCAACAGTCATGCCAAAAAGGACATGACCGTGAGATCCTTCAGACTATAAGAATCAAGTACATTACTCAGGAGTCAGCAATGAGATGGCAATTTAGAAAAGCCACCATAAAAACAAATTTGTTAAAGTTTCCTATTACTACTATGATTGAATCTGATGACTAGAAATTCTAGTTTCAGTCTACTGGTAATGTTTAAGTCAAATCCCAATAATATAGAAATCCATAAAAATTGAAATATTAAAGCTCATAATAAACTCACCAATGCAGTATCACGAAGCATTTGGCTAATTTGTGAGACATTCGAGAAGGGACCAAATGGATGACAACCAGTTGCCCATAGCCAGTTGGAAATTGGCCTATGATGTATATGGGAAGCTTTTTCATAAGGTGCAGCCAATCCACCAACAACTGATGCTAATCCAGCTAAAATGTGGCGTTGTGTTAGCTGTGGAACAGCATATCTTCTCTCAGTTTCTGAGACATAACTGTAAAAAAAGCGAGGATCCATTGTCACTTGCAAAATCCTTGGTGGTGTTTGCACTTCTTGAAGTTGAAACGAAGTAATAGCAATACACCCTTACAAAATGTTTAATTGACCAAATAAGCATAAAAATTTGCAAATTATTTCCAGCTTAGTTGATTCCATCAAGATGTGAGGCTATAGCCTATAAGTAACCACATATTAATCATACAACCTTAATCTGCAAAATCTATACTGCACAGAAAAACAGCTTTGCAGATCAATTCCAACTTTTAATTTCAAGTTCCCATAAAAAAGTTAAAACAACCAACAAAACAGAGATGCTAATGCAAAACAACTTCCCTTGAACATCTTTGGAGTAGAGTCCTAGTAATTATCCATTATACTAGTTTTACGAAAGAAATGATTATAGGTCAATACATTAACCATTTGTTATCGCCCAGAAAAACAGGTCATGAGCAACTGGCTCCAAGTTTGGAAAAGAACTGAAAAAGCAATGAAAGCTCTATAAAATATCTGGAAAACAACGGGAAACATCATAATTCATGATATATTACTGAAAAATCATGAACATCACAAAAGAAATGAGATGAGATCTAGACAACTTCTGAATCCAGAACTCCGTTTTATAAAATTAAATATTTGATCCAGATTGATCAATGGAAAAAGTGCTGGTCATATAGCCTTCTGAGGTAAGAACACGTCATTCAACCCACGTAAAAATAGTTAAGAATCAAGATGGTGTGAAAAATGTTGTCCAGCAAAGGGTTTAGCATTCGAAATGACTATAGGAAGGTGAAAGACACATTACTTGACAATAACAACTAGCAAGTTGTTTCTATGTACTTATCTCCATGCCAAAATGAGCCTTGAACCTAATCATCCATAACATGGCCTACTTACACTATTAGGCTAGAAACGAATTTCCTTCTATTTTAAAGAGAACGTGATGCAGGGGCATCCGTAATTTTCATTGACCGAAAGGTCAAAATCATTTACTAGAGGAGTTGGTTCCTTAATGTGTGGTTTGTTAGAAGATAATTTATTTTAGAATGTTATGTAATTTGTTTAAATTAGGCAGATTGTTGCAAAATTGTTATAGTTTGATTAAATTTCCTAAATTGGTCCTTAGATCCTACATTTGTGGATTTGGATCGAGCATCTCATGTAATCTTTATATTTCTTTTGATTATAATAAAAATAGAGTTCAGAGTGTGGTGTGCGAGAGGTTTTCCCATGAACCAGTCAATCCGTAATCTCTATCATAAATGTAACACACTATGCGCACGGTCCTGTAGTTATTTCTGAGTTTAATTGCCATAGGAAAGATCAACGTACAAAATATATATATATATATATATATATATATATTGAAGGAGAGAAGACACAGAGAGAAATTGATCAGAGGAGTGCCGCAAAGCCAGAGGAGAGCGACAAGGATCAAAGGAGCCAAGAAGAGTTGGAGTGCAGACCTTATATCTATATAAATAACCCGAAGGCACGTCAACACTTAGTCGATTTTGGCTTTCAGCAAAGTCTGTCATTAAACGAAATTCACAACCATCAATCGACAGATCCCATAACAATAAAAGCCCGAAATCCCATAATATTTCTAAATTGCATTTTTTAAATCGTCAAGCACCAGGGATCGTCTATTAATGGAAGTGGCAAGAGACAGGAATTCTCTCGTTGCCCAGGATCATTAAGACTGGAAACAATTCTAATTGAGTATCGGGTATCGCTAGTGGTATCGACATGCAGAGGTTTATATTACAAGTGGGCCAACCTAGAGAAGAAGAGTGAGGAGTTCATTGTAAGTGACCAATAGTGGAAGGTGGGCCAACCTGAAGCTATTGAGCCTAGAGAATTTTCAAAGCCCAAAAGTCTTGAAGTCGGCAGGTCCCATACCCAGAAGAGTATGCCGAGAAGAAAGTGCCCGAAAGCACAAGTAATTGAATTTTTAAAAAGCGTCGAGGCTCCAGGGTTGCAGGCAGCTGTATATGAAAGCGGAGGTATACGGGTGAGGACTATTATATGTGTATTGGCTACTCTTCCGACTCCTCCCACCTTTAAAAGATCCGCCCACTGTGATTTTTTTTATTGGGATTTATATCCTGAAAGGGTTGAAGAGTCAATTTGGGGGGAAGAGTTGAAGGCTACCTTTGTAACAAGTATCCTTGCTAGAGACAAGCTTCCTGACTGGACCAAGTTGTTGGACTACTTCACCAAAAAGGATATTTGGGAGAGTTCGATATCTAGTGGACAGCACAGAGGTGGAGGTGGTGATGAGGAACTTACTCTTGCTAGGCAAGCAAAGAACGGCAAGGGTAAAGCCAAGCAAAACCAAAGTGGAGGAGGATCTTCACAGGGTGAGAAAAAGGAGGACATAGGCAAATTCAAGTGCTTTGGATGCCACAAGTATGGTCATATATTGGACAGTGCTCTAAAAAGAAAGGCAAATGGAAGACATTAACAATTGCATCTACACAAATGGATAAGTTAGCTGAGAAATTCGAGGATTTTGCATTGGTTTCATGTCTTTCAAGCACCATGACACGTGATGTATGGTTTGTGGACAACGAAGATTCTCGTCATATGACAATATCTCATGACCTCTTCACCAATATGGCCAAGAAGCAATGTGATCTTCATGTGGAGCTTGGTGATAGTGTCCAGTATGTAGTGGAGAGTATTGTCAGCATACAGTTTTAGTTGAGAGGAGTTGATCCTAGCATGAGGCGAGTGATAGGCACCAAAGAGAGCAACATGTATCTGTTGAGAAAAAGTCAAAGTCGGGATTAAATCAGTAAGGGTCCAAAAGTTGAAAAAGTCGTTAAAGTCGGGAGTTTTTTGAAAAGTTGGCAAAAAGTCAGCAAAATTTTAAAAAAAAAAAAATACAAAAATATTAATTTTTTGAAAAATCTAGACTTTTCAATAAAATCCCGACTTTTTCAATAAAATCCCGATTTTTTCAAAAAAAAAAATTAAAACATTAAAGAAACTACTTCATTCACAATTTTTTGGAAAAAGTCCTGCTTTAATCCCGACTTTTTCCACACTGGTTGAGAGGATAGCCGGCGAAGGCCCTTGTACATGACAGTGACAGCCAAAGTGAGCTTTGGCACAGGAGGTTGGGACATCTAAACTACAGGGCTCTACCACTATTATGGGAGATAGTCACTAGTTGCTCAAAGTTCATTGTGGAGTGGGATGGTGTCTAAAGAATGTGGGCTTGGCATGTGTGCCAAAGCAACATTTCATAACAATGAGACCCAGTCCAAGGGATTGTTGGATTTAGTGCATTTTGATATTTGTAGTCCTATCTCAATGGAGTCTATCTCTGGGTGTAGTTATGTTGTGACCTTCATATATGACTATTCTAGGGGGGCATGGATTTACTTCCTGAAGGCCAAAAATGAGGTCTTCGATCAGTTCCAAGACTTTAAAGCTCTTATGGAGAACCAGACTAGGAAGAAGATCAAAGTCTTGAGATCAGACAATGGGGGTGACTATACCTCAAATGAGTTTAACGGCTTCTATAGGAAGGCCGGAATCAAGAATAAACTACCAATGCCCTACAATTTGTAGTACAATGGAGTGGTAGAGAGGAAGAAAAAGACCATAGTGCGAGTAGCAAAGCCAATAATCCATGATCAAGACTTGTCTATGTTCTTGTGGGCAGAGCCTTTTTACACAACAATGCACGAACAAAACAAGGGTCCTCATAGGGAAGTGGAGGAACAAATTCCTAAGGAGGCATTTATAGGAGTGAGACTCGAGGTGTGCCATCTTCACATCGTCAGTAGCCCAATGTTTGTCCATATTGAAACAAAGAAGAGGACTAAGTTGGAGCCCTCATCTGAGAGAGGGATTTTTGTTGGAAGCAGTGAGATCTCAAAGGCCTACAAGGTCTACATTACATGCCAGAGGGAGATAGTAGTTAGCCAGAATGTCAAAATTGAGGAGGGTAGGGCCTTTAGGAGGTCGCATGAGACAAGTCCAAGAGTTGCATAGGATTTGGAGCAAGTCACATGTATGTGGACCGAAGAAGATCTTACACAGATTTAAACAAGCTCTCGCATGATACACTAGGATTAATGATTACCTATTTGGATTGGGATTCACCAAGAGTGAGGCAAACTCCAACATGTACTATGTATTTGATGTTGGTGAGCTACTTATCGGAGAAGCTCATAGGGATGTTCAAGGAGGACCTTGCTTGGTAGTTCGAGATGAAGGATATTCGATTGATGCACTTCTCTTTGGGACTAGACTTGTGGAAATAGCGAGGAGAGATTTTCCTATGATAGGGTGGGTATGTAGTTGAGATTTTGAAGAGATTCAACATGGAGGATTGCAGGACAATGTCTACACCCATGTTTACCAACTTGAGGAAGCTTAATCTTTCTAAAAGTGAGTTGGTGGATTGTACATTGTATAGGAAATTGATCAAGTTGTTGATGTATCTAGTTAATACTAGACCAAATATATGCTTTGCAGTGAATACACTCAACCAATTTATGGTGGA
Source organism: Pinus tabuliformis (assembly GCA_031772625.1). Taxonomy (NCBI): domain Eukaryota; kingdom Viridiplantae; phylum Streptophyta; class Pinopsida; order Pinales; family Pinaceae; genus Pinus; species Pinus tabuliformis. Next base: position 717,313,679 of record CM062817.1, on the reverse strand, counting down.
TCCGAGGAGGGTTCATTGGGTAGTAGTGAAGCATGTGTTGAGAAATCTTTGTGGTACACTGGACTACAGATTGAGATATGCCAATGTTGGTGGAGTACAATTTCAAGGTTGTACATATTCGAATTGGGCCAAGAGTGCAGTAGGCAAGAAGAGTACATCTAGATGTTGTTTTAGCCTAGGTCTAGCAGTCTCTTCTCTTAGCAAGAAGCAACACTCAGTAGCACTTAACTTAGCAGAGGCCGAGTACATGGCAACGAGTTTGGCAAGTTGTGAGGGCACATGCCTTTGCAAGATGCCCACAGTATTATTTGGTCTTAAGATAGGCCCTACAACGATCCATTGTGATAATCAAAGTTGCATCAAGCTTTAGGAGAATCCAATGTTTCACAATAGGCCACGCACATAGAGATCAAATACCATTTCATCAGAGACAGGGTTCAAAAAAGTGTTGTCAGAAATTATAAAGAGAACCTATGGGAAAGGATGAAGACATATTATAGTGTTATTGTTGGGAGAGCGATTTTCTCAAGGGAGTGAGAGGCTCTAGGACTAAAGAGAAAGAAAAAAAAAGTTGCAACAAGGGAATTTTGAGAGAAATTTACAAGGAAATTGAGTTTGAGAGAAAGGTCGAATTACTGAAGAGGAGGGTCGTGTTCTGGAGGGAGGTTGAATCACTGAAGAGGCGAGCTAAGTTCTAGACAGAGGTCGAATTATCTAGGGGCCAATTTTTCTCTAGTGCATAGGGGATGTACAAAGGGAAAAAGACAGGGCAAAGTCAACTCGTAGAGGACATTGATATTCTAGGGTCGAAATCTTCAGGAGTACCAAATTCCAGGAGGGTCGAATTCCTTTAGGTCGATTCTCCAGTGGGGTCGATTGTAAAGTTCCAACAATTGTAATTTTTCTATGTATTCTTTATGGGTCTAGGCCCTAATTTTCCTGAGTTATATAAAGTGGAGGAAGATTGCTTTGGGCGGAATTTTTCATTGTAATGTGATTGGTTTGCCTATTTTATTTGTATTGCATATTTAATTTCTAAAAGTTAAAATACCAATGGTTTTATTTTCCAACAGTTTTAAAATTTTATTGAGTAAATAATTTTTGGGTATAAAATAATTGTTGAGGTATATAAATAAATCATATTTGATATTAGAGATTTAACATGGTATTAGGGCAATAGAAACTCTATGGGAGATCATACAGCAAAAGGGTTTTACAACAACAAAATTGTTTATCAGCAGATAATTTTATTTTGCAAAAAGGGTTTTGTAGCTAAAATCGATCTCGTGAGATGGCGTCATCTAATTTGAGATTTGAAGGTAGGCTTAAGGGGGCTAATGAGGAACTTGCTCTTACTAGGCAAGAAACAAGGGCAAGAACATAGTTTTAAAAACTGAAACCGGTGACCGGACCGGTCCACCTAATGAATTGGGTTTCGAACTAGGACTAGTCAGGTCTAAATGAACCGGTTTTTAAAAAATACATTAAATAATTATATTTTAATGAAAAAAACTATTTTTAAGATTTACAACCATGATTCCAAGCCAATAGAGACAAGATATGCAAAGTTTGCTCATTTATATACCATGTAAACGTGAATATATCAAAATGGCACCGAGTGCAATACATATCATCGACAAAATACATAAGCATTGAGGCTCTAAATGGCCTATAAAGTCCAAAAACAATGCTACAAGCTATGAGGCCATTGGCCTACTATAGGACTACAAGTCTAGACTCTAGAATCTAGAGTCTACACATGATCAATCATCAAAGACTCTAGAGTCTACACATGGTCAATCATCAAATTCATCACCACTACTAGACACATCATCATCATCATCAGCAAAGCTATATAGACATCATCTAGATCAGAGTCTGACGATGCCTCAGCCTCATCTGCAACCTCAGTGGCACTACCACCAATAACAATAGAAGTGGACCTAATGGAAGCACGAATTGGTCGAGCTACATGACTAGTACCTTCCATTGGCTGTTTGTCTTTCCTTGATGCAGCTATTGATCCTGGTTCTAATGGCGCCACCAAATCTGCTTCATCCCCTGCTAATGCCATGCCAATATCAAAATCAACATCAAACACGGGATCTTCAGTCTACTCCACCCATTCTGATGTTGGATCAATATCGTCCAACAAAATGGGATCTAGATCAGGTGTATTGTTCATAATTTGGTTCCGCCTTAGTTGAAGGTTGTATTGCACGAAGACAAGATTATTTAACCGTTTTTGTTCCAAACGGTTTCTCTTCTTCGTGTGCATGCGCTCAAAAACAAACCAATTGTGCTCACAACCTGAAGCACTACAAGTTTGGTTGAGGACTCTAATTGCAAACTTTTGCAATTGAGGACACTGGCTGCCAAATGACTCCCACCAATGTGTTGCAAAGAAAATGACATTAATTAGTAACTTAGTTCATTTCATTACTTATTTACAAATTACAAGTATTTATAGATAATTTCAATTGTAAATTTGTAAACAATTTAACTTGAAAAGAAAAACAAATTGGAAATTGGAATTGCTTAATTGGTTGATCCACATCTCTTGCCATCTTTGCCAAGTTTTTGCCAAAGGTACCAACTACCATACTAAAAAGAGTAAGTTGTATATGTATTTCCAACTGGTTTGCACGGCTATAGACCATGTGCTACAAGCAATCAATCAATCCAGCACTAACCTGCCCATTCTGCACATCTCTTAACTGAGCTTTATAATGATACTTTGGGTTCAAAAAATACCCAGCTGCATGTATAGGACGTTGGAGTTGATTTTTCCATCTGTTATCAATGATCTCCCATATACGGCCATATTTAGCTAACATGTTCGTGTAAGTTGCATGTACCTGCTCCTTTTCCTGATCCATAGCCTCATAAATGTAGCCCATGGCCAATTTTTCCCCATCCACCATCCTTAGCACCTTAACAAGGGGCTCAATAACTTTCACAAGCTCAGCAAACCTTTTCCAAAAATAATTGTCAAACACTTTCATTTTGGTATCTTTGCCATCTTGTCTATGAGCGCACTAAGATTCAGTCCAATCATCAAAAGAAAACATATTTTGCAGGATTTTATGTTGAGCATTGAGACATTGCAACGTGAGGAAGTGAGTTGCGAATCTCATAATTGCAGGCCTAACAAGCTCTTTGCCCCCAGTGTTTTTCCTCATTAAGTTCAATACCCATGAGTGGTTGTAAATGTATTTTGTAATGCACTTGGCATGCTCTACAGTGTTTTTTACCCACTCCACTTTGCCTATGTCCTCAAGCATGAGGTCTATGCAATGTGCAGCACATGGAGTCCAAAATATGGTCCTATATTTGGACTCAAGCATCTTTCCAGCAAGAACATAGTTTGAGGCATTATTGGTGATGACCTGCACAACATTCTGCTCCCCCACTTCCTGAATAATGTCATCCAAAAGCTCAAATAGAAGGGTTGCATCCTTCACCTTATCAGATGCATCAACTGATCTCAAAAACATGGTTCCTTGAGGGCAAGAAATAAGGAAATTAATGATAGTGTGGTTCTTTCCATCAATCCATCCATCTGACATGATGGAACAACCTGTTTTGAGCCATGAATCTCTATACTCAGCCAAATACTCATCAATGGAAGAAATCTATTTTTGCAAAAGAGCTCCCCTCAAGTCATGCATACTAGGGCCTTTGAAGCCCTTTCCTGCAGCTATAACAGAGTCCCGCATAGCTTGGTAATAAGGTGCGTGAGCAACAAGAAATGGGATATCTGCATCATTCCATCATCTAGCAATGTATTGATAAGAAGTTTCTTTTCCTTGTTTATTCCAATGTCGATCCAAAGTGGGTTGACGACTTGGATGGGAGGAAGTGGGATTAGAAGAGGCAATGTTGGGAGGATGAGAAATATCTCTGGATGTTTGTTGGATGGGAGGAAGTGGGATTAGAAGAGGCAATGTTGGGAGGATGAGAAATAACTCTGGATGTTTGTTCTCTTTGTTCCTTTTGATAGTTGGCGAAAAGAAAGATGAACATAGTGAAAGGGGTCATTGGTGGAAGGGATAAAAGAGGAGTCTTGAATCACATAATCATCATACCCACTCTCTTTCATGGATTCTAATAATTCCCTCTTCCTTGCAATGTCATCTTGGACGGCTTTCTCCATAGCCTTCTCCTCGTGAAAATTTTCAAGCTTGGAAAGGTATTCTGCCCTAATATCACCTAACACTTCATTTGGTGCATCGCATGGCTTTACTTGGCCACTTACCCCAACCAAGTGTTGTTTCAATCTGAAAATACCCCCACCTCCAATAGTTTATGGCATAATTTGCATATCATTTTTCCATCAATCAAATCACAATGAGTCCATGCAGTCCTTGCCTTTCAGAGCCATGTTGCCTTGAAATAATTAAAATTTACAAAGAAATTTGACATTTAAAAAAATAAGAAAAATTGTAGCTAAGAAACATGGAAAACCAAAGCTAAATTTAGGAAAACAAATGCACATGTAGCCTACAAACTTTGATAGCATAGAACTTGAGATTTTATACCATAGATGATAAAAGTTAGAAGTTTAGAACACATAAAAGAATTTAATACATGGACAGCAATCAAATGAGGAATTGTCATGTGAAAATCCTTACCTGGAAACACAAACTAGTTTCCTTAACCTCTTCTTGAAGATGCCAACTCCACTGACAGCTCCAAACTATCTCCAAAATAGCTCCAACTCCAACTCCAAGCCTCCAAGATGACTACTCCAGCAAAAATTCAACACTCTCCAAGCTCCCAATCAAACCCACAAATACTCCAAATGAGATGTGTGAGACAAATGAGAGGGAGAAGGTCCTTTTAAAGGCTTGGAGAGGGTGTTTTTAGAGGGAAAGAACTCTTATTTTCCCTCCAAAACACCCCACAAACATGGAAAGCCGCACTATGTGGGTCCTTTGCAGCCTTGGCCGCTAATCGACCGGTTTAGGACAGAACCAGCCATTTGCCCATAAACTGGTCGGTTCCGTCCTAAACCCGCTGGTTAGGACCGGTGTTTCCTTTTTTGGGCGAAATGAGAGGTCAAACCGGGTTTTTCTGCCGGTCTGACCGGTTACCGGTTTTAACCGGCCGGATTTTTAAAACAATGGGAAAGAGTAAAGCCAAGCAGAACCAAAGTGCAAGAGGATCTTCATAGATAAAGAAAAAGGACATGAGCAAAGTCAAGTGCTTTGCATGTCACAAGTACAGTCACTATGTTGGAAAATGCACCAACAAGCAAGGAAAAGGGAAGACATCGCCAGTTACCACTGCAGAAACGGATGAGTTAGCTAAAAAATTCAAGGAATTTGCATTGGTGTCAAGTCTTTCTGACACCCTGACATATGGTGTATGGTTTGTGGGCAAGGGAGCCATGATGGGATTGTTACCCCTCTTTCCATAGTGGTACCTATAGATTCATTACAACATTCTTAAGCGCCATTGTCAGCCAAAGGTTACAAGTTAAAAGCCATGTAACAACCATGTGAGTCCTTGTAGGCATCCTAGACCCTGAGTCACATTGAGTTAGTCTTTCTTTTGTTGGACCATGCCTTGTCCCTTAATGTTTGTAGCAAGTTTCTTTCATCCCTAATAGCCTAAGGTAAGTTATATGTGGACTCATGGTTTTGTGAAAGCCTTATAGTGTAGTGGTGATCACTAGTGTAGGGACTAGTCCAGCCCAAGTCAAGTGTACCTATGTCTTTTTGCATGGTTATGAGTCTATCGAGATTGTACGCGGCCTTGGCTCTAGTGTCGTATCCCTCAGATGTTTCTCATATATAGCAATCTCACTGTGAATGATATTTTCACACTTCTTGATGCAGTTCACATTTCCCAAGGAAAAGTGGTCTCGAAAGTCAAAAAGTCAACAAGGTCCCAAATTGTAGAGCTCAGTGAGTGGATGACATGCCACATGAAATTCTTCAATTTGGTGAAAGCATTATCAAGATATGGTTGGTCAAAGATGGTCAAATAGCAATGTTACAGGTTTTCCAGGGGCAAAACAAGGGGATCATTGGGCAAATCTCAGAGAAATTTTATCCCCAAGGGCATTAAAGATCATCAACTTGGGCATGAGGATGTGGCAGACTATCTTTTCCACGTGGCATAACAAAGGAAACTTTTGTCAAAAATAGACATATAATATGTCAAAATTGGTCTAAAGAATGAGAGGAACAAAACCCATGCCTTGGTTTTTCCAAATTCGCAAGGACGCTAGAGATCTTAAGGTGGTTGTAAATGCATTCATTAATGCACAGAAAAGTCAAGTCAACAAAAAAATAGTCATTGGAAAGGTCAATATAGTTGTTGGAGGTTACTATTTCCAAGAAGATTAAGATAATGATAAGAAAGGTAGCCATTAAAAGTGAAGTAATTAGTATTCAACTAATGGAGTGTATTCCCAAGGATGATCACTCTCTTTCCCTGTTGAAGAAAGTGTAACTAGGTTCGGTCTTCATAATGATTTGATCTTTGTAAATAATGTAATAAAAGAAAAATAAATTTATTTTGTATGCCTTGCTGCATGGGTTTCATGAGCAAGAAGTGTCATTAAGTCAAAGACTCTTCTTGATGTCTTTAGGATTTATTAATATGTCAAAGAGTCAAGTCATGTATGAAGGAGCTCCTCATGAGCCTATGTAAAATATATTCATGGCTAGAGCAGCCCTCCAAGACCAAGAACAATCCTCCAAAAGCAAGCACAACGAAGTCTACAAGCAAAACGACAAGGAGATCAGCATGTCGGCTTCAAAATTGAATTAAATGTATAAAAGGCAGTCATGTCGACTCAAGGAAATAGACACAACATTTCACTTGACAAATCGTTTTATTTTTTAGGACAAACCACTATAAATATGTGGCTAGGGTATCTGCAAAACACAAGTACAGAACTCGCATTCTCCTCTGAAATTCCGAATAGGTATGAGGTGCAGGAAGAAGATCTTGTAGAAATTTCTGTTTTCCCACCCCGGTTTTCAGTTTCACCTTATTTCTCCCATGTAGTTAAATGTCCTTTCCCATAACCATACATTAAACAAGCTGAAAAAAATAAATATTGCTGAAAACACAAATTCTGGAAATTTTACAGAATGCTGGAAATTGCAGAAATAAAAATCAACAGTAAATAAATAGCCATTAAAACACATTTAAACACTGAGATTTTTGGTCAACTTGACCCTGGAAAAACCCCCTACAACTCTTGGGGAAAACCAGTTTGAGAGCTCTTCTTTATTTCTAAAAATTCCTTTTTCACAGTGAGAAATATTCAGCAAAAAATCAGCAAGCAAATTTACAACTTATCTCTTTTCCCATGCCTCACAGCAAACTGGAAATTACAGCAAACAAGACAGCAATAAATGTTGTACGACCTCCTTGATTTTTGTGCCCACTTTCAGCATTAAATGCTTATGTATGGTCAGCATTAAATGCGTTGTACGGACTACAATAAATGCGTTGTACGGCCCTCGTTTTGCGTGCAAAAAAATCAGCAAACTGCTCCTCGATTTTTATGCAAACCACTCATCGAAAATCGTGCCAAAACTTGCCTTTCACTGTGTGCTGAACCAGCTGTACAAATCTGCTCAACTGTTGCCTTGGAATGTGTGCCAAGCTGTTGTCTCCTTCTCCTCCCTGCTCAGAAATCTCTCTTACTCTCTTGCTCTCCTTCTCACAATCTGCTCATGAAAGAATGAATGACCTTTTCCTCCTTTTCCTCCTTTAATCTAACCCCAAGTGACTTTTGGGTGATTCCTAAATCCAATGGCTGAAATAGATTGAGATCTAAGGCTAAGATTAAATGCTCATTTAAATCTCACTTTTTATTTTTTAATTCACCCCACTTTAATAAAGACCCACTTAGTCATTTATTTCCAAAGTCACTTTTCCTTTCTAATTTTTCATTGACTTTATAAAAGTCACTTTAAAATTAGACTTAGTAACTTTATCACTTAAAGTCACTTTTAAATTAATTTAACTTCATAAAAAAAAATGCAAAGTCACTTTAGGAGAAAAATTAAATTCTTTTGGACACTTTTCCCTAGGCCAAAGATCAAAGCCTTAGGGAACCACCTATCCCCTGGTACCAAATTTCAACAAATCTCGGTTGGGTACGGGATCTCGGAAACCCTCATCAACCTCAGTGATGATCACAGCGAAGAAAGATGATAGTCCTCTCCTCCTCGGTGGTGTACATCTCAGCGAAAGGAAGCACAGTCATTATCTTTCGATGGTGAAGAAGATCTCTGGAATCCTACAGAAGCACTAATAGTCTTGGCATGATTAAAAGTCTCGGAGGATATCACAGTAAAGGGTTCGGATCTGTCTCTAGTAACCTCTGCATACTCTCTAAGCACTACTATAGTCTCAACATACTAATAATGAAGAGAATCTCAGTGGTATCTTTGTAGCAGTCTCGGCATAATGAGAAGAGGCCTTAATGATAGTGGCAAGGGTTACAGTTTCGGCATAATGAGAAGAAGCCTTAATGACAATGACAAGGGTTACAGTTTCGACATAATGAGAAGCAGTGACAAGGATTACAGTCTCGGCATAAAGGGAAAAGGTGATAAGAATCATCACAGCCTTGGAATACACTCTCGGCACGATCACAGTCAATGTGATGATGATCTGAGCAAGAGTACAGTGATGATCTAAGTACAGATGGAGATATGGTGAAACAATCATCATGGTGATTGTCATAATGAAGCTCTCGGTGCATTGATAAAAGCATAGAATCAAGGTCACAGTGAAGACCTCAATGAAGACAAGAGACCTCGTTGACATGGTGAAGAAGCAGTAATGAAGATCTCAGTGATGTAGTAATGATGGCCTCAATGGTGCAGCAATGAGGATGATCTCAGCAGTGACAGAGAAGAGGATTGGTGTCTTGGTCTTGGAGTGGCATAGCAGGTCAAGGGTCATGGTCTTGGTATTTGTCAATTGGAATCTCTATAAGAAGAATTTTTGTGCGGGTTTTCCTCTCCAAGAGGGAGAGGTTTTGGCCCGGGCAGAAAACCAAATATCTTGTGTTCTTGTCTCTTTGTTTTTGGTAGCAGTTTGATGAAGTAAACACACACACTAATGATAAAAAGAAGATCAAGCTAAGATAAATTGTAAAAAAACTTCACAAATTGTTATCATGTTAAGAAGAATCTCTTTAATTATGTTTGCTCTAGATTCTTCAACATTCCCAAGATAAATCAACATGATTCCTCCTGATTTTGACTTCCAAACATTTTCCTTGTGGAACGTTGGACTACTTTGGTGGTGATGAGGCAATTTGACCCATTATGTGGGCAAACTCAATGTAATTAAATATTAGATTTCTATTAAATAGACTTAGTCCCCAAATTAATTGTGGATGACAAGTCAAATATTAAGGTTTTTGTGTTTTCGCGGCTTTGCATTTGAAAAGTGTTCGGAATCCTGCGTGGAGAATTTTTATATCGATGTTTCAAGCTAAGTATCACAGCCCATATTCAGGAGATCCACAGAAGAATCTTGTATTTATTTAACTAACGAAATATGTAAATAAATAGTGATTAATCTATAATATTAAAGGTATTATGTCGGTCAAATTAAATAAAAGAGAGGTAAATAATGTAAAGTAGTTAATATAATTAATAATAATAATTAAAAAGAGTGAAGCAAAGTAAACTAAACATGTAGCTAAAATTAGAATATAATAATTAAAAGAATGTAATGTAATTAATCTACTTATAATAACTAAAAATAAAATAGTATTATAATTAGAATAATAAGATAATAATATGTCATAATAATCATAATAACGATAATTTTAATCATTATTATAATAAATATAATAATTAATTATTATAATGATTAAAATAGTTAATCATTATAATGATTAATATTAATCATTATTATAATAATGTTTCTTAATTTAATGAAAATTATGATGATGTAATGAAAATTAGATTGCAATGTGATTAATTTACTAATGATAATTGAAAATGAAACAATATTATAACGAAAATAATAGATCATTATAATATTGTTTCATTTTCAATTACCGATAGTACATTAATCACATTACAATCTAATTTTCATTACATCATTATAATTTTCATTAAATTAATTAACATTATTTTAATGACAACACTATGGCTTCATAGTTTGTGAGAATTTTGCAAATCGGTTATCGAATTTCAGCTATTGGAGAAACTATCTCTGATTAAGAGCTTGTGACTACAACACTCAATGGTCTTCCTAGATCATGGGACGCATTTGCAGCAGGCATAAGCAGTTGGAAAGAAGCTCCTTCATTTCAGCAATTATGGACATCATGTGCTCAAGAAGAAGCAAGATTGATGACTAAAGATCATCAAGCTGAACAAGTTCAAGCCATTGCAGCTCGCTTCAAGAACAAGGGAAGGAAGAAGCTTGGACCTCAACATAAGAAAGGATCTTCTTCCTCTAAGAAAAAGAAAGACTTATCAAAGATACAATGTTGTGGTTGTCAAGAATATGGACATTTCAAGAAAGATTGTCTTAATATGGCTAACAAGAAAAGAAAAGGGAACCCACATGCTTTCGCAACAGAAGTTGAAGAAGATGAAAAACCAAAGAAGTCCAAAGGTGAAAAAGACTTATTCTACTACTCAACTTTGACATCTTCCTTTGCAAATGATGATGAAATGTAGCTAGTAGATAGTCGAGCATCAAGACACGTGACTGGAGAGCGTGGGAATCTTTCAAGCATGACAGAGAAGAAGTTATCTCAAAGGGTTGAATTGGGAGACAATAACAGCTATGCAGTCAAAGGAGTTGGAAAGGCATCCATAGATCTGGAATCTGGGAACAATGTTCATCTCAATAATGTCCTTTATGTATCAGGTTTGAAAAATAATCTTGCCTATGTTCCTTGTTTAGAAGATAAAGGAGAGAGTTGCTTTTGTGGATAATAAAGTACTTGTTTGGTCAGAGGGATTTAGTATAAATGATGATAGGGTTATTAGGATTCGTGATGGAAGATTCTATAGACTTGTGAGTCAACTTGATCAAGCATTAGTACATGACGAAACAGATTCAAGTGAGCTATTGCACCGAAGGTATGGACATCCTCATTTTAGAGCATTGCTTGAATTAAGTGAAAGTGTCAGGAGTTCCTGAACTACAAGTAAATAATGATGGTGTATGCAAAGGTTGTGCACTTGGGAAGGACATCAAAAAACCATTTCAAAACAATGAAAACATATCTAAGGAAGTTTTGGACTTGGTTCATTTCGATGTATGTGGTCCGATGCCCATAAAATCGCTTGGTGGTTCATCATACTATGTGACATTTATCGTTGACTTCTCTCCTAAGACGTGGATATATCTCTTGAAGACGAAAGTTTGAGTATTCGACAAGTTCTAGGAATTCAAAGCTAAAGTGAAAAACTTGAGAGGTAAAAAGATAAAGATATTGAGATCTAACAATGGAGGAGAATACACCTCAAAGGAGCTCGTGGCTTTCTGGAAGCAGGCTCAGATTAAGAAGGAGATAATTGTCCCCTATAATCCACAATAGAATGGTGAAGTTAAACAAAAGAATAGATCCATTGAAGAATCTGTCAAGACCATGACGCATGATTTGGACTTGTCGTTGTTCTTAGAAGCATCACGAATAATTGTTTACATTCAAAATCGAAGCCCTCATAAAGTTTTGGAAGGTATGATTCCTGAAGAAGCCTTCTCCAAAAGGAAGCCAGAGGTTGGACACATGAGAATCTTTGGTTGTCCTATATATATTCATGTTCCTAAGGATAAGAGGAACAACATTGAGCCTTCAAGAGAGAAAGACACAGTGTTGCACGAAGCGGGAGCGAAGCGGAAGCGCGAAGCGGAAGCGCGAAGCGCGGAAGCGTCATTTTCCAAAAATCTAGGGAGCGAAGCGTCCGCGGAAGCGTCTGCTATATATATATATTTTTATATATTTTTTTGCATTTATACTCAAAACAAACATCCCAAATACCAAATTAATTGTAGAAGACATGAAAACATGCATATTTTTGCATAAATCAAGATAGATATGGCATCCATGATTCCATTGTAGTTACTAGTATGTACAACAATCATCTATATTCTAGCTATTACAAACATACATCAAATTTTTAAGCATATTATAAAACATAAAACATTTAAGCATATTATGATTTATCTAGCAAGTGAGCAACTGTCAACATTTGTCATGTCCAAAATTCAAATAATAATGTTTACAAAATATGTCACTTGGTCACCGCCAAGCCAAAAAGGTTCAAAATTCAAATTCACAAGTCTACAAGTCTAATGAGTAATCTATAGACTATGACAAAAAGAAGTAGATTGTGAATATATCTACTAATCTCTCCTCCTTCCACCACGAATAGAACGTGATGGCGTGCCTCCACGTGGTGGCAATGAAGAAGATGGTCCCTGTGTAAGTCGTGGCACTGGAACTGATGAAGAAGAACCCCCTGCTGTTGGTGTTGAACCATGGAACCTAGGACCAGATGGGGGTGGGGGTGGTGGCATATCAACACGGTCATCATCATCCTAGAATCGCTCAAAAAATTCATGCAAAAAAAAAAAACACTAGTTAACAAAAAAATTAAAAACATGAATTAGAGAAATGCTTTATAAGGGAAAATTGGAAAATTCATACGGTATACCATAATGGACATACCAGGAGAGCATCCTCTAATTGCTCTAGTTGCAACACTCCATCCTCCAAATTGGGCTCCTCTGGATGCTTGTCCCAAATCAACAAGTCTTTATTAGACTTTGCATCTTCACAGTAATGGGACAACAATCGCAAGTTGTAATGAACATAAACCAAGCTCTCTGCCCGGTCTAAACTCAACCTGTTCCTTTTAACACTGTGGATGAAAGAATAAGAGCTCCAACACCTCTCTGCAGAAGAAGTGTTTACCACCTGTGATAGCACCCGCAATGCCAAACTCTGTAGAACTGGAGTAGGCCCTCCATGCATGTTCCACCACTCAAGAGCAGAAAAATGCTCTCGATCTTCAATTGAATGCATGCTCCCAAATGGACCAGTGTTGAGCGTATAGTTGCTCAGCTGTCTCCGTACCAATGCAGCCTCCTCATTATCAGGGATTAATCTACTCAATGCAGCCATATATTTTTCGTGAACCTCTTTATCTTGGTGTGGTTTTTTCCTGCTTCCCCCCCAGGTGCTGGTTTTGAAAGCCATGATGGATGATAGTACCTAGGTGTCAAAACATATGCTAATGCATGCAATGGAACATTTAGCATATCCCATCGCTTTTCCACCTCTTCACGAATATAATTGTACAAGGTGGTATCTCTAGGCTCAACAATGTCTTTAATCTGCCCCAACATGCTATCCATTTGCTCATACACCTCCCCAATTACTGGTCGATCTGAATCTGCAAACTTGATCATGTAATAAATTGGTTTGGTGAATTGCAAAACATATTTAACCTGTGACCAAAAGTAAGTGTCAAGAACAGTGTCCTTGACTACATCTGCAGTAGCACCATCTGTACACTGGTTAATTTCATCCCATGTTTCAGCACACACCAGATTAGTTAAAGCTTGTCTCACCCTCACTAGCCGCCTAAAGGTGAGGTAATAACTAGCAAATCTTGTCTTTGCAATTTTAAGCAATTGCAACTTGGAGTAAGTGCCATAGAAGTAGTTTACCCTTGTATGCCCTGTGATGAATTTAATGAGCTGCTTCCCTTTCCTGTAAACCTCAGCAATCCACCCACATTCTTTGTGTTTCACAATATCATGCATCAAAAGGTTCAATGTGTGAACCAGGCACCCAGACCAAAAGATGTGTGGATGAGTACGCTCAATAATTTTTCCTGCTGCCTTACAATTTGCTGCATTATCTGTGATCACTTGAACCACATTATTCGGACCAACATCTTTGATTGATTTCAATAGGAGATCTGCAATGTTTTGTGCAGTTGCACTGATGGAGGAGGAGTCATGACATGCAATAAATACTGCACCCTTAGAAGAAACACCAAGAACATTTATCAAATGTTGGTTTCTAATATTTGTCCACCCATCTGATACAATGGATACCCCATAATCCACCCACTCATGTGTAAAACGTGTCAAAGCTCTTTGAACCTTAGCTTTTTCTCTTTCTAATAACACTGTTCTAGCTTTCTCATAGTTGGGGGCCTTGTATCCTTTTGGGGCTTCATTGATGGCCTTTACCATGTCATGCCAATAGGGAGAGCGAAGCACATTGAATGGTACACCGCAAGCACAAAGAAAACGGACTACCTTTCCATCCACATCATCCCTCCCAGCAACATTAAGGAAATCCCCTATTGTTTTTCTACCTCCAGAGGTTGCAGAAGTACCATAAGGAGATGGGCAACTACCAAATTTAGAGGTTGCACTTGATTCTGAATGAGTTTTTTGTTTCTTGTTTTTTTGTTGTGCAGCCATCTCTATTTTGATGTATTTTTGTCTTTGTTCACTTGAAATTTTTGTGCAAATGGCTACCCCCACAGAACCCTTTTTTTCATCACTCTCTAGCACCCCACAAAGATGCCTCCTCAGACGGGTATATGAACCCGTATATGGTTTTCCTCCATGACAATCATGAGGGCACATCCATTTGTAAGATCCACCACCCTTTCCCCCTTCAAGTTTGGTCACAAAGGTCCACAAGGGATTTGATGTACCTTTCCCATCTTGTGCTTCAGTGTCCTCTTCAAGTTCATCCCCTTCCTCTTCAAACCCTTCCTCCTCATCATACATTGGGTCACTACTATTAGGAGTCCCAAGTTCATCCCCTTCCTCTTCCCCTCTATTCCTCACCCTTGCCATCATTAAAACCAAGAGTGGAATGATACATAGAAGCCAAAAGAACACCATCTTGGAATATGGATATAGGTGGTGGACAACCTGTAAATAAAGGAGCAAGTAGAAACAATGGGAAAGAGTAGGAGAGGGAGGAGAAAAATACAATTTTTTTTTCAAAAAAACAAGGGAGTTTGGGGTTTGAACTTACCTCTTTAGCTCTTGTAGATGAAGTCCTCCAAGCTCTTGCTCCAAGCTCCTCCTCCTTCTCCTAGCTCCTCCTTCTTCACTCCTCCAAGCTCTCCTCTCTTCTCCTCTCTTCTCCTCTCCTTTCCTCTCTTCTCTTCTCCTCTCCTCTCTTCTCTTCTCCAACTCTCATAAACTCAAAGTGAGAAAATGAGAAGAGAATGGGGGCTTTATTCTTTTCTAAACTCACCCTAAAGTGACCCTAACCCACCCCTAACCCACCCCCTCATGCTTAGTTAAGTTAGATATTAAATGAAATTAAAAAAAAAATTTGAACTGCGCGGGTTGCGTTCGGGTTGCGCCCGGGTGGCGTGCGGGTGGCGTGCGCTTCCGGGCAGGTTGCGTGGCGCCACCCCATGCCCGAACCGCATGCCGAAGCGCGATTCCGGGGTGGCGCAACCTGTTTTGGCAGGAATCGTTAAAAAAAATCGGAACTGCGCAACCTTGAAAACGGAACCGCGATTCCTCTGTGGATTCCGGAACGCAACCGCTCGGGGCGCGGTTCCGGGTTTGGATCCTCCGGGGGGGGGGCGATTCCGGTAACATTGGAAAGACATATTCGCTAGATACAGTGAATCTTCAAAAACCTACGAAATATGCATTCCAAAGCAGCATCGGATTGAGGTTAGTCGAGATGTCAACTTCAATGAGAAAGTGGCATATTGGAGGTCTAAGGAAGTCTCCATAGATTCCTTGGAAGAATTTAAATAGGAAACCTCAAGGGAAGAACACTCGAGTTCTATAGAATGCAGCGGAAGGCCAGAAGCGCCTCAAGATCTAGCAGAACTAGTCATAGTTACAGAGATTAAAAAAGAGACCATCATGATTTAGATCCACTTTGGAAGAGCCAAAAGCACATACAACTCCTGATGGCACATCTAGAGAAGTGAAGAAACCAAAAAGGTTCACCAACTATGTAGCCCTTATGACAAAACTCATTGGTGGAGAACCTTCCACTTATGAAGAAGCAACCAGTCAGCAGGTGTGAAAGGAGGTAATGAATGAGGAGTACCAATCAATCATGAAGAATGATGTTTGGGAAATTGTGTCAAGTCCTAAAGGGAAGTCAATAGTGACATCCAAATGGATATATAAGATAAAGCATGTTGCAGATGGTAGTATTGACAAATATAAGGCAAGGTTCATTACTAGAGGATTCTCCCAGAAAGAGGTTGAAGACTATGATGAGACTTTTGCTCTAGTTTCCAGGTACACCTCCATTATATCCATCATTTCTCTCGTTGTTGCGTTAGGATGGAATTTGCACCACATGGATGTGAAGAACGCTTTCCTCGATAGTGTGATTCAGGAAGAGGTGTACATAGAGAAACCTCAAGGACTTGAGGAATGTGGAAAGGAGTCTCATGTTTGCAGATTGAAGAAGGCCTTGTATGGACACAAGCAAGCTTCAAGAGCTTGGTATGCTCGTATAGACAGTTATGTGACAAGAGTAGGATTTACCAAAAATCATGCCAATCCAAACCTTTACTTTAGGGTTGTAAAGAATGCACCTGTGATCTTACTATTATAAGTAGATGGCTTGTTTCTGACAAGTGTCGAGCCTCTTATCATTAAGTGCAAGAAACAGTTGGCTTCTGAGTTTGACATGAAGGATCTTGCGTTGATGCACTATTACTTGGCATTAAAAGTATAGTGTGAAGTGAACAATGTTCGTACTTCTCGTTAAATACTCTAGAAGACTTGGAATATAAAGATATCCATTGAGGATGCAAAATATTATATATTAAAATGTATGAAGAATGATGATACAATGACAATGAGGGTCCTGTATATATGGCCAGGTAAGTACCCTTTTTACATTATTTGAGTGTATTTTTATATAAATTTAGTTTGATACATTGCCTTCCCCTTTAAAAAGCTTTGTCCTCAAAGCTCACTAATCAAGGGTGTTGATCGGCATATCTTCTTATTTCTGAGTTTTCGTCTTTGTTGATACAAGACGATATGATGTTCTGAGTGATAGACAGAATTGTCGTACTGAAAACAGATCAGACCATCTGTTATCACTGTAAAACTTCCTTAAAAAGTTTGGACAACTTACATGGTTTCTCAATTCTTGTATCAGTCATGGTCAAGTCATGGTCAAGTCATTTTTATGTTTTAAAGTCTAAGTCATAGGGTTAGAGTCTCATGTCCATCTTCAAATAAAGTTTGATAGCCTCATTCCATGTCCTAGAAGCCTCACCATGTGTTTAGAAGACATATCTCACATAATTTCGGAGAAATTTTGAAACTAGCTACGAATCCACGTTTTCGTAGCGCAGACAGTGTAAAAATCCTGTTTTGCGCTACGAAATCAGTGTTTTCGCAGCGCGCTGCGAAACCCCTGTAGCAGCCTGTTTCAGCAGAAAAAACTGTTTTACTAGGTAACTTCCAGAAGCTTTCCAGAGCAGCTGAGAACTCAATTTTGCAAACTGAAAGAGGTTTTTCTTCCTAACATGTTGAATTACAAAAACCTCTTTCAGTTTCTTCAATTCCATTCTGAGGTGGGAGAAATGTGTGGTTAAACTTGCGCTACGAAACTGTTGTAGCTGCCTATTTTGCTGTAGCTGCCTATTTTGTTGTAGCTGCCTATTTTGATGTAGTTAACCAATTTTGAGGGACAAAAGGGAAACCTTTTTTGAAAGGGAGTTTCTGAAGAATGATCATTTGCACAATGCAAGCATCCAGCAAGGGAAAAACGGGCAAAGGAAAAGCATATATGAACCATAATCCATTTGTTATAAAAGTGATCACAGCTACTATTGTTCATCATACTTCAGGCAGCGTTGAAGAGGTTTTATTTTCACAGGGGTGCATGAACAAGGTCTACAGCACATGAAGAACATGGCACTTCAATACATTTTTGTGTAATCAAAGAAGATCCTTGTGGAGACCAAAAGCAAAAAAGGAGAGACATTTTTGAACTCCAAACTTTATCAGTCAACTTATCAGTCAAACTGTCTTCTTGTTTTTACCAGTCAACGTCTAGAAGAGTTTCTGAGCAGTTGAAAACTTATCTCTGAAAAGTGAAAGAGGTTTTCATTCCTAAGATACTAAAGTGCAAAAACCTCTTCCACTTTCTTCAAATTGATTATGAGCTGGGAGAAAAGGGTGACCAAAGTTGCGCTACGAAACTGCTGTAGGTGCAGTTTTTCATCTCCTGTTTGACAACTGTTTTTCAAAGACTTATTCTGGGCAGCTGGAGTAGTGTTTCAAAAAACCAAAAGAGGTTTTTGTTCAGCATGGATTGTTTCACAAAAACCTCCTTCAGTTTTTCCAAATACATTTTGTACGAGAAGTTATGACCTCTGTCCCAAGACCTATTTTTCAGCCAGAACAGAGCAAGGGACAGTTTCCTGTTTGACACGTGTTTTTCAAGGACAGATTCTGAACAGCTGGAGGAATGTTTTAAAAAACCAGGAGAGGTTTTTGTTCTAGACAACATGGGCTACAAAAACCTCCTTCAGTTTCGTAAAATGTGTCATGGATGAGGAGATAAAGGCTCTGTCCCACGTGCCAATTTTCAGGGATCCTAAACCTAAAAACAAGGAAACATGTTCCCTAATTTCTAGGGTTTGTCATCAGCAGTTGGGTGACCACGTGGGAGGCTTCATCAAATTCGACTTCATGGAGTTTTAGGTGTCAAGGAATGCTTTAAATGCTTAGATAAGGTTGTTGAATCATAATAAGGAGTTACACTCCTAGTTGTATTAGGTCACTAGCACTCCTAGTTAACAGCTAGTTCTAATTAATGGTTTGTTTTATGGTTAGAATAGGTGTCACTGATGGCAAATTCGAATTCTCTTGATGAGGGATGATGGAATCCTAATTGCAAATGCTTTATATAGAGCAAGAGGTGGAATTAGCAAAGGGTTGGAGACTTTTTGGCTCAACTGCTGCTCTATGTGCAGACTGTGTATATTTTTAACCTAATGCAGATTTCTACTTAGACAACTCAAGATTCATGAAGAGTTCTTGTATGTTCTTGTTATGATGGCATCTTCCAATACTTACATTGCAGTGGTGTTTACTTATGATACTCAGAATTCATCACTGATGCTCTGACTTCCTTCATAGATAAACTTACTATGTTTCACTATTTTGTATTGTCATTTCTACACTCGAACTCTATAATGCCTTGACTTCCATGCTAGGTAGAATGCTTTGGCTTCACTACTCAGGATTCATGAAGGATTTCTTATATTCAGAATGTGTGTTGTCCTTTCCTTAGTTTTGTTTACAGTTGCATAGGTGTACAATCACTCAGAATTCACTGATTGTGCTCTGACTTCCTGTGTGCACTTATGAGCTGTGGTTCCATATGTGTGTTGTGTTCTGAATATTCAAATGTTGAATGCCCTGACTTCATGTTAAGCTGATCTTGTTGTGGTACTGAAACATACTTTGACTCCATAGCCCAATGGTAGCCAGCCTTCATCTTTCAACCTATAAACATATACAATTACAAACCATAGAGTTAGCCATCTATTCATATCTTTAATCTAAATCATTAACCCTTTGAGAGAGCCCTCTCAGGCTAAGGAGGCTAAGCCTTAGCTAAAAGATTGGTTTGAAACAGTTACTTGAAGTCTTCCTGGTCTGCAGCCTTCCAGGGCTTGATTTTGAGATGACACCATCCTAGATTAATCTTCTGGGAAATCTTCTGATCCTTAGAGATGTGTGGTGAATAGTTATCATATGACCGGATTGAGCTCACTTCAATATTCTTCGGAACATAAGTTTGTTTATTTTCTGCATGATATAGATATGTAGATTGATTAAGGTGTCTACTCTTGTGAATCAGATGTAGATAAGGAATTTTTCTTGTTTCAACTTCCTTAAACGTTTTTATGGCAGTTTCCTGATTTCCTTTAGGCATTGTTGTTGTTGACTTGACTACTAAATCCTCATTTGGGGTGTCCGTCGTTTAAACTACAACCTCTGAGTATGTCTTTACTTCAGTAGGATTTGGATTTGCCCGAACTGTGAGATTAGTGGGATCGATGTTTGTTTCTACAGCGTGGGCTCTACATCTGGAGATTTTGATGCTTCCTTTGCGACAAGTTCTTTGAACCTATTCGTCAATGATTTAATCTATTTGAGCAGATTTTGATTATGATTTTTGAGACGTAAGCATTCCTCATTCTCCAAGTCAAATTTATTTTGGCCTTCACGCTTCTCGTCTTTTAAACACTTAACTTGTTCTACTAATGTTTGGTTAAGGCTCTTTAAACGTAAATTTTCTTCTTCTTGTTCTAATAAACACTCCTTGAGTTCCTTCTTTGATGCTTTAGCTTTCTTGACTTGTTCGAGTAGTTTTTCTTGGTGATCTCTGAGGCACGAAATTTCTGTCTTTGCTGCAGATGACTTCTTCAAGCCCTTTTTGCTTCTTTGATATTATTTTTTTGTTATCTTGAAACATAAAGTCTGAGATATCCTTAAGGTCTTTCTAATGAAGATTTTCTTGATTTTGATTTACTTGTTATGTCTCGAAACGTGACCATCTTCCCTTTATAAGGAAATGACAAAACTTGTTTCTCTATGTTTAACATGAATGTACCCAGATCCTTAAACCAAGGTTGACTAAGTATGATGTCAATATTTTTATCTGTCCTTACAACATGAAATTGAGATATGTACTCATAATGACCTATTGTTACTTGTAGATCACTAATTTTATACTCTTTTTGGTCAAAAATATTTTTCCTTACACCAATGCTTAGATCTATAATTAATAGTTGATTTCCCAAGTTGATGTTGATATAATTTTTATAGTTGCTTGGGCTAATAGTGACATTAACTTCTCTTCCTTGGATACTTCCTTTTAATGTAATTACTCTGTGATTTGTAACTAAAAGACCCTTATAGGAAAACCTTTCTTCCTTCGTCATTTTAGAATTGAGCTCCATCATTTTTTTCAATGATTGATCCCATTTGTTTTGTCGAGATGAATTAAGGTATTATGTAATCTAAATATATAAAATTTCTTTTAATTTTATGGATTGTGAACATTTAGCTATCAATTGGAATATTCTCCAAATTCATCGTTTTATGTTTTATAAGAATATATATTTTCCCTTTAATCCACAAAGGAATAAAATTTAATACTGCCCTTTTCTTATATTCACTTATATATATTGGAATGTTTCTCTTTATACTTATATAAAGAGATATGTTTCCAAGTAACCTTCTAAATTTTCGATATTTTTTTTAACTTTATATTCTCTCATTTTTTTTACTCTTAACTTTTCTTTAAAATACCCCTTTATAATATAAAACTTCTCTTTATATATCTTTTATTTATAATATTTTCTTTTTCTTTTTGAAAAGTTACAACCGTAGTGAAACGCAACTATTCATCACTTTGGGGTATAATATAAAATATATGTCCACTTATGTTCCTTTGACTCGGTTAATTTTCTCCACGTAAAAGTAAAACTTACCATTCACATATAGAGTTTTTGTATTCCTTTTGTTTTTCTTTTACCTTGAAAATACCATGGGCAATTACCATGGGTTGCTAAAACCATGGGCTTGTAAACCACTTAATGAAGAATCAAGATAATATTATATACTCTTCATTTTCTTACGTATAGTTTTAAAGATATTTGGAAGATTCACTCTTAACTTTATCATGCACTTTTTATCAATAATGTAGAACCTTTTTATATATATGAATGTTCTCCTTCAAATTTTACACTAGACACGGGGATTCGGGACACGTAGGATTCGAGATTCGTGGTGTCGGATTCGGACAAGCTGACCCCCCGGAACAGGACACGTTAGGACATGTTATATATTATTTTATTAAAAAAATAAAAATATATATATATATATATATATTTAAAAAATATACATATATATTAAAAATTAGATATTATCATATTTCTTACACAAATTTTAGTTAATGATACAAATTTATTGATTTCAAACATAGATCTTCATCTATAGCTATTAGCATGCATAGTACATACAAAATTCAAATCAATGTCAATGGTACTGGTCACATAAATGATAAATCTATTAAAAATTTAAATCATGATTCATAATTCATGACTGAAAGACAACTTACAACTACAAGATAGTAAGATAAACACACTGACAACTGTAGTTTTCTCATTAAGTCATCAAATCAAAATGTGTTACATAGGTAGTGTTGGTGCAATGCCAATGGCAAATAGAAATAGAAAATATAAAACAACTACAAGTATACAAGCCTCAAGGCATCAATCAGCATCACTGTCCCCATCATCATGGTCCCCACTACTCTCCTCTACATCCTCCTACTCCGTTGTATCCATAGTTGCCTCTGCATCTGCTGGTATGGAGGTTGACCCCTCTAAGTCATCAAATCTAATAGGCTCTAGCACTGGATCATTGAGATCCATGTTGGCCAATGCCAACTCAACAGTGGTGTCCAGACCCATATCATCAGGAACAGTGTTACTTGGGAGCGGGAGCGAAAACGAGAGCGGGAGCGACATATTCAGAAGCTCTTGGTTTGGTGCTCTTGATTAAATACGAGTTCCATACCCTAATACATGACAAAATTCAATGGAAACATTGCAATCCCCCAATCCTAAAATCCTGAAAAACTGATTAGTCTGCTGGATTTTGAATGAAATCTAAAATTCTACTTTCTCCATATGAAATCCAATGAGGCCGGAACCACTCTCAAACATCCTGAGTCATTTCATGGTAATGTTAAAAATTTAAGTAAAAGGATGAAAATGAAGATTAAGGAGAAAGTCACTTTTACTTTAAGAATTTAACATTACCATGAATAGCATATCAATACTAGGGCCTAGACTTGATCATGAAGCTGCCAAAATGCTTTACTCCTTGCTCCAACAGCACAAATCACTTGCCAACAACACAAATCACTTGCCAAATGACAACTTTAATGAGCAAACACGCCCTTTTCATTCCCGCGCTGAGCTTAGCGAGTCCTGGAAACCGGACACATGTCCTAAAATCACGACACGCTTTTGAAAATCGCGACACGCCCTCGGACACGACGTGTCCTGTGATTTGGACACGAATCCGGACCGAATCGTGTCGGGAGATTCGCAGGGGGTTTAGGACGAATCCGGTGACTTAGTAGACTATATATATATATATTATGTTTTTATATGATTTTTTTCTTTAATTTTTTATTTTTTAATCCTTATATGTACCTTTTTTTCTTTGACTATCTTTTTTTTCTTTATTTTTTTTAATGGCCAAAGGCCTCTAACGAATTAGCGACGAAAAAACTCCCAAAAGTGTAGCAAAATGCTTCGATCTCAACGACAACGAGGTTGACGATAGGTTGATGGCCAAAGGCCGGATCAAGCGGTAGCTTTGATACCAAATGAAGCGAACAAAGTTTGTACTTCTCGTTAAATACTCCAGAAGACTTGGAATATAAAGATATTCATTGAGGATACAAATATTATATATTAAAATGTGTGAAGAATGATGATACAATGAGAATTAGGGTCCTGTATATATAGCCAGGTAGGTACCCTTTCACGAATAGTTATGTTCTTTAAGGACATACCTAAATTTCATTAATTTCTAACTAATTAATCATTTATCTTATTTGTTGTTTTTTACATTATTTGTGTTTATTTTTATATAAATTCCATTTGTTACATAGTAGAAACTTGGTGAAGTCTTCCTTGATCAAGGGAAGTATGTGTTAGAGATTCGGTATGATGGATTGCAAATCCATGGCGACTCCCATGGTGACTAACTTGAAGAAGTTAAGAGGCTTTGACTCCAGATTGGTAAATCCAATCCAACGGTTGATTGGTATGTTGATGTATTTGATTAACACCGGGTTGGACATTTGCTTTGTTGTGAACAACTTGAGCCAGTTCCAAGTAGAACCAAGACAAGAGCATTGGATTTCAGCAAAGCACATGTTAAGATACTTGTGTGGTACAGTGAATTATGGCCTAAAGTATGTTGCAAACAAGGATGTATAGCTTCAGGGATATATAGACACAGATTGGGCAAGAAATTCTAAAGATAGGAAGAGTACCTCAGGAGTGTGCTTCAGTTTGGGATCCGCTATGATATCGTGGATGAGTAGGAAGCAGAGGTCGATTGCACTCATCTTTGTTGAAGTAGAGTACATCGCAGCCAATAAGGCTTGTAACGAAGCAGTATGGCTCCGGAAATTGTTTACAAGACTATTCGGCCCACAGATGGAACTGACGTCCATACACTGCAAGAATCAAAGTTGTGTGAAACTTTCAGAGAATCCTTTGTTCCATCACAGGTCGAATGATATTGAGATCAAGTACCACTACATCCATGACATGGTGCAAGGGAGCACTGTTAGGCTCAAGTACATCTCCACCAATGAGCAGACAGTCGATGTTCTGATGAAGCCTTTACCAAGGGACAAGTTCGTGTACTTCAGAGACAAGTTGGGGCTCACGGAGATCACCCCTCTCATTGAGAGGGAATGTTGATATGTTTGTAGCACAAATGGACATTCTCCCGAAGGGGAGAATGGGTCCAAGAAACCCAGAGGGCTCAACAGTTAGTGTTGAGTGAGTGTCTCTTTGAGGAGAACCCTGATAACACACCAGAGATGGTGGAGTGAGGTCCTAGACCTTGATCACACACCAGGCATGGTGATTTAGGTCCTTCACCATCTAGACCTTGATCACACACCGGACGAGTGGAGTGAGGTCTTGGACCCTGATCACACACTAGGAAGGGTCGAGTGAGGTCTGGTTTAGCATCTAGACCCGATTACCAACAAAGAAGGGGTTGAGTGAGGTCTAGGTCCAAAGTGCTCACCAAGAAGGGTGAGTGAGTGCTTGCTAGTTGAGGGTCTTAGCATTTTGGCCTAGGTGGTGGCTATGGGATTCGACGATTGATCACTCTAGAGGAGTGAGCCCTGATATCCTGATGACATTGCAATGGGTTTGGTACCGCCCTGAAAATGGCCACTAGCAAATGTTGGTAATAATCGATAACCTTTTTCATTAGAGAAATTTGTTCAATTTGAGAACATCTATGACAGTGATTATGAATACCTCCCTAGTTAAAAGGGAGTGTTGAATTTGTAATTATGGTCAGTCTTCATAATGTACTTTTTGTCACTTGACGCAATTGTATTTATCATTGTAAAGCATATTCATAAATGCTCAAGCCAAAGGAGAAATTTATCTTGAGTCAAAGTCCCGTTGCAACTTTTAAAAGATGCAAATTTGAATTTTTGAAATCTAATTTTTGGCTCCAAAAAGTGACAAGTCGACT
Organism: Pinus tabuliformis; assembly: GCA_031772625.1. NCBI lineage: Eukaryota > Viridiplantae > Streptophyta > Pinopsida > Pinales > Pinaceae > Pinus > Pinus tabuliformis. The sequence continues at coordinate 717,288,356 of CM062817.1, read as the reverse complement.
TCCCTCAAAGTCAAGTCAACCCTAGCCAAGAGACACATCCATTCACCCTACACAAACTACTATATATAGGTAACTCAAGCTCCTCATTTGGAAGATTTGCATTCCTCTCTAAAGACGACTTCTTGGCAAGCGAACAAGGTCAAGAAGGATGAAGAAAGGCAAATAAAGGTCGAGTTTCTCTCTCTCCTCTCTCATCAACTCGCACTTGTGGATAGAAGTTTCTCTCTGTGATTCACACTATTTCTGGGCATTATGTTGTGGGGGGCCAAAATTTTGGGCTACTGGACAATTCTGGGCTACTAGAAAATTATGGATACGACAGGCAAAACGAACTGCAGGATCAGTTTGGGTGTCTTGACTTGGAGGGGAAGACCAAGTTTGACAATAGGTCTAGGTGTGTCTCTTATTGAACAGAAAGAATTTCTCTATTGAAAAGGTTGTTGGGTTTTCCTCGTACTGGGTATTCCCAAGGTAAATCTTGTCTCTCTTTTGTGCAATGTGGTCCCTATTGTTCTACAATTGAATTTCTGAAGTATAATTGTTGAATGATATATTGAAATAAGATAAAAGAAAATCTACATCCAAAGTAATTATCAAAATTTCAGAAATATTGTGCTAACCCTAATTACACATCTTTTAAAGTCGCAATAAGACTAACTCAAAATAAATTTCCTTTGACTCGAGTATTTAAAAATATGTTTTACAATGATAAATATAATTACATCAAACGACCACAAGTACATTATGAATACCAACCATAGTTACAAATCCAATACTCCCACTTAACTAGGGAGGTATTCATAATCACTGTCATAAATGTTCTCAAATTGAACAAATTTCCTTAAAGAAAAGGTTATCCATTATTACCAGCATCATCATCTATCATCAGCATCTACTAGTGTCCACATCTGGGGTGGTACCAAACCCATGGCAATATCAACAACATATCAGGACACACTCCTCCAGAGTCCAGAGTGATCGGTCCTCGAATCCCATGGCCACCACCTAGACCAAAATGTTGAGACTCTTAACTAGCAAGCACTCACTCACCCTTCATGGTGAGCACTCTGGGCCAAGACCTTACTCAACCCCTTCTTCGTTGGTGATTGGATCTAGATGCTAAACCGAACCTCACACAACCCTACCCAGTGTGTGATTAGGGTCCAAGCCATCACTCCACCCTTATGGTGTGTCTAGACGTTGAAGGACCTCACTCCACCATGCTTGGTGTGTAATTAGGGTCACTTGGACCCATTCTCCCTTTCAGGTGAATGTCCATCTGTGTTGCAGACAAACCAACACTCTCTCAACGAGAGGGGTGATCCCCACATGCCCCAACTTGTCTCTGAAGTACACAAACTTATCGCTTGACAACGGCTTCATTAGAATATCAGATGTCTGCTCATCGGTGGAGATGTACTCGAGCCTTATTGCTCTCCTTTGCACCATGTCACAGATGTAGTGGTACTTGATCTCAATATGCTTCGACCTGTCATGGAACACGGGATTCTCTGAAAGCCCCACACGGCTTTGATTATCACAGTGTATCACCACCAGTTCCAACTCTTGGCCAAACATGCCTGCAAATAACTTCTGAAGACATGTTGCTTCGATACAAGCCTCATTTTACACCTCTTCCTCAATCACAACATTGAGGAAAGAAGTCTTCACATCCATTTGGTGCAAATTCCATCCCAATGCAGTAGCAAGAGAAATGATAAATCTAATGGAGGTGTACATGGAAACTAGAGCAAAAGCCTCACCATAGTCTTCTACCTCTTTCTGGGACAATACTCTAGCCACGAACCTCGCCTTGTATTTCTCAATACTACCATCTACAGTATGTTTTATCTTGAAGATCCACTTGGAAGTCACCACAAACATTCCTTCAGGCCTTTGCACAATTTCCCAAACATCATTCTTCATGATTGATTGGCACTCCTCATTCATTGCTTCCTTCCACACTTGTTGACTGGATGCTTCTTCATATGTGGAAGCCTCTTCATCAATGAGCTTTGTCATGAGAGATGCATAGCTGGAGAACCTTTTAGGTTTCTTCACTTTTCTAGATGTACCATCAGGAGCTACATGTCCTTCTGCCTCTTCTAATATGGATCTAAGCAATGTTGGACTCTACTTGATCTCTAGAACTAGCATTGGCTCTGATGGATCTTGAGATCCTTTTGGCCTTTTGGTACATTCTAGTACATTTTGCACATCATGTTTAACTTCTTCCAAGGAATCTACGAAGACTTCCTTAGAACTCCAATATGCCACTTTCTCATCGAAGGTGACATCTCAACTAACTTCAAATCTGGCGCTACTCTAGAATGTATATTTTGTAGGATTTTGAAGATTCTATGTATCCAAAAAGTATTCCTTTCTTTCCTCAAGACTCATTTTATCCTTAGGAACGTGAATATATACAAGACAACCAAAGATTCTCATGTGCCTGACCTCTGCCTTTCTTTTTGAGAAGGCTCCTTCAAAAGTCATATCTTCCAAAACTTTCAGGACTTCGATTTTTAATGTACATAGTCATGCTTTGCCCCATAAAAACAATGACAAGTCCAAATCATGCATCTTGGCCTTGACGGATTCTTCAATAGTTATGTTCTTTTGTTCTGCTACACCATTCTTTTGTGGATTAGCTCCCTCTTAATCCTAGCTTGCTTGCAGAAAGAAACAAGCTCCTTGAGGTGTATTCTCCTCCATTGTCAAATCTCAATATCTTGATCTTTTTACCTGTCAAGTTTTCCACTTCAGCTTTGAATTCCTGGAACTTGTCAAATTCCTCATCTTTTAACTTCATGAGATACATCGATGTCTTCCAGGAGAAGTCATTAATGAATGTCACATAGTACAACGAACCACCAAGTGATTTCATGGGAAAATCAAATCAATAGTGTTCAAATACCAATCAAATAGCCTCCAAAAATTCTTGGTCAGGACAGCAAGAAACTCGGTCTCTTCAACAGGTCAAAGTCAAACCCAAATCAAAGATGAAAAACTAGTCAAATTTAGTCAATGTTCTACGATCAAAGTCTGCGGTCCAGAGTGCAGTCAACATTGGTCACCCTGCCCATAAAACCTCAAAATTTGTGCCAGAAGATGTGACCTGCCCAAACAGAGAATATTCCACAAAAAAAGCAGCCAAATAGTTCCAAAATCACCTCGGTCAACGCTGATCAAAGTCAGCTACAGAAAGTCAATGTAGAGAAAACAGAGCTGCCAAGAAATCCTTTGCACATGTGGAGAGAAGACGTTTCCTCAATATGTAAGAACCAATAAGATGATGAGAGAGGAATGTGTGAGATTGAGATGCCAAAATATGAACAATATGAACAATAAACATCAATACATAAGATAAGCGTGAAATACATAAACAACCAGTGCCTTCGAAGTATTTCTCTTTAAGAAATGAAATTGTATACGCTTAAAATGAAGTGAAATGCTTTCAAATGGAAAGCCAAAATAATCCTGAAAAGTTAAACAATAAATTGTTAGCACAAGATATTATAAATGCTTTTAAGATGAATAAGTCTACAAATCAAAGCATGGAAACTATCTTGCTTAAAAATATACCATTAGAAATCTACTTGTGAGAATGAGATGATAAAAGAACTCAAATGTTAGATCAATCTGACAACATGAAATTAAGTTTACAACCCCAAAATAATAGTACTTGAAAGTGAAATCAACCATTCATGACAATATGCAATTAAACCAAAAGATAAGTCAATTTCCAAGTACAAGAAAATTAAAACTTATTGCAAAATTAAAGGGATTACAATGCTTGCATCAAAAGTGCCTCTTGAAATAAGGTTTGAATTTGAGACTTTAAACCATCAAGATAGCAAAAAATTTAAGAACTTTGCAAACAAAACAAATGTGATGGAATGTTGTTCTTGGTTTATTTTATTAATTAGTGCTAAGGCAAAGTTACTATTGAACTCTAGTCCTCGTCCTCACCCAGTTATTTGGATCTCACAATGAGGAGTCAATAGAGGTAGATAGTCTCTAAAAGTCTATTCAACCAACTTAAGTTGGAGATAAGTTTTAGTGAGGCTTGAGGCCTTCCTATACTAAAATGCCTAGATAAAGTGAAAATTGTGTTAATTCCCCTAATTAAACTAATGCTTCATGCAAATGCTTCATAGAAAAATAGTTTGCAAAACTTGAGAGGCTAGAATGTAAATAAGCTCATATGTGTTTGCACCATTGAATGGAAAATAAACAAATAAAATGGAATAGATTTCTTTAAGCTACAATTGTTTCAAATAAATGATAGTGTTCCAATAGTTTTCATGACATATAGCATAAATTGACCAAGTAGCAAAGCATATACTTGATGAAATTATGAAACAATTAAAACTTGCCAAAGTATGAAGTGTTACACATAAGATGAGATTTTCTCAAGTTTACAATTTAGAAGTGTATGCATGTGGGAATTTAAATATAAGATTAGTAAAAATTTACATTAGTGAAATGTGTCGATTTTAAGCATGCACAATATGAAATTAAAAGCTAGAAAGCTAAGAAATACTAGAAGAAATATTAAGCCACCCACAAAAATCCCTCCTCTAAATGAGGAAGGCGGATACCATGGGAAAAATCCCAAGCTCCCTATAACAAATTTTTTATCTTTTATTAGCGCTTAAAGCGGGTAAAAATGTCATGGTGAGAGAAACCAGGTTGGAGCCCAAAACAGATATAGGGTTGGTGCCTCAAAAATTGACAAGGGTGTGGTGCCTTGGAAAGTCCATGTTGATGCTTGGCAAATATAAGATTGGTGTCCTTGGAGTTGGTGCTCCTAAAATCAAGGTTGGTGCCTTGGATAAGAAAGGGTCGAAGCCCTAGAGGTCGGAGCCTCACTAAAGTCCAAGTTGCTGCTTGGCAATAGGTTGGAGCTGGGGAGAAAGAAGACTGGTGTCTTCATCTAGGGTTGGAGCCCTACATATATTGTACTTGATTTATTGTAAAGAAGAAATTAATAAAAACATTTATTCTTATTGTTCAATTTGTGTTCTAAATATAAGTGATCTAACTGGTAAAAGTAATAATTGAAAAGAAATACTAACTCACCCCCCTCTCAATATTTCCAACACTCTTTCTGTCGAATACCCCCACCAATCCATGTCCCAAAATTTCCATGATAAGTAAACAAAAATACCCAACTACACAATGAAAATCCATACCTACAGGGTTGGAAGGCCCACCTTCAAACATATGATCATGACAGATAGGTGCGAGACCATATGGTTGGCTCATGTGGCAGAGATAGTGGCACATCAAGCTATCTAGTCGCTGCAAAGGGTTGTTGGCTACCGACTTAGGACCATCTAGGGGAAGAATTTTCTCCTATCGATACTACCCACACATTTAATTAAGGGTTTGTACCTCTGGATTTGTATGGGGTTTTCTCCTAACCCCACCCCAGGTGCAGGTTAGGCCAACCAATATGGAGAGTAGTATTTTGGCGGAAGGACATACGCCAAAGAATGGAGTGGAACATTAAGATTATCCCACCTTTTGACCATATGTTTGTGAATATGATAATATAAGATGGGATCTTTTGGCTCAACAATATCTTTTATTTTCCCTAGCATGTTATCCATCTGCTCATACACCTCCCCTATCACTGGCACATTTGTATCTGGAAAACAAATCATCTTATAAATGGGCTTGGCGACTACAAAACATTCCTCACACTTGTCCAAAACTAACCATCAAGAACGATGTCCTCCACCTCTTGAAAATCCTCCTTGTCAAATGTCGTTGGAGCCTTGTCCTTTAATATATGCCATGATTCACTTGGTACCATGCTAACCAATTCCTTCTTAATGTAGGTTGTCATTGATGTCAATATAGCAGTGTTTGTGATGGAAAATTCTTTGATACATGATTGCCCATTGATGCCCATTGATCATAATGCTCAAAGTTTGATATATGATGATATGATGAGATGGAGGACCCAAGTGGATTGAACAGCAGGAGGTCAATTGAACAGCAAATGACGCATCAATTGAACAACAAATGACGCAGGACCTCAATTGATCAGCAATTGAACAGCAAATAACGCAGTAGATCCAGTAAAGCAACAGGAGCAAGAAGCCAAAGAGTAAGATGAAAAGTTTATTGAAAGCTATCAAAGAAACAAGTCACAGGAGAAATAGCTATCGGAAGAGAGGGGGTAGGAAAGTACAGACTTCCTTGATCGTGGTTGAAGTCCCGCACTCAATCCTAGCCGTCGATCTCATAGTCAACCCTTAGATCACAGTCAACTGCAGGGGTTAAGGCCGTTTTTAATCCATGTGCCAGTCGAAGTCCCGCAAATCCTCCGATTGCGATAACATTGTGGACCCATTGCACCATTATAATACGTCCTAAAGAAATATCGCATCCGTTGCATATCGCAAGTCTTGAAGAGATGTAACGATGGTAAAACCTCTGATTGCGATATCATATTGCAGACCCGTTGCACCACTATAACATGACTTTATACAATTTTGCATCCACAGTATCACTAGTTTCAAAGGAATGTCAAACTGCCAATTGCGATAATATTGTGGACCCGATGGATTCATTAAAAACAGTTCATTGAATATCGCATCCACTCCATCGGAAGACAAAGCATGTGCACACTTGTAAAACCTCCAATTTTTATGAAGTTGCGATTGTGGAATTAAAGGAAGGACTCTGATTCTCATGAAACTGCGATTGCGGGATTGAAGGTGATGATGTGGCATGTGGGACCTCCATATGTGTAACGTATCTCAGGCATCTATCACAGAGAAGAGGTAACAGTTCACAACTCGTGAACTTGAATGAACAGAGGAAGCCCGAATGTCAAGCGAACGAAAGTCGAAAGGTTGAGAAGCCAAGGGTCTGGCAGACGATGAAGGTACAAAAAAAGCCGAAGATCGAGTGACAAAGAAAAAGCAGAAGGACAGAAGTAGGTCGTAGGTCCAGCAAGACAGAAGGAAGCCGAAGGTCTAGCAGGATAGAAGGAAGCCGAAGGTCCAGCATGACAGGAGGAAGCCAAAGGATGAAGCAATTTTGTTGATTGGGTTAATCTCTGAAAGGCTCGGACCTATGATGAATTAATCAAGTACATAACGCAATTTTGAAGAACAGTTCTGTGAAAGGAAATAAAGTTTCATCTGTCATCGTTTGAAGGGAGCAGTAGACACTGAGACAGCATCAGCATTGAAGTGATTGTGAGTTTGTTTCTTGGAAGTAAGATATCGTGACAATAAGAAGCAGTCACTCCCATAATAGTTACAGCAACACAGATTTTGGAGACATTATTGGAGACTCCTTCATATGAAGACAGGTTGTCATTGATGTAGCAGTGAAGTTGTATATTGACAGAACACAGTGAAAAAGTTTTTGAGAGCAGTGTAATACAATCCAGTGTTGCACTAATCGCGATTAAATCGGAAAATCGTGATTTTTTCAAATTGGAGATAATATCAGCCGATTAAATCGACAGCGCGTTATATAACCAAAAAAACATGATTTTTTTAATTCATTTGGACAGCAGAAAGAGGCACGCTGGCAGCAACGGGGTTTTGGAGACTTGGAGGAGAAAAACGGAGCTGAATCCGCTGATTGGAGGAGAAAAACGGAGTGAGAGCTAAGGAGGAGACAAATTTTCTTCATCAAACCGGTATGGGCACCAACATTTTGTGTTTTGTAGTTTTGTTTTGGTTTTTTTCTATGTTTTTGGTTGGGTTTGGAATCTAGATAATCCATTGTTTATCAAAAGAATTCAATGGGTTATCAAATATTTTTGAATTGATTTGAATCTTGATGGGGTTTTTGTCATTTGATTTTTCATTTTGTTTGTTAAAAATTTCTTAAATTTTTCATGTATGTAATTTTTTTTTTTTGTACAATGTAAATTGTAAGTTTGTAACTTGTAAATTGTAATCCTTATAGTTAGTTTGCCATAGGTTCACCGAATCACCATTCAACTTCAAGTTCAAAGTTCAAATTTCAAAGTCAAACATGCCAAGGAAATTGGACCCTCTGTGGGAATTTGGTGACCCTGATGGAGGGATTGATAAAATGTGTGGGCAGCATATGTCAGGGGGTGTACAGATTGAAGTATCACCTTGCACAAATCCCTGGATTTGATGTAGGCCTTTGCTCAAATACAAATCCGGAAATCATCCAAAGAGCCATGAGATCATTGGAAAATATAGAGCACACTAGAGAGGCCAAAGCAGAAAAGAAGAAGCAACTAACAAAGTCAGGTGAACAAGGAAGTGGCACTGGTTCTACTTCAGCATCAACCAACCCGGTAGCTGCCTCATCATTTTTTGTTCCTAGAACCTCGCCTGGTTCACAGCCATCTATCACTTCAATGATTTAAAAAACTGAGAAAGAACAAGCTGACAAGTTGTTGGCCAGATTTCTCCTTTGGAGTGATATTCCTTTCAGCATTGTAAGGAATAATCCATTTTTCTAGCCTATTGTTGATGCTATTGCAACTATTGGCCCAGGGTACAAAATCCCTTCTTATCATGACTTTAGAGGCTGGATTCTTCAAAATGAAAAGGTTGAGTGCACCAAAAGATTGGAGGAGTTTAGGAAATCATGGGCACACACAGGATGCACTATGATGTCAGATGGTTGGACTGACCAAAAGGAGAGAACCCTTATAAACTTCTTGGTTAGTTGTCCCAAGGGGACTATGTTTATGAAATCTGTTGATGCATCTGCACATATCAAAGATGCAAAAACTTTATGTGATTTGCTAGATGTGTTTATTTTGGAGGTGGGTGCAGAACATGTTACTGGCAGGATGCTTATGGAGAGGCATCCTACTTTATTTTGGACACTTTGTGTTGCACATTGTATTGATTTGATGTTGGAGGACATAAGAAAAATTTCCTTTGTCAAAGATATTGTTGACTCATTAAAAAGCATTACAAAATTTATATATAATCATACATTTGTGCTTAGCTTGATGAGAAAATTCACCAACAACAAAGAGTTGGTGCCCTCCGCCATTACACGGTTTGCCACCAGTTTCATATCTCTTCAATCCCTCTTGAATTCTATATGGAATGTGAAGAGAATGTTTCTTTCATAGGAGTGGCGTGCTTTGACAATGAGCCACAAACCAGAGGGAGAGGCCATATGCAAACTAGTTTCATACCAGGAAAACTTCTGGGTGGGAGTGCAAGAGATGTACACCGTTACTGAACCTTTGGTAAAGGTTCTTCGATTAGTTGATGGTGAGAAGCTCGCAATGGGCTATTTGTATGAGGCCATGGATAGGGCGAAAGAATCCATTCGGGCCTACTATGATGATAAGGGAGATGAGGGGTTTCAGAGACAACTCCTCCTATGGGGAGTGATTGATGAAAGATGGAGCAACACACTCCATCGTCCCATTCATGCCGCAGGGATCTACCTGAACCCCGCATTTTCTTACACATGTAGGTTTGTATTTGATGCTGAGATCATGGATGGATTCTTAACCTGTGTTCAGAGGATGGTGCGATCTCCAGCAGAACGTACTGAAATCTCCAAAGAAATTGAAACATACAGGATGGCAGGTGGCACATTTGGCTTTGACATGGTTGTGACTGATAGGACGACCAAAATGCCATGTAATTTTTAGTTTGTTTCAAATTTCATTGTCTCTTCAAGTTCATAACTTGATACTTTGATTCAACTTTCAAATTTCATTTTTTTCTTATGTTTATTTAAAATTTTATTTGTAATTTTGTTGTAGATGCATGGTGGAGAATGTATGGTGCTAGGGTACCCCTTCTACAAAAGCTTGCCATTCGAATCCTCAGCGAAACATGTAGCTCCTTAGGATGTGAGCGCAACTAGAGTGTATTTGAAAAAATACACACCAAGAAGCGCAACAGGTTAACACTTGAAATATTGCAAATTTCCAAATAATTTTTTGAATTCATTAAACAATATTTTTTTTATAATTATTATTTCATGATCTTTGTATAGGTTGGACTCCTGTGACTTAATGACATGGTCTACGTCTACTACAATCTTCAATTGTGGGTGAGGCAACTTGAGAGGACACCTGATATGGAGGCCATCTCATTGGATGGGATTGACACCATTGCTGCATGGAGGGTTGAGGCCGAGAGGCCTCTCATGGAGTCTGCTGATGATTGGTTAGTGCAAGAGGTAGTGGAGGGGGAGGAGGAGGAGGAGGAGGAGGTGAAGCAACAGGAGGAGGAGGTGACACCACCTACCCGGGCTACCCCTGCCACTAGTAGAGGACGTGGTCTACCTCCTATAGCTCCTACTCCTAGTTCTTCAGCTTCTAGAGCACAGCAAAGTCCACTGCCAACTCCACCGGCATCTACATCTAGAGGGAAAGGGAAAGCTATTGCATTTTCTCACAAGAGGGGCAAAGGAAATCAATAGTATTAGACTTTAGTTATTTGGTTCATTTCATTGTATATGACATTATGACTCATGATATGACTCATGAGATACATTATTATATTTTTTGTTGATATCATGAGTCAGGACTTACTATTCAGGACATGATTCACTGTTATGTGTGATGTAGCACTAAAAATTATATTAAACATCTTATATATTAGTTCTTTTATCATATTTATGTGTCAATGTATTTATTTTATGTTGTAGATGCTTTAGATATTAAAAAAATTGAAAAAAAAATGAATATTTTTGTATGTTACGATTTTTTCCCGATTTTTACCGATTTTTTCCTGATTATTACGATATTTTTTTATTTTTTCCCCGCGCCGATTTAATCTCGATAACGATTAATGCAACATTGATACAATCAAAACATTTCTTTGAAAACTATAGGGTCAGATCCCTTGGGGTTGGTGCCTCAGAATTGGAAGGATTGGTGTCCTTGGAGTTGGTGTTCCTAAATCCAAGGTTGGTGCCTTGACAAGACAGGGTTGGTGCCCTGGAGGTTGGAGCCTCACAAAAAGTCCAAGTTGGTGCTTGGCAACAGATTGGAGCCTTATATATATTGTCCCTGATTTATTGTAAAGATTATATTAATAAAAGCATTTATTCCTATTGCTCATTTTGTGTTCTAAATATAAATAATTTAACTAGTAAAAATAACAATTGAAAAGAAATATTCATTCACCCCCCTCTTAGTATAAATTGGTATCAGAGCCAGCTTCTTCATATCAGCCTAACAACTAGAAGAAGGATTCTTAGTCACAATGAGAAATCAAGAAATGTCAAGAAGGCCTCCTCTGTTCGATGGCACAAATTTTGGTTTTTGGAAAAAAAGAATGTCCTACTACTTAATGTCCCTTGGACCTGAAGTTTGGCATTCCGTTTTAAATGAGTACACAGCTCCTTCCACTCTTCCAACAGATCAAGACAAAAGGAAAGCTTACATTGGAAATGCAAAAGCCTTAAATTCCATCACTAGTGGAATCACTAATTCTGAATTTACAAAAATCATGAATTGTAATTCGGCCAAAAAAGTATGGGATAAGCTAATTAGCTTATACGATCGGGACTCCAAAGTTAAGAAGGCAAAGCTTCAAACTCATAGAAGGCAATTTGAAAGTCTGAAAATGGATGATGAAGAAGATATTGCATCATACTTTCTTCGAGTAGCTGAAGTGGTCAACTCTCTTAAAGGATTGGAAGAAAACATTGAAGAAAGCACTATTGTTCAAAAGGGATTAAGATCTCTCCTAAACCGATTTGACTCCAAAGGAAGTGTTATAGAAGAAATGAAGGATCTAGATACTCTCAAGATGGATGAACTCCATGGAATCCCCATTGCCAATGAGATGAGAAAAGGAAGCCCAAGTTCCAAAGATGCAGCATTCAAGGCCTCAAAATCAAAAAAGGGGAAAGAATGGAATACCAGCAGTGATGACTCTGATGTTGAATCCGAATTGGCGTAATTTGTACGAAGACTAAAAAGAGGATCTAAGCTAAAAGGTAAGTACCCTCTTATTTGTTTCAAATGTGGAAGAATAGGTCATTATGTTGCAAAATGTCCTCTTAAGCATGATAGTGATGGTGAGGAAAATTCTAAAATGATGGTATACAAAAAAAAGGGTTCAATAAGAAGAATTTCTTCTCTAAGCAAGATGAGTCTGATGAAGGTGAATTTGTAGTCATAAAAAAGAAATCAACTAATCAGTTCCCTCACCGCAAAGGAGGTAATGAAGAATCAGATGAAGAAAATGACCATGCTGGAAGCCAAGAAGTATTATTCATGGCATTCACAAATGATGATGATTCAAGTCTAGAAGGAAATGTAGATGAATTGTTAATGAGTGCCATTGAAGAAAATGAGAAATTACGAAATAAAATCATCTCTCTCAAGGTAGAAAACGAGGAAACAAAAAGAAGGGAAGACCTCTTGAAAAATAAGCTAAAAGAAAAAGAAGAAATTTGTGAAGAATGTGAAGCCGAAATAGTATCTCTGAGGAAGGAATTGGAGCAAGTCAAAAAAGGTTGGGAAAGCTCTCAAATACTTGACTCTATCCTAAATAATCAAAAACCTCAACATGACAAATCTAGGATAGGTTTTAAAGGAGAATCATCAAGTACTAAGAATAATGCGAAAAGCTATACCGACATACTTTCCAGCAACGCAAAAGAAGGAAGATTATTTCATCAAAGGCCCATCTCAAATCCAAAGAATGGAGAGAGAGTAACTCCAAGGAAGAATGTTGATTCAAATCATGGCTATTACAACAGGTACAAAACTATCTTTTCTGGGCATTGTTTTTATTGCAAAAATTTTGGTCATCAAGCTAGACATTACATGGCCCGTAAGAATGAAACACCAAAATTGAAGGATCAAACAAACAAACCATATGGCCTCATAGGGCAAGGACAGATCAAGACCTACAACTCTTTTGATCCCTTGGCCAAATCTGATCCAATTTGCTCATTATGTAATGATAATGGACATAATGGACAAAATTGCCCCCTCAAAAGAGGAAAAGCGAAAAATGAGAATCCCAACATGGATATATGTGGCCTAGCTCTATGTGCTCACAGTGATGAAAATCATTGGTTTGTGGATAGTGGGTGCTCCAGACATATGACAGGGGACAAAAGGAAGTTTGTCTCATTGAACAAAAAGGAAGGAAATGTATCTTTTGGAAGTGGATCTGCCAAAATTGTTGGAAAAGGAATTGTTAACCTTATTAACGGAAAAGGAAAGGCTCAAAATGCTTTGCTAGTAAATGGACTCAAACATAATCTCCTGATTGTTAGCCAAATCTGTGACCAAGGACATAATGTTGTCTTTAGCACTAAAGATTGTGAAATAAGAAACTCTTCCTTAGGGGAACTTGTGGCGAAAGGAGTTAGAACATCATATAACGTCTACATTCTGAACAAAATTCAAAAAGATAAATGTTACTTAAGTCAAACAGAGGAAGTTGGTTGTGGCACAAGCGACTGGGACATACAAGTTTCAATAACTTGATAAATATCAGCAAGATTAATGCAGTACGAGACATCCCAAAGTTATTCAAGCCAAATCAAGGAGTATGTGGTCCATGTCAACATGGAAAGCAAACTAGAACCAGCCACAAGACCAAGGAGTTTTCTACATCAAAACCTTTGGAGATCATCCATGCTAATTTATGTGGACCAACTAGAACTCCGGCACTCCAAGGAGAAAGGTACTTTGCTTTATTTGTTGATGACTATACTAGAATGATGTGGGTATATTTCATAAAATATAAATCCGAAGCATTTGAGTGTTTTAAGAATCTTAAAGCTCTTGTAGAAAATGAAAAGGATTCTAAGATTAAATGTCTTAGAACGGATAGAGGGGGAGAATTCACATCAAAAGAATTTGATGAATTCTGTAAAGTACATGGAGTCGAAAGAGAACTCCTTGCTACAAGAACACCCAAGCAAAATGGGGTAGTTGAAAGAAGAAACCGAACAGTTCAAGAAATGGCAAGAACAATGTTAATGGCAGCTAACTTGCAGCGAAAATTTTGGAGAGAAGCAGTAGGGACAGTTGTTTATACCTTGAATCGAACTCAACTAAGACCAAATAATGAGAAGACTCCTTATGAATTATGGAAAGGAAGACCTGCTTCAGTGAAATACTTCAAGATTTTTGGAAGCATGTGCTTCATAAAAATCAATGACGGCTCACTAAGAAAATTTGATTCTCGGGTTGATGAAGGGATATTCCTTGGATATTCTACAAGGAGCAAAGCCTACATGTAGTGACCCATCTTAAGTTACTAATTATTAGCATGCTTACGAGACATGTGTATGATAGCTACATACACATGCATCGCAAGCATTGCACTAGTATACATACTAATTTAATTATATAAATGTCTATGTAAGAAAATGAATTAGTTTTTAAAAGTATTAATTAATACCTTATTTGTTAAGTAGTACAATAAAATATAATAATTTAATTTCATTAATAAAATGTTAATTAAATAGTAAATAATCATTATTACAATGGACAAGATTTATTTTACTTCATAATCTTTGGGCAAGTCATGGTAAGGTATTTAAATAAAATTCTCTTCTCAAAGTTGGTTGAGAGGATAAAGTTAAAAATCTCATTTAATGTATAATGACCAACTCAAGTAATAATATCTTAATAGATAAGGTTAAATCTTAAGATTGATTGGAGGAAAGGAAGGTGGGGTTTCTTCGGAGGGAAGAAACCTTCCCTATATAAAAATCTAAAGGAGAAGTAAGAGAGGATTCTTCTGGGAAAATTGGGGAATATATGGAAGAAATGGAGACTCTGGAAGAAAGGATTGGAGAATGAGTCTTGGACTCAGATTTTAGTTATAGATCTATAAGATTTAACTATATACCTATGTGATTTAGGTCTTGTTCTTGGGGTTTTGGGCACGGGGGCTAGAAGACTTCATTCTTGAAGTCTGTCTTCTGGGTCTGGGAGCCAGAGAGGTTCGTCCCAGATTGGCTGGGAGGAATTAGTCGGTTTGGAAGCGGAAGCTCAAGACTGTATTCAAGATTCAACCCTGGATCAACTTCGTCAACCAAGAGAAACTAGGTATGTGAAGTTGTTTAATTTTATACATGTAGTAATGAACTTTTTATGATTTACATATGATTGATGTAGATGAAACTTATGATTAATATTTAATTGATATAGATGAAACTTATGATTAATATTTAATTGATATAGATGAAATCAAAATATCAGGCCTCACATTTGGTATCAGAGCAAGTTCAAACACTCCGGACCTTAGAGACTGCCAATATGCAACTGGAATTAGAACCAACAAACATATAGTAAGAAGAAAGTTACTCTATTAAACCATTAAGTCGTTAGTTTACATATCCAAAACTCCAATTTTGTCATAAACAAAACTTTAATTATTCGTTGTCTGCGTTTCGGGCCGAAACTTCTTGTGTTGCCTGTGTTTCGGCAACACATGCGAGAAATTTCCAGCCGAGGAAAACATCATAATAATAACCTGTAAAATCAAAATAGTAAAAACATGTCAAAATACAAAACAAAATCCAAAGGAATTAATAATAAATAAATAAGTATATTTCAATACTATAATACCCAGAAAATTTATGAAAGTACATGAAACCAGTCTCTTTACTAATTGTTAATCTTTCGGCTGTAGAACACTCGACTTCCCATGGTGTAAGTACCTTGATCAGACTTCACATCCCTAGGTACAGCAAAATCTCAAATTATTTAGTCGAACAAAACTTCGAGAATTTAGGCATCCAAAAGTGCAAGCCAACAGTCTTCTCCTCTAATGACTTACACAGGTGACCTTTGGTTTGCCGTGATCATTACCATCAATGCACGAAAGACCAGATTCCTCAAATTGCTGGACTTACCCTGTTACCATCTTCTATGGATGCAAAACTTTGCTCTTCTCACTCAATTCACATGGAGATATTTTGATTATTTGATTCCTCGGATAGATCTAATATTCTTCTTCCTCTGACACATCTGATCTAGCTCTAATAATTTTATATCCTTAAAAACAAAAACAAAAATACAAAAAACACAAAAAAAAAATCAAGGGTGAAGTCTCTCAGCTGGAAATAAGTTAAGTCTCAATTAGGTTGAGAGGAAATAACTTTATAACATGCTTTGCTGCACTCGCAAGTCTACAGCAGTTCCAACTTTCAGTTCTTCATCATAACTAACATCTTGGATTTTTACTCCATCATCCAATTTACAGGCAAGAAGACTTGTCATGATCTCCTTATTGAGATCAATGACTTCAAATCTGCAGATATGGTTACTAATCAGTAGTTTCAAATCTAAAGATATATGGTAATTTCAAAGACCGAGATGTCCTTTTCATTCTCTCAGTCCACAACTGTCAATTCTGCAAGATATCACATAAAAAAAGGGGATGATCTCCAACATCTGTCTCTACTCGGTCATGATGGCAGACACCATGCAGCCAAATAGTAATCGATGGTTTCAAGATCGCTTGGCCTCTCTCATCTCATTTATCTCTTAACAATAGCAAAAAAAAAAAGAATAGAAAAGTTGGTGTTCAGCAATTGCAATGTCAGCATCAATGATCTGAACAACAGAGGAGATAAGTGGTAGATGGAATTATCTCATTCGGCAACAATAGCTCATTAAAAAAAAAAATTAATCTACGCTTTACCTTTAGAATTATAGAAATCTCAGCGAACTATCAATTTACAAATTCCTTAGGCCAACGAACTATCAATTTGTTCGCTATGTTGTTTCCTTAACTTAATAAAACCATAATAGGGTTGAGAGCGTAACCCACCATAAAATCTGAATTGAAAACCTGGAGCAGAAGTGAATGCTCAATTTAGAACCATAAACCCATGCCACAAAAGCTACAATGGAACAAGGGCGTTAAGAGAAACTACCAGATTGCACATCTAAGGTTGCTTTCAATTTCGTTATTACTCCTGCAACAACCTAAATCTCTGACTTGACATGGGAAGGCCATCATCCCAAATATAACCAGAAACTTCTTAAACACTACCTTATCTCTATTAGTTGACATCTAAGTTGCAGTCTGACGGTAACCCAGGCCAAATCAATGAATTATACAGCAAAATACATTAGAATATCTGAGAAGTTGACTTTAAAGAGTTGATGTTCATCAACTGCAGAGCTAGGAGCGTGAGCCTAGGCCAAATATGCAAGTGAAGGGCAGTTGCAGAACTGGGCAAGAGCGATAGAGTTCGAATGAGACCAAGGATACTCTACCCTAATCCATTCAAAACCTTAATTCCAGTCATCAGATTGTGTTATAAGATCTCAACCGTTCACCTTTCAAGTTGCATGATGGCCATGTGGAGCCACGCCTACAGGGTTGAATGCATGTAAACCATCTATTACATTTGAATTAAACCTAGATTTAAACGGTTTTATGAATACTGATAATTTCATTTATGAATACTCGAGCTATGTCAGCAACTTCACAAGTATCTCTTACGGGAATGAAATGGGCACTTTTTGTTAATTTATCCACTACTACCAAAATGGCATTGTGTCTTTAAGAAGTAAGAGGTAGCCCAGTGATAAAATCCATAGAAATAATCTCCCATTTGGTCATAGGAATGTCGTGAGGTTGTAAAAGACTCGTTGGATGACAATGATCTACTTTTACTTGTTGACATTCCAAACATCTTGCAATGAATTGAATGATATCACGTTTCATGCCCGACCAAAAGAAGAGTTTCTTGGTATCCGCATACATTTTCTTTACTCCAAGATGTGCACAATACAATGCTCTGTGGGCTTCCTTAAGGATAGTGTCTCGAAGATCCCTATTATCAGGAATATACATCCTTCCATGGAATCGTAAGATTCCATCATCTTCTAGTTCATATCCTTTAAACTTAGATTCTTTTGGCTTTTTAGTCTCAAGACTAAATCTCACCTTTAAATACCAGCTATCATTTCTGAGATGTTCTAGTAATCGTTGCCTTAAATCTACTTCGATAGGTATGAGAGAAAATATTTGTGGTCTTCTGCTTAAAGCATCTGCTACTACATTTTTTTCCCTTAATATATGATATTCCAAAATCATATCCACTTAGGAATTCACTCCATCGTCTTTGTCTAGCATTTAAGTCTCTTTGGGTGAACAAATATTGTAGACTTTGATGGTCGCTTTTAAGTGCAAAACTTCGCCCCACTAGATAGTGTCTCCAAATCTTTAAAGCTAGTACTACAACGACTAACTTTAAATCATGAGTAGCATAGAGTTCTTCATGAGGCTTTAACTTTCTTGAGACATACGTTATTACTCCTCTATCCTGCATCAATACTGCACCTAGCCCTTGTTTGGATGCATCAATACATACCGTAAAATCTTTGTCCATATCAGGGACTCTTAAGATTGGTGCACTGGGCAGTAGTCCTTTGAGTTCAGAGAATGCTTTATTACATTCCTCAATCCATTCATACTGAACACCTTTATGCTGAAGGGTTGTAATCGGCTTTGCAATTTTGGAGAATCCCTCCACAAATCTTCAGTAGTAACTGACTAAACCTATAAAGCTTCGTACTTCATGTGCATTTTTTCGATATTGCCATTCCATGATTGCTTTTACCTTCTCAAGGTCTACTAGAATCCCTTCACCTGATATGATATGACCTAAGTAATAAATCTTTTCCTGAAAAAACAAAAAATTGGATAATTTTCCATACAACTGATGTTTTCTAAGGCAGGACAACACTATCCGTAAATGATCTTCATGCTCTTTCTCATTCTTGGAATAGATGAGTATATCATCTAAAAAGACTTGTACAAATTGATCAAGATATTTGCAGAAAACATTGTTCATAAGATTCATGAATACTGTTGGTGCATTTGTTAATCCAAATGGTACCACAGTAAATTCATAATGTCCAAAACGTGTCCGGAATGCAGTCTTAGAAATATCACTTTTAGAAATCCTTCACTAATGAAAGCCTTATCGAAGATCAATTTTTGAAAAGATAGCAGCTCCTTTCATTTGATCGAAAAGATCATCAATTCGAGGCATAGGATATCGATTCTTTACTATAGCTCGATTCAAGTCTCGATAATCTATGCATAATCTTAAGGATCCATCTTTCTTCTTGACAAAAATTACAAGAGCACCCTAAAGTGATATACTAGGTCAAATATGACCTATATCCAATAGTTCCTTCAATTGAATTTGCAATTCTTGAAGTTCTGAAGTTGTCATTCTATAAGGTGTTTTAGAGATTGGTTGAGTACCAAGTTTCAATTCTATTGTGAGATCTAGCTCTTTCAGGGGGTAATCCTGGTAGTTCCTTTGGAAATACATCCGGAAATTTGGCTAACACGGATATTGTTTTAAGGATGGTCCTTTTTCTTTAGTTACTTCTTGAATTACATATGACTGACAACCTTTTCTTAAGCAACGCTTCATTTTCATTGCTGATATGTAGCATAAAGATACTTTTCTCTTGATTCCTTGAATTTGGATCGCTTCTCCTTCATCATTTATACCTAGAATTCTTTTCCCATAACAGTCTACCCAAGCTTGATGAGCTTCTAGCCAATCCATACCTATGACAAGATCATAAGTTCCTAAGGCTGTGACATAAACTTTTAATTTAGTCAAACAGACCCCTAGGTCAATTTTGCATTGATCCACACTTAAGTCTATGGATTGGAGGTCTCCTGAGGCCATTTCTACCTATCTGAAATCATTTTGTCTGCGAGCTGCCAACCCACATTTGTTTAATGCATATGACGAAATGAAACTATCTGTGGCACCAGTATCAAATAAGATTTTGAGTTTTATACCATTAATAATACCTGAAGATTCCACTACAGTGGATTGATGTGCTGTTTGATCGTTGTTGACTAATGCATGAATTCTATGATTGCCTTGGTCATTTGATATTGGTTCCTTTCCAGTCCTGTGTAATATACTTGATAAAGCTTCTGGACAATCACGTCGAAAATGCGGTCCTCCATATCCCCAACAATTAACCTGTGTTGGTCCTCTTGAATCAGGACATGAATTTCTAGATAAAGAGCTTCGTCCTCTCATGTTGCTTCCTCTCGAATTTCTTCCTCTATTAGCAGTTCCACGAGATTTCCATGGACTGGTGTTTGATGATTCAGCGGCTATAGTATTAACTGCCATGGGAGCTCTTGTTCCTACATTTCTTGGGGTAAATCTATTACCATAAGGTGGCCTTTAGCTACATCCCCTGAAAAAATTTTGGGGAGTCTTTCTTGGAAATCCTAATTATAAAGGTTCTACTAGCCCTACATCCTTTTTTATTCCTAGATGTTCTTTTTCATAATGGCCACATTCTACCACCTCAGTTACTGATGATGGTTTCCACATGCTCACCAAGGCCCTGATGCGAGGATTTAACCCAAATATGAAGCGTTCAACCTGACGTTCATCAGAATCTAAGTAGTGAATATATTTTACAAGCTCCATAAACCTTATCTCGTATTCCTCCACTGTTTTATTACCTTGAACTAATGTATAAAAGGCTTCGGCTTGTTGTTGAAAATATGGAGGTAAATACTTCACGCGGAATCTTTCCTCGAACAATTCCCAAGGGACATTATCCGTTGTGAGGTGTAGTTGTTTTTCTAAATTTCCCCACCAAATCAAGGCACTTTCTTTTAATTGAAATACAACAATTTTTATTTTTGCAAAAGAAGAGTATTCTCTTAATTTAAAACATTTGTTCATTCCTTCCAACCATGCCTCAGCACGTTCTCCAGCTTGACCTCCTGAAAATTTTGGGAGTTTAATTTTCTGAAGCTCCCTAGAAATATCTTCCTTTAATCTTTTATACTCAAAATTCTTTGGTTCAACTGAATAGGTTGCTAAGGGTTGAAGTTCTTCTTTGGTCTTAGCCATGGTTGACCCTTTTAATGTTTCCAATGAGTTCATTATCACGGTCAACTCCGGTGCTGGGGCGATTGGTGTTGATGATGGTCTCGATGGAGACGATGATGATGGTGATGGAGATGGTGATGACGATGGTGGTGGCATTAATGACGGTGATGCTGCCCGATCACATCATCGTCGCTCATATGTCCTTACCATTGTAATGTTTCCTGTATACATAATAAAATTTTATAAAAAATTTGAGGTATACATTCGGATTTAACATATAGTTTTTGCAATTTCACATTTATAAACGGGTATAGTTTTTTTTGCTATTTTTATCTACTAGGCAGATCTTACTGGTACCGAGGTCAAGGAGGGTGGTCTCACAACCTCCTCGTCCTAATGCAAGATATTCTATCCTAATGCGTAACAATACTTATTCTAATGCATGGATCTTGAAATTTATTTATTTTTATTTTTTTTTTAATTTGCAACTGCTCTCTCACAGTGAGATTAATTGAATGCCTAAATTAAAAAGCCTCTACATAAAGTATAGCTGGGTTTACTTCTTTAGACAAGTATTTTTATAAAACAAAAATGTTAATATAACACCACTCTACTTTAGTGGTGATTTATTTTCATAAATGAAAATATCAACATAGTACCAATATATTTTATTTATTATTATAAATACAAATATGGATATCGTACCAAAATTAATATATTTTTATTCCATAAAATCAAATTTTAATAATAAAAAAATTATTTATAAAACTATTATTAAGATCTAATATTTTAAATATGGAAAGAAATATGCTATAATAAATCAAGGATTATCTATAGTAGCAACTATATTGATATATTAGAAAAATTAGTAGTGCGATAAAACTAATCATAAAAATACCTCTGAACTTAATAGTCACTGGGCCTGCTTAGACGTACCTCTGTACTTACAGTTCACAGGAGGAGAAATCTAGTGGAAAAGTTTCGGTGGACTAATTTTTACAAATGGAAGTTAGTAGTCATAGTGCTTCATGATTAAAATATTGTAAAATACTCAAATCCTAAAGTTCAGATATGGAGAAATATTGTGAAAATTTTTGGGTGGGCTAATTTTTAAATACGACTTTACATATGGAAATTAGTAGTCACAGGGCCTCATGACTAAAATATATTAAAATACTAAAATCCTCGGATAGAAAATTGAGCGTAACACACGGAATAAATATTGTAAAATGTTGAAGTCCTCCATGACGCTATTTTTTGTGACAGCGCACTACACTTGGATAAAAAAAAAAAAATTAAAAATTAGAAAAGTAAAGTTCTTTGATAAATGAATATGATTTAAGTATTAAGGACTTCTTACACTTCAAGAGACGTAACTTACACTTCAAAATACATTTGGCTTCTTACTTTTAATCAATAATCTTTATGTCATCTTATAATATTTATTGTTTATAATAATTAATGGTGAGCAAAAAAAAAATTTTATACGAAATTGAAACTTTTAAAGAAACACTACCAAAATTTCAATTTTATTGATCATTGGAAAATGTATCAATCAAACTCCCAAGATCGAATTTCATCGTAGGCAGCTTTGTCTTTACCATCTATCACTTATTAATAGTTTCATTTAATAATCAAGGTTGAGAAGGCCATAAACGTAACGAATGGGTCATTGTTTCAATTACACAATGACTTAACCAGGAGTATGCATACCATAGGACGAAAGAACCATATCGGTCCAACCATTACGTATACTGGAATGTAGGGTTCGACAGCTCAGGAATCGTCTGGTAGACCAAGTTAAAGTCCAGTGAGACAAGTATAGTCTTGGATCAGCTACTTGGGAAGATACAGAAATCATATGTCAAAAATACCCCAACTTGTGTCAATTTTGAAGAACTTTAAACCATGTTTTGTATATATTTACTTTACTTTAAATCAGAGACTCAGAACCATTTTGAAATGATCATATATAAATGTGAATTTTTGTGACATAATATCTGTTTAATTCCACTAGTACATGGATATCAAGACGGAATATGTTATTGATCTTACTAAATTATAGTTATCAAAGTAAAGTTCAAATATTTGAGTAATTTTGCTTTTGATAAGAATTAAGATATTATAATTTTGTTTCATTTATACATATCAATATGATTGATGAGATAGAAATAAAAAAATGATTACATTTTAATATGAAAGCTAATGACATGAATAGATTATGGCAAAGTATGTTATACTGTAGTTGACATGTATGAAATATACATAAGCTATGTGTTTTTGAATATGTTAATGCACATTTTATAAATGCATGGACAAGTGTTTATGATTGCAAATAATATCTGTTACCAAAATGACCACGTGATGACAGAAACCTCAGAACAATTAAGGCTCAAAGAGATTTCATGATAGGGTATTAACCTTGATTCTACTGGGAGGGGTGGAGGTGTTGCCCACTGTTTATCCTCCGAACCCTGGAGTCATGGGAAGACTGTGCGAGCCACGCTCCCCTAGATGTGTGATGAGACTGTCGGATGCCTACTAGGGATCAGGTCAATATAACCGACATTGTCATCCTTGGAGTTTACGAATGGTTAGGTCAGTATAACTGACGCCATGGCATACTCCAGTAGAGAACGAATAGGATGGGAGAGGCAGTCTTAGAAATATCGCTTTCAGAAATCCTTAGCTGATGATAGCATGATCGAAGATCAATTTTTGAAAAGACAGCAGCTCCTTTCATTTGATCGAAAAGATCATCAATTCGAGGCATAGGATATCGATTCTTTAATGTAGCTCGATTCAAGTCTCGATAATCTATGCATAATCTTAAGGATCCATCTTTCTTCTTGACAAAAATTACACGAGCACCCCAAGGTGATATACTGATTCGAATATGTCCTATATCCAATAGTTCCTTCAATTGAATTTACAGTTCTTGAAGTTCTGGAGCTGTCATTCTATAAGGTGTTTTAGAGATTGGTCGAGTACCAGGTTTCAATTCTATTGTGAGATCTAGCTCTTTTTCAGGGGGTAATTCTCGTAGTTCTTTTGGAAATACATTCGGAAATTCGACTAACACCGGATATTGTTCTAAGGATGGTCCTTTTTATTTACTTACTTCTTGAATTACATATGCCTGACAACATTTTCTTAAGCAACGCTTCATTTTCATTGTTGATATGTAGCGTAAAGATATTTTTCTCTTGATTCCTTGAATTTGGATCGCTTCTCCTTCATCATTTATACCTAGAATTCTTTTCCCATAACAGTCTACCCAAGCCATTATATAGGACATATTCCCTTATATAGGATGTAATACTTAAATCCTATTCATTTATCAAAGCACTTTATTTTTCTTATTTTTAATTTTTTTTATCCAAGTGCGGTGCGCTATCACAAAAATTAGCGTCATGGAGGACTTCAACATTTTACAATATTTCTTCCGTGTGTTACGCTCAATTTTCTATCCGTACGGACATGCCACGGAAAATTTTAGTATTTTACTATAATTTAGTTATGAGGCCCTGTGACTACTAATTTCCATATGCAAAGCCGTATTTAAAAATTATCCCACCCAAAATTTTCCACAATATTTCTCCATATTTGAACTTTAGGATTTGAGTATTTTACAATATTTTAATCATGAAGCACTATGACTACTAACTTCCATCTGTAAAGTCGTATTTAAAAATTAGTCCACTGAAACTTTTCCACTAGATTTCTCCACCTGTGAACTGTAAAGTACAAAGGTACGTCTAAGCAGGCCCAGTGACTATTAAGTTTAGAGGTATTTTTATCAATGTTGCACAAAGCGCGATCGGGATTAAATCGGCGCGGGGAACGAATCGGAAAAAATCGGAAAAATCGGGAAAAAATCGGAAAAAAGCGGGAAAAAATCGTTTGGTACAAAAATATTCATTTTTTTTCATTTTTTTTCAATTTTTTTAATATCTAAACCATCTACAACATAAAATAAATACATTGACACATAAATATGATAAAAAAACTAATATATAAGATGTTTAATATCATTTCTAGCGCTAAAATCACACATAACATTGAATCATGTCCTGAATAGTAAGTCCTGACCACTGAGTCCCAACTCAGCCTCAAAATATCAACAAAAAATATGATAATGTATCTCATCATGTCATAATGTCATATACAATAAAATGAAAGTCTAATCCTATTGATTTCCTCTGCCCCTCTTGCGAGAAAATGCCACAGCTTTCCCTTTCCCTCTAGATGTAGATGCTGGTGCCCGTGCAGGTGGAAATGGCAGTGGAGTCTGATGTGCTCTAGACGTTGAAGAACTAGAAGTAGGAGCTATAGGAGGTAGACCACGTCCTCTACTGGTGGCAGGGGTAGCCCGGGCAGGTGGTGTCACCTGGAAACATTACAATCTCCCAACCCTGAAATCCTGAAAAACTGATAAGTCTGCTGAATTTTAAATGAAATCTAAAATTCTACTTTCTCCATATGAAATCCAATGAGGCTGAAACCACTCTCAAACATCCTGAGTCATTTCATGGTAATGTTAAAATTTTAAGTAAAAGGATGAAAATGAAGATTAAGGAGAATGTCACTTTTACTTTAAGAATTTAACATTACCATGAATAGCATATCCATACTAGGGCCTAGACTTGATCATTAAGCTACCCCACTCAAAAATTATTTGTTTCTTTCAAAAAACATTGCATGAAAAAACCCAAAAAAAGTTATAAAACTATGTTGTCCTGAGCCCCCACGATTTTTTCGTTAAAAATCGCGCTTTTTTCGAAAAAATCGCGATTTTTTGAAAAAAGCGCGATTTTTTCAGTAAAAATCGGCAAAAAAAAAGTAGGCGATTTTTTCGTATAAAAATCGCGATTTAAGCGGGAAAGGGAAAAAATCGCGATTTTCCGATAAAATCGCGATTTTATCGCGATTTTAACAACACTGATTTTTATGATTAGTTTTATCGCACTACTAATTTTTCTAAAATATCAATATAGTTGCTACTATAGATAATCCTTGATTTATTATACCATATTTAAAATATTAGATCTTAATAATTGTTTTATAAATATTTTTTTTATTATTGAAATTTGATTTTATGGAATAAAAATATATTATTTTTGGTACGATATTCATATTTGTATTTATAAAAATAAATAAATATACTCGTACTATGTTGACATTTTCATTTATGAAAATAAATCACCACTAAAGTAGAGTGGTGTTATATTAACATTTTCGTTTTATAAAAATATTTGTAAAAAGAAGTAAACCCAGCTATACTCTATGTAGAGGCTTTTTAATTTAGGCATTCAATTAATCTGACTATGAGAGAGCAGTTGCAAATTTAAAAAAAAAAAATTATATATATATATATATATATATATATATATATATATATATATTTCAAGACCCATCTTTAATATAGAGAGCTCAAGAGTATTAGCATGCATACAATGCGTGCATATGATAACTACATATGCATGTATTGCACTATATATATATATATATATATATATATATATATATATTCTAAATTAACTGTAAATGTTGAAAAATCGACACTGCTTCAGATAGAAGTTACACCCTCACCCATCACCAAGCATATTGCTTAAATGCGTCATAATTAAGGAGAAAATACCCTAATTAATTTCAATAATATAAATTTAAAAGTATAAAGTAAATTTGGTTATAATGAAATAAATGTAAAATTTAAAGTTAATTATAAATATGGTTATATATTTATATATCCCATAATATTAATAAATTATATTAAATAATTATTAAAATATGAAATTTAAATCAAAATAAAATAAATATTATAATGGGCATTTAAAGAAAACTGATAAAAAATCCTAAAGGTAAACTAATACACGTCAATATCCCTGTAGCTTTGAACAGATGGAGTTAAACGTTACAAAGGGGGAAAAATATACAGAGAATGGGGAAAAAATTACAGAGAAGGGAGGAAAAATAAATCTGTTTGAGGGATGAACCAAGGGCTCGATTTTGGAACTGAAATTTGGAAAAGCTTCAGCTGTTCTTGGAGTTTTGGGCACAGGGGCAAGTGGACTTCCATTTCGAAGTCCTCTAGATCTAGGAACCATAGAGGTTGATCCAAATAGACAGGGAGGAATCAGTTGGTTTGATAATAGAATCAGAAAACTCAAAGCAATGTGGACCAACATCAGATGGGAGAATCAGGTATGCAATTGCATTTAATTTGATAGAATTTTACAAGAAATTGCATTTAATTTGATAGAATTAGCTTGACAGAAATTCAATCATCAATCGAAAAGTTAAAATTCAATCATCAATCGAAAAGTTAAATATTGTTTAGATACACTTTTAAAATTACAATCTTTGAATGTAATTTAATTACATATTTTATATTGGTAATTTTTAAAATGTATAATTTCATTTTAATATATATTTAAATGTAATTTACATAGATTTTGAAATTGTATAGTTTAAAATGATGTAAAATTTACTTTTGAAATTGTATAATTTAAAATGATGTAAAATTGTATATTTAAGGGTAATTTATTGATTAGAAATTTACAAAAGATGCGGGGAAATAATTCGTAAGATTTCTTTTAGAAAAGAAACATAAAAGAAGCCAAAAGTAGAATGGAAATGTTTCCTCTTTTCATAAACGGTAGGGATAAAGTCGTTCTATCCTCGATGAAGTTTTTTGTCTTTAGTGGGAAATTTTTGGATTTATCGGAATCAAATCGCTGACCACTTGGATGTAAGTGGTTATATTTTTAATTTAACTTGATATATATTCATCCACGTGGTTATATTTTTATTTTAACAGAATATATGAAATGTTTTATATATTTTAAATGTTTTGATTTTAGAGGTATATATATATAAATAATATTGACAAATCTGCTTTTCTTCATGCACAAATGGCCAAAAGGAAGATATCATTGCATTTTAGTGTCCACGTTTTGACTATATATTACATTTGTCCACAAGCAAATTATTGTAATTATTTAGCCTAATAAATTTCTTCTCCCTCCTAGAGTGTTACTAACATTTATGAAAAAAGGCATTGCGCCACGATAATGATGCTCTATTGGAAACTATGCCTAATGTAAAGTATTGATGGGCATATCGAATTATATGGATAAGGCATATCAACATAATTTTAATGGTCAATTTTTAGGCACATACGATAGCGTGTCTATAATTACCTTCTTGCAACTCGCTTTCCTGAGGGAAAGATATTTCAAATATTGTTTCCAAAGTAATGTTACCTTGTATTTATCCCTTATTTCAAATATTGTTTCCAAAGTAATGTTACCTTGTATTTATTCCTTCTTGCAACTCGCTTTCCTGAGAGAAAGATATTTCAAATATTGTTTCCAAAGTAATGTTACCTTGTATTTATTCCTAATAAAAGGAAAAATGCATTAAGTTCACTTAAATTTATTTGAATTTTTATATATCTTAATAAATATAATGAAAACTGTATTTATTTTTATATTTAATAATTTTAAATTATTATATACTTAAAAAAATTGATAATTTTTACAAAACATAACTTAAAATTTAAACTATTGCAATTATGCCAATTATAATTGTGATAATTGTGAGATACAAATTTAGAATTTTAATAAATCTAAAAGGTGTATGGAATATATATAAGATTGTATGGAATATATATAAGAGTATGTAATATGAAACATATTTATAATATATGCATCCCAATGATATTTCTTTCCTATATGCCTCCCATCAGTGACAAATGCTCGACTACCATGGTTGGCAGTCTACTCTTTCCATTTCACGGAAAAACATGATGTCAATCCCAATACCTAATTGTCTTTACCAACCTTCTCTCACTCGAGGAAAGGGATAACTAGATATAACATTGCAGGTTCACATTGATTGCTGGGTTTCATTAAAGTTTCTTAAACATGTTGAATAAAGGAAGGTTGAACAACTTTTGATTTTTGATCAATTAACTTAATATGTATAAACCTCAAAATAAAGTATTTTGCCTCATAGTAAAGTTGACTTTAAATTTTACTTTTCCTATATAAAATCTAAATTGAATCATAGGCAAAAAAAAAAAAAAATATATATATATATATATATATAATTTAATACTATATGAAATCAATGTAGTATATTGAATTTATATTGTGATATATCACACTTAATTAATGTTTCCTAGTGATTCTGTGTGGTATTTGATTTGTTGATTAAATTCTTGACATAGGCTAAACACACATATATGTCAATTTTTTTTTATTGATTATTAAGCCAAATCAATTATTTTAGTGGATTACTGTGAGAAAGGTATTGAGAATATGAATGAGACGAGAATTGGTTTAATCATTAATTAAATTGGTAATAAAAATATATATTTTTCTTTTTAAGCTTCTGACACTTGTGACACCACTTAAAAAAAGAAAAAAAAAAAAATGAATTTAACTAAGTAAATTTTTATAAGGTTATTTTAATGGAGTTGGAAATCAAGATATTTTCATAACAAATATAATGGGATAGGTAACATATATGTATATATCTGGTTGAGATATGTGTAACATATGTTCACCCGTTAAGGTATATATGAAGGAACGTGTGCTAGAACATCTCTTGAGATATAGATGGTATTTAAAGGTAAGATCCAAACTTCAAAGTACAGGCTCGAGAGGAACCAAGTTTGAGAGGTATGAACCATAAAATGATGGACTATATGATTCAAAGGAAGGATTTATATCCCTTATGATGGGGATATTCGTAACATCATCCTTAAAGAACCCCATAGAGCACTTTATTGTGCACATCCAGGCATACAAAAAAAAAAGCATGCCAACAAAAGGAAACTCTTCTTTTAGTTGGGCATAAAGCGCAATAGTGTCTAGTTCGTTGCAAAATGCCTTGAATGCCAACAAGTAAAAGGTTGGCCATCGTCACCCAACTGATCTACTAAAACCTCATAACAAATATAATGGGATAGGTAACATATATGTATATATCTGGTTGAGATATGTGTAACATACGTTCACCCGTTAAGGTATATATGAAGGAACGTGTGCTACGACATTTCTTGAGATATAGATGGTATTTAAAGGTAAGATCCAAACTTCAAAGTAAAGGCTCGAGAGGAACCAAGTTTGAGAGGTATGAACCATAAAATGATGGAATATATGATTCAAAGGAAGGATTTATATCCCTTATGATGGGGATATTCGTAACATCATCCTTAAAGAACCCCATAGAGCACTTTATTGTGCACATCCAGGCATACAAAAAAAAAAGTATGCCGACAAAAGGAAACTCTTCTTTTGGGTGGGCATAAAGCGCAATAGTGTCTAGTTCGTTGCAAAATGCCTTGAATGCCAACAATTAAAAGGTTGGCCATCATCACCCAACCGATCTACTAAAACCTCATGACGTTCCTATGACCAAGTGGGAGGTGATTTCTCTGCATTTTGTCATAGGAATAACTCTTAACCCACAAAGACACAATACCATTTTGGTTGTCGTGGATAAACTAACTAAAAGTGCCCACTTTATCCCTGTAAAAGTTACTTGAGAAGTTATTGCCATAGCTCGAGCATTTATAAACAAAAATGTTAGATTCCATAGAGTACCTAAGAATATCATATTGGCTAAGGATTCACGACTCACTTCAAGGTTTTGGACTTGTATACAATCAGCTTTAGGAACCCAACTAAATTTTAGCAAAAAATTTATAAAAAAAAACATCAAAGTTCGAAAGGGGACAAACTTGTCACCCTGGTTTATTAGACCATTTAAATTTATTTTTTTAAAGAATTAAACCTATCACATAGCTCACACATCTTATAAACTTCAATTGAAGGAACTACCAGCATTCGACGAAAGAACATTTATGGTCGAACCATTACATATATTGGATCGTAGGGTTTAACTCAAGTGCCACCTGATGCACTAGGTTAAGGTCCGATGGGACAAGTATAGTCCTAGATTTCCTGCCTAGCGAGACATAGAGACCATGCATCGGAATTATCCCAACTTGTTTTCATGGGCTATCATTCTGAAATTATTTATAGCTATGAAGAGTTACGCATAAGACTGTTATTTCAAATGCTTATGTTTTGTCATGTATGATTAATTAAATATGCACATATTGTTGGTACATGGAAACCTCCCTGAATAATGTTATGAATGAGATTTCTACGTATTATGTTTTATTTATGAGCATATGTGATAATGTTAAAAGACCATAGATTTCTTATTATCGATGAAATGGATATAATTATAGTAATCACACTTAACTATTTAATGTGAAAATTAATTGTAGGTATATTGGTTAGATGTAGCCAAGTTATGTTATATAAACTTAAAGATCAATATTATAGATGTCAACAAAATTTGAATGTTGGGAAAACTATTATTTGGATATAGTTTGGTTACAAATATATATCGATACATATGTTATGATGTGTGGACAAGTATTTATGTGCAGGTGCTATCGTTATCCAAACCGACTACGTGATGACAAAATCCCAAGAACAGTTGAGTCTCAATGAGAGTCCATGATAGGGTGTTGACCCTGATGTTGGAGGTGTTTCCCACTGTTTATTCTCAAAAACCTGGAGTCATGGGAGGACTGTGCGAGTCATGCTCCCCTAGACGTGTGATGATGACTGTCAGATGCCTACTGGGAAATCAGGTCGATATAGTTGACGCTGTCACCCTTGGGGTTTATGAATGGTTGGATCAGTATAATTGATGCCATGACATATTCCAGTAGAGGACGGATAGGATGGGAGCGGAAGAGATTAGGGAGGATAGGATGATTTTAGAATAGCTTGGGAACCTAGTTGGGACAAGATATGACTATTAAAGTTGTAAACTTATAAATGTTCAAAAAAAACAATAACAATAACAAAAAAAAAAATATAGTGCCCTCACATTAAACAAAAATTTAATCACGGGACATAATCCTTCCACAAATTATATTAATCGTTAAAATAATTACTAATATACTATATAAACTCAACTTCGGGACGAAGTTTTTTTGAAGGAGGGGTGTATGTAGTGACCCATCTTAAGTTATTGATTATTAACATGCTTACGAGACGTGTGTATGATAGCTACATACACATACAGCGCAGGCATTGCACTAGTATACATACTAATTTAATTATATAAATGTCTATGTAAGAAAATGGATTAGTTTTTAAAAGTATTAATTAATACCTTATTTGTTAAGTAGTACAATAAAATATATTAATTTAATTTCATTAATAAAATTTTAATTAAATAATAAATAATTATTATTACAATGGACAAGATTTATTTTACTTCATAATCTTTGGGCAAGTCATGGTAAGGTATTTAAAAGAAAATCCTCTTCTCGAAGTCGGTTGAGAGGATAAAGTTAAAAATCTCATTTAATGTATAATGACCAACTCAAGTAATAATATCTTAATAGATAAGGTTAAATCTTAAGATTGATTGGAGGAAAGGAAGGTGGGGTTTCTTCGGAGGGAAGAAACCTTCCCTATATAAAAATCTAAAGGAGAAGTAAGAGAGGGTTCTTCTGGGAAAAATGGGGAATATATGGAAGAAATGGAGACTCTGGAAGAAAGGATTGGGAATGAGTCTTGGACTCAGATTTTAGTTATATATCTACATGATTTAACTATATACCTATGCGATTTAGGTCCTGTTCTTGGGGTTTTGGGCACGAGGGCTAGAAGACTTCATTCTTGAAGTCTTCTGGGTCTGGGAGCCGGAGAGGTTTGTCCCAGATTGGCTGGGAGGAATTAGTCGGTTTGGAAGCGGAAGTTCAAGACTAGATTCAAGATTCAACCCTGGATCAACTTCGTCAACCAAGAGAAACTAGGTATGTGAAGTTATTTAATTTTAACAAGGTATGTGGAGTTGTTTAATGTTATACATGTAGTAATGAACTTCCGAAGAGGTTTGTCCCAGATTGACTGGGAGGAATTAGTCGGTTTGGAAGCAGAAGCTCAAGACTGGATTCAAGATTCAACCCTGAATCAACTTCGTCAACCAAGAGAAACTAGGTATGTGAAGTTATTTAATTTTAACAAGGTATGTGAAGTTGTTTAATTTTATACATGTAGTAATGAACTTTTTATGGTTTACATATGATTGATGTAGATGAAACTTATGATTAACATTTAATTGATATAGATGAAACTTATGATTAATGTTTAATTGATATAGATGAAATCAACCAGGCCTCACATTTGGTATCAGAGCAAGTTCAAACACTCCGAACCTTAGAGACCGCCAATATGCAACTAGAATTAGAACCAGCAAACATATAGTAAGAAGAAAGTTACCCTATTAAACCATTAAGTTGTTAGTTTACATATCCAAAACTCCATTTTTGTCATAAACAAAACTTTAATTATTCGTTGTCTGCGTTTCGGGCCGAAACTTCTTGTGTTGCCTGTGCTTCGGCAACACATGCGAGAAATTTCGGGTTCGGGTTCGGGGACGGGGACGGGGATGACATTTTTTGAAACAAGGTGCGTGGGTTCGTCGGGTAATACAATAATATTAAATTTTAATAATTATATTTTATAATAAATTTATAAATTATAATTAATAATATCTACGAAATTTGAATTTGCATATTTTTCTACTTTAAACAAGAAAACTTTAATCATTTAAACATGCACATCATTGAACATTCAACATTCACATTGAAATTTCAAAATTTATCACCAAAAAATTGTTCAGTGTTTACATATTAATAAGAATCATGAATCATGATATATGTCCATTGTCATACTACATTCAAAATTTGCCTTGAGGCATCTCCAAACATGAACTAGGAAATTTTAAAATACTAAAATAAAAATAGCTAAATCCTAATGAACAATGGCTTCCTCAAGCCATGTCATCAACATCCATGTCACCAACATCACTTAGATCTTCAGCTAGCATGCTCTCTAGGTAGGAATCACTCTCACCTTGAGGTTTTTGCTCATCCATAGCAATTGGAGGTAGCTCAATAAGGTCATCTGGTTGTATCTCATCTTCCACACACATAACATCATCTGTGTGTTGGTCCCATCTCTTAAAAGGACCCTCCTTGTACCCAGGGTCTTTTCGAGATATGAGACAAAGTGTGCTATGAATGTACACTAAGTTCTCTGCCTTCTTTAAGCCCAACCTATTTCTCTTTACTGAATGAATAAAGGCATAAGTACTCCAATTTCTCTCACAAGATGAAGAACTAGCTACCTGAAATATTAGGGAAGCCCATTAAATTAATTCAAAATTTAAAAATAAAAACAAAAACTAAAATGAAAATTTAAAATTTAAAAACTAAAATTAATTTTCTATATTTAATTGAGATTTTTCCAAATTTTGAATAAGATGAGGAACTCCAAACTAGCTACTTGTCCAAGTAACTGTATGGCAAATTGCTGCAACTCAGGAGCACCAACACCATCAAGCCACCACCAATCAATTGGATCCTTCTTCTTGCGTCTATCAGCCAAAGATGCATGTGAACCAAAGACACCTCGGCCACGTGAAATGGGTAAATCGTAATAACTCAACCAAAAACAAAAATGAAATTCGATCGCTGTGGGTTGGTTAAAAGTTTAGGTTTTAACTTTTATGTTTTTGACATTTGTTCATAATAAATATGCTATTATTAATTTTTAAATTTTATTTTCTAAATTTCAATGAAAAAATTACCTGAAAATTAAATTTTTAATATAATTTTTTTTCAGAAGAACCCAAAGAACCCAAACCGAAGAACCTAAGAACCCAAAGAACCCGTTAAAGGAAACGAACCCAATCTTTTTTTTGGAGAACCCGGTTCTTCTGAGAAGAACCCGTACCCGAATCCGGTACTTAGGGACGGGTTCGAGAACCCCACCCCCGAGTTCGAGAACCCGTGCAACATA
Organism: Pinus tabuliformis; assembly: GCA_031772625.1. Taxonomy (NCBI): domain Eukaryota; kingdom Viridiplantae; phylum Streptophyta; class Pinopsida; order Pinales; family Pinaceae; genus Pinus; species Pinus tabuliformis. The sequence goes on along the minus strand of CM062817.1, from coordinate 717,253,620 downwards.
GCATTTTTTATTTCAGCTATTTCCGAGTCAAGTACCACAGTTCCATCTTTGTCATACCCAAGGCTCTTGTATCCTTTAGGGGCATCATTGATGGTGGTAACCATTTCATTCCAATAAGGTGAGCAGAGAACATTGAATGGTATGCCACATGCATACAGAAACCAGAAAATTTTTGCATCCACGTCATCTTTACAACCATGGTCAAGGAGTTTTCATTTTGTTTTATGCCTTAAAGGGATGTTTGTGCCTGTGGCTCCCAATCCGCTAGCATGAGTGGATATTGATGGAGTTCTTACAGTTGCTCTATGTGTGCTAGTGGCGTCATGTCCACCCTTTAATCTTTTTGTTTGGTATTGTGCTTCCTCCTCTTCCATTATATATTTGGTTCTTTGTTGTGTGAATACATCTCCACAGGTTTTGATTCCTATATGTTTATTCCCATCGCATGGCATTTCCCCACATAGATGTTTTCTGGCACGAGTATATGAACCCGTGTAAGTGGCATTGCAATGGGGGCATACAAATTTAGTGGTCCCACCCCCTTTCCTTCCTCCAAGCCTTGTGACATATTGTTGATTTGGGGTAGCAGCATATGTGCTCTAGCAATGAAAATTGGTGGAGACGCTAAGGCACATGAGATCTCCAATACCCAGAAAGGGTTTGGGCAGATTCTAAACAGTTTGGGAGATATTAAAATAATTAATATTTTTAATGGAGTCCCTAAGTCTAAACTTAGGGAAATAAAATATTAATGAGAATTAATATAAAATTGTGTTAGAATGGTCCAAAAGGCATGGATCAAGCCAGATCTAATCTTAGTCGTTGATTAGGGACTTAATCTCGAAGAACACACCAAGAGATCAAGATTTCAACTTTTTGGGGTTGGGTTTGCTGAGGAAGTTGAGAGTGATCAGAGTTGCAGCTGAGGGGCAGTAAATACAAAAGCAGAGAGGCAGAGATAGCACCGGAAGGATCAGCGCAATAGCCGGAGAGAGGGACACAGAGCCAGCCAGGGCTCACGCAGAGGCAGCCAAGAGCTGCGCAGTGCCTCATAGGGCCAGCGTAGGTGACGCAAAGGGCTAGAGGACTAACGCAGTGCCTCCAGAGGCTGACGCAAGCCAAGCCAAAGTGACGTTGAGCTAACACTGCACCAGAGAGAGGCTGATGCAGTACCTAGAGGCTGACGTTGGGGTTTCGTGGGGCAGATTGGAGTTGTGGAGCTGTCGGAGTGTTTATCTGGGCTTTCATCCGGAATATCTGCTTCCAAGTAGAGAGGTGCTACTACCGATATTTTTCTATATTGGGTGAGCCGGATTTGGCACCCAGATTGTATTCTGAAACTACTTAATAAATCAAACCCTCAAATAGTAGCACTGGTTTTCCCACATTGGGTTTTTTTAGAGGGACATTAGTCCAGAAACAATGGTGTCACTTGTGTGCTTGTTTCTATTTCCTTTAGTTGATGATATGTAATGTGTTGAGCATGTACTTGTATTTATTTCCAGTATTTACATGGTAAATAACTTGTTAATTAACAGAACAAGTAGGTAGGAATAAATTAGTAAAGTACATGAAGGGTTTCTAACGTGTCAGACTTAGAAATTCCAGCATGGTATCAGAAGGTGGTTGCAGATCACAGGAAAACTAAAGATATTAGCCGAGTAGAGCAGCAACAGCAGAAAACAGTTGTCCCGAGTGACAGAAGTTGTTCCTAGCAAAGTAGCAGGAAGGAACGGATGACACAGTGCCTACGTCATCAAGTTTGAGCCAAGAAGAGGCTGCGCAGAGGCTAAGGGAGGCAAAGACAGGCTCACGCAGAGGCCAGGAGGGCTGACACAGTTGGCTGAGGAAGCTGATTCGTTGGTGCCGCGATTGCGCAGAGCCTAGGAGCTCTAACCTTTAGTTTGCTGAGGTTTAGGAGGCTGTGGATAAGTTGCAAAGTGGAGCTGGTGGTGTACTGTAGTCAGAACAGTACCTAACAGGGCAAGACCAAGGTAGATGGAGTTGTTGCCGAGGTGGATTTCTAGCTAAGGAATCTAGATCAGTGTTGCAGTTGCACAGACAATTGGAGAGAGGCATCTCGACATTGGCAAAAGGGTTTCTAGGAGGGAAATTGAGGCTCAAAGGAGTCATACCAAGAACTTCTAGGAGGTAAATAAAGGAGCAGCGAAATGGCACTGCACAGAGTAAGAGTCCAAGACAGACTGGAGAAAGCCTCAAACTTCGTAGTCTGGAAGGCCAGAATATTATCCATACTAGACAGGAATCGTGTCAAGCACTTCACCTTGAGGACAATAGCTATCCCAGTTGACCCGGCTTATAACGACAGGTACGAGGATGTAATGGCGAGGGCTAAGAGTATCATCCTTGATGGGGTCAAGGATCATATAGTACGACATATTGCCGAGAAGAATATGGCACAAGAGATGTGGGAGGCCCTGACCAAGTTGTATAAGCATACTTCCGTGCAGAGGAAGATGCTACTAGAAAATCAGTTGTGATCATACCAAATGAAGAAGGGAGAATAGATCGACCCATTCCTCGGTCGATTGAAGGAGATCCGGGATCAACTGACTTCTATAGGGGCAATGTTGGATCCAGAATTGATGATGAGAACAGCCCTGAACACAGTCTCAAAAGACTAGGAGGTGTTTGTCCAGAGCATACTGGGCAGGGCGACCCTTCTAGATTGGGAGGAAATGTGGGTTGCTCTTCGCCAAGAAGAGATCAGAAGGCTGAGCAAGGCGGGAAGCAGCGGCAAGGGGATCAAAATCAAGGAGGAGGTGGAGGAAGATGGTTCCCTAGCATCTAAGGGAAAGCAGGAGAAACAGAAGAAGAAGGACCTCTCCAAGGTCAAATGCTTCCACTGTGGGGAGTTGGGTCACTATGCGACCCAGTGTCCAAGGAAGAAGAGTAAGGGAGAGGCCTCCGAGACCAAGGCGGCGCCAGCAAGGGCGGAGAAGGAAGTGGAGACAGATGATGATTGTGCCATGAGTGCTCATGTGCCACTTCAGAAGAAGTGGGGAGACATCGAGCTGTAGTCAGGGGGACTACAGGCGATGAGGGGTAGGATCCTTGAGGTACACAGCCTCTTGGATTAGACCTTGCTACGGGAGCCCCGAAGAGGAGTAGCAGGCTACAACAATGCGAGAGGCACGGGAGTGTTGCACCAGTGCAAGATGGCATAGAGAAGTGTGCAACGATGCGAGATGCACAGAGTTGTTGCAACAACGCAGAGGTCAGAGAGGGAGCACTTGTCAGTAACAGAGGAAGCTTCAGCATCAGGAGTGTTTCTAGCTTGACGAAGATGTCAGAGTTGGGAGATCGGTTACTTACTTCTCAATAACTGAGTTGCAGTGCAGCAATTAGCAGTGGTAGTGCTATGGGCAGCATGATGTGAAGGGTTGCAGTGCAGATGCAGCAGTGGTAGTGCTATGGGCAGCATGATGTGAAGGGTTGCAGTGCAGATGCAGCAGTGGCAGTGGCAGGGCCATGGGCAACAGGACGGATGCAGAGGGAGTTGCAGTACGGATGCAACAGTGGCAGTGACAGGGCCATGGGTAGCAGTACAGGATGCAATAATGGAGAGGATGTCGGCCAGCAGGCCTAGCATCACCACAGGGACCGATCAGGGATGATCAGAGCGATGCTAGGTGAGGAGTATTATTAGAGCACAGTCCTCGCTAAGAGGGAGTGTTGATTTGGGGTAGCATCGGATGTGCTCTAGCCACGAAAATTGGTGGAGAGGCTAAGGCACATGAGATCTCCAATACCCAGAAAGGGTTTGAGCAGATTCTAAATAGTTTGGGAGATATTAAAATAATTAATGTTTTTAATGGAGTCCCTAAGTCTAAACCTAGGGAAAATAAAATATTAATGTGAGTTAATATAAAACTGTGTTAGAATGGTCCAAAAGGCATGGATCAAGCCAGATCTAATCTTAGCATTGATTAGAGACTTAATCTCGACCATTGATTTGTCAACGAGAAAAGTGTAAGAGGACGCTTGAGGGTCACTTGGAGAACACACCAAGAGATCAAAATTTCAACTTTCTGGGGCTGGGTTTGTTGAGCAAGTTGAGAGAGTGATCAGAGTTAGCAGAGAGGCAGAGATAGCATCGGGAGGATCAGAGCAGTAGCCAGAGAGAGGGACGCAGAGCCAACCAGGGCTCACGCAGAGGCAGCCAAGAGTTGTGCAGTGCCTCAAAGAGCCGGCATGGGTGACGCAGAGGGCCAAAGGATTGATGTAGTGCCTCCAGATGCTGACGCAGGCCAAGCTAGAGTGATGTTGAGCTAATGTTGGGCCAGAGAAAGGCTGACGCAGTCCCTAGAGGCTGACGTTGGGGTTTCGTGGGGCAGATTGGCGTTGTGGAGCTGCCGGAGTGTTTATTCGGGATTTCAGCCGAAATATCTGCTTCCGAGTAGAGAGGTGCTACTGCCGAGAATTTTCTTTGTTGGGTGAGCCGGATTTGGCACCCAGATTGTATTCTGAAACTGCTTAATAAATCAAACCCTCAGATAACTGCACCGATTTTCCCGCACTGGATTTTTTCAGAGGGACATTAGTCCAAAAACAACGATGTCACTTGTGAGCTTGTTTCTATTTCCTTCAGTTGATGCTCTGTAATGTGTTGAGCATGTACTTGTATTTATTTCCAGTATTTACATGGTAAATAACTTGTTAATTAACAGAACAAGTAGGTAGGAATAAATCAGTAAAGTACATGAAGGGTTTCTAACGTGTTAGACTTAGAAATTCCAACACATATTTCCACAAGGGTGTTTAGTCTACCCTTTTCTTCCCATCATCTTCACTGACGTTACCCTCCTCTTCCTCTTGGTACTCCTCCTCCTCTTCTCCAAGGTATCCTCCACCACTACCCACTTCTTCATCATCTTCATCATTTCTTCTTCTTCTACTTCCCAACACCATCATCATAGCAAAAAAAGGAACCAACAAGATAAGACTAAGCCATATACCCATCATGTTTGTTGAAGGTTGAGATTATTACCTGCAATAAAATGAGGGAGGAGTGGGAAAGAGTAGGAGAAGAGAAGAAGAACATCTAGATTCTAGATTCATTGAACATTCAACATATTTTTACACAAATGTTACATAGAAAAAAAAAGAATGGGATTAGACCCTACCTTTTTGGCTCTCCAACAATCTCCCTTCAATCTCCCAAGCTTGCAAGCTCCAACAATCTCCCACAACCTCCTCAAGCTCAAACCCTCTCAAATGCTCTCAATCTCTCTTTCTCACAAATGAAATGGTGATAATGAGGGAGGGGAGGAGGCTTTTTATTGTTTTGCCCCTCCCTTTTCCCTCCAAAAAGCACCCTCCTTTGCTTTGGCCGCGCGCAGAAATTTAGGGTGGGAGCGATTTTTTCTCAAGGGAGTGATCACTCCTGTATCACTCCCTGCGGTTACAATTCGCCCCCAAAGAGATGAGGAGCGATACGGGAGCAATCGCTCCACGGAAACCAGGGAGCGAATTTTTTTTCCTATGAGCATGCACTTGAAATTCACTCCCAAACAGGAGCAAATCAGAAGCACGCTCTCGGGGTCGTTCCCCTAGCTCTTCCAAGCAAGTGTGCCCTTCGGGAGCAGATTCGAGGGCGGAGGGTGGTCGCTCCCCACAACCTTGGAGTAGATACTTTATAACAGCCATGGCTCATAACTCTGTGCTATACCTCAACTTAGGAAACTTAAGAAACGATTAATTGATAATGTTAAATTATTGTATGATGTAATGATGTTATAAAATTATGTTATAAATTATAATGACTTAACATTATTTAAGTGATGTGCTAGTAGTCAGGACTTGGGCCTTGGAGAGGTTAAGTGATCCAACATTGAAATTTGAGCCAATACTAGCAACGTTTTCTCATACCTAGTGGATAATGAACAATATTGAATATTTCTCTCATATCTGTGGTATTGAGTCTTGACATTGTGTATCTGCAATGTTGTGTGTGTGTTATTCTGATAGTGTGGATAACAAATACGTAGTGCAATGAAAAAAGGTCAAACAACCTAATCAGTTTACAAGGCATAAACAAATAACTTCGATTGAAGACCCACCTGAGGGGTATTTGATTATTCTCATGTTGAAGAACAATTATAACATCATTGCTGGTCCATACTTGACTTTCACCTTCCATCAATAGTTCAGGATCTATACCAGCTAGAGACAACACAAACCTGCCAAGAGGAATTGAGAGTCACATTATTTTGTTTTAATAAATGTTGAAATGTAATGAAACACATTAATCTAAAGTTCATCAGTTCTAATATGATCCAGTAACTGTTTCCAAGCTAATTCAATTCCAGAATTTCCAAGCTGTTGGTAACCTATTGTATTTAGCCTCTTCTATATAAATATTGGCACTCTACTCTGTCATCCCTTGTCCACTATTATGAGGACAAATGTAAATGACCATATCGAATGCATTCCCTGACAGAGACTAAAGTGTCACAGTTTGGAACACACAAAAATGAGAATAACAGCTTGAGTTAAAAATTTTGGCAAATGCATCCTAACCAAAGCAATCAGACACAAAGTGGAATAAGTATAAAGTTCAAGAAATTTCACCTTATGGGTCAATTCTCAATTTATGTAGTATTCAAAAAGCAGCTTCAAAATGGCTGTTCATAGTGAGTTTTGGATTACCACCTCTATTTGAGATTATTCATCACAGTCATGGCCATTTTAGGTGCATACCTCATGAGGTCAAAATTAAGAAATATATTTTATATCACTCTGAAAAAAACACTGAATAACCACAATACTTCCAGAGAAACAGTCCAAATATTTTGCACAAGGACATGTGCAAGCATTTTGGTTGCATTTACCTTCCCCTATCCATAAGACCAAACCCACAAGCAGCTTACACTGATAGAAATGTTTTTGCATTGATTAACAAAAAGCTCTTTTAACCTAATGAAAAAAAAATATTTTTGTCTTACAGGATTTTTTCTGTAAATATTTATGTACAAAATAGTGATGTTGCATGACAGAACTAATAGAGACCCAGGTTGCATGACAGAACTAATTACTTAAATGTCAGCCAATTGTTAGCAAGCAGACATTGCCCATAGAAATAATGGTCATGCCATCTATAGTTGGTTGACAGCTCAGTTAACATTATAATGTTTATTTTTTTCCTTGTGAATTTTTTCCTGAGGAAACAGTAGAACACCTATTTCTGCTATGCCCTTTTGCCAGTGCTGTTTGGAATACTGTCGGCATTTCTTTGTCAGATGATTTTTTATGTCAAATTGTATCTTGCATCAAAGCCTGGCATTCTTGGTGGCAACGTGCATATCCAAAGAACCTCAGAGATCTCCCACCCATTATCAGTTAGGGGATATGGATAGCTCAGAATAATGTTATTTTCCAGAAGAAAGTTACAACTCATGAAAGAGTGGCAGCTCATTCTATGGCCATATATGATTTGATCCCGGATGAAAACACTAGCCACAGGCCTCGGAACATCTCAACTGAAGAAGTGGATCGGTCTCGTCCCTGGGCTTATTTCAATGGTGCTTCCCAGGCTGGGGACAAGTGTGGGGGAGGAGCAATTATTTACTTAAATGAAAACCATCTTTTCAAGGTTCTTTGGGCAGCTCCAGATCTTTGGTGATTCTTTAATAATTATTAACTGATTTAATGAAGTTTCCAGGTGTCACATGCACACACTCATTCCCATTCTGGAGGAGGTCTTGCAACTGAAAAGTTTTGATCAAATTTCCTGTTGTCATATTCACAAGGAGAGGAATTCCATTGCTGACGACCATTTCAAAGCAGGCGCGCAGCAAGCACTGGGCATATGGAAGATCTCAGAACATGTCGGCGATTCATTTTATGAGTTCTACCACAGGCCTTTTATAGATGGCCTGCAGGTGGAAGATGCACAGGAATGAGGACCAAATCTCTCTTCTCACAGCTCTTTATGGCACTTTATGTTATTTATGAGATCTTCTTTCCTAGATGACACGAGGCTAGCTCTGTTATGGTTATGTTTATATGTTTTTATGTTGAAAAACACTGATACTGATCTGAAAAATGCTTCTCAGGCCTGTTTTTTGTATTTATATTTTGATGGATGGCTGTAATCTTAAAAACAGCCTTTTTTTAATGCACTCCAGTGCATCTGCAAGATGTAATTTTCAAACTTTTGAATGAAAATTATGATTTTTCCTTGGGAAAAAAAATCAGACATTGCCCATACTAATAATGGCCATGCCATCTATATTTGTTTGAGAATTCAGTTGACATTATAAGATTTATTTTTTTGCTTATGGTTTGAAAGCTAAACGTTAGAGCTAGCAAGGACAACATTAAAATTAGTGAATGTAAAAATAAATGCTAAGTTTCTATTATGTAAAGTTGCACTTTAGTTAGTTGATAACGGATTAGGTATATCAACAGACTTAGATAGTTACAAAGGTGAAAACTATTTCTCTTACATATCATGATTCTTGCTTTGATTGTATGTGTAACAAGAATAATAAAATATGAGTTTTCTATTGCACATTTCATTCTTTTCTCTCCTTCATTGTATGCAATAAAATAACGACATTGGTATCAGAGCAGAATTAATTGATGGAGAATGTGGTCTTTGAAGTCCATAGTCAAGACAAGATGCTTTCAGCAAATGTAAATGAAATAACATAAATATCATGTATTTAAGCATCATGTAACGCTGAGAGAAGCCAAAATTTCAATTTTGTACAAAACAAAAGGAATTTGTGTACAAAAACTAGAGCATGAAATTTGATATATATATAGACACATCCTAAAAGGACATGTCTCTACTAAAGGACATGAGTCATAATGAAAGAGCACTCCCGCTTAGTTACATATATGGGGCCCTCATTGTAATCCGATCATATCATTTCACATACATTTTTTCAATAAATATTTTTCTATTCTAATTCGATTTCTTTATATTCCAAGTATTTTGGATATTTAATTGTTAAGCCATATTGGTCCTCACACTTGGTATCAGAGGCTCAGTTTCTTATCCTAGCTTTTCGAACAATAAATTTTCAGAGATTCTCTAATCCTGGTCCTTGACCATAACTCAGCAATTGGACCATTCTAAATTTAGATAAGTCAGCCGTTGGCCATTTTAAATTCAGAAAGCCTTTGAAGAATAGATCATTTCACCAAATTGTTGTTCTAAAAATAAAAATAAATAAATCAACTAAGGAAGTTAAGGATGTTTACGTTTTTAGCTTACGCAGGTACTTCTACATAGGTCTAAATGTCTAGGCATGTAGAAGTTGCCCAAAGTCTCCTTGGACACTTTCTCTACTGTGAGCAAGTTGCATTTGTAACTTAGCCTAAGTTTCAACTTCGGAAAAACACAATCATTATGCTAGCTTATTGAGCCAAAGAAACATTAGAAAAAGTAAAGTATTTACTTTTGTAATTGTGTTTTAATCTCGGCCCTTGACCTCAAGTGAGGCAAGATTTAATCTCGATCGTCAATCACTTTGGAGATTAGGGTTAAGGATTTCGCTCAATGAAGAGATATAAAATCAAGGCTAAGGAGAAGGAGAAGACACACAATACAGCAACACAAGATTGAGAGAGGTCTATCAGTGACTTGTGAGTGTGTTGGGTACGAGGAAGGGAGGCAGCAAGAACATCCAAATCAGCCAAGGAGGGCTTGATCAGCTGGATTAGATCCAATGTTGTACTTGTATTTTCTTAGTCGGGGCATTATCCCAAGACGAGAGCCCAAATAGGTTCTGAATCAATTTAATGATGAACTGATTTGATTGGGAAGAATCTGTTGTGTCATTTATTTTGTGAGATTGGTTCTGTTATGCTTCCAATAATTAATGTTCTGACCCTAGATGTGTATTACATTCAGTAGATTTGTAATCTACTAGGTTAATGATTTGTCAAATGCTAGGTTCACAAGAAAGCTAACATGGTATCGGACAAATAAACTATGAGAACCAATCCCAAGGAGCTAGGTTCAGGCATCATCGTATTGGGCAAAAAAAAATTAAGGGTCGAAATACATCATACAATACACTGAAAATTCGTTGTGGACAGGGCCAGATTCCATTTTTTTTAAGGAAATTAAGAAATAAAAGGTTGGTAATTGAGTGGGCCACCATCTAAAATGGTCAACAAGCCATCCACACCCAGCCACCATAAGAGTAGGCGATCAATTAGCATACAGGAAGAGTGTCCAACCGAACAATCCCAAATGCAGCGAAGGGAAGCGGCACAAATAGTCGAAAATCCAACAGTCAAGCAAGTGATCACACAGGATTAAGGCGCAAGATAAACCAATTAACCAGACAACAGTTTGACGGCAGAGGCGAGTCAAGGCAAAGGTGCGGAAGCACAAACAAGACATGGCAACAAGTGTTGAAGTATTTGAAGAACACTCTTAGCCCTATTGTTGCTTCTGGAAAATGCAACTTTGGTGTACTTGCCTAGTGCGCATCCTTTGCATACATCATCTCGTTCATTACTCAACTCTAGAACTCCTAATACTGTTCTCTTGAGAATTCTTAGAGCCCCATGGTGCAAGTGTCACATCCTCCTGTGCCATAGTTCATTCAAATCCTTTTCCCCACTGCTGCCTATCAGTGCCATTGGAGACTTTAGCTGTAATCTATACAGCCTGTTACTTTTGGCTCCAATTTGGGCCTTCTTTTTCCAACTCGGGTGTTTGACATATAATTTCTCCTTAATGAAGAAAACATCATAGTCCTTGTTTTGAAACTGAGATACAGAGAGTAAGTTCATCCCCAATCCCGGCACATGCAGCGCATTGGTTGCTCGAAGCCGATCCCCTGCTTCTGTTTGAAATACTATGGTACCTCTTCCTACGGGGGTACATTTTGACTTATTTCCCATGGTGATCTAGAAGTTCATCCTTTCTTCCTGATAATTCGAAAAACATTCTCGTATTCCTGTCATGTGCCAAGAAGCTCCACTATCTATATACCAAACCTCAAAGGAGGCAGAACTCGCTAAGCAAGCGACTTCTTCTTCCAATCTGGAAGCTAACATAGAATAATCATGATCCATGTTCCTCGTGCTCTCTTCTCCCTCTAGAGATCTGCGTGGGTCCTTCTGAGTTGATGCCCCGACATCATGCTCCTGACTCATAGCAGATTCTTTACTCCTATTGCCTAATCTCTCCTCTGATACCATGTGAAAATTTCTGACACGAAATTCTACTGCAGTAACTGATTTATTTCTCCTACTTATTTCTCACAATAAGTTGTTCACAAAACCCTTCAGCAAACATTAAAATAAATTCTACTACAGTTATCACATAATAGAATAGAGAAAAATAACAGTGATATATAAGCACAGGAATCAATCACATCAACACAGTTATTTTTGGACAATTGTCCCCGAAAAAACCCAATGCGAGAAAACCAGTACAGCAGATGAGGGTTTATTTATTATTCTTCAACAACAATATCTTTACAAGGAATAATTCTGCAGTACATACAGAAACCTTTAAGAAAACACCTGAGATAATTTTCCTCCTCAGCTAGGAAAAATTCTGACACCACAAAGACCCTTTATCCTTCACTGCATCACCCCTGCATCATCTGCGTGAGGATTGTGTCATCCCTGCGTCATCTGCGTGAGGATTGTGTGTGATCTCGTCCCTACCTGCGTTGTATCTCAGAGCTCTCCCTCTACACTGTCTCTCTAAGGCACTGCGTCACCGCCTCCTCAATCTCCGACTGATACTGAAACCCTCCTCTTCCTTCAACCTACAACTCTCCCTCTGAAATCGAACTCCTCCTTGAGAATCGATTTCCCTCGAGTTACTGATTATTTGCTCGGTGCATCTCCAAATGACTCTCAAGTCTTCTCTTATACTTTTCCTGTTGATGAATCAATGGCCGAGATTAAGTTTCTAATCAACAGCTACGATTAAAACAGACTTGATCCTCGTCTCTTAGAAGCTTCTCACCCATATCTTTATTAATACCCATTAATATTTTTATTTTCCTAAGTTTAGAATTAGGAACTCATTAAAAATATTAATTATTTTAATAACTCCTCATCCGGGTGGAATTTCTCCAAATGATTTTTGGGTCTTGCAGATCTCATGTGTTCTAGCCCCTCTACAAAATTTTGGAGCTAGAGCACATCCAATGCTGACCAAAATCAGTAGGAAATTTGCTAATGGTTTTAAGAACATTGATCATCTAATTATGTATCTCTTGAGCAATTGTCATTAATATCCTTTTCATTCTTGTATTGCCTCACATAAGTGTTGAAGGAAACCTTGGTCAATTGTTCTAAGTAACATTTTGGATAAGTGCTCTAATCTCTTTTGCTTGCCATCATTGTCATTATTGTTTCATGGTTAAAATCTATTGTGGACGATAATTTTATCCTTGGCATATTGGTGATTTGTTGTTAAGAGCATCTATCTTATTTCTTGAGCAATTATCTCTTGGTTAGATTTGATACATCTTGTGGGCACTAGTAAAATTGAGCTTTATCTTGTGTATAAGATTGTCTCCCATTCATTTAGTACTTTTTGTAATAACTGAAGTTAAATCATAAGATTGTCTCCCATTCATTGAGTACTTTTTGTAATAACTGAAGCTAAATCATAATTAAGTACTTAAGATCATAATCAATCTTAACTCAAGAACACTCAAGTCAAATTTTGCATTTGCATCCTAGGCCTAGTCCTGCATTAATTAAACTTACCTCCAAGCATAAGCTTGGTTGATAGAAAGATAGGAACACCCTTCATCTCTTACTTGCAAACGCTAGACCCTCTCTAGTGGTTAAAACAGTGACCTTGCAGTCATCAGAGCCACAGTCTCTGCAGCGCCGGAGGCACCGGGTATGTTAGATTTCAAGGGGAGGTATCGTTAACCAAGCCTTTGCTTGCTTCGCCTTGACTTCTCTCTACCACTTACTTTTGAGACTAGCCTCAAAATAGATAAGGATCAAGGGATATACTTAGCTAGGCATATAATTAAAATCAATCAAGATTCTTGCATCACACCTAGATTGTAGGACTTGCACTTCATATAGGATAGCAAAGCATCTAAGCAATGATTGTTCATCCGGTCACCTGGTATTTAATTGATCTAAAGCAAGTAGTTGACTCCACAAGGCACTAATCTCATAAATACTTCAATCTAATCCTTTAACTTGCTATAATCAACCAAGTGGCTAAACCATTCAATCATGTCTCCCCGACTTGTTTGTTGCCAATAAGTCTTGCATTTCAATTTTCCATGGGGACTACCCCCCATAGCCCGTTGCTGGGAGACAGCTAGAATGGAGTGGTCGGGGATCAAAGTGACAACCCCGACCTGAGTCATTGTTGCATCGTGCCTATACAATCTGAGCAACAACAAAGATGATAGCCCAAAAATAATACTCAAAGATTTTGTTCCTTTCCTTCTTCTAGTCTTCTTCTTCTTCGCTCTTTTAGGTCTCTTTCGCTTCCTTGATCGAACTTCTTGCGTGATGATTAGATGATCTTCAGGTGAGGTTGATGTCTCTTATATATCGGCTTTTCTTCTAGGTCAAATAGCCCTACGTGAGGCCGACTTGTCATCTTATGAAGGTCGACTGTTGTTTCTTATTTGACAAGGTCTTGGAGGGTCTTTATGACACTTTTAACTCTACAAAAAATTTTCTTTACAAGATACAACATGCCCAAAAGGGTCTTACATGTATGACAATGACTCTTTTGACTTCATAACTCTAAGACAAACCTAGAAGCACTCAATGGGTGCTTGCCCTATAAATAAATTTATCTTGAGCATGAAACCCATGCATCAAGAATGACACTAATAAATTTATTTTCTCTTTAATATAAAATATATGAAATCATGAATACAATAGATATTATGAAGACCGAACATAGTTACACATTTCAACAACCAAGACATCGGAATCCTACATTTCTCATTTCCAATAGTTGGCAACCATGGTGCCAAACATCTCGAAGCAGAGGTTGGTCATGCTCTTTATAGAGGGTTTGGCGAACCACTGCATGGGTGGGTCAAGGCTTTCAAGCCTACCACATTGCATGATTCCATCACCAAGACACGAGATATGGAAGATGCAGCTCCAAAAATGAATTTTCCATCCAAAACACTAATCCCTCCAAAGGAAAAGGACAAGAAGTCTTTTCAGAGAGATGGGACAAGGAAGGATAGGCTAGATGAGGAGACTAGAAACGAGTTGAGGAGGAAGAAACTCTATTTCACTTGCAAAGAACCATGGGAACCTGGTCATAGATGTTTGGGAAAGGGGAAGATTCACTACATTGAAGTGGTGTCCAACAGTGACAATTAAGATGATACAACATTGGCACCAAGCAAGGAGCCTATCAGTTACAGAGAAGAACAGTCCCTTGAGGAGGCTAAGGGAGACGAGAAGTCGTGAATTGAAGGGCGTACTATCACCTCTCTCTAGAGTTCCTAAATATTACACCGTCAATATCAAGGTTGTCATATGGGAGCAACGAATCATAGCATGGGTTGATGGTGGAGCTCCATAAAATTTCATCAATGCAGCTTTGGAGGTAAGGAATGACATTCCTACAAAAGAATTTGATGGCTTCAAAGTGAGGGCAGTTGATGGGTATAACATGACATGCACACAAGTGGTTCCACGTTTGAGCGTGACATTGGGTAATTACACGTTCACTGATGATTTTTATGTAATAGAACTTGCAGATACCAATGTGGTGTTAGGAGTACAATGGTTGTATTCAATAGGAAGATTCGCAATGAACTACCAGGTGATGAAAATGGAGTTCCAGGACTCAAATGGAAGCAAAGTAGTGTTGAGAGCAAGGTTGCACGAAACGGGGAAACGGGTACGAGTTTCCGAAACGGGCACGGGTATGAAACGTGACCCCCCCCCCCAATTTTGGAAACAGGGAAACGTGAATATATATATATATATATATAGGACATTTAAGAAATATGTGTAATCATAAAGCATATATGATACATTCTAATTTATTACATTATGATAAAATTGTCAATTGCCAATGCATAAACTATTAAATGTACATCACATTCACTCATAAATGATCACATAATGAAAATAGAAATATCCGAAATCAACCACGAGAAATTTCTAATTTCTTGTCTCGTGCTTGATTGGGAGTCTCCACCTACATAGTCGAACGACCTTAGTGCTCTTGATTAAATACAAGTTTCATACCCTAGTACCCTACATGCTCTTGATTATTGGGAGTCTCCCTGCATAGAGGGCTTGGTTCTCTTGATTAAATACAAGTTCCATACCCTAGTACATGATAAAATCCAATGGAAACATTGCAATCCCCCCAATCTTGAAATCCTGAAAAACAGATAAGTCTGTTGGATTTTGAGTGAGATCTAAAATTCTACTTTCTCCATATGAAATCCAATCAGGGCGAAACCACTCTCAAACATCCTGAGTCATTTCATGGTAATATTACAAATTTAAGTAAAAGGATGAAAATGAAAAATAAAGGAGAATATCCCTTTTACTTTAAGAATTTAACATTACCATGAACTGCATATGCCTCAAACTTCGTGATGAACTGCATATCAACACTAGGCAAAAGTTCACTTTTATAACTTTAGACAAGCATCTAGAAGCAACTAGAAGGCATTAGAAAAACGTGCCAGTACGGCCACAAACGCGTTTCTGGGTCTTACCGTACGCGTTTCCGTGTTTCGTTTCTGTTTCCGTGCGGAAACTCCTCCCCTGCCAGCGTTCCCTGCAACTTAGTTGTAAATGTATTTTGTAATGAGCTTGGCATTCTCTACAATGTTTTTTACCTACTCCACTTTGCCTACGTCCTCAAGCATGAGGTCTATGCAATGTGCAACACACGGAGTCCAAAATATGGTCCTATATTTTGAATCAAGCATCTTTCTAGGAAGAACATAGTTTGAGGCATTAGCAGTGATGACCTACACAACATTCTACTCCCCCACTTCCTAAATAATGTCATCCAAAAGCTCAAATAAAAGGGTTGCATCCTTCACCTTATTAGATGCATCAACTGATCTAAAAACACATGGTGCCTTGAGGGCAAGAAATAAGGAGATTAATGATAGCACAGTTCTTTCCATCGATCCATCCATCTGACATGATGGAACAACCTGTTTTGAGCCATGAATCCTTATACTCAACCAAATACTCATTAATGTAAAATATCTCTTTTTGCAAAAGAGCTCCCCTCAATTCATGCATACTAGGGCCTTTGAAGCCCTTTCCTACAGCTATAACAAAGTCCCACATAGCTTGGTAACAAGGTGGGCAAGTAGCATTAAATGGGATATCTGCATCATACCACCATCTAGCAATGTATTGATAAGAAGTTTCTTCGCATTTTTTTTCCAATGTTGATCCAAAGTGGGTTGATGACTTGGCTAGGAGGAAGTGGGATTAGAAGAGGCAATGTTGGCAGAGGATGCAAAATAACTCTGGATGTTTGTTCTCTTTGTTCCTTTTGATTGTTGGCCAAAAGAAGGATGAACATAGTGAAAGGGGTCACTGGTGGAATGGATATAAGAGGAGTCTTGAATCTCATAATCATCATACCCACTCTCTTTCATGGCTTCTAATAATTCCCTCTTCCTTGTAATGTCATATTGGATGGCCTTCTCCCTAGCCTTATCCTCATGAAACCTTTCAAACTTGGAAAGGTATTATGCCCTAATAGGACCTAATACTTCATTTGCTACTTCACATTGATTTACTTGGCCTCTTATCCCAGCCAAGTGTTGTTTCAATCTGAGAATACAACCACCTCCAATAGGTTTTATGGCATAATTTGCATATCATTTTTCCATCAATCAAATCACAATCAGTCCATGCACTGACCTTGGCTTTTGGATCCATGTTGGCTTGAAATAATTAAAATTTCCAAAGAAATGTGCCATTAAAAAAACATTGCAGCTAAGAAACATGGAAAACGAAAGCTAAATTTAGGAAAAGAAATGCACATGTAGCCTAGAAATTTTGATAACATAGAACTAGAGATTTGATACAATCGATGATAGAAGTTAGAATTTTAGAATACATAAAAAAATTAATACATAGATAGTAGTCAAATGAGGAATTTTTCAAGTGAAAATCCTTACCTGGAAATGCAAAGTAGCTTCCTTAGCCTCCTCTTGAAGATGCCATTGACAACTCCAAACTATCTCGAAAATAGCTCCAACTCCAACTTCAATCCTCCAAGTTGACTACTCCAGCAAAAACTCAACACTCTCCAAGCTCCCAATCAATCTCACAAAAACTTCAAATGAGATTTGTGAGACAAATGAGAGGGAGAGGGTCCTTTTAAAGGCTTGGAGAGGGTGTTTTTGGAGGAAAATAACCCTTATTTTCCCTCCAAAACACCCTAAAACCTACGTAAACCACGATGTGTGGGTCCTCTGCGGCCTTGGTAGCTAACCGACAGGTATAGGACGGAACTGACTGATTTGACCATAAACCAGAGGATTTCGTCCTCAACTGGCCTGTTAGCACTGATTTTTTCTAAATTCTAGGCGAAGGGAGGGGTCCAATCGAGTTTTTCTGTTGGTTTGACCCGATCAGCTAGTGAACTGGCCAGTTTGACCAGTTATTGGTTTAAACCGACTGATTTTTAAAACACTAGAGCTTGTTCTACATCAATCTCACTGTGGCTCACTTGCCTCTGCAAATGCTCTCACCAAAACTGAAAATCTTACTTCGGCTTCACAGTCCCTGTCCCTCTCTCACTGCTTCGATTTCTCTGGCTCTCTCTCCGGCAATTGAATGCTGCTACTTAAGAAATCGATATGATCATGAAATCGAATTATACAAGTGATTTCTCCAAGCCCCATCAACTTCTTGTTATAATCCTCTGTTGGGACTCCAATGACCAAGATTAAATCTTAATTGTTGGCTATGATTAACTTGAAGCCGATTCTTGTGAGTTTCTAGAACATTCACACCTTAACTTAATTAATTCTGATTAATTAGTCATATTCCCTAAGTTTAGACTTAGGAAATATGAAAAAACTGACTAATAATCTAATTAAGTCATTTCTAGGCGGAATTTCCAAAAACAATTTATGGGTTTTGGAGATCTCATGCATTCTAGCGTCTCCACAAAATTTCAAAGGCTAGAACACATCCGATGCTACAAAAACTAACACTCCCTCTTAGCGAGGAATGTGTTTTAACGTTGACGCTTCTTGTAGCAACACCTTGTCTCTGCATCATCTCTTATTACGTTGTTGATGTCTAGTTGTTGCTGCCCACCAACCACTACGCAACTCTGATGCATACAACATCTGTGTTGTTGCTGACTCTGCAAAACTGCTTCCAACACTGCAACTACCTCTCCATCTATTGCTTTCGCAACTGCAACATCTGCAACTGAAAAGCATCCTAAATATTGAATCAACTGTGATCAGTATGATGCATCTTTCTCCTGAGTCTCTAACTACTACTAGTATCTGCGCTATCACTGAGGTATCTGTGTCACTGCTGACTCTGCACTATGCCACCTGCACTGCTACCAACTCTGCACTGTGCTCCTCAGCATCTGACTGCAACTAGAGTCTGCATCTGTCACTCTGGCATCTAACTGCATCTACTGCCACTTATCCATCATGCTACAAAATACTATGGGCCCCTGCAGCAAGGAATTGATTCAAGAGGTGGACCTCCTCAAGAATCTTGCCCATCTGTAGCACTTTGGGGCTACAACACCGGGTCACCCCATTTCACTCCTAGGGTTATGTCAGCAAACATGGCGAAGTCTTCCTCCAACCTGGAGGACAACATATAGATCTTTCCTGATACTGCTTGCAGGTCCTGCTTCTCATCTTTGTCCTTCTTCCTGAGAGGACACTAGGTGTTGTAGTGACCAAGCTCACCACATGTGAAGCACTTGACCTTTGACAGGTCCTTCTTCTTCTTTCGTCGCTCCCCCTGTCCCTGACTGGAACCCTTCGATGAGAGGGCCACATTCTCCTCCTTCACCAGCTTCGATCTGTTGCTGCTGCTGCTCCCACTGATGGAGCTCTTCACTAGGTCTCGTCTCCAACTCCTCTTGCTGCAAGTCGGCCCACTTCCATTAGATCAATGGTCTCTAGAGTAGCAGCGATGGGTTGGAAGATCTAGCAGATGGATGTGACGACCACATTTCAAAATGGGATTATTCAGGAAGAGGTGTACATTGAGTATCCATAAGGATTTGAGGTGCATGGGAGGGAGGCCCTTGTATGCAGGTTGAAGAAGGCGTTATATGGCTTGAAGCAAACTCTGAGAGCTTAGTACTCTTGGATAGACACTTACTTACAACATATGGATTTCAACAAGAGTGATATGGATCCAAACCTCTACTACATTATGATGGGTTAGGATCCCTCATTCTTGTACTGTTTGTGGATGATTTATGTATTATAAGTATAGAGAGACTTGTAGAGTACTGCAAGTATGACTTTGCTTCACTGTTTTAGATGATGAACATTGGACCAATGCACTATTTCTTGGGGTTACATGTGTGGTAGGAGGAGGGTCATATCTTTCTGGTATAGGGGAAGCATGCAACATACATTTTGATGAGATTTGATATGGACGACTGTAAGCCCATTTCCATGCCTATGATTACCAACTAGAAGAAGCTTCATGCTTCTGAGTCCGAGTTGGTTGAGTTGGTTGATCCCACAATGTATCATCAATTGGTAGGCTCATTAATATATTTGGTTAACACTAGGCCAGACATTAGATATAAAAAACATACAAACATAGATTGAACCATATAACATTAAGCATCTAGAAGTTATAATCTTCATCAACCACATCCACAATTTTGTAACATACAACATATTGAGTCTCATGATTCATCAATCTTAAAGTTTCAAGCTCTCAAAATTCTATATATAACATTTATCATCATCGATCACCAAAGTTGCACTTGTAAGCTAAGTGTAACCATTACAACAAAGAATATCTAACATGAAATGAAATGTTATAAAATGAAATGAAATGAAACAACTTTCAACTTTCACGAAGCATCATATTCATATTGAAATGAAACCAATAAATTTTGAATCCACATCATTCCTACACCCTTCGTCAAGGAAATTTGATATGGTTCTATGCCTTATAGAGATGTTTGTTCCTGTGCCTCCATATCCACTGCCATTCGAGGATGCTAATGGAGTTCTTTGTGCATGTGATTGTGAGCTATGTTCAAAGTAAACCTTTGATTTTTTTAGATTTGTATTGGGCTTCCTCCTCTTCCATTATGTATTTAGCTCTTTGTGTTGCTGACACACTTACACAAGCTTTGATTCCTATTTGTTTATCTCCATCCCATGGACTTTTCCCACAAAGGTGCTCTTTGGCACCAGTGTATGAACCTGTGTAAATGTTGTTGCAATGGGTGCACGTAAATTTAGTGGTTCCATCCCCTTTCCCTACTCCAGGCCTAGTAACATATTTCCACATTGGGGTTTGGTCTTGTTTAGTTTTTGGGGCCTCATCATCTCCACTCTCTTCCTCCTCACAAAGGTATGCCTCTCCAGGGTTTTCATCAAATCCACTATAACCCACTTCTTCATCCTCTTCATCATGATCAACCCTCCTCCTTCTACTCTCCAACACCATAATAACAAAAAAAGAACCAACAACAAGAAAATGCCAAGCCATATAGCCATAATGTTTGAAGTTTTGAGTCTGCAAAAAAATGGAGGAATGGTAAATAGAGAAGATAAATTTTTTATTTAGCAATGAACATATAAAAATCAAAAATGCTAGATTAGAGTGTAAATCCTACCTCTTTGGCCTTCAATCCCAAGCTCCAATCTCCCTTGCAAGCTCCTCCAAGCTCCTCTCTCTTGCTCTCTCCAACTTGACAAATGATAAATAATGGGAGGGGAAAGGGCCTTTTTAACCTTTTCCCCCCTCCCCTTCCCTCCCTTTCCTCACTGTCTGTTGCCCCTCCCTCTTTGTCCGCCGGCCGACCCTCCCTCTTCGCCACGCGACTCATTTTGCTTGCCGACGGGAGTGATTTTTTAAAAGAGGGAGTGGTTGGGAGCGATTTTTTAAAAGAGGGAATGGTTGGGTGTGATCTCTCCCTAACCGCTCCCTCTTTTAAAAATTCGCTCCCTGAGTGAAAGGGAGCGTCAAGGAGCGAACACTCCCTTAATCGCTCCCTAAAAAACAAGGAGCAATTTTTTTTAAAGGGAGCGTGCTCCCGAAATTTGCTCCCTATCCACTCCTAAGTGGCACGCGAATCAGGAGCGGCTTCCCTGGTGGGGAGGGGTTCTCCCCCGCAACCTTGTTGTAAAAGCCACATAATACTTTCCAACCAAACAAACCAACAAATTTCTCTCCTTGAATGCCAAAAACCAGATGAAAGTGACTTAGAAAGTTATGCCAAACACGTCAGTGAAAAAAAGGGATTGGCTACGGTGGGATCATCACCACCGAAACCAATCAAAAGTAGAAGGGGTCTTAAAACCCTTAGAGCCTCAACTCACAAAACAGAAAAGTCTAATCAACGATGATGAGAAAATGATTTCTCCTCTCTCTTAGTTAAAGATTCTTTTTGGAGTCTCTTCTCCTCTATGTCACAAGGTCCGTCGAACTTTAACCTTGAGGTTCGAATTTTGGCAAACTTTAAAAAAAAATTGAGGTTCGACGAATGTCACCAAACCTCATAGCCATTGACCCAGTCCATAGATGAAAATTCATAACCTCATGTCACAACTCAAGCTTGTAATTTATCCTTGCAGTTTCGATGTCCGTGATAGCATTTTTTATGTTCACTGATGTTGATTTCTTACTATTTTATCCTATAATTCATTATATATGTATAGATATATATATATATATATATATATATATATATATATATATATATATAGATAGATAATGAATATATATAAACCTAATGGCGAACCTCATCCGAACCTCATCAAAAAATTTGAACTCAAACCAAACCTAATCATTGTCAAACTCGAACTCGAGCCCGAATCATGAGACATTGCTTCTTCTTATTTTAACTCGAGGGGTTACAAGTTTCCCTCCACTTAGCCGCAATTTGGGCTTCCTTCACAAGTTTTTCCCCAATTATCCCAATTCATTAATGATGCGCAAAAGCATTGGATAATGGGTTTCCGCCTTTATCATTGACTATAGCCTACAGGGCTGGATAGGCTACTTCGTCCTCCCTTGGTCCATTAATTAATAGGGACCATTACAGTCTCCCCTTCCCGACATTGCTTGTCGTCAAGCAGTTGCAAGTTCAAAAGCTGCAAAATTCTTCCCTTTCCTTTGAAGATTGAATATGTCGCAATTGACTCATATCACTTCCTCTGATCACTTTCAAAACATCCATCTCCTTCCAGAACAAATGATATGACAGCCCCTGGCTCTTCTCCATATTTCAATATTTGCTTTAGAGTTTAGAGCAAATGAATAGATTTAAAACAATACTTTGATAATTTAAGTATTTGCAAATTGATGCCTGCTAAAACGTTAGGTATGCAAATTACAGGCTGCATAGCAGGACAGTCATCTGGCCAACGTGTAGTCCTGTCCACCAAAATTCTGTTCCTCTTGTTATATACCCAAGAAAGTAGTTCGTCAGGTAAGCTAGACCCCAATTTTGGCTTTACAGTACATATACTTTTCAGATTTTGCCATACCATGTCCAAATAGGATCTTGATTGAAACTCCAAATTCACTGCTGCCTTCTGTACAAAACTGAATCCTCTGGAATTCCTATAATTCCATACTCAGGCATGCTCCACATTCCAGGCGCTCCTCCAACGGTTTTCACAGTACTGGGTGAAGAGTAATCCCGGAGAATACAGAACACAACAGCACCATTTGCACTCAGTTCATATTGTGCTTGAAAATTATCAATAAATTTTTGGAAAGGGATCAGTTGCTTCTCGCTTTTGAAACTTTGAGGAAAATCAGCGGATTCACAATTAAGGAGTCTGTTCACAGGGTCACAACCTCCATATTCTGTCATCCATTTTTTCAGAGTCAACTGTCCACTTTGAATGTTTGGAATCTTTCCAGCAAGGAACATTTTTAGATTGATTGTTGCCCCAGAAATGGTAAAATAGTTGATGATCTGTTTCTGTTCCTGTGTAGGTCCCATCTCCTTCTTTGGGGCCTGGATAACTGCTTTAAGAAAAGCCTTTGTTGTCCTGAGTCCAAGTAACTGAAGAAAATTTCACCTATGAAAGGACATCAGGTTCCATACTCTTATCTGCCATTCTGATAATCTCGTTGTTCACCCAATCACTGCCACCAATACTTAAGCCGACAACCAAGAATTCCGCATTTTCACTGACCTCAGAGGTACTTAATGCTACTTTTGTCAGTGTGTTAGGGTCACACAATACCTGTGCTTCTGCTTGTAAGTATCCTGATTATAAAGAATATTTTGGTCTAGAAGCCCGATATTAGAAAAATTAAAGTACTTACCAAATTTGAATGGACAGTCATACCTAGGGTGGTCATGTAGGGCTGTGATGCACTTACTCAGTT
Source organism: Pinus tabuliformis (assembly GCA_031772625.1). Lineage (NCBI taxonomy): Eukaryota > Viridiplantae > Streptophyta > Pinopsida > Pinales > Pinaceae > Pinus > Pinus tabuliformis. The sequence continues at coordinate 717,230,082 of CM062817.1, read as the reverse complement.
CACCAGTCTTTGGCAAGGATTCAGTTAAGGCTGTTTGTCTCTCAACACAATCCTTGACTTTCTTTGAACCAAGATCTTCCAACCTCCTGTAAAATTCATTTGCAAACTTACTTTTCCTTGCTTTGGGGTAAACCTAGTGTTGCTTCCCCTATTTGGGGTTCTCACTGTGCTGTAGCAGTCCTACAGGGGTGTGCTTGGGATTGTTCCGCTGACATGTTATATATGACTTTGTGTGCCTTAACACGTCACCCTTGAGGCCCTTCCAAGAAAACCTTTGTATGATCTGCCAGTGTGTCTCAAAGAGTCCTTGGGGTCTTGCTAACTGTGGGTCATGTACATCGGTCAAAATTTCCCTCTTGATTGTAGACTCAGGAGTCAGATATACCCTGTCCTTATAGAAGGTGACTTCATCCTCTATCCTGTATCTGTCATCTTGGACAAGTCCGTCCATCAATTCACAAGCAAATTTACTTTTGGAATATTCTACCGGGAGGTGGGATTTCCAATCTCTGCTGATATCCCTGAGTGAGCAGCTGGTCTCCTGGACAGTGCACTATCCTCCACGTTCTTCTTGTACCTAGTTACCAAAATATTGTTGGCTGCTACTTGTTGGTACCTGATTTGTGATTAAATATTCTGCTTGCAATCTCCAAGCTTACTTAGTACGTCCATCTGCTTGGCTGATATAGTTTGAGGGCCACCATTGGACATACCTCTCAATTTTACAACCACTCACGGGTATTGAGCCTAAAGAGGAAAAACACGGGGGGCAAAGAGCTTGTTAGACCTGCAATTACAGGATTTTCAACTCACTTCCTCACGTTGCAATGTCTCAATGCTCAACATAAAAACCTGAAGAAAATGTTTTCTTCTGATGATTGGACTAAATCTCGGTGAGCTCGTAGACAAGATGAAAAAGACACCAAAAAGAAAGTGTTCGACAATTATTTTTGGAAAAGGTCTGCAGAGCTTGTAAAAATTACCAAGTCCCTTGTTAAGGTGCTAAGGATGGTGGATGGGGAAAAATTGACCATGGGCTACATTTATGAGGCTATGGATCAAGCAAAGGAGCAGATACGGGCAACTTACAAGGACAGGTGAGTTAAATATGGCCGTATATGGGATATCATTGATAACAGATGGAACAATCAACTCCATCGTCCTATACATGCAGCTAGATATTTTTTGACCCCAAAGTATCATTATAAAGCTTGGCTAGGAGATCTGTAAGATGGGGAGGTCAGAGCTGGATTGATTGATTGCTTGAAACGCATGGTCTCTCTAGCCATGCAAACTAGCTAGAAATACATAGACAACTTACTCTTTTCAGTATGGCAGTTGGTACCTTTGGCAAAAACTTGGCAAAGATGGCAAGAGATGTGGATCAACCAAGTAAGCAATTCCAATTTCCAATTTGTTTTTCTTTTCAAGATAATTTGTTTACAAATTTACAATTCAAATTATCTATAAATACTTGTAATTCGTAAATGTTGAAATTTGGTACCGGAGGACAGGTGGTTCCCTTAGGCTTTGATCTTTGGCCTAGGGAAAAGTGTCCAAAAGAATTTAATTTTTCTCCTAAAGTGACTTTGTAATTTTATAAACTTAAATCTAATTTAAAAGTGACTTTAAGTGATAAAGTTACTAAGTCTAATTTTAAAGTGACTTTTATAAAGTCAATGAAAAATTAGAAAGGAAAAGTGACTTTGGAAATAAATGACTAAGTGGGTCTTTATTAAAGTGGGGTGAATTAAAAAATAAAAAGTGAAATTTAAATGAGCATTTAATCTCAGCCATTGATCTAAATCTATTTCAGCCATTGGATTTAGAGATCACCCAAAAGTCATTTGGAGTTATATTAAGGGAGGAAAAGGAGGAAAAGATCACATTCGATTCAATTCTTTCATGAGAAGATTGAGAGCAAGAGAGATTTCTAAGCAGGGAGGAGAAGGAGACAGCAACTTGGCACACATTCCAAGGCAGCAGTTGAGCAGATTTGTACAGCTGATTCAGCACACAGTGAAAGGCAGATTTTAACACGATTTTCGAGGAGAGGTTTGCACAAAAATCGAGGAGCAGTTTGCTGGTTTTTCTGCATACAAAACGAGGGCCATACAACAACATTGAATGCTGAAAGTGGGCACGAAAATCGAGGAGACCGTACAGCATTTATTGCTGTCCTGTTTGTTGTAATTTCCAGTTTGTTGTGAAGCATGGGAAAAGAGATAAGTTGTAAATTTGCTTGCTGATTTTTTTGCTGAAAATTTCTCACTGTAAAAGGCAATTTTCAGAAATAAAGAAGAGCTCTCAAACTGGTTTTCCCCAAGAGTTGTAGGGGGTTTTTCCAGGGTCACATTGACCAAAAATCTCAGTGTTTAAATGTGTTTTAATGGCTGTTTATTACTGCTGATTTTTATTTCTGCAATTTCCAGCATTCTATAAAATTTCCAGAATTTGTGTTTTCAGCAAATTTATTTTTTTCAGCTTGTTAAATGTATGGTTATGGGAAAGGGCATTTAACTATATGGGAGAAATAAGGAGAAACTGAAAACCGGGGTGGGAAAACAGAAATTTCTTCAGTAAATAAGTAATGAAATGAACTAACTTATGAATTAATGTCGTTTCTTTGCAGCAAATTGGTGGGAGTCATTTGGCAGCCAATATCCTCAATTGCAAAAGTTTGCAATTAGAGTCCTCAGCCAAACTTGCAGTGCTTCAGGTTGTGAGCACAATTGCTCTGTTTTTTAGCATATACACACGGATAAGAGAAATCGTTTGGAACAAAAACGGTTAAATGATCTTGTCTTCGTGCAACACAACCTTCGACTAAGGCGGAACCAAATGATGAACAAAACACCTAATCTAGATCCCATTGTGTTGGACGATATTGATCCAACATCAAAATGGGTGGAGGAGACTGAAGATCTTGTGTTTGATGCTGATTTTAATATTGACGTGGCATTAGCAGGGGATGAAGCAGATTTGGTGGCGCTATTAGAACCAGGATCAGTAGCCGCATCAAAGAAAGGCAAGCAACCAATGGAAGGCACTAGTTGTGCAGCTCGACCAACTCGTGCTTCCATTAGGTCCACTTCTATTGTTATTGGTGGGAGTGCTACTGAGGTTGCAGATGAGGCTAAGGCATCCTCAAACTTTGAACCAGATGATGTCTATTTAGCTCTTGTTGATGAATATGAACATGTGTCTAGTAGTGGTGATGAATTTGATGATTGATCATGTGTAAACTCTAGAGTCTAGAGTCTAGACTTGTAGTCTTGTAGTAGGCCAATGGCCTCATAGCTTGTAGCATTGTTTTCGGACTTTGTAGGTCATTTAGAGCCTCATTGCTTATGTATTTTGTCGATGATATGTATTGCACTCGGTGCCATTTTGATTTATTCACCTTTACATGGTATATAAACGAGCAAGCTTTGCATATTTTGTCTCCATTGGCTTGGAATTATGGTTTTAAATCTTAAAAATAGTTTTTTTCATTAAAAAATAATTATTTAATGTATTTTTTTTAAATCGGTTCATTTAGACCTCACTAGTGTCGGTTCAACCAATTTCGGTTTTGAACCTGGTTATTAGGTGGACTGGACCAGTCACCAGTCCCGGTTTTTAAAACTATGAGAGCAACGCAATAGCCTCTGAAGGCAATTTCAAATCTGCTGGGGAATAGAAAAGTTTCAATGGCAGAAGTTGGGCAGAGGTTTGGAAGGCCATGAGAGACCTTTTCCCAAAGAGCAACAGACCAAATAGCTTGAGGAAAAGCTGGTTCAAGCTAAGTGTAGAAGCGATTGCGGTAGGGTGACACAGTAGCTGCGCAAAACCATTTGGACGCCTCAATTTGAGCTGAGGTCAAAGCCCAGATTTGCTTGTGGAGTGAGGAATTTCTCCTCACTAGATTTTCTTGCCAGTATTTCTCTGTAGGATTGCCAGTTTCGGCATCCAAATGTACTAAGTTTCTTTCACTGCTGCATAATAATAAAACCCCCAGTGGTTGCACCGATTTTCCCAAGTTGGGTTTTTCCGAGGACATTGATCCAAAAATAATTGTATAACTGTGTTATTTTATGTGTGTGCGCAAGTATTTCTTCTAGCGTTTATTTCTTCTGCAGTGTTATTTGTGTAGGTTGCACTGTGAGTTATTCAGTATTTGTTGTGGGAAAGAGTAAATAAATTGTTAAATAAATTTAACAATCAGGAGAATAATTTCCAATTGTTGCAATAGGAATCAAGTTTCCGGATTTTCACAAGATATACACAATCAGCCAGGGCCAAAACCTCTCCAATCTTGAGAGGAAAACCCACAGAATTCTTCTTCTTATAGAATCTTCAATTGACAAATTACAAGACCTAGACCCTTGACCAAGACTTCTCCAAAACAAAGTCAAACCTTGCTTCTTTTTCCAAGTCAAACGAACAGTGTCTTCTTTGTCTTCAACCTCGACCTAGCAACATCTTGTCTGCTACCTCAACCTATTTTACTGCAACTTCGACTTACCTAAGACTTCTGCAATTTTCGGCCCTTCTTATAGAAACCCTATCCCATATGTGTATGATGCAAATGGTGAGCTTTGTCTTCTTTCACCCTCGCTTGAACTTCTTCTTCTTCCTAGTGAGCTTGGTCCTTGAAAACATTCCTTATTGGCACCAGAACTTGACTCTTTTGATAGCACTGTAACTCGGCTTTTTTGTAGTAGATAAGAACCCTGATTTTCTTCACACATGTGAGAGTAAGAGGCCCAAAACAGTCTTAAATTTTGGTTTTCCTTTACTCCTTTCTTCGTTGACCTGTAGGCTTCTTATCTTACTTTTCGCTCTTACTACTTGCCCTTTCTTGCTTGATCGAATCGTGTTTCTAAGTGAGGCCAAGTTCTCACTTTTATAGGCTTCTCATCCACGCATTTAGGCCGACATGTCCTCTTGTGTAGGCTGACAACTCCAGATGAAAGTTGACTTGCTAGTGGCACTTGGACTTGGTCTTCAAGGGCCTTTAGACTAATATTGACTCAAAATAATTATGTAACATGCCCAAGAAGGGTCTTCTATACATGACAATGACTCCCTAGACTTGTCGACTCAATGACAAGCCCTAGAAGCTCACAATGGGAGCTTTGACCTAAAAAGTAAATCTTCCTTGAGCATGAAACCCATTCCTCAAGATCAATAATAACAAATTTATTTTTCTCATTACATCAAATACATAAAACCATGATTGCACATGTCATTATGAAGATCGAACCTAGTCACATATTTCAATAATAATGAGCAGGCTCGATATGATAGAGCATATGTCACTTGGGACAACAACTTGGAGGAGGACAATTGAGAGGATGGAGCCTTACATTTTGAACAATTGGAAGCAAAACTTATGAAAGATGATGATAAAGCAGCAGCAACAGCATCAACAGCCATGCCACCGCATCATCCACTAGCAATGCTCGAGTTGCACCAGCTTCGCCACCGCCCCCATTTGTGGCCTCACGTGGAGGTCATGTGCCTTCTAGTTTTGGACATGGATGTCTGACTACGTGGCAAGAGACTCCCAATAAACCAAGAGAAAAGAAATTAGAAATTTCTTGTGGCAAGAGGGTCAAACAGTAGATAATAGATTTACATGTCTTTTCTACATTCTAGTACTTTTTATAACTATTGACTCTTTCATATTTATTATAGTATTTTTTGTAAACAATATATGACAGTTTAAGTTTGAAGTTGGCAATTATAACTCATTGGTAATGAATTATGAATATGATGTTTTGTGAAAGTTGGAACATTTCATTTCATGTTTCATATTCTTTGTTATAGTTTGGTAATGGTTGCAAGTACAACTTTAGTGAAGACAAATGTTATATATTGAATTTTGAAAGTTTGAAACTTTAAGATTGATGAATCATGAAACTCGATATGTTGTAACATGTAACTTCTAGGAACATTATAACTTTTAAATGATTGATATTATATGGTTGAATCCAAATTTTTATGTTTTTTAAATCTAATTCATCATTCTACATGCTTTTGCTGACATATATGCATCAAAATATATAAAAATATATATTATATAAAATTTGCTCCCAACCCAGAAGCTTCTGAAAATTTTTGCTCCCCGCTTCTGCTTCCAAGCAGCCTTGTTCCAACCATCCCTAAAACTTATCCCCCAAACTGCCCATCTCCCCCACCCTTAAAACTTGCTGCAACATTGTTTCGTATGCATGTAAGAGTACGATCTCCAGTAATTGTATCCAAAATATTCTTAATAACTGGTGTATCCTTATCCATTTGTATTGGTATTGGTATCCTGATTCCCAGTAACTTAGGTTAAAGAAAAGTGATGATTAAATAGGACAACTGAGTGAAAAGAGACATTATGTAGAACTTTCCCAGGATGAGTAATTATAACGCTATAAAAAGACTCCCCTATTTGGACCACTTACAAAAGGAGGTCTGGAAGTACTTACACTGGAATTACACGGGTGCCATATGTCCTGTAAAGATCTTGCTGCTTCTTTGGCTTCCCTTTCTGTCTTTTATCCTTACCATATTTGGAGCTGTAAGTTACCCAAATGGGTCTAGGTTTTATAACAGAATCCTCAGAATCAGTTGACTCTGACATCCACGTCTGGACAATTCAAAATGGAAACAAAAATTGAAATCACAAAATTATCATAAAGTCACCTTCAAGGAAACATTGGGTTATCAGAAATATCAAAATTTTATTTTATGAAGAGAAGTAAAAAAAGAAGGTAAAAGATGTCAAAAATTGTCAAAGAACAGCAATTACTGTGCCAAAGCAACAAAAACAACGAAAAAAATCAACAACAAATACAGTCAAAGGAAATTTGAACCATCTACCTGCCGTAGGAAAAATGTACTTGAAAGAGAAGGATCTGCAGCTTCAAGCAAGCCAGCTGCCAGAACATCTGCAGAACGCTCCATTTCCTGCATTATACCATCTTACTTGTAAAACAGAATGCAACAAAGTACTTTCAAGCTCATCTCACTCAAGACAACACCACAATGAAGTTAGATATGAAGTATAAGAAACATTTTTTAAACACAGCAATCTCATGGTACCTGAGAATAGACCTTTAGTAGATGCCTTACATAGAATCCTTAGGGAAAAGTTTCACAAGTCTATAAAACTGCATCAACATAAAAGCATTCAACAGACTCCAACCTACTTACCTTTTTCTAGATATACTTCATATATTACTTCAGGATTCAAGGTCGCTAGATAATGCAGACAACAGGGGTGCCAGGAAAGTCACAATCTACATAAGCTAAAAAGACTAGAATATCAGCCTGGGCCGCAACAAGAGGGCTTGAACATCATGGAAAAATGAACTGATGGTAAACTCTCAAGAGTAAAGAAAACACTTGCTTAAAACTCCATAAAACCTCAAGAGTAAGGGGATGAGCAACCTCAATGAATGTGACATTACAATGATGGTTCCAGAAAACACTAATAGCAAACAAATGAACTGAATGATAAAGCAATTTGCAGCTGAACTGGACTATCCAAGCATAATCTTTGGATTACCAGAAAGTGGACTCTAATCCTCCCCAACAACAGCGCCAAAAATGTTGCTGCAAAACCAAGCAGGCCTAGTGTAAAGCCCTACTAGGCAGAACCAGACCTTAGAGTAACAAGGGATCAGTTTCCACTGTCACTATAGCAACCTTTCTCATGCTATTTAGTGATATTCAACAAGAAGCGAGGCTTTCCCAAACACTCACCTAAGGAAATTCAATGAAAATGGCTCAAGGTGATTGAATGAGGTATAGAGATTCGGATATAATAGTGACAGAGCCTTGAAGGCCTAAATTATCTTTGCCAAAGTTCAGGTACCCTATTCCTAGACCTAACAGATGCCTCTTATGAGTTAATTTTTTGCAGATTGTCAATGACTGGACTAGCAATGTCATATAACATCCAAAAGAAAAGGTTTTCCAATGATTAAGCAACATAGGAGGAAAGACCTTCAAATAGATATTTAGGATATAGGGTTTATAGTGTAGCTTTATTGTTGAAACTATGCATAAACAGCAAGAGGATGATGACATCAACACTATCCCTAACCCTAAAATCTAGCAATTAGAAAGGGCATTTATTGAATAAGAGAGTTTATCAACACTACTATGATAAGTGCCTTGTCCTAAATAGGAAAATGGAGTTTTCTAAGGCTGAATCAACGAGAACAGCCTTGTTGAACTAAGAGGGAATGACTAGGGAATCCGCTTTTAAAACCCTAACAATTGCCTTGTAAGGGGAGATTGTAAATGTGAGGGTTGAACACTCGAAGTTCCCTTAAAGGTTTCCTTGAAAAAAATCTTACATATCATAGAGGAACAAGATTTTCAATATAGATTTAGCATTTGTGTCATGGCACAATTAGAAACTTGTTACTGCTCAAACTAGCAGGGGTCCTAGGAGGGGATCTTATAGAGCAACTACTAGGTCAAGGGGAAACAATGAAGTGATAGCCCATTGTCACCTCGGCGATGGCTCCTTGCTCTTTATGGACTTTCACCGATAGGAGGAGACCCGATATAGGGGGAATCACTAGGAAGGATAGAACTATGAATGGACAGAGAGTGATTCCTAAGGCCTATTCACAAGAGAGCCACAATTAGATAGCTTGCTTGCTTCAAAAGCAAGGTGAAGAGCTTTCAAGGAAGGGATAAGAGGATTCTTGGGCCTAGGTTTGGAGGATATACCTTAACAAGGGGCTTCCCAAACCTAAGGATCCTTATGGATAAGAGGCTTCTATGTAATCTTTGTGGAATTGGAGTTACAAAATTGCGAGACTACACAGAGCCAAGTGGACCCAAAACTAGGTCAAGGATATGGAGTTGATCAACCAATTAGAGGCTTGACCTAATTAGGGAGGAGAATAGGATCAAAGGACTAATTTTTTTTTAAAGTTGAATACAATGATCCTAAGGAGGACACTAACCCAAATCGACCTAGGGCAAGAATTGGTCTTGTGGCTAGGGCTCGCTATATGTAGAGATTCCACCGTCGTAATTGCCTAAAACTTGGAGGACCTCTACAACAAATGTCAGCGTAGTAGTGGACCAAATCTCAAGGGTTTTGAATGGCTATAATGAATTTCGTTTGGTGCCCTAGGTAACCCTCTAGGGTTAGGCCTAGAATTTGGAAAAGTGAAGAAAAGCGAGGCAAATTTCATGACCAAAGGGATATGAGGACCAATGCCTTACTGCTTGGGCTTAATGGAGTCAAGATACAAGTAGATTGGAAATTTTAGTAAGCTAAGGAGCCCTAATTGATATTTGCTAGCCTCTCCAAGGGCAACAACTACATCAATAGCGATTTACACTTCGAATTTGTGAAGGAGACAGTTTTGAGGTTTTCAACCTAAGAGGTACCTCTAGGAACATTCATCCAATCCCTCAAAGATCAATGCATGCTTTAAATCATTTATTCAATGTCCCAGAAGAATTTCGCATTACATTAACCTATACAAAAACAGCGATAACAAAATACATGCACATGACAAGTAAGATAACAAGAATAGCATCAAAATTTAGACTTACATGAGAGAGACAGTATATCCATTTGTCAACTTTGCATTAGAAAGAAGTTACAAAGACAATAGCAAAAATCCATACATCAAAGTGCATCAAGAAAGCTCCAAAAACTTAAAAGTTCATCCTAGCAAAAAGTGTGAAAATCTCTCAAGAGATAGTAATCCAATCCAAGTGATGATGAGAGAAATAAATCATCCTCTCATCTATTTATACAATCCAATAGGCGATTCAAATAGCCTAATTTGTCTTATTTAGCCTCAAATAAAAAAATAATGCTCAATAATGACATGACTTGGTGACAAGCCCACCAAGATAGCTCAATAACATAAAAATAAGCCTCTCAAGTAGGCAAAATGATCAATATAATGAGTCATTAGGCCATTGAGAAGGCCTAATGAAATCCAAAGTGTGCCATGGTGAGAGAATGGACTCCAACTTAGTGGACAAGGGGTTGGCCCCTTGTTTTTCAAGTAAGTCACATGTGCTCCCAAGTGGGTGTGGGGGCACAAGGACATCCTCATGGGTCTCCAAATGGATTGATAATGCCTGTAAACCATCTGTAATGTCCAAGATGATGACATAAGCCCTTCCTTTGTCTCCTGCAATGAGGCACATCTTCATTTTCACTCTGGAACATCTGCTAAGTGTATGGTTCAAGTGTGGAGCCGGTTGGGCATGGTGAACCAGGTGCATCATCCTCATGCAAAAGGTTGAACACGAGCAATCACTGAGCGACATTGGGGATCCATGAAGTACTCTTTTCTATGGTGGAGGCTCATGGCTCTCAACGCCCACCCTACAAGTGCCAATGTGGCCCACTTGAGGGCTTGGACTCTGTATAGGGAGACCAAACCCCAAATGGAGACCCACCTGCAGTCTTGGATAGGATCCAATGCGTCCCCTTGCCCTCCAATACAACAAATCATTAGAATAATCATTTAAAAGAACTTATAAATCATGGAATCTGTTGACCACTACGTGTCAACAACCCATACCAGTACAACCCCCTTTTTCGCAAAAGGGATAGCGCCTGATCGATGTGTCCGTGTTATCCAGCTATCATCATCAGCCTGATCATCATGTTATAATGTAAATCCATTCTGCATATATGTGATGTAAATAATCTCAGCAAATCTGTGTCATGTATGTAATTACCTAGGTAAACCTATTTTTCTAGTAACGATCTACATTCCAGGAGGTTTTTTGTCTCACCAATCTGTTGGCATTATGATACAAGTGTTGTCCTTGATGGTGACTCACTCAGAGACAGGTACAAGTGATGGCAACTTGATCAGAGGACAGATCTCAGTACAGCAGGACAAGAAAGAGATATACGCAGGTTCATTAAGGAAAACCAGCGTGTACACGCAGGTTGGCTTCAAGAAAAGCACGTACATGTGAAAAGTACCTTTGGTCCGTGGCGGTTAGTCCTTGGAAGTTGTGCCTATGGTTTTGGACCATGGTGTCTCGACGGGCGTGTCGATCCCTAGTTTTGAAGTTGATGGTATTGTGTTACTATGGTTTTGGTCCGTGGTATTGTGAAGTGCCTAAGGCTATATAAGGAGAAGATCATTAGGCAAAGTGGAGTAAGCAATATGTGTCTGATGAAGTGAGAACATCTGGTATTGCTGGCTATCTGTTCGGGACGCTTGGCAAGGGTCGGATCTGACAGCAAAGGTATAAGTAATTATTTCTAGATCTGCACGCGGGTTGCCTTTGGAGAAAGTGCGTATACACGCGGTTTTGGTATATCAAAGTAGCGTATGCATAATAAGATTTGATATTTCAGGTTGCTGTTGATTCTGGTGGTTTTTGCAGAGTTCTGGGCTCTGGTTTGTGTTCTGTGTTCTTGATGACAGGGTTTCAGTGATTCAGTATTGGGTGATCTAGAGAATTGTGATGCAAGTATAAGTTGATGATTGTATTGCAGCAGTGTTTGTTTTATACTCATAGATCCAGTCTGAAAATTGATGAAACGTGGTCCCTGTAGGAAAGAAGGTTGTAGCCTTCTGTAGGGTCAGCACCTACGTACTAGTAAATGGATCGGCTAGTACAAGAGCTGAGGGGGTTGTAGCTCCCTTCCAAAAGTAGTTGGAAAACGAGAGAGGGTTGTAGCCCTCTGCAGGTTGTAGCCTGCGTACTGGTATAAGGCTGCACCAGTACAAAAGATTGTAAACTGAAGATTCTTATTAAAGAAAGAAAGAGACGACTTGCAGCAGGTGGTTTTCACCCACATTGGGTTTCCACCTTATATCATGGTGTTCATGTGTGTGGCTTTTATGTGATGATCTGTTATGTTATACTGCACATGTTTACTGTCAATGTGGTTAATAATGTTCTGATGCATTTACTGAAGATAAGCTAACTGAATCATAAGATTTCTTGATATACGCTAGTTGCTTTAGACACAGTAGCGTGTACACGCTGGTTCACTTAACTGAAGTAGTGTATATGGTTCTGAGCATGAAATTTGAAAAGTTTTATTGATCTGATAATACTGATTCACCCCCCCCTCTCAGTATTATTTCCAACACAATCCATTCTCGAATGGTCGGCAAAGTTTTCCTTCAGCCTACCCCAAAGCCGGAATGGATTTTGTCACTGGAATCTTAAGGGAGTCCTAGTGTTCTAGATCGAGTCTATGTAAAAGTGATTTGGGAATAATCCTAACTATTTGGTTAGGTTATTTTATTACAAATTGTTTGATCTGCTAGATTATATTTGTGTCGCAGAACTGGGTAGTCTATGAGGGTCTTTTATAAATGGGTTTTCCCGCTTGAGATGTAAAAAATGTGAAATGATGATGTAAAGTGTCTTGAGGGTTAGAAAAATAATTTATCCCCTCATAGGTCCTAGGTCCTAGGTAAATTTAAATTTTCCAGAGGTAAAATTCGTGGATCCTTTAAAAAAAAATCTTAACAGGTCCAGGGACTAAGGTTAGTTGATAATTTTGCTAAATTTTATGTCTTAGGTCCCTGGGGTTAAGTCAAAGTCAAAGTTTTGAGGAAATAAATGCAAAATTTTAATTTTTGAATTTATTAAAATGCATTTAATTGAAAAATTCGAAATTTCCTCAATATTTAAAATTTCGACGGATGAGATTAAAAGAAATTTTGATCTGCATCAACAGTCGAGATCACTTTGACAAGAATCACTCGAACTAGCCGTTGGGAAATTTATCTTTAAATAGGGGGTAAGTTGTCAATTGAGAGGATTCAATCTTTGAGTCATGTGCTAAGTGTAAGCTCTCTTGTAATCTTTTTTTATGAGCAATAAAGAAAGACTTTGGGGTTAATTTCTGCTGGTGTTAGTCTTCGTGGAAATGCTATAAGATGTGGTATTTTCATGCATAGATTTCCTTTTAGCCATTGATGATAGCTTTATGAAGAGTGATTTAAGTACAGGTATCTTGCTTAATCACTAGGGTTTGAATGGTAATTTAAGTTCTGAATATAATGGCAAGTATCTCTATTAAATCTGAATTTTATTATCGTTTTCTCGCTCTACGTTAATGGTTAAATTGAGTTGTGTAGGGAATTTTGAATTTTAGATCATCGGGCGTTCAGGGAAGTTTTCAGTTGGACCAGCCAACTCCCAATTAGTATTTTCTGAAGAGCCCAGCTTGATTAAATCACGGGCTTATCATAAGAAGTTTCATTTTTTATGCATGAAGGGTCTTGGGCAAAGCACCTCCATTTCAATTATAATAAAAATAAAAAATAAAAAAATTCGTCCTAAATTGATAAATCTGGCTTTTTAGAGCCTCAAATTATCAGATCTGGGAGCAAAGTTGGACTCATACTCACCAGATCTGGTAGGTCTGCTACTCCTGTGCATAGATCTGTAGTTTTTTTTAATTTTTCTGACTTAGGTTTTCTCGGGTTTCATTTTTTTGGTATATCGAAATTCTGGGTGTTTGTTTTCAGGAATAGGTTGCACATCTGAAGGTGAAGTTTAATTTTGAAGCCAGATCTAGGCCCTGGAGGGTAAGATCTGGCCTCAAAACCAGCTTTTGCAGGAGCATTCTTTCTACAATTCGAGGGTTTGAAAAAATTTTAAATCTAGAAAAAAAATTTAAAGGCTTTCATTAATAAATCTGAACCAGAAGTATAATAACATTTTAATTAAAAATTTCTGGGAAATACTTAACGGTTTTATTGGGTTTCCATTTAATTTTCTGTCTACCTTTGGGGGTTTCTCTGAAAATTTTCAGATTCCTTTGTCCAAGCCCTCCTCTCTGCTCGCTGCTCTCTGCCTGTTTCTTCCTATCTGCAGCTACCTTCGTGATCAGAGCTCCATCGCTCTTCAATTTTCCACCTTACCCTTCACCTCCTAGACCTGCCCATCCGTTGTCCATCTCACCTCTGCGGCATTCCTTCACTCACTAGCTGCATACGCTACTCCTCAACGCAACGAGTCTCTCCTCCCTTCACCGCAGTCCCTTCTCACACACTCATACAAACCTGCTCCAGATCCGCTACCCTTTCCAACGCTGCCACAAGCTCCCTCGCATCTATCTCCTCCACGCATCTGCGTGCTGCCTATCCGCAGCAATCAAACCCTCTCCCATCCACACAGCTTCTCATCGCCCAGCATTCTCCTCACTGTCCACGCATCCCTTCCTGCAATCGTTGCAATCCCTATGCAGCTCCTCCACACTGCCTTCAATCTCTCCCACGCACCTGTTGAACCCTCCTTCGATCTCTTGCCTGGCTCCTTTCCGCTACGTGCTCCTTTCCTACAGTCCTTTCCTCATTATCCCTCTGCGGCTACTCCTTTCCGCTTCTCATCATCCATATACCTGCATACACACGACAACAAAGTTACGATTTTCATTATATGTTTATGAGTAGGTTAACGTAGGTTTTTCTTTTTCATTTTATTTGGTTTTCAGATTAGGTTAGGACCCTATTCATAATACAAACTTTCGATTTTTCTTTGTATGTATATACTTTATTTGTTTAGGTGACTTCACATTTTTGTTTAGTTAGCGTTAGTTTATTTCTTATTTCAAATTTGTAATGGTCTAGTTTATTTTTAGTTTACGTTAGGTTTAGTTTGTCATTTTTTTAGGACAATTCAATTTTCATTTTTATTTTATTTTTATTTGTTTTGATTTTTCTTTAAAAGAAATTTGAAAAGTAAAAAATAAAAAATAAAAAGTCAAAAATTATTTAATCTTTTGATTTATTTGGGTCACAAGAGAAAATCCTGATTAAGTCTTGTTTAGCACATTAGAAAAGATTTCCTAAAGACTAATCAAATTTGTCAAGGATAAGATCTAAAGGTGAAAATTTGTGGTATTAGTACTTGTCATTTCTCTATAGTTAAAAGTGCTTAAATGTTTATCTAAAGATTAACTATTTGAAAGTGGTGAATTTCTTAGATTTGGGATTGAAACTGGTTAGCTTTAAAATTTCGTGGTTGATTAAGGTATTTGTATCTCTTGAAATTTAATTGCTAAGGCATTGTGCATCTAGTGAAATTGATGGTTATTGCTTGGATTATTTAATGTTCATTACATGCTAGACATTTTGCAAATATTCTCAAGCGATTGTTAAAGATTTTTATTGTCGAATTGCAAATAGATTTCATCTTCATAAGCAGCAGTTGATAATCAATTACTTGGATCATTGACTTCACAAGGCACTGGTATTAATCATTTATAATTTAATCTAAATCTTGCTAAGCCTTAAACAAGTATTCGATTTCCTCGCTGTGTCTCCCGAACCAGTTGATTCCCAGCTAGTTCTCCTTCATCCCGTTTATCCATAGAGTCTACCCCCCTTAGCTTGTTGTAAGGAGACAGCTTACGCGAAGAGATCGGGGATCAGGGTGACAGCCCCCAATATGAACATTGCCTAAACAGTCTATGCGACAACATTTTTTGGCACCGTTGCTGGGGAATAGAGTTTTTTTTGTCCTTGGTTTCTTTGACAATCATCTCATCCTTTCATCTCTTACCAGGATAAGTTCCTGGTCCTTGGCTCCTTACTTTCAGGTTTTTCCGTGTTAGACTTTTTGTCCAGATGGAGACTCCACTTCCTCTATCTTCTGCAAGAGTGTATACTAGAAGACATCCAAGCAGTTTGGTTAATCCTGCTCCTGATCCTGAAAGAGCTCTCAGAGTGCGATTACACAAACTCTCTTCTCATACCCTTCTTGTTAATCTCGGACAAGAAGCCCCCTCTGATATCCATTTGCTTTTTACTAGCCCAGTCAAGCACGACATCATGGACATATTCGCCCCTTGTGACTTTGATAACATTCAAGGTTATCCTAATGATATTCCAAAGCATGGGATGGATAAATTGCCTATCTTTCATGGAAATAATGCAATTAGTGCTAACTCTCATCTAAAATCTTTTAGTTCATGGTTGGATAAGTATGCAAGGGCGGCTGATTTTAATCACGAAGATGTAAGGATGACCCTTTTTGTTCTTACCTTGGAAGGGGATGCTTTAGATTGGTTTATGGAAAAGCCTCAAAATTCATTTGATTCTTTGCAATCGATTGTTAATGCCTTTAAGGAAAAGTATGGAGATAAGAGAGAAGGAAGGCATCTCGTAAAAGCTATCAGTATCATTAAAAAGAGAGAAAATGAGACCGCAGAAGAATTTAACAAGAGGTTCAATGATATCATTAAGGAATTACCTCAAGATTATAAACCTACTGATAAATCTCTTCGGGACTTTTATATTGATGCCTTTAGCCCTGAACCTTCTTATGAGTTAAGATGTGCTAAACTTCCTAATTATAGGGATTGTCAAGCTTTAGCAGTAGAGCTTGAAAAGGATAAGGCTGCATCTGGGAAGTCTGAAATCCCAGGTTTTGATAGGGCTTCAACGAAATTAAAAAAACCTAAAGGAAAAGAGGTTCAAGAACCTGATAACGATCTTATTCAAAAATCACTGCAAAAAATTGAAAGCATGGAGATTAACCAAGCGAAATTAACCTCTAACCATGCTAAGGAAATAACTACTTTGCAAATGGAAAGAGTTCAAACGCAAAATTTCCAACCTAGAAATAATAATAATAATCGAAATAATAATTGGCAGAAGAAAGGTCAATTTAGTGAGCAGAGACCACCTAATCCGCTTGAACATACTAATTTGGTCGATGATGCTCCGCCTTATTGTCGAGCTTGCGATGCTCTTCATGAGGAGGCAACTTGCCCCATAGTTAGAAGGATTTTGGATAATGGAATGTTTGAGGCAAGTAATCAAATAAATTGTGTGGGTAAGAGTTTTCTTTGTCTATGAAAGACTAGATGGAAGTTAAGGAAAACAGTCGAGATGTTATGCCTTCCACATCAACTTTCAGTACAAATAATTTTGAGAATGAAGATGATATGATGGTTAAACTTTATGGTGAGAAGCCTTCTCCAGCACGAATCATGGAAATTGCTAAAGATAAGGGTTTAACTTATCAGAGAAGGGATAAAGATCAACGCGGGAATCAAATTCCCCCTCAAATTTTTAACCCTGGTTCAAACTCTGGATTAGATGTCGATTTGGGAAGTTGGTTTAATAATGCAAAAATCTGGGTTCCTGTCTCCGAGATTGTGAAAATTCCTTCCCAAAGGGCTAAGTTACTAAAAGATATTGAAGCTCCACAAGTGAATGTTTCTCAACAGAAGGCACCGGAGATTGATTATCACGATGCTCCTATATATTTTCAAAGTTTAGATTTTGATAAGAAGGATCATCACCATTCTTTATTACTTTGATGGTTAATGGGTATAAATTAAATAATTGCATGCTAGAACCTGGTGCATCGGCTTGTGTCATGACCAAGAGGGTCATGGAACAACTTAATTTAAGAGTTTCTAGACCCTACTACAATATATGTGGAATGGATTCTAAGAAGATTGAAGTTCATGGTTTGATCAAGGATTTACAGGTTCATTTATCAGTGTACCCTAACATTATGATTGTTATGGACATTGTTGTTGTTGATGTGCTTAATGCTTGGGGTATGCTTTTATCTAGAAAATGGGCCTCTAATCTAGGAGGGAGTATTCAAATGAATTGGTCATATGCTATGATTCCTTCTCCTAGAGGGGATGGTTTTGTGAGACTTAATAGAGAGCCTGAGAGAAGATTCCATGTTGAAGATCCTAGGAGACCTCATAATGAAATAATTAAAGAACAATCTGACATGGGAATTATGCTATCCTATCTAATTCCATAGTTCTTCCAGATGACAAGGTTGATAAAAAGATTGCAGATCTCAATGATAAAATTTGGTACATGTATTTTGATGGTGCATCATCTAGACATGGTAAAGGTGCAGGAATCGTATTAAAATCTCCCCTTGGTCATATTTTCAAGTTTGCCTATCAATTGGAATTTCAAGCAACCAACAACGTTGCTGAATATGAAGCTTTGTTGTTGGGTCTTGAGTTGGCAAGGCTTTAAGAGTTAAGTTGCTTAGCATCAAGGGGGATTCTGACTTAATTATCATGCAAATTAAAAATAAATTTACATGCAAAAATCAAAGGTTAAAGAATTATAGAAATGTTGTATGGGATACTATGGAATATTTGGTTGCCCTTGACTTTGAGGCTATCCCAAGAGAGCATAATAGTTCGGTAGATGAGCTTGCTGTAGCTGCTTCTACTTTGCTATTATCTGATGGGCTGATTAAGGATAAGATAAAAACGGAAGTTATATTTAGGCCTTCTATTCCAGATAACTCAGAGCATTGGCAAGCTTTTGATGACGAGAAACAAATAGTGATTCGTTTTCTTGATAATTTGGATGAGTTTGAAAATTTTCGGATAGATTCTAAGGAGTTTGGATCTGATGATCTTGAAGATATCATAAATCCTACTCCTAGGAATGTGGTTTCTTTAGAACAACACTTTGAATGGCATGATGCCACAAAAATGAAGGAAAATAAAATGGATCCAGGTGAATACATCGAGGTAAACATTGGTACTTCTAGAGATCCAAAGATTATCAAAATTGGCAAGGGTACTAACATTTTAGCATTTTCTTATGATGAATTAAAGGGTTATAGGGAAGATGTCATGGAGCATACTATCCCTTTGAAGGATGAAAGTGCTAAACCCTTTCGTCAAAAGCTTAGGCAAATAAATCCTAAGTTAGCCCCTTTGGTTCAAAAGGAGCTTTCAAAGATGCTTGCAGCAAGAATTATTGCTCAAACGAGGCATTCAACATGGTGTTCCAACCTAGTGATTGTTAGGAAAAAGAATGGTACAATAAGGCCTTGTATCGATTTTCGAAACCTTAATCTAGCATGTAAGAAAGATAATTACCCTTTACCAAACATGGAGACTATGTTGCAAAGAGTAACTGGTTCTGGAATGATGTCATTGCTAGATGGTTTTTCTAGGTATAATCAAGTATGGTTTAAGAAGGAGGATCGACACAAAACTACATTCACCACACCATGGGGTACTTTCGAATATATTAGAATGTCGTTTGGATTAACCAATGTTGGGGCTATGTTTCAGAGGGCTATGGATTATGCCTTCAAAGGTTTAACTGGGAAGTTTATCGAAATTTATCCGGATAATCTTATTGTTTTTTCTAAGGATGGTATTAGTCATATAAGTCATCTTAGTCAAGTTTTTGATAAATGTAGAGAGTACGAGATTTCTTTAAATCCGGCTAAGTCTATTTTTGGAGTAATTGAATGGAAATCACTTGGTCACATCATTTCTAAAGATGGAATCAAGATTGATCCTGAAAGAGTTGAGGCAATCCAAAAGATTCCTCTTCCCCATAATCTTAAATCCCTTTAGTCTTTTCTTGGAAAAACAAATTTTCTTAGAAGATTTATTCCAAATTACGCAGAAGTAGCTAAGCCTATTCAAAGTCTTCTGAAAAAAGATGTAAAATTTGTTTGGCAAGAAGATGGCAAAAAGGCTTTTTAGGAAATCAAAGGTGCTATTGCAAAAGCCCCTGTTTTAGTTAGTCCTGATTACTCTAAGGATTTCATGATTTTCTCTTTCGCTTCTGAAGATACCATTGTTGGTGTCTTATTGCAGAAAAATAAGGATGGTCACGAGCAGCCTATTGCTTTCATGAGTAGAGTGCTTCAAAATTCTGAATTAAAATACAATACCATGGAAAAGCAAGCCTATGCCTTAGTCAAATCTCTTAAAAATTTCAAGACTTATGTGGGTTATTCCAAAATCATTGCTTTTGTCCCACATTCTGCGATTAAAGATATATTAACTCAAACTAATTGCTTAGGGACTCGTGCTAGGTGGGTTACTAAAATACAAGAATATGATTTAGAGATTAGACCCACCAAGTTAGTCAAAGGCCAAGGCTTGGCTCAAATGATGACCGAAGGTAATGAAAAAGCTCTTGGTTTGATTTGTCTTAACGATCTATCTTCACCTGAGCTGCAAAGATTAGGAGAGCATGAGTGGTACAAGGACATTATTTATTACTTGGTAAATCTTACATGTCCTAACCATTTAGTCGCTCATAAGAGAAGGGCTCTTAGATTAAAAGCCACTAAGTATTGCCTCATGAAGGATGGCCTTGGATGGAGAAATCCTGAGGGCATAGTACTTAGGTGTGTTGATGAAATTGAGTCCAAGAAGTTAGTTTCTGAGTTTCATTCGGGGTTTTGTGGTGGTCATTATGCTACTAGAACTACTGCCCACAAAATTCTGAGAGCTGGTTATTATTGGCCTTCAATTTTTTCTGATGTGCATAAGTTTGTTAGAAGTTGTCAAGCCTACCAACTGTTCACTGGGAAACAGAAGCTTGCTGCCCTGCCCTTACAACCTGTCGTTGTGGAGGCACCTTTTCAGCATTGGGGTCTGGACTTCATCGGGAAGTTTCATGAAAATTCTAGCAATGGCTACTCATGGATTTTGACTGCTACTGATTATTTCACTAAATGGGTTGAAGCCATCCCTGCTAAGAATGCCACTGAAAAGGTCATTATGGATTTCATTGAAAATAATATCATTACTAGATTTGGTGTCCCTGCTAAGATCACTACTGATAATGCCAAGGCTTTTAGTTCTTCAGAATTTTCGTATCCTCAGGGTAATGGACTTGCTGAATCAAGTAATAAAAATCATAACCATTATCAAGAAGATAGTAGGAGATAATAAGTGGTCTTGGGATAGCAAAATCAAGTATGCTTTATGGGTAGATAGGATTACTAAAAAGAAAGCTACTGGTAAAAGTCCCTTTGAATTGGTTTATGGCTTGGATGTAACCTTACCTGTGCCCCTGAAATTGCCAGCTTATCAACTCCTTCAGCATTTTTCCACTAATAAAGATGTTGTTCAACATAGAATTGATCAGATTGTGGAGTTGGATGAAACTCGTAGGACAGCTTTTGATAATATATGTAAAAGTCAATCTAACATTAAGAAAAGCTTTGATAAATCATCTCGATCTAGATCTTTACAGGTTGGAGATATGGTACTCTTTGGAATCACAAGAATGAAAAACCAGGAAAACATAAGAAATTTGATAGTTTGTGGCTCGGACCATACATTATCCGAGACATTGTTGGGCCAAATTCATTCCACCTGAGCAGATTGGATGGCGAACCACTTGACTTACCTGCGAATGGCCAAATGCTCAAGCTATTCTTCAAAAATAACATCTGATGCCATGGGGCATCCTCTATGTTATATTTCTAACCCTACACCTTGTCATTTCAGCATTTCATTTCTGTTTTAGGATTAGATTTACTTTTCATGTTACTAGATATTTAATAAATGAAGAGCTTATATCTTTCCTGTGCTTAATGTTACATGATGATTTTTGGATAGACGACACTTATGTTTTGTTGTGTGCTGCGTGGATGCAGATTCTGGATTCTCACATTCCTACAGTGCAGCAATGTGTCCCCAAGTAGAGCCAGATGTTGACCACTACGTGTCAACGACCCATACCAGTACACCCCCCTTTTTCGCAAAAGGAATAGCACCTGATCGATGTGTCCATGTTATCCAACTATCATCATCAGCGTGATTATCATGTTATAATGTAAACCCATTCTGCATATATGTGATGTAAATAATCTCAGCAGATATGTGTCATGTATGTAATTACCTAGGTAAACCTATTTTTTTGGTAACGATCTACATTCCGGGAGGTTTTTTGTCTCACCGATCAATTCTCAGATGGTCGGCAGAGTTTTCCTTCAGCCTACCCCAAATTTGGAATGGATTTTGTCATTGGAATCTTACAGGAGTCCTAGTGTTCTAGATCAAGTCTATATAAAAGTGATTTGAGAATAATCCTAACTATTTTGTTAGGTTATTTTATTACAAATTGCTTGATCTGCTAGATTATATTTGTGTCACAGAACTGGGTAGTCTGTGAGAATCTTTTACAAATGGGCTTTCCCCCTTGAGATGTAAAAAATATGAAATCATGATGTAAAGTGTCTTGAGAGTTAAAAAAATAATTTATCCCCTCATAGGTCCTAGGTCCTAGGTAAATTTCAATTTTCCAGAGGTAAAATTTGTGGATACTTTAAAAATATAAATCTTAACAGGTCCAGGGACTAAGGTTAGTTGATTATTTTGCTAAATTTTATGTCTTAGGTCCCTGGGGTTAAGTCAAAGTCAAAGCTTTGAGGAAATAAATGCAAAATTTTAATTTTTGAATTTATTAAAATGCATTAATTGAAAAATTCGAAATTTCCTCAATATTTAAAATTTCGACGGATAAGATTAAAAGAAATTTTGATCCTCATTAGCGGTCAAGATCACTTTGACAAGGATCACTCGAACTAGCCGTTGGGAAATTTATCTTTAAATATGGGGTCAGTTGTCAGTTGAGAGGATTCGATCTTTGAGTCATGTGCTAAGTGTAAGCTCTCTTGTAATCTTTTTTTTATGAGCAATAAAGAAAGACTTTGGAGTTAATTTCTGCTAGTGTTACTCTTCGTGGAAATGTTGTAAGATGTGTTATTTTCATACATAGATTTCCTTTCAGCCATTGATGATAGCTTTATGAAGAGTGATTTAAGCACAGGTATCTTGATTGATCACTAGGGTTTGAATGGTAATTTAAGTTCTGAATATAATGGCAGGTATCTCTATTAAATCTGAATTTTATTATTGTTTTCTCGCTCCACGCTAATGGTTGAATTGAGTTGTGTAGGGAATTTTGACTTTTAAATCATCGAGCATTCGGGGAAGTTTTCAGTTGGACTAGCCAACTCCCGATTAGTATTATCTGAAGAGCCCAGCTTGATTAAATCTCGAGCTTATCATAAGAAGTTTCATTTTTGTATTAGAATAATGTTATTTTAGTTGTTTAATGCTCATTCGGATAAGATCATCTGTGATCTTATTAGCAGTCTTAGAAGAAATTTGTTGTTTCTATTTCTTAGTAGAAACTTGTTGTTTCTATTTTTGTAAATACATTTGTATTATTTATTGAGCTTAATTGCTCATTGTAAATCGATTCAATCAATTCAATTCATTCATTGATTATGGTATCAGAGCTCGGGTATTGTTTCAAAATAATTTTTCATTATATGAAAAATTTTGCTTCATTTCGAAATTGCTCTCTAGGAATTTGAAATTTTCTACTAAGAGTCACAATTTCTGAGTCACAGTTGTTTTGAAAGTTTTTTTCCATACCAGAAGAGTTCGTTATTCGTCAATTTTTCGTTGCAAGTGTTTCGGATGAATGTGAGTGATTGGTGTTGTGTGATAACCGTGTTCCGGTTGTCAATCTACAATGAATAATCTTCAAATCACGAGGTCTTTTGCAGAACTCTTTGTCGGCTCTGAAGTCTGGACCAGGCATTCTCAGACAAAACCCTGAACCGAATACAAATCTCTTGGAGTGAACTATTTTCTTGATAGAGAAGCATATTGTAGTTCTGCAAATTGATTGCAAACGGATTTGGCTCCACGTGATTCAGCCGCAGGGAGACGGCACTCACTATTCGAATTAGGCAGCAGCAGTCGCAGTCGAAGTGTTGGATCGGATTTGTTTATTTTTCTACGGGTTTCGACCAGATTGGAGCAGTAATCAAACAATTTTGTTCCACATAATCCAGAGTCCCGGCGTCGGCTATCCGTGAAAAACACGATGACGTCATCCAACATCTCTGCGGCACCGAGTTTGGCGTCAAGCCGAGAAAACAGTCATCGCACGACGGTATCGTCTATCAATTTTTTCCGGTTTTGCTGACTGTCTGTGCGATTCGGCCAAGCCGTATTGTTTTTTTTTTTCAGATTTGCGCATCCACTTTGGTGGTGTCGGGCGATTTGTCTATTTTTCTCGCAGAGTTTGCTTCTGAGGATCTGCAGAAATGGCCAACGCAACATGGTTGTTGATCATTAATGCAAGGTCATAAATTATTCAGAGAGGGTCGAGTCACATTAAAATAGGAGGCCACATTCAGAAGTGGGATTTGCGAGATAAAGACCATCACGAAGATAGATCGAGTTTCCTGAGGATGAAATAGAGCACTAATTTTCCTGAACTTTTTCACAAGTTCTGTTGTGAACAAAGGGAACAAAACTTCTCTTTATTTTTGTTGGATAAGGTATCATTTTGCTGGACCAGTTTGTTGACTAGCGTGCATCAGAGATATAGCGTACCAGATTGAACTCGCTGTGTCAAGCCACCAGTTCCAGGTTCTCCTATACGTTGTACTATCAAATGGCTTCGCTAACCAATCTGATGTTAGAGGGCATTCAACGCTTTAATGGCACAAATTATAACATCCAGAAACAGAGAATGTTGACCATTTTTTAATATAGGCATCTTGACCAACTCGTTTTGGGCAAAGAGCTTTGTCCTGGTACAGCTGGTACCGATCAAGATAAATTTGATGATCGAAATAGAGAGGCTGTTATGCTTCTCAAACTCTCTGTAACTGATGATCAGTTACCACAAATTCCTTCTAGCAAGACCGTTGTCGAAATCTGGCAACATTTGAAGGAACTGCGTGAAACATCCGACAAGAGCAGAGCTTTCTTTCTAAAGAATCAGTTGTTCTCCATCATGATGGACGAACATATGTCTTTACAAGAACATCTTAACAAGATTAAAGGCATTCGAGATCAGCTCGAAGCCATTGGTCGGACCATGGAGGAAGAAGATATGGTAGTCATCACTCTGAAAAGTCTACCAAAATCTTATGAACACTTCATAGAAACACTCAACATTACAACCACTAATGTTGATCTTAAGTTTCTGGATTTATGCACCAAACTCCTACAGTAGGATCGTTGGAAACAGCAGTTTGGTAGCGGTGCTTCATCAGCCTCCTCAGAAAATGCTTTTGCTGCCAAATATCAGTCCTCTCAGTCCTTTCAGCAGAAAGGTTCTTCTCAGTTTTTTGATCCCGCTAAAAAGAAAAATGTGCAGTGTAATTACCGTCACAAGTTCGGCCACATGAAGAAAGATTGCCGACAAAAGATTGCTTCTGAACAGAAGAAACAGGGAGGGTCTCATCAGACAGCGAATGTTGCATAACATTCCGAGCAGACGGAATCTGTCTTTTACACCTTTATGGCTAAGAGGTCCTCAGATCATGTCCCGTCTTCTACCTGGTACATTGACTTGGTGCATCACGTCATTTTTCTCACAAGCGTGACTGGTTTATTGACTTCTCATCTTTCAGTGATTCTGTGGTATTCGGTGGAGGTGAGGAGTACACAGTGGTTGGCAAAGGTACAGTTCAAATCCAGTCTGGTGGTCGCACACTCATCTTCCTGAATGTGTACTATGTTCCTGGTATGGAAATTAATCTGTTGTCTGTCAGCCAAATTATGAGGAACTCTCCTCAGCTCGATGTGGTGTTCAATGCAGTGTTGTTAAAATCGCGATTTTATCGGAAAATCGCGATTTTTTCATCTTGCCGATCAAATCGCGATTTTTATACGAAAAAATCGCCTACTTTTTTTTTGCCGATTTTTACTGAAAAAATCGCGCTTTTTTCAAAAAATCGCGATTTTTTCGAAAAAAGCGCGATTTTTAACGAAAAAATCGTGGGGGCTCAGGACAGCATAGTTTTATAACTTTTTTTGGGTTTTTTCATGCAATGTTTTTTGAAAGAAACAAATAATTTTTGAGTGGGGTAGCTTAATGATCAAGTCTAGGCCCTAGTATGGATATGCTATTCATGGTAATGTTAAATTCTTAAAGTAAAAGTGACATTCTCCTTAATCTTCATTTTCATCCTTTTACTTAAATTTTTAACATTACCATGAAATGACTCAGGATGTTTGAGAGTGGTTCCAGCCTCATTGGATTTCATATGGAGAAAGTAGAATTTTAGATTTCAATTAAAATCCAGCAGACTTATCAGTTTTTCAGGATTTCAGGATTGGGAGATTGTAATGTTTCCAGGTGACACCACCTGCCCGGGCTACCCCTGCCACCAGTAGAGGACGTGGTCTACCTCCTATAGCTCCTACTTCTAGTTCTTCAACGTCTAGATCACATCAGACTCCACTGCCATTTCCACCTGCACGGGCACCAGCATCTACATCTAGAGGGAAAGGGAAAGCTGTGGCATTTTCTCGCAAGAGGGGCAGAGGAAATCAATAGGATTAGACTTTCATTTTATTGTATATGACATTATGACATGATGAGATACATTATCATATTTTTTGTTGATATTTTGAGGCTGAGTTGGGACTTACTATTCAGGACATGATTCAATGTTATGTGTGATTTTAGCGCTAGAAATGATATTAAACATCTTATATATTAGTTTTTTTATCATATTTATGTGTCAATGTATTTATTTTATGTTGTAGATGGTTTAGATATTAAAAAAATTGAAAAAAAATGAATATTTTTGTGCCAAACGATTTTTTCCCGCTTTTTTCCGATTTTTTCCCGATTTTAACGATTTTTTCCGCTTTTTTCCCGGCGCCGATTAAATCCCGATCGCGATGTGTGCAACATTGGTTCAATGCACACAAGTGCTCCATTATGGACAGGGAAACTCGTCTTACGTTTGCTGTTGGCCTAGAAGATCATGGCCTATACAGGCTTCTTAACACCGGTGATTCTCCAGAAGTGGCTCTAGCAACTCGTGTTTCTCCCATCAGCACTCTGTGGCATCAGAGATATGGGCATCTAAGCATTCAGTATCTCTCTCAGCTATCTCGAGAGGGACTTGTGTCAGGGTTACCTGATATTCAGACCCAGCAGTTGGGAGTATGTGGCGCCTGTCATGCTGGCAAGCAACATCGATCTTCATTCAAGGATGGAGAATCTTGGTGCGCATCTAAGGTACTCCAATTCATTCATGCCGATATTTTTGGTCTTATGAATACATCTTCTATTACTGGTTGCAAATATTTTTTGCTTATTGTAGATGATTTTAGTAGAAAGATGTGGGTGTACCTTCTAAAACATAAATATTATGTATTTAGTATCTTTCAGAAGTTTAAGTCCTTAGTTGAAAAAGAGTCTGGCTGTAATATAATAACCCTTAGAACAGATAACGGGGGGGAATTTTGTTCCTCTGCTTTCTCCAACTTCTGTGATACCCATGGCATCAAACCCCAGTTAACCACACCCTACACTCCTCAGCAGAACAGTGTTGTCAAACATCGCAACTGTACAGTTGTTGAAATGGCTTGTTCTATGCTACAACAGAGGAGTGTTCCAAACAAATTTTGGGCTGAAGCAGTGTTTACTGTTGTCTATCTTCTTAACAGATCACCAACTCAAGTTGTTAAGGGGAAGACTCTAGACGAGGTTTGGTCTGGCCGTAAGCCTAAGATCAGTCATCTCAAAGTGTTTGGCTCGATTCATATGTTTGGATTTCAGCTACGAAGCGCTCTAAGTTGGATTCCAAAAGCCATAAACTTATGATGACAGGGTACAGTGATCACCACAAGACCTATAGGCTGATAGATAAAGACAATGGTCGACTTAGCTTCAGTCGGGACGTAGTATTTGATGAAGACAGAGGATTCTTTCAGTCTCCTCCTTTTGAGCAGTGCTCTAAGGATTAGTCTCACAGTGTTCTTCTTCCGTTAGGTCCACCTGATGGGAGGGATAATGCAGCATCAGTATTTGATGATGCACTACCTGAGCTTCCTCTGGAAAATAATCCTCCTCTTGTTGTGCCTGTTGTTCCTGAACCTCCTCCACCTACTCCTGATATTGATTATTCTACTCTCCGGCCTAAATGGTGGGCTAAAACTATTGATGATCTCCAAGATAATGAGCTCCTTGAAGGTAGAACAAGAGAAAACAACAGCCTACAGTCAATTTTTCTCTTATGGCTAACCTCCACAGTATTTTTGAGCCTCAAAGCTATTCAGAGACTCAGGGTATACCTGAGAGGGAACAGGCTATGGAAGCTGAATTCCAAAGTCTTCAGAAGAATCACACTTGGACCCCTTCTGGTCTTCCTACAGGGAAGAAGCCCATTAGTTGCAAATGGGTGTCTAAAGTGAAATATAAAGCTGACGGAACCCTAGACAAGTATAAGGCTCGCCTTGTTGCTCAAGGGTTCTCACAAAAGGAAGGCATAGACTATGAGGAGACCTTTGGTCCTATAGCCAAGATGAGTACCATACAGCTCGTCCTTGCCTTAGTAGCTCAGTTCAGTTGGAAAGTCCATCAAATGGATGTAAAGAGTGCTTTTCTGAATGGTGACTTACAGGAAGAAGTCTACATGACGCAGCCTCCAAGATTCAAGGTTGCCGGTCAAGAACAGAAAGTCTATAGATTAATCAAAGCACTCTATGGTCTGAAACAAGCTCCTCGGGCTTGGTACATGAAAATTCATAAGTACCTAACAAATCATGGCTTTTAGCGGAGTCCATCTGATGCAAACCTGTATATAAAGCATACTGGTGATGATATTATGTTTGTAGTTGTCTATGTGGATGACCTTATCATTACTCGCAGTTCAGCACATTTGAGCCATGGGATCAAACAGGATTTGGGCAACACTTTTGATATGATAGATTTG